>CM040421.1:168090926-173007623 GCA_022702705.1 Papilionanthe hookeriana x Papilionanthe teres
AATGAAGTGACATCTCATTTAATGCTCTATTTAAGAGTTATAATAATTAAAGCATTTAAGGGCAAGTTGGTTTATCGAGAATTTTAATCATTCTTAATTTAAAGTTTGAGTTAATGATTTAAAATATTTTAATTTAATTATGAGGTTTTAATTAATAGTTTTAAGTTTGGAATAGTGATCAAATTATTTTAGATTTAATTTAAATCTTTACATTTTTAATTATCTTGGTATTTCAAGTTGATGTTCATGTTTTAAATTTACTTAGATAGAAAGAGGTGTTGAAATTATTGATATGTTTTGATTTAACTCTTAATGATTTCATTTAGGTTTGTTGTTAAATGATTTTAATTTAATTTAATTCAATTTGATTTTAATTTAATTTAATTTTTAATTTAATTTTAATTTTATTTAATTTTAATTTAATTTTAATTTTAATTTAATTTAATTTAATTTTAATTTTAATTTTAGTTTTACTTTAATTTTAATTTAATTTAATTTAATTTTAGTTTTAATTGTTAATTTGGATTATCACTTTAATTTTTAATTAAGAACTAAATATTGTTAAAGTGACTTATTTAGGTATTTTTAAATTAAAGAATAAATATCCTCTTAATAATATCCCTATTTTAATAATCCAAATTTAAATATAATATTTACAAGATTTAAATTATTTAATTAATTAAAGTTTCATTTTGATATTTTCAAAGTGTTTAATGGGTTTCTATCCTTTAATTTCCCTAAGTTTCAATCATCCAAGAGAAAGTTAAAATCAACTATTTTACCCCCCCCATTTTGATTAAACCTAAAGTTTTAATTAAGGGTTAAAATTTATAATTACCTTTATGCCCTTTTAGGCTTATTTATTTCATAACTCACTAAATTGAGCTCAAATGAATTTAAAATTTTTATGTCACCTCACTCACATGCCAATTAAGATATTAGAGGAGAAGATGTGATTTTTCTGAATTTAATTTATTTATATAATTATTTTTAGTAGAAAATAGGGGTTTTCAAAGAAAATTCAACAACATGACAAAGGAAAGGTTTTTGTCCTTAAGAAAATTATGGGAAGTTCCTAATGACCAGAGGACCACTTGGACCAGTTTTGGTGATTTTTTGAATTATATTTTATTTATTATAATTATTTTGAGTTTAGAGTATTAATTAATTTTAAAATAAAATAAAAGTTGAAAAATAGATTTTATATTTTTATTAAATTTCTCTGACCTCAAAGAGTCCAAAGAAATAAATTTTCTAATTTTCTAATTTTTCTTTGATTTATTAGAATTATTTAACTGAAAAAGGTTGAAAATTCATTTTTTTAATATTAAAAATTACATTAAGCCTTTGAAATTCAAGATCTTATCCTAAAGACTTAGGAAAAATATTTGGTTTGTTCCTACATGATTAGGAGTCAAAATGTGACATTTTTATGATTTTTAATATTTTTATATTTTTATTATTTTTTAATTATTAAAATATTAAAATATTGTGAAAAATCAACTTTTTTAGAAAATTCCAATTTTAATTTTCCAGAGCTCCCCTGATATTAGAGAAGCCTCAAAACCATTTTTGTGAGTTTTTGAAAAGTATTTTTAGAGTTATGAATTTTTAAAGTTCCATTTTGCTTACGAAGCTTAATCAATCCATTTGGTGAGGTTAATCAAGTCCAATTGATTTCAAAATTTTATGTAAGGTTCCTCTGACCCTAAAGAGTAATGGAGAATTGTTTTTAAGTCAATTTGGTGTGTGATTAACCCTAATTAATTCAAATTCAATTTTAGGAGTTTAGGCCAATTAAGGTTATTATGAATGAATTAACTCAAAATATATTTTTATAGGGTCCTCTTGTCCTAAGAAACATCACCAAATTTTACTAGAATTTATTTTACAACATGCTAATTATTGGAATTAAAATACCTAAAACGGTGACATGAACTTGAAAAATCAATAACTTTTCACGAAGATTGCCTCGACCTTGAAAAATTCGGGGAATGTTCCCAAGATCAGAGGCTTCAAAAGCCCTATGGTCTCATGCCATGGTGAATTGTCTATGCAAATGGAGAATCAAAATATTAAAAATAGTAAATAAATTATTAAAAATAAAATTCTCATCAAATTAACTTGATTTCTTTTCCTCATTATTCTCCTCTGTTCACCGAGCAAGAGAGTATTTTTATTTTATTTTTGTGATTTTTTTATGCAAAGATATGAATTTTTGAAGTTCAGAGCATTTAAATAAATCAAAAATACCCTAATTTTCTACTTATCCACGCGGCGCCGCATCAACCTCGGCAGCTCTGAAAGCCCACGCGTCGCACTGTGATTCGGCGCCGCCATCTGACTCAGCTCTCCAAGGGCCCGCGGTTCACGTACCATTGCGCTGTCCGGCTTGATCTCGACCGTCCGCTCGATATACGCGCGATCCAACGACTCCTGGTCATCGTCTACGACTGGTGTGCACCCGTGACCTTCCACACTCAAACCTTAATATCTCTCTCGATTCTCAATGGATTTTAAAGTTCTTAAACTCTATCGATTCATCTTGAAGAGACGAACACATCCATACGGTTTATAAGCTATGAAATAAACCCAAACAAAATGGAGAGTTCTTTGGAAGCTCGAGAGGAAGAATGAGTTCATACCTTTGCTCAGAGAAGTGAAGCTTCGATCTGAGGGTTGTTTCACCTTCGATTGAGTCCAGGTAAGCTCTAGATGAAGTCTCTGGCTCTGGGGAATTTTCTAAGTATGAAAGTGACCAAGGCCGATCACAAAGCTTGGAGGCTGGAAGCAATGGCTAGCCTGATGAGGGGGCTTTTTGCTGGGGAACTTCTCCTCTTGGTCTGGTGAAGGTGTAGGGTCAATCAGTTTGAAGATTAGCTCACTGTGGTGAAGTGTCCTCTTTTTTGGGTGAATTTTCAACTCAGAAATTGAGCTCACAGAGAGGGTTTTAGGGCTGTATTTCAGTGGGGATCAAGTTCTCTATGTCTGGAGAGGGATCTGGAGTGATTTTGGTAGAGTTTTAGTAAGGTTTGGTTCAACACCCCCTTTGGCCGAGAGGTGGTGGCGTTTAAATAGAGGTGGTTGGCGGGCTTCCCAGGGGCAATTGGAGGCTGGGATCAGCTGCTCAGGGGAGGAGAAGAACAACCATGGTGTCCATTTGGGTTGGGACAGCTCAGCCAATGGGTTTGAATTTTTTGAAGCCAAATAATGCTCTCAGCCTGGTGTTTTCCTGCGGTTGTGGTGGCTGGCCGGCCAGGCATGGGTCACCATCTGAGTCAGTGGGGTTAGGGCTAGAAGTTGGTGCAAGCAATGGGTATTCGCCATGTGTAAAGAGGTTTGATTTAAATGGTTTGGGGGAGAGGCCATTTTGGATTCAATTTGGTCAAGTCATGGTGTAGGCTAGGTGCACCTCCCCAAGGTTGGTTTGGGCTGAAGAGAAAGTCACTTGGGTCAGCTTAATTAGTGGGGTCAAGTCACAATCTAAGTACAATTAGGCTTAAGCAAGATTAGGTATACATGGGAGTGTTTAATCACTCCTAACTGAGTCATTAAAGGGTTTCCTCCTTTTTCAGTTTAGGGAGTGGTGATAAGTCAAAGTTCTCATGGCTTTCATGTGGCCTGTGTATGGCTCCAAGGACTCCATTTGGCTTAGGGATGGCTTGGCTCCTTTACATGAAAAACGGTTTTGAATTTTTAGACATTTTGATGGAAAATTTCCATGGGGCCACATTTAGTTTATTTAAATGATGAAATAAAAGTTAGGGGGGGGATTTTATCAAATGGATGATGAGAGGAAATCTCATGTGGGCTTTGGAATGGATTTTTGGGCTTCTTGAATTTTGGTGAAAATGGGCTTTTAAAAGCTTTATGAAAGTGGGATTTTAGATTTTAAAATGGGTTTTTGGATGAAAATTTTCTGATGGACCATGCCAAATAAATGTTGCAATTGGTTTAGGCATGTTTCATGAGTGGTTTGGAACAAGTTTAGAGTGATTTTGAATTGTATCGGGTTGAATTTGGGCTTTTTTGGTAAAGGGGCCAAGGTGGGCCAAATTGGGCTAACTTGGGCTAAGGTTGGGCTAATATTACATTTAATGTAAAATTAATGTTGAGAAATGTTCATGGGAGTGTCACAAAGAGTTTTCAACTTTGGTTGGGCTTTGATTTTGGGATTTGGGCCCATTTGGGTTAGGTTTAGGCTTAAGTCAATTTAAGGGATTTTGGTTTTGGGTTAGGTTTGGGTGGAGTTTAGGTTCAAATTTTGGGGAAATCAAGTTAGTGTTTTGTTTATGGGGATGTTAGGAAGGCCTTAGAAAATATTTGGGGCCTATTGGAGTTGAATTGGGTTGGTTTGAGCTAGGTTTAAGTCATGGGCCAAAATTGGGCCTTAGGCTTCAAATTGAAATTGGGCTCAAATGTCAATCAAATTAGAATTGGATTTAATCTAAATTGATGTTAAGGATGTTGAATTGAAGTTTAGAATTGAATTAGACCAGAATTGAGGTCAATTGGGGTGGTTTGGTTTGACAATGGGTTCACTTGGGTTAAAAATGGGTCAAATTGGGGGTTTTAGTAAAAGTGTGGTAAATTGGCAAAATTGGCCCATGGTGTAGTTGAACAAAATGAAATTGTGAATATTTGGGGTTTTCTGGAATTTTTTGGGAATTTGCTGAATTTTTGGATTTTTGGTGTAAAAGGGTATTTTGGTACTTTTGGGAGGTTTAGGGGTATTTTTTTGGAAATTTTGGTATTTTTGGCAAAAGATGGTCAATTTGAATGGTGGGAAGTGTTTAGGATTGATTTTGAGGAATTTTGGGTAATTTAGGTGATTTTGCAAATTTTGGGTCATTTCAAGGGTATTTGGTAGGTTTGGTGGGTCCGTGGCCCCGGGAGTCAAAATCTGAAATTTTTAAAAAAGGAAGATTGATCAAGTGTGAGTGAAATGGAATCATTTTGGTTGAGCCATGAAGCCATATTAAGCCCATATAAGCAATGAGAGGACTCATTTGAGGCATTCACTATGTTGTTCCTAACCCTCTTAGCCAGGGGCTTAGGGGTTAAGGATCATCCATATGAATTACCTACATGAGTCAGGAAGTCAAGTTGGGTGAGAGTGCGGTTTTAGGACTTGAAATGTGTGATAGTGTAGTGTATGTGCAAGTCAACCCTCACCAGACTAGGCCACCCAGGGTATTCCTAAGGCCAAAAAGTCTTATAGGGAACTCATCCTTTAAACCTCCACATTTGATTTCAACCCTCTAGGTGACTAGGGGTCTACAATCAAGCTTGTGGGGTTTGTAGGGAGTCAAGAAGTGTTTGAATTACGAAATGGTGGGTCCCATTTCTAGTACTCTAAGATTAGTCAACGGAAAAGCCTAAGGCTAGATCCTAAGTATTAAAGAGAGAAGCAAAAGACCTCATAAAAAATGAGGTCAACAAATGGACCCCCCAATAGGTGTGGTGTGCTAACCAAGCACACCGCGCGTATTGGCGTAGACCAAAGAGATCAACAAAACCAACACAGATGTCCAAGTGACAAACTTAGGACGAAGTAGAAGGATTTTCGTTGGGGAATATCAGGTATATTTCCAAGACTGGAGATTCCTGAACTCTCGCTGGAGAATGTAAAAGGAGGTGAACTCCAAATCACAAGATCTAGGGAATTCAATTTAGATTTCAGTTTAATTTTAAATTTCAAGTTTTAATGTGTGAGTTTAGATTTGGATTTGTTCTGAGTTTCAATTTCAATTGAAGTTTAATTTAAAATCAATTTAAGGAAATTTTGAATTTGAAATTTGGATTTGAAATGGGAATTGAAACCTGGGTTTCAACCTCGGGATTGCGAAGAGAACTGGAATTTAGGTACCAGCCTTGAAGTGAGAATCAGAGTTTAAGCATCAATGGAAAAAAGGGTGAGAATCAGAATTTAGGTACTGATCTTGAGAGAGTGAGATTTGAAATTTAAGTATCAAACTTGAAAGAGAATCAAAATTTAGGTATCGATCTCGGATGAGAGTCGGAATTTAGGTACCGACTTCGAAGGAAGAGAACTGGAATTTAGGTACCAGTTTCGGAAATTTAGAATTGAAATTTAGGTATTAATTCGAAAGAGAATCAAAATTTAAGTATCGATCTCGAATGAGAGTCGAAATTTAGGTACCGACCTCGAAGGAAGAGAACTGGAATTTAGGTACCAGTCTCGGAATTTAGAATTGAAATTTAGGTATCAATTCGAAAGATAATCGAAATTTAAGTATCAATCTCGAATGAGAGTCGGCATTTAGGTACCGACCTCGAAGGAAGAGAACTGGAATTTAGGTACCAGTCTCGGAAATTACAATTGAAATTTAGGTATCAATTCGAAAGAGAATCGAAATTTAAGTATCGATCTAGAATGAGAGTCGGAATTTAGGTACCGACCTCGAAGGAAGAGAGCTGGGATTTAGGTACCAGTCTTGGAAATTTAGAATTTAAATTTAGGTATCAATTCGAAAGAGAATCGAAATTTAAGTATCGATCTCGAATGAGAGTCGGAATTTAGGTAACGACCTCGAAGGAAGAGAACTGGAATTTAGGTACCAGTCTCGGAAATTTAGAATTGAAATTTAGGTATCAATTCAAAAGAGAATCAAAATTTAAGTATCGATCTCGAGTGAGAGTCGAATTTAGGTACCGACCTCGAAGGAAGAGAACTGGAATTTAGATACCAGTCTCGGAAATTTAGAATTGAAATTTAGGTATCAATTCGAAAGAGAATCGAAATTTAAGTATCGATCTCGAATGAGAGTCGGAATTTAGGTACCAACCTCGAAGGAAGAGAACTGGAATTTAGGTACCAGTCTCGGAAATTTATCTGAATGGAGAGGGATCCAGTCTCATGCCATCAGAACCAAATCGAACAAAGTTCGCGGCTCTGTGTCAATAGAACTAGTCAATCCTCTAAGACACAGAAGAAAGAGAATTGAAAGGAGCTGGTAAGGGTACCAAGCTGAAAAGCCTTGACTTAGCAATAAGTTGAGGAAAATATTCAAATTTCAAAAGAGTTTTAAACAGATTTCGATTGAGGAAAGGACTGAAAGGTTCGAATCAGAGGATTCAGATCGGAATTGAATTTGAGATTTAGATTCGTTTTGTTTGTCCTTTAACGATCCCATTTTTTATTTTTGTTGTTTATTTAGTGTTCATGTGAATTTGAAGTTCATTTTAATATTCAGATTTTTAGGAAAAATTCTCAGTTATTTTCTTTTCTTTTCTGTTCTTCGTTAAAAGTCCAGTTAACTCTAATGGCGTTTCCCAGTCAATTTGCACAAAAAGAGGTGAAGACAAAATATGACGTAGTCGTTTTCATTCCAGCTTGCTGAAAGTATATCATACAACTTGATCTACTCATGATGACATTTTCCTCAGAAATTTAATGTCTCATACAATCCATGTAGATCCAAAATGGACTGTGTAAACTTCTTGTTGATCCATCCAAAAGTGTTTGTTAAAAATCCATATCTGAATAATTAGAAACATGGGTAATAACATCACCTTCCAAGCCATCCTTGGCAGGAATGTCGCATGGATGTGCATTGGAGGTGTGCTATTTCCCATGTAACTCACAGCTCATAGGGTCGAAGATTCTCCAATTCTAGATCTGGCTGAAAGTGGTAAGGCATTTTTCTGTCGTCCATTCTTCTAAAAGTAACTGAGATCTGCTCCACAGGCACTCCTGGAATGCAATGCTTCACAATGTCTGCTCCATTTTCTTTTAACACCAGGACGGAACCTACCGGTAGTGGTATCCCCACCGGCCCTCGGAACTCACCAGGGGCCTGCAATCCGGAGGTCAGATCTGAACATGATGTTGCACTGGCTGACGAATGACACTATGCAGAAGGGTCTAACAAGGTCATGATGGTCTATATGTGGAGGAATGCAGTCGCCTTCCTTGTAGATGTTAATAATGCAGTTGTTGGGTATGCAATCTACAGGCAATACCTACATGTTATCATCCTCTTCACCATTCTCTTGATGATTCTTGGCATCGGATCCACCTCACTGCGATGGAGTATCCCTGGTGAATTTCCTTTTCTGTCTGTGGCAAAATTGTAGCAACATCCGCATTGGATTGTAACTCTTCCTTTTCCTGGCATCCATCTTCGGGGTTAAGAATATGTCTTTTCTCTCAGGCAGCCAGCTCGACCCATTTTCTGCAATTCAAGGATGCAATCTATAATTTTTTGTTGCTCGTAATCTGAGAAAACATCTTTATGTAGCTCGAGGCCTTCCAAGATGTTGACCCTCTTGTTTCCAATTCTTTCAAAGTATTCAAAGGTTTTCTTCTCAACTAGTTGCATTTTCTCCAGCTCATATTTCGGGATTGTCTAAAGTCCTCGGTGTCTAGTAACATACTGCGGGATGTATGGCTCAACCCTAGCACGTTCTTCTGCATGTCTCGGCTCCTCGAGGATAGTCTCCGTAGGGACATCCTCAGGGGTTGCTTTCGCAACAAAACTCTTCAGATCCGGTGCATCTGCTCGGCGTTGAGGTACCAACTCTATTTCTGCTTTTCTTGGTATTTCTTTTATCTATTCCGACTTTCTTAGAGTTGACTTTCTTCTTTCTGGTTCCTGACGAACCGGTCTCCTTGGAGCATTTGCACTAACAGTATCCACTGTCTGCTCATGTTGATCTTCTGCTAACTTGGTAAACATTTTGCGAATGCGGCGATTCTTATTTCTTCGTTGGGTAGCAGTGAGAGTAGCTCTCCTTACCCCTTGAATTTCTGCGAGTGCGGCACTGACAAGCCTACCCTCTGCTGTGGCAACCACGGACTTAATTTTCCTATCTTCTCCAGTTGCATGCGCGGTGTTTGCTTTTCTTTTCTTGTTGTCTGATTGGTGGCTCGGATCACCCATTTTCATCACTGTCTGGCTGTAAAGTTCTTCTCGATCAACTGAGATCTAATCATTTTCTTCGTATTGTAAGCTGGCTGGTGTGAAGTCTGAGTCAATCTCTATCACTGCTCCATCCCTCACCCTCTTTTCATCAAGTGCTAGACTCAAGCCATTTCTAAAGTTTAGAACCAACCGCCCGTTCAACATTTCCCTGTGAAAAAAACAAGGAAAGGATCAGGGGTTGTACTAAGAACAAGAATAATAAGAAAAACACTTAAAAATTCTTATTCACTTCTTTTAAATTTAAAGGAAGTAGGAAGAGATGAGGAAATATCAGAAATGAATGGATTTAAAAGGAAAGATTGACATTTTATTATTATGATTTCCCATGTTTTCTTTTTAACATTTTCGGTGATGAGATTTTTTTTTTATCATCCATTTTATATTGTTTTGGGTTCGGACCCAATCACAAAGTGATTACTTCACCCGTGTTTCTAGGGATAAGATTCTACTTTAGAGGCCACCCTTCGAAACATCAGGTTGCGTAATACTTCTTTAAATACAGTCCATTGATTGGAAGCATGGGTCGTTCTCCACGACAGTTCACAAGCTGGTAGGAACCTCCTGAGTAGACTGTCTCGACCACGAACGGCCCTTCCCATGTTGGTTCAAATTTACCACCTATCTTGCGATGTTCAAGTATAAGTCTCTGAGAACCAAAACCAAGTCACCGACTTTGAAAGTTCTTGGGCGGACCAGTTTATCATGGGCCTGGATCATCTTGGCTTGATGCAGTTCCAAATTCTACTGTGCGGAAAGTCTTTTCCCTTCCAAGCTTTCCAATTCTTCCAGTCGTAGTCTGGCATTCTCTTCTATAGTGATCTTTTTTGCAACTGTAATTCAGAGTGACTTAAGCTGAACTTCCACGGGCAAGACGGCCTCGGACCCGTACACTAAAGCGTAAGGCGTAGACTGAGTAGGAGTCCTAAAAGTTGTCCTGTAGGCCCATAAGGCTTCTAATAACTTCTCGTGCCAATTTCTCTTTTTGTCGTCCTAAGTTTTCTTTAAAATTTGAACTAAAGTTTTATTAAAAGCCTCGGCCAAGCCGTTCGCTCTTGGGTAGTAGATCGTTGAGTATCGCCAATCGAGCCCGTGTCTTCTAAAAAAATTGTTGATCTTTGTACTCTTAAACGCGGGCATTATCTGAAATAATTCTCGTGGTACCCCGAAACAGTAGACGACTTGGTTCTTGAAAAACTGTAGCACGTGGTGTATTTTCACTTCTCTGAGTGGTATAGCTTCTGCCCATTTAGAAAAGTAGTCTATAGCTGCAAGAACGAAGCGATGTCCTTTTGAAGAAGGCGGTTCTATCGGACCTACTATATCTGTGCCCCAACACTCAAATGGTCATGATGCGATTGTCGGATGTAGCACATTTAGAGGTTGATGTAGAACCACTCCATGCACTTGGCACTGGTGACAACTTTTGGCAACTTTCATATAGTCGGTCATCATTGAGGGCCAGTAGTACCCTAGTCTTTTAATCTTCATTTTCATTTTCGGACCCGAGTGATGAGCGCCACAAAGTCCTGAATGTACTTCTTTAACGATTTCACGAGCCTCGGACCCGCTCAGGCATCTTAGCCACATCTGATCAAAATACCTTCTGTATAATGTATTGTTTATTAATGCATAAGACAGAGTTCTTTTCTTGATTTGATGGGCTATAGACTTATTGTCCGGTAGGTTTCCTGTCTGCAAGTAGTCTATTAATGGCTGCCGCCAATCTTCTATATTTTCTATCATTCTTGCAATTGTATCTTCTATTTTTGTTTTTGATTTATGGATTGTATCCATGTCGAGCTGTGATAGGACCTGTCTTCCTTGAACTGACACTTCAACTAACTCATCCTGCAAGTAGGCAAATTCCTTTGCAAGGCAGGCTAGCCCATCGGTGAGAGCATTTTCTTTTCTGGGAATCTTGTAGATTGTTACATTTGGAATTTGTTCCAACAATTTCATGGTGTACTGAAAGTACTACTCGAGTCTTGGCTTTAAAATTCTGTATTGTCCGGCAACCTGTTGAATGATCAACTGAGAATCTCCGTAGATGTTGATGTCTGTTATTCCCATATGAATGGTTAATTCCAATTCAGTTATAAGGGCTTCGTATTCTGCCTCGTTGTTTGTACACGGTTCTGTTAAGTGGTAGGAGTATCTTAACATCCCCCGCTCCGGTGTTATAAAGATTAGTCCGATTCATGCCTTACCGGGCACTATCGTTTGCAATTCTTTGTTCTTCTGTGCTGAGGACGCACCGTCGAAGTATAGTTCCCAACATCGATCATCAGGGTCTTCTAAGCTCATTATTTGCTCGTCAGGCAAATTGTCGTCGAGAGGCGAATCCGCCGGTAAAGGGTGTGCTGCGAGGAAATCTGCTAGGACTTGTCCCTTTACGGCGCGAAGAGGAACGAAAGTTATGTCCAATTGCAATAGTATCATCGACCACCTGGCAAGTCTGCCAGAAAGCGTCGGTCGGGTCATCAAGTGTTGCAACGGATTAACTCTCGAAATAAGGTTGACCTTATAAAAAAGCATGTAATGCCTGAGCTTTTCAGCGGCGAAGATCAGGGCCAAACAATGCTTCTCAATCGGAGGATAATTTACTTATGTCGGGATTAGACGACGGCTTAGGTAGTAGAGAGCATTTTCTTTTCCCTTGTCATTGACCTGCGCTAGCATGGCTCCGAGAGAATCGTCTAATGCTGCGGTATAAAGTATCAACCTGAGACTAGGGCTGCTAAGACAGGAGGTGTCATTAAATATTGCTTAATGTCCTTGAAAGCCCACTGGCATTTCTCATCCCAAATGAATTTGACGTCCTTTTTAACCAATTCCGAGAAGGGCTGACACCTACCTGACAAGTTTGAGATAAAGCGTCGAAGATATGCCAACTTCCCTTGAAAGGATCGTAGTTGTTTCAAAGTTTTGGGAGGAGGCATTTCAAAAATAGCTTTAATCTTCTCCGGAACGATTTCAATCCCGCGATGTCGGACAACAAATCCTAAGAATTTCTCAGAGGTGACGCCGAAGGTGCATTTCAAGGGATTTATCTTAAGGTTGTATTGTCTTAGTTGCTCGAAAATAACTCTCAAATTATACAGGTGATCTTCTTTCAGCTTACTTTTAATGACTACATCATCCACATAGCACTCGACTTGGTTGTGAATGAGATCATCAAAAATCTTTGTCATCGCTCTTTGGTATGTTGCTCCTGCCTTCTTTAAGCCGAAAGGCATCACTGTGTAGCAGTATATTCCGATTGGTGTTCTGAATGTCGTGAGCTTTTCGTCTTCTGATGCCATCTTTATTTGGTTGTATCCTGATGATCCATCCATGAAAGAGAAGATTTCATGTGTTGAAGCAATGTCGATCATCAGTTCCGGGATTGGTAGTGGAAATTCATCCTTCGGACATGCTTTATTCAAATCTCTGAAATCCACACAGATTCTGATCTGACCATTCTTCTTTCTGACTGGTACCATGTTGGCTAACCAAGTTGGGTATTGTTCTTCATGGACAAATTTAGCATCTATTAGTTTCTTATCTTCGACTATTACTTGTTGCTCAATTTCTAGACGCATTCTTCTTGGAGCTTGTCTAACTGGAAAGGAAGTAGGATCCACTCCTATTTTATGAACTGCGACCTCTGGAGTTAATCCTAGCATTTCATCATAACTCCAAGCAAAACAGTCCTTGAATTCCATTAATAGCTTGATCATTTCTTCAAAGTCTTCTTTATTGAGTAAGGAGCTAACAAAGGTCGGCCTAGGCTCTTCGCTAGTACCTAAGTTAACTTCCATTAACTTGTCTATTGTAGATTTTATTTCTTCTTCAAATTCTGGTTGAGCATCTCCGATTGGTAGATCTTCGAGGTCTTCTGAAGCTTCCAAGCCATCTTTATTAGGTTTGCAAGTGATAACCAAGCAAAATCCCATATCGTCAACTGATCCTACTGTGCCAAATCCGAGACCATATTTTGAATTGGGAGGCCGACCGGCATTATTCTATAACTTTTCAAAGTGTTGTGATCGGCCTTTTGTCCATTGTCGAGGTAAGAAACCACGCTAAATTAAATTTTGAACACAGGGATAGTACCACTCAAAAAGTAGTTCCATTAATTCAGATGAAGTAATATCTTCAAATTGTACATCTTTTTCAGTATTAGAAGAAGAAGCACCACAGTGAAACTTGATTGGTTCAGTATCGCCACCATGTACTTCCTTGACCACCATACCCTCGATCTTATTAGAATGGATCGGGGTCAGGGTCATAGTATGCACATAGTGGTTAATCTTATCGTACATTGATTTATATTCTTCATTCTTTTCATCTTCGAGAGAGATCTTGAACTGGGTTTCTTTTGATTTATTTTCACTGCTTCTTTCTTGATTTCTTCTTCTTCTTCAGAGTTATTCTCCCAATCAACATTGATGACCGGTTTCTTCTGTCCAACTGTTCTAACATTTCTTCCACATCCTCGTCCTCGGCCTCGACCTCGGGTGTGAGTTCTGGAGAAATCTTCACCATCTCACCGTAAGGGAGTGGTGAGTAACTGTTAGACTAGAACTTCAGGTTCTTCATCGTCTCGAATTTCTTTTGCTTCATTTGGTATGGTATTTCTGGAAAAGATTGTTTTCTTCGGGCGCGTGTAGTAGGCCGCAGCTTCATGAATTCCAATTTCGTGCACAGAGAATGGTTGCAAATCACCTTTGATACACTGTTCTCCTCCTTCGTAATACTTTATGCACTGGTGCAGAGACGACGGTACCATTCGGTTTTCAAGGATCCATGGCCGACCCAGTACAGCATTGAACGATGTCTCAGAATCAATTATGTGGAATTTTGCAGTTGTCTTTGCTAAATCACCGATCTTCATTAGTAATGTTATCGATCCAAGAGCTCTTTCTCCTTTTTGATTGAAGCCTCTTAATAGCATCTTGTCTGCTTCAAGCTCGCGAGCATCAATTTTGAAATATGCTAGCGTCTGAAGATTCATTATGTTGATTGATGCTCCCGGATCAACCAACACTCTGGAGAGCGTAAAATTTACAATAGTGACTGAAATGTACAACGGTCGGTTGTGATCAGATGTTCCCAGTAATAGATCATTGTCCGTGAAGGTAACACCTCGCTGTTCTCTTAATGAGCAAACCTCGTCGAAGGAAGTACCAACCATTTGAGCTAAACAAATCTCTGGATCAAGTAAAGCCTTGATCAGAGCCTCCCTCATCTCCTTTGACAGGATCAGAGAGTCGTATATGCTTAGTTTGGTTGGTAATTTCCTAAGATGGGCTAGCACATTGTAGTCCACTTTATTACCATGTTCCTCGATTTTTTCTCGAATGGGCAGTTCCTCTGTTGGGGTTGGCTCTTCCTAAGAAACCACCCGCTTTCCTTTATCCTTTGGACCCATTCTCGGGGGTAGAACTTTTTCGCTTTTAGATTGACCTCTGTTATCTCTTCTAACTTTATCGGTGTTTCCTCTTAAATCGGAACAACTGGCTCTTCTGAAGTTGCTTCGGTGTCTGATGGTTCTAATTCTATTGTGATCGGAGCTCCTCGGAATTCACAAATGAAGTCGTTGCTTGTCGAGCTTTTGTAGCCTCCTTTGTGAACATCTTCTTCGTCATGGTCATCGAGGTTATGTATGATTTGAGAATCATTATTCATATCGGAATTGAGATCCAGATTAGGTTGGTTTTTGTTAGTTACGTAATCGTTAGAAACAGTCAAAACGTAGCAAACGCCAAAACTCTTGTAATTATAAAATCCCGCCGGGGCGAGCAGATAGTCATACAGAGTCAGGAGTTCGAGGGATTTCTCCCCCGAATCGAAAACAACCATCCTAGGATAAGTAGCCCCTAGTCTACCCTTCGGAGCCTCGGTCTTCTTTTCTTTCACGATCTTCTCCTCCTTCTGGGGTGGTTCTTCAATCGTAAGTGATAGTGCCAGCTCGACAGGTTTCAATCTCTGAGTTGAAGCATGTAGCGAAGCAGTCTGGATGTGATCCAAAATTTTCTTCGATGATCTTGTCCAGACAGTACTCCATCCATCATCAGTCGTGTATGGGTTTATCGGAACAATGGGATTCGTTAAAATAACATTGACGGAACCTCCTTTCTGGGTTCCTTCATGTATTCCTTTGGGATCGTTATGTTCCCTTTCCAGAGATTGTCATCAAGCCAACTCTTGAAAGTGATGCAATCCTCTATCTTGTGTCCGAGCATCTGGTAGTAAGGGCAATAGTTAGGATGATCTTTCTTATTGACTTCCTCCGGCTTCTTGGGCTCTGGCAGCTGAAAATCCAGTGTCTTCATTAAGTTGTGGAACATCTTTGCTACTGCTTCAGTTTTGAATGAATGTTCTTTATTTTAAAGTTCTCTTATGGTACGCAATGAACGAGGCGGTTGTTCATAATGCTGAGGAGACTGATAGCTCGGACGAGGTTGTTGATACCCCTACTGAGGTTGCTGATAGCCCTGCTGAGGTTGCTGATAAGTCTGTTGTGGTGGTTGATAACAAGGCTGTGGCCGCTCTGACTATATCTGAATCATCTGCTTGCCCTTATCTACTGCCGCGATGATTCTAGATTTCTTTTAGAATTTTTTCACGGGCTTCTGCTTATCGTTCTTGTCCACGAAACTTAACTGCTTTGCCTCTTCTTGCAAGCTCCCGGCCTTGCTAAGCAACTTCTCGAAAGTCTTGATTGTAAATCCTTTAAGGAGAAGTGCTATCGAGCCATGGATACTTTTAAGTAGGATGCCGACTGCATGTTGTTCTTGAAGCTGTGGTTCACACTTCATGCTTAAGTTTCTCCGTCGAAGTATGTAATCCACTAAAGTCTCGTTCGGCTTCTGTTGCTCTACCACTAGATCACCGATAGTGATGTGGTGCTAAGCCCCGGCAAACCGCTTAACGAAGAGATTCTTTAGTTCTGAAAAGGTCTTTACTGAACCGTTTGGCAATTCTACGTACCAGTTGAAGGCAATCCCTGACAAACTGCTGACAAACTGGTGGAAGAGTAGAGCGTCACTCCCATCGGCATTGCAGCAACTAGCACGAAAGTGTGTGACATGCTGTCGGGGGTTTCCCGTTCCATCAGAAGTCTTAAACAGAGGTGGTACGAAGTCTTTCGGGTATTGGACCGCATTGAACTCTTTGGAGTAAGGTCTGCCGGTCTGAATAGATGCTCCACTCTTAGATTTTGCTAAGGTTTCTCGCACCTGCGGTTCTACCTTGTTCTTAATGTCTTTTTCTGGAATCATGCTTTGTGCAGGATCTTTCTTTGGTTGTTCGTCTCCGTTGATGGATGTGATCTCTTTTCCTCCATCTGCAATATGGATAATTTCTGGGGGTGTCTCTTTCTGAGGCTGATCCTGACTCTGTAGAGTGGCTAAAGCGGCAGCCATCTCTTACATCCTCTTTGCCATCTGGGAAATTGTATCATCCTTCTCTTAAAGTCGTGCTCTCATCACTTCCAGTTCATCTCTTTCTGCAGTTGCTGGAGCACCTTGTGAAGCTGATGATGCTCGCGTCTCAACCATGTTTATTTCAGCATACTCTTCATTCATAAATTCTGTTGAATCAACTTCATCGTCTAGTTTTTCTTCTCTTTCTTTTGCTAATTGTCGGATGTCGGTCCTTAACTTGTCTATGGCATCTTCTAGTGGCCTTTTCCGCACGGTCTCGCATTTGTCTCGTGATGGTTATTGAACTTCCTTTCCGGGAGTCCCCTTTATTGTAGTAGCACTTTCTTCTGATTCAAGTCCCCTGACGAGACTTTTCTTCTCAAGACAATATTTTAGTCTTAGCTCGCCAGTAGTAGGTCGCCATACCATCCTTCTCGCAGCCGAAAGCCTAGGACCGGATGATCTGTCGGCTATATGCTGGAAGGTGGTATCCTCCCTAATTTGTAGACCCGATACAACAACAGGTGGACTGGCTTTTATCTTCTTCTTTGTTTTCTCTATGGCAGCAATAGGCTCTATTCGCGATCCGAGGCGGGATTTAGCTGGCACCCGTCCTATCCTTCTTAAGATTTCTGACACAGGGCATCTTTCTTTCTTTGCCAATCTTTCTATCATAGCTTGCAGTCAAGCAAATGGCGTAGTCTTATCCCTTTTCCTTTTGTAATTGCTGTAGTACACAGGTCGGGGTAATGCAGCGGTGATCCTACGGACATTCTCTTCATCTGATGCGACAGAGAGAGGGTGAAACCTACTCCCTTCCAACAGAGGTATATATTCGGGCAGTTCTTCTCTTTCCTTAGGGATTTCTTCTAGAAAAACAACTTCAGCAGCTTTGGCTTTCTCAATCCTGGTGATCTTTCTGCTTCTATTTCTCCTTTGAGTCCAAGTTAGGGGTGCAACTCTTGAACTGGACCCAATCTCAAAAACAGTTGGTATTGTAACAAAGTCTGTACCCTCCACGGTGACAGGCTCATCACAGACTTGGATTTCCTTCACCTTCAGTTTGGCAGAAGTCGGGGTAGGTGCAGAGATGACTAGACCGGTGGGGGTAGAGACAACAGTCCTCCTACGAACAATAGTACCTCTTTCAGCTGGAATCCTTTGCAGGGGAGGGAATTCTTGAGTCGATTTCAAGTTGAACTCAATCACGCGTTTTTCAGTTTCTGACACATTGTCCATTAGTGTAAAGAGAGTGACATCAGCGAACTTGATATCTGTGTTGTCGAATCCTTGTCCGAAACAGATGATTCCATTGTCGGGCAGCTCATCCTTGTAAACGGAGAAGTCCATTCCATTGGTGAAGGAGAAGATTAACTTTGGGGCGGTCATTTTCGCGAGGCGGTCTCGAATGTCGATCCCGAATTATGCTTCTTTTCGTCATAAAGTTTAGGACGAAAAAGAGAGAGTCCGAACACATTTTCGTTTATCTTAGTTTATTTGTGATTTTTAAAAGAGATTGTTTATTAGAAGGTGACCCGACTGTAAGTAACGTAGTAATATATGCTTCCAAAAGATGGCCAAAACTTGACCCAATTTATAATAAGCGGCTAGTGTTTAAATCAAAATATTGTAAATTTTAGAAATTACTTTACACACTAGGGATACTACGCAAGTATACGTATCGTTTCAAGTAATATAGGGTTCTCTATTATAACCCAAGTATCGATCTCACGGGGAAAAATTATAGAAATAAATTTTCTAAATATTATATTTTAAAAATATCTTTTTATCCTTTAAATTAACTATAAATTACTATTAATTTTGCTAGATGCAATTAAAGAAAACAATACTACGAGAATGATTTATGAAAAGTTTATAAAATAACAACTTTCTTTCCTTCAATTAATCCAAGATTTTTAAGATAATTTAATATTCGTTGGAGAATTTGATTTATGGTATTGTGTCTAATAGAAGTATTCCTATTCTTTACCCTTTGATCCAGGCGCAAAGAACATTGGCTAACTTACAGATCAGGTCCGGATGTATTGTTAGTAGTAATGGGTTAATCTAGACTCTCACTTCTAGATGTCCAAGGTTGGCTATGGTCGGCCCTACTAGTGACCCATTCCTGATCTATAAATTTATCCTGTCACTTTAAAAACTTATCAATTCTATGCCCTTTAAATCTTATCTTCCTATTTATTTTCACTTCACCTTGAATAGCCCGCACATGGCCTTCGACTACCTAAGGATTCTTGTGACATTTACAAGTTAAGAGTTCTTCTCCTTCAAGGTTTCAAAACTGTTCAACATGTTTTAACAATTTAAATGGCCATTTTAAAAAGTAAAGTAAGATCAGGTATTAATGTCATAACAATGTTTTTAAAAATATTTTGAATTTTAATTCTCCATAGAATCTTTATATTATCTTATCTATCTCTTCATGATTGAAGGAAGAAAGTAAACTAACTACTCAGAACACGTTGAAAATAAACCGCAAAACATAATAAATAAACTTTGAATCAAATAAAAATATACTTATCTCAAATATTCCTTCTACAGATCTTCTGACTCCTGACTCCACAGTGTAATGAACTCCAGATGCTACAACTTGAAAGTAAACTCACTAAACTAATCAAAAGTGGCCCTAAATTTCTCTCTCTAATTCTCTAGACTCTCTCTCTCTAATGAGATTTCTCTCTCTAAGGAGGCTAGAGGGGGTGGGGCGAATGGGGGGCGATTTTCTCTGAAGGAGTGGACTCCTATTTATAGGCTCCAAGGGTTGCCTTGAGGCACCTCATCAAAAAATGTCAAAATTCAATGAATCTTCTAAAAGGTTGGTCTGGCGCCTAGGCGCCGGACACCGCGTCCATTTCTTCACACCACTTCGCTTTGGCTCGCAGCTCTTCGCGTTTAAAACAGTTTTGGAGCGTCCAAATGCAATGTATCACATGTCCTATTATCAAGGAACAACTGCCAGTCTTCTAGAATGTCCAATAACTGCTCACTCCGTCAAAATAATCGTCCAAAAGTCATCAAAAACTTAACAGTTTTTGTATCGTGTCTAGCGCTTAGGAGCCAGTTTCTGGCGCCTAGGCGCCAGGCCATATTTTTTTCTTCTTTTTGTATTTTGCTCCATTTTTACTCCCTTTTGCTCCTTTTCCTTTTCTAGACCTTTTAACATCACCTACATCCAAAAACACAAAAATACCTTTTATTAAAGCATAATATCCTTAGAAATTGATAAAAATCAAGGCATAAAAATATGTATTGTTCTTCATGGATCAAAATCCCTCAAACTTAAATGTTATTTGTCCTCAAGTAACCCTCTTTACTATATAAAATATAACCTTTGGAATAAAAGATAAATATTTAAGATTCCATATAATTTCTGATTTTATAAAGTCTTTAGTAAATTATTAACCTAATTTCACTAACTAGATTTAATTTTAAGAATTTAAAGAATATTCAACTACTAAATCATAAGATTTCAAACTTTTCATTCATTTTGAAAATAATAGAAGCTTATTATATTCAGATCTCATAGATTATTTACAAGAAAATGATATTCTTGAAAAATCGTTTTTAAATGAATATTCATGTATTAAAATTAAGTAAGATATGTAACTAGTTTTCTTCCTATAAGATAATTCAAGTGAAGCCAATTTTTTATTAGACATTTCCTCAAGCTTCTACTCTCTTTATATATATATATATATATTAATTCTTAGCAAATTCCTGTTATTAACAAGGTCAAGCTTGTTATTTGGAGATTACCTAAGGCTCCTTGGGTTAAAATCAATTCTGATGGGAGTTTTTCTTCAATTGGTGCTGGAATTGGGGCCATTTGCAGGGATCATATTGGTAATTGTAATTGGTTTCTCTCTGCTCCTGTGATGGCAGATAACAGTCTTGAAACTGAAGTTATTGCTGCTTATTGGGGTCTCAAAGCTGCCTTTATTAATAAGCATAATTATATTCATATGGAGATGGATTCATTGCTTTTAGTAAAGATGTTGTTGAATGAAGTTGTCTGTTCCATGGCACATTCTTACTTGGGTTAATATGATCTTCAAGTTATCCTCCAGTGCTAGTTGTTATATGGAGTCATATTAATAGAGAGGGGAACCAACCTGCAAATTGGTTGGCCAAGAGAGCTTCTTCTAGGAAGGAAACAATTTGCAACTCAAGCTCTTCTTCAGAATTTTTATCTTCTTCTTTTTCTTTTTTTAGAACTCTTTTACATGGGGACTTATTGGCCATTCCTCATGTCAGATGTTTTAAGACCTACATTATTCAATAAAAATATATATATTTTGCCAAAATATATATATATATATATATATATATATATCTATATATAAAGAGGATTACTATATCTGGATAGCCTGTTAATGGTTTTGAACTTCACTATCCTTAACTTATATTTTTAAAACATATACATTTTCACTTAGTTCTTATAACATAAATAAGAATTCAAAAAGATTTTCAATCTTTTCTTTTTCAAGTGATAATTTTTTCATTACTTAATATTTCTAAATTCTATCATTTCTATCATGAATAGAAAAATTCTTTAATCTTATTCTTCCTTAAGTTAAACAATTCTATTCTTAAAATCAATCAAAGTTAGTAAAACTTTAGTTAATTTCACTAAATTATTTATAATTTCAAAAATAAAAGTGGTCTCAAATAAATTCTTAATTCCTTAAGTTATTTTAAAAAGTTTTTATTTTTAAGAAAATATTAGTTCTTTAAGGACAAATAAAATTTAAATTTGAATGTATTTCCCTTCCCCCAAACTTAAGTTTTGGAACACTATGAAAATTTTGAAAGTATAAGAGAAAGAAAATCATAAGAATTTTTATAAGTATGTAAAAACAATCTTAAAAAGCAAAATTAACTTTCTAAACATGCTTTTATGAATAATTAAGATAAAATTTACGCATGTATAAAAAAGTAAGCAGGCTAATTTTTTATTATACTAAATTTGAAACAAAATTAAAGCAGAGAAAAATTACTAAGTACTAAACAGAGTACTAAAACAAACATATAAATTAACTCTAACATTAGTCTCCACACAATATACTAAAAATGTTTTAACCACAGAATCCATCCACACAAGTACATAAACTAAACAACACACATCAAACATAAAACTAACAAACAATCCAAACAAAACAAACTAACAATAGAGTAGCACTACATAAAGATCTCTACTACTAATCACTAGTTGTCGCCTCATCGTCATCATCATCACCAAAGGAAAACTCAACGTCCTTAGGATCAATAAATGGTGTAAAGCTAGGAAAACTAGGGAAACTCACATCATGTTCACCCTTCAGAAATCTGACTAGGGATTCATCATACTCTGCATCGTAACTACTCTTCCTCTGGGTATAGTCAGAAAGATGATCCAGTTTCTTGTCAATAGTATCTATCCTGCAGTGAGTCTGAAACAACTCCTGCTGTCGCTCTAAAACCGATCATGCATGGACTCCCGTAAACTAGATGGTGGCTCGAGCCGAAGTAGAGGGCGAGAAGTAGAAGGTCTACCCGGAGTATATGCGAAGTAGAAGGAGCGGTTGATCTCTTACCTCGAAGACGATCATAGATACTAACACTCTCCCGCCCGATTGGCTTGGTAGTCTTTAACTTCTCCTCAGAAATATCAGCATCGACTCCATCATTAACACATAACGAATAAATCAAAGAAGGAAATCCCAATCCAACAGAAGTGCTGGATCTCGCAATAGAATCCACAGATTCATAAATAATACTGCCGACGTATATAAGCTTCCTCTCCTGAATGCAATAATTCAAGATCGCTCGATCTTTAGTTACTTCACTCAGATGATTGGAAGGTAACAATCTTGCAGAAATGAAATAGTATCGTGCTTTTGAAAAACATTCAGCTTGGAAGATTTGAAATTTACCCTTTTGTCGTTCCTGATCTTCCAAGATCCAATACTGTCAGTCAAATAGGCAATAATCATATCTAAATCACCCTCAGATGGTGATAATCCAGAATAATAGCACGCAATCGTCGGTGGCAAGCCATAGAATATGTTGATTCTTTCTGGATTAAATCCTACTCCGATTCCTCTAACAAAGACTTCAGAATCTTCAGCATCTAGAAAATTTGCATAAAATTCTCGAACAACCGGGATAATAGCAATAGCAGTGAAGTAACAAAATCGCTGCTAGTTGTGCGCAACGATAGTGTTTTTGATCATCTCCCCATGATGATAAAAACATCATTCCGAGATGAAATTTCTCGATGACGCAAGTTTGTGAAAGAGAAAATACGCAGTCGTAGTTGGAAATTTTGCTGCTTCAAAATTTTCTCGTCCCTTCCGGCACTTAGATTTTGGTGCCATCTAAACGTGAAAGAAAACAAGAACAAATTTAGGAATCAAAGATTTAAACTCTTTTTAAGTTTATAAAACTTAAAATAAGTTTAAAATTCCAAAGAAATCACTAAAAATCAAATTTTTTTTTCAAAATTTTGGTTCTTAGCAAAAACTAGGAAAATCTATGGTGAAAATAGAAAATAAATGGTTTAAAGTGTAGATCTGACCTTGAGACGATGAAATCGAGTGGTTACGCGCTCAAATCCTTAATGTATTGACCTCAAAATGGATCCAAAAGGTGTATTTTTGCGAAAATGGGGAAGAAGATGAAGCTTAGGCGTCAAAATGGCCTTTGGGGGCATAAATGGTAATTTTCGGGTAGCAGGCCGAACTGGCGCTTAGGCGCCGAATTCTGGCATCTAGGCGCCAGACTCGCCTTTCACAAAAAAATATTTTTAAATTTAATTTTCCACCAAAATTCATAAATTCAACTTACAATTACTCATATTAGAGTAGGGCTTCAGTTTCTAACTTCCAAAACATTTTCCAAAAATTTTAAAAATTAAATATTAAATCCACCAATCAAACACTAAGTTTACATCAAACTCACTAAATTCCATTCATAATCTTCAATGTTGATTCAATACATTCAAGGTAAGTATTATACTTGATTCAAGTTCCTAATACACACTTAAACATAATAATTTCTAAGCAAAAACAACACACATTGAACATGAAAGCAAATACACAAACAAACACAATCGATTCTCGAAATCGATACAACAACTCAACAAACCATATAATAACTAACCCATTACCAGAATATTCAATCTTCACAAGGGAAATTGTGAATTCCACTTGGAAAGAACACTAACGCTCTCGGGAAATCCGTAGCCATCTTTTCGTCAATCCACTTGTTCTTCGCATACATTTCAACTTGAGCATCTTGATAAGCTGCAAAATGATCAAATTGAAGTTTCATTTGTCATTATAGATGTTCAATCTGATGAAACATCTCATGAAGGCGATCTCCAATTCTTGTAAAATCCACTTCAAACTTATCCAAATGACTAGAGATTTTTTTCTAAACTTACAGTGATGAAACCATTGAAGTAGGGTTGAGGATCCTTAGAAACCTTGTCTCTAACTTCTTCTCCATGATTTCTTCCTTACATTTCTTCAAAATTCTCTCAAATCTCTCAAGAATGAAGTGCAAGGGACGTAATTCTGATTGCTTTGATGGTTAAGGAAGATAATAGGTTGATTTATAAGGGAAAATCGTGTGAAAAACTGAAAATTTAGGTTTTTGCACGTCCCAGTAACCGTGGTGCTTAGGCGCTAAATCTGGCGCCAAGGCGCCGGACCTATTGATACATAGCTGATTCTGGCGCTTAGGCGCCGAATTCTGGCGCCTAGGCGCCGGAACTATGTTCAACTCCATTTCGCCTAATCATCAAATTTCAAAATTTCGTTCTCCAAGATAGGTATACTATACTGGTAAGAGTAATTTAGACTCAATAATTCACATCGTAAGCAATCATAATGAAGGTTAACTTGATCTCCTTTTTACTCATATTCAAAATAGAGTGATCCAATTTTTAAATTTACATACTTTAAAATAATTTTTCAGCCTAAGTCAATAAAGACTTATAAGCATCAATTTTTTCTAAAGTAATATAAAATTAATCAAGATCGAGGCATAACCTTACATTAAAACAAAAAAACACTCAAAACAAAAGAAAAATATGGGTTGCCTCCCACAAAGCGCTTGGTTTAACGTCGTCAACCCGACTTAAGTAAATCTTTAATCAGGTTGATTCAATTCATAAGCCTCTGTATAAATCTTTTTAATGTCTCCCAAATAAGGCTTCAATCTTAATCCATTTACTTTAAAAAATTTTCCTGTTTTGGGATCTTTAATATCCATAGCTCCATAATGGTATACTTTCGCAACTATATAGGATCCAATCAATTTAGATCTTAATTTTCCAGGAAAAAGTTTTAAACGAGAATTAAATAGTAATACTTCTTGTCCAGGTTCAAAAACTTTTCCTGAAATTTTCTTGTCATGTAACATCATCATTTTCTCTTTATAAATCCTCGCATTCAAAATGCTTCATTTCTTAGTTCTTCCATCTCATGTAATTGTAACAATCTCTTTTCTCCTGCTTTATTTAAATTAAAATTAAACTCCTTTATCGCCCAATAAGCTTTATGCTCAAGTTCTACAGTAAGTGACAATGTTTATCATAAATTAACTGGTAAGGTGACATCCTGATTAGTGTCTTATAAGCTGTTCTATAAGCCCATAATGTAGAATCAAGTCTATCATCCCAATCAGTTCTTTTAAGATTAACAGTCTTCTCTAGTATTTTTTTAATTTCTCTGTTTGATACTTCAGTCATTCCACTTATTTGTGGGTGATAAGCAGTTGATATTCTATGCTTGATTCCAAATTTTTGTAGTAATGATTGAATTCTTATATTCCTAAAATGACTTCCACCATCCGTGATAATTACCTTAGGCATTCCAAATCTTGAAAATATCATTTTCTTTAAAAATTTAGAAACACTTTTGGAATCACAGTTTGGTAAAGCAATAGCTTCAATCCACTTTGAAACATAATCAACTGCTAATAAAATATAAATTTTTCCAAATGATGGAACAAATGGTCCTATAAAGTCTAAACCCCATATATCAAAAGTTTCAACTTCCAATATATAGTTTAAAGGCATTTCATTCTTCCTAGATATATTTCCCATCCTTTGACATCGATCACATGTTTTCACATAATGTCTCACATCATTAAATAAGGTAGGCCAATAAAATCCAGAATTTAAAATTTTAAATGAAGTTTTATCTATGCCAAAGTGTCCTCCAAAATCGGAATCATGACATTTTTTAATAATAGCAAAAGTTTCTTCATAAGGTACACATTTTCGAATCATAGAATCTTCTCTAATTTTAAATAAATGAGGTTCTTCCCAGATATAAGATTTAGCATCATATTTAAATTTCTTAATAAATTTGTTATCCAAGTTATAAGGCGAAATATTGCTAACTAAATAATTAACAATATCAGCATACCAAGGTGTTTTATATTCTTGAATACCATAAAAAGATTCATCAGGAAATTTCTCATTTATATTTTCTTCCGAAATAATATCATTTTTAATTCTAGACAAACGATCAGCAATTTGGTTTTCAGTTCCTTTTCTATCTACTATTTGAAAATCAAATTCTTGTAGAAGTAAAACTCATCTTATCGATCTAGGTTTAGAATCCTTCTTAGATAATAGATATTTAATAGCAGAATGATCAGTATGAACTATGCATTTAGTACCAAGAAGATAAGGTCTAAATTTATCAAAGGCATATACTGCAGCTAGAAGCTCTTTCTCAATGGTAGTGTAATTTCTTTGTGTTTCAGTGAGAGTTTTACTAGCATAATGAACAACTTCGAAAATTTTCTCATATTTTTGTCCTAATACAGCTCCAATTGCAAAATCACTTGCGTCACACATTATTTCAAAAGATTTCTCCTAATTAGGTGCAACAATGATAGGTGTAGATATTAATTTTTTTTAAGAATATTAAAAGCATTAATACATTATTTATTAAATTCAAATTTTGCATCTTTTTCTAATAAATGACAAAGAGGTTTAGCAATTTTAGAAAAATCCTTTATGTATCTTCTATAAAATCCAGCATAACCTAGAAAACTTCACACATCGATAATGATAGTAGGTGGTTGCAATTCAGCAATAATTTTTACTTTTGCTTGATCAACTTCCATCCCTTTTGTGATACTTTGTGACCAAGTATAATGCCTTCGTGACCATGAATTGACATTTTTCCCGATTAAGAACTAAATTTATTTCTTTACATCTTTTCAGAACTTTGGAAATGTTTTCCAAACAAGATTCAAAAGAAGTTCCAAAGACTGAAAAATCGTCCATGAATATTTCAATTCCTTTGTCGATTAAATCACAAAATATTGACATCATACATCTTTGAAAAGTTGCGGGTGCATTACATAAACCAAAAGGCATTCTTCTAAAAGCAAATGTTCCATAAGGACTTGTAAATGTTGTCTTTTCTTGGTCCTCAGGAGCAATAAGTAATTGATGATAACCAGAATATCCATCCAGGAAACAAAAATATGAGTGTCCAGCTAGTTTATCAAGCATTTGATCCAAGAAAGGTAAAGGAAAATGATCCTTTCTAGTGGCTTTATTTAATTTCCTATAGTCAATATAGATTCTCCATCCAGTAACTTGTCTTGTAGGGATAAGTTCATTTTTATCATTAACAATGACGATTACTCCTCCTTTCTTTGGAACACAATGAATAGGACTTACCCATTGACTATCAGAAATAGGATAAATAATACCAGCATCTAACCATTTAATAATTTCTTTTTTAACAACCTCATTCATGATAGGATTTAATCGTCTTTGCGATTCTATAGTTGGTTTAAAATTTTCTTCCATTAAAATTCTATGCTTGCAAATGGAAGGGCTTATTCCTCTTATATCAGCAATAGTCTAACCAAAAGCTTTCTTATAATTCTTTAACACACTTATTAGTTTTTCTTCTTGATCAGTACTAAGTTCAGAAGAAATAATAACAGGTAAAGTTAACGAATTTCCAAGAAATGCATATTTTAAATGGGAAGGTAACATTTTAAATTCCAGTTCAGGGGCTTTTTCTATTGATGGTAAAAGTATATCATTTTGAGTTATGTCTAAAGTTTCCTAATTATCTTTTATAAAATAAGTCTCTTCTTCTTCCACAACTTCATCTTCATCACTTAAAAATTCAAATTTTTCTTCAGAGATGACTATACATTTTTTTTGATAATGTTTTTCAATTAAATAATCAATTATATCCATTCGATAACATTTCTCTCTATCAGGGTACTTCATTGATTTAAGAACATTGAATTTAATTTCTTGATCATTAACTCTCATGGTTAGTTCTCCTTTTTGCACATCAATCATAGCTCGTCCGGTGGCTAGAAAAGGTGTCCCTAAAATAATAGGTATCTCTTTATCTTCTTCCATATCAAGTACTATGAAATCTACAGGGAAGATAAATTTATCCACTTTCATAAGTACATCCTCTATAACTCCTTTAGGATAAGTGATAGATCTATCAGCTAACTGAAGGGTTGCAGTGGTGGGAGTAATATCTCCTAAATCTAATCTTTGAAAGATAGAAAATGGCATGAGATTAATACTTGCTCCTAAATCACATAAAACTTTTCCACAAAATTTTTCTCCAATAGCACGGGGTATAGTGAAACTTCCAGGATCCTTAAGCTTTTTAGGTAATTTCTTTTGAATTATTGCACTGCATTCTTCACTTAGTGCAACAGTTTCAAAAGCTTCAAATTTTCATTTCTTGCTTAAAATATCCTTCATAAATTTTGCATAAGTTGGAATTTGTTCCAAAGCTTCAGCAAAAGGTATATTAATAGTAAGTTTCTTAAAAATTTCAAAGAACTTAGAAAATTGATGATCAAGTTTCTGGTGTTTAAGTCTTTGAGGAAAAGGTGGTGGTGGTTTTTCAACTTCCACATTAACAGGTATAACAGTCTGATCTTGACTAGGAGAGAGAGTTTCTTTAGGTTTTTCAATCTCTTCAACCTCGATCTCTTTTTCAATTTCATTCTGCATTCTTTCTTTTAATTCCTTTCCACTTCTAAGTTGCACAGCTTTAGCTTGTTCATGTTCTTTTCCAGTTTCCTTTGGATTAATTTCAACATTACTAGGAAGTGTTCCTACATATCTGTTATTAATTAAAGTAGCAATTTGCCCCATTTGATTTTCAATATTAAGAATAACAGTATTTTGATTTTGTAATTGATTATTCATTTGTAAAATTAATTCTTCTATTAATAACTTTTTCGGTTGATTATTAAATCCAGGAGGTTTAAAATTAAGATTAACTTAATTATTCCAATTTCCAATGGGATGAGATTAATTATTACCCCATTGTTGTTGTGAATTATTCTAGTTAAAATTAGAATGATTTTTCCACCCAGGATTACAATAATTTGAATAAGGATTATTTTTACTTGCAATAGCTTGTAAAGTTTTAATAGTTTGAGAATCTTCAATGTTAGCAGAATTATTTTGTGAAATATTAATTGCAAAACTATCTAATTTCTTAGACATTGCTACTACTTGTGAAGCTAAAATAGAAAAGGCTTTATTATCATGAATACTTGCCATCTTTTTAGGATTAATCCTTTCGGAAGGCCATTGAAAATTGTTATTAGTCATTTCTTCAATTAAAATGTAAGCTTCTTCAAATGATTTAGACATTAAAGAACCTCCAGCAGCAGAATCAACAATTGATTTTAAAGATCAAATTAATCCATTATAAAATGTTTGAATAATTAACCAATCAGGTAAAGCATGATGAGGACATTTTCTTAATAGTTCTTTAAATCTTTCCCAGGTTTCATATATTGTCTCCCCGTCAAATTGACTAAACGAAGTAATATTGTTTCTTAATTTAGCAATTTTAGGAGGAAAATATTTAGCAAGGAATTTTTGTGCCATTTCAGCCCATATTTTAATAGAACCAGTCGCTAATGAGTTTAACCACATCTTTGCTTTATCTCTTAAAGAAAAAGGAAAGAGTCTAAGTCTAATAGCATCATCAGAAACATTGTTATATTTAATGGTAGCATAAAGTTCTAAAAAACTAACAAGATGAAAATTTGGATCCCCATTTTGTGTTCCACCAAATTGATTGTTTTGCACCATTTGAATAATAGACGGTTTAAGTTCAAAAGAATTAGCATCTACAGTTGGTATTTGAATACTACTATGTAGTTCATCAACTGTAGGGTTAGCATAATCCCTTAATGGTTTATAAATATTTTGATCATTAAGTTCAATTGGATTTTGTAAATTATCCATTTCTTGAAATTTTTTAATTTTTTTTCCCTTTTTAATTTTTCTACTTGTTCTTTCTAATTCAGAATCTAAAGGTAATAATCCTTCAGAACCAAATCTTCGCATAAAATAAGGAATAAAATAAAATTTTTTATATTTTATATTTTTAATTAATTTTTAAAATTTTTATATTTATTTATATTTTTAGAAATATAATATTTTTTACAGAAATTTATAACTATTTTATTTCTTTCCCCGGCAATGGCGCCAAAAACTTGACCCGACTGTAAGTAACATAGTAATATATGCTTCCAAATGATGGCCAAAACTTGACCCAATTTATAATAAGTGGCTAGTATTTAAATCAAAATATTGTAAATTTTAGAAATTACTTTACACACTAGGGGTACTACGCAAGTATACGTATCGCTTCAAGTAATATAGGGTTCTCTATTATAACCCAAGTATCGATCTCACGGTGAAAAATTATAGAAATAAATTTTCTAAATATTATATTTTAAAAATATCTTTTTATCCTTTAAATTAACTATAAATTACTATTAATTTTGCTAGATGCAATTAAAGAAAACAATACTAAGAGAATGATTTATGAAAACTATATAAAATAACAACTTTCTTTCCTTCAATTAATCCAAGATTTTTAAGATAATTTAATATTCGTTGGAGAATTTGATTTATGGTATTGTGCCAAATAGAAGCATTCATATTCTTTACCCTTTGATCCAGGCGCAAAGAACATTGGCTAACTTACAGATCAGGTCCGGATGTATTGTTAGTAGTAATGGGTTATTCTAGACTCTCACTTCTAGATGTCCAAGGGTGGCTATGGTCGGCCCTACTAGTGACCCATTCCTGATCTATAAATCAAATTATAAGAATTTAGCCTGTCACTCTAAAAACTTATCAATTCTACGCCCTTAAAATCTTATCATCCTATTTATTTGCACTTCACCTTGAATAGCCCGCACATGGCCTTCGACTACCCAAGGATTCATGTGACATTACAAGTTAGAAGTTCTTCTCCTTCAAGGTTTCAAAACTCTTCAACATGTTTTAACAATTTAAATGGCCATTTTAAAAAGTAAAGTAAGATCAGGTATTAATGTCATCACAAAGTTTTTGAAAATATTTTTAATTTTTATTCTCCATCATTCTTTATATTATCTTATCTATCTCTTCATGATTGATGGAAGAAAGTAAACTAACTACTCATAACACATTGAAAATAAACTGTAAAACATAATAAATAAACTTTGAATCAAAATAAAAATATACTTATCTCAAATATTCCTTCTACAGATCTTCTGACTCCTGACTCCACAGTGTAATGAACTCCAGATGCTACAACTTAAAAGTAAACTCACTAAACTAAACAAAAGTGGCCCTAAATTTCTCTCTCTAATTCTCTAGACTCTCTCTCTAATGAGATTTCTCTCTCTAAGGAGGCTAGAGGGGGTGGGGCGAATGGGGGGTGATTTTCTCTGAAGGAGTGGACTCATATTTATAGGCTCCAAGGGTTGCCTTGAGGCACCTCTTCAAAAAATGTCCAAATTCAATGAATCTTCTAGAAGGTCGGTCTGGCGCCTAGGCGCCGGAATCTGGCGCCTAGGCGCCGGAATCTGGCGCCTAGGCGCCGGACACCGAGTCCAATTCTTCGCCTCTCTTCGCTTTGGCTCGCACCTCTTCGCGTTTAAAACCATTTTGGAGTGTCCAAATGCAATGTATCACATGTCCTATTATCAAGGAACAACTGTCAGTCTTCTAGAATGTCCAATAACTGCTCACTCTGTCAAAATAAATATCCAAAAGTCGTCAAAAACTTGACAGTTTCTGTATAGAGTCTGACGCTTAGGCGCCAGGCGCCTAGGCGCCAGGTCATATTTTTTTCTTCTTTTCGTATTTTGCTCCATTTTTGCTCCCTTTTGCTCTTTTTCCTTTTCTAGACCTTTTTACATCACCTACATCCAAAAACACAAAATACCTTTCATTAATGCATAATATCCTTAGAAATTGATAAAAATCAAGGCATAAAAATATGTATTTTTCTTCATGGACCAGAAGGTTTTTTATTAGCAGGTTCATTCTTTAGAAACAAAACGATCAAAGGAAAAAGGTTATGGAAAAGGTAAAGGGCCCGATTTAGAATTGGAAAGGAAAAGAAAGTCTTATGCAAGACTTCTCGACTCGAAGGACCGCTCCTAAACTAACAGCTATTGGGGGTACACCCCACCTCAGAAAAGAGGTAAAAGGATCTCGGAACCTCTCCGTTTAGGGGTGTCTAAACAGTGGCTCCTGAATCCGAGAGGTGTTGGCAATACTCGTTCAAGACAGAAATGAACGGGGTATTCCAACGGAAGAATGGTAGTTTTGGTCCATTAGAAATATGGACACACCACTGATTTATGAAAGCAAAACCATCTAATCAAAATGGAGAGAGGAACTAGTCCCCAGCGGAGTCGCCAGAAGTTGTCGACATATTTTTAGGTTATGTGTTGTATTTTAAAAAGGGCGTCGCCTACAGAAATTGTCGGCGAATTTTAAATTTTAAATTTAATTTAAATATATATATAATTTCGAAAGTAGCATTTGATTTTAAAAATAATTTTAAGTTTGTGACATCCGTTTGGTCTGCGAACCAATTTTTATAAGCCGACAAGTTCCCCTGCTTAATACAAAGAAATTAAGTAGGGTTTATATTACCTGGGTTCTTAAAGTTCCCTATAAGGGCAAGCCCCTATAGTTAATTACATCTTAAATGTCCGAAGACACTTAAGAAAACTCTCGATAATGATCAGTGGTTTTTCTCTCAAGAATTTCGGAGTTTAAGCTTTTCAAAGGATTAAATTTTGGAATTTCAATAGGGAATGGATCAAATTTGGAACAGTTAATTTCAGGAGTTCAAAGGAAGAAAAGTAGGAGAAGCTGAGGATCCAAGAAGAATCTTGGTAACTTCTCAAACTATACAATTGTTTGGCTTCAATTTGGGAGTTTATTTAATGTTTCAATCCTACCAATTTTATTTAATTAGGACCTATATTTGTATGACATGATCATACAAATAGCCTCGAAGATGTGAGGGTTTATGTCGTACCAAACAACTACCTCGGAATCCTAAGACCGGTTAGGGCATAATTTGCATAATATGATTATGAAAATGCCTAACGAAAAGGTTGAGGATTTATGTTGCACTAAGCAAACTACCTCGAAATCCTATGGCTTGGTTATTTAATTCTAAGAAAGATTTGCTGAAGTAGATCCGAGTTTTGCTGACGACGATGGCCGTGCTGCCCACCATGCTCCGAGCTCCTTGTTGTTGCAGAGGTTTAGTTTTAGAAGTCATAAATCAGGAGATGAGAGAAGTGTTTTGGTTTAGAGGAAATCTTAAAATCCAAGTGTTTTTAATATTTTAATTAAAACAAATCTTAAAGTTGATTAAACAGAACCGATTAAGATCCCACGGTTCCGTCATCACGGCACCGTTATTTTCATCGAATTCACTTAGTCCAGATGAATTTTCTAAACTCAACTGAATGAGTTCCACACTTTCATTTAGACCGTGGGAAATCCTGTTAGCAACACGTGGGTTACATCATCCGAGGTATTTCCAATCATTCAACGAGAAGTTTTATTTTAGTTGCAGTTGTAGTTTTGTTGTTTTGTTTGTGATTAAATTTTGAGTTGTTTTATATTTTGAATGTTGTGGCGGTGATTTTTATCTTGTGGTGACTTTTAATTTAGTTTTGGTTTCAGTTCAGGATTTATCCTAAATGTTTTGGTTTTCACGCAACAGTCTTATTTAACATGCAAGAAAAGTAAAATACAGTGCATGTAAGTAAATTGCAGTAAAGTAAATTGCAATAAAATAAAAGCGTACCTGGAGGATCTTCCCGTCATCCCAAGCTGCACTTAAAACACATTTTAAGGCATTTAAATATTTCAACAAGTACCTAGGTAAAGCTGAGGGAAGGATTTTGGTTATCTACCAAATTCCTTATCCTATTGCTAGTCATCTCCTATGACGTCTAGGCTCCTGGTTTGGTTTAAGGATGATTTTCTTCATCAAAGAACAATTAGATTCAATTGTTCTTCTAAAACATCTCATCATATTGAGGAAGTTTTTAGGACGAGTCCTAAACATCTTTTCAATACTTCTGGGATTATTTTGAGTCCAAGTAAATTTAATTGCACAGGTGAATTAATCATCCAGGAGTTTAGTTAAACTTTGTCTCTTGCTCAGTGAACTTGGGTATTTGATTACCTGATGAATGAAGTGACATCTCATTTAATGCTCTATTTAACAGTTATAATAATTAAAGCCTTTAAGGGCAAGTTGGTTTATAGAGAATTTTAATCATTCTTAATTTAAAGTTTAAGTTAATGATTTAAAATGTTTTAATTTAATTATGAGGCTTTAATTAATAGTTTTAAGTTTCTAATAGTGTTCAAATTATTTTAGATTTAATTTAAATCTTTACATTTTTAATTATCTTGGTATTTCAAGTTGATGTTCATGTTTTAAATTTACTTAGATAGAAAGAGGTGTTGAAATTATTGATATGTTTTGATTTAACTCTTAATGATTTCATTTAGGTTTGTTGTTAAATGATTTTAATTCAATTTAATTCAATTTGATTTTAATTTAATTTAATTTTTAATTTAATTTTAATTTTATTTAATTTTAATTTAATTTTAATTTAATTTAATTTAATTTAATTTAATTTAATTTTAATTTAATTTCATTTTAATTTTAATTTTAGTTTAACTTTAATTTTAATTTAATTTTAATTTAATTTATTTAATTTTAGTTTTAATTGTTAATTTGGATTATCATTTTAAATTTTAATTAAGAACTAAATATTATTAAAGTGACTTATTTAGGGATTTTTAAATTAAAGAATAAATATCCTCTTAATAATATCCCTATTTTAATAATCCAAATTTAAATATATTCTTTCCAAATTTTAAATTATTTAATTAATTAAAGTTTCATTTTGATATTTTCAAAGTGTTTAATTGGTTTCTACCCCTTAATTTCCCTAAGTTTCAATCATCCAAGAGAAAGTTAAAATCAAATATTTTACCCCCCATTTTGATTAAACCTAAAGTTTTAATTAAGGGTTAAAATTTTTAATTACTTTTATGCCCTTTTAGGCTTATTTATTTCATAACTCACTAAATTGAGCTCAAATGAATTTGAAATTTTTATGTCACCTCACTCACATGTCAATTAAGACATTAGAGGAGAAGATGTGATTTTTCTGGATTTAATTTATTTATATAATTATTTTTAGTAGAAATAGGTGTTTTCAAAGAAAATTCAACAACATGACCAAGGAAAGGTTTCTGTCCTTAAGAAAATTCTGGAATGTTTCTAATACCAGAGGACCACTTGAACCAATTTTGGTGATTTTTTGAATTATAGTTTCTTTATTATAATTATTTTGAATTTTAGAGTATTAATTAATTTTAAAATAAAATAAAAGTTGAAAAATAAATTTTATATTTTTCATAAATTTCTCTGACCTCAAAAAGTCTAGAAAAATAAATTTTATAATTTTCTGATTTTGCTTTGATTTATTAGAAATATTTTAGTGAAAAAGGTTGAAAATTCATTTTTTAATATTAAAAATTACATTAAGCCTTTAAAATTCAATATCTTATCCTAAGGACTTAGGAAAAATATTTGGTTTATTCCTACATGATTAGGAGTTAAAATGTGATATTTTTATGCTTTTTAATATTTTTATGATTTTTATTATTTTTTAATTATTAAAATATTAAAATATTGTGAAAAATTAACTTTTTTAGAAAATTCCAATTTTAATTTTTCTAAACTCCCCTGATATTAGAGAAGTCCCAAAACCATTTTTGTGAATTTTTGAAAAGTATTTTTAGAGTTATGAATTTTTAAAGTTCCATTTTGCTTATGAAGCTTAATCAATCCATTTGGTGGGGTTAATCATATCCAATTGATTTCAAAATTTTATGTAAGTTTCTTCTAACCCTAGAAAGTAATGGAGAATTGTTTTTAAGTCAATTTGGTGTGTGATTAACCCTAATTAATTCAAATTTAATTTTGGGAGTTTAGGCCAATTAAGGTTATTATGAATGAATTAACTCAAACTATATTTTTCATAGGGTCCTCTGGTACTAAGAAATATCACCAAATTTTTTGAGAATTTATTTTACAACATGCTAATTATTGGAATTAAAATACCTAAAACAGTGACATGAACTTAAAAAATTAATAACTTTTCACAGTGATGGCATATTACCTTAAAAAATTTAAGGAATGTTCCCAAGATCAGAGGCTTCAAAAGCCCTATGGTCTCATGCCATGGTGAATTTTCTATGCAAATGGATAATCAAGACATTGAAAACAGTAAATAAATTATTAAAAAATAAAATACTCATCCAATTAACTTGATTTCTTTTCCACATTATTCTCCTCTATTCACTGAGCAAGGGGGTATTTTTATTTTATTTTTGTGATTTTTCAATGCAAAGATATGAATTTTTGAAGTTCAGGGCATTTAAATAATTTAAAAATACCCTAATTTTCTACTTATCCATGTGGCGCCGCGTCAACCTCGGCAGCTCCGAAAGCCCACGCGTCACACTGTGATTATGTGCCGCCATCTGACTCAGCTCTCCAGAGGCCCGCGGTTCACGTACCATTGCGTTGTCCGGCTTTATCTCGATCGTCTGCTCGATACACGCGCGATCCAACGACTCCTGGTCATCGTCTACGACTGGTTTGCACCCGTGACCGTCCACACTCAAACCCTAATATCTTTCTCAATTCTCAATGGATTTTTGAGTTCTTATACTCTATCGATTCTTCTTGAAGAGACGAACACATCCATATAGTTTATAAGCTATGAAATTAACCCAAATAAAATGGAGAGTTGCTGGAAGCTAGGAAGGAAGAATGAGTTCATACCTTTTCTCAGAGAAGTGAAGCTTCGATCTGAGGGTTGTGTCACCTTCGATTGAGTCCAGGCAAGCTCCAGATGAAGTCTCTGGCTCTGAGGAATTGTCTAAGTATGAAAGTGGCCAAGGCCGATCACAAAGCATGGAGGCTAGAAGCAATGGCTGGCCTGGTGAGGGTGCTTTTGCTGGGGAACTTCTCCTCTTGGTCTGGTGAAGGTGTAGGGTCAATCAATTTGAAGATTGGCTCACTGTGGTGAAGTGTCCTGTTTTTTTGGTGGATTTTCAACTAAGAAATTGAGCTCACACAGAGGGTTTTAGGGCTGTATTTCAGTGGGGATCAAGTTCTCTATGTCTGGAGAGGGATCTGGAGTGATTTTGGCAGAGTTTTGGTAAGGTTTGGTTCAACACGCCCTTTGGCCGAGAGGTGGTGGTGTTTAAATAGAGGTGGTTGAAGGGCTTCTCAGGGGCAATTGAAGGTTGGGATCAGCTACTCAGGGGAGGAGAAGAACAGCCATGGTGTCCCTTTAGGTTGGGACAGCTCAGCCAGTGGGTTTGAATTTTTTGAAGCCAAATAAGGCTCTCAGCCTGGTGTTTTCCGGCGGCAGTGGTGGCTGGCCGGCCAGGCATGGGTCACCATCTGACTCAGTGGGGTCAGGGCTGGAAGTTGGTGTAAGCAATGGGTATTCGCCATGTGTAAAGAGGTTTGATTTAAATGGTATGGGGGAGTGGCCATTTTGGATTCAATTTGGTCAAGTCATGGTTTAGGCTAGGTGCACCTCCCCAAGGCTGGTTTGGGCTGAAGAGAAAGTCACTTGGGTCAGCTTGATTAGTGAGGTCAAGTGACAATCCAAGTACAATTAGGCTTAAGCAAGATTAGGGGATACATGAGAGTGTTTAATCACTCCTAAGGGAATCATTAAAGGATTTCCTCCTTTTTCTGTTTAGGGAATGGTGATAAGTCAAAGCTCTCATGGCTTTCATGTGGCTTGTGCATGGCTCCAAGGACTCCATTTGGCTTAGGGATGGCTTGGCTCATTTACATGAAAAAAGGTTTTGAATTTTTAGACATTTTGATGGAAAATTTCCATGGGGCCACATTTGGTTTATTTAAATGATGAATTTAAAGTTAGGGGGGGATTTTATCAAACAGATGATGAGAGGAAATCTCATGTGGGCTTTGGAATGGATTTTTGGGCTTTTTTAATTTTGGTGAAAATGGGCTTTTAAAGGCTTTATGGAAGTGGGGTTTTAGATTTTAAAATGGGTTTTTGGATGAAATTTTTGTGAAGGACCATGCCAAATAAATGTTGCAATTGGTTTAGGCATGTGTCATGAGTGGTTTGGAACAAGTTTAGAGTGATTTTGAATTGTATTGGGTTGAATTTGGGCTTTTTTGGTAAAGGGGTCAAGGTGGGCCAAATTGGGCTAACTTGGGCTAAGGTTGGATTTGATGTAAAATTAATGTTGAGAAATGTTCATGGGAGTGTCACAAAGAGTTTTCAACTTTGGTTGGGCTTTGATTTTGGGATTTGGGCCCATTTGGGTTAGGTTTGGGCTTAAGTCAATTTAAGGGATTTTTGTTTTGGGATAGGTTTGGGTGGAGTTTAGGTTCAAATTTTGTGCAAATCAAGTTAGTGTTTTTTTTATGGTGATGATAGGAAGACCTTAGAAAAGATTTGGGGCCAATTGGAGTTGAATTGGGTTGGTTTGAGCTAGGTTTAGGTCATGGGCCAAAATTGAGCCTTAGGCTTCAAATTGAAATTGGGCTCAAATGTCAATCAAATTGGACTTGGATTTGATCTAAATTGATTTTGAGGATATTGAATTGAATTTTAGAATTGAATTGGACCAGAATTTAGGTCAATTGAGGTGGTTTGGTTTGACATTGGGTTCACTTGGGTTAAAAATGGGTCAAATTGGGGGTTTTGGTAAAAGTGGGGTAAATTGGCAAAATTGGCCCATGGTGTAGTTGAAAAAAATGAAATTGGGAATATTTGAGATTTTCTGGAATTTTTTGGGAATTTTCTGAATTTTTGGATTTTTGGTGTAAAAGGGTATTTTGGTAATTTTGGGGGTTTAGGGGTATTTTCGGAAATTTTGGTATTTTTGGCCAAAGATGGTCAATTTGAATGGTGGTAAGTGTTTAGGATTGATTTTGAGGAATTTTGGGTAATTTAGGTGATTTTGCAAATTTTGGGTCATTTCAAGGGTATTTGGTAGATTTGGTAGGTCTGGGGCCCGGGGGGTCAAAAATTGAAATTTTAAAAAATGGAAGATTGATCAAGTGTGAGTGAAATGGAATCATTTTGGTTGAGCCATGAATCCATATTAAGCCCATATAAGCCATGATAGGACTCATTTGAGGCATTCACTATGTTGTTCCTAACCCTCTTAGCCAGGGGCTTAGCGGTTAAGGATCATCCATATGAATTACCTACATGAGTCAGGAAGTCAAGTTGGGTGAGAGTGTAGTTTTAGGACTTGGAATGTGTGTGATAGTGTAGTGTATGTGCAAGTCAACCCTCACCAGACCAGGCCACCCAGGGTATTCCTAAGGCCAAAAAGTCTTATAGGGAACTCATCCTTTAAACCTCCACATTTGATTTCAACCCTCTAGGTGACTAGGGGTCTACAATCAAGCTTGTGGGGTTTGTAGGGAGTCAAGAAGTGTTTGAATTTCTAAAGGGTGGGTCCCATGTCTAGTCCTCTAAGATTAGTCAAAGGAAAAGCCTAAGGCTAGATCCTAAGTACTAAAGAGAGAAGCAAAAGACCTCATCAAAAATGAGGTCAACAAGGATCTATGTTGGTTGACCTACATTTGTTGCTTTACCACTGTGGACCCCCTATCTTTGGACTTTATTGGTGCTCTGAACTAGTTTGGGTATATTTTTTTAGGTTTTGGTATACTGGGTATACAAATTTACTTGTACCTTAGGTTTCACTTCCTCTTTCTATTTTCTTTTCTTGTGTGGAGTTAGATTGGTGGCAAGTGGAACCCCTTAGGACCACTTCTTGTTGTTCTTTTGTTCTTTAGATGGGGATTGTTGGTGTATTTTTTAGGGTTGTAAGTTTAATTTAAATATATATAATTTGGAAAGTAGCATTTTATTTTGAAAAATAATTTTAAGTTTGAATATTTTAAGATATGAAATCAAACCGATCTCACATCCCAAATAGTTTATATAAACGAGATCCACACCACAAACCGTGTATCTATCCTGAAGAATGGACACATTGCTTGATGATGGGGCTCGATTAAATAACCTAGAAGATTTGTGACATCTGTTTGGTCTACGAACCAATTTTATAAGCGGAAAAGTTCCTCAACTTAATATAAAGGAATTAAGCAGGGTTTATATTACCTGGGTTCTTTAAAGTTCCCTATAAGGGCAAGCCCCTATAGTTAATTACATCATAAATGACAGGAATCATTTAAGAAAACTCTCAATAATGATCAGTGGTTTTGCTCTCAAGAATTTCTAAGTTTAAGGTTTCAAAGCATTGGATTTTGGAAATTTCAAAAGGGAATAGATCAAATTTAGAACAGTTATTCTTTGGAATCCAAAAGAAGAGAAGTAGGGGAGGCTTAGGATCCAAGAGGAATCTTGGCAACTTCCCAAACTATCCTATGATTTGGCTTAAATTTAGGGAGAATTATTTAATGTTTCAATCCTGTCAATTTTTAGTTAATTAGGACTTATATTAGTATGACATAATCATATAAATAGCCTCGAAGATGTGAGGGTTTATGTCGTACCAAACGACTACCCTGGAGTCCTAAGACTAGTTAAGGCTTAATTTGTATAACATGATTATGCAAATGCCTAACAAAAAGCTGATGATTTATGTTGCACTAGCCAGACTACCTTGAAATCCTATGGCTTGGTTATTTAATTCTAGGAAAGGGTTTTGCTGAAGTAGACACAAGTTTAGCTGATGAAGATGGCTGTGTTGCCCACTGTGCTCCAAGCTACTTGTTTTTGCAGAGGTTTAGTTTTCGAAAGTGACAATCAAGAGATGAGGGAAGTGTTTTGGTTTAGAAAAGTTGAAATTTGAGATGGCTTAATGTTTTAATTAAAACAAATCTTAAAGTTGATTAAGCAGAACCGATTAAGATCACGCGGTTCTATCATCCCGGCACCGCTATTTTCATCGGATTCACTTAGTCTAAATGAATTTATTAAACTCAACTGAATGAGTTCCACACTTTCATTTAGACCGTGAAAAATCTCGTTAGCAACACAAGGGTTACATTATCCGAGGGATTCCCGATCATCCAACAAGACATTTTAATTTTAGTTGTAATTGCATTTTTTTTGTTGGTGATTAAGTTTGGAGTTGTTTAAACATGTTGGGTTCGATCATTTTCATGTATTTGTAAGTACAGGAAAGTATAACATTTAATAAATCACAAGATGTAAATCGCAATAAACTTAAATGTGTACCTAGTGGGCACTCCCATCATTTCGCCTGCACTTAAAACATATGTTAAGGCATTTATATATTTGCAAGAAATACCTAGGTAAAGCTAAGGGAAGGTTCTGGTTGTCTACCAAAATCCTAATCTTATTGCAAGTCAATTCCTATGACGTCAAGGTTCTTTTTTTTTGTTAAGGATGATTTTCTTCATCAAAGAGCAATTAAGTTCAATTGTTCTTCTATATCATCCAATCATATTGAGAATGTGCTTAGGACGAATCCTAAACATCTATTCAATACTTCTGGGATCATTTCGAGTCCAAATGAATTTCATTGTACAGGTGAATTAATCATCCAGGAATTTGGTAAAGTTTTGTTTCTTGCTCAGTGAACTTGGACATTTTGATTATCCGATGAGTGAAGTGACATTTCACTTGATGTTTTATTCAAGAATTATAAGTGTGTAGCCTTTAGGGGCAAATCGGTTCATTAGAGGATTTAACTATTCTTAATTGAAGTCGAGTTGATGATTTGAAGGTGATTCAATTATAAATTTTCCAAATTGAATTTTTTTTTAAATGTTTACATTATTTAATTTGATAAGGTGTTTTTGGGTTTCTTTAATTTAGTTGAGTTTTAATGATTTAAGTTTGTTGTAAGTTAATCTTGATATTCTGAATTATATATTTTTTTAATTGGTTTAAAACTTTAAAGTCTTGATTGTGAATTGTTTTGAGTTAGTCTTAATATTTCAATTTTGTTTTGATCTTAGTTTGGGTGATTTCAAATTGATTTTTTTTAATATCTTAAGTTACCTTATTTTGAATTTAAATCGTCTTTCATTAACTTAAGTATTTTTAAGCTTTTAATTTAATTATAAAATTTTCAAGATCGTTCTTTTTAGTTTCAAAACATTATTTATTATGAATTCATTAATAGTGATTAAGTGATGTTTGATCAATTCATTGATTTAGAGATTCAACTTCAAAGTATTAGAATCTTCCTGGGTCAAAATCCCTTAACCTTAATAATTCACTTATTTAATTAACTTCCAAAGTTTAATGATTTAATTAATTAAGGTTTTTTTTTAAATGTTCAAGGTGATTAATGGGTTTCTACCCTTTAGCTCCCTTAGTTTCAATCATCCAAAAGGGAATTAAGATCAAATATTTTACCTTCCCTTTGTTTAAGCCTAAAGATTAATTAAGGTTAAAACCATTTATTTACCTTAATGCCTTCTTAAGCTTATTCATCCCATAATTCATCAAATTAAGCTCAAATGAACTTTAATTTTTTGTGTCATCTCACTCACATGTCAATTAAGACATTAGAGGATAAAGTGTGATTTTTCAATTTTTAATTTAATTCATATAATTATTTTAGTGGAAAATAAGGATTTTCAATGAAAATTCAATAACATGACCAAGTCAAAGTTTCTATCCTTAGGAAAATTATGGGAGGTTCCTACTGACTAGAGGACCACTTGGCCAATTTTGGTGATTTTTTTAATTATATTATATTTATTATAATTATTTTAAGTTTTGATGTATTAATTAGTTATAAATAAAATTAAAGTTGCAAATTAACTTTTATATTTTTCTTAAATCTCTCTAACCTCAAGGAACTTAGGGAAAAAAATTTAATATTTTTCTGGTTTTTCTTTGAATTTTTAGAGTTATTTTAGTGGGAAAGGTTTAAATATCCATTTTTAATATTAAAAATTAAATTAAGCCTTTAAAATTCAATATCTTCTCCTAGGGACTTAGGAAAAATATTGTGTTGGTTCCTAAGTGATTAAAAAGCAAAATATGACATTTTTGTGAAGTTTATTATTTTTATGATTTTTATTACTTTTAATTATTAAAATATTCAAAATAGGGTTAAAAATGAAAATTTTAGAGAAATTCCAATTTTAATTTTCTTAGACTTCTTTGATACCAGAGAGGCCTCAAAATGAATTTGGTGAATTTTTGAAATACATTTTGAGTTTTATGACTTTTTTAAAGTTCAAAAGTGGCCATGTTACTTAGAAAATTCATTTAGTGGGTTAAAACATTTCCAATTGATTTCAAATTTTTATGTGTAACTCCTCTGACCCTAAAGAACAATGGAGAAAAGATTTCAACTTATTTTTATTTTTAATTTGCCCTAATTAATTCAAGGTTTGTTTTAGATTAAGTGAACCATTAGGATTATTTATAATTTTTTAAGCCATGAAATAATTAGCCCAAGTTCCCCTGGTCATAAGGGACCTATCCTAATTTTTCTAAAATTTTCCAAACAGTATGCTAATTACTGGAATTAAAGTACCAAAAACAAGCATAAAATTTTGGAAAATAGATAACTTGTCATAGAGATTACCACTGGTCTTGAAAAATTCAGGGAATGTTCCCAAGAGCAGAGGCTACAAAAGCCCTATGGTCTCATGCCATGGTGAATTGTATGTGTTAATGGAGAATTAAAATACTCAAATTAGTATTAAATTAATTAAAAATAAAATACTTAACAAAAATGATTAATTCTTTTTCCACATTTTTCTCCTCTGTTCACTGAGCAAGAGGGTATTTTTAGTTTGATTTTGTGATTTTTCTACACAAAGATATGCATTTTTGAAGTTCTGGGCATTTAAATAAATACGAAATACCCTATTTATCTACTTAAACCAGTCAGCGCCACATCAACCTACGGCAGGTGGAAGCTCCACGCGTCTCCTCCTAATTCGGCGCAGCCATCTGACTCGGTAGCCACACGGCCCGTGGTTCATGTTTCATGCTTCCGTCCGACCTGATCCTAGCCATCCATCTGATACACGCACGATCTGATGACATCCATTCATATTCCCAATTGGTGTAAGCCGAGAACCGTCCACCTTCTAGCCCTAAGATCTCATTCATTTCTCAACCAAATTGCATAAGGTTTCTTCCTACATGCTGGTCTAAAAAAGGGCTACAAATCCATATGGCTAATGCACATTGAAATTGAGTGAAACAAAATGGAGAATCGCTGGAAGCTCGAGAGCAAGAGGAGTTTCCATACCTTGGTTCAAGAGGTGAAGCCTTGATTGAATGTGCTTGACACGTTCGTTGGAACTGGAGGAGCCTACGGATGAAGCCTCTGGTCCTGGTGAAATTCCTAGGTATGACTTCATTCAAGTCTGATTTCAAACCTTAGCTGATATAACAAATGGTTGGTCTAATGAAGGAGCTTTTATAAGGGAACTTCTTCTTTACCTCTGGTAAAGGTGTGGGAAGAGTTAATTGGGTTTCTGTGGAGTTTCAAGGGTTTTCCTATTTCTGGCCTAAGATTAAGCTCTGAGATTGAGCTCAACCAGTGGAGATTGGGGCAAGAAAGCAGTGGGATTCTTCCTCTCTAGACTGGGAGAAGCTCTGGGGATGATTTAGGGGGGGTTCTATTGAGAAAAGTTTCAACACCCTTCTCATGGCCGAGGAGAGGGGTTTAAATGGCCAAGGCCATAGGGCTGAGCTTAGGTTCAATTGAGGGGTGGATTTAGCTTAGAGTGAGCCATGGACCAATAAATGTCCATTTTGAACATCTCATAGGTTGTTCTTAACCCTCTTAGCCAAGGGCTAGGAGTTTGGAATTAACCACATGAGTGCTCTAATGAACCAGGAGTCAAAATTGGGTAAGGATGGTTTAGGATTTAGGATTGGTGTAGGAGTGTAGTGTGCAAGCTAGACCTCACCAAGACTAGGCCACCCAAGGCAGTCCTGAGGCTTGAACATCCTATAGGAAGTCATCTTTGTCTTCCTACACATTGGTCTGAACCTTTTAAGTGACTTGGAGGTTGATGACCATCTATGTAAGATTCTAAAGAGAAAAAAGATTTGGTTTGAATTTCTAAAAGGTGGGTTTCATCTCTAGTCTACTAGGATAGTCAAGGAGAAGTCCTATGGCTAGATCCTAAGCACTAAGAGGAAAGAAAAGGACCTCACTAAAAATGAGGTTAACAAAGGTGTGGTGTGCTAACCAAGCACACCGCACGTATTGGCATTGAACGGAGAGATCAAAAAAACCAACACAGATGTCTAAGTGTCACACTTAGAGCAAAGCGTAGAGAAATTTCCACTAGGGAGTATCAAATAAATCTTCAAGACTGAAGATTCCAGATCTCTCGCTGGGGAAAAAGGAGGCAAATTCCAAATCACAAGATCTGGAGAAATAGATTGAACTTTAGATTTGTTTCATTTTTCATTTCAAGTTTGAATTTTGAGTTTGAATTTTGATTTAATCAGAGTTTTGATTTAGATTGAAGTTGGATTTAAGATTGATTCCGTGGAAATTCTAGATTTTGAAGTGAGAATTAGAACCTAGGTTCCAACCTCAGGATTGCAAAGAGAACTGGAATTTAGGTACCAGTTTCAAAGAGAGAATCAGAATTTAGACATCGATTGAGAAGGATGAGAATCAGAATTTAGGTACAGATCTTGAAATAAGAACTGGAAGTTAGGTACCAGTCTCAGAAGAGAGTCGAAAGTTAGGTGTCGACCTCGAGAAGGGTGAGAACTGGAAGTTAGGTACCAGTCTCGGAAGAGAGTCGGAAGTTAGGTACCAACCTTGAAAAGGGTGAGAACTGGAAGTTAGGTATCAGTCTCGAAAGAGAGTCGAAAGTTAGGTATCGACCTCGAAAAGAGTGAGAACTGGAAGTTAGGTACCAGTCTCGGAAGAGAGTCGAAAGTTAGGTATCGACCTCAAAAAGGGTGAGAACTGGAAGTTAGGTACCAATCTCAAAAGAGAGTCAAAAGATAGGTATCGACCTCAAGATTTCAGGAGTACGACAAAGTTTCTCGAAAGAGTTTGAAATTAGTGAACACCGAGATTAGGATGCCTTGTCGGTCTTATACCCAAGTCAGAGGATTAGAATGCAGAAAAGTTTCTCGGAAGGAGTGCGAGATTAGTGGAAATTTAGAGAAGAGAATCGAACTTTGAGTATCGATCTCGATTGATAACTAGAAGTTTGGTACCAGTCTTAGAAAGATGGGAACTGGAATTTAGGTACCATCCGAAAAATCGGTATTTGATTTGGGTTTTGAAGATTCTGTGGAAAATCTAGTGTAGTATAAGATTGGAATAAGACATGAAAGTGTTTCACATCCCTAGAGAGCTGATCAAAGTTTGATTGTTTGGCGAAGGATATGAATCCATGCCATCAGAACCAAATTGAAAATTTTGTGGTTCTGTGTTAGTAGACTCAGTCGACCTTCTCAAAAGATGGAAGGAATCGTGGTGATTCAAAAAGATTTGAGAACACCTTGAGGTTGGAGATTTCAGATTCAGAGTTCATTTTCATTGTCTTTGTCTTTAGTGATTTGATTTTGTTATGATTTTCAACTTTCGTTTGAATTTCATTTTGATTTAGATTTCTTATTCATTTCTTTTGTTTGCAATTCGAGATTTTGGATTGATTTGTTTTGAGTTTCATTTTGTGTTTTTTTGGATTTTGAGTTTGAGTTTTTTTTATCATTTTGTTCAAATCGTTCTTCGTTCAACTTTCTTTAAATCGAGTCAAACTCAGATTTAGTGTCATTTGCAGTCAATTACACAAAACTGAAGGCAAAACACGACATAGTCACTTCCATTAAAAATGTTGAGAGTACATCAGGGGATTCCATCAAAACATTCCTTGATGACATTTTTTTGAAAACAGACTTTTATAAAATCCATGTATGTCTGAACACAGACTGTACTGATATCTTCATGTATTCTGACAAAACTGTCTGTTTGATTCATCCAGGTCTGAAAAGTAAACTTCATAGGTAATAACATCACCTTCTAAGCCACTTTCCGGAGGAGAATCCCACATAAGTGTGCTTTAGAGGTTTGCTACTACTATGTAGCTTACAGCTTGTAGGGCTGCAAATTCTCTAACTCTGGGTCTGTTCTGAAGTAGATTGGAATCTTGCTCTCATCCATCCTTCTGAAGATGATGGAGATATGCTTGTAGGGAACTTATAGGATCAGTGCTTCACCACATCTACACCATTTCCTTGTAGTACGAGGACAGAGCCTACCGGTAGGGGTATCTCTATTGGCCCTCAGAATTCTTCAGGGCCGAGTATCCGGAGTTCTGTCTTGAACATGATGTTGCATTGGTTGATGAAGGAAACGGTACAAAAAGGTCTCACAAAATCATGATGGTCCACGTGAGGTGGAATACAGTCTCCTTCTGCATAAATGTTGATTATGCAGCTGTTTGGTATGCAATCAGCGGGTAAGACTCGCCAAGCCACCATCCTCTTTATCATTTTCTTAATTTGAACTAAAATTGGATCCACTTCATCGTAGCAGAGTATCCCTGTCGGGTTTCCTTTCTTGTTATCAGCATAGTTGTAGCAGCATTCAAATTGGATTATGATCCTCCCCTTGCCTCGTTTCAATTTCTTCGGCTCGGAGTAGGTTTTGCTTCGTAGTCGCCCTGTACGACCCTGCTTCTTTAGCTCGGAGACGTAGTCCACGATCTCACTCTGCTCGTAGTGAGAGAAGACATCCGTATGCAACTCCAGTCCTTCCATGATGTTGACATATCTTCCTCGGATCCTCTGAAAGTATTCAAAATTCTATTTTCGCACCCTCTGGATCATCTCCAACTCGTGCTCTGAAATTATCTGGAACTGTCGAGGTCTAGTGACGTACTGTGGGATGTACGACTCCATGCCAGCACGCTCTCCTAGAATCATTACTGTCTCAGGTGCAGCTCTGTAGTAACCTCCTCTGGAACAACCTCTGCTATGGTGCTCCTGAGGGTCGGCCTCCTTGGGACAACTACTGTGGTCGTCGGAATTTCTTCCTTATTCTGTTCTTCCATCAATTTCTTCAGCATTTTGTGAATAAGACGGTTCTTGTTTCTCCTTTGTGTTGGGGTCAAAATGGCTCTCCTTTCCCCCTGGATTTCGGTAGGGATGGCACTGACAAGTTTCCCTCCTGCGGTAGTTATCACTGATTTCATTTTGTGCTCATCGATCTCGTTGATCTTCCTTTTCTGGTTTGCAGTATGCTGAACTTTCTCACTGAGTTTAATAACCGTCTTTCCATGGGACTGCCCGAGGTCTACAGTAGTCCAAGCAATTTCTTCATATTCTACCTTCAGCTATGCAAAGTCTGAATCAACCTCAATCACGGCACCAACTTTCAGCTCTTCTTCATTAAGTGCAAGACTTACTCAATCCTTAAAGTTCAGAACTAACCGCCCATTTGACATTTCCCTGCAAGGAAAAAAGCAAGGAAAGGATCAGGGGTCGTACTTAGAACGAGAACAATAAGAAAATTTACTTATTAATGGAAAATTCTTATTCATTTTTTTTCGAATTTTAAGGGAAAGTTAAAAGATGAGGAAAGATTAGGAGTGAGATTGGCGTGAAAGGAAGGTTCAAAATTAATTATTATAATGATTTCTTTCTTCGCATATTTTTTTAATACATATATTTGTTGTTAGTCATTTTTTCTTCAATTTTGGGTTTGGACCCAGTTACAAGTGATTACTCCACCCGTGCTTATAGGAATGAGACTTCATTTTTTAAAGTTCATCCTTCGAAACATTAGGTTGTGTAATACTTCTTAGATATCGTCCATTGATTGGAAGCATTGGTCGCTCTCCACGGTAATCCATGAGCTGGTAGGAACCTCTTGAGTAGACTGTCTCGACCATGAACAGCCCCTCCCAAGTTGGTTTAAATTTACCTCCTATCTTGCGGTGTGCAAGAATAGGTCTTCTGAGAACTAGAACCAAGTTATTGACTTTGAATGTCCTTGGGTGGACCAGTTTATCGTGGGCCTGGATCATCTTGGCTTGATACAATTCGAGATTCTGCTGCGCTGAAAGTCATTTCCCTTCCAAGCTTTCCAATTCTTCCGGTCTTAATCTGGCGTTCTCTTCTGTAGTGATCCTACTTGCGACTGCAATTCTGAGTGACAGAAGCTGCACCTCTAAGGGTAAGATGGTCTCGGAACCGTACACTAGAGCAGAAGGCGTAGACTGAGTAGGAGTTATAAACGTCATCCCGTAGGCCCATAAGGCTTCTAACAACTTTTTGTGCCAATTTCTTTTGTTAGAGTCCAAAGTCTTCTTCAAGATTTGGATGAGAGTTTTATTAAAAGCCTCGGCCAAGTCATTTGCTCTTGGGTAGTAGATCGTCGAATAGCGCCTATCAATCCCATGCCTTTTGATAAAATTATTGATCTTCGTGCTCTTGAAAGCGGACTCGTTATCTGATATAATTATGTGCGGTATCCCAAAATAGTAGATTACTTGATTCTTGAAGAACTGTAACATGTGATGTGCTTTCACTTCCCTGAGCGGTACTAGTTCCGCCCATTTCGAAAAGTAATTTATCGCTGCAAGGATGAAGGATGTCCTCTTGAAGAAGGCGGTTCTATCAGACCCACGATATCTGTGCCCCAACATTCAAATGGCCACGACGCGATTGTCAGATGTAGCACATTTGGAGGATGATGTAGAACCACTCCATGCACTTGGCACTGGTGACAACTTTTTGCAACTTTCATGCAGTAAGCCATCATTGAGGGCCAGTAGTACCCTAGTCTCTTAATTTTCATTTTCATCTATGGACCTGACTGGTGAGTGCCACAAAGTCCTGAGTGCGCTTCTTTAACATTTCATGAGCCTCAGACCCGTTCAGACACCTTAGCCACATCTGGTTGAAAGACCTTCTATATAACGCATTGTTTATTAATGCATATGACAGAGTTCTTTTCTTGATCTGATGAGCTAACAACTTATCATCTGGTAGGCTTCCTGTTTGCAAGTAGTCTATTAACGATTATCGCCAATCTTCTACAGTTTCAGCCACTATTGCAACTGTCTCTTCATTTCCCAACCTGTGTAAAGTATCCATGTCTATATGTGATAGGACCTGTCGTTCATGCACTGTTACTGCAACCGATTATTCCTCTTCCCTTCTGACTGGTGTACTGCATCCATGCCGAGCTGTGAGAGGACCTGTCTTCCTTAAACTGACATTTCAATTGACTCATCCTGTAAGCAGGGAAATTCTTTTGCAAGGTGAGCTAACGCGTCTGCAAGGGCATTTTTTTATGGGAATCTTGTATGTTGTCACATTCAGAATCTGTTCCAACAATTTCATTGCATATTGAAAGTATTGCTCGAGTCTTGGTTTCAAAATTATGTATTGTCCTGCAACCTGTTTAATGATCAACTGAGAATCTCTGAAGATGTTGAAGTCGGTTATCCCTATCCAAATGGCTAATTCTAGTCCAATTATAAGGGCTTTGTATTCTACTTCGTTATTCATACATGATTCTGTTAGATGATAGGAGTATCTTAACATCCCCCGCTCTTGTGTTATAAATATTAGTCTTATTCCTGCCTTACCAGGCACTATCATCTGTAATTCTTTGTCTCATTGTGCAGAGGATGCTCCATCGAAGTATAATTCCCAACATCGATCATTGAGGTCTTCTAAGCTCATTATCTGCTCATCTGGCAAATCATCATTGAGAGGCGATTATGCCGGTAAGGGTGCGCTGCAAGAAAATCTGCTAGGACTTGTGGAACAAAAGTTATATCAAATTGCAATAGTACCATCGACCACATGGCACGTCTGCCAGAGAGTGTCGGGCAAGTCATCAAATATTGCAACGGATTAAACTTCGAAATAAGGTTGACCTTATGAGAAAGCATGTAATGCCTGAGCTTGTGAGCGGCAAAGATCAGGGCCAAACAATGCTTCTCAATCGGAGGATACTTTACCTCCTTTGGAATTAGATGACGACTTAAGTAGTAGAGAGCATTTTCTTTCCCCTCGTCATTGAACCGGGCTAGCAGGGCCCCAAGGGAGTCATCTAAAGTCGCGGTATAAAGTATCAACGGTCGACCCGAGACTGGGGCTGCTAAGACAAGAGGTTTCATTAAATATCATTTGATGTCATCAAAGGCCTGCTGACATTTGGAGTCCCAAGTAAACTTGACATCCTTCTTAACCAAAGAAAAAAAGGCTGACACCTTCCTAACAAATTTGAAATAAAGCGTCGAAGATATGCCAACTTCCCTTGAAAGGATCATAGTTGTTTCAAGGTTTTGGGAGGAGGCATTTCTAAGATAGCTTTAATCTTCTCCGAATTGATTTCAATCCTGCAATGTCGGACAACAAATCCTAAGAATTTCCCAGAGGTGACTCTGAAGGCGAATTTCAATTGATTCATCTTAAGGTAAAATTGCCTTAATCACTCGAAAATAATCTCAAATCATATAGATGATCTTCTTTCAATTTGCTTTTGATGACTACAACATCCACGTAGCACTCGACTTGGTTGTGAATGAGATCATGAAAGATCCTTGTCATTGCTCTTTGGTACATTGCTCTTGCATTTCTCAATCCGAAAGGCATTACTATGTAGCAGTATACTCCGATTAGTGTTCTGAATGCTGTGAGCTTTTCATCTTCCGGTGCCATCTTTATCTGATTGTATCCTGACGACCCATCCATGAAAGAGAAGATTTCATGCGTTGAAGCAATGTCGATCATTAACTCTGGAATTGGTAGTGGGAATTCGTCCTTTGGGCACGCTTTGTTCAAAACTCTGAAATCCACGCAGATTCTGATCTGACCATTCTTCTTTCTGACCGGTACCACATTGGCCAACCAAGTTGGGTATTGTTCTTCACGGACAAATTTAGCGTCGATTAGCTTCTTAACTTTAGCTATAACTTGTTGTTCGATTTCTAGACGCGTTCCTCTTGGAGCTTGTCTGACGGGACGGCAGCGTGATCCACTCCTAGCTTGTGAACCGCAACCTCTGGAGCTAATCCCGACATTTCATCATAACTCCAAGCAAAACAGTCCTTGAATTTCATTAGTAGCTTGATCATGTTTTTGGAGTCTCCTTTATTGAGCAAGGAGCTAACAAAGGTCAGCTTAGGCTCTTTGCTAGTACTTAAGTTAACTTCCATTAACTCATCTATTGTAGATTTAATCTCTTCTTCAAATTCTGGCGGAGCATCCCCATTTGGTAGACCCTCAAGATCATCTAAAGCTTCCAAGCAGTCTTCATTAGGCTTGCAAGTGACAACCAAGAAAAATTCTAAATCGTCAGCTGGTGCTACTGTTCTGAATCCAAGACCATGCTTTGAATTAGGAGGCTGATGGGCATTATTCCATAATTTTTCAAAGCGCTGTGATTGACCTTTTGACCACTGTTTAGGTAATACACCACATTGCATCAAATTTTGAACACAGGGAGAATACTACTCAAAAGGCAATTCCATTAATTCAGAAGAAGTAACATCTTCAAATTTTACATCATTTTCAATTTTCGAAGAATAAGCACCACGGTAAAATTTGATCAATTTAGCACCACCACCATGCACTTCCTTGACCACCACACCCTCGATTTTATTAGGATAGATCGGGGTCAGGGTCATAGTATGTACACAGTGGTTTATCTTCTCGTACATCAATTTGTATTCTTCATTTTTTTCATCTTCGAGAAAGATCTTAAACTGGGGTTTCTTTTGATTTATTTTCATTGCTTCTTTCTTGACTTCTTCTTCTTCAAAACTATTCTCCCAATCAACATTGATGACTGTTTCTTCTGTTCAACTATTCCATCATTTCTTCCTAGACCTCGGGTGCGAGTTCTAAAGAAACCTTCACCATCTCGTCGTAAGGGAGTGGTGAGTAACTGTTGAACAAGAATTTCAAGCTCTTCGTCGTCTCGAACTCTTTTTTCTTCATTCGGTATGGCATTTCTAGAAAAGATTGTTTTCTTCAGAGGTGCGTAGTAGGCAGCATCTTCATGAATTTCAATCTCGTGTACAAAGAACGGTTGCAAGTCACCTTTGATACACTGTTCTTGTCCTCCTTCATAATACTTTATGCACTAGTGCAGAGACGACGGTACCATCCGGTTTTCATGGATCCACGGTCGACCCAGTAGAGCGTTGAACGATGTCTCAGAATCAATTATGTGGAATTTTACGGTTGTTCTTGCCAAATCACCGATCTTCATTAATAGTGTTATCGATCCAAGAGCTCTTTCTCCTTTCTGGTTGAAGCCTCTCAGTAACATCATGTCTGCTTCGAGATCACGAGTATCAATCTCCATGTATGCTAATTTCTGAAGGCTCATTATGTTGATTGATGCTCCCGGATTAACTAACACTCTGGAGAGTGTGAACTTTCCGATGGAGACTGAAATGTACAACTGTCGATTTTGATCAGCTGTTCCAAGTAGCAGATCATTGTCTGTGAAGGTAACACTGAGTTGTTCCTTCAAAGAGCAAACCTCATCTAAGGAATTACAAGCCATTTGAGCTAAACAAATCTCTGGATCAAGTAAAGCCTTGATCAGAGTTTCTCTCATCTCCTTTGACAGGATCAAAGCATCGTAGATGCTCAGTTTGGTTGGTAGCTTCCTAAGATGGGCTAGCACGTTATAATCTACTTTATTACTAGTTTCTTCAACCTCTTCCTAAATGGGCAATTCCTTTGTCGGGATTGACTCTTCCTGAGCAACCACCTGCTTTCCTATATCCTTTGGACCCATTCTCGGGGTTAGAACTTTTCCACTTCTTAAATTGACTTTTGTTATCTCTTCTGAATTTGGTGCTGAATCAACCGGGGTCTCCTCTTGAATTGGAACAACTGGCTCTTCTGAAGTTGCTTCGGAATCTGATGGCTCTAATTCTATCGTGATTGGAGCTCCTCAGAATTCACAAATGGACTCGTCGCTTCTTGAGCTTTCGTAGCCACTCTTATGAACGTCTTCTCCTTCATCGTAGCCATCGAGGTTTTGTATGATTTGAGAATCGTTAATCGTTTTGAAATCGAGATCCAGATTAGGTTCGTTGTCATTAGTTACTTAATGGTTAGAGACAATCAAAACGTAGCCAACACCAAAACTCCTATCATTATAAGATCCCGTCAGGGCGAGCAAATAATCATACAGAGTCAGAGGTCTGAGGAATTTCTCCCCCGAATCAGAAACAACTATCCTAGGAAAACAACCCCTACTCTACCCTTCAAAGCCTCGATCTTCTCTTCTTCTACGATCTTCTCTTCCCTCTGGGGCGGTTCTACAATCACAAGAGATAGTGCCGGTTTGGCAGGTTTCGAACTCTGAATTGAAGCGTGCACCGAAGCGATCTAGATGTGATCCAAAATTTTCTTTGAAGACTTCGTCCAGACAGTACTCCATCCATCGTCAGTCATGTATGGGTCTATCGGAACAATAAGGTCCATTGAAATAACATTAACGGAACCTCCTTTTTGGGGCTCCTTCATGTATTCCTTCGAGATCATTATGTTCCCTTTCTGGAGGTTATCCTCAAGCCAATTCTTGAAGGTGAAGCAGTCCTCTATCTTGTGTCTGAGCATCCTATGATAGGGATAGTAATTTGGATGATCCTTCTTGTCGACTTCTTTTGGCCTCCTGGGTTCTGGTAGCTGAAAGTCGGGCGTCTTAATCAAACTGTGAAACATCTTGGCCACTACCTCAGTCTTGAAGGGGTATTCCTTATTCAAAAGTTCCTTCAGGGCATGCGGTGGACGAGGCGGCGGTTGATCATGCTGGCTTTATTGATAGCTTGGTTGATGCTATTGATAGCTCTACTGAGGTTGTTGGTAAGTCCTTTGCGGTGGTTGATAACTTGGTTGTGGCCGCTCTGGCTGTATTTGCATTGGTTGTTTACCTTTATCCACTTCCGTGACAACTCCTGATTTCTTCTCGAACGCTTTCACAGGCTTCTGCTTATTATTATTGTTGACAAAACTCAATTGTTTTGCCTACTCCTGCAAGCTCCCGACCTTGCTAAGCAACTTCTCCAAAGTCTTAATTGTGAATCCTTTAAGGAGAAGTGCTATCGGGCCATGAATGCTCTTGAGCAGGATACCGACCGCATGCTGTTCCTAAAGCTGTGGTTCACACTTCATACTTAAGTTCCTCCATCTAAGTATGTAATCCACCAAAATTTTCGTTCGATTTATGTTGCTCCACCACTAGATCACCAATAGTGATGTGGTCGGGCTCCAGCAAACCGCTTAATAAAAATGTTCTCCAATTCTTAAAAGGTCTTGATCAATCCATTTATCACCGACAAGCTGCTGACGAACTGACGAAATAGCAAAGCGTCGCTCCCGCCGGCATTGTAGCAACTCGCACGGAAGTGTGCAACATGCTGTCGGAGGTTTCCAGTACCATCGAAGGTCTTAAACAGAGGTGGTACGAAGCCTTTTGGGTATTGGACGGCATCAAATTCCTTGGGGTAAGGTCTACCCATCCGAATAGATGCTCCATTCTTAGACTAGGCTAAGGCTTCTCTCACCTGTTGTTCCACCATATTCTTAATATCCTTTTCGGGAATCATGCTTTATGCTGAATCCTTCTTCGGCTGTTCGTCTCCGTTGATGGATGTAACCTCTTTTCATCCATCTGTAATGTGAATGATCTCTGGAGGTGTTCTTTTCTGACATTGAGGCTGACTATGGAGTGTGGCTAAGGAGCTGCCATGTCTTCCATCTTCTTTTCCATTTGAGAGATCGTGTCATCCTTTTCCCGCAGACATTCTCTTATTGCTTCTGTTTCATCTCCCTCTGAAGTTGAAGGAGCTCCTTGCAAAGCTGACAATGCTCGGGTCTCAACTACATTGATCTCGGTAAATTCTTCATCCATGAACTCTGACGAATCCACTTCATTTCCCAATCCTTCTCTTCTTTCTCATGCCAACCATTAGATGTCAGTTCTTAGCTTCCCTATGGCATTTTTGAGTGGTCTTTTCCAAACAGTCTCGCGGTTGTCAGGTGACAACAGTTGAACTTCATCCTTATGAGTTTCCTTTAAAACAGCAGCACATTCTTTAGATTCGGGCTCTCTGATGAGACTTCTCTTTCTAGAGCATTCTGTCAGTATCGGTTCAGCAATAATAGGTTGCCATACCATCCTTCTTGCAGTAGAAGGCCTAGGACCAGATGGTCTTTCAGCTGTACGTTGGTAGGTGGTGTGTTCCCTAATATGGTGACCTGACACAACAACAGGAGAACTCCTTTCGTTAGCTCGTACCTTCTTCTGTGTCCTTTCCATGGTAGTGACCGGGTCTACTCATGGTCTGAGGTGAGATCTAGCTGGCACCCTTTCCATCCTTCTCAGGATTTCTGACACAGGGCAACCCTCCTTTCTGGCTAACTTCTCCACTACTATTTGCAAGCGGTTAAGCGGCGTAGTCTTGATCTTCTTCTTCTTAAAATCACTATAATATTTAGGTAAGGGTAACACAGTGGCGATCCTTCAAGCGTCCTCCTCATTAGATGCAGCAGAGAGGGGGTAGAACCTACTCCTTTCTAACAGTGGTGAGATCTTTGGCAGCTCTTCCTCTTCAGGAATCTCTTCGAGAAAGGCAGCTTCAGTAGCTCTGGTCTTTCTGATCCTGGCGATCTTTCTGATCTTATTCCTTCTTTACGTCCGAGTTAAGGGTGCAAACCTTGACCTATACCCTATCTCAAAGACAGACGGTACTGCAGCAAAGTCTGACCCCTCCACGGTAACAGGCTCATCATTGACTTGGTCTTCTTTCCCTTTCAGTTTGGCGGAGTCGGGGTAGGTGTACTGATGATCAGACCGGTGGGGGTAGAGATAACCGTCCTAGGGGTAGCAGCTAAACTCTTGTGAACAGCAGTGCTTTTCTCAACTAGGATCCTCTACAGGAGAGGAAACTCTTGGGTCGATTTCATAATGAACTCAATTATGGTTTCAATGGTCTCTGGTACTTTGCCCATCAGTGCGAAAAGAGTAACATCAGCGAACTTAATATCCGTGTTGTCGAATCCTTGTCCAAAGCGAATGATCGCATCATCGGGAAGCTCATCATGGTAGACAACTAAGTCCATTCCATTGGTGAAGGAGAAAATCAGCTTCGACGCAGACATCTTCTGTAGGGTAGATTCTGAACTTCAGTTCTAAATTACGCTTCCTTTTGTCACAAAACTTTCCAGGACGGGAAAAAGAGTCTGAACACATTTTCATTTCTTTTTTCATTTTCTTAGTTTTATTATAAGGTATTTTTAGATTCTGTCTCATTCGTGTATTTGTGATTTTAAAAGGTTTGTTTATTAAAGGGTTATTTATTGAAAGGTTTGCTCATTAGGAATGAAACAATTAAAGGAGGAAGGTTATAGAGAGTGTAAGGGATCCAATCCAGGATTGGAAAGGAAGAGAAAGAATCGTAAGACTTCTCAACTCAAAGGACCACTTCTAAGCTAACACTTATCGGGGGTCCACCTCGCCTCTTTGGAGAGGTGAAAAAGGAGGAATTCAGAACCTCTTTGTTTAGGGGTGTCTAAACAGTGGCTCCAAAATCCAAGAAGAGTTGATCATACCTGTTTAAGACAGAAATGAAAAAGCATGTCAACGGAAGAATGGTATTTTGATCCACTAAGGGCATGGACTTACTACCAATTTATGAAAACAAAACCATCTGATCAAAATGGAGAGAGGAACTACTCCCCAGTGGAGTCGCCAGAAGTTGTCGGCATATTTTTTAGGTTTGTAAGTTTGATTTATATATATATATATTGGAAAGTTGCATTTTATTTTGAAAAAAAATTTTAAGTTTGAAAATTTTAAGATATGAAATCAAATTGATCTCACATCCCAAATAATTTATATAAACGAGATCCACACCACAAACGGTGTATCTATCCTGAAGAATGCACACACTGCTTGAAGATGGGGCTCGATTAAATAAACTAGAAGATTTGTGACATATGTTTGGTCTACAAGCCAATTTTATAAGCCGACAAGTTCCCCTACTTATTATAAAGGAATTAAGCAAGGTTTATATTACATGGGTTCTTTAAAGTTCCCTAGAAGGGCAAGCCCCTATAGTTAATTACATCTTAAATGACAGGAATCATTTAAGAAAACTCTCGATAATGATTAGTGGTTTTGCTCTCAAGAATTTCTAAGTTTAAGGTTTCAAAGGATTGGATTTTAGAAATTTCAATAGGGAATAGATCAAATTTAGAACAGTTATTCTTCGGAATCCAAAGGAAGAGAAGTAGGGGAGGCTTAGGATCCAAGAGGAATCTTGGCAACTTCCTAAATTATCCTACGATTTGGCTTAAATTTAGGGAGAATTATTTAATGTTTCAATTCTGTCAATTTTTAGTTAATTAGGACTTATATTAGTATGAAATAATTATACAAATAGCCTCGAAGGTGTGAGGGTTTATTTCGTACCAAACGACTACGTCGGATTCCTAAGACCCATTAGGGCTTAATTTGTATAACATGATTATGCAAATGCCTAACGAAAAGCTGAGGATTTATGTTGCACTAGGAAGACTACCTTGAAACCCTATGGCTTTGTTATTTAATTCTAAGAAAGGGTTTTGCTGAAGTAGACACAAGTTTTGCAGATGAAGATGGCTGTGCTGCCCACTGTGCTCCAAGCTCCTTGTTGTTGCAGATGTTTGGTTTTAGAAAGTGGCAATCAAGAGATGACATAAGAGTTTTGGTTTAGAAAAGTTGAAATTTGAGATGGCTTAATGTTTTAATTAAAACAAATCTTAAAGTTAATTAAGTAGAACCGATTAAGATCCCACAGTTCCATCATCCCGGCACCACTATTTTCATCGGATTCACTTAGTCCAAAAGAATTTGCTAACCTTAACTGAATGAGTTCCACACTTTCATTTAGATCGTGGGAAATCTCGTTAGCAACACATGGGTTACATCATCCGAGGGATTCCCGATCATCCAACGAGATGTTTTAATTTTAGTTGTAATTGTAGTTTTATTTTTGTTGGTGATTAAGTTTTTAGTTGTTTAAACATGCTGGGTTCAATCATTTTCATGTATTTATAAGTACAGGAAAGTACGACATTTAATAAATTGCAGGATGTAAATCGCAATAAACTTAAGTGCGTACCTGGTGGGCACTCCCTTCATTTCACCTGCACTTAAAACACATGTTAAGGCATTTATATATTTGCAAGAAATACCTAGGTAAAGCAAAGGTATGGTTCTGGTTGTCTACCAAAATCCTAATCCTATTGCTAGTCAATTCCTATGACGTATAAGTTCTTGTGTTTTGTTAAGGATGATTTTCTTCATCAAAGAACAATTAAGTTTAATTTTTTCTCTAAAGCATCCCATCATATTGAGAAAGTGCTTATGACGAATCCTAAACATCTTTTCAACACTTTTGGCATCATTTCGAGTCCAAATGAATTTCATTGTACAGGTGAATTAATCATCGAGGAATTTGGTTAAGTTTTGTTTCTTGCTCAGTGAACTTGGACATTTTGATTATCCGATGAGTGAAGTGACATTTCACTTGATGCTTTATTCAAGAATTATAAGAGTGATAGCCTTTAGGGGCAAATCGGCTCATTAGAGGATTTAACCATTCTTAATTGAAGTTGAGTTGATGATTTGAAGGTGATTCAATTATAAATTTTCCAAATTGATTTTTTTTTAATGTTTTAGATCATTTAATTTGATAAAGTGTTTTTGGGTTTCTATAATTTTGTTGAGTTTTAATGATTTAAGTTTGTTGTAACTAAACCATGATATTTTGAATTATATATTTTTTTAATTGGTTTAAAACTTTAATGTCTTGATTGTGAATTGTTTTGAGCTAGTCTTAATATTTCAGTTTTTTTTTTATCTTAGTTTTGGGTGATTTCAAATTGATTGATTTTAATATCTTAAGTTACCTTAATTTGAATTTAAATCATCTTTCATTAAGTTAAGTATTTTTAAGCTTTTAATTTAATTATAAAATTTTCAAGATCGTTCTTTTTAGTTTCAAAACATTATTTATTATGACTTCATTAATAGTGATTAAGTGATCTTTGATCAATTCAGTTTTTTAGGGATTCAGCTTCGAAGTATTAGAATCTTCCTCGGTCAAAATCCCTTAACCTTAATAATTCACTTATTTAATTAACTTCCAAAGTTTAATGATTTAATTAATTAAGGTTTTTTTTAAATGTTCAAGGTGATTAATGGGTTTCTACCCTTTAACTCCCATAGTTTCAATCATCCAAAAGGGAATTAAGATCAAATATTTTACCCTCCCTTTGTTTAAACCTAAAGATTAATTAAGGTTAAAGTCTTTTAACTACCTTAATGCCCTCTTAAGCTTATTAATCCCATAATTCATCAAATTAAGCTCAAATGAACTTAAATTTTTTTTTTCACCTCACTCACATGTCAATTAAGACATTAGAGGAGAAATTGTGATTTTTTCAATTTTTAATTTAATTCATATAATTATTTTAGTGGAAAATAAGGATTTTCAATGAAAATTCAATAACATGACTAAGACAAAGTTTCTATCCTTAGGAAAATTATGAGAGGTTCTTACTGAATAGAGGATCACTTGGACCAATTTTGGTGATTTTTTGAATTATATTTTATTTATTATAATTATTTTAATATTTTAGGTATTAATTAATTATAAAATAAAATTATATTTGAAAAATAACTTTTATATTTTTTTTAAATCTCTATGACCTCAAGGAACTCAGAGAAATAAATTTTTTATTTTTCTGAATTTTATTTGAATTATTAGAATTATTTTAGTGTGAAACATTAAAAAATGCATTTTTAATATAAAAAATTACATTAAGCCTTTAAAATTCAATATCTTCTCCTAGGGACTTAGGAAAAATATTTGGTTGGTTCCAAAGTGATTAGAAAGCAAAATATGATATTTTTGTGAAGTTTATTATTTTTATGAATTTTATTATTTTTAATTATTAAAATATTCAAAATAGGGTTAAAAATGAAAATTTTAGTAAAATTCCAATTTTAATCTTCTTAGACTTTTTTTATACCAGAGAGGACTCAAAATGAATTTTGGGAATTTTTGAAATACATTTTGAGTTTTATGACTTTTTTAAAGTTCAAAAGTGGCCATGTTACTTAGAAAATTCATTTAGTGGGTTAAAACAATTCCAATTGATTTCAAATTTTTATGTGAGACTCCTTTAACCCTAAAGATCAGCGGAGAAAAGATTTCAAGTCATTTTTATTTTTAATTTTCCCTAATTAATTCAAGGTTGGTTCTAGGTTAGGTGAACCATTAGGATTATTTATAATGTTTTAAGCCATGAAATAATTATCCCAAGTTCCTCTGGTCATAGGGGACTTATCCTAATTTTTCTAAACTTTTCCAAATAGTATGCTAATTACTTGAATTAAAGTAACAAATAAAAGCATAAAACTTTGTAAAATAGATAACTTGTCATAAGGATGACCTCTGGTCTTGAAAAATTTAGGGAGTGTTTCCAAGAGCAGAGGCTACAAAAGCCCTATGGTCTCATGCCATGGTGAATTGTATGTGTTAATGGAGAATTAAAATACTCAAATCAGTATTAAATTGATTAAAAATAAAATAATTAACAAAATAGATCAATTCTTTTTCCACATTATTCTTCTCTGTTCACTTAGCAAGAGGGTATTTTTAGTTTATTTTTGTAATTTTTCTACACAAAGATATGCATTTTGGAAGTTATGGGCATTTAAATAAATATGAAAGACCCTATTTATCTACTTAAACCAGTCAACGCCACCACAACCTACGGCGGGTCCATGCTCCATGCGTCTCCTTCTGATTCAGCATTGCCATCTGACTCGGCAGCCACGCAGCCCACGGTTCACGTTACATCCTTCTGTCCGGCCTAATCCTGGCCACCCATCCTATACACGAGTGATCCGACGGCGTCCGTTCATCGTTCCAACTGGTGTGAGCCGAGAACCGTCCACCTTCTAGCCTTAAGATCTCACTCATTTCTCAACTAAATCGCACGGGGGGTTTCTACATGCTCGTCTAAACGAGGGCTACAAATCCATACGGCTAATGCGCATTGAAATCGAGTGAAACAAAATGGAGAATCACTGGAAGCTCGAGAGCAAGAGGAGTTTTCATAACTTGGTTCAAGAGGTGAAGTCTCGATTGAATGTGTTCGGCACGTTAGTTGGAGCTGGAGGAGCCTACGGATGAAGCCTCTGGTCCTGGTGAAATGCCTAGGTATGACTTCATCCAAGTCTGATTTCAAACCTTGGCCGATAGAACAAATGGTTGGTCTGGTGGGGGGGCTTTTACTGGGGATCTACTTCTCTACCTCTGGTGAAGGTGTGGGAAGAGTTAATTGGGTTTCTATGGAGTTTTAAGGTTTGTCCTATTTCTGGCCTAAGATTGAGCTCTGAAATTGAACTCAACCAGTGGAGATTGAGGCAAGAAAGTAGTGGGGTTCTTCCTCTCTAGACTGGGAGAAGCTCTAGGCATGATTTTGGGGGGTTATGTTAAGAAAAGTTTCAACACCCTTCTCATGGCCGAGGAGAGGTGTTTAAATATCCAGGGCCATAGGGTTGAGCTTGGGTTCAATTGAGGGTTGAATTCATCTTAGAGTGAGCCTTGGACCAATAAATGTCCATTTTAAACATCTCATAGGTTGTTCTTAACCCTCTTAACCAAGGGCCAGGGGTTTGGAATTAACCACATGAGTGCTCCAATGAACCAGGAGTCAAGATTGGATAAGGATGGTTCAGGATTTAGGATGGGTTTAGGAGTGTAGTGTGTGAAAGTCAGACCTCACCAAGACCAGGCCACCCAGGGCAGTCCTAAGGCTTGAACATCCTATAGGAATTCATCTTTGCCTTCCTACACATTGGTCCCAACCTTTCAAGTGACTTGGAGGTTGATGACCATCTATGTAAGATTCTACAGAAAACCAAGATTTGGTTTGAATTTCTAAAAAGTGGGTTTCATCTCTAGTCTTCTAGGATAGTCAAGGAGAAGTCTTATGGCTAGATCCTAAGCACTAAGAGGAAAGAAAAGGACCTCACCAAAAATGAGGTCAACAGAGATCCACTCTCCCTCCTCTACATGTTTCTTTTTTGCTTATATTAACATGTAGGGAGCCTTAAGCTGCTCCTTCCCGTAATCTATATATATAAACTCAAAAGCTTCAATTTTATTTCTAACTTCCAATAAGATTTGGATATTGTGTAGGAAAGAATTAAAAATTGACATCTTGAAGGATCACTCTCAATTTCTGCACTTTCATTTTGAGTTTGAATATTTCAGTGGTTTTGCAACTTTTATTTATGCTGGTTCTTCCATCAATGAAAAAAAGGAGCTTTGGGATCATCTACATATTATTGGACAGAATGTGGACCAAGGATGGCTTGTTGGGGGGGGGACTTTAATTCTATTGCTCACCCCAGTGAGAAGAAGGGTGGTAGAGTTCCTAAGTTTCAAGATTTGCTTACTTTTTCCAATCATATAAAGGAAGCTAATCTATTTGATCTTGGTTTTGAGGGATCCCCCTTCACTTGGAAAAGAGGTAATATTTATGAAAGGCTTGATAAACTTTTAGTTAATCAAGCTTGGTGCAACATCTAGCCAGAACTGGATCTGATCATAATCCTTTGTTAGCTACTTTTTCTGCTCTACCTGCTATTACAAATAAGTCTTTTAGATACTTAAATGTCTGGTCTACTCATCCTAATTTTCATAAAGTTATTGAGGATAATTGGGTCTGTTCCTTTCTCAAAAGCTGGTTCTATGATTCAACTATGGCAAACTCAAAAGGCTTTAGCTAAGGTTCTTACTGATTGGAACTGGAGTGTCTTTGGCAACCTGACCCAAAACATCATCAAGGCTGAAAATCATGTCAAAGCTATGGAGATAGAGGTGGAGTTAGGGAACTGTGCTGAATCTCAACTGTATGATGCTAATGATAAACTAAGTATTGCTATAGCAAATGAGGAGTTATTTCTGCTGCAAAAGGCTTCTGCTAATAAATTTCTTTATGGTGATCAAAATTCAAAATATTTCCATGCTGTCATCAAATACAGAAGATCACTTAATTCAATTCTTAAAATAAAATCTGAACAAAAGGTATGGTTATATGATTCTCAGGATATTGCTAATGATGTTATAGGGTACTTTCAGCAACTCTTTTCCTTTAAATCCACAAATGCTGCCTTATTCTCTGCTGAATTACTGCAGGATGGAATGTTCAAAGGTAATGGTAACAGGCTCACTCAGATTCCTAATGAGGAGGAGATTTTTAATGTTATTAATTCTATGGATGCAAATAAAACTACTGGGCCTGATGGATTCTCATCAGAGTTTTATAAGAGCCATTGGAGTATAATCAAAGACAAAGTTATTCCTGCTGTTCAATCTTTTTTTCAGGGAGAGGAGCTTCCTAAATATTTTGCTGCATCTTCTAATATTCTCATTCCTAAAGCTAAGATCAAATCCACTTGGAATGATTTCAGACCCATTTGCATTACTTCTATCTTTTCTAAAATTCTCAGCAAGATCATTGTGGAAAGACTTCAGAGTTCTCTACCCAATCTGATCACTGCCAATCAATCTTCCTACATTAAGGGAAGGAATATCTCTGATAATGTGATGTTAGCCCAAGAACTTCTTACTGATATTGACAAATCTTGTAGGGGCTCTAACATAATTATTAAACTTGATCTTTCTAAAGCATTTGATTCCATCGGTTGGGTTTTTGTTACGAAGGTTCTTGCAGCTAGAGGTTTTGGAGCTGATTTCTGTTGCCTGATTTCTAGATGGCTTAATAATAATTATTACAGTCTTTTGATCAATGGTAAGAGCCATGGTTTCTTTCAATCTGGTAGAGGGATTAAGCAAGGTGATCCCTTATCACCATACATCTTCATATTGGTTTTTGATTATTTTTCCAGAATGTTGAATCAGTTGCAACTTAATCATTCCCATGCCCAATTCCAGCATAGATCTAATATTTTGGTAAGCCATTTGGCTTATGCTGATGATGTGATTGTTTTCTGTAATGGCAGCAAAAGTTCAATTAAACTTATTATGAAAACTCTATCAATTTTTGAAGAAGTTTCTGGTATGGTTTTTAATAAGTCTAAATGTCAATTTCTTCCTAGCTCCTGTTTGAATGCAAATTTAAAGAACTGGATATCTGATTTTACTAGGTTCAAAGAAGCAGGCTATCCATTTAGATACTTAGGTTTTCCTTTAATTAAAGGTAGAAGAAGGCTGTCACACTATGATGATGTTGTTACCAAGATTTCTTCTCAACTTCATTGCTGGTCTAATTCTTTTCTATCTAATGGGGGTAGAATAACTCTTCTTAAAAGTGTGTTATCTTCCTTACCTCTTTACATACTTCAAATGGTTAAAATGAAGAAGAGTACTCACCATTTGCTCTCCTTAATGTTCAATAAGTTTTTGTAGGAGGGTCAACATAAGCATACTCATTGGTCTAGCTGGGAGAAGATTTGCAAACCTATGGCTAATGGAGGTTTGGGTTTTAAAAGTTTTCCTCATCTTACTTTTGCTTATTTCTGTAAACAATGGATAAACTTTAGATCTAATTCTTCTTTATGGGCCATTTACATGCATGGAAAATATTTCTCTAACTCTCATCCAACTCAAACAATTTCTAAATTGGGTGACTCAAAAACTTGGAAGAAATTGTTAAAAGTTAGAGAGTATGCAGAACAACTTCTTGTTTGGGAAGTTGGTGATGGACAAATTGACTTTTGGAATGATAATTTGTTATTTAATGAATCCCTCTTATCACAGTATAGTCAGTTTTCAGCAATCAAGAAGGTATCTGATAGTTGGATCAATGGATCCTGGAATAAAACTGCTCTGCAGTCTGCTGTTAATAAGGAAACCATGGAGAAAATTATAATTGTCCCTATTCTAAAGGATAGAAAGGACAGAATACTTTATAAAGTTCCTGCTTCTCAAAGCTTATCCAAATTCATTTGGCTTTCTAATGTCTCATGTTCTACTAATGACTGGGGAAAGGCTATATGGAATAAATATATCTCTCCTTCCATGTCTTTCTTTTGCTTGGAAGTCGTTCGGAAAAATTCTTGCCTACCGATGATATATTGAAATTAAAAGGTATTAGAGGTCCTTCTAGATGTGTCTTTTGTTGCTCTATGGAGGAATCCATCTTTCACCTATTCCTTAATTGCCCTGTCTGTACAAGCATATATGGAGAAATGTTATTAGTAAGCAATGTATGCAAAATTCAATTTTCAGCATGGCATTCTATTCCTGATTGCTGGCAGGATTGGAAAGGGGCAGCTGATTTCTACATTCCTTTAATTGTATTTTGGTTTCTCTGGTCTTCTAGAAATGGTGTAATATTTGAAGATAAAGTATTTTCTTCTCAAAAGGTGATCAATAACTGTTTGGTTTACTTATACAAGTTAAGGAAGCACCATAATTTAAATGTCCAACATGTCACAGCTAAGCCTATGCTAATTAAGTGGACTCCTCCTTCCTTTTCTTGGGTTAAAATAAATGTGGATGGAAGCTACAAAGATGGTTCTGCTGGCATTGGAATTCTTGGAAGAAATCATACTGGTAGATGCTTGTGGTTCCTAGCAGCTCCTATTGAAGCTAATAATGCACTTATGGTTGAAGTTATAGCTATTTTTTGGGGTCCGAAAGTAGCTTTGATTTTTAATCATCCTTTTATTCATATTGAAACCGATTCAAATTGTTCTACTCAATATATTAGTGAAGAAGGCTTCAGCTCCCTGGTACATTCAAATCTGGATTAACAAAATTAATCAAATGACATCAGATAGACCCATTTGGTGGAGCCATGTGTATAGAGAAGGAAATCAACCAGCAAATTGGCTTGCAACTAGAGCTTCTTCATCTAATTTACTGGTTTGTTGTCCTTATAATGGAACTTTTCATAGATCTTCTGAATTCTTTGCTTTTAGTTTACTTTTACATGGGGATCTTCTTTCTATTCCTCATTTGAGATGTAATAGACTTTCCTAGATAATAAAATATGTTCTTTCCTTATATATATATATATATATATATATATATATATATATATATATACATCTTTTCAAGGGAAAGAAAGTAATAAGTTTTAATTTTAGAGGATGATAGTGGAAATCAAAATTATTTAAGAACTTATCCAGATATAGTAATCCTCACATAAGAAGAAAATAGAAGAGTAAAAAAAATAATGGATCAAAAAGACTCTGAAAAAGAAAAAGAAAATGCACAAAAAAAGCTGTGAGGAGAAACTTGAGGAGAGGTCTAATTCAAAAATTAGTTTCACTTGAGCCTTTCTAGAGTAAAGAACTAGAACAATTCAAAGCTTGGTTTTTACACTTATATTAGTAAAAATTATTTTTAAAAGAGTTCTTAAGTCTAGAAAGTAAGGTTTATAGAATCTGAAGTTTGAAAAATCTGCATATATTTCTGAATTAGATAGGAAAACAAATTCTGAAGTTTGATGATAAATATTTTAGACTCGGGGCTAGTCTAATTCACTAGATGTTCTTTTAGATTGAAGTATCACATTCTTAGAACAAAATTTTAGAAATTCTAAAGGATGACCCATTAACTCTAATCTACATAAATTATTTTAAAAGTGTAGTATTACTTTAGAACAAGTAATATTTACGTTAAGGGGATTTTGATACGCCTAAAAATGTACTTTTTTCATGTTATATTTTGTAATGATATTGCACTTTAAAGGTATGTTTTCTTGTTTTTTTGGTTGTAGGTACAACAGATTGAAGAATATGGAGTGATTTGAGCAAAAGGAACACAAATGGAACAAAATGGAATATACCGAAGCAAAACGGGTCGAACTAAGGTACACCAAAGACATGGGGGCTGTAATGGGCACTTTGGTACCTGTGTCAGGCACTTAAGTGCCCAAACATGGCTTTAGGTGCCACCAGAGGGTAGCTAAGTGCCCAAAATCAGTGCTTAGTCACCGATGACGGTTTTCAACATATCTTCCAGAATATACATCAAATTTGGGCGATTTTTGAAGTGTTGCTTCCTGTGTCTCATGGGGAATTCATTGGAAATGTTAAAATGGACTATAGATAAGGATTTGGGGAGGTTAAAAAGAATTTATTATTGAAGTGACACTTGAGGCAACTTTTGGAAGATTCATTGAATATGGACACTTTTGAAGAGACACTTAAGCATCTCTTGGGAAATTATAAGGTTTGGAAATGTTTTTAAAACTCTATATAAACTCTTGAACTCTTGAAATAATTAGAAGAGAAGAAGAAGGCTTGGAGAAGAATTGGGTGAGAGGCCCAAGTGGGGCAACAAGGTGAGAGAGAAAAAGAGAGAATGAGAGATTTCTTCTTTTCTTTTCACTTTGGTCTTGGAGAGGATTGTAAGGAGATTGCTTATGCTATACAAGGAGAGTCTGATTTTCATCAAAGTGAAGTATTTTCATTGTATTTTGATTTGAATCTAGTATTTTGTTTGCGTGATTTTATAGCCTTTTTTCAATGAAAAGTTCTTGTTGTTTCTTCAAGTGTACTCTTCCTCTTAAAATGAATTTGTATGCATGTGTAGGATATAGAATTGAGTAGAGTAATAATATATTTTGATGATTTTACCTTGTTCTTCATTTAGATATACACTTGATCAACTTGTATGTTAAAATTTGTTGTGAGAACATGTAAGATCCTTGATGGTGTTGTCTCAACCAACTGTAGTAGAATCACTTAAGATTGTATGGATGAGAATGTATTCCATATGGTTTAGTGCAAATAAATAGGGAAATAATCTTTGATGACTGTAGAATTAGAGGACTTTAGAGTGACGGGCTAAAGCCCTTTAATTTGGCTACTGATTTAGGTTTTTATGTGAGATGTTAGCCTCGACGTGGAGGGATAAGTGGGAACTCTAGAGTGAAAGATAGTATCTTCCCTGCCTAGGCCGTCCTTAGAACTATTCAAACTATAGATTAACCAATGTTCTTTATAGCATCTCTAGTAAGGGTAAGGAATATAATTGCTCTTATTTTTCACAATCTCTCTCTACTTGTTTTACTTTTACACATGTCACTAATTTCATTGTATGAGGAAGGGTACTTTTAATATATCAAGCCCAACTTTCTGATTTTTGTTAAGTATTTTAGTTTAGGAGTAGAAGTAGTATTGTAGTGATAATTGTAGGATATAATCAAAATAGAACATTTATCGACCTTTCAATCTTTAGCGTGTTATTATAGACTAGAATTTCTCTTGAAACCCGCTGTGATTAACCTCGATCTCCGTGGTATTGATATTCAAGGCTTAATCAGAAAGCCCTATATTACTTAACAATGAAACCTGTACTTGGTTAGAATCCCTACTATTTAAGGATATAATTGAAATCTTACTTTGCTTTGGATCAAGTTTTTTGCGTCGTTACTGGGGATTAAAATCTTCAAGTAGTGGTGTTAACTTCATAAATAATTATATATAAAATATCGGGATTAGCACCAGCGTTCAATTTCACATCATTCTTCATTTTTGCTCCAAACTTGACCCTTTTTCATTCATTTCTTCATATTCATCTATTTTATCATACCTGCAAGGAAAACACACAAATACCTTCCATTAAATTGCAATATCATCAAGAATAGGTATAAAAATGTGTATAAAAACATTATATATTTTAGGTGTATCAGATACTATAGAATGATAATAAAATTCTAATTACATCTATCATAAAACCTTTTAAACATGAAATGAAAATACTTCCCAAGTGTTTAAAGTATGTGTTCTTAGGATAATTCCTACATTACTAGTTATTGTATCCTCAAATTTAAATGATTTACAAGAATAGAAATTATTAGATACATTAAAAATATAAAAAACAGTTTTTGGTTAGACTTTAGCTGATATTAAAGGAATCAGTCCTTCGATCTGTATGCATAGAATTTTATTAGATGAACAAGATAAACCTAAAGCTAATCCGTAAAGGAGATTAAATCCAATGATGAAGGAAGTAGTAAAGAAAGAAAATTTAAAATGGTTGGATGCTAGAATTATATATCATATTTCAGACATTGCTGGGTAAGTCTAATTTATTGTGTTCCTAAGAAAGGAGGAGTAACAGTTGATACAAATGAAAGAAATGAATTAATTACTACAAGACAAGTCACTTGTTGGTGAATCTGTATCGAGTATAGAAAATTAAATGTCGCCACAATGAAAGATCACTTTCCCTTACCTTATCTACACCAAAAGTTAGATAGGCTAGCTGGGCACAAATATTTTTTGCTTTTTAGATGGATATATCGGGTATCATGAAATACCAATTGCTCCTGAGGATCAAGAAAATACCACATTTACAAGTCCTTATGGAACATTTTCTTTTCAAAGAAAGTTCTTTGGATTATGTAACGCACCTGCAATATTTCAAAGATGTATGATATAATTTTTTAGTAATATGATTGATAATGAAATAGAAGTTTTTATGGACAATTTACTATATTTTGATTCATTTAACACTTGTTTAAATAATTTAGAAAAAGTTTTTGAGTTATGCGAAAAGACAAGTTTAGTTCTAAGTTTAGAGAAATGTCAATTTATGGTTGTAGGAGGAATTGTACTTGGGCATAAAATTTTTTAACATGGCATGGAAGTAGACCCTACAAAATTTTAAATCATTACGAAACTACCACCTCCTACTATAGTGAGAGGGGTTAGAAGTTTTTTAGGACATGCTGGTTTCTACATGCGATATATTAAATATTTTTCAAAAATTATTATGCCTCTGAGTCAACTTTTAGAAGAAAGATAAGAAATTTGATTTTAATAAAAAATGTTTAAATGCCTTTGAATTATTGAAAGAAAAACTAATCACTGCTCCTACAATAGTTTCACCTAATTAGGATAGACCATTTGAACTAATGTGTTATGTCAGTGATTATGCAATTGGAGCTGTTTTAAAGCAAAGTTATGATAATATTTTTAAAGTTATATTTTATTCTAGTAAGACTATTAATGATACTCAAATTAATTATACCACTACTGAAAGAGAGTTATTAGCTATTGTATATGCTTTTGAAATATTTTGGTCATATTTAATTGGGACTAAATATATAATGCATACAGACCATCTGGTATCAAATAATTAATGCAAAAGAAGGATACTAAACCAAGATTAATCAGATGGGTACTTCTAATGCAAGAATTTGAATTCATGACAGTGGATAGAAAAGGAACTGACAATCAAATAGCTAATCATTTATCTAGGCTGGAACAACATGAGCTATCTAATTTTGACGATAAAATTACAGAAATTTTTCTTGATGAACAACTTCATAATATTAAGGAATGGAATTTACCGTGGTATGCTGATATGTGAATTATATTGTGAGTGATATTTTACCACCTGAATTAACAAAGCAACAACAGAATAAATTTATGTATGATGCTAAACTTTGCTTTTAGGATGGCCCATTATTATCTAAACAATGTAGGGACCTAGTCATTAGGAGATGTGTGCCTTATGAAGAAATTGAACCAATTATTCTGAGACGTTATTGTTCTTAATTTGGGGACATTTTGGAACTGACAAAATTGCACCTAAAATTTTACAATCTTGATTCAATTGTTCTACTCTTTTTAGGGATGTTAATAGATATATTAAAACATGTGATCGATGTGAGCGAGTAGGTAATATTTCCAAAAAATAAAATGGACCAAAATTTTACATTGGAAGTTAAGAACTTTGATGTTTGGGATTAGATTTCATGGGACATTTTATTCCTTCATTTGGGAATATATACATATTTATTGCAATAGACTATGTATTAAAATGGTTTGAAGCAATAGCTTTACCCAGATGTGACGCTCGGAGACTTTCAAAATTTTTAATGAAAATAATTTTTACAAGATATGGAATGCTGAGGGTTATCATTACTGATGGTGTATCTCATTTTAGGAGTAATCTGATTCAGAGATTAGTTGAAAAATATAATATTATGGATAGAATCTTCACCGCTTATCATCCCCAGACTAGTGGTTTAGTTGAAGTATCAAATCATGAATTTTGGAGAAACTTGTAAATCCCCATAAATTAGATTGGTCTGCTAGATTAGATACTGCATTATGGGCATATAGGACTGCTTATAAAACTCTTATAGGAATGTCTCCTTATAGACTAATTTTTTGAAAGGCTTGCCACTTACCGGTAGCATTGGAACATAAAGTATATTAGGCAATAAGAGAGTTTAATTTCAATTTAAAGGATGTTGGTGAGAAAAGATTATTACAACTTAATGAATTAGAAGAAATTAGAGATGAAACTTATGATAATGATATATTTTATAAGGAGAAAATGAAGATATGGCATGACCAGAAGATTATAAGAAAGAAATTTGAACTTGGATATGAAGTTTTGTTATATAATACAAGATTGAGATTATTTCCTACAAAACTAAAGTTTATGTGGATAGGACCTTTCACTATTATAAAATCTTATAAAATTGGAGCTGTTGATATTGAAAATCCTAAAACTGGAAGAATATTTAAAGTTAATGGGCATAGATTAAAACCATATTTTAAGGGATATCGACCAAATTTTAAAGAGATATTAATGTTGAGTCATCCTGAATAAAACTAAAGTTTATCGGGCTGACGACGTTAGACCAAGCGCTTTATGAGAAATAACTCATAGTTATCTTGTTATTTAATTTGTTTGAGTTGGTTATAGTTTATATTATTATTAGTTAATTATATATTTGAGTCCTACTCACTCATAAATATCATGAATGATGATAATTATTGGATTGTATCAATGATTCGGAATTTATATGGACCAAAGAGAAGTTTAGAACAAAACTACATTCTGGCACCAACGACGCCATACTAAGTGCCGACGGTGCCCATTTATAGAGAATGTCATCAAATTGTGGAGCACGGGCGCCGATGACGCCCTACCCAGCACCGACGAAGCTGATGGTTTTAGTGACAGTTTTAAAGTTTTAAATGACAAATTTTTATTGTTTTAAGCGGGATTTTTGCCCTTATAACTTTTCAAACTTGATTTTAAACCCATGAACTCTAGAAAAATGGAAAGATAGTTCCCAAATTTGCACCCAATGGCTTCCAAGTCCTTAGCAACTCCAAGCTTTAGAGTTTTCAATAAGAGGAAGTTCATCAGTTTTGAGGCTCAGCGTCTTTGCAACAAAGTTCTTATAAAGAGAAGACTAATCAAGGAATGAGGCTTTGTCAATCATGGTTTAAATGCTCCAAATACTCTATCAGAAGAGATTATTGTACAGAGGCAATGGGAAGTGTTATGCTACACTACTGCCACTGTAGTCATTCATGTGGTGAAAGAGTTTTATGCAAATCTTTATGAAATCAACCAAGACGTAGTCTATGTGTGAGGCAGATGGGTATCATAAACTCCTACAAGGATTAACAAACTGTTTATGAAATAAAATGTGTCAATCTGCCATTACACAAATTTGCCCCTATGAGAGACATCATGAATAAAATTTATCGATTTTTTTACGGATGAAGGTGAACATTGTGAGATAAGAGACAATAGGTATGTAAATTTCTCTATTTCACTCTTGAATCTTGTGTTGAAGCAATGGCATTTCTTTATATCTGTGAAATTACTCCCAACTATGAAAATTAACAAAATGACGATGGAAAGTGCAATACTAAATTATTGTATTCAAATGGGAAGGCTGATTGATATTGGTACCATAATTGTGAAATCTGTCTTGGGCTTGATTGTACATTGATCAAATTATGGGCTGGAACATCCTTCTACCAAATTTCTTCTTTGCAGTCAGTCAAAAGTATCATATGAAAGCAGCTTCCATGGACCCAACTAACATTTATGACTGCCAAGCAATTGAGGATGAGAATGATATGAGCATAATTGTGGACCAACCATATTAGAGTTTACTACCTATTCAACCTCGCTTTCCTGAATGTTTGCAGTTGATTTTGAAGAAGATCAAGAAATTGTAGAAAGAGGTACAAAATCTTATGTTTGTAATTAATAATATTTCTAATTTATTTGAATATTTTGATTGGAGGATGAAGGAGCAATTCAATCATACTAGGCATATTAAAGAAGGCTTGATATGTTTGATGAAGAAAAAGACTTGGATTGAAGAGGATTCAATTGACAATTTCCCATATCGACCCTTTTGTAATTTGTTTGTGCACTACCAATCGATGGGAGATATCAGAGGAGAAGATAGTACTGACACTGATGAGGAGTAGTGACTCTATATTATATCTAGTATTTAGTATTTGAACTTTAGAATGATTAGGTGTTATTAATATTTGGCTTGCTTTATTGTGTAATTTAAGAATTATGATACTTGGGATTTGAATCTATGTTTACTTTTCAGTGTTGGAGTGTTGTGCTTTGTTTGTGACGCTGAATTATTATGTGGTAGAGTGATTTATATGTGTATGTTTGTAATAGTTGATTTTATATATAAAATTGATGTTTTGTATTTTTGTGTAAATTTTTTATTATTAGATGTCTTAGTTATGTTAATTATGAAAATAGATGCTTAAAAAGACTAATTAGATGACGACGTAACTTAGAAATGATCAAAATCGCAAAAAAATTTCAGACCCAGAAAATCGGTCCGGCGCCGACAGCTCCCAAAACCTGAAATTTTCCAATTCATTTTAAATTCGTGAATTTGAGTGATTGACCCCATTTTAACCATCTTCAACCTCTAGCCAAGGCCAAAACCTACACTTATGGCTTGCTTAAATTTGGATTAGAGGCAATTTCAAGGCTTAAAGAGGTTAGATCTCATCTTCTCTTGGTAAGAGCCCTACTTTAAACTAAAATTTATTTTTTATCACCATGGAGATCCAAAATATTTTTCCTACATTGGGAGATCCAAAAAATTTAGAGTTTTTAAAGAAAACTTTGAGATAATCTATGGTGTAGTTCTTACCTATTAGATTTGTCTTTGGAGTTTACTACATTGCAATTAAAATTTATTTTTATTTATTTTCACATTTTCTAGAAATTTTGAAATGGCTCCAAGGATGAGTAAGGGGAAGAGGAAGTTGGATTTTGATGACAAGAAGTTTGTTAACATTAAATCACAATACCACTTCAACTCTAGCCTTCACAATAATAAGTGTATACAATATCGAGCATTTAAAAATTAGGGCGGAGTTGTGGAACAAGTAATTGCTGCTCGGCACTGGGAAACATTCTAATATTTTTATGCCAATGTGATTGTGGATGTTATTCGTGAATTCTATTCTAATCTGTTGTGGACCGAAGTTAAACAAGTGCTTGTTTGAGAAATAATGGTAGAGTTTACCCCAGACCGAATCAACACTTTCTACCAGTTAAGGGGTACTTCATTCTGTGAGTATGAATTCTTTGGTTCTTTGGATGCTAATTTAAATAAGGTAATTACTTTTCTTACTGATGTAAAAGGGAGTGAAAAATGAAGCAAAGGAAAAAAGATAAATTTTTCTGCTTCTATGTTAATTGTCACATCTAAAGCCTGGCACTATTTTATTTCTGCAAGATTAATACCTATCTACCATCATAGTGAAGTTACAAGAGATAGAGTTATTTTAAATTAATGTATTCAAAATATGAAAATGATTAATATTGGTGTTATTATTTATAAGAGTATTCAGACTATGGCTAAGAGAGAAACCACTAGTAGATTAGGTCATTCTAAATCAAATTTACACATTATGTGTACAATCATGAGTTGAGTATCATAGTAATGAAGAGTTGGTCCATTGATACACCAAAAATATATGGTATTTTTATGCACATTTTTATACCTATTTTTGATGATATTGCATTTTAATGTATGATATTTTCATACTTACAGGTATGATTAAAATGAGTGATTGTGATCAAAGGAGCAAAAAACAGAACAAATTTGGAGCAAAAATGAAAGGTGTGCAAAATTAGCCTCTGGCGCCTAAGCGTCGATGGATGCTGCATAGGTGTCACAGTTATAAGTGACTAATTAAATCAAATTTGGCGTCATTTTCAAGGGGTGTTTGAAGCAACTTTTGGTTTAAAATTCTTAACAATTTTTAGGCGGGAAATTCGAATGAAGAGTTGCATCCTTTGATAGATACATTGAATCTGGACAAATTTTGAAGAGATACCAAAGCACCTTTTGAAGAATTATTAAAATGAAGACTTAAATATCAAAAAAGAGAAGAGATTTGAAGAGAAGTATTGGTGAGAGAAACTGGAGAAAAGCTTGAAGTGGTTGAAGGGAAAGAGGAAGAAAGAGAGTCTTCTTCTTATCATACTTTCTTTACTTTTTCACTTTAGTTTATCATAGTTTGTATTAGAATTTAGGAGAGTGAATCCTTAGAGTTGGGTGCCAAACCTAAGAAGTTATTTAGTGGAAATAAAAAGTTTTAGAGGAACTTCAAGAAACTTGTGGAGAGGATTTTCAGATAAGTTTTTATCTTTTTTTACATTTGGTTTTTAAGTAATTTTTGTTGTATTTTCACTATAATTTGTACTTTCAAATCAAATTATGTTTATGTTTTCTCTGTGAGTTCTTAGTAGTTTTCATTATCTTTTTCCTTTCCAATTATGAAGTAGTTAAATTATGGAAGGAGGTTGCGTGAAGTATAGATGTTCAATGTTGGAAGAAGTTGTGATGATTCCACTACCTTGCACTTTATTTACCTCTTTATTTGGCCAATTAAGATGTTAAATTTTGTTGTGAGAACTTGTAAGAACCAATACTGTATTGTCTCAATCAACAATTGGAGAGAATCACATGAAATTGTATGGGTGATAATTGTAGTCTATATAGTTGAGTGTAAATAAATAGGGAGATATGATTTTGATTGGGTGTAGAACTAGAGGACTTTAGAGTGACAGGCTAAAGCCTTCAATTTGGTTTGATGTTTTAAGTTTGTTATGAGATATTAGCCCCAACGTGGAGGGAAAAGAGAGAACTTTAGAGTGAGAGCTAGTATCTTCCCTACCTACCCATCTACAAGATTTCAAAACTTCAAATTAACTTATGTTCTTTATAGAACTAAGTGTAAAGAATTTAACTGCTCCTATTTGGCACAACACATTTAGATACTTCCACAACAAAATTCAATAATTATTACTGACTCATTGGAAGAGGAAAAAGATATTTTATTCTCATTAGCTTTCATATTATGTAATATTCTTGTTAATTTTAGTTGCTTGCTTTACTTTTTCTAAAGAAATTAGCAAAAAGAATTTAAACTTTTAAATTATAAAACATAACTTACAAAATCGTTTTCTACTTTTTTCCTGTGGGTTTGATATCTCAGGGCTTAATCAGAAAGTCTTATATTACTTGATAAACGATATGTATATTTGCGTAGAATCCCATATAAGAAAAATTAAAATTGATTTCTTACTTGCTTCGGAATCAAATTTTTAGTACCATTTTAAAGAAAAAGATATTATCATTGAGAATAAATATAAAGTGTAAAACGCAAGCATAAATATTCGGGGATCAAGAATTTGCAGCCGTTGTCGGGGAAATTAATTAATATATTTTCTAAAGAAAATTCAAGAAACACTAATTTTTTTACTTTTTCTTACTTTTTTTAGTGTGTTTTATTTTATTTATTTTATAATTGTGTATGCATAGTTTAGGTTTTGAAGGACTTGTGCCTTATGATTCTGAATTAGAAGGAACTATAAGAAAAATTAGAAAAATTAAAAATACATAAAAAGACAAAAATATTCAAGAAATGTCAAATCAAATGTTGAAATCCATCAAGAATTCTGACCTTTAAGAGATTATGCTAACCCTACATTAGATGAACTTCATTGTAGTATTAAAAACTCTGTTGTAGCGGATAATTCATTCGAACTTAAACCTGTAATTATTCAGATGGTATCTAATAATCAGTTTGGGGGAGCACCAACTGAAGATCCAAATATACATCTTGCCAAATTTCTAAAATTGTGTACTACTTTTAAATACGATGGTGTTTCAGACGATGCTATTATGACTTAGACTTTTTCTATTTTCTCTGAGGGATAAGGCTAAGATATGGTTAATTTGTTAGCACCTGCATCTATCAAAACTTGAGGTGATTTATTACAAAAATACCTTGCTAAATATTTTCCAACATCAAAGGCTGTGAAGCTTAGAAATGATATTGCATCTGTTTGTCAGTTTGAAAGAGAATCTATTTATGAAGCATGAGAACATTTTAAAGATCTCCTAAGAAAGTGTCCATATCATTCGATATCAGATTGGTTAATTATTCAAACCTTTTACAATGGATTAGCTAGATCTCTTAGATCTATTATCGATGCTGGTGCTGGTGGTTCATTGATGTCTAAATAATTTTCTGACGCTTATGCTTTAATTTAAGAAATAGCAACTAATAATTTTTAATGGCCTTCTGAAAGGTTAAATCCTAAAAAGGTAGCTTATATTTATGAAAATAATGCTTTTGCAATGCTAGCAAATCAAGTTTCTACAATTTCAAGGAAGATAGATCAGTTTGGAATGAATTTTTCTTAGCCAATTTCCATGATTGAAGAAAAATCATTAGGCCAAATGGTTTATTCTCAAACATCATTAGAAACTTTGAATGTCATAAATAAGTCTAATAACCCATATTCAAATTATTATAACCCAGGTTGGAAGAACTATCCAAACTTTAACTGGAATAATAATAATCAGGGTGATAGTAATCAACAATAGGGGAACAATCAAGTAAACCCATTGGGGAACTGGAATAACCAAGGGAATAATAATTATAGACCAACCTATCCTCCAGATTTTAACAATGCTTCACAATTTAAGAAGAAGAAGTTGTCTATAGAAGAAGTGGTATTATAAATGAGAAATCAATTGTAAAGTCAAGAAGCTACAATCAGAAATATTGAGAATCAATTGGGACAGATTGCCAATTCATTAAGTAATAGATTTCAAGGAACACTTCCTAGTAATACAAAAGTAAATTGAAGAGACAAGAATAAAGAGCAAGTAAAATCTTTTCAATTGAGAAGTAGAAGAGAGTTGGAAGGTAGTGTTCAAAAAAGGATTGAAGCAAAGAAAGAAGAGATTGAAGAAACAAAATGGACGCTCTGAAAGGTTTAAAGGACCTATTTCTCCTCCTAAGATTGATTTAGAAAAACCACCACCTCCATTTCCTCGGAGACTTCAACAACAAAAGTTGGATAAGCAATTTTCAAAGTTCTTGGAAATATTGAAGAAGCCTACAATCAACATTCCATTTGCTAAAGCCTCAGAATAAATGCCAAGCTATGTGAAGTTTATGAAGCATAATCTCAACAGAAAAAGGAAATTTGAAGATAATGAAACTGTTGCACTTAGTGAGGAGTGCAGTGCAATAATTCAAAAAAAACAACCTAAAAAACTTAAAGATCCCGGTAGTTGCACATTCCATGTGCGATCGGAGACAGATTTCATGGGAAAGCTTTATGTGATTTAGGTGTAAACATTAACCTTATGCATTATTTATATTCAAAAGACTGGGATTATGAGAAATAACCTAGACTACTGTAACTCTGCAATTAGCGGATCGTTCGATTACAAATCCTAAAGGAGTTTTATATGATGTTTTAGTGAAGGTGGATCAAATTATATTTCATGTTGATTTCATTTTGCTAGATATGGAGGAAGATAAAATGATACTCATTATTTTAGGAAAACATTTCCTAGCCACAGGCAGACTATGCGAGCCAATGATCAAAATGTTACATTCAATTTCTCAAAATTAATGAAATATCCTACAAGAGATAAAGATGATGAATGCTACAAAATGGATCTTATCAGAAATTTAAGTGAATGTCATTTCAAATCAACTTATGAAGAGAAATTTGAAAGTGAAAAATTGGAAAACGAGCATGAAAAGGAATTAAAACATTCTGAAGATTTTTTTGAGGAAGATTTAAATTATGTTCATGAAAATTTTGAATTGTTGTACATGACTGAAAAAGATGAATCTTTTAGTCCATTAATTAAAAAACCTCCTGAACTTGAATTAAAGATGCTTCCAACTCATTTATAGTATGTCTTTTAAGTGATTCCTCAACTTTGCCAGTTATATTTTCCTCTCGATTGACTGAAAAAGAAGAAGAGATTTTGCTTGAAGTTTTAAAGTAATAAAAGAAAGCCTTTAGATGGACTGTAGCTGATACTGAAGGACTCAGTCCTTCAATTTGTATGCATAGAATACTTTTGGAAGAGAATTGCAAACCTCAGGCTGATCCTTAAATAAGATTAAATCCTATCATGAAAGATGTTGTTAAGAAAGAAATTTTAAAGTGGTTGGATGATGGAATTGTCTCCCCTATTTCTGATAGTGCATGGGTTAGTCCTATTCAATGTGTTCCTAAGAAAGGAGGAGTTACCATGACTTCTAATGAAAAGAATGAATTAATACCAACAAGAAAAATTACAGGGTGGTGAATATGCATTGATTATAGAAAATTAAACCTTACCACAAGTAAAGACCATTTTCCACTACCCTTTCTGGATTAGATGTTGGATAGACTAGCTGGGCATAAATACTTTTGTTTTCTGGATGGATATACTGGTTATCACCAAATACAAATTGCTCCTCAGGATTAAGAGAAAAAATATTTACCAGTCCTTATGGTACATATGCTTTTAAAAGAATGTTGTTTGGTTTTTGTAATGCCCCTGCTACATTTCAGTGATGTATGATGGAAATTTTTTATGATTTAATTGAAAAAGGAATTGAAGTTTTTATGGATGACATTTCAGTGTTTGGAATTTCATTTGAATCATGTTTAGAACATCTTTCAAAAGTTCTTAAGTGCTGTGAAGAAACTAATTTAGTCCTTAATTGGGAAAAATGCCAATTTATGATAGCAGGAGGAATTTTATTAAGACATTAAATATCAGAAAAAGTTATAGTGGTAGATCCTGTAAAAATTCAAGTGATCGCTAATTTACCTTCTAATGTAATGAGAATGAGAAGTTTTTTGGAACATGTTGGATTCTACAAGCATTTTATTAAAGACTTTTCGAAGATTTCAAAGCCTTTATGTTGTTTACTGGAAAAAGATGTGATTTTTTATTTTGATAAAGAATGCCTATAAGATTTTGAATCATTAAAAGAAAAATTAATCACTCCACCTGTTATAGTTTCACCAAACTAGGAAAAATCTTTTGAATTAATGTGTGATGTAAGTTATTATGATATTGGAGTTGTTTTAGGTCAGAGATATGAAAGGATTTTCAAAGTGATCTATTATGCTAGTAGAACTCTTAATGAAGCTCAAATTAATTTTACCACAACTTAAAAAGATTTATTAGCTATAGTATTTGCCTTTGATAAATTTAAATCATATTTAATTGGAACAAAATGTTTGGTGCATACTGACCATTCTGCTATTAAGTATTTAATGAAAAAGAATGATGCAAAACCAAGACTGATAAGATGGATTCTTCTTTTGCAAGAATTTGATTTTGAAATAGTAGATAGGAAGAGTGCTGATAATCAAATTGCTCATCATCTATACTGACTTAATAATGAAAAACCTATCTGCTTTGAAAAGGAAATTAATGAACATTTTCCTGATGAAAATTTGTTCACTATCAATGAGTGACGTGTTTCGTGATATTCCAACATTGTAAACTTTATTTTTAGTGATATTTTACCCTATGGTTTGACATAACAAGAGAGAAAAAAAAAATTTTCTTAAGCTAAGACTGATTTTTGGGAAGACCAATTTTAATATAAACAAAGAAAGAATATGATTATTCAAAGATGTGTGCCTTTAGAAGAAAATTAAGAAATTATTAAAAAATGTCATAATTCTATGGGGAACATTTTGGTGTTGATAAAACTGCATATAAAATCTTACAATATGAATTTTATTGGATTGCAATTTTTAAGGATGTTAATGCTTATATTAAAATTTGTGATCGATGTCAACGTGTAGCCAATATTTCTAGAAGAAATGAGATGCCCCCCAATTATATATTGGAAGTTAAAATATTTGGCATTTGGGGATTAGATTTCATGGGACCATTTATAATATCTTTCGAAAATATATACATTTTGATAGCAGTAGAATATGTATATGTCGGCTGTTAAATTTTCTTTTGTGATGTTGGGTTTGAAATTTTTGAAAAGGTTTAAAACATAGTTTTATAAAAATAGAATATTGATTTAGTTTAATATATATGGATTTTTGAAAATAACATTTAATTTTGAAGAATACGAAATCAAACTGATTTCTTATAAATGTTAGTTTAGATAATCAAGTTCTGCTTCATCACAAAACATGTACCTATCCCGAAGAATAAATACATTGCTTGGGGTGAGGCTTGATCAAATAAACTAAAGCATTCATTACTTTCAATTGGTCTGCGAACCATTTTTGACCGAAAATTTCCCCTATCTAATATGAAGGAATTAGATAAGGTTTTTATTAATCTAGGGTCTTTAAGTTTCCTATAAGGGTAAGCCCCTATAGTTAATTACATCTTAGATAACTGAAGTCATCTAAGAAAACGCTTGATATAGATCAGGAAATATTTATATTCATGACTTCCAAAGGTATGGTTTTCAAAGAAAATGTGATAGTAAAAAATTCAATAGATGAATGGCTCAAGTTTTGGAACATTTCATTTTATCAGAATCCAAAGGAGAGAAGGCTAGAAGAAGGACATAGATTCAAGGAAAGTCTTGATGTCTTCCCAAACTATCCTATGGTTTGGCTTTGACTTAGGTTATTTATTTGGTGTTTCATCCTGTCAATTTTATTATTTAGGACTTATATTCACTTGGTACTGATCATGTGAATGGCCTGGAAGATAGGTGGATTTATGTCATACCTAATGACAACCGGGGAATCCTAAGACGAGTTAGAGCTTATGTTGTACAACATGGTTATGTAAGAGCCTAAAGAAAGGTGAGGATTTATACCATACTAAGCAGGCTACCTCGAAGTCCTATGGCTTATTTGTTTATTTCTAAGGAATTTTACTCTTGAAGATGGCCGTGCTGCCCACCATGCATGCTCCGAGCTCCTCATTGTAGCAGGTTTAATTTAAAAAAGTGTCAATTGAAGAGAAAAGAGAATTATCATGTTTTGGAAATGTTTAAATTGAGGTGTTTTAATATTTTATTAGGAGAATATTAAAGCTGATTATAGCGACAGCGGTTAAGATCTCACAGTTCCATCATTTCGACACCACTATTTTCATCTGATTCACTTAGTCCAAATGAATTTACTAAACTCAACTGAAAGAATTCCATACTTTCATTTAGACCGTGGGAAATCCCGTTAGCAACACATAGGTTTCCTCCTCCGAGGGATTCCCGATCATCCAACGGGACATTTTAATTAGTTGGAATTGTGATTTTTGTTTTGTTTGTGATAACATTTTGAGTTGTTTTATATTTTTGAATGTTGTGGACGTGAATTTTATCTTGATTTAATTTTTAATTTTGATTTATTTTTGAATGTTGTGGCCGTGAATTTTATCTTTTAATTAAGCCTAGCTCACTACTAAGCCTTTAAGATTTTAATAGGTATTTTTATGTCTTTAGAAAAGGAAGTTAAATGACATTCGTGATTATGATTCTTATCAAAAGATTGAATTATCATTTAAACATCAAATGAAGGGGCATTAAATTAGTGGAATATTAACTTCCAAAATCAACCCCTAACCTTAAGACTCTTTTAATTTGATTTTCTTCCAAATTATGATAATTAAGGAAATTTAAATATTTAATTTTGGTGTGACAAAATTGCAGTGAGTTTCTACCATTTATCCCTTGATGTTTCAATCATCCAAAAATAATAATTAAGATCATTTATTTGCCCTTTTCCCATTTTTATTAAGCCAAAATATTGATTAAGGCTAAATTTTCCAAAATTACAATTTTACCCCTAAAGACCTTTATCACTTCATAATTCATTAAATTTAGCTCAACTGACTTTAAAACTTTAATGTGACCCCACTTATGAGTTAATTAAAACATTACAGGATAAAATGTGATTTTTCAAGTTTTAATTTAATTTATATATTTATTTTAATGCAAAAGAAATGAAAGTTCAATAACTTGTCCAAAACAAAACATTTATTTTGAAATTTTTATTGGAGGTAGACCTAGACCAAAGGACCACGTGGACCAAATTTCATGATTTTTTGAGTTTTAATTTAATTATTAGAATTATTTTAATTTCTAGACTTTTAATTAATTACAAAATATTTTAAAAGTTGAAAATTCAATTTTATACTTAAGTCCCTCTGAGGTCAGGGAACCCGGATAAATAAATTTTATATTTTTCTTATTTTTTGTTTAATTATTAAAATTATTTTAATGGAAAAATAAGAAAATTTAGTTTTAGTCTTTTAAAAATTAATATAAGCCTTTAAAAACTAATATTTTTATTTAGAGGCTTAGAAAAATTATTTGAATGGTTCCTAAATGATTAGGAGACCAAATGTCGTAATTTTGTGATTTTTATTATTTTTCTGATTTTTATTATTTTTTAATCATTTAAATATTTAATATATGGTTAAAAATGATAATTTTATTAAAATTCCAATTATATTTTTAGAAAATTCCTCTGATCACAAAGAACTCCCAGAACTAATTTGGTGAATTATTTAGTTGTATTTTAATTGTTAAAATTAATTTAATGTTCAAAACTATCATTTCACATAGAAAATTCATTTAGGTGACCAAATGAACTCCAAATGCCATGAAATTTTTATGGGGAGTTTAACCTTTAAAGTTTAGTGGAGAATTTTTTAAAAGACATTTTCATTTATATGTAATCCAATTTTGTTAATTTGATATTTAAGCCTTAATTACCATCAGAGTTATTTTTAATGACTTAAATCAAGTTTGTATTTTTTCTAGGGTTCTATAGTTATAGGAAACCTACCATAATTTTTCTGGATTATTCTAATCAACATGCTAATTATTATAATTAATTTATCAAATAAAATGTAAAAACTTGGAAAATATAGATCTTTTCAAAGAAGTCTCCTCCGGCCTTGGAAAAATCAGTGAAGATCCCCCATAACAAAGGCTATAACATGCTAAAATGCCAATCCATAGTGAAATTTCCTAATGCATGGAGAATTAAAATACTACAGAAGGTATTTAATTAATTAAAAATTAGACATGCATTAAATAAATTTTAAACCATTTCCATATTATTCTCCTCTGTTCACTGAGCAAAATGATATTTTTATTTTGTTCTTATGATTTTTTAACACCAAATTATGGATATTTAAAGTTTAGGTGATTTAAATAATTCAAAAAATTCATATTTTCTTACTTAACCACGTCAGCCTACGGCGAATCAAAGTCTACAAGCGGCGCGCTCCCATTTGACGCCACCAACTGACTTGGATGCCACGCGGCCAATTGTTCCGTTCCAACTTCTCATCCGGTGCGATCAAAGCCGTCCAACAAAAACACGCTCGATCCAACTGCTACCCGTCTTCATCCCCGTCTGGTGTGATCCTGTGACCGTCCACACTAAAACCCTAATTTCTCGAGCTATACTCAACTAAATCACTTCAGGTATAACAAAGCATGGTTTAAATTAACCTTAATTACATGGAGAATTCAAAGAAGCTCGGGAAGAATGAGAGGTCAATAGCTTGGCTAGAGAAGTTAAGCTTCGATCAGTGATGCTCTACACCTTCTTTAGAATTCGAGGAGCTCAGGGATGAAGCCTCTTGCCCTAGTAATTCGCCTAGGTATGAAAGTAACCAGACCCGATTTGGAGCTTTGAAGGAAGTCCCTGTTGGAGTGGTCTAGTGATGAGGATTTCAGTGGGGAACTTCTTCTCTTGCTGTGGGGATGGTGTGGGTGAGTTTAATTTGACTTTGATGGATTCTTGGGAGATATCCTATTTTGAGGTCAAAATTAAGCTTAAAATTTGAGCTTAGACAGAGGATTTGGAGGCTGGAAAATGGTGGGGATTGGCTTCTCTATGCTGTGGGAAGGATTTGGAATGATTTAGAAAAAGTTTTGTTAAGGTATAGTTCAGCCAACCTTTTGGCCGTGAAGGGTGGTGGCTTAAATATCCATGGCTGGGGTGGCTACTAGGGCTCCAATTCAGGCGTAATGAACTGCCTAAGTGGAGTGCAGAGGAGCTCCAATGGAAATTTTGGGCTGAGGGGACCACAGGGTGGAGTTTTGGTTTGTCCATGTGTGAGATGGCTCTCGGTTTGGACTCCTCCAATAACTAGGCCGGTCAGCGAGGCCAGGGGAGATGGCTAGTGGGTTAGGTGAGTCAGTGGGTAGACCATCATGGGGTGAGCTTATGTGGTTAATGCATTATGGAAAATCCCTCCGAGATTTAACCATTTAAAGTAGGAGATCCCCTAATTTGGGGGACCTTTTGTCCATGGCTCCACTAGGGTGGGCTAGGTGTGTCTAGCCTAGTCCCTCGGGTCAGCTTTGTGGCTGTGGAGGGGTTAGTTTGGTCACATTTGGCTCAATTTGATTAAATTTGGTCATGGGTTCATTTAGCTAACTTGGGTCCAAATTGGGTTAACTTGATTTTGAGCTTGAATTGAGCCCAAGTGATTGAGCAATATTGTGTATATGATTTCCATAAATGGTTTAGAGAAGGATTGGAGTGGTGTTGGATTGGTTTGGTGGATCAATTTGGCTTGATTTGGGATTTTGGTCATTTTGGGTAATGTTGGGTTAACTTGTGTTTAGGTTAGGCTGATGTTGGATCCAAGGCCAATTGAAGGTTCCAAATTATCTAGGGGGATGTCATAAAAAGTTCCCAATATCAATTGGGTGGAAATTTTGGGAGTAGGGCAATCAATTTGAGAGATTTTGGGCATACGGCATGTTAGGGTCAAAATTTGGGGTTTTGGAATTTATGCGGGTTTGGGTGAGACTTGGGCTCATATTGGGGGTAAATGATGGTTCACTTTAGTTTAGAGGAGTGTCATAGGAAGTTTAGAACTCAAATTGGGGAGAAATTGATTTGTTTTAAGTCAATTTGGGGGATTTGGGTCACTTAGGCAAAATTGGGGCTTTTGGATTTTAAGTGGAATTTAACTCAAATATGAATCAAATTGATCTTGGATTTGGTTTAGATTGACATTGGAGAAATTTAATTAAGGCTTGGAATTGAAATTGGGTAGACATTTGGTTCAATTTGGGCACTCTTGGGTTAAATGGGTCAAATTGGGGCTTTTGGTTAAATTGGGCTAAATTGGCCAATTTGGGTCATGTGGTAGTTAAGATAAATGAAATTAGGAATATTTGGGAGGTTTTGGGAATTTATGGGAATTTTTGGAATTTTGGGCTAAGAATGGTATTTTGGTCATTTTGGGGATTTTTTGGAGAATTTGGCAATTTTGGGTAATTTTAGTTAATTTGAGTGATAGAGAGTATTTTGGAATGATTATTGAAGAATTATGGGTAATTTGGGTGATTTTGGAAATTTTGGGGAATTTTAGGGTTTTGGGGGTATTTTGGGTATTTTGGGGCAAAGAGGTCAGAAATTTGATGTTTTTTTAGGAAAACTAGGATTGGTTGAAAATGAGTAATATGGCATTGTCTAGGTTAAGCCATGGACCAAGGGTCACCCTCATTTTGTCCTCTATGTGTTAGTACTAGCAAAATCCTAGCCAGAAGGCGAAAAATTTCTCAGATAGGATGTGAATTTTGGGGGAAATCGGAGGACTAAGCTCCGTTCCCGGAATTTCATGGAAGGCAGAAAATTTCTCGGATGGGAAATGGAAAATATAGGGAATTTTGGGGGAATCTGATGACTAAGCTTCGTTTCTGGAATTTCATGGAAGGCAGAAAATTTCTTGGATATGATGTGGAAAGTTAGGGAATTTTGGGGGAATCGGATGACTAAACTCCGTTTCTGGAATTTCATGTAGGGCGGAAAATTTCTCGGATAGGAAATGGAAAATATATGGAATTTTGGGGGAATTGGACGACGAAGCTCCATTCCCAGAATTTCATGAATGGTGGAAAATTTCTCAGATAGGAAATGGAAAATTAGGGAATTTTGAAAGGAAACGGACGACTAAGCACCGTTCCTGGAATTTCATGGAAAGCAGAAAATTTCTCATATAGGAAATGAAAAATATAGGGAATTTTGGGGCAATTGGACGACTAAGCTCCTTTTCTGAAATTTCATGTAAGGCGGAAAATTTCTCGGATGGGAAATGGAAAATTTAGGAATTTCGAATGGAAACTGACGATTAAGCTCCGTTCCCAGAATTTCATGGAATGCTGAAAATTTTTCGGATAGAAAATGGAAAATTTGGGAATTTTGAAGGAATCTTGGGGAGGAAAGCTCAAGGACTCACATCCAACCCAAGTGGTAACAGGAGGGACTCATAACTCAAGTACTGATCCCGAAATTTCATTTGAGGAGAATTTGGTAAAACTTGGTATTGACTTTCAGAAAAAGCAAATTTGGTGCAATTCGGCCATGACAGGTAGTCACTGTAAGATTTGCAGTATTTCATGATATTTCAAATTTGTGAGAAGTGGTGTTGTGTGAATAGTGCTAAATTTCGCAGAGTGCCCGCAAAATCGAAGGATTTGAAGATGAGTGCAAGGACTCAAAATCGAGAGAGAGAGAGAGAGAGTATTATCATTTGTCTGTTTTCAATTCATCATTTTTTCTTTCAATTTGTTTTGTTTTATTTCATTTTGTTTCATTTGATTTAAATTTTGAGTTCATTTAAATTTCTTTTTATTTCATTTGATTTCATTTGACTTAAGTTCTGAGTTCATTTTGATTTTAATTTTATCTTGTTGCCATTTTATCTTTTGCATCATTCTTTTGTCCTTTTCATTTGAAACCAACACATGTTTCTACGGCTTTTGACTGTCGCGCCAAAAAAAGCAATTCTAAAAACAAAGAACTTCATTAATTTTGCTAAAAGTAGTACAACTGATCATATGCTGACAAGCATCCAAAATAAATCATGTGTACAAAACTGAATAGAACTGAAATATCATACCGTCCGGCTACTGCAAAAGTGGTGACAACAACTGACATAACCCATTGTGAGGGGTGGTAAATTTCTGCCACCTGAGGCTGCTGCGGGAAAAAGCCAACCTGCCAAGGTTACACTCCTGAACAAAAGTCCCCTCGCGAACACCCGGAGGTACTGCCGTCACAGTGGCAAAGGACGAAGGTTCTCCAATTCTAGATCCAGCTCGTAGTAAAAAAGCGCTTTATCTTCATCCATTCTTCTGAAGGTGACTGACACCCTTTTTCTTGTAACCCTGGAATGCAGTGTTTTCCAAATCTGCTCTGTTTCCTTTTAATACCAGTATTGATCCGACAGGTGGGGGAATACCAACAAAACATCAAAATTTTCCCGGTCCAACAACCTGGATTTCTCGTCCAAACAAAATATTACTTCCACTTATAAAAGAGACCGAGCAGAAGGGTCTTACAAAGTTATAGTGGTCAACATGAGGCGGTATACAGTCCCCGTCCTCATAATGCAGCTGTTAGGAATTCAATTTGCAAGCAACATGTGCCACTCGACCATCCTCTTTATCATCTTCTTCATTTGCAGCGGCATCAGATCCACCTCATCATACTGTAAGATCCTTGAGGGATTGCCTTGTCAATCTTTCACGAAGTTATAGAATCTGCCACACTAAATAATGACTACCCTTTCCTCTTCTCCATTGTGATGGCTCTGTATATGTTCTCGGCCTCAAGCGACCCGCTCTGCCCAAAGTCTGAAGAGTGTCAATGCAATACAGAATTCCTTCTTTGTCTTTATTTAAGAATATGTCGGTGTATAACTCGAGTCTTTCCAGGATATTAAAAAAATTTTCTTGTATTTCTTCATAGTGTTGAAATTTTTTCTTCAAAATCTTCTAATTTTTGCCATCACATAGTCTGAAACTCCTCACGGCAGTGGCGGTGGTAGGGCAAACTATGGTACATACAGCTCTACATCAGAATACTCCATGCTCCTGAGTAGCATCGAGGTAGTTGCATAGGCCTCAAATGTGCCATACTCCTCTAGCTATAAAATATGACATTCCAGGCACTCTAAAAATGTTCCTGTCAGTGAAGGCAGTCTGGGTAAACCTGAGTTGCAAGTTGGACACCCAGTTAAGATTTCTTCCATGGGATCCAATGTCAGCGTGGGATCCTCTACATTTTTTGGCTCAGTGTCGGTGTGTGGTGCTCTGTCGTTGGTTTCTTTTATTTCAGGATCATAGGAATCTTCTGGAATGGGTGTTAGCCTGGCAACTAGCTACCGAGCTTGTCTTCTCTCCATCCTGTCTCAGAGGCGATGCTTGCGGCGATTTGCATTTCGTCTTTTAGTGTGTGCTAACGGTGCATCTGGAACTCTTTCAACTGAAGCAGCAACAAGATCACCCTCTGGAGAAGTGATCATAGATAGGATCTTACTGTGTCTCTTGGCGAGGAGGTGTGAATCAAAGAACCCTCCAGTACCTCTATAACCAAATGTATATCCGATCTCTTTACGACTAATCTTCTACATTGACTTCATGTATGTAGTCTTCTTTTGTGTGTTTCTTTTCAAGACACGAAGTCCAAGCCATATTTGGAAGCAAACACCAACTCGCAACCCGACACTTCTACACAAGTAAACAGGGGGAAATGCCAGTAGGTGGTGTTGTGCAAGAACAAGAATAAGGATAAACTTATTATCTTTTATTTTTAATAAGTTTTGTAATTATTTTAATGCCATTATCTTATTTAATATAGTTTAATAATATTTAGTATTTAGGAATTAACAGGAGTATTTTATTTTTGTGAGAAAATTTACTTTATTTCATATAACTTTATTTTATTACAGATTTGGACCCAGTCACAGACGCTGGCCCTATTCTATATCGGAATGAAAATTTTTCTTCAAATTTGTCATGTTGTGTGGTACTTCTTGAGACATCATCCATTTATTAGCAACATGGGTCTATCCCCTTGAGAGTCCACCAGCTGGTACGACCCTCCAGTCAATACTTATTCCACTATGAATGGTTCTTCGCAGGTCGGTTCAAATTTTCCACCTATCTTGCGGTGTGCTAGGATAGGCTTTTTGATAACAAGCACGAGGTCACCAATTTTAAATGACCTTGGGCGGACCAACTTATCGTGGGCTTGAATCATCTTTGCTTGGTAGAGTTCAAAATTTTGTTGTGAGAGCAATCTTTTCTCATTGATACTTTCTAATTCTACCAGTCAAAGTTTGGCACTCTCTTCTGTTGTAATTTGACTGGTGATGGCGATTTGGAGCAACGGTAGCTAAACTTCTAGCGCAAGGACTGCTTCAGACCCGTACACAAGTGCATAAGGTGCAGGCTGTGTCAGCATTCTAACAGTCGTCCTGTAAGCCCACAAAGCTTCTAGCAATTTCTCGTGCCATCCTCTTTTATTGTCGTCGAGCGTCTCCTTTAGAATTTGAAAGAGCGTCTTGTTGAAGGTTTATGCCAAGCCATTTGATTTAGGGTAGTAGATTGTCGAGTATCTCCAATCTATCAGGCTTCTGCCAAGCCATTTGCTTTGGGGTAGTAGATTTTTTAGTATCTCCAATCTATCCCATGTCTTCTAACAAATTTGTTGATTTTCATGCTCTTGAAGGAGGGCCCATTATCAGAGATGATCCTTCACGGCACATCAAAGTGGTAGGCAACCTGATTCTTGAAGAACTGTAGAACTTGTTATGTTGTAACTTCCTGTAGTAGAACTGCCTCTGCCCACTTGGAGAAGTGGCCTGTAGCTGCGAATATCCATTCAAAGACGGAGGGTCTATCGGACCCACTAAATCGGTGCCCCAACACTCGAATGGCCACAAGGCAATCGTGGGGTGTAGAACATTTGGAGGTTGGTGCAAGACCACTCCGTGCACTTGGCATTGATGACATTTCTTTGTTGTGTCCATGCAGTCTGTCATCATTACCGACCAGTAGTATCCGAGTTTTTTTATTTTCATCTTCATCTTTGGTCTCATCTGGTGAGCTCCACACAATCCGACATGTACATCTTTGACAATTTTCTATGCCTCGCTCTCTGCTGAGGCATCTAAGCCACATATGATCGAATGATCTTCTTCTAGAAAACTGTCAATCAAGGCATATAATAGAGCTCTCTTCTGAATTTGATGCGCTGCTAACTTGTCTTCTGGTAACCTTCCAATTTGCAAATATTCTATCAATAGCTAACGCCAATCTTCTGTATCATCTGCCACTGTAGCTGTTATCTTTTCTTTTCCAATCTTGTGTAGGCTGTTGAGGTTAATCTGTGATAAAACCGGACGTCCCTTTACCATAATATCTACAAAATCTTCAGGAGGACAAGCCATTTCTTTCAAAATTTTGGATAAATCATCCGCGTGGGCGTTGTCTGGTCGAGAAATCCTATAGAATATCACACTCAGAATTTGCTCGAGTAGTTTCATTGTGTACCGGTGGTATTCTTTTAACATTGGCTTCAAAATTTTATAATGTCCTGCCACTTGTTAAATGATGAGTTGTGAGTCCCCATAAATGGCAATGTCTGTTATTTCCATTAGTATTGTTAATTCCAAAGCGGTGATTAGAGCTTTGTATTCTGCTTTATTATTGGTACATGCCTCTGACAAGTGATAGGAGAATCTCAGCACCGCCTGATCCGGAGTCACAAAGATTAAACCAATTCCTACTTTATCGGGTATCACTATTTGTTGTCCTTTGTCTCTTCGAGCTGATGACGCTCTGTCGAAGTACATTTCCCAATGTCTGGCACTGGGCTATTCTATTTGTAGTATATGTTTGTCTGGTACTTCGTCAATGGGCAGGGACCCAACTGGCAGTGGGTGCGCTGCGAGAAAATCCACGAGAATCTTCCCTTTGATAGCGTGAAGGGGCACAAAAGTTATGTTAAATTGCAATAGTATCATCCACCATCTTGCTAAGCATCCGGAAAGTGTTGGTCGGGTCATCAAATATTGCAACGGATTAACTTTCAAAATTAGGTTAACCTTATGAGATAACATGTGATGTTTAAGCTTTTGAGCGGTAAAAACCAAAGCTAGACAATGTTTCTCACTAGGAGGATACTTTACTTTTGTTGGTATTAGATGTCGACTTGGGTAGTAGAGCACGTTCTCTTTACCCTCATCATTTACTTGGGCAAGTAGTGCCCCGAGAGACTCATCCAAAGTCACAGTACAAAGTATCGATGGTTTACCCGGGATAGGGGCTACTAAAACAGGAGGTGTCGTTAGATATCGTTTAATATCTTTGAAAGCTCGTTGACACAGCTTTCCCTAAACAAATGTGATATCCTTTCGAAGTAGGTTTAAAAAGGGTAGAAACCTTCCTGACAAGTTAGATATGAAGCATCTTATATAGGCGAATTTTCCTTGAAAATAATGTAGTTGTTTCAAGGCTTTAGGAGGAGGCATTTCTAATATTGTATTAATCTTTTCTGGGTCGATTTTGCTTCCTCGATGACGGACAACGAATCCTAAAAATTTTCCGAAGGTAACCCAAAAAGCTCACTTTAAGAGATTCATCTTTAGATTGTATTTTCGTAACCATTCAAATATGATCCTCAAATTATTTAGGTGATTTTATTTTACTTTGCACTTAATGACCAAATCGTCCACATAGCATTTCACTTAGTTGTGAATGAGGTCATCGAAGATTTTTTCCATTGCTATTTGGTAAGTTGCTCCTGCATTCTTTAAACTGAATGGCATCACAATGTAACAGTAAATCCCAATCGGAGTTCTGCATGTTGTAAATTGCATCTTCTAGAACCATCTTGATTTGATTGTATCCTGACGATCCATCCATAAAGGAGAGAATTTTGTGTGACGACGTGATGTCCACCAATAATTTTGGTACTAGTAAAGGGAATTCATCTCTCGTACATGCTTTGTTCAAATCCCTGATGTCGACATATACTCAGATTTGTCCATTTTTCTTCTCTACTGGCACGACATTGGCTAAACATGTCAGATACTGTTCTTCTCAGACAAAGTTAGCATCTATTAATTTCTTTATTTTTTTTTGTAACTTGTTTTTCTATTTCGAGGCGCATCCTCCTGGGAGCTTGCTTTACTAGTGTTGTACTTTGATCTACTCTGAGCTGGTGAACTGCAACTTCTGGAGATAGTCCAAGCATTTCATCATGCTCCAAGCAAAGTGACCCGACCCGCAATTACGCAGTAATTTAACTTCCAAAAGATGGCAAAAAATTTGACCTGATTTATAAATAGCGGCTAGTGTGCAAAATCTTAAATGATATAAAAATTGGAAAATATTTTACACACTAGAGGTACTACGCAAGTATACGTATCGTTTCAAGTAATATAGAGTTTTCTTTAAAAACCCCAGTATCGATCCCACGAGGAAGTGAAGTAAGAAGTCTTTAATCAAATTCTAGTCTACTAATAATAGTCCTTAGTTTAGAATGTCGATTAAAATTTTGTTTTATCTAGCAACTATTACTAAATGTAAGTGTTAAATGTAAAAATAGTAACTATAACTAAGTTTAAATAATAATTCTAAAGATAACCTTTTTTGGATGAGTTGGTTCGGAGAATTTTGAGATATTAAAAACTACAATTCTTATGTAATGAAATAGATAATGTATAGGAATGAGATGCATTTAATATTGTATGTGCCAAATAGGAGCAATCCTATTCTTTACCCTTTGGTCCAGGCATAAAGAACATTGACTAATCCTATGCTTGGTTACTGAATCTGCGACTAGGCTGGGAGGATACCGGCTCTCACTTCAGAGCTCCCACGTTCCCCTCGCCTGAGGGCTAACAATCTACACTTCAGCACCCAAATGATAGGACCGAATTGAGGATTTTATCCTGTCGCTCTAAAATCTCCAATTCTACGCCCAATTAATTATATTTCCCTATTTATTTGCATTCAATCCCCATAAACTTCACCATCCATGGAATTTGAATGTGGTTTCACTTTGTTGAGAATTACACCGCCCATTCGGGTCGATGCAACTACAACGAATTTTAACACTACAATGGGCCCTTATTGCAATGTAAATTAAGTGCAAGTAAAAAACCATCAAATTTATAATTAAATTTACTTCTACCATGCATCACAAAATTTTAAACATGATTTCTACTTATTACAAAAGAAAAGTAAAAGGAAAACAATGGCATAATCTTCTTATGCCACTATTTTCAAAGAAGAAGAAAGAGTGAGAGAGATATGTCACAAAGCGCGAAGAAAACACAACGGAAACTTCATGTAACCAAAGCAAATCCACTAAATAAAAGTTTACAAAATTATAAGATAATGAAGAACAATACTTAGCTTTTTCCCTTTGAAAGAAAGATGAAGATCTCTCCCATAAAGTCTCCCGGCGATCCATGCAATACTAACGAAATCCCTTAAAAATTCTCTCAAAATCTCCTCTCCAATCTCTCCAAAAGGGTAGAAATCTACATTTCTACTCTTAATCTAAGAATCCTAAACATTCCTCTAAATTTTTCTCTCCTTTCCTCTATTGTTTCTCTCTCTAATCTACACATTTCTAACACAAATTTGCCATTTTTAAAGAGCATGGACAAATTCCGAAGAGTTTCCTTAAGCACCCCTTCGAAAAAGTGTCCAAATACGTCGAATATTGGCCCAAAACTGCCAAAAATCGATTCTTGGTCTTCCGCGCCGCTGTCAGCGGGTTCGAGGCCGCTGTCGGCAGCCTTTTTGGGCACTTTTCGGTGGTCTCGGGAAAATCTCTCCTTCGGCGAGATCGATCTCGCCGTCAGCGAGCAGGCTGCTGCGCGGCTCCAACATTTCGCTCTGTTTGGCTCCGTTTCAACTCTGTTTCACCTCATCTTAGTTGTGTTGCGTTCGTAACAGATAGCCCTACAAAAAAAGTATAAAAACAACCTTTCTTTAAAGTGTAATATCATTCAAAAATATGCAAGAAGTGTAAAATAGATTAAGCATCAAAAGACTTATTGAAAGGTGTCAGGGCAGAATCTCATTTCTTGCTCGTTTTTTCTCCAAATTGCACCGTTTTTGCTTCCTTTTGCTCCAATCACCATTTCTTGTTCCTAAAACCAAAAACTATACAAAATACCTTCCTTTAAAGTGTAATATCATCAAAAATGAATAAAATGATATAGCAAAAAGCGTATATATTTTAGGCCTATCAAAATCCCCCAAACTTAACTGTTACTTGTCCTCAAGTAACACTTTTACTACATAAAAATATAACTCAAGGCAATGTACTTTTCACCTGTAAGACACTAAAATTTTTCATTCAAAAGAATATATTGGTTAGACTTTTAGAAAGAAATTCAGTAACTCAGGTTAACACTACAAGTATAAGAATATTCAGCAATCAAGTCTAAGGGTTCTAGTCTTTTATTTATTTCAAGATAAACCATAATTTTTTACATAAAGAATGCCTTGAAAGATTATGTGAAAAAGAAGTTCATGTAAACTTCATCAGAATGTAGGCTAATATTTTAATTATAATTTCAGAAATGAAATCAAGTTTTCCCTTTAGAGTGACTGAAGTGAAGCCAATATTTGATTAAGCATCTCCTCAACCTTCTCCTCATAAATATTTTTTTCTTTTTTTTTTCTTTTCTTTCGGGATCATTTTCAATCCCCCCTTTTTTTCTCTTTTCTTTTTTTTTTAAATGAGGATTACTATATCTGGAGAGCCTGTAATAATTTTGAACTTCACTCTCCTCTTTCTAAAGTTCAAACTTGAAACACATCCTTACTTTATAATTTAGTATGAGCTTTATTATTCATCATAAAGTCACAATCTCTTCTTAACACACAATACCTTAAGTCTCTTAATATTTCAAAAATATAGTTTTCTTTACTTTAAATAGTTAACTATAATCAAATTCTTTCATACTAAATATCTTATCCTTATAAAATTAACCTTTATTACTAAAAACTTTCATAGAATCCTTCCATAATATTCAACTGAAATAAAAAAAATTTTAGTTATCTCAAGTGAGGTTCAATCGCAGGAAGTTATGCTAATAATTTTTGAAAATACAATAATTGAGAACAAATAAGAGTTAATATTTTTCTTCCCCCAAACTTAAATTTTAAAATATTTTGCAACTAATTCCATAAAATATAGCAAGAAGAAAAAGTAAAGGTTGAATATACTTACTACTACAACATCCTATCAAATTCATATCATGCGTAATCAGGATAAAATGACTGTAGGAGAAAGTAAATCTAGCCTAAAACATGCTTGTAATAAAATTACTCTAAAAGGAAGTATTTTCACATTAAAATTTTATTTTTCTTCCTACCCCCAAACTTAATTTTTAACATATAAAGCATTCAGTACAAAAAATATAAACAGGAAGAAAACAATTTAGAAATTCTATCTGCCACAAATGTCTATCAAAATCATTTGCAAGTATTCGTTAGGACAGAACAATATGCAGCAGAAGGTAAATCTAAACTAATCATGCCAGAATGAAATTAACTAAACCAAAGTCTAACTAGCATAGCATGTATCAGCATGGGAATATAAAAATGTTCTTCAATACCTAAATAAAGTTGTAACACAAACATAAACACACAATTCAAATACAATCACAAATGATAAATGAGGTCAAGTTTTTCTTTAACTCATCACATCTAATTTACTTCCAATTTCTAACGGAATCACTACTCTAGTAAATTAGGCACTTTAAACGATTTTATATATTATAATCCCAAAGATAAGATTACCCCTGATAAATTGGTTCCTAGGCACCAATCTCAGGCATCACCTAATCCTTATAATTAAGCACCTCTAACAGTTATAAAGATAGTGTAAGATCATCCAAATGGTGTTCATTAAATAGGTTCGCGACTCCTACCTAATGAAAATAAAGTTAGAGAAAAGAAGTAACAAATTAAGATGGAACTATCAATGTTTAAATTCATCATTTCTCTTGTAAAACTTAAGTCTGGGTGAGACCCAAGTTATAGCGGACTCATCAATCCAACAACTACAAGAGATCAAGTCTAGCCATAATAAGAAGTTAAGGAATCACCTCTTGTTGACCTCATTTTTGATGAGGTCTTCTCTTCTTCTCTTTAGTACTTAGGATCTAGCCTTAGGCTTTTCCTTTGACTATCTTAGAGGACTAGAATTGGGACCCACCTTTTAGAAATTCAAACCACTTCTTAACTCCCTGCAAACTCCACAAACTTGACCGTAGACCCCTAATCACCTAGAGGGTTGAAATCGAAATGTGGAAGTTTAAAGCATGAGTTCTATAGGACTCTTTGGCCTTAGGGCGCCTTACAGGTGGCACTGGTGCAGTGAAGGGGCTGACTTACACACACACTACACTCATACACTACACTTTCACACACCTCCTAAAACCACACCCATACCTAACTTGACCTCCCGACTCATGTAGGTGATTCGCATGGATGGTCCTTAACCCCTAAGCCCTTGGCTAAGAGGGTTAGGAACAACATAGTGGATGCCTCAAATGAGTCCCTTCATGGCTCATGTGGGCTTGATATGGCTTCATGGCTCAACCAAGATGATTTCATTCCACTTACATTCACCCAATCTTCAATTTCCCAAATTTTCGATTTTTGACCCCCGGGACCCTACACCCGCTTAGCCTACCCAAAACCCTTGAAACTACCCAAATTTCTCAAAAAATTTCCAAATCACCCAAAATTCTCCAAAATCATTCCTAAACATTTCTCTCCACTCAAATTGACCATATATACCCAAAAATACCAAGAATTCTAAAAAAACCTCTCAATACCCTCCAAATACCCAAAATACCCCTCTTGACCCAAAAATCTAAAAATTTAGAAAATTCCCAGAAAATTCCAGAAAATCCCAAATATTCCCAATTTCATTTTGTTCAACTACACCATGGGCCAATTTTGTCAATTTACCCCACTTTTATCAAAACTCCCAATTTGACCCATTTTAACCCAAAGTGAACTCAATGTCAAACCAAACCTACCCAATTGACCCAAATTCTGGTCCAATTCAATTTTAAACTTCAATTCAACATTCCCAATACCAATATAGACCAAATACAAGTCCAATTTGATTGACATTTGGATCCAATTTCACTTTTGGCCTTAAAGCCCAATTTGGACCCATGACCCAAACCTAACCCAAACTCACCCAATTCAACTCCAATTAACCCCAAATCTTTTCTAAATTTTCCTTAACATTCCAAAAACAAAACACTAACATGATTTGCCCAACATTTAGACCCAAACCCCACTCAAATTCAACCTAAAACCAAAAGGCCCAATTTTGACCTAAATCCAACCCTAACCCAAATGAGCCTAAATCCCAAAATCAAAGCCCAACTAAAGTCAAAACCTCTTTGAAACACTCCCATAAACATTTCCCAACATTCATTTTACATCAATTTCAACCCTAGCCCAACATTGGCCCAAGTTAGCCCAATTTGACCTATATTGGCCCATTCACCAAAGAAGCCCAAATTCAATCCAATTCAAGCCCAAATCACTCCAAACTTGTTTCAAATTACTCATGGCGCATTCCTAAACCAAACCCAACAATTATTTTGTCCAAGCTTTTACAAATTTCCCATCCACCAATTTATTTTCAAGCCTAAAGCCCACTTACATGAAACCATCCTAAAAGCCCAAATTTCATGCTAAAGCCCATATGACAATTGCTCTACATTACACCCTTGATTAAAATCAATCCCTAAGTTTGAAAATTCATCATGAAGACATTCCAAATAAAGCCCCATACAAATTCCCATCAAAATACCAAAATTTTTCTTAAATCCATTTCCATGAAATTGACTCAACTTTCCCCAAGCCAAAGACAAGCCATGCAAGCCATGGACAAGCCACATGAAGCCATGGAAGGCTTGGCATGTGATCAAGCCACTAATGGCAAAAGGAGGAGCCTCTTTTAAGCCCCCTTAAAAAGGTTTTAACCCTTTTAATGCTTCACCTTAATCCATGTTTAATCAAAATATTCATGGATGGTGACTTCTCCACCCTTTCCTAGCTGATCCATCCGATCCTCCCTCGGCCCAAATCAGCCATGGGAGGTGAACCAACCCCAAAGGTGGGTTGACCCATTTGGACCCAAAATGAGCTCATCCCCCATTCCATTTCAATTCAACTCCTACACATGTCCATGGCCGATTGATCGCACTAAGCCCAGACACGACCTCTCCGACCTTGAGGGTGACCGACCACGGCCGGCCGACCACCACGGCCGCCGGAAACCACCGGGCCGACACTCACATGTGAGGCCAAACTTGGAATTCTCACCTGCCGAGCGCCCCATCCCAGGTGGCCATTGCAGTTGTTCTTCTCTTGCCGAGAGCAGGTCGATCCCGAGCCCCAGCTCTCCACGGGAGGCCCTCCACCCTCTCCTATTTAAACACCACCCCCTCTAGGGCATGAGAGGTGCTCGAACCGGACCTTACTGAAACTCGCAAGAATTGCTCCGGATCACTCTCCATACTTAGAGCGGTTGATCCTGCTGCCAATTGCCCTAATCCCCACCAACGGAACTCGATTTCTCGGCCAAAATTCCACCCAAAACCGGGACACTTCTCCACGGTGAGCCAATCCTCAAATTGACTGGTCCTACACCTTCAGCTGGACCAAGAGGAGAAGTTTCCACCGAAAGCCCCATCTCCGGAGCCACCCGGTTGCTCCGGTCTCCAAGCTTTGTGATCGGCCGTGGTCGAAATCCTACCTAGGCAATTCACTGGACCAGGAGACTTCATGCGGAGCTTGTTGGGATCCGATCGAAGGTGACACAACCCTCGGATTGAAGCCACACTCTACGAGCAAAGGTATGAGCTAATTCTTCATCCCGAGCTTCTAGAGATTCTTCATTTCAAATGCTTTAATTTCAATGCATGATCACCGTATAGATGTATTCGTCTCTTCAAGATGAATCCATAGAGTATAAGAACACAAAAATCCGTTGAGTATTGAGTGAGATATTAGGGATTTAGTGTGGACGGCTCTCGGGTGAGGACGCTTGGGGACGATGAACGGATGCCGTCCATTTAATACACGCGCGGACGGACGGCCAGGATCGCGTCGGATCAGGAGATGGAATGACAAGGCGGGGCCCCGGAGCGCTGAGTCAGATGGCGGCGTCGAACCAGAACGCGCCGCGTGGCCTTTCGGAGCTGCCGAGGTTGACGCGGCGCCACGTGGATAAATAGAAAATTAGGGTATTTTTTATTTATTTAATTCTCCTAAACTTCAAAAATCCATAACTTTGTGTAGGAAAATCAGAAAAATAAAATAAAAATACCCTCTTGCTCGGTGAACGAGAGGAGAATAATGTGGAAAAGAAATTATTTAATTTCATCAAGTATTTTATTTTTAATGATTTATTTCCCTTCTACATTGTTTTAATTCTCCATGCATATAGGAAATTCACCATGGCATGAGACCATAGGGCTTTTGAAGCCTCTGAATTTGGGAACATTCCTCGAATTTTCCAAAGTTAGAGGCCATCCCTATGAGAAGTTATTGATTTTTCAAATTCATGTTACTGTTTTGAGTATTTTAATTCCAATAATTAGCATGTTGTGAAATAAATTCTAGGAAAATTTGGTGATGTCTATTATGACCAGAGGACCCTAGGAAAAATAGGTTTTGAGTTAACTCATTTAAAATAATCCTAATTGGCTTAAACACCCAAAATAGATCCCTAATTAATTAGAGCTAAACATACATCAAATTGACTTGAAATCAATTCTCCACTGACCTTTAAGATCAGAGGAACCCACCATAAAAATTTGAAGTCGATTGGACTTGGTTAGCCTACTTAAATGGGTTGATTAAGCCATTTAGCCATTTTAAACTTTAAAAATTCATAACTTTCAAAATACCATTCAAAAATTCACCAAATTGGTTTTGAAGCCTCTCTGATATTAGGGGAATCTAAGAAAATTAAAATTTCAATTTTCTAAAAAATTTAATTTTTTGCATTATTTTAATATTTTAATAATAAAAAATAATAAAAATCATAAAAAATAATAAAATTCACCAAAATGTCACATTTTGAATTTTAATCACTTAGGAACAAACCCCATATTTTTCTTAGGTCTATTTAATGAGATATTAAATTTTAAAGCCCTAGGGTAATTTTAAAATTAAAAAAAATGTATTTTCTAGCATTTTCACTAAAATAATTATAATAAATCAAAGAAAAATCAGAAAATTGAAAAAATTGATTCTCTGATTTCCTTGATATCAGAAAGATTTTTGAAAAATATAAAATTCATTTTTCAACCTTTATTTTATTTTTAAATTAATTAATACTCCAAAATTTAAAATAATTATAATAAAAATAATATAATTCAAAAAATCATCAAAATTGGTCCAAGTGGTCCTCTTGTCATTAGGAATGTCCCATAATTTTCTTAAGGACAGAAACTTTCCCTTGGTCATATTATTAAATTTTCCATGGAAATTCCTATTTTCCACCAAAAATAATTATATAAATAAATTAAATACAGAAAAATCACATTTTCTCCTCTCATGTCTTTATTGACATATGAGTGAAGTCACATAAAAATTTCAAATTCATTTGAGCTCAATTTAGTGAGTTATGAAATTATTAAGCTTGAAGGGCAAAATGGTAATTAAAATTTTAACCCTTAATTAAAACTTTAGGTTTAATAAAATTAACAAGTAAAATATTTGATCTTGATCTGATTTGGATGATTGAAATTTAAATAATTAAAGGGTAGAAACCTACTAAACAATTTAAAATAATTGAAATAAACCTTAATTAAATAATTGATTAAATTTGGAAGAATAATAAAATTAGAATTATTAAAATAGGGATATTATTAGGAAGAGATTATTCTTTAATTTAAAAATCCCTAAATTAATCATCTCATTAATATTTAATTCCTAATTAAAAATGATAATTCAAATTTAAGTTTTAAAATGTTAAAAAGACTTAATCATTAAATTAAAATTAAATTATTAAACTCTTTTTAAATTTTTAATTAAAATTAAAAATAAAATTAAATTAAAGATTAAATTAAATTAAATTAAATTAATTAAATAAATTAAATAAATTAAACAAATTAAACAAATTAAATAAATTAAATAAATTAAATAGATTAAATTAAATTAAATTAAATTAATAAATTAAATTAAATTAAAATAAATAAATAAATTAAATTAAATTAAACTAAATTAAATTAAAAAATGTTAAATTAAATTAAATTAAATTAAATTAAATTAAAACATATTAAATTAAATTAAATTAAATTAAATTAAATTAAATTAAAATTAAATCAAATTAAATTAAATTGAAGGAAATTAAATTAAATTAAATTAAATCAAGTTAAATTAAATTAAATTAATTTATATCAAATCAAACTAAATTGAATTAAATTAAATTAAATAATAAAATCAAGTTAAAATTAAAATTAAATCAAATTAAATTAAATTAAAATTGAAACTAAACTAAATTAAATTAAATTAGAGTTAAATTAAATTGAATTAAATAACATAACATAAAGAAATTAAATATAAAGCAACTTGAACATTATTCCAAATTTAAACCCTTTAACTGAAGTTAAACTAAATCACAAATCATTGGAACACCAATTTGCCCTCGAAAACCTTTATTATCATAACTCCTAAGTAGAACATTAAATGAAATGTTACTTCACTCATAGGATATTCAAATGTCCTAGTTCCCTGAGCAAGATAACAAAACTTGAACTCCTGGATAATTGATTCATTGCATAATTAAATTCCCTTGGACTTAAAATAATCCTAAAGGTATTGAAAAGATGTTTAAGATTCGTCTTAAGCACTTCCTCAGTACGATAGGATGTTTATAAGAACAACTGAACTTAATTGTTCTTTGATGACGAAAATCGTCCTCAAACCAAAACACAAGAACCTAGACGTCATAGGAAATGACTAGCTATAGGATTAGGAATTTGGTAGAAAACCATAACCCTTCCCTTAGCCTTACCTAGGAACTTGCTTAAATATTCAAATTATGTTTTAAGTGCAGCTTGGGATGACGGGAAGACCCTCCAGGTACGCTTTTATTTTATTGCAATTTACATTATTGCAATTTATTTAATCGCATCGCAATTACTTTTCTTGCATGATAAACAATTGTTGCATGAAAACCCACACCTTTAGGACAGTCCCTAAAACTGAAACCAAAACTAAATTAAAAGTCATTGCAAGATAAAATTCACCGCCACAACTTTTCAAAATATAAAACAACTCAAAATTTAATCACAAACAGAACACAAAACTACAATTACAACTAAATTAAAACGTCTTGTTGGATGATCGGGAATACCTCGGATGATGTAACCTACGTGTTGCTAACGGGATTTCCCACGGTCTAAATGAAAGTGTGGAACTCATTCAGTTGAGTTTAGCAAATTCATCTGGACTAAGTGAATCCGATTAAAATAACTATGCCGGAAGGATGGAATCGTGGGATCTTAACCGGTGTCGTTATAATCAACTTTAAGATTTGTTTTAATTAAAACACAAAAAACACTTGGAAATTAAGATTTCTCTAAACCAAAACACTTTTCTCATCTCCTGATTTATGACTTCTAAAACTAAAGTTCTGCAACAACAAGGAGCTTCGAGCATGGTGGGCAGCACGGCCATCGTCGTCAGCAAAACTTGAATCTACATCAGCAAAACTTTCCTAGAATTAAACAACAAAGCCATAGGATTTCGAGGTAGTTTGCTTAGTGCAACAAAATCCTCAACTTTTCGTTAAGCATTTACATAATCATGTTATGCAAATTAAGCCCTAACCGGACTTAGGATTCCGAGGTAGTCATCTGATACGACATAAACCCTCACATCTTCCAGGCTATTTGTATGATTCTATCATATAAATATAAGTCCTAATTAATTAAAATTGGCAAGATCAAAACATTAAATAAATATTATGACTTTCCTAAATTCAAGCCAAACAATAGGATAGACGGGAAATTACCGAAGTTCGCTTCGAATCCGTAATTTCTCCTACCTTTCTTCCTTTGAAATCCCAAAATAAAATCTTCCAAATTTGATCCATTCCCTATTAAAATTCCAAAATTCGATCCCTTGAAAACTTAAACCTTGAAATTCCTGAGAGCAGAATTACTGATTATTATCGAGAGTTTTCTTAGGTGATTCCCGTCACTTAAGATGTAATTAACTATAGGGGCTTGCCCTTATAGGGAATTTTAAAGAACCCAGGTAATATAAACCCTGTTTAATGTTTTCATATTAAGCGGGGGAATTTGTCGGCTTATAAAATTGGTTCGCAGACCAAACGGATGTCACAAACCTTTCTAGTTTATCTAATCGAGCCCCATTATCATGCAGTGTGTCTATTCTTCGGGATAGATACATGGTTTGTGGTGCGGCGCTCGTTTATGTGAACTATTTGGGATGTGAAATCAGTTTGATTTCATATCTTAAAAATTTTCAAATTTAAAATTATTTTCAAAATCAAATGCTACTTTTCAAATTATATATATTTAAACTAAATTTAAAATTTTAAAAAATTCGCCGACAATTTCTGTTAGGCGACACCTTTTCAAAATAAAACACAACCTAAAAATATGTCGACACCTCCCTCAAGACACAGACAGAGATCAGATCAAACTACTAACAATCCAAACATCTACCAAAAATAATCAAACTTATCAATCCAATATAAAGCAAATACAATAGATCACTAACAATCCTGACTCTCAAGCACATTAAATCAAAGCACACTGATAACTATGGGTTGCCTCCCATAAAGCGCAAGGTTTAACATCATTAGCCTGACAAATGATTCTACCTAGATCAAAATTTCATTTAAGTAATCCTCGATCAATCGCCCAATCATTTCCAGATCCATGGATTCCTATAAAATCCTCAAATCTTAATTTTTCATTCAGTTCTTCTTTTTTAGATGAATTTATATCATTGTTCCCCATATTTCTTTCTAGATCCAATATTCTTCTATTTATTTTCTGAAATTGCATATTAATATCATCCTTGAAATTTATAAGAAATAGATCTTTATAAGATACCTCAATATCTCCCAAATTTTGGATCAAATTCTCTCTAGATAATTCAGATTCAGGATCAAATTATTCTATGTCACTCTCATGATTCAAGTTATCTTCCAATTCTTCCCCTTCATAATTATTAAATGATGGAGGATCTATCTTAGTTAAGGAAATAGGTTTTTCTAATTCCCTAGAAATTTCTTCCAATGGTCTTCCAATATCCTTATCCTCTTTTCTCAACTCAAAGTTCTTTTTAAATTTATCCTCAAATTCTTTCCAAGTCCTAGTTCAATAATTTTATCTTGTTCATCATTCAATTCAAGTTTTTCTTGTGATTGAGTTGCATCTAAAGATATAAAGACTGGTTGTGTAGATGAATTCTCTAAATATATAGGCTTTAAAATTGTATGGGGTACATCCATCTTAAGTTCATGAGATATTTCAACAAATGGAATTAAAAGTTTACTATTTTTGGTAGTGTCCATCATTTCACACCTCTCCTGAACATACATACAGTCTTCTTTAAGTAATGTTTTCGAATCATCATGAAAATCTATTTCAATCTTATCTTTTAACTTACTCTCAAAACTTTCTTGGAAATGATCTTTACTTCGATAATCAATTTCATCCATCCAAAAACAATCATCATCTTTTCTCTCAGCTGGATATTTCATAGTCTTTAATACATCAAAAGTGACTTCATGGTCATTAATATTCATAGCCAACTCTCCTTTTTGAACATCTATCATAGCTTGTCTAGTAACAAGGAAAGGTCTCCCCAAAATAATTGGAATTTCTTTATCTTCCTCCATATCTAATACAATAAAGTCCAAAGGAAAGATAAATTTATCCACTTTAACAAGCACGTCTTCTATAACTCCTTTTGGATAAATGATAGATCGATCGGCTAATATAAGGGTTACAGTAGTGGGAGAAATATCGATTAAACCTAACCTTCTAAATATAGATAGAGGCATCACATTAATGCTCACTCCTAAATCACATAAAGCTTTTCCACATAATTTTTCTCCAATTGCATAAGGAATTGTAAAGCTACAAGGATCTTTAAGTTTCCGAGGAAAATTTTTCTGAAGTATGGCACTGCACTCCTCACTTAGTGCAACTGTCTCATAATCCCCAAATTTTCTTTTCTTGTTTAATATATCTTTTACAAACTTTGCATAACTTGGCATATGTTCCAAAGTTTCAGTGAAAGGAATATTTATTGTTAACTTCTTAAGTACTTTCATGAACTTTGAAAATTTTTTATCCAACTCATGCTGTCTAAGTCTTTGAGGAAATGGAGTTGGTGGTTTTTCCAAACTAATTTTAGTTGGAGATATTAATTTTTCCAGATCCTTAGAAACATGTTCTTCAGGTCTTTTAGTTTCCTTTATTTCTCTCACAACATCTTTCTCTTTTCTAATCACATCCTCTATATCTCTTCCATTTTTTAATTGGACAGCTTCTATTTGTTCATTAGCATTCTCTTTATGGTTGATCTCATTATTGCTAGGAAGTGTTCCTTGGTGTCTATTGCTAAGTGAATTAGCAATTTGTCCTAGTTGATTCTCTATGTTTCTAATCGCAGCATTTTGACTTTGCAACTGGTTTCCCATTTGTAATACCACTTCTTCCATAGACGTCTTCTTTTCCTTAAATTTTTTTATCATTGTTAAAGTCCAGTGGATATGAAGGTCTATAGTTTGTGTTCCCCTGATTATTCCAACTTCTATTAGGATTTGCATGATTATTTTCTCATTATTGGTTTCCACCATTAGTAGTATGATTCCAGTTAAATTTAGGATGGTTCTCCCAACCTGGGTTGTAAAAGTTAGAATATGGGTTGTTTATGGTATTTAAAGCATCATATGATAATTTAGAATCAATTATAGACCCTAATGAACTTTCCTCACTTACAAGAGTAAATTGAGGTTGGTTCATTCCAAATTGGTCTAACTTCCTTGTTATTGCAGCAATCTGAGATGCAAGAATTAAAATTGTATCTGTATCATGAACACTAGCTACATTTTTAGGATTTACCCTTGCAGAGGGCCATTGAAATTCATTTGTAGCCATTTCTTCGATTAATGCATACGCTTCATCAAATGATTTTGACATTAATGATCCACCAGCGGTAGCATCAATTATAGACCTAAGGGATCCTACTAACCCATTATAAAATGTTTGAATGATTAACCAATTGGGCAGAGCATGGTGTGGACACTTTCTTAGGAGTTCCTTAAATCTTTCCCAGGCTTCGTATATTGATTCCCCTTCATATTGACAAAATGAGATAATATCGTTTCTAAGTTTAGTAGTCCTTGCGAGTGGAAAATACTTAGCTAGGAATTTTTGACTTAACTCCTCCCGATTTTTAATAGAGCCGAGTGCTTAATGAATATAACCATATTTTAGCCTTATCCCTTGCGAGAAAGGAAAAAGCCTTAGTCTAACGAGCATCGTCCGACATGCCATTATAACGAAATGTAGCACAAAGTTCTAGAAAATTTGATAAGTATAAATATGGTTCCTCCGAAGGAGTTCCCAAAGCGATTGTTACGCACCAGTTGGATAATCTCGGGATTTATTTCAAATGAGTCAGCTTCTACGACAGGGTTTTGTATACTAGAGTGAATTTCATCTGTCGTAGGATTTATGTAATCCCTCAATGATTTATGATGATTTTCCAAGTTATTATCTTGTAAGTTTTCCATTTCCATTTCTAGTTTTTCGAGTCCTTTCTGTATTTTTATTTTTTTATTTTCCTCAAATACCGGATCATAAGGCACAAGTCCTATAGATCCATTGTTTTGCATACGTAACACAACAAATAATACATTAACAATTAAACAAATAATAGATGAAATATATTCAACACAACAAAACATTTTCAAGAACACCATATTTTTCACACAAACAGTTTTTTCACAACACTTTTTCATATAAAAACACTTTCACACAAAACAGTTTTTACGACACTACAGTTTTCCAAGTCTAAGCCTAATTACTTCAACTAAAATTCTCCTAAAGTTCTTACCAAAGTTTCCCCGGCAACGGTGCCAAAAAAACTTGACCCGACCCGCAATTACGCAGTAATTTAACTTTCAAAAGATGGCAAAAAATTTGACCATATTTATAAATAGCGGCTAGTGTGCAAAATCTTAAATGATATAAAAATTAGAAAATATTTTACACACTAGGGGTACTACGCAAGTATACGTATCGTTTCAAGTAATATAGACATTTCTTTAAAAACCCCAGTATCGATCCCACGAGAAAGTGAAGTAAAAAAGTCTTTAATCAAATTCTAGTCTACTAATAATAGTCCTTAGTTTAGAATGTCGATTAAAATTGTGTTTTATCTAGCAACTATTACTAAATGCAAGTGTTAAATGTAAAAATAGTAACTATAACTAAGTGTAAATAATAATTCTAAAGATAACACTTTTTGGAAGAGTTGGTTTGGAGAATTTTGAGATATTAAAAACTACAATTCTTATGTAATGAAATAGATAATGTATAGGAATGAGATGTATTTAATATTGTATGTGCCAAATAAGAGCAATCCTATTCTTTACCCTTTGGTCCAGGCATAAAGAACATTGACTAATCCTATGCTTGGTTCGCGAATCTGCGGCTAAGTGCAGGAGGATACCGGCTCTCACTTCGGAGCTCCCACGTTCCCCTCGCCTGAGGGCTAACAATCTACACTTCAGCACCCAAACGATAGGACTGAATTGAGGGTTTAGCCTGTCACTCTAAAATCTCCAATTCTACGCCCAATTAATAATATTTCCCTATTTATTTGCATTCAATCCCCATAAACTTCACCATCCATGAAATTTGAATGTGGTTTAACTTTGTTGAGAATTACACCGCCCTTTCGGGTCGATGCAATTACAACGAATTTTAACACTACAATGGGCCCTTATTGCAGTGTAAATTAAGTGCAAGTAAAAACCATCACATTTATAATTAAATTTACTTCTACCATGCATCACAAAATCCTAAACATGATTTCTACTTATTACAAAAGATAAGTAAAAGGAAAACAATGGCATAATTTTCTTATGCCACTATTTTCAAAGAAGAAGAAAGAGTGAGAGAGATACGTTGCAAAGAGTGAAGAAAACACAACAAAAACTTCATGTAACCAAAGCAAATCCACTAAATAAATGTTTACAAAATTATAAGATAATGAAGAACAATACTTAGCTTTTTTCCTTTTTCGATCGTTGCCACTACGCCAGATCTCTTCTCGTTTGCTTTAGCAGGTTTTTTTTTCTCTGCCTTTACTGCAGGTTCCATGTGCTTCACTTCATCTTGTAAGCTGCTGACTTTGCTGAGTAGCTTCTCGAAGGACTTGATAGTGAGACCCTTAAGCATGAAGGCTACAGAACCGTGGATACTCTTGAGTAGTATCTCGATCACATGTTGTTCTTGTAGTTGAGGTTAACATTTCATGCTTAAGTTTCTCCATCTGAGAATGTAGTTGACCAAAGTCTCGTCGGGCTTCTGCTGCTCCATGACGAGATCTCCTATGGTAACATGATCCTGGGCACCGGCGAATCTATTCACGCTCGGGCTAAGCCATTCCGATGGATAGGGCAGCCGATAAGGATAAGGAAGGTGCCTAGCAGGTTGATAGGAGGTGTGGGAGGAGTTAATGAAGTTAATTACCTGCCATCATGGGAAGTTTGCTTAAAGTAATGGGTTAACCCAAAAGGTGAAAAGTGTTGACCCAAGTGAAGGACCTTTGGTCCATAGCTCAATGGACTTGGATCTAAAGGGTTTTGGCTGGTCCTAGGGGTCCCAAGATTGGTTGTCATCAACTTGGTTTGGTAAATTTGGTTCAATTGGGTTCAATTTAAGTGTCATTAGGTCATAAGTTCAATTTAGGTCACTTTGGTTTAGACTAGGCTAGGTTGGGTTTGAGCTTAGGTTAGACCCAATTGATTGTTCAAAATGGTCTATATGATTGTCATGAAGTGTTTAAAAGAGGTTTTGAGTGGTGTTGAATTGATTTGGTAGGTCAATTTGGCCTGGTTTGGTGCTTTGGTCAATTTGGGGCAAGTTGCCTAAGCTTGGGTTTAGGTTGGGTTAGAGTGGGTTCCAAGGCCAATTAAAGGTTCCAAATGGTCTAGGGGGATGTCATAAAGAGTTCCCAACATCAATTGGGTGGAATTTTGGGAGTATGGCAATCAATTTGAGAGATTTTGGGCATATGGCATGTTTGGGTCAAAATTGGGTAATATTGGTTCAAGAGGATTTGAATGAGGCTAAGATCCAAATTGGGGCAATTGATTGTTCAATTCAGGTTAGGGGAGTGTTATGAAGGGTTTAGAATTAAAATTAGGGAGAAATTATTTGACATTAGGTCAATATGGAGGATTTGGGTCACATAGGCAAAATTGGAGATTTTAGGTTTTAAGTGAAATTGAACTCTATTGTGGGTCAAATTGGGCTTGGATTTAGTTTATATTGGTATTGGAAATGTTTAAATAAAGTTTAGAATTTAAACTAGGTAATATTGGGGTCAATTGAGTAGAAATTGGGTTTAATTTGGGCACTTTTGGTTTAAATGGGTCAGATTGGGGTTTTTAGTTAAATTTGGTTAAATTGGCCAAATTGGGTCATGTGGTAGTTAAGAGAAATGAAATTGGGAAGATTTGGGAGGTTTTGAGAATTTATGGGAATTTTTGAAATTTTTGGAATTTTGGGCTAAGAGGGGTATTTTGGTCAATTTGGGGATTTTTGGAAAATTTTGCAATTTTGGGTAACTTTGGTTAATTTGAGTGGTAGAAAGTATTTTGGAATGTTTTTTGAAGAATTATGGGTAATTTGGGTGATTTTGGAAATTTTGGGTGATTTTGGAAATTTTGGGTGATTTTGGAAATTTTGGGGCAAAGGGGCTAGAAATTTGGAATGTTTGGGAAATTAGGATTAGTTGAAAATGAGTGGCAATATGAAATTGTTTAGGTTGAGCCATGGACCAAGGGTCACCCTCATTTGGTCTTCTATGTGTTGGTACTAGCCAAACCCTAGCCTGAGGCTAAAGGCTTGGGAAAACCACTTACATGAGTTTCCAAAAAGTTAGGGGATCAAAATTAATGTGCCTTGTTTAGGGTTTGTGAGTGTGTAGTGTAAGTGTGGTGTAAGCTCCAGACCTCTAGTGTAGAACGTAAGTTCTGACCACCTATAGGAGACCTCCCCTGGGCTTCCTTATGCTTGGTCTCTTCCTCCCAAAACTAGAGGTTAGGTCTTAAGCATATGAAAACTCCCAGTGAAGTGAGAAAAGTTTGAATTTCTATGGGGAGGGGTTCCATGACTAGTCTTCTAAGAAAGTCACTAGGAGAGTCCTATGGCTAGACCCTAGGCTATTCTAAAGAAAGACTAGACCTCAACCAAAAGTGAGGTCAACAAATGGACCCCTAATAGGTGTGGTGTGTTGGGAAAGCACACTGCACGTATTGGTGTTGACCGATGAGATCAGCAGAACCAACACAACTGTCTGAGCCAAAACTCAAGTCAAACACAGAATTTAGCGAGGAAGTTTCCGTTGGGTAATATTTGGTTGAAACCTTCAAGTACCAGGAGTTCCTGCTGGGGAAGGAAAATGGAATATCTTCATGAGAGAAACTATGGACTTTAAGCCTCCAAACTCTGAAGGAGTCTGATCCGAATCGATTTGAAGTTGTAATTTGGATTTAGAACTGGTATTTGATTTTAGATTTAATATTGAGTTTGAATTTTAATTTAATTTTGAGTTTTAAATTTTGATTTTAAGTTTCAATTTTAATTTTATGTTTTATAGAATTTACGGAAATTTCAGAATTGGTGTAATTTTGAATTTGAAAAATTTTAATTTTGTGGGAACTTCTGGGTGAGTGCAAAGGGGAAATCGGAATTTCAGTACTGATCTCGGATGATGGGAGTCAGAGTTCAAGTACTAATCCCGTTGGTTGAGAACTGGAATTATGGTACCGGTCTCGAGATGAGAATCAAATTTCGGTACCGATCTTGGGATTTGTGGGTGTGGGAAATTTCTCGGAAGGGAGATGGAAATATAGGGATTTTTTAAGGAATTTTGAGGGAATCGGACGACTAAGCTCTGTTCCCAGAATTTCATGGAAAGCGGAAAATTTCTCAGATAGGAAATGGAATATTATGGAATTTTGGGGGAATCGGACGACTAAGCTCTGTTCCCAGAATTTCATGGAAGGCTGAAAATTTCTCTGAAGGGAGGCGGTAAATTAGGGAATGTTGGGGGAATCGGACGACTAAGCTCTGTTCCCACAATTTCATGGAAGGCAGAAAATTTCTCTGAAGGGAAGTGGAAAATTAGGAAATTTTGGGGGAACCGGACGACTAAGCTCCATTCCCGGAATTTCATGGAAGGTGGAAAAATTTCTTGGATAGGATGTGGAAATTAGGGAATTTTTGGGGGAAATCAGACGACTAAGCTCCGTTCTTGGAATTTCATGGAGGACTGAAAAATTTCTCAGATAGGACATGGAAAATTAGGGCATTTTCAGGGATTCGGACGACTAAGCTCCATTCCTAGAATTTCATGGAAGGCGAAAAATTTCTCATAAGGGAAATGGAAAATTAGGGAGTTTTGGGGAACTAAGCTCTGGTCCCTGAATTTCATGGAAGGGAGAAAATTTGTCAGATAGGAAATGGAAAATTAGAGAATTTTGGGGGAATCGAACGACTAAGCTCCTTTCCCGGAATTCAATGGATGGAGGAAAATTTCTTGGAAGGGAGATGGAAAATTGGGGAATTTTGGGGGAATCTGACGCTAAGCTCCGTTCCCAGAATTTCATGGAAGGTGGAAAATTTCTCGAAAGGGAGACAGAAATTAGGGATTTTTTGGGGAATCGGACGACTAAGCTCAGTTCTCGGAATTCCATGGAAGGCGGAAAATTTTTTGGAAGGGAAATGGAAAATTGGGGAATTTGAATTACGTGTTCCCATCGGAGATCCCTTTCACAACACAAATTGCCCTAGAAAAATCTGCTCGCTGACACCTATTGGGGGTCTGAGTCCACAAGATCAAAAGAAAAACCTAAAGACTCCTGAACCGTTCTGTTTAGGAGTGACCAAACAGACAGTCCTGAAATCCAGAGGAGTTGATCACACTTTCCCAAGAAGGAAATGGGTGAAGTATGTCAACGGAAGAATGGTAATCTGGCTCATGAGGGACATGAGCACATTACTGATATATGAATATAGTATTTCCTTATCTTAATGAAGAGAGAAATTTATCCCCAGCGGAGTCTCCAAAAAATTGTTGGCCTTTAAATTTTCTTTTGTGATGTTTGGTTTGAAATTTTTGAAAAGGTTTAAAACATAGTTTTATAAAAATTGAATTTTTCTTTAGTTTAATATATATATGGATTTTTGAAAAAAAACATTTTAGTTTAAAGAATATGAAATCAAACTGATTTCATATAAACGTTAGTTTAGATAATCAAGTGCTTCATCACAAGACATGTACATATCCCGAAGAATAGATACATTGCTTGGGGTGAGGCTTGATCAAATAAACTAAAGAATTCATGACATCTGTTTGGTCTGCGAACCATTGTTTACCGACAATGTCCCTATCTAATATGAAGGAATTAGATAGGTTTTATATTAATCTGGGGTCTTTAAGTTTCCTATAAGGGCAAGCCCCTATAATTAATTACTTCTTAGATTAAAAAGGCACCTAAGAAAACTCTTGATATAGATCAGGAAATATTTATATTCATGAATTCTAAAGGTAAGGTTTTCAAAGAAAATGTGATAGTCGAAAATTCAATAGACGAATGGCTCAAGTTTTGGAACATTTCATTTTATCAGAATCCAAAGGAGAGAAGGCTAGAGGAATGACATAGATTCAAGGAAAATTTTGATGTTTTCCCGAACTATCCTATGGTTTGGGTTTCTTTTAGAATATTTATTTGGTGTTTCATCCTGTCAATTTTATTATTTATGTCTTATATTCACTTGGTACTGATCATGTGAATGGCCTTGAGAATAGAAGGATTTATGTCATACCTGATGACAACTGATGCACCAAACATTTATATGATTTTTGCTATATAATTTTACTCATTTTTGGTAATATTACACATTAAAGGAAGGTATTTTATATGTATTTTCGTTTTAGGTACAAGAAATTGTGATTGGAGCAAAAAGAAACAAATATGGTGCAATTTGAAGCAAAAACGAGCAATAAAACAAATTTTGGCTTAACACCTTTCGATAAGTCTTTGTATGTTTAATCTATTTTACATTTCTTGCATATTTTTGAATGGGCTTACACTTTAAAGAATGGTTGTTTTTATGCTTATTTTGTAGGGTTATCTGTTAGGAACACAACACAACTGAAACAGGGTGAATCGAAGCTGAAGCGGAGCCAAACGGAGCAAAATGGTGGAGCTTCGTAGGATGGGCGTCGGGGGCCCCCAAACTGGCGTCGGCGGTGCCAGAAACTCAAGGGCACAAAAAATAGGGCACCGCCAGTACCCTATTCAGCGCCGGCGGCGCCTGAGATGGCCTGGATGCGACATTGAGCGGTTTTGGCCATATACATCGAATCTGGGTGCTTTTTGGAAGGTTTCTTCATGCACCTCTTGAGAAATTCGTCACTACACTATTTTAAACCAAATTTGAAGCCAAAAAAAAGATAAATGATAGGAAAAACTTGGAGAATGCTTAGAGATCTTAGAATAGGTGTAGAAATATAGATTTCTACCCTTTTTGAGAGATTGGAGAGGGGATTTTGAGATAATCTATAAGGGAATGTTCTAGCATTGCATGGATCCGCGGGAGACTTTATGGGAGAGATTTTCATCTTTTCTTCAAGGGGAAAAAGCTAAGTATTGTGTTCTTCATTATATTATGATTTTGTAAACACATATTTTGTGGATTTTCTTTGAAATGAAGTTTTTCGTTGTGTTTTCTTCGTGCTTTGCGATGTCTTTCTCTTACTCTTTCTTCTTGTTTGGAAATAGTGGTATAAGAAGTTTATGCCATTATTTTCACTCTACTTTTCTTTTGCAATGAGTAGGATTCATGTTAGGATATTGGGATGCTTGCTAAAAGATGTTTTAATTATAAATGTGATGGTTTTTACTGGCACTTCATTTACATTACAAAAAGTGCTCGTTGTAGTGTTAAAATTTGTTGTAGTTACATTGTCCCATAAGGGCGATGTAATTCTCAATAAAGTGGAACCACATTCAATGTCCATGAATGAGTTACGTAGTTCATGGGGATTGAGTGCAAATAAATAAGGAAATATGGTTTCATGGGTGTCGAATTGGAGGTTTCAAGGTGACAGGCTGAGATCCCCAACTTGGTCCTAAGATTAGTAACTAAAGTCGAAGTTTAGCCTTCAGGTGAAGGGTGAGTGGGAGTTTCGTAGTGACAGCCGGTATCCTCCCAGCCTAGCCTTAGATTTAGTGACTGAACTTAGGATATGTCAATGTTCTTTACATGCTTGGAAGAGGGGTACTCTTTTGAGGGTAAAGAAACATTTATGCTCCTATTTGGCACATACAACATTTAATACATCTTATTCCTAATTTTTATACAATTCATTACATAAGAATAGTAGATTTTATTATCTCAAAATTCACCAAACCATTTTATCCAAAAAGGGTTATCTTTAGAAGTAATATTTGCATTTAGGAGTAGTTATTATCTTTTCATATAATTATCTGTATTTAGGAGTAGTTGTTAGAAAAATCACTTATATCACCCTTCCAAACTAAGGCTGTTAGTAGTATACTAGAATTTGACTAAGGGCCACTTACCTCGCATCCTTGTGGGATTGATAAACGGGACTCCATTACATCCTTTTATTACTTGATCTGATACGTATACTTGCGTTTGAAATTGTGACTTTACAAAAGCATTATAAATATATAAATCTGAGGTCATAAATTCTTATATATAAAAAAAAGTCGCATCAACAACCTCAAAATCCTAAGATGAGTTAGGTCTTATGTTGCACAACATGGTTATGCAAGGGCCTAAAGAAAAGGTGAGCATTTATACCGCACTAAGCAGGCTACGTTGAAGTCCTATGGCTTGTTTGTTTATTTCTAAGGAATTTTTCTGTTGAAAATGGTCATACTGCCCACCATGCATGCTCTGAGTCACACCAGGTAAAAATAAAAGCATACCTGGTGTCAGTAATTTCAAAAGTAGTTTAAAACTAACTATGTTTTCTTTTCTAATTCTTATTAATTAATTCTTTTAATTAAGCCTAGCTCACTACTAAGCCTTTAAGATTTTAATAGGTATTTTTATGTCTTTAGAAAAGGAAGTTAAATGACATTCGTGATTATGATTCTTATCAAAAGATTGAATTATCATTTAAACATCAAATAAAGGGGTATTAAATTAGTGGAATATTAACTTCCAAAATCAACCCCTAACCTTAAGACTCTTTTAATTTGATTTTCTTCCAAATTATGATAATTAAGGAAATTTAAATATTTAATTTTGGTGTGACAAAATTGCAGTGAGTTTCTACCATTTATCCCTTGATGTTTCAATCATCCAAATACAACAATTAAGAACATTTATTGCCCTTTTCCCGTTTTGATTAAGCTAAATTTTCCAAAATTACAATTTTACCCCTAACAGCCTTTATCACTTCATAATTCATAAAATTTAGCTCAAATGACTTTAAAAATTTTTTGTGATCTCACTTATGGGTCAATTAAAACATTAGAGGAGTAAATGTGATTTTTTTTATCTTAATTTAATTTATGTATTTATTTAAATGCAAAAGTAAGGATTTTCAATGAAAATTTAATATTTTGTCTAAAACAAAACATTTGACTTTGAAATTTTTATTAGTGGTAGACCTCGACAGAGAACCACTTGGACCAAATTTCATGATTGTTTGAGTTTTAATTTAATTATTCTAAATTTTTAATTAATTATAAAATATTTTAAAAGCTAAAAATTCAACTTTATATTTTTCTTAAGTCCCTCTAAGGTCAAAGAACCCAGAGAAACAAATTTTATATTTTTTTTTACTTTTATTTAATTATTAGAATTATTTTAGTGAAAAATAAGAAAATTCCTTTTTAGCCTTTTAAAAATTAATTTAAGTATTTAAAAATTAATATTTTTGATTTGGAGGCTTAGGAAAATTATGTGGATGGTTCCTAAATGATTAGGAGACCAAATGTGATAATTTGGTGATTTTTAATATTTTTGTGATTTCTATTATTTTTAAATTATTTAAATATTAAAAATATGTTTAAAAATGAAAATTTTATTAAAATTCTAATTTTAATTTTAGAAAATTTCTCTGATCACAGAAAACTCCCAAAAACCAATTTGGTGAATTTTTGAGTTGTATTGTAATTGTTAAAATTAATTCCATTCACTTAGAAAATTCATTTAGGTGACCAAATGAACTCCAAATACTGTGAAATTTTTATGGGGAGTTCTCTGACCTTTAAAGTTTAGTGGAGAATTTTTTTAAGCCATTTTCATTTATATGTAATCCAATTTATTTATATTTGATATTTAAGCCTTAATTACCATCAGAGTTATTTTTAATGACTTAAATCAAGTTTATATTTTTCCTAGGGCCCTATAGTCATAAGAAACCTACCATAAGTTTTTTGGAATTTTCTATTCAATATGCTAATTATTAGAATTAGTTTATCAAAACAAATGTAAAAACTTGAAAAATATAGATCTCTTCATGGAGGTCTTCTCTAACCTTGGCAAAATAAGTGAAGATCCCCCATAACAAAGGCTATAACATGCTAAAATGGCAAGCCATGGTGAAATGTCCTAATGCTTGGAGAATTAAAATACTACAGAGGGTATTTAATTTATTAAAAATTAGACATGCATCAAATAAATTTCAAACCATTTCCACATTATTTTCACATATTCACTGAGCAAGTGGGTATTTTTATTTTATTTTTTTTTACTTATCTACACCAAGTTATGGATTTTTAAAGTTTAGGGGATTTAAATAATTCAGAAAATCCATATATTCTTACTTAACCACGTTAACCTACGGCGGATCAAAGACTCCACGTGGCGCGCTCCCATTTGACACTGCCAGCTGACTGGGATGCCACGTAGCCCATTGTTCATTCTGTCTTCTCATCCAGCGCGATCAGAGTCGTCCGACAGAAACAGACTCAATCCAACGGCTGCCCGTCTTCCTCCTCATTTGGTGTGATCTCGTGACCGTCCACACTAAAACTCTAATTTCTCAAGCTATACTCAACTAAATCACTTCGAGTTTGATCCTATGGACTCGTCTAAGCATGGAGAACATATCCATACGGCTAAGCATGATTTAAATTAACCCTAATTAAATGGAGAATTTAGAGAAACTCAGGAAGAAAGAGAGGTCAATACCTTGGCTCTAAGAAGTGAAGCTTCGATAAGAGATGCTCTACACCTTCGTTCGAGTCCCAGGAGCTCAGGGATAAAGCCTCTTGCCTTAGTGAATCGCCTAGGTATGAAAGTGACCAGACCCGATTTGGAGCTTTCATGGAAGTCCCTGTTGGAGTGGCCTGGTGATGGGGCTTTCAGTTGGGAACTTCTTCTCTTGTTGTGGGGATAGTGTGGGTGGGTTTAATTTGACTTTAATGGAGTTTTGGGAGATGTCCTATTTTGGGTCAAAATTAAGCTCAGACAGAGGATTTGAGGGCCGGAAAACGGTGGGAATTGGCTTCTCTGTGCTATGAGAAGGATTTGGAGTGATTTGGGCAGATTTCTATTAAGGACTGGTTCAGCAAACCGTTTAGCCGTGAAGGGTGGTGGCTTAAATAGCCATGGCTGGGGTGGCTGCCAAGGCTTTAATTCAAGTGCAATGCACTATCTAGGTGGAGTGCAAAGGAGCTCCAATGGCAATTTTGGGCTGAGTTGACCATATGGTGGAGTAGTTTGGGTTTGGCCAAGTGTGAGGTGGCTCTCAGTTTGGGCTCCTTCAGCGACTAGGTTGGTCGGCCGGGCTAGGGGAGGTGGCCAGTGGGTCAGGTGAACCAGTGGGCAGGCCATCATGGGGTGAGCTTAAGTGGTTAATGCATTATGGAAAATCCACCCAAGATTTAACCATTTAAAGGAGAATATCCCCTAATTTGGGGGACCTTTGGTCCATGGCTCCACTAAGGAGGGCTAGGTGGGTCTAGGCCAATCTCTAGGGTTAACATTGTGGATGTGGAGGGGTTGGTTTGGTCACATTTGGCTCAATTTGATTAAATTTGGTCATGGGTTCAATTGGGTCCTTGGGTCCAAATTGGGCTAACTTGGGTTTTAGCTTGAATTGAGCACCAAGTGATTGAGCAATACTATGTATATGATTGCCATAAATGGTTTAGAGAAAGATTGGAGCGGTTTTGGATTGGTTTGGGGGGTCAATTTGGCTTGATTTGGGATTTTGGCCATTTTGGGGCAAGTTGGGTTAACTTGGGTTTAGGTTAGGCTAAGGTTGGGTCCAAGGCCAATTGAAGTTTCCAAATGGCCTTTAGGGATGTCATAAGGAGTTCCCAACATCAATTGGGTGGAAATTTTTGGAGTAGGGCAATCAATTTAGAATATTTTGGACATATGGCATGTTTGGGTCAAATTTTAGGGTTTTGGATTTAAGTGGGTTTGGGTGAGACTTGGGCTCAAATTTTGGGTAATTTATGGTTCAATTCCATTTAGGGGAGTTTCATAGGAAGTTTAGAATTCAAATTAGGGAGAAATTGATTGGTGTTAGGTCAATTTGGGGGATTTGGGTCACTTAGGCAAAATTGGGGCTTTTAGATTTTAAGTGGAATTGAACTCAAATGTGGATAAACTTGAGCTTGGATTTGGTTTATATTTACATTGTAGATGTTTAATTAAAGTTTAGAACTAAAATTGGGTAAGATTGGGGTCAATTGGGTAGACATTGGGTTCAATTTGGGCACTTTTGGGTTAAATGGGTCAAATTAGGGATTTTGGTTAAATTTGGCTAAATTGGCCAAATTGGGTCATGTGGTAGTTGAGAGAAATGAAATTGAGAATATTTGGGAGGTTTTGGAAATTTATGAGAATTTTTAAATTTTTGGAATTTTGATTTTAGAGAAGCATTCTGGTCATTTTGGGGATTTTTTTTGGAAAATTTGGCCATTTTGGGTAATTTTGGTTAATTTGAGTGCTAGGGAGTATTTTGGAATGATTTTTGAAGAATTATGGGTAATTTAGGTGATTTTGGAAAATTTGGGAATTTTAGGGTTTCGGGGGTATTTTAGGTATTTTGGGGCAAATAAGTCAGAAATTTAAAGTTTTTTGGAAAATTGGGATAGTTGAAAGTGAGTAATATGGCATTGTTTGGGTTAAGCCATGGACCAAGGGTCACTCTCATTTGGTCCTTTATGTGTTGGTACTAGCCAAACCCTAGCTTGAGGCTAAGGGCTTAGGAAAACCACATACATGAGTTTCCAAAGAGTTAGGGTATCAAAGGTGATGTGCCTTATTTAGGGTTGTGAATGTGTAGTGTAATTGTGGTGTAAGCTCCAGACCTCGAAGAGTAGATCCTAAGGTCTGACCACCTATGGGAGACTTCCCCTGGGCTTTGTTATGCCTTGTCTCTTCCTCCCAAAATCTAGTGGTTAGGCCTTAAGCATATGAAAACTCCCAGTGAAGTGAGAAAAGTTTGAATTTCTAAGGGGAGGGTTCCATGGCTAGTCTTCTAAGAATGTCACCAGGAGAGTCCTATGGCTAGAACCTTGGCTATTCAAAAGACAGACTAGACCTCAACTAAAAGTGAGGTCAATAGTATCCAAATGGATAGAAGTTGTTACTTTGCCTCGATGTAATACTCAAAGTGTTGAAAAAATTTTAAGAAAGAATATATTTTGCAAATTTGGAATACCAAGAGTTATCATAACTGATGGGGGAATTCATTTTAGAAATGTGATTATGGAAAAGCTAGTAAAGAAAAAGCATATTAACACATCGCATTGATACTGCTTATCATCCGCAAACAAGTGTTTTGGTTGAATTATCCAATCATGAAATTAAAATAATATTGGAAAAGACTGTTAATCCAAACAGGAAGGATTGGTCAATCAAAATGCATTATGCTTTATGGGCCTACAGGACTTCATACAGAACTCCTATAAGAATGTCCCCATATAAGCTAATTGTTGGGAAAGCTTGTCAGTTACCAGTTGAACTTAAGCATAAATCAAATTGGTTTATTAAAGAGTTCAATTATAATTTGAAAGATGCTGGTGAGAAGAGATTGTTGCAATTAAATGAGCTTGAAGAAATAAGGAATGAATTTTATGAAAATGCTAAGATTTATAAATAAAAGATGAAGTTACGGCATGATCGGAAGATTATTACTAAAAATCTTGAGTCAGAACAACAAGTTTCTAAATATAATGCTAGATTGAAAATATTTGCTAGAAAACTTAAGTCCAAGTAGATGGGTCCATTTATTATGATGAAAGTTTATTCTTATGGAGTTGCGGATATTAAAGATCCTAAGATTGGAAAAATATTCAAAGTCAACATTCATATATTAAAACCCTATTATTCAGTCAATCAATCTAAACTTGATGATAATCTGATGTTGGGTCACTTAGAATAAGCTTTGGGTATGTCAGGCTGAAGACGTTAAACCAAGCACTTTGTGGGAGGCAACCCATATTTATCGATGTGATTTGCTTTAAGTTTGCATTGAGTGCTTTAGTTTGGTTTTATTTGAGAAAATGTGATAGTATTTTGAATTTTTTTGATAAAGTGGTGTTTATTGGATCTTAATTAGTGACTTAGAGGAGTCAGAATGAAGATTTAGACATTTAGTACAACTGTACTAAAATGAGCACTAGCGTTTATGAGCCAGATGTTGACGCTTAGGTGCCAGAGTTAAAAATCATGATAAATGTGTTTCTAGAAGCCAAAATCATGTGTAAGTGTTTTTAGAAGTTATTTGGAAGTCTAAACACGTCTAGGGTTGGTTTTTTGGACTTCCCAAGTCTATAAAAAGGCCCAGAATTAAGATATACTTGCCCCAGTTCTTATTTTCACTTCTGAGCCTTAAGAAAGTGTATTTTGAGAGCAAAAATGTCTTCTTGGGAGAGCAAAGTTAAGAAGAAAGAGGACGCCAACAAGAAGTTCATTTCTGAAAATGCGCAAGAGTTATACAATGGGTTTCTAGCTGTTAGTATTCAAGAAATTGCAGAAAGGATTGCAAAGATCGAGGCGGCATGGCTTCGATTGAAGCAAAGGTAAATGAAACTAACGCACATTAGCTCCCATTTGATGGCAACTCAAAATGCAATTCAGTCACATTATGTGGGAGAAGCGGATAAAGCGATGTATCTGAAAAACAAATTGTTAGAAGAAGAAGATGTAAGAGTTTTCAACCATCGGCCGCTTTATCAAATTTACATTCTAGATGGTTCAAATGAAACTAATGGTGGTTCTAGATATATTATGCCTAATGGAGAATGGAATTAAATTCAAGTGTGGTCTTGTAATTTAGTTATATATGTTTAGTGTTTAATGTTTGTGATTATTGTAATGTTTGTTGAGTGTTTGTATTTTAAGTATTTTGCATTTGAATTATGTGGTTTTGTGTTTAGTTATATGTGTAAGGAGTTTGTCTTTTGAAAAATCTCATCCAAGCATTTTGGATTGAAATTTTTAGTTGTATTAAGTGTTTTGTTTTTGATGAAATATATGTTTGTGTGTGAAATTTGTGTTAAGAGATTGATATTTAAGTGAGATTTTGGAGTATTTGTGTGTATTGGGTAGAAATAATTATTTAAATCGTTTAAGGGCGATTAACTAGGCATATTAGTGCAAATTAAGTAGTTGACAAAATCTGTGCACTGGTGCCTAACCGCCAGAACTCGCGGCTAAGCGCCGAATTTTTGTGCACAGGTGTGGTTCGCGAAAAACGATTTACAGGCTTTAAAATCCCGAAAATTACATTTTTTAACCCACTATCACCTTCAAAACTCCCAAAGTCGCTATAAGCTTCCTAGGGATTCACTTAATTTGATCAATTTAGAGTTGATCTCGATGAAATTTGTTAGATCTTAACTCTTTGAGGTATGAGCACTTCTCCTAAGAAAAAAATTTTTGATTTTCACCATGTTTTTTGAGTACATTCTTGAGAAATCCGAAAATCATTATTCATGGTGAAATTTTGAGAAAAAGTTTAAGAATAACTTGGATTATGTGGATTTTGCCTTTAGAAGTTAAGTTTAGCAAGTTTAGTTAATTTTGGAATTTATGGTGAAAATATTTGCAATTTTAGAAATGGCTCCAAAATTGAAGTGTTCGAAAGGGAAAGATGGATTCGATTTAGAAAATTTTGTTAGATCTGGAGCAGAGAATCGTTACGTTAATGCGCTGACATCACATAATTTGATTCCTGAGCAATTTTTTAGCAAATCGGGAGGAGATATTGAAGAAATGATTGCTCAAAGAAATTGGAGAAATTATTGTTGCTTCTCCGCTATTGCTATTGTTTCTGTGGTAAGAGAGTTCTATGCTTAACTTGCTAGCAGCAGAGGAAAATATGGTGATAGTTTGAGGACAACAAGTTGATTGTTCTCCTATGGTAATCAATACCTTTTACCTACTGCCTCCTGAAATATTTTTTTATTATGCAAATTATCATCCTATGGAAGGGAATTAGATGAGATTATGTCTTTTCTTTCTGATGGAAGAGGTCTATGGAATATTACAAATGACAGAAGAGTGAACTTCCAAGCCTCAAAGTTAAATGCCACCTCAAGGCTTAGCATTATTTTATCTCATCTTAGTTATTACCATCAAATCATGTTAGTGATGTTACGAAAGAGAGCTGTTCTGAATTATTGTATTCAGCAGGTGATGCAACTTTTTTGTATGCAAGGATTTATGAACAATAGATATATAGTAATTTTTATAAAATCACAATGATCCAATGAAAGTATAATTATCGTATCAAGTAATACAGGGCTCTAATGGAGTCCTGGTTATCGATCCCATAGGGAAGGAGTGAATCTTACTAAAGATAATGTAATACTGAATTCCAATACTCAAATTGTAATTAAAGTTTGATGTTCACTTCTACTACTAAAATGCAGAAAATAGTAACAATTAAGCAAACTACAATTACTTCTAATATCTTTAAAACAGAATTAACTAACAGACACACACTAAGCTATATATTTGAAAGGTTTTGATATATAAGAAAAGTATATTTCCTCTTGCAACGAGAATATGATGTGTGGATGATATGGAATGATTATCTATGGTATTGTGCCAAATAGGAGCATAATTGTTTCTTTACCCTTAAAAGAGTACCCCCTCTTCCAAGCATGAAAAGAATATTGACATATCCTAAGTTTAGTTACTAAATCTAAAGTTAGGCTAGGAGGATACCGGCTGTCACTATGGAGCTCCCACTCACCCTTCACTTGAAGGCTAATCTTCGAGTTTAGTTACTAATCTTAGGATCAAATTAAGGATCTCAGCCTGTCACCCTAAAACGTCCAATTTGACGTCCATCAAAACACATTTCTCTATTTATTTGCACTCAATTCCCATGAACTACGCAATTTATCCATGGAAATTGAATGGGTTCTTCATTGTTGTTGTAAGACACTAAATCCTTTCAAAGTTAATGTTCAACAACATATTTTAACAATTCAATTGGCCAGATCGAAAAGTAAATTAAGTTCGAAATGAAAAACCATCACAATTTCTTCAATACTTTAAAAACAGTTCAAATCTACATCAACACATCATCACATCTCTATGCAAGAAGAAAAACAAAGAAGACTACTCAAAATTTATAGAGAAGACACAATAAAATATGGATTTTATATATAAAAGAAAAGACATATAAACCACAAAAGAAAATACAACTTATCTCTTTCTCTTCCCCAATGCAATTCCCTTAAAGTTCCTTTGAATCATTTTCTCTCTTCTTTGCAACACTCAATTCCCTCTTTAGAATGAAAAGGAAGAAGCAATCTCTCACTTTACTCCTTCTCCTTCACTCCTTAAAGAAGAATCCCTCTCAAATTGTCACTTCTGCACTCTTCTCTCCTAAGCCCTAACACTCAAAACACACTAGACTCTCTAGAATACACAGGACACACACTATTTTTCATCCAAAAACAGTTACTTATAAGTTAGGAATGAAATCCCAAGAGTTTCCATATGTATCCTTTCAAAAAGTCGTCAAAACTCTTCAAATTTGAAATCCACCGACATTGGGCGCCGACGGCGCTCTATCGTCCAAATATTTGCTAAGTTCTCTCGAAAATGGTGCTGGAATCTGTTTTCTTACTTTTTGCTCCTTTTTGCTCCAAATTCGTTCATTTTTGCTTTTTCACTCCAATCACCTAAAATCATCATACCTACAGCAAATCATGAAAAATACATTTCTTTAAAGTGCAATATCACCAAAAATGGGTAAAATTATTTAACAAAAATAGTATATATTTTTAGTGCATCAGCAGGGGAAGTCGATAGACATTGGAGCTATTATTTTTTATTATATGATCAACTGTGTCGGAGCTGTTACTACTACAGGTATTGGATTTCCTTCCCTGATTCATTCAATTTGTGCGCAGTCTGGTGTTAGTTTTGAAACTTGGGAAGAGGTTCTTCATCCACTTAAACCTATTACCCGTGTAAATGTGAACACTTACACTGTACATTCAGAATTTAGCTGGAAAAGAGGATCTGTTAGAGCTCCTAGTTCTACTACTTCTACTTCTCGTGCTTCTACCGCATGCATCATCATATATAGGTGAGTTTTCTGGTTCACAGATTAGATTGCTATAGAAGATTTGAAGAAAGTAAGTTTAACCAGAGAACATGTCAAGGATATAGATGGGAAGGTGGAAAATATTGAGAGCTATATTCAGAAACATGATGAGTATGAGGAGAATTATCAGCAATATATGGACAGACTGATTAAAGGAGATCACAGTGCTGAGATGCCTCCTCATCCTTATTATATTCCATATGTACCTTCAAGAGATTGGAATGATGAAGATGATGAGGATGAGGATGATGATTAGGATTGATATTTGCTGAGTTTGTGATGTTTTTATTTGTGTTTTATGATGTTTAGACTTTTGATTGCTTGATGTATTTTGTTATGAACTCTAATATGTGTGATTTATAATTGGACTATTTCTGTAATGTATATTCAGATATATTTATGTTGGAGTGATGTTTTGTGATAGTTATGACATATGTGATGTATTGTTGAAATATGTTTCTGGTAGTAAATGTTTTAATATAGTTATAGTGTATTGTGTTTTTAGTAGTGTATAATTTAATTCCAAAAACTGTTAGGAAAATTTAGAACACTATTAGAAACCGCTATTAGGTTTAAACTTTTCAAAAATTTGCTACCATACATTTTCTAGTATTGTTGTGATTTTTGTTATGTTAAGTTGGTGTGTTTTTGCTTTGAAAGCCTCCACTACTTTAGAAGTCTTTTCAAATTTCTATTTTCTGAAAAATTAAAAACTAAATTTGATTCTTGTATACTCCTATTTTAAAACTGTTATACTTGCATATTTAGGTTATGAAGATTCTTGTAAGCGTGTTATTTAAGTTTTTAATTCTTACCCATGCATTATTTATTATGCTTAAATGTTTTATCTTAATTAAAATTTTAAAGTTTGGGGGGAATTTAAAAAAAATTCTCAAAAACTAAAATTTTATTTGTTCTCAAGGATACTATAAATAAAATTTGATTTTTGATTGAAAATAATTATATATATGAAGTTATATAAGGGAAGCAAAATTTTGAATATAGAAACGAGTACGAAAATTTAGTTAAAATTTATAGTAATGATGAAAACTTTAAAGTTAAATTTTTCTTAGTAAAGAAATATTAAATATAGATCAACTATCTTTAGTAGGAAATATTGTATTTTTGAATAAAATAGAAGATTTGACTATTATTTTTCAAAACTTAAATTTCTTTTATTAAAAAAAATTTCAACACTATTATTATAATTTTTAAGTGAAGGCTATATATCAAACCTTTGATTAAATGGAAAGGTGGAATTCAAAATCATTAAAGGCCTATACAGATATAGTAATCATTGCCTTAAAAAAAGAAAAATAAAAATAAAAATAAAAAGAGTATGTTAAAAAGAAAAAAGAAGAAAAAAAAGGAAAAAAAAAGGAAAAGCTTGAGGATTTAAGGGCCTAATCAAAACTTTGTTCCACAGTTTAATTTTTAAAATATAAGTTTTGAGTAAATCTAAAGCTTAAAAATATAAAATAATAAGTAAAATTATTTTCTAATAAATAATTTTAAGTGAATAAAATGTTTAAATCTTATGTTTTGAAAAATCTACAAGTATTTCTAAATTAGATAGTAACTCATATTTTTTATGATCTTTTACTTAAGACCTTTCTAAACAATAAGTTGGTCTCATTTACTAAAATTTTTTCTAAATTGGATTATTTCATTTCTAGAACAAAATTTTGAAACTATCATAAAGAAACTAATTTATATAATTTGCATGTTTGATTTTTATATGATTATCGTGTCACTTGAGGACAAGTAACATTTTAAGTTTGGGAGATTTTGATACACCTGAAATATATAGTGTTTTTATGCACATTTTTATACTTATTTTTTATGATATTGCACTTTAATAGAATGTATTTTCATGTTTTTCTTACAGGTATGATTAAAATTAGTGATTTTGATGAAAGGAGCAGAGAAATGATCAAATTTGGAGCAAAAATGAAAGGTGTGCGTAATTAGCCTCTCGTGCATAGGCGCCACGGTTAAAAGTGACGAATTAAATCAAATTTGGCATCATTTTCAAGGGGTGTTTGAAGCAATTTTTGGTTTAAACTTCTTTAACTTCTATTGGGCGGCAAATTCAAATGAAGAGATGCATCCTTTGGTAGATACATTGAATTTGGACATAATTTAAAGAGACCAAAGCACCTTTTGAAGAATTATTAAAATGAATACTTAAAGATCAGAAAAGAGGAGATTTGAAGAGAAGTATTGGCGGGAGAAGTTGGAGAAAAGCTTGACGTAGTTGAAGGGAAGGAGGAAGAAAGAGAGTCTTCTTCTTGCCATACTTTCTTTACTTTTCCACTTTACTTTATCATAGTTTGTATTAGAATTTAAAAGAGTGAATCTTTAGAGTTGGGCGCCACCCCCTAAGGAGTTATTTAGTGGAAAGCAAAAGTTTCAGAGGAACTTCAAGAGTCTTGTGGAGAGGATTTTCAGATAAGTTTTCATCATTGTTTTTACATTTAATTTTAAAGTAAGACTTATTGTGTTTTCACTATGATTTCCACTTTCAAATAAAATTGTGATTGTGTTTTCTCCATTAGTTCTAAGTAGTTTTCTTTATCTTTTCCTTTTCAAATGATGAAGTAATTAAATTATGGAATGAAGTTGTGTGAAGTATAGATGTTCAATGTTAGAAGAAGTTGTGATGATCCACTAACTTGCACTTCATTTACCTATTGATTTGGCCAATTAAGATGATAAAATTTGTTGTGAGAACATGTAAGAACCAATGCGGTATTGTCTCAATCAACAATTGGAGAGAATCACATGAAATTGTAAGGGTGAGAATTGTAGTCCATATAGTTGAGTGCAAATAAATAGGGAGATATGTTTTTGATTGGGTGCAGAATTAGAGGACATTAGAGTGACGAGCTAAAGCCCCTAATTTGGTTTGATGTTTTAAGTTTTGTTATGAGATGTTAGCCCCCATATGGAGGGAAATGAGGGAACTCTAGAGTGAGAGCTAGTATCTTCCCTACCTAACCCATCTACAAGATTTCAAAACTTCAAATTAACCTGTGTACTTTATAGAACCAAGTAAGGGTAAAGAAAAAACTACTCCTATTTGGCACAACACGTTTAGATACTTCCACAGCAAAATTTCATAATTATTACTGATTCATTGGAAGAGGAAAAAGATATTTTATTCTCATTTGCTTTCATATTATTTAATAGTCTTGTTAATTTTAGTTACTTACTTTACTCTTTCTAAAAAAAATTAGCAAAAAGAATTTAAAATTTTTAATTATAAAACATAACTTACAAAATCATTTTGAAAGTAAAAGTTGTTTTTTTGCTTTCTTTAAATTTTTAGACATTTCCCTTTGGGTTCGATATCTCAAGACTTAATCAGAAAGTCATATATTATTGGATAAACAAGATGTATACTAGCATAGAATCCCACATACAAAAAATTAAAATTGATTTCTTATTTGCATCAAAATCAAGTTTTTGGTACCATTGTAAAGAAAGAGATATTATCATCGAGAAGAAATATAAAGTGTAAAACATATGTATAAATATTCGGGGATCATCCATCCTTTAAAGCTTATCAGTAAGGCCAACATTCATACCTAAGAATTTCATGTGGGATGAAGAGCTGGGAGTAAGAGTTGTGATGTTCCTTTCATTATTCATGATTTACCTTCTACCTTCTGAAGTTATGGAGCAGTTAATGATATAACAGGCTAATCCATAACATAGTTGGTGGATTAGAAACAAGGAATAATATTAATGATAAATATAAGAAGAGAAGAGTTGAGTATGATATAGGTTGTCATGATGCTCAGATGAGATTCATGAGGGGTGATTCTAGTGTGATATTTCCTACTTACCCCCACTGTGTTACATACCAGCTTGAAGTAGCAGAAGAAGAAGAAGAGGATGACTGGTAGAGTAGACTTCTTTTAGTTGATTATTGATGTGTGAACTAGTGTTTTTGTTACTTGCTTTTATGTGATTGATGTGTGTGGTAATTGTACTTTTTTATGTTCATAAAATTGTGATGAATTTGTGTTTGTTTTTTTATTAGTTTGGATTGAGACTGTAATGATTGTATGTTTGTGTTAATGATTTTATTTTTATGTTTGTGAGAAATATCAAAAGTCCGGCACAAAATGTTAGTTTTCTTTTTTATTTTCTTTCTCGTCTACTAATTTGATATATACTAAAAAACTTAAGTTTGGGGTAGGAAAGATTAACTTTAATTTGTTCTCAATTAAATATATTTTCAAAATAACTTTAACTTGACTTCAGAAGGATAGAGAAGTCAAGCATCATTTCTTTCAATAAACATTGTGGCTAACCAAACGAATTTACAACCAAATGAAAGAATATTATGCACCTGACCTAAGAGACAGCCGTTTGCAATAAAGTCATCAACTGATTTTGAGATTCTTCACAAAGATGGCCAAAAGGCACCTCGTTGAATATATTTCTAATCCTTTGTGATGGTCCTTTGTCCAAACAAAAGCCGCCCATCAGATTACAGTGACACACCCTCTGTTTGATGGTCTATGTTCACCCTAACAACAAGAAGGCCTCTATTGAGGATTCACTCGAGAAGGCTGACAAAAGGCCTTCCAAACGACCGAAAGCTTTCCAGTTAATCAAAAACTTTCCAATTGGACAAATGATTTTTAGACTACCGAATGTCAATATTAGCAGGTCATTAAATGACTCTCTTGAAATAGTTATAAATAGGAAACAGTGTCAATGTCAATTACAGATATTAAAGGGCCTCAAAGTTTGTTACAAAGATGAAAAGATATAATGGTGTTATAATTAGTTATAATGTCTTTATAAAATAGGGACAAGCATGTTATTGTACTAGATACCCCCTATAAACTATAAATATGAGATCATTTTTTCAAGAAAAGACTATTGAATCTACTCTCTAAGAACTTGTGTTATTGTGCACTACACTTCTAATATATATATATAATTGTAGTAAGATGAGCTACAGGTTTTCAAAAAAGTCCGAGCGAGTGTTATGCTGTTGTGGACTGTTGTCCTTATTACTCATGTCACGTTAACAACATAGCTACGGACTGCAATTCTATAGGTGCCAGCGGTGGGCACACGGACTGGAGGACTGCAATGTCTTTAAGTGGGCTGATAGTACGTCCATTTCTATGTTGTTCCAACTAGACATCGTTGCTCGGAGTTTGACGCTATCACAACTTGAGAACGTTGCTTGTAGTTTGAGTGCTTCCTAGCAGGACAAGTTTGCTCGGGGTTTTGGGGTGTCAAAAACAAGCAACATTTGTCGTGGCATGCTTCAACATTTTGAAGAGAATACTGTCATTTTTTTCCTCATAATTTTAATATGTTACTTTTTCTTTTTTTTTTAGATTTTATGATGCTCCATATTAGTGTCTGAAAGTTTATTTCAATTAGATGCTCTTCCTATTTCAAGTAGATGCTTAGGAATTCCAAATCTGTAATATTAAACATTTATGTGTGACATATGAAAATTAGGAGGCTTTGCATGAAGCCTTTCTTATTCAATTAGATGCTTTTAAAGTTTTAATGAAATGTTTCTCTTGAGTAATGATATCTGCATTATAATTTATAGGTTATCCATTCTTTTAAAAATTTGTTCTGTATATATTATCTTAGATTATGGAAAATGCTTTGTTTGGGTTCTTTCTCATTAAATCTTGGATAAGATTTGCATACATACCTCGATTCTTATGTATTTACATATCATACACCTAAACTTTAATTTTTAAAGACCTGTCACCTTCCCTAGTATACTTTTTAAAGTTAGAATAGTGGTATTTAGTACATATGTGTATATTAATACTATAAATTTACATTACAAACAATTCAAAATCTTTCAAAATTCTATTAGTTGTTCAAAGTTATTATATCACTTGAGAAAATATTAATACTAACGTTTTAAAAATATATCACATCTTTTCAAATATAGGTAATTTAATACATATATAAAAATTACATTTTATGTGTTAGATAGGACGCAATAGAAAAAAATAAATTTAAATTAATTAATTTTAAAATTAGTATAAAATGTAAATTATTTATTAGAATTTATGCTAAACATTATTTTAAAATAAGTTTTTAAAAACTATATATTATAACGTGTAAATTTTGGTTCTATAAATTTAGGTACATGCATTTATTCCTTCAAATTATTAAAACCGGGCGGGAAACAAGAATGTAGCATTTCTTTATGGCTATATGAAATAATTAAATAAATTTATTAATATTATCATAATTTTGTACTGTCATGAAAGGATATTTTTTGGTTCTCATCTGTCAGATGTGTAGCCATTAAAGTTCTAGTGTAGATTGCAACATGCACCTATCTGGTTGGTCTTTTATCTACCAAAATCTGCAAATCATTTGTTTTCCAAACGCACAAACCAACAACTAAACAGCTTATCCAAAACAGGTGCAGAATAATCATTTATCCATAATCAGTTGTTTCCAAACGCAGAAACCAAATAGCCAAACAGCTTATCCGGATCAGCTGCTTATCAACAGATTATCAGAATAAGCTGAATAAGCTGCAGCTGCCCCAAACAGACTCTAGGACTTTTGTTTTTACATACCTAACAACTACACTTTGCTTTTTAGATTTATACCAGCCTAATATTTCATGTCACGTAAAAAATGCTACTTAAACTTATAAAAGATAAATACAACTCTTTCATAGATGATATATAAAAAAACCCCTTAAGTAATATAAATGTACGTATATTTTAACTAAGGGTTTGTTTGGGGCAGCTGTAGATTATTGATAATCTACTATAAGCAGCTGATTTAGATAAGCTGCTGGTCTGGATAAGCTGGTTATCTGTTTGGTTTGTGCGTTCGAAAAACAACTGATTTGTAGTTGTTTCTGGATAAATGATCATTATGTCTCTGTGCAGTAATGTTGTTTATGACAGAACTATCATAGATATAAATTATATACTTCAGAAGCAAATATAAACTTCTTAACATTACAAAAAAGGACATACACCTCACTAAAGAGAGACTACCAATGTTACTAAAAAAGAAAAATAATTAAATTAATCCATTAGTCACATAAAATTACTCTCTTTGTATCTCATCTTCACTACACCCAATTCCCCATAAGTACTCGCCACAACCTCTCAATGACATAATTGTTGGGTATTGTGGAGACACGGTCCACCACATATTAATTAGCTTCCTAATTAAGAGGGCTTACCTACCACTTACCTACCTTCCCACCTACCACTCACATACCACATCTCACCTACTGCTCACCTACCTCCCACCTACCACTCTCTTGGTTTGTATAAATAGAGGTCTAACTCTATGGGTATATTTGAACCAAACTATGTAACTCCTCTGAAATAGTGAATTCGCCGCTCTGCTCCCGATGACGTAGGCATGTATTTGCCAAACATCGTTAAATCTCTATGTGTTCTTCTAGATTGTGTCGATTCTTATTTTTCTTCCACCCAAAATTTCATAACAATTGGTATCAGAGCAAAGTTTTAGGGTGGAGGAGATCGATGCAAGGAAGAAAAGGGTTTTCATATTTGATTTGCGGCAGAGGAAGAAGTTCAGTTCCAGCGCGACAAGTTCGCATATTGAATCGGTGGTGGAGGAGGCTCTCGGGAACGAAACCAGAAAAATTTGGTTCCAAGAGGCTCCAAGAGGCGATCCGGATAGGAGCAGGTTCGGGTTGCAGGCGCAGAGACCGCGGAGGGCTTCGACGTTGGAAATTTGCATCGCAACAGGTTGTAGGCGTGAGAGGCGCAGAGGAATTCTAAGCAGGCTTCGTGACAGAGGCCTGATGATAGAGTTCGTGGTGGGGGCGAAGGTGCAGTTTCATGTGCAGTTATTTCGCGAATAGGATCATCGCGCAGAGGTTTGCGACAGTTTGTCGAAATGGAACATCGCACGGAGGTGATTCGCAGAGGCTGTTTGGAAGCAGTTGTCGCGAGGATGCTTCGTGCGATAGTTCGTGTGAGTGGGCAGTGTCGCGACCCAGGAATTTTGGATCCCAGATCTCCACGGACAGCGACGAAGGCTCAGAAGAATCCTCCATTTCCAAGTGTGGCATTCGGTCTGGAATGCGCGGACAGAGGTTTCTCGACGGGTCGATGACAGTTGTCACGACGGATCGTCGGCGGTGCTGGAAAGGACGCTAGAGCAGATAGTGGCCGAGAAAGTATGACAGTTTGGTCTCGGCGAGGAGTAGGATCAGGTGCGAACAGTTGCCACGAGACAGGTGAGACGGTTCCAGGCCTAGTGAAAGGAATTAATTTCCCTGCGGAGTTATTGTAACGCAATGGACTGTGTAATTAATCCCTGCAAGAAGGATTGAATACCAGAAAGGAATGCGGGTGCTTTGTGCGGAGACAGACGAATTCCTATTTTTTCTATCAGTGGAGACGGATGGAGTTATCTGCGGCATTAATTTCTATTGGAAGAAATTAACTCCTATCGGTGGAGGAAATTAATTCTCGACATCGGCAAAGCGATTCACGAGTTTAGCTAAGATCCGCGACATTCAACGAGGTGGAGTTCGCTGAACATGAGTTCACATGCAGTTACCGCGATCAGGAGCACCGTTTTGAGAACAAGTGGAATTCAGCCAGCGGAGTTCGCAAGTTTGTTGCAAGTGATTTTGCAACAGGTAGAGTTTGGTTCCCGTGAATAAGAACCTGGTTTTGCAAATAGTGGAGTTGTGACAGGTGGATTCAGCATCGATTTTACAAAGGGTTTTGTGGAGGTATTCTATGAACATGCACAAAGGGTTTTGACGCGGCGATTTGCGATATGTGAAGGATTCAGGGTTCGCAGGACAGTGGTTTGACCAAGGTGTAGGCACGAACAGTCGAGTGAAAACTCTGATTTGCATATTGACCCACAAATTTATATTATGATATTTTAATTTAATTGCGACGAAGCCAAAAACTTGACCCCGCTATATTATATGTATAGAATTGTAATTTATGTTGTGGATGCTACGCAAGTATACGTATCGTATCAAGTAATACAGGGCTCTAGTGGAGTCCTGGTTATCGATCCCACAGGGAAAGTGAAAATTAAATAACAGCTAATTTTAAAATAATAATAATAATAATTTTTTAAATAGTATACGAAAATTTGGAGTTCTAAATTTAAGCGCAATAAAGTAAACTAAGTATTTTAATCGAGTAACTTAACTAAGTAGAAAATTAATACTAATTGCAAGTGCAGGAAATAAAACTAATTGCTAAATAAGTTTTAACTATTCAGAAAAAGTATCTTTCCCCTTGTTTAGAAATTTAAATGATTGATGAATGTAAATAGATAATGTTAAGGTATTGTGACAAATAGGAGCATTCCTATTCTTTACCCTTTGGTCCAGGTGTAAAGAATATTGACTAATCCTATGTTTGATTACTGAATCTGCGGCTAGGCTGGGAGGATACCGACTGCCACTTCAGAGCTCCCACGTTCCCCTCGCCTAAGGGCTAACATCTACACTTCAGCTCTCAAACAATAGGACCAAATTGAATATTTTAGTCTGTCACACTAAAATGCTCAATTCTACGCTCAGTGATATTATTTCCCTATTTATTTGCACCCTCCTTTCAAGGCTTTTGAATTTCCCCGAATATCAGATGTAATTTTTACTATAGTTGATAATCAACATATTTTAACAAATCAAATGGCCAGTTCGAAAAGTAAATTAAGTTTTAAGTAAAAATTATCACAATTTATTAATATATAAAAATACTTCTATTTTTAGTTCATCAAATCACTTAATTTCATAAATAAGGAGAAAGACTAAATAAACTACTCAGAATGCATGGAAACTAAGCTAAGCATGGATTTCATTTAAAGTTAAAAATAATAAATACAAATACTTATCTTAATTTATCCCTGACGGACTCCTCGCAGTTCCTTTGACTCTTCCTTCCGATACAACGACGACTCACTAACTCACTAAATACTCAAAATAACTCACTTATAATACTCAAAGACTCTCTAAGACTCACTAAGACACACACAGACTGCACTAAATGACACAAAAGTAACACACAAAAGACTTAATTTCAGCTTCTATATATAAAGGTGAGCAAAGGACCAAGAGGTGTGTAAGCATCCTTTCAAAAAGTGTCCAGGTTCAATGTATCTGCACCATTTGAACTAGCTCGCCATCGGCGACGAACTACCTAGCTGTCGGCGAGGCTTCTAGAAGATCTTCAACCGCTCTAGCTCGCTGTCGGCGGGCTCGGGCTCGTTGTCGGCGAGACGGTTATAAATTCTTCGAATTTTCTTCTCGTAACCTCGCCGTCGGCGAGCTCGATCTCGCCGTCGGCGACTTCAAGACTAATTTGCTCGATTTTGCTCCAAATTCGCTCCTTTTTATGATTTTTTCTTTTATCACCTAAATTATTCATTCCTGAAATAAAATAAAGAAAATACCCTTCTTTAAAGTGCAATTTCATCAAAAATAGGTATGAATTTCTTAATAAAATTTTCAGCGATCAAAATCCCCCAAACTTACTTATTACTTGTCCTCAAGTAATTTTAGTACTACATAAAAATAATGAGTTTAATAATAAGATTTTTCAATTTAAATAACTATGAATTAGATTAATTCATATCATAATAAAGTTAAATAAAAATAATTCATGTATTTTAATTAATCTTATAGAAATAAATTATTTAGTCATCGAGTCTAAGATTTCTAGCTTACTATTTATTTCAAGAATGACTATATTTAAAAGAATAACTACTTAAGATATTCATATGATAAGAAATTCAAGAAAATACTATTAGGTAAAATTCTAATCCATAAACATAAGTTTGGAAATATCTAAGTTTTTCCCTTTAGGTTAAATCAAATGAAGCCGATTTTTGATAAGGCATCTCCTCGAAGCTTCTCCTCATTTTTCTTTTTCTTTTTCTTTTTCTTTTTCTTTTTTTTTCTTTTTTTCTTTAATGAGGATTACTGTATACTGGAGAGCCCGTTAATAATTTTGAACTTCATTTTCATCTTCCTAAATTTGAAACTTAGAAATATTTCTTAGCTTATATATACTTCATAGTTTTTACTTCAATGATTTTCAATCTTTTCTTTTTCACTTGAATACTTAAGAATTTTAATTTTAGAATATAGTTTTCCTTACTAAAAATAGTTTACTATATTCTTATTCCCTTTAACCAAATATTTTATTCTATTTAATTAATTAAAGTACTAGAAATATTTTATTTAACCTTTTCTAATAATTAAATAAAATAATTCATATTAAATCAAATTGAAAAATTTGCTATAAAAACCATTTTATAATAATTTGAAAAATAGAACTTGAGAATAAGTTAATAACTAAATTTGTATTTTACTCTCCCCCCAAACTTAAATTTGTATATCTATTCTAAATAATGAATAAGAAGGAAAGTAAATAAATCATACCTTTGAAGTTTAGGTATTTCTTTTTCTTTGAAATTTTTGCGAGCTTTTTCATTTTTCATTGAATGCATACTTGTTAGTATTCTCCATATATATATAACAATTTAAAGAAAATGCAGGGATAAAACCTAAGATAAGTATTAAACATAACAATTAAAATAATTCTACACTACACATATGAATTACTAACATATTAAAAACAATTGAACTAACAGATTAACAATTTTAAAAACTTAAAACAATACAAAATAAAATAAAAACATATTAAAGAAAAACTAACATCCTAATTAACACAAAAACAAATGCAATTAACTAACACAAAAACAAAATCTAACTATTATAACAATCCAAGCGATTAATCTAACTAAATAACCAATGTCTCGAAATAAAGTACTTGAATTATTACAAACATATACGAGTTCTCAAAATAACTTACATCAAACAAATAAAATACAAAAAGTCCTAATCTTCGACATCGAAGTCCCAAACTATATCATCTCCTCCCCGATCTGTAAGTCGCTGAGAAGGCCGAGCGAGGTGATACCGAGTGTACACGGGGCATTCGGAAAGACTACATCCAAATCTCCACTCCTATAATGACGTTCAGCTTCATAATATGCAATCTTGTATTCTGAATGTCGCTGGAAGTATTCACTATCATAATCATGTCTCCTCTCCAGATTATCAATCCTTTGATCAAAATGATCAAACCTTCTCCCCATGGTCTCTCCAAACTGCTCAAAACTCTTCCTATGCAGAGTCAATTCATTCATCATATCTTGTAAGGTAGGGGTGGTAGGCTCAGGAGGTCCATAGCTAGTAGAGGGTATATCTCTACTTGATTGAGTAAAATAACTTCTTACTCCTACTCTCCACCCTTCATGGGACTCATACTTCTTAATGTTAGCAGCTGTAAGTGGTTTCATTGGTTCCACCCATTCTTCATCATCTCTAGCCTCAACTCCGGAGAGTTGGCGAGTGCAAAATCAATCCGGGGTGGCCTGATCCGGCTTCACTCTCATTTCGAGGAGTGGCTAAGATATTCCGATAGATAACTCTACCGATGTTGATGCTTCTGTTATTCTGAATGTAGAAATTCAGAATTGCTATATCTCGTGTTACCTCACTATGGTGATATGTGGGTAACAGGGTAGAACAAATGAAGTAATGCCAGGCCTTGGACACTGCATTTAATTTGGAAAGAGGAAAATTCACTCTTTCCTGTCGCTTTATTTTCCATACTCGGTCCCATCGGTGAGAAAGTTAATGACTTCCTCCAGGTGGTCCTTCCATCGTTCCAAAAGTTTCATACTCGCTAAAGTGCGAGTCATGAACTTCATAGAACGCGTTAATTCTAGCAACATTAAAATCTACAAAAAACCCTCATACCTTTACAGGTGCATCTTCAGCGGCAGTCAAATTGGCATAAAATTCTTTCACCACATCCACAGCTGCTCTATAATGAACATAAAAGAAATTTTCCCAACCTCGTTCCTTTATAATCCGCTCTACTTCTCCTCCCGGATTTTTGAATACCCGATCCGCAATGCACTTTCTTCCTTGTATGATTTCAAAATATTTTGCTTGTGCTCGTGCATTGATGAATCGGTTTTCGTCGAACTCTACTCGACGTTTCTGTCGTGGAGCCATACGATCGATCTGTGAAAATCGTAAAAATTTTCACTAAACTTAAAAATAATCCTAAGAAGGCTTCCTACAACATTTGTAAGCAATTTAAATCAAATTCCATAGATTTCCACTGAATATTTCTTCCACATTTTGATTTTTCCCAAAATTTGCAATATGGTGAAAATACATGGTGAAAATCAAAAATTTTTGCATAGGAGTGAAGCTCTTACCAAGAGAAGATGAAATCCGGTGTTTTTAAGTGATAAAATCGCTTCAAATCCAAGATCTCTCAAGCCCTAGGTCGGTTTTTGCGAAAATTAGAGGTTGGGGATGATGAATAGTGTTTTTGACCGGTCAAATATATGTTTTTTTCCTACCTCGCTGTCAGCGAGATTTATCTCGCCGTCGGTGAGCTAATATTTTTCAGAACCAAAAACTTTCGGGAAAAATCCGCTGTCGGCGAGATTTTCTTCGCTGTCAGCGAGATCGATCTAGCTGTCGGCGGGATTTTTCTCGCCATCGGCTAGATTCCAAAAATTTTAAATTTCTGAAATTCGTCACTTATTTTCGTCCTATATTTGTCTTATATTATATTTCTGATCACATCATTTACTAATTTAATAAGAAGATTAGCTATTTATACACAAACAAATTCACACAATACAACAAATTAACTTTAATATTGAAATCCATGAGGCATACAAACTAACATAATTTTTAGACTATAATCAAACTTCAAACTTCAATCCTTACTACTAATCAGCATCGCAAACCAATCCACGACACACTAAATGCTGATACAAAAACTATGACGCATATCTCAACTAAGTTTGAGATATTCAAATCATCACTCTAAACATAATAAAAATCTAAATCAAATCAAATAACATAAATACAAACATACTATAGAAATCTTTACTACTACTCTTCAAGGTCAGAATCTTCATCTTTTCTGATATTTTCGATATGACGATGATGCACAAATAAGTTATAGAAAGGCCCGAAGGGAAATTCCGAAGCGGATTCTTCGGTGATCCAACCCTTCGTCTCGGTAAATGAAGAAAGCTAGCTTCCAAGTGTCCGGAATGATCGAAATGTTCCTTCATCCTCCGATCGATGTGATCAAATAAATCGGATATATTGTCGATTAAATCTCTCACATTCGTAGTTCTTTCTCCATTCCATTAATTTTCTTCATAAGTAACTCCGTTTTATCCGAAATAGGCCTTGCTATAGGATGATTCTCGTGAAGCTCTATCGGAGATGAATGTAATGTCTTCATTATTGTCCAAAGTAGGGAACATATCCGTAGGATCAAGCGGCTTCCAAGGTAACAATACCTTTTCCCAAGCTTCATAAGAAACACGGTATCGATCGCATAATGCAAAAATAGTAGATGGGTGTCCTAGTCCGTGAAGCCGACCCATGCACAATTAACCCCAATGCAGACTTAACAATTATTGATCCCACGTCAATAGGCAATCCAATTTTAATACAATAATTCAATATAGCGCATTCTTTCGAAACCTTGTTTACCCTCATAGTAGGTAAGAATTTAGATGAGATGAAAAAGTGCCAGTGCTTCGAGACAGGATAAAAAAGTGATGCAGAGAAACTAACATACCCGTCTTCACGCATTTCTCAATCTTCCGGTTCATCAGTCACATATCGAAATATCTCATTCATATTATATCGAGAAGGCACAAAATTTGAATAATGACATACCGGGGTGTTTTCTATAGAGAATAACTCATTTACTCTGGATGGAGTAAACGTCACCCATCTTCCTCGGACGTAGATATTCCCATTGTTGATCGCATGTAAATTAGAGTAGAACTCTTTCACAACTAGAATAACAACAACGGACGTAGTGTAACAGAATACCTCCCAGTGCCGCTGTGTGATCATTTCTTCTATCTTCGTAGTGGAATTCTCTAATCCTCGATTAACAAATCCTCGTTCCTTAATAACTCTTTTCTTCACCAAAACCTTGTTGAAGATCCGCTGCGCTTCCGCACTCACAAATTTCCTCCGGTTAAACACTCTAGATTTAGAAGAATCTAAGAATTTGGAGGCCATTATGGTGAATGGAATGAATTCTATTGAAGAAGGCAGACTTAGAATGGTTTAAGAATGGTTTTTCACTAAGGATTTGGTGTTGAAACGATCAATTTGGCTTTAAAGTATATATAACTCATTTTTATAACTTCCTCGCCGTCGGCGGGAAGTTTCTCGTCGTCAGCGACTTAGTTATAAAAGCGCCTTTCGAGGTTCTCGCTGTCGGTGAGCTCGTTTCTCGCTGTCAGCGAGCTTATAAATAAACTGAATTAGGCGCGAACCTCGCTGTCGGCGAGTATCGACCTCGTCGTCGGCGAGATTTCAAAATAATGTCCAATTTCTCTCTAAATCGAATAATTTCTTTTCTCATCATAATGGTTCGAATATGTGATCATTCTTAATACAAATTGAGTGGTAAAGTTTCAATAATATAAACTAACTATTAAAATACAATAAAAATAGATAACTAATATGGGTTGCCTCCCATAAAGCGCTTGGTTTAACGTCGTCGACTCGACCTAATTTCAATTATTAATCGAGTCGACTAAGCATTAAAACCTCTTTATAGTTAGGTCTTATACCTTCGAAATATGGTTTTAATCTATGTCCATTAACTTTAAATTTATGTCCGAGTTTTTGGATCTTCGATCTCTATAGTTCCGTATGAGAATATTTGAGTTATGGTGAAAGGTCCTAACCATCGAGACTTCGATTTTCCAGGAAATAATTTCAATCTAGTATTATATAGCAAAACTTCCTATCCTCGGTTCAAAATTTCTCCGATTAATCTTCCGATCATGCCATAATTTCATCTTTTCTTTATAAATCGATCATTATTATATGATTCATTTCTTAATTCTTCCAATTCATTTAATTGCGAGCAATCTTTTCTCACCGACTTCCTTCATATTATAATTAAATTCTTTAATCGCCCAATATGCTTTATGTTCTAATTCAACTGGTAAGTGGCATGTTTTTCCATATATAAGCTCGTAAGGAGTCATTCCAATCGAGTTTTATAAGCGATCCTATAAGTCCATAATGCAGTGTCTAATCTAATAGACCAATCCAACCTATTTGGATTTACAAATTTTTCTAAAATACGTTTAATCTCACGATTGGATACTTCAGCTAATCCGCTAGTCTGTGGATGATAAGCAGTGGATATTTTATGAGTAATATTGTATTTTTCTACTATTTTGTGAATGTATTTATTTCTAAAATGAGTTCCTCCGTCAATGATAATCACTCTCGGCATTCCAAATCTAGTAAAAATATTTTTCATCAGAAATTTTGAAACACTCTTAGCATCACACCTAGGTAAAGCTTGTGCCTTGATCCATTTGGAAACATAATCAACAGCTACTAATATATATGAGTTTCCAAAAGAAGGAATAAAAGCTCCCATAAAATCTAATCCCCAAACATCAAAAATTTCAACTTCTAATATAAAATTTAGAGGCATTTCGTTTCTTCTAGATATATTTCCTACTCTTTCGGCATTTATCGCAAGTTTTAATATATCTATATACATCTCTAAATAGAGTAGGCCGAGTAAAATCCAGATTGTAGAATCTTATAAGCGGTTTTATCGGTCCCAAAATGTCCTCCAAAATCGAATCATGACATTTTTGAATAATTGGTTCAGTTTCTTCATAAGGTACACATCTTCTAATAATTAAATCCTTACATTGCTTTTATAAATATGGTTCATCCCGAAAATAGGTTTTCGTATCATGGATGAATTTTTTCTGTTGTTGCAAAGTTAGCATAGGTGGTAAAATATTACTAACTATATAGTTTACTATATCAGCATACCATGGTATTTTCCACTCATTGATATTATATAGTTGTTCATCGGGAAAATTATCTATAATTTCATTTTCAATATCGGATAATTCATGATTTTCTAATCTTGATAAATGATCCGCAATTTGATTATCGGTTCCTTTCTTATTAACGATCTCAAAATCGAATTCTTGCATTAATAGCATCCATCTAATTAATCTTGGTTTGAAATCTTTCTTTTGCATTAAATATTTGATAGCAGAATGATCAGTATGCACGATACATTTTGTTCCAATCAGATAAGGTCTAAATGTATTAAAACCATATACTACCGCTAATAATTCTCTTTCACGTAATCGTATAATTTATTTCGAGCATCATTTAGAGTTTTACTAAGCATAGTATATAACTTTAAAAATCTTTTCATATCTTTGTCCAAGAAGCTGCTCCTACGAGCATAATCACTAGCATCACACATAAGTTCAAATGGTTTCTCCCAGTTAGGTGAAACTATTATAGGTGTTGTAATTAATTTTTCTTTTAAAAGTTCAAAAGCATTCAGGCATTCGATTGTAAATTCAAATTTTTTGTCCTTTTCGAAAAGTTGGCATAGAGGTTTAGTAATTTTTGAAAAATCTTTTATATAGCGTCTGTAGAATCCAGCATGTCCAAGAAAACTTCTTACCCCTTTTACCGTAGTTGGAGGTGGTAATTTAGCTATAACTTGAATTTTGCGAGGTCCACTTCCATGCCTTTTTCCGAAATTTTATGCCCTAATACAATGCCGCAAAGAACCATAAATTGACATTTCTCCCGATTTAGAACTAAATTTGTTTTCTCACGGACTTCTAATACTTTTTCAAGATGAGTTAAGCATGTGTCAAATGATGTTCCAAATACCGAGAAATCATCCATAAATACTTCTATTCCATTGTCGATTAACTTACTAAATATAGACATCATACATCTTTGGAATGTTGCTTGGTGCATTACATAATCCAAAAGGCATTCTTTGAAAAGCGAAAGTTCCATAAGGACTAGTAAATGTAGTTTTCTCTTGATCCTCGGGAGCAATTTGTATTTGATGATAACCGGTGTATCCATCTAGAAAACAAAAATACTTATGTCTGGCTAATCTATCTAACATCTGGTCTAGAAATGGTAAAGGGAAGCGATCTTTCCTGGTGGCGGTATTTAATTTCCTATAATCAATACATATACGCCAACCAGTAACTTTCCTTATAGGAATAAGGTCGTTATTTTCATTGGCAGTGACGGTCACTCCTCCCTTCTTAGGAACATAGTGAATTGGGCTTACCAAAGCATCGTCAGAAATAGGATATATAATACCATTATCTAACCATTTTAAAATTTCTTTCTTAACTACTTCTTTCATTATCAGGTTTAATCTCCTTTGGGGATCTGCTTTAGGTTTATGTTCATCATCTAAAATAATTCTATGCATACATATTGAAGGACTAATTCCTTTAATATTTGCTAAAGTCCAACCAAAAGTTTTCTTATATTTTTTTAAAGTTTCTAAAAGTTTTTGTTCTTGAGATTCGTTTAATGCAGATGAAATAATAACTGGTAATGTTGAAGAATTACCTAAATAAGCATATTTCAAATGATCAGGTAATATTTTTAGCTCAAGTTCAGGAGGTTTAATAATTGATGGAACTGTATTATTGTCAGTCTTTTCAGTATTATCCAGAAATTTAAATCTTTCCTGAATATAATCCATTTCTTCATTATTATCTTCAATTAATTCAGTATTTTCTTTTTCTAAATTATCTTCGTAATATTCCTTAAAATGTTTGTGTTGTAATTGTTTAAGTATTTCCATCCGAAAACATTCATCATCTTTTTCTAGCGCAGGATATTTCATTGATTTTGCAATATTAAAGGTAACTTTTTGGTCATTTACTCTCATAGTTAATTCTCCTTTACGAACATCGATCATAGCTTTTCCGATAGCTAAAAATGGTCTTCCTAAAATGATAGGAATTTCTTTATCTTCCTCCATATCTAAAACAATAAAATCTACTCGGGAAGATAAATTTATCCACCTTTACTAACACATCTTCGATAACTCCCTTAGGATAAGTAACCGAACGATCAGCTAATTGAAGGGTTACTGAAGTAGGTGTAATTTTTCCTAATCCTAATCTCTTAAAAATCGATAGAGGCATTAGATTGATGCTTGCTCCTAAGTCACACAAAGCTTTTCCATAAAATTTTTCTTCTATAGCGCAGGGTATAGTGAAACTACCAGGATCTTTCAATTTTTCAGGAAGCTTCTTCTGAATAATAGCACTACACTCTTCACTAAGTGCGACTGTTTCATTATACGTGAATTTTCTTTTTTTATTTAGAATATCTTTCATAAATTTTACATAATTTGGCATCTGATCTAAAGCTTCGACAAAAGGTATATTGATCGTTAATTTCTTTAGTATTTCAAGGAATTTAGCAAATTGTTTATCTTTTTTATGTTGAGCTAGTCGTTGAGGAAATGGTGGTGGAGGTGTTTCAACGAAATTTTCATAGGTATTAAAGGATGTTCCAAGTTTGAATCTTGTTGAATTGTTTCCTTTTCAATTTCCACTTCCTCATTTTGGCTTTTAAGTTCTTTTTGAATTTGAGGTTCTAGTTCTTTTCCACTCCTTAGTTGTATTGCTTTAATTTGTTCTTTTCCTTGATCTTTAGGATTTATTTCAACATTACTAGGAAAAGTTCCAGGTATTCTATTATTTAGCGCAGTAGCAATATGTCCTAGTTGAGTTTCGATATTTTTAATAGATGTTCCTTGAATTTGTAGTTGATTTCCTTGAATTTGTAGTTGATTTCCTTGATTTTGTAGTTGATGACCCATATTCAAAATTAATTCATCCATAGATAATTTCTTATCTTTGAATTGTGGGTTATTGTTATTAAATCCGGAGTGGGTAATTAGGTTTATAGTTTGGATTTGTTTGATTAGGTTGATTCATCCATTGTTGATTAGATGTGTTATTCCAATTAAAATTTGGATGAGTTTTCCAACCAGGATTATAATAGTTTGAATAAGGGTTATTAGTTCTATCATTAATAGCATTTAAAGTTTCATAATTCGATTGAGATTCTATGATTTGTCCAGATGAGTTTTCTTCTAAAGTAGGAGAGTAGTTCATTCCAAAATGATCTAATTTCTTAGATATAGCGAACAATTTGAGAAGTAACATAGATATTGCATCGTTTTCATGAATGCGGCTATTTTTTCGGATTTACTCTATCAATGAGCCATTGGAAATTATTTGTTGTCATTTCTTCGATTAGTGCATAAGCTTCATCAAATGGTTTAGACATTAATGAACCTCCACAGACGACGATCGATGATTGATCTTAAAGATCCCACTAATCCATTATAAAAGGTTTGAATAATCGACCAATCTGGTAGCGCATGATGTGGGCATTTCCTAAGAAGTTCCTTAAATCTCTCCCAAGATTCATATATTGATTCTCCATCTATCTGACAAAAAGAAGTTATATAATTTCTAAATTTAGCAGTTTTAGATGGTGGAAAATATTTGGATAGAAATTTTTGTGATAACTCTCCCCAAGTTTTAATAGATCCAGGTGCTAACGAATTCAACCACATTTTAGCCTTATCCCTTAATGAAAAAGGAAAAAGTCTAAGTCTTATAGCATCGTCGGATACTCCTCGATATTTAAAAGTAGCACAAAGTTCTAGAAAACTAGCAAGATGTAAGTTAGGATCTTCGGTAGGTGAACCACTAAATTGATTGTTTTGTACCATTTGGATAATTGTAGGTTTAAGTTCAAATGAATTAGCAGTTACATCGGGGTTTTGAATAGTCGAATGAATTTCATCCGATGTAGGGTTGGCATAATCTCTTAATGGTCTTTGTTGGTTCATATTTTGAATTTCGGGAATATTCGCCATTTGTGTTAAATTTATAGTTTGTTTCTTTTGTTTTCTAATTCTTTTAATTGTACGCTCTAATTCAGAATCGTAAGGTATTAAATTTTCGTTTTCAAATTTGTGCATACAATTTTAGAATAGATATTAATTTATTTATTATGATTATTTTAAAATAGTCCGTTACTTTAGTAAATTTTTCTTACTTTCCCCGGCAACGGCGCCAAAAACTTGACCCACAAATTTATATTATGATATTTTAATTTGATTGCGACGAAGCCAAAAGCTTGACCCCGCTATATTATATGTATAGAATTTTAATTTATGTTGTGGATGCTACGCAAGTATACGTATCGTATCGAAGTAATACAAGGCTCTAGTGGAGTCCCGGTTATCGATCCCACGAGGAAAGAGAAAATTAAATAACGACTAATTTTAAAATAATAATAATAATAATTTTTTAAATAGTATACGAAAATTTGGAGTTATAAATTTAAGCGCAATAAAGTAAACTGAGTATTTTAATCACGTAACTTAACTAAGTAGAAAATTAATACTAATTGCAAGTGCACGAAATAAAACTAATTGCTAAATAAGTTTTAACTATTCAGAAAAAGTATCTTTCCCCTTGTTTAGAAATTTAAATGATTGATGAATTTAAATAGATAATGTTAAGGTATTGTGACAAATAGGAGCATTCCTATTCTTTACCCTTTGGTCCAGTGTAAAGAATATTGACTAATCCTATGTTTGATTACCGAATCTGCGGCTAGGTGGGAGGATACCGACCGCCACTTCGAGCTCCCACGTTCTCCTCGCCCGAGGGCTAACATCTACACTTCAGCTCTCAAACAATAGGACCAAATTGAATATTTTAGTCTGTCACACTAAAATGCTCAATTCTACGCCCAGTGATATTATTTCCTTATTTATTTGCACCCTCCTTTCAAGGCTTTTGAATTTCCCCGAATATCAGATGTAATTTTTACTATAGTTGATAATCAACATATTTTAACAAATCAAATGGCCGATTCGAAAAGTAAATTAAGTTTTAAGTAAAAATTATCACAATTTATTAAAATATAAAAATACTTCTATTTTTAGTTCATCAAATCACTTAATTTCATAAACAGGGAGAAAGACTAAATAAACTACTCAGAATGCATGGAAACTAAACTAAGCATGGATTTCATTTAAAGTTAAAAAAATAAATACAAATACTTATCTTAATTTATCCCTGACGGACTCCTCGCAGTTCCTTTGACTCTTCCTTCCAGTACAGCACGACTCACTAACTCACTAAATACTCAAAATAACTCACTTATAATACTCAAAGACTCTCTAAGACTCAGTAAGACACACACAGACTGCACTAAATGACACAAAAGTAACACACAAAAGACTTAATTTAGGCTTCTATATATAGAGGTGAGCAAAGGACCAAGACGTGTGTAAGCATCCTTTCAAAAAGTGTCCGGGTTCAATGTATCCGCACCATTTGAACTAGCTCGCCGTCGGCGACGAACTACCTCGTCGTCGGCGAGGCTTCTAAGATCTTCGACCGCTCTAGCTCGGCTGTCGGCGGGCTCGGGCTCGTTGTCGGCGAGACAGTTATAAATTCTTCGAATTTTCTTCTCGTAACCTCGCCGTCGGCGGGCTCGATCTCGCCGTCGGCGACTTCGAGACTAATTTGCATGATTTTGCTCCAAATTCGCTCCTTTTTATGATTTTTACTTTTATCACCTAAATTCTTCATTCTCGCAATAAAATAAAGAAAATACTCTTCTTTAAAGTGCAATTTCATCAAAAATAGGTATGAATTTCTTAATAAAATTTTCAGCGATCACATATTACAGGAAAATCTCAGGAAAAGTGTTGTAATTGGCACAGTTGACCAACCCACTTTGGTGTAAGAAACTCCATGATGCATTTCTCCTACGGGGCGGGAGATTCTCTAAGGTGGAGATTTTTTAGGTATAGCTCTGTACCGATTGTTGGAGTTTTCTTGAAATGAAGAGGTGTGTCTCTTCATTAAAGGGGTTGGGGGAGCAAGTGTGAGTTGACCAAGAAGGAGGAGACGGATTCCCTGCCAGGGAATCAAACTTGGGAGCTGGCATAACTTCCACCAAAGAAGGAGGCATTGCACAACAAGTGAGTGTACAGAATGAAGATTGCGTTTGAAAGCAGTAAGAGGTACAAGGCTGGACTTGTTGAAAAGGACTTTCAGCAGGGGCAAGATAGTGCTCATGCAGTGGGAGTTGTATGCAGATACAGGAGTACCCCAGGAAAGAGCTTGGTGTTACAAGGCTACGTTGACGGTGATATGTCAACTGATCATGAGGAGCTGAAGTTGTGCTCGACTTCAGCTGATCTTCTGGCATGAAGACAAGGGCTTTGAGTTGCATAGTTGAAGGATATCTTGTTTGAGGAAAATGTCGGTACAGTTAGTAGATGATGCGGCCAGTAGGTGATGCAGTGAGAGTCCCAGTCTCCTGGGAGAATTGTTGGGTAATGTGGAGACACGGTCCACCACACGTTAATTAGCTTCCTAATTAAGAGGGCGTACCCACCTACTTACCTTCTAACTTACCACTCACCTAACTTCCCACCTACCACTCACCTACCACATCTCACCTACCGCTCACCTACCTCCCACCTACCACTCTCTTGGATTGTATAAATAGAGGTGTAACTCTATGGGTATGTTTGAATCAAACTATGTAACTCCTCTAAAATAGTGAATTCGCCGCTCTGCTCCCGATGACGTAGGCATGTCTTTGTCGAACCTCGTTAAATCTCTGTGTGTTCTTCTGGATTGTGTCGATTCTTATTTTTCTTCCACCCAAAATTTCATAACAATAATCAATAATGTAAAACATCATAATCAGCAAGTATTGAGCTACCAAACCCCTATGGATTAATGAAATGCCGCTACATGTTACCAAAAAAATATTACATATAGCTACCAAAAAAGGAAAAAAAATATTACATACAGCTCGTCCGGGCTCCATGAAATGCTTCCACGTGTTACTCCACGATGTTATTGATATATTCTACAGTATTATGTCAATAACACCGCAGAAATGACAATAACATCGTGAAAATGACAATAACACCGCAGAACAACTAATAACACCGCCGTGGTGATGCCAATAACACCATGGAAATGTCAATAATACTGCGGAGATGTCAATAATGCCGATGAATAATAACGCGGAAATGCCTACAAAATATGATTATTTTTGTTATATAAATTATAATATATATTTTTTTTAAATTAAATCATATAAATTATAATATATAATAAATTATTAATATTAACTCTGCAATAACACCACAATAAAATAAAAAAACTACAACAATAACACTGCCGCCCCACCACCGCAATAATACCACGATTCTATAACAAAACTACGCAATAACACCACAATACAACTAAAAAACTGCCGCAGTAACACCACCTCCCCACCGCCGCAATTACATCACGGTTCCATGGCAATTCTCCGCCAATAACACCACAATACTACCGCAATGCACCCGAAATAAGACTCGTTGTCTTGCAAATCGTGCGTAATAACATCAAATTATTTCAATTCCGTACATAATAACACCGATTTGTTTTAATTTTGAGCGAATAACACCAAAATACTACCATAATAACATCACTAATAACACAATTGTAGTGGAACAACTATCCCTCAATACAACCTGAATAACACCTCCAATAACACCGCTTATCGCGAAACGCGGGAGGGCAAAATCATATACAATTTTATTCGAACTCAGCACGCAGGGTCGAACTTACGGGAGTCGTGTTATACAAAAGAGAACTAGTTTATCCCGAAACGCAGTGAATACAGTGAAAACTAACACCCACGTCGGAGTATTGAAAATTCAACGCAGATATTCCGCTTCGCCAAACGGGCCCCAAGTTATTTGTCGGTGAATCTTTCTTATTTTTAATGATGGAAATATTAAGGCGTTATACCCTCATAATATAGCAACATCTATTACCAAAAAAAATACCATCATTAATTTAAATGTGCAAATAAAGGCGACCTGAATTTATTATCTTGCACATCTAACACGTCCTTACGTGACTGCGAATGATTTTGAAATTAAAGGCAACTTTGGAACTTTTCTCTAATCAGGTTATTGAAGTTGGCTAAATGGCCAACAGAAGACCTAAAGTTAAACCCTTTTGACAAAGACTGAAATGGTAAACTAAGCTACAGAAAAAGTGTTGTAATGAAAACGTTAAACGGATTTTGAGACTTCCATTGGACATTTTTAGAGAAAAATATTTGAAACTATATGAATAATATCCTGTATAGCTTTCCAGCTTCTTCTTCCTCCTCACTAACATGAAGCTCCAAAACAACACAAAACAGAAACCACCTCGCCAACTCGTCCTTACAGCAGCTACAGGATCTCGAACTAGGGTAGATCGAAGGGAAAACATAAGCCAATGCATTGGGAATCGTCTGCAAAAGAAGCAATTACCTGTCGCGGGAGTTGCTTGCAATCTTCTATGATTAGCCTTCGCGTCTTTGCCTGCTCGGTAATCATTTGAAGCTTCACCTACCTAAGGCTCTGTTCGGCACAGCTGCAGAACTTCTCGAATTTCATATTGTATCACTTGCCTGAAAGTCTACTGCGGGAAGCTCATTGCGGGAAAGTTAGTACTGTCTGTTTAGTCAGTAATGTGTGAAAACAGCTGTGGGACAACAGTTTCCAATAAAATGACCAATTTACCCATGTTGAGTAAAACTGTTTAAAAAAAGACCTTAAGCGCCACATTCTCGTAACTTTAAAAACAGAAATTCATTTCTAAACAGAACAGAACGTGCTAAATTTTTTTTATTTAGAATATTGGGCCTATGCAATACATTCTTATGTATTTATGTTTCTAACACAAACTATATTTTTAGGAAAATTTATATAATATTTAAGATGACTTGCCTGTCCTGGGAATTTTCAACGCTGATATGTATTAGAAAGGCTATTCAATAACTCAGATGGAATGGTTTGATCAATCATTATATCAGGAATCAATCCCAAGACACTGTATTCAAGCTCGCTGCAAATAAAATAATGTGATCCCTTCATGGTATTGGTAAAGGTTCCAAACTCATCATTTGCTAAAGGAAGCAAAGCAAGACCCTCTACATGTTTACCAACATCCTCGTTGCTCAGGTCAGTTAGACAATACACTAACAGAACGAATTTGAATGATTTGTTTACTGTGCTTAGTTTCAAATTTTCCTCTAGGAAACTTCGTACTATTACAGGACTAACCAAACAGATTAAAATTTGACCAAAATTTATACATTATCTCAAAAATGAAACCAGGTAGACAAACAATGGGCATCCCTAATAAAACTAGAGCCTCGCCTAGTATTTCAGTATTTTTAAAATCCAAATCGTGAAAGAACGCCTCAGCTGGCGATATCCAATTTCCACCTGCAAAATTAGAATACAAGACCTTAGTTGAATAGGCAATTCTGTATATATTATCGACTAAAATACTCCATGGCTCCTCGCATAAATCAGTTAGCCAAGCAGAATAGTATTGCATGGTGGGACCCAACAGCTCGTTTAAACCAACCAGCAACTCACAGTAGCCTGGAGCAACAACATATTCTAACAGTAAACTTCAAAGCATTCATTAACGTGAACATTAAGCCCTGTTCTTACCGGCAATGGAAGAGAACAGAACACTCGACCTTCCTTATAAAAATGATCCTATTAAAAAAAATTCCCATAAAAAAAACATATCAAAATTGAGTTAAATACCATTGAAACCATATCAGCTTTTATTCCACTGCTGATCATTAAATACCATAACTGTTTAGGCCTGTTTTTCTTCATATCAAGAACAGGTAACACTAACTGTTTTTCTTCATATTAGATACACGATTCACAACATATCATAATAATAAAGGCAAGGGCTGCGAGGAAGATATCAAAGAGGGGTGAAGATAGGCAAACATACTTCAAAAAAATACTTCAATGAACATCATCACCACCCCTATGAGAAAATTCAGACTGAAATTCCATGAAAAGCTGAATGAACATAGCACGAAATTCTTACAAATCTATAAATCTAAAATTTTTTATAGGAATAATTGCATGCATAACACTTAATTCTTAATCAGATATGCCCAAACTAATGAAAGCAATAAAAAACAGTGATTTTCTCCGGAAAAGGCAAAATTCCCATCAATGCAGAGCTAAAAGCGATGCATGACTGAAAGCTGAATATTGCGTGAGAATCAGATAAGTGTGGAATAGGTGATGTTTTCTTGTGGAAAATTTTGGGTCTTGTGACAGCAGCTAAATAGTCCGCCTATGTTAATCAAACTATTGCCTGTTAAGTCAAGAACAAATGTGAACTTGTGCTGATATAAGTTTAAAATAGTAGCAGCACTGAGTTTTCTTTGAATGCTATGGGCCACTCATCATCTTATCATATGAGCACTGCAATCATAACTGGCAACATTACCAAGTGTTATATTTCAATCATAACTGGAAACATTACCGCTGATTTTAAGTAGCAGGTGCTAGCTTGAACATAGGTTATAATTCAATTCATATAAAGAAAATTGCCACTGATTTTAATTCAATTATATACTACAGTAGAAACCCACGAAAACAATTACAAACTATGGCTAAATTATGGTTTGCCTTAAAAACTCTAGTACATTAAAAGCAGATTTGGAAGCATACAAACCATGGCTAAATGTTCTATAGAACTCAAAATTCAAAAACCTGCAATTCTCCATTGTTATCCATACTCTCTTATCCATCATTGGATTTCAATCACTACACCTGTTCCACTATTTTTCTACACATCCCCTTAACCAGTGATAGCATTATATCCTAGCATTATATGGAAGTTTACCGAATAATCAAATCAATATTATTCTGTCCTAGCATTATATCCACAGGATATTTATCTAATTAGTAACCACTTTTTGTGTCATTCATAACCAGTGATCTCAATTTGCATCATAAGTTACAGTATGACATCCAAGGCAAGAATAGAGCCATTAATAAGAACATGTTGGTTATCTTAAGCGCAACTTGTGCATCTTCGCATTAATACATTTAAACCTTAATTTAATTCATCCACGGAACAAGCAGTCCTCAAGAGGTAACACAATTTTTATTTTAAGGAACTGCTGATGGGAAAAAATGAAACTGAAAACAGGTACAAAATGCACATTATCAAAATCAACCATGAAGATCCTTATAGCAAGCACACAAGTAGTAGAAAATGAAAAGCAAAAGGAATCCAAAACAATCTATACAAACACTAAACCAGATAATATAAACAGTTAAACAAATAATATGAAGTGCACTTCACAGTTCTGAGATGTTGTTGATTTGCCCTGGAATTGAATACCAATACATCTGGAACACTAACAGAAAGCAGTTTCCAACCAAAACCCAAGTTCAACAATTCCCTTTTAGCAGCTAGACGCAAGTCTTGTGCACAAATCCCAGCATCAATTTTCCATTCTCATGTCCCAATTTAAATTGTAGAAATAATAGAAATAAGAAATATATAATTAATTACTTTTTCGTCATTGTTGATTGTTTCAATAAAATGAGTTAAACTTGCAAAGAAATAAAAATAAATACCTTCACAATCAAGAAAGCTGCAAGACAGTGAACAGTAAGAAGCATGGAAGCCATTTGCTTACATATCACCAAGTTCCCCCTAGCCAAATATGCCAAACCAAAGCTTCCTCCTGAACCAAAGTGAATGAAATTGTTCACCTTTTATTAAATAAAAACCACAAAGTTGCACACATACCATACAATTATAATGTATTTACATATCTAAAACCCAAGTTTTGATAATTATAGTTACATCCTCCCGAACCATAAAGTCCAACCAGAATATACCACAAAAGTAGCAGCCAACAACCAAATTTACCTAATAAATTCACTGCTGTACTTCCACATTCACCAAATATATTTTCAATCAATATATGGCCAAATTCAGAAAAGGAGACTATATTTAAATTAGATATGAGCAGAACTGTCTTCTACTAACGCAACTTGTAATTTCTTCCCTTAACTCGTCATTTCTCTTGCACCTTCCCCTTCTCTAGTACAGATTGTGGAAGGATCAGTCTCAGATTGCTCCACGGAATGCCCAATGTGGTACTCAAATGCTTCCGGAGGAACATACTCCTCATCGATGTCAGCCATATGAAAGTCAATGTCGGTGCGTGAGGGGTGCCGCCGAATATAATTGTGTAGCGCCATCGTGGCTATCACAATCTGGACCTGTTTGGGAAACGGGTAAGATGGCATATCGCGAAGTATCACCCATTTCTTCTTCCAAACGCCGAAAGTCCTCTCAATGACACCACGTAACGAAGAATGTCTTTTGTTAAAAAGCTCTTTTCGCCCTTGTCACATTCTTTAGGCTAGCTCGAAATCGAGTAAATGATATCTTGTATCGGGGAAGGGTTTGAGATACCTCGCTGCGATGGATATCCAAGCATCCACTAAATAATATTTCCCAGAATGCATTGTAGGTTCGGTATGATGTTTAAAGTGATTAACCAAAGAATTCGGGACCGCAACATACCGTGTGGAGGGTGTGGGAAGTTGTTGTGAGCATTCACGTAGTACTCTTCAAAATTCTGCTGTCATGAGCACCGCCCTCCCAACCCTGGCATGACGAACGTAAAGCACGTATTAGCGTCGCGACCGCCATGACATTTTGTGTAGGGGCTCCACAACGCCCGATAAATGCAATCTTTTCATCCCTTGTAACTCTCGCATCAACGTGGGTTCCATCTATTGCTCCAATGCAATCCTACACAAATACTTTTGAGTTACTAATGTCCAGTATTCGTATTTAAAATTGAATACTTCAAATTGCAAATATTACTTTAAAGAACGGCATGTAACGTGCATCACGTTGAATCTCTATAGGAGTTTGTGCGAACGTTGGATCTGTTGGTTTTATGATTTGTTTTGATAGGCTCACGAAGTGCATTTAGACCCACGAGAAATATCTGCTAATCGTCTCAGATGAGTGTTGGAAGCGTTCCATCGAACCACGCATTGACTCGTTTTGTGATAATATGTAGAGAGTCATCGCCAACACCTTACATTGTGCGTCCTCGATAACCCATGAAGACTATGAAATCCACGAAGTTCGTTAGAAGATCCGTAAATACGTCTCGCTTCATGCGGAACATGTTCGTTGAATCCGGTTGGATGTCCAGCAAGCATTTCCCCTACCCATTTATCACCAAAATAAGAAGATGTGTAGCATAGAGAGCGATCAATGTACTTATTGTAGTACTCAACGATCAAGGAGACTGCTGCATTTCTCCATCTCCATCTTTCTTGGTCTAAATCCATGATGACGTATAATGTACTAGTGTTGATAAAAATTAAATGAAGTAAATAAATCACGAGGAAAACATGGCCAAGCATTTATAAAAGATGAAAATGACGAACTTAAAAATATCAAATAAGCATATCATTAGAAAGTAGAATAACAAAGTAAAAGTGTATCACACAACAACAAATGAACTAAACCAATCTCCCACTCAACAACAAATAAGAAAAAAGATCAATCAAATTTCCCCACGAGCATAAAAATGTCGTAGATATGCCACCCGTTTTCTTTGGCAATTGTTTTAAAGAAATCTCTATGACGCGAATCTGAAGAAGTTCTATAGTGAAAAAGTATAGCTCACGATCCTCCGAAATTTCATGATCTTCATCGAGAAATGCCACGACCTCCTTAATGGAATTTTCCCGAATCGTGTGAGGGGCATCTTTCGAGGTACCCACAAGATGTGATATTTGCTTTACGAGATAAGCAGCACCACCTTTCGTCTACTATCAACACAATGACGCTTAGAAAAGTTTGTGCTATGTATTTACGAGATTTCCAGGTCGTCGAGATCGGGTGAATCACAAGAGAGGTTGACGGCCACATTGTCAGGGGTACCACAAAACCTGTCTGGCTTGGAGCACATGCATATTTACCTGTTGCGACGACACCCTCAAACATGCGGTCCAACTTCTCTTCCAACTCAGGTTCAATGCCGCAACTTTTGTACTTCTTTGCTTGGGGCACCACCTGAGAAAAAATATTAAAGAGTTAAAGCAGTATTAAATAATAAAGTGAAAAAAGTTATACAAAATAAAAATTTGCTCACTGAAAGTCTTTCAGCCCACCAAGCCTCCGAAGCATCAATGGTTCGTTTCGCCGAATCCCAACCCAAGCCCGTTGATCCTTGTTTCAATTCCTTCCAAAGTTTCCAATCTTTTATTAGTTGATCCCACTTGTTCTTCATTTGCATCCTGTCATACACCTTGCCCGTACTTTCCTTGAAATTTGCGATAATATGTTGTCATCCTCCCTTATTAAAATGGGTTGTAGGCCTATTTCCCAGTTCAATCTCCTTAAGACAGAGGTCACAAAATAGTAATATTGTTTCTTTTTCCCATATTGCCGGTGTTGCACTATCTTTGGTCTTATTAGCCATTATATTGCTAAAATAAAATAAATTATTGTAACATAACAATAACACAAGTAAAAAAATTATATAAAAGGTCCGGAATTACTAAAATGAAAGACTCGATAAAAATAAATGAGCGAAAAACATTTGCGATAGTAGCATTTTTTATGTGATGTTAAAGATATAAATACGATGCATGTAAATATAAAACTTCGGGTATAAAATATGTATAAGAATTGTATGGTATAATATGCAAATGTGCCAAAAACAATCTATCTAGTTTTAGTCGAAAACACTTACCTTTGTCACTCCCAAGTATTTTTTAAAGTGAAGCAAGTGAATTTATTTGGACCTTCTTTCATACTTCAATTCCTTTTTTTTTAACATCACTTCGAAGCTTACAAGTCGGGTTCTATTTTATTATATCGATTCTTAGCTTAAGCAATGTGGTATATTTCTTTGGGTGATCTACTTTTCACTATTTGAAGTATCTTTACTTTTTCTTACTTATTTGTGTTTTTTTTTATTTCTTCACAATTTATATTTACTTATTCATGGTTGGTACAACGGTTACAAAACAAATAAGCCACACTAGACTCCTTGTTACCTTTATAGCATTTTTAAAAACAACGAATTTTATGTATCGAGAGCCAAGTTGAACGTAAGGCACTTTGTCACAACTCGTACTAGCAAACCAAATCGATGAGATTAGTAGCTTAATTATCCAAAATAAAGAAACCGGATGTATTCATATAATGAAGAATCGTAAATGACTCGAATTAGGAATGAGATGAAAGTAAAAAAACTTGCAGCGAAAAGGTCAATTTTAAAGAGGATATTAAAGAACTATAGAGCATCTTTTGTTCTTTTTAAAATAATCATCAAATACATGTGACAAACAATAGCAAAAGAAAATAACGAAGACATACATTTAAAATCACGGAGTAAAAAACGAAACCGAAATTGCGGGTTCGAATTGGTCGAATTGTGGATTGGTCCCGCAACCGATTTGATTCAAAGTTAACAATGCTTTGCTAAATATCAGAGGGGAATGTTCAGATTTTACCTTACTGTTGGAGTAAAATGAAGAGGGCGCAATCTGAGAGGGAAGCCTGCTATGCGTGCGGACGAAAGATGGTTTCGGTGGGGGCTTCGGTGCGAGTGAGACGAGTGGGATCAGGCGGCTTTAGTTCGAAGAAGGGAGGAGTTGAGCGGGCGACTTTGCAGGTGGAGTCGAGCGAGAGGAGCCTTCGAACGGGTTGGAGAGGCTGGAGGCTTGTTGTGCGTGTGTCGTGAGGGAAGGGCTGTCGCTGAGATGGGGAGAGCGGGCGTCACCGGTCGATATTATATAGGGCCCGTTTTAGCTGGGAACGGATGACGAATGGAAGGTGAACGAAAGGCAGAAGACGTTCGAACGAAGGCGAACAAAACTGAACAGAATGGAAGAGGAACGAATGGTGGAAGACGAGAAGAACGAAACGAACATTGACGAAGAATGAACGCGAGATAAGGATGGGGTGAGGAGCAGAGCTATCGAATTCGATCGAAGGGAGCAACGGGGTAAAAAAGAACGGCGGAACGCGGGCCACAGGGAAGATCCCGCGGCCCGCTTTTTGCGAAATTCACCCCTGCAGGCGCCGCGAAGTTTCTCTGCCGCGGCCCCAAACAACAGAAGGTCGGGGATCTGGTGACGCGAAGCTGCTCTGCCGCGCCCCCAAACGGGCAGTAAGTCTCCGAACAAAGCAATAGTAATGCCATCAATTCCGTCCCAAGCAAAGACAGCTTTCTCGATAACAACATTCTTGAGTAGTGCGGCATGATTGATTTTTGCTCTGAAATGAGCGGACTACATGAACACCGAGAAGTAACTTTTTTGTGTAAAAGCATCCGATGAATTCATTAGGTTTTTAATTCATAGAATACCAAACAGTAAAATTTTTTAAAATTCATGTATTTAATTTGCTGTAAACGCTAGTACTTCCAAACAAACAGCCCTTTAGTTAACCACATTAATCATTAGCGGGATATGACAAAACCTTTAACTTAAATGCCTTCATCTCAACAATAATCCTCCAACTCTACGCTACAAATTTACATTTTTTTTTGTTGGTCGCATTTAATAAATCCAATAGATAAATACTGTTAATAAGGCGTTACAAAAGAACCCCCAACAAGTCTTATGAAGGACGGGGAACCTTCTTATTTCCCAACATATTTCAGTCAACATTTAGATTATACAACTAACGGCACTGAGAAAATTCCTAAATTCCTATTAAAAATATAGCAAGTCTAGAGAACAACAGCCGGAAGAGTACTTCATCCGAAGACCATTTTCACCAGAGGAAAATTCACCACCAAGTTGTTGCATCAGTGCACATGGCAGTTGTTAATGCTGGGTATCCTATTTCTGTAATCCTATTCATATTGGCAGGCTCTACAGCCCTTCTTGCAGCTAATTGCCGCATTATGAACAACCATTTAAGCGCTGCGATCAACTTAACCCACCGGCTAGATCCGATACGAGCACTTGTACTCGTATGTGATATCGGCAGCTCATGACCAAAGCCTAATGAGCCATCAGACGTCCGACAAAGTGTTTTGCCATGTTCCCATAATGGAGGCATAAAAGAAGTCAGCAGTTCAAAATCAGAATTGTTGTATCCAGCATACGGCTGCTCAGTAGTCAGGATGGTGCTCCCTTTACCTTCAGGGAGGTCAAAGAACTCTCTTTCATGGCAATTAAAATTGTTGAGGAAACCAAATCTTTGAGTTGGGCCAAAAACGTCTTTCAGCTGAATGAGGTCTTCTAAGAGTCCGCTGCGTGGTCCATGATGCTGAGATGGTTGAAGAATGCTAAGCTGATGCGTGTTTGGCTCATCTGTTAAAAGGCGCATGTCAGCTGTCAATGTAGTGTGAGAGGAATGCAAAGGGGATGAGGATTCATATAAAAGGATGTTAATTCCAACCACCTTGAACCGTCCCAGCCAGGATATCTGGTATCTGAGGTTCAGACCAACATGAAAGAGGAGGGTGTATGGAACCATCTATCACTGGTAGCTTTGTGAACGTGTGAACCGGTAGTGTCAGTTCAGCTATGTCATTTTGATTTCTGTAAGCAATTTCTTTTAACTTGTCCACTATAATCTGCAAACAACAAGGATGAGTAAGTGCATGGCCAAACTAAGTAAAGAAAAAAATCTAAAAGAAAAGAGCTCGTCTGTATTTATCAATTCTAAACAAGTCTGAGGGGTTATTTGATTTGCAGAGAAATTGGTATATTATGTATTCTTTGTTTTGATAACAAATAAGAAAAGATATTTATATCTATTTTAATTGTTGAGATGGAAATATAAACTTGAGGCTCTGATCAATTAACGATCAAAACCACACTGCATAATAGGATCACTAATTCGAAAAATCCGGAATAAAAAAGTTTGAAAAGAAGCACAACAAGACAATTCTAGAAAAAGCCCAGCAGGATTTACATGGAGAAACCAAGCACGGGAAAAAACCCACGGAGCCACAGCACCAAGAAATTTCACTATGAATGAGAGAAAAAGTGCAGAGATATACACTCAGATCTACTATCTACAGATATAAGAACATACAGAACTCCGCTCTAAACCTTCCTCTCCATCTCTCAAGAAAAAGCCCTCACCTCGAAATCCTTCTCTCAAGTTTCTTCACTCACACAAAAAGCTTCAAGAGAATAAACTGCACACAAGATTCATTTTTCTTCATCACTCAAATCGAAGCTTTATGCGTCACCACATCGAGTAGCGACGCAAATATTTTGTGCCCTCAGGAAGGAAGCAAAAGATCCAAAACATCTCGGTGTAGCTACGCCCATTGTGAGGTTGTTACGCTGCCCGACATAGCTACTCTTGAATCAGGCGTGGCGACAAATGCAGGAGCACCGGGTGAAGTGTCACTGGAGCGCTCCTTTGAGGCGATAGTATTATGCCTTTTGGTGTTAATTACATTCATACTATCACTGTTAAGCTTTCCAATCCGCTGCACTTGCTCAATCCTTCCATAAAGCCCTGTAGCCATCATCTCATTACTAGCCTCAATGATAGCAACATATTCAATCTTCGTAATTGAAAATAAAATAATCTTCTGTAACCTAAAACCCAACTCAACACTGTGTTTCTGAAAGTGAAGATATACTTTGTCGTACTTTTTCTATCATCCAAATCTCATACAATATATGCATCTATAAATTTCTCTAGATTGCTCCCAGCATTTCCATAACAAACTGTTATGTTGATTGTTCCTCTTAAATATCTGAGAATCCTCTTCACCGTCTTCCAATGATGTCTGTTTGGATTGCCCATGTACCTGCTAACCACTCTCACTGCATACGCAATATCTTGTATGGTACAAATCATACCATACGTTAGACTTCGAACTGTTTATGCCTAAGGTGTTCTCCCCATCTGTGTTTGCTCCGCTTATAAATAGCTTGAAGTGACTACCTAAAGGGTGCAAAATAGTTTTGTCTCACCCATGTTGAACATCTATAGGGTCTTTTCAACAGACTACCTGAGACAACTTCAGTATACATGCACCCATAACCCTGCTAATTCTCATCTCAGGGATTATTTTTGTTGAACTTTAATCCTTCATCTCGAACTCACTTGATAAATGCTCAAAGTCCCAAATTTTCTCCATATTAGCCCCTACAATCATGTCATCCATAAACAAATACAGCAAAACATAGCAATATGTATCAATTGTGGTCTATTTGACACATCATGTACCCAGTCAAACATGAACCTTTCAAACATCCTTTAACATTGTCTCAGGACCTGGCCATAGAGGCTCTTCTTCAACATACACACTAGTTTTTTTTTTTCTTGAAACCTTGTAACCTGCTGATGTACCATATATAATTCCTCTTCCAGATCTTCATGAGAAAAAACTATTTTTACTTCTATCTTCTCTAGATGCAAAACTTCCTCTGCTACCAAACTCAGCACAACTCTAGCGGTTGTCATCTTTATCAAGAGAAAAGATTTTTGTATAGTTTGCTCCTTTCTACTGTTGGAATCCCTTAAAAAAAATTTTTACCTTGTAGCGTGCTACCATCTGACTTCACTTTCACCCTATAGACCCACTTGTTGTACAATGTTCTTTTGCCATCTGATAATCCCGTCAATCTCAAGTCTGATTTGACTCTAATAACTGTATTTCATCATCCATGACAGGTTCTCACTCTCTTGACTCTTCAACTTGAGTGGTCTCCTCATAGCACTTTAGTTTGTCACTATTTGTTAGCAATAAATAATACAGTAAAAAAGAATCCTTTTGTGTCGGCAGAGTAACTCTGATGGACCTCTTGACTTTAATAGCAGGTAACTGTGGAACATCATATACCTCATCTGATTGAGCGCATCTTTCTCCACTCTCCCTATCACAAATGTCTTCTATCACAACATATTTGGATTATTCAGAAGTAACAGACGGGCTATCTTGAGTTCTGATCATGTTCATATATATCTTCATTTTGATTAAATATAACATCACTGCTCCTAATGAATCTTTTATTCTGATGATCCTGGAACTTGTACCTGAACTCATATGAGTCATAATCAATGAATATGCATTTGAAGGATTTTGAGTCTAGTTTACTCATAGACCCTACCTACATCAACATGTACATATGTAGAATACCCAAATATCTTTAAATGAGATAGATTTACCTCTTTGTCAATCAAGACCTTTTTAGGTAAGCCTCCCTTTAAAGGTACGGTGGAGCACATTTGATCAAATACTCCGTAGTGTTCATTGCTTCTGCTCAGAACTGCCTTGTTAAGCCTGTATACAATCTCATATTTCTGACACACTCCGTAATGATTCTATTCAAGCTCTCAGCTACTTTATTCTATTATGGAGTTATTGAAAAAGTCAACTCATGCCTGATCCTTTCTGAAGCATAGTAATTCCTAAAATTTTTATCACGATACTCGCCCCCGTTATCTTATTTGAGATACTTCACCTTCAAGTTTATCTCATTTTCTACCACAAACTTCCACCTTTTAAACGCTTCAAATATGCTAGATCTTTGCTTTAAGAAGTATACTCATACATTTCTGGTATGATCGTCAATAAATGTGACAAAGTAGGGTGAACTTCAAATTGACTGAATTGGAGTAGGATCCCAAACACAACTACACACTAATTTCAGTTTCTTTGCCTTCACCATTAAACCACTTTTAGAAGAAATTTTCTTCCAATTATCATATATACAATCTTCACAGAAATCAGAATTTATAGATTTCAAACCATGAAATCTATGCTTTGAAAGTAAAGGCTTCATACATTTCGCTTATACGGCCAAGCATATGGTGTCATAAACTTACATCCACCTTGGTTCCAGCCACATCAATGAAATCTATCATTCCATTGATCAGGTAAGGAATTTCTTCAAAATTGTCCCGATTCATCACCATTGGCCCCGGGTAACCTTCCACGAATTATCTGTGAAATCAGTCACGAACCTTAACTTGTCAGCTTGCTCATCGAGATCAAATTTCTATTCAGACTTCGAATATCCCTAATTTCAGTGAGCTTCCACACTTTCATTTCACAATTTCATATATGCATCACTCTTTTCTATGATATGATAAGCATTCTTGTCTCCCAAATAATCCTTTCTTAAATTACTCTTGAGTGTAATTTCTAAACACCTCTTTGTTGGAGCATGCATGAAAAGAGGCGCCTAAATATACTATCTAAGATTCAATACAGGTTAACGATAACACTAGAGAACACCTTTGATTTCACCACTGGAGATTGTTGTAAAGAGATTCCTTTCTTGTCCTCTACCATCTGCCCTCCTTAAAGCTTTACAATCTTTCCCGTAATGCCTTTTCTTTCCATAGTTTCAACTTTATCCTCTGTCATTTCATCTGCTTAAATTGGACTTTCCTCTTCTGGACTTGAAACTAACTCTTCCCATATTTATGTCAAGATTCCTTTCCATGTTTTCAGCATTCAACACAAAACCTTAAGATTTAACATTAGCTGCCTCTGCGAATTTCGTCATTCAGCTCCAACTCCACGACATTATCGAAGTTAAGCTCCATATTTCCTGAAGAGTTACTCATGGACGTAACTAATTCATCCCAGCTATCCAACAATAAACATGTAGTTAATAATACTCTAACCACATCATTAATCCATACATAACAAATGGCTTCTTACAGTGTCGAACTTGTTCAGAGGTTCTGACATTGAACTGCCTTTCACAATCTTCATGTTGAATAACCTGGTTAGAAAAATCTTATTTGACGTAGGTTTCCCATACATCATTGTCATTGCCGCTAAGAGATTTCCGTGATTTTCTCATTCACTATATTGAATGAGATATTTTAGAAAAGTGACAAACATATAAATCTAGGGTTGTTCGATCCAGAACTTCTCATTCTTCTATATTCGTCGATTCAGGCTTCGTAGTGATTGATTGTAGTGGCAAATATATTTTTTTCTTATACGACAAATCCTCCACTTGTATCTCCTCCAGTACACTAATATTGATCCATTGAATTTTCTCCGCATTGTACATTGTTTCTTTGGACATTACTCCCACTCGAATCAAACATATTCAGCGTTGGTACCACTTGTTGGAATGGAAATATATATTTAGGGCTTTGATCAATAGAGATCAACACCATATCGCATAATAGGATCACACCAATTTGAAAAATCCGAAACAAAAATAAATCCAACAGAAGCGCAAAAAAATAATTCCAGAAAAAGTACACTAGAATTTATATGGAAAAATATGAGAACGAGAAAAAACGACGGAGTCAGGCCACAGAGAAATTCTACTATGAATGGGAGAAAAAGTACAAGGATACGAAAGCCGATCTACTCTCTATAAATGTAGAAACTTATAGAAATTTGGTCAAAACCTTTCTCTCGATCTCGCAAGAGAAAGCCCTCACTTCGAAATTCTCCTCTCAAACTTCTCCATTCCACACAAAAGCTTTCAAGAGAGCAGACCGTACTCAGGTGTCATTTTTCTTTGTTGCTCAAATCAAAGCTTTAAGAACCGAACAGGAGGAACTGCCCTAGTGGCGTGACCGCACTTGAGTAGTGGCTTAAATATTTCGTGTGCTCGGGAAGGAAGCGAAATATCCAAAACATCTCGGCATAGCAAAGCCCATTGTGGCCTGATTACGCTGCCCAGTGTAATTACTCCCGAATCAAGTGTGGCTATGCCAAGACAGGCGCAGGAATGCCTATAGGAGCAGTGCAGTAGCGCTCCTTTGAGCTGTTGGAACTCTTCCCTTCGGGTGCCGGTATCCACACTCCAACATTGATAAAGTCAAGATATCGCCCAATTCTAAGGATATCTAGGTGCAATGACATCTTTTTCTTCTAATTTGTCTTTCTATGCTTACTGGTCCTGTTCTCCGTCAGTGGTTATGTTTTGCTCCTTGTGGACATAAAGTTTCAGTGAAGACTAAAGTAGACAATCACAACAGCATGAAAAGTGGAATAAGATAAGACCCTTAAAAACTGCAAAACTTATATCAGTTCATACCTTCTGTGATGCAGACAGTTCATTCATGTGATGGTATATGTGGTCGATGGTTGCACCAATAAGCTGATATATTGAATTGAAGATGAGGATAACCCCTCCTCCACCACAGTAAGAATACAGCTTATCATCTGGAACACACTCTTTTGCATGCTCTAGAGTAGCTTCCCATATCTTGTTAGACATTCCATTGCCCAGCAGCTACAGATATTGAAGTGAAATGTGAGTTGTTATAAATGATATTTATATTTTGCAGTGTTTCTAAGAAAAAATTGAGTGTATTTCTTACACTTCGCAGCTTGAATGAGTCCATGACTAGATTCCTTAAGAAATCTTGAACAGTATGAATCTCATTTTCAAAGAGCCTCTTGTGGAAAGCACCATCTTTACCAATCTTTTCCAAACGCCACACTTCATCGTTTAGTAATGGGGGATGGTGTTTTTTGTATGCTAGATTATTAAAATGTGTCAGAGAACAGACAACCAACTGGGATTGGGAGAATCATAAGTCATAAATTAGGCGGATCTCAAAATGAAACAACAGTTATATTACAATAGAATATCCAGCAGGAAACCTTAAAATACCTGGCTCGAAGATCACCTATATTTGCTCTTTAACATGTAATGATTTTTGCTTTGGATGGCTCTTTAACATGTGATGAACTTTTTTTGGGTGGTAGGTAGGAACTAGAGTCACCAACATGAATCCATTCTATAAACCCTTTGGCTTTTCAAGTGGTACCAAGCAAAAAAAAAAATGATTTGCTCTATTTATATACTTCTTCGCTACATGCAATAACACAAAATAGCAAATGTACATAATATGGCACGACGCACCCCCCACATCATTTGCATCATGCATAAGCAACAATGAATGACACATAGCCCCCATAGAATGTGCTATTTTAGTTTAGATGATTTAGAATTGTAAATTAATATTTGTATTATTTATTATTAAACCCTTACGTTTTTTTATGCCCCATCACATCCCTTAAGCCTTGTGTCTTGCTTTACTTTTGTTGTGCTGTTAAAATCTAAGGTATCAAATCATTTACACAGAGCACCACAATCCCATGAGCATCCATTTTGCTCGTCTATTCTCAAGCCTCACTTATCCCTGTTTGCTTCAACAGTATGAGTGTTTTTACGCCACAGATCGCATACCATTGATCTGACAAGCAACCAACATGACCCAAAAAATGCTGTAGAGACTCTTCTTCTTCAAAGCTACACACCGTACACTCAAATGACAAAAAAAATATAAAGGCCTAACAAGGCTTCAAAAAAGGAATTAGTTCTCACCTATGATAGAGTTTGCTTACTTTCATATTGTTGTCCAAAATTTACTATTTCATAGAAGTTTGACTCTTCTAAATCATATATTTTCTTATTCAAAAAATTTTATCATACACATTTTTTTAATTAATGACGGAATCACTGAATAATGTGACCTCCAAAACTTTCAATTTGCTTCAGTCAATCACAAATTTCCAATTTGCTCACTCCTGTCTCTCGTCTCTCCATTATGCACAAAATGAAAGCCAATGGGAAAGTGTGGCTAGGGCTAGCAGGAAAGGCAACCACAAGATCATTGCATACAAAGACTTCTGAATATTTGTTCATCTCTCCTTCCATTTCTCGAACCAATCCTACCTTCTCTGTTATCTCAAGCCCAATCCAAATAAAAACTTATTGTACCAACCCAAAATCTCTACGTACAAGCAACCTGATTTTCCCATTTTATTGTTCTTGTCTATCTCCACTTACCAGACATCCCGCCCCAAATAAATATAAAGATAATATATCTAAAGAGAGAAAGAGGATAGTGTGATAATTCATCAGCCCGCTAAATCTCATTTCATTGTCATTGTCACTGCTCACAAGCGAAAGTATAAATGCAGTGAAATTATGCTCGTATTATACCAGGTTAATTGAAACTCACATGCATCGTATAGATTGATGGATTAGAAGACCCCTCTACGGTTGCAATGTCACACAATACTGATCAATGCATTTTATAGGAAGCAGGGCAGGCTAGGCACCCCTGATGCAATCTCCTTAACAGGGAAAATTTTGGTACGCTGCTGAAATTTTCTTTGGTTTAGACTTGCAAATGACTTAAAAATTTGAACTCTTTGAAGATGCAAATAACTTTGTACATCAAAAATGTGCCGGCCAACATGAATCTCAATGAAATCCAAGAGCCAGCAGAGCGAATACGTGGCGAGTTGGGGCCCATTACGGGTAGTTCGAGATTCCGCATTTATCTACTCGGCACTTGTTGGCAGTGAGAAATCTAATCCCATGCTGGACATAAGTCAACAACCCTCACAATTGGTAACCCAGATAAATCTCGCACCGACAACCTGACGAGATTCTTCATCCAGGTTGGGTGGACGGCAAAAGCCGCCCAAATTTGAGACAGGTGACCGGCACCATCCAGTCAGCACTTCGGTCATGGCCGCCCGGATCAGAAACCGGTCAAACACCTTTTCAGGATCCCGACCCTATAACAATGAATCACCAAAATTACCCCTACTTTACCTGCTTTATTAGGGGTATAGATGTAATCTTACAGTCATTTTTTTATAAAAAAGGGCTCATTTCATTAAAGGTTATGCGACTTCATTGTTCATTAATGTGCTCTCTCTGATCTTTTATTCCGTATATGTGTCTCCCGAAATGATTTGAATTCAACATCTTAAAAATTAAGATGAGCGTGGAGTCATGTTGTTGGGAAGAAGAGAGTAACAACAACAGCGAGAGGAAAATCACTCAAGGGACATAGCTAATGCACAATGTACTAGAGAATTCATGGAAGAGTTCGTGAAGAGGGAAATATAGAAGTTAAGAACCAAGATAGTGAACTAGGTGTCCAGCTAGATCGCAGAGAGGTCATGAAGGGTCTCATGGCTCTAGGAGGCAAACGGACTTCTTGACGGTGGAAAGCCTCGGTGCTGCAAATAACGGCAGAAGGTTGAACCATGGACCAAAGAGGGCCAAAGTCTCGTAGTACCACGATAGTGTTGGATCTATGTAGGTAGAGAGACAGGGGTTCGAGCGCACAGAAGCCCCACGCCAGCCGGAGAATCCCTTCTCCCTTCAGATCTCGGGCGCTGAGACCCAGAAGAAGTTCAATCTCCCAAACTCCCGGCAATGAAAGCTTATAGGGGTCAGTTGGATCCCAACGACCACCTAGCCTTGTTCGAGTCATCAATGTGCCTGCTCAAGGTTTCAAACGCATTCAAATGTCGTCTGTTCTTCACAACCTTGAGATCATCGGCCTTAAGGTGGTTCAACTAGCTTCCAAAGAACCCAAAGAAAGTGTGCACTCCTTGTGGCAGCTTGAACAAAGACCGAATGAAAGCTTGCATTGTTACATCTTACGATTCTAGAGAGAAATGCTAGAGGTGAAAGATCTCTGATCCGAAATGGTACAGGTCGCCCTGAAGCAAGCTCTGAGGTCCGAGAGGTTCCGTTAAAACCTCAGTTTGCATGAGCCACAGGATTTGGCTTCACTGTTGGAGATGGCAAATAAGAACATCGCCAAGGAGAGCATCTCTCAACCAAGGACGACAGAAGGCCTAACTCAGAAGAGAGAACCGCCTGCCCCAAAAAAGGCGGGTGGAAACCAAAGGAATCACAGGTCGTCCGTCTGAAAATAGTATGAAGACAGCCGACCCACTCGAGACAAAAGAGGATCTAGCCGAAGTAGCAATCAAGGAGTTCAAGCAAGGAGTCGTGACCAGCGGCCGGCTCATTATTATGAAAGACTGGTCCAGCACTATGAGCAACCATTCAATGAATATGAGGGCCCTCGAGACACTCTGTTAAGGGTGTCAATGGCCGAGATTGTGGATGCCATCCAAGATAGGGAGTACCTCAAATAGGCACCACCAATGAAGGTTGGAGCCTTTTTTCAGGACAAGGAAGTACTACAAGTACCACCTAACCACAACACGGAAGAATGCAGGCACCTCCTGAACCTGTTCGAGGAGCTGATCAAGGCCAGAAAATTGAAAAAATTTGTGGCATCGAGGGCCTCTAGTCAGAGGGGCAAGGAAAGGCCTAGGTAGTACAAGTTCCGGACAACCTACCCGAACAAATGTTGTCCACACCGCCGGGATAGTACCTGCTATCTTTGGGAGAACATAGTCATTCAGGTGGGCCTTCCAGGAGAGGTCCAGAACAGAGGAACTGTGCCACGCGCTTCTATGAAGAGGAAGGGGAGCTGCCCCCCATCACATTCACCGGCGGTGATTGCCCCCCATAGGAATTTTCAACAACGATGTTATCGTTGTAACAAGGATATTAAGCAATTTTCAAATCGGGAGTATTCTGATCGACATCGATAGCATAGTGAATATATTATTCAAGTTGGTGTTCGATAAGCTCAACCTTCGAGCCTACCAATTTATGGCACCGGCCGCCCCCTGTATGGCCTTTCGGGAGAAATAAAAGAGGCCCTAGGAGCAATGTTTTAAAAGGCGTGAGCATTGGGCGGGGTGTTTTAGCTGTTATGGGGTGAGGCATACGACCCAAGAAGTCGAACGTAAGCCTCACCACATAAATAAATAAAGAATATAAATATTAAGAGAAAAAATATAAATTATTTGTGCATAATAAAATAATTTAAACACAAACAAAACATGTCTTCTAGTTAAACACAAACAAAACATGTCTTCTAGAACTAGAATCTTCAAGATATTAGCAAAATAGAAACATATAAAAATAAGTAAACATGTTTGAGCCAAAAAATAAATCATTTCATCTCAATCCTTGAAGATTATTCATTCTTCAAATTCAACATTAAAATATTCTTCTTCACCAATAGTTGTGCTCCAATCACAACTAGATCCTTCATATTCACTGCATTCATTGTCCACTTCATTGAATCATCATCATACTCAATCTCAGGCGCATTCATAATTTGTTTCTTCTTATCATTGTTGTCTTAATTACAAACAAATATAAAATGACATTCCCAAATATTTGGGATCTTTTTTCTATGAAAAATTAAGAATGCATATTTATCTTAAGAAAAAGTAAATGTAAATATGAAACTTCTTCTTTCATTCATTTTTATTTTCCTGTGTGAATATGTTATAAAATTTGCATTTCTTCCTTGTGTAATATTTTGTGATTCTTCATTTGCATTTGTCGTTGACACATTTTTTATTACATCAAATATTTATTCGTCTTCATTCATCCAAGAAGGTTCCTGTGGAAGCATGGATTTTCTTTCTCAACAATCCACTCATCATCAGAATCTATACCATTTATTAATATTAGATCAAAGTATTGGATCGAAGTCTTATTTTCTTCTTATACTTCTCTCCCTCAATTTAGTATTATATCTTACATATATTTGAGCATTCAATTTCTCGTAATGCAACCCGTTCCTCGTCTTAGTATAAATCTAAGATAAAAAATATCAATTTTAAGAGGTGATTCTACAAGAAAATAATAATAATTTTAATTTTTAAAAACTACAAAAATGTATATAACTTCAAAAGTGCTCCAATTTCTTCCGCAACCAGATGACTGCATGTGAGGCTAAGGACTCGAATAGCAAAACTCGTTAACTCAGGTGTTTTCCCACCAAATTTCATCCACCAATCAGCAGGAGATCTCAGCTTTCTTGAGTCCATAGCAACTCACTCCCAATGTCTCCTCATAAGTTATCAGACAAGTCCAATTGAATATCAGCTCTAAGACGATCTTCATAATTCAAAATTCTTTCCATACAAGCAATTAACCCTTCATCATCATTAGAAAAATTATCCTTAAAGTGAAATTGAGAGTTTAAATAATAACCAACTGCATGTGGTGGTTTATGAAGTTGGATTTCCAACTTTGCATCAATTTTCCTTCAAATAGGTCCATACTTCTTTTCATTATGCCCACAATTAAAAATATTTTTTTTCGTTTGTTGAATCCACTAACTCATAAATATAACTCATGGCTAGCCTTTCTTCTGAGTCAACCTCTCTTAGAATATTTACAAGTAGTATAACACTTTTGATACAATAAGCAAGATGGCCCCAAAAATGTTGATCGAATAAAATAATAGCTCGAGCTTTTTTACATTTTGTCTTCTTTGCCCATTGACTAAAACACCAAGCTTCTGAGGAGAACATTGTCAAATATGTTGTAGCAAACCATGTGATGGCTGGACAAATGAGGTCACTCTCCTTTGTAAAAGATCTCATCAAACAAAGAACCCATGTGTAAATGAATTTAGCAACTTCCTTAGCTTTTGCAAGATTGCTCTCGTTCCAATGTCTTCAAATATTAGGTCAATACAATGTGTTACACATGGTGTCCAATAAATATGTTATCTTTTCTCCATTATCTTTTTACCTACATTCGCATAGTTTGATTCATTGTCGTTATAATTTGCACCACATTTTTTCTTCCAATTCTTCAATCACATCATCCAAATAAGTTAATAGTAACTCACCACTTTTTATAGCATTAGAAGCACCCAAAAATTTAGGAAAAAAAGTCATAGCTGGGCTGTTCGCAAAAAAATTAATCAAAGTTCTACTTTTTTTCCATCTGTCCAACTACCTAACATAATCAAGCACATATATTTACTTCATGCCTTCTTATGCTCCTCTAACATCTTATTGATTGTAGCAACCTCATCTTTGAGTATCCAAGTTCTCAATTCATGCATTATAGACGGAGTAAAACCATGTCCAAAATTAAAAACTGCTTCAAACATAGACATGTAATATAAGTCATTGGCAACGTTCAACGTCAATCCAGCAAAGTAGCAGAATCTACCAATTGCTCTACATGTTTCTTTTATTTCATCGTTTTCCACTTGGAATTTAGAGTAAATTTCCTTTTTTGTTGCGTTGAAAGAATTTATTGGACCTATAATTCTAGGTGGCCTCTGGATGAGTCAACTAATGATGATTTGGTAGCATTTTGACATCCACCAATATTTATTGCACTGCTTTTAATGTCATTTAATACACTATCATGTTGTGCTCTGACTTTTGCATGTTCTTCTAATGCTTTCTTGCATCTCTCTTGAACTTTAGTAGGAGCTTTAGTGCATGGTTTAATGCCCTTTTATCCGTCGGCAAGATGTTTCATTCTGTTTATTGTTCCCCTACACACTTGATTGTAAATCTTACATCTGAAGTATTTTTCATTGGATATGCTTGTTATATATTTTCATGCAAAGTCTTTCTTGCTAGTGCGACTACTACTGGCCACACAATCCTCCCCTTCCATTAGAAATTAATAACTAATCTAACCCATTAAAAAAAATCAAATCAAATCCACCACTAGCAAATTGCAAACATAAAAAAATATTTAAATTTGTTGTAAACATGAAAAAAAAATATTTGTGGTATATTGTAGCTAGATTAATCTCTAACAAATCATTAACAAGAAAGAAAAGAAGATATTTGTGATTCACTGTAGCTGTTACAGTACAATTACAGTCAGCTACAGTAACCTCACTGTAGCTACAGTGAAATGATCAATTAAAACTCATAAAAGCTTAAAAAATCGCAAAACAATCAAACTTATGTGGTTGAGCCATTGTGGAAGAAACAACGCAGGTGCGAGAGAGGAGACGAGTGTGAGAGAGGGAGAGGAGACACTGCGCTTGGAATGAAGACGGAGAGCCTGCTGGATGAATACGACGGGATTGCCTGCATGCGGGATAAAGATGACGAAGACGACGACAGGATGAAGACGAAGCAGAAGAGCGAGGCAGAAGAGCCTGCTGGGGATGATTTGAGTGCGACGTATAGCGAGGGACGAAGAAGGCCTGCAAAAGAAGAATGTGCGCGCGAGAAGTTCGATTCGAATAGTTATGTAGAATTAGGGATTTCTTACCCTTTTTTATTTGATTATGAGGCAGGACGTCGGGTGTAAGCCCCGCGAAAGGCCTTACGCTACGCCTTGGGGCACGGGCGCACCCCAAAATTGCCTTTTAAAGCATATGTACCCGAAATGTATCAAAGAAAAAGAAGTATAAGATATTCTTCGAAAAGTCTACTCTGGGAAATATTGGAGTCATTCAGGAGAAGAAGTGCTAGCGCATTGAGTCTAATTGTTGGGATTTTTCTGACCAACATTGCTAAAAGATGTAGGAATGTTCTTCATGGGGTGTGAATAGTGCCAGAAATGCCCTGTTACAGCATCAGCCGGCTCACAAGTTTCAACCAATCACCAGCCTGTGGTCGTTCGTCATCTGGGATTGGATATCCTCGAGCCATTTCCGCCTTCCAAAGGGCAGCGCAAGTTTCTCCTGATAGCGGTCAATTGTTTTTTAAAATGAATCGGCGTCAAAGCTCTTGCCCAAATCACTGTGGAGACTGTCTAAACTTCATGTAGACCAACCTAATTTTTCGGTATAGCCTACCATTGATCATCATCATGGATAAGGGGACACAATTCACAGACAAGAAAGTCGGGGATTTTTGCTAAAGCCAAGGGATTAGCCTTAAATTCACCTCGGTTCATCATCCTCGGACAAACAACCAAGCAGAGGCAGCTATAAAATTACTCTAAATCTGTTAAGAAAAAATAACTCAAAGGAGCAAAAACAAACTAGGAGGATATACTCCCATCAGTTTTGTGGGCCATATAGACAACTCCATCCACTGCGACCGGGCAAACGCCATTCATGTTATCGCACGCGATGGAGATGATGCTGCTAGTAAAGTACAATCACTACAGCCAAAGGGTCCTCACGACCTGAGGTTCAACGAGGAAGCTCTGCCAGAGTGGCTGCAAGCGAACGGCGAATGAGCGACACTTGCAGTAGACCCAACGGAACAAGTCTGGGTAAAAATATCCCAGAGACAGGAGGAAGTCAAAAAGAGAGCCACTCGATACTACAACAAATAAGTCCGGTCGGAAAGCTGGACCAGACATGGAGCAGCCCCTACACATCGACCGTGGTGCAGGAACCGGAGCATACAAACTCAAGATTTATACTGAAAATGAAATCCCCCAGACCTTGAGTGGAGATGACCTCAAAATATTCTTCCCTTAAATCTAACACTTTTTGTATCAATATTTCCTGATAAAAGGCTTTCTTTCTCTTATTTTACTTATGATTCATACTCTTATGCCTCTTAAAATTCAAAGAATAAGTGAACGCATTGCTTATGAGAGTCAAAATTTTCAAGCTAGAAAAACTCTCTGGGAATTGAGAATCAAATAGTTGCCAGAACATCTGTTAATGCTCGAGGAACTCAAATCTTTAAAAAATTGTCCGACAAAAATGCCACAAATGTCTGATCTACAATCAAGGCTAGCCCAAGAATTTCCTTTACCACAAGCTTAAGTCCTTTAGCTCGGGTCGGGCAAACATCTGAAGATGTTTCCCTGCCTAGTAGCAACAAGCTCCACGAAGGGTATGACGGCAATCATCCTAGAAGGGAATCAAGGCGGCGGCCTCCCATAGAGAGGGGGCCTAATTTAAGACTAAGGTTTGATCAAGCAAAAGGGACCCGCACAAGTGAATGAATAGAACTTGACTTAAACGCCTCGGACAAATGTCGGCAACAACATAAGCCAACCGAATAAAAAAACAGTCAACCTTGATGCCAAGATCGTCAGGTTGAACCTAGAATCAAGAAATGTTCGACTGGGAAGCCAAGCTCGTTGAGCCGATTGAAAGATAAAAACAGTTTAGCCATGACACCAATATCACTCGGCTAAGCCTAAAATGAAAATGACTAACCGTTACGTCAAGATCGTTCGACTAAGCGCAACATGAAAATGGCCAGTCATGATGCCAAGATCGTTCGGCTAAGCTCAAAATGGAAATGGCCAGCCCTGACGCCAAAATCGTCTGACCGAACCGTGACTCGTTTGTTTTCTAGTTCCCATATGTGATCCTCTACCCGACAGTGAAAAGCTCCGCGAGGGATAAAGGGTAAATCATTCTGGGAGGCCACTCGGAAGCTTATTAATTTTTGCGCCCCTAAAGAGCAAAGATTTGAACTACGAACAAACAGGGTACTACGCGGAATTGGTAAAGACAAAACGCGAAGCAAAAGCTAAGTATAGAAAAAAAAGGAGAAAAGTAAAATCTTTCATTTCTTAAAATAATATAATATACATATGAAGATGAATTTTTCTTTCCATTTACATATGATTATTTACAATGACTGACTTGAAGACCGTACATGATCGAGCAAAACAAATTTTCTGCTAAAAATCAAAAGTTTCAGGAAAACAAAAAAAAGAAAAATAACAAAGGGCCTAGGTAGCTGTGGATCCGCAATCACCTGTCGCTTTCTTCATCCAAATCAGTAAAGAGAGCAAATTGGTCCATGTTCGCCCATTTTAGCTCTACATCCCTTCCTTCAAGAAATGTTCGATGGTCATGGCCATTTCCACTTGGATCTACTCGGAAAGCGCCGCAAAATGATCTTTTGTAACCATCCCAGCCATTCTCTCCTCAAGTTCTTTATTTGTCTCCTTCAAAGTTGTCATTGTCTACTTGTATTCCTTCACTCTTAACTCCCATGACTGGATTAATTCCTTAGTTTTTTCTCCAGGTGAACAAGTTCCACCTCGATTTTTCATTTGCAGTTGATTAGTTGCCCTCTTCTTCCGCTCCTTACATACGAGGGCCTTGAAATAAAAATGTGTGATTGACCATGCCAGTAGGCTAAATCAATCAAAAGCTTTGCCCAAATCTGGAAATCTCATCCCTTCAACACAGAGTCCAAGTTCTTGGACCGAACTACCTCCGCTAGGTGGCAAAGGTACTTTGAAACTTCGGATGACTCCCTAAGAGGTAGGCTGGTGTACCACTCCATCCAATTGTCCACCATGTTGAAGCGTCCGCTTGAGCTCCCCCACACATTGTTTCCCCTCCATCGAGCTTGACCCACCTTGGAGGGGAGTCTCTTTCCTGCGACAAAGGAGGGGGCAGCGAGGAACTCACATCAGCCGGATATTTCCACTTTCGGAGTGAAATTGTCCGCTCTCGAGGTTTGGCCTCGAGATTCTAATCGCCTGCTGAATCTGACACCACTTCAACAGGAGATAGTCGTCGCGCATTAGCCCTTTAACGAGGGTCGAGAAGAGGGACACCAAGCTTCTCCCGTCTCTCGGACCCTCCAACCAAAGATGATCCTCCTCTAAAGCTCAAATCCTGGAGACTGGAATATCCTGGCGAAACCTCCCGATGCATCATGGAGGTTCCCGCACCTGTTCTTCGGCAACCAGTCTAAAAACACCCAAAAATAAGTAAGTGAAAGGAAAGTCCCTTACTAGCACAGGGGATGCCCAATGGTTTTTTCAGCCACGAAATAGGATCAATCGTCCCTTAGGCAATCTTCATCCTCGGTTTCTTTTCAACCGTTTTAACCACGACAACTTTCTTCCGCTCTTCTTCATTGGCATCCGACTTATTCCCATAGTTCGATGGTCATGTCGCTTTGAATCTCTGGCCAAAGGGTCCTGTTAACTACAGTTATCTCCAAATATTGGAACAAGGACAACACTTAGCCCTCGAGCATGTCCGCATAAATCCTCTTTTTGGCTATGGGAGGTTCTTAAGTTTCTTCACCTCCCACATGATGGGCCAAACAGGATCCCCAACCTCTTCTGTTGGAGGCAATCATGAACTTCACTCGCTAGTCTTTCACTTTGCTCTCAACTACAACTTGGAGTTTCGAGCCGGACGAGAAGACCACATATTTGTTCCTGTCTATTTTAAAACAAAAGAAATCTGAAAAAGCTCGACCAACCATGAGATATACAACCGTCAGAGGAAGATAACGAACATCATTATTGTGGCAACGAAGTTCGGTGTTACCTGTGTCGGGATAACATCGTTGTAATCGAATATGGATCGGGGCCCATGGAGGAACGACAGCCTTAACCCAAATTTGAGTTGGTCAAGATACACGACCAAGCTCTCCACAAATTTGTCTGACACCCTCACAGTTCTTTCGGTCGGTTGAAGAACGACCCAGGATCCGAAAACATGACTTCTAGAGAACTTTAATCTGTCTCGCAGACACTAAAAATACCGCACCGAAAGGGTTCGCGCCAAAAAGTTAACAAGAATATTTGGGAGCCATGACTGGAAAGAAAAATGAGAGGGAAAGTAGAATGCAGAAAGGAGAATAGAAGGGACACGAGGCAGAAAAAAAGTAAAGCAAGGTCTTTCTAAATATTACCAACGATATTTATAGTATCCAATGGAAGCCAAAAGGACATAGGGGCATCAATGTCTTTTCAACGCAAAAAACTGCGGAAAAAAACTCACATTAAACACATAAAGATATCAAAAAGAAGGAATTTTCATTTAAAAGAAAGAATATTTACAATTCAAAGTCACCCTATTACAATTAACCAGTCTGAAATAAAATATTTAATAATACCATCGCTCGCCGCCTCAGTCGGGACATAACCCAGCTGAGACAGTCGTATGTACACTAAATCCCCTCCTAATCTAAACTATACTTTATTTATTTCAGATTGAATCCAAGAGACTAAGATCGCCTCCCAGACAGCCAACATTTCAGCTCGAAGCACCGCCACTTTCTCTTGAAGAACGATCTATCGAGCTTGGATCGCCATCATTTCTTACTCCAACTTCTCCGGTAGCGCATCCTGAGGTTGGGGGTGATCAGTCTTCCAAATCAGAAGGACCTTTGTCTCACCGGGTCGGCACTCTGCCGAGTCGGACGGCCCTGACATATCGGTTGTCTCAGCTGGGTTCTACCGGACATGTTGTACTGACTCCCGGTCGACCTGAATGCTTAGAACCCTCAGCAGATCCCTGATTAGTCATCGCGTCAGCCTGAACAGCATCATGCTCCATGGGAGGCAGAGTGTTCATCCCATCACCAAAAGGATTCATCAGGTGGTGAAAGAGAAACCAATTTCACCAATCCCTTGTTCTGCCGGAAGAGGAGCAGCGGACTTAGAAGCATCAATCGGGGATGGATCGTGGACAGCTCTCTAAACAATTACCCCTAAGAACTCCGACGGTACCACCACAACGGCAGATTTCTGTCTTGATCCCTCTGTCAGCACAAGGAGACCCCGAGAAGAAGACATCTTCTCCGCTATTTCCTCTCTAGGATGGATTTGTCTCCGCCATACGATGCTTCTCCACTAATAAACCACCCTCTTTTATTTGAGACCACTCTTCAGGGTGCCTTTTGTGTGAGTCAAATGACCCCACTTCATCTATCGCTCAGTGAGTTTAGCCTTAGTCGCAAGTAGCGTAGCTCATCCTTCAAAGAATCACCCTCTATTTCATAACCTAGAAGACATTTTTCTGCCATCCTCACAAAACATGGATGACTTGGAAGGGTAACCGCTCTCCATAATCACTAACAGAGAAGCTATCTCGACAAAGAAAATAGAAGGATAAGATAAGCTTTTTTTTCTTTAGTTCCTCCCTATTTATAGGAGCTTGGCACAATATTCTACGAGATCTCAATAATGGAGCATTTAATAATAATGAAATCAGATCGTTTTTTTTTTAAAATTAAGATTCTCTTGTCCTTATCGCAGCTGTCGATGTCAAGGAGCAAGAGAATCGGGAAACTTGAATATGTACATCAAAAATATATCAGCGCGAATGTCAATAAAATCCAACAGCCGACAGAGGAGATGGCGTGGTGAGTTGGGTCCCACTAGGGATAGTTTAAAAGTCCTCATTTATCTACCCGACGTTTGTTGGCTAGGGAAAATCTAACCCGATGGTCGAAGGAAGTCAACAAACCTCACAAAAGATAACCCAGATGGATCTCACATTGACAACCTAACGGGATTCCTCATCCAGATTGGGCAGACAGCAAGGACAGCAGAAGCCGCCTAATTTTTAGACGAGTGGTCGCCACCTTTCGGCCAGCCCTTCAACCATCGCAGCCCAGCTCACAAACCGGTCGAACATCTTTTCAAGCTCTCAGCCCTATAACTACGAGTCACCCTAAAATGCCTTCTACCATACCTACTTTACTAGGGGTATAGACAGGATCTTACAGTTCATTTTTCTATAAATAAGGGTTCATTTCATCAAAAAAAGGTTACGCGACGTTACTGTTCATGAGTGTGCTCTCTTTGCTCTTTTCTTTCTTTTCACACTCTATTTCTTAAGGGTGTTTCCCAAATAGATTTGGATTCAACAAACTTAAATGTGAAAAACTTGAATTTGAAAATGATATGAAATGTCAAAATTTGGGGGCTATGCTTGAATTGAATATAAAACATCATAAATTAGGGGTTAAGATTGACTTAACGTGAAATATCAATATTTGTGAGCTAAACTTGACTTAGCTAATGGCTTCAGGGCTTTCCTACGCCACCGCCCTCTCCGGTGACAACTCCGCCAAACCCTCTAATACTACAGTGGCTCACAAACACAACTCTCCTTTCCACCTCGCCGACAGTCTGATATTCTCTCAGTCGTACCATGATTCTGTTGCAGGATATGGAGATTGCAATCCCATTAAAAGAGAAGAAAAAAAAGCGGGCAAACCAGCACTATTCTTCTCTGATGCTGAAATCTCATCTCTTGCAGAAAAACACGAAATTTACACTAGATGGAGATTATCATGAAGGTTTTGGAAGATTTCAAGCTAGTTGGGAATTGGCAAGAGGGCCTTCTCGACAGAAGATATGTTATGATTCAGGTGTGCATAGAAGAAGACAACACAATGATTTTCTCAAAGAAATTCATCACAATTGAGGGCAAACCTATGAAGTGGCTCAAATGGACTCCTGATTTTGATTCTAGTCAAGAACCCCCCCCCCCCATTTGCGCCTATCTGATTCTCATTACCTGAACTCAAGTTTCAATTCTTTGACTATCCTACCATATATGGAATTGGGAATTTCCTTGAAAAACCTATGCAGGTAGACACACCAACAGTTCATTTCTCAAGGCCTTTTACTGCAAGGATTTTGATTTAAAGGGATATTACACTACTAGATGAAATCTGGCTTGGCTCTGCTCACAATGGTTATTAGCAAAAAATCATTATGGAACAAAAACCTCACTACTGCAAGCACTGCAAGATGTTCGGACACCCGCAAGAGAAATGTTTCAGATTGCACCCACAATTGAGAACCTATAATCAAAAGCAGGACCCCACTGCTCTAGACACATTGGCTCCACCTGGGAGGGACTCATCACAAGACAAGAGTTGGTATCTGATGTAATTCAGAAACTCCACACTGCTCTAGACAAATTGGCTCCAGCTGAGGAGGGGTTCACCACAAGACCGAAGTTGGTATCTGATGCAATTGCCCCTACCTCTGACCATATTGCAAGAGATAATATTCGGATTACAAATCAGGATAGCCCTGCAGCTCCTCTTCAGCAAGCACCAGGTGCAAAGGTGACATTACACACTGAACATACTGTTGTTGCAACGGCTGGCTTTTCTTTTACTGTGGTTCTACCATCTAATCAGACCGAGGATCGCATGAGTCAAACTTCAGATGAAGAATGACAGGTTTACACTTCTCGGCGGAAGAAGAAGGCTGGGGGCACACTCCAACTTAGAAACTTAATGGATGACATTTTGGTTACTCCTAGAAATAGCACGACACTTAAAAGTTTGTTATTTGGCTTCGACAAAAATGACTCGTCCCTAACTACTTATTTTTTGTATGTTTTAAAATTTTTTGAGTATATATCTTTTTATGTTGGCGTTTTATTGTACGTTGTATCGTATGAGTATGTTGCCTCTTCTGGATCCTCTCATATACACATTATGTATCTTTTCTTTTTCAATAAAATCAGTCTTCTGGATTTTTCTCCAAATGTATATATATATTTATATATATATATATTTTTTTTTTTTTGAAAAGCCTAAGGGCCAATTTTATTGAAATAAAAATGGTTACATGAGCTTGCGGAGGGGCACAAAACATGAAGCCCAACCCCTACGATACAAAGCTAACAAAATGGAACGAAAGGTCAGTACATAAATGACAACAACAATGACTAAGAGCGAGATTGCGCTGCTCTCGCCCTGTTTCTAGGAGATCCATAGAGTAAGCTCTTAATTGCTGCTCCATTGCCATGAGTGATAAAGGTATCATCAACAAGTAGAGTATCCCCAAGCTTCTTCCGTCAAGAAGTGTAAACCTGTCAATTCTCTTCATCTTCTTCTTCTTCATCTTCTTCTACTTCTTCAGCTTCTTCCTCTTCTGTTATCGGAGTGCTGAAACTTACCGGTGCGTGTAGCAGTAGGTTAGAGGTTTCTTCTTTTTCTGCTAAATTTTTTGGTGTATCGGTCAGAATCGACAGCTATGGTAGCCACCTGGGCGGTTTGCACCACAGGAGAAAGGGCCACCCTTCCAGCTTGTTCAGCAACCACGGTGCTAACCACCGGGGTGGCAACTTGTGCAGCCTGCTGAGGAGTCTCCCTGACAGCCTTGTCAGCCTCAGATGCTACCTTGTTCCCCATATCAGCACTTTGTTGAAGAATCTCAACAGCAGCTAAAGAAGACCCAGAAACCTTTTTCCTTGAGGGGGGATGCAGCCTGTAGCAAGTGTCCCTAATGTGCCCGAACATTTTGCAATCCTGGCAAAAAAGAGGTCTATCCTCCACCACCACCTACTGCCAAAACCCATCTGCACCATCCGTGATCCAAATTTGATCCACATCTGGGAGGATAAAATCTCTCTCCACCTGAACCCTGGCACCATCAAGCGAGACCACATCATAAGTAGGTGAATCAACTCTGAGAGGAGTACCAAGAGATTGACTGATGTTATATAAAGTTTTTCGTTGGTACAAATGAAAGAGGAGTCCCGGAAGCTTGAACCACATAGGAACGACAGGAGGTTCCTTAGATAGGTCAAAATCAGGAGTCCATTTGATAAACTTCATATAGATACCAGCAACCAAAACTGATTGTTGGGCAAATATTCTAGCATAATCTTCTTCCTTTTGTATTCTAATAAGTAGATGTCTGTCATCCAAAACTCCCAACCTCCATCCTCCAATGAGCTTCAGATCCTCAAAGAACTTTCTAACCAAATTCATCTTGGGATGACCAAATTGAAATTTCTCAATTAACGTGAACTTCACATACTCAGAGAGAGCTTTCATTTCCTGAGTAGTGAAGATAACAGCAGACTTCCCATCCTTTACACCTATCGGCCTAATAAAATGTTGCTCTATTTTACCTGCCGCCGCATCGTGAAAGGATTGTGGAAAGAAAAGATGATCAGGAACTTTTTTGTGGGAGGTGTTGTCCCTGCCTACCACTCCGGCAAAAGTAGACTTAGCCCGTTGTGCGTAACTCTGCACATTAACAGGAACAGAAGAGGTCACTGCCATGAAGACGGCTCAGAAAACCAGAGGCGGAGAAGAGGCTCACTGTCAAGCTTGTGAATTCAACCTCTGTTTCCTTCTCAGTTTCAAACAAAGCAGAGAAAGGCCCTGTAGGAAAACAGTCGAACCGCTGCTGTAGAAGTGTCGCAGCCCTCAGCAAGCCCGCGGAGGAAAACGCGAACGACGCGGCTAGCTGCTGCGACCGAGGAAAGGCTCGGCCAAACCGACGCACTCGACCCAGAGTCACGAAGCAGGAGGACGCGCGAGCAGCTGCGAGGAGACGACGAGACGACGTCGGTGTGCGACCAGCAGCGAGGAGACGACGAGACGACGACGACGCGCTGAAAGCTTCGTCTCCGTGCTCGACGAGACCGACGCACTCCGTGCACGAGGAGACTGGCGCACGGTGAGCAGGGACCCGGACACGAGCTCCAGATTGACGCACGGAGCTCGAACGCAACTCGATGATAGCGCGACGCTGCGCATGCGAGGACACCGACGAAGACGAGTCGGAGGTGATGCGCGGTCGCTAGGGTTCTCCATGCGGCGAAACACTAGCAGAGCCGAACGGGGACGACGATGGCGCCATTAAGTTGTATATATATATATATATATATAAACCTTATCTTCTGTGAGCAAGGCAGAGCTGACAAAGTTCATATATAAATTTATGTTTATATTAAGTCTAATCCTTTACAAATAGGAAGTAAAGTTCAAATTAAGCAATCCAATCCCCAATATTAGTCTGGTTTATATAAGTTACATCTGACATGGAGTTGAAGCAAGTTAAACCCTTAATTTGGTCTTTTGGTTTCTAGAGTTCTTCGATGTTGCTATAAGATAACATGCCTACGAGTGCTTAAGCTTTTTCAAGAATAGTTTTAATTCCTTCAGATTTTAGCCCCAAACATGCGCTTAAGTAGATTTAACTTTAGGTTATATTTTCTTAATATTTCTAAATTTTCTTTTAGGTGGTTTATGTGTTATTTTAGTATTTTACTTTTTTATTATAACATTGTCAACATGAACTTCAATTTTTCTTCATTTTTTATTATCAAATAATACATCCATCATCCTTTAATAAGTGGCTCCTAGTTTTTTAAGCAAAATTGCCATACATTATAACAAAATACACTTTCCCTTGTGAGGAATGTAGTATTTTTAGCATCACATGGCCCATTTTGATTTGGTGGTTTCTATGGATACATCAAGAAAACTGATGACTGAGTGACGACGATCAAGTCCACGAACATATCAATCTTAGTAGAGGGTGGTTGTCCTTAGGATAAACCGAGTAGAAACTGATGAAGTTAATTGTGGGACTCTCACCACATTGGCCACCCAGTCTGGATATTGTACCTCTCTGATTTATCCAACTACTGGTGGTTTCTATATCTCCTAAATTAGTTCCACCAGTATAATTGCTATCAATCTCTTCTTTTGCTTAATTGGTTGAGCCTTTGAGTTGACGTTCACCGGTGACAATGTGACATCGATAATGCCTCTCGTCATATCTTCAGCGGACCAGGGGAATACATTGCAATATTCACACAGTTGCAATGATTTTCTCTTTTCATCGTGCATCAAAAGCCACACTTAACTGAAAACAATTCCTGGGATCCTCGAATGTGACATGATCTCCTTAATGGCTTCACTAAGTTTTAGGTCGTTCCCTCATTGAACAACTAACTCCAAGGCCTCCCGGTGTACAGTACGAACGACTCATAAGTGGCATGTACAGACTGCTCTAGGTCTTCCCACACAGTGATCACCTCTCCGTCCCTAAAAAAACTTCACTGCTACGTGGTAAGTTGAGATAATAGTCTGAAAGGTCTGAGGAGACTATCAAAAATGAAATTGGAGTTGTAAGCAAGTCGACTATAATAAATTCGACTATGATGAAGTCGTACATGATGGTAAATTGCTAATCATGCGGTCTTAAGTGATAGGCAAAGTCAGAACTCCTATTATTTCAGTTCTTTTCCCAAAAAGCCATAAAGCAACACGGATATGGCTGATAGGCGCACAATTCCTAAATTTATCTTATCAAAGACAAACTTGAAAAGATGCTTATATAATTCCACATGTCGATGAGGATGTTGCCAATTTGAAAATTGACGATTAGTGTCTTGACCAGAATAACACCATTATAAGGATTATCTTTAGCTAGCATGTCTTCCTCAGTGAAGATGATGGGCAGATGGTGTGCCACTTACCCCTATAATGCACAAATCTCCTAAGTTGATGGTGTGGGTGCGAGTGCATTTGTTGTAATCTTCTTCTAGTGGGGCTTTCCCCTACCTCTGGATGACTTTCCCTGGTGCTACAAATTCTTTCAATTTTCCAGCCTTAATCTAATCCTCAATCAAGCTTTGAAAGTGGCAACACTTTTCTTTGTCATGATTGTAGTCCCTATGATAGGCACAATACCTTTTTGAATCCCTAATGTATCCTTCGGCTTTCATCGGAGAGGGTTTATGGAAGAAGTCATTATTCTAGATCTCTTCTAAAACTTCAGCCATCAAGACTCAATGAAGTTTGTTGGGGTATTTCATGAGTTGGAGGTGTAGATCTCTCCAGTTGGTAATCCTTCTTCCTTTCCCTATAGCAAGCTCGTCCTTCCAATGTGCAAACTCCCCTCTCCGGCATGAGTCCTTCGCTAGCATGGGCGAGGATGATGCTCCTCGAACCTGGGCTTGGTTGTCGGTCGCAGGGGCAATTTGACTTTTATTCACCTCCATGGAAGTTCCTTATCAAAAGTGCTTCTTCGAAAGTTTGCCCCTTAAGGAGATCAAAAGTGAATTGTACTCTTCCACTGATATGTAATTGTTGGTAAGTTGCCAATAGCTCATCTAACATATTCAGGCACTATAGGCCAAACACAGCGAAATGGGCCTTCTCTCAGCCCTTAAGCTATGGAAGCATAGGTTTCAGATCTCGTATTTCTAGCATCCATTTTTGGAAATGAGTCATAAAAACACACAACGACACTTCATACTCCCGGCAAAGTTGTAGCAGTGATTGCAATTGTGGGGCATATGCATAATGGCAAATTTACACTATGAACATCCTATTGAACTCTACAAAAGAGGTAATTATTGTTAATAGAAAGTTGTTGAACCATTAGAGGCTGACTTCTTTAGATTCATGAAGAGAGCTAACACTTAATTGCATCATTTATTCTCAACAAACACATTAGATTCGAAAGAGGCGACATGACTGCAAGTATGTGATCATCCTCGGTAGGGTTCAAAGGAGAGATCTTGAAGCTCTTGGGCACTTCAGTTTCAGAGATCTCCTTGAATAAGGCATTCTCCAACTAATAAAGCCATGGCGTCACAACATGCCTTCATTTGTTGCGAGTCGAACCCATGTTGTTAATTAGTATAAACTGGGATCAGTGAAGGGGTTCTTCAAGTGTTGACACTGAGACCACCCCTTCAGTGCAAAGGTCTTGCCGGCTGAGGTGGTAACGTCATATTGAGCAAGTGTACCTCTATTAGTTCCATTATAAACTCTTTGAGCTCATTTATCAGATGGGTTACAAATTCTCTGGTGTAGTTCATGCTAACTTTTTACTTCTCTATGACTTAGTTCTTCACCTTGCATAGCTCTGCTTCTTATTTGTGACATGATCCACGCTCGCTGCACATTTTAATGGTTGAACCCAGAGATTTGTCCTTGAATCACGCCGAAGGAATAGAGTGTAGAAAAAGAGAGAGGGAGAGAGAAATTGGAGCAGATGAATTAAAGTAAGTATGAGCAGGATGATAGGAATCATAGGGAGTTTTTCCTTGGCTCCCTTGTAAGCGAAAAATGTGGAAAATTCAGATTTACATTTATACCCTCTATTTATAAGAGTTGGTTTTTAAAAAATAGTTATTTAGACCTGCATCATTCCTAATCCTCTAGACGTATATGGTTGTCTTGTTGGTCACATCCCGCCTAGAGCTAGGTCTTGAAGAGTTCCTCTTCCAGCAAAATACTTCAGTAAATAGTGGAGATTTTCTACCTACGGTGATTCTTGTACTCTACTCTCCGTACTTGGCCTTTCGTACTTGGTCCGCGAGTATGTGGCTGACCTATGCCCAATCAGCTAATGCTACGCCTTGATGTTTTTGTACTTTGCTCCCCGGACTCGCCTATCCGGCTGGTCTGTGTTGGAAGACAGGGCGAGAGCTATTCGATCCTTGTTTGTCTGAGTAGCCACCTCTGGTTACGCAATGCCTATCTATTATTACAAAAATTTTGATTATTTTGATATGCTTATGATGCTGCAATATATAGATAGGAGTGGAAAACTTATATTTTAAATGCAATATTGTGTGATAGTTTACTGATAGTATGTGCCTGCGTGTGTATGTTTGTGTGAGAGTTATATGTATGTTTTGAACAAGCTTGATCGTCTGTCTATGCAACATTTAGTACATTGAAAATGTAATTTTTGTTAAAACCTCAATTTTCATTTAAACGAGTTCTCAGAAATCCTACATTTAAGAATATTAATAATTCTGGAAGTTTCAACTTACATTCCCCACGGTGATCCTTCACTAAAAACGCTTCACTTTTTGCCTCTCGAATTCTTCCTTCCATCAATTTACTTGAGCAAACTCGTGCTCCTAATCTGAACTTTCTACTTCTTATCCAACTGGAATTATCAGTGAAAGAAGCATCATTAACATATCCAACTCCTCGGCTCAGCGTAATTATCAGCTCTCCAGATAGCAGCGGCCTTTTTCCATCACGCTCACGTACTATATTATCAACAAAATGCTTCTCGGACCAATCATCCTCATCACCAAAGTCTCCATCCAGAGCAAGAATCTCAATTTTGGCTGATGCAAAAGGACCAGAAGTGATGATCGATTTTGAGACAACATCTACAATCAGAACCTGAAGAGGAACACCACCCTCAGCTTCTATTCTACTGCCAGTGTAAATTGTTTGAGGTAAAGTGTTATGAAAATGAAGCTGAAATTGTCTGCTAACACTGGGCTCGCTCTGAGTTGTAGGCAGTATTCTACTGCAGGAAACAGCACAACAACTTACAAACTGTTTGATAATCTAAAGAATACAAATAAAGATTTACTGCAAACAGAATATTTTATTTATATTTTCTAGGCTCCTATCTGTGCATCAAAATAAACAGCCAAAACATAATCAAGCATTCCAGTGAAAAAATAATTAATAGAATGTTTCCGCAAAGAGAAGTTCTTCATTTAATTTATCCAGTGTAAAATATGTGGCAGAAAGTTAAATGTATAAATGAATTGTGCACACAGACACCATCAAAAATGCTATATATGCCAACAATATGGTAACTAAAGCAAAATTGACCTGGAAACTGAGTGCAAATAGTGGTTGAAAGCATTTTGCACCTCCTCTTGCACCTGAACATGAGAAAAAATTATTGGAATCTCATAAAAAATACAAAGCCGTCTTTAAGTGAATGCAAATACATCATATAGAAAAAGTTTAACAGCTTTATATACTTTAGAGGAAGCTTTAAAAGCCAACAGATTAGAAGTTTCTATGTATTGGTTTAACCAAAATCATACTCAGCCGTTAGATATGCAATGGTCAGAATCTACTGCCCAGTCCACAAATCAATATTGTTCTATTAGTTATTTATGATTTAACTAATAAAAATACATGAGGAGTTACCCAAAAGTTTTCAAATATCTTTAATTTAATCTAAAGACCAAATACTAAGTCCACATCTTTTCGCATTAATTATAGAGATACTTACAAAGTGCATTTAAATCAAGTTGCTAAGTATGTGTTGTTTGCAAAGGATATAATTATATTTAAAAGGACATTCACTAAATAAATGAAAAACTAAAATAAATAATAAAATATATAGAAAATAAAACCCTTGGAATTAGTAAAACAAAGGTTAAGTATACGAAATATGACTTTAGTGGGTACAATATTAACAATTAACATTCAATAATTTTGTAAGATAAGGCCTAAATATGATAGGTTTAAGTAACTTGGATTTACTCAATAGAAGAACAAAGATAAAGATCAAAAATGGAAGTTCTAAATTTAAGGCTAGCTTTTTAAAATGGAGTAATTCCTAGAGATAAGAGATGATGAGCATAAAGGTAATTTTTATAAAATCATAATTACGTCAATAATGTTGAAATGTTTGAATATTGGACTATAAAAATATCATTGATATCTAAGTTGATTGTGGTTTAAAGGAGAATATAAAGATGAATATGTGGCAAAACTAGAAAATATTAATTAAGAAATAATTATTTTAGTTGAAATAGGCATAAGATAGCAATGGCAAAGAGATGGATCTTGGTTTGAACATGTACAATAGAGAATCTAAAATGTGCTTGTTAGATAATTAGAAAAGAATAGAGATAGACTTAAGGTTATTTGGATAGAAGTTGTTCAAGATGATTGGAAAGAATAAATTTAAACCCTCAAACAACACTAAAAAAAAATAATATAAAATATGAACTCATAAAGCTAGGATAATACTAATGTGACAATAATGATAATACGTGGTGAATCTTAATTTTTCTGTGAATCACACTCTAAGGCCTAGAGCGTAAAGAGGTAGAGAGAGATAGAGAGATAAGTTATCTGTAATTAACAGTAATAAATCTTGTCAAATGATCTCCTTAGTCATAGAGGAGAGATTACAATATGGTGATGTTACATTTTTGTCCATGTTTGAATGGGGATTGTACATGATAATCTAAGTATTTTACAGGTATGATTCTATCAATCGGTTGCTATCTAGCACGTTCGGCTGAGCTCGTATAGCTTTAGCTTGGCAGACAATTTGATCGGCTGAGCTTAGCCGACATTGTCAGTCGACTGAGAGTGATGGGCTTCAGGTTGGAAGGAGAGACTTGGTGGCCCTTGATAATAGTGGAGGAGCTTCTGGATACCCTCGGTATGATTGAAAATGCTAAGAGGTAGATCTTCCCTTGAGTTGGCATCTTTATGTTGGTTGGCTTGCATGTCTCTTATGATGGAGCAGCTTAGATTCGGGTCACTCGGTCGGCCTTGGTCTTGCTTGCTTTGGCTTAAACGGCTGCATCCGATTGGATAAGTCGGAATCCTACTCTTCTGTAGGTGGAACCTCCTCTATCATACTTTTTCCCTTCTGGACTATTAGATCTCCTCTAGATTAGCGCAAACATATTTTTGATGTATATATTTTATTTCTCTGATTCTCTTACTTTTTTAGAGCAAAGTTGTGATAAGAAAAAATAAAATTTAATGTAAAAAGTTGATATAATTTATTCTTAATCAATGATTCAATAATTAAACTCTCTTGATTTCTGCACCTTTGATCCTTATAAATACGTAATGATGGGCCTCTTTGAGATTCCATATTTGTTTTGCATCTCTTTTCATCTAAATTGGTCGGCTTTCAAGCTTTGTCATGAAGAATATGTTGAACCGTTGACCCCCCAGCAAGAAAATGCTTCTTGCCGCCTTTGGGAGACCAAAGAAGTAGTACTGCTCGAAATGTGAAAAAAGAATAATATTGTTTCTGAAAAGAGAAAAGCGGTTGCACCAGCGAATCAAGTGGGGTTGTCTGATTCGTTCCTCCATAGTGGCTCCTACACTCCACGGACATATTTTGCCTTATTTTCCTTTATACACTTTAGGTATAGCAACATGATTGATCTCCAAAAAAAGCTTTCCCTCAACCAAAAAAACAATGAGTTTCTTTGATGTTGAAGCGTCTTAGGTCGATAATGTCTTCTAAGATCTTTATAATCTCAAGGTAGAGAATATAGACCCAACTATTTGGCTCTTTGATGTCCAACTCCATCGTTTTGACTTCTTCAATGGTCGATCATACAAGCTTTTGAGCCAACACTTTCCTAAGTAGATGCACTTGAATAGAGACATGCTACTCGGTTGTCCTCTTGGACGATATGCTCGATCTTGAAGCCTTCAAACTTCTTTATCTCCTTTTTAACTTTCCTAGGTACTCAGCCATCCTATCATCTCTGAACTCGAATTGCCCGCTTACTTGATTCACCACCAATTGCGACTCGGACTCACCAAGAAATACCAAACACTCATCTCATAAGTTAAATGCGGCCCAACAACTAATGTTTCATATTAAATCTGGTTGTTGGGGAATTCGAATTCGATTTTGATTGAATGGTACAAATGTTCTCCGGTCAGACTAGTCAGAGTGGGCCAAGCTCCACCGCGATTTGTTTAAACGCTCAGTTGATGTAAAGGATGCAAGTCTGGCTATTAGTTGCTAATCCATCGACCGGCTTGTTTATTCGAAAAAATTTATTAGGAAATTAGCTAAGGGTTGCACTTTGAATACAGTCCAGGACACCTAAGAGATATCAAACTTGATTATTTCCTCTCCCCGTTAAGGAGCTAACCAGAGTATTCTAGCCAAGTGAGGATAGATTTGAGTGAATCGTTGGTGATGATCCGGACCGGATGCGTTCGAAAATATGAGCAAGGCATAAGAACAGAAATAATAAAAATAAATGTTAGTTTTTTCATAATAGGATATATAAGTTTGGTGTCTACAGGACCCATAGTAAACAAAGCATTGCTTCCATAACTCCTCTCAAACCAAAACCGAGCCGATGGTTTTAGATCCAACCCCCAAATATAGAGATAATTCTTCTTTCGGCTTTGGGTTGCAGAGGAGTGGTGGTAATGTTAAGGAATATTTCAACTTTATGAATGCTTGTTCGCATTCATCTAACCAAACGAAGTTCTTCGCTCATCTTAAAGCTATAAAAAATACAGCACACTTGTCCAATTTTGAAATGTATTGACTTAGGCTTATGATCTGATCGGTTAATTTTTTAGCTTCATTAATATATCAAGGGGATGGCATGTCAATCAACGCTTGCACCTTTTCTGGGTTCTCTTTTATCCTCTCCGGGGTCAAGAGATAGCCCAAAAAATTGCATGTGGATGCCCATAAGGTGTACTTCAGTGGGTTGAGCCTTATGTTAAATTCTCTAAATGTTTAAAAGGCTTCTTTTATATGTTACTTGTGCGTTTTGATTTTTACTAACACAACATTCACATGCATGTCAAAGTTTTTTCCTTTTTGCTTTGAAAAGATTACATCCATCATTCACTAGTATGTAGTGCCAGTATTTTCAAGCCCTAAGAACATTATAATGTAACAAGATACACCCTTGCTAGTGATAAATATGACTTTTTTGTGTTGGTGGAGTGCATCTTTATATAGTGGTAACAAATAACACATCGACGAAGCTCATTATAGAGTGGTCAACCGCTGCATCCACGAGCGCATCAATCCTAGTCAAGAGGTAGCTACCCTTCGGGCAGGTCGTGTTCAAATTGGTGAAGTCTACACACATCCTCCACTTGTTGTTTAACTTATGTAACATGACCACGTTGGACCCATGTCGAATAATGGACCTCTCGTACGTAGCTAGCCTCCAATAGCTACTGAACTTCCTTTCAGATTGGTACGACTAGAGTGATAGCTGAGGACCTCATCTTCTGCTTTATTAATTAAGCCATTGTATTGATAATCAAGTGTTGGTAAGAGACATTAATCGGTCTTCCCAACATCTTGGCGGTGAACCAGATAAAAGCATTTCGGTGGTTCCGGAAGGATTAGATCAGCATATCTTTCGATGCTACATCAAAAGCTTTGCTTATTAGAAAACATTTACCCATCTCAACTTCGATCGCCAGAATTTGTTGGGTGATCTCACTAGTCTCGATACCTCCTTCGCACAAATTTCCGATCTTGAGTGGCTCCTACTCGAGGCTTCCATCCACTCGGAGATTGCACAAGATTTTCTCAAATGGTGATTACTTCCCCGTCAACCAGAAATTCATTACTACATGATAAGTCCATGTGATGGCCTTGAAAGAGTCGAGCAAGGGGCATTCGAAAATGGCATTATAAGTGGGTGGCAAGTCAACCACTAGGAAATCCTACATGTTAATAAATTATTTATCATTTTCTATCCATGTAGCTGGCAAAATAATGGTTCCCAATGCTTCTTTCCTCTCGCCAGAGAAACCATAGAGTGACTCTTCTACCACGATCAGTCGATCTTTTCTGAGACACATCGTATCGAAAACTGATTTGAACAGGATGTTCACTGATCTGATAATGTCGATGAGAATATTGCCAATCTGGTATAAGTGTCATGACGATGATGGCAGTGAAGGCAAGGCTTGGGGGGGAGGGGGGATGCGAGCTGTGTTTGGGAGCAATGGTGGCCGCGCATAGTTCTTCCGACTGAAGTATCTTCAGACTAGCTTGGCATAATGAGTCTCTGCCTCCTCTGAAGATTGTAAGAACTATGCCAACAATATGGATGGCATGGGAATGCACTGGGTTGTTTGAAATTTCCTCTACCAAAGATTTTCTTTGTCGTTGGGTCATTACTCCTAGACCTATGAATTCCTACAACTTCCTAGCCTTGACCAACTCCCCGACTAAGCTTTGTAGGTGACGGCATTTCTTCATGTCATGGGCATCATCTTAGTGATAAGTGCAAAATCTCTTGGGATCCAAGATTTGTAGGTCACGGCATTTCTTCATGTCATGGGCATCATCTTAGTGATAAGTGCAAAATCTCTTGGGATCCCGGAGGTAAGCTCAGTTTTCTCAGGGAGCTCTCTTGAAGTACTATTCATTTTAGATGGCCTTCTCTATCTTGACTATCAAAACCCTCAACGGATTCGGCTTCGGTACTTCATGATTAGATAACGGGAGCTCATTGTACCAAGCCGACTGCTAGTCATGATATCAAGTTTAACTCCCGCGGTTGTATATTTTGTCGGTTACCCTATAGTCTCAGGGCAGCCAAGCATCTTATAATGCAGACGGTTAAAATGACACGAGTCATCACTCGGTCCCCACCTTTCACCTTGGGAGTGGGAAGGGGAGGGTGGGGTTGGGGTGGGGTGGGTTGTCCCACTTCAGCGGGAGACATGTATTCAACATTTGAATTCATTCTCTGGAATTTGATCGGTTGGATTGTTCCAACCCTTATAGGACTCTAATGCCAGGATTTTGAATCTCTCTAGGATCTCACCTTCATAGATTTTCCAAATGAATTCATTCTCTGGATGTCGGGGCATCTCAGTACGCCCAAACCGATGTCAACCAATCGGTACTGACCTAGCAATATCAAAGTACTAGGAGTCTCATTCTCTTTACAGGAGTTTTTCGGCCAATGGGCACCGCCCTTCCTCTCAGGAGTGTTGCTCTCTTCCCCGGGCCAATGCCAATCAAATGTCATCCAACATTCGAATTTGCAGCTCTTGGATCTACTGGTTCATGAACTCTCTTGTGCACTCCATATTATCAGTGTCTCTGTTGTGAGTTTCTTCTCCATATTTCATGCTCATTAAACCTTTGAGAATATTAATTCGTCCGTGAATCACACCCCAAAGAATAGAACATAATAAATGAGAGATAGAGAGAGATAAAAAAGAATTGTGAACAGTAATGAAGAATAACTTCGTCTTATTCATGAAATTATCTCCCTAGAGAGAGTACAATATGAAGATTTTATATCTTTTCAATTGCTTTAATGGGGTTGTACAGTGTATTCTAGGTATTTTACAGTTATGAGCCTATGTGGCTCGTTCGGCTAAGCTCATATGGCTTTGACTCGACATGGTCAGTTTGATTAGCTGGGCTTAGTCGGTGTTGCCAATCGACTGAGATCGATTAGCTTCGGGTAAGTAGGATTGGCTCGTTCGACCCCTGATACTAAATGAGAGAGTTTCTAAATACTCCCAGAATGATTGAAGATGTCAAGAGATAATATGTTTCCTCGAATCGACTTCTTCATACTAGTTTGCTTAGATCTCTGTCTCATTTCTGATCAAGTTGCTTGGATTCGAGTCACTCAACAGTCTTTATGACTCGGTCGACTTTCGTCCTGCTTGATTTGGCTCGGATGATCGAATAAGTGGGTCTCGTGCTCTTGTGCCGAGGGGCCCTCCTTTGTCGTACTCTCTTCGTTCTGGTCCATTAGATATCATTAAGATTAGTGGTGGCACATGTAAAACAAGGATGATGCAATATTTAACTATATCAATAATTAAAATTGAAAATTTATTAGAGAATTTGGTAAATAGAAAACCATATGCAATAGAAAAAACTGTTGATAGGTAATGTTCATCAGATATTTCCATCATATATGGGTTTCATTAATGAGTGATTATAAATTCTCATTAAAAAATCATGAAATTTAAGGACCTTTTTCATTAGGAATTGTGGATTTTAGAATCCGCAGGATGAATAAATATAGTATAGCAATGAAACGGGGATTGAATGAACATATCATTCCATTTGAGGATAATTATTCACAGCAACTAGCAACATGTTCAAAAATTCATAAACAATTTCAAAGAAAATGCATATTTGAGAAATCCAATGTCAAGGGTAAATAATTAAAATGGAAGATACATATAGCACTTGTGCCCAAACAATCATCAGCATGTTAAAAAATAACTAGGTAAGCAATTGCCACCATATCTACATATCAGTATCAAGTTAGTCACTCGGTTTGGGGGCAAGATTGTCACATAAACAGGGATTATCTACCCAAAAATCATTGGATCCATGAATCAGCTTTGTGAAATGTCCTACTAGAGGCATCATCTAGACCTAAGTTAAAGCTAGTACAGATAATTTATATATATTAAACTGTTCACAATTTGATTCTCGGTGACAAAATATCAAACAAAGAAAGCAGAATGGCCATAGCATTATCCCATCAAACATATAATTAAAAGATGCATGCATGACCTTATATCAGATCATACAATTCATATGCATGTTTGGTAAGTTAGCTCAACTGGGGTTGATGTTACAGAAAGATGCAAATGATTAGGATGAGGGCAATAATGATGCTTTGACGAAATGAATCACTCGTGTATAACAATACATCAGGCTGAGCCTTGAAGTAGCCTGTCGTCTGAACTGGATGGACTATGCTAATATATATGGCCAATAACCTTAATTCCGCAATTCATGAATAGAGTGCACAACATATAAAAACTTAGGTAGTTTTAAAGAAGAATACAAATAATATAAACCACTCGTCAATTCAAAAAAAATGGTCTAGCATAAGGTTCAAAACTAATATTCAATTAAATATTGGGAAATAACTAAGTTTAAAATTTATCACTTCTACAGTCTTAAGAAGTTTAATTAAAGGGGGGTAATTTTTGTAATTAAATTGAAGCAATCTAGCAACTTTGATAGCGTAATTCCTGCTGAACACAAGCAAATACTTTCTAAGATGCATTACAGACAGAATAATAAAAATAAATAAAATAAAGATATCAAACATTACAAGGAAGAATTGCACATGTGAAAGTTGGCCAACAAATTACCATAGATTAAAAAATGGGCAAACTATGTTGGAAAAAAAGACTTATGGGTGCATGAAAAATTGATGTTAGAATTTATACCCTATGGAATTTAAAAGGTTGTATGCTATGGGATTAAACTCTATGGAATATGAAAGGATGCAACCTATGTGACTAATTTAAAAGGTTTTCTCTAGCATTTCGAAGATAAAAAAGTAGAAATTCTCTCTCCATTTTATGCTTCTCAGGCTCTTTTTTTTTTCTACAGTTGTAGGTGTTCAAGTAAACACTGCCGTTGCCGGTCCCAATCCCGGATGTGAAAAGTGGAGGGTTGCGTTAGGTAATCGACAGCCAGCGTAAAACTTGTCGAAAAAAATCATGACATGAATCCTTTTGATCATTGTGTAAGTGCTAGGGCGTCCCCTGGAAGCGACAAACTGCATGGCCTGAATACAGTGGAAAGTGTGCAAGGGCCGCTACACCGAGCAAGGGTTCCCACATTACGGACGAATGCGGGTAAAGAAGTTAGTCCATGATACTAGTATTAGGATAGGATCTTGGAATATAGGTTCTCTCAATGGTAAATTAATGGAAATGGTTGATATTATGATCCATAGAAAGATAAATATCCTATGTATTCAAGAAACTAAATGGGTTGGAGAAAAAGCTAAGGAGATTGATAACTTAGGTTTTAAACTATGGTATTCATGCAGTAAGAGTCGTATTAGAAATGGTGTAGGTATAATTATAGATAAAAGTTTGAAAGATAATGTTGTTAAAATTAATAGAGTTGGAGATAGAATTATAGCGACTTAAGATTATTATTGATACTGAGATTTTTAATATTATAAGTGCTTATGCTTCCTTAAGTTGGTTTAGATATAGCACTAAAGATAAATTCTGGAATGATTTAGAAGACTTAATACACTGATACTGCCTGAAGAAAAAATTTTTATTGGAGGAAATTTAAATAGACATGTCGGTAGAGTGGTAGAAGATTTCAGAAATTTTCATGGTGGATACGGTTATAGAGCGATTAATGAAGAAGGTAGAGTCATTTTAGATTTTGCTTTAGCGTATGATATGATTATTACTTAATACTTTATTCGAGAAAGATATGAGCATCTTATTACTTATAAGAATGGATCTAATAAAACACGAATTGATTATTTTCTTATGAGAAGAAGAGATCGTCGAGATTGTAAGGATTGTAAGGTCATTCCAAGTGAGCAATTAAGTACCCAACATCGATTATTAGATCTAGATTTTAAGATGAAGAGTTGTAAAATAAAGAATACTATGATTCAACATCGTAGAATAAGATGGGGACAACTAAAAGACACAAATAAAATTATTTTTATGAGTAAAATTCAAGATTTAAATATTTGGAATGTTCATGATGATGCGAATGTTATGTAGGAAAAATTAACTAATACTTATTAAACAAGTGGTTAAAGATGTACTTGGAGAATCGAAAGAAAAGTTTCATAAATAAAAATAGTTGGTGGTGAAATAATAATGTGCGAAAAGATAAAATATAAGAAATTATGTTATAAAAATTGGTTTAATTGTAAAAGCGTAGAGAGCGAGAAAAATATAAAACAGTCATTGAGGAGTGTAAAAGAATAATCATGACGCTAAAAATTCGTTTTTAGTGATCTTTATAACATGTTAGATACTTAAGGAAGGTGAAAAATATATGTATAAACTAGCAAACAAAGAGAAAAGAAAAGTAAAGATTTAACTCGAAGTAAAGTGTATTAAAGATGAAAATCGAAAAGTCTTTTCTTAGAAAAAGATATTCAACATAGGTGGGTGAGTTATTTTGATAAACTTTTTAATGATGATCGTTGAAAGTACGATCGACCTTAGTGGTCTTAATATCGTTAATAATAATAAAACTTTTCATTTTTACCGTCGCATTAGTAAAAAGAAGTTGATGAGGCTTTAAAGAAAACCAAGGGGAAAGTCTGTAGGACCTGATGATATCTCAATTGAAATGTGGAAATGTTTAGGTGATTTGGGGGTTTTCTAGCTTACTAAACTTTTTAATATTATTTTAAAAACAAAAAAGATGCTGGAGGAGTGGAGAAAGAGCATTTTGGTTCCCATTTTTAAGAATAAAAGAGATGCACAAGAGTGTGCAAATTATAGAGGAATTAAATTGATGTGTCATACTTTAAAGTTATGGGAGAGGGTAATTGAACATAGGTTAAGACGTATTACGAAGATTTCTCATAATCAATTTGGATTTATGCCGGACAGGTCTTCCATGATAATAAAACTTTTCATTTTTACCGTCGCATTAGTAAAAAAGAAGTTGATGAGGCTTTAAAGAAAACCAAGGGGGGAAAGTTTGTAGGACCTGATGATATCCCAATTGAAGTGTGGAAATGTTTAGGTGATTTGAGGGTTTTCTGGCTTACTAAACTTTTTAATATTATTTTAAAAACAAAAAAAGATGCTGGAGGAGTGGAGAAAGAGCATTTTGGTTCCCATTTTTAAGAATAAAGGAGATGCACAAGAGTGTGCAAATTATAGAGGAATTAAATTGATGTGTCATACTTTAAAGTTATGGGAGAGGGTAATTGAACATAGGTTAAGACGTATTACGAAGATTTCTCATAATCAATTTGGATTTATGCCAGGCAGGTCCACCATGGAAGCTTTACATTTATTGAGAGGTTTGATGGAGAAGTACAAAGATAATAAGGAGGATCTACATTTGATTTTTATTGATTTTGAAAAAGCTTACGATAAGGTTCCTAGAGATGTTCTTTGGAGAGTTCTTGAGAAGAAAGGTGTTGATATGACTTATATTCAAGTCATTAAAGATATGTATGCTAGAGTTGTTACATGTGTTCGAACTAAAGGAGGATTGACCAAGTATTTTACTATTTCTGATGGTTTACATCAAGGATCGACTTTAAGCCCATATCTTTTTGCTTTATTTATGGATGGTCTTACTGGCCATTTACAAGAGGATGTACCTTGGTGTATGCTTTTTGCTGATGATATCCTCCTTGTGGATAAGACGAGAAAAAGTCCAGGAAAAACTTGAATTATGGAGGTCTACATTGGAGTCTAAAGGTCTTCGTTTGAGTAGAACTAAAACTCAATACATGGAATGTAATTTTAGTAATAGTGGGTCTAGTGATAGAAGTGTAACTTTGGGTGATCAAATTATTAAAATGTGTGAACGATTTAGATATCTCGGGTCCATTGTTCAAAGCGATGGTGATATAGATGGGGATGTTAATAGTAGAATTCAGGTTGGTTGGTTGAAGTGGAGGAATGCGTCCGGCCTTTTGTGTGATAGAAAAGTACCGCTTAGATCTGAAAGGAAAATTTTATAAGATGGTGGTGAGACCTTCGATGCTCTATGGTGCTGAATGTTGGCCTTTAAAAGAGAAGCATAATGTTAAGTTAAGTGTTGCCGAGATGAGAATGATTAGATGGATGAGTGGCTTTACACTTAGAGACAAAATGCGAAATGAATATATCCGTAATAGGGTTGGAGTTGCACTCGTGACGGATAAAATTAGAGAGAGTCGCCTTAGATGGTTTGGTCACATTAAACGTCGACCACCCGATGATCCGATTAGGAGAGTAGATGTTTTAAATACAACTTATGTTAAGAAAGGCGAGAGCGAGACCTAGGAAAACTTGGGCTTATTGCATAAAAAATGATCTTAATTTATTAGAATTAAACGAAAATTTGACACTAAATAGGACGCAATGGAGAAAAAGGATTCATGTAGCCGACCCCACTTAGTGGGATTAAGGCTTTGTTGTTGTTGTTGTTTTTGTTGTAGGTGTTCAAGTTATAGATTGAAAACTGATTTGAGCTTGTCGGAGTATTTCTTACGGTGCACAAGTCTAGGCAACTGTTGTTACATCCAAGAAGATAGATGCATGTGATATCCTTAAGCATCGGTAGAAGAAGCAAATCTTGATTGGGAAATTTGTTTGGAGCACAAAGCTCTACTTTTTTTTAATTCTCATTTTTAAATTCCATCTGAACGATAAATATTTAGTTGTAATATTATATATTTCCATTGTAATACTTCACTAATAGCAATAAATTCACAAAGGGGCTGTTTGGTTCTTTGCATTAGAGGTATAAGGAAAAATAAATACAGGAGTTCAAAATTTAAATGTTTGATTAGATGAAAAAGGAAAGCAGTGTAAAATTTTGGTGAATTTAAACTTCACCTTGCAGCTCAAAGCTCGTGAATTTTGAATTAGATGGATTTGGTCAATTTTTAATAGCATTACAAACTAAAGATTGTTGTTGCTTCCACCATCACCCACCGCCGCGTGCTTCCCACCGCTACTGCCACCGGCTTCCCAGCCTCCTACTGCCGTCCACCCACAGCCACAATTCCCTCCCTGTTACAACCATCATCAGCTACCCATCACTACCGCAGTTAGATCACTGTCGGTCGTCACCCACCACCTACTTCATGCCATCGCCACTACCAGTTGCAAGCCATTCCCACCCATGTGGCGCCCACCGTATGTGTCACAACCACCTATCATTGTTGTCGCTATCGCCGAGCATATTCTACATTGATTCCATTTTTCGTCAAACTAAACACAAAAATATAAATTCTTGTATTCACTTTATATCAAACCAAATAATATCTAAATATTTCTAATACATTACATTTGAATTAAAACATATAACTTTTGCACTGTATTCATTTTTCAACAAACCAAAGAACTCCTAAATAAATAGTAGAAGTCAAGTTTATCTGTAAAATTGCTAGTAAATTTGCAACTGAAGTAGACGTTAGTTATTTATGACAAACTTTCAGACAAAATTTGCTTATTTATTTATTAAAAATTAATCATGAATTTTTTGGCAGGTATTTAATCAAAAAAAAAAAGTTTTGACGGATTTTTCGTTTTAACTTTCTTTGATTTGGATTTTATTTGAACCGAGGGCCAAAACCTCCATTTTTCCCTTTTTGTTCCTCCTTTTGCTACAATCTTAGCCAACACTAGATTCTTTCGACCTAGCTCCTCCAAAACTCATTTAATGTAAAATTTCTTCCAATTTCTTTGTAAAATTGGAAGTAAAACTCCTCTTCCCATTCAAAATTTCAATTTTAGATTTCATCCAGTAAATTCTATATTTAATTGATTTGTAGTTTTTGGTAGGATTTACAATTCCTTGCATGATTTCTATGAATTAATTGAAGATCCATCGCCCAAATCTATATTTGAATTTGGAAGAAAAATGCATTCATTTGTAGGTTAGATTTACAGTTGTTTGATTATTCCCTTGATTATTAAATTTGGTCTTCATTGAAACCATATAATTCTAATTTCCACAATATTTCAATTTTTATATTCACCAATAAAATTAGATGGTAAATATTTTATACTAATATATCACCAAATATATAGATAGTTAAAAATTTAATGGTTGTGACAGTCATTTTTGTATTAGCATGCATCATTCATTCTACTGTTGATCAACTTCTTTTCACCCAAGTGTTCAAGCAATAGCTTAAACTCATAGCACATAGTTTTTCTGAATTTTAAATTGATCAATGTTGATAATTCAATGTACTCGTGCGTAGGTTACAATCAAAGGTTATACGCTTATTGAATTTTATTCAATTTGTACATCGCATGGACTTCCGCAATGAAAGAATATAGATATACAATAGATTGCATCTAGGTGAAAAAGATTAACTGATAAATTCTTTGGTGGTATAGAGTACTTCATGTATGTGGCATCTCAACTTCCTATTTATCTTTCAAAGAAGTTATCTTGATATCTATGTACTAGACATAAGAAACCAACATACTTAACTCGGATCATGTCAGGTTGGATTTATATTTTAGAGAACTTCAACACAATTACTAATTTTAGACTTAACATAATGGTCTGAGCTACATATTTATTCTCAACCTAGTGCTTTGACAAGCTCTACTCTTTCAAACGAATATATATCTGAATGATATAAATAAATGATGGTTAGATACAGCAAGGTCTTAGTGTAAAAATCAATGGAGAAGCCTCCTAACAAAGAAATTTAAGGGTTTATTGAGTTTAGCACAACAACGATTGTATGATGGTCATATGAACCACTTGAACTTCTATTATTGTGAGAATACTCAGCATCAAAATTGAATATAATATGCTGAAAAAATATTTAAAATGGTTTGCAAGGTTGCTAAAAGAGATTAACCCGAAAGAGAACTTATTTCCAAAGGACTTATACATGAAAAAATAATGTATGGATTAGGTTTAAGCTCACAAAAATTGATTGTTTATTAACGATTGTTACACAAATATTTCTTTGAGAGAAGAAGGTTGTTTCTCATCTCACTCGCTTTGATATGAATAACACTGTCACCCTCACCCCCATGTCCTACTCACTAGCAGTTCAATCAATCTATTCTTTCCCAGATCCTACAAACATCACTCTATTTTCTCTGTCAGCCACCAATATATGTCATGTTTTATTCCAAAACATAGTATGTTGAACATAGCCACCACCGTGCACCATCACCACCACCACAACAATGTCAAGCTAGCCCGTCCAATTCAACTAAGCAACTCCCGCTTCATGCATTTATGTTGAGCCTGACTGCGGTACATATAAAAGTTTGCATGTTTTTTTTTTATTTACGATTAATGAAGTGTTGACTTTTTCATGGGTTCAATCTATTTAGACAAGTATATAAAACTACATATATAAGAAAAGGCAAATATGAAGTAACATGATTATCCTGAAAGAAAATTTCTAATTGGTTTAATAGTAGATTTACAAATGTTTGATTTTTCTCTTGGTGTAATTTTAACTATGAGTTGTTAAATTTGATCTTCATTGAAACCATATAATTTTAATTTCCACACGATTTCAGTTTTTATATTCACCAATAAAATTAGATGTTAAAGATTTTATACTAATATATCACCAAATATATAGATAGTTAAAAATGTAATGGTTGTGACAGTCATTTTTGTAAAGCATGCATCATTCATTCTACTGTTAATCAACTTCTTTTCATCCAAGTGTTCAAGCAATAGCTTAAACTCATAGCACGTAGTTTTTAGGAATTTTAAATTGATCAATGTTGATAATTCAATGTGCTCATATGTAAGTTACAATCAAAGGTTAAACTAACATCGAATTTTGTTCAATTTGTACATCACATGGACTTCCACAATGAAAGATTATAGACTTCGACAAGCAGTACTCTTTCGAACAAATATATATCCGGAAAATATAAATAAATGATGTTAGACGCAACAAGGTCTTAGCGTAAAAATCAATGGAGAAGCCTCCAAACATAGAAATTCAAGGGTTTAATGAACTATTGAGTTTAGCACAACAACCATTGTATGATGGTTATATGAACCACTTCGAACTTATATTACTGTGAGAATACTCAACATCAAAATTAAATATAATATGCTGTAAAATATTTAAAAAAATTTGCAAGGTTGCTAAAAGATATTAACCCGAAAGAGAACTTATTTCCAGAGGACTTATACATGAAGAAAAAATGTATGGATTAGCTTTAAGCTCACAAAAATTGATTGTTTATTGACGATTTTTACACAAATATTTCTATGTCTTCTCTTCTCACTCGCTTTGAGATGAATATCACCCTCACCCTCACTCCCAAGTGCTACTCAGTAGCACTTCCATCAATCTATTATTTCCCAGAGCCTACAACGTCACTCTATTTTCTCTATCAGGCAGCAATATATGTCGAGTTTTATTCCAAAACATAGTATGTTAAACATAGCCACCACCGTGCACCGTCACCACCACCACAACTTTGTCAAGCTAGCTCATTCAATTCAACTAAGAAACATGGAGTAGCAACTCCCGCTTCATGCATTTATGTTGAGCCTGACTGAGGTAAATAAATAAGTTTGCATTTTTTTTTTTTTCTTATGATTAATGAAGTACTGACTTTTTCATGGGTTCAATCTATTTAGACAAGTATATAAAACTAAATATATAAGAATAGGCAAATATGAAGTAACATGATTATCCTGAAAGAAAATTTCTATTGCGGGTCGTGACATGAGATTCAGAGTATTTGAAGTAGTAATTACACCCTTGAAATTTACACATGATGATGCATTTATAATGACATCTATTTATAAGTTTTATGTTACCAAAATAATTTTGGTGATTACCGGAGCACTGTAAGACTTGAGAACAATTGCAAAGAACACTTGAAGTGTGCATTTATAAGGAGCATTAAGGAAGTTAGAAACCCAAAAGGATCTAATAGTCATATTCAAGCTAAGGAGCATAAATCTCTCATTTCACCTATTACCTCTAAAGCATTGGTGTCCTCAACAGTCAGCATAATGTTTAAAAGAAAGAAAAGAGGACAGATACCAATAAGCCTATAATGGGTGGCTATTACAATATATAACAGTAATGTAAAACATACACAGCAATTAACTAGTAAATTGTTACTACAAAACTAATACATAATAAACTATTTGGCTAAATGTTTTTATATTTAAGATTTGTGGGAGGTCGAAATTCTTTAATCCATTAAATCCAATGAATGGTGGGATTTAAAAAATTCTGAATTTGATTAATAATATGATTGAAAAATGATTTATTAATTGACAGAATTTAACCAAAATCTTGTTAAATCCTACCAAAAAGAAAAGATACCAAACAGCCCCATAGAGTCATTTGACAGAGAAATGCAGTAGCTTAGATATCAAAATCACGCAACATTAAAACAAATTGGTAGGTATAAAGCAAAACTACGAAAAGAGCTTGACAGTGAGGAGCCAAACTCTAAAATAGACCGATTACAGTCGGTATAGTTCTTCATTGCTAAAATATAAGTGCTAAAAAATAAATCTCCAGAAATATAGTACCACGCGACGGAGAAATGGTTCAAGCTTTGACAAGTGGCTCTGCATACACTGTGCTCCCATGACGTCTCTCATTGTCCTGACAGATCACAACCCACTAAACACGAAACATAGAAGAGCCGCAAAATCTCAAAAACATAAAAATCCAGAGACTCACGCAATCAGGAGGCAAGGACGCTTTGCTTCTGGAGCAGAAGACTCATCACACTCTTCTTGCCCAACAAACCTTTTCAGAACCATCACAAACAACTCTAGCCCAGCAACAATACAGTTCCAAAACCCTCTATATCATTCTGTACGCAATACAACTCCAACAGGCCATCCAAATCGCGTAAGTTAAAGCAACGAAACATGGGATTTTGATGAAATCGCGCGGAAGCTTCATGCAGCGTGAGCACCACAACAGTATGAAAAGCCTCTGAATAACGCAGAGAAGGCCATGACTTGGTGCTTCCTTTTAAACGATAGAATCTGGAATATGTGCAACTTCGATCCCAGAACGAGTTTTCCGAATGTCCGTCACAATCCACGAACATACGGTATTACAGGACACTAAAGACGATTTTAAGAGAGAAGAAAACGGAAAGTTAAACGGCATTCACTCTCGGTCAAGAGGAAGCAGCTGAGAACGCAGAAGGAAAGCAGGTGGAAAGGGTCATCGTATTCGCTCGAGACTTTAGGAAAATCTCAGAATGGTGACAATACCTTTGGGTTATAATTTCATGTTTCGGCACTAGCTTCTGAGAAAAATAGAAGGGTTAGGGAAGAAACGAGGAGGAAAGAACCATTTATTCCGTACGGGAAAGAAACGCTTAGAAAGGTGGTTCCTTTTGCAAAAGAAACGCTTGAATTTGGGTCAATTAAAATTTTTATCTTTTTTGATGTTTTCTTATTCTTTCTTATCATGAAAATTTTTATTCTGTTAGGGTTTACCCTACACCAAGTATAACCAAATAATAAACTCGTAATGTAATATAAAATAACGCATGAATAACCCGAGAAAAACGTTAGAATAATCCAAAAACTAAACATAGCTGAATATAGCAGAATAACCCAACTGTAAATCGAGAATAACCCAATAATAAACCCGTAAATGAACATTACAGAACGCCTAAATAACTATCCGGTGATTTCCGGAATTTAGGGGGGTTATTGTTGGGTATTGTGAATATAAAACTAAAATAACCCGAGAATAACCTTAGATACTCCAAGAGATCGAAAATAAGCTGACTAAGGACTAAATATAGTATAATAACCCAAGTATAAACTGATAATAGCGTAATAATAAATTCGTTACTCAGCACAAAAGAACGCTTAAATAATTGTCGGGTTATTTCCGAATTAATTTAGTGTTATATTCGGGTTATTTAGAAAGAACTAAATAACCCGACAATAAACTCAGAATAACCTTACAATAACCCCAAAACCGAAAGTAGACTCACAATACCCACTAAATATAATAGAATAAACATACTGTAAACCGAGAATAATGCAATAGTGAACCCGTTACTCAGCATTAAAGAACGCCTAAATAACTATCCGGTGATTTCCGAAATTTTGAGGGATTATTATCGGGTTATTTGAAAGAAATCCTAAATAACCTGAGAATTAATTGAGAATAACCCTTGAATAACTCTAGAATAACCTAAAAGACCGAAAATAGGCATTTATTAACGATTAAATATATGAGAATAACCTAAGTATAAACTGAAAATAGCATAATAATAAACATGTTTATCAACAAAAAAGAACGTTTATGTTACTGTCGGATTATTTGCAGATTACTTTGGGGTTATTTTTCGGGTTACTTTGAAAAACTCGTAAATAAACCTACAATAACCCCAGAATAATCCTAGAATAACCCAAGCGTAACACCAAAACAACCTAGAAAACCGAAAATGGGATCAAACTATTGCCTAAATATATCAGAATAAGCCAAGTACATACTGAGAATAACCAAACCATAATTGGTTGCTATGTTCTTTGCAATTTGTTATATATCCTTTGATATTTAATTGAAGACAGTGTGGTATAATGAAATTTTGTAAGTACCAGAGGCCGGAAATGTTTCCAACGATTCAATCGCAGACATTTTTCTTAAAACCATTATCCACAATGAGCAAGAAGCTTATGGAAGCTAATGCACCTATGCACATCATGTTGGCTTCACTGTCCGGAAGGACCATAGTAGTTATTGGCTTAATTCAAAGCAAATTAAGGTGAAATATTATATTTGTGGAAATGCTTGTCGCAAGAGAGAGTCACAATCAACCAATATGTTTAAGTACAAAAAAGCTGACACAAGGATTGGTTGTCAAGCCATGGTTCGATACAGTATCGATGCTGAGGGCAACTGGACCATTAATAAATTTGTAGAAAGTCATAACCACCCCTTGGTGAAAGCTGGTGATAAGAATCTTTTGCGTTCCAGCAAGAAGATCAGCGAGTTAAATGAAAATTTGTTGAGATCAATGTCAAAATCCGGGATCAGAGCAGTGGATGCATTTTAATGTATTGCTTCAGAGGTTGGGGGTGTTGAAAACCTGGAATGTACGAAACAGGATACTTATAACTTTATTCAAAGAGAAAGAAGTAGAATTGAAAATTGTGATGTAAATTCTCTTTTACAACTCTTCATGGAGAGGCAAAATGAGGACAGCATGTTTGTGTGGGACTTTCAAACCAATGAGGGCAGTAGACTAACAAGCTTTTGCTGGAGTGATGGGTCCTGTCGGCTTGACTACGACTGTTTTAGGGATGTCGTGATTTTTTATACAAGCTATCGATTGAATGAGTATAATTTATGTTGTGCTCCTTTTATAGGGGTTAGCCATCATTGGCAAAATGTTATCTTTGGAGTAGATTTTTATCCGAGGAGACAATTGAGTCTTTCATATGGTTATTCAAATCATTCATTCAAATAATGGATGGTAAGTATCCAATTTCAATATTTAAAGATCAAGATCAAGTGATGTCAAAAGCCTTCGAAGAATGCCTTCCAAGTACAAAACATAGGTTATGTCAGTGGTATATCTACAAGAAATTTTCTTCGAAGGTCCATTGTGGTATGACTTACAAGGAGGTGAACAACCTATTTTATAAATGCATGACGAAATGTGATTCTGAAGAGGAGTTTGATGAGACCTGGGCATTATTGATTGATAGAGGAAACGTACACAACAATGTGTGGTTGGATGAATTGTACAATATAAGGCAAAGTGGTCAACAACATTTAATAAGAAAATATTTGGAATGGGTTTTTATCAACGCAAAAAAGTGAGTCCACAAATAACATTTGCCAAGGTGCATCTAAGCCAACAAGCTCTCTGACCGATTGCTTTAATGAGAAGGATGAAGTTTTCAAATGTTCTCAAACTTTTATTACACCCGTAGTTAAATCTAGCCCTGCTTTGAGACAAGCTGCCTCATTTTACACACGCAAGCTGTACTCCATGTTTCAGGAAGAGTTACTGCATGGGCTATGTGGAGTAACTGTGGAATTCTCATTTGAAAGTAAAGGCAATTTCTACATAAAGGAGTTGGATAATCTGGAGATGAAGAAACCCTGGATTGTTAAATATGACATGTTTAAATGCGAGATCGCTTGCAGCTGCAAGAAGTTTGAAATGATTGGCTTGCTTTGTGCTCACTCTCTACGTGTTCTCCATGCGGTAAATGTAACAAAGAACCCGGAAAAATATTTCTTATTGCGATGGTACATGAAAGCTAAGAAAGACATCTACAGTTATTTTGGAGATAAACACCTGATGGAATTCCAAATGTCTGGCAGATCTTCAAGTGGCCTTTTATTTCGATCACACATGCAAAATTTTGCGTACCAACTTGTTAATAAGGCAGAAGGACATGAACGTGTCGAAAAATATATGCTTGAGTCATTGAAAACGTTTTCTACAGCTGTTGACAACTTACTAGCTAGGAAAGAACCTCAAACAAATATAAAAACCAAAATGAAGAAATCACAAAAGATAACATATAATTTGAATGACCCCGTAAAAAGGAGGCTAAAAGTAATACCTAATACGAGGTTGGAAGGATACTGGGAGAACATAAGAAAGCTAAGGTATATATTTTTGCATGTCTTTAATGTATTATTCCATGCAACATCACTTCTCCCTCACTACATCTACTGCATACAAGGAAGGCGCAAGACATGTTCATGAGTCAAGAAGCACAAAGGAAATTCGATGTAAACATGTATGTAGCACCAGATTTTCTGAAACAGGTACAAAAATAAAATTCAAACTTTATTTTTTATGTGTGTGTATAAGTAATTTTCATATGCATAACGTTTACTTGTCCCCACTACAGGAACACATCAATAATTCTCCCTCAGTACAACTACTGCATACAGGAAAAAAGCAAGACATGTTCATGAGTCAGGAAGCACAAAGGAAATTTGATGGAAACATGTATGAAGCGCCAGATTTACTGAGTTAGGTAAAAAAACAAAATTCATACTTATTTTGTTGTGTGCATATAAGTAGTTTTCATATGCCTAACATTTACTTTTCCCCGCTGCAGGAACACATCAGTACTTATCCCTCAATACAACTACTGCATACAAGAAAGGAGCAATACATGTTCATGAGTCAGGAAGCACAAAGAAAATTTGATCCAAACATGTATGCAGTGCCAGATTTTCTAAGTCAGGTACAAAAAGAAAATTCAGACTTATTTTGTTGTGTGTGTATAAGTAATTTTTATATGTCTAACGTTTACTTATCCCCACTGCAGGAACACATCAGTAATTCTCTCTCAGTACAACTACTGCATACAGGAAAGGAGTAAGACATGTTCATGGTTCAGGAAACACAAAAGAAATTCGATGCAAACATGTATGCAGCGCCAGATTTTCTGAGTCAGGTAGAAAAACATAATTCAGACTTATTTTTGCGGTGTGTGTATAAGTAATTTTTATATGTCTAACGTTTACTTATCTCCACTGTAGGAAAACGTCACAATGGAACGAATGTACACCCTACTGATGCATTCCATTACTGATATGTAATCCAATTGATACACGTAAGCCACTCCATATATGCTGTGCATGAGGGAGCATGTTGATGCATATCTAAGCTTTTGATCACATAGTCCATTATGTGTGTGCCTTATATAAATCTCATGTGGCAGGTGTTAAACCGGAGTTGGAAAGTTGTTTTGAAATGGAAGTATACAAACGTTAAGAGCAACAGAGAACCTGATTTTTGTATTCGATAACCGACAAAGTCATGTAAGGTAGAACGCGAAGGTGTTAATGAAATATGAAGCGCTAAATTGAAACCCCAAAATCTTTCGAAGCATGCATTCCAAAAGGGTTTAGTGGTATTCCCTTCAACAAAGCATATTTCAAAGGATTTATGAGTTCCGATTTATTGCTTGATATTTCATTAACATCTTGTCGTTGTACCTTACATGATTGAGTTAGTTATCAAATAAAACAATCAGGTTCTCTATTGCTCTTAACTTCCCTTTCAAAACATCTTTCCAACTACGGTTTAACACCTGTCGCATGAGATTTATTTTGATTTGCATCGACATGCTCCTTGGTGCAGAACATATATCGACTGGCTTAACTGGATCGTGTAGATTGATTGAGATTTTTTATGTGGAAATGTAAAACATTTTGTATTTGTTTCACAAACTGAAATCCTTACTAATACGATTTAAGAGCAGAGTGTTATATATCATTTGTGTATTCTGAGTTGTATTTGTTATGAGTACGAAATACATATGGTTATTTTTTGTAAGGAATTTTTTGTGCATTTGACGTATTGTTGGTATGATATTTATCTTGTACTTTCAGCTTATGTATTTATCATGTTATGGAAAGACGATTATGTTTTCCTCTGTTGGCGTATGTAAGCAATAACTCGGCAATAAGCCGGTGATAACACAGTTGAAGAAGCCCCGGTTGAAGGACGTTTAGGGAACTATACAATTCATTATCTTATGTCCATGTTGTTTTGGCTATCACATGTCCATGTAGTACATGTACATTGCAGCCTAGTTCCTCAAATCATGAGAAGCCAAATAGCCTATATTCTTAAAAATTTTATATGATACAACACTTGTAACACAAGTAAAATTTTGGGCATGACTTAATCACATGCTTCCAATCAGGCCAGATATCACCAATAAAACCAATATGACGTGTCAATTAAATGATTAGAATAACCCATACATGATTGCATAAATTATATATCAAATAATGCTTGGACAAAAAATTAACTAATTTATTAATTACAAGCCAAAAAATTTACTAATTACAAGCCAAGAAATTTACAAAATTTACTAATTACAATCCAAAAAATTTACTAATTACAATTACTATTTGGACAATGCCATTCTGCACATTTCGTATGCAATTTCAGCTCTGAATAATGGCATACGAGCCTTCCATCCCAATTGATATCTTTAATAGCTCTTATCTATATGTACAAGTTTTTCAATATATTTATATATGAACGCACCACAATCCATGCTATTTGTTTGAAACAGAATGTCTTTCTTCATAGAAAGTGGCCATTTTAGCAAGTTGCTTGTAAAAGCTCCCCCTCCATCTCTGACAAAATGATTAATCTGCATGTCTATGTCTTAAAACTAATTAAGTATGTCAGGTTACATTAAATACAATATATTAAAATTGAGTATTAAAGATCGGTAGTTGCCAAGTGGTCTTAGAACATCATATGCAAACGCTATATGCAATGTGTTATGGAGGGAGTCGTACAATTTCCATTTGTGCTTATGCAACTTGCCAACAAGTAGTGTCCAATGTTGTTTATTAAGTATTGATATTAAAATGAACTCCAAACCCTTTGTTGTATCCTTTGTTACGTGCCTCACAAAAGTTTTGGAGTTTCCATTCCTAAGCGTCTGCAGATAGAACATGTTCAGGTTCGTGGACCAATATAATGGTGGAAGTGTCTGCATTTAATTCACATCACTTATGCTTGAAATATTACCCAATGGAGTGAGAAAACTTAGACATAAAGTTTAAACAAATGTGGTGATGTTAGTCTCCTACTTTCCATTATCAATGCAAAGCAATGAAGGTGAGAGTTAGCTAGCCAACCAATATGTAATATCCTCTCAAAGCAACCTCCAGTTATTCCAACATGGCCCTTTCGTATGATAACCTTGTCCTTGCACACATGAAATACAATTTAGGATATATCCTCCAATAAATTATTGTTGGTTAAAGCAATTGTAGTCTACTCACATTTTAGTTTATTTACTAAAACATTCATCGATTGCTTCTAGCATGTTTTGTGGAACCAAATATCTGGTAGGGAAATCGACCACTGGCGATGCTGGACACATCTTACAAACTAAATGCTGTCATACGAACTCTACTAAAATTGGTTCATTGGAGTAATTGTTACTGGGCTGTAGTGCATACCTTAAACGGATATTACGTTTCGTGTTCCGAAACTAGATCATGATGCTCCTCATCCAAATGAAAAATTTTATCTACAGTACTGTTTTCTTTTTGGCTTGCTTGTAGCTTTTGTACACATTTGGTTTTTACACCAAAAATTGTATTCTCATCTTCCGCACTACAGACATCTTTAGTGCCTGTTACGAGATTAACTATACCTGCATGTGGTCGTTCCCCTATTCTTGGATTTACTGAACCCATTTCGTAGATCACTTCTGCAGTTTTTTCATTCATTCTGATTAAACCATCAAATGAGTTTTGGGAAAGCACTACCATCTCCCTATTCAGTTTTATATTCTTCTTCGCTAATGGTAGTGAATGTTTACTCAATTTTAAGGGGACCCTCTTTCTTCCACTCTCTTTATTCTGGCAATGGTTTATTTATCTAAAATGCTGAATCATCAACTAATCTCCCATAACTCTATGAGGTACCATCACAAATCCAATCTCCTAATTTCCCATCTTAGTTATGCTGATGATGAGATGATCTTCTCCAATGCTACTAAAAATGTTGTGAAGCATGTCTATAAAAGCCTTCAATTGTTTCAAAACCATTCAAGCATGTTCTTCAATTCTACAAAGTGCCAAATCTTATTCCCTAACAAGATCTCTCTTGAATGTAAGAATTGGATCGTTAGATATACTGGTTTTTCTTGCACCCAGCTCCCCGTGAGATACCTTGGAGTGCAGATCACTACTGGCAGAACCAAACAAAACCACTTTGATGAGATTTTACATAAATTTAGTCATTACTTGGCCAACTGGACCCATCTTTACTTGTCAAATTGTGGTAAACTTACTTTGCTCAAGAGTAACATTACCACTCTCCCTTCTTATGCTTGAAAATGGCTACCATGAAGAAAAGTACTTAACTGCAATTTGAAAGAGCATTCAACCACTTCCTTTGGGTAGGTCAAAGACATCAAATTCATTGGGCTTCATGGAAAAAGGTGGCTAAACCTGCTTAGGCAGGAGGTTTGGGATTCAAAGGGATTCAGCAGATTATACAAGTAAATCTATGTAAGATCTGGCTTAAGTTCAGATCCCAGGATTCACTATGGGCCAAATTCCTATTTGGGAATTACTTTAAGACCTCCCACCCTTCTCAGGTCTCTAAAAATTTAGGTGACTCAAAATTGCGGATGGCAATGATAAAAGTCAGGCCTTTGGCAGAACATATGTTCTTATGGAACCTTAACAAAGGGGAACTTAATTTCTGGTTAGATCGATGGTGTCCAACAGAGTGGTTGTAACCCTGCAATACCAAGTTCAATCTTAAACTCCAGGTGGCTGACTGTTGGAATGGGGATAGTTGGTCTTTACCCACTCTTATGACCCTCCTGCAGGCTCCATCTGCTAGTCAAGTAGCTACAATGCAGTTTGATAGAAGTAAAGCTGATCAAATTGTTTGGCAAACCAACCATAATTAAAGTCTGTCCAAAGCCATATACTCCAAGCTTTTCAACTGGGAGAAAGTTCCTTGGGGTGATAACATTTGGAACTGTTATCTATCCCCTTCCATGAATCTTTTCTGCTGGAGGGTTTTTAAGAAGTTCCTCGCAACAGATGATATACTTAAGCTAAAGGGACTAAGGGGTCCTTTCTGCTGCAAAATTTGCTTAATGGCTGAAGAATCCATCACCCATCTGTTCTTTGCTTGTCAGTTTTCCCAGAAAGTCTGGAGTACTTTACTCAACTCTTTCACCATGGATACCTAACAACTTTAATGGGATAATATCTTTTCCTGCTGGGTTAGGTGGCATAATTTTGGTGCTGGTGTTATTCCTTTACTCACTGCTTGGTTCATCTGGATGTCCAGAAATTAGGCTACCTTTGAGGGAAAACCACCTTGTGTGAGTAGAGTGGTCAGGCATTGCACTACTTATCTTCATAAGCTCATTAAATACAAAAAAAAAATTCCCAATATTTGCTCCATCTCCATACTCTACAAAACAAACTCCCCCATGGATTATCAAGGTGTATTGGAATTCCCCTAGCACTCATTCACTTAAAGTCAACACAGATGGCAATTTCTATGAGTGGGGAGCTGGCATGGGAAGAATGTTCAGAAATCATATGGGTGTTTGCCTGTTATTCTTCCATGCCCCCATTAGTGCTTTTGATGCTTTGGAAGCAGAATTAATGACAGTCTATTGGGCCATTATGCTAGCCATTAGAAATAATTGGACATCCTTAATTGTGGAAGGTGACTCCAAGGTTCTACTCCAACTGATCCAGAATGAGATTTCCTCCTCCTGACAACGCTCTCAATGGGTCCAGAAGATCCAATCCCTCAAATGCCAATTAATGGTCAGTTTCAATTTCATATATAGAAAGGGTAACAAACCTACAGATTGGTTAGCTAGACTTGGATCACACAACTCCTCTATGGTCATATCTTCAACTCCTCCTCCCCCTTTAAAATTCTTGGTATGTGGAGACTTAATTGTTGTCCCCCATCTCAGAATAGAGACCAGCTAATTTTATCTGTGGAGCTTTACACATATATCATTACAGATTTTGAGAAAATTGTAAGATTGGGTGATACCATTACTTGTAACTTTTACTTTTCTTTGTGTGGAGTTGTAAAGGAAGAAGGAACCCCTAAGATGTTAATTGTTTTTATTTTGGGATTAGAGGGGGATCATTCTTCCCATCCTTTTTTTAATGTTTCATTATTAAATATATAGGGAGCACAAGTTGGCTCTTTCAAATATATATATATATATATATATATATATATATATATATATATATATATATATATATATATATATATATATATATATTAACGAGAAAAACAAAAGCTTCATTCAAACATTAAGGTTAAGTACATATGATGAAAGGGAGTTTTAGAGAGTCCCCCAAAAGTAAAAGCCTTAAAGGCTCAAAAGGTGTTACAAAAAAAACTATATTACTATTTGAAGCAGCATTTTTAGCTAACCAGTTAGCAGGCTGGTTAGCCTCTCTATAAGTGTGAGTCCATTTGAGTTGAAGGAAGTCTGAACAAGTAGGGAAGGTTCTGAGAAAATAAACCAAACTCCAAGGAGGAGCAGCAAAACTTTGCATAATATCAACCACCTGTTGAGAGCCAGATTCAATCCAAACATAAGAGTGTTTTAGAGCTTTGGCAGTTGTTAAGGCCCAGAAGACAACACCAAGTTCAGATTCCAATGCAGAAGAGGATACAATAGGTGACTAAAAATACCACAAGAGTTGACCTAAACTGTTCCTACAGACAACACCAATACCAGCAGAGGAAGGGTTGAAACTCCCATCAATGTTGATTTTAATCCAAGGTTGGGGAGGTAGAGACCAATGCAGCAGTACAACTTTTCTTTTTGGTGTGGAAAGCAAAGCTAAATTTTTCCTAATATAGCTGCAGCAATTAACCACAGCAGACTGAGCCAAGTAGGTTTTACCCTCATATTTGGCATTGTTCCTGGCCATCCAAAGAAACCAACAAATAATTAAGGGAATGGAGAACTCCCTTCAAAACCTCCAATCCTCCCAGCAAGCTTCAAAATCAATCCAGTCATATCTGTGTTGTGGTATCTGCAGCTGGTATAGCACCTCAGCCCAGACATGTTTAGTGAAAGAGCAGTGGAGAAACACATGGGAGTAAGTTTCCTCCTGAGAATTACAAAGCCAGCATCTAGAAGCAGTTTTTAGGCCTTTAAGCTTCAGAATATCATCAAGAGGTAGAAACTTATGAAACATTCTCCAGCAGAAAAAAGACATAGAGGGGGACAGATTCTTGTGCCAAATCTTTTCCCCCCAAACAGTATTAGGCCAACTTTTAAAAGTTTGATGGATGGACTTATTTAAGGTAGGAGTGTTGGCATGTTTGAGCTGAAGTTTATCAGGTCTGTTGGTGTCAATGGGTATAGATAGAATCTTTTGCACAGTATCCTCATCTAAAATTTCACCCAGTAAATCAACACTCCACTGTCCTTGATTCCAGAAATCTGATACAGTGAGATGGGGGTTACAATGAGAAGAACAAGGAATGGGCCCATCAAGCAACCAATTATCTAGGAAGAAATTAACATTACCAGCACCAATTTCCCAATATAGACATTGATTAGCAGTATCTCGTACCTTCAGCAACTTTTTCCAATGCTTGGAGTCCCCCAATTTAGCTTTAACAACATTAGCATAGAACTTCTTATAGTATTTCTCTTTAAGGAATCTTTCCCACATAGTGTCTTGCTTAATGAATTTAATCCACTGTTTACAATGAAATAAATGGCTCATCTGTTTGAATCTTTTGAATCCCAGCCCTCCAGCTTTAGTTGGTTTACATACTTTATTCCAAACAATCCAGTGAGGCTGTTTATATTGGTCATCCCAAAGGAATTTGTTAAAGAGTGTTTCCAACATTTTATGTGTGTTTCTCTTCATATTGACCATTTGCATGGTATAGAGAGGAAAAGTAGATAGAATGCTCTTCAGCAAAGTCAGTCTGCCTCCATTAGACAGGAATTTGTTTGTCCAACAAGTGATAAAAGAGGATATCTTATTTACTTTGAATCCCAGCCCTCCAGCTTTAGTTGGTTTACATACTTTATTCCAAACAATCCAGTGAGGCTGTTTATATTGGTCATCCCAAAGGAATTTGTTAAAGAGTGTTTACAACATTTTATGTGTGCTTCTCTTCATATTGACCATTTGCATGGTATAGAGAGGAAAAGTAGATAGAATGCACTTCAGCAAAGTCAGTCTGCCTCCATTAGACAGGAATTTGTTTGTCCGACAGGTGATATAAGAGGATATCTTATTTACTACTTCACCATATTGAGATTATCTCCTTCTTCCTTTGATCAGTTGTACCCCCAGATATTTGAGAGGTAGATCAGCAGCAGTGAACCCAGTTAGATCTTTCAACCAGCAATTGTCTTTGTAGTTCTTCCCTGCCAAAAATTGACACTTCTTCTCATTTAGTTTCAGACCAGCCACCTTGTACACATGTTCCAGGATATGTAATATTTTCCTAACAGCTTGCTTACTGCCATTTGTAAAAAGAATTGCATCATCTGCATAGGCCAAATGGCTGATCATTTGGGAGGAGCTGTGTATATAGTGAAGATAAGGATATCTGTGGTGGGCAGCATTCAGAACTCTTGAAAAATAATCAAAAACCAGAATAAATATTGTAGGAGATAAAGGGTCTCCTTGCTTCAACCCTCTCCCAGCAGTGAAGAAACCATTACTCATTCCATTCACTAGAATACTATACCAAGCACCAGAAAGCCACCTTTGAATAAGATTACAGAAGGAAGGGTGAAACCCTCTAGCCTTGAGAACTTGCTCAATAAAGTGCCAACTGATGGAGTCATATGCTTTTTTAAGATCCAATTTAAAGATGAGGTTGTGTCCTCTACAGCCCTTATCAAGATCAAGTAGTAGTTCTTGAGCCAACAAACAATTATCAGTGATATTTCTACCCTGCACAAAAGCTGATTGTTTGGAACTAATAATTTGATTAAGATGAGGTTGAAGCCTTCCAACAATGATCTTGCTAATAATTTTGGTAAAAGTACTGGTAAGACTTATGGGTCTAACGTCTGTCCAGTTTGATTTTTTTAGTATCTTTTGGTATTAGAGTAATGCTGGTATGCACCAGAGAAAAAAGAATGAACAGCATTAATCAAGTCAGTGCCCACAATATCCCAAGCTTTTATATAAAAGGCAGAGGTGAAGCCATCTGGGCCAGCAGTTTTGTTTCCATCAATACTTTTTAGAGCATTAAAGATTTTAGCTTCATCAGGTAGCATGGTAAGATTTAGTTGATGTACATAATTAACATCTTCTCTAAACACCTCAGGTTTGAAAGAATTAGGAGAGGAAGGTTGAGCAGCAAGTTGTGAATGAAAGTATCTTACAGCACTTTGGGAGATTAAATGGGTGTCAGAAATCCTGCTGCCATCAGTCTCTTTGATTCTAAGAATAGCATTAATTTGCCTTATGTATTTAATCACAACATGGAAGAACTTTGTGTTTCTATCTCCATATAAGTGTTTATTTACAACAGCTTTTTGTTTCAAAAATAGTTCTTCCCTTTCTAGAGTATGTAACAAGTGGTTTTGTGCATTAATCAACTCCTGTGTATGGGTCCAACCATGATCCTGTATTGCTTCCAGAGCTTGAACCTTGTCATCAGCCTCTTTCACCTGCTGAAAAACATTACCAAAAACTGTTTATTTCACAATCTTAATTGAAAGGCCACAGCTTTCTGTAATTTCCAAAGTTTAATCATATAGTTGGAGCAAAAGCTGGATGGAGTAATCCAAGCAGACTTGACAACCTCCAGAAATCTGGGATGCAATGTCCAAACATTTTAAAATGTGAAAGTGGAAGGACCAAAACTGAGACAGAAGGAGATTTGAATTAACAGTGGGGAGTGATCAGATGTTGTTCTATGGAGATGTTGGACATGTGTAATAGGAAATGTATTCAGCAGGAGTCATTAGCCAGCATTCTATCTAACCTTTCCAATAGAGTACCTCTCTGTCAAGTGAAGGGTGAACCAAAAAATCCCAAGTCAAATAAACCTGCCCTTGTAATATTTTGGGAGAAAGTGAGCATAGACTGAAGATCAGGGGTTCTCCTACCCAACTCTCACTGGGATCCCTGATGCAATCGAAATATCCTCCCACCAACCAATTAGTATTGATGCCATTACTGATATTGATCAACTCAAACCATAAAGAAATTCTATCATTGATGGTTTTACAGTTCAATTCCTTCCTACCGAACACCCAGATTTTGTTATTGCAGTTAGAGTGGAACTGAAAACTTGGAAATTTTTTTGTGAAATTCTGGATATTTTTCTTAACCATAGGTTCCAACACAACAATTAACCACAACTTATGAGTCCTGTTAAGGTGTAAGAGTCTATTAAGGGTGCCAGGACTAGCCACACCCCTAACATTCTAGCATAATAGATTAATCATGGTGAAGAGCTTTACCAGCCCTAGTAAGCCTAGGGGCTGCAGAGCTTTCCATACCAATAATGTTTGATGGAGATAAATTTAGTAATTCTAGAGTATCTCTTTTTCATCTTCTGCTTTTCTATTGAGACCATACCTCTTCCACATTATTTGTTATTCCTGCTAAAACAAATTGAGTAGAAACCTCATTGAGAGGTTCATGTGGAGTAATAAAGGTGTCACCAGCTTCAGAGCTGAAAGGTAATGCCTCCCCCACAGGGGGACCACTATTATGTATGCTATGGGGTAGTGTTAGCTCATCATCATTAGATGGATCTCTTATGTTAATTTCCTGGGAATGAAAGGGTTCAGATTGGAATGTTGGTTGGTTATGAGCAGTAACAGGAGTAGGAAATGGTACATGATGCTCAACATCCACCTTGTATTGAACAACTTCAGAAATATTTTGGCCCTGTAAGGGTTCCAACTGGTCAGTCATAGGAAGAGGAATAGTATTAGGTGCACCCCCAGAAGGACCTGGAGTCTGTATATGGGCTTGAGAGGATTTATGTGTGACTTGATCTGCAGTATTCTTACCTTTGACATTATAAGGCCTAAGTTCAGGATGAATTCTGAAACATTGGTCCATAGTATGTCCAAAGATGTGGCAGTGTTTACAATAAAGAGGTTGATACTCCATCACTATAAGCTGCCAGTACCCATTGTTAGCAGCACCCAACCAGACTCCATCAAGGTAAGGTTGTGTGATGTCTCTTTCCACTAAAAACCTAGCATTTGAGATTCTTGTTACATTGGCAGAGGGTATATCTAACTTGAGGAGCCTTCCCATTAAATCTGCAATGTCATATATGATTATATGATTGTTGAAAGGTAACTTGAGGTTAGGAAGGCTGAACCAAACAGGGACAATTGGTGGCTCCTTAGAAGGATCAAAATCTAAGGTCCATTTAAGCAGTTTCATTGGCTTGCCATCAATCATAATAACCTTATTTGAGAATATCTGGGCATAGTCCTCTTCCGAAGAGAGCTGCAGCATGATGTGTCGACTATCAAACACTCCTATTTTCCAGCTCCCCAAAAGTTTGAAGTCATCCACAGCCTTCCTTAGAATATCAAGTTTAGGGTGTCCAAACTGAAATTTGCCTACCAAAGTGAATCCGTATGGCTCGTAAAGTTTAGCCATTTCCTCCTCGATGAAGATCAAAGCAAGTTTACTCGCTTTTTGGTGCAGCGCTCGATAAACTCACAGTCGGATTTGCCTTCAATAGCATCATGATAGAGCTGGGGAAAAACTATTTTGTCTCCCAAAGTGGTGCCCCCTTCCTTCCTTACAATGAATTCAACAAAAGTGACCCTTCCCACAAAGTTGGGGTCAGCCTTGGTAAGATCAGTAGCCGTTACCCAATGTAATAGTAATCCACACCCAAATTCAAAAAAGGAAAACTCGGGAAGAACCAAAATACTTCCCATGCCAAAAGAAGAAGAGAAAAACATAAGAAGTTGGAAGAAAAAACTCAGTCAGCCACCAAACCTGCCTCAACATCCACCAAGAAGATACAGCTGCCAGCAAATCCCTCACCCTCTCCATAAATATATATATATATATATATACATTTACATATATATATATATATATATATATATATATATATATATATATATATTCATGGTGAAAGGTCCGATAGTAAGCAAATCTCCACTCTTTGCTGCAGCTTTATACAGAATCACATTTCAAATCCTTCCTCCTCAATCAAGCCCAAAACCAGGGTGACATTAATTCAATGGACCCCTGCCCCTCTTCCTTGGGTCAAGATCAATACTGATGGAAGTTACACTTTGCATAATGCTGGCATTGGTGGGGTGTGCAGGAACCATCAAGGTAACTGCCTTTGGTGGTTCCAATCCCCCATTTGTGTTTCTTTAGCTCAGGAAGCAGAATTTGCTGCTGTTTTCTGGGCCATCAGGATGGCAAAGGAGCTTATGTACACTCACCTGGTTATTGAATCAGATGCTGCTCATAGCCTACAAATGTTGAGGGGTTCTGCCTCCACACCCCCACCATCTTGTGTATTGGAAGAGGAAAATTAATCAGCTTACTCATAATATCCAAATTCAGTGGCAACACACTTATAGAGAAGGGAATCAACCTGCCAATTGGCTTGCCAGAACAGCCTCCTTCAACCAAAGAATTAAGTTTAGTGCTTCCCCTGAGGCCCAGTTATCTACTTTGTTGAGAGGAGACCTTTTGGCTCTTCCTTTTGTCAGAAGAGCTTAACTTTATTTTCCCTTTTCCTTCTTTTTCCTTTGGGTGCTGTTGGGCCTCACCCCCCCTCTAAAACTGTTGTAATTACTTTAAGTTTTAACATGCAAGGAGCTTAGGGCTCTTTTAGAGAAATATATATATATATATATATATATATATATATTAAGAAAAGGAGCTAAACTTGGGACCACCTGGATCAAAAAATACAGTTACAAACTCCTCACAAATAAAAAAAACAAACCACCCAGACCAAAGATCAATAACAGCAGCAAGGAGAGCACAGGAAGGTCAGTTTTGCTCATGGTAAGCCAGTCTGAGGTGGGGAAGCCCCAGATTGTCCCCAGCAATTAGAACCTTTAAATCAGAAGGGGGGACTGAGACACCATCACCTCCCGGGTAGTAGAGCCAGTACAAGCTAGCCAATGTGCTGGTTTATTCCCCTCTCTGAGAATAGAAGAAAATTTTGCCTGGAGGGGTTTAATATGTTTAATTTGCTGTAACCAGTAGTTGTGATTCCAATTTGTACGAGTAACATTATCAAGACTGTTCAGCAGCTCAGTGGAATCAACTTCAACCCATATATTACACCAATAGACTTTTCTGGCTAATGTAGTGCCCAGAACACTGCAATTAACTCAGCTTCAAAAGCATCTTGGGCATTCACAGGGGCATGAAAAAATAGGAGACACTTACCAAAGTGATTCCTAAAAATTCCCCCCACCCCAGCACTGTCTTTGGAAAAACTTCCATCAGTATTAATTTTAATAGTAGGACTTAGAGGGGGCTCCCATCTAACAGTTTTAACAAGGGAAACAACAGCAGTTGGAAGTGCAATATGTAGAATATTAGGGAACCTCTTGTGTGTAATGATTTTAGTTAGGTAAGCTTGTCGGCATATTTTTAGGTTGAGTGTTGTATTTTTAAAAAGGGGTCGCCTAACAGAAATTGTCGACGAATTTTAGATTTTAAATTTAATTTAAATATGTATATATGGTTTAGAAAGTAGTATTTGATTTTGAAAATAATTTTAAGATATGAAATCAAACCGCTCTCACATCCCAAATAGTTTATATAAAGGAGCATCGCATCACAAACCATGTATCTATCCCGAAGAATAGACACACTGCTTGATGATGGGGCTCAGTTAAATAAACTAGAAGATTTGTGACATCCGTTTGGTCTGCGAACCAATTTTATAAGCCGACAAATTCCCCTGCTTAATATAAATGGATTAAGCAGGATTTATATTACCTGGGTTCTTAAAGTTCCCTATAAGGGCAAGCCCCTATAGTTAATTACATCTTAAATGACGGGAATCATCTAAGAAAACTCTCGATAATGATCAGTGGTTTTGCTCTCAAGAATTTCAAAGTTTAAGGTTTTCAAACAATTGGATTTTTGGAAATTTTTAATAGGGAATGACTCAAAATTGGAACAAGTTACTTTTGAGGATCCAAAGGAAGAGAAGTAGGAGAAGCTGAGGATCCAAGAAGAATCTTGGCAACTTCCCAAACTATCCTATTGTTTGGCTCGGTTTTAAGAAAATCCTAATATTATTTGATATTTCAATCTTGCCAATTTTAATTAATTTGGACTTATATTTGTATGATAAAACCATACAAATAGCCTCGAAGATGTGAAGGTTTGTGTCGTACCAAACGACTACCTCAGAGTCCTAAGACCGGTTAGGGCTTAATTTACATGACATGATCATGCAAATGCCTAACGAAGAGTTGAAGATTTATGTTGTACTAGGAAAACTACCTCGAAATCCTACGGCTTTGTTGTTTAAAACTAGGAAAGGTTTTGCTGAAGTAGACCAGAGTTTTGTTGATGACGATGGCCGTGCTGCCCACCATGCTCCGAGCTCCTTGTTGTTGCAGAGGTTTAGTTTTAGAAGTCATAAATCAGGAGATGAGAGAAGTGTTTTGGTTTAGAAATCTTAAAATTCAAGTGTTTTTAATATTTTAATTAAAACAAATCTTAAAGTTGATTATAACAGAACCGATTAAGATCCCACGGTTCCGTCATCCCAGCACCGTTATTTTCATTGAATTCACTTAGTCCAGATGAATTTGCTAAACTCAACTGAATGAGTTCCACACTTTCAATTAGACCGTGGGAAATCCCGTTAGCAACACGTAGGTTACATCATCCGAGGTATTCCCGATCATTCAACGAGACGTTTTAATTTAGTTGCAATTGTAGTTCTGTTGTTCTGTTTGTGATTAAATTTTGAGTTGTTTTATATTTTGAAATGTTGTGACGGTGAATTTTATCTTGCAGTGATTTTTAATTTAGTTTTAGTTTCAGTTCAGGGACTATACTAAAGGTTTTGGTTTTCTTGCAACAGTTGTTTATCATGCAAGAAAAGTAGAGTGCATTTGCAATAAAGTAAATTGCAATAAAATAAAAGCGTACCTGGAGGGTCTTCCCATCATCCCAAGCTGCACTTAAAACACATGTTAAGTCATTTAAATATTTCAACAAGTACCTAGGTAAAGCTAAGGGAAAGGTTTTGGTTGTCTATCAAAGTCCTAATCCCAGTAACTAGTCATCTCCTATGACGTCTAAGTTCTTGTATTTTGGTTTAAGGATGATTTTCTTCATCAAAGAACAATTAAGTTCAATTGTTCTTATAAACATCCTATCATATTGAGGAAGTGCTTAAGACGAGTCTTAAACATCTTTTCAATATTGCTAGGATTGTTCTAAGTCCAAATGGATTTAATTAATCAGGTGAAGCAATCATCCGAGGTTTAATAAAGTTTTGTTCTTTAGCTCAGTGAACTAGGATGTTTGAATATCCTATGAGTGAAGTGCCACTTCACCTAATGCTCCATCTGGGAGTTATGATAACAAGAGCTTTTAAGGGCAAATGATGTTTTAGTGATTTGTGATTTAATTTAATTTTAATTAATGGGTTTAAGTTCGGAATAGTTGTTCAAGTTGTTTTAGATTTCATTTTGAATTCTTTATGTCTTAAGTGATGTTATATTTAATTCTATTTAATTTAATTTAATTTAATTTAATTTAATTTAACTTAATTTGGTTTAGTTTTATTTAATTTAATTTAATTTAATTTTAATTTAATTTGTTTTAATTTAATTTTAATTTTAATTTAATTTTATTTTTAATTTAGTTTTGATTTTTATTTTAATTTAATTTTTGATTTAATTTAATTTAATTTAATATGTTTTAATTTAATTTAATTTAATTTACTTTAATTTTAATTTAAATTTTAATTTAATTTTATTTTAATTTTAATTTAATATTTTATTTAATTTTTTTTATGTTTTAAAGATGATTTAATTTAATTGTTAAAGTATTAATTTAATTGAAATTTTGATTTAATTTAGTTTGAATATTTTAATTTTTAATTTAATTTAATGACTAAGTCTTAAATTTAGATTATCATTAGGAATTAAATATTATTGAAGTGATTAATTTAGGGATTTTTAAATTGAAGAATAAATATCTTCTTAAATGATATTCCTATTTTAATAATTTCAATTTTTATTAATCTTCCAAATTCAATTAATTGATTATTCAAGGTTTATTCTTAAAATTGATTGATTGGTTCCTACTCTTTAATTATTTAAATTTCAATCATCCAAATCAGATTAAGATCAACTATTTTACTCTTTCATTTTATTAAGCCTAAAATTTTAATTAGAGGTTGAAAGTTTTAATTACCATTTTGCCCTTCAAGCTTAATAATTCCATAACTCACTAAATTGAGCTTAAATGAATTTGAAATTTTTATGTGGCTTCACTCACATGTCAATTAAGACATTAGAGAGAAAATATGATTTTTCTGTATTTAATTTATTTATATAATTATTTTTTTGTGGAAAATGGGGATTTTCAAGGAAAATTTAATAAGATGACAAAAGAAAATTTTCTATCCTTAAGAAAATTATGGGGCACTCCTAATGACCAGAGGACCATTTGGACAAATTTTGGTGATTTTTTGTATTTTATTTTATTTATTATAATTATTTTTAGTTTTGGAGTAATAATTAATTTAAAAATAAAATAAAGGTTGAAAAATGAATTTTATATTTTTCAAAAATCTTTCTGATATAAGAGAAACCAGAAACCAATTTTTATAATTTTCTAATTTTTCTTTGATTTATTAGAATTATTTTAGTGAAAAGGTTGAAAAATACATTTTTTAATATTAAAAATTACATTAAACCTTCAAAATTCAATATCTTATCCTAGGGACTTAAGAAAAATATTTGGTTATTCCTAAGTGTTTAGAATTAAAAATATGACATTTTGCTGATTTTTAATATTTTTGTGATTTTTATTATTTTTAATTATTGAAATTATTAAAATATTGATAGAAATCAACTTTTTTAGAAAATTATAATTTTAATTTTTCTAAGTTCCTCTGATATCAAAGAAGCTCCAAAACCAATTTTGTGAATTTTTAAAAAGTATTTTGTGTGTTATAAATTCTTAAAGTTTGATTTCATTCATGGGGCTTAATTAACTCATTTGGTGGGGCTAACCAAGTCCAATTGATCTCAAATTTTTATGTGGTGTTCTCCTATCCCTAGAGGACAGTGGAGAATTGTTTTTAAGTTAATTTGATGAGTGGTTAACCCTAATTAATTAAAGTTCTATTTTGGGTGTTTAGGCCAATTAGGGTTGTTCAAAGTGAATTAGCTCAAAAATTATTTTTCCTAGGTCCCTCTGGTCATAAGAAACTTCACCAAATTTTCCTAGAATTTATTTCTCAACATGCTAATTATTGGAATTAAAATACTCAAAACAGTAACATGAACTTGAAAAATCAATAACTTCTCATAGGGATGGCCTTTGACCTTGGAAAATTCAGGGAATGTTCCCAAGTTCAGAGGCTTCAAAAGCCCTATGGTCTCATGCCATGGTGAATTTCCTATATGCATGGAGAATTGAAATAGTGCAGAGAGTAAATAAATTATTAAAAATAAAATACTTAATGAAATTACTTGATTTCTTATCCACATTATTCTCTCTCGTTCACTGAGCAAGAGGGTATTTTTATTTTATTTTTGTGATTTTTCTACACAAAGTTATGGATTTTCAAAGTTCTGGTAATTAAATAAATAAGAAAAATCCTAATTTCCTACTTATCCACGCGGCGCTGACTCATCCTCGGCGTCTCCGAAAGGCCACGCGGCGTGTTTTGATTCAGCGCCGCCATCCAACTCAGTGCTCCAGGGGCCCGCGGTTCATGTCCCATTGCTCTGTCCGGCGCGATCCTGGTCGTCCACTCGATACACGCGCGATCCAACGGTTGCCAGTCATCGTCTACGACTGGTGTGAACCCGTGACCGTCAACCATCTAACCCTAATTTCTCACTTGATTCTCAACGGATTTTCGAGTTCTTATGCTCTATGGATTCGTCTTGAAGAGATGAACACATCCATACGGTAACCATGTATTGAAATTGACCAAAACTAAATTGAGAATCTCTGGAAGCTCGGGAGGAAGATTGAGTCCATACCTTTTGCTCAGAGAAGTGAAGCTTCGATCTGAGAGTTGTGTCACGTTCGATTGGGTCCAAGCAAGCTCCAGATGAAGTCCCTTGGCCTGGTGAATTGTCTAGGTATGATTTCGACCAAGCTCGATCACAAAGCATGGAGGCTGGAAGCAATGGCTGGCCTGGTGAGGGGGCTTTTAGGGGGAAACCTCTTTTCTTGGTCTGGTGAAGGTGTAGGACCAATCAATTTGGGGATTGGCTCACTGTGAAGAAGTGTCCTGGTTTTTATGCTGAAATTTGAACTCAAAATTGAGCTCAGCTGGAGGGAATTGGGGCTGGAATCCAGTGGGAATCAAATGCTCTATGTGTGGAGAATAGTTTGGAATGATTTTGGCAGAGTTTTCTTAAGGTTTTTTTTAGCACTTCTCATGGCTGAGAGGAGGTGGTGTTTAAATAGGAGAGGGTGGAGGGCCTCCCAGGGGGAGTTAGGGCTTGGGATCAGCTGCTCTATGCAAGAGAAGAACAACCATGGTGGCCACTGGACTTGGGGCAACTCAGCAAGGGGGAATTTCAATGTTGGCTCACATGTGAGCTCTCGGGTGTGGTGTTTTCCGGTGATCCAGGTGGCTGGCCGGCAGGCATGGGTCACCCTCAGGTTCAGGTGGGTCAGGGCTTGATGTTTGTGAAGTCAATTGGTGGCTCTCATGTGTAAAGGGTTTGAATCAAAGTGGATTGGGGTAAGGGTGTATTTTGGCTCAAATTGGTCAACCCATGATTTTGGGTTTGGTTCACCTCCCCAAGACCTGGTTTTGGGCTGGGTGAATTAGTTGGGTCAGCTGGTCTTAAGTGGAGAAGTCTCCATCCAAGAATATTTGGATTATATTTGGGTTAAGGGGAATCATAAGTAAGGTTACTGGCTTTTAGGAAGTGCTTAAAGGACCTCCTCCTTTTGCCCAATGTGGTAAGGTCACATGTAAACAACTCACATGGCTTGCATGTGGCTTAAGAATGGCTTCATGGCTTGCCTATGGCTTAGGATAAAGCTTGGTCAATTTCATGGAAGTAGAATTTAGGAATTTTGGTATTTTGGTGGAGAATTTTCATGAAGCTTGATTTTGAATGGTTTAATGATGATTTTGAAACTTAGGGGTGTTTTTGATTAAGTGGATGATGTGGAGAAATGTCATGTGGGCTTTAGATTGAAAACTTGTGCTTTTGAAATGGTCTTGGGTGGGCTTTTAAAGTGGTTTAAGGAAGTGGGCCTTTAGGTTTGAAAATGGGCTTTTGAATAGAAAAAATTGCAATGGGCCATGCTAAATAAATGTTGAGTTTTGTCTAAGGATGTGTCATGATTCGAAACAAGTTTGGAGTGATTTGGGTTTGAATTGGGTTGGATTTGAGCTTCTTTGGTAAAGGGGTTAATGTAGGTCAAATTGGGCTAATTTGGGCCAATGTTGGGCTAGGGTTGAAATTGATGTAACGTTAATGTTGGGAAATGTTTATGGGAGTGTTTCAAAGAGGTTTCAACTTTAGTTGGGTTTTGGTTTTGGGACTTGGGCTCATTTGGGTTAGGTTTGGGTTTAGGTCAAAATTGGGCTTTTTGGTTTTGAGTTGAATTTGAGTGGGATTTAGGTGTAAATTTTGGGCAAATCATGTTAGTTTTTTATTTATGGGGATGTTAGGGAAGGTTTAGAAAAGGTTTGGGGTCAATTGAAGTTGAATTGGTTTGGTTTGGACTAAGTTTGGGTCATGGGTCCAAATTGGGCCTTAAGCTCAAAAGTGAAATTGGACCCAAATGTCAATCAAATTGGACTTGGATTTGGTCTAGATTGATATTGCGGATATTGAATTGAAGTTTAGAATTGAATTGGACCAAAATTGGGGTCAATTGGGTAGGTTTGGTTTGACATTGGGTTCACTTGGGTTAAGAATGGGCTATATTGGGGGTTTTGGTAAAAGTGGGGTAAATTTACAAAATTGGCCTATGGTGTAGTTCGACAAAATGAAATTAGGAATATTTTAGATTTTCTGGAATTTTCTGGGAATTTTCTGAATTTTTGGATTTTTTGGCTAAGAGGGGCATTTTGGGTATTTGGAGGGTATTGGGGGATATTTTTAGAATTTTTTTGGTATTTTTGGCTATGGATGATCAATTTGATTGTTGAGGAAATGTTCAAGGTTAATTTTGGGGAATTTTGGGTAATTTAGGTGATTTTGCAAATTTTGGGTAGTTTCAAAGGCATTTGGTAGGTTTGGTGGGGCCGAGGCCCCGGGGTCAAAAATTGAAATTTTGAAAAAAAAGAAGAATGATCAAATATGAGTGAAATGGAAGCACTTTGGTTGAGCCATGAAGCCATGTTAAGGCTATATGAGCCATGAGAGGACTCATTTGAGGCATACACTATGTTGTTCCTAATCCTCTTAGCGAGGGGCTTAGGGGTTAAGGTCCATCCATATGAATTACCTACATGAGTCAAGGAGTCAAGTTGGGTATGGGTGTGGTTTTAGGATTTGGATTGTGTGTGAGAGTGTAGAGTGTGAGTATAGTGAGTGTGTAAGTCAACCCTCACCAGACCAAATCACCGGTGGTGGTCCTAAGGCCAAAGAGTCCTATAGGGAACTCATCCTTTAAACCTTCACATTTGATTTCAACCCTCTAGGTGATTAGGGGTCTATAATCAAGCTTGTGGGGTTTGCAAGGAGGCAAGGAGTGGTTCAAACTTCTAAAGGGGTGGGTCCCAATTCTAGTCCTCTAAGATAGTCAAAGGAAAAGCCTAAGGCTAGATCCTAAGTGCTAAAGAGAGAAGAGAAGACCTCATCAAAAATGAGGTCAACAAAGCTTTGCAATTTCTTACCACTTTAGCAACAGTAGCAGTGGTATCATCAAATTTGGATTGGTTTCTGGCCTTCCAAAGGAACCAGGTAACTATGAAATCGATAGTATGAAAGCATTGGTCCTTCCAGTCTTTCCAGCAGTTATGGAACAAATCCCATTGAATAGTGGTTCTCTCCATACATGAAGCTAGTTCCATCCAAACAGCTTGGGAGAAAGAGCATTTGAAGAATAAGTGAGGAATAGATTCTTTCTGGTGGTGACACAGCACACAAATTGAAGGTCCCATTAATCCTTTCATTTTAAGTGTGTCATCAGTGGGGATGATGCTATGAAAGACTCTCCAACATAGGAAAGACACAGATGGGGTCAAGTATTTGCTCCAAATAATTTTCTCCCAAGGTACAGAAGGCCACTGGTATGATTTACTATAAATGACTTTGGTAATTCTCTGAAGTTGGTGAATTTGCCAATTGATTTTGTCAGGTTTACCTCTATTAAACATTGTAGTGAAGATTTTTTGAGCTGAATGATCCTATAAAATAGCTTTAAGATGTGGGAGTGACCAGTATTAGCCATCCCATAGATCAGGAACCTTAATTGTGTGATCAGCAATATCCACTATAGGAATTAACCAGTCCTTTGGGCACTAGTTATCCAACCAGAAGTTTATTTCCCCTTTCCACAATTTCATGATAAAAAGATCCTCAGCAGTTTGTCTAATTCTGAGCAGTTTTACCTAGATTTTGGAATCCCCCAATTTCCTGACCACAAGTGAAGGATGAGTATACCTGCAGTACTTGCCCTTCATATATTTGGCCCATAGAGAAGCCTGTGCTCTGAAATGGATCCAAAGTTTACAAAGATTGACCTGCTGAATGTGAGGAAAGCCTTTGAAACCCAGACCACCAGCCAAAGCTGGTTTAGTAACTTTTTGCCATGAATTCCAATGCATTTGTTGTCTCTGACCTGACCAAAGAAATCTATTGAAAGCCCTTTCAAGTTGCAATTGGGTACTTTTTTTCATTGTTGTCACTTGCAATAAACAGGAGAGGAAGGTGGTGAGTATACTTTTTAGGAGAGTAATTCTGCCTCCATTTGAGAGGAAAGAATTTGTCCAGCAGTTACGTTGGGAGTTGATCTTGGTGAGGATATCATCAAATTGGATTTGCTTAGCCCACCCCGATATAAGGTAGGCCCCAAGATATTTAATAGGAGGGGTACAGTAGGAGAACCCAGTATATGCCAGGATCCATTGCTTAATATGAGCTGGTGTCTGTTTAGAGAAGACCAAATGACATTTATCAGGATTAAACACCATAACTGACTGATTTTGGAATGAGTTTAGACAGTCTTTCAGTTTTTTCACAGCAGTTTTGTGAGCACTTAAGAAGAGCATAATGTCATCTGCATAGATAAGGTGAGTGATAACAATGTTAGATCTATGGTGGTACCTGGCATAGCTCTGATTCAAAAAAGCTTTATCAATCATTCTGGAGAAATAATCCAATGCCAGAATGAAAATAGTTGGTGATAGTGGATATCCTTGCTTTAGACCTCTAGTTGCTTTGAAGTTGCCCCTAGCTTGGCCATTAATCAAAATGGAGTTCTCATTTGATTCCAACCACCTTCTGATGAGATTACAGAACTGAAAATTGAACCATATATATATATATATATATATATATATATATATATATATATTTCCAAAGAAGGGGCACTAGGCTCCTTACATGTTAAAATATAGAAATCATTACAAAGATTTTTGGGGGGTGAGTCCCAAACAACACCCAAGGAAGAAAACAAAATAAAACAAAAAAACAACAACAAAAGCCCCCACAGAAGCAAAAAATAACAGGGGGAAGGGCCTAAAAAAACCATAGGAGGAAAAGCAACAAATGAAGAATAGTGGATTCCTTCACTGCAAGAGCACCACCAGAACAAAACAATCACCTAACAGAAGTTCAGTCTGGAACAAAATAGAAGCTCTCAGATGTTCAGCCTGAGATGGGGAGCAGGGAGAAGGTCACCAGCAATTAAGAAGTTAAGGTGGGGAGGAGGGGAGGTAGCTATAGAGAGTTTAGTAGATAGAGCACCAATATTTGCAAGCCAGTCTGCAGGTTTATTACCTTCTCGAAAAATATTTGCAAGCTAGTGTATATAAATATAATTTTATGGAAAATATTTTACACACTAGAGGTACTACGCAAGTATACGTATCGTTTCAAGTAATATAGGGCTTTAAATAAAGACCCCAGTATCGATCCCACGAGGAGATTTATAGATTTTTAAATATTTTAATTTTATTTTTATGTATTTATTTTAAAGTTTTAATATTTAATATTTAATTTACTAAATGTAAAATTAAAGAATTATAAAATAACGAGTGATGTAAATAATAATAAGCAAACAACTTTCTTCCTTTCAATTAATCCAAGACTTTTTAGATAATGTAATATTCATGGAGAATATAAATTTATGGTATTGTGCCAAATAGAAGCAGTCCTATTCTTTACCTTTGCTCAATAGTATAAAGAACATTGGCTAATCTATAGATCAGGTCTGGATGTATTGTTAGTAGAATGGGTTAATCTAGGCTCACACTACTAGATGTCCAAGGGTGGCTATGGTCAGCCCTACTAGTGACCCGTTCCCTCTCTATAAACCAAATTACAAGAATTTAGTCTGTCAATCCAATAACGTATTAATTCTACACCCATTGAATAATATTTTCCTACTTATTTGCACTTTACCTTGAATAACCCGCACAAGGCCTTAGACTACCCAAGGATTCATGTGATATCTACTAGTTAAGAATTCATCTCCTTCTAGGTCTCAAAACTTTCCAACAGATTTTAACAATTTAAATGGCCAATTTAAATAGTAAATTAAGTTCCGGTATTAATATCATCATAATATTTAAAACATATTTTAGTTTCTAATTCTCCAACGAATTTTAGATTATCTTATTTATCTTTTCATAATTGAAAGGAGAAAGTAAAGTAACTACTCATAACACATTGAATTTAAATTACAAAACATATAAATAAAACTTTGAATCAAATTACAAATACTTATCTCAAGTGTTTCTCCAACTGAACCTCTGATTCCTTCTGACTCCAAAGCGAAATAGACTTCACAAGCACCAAATCTTTCAAACTCTCAATACAAACTCTAAATAAAATAAACTCACTAATTTATGAAGGAAATTAAACTAAAAGTATGACCCTTAAAATTTCTCTTTAATTCTCTCTCTGATGTTTGGCTTCTTATTGGGCTTGGGCGTTTTTCTCTATTGAAATGGCCTCCTATTTATAGGCTTCAAGGGTTGCCTAAAGCATCTCTTCAAAATGTGTCCAAGTTCAATGAATCTTCTAGAAAGTGTGTCTGGCGCCTAGGCGCCGGACTCCGCGTCCAGTTCTTCGCACCTCTTCACTTTGGATCGCACCTCTTCGTGATCCAAACCATTTCCAAGCGTCTCGATTCAATGTATCACATGTCCTATAATCCAGGAATAACTGCCAATCTTCTAAATGGTCCAATAGCCACTCTAACCGTCAAAATAACCATCCAAAGTAGTTACAAAAACCGTCACAGATTTGGTATCGAGCTGGCGCTTAGGCGCCGGATTCTGGGGCCTAGGTGCCAGGCCCATTATTTTGGAAATTTTGCATTCTAGCTCCATTTTTGCTCCATTTTCATCCATTTTCATCTTTTTTTCCTTTTTGAACGTTTTTGTTTTTGAATGTTTTTGCATCACCTACATCCAAAAACATAGAATACCTTTCATTAAAGCATAATATCCTTAAAAATTTGATAAAAATCAAGGCATAAAAATAGGTATTTTTTCATGGATCTAAATCCCCCAAACTTAAATGTTACTTGTCCTCAAGTAACCCTTTTTACTATATAAAATATATAACATTTGGAAAAAAAGGTAAATATTTAAGGTTCCTTGTAATTTTTGATTTTATAAAGGCTTTAGTAAATCATTAACCAAATTTCTCTAACTAAGTTTAATTTTTAGAATTTAAAGAATATTTAACTACCAAATTGTAAGACTTCAAAAATTTTTCATTCATTTCAAAAATAATTGTAGTTTATTATATTAAGATCACATAAATTATTTACAAAAAAAAAAACTTCATGAAAATCTTTTCTAATAAAGATGCATGCATAAAAAATAAGTTGTACAGCCTTAACATGTTCATGTTTTTTCCAGTTTCCTTTGGATTGATTTCAACATTACTAGGAAGTGTTACTGGAGGTCTGTAATTAATTAAATTAGCGATTTTTCCCATTTGATTCTCAATATTACGAATAGCAGTATTTTGATTTTGTAATTGATTACTCAGTTGTAAAATTAATTCATTTATAGATAACTTCTTTTGTTGATTATTAAATCCAGGAGGCTTATAGTTTGAATTTACTTGATTGTTCCAATTTTCAGTTGGATGAGATTGATTATTACCCCATTGTTGTTGTGAATTATTCCAGTTAAAATTAGGGTGATTTTTCCATCCAGGATTATAATAATTTGAACAAGGATTATTTTTACTAGCAATAGCTTGTAAAGTTTCAATAGTTTGAGAATCTTCCATATTAGCACAGTTGTTATGTGATACATTGATAGCAAAATTATCCGATTTCTTAGATATTGCAGCTACTTGTGAAGCTAAGATAGAAAAGGCTTCGTTATCATGAATACTTGCCATTCTTTTAGGATTAATCCTTTTAGAAGGCCATTGAAAATTATTGTTAGCCATTTCTTCAATTAAAGTATAAGCTTCTTCAAATGATTTAGCCATTAAAGAACCTCCAGCAGCAGCATCAATAATTGATTTCAGTGATCCAATATATCCGTTATAAAATGTTTGAATAATTAACCAATCAGGTAAAGCATGATGAGGACACTTTCTTAATAGTTCTTTAAATCTTTCCCAAGTTTCATAAATTATCTTCTGACCCGACAACAAATAACGCAGTAATATTCTCTTCCAAAAGATAGCAAAAAAATTTGACTCAATTTATAAATAGCGGCTAGTGTATATGATGTAAATTTAGAAAATATTTTTACACACTAGGGGTACTACGCAAGTATACGTATCGTTTCAAGTAATATAGGGCTTTGAAACAACGACCCCAGTAACGATCCCACGGGAAAGAATTATAGTGATAAATTTTCTAGATAAAAAAAAATATTTTTTTATCTTTTAATTTAATTATAAATTACTATTAATTTACTAGATGCAAATAAAGAAAACAATAATAAGAAAATAATTTTATGAAATATATATAAAATAAACAACTTTCTTTCCTTCAATTAATCTAAGATTTTTAAGATAATTTAATATTCGTTGGAGAATTTGATTTATGGTATTGTGCCAAATAGAAGCATTCCTATTCTTTACCCTTTGATCTAGGCGCAAAGAACATTGGCTAATTTACAGAATAGGTCCGGATGTATTGTTAGTAGAATGGGTTAATCTAGGCTCACACTTCTAGATGTCCAAGGGTGGCTATGGTCGGCCCTACTAGTGACCCTTTCCTAATCTATAAATCAAATTATAAGAATTTAGTCTGTCACTCTAAAAACTTATCAATTCTACGCCCTTTAAATCTTATCTTCCTATTTATTTGCACTTCACCTTGAATAGCCAGCACATGGCCTTCGACTACCCAAGGATTCATGTGACATTTACAAGTCAAGAGTTCTTCTCCTTCAAGGTCTCAAAACTCTTCAACAGGTTTTAACAATTCAAATGACCAATTTAAAAAGTAAAGTAAGATCGGATATTAATGTCATCACAATGTTTTGAAAATATTTTGAATTTCAATTCTCTATCGAATCTTTATATTATCTTATCTATCTCTTCATAATTGAAGGAAGAAAGTAAACTAACTACTCAGAACACATTGAAAATAAATAGCAAAACATGATAATTAAACTTTGAATCAAATATAAAAGTACTTATCTCAAATATTTCTTCTACGGATCTTCCGATTCCTACCGACTCCACGGTGTAATGAACTCCAGTATGCAACAACTTGAAAATAAACTCACTAAACTAAACAAAAGTGGCCCTAAATTTCTCTCTCTATTTCTCTCTCTAAGGATGAGAGATCTTAAAGTGGATAAGAGAAAGGGTTACAATGGGAGGGGCACGTTTTCTGAAGAAATGGACACCTATTTATAGACTTCAAGGGTTGCCTTGAGGCACCTCTTCAAAACATGTCCACATTCAATGAATCTTCTAGAAAGTCGGTCAGGCACCTAGGAGCCGGAATCTGCGCCTAGGAGCCAGACACCGCGTCCAGTTCTTCTTACCTCTTCACTTTGGCTCAAACCTCTTCGCGTTTAAAACCGTTTTGGAGTGTCCAAATGCAATGTATCACATGTCCTATTATCAAGGAACAACTGCCAGTCTTCTAGAATGTCCAATAACCGCTCACTCTGTCAAAATAACTGATCAAACGTTGTCAAAAACTTGATAGTTTTTGTATTGATTCTGGCGCCTAGGCTCCAGGCCATATTTTTTTATACTTTTTGTATTTTGCTCCATTTTTACTCCTTTTTGCTCCTTTCTCCTTTTTAGACCTTTTTACATTACCTACATCCAAAAACACAAAAATACCTTTCATTAAAGCATAATATCCTTAGAAATTAATAAGAATTAAGACATAAAGAAATAAGTATCTTTTTATAGATCAAAATCCCCCAAACTTAAATGTTACTTGTCCTCAAGTAACTCTTTCTACTATATAAAATATATAACCTTTGGAATAAAAGAGAAATATTTAAGATTCCTTATAATTTTTGATTTTATAAAGTCTTTAGTAAATTGTTAACCCAATTTCACTAACTAGGTTTAATTTTAAGAATTTAAAGAATATTTAACTACTAAATCATAAGATTTCAAACTTTCCATTCATTTTGAAAATAATAGAAATCTATTATATTAAGCTTTCATAGATTATTTACAAGAAAAAGATCTTCTTGAAAAATCTTTTCTAAATAAATATTTATGTATAAAAATTAAGTAAAGTATGTAACTAGTTTTCTTCCTATAAGATAATTCAAGTGAAGCCAATTTTTTATTAGGCATTTCCTCAAGCTTCTCCTCTCTTCTCTTTTTTTTTTATATAGAGAGGATTACTATATCTGGATATCCTGTTAATGGTTTTGAACTTCATTATCCTTAACTTATATTTTCAAAACTTATACATTTCCACTTAATTATTATAAAATAAATAAGAATTCAAAAAGATTTCTAATCTTTTCTTTTTTAAGTGATAATTTTTTATTACTTAATATTTCTAAAAATCTATTATTTCTATCATGAATAGAAAAAATTCTTTATCTTATTCTTCTTTAAGTTAAATAATTCTATTCTTAAAATCAATCAAAGTTAGTAAACTTTTGGTTAATTTTTACTAAATTGTTTATAATTTCAAAAATAAAAGTGATCTCAATTAAATTCTTCATTTCTTAAGTTATGTTAAAAAGTTTTTTTTAATTTTTATGAAAATATTAACTCTTTAAGGACAAATAAAATTTAATTTTGAATGGATTTTACCTTCCCCCAAACTTAAGTTTTGGTATACTATGATAATTTGAAAGTATGAGAGAAAGAAAATCATAAGAATTTTTTAATAAGTATGTAAAAACAATCTTAAAAAGAAAAATTAACTTCTATCATGCTTTTATGAATAATTAAGATAAAATTTAGGCATGTATAAAAAGTAAGCAGGCTAATTTTATGATGATACTAAATTTGAAACAGAATTAAAACAGAGCAAATTCATTAATTACTAAACAATAAACTAAAACAATATATAAATTAATTCTAACTTCAGTCTCAACACAATAGAATCCTAACACTCATCAGTCAACATACATCAAACACAAAACAAAACAAACAAAACAAACAAAACAAACTAACAGAGTAGCTCAACATAAAGATCTATAACTACTAGTCACTAGCTGTAGCCTCATCATCATCATCATCACCAAAGGAAAATATTGGTGTGAATCTAGGAAAAGTAGGAAAACTAACATCATGTTCACCCTTCAGAAATCTGACTAGGGCTTCATCATACTCAGCATCATAACTACTCTTCCTCTGGGTATAATCAGATAAATGATCTAGTTTTCTATCAATAGTATCAATCCTGCAGTGAGTTTGAAATAACTCATGCTGTTGCTCTAAAAAATGATCATGCATTGATTCCAAGAAATCTGATGGTGGCTCAGCAGAAGTAGAGGGTCTAGAAGTAGAAGGTCTACCTGAAGTATGTGCAGAAGTAGAAGGAGCGGTTGATCTCTTCTCTCTAAGACGATCATAGATACTAACACTCTCCTGCCCAATTGGCTTGGTAGACTTTATCTTCTCCTCAGAAATATCAGCAGTGACTCCATTACTAACACATAGTGAGTAGATCAGAGATGGAAATCCCAATCCAACAGAAGTGCTGGACCTTGCAGTAGAATCCACAAAATCATAAATAATGCTCCCGACATCAATAAGCTTCCTCTCCTGAATGCAGTAGTTTAAGATCACTCGATCTCTAGTCACTTCACTCAGGTGGTTGGAAGGTAACAATCTTGTAGAAATAAAATAGTGCCATGCTTTAGATATACCATTTAATTCGGAGGATTTGAAGTTTACCCTTTTCCGTTCCCGATCTTCCAAGATCCAAGTACCGTCATCAGATAAGTAATAATCATATCCAAATCTCCCTCAGATGGTGATAATCCAGAATAATAACACTCAATAGTCGGTGGCAGGCCATAAAATATGTTGATTCTTTCTGGACTAAATCCTACTCCAATTCCTCTAACAAAGACTTCATAATCCTCAGCATCCAGAAAATTTGCATAAAATTCTCGAACAATCGGGATAACAACAACAGCAGTAAAATAACAAAATCGTTGCCAATTGTGTGTAACAATAGTGTTTTCGATCATTTATCCAGGATGATAGAAACTTCGTTCAGAAATGAACTTTATGGACGTTGCAAATTCATGGAAGCAAAAATGCGCAGCTGCAGTAGAAAATTTCGTCGCTATCAAAGTTATCTCGTAGCCTTCCCGCGTTTAGATTTTGGAGCCATCTAAACGTGAAAGAAAACAAGAACAAATTTAGGAATCAAAGATTTAAACTCTTTTTAAGTTTATAAAACTTAAAATAAGTTTAGAAATCCAAAAAAATCACTAAAAATCGAATATTTTTTTAAAATTTTCGGTTCTTAGCAAAACCTAGGGAAATCTATTGTGAAAATCGAAAATAAATGGTTTAAAGTGTAGATCTGACCTTGAGACAAAGAAATCGAGTGGTTTCACGCTCAAATCCTTAATGTTTTGACCTCAAAATGGATCTAGAGGATGTATTTTCGCGAAAATGGGGAAAAAGATGGAGCTTAGGCATCAAAAATGGCTTTTGGGGGTTATTTAAGTAAATTCTGGGGTACAGGCCGAACTGGCGCTTAGGCGCCGAATTCTGGCGCCTAGGTGCCAGACTTGCCTTTCACAAATTTTTTTTTTAAAATTTAATTTTCCACCAAAATTCATAATTCAACTTCCAATTACTCATATCAGAGTAGAGCTTCAGTTTCTAACTTCTACAACATTTTTCAAAGATATATAAAAATTAAATATTTAATCCACCAATCAAACTTAAGGTTTCAATCGAACTCACTAATTTCCATTTATAACCTTCAATATTGACTCAATACATTCCAGATAAGTACTATATTTGATTCAAGTTCCTAATACACACTCAAACATAACAATTTCCAAGCAAAAACAACACACATTGAACATGAAAGCAAATACACAAACAAACACAATCGATTCTCTAAATCGATACGACGACTGAACAAACCATAATAACTATCTCATTACCAGAATATTCTAATCTTCACAAGGAAAATTGTGTATTCCACTTAGTAAGAACACTAACACTCTCAGAAAATCCGTAGCCGTCTTTTCGTCAATCCACTTGTTCTTCGCATACATTTCAACTTGAGCATCTTGATAAGCCGCAAAATGATCAAATTGAAGTTTCATTTGCCATTCTAAATGTTCAACTTGATTAAACATCTCATGAAGGCGATCTTCAATGCTTTTAAAATCAACTTCAAACTTATCCAAATGACTAGAAATTTTCTCTAAACTTAGAGCGATGAAACCATTGAAGTAGGGTTGAGGATCTTTTGAAACCTTGTCCCTAGCTTCTTCTCCATGATTTCTTCCTTCCATTTCTTCAAAAATTTCTCAAATCTCTCAAGAATGAAGTGCAAGGGACGTAATTTTGAGTGCTTGATGGTTAGTGAAGAAGATAGGTTGATTTAAAGGGGAAAATCATGTAAAAAACTGAAAATTTTTTGTTTTTGCATGACCCAGTAACCGTGGCGCTTAGGCGCCTAGGCGCCGGACCTATTGATACATAGTTGATTTTGGCGCTTAGGCACCGAATTCTGGCGTCTAGGCGCTGGAACTATGTTCAACTCCGTTTCGCCTAATCGTCAAATTTTCAAAATTTTGTTCTCCAAAATAGGTAAATTATACTGGTAAGAGTAATTTAGACTCAATAACTCTCATTGCAAACTATCATAATGAAGGTTAACTTGATCTCCTTTTTACTCATATTCAGAATAGAGAGATCCTATTTTTAAATCTTACATACTTCAAAATAATTTTTAGCCTAAGTCATCAAAGACTTATAAGCATCAAATTTTTCTAAAGTAATATAAAATTAATCAAGATCGAGGCATAACCTTACATCAAAACACAAAAACACTCAAAACATAAGATAATTATGGGTTGCCTCCCACAAAGCGCTTGGTTTAACATCGTCAGCCCGACTTAAGTAAATCTTTAATCAGGTTGACTCAATTCATAAGCCTCTTTATAAATCTTCTTAATATCTCCCAAATAAGGCTTCAATCTTACTCCATTTACTTTAAGAAATTTTCCTGTTTTGGGATCTTTAATATCCACAGCTCCATAATTGTATACTTTCTCAACTAAATAGGGTCCAATCCATTTAGATCTTAATTTTCTAGGAAAAAGTCTTAAACGAGAATTAAACAAAAATACTTTTTGTCCAGGCTCAAAAATTTTTCCTAAAATTTTCTTATCATGCAACATCTTCATTTTCTCTTTATAAATTCTCGCATTTTCATACGATTCGTTTCTAATTTCTTCCATCTCATTTAGTTGCAATAATCGTTTTTCTCCTGCTTTATTCAAATTAAAATTAAACTCCTTTATCGCCCAATAAGCTTTATGTTCAAGTTCTACAGGTAAGTGTCAATGTTTACCATAAATTAACCGGTAAGGTGACATTCCGATTAGTATCTTATAAGCTGTTCTATAAGCCCATAATGCAGAATCAAGTCTATCAACCCAATTAGTTCTTTTAGGATTAACAGTCTTCTTTAAAATTCTTTTAATTTCTCTGTTTGATACTTCAGCCATTCCACTAGTTTGTAGGTGATAGGCAGTTGCAATTCTATGTTTGATTCCAAATTTTTGTAGTAATGATTTAATTCTTATATTCCTGAAATGACTTCCACCATCAGTGATAATTACCTTTGGCATTCCAAATCTTGAAAATATCATTTTCTTTAAAAATTTTGAAACACTTTTGGAATCACAGTTTGGTAAAGCAACAACTTCAATCCACTTTGAAACATAATCAACTGCTAATAAAATATAAAATTTTCCAGATGATGGAACAAATGGTCCCATAAAGTCTAAACCCCATATATCAAAAATTTCAACTTCCAATATATAGTTTAAAGGCATTTCATCTTTCCTAGATATATTTCCCATCCTTTGACATCGATCACATGTTTTCACATATTGTCTCACATCTTTAAATAAGATAGAGCTAATAACATCCGGAATTTAAAATTTTAAATGCAGTTTTATCTATGCCAAAGTGTCCTCCAAAATCCGAATCATGACATTTTTGAATAATAGCAAAAGTTTCCTCATAAGGTACACATCTTCGAATCATAGAATCTTTACCAATTTTAAATAAATGAGGTTCTTCCCAAATATAAGATTTAGCATCATATTTAAATTTCTTAATAAATTTGTTATCCAAGTCATAAGGCAAAATATTGCTAACTAAATAATTAACAATATCAGCATACCAAGGTGTTTTGCATCTTTGAATATCATATAAAGATTCATCAGGGAATTTCTCATTTATATTTTCTTCCGAAATAATATAATTTTTAATTTTAGACAAATGATTAGCAATTTGGTTTTCAGTTCCTTTTCTATTTACTATTTGAAAATCAAATTCTTGTAGAAGTAAAACCCATCTTATAAGTCTAGGTTTAGAATCCTTCTTAGATAATAGATATTTAATAGCAGAATGATCAGTATGAACTATGTATTTAGTACCAAGAAGATAAGGTCTAAATTTATCAAAGGCATATACTATAGCTATAAGCTCTTTCTTAGTGGTAGTGTAATTTCTTTGTGTTTCAGTGAGAGTTTTACTAGCATAATATAAAACTTTGAAAAATTTCTCATATTTTTGTCCTAATACAACTCCAATTGCAAAATCACTTGCATCACACATTAATTCGAAAGATTTATTCTAGTCAGGTGCAACAATGATAGGTGTAGTTATTAATTTTTCTTTTAGAATATTAAAAGCATTAATACATTCTTTATTAAATTCAAATTTTGTATCTTTTTCTAATAAATGACAAAAAGGTTTAGCAATTTTAGAAAAATCCTTTATGTATCTTCTATAAAATCCAGCATGACCTAGAAAACTTCTCACATCAGTAATGATAGTAGGTGGTTGCAATTCAACAATAATTTTCACTTTTGCTTGATCTACTTCCATCCCTTTTTGTGATACTTTGTGACCAAGTACAATGCCTTCTGTGACCATGAATTGACATTTTTCCCGAGTTAAGAACTAAATTTGTTTCTTCACATCTTTTCAGAACTTTGGCTATGTTTTCCAAACAAGATTCAAAAGAAGTTCCAAAGACTAAAAAATCGTCCATGAATATTTCAATTCCTTTGTCAATCAAATCACAAAATATTGACATCATACATCTTTGAAAAGTTGCAGGTGCATTACATAAACCAAAAGGCATTCTTCTAAAAGCAAATGCTCCATAAGGACTTGTAAATGTTGTCTTTTCTTGGTCTTCAGGAGCAATAAGTAATTGATGATAACCAGAATATCCATCCAGAAAACAGAAATATGAGTGTCCAGCTAATTTATTGAGCATTTGATCCAAGAAAAGTAAAGGAAAATGATCCTTTCTAGTGGCTTTATTTATTTTTCTATAATCAATACAAATTCGCCATCCAGTAACTTGTCTTATAGGAATAAGTTCATTTTTATTATTAACAATGACAGTTACATCTCCTTTCTTTGGAACACAATGAATAGGACTTACCCATTGACTATCCGAAATAGGATAAATAATACCAGTATCTAACCACTTAATAATTTCTTTTTTAACAACCTATTTCATGATAGGATTTAATCTTCTTTGCGATTCTATAGTAGGTTTAAAATTTTCTTCCATTAAGATTCTATGCATGCAAATGGAAGGGCTTATTCCTCTTATATCAGCAATAGTCCAACCAAAAGCTTTCTTATAATTTTTTAACACACCTATTAGTTTTTCTTCTTGATCTTTACTCAGTTCAGAAGAAATAATAATAGGTAAAGTTAACGAATTTCCAAGAAACACATATTTTAAATGGGAAGGTAACATTTTTAATTCCAGTTCAGGTGCTTTTTTAATTGAGGGTAAAAGTATATCATTTTGAGTTATGTCTAAAGTTTCCCAATTATCTTTAATAAAATGAGTCTCTTCTTGTTCTACTACTTCATCTTCATCAGTTAAAAATTCAAATTTTTCTTCAGAAATAACTTTACATTTTTCTTGATAATGTTTTTCAAATAAATAATCAATTATATCCATTCGATAACATTTCTCTTTATCAGGGTACTTCATTGATATAAGAACATTGAATTTAATTTCTTGATCATTAACTCTCATGGTTAATTCTTCTTTTTGCACATCATTCATACCTCGTCTGGTAGCTAGAAAAGGTCTTCCTAAAATAATAGGTATCTCTTTATCTTCTTCCATATCAAGTACTATGAAATCTACGGGGAAGATAAATTTATCCACTTTAACAAGGACATCCTCTATAACTCCTTTAGGATAAGTGATAGATCTATCGACTAACCGAAGGGTTACGGTGGTGGGAGTAATATCTTCTAAATCTAATCTTCGAAAGATAGAAATGGCATGAGATTAATACTTGCTCCTAAATCACATAAAGCTTTTCCACAAAATTTTTCTCTAATAGCACAGGGTATAGTGAAACTTCCAGGATCCTTAAGCTTTTCAGGTAATTTCTTTTGAATTATTGCACTGCATTCTTTACTTAATGCAACAGTTTCAAAAGCATCAAATTTTCATTTTTTGCTTAAAATATCCTTCATAAATTTTGCGTAAGTTGGCATTTGTTCCAAAGCTTCAGCAAAAGGTATGTTAATAGTAAGTTTCTTAAAAATTTCAAAGAACTTAGAAAATTGATGATCTAATTTCTACTTGTTTAAGTCTTTGAGGAAAAGGTGGTGGTGGTTTTTCAACTTCCACATTAACGAGTATTACCGTCTGATCTTGACTAGGAGAGAGTTTCTTTAGGTTTTTCAATCTCTTCAACCTCGATCTCTTTTTCAATTTCATTCTGCAATCTTTCTTTTAATTCATTTCCACTTCTAAGTTGCACAGCTTTAACTTATTCATGTTCTTTTCCAGTTTCCTTTGGATTAATTTCAATATTACTAGAAAATGTTCCTACAGGTCTGTTATTAATTAAAGTAGCAATTTGCCCCATTTGATTTTCAATATTACGAATAACAGTATTTTAATTTTGTAATTGATTATTCATTTGCATAATTAATTCTTCTATTGATAACTTTTTATGTTGATTATTAAATCCAGGAGGTTTATAATTTGAATTAACCTGATTATTCCAATTTCCAGTGGGATGAGATTGATTATTACCCCATTGTTGTTGTGAATTATTCCAATTAAAATTAGGATGATTTTTCCACCCAGGATTATTTTTACTTGCAATAGCTTGTAAAGTTTCAATAGTTTGAGAATCTTCAATATTAGCAGTTATTATGCGAAATATTAATTGCAAAATTATCTAATTTCTTAGACATTGCCGCAACTTGTGAAGCTAAGATAGAAAAGGCATCATTATCGTGAATACTGGCCATCTTTTTAGGATTAATCCTTTCGGAAGGCCATTGAAAATTGTTATTAGCCATTTCTTCAATTAATGTGTAAGCTTCTTCAAATGATTTAGACATTAAAGAACCTCCAGCAACAGCATCAATAATTGATTTTAAAGATCCAATTAATCCATTATAAAATGTTTGAATAATCAACTAATCAGGTAAAGCATGATGAGGACATTTTCTTAATAGTTCTTTAAATCTTTCCCAAGTTTCATATATTGTCTCCCCATCAAATTGACTAAACGAAGTAATATCAGTTCTTAATTTATCAGTTTAGAAGGAGGAAAATATTTAGCAAGGAATTTTTTGTGCCATTTCAGCCCATGTTTTAATAGAACCAGTCGCTAATGAGTTTAACCACATCTTTGCTTTATCTCTTAAAGAAAAAGGAAAGAGTCTAAGTCTAATAGCATGATCAGAAACATTGTTATATTTAAAGGTAGCACAAAGTTCTAAAAAACTAACAAGATGTAAATTTGGATCCTCATTTGGTGATACACCAAATGATTGTTTTGCACCATTTGAATAATAGACAGTTTAAGTTCAAAAGAATTAGCATCTACAGTAGGTATTTGAATACTACTATGAAGTTCGTCAACTGTAGGGTTAGCATAATCCCTTAATGGTTTATAAACATTTTGATCATTAAGTTCACTTGGATTTTGTAAAGTAGCCATTTCTTGAACTTTTTGAATTTGTTTTCCCTTTTTAATTTTTCTAATTGTTCTTTCTAATTTAGAATCTAATGGTTTTAATCCTTCAGAACCAAATCTTTGCATAAAATAAGGAATAAATTATATATTTTTTTTAATAATAATAATATATATATATATATATATATATATATAAATTACCAAAAAACCAAAAATATTATTTAAGAAAGCTGTCTTACATCTAACATGTGGGATTGCAATTAAATCCCCATGCAAAAGAGAACTAAATAAAGGAAAGGAAGAGTAATTGGCACTATAAATAACATCATGAGAAGAAGAAGCCTTGGTTGCTAGCCAATTAGCAGGTTGATTTCCTCCCTATAAGTATGGCTCCATAGAATTGTGATAGATGAAGAGAGAAGGTTAATTTTGTTCAGCCAAATCGAAGAAACCAAGGCACATCAACTTGAGACAATATGATTTGCAATAAATACGGAGAATCCATTTCCAAGTGAACAAAATGATGATGTTGCATAATAGCAATTTTTAAACCCCAAAAGGCAGCAATTGCTTCATCTTCCAAAGCATTAAATGCGATAATAGGTGCTGAGAAAAACCATATACAATGTCCTTTATAATTTCGCATAGACCTCCAATACCAAACTGAAGAAGTTCGAAGCTCCCATCAATATTAATTTTAAGCCATGGATTCTTAGGTGGTCTCCATATAACAAGCATAACTTTGTTTTTGATGCCTTGAGTTGAAGAAAGAACATAATTCGAATCTTACTAAGAAAAGTAATACAATTTCTGATGACAAGATCAAAAGAGAACACCATATTATTGAAAATTAAATCATTCCTGGCTAGCCATAAAAACCAAAAAATCACAAAAGGGATGAAATAATAAGGAGAAGTTTTTCAATTTGCCTAACAAGCTTTAATAGAACTCCAAGGAGATAACTGAGTTTGCAATCCCATAACAGCTAACACACCTTTCCATACCTCTTGTGCCCAACTGCAATGTAAAAAGATATGCCCAATGGTCTCTTCATCACAATGACACAAATGACACTCGGATGGACCTCTAAGTCCTTTAAGTTTAAGAATATCATTTGTTGGCAAGCATCTCTTTAAACAATTTCCAACAGAAAAAGGACATAGAAGGTGTGATGTATTTATTCCAAAGTTTAGCACTCTAGATCGTTTTTTTGCCAATTAAAATAGGTTTGATACATTAATTTAGATAAACTATAATTATGAGGCTTTTTGACGATCAGTCTATCTTTTTTTCCAATATGAAAAGGAGTATTTAAGATCATATTATGAAAATCTGCAGGGACATATTCTTTAAATTTATGCAAATTCCAAACACAATCACTCCAACAGTCAGCAATGCGTCGAATAGGAAAATTTGGATTAAAATGTGCTTGAAAGGACTCATTAAACAACCAATTATCAAACCAGAAGCTAATTTGACCATTACCTATTTCCCATGTGAACATCTTTTCAGCATGGAATCTAACTTTAAGTAGCTCCTTCCAGTTCTTAGAATCTCTAGGTTTAAGGCTGACTTGAGAAGGATGATTGTTAAGACAATATTTAGCATGCATAAATCTTGCCCACAATGACTTTTGTGCTCTGAAGTTAATTCATTGCTTGCAATAGAATGTAAAGTTGAGATGCTGAAAGCTTTTAAAACCTAAGCCACCTTAATCAAGAGGCTTACATAACTTCTCCCAATTGGTCCAATGCATTTGCTTATGTTGTCCTTCCCAAACAAATTTATTAAACATAATAGAAAGCATTTTCTCGTGTACTCTTCTTCATTTTTATCATCTGCATTATATAAAGAGGAAATGCAGTTAACACACTCCTTAAAAGCGTTAATCTTCCACCATTGGATAGAAAAGAGTTGGACCAACAATTAAGTTGAGAAGATATTTTAGCAATGATATCATCATAGTGAGAAAGTTTCCTTCTTCCTTTGATTAGAGGGAAACCCAAATACTTTAGAGGATATTGAGTTTCCCTATAGTTAGTGAAATCTGAAATCTAATTTTTCATTTGGGCAGTAATTCTATAACTTGCAAGAAATTGGCATTTAGCTTTGTTAAAAACCATTCCAGAAATTTCTTCAAAATCAGACAAAACTTTCATGAGACATTTAATAGATTGTTTACTTCCATTAGAGAAAACTATTACATCATCAGCATAGAGCTAAATGGCTGACTAAATGAGTAGATCTATGTTGATATTGAGTGTACCGATGAGTAAACCGCATATGATTCAAGCATTCTTGAAAGATAATCAAAAACAAGGATGAAAATATAAGGTGACAATGGATCTCCCCGTCTAATGCCCCTTCCAGTATTTAAAGAATCCATGGCTAAAACCATTTATATGCACACTCGTAATAATTATTGTTTAACCATCTATAAATGAGATTACGAAGTTAGAGCCGAATCCTCTATCCGCAAGAACATTAAGAATAAAAGTCCAACCGATGGAATCAAAAGCCTTAGCAATATCCAATTTAAAAACAATATTTGATCCTCTCGCAGCATTTATCAATATCGCTAACAGCTTCTTGTGCTAAAAGAACATTGTCACATATTCATCTTCCCTTTATAAAAGCACCTTGATTTTCGAAATGAGATTCTCCAATAAAGGCCGTAACCGTGCAACTAAGACTTTACTTATGATTTTGGAGAAGGTGGAAGATAGGCTAATGGGTCCGAAATCCTCGCCAGCTTGGACTTTCTTTTATCCTTAGGGATTAAAACAATAGTATTGGAAGCAAAATACTTAGGGAGATCATTTCCCAGAAAATAACTTTGTATTGCCAAGACCACATCAGATTTGATAATCAACCAATTCTTTTTATAAAATTCAGCTGTAAATCCATCTGGCCCAGCTGTCTTACCTCCATCAATTGTTTTAAGAGCCTCAAAAACTTCATTAGCATCAGGAGGTTGAACCAAATAATCCATATTAATATTACTGAAATCAGATCTTATGAGATTAGGAGAATAAGCAGCAGAGTTCACAGGCTGATAAGAGAATAGTTTGGAAAAATAAGCAATAGCATCATTAGCAATATCCATAGAGTTGAATAACCATGTATTATCAGCAGATTTAATCTTCAATATCACATTTACAGATCTTTTAAACTTAATAGCTGCATGAAAAAAATTTGAGTTTCTGTCTCCATGCTTAAACCAATTGACAACTACTTTTTGCTGAAGGAAGAGTTCTTCATTCATAATAGCTGAGTTTAATCTACTATATGCTTCATTTAGATTATAATCAGAATCTAAACCATCCTCAACCAGCTTTTCTAAATCAGTTACCATAGCTTCAGCTTCAGTAACTTTCTGATGCACATTTCCAAAAACAGCTCTATTCCAATGTTTCAGCTTACTAGCAATCCTTTTGTGTAATTGCCAAAGCTTAGAAAGAGGATCAGAATAAAATATTTGCAAAGGAGCTTTCCAATTATCAGCAATTAATTGATTATAATCAGGATGAGAAGACCATACATTAAGGTTTCTAAAAACTAAATTCTTAACAGATTGGAGAAAGAGCACATGTAATCAAGTAAAGGAGAGCGATCGAGTTTAGCCTTGAAAGGTGCTTAACTTTAGTAATAGGGAACATGTTCAACCAAAGTTGATTAACCGAATTCGTCAATTCTTTCATAAATATTACCTCTTCTCCATGTAAAAGGAGATCCTTCAAATCCAATATCAAAAAGATTAGCTGAAGTAATATTATTAGTGAAGTTTAGCATTGCATTTAGATTAGGATTTCTCCCACCCTTTTTCTCACTAGGGTGTGCAATGGAATTGAAATCCCCACCAACAATCCAGCCATCAGTCATTGAACTACTAATATGATGTAAAATATTCCATAAATCAATCCTGTCAGCATTCGTAGTAGCAAGATATATAAAAGAAGCAATGCCATTGAACTGATCCAATTCAAAGTGAAAATGCAACAACTGAGAGTGATTAAACAAGATATTAATTTTCAGCTCTTTTCTATAGAGTAACCAAATTATATTGGAACAATTAGCTAGAAAAGTATAACCAAGAAATTTTTTAGTGAATTTATCAAAGTTAGATTTCACCAAAGGCTCTAGATTGACAATAATCCAAAAATGATGAATCCTGTTTAAATTTAGAAGTCTATTAAGGGAGCCAGGATCAACTACCCCCCTAATATTCCAACATAAGAATTTAATCATTAATAATATTTTTTCCTCCTCTAGTCATCCTAGAAGAAGAATTTGCTGCTGCAGGATTATGAATAATGTTGCTTTCAGAGAGATTCTTTAACTCCAGTGATTTCTTCTTTCTTGCTTTTTGGATCATCCAATCATTACTAATTTCATTACTAATGGCTGTCATACCTGCTGATATTTCAGTAACCATCTGAGTTGGTTGTTGAAATACAGGATAATTAGTAGGCTTAGGATGAACCTCAATTGATTGATAATGAGTAAGAGGATCTTCTTGCAGAGATTCATGAGTAATTGGAGCTTCTGTAACTGTGAGACCATGATCAACAGAAGAAATAGATGATTTGACAGTATGTCCAATAATTTCTCCAATCACATTAACAGTATTAATAATTCCAGAAACCTGAACAGGTTCAACAATAATAGGCTCATCAACAGGTTCAATAATAGACTCAGTAGCAGAATTGATTGTTTGATCAACAATAGGCTCATCAACAAATTCAACAGTAGATTCCTTAGCAATAATAGAAATTGGATCAAGCAGGTTCAGCATCAGAAGCAATAATAACAGGCTCAACAACAGAATTAATTATTTGAACATCAGGCTCCTTAGTAGTTAATTGTAACTCTTCTCCAGGAGAAACAAGTGATAGTAGATTTAACAGAATTAATAGCAGTTTGCAATTCCTTCTCAGCCACAATAATGATCGATTCGATAATTTAGGATCTTTAATCCTATTTGTCTTCAAGTGAGGATGAAGCCTAAAACAATTACCATTGGAATGTCCAAACATTTTACAATGGTGACAGTAATATGGCTTATTCTCCATTATGAAATTTTTCCAATATCCATTATTAGGTGTACCAATCCAAATTTCTTCAACATCAGCAAGAGATACATCTCTTTCTACAAGAATCCTTGCCACAGAAGGCCTAGTGAGTTGAAAGGTAGGCATATCCAGACTTCAATGGTCTTCCTAAGGCGCTCCAATAAGCATATAAAATTTGATGATTAAATAGATGAAGTTTCAGATTAGGTAATTTATACCAAATAGGGATGACAGGTGGTTCTTGATGGGGATCAAAAGAAGGAGACCATTTTAGAAGTTTCATAGGAATTCCATCAATCAAAATGAATTTTTTGGAGAATAAGTTAGCATAATCCACTTCTTTAGAAAGTTGGATCATAATATGCCTTCCATGAAAAAGTCCAACCTTCCAAGAACCCAATAATCTAAAATTCTCAAAGCACTTTCGTATGACTTCCATTTTAGGATGACCAAGTTGAAATTTACCAATTAAAGTAAATTTATGAACATCCACAAGTGAAGAGATTTCATGGTCCGAAAGAATTAAGGCGAGCTTACCTCCCATCTTCTCAATTTTCTTAATAAATTGGCAATCACCCTTACCATTAGCAGCATCATGATAAAACCGTGGAAAACCAGTTTATCGCAGGAAGTCGAAGAATCAAGACCAAGTTACTTCAAGCAAAAGTCCTTGCCGGGAAATGAATTTGATCAACCATAAAAATCCGGATGAAATCAAGAAGCCTCGTAAATGAAAAATTCAAAAAAGAACAAAACCGGAAAGCAGAAAATGGATGAATCAATAGAAAATGCAATGACGTAATGAAAACTAATAGAAATAGTCTTCAATTTATCAAAACATCAATGAAACAGATGAGAACTGAGAAGGAAATCAAGAATCGCACCAAGAATGCTCCACAAAATCCGGCTCCATCTTTTTTTTATATATATGTGACAATGTTCTATATATATATTTTATTATTATTTTTTTATAAGAAAATTTATACTATTCTATTTCTTTCTTCCTCGACAACGGCGCCAAAAACTTGACCCGACCATAAATAAAGCAGTAATATTCGCTTCCAAAAGATAGCCAAAAACTTTGACTCAATTTATAAATAGCAGCTAGTGTATATGATGTAAATTTAGAAAATATTTTTACACACTAGGGGTACTACGCAAGTATACGTATCGTTTCAAGTAATATAGGGCTTTGAAACAAAGACACCAATATCTATCCCACGGGGAAGAATTATAGTGATAAATTTTCTAAATAAAAAATATATTTTTTTATCTTTTAATTTAATTATAAATTACTATTAATTTACTAGATGCAAATAAAGAATACAATAATAAGAAAATGATTTTATGAAATCTATATAAAATAAACAACTTTCTTTCCTTCAATTAATCTAAGATTTTTAAGATAATTTAATATTCGTTGGAGAATTTGATTTATGTTATTGTGCCAAATAGAAGCATTCCTATTCTTTACCTTTTGATCCAGGTGCAAAGAACATTGGCTAATTTACAGAATAGGTCCAGATGTATTGTTAGTAGAATGGGTTAATCTAGGCTCACACTTCTAGATGTCCAAGGGATGCTATGGTCGGCCCTACTAGTGACCCTTTCCTAATCTATAAACCAAATTATAAGAATTTAGTCTGTCACTCTAAAACGCCCTTTAAATCTTATCTTCCTATTTATTTGCACTTCACCTTGAATAGCCCGCACATGGCCTTCGACTACCCAAGGAGTCATGTGACATTTACAAGTCAAGAGTTCTTCTCTTTCAAGGTCTCAAAACTCTTCAACAAGTTTTAACAATTCAAATGAACAATTTAAAAAGTAAAGTAAGATCAGGTATTAATGTCATCACAATGTTTTGAAAATATTTTGAATTTCAATTCTCCATCGATTCTTTATATTATCTTATCTATCTCTTCATAATTGAAGGAAGAAAGTAAACTAACTACTCAGAACACATTGAAAATAAATAACAAAATATGATAATTAAACTTTGAATCAAAAATAAAAATACTTATCTCAAATATTTCTTCTACAGATCTTCTGATTCTTACTGACTCCACAATGTAATGAACTCCAGATGCAACAACTTGAAAATAAACTCACTAAACTAAACAAAAGTGGCCCTAAATTTCTCTCTCTATTTCTCTCTCTAAGGATGAGAGATCCTAAAGTGGATAAGAGAAAGGGTTACAATGGGAGGGTTACGTTTTCTGAAGAAATGGACCCCTATTTATAGGCTTCAAGGGTTGCCTTGAGGCACCTCTTCAAAACATGTCCACATTCAATGAATCTTCTAGAAGGTCGGTCTGGCGCCTAGGCGCCACGTCCAGTTCTTGGCACCTCTTCACTTTGACTCGCACCTCTTCACGTTTAAAACCATTTTGGAGCGTCCAAATGCAATGTATCACATGTCCTATTATCAATGAACAATTGTCAGTCTTCTAGAATGTCCAATAACCGCTCACTCCGTTAAAATAACTGATCAAACGTTGTAAAAAAAATTGACAGTTTTTGTATCAAGTCTGGCGCTTAGGCGCCAGACCATATTTTTTTATACTTTTTGTATTTTTCTCCATTTTTGCTCCTTTTTGCTCCTTTTTCCTTTTTAGACCTTTTTACATTACCTACATCCAAAAACACAAAAAATACCTTTCATTAAAGCATAATATCCTTAGAAATTAATAAGAATTAAGACATAAAGAAATATGTATTTTTTATAGATCATCTCCCCTTCAAATTGACTAAATGAAGTAATGTCATTTCTTAATTTAGCAGTTTTAGAAGGAGGAAAATATTTAGCAAGGAATTTTTGTGCCATTTCAGCCCATGTTTTAATAGAACCTGTTGCTAATGAGTTTAACCACATCTTTGTTTTATCTCTTAAAGAAAAAGAAAGAGTCTAAGTCTAATAGCATCATCAGAAACATTGTTATATTTAAAGGTAGCACAAAGTTCTAAAAAACTAGCATGGTGTAAATTTGGATCCTCATTTGGTGTTCCCCCAAATTGATTATTTTGAACCATTCGAATAATAGACGGTTTAAGCTCAAAAGAATTAGCAACTACAGTAGGTATTTGAATTCTATTATGAAGTTCATCAACTGTAGGGTTAACATAATCCCTTAATGGTTTGTAAACATTTTGTTCATTAATTTCAATTGGTTTTTGTAAATTTTTATGTAAATTAGCCATCTCTTGATATTTTGAATTTGTTTTCCTTTTTTAATTCTTCTAACAGTTCTTTCTAATTCAAAATCTAAAGGTAATAATCCTTCGGAACCGTAACTACTCATAAAAAGTAAATAAAAAGTAAAATAAAATTACAAGAAATAAAATCTCTACTTACCTTTTTTTTATTTTTATTTTTATAAATGTTTTTATATTTTATATTTTTTTATTTTTACAATAAAATAAATAAATAAAATAAAAATAAAATAAAATTTTAAAATTTGCCCTCCCCGGCAACGACACCAAAAACTTGACCTCGATCCACGGACAACGCAGTAATTTATGCTTTTAAAAATATGTTTTAGTTAATACATTGACCTAAATAATAATAACGGCTAGTGTATATAAATATAATTTTATGGAAAATATTTTACACACTAGAGGTACTACGCAAGTATACGTATCGTTTCAAGTAATATGGGCTTTAAATAAAGACCCCAAGTATCGATCCTACGAGGAGGTTTATAGATTTTTAAATATTTTAATTTTATTTTTATGTATTTCTTTTAAAGTTTTAATATTTAATATTTAATTTACTAAATGCAAAATTAAAGCAATAATAAAATAATGAGTGATGTAAATAATAATAAGCAAACAACTTTCTTCCTTTCAATTAATCCAAGACTTTTTAGATAATATAATATTCGTGGAGAATATAAATTACTGGTATTGTGCCAAATAGAAGTATTCCTATTCTTTACCTTCGCTCGATAGTATAAAGAACATTGGCTAATCTATAGATCAAGTCTGGATGTATTGTTAGTAGAATGGGTTAATCTAGGCTCACACTACTAGATGTCCAAGGGTGGCTATGGTCGGCCCTACTAGTGACCCGTTCCTTCTCTATAAATCAAATTACAAGAATTTAGTCTATCACTCTAAAAACTTATTAATTCTACCCCCATTGAATAATATTTTCCTATTTATTTGCACTTCACCTTGAATAACCCGCACAAGGCCTTCGCTTAGCCAAGGATTCATGTGATAACTACTAGTTAAGAATTCATCTCCTTCTAGGTCTCAAAATTCTTCAACAGATTTTAACAATTTAAATGGCTAATTTATAGTAAATTAAGATCCAGTATTAATATCATCACAATATTAAAACAATATTTTAGTTTCTAATTCTCCAATGAATTTAATATTATTTTGTTTATCTTTTCATAATTGAAATGAGAAAGTAAAGTAACTACTCCGAACACATTGAATTAAATGACAAAACATATAAATAAAACTTTGAATCAAATTACAATTACTTATCTTAAGTGTTTCTCCAATTGAACCTCTAATTCTTTCTGACTCCAAAGTGAAATAGACTTCAAAAGCACCAACTCTTTCAAACTCTCAATACAAACTCTAAATAAAATAAACCCACTAATTTATGAAAGAAAGTAAACTAAAGATTTGGCCCTTAAAATTATCTCTCTAATTTTTAGATTTCTTACTGGGTTACTTGGGCTTTTTTCTCTGTAGAAATAGCCTCCTATTTATAGGCTTCAAGGGTTGCCTATGGCACCTCTTCAAAATGAGTCCAAGTTCTTCGTACCTCTTCACTTTGGATCGCACCTCTAACTGTCAAAATAATCGTCCAAAGTAGTTACAAAAACCGTCACAGATTTGGTATCGAGCTGGCGCTTAGGCGCCGGATTCTGGCGCCTAGGCGCCAGGCTCATTATTTTGGCAATTTTGCATTTTGGCTCCATTTTTGCTCCTTTTTCATTCTTTTTCATCTTTTTTTCCTTTTTTGAATATTTTTGCATCACCTACATCCAAAAACATAAAATACCTTTCATTAAAGCATAATATCCTTAAAAATTTGATAAAAATCAAGGCATAAAAATAGGTATTTTTTCATGGATCAGGGCTCTGCTAGGGTTTGGGCGACAGGGATGACTTTTCACTGGCAGCGCTAGGTGGCTTCTGGTAGGTGCTTTCTAGCTGGTAAGACTGGTGGACTGTTTGGAAGAAGTTTAGTTTATTGGTGGAGTCTCTTTGTTCCTTTTTGGCTTTCCTAGGTTCTATTATTTTTGAATTTGAGTAATGTTACATTGGCACTACTCTAGTTTTTTTGGGCTACTGGCTAATAGCTTTGTTTTCTCTAGCCCTGGTTGGTGTCTGCCTTTTGGTAGGTACTTCCCTGGGCCCCCTTTTAAAGTCTGTCTTTGTTACCTTGGTACCTCTTTTGGATTTTTGTGGTGGTTAGCTGGAGTTATGGCAGCTGCCTACCCAATTGATGTTGAAGTTAATGCACAGTGGGGCAAGGCCACATATGTTGGTGCTGTGAGTAAGGGCCAACCTATTCATAAAAGCCTTGATCACCTTGTGTTCACTCAAGCATTGTATAATGCTGCTGCTGGTAAAGGAACTTGCCCATACATCAGACCTCATGGTGTTAAGGATGGGAAGCCTACCATTATTTTCACTACACAGAAAATGAACACCCTAACTGAAGCTGTAAAGTTTACTCTCATAGGAAAGTTTCAATTTGGGCATCCCAAAATGGAATTAGTCAGAAAATACTTTGAGCATTTTTCGATATGTGGCCATTAGAAGTTAGACCTTATGGATGGAAGACATCTCCTTATTAGGTTTTCTAATGAAGAGGACTATGCAAGGATTTTTACCAAGCAGACACTAATGATAGCTGGAACACCAATGAAGCTGTTTAAATTGACCCCTGATTTTAATCCAAATAAAGAACCCCTAATAATACCAATCTAGTTTAAGTTCCCTGATTTGCCCTTTCAATTTTATAACATCAATGTTATATTTAATATTAGTAGGGCTTTGGACACACCACTTAAGTTGGAACCACCAACTCATGACATGGCAAGACCAGCTGCTGCAAGAGTTTTAGTTCAAAGGGATATTAACCTTCCAAATTTGGAGAAGTTTTGAATAAAAAATGAGGAAGATGGGTTTTGGCAGGAAATAGTGATGGAGCACAGGCCCCTTTTCTGTCATCACTGCAGGATGTTTGGGCATGTGCGAGACACCTGCTACAGACTTAAGCCTCGCCCAAAAAAGAAGTCTTTTGATCCTTTGAGGTATATTATGCCTCCTGTTATTGAGGAAAAGGAGATAGATGAAAATCGCATGGATGCTGAGAAGAGTGGAGACTTGCTTGTAGATGGACCAGTTGCAGACATATTTATTATTGTTGAGAATAACTCTCTTACCAGGATTATTGTTCCTTCTACTTTGTATTTTTGGCAAAGTTTGGATTAATTTGATAAAATTGAGGTATGGTGTAGTTGAAGAAAATGAAATTAGGAATTTTTGGAACATTGGGATTTTTTGAGATTTTTTAGAATTTTTGAAATTTTTGTCTATGAAGGGCATTTTGGTAATTTTGGGAGTATATTTTGGGAATTTTGGAAATTTTGTCAGATTTGGGTAATTTTGGCTAAATTGGATAGTAGGGAACAACTTGGAAGGATTTTGGTGAATTTTGAGAATTTTAAAGGGGCAATTGGGTAATTTTGTGATTTTAGGGTCCCGAGGGTCAAAAATGGAAATTTTGGAAAAATGAAAATTGGTTCAAGGTGAGTAACATGAAATCATTCTGGTTGAGCCATGAAGCCATCTTAAGCTCACAAGAGCCATGAGAGGACTCATTTTAGACACTCAATGTGTTGTTCCTAACCCTCTTAGCCAGAGACTAGGGGTTGAGGTCCATCCATATGAGTCTCTTAAAGAGTCAGGAGGTTAGGTTATGTGTGAGTGATTTCAAGGTTTAGGCATGTGCAACAATGTGGTGTGTGCAAGCTGGACCTCACCAAGACCATGCCACCCAATGTTATCCTAAGGCTTGACCATTTTATAGGAACTCATCCTTATCTCTCTACACATTGGTCTTTACCTTCCAAGTAATTTAGAGATTGATGACCATCCATGTAGGATTCTAAAGAGAGTTTAGATTTGGTTAAATTTCAAAATGGTGGGTTCCATTTCTAGTCTTCTAGGATAGTTAAAGGGAAAATCCTATGGCTAGATCCTAAGCACTAAAAGGAAGGAAGGATCTCACAAAAATGAGGTCAACAATATATAAACAAAAAAAGGAAAATTTATTAAGTTGAAGTAAGGTTACATCTGATATGGGGAATGTCTAAACTATCCCTGTGGAGTAAAATATTAAAAAATAATAGGGAACTTTACTACAAGTAACCAAACTAGAGAGAGAAGCCTCCTTGGCAAGATAGTGAGCAGGTTTGTTGCCCTCTCTTGGAATGTGAGTCCAAATTACAGAAACAGAAGTAGTTAGGTGAAGCATCTTCTTTATCCAGATAATGATATACCATGGGGGGGAGGGGGGGGGGGCGATTAGTAAGGATATGTACTAGTTGCAAACAATCCACTTCTGTATGTAAGAAAAGATGGTTGTGGTATAGAGCCATTTTAGTTCCCCAATAAGCAACAACAAATTATGCCTCAAGAGAATTGGCAACTTCAACAGGAGCAGCAAAATACCATAGGCAAGAACCCTTATAGTTTCTACAAACTCCCCCAATTACAGCAGTGGCAGGTGTGAACCCTCCATCAGTATTTATCTTAACCCAAGGGATGTCTGGAGTTCTCCACATAAGTAGTTGAAGAGGGACAGAAGTCCCAATTGTGGGTGGTTTGTGACTGGTATCAGTGATTTTCTTTAAGAAGGCCTGACAATTTAGAACAATTCTCTGATGATTGGGCAAGAGGTTATGATGAAAAGCCAGATTTTTGATAACCCAACTAAACCTGTAAATAATAAAAGGAATGTAGATCTTGGACTGATTTTGCAAGGTTTGCCAACAGGAAGTCAGATCAGCCCATTTACCCTTATCAGGATCTATTTGTGCATTGCTCAAAAGGCCTGACCAAACCTTTGCAGTAGACTTACATTGGAAGAAAAGATGTGATAGAGTTTCTTCTGCTAGGTGAAAAAAATGACACCTAGAAGGGCCTCTCAAACTTTTCAATTTAAGGACATCATCAGTAGGGAGAAAGCTCCTAAAGAGTCTCCAGCAATTCAATGGCATTGAGGGGGACATGCCACCATTCCAGACTGCAGCACCCCACTCAGTTGAGGGCCACTCGTAGTGTGACTGATATATGAATGTAGAGAGGTTATGGTGAGGGCTGTTTTTAGTTATCAATTTGTCAGGAACTGTTGAGTTGATTGGGAGAGTCTTTACTATATTAACTGACTCAGGATTGATAGTTAAATTATGTTTAGAAAGTTTCCATTGACCATCAGTCCAACAGTCATCCACTTGTGTAATGTTAGTTGTAGAAATCTGCTGATCCTTCAGTGTTTTGTCTAGTAACCAATTATTCAACCAAAAATTGATATGACCTTCTCCAACATTCCACACGAAAAGGGTTTCAATTGTTTTTCTGACCTGCATAAGAGCTTTCCAGTTCTTAGAGTCCCCAATCTTGATTGAACTTGAGTTGGATGGATTTGTGGACAATATTTTCCTTTCATGTACCAAGCCTATAGAGAATTCTATTGCCTGAATCTCACCCACTATTTACAATGGAAAATGTAGCTCATGTGTTCAAAGTTTTTGAATCTAAGTCCACCACTGACAGAAGGTTTACAGATCTTGTTCCATGATGACCAATGATGCTGCTTATGTTGGCCAGCCCACAAGAACTTATTAAAGGTGACTTCCAACATTCTTTGGGTGCTTATCTTGAGTTTGATCATTTGTAGGATATATAGAGGGTAAGTAGTTAAAACAGATTTCAGGAGAGTGAGTCTTCACCCATTAGAAAGGAAAGAATTAGTCTAACATTGGATTTTATAAATGATTTTCCGAAAAATTGCATCATAGTGAGATAGCTTCCTCCTCTCTTTAATCAAAGGGAAGCCTAGGTACTTTAGTTGGTAATCAACAGCTTTAAATTCATTGTAATCAGTAATACAATTTCTTGAAGCACTTCCCATCTTAGAACTGGAAAGGAACTGACTTTTGGCCTTGTTGAAACTCATCCCAGAAACCTGCTCAAACATTTTAGTGTTTCCATAATTTGTTTGGCAGCTAATTTACTCCCATTAGAGAAAACAATGACATCATATGCATAGGCAAAGTGAGCAACATCACAATTTGATATGTTATGATATCTAAGATGACTAGAAAATAGCTGAGAATGGATGATTAATCTAGAAAAGTAATCAAATGCCAAAATAAATATGGTGAGGAGAGGGGATCACCTTGTTTGATGCCTCTAGAAGTATTGAAAAATCTGTGATTGTCACGATTGACTAGAATGTTGTAGTGATTGTTATGTAGCCATCTTTAAATCAATTACCAAAAATCAGAAGGGAACCCTAAAGCTACTAGAACTTGTATGATAAAGTTCCAGTTAATGCTATCATAATCTTTGGCAATATCTAATTTGAAGATATTATTAGACCCTCTGCAGGTCTATCAATGTCCAATAGAAGTTCCTGTGCTAACAACACTTTATCATTAATGCTCCTTCCTTGAGCAAAAGCAGACTGATTAATTGAGATCAGATCATCCAACAAAGGTTGTAGCCTGAACACTATAATTTTGCTAATTATCTTGGTAAAGACAGGGGTTAAACTGATAGGTTGAAAATCTTTCTAGGATGATTTGTTGTTGTCTTTAGGAATCAGGACAATAGAAGTAGATATGAAGTATTTTGGGATCTGTGCCAGTGAAAAAACTTTGAATAGCATGCAACAGCTCTTTTTTAATGATGTAATTCTTTTGGTAGAATTCTGCAGTGTAACCATCAGGGCCTGCAGTTTTGGAGTGGTCCAGTAAAAAGACAGTTTGTTTAACCTCTAACTCCTCAGAAGGTTCAATTATCTTTAAGTTAGTAGAGTTAACCCTTACATGTTCAAGAAGTTTAGATTGTTGTATAGGAGCAGTGGGGGGGTGGCAGTTTTTAAAATTTGCTGGAAGTGCATGACTGCAGAACATAAATTTCTTCAGGATCAGTAATCCAATTCCAAGCTTCATTTTTAATTCTCACTAAAGCATTTAGTTTCCTCTTGTATTTAATAATAGCATGGAAGTACTTTACATTTCTGTCTCATTGAGTAAACGATTTACATGCAGCCTTTTGTTTTAAATATTGTTACTCCAAAGCAATGTCAGACAACAGCTTATCATTAACTTCCAATAAATCACTTTCTTGTGCAGATCCTTCCTCAATCTCTTTCTCCACTTGTATCACAAATTATCAGCTTGTGGGACATTAGATGTAAATTCCCAAACTCATTCCAATTCCAAAGTTTATGGTCTTTAGCATGTTTTTTTGCAAAATTTTAAGTGTCAGAATAGGGTTTTATGTAGAGTTGCTAATTGGAGCCTGCCAGCAGTTCTTGAAAATATTTGAAAAGTTGGGATGGGATGATCTAACATTTAGGTATCTAAAGTGGGCTTTACTGTTATACAAATATAGAGAGAGCCTGATAAGGAGAGGAGAGTAGTCAGAGTCGGTCCTGGGCAAATGAGTAATTGTTGAAGAGGTGAAAAAATCGATCCATGCTTGATTGGCGAAAAAACGATCTAATATTTCCCAAATTTTACCTCTTTTCCAAGTAAAATTAGAACCTTCATATCCCAAGTCATATAGATTTGCAGCAAAAATGTTATTAGTAAAGGAGACCATTTTGTTAACATCAGGTACCCTTCCCCCCTTTCTTTAACTAGGATTGGCAATGCAACTGAAATCCCCTCCAACTAACCAAATGGAATGCATGCCTTGGCTGATATGATGTAAAGAAAGATGTAGCTCCTCTCTATCTGACTGTGTACATTCTACATAGATGAAAGTAGCAAACCCTTCAACTTGTTCAATTTCAAAATGGATGTGGATAAATTGATGATGATCTTTCATAACCTTGACAACTATTTCTTTTCTAATAAAAAAAAATATTTCATTTAATCAGTTAGAAGTAAATTTAAACTAGGGAAATTTATTAGTAATTTTTTGAATATTTTGATGAACCATAGGTTCCGATAAGGTAAAAGCCCAAAAGCTGTGAATCCTGTTAAGATTCAACAGCCTATTAAAAGAGCCAGTAGCTCCAGCTTCCCTAATATTCCAGCATAATAGGTTAATCATGAGGAACATTTTCCCTGCCCTAGTAGCCCTAGCGAAAGAAAATGTCAACTAATCTTTAGATGTTTGTGGGGGGGGGGTAGAATGATATTATCTGATGAAAGGTGTCTAAGATCCATATATTTCTTCTTTCTTCTGGATTGTTGAACAGTCCACTCAGCCAATTCGGATGTAATGTTTTATAATTCAACTTCACTAGTATCAAGATGGGTTGTAGATAGTTCCTATGTAGGAGATACTCCACAACAGGGGGGGATAACCAGTGGACCAACAAAGGAGGAAGGAATTTGAGTCGGAAGGGGTTCAGTGATAGGGTTTGGGGTGGGTTCTGATAGCAATGGAAGAGCTTTATCAAAAGGAGGAGGAAGGAACATGAATATCTTGTGAGCCAGAAATTTCAGTAGTCTGAGGACCGTTAACTACCGAAGGAGGGTCTGCAGGGGTAGGTAGGGAAGGATTTTTAGCAAAATTGTAAAGAGCAGGGACAAAAAAAACAATCACTGCAATATAATGTGGAGAGAAGAGTCAAGCTAGTAAGGGAGATCATTTGCCACTTTCCACTGAAGGAAAATAGCAGGACCAACACGCCTAGCAAGAAGGGAGGAATGGAGATGCTCTTGAAACCCTAGCAGAGCTTCTACCACAGCTGCCATATATATATATATATATACATACATACATATATACATAAATATAAATACATACACACCCACCCACACACACACACACACACACATACATACATATATATATAAATCATGGTTCGACCTGTTAATCCAAAGAAACCAGATAAACTTATTACAAAAAATCCTCCCAACCAATCCTTAAATACCTACATTCATTCCAAGATTAACACATGGTGATGCGACAATTGGGGTAAATATATCTGGGGTCTTAAGATTACTCCTTCAATGTCCTTCTTTAGTTGGAGACTGTTCAAGAAAATACTCCCAACAGATGATATTCTAAAACTTAAAGGTCTGAGATGTGCTTCTAGGTGTTGACTTTGTGGATCACATGAAGAAACACTCAATCACTTATTTTTAAATTGCTCAGTAGCAAGTTAAGTCTGGCTTGCCACATTGGACTTCCTTCAACTTACCAACTTTTGGTATAACTGGTGCACTTGGGAAGATTGCTGGAATGACTAGAATGATCCACAAAGATCCCACATTCCACTGATCATCACCTGGTTCATTTGGATGGCAAGAAATAAAGCTAACTATGATCATGATCCCTGTCAAGCTAACAGGATGGCTGCCAACTGTTGTAGCTATCTACACAAATTTCAATCTGCTACCCCTCAAAGCTCTTCAGTTAAATATAGTGTTTCTTTGATCATTTGTTGCAAACCTAATCCTCCATGGGTCAAGATCAATACTGAAGGAAGTTACTCTCCTAAAGCAGCATGAATTGGAGGTGTATGCAGAAACAATTTAGGTCAATGCTTGTGGTGCTTAAAATCCCCAATTCTTTCTACCTTAGCTCTAGAATCTGAATTCTCTGCTATTTTATGGGCTCTCAAAATTGCCATCTCTCTCAGGTACACTTCTATTAAGATTGAATCTGATGAATTATAGCTTATTCATATTATGAAGAACTTATCCTCTCCCCATGAGAGCTGGTCTATTGGAGAAGAAGCATTATGTCACTCACACAAAGGATTCAAGTGCATTGGTCTCACATACATAGGGAGGGCAACCAACCTGCAAATTGGCTGGCCACCACAACTACTTCTACAGAACAAGTTTTAGTCTGCAAATCTCTTTTTGGTCTTTCAAAAGCTTTACTTTTGGGTGACACTAATGATCTCCCCTACATTAGATGTACTTCAACCTTTTGGCAATATAATTTTGCTTTTTTGCTAATATATATATATATATATATATATATGTGTGTGTGTGTGTGTGTGTGTGTGTGTGTGTGTGGAAAAAAGAGGTATTTGGAAATGTCTTCTAGCAGGTGAGTATGGCAGAAAGGAATTTATCCAAATTGGAATGTGAACTAGCTGATGGGATGGAGAATGAACATCTGTTACTTGAGGCACAAGAACAATTATCAAAGGCTATAGAGGTGGAAGAGCAATACCTGAAACAAAATGCTACAGTGAACAAAAATCTATTTGGAGGCAGGAACTCAAAATATTTCCATGCTACAATGTAATGCAGTACTCAGCATTAAAAACAACCAAGGACAACTGATATCTGACCCCTTGTTAATTGCTCAGAGTGTTGTACTTCATTTTCAGAATTTACTTTCTGCTACTTCAAATGATACCCCAAAATTCACACTGAGCTGTTCATTGGTGATAGGGAGTATGTAAAACAACTACGGTTAACACATGTTCCTGATGAAGCTAAAATTTAGAAGACATTGAGCACTATTAATGGTATCAAAGCTACTGGTCTTGATGGGTATACTGCTGACTTTTATAGAATAGCTTGGGATGTTGTTAAGTGTGATGTTATAGCTATTATTCAATCCTTTTTCTCTGATACTTATCTGCACAATTATTTTTCCTCAACCACCATTATCTTAATTCCTAAAAGAAAAAAGAAGTCTAACTGGAATGATTTCAGGCTAATAAGTTTAACCAATACCTTCAACAAAATCAGAAGCAAAATCATGGTACACAGAATTCAGCCACATCTCCATAAACTCAATTCTCCTCACCAATCAGCTTTTGTTCAAGGTAGAACCATCTCAGACAGTATTCTACTTGCACAGGAATTGATTTTAGATCTTGATAAACCTTGCATAGATAATAATTTAATTTGTAAGCTGGATCTGAAGAAGGCATCTCTATTAGCTGGAACTTCATTGACAGTGTCCTGGATGCAAGGGGCTTCACCCCCACATTCTGCGCTTTTATTCAAAGATGGCTTTCTAACACTACTTATATTGTACTCCTTAATGGAATTTCTCATGGCTTCTTTTCTGCTGGCATGAGCATCAAACAGAGGGACCCCCTCTCCCCAACAATCTTTATTTTGGCTTTTGATTACTTTTCAAGGCTTTTAAATTTAGCCCATATTAACCATCCTTATATGTGTTTTCATCACAGCTCTACTCCTGTAATCAGTCATCTTGCTTATGTTGATGTTGTAATCATTTTTACTATTGTCAGTAAACAAGCTCTTAGAAAAAGTATGCAAATCCTATTACATTTGGAGGAAGTGGCTGCATTGGAGCTGAATAAAGAGAAGTGTCAATTTCTAGCTGAGAGACAACTGGATATCTACATTAAAAACTGGATTAAAGGTAGAATGAACATCCTTACCACTGAATATCAATTTCTAGCTGGGAAACAACTGAACATCCTTCTATGTGTTTTCATGGCTTCTTTTACTGGTTTCTCTTCTACAGCCTTGCCACTTGTGGTACAATTGATGAAAGGCAGAATGAAGAAAACCCATGATCATACAGTCATTAATAAGATTACCTCTTATATCAACTATTGGACTAATACTTTTCTGTCCAATGGAGGTAGAGTCACCTTATTAAAAAGCATACTCACTACTCTTCCTCTTTACACTATTCAAATGATCATAATGAAGAAGAGCACTCAAAAACTTCTGGAAACCACTTTTAATAAATTTCTATGAGAAGGACAACATAAACAAAGGCACTGAGCAATATGGAATAATCTTTATAAACCTGTTAATGCTGGAGGTCTAGGCTTTAAAAGTATTCAGCACATGAGCCTAATTTTTTTTGCTGAAACAATGGATTAAATTCAGAAGGAAGGACACTCTCTGGGCCCAGTAGTTATGGGAGAAGTATTGTAAGAGAATTCACCCATGCATGGCTAAAACCAAACTAGGGGATTCCAAGCATTGGAAGAGCTTGTTGAAGGTTAAAGATTATGCAAATACTCTTTTTTACTGGGAAGTAGGTGAAGGGAAGATTGATTTTTGGCTGGGTAATTGGCTTATTGAGGGGAGTATTCCATCTTTATCTCACATTTCTGTGACCACTCCTTTTGCTTTGGCCAATTGTTGGCAGGAAAATCAGTGGAATGTGCCTTTACTAAGTACACTTGTGAGTGTTGATATCCTGAAGGTCATCAATAATATTCCTATAGAACCTAACATGTCTGATAAATTAATTACCAAAAATCCTCCCAATCAATCCCTAAATGCTTATATAAACTCTACCACTCAGCCTTACCCTTCTAACTCCTGTGGGAATTACATTTAAGAGGTTCTTATATATTCTGGATGTGTCATTCTGATGAAGAAACTTTATTGCACCCTTTTTTACACTGCCCAATAACTAGAAAAATATGGACAGCTATTCTTGATCATTTTAAGCTTAATCATTTATTGTACATGTGGTTCATCTGAGAGGCTTGTTGGACAGATTGGAAATATCAACATATGTTTTACATTCCCCTCATTATCAGCTGGTTCATATGGATGGCCCAAAATAAAGCAAAATATGAAGATGTTTCTTGTCAAGCTAGAAAGGTGGTAGTGCATTTCTATAGCTACATTAATAAAATCATTTCCTCTTCCCCATTGAAACTACCAAGGAAGGGTAAAATTTTTGTGATCCATTGGTGTAAGCCTTCCCCTAATTGGGTCAAGATTAACACAGATGGTAGTTTTTTTCTCTTTAACTACTGGGATTGGTGGTTTCTGCAGAAACTCACAGGGTCAATTACTAAGGTGTTTTCAATCTCCTATTTGCTCTTCTTTAGCTTTGGAAAGTGAATTTGTTGTTGTATTTTGGGCCCTTAAAACTGCCATTCTCTTAAGGTTTCTCTTAAGGTTTCTCTTCTCTTAAAACATTGTGATTAAATGAGATGCACTTGATCTTATAAATATCTTGAAGGGCTTCTATTCTCCCCCTTGGCAATTGATTTATTGGTCTAGAAGAATCCTTTCTCTCACAAAAGGATTAAAAATACAATGGAGTCACATTTATAGGGAAGATAACCAACCAGCGAATTGGTTAGCCAAGCATGCTACTTCTTCAGAATTTACTATTTTTTGTACCTCTCCTTTGGTCTTTTGAAATCCTTACTAACATGATTATGAAAATGCCTAATAAAAAGTTGAGGATTTATGTTGCGCTAGGCAAACTACCTCGAAATCCTATGGCTTGGTTATTTAATGCTAAGAAAGGTTTTCCTGAAGTAGACAAGAGTTTTGCTGACAAAGATGGTCTTGCTGCCCACCGTGCTCCAATCTCTTTGTTGTTGTAGAGGTTTGGTTTTAGAAAGTGAGAGAAGTGTTCTGGTTTAGAGAAGTCTTAAGATTCAGATGTCTTAATATTTTAATTAAAACAAATCTTAAAGTTGATTAAGCAGAACCGATTAAAATCCCACGGTTCTGTCATCTTGGCACCGCTATTTTCATCGGATTCACTTAGTCCAAATGAATTTTCTAAACTCAACTGAATGAGTTCCACACTTTCATTTAGATTGTGGGAAATCTCGTTAGTAGCATGTGGGTTACATCATCTGAGGGATTCCCGATCATCCATCAAGACATTTTAATTTAGTTGTAGTTGTAGTTTTGTTGTTCTGTTTGTGATTAAATTTTGAGTTATTTTATCTTTTGAATGTTGTGGTGGTGAATTTTATCTTGTTGTGACTTTTAATTTAGTTTTGGGTTTCAGTTTTGTGGCTATCCTAAAAGGTTTCAGTTTTCATGCAGGGTGACATTCTTGTTTAACATGCAAGTTTTGCAAGAAAGAAAGTACAGCGCAGGTAAATAAATTGCAATAAAATAAAAGCGTACCTGGCAGGTCTTCTCGTCATTCCAGGCTGCACTCAAAACACATGTCAGGGCATTTTAAATATTTGCAAGAAATACCTAGGTAAAGCTAAGGGAAGGTTTTGGTTGTCTACCAAAATCCTAATCCTACTGCTAGTTAATTCCTATGACGTCTACGTTCTTGTATTTTATCAAGAATGATTTTCTTTACCAAAGAACAATTAAGTTCAATTTTTCTTCTAAAACATCCCATCATACTGAGAAAGTACTTAGGACGAGTCCTAAACATCTTTTTGATGCTTCTGGGATTATTTTTAAGTCCAAATGAATTTCATTGTACAGGTGAATGATCATCTAAGAATTTAGTTAAGTTTTTTTTCTTGCTCAATGAACTTGGATATTTGATTATCCGGTGAGTAAAGTATCATTTCACTTGATATTCCACCTAAGGGTTATAAGTATGAAAGCCTTCAGGGGAAAATTAGTTTGTTAAGGGATTTAACCATTAAGGTTGGATTGTTATTTCAAGATACTTTAATTTAGTTATAAAATTTGATTTTTAAGAGTTTTAAAATTGTTTAAGTTAAAGAGGTATTTAAACTGTTTAATTCCATTAAGTTTTGATAATTCAAATTTGTTTTAAATTTTTTAGATTGATCACAATTATAACTTGTTTTGAAATTAACTTTTAATCATTTAAAATTTGCTTTAGGTTAAGTTTTAGGTGATTTCAAATTAACTTTAATGTTTTGGGTTCATTTTAATTTAATTATTAAATCATTTGATGTTTTAAACTTTAATTTAATTAAGGTTTGCTTTCTTTTTAATTAATTTCAATCATCATTATTAGGATTAATTAAGAGTTAAATTAATCCAATTAGGGACTTTAGATTAAAGAGTTGGTATCTTCTTAAGTCATGCCCCTTATTTTAATAATTCAAATTTTAATTTATCTTCCAAAATTTAAATGAATGAATTAATTAAGATTTCATTTTTTATGTTGTAGGTGATCAATGGGTTTCTACCCCTTAATTCCCTAAGTTTCATTCATCCAAAAGAAAATTTAGGATCAAATATTCATCCATCCCTTTAATTAAGCCTAAAGTATTAATTAGGGTTAAAATCCCTGAATTACCTTTATGCCCTCTTAAGCATATTCACTTCATAACTTATTAAATTGAGCTTAAATGAACTTGAAATTCTTATGTCACTTTCACTCACATGTCAATTAAGACATTAGAGGAGAAAATGTGATTTTTCTGTTTTTAATTTAATTTATATAATTATTTAATTAAAAATAAGGACTTTTCAATGAAAAATCAACAACATGACCAGATAAAGTTTCCGCCGAGGACCATTTGGCCAATTTTGGTGATTTTTTGGATTATATTTTACGTATTATAATTATTTTAAGTTTTGGAGCATTAATTAATTATAAAATAAAATTAAAGTTGATAATTAAATTTTATATTTTTATTAAATCTCTCTAACCTCAAGAAACTCGGATAAAAAAAATTATATTTTTCTAATTTTTCTATGAATTTTTAGAATTATTTTAGTGGGAAAGTTTGAAAAATCCATTTTTAATATTAAAAATTACATTAAGCCTTTAAAATTAAATATCTTTTCTTAGGGACTTAGAAAAAATATTTGGTTGGTTCCTATGTGATTAGGAAGCAAAATATGACATTTTTGTGTTTTTTAATATTTTTGTGATTTTTATTATTTTTTAATTAATAAAATATTTGAAAATAGGTTAAAAATGAAAATTTTAGAAAAATTCTAATTGTAGTTTTCTTAGACTTCTCTGATACCAGAGACGCTTCTAAATGAATTTGGTGAATTTTTGAAATGTATTTTGAGTTTTATGAATTTTTAAAGTTTAAAAGGGTGCCATGTGATTTGAATAATTCATTTAGTGGGTTAAATCATTTTCAATTGATTTCAAATTTTTATGTGAGACTCCTCTGACCCTAAAGATCAGTTGGGAATTGGTTTTGTGTTATTTTATTGAGTGGTTGTTTCAAATTAATTTAATCTTAATTTTAGGGTTTTGGCCAAATTATGGTTTATTTAAATGAGTTAAGCCAAACCATAATTTTCCTAGGGTCCTCTACTCTAGATATACTTCCCATGATTTTTCTAGATTTTATTAACCAACATGCTAATTATTTGAATTAAAATACCAAAACAGACACATAAACTTAGAAAATAGATAACTTGCCACAGAGATAGCCTCTGGCCTTGGAAAAGTCAGGGAATGTTCTCAAGATTAGAGGCAACAAAAGCCCTATAGTCTCATGCCATGGTGAATTGTATGCATGAATGGAGAATTAAAATACTCAGAATGGTATTAAATTAATTAAAAATGAAATACTTATCAAAATAACTTAATTCTTTTTCCACATTAATATCCTCTGTTCACTGAGCAAGAGGGTATTTTTAGTTTATTTTTAGGATTTTTCTATGCAAAGATATGCATTTTTAAAGTTCTGGTATTTAAATAAATAGAAAATACCCTAATTTCCTACTTATCCAACGCAACACCGTGTCATCCTCGGCAGATCTGAAGTCCCACGTGGTTCTTCTCCATTCGACGCTGCCATCCGAGTCAGCGCCACGCGGCCCGCCCTTTCTGTTCTGTAGTTCCATCCAATTCCATCTCTACTGTCCATCTGATACACGCACGATCGGGCGGTCGCTGGTCATCGTCCCCAACTGACTTAACCTGAGAGCCGTCCACCGTATAGACCTAAGATCTTGCTCTAGACTCAACCAAATCATGTGCGGTAGGTCTCCATCGATGCGTCTAGCCTAAACGAAGCTATCCATACGGCTAACATGCATCAAAATTGCACATAACAAAATGGAGAATTGCTGGAAGCTCGGGATGGAGGAGAGGTCAATACCTTGGCTCTGAGAGGTGAAGCCTCAATCAGAGATGCTCGGCACGTTCGTTGGAGCTAGAGGAGCCTCCGAATGAAGTCTCTGGTCCTGGTGAGCTGCCTAGGTGTGACTTCGACCAAGCCCGATTTCAAGCTCTTGCTGATAGTGCAACTGGGTCTGGGAGGCTAAGAGAGGGGGCTTTCACTGGGGAACTCCTTCTCTTGGTGCTGGGAAGGTGTGGGTGAGTTTAATTTGGTTTTGGTGGAGTTTCTGGGGATGTCCTATTTTCTGGCCTGAGATTAAGCTCTGAAATTGAGCTCAACCAGTGAGAATTATGGCAGGAAAACAGTGGGGCTCTTCATCTCTAGGCTGAAAGAAGGTCTGGGAGCAATTTGGGGGAGTTCGGTGAAATAAATTTTAGCACTTGGTTCATGGCCAAAAGGGGGGGATTTTATAAAGCTTGTCGGAGAGGGGAGCTCAGGGCCAGGCAATGAGTGCCTTGGACCGCTTAGGGTGAAGGCAGAGCAGGGCAGGTGGCTGCTGAAAGGATTAGCCACTGCCCAGGCCAAATTTTAGGTTTCAAGGACAAATGAGCTGCTCATGCGTGGCTGGAGTGGTTGGCAAGGACAGTTAGGCTGCTGGGCAGGCTGTGGAGGAGTGGAGGAGGAGTTCAGTGCCATTAAACCTGGCAGGGAGGTTGCTTAAGGGGGATTTGGAGATGGGACTTAGCCTTAGCCATGTGGCTTGGTCCCTTGGTCCAAAGTGATGGACCATTGGTCCATGGCTTATGGGTCATTGGTTAGGTCAAGTCAAACCCACCCTATGAGGTCTAGGGTTGGCAACCAAGAGGTTGGTTTGGTCAAATTTGGTTTGGTTTGATTTAGTTTGGAACATAGGTTCAATTAGGTTCATATGAGTTTGAGTTGGGATAACTTTAGTTTAGATTTGAATTGGATCAAATTGATTGATCAACATAGTGTAAATGATTGCAGGGAAGATTTTCCATGAAGACATAAAGTGGATTTGAGTTCATTTGGAGTTTCAATTTTGAGGATTTTTAATTTTTGGTTAATTTGGTCACCATGAGTTAGGTTGGATTTAGGTTTGGCTAGAGTTTTATTCAAGGCCAATTGATGGTTCAAAATGTTTCAAATGATTATTAGGAAAGGTTTTGGATAGAAATTGGGTGGAAATTTTGGGTTTAGGGGATTCAATTAGGAGAATTAGGGGTAGGTGGCAACCTTAGGGAAAATTTGGAGATTTGAATTCAATTTGATTTTGAGTTGGGTTTGGGTTTTGATTGAGAGCTAATTGATATTTTATTTGGTGTAGGGATGTAGTAGGAAGGGTTTAGAGTTGATTTGGGGAGAAATTGAGTTGAATTGGGTTGGATTTGGGTAGGTTTGGGTCATAGGTTAAAATTGGGGCTTTTAGGTTTGGGTTGAGATTGAATTCAAATGTGAATCAAATTGGGATTGTATTTGGTTTAGATTGGTATTTGAGATATTTAATTGAAGTTTAGAATTGGATTTGTGAAACATTGAGGTCAATTGAGTTGATTTGGCTTGACATTGGGTCCATTTGGGTTAAAAATGGGTCAAGTTGGGAGTTTTGATAAAATTAGGTTAAATTCGCAAAATTAGGTTATTGTGTAGTCAAACAAAATGAAATTGGGAATATTTAGGATTTTCTGGAATTTTTTTTGAGAATTTTTAGAATTTTTGGAATTTTGGGCTAAAAGAGTATTTTAGGGTATTTGGAGGTTATTTAGAGGGTATTGGGGTATTTTGGTAGATTTAAAAGGTGGGAAATGTTTCAAAATTTTTCTTAGAAATTTTAACAATTTTGGGTAATTTTTGGGAATTTTTGGATGATTTTGTAGTTGTGAGGGCAATTTTGGTAATTTTGGGTAGGTTTAGTGAACCCAATGTCAAAACCAGAAATTTTGGCAAAATGAATGGAGTTTCAAATAAGGAAGAATGGGATCATTTAGGTGGGGTCAAGATTAAGTAAAAATTGATTTGGAATTGAATTAGGGTTTGGATGCATGAGCCATGGACTTAGCCAAGTCCAATCAATTTGGGACTAAGTCTAGCCGAATCATAACCACTTTATGATCCTTCACATATTGACCTTAGCCATCTTAATCAATGTGAGTTTCATAAAGGGTAGAAGGTAAGGGTCCAAGGTTTAGGTTAAGTGGCTTGGGGGTGTGTATGTGTGCAAGAGAAGCCTAAGTCGAAGCCCAAGTCACCCAAGGTTATTCTAAGTCCAAACGATCCTATAGGAACTCACTGTTGGTTGGCCATATGGTGGTTTTAACCTTCCAAGGTGATTTAGAGGTTTACAACCATCCAAGTGGGGTCCCAAGAGGAGTCAAGAAGTAGCTGAATTGCTAAAGGGTGGGTCCCAATTCTAGTATTCTAGGATAGTCAAGGAGAAGTCCTATGGCTAGATCCTAAGCACTAAGAGAAAAGAAAGGACCTCACCAAAAATGAGGTCAACAGACTTGGTGTATTTTTACTATGTTTTCTTCTTTCAAATAAAGTTGTGTTTGTGTTTTCTCCATAAGTTCTGAGTAGTTTTCTTTATCTTTTTCCTTTCAAATGAAGAAGCAATTAAATTATGGAAGGAAATTGTGAAGTATAAATGTTTAATGTTGGAAGAAGTTGTGATGATTCCACTACCTTACACTTCATTTACTTCTTCATTTGTCCAATTAAGATGTTAAAATTTCTCGTGAGAACATATAAGAAACAATGCAATATTGTCTCAATCAACAATTAGAGTGAATCACATGCATTTATATAGGTGAGAATTATAGTCCATATATTTGCGTGCAAATAAATACAGAGATATACTTTTTAATAGGAAGTAAAATTAGAGGACTTTACAGTGACGGGCTAAAGCCCCCTAATTTGGTTTGATGTTTTAATTTTTTTATGAGATATTAGCCCCCAGATGGAGGGAATAGAGGGAACTCTAGAGTGGGTGCTGGTATCTTTCCTGCCTAACCCATCTACAAAATTTCAAAACTTCAAATTAACCAATATTCTTTATAGAACCAAGTAAGGGTAAGGAATATACTTGCTCCTATTTTGTACAACATATTTAGATACTTTCATAATGAAATTCCATAATTATTACTCATGCATTAAAAGTGGAAAAATATATTTTAGACTAATTGCTTTCATATCGTTTTTATAGTCTTGTTAAATTTTATTTGCCTTCTTTACTTTTTCATAAAAAAAAATTTCAAAATCTCTATCTTAAAACATACTTTACAAAATCAATTAGAAAAGTAAAAATTTATTTTTTTTATTTCTTTAAAATTTTAGACATTTCTCTGTAGGTTCGATATCTCCGGGCTTAATCAAAAAGTCCTATATTACTTGATAAACGATACGTATCCTTGCATAAAATCCCTTATTATAAATAATTAAATATATTTCTTATTATCTTTAGAATCAAGTTTTTAGTGTTGTTGCAAAAAAGAGATATCATCAATGAAAAGAAATTTAAAGTGAAAAACGCAAACATAAATATTCAGGGATCACGTTTTTGGCACCGTTGCCGGGGGAATTAATTAAAATTTCAATTAAAGAAAATTAAGAAAAATCAAATTTTTTACTTTTTCCTTGCTTTTGTTAGAGAGTTTAATTTAATTTAATTTTATTGTGTGTGCATAGTTCAGGTTCTGAAGGACTTGTGCCTTACAATTCTAAATTAAAGAGAACTATCAGAAAAATCAAACAACTTAAAAATACTGAAAAAGATAAAAATATTCAAGAAATGGCGAATCAAGAAAATCAAAATGTTAACACCCATCAAGATTTTAGTTGTTTAAGAGATTATGCTAACCATACAGTAGATGAACTTCATTGTAGTATTCAACACCCTCCTATAGTTGTCAATTCATTTGAACTTAATCCTGCTATTATCTAAATGGTATCTAATAATCAGTTTGGGGGAGCACCAACAAAAGATCCTAATTTAAATCTTGGAAATTTTCTAGAATTGTTTGCTACTTTTAAATACGATGGTGTTTCAGATGATGTTATTAGACTTAGACTTTTTCCTTTCTCACTAAGGGATAAGGCTAAGATATGGATAAATTCATTAGCACCTGTATCTATCAGAACTTGGAGTGATTTAGCACAAAATTCCTTGCTAAATATTTTCCACCATCAAAGACTGGGAAGCTTAGAAATGATATTACTTCTTTTTGTCAGTTTAAAGGGGAATCTATTTATGAAGCATGGGAACAATTTAATGATATCCTAAGAAAGTGTCTACATCATTCGATACCAGTTTGGTTAATAATTCAGACTTTTTACAATGAATTAGTTGTATCTCTTAGATCAATTATCGATGCCATTGCTGGCAATTCATTGATGTCTAAACAATTTGCTGATGCTTATGCTTTAATTGAAGAAATGACTACTAATAATTTTCAATGGCCTTCTGAAAGGTTAAATCCTAAAAAGGTAGCCAATATTCATGAAAATGATGCTTTTGCGATGATAACAAATCAAGATGCTACAATTTCAAGAAAGATATACCAATTTGGGATGAATTTTTCTCAGCCTATCTCCATGATTAAAAAAAAATTCATTAGGCCAAATGGTTCATTCTCAAATTTCATCAGAAACTTTGAATGTTATAACTAAGCTTAATAACCCATATTTCAATTAATATAACTCAGGTTGGAAAAACCATCCAAACTTTAACTGGAATACTAATAATCAGGGTGGTAGTAATCAACAATGGGGGAACAATCAAGTAAACCCATTGGGGAACTCGAACAATCAAGGAAATAATAATTATAGACCGAACTATCCTCCAGGTTTTAACAATACTTCACAATTTAAGGAGAAGAAGTTGTTTACAGAAGAAGTGTTGTTACAAATGGGAAATCAATTGCAAAGCAAGGAGCCACAAACATAAATATTGAGAATCAATTAGGAAAAATTGCCCATTCATTAAGTAAAAGCAGTTCAACTGAGAAGTGGAAGAGAGTTGGAAGGTAGAGTTCAAAAAAAGATTGAAGTAGATAAAGAAGAGATTGAAGAACCAAAAGAGGACACCCCAAAAGGTTTGTAAAGACCTATTTCTCCACCTAAGATTGATTTGGAAAAGCCACCAACTCCATTTCATCATAGACTTTGACAATAAAAGTTGGATAAGCAATTTTTTAAGTTCTTGGAGATATTTAAGAAGATACGATCAATACTCCATTTAATGAAGCCTTAGAACAAATGCCAAGCTCTGTAAAATTTATGAAGGATATTCTCAACAGAAAAAGGAGGTATGAAGATAATGAAACGGTTGCACTTAGTGAGGGGTACAGCGCAATAATTCAGAAAAAGCTTCCTGAAAATCTTAAAGATCTTGGTAGTTTCACAATTCTATGTGTGATCGGAGATAGATTTTGTGGAAAAGCTTTATGTGATTTAGGTGCAAGCATTAAACTTATGCCATTATTAATATTCAAAAGATTGAGATTAGGAGAAATAACCCCTACTACTGTAACTCTACAATTAGCGGATCGTTCGATCACATATCCTAAAAGAGTTATAGAAGATGTTTTGGTGTAAGTGGATCAATTTATCTTTCTTATTGATTTTATTGTGCTGGATATGAAGGAACATAAAGAGATACCCATAATTTTAGGGAGACCTTTCCTAGCCATAGACAGAGCGATGATATATGTGTAAAAAGGGGAATTAACAATAAGAGTCAATGGCCAAACTGTTACATTCAATATTTCAAAATTAATGAAATATCCTCCAAGAGGTAAAGATGATGAATGCTATAGAATGGATGTTATCATATATTTGAGTGAATTCCATTTTAAATCAGCTTATGAAAAAAAAACCTGATGGTGAAAAAAAAGAGCACGAGCAAGAAGAGGAATTACAACATTCTGATGATTTTCATGAGGAAGATTTAAATTATGTGTCGACATATTTTTAGGTTGTGTGTTTTATTTTAAAAAAGGGGGTCGCCTAAAAGAAATTGTCGGCGAATTTTAGATTTTAATTTAAATAAATAATTCGAAAAGTAGTATTTGATTTTGAAAATAATTTTAAATTTGAAAATTTTATGATATGAAATCAAACTGATCTCACATCCCGAATAGTTTATATAAACGAGCACCGCATCACAAACTGTGTATCTATCTCGAAGAATAGACACACTGTTTGGTGATGGGGCTCGATTAAATAAACTAGAAGATTTGTGACATCCGTTTGGTCTGCGAACCAATTTTATAAGCCGACAAATTCCCCTGCTTAATATGAAAGCATTAAACAGGGTTTATATTACTCAGGTTCTTAAAATTCCCTATAAGGGCAAGCCCCTATAGTTAATTACATCTTAAGTGACGGGAATCACTTAAGAAAACTCTCGATAATAATCAGTAGTTCTGCTCTCAAGAATTTCAAAGTTTAAGTTTTCAAGGGATTGAATTTTGGAAATTTCAATAGGGAATGGATCAAGTTTTGGAACATTTTGTTTTAGGAATTCAAAGGAAGAAAGGTAGGAGAAATCACAAATTCGAAGCGAACTTCAGAAATTTCCCAACTATCCTATTGTTTGGCTTGGATTTAGGAAAGTCCTAATGTTTGTTTAATGTTTTGATCTTGCTAATTTTAATTAATTAGGACTTATATTCGTATGAGACAATCATACAAATAGTCTTGAAGATGTGAGGGTTTATGTCGTACCAAAAGACTACCTCGGAGTCCTAAGACAGGTTAGGGCTTAATTTACATGACATGATCATGAAAATGCCTAACGAAGAGTTGAGGATTTATGTTGCACCAGGAAAACTACCTCAAAGTCCTATGGCTTGGTTATTTAATTCTAAGAAAGTTTTGTCGAAGTAGGCTCGAGTTTTGCTGATGACGATGGCCGTGCTGCCCACCATGCTCCGAGCTCCTTGTTGTATCAAAGGTTTAGTTTTAGAAGTCATAAATTAGGAGATGAGAGAAGTGTTCTGGTTTAGAGAAGGTCTTAATTTCCAAGTATTTTTTATATTTTATTTAAAACAAATCTTAAAGTTGATTATAACAACACCGGTTAAGATCCCACGGTTCCATCCTTCCGGCATCGTTATTTTTATCGGATTCACTTAGTCCAGATGAATTTGCTAAACTCAACTAAATGAGTTCCACACTTTCATTTAGACCGTAGGAAATCCCGTTAGCAACACGTAGGTTACATCATCCGAGGTATTCCCGATCATCCAACAAGACGTTTTAATTTAGTTATAATTGTAGTTTTGTGTTCTGTTTGTGATTAAATTTTGAGTTGTTTTATATTTTGAAATGTTGTGGCGGTGAATTTTATCTTGTAATGACTTTTAATTTAGTTTTGGTTTCAGTTTTAGGGACTACCCTAAAGGTGTGGGTTTTCATGCAACAGTTGTTTATCATGCAAGAAAAGTAAGTGCGATGCTGTTGACCTCATTTTTGATGAGGTCTTCTTCTTTTCTTTCTATAGTACTTAGGATCTAGCCTTAGGCTTTTTCCTTTGACTATCTTAGAGGACTAGAATTGGGACCCACCACTTAGAAATTCAAACCACTTCTTAACTCCCTGCAAACTCCACAAACTTGACTGTAGAACCCTAATCACCTGCGAGGGTCGAAATCAAATGTGGAAGTTTAAAGGATGAGTTCCTATAGGACTCTTTGGCCTTAGGACTGCCCTGGGTGGCCTGGTCTGGTGAGGGAGCTGACTTACACACACACTACACTCATACACTACACTTTCACCTAACTTGACCTCCTAACTCATGTAGGTGATTCACATGGATGGTCCTTAACCCCTAAGCCCTCTAGCAAGAGGTTAGGAACAACATGATGAATGCCTCAAATGAATCCCTTCATGGCTCATGTGGGCTTGATGTGGCTTCATGGCTCAACCAAAATGATTTCATTCCACTCAAATTTACCCAATCTTCAATTTTCCAAATTTTCAATTTTTGGCCCCCGGGACCCTACACCCGCCTAACCTACCCAAAGCCCTTGAAACTACCCAAATTTCTCAAAAATTTCCAAATCACCCAAAATTCCCCAAAAATCATTCCTAAACATTTCTCTCCACTCAAGTTGATCATCCATACCCAAAAATACCAAAAATTCCAAAAATATCCCCCAATACCCTCCAAATACCCAAAATACCCCTCTTAACCCAAAATCCCAAAAATTCAGAAAATTCCCAGGAAATTCCAGAAAATCCCAAATATTCCCAATTTCATTTTGTTCAACTACACCATGGGCCAATTTTGTCAATTTACACTACTTTTGTCAAAACCCCCAATTTGACCCATTTTAACCCTAAGTGAACCCAATGTCAAACCAAACCTATCCGATTGACCCAAATTCTGGTCCAATTCAATTCTAAAATTCAATTCAACATTCCCAACACCAATCTAGACCAAATACAAGTCCAATTTGATTGACATTTGGATCCAATTTCACTTTTGGCCTTAAAGCCCAATTTGGACCCATGACCCAAACCTAACGCAAACTCACCCAATTCAACTCCAATTAACCCCAAATATTTTCTAAATCTCCCTTAGCATCCCCACAAGCAAAAAACTAACATGATTTGCCCAAAATTTGGACCCAAACCCCACTCAAATTCAACCCAAAGCTAAAAGGCCCAATTTTGACCTAAACCTAAACCTAACCCAAATGAGCCCAAACCCCAAAATCAAAGCCCAACCAAAGTAAAAACCTCTTTGAAACACTCCCATAAACATTTCTCAACATTAATTTTACATCAATTTCAACCCTAGCCCAACATTGGCCCAACTTGGTCCACTTGGACCTATATTGGCCCATTCACCAAAAGAGCTCAAATTCAACCCAATTCAAACCCAAATCACCCCCAATTTGCTTCAAGTCACTCATGACACATCCATGAGCTAAACCCAACAATTATTTGGCCCAACCTCTTTACAAAATTCCCATCCATAAATTCATTTTTTTAAACTCAAAAGCCCACTTTCCTAAACCATCTTAAAAGCCCATCTAAAACCATTTCAAAAAGCCCAAAATCTACCCTAAAGCCCACATGACATCTCCACTTGCCATCCACTTAATAAAAGCCATTCCTTAAGTTATAATCCCATCATCAAATAATTCCAAATCAAGCCTCATGCCAAATCACCCCTAAATACCAAAATTTTTCTTAAATCTATTTCCATGAAATTGACTCCACTTTTCCCAAGCCAAAGGTGAGCCATGCAAGCCATGGACAAGCCACATGAAGCCATGGAAGGCTTGACATGTGATCAAGCCATTAATGGCAAAAGGAGGGCCCCTTTCCTAATCCTTCTTAAACCCTTTTTTACCTTAAGCATGTCACACACTAAACCATGCTTAGCCACCTCATCATGGATGGAGACCACACCATTCTCTCTTGGCTGACCCAAGTGATCCTTTTCAGCCCAAGACCAGGCCTTGGGTGGTGAACCTAGCCCAAAATCATGGGTTGACTCATTTGAATCCAAAATGGTCTTCCCCCCATTCCATTTTAATCCAAGCTCTTTACACATGACAATTGCCAATTTTTTGCACCAAGTCCCAGCCCTGACCCACCTGACCTTGAGGGTGACCCATGCCTAGCCGGCCGGCCACCAGGCCGCCGGAAAACACCATGGCCGAGAGCTCACATGTGAGCCAACTTTGGAATTCTCCCTTGCTGAGCTGCCCCATCCCCAATGGCCATTGTGGCTGTTCTGCCCTTGACCTAAGCAGCCGATCCCAAGCCCTAACTCTCCCTGGGAGGCCCTCCACCCTCTCCTATTTAAACACCACCCCTCTCGGCCATGAGAGGTGCTGAAACAAACCTTAAGGAAACTCTGCCAAAATTGTTCCGTACTACTCCCTATACACAGAAGCACTTGATCCCCACCGAAATCCCCCGCCATTTCTTCTCTGCGAGCTCAATTTCGGAGTTGAAATCCAAGCCCAAAACCAGGACACTTCTCCACAAGTGAGCCAATCCCCAAATTGATTGGTTCTACACCTTCACTGTACCGAGGGAAGGTGTCCACCAAAGAAAAGCCCCATCTCCAGTGCCACCCAGCTGCTCCGGCCTCCAAGCTTTGTGATCGGCCGTGGTCTAAATCCTACCTAGGCAATTCACCTGCACCAGGAGACTTCATCTGGAGCTTGCTGGGATCCAATCGAAGATGAAACAACCCTCAGATCGAAGCCACACTTCTCTGAGCAAAGGTATGGCCTCACTCTTCTTCCCGAGCTTCTGAACATCTCCATTTTTATTGCGTAAATTTCATCCCACATAAACCGTATGGATGTGTTCGTCTTCTCAAGACAAATCCATAGAGCATAAGAACACGAAAATCCATCGAGTATCGAGTGAGATCTTAGGGATTTAGTGTGGACGGCTCTCGGGTGAGGACGCTCGGGGACGATGAACGGATGTCGTCCATTCAATACACGTGCGGGCGGACGGCTCAGATGGCGTCGGACCAGGAGATGGTACGTGAACCGCGGGACCCGGAGCGCTGAGTCAGATGGCGGCGTCGAATGGGAGTGCGACGCGTGTGCATTCGGAGCTGCCGAGGTTGACGCGGCACCGCGTGGATAAATAGAAAATTAGGGATATTTTCTATTTATTTAATTCCCAAAACTTGAAATATTCATAACTTTGTGTAGGAAAATCATAAAAGTAAAATAAAAATACCCTCTTGCTCAGTGAACAGAGGAGAATAATGTGGAAAAGAAATTATTTAATTTTTAATAATTTATTTACTGTTTGCATTCTTTTAATTCTCCATGCATATAGGAAATTCACCATGGCATGAGACCATAGGGCTTTTGAAGCCTCTGAATTTGGGAACATTCCCCGAATTTTCCAAAGTCGAGGCCATCCCTATGAAAAGTTATTGATTTTTCAAATTCATGTTACTATTTTGAGTATTTTAATTCCAATAATTAGCATGTTGTGAAATAAATTCTAGGAAAATTTGGTGATGTTCCTTATGACCAGAGGACCCTAGGAAAAATAGGTTTTGAGTTAGTTCATTTAAAACAACTCTAATTGGCTTAAACACCCAAAATGGATCCCTAATTTATTAAAATTGGCAAGACTGAAATGTTAAATAAATATTAGGACTTTCCTAAATTCAAGCCAAACAATAGGATAATCGAGAAATTACCGAATTTCGCTTCGAATCTGTAAATTCTCCTACTTTTCTTCCTTTGAATTCCCAAAATAAAATGTTCCAAATTTGATCCATTCCCTATTGAAATTCCAAAATTCAATCCTTTGAAAACTTAAACTTTGAAATTCTTGAGAGCAAAACTATTGATTATTATCGAGAGTTTTCTTAGGTGATTCCCGTCATTTAAGATGTAATTAACTATAGGGGCTTACCCTTATAGGGAATTTTAAAGAACCCAGGTAATATAAACCCTGTTTAATGCTTTCATATTCAGCAGGGGAATTTGTCGGCTTATAAAATTGGTTCGTAGACCAAACGGATGTCACAAATTTTCTAGTTTATTTAATCGAGCCCCACCATTAAGCAGTATGTCTATCCTTAGGGATGGATACACAGTTTGTGGTGCGGTGCTCGTTTATATAAACTATTTGGGATGTGAGATCGGTTTGATTTCATATCTTAAAATCTTTAAATTTAAAATTATTTTCAAAATCAAATACTACTTTTCAAATTATTTATTTAAACTAAATTAAAAATTCGCCGACAACTTCGTTAGGCGACCCCTTTTCAAAATAAAACACACAACCTAAAAATATGCCGACAACTTCTGGCGACTCCGCTGGGGACAATTCCTCTCTCCATTTTAATCAAATAATTCTGCTTTCAAAAATCGGTAGTGCATCCATGTCCTTAATGGATCAAACTAACCTTCTTTCTGTTGGGATACTATGTTCATTTCTACCTTGAGCAAGTATAACCAACATTCTCTCGGATTTAGGAGCCACTGTTTAGACACCCCTAAACAGAGAGGTTCCAAGATCCTTTTACCTCATTTCTGAGGTGGGGTGGACCCCCAATAGGTGTTAGTTTAGGAGTGATCCTTTGAGTCGAGAAGTCTTGCATAAGACTTTCTTTTCCTTTCCAACTCAGAATCGAATTGCTTACCTTCTCTACACCTTTGAACATTCCGTTCTAAATAAACAAACCCTTTAATAAATGATTCTTGTAACAAATGTTTCCTTCTTATAAATACATGAACAAGAATGAGTTCGGACTCTTTTCAATTCCTTTCTTTTCGTCCTAAAGAAAAGAAGCATAACTTGGGACTGACAACCAGAATCTACCTCGCGAAATGGAGGCCCCAAAGCCGATTTTCTCCTTCACCAATGGATCGGACTTCGCTGTCTATAAGGATGAGCTGCCCGACAATGGGATCATCCGGTTTGGACAAGGATTTGAAAACACGAATGTGAAGATCACTGACGTTTCCCTTTTCGCACTGACAAGAAGCTAAGAAGCCGCTGATCGAGTTCAACCTTAGGTCGACCCAAGAGTTTCCTCCCCTGCAAAAGATCCCGACTGAGAGGAGTACTGCTGTCCGCAGGAGGACTGTTCTTACTACCCCCACTGGTCTAGTTGTTTCTGCACCTACCCCGACTTCTGCCAAATTAAAGGGGAAAGAAATCCAGAATTATGGTGAACCTGTTACCGTGGAGGGTACAAACCTTCCTGTGAGACCTTCTGTTTTTGAAATCGGGTCCAGCTCAAGAATTCCATCACTAACAAGGACCCAAAGAAGAAACAGAAGTAGAAGGATCGCTAGAGAAGCCAGAGCTGCTGAAATTGCTTTCCTGGAGGAAATCCGAAGCTGCTCGAATATACACCGCTGCTCGAATATACACCGCTGCCTGAATACATACCACTTTTGGGAGAAAGCAGGTTCCATCCCCTCTCTGCCGCAGAGGATGAAGAAAATGTTCGCAAGATTGCTGCCGCATTGCCTCAGCCCGCATATTACAATGATAGCCGCAAGAAAAGGACTAGAACTACGCCGTTTGCTCGACTGCAAACTTTGATAGAGAAGTTAGCAAAGAAGGAAAAGTGCCCTGTATCAGAAATTTTAAGAAGGATGGGGCGGGTGCCAGTCAAATCCCGTCTTGGGCCCCGAGTAGAACCCGCCATCGTGCCAGAAAAGCCAAGTAAAAGGATGAGGGCTAGTCCGCCTGAAGTCGTCTCAGGATTACAGATTAGGGAGGATACCACCTTCCAGCATTTGGCTGACAGACCATCTGGTCCTAGACCTTCTGCCGCTAGAAGGATGGTATGGCGTCCCACTACTGGACAGCTAAGATTGAAATAACAGCCTGAGAAAGAAAGTCTCGCCAGGAGACTTGAATCTGAAGAAAGTGCTACTGCAATAAAGGGGACTCGCGAGAAGAGAACCCGACAGCTATCACACGACAACTGTGAAGATGCACAGAAGAGACCGCTAGAAGACGCCATGGAAAAGTTGAGGACTGATATTCGACGACTAGCAAAAGAAAGAGAAGAACAATTCGGACGAGATTGATTCATCGGAATTCATGGACGACGAATATGCAGAAATCAACGTGGTCGAAACACGAGCTTCATCAGCTTCACAAGGTGCTCCTGCAGCCGCAGAAAGAGAGGAGCCAGAAGTGATGAGAAGACAGCTTCAAGAGAAAGACGACACGATCGCCCAAATGGCGAAGAGGATGGAAGAGATGGCTGTAGCTCTAGCCACTCTCCAGAGTCAAGTGCAACCCCAAAGGGAGACACCCCCAGAGGTCATTCACATTGTAGACGGAGGAAAGGAGATTACATCCGTCAACGAGGATGATCAGCTAAAAAAGGATACAACACAAAGTATGATCCCTGAAAAAGATATCAATAGCTTGGTGGAACAGCAGGTGCGAGAAGCCTTAGCACAATCAAAGAGCGGGACATCCATTCGGACGGGTAGACCTTACCCGGAAGAATTCGACGCTGTCCAGTACCCAAAAGGCTTCATACCACCTCTGTTCAAAACCTTCAATGGAACCGGGAACCCCCGACAGCATGTTGCACACTTTCGTGCCAGTTGTTGCAATGTCGGCGGGAGCGATGCATTACTCTTCCGACAGTTCGTCGGCGGCACTGTCAGGGATCGCCTTCGACTGGTATGCAGAATTACCAAATGGTTCGGTGAAGACGTTCTCAGAACTAGAGAACCTCTTCATCAAGAGATTCACCGGAGCTCAGCACCACATCACTATAGGTGATTTAGTGGTAGAGAAACAGAAACGAACGAAACTTTGGTGGATTACATACTTCGATGGAGGAACTTAAGCATGAAGTGTGAACTACAACTACAAGAACAACATGCAGTCGGCATCTTACTTAAAAGCATTCACAGCCCGATATCACTTCTCCTCAAAGGATTCACTATTAAGACTTTCGAGAAGTTGTTAAGCAAGGCCGGGAGCTTGCAAGAGGAGGCGAAGCAATTAAGTTTCGCCGACAAGACAGACAAGCAAAAGCCTGTAAAGACTTTTGAAAAGAAATCCGGGATCGTTGCGGCGAGTCGACAAAGGCAAGCAACCGATACAAATATCGTCCGAACGGCCGCGAAGCAACCTCAACAAAATTACCAAGCAACCCCGACCCAGTTATCAGTCATCTCCACAGTATGAACAACCACCTCGTCCGCAACGTACATTAAGGGAGCTTCTGAGCAGGGAATATCCATTCAAGAATGAAGCAGTGCCGAAAATGTTCTGTAGTATGATGAAGACTCCAGATTTCCAGCTGCCAGAGCCTAAAAGACCAGAGGAGGTCAACAAGAAAAGTGATCCCAACTTTTGCCCTTATCACCAGATGCTTGGACACAAGATAGAAGATTGGATTAACTTCAAAAGTTGGCTCAATGACAACCTTCGGAAAGGAAATATAACGATCCCGAAGGAGTACATGAAGGAACCCCAGAAAGGAGGTTCCGTCAATGTTATCTCAACTGATCCCATCATTCCGATAGATCCATATACGACTGACGATGGATGGAATACCGCTTGGACAAGGTCTTCGAAAAAGATTTTAGACAGCATTCAAACAGCTTCGGTACAAGCTTCAATCCAGAGTTCGAAACCTGCCAAGTCGGCACTATCACTTGCGATAGAAGAACCACCTCAACAGGAGACGATTGAAGAGAAGAAGAAAATCGATGAAGAAGAGAGGACCGAGGCTCCTAAGGCTAGACCAGGGGCCGCTTATCCTAGGATAGTTGTTTCGATTCGGGGAGAAATCCCTCGAACCTCCGACTCGTATGATTATCCGCTCACTTCGGTGGGATCATATAATGATAAGGGTGATGGCGTTGGCTACGTTTTGACTGTTTCTAACGATTACGTAACTAGCGACAATCCGGACATCGATTTCGATACCAACGACAATTCTCAATCATACACAATCTCGACGATCACAATGACGAAGAAGACATCCATCAAGGAGGCTACGAGAGTTCAACAAGCAACGAATCTATCTGCGAGTTTCGAGGAGCTCCAGTCATAATAGAGTTAGAGCCTTCAGACTCGAAGCTAATCCGGAAGAGCTCGTCATTCCGATTCGAGGAAGAAACACCAGCAAGCTCAACACTAGATTCAGAAGAAATTACAAAAGTCAACTTAAGAAGTGGAAGAGTTCTACCTCCAAGAATGGGTCCAAAGGACAAAGGAAAGCAGGTGGTTGTTCAAGAAGAACCAACCCCAGCAGAAGAAATACCCATTCGAGAAGAAGCCGAGACACATGGAAATAAAGTGGACTACAACGTGCTAGCCCATCTTAGGAAACTACCGGCCAAACTGAGCATTTACGATGCTCTCATCTTATCAAAGGAGATGAGAGAAGCTCTGATCAAGGCCTTACTTGATCCATAAATTTGCTTAGCTCAAATGGCCGGAGATTCCTTAGATGAGGTTTGCTCGTTAAAGGAACAGCGAGGTGTCACCTTCACTGACAATGACCTACTACTTGGGACGACAGATCACAACCGACCATTGTACATTTCAGTTACAATCGGGAAGTTTACACTCTCCGAGTATTGGTGGATCCGGAGATCAATCAATATAATGAGTCTTCGAACACTAAGCATACTTGGAAATTGATGCTCGTGAGCTCGAGGCCGACAAAATGTTATTAAGAGGATTCAACCAGAAAGGAGAAAGAGCCCTCGGGTCAATAACGCTACTAATGAAGACCGGTGACTTAGCAAAGACAACCGCAAAATTTCATATAATTGATTCAGAAACATCGTTCAACGCTCTACTGGGCCGACCATAGATACATGAAAACAGGATGGTACCATCATCTCTACATCAGTGCATCAAATACTACGATGGAGGGGAACAGTGCATCAAAGGTGACTTACAACCATTCTCCGTACATGAGATTGGAATCCATGAAGACGCAGCTTATTATGCACCTCCGAAGAAAACAATCTTCTCCAGAGATACCATAACAAATGAAGCAAAGAAAGTTCGGGACAACGAAGAACCTGAAGTTCTAGTCCAACGACCACTCACCACTCCCTTCCGGCGAGATGGTGAAGGTTTCTCCACAACTCGAATCCGAGGTCGAGGCCGGGGACGAGGCCGTGGTAGAGACGTTAGGACAGTTGGACAGAGGAAACCAGCCATCAATGTTGATTGGGAAGATAGTTCTGAAGAAGAAAAAGAAATCAAGCAAGAAGCAGCAACGATAAGTCGGAAGAAGCCGCAATTCAAGATCTCCCTCGAAGATGAAAAGAATGAAGAATACAAATCAATGTACGAGAAGATTAACCACTACGTACATACTATGACCCTAACCCCGATCCATTCTAACAAAATCGAGGGTATGGTGGTCAAAGAGATACGTAGCGACGGTGCAAAGCCAATTAAATTCTACCGTGGTGCTTCTTCCTCCAAAACCGAAAATAATGTACAATTTGAAGATGTCACTTCATCAGAATTAATGGAATTACCTTTTGAGTGGTACTCTCCTTGTGTTCAAAATTTAATTCAACGTGGTTTCTTACCTCGACAATGGACAAAAGGTCAATCACAACATTTTGAAAAAATATGGAATAATTTCAGTCGTCCACCCAATTCAAAGTATGGACTCGGATTTGGCACAGTAGGATCAGTTGACGATACTGAATTTTGCCTGGTTGTCACTTGCGAATCTAATGAAAACTGCATGGAAACTACAGACGAAATCGAAGATTTACAAATTGGAGAGGCTCCACCAGAATTCGAAGAAGAAATTAAATCTACAATAGATGAGTTAACAGAAGTTAACTTAGGTACTAGCGAAGAGCCTAGACCTACCTTTGTTAGCTCCCTACTCAATAAAGAAGACTCCAAAGAAATAATCAAGTTATTAATGGAATTTAAAGACTGTTTTGCTTGGAACTACGATGAGATGCCGGGATTAGCTCCGCAGGTCACAATCCATAAGCTAGGAGTGGATCCTACTTCTGTCCCAGTCAGACAAGGTCCCAGAAGAATGCGTCTAGAAATCGAACAACAAGTCATAACTGAAGTTAAAAAGCTAATAGACGCTAAATTTGTCCGTGAAGAACAATACCCGACTTGGTTAGCCAATGTGGTGCCAGTCAGAAAGAAGAATGGTCAGATCAGAATTTGTGTGGATTTCAGAGATTTAAACAAGGCATGTCCAAAAGATGAATTCCCTCTACCGATCCCAAAACTAATGATCGACATTGCTTCGACACATGAAATATTCACATTCATGGATGGATCTTCAGGATACAACCAGATAAAAATGGCTCCAGAGGATGAAAAGCTTACAACATTCAGAACGCCGATCGGAGTATATTGCTACACAGTGATGCCATTCGGACTGAAGAACGCAGGAGCAACCTACCGAGAGAGCAATGACAAGAATTTTTGATGATCTCATCCACAATCAAGTCGAATGCTACGTAGACGATGTGGTCATCAAAAGCAAAGTAAAGGAAAACCACTCGTATGATTTGAGAATTGTTTTCGAACGATTAAGACAATTTAACCTTAAGATGAATCCCTTAAAATGCGCCTTCGGCGTCACCTCCGGAAATTCTTAGGATTCGTTGTCCGACATCGTGGAATTGAAATCGACCCTGAAAAGATTAAAGCTATCTTAGAAATGCCGCCTCCCAAAACCTTAAAACAACTACGATCCTTTCAAGGGAAGCTGGCATATCCTCGACGCTTTATCTCAAACTTGTCGAGTAGGTGTCGGCCTTTCTCGGCACTAGTTAAAAAGGACGCCAAATTTATTTGGGAAGAGAAATGCCGAGAAAGCCTTCGAGGACATTAAGCAATATTTAATGACACCTCCTGTCTTAGCAGCCCCGGTCTCGGTGTAGACCGCCGATACTTTATACCGCGGCTTTAGACGACTCACTCGGAGCCCCGTTAGCCAGAGTCAATTATGAGGGTAAAGAAAATGCTCTTTACTACTTAAGCCGTCGTTTACTTCCGATCGAAGTAAGGTATCCCACAATTGAAAAGCATTGTTTGGCCCCGATCTTCGCCGCTCAAAAGCTCGGGCACTACATGCTTTCTCATAAGGTCAACCTGATCTCAAAATTTAATCCATTGCAATACTTGATGACTCGTCCAACACTTTCCGGTAGACTTGCCATATGGTCAATGATTTTATTGCAATTCGATATAACTTTCGTGCCTCTTCGTGCCGTAAAGGGACAAGTCTTAGCAGACTTTCTCGCAGCACACCCTTTGCGGGCAGAATCTCCCCTCAATGACGATTTGCCAGATGAACAAATAATGAGCCTAGAAGACCCTGATGATCGACCTTGGGAATTATATTTCGACGCAGCATCTTCAGCACACAAAGACGAAGAATCGCAAGTGATAGTGCCCGATAAGGCAGGAATCGGGCTAATCTTTATAACACCGGAGCGGGGGATGTTAAGATACTCCTACCACTTAACAGAACCATGTACAAACAACGAAGCAGAATACGAAGCCCTCATAACGGGACTGGAATTAACTATTCAAATGGGGATAATAGACATCAACATCTACGGGGATTCACAGTTAATCATTCAACAGATCGCCGGATAGTACAGAATTTTAAAGCCAAGACTCGAGCAATACTTCCAGTATGCCATACAGTTATTGGAACAAATTCCAAATGTGACGATTTACAAAATTCCCAGAAAAGAAAATGCTTTAGAAGATGCTTTAGCCCGTCTCGCAAAAGAATTTGCCTGTTTGCAAGATGAATCGATGGAAGTGACGATTCACGGACGTCGAGTCCTATTACGGCTCGACATAGACACAATACACAAATCGAAAAAGAAAAAGAATCGATTGCAATGAGTGACAGAAAACACAGAAGATTGGCGACAACCATTAGTAGACTACCTGCAAACAGGAAAACTACCAGACGATAGGTCGCTAACCCATCAAATCAAGAAAAGAACTCTGTCTTACGCATTAATAAACAACACATTGTACAGAAGGTCTTTTGATCAAATGTGGCTAAGGTGCCTAAGCGGGTCCGAGGCCCGTGAAATTGTTAAAGAGGTGCATTCAGGACTCTGTGGCGCTCACCAGTCGGGTCCGAAGATGAAAATGAAAATTAAAAGACTAGGGTATTATTGGCCCTCGATGATGACCGACTGCATGAAAATCCCCAAGAGCTGTCACCAATGCAAAGTGCACGGAGTGGTTCTACACCAACCTCCAAATGTGCTGCACCCGACAATTGCGTCGTGGCCATTTGAATGTTGGGGCACAGATATAGTGGGTCCGATAGAACCACCATCTTCAAAAGGACATCGCTTCATTCTTGCGGCTACGGATTACTTTTCCAAGTGGGCGAGAGGCAGTTCCACTTAGAGAAGTGAAAGCACACCACGTGCTACGGCTTTTCAAGAACCAAGTTGTCTACCATTTCGGAGTGCCGCGCAGATCATCTCGGATAATGGGTCGGCATTCGAAGCACGCAAATCAACAATTTTGTCGGGACACACGGAATCGACTGGCGATACTCAACAATTTACTACCCAAGAGCAAACGGCCTCGCTCAGGCTTTTAATAAAACTCTCGTTCAAATCTTAAAGAAAACTTTGGACGATAATAAAAGAAATTGGCACGAGAAGTTGTTAGAAGCCTTATGGGCCTACCGGACAACCTTCAGAACTCCTACTCAAGCTACACCTTAAGCTCTGGTGTACGGGTCTGAGGCAGTGTTACCTTTAGAGGTTCAGCTTCCTTCACTCAGAATCACAGTTGCAAACAAGATCACGATAGAAGAGAACGCCAAATTACGACTAGAAGAATTAGAAAGCCTGGAAGGGAAAAGACTTGCAGCGCAACAGAATTTAGAATTATACCAAGCTAAGATGGTTCAAGCCCATGACAAACTGGTCCGCCCAAGAACCTTCAAAGTTGGTGACTTAGTTCTCGTTCTCAAGAGACCTATTCTTGCACACCGCAAGATAAGAAGAAAATTTGAACCCACTTGGGAAGGACCGTTTGTGGTTGAAGCAAGTATACTCGGGAGGTTCCTACCGGCTAGTGAATTGCCGGGGAGAACGACATATGCTTCGATCAACGGACGATACTTAAAAAGTATTACGCTACCCGATGTTTCGAAGGAATGAATTCTTCATCCCTAAGAAACACGGGCGAAGTAATTACTTATGATTGGGTCAGAACCCAAAAAATAATAAAATGTGCTGAAATAAATAAAATCATGATGATAAAGTTTTCCTTGTTTTCTTTTCCAAATCAAAATCTCTTCCCTGATCTTATCCTACTTCATTCCTGTTAAATTTGAAATTACAAAAAAAAATATAATATAAAAAAAAATGTCTTTAATAAATATTTTCTTAATGTTCTTGTTCTTAGTACAGCCCCTGATCCTTTTCCTTGTCTTTTCGCAGGGAAATGTCGAACGGGCTGTTGGTCCTGAACTTTAGAAATGGCGTAAGCCTTGCACTCGATGAAAAGAGGGTGAAAGATGGAGCGATAATCGAGATTGACTCGGATTTCGCACCGAGCAGGCCTACAAGAAGAGGAAAGTGACCGGGTCCCGGCTGATCGAGAAGAACCGCCCGGGCGGACAATGATGAAAGTGGGTGGCCCAAGCCACCAATCCAAAGAAGAAGAAAAGAAAGGCAAACACTGAAGAAGACAAGAAAATGAAGTCTGTAGTCGCTACAGCAGAGGGCAGGCTTGTCAGCGCTGCGCCAACAGAGATTCAAGAAGATCGAAGGGCTACTCTCACAGCAACGCAACGAAGAAATAAGAATCACCATATCCGTAAGATGTTAACAAAACTAGCTGTGGACCAGCACGACGAGACAGTTGCTACTGCTAGTACGTACACTTCAAGGACACCGGTTCACCAGGAACCTGAAGAAAGGAGGCCAGCTCCTAGGATAACAGAAAGGACCAGGGAAATCTCACAAAGACCAGAAGAAAGAAGGCTACCACGCCACCGGATAGAACCACCAGTAATGCATGACCTTGTTGCAGAAGCAACCCCGGGGATGTCCCGACGTACATCATCCCCGAGGAGCCGAGGTATGCGGGAGAACGTGAAGGGATTGAACCGTATATCCCACAATATGTCACTGAGGCCTCGCCATCTCGCGGATCATTCCGGAATACGAGCCGGAGAGAATGCGAATGTTGAAAAGAAAACCTTTGAATACTTCGAGAGAATTAGAGGCGTAAGAATCAATATACTAGAGGGCCTCGAGCTACATACGTACGTATTCTCGTAGTATGAACATCGACAAATCGTGGATTGCATCCGGGATTTGAAAAGAATGGGCCGAGCAGTGCCGCCTAAGGGAAAACACATACTCGGAACCCCGCAGATGGATGCCGTGGAAAGGAAGAATCACAATACAATGTGGATGCTGTTACAACTTTGCGGAGGACAGGAAGGGAAACCCACCAGGAATACTCTGTCATGGCCAAGTGGATCCGATGCCATTAGTCATCAAGAGAATGGTAAAGAGATTGGTAACATGGAGGGTACCGCGCAGTATTGCATACCCAATAGCTCGCATTATTAACATCTACAAACAGAGTGATCTGTATACCCCCACGCATAGATCACCACGACTTTGTCGACCTTTCGCACGCTCTCTTTCCCGAACGAGTGTAACATCATGTTCGGATCCGACCTCCGGATAGCAGGCCCGGTGAGTTCCGAGGGCCGGTGAAGATACCTTTATCGGTAGGTTCCGTCATGATACCGAAGGGCAACGGAGCGGATATCGCTAAGCATTGCATACCGGGAGTACCGGTTAAGCGGATCTCGCTACTTTCGAAGAATGGACGACAGGAAGACACCTTACCATTTCCGACCGGACCCGGAGCTAGAGAGCCTCCGGCCTTACGAGCTGTGAGTTACATGGAAAATATCACACCTCCAATGTACATCCATACGGCATCCTTGCCAAGGATGGCTTGGAAGGTGATGTTATTAACCATGTACCCCACTATTCAGACATGGATTTTTGACAGATGCTTCTTTGGATGGATCGACGAAGATCATACATAGTCCGTTTTGAGTCTACATGGATACATCAAAATCAAATTGGATGTAAAATCCTTAATATCAAGAGTTTGATTTTGATGTATTTCATTGCAATAGGGAAAGAATCCTAAAGCAATGCAGTCTCGGATGTAAAATCCTCAACCCCAAGAATTTGATTTTGATGTATTTCATCGCAATAGGGAAAGAATCCTAAAGCAATGCAGTCTCGGATGTAAAATCCTTAACCCCAAAAGTTTGAATTTGATGTATTTCATTGCGATAGGGAAAGAATCCTAAGGCAATGCAGTCTCGGATGTAAAATTCTCAACCCCAAGAATTTTGAATTTTGATGTATTTCATTGCGACAGGGAAAGAATCCTAAAGCAATGCAGTCTCGGATGTAAAATTCTCAACCCCAAGAATTTTGAATTTTGATGTATTTCATTGCGACAGGGAAAGAATCCTAAAGCAATGCAGTCTCGAATGTAAAATCCTCAACCCCAAAAGTTTGAATTTGATGTATTTCATTGCGATAAGGAAATAATCCTAAGGCAATGCAGTCTCGGATGTAAAATCCTCAACCCCAAGAATTTTGAATTTTGATGAATTTCATTGCGACAGGGAAAGAATCCTAAAGCAATGCAGTCTCGGATGTAAAATCCTCAACCCCAAAAGTTTGAATTTTGATGTATTTCATTGCGATAGGGAAAGAATCCTAAAGCAATGCAGTCTAGGATGTAAAATCCTCAACCCCAAGAATTTGATTTTGAATGATAATTGATTTTGCAAAGATTTGTAATGTTGATTTGAAAAGTGTGGAATTTTGGTGTTTCGAGAATTTCATGAAAGTTGTAAGAGATTTTGTGGAAAGAAACAAATTAGGAGGGAATATGTAGATGCTACATATCCCATTCAAAAGAGTTGATCGGAAGTTGCTGGTTTTGATTGGATATAATTCCTCGCCATCAGATTCGATCCGTGTTAATGGAATCAACCGCTTCAATCCCAGACAAGGAAGAGAGTAGAACGGATTGGATTTCAGACTTGGAAGGTTGAGTTTGAATTCGATTGAGATTTGATTTGAGATCAGGAAGATCGAATTTGAATTTGATTGAAAATTTGATTTGAAATCTGGAAGGTTGAATTTGAATTTGATTGAGATTTGATTTGAAATCTGGAAGATTGAATTTGAATTTGATTGAGTTTTGATTTAAAATTTGTGTTCATTTTGTTTATTTTTTAACGATTTATCGTTCATTTAATGTTCATGTGAATTTGGAGTTCATCATTTTTTTTAGATTTTTAAGGAAAGTTTTTTTCTTTAATTCTTTTTGTTTCTTTTCTGTTCTTTGTTCGAAGTTCATTTAACTTTAATGACGTTTCCTACCAACCCGCACAAAAGAGGTGAAGGCCAAAATTGTGACATAGTCACTTTCATTCCAATCATGTTGAAGATACATCATACAACTCGATCTGGAATACATCTCATACAATCCATGTAGACTCAAAACGGACTATGTATGATCTTTGTCGATCCATCCAAAAAAGGGATCCGTCGTAAATCCATGTCCGAATAGTGAGGTACATGGTCAATAACATCACCTTCCAAGCCATCCTCGGCAAGGATGCCGTATGGATGTACGTTGGAGGTGTGATATTTTCCATGTAACTCACGGCTCGTAAGGCCGCAAGCTTTCTAGCTCCGGGTCCGGTCGGAAGTGGTAAGGTGCTTTCCGTCATCCATCCTTCGAAAGTAACTGAGATCCGCTTCACGGGTACTCCCGGTATGCAATTTTTAGCAACATATGCTCCATTACCCTTCAGTATCATGACGGAACCTACCGGTAATGGTATCTTTACTAGCCCTCGGAACTCACCTGGGCCTGCTATCCGGAGGTCGGATCCGAACATGATATTACACTCGTTCGAAAAGAAATCGTGCAAAAAGGTCCGACAAAGTCGTGGTGATCTATGTGCGGGGGTATGCAATCACCCTTCTTGTAAATGTTAATGATGCAACTCGTTGGGTATGCAATCCGCCAGCGAGCACCCTCCATGTTATCATTCTCTTTACCATCCTTTTGATGACTAATGGCATTGGATCCACCTGGCCATGACGGAGTATCCCTGGTGGGTTTCCCTTCCTGTCTTCTACGAAGTTGTAGCAGCATCCACATTATATTGTAATTCTCCCTTTCCCTGGCATCCATCTCCGGGGTTCCGAGTAAGTGTTTTCTCTTAGGCGGCCGCTCGGCCATTCTTTTCAAATCCTGGATGCAGTCCACGATTTGTTGTTGTTCGTATTCTGAGAATACGTCTGTATGTAGCTCAAGGCCTTCTAGTATATTGATCCTCCTGCCTCTGATTCTCTCGAAGTATTCAAAAGTTTTCTTCTCAACATTCTGCATCCTTTCTAGCTCGTATTCTGGAATAATCTGCAAATGGCGAGGCCTGGTGACGTATTGTGGGATATACGGCTCAATCCCTTCATGTTCTCCTGCATACCTCGGCTTCTCGGGAATGGTGTCTGTCGGGACATCCTCCGGGGTTAGCTTCGCAACAAGGTTATGTATTACCGGTGGCTTTATCCGGTGGCGTGGTAGCCTTCCTTCTTCCGATCTTCTTGAGATTTCCTCGGTCTCTTCCGTTATCCTAGGAGCCGGCCTCCTTCCTTCGAGTACACGGTGAATCGGCGTCCTTGAAGTATATGCGCGGCAGTAGCAATCGCCTCGTCGTGCTCGGTCCGCTGCTAGTTTGGTTAACATCTTGCGGATACGATGATTTTTATTTCTTCGCCGAGTTGCTCGTGAGAGTAGCTCTTCGTACTTCCCGAATCTCCGTGGGCGCGGCACCGACAAGCTCGCCCTCCGCCGTAGCGACTACAAACTTGATTCTCTTGTCTTCTTCGGTGTTTGTTTTCCTTTTCTTGCTCGCTCTGGAGTGGTGGCTTGGGCCACCCACTTTCATTATCGTCTCGATCGGGCAATTCCTCTCGGTCAACCGGGACCCGGTCACTTTCCTCGTATTGCGTGGCCTGTCGGTGCGAAGTCCGAGTCAATCTCTATTATCGCTCCATCTTTCACCCTCTTTTCGTCGAGTGCAAGGCTTACGCCATTTCTAAAGTTCAGGACCAACCGCCCGTTCGACATTTCCCTGTGAAAAGATAAGGAAAAGAATCAGGGGCTGTACTAAGAACAAGAACATTAAGAAAATGTTTATTAAAGACAGTTTTTTTTATTACTTCTTGTATTTTTAAATTTAACAGGAATGTGGGATAAGATCAGGAAAGAGATTTCGATATGGAAGAGAAAACAAGGAAAACTTTATTATCATGATTTTATTTATTTTAGCACATTTTTTATTATTTTTGGGTTCGGACCCAGTCATAAGTAACTACTTCACCCGTGCTTCTAGGGATGAAGAATTCATTCCATCGAAACATCAGGTAGCGTAATACTTCTTCAAGTATCGTCCGTTAATCGGAAGCATATGTCGTTCCCCTTGGTAGTTCACTAGCTGGTAGGAGCCTCCTGAGTAGACTGCCTCAACCACAAACGGCCCTTCCCAAGTGGGTTCAAATTTTCCTCCTATCTTGCGGTGTGGAAGGATAGGTCTCTTGAGAACGAGAACTAAGTCACCAACTTTGAAGGTTCTTGGGCGGACCAGTTGTCATGGGCTTGAACCATCTTGGCTTGGTATAGTTCTAAATTCCGTCGCGCCGCAAGTCTTTTCCCTTCCGGGCTTTCCAATTCTTCTAGTCATAATTTGGCATTCTCTTCCGTCGTGATTTTGTTTGCTATCGCGATTCCGAGTGAAGGAAGCCTGGACCTCTAAGGGTAACACCGCCTCGGACCCATACACCGCAGCGTAAGGTGTAGCTTCGAGTAGGAGTTCGAAGGTTGTCCGGTAGGCCCATAAGGCTTCTAATAACTTCTCGTGCCAATTTCTCTTATTGTCGTCCAAAGTTTTCTTTAAGATTTGAATGAGAGTTTTATTAAAAGCCTCAGCCAGGCCGTTTGCTCTTGGGTAGTAAATTGTTGAATATCGCCAGTCGATTCCGTGTCTCCTGACAAAATTGTTGATTTGAGTGCTTCTGAATGCTGACCCATTATCATTGAGAATGCTTCTGATGCTTCTGAATGCTGACCCATTATCATCTCAATGCTTCTGATTCTTCTGATGCTTCTGAATGCTTCTGATGCTTCTGAGTGCTTCTAAGTGCTTCTGAATGCTTCTGAATGCTTCTGAATGCTGACCCTTTACGGCACGAAGAGGCACGAAAGTTATATCGAATTGCAATAATATCATTGACCATCTGGCAAGTCTGCCGGAAAGCATTGGACGAGTCATCAAGTATTGCAATGGATTAAATTTCGAGATTAGGTTGACCTTATGAGAAAGCATGTAGTGCTCGAGCTTTTGAGAGGCAAAGATCGTGGCCAAACAATGCTTTTCAATTGCGGGATACCTTATTTCCGTCGGAAGCAAACGACGGCTTAGGTAGTAACGAGCATTTTCTTTACCCTCATCATTGACCCAGGCTAACGAGGCTCCGTGAGAGTCGTCTAAAGCCGCGGTATAAAGTATCGCCAGCCTACCCGAGACCGGGGTCGCTAAGACAGGAGGTGTCATTAAATATTGCTTAATGTCCTCAAAGGCCTTCGGCATTTCTCTTCCCAAATAAATTTGGCGTCCTTTTTAACTAATGCCGAGAAAGGCCGACACCTACCCGACAAGTTTGAGATAAAGCGTCGAAGATATGCCGGCTTCCCTTGAAAAGATCGCAGTTGCTTTAAGGTTTTGGGAGGCGACATTTCTAAGATAGCTTTAATCTTTTCTGGGTCGATTTCAATTCCACGATGTCGGACAACGAATCCTAAGAATTTCCCGGAGGAGACGCCGAAGGCGCATTTTAAGGGATTCATCTTAAGGTTAAATTGTCTTAATTGTTCGAAAACAATTCTCAAATCATATAGGTGGTTGTCCTTTACTTTGCTTTTGATGACCACATCGTCCACGTAGCATTCGACTTGATTGTGGATGAGATCATCAAAAATTCTTGTCATCGCTCTCTGGTATGTTGCTCATGCGTTCTTTAATCCGAATGGCATCACTGTGTAGCAATATACTCCGATTGGCGTTCTGAATGCTGTAAGTTTTTCATCTTCTGGAGCCATTTTTATCTGGTTGTATCCTGAAGATCCATCCATGAATGAGAATATTTCATTTGTCGAAGCAATGTCGATCATTAATTCTAGGATCGGTAGAGGGAATTCATCTTTTGGACATGCCTTGTTTACATCTCTGGAATCCACACAAATTCTGATCTGACCATTCTTCTTCCTGACTGGTAGTACATTGGCTAACCAAGTCAGGTATTGATCTTCACGGACAAATTTAGCGTCTATTAGCTTTTTAACTTCAGCTATGACTTGTTGTTCGATTTCTAGACGCATTCTTCTAGAACCTTGTCTGACTGGGACAGAAGTAGGATCCACTCCTAGCTTATGGACTGCGACCTCTTGAGCTAAACCTGGCATCTCATCGTAGCTCCAAGCAAAACAGTCTTTAAATTCCATTAATAACTTGATTATTTCTTCGGAGTCTTCTTTATTGAGTAAGGAGCTAACAAAGGTAGGTCTAGGCTCTTTGCTAGTACTTAGGTTAACTTCCGTTAACACATATATTGTAGATTTAATCTCTTCTTCGAATTCTGGTGGAGCGTCTCCAATTTGTAAATCTTCAAGTTCTTCTGTAGCTTCCAGGCAGTCTTCATTGGACTCGCAAGTGACAACCAAGCAAAATTCAGCATCGTCAACTGATCCTACTGTGTCGAATCCGAGACCATGCTTTGAATTCGGTGGACGACTGGAGTTATTCCATAATTTTTCAAAATGTTGTGATTGACCTTTTGTCCATTGTCGAGGTAAGAAACCACGCTGAATTAAATTTTGAACACAAGGAGAGTACCATTCAAAAGGTAATTCCATTAATTCCGATGAAGTGACATCTTCAAATTGTACATTATTTTCGCTTTGAAGGAAGGAGCACCACGGTAGAATTTGATTGGCATTGCACCGCCGCTACGTACCTCTTTGACCACCATACCCTCGATCTTATTAGAATAGATCGGGGTCAGGGTCATAGTATGTACATAGTGGTTAATCTTCTCGTACATCGATTTATATTCTTCATTCTTTTCATCTTCGAGCGGGATCCTGAATTGCGGCTTCTTCCGACTTATTGTCGCTGCTTCTTGCTCGATTTCTCTTTCTTCTTCGAACTCGTCTTCCCAATCAACATTGATGGTTGGTTTCCTCCGTCTAACTCGTCCTAACGTCTCTCGCCACGACCTCGTCCCCGGCCTCGACCTCGGATGCGAGTTGTGGAGAAACCTTCACCATCTCGCCGTAAGGGAGTGGTGAGTGACTGTTGGACTAGAACTTCAGGTTCTTCGTCATCCCGAATTTCCTTTGCTTCATTCGTTATGGTATCTCTGGAGAAGATTGTTTTCTTCGGGGGTGCGTAATAAGCTGCATCTTCATGGATTCCAATTTCATGTATGGAGAATGGTTGTAAGTCACCTTTGATGCACTGTTCCCCTCCATCATAGTATTTGATGCACTGATGTAGGGATGATGGTACCATCCGGTTTTCATGTATCCATGGTCGGCCCAGTAGAGCATTGAACGACGTTTCTGAATCGATTATGTGAAATTTTGCGGTTGTCTTTGCTAAGTCACCGGTCTTCATTAGCAGTGTTATTGATCCGAGGGCTCTTTCTCCTTTTCGGTTGAATCCTCTTAATAACATTTTGTCCGCTTCAAGCTCGCGAGCATCAATTTCCAAGTATGCTAGCGTTCGAAGATTCATTATATTGATTGATGCTCCTGGATCCACCAATACTCTGGAGAGTGTAAACTTCCCAATTGTAACTGAAATGTATAATGGTCGGTTGTGGTCTGCTGTCCCAAGTAGTAGGTCATTGTCCGTGAAGGTGACACCTCGCTGTTCCTTTAATGAGCAAACCTCATCTAAGGAATCTCCGGTCATTTGAGCTAAGCAAATTTCTGGATCAAGTAAGGCCTTGATCAGAGCTTCTCTCATCTCCTTTGATAAGATGAGAGCGTCGTAGATGCTCAGTTTGGCCGGTAGTTTCCTAAGATGGGCTAGCACGTTGTAGTCCACTTTATTTTCATGTGTCTCGATTTTTTCCCGAATGGGTATTTCTTCTGACGGGGTTGGTTCTTCTTGAACAACCACCTGCTTTCTTTTGTCCTTGGACCCATTCTCGGAGGTAGAACTCTTCCACTTCTTAAGTTAACTTCTGTAATTTCTTCTGAATCTAGTTTTGAGTTTGCTGGTGTCTCCCCTTGAATCGGAATGACAGGTTCTTCTAGATTAGCTTCGCAGTCTGAAGGCTCTAACTCTATTGTGACTGGAGCTCCTCGAAACTCGCAAATAGATTCATTGCTTGTTGAACTCTCGTAGCCTCCCTGATGGATGTCTTCTTTGTCATTGTGATCATTGAGATTGTGTATGATTTGAGAATTGTCACTTGTATCAGAATCGAAGTCCGGATTAGGTTGGTTGTCGCTAGTTACGTAATCATTAGAAACAGTCAAAACGTAGCCAATGCCATAACCCTTATCATTATAAGATCCCACCGGAGTGAGCAGATAATCATACGAGTCGGAGGTTCGAGGGATTTCTCCCCCGAATCGGAAACAACTATCCTAGGATAAGCAGCCTCTAGTCTAGCCTTAAGTGCCTCAGTCTTCTCTTCTTCGTCGATTTTCTTCTTCTCTTCAATTGTCTCTTGTTGAGGTGGTTCTTCTATCGCAAGTGATAGTGTCGACTTGACAGGTTTCAAACTCTGAATTGAGGCTCGCACCGAAGCGGTTTGGATGTGATCCAAAATCTTTTTTGAAGACTTTGTCCAAGCGGTAGCCCATCCATCATCAGTCGCATAGGGGTCTATCGGAACAATGAGATCCGTCGAGATAACATTGACGGAACCTCCTTTCTGGGGTTCCTTCATGTATTCCTTCAGGATAGTTATATTCCCTTTCCGAAGATTGTCGTTGAGCCAACTTTTGAAGGTAATATAATATTCTATCTTATGCCCAAGCATCCGGTGGTAAGGGCAAAAGTTGGGATCACCTTTCTTGTCGACTTCTTCTGGTCTCTTAGGCTCTGGTAGTTGGAAATCTGGAGTCTTCATCGATCGGCGGAACATTTTCGGCATCGCCTCATTCTTGAACGGATACTCCTCGCTCAGAAGCTCCCTTAACGTACGTTGCGGACGAGGTGGTTGTTCATACTGTTGAGATGACTGATAGCTGGGTCGGGGTTGCTGGTAATTCTGTTGAGGTTGCTGCGGCCGTTCTGACGATATTTGTATCGGTTGCTTGCCTTTATCGACAGCTGCGACGATTCCGGATTTCTTTTCAAAAGTTTTCACGGGCTTTTGTTTGTCTGTTTTATCGGTGAAACTTAATTGCTTCGCCTCCTCTTGCAAGCTTCCGGCCTTGCTTAACAACTTCTCGAAAGTCTTAATAGTAAATCCCTTGAGGAGAAGTGCTTTCGGGCCATGAATGCTCTTAAGTAAAATGCTGACTGCATGCTGTTCTTGTAGTTGTGGCTCACACTTCATACTTAGGTTCCTCCATCGAAGTATGTAGTCCACCAAGATTTAGTTGGGTTTCTGCTTCTCTAACACTAAATCACCTATAGTGATGTGGTGCTGAGCTCCAGCAAATCGCTTGATGAAGAGGTTCTCTAGTTCTGAAAATGTCTTCACCAAACCGTTCGGTAATTCCGCATACCAATCAAAGGCGATCCCTGACAGGCTGCTGACAAATTGTCGGAAGAGTAAAGCATCACTTCCGCCGGCATTGCAACAACTGGCACGAAAATGTGCAACATGCTGCCGAGGGTTTTTGGTTCCATCAAAGGTCTTGAACAGAGTTGGTACAAAGCCTTTCGGATATTGGACAACATCGAATTCTTTAGGGTAAGGTCTACCCGTCCGAATGGATGTCCCGCTCTTTGATTGTGCCAAGGCTTCTCGCACCTGCTGTTCCACCAAGTTCTTGATATCCTTTTCCGCAATCATGCTTTGTGTTGCATCCTTCTTTAACTGATCATCCCCGTTGACGGACGTAATCTCCTTTCCTCCGTCTACAATGTGAATAACTTCTGGGGGTGTCTCTCTTTGGGGTTGCACCTGAATCTGGAGAGTGGCTAGAGCTACAGCCATCTCTTCCATCCTTTTTGCCATTTGGGCGATCGTATCATCTTTCTCTTGAAGCCGCCTCCTCATTACTTTCGGCTCCTCTCTTCGCGGCTGCAGGGCACCTTGTGAAGCTGACGAAGCTCGTGTTTCAACCATGTTAATTTCTGCATATTCATCATCCATGAACTCCGACGAGCCAACCTCATCTCTGAATTTCTCTTCTGTTTCCTTTGCTAATCGCCGAATATCAGTTCTTAGCTTTTCCATAGCATCTTCTAGTGGTCTTTTCTGTACATCCTTGCAGTTGTCATGTGATAACTGTCGGGTTCCCTTCTCATGAGTCCCCTTTACTGCGGTAGCACTTTCTTCGGACTCAAGTCTCCTGACGAGACTTTCTTTCTCAGGTTGTTGTTTTAATCTTAATTGTCCGGTAGTGGGATGCCATACCATCCTTCTAGCAGCAGAAGGTCTGGAACCGGATGGTCTGTCGCCCAAATGCTGGAAGGTGGTATCCTCCTTAATTTGTAGTCCTGAAACAACGACAGGCAGACTAGCTTTCATTCTCTTATTCGGCTTTTCCGCAGCGATAGCAGGTTCTACTCGTGGCCCAAGACGGGACTTGGCTGGCACCCGCCCTATCCTTCTTAAAATCTCTGACACAATGCATTTTTCCTTCTTTGCCAACTTTTCTATCAGGGTTTGCAGTCGAGCAAATGGCGTAATTCTAGCCCTTTTCTTACGGCTATCGTTGTAATATACGGGCTGAGGCAATGCGGCAGCAATCTTGCGAACATTTTCTCTATCCTCTGCGGCGGAGAGGGGATGGAACATGCTTCCTCCAAAAAGTGGTATGTATTCAGGCAGCGGTGTATACTCGGGTAGTTCTGGGATTTATTCTAGGAAAGCAACTTCAGCAGCTCTGGCTTCTCTAGCAATCCTTCTACTTCTGTTCCTTCTCTGAGTCCGTGCCAGCGATGGAATTCTCGAGCCGGACCCGATTTCAAAAACGAAGGTCTCACAGAAGGTCCGTACCCTCCACGGTAACGAGTTCGTCATAGTTCTAAATTTCCTTTCCCTTTAGTCGGCGTGCTGGGGTAGGTGCGAGACAACTAGACCGAGTGGGGGTAGCAACAACGAGTCCTTCCGCGAACGAGCAGCATTCCTCTCGACTGGAATCTTTTGCAGATGAGGGAATTCATGAGTTGACTTGAGGTTAAACTCAATCAACGGCTTCTCAGTTTTTCGGTACTTTGCTTGTGAGTGAAAAGAGAGTGACGTCGGGGATTTTGATGTCGGTGTCCCCGAATCCTTGTCCGAATCGAATGATTCCATTATCGAGCGCTTCATCTTTGAACACAGCCTGAGTCCGATCCGTTGACGAAGGAGAAGATCAGTTTTGGGGCTTCCATTTCTGCAGGGCAGATTCCAAGTGTTAGTCCCTGAATCATGCTTCTTCTTATCGTATAACTTATGACGAAAAAGAAAGAGTCCGAACACATTTCTGTTTATCTTAGTGTATTTGTGGTATTAAAGGAAAATTATCTTTTTTCGAAAAGATTTGTTCGTTAGGAAGGAGAATTATTAAAAGAAGGAGAGTTGTAGGAAGAGTAAAAGGAATTGATTAGGAACTAGAAAAGGAAGAGAAAGTCTTGTAGAAACTTCTCGACCCGCAAGACCGCTCCTAAACTAATACCTATTGGGGGTCCACCCCACCTCAGAAATGAGGTAAAAGGATCTCGGAACCTCTCTCGTTTAGGGGTGTCTAAATAGTTGCTCCTAAATCCGAGAGAATGTTGGCTATACTTGTTCAAGGTAGAAATGAACATAGTATTCCAACGGAAAGAAGGGTAGTTTGATCCACAAGGAACATGGATACACTACCGATTTTTGAAAGCAGAATTGTCTGATTAAAATGGAGAGAGGAATTTTTCCCCAGCGGAGTCGCCAGAAATTGTCGGCATATTTTTAGGTTGTGAGTTTTATTTTAAAAAAGGGGGTCGCCTAACAGAAATTGTCGGCGAATTTTAGATTTTAATTTAAATAAATAATTCGAAAAGTAGTATTTGATTTTGAAAATAATTTTAAATTTGAAAATTTTAAGATATGAAATCAAACTGATCTCACATCCTGAATAGTTTATATAAACGAGCACCGCATCACAAACTGTGTATCTATCTCGAAGAATAGACACACCGTTTGGTGATGGGGCTCGATTAAATAAACTAGAAGATTTGTGACATCCGTTTGGTCCGCGAACCAATTTTATAAGCCGACAAATTCCCCGCTTAATATGAAAGCATTAAACAGGGTTTATCTTACTCAGGTTCTTAAAATTCCCTATAAGGGCAAGCCCCTATAGTTAATTACATCTTAAGTGACGGGAATCACCTAAGAAAACTCTCGATAATAATCAGTAGTTCTGCTCTCAAGAATCTCAAAGTTTAAGTTTTCAAAGGATTGAATTTTGGAATTTCAATAGGGAATGGATCAAGTTTTGGAACATTTTGTTTTAGGAATTCAAAGGAAGAAAGGTAGGAGAAATCACAAATTCGAAGCGAACTTCGGTAATTTCCCAACTATCCTATTGTTTGGCTTGGATTTAGGAAAGTCCTAATGTTTGTTTAATGTTTTAATCTTGCCAATTTTAATTAATTTGGACTTATATTCGTATGAGACAATCATACAAATAGCCTTGAAGATGTGAGGGTTTATGTCGTACCAAAAGACTACCTCGGAGTCCTAAGACCGGTTAGGGCTTAATTTACATGACATGATCATGCAAATGCCTAACGAAGAGTTGAGGATTTATGTTGCACTGTGCAAACTACCTCGAAGTCCTATGGCTTGGTTATTTAATTCTAAGAAAGTTTTCGTCGAAGTAGGCTCAGGTTTTGCTGATGACGATGGTCGTGCTGCCCACCACGCTCCGAGCTCCTTGTTGTATCAAAGGTTTAGTTTTAGAAGTCATAAATCAGGAGATGAGAGAAGTGTTCTGGTTTAGAGAAGGTCTTAATTTCCAAGTGTTTTTTATATTTTATTTAAAACAAATCTTAAAGTTGATTATAACAACACCGGTTAAGATCCCACGGTTCCATCCTTCCGGCATCGTTATTTTTATCGGATTCACTTAGTCCAGATGAATTTGCTAAACTCAACTAAATGAGTTCCACACTTTCATTTAGACCGTAGGAAATCCCGTTAGCAACACGTAGGTTACATCATCCGAGGTATTCCCGATCATCCAACATGACATTTTAATTTAGTTATAATTGTAGTTTTGTGTTCTGTTTGTGATTAAATTTTGAGTTGTTTTATATTTTGAAATGTTGTGGCGGTGAATTTTATCTTGTAATGAATTTTAATTTAGTTTTGGTTTCAGTTTTAGGGACTACCCTAAAGGTGTGGGTTTTCATGCAACAGTTGTTTATCATGCAAGAAAAGTAAGTGCGATGCGATTAAATAAATTGCAATAAGGTAAATTGCAATAAAATAAAAGCGTACCTGGAGGGTCTTCCCGTCATCCCAAGCTGCACTTAAAACACAATTAGAATATTTAAGCAAGTTCCTAGGTAAAGCTAAGGGAAGGGTTATGGTTTTCTACCAAGTTCCTAATCCTATAGCTAGTCATTTCCTATGACGTCTAGGTTCTTGTGTTTTGGTTTGAGGACGATTTTCTTCATCAAAGAACAATTAAATTCAATTTTTCTTATAAACATCCTATCATATTGAGGGAGTGCTTAGGAAGAATCTTAAACATCTTTTCAATATTGCTAGAATTGTTTTAAGTCCAAATGAATTTAGTCATACAAATGAATTAATCGTCCGGGAATTCAAGTTTTGTTATTATCTCGTCCGGGAATTCAAGTTTTGTTGTTATCTTACTCAGTGAACTAGGACATTTGAATACCCTATCAGTGAAGTAATACTTCACTTAACATCCCATTTAGGAGTTATGACAACAAAAGCTTTCGAGAGCAAATTGATGTTCAAATGGTTTGTGATTTAATTTCAATTATCAGGTTTAAATTTGGAATAGTGTTCAAGTTGCTTTATTTTGAAATTTTTTTTATGTCTTAGGTGATGTTATTTTTAATTCAATTTAACTTTAATTTAATTTAATTTGGTTTAGTTTTAATTTTAATTTAATTTAATTTGATTTGATTTTAATTTTAACTTGATTTTATTATTTAATTTAATTTAATTCAATTTAGTTTGATTTGATATGCTTTAATTTAATTTAATTTAACTAATTTAGTTTAATTTGATTTAATTTAATTTTAATTTAATTTAATTTAATTTAATTTAATTTGTTTTAATTTAATTTTAATTTAATTTAGTTTAATTTAATTTAATTTAATTTAATTTAATTTGAATTAATTTGATTTAATTTAATTTAAATTTAAATTTTATTTTATTTTTAATTTTAATTTTAATTTAATATTTTATTCTTTATGTTTTAAGGATGATTTAATTGTAATTGTTAAAGTATTAATTTAATTGAAATTTTAAAAGGATTTAATTTAAATAATTTAACTTTAATTTAATTTAATGATTAAGTCTTTTAACATTTTAAATCTTAAATTTGGATTATCATTTTAATTATGAATTAAATATTATTGAGATGATTAATTTAGGGATTCTTAAATTAAAGAACAAATCTCTTTCTAATAATATCCCTATTTTAATAATTCCAATTTTATTATTCTTCCAAATTTAATCAATTATTTAATTAAGGTTTATTTTAATTATTTTTAAATTGTTTAATGGGTTTCTACCCTTTAATTATTTAAATTTCAATCATCCAAATCATATTAATATCAAATATTTTACTTTTTCATTTTATTAAACCTAAAGTTTTAATTAAAGATTAAAATTTTAATTACCATTTTGCCCTTCAAGCTTAATAATTTCATAACTCACTAAATTGAGCTTAAATGAACTTGAAATTTTTATGTAGCTTCACTCATATGTCAATAAAAACATGAGAGGAGAAAATGTGATTTTTCTATATTTAATTTATTTATGTAATTATTTTTGGTGGAAAATAGGGATTTCCAAGGAAAATTTAATAATATGACCAAGGATAAGTGTCTATCCTTAAGAAAATTATGGGACAATTCTAATGACCAGAGGACCACTTGGACCAATTTTGGTGATTTTTTGAATTATATTATTTTTATTATAATTATTTTGAGTTTTGGAGTATTAATTAATTTAAAAATAAAATAAAGGTTGAAAAATGAATTTTATATTTTTCAAAAATCTCTCTGATATCAAGGAAATCAGAGAATCAATTTTTACAATTTTGTGATTTTTCTTTGATTTATTAGAATTATTTTAGTGGAAATGCTAAAAAATACATTTTTTTAATTTTAAAATTACCTTAGGGCTTTAAAATTTAATATCTCATCAAATAGACCAAAGAAAAATATGGGGTTTGTTCCTATGTGATTAAAATTCAAAATGTGACATTTTTGTGAATTTTATTATTTTTGTGATTTTTATTATTTTTTTATTTATTAAAATATTAAAATAATACAAAAAATCAACCTTTTTAGAAAATTAAAATTTTAATTTTCTTAAATTTCCTTAATATCAGAGAGGCTCCAAAACCAATTTGGTGAATTTTTGAAAATTATTTTGAAAGTTATGAATTTTCAAAGTTTAAATTGGCTAAATGGTTTAATCAACCCATTTAGTAGGGCTAACCAAGTCCAATTGACTTCAAATTTTTATGGTGGGTTCCTCTGATCCTAAAGGTTAGTGGAGAATTGATTTTAAGTTAATTTGATGTATGATTAGCTCTAATTAATTAGGGACCTATTTTGGGTGTTTAAGCCAATTAGGATTATTCCAAGTGGATTAACTCAAAACCTATTTTTCCTAGGTTCCTCTGGTCATAATAAACATCACCAAATTTTCCTAGAATTTATTTCATAACATGCTAATTATTGGATTTAAAATACTCAAAACAGCAACATGAATTTGAAAAATCAATAACTTCTCATAGGATGGCCTCTGACCTTGGAAAATTCAGGGAATATTCCCAAGTTCAGAGGCTTCAAAAGCCCTATGGTCTCATGCCATGGTGAATTTCCTATATGCATGGAGAATTAAAACAATGCAGAGGGTAAATAAATCATTAAAAATAAAATACTTGATGAAATTAAATGATTTCTTTTCCACATTATTCTTCTCTGTTCATTGAGCAAGAGTGTATTTTTATTCTATTTTTCTGATTTTTCTACACAAAGTTATGCATTTTTGAAGTTTAGGGAATTAAATAAATAGGAAAATAACCTATTTTTCTACTTAAAACGGCGGCGCTGACTCATCCTAGGCATCTCCGAAACGCCGCGTGTCGCGCTGCCATTCGACGCCGCCACTTGAGTCAGCAGCCCGGGTCCCCCCTTCCGCGTATCATCTGCAGATCCGACCCGATCTGAGCCATCCGTCCGCGCGTGTATGGAATGAACGACATCCGTTCATCGTCCCCAGCCGTTCTCACCCGAGAGCCGTCCACACTAAAACCCTAAGAACTCACTCATTTCTCAACGGATTTTCGTGTTCTTGTGCTCTATGGATTCGTCTTGAAGAGACGAATACATCTATACGGTGATCATGCATTGAAATTAAGGCATTTGAAAAGGAGAATCTCCAGCAGCTCGAGATAAAGAGTTAGCTCATACCTTTGCTCAGAGAAGTGTGGCTTCAATCTGAGGGTTGTGTCACCTTCGATTGGGTCCAAGCAAGCTCCAGATGAAGTCCCTTGGCCTGGTGAATTGTCTAGGTATGATTTCGACCAAGCCCGATCATAAAGCTTGGAGTCTGGAACAGATGGGTGGCCTGGAGAGGGGGCTTTTGCTGGTGGAATTCTTCCCTTGGTCTGGTGAAGGTGTAGGAACAATCAATTTGAGGATTGATCCACTGTGGAGAAGTGTCCTGGTTTTGGGTGGAATTTTGGCTGAGAAATTGGGCTCTGTTGGTGGGGATTAGGGCAAATTGTCATTGGGGATCAATTGCTCTAAGTATGGAGAGTGGTCTGGAGCAATTTTGGCAGGGTTTCAGTAAGGTCTGGTTCAGCACCTCTCTTGGCCGAGAGGGGGTGGTGTTTAAATAGGAGAGGGTGGAGGGCCTCCCAGGGGGGTTTAAGGCTGGGGATCAACTGCTCTGGTGAGGAGAAGAAGAGCTATGCTGTCCATTTGGGTTGAGACAAGTCAGTAAGGGAGAATTGAAATTTTTGGCTCCTCCCAAGGTCTCGGCCATGGTGTTTTCCGGCGATCCAGGCGGCTGGCCGGCAGGCAATGGTCACCCTCAAGTTCAGGTGGGTCAGGGCTGGGGTTTTGTGTAGGCAATTGGCCAATGCCATGTGTAAAGAGCTTGGATTGAAATGGAATGGGGGGAAGGCTATTTTGGGTTCAAATGAGTCAACCCATGTTTTTGGGCTAGGTTCACCACCCAAGGCCTGGTTTAGGCTGAAGTGAAAGTGATTTGGTTCAGCATAATCAGTAGGGTCAAGTCACCATCCAAGCACAATTAGGCATAAGCATGGTTAAGAGGAATCATGGGAGTGGTTAATCACCTTATGGGAATGTAGAAAGGACCTCCTCCTTTTGCCCAATGTGGTAAGGTCACATGTAAGCAACTCACATGGCTTGCATGTGGCTTAAGAGTGGCTTCATGGCTTGTCTTTGGCTTGGGAAAAGGCTTGGTCAATTTCATGAAAATGGATTTTAGAAATTTTGGTAATTTAGGGGTGATTTGATGGGATTTGGCATATGGCTTGATTTGGAACCATTTGATGATTGATTTAGGACTTAAGGGATAATTTTAATTGAATGCATGATGAAGAAGAGTGTCATATGGACTTTGGATGAATTTTGGGCCTTTAAAATTTAGTGAAGATGGGCTTTTAAAATGGTTTAGAGAAGTGGGCTTTTGGATTTTAAAATGGATTTTAGGATGAGAATTTTGCAAAGGATTGAATCCAATAAGTGTTGAATTTAGTTTAGGAATGTCTCATGAATGATTTGGAATAAATTTGAAGTGTTTGGGCTAGGTTTGGGTTGGATTTGGACCTCTTTGGTGAATGGGCCAATGTAGGTCAAATTGGGCTAACTTGGGCCAATGTTGGGCTAGGGTTGAAATTGATGTAAAATAAATGTTGGAAAATATTTATGGGAGTGTTTCAAAGAGGTTTTGGCTTTGGTTGGGTTTTGATTTTGGGGTTTGGGCTTATTTGGGTTAGGTTTGGGTTTAGGTCAAAATTGGGCCTTTTAGTTTTGGGTTGAATTTGAGTGGGGTTTGGGTCCAAATTTTGGGCAAATCATGTTAGTGTTTTGTTTGTGGGGATATTAGGGAAGGTTTAGAAAAGGTTTGGGATTAATTGGAGTTGAATTGGGTTAGCTTGGATTAGGTTTGGGTCATGGGCCCAAATTGGGCTTTAAGGCCAAAAGTGAAATTAGATTCAAATGTCAATCAAATTGGACTTGGATTTGGTCTAGATTGGTGTTTGGAATGTTGAATTGAAGTTTAGAATTGAATTAGACCAGAATTTGGGTCAATAGGGTAGGTTTAGCTTGACATTGGGTTCACTTAGGGTTAAAATGGGTCAAATTGGGGGTTTTGACAAAAATGGGATAAATTGACAAAATTGGCCCATGGTGTAGTTAAAAAACATGAAATTGGGAATATTTGGGATTTTTTGGAATTTTCTGGGAATTTTTTGATTTTTTGGATTTTTGGTTTAAGAGGGGTATTTTGGGTATTTGGAGGGTATTGGGAGGTATTTTTTGGAATTTTTGATATTTTTGGCTATGGATGATCAACTTGATTGGTGAGGAAATGCTCAAGGTTAATTTTGGGGAATTTTGGGTGATTTAGAAATTTTGAAAATTTTGGGTAATTTCCAGGGCTTTGGGTAGGCTAGGCGGGTGTAGGGTCCCGGGGGTCAAAAATTAAAAATTTGGAAAATTGAAGATTAGGTGAATGTAAGTGGAATGAAATCATTTTGGTTGAGCCATGAAGCCATATCAAGCCCACATGAGCCATGAAGGGACTCATTTGAGGCATCCACTATGTTGTTCCTAACCCTCTTAGCCAAGGGCTCAGGGGTTAAGGACCATCCATGTGAATCACCTTCATGAGTCAGGAGGTCAAGTTAGGTATGGGTGTGTTTCTAGGAGGTGTGTGAAAGTGTAGAGTATAGGTGTAGTGTGTGTGTAAGTCAGCCCTTCACCAGACTAGGCCACCCAGGGTAGTCCTAAGGCCAAAGAGTCCTATAGGAACTCATCCTTTAAACTTCCACATTTGATTTCAACCCTCTAGGTGATTAGGGGTCTACAGTTAAGTTTGTGGAGTTTGCAGAGAGTTAAGAAGTGGTTTGAATTTCTAAGTGGTGGGTCCCAATTCTAATCCTCTAGGATAGTCAAAGGAAAAGCCTAAGGCTAGATCCTAAGTACTAAAAAGAAGAAGAGAAGACCTCATCAAAAATGAGGTCAACATTATGTTCATGAAAATTTTGAATTCTTGGACATGACTAAAAAAGATGAATCTTTTGGTCCATCAATTGAAAAACCTCCTCAACTTGATTTAAAGTTGCTTCCTAAACACTTGAACTATGCCTTTTTAGGTGATTCCTCAACTTTTCCAGTTATAATTTCTTCTCAATAGATTGAAAAAGAAGAAGAGAGTTTGCTTGAAATTTTAAAGAAATATAAGAAAGTCTTTGGATGGAAGATAACTGACATTAAATGAATCAGTCATTCAATTTGTATGTATAGAATCCTTATGGAAGATAACTGCATACCACGGGCTGATCCTCAAAGGAGATTAAACCCTATCATTAAAGAAGTTGTAAATAAAGAAATTTTAAAATGGTTGGATGTTGTAATTATCTACCTTATTTCAGATAATGCATGGGTTAGGCCTATTCGTTGTGTTCCTAAGAAAGGAGGAGTTACTATGACTGTTAATGAAAAGAATGAAATTATACGAACAAGACAAGTTATAGGGTGGAAAATATGCATTGGTTATAGAAAATTAAACATTGCCACAAGGAAAGACAATTCTCCTCTAAAATTGGCAGGATTGAAACAATAAATAATTCTCTCTAAATTTAAGCCAAATCATAGGATAGTTTGGGAAGTCGCCAAGATTCCTCTTGGATCCGCAGCTTCTCCTACTTCTCTTCCTTTGGACTCTCAAAATAATTGTTCCAAATTTGATCCATTCCCTATTGAAATTTCCAAAATTCAATTTGTTTGAAACCTTAAACTTTGAAATTCTTGAGAGCAAAACCACTGATCATTAACGAGAGTTTTCTTAAATGATTCCCGTCATTTAAGATGTAATTAACTATAGGGGCTTTCCCTTATAGGGAACTTTAAGAACCCAGGTAATATAAACCCTGTTTAATCCCTTTGTATTATGCAAAGGAACTTGTCAGCTTATAAAATTGGTTCGCAGACCAAACGGATGTCACAAATCTTCTAGTTTATTTAATCGAGCCCCATCATCAAGCAGTATGTCTATTCTTTGGGATAGATACACGGTTCGTGGTGTGGTGCTTGTTTATATAAACTATTTGGGATGTGAGATCGGTTTGATTCCATATCTTAAAATTTTCAAACTTAAAATTATTTTCAAAAATCAAATGCTACTTTTGAAACTATATATATTTAAATTAAATTTAAAATCTAAAATTTTCTCCAACAGCTTCTGTAGGCTACCCTTTTTTAAAAAAATATAACACACAACCTAAAAATGTGTCGACAAAGTCTTACTTAAAAATCAAATGTAAAAACAAAGATAAACACTTATCTGAAAATCCTCTCCACAAGACTCTAGAAGTTCCTCTAAAACTTTTGCTTTCCACTAAATAACTCCTTAGAGGTTGGCGCCCAACTCTAGGGATTGGCTCTCCTAAATTCTACTACAAACTATGGTAAAGTAAAGTGGAAGAGTAAAGAAAATCTGGCGAGAAGAAGGATCTCTTTCTTCCTCTTTCCTTGAAACCACTTCAAGCTTTTCTCTAACTTCTCTCACAAAAAATTTCTCTTCAAAACTCTTCCTAAGGTGTGGCGCCACTTTCTAATCTTTTACTCTTTATTTTAATAATTCTCCAAAAGGTGTTTTGGTGTCTCTTCAAATTATGTCCAAATTCATTGAATCCACCAAGAGATGCATCCATCCATTCAAATTTTAAATTAATTTTGGCGTTAATGGAAAGTTAATGAAGTTTAAACCAAAGTGTGCTTCAAAAACCCCTTCAAATTTGTGCTAAAATTAATTTAAGTTCGTCATTTTAAGTGTGGTGCCTATGCGCCAGCCATTTGGCGCTTAAGCGCTAGAGGCCAAATTTACACACCTTTCAATTTTTGCTCCAAATTTGATCCTTTCTTACTCCTTTCATTACAATCACTCATTTTCAACATACCTGGAAGAAAAACATAAAAATACCTTCCACTCAAGTGCAATATCATAAAAAATAGGTATAAAAATATGCTTAAAACACTATATATTTTAGGTGTATCACCATGTTATACAGTGGGCCATGTCATATAATACTTGCTCTTCTACCTACTTACCTTTTCAGTGTCTTGGTGTTAATATTCTCAGAGGAAGGAGAAGGCAGACACAATTTGACTCTGTTGTTGATAATATAAAAGCCATAATAGAGGATTGGAGGAATGTTTTCCTTTCTAATGGTGGCTAATTAACCTTGCTTAAATCTATTTTGTATAGTTTTCCTTTATATTCTTTACAGGTATTTACCCCTAAGAGAAGTACTAAAAAGACTCTGGAGCGTCTCTTCAATCATTTCCTTTGGGTGGTAGGGATAAGTGGAAAATTTGGAAAAATTCTTGCCTCATTATGGCTGGGGGTTTGGGTTTTAAAAACCTAGATCACATTGCTGATATTAACAAGTGTAAGTTTTAGTTTAAATTCAGAACTATTATATCTCTGTGGTTTCAGTTCATGCATTCTAAATATTGCACTTCTCAACCCCCTTCCCCTGTTACCTGGAAGGCTAGGGAATTCAAGCTTTGGAAGTCCATTCTTAATGCTAGATTACTGGCTAATCAGTTTATTTACTGAGATATTGGTGAAGGAAAATTCTCCTTTTGGCATGAACAGTGGGGCTCTAGTAATTTTACTGATCTTACTACCCCCTCCAATGATCACAATCTTCAGGTTTCTGATTGCTGGGTTGATAAGAACTGGAACATACCTCTCCTCACTGATCTTGTTGGTGATAAGGTGGCTGAAATTTATACCATTCCCATTGTTCCTCACAAAAGGGACTACCCCCTCTAGAAATTCTCTTCTTTACCCTATTACCGAAACTCTTTATAACAAGTTATATCATTTTCCTAAATTGAATTGGGGTAAACTGGTTTGGAATAAAATCCTCTCCCCCTCTACCTCCTTTTTCATTTGGAAGTTACTTCATTCTTTGTTGCCATCACATGACATTCTAAAGCTTAAAGGTTTAAGGTTTGCATCACAATGCTATCTATGCCATTCGACTGAGAAAATCTCACCTCATATTTTCTTTTTTATGTCCTTATGCTAGAGCTGTTTGGACTATTGTGGGTGAACAATTTGGTATGCTTTGGCCCCATAGTTCTAATATGGAGGATTACCTTTGGTTATGGAGTTTGATTAACTTGGAGAAGAGGCTTGCCTCCTTTCCTTGACTGGTTTTATGGTTTATTTGGAATGCCAGAAATAGTTTTAAATATAATTCCAATCCTCCTCCTCCCTCTCTCACTGCTTCCTTTATTCTATCTCATTACTTTAAATCTATAAAATTTCTTTATTCTATCTAAATACTTTAAAGCTATAAAATTTCTGGATGCCCTCCCTCATCCCACCTCTGTTAAGCGCTGCCCAATTCTGGTTACTTTGAACCTCGCCCCCACCTCTGGGTAGATTAAAATTAGTATAGATGGGAGTTAGAATCCTCAGGTTGCTGGGACTAGGGGTGTTTTTAGGGACTCTATTGGTAACACCTTGCATTACTTTGCCTCACCCATAGTTGTTGTTTGCCCATTTGAAGCTGAAAGTTGGGTTGTGTTCTTAGCATTGAAAATTATTGTGTGTTTATCATTTCATACTATCATTTGGGAAACTGATTCCTCCGGCACCTTTTGGTTTCTTACCTCAGCCAACACCCCCCACACGCGTGGAACCTTGTGGGGATTTATAATAGAATTTGACATATTATTAACTTCTACCACCTAACCATTCAAATGAGTTTCGTTTACAGGAGGGGAATGCCCCTGCTGATTTGTTAGCTAAGAGAAGCAACATTGGTATTCTTACTAGCATCAAACTCTTTGAGGAAGCTGCTTCTTAGGGATCTCTTAGACACTCCTTATGTCAAGTTATGACCTTATTGCTGTATTTTCTGTTTTATTGGTATTGGATGTTATGGTATGTTTTTTCTTTCTTTTATTTTCTCATTTGGTGGCTAATTGAAATTTCACTACTGGGTTAATGTCTGATCCTTTTCTCTTGAAAGGTAGTTACTTTTACTGATTATATGATATTCTTGCTTGGAAGGAGATACAGTTTTAACTTTATTACCTCTTGTTTCTATATTGTCTGGTTTGTCACTTGGAATGGATGTTGCCCACAGTTACTGCTATCTGAAAGGGGATGCCAACCGAGAACTCAATTTTTTGGCTTTTTCTTTACTGTTGGAGGTGCTCCATCTGCTTTGTTTCCATAATGACTATTTGTGACTATTATCTACAAGAAATGAAGCTGGTTTTCCTTTTTTTGTGTTTTTGGTGTACATGTTAGGCTTGGATATACTTTTCTTTTTTGGTATACTGGTATACATGTATTTTTGGGTTTACATTACCATTTTGATTTTTCTTTTCTTGTGTGGAGTTGTAATGTGTAAAGAGGAACCCCATAGGACATTAAATGTAATTATTTTTGTTTTAGATGGAGATCCACTTTCCCTCCCCTTATTTGTACTTCTAATTTTATTAGCAGGTAGGAAGCCATGAGTTGCTCCTTTCCCCCGATATATATATATATATATATATATATATATATATATATATATATATATATATATATAAGATGGTGTTGGCGGCTGAGTTTGCTCTACTAGTGGTTTCTAGCATGAGTCTGCTGGCGGCGATCCTTTGGGTGGTGGTCTGTCGGCATCGGCATATTTTTTAGATTTTAAATCTAATTTAAGTATATATATATAATTTGGAAAATAGCATTTTATTTTTGAAAATAATTTTAAGTTTGAAAATTTTAAGATATGAAATCAAACTGATCTCACATCCCAAATAGTTTATATTAACGAGCACCGCCCACAAACTGTGTATCTATCCCGAGGAATAGTCACACTGCTTGACGATGGGGCTCGATTAAATAAACTAAAAGATTTGTGACATCCGTTTGGTCTGCGAACCAATTTTATAAGCCGACAGGTTCTCCTGCTTAATATAAAGGAATTAATCAGGGTTTATATTACCTGGGTTCTTAAAGTTCCCTATAAGGGCAAGCCCCTATAGTTAATTACATCCTAAAAGACGGGAATCATTTAAGAAAACTCTTGATAATGATCAGTGGTTTTTCCCTCAAGAATTTTAAAGTTTAAGGTTTTCAAAGGATTGAATTTTGGAATTTCAATAGGGAATGGATCGAGTTTGGAACAGTTTATTTTAAGAGTCAAATAGAATAGAAGTAGGAGAAGCTGAGGATCCAAGAAGAATCTTGGCAACTTCCCAAACTATCCTATTGTTTGGCTTCAATTTAGGAGTTCATTTAATGTTTCATCTTGCCTGTTATAATTAATTAGGACTTATATTTGTATGACACAATCATACAAATAGCCTCGAAGATGTGAGGGTTTATGTCGTACCGAACGACTACCTCGGAGTTCTAAGACTTGTTAGGGCTTAATTTGCATAACATGATTATGCAAATGCCTAACAAAAAGTTGAGAATATATGTTGCACTAAGCAAACCACCGCGAAATCCTATGGCTAGTTGTTTAATTATAAGAAAACAGAGTTGCTGTTGAAGATCCGCTGTTTGCTCTTTTGAACATGTCCTTCCGCATACTTGATCGTGCTGCCCTTCGGTATATTGCCTCGAGCTCCTTGTTGTTGTAGAGGTTTAGTTTTAGAAATCATAAATCAGGAGATGAGAGAGTCTTTTGGTTTAGAAAATCTTAAAATTCAAGTGTTTTTTTAAGGTTTTAATTAAAACAAATCTTAAAGTTGATTATAATAACACCGGTTAAGACCCACTGTTCCATCCTTCCGACATCGTTATTTTTATTGGATTCACTTAGTCTAGATGTTTTGCTAAACTCAACTGAATGAGTTCCACACTTTCATTTAGACCGTGGGAAATTCCGTTAGGAACACGTAGGTTAAATCATCTGAGGTATTCCCGATCATCCAACAAGACGTTTTAATTTAGTTAAAGTTGTAGTTTTTGTTGTTCTGTTTGTGATTAAATTTTGAGTTGTTTTATATTTTGAATGTTGTGGCGGTGAATTTTATCATATGTCGATTTTAATTTAGTTTTGGGTTTCAGTTTTGTGGCTATCCTAAAGGTTTCAGTTTTCATGCAACAATCTTATTTATCATGCAAGAAAAGTAAAGCGCAGTGCAGGTAAATAAATTGCAATAAGATAAATTGCAATAAAGTAAAAGCGTACCTGGAGGGTATTCTCGTCATTCCCAGTTGAGACTTTAGTATTGCATTGTATATATGTGTTTATAATTTTGCAGAAATTAAAGCATGCCAGAAAACAGGAAGAAGAAGAACTAACAAGAAGTAACTACTCAATCCTATGATGTCTATGTTGAGATCCCGGTTGTCTACCGAGTCCTATGATGTCTATATGAATTCTTATGTTGCATTTCAATAAACTTTGTTTAATTTAATTGAGGATGGTTTCGTTAAGCACATATTAAGTTTAATAGACCTCAGAGGTATCCAAACAGTCAAAGAAGGATGCAGGTCCATGCTTTCCTCTCATATCATGATGAAAAGTCTCGGGCTCATTTAGACTTATTATGTTGCTTAACAACTCATCCTACCTATACCCTTATGCTTAATGAACACAGGTGTTCGGGGTAGGTTGGGGTAGATGGGTTTAGGTGTGGTTTGGGTTTGTATTTGGTGGTAAGCGGTAGTTTGATTTGGACTTATGGCGATCTTGTGAATATTTGTTTGAGTTTATGTTTTAGATTTGGTTTTGGTTTTTGGTTTGTGCTGAGATTTGAAACTAGGGATTTTGAGTTTGGAATATGAATTGGGAAGGTTATGTGGACATCGGGTAAAAATTTGGGTTACTCCATGCATTCACTAAGCATAAGGGTATTCTTGTTATGTTTTCTACACCAAGTTGTGATTTCCTAGGAGTCTTTTTGAAGGGGAAAGTAGGTCATGCCTCAGGAGGCCTATCATAGGTTTGATTGTTATTGTGTTGGTATTATATTGTGGTCGTGATTGTTGTTGTATGTTATGATTATTGTGATTTGTGATGGTTGTGTTGTGTTATTGTTGTATGTTGTATGTTATTGTTTTATTTTGTTTATGTGTTATATTATTATTGTATGTTATTTTATTGTTATATTTATTTATTATTTTATCATTGTTTATTTTGTTATGTGTTATCATTTTAGGTTATTATCGTTATTTATTATTTATGTGTTATATTATTGTTATTTTTATTATGTGTTGTTTAAAATTATTATCTTTTATTTGTAAAAATTATTATTATCTTTATGATTTATTTAATTTATTATCTTATTTAATTCATTGTGATTTATTTACTTTATCATCATTTATTTGTTTAATTAATTGTTATTTATTTAATTAATTAATTTTATTTTACTTTAACTTAATATTTATTTATTTAAATTATTATCTTTAATTTTATTTTAATTTATTTTTTTATTTAATTTAATTTTAATTTAATTTAATTAATTATTATTTACAATTATTATTAATTTAATTTAATTTATTTATTTATTTTAATGTAAAGTATTATTGTTTAATTTAACAAAATTTAATTTAATTTGTTTTATTTTATTTTATTTAATTTAAATTACTATTTATTTACATTATTATTTAATTTAATTTAATTTATTTAGTTTAGTTTAATTTATTATTTATTTACATTATCAATTTAATTTATTTAATTTGTTTATTTAATTTATTTAATTTAATTTTTATTTATATTATTATTTAATTTAATTTAATTTAATATGATTTGATTAATTTAATTTAGTTTAATTTATTATTATTTACAATTATTATTTAACTTTAATTTAATATTCGGTTTTCATTAATTTATTTAACTTAATTTAATTTATTTAATTTAATTTAAATTATTACTTATTTACATTATTATTTAATTTAATTTAATTTAAACTATTATTTATTTAATTGTTTTTGGATTACTTAATTAATTATTATTTAATGTAATTTATTTAATTTAATTTATTTAATTTAATTACTATTTAATTTTTTAAATTTAATTCATTATTCACTTATATTATTTAAAATATTTTCAATTTGTATTATTTATTTTTATTATCCCTTATAAGTTATTTTATTTTAATTAATTCTATGTACATTTTTATTACTTAAATATTATTGATTTATTATTATTAATTTATGTTATTAATTTACATTAAATATTGTTATCATTTTTATTATTATTTATTTATTTATAAGACTTTTAAATTTTCTCTCTCCTAAATTATCCTTTTATTTATTTTAAGTTATTACCATTTATTTAAAGCATTTACAATTATTATTTATTTATATATTCACATTTATATTATTTTTTTAAATGAATGACATTTATATTTACTTATTTTTGTTATTTATTTATATTTACAATTATTATTTTAGTTATTATTATTATTATTATTATCATTTTTCTTATATTTTCATTATCTATTTATTTTATTCTTATCACATTTTTTTTATTATTTACATATTGTTATTATTCATATATTATTACTTATTTGGTGATTTATTTTGTAGTAGTATTTATTTAAATATAGTGTAATTTATTTTTATTATGTCACTTATTTATATATAATTTATTTAAATTATTTTAAACATTATTTATTTAGTGTATTGTAATTTATTTACAATATATTTAACATTAATTTATATATTATTTAGTACATATAATATATTTACATTTATATTATTAATTTACATGTGTATAATTTATGTAGTTATTTTATTATTATATGTTATAAAAAAATTTATTTCATTCCCTTTCATTTTATTTTATTCCTAGTTTTATTTTCTTTTCTCTTTATGTTTATTTTCCTTTCTTTTATTTTTTCTTTCCTTTATGTTAAATTATTTCTTTTAGATTTTAAATCTTATTTTTTAAGTTAGTAGAAATATGTGGTAGATTTGTAAATATTTAAAGCTAGCCATATAACTTTGCATAAAAAAAAAGAATTCCTAAGCCTATGCATGAAAAAAATTTAAATAGCATGAAGATAACCTACACATGAAGATATACATGGAGATAGCTTGCATGAAAAAGAAAATAAATCCCTAAGGCTAAACATTGGAAAGCATACATGGTGTGAAGATTTGTAATAATTAACACATAATAATTTTTTTTTTAAACCTATGTAGAGGAAGAAGAATTTTTTAAAGAAAATACATGTATGTGCTAAACATAAACAAGATAATGACACATTTTTTTTCTTTTTTTTTCTTTTAAATAAATTTTGAAACAAAAACAAAAGTAAAGGGAGGGGGGAGGAGATTACCTTAGCTTGGAGAAGCACTTGTTGGAGACCTTGAAGAGTCCCTTGTTGGAGATGAAGTGAGTGAGTGTGGCTAGCTTGGAAGGAGGAGAATAAGAGGAGATGGAGGCTCACAGTTTTTGGAGAGGAAGTGAGTGAGTGGGATGGTAAAGTGAAGTGTGTAAGGGAGTGTGTAAGAGTGTGTATGTGGGATTATTGGGGGGGGGGGGGGGGGGGTTAATGGGGAGGCTCACGACTAAGAATTAAGGAGGGAGTGAGGATGAAGTGAGGGAGAAATATGGTGGAGGCATGGTGAAGGTAAGGTGGGTAGGGTGAGGTGGCGGGTAGGGTGAGGGAGAGGTGAGGGAGAGATATTTTTCCTTTTTTTCAAAAAAAAAATGTATTTTATTTTATTTTTCTTTTAGGGCTGCTGTGAGGTGTAAAAAAAAAGGGAAGTATGTGGGTGTGTGTGTGAGTGTATTTTACTTTGGTGAGTTTTGGATTTTGGGTCCATTTTAAGAACATTGTTATATTGGGCTAGAGCTTGAATTAAGCCCAAGTTACTTGATCCATATTGTCCAAAGGATTTTAATGAAGATCTTTTATGAAGACACAAAGTGGTTTTGAGCTCATTTGGAGGTTCAATTTTGGCATGGATTGGATTTTTGATTATTTTGGACCATGTTGGGTTCGGGTCAAGTTATCTTGAGTTTGATTGGGAATGGGGTTCAGAGGTCTTCAACAATAATGTAGATATGGTTGTCTAGAAGAATTTTCATGAAGACATAAAATGGTTTTGACAAGGTTTAGATGGTCAATTTTGTGGATATAAAACATGTCTTCAGCTTGGGTCAAAATTGGGATTTCTTTGGTCCAAAATGGATTTGGGTAAAACCTGTGCTCAAATTATGGGAAATTGATGATCCAATTCAGTTTAAGGAGGTGTTATAAAGAGTCTAGAATTGAAATTTGGGAGGAATTGATTGACATTGGGTCACTTTAGGAGTTTTGGGTTATCCAGGCAAAATTAGGGATTTTAAATTTCAAGTGGAATTGGATTCAAATGTGGGTCACATTGGACTTGAATTTGGTCTACGTTGATATTTTGGATGTTGAATTTTGGTTTAGAATTGAATTTGATGAAAATTGGGGTCAATTGGGTCAAGATTGGGTTTGGTTTAGGCACCTTTAGGTTAAATGGGCCAAGTTGGGATTTTGGATTGAAAGTATATTAATTTGGCAAAATTGGCACATAGTGTAGTTGAACAAAATGAAATTGGGGATTTTTAGGATTTTTTGGAATATTTTGAGAATTGTTTGGAATTTTTAGATTTTTGGGAAAAATGGGTATTTTGGGTATTTTGAGGGTATTGGGGGGTATTTTTGGAAATTTTGGAATTTTTGATCATGAATGGTCAATTTGAGTGGTAAGGAATATATTGGAATGATTTTTTGGGTGATTTTGGTGAATTTGGATAATTTTGGAAATTTTGGGTAGTTTGGGTAGTTAGGGTTATTTAGGGGGCAAAGGGGCCAAAAATTAAAATTTTGGAAATTTTAAACTGGCTTCAAGGTGAGCATGATGTAATGACCAAGGGTCACTTAAATTTGGTCCTCTATGTGTTGGTCCCTACTACTTAGTCATAGACTTAGGGTTGGGCTATCCACATGAGTTTTCAAAGAGTTCAAGGTTGAAATTAGGATGTGCAGTGTGTGTATGTTGTGAATGTGAGGTGTATGAGCTGTGATCTCAGACCTCCCTCAGGGAAAATCCTAAGGTCTAACCACCTATAGGAGACTTCCCCTAGGATTCCTCATGCTTGCCTTTTTCCTACCAAAGGTGGAGGTTAGGCCTTAAGCATATGAAAACCCCCTAGTGAAGCAAGAAGAGTTTTGAATTTCTATGGGGAGGGTTCCATAACTAGTCCTCTAAGAAAGTCACCAGGAGAGTCCTATGGCTAGACCCTAGGTTATTCTAAAGAGAGACTAGACCTCAACCAAAAGTGAGGTCAACAAATGGACCCACAATAGGTGTGGTGTGCCGGACAGGTATGCCGCGCGTATTGGTGTTGACCGAAGAAGATCAACAAACCAACACAAAGTCACCTAAGTAAAAGACTTAGGACAGAACGTAGAATTGAGAGAGAGTTATTTTCGCTGGGGAAACAAGAGGAGGAATTTTCAATTTAGGAGTTGCAACATTAATTTCAATTTTTTAAATTTCAAACATAGATTTGATTTACTTTGCTTTTCTTTCGACTTTAATTTTAATTTGATTTTGACTTCGATTTTAATTTCAATTTCAATTTCAATTTTGGTCTTTGATTTGTTAAAAGTTTCAAATTTAGAAAAATGACAAGACCGGTTGAGATGGAAAGTGCAAAGACTCACATCCAAGTCAAAGACTGATCGAGAAAATTTAAAGCAATGGGAAGGACAGCGCAAGGACTCATATCCAACCTAAGAGGTGGTGAAAAAGAATGCAATAGGGGGCGGCCCCTAAAGCGACGGACAATGAACGCAATAGGGGGCGGCCCCTAAATCGACGGCAAAGAGGGCAATAGGGGGCGGCCCCTAAAGTTACGGCAAAGAGCGCAATAGGGGGCGGACCCTAAAGCGTCGGACAATGAACTCAATAGGGGGCGGCCTCTAAAGCGATGGCAAAGAGAGCAATAGGGGGCGGCCCCTAAAGCTACGACAAAGAGCGCAATAGGGGGCGGCCCCTAAAGAGACGACAAAGAGTGCAATTGGGCGGCGGCCCCTAAAGCGACAGACAATGAACACAATAGGGGGCGGCCCCTAAAGCGACGACAAAGAGCGCAATAGGGGGCGACCCCTAAAGTAACAGACAATGAATGCAATAGGGGGGCGGCCCCTAAAGAGACGACAAAGAGCGCAATAGGGGCGGCCCCTAAAGCAACGGCAAAGAGCGCAATAGGGGGTGACCCCTGAAGCAACGGCAAAGAGCGCAATTGGGGGTGGCCCTTAAAGCGATGGACGATGAACGCAATAGGGGGTGGCCCCTAAAGCGATGACAAAGAGCGCAATAGAGGGCGGCCCCTAAAGCGACGACAAAGAGCGCAATAGGGGGCGACCCCTAAAACGACGGTAAAGAGCGCAATAGGGGGCGGCCCCTAAAGCTACAGACAATGAACGCAATAGGGGGAGGCCCCTAAAGCGAAGGCAAAGAGCACAATAGGGGGCGGCCCCTAAAGCGACAGACAATGAACGCAATAGGGGGCGGCCCCTAAAGCGACGTACAAGAGTGCAGTAGAGGGCAGCCGTTAAAGCACCGAAAAGGTATGTAAGAGGGGGATGACCCCTAAAGTGCCGACAAGAGTGCGATAGAGGGCGGCCTCTAAAGCACCGTAAAGGTATGTAAGAGGGGGACGACCCTAAAGTGATGACAAGAGTGCAGTAGAGGGCGGCCTCTAAAGCACTAGAAAGGTATGTAAGAGGGGGGCGACCCCTAAAGCGACAACAAGGATGCAGTAGAGGGTGGCCTCTAAAGCACCAGAAAGGTATGTAAGATGGGGACAGCCCCCTAAAGTGACGATAAGGATGCAGTAGAGGGCGGCCTCTAAAGCACCAGAAAGGTATGTAAGAGGGGGAAGACCCCTAAAGCGACATGGAATCAGATGTGGAATCCTCAACTTCTAGACTTTAATACTTGAATGATTGTGATAAAAGGAGATCCTAAAGCAACGAACAAAGAATGAGATAGGGGGCGGCCCCTAAAGCACCACGGAGTTGGATGCGGAATCCTCAATCTCCGTAATTTAATACTTGAATGATTGTGATAGGAGGAGATCCTAAAGCAACGAACAAAGAATGCGATAGGCGGTGGCCCCTAAAGCACCACGGAGTCGGATGTGGAATCCTCAATCTCCAAAATTTAATACTTGAAAGGTTGCGATAGGAGGAGATCCTAAAGCAATGAACAAAGGACGCAATAGGGGGCGGCCCCTAAATTGATAGAAAGGAATGCAATAGGGGGCGGCCCCTAAAGCGACAAAGGGTAATACAAAAGGGGGATGGTCCCTAAAGTAACATAAAGTAATGCGGAAGAGAGTGAGGTACTCGGGATTGAGAAGGAAATGCTTTCTTTCTTTCTCTCTCTTCTTTTTTTTCTTTTATTTTGTTTGATGTAGAGTTTTATTTTGTTGTATTTGTTTTAGGATTTGGACCCAGTTTTAGACAAGTGTGGCATCAGTGCTTCGTATAACAAGACTCTGGCTTTGAAATGTTGCGATGTACAACACTTCTTGAGGTATTGTTCGCTGATTAAGGACCAGTGCTAGAAAATAACTCACTCTTTAAGGTGCTATCAGAATCACATTCTTTCAAGTACCTATAAAGGTGTGTTATCTCTAAAGACGTCATCGCTGAAGATGACAAAACTCTGTAGCTTCGTTTGTTGCAGTCATCGTTTGATTTGTTGCTGATTCTGTAAAGGTTGTTGAAGTTGTCTTCGAGAAATCTTTCTGACGTTCTTTGAGTCGAAGTTGGATTTGTATTTGCTGGACACTGAAAGATACGACTTCAGGGTCGAATTTTCATTAATTGCCAACAACGTGACCCTTTCTTTAATTCTTTCTTCCCAGGCCTAAGCAGATTTCAAAATTTCTGTTCATGTGAGTAAAATATTTTTCATCGCCCAAGATATTTCTGAGCCAATTAATGACCGACCAAAAGGCATAGAATCACTTGACTCTTTTTAAAGCATAATATCGGAGGAAACTTCTTAAGGTTGCCTTTCAAGGTTTATTAATCAGGGGAGGATTAAGACACCAATTTTTGATTATATGCTTGCCTCAAGCTTCTTCTCAGGTAGTCTTTTTATTTCCTTTTTTTCCATCCATTTTTTTATTGAGGATTACTATATATGGTGGAGCACATGTTAAAGATTTTGAATGCCTAAATTGGGGCACCAATTTTTGATTTTGCGCCCACCTCAAGCTTCTCCGCAGGAAAACTTCTTTTTTTTTCTTTTTCCTTTTTTTTGTTGCTCCTTTTGTTTTCTGAGAATTACTATATCTGGCAGTGCATATTTTTGTTAAAGATTTTGAATGTCAAAACTCCCCTAATTAATAATTATGAAATTTTCTTAATGTGAATCCTGGAATATTATAACTTTTTCAAAAGTTCGGACCCAGCCACATGGCGGGAAATTAAAAGGCTCGTGATATCCCGAATCAATTACTCGTATTTAAACCACACTACTTCATTTTGAAATCAACTTAGGACCCGATCCAAATTCCTTAAAGTGAAGGACCCGACCATTAGTGGCATTAATTTCATTCTTTCCCGAAGTCAAAGTCTTAGCAAAATATCCACATTTGAGTTTTCCAAATATTGAGCAATTCTGGACAAAAACAAACTCCTTTCATTCATTGCAATAGAAGAGATGGTACAGCTTAATACTGATCATGCTGAGCAACAAAAGTAGTATAATAGTAATTAAAAAGTGTCCCGTCTGTTGTCAGCTGCGTAGGAATCAATTGAAGCAAAAAAATCACTGAAATCATATTGATAGAACTTATTTCAAGTTCTTTTCAAATATTCATCGGGGATTGTTACACTTCCATTATTAAAGTTCTTCTCCAACCATTCTTTGAAACTGATACTGACCTTCAATGGTGTGCCCAAGCATTCTGTGATATGGGCAATAGTTGGGATGATTCTTCTTGTTAACCTCCGCTGGCTTCTTTACCTCAGGCAATCTGAACTCGGGTTTCTTAATCAAATTCTGGAACATCTGTGCTATTGCTTCATCATTGAAGGGATATACTTTGTTCAACAAATCGGTCATAGACCGACCTTGCCTTCCATTCGTCCGGAGTGGCCTTCACTGGGATAGTTGTTGACTGTGTTGCTGATTGTACCGCTGACTGTACTGTTGGACATGCTAAATATACTGCAGTGGGTGTCGAATGTACTGCTCTGGTGGCTGAACATACTGCTGTGGGTGTGGAACATACCACTGAGGCGACTGACTGAACTGAGGAAGCGACTGACTATACTGCTGTGAAAACTAACCGTGCTGAGGCGGCTGGTGCTGCTGACTGTATTGAGGTAACTGCTCGATCTGTATCGGTGCTTTCCCTTGTCCACCGTTGCAACTATCTCTGATCTATTTTCATATATCTTTGTTGGCTCCATCCAGTCCTCTTTCTCGATGAATTCAATTTGTTTGACCTCCTCTTGTAGGCTTGTGGCTTTACTAATTAGTTTCTCAAATGACTTGATGGTGAGTCCTTTAAGCATGAAAGCTATCAGTCCATGGATATTCTTGAGTAAGACCTCAATCGCATGTTGCTCCTGCAATTGGGGCTCGCACTTCATGCTTAAGTTTCTCCATCGTAGAATGTACTCCACCAAAGTTTCATCTGGCTTCTGCTTCTCTTCCACAAGACTGCCTATAGTGACGTGGTGTTGAACCCCGACAAAACGCTTGACAAAAAGATTCTCCATTTCTGCGAAAGTCTTCACTGAATCGTTCGATAAGTCTGCGTACCAGTCTAAGGCGATTCCTAAAAGGCTGCTCACAAACTGTCGGAGCAGTAGCGCATCACTACCCCCTGATTGCAGCAACTTACTTGAAAGTGTACAACGTGCTGCCGAGGGTTTCCAGTCCTGTCGAAAGTCTTGAACAAAGGTGGTACGAAACCCTTGGGGTATTGGATGGTATCAAACTCCTCCGGGTAGGGCCTACCTATCGAAATTGATGTCCCTCTTTTTGATTGATCCAGGTTTCTCTCACCTGTTGTTTAACTATTTGCTTAATGTCTTTTTCTGGCACCATATTCTGAGTTGAATCTTTCTTTGGCGGCTCATCTTGGTTTGCAGAAGCAACCTCCCTTCTTTCGTCGGTAATATGGACAATCTCCGGCCGGTTCATCTTCGGGGATGCCACCTATTGTGAGTGCGACTGTCCTTGCATTATAGCCATAGCAGTCGTAATTTCTTCAATTTTCTTCTCGAGACGGCCGATATATTCATCTCTTTGTTGAATGGCCCTCTCGCCACTCATCCGCGGCGTTCTCCTCACAAAGAGGAGTGTCACTCACAGCTAACATGGCTCGGGTCTCGACGACGTTGATTTCTGTGAATTCGCCCTCCATGTAATATGTTAGATTGTAATCTTCATCTTCAAAGTCTTCTTTCGACCTTTGGACAGTCGTGCAATGTCGACTCGGAGCTTTTCCACGACGGACTCAATTGACTTTCCTTTGAGAACTTTAAGGTCAATTGGAGGATCTTAAGAAACATCACTTATTTCCTCGAACAACAGTGTCGTTGTGTAGAAGCTAATAGAATCACTCGACATCATATTTATAGAACCCTTTTCAGGTTCTTTTAAATATTCATTCGGGATCGTTAAGTTTCCGCTCCCGAAATTCTTCTTAAGCCAATCCTCGAAGTTGAAGCGATTTTCTATGGAATGACCGAGCAACCGGTGGTATGGACAATACTAGGGATGATCTTTCTTTTCGGCCTCCTCTGGTTTCTTTAGCTCCAGTAGTCTGAATTCTGGCCTCTTTACCAAGTAACTAAATATCTAAGACACTTATTCCTCTTTGAATGGGCATACCTTGCTTAATCGTTGATTCATTGTTGGACCCTGTCTCCCACCTATCTAGTGTGGTCTCAACTGGAATGATTGTTCTTCAGACCGTTGTGGCTGCTTGACTTTCATAATTCCCTGATTGCGCTTCCTTTCCCGTGTCTTTGTCATTTGTACGGACTTTGAATCAGACTCAATCTTAAATTTAGAAGACAACAAAACACAAGCATCGATCGACTCTTCCTCATGTAGACTAGCCTTTCCTTTAGTTAGCGGAGTGACTGGTACAGCGGTAGTGAATCCGATAGTAGGAGCAGAAATAGCCTTAGGAGACGTCCCAACGCTTGTAATGACAACAGAGTTCTTTTCAGTCCAACCCTTCTTTGGCATGGGGAGTTCCTCAACGGACTTCGAGTTGAAAATTACAATAGCCTTAACGTACTTGCTTATTTCAGTGCTTCATCATTTCAATAGCCACGTCCCCGAACTTAGCTTCAACATCATTGAATCCTCGTCCAAACTTAATGACCGCTCGATCGAGTAGCTCATCCCTATCGACAGCGAACTCTACTCCGGAGGTGAAAGAAAAGATCAACTTTGGCGAAGACATCGCTCCTGGCATTTAAAGAATTTTTGGAAGTCAGTAACGTCCGTGCCTTGTGTTTTAATAGAAGTACTCAAGCTACCGCACTTGTACTGCAAACTGGGCAATTCTCTTATTCTGTTTGGAGTTTTCGCCTTATTTTATTTTTGTTTATTGGCTTTTATATTTGTTAACATTGTTCGTTTAATTTCAAAATTTGAGTGAAAGGTATGAAAATAGAAGTTTGGTTTAATTTGTCAATAGCTAATCAAACTAGAGACACACGGAGCAAAAGTGAAATTCGAGACCCGGTCTTGGGCCGAATTCACAACGCACATCGCCCAAGTGGAATCAATCCACCAACACACCTATCGGGGGTCCAAACCCACCTCTTTAGAGAGGTAATAAAAGGAGGATTTTGGAACCTCTCCGTTTAGGGGTGTATAAACAGTGGCTCCAAAATCTAAGGAAAGTTGATCATACCTGTTCAAGATAGAAATGAACAAGATATGTCAACGGAAGAATGGTAGTTTGATCCACTAGGGGCATGGATTTACTACCGATTTATGAAAGCAAAACCATCTGATCAAAATGGAGAGAGGAACTATTCCTCACGTGAGTCGCCGTAAGTCATCAGCATATTTTTTAGATTTTAAATTTAATTTAAGTATATATATATATATAATTTGGAAAATAAGCATTTGATTTTTGAAAATAATTTTAAGTTTGAAAATTTAAAGATATGATATCAAACTAATCTCACATCCCAAATAGTTTATATAAACGAGCACTGCACCACAAACTGTGTATCTATCACAAGGAATAACCACATTTCTTGACGATGGGGCTCGATTAAATAAACTAAAAGATTTTTTACATCTGTTTTGTCTGCGAACCAATTTTATAAGCTGACAGGTTCCCCTACTTAATATAATGGAATTAAGCAGGGTTTATATTACCTGGGTTCTTAAAGTTCCCTATAAGGGCAAGCCCTTATAGTTAATTACATCCTAAATGACGGGAATCATTTAAGAAAACTCTCGATAATGATCAGTATTTTTGTCCTCAAGAATTTCAAAGTTTAAGGTTTTCAAAGGACTCGAATTTTGGAATTTCAATAGGAGTGGATCGAGTTTGGAACAGTTTATTTTAAGAGTCCAATAGAATAGAAGTAGGAGAAGCTAAGGATCCAAGACGAATCTTGGCAACTTCCCAAACTATCCTATGGTTTGGCTTCAATTTGGAAGTTTATTTAATGTTTCTTCTTTCCTGTTATAATTAATTAGGACTTATATTTGTATGACACAATCATACAAATAGCCTCGAAGATGTGAGGGTTTATGTCTTACCGAACGACTACCTCGGAAACCTAAGACCGGTTAGGGCTTAATTTGCATAACATGATTATGCAAATGTCTAACAAAAAGTTGAGGATTTATGTTGCACTAGGAAAATCACCTCGAAATCCTATGGCTAGTTGTTTAATTATAAGAAAAGAGAGTTGCTTCGTTGAAGATCCGCCGTTTGCTCTTTTGAACATGTCCTTCCGCATCCTTGATCGTATCGCCCTTCGGTGTATTGCCTCGAGCTCCTTGTTGTTGCAGAGGTTTAGTTTTAGAAATCATAAATCAGGAGATGAGAGAAGTATTTTGGTTTAGAAAAATCTTAAAATCTAAGTGTTTTTTTAATGTTTTAATTAAAACAAATCTTAAAGTTGATTATAACAACACCGGTTAAGATCCCACGGTTCCATCCTTCCGGCATCATTATTTTTATCGGATTCACTTAGTCCGGATGAATTTGCTAAACTCAACTGAATGAGTTCCACACTTTCATTTAGACCGTGGGAAATCCCGTTAGAAACACGTAGGTTACATCATCCGAGGTATTCCCGATCATCCAACAAGACGTTTTAATTTAGTTAAAGTTGTAGTTTTTATTGTTCTGTTTGTGATTAAATTTTGAGTTGTTTTATATTTTGAATGTTGTGGCGGTGAATTTTATCTTGTGTCGATTTTAATTTAGTTTTGGGTTTCAGTTTTGTGGCTATCTTAAAGGTTTCAGTTTTCATGCAACAATCTTATTTGTCATGCAAGAAAATTAAAACACAGTGCAGGTAAATAAATTGCAATAAGGTAAATTGCAATAAAGTAAAAGCGTACCTGGACAGTCTTCTCGTTATTCCCAGTTGAGACTTTAGTATTGCATTGTATTTATGTGTTTATAATTTTGCATAAATTAAAGCATGCCAGAAAACAGGAAGAAGTAGAACTAACAAGAAGTAACTACTCAATCTTATGATGTCTATGTTGAGATCCCGGTTGTCTACCAAGTCCTATGATGTCTATGTGAATTCTTATGTTGTGTTTCAATAAACTTTGTTTAATTTAATTCAGGATGGTTTTGTTAAGCGTACATATTAAGTTTAATAGACCTCAGAGGTATCCAAACAGATCAAAGAAGGATGCGGGTCCATGCTTCCCTCTCATATCCCGATGAAAAGTCTCGGGCTCATTTAGACTTATTATGTTGCTTAACAACTCATCCTACTTATACTCTTATGCTTAATGAACACAGGTGTTCAGGGTCGGTTAGGGTAGATGGGTTTAGGTGTGGTTTGGGTTTGTATTTGGTGGTAACTGGTAGTTTGATTTGGACTTATGGGAGTGCTGTGAAGATTTGTTTGAGTTTATGTTTTAGATTTGGTTTTGGTTTTTGGTTTGTGCTGGGATTTGAAGCTAGGGATTTTGAGTTTGGAATATGAATTGGGAAGGTTATGTGGACATCGGGTAAAAATTTGGGTTACTCCATGCATTCACTAAGCATAAAGGTATTCTTGTTATGTTTTCTACACCAAGTTGTGATTACCTAGGAGTCTTTTTGAAGGGGAAAATAGGTCATGCCTCAGGAGGCCTATCCTAGGTTTGATTGTTATCGTGTTGGTATAATATTGTGGTCGGGATCGTTGTTGTATGTTGTGATTGTTGTGATTTGTGATGGTTGTGTTGTGTTATTGTTGTATGTTGTATGTTATTGTTTTATTTTGTTTATGTGTTATATTATTATTGTATGTTATTTTATTGTTGTATTTATTTATTATTTTATCATTGTTTATTTTGTTATGTGTTATCATTTTAGGTTATTATCGTTATTTATTATTTATGTGTTATATTATTGTTATTTTTATTATGTGTTGTTTAAAATTATTATCTTTTATTTGTAAAAATTATTATTATCTTTATGATTTATTTAATTTATTATCTTATTTAATTCATTGTGATTTATTTTATTTATCATCATTTATTTGTTTAATTAATTGTTATTTATTTAATTAATTTATTTTATTTTACTTTAAATTAATATTTATTTATTTAAATTATTATCTTTAATTTTATTTTAATTTATTTTGTTATTTAATTTAATTTTAATTTAATTTAATTAATTATTATTTACAATTATTATTAATTTAATTTAATGTAAAGTATTATTGTTTAATTTAATAAAATTTAATTTAATTTGTTTTATTTTATTTTATTTAAGTTAAATTACTATTTATTTACATTATTATTTAATTTAATTTAATTAATTAAATTTATTTAGTTTAATTTAATTTATTATTTATTTACATTATCAATTTAATTTATTTAATTAGTTTATCTAATTTATTTAATTTAATTTTTATTTATATTATTTTTTAATGTAATTTAATTTAATATGATTTGATTAATTTAATTTATTAGTATTTACAATTATTATTTAACTTTAATTTAATATTTAGTTTTAATTAATTTATTTAACTTATTTTAATTTATTTAATTTAATTTAAATTATTATTTATTTACATTATTATTTAATTTAATTTGATTTATTTAATTTAATTAATTTAATTAATTTAATTAATTTAATTAAATTATTTAATTTAATTTAAACTATTATTTATTTAATTGTTTTTTGTTTACTTAATTAATTATTATTTAATGTAATTTATTTAATTTAATTATTATTTAATTTAATTTATTTAATTTAATTACTATTTATTTTTTTAAATTTAATTCATTATTCATTTATATTATTTAAATTATTTTCAATTTGTATTATTTATTTTTATTATCCCTTATAAGTTATTTTATTTTAATTAATTACATGTACATTTTTATTACTTAAATATTATTGATTTATTATTATTAATTTATGTTATTAATTTACATTAAATATTGTTATCATTTTTATTATTATTTATTTATTTATAAGACTTTTAAATTTTCTCTTCCTAAATTATCCTTTTATTTATTCTAAGTTATTACCATTTATTTAAAGCTTTTACAATTATTATTTATTTATATATTTACATTTATATTATTATTTTTAAATAATAACATTTTTATTTACTTATTTTTTTTATTTATTTATATTTACAATTATTATTTTAGTTATTATTATTATTATCATTTTTCTTATATTTTCATTATTTATTTATTTTATTATTATCACATTTTTTTATTATTTACATATTGTTATTATTCATATATTATTACTTATTTGGTGATTTATATTTTAGTAGTATTTATTTAAATATAGTGTAGTTTATTTTTATTATGTCACTTATTTATATATAATTTATTTACATTATTTTAAACATTATTTATTTAGTGTATAATAAATTATTTACGATATATTTAACATTAATTTATATATTATTTAGTACATATAATATATTTACATTTATATTATTAATTTACATGTGTATAATTTATGTAGTTATTTTATTTATATGTTATTTTATTATTATATGTTATAAAAAAATTTATTTCATTCCCTTTCATTTTATTTTATTCCTATTTTTATTTTCTTTTCTCTTTAAGTTTATTTTCCTTTCTTTTATTTTTTCTTTCCTTTATGTTAAATTATTTCTTTTAGATTTTAAATCTTATTTTTTTAAGTTAGTAGAAATAGGTGGTAGATTTGTAAATACTTAAAAATAGCTATATAACTTTGTATAAAAAAAAGAATTCCTAAGCCTATGCATGAATAAAACTTAAATAGCATGAAGATAACCTACACAAGAAGATATACATGGAGATAGCTTGCTTGAAAAAGAAAATAAATCCCTAAGGCTAAACATGGGAAAGCATACATGGTGTGAAGATTTGTAATAATTAACACATAATAATTTTTTTTTTTTTTAAAAACCTATGTAGAGGAAGAAGAATTTTTTAAAGAAAATACATGTATGTGCTAAACATAAATAAGATAATGACACATTCGTTTCTTTTTTTTTTCTTTTAAATAAATTTTGAAATAAAAACAAAAGTAAAGGGAGGGGGGAGGAGATTTCCTTAGCTTGGAGAAGCACTTGTTGGAGATGAAGTGAGTGAGTGTGGCTAGCTTGGAAGGAGGAGAAGAAGAGGAGAGGGAGGCTCGCGGCTTTTGGAGAGGAAGTGAGTGAGTGGGATGGTAAAGTGAAGTGTGTAAGGGAGTGTGTAAGAGTGTGTATGTGGGATTATGGGGGGGGGGGTTAATGGGGAGGCTCACGGATAAGAATTAAGGAGGGAGTGAGGATGAAGTGAGGGAGAAATATGGTGGAGACATGGTGAAGGTAAGGAGGGTAGGGTGAGGTGGCGGGTAGGGTGAGGGAGAGATATTTTTTCTTTTTTTTTTAAAAAAATTTATTTTATTTTTTTTAGAAAAATGTATTTTATTTTATTTTTCTTTTAGGACTACTGTGAGGTGTAAAAAAAAAGGGAAGTATGTGGGTGTGTGTGTGAGTGTATTTTAGTTTGGTGAGTTTTGGATTTTGGGTCCATTTTAAGAACATTGGGCTAACTTGAGTTTAGATTGGGTTAGAGCTTGAACGACGCCCAAGTGCCTTGATCCATATTGTCCACGTGATTGTAATGAAGATCTTTGATGAAGACACAAAGGGGTTTTGAGCTCATTTGGAGGTTCAATTTTGGCATGGATTGGATATTTGATTATTTTGGATCATGTTGGGTTTGGGTCAAGTTATCTTGAGTTTGAGTGGGAATGGGGTTCAAAAGTCTTCAACAATAATGTATATATGATTGTCTAGAAGAATTTTCATGAAGACATAAAATGGTTTTGAGATGGTTTAGATGGTCAATTTGGTGGATATAAAACATGTGTTCAGCTTGGGTCAAAATTGGGATTTCTTTGGTCCAAAATGGATTTGGGTAAGACCTGAGCTCAAATTATGGGCAATTGATGATCCAATTTAGTTTAAGGAGGTGTTATAAAGAGTCTAGAATTGAAATTTTGGAGGAATTGATTGACATTAGGTCACTTTAGGAGTTTTGGGTTATTCAGGCAAAATTGGGGATTTTGAATTTCAAGTGGATTTGGATTCAAATGTGGGTCACATTGGACTTGAATTTGGTCTAAGTTGATATTGGGGATGTTGAAGTTTGGTTTAGAATTGAATTTTATGAAAATTGGGGTCAATTGGGTAAAGATTGGGTTTGGTTTAGGCACCTTTAGGTTAAATGGGCCAAGTTGGGATTTTGGATTGAAAGTGTATTAATTTGGCAAAACTGGCCCATAGTGTAGTTGAACAAAATGAAATTGGTGATTTTTAGGATTTTCTGAAATTTTTTGAGAATTTTTTTGAATTTTTGGATTTTTGGGTATTTTGAGGGTATTAGGGGGTATTTTTGGAAATTTTGGAAATTTTGGTCATGAATGGTCAATTTAAGTGGTAAGGAATATCGTGGAATGATTTTTTTGGGGATTTTGGTGAATTTGGGTAATTTTGGAAATTTTGGGTAGTTTGGGTAGTTCTGGGTTATTTTGGGGGCAAAGGGGCCAAAAATTAAAATTTTGGAAATTTGAAGGTGGCTTCAAGGTGAGCATGATGAAATGACCAAGGGTCACTTACATTTTGTCCTCTATTTGTTGGACCCTACCACTTAGTCATAAACTTAGGGTTGGGTTATCCACATGAGTTTTCAAAGAGTTCAGGGTTGAAATTAGGATGTGCAGTGTGTGTATGTTGTGAATGTGAGGTGTATGAGTGGTGATCTCCAGTACCTCCTCAAGAAAAATCCTAAGGTCTAACCACCTATAGGAGACTTCCCCTAGGATTCCTCATGCTTTCCTTTTTCTACCAAAAGGTGGAGGTTAGGCCTTAAGCATATGAAAATCCCCTAGTGAAGCAAGAAGAGTTTTGAATTTCTATGGGGAGGGTTCCATAACTAGTCCTCTAAGAAAGTCACCAGGAGAGTCCTATAGATAGACCCTAGGCTATTCTAAAGAGAAACTAGACCTCAACCAAAAGTGAGGTTAACAAATGGACCCACAATAGGTGTGGTGTGTCGGACAGGTACGCCGCGCGTATTGGTGTTGACCGAAGAAGATCAACAAACCAACACAAAATCGCCTAAGTAAAACACTTAGGGCAGAATGTAGAATTGAGAGAGAGTTATTTCCGCTGGGGAAACAAGAGGAGGAATTTTTAATTTAAGAGTTGCAACATTAATTTTCAATTTTTTAAATTTCAAACATTGATTTGATTTACTTTGCTTTTCTTTTGACTTTAATTTTAATTTGATTTTGACTTCGATTTTAATTTCAATTTCAATCTCAATTTTGGTCTTTGATTTGGTAAAAGTTTCAAATTTAGAAAAATGACAAGACCAGTTGAGATGGAAAGTGCAAAGACTCACATCCAACTCAAAGACTGATCGAGAAAATTTAAAGCAATGGGAAGGAAAGCGCAAGGACTCACATCCAAGCCAAGAGGTGGCGAAAAAGAACGCAATAGAGGGCGGCCCCTAAAGCGATGGACAATGAACGCAATAGGGGGAGGCCCCTAAATCGACGGCAAAGAGCGCAATAGGGGGCGGCCCCTAAAGCGACGGACAATGAACGCAATATGGGGCGGTGACCCACAATTTTTTATTATGATATTTTTAATTTAATTGCAACGGCGCCAAAAACTTGACCCCGCTATATTATATGTATAGAATTTGTAATTGTTTATGTTGTGGATGCTACGCAAGTATACGTATCGTATCAAGTAATACAGGGCTCTAGTGGAGTCCTGGTTATCGATCCCACAGGGAAAGAGAAAATTAAATAACAGCTAATTTTAAAATAATAATAATAATAAAACTAGTATACGAAAATTTGGAATTATAAATTTAAGCGCAATAAAGTAAACTAAGTATTCTAATCAGGTAACTTAACTTAGTAGAAAATTAATACATATTGAAAGTGCAGGAAATTAAGGTAATTGCTAAATAAGTCTTAACTATTCAGGAAAAGTATCTTTCCCCTTGTTTAGAAATTTAAGTGATTGATGAATTTAAATAGATAATTTTAAGGTATTGTGACAAATAGGAGCATTCCTATTCTTTACCCTTTGGTCTAGGTGTAAAGAATATTGACTAATCCTATGTTTGATTACTGAATCCGCGGCTAGGCTGGGAGGATACCGACTGCCACTTCGTAGCTCCCACGTTCCCCTCGCCTGAGGGCTAACATCTACACTTCAGCTCTCAAACAATAGGACCGAATTGAATATTTTAGTCCGTCACACTAAAATGCTCAATTCTACGCCCAGTGATATTATTTCCCTATTTATTTGCACCCTCCTTCCAAGGCTTTTGAATTCCCCGAATATCAGATGTAATTTTTACTATAGTTGATATTCAACACATTTTAACAAATCAAATGGCCAGTTTGAAAGTAAATTAAGTTTTAAGTAAAAATTATCACAATTTATTAATATATAAAAGTACTTCTATTTTTAGTTCATCAAGTCACTTAATTTCATAACAGGGAGAAAGACTAATAAACTACTCAGAATGCATGGGAACTAAACTAATCATGGATTTCATTTAAAGTTAAAAACAATAAATACAAATACTTATCTCGATTTATCCCCAAGCAGACTCCTCGCAGTTCCTTTGACTCTTCCTTCCAGTACAGCAAGACTCACTAAAAACTCACTAACTCACTAAATACTCACTAAAGACTCAAAATAACTCACTTATAACACTTAAAGACACAAAAACTGCACTTAATAATTCTTAAAGACTCTCAAACTTAGAACACACCCTAAAAGACACACTTATAACTTAATTTCGGCCTCTATTTATAGAGGTGAGCAAAGGACCAAGAGGTGTGTAAGCATCCCTTCAAAAAGTATCCAAGTTCAATGTATCTGCGCCATTTGAACTAGCTCGCCGTCGGCGACGAACTACCTCGCTGTCGGCGAGGCTTCTAGAAGATCTTCAAACCGCGCTAGCTCGCTGTCAGCGAGACAGTTATAATTCTTTCAGAAATGTCTCCTCGTAGCCTCGCCGTCGGCGACTCAGCACAAATTTCATTATTTTCTTCCTTTTTCCTCCAAATTCGCTCCTTTTTTATGATTTTTGCTTTTATCACCTATATTCTCCATTCCTGCAATAAAATAAAGAAAATACCTTTCTTTAAAGTGTAATTTCATCAAAAATAGGTATGAATTTCTTAATAAAATTTTCAGCGATCAAAATCCCCCAAACTTACTTATTACTTGTCCTCAAGTAATTTAGTACTACATAAAAATAATGAGTTTTATAATAAGATTTTTCAATTTAAATAACTATGAATTAGATTAATTAATATCATAATAAAGTTAAATAAAAATAATTCATGTAATTTAATTAATCTTATAAAAATAAATTATTTAGTTATCGAGTCTAAGATTTCTAACTTACTATTCATTTCGGAATGACTATATTTAAAAGAATAACTACTTAAGATATTCATATGATAAGAAATTCAAGAAAATACTATTAGGTAAAATTCTAATCCATAAACATAAGTTTGGAAATATCTAAGTTTTTCCCTTTAGGTTAATTCAAATGAAGCCAATTTTTGATAAGACATCTCAAGCTTCTCCTCATTTTTCTTTTTCTTTTTCTTTTTCTTTTTCTTTTTCTTTTTCTTTTTCTTTTTTCTAATGAGGATTGCTGTATATGGAGAGCCTGTTAATAATTTTGAACTTCATTTTCATCTTCCTAAATTTGAAACTTAGAAATATTTCTTAGCTTATATATACTTCATAGTTTTTACTTCATTGATTTTCAATCTTTTCTTTTTCACTTGAATACTTAAGAATTTTAATTTTAGAATATAGTTTTCCTTACTAAAAATAGTTTACTATATTCTTATTCCCTTTAACCAAATATTTTATTCTATTTAATTAATTAAAGCACTAGAAATATTTCATTTAACCTTTTATAATAATTAAATAAAATAATTCATATTAAATTAAATTGAAAAATTTTGCTATAAAAATCATTTTATAATAATTTGAAAATAGAAATTGAGAACAAATTAATAACTAAATTTGTATTTTACTCCCCCCCCAAACTTAAATTTTCATATCTACTCTAAATAATGAAAAAGAAGGAAAGTAAATAAATCATACCTTTGAAGTTTAGGTATTTCTTTTTTTCTTTGAAATTTTTGCAGGCTTTTTCATTTTTCATTGAACCTGTACTGTTGTATTCTCCATATATATATAACAATTTAAAGAAAATGCAGGGATAAAATCTGAGATAAGTATTAAATACAACAATTAAATTAACTCTATGCTACACATATGAATTACTAACATATTAAAACAATTTAACTAACATATTAACAATTTTAAAAACTTAAAACAAAACAAAATAAAATAAAAACATACTAAAGAAAACTAACATCCTATTTAACATAAAAACAAATGTAATTAACTAACACAAAAACAAAATCTAAACTATTATAACAATTCAAGCAAATTAATCTAACTAACATTCAATGTCTCAAAATATAAAGTACTGAATATTACAAACATATAAAGTCCTCAAAATAACTTAACACCAAACAAATAAAACAAATAAAGTCCTAATCTTCAGCATCAAAGTCCCAAACTATATTATCATCCCCTCCTTGATCTGTAGGCTGAGAAGACTGAGCAGGATGATACTCAGTATACCTGGGGCAATCTGGAAGGACAACATCTAAATCTCCACTCCTATAACGACGTTCAGCTTCATAGTATGCAATTTTGTATTCCGAATGTCGCTGGAGGTACTCACTATCATAATCATGTCTCTTCTCCAGATTATCAATCCTTTGATCAAAATGATCAAATCTTCTCCCCATTGTTTCTCCAAACTGCTCAAAACTCCTCCTATGCAGGGTTAATTCATTCATCAGATCTTGTAGGGTAGGGGTGGTAGGCTCAGGAGGTTCATAGCTAGTAGAGGGTATATCTCTACTGACTGAGTGAAATAACTTCTCACTCCTGATCTCCATCCTTCATGAGATTCATACTTCTTGATATTGGCAGCTGTGAGTGGTTTCATAGGTTCCACCCAGTCTTCATCATCTCTAGCCTCAACTCCAGAAAGTTGGCAGAGTGCAAAAATTAATCCAGGGTGTCCCAATCCAACTCCACTCTCATTTCGAGGAGTGGCCAGGATGTTTTGATAAATAATTCTCCCAATGTTGATGCTTCTATTTTTGTGAATACAGAAATTCAGAATTGCTCTATCTCGTGTTACCTCATTGTGGTGATATGTGGGTAACAGAGTAGAACAAATAAAGTAATGCCAGGCTTTGGAGACTGCATTTAATTTAGAAATAGGAGAATTCACTCTTTCCTGCTCGCTTAATTTTCCAAACTCCGGTTCCATCGATGAGAAAGCTAATGACTTCCTCCAGTAGTCCTTCCATCGTTCCAAAAGTTTCATACTCGCTAAAGTGTGAGTCATGAACTTCATAGAACGCGTTAATTCTTACAGCATTGAAATCTACATAAAACCCTGGTACCTTTACTGGTGCATCTTCAGTGGCAGTCAAATTGGCATAAAATTCTTTAACCACTTCTACAGCTGCTCTATATTGAACGTAATAGAAATTCTCCGAACCTCGTTCCTTAATAATCCGCTCTACTTCTCTTCCCGGATTTTTGAAAACCCGATCCGCAATGCACTTTCTCCTTTGTATGTTTTCAAAATATTTAGCCTGTGCTCGTGCATTGATGAATCGGTTTTCGTCGAATTCTACTCGACGTTTTTGTCGTGGAGCCATATGATCGATCTGTGAAAATCGTGAAAATTTTCACTAAACTTAAAAATAATACTAAGAAGGCTTCCTACAACATTTATAAGAAATTTAAATCAAATTCCATGGATTTCCACCGAATATTTCTTCCACATTTTGATTTTTCCCAAAATTTGCAATGTGGTGAAAATATATGGTGAAAATAAAAAAGTTTTGCATAGGAGTGAAGCTCTTACCAAGGGAAGATGAAATCCGGTGTCAAAAAGTGTTGAAATTGCTTCAAATCCAAGATCTCTCAAGCCCTAGGTCGGTTTTTGTGAAAATGAGAGGTTGGGGATGATGAATAGTGTTTTTGACCGGTCAAAATATATGTTTTTCCCGACCTCGCCGCCGGCGAGATTTTTCTCGCCGTCGGCGAGCTAATATTTTTCGGAACCAAAAACTCTCGGGAAAAATCCGCTGTCGGCGAGAAATTCTTCGCTGTCAGCGAGATCGATCTCGCTGTCGGTGGGATTTTTCTCGCCGTCGGCGAGATTCCAAAAATTTAAATTTCTTAAATTCGTCACTCATTTTCGTCCTTGATTTGCCTTATATTATATTTCCGATCACATCATTTATTAATTTAATATGAAGATTAGCTACTTATACACAAACAAATTCACACAACACAACAAATTAACTTTAATATTGAAATCCATGAGATGTACAAACAAACATAATTTTAAACTCTATAATCAAACTTCAAACTTCAATTCTTACTACTAATCAGCATCGCAAACCAATCCACGACACACTAAATGCTGATACAAAACTATGACACATATCTCAATTAAGTTTGAGATATTCAAATCATCACTCCACACATAATAAAATCTAAATCAAATCAAATAACATAAATACAAACATACTATAGAAATCTTTACTACTACTCTTCAAGGTCAGAATCTTCACCTTCTCTGATATTTCCGATATGACGATGATGCACAAATAAGTTATAGAAAGGCCTCGAAGGGAAATTCCGAGCGCATTCTTCAGTGATCCAACCCTTCTGTCTCAGTAAATGAAGAAAGCTAGCTTCTAGGTGTCCAGAATGATCAAAGTGTTCCTTCATCCTCCAGTCAATGTGATCAAATAAATCAGATATATTGTCGATTGAATCTCTCACTTTTTGCAGTTCTTTCTCCATTCCTTTAATTTTCTTCATAAGTAACTCCGTTTTATCTGAAATAGGCCTTGCTATAGGTTTATTCTGTGAAGCTCTATCAGAGATAAATGTAATATCATCATTATTGTCCAAAGTAGGGAACATATCTGTAGGATCAAGCGGCTTCCAAGGTAACAGAACCTTTTCCCAAGCTTCATAAGAAACTTGGTACTGACTGCATAATGCAAAAATAGTAGATGGGTGTCCTAGTCCGTGACTTGACCCATGCACAATTAAACCCAATGCAGACTTAACAATTATTGATCCAACATCAATAGGCAATCCATTTTGAATGCAATAATTCAACATAGCGCATTCCTTCGAAACCTTGTTAACTCTCATAGTAGGTAACAATTTAGATGAGATGAAAAAGTGTCAGTGCTTTGAGACAGGATTCAAAAGTGATGCAGAGAAACTAACATACCCATCTTCACGCATTTCCCAATCTTCCGGTTCATCAGTCAGATATCGAAATATCTCATTCATATTATATCGAGAAGGCACAAAATTTGAATAGTGACATATCGGGGTGTTTTCTATAGAGAATAATTCATTTACTCTTGATGGAGTAAACGTCACCCATCTTCCTTGGACGTAGACATTCCCATTGTTGATCGCATGTAAGTTAGAGTAGAACTCTTTCACAACTGGAATAACAACAACAGACGTAGTGTAACAAAATACCTCCCAGTGCCGCTGTGCGATCGTTTCTTCTATCTTTGTAGTGGAATTCTCTAATCCTCGATTGAAAAATCCCCGTTCCTTGATAACTCTTTTCTTTACCAAAACCTTGTTGAATATCCGCTGCGCTTCTGCACTCACAAATTTCCTCAGGTTAAACACTCCAGAATTAGAGGAATCTAAGAATTTTGAGGCCATTATGGTGAATGGACGGAATTATAGTGAAGAAGGCAAATTTAGAATGATTTAAGAATGGATTTTCACTAAGGAATTGGTGTTGAAACTGTCCAAATCGGCATTCAGAGTATAAATAACTCATCTTTATAACTTCCTCGCTGTCGGCGAGAAGTTTCTCGCCGTCGGCGACTCAGTTATAAAAACCGCCTCCCATGTTCTCGCTGTCGGCGGGACGTTTCTCGCTGTCAGCGAGATCGATAAATAAACTGAATTTAATTTAGGCGTGAACCTCGCTGTCGGCGAGTATCGACCTCGCCGTCGGCGAGATTCCAAAATAATGTCCAATTTCGCTCTAAATCGAATAATCTCTTTTCTTGTCCTAAAGGTTCGAATATGTGATGATTCTTAATAATAATTGAGTAGTAAAGTTTCAATAATATAGACTAACTATTAAGATACAATAAAAATAGATAACTAATATGGGTTGCCTCCCATAAAGCGCTTGGTTTAACGTCGTCGACTCGACCTAATTTCAATTATTAATCGAGTCGACTAAGCATTAAAACCTCTTTATAGTTAGGTCTTATACCTTCAAAATATGGTTTTAATCTATGTCCATTAACTTTAAATTTATGTCCAAGCTTTTGGATCTTCAATTTCTATAGTTCCGTATGAAAATATTTGAGTTATGGTGAAAGGTCCTAACCATCGAGACTTCAATTTTCCAGAAATAATTTCAATCTAGTATTATATAGCAAAACTTCCCGTCCCGGTTCAAAATTTCTCTGATTAATCTTCCGATCATGCCATAACTTCATCTTTTCTTTATAAATCCGATCATTATCATATGATTCATTTCTTAATTCTTCCAATTCATTTAATTGTAGCAATCTCTTCTCACCACCTTCCTTCATATTATAATTAAATTCTTTAATCGCCCAATATGCTTTATGTTCTAATTCAACTCGGTAAGTGGCATGTTTTTCCATATATAAGCTCGTAAGGAGTCATTCCAATCGGAGTTTTATAAGCAGATCCTATAAGCCCATAATGCAGATGTCTAATCTAATAGACCAATCGAACCTATTTGGGTTTACTGATTTTTCTAAAATACGTTTAATCTCACGATTAGATACTTCAGCTAATCCGCTAGTCCGTGGATGATAAGCGAGTGGATATCTTATGAGTAATATTGTATTTTTCTACTAGTTTGTGAATGTATTTATTTCTAAAATGAGTTCCTCCGTCGGTGATAATCACTCTCGGCATTCCAAATCTCGTAAAAATATTTTTCATCAGAAATTTTGAAACACTCTTAGCATCACACCTAGGTAAAGCTTGTGCCTCAATCCATTTGGAAATATAATCAACAACTACTAATATATATGAGTTTCCAAATGAAGGAATAAAAGGTCCCATAAAATCTAATCCCCAAACATCAAAAATTTCAACTTCTAATATAAAATTTAGAGGCATTTCGTTTCTTCTAGATATATTTCCTACTCTTTGGCATTTATCGCAAGTTTTAATATATCCGTATACATCTCTAAATAGAGTAGGCCAAGTAAAATCCAGATTGTAGAATCTTATAAGCAGCTTTATCGATCCCAAAATGTCCTCCAAAATCGAATCATAACATTTTTGAATAATTGGTTCAGTTTCTTCATAAGGTACACATCTTCTAATAATTAAATCCTTACATTGCTTATATAAATATGGTTCATCCCAAAAATAGGTTTTCGTATCATGGATGAATTTTTTTCTGTTGTTGCAAAGTTAGCATAGGTGGTAAAATATTACTAACTATATAGTTTACTATATCAGCATACCATGGTATTTTCCATTCATTGATATTATATAGTTGTTCATCGGGAAAATCGTCTATAATTTCATTTTCAATATCGGATAATTCATGATTTTCTAATCTTGATAAATGATCTGCAATTTGATTATCAGTTCCTTTCTTATTAACGATCTCAAAATCGAATTCTTGCATTAATAGCATCCATCTAATTAATCTTGGTTCGGAATCATTCTTTTGCATTAAATATTTGATAGCAGAATGATCAGTATGTACGATACATTTTGTTCCGATCAGATAAGGTCTAAATTTATTAAAACCATATACTACCTTTAATAATTTTCTTTCTATAACTGTATAATTTATTTCAGCATCATTTAGAGTTTTACTAGCATAGTATATAACTTTAAAAATCTTTTCATATCTTTGCCTAAGAACTGCTCCTACAGCATAATCACTAGCATCACACATAAGCTCAAATGGTTTCTCCCAGTTAGGTGAAACTATTATAGGTGATGTAATTAATTTTTCTTTTAAGAGTTCAAAAGCATTCAGGCATTCGATTGTAAATTCAAATTTCTTGTCCTTTTCGAGAAGTTGGCATAGAGGTTTAGTAATTTTTGAAAAATCTTTTATATAGCGTCTGTAGAATCCAGCATGTCCAAGAAAACTTCTTACCCCTTTTACCGTAGTTGGAGGTGGTAATTTAGCTATAACTTGAATTTTTGCAGGGTCCACTTCCATACCTTTTTCCGAAATTTTATGCCCTAATACAATACCGTCCGCAACCATAAATTGACATTTCTCCCAATTTTGAACTAAATTTGTTTTCTCACATACTTCTAATACTTTTTCAAGATGAGTTAAGCATGTGTCAAATGATGTTCCAAATACATAGAAATCATCCATAAATACTTCTATTCCATTGTCAATTAACTTACTAAATATAGACATCATACATCTCTGGAATGTTGCTGGTGCATTACATAATCCAAAAGGCATTCTTCGAAAAGCGAAAGTTCCATAAGGACTAGTAAATGTAGTTTTCTCTTGATCCTCGAGAGAAATTTTTATTTGATGATAACCGAGTGTATCCATCTAGAAAATAAAAATACTTATGTCCAGCTAATCTATCTAACATCCGGTCTAGAAATGGTAAAGGGAAGTGATCTTTCCCGGTGGCGGTATTTAGTTTCCTATAATCAATACATATACGCCAACCAGTAACTTGTCTTATAGGAATAAGATCGTTATTTTCATTGGCAGTGATGATCACTCCTCCTTTCTTAGGAACACAGTGAATTGGGCTTACCCAAGCACTATCAGATATAGGATATATGATACCATTATCTAACCATTTTAAAATTTCTTTCTTAACTACTTCTTTCATTATCGGGTTTAATCTCCTTTAGGGATCTGCTTTAGGTTTATGTTCATCATCTAAAATAATTCTATGCATACAGATTGAAGGACTAATTCCTTTAATATCTGCTAAAGTCCATCCAAAAGTTTTCTTATATTTTTTTAAAGTTTCTAAAAGTTTTTGTTCTTGAGATTCGTTTAATGCAGATGAAATAATAACTGGTAAAGTTGAATAATTACCTCAATAAGCATATTTCAAATGATCGGGTAATATTTTTAGCTCAAGTTCAGGAGGTTTAATAATTGATGGAACTATATTCTTGTCGTTGTTTTCGTAATATCCAAAAATTCAAATCTTTCCCGAATATAATCTAGTTCTTCATTATTATCTTTAATTAATTCAGTATTTTCTTTTTCTAATTTATCTTCGTAGTATTCCTTAAAATGTTCTTGTTGTAAATGTTTAAGTATTTCCATCCGAAAACATTCATCATCTTTTTCTAGCGCAGGATATTTCATTGATTTTGCAATATTAAAGGTAACTTTTTGGTCATTTACTCTCATAGTTAATTCTCCTTTTTGAACATCAATCATAGCTTTTCCAGGTAGCTAAAAATGGTCTTCCTAAAATGATAGGAATTTCTTTATCTTCCTCCATATCTAAAACAATAAAATCTACTCGGGAAGATAAATTTATCCACTTTTACTAACACATCTTCAATAACTCCCTTAGGATAGGTAACCGAACGATCGACTAATTGAAGGGTTACCGAAGTAGGTGTAATTTTTCCTAATCCCAATCTCTTAAAAATCGATAGAGGCATTAGATTGATGCTTGCTCCTAAGTCACACAAAGCTTTTCCATAAAATTTTTCTCCTATAGCGCGAGGTATAGTGAAACTACCAGGATCTTTTAATTTTTCAGAAGCTTCTTCGAATAATAAGCACTACACTCTTCACTAAGTGCGACTTGTTTCATTATCAGTGAATTTTCTTTTCTTATTTAGAATATCTTTCATAAATTTTACATAATTTGACATCTGATCTAAAGCTTCAACAAAAGGTATATTGCTTGTTAATTTTTTTAATATTTCAAGGAATTTAGCAAATTGTTTATCTTTTTTGTATTGAGCTAGTCGTTGAGGAAATGGTGGTGGAGGTTTTTCAATAGAAATTTTCATAGGTATTAAAGGATGTTCTAAGTTTGAATCTTGTTGAATTGTTTCCTTTTCAAATACCGTTCTTTAAAGTGCAATTTCATCAAAAATAGGTATGAATTTCTTAATAAAATTTTCAGCGATCAGGAGACCCCTAAAGTGATGGCAAAGAGCGCAATAGGAGGCGGTCCCTAAAGCTACGGCAAAGTGCGTAATAGGGGGCGGCCCCTAAAGCGACGGCAAAGAGTGCAATTGGGGGGCAGCCCCCTATTGCGACGGAAAATGAACGCAATAGGGGGCAGCTCCTAAAGCGACGGCAAAGAGCGCAATAAGGGGCGGCCCCTAAAGCGACCGGATAATGAACGCAATAGGGGGGGCGGCCCCTAAAGCGACGACAAAGAGCGCAATAGGGGCGGCCCCTAAAGCGATGACAAAGAGCGCAATAGGGGGCAGCCCCTAAAGCAACGACAAAGAGCACAATAGGGGGCGGCCCTTAAAGTGACGGACAATGAACCCAATAGGGGGCAGCCTTTAAAGCGACAGTAAAGAGCGCAATAGGGGGCGGCCCTAAAGCAACGGCAAAGAGTGCAATAGGGGACGGCCCCTAAAGCAACGGATAATGAACGCAATAGGGGGCGGCCCCTAAAGCGACAGCAAAGAACGCAATAGGGGGCGGCCCCTAAAGCGGCGGACAATGAACGCAATAGGGGGCAGATCCTAAAGTGACGTACAAGAGTGCAGAAGAGGGTGACCTCTAAAGCACCGAAAAGGTATGTAAGACGGGGACGGCCCCTAAAGTGACGATAAGAGTGCAGTAGAGGGCGGCCTCTAAAGCACCAGAAAGGTGTGTAAGAGAGGGACGACCCCTAAAGCGATAACAAGGATGCAGTAGAGGGCGGCCTCTAAAGCACCAGAAAGGTATGTAAGATGGGGACAACCCCTAAAGTGACAACAAGGATGCAGTAGAGGGTGGCCTCTAAAGCACCGGAAAGGTATCTAAGAGGGGGACGGCCCCTAAAGTGACGACAAGGATGCAGTAGAGGGCAGCCTCTAAAGCACAAGAAAGGTATGTAAGAGGGGGACGGCCCCTAAAGCGACATGGAATCGGATGTGGAATCCTCAACTTCTAGAATTTAATACTTGAATGATTGCGATAGGAGGAGATCCTAAAGCAACAAACAAAGAATGCGATAGGGGGCGGCCCCTAAAGCACCACGGAGTCGTATGTGGAATCCTCAATCTCCAGAATTTAATACTTGAATGATTGCGATAGGAGGAGATCCTAAAGCAACAAACAAAGAATGCGATAGGCGGCGGCCCCTAAAGCACCACGGAGTCGGATGTGGAATCCTCAATCTCCAGAATTTAATACTTGAAAGGTTGCGATAGGAGGAGATCCTAAAGCAACGAACAAAGGATGCAATAGGGGGCAGCCCTTAAAGTGACAGAAAGGAATGCAATAGGGGGCGGCCCCTAAAGCAACAAAGGGTAATGCAAAAAGGGGGATGGCCCCTAAAGTAACAGAAAGTAATGCAAAAGAGAGTGAGGTACTTGGGATTGAGAAGGAAATGCTTTCTTTCTTTCTCGCTCTTCTTTTTTTTCTTTTATTTTGTTTGATGTAGTGTTTTATTTTGTTGTATTTGTTTTAGGATTTGGACCCAGTTTTAGATAAGTGCAGCATCAGTGCTTCGTAGAACAAGAATCTGTCTTTGAAATGTTGCGATGTACAGCACTTCTTGAGGTATTGTTAGCTGACTAAGAACCAGTGCTAAAAAATAACTCACTCTTTAAGGTGCTATCAGAATCACATTCTTTCAAGTACCTATAAAGGTGTGTTATCTCTAAAGACGTCATCGCTGAAGATGACAAAACTCTGTAGCTTCGTTTGTAGCAGTCATCGTTTGATTTGTTGCTGATTCTGTACAGGTTGTTGAAGTTTTCTTCGAGAAATCTTTCTGATGTTCTTTGTGTTGAAGTTGGATTTGTATTTGCTGGACACTGAAAGATACAACTTTAGGGTTGAATTTCCATTAATTGCCAACAACGTGACCCTTTCTTTAATTCTTTCTTCCCAGGCCTAAGCAGATTTCAAAATTTCTGTTCATGTGAGTAAAATATTTTTCATTGCCCAAAATATTTCTGGGCCAATTAATGACCGACCAAAAAGCATAGAATCACTTGACTCTTTTCAAAGCATAATATCGGTGGAAACTTCTTAAGGTTGCCTTTCAAGGTTTATTAATCAGGGGAGGATTAAGACACCAATTTTTTATTATATGCTTGCCTCAAGCTTCTTCTCAGGGAGTCTTTTTGTTTCCTTTTTTTCCATCCATTTTTCTATTGATGATTACTATATCTGGTGGAGCACATGTTAAAGATTTTGAATGCCTGAATTAGGGCACCAATTTTTGATTTTGCGCCCTCCTCAAGCTTCTCCTTAGGAACACTTCTTTTTTTTCTTTTTCCTTTTTTTTGTTGCTCCTTTTGTTTTCTGAGAATTACTATATCTGGCAGTGCATATTTCTGTTAAAGATTTTGAATGTCGAAACTCCGTTAATTAATAATTCTGAAATGTTCCTTAACATGAATCCTGGAATATTATCACTTTTTTAGAAGTTCGGACCCAGCCACATGGCGGGAAATTAAAAGTCTCGTGATATCCCGAATAAATTACTCGTATTTCAACCACACTACTTCATTTTGAAATCAACTTAGGACCCAGTCGAAATTCATTAAAGTGAAGGACCCAGTCATTAGGGCATTAATTTCATTCTTTCCTAAAGTCGAAGTCTTAGCAAAATATCCACATTTGAGTTTTCCAAATATTAAGCAATTCTGGACAAAAACAAACTCCTTTCATTCATTGCAATAGAAGAGATGGTACAACTTAATACTGATCATGTTGAGCAACAAAAGTAGTACAATAGTAATCAAAAAGTGGCTCGTCTGTTGTCAGCTGCGTTGGAATCAAATGAAGCAAACAAATCACCAAAATCATATTGATAGAACTTATTTCAAGTTCTTTTCAAATATTAATAGGGGATTGTTATGCTTCCATTATTAAAGTTCTTCTCCAACCATTCTTTGAAACTGATACAGCCTTCAATGGTGTGCCAAGCATTCTGTGATATGGGCAATAGTTGAGATGATTCTTCTTGTTAACCTCCGCCGGCTTCTTTGCCTCAAGAAATCTGAACTCGTGTTTCTTAATCAAATTCTGGAACATCTGTGTTACTGCTTCATCATTGAAGGGATATACTTTCTTCAACAAATCGGTCATAGACCGACCTTGCCTTCCATTCGTCCGGAGTGGCCTCTGCTGGGATAATTATTGACTGTGTTGCTGATTGTACCGCTGACCGTACTGTTGGACATGATGAATATACTGCAGTGGGTGTCGAATGTACTGCTCTGGTGGCTGAACATACTGCTGTGGGTGTGGAACATACCACTGAGGCGGCTAACTGAACTGAGGTAGCGAGTGACTGTACTAAGGAAGCGACTGACTGTACTGCTGTGAAAATTGACCGTACTGAGGCGGCTGGTGCTGCTGACTGTATTGAGGTAACTCCTCGGTCTGTATCAGTTGCTTTCCCTTGTCGACCGTTGCAACTATCTCTGATCTATTTTCAGATATCTTTGTTGGCTCCATCCTGTCCTCTTTCTCGATGAATTCAATTTGTTTGACCTCCTCTTGCAGGCTTGTGGCTTTACTAATTAGTTTCTCAAATGACTTGATGGTGAGTCCTTTAAGCATGAAAGCTATCAGTCCATGGATATTCTTGAGTAAGACCTCAATCGCATGTTGCTCCTGCAATTGGGGCTCGCACTTCATGCTTAAGTTTCTCCATCGTAGAATGTACTCCACCAAAGTTTCATCTGGCTTCTGCTTCTCTTCCACAAGACTGCCTATAGTGACGTGGTGTTGAACCCCGACAAAACGCTTGACAAAACGATTCTCCATTTCTGAGAAAGTCTTCACTGAATCGTTCAATAATGTTGACCTCATTTTTGATGAGGTCTTCTCTTCTTCTCTTTAGTACTTAGGATCTAGCCTTAGGCTTTTCCTTTGACTATCTTAGAGGACTAGAATTGGGACCCACCATTTAGAAATTCAAACCACTTCTTAACTCCCTGCAAACTCCACAAACTTGACTGTAGACCCCTAATCACCTAGAGGGTTGAAATCAAGTGTGGAAGTTTAAAGAATGAGTTCCTATAGGACTCTTTGGCCTTAGGACTGCCCTGGGTGGCCTGGTCTGGTGAAGGGGCTGACTTACACACACACTACACTTATACACTACACCTATACACTACACTTTCACACACCCATACCTAACTTGACCTCCCGACTCATGTGGGTGATTCACATGGATGGTCCTTAACCCCTAAGCCCTCGGCTAAGAGGGTTAGGAACAACATAGTGAATGCCTCAAATGGGTCCCTTCATGGCTCATATGGGCTTGATATGGCTTCATGGCTCAACCAAAATGATTTCATTCCACTTACATCCACCCAATCTTCAATTTCCCAAATTTTCAATTTTTGACCCCCGGGACCCTACACCCGCTTAGTCTACCCAAAACCCTTGAAATTACCCAAATTTCTCAAAAAATTTCCAAATTACCCAAAATTCTCCAAAATCAATCCCAAACATTTCCACATCACTTAAACTGATCATCCATACCCAAAAATACCAAAAATTCCAAAAATACCTCCCAATACCCTCCAAATACCCAAAATACCCCTCTTGGCCAAAAAATCCAAAAATTCAGAAAATTCCCAGAAAATTCCAGAAAATCCCAAATATTCCCAATTTCATTTTGTCCAACTACACCATGGGCCAATTTTGTCAATTTACCCTACTTTTGTCAAAACCCCCAATTTGACCCATTTTAACCCAAAGTGAACCCAATGTCAAACCAAACCTACCCAATTGACCCCAATTTTGGTCCAATTCAATTCTAAACTTCAATTCAACATTCCCAACACCAATCTAGACCAAATCCAAGTCCAATTTGATTGACATTTGGATCCAATTTCACTTTTGGCCTTAAAGCCCAATTTGGACCCATGACCCAAACCTAACCCAAACTCACCCAATTCAATTCCAATTAACCCCAAATCTTTTCTAAATCTTCCTTAGCATTCCCACAAACAAAAAACTAACATGATTTGCCCAAAATTTGGACCCAAATACCACTCAAATTCAACCCAAAGCTAAAAGGCCCATTTTTGACCTAAACCCAAACCTAACCCAAATGAGCCCAAATCCCAAAATCAAAGCCCAACCAAAGTGAAAACCTCTTTGAAACACTCCCATAAACATTTCTCAACATTGATTTTACATCAATTTCAACCCTAGCCCAACATTAGCCCAACTTGGCCCACTTGGACCTACATAGGCCCACTTACCAAATAAATCCAAATTCAAACCAATTCCACCCCAAATCACACCAAATTGAATCCAAGCCCTTCATAGAACATCCCTAAACCAATTATGACATTTATTTGACAAAGTTCTTCACAAAATCTTCACCCAAATGCCCATCCTAAAATCAAAAAGCCCATTCCCCTTAAACTTTCCTAAAAGCCCACTTCACCACATCCAAAGGCCCAAAATCTACCCTAAAGCCCACATGACATCTCCATTTTGTCATCCACTTAATTAAATCCATTACCTAAGTCCTAAATTCACCATCAAATTATTCCAAATTAAGTTTCATACAAATTTCCATCAAATTACCAAAAATTCTTAAAACCCATTTTCATGAAATTGACCAAACCTTTTCCCAAGCCAAAGGTGAGCCATGCAAGCCATGGACAAGCCACATGAAGCCATGGAAGGCTTGACATGTGATCAAGCCATTAATGGCAAAAGGAGGGGCCCCTTTCCTAATCCTCCTTAACCCCTTTTTTACCTTAAGCATGTCACACACTAAACCATGCTTAGCCACCTCATCATGGATGGAGACCACACCATTCTCTCTTGGCCGACCCAAGTGATTTTTTCGACCCAAGACCAGGCCTCGGGTGGTGAACCTAGCCCAAAACCATGGGTTGACTCATTTGAACCCAAAATGGTCTTCCCCCATTCCATTTCAATCCAAGCTCTTTACACATGGCAATTGCCAATTGCTTGCACCAAGTCCCGCCCCGACCCACCCGACCTCGAGGGTGACCCATGCCCGGCCGGCCGGCCACCAGTCGCCGGAAAACACCATGGCCGAGAGCTCACATGTGAGCCCAACTTGGAATTCTCACCTGCCGAGCTGCCCCATCCCCAGTGGCCATTGGATCTGTTCTTCTCTTGCCAAGAGCAGCTGATCCCAAGCCCTAACTCTCCCTGGGAGGCCCTCCACCCTCTCCTATTTAAACTCTACCCCTCTCGGCCATGAGAGGTGCTGAAAAGAAACCTTAAGGAAACTCTGCCAAAATTGTTCCAGACTCCTCCCCATACACAGAGCACTTGATCCCCAGTGAGATCCCCCTGCCATTTCTTCTCTGTGAGCTCAATTTCAGAGTTGAAATCTCACCCAAAACCAGGACACTTCTCCACAGTGGACCAATCCTCAAATTGATTGGTTCTACACCTTCACCAGACCAAGGGAAGGTGTCCACCAGCAAAAGCCCCATCTCCATGCCACCCAGTTGCTCCAGCCTCCAAGCTTTGTGATCGGGCTTGGTCGAAATCACATCTAGACAATTCACCAGACCAGGAGACTTCATCCGGAGCTTGCTGGGATCCAATCGAAGGTGCAACAACTCTCAGATCGAAGCCACACTTCTCCGAGCAAAGGTATGAGCTAATTCTTCATCCCGAGCTTCCGGAGATTCTCCATTTCAAATGCCTTAATTTCAATGCATGATAACCGTATAGATGTGTTCGTCTCTTCAAGATGAATCCATAGAGCATAAGAACATGAAAATCCATCGAGTATCGAGTGAGATCTTAGAGATTTAGTGTGGACGGCTCTCGGGTGAGGACGCTCGGGGACGATGAACGGATGCCGTCCATTCAATACACGCGCGGACGGACGGCTCAGATGGCGTCGGACCAGGAGACGGTATGAGAACCGCGGGGCCCGGAGCTCTGAGTCAGATGGCGGCGTCGAATGGGAGCGCGACGCGTGTGCTTTCGGAGATGCCGAGGATGAGTTGGCGCCGCGTGGATAAATAGAAAATTAGGGTATTTTCTTATTTATTTAATTCCCTAAACTTCAAAAATTCATAACTCTGTGTAGAAAAATCAGAAAAATAAAATAAAAATACCCTCTTGCTCAGTGAACAGGGGAGAATAATGTGGAAAAGAAATCATTTAATTTCATCAAGTATTTTATTTTTTATAATTTATTTACTCTCTGCATACTTTTAATTCTCCATGCATGTATACAATTCACCATGGCATGAGACCATAGGGCTTTTGAAGTATCTGAATTTGGGAACATTCCCTGAATTTTCCAAAGTCAGAGGCCATCCCTATGAAGAGTTATTGATTTTTCAAGTTCATGTTACTGTTTTGAGTATTTTAATTCCAATAAATAGCATGTTGTGAAATAAATTCTAGGAAAATTTGATGATGTTCCTTATGACCAGAGAACCCTAGGAAAAATAGGTTTTGAGTTAGTTCATTTAAAACAACCCTAATTGGCTTAAACACCCAAAATAGGTCTCTAATTAATTAGAATTAACCATGCATCAAATTGACTTGAAATCAATTCTCCACTGACCTTTAGGATCAGAGGAATCCACCATAAAAGTTTGAGGTCAATTGGACTTGGTTAGCCTCACTAATTGGGTTGATTAAGCCACTTAGTCATTTTAAACTTTAAAAATTCATAACTTTTAAAATACCTTTCAAAAATTCACCAAATTGGTTTTGGAGCCTCTCTGATATCAGGGGAACCTAAGAAAATTAAAATTTCAATTTTATAAAAAAGTTGATTTTTAATAATATTTTAATATTTTTAATAATTAAAAAATAATAAAAATCACAAAAATAATAAAATTCACCAAAATGTCACATTTTGAATTTTAATCACTTAGGAACAAACCCCATATTTTTCTTAGGTCTATTTAGTAAGATATTAAATTTTAAAGCTCTAGGGTAATTTTAAAATTAAAAAAATGTATTTTCTAGCATTTGCACTAAAATAATTATAATAAATCATAGAAAAATAAGAAAATTGTAAAATTTGATTCTCTGATTTCCTTGATATCAGAGAGATTTTTGAAAAATATAAAATTCATTTTTCAACATTTATTTTATTTTTAAATTAATTAACACTCCAAAACTTAAAATAATTATAATAAAAATAATATAATTCAAAAAATCACCAAAATTGGTCCAAGTGGTCCTCTAGTCATTAGAAATGTCCCCTAATTTTCTTAAGGACAAAAACTTTCCCTTGGTCATGTTATTAAATTTTCCTTGGAAATCTCTATTTTCTACCAAAAATAATTATATAAATAAATTAAATACAGAAAAATCACATTTTCTCCTCTCATGTCTTTATTGACATATGAGTGAAGTTACATAAAAATTTCAAGTTCATTTGAGTTCAATTTAGTGAGTTATGAAATTATTAAGCTAAAGGGTAAAGTGGTAATTAAATTTTTTAATCCTTAATTAAAACTTTAGGTTTAATAGAAAATTAATAAGTAAAATATTTGATCCTAATCTGATTTGGATGATTGAAATTTAAATAATTAAAGGGTAGAAACCTATTAAGCAATTTAAAATGATTAAACTTTAATTAAATGATTGATTAAATTTGGAAGAATAATAAAATTAGAATTATTAAAATAGGGATATTATTAGGAAGAGATTTATTCTTTAATTTAAAAATCCCTAAATTAATTATCTCATTAATATTCAATTCTTAATTAAAATGATAACTCAAATTTAAAATATATTAAAAGGCTTAATCATTAAACTAAAATTAAATTATTAAACTCTTTTAAAAAATTAAATTAAAATTAAAAAAAATAAAAATAAAATTAAATTAAAAAATTAAATTAAATTAAGTAAATTAAATTAAATTAAATTAAATTAAATTAGAATTAAAAGTTGAATTAAATTAAATGAGTTAAATTAAATTAAATAAACAAATTAAATTAAATTAAATCAAATTAAATTAAATTAAATAAATTAAATTAAATTAAATAAATTAAATTAAATTAAATTAAATTAAATTAAAAATTAAATTAAATTAAATCAAATTAAATTAAATCAAATTAAATCAAATCAAATTAATTAATATAACATCAAATCAAATTAAATTGAATTAAATTGAATTAAATTAAATTAAAACTCAATTAAATTAAATTAAATTGAATTAAATAACATCACCTAAAACAGAAAGAAATTAAATATAAAGCAACTTGAACACTATTCCAAATTTAAACCCATTAACTCAAATCAAATTATTTGAATACCAATTTACCCTCGAAAGCTTTGGTTATTATAACTCCTAAACAGAACATTAAATGAAATGTTACTTCACTTATAGGACATTCAAATGTCCTAGTTCACTGAGCAAGACAACAAAATTTGAATCCCCGGACGATTAATTCATCTATATAATCAAATTCATTTGGACTTAAAACAATCCTAGAAATATTGAAAAGATGTTTAAGATTCTTCTTAAACACTTTCTCAATATGATAGGATGTTTATAAGAACAATTGAATTTAATTGTTCTTTGATGAAGAAAATCGTCCTTAAACCAAAACACAAAGAACCTAGACGTCATAGGAAATGACTAGCTATAGGATTAGGAACTTGGTAGAAAACCATAACCCTTACCTTAGCTTTACCTAGGAACTTGCTTAAATATTCTAATTGTGTTTTAAGTGCAACTTGGGATGACGGGAAGACCCTCCAGGTACGCTTTTATTTTATTGCAATTTACTTTCATGCAATTTACATTATTGCAATTTACTTAACTGCATTGCACTTATTTTTCTTGCATGATAAACAACTGTTGCATGAGAACTCACACCTTTAGGATATACCCTAAAATTGAAACCAAAACTAAGTTAAAAGTCATTGCAAGATAAAATTCACCGCCACAACATTTCAAAATATAAAACAACTCAAAATTTAATCACAAACATAACACAAAACTACAATTACAACTAAATTAAAACGTCCTGTTGGATGATCGGGAATACCTCGGATGATGTAACCTACGCGTTGCTAACGGGATTTCCCACGGTCTAAATGAAAGTGTGGAACTCATTCAATTGAGTTTAGCAAATTCATCCGGACTAAGTGAATCCGATAAAAATAATGATTCCGAAGGATGGAACCGTGGGATCTTAACCGGTGTCGTTATAATCAACTTTAAGATTTGTTTTAATTAAAACATAAAAAATACTTGGAAATTAAGATTTGCTCTAAACCAAAACACTTTTCTCATCCCCTGATTTATGATTTCTAAAACTAAACCTCTGCAACCACAAGGAGCTCGGAGCATGGTGGGCAGCACGGCCATCGTCATCAGCAAAACCTGAATCTATATCAACAAAACTTTCCTAGAATTAAATAACAAAACCATAGGACTTCGAGGTAGTTTGCCTAGTGCAACATAAATCCTCAACCTTTTGTTAGGCATTTGCACTGCAAATTAAGCCCTAACCAGTTTTAGGATTCCGAGGTAGTCGTCCGATACGACATAAACCCTCACATCTTCGAGGCTGTTTGTATGATTCTGTCATATAAATATAAGCCCTAACTAATCAAAATTGGCAAGATCAAAACATTTAAATAAATATTAGGACTTCCCTAAATCCAAGCCAAACAATAGGATAGTCGGGAAATTACCGAAGTTCGCTTCGAATCTGTGATTTCTCCCACCTTTCTTCCTTTGGATTCCCAAAACAAAATGTTCCAAATTTGATCCATTCCCTATTGAAATTCCAAATTTCAATCCCTTGAAAATCTTAAACTTTGAAATTCTTGAGAGCAGAATTATTGATTATTATCGAGAGTTTTCTTAGGTGATTCCCATCACTTAAGATGTAATTAACTATAGGGGCTTGCCCTTATAGGGAATTTTAAAGAACCCATGTAATATAAACCCTGTTTAATGTTTTCATATTAAGCGTGGGAATTTTGTCGGCTTATAAAATTGGTTCGCGGACCAAACGGATGTCACAAATCTTCTAGTTTATTTAATCGAGCCCCACCGTCAAGCAGTGTGTCTATCCTTAGGGATAGATACACGGTTTGTGGTGCGGTGCTCGTTTATATAAACTATTTGGGATGTGAGATTGGTTTAATCTCATATCTTAAAACCTTCAAATTTAAAATTATTTTCAAAATCAAATACTACTTTTCAAATTATTTATTTTAATTAAATTAAAAATTTGTCGACAGCTTCTGTTAGGCGACCCCCTCTTTTTTAAATAAAACACAACCTAAAAAAATATGCCGACAGATTTCTGGCGACTCCGCTGGGGAAAATTCCTCTCTCCATTATAATCAGATAATTCTGCTTTCAAAAATCGGTAGTGTATCCATGTCCTTAGTGGATCAAACTACCCTTCTTTCCGTTGGAATACTATGTTCATTTCTACCTTGAACAAGTATAGCCAACATTCTCTCGGATTTAGGAGCCACTGTTTAGACACCCCTAAACAGAGAGGTTCCGAGATCCTTTTACCTCATTTCTGAGGTGGGGTGGACCCCCAATAGGTGTTAGTTTAGGAATGATCCTTCGAGTCGAGAAGTCTTGCATAAGACTTTCTTTTCCTTTCCAACTCTGAATCAGATTCCTTACCTTCTCTACACCTTTGAACATTCCGTTCTAAATAAACAAACCCTCTAATAAGTGATTCTTTTAACAAATGATTCCTTCTTATAAATACATGAACAAGAATGAGTTCGGACTCTTTTCAATTCCTTTCTTCTCGTCCTAAAGAAAAGAAGCATAACTTGGGACTGACAACCGAATCTACCCCGCGAAATGGAAGCCCCGAAGCCGATTTTCTCCTTCACCAACCGACTAGACTTCGCCGTCTATAAGGATGAGTCGCCCGACAATGGGATCATCCGATTTGGACAAGGATTTGAAAACACGAATGTCAAGGTCACCGACGTCTCCCTCTTTGCACCGACGAACAAGGTATCCGAAGCCGAAGAACCGCCGCTCGAGTTCAACCTTAGGTCGACCCAAAAGTTTCCTCCCCGCAAAGGATCCCGACTAGGAGGAGTACCGCCGTCCGCAGAGGACCGTTCTTACTACCCCCACCGGTCTAGTTGTTTCGCACCTACCCGACTTCGCCAAATCAAAGGGGAAAGAAATCCGTAACTATGGTAAACTTGTTACCGTGGAGGGTACGGATCTTCTCGTAAGACCTTCGTTTTCGAAATCGGGTCCAGCTTCAAAGATTCCGTCACCGACAAGGACCCAAAGAAGAAACGAAGTAGAAGGATCGCCGGAGAAGCCGTAGCCGCCGAGATTGCTTTCCTGGAGGAAATTCCAGAACTGCCTGAATATACACCGCTACCAGAATATACACCGCTACCAGAATATACACCGCTGCCTGACTACATACCACTTTTGGGAGGAAGCAGGTTCCATCCCCTCTCCGCCGCAGAGGATGAGGAGAATGTTCGCAAGATTGCTGCCACATTACCTCAGCCCCGCATACTACAACGATAGCCGCAAGAAAAGAACTAGAACTACGCCGTTTGCTTCGACCGCAAACTTTGGTAGAAAAGTTAGCAAGGAAGGAAAACCGCCCCGTATCGGAGATTCTACGAAGGATAGGGCGGGTGCCGGCCAAATCCCGTCTTGGGCCCCGAGTAGAGCCCGCCGTCATGACGGAAAAGCCAAGCAAGAGAATGAAGGCTAGCCCGCCCGTCGTAGTCTCGGGATTACAGATTAGGGAGGATACCACCTTCCAAGCATTTGGTCGACGCACCATCCGGTCCTAGACCTTCCGCCGCTAGAAGGATGATATGGCGTCCCACTACCGGGCGACTAAGATTGAAACAGCAGCCCCGAGAAAGAAAGTCTCGTCAGGAGGCCGGAATCGAAGAAAGTGCTACCGCGATAAAGGGGACTCGTGAAAAAGGGACCAGTGCGCTATCGCACGACAACCGCAAAGACACACGTAAAGCCCCGCTAGAAGATGCCATGGAAAAGTTGAGAACCGATATCCGACGGTTGGCAAAAGAAAGAGAAGAAAAGTTCGGAGATGAGATCGATTCATCGGAATTCATGGACGACGAATACGCAAAAATCAATATGGTTGAGACACGAGCTTCATCAGCTTCGCAAGGTGCTCCTGCAGCTGCAGAAAGAGAGGAGCCAGAACTGATGAGAAGGCAGCTTAAGGAGAAAGACGACACGATCGCTCAAATGGCGAAAAGGATGGAAGAGATGGTCGTAGCTCCGGCCACTCTCCGCAGTCAAGTACAACCACATGAGAGACACCCCCGCGAGGTCATTCACATTGTAGACGGAGGAAAGGAGATTACATCCGTCAATGGGGATGATCACCGAAAAAGGATACAACACAAAGTATGATCCCCGAAAAGGATATCAAGAACTTCGTAGAACAGCGAAGTGCGAGAAGCCTTAACACAATCGAAGAGCGGGACATCCATTCGGACGGGTAGACCTTACCCGTAAGAATTCGACGCCGTCCAATACCCGAAAGGCTTCGTACCACCTCTCGTTCAAGACATTCGATGGAACCGGAACCCCCGACAAGCATGTTGCACACTTTCGTGCCGCTTGTTGTAATGCCGGCGGGAGCGATGCATTACTCTTCCGACAGCTCGTCGGCAGTCCGTCGAGAATCACCTTCGACCGGTATGCCATTGCTTTAGGATTCTTTCCACAGCCTTGATAGAAATACATCAAATTCAAACTTTTGGAGTCGGATTTTACATCCAGGCATTGCTTTAAGTTGCTTTCCCCAACGCAATGAAATACATCAAATTCAAATTCTTGGGGTTGAGGATTTTACATCCAAGACTGCATTGCTTTAGGACTCTTTCCCTAGCACAATGAAATACATCAAATTCAAACTTTTGGAGTTGAGGATTTTACATCCAAAGCTTGCATTGCCTAAGTTCTTTCCCATATTGCAATGAAATACATCAAAATTCAAACTTTTGGAGTTGAGGATTTTACATCCGAGACTGCATTGCTTTAGGATCATTTCCCTATCGCAATGAAATGCAATCAAATTTAAATTGCTTGGGGTTGAGGATTTTACATACGATCTTTGCATTGCTTTAGGTTATTTCTGTGCAATGAAATACATCAAAATCAAACACTTGAGTTTTAGTTTTATCCAATACCATATTGCTCTGAGGTCTCTCCTCATTGTAGTTCAATCCAATCGATTCAATTTTCTTTTGAGTTGAAGATGTTACATCTAAAACCACAAAATTCCAATTCTCATTTCGAATCAAAAATCCCTTCAAATTAATCTTAACAAAACTTCAATCTAAATTAAAACTCCAAACTAAAATCTAAGCTCGCACATCAAAACTTAAACTAAAGCAAAATAAAATGTTTGAATCGAAATTCCCGAGATCATGTGATTTGGAATTCACCTTCTTTCCTTTCCCTGGCGAAGTTCGGGAATCTCCAGTTTCAAGATATATGACACTCCCCAGCGGAAACTCTTCTACTTTGTCCTAAGTTTGTCACTTGGACATCTATGTTGGTTTTGTTGATCGCTTAGGTCAACACCAATGCGCGCGGTGTGCTCCCGTCGGCTCACCGCACAGTGAGGGGTCCATTTGTTGACCTCATTTTTGATGAGGTCTTCTCTTCTTCTACCAGTACTTAGGATCTAGCCTTAGGCTTTTACAGCACAAACTTATCTTAGAGGACTAGAATTGGGATCCACCACCTTTTAGAATTGAGCCACTTCTTAACTCCCTACGAAACTCCCTGAAACTTGAGCGCCAGACCCCAATCACCTAGAGGTTGAAATCGAATGTGGAAGTTTAAAGGATGAGTTCCTATGGAACTCTTTGGCCTTAGGACTACCCTTTGGGTAGCTGATGCAGTGAGGGCTGACTTACACACACCACTATACACTACACTTTCACGCACCTATACCTACTTGACCTCGACTCATGTAGGTGATTCACTGATCTGGTCCTTAACCTAAGCCCTTGGCTAGAGGAGGTTATGAACAACAATGTGGATACCTCAAATGAGTCCCTTCATGGCTCATGTGGACTTGATATGGCTTCATGGCTCAGACAAAATGATTTCATTCCACTTACGGTCACCTAATCTTCAATTTTCCAAATTTTCGATTTTGACCCCGGGACCACACACACGCTGCTTTGCAAAACCCTTGAAACAACCTTGAATTTCTCAAAAATTTCCAAATCACAAAAGTCTCCAAAATCATTCCCAAACATTCCCATTACTCAAATTGATCATTCATAGCCAAAAATATCAAAAATTCCAAGAATACCTCCCAATACCCTCTAAATACCCAAAATACCCCTCTTGACCCAAAAATCCGAAATTCAGAAAATTCCCAGAAAAATTCCAGAAAATCCCATATTCCTAATTTCATTTTTGTTCAACTACACCATAGGCCAAGTTTGTCAATTTTACTTTTGTCAAAACCCCCAATTTGACCCAGTAAATGGAATCGATGTTAAACCAAATTTAATTGACATTCTGGTCAATTTCAATTCTAAACTTCAATTCAACATTCCCAACACCAATCTAGACCAAATCAAAGTCAATTTGATTGACATTTGGATCAAATTTCACTTTTGGCCTTAAAGCCCAATATGAACCCATGACCCAAACCTAACCCAAACTCACCCAATTCAACTCCAATTAACCCCAAATCTTTTCCAAATATTCCTTAACTTCCCCACAAACAAAACACTAACATGATTTGCCCAACATTTAGACCCAAACCCACTCAAATTCAACCCAAAGTTAAAGGCCCAATTTTGACTAAACCCAAACCTAACCCAAATGAGCCCAAATCCCAAAATCAAAGCCCAACCAAAGTCAAAACCTCTTTGAAACACTCCCATAAACATTTCCCAACATTAATTTTACATCAATTTCAACCTGGCCAACATTGGCCCAAGTTAGCCCACTTTGACCTATGTTGGCCCATTCACCAAAAAGACTTAAATTCAACCCAATTCAAACCCAAATCACTCCCAATTTGCTCCAAGTCACTCATGACACATCTGTGAGCTAAACCCAACAATTATTTGGCCCAAACCTTTGCAAAATTTCATCCTAAAATCCATTTTAAAATTAAAAAAGCCACTTCCCTTAAACCTTCCTAAAAGCACACTTCCTTCAAATTCAAAAGCCCAAATTCATCCAAAGCCCACATGGCACTTCCCCTTATCATCCATTTAATAAAAATCACCTAAGTTTCAAAATCATCAATTAAACCATTCCAAATCAAGCTTCATACAAATTTCCATCAAATTACAAAAATTTCTAAAATCCATTTTCATGAAATTGACCAAGCTTTTCCCCAAGCCAAAGACAAGCCATGTAAGCCATGGACAAGCCACATGAAGCCATGGAAGGTTTGACATGTGATCAAGCTATTAATGGCAAAAGGGGAACCCCTTTCCTAACCCTCCCTTAAACGATTTTAACCCTTTTTATGCAACACCTAAACCCAAAATTTACTTAAACCAAGTTGATAGGGACTTCACCACTCCATCTCAGCTAGCCTATCTGATTCCCCACAGCACCCAAAGTCCCTTGGAGGGTGCACCATTCCCAAAACCATGGGTTGACCCAAATTAAGCTAAAATGATCCCTTCCCCCTTCTACTTTGATTCTTCTTTACATGACGTACAATTGAGCACTAAACCCCAGCCCTGACCCACCTGGACCTGAGGGTGACCGTGCTGCCCGGCCAGCCGCACAGGTCCCCCTTTGAAAACTCCATGGGCGAGACATGGGGAGACGAACTTTGGAATTCCACCCCTTCTTCCCAAAGTGCCACATGCCAGTAGCCACCATGGTATTCTGCCCTTGACCTAAGCAGCTGATCCCAACCCTTGGCCATCCTGTGAGGCTCTCCAGCCACCTCTATTTAAACACCACCCCTCTCGGCCATGAGAGGCCCCAGCTCAAACCCTAAGGAAACTTCTGCCAAAATTGTTCCGGACTACTCCGCACACATAGAGCATTTGATCCCCACTTCTGAATTCCAGCCCCAATTCCCTCAACTAAGCTCAATTTTGAGCTCAAACTTTGTAAAAAACCAGGACACTTCTTCACGGTGGATCAATCTTCAAATTGATTGGTCCTACACCTTCACAAGACCAAGAGGAGAAGTTTCCCCTTTGAAAGCCCCATCTCCGGGCCACGGTTATAAGGCCTCCAAACTTTGTGATCGGCTGTGGTCGAAATCATACCTAGGCGATTCACCAGACAGGAGACTTCATCTAGAGCTTCTTTGGGATCAATCAGAAGGTGACACAACCCTCGGATTGAAGCCACACTTCTGCGAGCAAAGGTATGAGCTAATTCTTCATCTGTGACATGGAGATTCTCCATTTCAAATGCTTTAATTTCAATGCATGATCACTGTATAGATGTATTCATCTCTTCAAGACAGATCCATAGAGCATAAGAACACGAAAATCCATTGAGTATCGAGTGAGATATTAGGGATTTAGTGTGGACGGCTCTCGGGTGAGGACGCTTGGGGACGATGAATGGATGCGCGTCCATTCAATACACGCGCGAACGGACGGTTCGGATGGCGTCGGACTAGGAATGGTACGTGAACCGCGGGCCGCGTGGCGCTGGAGTCGGAAGGCAGCGTCGAATGGGAGCGCGCCGCGTGGCCGTTCGGAGCTGCCGAGGTTGGCTGTGACGCGTTGTCTGTCTGAAAATTAGGGTATTTTTCTATTTATTTAATTCCTAAACTTCAAAAATCCATAACTTTGTGTAGAAAAATCAGAAAAATAAAATAAAAATACCCTCTTGCTCAGTGAACGGAGAATAATGTGGAAGAAATCATTTAATTTCATCAAGTATTTTATTTTTAATGATTTATTTACCCTCTGCATTGTTTAATTCTCCATGCATATAAAAAATTCACCATGGCATGAGACCATGGGGCTTTTAAACCTCTGAATTTGAGAACATTCCCTGAATTTTCCAAAGTCAGAGGCCATCCTATGAGAAGTTAATGATTTTTTCAAGTTCATGTTACTGTTTTGAGTATTTTAAATTCCAATAATTAGCATTTTGTGAAATAAATTCTAGGAAAATTTGGTGATGTCTCTTATGACCAGAGGACCCTAGAAAAATAGGTTTTAGTTAACTCATTTAAAATAACCCTAATTAGCTTAAACACCCAAAATAGGTCCCCTAATTAATTGAGCTAACCATACATCAAATTGACTTGAAATCAATTCTCCACTAACCTTTAGGATCAGAGGAACCCACCATAAAATTTGAAGTCAATTGGACTTGGTTAGCCACACTAAATGGGTTGATTAAGCCATTTAGGCAATTGTTTTAAAAATTCATAACAAAAAACCTTTCAAAATTCTCGTGGTTTTGGAGACTCTATGATATTAGGGGGAATTTAAGAAAATTAAAATTTCAATTTTTCTAAAAAAGTTTATTTTTGTATTATTTTAATATTTTAATAATTAAAAAATAATAAAAATCATAAAATAATAAATTCTTTTAAAATGTTACATTTTGAAGTTTAATCACTTCAGAACAAACCCCATATTTTTCTTAGGTCTATTTGTGAGATATTAAATTTTAAAACCTAGGTAATTTAAAAAAATTAAAAAAATACATTTTTTTGGCATTTTCACTAAAATAATTATAATAAATCATGAAAAATCAGAAAATTACAAAAATTGATTCTCTGATTTCCTTGATATCAGAGAGATTTTTGAAAAATATAAATTTCATTTTTCAACCTTTATTATTTTTAAATTAATTAATACTCCAAAACTTAAAATAATTATAATAAAAATAATATAATTTAAAAAATCACCAAAATTGGTCAAAATTGGTCCTACGGTCATTAGGAATGTCCCATAATTTTTCTTAAGGATAGAAACTTTCCCTTGGTCATATTATTAAATTTCCTTGGAAATTCTTATTTTTTCCACAAAAATAATTATATAAATAAAATAAATACGGAAAAAATCACATTTCTCTCCTCTCATGTGCTTATTGGCATATGGTAAAGTCACATAAAAATTTCAAAGTTCATTTAAGCTCAATTTAGTGAGTTATGAAATTATTAAGCTTGAAGGGCAAAAATGGTAATTAAAAAATTTGCTTATAGTAAACTTTAGGGTTTAATAAAATTAACAAATAAAATATTGATCTTAATCTAATTTGGATGATTAATTTAAATATTAAAGGGTAAAACCATGAAAAACAACAACAGCTCATCCATACATTATTCAGCTGAAAAGCTAATAAAATTGGAATTATTAAAAAGGGATATTATTATTAAGGAAGAGATTTATTCTTTAATTTAAAAAATCCTATATTAATCATTTCAATAATATTTAATTCCTAATTAAAAATGATAACTCAAATTTAAATTTTAAAATGTTAAAGGACTAATCATTAAATTGAATTTAAAGTTAAATTAGTAAACTCTTTTAAATTTTCAATTAAATTAAAATTAAAAATAATTAAATTAAAAGATTAAATTAAAATAAATCAAATAAATTAAATTAAATTAAATTAAATTAAATAAATTAAATTAAATTAAATAAAATAAAATAAATTAAATTAAATTAAATTAAATTAAATTAAAAAATATTAAATTAAAGATTAAATTAAATTAAATCAAATTAAATTAAAACAAATTAAATTAAATTAAATTAGATTAAATTAAATTAAATTAAAATTAAATCAAATTAAATTAAATTAAATTAAAAATTAAATCAAATTAAACTAAATTAATTTAACATCAAATCAAACTAAATTGGAATTAAAATTAAATTAAATTAAAATTAAAATTAGATTAAATTAAATTAAAGTTAAATAAAATTAGATTAAATGACATTACACAGACATAAAGAATTAAATATAAAGCAACTTGAACACTATTTCAAATTTAAACCCTTTAACTGAAGTTCGCTAAATCATAAACCATTTGAACACCAATTTGCCCTCGAAAGCTTTGGTTATTATAACTCTAAAACGGAACATTAAATGAAATGACACCACTTGGTATAGGATATTCAAATGTCCTAGTTCAACGAGCAAATAACAACAAAACTTGAATTCCCGGACAGTTAATTCATTTGTATAAATTAAAATTCCATTTTGGACTTAAAAATATCCTAGAAATATTGAAAAGATGTTTAAGATTTGTCTCGAAGCACTTCCTCGATATGATAAGATGTTCATAAGAACAATTGAATTTAATTATTCTTTGATGAAGAAAATCGTCCTCAAACTAAAACACAAAGACCCTGAACGTCATAGGAAATGACTAGCTATAGGATTAGGAATTTGTTGAAAACCATAACCCTTCTGACTTTACACAGAACTTGCTTAAATATTCAAATTATGTTTTAAGTGCGGCTTAGGATGGCGGAGGAGCCCTCGAGGTACGCTTTTATTTTATTGCTATTTACCTTGTTGCAATTTATTTAATCGCATCGCACTTACTTTTCTTGCATTAACAATACATTTGTAAAACCACCTTGGGATAGTCCTAAAAGCCCCAGGCAGAAACTAAATTAAAAGTCATTGCAAGATAAAATTCAACCACAACATTTCAAAATATAAAACAACTCAAAATTTAATCGTAATTACAAACTACAATTACAAGCCCAAATTAAAACGTCTGATGGATGATCCAAGGAATACCTCGGATGATGATGTAACCTGCGACCATTTATTAACGAGTTTCCCGCGATGCAAATGAAAGTGTGGAACTCATTCGGTTGAGTTTAGCAAATTCATCTTGGACTAAGTGAATCAGATAAAAATAACGATGTAGGAAGGATGAATGAGATCTTAGCCGGTGTCATTATAATCAACCTTAAGATTTGTTTTAATTAAAACACAAAAACACTTGGAAATTAAGACTTCTCTAAACCAAAACACTTCTCTCATCTCCTGATTTATGACTATAAAACTAAACCTACACGACAACGAGGAGCTTGGAGCATGGTGGGCGGCACGGCCATCGTCGTCGGCAAAACTTGAATCTACATCGGCAAAAACTTTCCCGGAAATTAAACAACAAAGCCATAGGACTTCGAGGTAGTTTGCACAGTGCAGCATAAATCCTCAACCTTTTGTTAGGCATTTGCATTGCAAATTAAGCCCTAGCAGGTCTTAGGATTCGAGAGGTAGTCGTCCGATATGACATAAACCCTCACATCTTCCGAGGCCATTTGTATGATCATGTCATACGGATATAGAATCCTAATTAACTAAAAGCAGCAAGATCCGAAAACATTAAATAAACATTAGGACTTTCCTAAGTCCAAGCCAAATAATAGGATAGTGGGGAAATTACCGAAGTTCGCTTCGAATTTGTAATTTCTCCTACTTTTCTCTTCCTTTGAATTCCCAAAATAAAATGTTCCAAACTTGATGTTACGATTTGAAATTCCAAAAATTCAATCCTTTGAAAACTTAAACTTTGAAATTCTTGAGAGCGAACTACTTGATTATTATCAAAAGGTTTTCTTGGGTGATTCCCGTCACTTAAGATGTAATTAACTATAGAGCTTGCCCTTATAGGGAATTTTAAAGAACAGTAATATAAACCCTTTGTTTAATGTTTTTCATATTAAGCGAGAATTTGTCGGCACATAAAATTGGTTCGCGGACAGGCGATGTCACAAATCTTTTAGTTTATTTAATCGAGCCCCACCATCAAGCGGTGTGTCTGTCCTTAGGGATAGATACACGGTTTGTAGTGCGGTGCTCGTTTATAAACTATTTAGGATGTGAGATCAGTTTGATTTCATATCTTAAAATTTTTAAATTTAAAATTATTTCAAAATCAAATGCTACTTTTCAAATTATATATATTTAAACTAAATTTAAAATCTTAAAATTCACCAACAATTTACGGTAGGCGACCCCTTTTCTAAATACAACACAACCTAAAAAATAATGCCGACATATTTCGGCGACTCCGGCGGGAAAATTCCTCTCTCCATTTTTAATCGGACAATTACCTTTCAAAAATCGGTAGTGTATCCATGTCCCTTGTGGATCAAGCTATCCTTCTTTAGTTGGAATACTATGTTCATTTCTACCTTGAACAAGTATAGCCAACATTCTCGGATTTAGGAGCCACTTGTTTAGACACCCCTAAACGAGAGAGGTTCCGAGAGAGATCCTTCTACCTCATTTCGAGGTGGGGTGGACCCAAAGGTGTTAGTTTAGGAGTAATCCTTCGAGTCGAGAAGTCTTTTGCATAAGACTTTCTTTTCCTTTCCAACTACCGAATCGGATTCCCTACCTTCTCTACACCTTTGAACATTTCGTTCTAAACAAACAAACCCTTTAATGAATGACTCTTTTAACAAATAACTCCTTCTTATAAATACATGAACAAGAATGTGTTCGGACTCTTTTCAATTCCTTTCTTTCGTCCGATGAGAAGAAACATGACTTGGGGCCCGACAATTTGGATCTGCCTACAGAAATGGAGGCCCCAAAGATGATTTTCTCCTTCACCAATGGACTCGACTTCGGCATTTTATAAGGAATGAAATTTTAGACAATGGGATCATCCGGTTTGGACAAGGATTCGAGCACAAATGTCGAATCCGCAGCGTTTCCCTTTTCGCGGCGACAAACAAGGTATACGGCGAGAAGCCGTTGCTCGAGTTCAACCTTTAGGTCAGCCCAAGAGTTTCCTCCTTGTAAAAGATCTAGGCGAGAGAATGCTACTGTCAGCGGGCATTCTTGCTACCCCCCTTTGATGCAGTTGTCTCTTGCACCTGCCGGCTTCGCAGTTAAGGGGAAGAAATCCGGGGCTATGGTGAACTGCTACCGTGGAGGGTACAGACTTTCTGTGAGACCTTCTGTTTTTGAAATCGGGTCCAGCTCGAGAATTCCATCACTAACACGGACCCAAAGAAGGAACGAGAATTAGGAAGATTTGCCGGGAAGGCGGGCTGTTGAAGTCGCTTTCTGGAGGAAATCAATCACAGAGTACACACCACTACCCGAATACATACCATTGCTGAAGATACACCCTTTTTGGAAGGAAGTAGATTCCATCTAAAAGCCGCGGTGATGAGGAAAATGTACGCAAGATTGTTCTACATTACTGAGCCAGCATACTACGACGACGGCGAAAGAAAAGGGCTAGGATCACGCCATTTACCCGACTACGGACGTGATCGAGAAGCTAGCAAAGAAAGAGAAATGCCTGTCGGAGATTCTAAGAAAGATAGGGCGGGTGCCGGTCAAATCCCGTTTTGGGCCACGAGTAGAACTGCCATCGTTACGAGAAAGAAGCCAAATAAAAGGATGAAGGCTAATTAGCCTATCGTTGTTTCGGGGTTGCGAATTAGGGAGGATACCACCTTCCGACATTTGGGCGACGGACCATCGGTCCTAGACCTATGCTAGAAGGATGGTATGGCGTCCCACTGCGGGACGATTAAGATTGAAACAACGGCACCGAGAAGGAAAGTCTCGTCGGGAGACTTGAATCCGAAGAAGCGCCCTTTGCGAGTAAGGGGACTCGTGAGAAGGGAACCGGCGGCTATAGCATGACAAGCTTGCGAAGATGCACGAAAAGACCGCTAGAGGACGCTATGGAAAAGTTGAGGACTGATATTCGACGACTAGCAAAAGAAAGAAATTCGGAGACGAGATTGATTCATCGGAATTCATGGACGATGAGTATGCGAGAAATCAACATGGTCGAAACACGAGCTTCGTCGGCTTCACAAGGTGCTCCTAACGACGCGGAAAGAGGAACGAAGTGATGAGAAACGGCTTCAGAGAAGAAGATACGATCGCCCAAAAGGCGAAGAGGATGGAAGAGATGGGCTCGCCAGCCTAGCCACTTTCAAAGTCAAGTGCAACCCCAAAGAGAGACACCCCCGAGAGGTCATTCAAATTATAGACGGAGGGAAAGGAGATTACGTCCATCAACGGGGATGATCAGCTAAAAGAAGATACAACACAAAGTATGATTCCGAGAAAAAGGATATCAAAAGCTTGGTGGGCGGTGCGAGAAGCCTTAGCACAATCGAAAAGGCGGGACATCCATTCAGTTTGATAGACCTTGCCGGGAAGAATTCGACGTCGATACCCGAAAGGCTTCGTGTCTCCACCTCTGTTCAAGACCTTTGATGGAGGCAGAACCCCGACGGCATGTTGCACACTTTCGTGCCGGTTGTTGCAATGCGGCGGGAGACGTACGTACTCTTACGAGAGTTCGTCTCGGCGGCACATCGGGGATCGCCTTTGATTGGTACGCGGAAGACACCGAATGGTTCGGTGAAGACGTTCTCGGAACTAGAAAACCTTTTTTCATCAAGCAATTCGCCGAGCTCAACACCACATCACTATAGGTGATTTAGTGGTAGAGAAGCGAGAAAAGCGAACAAAACTTTGGTGAGTTATGTCGCCGATGGGGGAACTAAGCATGAAGTGTGAACCACAATTACAAGAACAACATACGATCGACATCTTACTTAAAAGCATTCACGGCGATAGCACTTCTCCTGCGAAAGGATTCCCCTTTATTAAGACTTTCGAGAAGTTGTTAAGCAAGGCCGGGAGCTTATAGAGGAGGCGAAGCAATTAAATTTTGCCGACAAGACGGACAAGCAAAGCTTTGTGAGGAACTTTTTAAAAAGTAGGGATCGTTGCGACGTGCGACAAAGGCGAAGCAACGGATACAAATATCATCTAACAACAACAACCTCAACGGAATTACCGGCAACCCCCGACCCAGCTATCGGTCATCTCCACGGTATGAACAACCGCCTCATCCGCAACGTACATTAAGGGAGCTTCGAGCGAGTGTCCATTCAAGAATGAAGCGATGCCGAATGTGTTCGAGTAGTCGATGAAGACCAGTTTCCGAGGTTGCCCGAGCCTAAGCGAAGAAGTTAACAAGAAAGGTGATCCCAACTTTTGCCCTTACCACCGGATGCTTGGACACAAGATAGAAGATTGCATTACCTTGAGATTGGCTCGACGACAGCCTTCGGAAAGGGAATATAACGATCTCGAAGGAGTACATGAAGGAACCCCGGAAAGGAGGTTCCGCCAATGTTAATCGAGGCGGTCCCATCATTAGATAGATCCCTATACAAGCTGACGATGGATGGACTACCGCTTGGACGAGGTCTTCAAAGATTTTAGACGACATCCAAGCCGCTTTGGTGCGACTTCAATTCAAAGTTCGAAACTGTCGCCCCGACCTTTGTCACTTGCGATAGAAGAACCACCTCAACGGGGAGACGATTGAAGAAGAAGAAAATCGACGAAGAACTAAGGATCGGGCTCCTAAGGCTAGACTAGGGGGCTGTATCCTAGGATAGTTTTTTTTTCGGATTCGGGAGAAAATCCCTCCGAACCCACGACTCTGTATGATTATTTGCTCACTTGGGTGGGATCTTATAATGATAAGGGTGATGGCGTTGGCTACATTTTATTTGTTTCTAACGATTACGTGTAGCGACAATCAGGACATCGATTTCGATACAAATGACAATTCTCAAATCATACACAATCTCGACGATCACGATGGCAGAAGAAACATCCACCAAAGGCTACGAGAGTTCAATAAGCAATGAATCCATTTGCGAGTTTCGAGGAGCTCCGGTCACAATAGGATTCGGCCTTCGGACGCTCGGCTAATCCGAAAGAACTTTTGTCATTCCAATTCGGGAAGAAACATCAGCAAGCTCAACACTAGATTCGGGAAAAGAAATTACGAGAAGTTAACTTAAGAAGTGGAAAGTCCTACCTCCAAGAATGGGTCCAAAGGACAAAGGAAAGCGGTGGTTGTTCAAGAAGAACCAACCCCCGACGAGAAGAAATACCCTTTCAAGAAGAAGCCGAGATACATGGAAATAAAGTGGACTACAACGTGCTAGCCCATCTTAGGAAACTACCAACCAAGCTGAGCATCTCTGACGCTCTCATGTTATCAAGGAGATGAAAGCTCACGATCAAGGCCTTACTTGATCCAAAAATTTGCTTGGCTCAAATGTTGGAGATTGTAGATGAGGTTTGCTTGTTAAAGGAACGGCGAGGTGTACACACGGACAATGACCTACTACTTGGGACGTGAGACCACAACCGGCAGGTATGCATTCCGTGTCAATTGGGAAGTTTACGCTCTCGAAGTATTTGGTGGATCCGGGAGCATCGATCAATATAATGAGTCTTTGAACACTAGCATATTTGGAAATTGATGCCGCGAGCTCAAAGCAGGCAAAATGTTATTAAGAGAAGTTGACGAGAAAGGAGAAAAGAGCCCTCGGATCGATAACACTACTAATGAAGACCGAGTGACTTAGCAAAGACAACGCAAAATTTCACATAATTGATTCGAAAACATCGTTCAACGCTCTGCGGGCCGACCATGGATACATGAAAGCAGGGATGGTACCATCATCTCTACACAGGTGCATCAAATACTACGATGGAGAACGATGCATCAAAGGTGACTTACAACCATTCTCTAGGTACAGAATTGGAATCCATGAAGATGTAGCTTATTATGCACCACTTAGAAGAAAACAATTTTCTCCAGAGATACCATGACAAATGAAGCAAAGAAAGTTTGAGACAATGAAGAACTGAAGTTCTAGTCCAACGATCCTCACCACTCTCCTTACGGCGAGATGGTGAAGGTTTCTCCACAACTCGCATCCGAGGTCGGCGGGGACGAGGTCGTGGTAGAGACGTTAGGACGAGTTGGACATATGAAACTCGGCCATCAATGTTGATTGGAAGACGAGTTCGAAGAAGAAAGAAGATCAACTGAGCGACAACAATAATTTGGAAAAGCCGCAATTCAAAGATCTCTCGAATGAAAGAATGAAGAATATAAATCGATGTACGAGAAGATTAACCACTATGTACATACTATGACCACGACCCCCGATCCATTCTAATAAGATCGAGGGGTATGGTGGTCAAGGGTACGTAGCGGCGGTGCAAAGCCAATCAAATTCTACCGTAGACACTTCCTCCAAGGCGAGAACCGTGTACAATTTGAAGATGTCACTTCATCGGAATTAATGGGATACCTTCGAGTGGTATTCCACAATGTTCAAAAATTTAATTAAGTGGTTTCTTACCTCGACAATGGACAAAAGGCCAATCACAACATTTTGAAAAGTTATGGAATAACTCGGTCGTCATGATCCAAGCATGGACTCGGATTCGGCACGGTAGGATCGAGTTGACGATCTTGGGTGCTTGGTTGTCACTTGCCGAATCTAATGAAAGCTGCATGGAAACCACGGAAGAATTTGAAGATTCACAATTTGGAGACGCTCCACCGAATTCGAAGAAGAAATTAAATCTCTGATAGATGAGTTAACGAGTTAGCTTGGAGTACTAAGCGAAGAGCCTAGACCTGCCTTTGTTAGCTGCCTCGATAAAGACTCGAAGAAATAATCATGATAATGGAATTTAAAAGGCTTGTTTGCTTGGAACTACGATGAGATGCCGGGATTAGCTCCCGAGTCGCGGTCCGCAGGCAGGGTGGATCACACTTGCATGCGCGGTGAGACAGTCCCCGGAGACAATGCGTCCCAGAAATCGAACAGCAAGTCATAGGCGAGTTAAAAAGCTAATAGACGCTAAATTTGTCCGTGAAGAACAATACCCGACTTAGTTGGCCAATGTAGTGCCGGTCGGAAAGAAGAATGGTCGGATCGAATTTGTGTGGACTTCAGAGATTTAAACAAGGCATGTCCAAAAGATGAATTCCCTCTACCGATCCCAGAATTAATGATCGACGGAAATAAGGTATCCCGCAATTGAAAAGCATTGTTTGGCCCTGATCTTCGCCGCTCAAAAGCTCAGGCACTGTGCTTTCTCATAAGGTACGACGATCTCGAAATTTAATCCGTACGTACTTGATGACCCGTCCAACACTTTTCGAGCGGACTTGCCGGATGGTCAATGATATTATTGCAGAATTCGATATAACTTTCGTGCCTCTTCGTGCCGTAAAGGGACAAGTCTGGCAGAGACTTCCTCATGACACACCCTTTGCGAGCGAATCTCCCTCTCGATGACGATTTGTAGGATGAACGAATAATGAGCCTAGAGACCACATTGATCGACGTTGGGAGTATACTTCGACGGAGCATCTTCAGCACACAAAGACAAAGAATCACAAAGTATTGCCCGGTAAGGCAGGAATCGTGCTAATCTTTATAACACGGAGCGGGGAAGTTAAGATACTCCTACCACTTAACGAAGCCGTGTACGAACAACGAAAGCGAATACGAAGCCCTCACTAACGAGTACAGGAATTAGCTATTCAAATGGGGATAACAGACATCAACATCTACGGGGATTCGCGAGTTAATCATTCAGCGAGATCGTCGGACGGTACATAATTTTTTAAACAAGACTCGAGCAATACTTCCGGTATGCCATACGATTGTTGGAACAAATTCGAGATGTGACAATCTACGAGAATTCAGGAAAGAAAATGCTTTAGCGGAATGCGTTAGCCCGTCTCGCAAAATTTACTTTGTTGCAAGATGAGTCGGTGGAAGTGTCGGTTCACGGACGTCAGGTCTATCGCGAGCTGACATGACACAATACACAAATCGAGAGAAAAAGAAAAATCGGTTACAACGGTGAAAACACGAAGATTGGCGACGACCATTAATAGATACGCAAACGGGAAAACTACCAGACGATGGGTCGCTGGCCCATCGGATCAAGAAAGAGCTCGTCCTGCGTATTAATAAACAACACGTTATACGGAAAGTCTTTCGATGTGATGTGGATATAAGGTGCCTAAGCGGGTCGAGGGCTGATGAAATTGTTAAAGGGGTGCATTCGGGACTACTTGTGGCGCTCACCCGGTCGGGTCCGAAAGATGAAGATGAAAATTAAAAGACTAGGGTACTACGGCCCTCGATGATGGCCATGCACGCAGAAAATCGCCAAGAGGCATCACAATGCGAGTGCACGGAGTGGTTCTACACCGGCCTCAGGCTGTGTTACATCCGACAATTGCATCGTGGCCATTTGAATGTTGGGGCACGGATATAGTGGGTCCAATAGAACCACCATCTTCAAAGGACATCGCTTCATTCTTGCGGCTACGGATTACTTTCGAGTGGGCGGAGGTAGTTCCGCTCGGAGAGAAGTGAAAGCACACCACGTGCTACGGTTTTCCAAGAACCCAAGTTGTCTACCATTTCGGAGTGCCGCGGGATCATCTTAGATAATGGGTCAGCATTCGAAGCACACAAATCAACAATTTTGTCGGGAGACACGGAATCGTAGCGATATTCAGCAATTTACTACCCAGTAGCTTAGCTTTGGGCGAGGCTTTTAATAAAACTCTCGTTTAAATCTTAAAAGAAAACCTTGGACGATAATAAAGAGAAATTGGCATGAGAAGTTATTAGAAGCCTTATGGGCCTACGGACAACCTTCGAGAACTCCTACTCCCGAAACTCACCTTACGCTCGGTGTATGGGTCCGAGGCAGTGTTACCTTTAGAGGTTCGGCTTCCTTCACTCGGAATTGCGATTGCAAATAAGATCACGACGAAGAGAATGCCAAATTACGACTAGAAGAATTAGAAAGCACGGAAGGTAAAAGACTTGCAGCGCGGCAGAATTTAGAACTATGCAATGACTAAGATGGTTCGAAGCCCATAGCCGGCGGGTCATGAGAACCTTAGAAGTTGGTGACTTAGTTCTCGTTCTCAAAAGACCTATCCTTGCACACCACAAGATGGGAGGAAAATTTGAACCCACTTGGGAAGGGCCGTTCGTGGTTGAATTAGTATACTCGGGGAGGTTCCTATCAGCTAGTGAATTGCCGGGGAGAACGACATATGCTTAGATCAACGGACGATACTTGAAAAAATGATACGCTACACCGATGTTTCGAAGGAATGAATTCTTTATCATAGAAACACGGGCGGAAATAATTACTTATGATTGAGTCCGAACCCAAAAATAAAAAAATGTGCTAAAATAAATAAAATCATGATAATAAAGTTTTCCTTGTTTTCTCCTCCATATCAAAATCTCTTTCTTTGATCTTATCCCACTTCATTCATTAAGTTTTGAAATATAAGAGTAATAAAAAAACTGTCTTTAATAAACATTTTCTTAATGTTCTTGTTCATAGTACGACCCACGATCCTTTTCCTTGTCTTTTCGCGAGGGAAATGTCGAGCGGGGCGGTTGGTCTTGAACTTTGTGGCATAAGCCTTGCACTCGATGAAAAGAGGGTGAAAGATGGAGCGATAATCAAGATTGACTCGGACTTCGCACCCAGGCGACCACCTACGATGCGAGGAAAGTATTGGATCCCAGTTGGCCAAGAGAGCTGCCACAGCGGGGAACGGTGATGAAAGTGGGTGGCTCGAGCACGATCAGCCGACAAGAAAAGGCAAAAACTGAAGAGAAGATGAAAATGAAGTACGTAGTCGCTATAGCGAGAGGGCAGGCTAATCGGCTCACGCCACGAAATTCAAGAAGTTCAAAAAGCTACTCTCACAGTAACGCAACGAAGAAATAAAAATCGACGTATCATGAAGATGTTAACCAAATTAGCCGGCCCAGGACCGGCGCGACGCGGGCGATTCTTTCTTGCCGGTATACACTTCAACGACGCCCGGTTCACCGGAGTGCGAAAGAAAGGAGGCCAGCTCTAGGATAACGAAGGACCGGGGAAATCTCACGAAGATCGAAGAAGGATACCACGCTGCGAGATAGAACCACCGGTAATGCGCCAAGCCTTGTTGCGAAGCAACCCGGGGATGTCCCGACGGACATCTCATCCAGGAGCAACGAGGTATGCGGGGAGAACGTGAAGGGATTGAGCCGTATATCCCTGATACGTCACGGAGCAACGCATTTGCGGATTATTCCAGTACTGAGCTGGAAAGAATGCGAGTGTCGAAAAAGAAAACCTTTGAATACTTCGAGAGAATCGGAGCGAAGGATCAATAACTAGTAGGCCTCGAGCTACATACGGACGTATTCTCAGTATGAACAATCGCAAATCGTGGATTGCATGCAGGATTTGAAAAGAATGGGCCGAGCGGGTCGCCTAAGGGAAACCACACTCGGAACCCCTGGGAGATGGATGCGGAGAAGTAAAGGAAGGATTACAATACAGTCACCGGATCTTGCTACAACTTTGCGGAGACAGGAAGGGAAACCCACCAGGAATACTCCGTCATGGGCAAGTGGATCCAATGCCATTAGTCATCAAGAGAATGGTAAAGAGATTGATAACATGGAGGGTATTGCCGGCGGTGCATACCCAATCATTTGCATTATTAACATCTATGACCGGGGTATTTGCATACCCACTTGCATAGTCACCATGATTTTTCTCGAGACCTTTAACGATCTGCTGTGGGCTCAAGTGTAACATCATGTTCGGATCTGACCTCCGGATGTGAGGAGCTGGAGGTGAGTTCCGAGGGCCGAGTGGAGATACCATTACCGGTAGGTTGTTCAACGTCACAGAGGCAGCAGACGGATGTCGCTAAGCATTGCATGCGGAGGAGTACAAAGGTGAGAGAGCGGATCCTAGGTTACTGGTGGATGGACGATAGGAAGACACCTTACCGACTCGACGAGACAAAGGGCCTGAGAGCCTCGTGCCTTCATTTGTGTTTACATGGAAAATATCACACCTCCGATGTACATCCATGCGGCGTCCTTGCCAAGGATGGCTTGGAAGGTGATGTTATTGACCATGTACCCCCTTATTCGGACATGGATTTTTGACGGATGCTTCTTTGGATGGATCGACAAAGATCATACATGGTCCGTTTGAGTCTGTATGGATTGTATGAGATGTATTCCGGATCGAGTTATATGATGTATCTTGACATGATTGGAATGAAAGTGACCATGTCACATTACTGACCTTCACCTCTTTTGTGCAAATTGGTAAGGAAACGCCATTAAAGTTAAATGAACTTCGAACAAAAGACGAGAAAAAGAAATAAAAAAAGAATAAAAGAAAACTTTCCTTAAAAATCTAAAAATGATGAACACGAATTCACATGGACACTAAATAAACGATAAAATAAATTTGAATAGTTAAAGGAATGACCAAAATGAGCACAAATTTTAAATCAAATTTCAAATTTGATCTTCCGGATTTCAAACCAAATCTCAATCAAATTTCAAATTCAATCTTTCCGGATCCCAAATCATTCAAATCAAATTCCAAATTCAATCTCAATCAAATTCCAATTCAATCCTTTCCAAATTTCAAATCGAATCTCAATCCAAAATTCAAACTCGGCCTTCCAAATACGGGAAATCAATCCGTTCTATTCTCTCCCTTGTACGGGATGGAAGCGGTTGATTCCATTGACACGGATCGAATCGATGGCGAGGGATTGTATCGATCGAGCCGGTGACTTCCGTCAGCTCTTTTGAACGGGGTATGTAACATCTACATATTCCCTCCCTAATCTATTTCCTTCATGAAAGTCTTTTACAACTTTCATGAAATTCTCTGACTGCAAATTCCACACTTTTCAAATCAACACTACAAATCTTTGCAAAGTCGATAGTATTAAAATTCAAACTTTTGGAGTCGAGGATTTTATCAAGCGCATTGCTTTAGGATTCTTGCCTATCGCAATGAAATACATTAAAATCAAACTTTTTGGAGTCAAAGTTTTACATCCGAGACTGCATTGCTTTAAGTTCTGTCCCTTTATCAGTGAAATACATCGAATTCAAACTTTAGGAGTCGAGGTTTTTACATGCGAAATTGCATTACTAGGATTACGTATTTATCGCAATGAAATACATCCAATTTCAAATTCTTGGGGTTGAGGATTTTACATCCAAAATTGCATTGCTTTAGGATTCTTTCCTAGCGCAATGAAATACATCAAATTCAAACTTTTTTGGAGTCGAGGATTTTACATCCAAAATTTGCATTGCTTTAGGATTCTTTCCACAGCGCAATGAAATACATCGGAATTTAAATTCTTGGGGGTTGAAAGTTTTACATCAAGGCATTACTTTGGACTCTTTCTAGCGCAATGAAATACATCAAATTCAAACTTTTGGAGTTGAGGATTTTACGTCGAAAGCTACATTGCTAGGATTCTTTCCCGTGTGCAATGAAATACATCAGAAATTCAAACTTTTGGAGTTGAGGATTTTACATACGAAATTTGCATTGCTAGGATCATTTCTATCGCAATGAAATACATCAAATTTAAATTTCTTGGGTTGGTTACATCCAAATCTTTGCGTACTTTAGGTTATTTCCCTATTGCAATGAAATACATCAAAATCAGGCTCTTGAGGTTAAGGATTTTACATCCAATACCGTATTGCTACGAGTCTCTCCTCATTGTAATGATTCAATCGATCGATTCAATTTTCTTTTGAGGTTGAAGATGTTACATCTAAAACCACAAAATTCGATTCTCATTTCAAATCAAAAATCCCTTCAAATTAATCTTAACAAAACTGATCTAAATTAAAACTCCAAACTAAAATCTAAACTCACATCAAAACTTAAACTAAAGCAAAATAAAAATCTGAATCGAAATTCCCCGAATCATGTGATTTGGAATTCACCTTCTTTTCCTTTCCCAATGAGGATTCGAGGGAATCTCGAGTTTCAAGATATACTTGACACTCCCCGGCGGAAGCTCTTCTACTTTGTCCTAAGTTTGTCACTTGGACATCTATGTTGGTTTTGTTGATAAGCCGGTCAACACCAGCGCGGTGTGCTCCGTCGGCTCACTACACCTATTCAGGGGTCATTTGTTGACCTGTTTGCATTGAGTCTTCTCTTCTTCTTTTAGTACTTAGGATCTAGCCTTAGGCATTTTCTTTGACTATCTTGAGGACTATAATTAGGATCACCACCTTTTAGAAATTCAAATCCTTCTTAACTCCCTACAAACTCCACAAACTTGGTAACAGACTAATCACCTAGAGGTTGAAATCTAATGTGGGGTTTAAAGGATGAGTTCACATAGGACTCTTTTAGCTGGTCTAGTGAGGGGGCGACTTACACACACACACTACACCTATACACTACACTTTCACACACCTATACCTAACTTGACCTTCGACTCATGTAGGTGATTCACATGGATGGTCCTTAACCTAAGCCTTGGTAGAGGTTAGGAACCTTGATGTGGATACCTCGAAATGAGTCCCTTCATTAGCCACGTGGACTTGATATGGCTTCATGGCTCCAGCCAAAATGATTTCATTCCCACTTACAGTCACTAATCTTCAATTTTCCAAATTTTCAATTTTTCAATTTTTGACCCGAGACCACACGCTTAGCTGCAAAACCCTTGAAACAACCCTTGAATTCTTAAAAATTTCCAAATCACCCAAATTCTCCAAAATCATTCCCAAACATTCCAGTACTCAAATTGATCATTCATAGCCAAAAATATCAAAAATTCAAGAATACCTCCCAATACCCTCTAAATACCCAAAATACCCCTCTTGACCCAAAAATCCAGAAATTCAGAAAAATTCCCAGAAAATTCCAGAAAATCCCAAATATTCCCAATTTAATTTTGTTCAGCTACACCATGGGCCAATTTTGTCAATTTACCTTTTTAATCTAAAACCCAATTTGACCCATTTTAGCCAAAGTGAATCCAATGTTAAACCAAACCTACTGAGTATTTAGAGTTACGGTCCAATTCAATTCTAAACTTTAATTCAACATTCCCAACACCAATCTAGACCAAATCAAGTCAATTTGATTGACATTTTGGATCAAATTTCACTTTTGGCAGCAAAAGCCCAATTTGGACCCATGACCCAAACCTAACCCAAGGCGCTCACCCAATTCAACTCCAAATTAACCCCAAATCTTTTCCAAATCTTCCTTGACATCCCCACAAACAAAACACTAACATGATTTGCCCAACATTTAGACCCAAACCCCACTCAAATTCAACCCGAAGTTAAAGGCCCAATTTTGACCCTAAACGAAACCTAACCCAAATGAGCCCAAATCCCAAAATCAAAAGCCCAACCAAAGTCAAAACCTCTTTGAAACACTCCCATAAACATTTCCCAACATTAATTTTACATCAATTTCAACCCTAGCCCAACATTGGCCCAAGTTAACCCACTTTGACTATGTTGGCCACGATGCTCAGGCCCCAAATTCAACCCAATTCAAACCCAAATCCTCCCAATTTGCTCCAAAAGTCACTCATGACACATCTATAGCTAAAACCAGCAATTGTTTTATTTTAAGCCTTTACCAAAATTTCATCCTAAAATCCATTTTTAAAATTCAAAAAGCCCACTTCCCTTAAACCTTCCTAAAGCAGCTTCCTTCAAATTCAAAAGCCCAAATTCATCCAAAGCCCACATGGCACTTCCCTCATCATCCATTTAATAAAAATCACCTAAGTTTCAAAATCATCAATTAAACCATTCAAATCAAGCTTCATACAAATTTTAATCAAATTACCAAAAATTTCTAAAATCCATTTTCATGAAATTGACCAAAAGCTTTCCCAAGCCAAAGATAAGCCATGCAAGCCATGGACAAGCCACATGAAGCCATGGAAGGTTTGACATGTGATCAAGCTATTAATGGCAAAAGGGGGAACCCTTTCTAACCTCCCTTAAGCGATTTTAACCCTTTTTTATGCAACATCTAAACCCAAAATTTACTTAAACCAAGTTGATGAGGACTACCACTCCATCTCGGCTAGCTTGCTCAGTTCCCACAGCACCCAAAGTCCCTTGGAGGGTGCACCATGCCAGAAACCATGGGTTGACCCAAATTAAGCTAAAATGATCCCTTCCCCTTCTACTTTAATTCAACACCTTTACACATGGCCATTGCAATTGACACACTAAACCCCAGCCCTGACCCACCTGGACCTGAGGGTGACCCGTGCACAACGGCCGGCCATACAGGTCACGAGGAAAGCTCCATGGCTTAGGGACATGGGAGGGACGAGCTTTGGAATTCCACCTTCTTTGGCTGCCCCATGCCCAATGGCCACCATGGTTGTTCGCCGCCCGGCCTAGGCGTGATCCCAACCCTTGGCCATCCGTAGGCTCTCCGGCCACCTGTTAAACACCACCCCCTCGGCCATGAGAGGAGAGCCCAGAACAAACCTTATGGAAACTCTGCCAAAATTGTTCCGGAGACTACTCCCCACACATAGAGCATTTGATCCCAACGAATTCCAGCCCCAATTCCCTCAAGCGAAGCAATTTTGAGCTCAAACTTTAACTAAAGCAAGGACACTTTTTCACGGTGGATCAATCTTCAAAATTGATTGGTCCTACACCTTCACGGACGAGAGGAGAAGTTTCCCCTTTGAAAGCCCCATCTCCGGGCCACCCGAGTTGCTCAGCCTCCAAGCTTTGTGGTGTTGTGGTTGAAATCATACCTAGGCGTTCACCCCGAGACAGGAGACTTCATCTGGAGCTTCTTTGGGATCTGATCGAAAGGTGACACAACCCTGATTTGAAGCCCACTTCTCGAGCAAAGGTATGAGCTAATTCTTCATCCCGAGCTTCTGAAGATTCTCCATTTCAAATGCTTTAATTTCAATGCATGATCACCATATAGATGTATTCGTCTCTTCAAGACGAATCCATAAACATAAGAACACGAAAATCTATTGAGTATCGAGTGAGATATTAGGGATTTAGTGTGGACGGCTCTCGGGTGAGGACGCTTGGGGACGATGAATGGATGCCGTCCATTCAATACGAGGCGCGGACGGACGGTTCGGATGGAGTCGGACCGGGAGATGGTACGTGAACCGCGGGCCGGCGTGGCGGCGAGTCGGAAGGAGGCGTCGAATGGGAGCGCGCCGGCGGCAGGGTCAGTGCCGAGGTTGACGCGGCGCCGCGTGGATAAATAGAAAATTAGGGTATTTTTCTATTTATTTAATTCCCCTAAACTTCAAAAATCCATAACTTTGTGTGAAAAAATCAGAAAAATAAAATAAAAATACCTCTTGCTCGGTGAATAGAGGAGAACATGTGGAAAAGAAATCATTTAATTTCATTAAGTATTTTTTATTTTAATGATTTATTTACCCTCTACATTGTTTTAATTCTCCATGCATATAGGAAATTCACCATGAGACCATGGGAGCTTTTGAAGCCTCGGAATTTGGGAACATTCCTGAGATTTTCAAAGTCGAGCCTCCTATGAGAGTTAATGATTTTTCAAGTTCATGTTATTTATTTTGAGTATTTTAATTCCAATAATTAGCATGTTGTGAAATAAATTCTAGAAAAATTTAGTGATGTCTCTTATGACCGAGAGGACCCTAGGAAAAATAGTTTTTGAGTTAACTCATTTAAAATAGCTTTAATTGGCTTAAACACCCAAAATAGATCCCTAATTAATTAGAGCTAACCATAAAATCAGAATTGAATTGAAATCAATTCTCCACTGACCTTTAGGATCGGAGGAACCCACCATAAAAATTTGAAGTCAATTGGACTTGGTTAGCAGCCTACTAAATGGGTTGATTAGTAGGCATTTAGGCAATTTGAACTTTAAAAATTCATAACTTTCAAAATACCTTTAAAAAATTCACCAAATTGGTTTTAGACTCTACGATATTAAGAATTTAATAAAATTAAAATTTCAATTTTCTAAAAAAGTTGATTTTTTGTATTATTTTAATATTTTAATAATTAAAAAATAATAAAAATCATAAAAATGACAAAATTCACCAAAAAGTCACATTTTGAATTTTAATCACTTAGGAACAAACCCCTATTTTTCTTAGGTCTATTTAATGAGATATTAAATTTTAAAGCCTAAGATAATTTAAAAATTAAAAAAATACATTTTTGGCATTTTCACCTAAAATAATTATAATAAATCATGAAAAATCAAAAATTGCAAAAATTATTTCTCTAGTTTTATTGATATCAGAGATTTTTGAAAATATAAATTTTATTTTTCAACCTTTATTTTATTTTTAAATTAATTAATACTCCAAAACTTAAAATAATTATAATAAAAATAATATAATTTAAAAAATCACCAAAATTGGTCCAAGTGGTCCTCTGGTTATTAGGAATGTCCCATAATTTTCTTAAGGATAGAAACTTTCCCTTATGGTCATATTATTAAATTTTCATGAAATTCTTATTTTCCACCAAAATAATTATATAAATAAATTAAATACAGAAAAATCACATTTTTTCTCCTCTCATGTCTTTATTGGCATATGAGTGAAGTCACATAAAAAACCAAGTTCATTTAAGCTCAATTTAGTGAGTTATGAAATTATTAAGCTTGAAGGGCAAAAATGGTAATTAAAAATTTTTAACCCTTAATTAAAACATTAGGGTTTAATAAAATTAACAAATAAAATATTTGATCTTAATATAATTTGGATGATTGAAATTTAAATAATTAAAGGGTAGAAACCCATTAAACAATTTAAAATAATTGAAATAAACCTTAATTAAATAATTGATTAAATTTGGAAGAATAATAAAATTGGAATTATTAAATAGGGATATTATTATTAGGAAGAGATTTATTCTTTAATTTAAAAAATCCCTAAATTAATCATTTCAATAATATTTAATTCCTAATTAAAAATGATAACTCAAATTTAAATTTTAAAATGTTAAGGTAATCATTAAATTAAATTAAAAGTTAAATTATTAAACTCTTTTTAAATTTTCAATTAAATTAAAATTAAAAAAATAAAATTAAATTAAAATTAAATTAAATTAAATCAAATAAATTAAATTAAATTAAATTAAATTAAATAAATTAAATTAAATTAAATTAAATTAATTAAATTAAATTAAATTAAATTAAATTAAATTAAAAAATATTAAATTAAAGATTAAATTAAATTAAATCAAATTAAATTAAAACAAATTAAATTAAATTAAATTAGATTAAATTAAATTAAATTAAAATTAAATCAAATTAAATTAAATTAAAGGAAATTAAATCAAATTAAACTAAATTAATTTAACACATCAAAATCAAACTAAATTGAATTAAATTAAATTAAATTAAAATTAAAATTAGATTAAATTAAATTAAAGTTAAATGAAATTGAATTAAATGACATTACCTAAGACATAAAGGAAATTAAATATAAACGACGAACACTATTCCAAATTTAAACCCTTTAGCGAAGTTAAAGCTAAATCATAAACCATTTGAACACAAGTTGCCCTCGAAAGCTTTGGTTATTATAACTCCTAAACGAACATTAAATGAAATGTTACTTCACCTATAGGATATTCAAATGTCCTAGTTCCTTTGGGCAATATAGCAATAGCTTGAATTCACGGACGATTAATTCATTTGTATAATAATTAAATTCATTTGGACTTAAAACAATCCTAGAAATATTGAAAAGATGTTTAAGATTTGTCTCGAAGCACTTCCTCGATATGATAAGATGTTCATAGAACAATTAGATTTAGTGATATAAATGAAGAAAATGATCCTCGAAACTAAAACACAAAGACCTAGACGTCATAGGAAATGACAAGCTATAGGATTAGGAATTTGGTAGAAAACCATAACCCTTCCCTTAGCTTTACCTAGGGCTTGCTTTAAATATTCTAATTATGTTTTAAGTACGGCTTGGGATGACGGGAAGACCCTCCGGGTACGCTTTATTTTATTACAGATTTACATTGTGCAATTTCTTTAATTGCATCGCACCTTACTTTCTTGCATGATAAACGAGCGTGCATGAAAACCCACACCTTTTAGGATAGTCCTAAAGCTGAAACCGAAACTAGAATTAAAAGTCATTGCAAGATAAAATTCACGCCACAACATTTCAAAATATAAAACAACTCGAAATTTAATCACAAACGAACAAAAACTACAATTACAACTAAATTAAAGCGTCTGTTGGATGATCGGGAATACACCTCGGATGATGTAACCTACGTGTTGCTAACGGGATTTCCACGGTCTAAATGAAAGTGTGGAACTCATTCGGTTAGTTTAGCAATTCATGTTTGGACTAAGTGAATCCGATAAAAATAACGATGCGGAAGGATGGAGCCGTGGGATCTTAACGGTATTAAGTTATAATCAACTTTTAGATTTGTTTTAATTAAAACACAAAAACACTTGGAAATTAAGACTCTCTAAACGAAACACTTCTCATCTCTGGATTTATGACTTCAAACTAAGAAGCCTACGCAACAACAAGGAGCTTGGAGCATGGTGGGCGACACGACCATCATCGTCGGCAAAACTTGAATCTACATCAGCAAAACTTTCCCAGAATTAAACAACAAAGCCATAGGACTTCAATGTAGTTTGCCTAGTGCAACATAAATCCTCAACCTTTTGTTGGGGGGGGGGGGGGGGGGGGGGGGGGGGGGGGGGGGGGGGGGGGGGGGGGGGGGGGGGGGGGGGGGGGGGGGGGGGGGGGGGGGGGCTGCATTGGAGAATTAAGCCCTAGGTCTTAGGATTCGGGTAGTCGTGCGATATGACATAAACCCTCACATCTTCCAGGCCATTTGTATGATCATGTCATACGGATATAGTCTATTAATAAAAATTTGGCAAGATCAAAACATTAAATAAACATTAGGACTTTCCTAAGTCCAAGCCAAATAGGATAGTCGGGAAATTATAGTTAAACGAATTTGTAATTCTCCTACTTCTTCCTTTGAATTCGAGCAAAATGTTCCAAACTTGATCCATTCCTACATTGAAATTCCAAAATTCAATCCTTTGAAAACTTAAACTTTGAAATTCTTGAGCCAGAACTGCGGTTATTATCGAGTTTCTTAGGTGATTCCGTCCTTAAGATGTAATTAACTATAGGGGCTTGCCCTTATGAGAATTTTAAAGAACCGAGGTAATATAAACCTTTGTTTGTGTTTTTCATATTAAGCGAGAATTTGTCGGCACATAAAATTGGATTTCGCACCAAACGGATGTCACAAATCTTTTAGTTTATTTAATCGAGCCCCACCATCAAGCGGTGTCTATCCTTGGGGACCCGATACCGGTTTGTAGTGCGTGCTCGTTTATATAAACTATTTGGGATGTGAGATCAGTTTGATTTCATATCTTAAAATTTTCAAATTTAAAAAATTATTTTCAAAATCAAATACTACTTTTCAAATTATATATATTTAAACTAAATTTAAAATCTTAAAATTCGCCGACAATTTACGGTAGGCGACCCCTTTCTAAATGCAACACAACGTAAAAAATAATGTGTGCAGTCAACCCTTAAATGGAGTAAATGAAAGCTAGCTTCAGTGTCCCGAGAATGATCAAAGTGTTCCTTCATCATACGATCGATGTGATCAAATAAATCGGATATATTGTCGATTAAATCTCTCACATTGTAGTTCTTTCTGTTTCCATTAAAAAAAAAAAAAAAAAAAAAAAAAAAAAAAAAAAAAAAAAAAAAAAAAAAAAAAAAAAAAAAAAAAAAAAAAAAAAAAAAAACAAGTAACTCCGTTTATCTAAACCTTGCTATAGGATTATTACGTGAAGCTCTATCGAAGATAAATTTAATGTCTTCATTATTGTCAAAGTAGGGAACATATCTATAGGATCAGCGGCTTCAAAAGGTAACACTAACCTTTTCCCAAGCTTCATAAGAAACTACAGTGCGAGCGCATAATGCCAAAAATAGTAGATGGGTGTCTAGTCCGTGAGCGGCCATGCACAATTAAACCCGATACGAGACTTAACGAATATTGATCCCACATCAATGGCGATCCGGTGAATACAATAATTCAATATAACGCACATTCTTTCGAGACCTTGTTTACCCTCATAGTAGAGTAACAATTTAGATGAGATGAAAAAAGTGCCGATTAGCCGAGCCAGGATTCAAAGGAAGTGATGCGAGAGAAACTAACATACCCGTCTTCACGCATTTTCCGATCTTTCGTTTCATCGGTCGGATATCGAAATATCTCATTCATATTATACCGAAGGCTAAAATTTGAATAGTGACATACCGGAGTGTTTCTATAGACAATAACTCATTGCCTGCTTGATGGAGTAAACGTCACCCATCTTCCTCGGACGTAGATATTCTCATTGTTGATCGCATGTAAGTTAGAGTAGAACTCTTTACAACGGAATAACAATATGAGACGTAGTGTGAGAATACCTCCCGGTACCCGCTGTGCGATCATTTCTTCTTTCTTTGTAGTGGAATTCTCTAATCCTTGATTGACAAATCCATTTTGTTCCTTGATAACTCTTTTTTCTTTACCAAAACCTTGTTTAGTCATTGCGCTTCCGCACTCACAAATTTCCTCCGGTTAAGCACTCCGATTAAGAATCTAAGAACTTGGAGGCCATTATGGTGAATGGAAAGAATTCTAGTGAAGAAGACAGACTTAGAATGGTTTAAGAATGGTTTTTCACTAAGGATTTGGTGTTGAAACCGTTCAAATTGGCATTTAAAGTATATATAACTCATTTTATAACTTCCTCAGCAGCTCGGCGAGAAGTTTCTCTCCGTCGGAGACTCGGTTATAAAAGCACCTTTCAGAGTTCTCGTCGGCGGAGCTCGTTTCTCGCTGTGAGCGAGCTCGATAAATAAATTGAATTAAATTAGGCACGAATACCTCGGCTTGTCGGCGGTATCGACCTCGCCGACTGGCCCGAATTCCAAAATAATGTCAATTTCGCTCTAAATCGAATAATTTCTTTTCTCATCATAATGGTTCAAATATGTGATGATTCTTAATAATAATTAATTAGTAAAGTTTCAATAATATAATTAACTATTAAGATACAATAAAAAAAATAACTAATATGGGTTGCCTCCCATAGCGCTTGGTTTAACGTCATCGGCCCGACCTAATTTCAATTATTAAGTAGTTTAGATAAGAATAAAATCTGCACATAGTTAGGTCTTGTACGTTCAAAATATGGTTTTAATCTATGTCCATTAACTTTAAATTTATGTCCGGTTTTTGGATCTTCGATTTCTATAGTTAAGAGTATGAAAATATTTGAGTTATGGTGAAGGTCCTAACCATCGAGACTTTAATTTTCAGAAATAATTGCAATCTGTTCTGCTCGCTTCTGTCTGAGCCAATTCTCTGATTATCTTAGATCTTGCTCATTCATCTTTCTTTATAAATCGGATCATTATCATATGATTCATTTCTTAATTCTTCCAATTCATTTAATTGCAGCAATCTTTTCTCACCACCTTCCTTCATATCATAATTAAATTCTTTAATTATCCAATATACTTTATGTTCTAATTCAAGCGGTAAAGTGGCATGTTTTCCCTTATATGACGTAAGGAGTCATTCAAATCGGAGTTTTATAAACGTCTATCGCCCATAATGGGTACTCCAGTGTTATAGACCGATCTCGATCAATTAGGATTTACATATTTTCTAAAATACGTTTAATCTCCACGATTGGATACTTAATGTCTATTAGTACGCTGGATGATAATGAGTGGATATCTTATGAGTAATATTGTATTTTTCTACTAGTTTGTGAATGTATTTATTTCTAAAATAAGTTCCTGCGTCGATAATCACTCTCGGCATTCCAAATACTAGTAAATATTTTTCATCGAAATTTTGAAGCTACTCTTAGCATACACCTAGGTAAAGCTTGTGCCTCGATCCATTTGGAAACATAATCAACGACTACTAATATGAGTTTCCAAAGAAGGAATAAAAGGTCCCATAAAATCTAATCCCCCGGAAACATAAAGAATTTCAACTTCTAATATAAAATTTAGAGGCATTTCGTTTCTTCTAGATATATTTCCTACTCTTTGACATTTATCGCAAGTTTTAATATATACGTATACATCTCTAAATAAGTAGGCCGGTAAAATCAGTTAGGAATCTTATAGCGGTTTATCGGTCCGAAATGTCATAAAATCGGAAATCATGACATTTGAATAATTGGTTCAGTTTTCTTCATAAGGTACAAATCTTCTAATAATTAAATCCTTACATTGCTTATATAAATATGGTTCATCCCAAAAATAGGTTTTCGTATCATGGATGAATTTTTTACATTGTTACAAAGTTAGCACATGATGGCAAAATATTCCTAACTATATAGTTTACTATATCGGCATACCATGGTATTTTCCATTCGTGATATTATATAGTTGTTCATCGGGGGAAAATTGTCTATAATTTCATTTTTGATATCGGATAATTCATGATTTTCTAATCTTGATATTGATCGCAATTTGATTATCAGTTCCTTCTTTTCAACGATCTCAAAATCAAATTCTTGCATTAAAAGCATCCATCTAATTAATCTTGGTTTGGAATCTTTCTTTCGCATTAAATATTTGATAGCGAGAATGATCGGTATGCACGATACATTTTGTTCCAATCGGATAAGGTCTAAATTTATTAAAACCGTATACTACGCTAATAATTCTCTTTACGTAAGCGTATAATTTATTTGACATTATTTGAGTTTTTCTTAGCATAGTATATAACTTTAAAAATCTTTTCATATCTTTGCTGCAGCGCTCTCTGGTATAATCACTAGCATCACATAGCTAGTGGTTTCTCCCGGTTAGGTGAAACTATTATAGGTCTTGTAATTAATTTTTTTCTTTTAAAGTTCAAAAGCATTCGGGCATTCGATTGTAAATTCAAATTTCTTATTATTTTAATTGGCATAGGGTTTAGTAATTTTTGAAAAATCTTTTATATAGCGTGTGCAAATCCGGCATATCCCGAAAAACTTCTTACCTCTTTTACCGTAGTTAGGTGGTAAGTTGCATTTTATAACTTGAATTTTTACGGGGTCTCAAAAGCTGCATACTTTTTGAAAATTTTATGTCACAATACAATCGACATCAATATAAATTGACATTTCTCCCAATTTAGAATAAATTTGTTTTCTCACATACTTCTAATACTTTTTCAAGATGAGTTAAGCATGCTTTAATGATGTTAAATACGGAAGAAATCATCCATAAATAACTTCTATTCCATTGTCAATTAACTTACCAAATATAGACATCATACATCTTTGGAATGTTCTTTGGTGCATTACATAATCCAAAGGCATTCTTAGCGAAAGTTCCATAAGGACTAGTAATTATGATTTCCTCATGATCCTTATATGCAATTTGTATTTGATGATAGCTTTTTGTGTATCCATCTAGAAAACAAAAATACTTACGTGTCCATTAATCTATCTAACATCTGGTCTAGAAATGGTAAAGGGAAGTGATCTTTCACAGTGGCGGTATTTAATTTCCTATAATCGATATATATACGCTGACCAATAACTTGTCTTATAGAAATAAGATTGTTATTTTCACCATTGTCGGTGGCAGTCACTCCTCCCTTCTTAGGAACATAGTGAATTGGGCTTACCTAACTTAGCATCGAAATAGGATATATGATACCATTATCTAACCATTTTAAAATTTCTTTCTTAACTACTTCTTTCATTATCGGGTTTAATCTCCTTTGGGGATGCTGCTTTAGGTTTATGTTCATCATCTAAAATAATTACATGCATACGGATTGAAGGACTAATTCCTTTAATATACACTTAAAAGTCCAACCAAAAGTTTTCTTATATTTTTTAAAGTTTCTAAAAGTTTTTGTTCTTAGCATTGGTAGTAAATTGAAATATGTGGTAGGTAAAATTACCTAAATAAGCATATTTCAAATGATCGAGTAATATTTTTAGCTTAAGTTAGAGGTTTATCATTGATGGAACTATATTCTTGTCGATGTTTTAATTATTATCCAAAAGAAATTCAAATCTTTCCTGAATATAATCAATTCTTCATTATTATCTTCAATTAATTAATTGTTTTCTTTTCTAAATTATCTTTGTAATATTCCTTAAAATGTTCTTGTTGTAAATGTAGAAGTGTTTTAAATACGAAAGCTTATTCATGTCTTTTTCTAGTGCAGGATATTTCATTGGTTGCAATATTAAAAGGTAACTTTTTGGTCATTTACTCTCATAGTTAGTTATACTGAACTTCAATCATGGCCTTTTCCGGTAGCTAAAAATGGTCTTCCTAAAATGATAGGAATTTCTTTATCTTCCATCGTATCTAAAACAAGTAAAATCTCTTTGAGGAAGATAAATTTGTCCACCTTTACTAACATCTTGTCTTTCCTGGGATGATATGAACGATCGACTAATTGAAGGGTTAACGAAGTAGGTGTAATTTTTCCTAATCCTAATCTCTTGCAAAATCGATAGAGGCATTAGATTAATGATACTTGCTCTAAGTCACACAAAGCTTTTCCATTTTCTCTATAGCGGGGTATAGTGAAACTGAGGATCTTTCAATTTTTAGAGGCTATGCATTCTTCTTTTCATATTCACTAAGTGCGAAATTTGTTTCATTATCGGTGAATTTTCTTTTCTTATTTAGAATATCTTTCATAAATTTTACATAATTTGGCATCGATCAAAAGCTTCGGTAAAGGTATATTTCGTTGTTAATTTCTTTAGTATTTCAATTTAGCAAATTGTTTATCTTTTATGTTGAGCTAGTCGTTGCGGCATAGTGGTGATATTACCTCTGATAACGGTTGACCGGGTTCGATCCCGGCAAGCGGCGCCAACATGACCCACAAATTTATGTTATGATAGTATTTTTAATTTGATTGCAACGAAGCCAAAAACTTGGCCAGCTATATTATATGTGTAATTATCATTCATTTTTAATCTGGTAAGATTAATAATTAATTAGAGCTAATCATATCAAATTTGCATAAAATCAATTCTCCAGTGATACCTTTAGGATCGAGAGGAACCTACCATAAAAATTTGAAGTCAATTGGACTTGGTTAGCCCTACTAAATGGGTTGATTAAGCCATTTAGCCAATTTAAACTTTAAAAAATTCATAACTTCCAGAATACTTTTCAAAAATTCATAATCAGGTTTGGAACTCTTGATGTCAGGAAATTTAAAAATAAAATTCAGAATTTGCAAAAAAGTTGATTTTCTTACATTATTTTAATATTTCAATAAATTAAAAAATAATAAAAATCACAAAAATAATAAAATTCACAAAATGTCACATTTGTTTTAATCTTGAGACTTAAGCTATATTTTCTTAAGTCTCTAAAATAAAATATTAAATTTTAAAGCCTAAAGTGGTACAAATTAAAAATGTATATTTTTAATACTACACTAAAATGTTCTAATAAATCAAAAGTAGAATATAAAAATTAATTCTACGGTTGTATCAGAAGATTTTTGAAAATATAATTCATTGCACAAACTAGCTATTTTATTTTTAAATTAATTAATACTCCAAAACTCAAAATAATTATAATAAAAAGAATATAATTCAAAAAATCACCAAAATTGGTCCAAGTGGTCCTCTTGTCATTAGGAATGTCCCATAATTTTCTTAAGGGCAAAACTTTCCCTTGGTCATGTAGGCCTGTGAGAAATCCTATTTTACAAAAATATTCATAAATAAGTATTAGAAAAATCCTGCTTTTCTCCTCTCATACCTTTATTGACATATGGTGAAAGTCACATAAAAATTTAAGTTCATTTAAACTCGTTGAAACTTGAGTTATGATATTATTAAGCTTGAAAGGGCAAAATGGTAATTAAAATTTTAACCTTTAATTAAAACTTTAGGCTTAATAAAATGAAAAAGTAAAATATTTTGATCTTAATCTGATTTGGATGATTTAAGTTAAATAATTAAAGGGTAGAACCTACTAAACGTTTAAAAATATTAGTATTCTTAATTAAATAATTGATTAAATTTGGAAGAATAATAAAATTGGAATTATTAAAATAGGGATTTTATAAGGAAGATTTGTTGGTCATTAAGAATCTAAAGTAATCATCTCAATAATATTTAATTCTAATTAAAATGATAATCAAATTTAAGATTTAAAATAACTAAAAGACTTAATCATAAGTTAAATTAAGAATTAAATTATTTAAATTAATTCCTTTTGAAATTTCAATTAAATATAATGCTATGGTCCAATTAAATCATCTTAAAAAAATAAAAAATAAAAAATATTAAATAAAATTAAATAAAATTAAATTAAAATTTAAATAAAATTAAATTAAAATTTAAAAATAAAATTAGAAATCCAATTTAATTAGGATTAAATTAAATCCAAATTAATTAAATTAAATCAGATTAATTAAATCCTAGTCAATTAAATTAAATCAATTAAATTGTTCAATTAAATCTATAGTAAATTAGTATGGAATTATTCAATTAAATAATAGAATCAAGAATAAATTAAAATCAAATTAAATTAAATTAAAATTAAATTAAAATTAAAAGTAAACTCAATTGATCCAATTAAAGTTAATTAGTTAAAAATAGCATCACTAGGCTAAAAGTTAAAGCTAATATAAAAACAACTTGAACCTTTATTCCAATTTAAACTCGTTAGCGAAATTAAATTAAATCACAAACCATTTGAACATCATTTTGCCCTCAAAAGCTTTTGTTGTCATAACTCCTAAATAGAACGTTAAGTGAAATGTTATTTCTAAAACTGGATATTCAAATACCGATTCACTGATAAAGATAACAACAAAGGCATGATTCCGAGGACGATCAGTTTTATTTATATGATTAAATTCATTTGGACTTAAAAATAATCACGGAAATATTGAAAAGATGTTTAAAATTAGTCTTAAAGCATACATATATAATTAGGATATTTATAAAGAACAGTGAACTTCATTATTCTTTGATGTGAAAATATCCTCCGAGCCAACTACAAAGAACCTAGACGTCTTAGGAGATGACTAGCTACAGGATTAGGAACTTGGTAGAAAACCATAACCCTTCCCTTAGTTTTACCTAGGAACTTGTTCTAAATGCTTAAATATTCTAATTTACGCTTAAGTTGCAACTAAGGATGAAGAACCCTCCGGGTGACTTTTTATTTTATTGCAATTACCTTGTTGCAATTTATTTAATCGCATCGCACTTACTTTTCTTGCATGATAAACAGCTTGTTGCATGAAAACCCACCTTTAGGATAGTCCCTAAAACTGAAACCAAAACTAAATTAAAAGTCATTACAAGATAAAATTCACCGCCACAACATTTCAAAATATAAAACAACTCAAAATTTAATCCTAAACGAACACAAAACTAGAATTATAAAATTCATTTTTCAACCTTTATTTTCTTTTTAAATTAATTAATACTCCAAAACTCAAAATAATTATAATAAAAATAATGTAATTCAAAAAATCACCAAAATTGGTCCAAGTGGTCCTCTGGTCATTAGCAATGTCCCATAATTTTCTTAAGGACAAAAACTTTCCCTTGGTCATATTATTAAATTTTCCTTGGAAATTCCTATTTTCCACCAAAAATAATTACATAAATAAATTAAATATAGAAAAATCAAATTTTCTCCTCTCATGTCTTTATTGACATATGAGTGAAGCCACATAAAAATTTCAAGTTCATTTAAGCTAAATTTAGAGAGTTATGAAATTATTAAGCTTGAAGGGCAAAATGGTAATTAAAATTTTAATCTTTATTTAAAACTTTAGGTTTAATAAAATGAAAAAGTAAAATATTTGATATTAATCTGATTTGGATGATTGAAATTTAAATAATTAAAGGGTAGAAACCCATTAAACAATTTAAAAATAATTAAAATAAACCTTAATTAAATAATTGATTAAATTTGGAAGAATAATTTAAATAATTAAAGAGATTTGTTCTTTAATTTAAGAATCCCTAAATTAATCATCTCAATAATATTTAATTCCTAATTAAAATGATAATCCAAATTTAAGATTTAAAAAGTTAAAAGACTTAATCATTAAATTAAATTAGAGTTAAATTATTTAAATTAAATCCTTTTAAAATTTCAATTAAATTAATACTTTAACAATTACAATTAAATCATCTTTAAAACATAAATAATAAAATATTAAATTAAAATTAAAAATAAAATAAAATTAAAATTTAAATTAAATTAAATTAAAACATATTAAATTAAATCAAATTAATTCAAATTAAATTAAATTAAATTAAATTAAATTAAACTAAATTAAATTAAAATTAAATTAAAACAAATTAAATTAAATTAAATTAAATTAAATTAAATTAAATTAAATTAAATTAAATTAAATTAAATTGAATTAAATTAAATTAAATTAAATTAAATTAAATTAAATTAAATTAAATTAAATTAAATTAAATTAAATTAAAATTAAATTAAATCAAATTAAACTAAATTAATTAAATTAAATTAAATTAAAACATATTAAATCAAACTAAATTGAATTAAATTAAATTAAATAATAAAATCAAGTTAAAATTACAATCAAATCAAATTAAATTAAATTAAAATTAATAGTAAACCAAATTAAATTAAATTAAAGTTAAATTTAATTAAAAATAACATCACCTAAGACATAAAAAAAAATTTCAAAATAAAGCAACTTGAACACTATTCCAAATTTAAACCTGATAATTGAAATTAAATCACAAACCATTTGAACATCAATTTGCCCTCGAAAGCTTTTGTTGTCATAACTCCTAAATGGGGTGTTAAGTGAAGTATTACTTCACTCATAGGGTATTCAAATGTCCTAGTTCACTGAGTAAGATAACAACAAAACTTGAATTCCGGACGATTAATTCATTTGTATGACTAAATTCATTTGGACTTAAAACAATTCTAGCAATATTGAAAAGATGTTTAAGATTCTTCTTAAGCACTCCTCAATATGATAGGATGTTTATAAGAACAATTGAATTTAATTGTTCTTTGATGAAGAAAATCGTCCTCAAACCAAAACACAAGAACCTAGACGTCATAGGAAATGACTAGCTATAGGATTATGAACTTGGTAGAAAACCATAACTTTTCCCTTAGCTTTACCTAGGAACTTGCTTAAATATTCTAATTGTGTTTTAAGTGCAGCTTGGGATGACGGGAAGACCCTCCAGGTACACTTTTATTTTATTGCAATTTACCTTATTGCAATTTATTTAATCGCATCGCACTTACTTTTCTTGCATGATAAACAACTGTTGCATGAAAACCCACACCTTTAGGGTAGTCCTAAAACTGAAACCAAAACTAAATTAAAAGTCATTACAAGATAAAATTCACCGCCACAACATTTCAAAATATAAAACAACTCAAAATTTAATCACAAACAGAACACAAAACTACAATTATAACTAAATTAAAACGTCTTGTTGGATGATCGGGAATACCTCGGATGATGTAACCTACGTGTTGCTAACGGGATTTCCTACGGTCTAAATGAAAGTGTGGAACTCATTTAGTTGAGTTTAGCAAATTCATCTAGACTAAGTGAATCCGATAAAAATAATGATGCAGGAAGGATGGAACCGTGGGATCTTAACCAGTGTTGTTATAATCAACTTTAAGATTTGTTTTAAATAAAATATAAAAAACACATGGAAATTAAGACCTTCTCTAAACCAGAACACTTCTCTCATCTCGTGATTTATGACTTCTAAAACTAAACCTTTGATACAACAAGGAGCTCGGAGCATGGTGGGCAGCACGACCATCGTCATCGACAAAACCGAGCCTACTTGACAGAAACTTTCTTAGAATTAAATAACCAAGCCATAGGACTTCGAGGTAGTTTGCACGGTGCAACATAAATCCTCGACTCTTCGTTAGGCATTTGCATGATCATGTCATGTAAATTAAGCCCTAACAGGTCTTAGGACTCCGAGGTAGTCTTTTGGTACGACATAAACCCTCACATCTTCAAGGCTATTTGTATGATTGTCTCATACGAATATAAGTCCTAATTAATTAAAATTGGCAAGATCAAAACATTAAACAAACATTAGGACTTTCCTAAATCCAAGCCAAACAATAGGATAGTTGGGAAATTACCGAAGTTCGCTTCGAATTTGTGATTTCTCCTACCTTTCTTCCTTTAAATTCCTAAAACAAAATGTTTCAAAACTTGATCCATTCCCTATTGAAATTCCAAAATTCAATCATTTGAAAACTTAGACTTTGAGATTCTTGAGAGCAGAACTACTGATTATTATCGAGAGTTTTCTTAGGTGATTCCCGTCACTTAAGATGTAATTAACTATAGGGGCTTGCCATTATAGGGAATTTTAAGAACCCGAGTAATATAAACCACGTTTAATGCTTTCATATTAAGCGAGGGAATTTGTTGGCTTATAAAATTGGTTCGCAGACCAAAAGGATGTCACAAATCTTCTAGTTTATTTAATCGAGCCCCATCACCAAACAATGTGTCTATTCTTCGAGATAGATACACAGTTTGTGATGCGGTGCTCGTTTATATAAACTATTTGAGATGTGAGATCGGTTTGATTTCATATCTTAAAATTTTCAAATTTAACATTATTTTCAAAATCAAATACTACTTTTCAAATTATTTATTTAAATTAAATTAAAAAATTCGCCGACAATTTCTGTTAGGCGACCCCCTTTTTAAAATAAAATACACAACCTAAAAATAATGCCGACAGGAAGAAATTGAGATAAGTTGTATTTACTTCTTATTGTTCGTATGGCTTTGCTTTTATATATAAAATATTTGTTTTGTCATATCTTCCTCATGAACTCGGAGCAGATTTCTTTGTACTTCTCCTTTCAATGATACATGGTGAAGTGATGGTTTAGATTGGATGTGTCATATGATTATTAATAAATTGTGATGATTTTTCACTTTGTACTTCATTTACTTTTCGATCTGGCCAATGGAATTGTTAAAACACGTTGTGAAACATACGATCCGAAATGAATATGCTTTCTACAAAAAAAAGTAAAGTTTAAATTCAATGTCCTTGAATGGGTGATGTATTTCATGGAAGTTGGGTGCAAATAAATAGACAAATATGGTTTATTGGGCCTAGAATTTGAGATTTTAGGGTGACAGACTATAATCCCCAGTTTGGTCCTAGGTTTGGAAACTAAAGCGAGAGTTAGCCATCAGGCAATGGGAAGTGGGAGCTCTGGAGTGAGAGTTATTATCCTCTCAGCCTAACAATTGTTTTAGGGACTAAACCTATGATTAACCAATATTCTTTATAGCACTCAGAAGAAGGTAAAGAATAGGTATGCTCCTATTTGGCACAATGCAAGAATTTTACTAATCTTTATCATTCACTAACCATAAAATCATTGTAATGGGGAGAACACTTTCTCGAAATTTGAACCTTATAATACAAAACTTATTGTAGTAGCAGTTAACTTTAATTTTCAAGTTTAGAAAGTACTTTAGAGATCTTAAAATTTCTATCATCGTTAAACTTTAGCAACTTTATTATTTACTTTAAGTGCATTGCAAATATGAATATTAAATTTTTGTACTTCTCTTTAAGATTTGCTTTCTCTTTGTGGGATCGATAACCAGGACTTCATTAGAGCTCTGTATCACTTGAGCGATACATATACTTTTGTATAGATTGGCTGCTTTCTTTTTAGATTAATTATGCTTTGTGACTGAACTGAAAATACTTATAATTACTTATATAAGACAGTCCCAGTTAGAAGACCACATGGATAATTCAATAACCAGATATTTTAGATGTGATGCCTATTCTGAGTTCTTTATTCTCCTATAGAAGGAATCTTAAATAGTTGATTACATCTTAGACAATTAGGATTGCCTAAGAAAACTTCTGATTAATGTTAATACTCGCTCTCTAAGAAAAAAATTTAAGTGTCACGATCAAGGAAAGAAACAACAATGCTCATTCCTAGAGGTAATAAGTGTCACGTACTACCGTAAAGGTTTGGTTTTGTTTTTGTTGATTTCATTTTGTTGTCATCATTTTTATTTTATTTTTATTTTTATTGTTCTTTTGTTTTGTTTTGTCAATGTTGATGTTTTGTTATGATTTTGGTTTTATTTTAATTTTTGTTGTCCCGTCTTCAAAATGTCCTCCTGCAAAATAGAGTTAGCACACCCTAATAAAATTTAAAGTAAATCTAAAATGGAACTTGTCTTCATTGTGCAAGGAAACCAGTGTCAGATTTATTAAAGAAATATGTCAGTTTTATTTCTTAAGTGTTGCTTTAGTTGGTTAAATTATTAATTTTAGACAACCTGGACAAGATGTCTATGGCTCCATCGACTGAAGGTCATTAGATGCCTCGATCTATTTAGTCCTAAAGGTGTTTAAACAGGACCAGAAGACTACTATCAACAACCAAAATTGCATCGTCCATTAAATCTTTGCAGATCAAATCATACAACATTTTAAGTTTAGTTTGGTAATCTTTGTTGATTAAAGTTTCATTTAAGTTTTAATGTCTTTTGTCTGATTTTAAGGGTTGGAATATTTTAGGTTGTTTATGATTTATTAACCAATTAATTTTTGTGATTTTGTCATTAATTTTTGTTTATGGTTCCATTATTTAAGATAATTATGTTTGTGGTTTGAATGTAACATAAGTTAAACTTTAGGATTTTAAATTGAATGTCTTTTGAATCTAAAGATATTGGGTTAAGCATAATATAAATTAGACTTAATGTTGAGTAAAATCAAACATAAGTTAGATTTTAAGACTTTATATTCAATGTCTTTTGAATCTAAATTATTTGGGGTTATAAATTAGACTTAAAGTTCAGTAAAATCTAAGTTAAGTTAGATTTTAGGATTTTAAATTCAATGTCTTTTGAATTTAAAAATATTTAGGGTTATTCTTAATGTAAATTAGACCTAAAATTGGGTAAAATTTATTATAAGTTAGATTTTAGGATTTTAGATTCAATGTCTTTTGAATCTAAAGATGTTTGGGTTAAGAAGTTTGGTTTTCTTAAGTCTAATATATTTTTGTCATAGCATTTCAGGTCCAATGTAAATTAGTCCCGAAGGAGTTTTGTTAAGTCCGATTTAAATTAAGATTAAACTTTAAAATCTAAGGTTGATTAGATTTAATTAAGTTTAACCAAACTTTAAAATTGGATTAAGTCTAACAATAATTAGACTTAATGTGTTAGATTCAGTATTGTTTGAATCTAAAGGATTTTTAATTATATCTGGATCATACTTACTATTTGAGTTGAGTTCGGGGTTCAGGCTGACTTAATTTTAATTTAAGTTGATCCTAAAGTTTAGTTGAGTTAAATTTAATTTGGGTTGAACCTAAAGTTTTGTTGAGTTAGGTTCAATTCGGTTTGAACCTAAAGTTTTGTTGAGTTAGGTTCAATTCAGTTTGAACCTAAAGTTTGGTTGAGATAAATTCAATTTGGTTTGAACCTAAAATTTGATTGAGTTAGGTTAAATTTGGGTTGAACCTAAAGTTTGGTTGAGTTAGGTTCAATTTGTATTGAACCTAAAGTTCGGTTGAGTTAGGGTTATTTTAGGTTGAACCTAAGTTTAGGTTTGATTTAGGTTTTATGTAAGTTGAACCAAAAGGTTTGGGTTAACTTGGGTTCAAGTTAGGTTGAACCTAAGTTTTGTGTTAACTTGGTTTTAGTTTTAGTTGAACCTAAGTTTAAGGTTAACTTGGGTTTAATTTGAGTTGAACCTTAGTTTAGGTTTAAGTTTTGCTTTTACTTAATAAGGTTGATTTTGTATTTTAAGTTTAACATTAGATTAAACTTAAATAAGGGTTGATAATTAAACCTAATTTAGGTTGGGTTTAATTGGATTAATTAGACTTAGTTAGGGTACATCTAATTAGGGTTTTAGGTTAATTAAACCTTATTTTGGTAAGGTTTAATTAGGTTGATTAGACCTAATTAAGTCAAATTTGGGTTTATGATTATTTAAATCTTATTTAGGTAATTTTTAATTGATTTAACTAGACCAAATTAGGGTTAGGTCTAATTAGGGTTTAAGTTTAATTAAACTTTATTTAGGTAAGGCTTAATTGGTTTAATTAGAACTACTTAGTGTTAGGTCCAGTAAACATTTTAGATTAATTAAACCTTATTTAGGTAAGGTTTAATGTGTTTAATTAGACCTTATTAGGGTTAGGTCTAATTAGGGTTTATGATTAATTAAACCTTATCTAAGTAAGGTTTAATTGGTTTAATTAGACCTACTTAGGGTTAGGTTTAATTAGGGTTTAAAATTATTTAAACCTTATTTTGGTAAGGTTTAATTTACTTAATTAGACATACTTAGGGTTAGGTCTAATTAGGGTTTAAGATTAATTAAACCTTATTTAGGTAAGGTTTAATTAGTTTAATTAGACCTAATTAGAGTTTAAAATTAATTAAACATTTTTTAGGTAAGGTTTCGTTGGTTTAATTAGACATAATTAGGTTAGGTCTAATTATGGTTTAACATTAATTAAACCTTATTTAGGAAAGGTTTAATTAGTTTAATTAGACCTAATTAGAGTTAGTTCTAATTAGTGTTTAAGATTAATTAAAACTTATTTAGGTAAGGATTAATTCGTTTAATTAGACCTAATTAGGGTTAGGTTTAATTAGAGTTTATGATCAATTAAATCTTATTTAGGCAAGGTTTAATTGGTGACTAATTAAACCTTATTTAGGTAAGGTTTAGTTGGTTTTATTAGACCTAATTAGGGTTAGGTCTAAATAGGGTTTAGTTTGACTTAAACCTAATATTATTAAGGCTTAGGTTGACTAATTAAGTCTAATGAGGGGTTATACCTCATTAGGTTTATTTTGACTTAAACCTAATGTTATTAAGGTTTAAGGTGATTAATTAGGTCTAATGAGGGGTTATACCTAATTATGGTTTACTTTAACTTCAACCTAATGTTATTAAGGTTTAAGGTGATTAATTAGGTCTAATGAGGCGTTAGACCTAATTAGGGTTTATTTTGACTTGAACCTAATGTTATTAAGGTTTAAGGTGGTTAATTAGGTCTAATGAGCGGTTAGACCTAAGTAGGGTTTATTTTGACTTAAACCTAATGTTATTAAGCTTTAAGGTGATTAATTAGGTCTAATGAGTGGTTAGACCTAATTAAGGTTTATTTTGACTTAAACCTAATGTTATTAAGTTTAATGTGATTAATTAGGTCTAATGAGGAGTCAGACCTAATTAGGGTTTAATTTTGCTTAAAACTAATGTTATTAAGGTTTAAGATGATTAATTAGGTCTATTAATTGGTTAGACCTAATATGGGTTTATTTTGACTTAAACCTAATGTTATTAAGGTTTAAGGTGACTAATTAGATCTAATGAGGGGTTAGACTTAATTAGGGTTTACTTTGACTTAAACATAATGTTATTAAGGTTTAAGGTGATTAACTAGGAATAATGAGGGGTTAGGCCTAATTAGGGTTTATTTTGACTTAAAACTAATATTATTAAGGTTTAAGTAGGTTAATCAAGTCTAATAAGGGATTAGACTTAATTAGGAGTTATAATGTTAAACCTAATGTAATTAAGGTTTAACAGGGTTTAGTTAGGTCAAATTTTGGTTTAAGATCCAATTAGGGTTTTGGTGAAGTGTGAGTTTACTTGGATTGGAATTAAATGTTTGAGTTTGGTTTGAATCTACTTGGGGATTGGATTCAAGTTAAAACTTATGCCTGTGTTAGTTACACTTAAGGGATTTTGACTTTGGGTCTATAGGGTTAGATCTAATAGTTTTGGGGAGATGACTAAACTCAATGTCAACTAGGGTTTAGGTTCAATCTAGATTTAGTTTATGAATATGAACTAAGATTCATGATTTAGTCTATCCTAAATGTCATTTAAGGCTATGGTTCACGCCTAAAGTATTCTAGGTTTTAAATGTAACTTTGAAATTTATCATTTTAACCCTGTGATGAAAATGTCATTTTAAATTTTTCCAATGGTCAAAGATTGTCCTTCTAGAGTTTAAAATTGTTACTCTAAATTTTCTAACAATTTCCAAATTTAAGCTCCAATTCCTTGATTTTTTATAATTATTTTTGGAAATAATTACAAAATTTGATATCAATTAGGAAATTAGATTCTAGAGAATTTTTCTAGCCTTGGAAAAATCAGGAGTTGTTCCTAAGGACTAAAATTTTGATCCATAAAATTTTTAGATTTTTAGGATTTATAAATAATTTTTAATAATTAAATTACTCTAGGGAATAATTAATTATTTAAAACCTAAATATAATTTATTAAATTTTGATTTTACTTTTGATAATTTTGACCTCGTTTTATTGAATCCAGGTATATTTTTAATTTATTAAATATATTTTTAGTTTATTTTTCTACAATGATATGAATTTTTCAAGATTTCCGCATTTAATTAAATAAGAAAATCCAGATTTTCTAATTTATCCACATAAGCTCAGACTAGATCTTCGGATCCGTCGTACACTACGGGGCACTACGGGATTGGCTGGGTTTTTCACGTGGCAGCTGACACGGCCCGCAGTTTCAACTATTTCATATGGATGAAACCATGGTCCGACGAGATCACAACCATCCTTTTTTAATATATAAAAGACATCATCCCGTCGTCTTTCCTAACCTGTTATAAGCCGCGAATCATCCATTTTCAAGGTATAAGATCTCACTCAAATCTCCATGGATTTTAGTGAGGTTTGTTCCTAAAGGTCATCTCAGAGAGACGAACACATCCATACGGTGATATGTGTATTTTGAAATAGTTTACTTCACAAATATTCAGATTCGAGCAAGATTTAGGTTAAAATGGCCATACCTGGTCTTGATGACAGACACGATCGTTGGGTCCTTGCGAAGCATCCCCTATGCTCAATTTGAATTGAAATCGGGTGGAGGTATGATTTCACTGAAATGGGTTCACGGCTTGGTCTTAGAATGTGTTAGGGCTCACAAGAAGATCCAATTTTGATTCGAAACCTCTTCGTACACCTCAGGGATGGTTTAGGAGTGATCAATTTGGAGTTTTGATGATTTTTGTGTTAAGCGAAAAATATATCCTATTTTTAGGGTGAGAAATTGGGAGAGGTGGGTGAGTATCAGGAGCTTAATCTATATGATATAAACTCCTTAGGTTATGGACATAACTTTTTATCTTGGGTGTGTCTGGGTTTGGGTAGTGTAGGTGGTTCTCTCTTCTTTTTTGGGGCGCTCGCGTTTAGGCTCTATTTATATCCATAGAGAGGCCATGGCCGAGCTTAGATAAAATTGGGATTGCTTGGGGATGAAGCTAACCGTCTCATGATGGCATGGAGATAAATTTTCTAGCTTGAGATAGCTATGGTTGAACTTCCCAAGGTTACTCCATGTTGAACTCAACTATGGTGAAAGCTTGGTATGTATTTTGGCTCCCCTCCATTGGTTAGCTCATGAGGTGGACAAGGCTGGTTAAAACTTGCTGAATTAACCTCCCCCATGTATGTTCACAAGCTAACTCAATGGGTTCACAAGGGAATGACTCATAAGCCTTCTCTTTCCTTACTTCTATGGCATGTCATGATGGGGCAAATTATGATGGAGAGGATGATTTGAATAAGCTTCTCTCCCATTTGATTTGGGGGAGTTGAATGATGACTCATAGACATCATTCTTTAAGTATAACATGAAGGAATGACACCTTTTCATCTATTCATGATGGTAAAATAATGAGTTTTAACTTTGGTTAACCATGGTGGCTAATAGGTTTGTTATGGGGTTAGTCAAGTCATGGTGAAGTCCAATGGGTTGTGTATGACCCAATATCAATAGGACATGAATTATATCTGGGGACTTAAATGTGAATTATAGGTTTAAAGCCATGAAATTTGTATTGCCATGGGTTTAACCCATAAATTATTATCTAAAACCTATATCTATTTGTCGGCGCGCGGAAGGGGGTTGGGTGTGATTTTTTTTATTTAATGTATATACACATATAAATTTTGGAAAATATCATTTTTAATTTCAAAATATGAAATCAGACTGGTCTCATAGATGCAATAGTTTAAATAGTCGAGTACTACACCACAAGCGATGTATCTATCCCGAAGAATGGATATATTGCTTACTGGTGAGGCTTGATCAAATAAACTAAAGTGCCCATGACATCCATTTGGTCTGCAAACCTTTTATGTTAACTGACAATTTTCCCTATCTAATATGAAAGAATTTGATAGTGCTTATATTAATTCGAGGTCTTTAAGTTTCCTATAAGGGTAATCCACTATAGTTAATTAAGATGACCCGAGTTACCTAAGTAAACTCTTGATATAAATCAGGAAATATTGTATTTATGACTTCCAAAAGGTAAGGTTCTTCAAGAGAATGTGGTAGTAGGAGATTCAATAGATGAATGGCTCAAATTTCAGAACAGTTATTGTAGGGATCTAAAGGAAGCGGAGACTAGGGGAAAGACATAGATGTAAGGGAGATCTTGATGTTCTCCCAAACAATCCTATGGTTTGGCTTTAATTTAGGAAATTTATTCAGTGTTTGATCCTACTAATTTATTTAATTAGGCTTACATTCACTTGATATCCAACATGTGAATAACTTGGAAGATAGGAGGGTTTATGTCATACCCGATGACGACCTCAGAATCCTAACACAAGTTAGAGCTTATATTGCATAAAATGCAAAGGCCTAAAGAGATATGGTGAGGGTTTATGCTTCACTAGGCAAGCTACCTTGAAGTCTTATGGCTTGTTATTTAATTCTTAAGGAGTTTTGCTGTTGAAGATGGTCATGCTGCCCACTATGCGTGCTCCAAGCTCCTCATCGTAGCAGGTTTAGTTTAAAAAAGTGCCAATTGAAAAGAAAATAGAAGTATCATGTTTTGGAAATTTTTAAATTGAGGTGTCTTAATGTCTTATTAGGGGAATATTTAAGTTGATTATAGCGACACTAGTTAGGATCCCATGGTTCCCTCATTCTGCACCATTATTTTCTTCAGAATAACTTAATCCAAATGAATTTACTAAACTCAACTTGATGAGTTCCATATTTTCATTTAGACCATGGGAAATCCAATTAGCAGCCGTAGGTTGCATCCTCTGAGGTATTCCCGATCATCCGATAGATACATCTTAAATTAGTTGTAATTGTGATTTTGTTTCGTTTGTGATTAAATTTTGAGTTGTCTTATATGTTGACTATTGTGCTAGTGAATTTTATCTTGTTTTGTTTTAGTTTAATTTTTGTTTTGGTTTTGTGGCTATCCTAAAAGTTTTGGTTTTAATGCAGGGTGACATTGTTGTTTGACATGGAAGCTCCTAAGCAAGAAAAGTATAGTAAAGGAAGTACTGAAAGAAGGTATTGTAAACTTGTAAAAGTGTACCTGAACATATTTTCTTGTTCCTCCACCTGAGACTTTAGTATCTTTTGCATTAAACATTTATAATTGCAAGAAAGTAAAGCTTATAGATATGTTCGTCACAGGCCTACTAAACCCTATGTCATAACTTGGTGGGTCCTATTCATCCATTTAAGTGATCTCTTCATTTAATAAATATGACAGGTTCACTTGTCCTACAAGGTGTACTGAAGATTTGTGAGAAGGCCTAGGAGATACCTAGACATTTCAGAATCCTTCTGAGCTTCCTTGAGTTCATTTTTGACTTATCATAATTATTAAATGATTTATTTATTTGATGACCTTATGCTTAGTGAACTAATGTTTTAATTACCCCAAAAGGTGGGGAAAATATCACTTGATATTTCACTTAGGAATTATATAAGTGGGGCCTTTAGAGGTAATTTAATTTATGAGAGAAATTAATCAATTTTTATGGGCTTGTAATGTTTCAAAAATGTTTATGATTGATTGTGTATTCTTTTCTAATCCTCATTAGTTAAATTTTATTAAACTTAGTCTCACTACTAAGCCCTTAAGATTTAGGTGGGTATGCTAGTAATTTTTAGAAAAGTTAATTTACATAATTATGATTCTTGTTAATGTATTATATTGTTACTTCAAAATCAACTAGGGTGTTGAAATAGTAAATTATCAACTTCCAAAGATCAACCCCTAACCTTCAGGATCATTTAATTAATTTTTATCCAAATTAAATTGATTAATTAAATTATAAGGTTATCCTGTTAATATGACAAAAATGAGATGGGTTTCTACCATTTATCCCTTTATGTTTCAGTCATTCAAACATAATAATTAAAATCATCCATTGCCTATTTCCCACTTTAATTAAGCCTAAAAATTGAATAAGGCTAAATTCTTCAAAATTGTAGTTTTGCCCCTAAAGGCATTATCAGTTCATAATTCATTAAATTTAACTCAAATGACTTGAAAATTTTCATATTAGTCCACTCATGGGTTAATTAAAACATTAAAGGAGAATATGTGATTATTCCAAGTTTAATTTAATTTATATAATTATTTTAATGCAAAAATATGATTTTCAAGGGAAATTCAATAACTTAATCAAAACAAAGTTTCTGTTCCTGAGAAAATTATTGGAGGTTCACATAGACTAGAGGACCATTTAGACCAAATTTCATGATTTTTTGATATTTAATGTAATTATTATAATTATTCCAATTTTTGGGATTATAATTAAATATAAAATATTATAAAAGTTTAAAATTAAGTTTTGCATTTTTCTTAAATCTTTCTGAGTTTACGGAACCTAGATAAACAAATTGCATATTTTTTTCTTTAAATTATTAGAATTATTTTAGTTAAAAATTAGGGAATTTTCATTTTTAGCGTTTGAAAAACTATTTTTAAGCTTCAAAAACTGATATCTTCGTTTAGAAGATTAGGAAAAATATTCTAATTACTCCTAAGTGATTAGGAGATAATTTAGAAAATTTCCATAAATTTAATTAATTTTGTGATTTTTGTTAATTTGTAATTATTTTAAATATTTTAAAATTCAATTTTAGGCTTAAAATTGAAGATTTTATTTAAATTTTATTTTTATATTTAGAAAATTCATCTGGGTACTAGGAACTACCAAAACCAATTTCATAATTTTTTGACTTATATTTTAATTATTAAAAATCATTTTAGTGTCAAAAATATCATTTTGCTTAAAAAAATTCATTTGAGTGACCAAATCAACTCTAATAGACTTGAAAATTTTTATGGGAGTTTCTCTAACCTTAAATTACCATAGAGAGTTATTTTTGAGTTATTTATGTTTATATTTAATATAATTTATTTTTATTTGATTTTTAGGTCTTATTTACCATTAGGTTTATGTTTAATGAGTTAAACCAACTTTCCATTTTTTCTAGGGTCCTCTGGTCATAAGTAGCCTACAAAAATTTACTTTATATTGTTCTGATTATTATTTTAATTATTACAATGTTTACACCAAAATAGGTATGCCAATTTGAAAAATAAAGATCTCTGTCTAGAGATCTCCTCTGACTTTGGAAAAATCAAGGGAAGATCCACTAAGACAGAGGCAACAAAATACCAAAATAGTAAGCCATGGTGAAATATGCATGCACATGAAGAACCCAAATACTCCATACTATATTTAATTCATTAAAAATCAGACATGCTTCAAATAAATTTCAATCCATTTCTAAATTGTTCTACTATGATTTGGCACCACATTCTGAGTCATTAAACGCTTTATACTACAAGAGTTTGTCCAGCGTGATCTGATACATTCATTTGATACACGTGCGGTCCAACGACTCAGCATCTTCGTCCCCAACTAGTGTGCACAGAGAACCGTCAACCTTATAACCTTAAGTTCTCGAGATAGACTCAATTAAATCACATGAGGTTTGTTTTTATGGACTCATCTGACCTAGATGAACCTATCCATACAGTTTATATGGTATGAAATATAGTCTATACATCTATAGGATCAAAACAAGCTCGGGAGGGGAGAGTGTTCAATACCTCTGTCTGAGAGGGGAGGCCTCAATTAGATGGTTGTGGTAGCTTTGATTAGCATTGTGCTGTGGTGAAATTTTTAGACCTGAATTTAACCATGGTCGATTTCAGGTGTTGATCAAACTTTGGTACAAAGGCTCTCTGTGATGGGGCTTTGATGTGGGAACTTCTTCTTTCAGTGTTGTGAAGGTGTGGACACAATTAATTGAACTTTGGTACAGTGTGGAGCTGTAATGGAATATGTCCCAGTTTTGGCTGGAATTCTAGTTCGGGATATTAGGTCAGGACAGTGAGATTCAATGGCTGATGGTGGTGGGGTTGCACTCAAGAGGTCTCAGTGAAGCTCTTAGAGCAATTTGGTAGGGTTTCCTTAAGAAATTTTTTAGCACCTGAACTTTAGACGTGAAGGGGCTATTTAAAGCCTGAGCCAAAATTGGGAGCTCAGGTGGAATTGGGGTGCCAATGTGGGTGCTTTAGCTTGCTTATAGAGAGGGTTGAGTAGTGCAATTGATTAATGAGGGGATGCCACACTAACAAGGCTTAATTTTTTGTTTAAAGGGGTATGGGGGCACTTGGACTCAGCCATTCCGGCGGCTACGTCGGCCAACAAAGATAGGGAAGGTGGCTGGCAGGCTGATGGGAGGTAAGGGCGGTTTAAATGATGCTTAATTGGCTGCCATGATGAGTAGTTTGCTTAGAGTAATGGTTTAGCTAAAAAGCAAAAAACAAGTTGACTTAGTGAGGGACCTTTGGTCCATAGCTCATTTGCGTCAGTTTTGGTAGGTTTAGACTAGTCCTTAGGGTTTGGTGAGCTCAATTTGACCAATTTGGCTAAATTTTGAGAAATTTGGGTTATGGTCTGATTTGAGTCACTTTGGGTTTAAGTTGGGCTAGGTAAGGTTTGAGATTGGGTTGAGCCCAAATGATCAAGCAATTTGGTGTGTATGATTGTCATGAAGAGTTTAGAAAAGGACTGGAGTTGTTTTGAATTGATTTGGGGGTTCAATTTAGCGTAATTTGGGATTTTGGTCAATTTGGGACAAACTAGGTTAGCTTGACCCTAGGTTGGGCTAGAGTGGGGATAGGCCCAATTGATTGTTTAAAATGGTCTAGGGGGATGTGGTGAAGAGTTTGCAACATAAATTGTGTGGTGATTTTAGGGTTATGGCATCCAATTTGGAGTGATTTTGTCATGTGTCCAATTTGGGGCAAATTTATGATTTCTGTATTTGGGTTGATTTGGGGGAGACTTGAGTTCAAATTGGAGGCAATTGAATATTGTGTTTGACCTAGGGGAGTGTCATGAGAAGTTAGGAATTCAAATTGAGGAAAAATTGATTGACATTAGGTTCAATTTGGGTGAAATGGGTCATTTGGTTAAAATTGGGAATTTTAAGTTTGGGTTGAAATCAGGTTGAAATCAGGTTGAAATGTGATTTAAATTGGGTTTGGATTTGGTTTAGATTGAGGCTAGGGATGTTTAACTTTGGTTTGGAATTGAAATTGAGCAAAACTGGGGTTAATTGTGTGTACATTTGGGGTGATTTAGGCATTTTGAGCCTTGAAGGGCAACTTGAGGCTTTTTATTAAATTGGGCAAATTTGGTCAAATTTGATAAAATAAATTCATTTAAAATTTTGAAATTAGGTTAGCTTGACTCTAGGATGGCTTTTTATTAAATTGGGCAAATTTGGTCAAATTTCCTTATTCTTGGTCTCTTCCTCCTAAATACTTAGAGGTTAGACTTTAAGCAAATGAAACTACCAGTGAAGTGCAAAAGGTTTGAATTTCCAAGGGGAAGGGTTCCAAGACTAGTCTTCTAAGAAAGTCACCAGGAGAGTCCTATGGCTAGACCCTAGGCTATTCTCAAGTGAGATTAGACCTCAACCAAAAGTACGGTCAACACTAATGAACTTGAATTTTTTTCTTTTTAATGAATTAAAATACTAAAATATTTTGGTGAAAAAACCAAATTTTGATAAAAAATGATGAAATTGACAAAGTTTGATCAATTTAGGTACAGGGTTGACCTAGGTTACTGACTTAACCTTGACATGGTTGAGTGAGTCATTACGAGCTATTCGATAACCTAAAGTGGCTTATTTTGACCCACTTTACTGTTTAAATTGACAAAATGGCCATGTTTGGTCATATTGGAGTGTTGAGTTGATCAAATGGATCAAATTTGACCAATTTGGTGTTTGGGTTGACCAAGTGGTCTATGGGGTAATTATTTGTCCAAAATTAACCATTTTGACTAAAGTTTGACTAGTTAGGTCAAGGGTTAACCTGGTGGTTAATGTGTGGTCATTGGGTCAAAAATTGACCATTTTGGCCAAGGTTTGACCAGTTAGGTCAAGGGTTGACCTAGTGGTCAATGTGGTAGTCATTAGGTTCAAAATTGATCATTGGGTCTAAAATTGACTATTTTGGCCAAAGTTTGACCAGTTTGGCCAAGGGTTGACCTGGTGGTGAATGTGGTGGTCATTCGGTCAAAAATTGACCATTTTGACCAGTTAGGTTAAGGATTGACCGGGTGGTCAATGTGGTGGTCATTGGGTCCAAACCATTTTGACTAAGGTTTATCCATTTAGGTCAAGGGTTGACCAGGAGGTCAATGTGGCGGTCATTGGGTACAAAATTGACCATTTTAACCAATTTTTGATTAGTTAGGTCAAGGGTTGACCTGGTGGTCAATGTGGTGGTCATTTGTTCTAAAATTTACTATTTTAACCAAAGTTTGACCAGTTGGGTCATGGGTTGACCTGATGGTCAATGGGGTGGTCAATGGGTTCAAAATTAACCATTTTGACCAAAGTTTAATCAGTTAGGTCAAGGGTTTACCAGGTGGTCAATGTCCCCAAGTTAAGGTTTATTTTTATTTGTTTGGTTCATCTGGGATGTCTCTAGAATTTGAGCTCATTTCAGTTTCACCCTAAATTATAGGGTTAAAGAGATCTTGGATATATTCACGAAGAAAATTTGGTAGACTTCTTTCGAAGGTAGATTATGAATGTCATTCATAATGCATACTCAAAAAAGTGAGGTCAATACATGTCAACGGAAGAATGGTAATGTAGACCATGTGGTACATAGATGCATTACCGATGTATGAAGATAAAACCTCCTGATCACAATTAAGAGAAACAATCTCCATCGAAGCCGCTAGAAGTTGTTAGTCGCGAGATCAAGATTTTGGGCTAGTTCCCAAAAAAATATATTTAATTTAATACATATGTAATTTTTATTTTTGAAAATTAGCATTTTAATATTGAAAAACACGAGACCAAACTAATCCTATAAATTTAATAGCTTTGAAAGTTGAGCGCAACACCACAAGAAATACATCAATTCTGAGGAAAAGACACATTGCTTCATAGTGAGGCTCGATTAAATGAACTAAAGAGTTTATGACATCCATTTTGGTCTGCGAACTTTTTTTATGTTGACTGACAAGTTCCCCTATCTAATATAAATATTAGAAAGTTTTTATATTACCTAGGTTCCAAGTTCCCTATAAGGGAAAGCCCATATATTTCATTATATCTTAAATGTCCGAAGTCACCTAAGAAAACTCTTAATGATGATCAGAAGTACTTGTCTTCAAGAATTCAACCTATAGGGTTTTTAAAACTAGACATTGAAAAAGTCAACTAGGAACGAACAAAATGAGAGTAGTTATTATGGAATATAAAGGAAAAAAGGTAGAGGATGCCACAGATCCTTAAGAGAACCTCAATGACTTCTAATATATCCTATTGTTTGGCTAGAGTTTTGAAGATTATATAACTTGATATTTCAATCATGTCAATTTTATTATTTTGGGCTTACACCTACAAGATCCTAATCATGCAAAGAGTCTAGAAAGATAGGAGGGCTCATGTCGTACCGAACGACAACCTTAGAGCCTAAAGAGAGTTAGGAATTATGCTACACAACATGATTATGCAGGAGCCTAAAGGTAAATTGAGGATTTATGTCATGGTAGAAGAACTAACTCGAAATCCTATGGCTTGTTGTTTAATTCTAAGGAATGATTTAGTTGATGTAGACTAGTTTTGTTGTTGTAGACTGTCATCCTCCATATGTTACGGCTTGCTCCAGTGCTCCTTGTCGAAGTTGCAACCTCAAGTTATATGTTTTATGGTTTCACAGTTTATGTGTCATGTATTTTTTTTGCTTGTTGTTGTTATTGTTCTAATATTTGGGGAAATTTCAATTTATATTAGGCAGCACTGGTCAAGGTCTCATTGTTCCATTATCCCAACACCACCATTTTCTCTTGAATTTACTTAGTCCGAGCAAGCAGTAAAACTTAGTTAGACCGAAGAATTCTAATTAGCAAACATAGGTTATGTCATCTAAGTGATCCTCTTAAATCCAAAAAGAGTGAATTATGTTCGTTCAAAAGATTTGACAGTGTATTGTTATTTTTTGAAATGTATTTTTTTTGCATGTGTAATCATTATAGCAAGCATGATAAAGCAGTATGAAAATTGTAGTAAATAAATAATAAAAACATAACAAGGCCTCTACTACCACTGCAGGTTAGTCTAATAAACAAAATATATTTCTAGAAAATTTAAGTAAATTGCAAGTAAATTCAGCATAAGGAAATCCAAAAAAATCATAAAAATACAATCAAGTAAAACGAATCCCGATTTCACATATGAATGATCGGGCCTAAGTGTAAGAATTTGGTAAAGGTGGGGGCTTAAAGTTGGAATGTGTGCTTTATAATTCGAGTTGTAGGTAAAAACTAATTCAGGAGCTGCAGACCTTGAATTATACGACTCAAATTGAGAGAGAACTTTTTGGAGGATTATGAAGCAGAAGAGATACATGAATTTATGGTAGAAATGGTGGATCGATAAAATAATTAATATTCAAATTTGTATTATAATGTTATTCAAGGATAACTTAAGACAGAAGAGTAACCTACTAAAATTTGATCTGGAACTTGAATCACCTACAGAGAATCCAACGAGAAATTTGAGAGATCTAAAACTATGTTATAGAAATCCATTTTTTATGAACTTTAAGAATGATATTAATATGCAAATTGGTAAAATCACTAGAAGAATATTGGTTCTAGAAAGAAACTTGAGGAATACTAATCAGAATTAATATTAAAGGAAGAGCTGAAAGACAATTAAAATTTGAGGATTTTGTTAGGGATCCCTAGATCCAGAAAAGGTTGAGCTATTGATCAAGGATTACTTAAATAGAATTTTGATCCAGAAGGAATCATTTATTGGGCTGACGATGTTAAACCAAACTCTTTATTGGAGGCAACCCATAGTTATCAGTGTGGTTTGATTTAGTATGCTTGAAGGTTATGATTGTTAGGGTTGTATTGTGTTCGCTTTAGTGTGGATTGATATGCTTGATTAATGATTGTTGGACGTTTGGTTTTTTAGAAAATTGAATTGATCTTTGTTTGTCATTATAGATTGATCAGTTTGATTGAAGTTTGTATTGTTAGTGGTTTGATGTAATCTTTGAGTGCATCACGAGGGATGTGATTACTTTAATTATTATGGATCCATCTTAATTTCTATTACTTCTTTTCTCTGACCTTGTGTTCAATCGGTAGGGTCATGAACCTATTTCACGAGTAAGATGTTGATGATCTTACACTACCCTTATAATTGTTAGAGGTGCTTAATTAATTGGATATGGTGATGCCTGAGGTTAGTTTTCACGACCCAACGTATCAGGGATAAGTTTATCCATGGTATTAGACTATATAAAATCATTTATAATTACCCAATTTATCACATGGTTTGAATGAAATTGCACATTAAAGAAAGGTTATTTTCATGTCTATTTTGTGGGTATGCCAATTGGTGCACAAAAAAGCTGAAACGAGGTAAAATGGAGTTAAAACGGAGCAAAACGGGGCATAATGGTGGAGTTGTCTGAAGGGTGGCGCCTAGGCCCCAATGATGACGAGAAAACAGTGCTTAGGCACCAAAAAATGGTGCCTATGCACTGGAAATGGCTGCTAGGTGCCAGAAACGGTTAGAGGAGGTTTAAGACGATCCAAGGCATTAAAAGGCACCGTTTGAGACATGGAGAGGAATCTTTTGACACTTTTCGACATTTAGGAAGTCTTAGAACATCCAAGAACATCTAAGGGTCATAGATAGAAGTAGGATTGTAGATTTCTACATTTTCTGGAATGATTGGTGAGGGATTTTTGAGAGATATGTTTAAGAAATTGTAATAGTGTTGCATGTACCAGCGGGTGATGTGCGGTTTATTTCTGTATGCTGTACATCTTTCAACACTACAACACACAAGACAACTAATTTAAGAAATATTAAAGAGAAATCATAATCAATTCATTTCAGTATAATCATTTTAATCTTTAAGCTGCCAACCCTAGTGATATACTAAGTTATTATGATTAATATATGGTGTCACTAAGTTGCAAATGCAAGTAGATGTACCTCTGTTAACCTCACTTTATTAAGTTCTACTCTTTCGTTAGAAGAACCTAGTATCTGGCCATAGAACTTTCTTGGCGACTATCTTAGAAGACTAGTGATGAAACCATCCCCCCTTAGAAATCAATATGCTTCTTTGCTTCACTTGGAGTTTCATATGCTTAAGGCTAACCTCTAACACTATGTAGAATGAGGCTAAAGATATGAAAGCTCAAAGGGAGTCCCCTATAGGATGGTCAAGCCTTAGGGTAAAACCTGGGTAGTCTATTCTTGGTTAATCTAGTTCACACACTCATACCTAATTACACTTACACTCACTACCCCAAACCCTAAAACTAAGCTTTCTCAACTTGATTCCATACTCATTTGGAAACTTATGAGGTTGGTTCCCCACGCCCTCAGCCTATGGCTAAGGTGGCTAGGACCAACACATGGAGGCTCCAAGAGGGGCTTTACCTTGGTTCAGGACTCAAGAAGGTTAGCGTCCTTCAATTAACCCCAATTCTACAAAATTCCAACTTTGACCCTCTTAACCCCTAAAACTTCTCCCATATTACCAAACTACCCCTAAACCCTAATTTTGATCAAAATTCCAGATTCCCCAAATTACCCAATTCCCTCCAAAAATCATTCCAAAATGTTCCCCATCACTAAAATTGACCAAGAAATCCCATATTGACCAAAATTCCCAAAAAAACCATAAAATTAGCCAAAATTACCAAAATACCCCTCATGACAAAAAATTTCCAAAAATTCAAAAAATATCCAAATTTTCAAAAATTACTTCAAATGTCTCCAAAATCAATTTGAACCACTCCAATAAGCCCAATTTGACCAAAAGCCCCAAATTAACCCTTTAAACTCAAAATGCCCAAATCATCCCCAATGTCCACCCAATTGACTTGGATCCTCCCCTATTTTAATTAAAAACTAAAATTCATCATGTTCAATCTCAATATAAACCAAATCGAAGACCACTTTAACCGATTTCCAAACCCAATTTCAAGCCTAAATCAAAAACCTAATTTTGACTATGTACCTAAATTTCCTCAAATTGAACCAAATAGCCAAGTAAATTTTCCAAATTTTGAATTCTAAACTATTAGTAACATTCCACCAAACCAAATTGATCCACAAATTTACCCTAATTTGAGCCCAAATCTCACCCAAATCCAACCCAAGCCAAAAATCCACAATTTGCCTAAAATTAGCCACATACTCAAATGTCACCAAATTGAATGCACTAACCCTGAAATTTCCACCCAATTTTTCATCAAAAGTCTTCATAATAATCACCTAGACAAATTGGAACCATAAATTGGACAATAGCCAAACTCTAGCGCAATCCAATCCCAAGCCTAACCCAAAGTTCCCAAAATTGATCAAATACCTAAATTTCACCAAATTGAACTACCAAACCATTTCAAAATCACTTTAATCCTTTTCTAAACTCTTCATGAAAATTATTCACATAAATTTGGACAATCAATTGGATCCAACTCAAGACCAAACCCAACATATTCCAAGTCCAAGTCCATGACCCAATTTTAAACCCAAGAACAAAGCTCACCAAAATCAAGCCAAATTGACTAAGCCAAGCCCATGACATCCAAAAGTTGGACCCTAGGGTTTGGTCTAAATCCACCTAGCCCAAACTAATGGAGCCATGGACCAAAGTTCCTCTAAATTGAGGATCCCCTTCCTTAAATGGCTAAGCCAAGGATATATTTACCAATTGCCATTGATGCGATGCGACTTTATATATGCTTTAAAATACAAGAATTTGATACCACTTTTTAGAATATTTAATTTCCAGCAAATGGCTTCAAAAACTTGACGTACAAGGTTTTCTTTTATAATTTTATATTTTGATTTTGTAAAAGACACAATTTTAAACGCAAGTATACGTATTGTTCATGTAATACAGGGCTCTAGTGGAGTCCTGGTTATCTATCCCACAGGGATAGAGAATTTTATAAAAAGTAAGAAATATAAGTAATATTTTGAAGTTTTCAAATGCAATTTATCTATACTTTTTTTTAATCTTTTATGTATATATTTAAATTTAATTAACTAACAATTTTTACTAAAAGAAAGTAAGCAATAAGAAGTAAAGTAAAGTAAGCAGAAATTAAAATTCAATGCAAGTATAAAAACGACATTCTCCTTTTTCAACTAATCCAAGAATTATAGAGTAATTCTCTTTTGTAGGGAATTAAGATTATGGTATTGTGCTAAATAGAAGCATTTTTATTCTTTACCCTTTGGTCCAGGTGCAAAGAACATTGACTAATCTGTAGATAAGCTCAGGATGTTTTATTAGTAGAATGAGTTAATCTAGGCTCACACTACTAGATGTTCAAGGGTGGCTATGGTCGGCCCTACCAGTGACCCGTTACCTTTCTATAAACCAAATTATTAGAATTTAGTCTGTCACTCTAAAAACTAATTAATTTTATACCAAATAAATATTATCTTCCTATTTATTTTCACTTCACCTTAAACAATCCGTGTATAGCCTGCGATTACCTAAGGATTCATGCGATATCTACTAGTTAAGAATTTATCTCTTGATAAGTCTCAAAATTCTTCAACAGGTTTTAACAAATTAAATGACCAATTTAAAAAGTAAACTAAGATCAGGTAATAATATCATCACAATGTTTTAAAATATTTTATATTTAATTCTCCTACAAAATTTAATTAATTTATAATCTTTTCATAGCTAAAAGGAGAAACATAACTAACTACTCAGAACACATTGAAATAACACAACAAAACATATTTATAAAACTTTGAACAAAAATACAAATACTTATCTGAAGTGTTCCTTCAAGCGATCTGTTTGCTTCTACTGACTCCAAAGCAATGATGAAAGACTCCAACAACAATAACACACAATAAACACTCAAAATAAACTCACTAGATACAAAATAAAGTGGCAACCTAAGTATGGAAGAGACAAAATAAAACTAGAGATGAGAGAGAAGATACTAAAATGGGTATGTGTACTAAGAGGGGGGTTTTGGTGCCATTTTCTCTGTAGAATAGGTTCCTATTTATAGAGCTCTGAATTTGACCAAGGGTTGTTAAGGCACCTCTTCAAAATTTGTCCAAATTCAATGTATCTTCTAGAAGGTAACCGTCGCGCCTAGGCACCGGGATCTGGCGCCTAGGCGCTGGACTCCGTGACCAGGTCTTTCGCACCTCTTCACTTTGGGTCGCACCTCTTCGCGATCCGGACCGTTTCCTTATATCCAAATACATTGTATCACATGTCCTATATATTATGAGTAACTTCTAGTCTTCTAGAAGCTCCAATAACCACTTAACACCGTCAAAATAACTGCCCAAAGTCATCAAAAAAACTTGACAGTGTCTGTATCGAATTGGCACTTAGGCGCCATGCTAATAATTCCAAAATTTTGCCCCATAAGCTCCATTTTTTCTCCTTTTTGCTCCTTTTCCTTCATTTTCTTTCTTGGACTCTTTTTAAATCATCTACATCCAAAAAAATGAAAATACCTTTCATTAAAGCAAATATCCTTAAGAATTGAATCATAAATAAGGCAAAAGAATGGGTATTTTTTTAGGTAGATCAAATTCCCCCAAACATAAATGTTACTTTCCATCAAGTAACCATTTTAATTACATAAATTAGATAACATTTGGAATGAAGTTAAAATATTTAAGATTCCTTATAATTTTTTGTTTTATAAATGCTTTAGCAAATCATTAACCAAATTTCACTAATAAAGTTTAATTTTAAGAATTTAAGAATATTTAACTACCAAATCATAAGACTTCCAATTTTTCATTTATTTCCAGAATAATTGTAGTTTGTCATATCAATGTCACATAGAATATTTACAAGAAAAAGATTTTCATGAAATATTTTTCTAGTAAAAATATATGTACATAGAAATTATGTTAAAAATCTATTAGTTTTCTTACTATAAGATAATTCAAGTGAAGCCAATTTTTGATTAGGCATTTCCTCAAGCTTCTCCTCACTCTTTTTTTCCTGGATTGTTTTTCAATCCCCTTTTTTTTTCTTAAGTGAGGATTACTATTTTTGGATAAACTGTTAATGATTTTAAACTTCACTATCCTTAACTTATTTTTAAAAACTTATAAATTCTTACTTAATGAATATGACATTAATAATTTATTATTTTTCAAATCTTATTTCAATCCTTTCTTTTTCAAGCAATAATCTCGATTCGTTAGTATTTCAAAAATACAATTCTCTTTACTATAAATAGAAAATTTTTAATCTTATTATTCTTTAAGTTAAGTAATTCTATTCTTAAAGTCAATCAAAATTTTTGAAATTTTAGTTAAATTTACTAAATTATTTATAAATTCAAAAATTTAGATAATCTTAATCAAAATTTTCATTTCTTATGTTATGTTAATATATTTTTAAAGAAAATATTATTTCTTAAAGGACAAATAATATTTAAATTTGATAAATGTTTTCCCTTCACGCAAACTTTAGCTTTAGTATAAATATGAATTAAGAAATTTTCTAAAGCATGAGAGAGAAATAAACAGGAATTAATCTAAGTACAATAATGATGTAGTAAGGAAAAACCTACTTCTAATTCTACACATGCTTCAATATGAGTATAACAGAAATGATTAAGCATATATAGAAAAAGTTTTGCAGAAAGCGGGAGATAATTTCTACAAATAAATATTCTTTTTTTTCTTTTTATATATATATTTTTTATATTTTTGAACATGCAAATTTACTAACTATTCATGAACACTAAACAATAGGCTGAAACAGAAATAAACTTTTATAGAAATTCATTCACATTTCAGTCTTAAACACACATCAGATAATCTAAAAACAGTTTTAACATACAAAGTTCAAAATAACACTAACAAATAACATCACAATAAACAACACTAGAAATAAGAAAATACACTAAAATCAGAATCAACAATCTCTAGAGATAAGTCAAGCTACTAATCACTGTCTGTAGCTTTATCATTGTCATCTCCAAAAAAAAAATCCATATCCTTATGAACAACATAAGGTGAAAATCTAGGACAAGTAGGGAACTGAAAATCGTGCTCACCCTTTAGAAATCTCACTAAAGACTTTGAATACTCAGCATTGTAATCTCTCTTTCTTTGTGTATACTCAGAAAGATGATTAATATTCTTGTCTATCGTATCTACTCTGCAGTGAGTTAAGAATAACTCATGTTGCTGCTCTATAAACTGATCATGCATGGTTTCCCAAAAAGTAGATGATGGCTATGCAGAAGTAGATGGTCTAGAAGTAGAAGCTCTACCTGAAGTAGGTAATGAACCAACAGGTGTAGTAGAACTCTTTCCTCACAGTCAATCATAAATGCTGACGCTTTCTCTTTCTATAGCTTTGCCAACTTGAGCTTTTCCTCAGAAAGCTCAGCAAAAACTCCACCACTTTGACATAGAGAATAGATCAGAGATGGAAAACCTACTCCAATAGAAGTGCTAGAACGAGCAGTAGCCTCCACAGAATCATAAATAATGCTCCCTACATCAATATACTTCCTCTCTTGAATGCAGTAGTTAAGAATAGCTCTATCTTTGGTAACTTCACTCAGATGATTGGATGGAAGGAGACGAGTAGAAATAAAGTAGTGCATGCCTTGGAAACACCATTAAGCTTAGAAGATGAAAAATTTACCCTTTTTCTGTTCCGAATCTTCCAGGCTCCAGTACTATCAATCAGGTAGGCAAAGATCATATACAAATCTCCCTCAGAAAGAGATAATCCTGAGTAATAACACTCTATGTTTGGCGGCAGGCCATAAAAATGTTGATGCATTCAGGAGTGAATCCTACGCCAACTCCTCGAAAAAAAATCTCGTATTCTTCCACATCCACGAAATTAGAATAAAATTCTCTAACAATCGTGATAACGACAACAGCAGTGAAATAGCTGAATCGTTGCCAGTTGAGCGAAATGACTGTTTCCTCAATTCTTCCTCTAGGATCATAAAAACTTCGCTCCGAGATAAATTTCCTAGTCGTAGCAAAATCATTGTATCGGAAGTGTGCAGGAGCAGTGATGAACTTGTTATGATCAAAATTTTTTCTTTCCTTTCCTTGCTTAGATTTGGGTGCCATCTAAACATGAAAATAAAAACGTGAAATAAATTCAACGGATCTAGGAAAATATACTAATTTAAGCTTTTCAAACTTGAAAAAAGCTTAAAAATTCATGGATTTAACGATAAAAAAAATCAAAATTTTTGTCAAAATTTCAGTTTTTCTAAATAAGAGCAAAATCCATGGTGAAAATAAAAAATAATGAGTTTAGAATGTAGATCTGACCTCGAGATGAAGAAATCGGGTGATTTCAAGCCCAAAAACTCAAAAATCCGGCTCTAAATGGATCTCTAGGTGGTATTTTCATGAAACATAGTGGAGAAGGAAGCTTAGGCGTCAATAATGGCGTGGGGGGATTTAAGAAGATGAGTTTTCGGGTTCAGGCTGAACCGGCTGTCGGCATATTTTTAGGTTATGTTGTATTTTTGAAAAAGGGGTCGCCTAACAGAAATTGTCGGCGAATTTTTAATTTAATTTAAATAAATAATTTGAAAAGTAGTATTTGATTTTGAAAATAATTTTAAATTTGAAGATTTTAAGATATGAAATCAAACCGACCTCACATCCCAAATAGTTTATATAAACGAGCATCGCACCACAAACCGTGTATCTATCCCTAAGGATAGACACACTGCTTGATGGTGGGGCTCGATTAAATAAACTAGAAGATTTGTGACATTTGTTTGGTCTGCGAACCAATTTTATAAGCCAACAAATTCCCCTGCTTAATATGAAAGCATTAAACAGGGTTTATATTACACAGGTTCTTAAAATTCCCTATAAGGGCAAGCCCCTATAGTTAATTACATCTTAAGTGACGGGAATCACCTAAGAAAACTCTCGATAATAATCGGTAGTTACGCTCTCAAGATTCTCGATGTTTAAGTTTTCGAAGGGATTGAATTTAGGGATTTCAATAGGGAATGGATCAAATTTGGAACATTTTATTTTGGGAATTCAAAGGAAGAAAGGTAGGAGAAATTACGGATTCGAAGCGAACTTCGGTAATTTCCCAACTATCCTATTGTTTGGCTTGAATTTAGGAAAGTCCTAATGTTTATTTAATGTTTTGATCTTGCCAATTTTAATTAATTAGGACTTATATTCGTATGACATGATCATATAAATAGCCTCGAAGATATGAGGGTTCATGTCGTATCGGACGACCACCTCGGAGTTCTAAGACCGGTTAGGGCTTAATTTACATGACATGATCATGCAAATGACTAACAAAAGGTTGAGGATTTATGTTGCACTAGGCAAACTAACTTGAAATCCTATGGCTTTGTTGTTTAATTCTAAAAAGTTTTGCTGAAGTAGACTCAGGTTTTGCTGATGACGATGGCCGTGCTGCCCACCATGCTCTGAGCTCCTTGTTGTTGCAGAGGTTTAGTTTTAGAAGTCATAAATCAGGAGATGAGAGAAGTGTTTTGGTTTAGAGAGATTCTTAATTTCTAAGTGTTTTTTATGTTTTAATTAAAACAAATCTTAAAGTTGATTATAACAACACCGGTTAAGATCCCACGGTTCCATCCTTCCGGCATCGTTATTTTTATCGGATTCACTTAGTACAGATGAATTTGCTAAACTCAACTGAATGAGTTCCACACTTTCATTTAGACCGTGGGAAATCCCGTTAGCAACACGTAGGTTACATCATCCGAGGAATTCCCGATCATCCAACAAGACGTTTTAATTTAGTTGTAATTGTAATTTTGTGTTCTGTTTGTGATTAAATTTTGAGTTGTTTTATATTTTGAAATGTTGTGGAGGTGAATTTTATCTTGCAATGAATTTTAATTTAGTTTTAGTTTCAGTTTTAGGGACTATCCTAAAGGTGTGGGTTTTCATGCAACAGTTGTTTATCATGCAAGAAAAGTAAGTGCGATACGATTAAATAAATTGCAATAATGTAAATTGCAACAAAATAAAAGCATACCTGGACGGTCTTCCCGTCATCCCAAGCTGCACTTAAACACAATTTAGAATATTTAAGCAAGTTCCTAGGTAAAGCTAAGGGAAGGGTTATGGTTTTCTACCAAATTCCTAATCCTACGGCTAGTCATTTCCTATGACGTCTAGGTTCTTGTGTTTTGGTTTGAGGACGATTTTCTTCATCAAAGAACAATTAAGTTCAATTGTTCTTATAAGTATCCTATCATATTGAGGAAGTGCTTAAGAAGAATCTTAAACATCTTTTCAATATTGCTAGAATTGTTTTAAGTCCAAATGAATTTAATTATACAAATGAATTAATCGTCCGAGAATTCAAGTTTTGTTGTTATCTTGCTCAGTGAACTAGGACATTTGAATATCCTATAAGTGAAGTAACACTACATTTAACATTCTGTTTAGGAATTATGACAACCAAAGCTTTCAAGGGCAAATTGGTGTTCAAATGGTTTGTGATTTAATTTAATCTCAGTTAACGGGTTTAAATTTGGAATAGTGTTCAAGTTGCTTTATTTTGAATTTCTTTATGTCTTAGGTGATGTTATTTTTAATTCAATTTAATTTAACTTTAATTTAATCTAATTTGGTTTAGTTTTAGTTTTAATTTAATTAAATTTAATTTAATTTAACTTGATTTGATATGCTTTAATTTAATTTAATTTAATTTAATTTAATTTAATTTAATTTGTTTAATTTAATTTAATTTAATTTAATTTAATTTAATTTGTTTAATTTAATTTAATTTAATTTAATTTAATTTAATATGTTTTAAATTTATTTTAATTTAATTTTATTTAATTCAATTTAATTTAAATTTTAACTTAATTTTATTTTTAATTTTATTTTAATTGAAATTTTAAAAGAGTTTAATTTAAATAATTTAACTTTAATTTAATTTAATGATTAAGTCTTTTAACATTTTAAAATCTTAAATTTGAATTATCATTTTAATTAGGAATTAAATGTTATTGAGATAATTAATTTAGGGATTCTTAAATTAAAGAACAAATCTCTTCCTAATAATATCCCTATTTTAATAATTCCAATTTTATTATTCTTCCAAATTTAATTAATTATTCAATTAAAGTTCATTTTAATTATTTTTTTTTAATTGTTTAGTAGGTTTCTACCTTTTAATTATTTAAATTTCAATCATCCAAATCAGATTAAGATCAAATATTTTACTTTTTAATTTTATTAAACCTAAAGTTTTAATTAAGGGTTAAAATTTTAATTACCACTTTGCCCTTCAAGCTTAATAATTTCATAACTCACTAAATTGAGCTTAAATGAACTTGAAATTTTTATGTGACTTCACTCATATGTCAATAAAGACATGAGAGGAGAAAATGTGATTTTTACGTATTTAATTTATTTATGTGATTATTTTTGGTGGAAAATAGAGATTTCCAAGGAAAATTTAATAATATGACCAAGGGAAAGTTTCTGTCCTTAAGAAAATTATGGGACATTCCTAATGACCGAGAGGACCACTTGGACCAATTTTGGTGATTTTTTGAATTATATTATTTTTATTATAATTATTTTGAGTTTTGGAGTATTAATTAATTTAAAAATAAAATAAAGGTTGAAAAATTTTTATATTTTTCAAAAATCTCTCTAATATCAAGGAAATCATAGAATCAATTTTTACAATTTTCTGATTTTTCCTTGATTTATTAGAATTATTTTAGTGGAAATGCCAAAAATATACATTTTTTTTAATTTTAAAATTACCTTAGGGCTTTAAAATTTAATATCTCACCAAATAGACCTAAGAAAAATATGGGGTTTGCTCCTAAGTGATTAAAATTCAAAATGTGACATTTTGGTGAATTTTATTATTTTTTGTGATTTTTATTATTTTTTAATTATTAAAATATTAAAATAATACAAAAAATCAACTTTTTTAGAAAATTGAAAATTTAATTTTCTTAAATTCCCCGATATCGAGAGGCTCCAAAACTAATTTGGTGAATTTTTGAAAAGCATTTTGAAAGTTATGAATTTTTAAAGTTCAAATTGACTAAATGGCTTAATCAACCCATTTGGTAGGGTTAACCAAGTCCAATTGACTTCAAATTTTTATTGTGAGTTCCTCTGATCCTAAAGGTCAGTGAAGAATTGATTTCAAGTCAATTTGATTTATGGTTAACTCTAATTAATTAGGGATCTATTTTGGCTGTTTAAGCCAATTAGGGTTATTTTAACCGAATTAATTCAAAACCTATTTTTCCTAGGGTCCTCCGGTCATAAGAAACATCACCAAATTTTCCTAGAATTTATTTCACAACATGCTTAATTATTGGATTTAAAATACTCAAAATAGTAACATGAATTTAAAAAATCAATAACTTCTCATAGGGTTGGCCTCTGACTTTGGAAAATTCAGGAAATATTCCCAAGTTCAGAGGCTTCAAAAGCCCTATGGTCTCATGCCATGGTGAATTTTCTATATACATGGAGAATTAAAACAATGCAGAGGGGAAATAAATCATTAAAAATAAAATACTTGATGAAATTAAATGATTTCTTTTCCACATTATCCTCCTCTGTTCACTGAGTAAGAGGGTATTTTTATTTTATTTTTCTGTTTTTTCTACACAAAGTTATGGATTTTTGAAGTTTAGGGAATTAAATAAATAGAAAAATAACCTAATTTTCTATTTATCCACGCGACGCCGCATCAACCTCGGCAGCTCCGAAACGCCGCGTGGCGCTCTCTGATTCGACGCCGCCATCTAACTCAGCGCTCTAGGGGCCCGCTGTATCGTTCCGTCTCCTGATCCGGCGCGATCCTGGCCGTCCGTCCGCGCGTGTATTAAATGAACGGCATCCATTCATCATCCCCAAGCGTCCTCACCCGAGAGCCGTCCACACTAAAACCCTAAGAACTCACTCAATACTTAACGGATTTTCATGTTCTTGTGCTCTATGGATTCGTCTTGAAGAGACAAACACATCTATACGGTGATCATGCATTGAAATTAAAGCATTTGAAATGGAGAATCTCCAGAAGCTCGGGATGAAGAATTAGCTCATACCTTTGCTCAGAGAAGTGTGGCTTCAATCCGAGGGTTGTGTCACCTTCGATTGGATCCCGGCAAGCTCCGGATGAAGTCTCCCGGTCGCGGTGAATTACCTAGCTATGAAAGTGACCACAGCTCGATCACAAAGCTTAGAGGCTGGAACAAGCTGGGTGGCTCGGAGATGGGGCTTTCGGTGGGAAACTTCTCCTCTTAGTCCAGTGAAGGTGTAGGACCGGTCAATTTGAGGATTGGCTCACTCGTGGCAAAGTGTCCTGGTTTTGGGTGAAATTTCGGTTGAGAAATTAGATTCGTTGGTGGGGATTAGAGGCAAATTGACACTCGGGGATCAATCGCTCTAAGTATGGAGTAGGGTTTGGAACAATTTTGGAAGAGTTTCGGCAAGGTTTGTGCAACTCTTCTTCATGGCCGTGAGGGGGTCGGGTTTAAATAGAGGTGGCTGGAGAGCCTCACAGGGATGGCCAAGGGTTGAGATCAGCTGCTCTTGGCATGGGAAGAACAGCCATGGTGGCCATTGGGCATGGTGCGGCTCGACGAAGGTGGAATTCCAAAGTTTGGCTCTTCCCGAGGTCTCGACCATGGTGTTTTTCGGCGACACGGTGGCTGACCGGCCGAGCACTCGGTCACCATCTTGTTCGGGTGGGTCGTGGTCGGGGTTTAGTGTAGGCAATTGACAAATGCCATGTGTAAAGGGCTTGGATTAGAATGGAATGGGAGAGGGCTCATTTTGCCTTAAATTGGTCAAACCATCCCTTTGGGCTAGGTTCACCACCCAAGGCTTGGTTTAGGCTGAGGGGAAAGTGATTTGGCTCAGCATAATCAGTAGGGTCAAGTCACCATCCAAGCACAATTAGGCATAAGCATGGTTAAGGGGAATCATGGGAGTGGTTAATCACCTTTAGGAATTAAGGAAAGAGCCTCCTCCTTTTGCCCAAAATGGCATGGTGACATGTAAAGAGGCTCTCATGGCTTCCATGTGGCTCATGCATGGCTTCATGGCTCATCTTTGGCTTGGGAAAAGTTAAGTCAATTTCATGGAAATGGATTTAAGCAAATATTGGTATTTTGATGGGAATTTGTATGGGGATTAATTTGGAATGGCTTCATGATGAGTTTTTGAAACTTAGGGATTGATTTTAATTAAGGGTATGATGAGAAGAATTTGTCATATGGGCTTTGGATTGATTTTGGCCCTTTGGATTTTGGTGGAGATGGGCTTTAGGAAGGTTCCATGTAAGTGGGCTTTTAAGTTTCAAAATGAATTCATGGATGGGAATCTTGTAAAATATTGGGCCAAATAAATGTTGGGTTTGGTTTAGGAATATGTCATGAGTGATTTGAAATAAGTTTTGAGTGATTTGGGTTTGAATTGTGTTGGATTTGGGCTTCTTTGGTAAATGGGCCAATGTAGGTCAAATTGGGCTAACTTGGGCCAATGTTGGGCTAGGGTTGAAATTGATGTAAAATAAATATTGGGAAATGTTTATGGGAGTGTTTCAAAGAGGTTTTGGCTTTGGTTAGGCTTTGATTTTGGGGTTTGGGCTTATTTGGGTTAGGTTTGGGTTAGGTCAAAATTGGGCTTTTTGGCTTTGGGTTGAATTTGAGTGTGGTTTGGGTTTAAATTTTGGGCAAATCATGTAAAGGTTTTGTATGTAGGGATGTGAAGGAAGGTTTGGAAAAGATTTGGGGTTAATTGGAGTTGAATTGGGTGAGTTTGGATTAGGTTTGGGTCATGGGTCCCAAATTGGGCTTTAAGGCCAAATGTGAAATTGGATTCAAATGTCAATAAAATTGGACTTGGATTTGGTCTAAATTGGGGTTGGGAATGTTGAATTAAAGTTTAGAATTGAATTGGACCAGGATTTGGGTCAATTGGGTAGGTTTGGTTTGACATTGGGTTCACTTAGGGTTAAAATGGGTCAAATTGGGGGTTTTGATAAAAGTAGGTTAAATTGACAAAATTGGCCTATGGTGTAGTTGAACAAAATGGAATTGGGAATATTGGGGATTTTCTAGAATTTTCTGGGACTTTTCTGAATTTTTGGATTTTTGGGTCAAGAGGGGTATTTTGGGTATTTGGAGGGTATTGGGAGGTATTTTTGGAATTTTTGGTATTTTTTGCTATGAGTGATCAATTTGAGTGATGGGGAATGTTTGGGATTGATTTTGAGGAATTTTTGGGTGATTTGGAAATTTTGGAGGATTTCAAGGGTTTTGGGTAGGCTAGGCTGGTGTAGGGTCCCGGGGGTCAAAATTTGAAAATTTGGAAAATTGAAGATTGGGTGAATATAACTGTAATGAAATCATTTTGGTTGAGCCTTGAAGCCATATCAAGCCCACATGAGCCATGAGGGGGCTCATTTGAGGCATCCACTATGTTGTTCCTAACCCTCTTAGCCAAGGGCTTAGGGGTTAAGGACCATCCATGTGAATCACCTTTATGAGTTAGGAGGTCAAGTTAGGTATGGGTGTGCTTCGGGATGTGTGTGAAAGTGTAGTGTATAGGTGTAGTGTGTGTGTAAGTCAGCCCTTCACTGCACCGGGACACCCGGTGGCGATCCTAAGGCCAAAGAGTCCTATAGGAACTCATCCTTTAAACTTCCACATTTGATTTCAACCCTCTAGGTGATTAGGGGTCTATAGTCAAGTTTGTGGAGTTTACAGGGAGTTAAGAAGTGGTTTGAGTTTCTAAGTGGTGGGTCCCAATTCTAATCCTCTAAGATAGTCAAAGAAAAAGCCTAAGGTTAGATCCTAAGTACTAAAGAGAAGAAGAGAAGACCTCATCAAAAATGAGGTCAACAAATGGACCCCCAATAGGTGTGGTGTGCTAACCAAGAACTCCGCGCGTATTGGCGTTGACCGAAAAGATCAACAAAACCAACACAGATGTCCAAGTGACAAACTTAGGACGAAGTAGAAGAATTTCTGCTGGGGAGTGTCAAGTATATCTCTGAGACTGGAGATTCCTGAACTCTCGCTGGGGAAAGGAAAAGGAGGTGAATCCCAAATCACATGACCTGGGGGAATTTCAATTTAGATTTTATTTTGTTTCAATTTAAGTTTTGATGTGTGAGCTTAGATTTTAGTTTGGAGTTTTAATTTAGATTGAAGTTTTGTCAAAATTAATTTGAAGGGATTTGAACTTGAAATGAAAATTGGAATTTTGTGGTTTTAGATGCAACATCTTCAACCTCAAAAGAAAATTGAATTGATTGGATTGAATCATTACAATGATGAGAGATCTCAGAGCAATGCGGTATTGGATGTAAAACCCTTAACCTCAAGAGTTTAATTTTGATGTATTTCATTGCGATAGGGAAAGAATCCTAAAGCAATGCAGTCTCGGATGTAAAATCCTCAACCCCAAAAGTTTGATTTTGATGTATTTCATTGCGATAGGGAAAGAATCCTAAAGCAATGCGGTCTCGGATGTAAAATCCTCAACCCCAAGAATTTGATTTTGATGTATTTCATTGCGATAGGGAAAGAATCCTAAAGCAATGCGATCTCGGATGTAAAATCCTCAACACCAAGAATTTGATTTTGATGTATTTCATTGCGATAGGGAAAGAATCCTAAAGCAATGCAGTCTCGGATGTAAAATCCTCAACCCCAAGAATTTGATTTTGATGTATTTCATTGCGATAGGGAAAGAATCCTAAAGCAATGCAGCCTCGGATGTAAAATCCTCAACCCCAAAAGTTTGATTTTGATGTATTTCATTGCGATAGGGAAAGAATCCTAAAGCAATGCAGCCTCGGATGTAAAATCCTCAACTCCAAAAGTTTGATTTTGATGTATTTCATTGCGATAGGGAAAGAATCCTAAAGCAATGCAGTCTCGGATGTAAAATCCTGAACTCCAAAAGTTTGATTTTGATGTATTTCATTGCGACAGGGAAAGAATCCTAAAGCAATGCAGCCTCGGATGTAAAATCCTCAACTCCAAAATTTTGATTTTGATGTATTTCATTGTGATAGGGAAATGATCCTAAAGCAATGCAGTCTCGGATGTAAAATCCTCAACTCCAAAAGTTTGAATTTTGATGTGTAATTGATTTTGCAAAGATTTGCAGTGTGGGATTTGAAAAGTGTGGAATTTTGGTGTTTCGAGAATTTCATGAAAGTTGTAAAAGACTTTCATGGAAGGAAATAGATTAGGAGGGAATATGTAGATGTTACGTATCCCATTCAAAAGAGTTGATCGGAAGTTGCTGGTTTGGATGGATACAATTCCTCGCCATCAGATTTGATCCGTGTCAATGAAATCAACCGCTTCCATCCCAGACAAGGGAAAGAGTAGAACGGATTGGATTTTAGATTTGGAAGGTTGAGTTTGAACTTGATTGAGATTTGATTTGAGATTTGGAAAGTTGAATTTGAATTTGATTTAAATTTGTGCTCATTTTGTTTGTCCTTTAACGATTCAAATTTATTTTATCATTCATTTAATGTTCATGTGAATTTGGTGTTCATCATTTTTTAGATTTTTAAAGAAATTTTTCTTTTATTCTTTTTTTCTTTTCTGTTCTTTGTTCGAAGTTCATTTAACTTTAATGGCGTTTCTCAGTCAACTTGCACAAAAGAGGTGAAGGCCAAAAATGTGACATGGTCACTTTCATTCCAATCATGTTGAAGATACATCATACAACTCGATCTGGAATACATCTCATACAATCCATGTAGACTCAAAACGGACTATGTATGATCTTTTTCGATCCATCCAAAAAGGTATCTGTCAAAAATCAATGTCTGAATAGTGAGGTACATGGTCAATAACATCACCTTCCAAGCCATCCTTGGCAAGGGTGCCGTATGGATGTACGTTTGAGGTGTGATATTTTCCATGTAACTCACAGCTCGTAAGGCCGGAGGCTCTCTAGCTCCGAGTCTGGCTGGAAGTGGTAAGGTATCTTCCTGTCGTCCATCCTTCTGAAAGTAACTGAGATCCGCTTCACTGGTACACCTGGTATGCAATGTTTAGCGACATCTGCTCCGTTGCCCTTTAGTATCATGACGGAACCTACCGGTAATGGTATCTTTACCGGCCCTCGGAACTCACCCGGGCCTGCTATCCGGAGATCGGATCCGAACATGATATTACACTCGTTCGGAAAAGAAACCGTGCGGAAAGGTCCGACAAAGTCGTGGTGATCTATGTGCGGGGGTATGCGATCACCCTTCTTGAAAATGTTAATGATGCAAGCTGTTGGGTATGCAATCCGCCGGCAGTACTCTCCATGTTATCATTCTCTTTACCATCCTTTTGATGACTAATGGCATTGGATCCACCGGCCATGACGGAGTATTCCCGGTGGGTTTCCCTTCCGTCTTCTCGCGAAGTTGTAGCGACATCCGCATTGTATTGTAATTCTTACTTTCCACGGCATCCATCTCCGGGGTTCCGAGTAAGTGTTTTCTCTTAGGAGGCCCGCTCGGCCCATTCTTTTCAAATCCCGGATGTAGTCCACGATTTGTTGTTGTTCGTATTCTGAGAACACGTCTGTATGTAGCTCGAGGCCTTTTAGTATATTGATCCTCCTGCCTCTGATTCTCTCGAAGTATTCAAAAGTTTTCTTTTCGACATTCTGCATTCTTTCCAGCTCATATTCTGGAATAATCTGTAAATGGCGGGGTCTGGTGACGTATTGTGGGATATACGGCTCAATCCCTTCACATTCTCCTGCATACCTCGGCTCCTCGGGGATGATGTCCGTCGAGACATCCTCCGGGGTTGCTCATGCAACAAGGTTATGCATCACTGGTGGCTATATCTGGTGGCATAGAAGCCTTCTTTCTTCTGCTCTTCTTGAGATTTCCCTGGTCTCTTCCGTTATCCTAGGAGCTGGCCTCCTTTCTTCAGGTTCCTGGTGAACTGGTGTCCTTGATGTGTATGCACTGGCAGTAGCAACTGCCTCGTTGCGCTGATCCGCTGCTAGTTTAGTTAAAATCTTGCAGATACGGCGGTTCTTATTTCTTCGCTGAGTTGCTGTGAGAGTAGCTCTTCGTACTTCCTGAATTTCTGTGAGCGCGGCGCTGACAAGCCTGCCCTCTGTTGTAGCGACTACAGACTTGATTTTCTTGTCTTCTTTAGTGTTTGTTTTCCTTTTCTTCTTCTTGGATTGGTGGCTTGGGCCACCCACTTTCATTACTTGTCCGATCGGGCGGTTCCTCTCGGTCAACCGGGACCCAGTCACTTTCCTCGTATTGGAGGCCTGCTGGTGCGAAGTCTGAGTCAATCTCTATTATCGCTCCATCTTTCACCCTCTTTTCGTCGAGTACAAGGCTTACGCCATTTCTAAAGTTTAGGACCAACCGCCCGTTCTACATTTCCCTGCGAAAAGACAAGGAAAAGGATCAGGGGCTGTACTAAGAACAAGAACATTAAGAAAATGTTTATTAAAGACAGTTTTTTTTATTACTCTTATTTTTTTAAATTTAACAGGTATGAAGTGGGATAAGATCAGGAAAGGGATTTTGATATGGAAAAGAAAACAAGGAAAACTTTATTATCATGATTTTATTTATTTTAGCACATTTTTTATTATTTTTGAGTTCGGACCCAGTCATAAGTAATTACTTCGCCCGTGCTTCTAGGGATGAAGAATTCATTCCTTAGAAACATCAGGTAGCGTAATATTTCTTCAAGTATCGTCCGTTGATCGGAAGCATATGTCGTTCTCCTTAGCAGTTTACTAGTGCGGTAGGAGCCTCCCGAGTATACTTGCTTCAACCACGAACGGCCCTTCCCAAGTGGGTTCAAATTTTCCTCCTATCTTGCGGTGTGCAAGGATAGGTCTCTTGAGAACAAGAACTAAGTCACCAACTTTGAAGGTTCTTGGGCGGACCAGTCTGTCATGGGCTTGAACCATCTTGGCTTGGTATTGTTCTAAATTCTGCTGCGCTGTAAGTCTTTTCCCTTCCAGGCTTTCCAATTCTTCTAGTCGTAATTTGGCATTCTCTTCTGTCATGATTTTGTTTGCAACTGCAATTCGAGTGAAGGAAGCTCGGACCTCTAAGGGTAGCACTCGCCTCGGACCCATACACCGGAGAGTAAGGTGTAGCTCGAGTAGGAGTTCGAAGGTTGTCCAGTAGGCCCATAAGGCTTCTAATAACTTCTCGTGCCAATTTCTCTTATTATCGTCCAAAGTTTTCTGTAAGATTTGAACGAGAGTTTTATTAAAAGCCTCAGCCATGCCGTTTGCTCTTGGGTAGTAAATTGTTGAATATTGCCAGTCAATTCCGTGTCTCCTGACAAAATTGTTGATTTGTGTGCTTCTGAATGCTGACCCATTATCTGAGATGATCCTGCACGGCACTCCGAAACGGTAGACAACTTGGTTCTTGAAAAACTGTAGCACGTGGTGTGCTTTAACTTCTCTAAGTGGAACTACCTCTGCCCACTTGGAAAAGTAATCTGTAGCCGCATGAATGAAGAGATGTCCTTTTGAAGATGGTGGTTCTATTGGACCCACTATATCCGTGCCCCAACATTCAAATGGCCACGACGCAATTGTCAGATGTAGCACATTTGGAGGTTGGTGTAGAACCACTCCGTGCACTTGGCATTGGTGACAGCTCTTGGCGATTTTCATGCGATCGGTCATCATCGAGGGCCGGTAGTACCCTAATCTTTTAATTTTCATTTTCATCTTCGGACCCGACTGGTGAGCGCCACAAAGTCCTGAATGCACCTCTTTAACAATCTCACGGGCCTCGGACCCGCTTAGGCACCTTAGCCACATTTGATCGAAAGACCTTCTGTATAACGTGTTGTTTATTAATGCGTAGGACAGAGTTCTTTTCTTGATTTGATGGGCTAGCGACCTATCGTCTGGTAGTTTTCCTGTTTGCAGGTAGTCTATTAATGGCTGTCGCCAATCTTCTGTGTTTTTTGTCACTGTTGCAACTGATTCTTCTTCTTTTTCTGATTTGTGTATTGTGTCTATGTCGAGCTGTGATAGGACCTGACGTCCGTGAACTGACACTTCCACTGATTCATCTTGCAAGCAGGCAAATTCTTTTGCAAGGCGAGCTAACGCATCTGCTAAAACATTTTCTTTTCTGGGAATTTTGTAGATTGTCACATTCGGAATTTGTTCCAACAACCGTATGGCATACTGAAAGTATTGCTCGAGTCTTGGTTTTAAAATCCTGTACTGTCTGGCGATCTGTTGAATGATTAACTGTAAATCCCCGTAGATGTTGATGTTTGTTATCCCCATTTGAATAGTTAATTCCAGTCCTGTTATGAGGGCTTTGTATTCTGCTTCGTTGTTTGTACACGTCTCTGTTATGTGGTAGGAGTATCTTAACATCCCCGCTCCGGTGTTATAAAGATTAGTCCGATTCTCGCCTTACGAGCACTATCACTTGCGATTCTTCGTCTTTGTGTGCTGAAGATGCTCCGTCGAAATATAATTCCCAACGTCGATCATCAGGGTCTTCTAGGCTCATTATTTTTTGATCTGGCAGGTCGTCATTGAGAGGAGATTCTGCGGGCAAAGGGTGTGCTGCGAGGAAGTCTGCTAGGACTTGTCCCTTTACGGCACGAAGAGGCATGAAAGTTATATTGAATTGCAATAATATCATTGACCATTTGGCAAGTCTGCCGAAAAGCGTTGGACGAGTCATCAAGTATTGCAATGGATTAAATTTCAAGATCAGGTTGACCTTATGAGAAAGCATGTAGTGTCTGAGCTTTTGAGCGGCAAAGATCAGTGCCAAACAATGCTTTTCAATTGCGGGATACCTTATTTCTGTCGGAAGTAAGCGACAGCTTAGGTAGTAAAGAGCGTTTTCTTTACCCTCATCATTGACCTGGGCTAACAGAGCTCCGAGAGAGTCGTCTAAAGCTGCGGTATAGAGTATCAACGGTCTACCTGAGACTGGGGCTGCTAAGACAGGAGGTGTCATTAAATATTGCTTAATGTCCTCGAAGGCCTTCTGGCATTTCTCTTCCCAAATAAATTTGGTGTCCTTTTTAACTAATGCCGAGAAAGGCTGACACCTACCTGACAAGTTTGAGATAAAGCGTCGAAGATATGCCAACTTCCCTTGAAAAGATCGTAGTTGCTTTAAGGTTTTGGGAGGCGGCATTTCTAAGATAGCTTTAATCTTTTCCGGGTCGATTTCAATTCCACGATGTCGGACAACGAATCCTAAGAATTCAATTCTAAACTTCAATTCAACATTCCCAACACCAATCTAGACTAAATCCAAGTCCAATTTGATTGACATTTGAATCCAATTTCACTTTTGGCCTTAAAGCCCAATTTGGGCTCATGAGCCAAACCTAATCCAAACTAACCCAATTCAACTCCAATTAATCCCCAACCTTTTCTAAACGTTCCCTAACATCCCCACAAACAAAACACTAACATGATTTGCCCAAAATTTGGAGCCAAACCCCACTCAAATTTAACCCAAAACTAAAAGGCCCAATTTTGACCTAAACCCAAACCTAACCCAAATAAGCCCAAACCCCAAAATCAAAACCCAACCAAAGCCAAAACCTCTTTTAAACACTCCCATAAACATTTCAAAACATTTATTTTACATCAATTTCAACCCTAGTCCAACATTGGCCCAAGTTAGCCCAATTTGACCTACATTGGCCCATTCACCAAAGAGGTCCAAATCCAACCCAAACCTAGCCCAAACACTTCAAATTTATTCCAAATCATTCATGAGACATTCCTAAACTAAATTCAACACTTATTGGATCCAATCCTTTGCAAAATTCTCATCCTAAAATCCATTTTAAAATCCAAAAGCCCACTTCTCTAAACCATTTTAAAAGCCCATCTTCACTAAATTTCAAAGGCCCAAAATTCATCCAAAGTCCATATGACACTCTTCTTCATCATGCATTCAATTAAAATTATCCCTTAAGTCCTAAATCAATCATCAAATGGTTCCAAATCAAGCCATATGCCAAATCCCATCAAATCACCCCTAAATTACCAAAATTTCTAAAATCCATTTTCATGAAATTGACCAAGCCTTTTCCCAAGCCAAAGACAAGCCATGAAGCCACTCTAAAGCCACATGCAAGCCATGTGAGTTGCTCACATGTGACCTTACCACATTGGGCAATAGGAGGAGGTCCTTTCTAAATTCCCATAAGGTGATTAACCACTCCCATGATTTCTCTTAACCATGCTTATGCCTAATTGTGCTTGGATGGTGACTTGACCCTACTGATTATGCTGAACCAAATCACTTTCCCTTCAGCCTAAACCAGACCTTGGGTGGTAAATCTAGCCCAAAATCATGGGTTAACTCATTTGAATCCAAAATAGCCTTCCCCCCATTCCATTTCAATCCAAGCTCATTACACATGGCATTGACCAATTGCCTACACAAAACCCCAGCCCTGACCCACCTGAACTTGAAGGTGAGCATTGCCTGCCGGCCAGCCGCCTGGATTGCTGGAAAACACCATGGCCGAGACATTGGGAGGAGCCAAAAATTTTAATTCTCCCTTGCTGACTTGTCTCAACCCAAATGGACAGCATAGCTCTTTTTCTCCTCACCAGAGCAGCTGATCCTCAGCCTTAAACCCCCCTGGGAGGCCCTCCTCCCTCTCCTATTTAAACACCACCCCCTCTCGGCCAAGAGAGGTGCTGAACCAGACCTTACTGAAACCCTGCAAAAAATGCTCCAGGCCACTCTTCATACTTAGAGCAGTTGATCCCCAGTGACAATTTGCCCTAATCCCCACCAACAGAGCCCAATTTCTCAGCCAAAATTCCACCCAAAACCAGGACACTTCTCCACAGTGGATCAATCCCCAAATTGATTGGTCCTACACCTTCACCAGACCAAGGGAAGAAGTCCACAAGCAAAAGCCCCCTCTCCAGGCCACCCATCTGTTCCAGACTCGAAGCTTTGTGATCGGGCTTGGTCGAAATCATACCTCGGCAATTCACCAGACCAGGAGACTTCATCTGGAGCTTGCTGGGACCCAATCGAAGGTGACACAACCCTCAGATTGAAGCCACACTTCTCTGAGCAAAGGTATGAGCTAACTCTTTATCCCGAGCTTCTCTAGATTCTCCATTTCGAATGCCTTAATTTCAATGCATGATCACCGTATAGATGTATTCGTCTCTTCAAGATGAATCCATAGAGCACAAGAACACGAAAATCTGTTAAGTATTGAGTGAGATATTAGGGATTTAGTGTGGACGGTTCTCAGGCTAGGAGGCTTGGGGACGATGAACGGATGCCATTCATTCCATACACGCGCGGACGGACGGCTCAGATCGGGTCGGATCGGCAGATGATACGCGAAAGACGGGACCCGGGCTGCTGACTCAAGTGCGGCGTCGAATGGCAGCGCGACACGCAGCGTTTCGGAGATGCCTAGGATGAGTCAGCGCCGCCGTTTTAAATAGAAAATTAGGGTATTTTTGATTTATTTAATTCCCTAAACTTCAAAAATGCATAATTTTGTGTAGGAAAATCAGAAAAATAAAATAAAAATACCTTCTTTCTCAGTGAATAGAGGAGAATAATGTGGAAAAGAAATCATTTAATTTCATCAAGTATTTTATTTTTAATAATTTATTTTCTCTCTGCATTGTTTTAATTCTCCATGCATATAGGAAATTCACCATGGCATGAGACCATAGGGCTTTTGAAGCCTCCGAATTTGGGAACATTCCACTGAATTTTCCAAAGTCGAGGCCATCCCTATGAGAAGTTATTGATTTTTCAAATTCATGTTGCTGTTTTGAGTATTTTAAATCCAATAATTAGCATGTTGTGAAATAAATTCTTGGAAAATTTGGTGATGTTTCTTATGACCAGAGGACCCTAGAAAAAAAGGTTTTGAATTAATCCACTTGGAATAACCCTAATTGGCTTAAACACCCAAAATAGGTCCTTAATAAATTAGAGCTAATCATACATCAAATTGACTTGAAATCAATTCTCCACTGACCTTTAGGATCAGAGGAACCCACCATAAAAATTTGAAGTCAATTGGACTTGGTTAGCCCTACTAAATGGGTTGATTAAACCATTTAACCAATTTAAACTTTAAAAATTCATAACTTTCAAAATACTTTACAAAAATTCACCAAATTGGTTTTGGAGCCTCTCTGATATTAGGGGAATTTAAGAAAATTAAAATTTCAATTTTCTAAAAAGGTTGATTTTTTGTATTATTTTAATATTTTAATAAATAAAAAAATAATAAAAATCACAAAAATAATAAAATTCAACAAAATGTCACATTTTGAATTTTAATCACTTAGGAACAAACCCCTTATTTTTCTTAGGTCTATTTGATGAGATATTAAATTTTAAAGCCACGAGGTAATTTTAAAATTAAAAAATGTATTTTTTAGCATTTCCACTAAAATAATTCTAATAAATCAAAGAAAAATCAGAAAATTGTAAAAATTGATTCTCTGATTTCCTTGATATCAGAGAGATTTTTGAAAAAAATAAAATTTATTTTTCAACCTTTATTTTATTTTTATATTAATTAGTACTCCAAAACTCAAAATAATTATAATAAAAATAATATAATTCAAAAAATCACCAAAATTGGTCCAAGTGGTCCTCTGGTCATTAAGAATGTCCCATAATTTTCTTAAGGACAGAAACTTTCCCTTGGTTATATTATTAAATTTTCCTTGGAAATCCCTATTTTCCACCAAAAATAATTACATAAATAAATTAAATATAGAAAAATCACATTTTCTCCTCTCATGTCTTTAATGACATATGAGTGAAGCCACATAAAAATTTCAAGTTCATTTAAGCTCAATTTAGTGAGTTAAGAAATTATTAAGCTTGAAGGGCAAAATGGTAATTAAAATTTTAATCTTTAATTAAAATTTTAGGTTTAATAAAATGAAAAAGTAAAATATTTGATATTAATCTTATTTGGATGATTGAAATTTAAATAATTTAAGGGTAGAAACCCATTAAACAATTTAAAAATAATTAAAATAAACCTTAATTAAATAATTGATTAAATTTGGAAGAATAATAAAATTGGAATTATTAAAATAGAGATATTATTAGGAAGAGATTTGTTCTTTAATTTAAGAATCCCTAAATTAATCATCTCAATAAGATTTAATTCCTAATTAAAATGATAATCCAAATTTATAATTTAAAATGTTAAAAGACTTAATCATTAAATTAAATTAAATTTAAATTATTTAAATTAAATCCTTTTAAAATTTCAATTAAATTAATACTTTAACAATTACAATTAAATCATCTTTAAAACATAAAGAATAAAATATTAAATTAAAATTAAAAATAAAATAAAATTAAAATTAAAATTAAATTAAATTAAAACATATTAAATTAAACCAAATTAATTCAAATTAATTCAAATTAAATTAAATTAAATTAAACTAAATTAAATTAAAATTAAATTAAAACAAATTAAATTAAATTAAATTAAATTAAATTAAAATTAAATTAAATCAAATTAAACTAAATTAATGAAATTAAATTAAATTAAAGCATATCAAATCAAACTAAATTGAATTAAATTAAATTAAATAATAAAATTAAGTTAAAATTAAAATCAAATCAAATTAAATTAAATTAAAATTAAAACTAAACCAAATTAAATTAAATTAAAGTTAAATTGAATTAAAAACAACATCACCTAAGACATAAAAAAAAAAATTTCAAAATAAAGCAACTTGAACACTATTCCAAATTTAAACCTGATAATTGAAATTAAATCACAAACCATTTGAACATCAATTTGCCCTCGAAAGCTTTTGTTGTCATAACTCCTAAATGGGGTGTTAAGTGAAGTATTATTTCACTCATAGGGTATTCAAATGTCCTAGTTCACTGAGTAAGATAACAACAAAACTTGAATTCCCGGACGATTAATTCATTTGTATGACTAAATTCATTTGGACTTAAAACAATTCTAGCAATATTGAGAAGATGTTTAAGATTCTTCTTAAGCACTCTCTCAATATGATAGGATGTTTATAAGAACAATTGAATTTAATTGTTCTTTGATGAAGAAAATCGTTATCAAACCAAAACACAAGAACCTAGACGTCATAGGAAATGACTAGCTATAGGATTAGGAACTTGGTAGAAAACCATAACCCCTCCCTTAGCTTTACCTAGGAACTTGCTTAAATATTCTAATTGTGTTTTAAGTGCAGCTTAGGATGACGGGAAGACCCTCCAGGTACGCTTTTATTTTATTGCAATTTACCTTATTTATTTAATCGCATCGCACTTACTTTTCTTGCATGATAAACAACTGTTGCATGAAAACCCACACCTTTAGGGTAGTCCCTAAAACTGAAACCAAAACTAAATTAAAAGTCATTACAAGATAAAATTCACCGCCACAACATTTCAAAATATAAAACAACTCAAAATTTAATCACAAACAGAACACAAAACTACAATTACAACTAAATTAAAAACGTCTTGTTGGATGATCGAGAATACCTCGGATGATGTAACCTACGTGTTGCTAACGAATTTCCCACAGTCTAAATGAAAGTTTAGAACTCATTTAGTTGAGTTTAGCAAATTCATCTGGACTAAGTGAATCCGATAAAAATAACGATGCCGGAAGGATGGAACCGTGGGATCTTAACCGGTGTTGTTATAATCAACTTTAAGATTTATTTTAAATAAAATATAAAAAACACTTGGAAATTAAAAAATTCTCTAAACCAGAACACTTCCTCATCTCTTAATTTTTTTAATCTTCTAAAACTAAACCTTTGATACAATAAGGAGCTCGGAGCATGGCGGGCAGCACGGCCATCGTCATCAGCAAAACCTGAGTCTACTTCAGCAAAACTTTCTTAGAATTAAATAACCAAGCCATAGGACTTCGAGGTAGTTTGCCTGGTGCAACATAAATCCTCAACTCTTCGTTAGGCATTTGCATGATCATGTCATGTAAATTAAGCCCTAACCCGAGGTAGTCTTTTGGTACGACATAAACCCTCACATCTTCAAGGCTATTTGTATGATTTTATCATACAAATATAAGTCCAAATTAATTAAAATTGGCAAGATCAAAACATTAAACAAACATTAGGACTTTCGTAAATCCAAGCCAAACAATAGGATAGTTGGTAAATTACCGAAGTTCGCTTCGAATCTGTGATTTCTCCTACCTTTCTTCCTTTGAATTCCCAAAACAAAATGTTCTAAACTTGATCCATTCCCTATTGAAATTCCAAAATTCAATCCTTTGAAAACTTAAACTTTGAAATTCTTGAGTGTAGAATTACTGATTATTATCGAGAGTTTTCTTAGGTGATTCCTGTCACTTAAGATGTAATTAACTATAGGGGCTTGCCCTTATAGGGAATTTTAAGAACCCAGGTAATATAAACCCTGTTTAATGCTTTCATATTAAGCAGGGGAATTTGTCGGCTTATAAAATTGGTTCGCAGACCAAACGGATGTCACAAATCTTCTAGTTTATTTAATCGAGCCCCATCACCAAACAATGCGTCTATTCTTCGAGATAGATACACAGTTTGTGATGCGGTGCTCGTTTATATAAACTATTTGGGATGTGAGATCGGTTTGATTTCATATCTTAAAATTTTCAAATTTAAAATTATTTTCAAAATCAAATACTACTTTCTAAATTATATATATATTTAAATTAAATTTAAAATCTAAAATTTGCCGACAATTTCTGTTAGGCGACCCCCTTTTCAAAATAAAACACACAACCTAAAATAATGCCGACAATTTCTGGCGACTCCGCTGGGGAAAATTCCTCTCTCCATTTTAATCAGACAATTCTGCTTTTAAAAATCGGTAGTGTATCCATGTTCCTAGTGGATCAAACAACCCTTCTTTCCGTTGGAATACTATGTTCATTTCTACCTTGAACAAGTATATCCAACATTCTCTCGGATTTAGGAGCCACTGTTTAGACACCCCTAAATAGAGACGTTCCGAGATCCTTTTACCTCATTTTTGAGGTGGGGTGGACCCCCAATAGGTATTAGTTTAGGAGCGGTCTTACGGGTCGAGAAGTTTCGGCAAGACTTTCTCTTCCTTTTTCAGTTCCTAATCAATTCCTTTTACTCTTCCTACAACTCTCCTTCTTTTAATAATTCTTCTTCCTAACGAACAAATCTTTTTGAAAAAAGACAATTTTCCTTTAATACCACAAATACACTAAGATAAACAGAAATGTGTTCGGACTCTTTCTTTTTCGTCATAAGTTTTACGACACGATTCGGGGACTAACACTTGGAATCTGCCATACAGAAATGGAAGCCCCAAAACTGATCTTCTCCTTCGTCAACGGATCGGACTCGGCCGTGTTCAAAGATGAATCGCTCGATAATGGAATCATTCGATTCGGACAAGGATTCGGGGACACCGACATCAAAATCCCCGACGTCACTCTCTTTTCACTCACGAAGCAAAGTACCGGAAGGCGAAAAACCGTTGATTAAGTTTAACCTCGAGTCAACTCATGAATTCCCTCCTCTGCAGAAGATTCCAACCGAGAGGAGTACTCGCCGTCCACGAAGGATCTGTTGTTGCTACCCCGCGAGTCTAGTTGTCTCGCACCTACCCCGGCCTACCGCCGGACTAAAGGGAAAGGAAATTCGGAACTATGACGAACCCGTTACTGTGGAGGGTACGGACCTTTACGTGAGACCTTCGTTTTGAAATCGAGGTCCAGCCTCGAGAATTCCATCGCCGACACGGACTCGGAGAAGGAACGAAGTAGAAGGATTGCTAGAGAAGCCGTAGCCGCCGAAGTTGCTTTCCTAGAAGAAATCCCGGAACCGCCCGAGTATACACCGCCGCTCGAATACATACCACTTTTGGGAGGAAGCGAGTTCCATCCCCTCTCCGCCGCGAGAGGATGAAGAAAATGTTCGTAAGATTGCCGCCGCATTGCCTCGGCCCGTATATTACAACGATAGCCGTAAGAAAAGGGCGAGAATTATGCCATTTGCTCGTACCGCAAACCTTGATAGAAAAGTTAGCAAAGAAAGAAAAATGCCCCGTATCGAAATTTTAAGAAGGATAGGGCGGGTGCCGACCGAATCTCGTCTTGGGCCGCGAGTAGAGCTCGCTATCGCCGCGGAAAAGCCGAATAAGAGAGTGAAAGCTAGTCCACCTATCGTTGTTTCAGGACTACAAATTAGGGAGGATACCACCTTCCAGTATTTGGCTGACAGACCATCCGGTCCCGGACCTACGCTGCTAGAAGGATGGTATGGCGTCCCACTATAGGACAATTAAGATTAAAACAACAGCCTGAGAAGCAAAGTCTCGTCAGGAGACTTGAGTCCGAAGAAAGCGCTATCGCAGTGAAGGGGACTCATGAGAAGGGAACCCGACAGTTATCACATGACAACTGCAAGGATGTATAGAAAAGACCACTAGAAAGATGCTATGGAAAAGCTAGGAACTGGTATTCGGCGATTAGCAAAGGAAAGAGAAGAGAAATTCAGAGATGAGGTTGACTCGTCAGAGTTCATGGATGATGAATATGTAGAAATTAACATGGTTGAAACACGAGCTTCGTCAACTTCACAAGGTGCCCCTGCAGCCGCAAAAAGAGAGGAGCCGGAAGTAATGAGGAGGCAGCTTCAAGAGAAAGATGATACGATCGCCCAAATGGAAAAAAGGATGGAAGAGATGGGCGTAGCCCTAGCCACTCTCCGCAGTCGTGTGCAACCCCGAAGAGAGACACCCCCGAAGTTATTCACATTGTAGACGGAGGAAAGGAGATTACGCCCGTCAACGGGGATGATCAGTTAAAGAAGGATGCAACACAAAGCATGATTCCGGAAAAGGATATCAAGAACTTGGTGGAACAGTAGGTACGAGAAGCCTTGGCACAATCAAAGACCGGGACATCCATTCAGACGGGTAGGCCTTACCACAAAGAATTCGACGCTGTCCAATATCCGAAAGGCTTTGTACCACCTCTGTTCAAGACCTTTGATGGAACCGGAAACCCTCGGCAGCATGTTGCACATTTTCGTGTCAGTTGTTGCAATGCCTGTGGAAGTGATGCTTTACTCTTCCGACAATTTGTCAGCATCCTGTCAGGGATCGCCTTTGATTGGTATGCAGAATTACCGAACGGTTCGGTGAAGACATTTTCAGAAGTAGAGAACCTCTTCATCAAGAGATTTGTCGGAGCTCGGCACCACATCACTATAGGTGATTTAGTGGTAGAGAAGCAGAAACCCAACGAAACCTTGGTGGACTACATACTTCGATGGAGGAACCTAAGTATGAAGTGTGAGCCACAACTACAAGAACATCATGCAGTCGGCATTTTACTTAAGAGCATTCATGGCCCGATAGCACTTCTCCTCAAGGGATTTACTATTAAGACTTTCGAGAAGTTGTTAAGCAAGGCCGGAAGCTTGCAAGAAGAGGCGAAGCAATTAAGTTTCACCGATAAAACAGACAAACAAAAGCCCGTAAAAACTTTTGAAAAGAAATCCGGAATCGTCGCAGCTGTCGATAAATGCAAGCAACTGATACAAATATCGTCAGAAAGGCCGCAGCAACCTCAACAGAATTACCAGCAACCCCGACCCAGCTATCAGTCGTCTCAACAGTATGAACAATCGCCTCATCCGCAACGTACGTTAAGGGAGCTTCTGAGCAGGGAGTATATGTTCAAGAATGAGGCAGTGCCAAAAATGTTCCGCAGTCTGATGAAGACTCTAGATTTCCAACTACCAGAGCCTAAGAGACCAGAAGAAGTCGACAAGAAAGGTGATCCCAGCTTTTGCCCTTACCACTGGATGCTTGGGCATAAGATAGAAGATTGTATTACCTTCAAAAGTTGGCTCAACGACAATCTTCGGAAAGGGAATATAACGATCCCAAAGGAATACATGATGGAACCCCAGAAAGGAGGTTCCGTCAATATTATCTCGACGGATCTCATTGTTCCGATAGACCCCTATGCGACTGATGATGGATGGGCTACCGCTTGGACAAAGTCTTCGAAAAAGATTTTGGATCACATCCAAACCGCTTCGGTGCGAGCCTCAATTCAGAGTTTGAAACCTATCAAGTCGACACTATCACTTGCGATAGAAGAACCACCTCAACAAGAGACAATTGAAGAGAAGAAGAAAATCGACGAAGAAGAGAAGATCGAGGCTCTTAAGGCTAGACTAGGGGCCGCTTATCCTAGGATAGTTGTTTCCGATTCGGGGGAGAAATCCCTTGAACCTCTGACTCTGTATGATTATCTGCTCACTCCGGTGGGATCTCATAATGATAAGGTTATGGCATTGGCTACGTTTTGACTGTTTCTAATGATTACGTAACTAGCGACAACCAACCTAATCCGGACTTCGATTCCGATACAAGTGACAATTCTCAAATCATACACAATCTCGACGATCACAATGACAAAGAAGACATCCATCAGGGAGGCTACGAGAGTTCAACAAGCAATGAATCTATTTACGAGTTTCGAGGAGCTCCAGTCACAATAGAGTTAGAGCCTTCAGACTATGAAGCTAATCTAGAAGAACCTGTCATTCCGATTCAAGGGGAGACACCAGCAAACTCAATACTAGATTCAGAAGAAATTACAGAAGTTAACTTAAGAAGTGGAAGAGTTCTACCTCCGAGAATGGGTCCAAAGGACAAAGGAAAGCAGGTGGTTGTTCAAGAAGAACCAACCCCGGCAGAAGAAATACCCATTCGGGAAGAAATCGAGACACATGAAAATAAAGTGGACTACAACGTGCTAGCCCATCTTAGGAAACTACCGGCCAAGCCGAGCATCTACGACGCTCTCATCTTATCAAAGGAGATGAGAGAAGCTCTGATCAAGGCCTTACTTGATCCAGAAATTTGCTTAGCTCAAATGACCGGAGATTCCTTAGATGAGGTTTGCTCATTAAAGGAACAACAAGGTGTCACCTTCACTGACAATGACCTACTACTTGGGACAGCAGACCACAACCGACCATTGTACATTTCAGTTACAATTGGGAAGTTTACACTCTCCAGAGTATTGGTGGATCCAAAAGCATCAATCAATATAATGAATCTTCGAGCGCTAGCATACTTGAAAATTGATGCTCGCGAGCTTGAAGCAGACAAAATGTTATTAAGAGGATTCAACCAGAAAGGAGAAAGAGCCCTCGGATCAATAACACTGCTAATGAAGACCGGTGACTTAGCAAAGACAACCGCAAAATTTCACATAATCGATTCAGAAACGTCGTTCAATGCTCTACTGGGCCGACCATGGATACATGAAAACCTGATGGTACCATCATCCCTACATCGATGCATCAAATACTACGATGAAGGGGAACGAGTGCATCAAAGGTGACTTACAACCGTTCTCCGTACATGAAATTGGAATCCATGAAGATGCAGCTTATTACGCACCCTCGAAGAAAACAATCTTCTCCAGAGATACCATAACGAATGAAGCAAAGGAAATTCGGGATGACGAAGAACCTGAAGTTCTAGTCCAACAGTCACTCACCACTCCCTTACGGCGAGATGGTGAAGGTTTCTCCACAACTCGCATCCGAGGTCGAGGCCGGGGACAAGGTCGTGGCAGAGATGTTAGGACAGTTGGACAGAGGAAACCAACCATCAATGTTGATTGGGAAGACAGTTCTGAAGAAGAAAGAGAAATTAAGCAAGAAGCAGCGACAATAAGTCGGAAGAAGCCGCAATTCAGGATCCCGCTCGAAGATGAAAAGAATGAAGAATATAAATCGATGTACGAGAAGATTAACCACTATGTACATACTATGACCCTAACCCCGATCCATTCTAATAAGGTCGAGGGTATGGTGGTCAAATAGGTACATAGCGGCGGTGCAAAGCCAATCAAATTCTACCGTAGTGTTCCTTCCTCCAAAACTGAAAATAATGTAAAATTTGAAGATGTCACTTCATCAGAATTAATGCAATTACCTTTTGAGTGGTACTCTCCCTGTGTTCAAAATTTAATTCAGCATGCTTTCTTACCTCGACAATGGACAAAAGGTCAATCACAACATTTTGAAAAATTATGGAATAACTCCGGTCGTCCACCCAATTCAAAGCATGGTCTCGGATTCGGCACGGTAGGATCAGTTGACGATACTGAATTTTGCTTGGTTGTCACTTGCAAGTCTAATGAAAACTGCATGGAAACTACAGAAGAATTTGAAGATTTACAAATTGGAGATGCTCCACCAAAATTCGAAGAAGAGATTAAATCTACAATAGATGAGTTAACGGAAGTTAACTTAGGTACTAGCGAAGAGCCTAGACCTACTTTTGTTAGCTCCTTACTCAATAAAGAAGACTCCGAAGAAATAATCAAGTTATTAATAGAATTTAAAGACTGTTTTGCTTGGAACTATGATGAGATGCCAGGATTAGCTCCAGAGGTCGCAGTCCATAAGCTAGGAGTGGATCCTACTCGTCCCGTCGGACAAGGTCCCAAAAGAATGCGTCTAGAAATCGAACAACAATTCATAGCTGAAGTTAAAAAACTAATAGACGCTAAATTTGTCCGTGAAGAACAATACCCGACTTGGTTAGCCAATGTGGTGCCAGTCAGAAAGAAGAATGGTCAGATCAGAATTTGTGTGGATTTCAAAGATTTAAACAAGGCATGTCCAAAGAATGAATTCCTTCTACCGATCCCAGAATTAATGATCGACATTGCTTCGACACATGAAATATTCTCATTCATGGATGGATCTTCAGGATACAACCAGATAAAAATGGCTGCAGAAGATGAAAAAGCTTACATCATTCAGAACGCCGATCGGAGTATATTGCTACACGATGATGCCATTCGGACTGAAGAACGCAGGAGCAACATACCAGAGAGCGATGACAAGAATTTTTTATGATCTCATCCACAATCAAGTCGAATGCTACGTGGACGATGTGGTCATCAAAAGCAAAGTAAAGGACAACCACTTATATGATTTGAGAATTGTTTTCGAACGATTAAGACAATTTAACCTTAAGATGAATCCCATAAAATGCGCCTTCGGCGTCACCTCCGGAAATTCTTAGGATTCGTTGTCCGACATCGTGGAATTGAAATCGACCTGGAAAAGATTAAAGCTATCTTAGAAATGCCGCCTCCCAAAACCTTAAAGCAACTATGATCTTTTCAAGGGAAGTTGGCATATCTTCGACGCTTTATCTCAAACTTGTCAGGTAGGTGTCAGCCTTTCTCGGCACTAGTTAAAAAGGACGCCAAATTTATTTGGGAAGAGAAATGCCAGAAGGCCTTTGAGGACATTAAAAAATACTTAATGACACCTCCTGTCTTTGCAGCCCCAGCCTCGAGTAGACCGCGATAATTTATACCGCGGCTTTAGACGACTCTCTCGGAGCCTCGTTAGCCTGTGTCAATGATGAGGGTAAAGAAAATGCTCTTTACTACCTAAGTCGTCGTTTACTTCCGACGGAAATAAGGTATCCCGCAATTGAAAAGCATTGTTTGGCCCTGATCTTTGCCTCTCAAAAGCTCAGGCACTACATGCTTTCTCATAAGGTCAACCTAATCTCAAAATTTAATCCATTGCAATACTTGATGACTCGTCCAACGCTTTCCTAGCAGACTTACCGGATGGTCAATGATATTATTGCAATTCGATATAACTTTCGTGCCTCTTCATGCCGTAAAGGGACAAGTCCTAGCGGACTTCCTCGTAGCACACCCTTTGCCGGCGGAATCTCCTCTCAATGACGATTTGTCGGATGAACAAATAATGAGCCTAGAAGACCCCGATGATCGACGTTGGGAATTATATTTCGACGGAGCATCTTCAGCACACAAAGACGAAGAATCGCAAGTGATAGTGCTCGGTAAGGCAGGGATCGGATTAATCTTTATAACACCGGAGCGAGGGATGTTAAGATACTCCTACCACTTGACAGAGTCGTGTACAAAAAATGAAGTAGAATACGAAACCCTCATAACAGGACTGGAATTACTATTCAAATGGGGATAACAGACATCAACATCTACGGGGATTCACAATTAATCATTCAACAGATCGCCGGACAGTACAGAATTTTAAAACCAAAACTAGAGCAATACTTCCAGTATGCCATACAGTTGTTGGAACAGATTCCGAATGTGACGATCTACAAAATTCTCAGAAAAGAAAACGCTTTAGCAGATGCGTTAGCCCGTCTCACAAAAGAATTTGCCTGTTTGCAAGATGAGTCAGTAGAAGTATCAGTTCACGGACGTCAGGTCCAATCACAGCTCGACATAGACACAATACACAAATCAGAAAAGGAAGAAGAATCAGTTGCAACAGTGACAGAAAACACGGAAGATTGGCGACGACCATTAATGGACTACCCGCAAACAGGAAAACTACCGGACGATAGGTCGCTAGCCCATCAGATCAAGAAAAGAACTCTGTCCTACGCAGTAATAAACAACATGTTATACAAAAGGTCTTTCGATCAAATGTGGCTAAGGTGCCTAAGCGGGTCCGAGGCCCATGAAATTGTTAAAGAGGTGCATTCAGGACTCTGTGGCGCTCACCAGTCGGGTCCGAAGATGAAAATGAAAATTAAAAGATTATGGTACTACTGGCCCTGATGATGACCGACTGCATGAAAATTACCAAGAGCTGTCACCAATGCAAAGTGCACGGAGTGGTTCTACACCAACCTCCAAATGTGTTACATCCGAAAATTGCGTCGTGACCATTTGAATGTTGGGGCACGGATATAGTGGGTCCAGTAGAACCACCATCTTCAAAAGGACATCACTTCATTCTTGCGACTATAGATTACTTTTCCAAGTGGGCAGAGGCAGTTCCACTTAGAGAAGTGAAAGCACAACACGTGCTACAGTTTTTCAAGAACCAAGTTGTCTACCATTTTGGAGTGCCGCGCAGGATCATCTCGGATAATGGGTCGGCATTCAGAAGCACACAAATCAACAATTTTGTCAGGAGACACGGAATCGACTGGCGATATTCAACAATTTACTACCAAAGAGAAAACGGCCTGGCTGAGGCTTTTAATAAAACTCTCGTTCAAATCTTAAAGAAAACTTTGGACGACAATAAGAGAAATTGGCACGAGAAGTTATTAGAAGCCTTATGGGCCTACCGGACAACCTTCGTAACTCCTACTCAAGCTACACCTTACGCTCTGGTCTATGGGTCCGAGGCAGTGTTACCCTTAGAGGTCCAGCTTCCTTCACTCAGAATCGCAGTAGCAAACAAAATCATGACAGAAGAGAATGCCAAATTACGACTAGAAGAATTGGAAAGCCTGGAAGGGAAAAGACTTGCAGTGCAGCAGAATTTAGAACTATACCAAGCCAAGATGGTTCAAGCCCATGACAGACTGGTCCTCCCAAGAACCTTCAAAGTTGGTGACTTAGTTCTCGTTCTCAAGAGACCTATCCTTGCACACCGCAAGATAGGAGGAAAATTTGAACCCACTTGGGAAGGGTCTTTTGTGGTTGAGGCCGTCTACTCAGGAGGCTCCTACCAGCTAGTGAACTGCCAAGGGGAACGACATATGCTTCCGATTAACGGACGATACTTGAAGAAGTATTATGCTACCTGATGTTTCGAAGGAATGAATTCTTCATCCCTAGAAGCACGGGTGGAGTAGTTACTTATGACTGGGTCCGAACCCAAAAATAATAAAAAATTTGTTAAAATAAATAAAATCATGATAATAAAGTTTTCCTTGTTTTCTCTTCCATATCAAAATCTTTTTCTTGATCTTATCCCACTTCATTCCTGTTAAATTTAAAAATACAATAAAGTAATAAAAAAAACTGTCTTCAATAAACATTTTCTTAATGTTCTTGTTCTTAGTATAGCCCCTAATCCTTTTCCTTGTCTTTTCACAGGGAAATGTCGAACGGGCGGTTGGTCCTGAACTTTAGAAATGGCGTAAGCCTTGCACTCGACGAAAAGAGGGTGAAAGATGGAGCGATAATAGAGATTGACTCGGACTTCGCACCGCGAGCTCCGCAATACGAGGAAAGTGACTCGGGTCCCGGTTGATCGAGAGGAACCGCCAGTCGGACAATAATGAAAGTGGGTGGCCCAATCCACCACTCCGACGAGCAAGAAAATGAAAACAAACACCGAAGAAGATAAGAGAATCAAGTCCGTAGTCGCTACGGCAGAGGGCGAGCTTGTCGATGCCGCGCCCACGGAGATTCGGGAAGTACGAAGAGCTACTCTCACGGCAACTCGGCGAAGAAATAAAAATCGCCGTATCTGCAAGATGTTAACCAAACAAGCAGCGGACCAGCGCGACGAGGCAGTTGCTACTACCAGTACATATACTTCAAGGACGCCAGTTCACCAGGTACCTGAAGGAAGGAGGCCAGCTCCTAGGATAACAGAAGAGACCAGGGAAATCTTAAGAAGATCAGAAGAAGGAAGGCTATCACGCCACCAGATAAAGCCAACAGTAATACATAACCTTGTTGCAGAAGCAACCCCGGAGGATGTCCCGATGGACACCATCCCTGAGAAGCCGAGGTGTGCAGGAGAACGTGAAGAGATTGAGCCGTATATCCCACAATATGTCACCAGGCCTCGCCATTTGTAGATTATTCCAGAATACGAGCTAGAAATGATGCAGAATGTCAAGAAGAAAACTTTTGAATACTTCGAGAGAATCAGAGGCAGGAGGATCAATATACTAGAAGGCCTCGAGCTACATACAGACGTGTTCTCGAATACGAACAACAACAAATCGTGGATCGCATCCGGATTTGAAAAGAATGGGCCGAGCGGGCCGCCTAAGAGAAAACACTTACTCGGAACCCCGGAGATGGATGCCGGGGAAAGGGAGAATTACAATACAATGTGGATGCCGCTACAACTTCGCAAAAGACGGAAGGGAAACCCACCGGAATACTCCGTCATGGCCGGGTTGATCCAATGTCATTAGTCATCAAAAGGATGGTAAAAAGAATGATAACATGGAGGGTACCGCAGGCGGATTGCATACCCAACGGTTGCATCATTAACATTTACAAGAAGGGTGATCGCATACCCCCGCACATAGATCACCACGACTTTGTCGGACCTTTTGCACGCTTTTTTTCCGAACGAGTGTAATATCATGTTCGGATCCGACCTCCGGATAGCGAGGCCCGGGTGAGTTTCGAGGGCCAGTAAAGATACCATTACCGGTAGGTTCCGTCATGATACTGAAGGGCAATGGAGCAGATGTCGCTAAACATTGCATACCGGGAGTACCCGTGAAGCGGATCTCAGTTACTTTCAGAAGGATGGATGACAGGAAAGCACCTTACCACTTCCAGCCAGACCCGGAGCTAGAAAGCCTCCGGCCTTACGAGCTGTGAGTTACATGGAAAATATCACACCTCCAACGTACATCCATACGACATCCTTGCCAAGGATGGCTTGGAAGGTGATGTTATTGACCATGTACCTCACTATTCAGACATGGATTTCTGACAAATACCTTTTTTTGGATGGATCGACAAAGATCATGCATAATCCGTTTTGAGTCTACATGGATTGTATGAGATGTATTCCAGATCGAGTTGTATGATGTATCTTCAACATGATTGGAATGAAAGTGACTATGTCACAATTTTGGCCTTCACCTCTTTTGTGCAAGTTGACTGGAAAACACCATTAAAGTTAAATGAACTTCGAACGAAGAACAGAAAAGAAACAAAAAGAATAAAAGAAAACTTTCCTTAAAAAAAATCTAAAAATAATGATGAACGCCAAATTCACATGAATATTAAATGAATGATAAAATAAATTTGAATCGTTAAAGACAAACAAAATGAACATAAATTTCAAATCAATCAAAAATTTAAATTCATCCTTCCAGATTCCAAATCAAATCTCAATCAAATTCAAATTCAACTTTCCAGATTCCAAATCAAATCTCAATCAATTTCAAATTCAATCTTCCAAATCTGAAATCCAATCCATTCTACTCTCTCCCTTGTCTGGGATGGAAGCGGTTGACTCCATTGACACGGAGCCACGAGGTTTTCGGATCGAATCTGATGGCGAGGAATTGTAACCAATCCAAACCAGCAACTTCTGATCAACTATTTTGAATGGGATATGTAGCATCTACATATTCCCTCCTAATTTGTTTCTTTCCACAAAATCTCTTACAACTTTCATGAAATTCTCGAAACACCAAAATCCCACATTGCAAATCTTTGCAAAATCATTTACCCATCAAATTCAAACTTTTGGGGTTGAGGATTTTACATCCGAGACTGCATTGCTTTAGGATTCTTTCCCTGTCGCAATGAAATACATCAAAATTCAAAACTTTTGGGGTTGAGGATTTTACATCTGAGACTGCATTGCCTTAGGATTCTTTCCCTATCGCAATAAAATACATCAAATTCAAACTTTTGGGGTTGAGGATTTTACATCTGAGACTGCATTGCTTTGGGATTCTTTCCCTATCGCATTGAAATACATCAAATTCAAACTTTTGGGGTTGAGGATTTTACATCCGAGACTGCATTGCCTTAGGATTCTTTCTCTATCGCAATGAAATACATCAAATTCAAACTTTTGGGGTTGAGGATTTTACATCCGAGACTGCATTGCTTTAGGATTCTTTCCCTGTCGCAATGAAATACATCAAAATTCAAAATTCTTGGGGTTGAGGATTTTACATCCGAGACTGCATTGCTTTAGGATTCTTTCCCTGTCGCAATGAAATACATCAAAATTCAAAATTCTTGGGGTTGAGGATTTTACATCCGAGACTGCATTGCCTTAGGATTCTTTCCCTATCGCAATGAAATACATCAAATTCAAACTTTTGGGGTTGAGGATTTTACATCCGAGACTGCATTGCTTTAGGATTCTTTCCTATTGTGATGAAATACATCAAAATCAAATTCTTGGGGTTGAGGATTTTACATCCGAGACCGCATTGCTTTAGGATTCTTTCCCTATTGCAATGAAATACATCAAAATCAAACTCTTGAGGTTAAGGATTTTACATCCAGTACCACATTGCTCTGAGATCTCTCCTCATTGTAATGATTCAATCTAATCAATTCAATTTTCTTTCGAGGTTGAAGATGTTACATCTAAAACCACAAAATTCCAATTTTCATTTCAAGTTCAAATCCCTTCAAATTAATTTTGACAAAACTTCAATTTAAATTAAAACTCAAGCTAAAATCTAAACTTACACATCAAAATTTAAACTGAAACAAAATAAAATCTAAATTGAAATTCCCCCAGATCATGCGATTTGGGATTCACCTCCTTTTCCTTTCCCCAGCGAGAGTTCAGGAATCTCCAGTCTCAGAGATATACTTGACACTCCCCAGCGGAAATTCTTCTACTTTGTCCCAAGTTTGTCACTTGGACTTTTGTGTTGGTTTTGTTGATCGCTTCGGTCAACACCAATATGCGCGGTGTGCTCCGTCAACTCACCACACCTATTGGGGGTCCATTTGTTGACCTCATTTTTGATGAGGTCTTCTCTTCTTCTTTTTAGTACTTAGGATCTAGCCTTAGGCTTTTCCTTTGACTATCCTAGAGGATTAGAATTGGGACCCACCACTTAGAAATTCAAACCACTTCTTAACTCCCTGCAAACTCCACAAACTTGACTATAGACCCCTAATCACCTAGAGGGTTGAAATCAAATGTGGAAGTTTAAAGGATGAGTTCCTATAGGACTCTTTGGCCTTAGGGCTACCCTGGGTGGCCTAGTCTGGTGAAGGGCTGACTTACACACACACTACACCTATACTCTACACTTTCACACACCTCCTAGAAACACACCCATACCTAACTTGACCTCCTGACTCATGAAGGTGATTCACATGGATGGTCCTTAACCCCTGAGCCCTTGGCTAAGAGGGTTAGGAACAACATAGTGGATGCCTCAAATGAGTCCCTTCATGGATCATGTGGGCTTGATATGGCTTCATGGCTCATGTGGGCTTGATATGGCTTCATGGCTCAACCAAAATGATTTCATTCCACTTACATTCACCTAATCTTCAATTTTCCAAATCTTCAATTTTCCAAATCTTCAATTTTCCAAATTTTCAATTTTCCAAATTTTCAATTTTCCAAATTTTCAATTTTTGACGGCCGGGACCCTACACCCGCCTAGCCTACCCAAAGCCCTAGAAATTACCCAAAATTTTCAAAATTTCCAAATCACCCAAAATTCCCCAAAATTAACCTTGAGCATTTCCTCACCAATCAAGTCGATCATCCATAGACAAAAATATGAAAAATTCCAAAAATACCTCCCAATACCCTCCAAATACCGAAAATACCCCTCTTGACCCAAAAATCCAAAAATTCAAAAAATTCCCAGAAAATTCCAGAAAATCACAAATATTCCCAATGTCATTTTGTTCAACTACACCATGGGCTAATTTTGTCAATTTACCACATTTTTGTCAAAACCCTAATTTGACCCATTTTAACCCTAAGTGAACCCAATGTCAAGCCAAACCTATCCAATTGACCCAAATTCTGGTCCAATTCAATTCTAAACTTCAATTTAACATTCCCAACACCAATCTAGACCAAATCCAAGTTCAATTTGATTGACATTTGAATCCAATTTCACTTTTGGCCTTAAAGCCCAATTTGGGCCCATGACCTAAACCTAATCCAAACTAACCCAATTCAACTCCAATTAATCCCAAACCTTTTCTAAACCTTCCCTAACATCCCCAAAAACAAAACCCTAACATGATTTGCCCAAAATTTGGACCCAAACCCCACTCAAATTCAACCCAAAACTAAAAGGCCCAATTTTGACCTAAACCCAAACCTAACCCAAATAAGACCAAACCCCAAAATCAAAACCCAACCAAAGCCAAAATCTCTTTGAAACACTCCCATAAACATTTCCCAACATTTATTTTACATCAATTTCAACACTAGCCCAACATTGGCCCAAGTTAGCCCAATTTGACCTACATTGGCCCATTCACCAAAGAGGTCCAAATCCAACCCAAACCTAGCCCAAACACTTCAAATTTAATCCAAATCATTCATGAGACATTCCTAAACTAAATTCAACACTTATTGGATCCAATCCTTTGCAAAATTCTCATCCTAAAATCCATTTTAAAATCCAAAAGCCCACATCTCTAAACCATTTTAAAAGCCCATCTTCACTAAATTTCAAAGGCCCAAAATTCATCCAAAGTCCATATGACACTCTTCTTCATCATGCATTCAATTAAAATTATCCCTTAAGTCCTAAATCAATCATCAAATGGTTCCAAATCAAGCCATATGCCAAATCCCATCAAATCACCCCTAAATTACCAAAATTTCTTAAATCCATTTTCATGAAATTGACCAAGCCTTTTCCCAAGCCAAAGACAAGCCATGAAGCCACTCTTAAGCCACATGCAAGCCATGTGAGTTGCTCACATGTGAGCTTACCACATTGGGCAAAAGGAGGAGGTCCTTTCTACATTCCCGTAAGGTGATTAACCACTCCCATGATTCCTCTTAACCATGCTTATGCCTAATTGTGCTTGGATGGTGACTTGACCCTACTGATTATGCTGAACCAAATAACTTTCCCTTCAGCCTAAACCAGACCTTGGGTGGTGAACCTAGCCCAAAATCATGGGTTGACTCATTCGAACCCAAAATAGCCTTCCCCCCATTCCATTTCAATCCAAGCTCTTTACACATGGCATTGGTCAATTGCCTACACAAAACCCAGCCCTGACCCACCTGAACTTGAGGGTGACCATTGCCTGCCGACCAGCCGCCTGGATCGCCAGAAAACACCATGGCTGAGACCTTAGGAGGAGCCAAAAATTTCAATTCTCCCTTGCTGACTTGTCTCAACCCAAATGGACAGCATAGCTCTTCTTCTCCTCACCGAGCAGGCTGATCCCCAGCCTTAAACCCCCCGGGAGGCCCTCCACCCTCTCCTATTTAAACACCACCCCCTCTCGACCAAGAGAGGTGCTGAACCAGACCTTACTGAAACCCTGCCAAAATTGCTCCAGGCCACTCTCCATACTTAGAGCAGTTGATCCCCAGTGACAATTTGCCCTAATCCCCACCAACAGAGCCCAATTTCTCAGCCAAAATTCCACCCAAAACCAGGACACTTCTCCACAGTGGATCAATCCCCAAATTGATTGGTCCTACACCTTCACCAGACCAAGGGAAGAAGTCCACCAGCAAAAGCCCCCTCTCCAGGCCACCCATCTGTTCCAGACTCCAAGCTTTGTGATCGGGCTTGGTCGAAATCATACCTAGGCAATTCACCAGACCAGGAGACTTCATCTGGAGCTTGCTGGGACCCAATTGAAGGTGACACAACCCTCAGATTGAAGCCACACTTCTCTGAGCAAAGGTATGAACTAACTCTTTATCCCGAGCTTCTGGAGATTCTCCATTTCGAATGCCTTAATTTCAATGCATGATCACCGTATAGATGTATTCGTCTCTTCAAGACGAATCCATAGAGCACAAGAACACGAAAATCCGTTAAGTATTGAGTGAGATATTAGGGATTTAGTGTGGACGGTTCTCGGGCTATGAGGCTTGGGGACGATTAACAGATGCCGTTCATTCCATACACGCGCGGACGGACGGCCCAGATCTGGTCGAATCGGGAGATGAAACGCGGAAGGCGGGACCCGGGCTGCTGACTCAAGTGGCGGTGTCGAATGGCAGCGCGACACGCGGTGTTTCGGAGATGCCTAGGATGAGTCAACGCCGCCATTTTAAATAGAAAATTAGGGTATTTTTTATTTATTTAATTCCCTAAACTTCAAAAAAGCATAACTTTGTGTAGGAAAATCAGAAAAATAAAATAAAAATACCATCTTTCTCAGTGAACAGAGGAGAATAATGTGGAAAAGAAATCATTTAATTTCATCAAGTATTTTATTTTTAATAATTTATTTACTCTCTCGCATTGTTTTAATTCTCCATGCAAATAGGAAATTCACCATGGCATGAGACCATAGGGCTTTTTGAAGCCTCTGAATTTGGGAACATTCCCTGAATATTCCAAAGTCAGAGGCCATCCCTATGAGAAGTTATTGATTTTTCAAATTCATGTTGCTGTTTTGAGTATTTTAAATCCAATAATTAGCATGTTGTGAAATAAATTCTAGGAAAATTTAGTGATGTTTCTTATGACCGCAGGACCCTAGGAAAAATAGGTTTTGAATTAATCCACTTGGAATAACCCTAATTAGCTTAAACACCCAAAATAGGTCCTTAATTAATTAGAGCTAATCATACATCAAATTGACTTGAAATCAATTCTCCACTAACCTTTAGGATCAGAGGAACCAACCATAAAAATTTGAAGTCAATTGGACTTGGTTAGCCCTACTAAATGGGTTGATTAAACCATTTAGCCAATTTAAACTTTAAAAATTCATAACTTTCAAAATACTTTACAAAAATTCACCAAATTGGTTTTGGAGCCTCTCTGATATTAGGGGAATTTAAGAAAATTAAAATTTCAATTTTCTAAAAAGGTTGATTTTTTTTATTATTTTAATATTTTAATAAATAAAAAAATAATAAAAATCACAAAAATAATAAAATTCACCAAAATGTCACATTTTGAATTTTAATCACTTAGGAACAAACCCCATATTTTTCTTAGGTCTATTTGATGAGATATTAAATTTTAAAGCCCTAAGGTAATTTTAAAATTAAAAAAATGTATTTTTTAGCATTTCCACTAAAATAATTCTAATAAATCAAAGAAAAATCAGAAAATTGTAAAAATTAATTCTTTGATTTCCTTGATATCAGAGAGATTTTTGAAAAATATAAAATTCCTATTTCAACCTTTATTTTATTTTTATATTAATTAATACTCCAAAACTCAAAATAATTATAATAAAAATAATGTAATTCAAAAAATCACCAAAATTGGTCCAAGTGGTCCTCTGGTCATTAGGAATGTCCCATAATTTTCTTAAGGACAGAAACTTACCCTTGGTCATATTATTAAATTTTCCTTGGAAATCCCTATTTTCCACCAAAAATAATTACATAAATAAATTAAATATGGAAAAATCACATTTTCTCCTCTCATGTCTTTATTGACATATGAGTGAAGCCACATAAAAATTTCAAGTTTATTTAGGCTCAATTTAGTGAGTTATGAAATTATTAAGCTTAAAGGGCAAAATGGTAATTAAAATTTTAATCTTTAATTAAAACTTTAGGTTTAATAAAATGAAAAAGTAAAATATTTGATATTAATCTGATTTGGATGATTGAAATTTAAATAATTAAAGGGTAGAAACCCATTAAACAATTTAAAAATAATTAAAATAAACCTTAATTAAATAATTGATTAAATTTGGAAGAATAATAAAATTGGAATTATTAAAATAGGGATATTATTAGGAAGAGATTTGTTCTTTAATTTAAGAATCCATAAATTAATCATCTCAATAATATTTAATTCCTAATTAAAATGATAATCCAAATTTAAGATTTAAATTGTTAAAAGACTTAATCATTAAATTAAATTAAAGTTAAATTATTTAAATTAAATCCTTTTAAAATTTCAATTAAATTAATACTTTAACAATTACAATTAAATCATCTTTAAAACATAAAGAATAAAATATTAAATTAAAATTAAAAATTAAATAAAATTAAAATTAAAATTAAATTAAATTAAAACATATTAAATTAAATCAAATTAATTCAAATTAAATTAAATTAAATTAAATTAAATTAAATTAAACTAAATTAAATTTAAATTAAATTAAAACAAATTAAATTAAATTAAATTAAATTAAATTAAATTAAATTAAATTAAATTAAAATTAAATTAAATCAAATTAAACTAAATTAATTAAATTAAATTAAATTAAAGCATATCAAATCAAACTAAATTGAGTTAAATTAAATTAAATAATAAAATCAAGTTAAAATTAAAATCAAATCAAATTAAATTAAATTAAAATTAAAACTAAACCAAATTAAATTAAATTAAAGTTAAATTGAATTAAAAATAACATCACCTAAGACATAAAAAAAAATTTCAAAATAAAGCAACTTGAACACTATTCCAAATTTAAACCTGATAATTGAAATTAAATCACAAACCATTTGAACATCAATTTGCCCTCGAAAGCTTTTGTTGTCATAACTCCTAAATGGGGTGTTAAGTGAATTATTACTTCACTCATAGGGTATTCAAATGTCCTAGTTCAATGAGTAAGATAACAACAAAATTTGAATTCCCGGACGATTAATTCATTTGTAAGACTAAATTCATTTGGACTTAAAACAATTCTAGCAATATTGAAAAGATGTTTAAGATTCTCCTTAAGCACTCCCTCAATATGATAGGATGTTTATAAGAACAATTGAATTTAATTGTTCTTTGATGAAGAAAATCGTCCTCAAACCAAAACACAAGAACCTAGACGTCATAGGAAATGACTAGCTATATGATTAGGAACTTGGTAGAAAACCATAACCCTTCCCTTAGCTTTACCTAGGAACTTGCTTAAATATTCTAATTGTGTTGTAAGTGCAGCTTGGGATGACGGGAAGACCCTCCAGGTACGCTTTTATTTTATTGCAATTTACCTTATTGCAATTTATTTAATCGCATCGCACTTACTTTTCTTACATGATAAACAACTGTTGCATGAAAACCCACACCTTTAGGGTAGTCCCTAAAATTGAAACCTAAACTAAATTAAAAGTCATTACAAGATAAAATTCACCGCCACAACATTTCAAAATATAAAACAACTCAAAATTTAATCACAAACAGAACACAAAACTACAATTACAACTAAATTAAAAACGTCTTGTTGGATGATCGGGAATACCTCGGATGATGTAACTTACATGTTGTTAACGGGATTTCCCACGGTCTAAATAAAAGTGTGGAACTCATTTAGTTGAGTTTAGCAAATTCATATGGACTAAGTGAATCCGATAAAAATAACGATGTCGGAAGGATGGAACCGTGGGATCTTAACCGGTGTTGTTATAATCAACTTTAAGATTTGTTTTAAATAAAATATAAAAAACACTTGGAAATTAAAAAATTCTCTAAACCAGAACACTTTCCTCATCTCTTGATTTTTTTAATCTTCTAAAACTAAATCTTTCATACAACAAGGAACTCGGAGCATGGTGGGCAGCACAGCCATCGTCATCAGCAAAACCTGAGTCTATTTCAGCAAAACTTTCTTAGAATTAAATAACCAAGCCATAGGACTTTGAGGTAGTTTGCCTGGTACAACATAAATCCTCAACTCTTCGTTAGGCATTTGCATGATCATGTCATGTAAATTAAGCCCTAACCGGTCTTAGGACTCCGATGTAGTCTTTTAGTACGACATCAACCCTCACATCTTCAAGGCTATTTGTATGATTTTATCATACAAATATAAGTCCAAATTAATAAAAATTGGCAAGATCAAAACATTAAACAAACATTAGGACTTTCCTAAATCCAAGCCAAACAATAGGATAGTTGGAATTTACCGAAGTTAGCTTCGAATCTGTGATTTCTCCTACCTTTCTTCCCTTGAATTCCCAAAACAAAATGTTCCAAACTTGATCCATTCCCTATTAAAATTCCAAAATTCAATCCTTTGAAAACTTAAACTTTGAAATTCTTGAGAGCAGAATTACTGATTATTATCGAGAGTTTTCTTAGGTGATTCCCGTCACTTAAGATGTAATTAACTATAGGGGCTTGTCCTTGTAGGGAATTTTAAGAACCCAGGTAATATAAACCCTGTTTAATGCTTTCATATTAAGCAGGGGAATTTGTCGGCTTATAAAATTGGTTCGCAGACCAAACGGATGTTACAAATCTTCTAGTTTATTTAATCGAGCCCCATCACCAAACAATGCGTCTATTCTTCGCGATAGATACACAGTTTGTGATGCGGTGCTCGTTTATATAAACTATTTGGGATGTGAGATCGGTTTGATTTCATATCTTAAAATTTTCAAATTTAAAATTATTTTCAAAATCAAATACTACTTTTTAAATTATATATATATTTAAATTAAATTTAAAATCTAAAATTCGTCGACAATTTCTGTTAGGCGACCCCCTTTTCAAAATAAAACACACAACCTAAAATTATGCCGACAGGCAACACTTTTAAAATCTTAAAAATCATTTTTAATTATTAAAAAATTAAAGCTAATCTCTTTAAATCGGTAAAGAAATGATAAAATTGAAAATGTGTTAAAAACTTGAAAATGAAATGAAAATGAAAGTGTACCCAATCCATTGAACGACCTTTGTTAATTTGTCGTGTTTGCACTATGATTACAAGTTTTAGGACTTCGCTAAATTTCAAATAATTTTTTGAATTGAGAGTTATAATGTTGATCTCGATGCTCACTTTCTCCTACAACTTGCCCATCACCTTTGAGGCCTGTCTTGTAGCACTTACAATTCAGTTTGGGACCAGCTTCAATGAGTTTGAAGTCGTGCTTGCAAAAGCCCTGTTCATGATAATGAATTTTGCCGCCCTAGAAGTACAAGAGCCGTCTACTGAGTTTGATCTAAACTCTCACCATGACTTCCATTATGCCAAGAAGATGAAGGTCACTGCCATCTCCATCAATTCAGTTGTCTCAGTGCCCATGACAGTCTTTACCTCTATCGCTGCCAGATTTAATGCTACCACTCCTACCTTCCCGTCTGCCAAAGGGAAAGAGATTTTGTTTGAAGATTTAGCTGATGAGGTTGCTACCCTGTCATCAGTTTTGGAGTTCTATTCCTGCTCCCGAGTTGCCCTGCCAACTAGATCTCAAAGGAGGAACAACAGCTGCAAGAACCTGAAAGCCATCAGGGCTCAAGCTGCAAGTCTGCCATTTATTGATGAGATTCCTCAGCAGGAGGAACTCAATGTAATGGAGACCACTCCGCTCCTTTGAGGGAGTTGGTTCCATCCATTAGTGGATACTACTAGAGTTGAAAATCTCCACAGGATTGCTGCTACTATACCACCGCTTCATGGTCATGTTGAGGTGAGAGAGAAGCCCACCCCTGTCAGCTGAGTCCATAATGTATTCTAGAGGCTAGCTGAGAAAGAAGGGTGCTCAGTCGCCAAACTACATAAGAGAATGGGATGTGCAGTTTCCCTAAAAAATGAAGAATAAGATTCTAAGAAAAGAAAGATCCGATCGTTCAGTACAAAATTTGTCTAAAGCATTGTTAGCCCGTGTTCATGTTAAGTTCCACTTAGAGAAACATGTTGGTACCGCTGCCACTACCACAAGTACTGCAAGAGTTGCTTCGACACCCTCAATGCCCAAATCGGTCAAGTCTTAGCTGGGTCCGAGAATACCATCTACCGAAGATTATAAGGAACTCCAGAAGAAGAATGGTGGGAGGATTATTTTCTTCTATACATGGTCTACACCATAGGGAGCACACTTCTCCTATTTACTCCAATGTCCCCACTGAGACACTCCATCTCAAGTTATCAAATTTTAAGAGGAAAGTGTGGGTACCAAAGGTTTTTGTACCAGTACATTCTGAGAAATATGTGGAGCTCGAGCTCGATATTCCCTTTTCCACTACTGTCGTTGCTTCTGAGTTAGTTGCAGAAAGAGGTGACAATCGAGGGAAACTATAGATTTTAAGTTGGTTAAAGAGAAAGTAGTCGATAATAAGGTCCAAAAGATCTGGGCAGAGATTTCAGAGATAGCAAAATAACGAGGATTAGACATCAACGATGAGGATTACTACCTGCCAGAATACATGGAGGAAGAGTTCATGGAGGTCAATGTTGTTGAATTAAAGGCCATGTCATCTACACGTGATGCTCCTCTATCTGAGGAGAATGCCATAGAACAATTCCAGAGGGCCATTTTGATGAGAGATGAATAGATAAGTCGGATGGAGAAGAAAATGGAGGAAATCACCGCTGCCATGACTACCATGGCCACAGTACATGGAAAGTCACAATCACGACCAGTAGCATCTCCGAAGGCCAATCAACCTGAAATCATACATATTACAATGAATGAAGAGAGGTCACTTCCCCTAACGAAGACAAGCTGCCAAAGAAAGATCAAATTCAGGGTCCTCCGAAATAGGACATCAAGCAAATGGTCAAACAACAAGTGCGGGAGGCCTTAGCCCAATATAAAAGTGTTGCATTTGTTTCAAAGGGTAAACCCTACTCAGAGGAGTTCGATGTCGTGCCACTATAAAGGATTTGTGCCCCCTACTTTTAAGACGTTTGATGAGACCAAAAATCCTCGACAGCATGTTGCCCATTTTAGAGCGAGCAGTTGCAATGCAGGAGGGAGTGAAGCATTATGGTTTTGACTGTTCGCCAACAATCTTTCAGGAATCACATTCGATTGGTATGTAGAGTTTCCCAATGGATCACTCAAGACCTTGGCAAAAATGGAAAGCATGTTTGTGAAGAGATTCACCGGCGTGCAGTAATATGTCACTATAGGAGATCTCGAAGTGGAATGACAAAAGCCTAACAAGACCCTAGTGGATTACATTTTGAGATGGAGAAACCTTAGCATGAATTGTCAGGCTTTGCTACAAGTACAACATGCAATCAAGATACTACTCAAGAGTATTCACGATTAAGTAGCCTTCATGCTCAAGGGTCTCACTATTAAGTCCTTCAAGAAGTTACTCAGTAAGGCCAGCAATTTACATGAAGAAGTCAGACATACGGAGTTTGCAAAAAAGATAGAAAATCCTAGATCAACTAAGGTATATGAGATGAAATCTAGATTAGTGGCAACGGTTGACAAGGTTGACAAGGGCAAGCAGCTGATGAGAATTTAGGCAGAGGAGTAGTTACCAAATTACAGTTAGCCTCTACAGCAGTATGCTTAGTCTCAGCAGTATAGCAGCCTCGTCTTCAATAGTGCAGTCAACAACACAATTAGTCTGGTCAGCAGTATTTCCAACAGAGACCATAAATGGCAAACGGAAGACAGGTCCGACGATAGCAACTCGGCTAAATAAGAATTACTCCTTCAAAGATGACGTCGTGGCAAAGATGTCTTAAAACTTGATAAAGAAACTAGACTTCAAGTTTCCTGAGCCAAAGAAATTAGAAGTAGTCAACCTGAAGGATCAAACCAACTACTACTCGTAACACAGGTCACTTGGACATACCATAGAGAATTGTTTCAGCATTAAGGATTGGATCGAGAGGAACTATAAAGACAAAAACATAACAATACCAAAAGAATATTTAAAACAACCTGATAGAGGTTCTGTAAATATAACTTCAGCCGAGCCATTCTATCCGATAGATCCATATGCCAATAAAGATTGATGGAGCACAGTCTAGATAAAGTCCTCTAAGAAAATACTAAATCAAGTACAGACTGCTTCGAAGCAAGCCACCACACAGAGTCTGCTACCTCCTAAGCCAAAGATGGAGATCACACTAAATAAACCATTGCAAAAGAGGATAGAGAAGAAGGAGACCATAGATGGAGTGAAGATTGATAGTGTGAAGGATAGGATAAGGACTACCCCCGTTAGATTTATTATCTCGGATTTTTGGGAGAAATCCCTTGAACCGCTTACTCTGTATAATTTCCTCTTCACCCCTCCGAGGTCTTGTAATTATAAGAGTGACGATTTCAACTACGTTTTAACTATATCTAGTGAAGAGAAATGAAAAAATGATGAAAACATCATCAGCACTAGCTATGATAGTGCAGAGAGTGAGGAGCCTGTCCTCGAGTGCAACAGAACACCAATCACCGTCAACATGGAATGTTCAGATTTAGAAATAGAATAATCAGTTACAGCATCAGGAGAACCTTTGAGTCTGGATGTCGAAGAGATCACATAGGTGAATCTAAGGAGTTGAAAGGTATTACCCCCGAAAATAACTCTGATGGACAAAGGAAAGCAAAAAGTTATTTGAGAGGAGCCAACTCCACCAATAGTAGAAAGACACATTCGAGAAGAAATTTGAGATTCAAATAAAGTGGATTACAATTTACTAGCTCATCTTAGGATGTTGTTAGCCAAACTAAGCATCTAAGACGCTCTGATCCTGTCAAAGGAGATGAGAGAAAATCTGATCAAGGCTCTGCTTGATCCAGAAATTTGCTTAGCATAGTTGGTTAGCATGTCCTTAGATTAAGTTTGTACTTTGATGGAGCAGCCTGGTGTAACCTTCACTGATGAAGACTTGCTACTCGGTACTGCCTACCACAACCGACTGCTCTACATTTCCTTTAACATCGACAGATTTGTGCTTTCAAATGTTTTTGTAGATTTAGGAGCGTCACTCAACATAATGAGTCTACAGATATTAGCATACTTGGAAATCGATGCATAAGAACTAACTTCAAATAGGAAGATGCTAAGAGGATTCAATCAGAAGGGTGAAAGAGCACTTGAATCAGTTACACTATTAACGAAAGTCAGAGATCTAGTAACAACCACAAAAATTCATGTCATCGACGAGGACACTTTGTTCAACACTCTACTTGGTTGGTCATGGCCTCATGAATACAATATGGTCCCATCATCACCACATTAGTGCATTAAGTATTATAAGGATGAACAAGATCACTGCATCAATGGAGACCTACAACCATTTTCAATACCTGAGGTAGGCATCCACGAGGACGCAGCCTACTATGCTCCTTGAAAGAAAACAATAATTTTAAGAGAAATTGTGCCATATAATACTGATGATTCAAAATGATCAGAAGAGTGAAATCATTCAGCTCCGCTTTAAAAAATAGCCCACTACTCCTTCGTAACAAATTGGTGGAGGTTCTTTTAGCCCTTGCATTCGAGATCGAAGCCGGGGACACAAGTGAGGAAAAATTCACATGATTGTTGAATGGACAAAGTCGATGATCAACATCAACATAGAAGGAAGCTCTAAAGAAGATAAATCTAATAAAGAAATGATGATTATAAGCCAGAAGAAGCATTCGTTTGATACTTCTCTTGAGGATAAAGAGAAAAGTGAATATGAGTCGATGTACGATCCAATTAACCATTACGTTCAAGCCATGACCCTAACTCAGATTCACCCTCAAAAGATTGAAACTATTGAAGTCAAGGAAGTACATAGTGGTGGTTTCATGCTGATCAAGTTTTATCATGCTTCTCCCTCTGCTTCTGAAATTTGTATAATTTTGGAAGAAGATAATTCTAATTAATTAATGAAATTACCATTGGTTAATTTTCTCCTTAAGTATAAATGCTAAATCGACAAGTTTATGTGCAAAATAAAATGTCAAAGAATAAGTTGCAAATTTTTGAATAATTATGGAATACTAAAAGAGGAACTCTCAAATCGAGAGAGGGTCTCAGATTCGGTATGATAGAACCGGTCGATGACTTGAGATTTTGCAAGGTTTTTACTAGCCAATTAGAAGAACAGTGCTTTGACATCAGATATGGTTATGAAGATCAGCCGATAGAAGATGCTCCACCAGAGTTCGAAGAAGAAATCAAAACTACAGTCGAAAAATTAAAGGAAATCAACCTCAGGACTGAGGAGCAGCCCCGACCTACCTTCATAAGTTCTTTACTCAGTGAAGAAGAATCTAAAAAATTTAATCAAGTTACTATCAGAATTCAAAGATTGTTTCACTTGGAATTACGAAGAATGCTGGGGTTGTCTTGAGAAGTTGCAATACTCTGACTCGGAGTGGATCAAAATATGACACTAGTGAAACAAACTCCCCGAAGAATACACCTCGATATAGAACAACAAGTCATAGCTGAGATGAATAAATTAATAAATGATAACTTTGTTCGGGAAAAGCAATACCCGACATGGTTAGCCAATGTGGTACCAATTAAGAAGAAGAATAGACAGATATGAGTGTGTGTCGACTTCATCGATTTAAACAAGACATGTCTAAGGGATGAGTTTCCATTTCCGATACCAGAGTTAATGGTGGACATTGCGATGATGCACAAGATTTTCTCTTTCATGGATGGATCTTCATGTTACAACCAAATCAAGATGGTTCCAGAAGATGCGACACATACAACATTCAGAATGCTGATTGGGATCTATTGCTACACCATGATGCCGAAGCAACTTACCATCGAGCAATGACAAAGATCTTCGATGACCTCATTCAAAACTAAGTTGAGTGCTATGCAGATGATTTGGTCATCAAGAGTAAAGTAAAGGAAAACCACTTGTATGATTTGAGGTTTGTATTTGAACGATTACATCAATATAATCTCAAGATAAATCCCTTAAAGTGCACCTTCGGCATTACCTCCAAGAAATTTCTAGGATTCATTATCCATCTTTGAGGAATCAAGATAGACCTAGAGAAGATTAAAGCTATCTTAGAAATGCCTCTCCCCATAGCATTGAAGCACTCTTTACAAGATTAATTGGCATACCTAAGACGCTTTATATCTAATTTGTCAGGAATGTGTCTACCCCTTTTTGAATTTACTTCAAAAGGATGCCAAATTCATTTGGGGAGAGCCATGTCGATGGGCTTTCTTAGATATTAAACGATATCAAATGACACCACATGTTTTGGTAGACCCTACCCGTGGTAGAACTTTGATACTTGATACCATGGCCTTAGATGAATCCCTCAGAGCCTTACTAACCCAAGTCAATGATGAGGGTAAGGTATATGCACTCAACCACTTGAGTCGACATCTAATATTGGCAGAGGTAAAGTACCGTCCTATTAAGAAGCATTGTCTAGCTTTGGTATTCGCCGCTCAAAAGCTTAGACACTACATGTTGTCTCATAAAGTTATTCTGATTTCAAAAGTTAATCCGTTGAAATATTTGATGAGCTGACCAACACTTTCTGAATGTTTAGCAAGGTGGTCAATGATTTTATTGCAATTTGATATAACTTTTGTGCCCATTCACACTATCAAAGGTCAGATTCTCATAGGCTTTCTTGCATTGTACCCACTACCAGTTGGGTCCCCTCTTAATGAGGATTTACAAGATGAGCAAATAATGCAAGTAAAAGACCCCAATGCCTAACTTTGGGAGATGTACTTTGACGGAGCTTCGTCAGCCATGAAGGATAAGGTACTACAAACAGTGATACCCAACAAAGAAGGAATCAATATGATCTACGTTACACCAGATCAGGCAATGTTAAGATTTTACTACCACCTGATAGATAATGTACTAAAAATGAAGCAGAAAATGAAGCACTAATAATGGGTTTAGAATTGGCAATAATAATGGAAATAACAGACATTTCCATTTATGGTGACTCACCACTTGTCATTCAACAAAAATCTGGACAATACTAGATTCTAAAATTAAGGTTAGAAGAATACCATTGGTATGCAATGAAGGAGCTAGAACATATTCCTAGCATGACATTCTATAAGATTCTTCGAGCGGATAATACTTATGTGGACACTTAAGCTAAGCTTGCTGAATAATTTGCATGTCCACAAGAGGATTCTGTAAACATTACAATACAAGGATGTCAAGTGTTATCACAGATCAACTTACACAAATTGGGTAAAGATGGAATAATAGCTACAGTGGTAGATTATGTCAAAGATTGGATCTAACTGTTTGTAGAATACATGCAAACATAAAAGCTACCGATAGACAAGTTAGCAGCGCATCAAATTCAAAAAAGGGCAATGTTGTATGCCTTAATCAGCAATGTCTTATATAGAAGTTCATTTGATCAGATATGGTTAAAATGTTTGAGAAGAGCAGAAGCACAGAATATCATCAAATAAGTGTATGTCGGATTGAGTGGAGCCCACCAGTCAAGGCCAAAGATGAAAATGAAAATCAAGGGACTTGGATATTATTTGCTAGCAATGATGACAAAATGCATGGACATAGCTAGGAAATGTTACCAGTGCCAAGAGCAAGGAATACTCTTGCACCAACCCTTGAATGTTGTAGACCACATAGTAGCATTGTGGCCATTTGAGTGTTAAGATATGAATATAATGGGTTCGATAGAATCTCTATCCTCTAAAGGACACAGGTTCCTTGCAACTACGAACTGGTTCTCCAAATGGGCAGAGATAGTTCTATTATGGTAGTTCACAGCGCAGCAGGTGCTACAATTCTTCAACAATCAAATTGCAACCGTTTCAGTGTACCACACAGGATCATCTCTGACAATGGGTCTACCTACAAGAGTACCAAGATTAACAACTTCGACGGAAGATGTAGGATAGATTGGAGATACTATACGATCTACTACCTCAAAGAAAATGGATTTGTAGAAGCATTCAACAAGACACTGATACAAATTTTGAAGAAGACATTGGATGACAAAAAAGAGGATGGTACAAGAAGTTATTGGAAGCCTTATGGGCATACAAAACAACAAACAGAACCCTGACACAGTCAACACCTTACGCACTTATGCACGGGTCCAAGGCAATGCTTCCAATAGAAGTTCAGCTACTGCCACTCAGGATTGCCATCACAATAAAATTTCTGTAGAAGAAAATGCCAAGCATTGACTTGCAGAATTAGAAATCCTCGAAGGGAGGAGATTGCTCGCACAACAAAACTTGGAGCTATACCAAGCAAAGATGATCCAAGCCTATGATAAATTGGACTGCCCGAGGTCTTTCAAAATTGGTGACCTAGTTCTTGTTCTTAGATGGCCTATTCTTGCACACCGCAAAATAAGTAGAAAATTTGAATTGACCTGGGAAGGACCGTTCATTCTAGAGAAATTTTACTCTGGAGGAGCTTACCAGTTGGTAAATTCCTAAGGAGAAAGGCCCATGTTGCCAATTAATGGACGATATTTTATGAAATACTATGCAACATGAAAAATCCTAGGGAAGACGCATGTTCTAAAATAGCTACATGGCCAATGTTTGTGATTGGGTCTGAAATGAAAAGAAATTTTTTAATAAAATCAAGTGAAATAAAATAAATTTTCTGTGAAATAAAATGTACACATTTGAAATATTTGGTTTAAATTTTAAATTTTGTAAAAGTCATATTAAATAAGATATTGGTATCTAAAATTCACTAAATAATAATTTGTTATTGTACTAGTTTGTGCAAAGTACAGCCTCACTAATGTTTCCCTTGTTTTATGTAGGAAAACTTTAGAACAAAAGCTAGTTTTTGCATTTAAAGATGGCTTAATCTAGCGTTAAATGAAGAGAAGGCACCGGAAGGAGGTGTGAGACTTGGATTTTATCCAAGTCAATGTTGACTTGGAGGGCCCCTTGATGGACTTGGTCGGCCATGAGGAAGTTGCAAGCATGCTTTCTGTGGTTAAAATTAGTCACAAGGAGACAAAAAAGACATAAAAACAGAAAGATACTGAAGGATTTGCAGATTCACACCTCCAGACAATAATGAATAAAGACATACCATCGATGATTACAACACCAGAAGGAGAGCTAGTTACCCGTGCTACAGAGAGAGCCCTAGACATGTTGCTAAGGTGCACTCAGAGAAGAAATGCTAATCGTCACAAGCATAGAGTCTCAGACAAGATTGAAAGAAGACATGCCCACAGAACTGAACGCCTAAATAATGCTTGATTTTTCATTTATATTTTATGTTTAATTTTAATGATATTACATTTTAAAGGAAGGTATTTTGCATGTTTTTTATTTTGGGTACAAGAAATGGACTTTTGGAGAAAAAGACGCAAAAACGGTGCAATTTGGAGCAAAAATGAGCAAGAAAGCAAACTTTGGCCAGACAAATTTAGATAAGTCTTTCTATTTTTATTGTCTTTTACACTTCTTAGATATTTTTGAATGAGATTACACTTTAAAGAAGGTTGTTTTCATGATTATTTTAAAGGGTTATCTATTAGGAACACAACACAACTGAAATGGGGCGAAAGAGAGCTAAAACGGAGCCGAACAGAGTAAAATGATGGAGTTGTGTAGAATGGGCATCGATGGTGCTTGATAGGGCGCTGACGACATCATAAACCCGAGAGCCTCAATTTTGGGTGCGGACAGTGCCCAAAAACAGTGTCGACAGTGTCAAGGACAGTTATTAGCCATATACATTGAGTCTAGACGCTTTTTGGAAGGTTTCTTGAAGCACCTTTTGGGAAATTTGTCCCTACACTATATTAGAATGATTTTATGTTAAAAAAGGGGGTGTGTCTGTGTAGGAAAATGTGGATAATGTTTAGAGATCTTAGAACAGGAGTAGAAATGTAGATTTCTACCTTTTTGGAGATTGGTGAGGGGATTTTGAGAGAATCTGTAAGGGTTTGTATTAGCATTGCATGGATGAGTAGGAGACTTTGTGGGAGAGATTTTCATCTTTCTTAAAAGAGAAAAAGCTATGTATTGCGTTCTTCATTATATTATGATCTTGCAAACACTTATATTGTGGAGATAAAATGAAGTTTTTTGTTGTGTTTTCTTCGTTCTTTGTTATGCGTTTCTCTTACTCTTTCTTCTTATTTGGAAATAGTGGCATGAAAAGATTATGGGTTTGTTTTCAGTTTATTTTTCTTTTGTAATGAGTAGGATTTATGTTAGGACTTTAGGATGCATTCTAGAATAATTTTTAATTATAAATGTGATGGTTTTTATTTGCACTTTATTTAAATTACAATAAGAGCTCATTGTAGTGTTAAAATTTATTGTAATTGAATTATGATCCTATAGAGCGGTGTAATTCTCAAAAAAGTGGAACCATATTCAATGTCCATGAATGAGTGAGGTAGTTCATGGGGATTGGGTGCCAACAAATAGAGAAATATGGTTTATTGGGTGTAGAATTAGAGATTTTAGGGTGACAGGTGATGCACGGGACTTATACTTTGCAAAATTTTATGAACTTAAATTTATTTACTTATAATGATTTTGTTATGTCTAAGCATTCAACGCAAGTATATGTATCGTATCAAGTGATATAGGGCTCTAATGGAGTCCTGGTTATCGATCCCAGGAAAGTTTGAAGTATAAGAAAGTGTTCACAATATAAATAAAAGCAGTAAAATCAGATATTTAAATAACACTTAAAGTTTAACACATACTCCTACTAACACTATGCAGAAAACAGTAACATTTAACTATACTACAATTACTTCTAACAACTTTAAAAACATAATTAACTAACAGACACCCTAAACTAAATATTTGAAAGGTTTTATATATATGAGAAAAGTAACTTTCCTCTTGCAATGAGAATATGATGTGTTGATTGATATGGAATAATTATCTATGTTATTGTACGAAATAGGAGCATAGATGATTCTTTACCCTTAAAAGAGTACCCCATCTTCTAAGCAAGAAAGAACATTGACATATTCTATGTTTAGTCACTAAATCTAAGGCTAGGTTGGGAGGGTACCGACTCTCACTTCGGAGCTCCCACTCACCCTTCTCCTGAAGGCTAACCTTTGATGTTAGTTACTAATTGACTTGAGGTCTGCTCCATGCATTTTGTATATACTTAAAAATATAAGAATTCAACACTGCTACTAGAAGATCTAAATCCTCAGCAATAGCACCAATCTGACTTGGAGCATAATTTTAATTTTAGTAACAATTATATATTATAATCTTTAATCGCAGAGTTACCTTTAAATACAAGTGTACGTATTGCTCATGTATTACAGGGCTCTAGTAGAGTCCTGGATATCGATCTCACTAAGAATATTTTTGAGGCTATAGACTAGGATTATAGAAATCAATTCAGAATCATAACTAAATCGAAATTGCCTATCTGTCAATAATGCACTATCAACAATAATATGAAATTTAAATTGAACTGGATCTACTAACAATTAACTAAATACTACTAAAGTTAAGTTCAAATATATAAGCAAGAATATTTCTCCTTTGTTAAGATATTTAAGTGAATAAATAACTAAAATTAGTTTTAAAAATGTGTTGTGCCAAATAGGAGCATACATATTCTTTACCCTTTGGTTCAGGCATAAAGAACATTGACTAATCCTATGCTTAGTTACTGAATTTGCGGCTAGGCTGGGAGGATATCGGCTCTCACTTCGGAGCTCCCACGCTCCCCTTGCTTAAGGGCTAACAATCTACACTTCAACACCCAAATGATAGAACCAAATTGTGGATTTTAGCCTGTCACTCTAAAATCTCCAATTCTACGCCCGATTAATATTATTTCTCTCTTTATTTGAGCCCTACTTCCAAGGATTTTAATCTCCCTGAATCTCAGATGTAATCTTTACTATAGTTGTTAAACTCAACAGATGTTAACTTTTCAATTTGCCGGATTGAAAGTAAATTAAGATCTATGTTAAAGATTATTACAACTTATTTAAATCTTTTATGTCACATTAATTCTATTTATCATATCACAAAAAATGTTAAAATAAGGAAAGAGATAGAAAAACTACTCAGAATTCATGGAGAGGATGCAATAAAACTTAGATTTCATATATAAAAGTAAAGTACTACAAACTAAATTTAATAAACACAACTTATCTTAAATTCCGCCCCAAGTAAACTCCTTGAAGTTCCTCTGAATCTTCCTTCTTTACAGTACACAGAGTTCTCCTTCGAAATGGCAATGCAGAAGAGATATCTCAATTCCCTTCCACTCTTACTATTCTGCGAAGCATTCCTCACAATCTCTATTTGAACTCACTAATTAACACTCACTATTAACAATGGACACTAGTGGACTCTCTATTGGACACTAAGTAACTATTAGAAATCTCTAATAGAACTTTTTACAGACTCTTAGTGACTTTTAGAGGACTCAAGTAGGACAATTTTTTGGCCTAAAATGGTTCTTTTTAAATTTGTTGAAGTGTCTCAAAGGTTTTCCATGCTTCCTTTCAAAAGTCATCCATATTCGATGAATATTGTGAAAGAACCGGTGATCCCACTGTCGGTGGCCTCGAGTTGCGTCGTCGCCGGCCTTCTAGAAACTTAACTTTAAACAGACCCCGCTGTCGGTGGCCTCGACTTCCACCTTTCGCGGCCTCCCTTGGAATTAATTATGAACTCTTGAGAAAATCACGCCATCGGTGCCATCCACCTTGTTGTCGGCGCCCTAGGTCAAATTTGCATATTTTAGCCCTTTTTGCTCCAAATTCGCTCAATTTTGCATATTTTCGCACCTTTGTCCTTAAATCTTTATACCTGCAGAAAAACACCAAAAATACTCTTCTTTAAAGTGGGATATCATCAAAATCAGTATAAAATAGGCATGAAATTCTTAACCTTTTTTACTTGGGTCAAAATCCCCCAAACTTTAACCATTATTTTTCCTTAAGTAATTTTTAGTACTACATAAAAGTTATGCTTCTTTGTGGTAAAGTATTAATTCAGAAATATATAATTTTGATTTAAATAAATATTATAGCAAAAATTCTTGGAAAAATTTTCTAGTAATTAGATTAATTCTGCAGGTATAAGACTATCTAGTCATCAAGTGTAAGAGTTTTAGTCTTTTATTCATTTCAAGAATGACTATATGTTGCAATATCAATTCACTTTGAAAATTCAGAAGATAGGAACTTCATGAGGAAACTGTCAGCATATTTTTAGGTTGAGTGTTTTGAAAAAGGGGGGTCGCCTATAAAAATTGTCGGCGAATTTTAAATTTTAAATTTAATTTAAATATATATAATTTGCAAAGTAGCATTTTAATTTTGAAAAATAATTTTATGTTTGAAAATTTTAAGATATGAAATTAAACAGATCTCACATCCCAAATAACATATATAAACGAGCACCACACCACAAACCGTGTATCTATCCAGAAGAATAGACGCACTTCTTGATGATGGGGCTTGATTAAATAAAATAGAAGATTTGTGACATCTATTTAGTCTGCGAACCAATTTTATAAGCCGACAAGTTCCCTTGCTTAATATAAAGAAATTAAGCAGGGTTTATATTACCTGGGTTCTTAAAGTTCCCTATAAGGCCAAGGCACTATAGTTAATTACATCTTAAATGTTCGAAGAAACTTAAGAAAACTCTAGATAATGATCAGTGGTTTTGTTCTCAAGAATTTCAAAGTTTAAGGTTTTAAACAAATTGGATTTTGGAAATTTTAATAGGGAATAGCTCAAATTTGGAACAGCAGAAAGTTAGGAGATGCTGAAGATACAAGAGGAACCTTGGCAACTTCCCAAACTATCCTATGATTTGGCTTCAATTAGAGGACCTACTTAATATTTCAATCCTACCAATTTCAATTAATTAGGACTTATACTTGTATGATATGATCATGCAAATAGCCTCGAAGATGTGAGGGTTTATGCCTTACCAAACGACTACCTCGGAGTCCTAAGACCGGTTAGGACTTAATTTGCACAAAATGATTATGCAATTGCCTAACAAAAAGTTGAGGATTTATGTTGCCCTTAGAAAACTACCTCGAAATCTTATGGCTTGGTTATTTAATTCTAAGAAAGGTTTTACTGAAGTAGACGCAAGTTTTGCTGATGAAGATGGTCGTGCTGCCCACTGTGCTCCAAGCTCCTCATTGTTGCAGAGGGTTTAATTTTAGAAGATGGAAATCAAGAGATGAGGTAAGTGTTTTGGTATAGAAAGGTTGAGAATTGAGATGGCTTAATTTTTTAATTAAAACAAATCTTAAAGTTGATTAAGCAGAACCAATTAAGATCCCACGGTTCCGTCATCCCGACACCGCTATTTCATCGGATTTACTTAGTTCAAATGAATTTGCTAAACTCAACTGAATGAGTTACACACTTTCATTTAGACCGTGGGAAATCTCATTAGCAACACGTGGGTTACATCATCAGAGGGATTCCCGATCATCCAATGAGACGTTTTAATTTAGTTGAAGTTGTAGCTTTGTTGTTCTGTATGTGATTAAATTTTGAGTTGTCTTATATTTTGAATATTGTGGCGGTGAGTTTTATCTTGATTTGATTTTTATTTTTGTTTTTGTTTTAGTTTTGTGGCTATCCTAAGAGTTTCAGTTTTCATGCAGGGTGACTGATACACATAAAATATATAGTATTTTTATGCACATTTTTATACCTATTTTTAATGATATTGCACTTTAATGGAAGGTATTTTGTGTTTTTCTTATAGGTATGATGAAAATGGATGGTCATGATGAAAGGAGCAAAATTAGATCAAATATAGAGCAAAAAAATGAAAAATAAAAAATTTGGCACTGGCGGTTAAGCGCCGCTAGGCCGGCGCTTAGCCGCCACAGTTAAAAATTGAATTTCAAATGGATTTGGGGCCAATTTCAAAGGGGATGAGATGAAAATCTTGGTGGTAACGTCCATAACTTCCTTTGGGCGGCATGTTTGAATGAAGGGGTGCGTTCCTTGGTAGATACATTGAATCTGGACACATTTTGAAGAGACACCAAGGCAGCTTTTGGTTTACTATTTAAAGAGAGTCTTAGGAAAGATTAGGAGACTCTTCCTTTGCATTTTGAAAGGTTCTTTCTGTTGACCTCATTTCTGATGAGGTCTTCTCTTCTCTCTATAATACTTAGGATCTAGCCTTAGGCTTTTCCTTTGACTATCTTAGAGAATTAGAATTGGGGCCCACCACTTAGAAATTCAAACCACTTCTTAACTCCCCGCAAACTCCACAAATTTGATTGTAGACCCCTAATCACCTGCAGGGTCAAATCAAATGTGGAAGTTTAAAGGATGAGTTCCTATAGGACTCTTTAGCCTTAGGACTACCCTGGGTGACCTGGTTTGGAGAAGGGCTGACTTACACACACACTACACTCATACACTACACTTTCACACACCTCCTAAAACACACCTATACCCAACTTGACCTCCTGACTCATGAAGGTGATTCACATGGATGGTCCTTAACCCCTAAGCCCTCGCGTAAGAGGTTAGGAACAACATAATGAATGCCTCAAATGAGTCCCTTCATGGCTCATGTGGGCTTGATATGGCTTCATGGCTCAACCAAAATGATTTCATTCCATTCACATTTACCCAATCTTCAATTTCCCAAATTTTCAATTTTTGACCCCCGGGACCCTACACCCGCCTAGCCTACCCAAAACCCTTGAAATCCTTCAAAATTTCCAAATCACCCAAAATTCCCCAAAATCAATCCCAAACATTCCCACATTACTCAAATTGATCATCCATACCCAAAAATACCAAAAATTCCAAAAATACCTCCCAATACCATCCAAATACCCAAAATACCCCTCTTGACCCAAAAATCCAAAAATTCAGAAAATTCCCAGAAAATTCCAAAACATCCCAAATATTCCCAATTTCATTTTGTTCAACTACACTAGGGGTCAATTTTGTCAATTTACCCTACTTTTGTCAAAACCCCTAATTTGACCTATTTTAACCCTAAGTGAACCCAATGTCAAGCCAAACCTATCTAATTGACCCAAATTCTGGTCCAATTCAATTCTAAACTTCAATTCAACATTCCCAACACCAATCTAGACCAAATCCAAGTCCAATTTGATTGAAATTTGGATCTAATTTCACTTTTGGCCTTAAAGCCCAATTTGGACCCATGACCCAAACCTAACCCAAACTCACCCAATTCAACTCCAATTAACCCCAAATCTTTTCTAAACCTTCCTTAACATCCCTACAAACAAAACATTAACATGATTTGCCCAAAATTTAGACCCAAACCCCACTCAAATTCAACCCAAAGCTAAAAGACCCAATTTTGACCTAAACCCAAACCTAACCCAAATAAGCACAAACCCCAAAATCAAAACCCAACCAAAGCCAAAACCTCTTTGAAACACTCCCATAAACATTTCCCAACATTTATTTTACATCAATTTCAACCCTAGCCCAACATTGGCCCAAGTTAGCCCAATTTAACCTACATTGGCCCATTTACAAAAGAGGCCCAAATCCAACCCAATTCAAACCCAAATCACTCCAAACTCATTTCAAATCACTCATCACATATCCCTAAACCAAACCCAACAATTATTTGGCCCAAACTTCTACAAAATTCCCATCCATGAATTCATTCTTAAACTTAAAAGCCCACTTACATGAAACCTTCCTAAAGCCCATCTCCACCAAAATCCAAAGGGCCAAAATCAATCCAAAACCTATATGACAATTGCTCTACACCATATTTTCAATTAAATCAATCCCTAAGTTTCAAAACTCATCATGAAGCTATTCCAAATTAAGCCCCATACAAATTCCCATCAAAATACCAAAATTTTCTTAAACCCTTTTTTATGAAATTGACTTAACTTTTCCCAAGCCAAAGATGAGCCATGAAGCCATGCATGAGCCACATGGAAGCCATGAGAGCCTCTTTACATGTCACCATGCCATTTTGGGCAAAAGGAGGAGACTCTTTCCTTAATCTCCTAAAGTCATTAGCCTTAACCATGATTCCCTTAACTCCAAATTTAATCCAAATATATTTGGATAAGGACTTCTCCATGTCAAACCAGTTGATTCCTTTGACTCCTCACAACACCCAAAGCCACCTTGAAGGGTGAACCAAGCCCAAAGGGTGGACTTGACCAAATCAAGCCAAAATTGGCCCTCTTCCATTCCATTTTAAATCAAGCTTTTGACACATGGCATTTGCCAATTGCCTACACTAAACCCCAGCCCTGACCTCCCTGACCTCGAGGGTGACTCGACCCCGGCCGGCCAGCCACCACGGCCATCGGAAATCACCAGGCCGAGAGCTCACATGTGAGCCCAAACTTGGAATTCTCACCTGCTGAGCTGCCCCATCCCCATTGGCCATTGCAGCTGTTCTTCCCTTGACCTAAGCAGCTGATCCCAACCCTTGGGCATCCTTGTGAGGCTCTCCAGCCACCTATATTTAAACCCGACCCCCTCACGGCCATGGAGGAGAGTTGCAGAAACCTTGCCAAAACTCTGCCAAAATTGTTCCAGGCCCTACTCCATACTTAGAGCGAGTTGATCCCCAGTGTCAATTTGCCTCTAATCCCCACCAACGAACCCAATTTCTCAACCGAAATTTCACCCAAAACCAGGACACTTTGCCACGAGTGAGCCAATCTTCAAATTGACTGGTCCTACACCTTCACTAGACCAAGAGGAGAAGTTTCCCACCGAAAGATCCATCTCCGAGCCACCCGGTTGTTCCAGCCTCCAAGCTTTGTGATCGGCTGTGGTCATTTTCATAGCTAGGCAATTCACCAGACCAGGAGACTTCATCTGGAGCTTGCTAGGACGCAATCGAAGGTGACACAACCCTCAGATTGAAGCCACACTTTTCTGAGCAAAGGTATGAGCTAATTCTTTATCCCGAGCTTCTGGAGATTCTCCATTTCAAATGCTTTAATTTCAATACACGATCACCATATAGATGTATTCGTCTCTTCAAGACGAATCCATAGAGCATAAGAACACGAAAATCCGTTGAGAAATGAGTGAGTTCTTAGGGTTTTAGTGTGGACGGCTCTCGGGTGAGGACACTTGGGGACGATGAACGGATGCCGTTCATTCCATACACGCGTGGACGGACGACCAGGATTGCGCCTGATGAGGAGACGGAACGATACAGCGGGCCCCTAGAGCGCTGAGTCGGATGGCGGCGTCGAATCAGAAAATGCCACGCGGCACTTCGAAGATGTTAAGGTTGACGCGGCGCCGACTCGGATAAATAGAAAAATAGGGTATTTTCTGATTTATTTAATTCCCTAAAATTCAAAAATGCATAACTTTGTGTAGAAAAATCAGAAAAAAAAATAAAAATACCCTCTTGCTCAGTGAGCAGAGGAGAATAATTTGGAAAAGAAATCATTTAATTTCATTAAGTATTTTATTTTTAATGATTTATTTCCCCTCTGCATTGTTTTAATTCTCTATGCATATAGGAAATTCACCATGGCATGAGACCATAGGGCTTTTGAAGCCTCTGAATTTGGAAACATTCCCTGAATTTTCCAAAGTCAGAGGCCATCCTATGAGAAGTTATTGATTTTTCAAATTCATGTTACTATTTTGAGTATTTTAAATCCAATAATTAGCATGTTGTGAAATAAATTCTAGGAAAATTTGGTGATGTTTCTTATGACCAGAGGACCCTAGGAAAAATAGGTTTTGAATTAATTCACTTAGAATAACACTAATTGGCTTAAACACCCAAAATAAATCCTTAATTAATTAGAGCTAATCATACATCAAATTGACTTGAAATCAATTCTCCACTGACCTTTAGGATCAGAGGAACCCACCATAAAAATTTGAAGTCAATTGGACTTGGTTAGCCTTACTAAATGGGTTGATTAAGCCATTTAGTCAATTTAAACTTTAAAATTTCATAACTTTCAAAATGCTTTTCAAAAACTCACCAAATTGGTTTTGGAGCCTCTCTGATGTCAGGGGAATTTAAGAAAATTAAAATTTCAATTTTCTAAAAAATTTAATTTTTTGCATTATTTTAATATTTTAATAATTAAAAAAATAATAAAAATCATAAAAATAATAAAATTCACCAAAATGTCACATTTTGAATTTAATCACTTAGGAACAAACCCCATATTTTTCTTAGGTCTATTTGGTGAGATATTAAATTTTAAAGCCCTAAGGTAATTTTAAAATTAAAAAAAATGTATTTTTTAGCATTTCCACTAAAATAATTCTAATAAATCAAAGAAAAATCAAAAAATTGTAAAAATTGATTCTCTGATTTCCTTGATATCAGAGAGATTTTTGAAAAATATAAAATTCATTTTTCAACCTTTATTTTTATTTTTAAATTAATTAATATTCCAAAACTCAAAATAATTATAATAAAAATAATATAACTCAAAAAATCACCAAAATTGGTTCAAGTTTTCCTCTGGTCATTAGGAATGTCCCATAATTTTCTTATGGACAGAAACTTTCCCTTGGTCATATCATTAAATTTTCCTTAGAAATCTCTATTTTCCACCAAAAATAATTACATAAATAAATTAAATACAGGAAAATCACATTTTCTGCTCTCATGTCTTTATTGGCATATGAGTGAAGTCACATAAAAATTTCAGGTTTATTTAAGCTCAATTTAGTGAGTTATGAAATTATTAAGCTTGAAGGGCAACATGGTAATTAAAATTTTAACCCTTAATTAAAATTTTAGGCTTAATAAAATTAAAAAGTAAAACATTTGATCCTAATCTGATTTGGATGATTGAAATTTAAATAATTAAGCGATAGAAACCTATTAAACAATTTAAAAATAATTGAAATAAACTTTAATTAAAATATTGATTAAATTTGGAAGAATAATAAAGTTGGAATTATTAAATAGGGATATTATTAGGAAGAGATTTGTTCTTTAATCTAAGGATCCCTAAATTAATCATCTCAATAATATTTAATTCCCAATTAAAATGATAATTCAAATTTAAGATTTAAAATGTTAAAAGACTTAACCATTAAATTAAATTAAAGTTAAACTATTAAACTCTTTTAAATTTTCAATTAAGATTAAAAATAAAATTAAATTAAAATTTAAATTAAATTAAACTAAAACATATTAAATTAAATCAAATTAATTTAAATCAAATTAAATTAAATTAAATTAAAATTAAAAATAAAATTAAATTTAAATTAAATTAAATTAAATTAAATTAAATTAAATTAAATTAAATCAAATTAAATTAAATTAAAGGAAATTAAATCAAATCAAATTAAATTAAATTAAATCAAGTTAAATTAAATTAAATTAAATCATATCAAATCAAACTAAAATTGAATTAAATTAAATTAGATAATGGAATCAAGTTAAAATTAAAACAAATTAAATTAAAATTAAAATTAAAACTAAACCAAATTAAATTAAATTAAATTAAAGTTAAATTAAATTAAAAATAACATCACCTAAGACATAAAGAAATTCAAAAATAAATATGAAGCAACTTGAACACTATTCCAAATTTAAACCAGTTAAGCGAAATTAAATTAAATCACAAACCATTTGAACACCAATTTGCCCTCGAAAACTTTTATTGTCATAACTCCTAAACAGAACGTTAAATGAAGTGCTACTTCACTTATAGGATATTCAAATGTCCTAGTTCACTGAGCAAGATAACAACAAAACTTGAATTCTCGGACAATTAATTCATTTGTATAATTAAATTCATTTGGAGTTAAAACAATCCTAGCAGTATTGAAAAGATGTTTAAGACTCGTCTTAAGCACTTCCTCAATATGATAGGATGTTTATAAGAACAATTGAATTTAATTGTTCTTTGATGAAGAAAATCATCTTCAAACCAAAACACAAGAACCTAGACGTCATAGGAGATGACTAGCTATAGGATTAGGAATTTGGTAGAAAACCATAACCTTTCCCTTAGCTTTACCTAGGAGCTTGCTTAAATATTCTAATTGTGTTTAAGTGCAGCCTGGGATGACGGGAAGACCCTCCAGGTACGCTTTTACTTTCTTGCAATTTACCTTATTGCAATTTATTTAATCGCATCGCACTTACTTTTCTTGCATGATAAACAACTGTTGCATGAAAACCCACACCTTTAGGATAGTCCCTAAAACTGAAACCAAAACTAAATTAAAAGTCATTGTAAGATAAAATTCACCACCACAAAATTTTAAAATATAAAATAACTCAAAATTTAATCACAAACATAACACAAAACTGCAATTACAACTAAATTAAAACGTCTTGTTGGATGATCGGGAATACCTCGGATGATGTAACCTATGTGTTGCTAACGGGATTTCCCACGGTCTAAATGAAAGTGTGGAACTCATTCAGTTGAGTTTAGCAAATTCATCTGGACTAAGTGAATCCGATAAAAATAACGATGCCGGAAGGATGGAACCGTGGGATCTTAACCGGTGTTGTTATAATCAACTTTAAGATTGGTTTAATTAGAACATAAAAAACACTTGGAAATTAAGATTTTCTCTAAACCAAAACACTTTTCTCATCTCTAGATTTATGACTTCTAAAACTAAACCTCTGCAACAACAAGGAGCTCGGAGCACGGTGGGCAGCACGGCCATCTTCGTCAGCAAAACAACTCTACATCAGCTAAACATTCCTAGAATTAAACAACAATCCATAGGATTTCGAGGTAGTTTGCCTAGTGCAACATAAATCCTCAACTCTTCGTTAGGCATTTGCATATCAAATTAAGCCCTAACCGGTCTTAGGATTCCGAGGTAGTCATCCGATATGACATAAACCCTCATATCTTTGAGGCTATTTGTATAATCATGTCATACGAATATAAGTCCTAATTAATTAAAATTGGCAAGATCAAAACATTAAATAAATATTAGGACTTTCCTAAATCCAAGCCAAACAATAGGATAGTCGGGAAATTACCAAAGTTTGCTTCAAATCTGTAATTTCTCCTACTTTTCTTCCTTTGAATTCCTAAAATAAAATGTTCCAAATTTGATCCATTCCCTATTGAAATTCCAAAATTCAATCCCTTTAAAACTTAAACTTTGAATTCTTGAGAGCAGAACTACTGATTATTATCGAGAGTTTTCTTAGGTGATTCCCGTCACTTAAGATGTAATTAACTATAGGGGCTTGCCCTTATAGGAATTTTAAGAACCCGGATAATATAAACCACCGCTTAATTTCTTTGTATTAAGCAGGGGAACTTGTCGGCTTATAAAATTGGTTCGCAGACCAAACGGATGTCACAAATCTTCTAGTTTATTTAATCGAGCCCCATCGTCAAGCAGTGTGTTTATCCTTAGAGATAGATACACAGTTTGTGATGTGGTGCTCGTTTATATAAACTAGTTGGGATGTGAGATCAGTTTGATTTCATATCTTAAAATTTTCAAATTTAAAATTATTTTCAAAATCAAATACTACTTTCTAAATTATATATATATATTTAATTTAAATTTAAAATTTAAATTTCGTCGACAATTTCTGTAGGCGACCTCCTTTTAAAAAATACAACACACTCAACCTAAAAATATGCCGACAATTTCTTTCTTTCATTTGTTTTTCCACTGCATTTTTAAGAGTTTTTATTTTAGAGCAGGAGTAGAGAGTAGAAAGGAGAAAAGGGTCAGAGTGAAGTATTCTTCTTCCCACTTCTTTTCTTTCTTTTAGTTTAGTTTTTATTGAAGTCTGAAGTCTGTATTCTGAGTTAACGGAGTTAAGAGACTTACTTTGAGGAGTAGTTTAGTGAAGAGTCAAAGTTTCAGTGGAACTTCCTTAGTCTTGTGGAGAGGATTTTCAGATAAGTATTTACTTTTATTTAGTTTATTAATACTTGTTTTCGTTTATTATTTTTTTTATCGTTGTTTTTAATTTCAAATCAATGTGTTTTTATATTTTCTCATTGCATTCTGAGTAGTTTACTTTATCTTTTTATTTCTTAAATGGATAAGTAATTAGTTTACAAAGAATTGTTGTGGTTTGTATAAGTGTTTAAAAGTTGGAAGAAGTTGTGAAGATTGATTCTAAAAACTTTGTTTACCTCTTAATTTGTCCTTTTTAGTTGTAAAATTTCTTGAGATTATGTAAGATCCAATGCGATATTGTCTCATAAAAGTTAGTAAGAATCACATGCAATTACATGGGTGAGAATTGTAGTCCATATAATTGAATGTAATATTAGAAGATATATTTATAAAAGGGAGTAAAATTAGAGGATTTTAGAGTGACAGGCTAAAACCCCTTAATTTTGTTTGAAGTTTTGAGTTTTGTTATGAGAAGTTAGTCCCCAGGTGGTGGGAATCAAGGTAACTCTAGAGTGAGAGACTGGTATCTTCCCTGCCTAACCATGTTCAAAATAATATAAATTTCAAATTAACTTATGTTCTTTATAGAACCAAGCAAGGGTAAAGAACACATTTGCTTCTATCTATCACAACAAAAATTTGAATACTTCCACAACAATACTTTAAGAATTATTACTACTTCATGAAAGGAAAGAAAAAGATATTCTAGTTAATATTATTTTACATCCAGTATTATTAGTTATTGTAATTTTAATTTCTTGCTTTGCATTTTTATTAAGAAAATTTTAAAAGATATATCAACCTTCAAAAATTTTCAAAATCAAGACATACTTTTTTGAAAACAATTAAAGAAAGTAAAAAGATAATTTCTCTAATTCCTTTAAAGATTTCACATTTTCCCTATGGGTTAGATATCTCGGGGCTTAATCAGAAAGTCCTATATTAATTGATAAATGATAGATATACTTGCGTAGTATCCTATATTATAAAATCATTATTTTCATATCTTAAATCATCAGCTCATTTATCCAGCGGAACCAAGTTTCTGGCATGCGTTGCACTTATATTTATTGAGGATTAAGTTTTTGGCGCCGTTGTGGGGGAAATTTTAGCTAAATTGTATTTTAAAGAGAATTAAGAAATTTTAAATTTTTACTTTTCTTTGTTTTTGTTAGTGTGTTGTATTTTGCATTGTTTTATTATTTTATGCGTAGTTCAGGTTCTGAAGGACTTGTGCCTTACAATTCTGAATTAGAAAGAACTATCAGAAAAATCAAAAAAATTAAAAACACAGAGAAAGAAAAAATATTCAAGAAATGTCAAATCATCAAAATCAAAATGTTGGCATCCATCAAGAATTAAGACCTTTAAGAGATTATGTTAACCCTAAAGTAGATGAACATCGTGGTAGTATTCAAAACCCTGCTGTAGCTGCTAATTCTTTTGAGCTTAAACTTGCTATTATCCAAATGGTGTCAAATAAACAGTTTGGAGGAGCAACAACTGGAGATCCTAATTTGCATCTTGCTAATTTTATAGAGTTGTGTGCTACTTTTAAATATGATGGTGTTTCGGATGATGCTATTAGACTTAGACTTTTTCCTTTCTCACTAAGGGATAAAGCTAAAATGTGGTTACATTCATTAGCACCTGGATCAATTAGAACTTGGGGTGAACTGTCACAAAAATTCCTTGCTAAATATTTTCCACCATTTAAGATTGCTAAGTTGAGAAATTATATAACATCTTTTGTTAGTTTGAAGGAGAATCAACTTATGGAGCATGAGAAAGATTTAATGATCTCCCCAAGAAATGTCCACATCATGTGATACCAAATTGGTTAATAATTCAAACTTTTTATAATAGATTAGTTGGATCTCTTAGATCAATCATCGATGCTGCTGCTGGTGGATCATTAATGTCTAAACCATTTTCTGATGCTTATGCTTTAACTGAAGAAATGGCTACTAATAATTTTCAATGGCATTCTGAAAGGTTAAATCCTAAGAAGGTAACCAGTTTTTATGAAAATGATGCTTTTACAATGTTAGCAAATCAAGTTGCTGTTGTATCAAGGAAGATATACCAAATTTGGATGAATTTTTCTCAGCCAAACCTCATGATTGAAGAAAATTCATTAGGCCAAATGGTTGATTCTTATTCTTCACCAGAAACTGTGAATGCTATAATCAAACCTGATAACCCATATTCCAATTATTATAACCGAGGTTGGAAAAATCATCCAAATTTTAACTGGAATAACAATAATCAGGGTGGTGTTAATCAACAATGGGGGAACACCCAAGTAAACCCATTGGGGAATTGGAACAACCAAGGTAATAATAATAGATTAACTTATCCTTCAGGTTATAACAATGCTTTACAATTTAAGGAGAAGAAGTTGTCTATGGAAGAAGTAGTATCACATATGGGAAATCAGTTACAAATTCAAGGAGCAACCATCAAAAATATTGAAAATTAATTGGGACAAATTGCAAATGACTTAAGTAATAGATCTCAAGGGATGCTTCCAAGTAATACTAAAGTGAATCCAAGAGAAAAGAATAAAGAACAAGTGAAAGAAATTCAACTGAGAAGTAGAAAAGAATTGGAAGGTTGAGTTAAAAAAGAAACTGAAGTAGAGAAAGAAGAGATTGAAAGACCTAAAGAGGACACTCCAGAAGGTTTTGAAAGACCTATTTTTCCGCTTAAGGTTGATTTAGAAAAACCACCACCTCCATTTTGTTAGAGAACTCGTCAACAAAAATTGGATAAGCAATTTTCAAAATTCTTGGAGATATTAAAGAAGCTTACGATTACTATTCCATTTACTGAAGCCCTAGAACAAATGCCAAGCAATGCAAAATTTATGAAGGATATTCTTAATAAAAAGAGGAAGTTTGAAGAAAATGAGACTGTTGCACTTAGTGAGGAGTGCAGTGCGATAATTCAGAAAAAGCTTACTGAGAAACTTAAAGATCCTGGTTGTTTCATAATTTCATGTGCAAACGGAGAAAGATTCTAAGGAAAAGCTTTATGTGATTTGGGTGCAAGCATTAACCTTATGCCTCTATAAATATTCAAAAGACTGGGACTGGGAGAAATAACCCCGACTATTGTAACTCTACAATTAGCAGATCGTTCGATCACATATCCTACAGGAGTTATAGAAGATGTTTTAGTAAAAGTGGATCAATTTATTTTTCTTGTGGATTTCATTGTGTTAGATATGGAGTAAGATAAAGACATACCCATAATTTTGGGGAGACCTTTTCTAGCTACAGGTAGAGACATGATAGATGTGCAAAAAGGGGAATTAACGATGAGGGTTAATGATGAGACTGTTACATTTAATATTTCAAAATCGATGAAATATCCTGCAAGAGGTAAAGAAGATGAGTGTTTTAGGATGGATGTTATCGAATAATTAAGTGAATGTCATTTCAAATCAACTTATGAAGAGAAAGCTGAAAGAGAAGAATTTGAATATAAGCAAGAAGACGAGTTATTTGATTCTGAATATTTTCAAGAAGAAGATTTAAAGTATGTTCACGAAAGTTTTGAATTGTTAGATATGACTGAAATAGATAAATCTTATGGTCCATCAATTGAAAAACCTCCTGAACTTGAGTTAATAATGCTTCCTGGTCATTTGAAGTATGTTTTTCTAGGTGAATCCTCAACCTTGCCTGTTATAATTTCCTCTCAATTAACTGAAAAAGTAGAAGAGAGTTTGCTTGAAATTCTGAAGAAGCACAAGAAAGAATTTGGATGGACAATTGCTGATATTAAAGGAATCAGTCCTTCAATTTGTGTGCACAAAATTCTTATGGAAGATAATAGCAAACTGCGGGCTGATCCCTAAAGGAGATTAAATCCTATCATGAAAGAAGTTGTTAAGAAAGAAATTTTGAAGTGGTTGGATGCTAAAATTATCTACCCTATTTCAATTAGTGCATGGGTTAGTCCTATTCATTGTGTTCCTAAGAAGGAGGAGTAAATGTGATTGTTAATGAAAAGAATGAAATGATACCAACAAGACAAGTTACAGGGTGGTGAATATGCATTGATTACAGAAAATTAAACCTTACCACAAGGAAAGATCATTTTCCACTCCCTTTTCTAGATCAAATGTTGGATAGACTGGCTGGGCATAAATACTTTTGTTTTCTAGATGGATATACTGGTTACCACCAAATTCAAATTGCTCCTGAGGATCAATACAAAACTATGTTTCCCAGTCCTTATGATACATTTGCTTTTAGAATAAAGCCCTTTGGTTTATGTAATGCCCCTGCTACATTTCAGAGATGTATGATGGCTATTTTTTGTGATTTAATTGAAAAAAGAATTGAGTTTTTATGGATGACTTTTCAGTGTTTGGAATTTCATTTGAGTCATGTTTAGAACATCTATCTAATGTTCTAAAACATTGTGAAGAAACTAATTTGTTCCTTAATTGGGAAAAATGCAATTTATGGTAGTATGAGGAATTGTTTTGGAACATCGAATTTCAGAAAAAGGTTTGGAGGTAGATCCTACAAAAATTCAAGTTATATCTAATTTACCTTGCCCAACCATTGTAAGGGGAAATAGAAGTTTTTTAGGACATGCTGGATTCTACAGACGTTACATCAAAGATTTTTCAAAGATTACAAAACCTTTATGTCGTTTACTGGAAAAGGATGCAATTTTTAATTTTGATGAAGATTGTCATAAAGCCTTTGAAACATTAAAAGAAAAATTAATCACTTCACCTGTAATAATTTAACCAAATTGGGAAAAACCTTTTGAATTAATGTGTGATGCTAGTGATTATGCTATTGGTGCTATTTTGGGTCAAAAATATGATAAAATTTTCAAAGTAGTTTATTATGCTAGTAAAACTCTTAATGAATATCAAATTAATTATACCACTACTGAGAAAACGTTATTAGCTATAGTGTTTTCCATTGATAAATTTCAATCCTATTTAATTGGAACTAAATGTGTTGTGCATACTAATCATTCTGCTATCAAATACTTAAAGAAGAAAAATGATGCAAAACCAAGACTTATAAGATTCTTCTTTCGCAAGAATTAGATTTTGAGATAGTAGATAGGAAGGGTTATGATAATAAAATTGTTGATCATTTGTCCAGGCTTGAAATAGAAAAATCTTTCTGTGATATTGAAGAAATTAATGAACATTTTCTTGATGAAAAACTATTCACTGTTAAAGAATGGAGTGTTCCGTGGTATGCAGACATAGTAAACTTTATTGTTAGTAATATTATACCCTATGGTTTGACATATCATGAAAAAAAGAAATTTCTGTCTGATGCTAAGACTTCTTTTTGGGCTGATCCATTTTTATACAAACAAGGAAAGTATCTTATAATTCGAAGATGTGTACCTTTGGAAGAGACTTATGAAATTATTCAAAAATGTCATGATTCTGATTACATATAAAATATTACAATCAAGAATTTATTGGCCTACAATTTTTAAGGATGTGAATGTTTATATTAAAAATTGTGATATATGTCAGCGTGTAAGCAATAATTCTAGAAGAAATGAGATGCCCCTCAATTATATATTGGAAGTTGAAATATTTGATGTTTGGGGATTAGATTTTATGAGACCATTTACACCATCTTTCAGAAATGTTTATATTTTGATAGCAGTAGACTATGTTTCTAAATGGATTAAAGCTATTGCTTTACCTCGATGTGATGCACAAAGTGTTGTAAAGTTTTTAGAAAAGAATATATTTTGTAGATTTGGAATACCAAGAGTAATCATAACCGATGGGGGAAGTCATTTTAGAAATGCGATTATTGGGAAGTTAGCAAAGAAATATCATATTACTCATCGCATTGCTACTGCTTATCATCCGCAGAAAAGTGGTTTGGTTGAATTATCCAATCGTGAAATTAAAAGAATATTGGAAAAAACTGTTAATCCAAATAGAAAGGATTGGTCAATTAAACTGGATTATGCTTTGTGGCCTATAGGACTGCTTACAGAACACATATAGGAATGTCCCCATATAGGCTGATTTTTGGAAAGCTTGTCATTTACCTTTTGAACTTAAGCATAAAGCATATTGGGCTATAAAAGGGTTCAATTATAATTTGAAAGATGTTGCTGAAAAAAGATTATTGCAATTGAATGAGCTTGAAGAAATAAGGAATGAATCTTATGAAAATGCTAAGATTTATAAGGAAAAGATGAAGTTATGGCATGATTGAAAGATTCTTACCAAAAATCTTGTACCAAGAAAAAAAGTTTTGCTGTATAATGCTAGATTGGGAATATTTTCTAGAAAACATAAGTCCAGGTGGATGGGTCCATTCATTGTGATAAAACTTTATTCTTATAGAGCTGTAGATATTCAAGATCCTATGACTGGAAAAATATTTAAAGTTAACAGACATTGACTTAAACCATATTTTCAGTCAATAAATCTAAATCTAATGAGAATTTAATGTTGGGTCACTCAGAATGAGTTATGGCTATGTCAGGCTGAAGACGTTAAAACAAGCGCTTTGTGGGAGGCAACCCATATTTATTAGTGTGCTTTGCTTTATGTTTGTTTTGTGTGTTTTGTTTGATTTGTTTGGTTTGTTTTTATGTTTTTAGTGGTAGTAAATTGGAATTTTTAAACTTAAGTGGAGTTTATTTGACCTTAATTAATGCTTTAGAGAAGTCAGAATGAGAATTTGGACACTTAGTAGACCTGCGCTGAATTGTGCACTAGCGGCTAAGTGCCGACTAGTTGGAGCTTAAGCGCCACAGTTATAAAAAATGTGAAAATGTGAATTTAGAGCCTAGATCGCTGGGGAGAAGTTATGGAAGTTATTTAGGAGATTCTAAACGTGTTGGAGAATATTCTAGCATCTCCCAAGTCTATAAAAAGGTCCTGACTTAAGGAAAACACTTGCCCTAAGTCCTATTTTCATTTCTGAAGTCTAAGAGGAGTGTTTCGAGAGAACTATGACTTCCTTGGAGAAGGAGATGAAGAAGAAGCAAGATTCTGATAAAAGTAAGTTCATTTGTGATAGTGCTAAGGAGTTATTTAATGGATATCTGGCTGTTAGCAATCAAGGTATTACAGAGATGATTGCAAGAATTGAATCCCGAGTGACTTCAATGGAAGCAAAGATCAATGATATTACTTTACATCTGGATCACATGGGATGGCAACTTAAGATGCAATTCAATCATTCAAGGTATGTGGAAGAAATAGATAAGGAGATGTTTGTGAAGAACAAATGGATTAAAGAAGATGATATAAGAATGAACAATGATCTCCCGTTCTATCAAATTTATATTCCTAAAGGGTCAAATGAGAATAATAGTGGTCCTAGTTTTATTTCTCCTAATGGAGAGTGGAATTAAAAGTGTTATGTTTCTATATGTTTAGTGTCTTATGTGTTATGTTAGTGTTCTTGTGAGTTCATGTTTATTGTGTTTAATGTTTAAGTATATGCCTGATGATGTGATGGGTACATCTTAGAAGTGTAGACTTATCAGTTTAAGATTATAGTGTCTTGTATTTTGAGAATTTTATCTTTTATGTTTGGATAAAAATTCTAGTATTATATTGAGTGTTACGTTTGTTTTAATATAAGTTTGTTTTTGTGAAATTTATGTGGAATCATTGGTTATTTAACTTTGATTTGGAGTATTAGAAGATTTGTGGGGAGAATTAATTATTGTGGACTAATTAAGGGTAATTAACAAAGTGATTTCGTGCATATACCTTAATTATAAAAATTTGGGTAATGGCGGCTACGCGCCAGAATGCCAGCGCTTACGTGCCATATTTCGCGGCTACGCGCCGAGAGTTCGTACTTAGGCACCAGTTCGCGAAAATTGATTCCCGAAAGTTAAAAACCCAAAAATTGCCATTTTCAACCACCCCATCATATTCAACCTTTGCTTTGCCATGAAAGAGGAGCCTAGGGTATCATATTGTGGATCATTTAAGAGCCGATCTCAAGAAAAATTGTTAGATTTGGATTCCTTCATGTAAGAGCACTACTCCTAAGTAAAAATTTTTTATTTTCACCATGTATTTTGCGTACATTATGGAAATCTTTTGGAAGATAATTTAGCAAGTTTAGTTTGATTTTAGTATTCATTGTGAATTTTTTGTAAATTTTAGAGATGGCTCCAAAGTCAAAGCGTGCACGAGAAAAGACGAAGTTTGATTCTGACAAATTTGTTAGTTTGAGGGCTGAGGAACGATATGTCGATGCATTGCAATCACGTAAGTTGATTCCTGTGCGAGTGTTTAGTAAGCTAGAAGAGGTGATTGAAGATATAATTGCAAGAAGAAACTAGTAGAATTACTGTTGCTTCTCCGCTGTTGCTATTGTTTCTGTGGTAAGAGAATTTTATGCAAATTTACCTGCTGGAGAGGAAAATCAGGTGATTGTTAGGAGGCATGAAGTAAAATTTTCTTCATGTGCAATCAATACCTTTTATGGACTACCTCCTAATATGTTCTGTTTTATTCTAACTATCATCCTTCGGAAGGAGAATTAGATGAGATTATGGAATATCTAACTGATGGAAGAGGGTTATGGAAAATTACAAATGATAGAAGAGTGAACTTTCCTGCTTCCAAATTAAATGCCACTTCTAAGGCATGGCATTATTTTATCTCATCTAAGTTGTTACCTTCAAGTCACACCAGTGAAGTGACGAGAGAAAGAGCTGTGTTGAACCATTTTATTCAACATAGGAAGCCTATTGATATTATAGGGATAATTTATGATTATGTTTTGAACTGTGCTAGATCAACCACGACTGCAGGTATGGGATTTCCTTCCTTGATTCATTCACTATGTGAAAGATCTGGAGTGAAATTTGAAACCTAGGATAAAGTTCTTCAGCCACTGAGACCAATTACTAGTGTAAACGTTGGTGCTTACACTCGTACATTCGGAGTTTGGTTGGAGAGGAGGATTTGGTAGGGCTTCTCACGCTTCGCCTCGTCGCTTCGCTTCTCGTGCTACTACTTCACGTGCTTCGTCATCTCATCGAATCACAGACCGGTTTATTAAGAAAGATTTTGAAAAAAAGTGAGTCTTACTCTAGAGCATGTGAGAGATATGGATGGTAAGCTGGATTATGTTGAGAGATATATTGTAAAACATGATGAATATGAGGAGAATTATCAGCAATAATTGGATAGACTGATTAGAGGAGATCAGAGTGCTGAGATGCCACCTCATCCATTCTATATACCTTATGTGCCATCCAGAGATTGGAACGAGTAAGTAGATGATGATGAGGATGAAGAGTAGATGTATGTTAATTGTTTTAGTTGTTGTATTGATGTGTTGTGTCACTGTGTACTTTATCTAGTATTTTGTTTGATGATTATGTCTGATGTGAAGCTTGATAGTATGCAGCTTGTAGTTGTATTGTTTATCTATTATGCATATTCAGGTATTGTTGTTGTTTTTATTGTTGATTTATATGTTGTTGTGTGGTAGTGTGTAATAGTAAATGTTTTTATGTGTATGTTTTGTCAGAGTTTTTAGTAGTGTGTACTTTAATTCCAAAAAACTGTTAGGAAATTATAAACCTCTATTAGAAACTTCTACTTAGGAAAACTACATGTTTAAAATTCTTCAAATTCCACCATCATCTGTTATCTGTATTAGTGTGTTATTTTAGTTGGTGTTATTTTAGAAGTCTTCTGAAAATTTTACTTTTCTTATTATTAAAAAAAAAGAAGAAGAAAAATGTTTTGAAAAACTAAATTTGATTTCATTTTACTCCTGTATTTAAATTGTTATACTTGCATATTAGGATATTAAAAATTCTTGTAAGCATGATATGTCAGTTTTTATTTCTCACCCATGTATCATTTCTTATGCTTAAATGTTTTAACTTCATTAAAAATTTAAAAATTTGGGGGGGGGGGATTTTAAAAACAAAGATTTTCAAAAACCTAAAATTTTATTTGATTCTCAAGAATACTTAAAAATAAATCTTATTTTTGTTTGAGAACAATTATGTACATGAAATTATATTAGGGGAACAAAATTTTGAATATAGAAATGAATAAAAGAATTTAGTTAAAATTTATAGTAATCATGAAAAACTTAAAGTTAAAATTTTCTTAATGAAGAGGTGTTAAATAAAGTTAAACTATCTTTAGTAAGAAGTTTTGTATTTTTGGATAAATAGAAGATTTGACTTTATTCTTCAAAGCTTAAATTTCTTTTATTGAAGAGTAACTTTCAAATATTATTATTATGATTTTTAAGTTAAAGATGAATATCTTATCTTCATTTTAAATGGAAGGATGAAATTCAAAATCATTAAAGGTCTATCCAGATATAGTAATCCTTGCCTTATTAAAAAAAAAAAAGTTTATGAAACGGGAGGAGAAGCTTGAGGATTTGAGGGCCTAATAAAAAATTGGTTTCATACCTAAATTTTAAGATATAAGTTCAGAGAAAAAATCTAAAACTTAAAGTTGTAATATAGTAAGTAAAATTATTTTTTCAAATAAAGATTTTTAAGTAAGAAAAATAAATGTTTGAATCCTATATTTTGAAAAATCTACAAATATTTCTGAAATATATAGAGACTTAATTTTATCATTTTCTTTTACTTGAGAACTTTCTAAACTTTAAGTTGGTTTTAATTACTGAAGTTTTTTCCAAATTGGATTATTCCATTTCTAGAAGAAAATTTTGTTATCTTCCTAAGAAACTCATTATATAATTTGCAAGCTAAAATGTTTTATGAGATTAACTGTCACTTCAGGACAAGTAAAATTTTAAGTTTGGGGGATTTTGATACACCTAAAATATATAGTAATTTTATGCACATTTTTATACCTATTTTTAGTGATATTACACTTTAATGGAAGGTATTTTTTGTTCTTCTTACAAGTATGATGAATATGGATGGTCATGATGAAAGGAGCAAAATTGGTTCAAATTTAGAGCAAAAAAAAATAAAATTTAAAAAATTTGGCACTGGCGGCTAAGCGCCGCTGGGCCGGCGCTTAGCCGACACAGTTAAAAATCGAATTTCAAATGGATTTGGCACCAATTTCAAAGGGGATGGGATGCTACTCTTGGTGGTAACGTCCATAACTTCCTTTGGGTGGCAACTTTGAATGAAGGGGTGCGTTCCTTGGTAGATACATCGAATCCGGACACATTTTGAAGAGACACCAAGACACCTTTTGGTTTACTATTTAAAGAGAGTCTTAGGAAAGATTAGGAGACTCTTCATTTGCATTTTGAAGGGTTCTTTCTTTCTTTCTTTTGTTTTTCCACTGCATTTTTAAGAGTTTTTATTTTAATGTAGGGGTAGAGAGTAGAAAGGAGAAAAGGGTCGGAGTGAAGTATTCTTCTTCCCACTTATTTTCTTTCTTTTAGTTTAGTTTTTATTGAAGTCTGAAGTCTGTATTCTGAGTCAACGGACTTGAGAGACTTGTTCTGAGGAGTAGTTTAGCGAGGAGTTAAAGTTTCAGAGGAACTTCCTTAGTCTTATGGAGAGGATTTTCAGATAACTGTTTACTTTTATTTAGTTTATTAATACTTGTTTTCGTTTATTATTTTTCTTATCGTTGTTTTTAATTTCAAATCAATGTATTTTTATATTTTCTTAATGCATTCTGAGTAGTTTACTTTATCTTTTTCTTTATTAAATGGAGAAGTAATTAATTTACAAAGAATTGTTGTGGAAAGTATAAGTGTTTAAAAGTTGGAAGAAGTTGTGAAGATTGATTTTAAAAACATTATTTACTTCTTAATTTGGCCTATTAAATTGTAAAATTTCTTGTGATTATGTAAGATCCAATGCGGTATTGTCTCATAAAAGTAAGTAAGAATCACATGCAATTATATAGGTGAGAATTGTAGTCTATATAATTGAATGTAATATTAGAAGATATTTTATATAAAAGGGAGTAAAATTAGAGGATTTTAGTGTGACAGGCTAAAACCCCATAATTTGGTTTGAAATTTTTAGTTTTTTTATGAGAAGTTAGCCCCTAGGTGGTGGGAATCGAGGGAACTCTAGAGTGAGAGACTGGTATCTTCCCTGCCTAACCATGTTCAAAATATTATAAATTTCAAATTAACCTATGTTCTTTATAGAACCAAGTAAGGGTAAAGAACAGATTTGCTTCTATCTGTCACAACAAAAATTTGAATACTTCCCTAACAATACTTTAAGAATTATTAGTACTTCAAGAAAGGAAGAAAAAAGATATTCTACTTAATAGTATTTTACATCCAGTGTTATTAGTTATTGTAATTTTAATTTCTTGCTTTGCATTTTTATTAAGAAAATTTCAAAAGATATATCAATATTCAAAACTTTTCAAAATCAAGACATACTTTTTTGAAAGCAATTAAAGAAAGTAAAAAGATAATTTCTTTGATTCCTTTAGAGATTTTATATTTTCCCTGTGGGTTCAATATCTCGGGGCTTAATCAGAAAGTCCTATATTGCTTAATAAACGATACGTATACTTGCGTAGTATCTCATATTATAAAATCATTATTTTCATATCTTAAATCATCAGCGCATTTATCCAGCAGAACCAAGTTTCTGGCATCCGTTGCACTTATATTTATCGGGGATCAGTGACATTGTTGTTTAACATGCAAAAGAAGTAAAGTACAGCGCAGGTAAATAAATCACAATAAAATAAAAGCATATCTGGTGGGTCTTCCCGTCATTCCCGGCTGCACTTAAAACTCATGTCAGAGCATTTATATATTTCAAGGAAAGCACCTAGGTAAAGCTAACGGAAGGTTCTGGTTGTCTACCAAAATCCTAATCCTAACACTGGCCAATTCCTATGACGTCCAGGTCCTTGTGTTTTATATGATTTTCTTCACCAAAGAACAATTAAGTTTCACTGTTCTTTGAAACATCTAATCAAGTTAGAGATGTGCTCGGAATTGATTTCTGAACATCTTAAACATTTTTACGGATTACTTTAAGTTCAGTTGATTTCATTGAGATGGTGAATCAATTACCTGGGCTACTCTTGCTCAGTGAATTAGGATGTTTGGTTATCCTCTGAGTGAAGTGGCAATTCATTTGATGCTTCATTTAAGAGTTATAATAATGAAAGTCTTTAGGGGCAAATCAGTTTGTTTACGGATTTAACAATTTTGATTAAGGTTGAATTGGTGATTTAGGATAATTCAATTTAGTTTCAAAATTTGGGTTGATTTTTTTTTTAATGTTTATTTAAATTACTTAAGTTGAAAGAGGTGTTTAAATTACTTAATTTAATTAAAATTTGATAATTTAAATTTTATTTGAATTAATCATATTACTTTAGGTTAATTTTACTTGGTTTGATTTTCACAATTTTAATTATGAATTGTTTTGATATAATTTAATATTTCAAATTTATTTTATGTTTGTTCTCAAGTGATTTCAAATTAGTTTTAATGTTTTAAATTTATTTCGGTTTGATTATTAAATCGTTTAATATTTTAAGCTTTAATTTATTTTAAAGAAAATTATTTCCCTTTGTTAATTATTAATTTCAATCATCGTTTCTTTTTTTAGATTTAATTAAGAGTTAATTATTATTGAATAGCTCCATTTAGGGATTTTAGAGTAAAGAATTGTAATCTTCTTAAGTCATATCCATAATCTTAATAATCCAAATTTTAATTATTCTCCCAATGTTTAAATGATCTAATTAATTAAGGTTCCATATTGATGTATTAAAAGTAATTAATGGGGTTTTAACTTTTAATTCCTTAAGTTTCAATCATCCAAGAGAAAATTAAGATCAAATATTTTACTCTCCCTTTGATTAGGCCTAGGGAATTAATTAGCGTTAAAAAATCCTTAATTACTTTTATGCCCTCTTAAGTATATTCATTTCATAACTCACTAAATTGAGCTCAAATGAATTTGAAATTTTTATGTCACCCCACTCATATGTTAATTATGGCATTAGAGGAAAAAATGTGATTTTTTTATTTTTTAAATTAATTTATAATTTTTTTTTTGAAAAATAAGGGTTTTCAATGAAAATTCAACAATATGACCAAGGGAAGGTTACTTTCCTTAAGAAAATTATGGATATTCCTACTGACTAGAGGACCACTTGGACCAATTTTGGTGATTTTTTTAATTATATTTTATTTATTATAATTATTTTAAATTTTGGAGTATTAATTAATTATAAAATAAAATTAAAGTTAAAAATAAAATTTTATATTTTTTGTAAATCTCTCTGACCTCAAGGAACTTAGAGAAACAAATTATATATTTTTTTGATTTTTCTTTGATTTATTAGAATTATTTTAATGGAAAGTTAAGAAAGTTCATTTTTTAAATATTAAAAATTATCCTAGGCCTTTAAAAATTCATATTTTAATTTAGAGACTTAGGAAAAAGATTTTGATGGTTCCCAAGGGATTCGGAGACCAAATGTGAGGTTTTGGTGAATTTTATATTTTTGTAAATTTTTTATAATTTTTAATTATTAAACATTTAAAAATGATTAAAAAAACAAATTTTTATGAAAAACACAATTTTATTTTTCATGGACTCCTCTGATCGCAGCGAACTCCCAAAATTAATTTGGTGAATTTTTGAAATGTATTTTTGGTTTTATGAAATTTTTAATTTTCAAAATGGCTATGTCACTTAATTAATTCATTTAATATGTTTAATTAATTCCAATTGACTTGAAATTTTTATGTGAGGTTCTCTGTATCCTAAGTGACAGTAGAGAAATGATTTCAATTGATTTTAATTTGTGGTTATTCCTAATTAATTAAAATCCAATTTTAGGTATTTACTCTAATTATCGTTATTCTTAAGGAGTTAAGCCAAACCATAATTTTTCTAGGGTCCTCTGGTCATAAGATACCCCCCCCTAATTTTTCTAAAATTTTCCAAGCAATATGCAAATTATTGCAATTAAAATACCAAAAGAGACACATAAACTTGAAAAATAGATAACTTGCCATAGAGGTGGCCTCTGGCCTTGGAAAATTCAGGAAATGTTCCCAAGAATAGAGGCTACAAAAGCCCTATGGTCTCATGCCATGGTGAAATGTGTGTGTGAATGGAGAATTAAAATGCTCAATTCAGTGTTTAATTAATTAAAAATGAAATACACGACAAAGTAGACAAATTCTTTTTCCACATTATTCTCCTCTTCTCGCTGAGCAAGAGGTTATTTTTAGTTTATTTTTGTGATTTTTCTATGTGAAGATATCAATTTTTGAAGTTCTGGGCATTTAACTAAATAGGAAAATAACCTAATTTCCTACTTAACCACGCGAAGCTATGTCAAACTATGCAAATCCGAAGCTTCATGCGACACTTCCTCATTCGACGCTGCCATCTAACTCAGCCGCCACGTGGCCCGCAGTTTCATTCCATCTCCTCGTCCGGCTTGATCTCCACCGTTCATTTGATACACGCACAAATGAACGACATCCGTTCATCGTCCCCAAGTGTCCTAACCCAAGAACCGTCCATACTCAAACCATAAGATCTCCCTCATTTCTCAACCAAAATACATGATCTTAGGCTCTATGAACTTGTCTCAATAGGACGAACACATATATATGGCTATGATTCTTGAAAATTGACTCAATCAAAATGGAGAATCGAAACAAGCTCTTAGGAAGGAGGAGTTCAATACCTTGGCTCTGTGAAGTGAGGCTTCGATCATAGGAGCTTGACACATTCATTGGATTCTGGGGAAGCTAGGGATGAAGCCTCTGGTAGTGGTGAAATCTCTAGGTATGATTTCCACCAAACCCGATTTCAAGCTTTAGTCTCCAGCACAAATGGGTGGCCTGGTGAGGGGGCTTCCACTGGGGAACTTCCTCTCTTGGTCTGGTCATGGTATAGGATTGATCAATTTGTGGTTTTACTCGCTGTGGTGAAGTGTCTTGTTTTTGCCTAGGAACTGAGCTCTAAAATTGAGCTCAATCAAAGGGGATGAGGGTAAGAGAACAGTGGGGAACTTCTTCTCTGTGTTAGGGGAAGAATCTAAGCCACTTGGATGGGGGTTTCGAGGGACTTGATTTTAGCCAACCTTTTGGCCGTGGAGGATGGCTGTTTAAATAGCCCTGACTATGGGACTTCACAGGACTGGCTAGGGGTTGGGATCAACTGCTCAGGGAAGGAGAAGAAGAGCTCAGGTGACTAGTAGCAATGAGACAGCCCATCCATCAATATTTGGATCTTTAAATTGATTTTAAGCCTCTCGGCCTGGTGGTTTTCGGTGGCTGGGCTTGTGGTCCGGCCAGAATCAGGTCAGTCTCAAAGTGAGGTGAACTAAGGAGGTTGAGTGGTGGCATCAATTTGAGTATTTGATAGCTTGGAGGCGAGATTTAATGATTATTTGGAGTTTGGGTTAAGTTGGGTTAAGCTTGGGTTTAGCCATTGGTTCATGGCTTGGTTCCTTGCCCAAAATATTTAGGGCTGGTTTTAAGGTCCATGAGGAGGTTTGGGTGAGTTCAAATGGCTGGTTTTGGAGTTTGGGTATGAGATTTGATGGTTTGGAAGTGGGGGAAATTTGAAGTGAAGGGGGAGAAGGAGAGGTCACCTCCCCTTGCCAAATTTGGCAAATTTTACTTTGGATGGTTATGGGATGATCCATGGGGTATGTTATTCCATGCATGATGCCATGAAAAAGTTTCATTGAAATGGGATTAATGATTTTCACGATTTTTGGATTTTTATGCCCACATGTCTAATTTGGTATGGTGACATGTATGCATGCATTAGATTTGGTATGATGCCATGAAATGATGAGTTAAATTCCATGGAAAGATAAAAAAATGGAATTATGACATGTGGGCTCAATTTTGGGCTTTTAAAATTAATGAGGTGGGCTTTTCAAAATGCATATGGGAAATGGGCTTTTAGCATGCGTGTCAAGGTTTTGATTTTTAAATTTGATTGTGGGTTCATCAAAATGAGTTGAAAATAATTGAAATTGACTTTAGACATATTAAAATTTGATTAAAAATTGTTTTGGGGCATTTCATTTGGTCATGGGGTTTAATTTGAGGAAATTTAGGCTTATGGTTGGGCTTTTGGACCAAATGAATTTTGGGTGGAATTTGGTCAAACTTTATGTCAAAATATTGTGTTTGGTATAGGAATGTGTCATGCAAGTTTTAGAATAATTTTTAAGAGAATATGAGTTGAGTTTGATTGGATTTGGACATGTTTGGGTTCGTGAGAAATTTAGGGCAAAAATTGGGGTTTTGGGTTTAAGTTGAAATTGGATTCAAATGTGGACCAATGTGAGCTTGGAGTTGATTTAGATTAGGATTGGGGATGTTAAATTGAAGTTTGGAATTGAATTTGGGCAAAATTGAGGTCAAATGAGTTGATTTGGTTCAACATTGGGTTCATTTGGGTTAAAAATGGGTCAAATTGGGGGTATTGGTAAAAGTGGGCTAAATTGGCAAAATTGGCCTATGTTCTAGTTGAACAAAATGAAAGTGGGAATTTTTGGGATTTTTTGGAATTTTCTGGGAATTTTTGGAATTCTTGGGTTTTTTTTTGGGCCAAAAAGGGTATTTAAGGTATTTTGAGGGTATTGGGGGTATTTTGGTGGATTTAAGAGGTTGAAATTGTTTCAAAATGATTGTTAGGATTTTTGGGAATTTTTGGGTAATTTTTTGGGATTTTTGAATGATTTGATGATTTTGGAGGTAATTTAGGTAATTTTGATAAGTTTAGGGAACCCATTGTCAAAACTAGGAATTTTGGCAAAATGAAATTTGGTTATGGTTGAATAGTGTGGAGAAGCTTAGAGTGAGTCATGGACCAAGAAATGTCCATTTTAAACATCTCATAGGTTGTTTCTAACCCTCTTAGCCAAGGAGCTAGGGGTTTGAACTTAACCACATGAGTGCTCCAATGATCCAGGAGTCAAAATTGGGTAAGGATGGTTCAGGGTTTAAGATGGATGTGAGAGTACAGTGTGTCCAAGCTAGAACTCACCAAGACCAGGCCACCTAGTGTTGTCCTAAGGCTTGAACATCCTATAGGATTTCATCCTTGTCTTCCTGCACATTGGTCCTAACCTTCTAAGTGACTTAGAGGTTAATGACCATCCATGTAGGATTCCAAAGAGAGTCACGATTTGGTTTGAATTTCTAATTGGTGGGTGCCATCACTAGTCTTCTAGGATAGTCAAGGAGAAGTCCTATGGCTAGATCCTAAGCACTAAGAGGAAAGAAAAGACCTCACCAAAAATAAGGACAACAAAAGGACCCCCAATTGGTGTGGTGTGCTAACTAAGCACACCGCGCGTATTGGCGTTGACCAAAGAGATCAACAAAACCAACACAGACGTTTAAGTGACACACTTAGAACATAATATAGAAGATTTCCACTGAGGAGTATCATGTAAATCTCCAAGATTGAAGATTCCAGAACTCTCGCTGGGGAAGAGGAGGTGGACTCCAAATAACAAGATCTGGAGAGATTTGATTTTCAAATTCATTTCATTTCTATTTCAAGCTTTAAGTTCGAGTTTTGAATTGATTTGAGTTTTGATTTTGATTGGAATTTGACTTAAGATTGATTACAAGGTGGATTTTGCAGAAATTCTAGATTTAAAATGAGAATTAGAACCTAGGTTCTAACCTCGGGATTGCAAAGAGAACTGGAATTTAGGTACCAGCCTCAAAGAGAGAATCAAAAATTAGATACCGATCGAGAAAAGGGTGAGAACTGGAAGTTAGGTACCAGTCTCGGAAGAGAGTCGGAAGTTAGGTGTCGTCCTCGAAAAGGGTGAGAACTGAAAGTTAGGTACCAGTCTCAGGAGAGAGTCGGAAGTTAGGTACCGAACTCGAAAAGGGCGAGAACTGGAAGTTAGGTACCAGTCTCGGGAGAGAGTCGGAAGTTAGTTACCAACCTCGAAAAGGGGTGAGAACTCAAAGTTAGGTACCAGTCTCGGGAGAGAGTCTGAAGTTAGGTACCGACCTTGAAAAGAGTAAGAACTGGAAATTAGGTACCAGTCTCGGAAGAGAGTCAGAAGTTAGGTACCAACCTCAAAAAAGGGTGAGAACTGGAAGTTAGGTACCAGTATCGGGAGAGAGTCGGAAGTTAGGTACCGACCTCAAAAAGGGGTGAGAACTGGAAGTTAGGTTCTAGTCTCGGAAAAGATTCAGAAGTTAGGTACCGACCTCAAAAACAGTGAGAACTAGAGGTTAGGTACCAGTCTCGGAAGAGAGTCGGAAGTTAGGTACCGACCTCGAAAAGAGTGAGAACTGGAAGTTAGGTACCAGTCTCGGAAGAGAGTCGGAAGTTAGGTACCGACCTCGAAAAGAGTGAGAACTGGAAGTTAGGTACCAATCTCGGAAGAGAGTTGAAACATAGGTACTGACCTAGAAAAAGGGTTAGGATATTCGATTCGATTATTTGAAAATTTTGCGGAAATTTGGCGTAGTAGAAGATTGGAATGAGACATGAAATTGTTTTATATTCCAAGAGAGTTGATCAAAGTTTGATTATTTGGCGAAGGATATGAATCCATGCCACAAGAACCAAATAAAAAATTTCGGGGTTCTGTGTCAGTAGACTCAGTCGACCTTCTCAAAAGGGGAAAGAGATCGCAGGGAGTCGAAAGGGTTTGAGAATAGCCTGAGGCCGGGAATTTCAGATTTGGAGCTTCGTTTTCATTGTCTTTGCTTTTAGTGATTTGATTTTGTTTTAATTTTTGAATTTCGTTTCGATTGACATTTCATTTTGATTCGGGTTTTTATTTTGCTGTTATTATTTCATTCAAATTGTTCTTCATTCAACTTTTCTTTAAATCAAGTCAAACTCAAATTTAGTGGCTTTTGCAGTCAATTGCACAAAACTGAAGAAGAAATACGATGGTCATTTCCATTAAAAATGTCAAAGGTACATCAGGTGATTCCAGAAAACATTTCTGATGCCATCTTTTTGAAGACAAACTTTTACAAAATTTATATATTTCTGAACACAGACTGCACTGATATCCTCATGTATTCTGACAAAACTGTCTGCTTAATTCATCCATGTCTGAAAAGTAAACTGCATAGGTAGTAACATCACCTTCTAAAAACTCTCATCCATCCTCCTGAAAGTGATGGAGACCCGTTCGTAGGGAACTCTTGGTATGCAGTGCTTCGCCACATCTGCACCATTTCCTTGTAGTACGAGGACAAAGCCTACCGGTAAAGGTATCTCTACTGGTCCTCGGAATTCTCCAGGGCCAACTATCTGGAGTTCTGTCCTGAACATGATGTTGCATTGGTTGATGAAGGAAACAATGCAAGGGTCTCACAAAATCGTGGTGGTCCACATGAGGTGGAATGCAGACTCCTTCCACATAAATGTTGATTATGCAGATGTTCGGTATGCAGTCAGCGGGTAAGACTCTCCAAGACACCATCCTTTTTATCATCATCTTGATTAGAACTGGCATTGGATCCACTTCATCATAGCAGAGTATCCCTGGAGGATTTCCTTTCTTGTCGTTTGCAAAGTTGTAACAGCATCCGAATTGGATTGTAATCCTCCCCTTGCCTCGTTTCCATTTCTTTGGCTCGGAGTAGGTCTTGCTTCGTAGTTGTGCATCACGACCTTGCTTCTTCAGCTCAGTGACATAGTCCACGATCTCATTTCGCTCGTAGTGAGAGAAGACATCCGTATACAACTCCAGTCCTTCCAAGATGTTGACATATCTGCCTCAGATCCTCTGAAAGTATTCAAAATTTTGTTTCTGCACCCTCTGGATCATCTCCAACTCGTGCTCTGAAATTATCTGGAACTGTCGGGGTCTAGTGACGTACTGTGGGATGACATTCTCCTGGAATCGTTACTCTCTCAAGTGCAGGCTCTATAGTAACCTCCTCTGGAACAACCTCTGCTATGATGCTCCTGAGGGCTGGCCTCCTTGGGACAACTGCTATGGTCATTGGAATTTCTTCTTGGTTCTGTTCTTCTGTTAATTTCTTCAGCATCTTGTGGATACGGCGGTTCTTGTTCTTTCTTTGAGTTGGGGTCAGAGTAGCTCTCCTCTCCCCCTGGATTTCGGTAGGGACAACATTGATAAGCTTTCCTCCTGCGGCAGTTTTCACTGATTTCATCTTGTAGTCGTCGATCACGTTGATCTTCTTTTTCTGGTTTACAGTATGGTGAACTTTCTCGCTGAGTTTCATCACTGTATTTCCATGGGACTGCCCGATGTCTACAGTAGTCGAAAAAGTTTCTTCATATTCTAGCCTCAATTGCGCAAAATCTGACTCAACCTCGATCACAGCACCAGCTTTCAGCTCTTCTTCGATAAGTACAAGACTTACGCCATCCTTAAAGTTCAGAAGCAACCGCCTGTTCAACATTTCCATGCAAAAAATGAAAGCAAGGAAAGGATTAGGAGCTGTACATAGAACAAGAACAAAAAGAAAATTTACTTATTAATGGAAAATTATTATTCATTCCTTTTCAAATTTTTAGGGAAAGGGAAAAGATAAGGAAAGATCAGGAGTGAGATTGGCTTGAAAGGAAGGATCAAAATTTATTATTATAATGATTTCTTTCTTCACATATTTTTCTTTTAACACAATTTTTATTAATGATTTTTTTATCATGCACTTTTATATTTTGGGTTCGGACCCAGTTACAAATGATTACTCCACCCATGCTTCTAGGAATGAGACTTCATTTTTTTAAAGTTCATCCTTCGAAACATCAGGTTGCTGACCGAGGGGCGGTGGCGAAAGCGTACAACTATAAAAATGTTTAATCAGTATAAAAATAATATTCAATAATAACAAAGTTACCCCTTTTATCAATGCAAGTATACATATCATTCAAGTAATACAGGGCTCTAATGGATTCCTAGATATCGATCCCACAGAGAAGTTAGAGATTGTGAACTAATTTTTAGCAGATGCAATTAATATCTAGTATATGGAAATAAAGAACACTTATAGTAAGCTCTATTTTTGAATGTAAGATTGCGATTTAGAAAAGTATCTTTCCCCTTGTTTAAGAGAATTAAGTGAAAGGATAGTCAAATTAGTTAGAATTGAATTGTGCCAAATAGGAGCATTCCTATTATTTACCCTTTTGTTCAGACATAAAGAATATTGACTAATCCTATGCTTGGTTACTGAATCTACGGCTAGGCTGGGAGGAAACTGGCTCTCACTTCAGAGCTCCCACGTTCCCCTCGCCTGAGGGCAAACATCTACACTTTAGCACCCAAATGATAGCACCGAATTGAAGATTTTAGTCTGTCACTCTAAAATATCCAATTTTATGCCTGATAATAATATTTCCCTATTTATTTGCACCCTCTTCTCAAGGCCTTTGCTTTCCCTGAATTTTGGATGTAATCTTTACTTTAGTTGTAAAATCAACATATTTTAATAGTTTAATTGGCCAAATTGAAAGTAAATTAAGATTCAAGTAAAAGATTATCACATTTTTTTATTTAATATTTTATGCACTACTAATTCAATTTTCCATTTCACAAAATCTCAAAAACTAGGAGAAAGACAGAGAAGGCTACTCAGAATGCATAGGAAGAATAACACAAATCTTGGATTTCATATAAAATTAAGGCTATAAAACAATAAACAAAACTTATCCCAAATTTCTCCCCAAGCAGACTCCTTGAAGTTCCTCTGACTTTTCCTTCTCGTACAACACACTCAATTAAACTCACTAATATACTCTCTTGAACACACTCACACACTAAATACACTAATTAATGACACACCAAGGACACAAATAAGACAACTAAGATACACCAAAAAAACACACATTTGGCCTAAAATTATCACTATTTAAAAAGGAAGAAAGATTTCCAATGGTTTCTTAACCACCTCTTCAAAAAGCATCCAAATTCAATGTATTTTGCTTGAACCGACCTTCTCGCCGTCGGAGGCCTCAATCTCGCCGTCAGCGGGCTTCTAGAACGTAGGCTAACTGCTCAGGCTCGCTGTCGGCGGGCTCAATCTCATCGTCGGTGGGTTCCTTTATAATATATTCAAATGCTCTCGAGAAAAACTCACCATCGGCGGCCTATTCCTCGTCGTCGGTGGGCTAGTTCAATTTTTATCTCTCTTCGTCTATTTCATTCGAGATTCGCTCCTTTTTCCATCTTTTTGCTCCATTTCCTATAAATCTTCATATCTGCAATAAAATATATAAAATAACTTTCTTTGAAGTGCAATTTCAACAAAAATTAATGTAATATTGGTATGAATTTCTCAATACATTTTTCTCTAGTAAGTTGAGAAATACTTCTTCAAATATCGTCCATTGATCAGAAGCATTGGTCGCTCTCCACGATAATTCACAAGCTGGTAAGAACCTCCTGAGTAAACTGTCTCGTCCACAAATTGCCCCTCCCAAGTTGGTTCAAATAGGTCTCCTGAAAACTAGACCTAGGTCACCGACTTTGAACGTCCCTGGGCGGACTAGTTTATCGTGGGCCTGAATCATCTTGGCTTGATACGATTCGAGATTCTGCTGAGCTGAAAGTCATTTCCTTCTAAGCTTTACAGTTCTTCCAGTCATAGTCTGGCATTCTCTTCTATAGTAATCTTGTTTGTAACTGCAATTCTAAAAGATGGAAGCTGAACATCCAAGGGCAAGACGACCTCTGACCCGTACACTGGAGTGTAAGGTGTAGACTGAGTGGGAGTTCTGAAAGTCATCCTGTAGGCCCATAAGGCTTCTAACAACTTCTCATGCCAATTTATCTTGTTGTCTTCCAAATTTTTCTTTATGATTTGGATGAGAGTTTTATTAAAAGCCTCGGCCAACCCGTTTTCTCTTGGGTAGTAGATCGTCAAATAGCGCCAGTCGATCCCGTGCCTTCTGACAAAATTATTGATCTTCATGCTTCTGAAAGTGGACCAATTGTTTGAGATGCTTCTGAAAAAGGTAGATGACATGATTCTTGAAGAATTATAACACGTGATGTGCTTTCACTTCTCTGAACGGTACTCCTTCTGCCCATTTCAAAAAGTAATCTGTAGCTGCAAAGATGAAACAATGTCCTCTTGAAGAAGGCGGTTCTATCGGACCCATAATATCTGTGCCCCAACATTCAAATGGCCACGATGCAATTGTCGGATGTAGCACATTTGGAGGTTGATCTAGAACCACTCCATGCATTTGACACTGGTGACAACTTTTGGCAACTTTCATGCAGTCAGTCTTCATCAAGGGCCAGTAGTACCCGAGTTTTTTAATTTTCATTTTCATCTTCGGACCCGACTGATGAGCGCAACAAAGTCCTGAGTGCAGCCTCGAACCCGCTCAGGGCCAGTAGTAGCCTAGTATTCTGCTTCGTTGTTCGCACACGACTCTGTTAGGTGGTAGGAGTATGTTAAAATCCACCGCTCCGATGTTATAAATATTAGTCCGATTCCTGCCTTACCACGCAGTATCATTTGTAATTCTTTGTCCTTCTGTGCTGAAGATGCTCCTTCAAAGTATAGTTCCCAACGTTGATCATCGGGGTCATATAGGCTCATTATCTGCTCGTCTGGCAAGTCATCGTTGAGAGGCGATTCTGCCGGTAAAGGGTGCACTGCGAGGAAGTCTGCTAGGACTTCTCTATTCACAGCACGAAGAGAAACGAAAGTTATATGGAATTGCAATAGTATCATCGACCACCTAGCAAGTCTGCCGGAAAGCGTCGGTCGGGTCATCAATCATTGCAAAGGATTAAACTTCAAAATAAGGTTGGCCTTATGAGAAAGCATGTAATGCCTGAGCTTTGAGCGGCGAAGATCATGGCCAAACAATGCTTCTCAATAGAAGGATACTTTACTTCCGTCGAAATTAGATGATGACTTAAGTATTAGAGAGCATTTTCTTTACCCTTGTCATTGACCTGGGCTAGCAGGGCTCCGAGGGATTCATTTAAAGCCGCGGTATAAAGTATCAATGGTCGAACCAATACTAGGGCATCTAAGACAAGAGGTGTCATTAAATATTGTTTGATGTCATCAAAGGCATGTTGACATTTGGAGTCCCAAGTAAACTTGGCATCCTTCTTAACCAAAGTAGAAAAAGGATGACACATTCCTGACAAATTCGAAATAAAGCATTGAAGATATGCAAACTTCCATTGAAAGGATCGTAGTTGTTTTAAGGTTTGGGGAGGCGGTATTTCTAAGATAGCTTTAATCTTCTCCGGATCAATTTCAATTTCGGGATGTCAGACAAAAAATCCTAAGAATTTCCTAGAGGCGACACTGAAGGCGCATTTCAGGGGTTTCATCTTAAGGTTAAATTGTCTTAATCGCTCGAAAACCATTCTCAAATCATACAGGTGATCTTCCTTTAGCTTTCTTTTGAAAACCACATCATCCACATAGCACTAAACTTATTTATGAATGAGATCATCAAAAATCTTTTTCATTTCTCTTTAGTAAGTCGCTCCTGCATTTTTTAATCCGACAGGCATTACTGTGTTGCAGTATACTCCGATTGGCATTCTGAAGGCTGTAAGCTTTTCATCTTCTGTTGTCATCTTTATCTGATTGTACCATGATGATCCATCCATGAAAGAGAAGACTTCATGTGTCGAAGCGATGTCGATCATCAATTCTAGAATTAGTAGTGGAAATTCGTCCTTTGGGCATGCTTTGTTTGAATCTCTGAAATCCACGCAGATCCTGATCCGACCATTCTTCTTTCTAATCGGTACCACATTGGCTAACCAGGTTGGATATTGTTCTTCATGAACAAGTTTAGCGTCGATTAGCTTCTTAACTTCAGCTATAACTTGTTGTTCGATTTATAAACGCATTCTTCTGGAAGCTTTCCTGATTGGGACGGTAGCATGATCCACTCCCAGCTTGTGAATTGCAACCTCTGGGGCTAATCTTGGCATTTCATTACTCCAACCAAACCAAGCTTTGAATTCCATTAGTAGCTTGATCATGTTTTTAGAGTCTTCTTTGTTGAGTAAGGAGCTAACAAAGGTCTGTCTAGGCTCTTCGCTAGTACCTAAGTTAACTTCCATTAACTCATCTATTGTAGATTTAATTTCTTCTTCGAATTCTGGCGAAGCATCTCCAATTGGCAAGTCCTCGAGATCATCTGAAGCATCCAAGCAATCTTCATTAGACTCGCAAGTGACAACCAAGCAGAATTTTAAATCATCAGCTGGCGCTACCATGCCGAATCTGAGACCATGACTTGAACTGGGAGGTCAACTGGCATTATTCCATAATTTTTTGAAACATTGTAATTGAACTTTCGCCCATTATTTAGGTAATACACTACATTGTATTAAAATTTTAACACAGGGAGAATACCACTCAAAAGGCAGTTCCATTAATTCAGACGAAGCAACATCTTCAAGTTTTACATCATTCTCAATTTTGGAAGAAGAAGTACCATGGTAGAATTTGATCGGTTTAGCACCACCACCAAGAACTTCCTTAACCACCATAACCTTGATCTTATTAGGGTGGATCGGGGTTAGGGTCATAGTATGCACTAGTGGTTAATCTAGTCGTACATTGACTTTTATTCTTCATTCTTTTCATCTTCGAGAGAAATATTGAACTGAGGTTTCTTTTGATTTATCTTCATTGCTTTTTTCTTGACTTCTTCTTCTTCTTCTTCTTCTTCAGAACTATTCTCTCAATCACATCGATTGTTGGTTTCTTCTGTTCAACTGTTCCACTATTTCTTCCTCGGCCTCGTCCCCGGCCTTGACCTTGGATGTGAGTTCTGGAGAAACCTTCACCATCTCGCCGTAAGGGAGTGGTGAGTAACCGTTGAACTAAGATTTCAGGCTCTTCGTCGTGTTGAACTCCTTTTACCTTGTTTGGTATGGTATTTCTGGAGAAGATTGTCTTCTTCGGAGGCACGTAATAGGCTGCATCTTCGTGGATTCCGATTTCATGCATGGAGAACGGTTGCAAGTCACCTTTGATACACTGTTGTCCCCCTCCTTTATAATACTTTATGCACTGGTACAGAGACGACGGTACCATCCGGTTTTCATGGATCCACGGACGACCCATTAGAGCGTTAAACGATGTCTTAGAATCAATTATGTGGAATTTTGCGGTTGTTCTTGCCAAATTTCCAATCTTCATTAATATTGTCATCGACTCAAGGGTTCCTTCTTCTTTCTGGTTGAAGCCTCTCAGTAACATTCTGTCTGCTTCGAGATCGCTGGCATCAATTTCTAAGTATGCTAATGTCCAAAGGTTCATTATGTTGATTAATGCACCCGGATCAACTAACACTCTGGAAAGCGTGAACTTTCTGATGGAGACTGAAATGTACAACAGTCGATTGTGATCAGCTGTTCCGAGTAGTAGATCGTTGTCTGTAAAGGTAACACCGTGCTATTCTTTCAATGAGCAAACCTCATCTAAGGAATTACTGGCCATTTGAGCTAAACAAATTTCTGGATCAAGTAAAGCCATTATCAGAGTTTCTCTCATCTCCTTTGATAGGATCAGAGCGTCGTAGATGCATAGTTTGGCTGGTAGCTTCCTAAGATGGGCTAGCACGTTGTAGTCCACTTTATTACCAGTTTCTTCAGTTTCTTCACAAATGGGCAATTCCTTTGCTATGGTTGGCTCTTCCTGGGCAACCACATGCTTTCCTTTATCATTTGGACTCATTCTCGGGGGAAGAACTTTTCTGCTTCTTAGATTGACTTATGTTATTTCTTCCAAATCAATCGGTGTCTCCTCTTGAATTGGAACGACTGGCTTTCCTGAAGTTGCTTCGGAATCTGACAACTCTAATTCTATCATGATCGGAGCTCCTCAGAATTCAAAAAAGGACCCGTCACTCCTTGAGCTTTCGTAGCCACTCTGGTGAACGTCTCCTCCTTCGTCTTGGCCATCGAGGTTTTGTATGATTTGAGAATCGTTAATTGTTTTGAAATCGATGTTCAGATTATATTGGTTATCGTTAGTTACGTAATGGTTAGAGACAGTCAAAACGTAACCAACACCAAAACTCTTATCATTATAAGAACATGTCGGGGTGAGCAAATAATCATACAGGGTCAGATGTCCGAGGGATTTCTCTCCTGAATCAGAAACAACCATCCTAGGAAACGCACCCCCTACTCTACCCTTCGGAGCCTCAGTCTTCTCTTCTTTCACGATCTTCTTCACCTTCTGGGGAGGTTCTTCAAACTCTGAACTGATGAACATATCGAAGCGGTTTGGATGTGATCCAAAATTTTCTTCGAAGACTTTGTCTATACAGTACTCCATCCATCGTCTGTCATGTACGGGTTTATTGGAACAATAGGATCCATTGAAATAACATTGATGAAACCTCTTTTTTGGGGCTCCTTCATGTATTCCTTCAAGATCGTTATGTTCCCTTTTCAGAGATTATCCTCGAGCCAATTCTTGAAGGTGAAGTTGTTCTCTATCTTGTGTCCAAGCATCCTATGGTAGGGACAATAGTTCGGATGATCTTTCTTATTGACTTTCTCCGGCTTCCTGGGCTCTGGTAGCTGAAAGTCACGTGTTTTAATCAAACTGCGAAGCATCTTGGCCACTGCTTCAGTCTTGGAGGGATATTCCTTATTTAGAAGCTCTTTCAGGGCACGCAGTTGACGAGGCAGTGGCTGATCATGCTGCAGCAACTGATAACTTGGTCGAGGCTGTTGATAGCTCTGCTGAGGTTGTTGGTAAGTCCGTTGCAGTGGTTAATAACTTTGTTGTGGCCGCTCTGACTGTATCTGCACTGGCTGTTTACTTTTATCCACTGTCGTGACGATTCCTGATTTCTTCTTAAACGCTTTCATGGGCTTCTGTTTATCTCTTTATCAACGAAACTCAATTGTTTTGCCTCCTCCTGCAAGCTCCCGGCCTTGCTAAGAAACTTCTCAAAAGTCATAATTGTGAATCCTTTAAGGAGAAGTTCTATCGGGCCATGAATGCTCTTCAACAGGATACCGACTGCATGCTGTTCCTGAAGCTGTGGTTCATACTTCATACTTATGTTCCTCCATCGAAGTATGTAATCCACCATGGTTTCGTTTGGTATTTGTTGCTCCACCACTAGATCATCAATAGTGATGTGGTGTCAAGCTCCAGTAAACCTCTTAAAGAAAATGTTCTCTAATTTTGAAATAGTCTTGACTGAACCATTCAGTAACTCTGCATACCAATCGAAGGCAATCCTTGATAAGCTGCTGACAAATTGATGGAAAAGCAAAGCGTCGCTTCCACCGGCGTTGCAGCAACTAGCACAAAATGTGAGAAATGCTGCCTGGGGTTTCCTGTACCGTCAAAAGTTTTAAACAGAGGTTGTAGAAGCCTTTCAGGTATTGAACTGCATCAAATTCCTTAGGGTAAGGTCTACCCGTCTGAACAGATGTTCCACTTTAGGACTGGGCTATGGCTTCTCGCACCTGCTGTTCCACCATATTCTTAATATCCTTTTTGGGAATCATGCTCTGTGCTGAATCCTTCTTTGGCGATTCATCTTCGTTGATGGATGTAATTTCTTTTCCCTCCATCTTCAATATGAATGATCTCTGGAGATGTTTCCTTCTCAGGTTCAAGCTGACTCTGGAGAGTGGCTAAGGAGGCCGCCATCTCCTCCATCTTCTTTGTCATATGAGAGATTATTTCATCCTTTTCTTGAAGACGTGCTCTCATCGCTTCTGGTTTGTCTCTTTCTGAAGGTGACAGAGCTCCCTGTAGAGCTGACGATGCTCGGGTCTCGACCATGTTGATCTCAGCAAATTCTTCATCCATAAACTCTAATGAATCCACTTCATTTCCCAATCCTTCTCTTTTTTCCCTAGCCAACCGTCGGATGTCTGTCCTTAGCTTTCCTATAGCATCCTCAAGTGGTATTCTCCAAACTGTCTCGCGATTGTCAGGTGACAACTGTTGAACCTCTTTTTCGGAGTTTCCTTTAATGTTGTAGTACTTTCTTCAGATTCAGGCTCTCTGATCGAACTTCTCTTCCAAGAGAATTATTTTGGTATCGGTTCGGCAATAATAGGTTGCCACACCATCCTTCTTGCAATAGGTGGCCTAGGACCGGATGGTCTATCGGCTGTACGTTGGTAGGTGGTGTGTTCCCTAATATGGTGACCTGATACAACAACAGGTGAACTCTTTTCTCTAGTGCGTACCTTCTTCCGTGGCTTTTCTACAACAGTGACGGGTCTATTCGTGGTCTGAGTTGTGATCTAGCTGGTACTCGTCCCATCCTTCTCAGAATTTCTGACACGGGCATCCCTCCTTTCTAGCTAACTTCTCCACCACAGCTTGTAATCGGGTAAACAGATTAGTCTTGATCTTTTTCCTCTTACAATTACTGTGGTATGCAGGTCAGGGTAACGGAGTGGAGATCCTTCGGGCATCTTCCTCGTCAGATGAAGCAGAGAGAGAGTGGAATCTACTCCCTTTCAACAGCGGTGTGATCTCAGGCAGTTTTTCTTCTCCCTCAAGAATCTCTTAAAGAAAGGCAGCTTCAGTAGCCTTGGTCTTTCTGATCTTAGCGATCTTTCTGATCTTGGAGATCTTTCTGTTTTTATTCCTCCTTTGTGTCTGGGTTAAGGGTGTAAATCTCGAATTGGTCCCTATCTCAAAGACAGACTGTATTGCAGCAAAGTTTGAACACTCCACAGTAATAGGCTCATCACTGACTTAGACTCCTTTCCCTTTTAGTTTGGCAGGAGCCGGGGTAGGTGCAGTGATGACCAGACCGATGAGGGTAGAGATGACCGTCCTAGGGGTAGCAGCTAACCTCCTACAAACAACGATACCTCTTTCAATTGGGACCCTTTATAAGGGAGGAAACTCTTGTGCTGACTTTAGATTGAACTCAATCACGGGTTTCCTGATATCCGTTACTTTGTCCATCATTGCGAAAAGAGTAACACCTGTGAACTTAATGTCCTTAGTATCAAATCCTTGTCCAAAGTGAATGACTCTATTGTCAGGAAGCTCATCCTTGTAGACAGCGAAGTCCATTCTATTGGTGAAGAAGAAAATCAGCTTCAGTGCACACATCTTCTGCAGGGTAGATTCCGAACGTCGGTCCGAATTACGCTTCCTTTTGTCACAAAATTTTATAGGATGAAATAGAATTTCTCTAAAAAGAGTACGAACACATTTTCATTTATCTTTTCATTTTCTTAGTTTTATGTACAAGGAATTTTCAGATTTTGTCTTATTCATGTATTTGCGATTTTAAAAGAGTTTGTTTATTAAACGGTTATTTATTAGAAGGTTTGCTTGTTAGGAATAAAACCATTAATGGAGGAAGGTTATAGAAAAGGTAAGGGATCCAATCCAGAATTGGAAAGGAAGAGAAAGTCTCGTAAGACTTCTCAACCGAGAGACCTCACCTAAGCTAACACCTATTTGAGGTCCACCCCACCTCTAAGAGGCACAAGGATTCCAGAACCTCTCTGTTTAGGGGTGTCTAAACAGTGGCTCCAAAATCCAAGAGATTAAATATACCCGTTCAAGACAGAAATGGATGTAGTATGTCAACGTATAGAATGATAGTTTGATCCATAAAGGCCACATATTCACTATCGATTTTTGAAAGCAAAATCATATGATCAAAATGGAAAGAGTAACTAGTCCCCAGCGGAGTCGCCAGTAATTGTCGGCAAATTTTAAGTTGAGTGTTTTGAAAAAGGGGGGTCACCTACAGAAGTTGTCGGTGAATTTTAAATTTTAAATTTAATTTAAATATATATAATTTGGAAAGTAGCATTTTGATTTTTGAAAAATAATTTTAAGTTTGAAAATTTTAAGATATGAAATCAAACCGATCTTGCATCCTAAATAGCTTATATAAACGAGCACCACACCATAAACCATGTATCTATCTCGAAGAATAGACACACTTCTTGATAATGGGGCTTGATTAAATAAACTAGAAGATTTGTGACATTCGTTTGGTCTACGAACCAATTTTACAAGCTGACAAGTTCCCCTTGTTTAATATATAGAAATTAAGCAGGGTTTATATTACCTGGGTTCTTAAAGTTCCCTATAAGGGCAAGCCCCTATAGTTAATTACATCTTAAATGTCCGAAGTCACTTAAGAAAACTCTCGATAATGATCAGTGGTTTTACTCTCAAGAATTTTAAAGTTTAAGGTTTTAAACAAATTGGATTTTAGAAATTTCAATAGGGAATATCTAAAATTTGGAACAGTTTATTCCAGGAGTCCAATGGCAGAAAGTTAGGAGAAGCTGAAGATTCAAGAGGAACCTTGGCAACTTCCCAAACTATCTTATGATTTGGCTTCAATTTGAGGATTTACTTAATGTTTCAATCCTGCTAATTTCAATTAATTAGGACTTATACTTGTATTATATGATCATGCAAATAGACTCGAAGATGTGAGGGTTTATATCACACCAAACGACTACCTCAAAGTCGTAGGACCGGTTAGGGCTTAATTCTCACAACATAATTATGCAAATGCTTAACAAAAAGTTGAGGATTTATGTTGCCCTAAGTAAACTACCTCAAAATCCTATGGCTTGGTTATTTAATTCTAAGAAAGGTTTAGCTGAATTATATGTAAGTTTTACTGATGAAGATGGTTGTGCTGCCCACTGTGCTCCAAGCTCCTCGTTGTTGCAGAGGGTTTAGTTTTAGAAGATGGCAATCAAGAGATGAGATAAGTGTTTTGGTTTAGAAAGGTTGACAATTGAGATGGCTTAATGTTTTAATTAAACAAATCTTAAAGTTGATTAAGTAGAACCGATTAAAATCTCACGGTTCCGTCATCCCGACACCGCTATTTTCAATGGATTCACTTAGTCCAAATGAATTTTCTAAACTCAACTGAATGAGTTCCACACTTTCATTTAGACTATAGGAAATCTCGTTAGCAACACATGGGTTACATCATCCGACGGATTCCCGATTATCCAACGAGACGTTTTAATTTAGTTGAAGTTGTAGTTTTGTTGTTATGTTTGTGATTAAATTTTGAGTTGTCTTATATTTTGAATATTGTTGTGGTGAGTTTTATCTTGATTTTATTTTTATTTTAGTTTTGGTTTCAGTTTTGCGGCTCTCCTAAGTGTTTCAGTTTTCATGCAGGGTGACATTGTTGTTTAACATGCAAGAGAAGTAAAGTACAACACATGTAAATAAATCACAATAAAATAAAAGCGTACCTAGTGGGTCTTACCATCATTCCCGGTTGCACATAAAACACTTGTCAGAGCATTTATATATTTTCAAGGAAAGCACCTAGGTAAAGCTAAGGGAAGGTTCTGGTTGTCTACCAAAATCCTAATCCTATCACTAGTCAATTCCTATGACGTCAAGGTCCTTGTGCTTTATGGATGATTTTCTTCACCAAAGAATAATTAAGTTTCACTGTTCTTTGGAACATCCCATCAAGTTAGAGAAGTGCTCAGAATTGAATTTTGAACATCTTAAAAATTTTTAGGGATTACTTTAAGTTCAGTTGGTTTCATTGAGATGGTGAATCAATCACCCGGGTTACTCTTGCTCATTGAGTTAGGATGTTTGATTATCCTCTGAGTGAAGTGACAATTCATTTGATGCTTCATTTAACAATTATAATAATGAAAGTCTTTAGGGGAAAATCTATTTTTTTAAGGATTTAACCATTTTTATTAAGGTTGAATTGGTGATTTAGGATAATTCAATTTAGTTTTAAAATTCGGGTTGATTTTTATTTTTTATTTTTTAAATGTTTTCTTAAATTACTTGAGTTGAATGTGGTGTTTAAATTACTTAATTTCATTAAATTTTGTTGATTTAATTTTGATTTGAATTAATCATATTACTTTAAATTAAATTTGATTTGATTTTCACATTTTTAATTATGAATTTTTTTGAGATTATTTAATATTTTGAATTTGTTTTAAGTTTGTTCTCAAGTGATTTCAAATTAGTTTTAATGATTTAAATTTATTTCGATTTGATTATTAAATCGTTTAATATTTTAAGCTTTAATTGATTTTAAATAAAATTATTTCCCTTTTTTTTAATTATTAATTTCAATCATCATTTCTTTTTTAGATTTATTTAAGAGTTAAATATTATTGAATTGCTCCATTTAGGGATTCTAGATTAAAGAATTCATATCTTCTTAAGTCATATCCCTAATCTTAATAATCCAAATTTTAATTATTCTCCCAAAGTTTAAATGATCTAATTAATTAAGGTTCCATTTTGATGTATTAAAAGTGATTAATGGGTTTCTACCTTTTAATTCCTTAATTTTTAATCATTCAAGAGAAAATTAAGATCAGATATTTTACCCTCCCTTTGATTAGGCTTAAGGTATTAATTAGGGTTAAAAAATCCTTAATTACTTTTATGCCCTCTTAAGCATATTCATTTCTTAACTCACTAAATTGAGCTCAAATGAATTTGAAATTTTTATGTGATTTTTTTATTTTTTTAATTTTATTTACATAATTATTTTTTTGAATAATAACGCTTTTCAATGAAAATTCAACAACATGACCAAGGTGAGGTTTCTATCTTTAAGAAAATTATGAGATGTTTCAACTGACCAGTGGACCACTTGGACAAATTTTGGTGATTTTTTGAATTATATTTTATTTATTATAATTATTTTAAGTTTTGGAGTATTAATTAATTATAAAATACAATTAGAGTTGGAAATTAAGTTTTATATTTTTCTTAAATCTCTCCGACCTTAAGGAACTCAGCGAAATAAATTTTATATTGTTCTGATTTTTCTTTGATTTATTAGAATTATTTTAATGGAAAGTTAAGAAAGTTCATTTTTTAAATATTAAAAATTATCCTAGGCCTTTAAAAATTCATATTTTAATTTACAGACTTAGGAAAAATATTTTGATTGTTCCCAAGTGATTAGGAGACCAAATGTGATGTTATGGTGAATTTCATATTATTGTTAATTTTTTATAATATTAAATTTTTAAATATTTAAAAATAATTAAAAAAAATCAAAATTTTATGAAAAGCACAATTTTATTTTTTTTTTGACTCATCTGATCACAGAGAACTCCCAAAATTAATTTGGTGAATTTTTGAAATGTATTTTGGGTTTTATGAAATTTTAATTTTCAAATTGGCTATGTTAATTAACTCATTTAAAAGGTTTAAATAATTCCAATTGACTTGAAATTTTTATGAGAGGTTCTCTGTATCCTAAGTGACAGTAGAGAATTGATTTCAAGTGATTTTAATGTGTGGTTATTCCTAATTAATTAAAATCCAATTTTAGGTATTTAGGCTAATTAGGGTTATTCTTAAGGAGTTAAGCCAAACCATAATTTTCGTAGGGTCCTCTAGTCATAAGATACCCCCCTAATTTTTCTAAATTTTTCCAAGCATAATGTAAATTATTGGAATTAAAACACCGAAACAGACACATAAACTTGAAAAATAGATAACATGCCATAGAGTGGCCTTTAGCCTTGGAAAATTCAGGGAATGTTCCCAAGAATAGAGGCTACAAAAGCCCTATGGTCTCATGCCATGGTGAAATGTGTGTGTGAATGGAGAAATAAAATGCTCAATTCAGTGTTTAATTAATTAAAAATTAAATACACAACAAAGTAGATCAATTCTTTTTCCACATTATTCTCCTCTTCTCACTGAGCAAGAGAGTATTTTTAGTTTATTTTTGTGATTTTTCTATGCAAAGATATCAATTTTTGAAGTTCTCGACATTTAATTAAATAGGAAAATAGCCTAATTTCCTACTTAACCACGTGGCGCCTGATCTATAAAAAAATACCTATTTCTTTATATCTTAATTCTTATTAATTTCTAAGGATATTATGCTTTAATGAAATGTATTTTTTGTGTTTTTGGATGTAGGTGATGTAAAAAGGTCTAAAAAGGAACAAGGAGCAAAAAGGAGCAAAAATGGAGCAAAATATAAGAAGTATAAAAAAATATGGCCTGGCGCCTAGGCGCCAGAAGTTGGTGCCTAAGCACCAGACTCGATACAGAAACTATCAAGTTTTTGATAACGTTTGAACGGTTATTTTGACAGAGTGAGTGATTATTATACATTCTAGAAGGCTGGCAGTTGTTCCTTGATAATAGGACATGTGATACATTGCATTTGGACGCTCCAACATAGTTTTAATCGTGAAGAGGTGCGAGCAAAAGTGAAGAGGTGCGAAGAATTGGACGCGTTGTCCGGCGCCTAGGCGCCAGATTCCGACGCCTAGGCGCCAGACAGACCTTCTAGCAGATTCTTTGAATGTGGACATGTTTTGAAGAGGTGTCTCAAGGCAACCCTTGAAGCTTATAAATAGGGGTCCATTTCTTCAGAAAATGTGCCCCTCCTGTTGTAACCCTTTCTCTTATCCACTTTAGGATCTCTCATCCTTAGAGAGAGAAATTTAAGGCCACTTTTGTTTAGTTTAGTGTGTTTATTTTCAAGTTGTTTCATCTGGAGTTCATTACACTGTGGAGTCAGTAGGAATCAGAAGATCTGTAGAAGGAATATTTGAGATAAGTATTTTATATTTGATTCAAAGTTTATTTATTATGTTTTGCTCGTTTATATTCAATGTGTTCGAGTAGTTAGTTTACTTTCTTCCTTCAATTATGAAGAGATAGATAAGATAATATAAAAGATTCGATGGAGAATTGAAATTCAAAATATTTTCAAAACATTGTGATGACATTAATACCTGATCTTACTTTACTTTTTAAACTGGCCATTTAAATTGTTAAAACCTGTTGAAGTGTTTTGAGACCTAGAATGAGAAGAACTCTTAACTTGTAAATGTCACATGAATCCTTGGGTAGTCGAAGGCCATGTGCGGGCTATTCAAGGTGAAGTGCAAATAAATAGGAAGATAAGATTTAAAGGGCGTAGAATTAATATGTTTTTAGAGTGACAAACTAAATTCTTATAATTCGATTTATTGATTAGGAAAGGGTCACTAGTAAGGCCGACCATAGCCACCCTTGAACATCTAGAAGTGTGAGTATAGATTAACCCATTCTACTAACAATACATCCGGACCTGATTTGTAAATTAGCCAATGTTCTTTGCGCCTGAATCAAAGGGTAAAGAATAGGAATGCTTCTATTTGGCTCAATACCATAAATCAAATTCTCCAACGAATATTAAATTATCTTAAAAATCTTAGATTAATTGAAGGGAAGAAAGTTGTTTATTTTATATAGTTTTTATAAATAATTTTCTTATTATTGTTTTCTTTATTTGCATCTAGTAAATTAATAGTAATTTTTAGTTAAATTAAAAGATAAAAAGATATTTTTGAAATTTAAAATTTAGAAAATTTATCACTATAATTCTTCCCTGTGGGATCGATACTGGGGTCTTTGTTTCAAAGTTCTATATTACTTGAAACGATATGTATACTTGTGTAGTACCCCTAGTGTGTAAAAATATTTTCTAAATTTTACTACATTTTAATTTTATACACTAGCCGCTATTTATAAATTGAGTCAAGTTTTTGGCCATCTTTTGGAAGCGAATATTACTGCATTATTGTGGGTCCCAGCGCTATGTCAACCTAGGCAGATCCGAAGCTCCATGCGGTGCTTTCTCATTCGACGCCACCATCTGACTCAGCAGCCACGTGGTCCACGAATTTGTTCCATCTCCTCGTTCGACTTGATCTCCACCGTTCATGTGATACACGCATGAATGGACGGCATCCTTTCATCGTCCCCAAGCGTCCTAACCTGAGAACCGTCCATACTCAAACCTTAAGATCTCCCTCATTTCTCAACCAAAATACATGATCTTGGGCTCTATGAACTTGTCTCAACAAGGCAAACACATCTATACGACTATGATGCTTTGAAATTGACTCAAACAGAATGTAGAATTGAAATAAGCTCTCGAGAAGGAGGAGTTCAATACCTTGGCTCTGAGAAGTGAGGCTTCGATCAGAGGAGCTTGCATGTTCATTGGAGTCTGAGGAAGCTAGGGATGAAGCCTCTGGTAGTGGTGAAATGTCTAGGTACGATTTCCACCAAACTCGATTTCGAGCTTTGGTCTCCAGCACAAATGGGTGGCTTGGTGAGGGGGCTTCCATTGGGGAACTTCCTCTATTTGTCTGGTGATGGTGTTGTTGACCTCATTTTTGATGAGGTCTTCTCTTCTTCTCTTTAGTACTTAGGATCTAGCCTTTGGCTTTTCCTTTGACTATCTTAGAGGACTAGAATTGGGACCCACCTTTTAGAAATTCAAACCACTTCTTAACTCCCTGCAAACTCCACAAACTTGACTGTAGACCCCTAATCACCTAGAGGGTTGAAATCGGATGTGGAAGTTTAAAGGATGAGTTCCTATAGGACTCTTTGGCCTTAGGATCGCCCTGCAGGTGGCACAGTGCAGTGAAGGGGCCGACTTACACACACACTACATTTATACACTACACCTACACACTACACTTCCACATACCTCCTAAAACCACACCCATAGCTAAGTTGACCTCCTGACTCATGTAGGTGATTCACATGGATGGTCCTTAACCCCTAAGCCCTTGGCTAAGAGGGTTAGGAACAACATAGTGAATGCCTCAAATGGGTCCCTTCATGGCTCACATGGGCTTGACATGGCTTCATGGCTCAACTAGAATGACTTCTTTCCACTTACATCCACCCAATCTTCAATTTTCCAAATTTTCAATTTTTGACCCCCGGGACCCTACACCCGCTTAACCTACCCAAAACCCCCGAAATTACCCAAATTTCTCAAAATTTCCAAATTATCCAAAATTCTCCAAAATCATTCCCAAACATTTCCACATCACTTAAATTGATCATGCATACCCAAAAATACCAAAAATTCCAAGAAAACCTCCCAATACCCTCCAAATACCCAAAATACCCCTCTTGACCTAAAAATCCAAAAATTCCGAAAATTCCTAGAAAATCCCAGAAAATCCCAAATATTCCTAATTTCATTTTGTCCAACTACACCATGGGCCAATTTTGTCAATTTACCCTACTTTTGTCAAAACCCCCAATTTGACCCATTTTAACCCTAAGTGAACCCAATGTCAAACCAAATCTACCCAATTGACCCCAATTTTGGTCCAATTCAATTCTAAACATCAATTCAATATCCAAAATACCAATCTAGACCAAATCCAAGCCCAATTTGATTGACATTTGGATCCAATCTCACTTTTGGCCTTAAAGCCCAATTTGGACCCATGACCCAAACCTAACCCAAACTCACCCAATTCAATTCCAATTAACCCTAAATCTTTTCTAAATCTTCCTTAACATTCCCACAAACAAAATACTAACATGATTTGCCCAAAATTTAGACCCAAACCCCACTCAAACTCAACCCAAAGTTAAAAGGCCCTATTTTGACCTAAACCCAAACCTAACCCAAATGAGCCCAAACCCCAAAATCAAAGCCCAACCAAAGTCAAAACCTCTTTGAAACACTCCCATAAACATTTCTCAACATTGATTTTATATCAATTTCAACCCTAGCCCAACATTAGCCCAAATTAGCCCAATTTGACCAACATAGGCCCACTTACCAAATAAACCCAAATTCAAACCAATTCAACTCCAAATCACACCAAATTGATTCCAAGCCCTTCATAGAAAATCCCTAAACCAATTATGACATTTATTTGACAAAGTTCTTCACAAAATCTTTACCCAAATGCCCATCCTAAAATCAAAAAGCCCATTCCCCTTAAACTTTCCTAAAAGCCCACTTCACCATATTCAAAAGCCCAAATCCATCCAAAGCCCACATGGCATTTCCCCTCATCATCCATTTAATAAAAATCACCCCTAAGTTTCAAAATCATCAATTAAACCATTCCAAATCAAGCTTCATGCAAATTTTCACCAAAATATCCAAAATTCTTAAAACCCATTTCCATGAAATTGACTCAACTTTCCCCAAGCCAAAGACAAGCCATGCAAGCCATGGACAAGCCACATGAAGCCATGGAAGGCTTGACATGTGATCAAGCCATTAATGGCAAAAGGAGGAGCCCCTTTCCTAATCCTCCTTAACCCCTTTTTACCTTAAGCATGTCACACACTAAACAATGTTTAGCCACCTCATCATGGATAGAGACCACACCACTCTCCCTTGGGCGACCCAACCGATCCTCTCGGCCCAAAATCGGGCCATGGGGAGGTGCACCCAACCCAAACCAATGGGTTGACCAAATTAAGGCCAAAATGACCCCCTCCCCATTCCATTTTAATTCAAAGCCTATACACATGGCAATTGCCAATTAATTGCACAAACCTCCAACCCCGACCCACTCGGACCCGAGGGTGACCCATGCTCGCCGGCCAGCCGCCCGGATCGCCGGAAAACACCATGGTCGAGACCTTGGGAGGAGCCAAAGTTTGGAATTCCCACTCGTCGAGCCGCCCCATACCAAATGGTCACTATGGCTGTTCTTCTCCTCACCGCAGCAGTCGATCCCATGCCTCAACTCCCCTAGAAGGCTCTCCAGGCCTCTCCTATTTAAACCCCTCACCCTCACGGCCATGGAGGAGAGTTGCACAAAACCTTGCCGAAACTCGCCAAAATTGTTCCAAACCCTTCTCCACCCTTAGAGCGGTTGATCCCCGTATCAATTTGCCCTAATCCCCATCGATAAAATCCAATTTCCCAACCGAAATTCTACCCAAAACTAGGACACTTCTCCACGGTGAGCCAATTCCCAAATTGATTGGTTCTACACCTTCACCGTACCAAGGGAAGGTGTCCACCAGCAAAAGCCCCATCTCCGAGCCACCCGGTTGCTCCAGCCTCCAAGCTTTGTGATCGGGCTTGGTCGAAATCACATTCGGAGAATTCACCGGACTCAGGAGACTTCATCCGGAGCTTCGTCGGGATCCGATCGAAGGTGCAACAACTCTCGGATCGAAGCCACACTTCTCCGAGCAAAGGTATGAGCTAATTCTTCATCTCGAGCTTCCGGAGATTCTCCATTTCAAATGCCTTAGTTTCAATGCATGATAGGCTCGTATAGATGTGTTCGTCTCTTCAAGACGAATCCATAGAGCATAAGAACATGAAAATCCATCGAGTATCGAGTGAGATCTTAGTGGATTTAGTGTGGATGGCTCTCGGGTGAGGACGCTTGGGGACGATGAACGGATGCCATCCATTCAATACACGCGCGGACGAACGGCTCGGATGGCGTCGGACCGAGAGACGGTACGAGAACCGCGGGGCCCGGCTGCGCGACTCGGGTGGCGGCGTCGAATGGGAGTGCGACGCGTGTGCGTTCGGAGCTGCCGAGGTTGACGCGGCGCCGCGTGGATAAATAGAAAATTAGGGTATTTTTCTATTTATTTAATTCGCTAAACTTTAAAAATTCATATCTCTATGTAGAAAAATCAGAAAAATAAAATAAAAATACCCTCTTGCTCAGTGAACAGAGGAGAATAATGTGGAAAAGAAATCATTTAATTTCATCAAGTATTTTATTTTTTATAATTTATTTACTCTCTGCATTATTTTAATTCTCCATGCATGTATACAATTCACCATGGCATGAGACCATAGGGCTTTTGAAGCCTCCGAATTTGGGAACATTCCCTGAATTTTCCAAAGTCGAGGCCATCCTATGAAAAGTTATTGATTTTTCAAATTCATGTTGCTGTTTTGAGTATTTTAATTTCAATAAATAGCATGTTGTGAAATAAATTCTAGGAAAATTTGGTGATGTTCCTTATGACCGGAGAACCTTAGGAAAAATAGGTTTTGAGTTAGTTCATTTAAAACAACCCTAATCGGCTTAAACACCCAAAATAGGTCTCTAATTAATTAGAGTTAACCATGCATCAAATTGACTTGAAATCAATTCTCCACTGACCTTTAGGATTAGAGGAATCCACCATAAAAGTTTGAGGTCAATTGGACTTGGTTAGCCCCACTAATTGGGTTGATTAAGCCACTTAGCCATTTTAAACTTTAAAAATTCATAACTTTTAAAATACCTTTCAAAAATTCACCAAATTGGTTTTGGAGCCTCTCTGATATCAGGGGAACCTAAGAAAATTAAAATTTTAATTTTCTAAAAAAGTTGATTTTTAATAATATTTTAATATTTTTAATAATTAAAAAATAATAAAAATTACAAAAATAATAAAATTCACCAAAATGTCACATTTTGAATTTTAATCACATAGGGACAAATCCCACATTTTTATTAGGTCTATTTAGTAAGATATTAAATTTTAAAGCCCTAGGGTAATTTTAAAATTAAAAAAATGTATTTTCTAGCATTTTCACTAAAATAATTATAATAAATCATAGAAAAATCATAAAATTACAAAATTTGTTTCTCTGGTTTCCTTGATATCAGAGAGATTTTTGAAAAATATAAAATTCATTTTTCAACATTTATTTTATTTTTAAATTAATTAACACTCCAAAACTTAAAATAATTATAATAAAAATAATATAATTCAAAAAATCACCAAAATTGGTCCAAGTGGTCCTCTGGTCATTAGGAATGTCCCCTAATTTTCTTAAGGATAGAAACTTTCCTCTGGTTATGTTATTAAATTTTCCTTGGAAATCTCTATTTTCTACCAAAAATAATTATATAAATAAATTAAATGCAGAAAAATCACATTTTCTCCTCTCATGTCTTTATTGGAATATGAGTGAAGTCACATAAAAATTTCAAGTTCATTTGAGTTCAATTTAGTGAGTTATGAAATCATTAAGCTTAAAGGGTAAAATGGTAATTAAAATTTTAACCCTTAATTAAAACTTTAGGTTTAATAAAAATTTAACAAGTAAAATATTTGATCTTAATCTGATTTGGATGATTGAAATTTAAATAATTAAAGGGTAGAAACCCATTAAACAATTTTAAAATGATTAAACTTTAATTAAATAATTGATTAAATTTGGAAGAATAATAAAATTGGAATTATTAAAATAGGGATATTATTAGGAAGAGATTTATTCTTTAATTTAAAAATCCTAAATTAATTATCTCATTAATATTCAATTCTTAATTAAAATGATAACTCAAATTTAAAATATTAAAAGACTTAATCATTAAACTAAAATTAAATTATTAAACTCTTTTAAAAAAATTCAATTAAAATTAAAAAAATAAAATTAAATTAAAATTAAATTAAATTAAATAAATTAAATTAAATTAAATAATTAAATTAAATTAAATCAAATTAAATTAAATTAAACAATTAAATTAAACTAAATTAAATTAAATAAATTAAATTAAATTGAATAATTAAATTAAATTAAATTAAATAAATTAAATTAAATTGAATAATTAAATTAAATTAAATTAAACTAAATTAAATTAAATAAATTAAATTAAATTGAATAATTAAATTAAACTAAATTAAATTAAATAAATTAAATTAAATTGAATAATTAAATTAAATTAAATTAAATTAAATTAAATTAAATCAAATTAAATTAAAATTAAATCAAATCAAATTAAATTAAATTAACATCAAATCAAACTCAATTGAATTAAATTAAAATTAAAACTCAATTAAATTAAATTAAATTGAATTAAATATAACATCACCTAAAACAGAAAGAAATTAAATATAAAACAACTTGAACACTATTCCAAATTTAAACTCTTTAACTTAAACCAAATCATTTGAATACCAATTTACCCTTGAAAGTTTTAGTTATCATAACTCCTAAATAGAACATTAAATGAAATGTTACTGCACTTATAGGATATTCAAATGTCCTAGTTCACTGAGTAAGATAACAACGAAACTTGAATTCTCGGACGATTAATTCATTTGTATAATTAAACCCATTTGGACTTAAAACAATCCTAGAAATATTGAAAAGATGTTTAAGATTTGTCTTAAGCACTTCCTCGATATGATAGGACATTTATAAGAACGATTGAATTTAATTATTCTTTGATGAAGAAAATCGTCTTCAAACAAAAACACAAAGAACCTAGACGTCGTAGGAAATGACTAGTTATAGGATTAGGAATTTGGTAGAAAACCATAACCCTTCCCTTAGCTTTACTAGGAACTTGCTTAAATATTCTAATTGTGTTTTAAGTACGGCTTGGGATGACGGGAAGACCCTCCGGGTACGCTTTTATTTTATTGCGATTTACTTTCTTGCAATTTACATTATTGCAATTTATTTAATCGCATTGCACTTACTTTTCTTGCATGATAAACAAGCTGTTGCATGAAAACCCACACCTTTAGGATAGACCACTAAAGCTGAAACCAAAACTAAGTTAAAAGTCATTGCAAGATAAAATTCACCGCCACAACATTTCAAAATATAAAACAACTCAAAATTTAATCACAAACAGAACACAAAACTACGATTACAACTAAATTAAAACGTCTGTTGGATGATCGGGAATACCTCGGATGATGTAACCTACGTGTTCTTAACGGGATTTCCACGGTCTAAATGAAAGTGTGGAACTCATTCGGTTGAGTTTAGCAAATTCATACGGACTAAGTGAATCAGATAAAAATAATGATGCGGAAGGATGGAACCATGGGATCTTAACCGGTGTCGTTATAATCAACTTTAAGATTTGTTTTAATTAAAACGTAAAAAACACTTGGAAATTAAGACTTCTCTAAACCAAAACACTTTTCTCATCCCCTGATTTATGATTTCTAAAACTAAACCTCTGCAATAACAAGGAGCTCGGAGCATGGTGGGCGGCACGGCCATCGTCGTCGATGAAACTCGAATCTACATCAGCGAAAACTTTCCTAGAACTAAACAACAAAGCCATAGGACTTCGAGGTAGTTTGCACTAGTGCAACATAAACCCTCGACCTTTGTTAGGCATTTGCATGATCGGGTCATGTAAATTAAGCCCTAACCGGTTTTAGGATTCAGAGGTAGTCGTTCGATACGACATAAACCCTCGCATCTTCGAGGCTATTTGTGTGATTTTATCATACAAATATAAGTCCTAACTAATTAAAATTAGCGAAGACCAAAACATTTAAATAAATATTAGGACTTCCCTAAATCCAAGCCAAACAATAGGATAGTCGGGAAATTACCGAAGTTCGCTTCGAATCTGTGATTTCTCCTACTTTTCTTCCTTTGGATTCCCAAAACAAAATGTTCCAAATTTGATCCATTCCCTATTGAAATTCCAAAATTCAATCCTTGAAAATCTTAAACTTTGAAATTCTTGAGAGCGAGAATTATTGATTATTATCGAGAGTTTTCTTAGGTGATTCCGTCACTTAAGATGTAATTAACTATAGGGGCTTGCCCTTATAGAGAATTTTAAAGAACCCGAGGTAATATAAACCATGTTTAATGTTTTCATATTAAGCGGGGAATTTTGTCGACTTATAAAATTGGTTCGCGGACCAAACGGATGTCGCGAAATCTTCTAGTTTATTTAATCGAGCCCCACGAGTCAAGCGGTTGTGTACATCCTTAGGGATAGATACACGGTTTGTGGTGCGGTGCTCATTTATATAAACTATTTGGGATGTGAGATCGGTTTAATCTCATATCTTAAAACCTTCAAATTTAAAATTATTTTCAAAATCAAATACTACTTTTCAAATTATTTATTTTAATTAAATTAAAAATTCGCTGACTGACTTACGTTAGGCGACCCCTTTAAAATAACACACAACCTAAAAATATGCCGACAGGTGTAGGGTTGATCAATTCGAGGTTTTGCTCGCTGTGGTGAAGTGTCCTGTTTTGGCCTGAGAATTGAGCTCTGAAATTGAGCTCAATTAAAGTGGATGAGGGCAGGAGAACAGTGGGGATATTCTTCTCTGTGTTAGGGGAAGAATCTAAGACACTTGGTTGGGGGTTTTGAGAGACTTGATTTTAGCCAACCTTTTGGCCGTGGAGGATGGCTGTTTAGATAGCCATGGCTATGGGGCTTCACAGGACTAGCTAGGGGTTGGGATCAACTGCTCAGGGAAGGAGAAGAAGAGCTCAAGTGACCAGTAGCAATGGGACAGCTCAGCCGTCAGGATTTGGATTTTCAAATTGATTTTAAGCCTCTCAGCCTGGTGGTTTCTGGCGGGTGGGGTGGTGGTCCAGCCAGAGCCAGGTCAGGCTCAAAGTAGGGTGAGCTAGGGAGATTGAGTGGTGGCATCAATTTGTGTATTTGATAGCTTGGAGGGGAGATTTGATGGTTATTTGGAGTTTGGGTTAAGTTATGTTAAGCTTGGGTTTTGCCATTGGTTCATGGCTTGGTTCCTTGCCCAAAATGTTTAGGGATGGTTTTAAGGTCCATGAGGAGGTTTGGGTGAGTTCAAATGGCTGGTTTGGGAGTTTGGGTATGATATTTGATGGTTTGGAAGTGGGGTAAATTTGAAGTGAAGGGGGAGAAGGAGAGGTCACCTCCCCTTGCCAAATTTGGCAAATTTGACTTTGGATTGTTATGGGATGATCCATGGGGTATGTTATGCCATGCATGATGCCATGAGAAAGTTTCGTTGAAATGGGATTAATGATTTTCATGATTTCTTTGATTTTTATGCCCACATGCCTAATTTGGTATGGTGCCATTTGTGCATGCATTAGATTAGGTATGATGCCATGAAATGATGAGTTAAATTCCGTGGAAAGATAAAAAAATGGAATTATGATATGTGGGCTCAATTTGGGCTTTTAAAATTAATGAGGTGGGCTTTTTAAAATGCATAAGGGAAATGAGCTTTTAACATGCATGTCATGATTTTGATTTTTGAAATTGATAGTGGGTTCATAAAAATAAATTGAAAATGATTGAAATTATCTTTGGACATGTTAAAATTTGATTGAAAATTGTTTAGGGGCATTTCATTGGGTCATGGGGTTTAATTTGAGGAAATTTGGGCTTGTGGGCCAAAATTGGGCTTTTGGCCCAAATAAATTTTGGGGGGAATTTGGTCAAAATTTATGTCAAATAAATGTTGCGTTTGGTATAGGAATGTGTCATGCAAGTTTTAAAACAATTTTGAAGAGAATTTGAGTTGAATTAGATTGGATTTGGACATGTTTGGGTTCATGGGTAATTTAGGGTAAAAATTGGGGTTTTGGGTTTAAGTTGAAATTGGATTCAAATGTGAACCAACTTGAGCTTGGATTTGATTTAGATTAGGATTTGGGATGTTGAATTGATGTTTTGAATTGAATTTTGGCAAAATTAAGGTCAAATGAGTTGATTTGGTTTGACATTGGGTCCACTTAGGTTAAAAATGAGTCAAATTGGGGTTTTTGGTAAAGTGGGCTAAATTGGCAAAAGTGTCCTATGGTGTAGTTGAACAAAATGAAATTTGGAATTTTTGGGATTTTCTGGAATTTTCTGCGAATTTTTGGAATTCATAGTTTTTTTTGGGCCAAAAAGGGTATTTAGGGTATTTGGAGGTTATTTGGAGGGTATTGGGGTATTTTGGTGGATATAAGAGGTGTGAATTGTTTCAAAATGATTCTTAGGTTTTTGGGAATTTTTTGGTAATTTTTGGGGATTTTTGCATGATTTGGTGATTGTGGGGGTAATTTAGGTAATTTAGATAAGTTTAGGGAACATAATGTGAAAACCAGGAATTTTGGCAAAATGAAATTTGGTTATGGTTAAGTAGTGTGGAGAAGCTTAGAGTGAGCCATGGACCAAGAACTTTCCATTTTAAACATCTCATAGGTTGTTTTTAACCCTCTTAGCCAAGTAGCTAGGGGTTTGGACTTAACCACATGAGTGCTCCAATGGACCAGGAGTCAAAATTGGGTATGGATGGTTCAGGGTTTAGGATGGTTGTGAGAGTACATTGTGTGTAAGCTAGACCTCACCATGACCAGGCCACCCAGGGTTGTCCTAAGGCTTGAACATCCTATAGGAATTTGTCCTTATCTTCCTGCACATTGGTCCTAACTTTCTAAGTGACTTAGAGGTTAATGACCATCCATGTAGGATTCCAAAGAGAGTAATGATTTGGTTTGAATTTCTAAATGGTGGATTCCATCTCTAGTCTTCTAGGATATTCAAGGAGAAGTCCTATGGCTAGATCCTAAGCACTAAGAGAAAAGAAAAGACCTCACCAAAACCGAGGTCAACAGAAACTACAAGTAAGAAACTAGTCATAAATATATGTTCAGAAATGCTTTTAGTTTTCCCTTTAGGTTAATCCAAGTGAACCCAATTTTTGATAAGACATTTCCTCAAGCTTCTCCTCTCTTACTTTTTTATTCTTTCTTTTGGATTGTTTTTCAATTCTATATATTTTTCTTTTCTGTTCAGGGATTGTTTTTCAATCCTTTTCTTTTTCTTTCTTTTTCTTTTTCTTTCTTTTTCTTTTTCAAGTGAGGATTACTATATCTGGATAGCCTGTTAATGATTTTGAACTTCACTCTTCTTTTCTTAAATTTGAAACTTTTAAACATTCTTTACCTTATCTGCACTTCATAGATTTTACATTATTGAATCCCAATCATTTCTTTTTCAACTAAATTACTAAGATTCTTAATATTTCAAATTATAGTTTTCTTTACTTTAAATAGTTAACTATATTCTTATCCTCTTATAATAAATATTTTAATTTACAAAATTAATTTTCATTACTAAAAATATTTCCTTGAATTTTTCCATAATATTTACATAAAATCTAAACATAGTTATTTGAATTAAATTTTATCAAAAATCATATTATAATTTTTTTTTTAAAATATGTTATTTGAGAACATATAATAGTTACGATTTTTCTTCCATCCCCCAAAATTAAAGTTTTTCTTTAGTAGAAATAATACAGGGTAGAAAGAAAAATTCTAAATATAAAATTCCTACCTTTGCATTTTAGGCATTTTTATCATTTTGAAATTTGCATGTTCTTCTCAAAATTTCTAACTTCAACTGGACTGTAATATTTAAAAACCTTTCTACACACATAACGATTTAGAAAATTTGCTGGGGTAATGAAATTTTAAAACAAGTATTTACAACTAAACATTTAAACGAAGACAAACTAACTACACTACACAGGACATATGCATTTCACAACACAGAACAAACATTTTACTATTTTAAACTAAAAAGTTCACAGTTGCAATTACCATCACAAATATGACAAATATCCAGAAATGAAAATGCAAACTGCTAAACCAAACACATATCCCAGAAACAAGCATAGTCCACAGAATACAATAAAAATCAAAGTACAACAACAAAACTAAAACAAAAAAACAAATACATCACATCACTATCACAAAGATCAATCAAAATCCAATACAACGTCCTCATCACCCTGGTCAGTAGGAGGATTGGATTGATACTGAGTATACCGGGGGCATTCTGAAAAAAATGACATCAGACTCTCCTCTGTAGTATCTGGCCTGAGCATCATAATATGACATTTCAAAATCAGAGTGCCTATGAAGATACTCAATATCATGGTTATGTCTTCTCTCTAACCCTTCAATCATGTGTTCAATTCTTTCTCATTTTTCATCCAACAGCTCAAAACTTTTCCTCTGCAGGGTCATGGCATTCATCAGATCATATAAGGTAGAGGGACTAGAGGCAGGAGGGTCATAGCTAGTAGAAGGAATGTCTCTACAAGTAGAAGGTGCCTTGCTCCTACTTCCTGTTCTCTATTCCTCATGGAATTCATAAGTCTTTATAATCTATTTAATAATGGGTTTCATTGAATACACACATTCCTCATTATCTCTCGCTTCAACTCCAGATAATTAACAAAGTGCATAAATAAGGCCAGGATGCCCTAAATATTCACTTGTCTCTCTCTTTGTAGTGGCCATAATGTTCTTGTATATTTTTCTCCCCACATTAATGCTATTGTTGTTCTAAATACAAAAATTCATAACAACTCTATCTCTCAAGACTTCACTATGGTGGTAGGTGGGTAGCAGAGTCGAACAAATGAAATAATGCCATGCCTTAGCAGTGGCATTCATCATGGACAATGAAAAGTTAATCCGTTCATGATTTTTAATTTTCCAAACTCCCTTCCCATCAGTGATAAAGTCAACAACATCATTCAACAGACCTTCTATTGTTCCAAATGTTTCATACTCGCTAGAAAAATAATTGTGAAGCTCGTAAAAAGTGTTAATGCGGTTAGCATTAAAGTCGACAGAGAATCCTCTTACTTGGACTGGTTCATCCTCGAGTTGAGTAAGATTGGAGTAGAACTCCCTCACAACTTTGATAGCAGCTCTGTTTGTTGTGTAGCAAAAGTTCTCCCATCCTCTCTCCTTGATAACTCGTTCCACTTCTCCTCCAGGATTTTTGAAAACTTGATCTTGGATGCACTTCTTACTTTGAAAGAGTGAAGTTTATCTCGCTTTTGCGTTCGCATTTATAAATCAAATCTCATCGTGTTCGAGTCTTCTCTTTATCATGGAGCCATTGCTCAATCTATCAAAATCACAAAAATCCAAACTAATCTCCAAAATAATAATAAAATGGCTTCTAAAGGGGTTTTAAAGTAATCTAAATCAAGTGCCATGAATTCCTTCCAAGTCTTTTCCCCACATTTTCAAATTTCCCAAAATTTCTTAATGTGGAATAAATTCATGGTGGAAATCAAAAAATTTTACATATGAGTGAAGCTCTTAGCAAGGGACATGAAATCAGGTGTTAGAATTTATTGAAATCGCTCCAAATCTGAGATCTATCAAGCCTTAGGTCTACTTTTTAGCAAAACGGGGAATAAGACGATGAATAGTAGCATTTGATCGGTCAAAATCATGATAAATAGGTAATGTTCACGATCTCGCTGTTGGCGGCCTCGAGCGCACCGTTGACATGCTCTATTGAATTAAATTCAATTCTTCTCAGGAAATTTGCACCGTCGGCGAGATTCTCTAAAATTGATCATTTTTCAATTTTTTGCAATTTTGATAAATTTTAAGCCTCGTCGTCATCCATTCAATCATTATAATCATATATTTTAAGTGATTAAGTGATGTATTAATGCAAATTAACATCCACACAACAAAACTTCATATTTATATATTGAATCCAAGTGTTTATAACACACAATACATAACACTCATAAATAGGTATTTTCTCGACCTAAATCCATTTAATCAACGGGACAATCCAAACCACAACACTCAAAATGTTGAGAACAAACATTTCAATCATTATCTCATCTATACAGAGATTAAAAAGCAAACTATGAAAGAAAACACAATAAACAAAGTTCAAATCAAACACAACATAATGAAATAAGCAAATCAATTCTACTACTCTTCAAAATTTGTACTAGTTTCTCCTCTGATATCACCCATTGCTTGAACATGGAAAACCAGGTTGTAAAAATGTCTGAATGAGAATTCTTTAGTTAAATAATCTTCATCAATCCAACCCATCTTCTTCATTAAGCGTGTCAGACTCGCTACAAATTCCCCAGTATGATTAAAATGTTCCTTCATTCTCCAATCAATATGATCAAAGAAATCAGACATATTGTTTACTATAATCATCAAATTTTGTACCTGCTTCACCAGATTCTTGATTCAGTATAAGATCATCGGTGTCTTGTCCGCTTCAAGAGGTTAAATAGGAACAAAATTCTGAGATTCTTGATCCATGATCACACCCGTGTCATTCTCCTCGTCATTGGCTAGGAACATACGAGTTAAGTCTAAAGGTTTCAAGGGTAGCAGAATTTTCTCCCAAATCTCGTACGAAATTACAAACAAGCTGAATATTGAAAATATTGTGGAAGGATGTCTAAGCCCTTGGGATGATCCTTGAACGATCAGGTCAAACACAAACTTCATAATAATTGATCCAATATCAATGGGCCATCCCCATTTGAATGTAGTAGTTAAAAATTGCACTTTCTTTCATGACTTTGCCAATTTTCATCGTCAGCAATAACTTAACAGATATGAAAAAGTGCCAATTCTTTGAAACAAGAATTAAAACTGTTGCAAAAAAAATTAACGTACCCGTTTTCTCTAACTTCCCAGTCATCGGTGTCGTCCGTCAAATATTGGTATATTTCATTCATATTGTCTCTTGTCGGCATCAAATTTAAATAGTGGCAGAAAGGAACATTGTCAAGCATATATAACTCATTAATTCTTCCAAAATTGAATGTGATCCACCTACCTCGCACATAGACGCTTTTTTGTTGATTTAATATAAATTAGAGTAGAATTCCTTAACCATTGGAAAGACTACTACGGTTGTAGTATAAAAAAACACTTCCCATCTTTGTCACACAATCATTTCTTTAATTGGTGACAAAGACTTGCATAATCCTTTGTTGACAAATCCTCTTTCCTTAATTAGCCTTCTCTTGGACATCACCTTGTTGAAAAGTCACTGTGCCTCAACACTGACAAACTTTCTTCGATTGTAAACTTAAAATATAGGGTAATCTACTGAATTGGAGGCCATTAGAGAGGAATTGAATGGGGTTTCCATTTGTTTTGGGGATTTGGAGTGTTTAAGAACTGTCCATAGGAGTTTTAAAAGGGTTGAATTCACTAAAAACTGCCAAAATCTGCCAATTCAAACACGAAAAACTGCCACTCGCTGATCCCACTGTCGGCGGCCTCGAAGGCATAGTTCGTGAGACTTATAAAATTAATTCCAGGGCTCTCAGGAAAAACCCGTCGTCGACGGTGTCGAGCGCACCATCGGCGCCCTAGTCAAAAAATTGCACTTTATGCCGTGGTCTTTCACATTCTAAATTTTCTCTATGGATCCAAATTCATGATAATCAAAGGTGAAATTCAAGTAGTAGAATTCAATATTACTACAAACTAACAATAAATTCAAAAAAACACACAACAAATAAAGATAACTATGGGTTGCCTCCCATAAAGTGTTTGGTTTAACGTCGTCAGCCTGACCTATTCAGGTGTTATTTAGGTTGACTGAGCATTAAAACCTATTTATGATTTAGTCTTTTACCCTCAAAATATGATTTTAATCTATGTCCATTCACATTAAATCTATTCCCAGTCTTCTAATCTTGAATTTCAACAACCCCATAAGTGTAAACCTGAGTCACAGTAAAGGGTCCTAACCAACGAGACTTTAATTTCCTAGGAAATAATTTAAACCTTGTATTGTAAAGCAAAACTTCTTGCCCTGGTTCAAAGTTCTTCTAATTAATCTTCAATCATGCATTAACTTCAGTCTTTCCTTATAATTTCTGTCGTTATCATAAGATTCATTTCTTAATTCTTCTAATTCATTAAATTGTAACAATCTCTTCTCACAATCATTTTTTAAATTATAGTTAAATTCTTTAATCGCTCAATATGCTTTATGCTCCAATTATACTGGTAAGTGACAAGTTTTTCCATATATATGCCTGTAAGGAGTCATACCAATATGAGTTTTATAAGCAGCCCTGTATGCTCATACTGTAGTATCCAGTCATGGAGACCAATCTACTCTATCAGGATTTACTGACTTTTCTAAAATTTATTTGATCTCACAATTAGAAACTTCAGCTAAACCTCTGGTTTGAGGATGATAGGCAGTAGAGAATCTATGAACAATATTAAATTTTTCTGCCTATCTTTGAATTTACTTATTCCTAAAATGGGATCTTCCGTCAGTGATAATCACTCTCGTCATTTCTTATGAAAATGTTTTTCATTAAGAATCTTGAAACACTTTTAGCATCACAACGAAGGAAAGCTCATGCTTCAATCCACTTTGATACATAATCAACTGCAATTAAAATATATAAGTTCCCAAATGAAGAAATAAATGGTCCCATGAAATCTAATCCCCAAACATAAAAAATTTCCACTTATAACAGGAAATTCAGAGGCATTTCATTTCTTCTAGATATGTTACCTACTCGTTGGCATCTATCACAAGTTTTGATATATCTATAAACATCTCTAAAAAGAGTAGGCCAATAAAATCTAGCATGCAAAATTTTATGCACAGTTTTGTCAATGCCAAAATGTCTCCCAAATTCAGAATCGTGGCATTTCTGAATAATCTGTTAGTTTCTTCATATGGCACACATCTCCTAATAATATGATCTTTACATTGCTTATATAAATATAGTTCATCCAAAAAATATGCCTTTGCATCATGAATAAATTTTTTCTGTTGCTGCAGTGTTAGCATAGGTGGCAAAATATCGCTTACTATATAATTAATAATATCAACATACCAAGGTATTTTCCACTCATTTATATTATAAAGTTTTTTATCATGGAAACTGTCTGTAATTTCATTGTCGGTATCAGATGATTCATGATATTCTAGTCTCGAATAATGATAAAAAATTTGATTGTCAGTTCCTTTTTTATCAATCACCACAAAATCGAATTCTTGCATTAAAAGTATCCATCTAATTAATCTTGGTTTAGTATCATTCTTTTACATCAGCTATTTAATAGCATAGTGATCAGTATGCACAATACATTTTATTCCAATTAAATGTGATCTAAATTTATCAAAAGCATACACAATAGCTAGTAACTCTTTTTCAGTAACTGTGTAGTTAATTTGAACATCGTTAAGAGTTTTGCTAGCATAGTATATAACTTTAAAAATTTTATCATATCTTTGACCAAGAATTGCTCCAATAGCATAATCACTAGCATAGGGGATTAGTAATTTTTAAAAAATCTTTAATATCGAGCCTGTAGAAACCAGCATGTCCAAGAAAACTTCTTACCCCTCTCACTGTAGTAGGAGGTGGTGATTTAGCTATTACTTGAATTTTTGCAGGGTCTACTTCCATGTTATTTTTCAAAATTTTATGCCCTAATACAATTCCTCCTGCAACCATAAATTGGCATTTCTCCCAATTTAGAACTAAGTTAGTTCTTTCGCATAGCTCCAAAACTTCTTCAAAATGATTTAAACATGTGTCAAATGATGTTCCAAACACAGAGAAATCATCCATAAATACTTCTATTTCATTATCAATTAACTTACTAAAGACAGACATCATACATCTCTGGAATGTTGCACGTGCATTACATAGTCCAAAAGGCATTCTTCGAAAAGTAAAAGTTCTATAAGGACTAGTGAAAGTTGTTTTCTCTTGATCCTCGGGAGTAATAGGTATTTGATGGTAACCGGTATATCAATCCAGAAACCAATAGTACTTTTGTCCAGTAAGTCTATCCAACATTTGGTCTAGAAAAGGAAGAGGAAAGTGATCTTTTCTGGTGGCAGCATTTAATTTTTGATAGTCAATACAAATATGCCAACCAAAAACTTGTCTGATAGGTATTAATTCATTATTTTCATTTGCTTTGACAGTCACTCATCCTTTCTTAGGAACACAATGAATTGGACTTACCCAAGTACTATCCGAAATAGGATAAATAATTCCAGCATCTAATCATTTTAAAATCTCTTTTTTAACTACATCATTCATTATAGGTTTCAGTCTCCTTTGAGGGTCAATTATTGGTTTATATTCTTCATTTAATAAAATTCTGTGCATACTAATCGAAGGACTAATTCCTTTAATATCAGCTAAAGTCCAACCAAAAGATTTTTTGTATTTTTTTAGTATATCCATTAATTTTTGTTCTTGAATTTCATTTAAGTCTGATGATACAATTACTGGTGATGTTGAAAACTCTCCTAAAAATACATAATTCAAATGAATTGGAAGATTATTTAATTCAAGTGCAGGGGGTTTTACAACAGATGGAATTAATGATTCATTTTCTGGTGCGATTGATTTGAGCGTATCAAATTTCTCCTGATTATAATCAGCTTCTTCACTTTCAATTTCATCATAATTATCTTTTTCTATATCTCATTTTTCTTCATAATTTTCCTTGAAATATTCTCTTTTTAGATAATCACATATATCCATTCTGAAACATTCATCATCTTTTTCTGTTGAAGGATAATTCAATGACTTTGAGATGTTAAATGTTACTTCTTGATCATTTACTCTCATTGTCAATTCTCAATTTTGAACATCTATCATTGCTCTTCCTATAGCTAGGAATTGTCTTCCAAAAATGATTGGAGGTCTTTTATCTTCTTCCATATATATAAATGATAAAGTCCACAGGAAAGATAAACTTATCAACCTTGACCAGAACATCTTCTACAACTCCCTTAGGATGTGTAATAGATCGATCAGCTAAGTGTAGAGTTACAGAAGTTTGTGATGTTTCTCCAATTCCTAACCTTTTAAAAGTTGATAGAGGCATCAAATTTATGCTAGCTCCCAAATTACATAATGCTCGCCCATAAAATTTTTCACCAATAGCACACGTGATAGTGAAACTACGAGGATCTTTAAGTTTTTCATAAAGATTTCTTAGAATTATTGCACTACACTGTTCACTGAGTGCAACAGTCTCATGATCTAGTAACTTCCTCTTTTTGTTGAGTATATCCATCATAAATTTAACATAATCAGGCATTTGTTCCAAAGCTTCAACAAAAGGAATATTTATTTACAATTTTATCAAAATGTCTAAGAATTTAACAAATATTTTTCCTTTATCTTATTGCTTTAGCCTTTGAGGAAATGGTGGTGGTGGTTTTTCAACTGTAATTTTCAAAGGTTTCAGAGGAAAATCAGGATATATACTTTCATTTTCTCCTTCAGTTTCTTCTGCGGCCTCCCTTGGAATTAATTCTGAACTCTTGGGAAAATCACGCCGTCGGTGCTTGTTGACCTCATTTTTGATGAGGTCTTCTCTTCTCTCTTTAGCACTTAAGATCTAGCCTTAGGCTTTTCCTTTGACTATCTTAGAGGACTAGAATTGGGACCCACCCCTTTAGAAGTTTGAACCACTCCTTGCCTCCTTGCAAACCCCACAAGCTTGATTGTAGACCTCTAATCACCTAGAGGGTTGAAATCGAAATGTGAAGGTTTAAAGGATGAGTTCCCTATAGGACTCTTTGGCACTTAGGACCACCACAGGTGGCTTGGTGCAGTGAGGGTTGACTTACACACTCACTATACTCACACTCTACACTCTCGCACACACAATCCAAATCCTAAAACCACACCCATACCCAACTTGACTCCTTGACTCATGTAGGTAATTCATATAGATGGACCTTAACCCCTAAGCCCCTGGCCAGAGGGTTAGGAACAACATAGTGAATGCCTCAAATAAGTTCCCTCATGGCTCATATAGGCTTAATATGACTTCATGGCTCAACCAAATTGATTCCATTTTGCTCAAATTTGATCAATCTTCATTCTTCCAAAATTTTAATTATTGACCCCGGGGCCCTGGCCCCACCAAACCTACCAAAAGCCCTTAAAATTGCCCAAATCCTCCAAAATTTCCAAATCACCAAAAATTCCCCAAAATTAACCTTGAACATTTCCTCACCAATAAAATTGATCATCCATAGCCAAAAATACCAAAAAATTCTAAAAATATCGCCCAATACCCTCCAAATACCCAAAATGCCCCTCTTAGCCAAAAAATCCAGAAATTCAGAAAATTCCCAGAAAATTCCAGAAAATCCCAAATATTAGAAATTTCATTTTGTCCAACTACACCATGGGCCAATTTTGTTAATTTACCCCACTTTTACCAAAACCCCCAATTTAGCCCATTCTTAACCCAAGTGAACCCAATGTCAAACCAAACCTACCCAAATGACCCCAATTTTGGTCCAATTCAATTCTAAACTTCAATTCAATATCCACAATATCAATCTAGACTAAATATAAGTCCAATTTGATTGACATTTGGGTCCAATTTCACTTTTGAGCTTAAGGCCCAATTTGGACCCATGACCCAAACTTAGCCCAAACCAAACCAATTCAACTTCAATTGACCCCAAACCTTTTCTAAACCTTCCCTAACATCCCCATAAACAAAACACTAACATGATTTGCCCACAATTTACACCCAAACCCCACTCAAGTTCAACCCAAAACCAAAAAGCCCAATTTTGACCTAAACCCAAACCTAACCCAAATGAGCCCAAGTCCCAAAACCAAAACCCAACTAAAGTTGAAACCTCTTTGAAACACTCCAATAAAAATTTAACAACATTAATTTTACATTAATTTCAACCCTAGCACAACATTGGCCCAAATTAGCCCAATTTGACCAACATTAACCCCTTTACCAAAGAAGCCTAAATCCAACCCAATTCAAACCCAAATCACTCCAAACATGTTTCAAATCAATCATGACACATCCATAGACAAAACTCAACATTTATTTGGCATGGCCCATTGCAAATTTTTCTATTCAAAATCCCATTTTCAAACCTAAAGGCCCACTTCCTTAAAACACTTTAAAAGCCCACCCAAGACCATTTCAAAAGCCTAAGTTTTCAATCTAAAGCCCACATGACATTTCTCCACATCATCCACTTAATCAAAATCACCCCTAAGTTTCAAAATCATCATTAACCCATTCAAAATCAAGCTTCATGAAAATTCTCCACAAAAATACCAAAATTCCTAAATTCTACTTCCATGAAATTGACCAAGCTTTATCCTACGCCATAGACAAGCCCTGAAGCCATTCTTAAGCCACATGCAAGCCATGTGAGTTGTTTACATGTGACTTTACCACATTGGGCAAAATGAGGAGGTCCTTTAAGCACTTCCTAAAAGCCATTAACCTTACTTATGATTCCCCTTAACCTAAATATAATCCAAATATTCTTGGATGGAGACTTCTCCACTTAAGACCAGCTGACCCAACTGATTCACCCAGCCCAAAACCAGGTCTTGGGGAGGTGAACCAAACCCAAAATCATGGGTTGACCAATTTGAGCCAAAATAAACCCTTACCCCATTCCACTTTGATTCAAACCCTTTACACATGGCAGCCACCAAGTGACTTCACAAACATCAAGCCACGACCCACCCGAACCCGAGGGTGACCCATGCTCGCCGGCCACCACCTGGATCGCCGGAAAACACCACACCCGAGAGCTCACATGTGAGCCAACATTGAAATTCCCCTTCGCCGAGTTGCCCCAAGTTCAGTGGCCACCATGGTTGTTCTTGTCTTGCATAGAGCAGCTGATCCCAAGCCCTAACTCCCCTTGGGAGGCCCTCCACCCTCTCCTATTTAAACACCACCTCCTCTCGGCCATGAGAGGTGTCAAAACAAACCTTAAGGAAACTCTGCCAAAATCATTCCAGACCACTCTCCACACATAGAGCATTTGATTCCCACTCGGATTCCAGCCCAATTCCCTCCAGTCGAGCTCGATTTTGAGTTCGGATTTCAGCATAAAAATCAGGACACTTCTTCACAGTGAGCCAATCCCCAAATTGATTGGTCCTACACCTTCACAAGACCAAGAGAAGAGGTTTCCCCCTAAAAGTCCCCTCACCAGGCCAGCCATTGCTTCCAGCCTCCAAGCTTTGTGATAGGGCTTGGTTGAAATCATAACTAGTCAATTCACCGGAGCCGAGGGACTTCGGTGGAGCTTGCTTGGACCCGATCGAATGTGACACAACTCTCGGATCGAAGCTTCACTTCTGCGAGCAAAGGTATGGACTCACTCTTCCTCCCGAGCTTCCGGAGATTCTCGATTTAGTTTGGGTCAATTTCAATACATGTTTACCGTATGGATGTGTTCGTCTCTTCAAGATGAATCCACAGAGCATAAGAACTCGAAAATCCTTTGAGAATCAAGTGAGAAATTAGGGTTAGAAGGTTGACGGTCACGGGTTCACACCAGTCGTAGAAGATGACTAACAACCGTTGGATCGCGCGTTTATCGAGTGGACGGATAGGATCGCGCCGGACAGAGCAATGGGACATGAACCGCGGGCCCCTGGAGCGCTGAGTCAGATGGCGGTACCGAATTAAAACATGCCGCGTGGCCTTTCGGAGATGCCGAGGTTGAGTCAGCGCCGCGTGGATAAGTAGGAAATTAGGATTTATCTTATTTATTCAATTACCAGAACTTTAAAAATCCATAACTTTGTGTAGAAAAATCACAAAAATAAAATAAAAATACCCTCTTGCTCAGTGAACAGAGGAGAATAATGTGGAACAGAAATCAAGTAAATTCATTAAGTATTTTATTTTTAATTATTTATTTACTCTCTGCACTATTTCAATTCTCCATGCATATAGGAAATTCACCATGACATGAGACCATAGGGCTTTTGAAGCTTCTGAACTTGGCAACATTCCCTGAATTTTCCAAGGTCAGATTTTATCCCTATAAGAAGTTATTGATTTTTTAAGTGCATGTTACTGTTTTGAGTGTTTTAATTCCAATGATTAACATGTTGAGAAATAAATTCTAGGAAAATTTTGTGATGTTTCTTATGACCAGAGGGACCTAGGAAAAATAATTTTTGAGCTAATTCACTTTGAACAACCCTAATTGGCCTAAACACCCAAAATTGAACTTTAATTAATTAGGGTTAACCATTCATCAAATTAACTTAAAAATAGTTCTCCATTGTCCTTTAGGGATAGGAGAACACTACATAAAAATTTGAGATCAGTTGGACTTGGTTAGCCCCACCAAATAGGTTAATTATGCCCCATGAATGAAATTAAACTTTAAAAATTTATAACTCACAAAATACTTTTCAAAAATTCACAAAATTGGTTTTAGAGCTTCTTTGATATTAGAGGAACTTAGGAAAATTAAAATTATAATTTTCTAAAAAAGTTGATTTTTATCAATATTTTAATAATTTCAATAATTAAAAAATAATAAAAATCACAAAAATATTAAAAATCACCAAAATGTCATATTTTGAATTCTAAACACTTAGGAACAAACCAATTATTTTTCTTAAGTCCCTAAAAAAAGATAGTGAATTTTGAAGGTTTAATGTAATTTTTAATATTAAAAAATGTATTTTTCAACCTTTTCACTAAAATAATTCTAATAAATCAAAGAAAAATCAGAAAATTATAAAAATTGGTTTCTAGTTTCTCTGATATCAGAATAATTTTTAAAAAATATAAAATTCATTTTTCAACCTTTATTTTATTTTTAAATTAATTAATACTCCAAAATTAAAAATAATTATAATAAATAAAATAAAATTCAAAAAATCACCAAAATTTGTTTAAATGGTTCTCTGGTCATTAGGAGTGCCCCATAATTTTCTTATGGATAGAAAATTTTCCTTGTTCATCTTATTAAATTTTCCTTGAAAATCCTTATTTTCCACAAAAAAAATAATTATATAAATAAATTAAATACAGAAAAATCACTTTTTCTCCTCTAATGTCTTAATTGACATGTGAGTGAAGCCACATAAAAATTTTAAATTCATTTAAGTTCAATTTAGTGAGTTATGGAATTATTAAGCTTGAAGGGCAAAATGGTAATTAAAACTTTCAACCTCTAATTAAAATTTTAGGCTTAATAAAATGAAAGAGTAAAATAGTTGATCTTAATCTGATTTGGATGATTGAAATTTAAATAATTAAAGAGTAGGAACCCATCAATCAATTTTAAGAATAAACCTTAATTAATCAATTAATTGAATTTGGAAGATTAATAAAAATTGAAATTATTAAAATAGGAATATTATTTAAGAAGATATTTTTTCTTGAATTTAAAAATCCCTAAATTAATCACTTCAATAATATTTAATTCCTAATGAAAATCTAAATTTAAGACTTAAAATACTAAAAGACTTAGTCATTAGATTAAATTAAAAATTAAAATATTCAAACTAAATTAAATCAAAATTTCAATTAAATTAATACTTTAATAATTAAATTAAATCATCTTTAAAACATAAAAAATAATAATAATAATAATAAAATATTAAATTAAAATAAAAATAAAATTAAATTAAAATTTAAATTAAAATTAAAGTAAATTAAATTAAATTAAATTAAATTAAATTATAACATATTAAATTAAATTAAATGAAATTAAATCAAAAATTAAATTAAAATAAAAATCAAAACTAAATTAAAAATAAAATTAAATTAAAATTAAATTAAACTAAATTAAATTAAAATTAAATTAAATTAAATTAAATTAAACTAAACCAAATTAAATTAAATTAAATTAAATTAAATTAAGTTGAATTAAATATAACATCACTTAAGACATAAAGAATTCAAAATGAAATCTAAAACAACTTGAACACTATTCCAAACTTAAATCCATTAATAAAAAAATAAATTAAATCATAAATCACTAAAACATCATTTGCCCTTAAAAGCTCTTGTTATCATAACTCCTAGATGGAGCATTAGGTGAAGTGGCACATCACTCATAGGATATTCAAACATCCTAGTTCACTGAGCAAAAGAACAAAACCTAATTAAACCTCGGATGATTACTTCACCTTGTTAATTAAATCCATTTGGACTTAGAACAATCCTAGAAATATTGAAAAGATGTTTAAGACTCGTCTTAAGCACTTCCTTAATATGATAAGATGTTTATAAGAACAATTGAACTTAATTGTTCTTTGATGAAGAAAATCATCCTTAAACCAAAATACAAGAACTTAGACGTCATAGGAGATGACTAGCTATAGGATTCGGACTTTGGTAGACAACCAAAACCTCTCCCTTAGCTTTACCTAGATACTTGTTGAAATATTTAAATGCCTTAACATGTGCAGCTTGGGATGACAGGAAGACCCTCCAGGTACGCTTTTACTTTGTTGCAATTTACTTTATTGCAATTTACTTACATGCACTGTACTTTACTTTTCTTGCATGATAAACAATTGTTGCATGAAAACTAAAACCTTTAGGATAGTCCCTGAACTGAAACTAAAACTAAATTAAAAATCACTGCAAAATAAAATTCACCGCCACAACATTTCAAAATATAAAACAACTCAAAATTTAATCACAAACAAAACAACAGAACTACAATTGCAACTAAATTAAAACGTCTCTTTGAATGATCGGGAATACCTCGGATGATGTAACCCACATGTTGCTAACGGGATTTCCCACAGTCTAAATGAAAGTGTGGAACTCATTCGATTGAGTTTAGTAAATTCATCCGGACTAAGTGAATTCGATGAAAATAACGGTGCTAGGGATGACGAACGCAGTGGGATCTTAATCGGTTCTGTTTAAACAACTTTAAGATTTGTTCTAATTAAAACATTAAAAACACTTAGATTTTAAGATTTCTAAACCAAAACACTTCTTTCATCTCTTGATTTATGACTTCTAAAACTAAACCTCTGCAATAACAAGGAGCTCGGAGCATCAGGGGCAGCACGGCCATCGTCATCAACAAAACTCGGGTCTACTTTAGCAAAACCTTTCCTAGTTTTAAACAACAAAGCCATAGGATTTCGAGGTAGTTTGCCTAGTGCAACATAAATCCTCAACTCTTCGTTAGGCATTTGCATGATCATGTCATGCAAATTAAGCCCTAACCAGTCTTAGGACTCCGAGGTAGTTGTTCGGTACGACATAAACCCTCATATCTTAAAGGATATTTGTATGATTTTATCAAACAAATATAAGTCCAAATTAATTAAGATTGGCAAGATTGAAATATCAGATAATATTAGGATTTTCTTAAATCCAAGCCAAACAATAGGATAGTTTGGGAAGTTGCCAAGATTCTTCTTGGATCCTCAGCTTCTCCTATTTTTCTTCCTTTGAACTCCTGAAATTAACTGTTCCAAATTTGATCTACCACCTTTTGAAATTCCAAAATTTAATCCTTTGAAAACCCTAAACTTTGAAATTCTTGAGAGCAAAACCACTGATCATTATCGAGAGTTTTCTTAAATGATTCCCGTCATTTAAGATGTAATTAACTATAGGGGCTTGCCCTTATAGGGAACTTTAAGAACCCGAGTAATATAAACCTTGCTTAATTCATTTATATTAAGCGGGGAACTTGTCGGCTTATAAAATTGGTTCGTAGACCAAACGGATGTCACAAATCTTCTAGTTTATTTAACCGAACCCCATCATCAAGCAGTGTGTCTACTCTCAGGGATAGATATACAGTTTGTGGTGCGGTGCTCGTTTATATAAACTATTCGGGATGTGAGATCGGTTTGATTTCATATCTTAAAATTTCCAAATTTAAAATTATTTTCAAAATCAAATACTACTTTTCAAATTATGTATTTAAATTAAATTAAAAATTCGCCAACAATTTCTGTAGGAGATCTCTTTTCAAAAATACAACACTCAACCTAAAAATATGTCGACAACTTCTGGCGACTCCGCTGGGGAAAAATTCCCCTCTCCATTTTGATTAGATGGTTTTGCTTTCATAAATAGGTAGTGAGCCCATGCCCCTAGTGGACCAAACTACCATTCTTCCGTTGGAATACCCTGTTTATTTCTGTCTTGAACGAGTATAGCCAATTCCTCTCAGATTTAGGAGCCACTGTTTAGACACCCCTAAACAGAGAGGTTTCGAGATCCTTTTACCTATTTTCTGAGGAGGGGTGGACCCCCAATAGGTGTTAGTTTAGGAGCGGTCCTTCGAGTCGAGAAGTCTTGCGTAAGACTTTCTCTTTCTTTCCAATTCTGAATAGGATTCCTTACCTTCTCTAGGCTTTTGAATATTCTGTTTCTAATAAACAAACCCTCTAATGAATGACTCTTTTAACAAATAACTCCTTTTTTTAAATACATGAACAAAAATGTGTTCGCACTCTTTTCGATTCCTTTCTTTTCGTCCTGATGATGAGAAGAAGCATAACTTGGGACTGACAATCGGAATCTACCTTGCGTAGAAAATGTCCGCCCGAAGCCGATTTTCTCCTTCACCAATGGATCGGACTTCGCTGTGTACAAGGATGAGCTGCCCGACAATGGGATCATTCGTTTTGGGCAAGGATTTGAGAACACAAATGTCAAGATCACGGATGTTACCCTTTTCACATTTACAGATAAAGTATCTGAAACTGAAAGACCTTTGATCGAGTTCAACCTTAAGTCAACTCAAGAGTTCCCTCCCCTGCAAAGGGTTCCAGCTGAGAAGAATACTACTGTCCATAGAAGAATTGTTATCTCTACCCCCACCGGTCTAGTCATCTCTGCACCTACCCCGGCTTCCGCCAAACTAGAAGGGAAGGAAATTCAAATTTGTAATGAGCATGTTACCGTGGAGGGTACAGATCTCCGTGCGAGACCTTCTGTTTTCGAAATTGGGTCCAGTTCAAGGGTTCCACCCCTAATACGGACTCAGAGAAGAAACAGAGGTAGAAAGATTGCCAGGAAAGCCAGAGCTGCTGAAGTTGCTTTCTTGGAAGAAATCCCTGAGCACACACCACTACCTGATTACATACCATTGTCTGAGTATACACCGCTTTTGGAAGGAAGTAGATTCCATCCCCTCTCCGCCACAGCTGACGAGGAAAATGTCCGCAAGATTGCTTCCGCATTACCTCGACTCGCATACTATAGCGACAACCGAAAGAAAGGGTCAAGGACTACACCATTTTCCTGACTACAGACTGTGATAGAGAAGCTAGCAAAGAAAGAGAAATGTCCTGTATCAGAAATTTTAAGAAGGATAGGGCGGGTGCCAGCCAAGTCTCGTCTTGGGCAGCGAGTAGAACCCGTTAGCGCCGCAGAAAAGCCGAATAAGAAGATGAAGGCTAGTCCACTCGTTATTGTTTCGAGATTACGGATCGGGGAGGATACCACCTTCCGACATTCGGCCAGACGGACCATCCGGTCCTAGGCCTTCCGTCGCTAGAAGGATGGTATGTCCTACTACTGGCCAATTAAGATCGAAACAGCGACCTGAAAAGGAAAGTCTCGTCAGGAGACTCGAGTCTGAAGAAAGCGCCACCGCAATGAAGGGGACTCCCAAGAAGGAAATCCAACAGCCATCGCACGATAACTGCTAAACCGCATGAAAAAGACCATTGGAGGACGCTATGGAAAAGCTAAGAAGCGACATTCAACGATTGGCAAGAGAAAGAGAAGAAAAGTTGGAGATGAAGTTGACTTGTCGGAGTTCATGGATGATGAATATGTGGAGATCAACATGGTCGAGACACGAGCATCGTCAGCTTCACAAGGTGCTCTGGCAGCTGCAGAGAGAGATGAACTGGAAGCATTAAGGGCACAAATTCGAGAAAAAGATGATGCAATCTCTCAAATGGAAAAAATGATGGAAGAGATGGGTGCAGCCCTAGCCACTCTTCAGAGTCAGGCTCAACCCCCAAGAGAAACGCCTCCAGAAGTTATTCATATTACAGACGAAGGAAAAGAGATTACATCCGTTAACGGAGACGATCAGCTAAAGAAAGACTCTACTCAGAATATGATTCCAGAGAAGGACATCAAGAACACGGTAGAACAGCAGGTGCGAGAAACCTTAGCTTACTCTAAGAGCGGAGCATCTATTTAGACGGGTAGACCTTATCCCAAAGAATTTGATGCGCTAGTTGTTGCAATGCCGGTGGAAGTGACGCCTTACTCTTTCGACAATTCGTCAGCAGCCTGTCATGGATCGCCTTCGATTGGTATGCAGAGTTACCAAATGGTTCGGTAAAGACATTTTCAGAATTAGAAAACCTCTTCGTGAAACGGTTTGCCGGAGCTCAGCACCATACAGCACCATATCACCATCGGTGACTTAGTGGTGGAGAAACAGAAACCGAACGAGACTTTGGTGGACTACATACTTCGATGGAGAAATCTAAGCATGAAGTGTGAGCCACAGCTATAAGAGCAGCATGCAGTCGGTATCTTGCTTAAAAGCATTCACGTCCCGATAGCACTTCTCCTTAAGGGATTTACAATTAAGACTTTCGAGAAGTTGTTAAGCAAGGCTGCAAGCTTGCTAGAGGAAGCAAAGTAACTAAGTTTCGTCGACAAAACAGACAAACAGAAGCCTATGAAGACATTTGAAAAGAAATCCGGGATCGTCGCGGCAGTTGATAAAGGCAAACAGCCAATGCAAATACGATCGGAGCAGACCACGATCCGACTTATCAACAACCTTAGCAGAACTACCAATAGCCTCAACCCGGTTATCAGCCAACCCAACAATATGAGCAACCGCCTCGCCCACAGCGCACGTTAAAAGAGCTTATAAATAGAGAATACCCATTCAAGAATGAGGCAGTACCAAAGATGTTCCACAGTTTGATGAAGACTTCGGATTTTTGACTGCCAGAACCCAAGAAGCCAGAAGAAGTTAATAAGAAGGACCATCCCAACTACTGCCCTTACCACCAAATGCTTGGACATAAAATAGAGGATTGCGTCACCTTCAAGAGTTGGCTTGACAACAATCTCCGAAAAGGGAACATAACGATCCTGAAGGAATACATGAAAGAACCCCAGAAAGGAGGTTCTGTCAATGTTATTTCAACGGATCCCGTTGTTCCGATAGACCCTTACACAACTGATGATGGATGGAGTACCGCTTGGACAAAGTCATCGAAGAAAATTTTGGATCGCATCCAGGCCGCTTCGGTACGTGCTTCAATTCAAAGTTTGAAACCTGTCGAGCCGGTGCTATCGCTTGCAATTGAAGAACCGCCCCAAGAAGAAAAGATCATAGAAAAGAAGGAGATCGAAGAAGAAGAAAAGACCAAGGCTCCTATGGCTAGACTAGGGGCTGCTTATCCTAGGATGGTTGTTTCCGATTCGGGGAAAAATTCCTCGAACCTCTGACTTTGTATGATTATTTGCTCGCTCCGGCGGGATCTTATAATGATAAGAGTTAGGGCGTTGGCTACGTTTTAACTGTTTCTAACGATTACGTAACTAACGACAACCAATCTAATCTAGATCCCAATTTCGATACCAATAACATTTCTCAAATCATACATAACCTCGATAATCACGATGACAAAGGAGACATTCACCAAGAAGGCTACGAAAGTTCAACAAGCGATGAATCCATTTCTGAATTTCATGGAACTCCAATCACAATAGAGTTAGAGCTTTCAGATTCCGAAGCAACTCCAGAAGAACCTGTCATGCTGATTCAAAAGTAGACACCTATAAACTCAGTACCAGATTCAAAAGAAATCACAGAAGTCAACTTAAGGAGCGGAAGGGTTCTACCTCCGAGAATGGGTCCAAAAGACAAAGGAAAGCAGGTGGTTGTTCAGGAAGAACCAACCCCAGCAGAAGAATTGCCTATTCGAGAAGAAACTGAGACACATGATAACAAAGTGGACTATAACGAGCTAGCCCATCTTAGGAAACTACCAGCCAAACTGAGCATCTACGACGGTCTCATCTTATCAAAAGAGATGAGGGAAGCTCTGATCAAGGCCTTACTTGACCCAGAGATTTGTTTAGCTCAGATGGCCAGAGATTCCTTGGACGAGGTTTGCTCGTTAAAGGAACAGCGAGGTTTTACCTTCACGGATAGTGATCAACTACTTGGGACAGCCGATCGCAACCGACCTTGTACATTTCATTTACAATCGTAAAATTTACGCTCTCCAGGGTATTGGTAGATCCAGGAGCGTCAATCAACATAATGAACCTTCGGACGCTAGCATACTTGGAAATTGATGCTTGCGAGCTTGAGGCGGACAAGATGTTACTAAGAGGATTCAACCAGAAAGGAGAAAGAGCCCTTGGATCAATAACACTGTTTATGAAGACCGGTGACTTAGCAAAGACAACAACAAAATTCCACATAATTACTCTGAGACATCGTTCAACGCTCTACTGGGCCGACCGTGGATACATGGAAACTGAATGGTACCGTCGTCTCTACATCAGTGCATAAAATACTACGAAGGAGGAGAACAGTGCATTAAAGGTGATTTGCAACCTTTCTCCATACATGAGATTGGAATCCATGAAGATGTAGCTTATTACGCACCTCAGAAGAAAACAATCTTCTCCAGAAACACCGTGCCAAATGAAGCAAAAGAAATTCGAGACGATGGAGAACTTGAAGTTCTAGTCCAACAGTCACTCACCAATCCCTTAAGGCGAGATGGTGAAGGTTTCTCTAGAACTAGCATCCGAGGTCGAGGCCGGGGACGAGGTCTGGAAGATACACTGGGACAGTTGGACAGAAAAAGCCGATGATCAACGTTGATTGGGAAAACATCTCTGAAGAAGAAGAGGAAGTCAAGAAAGAAGTAGCTACAATAAACCGGAAGAAACCACAATTCAAGATTTCTCTCGAAGATCAAAGGAATGAAGAATACAAATCGATGTACGAGAAGATTAACCAGTATGTACACACTATGACCACGACCCCGATCCGATCTAATAAGATTGAGGGTATGGTGGTCAAAGAAGTACATAGCAGCGGTGCAAAGCCAATCAAATTTTATCGTGGCACTTCTTCTTCCAATACTGAAATTGATGTACAATTTGAAGATGTCACTTCTTCCGAATTAATTGAATTACCATTTGAGTGGTACTCTCTCTGTGTTCAAAATTTAATTCAGCGTGGTGTCTTACCTTGATAATGGACAAAAGGTCGATCAAAACACTTTGAAAAATTATGGAATAATGCCGGTTGGCCTCCCAATTTAAAACATGGTCTCGGATTCGGCACAGTAGGTTCAGTTGATGATATGGAATTTTTCTTGGTTGTCACTTGTGAATCTAATGAAGACTGTTTGGAAACTACAGAAGATCTTGAAGATCTACAAATTTGAGATGCTCCTCTAGAATTCGAAGAAGAAATCGAATCTACAATAGATGAGTTAATGGACGTTAACTTAGGTACTAACGAAAAGTCTAGACCAACCTTTGTTAGCTCCTTACTGAATAAAGAGGATTTCGAGGAAATGATCAAGCTATTAATGGAATTCAAGGAATGTTTTGCTTGGAGTTATGACGAAATACCAGGATTAGCTCCAGAAGTTGCAGTTCACAGGCTAGGAGTGGATCCTACTTCCGTTCCAATCATACAAGCTTCTAGAAAAATGCGTCTAGAAATTGAACAAAAAGTAATAGCTGAAGTTAAGAAGCTAATTGACACTAAATTTGTCCGTGAAGAACAATACCCTACTTGGCTAGCCAATGTGGTACCAGTCAGGAAGAAGAATGGTCAGATCATAATCTGCGTGGATTTCAGAGACTTGAACAAAGCATGTCCGAAGGATGAATTTCCACTACTAATTCCAGAGTTAATGATCGACATCGCTTCGAAACATGAAATATTCTCTTTCATGGATGGATCTTCAGGATACAACCGGATAAAGATGGCACCAGAAGACGAAAAGCTCACAGTATTCAGGACACCAACCAGAGTGTATTGCTACACAGTAATGCCATTCGGACTAAAAAGAACGCAGGAGTAACATACCAAAGAGCAATGACAAATATTTTTGATGAGCTCATTCACAACCAAGTTGAGTGCTATGTGGATGATGTGGTCATCAAAAGAAAACTGAAGGAAGATCACCTGTATGATTTAAGAATTGTCTTCGAGTGACTAAGGCAATACAACCTTAAGATGAATCCCTTAAAATGCGCCTTCGGCGTCACCTCCGGGAAAATCTTAGGATTCGTTGTCCGACATCACGAGATCGAAATTGATCCGGAAAAGATTAAAGCTATCTTAGAAATGCCGCCTCCCAAAACCTTAAAACAGCTACGACCCTTTCAAGGGAAGCTGGCATATCTTCGACGCTTTATTTCGAACTTGTCAGGTAGGTGTTAGCCCTTCTCGGCATTAGTTAAAAAGGATGCCAAATTCGTTTGGGAAGAAAAATGCCAACGGGCCTTCGAGGACATTAAACAATACTTAATGACACCTCCTGTCTTAGCAGCCCCAGTCTCAGGTAGACCGTTGATACTTTATACCACGGCTCTAGACGACTCCCTTGGAGCCCTGCTAGCCCAGGTCAATGATGAGGGGAAAGAAAATGCTCTCTACTATTTAAGCCGTCGTTTGATTCCGATGGAAGTAAAGTATCCTCCAATTGAGAAGCATTGTTTCGCCCTGATCTTTGCCGCCCAAAAGCTCAGGCATTACATGCTCTCTCATAAGGTCAACCTCATCTCGAAAGTTAATCCGTTGCAATATTTGATGACCCGTCCAACACTTTCTGGTAGACGTGCCAGGTGGTCGATGATACTATTTCAATTCGACATAACTTTCGTTCCTCTTCGTGCCGTAAAGGGACAAATCCTAGCAGATTTCCTTGCAGCACACCCTTTGCCTGGCGAATCACCTCTCGATGACGACTTGCCGGATGAGCGGATAATGAACCTAGAAGACACCGATGATCGACGTTGGGAACTATACTTCGACGGAGCGTCCTCGGCACGGAAAGACAAAGAATTGCAAACGATAGTGCCCGGTAAGGCAGGAATCGGACTAATCTTTATAACACCGGAGAGGGGGATGTTAAGGTACTCCTACCATTTAACAGAGCCGTGCACAAATAACGAGGCAGAGTACGAAGCCCTCATAACAGGACTAAAACTGACCATTCAAATGGGAATAACGAATATAAACATCTATGGAGATTCTCAGTTGATCATTCAATATGTCGCAGGACAATACAGAATTTTAAAGCTAAGACTCGAGTAATACTTTCAGTATGCCATGAAACTCTTGGAACAAATTCCGAATGTAACAATCTACAAGATCCCCAGAAGAGAGAATGCTCTTGCGGATGCGTTAGCTCGCCTTGCAAAAGAATTTGCCTGCTTACAAGATGAGTCAGTTGAAATGTTAGTTCAAGGACGACATGTCCTATCACGGCTCGACATGGATATGATACATAAATCGGGAAAAACGAGAGGAATCGAATGGCGACGGTGACGGAAAACACAGAAGATTGACATCAGCTGCTAATAGACTACCTGCAAACAGGGAAATTACCAGACGATAAGTCATTAGCACATCAATTCAAGAAAAGGGCTTTGTCTTACATTAATAAACAATACATTATACAAAAGGTCTTTTGATCAAATGTGGTTAAGATGCATGAGCGGGTCCGAGGCTCGTGCAATTGTCAAAGAAGTGCATTCAGGACTTTGTGGCGCTCATCAGTCGAGGCCGAAAATGAAAAATGAAAATTAAAAGACTAGGGTATTACTGGCCCTCGATGATGACCGATTGCATGAAGATTGCCAAAAGTTGTCACCAGTGCCAAGTGCACGGAGTGGTGCTACACCAACCTCCAAATGTGCTACATCTGACAATTGCATCGTGGCCATTTGAGTGTTGGGGCACAGATATAGTGCGTCCGATAGAACCGCCTTCTTCAAGAGGACATCGCTTCATCCTTGCAGCTATAGATTACTTTTCTAAATGGGTAGAAGCAGTTCCACTCAAAGAAGTAAAGGCACACCACGTGCTACAATTTTTCAAAAATCAAGTTGTTTACCATTTCAGAGTACTGCGCAGAATCATTTCAGATAATGGGCCCGCATTCAGAAGCACAAAAATCAACAATTTTGTCAGAAGACATGGAATCGATTGGCGATACTCAACGATATACTACCCAAGAGCAAACGGCTTGGCTGAGGCTTTTAATAAAACTCTCGTTCAAATTCTAAAGAAAACTTTGGATGACAACATGAGAAATTGGCACGAGAAGTTGTTAGAAGCCTTATGGGCCTACAGGATGACTTTCAGAACTCCTACTTAGTCTACGCCTTACACTTTAGTGTACGGGTCCGAGGCAGTTTTACCTTTGGAGTTTCAGCTTCCATCACTCAGGATTGCAGTTGCAAATAAAATTACTACAGAAGAGAATGCCAGATTACGGCTGGAAGAACTGGAAAACTTGGAAGGGAAAAGACTTGCAGCGCAACAAAATTTGGAACTTTACCAAGCTAAGATGATCCAGGCCCATGATAAATTAGTCCGACCAAGAACTTTCAAAGTTGGTGACTTAGTTCTTGTTCTCAGAAGACCTATTCTTGCACATCGCAAGATAGGAGGCAAATTTGAACCAACTTGGGAAGGACCGTTTGTAGTTGAGGCAGTCTACTCAGGAGACTCCTATCAACTTGTGAATTGCCAAGGAGAATGAAAAATGCTTCCAATCAACGGACGATATTTGAAGATGTATTATGCAACCTGATGTTTCGAAGGGTGGCCTCTAAAATAGAGATTTATCCCTAGAAACACGGGTAAAGTAATCACTTTGTGACAGGGTCCAAACCCAAAAACATAAAAAATGGATAAAAAAATATATGTGCTAAAAATAAAATATGTGAAAATCATAATAATAAAGTTTTACCCTTCTTTTCAAATTAAATCTTGTTCTCGATCTTTCTTCATCTTTTCCTACTTTCCTTAGAAATTAAAATTGGAGTAAGTGAATAAGAATCTTCAGTGATAAATACTTTCTTAATATTCTTGTTCTTAGTACAGCCCCTGATCCTTTCCTTGTCTTTTGTGCAGGGAAATGTCGAACGGGTGGTTGGTCCTAAACTTTAGAAATGGTGTGAGTCTCGCACTTGATGAAAAGAGGGTGAAGGATGGAGCAGTGATAGAGATTGACTCAGGCTTCACACCAGCTGGCTTACAATACGAAGAAAATGATTGGATCCCAGTTGATCGAGAAGAACTTCACAGCCGAACAGTGATGAAAGTGGGAGGCCCGAGCCACCAATCCAACAACAAGAAAAGAAAAACGAACGCCACAGAAGATAAGAAAATTATGTCCGTGGTTGCTACAGCAGAAGGTAGGCTTGTCAGTGCCACGCCCGAAGAAATTCAAGGAGTAAGAAGAGCTACTCTCACTGCTACCCAGCGACGAAATAAGAATCGTTGTATTCGCAAAATGTTGACCAAGTTAGCAGATGATCAACATAGACAGACGGTGGGTACTATTAGTGCAAATTCCCCAAAGAGACCGGTTCGCCAAGAACCAGAAAGAAGAAAGACAACTCCAAAAAGGTTGGAACAGATGAAAGAAATACCAGGGAGAGCAGAAATAGAGTCGGTGCCTCGACTCTAGGCAGAGATACCATATCTGAAGAACCTTGTTGCGGAAGCAACCCCGGAGGATGTCCCGACAGAGACAATCCCCGAGGAACCAAGGTATGCAGGAGAACGTGACGGGATTGAGCCATACATCCCGCAATACGTTACTAGGCCTCGTCACTTGCAGTTCATCCCAGAATATGAACTAGAAAGAATGCAAAATGTTGAGAAGAAGACCTTCAAATACTTTGAAAGGATTAGAGGCAGAAGAATCAACATTTTGGAAGGCCTCGAGTTACACACATGTGTATTCTCAGAGTAAGAGCAACAACAGATTGTGGATTGCATTCTAGAACTTCAGAAGATGGGTTGAGCAGGCCGTCTGAGAGAAAAGACTTATTCGAAACCCCAGAAATGGATGCCAGGGAAAGGAAGAGTCACAATACAATGCGGATGTTGCTATAACTTTGCAGAGGACAGAAAAGGATACCCACCAGGGATACTCCATCACGGTGAGGTGGATCCAATGCCGAGAATAATTAAAAGAATGGTGAAAAGAATGATAACGTGGAGGGTACCGCAGCGGATCGCATACCTAACAGTTGCATCATCAACATTTATCAGGACGGTGACTGCATACCTCCACACATAGACCACCACGACTTCGTCAGACCTTTCTGCACAGTTTCATTCGTCAACCAATGCAATATCATGTTTGGATCTGACCTCCGGATAGCAGGCCCGGGTAAATTCCGAGGGCCGGTGGAGATACCACTTCCGGTAGGTTCTGTCATGATATTACAAGGAAATGGAGCAGACGTCGCAAAGCATTGCATACCGGGAGTACCAGTGGAGCGGATCTCCGTCACTTTTAAAAGGATGGACGACAGAAAGGCACCATACCAATTCCAGCCAAATCCAGAATTGGAGAATCTCCGGCCCTACGAGCTGTGAGTTGCATGGGAAATAGCACACCTCCAATGCACATCCATGTGGCATTCCTGCCAAGGATGGCTTGGAAGGTGATGTTATTGACCGTGTATCTCATTATTCAGACATGGATTTGACAGACACTTTTTGGATGGATCAACAAGAATCATACATAGTCCATTTTGAGTCATGGATTGTATGAAAGATATTTCAGATCGAGTTGTATGATGTATCTTCAAAAAGATTGGAATGAAAGTGACCATGTCACATTTTTCCTTCACCTCTTTTTGTGCAAATTGACAGGGAATCGCCATTAAAGTTAAATGAACTTCGAACAAAGAACAAAAAAGAAAAGGAGAATAAATAAGAAACTCTCTTTCATAAAAATCCAAACATTAAAAAGAACTTCAAATCCACATGAACTCCTACAAACATTCTCTGCACTTTACAATATGTTTCCACAATCTCTGTATTCGTAAATCCCGAGCAATATGTTCGATCTCGCATTCATAAAACTCGCATTCCCAAATATCAACAAAATCTTTCACAACCATTGCATAAAGCTGGACCTCGGCAAAATTTCCTCACTCTCCGCATAAATAAATTTCGACAAAATCCGAGTATTCTCGGCATTCGGGATAAGCTTACGCCCTACTCCCATCTCGAGCAATCTCGGCATTCGGGATAGGCTTCCGCCCTACTCCCATCTCAGCAATCTCAACATTCGGGATAGGCTTCCGCCGTACTCCCATCTCAGCAATCTCAGCAATCAGGATAAGCTTCCGCCGTACTCCCATCTCAGCAATCTCAGCATTCGGGATAGGCTTCCGCCCTACTCTCATCTCAACAAATCTCAGCATTCGGGATACGCATCCGCCCTACTCCCATCTCAGCAAATCTCAGCATTCGGGATAGGCTTCCACCCTACTCCCATCTCAGCAATCTCAGCATTCGGGATAGGCTTTCGCCCTACTCCATCTCAGCAAATCTATTCTCAGCACTCGGGATAGGCACAACCCTACTCTCATCTCAGCAATCGGGATAGGCTTTAGCCCTACTCCCATCTCAGCAATCGGGATAGGCTTCCGCCGTACTCCCATCTCAGCATTCGGGATAGGCTTTCACCTTACTCCATTCTCAGCAATTCTCAGCACTCGGGATAGGCACAGTCCTACTCCTTTTTCAGTAATCTCAAAATTTGATCCTCTCAGCAAGAAATTGAAAATAAAACACTTTGCATTTCAGATAGGCTTTGTCCTATTCTTCCTCAGCATTTGGAATAGGTTCAGTCCTACTTCCTTCTCAGCATACAAATGCATTCGGGTGGACCTTAGCCCTACTCTTTTCTCCGCATAAAATCAAGTTGAAACTCAAATCAAAATTCAAACTCAAAATTAAAACTTGAGACAGAAATGAAACGAATATAAGATCCAATCTCTTGAAATCTTGTGATCTGAAATTCACCTCCTTCTTCCTCAGCGAGAGTTTTGGAATCTTCAGTCTTCGAGATTTACCTGATACTCCCCAGCGGGAATTCTTCTACTTCGTCCTAAGTTTGTCACTTGGACATCTGTGTTGGTTTTGTTGATCTCTTCGGTCAACGCCAATATGCGCGGTGTGCTTGGTTAGCACACCACACCTATTGGGGGTCCATTTGTTGACCTCATTTTTAATGAGGTCTTCTCTTCTCTCTTTAGCACTTAGGATCTAGCCTTAGGCTTTTCCTTTGACTATCTTAGAGGACTAGAATTGGGACCCACCCCTTTAGAAGTTTGAACCACTACTTGACTCCTTTCAAACCCCACAAGCTTGATTGTAGACCCCTAATCACCTAGAGGGTTGAAATCAAATGTGGAAGTTTAAAGGATGAGTTCCCTATAGGACTCTTTGGCCTTAGGACCACCCTAGGTGGCTTGGTCTGGTGAGGGTTAACTTACACACTCACTATACTCACACTCTACACTCTCAAATACACAATCCAAATCCTAAAACCATACCCATACCCAACTTGACTCCTTGACTCATGTAGGTAATTCATATAGATGGACCTTAACCCCTAAGCCCCTAGCTAGAGGGTTAGGAACAACATAGTGAATGCCTCAAATGAGTCCCCTCATGGCTCATATAGGCTTAATATGACTTCATGGCTCAACCAAAGTGATTCCATTTTGCTCAAATTTAATCAATATTCATTCTTCCAAAAATTTCTATTTTAGACCTCGGGGCCCCGGCCCCACCAAACCTACCAAAAGTCCTTAAAATTGCCCAAATCCTCCAAAATTTCCAAATCACCCAAAATTCCCCAAAATTAACCTTGAACATTTCCTCACCAATAAAATTGATCATCCATAGCCAAAAATACCAAAAAATTCTAAAAATATCCCCCAATACCCTCCAAATACCCAAAATGCCCCTCTTAGCCAAAAAATCCAATAATTCAGAAAATTCCCATAAAATTACAAAAAATCTCAAATATTCCAAATTTAATTTTGTCCAACTACACCATGGGCCAATTTTGTCAATTTACTCCACTTTTACCAAAACCCCCAATTTAGCCCATTCTTAAACCAAGTGAACCCAATGTCAAACCAAACCTACCCAATTGACCCCAATTTTGGTCCAATTAAATTCTAAACTTCAATTCAATATCCACAATATCAATATATACTAAATCCAAGTCCAATTTGATTGACATTTGGGTCCAATTTCACTTTTGAGCTTAAGGCCCAATTTAGACCCATGACCCAAACATAGCCCAAACCAAACCAATTCAACTTCAATTGACCCCAAACCTTTTATAAACCTTCCCTAACATCCCCATAAACAAAACACTAACATGATTTACCCAAAATTTACACCCAAACCCCACTCAAATTCAACCCAAAACCAAAAAGCCCAATTTTGACCTAAACCCAAACCTAACCCAAATGAGCCCAAGTCCCAAAACCAAAACCCAACTTAAGTTGAAACCTCTTTGAAACACTCCCATAAACATTTCCCAATACTAATTTTACATCAATTTCAATCCTAGCCCAACATTGGCCCAAATTATCCCAATTTGACCAACATTAACCCCTTTACCAAAGAAGCCCAAATACAACCCAATTCAAACCCAAATCACTCCAAACTTGTTTCAAATCAATCATGACACATCCTTAGACAAAAATCAACATTTATTTGGCATGGCCCATTGCAATTTTTTCTATTCAAAAGCCCATTTTCAAACCTAAAGGCCCACTTCCTTAAACCACTTAAAACGCCCACCCAAGACCATTTCAAAAGCCTAAGTTTTCAATCTAAATCCCACATGACATTTCTCCACATCATCCACCTAATCAAAATCACCCCTATGTTTCAAAATCATCATTAAACCATTCCAAATGAAGCTTCATGAAAATTATCCACAAAAATACCAAAATTCCTAAATTCTACTTCCATGAATTTGACCAAGCTTTATCCTAAGCCATAGACAAGCCATGAAGCCATTCTTAAGCCACATGCAAGCCATGTGAGTTGTTTACAAGTGACCTTACCACATTGGGCAAAAGGAGGAGGTCCTTTAAGCACTTCCTAAAAGCCATTATCCTTATGATTCCCCTTAACCCAAATATAATCCAAATATTCTTGGATGGAGACTTCTCCACTTAAGACCAGCTGACCCAACTGATTCACCCAGCCCAAAACTAGGTCTTGGGGAGGTGAACCAAACCCAAAATCATGGGTTGACCAATTTGAGCCAAAATACACCCTTACCCCGTTCCACTTTGATTCAAACCCTTTACACATGGTAGCCACCAATTGACTTCACAAACATCAAGCCCTGACCCACCTGAACCTGAGGGTGACCCATGCCTGCCGGCCAGCCACCAGTATCGCCAGAAAACACCACACCCGAGAGCTCACATGCGAGCCAACATTGAAATTTCCCCTTGCTGAGTTGCCCCAAGTTGAGTGGCCACCATGGCTGTTCTTCTCTTGCATAGAGCAGTTGATCCCAAGCCCTAACTCCGCCTGGGAGGCCCTCCACCCTCTCCTATTTAAACACCACCTCCTCTCGGCCATCAGAGGTGCTGAAACAAACCTTAAGGAAACTCTGCCAAAATCATTACAGACCACTCTCCACACATAGAGCATTTGATTCCCACTGGATTCCAGCCCCAATTCCCTCCAGCTGAGCTCAATTTTGAGTTCAAATTTCAGCATAAAAACCAGGACACTTCTTCATAGTGAGCCAATCCCCAAATTGATTGGTCCTACACCTTCACCAGACCAAGAGAAGAGGTTTCCCCCTAAAAGCCCCCTCACTAGGCAAGCCATTGCTTCCAGCCTCCAAGCTTTGTGATCGGGCTTGGTCGAAATCATACCTAGACAATTCACCAGGCCAAGGGACTTCATCTGGAGCTTGCTTGGACCCAATCGAACGTGACACAACTCTCAGATTGAAGCTTCACTTCTCTGAGCAAAGGTATAGACTTGTCGGCATATTTTTAGTTTGAGTGTTGTATTTTTGAAAAGGAGGTTGCCTACAGAAATTGTCGGCAAAATTTAAATTTTAAATTTAATTTAAATATATTTATAATTTAAAAAGTAGTATTTGATTTTGAAAATAATTTTAAATTTGAAAATTTTAAGATATGAAATCAAACAGATCTCACATCCCAAATAGTTTATATAAACGAGCACCGCATCACAAACCGTGTATCTATCCCGAAGAATAGACATACTGCTTGACGATGGGGCTCGATTAAATACACTAGAAGATTTGTGACATCTATTTGGTCTGTGAACCAATTTTATAAGCCGACAAGTTCCCCTGCTTAATACAAAGGAATTAAGCAGGGTTTATATTACCTGGGTTCTTAAAGTTCTCTATAAGGGCAAGCCCCTATAGTTAATTACATCTTAAATGAAGTGAATCATTTAAGAAAACTCTCGATAATGATCAGTGGTTTTGCTCTCAAGAATTTTAAAGTTTAATTTTTTCAAAGGATTGGATTTTTGAAATTTCAAAAGGGATTAGCTCAAATTTGGAACATTTATTTTCAGGAGTCCAAAAGGAAGAGAAATAGGAGAAGCTGAGGATCCAAGAAGAATCTTGGCAACTTCCCAAACTATCCTATTGTTTGGCTTCGAGTTTAAGAAAATCCTAATATTATCTGATATTTCAATCTTGCCAATTTTAATTAATTTGGACTTATATTTGTATAATAAAATCATACAAATAGCCTTGAAGATGTGAGGGTTTATGTCGTACCAAACGACTACCTCGGAGTCCTAAGACCGGTTAGGGCTTAATTTACATGACATGATCATGCAAATGCCTAATGAAGAGTTGAGGATTTATGTTGCACTAGGCAAACTACTTCGAAATCCTATGGATTGGTTATTTAATTCTAAGAATGGTTTTGCTGATGTAGATTTCAGTTTTGCTGACGACGATGGCCGTGCTGCCCACCATGCTTCGAACTCGTTGTTGTTGCAGAGGTTTAATTTTAGAAGTCATAAATCAGGAGATGAGAGAAGTGTTTTGGTTTAGAGAAAATCTTAAGATCCACGTGTTTTTAATATTTTTTAATTAAAACAAATCTTAAAGTTGTTTAAACAGAACCGATTAAGATCCCATGGTTCTGTCATCCCAGCACCGTTATTTTCATTGAATTCACTTAGTCCATATGAATTTGCTAAACTCAACTGAATGAGTTCCACACTTTCATTTAGACATTGGGAAATCCTTTTAGCAACACGTGGGTTACATCATCCGAGGTATTCCCGATCATTCAACGAGACGTTTTAATTTAGTTGTAGTTGTAGTTCTGTTTTGTTGGTGATTAAATTTTGAGTTGTTTAAATATGCTGGGTTCAATCATTTTCATGCATTTACAAGTATAGGAAAGTAAGACATTTAATAAATTGCTAAATGTAAATTGCAATGAACTTAAATGTGTACCTGGTGGGCTTTTAAAATGGTTTAGAGAAGTGGGTTTTTTTTATTTTAGGATGAGAATTTTGCAAAGGATTGGATCCAATAAGTGTTGAATTTAGTTTAGGAATGTTTAATGAATGATTTGGAATAAATTTGAAGTATTTGGGCTAGGTTTGGGTTGGATTTGGACCTCTTTGGTGAATGGGCCAATATAGGTCAAATTGGGCTAACTTGGGCCAATGTTGGGCTAGGGTTGAAATTGATGTAAAATAAATGTTGGGAAATGTTTATGGGAGTGTTTCAAAGAGGTTTTGGCTTTGGTTGGGTTTTGATTTTGGGGTTTGGGCTTATTTGGGTTAGGTTTGGGTTTAGGTCAAAATTGGGCTTTTTGGCTTTGGGTTGAATTTGAGTGGGGTTTGGATTCAAATTTTGGCCAAATCATGTTAGTGTTTTGCTTTTAGGGGTGTTAGCGAAGGTTTAGAAAAGATTTGGGGTTAATTGGAGTTGGATTGGGTTAGTTTGGGCTAAGTTTGGGTCATGGGTCCAAATTAGGCTTTAAGGCCAAAAGTGAAATTGGATTCAAATGTCAATCAAATTGGACTTGGATTTGGTCCAGATTGGTGTTGGGAATGTTGAATTGAAGTTTAGAATTGAATTGGACCAGAATTTGGGTCAATTAGGTAGGTTTGGTTTGACATTGGGTTAACTTTGGGTTAAAATGGATCAAATTGGGGGTTTTGACAAAAGTGGGGTAAATTGACAAAATTAGCCCATGGTGTAGTTTAAAAAAATGAAATTGGGAATATTTAGGATTTTCTGGAATATTCTGGGAATTTTCTAAATTTTTGGATTTTTGGGTCAAGAGGGGTATTTTGGGTATTTGGAGGGTATTGGGAGGTATTTTTGGAATTTTTGATATTTTTGGCTATGGATGATCAACTTGATTGGTGAGGAAATTCTCAAGGTTAATTTTGGGGAATTTTGGGTGATTTGGAAATTTTGAAAATTTTGGGTAATTTCCAAGGCTTTGGGTAGGCTAGGCGGGTGTAGGGTCCCGGGGGTCAAAAATTGAAAATTTGGAAAATTGAAGATTAGGTGAATGTAAGTGGAATGAAATCATTTTGGTTGAGCCATGAAGCCATATCAAGCCCACATGAGCCATGAAGGGACTCATTTGAGGCATCCACTATGTTGTTCCTAACCCTCTTTGCCAAGGGCTTAGGGGTTAAGGACCATCCATGTGAATTACCTTTATGAGTCAGGAGGTCAAGTTAGGTATGGGTGTGCTTTTAGGATGTGTGTGAAAGTGTAGTGTATAAGTGTAGTGTGTGTGTAAGTCAGCCCTTCACCAGACTAGGCCACCCAGGGTAGTCCTAAGGCCAAAGAGTCCTATAGGAACTCATCCTTTAAACTTCCACATTTGATTTCAACCCTCTAGGTGATTAGGGGTCTACAGTCAAGTTTGTGGAGTTTGCAGGGAGTTAAGAAGTGGTTTGAATTTTTAAGTGGTGGGTCCCAATTCTAATCCTCTAAGATAGTCAAAGGAAAAGCCTAAGGCTAGATCCTAAGTACTATAGAGAGAAGAGAAGACCTCATCAAAAATGAGGTCAACAAATGGACCCCCAATAGGTGTGGTGTGCTAACCAAGCACACCGCGCGTATTGGCGTTGACCGAAAAGATCAACAAAACCAACACAGATGTCCAAGTGACAAACTTGGGACAAAGTAGAAGAGTTTCCGCTGGGGAGTGTCAAGTATATCTCTGAGACTGGAGATTCCTGAACTCTCGCTGGGGAAAGGAAAAGGAAGTGAATTCCAAATCACATGATCTGGGGGAATTTGATTTAGATTTCATTTTGTTTTAGTTTAAGTTTTGATGTGTAAGCTTAGATTTTAGCTTGATTTTTAATTTAAATTGATGTTTTGTCAAAATTAATTTGAAGGAATTTGATTTGAAATGAGAATTGGAATTTTGTGGTTTTAGATGTAACATCTTCAACCTCGAAAGAAAATTGAATTGATTGGATTGAATCATTACAATGAGGAGAGATCTCAGAGCAATGCGGTATTGGATTTAAAATCCTTAACCTCAAGAGTTTGATTTTGTGTATTTCATTGCAATAGGGAAAGATTCCTAAAGCAATGCAGTCTCGGATGTAGAATCCTCAACCCCAAGAATTTGATTTTAATGTATTTCATCGCAATAGGGAAAGAATCCTAAAGCAATGCAGTCTCGGATGTAAAATCCTCAACCCCAAAAGTTTGAATTTGATGTATTTCATTGCTATAGGGAAAGAATCCTAAGGCAATGCGATCCGGGATGTAAAATCCTCAACCCCAAGAATTTTGAATTTTGATGTATTTCATTGCGACGGGGAAAGAATCCTAAAGCAATGCAGTCTCGGATGTAAAATCCTCAACCCCAAGAATTTTGAATTTTGATGTATTTCATTGCGACAGGGAAAGAATCCTAAAGCAATGCAGTCTCGGATGTAAAATCCTCAACCCCAAAAGTTTGAATTTGATGTATTTCATTGCGATAGGGAAAGAATCCTAAGGCAAAGCAGTCTCGGATGTAAAATCATCAACCCCAAGAATTTTGAATTTTGATGTATTTCATTAAGACAGAGAAAGAATCCTAAAGCAATGCAGTCTCGGATGTAAAATCCTCAACCCCAAACGTTTGAATTTTGATGTATTTCATTGCGACGGGGAAAGAATCCTAAAGCAATGCAGTCTCGGATGTAAAATCCTCAACCCCAAGAATTTGATTTTGAATGGTAATTGATTTTGCAAAGATTTGTAGTGTTGATTTGAAAAGTGTGGAATTTTGGTGTTTCGAGAATTTCATGAAAGTTGTAAGAGATTTTGTGGAAAGAAACAAATTAGGAGGGAATATGTAGATGCTACATATCCCATTCAAAAGAGTTGATCGGAAGTTACTGGTTTGGATTGGATACAATTCCTTGCTATCAGATTTGATCCGTGTCAATGGAATCAATCGCTTCCATCCCAGACAAGGGAGAGATTAGAATGGATTGTATTTCAGACTTGGAAGGTTGAGTTTGAATTCGATTGAGATTTGATTTGAGATATGGAAGATCGAATTTGAATTTGATTGAAAATTTGATTTGAAATCTGGAAGGTTGAATTTGAATTTGATTGAGATTTGATTTGAAATTTGGAAAGATTGAATTTGAAATTTGATTGAGATTTGATTTGGAATCTGGAAGGTTGAGTTTAAATTTTTGATTGATTTGAAATTTATGTTCATTTTGTTTGTCTTTAACGATTCAAATTTATTTTATCATTCATTTAATGTTCATGTGAATTTGGCGTTCATCATTATTTTTAGATTTTTTTTTAAGGAAAGTTTTCTTTTATTCTTTTTGTTTCTTTTCTGTTCTTCGTTCGAAGTTCATTTAACTTTAATGGCATTTTCCAGTCAACTTGCACAAAAGAGGTGATGGCCAAAATTGTGACATAGTCACTTTCATTCCAATCATGTTGAAGATACATCATACAACTCGATCTGGAATACATCTCATACAATCCATGTAGACTCAAATCGGACTATGTATGATCTTTGTCGATCCATCCAAAAAAAGGTATCTGTCAGAAATCCATGTACGAATAGTGAGGTACATGGTCAATAACATCACCTTCCAAGCCATCCTTGGCAAGGATGCCGTATGGATGTACGTTGGAGGTGTGATATTTTCCATGTAACTCACGGCTCGTAAGGCCGGAGGCTTTCTAGCTCCGGGTCCGGTCGGAAGTGGTAAGGTGCTTTCCTGTCATCCATCCTTCGAAAGTAATTGAGATCCGCTTCACGGGTACTCCGTGTATGCAATGTTTAGCGACATCTCGCTCCATCGCCCTTCGGTATCATGACCGAACCTACCGGTAATGGTATCTTTATCGGCCCTCGGAACTCACTCGGGCTCTGCTATCCGGAGGTCAGATCCGAACATGATATTACACTCATTCAGAAAAGAAACTGTGCAAAAAGGTCTGACAAAGTCGTGGTGATCTATGTGCGGGGGTATGCAGTCACCCTTCTTTTAAATGTTAATGATGCAACTGTTGGGTATGCAATCTGCCGGCAGTACCCTCCATGTTATCATTCTTTTTAACATCCTTTTGATGACTAATGGCATTGGATCCACTCGGCCATGACGGAGTATTCCGGTGGGTTTCCCTTCCCGTCTTCTCGCGAAGTTGTAGCAGCATCCACATTGTATTGTAATTCTCCCTTTCCCTGGCATCCATCACCGGGGTTCCGAGTAAGTGTTTTCTCTTAGGCGGCCTGCTCGGCCCATTCTTTTCAAATCCCGGATGCAGTCCACGATTTGTTGTTGTTCGTATTCCGAGAACACGTTGTTGACTTCATTTTTGATGAGGTCTTCTCTTCTTCTCTTTATTACTTAGGATCTAGCCTTAGGCTTTTCCTTTGACTATCTTAGAGGACTAGAATTGGGACCCACCTTTTAGAAATTCGAACCACTTCTTAACTCCTCGCAAACTCCACAAACTTGATCGTAGACCCCTAATCACCTGAGGGTTGAAATCAAATGTGGAAGTTTAAAGGATGAGTTCCTATAGGACTCTTTGGCCTTAGGACTGCCCTGGGTGGCCTGGTCTGGTGAAGGGGCTGACTTATACACTACACCTACACACTACACTTCCACATACCTCATAAAACCACACCCATGCCCAACTTGACCTCCTGACTCATGTAGGTGATTCACATGGATGGTCCTTAACCCCTAAGCCCTTGGCTAAGAGGGTTAGGAACAACATAGTGAATGCCTCAAATGAGTCCTTTCATGGCTCATATGGGCTTGATATGGCTTCATGGCTCAACCAAAATGACTTCTTTCCACCCAAATTCACCCAATCTTCAATTTCCCAAATTTTCAATTTTTGACCCCGGGACCCTACACCTACTAAACCTACCCAAAACCCTTGAAATTACCCAAGTTTCTCAAAGATTTCCAAATCACCCAAAATTCTCCAAAATCATTACCAAACATCTCCACATCACTTAAATTGATCATCCATACCCAAAAATACCAAAAATTCCAAGAAAACCTCCCAATACCCTCCAAATACCCTAAATACCCCTCTTGGCCTAAAAATCCAAAAATTCAGAAAATTCCCAGAAAATTTCAAAAAATCCCAAATATTCCCAATTTCATTTTGTCCAACTACACCATGGGGCAATTTTGTCAATTTACCCTACTTTTGTCAAAACCCCCAATTCGACCCATTTTAACCCTAAGTGAACCCGATGTCAAACCAAACCTACCCAATTGACCCCAATTTTGGTCCAATTCAATTCTAAACTTCAAATCAATATCCCAACACCAATCTAGACCAAATCCAAGCCAAATTTGATTGACATTTGAATCCAATCTCACTTTTGGCCTTAAAGCCCAATTTGGACCCATGACCTAAACCTAACCCAAACTCACCCAATTCAACTCCAATTAACCCCAAATCTTTTCTAAATCTTCCTTAACATTCCCACAAACAAAACACTAACATGATTTGCCCAAAATTTAGACCCAAACCCCACTCAAATTCAACCCAAAACCAAAAGGCCCAATTTTGACCTAAACCCAAACCTAACCCAAATGAGCCCAAACCCCAAAATCAAAGCCCAAACAAAGCCAAAACCTCTTTGAAACACCCCCATGAACATTTCTCAACATTGATTTTACATCAATTTCAACTCTAGCCCAACATTAGCCCAACTTGGCCCACTTGGACCTACATAGGCCCACTTACCAAATAAATCCAAATTCAACCAATTCAACTCCAAATCACATCAAATTGATTCCAAGCCCTTCATAGAACATCCCTAAACCAATTATGACATTTATTTGACTAAGTTCTTCACAAAATTTTTATCCAAATGCCCATCCTAAAATCAAAAGCCCACTCCCTTTAAATTCAAAAGCCCAAATTCATCCAAAAGCCCACATGACATCTCCATTTGTCATCCACTTAATTAAATCCATTACCTAAGTCCTAAATTCACCATCAAATTATTCCAAATCAAGTTTCATCCAAATTTCCACCAAATCATCCAAAATCCTTAAAATCCTTTTTTATGAAATTGACCAAACCTTTTCCCAAGCCAAATGGAGCCATGGAGCCATGCACAAGCCATATGCAAGCCATGAGAGCCTCTTTACATGTCACCATGCCATTTTGGGCAAAAGGAGGAGGCTCTTTCCTTAATTCCTAAAGGTGATTAACCACATCCATGATTCCACAAAACCATGCTTAAGCCTAATTGTACTTGGATTGTGACTTGACCCCACTAATCAAGCTGATCCAAATCACTTTCTCCTCAGCCTAAACCAGGTCTTGGGTGGTGCACCTAGCCCAAATGGGTGGGTTGACCCATTTAGGTCCAAATTTAGCCATGCCCCATTCTACTTTGAATCAAAGCCTTTACACATGGCATTTTCCAATTGCCTACACTAAACCCCAGCCCTGACCCACCTGACCAAGATGGTGACCATTGCCTGGCCGGCCGGCCACCACGCCGCCGGAAAACACCATGGCCGAAAGCTCACATGTGAGCCAACATTGAAATTCTCACTTGCTGAGCTGCCCATGCCTAGTGGCCACCATTGCTGTTCTTCCCATGACCAGAGCAGCTGATCCCATGCCTCAACTTTCCCTGGGAGGCCCTCCACCCTCTCCTATTTAAACTCCACCTCTCTCGGCCATGAGGAGAGCCAAGCACAAACCTTGCCAAAACTCTGCCAAAATTGTTCCAGACCCTTCTCCACCCTTAGAGCACTTGATCCCCAGTGAAATCCCCCTGCCATTTCTCCTCTGTAAGCTCAATTTCAGAGTTGAAATTCCACCCAAAACCAGGACACTTCTCCACAGTGAGCCAATTCTCAAATTGATTGGCTCTACACCTTCACCAGACTAAGGGAAGGTGTCCACCAGCAAAAGCCCCATCTCCAGGCCACCCAGTTGCTCCAGCCTCCAAGCTTTGTGATCGGGCTTGGTCGAAATCATATCCAGACAATTCACCAGACCAGGAGACTTCATCTGGAGCTTGCTGGGATCCAATCGAAGGTGCAACAACTCTCAGATTGAAGCCACACTTCTCTGAGCCAAGGTATGAGCTAATTCTTCATCCCGAGCTTCTGGAGAATCTCTATTTCAAATGCCTTAGTTTCAATGCATGTTAACCTTATAGATGTGTTCGTCTCATCAAGACGAATCCATAGAGTATAAGAACATAAAAATCCATTGAGAATCGAGTGAGATCTTAGGGATTTAGTATGGACGGCTCTCGGGTGAGAACACTTGGGGACGATGAACGGATGTCGTCCATTCAATACACGCGCGGACGAACGACTCAGATGGCTTCGGACCAGGAGACGGTGCGAGAACCGCGGGGCCAGGGCTGCTGACTCAAGTGGCGGCGTCGAATGGGAGCGCGCCGCGCGGCGCTTTCGGAGTCTGCCGAGGATGCGCCGGCGCCGCGTGGATAAATAGGAAATTAGGGTATTTTCTTATTTATTTAATTCCCTAAACTTCAAAAATTCATATCTCTGTGTAGGAAAATCATAAAAATAAAATAAAAATACCCTCTTGCTCGGTGAACGAGAGGAGAATAATGTGGAAAAGAAATCATTTAATTTCATCAAATATTTTATTTTTTATAATTTATTTACTCTCGCATTATTTTAATTCCCCATGCATGCATACAATTCACCATGGCATGAGACCATAGGGCTTTTGAAGCCTCTGAATTTGGGAACATTCCCTGAATTTTCCAAAGTCAGAGGCCATCCCTATAAAAAGTTATTGATTTTTCAAGTTTAGGTTACTGTTTTGAATATTTTAATTAATTGCATGTTGTAAAATAAATTCTAGAAAAATTTGGTGATGTTGCTTATGACCAGAGAACCCTAGGAAAAATAGGTTTTGACTTAGTTCATTTAAAGCAACCCTAATTGGCTTAAACACCCAAAATAGGTCTTTAATTAATTAGAGTTAACCATGCATCAAATTGACTTGAAATCAATTCTCCACAGACCTTTAGGATTAGAGGAATCCATCATAAAAGTTTGAGGTCAATTGGACTTGGTTAGCCCCACTAATTGGGTTGATTAAGCCACTTAGCCATTTTAAACTTTAAAAATTCATAACTTTTAAAATACCTTTCAAAAATTCACCAAATTGGTTTTGGAGCCTCTCTGATATCAGGGAAAACTAAGAAAATTAAAATTTCAATTTTCTAAAAAAGTTGATTTTTAATAATATTTTAATATTTTTAATAATTAAAAAATAATAAAAATCACAAAAATAATAAAATTCACCAAAATGTCACATTTTGAATTTTAATCACATAGGAACAAACCCCATATTTTTCTTAGGTCTATTTGGTGAGATATTAAATCTTAAAGCTTTAGGATATTTTTAAAATTAAAAAATGTATTTTCTAGCATTTTCACTAAAATAATTATAATAAATCATAGAAAAATCAGAAAATTGCAAAATTTGTTTCTCTGATTTCCTTGATATCAGAGAGATTTTTGAAAAATATAAAACTCATTTTTCAACATTTATTTTATTTTTAAATTAATTAACACTCCAAAACTTAAAATAATTATAATAAAAATAATATAATTCAAAAAATCACCAAAATTGGTCCAAGTGCTTCTCTGGTCATTAGGAATGTCCCCTAATTTTCTTAAGGATAGAAACTTTCCCTTGGTCATGTTATCAAATTTTCCTTGAAAATCTCTATTTTCTACCAAAAATAATTATATAAATAAATTAAATACAGAAAAATCACATTTTCTCTTCTCATGTCTTTATTGACATATGAGTGAAGTCACATAAAAATTTCAAGTTCATTTGAGTTCAATTTAGTGAGTTATTAAATTATTAAGCTTAAAGGGTAAAATGGTAATTAAAATTTTAACCCTTAATTAAAACTTTAGGTTTAATAAAAAATTAACAAGTAAAATATTTGATCCTAATCTGATTTGGATGATTGAAATTTAATTAATTAAAGGGTAGAAACCCATTAAACAATTTTAAAATGATTAAACCTTAATTAAATAATTGATTAAATTTGGAAGAATAATAAAATTGGAATTATTAAAATAGGGATATTACTAGGAAGAAATTTATTCTTTAATTTAAAAATCCCTAAATTAATTACCTCATTAATATTCAATTCTTAATTAAAATGATAACTCAAATTTAAAATATTAAAAGACTTAATTATTAAACTCTTTTAAAAAATTTCAATAAAAATTAAAAATTAAATTAAATTAAATCAAATTAAATTAAATTAAATTAAATTAAAATAAATTAAATTAAATCAAACAATTAAATTAAATTAAATTAAATCAAATTAAATTAATTAAACAATTAAATTAAATTAAATTAAATTAAATAATTAAATTAAATTAAATTAAATTAAATTAAATAAAATTAAAATTAAATCAAATCAAATTAATTAAACATCAAATCAAATTAAATTGAACTATATTGAATTAAATTAAATTAAAACTAAATTAAATTAAACTAAATTAAATTAAGTTGAATTAAATATAATATCACCAAAGACATAAAGAATTCAAAATAAATCTAAAATAACTTGAACACTATTCCAAATTTAAACCCATTAATGGAAATTAAACTAAATCACAAATCATTTGAATACTAATTTACCCTTGAAAGCTTTGATTATCACAACTCCTAAACAGAACATTAATTGAAATATTACTTCACTCTTAGGATATTCAAATGTCCTAGTTCACTGAGCAAGATAACAACAAAACTTGAGATTCTTGGACGATTAATTCATTTGTGTAATTGAATCCATTTGGACTTAAAACAATTCTAGCAATATTGAAAAGATGTTTAAGATTCTTCTTAAACACTTTCTCAATATGATAGGATGTTTATAAGAACAATTGAATTTAATTGTTCTTTGATGAAGAAAATTGTCTTCAAACCAAAACACAAGGAACCTAGACGTCATAGGAAATGACTAGCTATAGGATTAGGAATTTGGTAGAAAACCATAACCCTTCCCTTGGCTTTACCTAGGAACTTGCTTAAATATTCCAATTGTGTTTTAAGTGCAGCTTGGGATGACGGGAAGACCCTCCAGGTACGCTTTTATTTTATTGCAATTTACTTTCTTGCAATTTACATTATTGCAATTTCATTAATCACATCGCACTTACTTTTCTTGCATGATAAACAACTGTTGCATGAAAACCCACACCTTTAGGATAGTCCCTAAAACTGAAACAAAAACTAAGTTAAAAGTCATTGCAAGATAAAATTCACCGCCACAACATTTCAAAATATAAAACAACTCAAAATTTAATCACAAACAGAACACAAAACTACAATTACAATTAAATTAATACGTCCTGTTGGATGATCGGGAATACCTCGGATGATGTAACCTACGTGTTGCTAACGGGATTTCCACGGTCTAAATGAAAGTGTGGAACTCATTCGGTTGAGTTTAGCAAATTCATTTGGACTAAGTGAATCCGATAAAAATAATGATGCCGGAAGGATGGAACCGTGGGATCTTAACCGGTGTCGTTATAATCAACTTTAAGATTTGTTTTAATTAAAACACAAAAAATACTTGGAAAATTAAGATTTTCTCTAAACCAAAACACTTTTCTCATCCCCTGATTTATGACTTCTAAAACTAAACCTCTGCAACAACAAGGAGCTCGGAGCATGGTGGGCAGCACGGCCATCGTCATCAGCAAAACTTGAACCTACTTCAGCAAAACTTTCCTAGAATTAAATAACAAAGCCATAGGACTTCGAGGTAGTTTGCCTAGTGCAACATAAATCCTCAACCCTTTTGTTAAGCATTTGCATGGCAAATTAAGCCCTAACCGGTTTTAGGATTCCGAGGTAGTCGTCCGATACGACATAAACCCTCACATCTTCGAGGCTATTTGTATGATTCTATCATATAAATATAAGTCCTAATTAATTAAAATTGGCAAAATCAAAACATTTAAATAAATATTAGGACTTTCCTAAACTCAAGCCAAACAATAGGATAGTCGGGAAATTACCGAAGTTCGCTTCAAATCTGTGATTTCTCCTACTTTTCTTCCTTTGGATTCCCAAAATAAAATGTTCCAAATTTGATCCATTCCTTATTGGAATTCCAAACTTCAATCCTTTGAAATCTTAAACCTTGAAAATCTTGAGAGCGGAATTATTGATTACTATCGAGAGTTTTCTTAGGTGATTCCCATCACTTAAGATGTAATTAACTATAGTGGCTTGCCCTTATAGAGAATTCTAAAGAACCTGAGTAATATAAACCCTCGCTTAATTCATTTATATTAAACAGGGGAACTTGTCGGCTTATAAAATTGGTTCGCGGACCAAACGGATGTCACAAATCTCCTAGTTTATTTAATCCAGCTCAACCATCAAGCGAGTGTGTCTATTCTTCGGGATAGATACACGGTTTGTGGTGTGGTGCTCGTTTGTATAAACTATATGGGATGTGAGATCGGTTTGATTCATATCTTAAAACCTTCGAAGTTTAAAAATTATTTTTAAAATCAAATACTACCTTTTCAAATTATTTATTTAAATTAAATTAAAAAATTCGCCGACAATTTCACGGCGACTCACGTGGGAAGATTCCTCTCTCCATTTTAATCAAATAATTTCGCTTTCAAAAATTGGTAGTGCGTCCATGTCCTTAGTGGATCAAACTACCCTTCTTTCCGTTGGAATACTATGTTCATTTCTATCTTGAATGAGTATAGCCAACATTCTCTCGGATTTAGGAGCCACTGTTTAGACACCCCTAAACAGAGAGGTTCCGAGATCCTTTTACCTCATTTTTTGAGGTGGGGTGGACCCCCAATAGGTGTTAGTTTAGGAATGATCCTTCGAGTCGAGAAGTCTTGCTTAAGACTTTCTTTTCCTTTCCAACTCTGAATCGGATTCCTTACCTTCTCTACACCTTTTGAACATTCCGTTCTAAATAAACAAACCCTCTAATAAGTGACTCTTCTAACAAATGACTCCTTATTATAAATACATGAACAAAGATGAGTTCGGACTCTTTTCAATTCCTTTCTTTTCGTCCTAAAGAAAAGAAGCATAACTTGGGACCGACAACCGAATCTACCCTGCGGAAATGGAAGCCCCGAAGCCGATTTTCTCCTTCACTAACGGATCTGGACTTCGGCTGCCTATAAGGATGAGCTGCCCGACAATGGGGTCATCCGATTTGGACGAGGATTTGAAAACACGAACGTCGAGGTCACCGACGTCTCCCTCTTTGCACCGACGAACAAGGTATCCGAAGCCGAGGAGCCACCGCTCGAGTTCAACCTTAGGTCGACCCAAGAGTTTCCTCCCCTGCAAAGGGTCCCGACTAGGAGGAGTATCGCCGTCCGCGGGAGGACCGTTCTTACTACCCCCATCGGTTTAGTTGTTTCTGCACCTACCCCGACTTCGCGCAAATCAAAGGGGAAAGAAATCCGAATTATGGTAAACCTATTACCGTGGAGGGTACGAGATCTTCCTTTAAGACCTTCGTCTTCGAAATCGGGTCCGAGTTCAAAGATTCCGTCGCCGACAAAGACCCAAAGAAGAAACGAAATAGAAGGATCGCCGGAGAAGCCAAAGCCGCCGAGATTGCTTTCTGGAGGAAATTCCGGAGCTGCCGAATATACACCGCTACCGAATATACACCACCGCCCGACTACATACCACTTTTGGGAGGAAGCGGGTTCCATCCCCTCTCCGCCGTAGAGGATGAGGAGAATGTTCGCAAGATTGTCGCCACATTACCTCGGCCCGCATACTACAACGATAGCCGCAAGAAAAGAACTAGAACTACGCCGTTTGCTCGACCGCAAACTTTGGTAGAAAAGTTAGCAAGGAAGGAAAAGCCGCCCCGTATCCGAAATTCTACGAAGGATAGGGTGGGTGCCTGGTCGAATCCCGTCTTGGGCCCCGAGTAGAGCCCGCCGTCATCACGGAAAAGCCAAGCAAGAGAATGAAGGCTAGCCCGCTCGTCGTAGTATTAGGATTACGGATTAGGGAGGATACCACCTTCCAGCATTTGGCCGATAGACCATCCGGTCCTAGACCTTCTGTCGTTAGAAGGATGGTGTGGCGTCCCACTACGGGGCGATTGAGACCGAAACGACAGCCCGAGAGAGAAAGTCTCGCCGGGAGGCTGGAATCTGAAGAAAGTGCTACTGCGATAAAGGGGACTCGTGAAAAAGAGACCCGACAACTATCACATGACAACCGCAAAGACACACAGAAAGCTCCGCTAGAAGATGCCATGGAAAAGTTGAGAACCGACATCCGACGATTGGCAAAAGAAAGAGAAGAAAAGTTCGGAGATGAGATCGATTCATCGGAGTTCATGGACGACGAATATGCAGAAATCAATATGGTTGAGACACGAGCTTCATCAGCTTCTCGAGGTGCTCCTGCGACCTCGAAAGAGAGGAGCCGAGGCGATGAGAAGACGGCTTCGGGGAAAAGACGACACGATCGCTCAAATGGCGAAAAGGATGGAAGAGATGGCCGTAGCTCTGGCCACTCTCCAGAGTCAAGTACAACCACATAGAGAAACACCCCCAGAGGTCATTCATATTGTAGACGGAGGAAAGGAGATTACATCCGTCAATGGGGATGACCAGCTGAAAAAGGATACAGCGCAAAGTATGATCCCTGAAAAGGATATCAAAAACTTGGTAGAACAGCAGGTGCGAGAAGCCCTAGCACAATCAAAGAACGGGACATCTATTCGGACGGGTAGACCTTACCCAGAAGAATTCGACGGCTGTCCAATACCCGAAAGGCTTCGTACCACCTCCGTTTAAGACCTTCGACGGACCGGGAACCCCCGACGAGCATGTTGCACACTTTCGTGCCGGTTGTTGCAATGCCGGCGGGAGCGATGCGTTACTCTTCCGACGGTTCGTTAGTAGTCCGTCGAGAATCGCCTTCGGCCGGTATGCGGAGTACCAAATGGTTCGGTGAAGACATTCTCGGAGCTAGAGAGCCTCTTCATCAAGCGATTTGCCGGGGCTCAGCACCACATCACTATAGGTGATTTAGTGGTAGAGAAACAAAGGCCGAATGAAACTTTAGTAGATTACATACTTCGATGGAGAAACTTAAGCATGAAATGTGAACCACAACTGCAAGAACAGCATGCAGTCGGCATCTTGCTTAAAAGCATTCACGGCCCGATAGCACTTCTCCTCAAAGGATTCACTATTAAGACTTTTGAGAAGTTGTTAAGCAAGGCCGGAAGCTTGCAAGAAGAGGCGAAGCAATTAAGTTTCGCCGACAAGACGGACAAGCGTAAGCCGGTGAAGACCTTCGAAAAGAAATCCGGGATCGTTGCAGCAGTTGACAAAGGCAAGCAACCGATGCAAATACCACCAGAACGGCCGCAGCAACCACAACAGAATTACCAGCAACCCCGGTCCAGCTATTAGTCGTCTCCGCAGTATGAACAACCGTCCCGTCCGCAACGTACATTAAGGGAGCTTTTGAGCAGAGAATATCCGTTCAAAAATGAAGCAGTACCGAAGATGTTCCGTAGCCTAATAAAGACTCCAGATTTCCAGCTGCCGGAGCCCAAAAGACCAGAGGAAGTCAACAAGAAAGGTGATCCCAACTTTTGCCCCTACCATCGGATGCTTGGGCACAAGATAGAAGATTGCATTACCTTTAAGAGTTGGCTCAACGACAACCTTCGGAAAGGAAATATAACAATCCCGAAGGAGTACATGAAGGAACCCCAGAAAGGAGGTTCCGTCAATGTTATCTCAACCGATCTCGTCATCCCGATAGATCCCTATGTAACCGACGATGGATGGACTACCGCTCGGACGAGGTCTTCGAAGAAGATTTTAGACAACATCCGAACCGCTTCGATGCGAGCTTCAATTCGTAGTTCGAGACCCGTTAAGTCGGTACTATCACTTGAGATAGAAGAACCACCTCGACAGGAGACGATCGAAGAAAAGAAGAAGATTGACGAAGAAGAGAGGACCGAGATTCCTAAGGCTAGACTAGGGGCTGCTTATCCTAGGATAGTTGTTTCCGATTCGGGGGAGAAATCCCTCGAACCTCTGATTTTGTATGATTATCTCGCTCACTTCGGTGGGATCATATAATGATAAGGGTGATGGCGTTGGCTACGTTTTGATCGTTTCTAACGATTACGTAACTAGCGACAATCCGGATATCGACTTCGATACCAACAACAATTCTCAAATCATACAAGATCTCGACGATCAAAATGACAAAGAAGGCATCCATCAAGGAGGCTACGAGAGTTCAACAAGCAACGGATCTATCTGTGAGTTTCGAGGAGCTCCAGTTACGATAGAGTTAGAGCCTTCAGATTTTGAAGATAATCTGGAAGAGCCTGTCATTCCGATTCAGGAGGAGACATCGACAAGTTCAACACTAGATTCAGAAGAAATTACAGAAGTCAACTTAAGAAGTGGAAAAATTCTACCTACAAGAATGGGTCCAAAAGACAAAGGAAAGCAGGTGGTTGTTCAAGAAGAACCAACCCCAACAGAAGAAATACCCGTTCGAGAAGAAGCCGAGACGCATGAGAACAAAGTGGACTACAACGTGCTAGCCCATCTTAGGAAACTACCGGCCAAGCCGAGCATTTACGATGCTCTCATCTTATCAAAAGAGATGAGAGAAGCTCGATCAAAGCCTTACTTGATCCGGAAATTTGCTTAGCTCAAATGGCCGGAGATTCCTTAGATGAGGTTTGCTCGTTAAAGGAACAACGAGGCGTTACCTTCACGGACGGTGACCTACTACTTGGGACGGCGAGATCACAACCGACCGTTGTACATTTCGAGTCACAATCGAAAAATTTACACTCTCCGGAGTATTGGTGGATCCAGGAGCATCAATCAATATAATGAGTCTTCGAACGCTAGCATACTTGGAAATTGATGCTCGTGAGCTCGAGGCCGACAAAATGTTATTAAGAGGATTCAACCAGAAAGGAGAAAGAGCCCTCGGGTCAATAACGTTACTGATGAAGACCGGTGACTTAGCAAAGACAACCGCAAAATTCCACATAATCGATTCAGAAACATCGTTCAACGCTCTGCTGGGCCGACCATGGATACATGAAAACAGGATGGTACCATCATCTCTGCACCGGTGCATCAAATACTACGATGGAGGGGAACAGTGCATCAAAGGTGACTTGCAACCATTCTCCGTACATGAAATTGGAATCCATGAAGATGCGACTTATTATGCACCGCCAAAGAAAACAATCTTCTCCGGAGATACCGTAACAAATGAAGCAAAGAAAGTTCGAGACAACGAAGAACCTGAAGTTCTAGTCCAACGAGTCACTCACCACTCCCTTCCGGCGAGATGGTGAAGGTTTCTCCACAACTCGCATCCGAGGTCGAGGCCGGGGACGAGGTCGTGGTAGAGACACTAGGACAATTGGACGAAGAAACCGACCATCAATGTTGATTGGAATGATAGTTCGAAGAAGAAAAGGAAATCGAAGCAAGAAGCGACAACAATAAGTCGAAAGAAGCCGCAATTCAAGATCTCCCTCGAAGATGAAAAGAACGAAGAATACAAATCAATGTACGAGAAGATTAACCACTACGTACATACTATGACCCTTACCCCGATCCATTCTAATAAGATCGAGGGTATGGTGGTCAAAGAGGTACGTAACGACGGTGCAAGGCCAATCAAATTCTACCGTGGTGCTTTTCCTCCAAAGCCGAAAATAATGTACAATTCGAAGATGTCACTTCATCGAATTAATGGAATTACCTTTTGAGTGGTACTCTCCTCGTGTTCAAAATTTAATTCAACGTGGTTTCTTACCTCGACAATGGACAAAAGGCCAATCACAACATTTTGAAAAGTTATGGAATAACTCCGGTCGTCCTCCCAATTCAAAGCATGGACTCGGATTCGGCACGGTAGGATCGGTTGACGATGCGAATTTTGCTTGGTTGTCACTTTCAAGTACAATGAAAACTGCATGGAAACTACAGACGAACTCGAAGATTTACAAATTGGAGACGCTCCACCAGAATTCGAAGAAGAAATCAAATCTACAATAGATGAGTTAACGGAAGTTAACTTAGGTACTAGCGAAGAGCCTAGACCTACCTTTGTTAGCTCCTTACTCAACAAAGAAGACTCCGAAGAAATAATCAAATTATTAATGGAATTTAAAGACTGTTTTGCTTGGAACTACGATGAAATGCCAGGATTGGCTCCAGAGGTTGCAGTTCATAAGCTAGGAGTGGATCCTACTTCTGTTCCGGTCAGACAAGGTCCCAGAAGAATGCGTCTAGAAATCGAACAACAAGTCATAGCCGAAGTTAAAAAGCTAATAGACGCTAAATTTGTCCGTGAAGAACAATACCCGACTTGGCTAGCCAATGTAGTGCCAGTCAGAAAGAAGAATGGTCAAATCAGAATTTGTGTAGACTTCAGAGATTTAAACAAGGCATGTCCGAAGGATGAATTCCCTCTACCGATCCCAGAATTAATGATCGACATTGCTTCGACACATGAAATATTCTCATTCATGGATGGATCTTCAGGATACAACCAGATAAAAATGGCTCCGTGAAGATGAAAAGCTTACGGCATTCGTAACGCCGATCGGAGTATTTTGCTACACACGGTGATGCCATTCCGATCGAAGAACGCAGGAGCAACCTACCAAAGAGCAATGACAAGAATTTTTGATGATCTCATCCATAATCAAGTCGAATGCTACGTGGACGATGTGGTCATCGAAAGCAAAGTAAAGGAAAACCACTCGTATGATTTGAGAATTGTTTTCGAACGATTAAGACAATTTAACCTTAAGATGAATCCCTTAAAATGCGCCTTCGGCGTCACCTCCGGAAATTCTTAGGATTCGTTGTCCGACATCGTGGAATTGAAATCGACCCGGAAAAGATTAAAGCTATCTTAGAAATGCCGCCTCCCAAAACCTTGAAACAACTACGATCTTTTCAAGGAAGTCGGCATATCTTCGACGCTTTATCTCAAACTTGTCGAGTAGGTGTCGGCCTTTCTCGGCGCTAGTTAAAAAGGACGCCAAATTTATTTGGGAAGAGAAATGCTAGAAGGCCTTCGAAGACATTAAACAATATTTAATGACACCCCTCGTCTTAGCGGCCCCGGTCTCGGGTAGACCGCTGATACTTTACACCGCGGCTTTAGACGACTCTCTCGGAGCCACGTTAGCCTGGGTCAATGATGAGGGTAAAGAAAATGCTCTTTACTACTTAAGCCGTCGTTTACTCCCGACGGAAGTAAGGTATCCCGCAATTGAAAAGCATTGTTTGGCCTCGATCTTCGCCGCTCAAAAGCTCGGGCACTACATGCTTTCTCATAAGGTCAACCTAATCTCGAAGTTTAATCCTTTGCAATACTTGATGACTCGTCCAACACTTTCCAGCGGACTTGCCGGATGGTCAATGATATTATTGCAATTGGATATAACTTTCGTGCCTCTTCGTGCTGTGAAGGGACAAGTCTTAGCAGACTTCCTCGCAGCACACCCTTTGCCGGCAGAATCTCCTCTCAATGACGATTTGCCAGATGAACAAATAATGAACCTAGAAGACCCTGATGATCGACGTTGGGAATTATATTTCGATGGAGCATCTTCAGCACACAAAGACGAAGAATCGCAAGTGATAGTGCCGTAGGCGGGAATCGGGCTAATCTTTATAACACCGGAACGGGGGATGTTAAGATACTCCTACCACTTGACGGAACCATGTACAAACAACGAAGCGGAATACGAAGCCCTCATAATGGGATCTGGAATTAGCTATTCAAATGGGGATAACGGACATCAACATCTACGGGGATTCACGAGTTAATCATTCAGCGAGATCGCCGGACAATACGGAATTTTAAAGCCAAGACTCGAACAATACTTCCAAGACGCCATACGAGTTGTTGGAACGGATTCCAAATGTGACAATCTACAAAATTCCTAGAAAAGAAAATGCTTTAGTAGATGCTTTAGCCCGTCTCGCAAAAGAATTTGCTCGTTTGCAAGATGAATCGGTGGAAGTGTCGGTTCACGGACGTCGGGTCCTATCACGGCTCGACATAGACACAATACACAAATCGGAAAAGAAAAAGAATCGGTTGCGAGCAGTGACGGAAAACACGGAAGATTGGCGACAACCATCGATGAACTACCCGCAAACAGGAAAGCTACCAGACGATAGGTCGCTAGCCCATCGGATCAAGAAAAGAACTCCGTCTTACGCAATAATAAACAACACATTATACGGAAGGTCTTTTGATCAAATGTGGCTAAGGTTCTTAAGCGGGTCCGAGGCCTCGTGAAATCGTTAAAGAGGTGCATTCGGGACTCCGTGGCGCTCACCGATCGGGTCCAAAGATGAAAATGAAAATTAAAAGACTAGGGTACTACCGGCCCTCAATGATGACCGACCGCATGAAAATCGCCAAGAGCCGTCACCAATGCCAAGTGCACGGAGTGGTTCTACACCAACCTCCAAATGTGCTGCACCCGACAATTGCGTCGTGGCCATTTGAATGTCGGAGCACGGATATAGTGGGTCCAATAGAACCACCATCTTCAAAAGGACATCGCTTCATTCTTGCGGCTACGATTACTTTTCCAAGTGGGCGTAAGCGGTTCCACTTAGAGAAGTGAAAGCACACCACGTGCTACGGCTTTTCAAGAACCAAGTTGTCTCACCGTTTCGGAGTGCCGCGCAGGATCATCTCGGATAATGGGTCGACATTCGAAGCACACAAATCAACAATTTTGTCAGGAGACACAGAATCGACTAGCGATACTCAACAATTTATTACCCAAGAGCAAACGGTCTCGCTGAGGCTTTTAATAAAACTCTCGTTCAAATATTAAAGAAAACGTTGGACGATAATAAGAGAAATTGGCACGAGAAATTGTTAGAAGCCTTATGGGCCTACCGGACAACCTTCGAACTCCTACTCAAGCTACACCTTACGCTCCGGTGTATGGGTCCGAGGCGAGTGTTACCTTTAGAGGTTCAACTTCCTTCACTCGGAATTGCGACTTGCAAACAAGATCACGACGAAGAGAACGCCAAATTACGACTTGAAGAATTAGAAAGCCCGGAAGGGAAAAGACTTGCAGCGCAACGGAATTTAGAACTATACCAAGCTAAGATGGTTCAAGCCCATGACAAACTGGTCCGCCCAAGAACCTTCAAAGTTGGTGACTTAGTTCTCGTTCTCAAGAGACCTATTCTTGCACACCGCAAGATAGGAGGAAAATTCGAACCCACTTAGGAAGGACCATTTGTTGTTGAAGCGAGATACTCGGGAGGTTCCTACCGGCTAGTGAATTGCCGGGGAGAACGACATATGCTTCCGATCAACGGACGATACTTGAAAAAGTATTACGCTACCTAATGTTTCGAAGGAATGAATTCTTCATCCCTAAGAAACACGGGCAAAGTAATTACTTATGATTGGGTCCGAACCCAAAAATAATAAAATGTGTTAAAATAAATAAAATCGTGATAATTAAGTTTTCCTTGTTTCCTTTTCCAAATCAAAATCTCTTCCCTGATCTTATCCTACTTCATTCCTGTTAAATTTAAAAAAAAAAAAAAAAGAAAAAATTTAAAATGACAAACACCAAATTCACATGAACATTAAATAAATGATAAAATAAAATTTGAATCATTAAAAGATAAACGAAATCAACACAAATCTCAAATTCCATCTTTCCAAATTTCAAATCAAATTTCAAATTCAATCTTTCCAAGTTCCGAATCAAATTCCAATCTTTTCAAATCTCAAATCAAATTCTCAACCGAATTTCAAATCCAATCTCGATCAAATTTCAAGTTTGATCTTCCAAATTTCAAATCAAATCTTAAATCAAATTTCAATCGAGTTCAAACTCATTCTTCCAAATCTCAAATTCAATCTTTTTAGATTTCAAATCTCAATCAAATTCAAATTCAATTTCTTCCAGATCTCGAATCAAATATCAATCAAATTCAAATTTTTGGGTCGAGGATTTACATCCAAGACTACACTGCTTTAGGATTCTTTCCCTATTGCACTGAAGTACATCAAATTTAACCTTTTGGGTCGAGGATTTTACATCCAAGACTACACTGCTTTAGGATTCTTTCCCTATTGCACTGAAGTACATCAAATTTAACCTTTTGGGTCGAGGATTTTACATCCAAGACGGCACTCGCTTAGGATTCTTTCCTATTGCACTCGAAGTACATCAAATTTAACCTTTTGGGTCGAGGATTTTACATCCAAGACCGCACTCGCTTAGGATTCTTTCCTATTGCACTGAAATACATCAAATTCAAACTTTTGGGTCGAGGATTTTACATCAAAGACTGCACTGCTTTAGGATTCTTTCCTATTGCACTGAAGTACATCAAATTCAACCTTTTGGGTCGAGGATTTTACATCCAAGACTACACTGCTTTAGGATTCTTTCCCTATTGCACTGAAGTACATCAAATTCAACCTTTTTGGGTCGAGGATTTTACATCCAAGACTGCACTGCTTTAGGATTCTTTCCTATTGCACTGACATACATCAAATTCAAATTTTTTGGGTCGTGGATTTTACATCCAAGACCGCATCGCTTTAGGATTCTTTCCCTATTGCACCGAAATACATCAAATCAAATTCAAACCTTTTGGGTCGAGGATTTTACATCCAAGACCGCACCGCTTTAGGATTCTTTTCCTATCGCATCGAAATACATCAAAATCAAACTCTTGAGGTTAAGGATTTTATGTCCAACACCGCATTACTCTGAGATCTATTCTCATTGCAACGATTCGATCTAATCAATTCAATTTTCTTTCGAGGCTGAAGATGTTACATCTAAAACCTCAGAACTCCAATTTTCATTTCAAATCAAATACCTCAAATTAATTTTGACACAAACTTCAATCTAAATTGAAACTCCAAACTAAAATCTAAACTCACACATCAAAACTTAAATTCAAACAAAATAAAATCTAAATCGAAATTCCCCAGTGTCATGTGATTTGGGATTCACCTCCTTTTCCTTTCCCCAGCGAGAGTTTTGGAATCTCCGGTTTCAGAGACATACTTGCTACTCCCCGGCGGAAACTCTCCTACTTCGTCCTAAGTTCATGACTGGGACATCTGTGTTGGTTTTGTTGATCACTTCGGTCAACACCAATACGCGCGGTGTGCTCCGTCGACTCACCACACCTATTGGGGGTCCATTTGTTGACCTCATTTTTGATGAGGTCTTCTCTTCTTCTCTTTAGTACTTAGGATCTAGCCTTAGGCTTTTCCTTCGACTATCTTAGAGGACTAGAATTGGGACCCACCTTTTAGAAATTCAAACCACTTCTTAACTCCCCGCAAACTCCACAAACTTGACCGTAGACCCCTAATCACCTAGAGGGTCGAAATCAAATGTGGAAGTTTAAAGGATGAGTTCCTATACGACTCTTCGGCCTTAGGATCGCCTCGGGTGGCCTCGGTCCGATGAAGGGGCCGACTTATACACTACACCTACACACTACACTTCCACATACCTCATAAAACCACACCCATGCCCAACTTGACCTCCCGACTCATGTAGGTGATTCACATGGATGGTCCTTAACCCCTAAGCCCTCGGCTAAGAGGGTTAGTGAACAACATAGTGAATGCCTCAAATGAGTCCTTTCATGGCTCATATGGGCTTGATATGGCTTCATGGCTCAACCAAAATGACTTCTTTCCACCCAAATTCACCCAATCTTCAATTTCCCAAATTTTCAATTTTCGACCCCGGGACACTACACCTACTAAACCTACCCAAAACCCTCGAAATTACCCAAGTTTCTCAAAGATTTCCAAATCACCCAAAATTCTCCAAAATCATTACCAAACATCTCCACATCACTTAAATTGATCATCCATACCCAAAAATACCAAATATTCCAAGAAAACCTCCCAATACCCTCCAAATACCCAAAATACCCCTCTTGGCCTAAAAATCCAAAAATTCAGAAAATTCCCAGAAAATTTCAGAAAATCCAAAATATTCCCAATTTAATTTTGTCCAACTACACCATGGGCCAATTTTGTCAATTTACCCTACTTTTGTCAAAACCCCCAATTTGACCCATTTTAACCCTAAGTGAACCCAATGTCAAACCAAACCTACCCAATTGACCCCAATTTTGGTCCAATTCAATTCTAAACTTCAAATCAATATCCCAACACCAATCTAGACCAAATCCAAGCCCAATTTGATTGACATTTGAATCCAATCTCACTTTTGGCCTTAAAGCCCAATTTGGACCCATCGACCTAAACCTAACCCAAACTCACCCAATTCAACTCCAATTAACCCCAAATCTTTTCTAAATCTTCCTTAACATTCCCACAAACAAAAAACTAACATGATTTGCCCAAAATTTAGACCCAAACCCCACTCAAATTCAACCCCAAAACCAAAAGGCCCAATTTTGACCTAAACCCAAACCTAACCCAAATGAGCCCAAACCCCAAAATCAAAGCCCAAACAAAGCCAAAACCTCTTTGAAACACCCTCATGAACATTTCTCAACATTGATTTTACATCAATTTCAACTCTAGCCCAACATTAGCCCAACTTAGCCCACTTGGACCTACATAGGCCCACTTACCAAATAAATCCAAATTCAAACCAATTCAACTCCAAATCACATCAAATTGATTCCAAGCCCTTCATAGAACATCCCTAAACCAATTATGACATTTATTTGACTAAGTTCTTCACAAAATTTTTATCCAAATGCCCATCCTAAAATCAAAAGCCCACTCCCTTTAAATTCAAAAGCCCAAATTCATCCAAAAGCCCACATGACATCTCCATTTGTCATCCACTTAATTAAATCCATTACATAAGTCCTAAATTCACCATCAAATTATTCCAAATCAAGTTTCATCCAAATTTCCACCAAATTATCCAAAATCCTTAAAATCCTTTTTTATGAAATTGACCAAACCTTTTCCCAAGCCAAATGGAGCCATGGAGCCATGCACAAGCCATATGCAAGCCATGAGAGCCTCTTTACATGTCACCATGCCATTTTGGGCAAAAGGAGGAGGCTCTTTCCTTAATTCCTAAAGGTGATTAACCACATCCATGATTCCACAAAACCATGCTTAAGCCTAATTGTACTTGGATTGTGACTTGACCCCACTAATCAAGCCGATCCAAATCACTTTCTCCTCAGCCTAAACCAGGTCTTGGGTGGTGCACCTAGCCCAAATGGGTGGGTTGACCCATTTAGGTCCAAATTTAGCCATGCCCCATTCTACTTTGAATCAAAGCCTTTACACATGGCATTTGCCAATTGCCTACACTAAACCCCAGCCCTGACCCACCTGACCAAGATGGTGACCAGTGCCTGGCCGGCCGGCCACCAGGCCGCCGGAAAACACCATGGCCGAGAGCTCACATGTGAGCCAACATTGAAATTCTCACTTGCTGAGCTGCCCCATGCCTAGTGGCCACCATGGTTGTTCTTCCCATGACCAGAGCAGCTGATCCCATGCCTCAACTCCCCCTGGGAGGCCCTCCACCCTCTCCTATTTAAACTCCACCTCTCTCGGCCATGAGGAGAGCCAAGCACAAACCTTGCCAAAACTCTGCCAAAATTGTTCCAGACCCTTCTCCACCCTTAGAGCACTTGATCCCCAGTGAAATCCCCCCGTCATTTCTCCTCCGTAAGCTCAATTTCGCAGTCGAAATTCCACCCAAAACCAGGACACTTCTCCACAGTGAGCCAATTCTCAAATCGGGTCGGCTCTACACCTTCACCGGACCGAGGGAAGGTGTCCACCAGCAAAAGCCCCATCTCCAAAGCCACCCAGGTTGCTCCGACCTCCAAGCTTTGTGATCGGGCTTGGTCGAAATCATATCCGGACAATTCACTGGACTCGAGAGACTTCATCCGGAGCTTCGTCGGGATCCAATCGAAGGTGCAACAACTCTCGATTGAAGCCACACTTCTCCGAGCCAAGGTATGAGCTAATTCTTCATCCCGAGCTTCGGAGAATCTCTATTTCAAATGCCTTAGTTTCAATGCATGTTAACCGTATAGATGTGTTCGTCTCTTCAAGACGAATCCATAGAGTATAAGAACATAAAAATCCATTTAGAATCGAGTGAGATCTTAGGGATTTAGTATGGACTGCTCTCGGGTGAGAACACTTGGGGACGATAAACGGATGCCGTCCATTCAATACACGCGCGGACGAACGGCTCAGATGGCGTCGGACCAGGAGACGGTGCGAGAACCGCGGGGCCCGGGCTGCTGACTCAAGTGGCGGCGTCGAATGGGAGCGCGCCGCGTAGCCTTTCGGAGTCGCCGAGGATGCGCCGGCGCCGCGTGGATAAATAGGAAATTAGGGTATTTTTTTATTTATTTAATTCCCTAAACTTCAAAAATTCATATCTCCGTGTAGGAAAATCATAAAAATAAAATAAAAATACCCTCTTGCTCGGTGAACGATGAGGAGAATAATGTGGAAAAGAAATCATTTAATTTCATCAAATATTTTACTTTTTATAATTTATTTACTCTCTGCATTATTTTAATTCCCCATGCATGCATACAATTCACCATGGCATGAGACCATAGGGCTTTTGAAGCCTCTGAATTTGGGAACATTCCCTGAATTTTCCAAAGTCGAGGCCATCCCTATAAAAAGTTATTGATTTTTCAAGTTTAGGTTACTTGTTTTGAATATTTTAATTCCAATAAATAGCATGTTGTGAAATAAATTCTAGAAAAATTTGGTGATGTTGCTTATGACCAGAGAACCCTAGGAAAAATAGGTTTTGACTTAGTTCATTTAAAGCAACCCTAATCGGCTTAAACACCCAAAATAGGTCTTTAATTAATTAGAGTTAACCATGCATCAAATTGACTTGAAATCAATTCTCCACTGACCTTTAGGATCAGAGGAATCCATCATAAAAGTTTGAGGTCAATTGGACTTGGTTAGCCCCACTAATTGGGTTGATTAAGCCACTTAGCCATTTTAAACTTTAAAAATTCATAACTTTTAAAATATCTTTCAAAAATTCACCAAATTGGTTTTGGAGCCTCTCTGATATCAGGGAAACCTAAGAAAATTAAAATTTCAATTTTCTAAAAAAGTTGATTTTTAATAATATTTTAATATTTTTAATAATTAAAAAATAATAAAAATCACAAAAATAATAAAATTCACCAAAATGTCACATTTTGAATTTTAATCACTTAGGAACAAACCCCATATTTTTCTTAGGTCTATTTGGTGAGATATTAAATCTTAAAGCTTTAGGATATTTTTAAAATTAAAAAATGTATTTTCTAGCATTTTCACTAAAATAATTATAATAAATCATAGAAAAATCAGAAAATTGCAAAATTTGCTTCTCTCGGTTTCCTTGATATCAGAGAGATTTTTGAAAAATATAAAACTCATTTTTCAACATTTATTTTATTTTTAAATTAATTAACACTCCAAAACTTAAAATAATTATAATAAAAATAATATAATTCAAAAAATCACCAAAATTGGTCCAAGTGCTTCTCTGGTCATTAGGAATGTCCCCTAATTTTCTTAAGGACAGAAACTTTCCCTTGGTCATGTTATCAAATTTTCCTTAAAAATCTCTATTTTCTACCAAAAATAATTATATAAATAAATTAAATACAGGAAAATCACATTTTCTCTTCTCATGTCTTTATTGACATATGAGTGAAGTCACATAAAAATTTCAAGTTCATTTGAGTTCAATTTAGTGAGTTATAAAATTATTAAGCTTAAAGGGTAAAATGGTAATTAAAATTTTAACCCTTAATTAAAACTTTAGGTTTAATAAAAAATTAACAAGTAAAATATTTGATCCTAATCTGATTTGGATGATTGAAATTTAAATAATTAAAGGGTAGAAACCCATTAAACAATTTTAAAATGATTAAACCTTAATTAAATAATTGATTAAATTTGGAAGAATAATAAAATTGGAATTATTAAAATAGGGATATTATTAGGAAGAAATTTATTCTTTAATTTAAAAATCCCTAAATTAATTATCTCATTAATATTCAATTCTTAATTAAAATGATAACTCAAATTTAAAATATTAAAAGACTTAATTATTAAACTCTTTTAAAAAATTTCAATAAAAAATTAAAAATTAAATTGAATTAAATTAAAATTAAATTAAATTAAATTAAATTAAAATAAAATAAATTAAATTAAATCAAACAATTAAATTAAATTAAATTAAATCAAATTAAATTAATTAAACAATCAAATTAAATTAAATTAAATTAAATAAATTAAATTAAATTAAATAATTAAATTAAATTAAATTAAATTAAATTTAAATTAAATCAAATCAAATTAATTAAACATCAAATCAAATTAAATTGAACTATATTGAATTAAATTAAATTAAAACTAAATTAAATTAAACTAAATTAAATTAAGTTGAATTAAATATAATATCACCAAAGACATAAAGAATTCAAAATAAATCTAAAATAACTTGAACACTATTCCAAATTTAAACCCATTAATGGAAATTAAACTAAATCACAAATCATTTCAATACTAATTTACCCTTGAAAGCTTTGATTATCACAACTCCTAAACGTAACATTAAATGAAATATTACTTCACTCTTAGGATATTCAAATGTCCTAGTTCACTCGAGCAAGATAACAACAAAACTTGAGATTCTTGGACGATTAATTCATTTGTGTAATCGAATCCATTTGGACTTAAAACAATTCTAGCAATATTGAAAAGATGTTTAAGATTCTTCTTAAACACTTTCTCAATATGATAGGATGTTTATAAGAACAATTGAATTTAATTGTTCTTTGATGAAGAAAATCGTCTTCAAACCAAAACACAAGGAACCTAGACGTCATAGGAAATGACTAGCTATAGGATTAGGAATTTGGTAGAAAACCATAACCCTTCCCTTAGCTTTACCTAGGAACTTGCTTAAATATTCTAATTGTTTTTAAGTGCAGCTTGGGATGACGGGAAGACCCTCCAGTGACGCTTTTATTTTATCGCAATTTACTTTCTTGCAATTTACATTATTGCAATTTCATTAATCGCATCGCACTTACTTTTCTTGCATGATAAACAACTCGTTGCATGAAAACCCACACCTTTAGGATAGTCCCTAAAACCGAAACAAAAACTAAGTTAAAAGTCATTGCAAGATAAAATTCACCGCCACAACATTTCAAAATATAAAACAACTCAAAATTTAATAACAAACGTAACACAAAACTACAATTACAATTAAATTAATACGTCCTCGTTGGATGATCGGAATACCTCCGATGATGTAACCTACGTGTTGCTAACGGGATTTCCCACGGTCTAAATGAAAGTGTGGAACTCATTCAACTTGAGTTTAGCAAATTCATTCTGGACTAAGTGAATCCGATAAAAATAATGATACCGGAAGGATGGAACCGTGGGATCTTAACCGGTGTCGTTATAATCAACTTTAAGATTTGTTTTAATTAAAACACAAAAAATACTTGGAAAATTAAGATTTTCTCTAAACCAAAACACTTTTCTCATCCCCCGATTTATGACTTCTAAAACTAAACCTCTCGCAACAACAAGGAGCTCGGAGCATGGTGGGCAGCACGGCCATCGTCATCGTGCAAAACTTGAACCTACTTCGAAGAAACTTTCCTAGAATTAAATAACAAAGCCATAGGACTTCGAGGTAGTTTGCCTAGTGCAACATAAATCCTCAACCCTTTTGTTAAGCATTTGCATGGCAAATTAAGCCCTAACCGGTTTTAGGATTCCGAGGTAGTCGTCCGATACGACATAAACCCTCACATCTTCGAGGCTATTTGTATGATTCTATCATATAAATATAAGTCCTAATTAATTAAAATTGGCAAAATCAAAACATTTAAATAAATATTAGGACTTTCCTAAACTCAAGCCAAACAATAGGATAGTCGGGAAATTACCAAAGTTCGCTTCGAATCTGTGATTTCTCCTACTTTTCTTCCTTTGGATTCCCAAAATAAAATGTTCCAAATTTGATCCATTCCTTATTGGAATTCCAAACTTCAATCCTTTGAAATCTTAAACCTTGAAAATCTTGAGAGCAGAATTATTGATTACTATCGAGAGTTTTCTTAGGTGATTCCCATCACTTAAGATGTAATTAACTATAGGGGCTTGCCCTTATAGGGAATTCTAAAGAACCCAGGTAATATAAACCCTGCTTAATTCATTTATATTAAACAGGGGAACTTGTCGGCTTATAAAATTGGTTCGCAGACCAAACGGATGTCACAAATCTCCTAGTTTATTTAATCGAGCCCCACCATCAAGCAGTGTGTCTATTCTTCGGGATAGATACACAGTTTGTGGTGTGGTGCTCGTTTGTATAAACTATTTGGGATGTGAGATCGGTTTGATTCATATCTTAAAACCTTCAAGTTTAAAAATTATTTTTAAAATCAAATACTACCTTTTCAAATTATTTATTTAAATTAAATTAAAAAATTCGCCGACACACGTCTGTATGTAGCTCGAGGCCTTCTAGTATATTGATCCTCCTGCCTCTGATTCTCTCGAAGTATTCAAAAGTTTTCTTCTCGACATTCTGCATCCTTTCTAGCTCGTATTCTGGAATAATCTGCAAATGGCGAGGCCTGGTGACGTATTGTGGAATATACGGCTCAATCCCTTCAAGTTCTCCTGTATACCTCGGCTCCTCGGGGATGGTGTCCGTCGGGACATTCTCCGGGGTTGCTTCTGCAACAAGGTTATGTATTACTGGTGGCTTTATCTAGTGGCGTGGTAGCCTTCCTTCTTCTGATCTTCTTGAGATTTCCCTGGTCTCTTCATTTATCCTAGGAGCTGGCCTCCTTCCTTCGAGTACTCGGTGAACCGGCGTCCTCGAAGCATATGTACCGGCGTGAGTAATCGCCTCGTCACGCCTGGTCCGCCGCTAGTTTAGTCAACATCTTGCGGATACGGTGATTTTTATTTCTTCGCCGAGTTACTCGCGAGAATAGCTCTTCGTACTTCCCGAATTTCGTGGGCGCGACGCCGACAAGCCTCGCCCTCCGCCGTAGCGACTACGGACTTGATCCTCTTGTCTTCTTCGGTGCTTGTTTTCCTTTTCTTGCTATCGGATCGGTGGCTTGGGCCACCCACTTTCATTATCGTCCGGCTCGGCGAGTTCCTCTCGGTCAACTGGGACCCAGTCACTTTCCTCGTATTGTACGCCTGCTGGTGCGAAGTCTGAGTCAATCTCTATTATCGCTCCATCTTTCACCCTCTTTTGGTCGAGTGCAAGGCTTACGCCATTTCTAAAGTTCAGGAACAACCGCCCGTTTGACATTTTCCTGCGAAAAGACAAGGAAAAGTATCAGGGGCTGTACTAAGAACAAGAACATTAAGAAAATGTTTATTAAAGACAGTTTTTTTTATTACTTCTTGTATTTTTAAATTTAACAGGAATGAAGTGGGATAAGATCAGGAAAGAGATTTCGATATGGAAGAGAAAACAAGGAAAACTTTATTATCATGATTTTATTTATTTTAGCACATTTTTTATTATTTTTGGGTTCGGACCCAGTCATAAGTAACTACTTCACCCGTGCTTCTAGGGATGAAGAATTCATTCCTTCGAAACATCAGGTAGCGTAATACTTCTTCAAGTATCATCCGTTAATCGGAAGCATATGTCGTTCTCCTTGGAAATTCACTAGCTGGTAAGAGCCTCCTGAGTAGACTGCCTCAACCACAAACGGTCCTTCCCAAGTGGGTTCAAATTTTCCTCCTATCTTGCGGTGTGCAAGAATAGGTCTTTTTAGAACGAGAACTAAGTCACCAACTTTGAAGGTTCTTGGGCGGACCAATCTGTCATGGGCTCGAACCATCTTGGCTTGGTATAGTTCTAAATTCCGTTGCGCCGCAAGTCTTTTCCCTTCTGAGCTTTCCAATTCTTCTAGTCATAATCTGGCATTCTCTTCCGTCATGATTTTGTTTGCAGACTCGCGATCCCGAGTGAAGGAAGCTGGACCTCTAAAGGTAACACTCGCCTCGGACCCATACACCGCAGCGTAAGGTGTAGCTTCGAGTAGGAGTTCGAAGGTTGTCCGAGTAGGCCCATAAAGCTTCTAATAACTTCTCGTGCCAATTTCTCTTATTATCGTCCAAGGATTTCTTTAAGATTTGAACGAGAGTTTTATTAAAAGCCTCGACTGTGCCGTTTGCTCTTGGATAGTAAATTGTTGAATACCGCCGACCGATTCCGTGTCTCCCGACGAAATTGTTAATTTGTGTGCTTCGAATGCCGACCCATTATTCGAGATGATCTCGCGCGGCACTCCGAAACGGTAGACAACTTGGTTCTTGAAAACTCGTAGCACGTGGTGTGCTTTCACTTCTCCGAGTGGAACCGCCTCTGCCCACTTTGAAAAGTAATCTGTAGCCGCAAGAATGAAGCGATGTCCTTTTGAAGATGGTGGTTCTATTGGACCCACTATATCTGTGCCCTAACATTCAAATGGCCACGACGCAATTGTCAGATGTAGCACATTTGGAGGTTGGTGTAGAACCACCCCGTGCACTTGGCATTAGTGATAGCTCTTGGCGATTTTCATGCAGTCGGTCATCATCAAGGGCCAGTAGTACCCTAGTCTTTTAATTCTCATTTTCATCTTCGGACCCGACTGGTGAGCGCCACAGAGTCTTGAATGCACCTCTTTAACAATTTCACGGGCCTCGGACCCGCTTAGGCACTTTAGCCTCATTTGATCCAAAGACCTTCTGTATAACGTGTTGTTTATTAATGCGTAGGACAGAGTTCTTTTCTTGATCTGATGGGCTAGCGACCTATCGTCCGGTAGTTTTCCTATTTGCGGGTAGTTCTATTAATGGTCGTCGCCAATCTTCTCGTGTTTTCTATCACTGTTGCAACTGATTCTTCTTCCTTTTTTGATTTGTGTATTGTGTCTATGTCGAGCTATGATAGGACCTGACATCCGTGAACTAACACTTCTACTGACTCATCTTGCAAACAGGTAAATTCTTTTGCGAGACGGGCTAACGCATCTGCTAAAGCGTTTTCTTTTATTGGAATTTTGTAGATCGTCACATTTGGAATCTGTTCCAACAACTATATGGCATACTGGAAGTATTGCTTGAGTCTTGGTTTTAAAATTTTGTAGTGTCTGACGATCTGTTGAATGATTAACTACGAATCCCCGTAGATGTTGATGTTTTTTATCCCCATTTGAATAGTTAATTCCAGTCCTGTTATAAGGGCTTCGTATTCTGCTTCGTTGTTTGTACACGGCTCTGTCATGTGGTAGGAGTATCTTAACATCCCCCGCTCTGGTGTTATAAAGATTAATCTGATCCCTGCCTTACCGGGCACTATCACTTGTGATTTTTCGTCTTTGTGTGCTGAAGATACTCCGTCAAAATATAATTCCCAACGTCGATCATCAGGGTCTTCTAGGCTCATTATTTGATCATCTGGCAAATTGTCATTGAGAGGAGATTCTGCCGGCAAAGGGTGTACTACGAGGAAGTCTGCTAGGACTTGTCCCTTTACGGCACGAAGAGGCACGAAAGTTATATCGAATTGCAATAATATCATTGACCATCTGGCAAGTCTGTCGGAAAGCATTGGACTAGTCATCAAGTATTGCAATGGATTGAATTTTGAGATTAGGTTGACCTTATGAGAAAGCATGTAGTGCCTGAGCTTTTGAGAGGCAAAGATCAGGGCCAAACAATGCTTTTCAATTGCGGGATACCTTATTTTCGTCAGAAGTAAATGACGGCTTAGGTAGTAAAGAGCATTTTCTTTACCCTCATCATCGACCCGGCTAACGAGGCTCCGAGAGAGTCGTCTAAAGCCGCGGTATAAAGTATCGCGGTCTACCCGCGACTAGGGCTCGCTAAGACAGGAGGTGTCATTAAGTATTGTTTAATGTCCTCAAAGGCCTTCCGGCATTTCTCTTCCCAAATAAATTTGGCATCCTTTTTAACTAGTGCCGAGAAAGGCCGACACCTACCCGACAAGTTCGAGATAAAGCGTCGAAGGTATGCCGACTCCCTTGAAAAGATCGCAGTTGCTTTAAGGTTTTGGGAGGCGGCATTTCTAAGATAGCTTTAATCTTTTTTGGGTCGATTTCAATTCCACGATGTCGGACAACGAATCCTAAGAATTTCCCGGAGGTGACGCCGAAGGCACATTTTAATGGATTCATCTTAAGGTTAAATTGTCTTAATCGTTCGAAAACAATTCTCAAATCCTATAGGTGGTTGTCCTTTACTTTGCTTTTGATGACCACATCGTCCACGTAGCATTCGACTTGATTGTGGATGAGATCATCAAAAATTCTTGTCATCGCTCTCTGGTATGTTGCTCCTGCGTTCTTCAGTCCGAATGGCACTACTGTGTAGCAATAACTCCGATCAGTGTTCTGAATGCTGTAAGCTTTTTCATCTTCTGCAGCCATTTTTATATGGTTGTATCCTGAAGATCCATCCATGAATGAGAATATTTCATGTGTCGAAGCAATGTCGATCATTAATTCTGGGATCGGTAGAGGGAATTCATCCTTTGGACATGCCTTGTTTAAATCTCTGAAATCCACACAAATTCCGATCCGACCATTCTTCTTTCTGATCGGCACCACATTGGCTAACCAAGTCGGGTATTGTTCTTCACGGACAAATTTAGCGTCTATTATCTTTTTAACTTCAGCTATGACTTGTTGTTCGATTTCTAGACGCATTCTTCTAGAACCTTGTCTGACTGGGACAGAAGTAGGATCCACTCCTAGCTTATGGACTGCGACCTCTTGAGCTAAACCTGGCATCTCATCGTAGCTCCAAGCAAAACAGTCTTTAAATACAATTAATAACTTGATTATTTCTTCGGAGTCTTCTTTATTGAGTAAGGAGCTAACAAAGGTAGGTCTAGGCTCTTTGCTAGTACCTAGGTTAACTTCCGTTAACTCATCTATTGTAGATTTAATCTCTTCTTCGAATTCTGGTGGAGCGTCTCCAATTTGTAAATCTTCAAGTTCTTCTGTAGCTTCCAGACAGTCTTCATTGGACTCGCAAGTGACAACCAAGCAAAATTCAGCATCGTCAACTGATCCTACTGTGCCGAATACGAGACCATGCTTTGAATTTGGTGGACGACCAGAGTTATTCCATAATTTTTCAAAATGTTGTGATTGACCTTTTGTCCATTGTCGAGGTAAGAAACCACGCTGAATTAAATTTTGAACACAGGGAGAGTACCATTCAAAAGGTAATTCCTTTAATTCGATGAAGTGACATCTTCAAATTGTACATTATTTTCAATTTTGGAGGAAGGAGCACCACGGTAGAATTTGATTGGCTTTGCACCGCCGCTACGTACCTCTTTGACCACCATACCCTCGATCTTATTAGAATGGATCGGGGTCAGGGTCATAGTATGTACATAGTGGTTAATCTTCTCGTACATCAATTTATATTCTTCATTCTTTTCATCTTCGAGCGGGATCCTGAATTGCGGCTTCTTCCGACTTATTGTCGCTGCTTCTTGCTTGATTTCTCTTTCTTCTTCAGAACTGTCTTCCCATTCAACATTTATGGTTGGTTTCCTCTGTCCAACTTCCTAACGTCTCTGGCATGACCTCATCCCTGGCCTCGACCTCGGATGCGAGTTGTGGAGAAACCTTCACCATCTCGCCGTAAGGGAGTGGTGAGTGACTATTGGACTAGAACTTCAGGTTCTTCATCATCCCGAATTTCCTTTGCTTCATTCGTTATGGTATCTCCGGAGAAGATTGTTTTCTTCGGGGGTGCGTAATAAGTCGCATCTTCATGGATTCCAATTTCATGTATGGAGAATGGTTGTAAGTCACCTTTGATGCCTAATCGTTCCCCTCCATCGTAGTATTTGATGCACCGATGTAGGGATGATGGTACCATCCGGTTTTCATGTATCCATGGTCGGCCCAGTAAAGTGTTGAACGACGTTTCTGAATCGATTATGTGAAATTTTGCGGTTGTCTTTGCTAAGTCACCGGTCTTCATTAGCAGTGTTATTGATCCGAGGGCTCTTTCTCCTTTCTGGTTGAATCCTCTTAATAACATTTTGTCCGCTTCAAGCTCGCAAGCATCAATTTCCAAGTATGCTAGCGTTCAAAGATTCATTATATTGATTGATGCTTCTGGATCCACCAATACTCTAGAGAGTGTAAACTTCCGGATTGTAACTGAAATGTACAATGGTCGGTTGTGATCTGTTGTCCCAAGTACTAGGTCATTGTCTGTGAAGGTGACACCTTGCTGTTCCTTTAATGAGCAAACCTCATCTAAGGAATCTCCGGTCATTTGAGCTAAGCAAATTTCTGGATCAAGTAAGGCCTTGATCAGAGCTTCTCTCATCTCCTTTGATAAGATGAGAGCGTCGTAGATGCTCAGTTTGGTCGGTAGTTTCCTAAGATGAGCTAGCATGTTGTAGTCCACTTTATTTTCATGTGTCTCGATTTCTTCCCGAATGGGTATTTCTTCTACTGGGGTTGGCTCTTCCTGAACAACCACCTGCTTTCCTTTGTCCTTTGGACCCATTCTCAGAGGTAGAACTCTTCCACTTCTTAAGTTAACTTCTGTAATTTCTTCTGAATCTAGTATTGAGTTTGCTGGTGTCTCCCCTTGAATCGGAATGACAGGTTCTTCTAGATTAGCTTCAGAGTCTGAAGGCTCTAACTCTATTGTGACTGGAGCTCCTCAAAACTCAAAATAGATTCATTGCTTGTTGAACTCTCGTAGCCTCCCTGATGGATGTCTTCTTTGTCATTGTGATCGTCGAGATTGTGTATGATTTGAGAATTGTCACTTGTATCGGAATCGAAGTCCGGATTTGGTTGGTTGTCGCTAGTTATGTAATCGTTAGAAACAGTCAAAACGTAGCCAATACCATAACTCTTATCATTATAAGATCCCACCGGAGTGAGCAGATAATCATATAGAGTCAGAGGTTCGAGGGATTTCTCCCCCGAATCGGAAACAACTATCCTAGGATAAGCAGTCCCTAGTCTAGCCTTAAGAGCCTCAGTCTTCTCTTCTTCGTTGATTTTCTTCTTCTCTTCAATTGTCTCTTGTTGAGGTGGTTCTTCTATCGCAAGTGATAGTGTCGACTTGACAGGTTTCAAACTCTGAATTGAGGCTCGCACCGAAGCAGTTTGGATGTGATCCAAAATCTTTTTCGAAGACTTTGTCCAAGCGGTAGCCCATCCATCATCAGTCGCATAGGGGTCTATCGGAACAATGAGATCCGTCGAGATAACATTGACGAAACCTCCTTTCTGGGGTTCCTTCATGTATTCCTTCGGGATCGTTATATTCCATTTCCGAAGATTGTCGTTGAGCCAACTTTTGAAGGTAATACAATCTTCTATCTTATGCCCAAGCATCCGGTGGTAAGGGTAAAAGTTGGGATCACCTTTCTTGTCGACTTCTTCTGGTCTCTTAGGCTCTGGTAGTTGGAAATCTAGAGTCTTCATCAGACTGCGGAACATTTTCGGCACTGCCTCATTCTTGAAAGGATACTCCCTGATCAAAAGCTCCCTTAACGTACGTTGCGGACGAGGTGGTTGTTCATACTGTTGAGATGACTAATAGCTGGGTCGGGGTTGTTGGTAATTCTGTTGAGGTTGCTGCGGTCGTTCTGACGATATTTGTATCGGTTGCTTGCCTTTATCGATAGCTGCGACGATTCCGGATTTCTTTTCAAAAGTTTTCACGGGCTTTTGTTTGTCTGTTTTATCGGTGAAACTTAATTGCTTCGCCTCCTCTTACAAGCTTCCGGCCTTGCTTAACAACTTTTCGAAAGTCTTAAAAGTAAATCCCTTAAGGAGAAGTGCTATCGGGCCATGAATGCTCTTAAGTAAAATGCCGACTGCATGTTGTTCTTGTAGTTGTGGCTCACACTTCATACTTAGGTTCCTCCATCGAAGTATGTAGTCCACCAAGGTTTCGTTGGGTTTTTGCTTCTCTACCACTAAATCACCTATAGTGATGTGGTGCTGAGCTTCGACAAATCACTTGATGAAGAGGTTCTCTAGTTCTGAAAATATCTTCACCGAACCGTTCGGTAATTCCGCATATCAATCAAAGGCGATCCCTGACAGGCTGCTGACAAATTGTCGGAAGAGTAAAGCGTCACTTCTGTCGACATTGCAACAACTGGCAAGAAAATGTGCAACATGCTACCGAGGGTTTCCGGTTCCATCAAATGTCTTGAACAGAGGTGGTAAAAAGCCTTTCGGATATTGGACAGCGTCGAATTCTTCGGGGTAAGGCCTACCCGTCCGAATGGATGTCCCGCTCTTTGATTGTGCCAAGGCTTCTCGCAGCTCCTGTTCCACCAAGTTCTTGATATCCTTTTCTGGAATCATGCTTTGTGTTGTATCCTTCTTTAACTGATCATCCCCATTGACGGATGTAATCTCCTTTCCTCCGTCTACAATGTGAATGACTTCTGGGGGTGTTTCTCTTTGGGGTTGAACCTGACTCTAGAGAGTGGCTAGGGCTAAAGCCATCTCTTCCATCCTTTTTGCCATTTGGGCGATCGTATCATCTTTCTCTAGAAGCTGCGTCCTCATTACTTACGACTCCTCTCTTCTCGCGACCGCAGGGCACCTTGTGAAGCCGACGAAGCTCGTGTTTCAACCATGTTAATTTCTCGCATATTCATCATCCATGAACTCGACGAGTCAATTTCATCTCCGAATTTCTCTTCTCTTTCCCTTGCTAATCGCCGAATATCGGTTCTTAGCTTTTCCATAGCATCTTCTAGTGGTCTTTTCTGTACATCCTTGCAGTTGTCATGTGATAGCTGTTGGGTTTCTTTCTCATGAGTCTCCTTTACTATGGTAGCACTTTCTTCGTACTCAAGTCTCCTGACGAGACTTTCTTTCTCAGGTTGTTGTTTTAATCTTAATTGTCCGGTAGTGGGACGCCATACCATCCTTCTAGCAGCAGAAGGTCTGGGACCGAATGGTCTGTCAGCCAAATGCTGGAAGGTGGTATCCTCCCTAATTTGTAGTCTTGAAACAATGACAGGCGGACTAGCTTTCATTCTCTTATTCGGTTTTTTCGCAGCGATAGAAGGTTCTACTCGTGGCCCAAGACGGGACTTGGCTGGCACCCGCCCTATCCTTCTTAAAATTTCTGATACAGGGCATTTTTCTTTCTTCGCTAACTTTTCTATCAGAGTTTGTAGTCGAGCAAATGGCGTAATTCTAGCCCTTTTCTTACGGCTATCGTTGTAATATACGGGCTGAGGCAATGCAGCAGCAATCTTGCGAACATTTTCTTCATCTTCTGTGGCGGAGAGGGGATGGAACCTGCTTCCTCCCAAAAGTAGTATGTATTCAAGCAGCGGTGTATACTCGGGCAGTTCTGGGAATTCTTCTAGGAAAGCAACTTCAGCAGCTCTGGCTTCTCTAGCAATCCTTCTACTTCTATTCCTTCTCTGAGTCCGTGTCAGCGATGGAATTCTCGAGCTGGACCCGATTTCAAAAACAGAAGGTTTCACAGGAAGGTCTGTACCCTCCACGGTAACAGGTTCATCGTAGTTCTGAATTTCCTTCCCCTTTAGTTTGGCAGACGCCGGGGTAGGTGCAGAGACAACTAGACCAGTGGGGGTAGCAACAACAGTCTTTCTGTGGACAGCAGTACTCCTCTCAGTTAGAATCTTTTGCAGAGGAGGGAATTCATGAGTTGACTTGAGGTTAAACTCAATCAACGACTTTTCAGTTTCCGGTACTTTGCTTGTGAGTGAAAAGAGAGTGATGTCAGGGATTTTGATGTCGGTGTCCCCAAATCCTTGTTCAAATCGAATAATTCCATTATCGGACGTCTCGTCCTCGAACACGGCCAGTGTCGAGTCTATCGACGAAGGAGAAGATCGAGCTTGGGGCTTCCATTTCTGCAGGCGCGATTCCAAGTGTTAGTCCCTCGAATCGTGCTTCTTCTTATCGTATAACTTATGACGAAAAAGAAAGAGTCCGAACACATTTCTGTTTATCTTAGTGTATTTGTGGTATTAAAGGAAAATTGTCTTTTTTCGAAAAGATTTGTTCGTTAGGAAGGAGAGTTTTAGGAAGAGTAAAAGGAATTGATTAGGAACTGGAAAAGGAAGAGAAAGTTCTGCAGAAACTTCTCGACCCGCAAGACTGCTCCTAAACTAATACCTATTGGGGGTCCACCCCACCTCAGAAATGAGGTAAAAGGATCTCGGAACCTCTCTGTTTAGGGGTGTCTAAACAAGGGCTCCTAAATCCGAGAGAATGTTGGCTATACTTGTTTAAGGTAGAAATGAACATAGTATTCCAACGGAAAGAAGGGTAGTTTGATCCACTAGGAACATGGATACACTACCGATTTTTGAAAGCAGAATTGTCTGATTAAAATGGAGAGAGGAATTTTCCCCAGCGGAGTCGCTAGAAATTGTCGGCATATTTTTAGGTTGAGTGTTGTATTTTTGAAAAGGAGGTCGCCTACAGAAATTGTCGGCCAAAATTAAATTTTAAATTTAATTTAAAAATATATATAATTTAGAAAGTAGTATTTGATTTTGAAAATAATTTTAAATTTGAAAATTTTAGGATATGAAATCAAACCGATCTCACATCCCAAATAGTTTATATAAACGAGCACCGCATCACAAACCGTGTATCTATCCCGAAGAATAGACATACCGCTCGATGATGGGGCTCGATTAAATAAACTAGAAGATTTGTGACATGTGTTTGGTCTGCGAACCAATTTTATAAGCAGACAAGTTCCCCTGCTTAATACAAAGGAGTTAAGCAGAGTTTATATTACCTGGGTTCTTAAAGTTCCCTATAAGGGCAAGCCCCTATAGTTAATTACATCTTAAATGAAGTGAATCATTTAAGAAAACTCTCGATAATGATCAGTGATTTTGCTCTCAAGAATTTCAAAGTTTAAAGTTTTCAAAGGATTGGATTTTTAAAATTTCAAAAGGGATTAGCTCAAATTTGGAACATTTATTTTCAGGAGTCCAAAAGGAAGAGAAATAGGAGAAGCTGAGGATCCAAGAAGAATCTTGGCAACTTCCCAAACTATCCTATTGTTTAGCTTCGAGTTTATCTGATATTTCAATCTTGCCAATTTTAATTAATTTGGACTTATATTTGTATGATAAAATCATACAAATAGCCTTGAAGATGTGAGGGTTTATGTTGTACCAAACGACTACCTCGGAGTCCTAAGACCGGTTAGGGCTTAATTTACATGACATGATCATGCAAATGCCTAACGAAGAGTTGAGGATTTATGTTGCACTAGGCAAACTACCTCGAAATCCTATGGATTGGTTATTTAATTCTAAGAATGGTTTTGCCGATGTAGATTTCAGCTTTGCCGACGACGATGGCCGTGCTGCCCACCATGCTTCGAACTCATTGTTGTTGCAGAGGTTTAATTTTAGAAGTCATAAATCAGGAGATGAGAGAAGTGTTTTGGTTTAGAGAAAATCTTAAGATCCACCTGTTTTTAATATTTTTTAGATAAAATAAATCTTAAAGTTTTTTAAACAGAACCGATTAAGATCCCACGGTTCCGTCATCCCGGCACTGTTATTTTCATTGAATTCACTTAGTCCATATGAATTTGCTAAACTCAACTGAATGAGTTCCACACTTTCATTTAGACCGTGAGAAATCCCGTTAGCAACATGTGGGTTACATCATCCGAGGTATTCCCGATCATTCAACGAGTCGTTTTAATTTAGTTGTAGTTATAGTTCTGTTTTGTTGGTGATTAAATTTTTAGTTGTTTAAACATGCTGGGTTAAATCATTTTCATGCATTTACAAGTATAGGAAAGTAAGACATTTAATAAATTGCTAAATGTAAATTGCAATGAACTTAAATGTGTACCTGGTGGGCTTTTAAAATGGTTTAGAGAAGTGGGTTTTTTTGATTTTAGGATGAGAATTTTGCAAAGGATTGGATCCAATAAGTGTTGAATTTAGTTTATGAATGTTTCATGAATGATTTGGAATAAATTTGAAGTATTTGGGCTAGGTTTGGGTTGGATTTGGATCTCTTTGGTGAATGGGCCAATATAGGTCAAATTGGGCTAACTTGGGCCAATGTTGGGCTAGGGTTGAAATTGATGTAAAATAAATGTTGGGAAATTTTTATGGGAGTGTTTCAAAGAGGTTTTGGCTTTGGTTGGATTTTGATTTTTGTGTTTGGGCTTATTTGGGTTAGGTTTGGGTTTACGTCAAAATTGGGCTTTTTGGCTTTGGGTTGAATTTGAGTGGGGTTTGGATTGAAATTTTGGGCAAATCATGTTAGTGTTTTTCTTGTAGGGGTGTTAGGGAAGGTTTAGAAAAGATTTGGGGTTAATTGGAGTTGAATTGGGTTAGTTTGGGCTAAGTTTGGGTCATGGGTCCAAATTAGGCTTTAAGGCCAAAAGTGAAATTGGATTCAAATGTCAATCAAATTGGACTTGAATTTGGTCCAGATTGGTGTTGGGAATGTTGAATTGAAGTTTAGAATTGAATTGGACCAGAATTTGGGTCAATTGGGTAGGTTTGGTTTGACATTGGGTTCACTTTGGGTTAAAATGGGTCAAATTTGGGGTTTTGACAAAAGTGGGGTAAATTGACAAAATTGGCATATGGTGTAGTTGAACAAAATGAAATTGGGAATATTTGCGATTTTCTAGAATTTTCTGGGAATTTTCTGATTTTTTGGATTTTTGGGTCAAGAGGGGTATTTTGGGTATTTGGAGGGTATTGGGAGGTATTTTTGGAATTTTTGATATTTTTGGCTATGGATGATCAACTTGTTTGGTGAGGAAATGCTCAAGGTTAATTTTGGGGAATTTTGGGTGATTTGGAAATTTTGAAAATTTTGGGTAATTTCCGTGGCTTTGGGTAAAGCTAAAGTGTGTAGGGTCCCGGGGTCGAAAATCGAAAATTTGGAAAATTAAAGATTAGGTGAATGTAAGTGGAATGAAATCATTTTGGTTGAGCCATGAAGCCATATCAATCCCACATGAGCCATGAAGGGACTCATTTGAGGCATCCACTATGTTGTTCCTAACCCTCTTAGCCAAGGGCTTAGGGGTTAAGGACCATCCATGTGAATCACCTTTATGAGTCAGGAGGTCAAGTTAGGTATGGGTGTGTTTTTAGGATGTGTGTGAAAGTGTAGTGTATAAGTGTAGTGTGTGTGTAAGTCAGCCCTTCACCAGACTAGGCCACCCAGGGTAGTCCTAAAGCCAAAGAGTCTTATAGGATCTCATCCTTTAAACTTCCACATTTGATTTCAACCATCTAGGTGATTAGGGGTCTACAGTCAAGTTTGTGGAGTTTGCAGGGAGTTAAGAAGTGGTTTGAATTTCTAAATGGTGGGTCCCAATTCTAATCCTCTAAGATAGTCAAAGGAAAAGCCTAAGGCTAGATCCTGAGTACTATAGAGAGAAGAGAAGACCTCATCAAAAATGAGGTCAACAGGACTCACTCTTCCTCGTGAGCATCCAGAGATTCTCAATTTAGTTTGGGTCAATTTCAATACATGTTTATCGTATGGATGTGTTCGTCTCTTTAAGACGAATCCATAGAGCATAAGAACTCAAAAATCTATTGAGAATCGAATGAGAAATTAGGGTTAGAAGGTTGATGGTCACGGGTTCACACCAGTCGTAGACGATGGCTGGCAACCGTTGGATCTCACGTGTATCGAGTGGACGGCCAGGATCGCGCCGGACAGAGCAATGGGACATGAACCGCGGGCCCCTAGAGCGCTGAGTCGGATGGCGGCGCCGAATCAAAACACGCCGCGTGGCCTTTCAGAGACGCCGAGGTTGAGTCAGCGCCGCGTGGATAAGTAGGAAATTAGGATTTTTCTTATTTATTTAATTACGAGAACTTCGAAAATCCATAACTTTGTGTAGAAAAATCACAAAAATAAAATAAAAATACCCTCTTGCTCAGTGAACAGAGGAGAATAATGTGGAAAAGAAATCAAGTAATTTCATTAAGTGTTTTATTTTTAATAATTTATTTACTCTATGCACTATTTCAATTCTCCATGCATATAGGAAATTCACCATGGCATGAGACCATAAGGCTTTTGAAGCCTCTGAACTTGGGAATATTCCCTGAATTTTCCAAGGTCAGAAGCCATCCCTATGAGAAGTTATTGATTTTTCAAGTGCATGTTACTGTTTTGAGTGTTTTAATTCTAATAATTAGCATGTTGAGAAATAAATTCTAGGAAAATTTGGTGATGTTTCTTATGACCAGAGGGACCTAGGAAAAATAATTTTTGAGCTAATTCACTTTGAACAACCCTAATTGGCCTAAACACCCCAAATTGAACTTTAATTAATTAGGGTTAACTATTCATCAAATTAACTTAAAAATAATTCTCCATTGTCCTCTAGGGATAGGAGAACACCACATAAAAATTTGAGATCAATTAGACTTGGTTAACCCTACCAAATGGGTTAATTAAGCCCCATGAATGAAATCAAACTTTAAAAATTTATACCTCACAAAATACTTTTAAAAAATTCACAAAATTGGTTTTGGAGCTTCTCTGATATTAGAGGAACTTAGGAAAATTAAAATTATAATTTTCTAAAAAGTTGATTTTTATCAATATTTTAATAATTTCAATAATTAAAAAATAATAAAAATCACAAAAATATTAAAAATCACTAAAATGTCATATTTTGAATTCTAAACACTTAGGAACAAACCAAATATTTTTCTTAAGTCCATAGGATAAGATATTGAATTTTGAAGGTTTAATGTAATTTTTAATATTAAAAAATGTATTTTTCAATTTTTTCACTAAAATAATTCTAATAAATCAAAGAAAAATCAGAAAATTATAAAAATTGGTTTCTGGTTTCTCTGATATCAGAAAGATTTTTTAAAAATATAAAATTCATTTTTCAACATTTATTTTATTTTTAAATTAATTAATACTCCAAAACTAAAAATAATTATAATAAATAAAATAAAATTCCAGAAATCACCAAAATTTGTCCAAATGGTCCTCTAGTCATTAGTAGTACCCCATAATTTTCTTAAGGATAGAAAATTTTCCTTGGTAATCTTATTAAATTTTCCTTGAAAATCTCTATTTTCCACAAAAAAATAATTATATAAATAAATTAAATACATAAAAATCACATTTTCTCCTCTAATGTCTTAATTGCCATGTGAGTGAAGCCACATAAAAATTTCAAATTCATTTATACTCAATTTAGTGAGTTATGGAATTATTAAGCTTGAAGGGCAAAATGGTAATTAAAACTTTCAACCTCTAATTAAAATTTTAGGCTTAATAAAATGAAAGAGTAAAATAGTTGACCTTAATCTAATTTGGATGATTGAAATTTAAATAATTAAAGAGTAGGAACCCATCAATCAATTTTAAGAATAAACCTTAATTAATCAATTAATTTAATTTGGAAGATTAATAAAAATTGAAATTATTAAAATAGGAATATTATTTAAGAAGATATTTATTCTTCAATTTAAAAATCCCTAAATTAATAACTTCAATAATATTTAATTCCTAATGATAATCTAAATTTAAGACTTAAAATACAAAAAGACTTAGTCATTAAATTAAATTAAAAATTAAAATATTCAAACTAAATTAAATCAAAATTTCAATTAAATTAATACTTTAATAATTAAATTAAATCATCTTTAAAACATAAAAAATAATAATAATAATAATAAAATATAAAATTAAAATTAAAATAAAATTAAATTAAAATTTAAATTAAAATTAAAGTAAAGGAAATTAAATTAAATTAAATTAAATTAAAACATATTAAATTAAATTAAATTAAATCAAAAATTAAATTAAATTAAATCAAAAATTAAATTAAAATAAAAATCAAAACTAAATTAAAAATAAAATAAAATTAAAATTAAATTAAACCAAATTAAGTTAAAATTAAATTAAATTAAATTAAATAAAACTAAACCAAATTAAATTAAATTAAATTAAATTAAATTAAGTTGAATTAAATATAACATCACTTAAGACATAAAGAATTCAAAATGAAATATAAAACAACTACACTATTCCAAACTTAAATCCATTAATAAAAAATTAAATTAAATCACAAATTACTAAAACATCATTTTCCCTTAAAAGCTCTTGTTATCATAACTCCTAGATGGAGCATTAGGTGAAGTGGCACTTCACTCATAGGATATTCAAACATCCTAGTTCACTGAGCAAAAGAACAAAACTTATTTAAACCTCAGATGATTACTTCACCTGATTAATAAAATCCATTTGGACTTTGAACAATCCTAGCAATATTGAAAAGTTGTTTAAGACTCGTCTTAAGCACTTCCTCAATATGGTAGGATGTTTATAAGAACAATTGAACTTAATTATTCTTTGATGAAGAAAATCGTCCTTAAACCAAAATACAAGAACTTAGACGTCATAGGAGATGACTAGCTATAGGATTAGGACTTTGGTAGTACAACCAAAACCTCTCCCTTAGCTTTACCTAGATACTTGTTGAAATATTTAAATGCCTTAACATGTGCAGCTTGGGATGACTGGAAGACCCTCCAGGTACGCTTTTACTTTGTTGCAATTTACTTTATTGCAATTTACTTACATGCACTGTACTTTACTCTTCTTGCATGATAAACAACTGTTGCATGAAAATTAAAACCTTTAGGATAGTCCCTAAACTGAAACTAAAACTAAATTAAAAATCACTGCAAGATAAAATTCACCACCTCAACATTTCAAAATATAAAATAACTCAAAATTTAATCACAAACAGAACAACAGAACTACAATTGCAACTAAATTTAAACGTCTCGTTGAATGATCGGGAATACCTCCGATGATGTAACCCACGTGTTGCTAACGGGATTTCCCATGGTCTAAATAAAAGTGTGGAACTCATTCAGTTGAGTTTAGCAAATTCATCAGGACTAAGTGAATTCGATGAAAAAAATGATGCCTGGATGACGGAACCGTGGGATCTTAATCGGTTCTGTTTAAATAACTTTAAGATTTGTTCTAATTAAAACATTAAAACACTTGGATTTTAAGATTTCTAAACCAAAACACTTCTCTCATCTCCATATTTATAACTTCTAAAACTAAACCTCTGCAACAACAAGGAGCTCGGAGCATGGTGGGCAGCACGGCCATCATCATCAACAAAACTCGGGTCTACTTCAGCAAAACCTTTCCTAGTTTTAAACAACAAAGCCATAGGATTTCGAGGAAGTTTGCCTAGTGCAACATAAATGCTCAACTCTTCGTTAGGCATTTTCATGATCATGTCATGTAAATTAAGCCCTAACCGGTCTTAGGACTTCGAGTTAGTTGTTTGGTACGACATAAACCCTGATATCTTCAAGGATATTTGTATGATTTTATCATACAAATATAAGTCCAAATTAATTAAGATTGGCAAGATTGAAATATCAGATAATATTAGGATTTTCTTAAATCCGAGCCAAACAATAGGATAGTTTGGGAAGTTGCCAAGATTCTTCTTGGATCCTCAACTTCTCCTATTTTTCTTCCTTTGAGCTCCTGAAATTAACTGTTCCAAATTTGATCTACCACCTTTTGAAATTCCAAAATTTAATCCTTTGAAAATCCCAAACTCTGAAATTCTTGAGAGCAAAACCACTGATCATTATCGAGAGTTTTCTTAAATGATTCCCGTCATTTAAGATGTAATTAACTATAGGGGCTTGCCCTTATAGGGAACTTTAAGAACCTGAGTAATATAAACCCCGCTTAATTCTTTTATATTAAGCGAGGGAACTTGTCGGCTTATAAAATTGGTTCGTAGACCAAACGGATGTCACAAATCATCTAGTTTATTTAACCGAGCCCCATCATCAAGCAGTGTGTCTACTCTCCGGGATAGATATACAGTTTGTGGTGCGGTGCTCGTTTATATAAACTATTCGGGATGTGAGATCGGTTTGATTTCATATCTTAAAATTTCCAAATTTAAAATTATTTTCAAAATCAAATACTACTTTTCAAATTATTTATTTAAATTAAATTAAAAATTCGCCGACAATTTCTGTAGGCGACCTCTTTTCAAAAATACAACACTCAACCTAAAAATATGTCGATAGTGCCATCGCCTTGCCGTTGGCGCCCTATGTCAAATTTGCATATTTAGCCCTTTTTGCTCCAAATTTCCATCTTTTTGCATATTTTCCCTCCTTTGTCCTTAAATCTTTATACATGCAGAAAAACACAAAAAATACCCTTCTTTAAAGTGCAATATCATCAAATTAGTATAAAATAAGCATGGAATATTAACCATTTTTCCTTGGGTCACTAATCTTAGAACCAATTTGGGGATTTCAGCCTGTCACCCTGAAATCTCCATATTGAAGTCCATCAAAACATATTTCCCTATTTATTTGCACTCAATTCCCATGAACTACATATTTCATCCATAGAAATTGAATGAATCTTTCATTATTGTTGTAGGACATTAAATCCTTTCAAACATAATGTTCAACAACATATTTTAACATTTCAATTGGCCAAATCGAAAATAAAATTAAGTTCGAAATGAAAAACCATAACAATTTCTTCATTACATTAAAAACACATCAAATCCACATTAATCTATCATTACATCTCTATGCAAGAAGAAAGACAAGGGAGACTACTCAGAATTCATGGAGAAGATACAATAAAACATGGATTTCATATATAAAGGAAAGTCATACAAACTACAAAAGAAAATTCAACTTATCTCTTTCTCTTCTCCAATGCAATTCCCTTGAAGTTCCTTTGAATCCTCTTCTCTCTTTTTACAACACTTGATTCCCTCTTTAGAATGGAAAGGAAGAAGCAATCTCTCACTTTACACCTCCTTCACTCCTAAGAGAAGAATTCCTCTCATATCCTCACTCTACACACACTTCTCCTAAACCCTAACACTTAACACTTACTAAAAATACACTAGAACCACTGAAGAAGCACACAATTTTCATCCAAAAATAGTTACTTGTAAGATAGAGATGAAATCCCAAGATTTTCCATAGGAATCCCTTCAAAAAGTTGCCAAAACTCCTCAAATTTGAATTCCACCGACTTCGGGCGCCGGTGGCGCCAGATAGGGCACCGGCGGCGCTTTATCGTGCCATTATTTTTGAAGTCTCTGGATTTTGGCGTGGGCGGCGCCAGATCCTTTTTTTCACCATTGTGCTCCTTTTTGCTCCTTTCTACTCTGAATTCATTTCTTTTTGCTTCTTTTCACTCCAATTAGCTAAAATCATTCTACCTGCAACAAATCATGAAAAATACCTTTCTTTAAAGTGCAATCTCACAAAAAATGGGTAAATATATATAGCAAAAACCGTATATATTTTTGGTGCGTCAGAATCCCCAAACATTAACTATTACATGTCCTCAAGTAATCCTTTTACTACGTAAAAATATAACTCTAGGCAATGTACTTTTCAACTATAAGACACTAAAATTTTTCATTCGAAAGAATATATTGGTTAGATTTTCAGAAAGAAATTTAGTAACTCAGGTCAACACTACAGGTATAAGAATATTCAGCAATCAAGTCTAAGAGTTCTAGTCTTCTATTTAATTCAAGATGAATCTTAATTTGTCACATTATGAGTGCCTCAAAAGACTACGTGAAAAAGGAGTTCATGTAAACTTCATTAGAATGTAAGCCAATACTTTAAATATAAATTCAGAAATGAAATCAAGTTCTCCCTTTAGGGTGACTCAAGTGAAGCCAATTTTTGATTAGGCATCACCTCAAGCTTCTCCTCATAAATATTTTTTCTTTCTTTTTTTCTTTTCTTTTAGGGATTGTTTTTCAATACTTCTTTTCTTTTCTTTTTCTTTCTCTTATTTTTTTTAACAAGGATTACTATATCTGGATAGCCTTTAATGATTTTGAACTTCACTCTTTTCTTTCTAATGTTCAAACCTTAAACATCTCCATACTTTATAGTTAAGTACAAGCTTCATTATTCATCATAAAGTCACAATTTCTTTTTAACACACAATACTTTAAGTCCCCTAACATTTCAAAAATACCGTTTCCTTTACTTTAAATAGTTGACTATAATCAAATCCTTTCATACCAAATATCTTACTTCTATAAAAGTAACCTTTATTACTAAAAATTTTCTTCCCATCCTTCCATAATATTCAACTGAAATAAATAGTTTTAGTTACTTACAGTGAGGTTCAACTGCCAGAAGTTATGCTAATAATTTTTGAAAATATAATAATTGAGAACAAATAAAATTTAGTATTTTTCTACGCTCCCCCAAACTTAAAATTTTCAGTAAATTTGAAACAGTTGAGAGTAAAAGAAAACTAACCTTTCTGTGGTGGGGCCTTGAAATCTTCAACAACTATCTGGTATTAGTCAAAATTTACAACTAACAGGCATGAAACAATTACTAGCAATGATATAAAAATTTTAAGTATTTGCATGGGTAAAGAGAAATTAATATTAAACATCTAAACATCCAATAGAACACTACAATACTAAACAAACAATCACAATACTACATAGTCCGACTAACAATTTCTTTGTTTCAGTACAACATAACAGTACACCAACAGAGTTACACAATATATGAAAATTAATAAATACTACATCACAACAGCACAACACAAACGGGTTACACATCACATGAAAAATAAATATCAACTACATCACATCTTTACAACACAACAGGATAAGAACAACAAAAATAAAAATAAACAATCTACTAGTCTCCATCAACAGGATCAGTAGGGTCATCAGCAGGGTCAGGTCTATATGGTGTATAGCTGGGGCAAGTAGGAAATATCACATCAGACTCCACTCTCATAAATCTGACAAGAGCATCATAATAGGCAATATCGAACTTAACTCTCCTCTGCAGATAATCTTCATTCACATCACTCCTCGCCTCAAATACATCCATCTGACCATGGAGTCTACCCACACTAGCACTCTGTAATCTCAGTTGCTCCATAATATCAGATAGGGTAGGCAGCTTAGATGTAGATGGAACATCATAACTCATAGTAGGAATATCAGTACTCCTACGCTCAACTCCGGCTCCCACATGAGGCTCATAAGTATGGATAATATTCTTTGTAATTGGTCTCAATGGTATAGCCACGTCTTCAGAACTATTAAACTCCACTCTAGACTGAACACACAGGCCATGAACTAAAGCAAGATGTCCTAATCCTCAGTTGTCTCGCCTAGAGAAATAGCCTGAATGTTCTTGTAATTAATAGCCCCAAAATCAATCTTTTTCATCTTTTATATAAAATAGCTCAGAATTGCTCTATCTCTTGTAACTTCACTGTGGTGATAAGATAGTAATAGTTTCACAGAAATGCAATAATGCCAAAATTTTGAAGCAACATTCAATGTGGAGGCGGAGAAGTTAATCAACTATTTTTTACTTGCTTTCCATTCTCCTTGCCTGCCAGTCAGAAAAGCAATAACTTCTCTCATATTCCCCCTTCAAGTGTTAAAGTTTTTGTATTCACAAACAAATGGTTCCTGAGTATGATAGAAAGATTTGATACGCTGAGGAGTAAACTCAACCATTTTTCCTCTAACTAGCACATACCCTGTCTCAGTCCAGGGTACATTCGAATAGAATTCTCTAACAACTCCCATAACAGCATTCCCAGTGAAATAACAAAATCGCTCCAAGTTCTGCTTTGCAATTGACTGTTCTATAGATCCTCTAGGACTATCGAAAGCTCGATCCTAGATACACTTCTTATTGTAAAGGTAAGAGTTAAAGCAAAATTGGGCTTTAATATTAACGAATTTCTCCTCATCAAAATCCAATTTCATCTTCCCTTTACTCAACCTTGGAGCCATGTGAATTTTTAAAATTTGCAAGAAAATTCCAATAAATCCTAAATTCATAATGTAAAAAACTCCTAACACTATTCTAATCAAGTAAGAGCAAATTGCATCATGGAAATCTCAAAATCTCTTTAAAACTCAAAAAATTCCAATCTAAGCAATGTGAGAGATTTTCATTGTGAAAAATTAAAAAATTTTAACTTAAAGTGAAGCTCTTACCAAGAGAAGTGTAGATCCGACCTTGAAAAGCTTTGAAATCTCCTTAAATCCGAGATCTAGCAAGCCCTAGATCTTCAAAATCGCAAAAATGGAGGAGGAAGACAAAGGAAATGGAAGAATTTGTGGGTTCCAGGGTAAAAATCATGAAAATGAGGGTTTTTGGCCTTTTACTGGGTTCGGGCGTCGGCGGGGCTCTATTTAAATTATTAGCCAAACTCTCTGGATTTGGGCGCCGGCAGTGCCTATCCAAAATATTTTCTGGGTCTGAAATTTTTTGTGTAATTTCGATCGTTTCGACATCCACAATGATGTTTAACACTTCAATAGGCATCTAAATCATCCCATAAGCAATAATTAACAGAATTCTTCACACAACCAATACACAACAATCTTATATATATAAAATCCAAGTTACATCATAGACACAAAATATGTTCATTCAAACCAACTACTCTTAGATATTTAGTGCAGCAATCACTCTATGATAGGAAAACACTAAGATCTAAACACACAATGAAAGTATGAACATCAAAATCCAAGTTCAAATTTTAAAGCAAATACTACACAAACCAAACATAACTAAGCAAAGTAAACTAAACAAACAACAAACATAAGTAGAATCCATCAATTTCTCCACATCAGTATCAGAACTATCCTCTCCTCTAATGTCTCCAATAGATTACTGATGCATAAACAAATTATAGAATGGATGAATAGGAAATTTGTCAGATGATTCCTCAGCAATCTCTGCGTTCTTCTTCATCAAGTTGATCAAGCCCATCTCAATTTGACCAGTGTGATCAAATTGCTCTTTCATTCTCCAATCTATATGATCGAATAAATCAGAAATTTTATTGATTGCATTCATAATGTTTTGTACCTCTTTCTCCAACTGTTTGATCCTCTTCAATATCATTATGGAACCTTCAAGAAATTAGTGTTGAATCGGTTGTGAAGTTTGTGTTGGTTGATCAGCAAGCAGATCATGTCATCTTCATCTCCAACTGTCTGGTAGTCATAGGAATTAGTTGGATCAATAGGCCTCCATGGAAGATGAACCTTTTCCTAACTTTCATAAGGAACCTGTGAATGACTACATAACAGAAATATGGTGGATGGGTGTCCAAGCCCATAGTTAGATCCATGCACAATTAATCCCAGAACTGATTTCACAATGATATTACCAATGTCAACCAACCTCCCAGTTTGAATACAAAAATTCAAAATGGCACTTTTCTTGGTTACCTTGCTAATCTTCAATGTCGGAAATAACTTTGCCGAAATAGTAGTGCCACTGCTTCAACACTGGATTGAGAGATGCGGATGGGAAACTAATGTATCCATTCTCTCTAATTTCCCATTCCTCATTTTCATCCATCAATTATCGATACACAACATTAAAATTATCCATCATGGCATCGAAATTAGAATAATGGCAAATAGATACGTTCTCGATCATAAAGAGATTATTAATTCGTGTAGGAGTGAATTATACAAATCTACCACGCACAAATACAAACCCTTAGTTGATCCCGTGAAGATTTGCATAAAACTCTATCACGACAGGAACAAGAATGGCAGTGGTAGTGCAGCAATGCACTTCCTAACATCTCTCCTTAATAATTTCTTCAATTCTAGTAGTAGGATTATCCATACCTCAATTTATGAACCCTCTTTCCTTAATAATCCTTTTTTTCATCATCACTTTGTTGAACAAATACTGCGCCTCGAACTTATGAACTTCCTTCAGTTGAAAACATGAAATCGAGGGGTTTCAATGGGGTAGGAATCCATAGGATATGAATTGGGATTGGTGGTTTTCGTTTTTCTGGAGTTAAGAAGTCAAAAATGGAGTTTAGGGAGTTATAAGAACGAAGATCCTGACAAAAACCATCAAAAATCGCATTTTAAAAATTAAGGTTTTAGGCGCCGTCGGCGCTCAAACAAGTAAGTTCTGTGTTACATATGTGATAGGGCTCCGGCGGCGTTAGTAGTCAAAAAATTCTCACGGAACTTCGTTTGGCCCAAAATATTCCAATATCGCGATTCGATCCATCATTTATCAATTTTTAAAGTATTTAGGAGTAATTAGGACTCAAAAATAAGTATCTAAAAAGCACAACTACATTGAACAAGCAAACACACCACAAAGATACATATGGGTTGCCTCCCATAAAGTTCTTGGTTTAACGTCGTCAGCCCTACAAACCATTCAGTTAATCGAGATGACTCAGCATTAAAACCTTATTGAACTCTGGTTGAAACCCGTCAAAGTAAGGCTTTAATCAATGCCCCTTAAGCTTGAACATCTTTCCAGTATCTGGATCTTTAATATCAATAGCTCCAAAAGAATAAACTTTTACAAATGTAAAAGGTCCTAACTTTCTAGACTTGAGATTTCCAGGAAATAACTTCAATCTTGTGTTGTATAATAAAATTTTTTGTCCAAATTCCAAGTTCTTTTTCAATATCTTTTGATTATGCCATAATTTCCTTTTCTCTTTATAGATCCTATCATTGTGATAAGATGCATTTCGAATCTCAAATAAAAATTTAACTCTTTTATCATCCAATATGCTTTATGCTCCAGTTCAACTGGCAAATGACAATTCTTACCAAACACTAGTCTATAAGGAGACATTCCAATAGGGGTTTTAAAAGTAGTCCTATTAGCCCATAAAGCAGAATCTAATCGAGCAGAACAATCTAATTTATGATTATCCACAGTTTTCTCAAAAATTCTTTTAATTTCACGATTAGACACTTCTGCTAAACCACTAGTCTGGGGATGATAAACAGTAGAGATTCTATGAATAACATTACAATTCTCAATTAATTTCTTAATTCGATTATTCCTAAAATGAGATCCACCATCAGTTATGATCAATCTTGGCATTCCATTTCTTGTAAATATATTTTAGTTTAAAAATTTTGAAATACTCCGAGCATCACATCTAGGTAAAGCAAATGCTTCAATCCATTTCGAGAAATAATCAACGATAATCAATATATATAAATTTCCAATTGAAGGAGTAAATGGTCCCATAAAATCTAATCCCCATACATCAAAAATTTCAACTTCCAAATTATAATTTAGAGGCATTTAATTTCATCTAGAGATATTACCTATTCTCTGACATCGATCACATGATTTAATATATCTATAAACATCTCTAAAAGAGTAGGCCAATAAAATCCAGATTGTAGAATCTTAAAAGCAGTTTTATCAACACCAAAATGATCTCCGAATTCAGAATCATGACATCGTTGAATATTTAAGTTAGTTTCTTCTTTTGGCACACATTTCCTAACAATCAGATCCTTACACTGTTTATATAGATAGGGCTCATCCCAAAAATAAAATTTTACGTTATATTTGAACTTCTTTTGTTGTTGCCTTGTTAAATCAGGTGGTACAATATCACTTACAATATAATTTACAATATCAGTATACCAAGACAAATTACTTCCCATAATAGTATATAGTTGCTCATCAGGGAAAATTTCAGTAATTTCCTTTTCAAATTAAAATGATTTATCATATTCTATTCTTGACAGATGATCAACTATTTGATTATCAACTTCCTTCCTATCAACTATCATAAATTCAAATTCTTGCAGAAGAAGTGTCCATCTAATGAGTCTAGGTTTCAAATCCTTCTTTTGCATTAAATATTTGATAGCTTGATGGTCTGTATGCATAAAACTTTTAGTTCCAATCAAATAAGGTCTAAACTTTTCAAAAGAAAATACTATAGCTTATAACTCTCTTTCAGTAGTGGTATAATTAATTTGAGCCTGATTAAGTGTTTTACTAGCATAGTAGATGACTTTGAAAACTTTATCATGCCTTTACCCAATGCTACTTCGATCGCATAATCACTAGCATCACACATAAGTTCAAATGTTTTCTCTCAATTAGGTGAAACAATTATAGGTGCAATGATTAATTTTTCTTTGAATAATTGAAAAGCTCTCAAGCATTCATCATTAAAACTAAATTTTCTATCATTTTCTCAGAGTTAGCACTAAGGTTTAGTAATTTTAGAAAAATCTTTAATATATCGCATATAAAATCCAGCGTGTCCTAAGAAAATCCTCACCTCTCTCACAGTAGTGGCTGGTGGCAATCTCTCAATCACACTAATTTTATCTGGATCGACCTCCAAACCATGTTCATAAATTTTATCCCCAAGCACAATTCCTCCTGTAACAAATAATTGAGATTTCTTCCAATTCAGAACTAGATTTGTTATCTCACAAATCTCCAAAACTTTTGCAAAGTTTTCCAGGCAAATTTCAAATGAAGTCCCGAATACAGAGAAGTCATTCATAAAAACTTCTATTCCATTATCTATCATACTACTGAAGACAGACATCATACATCTCTGAAATGTTGCAGGTGCATTACACATTCCAAAAGGCATTCCTCAAAAAGCAAAGGTTCCTTAAGGGCTAGTAAATGTTGTCTTTTCTTAATCCTTAGGAGCAATAGGTATTAGATGGTAACCAGTATATCCATCCAGATAACTTTAGTACTTATGTCCAGCAAGTCTATCTAGCATTTGATCAGGAAAAGGAAGAGGAAAGTGATCTTTTCTGGTGGCGACATTTAATTTCCTATAGTCAATACAAATTCGCCATCAATTAATTTGACTTGTGGGTATAATTTCATTACATTCATTCACTTCAACAGTCACTCCTTCCTTTTTCGGTACACTATGTATTGGACTCACCCAGGCACTATCCAAAATAGGATAAATAATTCCAACATCCAGCCATTTTAAAATCTCTTTATTAACTACGTCTTTCATTATAGGTTTCAATATCCTTTGTGGATCAACTCTCGGTTTATGTTCTTCATCTAATAAAATTTCGTGCATAAAAATCAAAAGACTAACTCCTTTAATATCTGCCAAAGTCCTTCTAAAAGCTTTCTGGTATCTTTTTAAAGTTTCCAACAACTTTTGTTTTTGATAATTGTTTAACTCCAAAGATACAATAACTGGCATAGTAGATGATTCTCCTAAAAACATATACTTTAAATGATTAGGGAGATTTTTCATCTCAAGTTCAGGAGGTTTTATTATAGATGGAATTAAGCTCTTATTTCCACCTTCCATAGTGTCTAATACTTCAATTCTCTCTTGAACATACTCCAAATCTTCATTCTTCTTATTATCTGAATTTTCTTCATCTTCAATTTCTTCTTTAAACATATTTTTATATTCTTCTTCTTTTTCAAATAAATTTTCAAAATGATTGTTTCTCAAGTAATCACAGACCTCCATCCTAAAACATTCATTATCTTTTTCCATTGAGGGATACTTCATAGATTTTAAAATATTAAAGGTTACCTCTTTATCATTAACTCTCATTGTTAATTCTCTTTTTTGAACATCAATTATCGCTCTTCCAGTAGCAAGGAATGGTCTTCCCAAAATGATTGGAATTTCTTTATCTTCCTCCATATCAAGTACATTAAAATATAGGAAAGAAAAATTTATCCACTTTCACAAACACATCTTCCACCACTCCTTTATGGTAAGTAATGAAATGATCGTCCAACTGAGGAGTCACAGATGTAGGAGAAATTTCTCCTATTCCCAACCTTTTGAAAGTTGATAAAGGCATAAGATTAATACTAGATCCCAGATTACATAAAGCCTTTCCGAAAAATTTTTCATCTATAGCACACGGAATAGTGAAACTACCAGGACCTTTATGTTTTTCCAGAAGCTTCTTCTGAATAATTGCACTACACTCTCCACTAAGTTTAACAATTTCATGATCTGTAAATTTTCTTTTCTTTCTCAGGATATCCTTCATAAACTTGGCATATGCAGGCATCTGTTCTAATGCTTCAACAAAAAGAATATTTATCATTAGTTTCTTAAGGATCTCTAAAAATTTTCCAAATCTGTTATGCCTGTTTTGTTTCTTCAATCTTTAAGGAAATGGAGGTGGTGGTTTTTCAACAGTTATCTTCATTGGCTCAAGAGGATAATCTAAGTCTGGATAAATCTTGTTTGAACCTTTTTCAATTTCCACCTTCTTCTTTTCTATTTCAACTTCCTTTTGCACTTTAGTTTCCAATTATTTTCCACTTCTTGATTAAATAGCTTTATGTTGTTCCTTGTTTTGATCTTTTGGATTGATCTCAACATTACTTGGAAGTGTTCTAGAAGGTCTATTATTAAGTGCAGTGAAAATATGTCCCATTTGATTTTCAATATTTTTCATAGTAACACCTTGAGCTTGTAATTGATTTCTCATATTCAGAATCATTTCTTCAGTAGACAACTTCTTATCCTTAAATAGTGGGTTACTATTAAATCTAGGAGAATAGGATGGTCTAAAATTAGTATTTCCTTGATTGTTCGAATTTCCAATTGGATTTATAAAACTGTTAGCCCAGTGTGGGTTAACATTAACATTGCTATTATTCCAATTGAATTTTGGGTGATTCTTCCAACAAAGATTATAATAATTCAATTAAGGATTGTTAGGTCTATTAATAGCATTTAAAGTCTCATAAGGTGTTTGAGATTCTGTTATCTATCCAAATGAATTTTCCTGCAATGCTTGAGGTGGTTGAGAATAATTCATTCCATATTGATCTATTTTCTTAAAAAGGGCTGCAATTTAAGAAACTAACATAGTCATCTTATCAGAATCATGAACACTAGATACTCTCTTAGGATTTACCTGTTCAGAGGGCCATTGAAAATTATTAGTAGCCATTTCTTCAATTAATGTGTATGCTTCATCAAAAGGTTTTGACATTAATGATCTACCAGCAGCAACATCTATAATAGATCTCAATGATCCCACTAATCCATTATAAAATGTTTGAATTATTAACCAATCTGGTAAAACATGATGTGGGAACTTCCTAAGAAGATCTTTAAATCTCTCCCAAGCTTCTTATATTGACTCTCCATCAAACAGACAAAAGGATGTAATATCATTTCTTAGTTTAGCAGTCTTTGATGGAGGGAAATATTTTGATAGAAATTTTTGAGATAATTCTCCCCAAGTTCTAATAGATCCAAGTGCTAACGAGTTTAACCATGCATTAGCTTTATCCCTTAATGAAAACAGAAAAGGTCTAAGTCTGACAGCATCACTAAACACTCCATCATATTTTAAAGTAGCACACAGTTCTAGAAAACTAGTAAGTTGTAAATTTGGATCCTCATTAGGTGTTCCTCCGAATTGATTATTTTGTACCATTTGGATAATATCAGGTTTAAGTTCAAATGAATTAGTAGCAACATCAAGATTTTGAATAGTTATCTAAATTTCATCTGCTATTAGGTTAGCATAATCTTTTAAAGGTCTTGCAGATTTTCAATATCATTTCTCTGGTTATCTTGATTATTCGCCATTTTGCAAGGATTTTCAATTTTTTTTTGTTGTTTTCTAATTTTTATGACAGTGCGCTCTAACTCTGAATCGTAAGGCACTAAACCTATAGATCCACTACTATGCATACACAATAACATAAATACTTTTATAAAGGTAAAAAAACACACAATTAAACACTACAAAATAAAGGTTTTCTGTTACTATATTATTAATAAATACGATTTATAATTTCTTACTTACTACTTCGTTACCTTCCCCGGCGACGGCGCCAAAAACATGATGCACAGACTCATATTTTGCAAGAATTTATGAACTCAAATTTATATATTTATAATGATTTTGTTAAGTCCAAGCATTCAACGCAAGAATACAAATCATATCAAGTAATACAGGGCTCTAATGGAGTCCTGGTTATCGATCCTACAGGGAGGTTTGAAGTATTAGAAAGTGTTCACAATATAAATAATAAAGCACTAAACTCCGATATTTAAATATCACTTAAGGTTTAACACATACTACCACTAACACTATGCAGAAAACAGTAAAAATTAACTAAACTACAATTACTTCTAACAACTTTAAGAACAGAATTAACTACCAAACTAAACTAAGTATTTGAAAGGTTTTTGATATATGAGAAAAGTATCATTCCTCTTGCAATGAGAATATGATGTGTGGATTAATATGGAACAATTACTATGTTATTGTGCAAAATATGAGCATAGATGATTCTTTACCCTTAAAAGAGTACCCCCTCTTCTAAGCAAGAAAAGAACATTGGCATATCCTAAGTTTAGTCACTAAATCTAAGGCTAGGCTGGGAGGATACCGACTCTCACTTTGGAGCTCCCACTCACTCTTCTACCGAAGGCTAACCTTGGATGTTAGTTACTAATCTTGGAACCAATTTGGGGATTTAACCCTTCACCCTGAAATCTCCACATTGAAGCTCATCAAAACATATTTCCCTGTTTATTTGCACTCAATTCCAATGAACTACGTAATTCGTCCATAGAAATTGAATGGATCTTTCATTATTGTTGTATGACATTAAATCCTTTCAAACATAATGTTCAACAACATATTTAAACATTTCAATTGGCTAAATCTAAAAGTAAATTAAGTTCGAAATGAAAAACCATCACAATTTCTACATTACATTAAAAACACATCAAATCCACATTAATCTATAATCACATCTCTACGTAAGAAGAAAGACAAGGGAGACTACTCAGAATTCAAATAGAAGATACAATAAAACATGGATTTTATATCCAAAAGAAAAGTCATACAAACTATAAAAGAAAATTTAGCTTATATCTTTCTCTTCCTGAATGCAATTCCCTTGAAGTTCCTTTGAATCCTCTTCTCTCTTTTTACAACACTTGATTCTCTCTTTAGAATGGAAAGGAAGAAGCAATCTCTCACTTTACTCCATCTCCTTCACTTCTTAGAGAAGAATTCCTCTCAAATCCTCACTCTACACACACTTCTCCTAAACCTTAACACTTAAAACTTACTAAAAATACACTAGAACCACAGAACAAGCACACCATTTTCATCTAAAAATAGTTACTTATAAGATAGGGACAAAATCCCAGGTGTTTCCATAGGCATCCCTTCAGAAAGTCACCAATACTCTTTAAATTTGAATTTCACCGACTTCGGCTGCCGGCGTCGCTAGATAAGGCGCCAACAGCGTCTATCACGCCATTATTTCTGAAGTCTGTAGATTCTGGCGCCGGCGGCTCCAGAACCTTTTTTTTCACAATTTTGCTCCTTTTTGCTCCTTTTTTCTTCTTTTCTCTCCAATCACCTAAAATCATCATACCCTTAACAAATCATGAAAAATACCATTCTTTAATGTGCAATATCACCAAAAATGGGTAAAATTATATAGCAAAAACCGTATATATTTTTGGTGCATCAACAAGCTAAAATCCTCTATTCGGTCATAGTGTTTGGAAACTAAAGCGAGAGTTAGCTTTCAGGCGAAGGGAAGTGGGAGCTCTAGAGTGAGAGCCAGTATCCTCCCAGCCTAGCCACTGATTTATGGACTAAACTTAGGATTAGCCAATGTTTTTTATAACACTCAGAAGAGGGTAAAGAATAGGATTTCTCATATTTGACATATACAATATTTAATGTATCTCATTCCTAATCATTATCCAATTCACTACATAAAAATAGTATTTTTTAACATCTCAAAATTATCCAAACCAATTCATCCAGAGAGGGGTTATCTTTATAATTAATATTTTCCTTGAGGAGTAGTTATTAGATTTTTTAAACTTAGTACTTACCTTTAATAGTATTTGTTAGAAAAACCACTTATATCGACCATCCAAACTAAAGTATGATAGTAGTAGACTATAATTTTATTAAGGACCTCTTACCTTGCTTCCCTGTGGGATCGATAAATGAGACTCTATGTCGGCATATTTTTAGGTTATGTATTGTATTTTTTTTAAAAAAGGCATCGCCTACAGAAATTGTCGACATATTTTACATTTTTAATTTAATTTAAATATATATATATAATTTGAAAGTGGTATTTGATTTTGAAAATAATTTTAAGTTAGTAAATTTTAAGATATGAATCAAACCGATCTCACATCCCAAATAGTTTATATAAACGAGCACCACACCACAAACCGTGTATCTATCCCGATGAATATACACACTGCTTGATGATAAGGCTCAATAAATAAACTAGAAGATTTGTGACATCTGTTTGGTCTGCGAACCAATTTTATAAGCTACAAGTTCCCTTGCTTAATATGTAGGAATTAAGCAGGGTTTATACTACCTCAGTTCTTAATGTTCCCTATAAGGGCAAGCCCCTATAGTCAATTACATCTTAAATGATGGGAATCATTTAAGAAAACTCTCGATAATGATCAATGGTTTTGCTCTCCAGAATTTCAAAGTTTTAAGTTTCAAAGGATTGAGTTTTGGAAATTTCAAAAGGGAATGGATCAAATTTGGAACAGTTATTTTTTTTAAGAGTCCAACGGAAGACAAATAAGGGATGTCACGGACCCGAAGTGAACTTCGGTGACTTCCCAGACAATCCTAATGTTGAGCTTTGAATTTTGAAAAAGAATTTATTTAAGTTTCAATCCTGCTTATTAATTATAGGAATTATATTTACATAATCACCTGGTTATGCAAATATGAAGATAGGAGGATTTACGCCGTATCGGCGACGACCTCGAAATCTTAAGCGATTTAGGGCTTATGTTGCAAAAGACTGTGCAAAGGCCTAAAAGAATAGATGAGGATTTATGTCGCACTAGGCGGACTACCTTGAAGTCCTATGGCTTGTTATTTAAACTAAAGAATGGTTTTGCTGATGTAGACACAAGTTTTGCTGATGAAGATGGTCGTGCTGCCCTCGAAGTCGTGCTCCATGCTCCACGTCATGAAGAGGTAGAGTTTTCTAATGTGACAATTCATAATATTCAATCAGGTGGCCCTATGGTTGAGCTCTCCTAAACATCCTATGCAAACATGTTTAAAGTTGTACAATGTGTAGCAGGGTATAACGCACAGGAAGTAAAGCATGCAGTAGAGTATAGTATAACGTGCTAAAAAGAACAGTAGCAGATATGAAAAGTAACACGCTGTAAATATAAACAAACCTGTATACCTGAGAGATCCGTTATTTTGTTAAATTGTAGTAGGCTGAAGTGTTCCTTAGCCCGTATCGGTAATCAAGAGGTGGACAACGAAGATTTAATTTTAAAATTCATATATATATATATATATATATATATATATATATATATATATATATATATATATATATATATATATAGCATGCATGTGGATTTCAGGCATACAAAAAGAGAGTTATATCAATTTTTGGTTATGGTAAAATTGTATAGTATCAGTTTTCGTAAAAAATCTATTCCTATCAGTTTTAAAAGTTTAGTTGTCCACGAGTCGATCACTTCGTAGGACATAGGATCACTAACCTAAGAAGGTACGGGTGCCTCCCTTGCCTCATAACGGTGAAGGATATGTCATCCTACGGTTCACCAGTCCCCTGAATCGGGTTCTGATGTCGTAGGATGAAACATCTTTCTGATCTATCAACGACACGCTTTTTTTAACATCGCCCTAACCCCAAAAGCTCTGAGAATGCAACAGCAATAAAGATCTGACCAAACCTATTTTTTTTTTGTGGCAGCACCTCCCCAACACTTTAAGATTTCGGCCCCAAAACTTCTATAACCAATGACTCTCAGGTCTCTCGCTTAAGGCTTTCTTAAAAGAAATCAGCACTCCAAAGAACCTCAAGCATACAGGATGAGCCGGCCAACAGAAAAAATGACAACAACCCTAAACCTTCCTAATCCACGGGCTTTTATAGCCAAAGAAGGAGGAAGCTCTTACCTCAGCTTACCGGAGGGGTGAGCCGAACGCGACAAGGATATGGCAAAAGGCGACAAGGTGCGACAGAGAGCGTGGAGGCATGGAGAAGCTTTTGCCAGGGGAGTGAAGCTTTTCCCAGAGTACGGGGGAGAGGGGACTAAAGCAGAAGCCTCGCGAGGAGGAGAAGGTATGGTTGCCGATTTGGGCTCGGCTAGGGCTTTACCCTGGTCGCGTGAGGAGAAAATTGCGAATGGGGGCGGGGGGCGACGGCTAGAGGCGTGAGGGAGAGTTAGGGATTTTAGGTTTTCTTCATTTTTTTATTTATTTTAAAATATTTTTTTATTCAAATTTCTCCGAACCGAACAAATTTCAACCCCGCACGAAATTAAAGCAAAGTATTCATCCTTCCTAAGTAAATTTGACGTTCTAGATGCAACCGCACAGTCCGTTTCTTCATTTGGGGTCGTTTGGACAACCTCGTCGACGGTCACGTCAAAGTCATGTCAAATTCAATTTTGTCAAAATTTTCATTCGCGATCGATTGTTTCAAAATTTAATTTCGATTCTGATTAATTGTGAAGTAAATAAATTTTCGATTGACGTGAATTTTAGTGTTTAAAGTGTCAAGGGTCCGAATTAGGAAATTCGTGTGTGCGGCGGTGTGAATCGTGCACAAGGCAAATCTAAGGCTTAATGATCCTATGGGGACTCATTTTGAGCTTCGTCGTATTAGTTTCGACCTTCTAAATGTTAGAGGTCGACAACCATACTAGCAGAATTTCAAAACGAGTAAAGAATCAGTTTGAATTTCTAAAATAGGGCGGGTCTCATCTTTAGTCCTCTAGGATACTCAAAGAGAAGTCTTATGGCTAGATCCTAAAATCCTAGGAAGAAAAATTAGACCTCGCCAAAAATGAGGTCAAGAAATGGACCCCCAATAGGTGTGGTGTGCTAACCAAGCACACCGCGAGTATTGACACACTTAGAACAAAGCGTAGAAAATTTCTGCTGGGGAGTATCAGGTAAATCTCCAAGACCGGAGATTCCAGAACTGTTGCTGGGGAAAAAAAAGGGGGGTGAATTTCAAATCACAAGATTTCAAGAGATTGGATTTTAGATTCTTCTCAATTTTTATTTCAAGTTTTAATTTTGAGTTTGAATTTTGATTTGATCAGAGTTTGAAGTTGGATTTAAGGCTGATTTCAAGATTGATTCCGTGGAAATTCTAGATTTTGAAATGAGAATTGGAGCCTAGATTCAAACCTCGGGATTTGAAGAGAACTAGAATTTAGGCTCTAGCCTCAAGAAGAAAGCTGGAAGTCAGTCTCCAGCCTCGATAATTGAAATGAGAACTGGAAGTTCAGCTCGAGTCTCGAGAATTGATGTTCTTTGATGACAACTTTAACTTGAACCATTGCGATAGGAAATGATCTTAAAGCAATGCGGTGTCGGATGATGTGATCCTCAACCTCTAGAATTTGAAATTTTGAATTTGAACCATTGCGATATGAAGGAATCCTAAAGCAATGAAGGTTTCAGATGTAAAATCCTCAACCTCTAAAATTTGATTTTTGATTTGCACCATTGAGATAAGGAAAAAACCTAAAGCAATGAGGTATCGGATGTAAAATCCTCAACCTCTAAAATTTGATTTTGATTTGAACCATTGCGATAGGGAAAGAACCAAAAGCAATGTAGTATCGGATGTAAAATCCTTAACCTCTAAAATTTGAGTTTTGATTTGAACCATTATGATAGGGAAAGAACCTAAAGCAATGCGGTATCGGATGTAAAATCCTCAACCTCTAAAATTTGATTTTGATTTGAGCCCTTGTGATAAGAAAAGAGCATAAAGCAAAGCAGTATCAGATGTAAAATTGTCAACCTCTAAAATTTGATTTTAATTTGAACCATTACTATAGGGAAAGAACCTAAAGCAATGTGGTATCAGTTGTAAAATCCTCTACATCTAAAATTTGATTTTGATTTGAACCATTGCGATAGCAAAAGAACCTAAAGTAATGTGTTCTCGTATGTAAAATCCTCAACCTCTAAAATTTGATTTTCATTTGAACCATTGCGATAGGGAAAGAACCTAAAGTAATGCGGTATCGGATGTAAAATCCTCAACCTCTAAAATTTCATTGTGATTTGAACCATTGCGATAGAGAAAGAACCTAAAGCAATGTGGTATCGGATGTAAAATCCTCAACCTCTAAAACTTGATTTTTATTTGAACCATTGTGATAGGGAAAGAACCTAAAGCAATGCGGTATCGGATGTAAAATCCTCAACCTCTAAAATTTGATTTTCGATTTGAACCATTGCGATAGGGAAAGAACCTAAAGCAATGCGGTATCGGATGTAAAATCCTCAACCTCTAAAATTTGATTTTTATTTGAACCATTGCATTAGGGAAAGAACCTAAAGCAATGCGGTATAGGATGTAAAATCCTCAACCTCTAAAATTTGATTTTGATTTGAACCAATGCAATAGAGAAAGAACCTAAAGTAATGCGGTATCGGATGTAAAATCCTAAACCTCTAAAATTTGATATTTGATTTGAACCATTGCGATAGGGAAAGAACCTAAAGCAATGCGGTATCAGATTTTGAGATCCTCAACCTCTAAATTTTGATATTTGATTTGAACCATTGCTATAGGGAAAGAACTTAAAGCAATGCGGTATCGGATTCTGAGATCCTAAACCTCTAAAATTTGATTTTTGATTTGAACCATTGCAATAGGGAAAGATCCTAAAGTAATGCGGTATCGGATTCTGAGATCCTTAACCTCTAAAATTTGATATTTGATTTGAACCATTACAATAGGGAAAGATCCTAAAGCAATGCGGTATTGGATGTAAGATCCTAAAGCAATGCAGTATTGGAGATTCAGATCTGAGGTTTATTTTTAATATTGAGATTCATTTTTTTTTTTGATGATTTGAGTTCATTTTGATTTAGATATCAATTTGATTTCGATTTCATTTTGATTTGAAGTTTCGTTTTGATTTAGACTTCAATTTGATTTTGGATTTCATTTTGATTTGAAGTTTCGTTTTGGTTTGGAGTTTGTTTCGTTATCTTATTCGATTTTCTTTTAAGTATTCATTTTTTTATTATTTGTTGTCATTCATTGGGGAATTTATTATGGGTTTTTTTTTGTGAAGTTTTATTTTATTCATTTATGTTTCATGATTTTTCATTTTTTTATTATTTTTTTTAGTTAGGGTTTGGACCCAGTCATAAGCAAGTGCGGCATCTGTGCTTCGTAGAACGATGTTGTCTTTGAAACATCACAATGCGTAGTTCTCCTTGAGGTATCATCCACTGACTGAAGACATTTGTAGAAAATGACCTAGTCTTTGAGGTGCTATTGGAATTATATCCTTTCAAGTACCTACAAAGATGTGTTATTTCTACAGACACCACAGCTAAAGGAACAGGAACTTCGTAGCTTCGTTTGTAACAGTCGTCACTCTTCACCGTTGATTTAGGAGGATTGTCCAAGCTGTCTTTGTGATGTTGCACTGACGCCCTTTGAATTGATGTTGGAGTTGTATTTGCTGGGTACTGAATGATATGACTTCAGAGTTAAATTTTCATTAAATGCTAATAACATAGCCCATTTCTTTAATTCTTTCTTTCTGGGCCTAAGCAGATTCAAAACTTATGCTCATGTGATAGAAATATTTTTCATTGGGCAAAGATATTTCTGAGTCAATTAATGGCCAACCAACAGACATAAAATCACTTGACTCTCTTCAAAGCATAATATCATAGGAAACTTCTTATAGTAGCCTTTCAAGTTTTATAAAATGGGGGAGGATTAAGACAATAATTTTTTATTATATGCTTGCCTCAAGCTTCTTCTCAGGGAGCTTTCTTATTTCATCTTTTTTTAAGTTTTTCGTTCTTTTTTTTATTGAGGATTAATATATATGGTGGAGCACATGCTAAAGATTTTGAATGTCTGGATTGTTACACCAATTTTTGATTTTGTGCTTACCTCAAGCTCTCCTTAGTTGGATCTTTACATTTTTTTTTACTCCTTTGTTTTCTGAGAAATACTATATCTGGCAAGACGTTTTTGTTAAAGATTTTGAATGTCAAAACTCCTCAAATTAATAAATCTAAAATGGTTTCTCAACATGAATCTTGGGATATTATTACTCATCCAAAAGTCTGGATCCAGTCACATGGTAGAAAATTAAAAGACCCTTGATATCCCGAACCAATCACTCGTATTTCAACCACACTGCTTCATTTCAAAATTTCCTTAAGATTCAGTTTGAATTCCTTAAAGTGAAGGACCTAGTCATTAGGACATAAATTTCATTCTTTCATGAAGTTACTCTCTTATCAAAATATCCAACTTTGAGCTTTCCAAATATGAAATAATTCAGAACAAAAAATATTTTTTCCATTCATTTTCATTCATAGCAGTGAGGGGATTTGACAGATCAACATCAATCCTGCAAATTTCCCTTTACATTGGTAGATGTAGTACAATGGTAGTCAAGAAGTGTCTTCTTTGTTGCCAATTACGTAGGACTCAGCTAGAACAAATAGATCGATCCAAATTATTCTGATAGAACCTTTTTCAGGTTCTTTTCAAATATTCTTCCGGGATTGTTACATTCCCATTTTTGAAATTATCTTCAAGCCAATCTTTGAAATCGCAACACTCTTCTATGGTGTGTCAAATGAACCTGAGGTACGGACAGTATCCTGGATGTCCTTTCTTATTGATTTCATCCATTCTTTTTGGCTCAGGTAACCAAAATTCAGGGTTCTTGATTAGATTACAGAACATCTTTCATGCTGCTTCGTCTTTAAAAGAGTACACCTTGTTTGTTCGAGCAACCATTGTTGGAACTTGTCTTTCATTTGTCTGGTAGAGTCTTTGTTAAAAGGATTGTTGAGCGTTCTGCTTGGGATGTTGGAAGGTCCGCTGATGTTATTCGACCTGTACTTGCAATTGTCTCTTTCCTCTATTAACCACAACAACTGTCTTATATTCCTTCTCAAATATCTTTGTTGGCTATAGTTCGTTGGCTTTTCCAAGAAAAACAAGTTGTTTAGCTTCTTCTTGAAGTCTTCCGGCTTTATTAAGTAACTTCTCGAATGTTTTGATGTTGAATCCTTTGAGCAAGAGAACAACTAGACCGTGAATGCTCTTTTGAAGAATTTCAACTGCGCGTTGCTCTCGCAACTGTGGCTTGCATCTCATGCTGAGATTTCTCCAACGCAGGATGTATTCCACCAAGGTTTCATCTAGTTTCTTTTTCTCTACCATAAGATCACCGACGGTGATGTGGTGCTGAGCTCCAGCAAACTGTTTGACAAAAAGATTTTCCATTTGTGTAAATGTCCTTAGCGAACCATTTGACAACTTTGCATACCAATCAAAGACAGCTCCAATGAGGCTATTCACAAATTGGCGGAACAAAAGTGCTTCGCTACCCCTCGCGTTACAGCAGCTTGCTCGGAAGTGTGCAACATGCTGTCGGGGATTTCCAGTTCCATCCAATGTTTTGAGCAACGGTGATACGAAACCTCTGGGGTACTGAATGGTATCAAACTTATCTGGGTAAGGTCTACCCTTTGAAACTGATTCCTCCATTTCTGATTGTACCAGGGCTTCTTTCAGCTGTTGTTCCACCATTTGTTTAATGTCACTCTCCAGCATCGGAACCTAAACTAGATCCTTCTTCGGTTTTTTTTGTCGGAGGTGGACTGTTTTCTTTCATTCGTAACATGAACAATTTCTGGTTAACTTGCTTCCAAAGTTGCTATTGGTAACGACTGCGACTGCCCTTGAATTGTACCCATGACGATCATTATTTCCTCTAGTTGTTTCTTCATTTGACCTATCTGCTCATCCCACTGTTGAATGGCCATTTGAAACGCATCCGCGGTGTTCTCCTTTCTAGGTAAAGTAGCGTCGAACGAGAATGGTGTGGCCTCTGTCTCGATGACGTTGATTTCTGCAAAATCACCTTCAATGTAATCTAGTAGGCTGTAATTTCCATTTTTGACATCTTCTTTTTGGTCTTCAAATAGTTGTGCAATGTCAACTCTGAGCTTTTCTATGGAGGACTCAATCGAACTTCCTTTGAGAATTTTTAGGTCAACTGGGGACTTTTGAGGAACATCACTTATCCCCTCGAGCACTGACGTATTTGTATAGAAGCCAAGCGAAACATCTGAAATCATATTCACTAAACCTTTTTCAGGTTCTTTTAAATATTCCTTCGGGATTGCTATGTTCCCTCGACCGAGGTTATACTCGAGCCATTTCTTGAAGATGAAGCAGTCCACTATCTTGTGTCCGATCATCCGGTGGTAAGGGTAGTACAATAGGCGATCTTTCTTGTCCACATCCTCTAGTTTCCTGGGCTCTGGCAACTAGAATCTGTCCTTCTCGATCAGACTACAGAACATCTTGCCAACTGCTTTGTTTTTAAAGGAGTATTCCTTTCTCAAAATCTCCTTCAGACTACGTGTCGGTCCGTGTGGTTTATGCCGAGACGTCTGCTGACTTGGCTGGCGGCACAGTGGCAGGTGGGGCTGTCGTGGCTGGTCGACTTTTAGACCTTTCCGGTTGTGCTTCTTTTCTTGTGCTTTCATTAGTTGTGCGTTCTTTGAATTGGACCCAATTTTGAGTCTGGAAAAAGGTAGGGTGTAAGCGTTGACTGACTCTTCCTTATGTAAAATTTCTTTTCCTTTATCTAAAAAAACAGTTGGTGTGGTGACGGTGGCTCTAATAGTAGGAGCTGAAGCAGTCCTCAGAGAACTCCCAACGCTTCTAGCGGCATACTTCACAACAATAGAAGAGTCTTTTTCAATCCACTCCATCTTTGGCATAGGGAGCTCTTCAACAATTTTCAAGTTAAACTCTACAATAGGCTCAACTGACTTTCTCATTTCGGTTTTCATCATTTCAACAGATAAATTCCCGAACTTAGTTTCAACACTGTCGAATCCTTGTCCAAACTTGATGACTTCCAGGTCAGGTAGTTCCTCCCTATTTACGACAAACTCCACTCCAGAGGTGAAAGAAAAGATCAACTTAGGTGAAGACATTGTCTCCTGTCATTAGAAGAATTTCTGGAAGTCAGTGATGTCCCTTGCTTTGCAGTTTCAACGAAAGTACTCAAGTTAACTTACTTTGTACTGGGCATCCTTTAAGCAAGTGAATTTTTGTTTTTGTGTTTCTTTTTTATTATTAGTGTATACTTGTTGTGTCTTAAGAAGTTTTATTTTGGTTTGAAATTTTGAAAAAATATTATTTTATTCACATTGAAATCATATTAATAGATCGATCCTATTCTAACACACCTATTGGGGGTCTACCTCGCCTCTTCGGGGAGGTGGGAGGATTCCGGAACCTCTCTGTTTAGGGGTGTCTAAACAGTGGCTCCAGAATCCAAAAAGAGTTGACTATACCCGTTCAAGACAGAAATGAACGTGGTATGCCAACGGAAAGAATGATAATTTGGTCCACAAGGGGCATGGACTCACTACCGATTTATGAAAGCAAAACCATCTGATCAAAATGTAGAGAAGAACTAGTCCCCAGCGGAGTCACCGAAAATTGTCGGCATATTTTTAGGTTTCGTGTTGTATTTTTTTTAAAAAGCGATCACCTACAGAAATTGTCGGCATATTTTACATTTTCAATTTAATTTAAATATATATAATTTGAAAGTGGTATTTAATTTTGAAAATAATTTTAAGTTAGAAAATTTTAAGATATGAAATCAAACCGATCTCACATCCCAGATAGTTTATATAAACGAGCACCACACCACAAACCGTGTATCTATCCCGAAGAATATAATCACTGCTTGATGATAAGACTCAATTAAATAAACTAGAAGATTTGTGACATCCGTTTGGTCTGCGAACAAATTTTATAAGCTGACAAGTTCCCCTGCTTAATATGTAGGAACTAAGCAGGGTTTGTATTACCTGGGTTCTTAAAGTTCCCTATAAGGGCAAGCCCCTATAGTTAATTACATCTTAAATGATGGGAATCGTTTAAAAAAACTCTCGATAATGACCAGTGGTTTTACTCTCAAGAATTTCAAAGTTTTATGTTTCAAAGAATTGAGCTTTGGAAATTTCAAAAAGGAATGGATGAAATTTGGAACAGTTATTTTTTTTAAGTGTCCAAAGGAAGAGAAGTAGGGGATGTCACGAACCCGAAGTGAACTTCGGTGACTTCCCACACTATCATAATGTTGGGCTTTAAATTTTGAAAATTAATTTATTTAAGTTTCAATCCTGCAAATTAATTATAGGAATTACATTTACATAATCACCTGGTTATGCAAATAACCTGAAGATAGGAGGATTTATGTCGTATCGGACGACAACCTTGAAATCCTAAGCGATTTAGGGCTTATGTTGCACAAGGCTGTGCAAAGGCCTAAAAGAATCGGTGAGGATTTATGTCGCACTAGGTGGACTACCTCAAAGTCCTATAGCTTATTATTTAAACTAAAGAATGGTTTTGCTGATGTAGACACAAGTTTTGCTGACGACGATTGTCGTGCTACCCTTGAAGTCGTGCTCCATGCTCCACGTCTTGAAGAGGTAGATTTTTCTAAGGTGGCAAGTCATAATATTTAATCAGGTGGCTGACCCGACCTCCAATATCGCAGTAATATTCGCTTCCAAAAGATGGCTAAAATTTTGACCCAATTTATAAATAGTAGCTAGTGTATAAAATTAAAATTTTGTAAAATTTTAGAAAATATTTTACACACTAGGGGTACTACGCAAGTATACATATCGTTTCAAGTAATATAGGGTTTTCTTTTATAACCCCAGTATCGATCCCACAGAGAAGCGAGGTAAGAAATCCTTTAAGCTAATTCCAGTCTATTTCTATAAGGCCTAAATTTGGAATGTCGATTAAAATGAGTTTTCTAATAACTAATCCTAAATTAAATTCTTAAATAAAAAGATAACTTATGGATAAATTGGTTTGAAGAAATTCAAGATATTAAAAATTACCTTTCTCTTGCAATTACATAGATAATGTGTAAGAAAGATATGCTTATAATTAATGTAGTAGTACCAAATAGAAGCATTCCTATTCTTTACCCTTTGGTCCAGGCATAAAGAACATTGGCTAATCTTTAGATCGGTTCAGGATGTTTTATTAGTAGAATGGGTTAATCTAGGCTCACACTACTAGATGTTGTCGGCATATTTTTAGGTTAAGTGTGTTGTATTAATTTTTGAAAAAGGGGTCGCCTAACAGAAATTGTGCGGTGAATTTTTAATTTAATTTAAATAAGTAGTATTTGATTTTTGAAAATAATTTTAAGTTTGAAGATCTTAAGATATGAAATCAAACCGATCTAACATCCCAAATAGTTTATATAAACGAGCACCACATCACAAACCGTGTATCTATCCTAAGGATAGACACACTGCTTGATGGTGGGGCTAGATTAAATAAACTAGAATATTTGTGACATCCGTTTGGTCTGCGAACCAATTTTATAAGCCGACAAGTTCCTCTACTTAATATGAAAGCATTAAACAGGGTTTATATTACCTGGATTCTTGAAAATTCCCTATAAGGGCAAGCCCTTATAGTTAATTACATCTTAAGTGACGGGAATCACCTAAGAAAACTCTCGATAATACTCAATAATTCTGCTCTCAAGAATTTCAAAGTTTAAGGTTTTCAAAGGATTGAATTTTGGAATTTCAATAGGGAATGAATCAAATTTGGAAGATTTTGCTTTGGGAATTCAAAGGAAGAAAAGTAGGAGAAATTACAGATTCGAAGCGAACTTCGGTAATTTCCCGACTATCCTATTGTTTGGCTTGAATTTAAGAAGGTCCTAATATTTATTTAATATTTTGATTTTGTCAATTTTAGTTGATTAGGACTTATATTTATATGATAGAATCATAGAAATAGCCTGGAAGATGTGAGGGTTTATGTCGTATCGGACGACTACCTCAGAATCCTAAGTCCGGTTAGGGGTTAGTTTGCAATGCAAATGCCTAACGAAAAGGTTGAGGATTTATGTTGCACTAGGCAAACTACCTCGAAACCCTATGGTTTTGTTGTTTAATTCTAGGAAAGTTTTGCTGATGTAGATTCAAGTTTTGCTGACGACGATGACCGTGCTGCCCACCATGCTCCAAGCTCCTTGTTGTTGCAGAGGTTTAGTTTTAGATGTCATAAATCAGGGGATGAGAAAAGTGTTTTGGTTTAGAGAAAATCTTAATTTCCAAGTGTTTTTGTGTTTTAATTAAAACAAATCTTAAAGTTGATTATAACGACATCGGTTAAGATCCCACGGTTCCATCCTTCCGGCATCGTTATTTTTATCGGATTCACTTAGTCAAGATGAATTTGCTAAACTCAACTGAATGAGTTCCACACTTTCATTTAGACCGTGGGAAATCCCGTTAGCAACACGTAGGTTACATCATCGAGGTATTCCCGATCATCCAACAGGACGTTTTAATTTAGTTGTAATTTTAGTTTTGTGTTCGTTTGTGATTAAATTTTGAGTTGTTTTATATTTTGAAATGTTGTGGCGGTGAATTTTATCTTTCAATGACTTTTAATTTAGTTTTGGTTTCGCTTTTAGGGACTATCCTAAAGGTGTGGGTTTTCATGCAACAGCTTGTTTATCATGCAAGAAAAGTAAGTGCGATGCGATTAAATAAATTGCAATAAGGTGAATTGCAATAAAATAAAAGCGTACTCGGAGGGTCTTTCCATCATCCCAAGCCGCACTTAAAACACAATTAGAATATTTAAGCAAGTTCCTAGGTAAAGCTAAGGGAAGGGTTATGGTTTTCTACCAAGTTCCTAATCCTATAGCTAGTCATTTCCTATGACGTCTAGGTTCTTGTGTTTTGGTTTAAGGACGATTTTCTCCATCAAAGAATAATTAAGTTCAACTGTTCTTATGAACATCCTATCATATCGAGGAAGTGCTTAAGGAAAATCTTAAACATCTTTTCAATATTTCTAGGATTGTTTTAAGTCCAAATGAATTTAATTATACAAATGAATTAATCGTCCGGGAATTCAATTTTTGTTGTTGTCTTGCTCAGTGAACTAGGACATTTGAATATCCTATAAGTGGAGTAACATTTCATTTAATGTTCTATTTAGGAGTTATGGTAATAAAAGTTTTCGGGGGCAAATTGGTATTCAAATGGTTTGTGATTTAATTTAATCTCAGTTATCACATTTAAATTTGGAATAGTGTTCAAGTTGCTTTATATTTAATTTCTTTCATGTCTTAGGTGATGTTATTTTTAATTTAATTTAACTTTAATTTAATTTAATTTAATTTTAATTTTAATTCAATTTAATTTAAGTCAATTTAGTTTGATTTGATGTTAAATTAATTTAGTTTAATTTGATTTAATTTCCTTTAATTTAATTTAATTTGATTTAATTTTAAATTAATTTAATTTAATTTAATTTAGTTTAATTTAATTTAATTTAATATGTTTTAATTTAATTTTAATTTAATTTAATTTAACATTTTTTAATTTAATTTAGTTTAATTTAATTTAATTTAATTTATTTATTCAATTTAATTTAATTTAATTTAATTTTTTTTTAATTTAATTTTAATTTAATTTAATTTTTAATTTAATTTTATTTTTAATTTTATTTTATTTTTAATTTTAATTTAATTGAAAATTTAAAAAGAGTTTAATAATTTAACTTTAATTTAATTTAAATGATTAAGTCTTTTAACATTTTAAAACTTAAATTTGAATTATCATTTTTAATTAGGAATTAAATATTAATGAGATGATTAATTTAGGGATCTTTAAATTAAAGAATAAATCTCTTCCTAATAATATCCCTATTTTAATAATTCCAATTTTATTATTCTTCCCAAATTTAATCAATTATTTAATTAAGGTTTATTTTAATTATCTCCAAATTGTTTAATAGGTTTCTACCCATTAATTATTTAAATTTCAATCATCCAAATCAGATTAAGATCAAATATTTTACTTGTTAATTTTATTAAACCTAAAGTTTTAATTAAGGGTTAAAATTTTAATTACCATTTTGCCCTTCAAGCTTAATAATTTCATAACTCACTAAATTGAGCTTAAATGAACTTGAAATTTTTATGTGACTTCACTCATATGCCAATAAAGACATGAGAGGAGAAAATGTTATTTTTCTGTATTTAATTTATTTATGTAATTATTTTTGGTGGAAAATAGGAATTTCCAAGGAAAATTTAATAATATGACCAAGGGAAAGTTTCTGTCCTTAAGAAAATTATGAGACATTTCTAATGACCAGGGGACCACTTGGACCAATTTTGGTGATTTTTTGAATTATATTATTTTTATAATAATTATTTTAAGTTTTGGAGTGTTAATTAATTTAAAAATAAAATAAAGGTTGAAAAATGAATTTTATATTTTTCAAAAATCTCTCTGATATCAAGGAAATCAGAGAATCAATTTTTGCAATTTTTTGATTTTTCTATTATTTATTATAATTATTTTAGTGAAAATGCCAAAAAATGTATTTTATAATTCTTAAATTACCTTAGGGCTTTAAAATTTAATATCTCATTAAATAGACCTAAGAAAAATATAGGATTTGTTCCTAAGTGATTAAAATTCAAAATGTGACATTTTGGTGAATTTTATTATTTTTGTGATTTTTATTATTTTTTAATTATTAAAAATATTAAAATAATATTAAAAATCAACTTTTTTAGAAAATAGAAATTTTAATTTTCTTAAATTCCCCTAATATCAGAGAGGCTCCAAAACCAATTTGGTGAATTTTTGAAAGGTATTTTGAAAGTTATGAATTTTTAAAGTTTAAAATGACTAAATGGCTTAATCAACCCATTTAGTAGGGCTAACCAAGTCCAATTGACTTCAAATTTTTATGGGGGGTTCCTCTGATCCTAAAGGTCAGTGGAGAATTGATTTCAAGTCAATTTGATGTATGGTTAACTCTATTTAATTAGGGACCTATTTTGGGTGTTTAAGCCAATTAGGGTTATTTTAAATGAATTAACTCAAAACCTATTTTTCCTAGGGTCCTCTGGTCATAAGAGACATCACCAAATTTTCCAAGAATTTATTTCACAACATGCTAATTATTGGAATTAAAATACTCAAAGCAGTAACGTGAATTTTAAAAATCAATAACTTCTCATAGGGATGGCCTCGACTTTGGAAAATTCAGGGAATGTTCACAAATTCGAGAGGCTTCAAAAGCCCTATGGTCTCATGCCATGGTGAATTTCCTATATGCATAGAGAATTAAAACAATGCGGACAGTAAATAAATTATTAAAAATAAAATATTTGATGAAATTAAATGATTTCTTTTCCACATTATTCTCCTCCGTTCACTCGAGCAAGAGGGTATTTTTATTTTATTTTTCTCGATTTTCCTACACAAAGTTATGGATTTTTGAAGTTTAGGGAATTAAATAAATCAGAAAATCCCTAATTTTCTATTTATCCGAGTCGGCGCCGCGTCAACCTCGGCATCTCCGAATGGCCACGCGGCGCGCCCCCATTCGAAGCCGCCTTCCGACTCAGCGCCACGCTGCCCGTGGTTCACGTATCATCTTCTGGTCCGACGCCATCTGAGCCGTCCGTCCGCGCGTGAATTGAATGAACGGCATCAGTTCATCATCCCCAGGCCTCCTAGCCCGAGAATCGTCCATCTTCTAGGCCTAAGATCTCACTCGATACTTGACCAAATTTAACGTTCTTATGCTCTATGGATTCGTCTCGAGAAGACAAACACATCCATACGGTTTATGTGGCATGAAATTGACTTAATGAAAATGGAGAATGTTCAGAAGCTCGGGAAGAAGAGTGAGGCCATACCTTTGCTCAGAGAAGTGTGGCTTCGATCTGAGGGTTGTTTCACCTTCGATTGGATCCTAGCGAAGCTCCGCATGAAGTCTCCGGTCCGGTGAATTGCTCTGGTAAGATTTCGACCACGGCTCGATCACAAAGCTTGGAGGCTCGGAGCAACCGGGTGGCTCCGGAGATGGGGCTTTTGCTGGTGGACACCTTCTCTTGGTCCGGTGAAGGTGTAGGACCAATCAATTTGAGGATTGATCCACCGTGGAGAAGTGTCCTCGGTTTTGGGTGGAATTTCGGCTGAGAAATCGGATTTTGTCGATGGGGATTAGGGCAAATCGACACTCGGGGATCAACTGCTCTAAGGGTGGAGAAGGGTTTGGAACAATTTTGGCAGAGTTTCGGCAAGGTTTTTGCAACTCTCTTCTCATGGACGTGAGGGGGTGGTCTTTAAATAGGAGAGGGTGGAGGGCCTCCCAGGGAAAGTTAGGGCTTGGAATCAGCTGCTCTGGGCATGGGAAGAACAACCATGGTGGCCATTGGGCATGGGGCAGCTCAGCAAGGGAGAATTCCAAAGTTGGCTCACATGTGAGCTCTCGGCCATGGTGTTTTCCGGCGACACTGGTGGCCGGCCGACGGCATTGGTCACCATCTTGTTTAGGTGGGTCGTGGCCGGGGTTTAGTGTAGGCAATCGGCAAATGCCATGTGTAAAGAGCTTGGATTGAAATGGAATGGGGGGAAGGCCATTTTGGTTTCAAATGAGTCAACCCATGATTTTGGGCTAGGTTCACCACCCAAGGCCTGGTTTAGGCTGAATAGAAAGTGATTTAGGTCAACTTAATCAGTGGGGAATGGTCACCATCCAAGTACAATTAAGCTTAAGCAAGGTTTAGTGGAATCATGGGAGTGGTTAATCACCTTTAGGAATTAAGGAAAGAGTCTCCTCCTTTTGCCCAAAATGGCATGGTGACATGTAAAGAGGCTCTCATGGCTTCCATGTGGCTCATGCATGGCTTCATGGCTCACCTTTGGCTTGGGAAAAGTCAAGTCAATTTCATGGAAATGGATTTAAGAAAAATTTTGGTATTTAGGGGTGATTTGGCATGAGGCTTGATATTGAATTATTTGATGATGGGATTATAACTTAGGGAATGGCTTTGATTAAATGGATGGCAAATGGAAATGTCATGTGGGTTTTAGGGCCAATTTTGGGCTTTTGTATTTGGTGGAAATGGGCTTTTAAAATGGTTTAGGGAAGTGGGCTTTTGGATTTTAAAATGGATTTTAGGATGGAATTTTGGCAAAGGCTTGGGCCAAATAATTGTTGGGTTTAGCTCATAGATGTGTCATGAGTGACTTGAAGCAAATTGGGAGTGATTTGGGTTTGAATTGGGTTGAATTTGGGCTTCTTTGGTGAATGGGCCAATATAGGTCAAATTGGACTAAGTTGGGCCAATGTTGGGCTAGGGTTGAAATTGATGTAAAATTAATGTTGGTAAATGTCTATGGAAGTGTTTCAAAGAGGTTTTGACTTTGGTTGGTCTTTGACTTTGGGGTTTGGGTTCATTTGGGTTAGGTTTGGGTTTAGGTCAAAATTGGGCCTTTTAGCTTTGGGTTGAATTTGAGTGGGGTTTGGGTCTAAATGTTGGGCAAATCATGTTAGTGTTTTGTTTGTAGGGATGTTAAGGAAGGCTTAGAAAAGATTTGGGGTTAATTGGAGTTGAATTGGGTGAGTTTGGGTTAGGTTTGGGTCATGGGTCCAAATTGGGCTCTAAGGCCAAAAGTGAAATTGGATCCAAATTTCAATCAAATTGAACTTGGATTTGGTCTAGATTGGTGTTGGGAATGTTTAGTTGAAGTTTAGAATTGAATTGGACCAGAATTTGGGTCAATTGGGTAGGTTTAGTTTGACATTGGGTTTACTTAGGGTTAAAATGGGTCAAATTGGGGGTTTTGACAAAAGTAGGGTAAATCGACAAAATTGGCCCATAGTGTTGTTGAACAAAATGAAATTAGGAATATTTGGGATTTTCTGGAATTTTCTGAGAATTTTCTGAATTTTTGGATTTTTGGGTCAAGAGGGGTATTTTGGGTATTTGGAGGGTATTGGGAGGTATTTTTGGAATTTTTGGTATTTTTGGGTATGGATGATCAGTTTGAGTAATGTGGAAATGTTTGGGATTGATTTTGGGGAATTTTGGGTGATTTAGGTGATTTTGGAAATTTTGGGTAGTTTCAGGGCATTTGGTAGGTTAGAAGTGTGTAGGGTCCCGGGGTCAAAAATTGAAAATTTGGAAAATGAAGATTGGGTGAATATAAGTGGAATGAAATCATTTTGGTTGAGCCATGAAGCCATACCAAGCCCACATGAGCCATGAAGGGACTCATTCGAGGCATTCACTATGTTGTTCCTAACCCTCTTAGCGCAAGGGCTTAGGGGTTAAGGACCATCCATGTGAATCACCTACATGAGTCAAGAGGTCAAGTTAGGTATGGGTGTGGTTTTAGGAGGTGTGTGAAAGTGTAGTGTATGAGTGTAGTGTGTGTGTAAGTCAGCCCCTTCACCAGACCAGGCCACCCAATGCAGTCCTAAGGCCAAAGAGTCCTATAGGAACTCATCCTTTAAACTTCTACATTTGATTTCAACCCTCTAAGTGATTAGGGGTCTATAGTCAAGTTCGTAGAGTTTGCAGGGAGTTAAGAAGTGGTCTGAAATTCTAGATGGTGGATCCCAATTCTAGTCCTCTATGATAGTCAAAGTAAAAGCCTAAGGCTAGATCCTAAGTACTAAAAAGAAGAAGAGAAGACCTCATCAAAAATGAGGTCAACAAATGGACCGCCAATAGGTGTGGTGAGCTGACGGAGCACACCGCGCGTATTGGTGTTGACCGAAGCGATCAGCAAAACCAACACAGATGTCCAAGTGACAAACTTAGGACGAAGTAGAAGAGTTTCCGCTGGGGAGTGTCATGTATATCTCTGAAACTGGAGATTCCTGAACTCTCGCTGGTGAAAGGAAAAGAAGGTGAACTCCAAATCACATGATCTGGGGGAATTTCAATTTAGATTTCATTTTGTTTTAGTTTAAGTTTTGATGTGTGAGCTTAGATTTTAGTTTGAGTTTTAATTTAGATTGAAGTTTGGTTAAGATTAATTTGAAGGGATTTGATTTGAAATGAAAATTGGAATTTCGTGGTTTTAGATGTAACATCTTCAACCTCAAAAGAAAATTTAATTGATTGGATTGAATCATTACAATGAGGAGAAATCTCAGAGCAATGCGGTATTGGATGTAAAATCCTTAACCTCAAGAGTTTGATTTTGATGTATTTCATTGCAATAGGGAGAGAACCTAAAGCAATGTGGTATCGGATGTAAAATCCTTAACCCCAAAAGTTTGAATTTGATGTATTTCATTGTGATAAGGAAAGAATCCTAAAGCAATGCAGTTTCGGATGTAAAATCTTCAACTCCAAAAATTTGATTTTTGATGTATTTCATTGCAATAGGGAAAGAATCCTAAAGCAATGCAGTTTCGGATGTAAAATCCTCAACTCCAAAAGTTTGAATTTGATGTATTTCATTGCAATAGGGAAAGAATCCTAAAGCAATGCAGTCTTGGATGTAAAATCCTCGACCCAAAAGTTTGAATTTGATGTATTTCATTGCAATAGGGAAAGAATCCTAAAGCAATGCAGTCTTGGATGTAAAATCCTGAACTCCAAAAGTTTGAATTTGATGTATTTCATTGCGATAAGGAAAGAATCCTAAAGCAATGCAGTTTTGGATGTAAAATCCTCAACTCCAAAAATTTGTTTTTTGATGTATTTCATTGCAATAGGGAAAGAATCCTAAAGCAATGCAGTTTCGGATGTAAAATCCTCAACTCCAAAAGTTTGAATTTGATGTATTTCACTGCAATAGGGAAAGAATCCTAAAGCAATGCAGTCTTGGATGTAAAATCCTCGACCCAAAAGTTTGAATTTGATGTATTTCATTGCAATAGAGAAAGAATCCTAAAGCAATGCAGTCTCGGATGTAAAATCCTCAACTCCAAAAGTTTGAATTTTCAATAGTCATTGGCTTTGCAAAGATTTGTAGTGTTGATTTGAAAAGTGCGGAATTTTGGTGTTCCGAAAATTTCATGAAAGTTGTAGAAGACTTTCGTAGAAGGAAATAGATTGGGAGGGCATATGTAGATGTCACATACCCCATTCAAAAGAGCTAATCGGAAGTCACTGATTTGGATTGGATATAATTCCTCGCCATCAGATTCGATCCGTGTCAATGGAATCAACCGCTTCCATCCCAGACAAGGGAAAGAGTAGAACGGATTGGATTTCAAATTTGGGAGATTGAATTTGAATTTTCGATTGAGATTTGATTTGAGATCTGGAAGATCGAATTTGAGATTTGATTGAGATTTGGAATCTGGAAAGATTGAATTTGAATTTGATTGAGATTTGGAATCTGGAAAGATTGAATTTGAAATTTGATTGAGATTTGATTTGAGATCTGGAAGATCGAATTTGAGATTTGATTGAGATTTGATTTGAAATCTGGAAAGATTGAATTTGAAGTTTGGAAAGATTGAATTTGAATTTTATTTAAAATTTGATTTGAAATTTGTGTTCATTTGCTCTGTCCTTTAACGATTCAAATTTTATTTTATCGTGAATTTAATGTTCATGTGAATTTGGTGTTTATCATTTTCAGATTTTTAAGGAAAGTTTCCCTTTTATTCTTTTTTTTATTTCTTTTCTGTTCTTTGTTCGAAGTTCATTTAACTTTAATGGCGTTTCCCAGTCAATTTGCACAAAAGAGGTGAAGGCCAAAAAAATGTGACATGGTCACTTTCATTCCAATCATGTCGAAGATACTTCATACAACTTAATCTGGAATACATCTCATACAATCCATGTAGACTCAAAACGGACTATGTATGATCTTTTTCAATCCATCCAAAGAAGCATCTGTCAAAAATCCATGTCTGAATAGTGGGGTACATGGTCAATAACGTCACCTTCCAAGCCATCCTTGGCAAGGATGCCGTATGAATGTACATTGGAGGTGTGATATTTTCCATGTAGCTCACGGCTCATAAGGCCGGAGGCTCTCTAGCTCCGGTCCGTCCGGAAATGGTAAGGTGTCTTCCTCGTCGTCCATCCTTCGAAAGTAACCGAGATCCGCTTCATCGGTACTCCCGGTATGCAATGCTTAGCGATATCCGCTCCGTTGCCTTTCGCATCATGACGGAACCTACCGGTAAAGGTATCTTCACCGGCCCTCGGAACTCACTCGGGCCTCGCTATCCGGAGGTCGGATCCGAACATGATGTTACACTCGTTCAGGAAAGAGATTGTGCAGAAAGGTCTGACAAAGTCGTGGTGATCTATGTGTGGGGGTATGCAGTCACCCTGCTTGTAGATGTTAATAATGCAGCTATTGGGTATGCAATCTGCTGGCAGTACCCTCCATGTTATCAATATCTTTACCATTCTCTTGATGACTAATGGCATCGGATCCACTTGCCCATGACGGAGTATTCCCGGTGGGTTTCCCTTTTTGTCCTCCGCAAAGTTGTAACAGCATCCACATTGTATTGTAATTCTTCCTTTCCCTGGCATCCATCTCCGGGGTTCTGAGTAGGTGTTTTCCCTTAGGAGGCCTGCTCGGCCCATTCTTTTCAAATCCCGGATGCAATCCACGATTTGTTGTTGTTCATATTCTGAGAATACGTCTGTATGTAGCTCGAGGCCCTCTAGTATATTGATCCTTTTGCCTCTGATTCTCTCGAAGTATTCAAAGGTTTTCTTTTCGACATTTTGCATTCTCTCCAGCTCGTATTCCGGAATAATCTGCAAATGGCGAGGCCTGGTGACATATTGTGGGATATACGGCTCAATCCCTTCACGTTCTCCTGCATACCTTGGCTCCTCGGGGATGATGTTCGTCGGGACATCTCCCGGGGTTGCTTCTGCAACAAGGTCATGCATCACTGGTGGTTCTATCTGGAGGTGTGGTAGCCTTCTTTCTTCTGATCTTTGTGAGATTTCCCTGGTCCTTTCTGTTATCTTAGGAGCTGGCCTCCTTTCTTCAGGTTCCTGGTGAACCGGTGTCCTTGAAGTGTATGTGCCGGCGTAGCAACTCGTCTCGTCGCCCGGTCCGCGACTAGTTTGGTTAACATCTTACGGATACGGCTATTCTTATTTCTTCGTTGCGTTGCGTGAGAGTAGCTCTTCGAGCTTCTTGAATCTCCGTGGGCGCGGTGTCGACAAACCCGCCTCTCTGCCGTAGCGACTACGGACTTCATTTTCTTATCTTCTTCGGTGTTTGCCTTTCTTTTCTTCGTCTCTGGATCGGTGGCTTGGGCCACCCACTTTCATCACCTGTCCGCCGGGCAGTTCTTCTCGGTCAACTGGGACCCAGTCACTTTCCTCGTACTGTAGGCCTGCTGGTGCGAAATCCGAGTCAATCTCGATTATCGCTCCATCTTTCACCCTCTTTTCATCGAGTGCAAGGCTTACGCCATTTCTAAAGTTCAGGACCAACCGCCCGCTCGACATTTCCCTACGAAAAGACAAGGAAAAGGATCAGGGGCTGTACTAAGAACAAGAACATTAAGAAAATGTTTATTAAAGACAGTTTTTTTTTTTTTTTACTCTTATATTTTTACAACTTAACAGGAATGAAGTGGGATAAGATCAGGAAAGAGATTTTGATTTGGAAAAGAAAACAAGGAAAACTTTATTATTATGATTTTATTTATTTTAGCACATTTTATTATTTTTGGGTTCGGACCCAGTCATAAGTAATTACTTCGCCCGTGTTTCTTAGGGATGAAGAATTCATTCCTTCGAAACATCAGGTAGCGTAATACTTTTTTAAGTATCGTCCGTTGATTGGAAGCATATGTCGTTCTCCCTGGCAATTCACTAGCTGGTAGGAACCTCCTGAGTATACTGCTTCAACCACAAACGGCCCTTCCCAAGTGGGTTCAAATTTTCCTCCTATCTTGCGGTGTGTAAAAATAGGTCTCTTGAGAGCGAGAACTAAGTCACCAACTTTGAAGGTTCTTGGGCGGACCAGTTTGTCATGGGCTTGAACCATCTTAGCTTGGTATAGTTCTAAATTCTGCTGCACTGCAAGTCTTTTCCCTTCCAGGCTTTCTAATTCCTCTAGTCGTAATTTGGCGTTCTCTTCTATCGTGATCTTATTTGCAACTACGATTCTGAGTGAAGGAAGCTGAACCTCTAAAGGTAACACTGCCTCGGACCCGTACACCAGAGCGTAAGGTGTAGCTTGAGTAGGAGTTCTGAAGGTTGTCCGGTAGGCCCATAAGGCTTCTAATAACTTCTCGTGCCAATTTCTCTTATTAAAGTCCAAAGTTTTCTTTAAGATTTGAACGAGAGTTTTATTAAAAGCCTCAGCGAGGCCGTTTGCTCTTGCGTAGTAAATTGTTGAGTATCGCCAGTCGATTCCGTGTCTCCCGACAAAATTGTTGATTTGCGTGCTTCGAATGCCGACCCATTATCTGAGATGATCCTGCGCGGCACTCCGAAACGGTAGACAACTTGGTTCTTGAAAAACTGTAGCACGTGGTGTGCTTTCACCTCTCTAAGTGGAACTGCCTCTGCCCACTTGGAAAAGTAATCTGTAGCCGCAAGAATGAAACGATGTCCTTTTGAAGATGGTGGTTCTATTGGACCCACTATATCTGTGCCCCAACATTCAAATGGCCATGATGCAATTGTTGGATGTAGCACATTTGGAGGTTGGTGTAGAACCACTCCGTGCACTTGGCATTGGTGACAGCTCTTGGCGATTTTCATGCGCTCGGTCATCATCGAGGGCCGATAGTACCCCTAGTCTTTTAATTTTCATTTTCATCTTCGGACCCGACCGGTGAGCGCCACGGACTCCCGAATGCACCTCTTTAACAATTTCACGGGCCTCGGACCCGCTTAGGCACCTTAGCCACATTTGATCAAAAGACCTTCCGTATAACGTGTTGTTTATTAATTTGTAGGACGTAGTTCTTTTCTTAATCCGATGGGCTAGCGACCTATCGTCCGGTAGCTTTCCTGTTCGCGGGTAGTCTATTAATGGTCGTCGCCAATCTTCCGTGTTTTCTCGTCACTCGTTGCAACTGATTTTTCTTCTTTTCCCGATATGTGTATCGTGTCTATGTCGAGCTGTGATAGGACCTGACGTCCGTGAACTGACACTTCCACTAACTCATCTTGCGAACAGGCAAATTCTTTTGCTAGGCGAGCTAACGCATCTGCTAAGGCATTTTCTTTTCTGGGAATTTTGTAGATTGTCACATTCGAAATTTGTTCTAACAACTGTATGGCATACTGGAAGTTTTGCTCGAGTCTTGGCTTTAAAATTCTGTACTGTCCGACGTTCTATTGAATGATCAATTGCGAATCCCCGTAGATGTTGATATCTGTTATCCCCATTTGAATAGTTAATTCCAGTCCTGTTATGAGGGCTTCGTATTCTCGCTTCATTGCTTCGTACACGGTTCGTTAAGTGGTAGGAGTATCTTAACATCCCCCGCTCCGGTGTTATAAAGATTAGCCCGATTCCCGCCTTCACGGCACTATCACTTGCGATTCTTCGTCTTTGTGTGCCGAAGATGCTCCGTCGAAATATAATTCCCAACGTCGATCATCGTGGTCTTCTAGGCTCATTATTTGTTCATCTCGGCAAATCGTCATCGAGAGGAGATTCGCCGCAAAGGGTGTGCCGCGAGGAAGTCTGCTAAGACTTGTCCCTTTACGGCACGAAGAGGCACGAAAGTTATATCGAATTGGAATAATATCATTGACCATCTGGCAAGTCTGCAGGAAAGTGTTGGACGAGTCATCAAGTATTGCAATGGATTAAATTTCAAGATCAGGTTGACCTTATGAGAAAGCATGTAGTGCCTGAGCTTTTGAGCGGCGAAGATCAGGGCCAAACAATGCTTTTCAATTGCGGGATACCTTATTTCCGTCGGAAGTAAACGACGGCTTAAATAGTAAAGAGCATTTTCTTTACCCTCATCATTGACCCGGCTAACAGTGGCTCCGAGAGAGTCGTCTAAAGCCGCGGTATAAAGTATCGACGGTCTACCCGAGACTGGGTCGCTAAGACAGGAGGTGTCATTAAATATTGTTTAATGTTCTCGAAGACTTTCTAGCATTTCTCTTCCCAAATAAATTTGGCGTCTTTTTTAACTAGTGCCGAGAAAGGCTGACACCTACCTGACAAGTTTGAGATAAAGCGTCGAAGATATGCCAGCTTCCCTTGAAAAGATCGTAGTTGTTTTAAGGTTTTGGGAGGCGGCATTTCTAAGATAGCTTTAATCTTTTCCGGGTCGATTTCAATCCCACGATGTCGGACAACGAATCCTAAGAATTTCCCTGAGGTGACGCCGAAGGCGCATTTTACGGGATTCATCTTAAGGTTAAATTGTCTTAATCGTTCGAAAACAATTCTCAAATCATACAGGTGGTTTTCCTTTACTTTGCTTTTGATGACCACATCATCCACGTATTATTCGACTTGATTGTGGATGAGATCATCAAAAATTCTTGTCATCGCTCTCTGGTAGGTTGCTCCTGCGTTCTTCGATCCGAATGGCATCACTCGTGTAGCAATATACTCCGATCGACGTTCCGAATGTCGTAAGCTTTTCATCTTCTCGGAGCCATTTTTATCTGGTTGTATCCTGAAGATCCATCCATGAATGAGAATATTTCATGCGTTGAAGCAATATCGATCATTAATTCTGGGATCGGTAGAGAGAATTCGTCTTTTGGACATGCCTTGTTTAAATCTCTGAAGTCTACACAAATTCTGATCTGACCATTCTTCTTTCTGACTGGCACCACGTTGGCTAGCCAAATTGGGTATTGTTCTTCATGGATAAATTTGTCGTCTATTAGCTTTTTAACTTCGGCTATGACTTGTTGTTTGATTTCTAGACGCATTCTTCTGGGACCTTGTCTGACTGGGACAGAAGTAGGATCCACTCCTAGCTTATGGACTGCGACCTCTGGAGCTAATCCTGGCATCTCGTCGTAGCTCCAAGCAAAGCAGTCTTTAAATTCCAATAATATCTTGATTATTCCTTCGGAGTCTTCTTTATTGAGTAAGGAGCTAACAAAGGTAGATCTAGGCTCTTCGCTAGTACCTAAGTTAACTTCCGTTAACTCATCTATTGTAGATTTAATTTCTTCTTCGAATTCTGGTGGAGCGTCTCCAATTTGTAAATCTTCAAATTCTTCTGTAGTTTCCATGCAGTTTTCATTAGACTCGCAAGTGACAACCAAGCAAAATTCAGTATCGTCAACTGATCCTACTGTGCCGAATCCGAGACCATGCTTTGAATTGGGCGGACGACCGGAGTTATTCCATAATTTTTCAAAATGTTGTGATTGGCCTTTTATCCATTGTCGAGGTAAGAAGCCACGCTGAATTAAATTTTGAACACAGGGAGAGTACCACTCAAAAGGTAATTCCATTAATTCTGATGAAGTGACATCTTCAAATTGTACATTATTTTCAGTTTTGGAGGAAGAAGCACCACGGTAGAATTTGATTGGCTTTGCACCGCCGCTATGTACCTCTTTGACCACCATACCCTCGATCTTATTAGAATGAATCGGGGTCAGGGTCATAGTATGTACATAGTGATTAATCTTCTCGTACATTGATTTATATTCTTCATTCTTTTCATCTTCGAGAGAGATCTTGAATTGCGGCTTCTTCTGACTTATTGTCGCTGCTTCCTGCTTGATCTATTTTTAGAACTATCTTCCCAATCAACATTGATGGTTGATTTCCTCTGTCCAATCGTCCTAACGTCTCTGCCACGACCTCGTCCCCGGCCTCGACCTCGGATGACAGTTGTGGAGAAACCTTCACCATCTCGCCGTAAGGGAGTGGTGAGTGACCGTTGGACTAGAACTTCAGGTTCTTCGTTGTCCCGAACTTTCTTTGCTTCATTCGTTATGGTATCTCTGGAGAAGATTGTTTTCTTCGGAGGTGCATAATAAGCTGCATCTTCATGAATTCCAATTTCATGTACGGAGAATGGTTGTAAGTCACCTTTGATGCACTGTTCCCCTCCATCGTAGTATTTAATGCACTGATGTAGAGATGATGGTACCATCCTGTTTTCATGTATCCATGGTCAGCCTAGTAGAGCGTTGAACGACGTTTCTGAATCAATTATGTGAAATTTTGCGGTCGTCTTTGCTAAGTCACCGGTCTTCATTAGTAGTGTTATTGATCTGAGGGATCTTTCTCCTTTCTGGTTGAATCCTCTTAATAACATTTCGTCGGCTTCGAGCTCACGAGCATTAATTTCCAAATATGCTAGTGTTCGAAGACTCATTATATTGATTGATGCTCCTGGATCCACCAATACTCTGGAGAGTGTGAATTTCCCAACTGTAACTGAAATGTACAACGGTCGGTTGTGATCTGCTGTCCCAAGTAGTAGGTCATTATCTGTGAAGGTAACGCCTCGCTGTTCCTTTAACGAGCAAACCTCATCTAAGGAATCTCCAGCCATTTGAGCTAAGTAAATTTCCGGATCAAGTAAGGCCTTGATCAGAGCTTCTCTCATCTCCTTTGATAAGATGAGAGCGTCATAGATGCTCAGTTTGGCCGGTAGTTTCCTAAGATGGGCTAGCACGTTGTAGTCCACTTTATTTTCATGTGTTTCAGCTTCTTCCCGAATGGGTATTTCTTCTACCGGGGTTGGTTCTTCTTGAACAACCACCTGCTTTCCTTTGTCCTTTGGACCCATTCTCGGAGGTAGAACTCTTCCACTTCTTAAGTTAACTTCTGTAATTTCTTCTGACTCTAGTGTTGAGCTTGCTGGTGTTTCTTCCTGAATCGGAATGACAAGTTCTTCCGGATTAACTTCAGAGTCTGAAGGCTCTAATTCTATTGTGACTGGAGCTCCTCAAAACTCGCAGACAGATTCGTTGCTTGTTGAACTCTCGTAGCCTCCTTGATGGATGTCTTCTTCGTCATTGCGATCGTCGAGATTGTGTATGATTTGAGAATTGTCATTGGTATCGAATTTGATGTCCGGATTGTCGCTTGTTACATAATTGTTAGAACCAGTCAAAACGTAGCCAACGCCATCACCCTTATCATTATAAGATCCCACCGGAGTGAGCAAATAATCATACAGAGTCAGAGGTTCGAGGGATTTCTCCCCCGAATCGGAAACAACTATCCTAGGATAAGCAGCCCCTAGTCTAGCCTTAGGAACCTCGGTCCTCTCTTCTTCGTCGATTTTCTTCTTCTCTTCAATCGTCTCTCGTTGAGGTGGTTCTTCTATCGCAAGTGATAGTGCCGACTTGACAGGTTTCGAACTTTGAATCGAAGCTCGCACCGAAGCGGTCTGGATGCTGTCTAAAAACGTTTTTGAAGACCTTGTCCAAGCGGTAGTCCATCCATCGTCAGTCGTATAGGGATCTATCGGAACGATGAGATCAGTCGAGACAACATTGACGGAACCTCCTTTCTGGGGTTCCTTCATGTACTCCATTGGGATTGTTATATTCCCTTTCCGAAGGTTGTCGTTGAGCCAACTTTTGAAGGTAATGAAATCTTCTATCTTGTGTCCAAGCATCCGGTGGTAGGGGCAAAAGTTGGGATCTCCTTTCTTGTTGACTTCTTCTGGTCTCTTAGGCTCTGGCAGCTGGAAATCTGGAGTCTTCATCAGACAACGGAACATTTTCGGCACTGCTTCATTCTTGAATGGATATTCCCTGCTCAGAAGCTCCCTTAATGTACATTGCGGACGAGACGGTTGTTCATACTGTGGAGTTGACTGATAGCTGGGTCGGGGTTACTGGTAATTCTGTTGAGGTTGTTGTGGTCGTTCGGACGATATTTGTATCGGTTGCTTGCCTTTGTCGACTGCTGCAACGATCCCGGATTTCTTTTCAAAAGTCTTCACAGGCTTTTGGCTTGTCTGTCTTGTCGGCAAAACTTAATTGCTTCGCCTCCTCTTGCAAGCTCCCGTCCTTGCTTAACAACTTCTCAAAAGTCTTAATAGTAAATCCCTTGAGGAGAAGTGCTATCGGGCCGTGAATGCTCTTAAGTAAGATGTCGATTGCATGTTGTTCTTGTAGTTGTGGTTCACATTTCATACTTAGATTCCTCCATCGAAGTATGTAATCCACCAAAGTTTCGTTCGACTTCTGCTTCTCTACCACTAAATCACCTATAGTGATGTGGTGCTGAGCTCCGGCGAACCGCTTGATGAAGAGGTTTTCTAGTTCTGAGAATGTCTTCACCGAACCATTTGGTAATTCTGCATACCAATCAAAGGTGATCCCTGACAGGCTGCTGACGAACTGTCGGAAGAGTAATGCATCACTCCCGCCGGCATTGCAACAACTGGCACGAAAGTGTGCAACATGCTGTCGGGGGTTCCCGGTTCCATCAAAGGTCTTGAACGAGAGGTGGTACGAAGCCTTTCGGGTATTCGACGGCTTCGAATTCTTCAGGGTAAGGTCTACCCGTCCGAATGGATGTCCCGCTCTTTGATTGTGCTAAGGCTTCTCGCACTCTCGCCGTTCCACCAAGCTCTTGATATCTTTTTTTGGAATCATACTTTGTGTTGTATCTTTCTTTAGCTGATCATCCCCGTTGACGGATGTAATCTCCTTTCCTCCGTCCACAATGTGAATGACCTCTGGAGGCGTCTCTCTTTGGGGTTGCACTTGACTCTGGAGAGTGGCTAGGGCTATAGCCATCTCTTCCATCCTCTTCGCCATTTGGGCGATCGTATCGTCTTTCTCTTGAAGCTATCTTCTCATCATTTCCGGCTCCTCTCTTTTCGCGGCCGCAGGAGCACCTTGTGAAGCCGACGAGGCTCGTGTTTCGACCATGTTGATTTCTCGCATACTCATCGTCCATGAATTCCGATGAATCAATCTCGTCTCCGAATTTCTCTTCTCTTTCTTTTGCTAGTCGTCGAATATCAGTTCTCAACTTTTCCATAGCGTCCTCTAGCGGTCTTTTCTGTGCATCCTCACAGTTGTCGTGTGATAGCCGTCGGGTTCCCTTCTCACGAGTCCCCTTACTCGCAGGTGGCGCTTTCTTCGCATTCAAGTCTCCCGACGAGACTTTCCTTCTCGAGCTATTGTTTCAATCTTAACTCGTCCGAGTAGTGGGACGCCATACCATCCTTCTAGTAGCGAAGGTCTAGGACCGGATGGTCTCGTCGCCCAAATGCTGGAAGGTGGTATCCTCCCTAATCTGCAACCCTGAAACAACGATAGGCGGACTAGCCTTCATCCTTTTATTTGGCTTTTCGGTAAAGATGGCAGGTTCTACTCGTGGCCCAAGATGGAATTTGAATGGCACCCGCCATATCCTTCGTAGAATCTCCGATACGGGGCATTTCTCTTTCTTTGCTAGCTTCTCGATCACAGTCTGTAGTCGGGCAAATGGCATGATCCTAGCCCTTTTCTTTCTGCTGTCGTCGTAGTATGCTGGTCGAGGTAATGTAGAAACAATCCTGCGGACATTTTCCTCGTCAGCTGCGGCGGAAAGGGGATGGAATCTACTTCCTTCCAAAAAGGGTGTATCTTCAGGCAATGGTATGTATTCGGGTAGTGGTGTGTACTCAGGGATTTCTGGGATTTCCTCCAGGAAAGCAACTTCGGCAGCTCTGGCCTTCCTGGCAATCTTCCTACTTCTGTTCCTTCTTTGGGTCCGTGTTAGTGATGGAATTCTTGAGCTGGACCCGATTTCAAAAACAGAGGGTCTCACAGGAAAGTCTGTACCCTCCACGGTAGCAGGTTCACCATAGTTCTGGATTTCCTTCCCCTTTAATCTGGCAGAAGCCGGGGTAGGTGCAGAGACAACTAGACCAGTGGGGGTAGCAAGAACAGTCCTCCTACGGACAGCAGTACTCCTCTCAGTCGGGATCTTTTGCAGGGGAGGAAACACTTGGGTTGACCTAAGGTTTAACTCGATCAGCGGCTTCTTATCTTCAGATACTTTGTTTGTCAGTGCGAAAAGGGAAACGTCAGTGATCTTGACATTTGTGTTCTCGAATCCTTGTCCAAACCGGATGATCCCATTGTCGGGCAGCTCATCCTTGTAAACGGCGAAGTCGAGTCCATTGGTGAAGGAGAAAATCAGCTTTGGGGCCTCCATTTATGCAGGGTAGATCCTGATTGTCAGTCCCAAGTTATGCTTCTTCTCATTAGGACGAAAAGAAAGGAATTGAAAAGAGTCCGAACTCATTCTTGTTCATGTATTTATAAGAAGGAGTTATTTGTTAAAAGAGTCATTCATTAGAGGGTTTGTTTATTTAGAACGGAATGTTTGAAGGTGTAGAGAAGGTAAGGAATCCGATTCAGAGTTGGAAAGGAAAGGAAAGTCTTATGCAAGACTTCTCGACTCGAAGGATCACTCCTAAACTAACACCTATCGGGGTCCACCCCACCTCGAAATGAGGTAAAACGATCTCGGAACCTCTCTGTTTAGGGGTGTCTAAACAGTAGCTCCTAAATCCGAGAGAATGTTGGCTACACTTGTTCAAGGTAGAAATGAACATAGTATTCCAACGGAAAGAAGGATAGCTTGATCCACGAGGACATGGATACACTACCGATTTTTGAAAGCGAAATTGTCTGATTAAAAATGGAGAGAGGAATTGTCCCCAGCGGAGTCGCCAGAAATTGTAGGCATATTTTTAGGTTAAGTGTGTTGTATTAATTTTTGAAAAAGGGGTCGCCTAACAGAAATTGTGCGGCAAATTTTTAATTTAATTTAAATAAATAATTTGAAAAGTAGTATTTGATTTTTAAAAATAATTTTAAGTTTGAATATCTTAAGATATGAAATCAAACCGATCTCACATCCCAAATAGTTTATATAAACAAGCACCACATCACAAACCGTGTATCTATCCTAAGGATAGACACACTGCTTGATGGTGGGGCTCGATTAAATAAACTAGAAGATTTGTGACATCCATTTGGTCTGCGAACCAATTTTATAAGCCGACAAGTTTCCCTGCTTAATATGAAAGCATTAAACAGGGTTTATATTACCTGGGTTCTTGAAAATTCCCTATAAGGGCAAGCCCCTATAGTTAATTACATCTTAAGTGACACGAATCTCCTAAGAAAACTCTCGATAATAATCAATAATTCTGCTCTCAAGAATTTCAAAGTTTAAAGTTTTCAAAGGATTGAATTTTGGAATTTCAATAGGGAATGAATCAAATTTGGAAGATTTTGTTTTGGGAATTCAAAGGAAGAAAAGTAGGAGAAATTACAGATTCGAAGCGAACTTCGGTAATTTCCCGACTATCCTATTGTTTGGCTTGAATTTAAGAAGGTCCTAATATTTATTTAATATTTTGATCTTGTCAATTTTAGTTGATTAGGACTTATATTTATATGATAGAATCATACAAATAGCCTGGAAGATGTGAGGGTTTATGTCGTATCGGACGACTACCTCGGAATCCTAAGTCCGGTTAGGGCTTAGTTTGCAATGCAAATGCCTAACGAAAAGGTTGAGGATTTATGTTGCACTAGGCAAACTACCTCGAAACCCTATGGTTATTTTGTTTAATTCTAGGAAAGTTTTGCTGATGTAGATTCAAGTTTTGCTGACGACGATGGTCGTGCTGCCCACCATGCTCCAAGCTCCTTGTTGTTGCAGAGGTTTAGTTTTAGAAGTCATAAATCAGGGGATGAGAAAAGTGTTTTGGTTTAGATAAAATCTTAATTTCCAAGTGTTTTGGTGTTTTAATTAAAACAAATCTTAAAGTTGATTATAACGACACCGGTTAAGATCCCACGGTTCCATCCTTCTGGCATCGTTATTTTTATCGGATTCACTTAGTCTAGATGAAATTGCTAAACTCAACTGAATGAGTTCCACACTTTCATTTAGACCGTGGGAAATCCCGTTAGCAACACGTAGGTTACATCATCCGAGGTATTCCCGATCATCCAACAGGACGTTTTAATTTAATTGTAATTGTAGTTTTGTGTTCTGTTTGTGATTAAATTTTGAGTTGTTTTATATTTTGAAATGTTGTGGCGGTGAATTTTATCTTGCAATGACTTTTAATTTAGTTTTGGTTTCAGTTTTAGGGACTATCCTAAAGGTGTGGGTTTTCATGCAACAATTGTTTATCATGCAAGAAAAGTAAGTGCGATGCGATTAAATAAATTGCAATAAGGTGAATTGCAATAAAATAAAAGCGTACCTGGAGGGTCTTTCCGTCATCCCAAGCTGTACTTAAAACACAATTAGAATATTTAAGCAAGTTCCTAGGTAAAGCTAAGGGAAGGGTTATGGTTTTCTACCAAGTTCCTAATCCAATAGCTAGTCATTTCCTATGACGTCTAGGTTCTTGTGTTTTGGTTTAAGGACGATTTTCTCCATCAACGAATAATTAAGTTCAATTGTTCTTATGAACATCTTATCATTTCGAGGAAGTGCTTAAGGCAAATCTTAAACATCTTTTCAATATTTCTAGGATTGTTTTATGTCCAAATGAATTTAATTATACAAATGAATTAATCGTCCAGGAATTCAATTTTTGTTGTTGTCTTGCTCAGTGAACTAGGACATTTGAATATCCAATAAGTGGAGTAACATTTCATTTAATGTTCTATTTAGGAGTTATGGTAATAAAAGTTTTCGGGGGCAAATTGGTATTCAAATGGTTTAATTTGATTTAATTTCCTTTAATTTAATTTAATTTGATTTAATTTTAATTTAATTTAATATAATTTAATTTAATTTAATTTAATTTAATATTAATTTAATTTTAATTTAATTTAATTTAACATTTTTTAATTTAATTTAGTTTAATTTAATTTAATTTATTTATTTAACTTAATTTAATTTAATTTAATTTATTTATTCAATTTAATTTAATTTTATTTAATTTTTTTTAATTTAATTTTAATTTAATTTAATTTTTAATTTAATTTTATTTTTAATTTTAATTTTTAATTTTATTTTATTTTTAATTTTAATTTAATTGAAAATTTAAAAAGAGTTTAATAATTTAACTTTAATTTAATTTAAATGATTAAGTCTTTTAACATTTTAAAACTTAAATTTGAATTATCATTTTTAATTAGGAATTAAATATTAATGAGATGATTAATTTAGGGATCTTTAAATTAAAGAATAAATCTCTTCCTAATAATATCCCTATTTTAATAATTCCAATTTTATTATTCTTCCCAAATTTAATCAATTATTTAATTAAGGTTTATTTTAATTATCTCCAAATTGTTTAATAGGTTTCTACCCTTTAATTATTTAAATTTTAATCATCCAAATCAGATTAAGATCAAATATTTTACTTGTTAATTTTCTTAAACCTAAAGTTTTAATTAAGGGTTAAAATTTTAATTACCATTTTGCCCTTCAAGCTTAATAATTTCATAACTCACTAAATTGAGCTTAAATGAACTTGAAATTTTTATGTAACTTCACTCATATGCCAATAAAGACATGAGAGGAGAAAATGTGATTTTTCTATATTTAATTTATTTATGTAATTATTTTTCGTGGAAAATAGGAATTTCCAAGGAAAATTTAATAATATGACCAAGGGAAAGTTTCTGTCCTTAAGATAATTATGGGACATTCCTAATGACCAGAGGACCACTTGGACCAATTTTGGTGATTTTTTGAATTATATTATTTTTATTATAATTATTTTAAGTTTTGGAGTGTTAATTAATTTAAAAATAAAATAAAGGTTGAAAAATGAATTTTATATTTTTCAAAAATCTCTCTGATATCAAGGAAATCAAAGAATCAATTTTTGCAATTTTCTGATTTTTCTATGATTTATTATAATTATTTTAGTGAAAATGCCAAAAAATGTATTTTTTAATTCTTAAATTACCTTAGGGCTTTAAAATTTAATATCTCATTAAATTGACCTAAGAAAAATATGGGATTTGTTCCTAAGTGATTAAAATTCAAAATGTGACATTTTGGTGAATTTTATTATTTTTGTGATTTTTATTATTTTTTAATTATTAAAAATATTAAAATAATATTAAAAATCAACTTTTTTAGAAAATAGAAATTTTAATTTTCTTAAATTCCCCTAATATCAGAGAGGCTCCAAAACCAATTTGGTGAATTTTTGAAAGGTATTTTGAAAGTTATGAATTTTTAAAATTTAAAATGACTAAATGGCTTAATCAACCCGTTTAGTAGGGCTAACCAAGTCCAATTGACTTCCAATTTTTATGGCGGGTTCCTCTGATCCTAATGATCAGTGGAGAATTGATTTCAAGTCAATTTGATGTATGGTTAACTCTAATTAATTAGGGACCTATTTTGGGTGTTTAAGCTAATTAGGGTTATTTTAAATGAATTAACTCAAAATCTATTTTTCCTAGGGTCCTCTGGTCATAAGAGACATCACCAAATTTTCCTAGAATTTATTTCACAACATGCTAATTATTGGAATTAAAATACTCAAAGCAGTAACATGAATTTAAAAAATCAATAACTTCTCATAGGGATGACCTCTGACTTTGGAAAATTCAGGGAATGTTCACAAATTCAGAGGCTTCAAAAGCCCTATTGTCTCATGCCATGGTGAATTTCCTATATGCATGGAGAATTAAAACAATGCAGACAGTAAATAAATTATTAAAAATAAAATACTTGATGAAATTAAATGATTTCTTTTCCATATTATTCTCCTCTATTCACTGAGCAAGTGGGTATTTTTATTTTATTTTTCTGATTTTCCTACACAAAGTTATGGATTTTTGAAGTTTAGGGAATTAAATAAATCAGAAAATCCCTAATTTTCTATTTATCCGAGTCGGCGACGCGTCAACCTCAGCATCTCCGAACGGCCACGCGGCGCGCCCCCCATTCGACGCTGCATTCTGACTCAGCGCCACGCGGCCCGTGGTTCACGTATCATCTTCTGGTCCGACGCCATCTGAGCCGTCCGTCCGCGCGTGTATTGAATGAACGGCATCAGTTCATCGTCCCCAAGCCTCCTAGCTCGAGAACCGTCCATCTTCTAGGCCTAAGATCTCACTCGATACTTGACCAAATTTAACGTTCTTATGCTCAATGGATTCGTCTCGAGAAGACGAACACATCCATAAAGTTTATGTGGCATGAAATTCACTTAATGAAAATGGAGAATGTTCAGAAGCTCGGGAAGAAGAGTGAGGCCATACCTTTGCTCAGAGAAGTGTGGCTTCGATCTGAGGGTTGTTTCACCTTCGATTGGATCCCGACGAAGCTCCGGATGAAGTCTCCGGTCTCGGTGAATTGCCTAGGTAGGATTTCGACCACGGTCGATCACAAAGCTTGGAGGCTGGAGCAACTGGGTGGCCTGGAGATGGGGCTTTTGCTGGTGGACACCTTCTCTTGGTCTGGTGAAGGTGTAGGACCAATCAATTTGAGGATTGATCCACTGTGGAGAAGTGTCCTGGTTTTGGGTGGAATTTCAGTTGAGAAATTGGATTTTTTCAGTGGGGATTAGGGCAAATTGACACTGGGGATCAACTGCTCTAAGGGTGGAGAAGGGTTTGGAACAATTTTGGCAGAGTTTCGGCAAGGTTTTTGCAACTCTCTTCTCATGGCCGTGAGGGGGTGGTGTTTAAATAGGAGAGGGTGGAGGGCCTTCCAGGGAGAGTTAGGGCTTGGGATCAGCTACTCTGGGCATGGGAAGAACAGCCATGGTGGCCATTGGGCATGGGGCAGCTCAGTAAGGGAGAATTCCAAAGTTGGCTCACATGTGAGCTCTCGGCCATGGTGTTTTCCGGCGACACGGTGGCCGGCCGACTGGCATTGGTCACCATCTTGTTCGGGTGGGTCGGGGCTGGGGTTTAGTGTAGGCAATTGGCAAATGCCATGTGTAAAGAGCTTGGATTGAAATGGAATGGGGGGAAGGTCATTTTGGATTCAAATGAGTCAACCCATGATTTTGGGCTAGGTTCTCCACCCAAGGCCTGGTTTAGGCTGAATAGAAAGTGATTTAGGTCAGCTTAATCAGTGGGGAATGGTCACCATCCAAGTACGATTAAGCTTAAGCAAGGTTTAGTGGAATCATGGGAGTGGTTAATCACCTTTAGGAATTAAGGAAAGAGTCTCCTCCTTTTGCCCAAAATGGCATGGTGACATGTAAAGAGGCTCTCATGGCTTCCATGTGGCTCATGCATGGCTTCATGGCTCACCTTTGGCTTGGGAAAAGTCAAGTCAATTTCATGGAAATGGATTTAAGAAAAATTTTGGTATTTAGGGGTGATTTGGCATGAGGCTTGATTTGGAATTATTTGATGATGGGATTATAACTTAGGGAATGGCTTTGATTAAATGGATGGCAAATGGAAATGTCATGTGGGTTTTAGGGCCAATTTTGGGCTTTTGTATTTGGTGGAAATGGGCTTTTAAAATGGTTTAGGGAAGTGGGCTTTTGGATTTTAAAATGGATTTTAGGATGGAATTTTGGCAAAGGCTTGGGCCAAATAATTGTTGGGTTTAGCTCATAGATGTGTCATGAGTGACTTGAAGCAAATTGGGAGTGATTTGGGTTTGAATTGGGTTGAATTTGGGCTTCTTTGGTGAATGGTCCAATATAGGTCAAATTGGACTAAGTTGGGCCAATGTTGGGCTAGGGTTGAAATTGATGTAAAATTAATGTTGGGAAATGTCTATGGAAGTGTTTCAAAGAGGTTTTGACTTTGGTTGGGCTTTGATTTTGGGGTTTGGGCTCATTTGGGTTAGGTTTGGGTTTAGGTCAAAATTGGGCCTTTTAGCTTTGGGTTGAATTTGAGTGGGGTTTGGGTATAAATGTTGGGCAAATCATGTTAGTGTTTTGTTTGTAGGGATGTTAAGGAAGGTTTAGAAAAGATTTGGGGTTAATTGGAGTTGAATTGGGTGAGTTTGGGTTAGGTTTGGGTCATGGGTCCAAATTGGGCTCTAAGGCCAAAAGTGAAATTGGATCCAAATGTCAATCAAATTGAACTTGGATTTGGTCTAGATTGGTGTTGGGAATGTTGAATTGAAGTTTAGAATTGATTTGGACAAAAATTTGGGTCAATTGGGTAGGTTTGGTTTGACATTGGGTTCACTTAGGGTTAAAATGGGTCAAATTGGGGGTTTTGACAAAAGTAGGATAAATCGACAAAATTGGCCCATAGTGTAGTTGAACAAAATGAAATTGAGAATATTTTGGATTTTGTGGAATTTTCTGAATTTTTGGACTTTTGGGTCAAGAGGGGTATTTTGGGTATTTGGAGGGTATTGGGAGGTATTTTTGGAATTTTTGGTATTTTTGGGTATGGATGATCAATTTGAGTAATGTGGAAATGTTTGGGATTGATTTTGGGGAATTTTGGGTGATTTAGGTGATTTTGGAAATTTTGGGTAGTTTCAGGGGCATTTGGTAGGTTAGGCGGGTGTAGGGTCCCGGGGTCAAAAATTGAAAATTTGGAAAAATGAAGATTGGGTGAATATAAGTGGAATAAAATCATTTTGGTTGAGCCATGAAGCCATACCAAGCCCACATGAGCCATGAAGGGACTCATTTGAGGCATTCACTATGTTGTTCCTAACCCTCTTAGCAAGGGCTTAGGGGTTAAGGACCATCCATGTGAATCACCTACATGAGTCGGGAGGTCGAAGTTAGGTATGGGTGTGGTTTTAGGAGGTGTGTAAAAGTGTAGTGTATGAGTGTAGTGTGTGTGTAAGTCAGCCCCTTCACCAGACCAGGCCACCCAGGGCAGTCCTAAGGCCAAAGAGTCCTACAGGAACTCATCCTTTAAACTTCTACATTTTATTTCAACCCTCTAGGTGATTAGGGGTCTATAGTCAAGTTTGTAGAGTTTGCAGGGAGTTAAGAAGTAGTTTGAAATTCTAGATGGTGGATCCCAATTCTAGTCCTCTAAGATAGTCAAAGGAAAAGCCTAAGGCTAGATCCTAAGTACTAAAAAGAAGAAGAGAAGACCTCATCAAAAATGAGGTCAACAGATGTCCAAGGGTGACTATGGTCGGCCTACCAGTGACCCGTTCCCTTCCTATAAATCAAATTATTAGAGTTTAGTCTGTCACTCTAAAAAATAATCAATTTTGCGCCCAATAAACAATATCTTCCTATTTATTTGCACTTCAACTTGAATAACCCGCACAAGGCCTTCGACTACCCAAGGATTCATGTGATATCTACTAGTTAAGAATTCATCTCCTTCTAGGTCTCAGAATTCTTCAACAGGTTTTACAATACAAGTGATCCATTTGTAAAGTAAATGAAGATCCGGTATGAATATCATCACATTAATTTAATAAGAGAATATCTAAGCAAATCTTAATTCCTAAACATGCATCTATTTCATTACGAAATAAAAGTAAATGAAAATAATGACATAAGAAGAAAAAGAATTGATATAACTATATAATAAATTAAGTGTCAACAAGGAACTTATTTCATTAGTATTCTATTATATTTATGCAACTATCTGTCACTTAGAAGCATCTAATAGATAATTCTATCATAAAAATGATTTTCCTACGCATGTCACTACTTCATATTAAAAGAAAGAGTAAAGGAAATCACTTACGAAACATGGATAATTCACGACAGAAAACTTGGTTTAAAACAAAGAAAATCCACTAGAAAGTGTTTACAACAATTATAAGAGAATGAAGAACACAATACTTAGCTTTTTCCTTCTGAAAGAAAGAAAAAGATCTCTCCACCAAAGTTTCACACTGATCCATGCGACACTCATACATCCCTTTGATAAATATCTCAAAATCCCTCACCAATCTCTCCATAAGATGTAAAAATCTACATCTTCATAACTCTAAATGACTAAAATGACTAAGGGGAAGAAAGAGACTATAGGGTGCGATTTTCTCTGAAGGAGTGGCCTCCCATTTATAGGCTTCAAGGGTTGCCTCAAGGCACCTCTTCAAAATGTGTCCATGTTCAATGAATCTTCTAGGAGGTCTGTCTGGTGCCTAGGCCCCGAAATATGGCGCCTAGGCGTCGGACACCGCGTCCAGTTCTTCGCACCTCTTCACTTTGGCTTGCATCACTTAGCGATTAAAACCGTTTTGGAGCATCCAAATGCAATGCATCACGTGTCCTATTATCAAGGAACAACTGTAAGGCTTCTAGAAGGTCTAGAAACTACTTAACACCGTCAAAATAACTCCCAAAGTCGTCAAAATCCCGTCCAATAACCGTTTCTGGATGATTCTGGCACCTAGGCCTTGATTCTGGCGCCTAGGCGGCGTTTCCTCATCTTCACTAGCGCCGGGGCGCCGGATTTGGCTCCTAGGCCCCCACCCTGTGCGCAGCTCCACCATTTTGATCTGTTTGACTCTGTTTCGCCTCATTTCAGTTGTGTTGCATTCTTAACATCTTCACCTACGAGATAGACATAAAAACAACCTTTCATAAAAGTATAATTTCATACAAAAACATGTGAGAAATATAAAAGATATTAAACGTAGAAAGACATATCAATATGTACTAAGTTAAAATCTTCTTCCTTTGCTTATTTTGGCTCAAAATTGCATAGTTTTTGCTTCATTTTCTATAAAATCGTATTTTATACTTGAAGACAAAAATATGCAAAATTACTTCCTTTATAATGTAATATCATTAAAAATGTGCATAAAATGAGCATTAAATCTATACTAAAATTAGGTACTTTTTTTCTTGGATCAGTGGCCCTATGGTTAAGTTCTCCTAAACATCCTATGCAAACATGTTTAAAGTTGTACAATGTGTAGCAGGGTATAACGTACAAGAAGTAAAGCATGCAGTAGAGTATAGTATAATGTGCTAAAAGGAACAGTAGCAGATAAGAAAAGTAACACGTTGTAAATAAAAACAAACATGTATACCTGGGAGATCCGTTATTTTGATAAATTGTAGCAGGCTGAAGTGTGTCACACAAATGGAAAGCAAGCCAAAAAAGCAACATCGTCTAAAAAACTCAAGAAAAGACGACGAATGACTTACGATAGAAAACTTTAGAAATGGAAAACAAAACAAAAATAAAATCATCGAAACCTCGGGAAAATCCCAAAAAAGGGACCATGAGTGTTCCATTCAAAAAACATATGAAAAATCTGAATAAAACCGCAAGCACTCGGGTCGAGGCTAGGCTCAGAAACTATGTAGTATGTTCTCAAACGGTCGTCGAAGGCTACTCGGTCACCCAAATGTATAAAGCCGGCTAAGCAACTAGAAGGGTGTCCTACTAGACCTAACTCAGCAGGGTGCTCCTTGGCCCGGTACTGGTAATCAAGAGGTAGAGAACCAAGATTTAATTTTAGAATTCATATATATATATATATATATATATATATATATCATGCACGTGGATTTCATGCATACAAAAAGAGAGTTGCCTCATATTTTAGTTATGGTAAAAATGTATCGTATCAGTTTTCATCAAAAATCTATTCTTACCTTCGTAGGGCATAGGATCACTAACCTATGAAGGTACAGGTGTCTCGCTTGCTTCATGATGGTGAAGGATATGTCATCCTACGGTTCACAAGTCCCCTAAATTGGGTTCTGATGTCGTAGGATGAAACATATTTCTGCTCTATCACCGGCGTACCTTTTTTATCATCGCCCTAACCCCAAAAGCTCTGCGAATGCAACATCAATAGAGATCCGACCAAACCTAATTTTTTTTTGTGGCAGCACCTCCCCAACACTTTAAGATTTCGGCCCCAAAACTTCTAGAACCAATGACTCTCAGATCTCTTGCTTAAGACTTTCTCAAAAGAATTCAACACTCCAAAGAAGCTCAAGCATACAGGATGAGCCGACCGGCAGACAAAACGACAACAACCCTAAACCTTCCCAATCCACGGGCTATTACAGCCGATGAGGGAGGAAGCTCTTACCACAACTTACTGGAGGGATGAGCCAAATGCGACAAGGATAGAGCGAATGGCGGCAAGGTGCGGCAGAGAGCGTGGAGGCATGGTGAAGCTTTTGCCAGGGGAGTGAAGCATTTCCCAGAGTACGGGGGAGAGGGGACTGTTGACCTCATTTTTGATGAGGTCTTTTGCTTCTCTCTTTAGTACTTAGGATCTAGCCTTAGGCTTTTCCTTTGACTAATCTTAGAGGACTAAAAATGGAACACACCACATAGAAATTCAAACACTTCTTGACTCCCTACAAACCCCACGAGCTTGATTATAGAGGTTTAAAGGATGAGTTCCTTATAGGACTTTTTAGCCTTAGGAATACCATGGATGGCCTGGTCTGGTGAGGGTTGACTTGCACATACACTACACTCTCACACACATTCCAAGTCCTAAAAACACACTCTCACCCAACTTGACTTCCTGACTCATATAGGTAATTCATATGGATGGTCCTTAACCCCTAAGCCCCTGGCTAAGAGGGTTAGGAACAACATAGTGAATGTCTCAAATGAGTCCTCTCATGGCTCATATGGGCTTAATATGGCTTCATGGCTCAACAAAATGATTCCATTTCACTCACACTTGATCAATATTCTTTTTTTCAAAATTTCAGTTTTTGACGCGCCCGGAGCCCTGGACCCACCAAACCTACCAAATACCCTTGAAATGACCCAAAATTTGGAAAATTACCTAAATTACCCAAGATTCCTAAAAAATAATCCTAAACACTCCCCACCACTCAAATTGACCACCTTTGGCCAAAATACCAAAATTTCCAAAAATACCCCTAAATCCCTCAAAATTACCAAAATACCCTTTTACCCCAAAAATCCAAAAATTCTAAAAATTCCCAGAAAATGTCAAAAAATCCTAAATATTCTCAATTTCATTTTGTTCAACTATACTATGGGCCAATTTCGCCAATTTACCCCACTTTTACTAAAACCCCCAATTTGACCCATTTTTTAACCTAAGTGAACCCAATGTCAAACCAAACCAACAACTTAGACGCCATAGGAAATGACTAGCAAAAGGATTAGGATTCTGGTAGACAACCAAAACACTTTCCCTTAGCTTTACCTAGGTATTTCTTGCAAAAATATGTTTAAATGCTCTAACATGTGTTTTAAGTGTAGCTTGGGATGACGAGAAGACCCTCCAAGTACGCTTTTATTTTATTGCAATCACTTTATTGCAATTTATTACATGCATTGCACTTTACTTTTTTTGCATGTTAAACAAGATTGTTGCATGAAAACAAAAACCTATAGGATAGCCACAAAAAAGAAACCAAAACTAAGTTAAAAGTCATGACAAGATAAAATTCACCGCCACAACATTCCAAAATATAAAACAACTCAAAGTTTAGTCACAAACAGAACAACAAAACTACAATTGCAACTAAATTAAAACATCTCATTAAATGATCGGGAATACCTCAGATGATGTAACCCACGTGTTGCTAACGAGATTTCCCACGGTCTAAATGAAAATGTGGAACTCATTCAGTTGACTTTAGCAAATTCTTATGGACTAAGTGAATTCGATGAAAATAACGGTGTCGGGATGACGGAACCGTGGGATCTTAATCGGTTTTGTTTAAATAACTTTAAGATTTGTTTTAACTAAGACACTAAAGACACTTGGATTTTAAGATTTTCTCTAAGCCAAGACACTTTTCTCATCCCCTGATTTTCACCTTCTAAAACTAAACCTCTGCAACAACAAGAAGCTTGGAGCATGGTGGGCAGCACGGCCATCGTCATCAACAAAACTCGGATCTACACCAGCTAAACCTTTCTTAGAATTAAACAACAGAGCCATAAAATTTTGAGGTAGTTTGTATAGTGCAACATAAATCCTCAACTTTTCGTTAGACATTTGTATAATCATGTTATGCAAATTAAGTCCTAACCGGTCTTAGGACTCCGAGGTAGTCATTAGGTACGACATAAACCCTCATATCTTCGAGGCAGTTTGTGTGATTATATCATACAAATATAAGTCCTAATTAATTAAAATTGGCAAGATTGAAACATTAAGTAAATTTCCAAATCTAAGCCAAACAATAGGATAGTTTGGGAAGTTGCCAAGATTCTTCTTGGATCCTCAGCTTCTCCTACTTCTCTTTCTTTGTATTCTTAAAATAAACTGTTCCAAATTTGAGCTGATCCCTATTGAAATTTCCAAAAACCAATTCTTTGAAAACCTTAAACTTTGAAATTCTTGAGAGCAAAACCACTGATCATTATCGAGTGTTTTCTTAAATGATTCCCGCCATTTAAGATGTAATTAACTATAGGGGCTTGCCCTTATAGGGAACTTTAAGAACCCAGGTAATATAAACCCTGCTTAATTCATTTATATTAAGCAGGGGAACTTGTCGGCTTATAAAATTGGTTCGCAGACCAAACGAATGTCACAAATCTTCTAGTTTATTTAATCGAGCCCCATCATCAAGCAGTGTGTCTATTTTTCAGGATTGATAAACGGTTTGTGATGCGGTGCTCGTTTACATAAACTATTTGGGATGTGAGATCGGTTTGATTTCATATTTTAAAATTTTCAAATTTAAAAATTATTTTCAAAATCAAATACTACTTTCTAAATTATATATATATTTAAATTAAATTTAAGATTTAAATTCCGCCGACAATTTATGTAGGCGACCCCTGTTCAAAAATACAACACTCAACTTAAAAATATGCCGACAATTTCTGGCGACTCCGCTGGGGAATAGTTCCTCTCTCCATTTTGATCAGATGGTTTTGCTTTCATAAATCGGTAGTGTATCCATGTCCCTAGGGGAGAAAACTACCATTCTTCCGTTGGAATACCCCGTTCATTTCTGTCTTGAATGAGTATAGCCAACTCCTCTCAGATTTAGGAGCCACTGTTTAGACACCCCTAAATGGAGAGGTTCTGAGATCCTTTTACCTCTTTTTTTAAGGTGGGGTGAACGCCCAATAGGTGTTAGTTTAGGAGCGAACCTTCGAGTTGAGAAGTCTTGCATAAGACTTTCTCTTCCTTTCCAATTCTAAATCGGGCCCTTTACCTTTTCTATAAACTTTTACCTTTAATCGTTTTGTTTTTAACAAATTAACCCACTAATAAACAACCTTCTAATAAACAATCTCTTTTAAAAATCACAAATACACTAAGATAAATTAAAATGTGTTCGGACTCTTTCCTTTTCATCCTAAACTTTACGACGAAAGGAAGTATAATTCGGGACTGACATTCAGAATCTGCCCTGCAGAAAATGACTGCCCCAAAGTTAATCTTCTCCTTCACCAATGGACTGGACTTGGTTGTCTATAAGGATGAGCTGCCCGACAATGGAATCATCCATTTCGGACAAGGATTTGGTAATACAGATATCAAGTTCGCTGACGTCACTCTCTTCACACTAATGGACAAAGTGTCAGAAACTGAGAAACCCCTGATTGAGTTCAACCTTAAATCGACTCAAGAATTCCCTCCCCTGCAAAGGGTTCCAGCTGAAAGGAGTACTACTGTTCGTAGGAGGACTGTTGTCTCTACCCCCACCGGTCTAGTCATCTCTGCACCTACCCCGACTTCTGCCAAACTGAAGGGGAAGGAAATCCAAGTCTGTGATGAGCCTATCACCGTGGAGGGTACAGATTTTGCTGCGATACCGTCTATTTTTGAAATTGGGTCCAGTTCGAGAGTTGCACCCCAAAATCGAACTCAAAGAAAGAATAGAAGCAAAAAGATAGCCCGAGTTGAGAAGGCCTAAGCCGCTGAAATTGCTTTCCTGGAAGAGATCCCTGAACTGCCTGAGTATACACCTTTATTGGAAGGGAGCAGGTTTCGCCCTCTCTCTGCCGCATCAGATGAAGAGGATGTCCAATGGATCGCCGCTGCATTAACCCAACCTGCATACTACAACAATTACAAAAGGAAAAGGGATAAGAATATGCCATTTGCTCGACTGCAAGCTGTGATAGAAAGATTGGCAAAGAAAGAAAGATGCCCTGTGTCAGAAATCTTAAGAAGGATGGGACGGGTTCCAGCTAAATCCCGCCTCAGACCTCAAATAGAGCCTGTTGCTACACAGAGAAACCAAAGAAGAAGATAAAAGCTAGTTCACCCGTTGTTGTATCGGGTGTGCAAATTAGGGAGGATAACACCTTCCAGCATATAGCTGACATACCATCCGGTCCTAGGCTTCCGGCTGCAAGAAAGATGGTATGGCGACCTACTACTGGCGAGCTAAGACCAAAATAATGTCCTGAGAAGAAAAGTCTCGTCAGGAGACTTGAGTCAGAAGAAAGTGCTACTGCAATAAAGGAGACTCCCGGAAAGGAAGTTCAACAACTGACACGTGACAACTGTGAGACCATGCGGAAAAGGCCACTAGAAGATGCCATGAACAAGTTAAGGACCGACATCCGACGGTTAGCAAAAGAAAGAGAAGAAAAACTAGAAGATAAAGTTGATTCATCAGAATTTATGAATGTTGAGTATACTGAAATCAACATGGTTGAGACGCGAGCATCATCAGCTTCACAAGGTGATCCAGCAGCTGCAGAAAGAGATGAACCAGAAGTGATGAGTGTACGACTTCAAGAGAAGGATTATACAATTTCCCAGATGGAAAAGAGGATGAAAGAGATGGCTGCCACTCTAGCCACTCTCTAGAGTCAGGTTCAGCCTTAGAAAGAGACACCCCCATAAATTATCCATATTGTAGATGGAGGAAAAGAGATCACATCCGTCAATGGAGACGAACAACCAAAGAAAGATCCTGTACAAAGCATAATTCCCGAAAAGGACATTAAAAACATAGTAGAACAGCAGGTGCGAGAAGCCCTAGCACAATCTAAAAGTGGAGCATCTATTCAGACAGGTAGACCTTACACCGAAGAGTTAGATGTGGTCCAATACCCAAAAGGCTTCGTACCACCTCTGTTCAAGACTTTTGATGGTACCAGAAACCCTCAGGCAGCACATTGCACATTTTCGTGCTAGTTGTTGCAATGCCGGTGGGAGTGACGCTTTACTCTTCCGACAGTTCGTCAGCAGTTTCTCAGGGATTGCCTTCGACTGGTATGCAGAATTGTCGAACGGTTCAGTAAAGACCTTTTCAGAACTAGAGAATCTCTTCGTTAAGCGGTTTGCAAGAGCAATTGAAACCGAAAGAGACTTTAGTGGATTACATACTTCGATGGAGAAACTTAAGCATGAAATGTGAACCACAACTACAAGAGCAACATGCAGTCGGCATCCTACTTAAAAGTATCCATGGCCCGATAGCACTTCTCCTTAAAAGGATTTACAATCAAGACTTTCGAGAAGTTGCTTAGCAAGGCCGAGAGCTTGCAAGAAGAGGCAAAGTAGTTAAGTTTCGTGGATAAGACCGATAAGCAGAAAACTGTGAAGACATTTGAAAAGAAATCCGGAATCGTCGCAGCAGTAGATAAGGGCAAGCAGCCAATGCAGATACAGCTAGAGCGGCCACACCCTAGTTACCAACAACCGCAACGAACATACCAACAACCGCAACAGATTTATCAGCAACCTCGACCGAGCTATCAGTCGCCTCAGCATTATGAACAACTGCCTCATCCACAGCGTACCTTGAAAGATTTGCTGAATAGGGAATATCCATTCAAAACTGAAGCAATAATGAAGATGTTCCGTAGCTTAATGAAGACACTGGATTTTCAGCTGCCAGAGCCCAAGAGGCCGGAAGAAGTCAACCAGAAAGATCATCAGGACTATTGCCCTTAGCACCGATGCTCGGACACAAGATAGAGGATTGTATCATTTTCAAGAGTTGGCTTGATGAAAATCTCTGGAAAGGGAACATAACGATCCCGAAGGAATACAGGAAGGAACCCCAGAAAGGAGGTTCCGTCAATGTTATCTCAACGGATCCTATTGTTCCGATAAACCCTTACACGACCGATGATGAATGGAGTACCGTCTGGACAAAGTCTTCAAAGAAAATTTTGGATCACATCCAGACCGCTTCGGTACGCGCTTCAACTCAGAGTTTGAAACCTGTCGAGCCGGCACTATCATTTGCGATTGAAGAACTGCCCCAGAAGGAGGAGAAGATCGTGGAAGAAAAGAAGACCGAGGCTTCAAAGGGTAGACTAGTAGCTGCTTATCCTAGGATGGTTGTTTCCAATTCGGGGGTGAAATCCCTCGAACCTCTGACTCTGTACGATTATTTGCTCACCCCGGCGGGATCTGATAATGATAAGGGTTATGGCGTTGGCTACATTTTGACTGTTTCTAACGATTACGAAACTAGCGACAACCGGCTTAATGGATCTCGATTCCAATACAAATAACGATTCTCAAATCATACACAACCTCGATGACCACAATGAAGAAGATGTTCACAAAGGAAGCTACAAAAGCTCGACAAGCAATGAGTCCATTTGTGAATTCCGAGGAGCTCCGATCACGATAGAATTAGAACTATCAGATTTCGAAGCAACACCAGAAGAGCCAGACATTCCAATTCAAGAGGATACACGACAGATTCAACACCAAATTTAGAAGAAATAACTGAAGTTAATTTAAGAAGCAGAAAAGTTCTACCCCCGAGAATGGGTCCAAAGGATAAAGGAAAGCAGGTGGTTGCTCAGGAAGAGTCAACCCCAGCAGAGGAACTGCCCATTCGTGAAGAAACAGAGGAACATGGTAATAAAGTGGACTACAACTTGATAGCCCATCTTAGGAAACTACCAGCCTAACTAAGCATATACGATGCTCTGATCCTATCGATAGAGTTGAGGGAGGCTCTGATCAAGGCTTTACTTGATCGAGAGATTTTTTTAGCTAAAATGGACGGTGATTCCTTCGACAAGGTTTGCTCGTTAAGAGAACAACGATGTGTTACCTTCACGGACAATGATCTATTACTAGGAACAGCTGATCACAACCGACAGTTATACATTTCAGTCACTATTGGAAAGTTTACGCTCTCTAGAGTGTTGGTTTATCTGGGAGCATCAATCAACATAATGAATCTTCAGACGGTAGCATATTTGGAAATTGATGCTCGCGAGCTTGAAACAGACAAGATGTTATTAAGAGGCTTCAATCAAAAAGGAGAAAGAGCTCTTGGATCGATAACACTACTAATAAAGACCAGTGATTTAGCAAAGGCAACCACAAAATTCCACATAATTAATTCTGAGACATCGTTCAACGCTCTACTGGGTCGGTAATGGATCCATGAAAACCGGATGGTACCGTCGTCCCTGCACCAGTGCATAAAATATTAAAGCCAAGGCTCGAACAGTACTTTCAGTATGCCATGAAATTGTTGGAACAAATTCCAAACGTAACAATCTACAAGATTCCCAGAAGAGAAAATGCTCTGGCAGATGCGTTAGGCCGTCTTGCAAAAAAATTTGCCTGCTTACATGATGAGTCAGTTGAAATGTCAGTTCAGGGACGACAAGTCCTATCACAACTCGACATGGATATAGTGCACAAATCAGAAAGAGCAGAAGAATCAGTTGCGGCAATAACAGAAAATACAGAAGATTGGCGGCAGCCATTAATAGACTACTTACAGATAGGAAACCTGTCGGATGATAAGTCATTAGCCCATTAAATCAAGAAAAGAACTTTGTCTTACACATTAATAAACAATACGTTATACAGAAGGTCTTTTGACCAGATGCGGCTAAGGTGCCTGAGCGGGTCCAAGGCTCATGAAATTGATAAAGAAGTACACTCAGGACTTTGTGGTGCTCATCAGTCGGGTTTGAAAATGAAAATGAAGATTAAAAGACTAGGGTACTACTGGCCCTCAATGATGACCGACTATATGAAAGTTACCAAAAGTTGTCACCAGTGCCAATTGCACAGAGTAGTTCTACACCAACCTCCAAATGTGCTACATCCGACAATCGCGTCGTGGCCATTTGAGTGTTGGGGCACAGATATAGTGGGTCCGATAGAATCGCCTTCTTCAAGAGGACATCGCTTCATTCTTGCAGCTACAGACTACATTTCTAAATGGGTAGAAGCTATACCACTCATAGAAGTGAAGGCACACCATGTGCTACAGTTTTTCAAGAACCAAGTCATCTACCATTTTAGGGTACCACGCAGGATCATTTTAGAAGTACAACGATCAACAATTTTGTCAGAAGACACGGGATCGATTGGCGATACTCGACGATCTACTACCCAAGAGCAAACGGCTTGGCCGTGGTTTTTAATAAAACTCTCGTTCAAATTTTAAAGAAAATTTTGGACGACAACAAAAGAAATTGGCACGAGAAGTTGTTAGAAGCCTTATGGGCCTACAGGACGACTTTTAGGACTCCTACTCAGTCTACGCCTTACACTTTAGTGTACGGGTCCGAGGTCGTCATGCCTCTGGAAGTTTAGCTTCCGTCACTCCGAATTACAGTTGCAGAAAAGATCACTACAGTAGAAAATTCCAAACTATGATTGGAAGAATTGGAAAGCTTGGAAGGGAAAAGACTTTCCGCGCAGCAGAATTTGGAACTATATCAAGCCAAGATAATCCAGGCCCATGATAATCTGGTCCGCCCAAGAACTTTCAAATTCGGTGACTTAGTTCTTGTTCTCAAGAGACCTATCCTTGCACATCGCAAGATAAGTGGTAAATTTGAACCAACATGGGAGGCACCATTTGTGGTCGAGACAGTCTTCTCTGGAGGTTCCTACCAACTGGGGAATTGCCATGGAGAACGACCCATGCTTCCAATCAATGGACGGTAATTAAAGAAGTATTACGCAACCTGCTGTTTTGAAGGGTAGCCTCTAAAGTAGAATCTTATCCCTAGAAACACGGGTGAAATAATCACTTTGTGACTGGGTCCGAACCTAAAACAAAATAAAATGGATAAAAAAAATCTCATCAACGAAAATGTTAAAAGGAAAACATGGGAAATCCTAATAATTAAATGTCAATCTTTCCTTTTAAATCCATTCATTCCTGATATTTTCTCATCTTTTCCTACTTTCTTTAAATTTAAAAGAAGTGAATAAGAATTTTTAAGTGTTTTTCTTATTGTTCTTGTTCTTAGTATAGACCCTGATCCTTTCCTTGTTTTTTCGTAGGGAAATGTCGAACGGGTGGTTGGTTCTAAACTTTAGAAATGGCGTGAGTCTAGCACTTGACGAAAAGAGGGTGAGGGATGGAGCAGTGATAGAGATTGACTCAGACTTCACACCAGCCGGCTTACAATATAAACAAAATGATTGGATCCCAGTTGATCGAGAAGAACTTCACAGCCAGACAGTGATGAAAATGGGTGGCCTGAGCCACCAATCCAGAAGCAAGAAAAGAAAAGAAAATGTCGCTCATGCAACCGGAGAAGATAAGAAAGTTAAGTCCGTGGTTGCCACAGTAGAGGGTAGGCTTGTCGGCGCCGCACCCACAGAAATTCAAGGGTTAAGGAGAGCTACTCTCACTGCTACCCAGTGAAGAAATAAGAATCATCGCATTCGCAAAATGTTGACCAAGTTAACAGAAGATCAACATAAACAGACAGTGGACACCGTTAGTGCAAATGCTCCAAGGAGACCGGTTCGTCAGGAACCAGAAAGAAGAAGTTAACTCTAAGAAAGTTGGAACAGATAGAAGAAGTACCAAGAAAAGTAGAATTAGAGTCAGTACCTTGACGCCGAGAAGATGTACCGGATCTGAAGAGTCTTATTGCGAAAGCTACCCGGAGGATGTCCCTACAGAGACAATCCCCGAGGAGCCGAGACATGCAGAAGAATGTGCTGGGGTTGAGCTATACATCTCACAGTATGTTACTAGACACTGAGGACTTTAGATAATCCCGGAATACGAGTTGGAGAAAATGCAACTAGTTGAGAAGAAAACCTTTGAATACTTTGAAAGAATCGGAGACAAGAGGGTCAACATTTTAGATGGCTGCATACAAATGTATTCTTAGATTACGAGCAACAAAAAATTGTAGAATGCATCCTCGAATTACAAAAAATGGACCGAGCTGGCCGCCTGAGAGAAAAGACCTACTCAAAACCCCGAAGATAGAGGTCAAGAAAAGGAAGAGTTACAATCCAATGCGGATGTTGCTACAATTTTGCCATAGACAGAAAAGGAAATCCACCAGGGATACTCCGTCGTAGTGAGGTGGATCCGATGCTAAGAATCATTAAGAGAATGGTGAAAAGGATGATAACATGGAGGGTATTGCCTGCAGATTGCATACCCAACAGCTGCATTATTAACATCTACAAAGAAGGCGATTGCATACCTCCACATATAGACCATCATGACTTTGTTAGACCCTTCTACACAGTGTCAATCGTCAACCAGTGCAACATCATGTTCGGATCTGACCTCCGAATTGCAGGCCCAGGTGAGTTCCAAGGGCCGGTGAAGATACCATTACCGGTAGGTTGCGTCCTGGTGTTAAAAGGAAATGGAGCAGATGTTACGAAGCATTGCATTCCAGGAGTGCCTGTGGAGCAGATCTCAGTTACTTTTAGAGGAATGGACGACAGATAAATGCCTTACCACTTTCAGCTAGATCCAAAATTGGAGAGTCTATGGCCCTACGAGCTGTGAGTTACATGGGAAATAGCACACCTCCAATACACATCCATGCGGCATTCCTGCCAAGGGTGGCTTGGAAGGTGATGTTATTGCCCATGTTTCTTACTATTCAGACATGGATTTTTGACAGACGCTTTTGGGTGGATCAACAAGAATCTTACACAATCCGTTTTGGATTTACATGGATTGTATGAGACATTAATTTTCCGAGGAAAATGTCATCATGATAAGATCAAGTTGTATGATGTATTTTCAGTAACTTGGAATGAAAACGACTACATCATATTTTGCCTTCACCCCTTTTTGTGCAAATTGACTGGGAAACGCCATTAAAGTTAAATGAAATTTGAATGAAGAACAAAAAAAAAAATAAATGAGAACTTTTCCTAAAAATCTGAATATTAAAATGAACTTCAAATTCACATAAACACTAAATAAAAAAAAAAATAAAATGGGATCGTTAAAGGACAAACAAAACGAATCTAAACTCCGAATTGAATTTCAATCTCAAATCTCTGATTCGAACCTTTCAGTTCTTTCCTCCGTCGAAATCTGTTGGAAAGTCTTTTGAAATTTGAATATTCTCTTTGACTTGTCATTAAGCCAAGTCTTTTCATCTTGATACGCTTACCAGTTCCTTTGAGTTCTCTTTCCTCTGTGTTTTAGAGGATCGACTAGTTCTGTTGACACGGAGCCACGAACTTTGTTTGATTTGGTTCTGATGGCATAAGACTGGGTCCCTCTTCATACAGATAAATTTCCGAGACTGGTACCAAATTCCAGTTCTCTTCCTTTTGAGGTCGGTACCAAATTCCGACTCTCTTTCGAATTGATACCAAATTTCAATTCTAAATTCCCGAGACTGGTACCAAATTCCAGTTCTCTTCCTTCGAGGTCGGTACCAAATTCCGACTCTCTTTCAAATTGATACCAAATTTCAATTCTAAATTTTCGAGTCTGGTACCAAATTCCAGTTCTCTTCCTTTCGAGGTCGGTACCAAATTCTGACTCTCTTTCGAATTGATACCAAATTTTAGTTCTAAATTTTCGAGACTGGTACCAAATTCCAGTTCTCTTCCTTTCGAGGTTGGTACCAAATTCCAGTTCTCTTCCTTTCGAGGTTGGTACCAAATTTCAATTCTAAATTTTTGAGACTGGTACCAAATTTTAGTTCTCTTCCTTTCGAGGTCGGTACCAAATTCTGACTCTCTTTCGAATTGATACCAAATCTCAATTCTAAATTTCTGAGACTGGTCCCAAATTCCAGTTCTCTTCCTTCAAGGTCGGTACCAAATTCTGACTCTCTTTCGAATTGATTTTTCATTTCACTTCTAAATTTCTGAGACTGGTACCAAATTCCAGTTCTCTTCCTTCGAGGTCGGTACCAAATTCCAACTCTCATTTGAATTGATACCTAAATTTCAATTCACAACTTTCGAGACTGGTACCTAAATTCTGGTTCTCATTTCGAGGTCGGTACCTAAATTCTGACTCTCTTTCTGAGATCGATACCTAAATTTCTATTCTCTTTCAGGATTGATACTTAAATTTCAAATCTCACTTTCTCGAGATCAGTACCTAAATTCTGATTCTCAACCTTTTACCGTTGATACTTAAACTCCGATTCTCACTCTAAGGCAGCTACATAAATTCCTATTCTCTTCGCAATCCCGAGGTTGAAATCCAGGTTTCAATCCTCATTTCAAATCCAAATTTCAAATTCAAAATTTCCTTAAATTGATTTTAAATTAAACTTCAATCGAAATTGAAACTCAGAATAAATCGAAATCTAAACTCACACATTAAATAACTCGTAATAGAAAGTAAAATGAAATCTAAATCAAATTCCCCAGATTTTGTGATTTGGAGTTCACCTCCTTTTTTTCATTCCCCAGCGGGAGTTCAGGAACCTCCAGTCTTGGAAATATACCTGATACTCCCCAACGAAAATTCTTCTACTTCGTCCTAATTTTGTCACTTGGACATCTGTGTTGGTTTTGTTGATCTCTTCAGTCAACGCCAGTACACGCGGTGTGCTTGGTTAGCACACCACACCTATTGGGGGTCCATTCGTTGACCTCATTTTTTGATGAGGTCTTTTGCTTCTCTCTTTAGTACTTAGGATCTAGCCTTAGGATTTTCGTTTGACTAATCTTAGAGGACTAGAAATGAAACCCACCACTTAGAAATTCAAACACTTCTTGACTCCCTACAAACCCCACGAGCTTGATTGTAAACACCTAATCACCTAGAGGGTTGAAATCAAATGTGGAGGTTTAAAGGATGAGTTCCGTATAGGACTTTTTGGCCTTAGGAATGCTTGGTCTGGTGAGGGTTGACTTGCACATACACTACACTCTCACACACATTCCAAGTCCTAAAACCACACTTTCACCCAACTTTACTTCCTGACTCATATAGGTAATTCATATGGATTGTCCTTAACCCCTAAGCCGCTGGCTAAGAGGGTTAGGAACAACATAGTGAATGCCTCAAATGATTCCTCTCATGGCTCATATGGGTACAATATGGCTTCATGGCTCAACCAAAATGATTCCATTTCACTCACATTTGATCAATCTTCTTTTTTTTCAAAATTTCAGTTTTTGACCCCCGGAGCCCCGGACCCACGAAACTTACCAAATACCCTTGAAATGACCCAAAATTTGAAAAATCACCTAAATTACCCAATATTCCTCAAAAATTAATCCTAAAGACTCCCTACCACTCAAATTGCCATCTTTGGCCAAAAATACCAAAATTTCCAAAAATACCCCTAAAGCCCCCCAAAATTACCATAATACCCTTTTACCCCAAAAATCCAAAAATTCTAAAAATTCCCATAAAATTCTAGAAAATCCCAAATATTCTCAATTTCATTTTGTTCAACCACACCATGGGCTAATTTTTCCATTTTACCCCACTTTTACCAAAAACCCCTAATTTGACCCATTTTTTAACCCAAGTGAACCCAATGTCAAACCAAACCAACAACTTAGACGTCATAGAAAATGACTAGCAATAGGATTAGGATTCTGGTAGATAACCAAAACCCTTTCCCTTAGCTTTACCAAGGTATTTCTTGAAAAAATATGTTTAAATGCTCTAACATGTGTTTTAAGTGTAGCTTGGGATGATGGGAGGACCCTCCAGGTACGCTTTTATTTTATTGCAATCTACTTTATTGCAATTTACTTACATGCATTGTACTTACTTTTTCTTGCATGTTAAAAAAGATTGTTGCAAGAAAACCAAAATCTATAGGATAGCCACAAAACTGAAACCAAAACTAAATTAAAAGTCATCACAAGATAAAATTCACCGCCACAACATTCCAAAATATAAAACAACTCAAAATTTAATCACAAACAGAACAACAAAACTAAAATTACAACTAAATTAAAACGTCTCATTGAATGATCGAGAATACCTCGGATGATGTAACCCACGTGTTGCTAACAGGATTTCCCACGGTCTAAATGAAAGTGTGGAAGTCAGTCAGTTGAGTTTAGTAAATTCATCTGGACTAAGTGAATTTGATGAAAATAACGGTGTCGGGATGACAAAACCGTGGGATCTTAATCTGTTCTGTTTAAATAACTTTAAGATTTGTTTTAATTAAGACACTAAAGGCACTTGGATTTTACGATTTTCTTTAAGTCAAGACACTTTTCTCATCCCCTGATTTTTACCTTCTAAAACTAAACCTCTGTAACAACAAGGAGCTTGGAGCATGGTGGGCAGCACGGCCATCATCATCAGCAAAACTCGGATCTACACCAGCTAAAACTTTCTTAGAATTAAACAACAGAGCAATAAGATTTCGAGGTAGTTTTCTTAGTGCAACATAAATCCTCAACTTTTTGTTAGACATTAGTATAATCATGTTATACAACTTAAGCCCTAACCGGTCTTAGGACTCCGAGGTAGTCGTTCGGTATGACATAAACCCTCATATCTTTGAGGCTATTTGTGTGATTATATCATACAAATATAAGTCTTAATTAATTAAAATTGGCAAGATTGAAACATTAAGTAAATTTCCAAATCTAAGCCAAACAATAGGATAGTTTGGGAAGTTGCCAAGATTCTTCTTGGATCCTCAGCTTCTCCTACTTCTCTTTCTTTGGATTCCTAAAATAAATTGTTCCAAATTTGAGCTGATCCCTATTGAAATTTCCAAAATCCAATCCTTTGAAAACCTTAAACTTTGAAATTCTTGAGAGCAAAACCACTGATCATTATCGAGTGTTTTCTTAAATGATTCCCGTCATTTAAGATGTAATTAACTATAGGGGCTTGCCCTTATAGGGAACTTTAAGAACCCAGGTAATATAAACCCTGCTTAATTCATTTATATTAAGCAGGGGAACTTATCGGCTTATAAAATTGGTTTGCATACCAAACGAATGTCACAAATCTTCTAGTTTATTTAATCGAGCCCCATCATCAAGCAGTGTGTCTATTCTTCAGGATTGATACATGGTTTGTGATGCGGTGCTCGTTTACATAAACTATTTGGGATGTGAGATCGGTTTGATTTCATATTTTAAAATTTTCAAATTTAAAAATTATTTTCAAAATCAAATACTACTTTCTAAATTATATATATATTTAAATTAAATTTAAGATTTAAATTTCACTGACAATTTCTGTAGGCGACCCCTTTTCAAAAATACAACACTCAACTTAAAAATATGCCGACTGGGACCAAAGCCGAAGCTTCGTGAGGAGGAGAAGGGAGAGCTGCCAATTCGGGCTAGGCTAGGGCTTTGCCCTGGTCGCGTGAGGAGAAAATCATGAATGGGTGCGGGGGGCAAGGGCTAGAGGCTTGAGGGAGAGTTAGGGATTTTAGGCTTTCTTCTTTTTTTTATTTAGTTTAAAATAATGTTTTACTCAAATCTCGCCGATCCGAATAAATTTTGGCCCAACACGAAACTATAGCAAAGTATACATCCTTCCTAGGAAAATTCGACGTTCCAGATGCAACGGGGTAGTCTGTTTCATCATTCGGGGTCGTTTGGACAACCTCGTCGGTGGTCGCTTCAAAAAACGTATCGAATTCAATTTTGTTGAAATTTCAATTCGCGATCGATTGTTTCAAAATTTAATTTCGATTTTGATTAATTGTGAAACAGATAAATTTTAGATTGACATGAATTTTAGTGTTTAAAAGTGTCGAGGGTAGGAATTGGGAAATTCGTGTATGCGGCGATGTGAATCGTGCACAAGGAAACTCTAAGGCTTAATGATTCTATGGGGACTCATTTTGAACTTCGTCGTATTGGTTTCGACCGTCTAAATGTTAGATGTTAACAACCATACGAGCAGAATTTTAAAATGAGTAAATAGTCGGTTCGAGTTTCTAAAATAGGGCAGGTCTCATCTCTAGTCCTCTAGGATAGTCAAGGAGAAGTCCTATGGCTAGATCCTAAAATCCTAGGAAGAAAAATTAGACCTCGCAAAAAATGAGGTCAACACTCTACTAGAGCCTTGTATTACTTGAACGATATGTATACTTACGTAAAATCTCTAGTGTGTGCTGGTACCTACAAACATAAAACATGAAGAAAAATAACGCACGCTGGAGGCGTATCAAGTTTTTGTTGCTGTTGCCGGGAAGCTTCGGTGAGAACTTTAGGAAAATTTTAGTTAAATCTGTAAGACTTAGATTTGGAATTTATAGTTTTTTTATGTAGTGTGTTTAATTATTATTTGTTTATTTTAAAGAAAATAAAAAAAACCAAAAATATTTTTGATATCTATCATATTATTTAAGTGTCTAAATTTCTATGAATAATTCAGGAGCTGTAGACCTTGAATCTTACGACTCAGATTTAGAACGAACTTTTGGTGAATATTTAATGTAGAAATTGTGAATAAAAAATATAATGAATATTCATATTTGGATTACAATGTTAGTAGCTTGAAAAGAGTAAATTCCAAGAGAGTGGTGAATTTTCAAGAAGATATGCTTACTATTTTAATTTCCCAGGTTACAGATACTGAGAGGAAGTGAGATCAATAAATAAAGTGTTATCCTTAAGGTCCCCTAGTTATAAAGAAAAATTCATTTAGTCAATTGATTGAGCCTAATTATTTTGAAACTAGCCATGAGATATATAATCCTTAGTCTGATTATTACAATCCAAGTTGAGAAAATTATTCAAATTTTAAACTGAATAATAATTTTGGAGGAGAGGACTAATTTTTGAATGATAATCAATTTAATAAGACATGTAATTGGAATAGTCAGGTGATCTTAAGAATGAACTCTCTTTATCTTATAATTTTAACTTCAATTCACATAAGGAGGAGGATAAATTACTATTAGAAGAGGTTGTTAATTAAATTCAGAGTCACTTAGAAAGTCATGAGAGTGAACTTGAAAGTCAAGGGGCCGCAATAAGGAAAATAAAAAACCAACTCAGGTAGATTATGAATGCAATTAACAGTTGGCCCCCCCCAGAGATTTTATTTAGTGACCCTAAGATAAGTAGATGAATGATAAGCAATTTAAAGTTTTTGAACTAGTATTTAGAAGATAATTATAGGATATGCTTCAAAAGAACTTTGAGTTGAGAGATGAGGATAAGGAGATTGAAAAACCAATGGAAGAAATTCCTAAAGAATTAGAAAAGCCTATTTCCTCAACTATAAATATAGAAAGACCAACTCCATCATTTACTCAGTACCAGGGGGAAGAATTAGAAGATAACTTGAAACAGAAGGGTGACATAGAAGATCTTGAACCAGAATTTGAATTATCTAGAGAGAATCTGATCTAAAATTTAAGAGATCTTGAAGTATCTTATAGAGATCCATTTCTTTTAAATTTCAAGGAAGATATTAATATGAAAATTGAGAAAATTAATATAAAAATATTGGATCTAGAAAGAAATATGAAGAACAATGATATGAATCAATCAGAAAAGGAAGAGCTGAAAGAAAAATTATAATTCAAGGATTTTATAGGAATGCATGGATCTGGAAAAGATTGGGAGATTGATCAAGGATTACTTAATTGGAATCTTGATCTAGGAGGAATAATTGGTCAGGCTGGCGACGTTAAAACAAGCGCTTTATGGGAGGCAACCCATAGTTATCAGTTTGGTTTGATTTAGTATGCTTGTGAGTCATGATTATTAGTGTTATATTGTGTTTACTTTATTGTGGACTGTTCAGTTTGATTGATGATTGGTGGATGTTTGGATTGTTAGTGGTTTGGTTTGATCTTTGTATGTCAAGAGGTAGGTGATTCCTTAACTTCTTATTATGGCTAGACTTGTATGTTCTCTTATAGTAGTTGGATTGACGAGTCCACTACGACTTGGATCTCACCCGAACTTAAGTTTAACAGAGACATCATGAATTTGAATAGTAACAGATCCATCTCAATTTTGTCACTTCCTTTCTCTGACTTTGATTTCATTTAATGGGAGTCAGAACCTATTTGCTGAATAACATGAGGATGATCTTACACTACAATTTATAACTGTTAGACGTGCATACTTAGGGGGATAAGGTGATGCCTGAGGTTGGTGATCGGGCCCAACATATCTGGAATAATCTTATCTTTGGGATTATAATCTATAAAATTATTTAAAATGTATCAAATTTTTTAGTTTAGTAATTCCTCTAGAAATTGGAAGTGAGGTTGTGAGATTAGATGAGTTAATGAAACCAATCTCTATCTAAACCAAATCCAAGACCAATTGAACCAATTTCCAAACTAAATTTCAAGCATAAATCAAAAGCCCCAATTTTGACCATGTACTAAAATTCCTCCTTTTTGAACACCATAACAAGTCAATTTCCCTAATTTTGAATTCTAAACAATTCATAACATTCCCCCAAACCAAATTAATCCACCAATTGACCCTAATAAGAGCCCAAACCTAACCCAAATCTAACCCAAACCAAAAATCCCCAATTTTGTCCTAAATTAGCTAAATAACCAAATGCCACCAAATTGAATGCCCTAATCCAATAATTTCCATCCAATTTCTCTTTAAAACTATTCATAATAACTCTCTAGACTAATTAGAGCCATCAATTAGAAATCAACAAAGTATAGCCCAACCAAACCCAAGCCTAATCCAGAGTTCCAAAAATTGATAAAATACTCAAATTTCACCATTTGAACTCCCAAACCATTTCAAAGCACTCCAATCGTTTTCTAAATTCTTCATGACAATTATTCACATAACCTTGAACAATCAATTAAATCCAACCAAGACCAAAACCAACCTACTGCAAGTCCAAGCCCATGACCCAATCTTAAACCCAAGACCTAAGCTCACCCAAATCAAGCCAAATTGACTAAGCCAAGCCCACCACAACCAAGAGTTGGACCCTAGGGTTTGGTTTAGATCCATTTAGCCCAACCTAATGGAGCCATGGACTAAAGGATCCCTAAATTGGGGGATCCCCTTCCTTAAATGGATAAACCAAAGAGATCATTTCCCAAAGCCATCACCACTCAAATTAATCACCATTAAGGCCTGCTCACAGACTCACCTAACCACTTGACCACCAACTCAAGCCTAAATGACTGGCATATTCACTAGAGGAGCTAAAACTGAGAGTCACCTCACTTCAATTCAAACCCAATTGACCCATCCAATGTGTCTAACTCAAATTGGTTGGTTGCACTGCTCAACTCACCACAACAGCAAGCTAATGCACCTACCAACAAACTTTGAGCCCCACCATGCGACCTTGGCTATAATTTAATCTCTTCAAGGCTAAAGAGGAGAGTACAAAAAACCTAGGGGAAACTCTGCCAAAATCCCACCAGAGGTTCTTCAGACCTTTTTGAGTGCAAGCCTACTGCCTCCCAATCATTTCCCCCTCTGTCCAATGCTAACTTACCCACTGAAATACCAACCAAAACTAGGACAAACTCCACCACACCACCACACTGTACCAAACCAAAATTAACTTCACCCACACCATTACTTGAGCAAACAAGGCTGATCCCCCTCCAATGACCCATCACATAGCCCCTATATCCTAGAGTTCCATTAGTGCCTTTGGTCTGACCGAACTCCTACTTTGAAATTCACTAAAGTTCAACAAAAATTCTAAGAGGCTCACCAGAGTCTTCTAAATCTTCTGTAAGCACTTAATTGAGGCCTCACCTATTGGGCAAAGGTATTGAACTGTTCCCCAAAATTGAGCTTATTGTTGATGTTCATGACACTTGATTTCACACTCCATAAATCATATTGATGTGTTGGTTTAGGCTAGATGCATCTATAGGAACAAAACCAAAGTGATTTAGTTCAATTTATGTTAAGATCTTAGGGTTTTAGTGTGAATGACATACAGGTTAGGTCGGTTGGGGACCAGGAGCCATTTGCTCAAGTGTGTATCAGATGGATGGCCAGGATTGCGCCGTATGAGCCCTCGGTGCATAAAGCATGAAGCTGAGTCAGATGGCGGAGTTAAATAGGAAGGTTCCTCGTAACCTTTCTAAGTCGTCGCGTGTTCTGATGGCATTGAGTCTGATAAGTAAGAAAATAGGATTTATTTTTCTTTAATTAATTTTGTAATTTTAGAAAATCCATAAGTTAGTGTATAAAAATCAGAAAAATAAAAGAAAAATACACTATTGCTCAATGAATAGAGGAGAAAAGTGTGGAAATAAAATTGTGATTTTTTGACTTTTATTAATTTTTAAAATAATTAAATATTATAAATCATATTTAGGTCATAACTTGACACAAGAATTTCACCATGACATTAGGTTTGAAGGGCTTAAAGGCTCTGGGCTTAGGGATCTTCTCTGATTTTTCTAAGGTCAGAGGGGGATCTCTAGCTATATATCTCTAATTTTCAAGATAATTTCCTCTGTTTTGGTTTAAAAATTATATAATTAAAAAAAAAATAAAAAAAAGTAAAACTTATTTTGGTAGGTTCACTATAGTTAGTGGATCCAAGGAAAAATATCAAATGAATTTAAATAATTAAAAAAGACACTCATAGTAACTAACTCATTAAAATCATTTAAAAATTAAATGTTTAAAATATAAATGGAAAATCATAAAAATCATCCTCCACTATGAATAATGAACAGAGGATCTCCACATAAAATTTTAATTTACCCACTAAAATGGATTTTTCATGTAAAATAGCATTTTTGGCACTAAAATAATTATAATAATTAAAATATAATTAAGAAAATTGTAAAATTAGGTTTAGGAGCTCCTACTATCCAGAAAAACTTAAGAAAAATAAAATTGTAAACAAAATACATATTTCACTTTTAAGCATGTTTTTATAATTAAATAATTAAAAAATAATTAAAATCGGTAAATTACTAAAATGCAAAAAAATACCAAAATATCACATTTAGTCTCCTGATCACTTGGAAACACTTAAAATAATTTTCCTAATTTTCTAAGTAAAGATGTTAATTTTAAAAGGCTTAAATTGAAATTTCCTTATTTTCCACTAATATAATTCTAATAATTAAAATATAAATAAAAAAATATGAAATTTGCTTGTTTGGGTACCTTAACTTATGGGAGATTTAAGAAAAACATAAAACATAATTTTGAAGTTAAATAATATTTTATATTTAATTAATACTTGTCGGCATATTTTTAGGTTGTGTTGTATTTTGAAAAGGGGTCGCCTACAGAAATTGTCGGCGAATTTTTAATTTAATTTAAATAAATAATTTGAAAAGTAATATTTGATTTTAAAAATAATTTTTAAATTTGAAGATTTTAAGATATGAAATCAAACCGATCTCACATCCCAAATAGTTTATATAAACGAGCACCGCACCACAAACCGTGTATCTATCCCGAAGAATAGACACACTGCTTGATAATGGGGCTCGATTAGATAAACTAGAAAGATTTGTGAAGTCCGTTTGGTTTACGAACCAATTTTATAAGCCGACAAATTCCCCTGCTTAATATGAAAGCATTAAACAGGGTTTATATTACCTGGGTTCTTTAAAATTCCCTATAAGGGCAAGCCCCTATAGTTATTTACATCTTAAGTGACGGGAATCACCTAAGAAAACTCTCGATAATAATCAATAATTCTGCTCTCAAGAATTTCAAAGTTTAAGTTTTCAAAGGATTGAATTTTAGAATTTCAATAGGGAATGGATCAAATTTGGAAGATTTTATTTTGGGATTTCAAAGGAAGAAAGGTAAGAGAAATCACAGATTCGAAGCGAACTTCGGTATTTTCCCAACTATCCTATTGTTTGGCTCGGATTTAGGAAAGTCCTAATATTTCTTTTTAAGGTTTTGATCTTGCCAATTTTAATTAATTAGGACTTATATTTGTATGATAAAATCATACAAATAGCCTCGAAGATGTGAGGGTTTATGTCGTACTAAACGACTACCTCAGAATCCTAAGTCCGGTTAGGGCTTAATTTGCAATGCAAATGCCTAACAAAAGGTTGAGGATTTATGTTGCACTAGGCAAACTACCTCGAAATCCTATGGCTTGGTTATTTAATTCTACGAAAGTTTTGTTGAAGTAGACTCGGAGTTTTGCTTGATGACAATGACCGTCGTTGCCCACCATGCTCCGAGCTCCTTGTTGTTGCAGAGGTTTAGTTATAGAAGTCATAAATCAGGAGATGAGAAAGGTGTTTTGGTTTAGAGAAAATCTTAATTTCCAAGTTTTTTGTGTTTTAATTAAAACAAATCTTAAAGTTGATTATAATGACACCGGTTAAGATCCCACGGTTCCATCCTTCCGGCATCGTTATTTTTATCGGATTAACTTAGTCCAGATGAATTTTCTAAACTCAACTAAATGAGTTTCACACTTTCATTTAGACCGTGGGAAATCCCGTTAGCAACACGTAGGTTACATCATCCGAGGTATTTCCGATCATCCAACAGGACGTTTTAATTTAGTTGTAATTGTAGTTTTGTGTTCTGTTTGTGATTAAATTTTGAGTTGTTTTATATTTTGAAATGTTGTGGCGGTGAATTTTATCTTGCAATGACTTTTAATTTAGTTTTGGTTTCAGTTTTAGGGACTATCCTAAAAGTGTGGGTTTTCATGCAAGAAAAGTAAGTGCGATGCGATTAATTAAATTGCAATAAAATAAAAGCGTACCTGGAGGGTCTTCCCGTCATCCCAAGCTGCACTTAAAACACAATTAGAATATTTAAGCAAGTTCCTAGGTAAAGCTAAGGGAAGGGTTATGGTTTTCTACCAAGTTCCTAATCCTATAGCTAGTCATTTCCTATGACGTCTAGGTCCTTGTGTTTTGGTTTGAGGGCGATTTTCTTCATCAAAGAATAATTAAGTTCAATTGTTCTTATAAGTATCCTATCATATTAAAGAAGTGATTAAGAAGAATCTTAAACATCTTTTCAATATTGATAGGATTGTTTTAAGTCCAAATGAATTTAATCATACAAATGAATTAATCGTCCGGGAATTCAAGTTTTGTTATCTTGCTCAGTGAACTAGGACATTTGAACATCCTATAAGTGAAGTAGCATTTCATTTAACGTTCTGTTTAGGAGTTATGATAACCAAAGCTCTCGAGGGCAAATTGGTGTTCAAATGGTTTATGATTTAGTTTAACTTCAATTAACGAGTTTAAATTTGGAATAGTGTTCAAGTTGCTTTATATTTAATTTCTTCATGTCTTAGGTGATGTTATTTAATTCAATTTAATTTAACTTTTAATTTAATTTAATTTAGTTTAGTTTTAATTTTAATTTAATTTTGATTGTTTTAATTTTAATTTTAATTTTAATTTTAATTTTAATTTTAGTTTTATTTGATTTTATTTTAATTTAATTTAATTTAATTTAATTTAATATGTTTTCATTTAACTTTAATTTAATTTAATTTAATTTTAATTTTTATTTATTTATTATTATTATTTTTTTAATTTAATTTAATTTAATTTAATTTAATTGATTTGATTTAATTTAATTTAATTTATTTAATTTGTTTGATTTAATTTAATTTAATCTTTAATTTAATTTTATTTTTAATTTTAGTTTAATTGAAAATTTAAAAAGAGTTTAATAATTTAACTTTTTAATTTAATTTTAATGATTAAATCCTTTAACATTTTAAAACTTAAATTTGAATTATCATTTTAATTAGGAATTAAATATTATTGAGATGATTCATTTAGGGATTTTTAAATTAAAGAATAAATCTCTTCCTAATAATATCCCTATTTTAATAATTCCAACTTTATTATTCTTCCAAATTTAATCAATTATTTAATTAAGGTTTATTTCAATTATATTAAATTGTTTAGTAGGTTTATACCCTTTAATTATTTAAATTTCAATCATCCAATTCAGATTAAGATCAAATATTTTACTTGTTAATTTTATTAAACCTAAAGTTTTAATTAAGGGTTAAAATTTTAATTACCATTTTGCCCTTTAAGCTTAATAATTTCATAACTCACTAAATTGAGCTTAAATGAACTTGAAATTTTTATGTGACTTCACTCATATGCCAATAAAGACATGAGAGGAGAAAATGTGATTTTTCTGTATTTAATTTATTTATGTAATTATTTATGGTGGAAAATAGGAATTTTCAAGGAAAATTTAATAGTATTGCCAAGGGAAAGTTTCTGTCCTTAAGAAAATTATGGGACATTCCTAATGACCAGAGGACCACTTGGACCAATTTTGGTGATTTTTTAAATTATATTATTTTTATTATAATTATTTTGAATTTTGGAGTATTAATTAATTTAAAAATAAAATAAAGGTTGAAAAATGAATTTTATATTTTCAAAAATCTCTCTGATATCAAGGAAATAAGAGAATCAATTTTTGTAATTTTCTGATTTTTCTTTGATTTATTATAATTATTTTAGTGAAAATGCTAGAAAATACATTTTTTAATTTTAAAATTACCCTAGGGCTTTAAAATTTAATATCTCATTAAATAGACCTAAGAAAAATATGGGGTTTGTTCCTAAGTGATTAAAATTCAAAATGTGACATTTTGTTGAATTTTATTATTTTTGTGATTTTTATTATTTTTTAATTATTAAAATATTCAAATAATACCAAAAAATCAACTTTTTTAGAAAATTGAAATTTTAATTTTCTTAAATTCCCCTGATATCAGAGAGGCTCCAAAACTAATTTGGTGAATTTTTGAAAAGCATTTTGAAAGTTATGAATTTTTAAAGTTATGAATTTTTAAAGTTCAAAATGGCTAAATGGCTCAATCAACCCATTTAGTAGGGCTAACCAAGTCCAATTCACTTCAAATTTTTATGGTGAGTTCCTCTGATCCTAAAGGTCAGTGGAGAATTGATTTTAAGTCAATTTGATGTATGGTTAACTCTAATTAATTAAGGATCTATTTTGGGTGTTTAAGCCAATTAGGGGTATTTTAAATGAGTTAACTCAAAACCTATTTTTCCTAGGGTCCTCTAGTCATAAGAGACATCACCAAATTTTCCTAGAATTTATTTCACAACATGCTAATTATTGGAATTAAAATACTCAAAACAGTAATATGAATTTGAAAAATCAATAACTTCTCATAGGGATGGCCTCGACTTTGGAAAATTCGGGGAATGTTCCCAAATTAAGAGGCTTCAAAAGCCACATGGTCTCATGCCATGGTGAATTTCCTACATGCATGGAGAATTAAAACAATGCGAGAGGGAAATAAATCATTAAAAATAAAATACTTAATGAAATTAAATAATTTCTTTTCCACATTATTCTCCTCTATTCACTCGAGCAAGAGGGTATTTTTATTTTATTTTTCTGATTTTCCTACACAAAGTTATGGATTTTTGAAGTTTAGGGAATTAAATAAATAGAAAAATACCCTAACTTTCTATTTATCCACGCGGCGCCGCGTCAACCTCGGCAGCTCCGAAACGCCGCGTGGCACTCTCCGATTCGACTCCGGGCCCCGCTGTGTCGTTCCATCTCCTAATCCGGCGCGATCCTGGCCATCCGTCCCCTCGTGTATTAAATGAACGACATTCGTTCATCGTCGCCAAGCCTCCTAGCCCGAGAACCGTCCACCATCTAGGCCTAAGATCTCACTCGAGAAGACGAACACATCCATACAGTTTATGTGGCACGAAATTGACTCAATAAAAATGGAGAATGTTCAGAAGCTCGGGAAGAAGAGTGAGGCCATACCTTTGCTCAGAGAAGTGTGGCTTCGATCTGAGGGTTATGTCACCTTCGATTGGATCCCAGCAAGCTCCGGATGAAGTCTCCCGGTCCAGTGAATTGCCTAGGTAGGATTTCAACCACAGCCGATCACAAAGCTTGGAGGCTGGAGCAACGGGGTGGCCTGAAGATGGGGCTTTCAGTGGGAAACTTCTCCTCTTGGTCCAGTGAAGATGTAGGACCAGTCAATTTGAGGATTGGCTCACTGTGTCAAAGTGTCCTGGTTTTGGGTGAAATTTTAGTTGAGAAATTTGATTTTGTTGGTGGGGATTAGGGCAAATTGACACTCTGGGAACAAGCTGCTCTACAGGATGGAGAAGGGTTTGGAACAATTTTGGCGAGTTTCGGCAAGGTTTGTGCAACTCTCTTTTATGGCCGTGAGGGGGTCGGGTTTAAATAGAGGTGGCTGGAGGGCCTCGCGGGGATGGCCGAGGGTTCGGATCAAGCTGCTCGCGCATGGGAAGAACAGCCATGGTGGCCATTGGGCATGGGGCAGCTCAGCAAGGTGGAATTCCAAAGTTTGGCTCCTCCAAAGGTCTCATCCATGGTGTTTTCCGGCGACCCAGGAGGCTGGCCAGCAGGTATGGGTCACCCTCAGGTCCAGGTGGGTCAGGGCTGGAGGTTTGTGCAGTTAATTGGCCATGGACATGTGTAAAGGGTTTGAATCAAAAGGGTATGGGGAGAGGCTCATTTTGGGTCCAAATGGGTCAACCCACCATTTTGGGTTTGGTGCACCCTTCCATGGCTGATTTGGGTGAGGGAGGATCGGGTGAATCGGCTAGAAAAAGGTAGAGAAGTCACCATCCATGAATATTTTGATTAATCATGGATTAAGGTGAAGCATTAAAAGGGTTAAAACCTTTTTAAGGGGGCTTAAAAGAGGCTCCTCCTTTTGCCATTAATGTCTTGATCACATGTCAAACCTTCCATGGCTTCATGTGGCTTATCCATGGCTTGCATGGCTTGTCTTTGGCTTGGGGAAAAGCTTGGTCAATTTCATGAAAATGGATTTTAGAAATTTTGGTAATTTGATGGGAATTTGTATGAAGCTTGATTTGGAATGGTTTAATGATGATTTTGAAACTTAAGGGTGATATCAATTAAAGATATGATGAAATGAAATTGCCATGTGGGCTTTGTCATGAACTTTTGGCTTTTGAATTTGTCTTGGATGGGCTTTTAGGAAGGTTTAGGGGAAGTGGGCTTTAGGCTTGAAAATAAATTGGTGGAAGGGAAATTTGTAAAAGTTTGGACCAAATAATTGTTGGGTTTGGTTTAGGAATGTGCCATGAGTAATTTGAAACAAGTTTGGAGTGGTTTGGGTTTGAATTGGGTTGAATTTGGGCTTTTTGGTAAATGGACCAATGTAGGTCAAATTGGGCTAACTTAGGCCAATGTTGGGCTAGGGTTGAAATTGATGTAAAATAAGTGTTGGAAAATGTTTATGGGAGTGTTTCAAAGAGGTTTTGGCCTTGGTTGGGTTTTGATTTTGGGGTTTGGGCTTATTTTGGTTAAGTTTGGGTTTAGGTCAAAATTGGGCCTTTTAGCTTTGGGTTGAATTTGAGTAGGGTTTGGGTCTAAATGTTGGGCAAATCATGTTAGTGTTTTGTTTTTGGGAATGTTAAGGAAGGTTTAGAAAAGATTTGGGGTTAATTGGAGTTGAATTGGGTGAGTTTGGGTTAGGTTTGGGTCATGGGTCCAAATTGGGCTTTAAGGCCAAAAGTGAAATTAGATCCAAATGTCAATCAAATTGGACTTGAATTTGGTCTAGATTGGTATTGGGAATGTTGAATTGAAGTTTAGAATTGAATTGGACCAGAATTTGGGTCAATTGGGCAGGTTTGGTTTGACATTGGGTTCACTTAGGGTTAAAATGGGTCAAATTGGGGGTTTTGACAAAAGTAGGGTAAATTGACAAAATTGGCCCATGGTATAGTTGAACAAAATGAAATTGGGAATATTTGGGATTTTCTGGAATTTTCTGGGAATTTTCTGAATTTCTGGATTTTTGGGTCAAGGGGGGTATTTTGGGTATTTGGAGGGTATTGGGAGGTATTTTTGGATTTTTTGGCATTTTTGGGTATGGATGATCAATTTGAGTAATGTGGAAATGTTTAGGACTGATTTTGAGGAATTTTGGGTAAATTAGGTGATTTTGGAGGATTTCAAGGGTTTTGGGTAGGCTAGGCGGGTGTAGGGTCCCGGGGGTAAAAAATTGAAAATTTGGAAAATTGAAGATTGGGTAAATGTAAGTGGAATAAAATCATTTTGGTTGAGCCATGAATCCATATCAAGCCCACATGAGCCATGAAGGGACTCATTTGAGGCATTCACTATGTTGTTCCTAACCCTCTTAGCCAAGGGCTTAGGGTTTAAGGACCATCCATGTGAATCACCTACATGAGTCAGGCGGTCAAGTTGAGTATAGGTGTGTGAAAGTGTAGTGTATAATTGTAGTGTGTGTGTAAGTCAGCCCCTTTCACCAGACCAGGCCACCCAGGGCAGTCCTAAGGCCAAAGAGTCCTATAGGAACCCATCCTTTAAACTTCCACATTTGATTTCAACCCTATAGGTGATTAGGGGTCTACAATCAAGTTTGTGGAGTTTGCAGGGAGTTAACAAGTGGTTTGAGTTTCTAAGTGGTGGGTCCCAATTCTAATCCTCTAGGATAGTCAAAGGAAAAGCCTAAGGCTAGATCCTAAGTACTAAAGAGAACAAGAGAAGACCTCATCAAAAATGAGGTCAACAATACTAAAAAAACAAATAATTCTAATAATTAAAATTAAACTCAAAAAATCAAGAAAATTAGTCCAGGTGGTCCTCTAACCAAGTGGAACCTCTAATAAATTTCTTAAAGAAAGATAATTTGTTTGAGTAAATTTTTGAAAATATTTATTTTTGCATTTAAATAATTAAAAATGTTATATAAATTAAGAAAAATCATATTTTGTCTTCCGGTGTTTTAATTGAACCATAAGTGGGGCAACATAGAAATTTCAAAGTCATTTGAGTTACATTTAAGGAATTATGAAGTGATAAGGCCTTTAGAGGCAAAATTTTAATTATGTGATTTAAGCCTTAATTAATATTTAGGGCCTAATCAAGTGTAAATGAGCAATTAATTATCTTAATCAACTCTTCTAGATGATTGAAACATAAGGGTTAAATGGTAGCAACAAACTTCACAACTTTTCACATTAAGGGCCTAATTGTTCTCTCATAAATAATAAAAGAAAATTTGAAAGATAATTAAATTAGAAGATGCTAAGTGAGGGGTTTAGTCTTGGAAGATAATAATGTACTAAGATAGAACCGCAAACTATTGGTTTAATGATAAATCAATGTTTTTAAAAGGATTAAGATCACATAACTCATTATCCCTAAAATTACAAATTTACCCATTAAGTCTTAAGGGCTTAGTAGTGAACTAGGTTTAATCAAGATTAGACTAATGAGGTTTAGAAAAGGGAAATCTAATAAACTTCAAAATTCTTTCAAACACTACAAGCCCAACTCTCAACTAATTGGCTAAAATTCTTCATAAATCAATTTGTCCTCAGATGCCTCCACCCACATAATTCATAAGTAAAATGTTAAATGATCATTACCTCATTTAAAGGGATAATTAAAACATCAAGGTTCACTGAACATAAGCGTATAATGTGGATGAATTATTTAGCAATATAATAAGCACAAATGAACTCGAGATAGTTCAAAAGGGTAGTTAAATGTCTAGGGTGTTCTCCGGACATATCCACAAGTCTTCTCGATATCATGGAGCGCAACTGGACTTATTATGCTTTTGCAAAGAAGCACATCCTATACATAAACAAATAAGAACCCACCAAGTTATGACATAGGGCTCGGTAGGCACACCTGAAACCTGTACTTCCTACTTTTTTCATGCAATTTTGATTCTCTACAATATTATATATACAATTCTAAAAGGTAATCTTTTAGCTGGAATGAGAGAAGTTTACTGGTACGCTTTTACAGTTTACAGTACTTTACTTTACCATACTTTTCTTCCCTGCATTTACTTTACTGCACTTTCTTCCATATAAGCTTGCATGTAAAAAAAACCAAACTTGCATGTCAAAACCAAAACCAAAGCACAAAACCAAAAAACAGTTCAAAACAAGAAAAAATATAAAACAACTCAAAATTTAATCACAAGTAAAACAAAACACAACAATTACAACTAAATTAAAACATCTCTTTGAATGATCTGGAATCCCTCGGATAAGGCAACCTACGACTACTAACAAGATTTCCCACAGTCTGGATGAAAGTATTGAATTCATTTATTTGAATTTAGTAAATTCATTTAGACTATGTGAATCTAAAGAAAATAGTGGTGTTAGTGTGAAGGGACCATGAGATCCTAACTGGTGTTGCTATAATCAACTTAAATTCTCCTAATATGAAATTTGCCATTAAACTTGACACATTAGACTACTTGAACTATAAACCATGATACTTATCTCAACCTCCTACATTAGACATTTCTAAAACCTAAACTTGCTGCAACGAGGAGCTCAGAGAGTACACCGAGGGCAGCATGATGATGAAGCATACAACTCTACAATATAAAATCTTCCTTAGAAATAAACAACAAGCCATAGAACTTCAAGGTTGTATGCCTAGTGTGACAAAAATCCTCAACTTATCTTTTAGGCCTTTACACCCCGTGTAATATATGCCCTAACTAGTCTTAGGTTTCCAAGGTTATCATCCGATTTGACATAAATACTCCTATCTTCCAGGCTATTTCCATTATCTGTATTATGAAAATGTAAGCCCTAAATAATAAAATTTGTAGGGATAAACATCAAATAATCTTTTTCAAATCGAAGCCATAAGATAAGTTGGGAAGTTTCCAAGGTTTTTCTTAGGATCTGTGACATCCCTTAATTTTCTTCCTTTGGATTCTGAAAATAAAATGTTCCACATTTGCACCTTTCCCTATTAGCATTCCACGAAACATTACTTTGAGAATCTTACCTTTTTCAAATCATAAAAGAAATATTTATTAATCTAAGTTAAGACTTTTTTTAAGTGAATTCAATCATTTAAGATGTAATTAACTATAAGAACTTGCCCTTATAGGAAACTTTAAGAACCTAGTTTAATATAAACCCTATCTAGTTGCTTCATATTAGATTTCAATTTGATTTCGATTTCATTTTGATTTGAAGTTTCGTTTTGATTTAGACTTCAATTTGATTTTGGATTTCATTTTGATTTTAAGTTTCGTTATGATTTGGAGTTTGTTTCGTTATCTTATTGGATTTGTTTTTATAAGTTTTCATTTTTTTATTATTTGTTGTCATTCATTGGGAAATATATTATGTGTTTTTTTTTTGAAGTTTTATTTTATTCATTTATGTTTCATGATTTTTCATTTTTTTTATTATTTTTTTTAGTTAGGGTTTGGACTTAGTCATAACCAAGTGTGGCATCTATGCTTCGTAGAATGAGGTTGTCTTTGAAACATCACGATGCACAGTTCTCTTGTAACAGTCGTCACTCTTCACCGTTGATTTAGGAGGATTGTCCAAGCTGTCTTTGTGATGTTGCACTGACGCCCTTTGAATTGATGTTGGAGTTGTATTTTCTAGGTACTGAATGATATGACTTCAGAGTTTAATTTCCATTAAATGCTAATAACATAGCCCATTTCTTTAATTCTTTCTTTTTGGGCCTAAGCAGATTCAAAACTTATGCTCATGTGATAGAAATATTTTTCATCGGGCAAAGATAATTCTGAGTCAATTAATGGCCGACCAAAAGACATAAAATCACTTGACTCTCTTCAAAGCATAATATTATAGGAAACTTCTTAAAGTAGCCTTTCAAGTTTTATTAATCGGTGGAGGATTAAGACACCAATGTTTTATTATATGCTTGCCTTAAGCTTCTTCTCAGGGAGCCTTCTTATTTCCTTTTTTTTATGTTTTTCGTTCTTTTTTTTATTGAGGATTACTATATATGGTGGAGCACATGCTAATGATTTTCATTGTCTGGATTGTGACACCAATTTTTGATTTTGTGCTTACCTCAAGCTCTCCTTAGTTGGATCTTTACATCTTTTTTTTGCTCCTTTGTTTTCTGAGAAATACTATATCTGGCAAGACATATTTTTGTCAAAGATTTTGAATGTCGAAACTCCCCTAATTATTAAGTCTGAAATGGTTTATCAACATGAATCTTGGGATATTATAACTCATCTAAAAGTCTGGATCCAGTCACATGGCAGAAAATTAAAAGACCCTTGATATCCCGGACCAATCACTCGTATTTCAACCACACTTGCTTCATTTCAAAATTTACTTAGGACTCAGTCTGAATTCCTTAAAGTGAAGGACCCAGTCATTAGGACATAAATTTCATTCTTTCCTGAAGTTACTGCCTTATCAAAATATCCAACTTTGAGCTTTCCAAATATCGAATAATTCAGAACAAAAAATATTTTTTCCATTCATTTTCATTCATAGCAGTGAGGGGATTTGACAGATAAACATCAATCCTGCAAATTTCCTTTTACATCGGTAGATGTAGCAAAATGGTAGTTAAGAAGTGTCTTCTTTGTTGCGAATTACGTAGGACTCAGCTAGAACAAACAGATCGATCAAAATTATACTGATAGAACCTTTTTCAGTTTCTTTTCAAATATTCTTCAGGGATTGTTACATTCCCATTCTTGAAATTCTCTTCGAGCCAATCTTTGAAATTGTAACACTCTTCTATGGTGTGTCCAACGAACCTGTGGTATAGACAGTTTCTTGGATGTCCTTTCTTATTGATTTCATCCAGGCTTTTTGGCTAAGGTAACCGGAATTCAGAGTTCTTGATTAGATTGTGGAACATCTTTCATGTTGTTTCATCTTTAAAAGAGTACACCTTGTTTGTTCGAGCAACCATTGTTGGAACTTATCTTTCATTTGTATGGTAGAGTCTTTGTTAAAAGGATTGTTGAGCGTTCTGCCTGGTACGTTGGAAGGTCCACTGATGTTATTCAGCCTGTACTTGCAATTTTCGTTTTCCCCTGTTAACCACAACAACTGTCTCAAATTCCTTCTCGAATATCTTTGTTGGCTATAGTTCGTTGGCTTTTCCAAGAAAACCAAGTTGTTTAGCTTCTTCTTGAAGTCTTCCGGCTTTATTAAGTAACTTCTCGAATGTTTTGATGGTGAATCCTTTGAGTAAGAGACCAACTAGACCGTGAATGCTCTTTTGAAGAATTTTAATTGCATGCTGCTCTTGCAACTGTGGCTTGCATCTCATGCTGAGATTTCTCCAACGCAGGATGTATTCAACCAAGGTTTCATCTAGTTTTTGTTTCTCTACCACAAGATCATCGACGGTGATGTGGTGCTGAGCTCCAGCAAACTGTTTGACAAAAATATTTTCCATTTCTGTAAATGTCCTTAGCGAACCATTTGGCAACTCTGCATACCAATCAAAGGCAGTTCCAATGAGGCTATTCACAAATTGGCGGAACAAAAGTGCTTCGCTAGCCCCCGCGTTACAGCAGCTTGCTCGGAAGTGTGCAACATGCTGTCGGGGATTTCCAATTCCATCAAAATTTTTGAGCAACGGTGATATGAAACCTCTGGGGTACTGAATGGCATCAAACTTATCTGGGTAAGGTCTACCCTTTGAAACTGATTCCTTCATTTCTGATTGGACCAGGGCTTCTTTCAGATGTTGTTCCACCATTTGTTTAATGTCACTCTCCAACATCAGACCCTGAACTAGATCCTTCTTCGGTTGTTTGTCGAAGGTGGACTCTTTTCTTTCATTCGTAACATGAATAATTTCTGGTTAATTTGCTTCCAATGTTGCTATTGTTAATGACTGCTACTGCCCTTGAATTGTACCCATGAAGATCATTATTTCCTCTAGTTGTTTCTTCATTTGACCTATCTGCTCATCCCGCTGTTGAATGGCCATTTGAAACTCATCCGCGATGTTCTCCTTTGTGGTTAAAGGAGCGTCTCACGAGGATGGTGTGGCCTCTGTCTCGATGACATTGATTTTTGCAAAACCACCTTCCATGTAATCAAGTAGGTTGTAATTTCCATTTTCGGCATTTTCTTTCTGGTCTTCAAATAGTTGTGCAATGTCAAATCTGAGCTTCTCTATGGAGGACTCAATCGAACTTCCTTTTAGAATTTTTAGGTCAACCGGGGACTTTTGAGGAACATCACTTATCCCCTCGAACACTGACGTCATTGTATAGAAGCCAAGCGAAACATCAAAAATCATATTCACTGAAACTTTTTCAGGTTCTTTTAAATATTCCTTCGCAATTGCTATGTTCCCTCGACCAAGGTTATACTCAAGCCAATTCTTGAAGGTGAAGCAGTCCTATATCTTGTGTCCGATCATCCGGTGGTAAAAGCAGTACAACGGGTGATCTTTCTTGTCTACATCCTCTAGTTTCCTAGGCTCTGGCAACTGGAATACATCCTTCTCGATCAGACTACGGAACATCTTGCCAACTGCTTAGTTTTTAAAGGAGTATTCCTTACTCAAAATCTCCTTCAGACTGCGTGTCGGTCCGTGTGGTTTCTGCAGATATGGTGCGGCGACTCGGTGGCAGATCTTGCGGCGAGTGGAGGCTGTCGTGGGCGAGTCGACTTTTAGACCTTTCCGGTTGTGCTTCTTTTCTTGTGCTTTCATTAGTTGCGCGGTCTTTGAATTGGACCCAATTTCGAGTCCGGAAAAAGGTAGGGTGTAAGCATCGACTGACTCTTCCTTATGTAAAATTTCTTTTCCTTTATCTAACAAAATAGTAGGTGTGGTGACGGTGGCTCTAATAGTAGTAGCTGATGCAGTCCTCAGAGAACTCCCAATGCTTCTAGCGGTATACTTCACAACAATAGAAGAGTCTTTTTTCAATCCACTCCTTCTTTGCTTTAGGGAGCTCTTGATAATTTTCGAGTTGAACTCTACTGATAGGCTCAGTCGACTTTCTCATTTTGGTTTTCATCATTTCAACAAACAAATTCCCCAACATAGTTTTAACACTGTCGAATCCTTGTCCAAACTTGATGACTTCCAGGTCAGGCAGTTCCTCCCTATTGACGGCAAACTCCACTACAGAGGTGAAAGAAAAGACCAACTTAGGTGAAGACATTGTCTCCTATCATTGGAAGAATTTCTGGAAGTCAGTGACGTCCCATGCTTTGCAGTTTCAAAGAAAATACTCAAGTTAACTTACTTTGTAATAGGCATCCTTTAAGCATGTGATTTTTTTTTGTGTTTCTTTTTTTATTATTATTGTGTACTTGTTGTGTCTTAAGAAGTTTCATTTTGGTTTGAAATTTTGACAAAATTTTATTTTATTTATGGTTTATTGGACGGTTGTTAAAGTGAAATTTGAGTTTACCTGTTAGCAGCAAGTCAAACCCAAAGAGGAATGAAGAATCGGACCAGGTCTAAAATTTAGATGAGGTTGAATTCACATTGAAATCATATCAATAGATCACTCCTATTCTAACACACCTATTGGGGGTCTACCTTGCCTCTTCGAGGAGGTGGGAGGATTCCGGAACCTCTCTGTTTAGGTGTGTCTAAACAGTGGCTCTAGAATCCAAAAAGAGTTGAGTATACCCGTTCAAGACAGAAGTGAACGTGGTATGCCAATGGAAAGAATGATAGTTTGGTCCACAAGGGGCATGGACTCACTACCGATTTATGAAAGCAAAACCATTTAATGAAAATGGAGAGAAGAACTAGTCCCCAGCGGAGTCACCAGAAATTGTCGGCATATTTTTAGGTTATGTGTTGTATTTTTTTTAAAAAAGGGATCGCCTACGAAAAATTATTGTCATATTTTTCATTTTCAATTTAATTTAAATATATATATAATTTGAAAGTGGTATTTGATTTTGAAAATAATTTTAAGATAAAAAATTTTATGATATGAAATCAAACCGATCACACATCCCAAATAGTTTATATAAACGAGCACCACACCACAAACCGTGTATCTATCCCGAAGAATATACACACTGCTTGATGATAAGACTCGGTTAAATAAACTAGAAGATTTGTGACATCTGTTTGGTCTGCAAACCAATTTTATAAGCCGACAAGTTCCCCTGTTTAATATGAAGGAATTAAGCAGGGTTTATATTACCTGGGTTATTAAAGTTCCCTATTAGGGCAAGCCCCTATAGTTAATTACATCTTAAATGATTGGAATCATTTAAGAAAAATCTCGATAATGACCAGTGGTTTTGCTCTCATGAATATCAAAGTTTTATGTTTCAAATGACTAAGTTTTGGAAATTTCAAATGGGAATGGATCAAATTTGGAAAAGTTATTTTTTTTTAAGAGTCCAAAGGAAGAGAAGTAGGGGATGTCACGGACCCAAAGTGAACTTTGGTGACTTCCCAGACTATCCTAATGTTGGGCTTTGAATTTTGAAAATGAATTTATTTAAGTTTCACACCTGCTAATTAATTATAGGAATTATATTTACATAACCACCTGGTTATACAAATAACCTGAAGATAGGAGGATTATGTCGTATCTGACGGCGACCTCAAAATGGTAAGCGATTTAGGGCTTATGTTCCACAAGGCTGTACAAAGGCCTAAAAGAATAGGTGAGGATTTATGTCGCACTAGGTGAACTACCTCGAAGTCCTATGGCTTGTTATTTAAACTAAAGAATGGTTTTGTTGATGTAGACACAAGTTTTGCTGGCGAAGATGGTCGTGCTGCCCTCAAAGTTGTGCTCCATGCTCCATGTAGTGAAGACTTAGACTTTTTTTAAGGTGGCAAGTCATAATATTCAATCAGGTGGCCCTATGGTTGAGTTCTCCTAAACATCCTATGCAAACATGTTTAAAGTTGTACAATGTGTAGCAGGGTATAACGTACAAGAAGTAAAACATGCAGTAAAGTATAATATAATGTGCTAAAAAGAACAGTAACAAATAAGAAAAGTAACACGTAAATAAAAACGAACATGTATACCTGGGAGATCCGTTATTTTGATAAATTGTAGCAGGCTGAAGTGTGTCACACAAATGGAAACCAAGCCAAAAAAGCAACATTGTCTAGAAAACTCGAGAAAAGACGATGAATGACTTACGACAGAAAACTTTAGAAATGAAAAACAAAACAAAAATAAAATCATTGAAACCTCGGGAAAATCCCAGAAAAAGGACCACGAGTGCTCCATCCAAAAAACATACGAAAAATCTGAATAAAATCGCTAGCACTCGGGTTGGGGTTAGGCTCAGAAACTATGTAGTATGTTCTCGAACGGTCGTCGAAGGCTACTCGGTCACCCGAATGTAAAAAGGCAGCTACTTAACTAGAAGGGTGTCCTACTAGACCTAACTCAGGAGGGTGCTCCTTGGCCCGGTACTGGTAATTAAGAGGTGGACAACCAAGATTTAATTTTAGAATTCATATATATATATATATATTTAAAAAAAATATTATTTAAGTAAAAGTCTTACATCTAACATGAGGGATGCCAATCAAATCCCCATGTAAAAGAGCACTAAATAAAGGAAAAGAAGAGTAATTAGCACTATAGATAACTTCATGAGAAGAAGAAGCTCTAGTAGCTAGCCAATTTATTTGGTTGATTACCCTCCCTATAAGTATGGCTCCAAAGGACGAGCAATTGAAGAAGTGATAGAATTAATTTTGTTCATCCAAATTTGAAGAAACCAAGGCACATCCACTTTTGACAATAAAGCCCGTAGTAAAACCAGAGAGTCCATTTCCAAATGAACAAATTTATGATTCGCATAACAACAATTTTCGGACCCCAAAATACGAAGCAATTGCTTCGGCTTCCAAAGCATTCAATGCAATAATAGGTGCTTGAGAAAAACCAAAGACAATTCCCTTTGTGATTTCTGCAGAGACCTCCAATACCAGCTGCCGAAACTTTAAAGCTCCCATCAATATTAATCTTAAGCCATAAGTTCCAAGGTGGCCTCCACATGATAAATATAACTTTATTATTGCTGCTTTGTATTGGAGGAAGAAAAGAATTCTGAATCTTACCAATAAAAGTAAGACAATTTCTACTAATATGTTCAACAGAATACACCTTGTTGTTATAAAGCAAATCATTTCTAGCAAGCCATAAAAACCGAGAAAACCACCAAAGGGATGAAATAATAAGAAAAGGATTTCCAAGTAACCCAACAAGAATTAATTGAACTCCAAGAGGCTAAATGAGATTGCGGTCCCATAGCAGCTAACACTTTTTTCCAAACATCTTTTGCCCAGCTGCAGTTTAAGAAAAGATGACCAATAGTCTCTTCGGTACAATGACACAAATGACATACTGGAAGGAATTCTAAGACCTTTAAGTTTCAATAGATCATCGAGTTGGTAATAGATCCATAAACAACCTCCGATAGAAAAACGACATAGAAGGTGTTATATATTTATTCCAAAGCTTAGCACTCCAATCATTTTTTTGCCAAATAAAACATGTTTGATAAATAAATTTTTATAAACTTTGGTTGTGAGGCTTCTTGATGATCATTCTATCTGTTCTTCCATTATGCACAGGAGTGTTTAAGATCATATTATGATAATCAGCAGGAACATAGTCTTGAAATTTCTGTAAATCCCAAGATCCATCAGTCAAGCAGTTAGCAATATGTATAATATTACTCATAGGATTAAAATTTGCTTGAAGTGATTTATCAAATAACCAAGTATGAAACCAAAAACTAATTTGCCATTACCAATTTCCCAAGTAAACATCTTTTCAGCATGTAATCTGACCTTAAGCAATTCCTTCCAATTTTTAGAATCCCCAGGCTTAAGACTGACTTGAGTCTGGATGATCATTAAAGCGATATTTAGAATACATGAATCTTGCCCACAAAGATTTTTGTGCTCTGAAATTAATCCTTTGTTTACAGTAGAAGGTAAAGCTCAAATGCTGAAATTTTTTAAAACCTAACCCACCACAATCAATAGGCTTACATAATTTCTCCCAAGAGGTCTAGTGCATTTGCTTATGCTGTCCTTCCCAAACAAATTTGTTGAACATAATAGAAAGCATTTTCTGTGTACTCTTTTTCATTTTGATCATCTGCATTATATAAAGAGGAAATGTAGATAACACACTCCTAAGTAGTGTAAGTCTTCCACCATTAGAAAGAAATGAGTTGGACCAACAATTAATTTGAGAAGAAATTTTGGCAATTATATTATCATAGTGTGAAAGTTTCCTTCTTCCTTTAATAAGAGGAAAACCCAAATATTTAAGTGGATATTGAGTCTCCCTGAATTGAGTAAAATCAGAAATCCAAATTTTTTTTTGGGCAGTAATTTTTGAGCTTGGAAGAAACTAGCATTTAGATTTAATAAATACCATACCAGAAATTTCTTCAAATTCAGTCAGCACCTTCATAAGACATTTAATTGATTGCTTACTTCCATTAGAGAAAACAATAACATCATCAGCATAGGCTAGATGACTAACAAGCTGAGTAGATTTATGCTGATATTGAGTGTATGGATGAGCTACTGCATTTGATTCAACATTCTTGATAGATAATCAAAAACAAGGATGAAGATATAAGGTGATAAAGGATCACCTTGTCTAATGCCCCTTCAGATTTAAAGAATCCATGGCTAATACCATTAATAAGCACACTATGATAACTATTATTTAACCACCTATAAATGAGATTACAGAAATTAGAGCTAAATCCCCTATCAGCAAGAACCTTCAGAATAAAACTCCAACTAATGGAATCAAAGGCTTTAGCAATATCTAGTTTAAAAATGATATTAGATCCTCTGCAGCATTTATCAAGATCTACTAGCAGCTCTTGAGCCAAAAGAACATTATCACAAATACTCCTTCCCTTTATAAAAGAACATTGATTATCAGAAATAAAGTTCTCCAATAAAAGTTGTAATCTAAAAACCAAGACCTTACTTATGATTTTGGAAAAGGTTGAAGTCAGACTAATTGGTCTGAAATCTTGCCAAGTGGATTTCCTTTTATCCTTAGGAATCAATACAATAGAAGTGGAAGCAAAATACTTAGGGAGATCAATTCCTTGAAAAAAACTTTGTACAGCCATGACCACATCGGATTTAATAACCATCCGAGTTCTTGATATAAAAATCAGTTTGTAAATCCATCTGGCCCAACTGTCTTACTTCCATCAATGGTTTTTAGAGCCTCAAAAGCTTCATTAGTGTTAGGAGGTTGAGCCAAGCAATCCATATTAACATTACTTAAATCAGATCTTATAATTGAAGGAGAATAAGCAGTAGAATTCACTGGCTGATAAGAAAATAAACTAGAGAAATATGTAATAGCATCAGTAGCAATATCTTTTGTATCTACTAACCAAGTACTATCAGCTGATTTGATTTTCAATATAACATTAACAGACCTTTTGTACTTAATAGCTGCATGGAAAAATTTTGAATTCCTGTCACCATGGTTAAACCAGTTAACTGTTGCTTTTTGATGTAAGAAAAGCTCTTCGGTCTTGATAGCGGAATGTAATTTACAATAGGCTTCATTCGGATTATGATCGGAATCTAATCCATCTTCGACCGGTTTCTCCAATTCATTTACCATGGATTCGGCTTCAACAACTTTCGATGAACATTACCAAAGACGGTAAAATTGCAATGTTTCGACTTACTAGCAATCATTTTTTGTAATTGCCAAAGTTTTGAAATAGGATCAGAATAAAATCTTAGCAAAGAAGCCTTCCAATTATCAGCAATCAATTGAGTATACTCAGGATGAGTAGACCAAACATTAAAATATCTAAAGACAGAATTTTTAACAACTATAGAGAAAGCACAAGTAATCAGTAGAGGAGTATGATGAGAGCTAAGCCTTGCCAAATGATTAACTTTAGTAATAGGGAACGTGTTGAGCCAATGCTGATTCACCAAAATTCTATCAATTCTCTCATAGATATTGCCTCTCCTACAAGTAAAAGTGGATCACTCAAACCCAATATCAAAGAGTTTAGCTGAAGAGATATTATTAGTAAAATTCAACATTGCTTGTAGATTAGGATTCCTTCCACCTTTTTTTTTCACTAGGATGAGCAATAGAATTGAAATCACCACCCACAATCCAGCCATCATTCATTGAAATACTTATATGATGTAAACTATTCCATAATTCAATTCTATCAGCATTTGAGGAAGCAGCATATATGAAAGAAGCAAAACCATAAAATTGGTCTAGTTCAAAATGAAAATGGATCAACTAAGAATGATTAAATATAAGATTAATCTTCGACTCTTTTACGTAGAATAACCCAGATCTTATTTGAACAATTAGTAAGAAAATTATAACCAGGAAGTCTTTTAGAAAATCTATCAAAATTAGATTTCACCAAAGGCTTAAGAATAACTATAACCCAAAAATGATGAACCCTGTTTAAGTTTATAAGTCTATTAAGGGAGCCAGGGTCAGCCACTCCCCTAATATTCCAGCATAAAAATTTAATCATGAATAATATTTTTTCCCCCTCTAGTCAACCTAGAAAAGGAAGTAGTACCTGCAGGAATAATATTACGTTCAGAAAGATTCTTTAACTCCATTGATGTCTTCTCTCTTGCTTTCTGTATCATCCAATAATTATTAATCTCAGAACTAATAACTGTCAATCCTGTTGAAATTTTTGTCTCCATTTGATTTATTTGTTGAAAAAGAGGATAATTTGTAGGCTTAGGATGAACTTTAACATTTTGATAATGAGTAATAGGATAGTCTTGTGGAGATTCAAAAGGAATTTGGACTTCTGTAACAGTATTAATAATGGTCTTCTCAGCATCTATTTCGGACACATTAACTATTTCGGAATCTAGAACTTATCTAGCAACGAGTTTCGGTGAAAGGCTCATCAACAATTTCCACAACGGGCTCCTTAGAATTATCGAAATTTGAATAGCGGGAATCGAATCGGAAATTTGAATAACAGGCTCTTCAGCAGACTCCTTATTATTAATTTGCCGCTCTTTCCCAGTGAGGACATAAGTTAGCATTATATTGTGTTCACTTTACTGTGGACTGTTCAGTTTCATTGTTGATTGGTGGATGTTTGGATTGTTAGTGGTTTGATTTGATCTTTGTATGTCAAGAGGTAGGTGGTTCCTTAACTTCTTATTATGGCTTGACTTGTATGTTCTCTTGTAGTAGTTGGATTGCTGAGTCCACTACGACTTGGATCTCACCCGAACTTAGGTTTACAAGAGACATCATGAATTTGAACAGTAACAGATCCATCTCAATTTTGTCACTTCCTTTCTCTGACTTTGATTTCATTTAATGGGAGTCAGAACCTATTTGTTGAATAACATGAGGATGATCATACACTACAATTTATAACTGTTAGACGTGCATACTTTGTGGGATATGGTGATGCCTGAGGTTGGTGTTCGGGCCCAACATATCGGGGATAGTCTTATCTTTGGGATTATAATCTATAAAATCATTTAAAATGTATCGAATTTTTTAGTGTAGTGATTCCGCTAGAAATTGGAAGTAAGATAGTGAGATTGGATGAGTTAATGGATGAATTGACCTCATTTATTATGTGTCTTTGTGTTTGTGTTACAACTTTATATAGAACTTGAAGAACATTTTTATATTCCTATGTTGATACCTGCTATGCTAGTTAGACTTTTGTTTAGTCAATTTCATTCTGACATGTATAGTTTAGATTTACCTTCTGCAGCATATTGTTCTACCCTAATAAATAATTGTAGATGTTTTTGATATATATTTGTGATAGATAAAATTTCAAAACTATTTTTCTTCCTGCTTATATTTTTTGTACTAAATTCTATATATGTTAAAAATCATGTTTTTGGGTAGGAAGAAAAATAAATTTTAAAGTGAGTATACTTTCTTTAGTTTAATATTATTGCAAGCATGTTTAAGGCTAGATTTATTTTCTCATGCACTCATTCAATCTTGATAACACATGTATACGAATTTCATAAGATGTTGTAGTAGCTAGTAAATTCAATTACTTTTTCTTTCTGCTACATTTTATGGAATTAATTGCAAAATATTTAAAATTTCAAGTTTAGGGGGAAGTAATATTTTTTAAAAGTACCTTTATTTGTCCTTAGTAGCCCATATTTAATGAAATATCATCCTAAAAATGACTTGTGGTTTGTGGTGTTATCTTTAGGTTACTATAATTTTGATTTTTGGAATGTTAGAAAAATAACATAGTTGAAATTCTATGTGAAGAAACTGTTCTAGAGTTAAGATATTTTGTAGGAAACTTTAGGAAAATGATTTTACTATTTATGGTAGAAAGGAGTTGAATATTTGAAAAGCTAAGATTCTTAGATTTATACTTATTTAGAATTGAACCATTATTGAAACCTATTTCAAACTAATACTTATAATTTTAAAAAGTGAAGGAATGTTTTGAGCTTTGGACTTTAGAAAGGGGATAATGAAATTCAAAATTATTAAAAGCCTATCCAGATGTACTAATCCTCCCATAAATAAAGAGAAAAAAAGGGATTAAAAATGATCATAAAATAAAGAAAAGAAAAAGGCAAAAAAAGAAAAGAAAATACGTGAGGAGAAGCTTGAGGAGAAACCTAATTAAAATTTCATGTCACTTGAATCTTTTTAATTGAAAAGACTTAGAACAATCCTAAGCTTATTCTTAGTTCAAAGAAATATTGGTAAAATTGGTATATATAAAGTGCTTAAGTTTTTTTTTTATACTTTCTATTAATCTTTAGTTTGAAAAGTTTCAATAACTTTTGAAGTAAATAGAAAATCAAGATTCTGAAGTTAAATATAAGATATTCTTACACAATAGTCCTAGGTTGATTTAATCGAATTTCTCTTAAGTTACATGACCCACTTTTTAATGTTTGCAAATTATGTTAATAGCAACAGCACCAAAAACTTGATCCCGTTTTAATATATATTGTTGTTTTTATGATGGAATGTATAATGTGGATTATACGCATGTATACGTATCGTATCAAGTAATACAGGGCTCTAGTGGAGTCCTGGTTATCGATCTCACAGGGAAGTTTTAAAAGTTTTGTAACAGCTAAATTTAAAAGTATTTATAGTATACGAAAATTTAGAATACGTAACTAAAGCGAACTAAAGTAAACTAATGCTTTAAATAAAATTGATTTAAAGATTTCAAAAAAGTATCCTTCCCCTTGTTTTTAGAAAATTAAGTGAATGATGAATTCAAATAGATATTTTATTGTATTGTGACAAATAGGAGCATTCTTATTCTTTACCCTTTGGTCCAGGTGTAAAGAACATTGACTCGTCCTATGCTTGATTACTGAATCTGCGGCTAGGCTGGGAGGATACTGACTACCACTTCAGAGCTCCCACATTCCCCTCACCTGAGGGCTAACATCTACACTTATGCTCTCAAACAATAGGACCAAATTCATTATTTTAGTCTGTCACACTAAAATGTCCAATTCTACGTCTGATAAATATTATTTCTCTATTTATTTGCACCCTCCTTCCAAGGTTTTTGACTTCCCTGAATATTGGATGTAATCTTTACTATAGTTGATAATTCAACATATTTTAACAAATCAATGAGCCAGATTGAAAAGTAAATTAAGTTTTAAGTAAAAATTATCACAATTTATTTTAATATATTATGTACTTCTATTTAATTTCATCAATTCACATAACTTCATAAACAAGGAGAAAGACTAAGAAAACTACTCAGAATGCATGGAAATTAAATAAAGCATGGATTTCATTTAAAGTTAACAATAATAAACAAAGATACTTATCTCGATTTCCTCCCCAAGCAGACTCCTTGAAGTTCCTTTGACTTTTCCTTCTAGTACAACACACTTCTAAACTCACTAATTACACTCTTAAACTCTTAAAATAGACACCAAGTAGACACTAAGACACACAGTAGACACTAAGACTCTCTAAAATAGACACACAACATACTAAAATTCATCCTCTATTTGTAGAGGTAGACAAAGGTCCAAGGAGTTCTTAAACACCTCTTCAAAAAGTGTCCAGGTTCAATGTATCTGACATTTTGAACAGTCTCACCGTCGGCGAGAAACGACCTCGCCATCGGCGGGGCTTCTAGGAGGTCTCCAAACCGCGCGATCTCGCCGTCGACGGGCTCGGGCTCGCTGTCGGCTAGGTAGTTGCAAATCCTTCAAAATTTCTCCTCATGATCTCGCCGTCGGCGGGCTCGATCTCGCCGTCAGTGACTTAGTTCATTTTACATGAATTTCTTCCTTTTTTGATCCAAATTCGCTCCATTTCATGCTTTTTGCTTTCATCACCTATAAATCTTCATTCCTGCATTAAAATAAAGAAAATTACTTTCTTTAAAGTGCAATTTCATAAAAAATGGGTATGAATTTCTTAATATATTTTCCTGTGATCAAAATCCCCTAAACTTAATTATTGCTTGTCCTCAAGTAATTTTAGTACTAAATAAAAATAATGTTTTCTGTAATAGAATTTTTCAATTCAAATATACTATGAATTAAATTTAAATAATACTATAGTAAAGTTAAATAGAAATATTTTTAAGTAATTAAATTAACTTTATAGATATAAGATTATTTAGTTATCAGATCTAAGATTTCTAGCTCGCTATTTATTTCAGGAAAGACTATATTAAAAAGAGTAATTTACCTAAGATATTTAGATGATAGGAAGTTCGAAAAACATTATTTATTAAAATACTAATCCATATATATAAGTTTAGAAATATATTGAGTTTTACCCTTTAGGTTGATTCCATTGAAGCCAATTTTTGATAAGGCATCTCCTCAAGCTTCTCCTCACTTATATTTTTTCTTTTCTTTTCTTATTTCTTTTTTTTTCTTTTTGGATTGATTTTCAATCCTTCTCTTTTTCTTTTTCAAGTGAGGATTACTATATCTGGATAGTCTGTTAATAATTTTGAACTTCAACTTTCTCTTCCTAAATTTGAAACTTAAAATATTTGTTTGCTTATATTTATTTTATAGCCTTTACTTCATTGAGTTTCAATTTCTTCTTTTTCATCTAAATACTTAAGAATTTCAATTTTCGAATATAGTTTCCCTTACTTTAAATATTTACTATATTCTTATACCTTTTAACCAAATATCTTATTCTATTAAATTAATTTGGATTACTAGAAACATTTTATTTAACTTTCTATAATAATTATATAAAGTAATTCATGTTTATTGAATTGAAAGATTACTATAGAAAAATCATTTGATAATAATTTTTGAAAATAGAAATTGAGAATAATTTAATAATTAAATTTGTATTTTTATCTTTGCCCAAACTTAAATTTTTCTATTTATTTCTAAATGGTGAAAAGGAAAAAAAATATATATATATAGTAACGTACATCATACCTTTGAGCTTTAGGAATTTCTTTTTCTTGAAATTTTTGCAGGCTTTTTCATTACTTACAGAACCTGTACTGTTAGTATTCTTACATATATATAGTATTTAAAAGAAAGTGTTGGGATAAGAAATCTTTAATAAGTATACAACACAACAAATGAAAACTTAATCTATTACTACACATACAATCAACTAACCTACTTTAATCATATTAAAACAATCTAAACATATTAAAAGTCCATAACTTATAAAAACTTAAACAACACTTAAAGAAAAACTAACATCCTATCTAAAAGAAAAAATTGCAAACTAACTTAACACACATAAAAAGTCTAACATTACAGCATAAGCAAACACACAAACACACCAAATCCACAGTCCACAGAAAGTACAGAATAATTACACACAGAACAATAAAGTTTTCAAAATAACAATTAATCTAAACAAACTAAACAAAGTCTCTAATCTTCCGCATCAAAATCCCAGGCTATATCATCTCCTTGATCTCCAGGCTAAGAAGGCTGAGCAGGCTGGTATTGTGTGTAGCGGGGGCACTCAGGAAAGACAACATCTAACTCACCACTCCTATATCGACGTTCAGCCTCATAATATGCAATTTCGTACTCTAAATGCCGCTGGAGATATTCACTATCATAATCATGTCTTCTTTCCAAGCCATCAATCCTGTGGTCCATATGCTCAAATTTTCTCTCCATATTCTCTCCAAATTGTTCAAAACTCTTTCTACTTAGGGTCAGCTCATTCATCAGATCTTGAAGGGTAGGAGTGGCGTACTGAGGGGGTTCATAACTAGTAGAGGGTATATGTCTACTTGAAGAAGGTACATAGTCCCTTGTCCCAGATCTCCATCCTTCATGGGATTCATATTTCTTAATATTAGCCAGAGTAATGAGTTTCATAGGCTCAACCCATTCCTCATCATCTCTTGCCTCTACCCCAGATATTTGACAGAGTGCATAGATAAGACCAAGATGTCCTAGTCCTCCTCCACTTTCACTTCTTGAGGTGGCTAATATATTTCTATAAATAACATTTCCTATGTTTATGCTTCTATTTTTCTGAATACAGAAATTCAGAATTGCTCTATCTCTTGTTACCTCACTATGGTGATAAGTGGGTAACATTGTAGAGCAGATAAAATAGTGCCGGGCTTTTGAAGTTGCATTTAACATAGAAAGAGGAAAATTTACCCTTTCCCGCTGCTTGATCTTCCAGACGCCTTTCCCGTCAGTGAGAAAGTCTATAACTTCTTCCATAGGTCCTTTTACCGTTCCAAAAGTCTCGTACTCGCTAAGATGCAGATCACGAACTTCATAGAATGTGTTTATCCTTGCAGCGTTAAATTCTACCAAAAATCCCCAGACCTTGATTGGTGCATCATCGATTGTAGTCAAATTAGCATAGAACTCCTTAACTACCTCCACAGCTGCTCTGTATGAAACATAGCAAAAATTCTCCAATCCTCATTCCTTTATTAGTCGCTCTATTACTCCTCATGGATTCTTAAAAATTTGATCTTGAATGCATTTTCTTGATTGAATGTTGTGAAAATATCTTGATTGTGCTTTCGCATTCACAAATCAGGTTTCGTCGTAATCCAACCGTCACTTTTGTCGTTGAGCTATTTTCGATCTGTGAAATTTGCAAAAAATCTTAACTAAACTCCCAAATATTACTAATAAGGCTTCCTATAACATCTAAAATCCATTTAAATCAATTTCCATGAATTTCATCCAAGTATTTTCTCCACATTTTGAATTTTTTCAAAATTTCCCAATGTAGAAGAAATCCATGGTGAAAAACAAAGATTTTTGCATAGGAGTGAAGCTCTTACCAAGGGAAGATGAAATCTAGTGTCAAAAAGTGTTGAAATCTCCTCAAATCCAAGATCTCACAAGCCCTAGGTCTGTTTTTTCGAAGTTTTGAGGAAGGGAATGATGAATAGTGTCGGTTGACTGGTCAAATATAGGACTTTTCTCAAGATTTTTCTCACCGTCGGCAAGCTAATTAATTTACCAAGGCTAAAACTCTCGGGAAAATCTCACCGTCGGCGAGATCGTTCTCACTGTCAGCGGGTTTTCCCTCACTGTCGATGAGATTATTCTTGCCGTCGGCAAGATCCCAAAATTTAAAATTTTTGAAATTCAACAATCATTTTCAACCTCAATGTGCCCTTAATCAATCTTCCAATCACTTAATTTAATAATTTAGTATGAAGATTAGCTACTTATACTCATAAGAAGTTCACACAACACAAACAATATAACTTTTTATATGAAATCCATGAGACTTACAAACTTCACACTTTTAAACACTAACACTAAAGACTTCAATACTTCAAACTCTCATAACTACTCAGCATTGCAATCCACACCACAACACTCTAAATGCTGAGACATAAAAATTACATATAATTTCATCAAATCTGAGATAATCAAATCAAAGTTCAAATCATAGTAAAACCTAAATCCAAATCAACACAAATATACAAAAAAATATAACATAAGATAGAAATCTTTACTACTCCCCAGTGTCTGAACTAACATCCTCTCTGATATTTCCGATGTGACGCAGGTGCACAAATAGATTGTAGAAAGGCCTTAAAGGGAATTCTACAGTAGATTCTTCATCAATCCACCCTTTCTGTATCAGTAAATGAATAAAACTGGCCTCCAGCTGTCCAGTAGGATCAAAGTGCTCCTTCATCCTCCAATCAATGTGATGGAACATATCAGAGATATTATCGATGGAATTCATCACATTCTGCAACTCTTTCTCCAATCCTTTAATCTTTTTCATAACGAAATTTGTTTTATCAGTAAGGGGTCTTGCTAAAGGATTGTTCTGTGATGCTCTGTCAGAAATAATGGTAATCTCATCATTGTTATCCAAAGTTGGAAACATATCAGTAGGATCGAGTGGTCTCCATGGCAAAAGTACCTTTTCACAGGACTCATAAGAAACTTGGTACTGACTGCATAAAGCAAATATAGTTGATGGGTGTCCAAGTCCATGAACTGACCCATGCACAATTAATCCCAATTTAGACTTTACTATAATTGATCGAACATCGATAGGTAGTCCAATTTGAATAGAGTAATTTAGTATAGCGCATTCCGTTAAAACCTTATTTACCCTCATAGTGGGTAATAATTTTGATGAGATAAAGAAATGCCAATTCTTCAAGATAGGGTTAAGAAGTGATGTAGAAAAACTGAGATACCCGTCTTCGTGCAACTCCCAATCATCAGGTTCGTCGGCCATGTATCTATAAATCTCGTTCATATTGTATATTGAAGGAACAAAGTTTGAATAATGACAGACAGGGGTATTTTCTATAGAAAATAATTCATTTACCCTTGAAGGAGTAAATGTTACCCATCTTCCTCTGACATAGACACTTTCATTATTGATCGCATGTAGATTAAAGTAAAAATCTTTAACTACAGGAATAACTATAGCGGATGTCGTATAGCAAAATACCTCCCAATGCCTCTGCACAATCATTTCTTCAATTTTTGTGGTGGAATTTTCTACTCCTCTGTTGACAAATCCCCTTTCTTTAATAAGTCGCTTCTTCCTCCAAACTTTGTTGAAAATACACTGCGCCTTTCTAACTGACGAATTTTCTTCGGTTGAAAACTGCAGTTTTTGTGGTTTCTAAGAGTTTGGTGGTCATTTCGGATTGAAAGGAATGGACTCTAATCATTTCTAGGGAAGAAAACAGTGTAAAAATGAATTTGGGATGGTTTTCTACAAAGAAATGGCTTTAAAACCGTCCAAAACCGCACAAAAAAAGTTAAGAAACCAATTTTTCAACTGCTTCGCTGTCGGCAGGAAGTTTCTCACCGTCGGCGAGCTAGTTATAAAACTGATTTAAAATATGGCACGCGATCTCGCTGTCGGCGGGCAGTTTCTCGCCATCGGCGAGCTCGTTATAAACTGAAATGTAATTAGGCGCCGATCTAGCTGTCGGCGAGAATCGACGTCGCCGTCGGCGAGATTTTGTAAAATGGCCCAATTTCGCTCTGGTCTGAATATTTTCTGATCTCATCATATAGGTTCGAATTTGTGATGATTCTAATTAAAAAACTGAGTAGTAAGATTTTTTTTAATAATACGGACTCACTAATTTGTATATAATTAAAATAAAAGACTACTATGGGTTGCCTCCCATAAAGCGCTTGGTTTTACGTCGTCAGCCCGACCTAATTTCAGTTAGTAATCAGGTCGACTAAGCATTAAAACCTCTTTAAAATTTGGACTTCTTCCTTAGAAATATGGTTTTAATCTATGTCCGTTTACCTTAAATCTATGTCCTGTTTTTGGTTCTTCAATTTCTATAGTTCCATATGAAAATATTTGAGTTATAGTGAAAGGTCCTAACAATCGAGATTTCAATTTCCGAGGAAATAATTTCAATCTAGTATTATATAGCAAAACTTCTTGTCCTGGTTCAAAATTTCTCTGATTAATCTTCCGATCATGCCATAATTTCATCCTTTCTTAATAAATCCTACCATTATCATATGATTAATTCCTTAATTTTTCTAATTCATTTAATTGCATTAATCTCTTCTCACTAGCTTCTTTCATATTATAATTATATTCTTTAATCGCCCAATATGCTTTATGTTCTAATTCAACTGGTAAGTGGCAAGTTTTTCCATATATAAGCCTGTAAGGGGTCATTCCAATCGGAGTTTTATAAGCAGTCCTGTATGCCCATAATGTAGTGTCTAGTCTTATAGACCAGTCCAATCTATTAGGGTTTACAGACTTTTCTAAAATACGCTTAATCTATCGATTAGAAACTTCAACTAATCCACTAGTTTGTGGATGATAAGTAGTTGATATCTTATGAATAATATTATATCTTTATACTAGTTTGTGAATAAATTTGTTTCTAAAATGAGTTCCTCCGTCAGTGATAATCACTCTCGGCATTCCAAATCTAGTAAAAAATTTTTTCATTAAAAATTTTGAAACACTTTTAGCATCACACCTAGGTAAAGCTTGCGCTTCAATCCATTTGGAAATATAATCAACAACTACTAATATATATGAATTTCCAAATGAAGGAATAAAAGGTCCCATGAAATCTAATCCCCAAACATAAAAAATTTCAACTTCTAATATAAAATTCATAGGCATTTCATTTTCTCTTGATATATTTCCTACTCTTTGGCATTTATCGCAGGTTTTTATGTATCTGTATACATCTCTAAATAGAGTAGGCCAGTAGAATCCAGATTGTAGAATTTTATATGTAGTTTTATCAGTCCCAAAATGTCCTCCAAAATCAGAATCATGACATTTTTGAATAATTGGTTCAGTTTCTTCATAAGGCACACATCTTCTAATAATTAAATCCTTTCATTGCTTATATAAGTATGGTTCATCCCAAAATTATGTTTTAGTATCATGAATGAATTTTTTCTGTTGTTGCAAAGTTAACATAGGTGGTAAAATGTCACTCATAATATAATTTACTATATCAGCATACCAAGGTATTTTCCACTAAGTTATATTATAAAATTGTTCATCAAGAAAACTGTCTATAATTTCATTATCAGTATCAGATAATTCATGATATTCTAATCTTGATAAATGATCAGCAATTTGATTATCAATTCCCTTTTTGTTAATGATCTCAAATCAAATTCCTGCATAAATAATACATCTAATTAATCTTGGTTTAGAATCCTTCTTTTGCATTAAATATTTTATAGCAGAGTGATCAGTATGCACAATACATTTACCTCTTATTAGATAATGCCGAAATTTATTAAAAGCATATACAACTACTAATAATTCTCTTTCAGTAACTGTATAATTTATTTCAGCATCATTTAGATTTTTACTAGCATAATATATAATTTTGAAAATCTTATCATATCTTTGCCTAAGAACTGCTCCTATAACATAATCACTAGCATCACACAAAAGCTGAAATGGTTTCTCCCAATTAGGTGAAACTATTATAGGTGCTGTAATTAATTTATCTTTTAATAATTCAAAAGCATTCAGGCATTCAGTTGTAAATTCAAATTTCTTGTCCTTTTCAAGAAGTTAGCATAGAGGTTTAGTAATTTTTGAAAAATCTTTTATATAACGTCTGTAGAATCCAACATGTCCAAGAAAACTTCTTAGCCCTTTTACCGTAGTTGGAGGTGGTAATTTAGCTATAACTTGAATTTTTGTAGGGTCTACTTCCATGCCCTTTTCTGAAATTTTATGCCCTAATACAATGCTGCCTGCAACCATAAATTGACATTTTTCCCAATTAAGAACTAAATTAGTTTTCTCACATACTCTAAATACTTTTTCAAGATGATTTAAGCACGTGTCAAATGAAGTTCCAAATACAGAGAAATCATTCATAAATACTTCTATTCCATTATCAATTAATTTACTAAATATAGACATCATACATCTCTAGAAAAGCGAAAGTTCCATAAGGACTAGTAGATGTAGTTTTCTCTTGATCCTCAGAAGCAATTTGTATTTGATGATAACCGATGTATCCATCTAAGAAACAAAAATACTTATGTCCGGCTAATCTATCTAACATCTGGTCTAGAAATGGTAAAGGGAAGTGATCTTTCCTGGTTACTACGTTTAATTTTCTATAATCAATACATATTCGCCATCCAGTAACTTGTCTTATAGGGATAAGATCATTATTTTCATTATGTTTTACGGTCACTCCTCCTTTCTTAAGCACACAGTGAATTGGGCTTACCCAAGCACAGTCAGAAATAAGATATATAATACCATTATCTAACCATTTTAAAATTTCTTTCTTGACTACTTCTTTCATTATCGGGTTTAATCTCCTTTGAGGATCTACTTTAGACTTATGTTCATTATCTAAAATAATTATGTGCATACAGATTGAAGGACTAATTCGTTTAATATCTGCTAAAGTCTAACCAAAAATTTTCTTATATTTTCTTGAGGTATCTAAATGTTTTTGTTCTTGAGATTCACTTAATTCAAATGAAATAATAACTGGTGAAGTTGAAGAATTACCTAAGTAAGCATATTTCAAATGATTAGGTAACATTTTTAACTCAAGTTCAGGAGGTTTAATAATCGATGGAACTATATTTTTTCACTGTTCTCTGTATTATCCAAAAATTCAAATTTCTCTTGAATATAATCTAGTTCTTCATTTATATCGGCTTTTTCAATTAATTCAGTATTTTATTTTTCTAATTTTTCTTCATAATATTCCTTAAAATGTTCTTTTTATAAATGATCGAGTACTTCCATTCGAAAACACTCATCATCTTTTTCTAGCGCATGATATTTCATTGATTTAGCAATATTAAAAGTTACTTTTTGGTCATTTACTCTCATAGTTAATTCTCCTTTCTGAACATCAATCATAGATTTCCCAGTGGCTAAAAATGGTCTTCCTAAGATGATAGGAATTTCTTTATCTTCTTCCATATCTAAAATAATAAAATCTACAGGGAAGAAAAATTTATCCACTTTTACTAAAATATCTTCAATAACTCCCTTAGGATATGTAACAGAACGATCAGCTAACTGAAGGTTTACTGAAGTAGGTGAAATTTCTCCCAATCCTAATCTCCTAAAAATTAATAGAGGCATTAGATTGATGCTTTCTCCTAAGTCACACAAGGCTTTTCCATAGAATTTTTCTCCAATAGCGCAGGGTATAGTGAAACTACCAGGATCATTTAATTTTTCAGGAAGCTTTTTCTGAATAATAGCACTACACTCTTCACTAAGTTCGACCGTTTCATTATCGGTAAATTTTCTTTTTTTATTTAGAATATCTTTCATGAATTTTACATAGTTTGGCATACGTTACTAAGGCTTCTACGAAAGGAATATTTATTGTTAATTTCTTCATAATTTCGAGGAATTTAGCAAACTGTTTATCTTTTTTATGTTGACTTAGTCATTGAGGAAATGGTGGTGGAGGTTTTTCAACAGAAATTTTCATTGGTATTAAAGGATTTTCTAAGTTCAGATCTTGTTGATTCTTTTCCTTTTCGATTTCCACTTCCTCTTTTTGACTTTCCAGTTCTTTCTGAATTTGAGGTTCTAATTCTTTTCCACTTCGTAATTGTATCGCTTTAATTTGTTCATTTCCTTTGTCTTTAGGATTTATTTCCACATTACTAGGAAATGTTCCAGGTATTCTATTATTAAGGGCGGTAGCTATATGTCCAAGTTCAGTTTCAATATTTTTAATAGTTGTTCCTTAATTTTGTAATTGGTTTCCTTGTATTTGTAATTGATTTCCTTGATTTTGTAATTGATTTCCTTGATTTTGTAAATGTTGACCCATATTTAATATTAATTCTTCTATAGATAATTTCTTATCTTTAGATTGAGGGTTATTATTATTAAATCCATCTGGATAACTAGGTTTATAATTAGAATTTCCTTGGTTAGAGAGATTTCCTAATGGTTGTGTTATGTTGTTCATCCATGGTTTATTAGTTGTATTATTATTCCAATTAAAATTAGGATGATTTTTCCATCCAGAATTATAATAATTCACATAAGGATTATTAGTTCTGTTATTAATAGCATTTATAGTTTCATAATGAGATTGAGATTCTATAAGTTGTTCAGATGAGTTTTCTTCTAAAATAGTTGGAGAGTAATTCATTCCAAAATGATCTAATTTTTTAGATATAGCAGTAATTTGTGAAGCTAACATAGATATTGCATCATTTTCATGAATACTGGCTATCTTTTTCGGATTCATTCTATCAGCAGGCCATTGAAAATTATTGGTAGCCATTTCTTCAATTAATGCATAGGCTTCATCAAATGGTTTTGACATTAATGATCCTCCGATGACGGCATCGATGATTGATCTAAGAGATCCTACTAATCCATTATAGAAAGTTTGAATAATTAACTCAATCGGTAACCCATGATGTGGGCATTTCCTAAGAAGTTCTTTAAATCTCTCCCAAGCTTCATATATTGATTCTTCATTAAACTGACTAAAGAAGTTATATCATTTCTAAGCTTAGAACTTTAGATGGTGGAAAATATTTGGATAGAAATTTTTTGTGATAACTCTCCCCAAGTTTTAATAGATCCAGGTGCTAACGAATTTAACAATATTTTAGCCTTATCCCTTATAGAAAAAGGAAAAAGTCTAAGTCTAATAGCATCGTTAGATACTCCTTCATATTTAAATGTAGCACATAGTTCTAAAAACTAGCAAGATGTAAATTAGGATCTTCAGTAGGTGAACCACTAAATTGATTGTTTTGCACCATTTGGATAATTGCAGGTTTAAGTTCAAATGAGTTAGCAGCTACATCAGGGTTTTGAATAGTTCAATGAATTTCATCTAATGTAGGGTTGGCATAATCTCTAAATGGTCTCTGTTGATTGATATTTTCATTTTAAGGAATATTCGCCATTTGTTTTAAATTTATAATTTCTCTTTTTTGTTTTCTAATTCTTTTAATTGTCCGCTTTAATTCAGAATTATAAGGTATTAAATTTTCATTGCCAAATTTACGCATACAATTTTGTAAAATAAATTTTAAAATAGTCCGTTACTCTAGTAAATAATTTCTTTACTTCCCCGGCAACGGCGCCAAAAACTTGACCCACTTTTTTATGTTTGCAAACTATGTTAATAGCAACGGCACCAAAAACTTGATCCCGCTTTAATATATATATTTCTTTTTATGATGGAATGTATAATGTGGATTCTACGCAAGTATACGTATCGTATCAAGTAATACAGGGCTCTAGTGGAGTCCTGGTTATCGATCCCACAGGGAAGTTCTAAAAGATTTGTAACAGCTAAATTTAAAAGTATTTATAGTATACAGAAATTTAGAATACATAACTAAAGCGAACTAAAGTAAACTAATTCTTTAAATAAAGTTGATTTAAAGATTTCAGAAAAAGTATCCTTCCCCTTGTTTTTAGAAAATTAAGTGAATGATGAATTCAAATAGATCTTTTATTGTATTGTGACAAATAGGAACATTCCTATTCTTTACCCTTTAGTCCAGGTGTAAAGAACATTGACTAGTCCTATGCTTGATTACTGAATCTGCGGCTAGGCTGCGAGGATACTGGTTGCACTTCAGAGCTCCCACGTTCCTCTCACCTGAGGGCTAACATCTACACTTCAGCTCTCAAACAATAGGACCAAATTGAATATTTTAGTCTGTCACACTAGAATGTCCAATTCTATGTTAGATAAATAATATTTCCCTATTTATTTGCACCCTCCTTCCAAGGCATTTGACTTCCCTGAATATTAGATGTAATCTTTACTATAGTTGATAATTCAACATATTTTAACAAATCAATGGGCTAGATTGAAAAGTAAAATAAGTTTTAAGTAAAAATTATCACAATTTATTTTAATATATTAGGCACTTCTATTTAATTTCATCAATTCACATAACTTCATAAACAAGGAGAAAGACTAAGAAAACTACTTAGAATGCATGAAAATTAAACAAAGCATGGATTTCATTTAAAGTTAACAACAATAAACGAAGATACTTATCTTGATTTCCTCCCCAAGCAGACTCCTTGAAGCTCCTTTGACTTTTCCTTCTAGTACAACACACTTCTAAACTCACTAATTAAACTCTTAAACTCTTAAAATAGACACCAAGTAGACACTAAGACACAATAGACACTAAGACTCTCTAAAATAGACACACAACATACTAAAATTCATCCTCTATTTATAGAGGTAGACAAAGGTCCAAGGGGTGCATAAGCACCTCTTCAAAAAGTGTCCAGGTTCAATGTATCTAGCATTTTAAACAGTCTCGCCGTCGGTGATAAACGACCTCACCGTCGGTGGGGCTTCTAGAAGGTGTCCAAACCGCACGATCTCGTTGTCGGCGGGCTCGGGCTCGCTGTCGCCGAGGTAGTTGCAAATCCTTCAAAAATTCTCCTCATCATCTCGCCGTCGGCGGGCTCGATCTCGCCGTCAGCGACTTAGTTTATTTTGCATGAATTTCTTCCTTTTTTGATCCAAATTCACTCTATTTCATGCTTTTTGCTTTCATCACATATAAATCTTCATTCCTGCAATAAAATAAAGAAAATACCTTTCTTTAAAGTGCAATTTCATAAAAAATGGGTATGAATTTCTTAAAATATTTTTCTGTGATCATTACACTGTAACATTTCTGAGACAAAATTATAGGAAAATCTATTGAAAACCACTAACTCGAGTCAACAAATTTAGTTTTTAAAGTTATAGTGCTGTTTGAGGACAAGTATCAGTTATGTCTGGGGGATTTGACATGCCTAACTAATGCTTAATTTTTCATATAGATTTTATGCTTAATTTTAATGATATTATAATTTAAAAGAAGGTATTTTGCATGTTTTTGGTTTTAGGTACAAGAAATGGATTTTTGGAGAAAAAGAAGAAAAAATGAATCAAATTAGAGCAAAAACAAGCAAGAAAGTAACTTTGTCCTGACACATTTTAATAAGTCTTTTATTATTTAATCTATTTTACACTCCTTGCATATTTTTTGAATGAGATTATACTTTAAAGAAAGGTTTTTCATGCCTATCTTGTAGGACTATCTGTTAATGCAACACAACTGAAATGGTGCGAAACAAAGTTAAAAAGGAGCAAAACAGACCAAAACAGTGCAGCTGCGCAGATTGGGTGCCAAAGAGGCTTGATAGGGCGCCAACGATGCCATAATTCCATGAGCCACGATTTAGGTTGCCAAAAGAGCCCAAAAAAGGCACCGACGACACCAGGGACTATTATTGGCCATATACATTGAATCTGGACGCTTTTTAGAAGATTTCTTGAAGCACCTTTTGGGAAATTCATCCCTGCCCTATATTAGAATGATTTTATGTCAGAAAGGCAGTTTGTGTGTGTAGGAAAATATGGATAATGTTTAAAGATCTTAAAATAGGAGTAGAAAAGTAGATTTCTACCATTTTGGAGAGATTGGTGAGGTGATTTTAAGAAAATCTGTAAGGGTCTGTACTAGCATTGCATGGATCAGCGGGAAACTTTGTGTGAAAGATTTTCATCTTCCTTTTGAGAGGAAAAAGCTAAGTATTGTGTTCTTTCTAATATTGTAAAGACTTATATAGTTAATTTGCTTTGATGAAATGAAGTTTTCCATTGTGTTTTCTTTGTGCTTTGTGATGTGTTTCTCTTACTCTTACTTCTTATTTAGAAATAGTGGCATGAGAATATTATGCCATTTTTTCATTCTACTTTCCTTCTGTAATGAGTGGGATTCATGTTAGGATTTTGGGATGAATGCTAGAATAGTTTTTAATTATAAATGTGATGATTTTTACTTGCACTTCATTTACATTACAATAAGAGCTCGTTGTAGTGTTAAAATTTGTTGTAATTGCACTATGATCCGAGAGGGCAGTGTACTTCTCAACAAAGTTGAACCAAATTCAATGTCCATGAATGAGTAATGTAGTTCATGGGATTTGGATGCAAATATATAAGGAAATATGGTTTATTGGGTGCAGTATTGAAGATTTTAGAGTGACAGGATAAAATCCCCAATTTGTTCCTGGTGTTTGGAAACTAAAGTGAGAGTTAGCCTTCAGGAGAAGGGAAGTGAGAACTCTGGAGTGAGAGCTAGTATACTCCTAGCCTATCCATGGATTTAGGGACTAAACCTAGGATTAGCCGATGTTCTTTATAGCACTCGGAAGAGGGTAAAGAATAGGATTGCACCTATTTAGCACATACAATATTTAATGTATCTCATTCCTAATCATTATCCAATTCACAACATAGGAATAATAGTTTTTAACATATCAAAACTCTCCAAACTAATTAATCCAGAAAGGGCTGATCTTTAGAATTAATTTTTTCCTTGAGGAGAGTTAGTTGTTGTTTTAAACTTAAGACTTACCTTTAAAAGTATTTGTTAGAAAAACTACTTATATCGACCTTCCAAACTAAAGTCTGACATTAGTAGACTATAATTTAACTAAGGGCCTCTTAACTTGCTTCACTGTGGGATCGATAAACGGGACTCCACTAGAGCCCTGTATTACTTGAATGATACATATATTTGCGTAGAACCTCTAGTGTGTACTCATACTTACGAACATAAAATATGCAAAAAAATAACACACGTCGCAGGCACATCAGGGACAACTACAGAGCTTACATCGATTTCGAAAGAAGATTACGATACATAAATGAAGAAACCTCTGCCAATCCGTCTGCTACAGAAACTAAGCCAGAATTTACTACGGAGTCTATTCCATCTTGGGATCCACTTGAGGAGATCTTCTCCGGGTGCCTGACATGCAACTCGGGTTTTCCTAGATAGCCGCCAGTGGGAGCATATGTAGAATGCTCAGATTGCAATGTCTTGCATGTGGTGGAATACGAAACATTTTAGGCATACGTAGCTACCTTGCCGTGGGACGTACCTCAGCTCATTGAGCCTCGACGACAGCAGACAGTTTCAGACTACGTAATGACAAAGATACAAAGAGCCAGAAGAAGAAAATTTGAGCTTTATGAACAGATCCAGTGAAGGTTTGTAAATATCTTGGAAGGATTAAAACTGTATACTAATGTTTTCTCAAGAAGTGACAAAGAAACTATCTTGGATTACATCTTCAGTTTGAGAGACTTAGGTTGGGAAGGCTGCCTGAGGGAAAGAACATACTTAGAGCCACAAAAGTGGAAAAGAGGGAAGGGCAGGATCACGATTCAGTGTGGGTTCTGGTACAACTTTGCAAAGCACAAACAAGGAAATCCCCTGGGGATTTTGCAAAATGATGTAGTGGACCGTATACCATACCCAGTAAAGCAAATGATTAATAAAATGATGGAATGGCACGTACTTCCAGTAGACTATATTTTGAATAGTTGCATTATTAACATATAAGAGGATGGGGATTGCATTGCGCCTCATATTGTCCACAATGACTTTATCAGGCCTTTCTACACTGTCTCGTTCATGAGCGAGAGAAACATCTTGTTTGGACAAGAAATATAGATTGTTGGACTCAGAGAATTCAAAGGCTTAGTGGAAATCCCATTACCGGAAGGATTAGTTCTGGTTTTGAAAGGAAATGGAGAAGATTTGTTGAAGCATTGCATTCCTGGAGTCGCACACCACTGAGTCTCGGTTACTTTCCAAAGAAGGAATGAAGATAAAACAACATATGTATATGAGCTAGACACATACTTGGAGTGTCTCCGACCATTGGAGATGTGATATAGCTGTACCTCTAAGTGTATGCGAGGGAACTTTCATCATGGAGCGATGCTTAGGAGGTTATCTTGATCACACGGTAACCTTGAAGGACATACACTCACTACTTTTTGGAGTCAACATGCAACATGTGATGTTTTCAATTGCTACTTAAATGTTCTTCTAATGTTTTGATACTTGTCAGCATACAATCAGTTGTACTATCTTTTAGCAAGAAGTTATTGACGATGTTTTTGCCACAAATCAAAGTGGGTTCTTGAAATGTACCTCTAATTGCACAATGGATGAAAAGCCACAGGACTGTGTACCGATTCCAAAATATAACGAACAAAGAACGATATAAAAAGAAAGAAAACTTGAAAATAAATGAAATTGAAATATAGATTGAAAAATGAAATCAAAATCAAAGATGGAAATGAAACATAAGAAAACTAAGATCGAAGAAATCTTCTTAAGAAAAGAAAAGTGACATAGGAAAGAAATGAAAACACATAAGAAAACAATGCGAACGAAGAAAAGAAAATACATATAAGTTTTTCTACCATCCTGAGTTCCCCGCTCATTGCACAAATTTGAGTTTTTCATACGCTTCATAAATCCTACGTCAAAATCTCCATAAATTTCCATAAATCACCACAAATTTCCATAAATCTCTGCAATTCACACCATAAATCTACATAAATTTCCATAAATCTCCAAAAATTTCCATAATCTCTGCAATTCAGTCCAAAGCTCCATAAATTTCCACAAATACCCTACAAATCCATAAATACTATAAAATTCCACAAATGTTGTGCAATTCCTCTAAAATTCCTTCTAAATTTTCATAAATTTTTGAATCCCCTTTCCATAAATTTACAGCCCTCCATAAATTCCAGGGTTGGTGCAAGGCCGTCTGATTCCTTATAAATTTCCACAAATTTCCACGTCCCATTTCCACAAGTTTTCCACCTCCATAAATCCCAGGATCGGTGCAAGGTCATCCGATTCCTTCTAAATTTTCCACAATCTACACATTCCCTTTCCACAATTTTTCTGCCCTCCATAAATTTTAAGATTGGTGCAAGGTTGTCTAATTCCTTCTAAATGTTCCATAAATTTGTACATCCACTTTCCACATGTTTTTCACCCTCTATAAATTCCAGGATCGGTGCAAGGTCATCTTATTCCTTCTAAAATTTCCATAAATTTTTACATCCCCTTTCCACAAGTTTTCTCCCTTCCATACGTTCTAGGATCGGTGCAACGTCGTCCGATTCCTTCTAACTTTTCTTAAATTTCCACATCCCTTTATTCAAATTTTTTGTCGTACATAAATTCCAGGGTCGGTGCAAGGTTGTCCGACTCCTTCAAATCATACAAATTCTCCACAAGCACGATATTATTGAGAATATTATCTAAATTCTAGTTCTCATCCTTCACGATCAGTACCTAAATTCTAATTTCATTCCATTGAGGTCGATACCTATATTATGATTATTATTCCCGAGACTGGTACCAAAAATACAGTTCTCATCCTTCAGGGTCAGTACCTAAACTCTGATTCTCAACTTTTGAGGTCAGTACCTAAATTCTGGCTTTTCTCTCAAGCTTGTTCAAGTTTGAATTTCGCCACCATATTAAAATTCAAAAATCAAAGTAAAATTTCACAAATCCAAAATATCATAAATTCAAATTCCCATAAATTCAAAGCTCCAAATCAAATTTGTATTCAAAGCTCAAAATCAAAATCAAAATCAAAGCTCAAATTAAAATTCAAATTAAAATCCAAAATCCAATCTTGAAATCTATTACCAATTCAAAATTTTGAAATCGAATCAAATCAGACTCGCTTCAGAATATGGAAGCATGAATTCACTGCAGAATTTTGAAGGACTCCACCTACTTTCCCCATGGAGAGTTCTGGGGTTTGAAGGTTTCTACCAGATAATCTGCGTGGACACTTTCTCATTGAAATTTACATTCTGTTTTGAGTCGGTTGGCTCGGACAGTTGTGTTGGTTCTATTGATCTAGTTAGTCAACATCAATACATGCGGTGTGCTCTTCCGGCACACCACACCTATTGGGGGTCAATTTTTTGACCTAACTTTTGTTGAGGTACAGTCTTTCTTTAAAAGAACCTAGGATCTAGCCATAGAACTTTACTGGTGACTATCTTAGATAACTAGTGATGGAACCCTACCCCTTAGAAATTAAAATAATTCTTTGATTCACTTGGAGTTTTATATGCTTAAGGCTAACCTCTAGCATCTAGTAGGGTGAGGCTAAGCATAAGGAATCTCAAGGGGAGTCCCCTAAAGGATGTTCAAGCCATAGGGTAAATGCAGGGTAGTCTGGTCTTGGTTAAGCTAGCACACACATTCATACCTACACTACACTTACACTCACTACCCGAAACCCTAAAACCAAACTTACTCAACTTGATCCCCTACTATTTTGGAAACTCATGTGGGTGGTTCCTCGAACCCTGAGCCTATGGCTAAGGTAGCTAGGACCAGCACATGGATGTCAAGAGGGGGTTTCCCTTGGTTCATGGCTCAAGAAGGTTGGCATCCTTCAGTTAACCCCAATTCGACCAAATTCTAAGTTTGGCCCTCTTAGCCACTAAAACCTCCGCCAAATTACGAAACTACCCCTAATCCTAATTTTGATCAAAATTTAAAAATTCCCCAAATTACCCAATTCTCTCAAAAAATCACTCCAAAATGTTTCCCACCACCAAAATTAACCAAGAAACCTCAAATTGACCTAAATTCCTAAAAAACCCCAAAATTAACCAAAATTACCAAAATACCCCTCATGACCCAAAATTTCCAAAATCACTTCAAAAGTCTCCAAAATCAATTTGAACCACTCCAATGAGCCCAATTTGATCAAAAGCCCCAACTTGCCCCTTTAAGCCCAAAATGCCCAAATCATCTCTAATGTCCACCCAATTGACTTCAATCCTCCAAATTTCAATTCTAAACTAAAATTCATCATGTTGAATTTCTATATAAACCAAATCCAAGACCAATTGAACCAATTTCCAAACTAAATTTCAAGCATAAATCAAAAGCCCCAATTTTGACGATGTACCAAAATTCCTCCATTTTGAACACCATAGCAAGTCAATTTCCCCAATTTTGAATTCTAAACAATTCATAACATTCCCCCAAACTAAATTGATCCACCAATTAACCCTAATAAGAGCCCAAACCTGACCCAAATCTAACCCAAACCAAAAATCCCCAATTTTGTCCTAATTTAGCTAAATAACCAAATGTCACCAAATTGAATGCCCTAACCCAATAATTGCCACCCAATTTCTCTTTAAAACTATTCATAATAACTCTCTAGACTAATTAGAGCCATCAATTAGAAATCAACAAACTATAGCACAATTAAATCCAAGCCTAACTAAAAGTTCCCAAAATAGATAAAATACTCAAATTTCACCATTTGAACTCCCAAACCATTTCAAAGCACTCCAATCATTTTCTAAATTCTTCACAACAATTATTCACATCAACTTGAACAATCAACTAGATCCAACTCAAGACCAAAACAAACCTACTGCAAGTCCAGGCCCATGACCCAATCTTAAACCCAAGACCTAAGCTCACCCAAATCAAGCCAAATTGACAAAGCCAAGCCCACCATAACCAAGAGTTGGACCCTAGGGTTTGGTCTAGATTAATTTAGCCCAACCTAATGGAGCCATGGACCAAAGGATACCTAAATTGAGGGATCCCCTTCCTTAAATGGATAAACCAAAGAGATCATTTCCCAAAGCCATTACCACTCAAATTAATCACCATTATGGCCTGCTCATAGACTAACCTAACCACTTGACCACCAGCTCAGGCCTAGCTGGCTGGCCTATTCACTGGAGGAGCTAAAACTGAGAGTCACCTCACTTCAATTCAAACCCAATTGACCCATCCAATGTGTCTAACTCAAATTGGTTGATTGCGCTGCTCAGCTCACCACCTCAGCAAGCTAATGCACCTACCAACGAGCTCTGAGCCTCACCATGCGACCTTGGCTATAATTTAAGCTATTCACGGCCAAAGAGGAGAGTACAGAAAACCTAGGGGAAACTCTGCCAAAATCCCACCAGAGATTCTTCAGACCTTTTTGAGTGTAAGCCTACTGCCTCCCAACTATTTCCCCCACTGTCCAAGGCTAATTTACCCACTGAAATTCCAACTGAAACAAGGACAAACTCCACCACACCACCACATTGTACCAAACCAAAATTAACTTCACCAACACCATTACATGAGCAAACGAGGCTGATCCCCCTCCAAAGACCCATCACATAGCCCCTATTTCCTAGAGTTCCATTAGAGCCTTTGGTCTGACCGAACTTCTACTTAGAAAATTCACTAAAGTTCAACAAAAATTCTATGAGGTTCGCCAGAGTCTTTTGAATCATCTGTAAGCACCTAATTGAGGCCTCACCTATTGGGTAAAGGTATTGAACTGTTCCCCAAAACTGAGCTTATTGTTGATGTTCATGACACTTGATTTCATATCCATAAACTGTATTGATGTGTTGGTTTAGGCTAGATGCGTCTATAGGAACAAACCCAAAGTGATTTAGTTCAGTTTATGTTAAGATCTTAGGGTTTTAGTGTGGATGACATATGGGTTATGTCAGTTGGGGACTAGGAGCCATTTGCTTACGCGTGTATCAGATGGATGGCCAGGATTGCACTGTATAAGCCCTCGGTACCTAAAGCACGAAGCTGAGTCAGATGGCGGAGTTAAATGGGAAGGTTCCTCGTAACCTTTCTAAGCCGTCTGGTGTTCTGATGGCGTTGAGTCTGATAAGTAAGAAAATAGGATTTATTTTTATTTAATTAATTTTGCAATCTTAGAAAATCCATAAGTTGGTGTACACAAATCAGAAAAATAAAAGAAAAATATATTATTGCTCAGTGAACAGAGGAGAACAGTGTGGAAATAAAATTGTGGTTTTTTTTACTTTTACTAATTTTTAAATTAATTAAATATTATAAATCATATTTAGGTCATAACTTGACATAAGAATTTCACCATGACATTAGGTTTGGAGGGCTTAAAGGCTCTGGGCTTAGGAATCTTCTCTGATTTTTCTAAGGTGAGAGGGGGATCTCTAGCTATAGATCTCTAATTTTCAATATAATTTCCTCTGTTTTGGTTTAAAAGTTATAATAACTAAAACATAAATAAAAAAAAGTAAAACTTATTTTGGTAGGTTCACTATAGTTAGTGGATCCAAGGAAAAATATCAAATGAATTTAAATAATTAAAAATGACACTCATGGTAACTAACTCATTAAAATCATTTAAAAATTAAATATTTAAAATATAAATGGAAATTCATAAAAATCATCCTCCACTATGAATAATTAATAGAGGAGCTCCTCATAAAAAATTTGGATTCAATTGGAATTAATTTACCCACTAAAATGGATTTTTCCAGTAAAATAGCATTTTTGGCACTAAAATAATTATAATAATTAAAATATATTTAAGAAAATTGTAAAATTTGTTTTAGGAGCTCCTACTATCCAGAAAAACTTATGAAAAATAAAATTATAATCAAAATAAATATTTCACTTTAAGCATGTTTTTATAATTAAACAATTAAAAAATAATTAAAATCGTAAAATTACTACAATGCAAAAAATAACCAAAATGTCACATTTAGTCTCCTAATCACTTGGAAACAACTAAAATAATTTTCCTAATTTTCTAATTAAAGACATTAATTTTAAAAGGCTTAAATTGTAATTTCCTTATTTTCCACTAATATAACTCTAATAATTAAAATATAAATAAAAAAATTATGAAATTTGCTTATTTGGGTACCTTAACTTATGGGAGATTTAAGAAAAACATAAAACATAAATTTTAAGTTAAATAATATTTTATATTTAATTTATACTTAAAAAAAATAATTCTAATAATTAAAATAAAACTCAAAAAATCAATAAAATTAGTTCAAGTGGTCCTCTAACCAAGTGTAACCTCTAATAAATTTCTTAAAGATGGATAATTTGTTTTAGTAAATTTTTGAAAATACTTATTTTTGCATTTAAATAATTAAGAAAAATCACATTTTGTCTTCTGGTGTTTTAATTGAACCATAAGTGGGGCAACATAAAAATTTCAAAGACATTTGAGTTACATTTAAGGAATTATGAAGTGATAAGGCCTTCAGAGGCAAAATTGTAATTATGTGATTTAAGCCTTAATTAATATTTAGGGCATAATCAAGTGTAAATGGGCAATTAATTATCTCAGTCAACTCTCCCAGATGATTGAAACATAAGGGTTAAATGGTAGCAACCAACTTCACAACTTTTCACATTAAGGGCCTAATTGTTCTCTCATAAATAATAAAAGAAAATTTGAAAGATAATTAAATTAGAAGATGCTAAGGATAATAATTCACTAATATAGAACCCCTAACTATTGGTTTAATGATAAATCAATGTTTTTAAAAGGATTAAGATCACATAACTCATTATCCCTAAAATTACAAATTTACCCATTACATCTTAAGGGCTTAGTAGTGAACTAGGTTTAATCAAGATTAGACTAACGAGGTTTAGAAAAGGTAAATATAATAAACTTCAAAATTCTTTCAAACAGTACAAGCCCAACTCTCAACTAATTGGCTAAAATTCTTAATAAATCAATTTGTCCTCAGATGCCTCCACCCACATAATTCATAAGTAAAATGTTAAATGATGATTACCCCATTTAAAGGGATAATTAAAACATCAAGGTTCACTGAACATAAGCGTATAATGTGGATGAATTATTTAGTAATATAATAAGCACAAATGAACTCGAGATAGTTCAAAAGGGTAGTTAAATGTCTAGGGTGTTCTCCAGACATATCCACAAGTATTCTCGATATCTTGGAGGGTAACTGAACTTATATGCTTTTCCAAAGAAGCACATACTATGCATAAACAAATAAGAACCCACCAAGTTATGACATAGGGCTCGGTAGGCACACCTGAAACCTATACTTCCTACTTTTTTTCATGCAATTTTGATTCTCTACAATATTATATATACAATTCTAAAAGTTAATGTTTTAGCTGGAATGCGAGAAGATTACTGGTACGCTTTTATAGTTTACAGTACTTTACTTTACTATACTTTTCTTCCCTGCATTTACTTTACTGCACTTTCTTCCATATAAGCTTGCATGTAAAAAAAACCGAACTTCCATGTCAAAATCAAAACCAAAGCCTAAAACCAAAAATCAGTTCAAAACAAGCAAAAATATATGACAACTCAAAATTTAATCACAAGTAAAGGAAAACACAACAATTACAACTAAATTAAAACATCTCTTTGAATGATCTGGAATCCCTCGGATAAGGCAACCTACGACTACTAACAAGATTTCCCACAGTCTGGATGAAAGTTTTGAATTCATTTATTTGAATTTGGTAAATTCATTTAGACTATGTGAATCCGAAGAAAATAGTGGTGTTAGTGTGAAGGGACCATGAGATCCTAATTTGTGTTTCTATAATCAACTTAAATTCTCGTAATAAGAAATTTTACATTAAACTTGACACATTAGACTACTTGAACTATAAACCATGATACTTCTCTCAACCTCCTACATTAGACATTTCTAAAACCTAAACTTGCTGCAACGAGGAGCTCAGAGCGTACACTGAGGGCAGCATGACGAGGAAGCATACAACTCTACAATAGAAAATCTTCCTTAGAAAAAATCAACAAGCCATAGAACTTCAAGGTTGTATGCCTAGTGTGACAAAAATCCTCAACTTATCTTTTAGGCCTTTACACCCCATGCAATATATGCCCTAACTCGTCTTAGGTTTCCAAGGTTTTAATCCAATTTGACATAAATTCTCCTATTCTCAAAGCAATTTCCATTATCTGTATTATGCAAATGTAAGCCATAAATAATAAAATTTGTAGGGAGAAACATCAAATAATCTTTTTCAAATCGAAGCCATAATATAAGCTGGGATGTTTCCATGGTTTTTCTTAGGATCTGTGACTTTCCTTAATTTTCTTCCTTTGGATTCCGAAAATAAAATGTTCCACATTTGCACCTTTCCCTATTAGCATTCCCCGACACATTAATTTGAGAATCTTACCTTTTGGAAATCATGAAAGCAATATTTACTGATCTAAATCAAGACATTTCTTAAGTGAATTCAATCATTTAAGATGTAATTAACTATAAGAACTTGCCCTTATAGGAAACTTTAAGATCCAAGTTTAATATAAACCCTATCTAGTTGCTTCATATTAGATAAAGTAATTTATCGGTCAACATAAATGGTTTCACAAACTAAACAGATGTCACGGATCCTTTAGTTTATTTGATTAAGCCTCAACAAAAAGTAATTTATCTGTTCTTCAGGATAAATACATGGCTTGTTGTGCAGTGTTTGATTATTTAAACTATTGCATGTATGAGATCAGTTTGATTTCATATTTTCAAAATAAAATGTTGCTTTCCAAATTACATATATATATATATATATTAAATTAAATCTTATTTAAAAATGGCTGACAGGATTTTCATTCTAGCAACCAGAAACTTCTACTAATTTTTAGTGGCCAACAATCGCTCAAGTAATAAAGGGCTCTAATTGAGTACTAAGTATTGGTCCCATTGGAAGTAGATAAATTTATGATGGTATCACATCACATAATATTCAAACTAATAAAACGTTAATAAGATATACAAGTGGATAATGTTTAATGTAGCTAAAAAGTACTAAGCTTACTAAACTAATTTCTAAACTTCAGACTAAAAATTTATAATTCTAAACAAAATTTTTGTAACAAAAGAATCAAATTAGAGAAAGTATCATTCCTCTAGCAATGAGGTTATGGTTAGTGAATGATTCAGATTTTTTTGAATTTTAATGTGCCAAATAAGAGTATTCTTATTCTTTGCCCTCTCCCTAGAGCATAAAGGAACATTGGCTAATCCAAGATTTGGTCCCTAAATACTGACTCCCACATTAGTGCTCTCACTTCCCCATCACCTGAGGGCTAACCTCTAGCTTTAGTTTCCAAACACTTGGAATAAAATTGGGATTTTAGTCTGCCACCCTAAAATCCCCAATTCTACGCCCATCAAAGTATATTTCCTTATTTATTTTCACTCAACCCCATGGATTACATTCTCATCTATGACATTGAATATGACTCTCACTTTGTTGTTGAACGCATATCCCTTTAGGATCATATGTTTCACAACAAATTTTAACATTTTAATTGGATAGATCAAAAACTAAATGAATATTCAAGTTTAAATAAACACAATTTTATCGTTTATTTTTCAGAACAAATCTGATTCATGACAAAACCATATCTGATTGTAAGGAGAAGGATAAAGAAATCTACTCAAACTATATGATGAAGATACAAAAAAACATGGATTATATATATAAGAACAAGTTCATACAACACAAAAATTAAGAAACACAACTTATCTCAAGCTCTTCCCCACACAAATTCCTTAATGTTCCTTCGACTCTTACTCTACAAAACAACTGAATTCTCTCTTAGAAAGGTATGGAAGATGAAATCTCTCACTTTCTCTCTTCTCCTACAAATCTTTAAGAAAATCCAAAATCAAGCCTTTCCCAAAAACCATCTACACATTCCACACTCCCTCCCTCTCTTTTTTGAGTTAAACTCACTCTATTATAAGATTAGAACAAATTTCCCTAAGAGTTGCCTCAAGCACCTCTCCAAAAATCTTCCGAATTCAATACATTTTTGGGCATAACTGTCACTGGCACTGTCATGCCAAATATTTTAACTCTCTGGATTAGGGCGCCGTCAACGCTAGACATGTTTCCAAACTATATATTTTCTAGATTTTGGCTACTTTGGAGCTAAATCTGGCTCCAGTATATTTTGCAACATGCTTAGTTTGACTCTAAATTTCTTCCTTTTTGTTTTCTTTTTATTCCAGAAGCCTAAAATCAATAAATCTGTAACTAAACATCAAAATACATTCCTTTAAAGTGCATCATCACAAAAAATGAGCATCAAATGTATATGAAAATAAAATATTTTTTTGGTGTATCAAATTCTCCCAAACTTCATTGTTACTTGTCCTAAAGTAACCCTTTTACTACATAAATATTATGACTAATGGTAGTGAACTCAACTTAAAAATTTCTATAACTTTTGTTTCTTAAATTTGATAAAAAGACATTTAAATAAGTTTTAATAACTTATGTCAAACTATATATAAGAGTATTTAGTAATCAAGTTGAAGAATTTTACTCTTCTATTCATTTCAAAAATAAGAGTAATTTGTCATATTAAGGATAGAAATCATATGAAAAAGAATTCTCACAAAAACTCTATTAATAAAGATACTAATACATAAATATAAATCCATAAATGTTGTTAAATTCTTTCTTTTAGGTTGATTTAAGTGAAGCCAATTTTTTATTACGCATCTCTTCAAGCTTCCCCTCACATATATTCTTCTTTTTTTATGGGACTGGTTTTCTGTCATTACTTTTATTTATTTTTCTTTTTTTTTTCATGTGAGGATTACTATATCTGGATAGCCTTTAATAATTTTAAACTTCACTTTTCTCTTTCTAAAGTTATAACTTATTACATTTATTTTCTTTATACATCAATATTAGTATTAACATTATTTCTTAAAGTTTCAATCCTTTTTTTATATGTAATCTTAAGACTCTTAAAATTTTAAAAATACCCTTTCCTTTACTTGTAATAGTAAACTATAGTCTAATACTCTTATAATAAATATCTCAACACTAGAGTTAACCTTCATTATTAAAACTTAATATTTAGGTGTACTATGATATTTAAATAAAATAAAAAATATAACTTTCTAAGTTAAATTCTTACCAAAGATCATGTTAAAATAGTTTTAAAAATATAGTTCAGTGAGGAAAAATAAAGTTTTAGTCCCTCCTTTAAGAAAAAACTTTTCATTCCCCCTAAACTTACTTTTTTTAATGTGTAAACATTTAGCTAAAAATGTTGGTATAAACAAAACATTGAATGAATTTAAAAAGACTAACCTTCTATGCTGGATTTCTGAATTTTGAACTATGCCGGTATTAAAAAAAACATGTATATATAGTGATGTAGAAAATTCATAAACTTTATACTTCAAAAGATTTACAGGGTAAAGGAAATTAACAAAATATATTATATTATTCTTTTTTAATGAACAAACAAACATTTAAATTTATAGATAGTATAAAATAAAAATATCAATAATAACAATCCAAATCTACACTACAAGTTCAAGATCTGAATTAACAAACCAACAAAAATAATGTTGAAATATTTAAAATAAATCAAACAAAATGTAAAAAAACAAACATTACTCAAACCGCACAAATGGCAATGCACTATTCATCATTCTCCTCTTCATCATAAGCTTCTACCTCTTCATCTTCAATGTCAGGCACAAATGGAGTGAAGCTAGGGCCAGAAGGGAATTCTACAGAATGATCTCCCCTCTAATATCTAACCATGGCTTCATTATGAGCAACATCATCAACTTTCTTCTTCATATATTCATCATTATAAGCACTCTGGGTCTCCAAGCTACCAATTATATTCTGAATAGTCAGTAAATCTCCTTGCTATATCATAAGCTGCTCAATAAAACCTTGTAGAGAAGGAGGCTAGAGGTAGAAGGAATGTCATGACTCCTACCACTAGTTCTCCATCCAGCATAAATTTATAAGAAAGAATATTTGTCTTAATGATAGGTTATAGGGGCTCAACTAATTCTTCATTATGATAAAAATCTACTCCTGATTGTTCACACAAGGTGTAAATCAGACCAGGATACCCCTAACCTCCAGTGTCCTCACATTTAGAAATAGTTGATGCATTTCGACTAATAAAAGAGCCGATATTAATTCGTTTCTTTCGTTGAATGCAGAAATTTAAGATATCTCTCTCTCAAGTTACTTCACTATGATGATAAGTAGGAAGGAGTCTTGCAGAAATAAACTATTTCCATGCCTTTTATGGTACATAGATGCAGAGAAGTTCACCTTATGGTTGTTCTTTACTTTCTAAGATCCTTTTTTATGAGTTAAATAAGCAATTACTTCATCCAAAGCAGAATCAATGGCACTAAATGATGAATATTCACAAATATATGTATCCCAAATTAATATAAGGCTTTAATCCGTTCAGGAGTAAAATCCACCATTTTATCACAAACTTGAACTTAATCTACCTAGGTATCCTTAAGATTAGAATAAAACTCTGTCACAATGTTAACCACTGCTAATTTTGTGAAGTAGCAGAATGTGTCCCACTGACGAGCAACAATTAACCTTTCTACAACACCTCCTGGTTTTTCAAACGCTTGTTCCTAAATTAACTTTTTCGTCTAAAGATGGGTGTTAAAATTATATTGAGCTCTCACATTTTTACATTTTCTCTCATCAAAATCCAACTTTGTCTTCCCTTTACTCATTTTTGGAGCCATAAGAATTTCTATAAAATTGAAAATAAATAAAAAAAATGCATAATAACAATGTAGTAAACTCCAAAAATAAATCTCAAAAGAAACTTAAAACCATTGACTTTCTCAAAGATTTCTCCAAAAACTTAAAATTTTTAGATCTCCATAATGTAGGAGAAATCCATGGTGAAAAAAAATTTTCTAGTTTAAAGTAGAGCTCTTACCAAGAGAAGATGAAATCCAAGCCTTTCTAGCCTTAAAATCACCTTAAATCCGAAGTTTTGGCCTTGACAACAGAATGAAGAGGATCGAAAATAGTAAAAACATGTTTTACTGTGTGGTTATCATGAATTTAAAAGGAGTTGTAAAGTTTCAGTTTCTGGCACCTTCGGCGCCTGACTGAAATTTTTCAGCAAATAAAATATTCCACAATTATAGCCATTTTATGTCATGCCACCATCTAATTAGCCTAATTAAACAACAATTTTTATAATTAAATTATCTACTAACAAAACATTTTCACAAACAACTCAAAACTTGACATATATATATATATATATATATATATATATATATATATATATATATATATATATATATATATATATATATATACAAAACTAGTTAGGGGCTCTCCAATAAACTAGAGGAGAAAAACCCACCTAACCAACAAAAATACTCTCAAGGATCACAGGACAAGCTGCAATACAAAGTGTGTGTGTGTGTGTGTCTCTGCTAGGGTTTCCTTGACTTCCATGGAGGCGGTGATCTGTAGGAGGCTTGCTGTTGGTGTGGTGGCGCTCAGGGAAGGTAGGCTGTTTGGTGGTGTTGGTGGGCTGAGGTGGTCTGCTGCTTTTCCCCTTCCCGGGCTCCTGTTTTTCAAATTCTTTGGTCTGGTTACTGTTGGATTGCTTTTGGGTTTCTGTGGTGGAGGCTGTTGCCGGCTCTATGGCACAGCAGCTGGACCTGGAAACTAACATTCAATGGTCTAAGGCCACTTTTGCTAGTGTTGTTGGTAACAGCAAAAATGTGGAGTCTAATCCTGAAGGAACCTTCTTCCCACAATACCTCCATGATGCTGCTGCAGGAAGGTTGACTTGCCCTATTGTTCATCCAACTGGAACCAAAGATGGTGAGTCTGCTGTCTTTTTCTCTGAACAGGATATTATGCAACTCAATGATGAGGTGAAGCTCACTCTTATTGGGAAGTTTGCTCTTGGACACCCACGAATGGAACTGGTTAGAAAGTTTTTTGAGTCTCTACAATTTGCTGGTACCTGGCAGCTGGGTCTACTTGATGGTAGACATCTTCTCATTCAACTGTCTATCGAGGAAGATTTTGCAAGGCTTTTTGCAAAGAAGGTCGTTATCATTCTTCGGTTCCGAAATGAGAATTTTTAAGTGTACTCCAGAGTTTAACCCCAGAAATGAGCCACCAGTAGTTCCCATCTGGTTTAAATTTCCTGAGCTCCCTCTCAGATATTTTAACTAGAATGCCCTTTTCAACATTGCTAAAGCTATTGGCATTCCTTTGAGAATGGATAATCCCACTAAGAACAAGGCTAGACCTGCTGCTACAAGGTTTCTAATTGAGAGAGATGTTACACTCCCTGAAATTAAGAGAATTTGGGTAGGTTCTGATGGGGAGGCCTACTGGCAGGCTGTGATCATGGAGCAGCAGCCTTATTACTACAATCATTGCAGAATGTTTGGACACACAGTTAACAAATGCTATAGACTCCACCCTCCTTCAAGAAAGCATACTGAGGTGCCTGCTTCACTTTCTGCTGGTGTACTTGGGCCTGTCCCACCAGTTGTGAACCTTTCCCCCCATCCTATATCTCCACCTCAATCCCTTTCTAACCCTCTTATGGGCAACTATCCTCATCCCCCCTCTAAACCATCTACTTACCTGGTACTGCTGAATTATTACCTCCCCTTCATCCAGCCCCCCTCACTTCACCCGGCTCCCTCACATTTAGACTCGTTCACCTCTACCCACCTCACCTTCTCATAGGCCATCCCATCCCCCCGTCATCCCCCCTTCCCCTCCATCCCCTATTAACCCATCAGAATTTTCTATTTCAACCTCTTCCCCTCCTATCTTCCTCATTCCTTCTGACTGCTCTCCTCTGGGTAGAATGAGGGAGGAAGTTCTTCCTGTTGCCATCATCTCCCCCACTACTTCATCTGATCCTGCTGTTAGTGAGAATAAATTGACTGAGGGAGAGTGGCATGTCATTACCCCTAAAAAGAAAAGGAAAAACAGTAAAGAACTCCTCAGGCTCCACCATCCCCCATCTTAAGAAGAGCTGGATTCTCTCCTGGCAGCTGCACCCCAGGTGAATACTAGAAGGAGAACTAGATCAAAATCTCAATCATCTATTTACCCCCCAGCACAAATTTCTAATATCTAATGATTAACATCCTTTGTTGGAATATTAGAGGGGCTTATCACCCCTCATCCCTCCAAAGATTAATCAACCTGAATAGAAAGCATAAATTCTGGTGCATAGTCTTGCTTGAACCTATGGTCCATAAAAAACCTGAAAAAATTCTCCATAAATTCCCTGGTTTTTCCCATTATTCTAATATCAGCAAGAAAATTTGGATTTTCTGTAGATATGAACTCAGGTGGTCCATTCTATTGGACCAAAGGCAACTTCTTCACATTTCAATCTCTCTTCATGGGATGCAAGGAGTGGCTTCTTCCATATATGCTGGTTGTACTAAAAATGATAGGCTGGAGCTGTGGTCTTCTCTACATTCTATTGGGAAAGATCTGGACTCTCCTTGGTTGGCTGAGGGAGACTTTAATTGCATCTCTACCTCTGCTGAGAAGTTGGGAGGGAGACCACCTAATCTCACCACCATGAATAACTTCTGTAATAATATATCTCTTATTGGTCTCTTTGATTTGGGTTTTTCTGGTCCTGAATTTACTTGGAAGAGAGGTAGACTGTGGGAGAGACTGGACAGATTCCTTGTGAATGGCTGCTAGCAGTCCCATTTTCTCCACACTTTTGTGACCCACCTTCCTATTGCTGGGTCAGACCATAGACCTCTTCTCATTACCATTACTTCTCCTCCCCCTACCTGCAACCAATCACCTTTCAGATACCTAAATTTTTGGTCAGCTAATGACTCTTTCCTTGCTCAGGTGGCCTCTTTGTGGTCTGGTGTCTCTCACCCTGACCATTGGACTAGACTTTGCCTTCTGTATCAGAAGGTGGGCAAGGGCCTCAAGAAGTGGTGCTGGGCAGTAATTGGAGATGTTTTTTCTGCTGTAGAGGTAGCAAGCAGGAAGGTTGCCCAATGAGAGAAGGATGTTTAGGAAGATGAATCCTTGGATGGACTTCTTCTTCAAGCACAGGAAAAACTACTCACCACCACTTCTATTCAGGAACTCTTATTAAAGCAAAAAGCAGCTGTGAATATTTTTACTGATGGAGATAGGAACACAAAATTTTTTCATGCTCATATCAAATATAAGAGAAGATGCAATACTATTCATAAAATCATTTCTACTGATGGTACCCCCCTCACTGATAACTCTGCCATTGCACTTGATGCTGTCCAGTACTACCAGCACATTCTTAGCCAACCCCAGCTTGAGAGAACCCAGTTTGATAAATCTTTGTTTGTTCAGGATGTCCAGTTCACCAGTAACATTGATTTGTGTCAAATTCCTACTGAGCAGGAAGTCTGGGCTGCCATTTCCACTCTTGATAGTTCCAAAGCTGCAAGTCCTGATGGATTTACTGCTGACTTTTATAAGAAAACATGGAGCATTATAAAGATGGAGGTGATCCATTCCATTCAGTCTTTTTTCCAGGGGCAGGACATTCCATACTACTTTAATCATTCTAATATTGTTTTCATTCCTAAATCTGCTAAGGCTGAATCATGGAATCATTATAGGCCTATTAGTCTCTCTTTTGTTATCAGCAAGACCATCAGCAAGATTCTGGTTTCTAGATTGCAGCCTCTTTTGGATAAAATTATATCTCCTAGCTAATCTGCTTTTGTTCATGGCCGTTCCATTACTGACAATGTCCTTCTGGCCCATGAAATGCTTCTGGATTTGGATAGGAGTTGTAGAGGTGGGAATCTCATTTATAAGCTGGACATCAGTAAGGCCTATGATACTCTCCACTGGGATTTTCTTCTGGATGTTTTATCTGCTAGGGGATTCTCTGAGCAGTTTTGTAATCTTATCCACAGATGGCTCCAGTCGAACAGCCACTCCATTCTTATCAATGGTCAAGCATGGGGTAATTTTATTGCTTCTAGGGGTCTTAAGCAAGGAGACCCTTTGTCCCCCTCCCTTTTCATTTTGGCCATGGATTATTTTTCCAGGGTGCTAAATTCCCCTAACCATTCCCAGCACCTCTATAGATACCATCATAAGTCCAATATTCATATTTCCCACCTCATCTATGCTGATGATGTGATTATTTTCTCCAATGCTCAGAAGAATGCTATTAAGAATATTATGAAATGTCTCCAGCATTTCTAGTCTTGCTCAGGTTTACAATTCAATGCTGATAAGTGCCAATTGATCTGCCACAAAAGAATGGCACTCAGTCATAAGAATTGGCTTCTTCAGTTTACTGGTTTCAGAAGTTCTCCTGGCCCTCTTATATATCTTGGTGTTCCATTACTTAGAGGGAGAGTTAAGCAGACCCACTTTGACTCTATTCTCCAGAAGATTCACAATCAGCTGTCTAGCTGGTCCCATTCCTTCTTATCTAGTGGAGGGAGGATCACTCTTCTTAAAAGCATTCTCACTACCTTCCCTTCTTACACCCTCCAGATGATAGCTATGACTAAATCAACTCAGCTGCAGATGGAAAGACTTTTTAACAGATTTCTGTGGTCTAGGAATAGGAGGCAACTGCATTGGACTTCCTGGCTTAAGGTTGCCAAACCTACTTTGGCAGGGGGTATTGGTGTTAAAAGTCTGAATCAAATCTCCCATATCAACCACTGCAAGCTGTGGATCAGATTTCAATCTCAGAATTCTCTTTGGGCTAAATTCTTGAAGGGCAAGTACTGTAGAGATACTCACCCAGCTTTGGTATCCAGGAAGTTGGGAGATTCTAGAGTGTGGGCCAACATGCTTCAGGCTAGACCCAAGGCTTGTAATATGTTCCCATGGGAGCTGGGTTTTGGCCAAATCTCCTTTTGGTTGGACAAATGGTGCCCTGAGGACTGGCTCCTGCCAGCCCCTAATGTCACCAAAGCACCCCTGCTGAAAGTTGCTGACTGCTGGAGCAATGGTGAATGGTCTCTTCCCATGCTCAATTCTCTTCTTCAACCAGATTCTGCTAAGCTTGTGGCTGCTATACCTCTACACCCCTCCAGACACTGACATAATTAGCTGGGCTGCTTATAAATCACAAAGTCTATCTAATGCAATTTATTCTAAGTTGTTCCAGTGGCAGGCTTCTCCTAGGGATTGTGCCATATGGAATAAATATCAAACTCCCTCCATGTCCTTTTTTTGCTGGAAGCTGCTCCATAATGTCCTTCCCACTGATGACCTCCTCAAGTTAAAAGGTTTGTGGGGACCCTCTTGCTGTAGATTGTGTATGAAGGATGAGGAATCCTCTACCCATCTTTTCTTTGAATGTCCTTTCTCTCAATAGGTCTGGGCTTACTGTACACAGTTTTTTAAGCTGAATCTTGTCAATCTCTCGTGGATGTGTCTCTCTTCTTGCTGGGTTGAGTGGAAAAAAGCAAATTTGGGGGATGTCCCATATATTATTGCCTGGTTTATATGGATGAGCAGGAATAACTCCACCTTTGATAATGTTACCCCTTGTGCCAGGAGAGTGGCTAGGAATAGTCTCTCTTACATTGCCAAGTTAATCCATTGGAAAGGTTATCCTAATTTCTGCTCTTTCCCTTCAGCTGCTAGGAGGGTGCTACCTACTATCATCTATGTGGAGTGGACAAACCCGATTTACCCCTATATCAAGGTAAATACTGATGGCAGTTTCTCCCTCGTGAGCCGGGGTGGGGGTGTGTTCAGGAACTGTAGAGGCAAGTGCTTAATTTTCATCCAGATCCCTGTCATTGCTGTTGATGCCTTTAAGGCTGAAGTCATTGCTGTTTACTGGGCTTTCAAGGTAGCTGCACACTTTCAATGGTCCTCCCTGTTTGTGGAGGTGGATTCTGCTAATCTGTTTCAATCCTTGGGGGATGCTGACTCCCGCTCTTGGCATATCCAAATGTGGATGGATAAAATTTCAGACTTGAAAAGAAATTGTAATTACCATTTTCAGTTCATTTACAGAGAGGGCAATCTTCCAGTTAACTGGTTAGCTAGGGAAGCCAGGATTACCTGTACCAGCAGGATTTCTAACTCTCCCCCTCCCCCTCTCTCCGTTCTACTTGATGGTGATCAAATGTCTTTTCCCTATCTCAGAATTACTAAACCACAGCATGAACTTGTTTTTTAGCTGTTGGAGGAGGTGCAGGCCGAATTATTGGAATATATATATACATATATATATATAACAATGATATATATTTGTATACCAAAGAGAGAATAAAAGCCAGAAAAGTAAAATTAAGCCTATAGCCGTGGCCCAACATGGCCAGGAAGGAGACATCATAGGGAAAGGCACCCAGGGCTCCAAACACCTCAATATGAATCCAGCAGGAAAAATGATTTCATAATTATTATGTAAGTAGTAGGGAGGTTATCCCCCCTATGAGGGTAGCTAATTTAGGGGGAGGAACAGTAGCAACCACTACAGAGTCAGAGGCAGCTCTAGCCTTAGCTAACAAGTCAGCAAGCTGATTGCCTTCCCTTTGTATGAAAAGGAATTTTACATGGAGTTGTGCCTTTAGGTTCTAGATTCTTCGCACCCATTGATAATGATGCCATGGGAGGTGTACAAGAACCCCAATTAGCTTGGACTGTTGAATAACCAGCTCAGAGTCCCCTTCAACCTCAATATAATCCCACTTAAGATTCTTAGCAATCCTCTGGGCCCAGCATACAACAATGAATTCAGCTTCCAGTGCATCAGCAGCCACCACTGGAGCATGTAAAAATAATAAGCAGTTCCCCTCATGGTTCCTAAACAGGACTCCAATACCAGCATTACCATCCCGGCTACCATCACAATTTACTTTGAGGTAGGGGACAAGGAGGGTGTCATGTTACCAGCCCAATTCTAGGAGATGGTCTAGAGTGAAAGGACTCAAGACAGCAGTTGTTTGGGAATTTAGTATACCTGATTAATTTATGGATGTAAGATAGGCAGATCTTAGTAACTCTTTGCTCCCTGGGAATGATATCTTCATAGGTGGCTTTGTTCCTAGCCATCCAAATAAACCAGGCAAAAATAAATGAGACATCACCAAGACCAAGTCTAGCCCAGCTGAGCCAGTAGGAGAGAAGGCAATCTCAGTCAAGGGTGTGAGTGTTGATGTGGAAATGCTGCAGAAGGCTACTCCAAACAAGTTGGGAAAAGTTTCATCTGAAGAAGAGGTGAGGGACAGACTCCTCCTTCATCCAGCATAGTCTACAGTAGGATGGTCCCCTAATTCCTTTGAGTTTAAGGATGTCATCAGTGGGGAGCAGCTTGAGGAAGGTTCTCTAGGTGAAGAACCTCATGGAGGGGGATAGGAATTTATTCCGGGGGGACTCTCCCCACTGGACAGTCTCCCAATGGTACAGTTTGTTGTAGATGGTTTTAGAAAGGCTGTGATGGGCACAAGAATGCCAACTAATAAAGTCTTTCCTTTGTCTATCAAAATTTATGGTGGCCACCTACTCAGCAGACTTACTTTCCAATACAACATAAAGGGAATTGAGGGACCAATTATCTCCAGACTAGCAGTCAGCCACTTTTAAGTTAAGATTGGGACAGGCAGGCCCAGGGATGAGCCAATCAGGTGGACACTAGTGATCTAGCCAGAAGAACAGCTCTCCATGCCCCAAGTTTTAAATGTACATATGTTCAGCTAAGTGTTTAACTTTCATCATGGCTTTCAAAAGTTCGGAGTCACCAATTATGCTAGTGGCCTAGGAGGGGTGTAAATGCCTGCAGTATTTGCCAGCAATGAATTGGGCCCAAATTGAATCTTGGGATCTGAATTTAGTCCACAGCTTGCAAAGATTAATTTGGATGATCTGTTGCAGACTCTTAAATCCCATGCCCCCAGCCTAGATAGGTTTGGCCACTTCGAGCCAAGAAGACCAGTGAATATTCTTCTTCTGGCCAGCCCATAGGAATTGATTAAAGGCTCTTTCAAAGAGGAGTTGGGTACTTTTATTAATTGTAGTCATTTGTAAAACATAAGTAGGTAGTTTAGTAAGAATGCTCCTCAGGATGGTAATTCTGCCTTCATTTGAATGATATGTATGTGTCTAGTTAGCCAGATAAGAGCTAATTTTGTTAAGGATATCATCAAAGTGTCTTCTCTTAGTTCTACCCATATTAAGATGTACCCCTAAGTATTTCAGAGGCAGGTGATTGCCAGTGAAGCCTGTATAGTCAATTATCTGCTTCTTCATCTCAGCAGGAAGCTTATAGGGGAAAAGAAGTTGGCTTTTAGTAGGATTAAATTCCATTCCAGAGGATTTTTGGAAAGAATGCAAGCATTTCATGATGTGCTTAACATCATTTTTGGAGGAATTAGAGAGGATCATGACATCATCTGCATAAATGAGGTGAGAAATGAGAATATTTGACTTATGATGGTACCTGATGGAGCAATGTGAAGTGGCAGTATGGTTTAGAAGCCTGGAGAAGTAGTCCATAGCCAGTATAAACAATGTAGGGGATAAGGGATCTCCTTGTTTGAGACCCCTAGTAGCAGAAAAGTAACCCCAACAAGAGCCATTGAGAAGGATGGAGTGAGCATTAGCTTTTAGCCACCTCAGAATAAGGTTGCAGAAGCTATTCTGAAAACCCCTGGCAGAAAGAGTCTCAAGGAGGAATTCCCAATTGATAGTATCATAAGCCTTTTTGATGTCCAGCTTGTAGATAATGTTCCCACTTCTGCACTTTCTATTCAGGTCCAACAACATCTCCTATGCCAATAGGATGTTATCAGCAATGGATCGACCCTTGACAAAAGCAGTTTGATTGGGGCTAATTATTTTGTCCAATAGGGGTTGAAGTCTATTTACAATAACTTTACTGATAGTTTTTCTAATGACAGAAGTAAGGCAAATGGGTCTGAATTGTTCCCAGCTTGAGTGTACACTGTCTTTTGGGATAAGAACAAAATTTGAGGAATTGAAGAAGTGGGGGATATCCCCACCCTGAAAAAAGTTAGTAATGGTACTAATAACATCAGATTTGATGACCTCCCAAGCTTTCTTATAGAAGTCAGAGGTGAAACCATCAGGGCCTGTAGTTTTGGAGCTGTCAATGGAATTCAAAGCTTGCCAGATTTCAGTTTCAGAGGGAGGGGAACTGAGGTTCACCTCATTCAATAGTTGGTAATGCTCCTTTAACAGATCAGTGAGGATAGGAGTTCTTTCCACGTTTGGCTGTTGCAATAATCTTCTGAAGTGTTGGATGGCACTTCTACCAATTTCCAGGTGGTATGAGGTCCATTCCCCATTTTCTTTTCTTATACTGTGAATGTAATTGCATTTCCTTTTGTACTTCAGATATGCATGAAAATAGGCAGTGTTCCTATCTCCATCAGCAAAATGGTTAATAGAACCCTTCTGCTTAAGGTACATGCCCTGGATTTCAATGGATTGCATCAGTTTAGCTTCAGCAACAATTAGTTAGGGGTTGAGATCAATATTATCATGAGTTTTTTCTTCAAGTGCCAAGACGTCCTTCTCAGCCTTCTCCACCAAGTAAAATACATTTCAAACTGGAGCCAGCCCCTGTTTCTTAATTTTTTTCTCAAATTATGGTGGTGGTGACATAGTTTAATCCAGGGGTCCTGGTGGTGATAGTCCCTCCAATGGTCTTCCATAAAATGCAGAAAGTTGGGGTGAGTAGAACAAAAGTTCTGATAACTGAAAGGAGGACTGGTTGGGGTACTAGTGGGGGCAGTGAGGGTAATAAGGAGAGGCTTGTGGTCAGAGCAGTCCAGGGCAGGGTGGGTAACTTGGGTGTGGAGAAAATGAGAGTGCCATAGTTCATTAGCCAGGAATTTGCCAAGCCTTTCCCTTACAGTGTTTCTTTTCCAGGTAAAAGGGGGGCCCCTAAACCCCAAGTCATACAACCCAGATATATATATATATATATATTCAAAAGACTTTCCTAACAGGCAAGTAATATATTAATTTCCATCATCAGTACAGCTGTGTTCTTACAAAAGGAAGGCCTAGTCTATCCCCATGCATCAAAACAGCAAGGGAAGAGCGAGGTGTAGTTTCTACCAAAATTTCACCTTTACAATAACCCTGAGAGGCAAGCCAATGTGCAGGAGCATTACCCTCCCTAGGTATATAGGAAAATATTACATTTTTACTCTCAACCAAACCCTTCACTCTATTCAGCCATCTCTGAATGTACAATGGAGCAATTTCAGTCCCCTGCAGGAAGCTAATGCAATTGGAAGAATCTGATTCCACAATCAGTAGCCTCACATCACAAATCCTGGTAATTTTAAGGGCCCAATAGATGGCAACCATTTCAGCTTCAAGAGCATCACAAGCATCAATAGGAGAATAGAAGAACAAGAGACATTGCCCCACCCCATTTCTAAAAATACCACCAATCCCAGCCTGCTGAATTTTTTAGCTACCATCTGTATTTACTCTGTTCCAAGTGGAAGGGGGAGGGGACCAACCAGCCACCAGAGAAGATGAGGAAGAAATTCCAGAACCAACTTGGCAGATATCTCTGAATTTGTGGTATTTGGTGAGTTTCTGAAAGTATGTTAAGCAATGAGCAGCAACAAGGGAAGCTGGGACAGAACACCCCTCAAACCTTACCTTATTTCTGCCCATCCAGATAAACTAGGCCACAACACAAGGAACCACCAGGAGATTCACCTTATGCCAATCCCCCCAGCACATCAATAAATCAAGCCAACTTAAATTCAAAGTTTCCACCTGAATCTTGCTAATAATATGAGTCCAGACCTCTTGAGAGAAAGAACACCTAAAGAACAAATGGTCCCCAGATTCTTCCTCCTGCATACATAATTGACAGCAGGAAGGCCCTCTAAGTCCCTTTAATTTAAGGCTATCATCAGTAGGTAGTAGCAAATGCCTTGCTCTCCAGCAAAAGAAGGACATGGATGGTGACGGCGAGCTTGCTCCACAGCTCGAGTCCCCACCTAATGTGATCCCGGGAATAGAATTTCGAAAAATAAAGGACCCCGAGCTTTTGTAGGTGTTGCTTGTTTGGTGATAAGCTTGTCTCTTTTTTTAGGATGAAAGGGAGTCAAGAGAACCTGCCGTAGCCGATCGAAGTTAAGATGTTCCTCGAGTTCGCAATTCCATTGGTTCTCGGACCAAAAGGTATTAACATAACATTTAGAAATAGAAGGTCCATCCACATTGTGAGGAAAAGTGAGTTTCTCCCCTCCCCACACCCAATTATCTAGCCAAAAATTGACTTGGCCCTCACCCAGCTCCCAGATAAAGGTCTGTTCAGCCTTATCTTTGACCTTCAGCAATTCTTTCCATAATCTAGAGTCCCCCAGTTTGGGTACCACCAGAGAAGGATGATCCTTTCTACAGTATTTACCATGCATGTACTGTGACCAAATGGTGTCATTAGCCCTGAATCTAATCCACAGTTTACATAAATTTATGAAGCTAAGCTGTTCAAAGCTTTTAAACCCTGGCCCCCCAGCGTGAAGGGGTTTACAAAGCTGATTCCAGGATAACAAATGGATCTGCCTATGTTGACCAGCCCATAGGAATTTATTGAAGATTCTGCCAATGCTTGTTTGTGTGCTCTTTTTCATGATAAACATCTGTAGAGCATAGGAGGGGAGGGCAGTTAATATGCTCTTCAATAATGTTAGCCTCCCCCCATTTGACAGAAAAGAATTAGACCACCCGAAATTTGAGCTTTGATTTTCTCGGTAGTTTCTTGAAATTGAGTTTGTCTAGATCTTCCCTTAATTAAATGGACTCCCGAGTAGGCGATAGGCAAATTAGCGGATCGAAAACCTATGTATTCGGCAATCCGAGTTCTCATCATAAGGCTAACATTAGAACCGGGGTAGAAATGGCATTTACGAAGATTAAGCTCCAAACCGAAACCTCCTTGAAGTGTGCTAGTGTTTTAATTACATTTTTAATAGCAGCTTTAGAAGCTTTAGAAAAGATAATGATATCATCGGCATAAGATAAATGGCTGGCAATAAAATTGGACTCGTGATGGTAGGCTGAGCTTGGTGTTTGGGTAAACACAAAATCCAATAATCTGGATAAGTAATCAAATGCAAGGATAAAAATGGTAGGGGAGAGAGGATCTCCTTGCCTGATACCTCTAGAAGCACTAAAGAACCCATGGCATCTACCATTCACCATAACAGAATGAGAATTATTGCTCAGCCACCTATGGATGAGCTGAACAAAACCTGGCTGAAAACCCCTAGCACATAGGGTTTGAGTGATGAACCCCCAACTGATGGTATCATATGCTTTTCTTATATCTAGCTTAAGTATAACATTGTTGCCTCTACATTTCTTATCTAAATCCAACACCATCTCTTGGGTGAGCAAGATATTATCTGAAATTGATCTGCCTTTCACAAATGCAGCTTGACTGGAGCTGATTAGGATATTCAAATGTGGCTGCAGTTTTGCCATAATGATTTTACTGATAATTTTGGACATTACAGATGTAAGGCTAATAGGTCTGTAGTCTCCCCAAGATTTTATATATATATATAATGCAACAATTACAAACAAAAATATCAACCCACACTTTAACACAATTAATATAAACCACAAAACATCTATTTTGGTGTCGAATTTACACTTCAACACACTAACACTGAAAAAAATATCAAACATAAATGTAAAGCACTAAAATTCTCAAAATCCCTAAGAAAATTTAATGTAATTACACATAAGTATAAAGCCGGCTACTCAACTAGAAGGGTGTCCTACTAGTCCTAACTCAGGAGGTGCTCCTTGGCCCGGTACTGGTAATCAAGAGGTGGAGAAACAAGATTTAATTTTAGAATTCATATATATATATATATATATATACACCTCCTTATCAGATTATCCAGGGAAGAAGACTATGCAAGATTAATTGGAATGCAGATTATGCAAATAGCTAACACCCGGATGAAACTCATCAAATGGTACCCTGGCTTTGATCCAGCTAAAGAACCCCCACTTAAACCTATGTGGTTTAAATTTCCTAATCTACCTATTGAACTGTTCCACACTAATGCTCTATTTCAGATTAGTAGAGCATTAGGGACTCCCCTTAAAGTTGACCCCTCCACTTCTAATTTGGGGAACATTCATGGTGCTAGAGTGCTGATTGAGAGAGATGTTTCTCTCCCTGAGTTAGACAGATTGTGGATTACCACCTCTGACAGTGGTGAGGGTTTCTGGAAAAAAATCCTAATGGAAACTAAACCAGTGTTCTGTAAACACTGTAGAATGTTTGGCCACTTAATGGAAAACCATTACAGATTAAAACCCCCTTCCAAAAAGCCAGTCAGACCCCAACCTTCAGTGCAACAAACCAAAGATACTATTCGAGGGAACTTATTTGCAGAACCTATTGCTCTAGACTCTCTGGTTGATGTCTCCAGATTGCATAGAGATGTGAACCCAGAGATTATCCCAGAGGATCTGATAAATCCTGCTCAAGGAGACACCTCTACATTACCCCCGAACTCACAATTAAAGCTCCAAAAGACTCACACGGTCAAGGTATCATTGAGCGAGTCATTATACCCTCCATAGATATTATATCTACATCCCGAATAATATTCAATTTGTTTGGCGAGAACGGAAGGCAAAAAAGAAGAAAAAGGTGCTAGTCGAACTTCAAAACCGACCCAAGGTGGGGAAAGTGTCACTACCCCACTGATATCGAAGTGGCGAGAACTAGATCTAGATCCAGATCGGCCCTGACTCACTCCCTCCCCGAAGCATAAACCCCAGGATGTTTAACTTCTTATGTTGGAATATTAGGGGTGTGGCCCACCCTCATCTCTTAAAAGGCTATTGTATCTCTTTAAGAAACACCAACTTCGGGGCATTGTGCTTCTTGAACCATTGGTTCACAAACACAAATCCAAATTATTTTCCAAGTTTGTTGGTCGTTCCATTTTTACTAACTCTTCCAATAAAATGCGGGTTCTCGGCGAGCGGGAACTCCATTGCAAAGTTATTGTGGACCATCCTCGATTGATTCATTTACATTGTACGAGTTAATGGTATTTCTTTTGCTACAACTTTTGTCTATGCGAGGCTACACTAAAGCTGCTAGAAGAGAACTGCGGCAAGAAATCCATCTTATCGGCTTTAGGGAATCTCTTAGCTTGGATTGTGGGTGGGGATTTCAACAACATTTCTTCTACTATAGAAAAATGCGGTGGCGGGCCTCCTAATCTCAACCAACTCACCGAGTTTAATGATAACATCCGGAGAGCAAACCTTTTTGATTTGGGGTTTCAAGGGAACCCTTTTACTTGGAGGAGGGGTAAAATGCAGGAGAGACTTGATAGATTCCTGGCAAATGATGCTTGGCACCATACTTTTCTTCATACTACCATTTCACATCTAAATTTTGCTGGGTCCGATCACGAGACCATTACTTATTTCCATTTCTACTCCCCCAACCAAACCGAGTTCTCCCCATTTCAGATTCCGAACTTCGGTCTTCCCACCCTCAATTTCAATCTATTATCTCTAAGCGATGGACTGGTTGTCCCCACTCCAATCCTTTTATTAGACTTGGAATCTTCAACTGAAGCCAGTCTTCGTCCTTTCTCACCGGAGTTGGGAGACTATTGGTGACATCACTCATAACATTGTACGAGTTGAGAAGGATCTCTCTTCTTTGGAAGTTGCTTGCCCTTACCGATGATACTAAATACGCCGGATGGTCAGCTGCTCGAGAACATCACGCTTACTCTTATTGATCAGCGGGACCAATTCCTTAGACAGAAAGCTGCTACTACTAAATTCAAAGATGGAGATAGGAACACTAAATTCTTTCATGCATGGATAGAATTCAAAAGGAAATGTAATGCTATACATTCCATCTTAAATGACCAAGGCCTTCTACTCAATGAGGAAGCTGCTATTGCTAATGATGCTTGTCAAGTATTACCGGGAACTTCGACTTTTAAACTGGCAAGCAGATCTCCTATTGATGATAGCCTGTTTAATAAAGAGTTTAATTATACCCAGTCTCTACAATTAGCTGATATTCCCTCTCTTGAGGAAATTTGGGTGGCACTTAACTCTATTGACAGCTCTAAATCTGCTGGTCCTGATGGGTACAGTGCTGACTTCTATAAAAAAACCTGGAACACTTGCAAAGCTGAGGTCACCACTGCTATCCAAAGCTTCTTTTCAGGTAGGGACATTCCCCAATACTTCCATGCATCTACTATTGTGCTTGTGCCTAAGACCAATGCCCCCAAGTGCTTGGAACCACTATAGACCAATTAGCTCTAACCACTTGTTATCGGTAAGGTTATCGGCAAAATCTTAGTTGGCGGATTGCAACCTCATCTTGCTCATATTATCGGCCCAACCAATCAGCTTTTGTTAAAGGCAGATCTATTGCTGATAATGCCCTCCTTGCTCAAGAACTTTTGTTGGATTTGGACAAACCTTGTAGGGGTGGTAACTTGATATACAAACTAGACATAAAAAAGGCTTATGATACTATCGATTGGAACTTTATTCTTCAGGTGCTGCATGCTAGAGGCTTTTCCAATACCTTCTGTTTACTCATTAAGAGATGGCTTCGAACAATAACCATTCTATCCTCATTAATGGCAAATGCTGGGGTGATTTCGGAGCAACTAGAGGGCTTAAACAAGGTGATCCACTCTCTCCCACTATCTTCAACATTGTTATGGACTATCTCTCGAAGGCTGCCTGGATACTCAAGTCTCCTCTCACCCTTATGCCCAATTCCACCACGAGTCGGATATTAACATCTCTCACCTTTTATATGCCGATGATTTAATGATTTTCTCCGGAGCTTCTAAAGCTGCTCGTCAATAAGGTGATGCACTCTGTCTCAACAAGTTTCAACGGATATCCGGCCTTCATTTCAACAAAAACAAGTGTGAATTGCTTTTCCCCAACCATATCCACCCTAACATTATCCATTGGACCACTGAATTCACTGGCTTTGTCAAAACCAACCTTCCCATAAAATACTTGGGGGTTCTTCTTATCAAAGGCAGATCTAAACAAACCCATTTTGAGGAGATCATTGCCAAGTTGAATACTCGACTCTCTAATTGGTCCAACTCCTTCCTCTCATCCGGTGGCGAATTACACTCCTAAATAGCATATTAACCTCCTTCCCCGCTTATATCCTACGAGATGGCTTGCTTAAAGAAAAGTTCCGGGATTCGGATTGAAAGAATATTTAACGATTTCTATGGTCTGGTCATAGAAAACAGATTCATTGGGCTAGCTGGCAAAGAGTAGCCTTGCCTAAAGTAGCTGGTGGTTTAGGTTTTAAAGGCTTGAAACACCTACAACAAGTTAATTTCTGTAAGCTATGGATCCATTTCAGGGAGCAGAATTCTCTTTGGGCTCTTTTCTTGAAAGGGAAATATTGTAGAACCACTCATCCCTCAGCCTCTCATATCAAAACAGGTATTTCTAGAATCTGGAAGCATATGCTCATTAACAAGGAAATAGCTGAATCTCTTATTTATCGGGAGTTAGGCAAGGGTGACATTCTATTTTGGCAAGATAATTGGTGTCAAAAGGAACTTTTGGTTCCCCTACCTAATATTAACAAAGACCAATTCCCTATTTCCTGTTGTTGGGACAACATGAATTGGTCCATTCCTAAACTGAAACAATTACTGGCTGATTCTGTTGTTGATCAGGTGGCTCTTATCCCCTTTGATAGGTATCAACTTGATAAACTCAGATGGATAAATGGCAAGAATAGCGGTATTACCAAGCACATTTATTCCACTTATCAACTCTTGGAATCGGGTCGACTGGGGCAATAGCATATGGAACAAATATCTTACCCCCTCTATGTCCTTCCTCATTTGGAGAATTTTCCATGGGCTCCTCCCTACCGATGATATTCTAAAACTCAAAGGTTTGAGAGGCCCTTCTAAATGCCTTCTCTGTGCCGTTAATTCGAAACTACGAACCATCTTTTCTTTAAGTGCCCCTTCTCCAAAGAGGTTTGGTCGAGTACGATCGGCAAGTTGAAAATTAACCTGCTTGTTGTTAGATTGGCATGATTTTAATGATTCTCGGCATTCTCGGCGAAAAGTTAAAGCCGGGGAGATCCCTTGTATTGTGGCTTGGTTCATTTGGATGCATAGAAATAGGGTTAAATATGATGGGGTGCTTCATAAAGCAAACGGGGTAGTTACCCACTCGCCTTACTTTTATCTCTAAATTGATCTCCGTTAAAAATTTTCCAAACATTCTTCGAGGCTTCTTTGTCTACAAATAGACCTATGCTTCACAAAGTTACTAAGATCTTTTGGAAAGCCCCTAGCCCTCCTTTTATAAAAGTCAATACGATGGTGCTTTCAAGGATCAATTAGGCGGCATTGGAGGCATCTTCGGAGATCATCTCGGGAAAGGTTTGCTTTTCTTCCGAGCTCCCACTACTCGCTGATGATCCTTTGGAAGCCGAATTGGCTGCTTGTTTTTGGGCTCTTCACATTGCTACACTCTTTCAATGGTCTTCCATCATTGTGGAGGGAGACTGTTCTACTCTAGTTCGGTACTTTCGGAAAGACCTTTTTCCTCCTTGGCACCATTCCACTTGGGTTTACCAAATCGGATCTTTCGTTGCCTCGACTCATCGTTCAATTTAACTTTATTTTCGGAGAAGGTAACGGACCTGCTAATTGGATTGCTAAAAAAGCTTTATCTTCACAAGAGATTATGGTCTCCTCTACTCTACCTCCCAGTGCTTTATCTCATCAAGGCTGACTCATTCCAAGCCCCTCACTTCGAATTTTGGAGTGATGTCCCTGCAGTTGTTACTCTCCCTACACCTCGCTTAAAGGCTGTTTATAATTACTGTAGGAGCATTTTGGTGTCTTTTTGGTGTTTACTTGGTTTTTTGCTTCTTTGTTACTTAGTCTCTTTTCCTTTTGGTGTGGAGTTGTACTGGGATCTTCTTCCCTAGGGGATCACCCTTTTGTAACTGCATACTTTTTTATTAACATGTAGGGGGCCAGTGTAGCCTCTTCCCAAGAATATATATATATATATATATATATATATATATATATATATATATATATATATATATATATATATATATATATATATATTTATATTAAGGTGAAGGAGCTACAAGAGACTCCCTACGTGTTGAAATTTGAAAATGAACAATACACAAACATTGCCCAGACACAGACTCTACACCAAAACAAATTTGAAAGACAAAAAAAGATTGGAAATAAGAAAAACTAGCCCCAAAGTAGCAAAAAAAAACATAGAAAGACTCAAGGAGCAAAATTGAAGTGCTGCAGCTGGAAAATGGAACCTCCATCCAAAGACAATGTAACACAATCAATCAGTGGCTCACAAATCTGAAATAAGGTGCCTTTAAACAATCCGCATCCATCAGAAAGTGTAGTTGTGGGGTTGGGGTAGTAGACACCATCACCTGAAGAGTAGATTCTGCATTTTTAGCTAGCCAATGAGCAGGTCTATTCCCTTCCTTATAGATATGGCTATACTTGATGTTGGACTGAAGTGCAAAAGCCTTAATTTTGTTAATCCAGTACACATGCTACCATTTTAATTGATAATCATTAGGAGAGGGCCTGGCTAGATGTTGATTTTGCTTTAAGACAATAATTACCACAGCTGAATTATTTTCCACAATAATGAATTTCCAGTTGAAAGCCTTATCAAGTTCAAGAGCCTTGCAAATTGCAGCCAGATTAGCTTCCAAAACATCTTCAACAGTAACAGGAGATTGAAAGTATGCAAGGCATCTTCCCTCATGATTCCTGAACAAACCACCACAGCCAGCCCCCTCAGCCGAGTAGGAACCATTGGTGTTAGCCTTAATGTAAGGGGTGGGTGGGTACTTCCAGTAGAATGTTTGAATGTGGTATCTCGTAATGTGTAGTTTATGTGGGACCTTCAAAATGGCTGGGAAATTCTTTAGCTGAATCAGTTTAGTGAGAAAGGATACACAATTTCCCACCACAGTAGCAACTGTGCTAATACCATTATCAAATTTGATTGAATTTCTATGCATCCAAATAGAGGGTGAAGTTACAAAATATCCCAAATGGGAAACAAAGATAACTCAGTGCAAACTCCACACCAAAAAGGAAAATACCTAAACTAAGGTGTAAAGAAGTAAACCTATCCCAAAAATGTGTGCCCTATAACCACAAAATCCAAAGAAAATAGAAAAAGAAATGACTAAGATACTTCCCAAGGAGTAAGGGGCTGATTATAGGAGGAGCAAAAAACCAACAACAAACCAGATAGAGATCTGCATGTAGGAGAAAAACTGGAAGCTTAACTGTCAACCAATCTGAAGTAAGGAGCCCGAAGCCTATCGGTTCCAAAAATAGTTTCGATTGGGGAGGGGGTCGACAGAGACAAGCAATTTGCCGAGTTGAGTTACCATTTTCGGCGAGCCAGCTAAGCGTGTCCGTTACCTTCCTTGTAAATGAATTGATACCTGATATCACAATGTTGGGAGATAGCTTTAATGTTGTTGATCCAATACACATGGTGCCAACTTGGGTGATGAATGTTCTGCATTGATTTTAATAGAATCTATGAATCAATTTCCACAATAAGAGAATGCCATTGGAAAGAAAGGGCAAGCTGTAAAGCCCTGAAAACTGCAGCAAAATCAGTTTCAAGAACATCTTGTGCCATAATAGGAGTATGGAAATAATAAAGGCAATTTCCATGGTGTTTTCTGAAGACACCCCCACAACCAGCACCCCCATCAGAGAAGGAACCAGCAGTGTTAATTTTGATGAACGGGTAAGGTGGGTTTTCCAGTAGACAATCAGAATTTTAAATCTTCTGGGGAGATTAGATAAAGTAGAGTGAAGTATGGTGGGGAACTTTTTCAGCTGTATAAGTTTAGTGAGGTAGGAGTGGCAATTCCCCACAACAGTAGAAACATTGCTGGTTCTATCCTCATACTTAATACTGTTTCTATGCATCCAAATAAACCATGCAATGATCAAAGGAACATCTCCCATTTTGGTCTTTTGCCAGGACAACCAGTAGTTGTGAAACTCATGCCATTCCAGGAGTAGTGTATTAATGTTAAGGAGATTTGTGACACCCTGCCACACCTCCTGAGAGAAACTGCAGGTGAAAAATATGTGCTGCAAGGAATCTCGCATTGGTCCCACGAGAGATAACATTTAGAAGGCCCCCCGATTCCCTCGAGCTTAACAATATCATCGATAGGCGCAGCTTATGGAACAATCTCCGTGCAAAGAAAGACATAGATGGAGTCAGGTACTTGTTCCAGATTTTTCTGCCCCATCTACAATGAGGCCACTCATTGATCTTAAGATAGATATGTTTGGTGGGCCTATGCAAACCACCATTGCACCAGACAATTTTATCCTCCTTGGTTCTGTCGAAAGGGAGGGAAGAAATTTGTTGAGCAGAAACAACAGTAACTAACTCCTGCACTTTGGTAGTGGACCAATGCATATTTTCCCAGCAGACAGCCACAACTAAATAATGTTTTCCAATGTTGGGGAGTGCTTGTTTCATATGAGGAGGACACCAGTTATCATACCAGAACTGAACCTTGCCATTGCCCAGCTCCCAATAGTATAAAGATTCAGCTAAATCTCTATTAAGAATCATATGTTTCCAGATCTTAGAAATTCCTGGTTTAAGTTGAGCCATAGTGGGGTGACTATCCTTGCAATATTTCCCTTTCATATAAACAGCCCATAAAGAGGTTTGTTGTCTAAATTGAACCTAGAGTTTGCAGAAATTAACTTTCTGTAGTTGAAGGAGACCCTTGAATCCCAGCCCCCAGCTTCAATAGGCTTGGCAAGCTTGTGCCATGACACCCAGTAGATCTATCTCTTACTGCCAGCCCATAGAAATTGAATGAAAATTCTCTCTAGTTGGGTTCTTGAAGTCTTCTTCATACAGGTCATTTGAAGAACATAGTTAGGAAAAGTTGTAAGGATGCTATGGAGTGGGGTAATTCTGCCCCCAGAGGATAGATAAGAAGTGGTCCAGTTTGAGAGCTGATTTTTCACTTTCCCAATAATTTCCTCAAACTGAGTCTGTTTGACTCTCCCTTTGATGAGTTGAACCCCTAAGTATTTCATTGGGAGAGTAGCTTTAGTGTAACCAGTAAAATGGAGAATCCAGTGTGAGACAGTAGCAGTAGTGTGCTTAGGGAATAATAATTCACATTTTTCTTTACTAAACTGGAGGCCAGAAACTTTCTGAAAGTGGTTAAGGCAGTGAATAACTTTCTTAACAGCAATCTTGGAGGCCCTTGAAAAGATCATGATGTCATCAGCATAAAGAAGATGGGAGATAACTACATTAGATTTGTGATGGTATCTGGTATAGTGTAGAGGAGAGATCCAATTATCCAAAAGCCTGGATAAATAATCCATCACTATGATGAAAATGGAAGGGGATAGGGGATCACCTTGTTTCAGCCCCCTAGTGGCTTGAAAACCTCCCCAACACTGACCATTGATTAGAATGGAGTGATGGTTGAACTTCAGCCACCTCTTGATAAGTAAACAGAACTCCTCAGAAAAACCCCTAGTGTGAAGAACCTGGAGGATGAAATTCCAATCCAATGTGGCATAAGCTTTTTTCACATCAAGTTTATAAATAAGATTACCTCCCCTGCAGGGACTATCAAGGTCAAGGAGCAATTCTTGAGCAAGAAGCACATTGTCGAGATGGATCTACCTTGGACAAAAGCTGCCTGAGGTGAGCTGATGATTCTGTTGAGGTGGGGCTGGAGCCTACCAACAATGACTTTACTGATGATCTTACTTATAACAGTGGTGAGACTGATAGGTCTATAATGGTTCCAAGTTTTGGGTGCAGTGGTTTTGGGTATTATGATAATAGTGGAAGCATGGAAATACTGAGGGAGATCCACTCCTAGGAAAAACTCTGGATAGCTCGCACTAACATCATTTTTGCACTCGGTCCCAAGTTCTCTTGTAAAATTCGCAGTTATAACCATCGTGTCCAAGCAGCCTTTGGAGCTCGTCAATGGAATTCAATGCCACCCAAATTTCTTCCCGAGTGGGGGTATCAGTAAGCTTCGAGAGAATTGGTGTACTCGTTGGACATCAACAAACAAGTCGCTTTCAATATAAGGGCCGGAAAACTATTTGAAGGTGAGAAGATCCTGGAAGAAGTTTACAGCACTGTGTGCAATTTCAGCAGTATCCCTGGGGACCACACCCTGATCAGTCACAATAGAGATAATGGTATTGCACTTCCTCTTAAAATTAATACAAGCATTGTAGTATTTGGTGTTTCTGTCCCCATCCTTAAATTTGATAGAAGAAGCTTTTTGGCCGAGGATAAGATCTTGCCGACTGATGTAGGTTAGAAGTTTTTCTTGAGCGACCAAAAAATCTTTGTATTTATTTCCATCATTTTGAGCCTCAGCTTCCAGTCTGGCAACTTCCACCTCAGTGTTAATGACTCCTTGGAAAACAATCCCAATGGAATCCCAGCTCCATTTCCTCAAAGCTCTGGATAGTTTGACCTGCAGGAATTGAAGTTTGATAAAAAGGTTATTACTGGAACAACCAGTCTAGTTTGTAGTAAAGACATTTTTAAATTTTGGATGGGAAGGCCAGAAGTTAAGGAATCTGAAATTGGAGGTGGACAGGTTGGTTGGGGGGAAGAGATGGTGAGGAGGAGGGGTTTATGATCAGAGCCAACAAAATTAAGATGAGTAATGGTGGTGTACAGAAAGTGGTGGTGCCAGCAGTCATTGGCCAAAAAACGATCCAGTCTCTCCCAGATATTGCCACTTCTCCAGGTATATTTGTTTCCCTGAAATCCAAGGTCAAACAACCCAGCTTCCTGGATGCTATCATTAAAATAAGCCATAGTATGTATGTTAGGAGGTCTCGCCCCTCTCTTTTCATCAGCAAGTGGCAATGCGCTTAAAATCCCCCCCACAATCCAGCTGAGGAGCTCCATTTTACTTATGGTAGTAACCACATTCTACAGCTCCCTCCTATCACCTTTAGTACAACTAGCATAAACAAAAGAAGCAACAAATTTGGTACCATTCAAAGTGAAATGGAAATGGGCAATTTGTGGGTGATCAATCTGGATATTCCAGTGCAATTCTTTTCTACAGATCAACCAAATTTTTTTAGATTAGTTGGCAAAAAAGGTGCAACCAGGAAATTTGTTAAGAATCTTATTCTGATTTTTATAAACCATGGGCTCCAAAATGATAATACACCAAAGCTGGTGTTTCTTATAGAGATATTTTAATCTGTTGAGAGATAAGGGGTGGGCCACACCTCTAATGTTCCAACAAAGACAATTGATCATCTGGGGGTCTTGAGATGGGAGAGGAATGAGTTGACAGGGTTCTGGATCTGGATCTTGTTCTGCCCCTAGAGGAGTCCAGAGGAGAGCCCATAGGTTTTGTAGTTTCTGGAATTTCCAGAATTTGAGTTGCCAGCTTCGCAACTTCGCGTGGAGATTTTCTCCTTTTTCCTGGTCTTTTGGATTTGCCAATTTGCTTCAATTTTCTTTTGTTCCTCTTCCATAAGAGAGTGAAGAGGGCAAGGGACATCAGAAACCTGCGGTGCAAATTCCTCAGTAGATTCCAATTGTTCCACAGGTTCCAACTGTTCCACTGTTCCCATTTGTGTATCTTCTGCAGTCAAAGAGGCCTGTTCACTGAGTTTGTCCTGAGTAAGTGGTTCCTCCCTAAGGGGGTTATCTGGAGCAGGAATTTCCACTGTTCTCCTTTTTTCCACCCTCTTTGAGGGAGGTTTTAATCTTAAACATTTTTCTTTTTGATGTCCAAACATCCTGCAGTGAGTGCAGAAAATTGGTTTGTTTTCTAAAATAACTTCTTGCCAAAAGCCCTCTCCTTCATCAGAGATGGTAATCCAAATTTTATCTAGCTCTGGGACTGAAACATCCCTCTCAACTAACACTTCAGCAACAGCTGGGTTTCCCAATTCATAAGTTGGTGGATCCACCCTTAGAGGTGTTCCCAAAGCCCTACTTATCTGAAATAAAGCATGTGTGTGGTACAAATTGAATGGGGAGATTAGGGAAAGTAAACCATAAAGGTTTAAGTGGGGGCTCTTTAGCTGGATCAAACCCTGGGTACCACTTCATCAACTTCGTCTTGGAGTTAGCAATGGTCATAACTTCCATGCCTAATACCTTAGCATAATCTTCTTCTCTTGTTAACCTTATGAGCAAATGCCTTCCATCCAACACACCTAGCTTCCACTGGCCCAAGAAATGAAAATTCTCAAAATGCCTTCTGACCAAATCCATTTTGGGATGTCCAAATTGGAATTGGCCCACAATAGAAAACTTAATAGCATCTGCCATAGAACTCATCTCCTGGGAGGTGAATAAGACAGCAGGTCTACCCTCCTTTGAACCCAAAGGTCTAACAAATGGGCATTCAGATTTGCCTGCTGCTGCATCATGCAGGAATTGGGGGAAAGTCAGGTGCTCCATAGTATTAAGAAGGGTGCCTTTGCTGATAGCAGAAGCATAGGTAGAGGGGGTAGTGAAAGCACTGGAGCTAGCCATTCTCCTCCAACTGACTGAATTCCAATAGAGGATCCAAAGAGCTGACAGAAGAAGGACAGTGGACTAACAGCCAGGAAACAAGAGAAGGAAGCCAGAGAAACAGTAGCACCACAACACATTTCAATGTAACAGTAGATAATTCAAATTGAATGGAGCCCGGGAAAGGGTAGAGCAGAAACCAAAAATCCAGAACACCAAATCACCTCAGCCAAACAAACACAAACCAGCCACCAAACCAGGAGAGCAACTTACCAGGGCAGAAAAAGGGAGGGTGGCGCCACCAGGGGGGTCATCCCTGACCCCCAAACCCTAGCAGAGCAAAACTAGTTGCCATCTTGAACAGCAACCATTATATATATATATATATATATATATATATATATATATATATATATATATATATATATATTTAGCATGCACGTGGATTTCGAGCATACAAAAAGAGAGTTGTCTCATATTTTAGTTATGGTAAAAATGTATCGTGTCGAGCTTTCATCAAAAATCTATTCTTATCGAGCTTTAAATGTTTAGTTGTCCACGAGTCGATCACTTCGTAGGGCATAGGATCACTAACCTAAGAAGGTACGGGTGTCTCGCTTGCTTCGTAATGTTGAAGGATATGTCATCCTACGGTTCACAAGTCCCCTGAATCGGGTTCTGATGTCGTAGGATGAAACATATTTCTGCTCTATCACAGGCGTACCTTTTTTATCATCGCCCTAACCCCAAAAGCTCTGAGAATGCAACATCAATAGAGATCCGACCAAACTTGATTTTTTTTTGTGGCAGCACCTCCCGAACACTTTAAGATTTCGGCCCCAAAACTTCTATAACCAATGACTCTCAGATCTCTTGCTTAAGACTTTCTTAAAAGAATTCAACACTCCAAAGAACCTCAAGCATACAGGATGAGCCGACCAGCAGACAAAACGACAACAACCCTAAACCTTCCCAATCCACGGGCTTTTATAGCCAATGAGGGAGGAAGCTCTTACCTTGACATACCGGAGGGGTGAGCCAAACGCGACAAGGATAGGACGAATGGCGGCAAGGTGCGGCAGAGAGCATGGAGGCATGGAGAAGCTTTTGCCAGGGGAGCGAAGCATTTCCCAGAGTACGGGGGAGAGGGGACTGTTGACCTCATTTTTTATGAGGTCCGTTGCTTCTCTCTTTAGTACTTAGGATCTAGCCTTAGGCTTTTCCTTTGAATAATCTTAGAGGACTAGAAATGGAACCCACCACATAGAAATTCAAACACTTCTTGACTCCCTACAAACCCCACGAGCTTGATTGTAGAGGTTTAAAGGATGAGTTCCTTATAGAACTTTTTAGCCTTAGGAATACCCTGGATGGCCTGGTCTGGTGAGGGTTGACTTGCACATACACTACACTCTCACACACATTCCAAGTCCTAAAAACTCACTCTCACCCAACTTGACTTCCTGACTCATATAGGTAATTCATATGGATGGTCCTTAACCCCTAAGCCCCTCGCTAAGAGGGTTATGAACAACATAGTGAATGCCTCAAATGAGTCCTCTCATGGCTCACATGGGCTTAATATGGCTTCATGGCTCAACCAAATGATTCTATTTCACTCACACTTGATCAATCTTCTTTTTTTCAAAATTTCAGTTTTTGACGCCCGGAGCCCCAGACCCACCAAACCTACCAAATACCCTTGAAATGACCCAAAATTGGCAAAATTACCTAAATTACCCAAGATTCCTCAAAAATTAATCCTAAACACTCCCTGCCACTCAAATTGACCACCTTTGGCCAAAAATACCAAAATTTCCGAAAATAACCCAAAATCCCCCAAAATTACCAAAATACCCTTTTACCCCAAAAATCCAAAAATTCTAAAAATTCCTAGAAAATTTCATAAAACACCAAATATTCTAAATTTCATTTTGTTCAACTATACCACACGCTACTTTTGCTAATTTACGCAACTATTACTAAAACCCTCAATTTGACCCATTTTTTAACCTAAGTGAACCCAATGTCAAACCAAACCAACAACTTAGACGTCATAGGAAATGACTAGCAATAGGATTAGGATTCTGGTAGACAACCAAAACCCTTTCCCTTAGCTTTACCTAGGTATTTCTTGCAAAAACATGTTTAAATGCTCTAACATGTGTTTTAATTGTAGCTTGGGATGACGGGAAGACCCTCCAGGTACGCTTTTATTTTATTGCAATCTACTTTATTGCAATTTATTACATGCATTGTACTTTACTTTTTCTTGCATGTCAAACAAGATTGTTGCATGAAAACCAAAACCTATAGGACAGTCATAAAACTGAAACCAAAACTAAGTTAAACGTCATGAGAAGGTAAAATTCACCGCCACAACATTCCAAAATATAAAACAACTCAAAGTTTAATCACAAACAGAACAACAAAACCACAATTGCAACTAAATTAAAACAGCTCATTGAATGATCAGGAATACCTTGGATGATGTAACCCACATGTTGCAAACAGGATTTCCCACCGTCTAAATGAAAGTGTGGAACTCATTCAGTTGAGTTTAGCAAATTCATCTGGACTAAGTGAATTCGATGAAAATAATGGTGCCGGGATGACGGAACCGTGGGATCTTAATCGGTTCTGTTTAAATAACTTTAATATTTGTTCTAATTAAGACACTAAAGATACTTAGATTTTAAGATTTTCTCTAAGCCAAGACACTTTTCTCATCCCTTGATTTTCACCTTCTAAAACTAAACCTCTACAACAACAAGAAGCTTGGAGCATGGTGGGCAGCACGGCCATCATCATCAGCAAAACTCGGATCTACACCAGCTAAACCTTTCTTAGAATTAAACAACAGAGCCATAAGATTTCGAGGTAGTTTGCTTAGTGCAACATAAATCCTGAACTTTTCGTTAGACATTTGTATAATCATGTTATGTAAATTAAGCCCTAACCGGTCTTAGGACTCCGAGGTAGTCGTTCGGTACGACATAAACCCTCATATCTTCGAGGTTGTTTGTGTGATTATATCATACAAATATAAGTCTTAATTAATTAAAATTGGAAAGATTGAAACATTAAGTAAATTTCCAAATCTAAGCCAAACAATAGGATAGTTTGGGAAGTTGCCAAGATTCTTCTTGGATCCTCAGCTTCTCCTACTTCTATTTCTTTGGATTCCTAAAATAAACTTTTCCAAATTTGAGTTGATCCCTATTGAAATTTCCAAAATCCAATCCTTTGAAAACCTTAAACTTTAAAATTCTTGAGAGCAAAACCACTGATCATTATCGAGTGTTTTCTTAAATGATTCCCGTCATTTAAGATGTAATTAACTATAGGGGCTTGCCCTTATAGGGAACTTTAAGAACCCAGGTAATATAAACCCTGCTTAATTCATTTATATTAAGCAGGGGAACTTATCGGCTTATAAAATTTATTCGCATACCAAACGAATGTCACAAATCTTCTAGTTTATTTAATCGAGCCCCATCATCAAGTAGTGTGTCTATTCTTCAGGATTGATACATGGTTTGTGATGCGGTGCTCGTTTACATAAACTATTTGGGATGTGAGATCGGTTTGATTTCATATTTTAAAATTTTCAAATTTAAAAATTATTTTCAAAATCAATTACTACTTTCTAAATTATATATATATTTAAATTAAATTTAAGATTTAAATTTCGCCGATAATTTCTGTAGGCAAACCCTTTTCAATAGTACAACACTCAACTTAAAAATATGCCGACAATTTCTGGCGACTCCACTGGGGAATAGTTCCTCTCTCCATTTTGATCAGATGGTTTTGCTTTCATAAATTGGTAGTGTATCCATGTCCCTAGTGGAGCAAACTACCATTCTTCTGTTGGAATACCCCGTTCAATTCTGTCTTGAATGAGTATAGCCAACTCCTCTCGGATTTAGGAGCCAGTGTTTAGACACCCCTAAACGGAGAGGTTCCGAGATCCTTTTACCTCTTTTTCGAGGTGGGGTGGACCCCCAATAGGTGTTAGTTTAGGAGCGGTCCTTCGAGTTGAGAAGTCATGAATAAGACTTTCTCTTTCTTTCCAATTCTGAATCGGTCCCTTTACCTTTTCTATAAACTTTTCCCTTTAATGTTTTTGTTTCTAACAAATGAACCCGCTAATAAACAACCTTCTAATAAACAATCTCTTTTAAAAATCACAAATACACTCAGATAAATGAAAATGTGTTCGGACTCTTTCTTTTTCATCCTAAACTTTAAGACGAAATGAAGTATAATTCGGGACTGACATTCAGAATCTGCCCTGCAGAAAATGACTGCCCCAAAGTTAATCTTCTCCTTCACCAACGGACTTGACTTGGCTGTCTATAAGGATGAGCTACCCGATAATGGAATCATCCATTTCGGACAAGGATTTGGTAATACAGATATCAAGTTCGCTGATGTCACTCTCTTCACACTAATAGACAAAGTGTTAGAAACTGAGAAACCCCTGATTGAGTTCAACCTTAAATCGACTCAAGAATTCCCTCCCCTGCAAAGGGTTCAAGCTGAAAGGAGTACTACTGTTCGTAGGAGGACTGTTGTCTCTACCCCCACCGGTCTAGTCATCTCTGCACCAAAATAAATTCTAGAAAATTTCAAAGTGTGTTTCTCAGACCGAGTGGTACCCTATGAAAAATATATTTCGAGTTAATTCATTCATAATAACCCTAATCGTCTAAACTCCCCAAATTGAATTTGAATTAATTAGGGTTAACCACACACCAAATTGACTTGAAAACAATTCTCCATTGCTCTTTAGGGTCATTGGAACCTTACATAAAATTTTGGAAATCAATCGGACTCGATTAACCCCACCAAATCGATCGATTAAGCCTCATAAGCAAAATGGAACTTTAAAATTCATACTCCAAAAATACTTTTAAAAAGTTCACAAAAAATGGTTTGATGCTTCTCTAATATCAGGGAGTTCAGAAAATTAAAATTGAAATTTTCTAAAAGTTGATTTTTCACAATATTTTATTATTTTAATAATTAAGAAATAATAAAAATCATAAAAATTTTAAAAATCATAAAAATGTCACATTTTGACACCTAGTCACTTAGGAACAAACCAAATATTTTTCCTAAGTCCCTAGAATAAGATATTGAATTTTAAAGGCTTAATGTAATTTTTAATATTAAAAATGAATTTCAACTTTTTTCACTAAAATAATTCTAATAAATCAAAGAAAAATCATAAGATTATAAAATTTGTTTCTCTGGACTCCTTAAGGTCAGAGAAATTTAAGAAAAATATAAAATCTATTTTTCAATTTTTATTTTTATTTTAAAATTAATTAATACTCTAAAATCTGTATCATTTATAATAAATAAAATATAATTAAAATCACTGCACCGTCCAAGTACTGTCATTAGAAATATCCCATAATTTTCTTAAGCGACAGAAACTTTAGCTTGGTCATGTTGTTGAATTTTCTTTGAAAACCCCTATTTTCTACTAAACATAATTATATAAATAAATTAAAGTCAAAATCACATTTTCTCCTCTAATGTCTTAATCGACATGAAAGTGAGGCGACATAAAATTTCAAATTCATTCGGTACCAATTTAGCTGAAGCATGAATAAATAAGCCCAAAAGGTCATAAAGTGTAATTAAAGAATTTTAACCCTTAATTAAAACTTTAGGTTTAATCAAAATGGAGGGTAAAATATTTGATTTTAATTTTCTACGATAGAAACTTAGGGAAATTAAAAGGTAGGAACTCATTAAACACTTTGAAAATATCAAAATGAAACTCTAATTAATTAAATAATTTAAATTTTGGAAAGAATATATTTTAAAATTTGGATTATTAAAATAGGTATTATTAGCAGGATATTTATTCTTTAATTTAAAAATCCCTAAATAAGTCACTTCAAAAATATTTAGTTCTTAATTAAAAATTAAAATAATAATCCAAACTAAATAAATTAAAAATTAAAAGAAGATAACTCTTAAATGAATTAAAGCTTAAAATGTTAAATGGTCCAATAATTAAAATCAAATTTAAAATCTTGGAGTTAAATTAAATTAAATTAAATTAAGTCAAGTCAAAGTTTAAATTAAATTAAATTAACACCTAATAATTAAATTAAATTAAATTAAAAATATTGAAACTAAAATTAAATTAAATTAAAATTAAATTAAATTAAAATTAAATTAAATTAAATTAAATTAAAATTCAATTAAAATTAAATTAAAATTACAATAAAATAAAATTAAATAAAATTAAATTAAATTAAATCAAATTAAATTAAATTAAATTAAATTAACATCACTTAACAACAAACCTAAATGAAAACATTAAGAGTTAAATTAAAACATATGAAAGATTTCAACACCTTTTTCAATATAAGTAAATCTAAAACATAAAAAGTTAATCTGAAATATAATATCACTTAAAGTGTAAAAATTAAATTAAATCTTAAAATAACTTGAACCCTATTCCAAACTTAATAATCATTAATTAATTTTTATAACTAAATCCCATTCCAATTAAATCATTAAAATATTTATTACTTAGCCCATAAAAGGCTTTTATTGTTATAACTCTTAAATGAGCACTTATGAAGTGTCACTTCACACACATAAGATATTCAAATGTGCTAAGTTCATCGAGCAAGAAACAAAACAAAATTAAAATCCCGTGATGATTAATTCACCAATACAATAAAATTCATTCTAACTCAAAATAATCCCGTATATCAAAAGATGTTTAAGATCTGGCCTTAAACACTTCCTCGATACGATGGGGTTTTTTAAAAGAATAATTGAACTTAATTGTTCTTTGGAGAAGAAAATCATCCTTAAACCAAACCAACAACCTGTGACGTCATAAAGAATGACTAATGTGATTGTGGATTCCGTGCATAACCAAAACCCTTTCCCTTAGCTTTACTTAGGTATTTCTTGCAATAATATGCTTAAATGCTCTCTAACATGTGTTTCATGTAGCTTGGATAGATGTAAGACCCCTCTGTACGCTTTGGGATGATGGATGAGGATGGCCGCCGCTTTAGCCACTCTCCGTAGTCGTGTTCACCCCCGCAAGAGACACCCCGTAAATTATCCATATCATGCATGGAGGAAAAGAGATCACATCCATCAATGGAAACAAACAACCAAAGAAAGATCCTGCACGAATCATGATTCCGTAAAAGGACATCAAAAACATGGTAGAACAAAGAAAGTAGAGGCCTTAGCACAATCTAAGAATGGAACATCTATTTAGACGTGTAGACCTTACCCCGAAGAATTGATGCGGTCCAATACCCAAAAGGCTTCGTACCACCGTTCAAGACTTTTGATGGTACCAGAAACCTTGGCAAGACGTTGCACATTTTCTTGCTAGTTGTTGCAATGCCGGTGGGAGTGACGCTTACTCTTCCGACGCCCGTCACCGCCATCGTGGATTGCCTTCGACCGGCACGTTGCACTGCCGAACGGTTCAAGAAAGACCTTTTCGAACTAGGAGAATCTCGCCTTCATTAAGCGGCTCTTGTTCAGGCTCAACACCACATCACTATCGGTGATCTGCTGGTGGACAAAATCGTGGAACCGAACGAGACTTTAGTGGATTACATACTTCATGGAGAAAACTTAAGCATGAAGTGTGAGCCACAAATTACAAGAGCAACATGCAAATGGTGATCCTACTTTAAAAGTATCCATGTCCACAAGACTTCTCCTTAAAGGATTTACAATCAAGACTTTCGAGAAGTTGCTTAGCAAGGCCGAGCTTGCAAGAGGAGAGGCAAAGCAGTTTAAGTTTCGTAGACAAGACCGATAAGCATAAACCGTGAAGACATTTGAAAAGAAACTGAATCGCCAGCAGATACAAGTAACAATTCAGATATACCAGAAGGGTTGGCTGTACTTAGCTACCAACCACCACAATGGACATACCAACAACCGCAACAGATTCATCAAAGAATCCTCACATAGGCTATCAACAAATTTCACCGAGCTTAATGTAATGGGCTTCGCATTAAGTGAATAACTCGCCTCATCCATTGCACTTCGAAAGATTTGCCGAATAAGGAATATCCATTCAAAACTCAAGCAATAGCAAAAGATAACCAGAGTTTAATGAAGACACCGGATTTTCAAATGCTGTAGCCCAAGATAGTCGAAGAAGTCAACAAGAAAGATCATCCGAACTATTGCCCTTACCACCGGATGCTCCTGACACAAGATGGGGAGGATTGCATCACTTTAAAGAGTCACTGATGATAATCTCCGGAAAGGAACATAACGATCCCGAAGGAATAAATGAAGGAACCCCAAAAGGAGATTCCGTCAATGTTATCTCGATGGATCCTATTGTTCCGATAGACCCTTACACGACCGATGATGGATGGAGTACCGTCTGACAAAGTCTTCAAAGAAAATTTTGGATCACATCCTGCATCAGCTTCGGTACGCGCTTCAACTCGCAGTTTGAAACCCGTCGAGCCGGCACTATCACTTGCGATTGAAGCATCCACAGCATAACCTAAAAGATTTGCTGAATAAGGAATATCCATTCAAAACTGAAGCAATAGCGAAGATGTTCTGTAGCTTAATGAAGATACCATATTTTCAGCTGCCAGAGCCCAAGAGGCCAGAAGAAGTCAACAAGAAAGAGCATCTGGACTATTGCCCTTACCACCGATGCTCGGACACAAGATAGAGGATTGCATCATTTTCAAGAGTTGGCTTGATGACAATCTCCGGAAAGGGAACATAACGATCCTGAAGGAATACATGAAGGAACCCCAGAAAGGAGGTTCCGTCAATGTTATCTCAATGGATCCTATTGTTCCGATAAACCCATACACGACCGATGATGGATGGAGTACCGTCTGGACAAAGTCTTCAAAGAAAATTTTCGATCACATCCAGACCGCTTCGGTACGCGCTTCAACTCAGAGTTTGAAACCTGTCGAGCCGGCACTATCACTTGCGATTGAAGAGCCACCCCAGAAGGAGGAGAAGATCGTGGAAGAAAAGAAGACTGAGGCTCCGAAGGGTGGACTAGTAGCTGCTTATCCTAGGATGGTTGTTTCCAATTTGGGGGTGAAATCCCTCGAACCTTTGACTCTGTACGATTATTTGCTCGCCCCGGCGGGATCTTATAATGATAAGGGTTATGGCGTTGGCTACATTTTGAATGTTTCTAACAATTACGTAACTAGCGACAACCGGCTTAATCCGGATCTCGATACCAATACAAATAATGATTCTCAAATCATACACAACCTTAATGACCACAATGAAGAAGATGTTCATAAAGGAGGCTACGAAAGCTCGACAAGCAACGAGTCCATTTGTGAATTCTGAGGAGCTCTGGTCACGATAGAATTAGAACTATCAGATTCCAAAGCAACACCAGAAGAGCCAGACATTCCAATTCAAGAGGATACACCAACAGATTCAACACCAAATTCAGAAGAAATAACTGAAGTTAATTTAAGAAGCAGAAAAGTTCTACCCCCGAGAATGGGTCCAAATGATAAAGTAAAGTAGGTGGTTGCTCAAGAAGAGTCAACCCCAGCAGAGGAACTGCCCATTCGGGAAGAAACCGAGGAACATGGTAATAAAGTGGACTACAACTTGCTAGCCCATCTTAGGAAACTACTAGCAAAACTAAGCATATACGACGCTGTGATCCTGTCAAAGGAGATGAGGGAGGCTCTGATCAAGGCTTTACTTGATCGAGAGATTTGTTTAGCTCAAATGGCCAGTGATTCCTTCGACAAGGTTTGCTCGTTAAGAGAACAGCGAGGTGTTACCTTCACGGACAACGATCTATTACTGGGAACAGCTGATCACAACTGACCGTTGTACATTTTAGTAACTATTGGAAAGTTTACACTCTCTAGAGTGTTGGTTGATCCAGGAGCATCAATCAACATCTTCGGACGCTAGCATATTTGGAAATTGATGCTCGCGAGCTTGAAGAAGACAAGATGTTATTAAGAGGCTTCAATCAAAAAGGAGAAAGAGCTCTTGGATCGATAACACTACTAATGAAGACCGGTGATTTAGAAAAGGCAACCGCAAAATTCCACATAATTGATTCTGAGACATCGTCCAACGCTCTACTGGTTCGACAATGGATCCATGAAAACCGGATGGTACCGTCGTCTCTGCACCAGTGCATAAAGTATTACGAAGGAGGGGAATAGTGCATCAATGGTGATTTGAAACCGTTCTCCGTGCATGAAATTGGAATTCATGAAGATGAGGCCTACTACGCGCCTCCGAAGAAAACAATATTTTCCAGAAATACCATACCAAATGAAGCAAAAGAAATTCAAGACGATGAAGAACCTGAAGTTCTAGTCCAACAGCTACTCACCACTCCCTTAAGGTGAGATGGTGAAGATTTCTCCAGAACTCACACCCGAGGTCGAGGCCGGGGACGAGGACGTTGAAGAAACGTTGGAACAGTTGGACAAAAGAAATCGGTCATCGATGTCGATTGGGAGACCAGTTTCGAAGAAGAAGAAATCAAGAAAGAAGCAGCAACAGTAAATCAAAAGAAACCCCAGTTCAAGATCTCTCTCAAAGATGAAAAGAATGAAGAATACAAATCAATGTACGAAAAGATTAACCATTATGTACATACTATCCCTGACCCCGATCTATTCTAATAAAATCGAGGGTATGGTGGTCAAGGAGGTGCATGGTGGTGGTGCTAAGCCGATCAAGTTTTACCGTGGTGCTTCTTCTTCCAAAACTGAAAGTGATGTACAATTTGAAGATGTTACTTCATCTGAATTAATTGAACTACTTTTTGAGTTGTACTCTCCCTGTGTTCAAAATTTAATTCAACGCGGTGTCATACCTCGACGATGGACAAATGGCCGATCACAACACTTTGAAAAATTATGGAAAAATGCCGGTCGGCCTCGCAATTCAAAACATGGTCTCGGATTCGGCACAAGAGATCGACTGATGATACGGGATTTTGCTTGGTTGTCACTTGCGAACCTAATAAGGACTGCTTGGAAGCTTTAGAAGACCTCGAAGATCTACAAATCGGAGATGCTCCACTAGAATCCGAAGAAGAAATCAAATCTACAATAGACGAGTTAACGGAAGTTAACTTAGGTACTAGAGAAGAGCCTCGTCCTACCTTTGTTAGCTCCTTACTCAATAAAGAAGACTCCAAAGACATAATCAAGCTATAATGGAATTCAAGGACTGTTTTGCTTGGAGTTACGATGAAATGCCAGGATTAGCTCCAGAAGTCGTAGTTCTCAGGCTAGGAGTGGATCCAACTTCCGTTTCGACCGACAAGCTCCTAAGAATGCGTCTAGAAATTGAGCAACAAATAATAATCGGGTTAAGAAGCTAATAGACACTAAATTTGTCCGTAAAGAACAATACCCAACTTGGTTAGCCAACGTGGTACCAACGTAAAGAAGAATGGTCGATCGAATCGCGTGGATTTCAGAGATTTGAATAAAGCATGTCCAAAGGATGAATTTTCACTACCAATCCCAGAACTGATGATCGACATTGCTTCAACACATGAAGTCTTTTCTTTCATGGATGGATCATCAGGATACAACTAGATAAAGATGGCACCAAAAGATGAAAAGCTCACGGCATTCAGAACGCCGATCAGAGTGTATTGCTACACAGTAATGTCATTCGGATTAAAGAATGCAAGAGCAACATACCAAAGAGTGATGACGAACATTTTTGATGATCTCATTCACAACCAAGTCGAGTGCTACATGGATGATGTGGTCATCAAAAGTAAACTGAAGGAAGATCACTTGTATGATTTGAGAATTGTTTTCTAGCGACTAAGACAATATAACCTTAAGATGAATCACTTAAAATGCGCCTTCGGCGTCACCTCCGAGAAATTCTTAGGATTTGTTGTCCGACATCACGGGATTGAAATCGATCCGGAGAACATTAAAGCTATTTTAGAAATGCCTCCTCCCAATGCTTTGAAACAACTACGATCCTTTCAAGTGAAGTTGGCATATCTTCGACGCTTTATCTCGAACTTGTCAGGTAGGTGTCAGCCCTTCTCGGAATTGGTTAAAAAGGACGCCAAATTTGTTTGGGATGAGAAATGCCAGCGGGCTTTCATGGATGTTAAGCAATATTTAATGACACCTCCCCGTCTTACCAAACTCTGGCCTCGTGTAGAACGTTGATACTTTATACTGCGGCTTTAGATGATTCTCTCGGAGCCCTGCTAGCCCAGTTCAATGATGAGGGAAAAGAAAACACTCTCTACTACCTAAGCCATCATCTAATCCAGACGAAAGTAAAGTATCCTCCGATTGAGAAGCATTGTTTGGCTCTGATCTTCGCCGCTCAAAAGCTCAGGCATTACATGCTTTCCCATAAGGAAAACCTTATTTCGAGAGTTAATCTATTGTAATACTTGATGACCCGACCGACGCTTTCTGGCAGACTTGTCAGGTGTTCAATGATACTATTGCAATTCGACATAACTTTCGTTCCTCTTCGCGCTGTAAAGGGACAAGTCCTAACAGTCTTCCTCGCAACACACCCTTTACCGGCAGAATCACCTCTCAATGACGATTTACCTGATGAACAGATAATGAGCATTGAAGACCCTGATGATCAGCGTTGGGAACTGTACTTCGATAGAGAATCCTCAGCACAGAAAGATAAAGAATCGCAAATGATAGTGCCCGGTAAGGCAGGAATTAGACTATTCTTTATAATGCCGGAGCGGGGAATGTTAAGGTACTCCTACCACTTAACGGAACAGTGTACAAACAATGAAGCGGAATACGAAGCCCTCATAACCAGATTGGAATTAACCATTCAGATAGGAATAATGGACATCAACATCTACGAAGATTCTTAGTTGATCATTCAACAAAGTCACGGACAAGTATAAAATTTTAAAGCCAAGGCTCGAACAAGACTTTCAAAGCATGCCATGAAATTGTTGGAACAAATTCCAAACGTAACAATCTACAAGATTCACAGAAGAGAAAATGCTCTCGCAGATGCGTTAGCTCGTCTTGCAAAGGAATTTGCCTCGTTACAGGATGAGTCAGTTGAAATGTCAGTTCAGGGACGACAAGTCCTATCACAACTCGACATGGATACAGTACACAAATCAGAAAGAGCAGAAGAATCAGTTGCGGCAATAACAGAAAATACAGAAGATTGGCGGCAGCCATTAATAGACTACTTACAGACAGGAAACCTGCCGGACGATAAGTCATTAGACCATCAAATTAAGAAAAGAACTCTGTCTTACGCATTAATAAACAATACGTTATACAGAAGGACTTTTGACCAGATGTGGCTAAGGTGCCTGAGCGGGTCTGAGGCTCATGAAATTGTTAAAGAAGTACACTTAGGACTTTGTGGCACTCACCAGTCGGGTCCGAAAATGAAAATGAAGATTAAAATACTAGGGTACTACTGGCCCTCAATGATGACCGACTATATGAAAGTTACCAAAAGTTGTCACCAGTGCCAAGTGCACAGAGTGGTTCTACACCAACCTCCAAATGTGCTGCATCCGACAATCGCGTCGTGGCCATTTGAGTGTTGGGGCACAGATATAGTGGGTCCGATAGAATCGCCTTCTTCAAGAGGACGCCGCTTCATTCTTGCACCTACAGACTACATTTCTAAATGGGCAGAAGCTATACCACTCATAAAAGTGAAGGCACACCACGTGCTACAGTTTTCAAGAACCAAGTCATCTACTGTTTTGGGGTACCACGCAGGATCATTTCAGATAATGGGTCTGCATTCAAAAATACAAGGATCAACAATTTTGTCAGAAGACACAGATCGATTGGCGATACTCGACGATCTACTACCTAAGAGCAAACGGCTTGGCCGTGACTTTTAATAAAACTCTAGTTAAAATTTTAAAGAAAACTTTGGACGACAACAATAGAAATTGGCATGAGAAGTTGTTAGAAGCCTTATGGGCCTACAGGACGACTTTTAGGACTCCTACTCAGTCTACGCCTTACGCTTAAGTGTATGGGTCCGAGGTCGTCATGCCTTTGGAAGTTCAGCTTCTGTCACTCTGAATTGCAGTTGCCAACAGAAGAAAATTCCAGACTACGACAAGACGAACATGAAAGCTTGGAAGGGAAAAGACTTTCCGCTCAGCAGAATTTGGAACTGTATCAAGCCAAGATGATCCAGGCCCATGATAAGCTGGTCTGCCAAAGAACTTTCAAAGTCGGTGACTTAGTTCTTGTTCTCAAGAGACCTATCCTTGCACATCGTAAGATAAGTGGTAAATTTGAACCAACATGGGAGGGACCATTTGTGGTTGAGACAGTCTACTCTGGAGGTTCCTACCAACTGGTGAATTACCGTGGAGAACGACCCATGCTCCAATCAATGGATGGTATTTAAAGAAGGGTAGCCTCTAAAGTAGAATCTTATCCCTAGAAACATGGGTGAAATAATCACTTTGTGACTGGGTCCGAACCCAAAACAAAATAAAATGGATAAAAAAAAATCTCATCAACGAAAATGTTAAAAAGAAAACATGGGAAATCATAATAATAAAATGTCAATCTTTCCTTTTAAATCCATTCATTCCTGATATTTTTCTCATCTTTTCCTACTTTCTTTAAATTTAAAAGAAGTGAATAAGAATTTTTAAGTGTTTATCTTATTGTTCTTGTTCTTAGTACATCCCCTGATCGTTTCCTTGTTTTTTTGCAGGGAAATGTTGAACGGGCGGTTAGTTCTAAACTTTAGAAAAGGCGTGAGTCTAGCACTTGATGAAAAGAGGGTGAGGGATGGAGCAGTGATAGAGATTGACTCAGACTTCACACCAGCCGGCTTACAATACGAACAAAATGATTGGATCCCAGTTGATCGACAAGAACTTCACAGCCAGACAGTGATGAAAATGGGTGGCCTGAGCCACCAATCCGGAAGCAAGAAAAGAAAAACAAATGCTGCTCATGCAACCGGAGAAGATAAGAAAGTTAAGTCCGGGGTCGCCACAGTAGAGGGTAGGCTTGTCAGTGTCGCGCCCATAGAAATTCAAGGGTTAAGGAGAGCTACTCTCACTGCTACCCAGCGAAGAAATAAGAATCGTCGCATTCGCAAAATGTTGACCAAGTTAGCAGAAGGTCAACATAAACAGATAGTGGATACCGTTAGTGCAAATGCTCCAAGGAAACCGGTTCATCAGGAACTAGAAAGAAGAAGTTAAGTCTAAGAAAGTCGAAACAGATAGAAGAAGTACCAAGAAAAGTAGAAATAGAGTCAGTACCTTGACGCCGAGCAGATGTACCGGATCCGAAGAGTCTTGTTGCGAAAGCAACCCGGAGGATGTCCCTATAGAGACAATTCCCGAGGAGCCGAGACATGCAGAAGAACGTGCTAGGGTTGAGCCATACATCTCGCAGTACGTTACTAAACACCGAGGACTTTAGATAATCCCGGAATACGAGCTGGAGAAAATGCAACTAGTTGAGAAGAAAACCTTTGAATACTTTGAAAGAATCGGAGACAAGAGGGTCAACATTTTAGACAGCTGCATACAGATGTATTCTTAGATTCCGAGCAACAACAAATTGTAGACTGCATCCTCAAATTATAGAAAATGGGCCGAGCTGGTCGCCTGAGAGAAAAGACCTATTCAGAACCCCGAAGATGGATGCCAGGAAAAGGAAGAGTTACAATCTAATGCGGATGTTGCTACAATTTTGTCATAGACAGAAAAGGAAATCCACCATGGATACTCCATCGCAGTGAGGTGGATCCGATGCTAAGAATCATTAAGAGAACGTTGAAAAGGATGATAACATGGAGGGTATTGCCAGCAGATTGCATACCCAACAGCTGCATTATTAACATCTACAAAGAAGGCGACTGCATACCTCCACATATAGACCATCATGACTTTTTTAGACCCTTCTACACAATGTCATTCGTCAACCAGTGCAACATCATGTTCGGATCCGACCTCCGGATCGGCAGCCCGGTGAGTTCCGAGGGCTCGTGAAGATACCACTACCGTAGGTTCCGTCCTGGTGTTAAAAGGAAATGGAGCAGACGTTATGAAGCATTGCATTCCAGGAGTGCCTGTGAAGCAGATCTCAGTTACTTTTAGAAGAATTGATGACAGAACAATGTCTTACCACTTTCAGCCAGATCCAGAATTGGAGAGTCTCTGGCCCTACGAGCTGTGAGTTACATGGGAAATAGCACACCTCCAATACACATCCATGCGGCATTCCTGCCAAGGGTGACTTGGAAGGTGATGTTATTGCCCATGTTTCTTACTATTCAGACATGGATTTTTAACAGATGCTTTTGGATGGATCAACAAAAATCTTACATAATCCGTTTTGGATTTACATGGATTGTATGAGACATTAAGTTTCTGTGGAAAATGTCATCATGATTAGATCAAGTTGTATGATGTATTTTCAGCAAGTTTGAATGAAAACGACTACGTCATATTTTACCTTCACCTCTTTTTGTGCAAATTGAATGGGAAACGCCATTAGAGTTTAATGAACTTTGAATGAAGAACAGAAAAGAAAAGAAAATAAATGAGAACTTTTCCTAAAAATCTGAATATTAAAATGAACTTCAAATTCACATAAACACTAAATAAACAACAAAAAAAATGGGATCGTTAAAGGACAAACAAAACGAATATAAACTCTGAATTTAATTTCGATCTCAAATCTTTGATTCGAACCTTTCAGTTCTTTCCTCTGTCGAAATCTGTTGGATACTCTTTTGAAATTTGAATATTCTCTTCAACTTGTCATTAAGTCAAGTCTTTTCATCTTTATACGCTTACCAGTTCCTTTGAGTTCTCTCTCCTCTGTGTTTTAGAGGATCGACTAGTTCTATTGACACGGAGCCACGAACTTTGTTCGATTTGGTTCTGATGGCAAAAGACTGGGTCCCTCTTCATACCGATAAATTTCTGAGACTGGTACCAAATTCCAGTTCTCTTCTTTTCGAGGTCGGTACCAAATTCCGTCTCTCTTTCGAATTGATACCAAATTTCAATTCTAAATTCCCGAGACTGGTACCAAATTCCAGTTCTCTTCCTTCGAGGTCGGTACCAAATTCTGACTCTCTTTCGAATTGATACCAAATTTCAATTCTAAATTTCTGAGACTGGTACCAAATTCCAGTTCTCTTCCTTTCGAGGTTGGTACCAAATTCTGACTCTCTTTCGAAATGATACCAAAATTCAATTCTAAATTTTCGAGACTGGTACCAAATTCTAATTCTCTTCCTTTCGAGGTCGGTACCAAATTCCGACTCTCTTTCAAATTGATACCAAATTTCAATTCTAAATTTTCGAGACTGGTACAAAAATCTAGTTCTCTTCCTTTCGAGGTCGGTACCAAATTCTGACTCTCTTTCGAATTGATACCAAATTTCAATTCTAAATTTCCGAGACTGGTACCAAATTCCAGTTCTCTTCCTTCAAGGTTGGTACCAAATTTCGACACTCTTTTGAATTGATACCAAATTTCACTTCTAAATTTTCGAGACTGGTACCAAATTCCAGTTCTCTTCCTTCAAGGTCGGTACCAAATTTTGACTCTCATTCGAATTGATACCTAAATTTCAATTCACAACTTTTGAGACTGGTACCTAAATTCAGGTTCTCATTTCGAGGTCGGTTCCTAAATTCAGACTCTTTTTCTTTGATCGATACCAAAATTTCTATTCTCTTTCAGGATTGATACTTAAATTTCAAATCTCACTCTCTCGAGATCAGTACCTAAATTCTAATTCTCAACCTTTTTCTGTTGATACTTAAACTCTGATTCTCACTCTGAGGCTGGTACCTAAATTCCTGTTCTCTTCGCAATCCCGAGGTTGAAACCCAGGTTCTAATCCTCATTTCAAATCCAAATTTCAAATTCAAAATTTCCTTAAATTGATTTTAAATTAAACTTGAATCGAAATTGAAACTCAGAAAAAATCGAAATCTAAACTCACACAATAAAGAACTCAGAATAGAAAGTAAAATGAAATCTAAATCAAATTCCCCAGATCTTGTGATTTGGAGTTCACCTCCTTTTTTTCATTCCCCAGCAGGAGTTCAGGAATCTCAAGTCTTGGAAAAATACCTGATACTCCCCAGAGGAAATTCTTCTACTTCATCCTAAGTTTGTCACTTGGACATCTGTGTTGGTTTTGTTGATCTCTTCGGTCAACGCCAATACCGCGCCTATTGGGGAGTCCATTTCGTCGACCTCATTTTCGATGAGGTCTTTTGGTTCTCTCTTTAGTACTTCAGATCTAAACTTTCAGCGTTTCCTTTGACTAATCTTAGAGGACTAGAAATAAAACCCACCACTTAGAAATTCAAACACTTCTTGACTCCCTAGGAACCCCACGAGCTTGATTGTAGACACCTAATCACCTAGAGGGTTGAAATCAAATGTGGACGTTTAAAGGATGAGTTCCCTATAGGACTTTTTGGCCTTAGGAGTACCATGGATGGCCCGGTCCGGTGAGGGTCGACATGCACATACACTACACTCTCACACACATTCCAAGTCCTAAAACCACACTCTCACCCAACTTTACCGCTCGACTCATATAAGTAATTCATATGGATGGTCCTTAACCCGTAAGCCCCCGGCTAAGAGGGTTAGTGAACAACATAACTGAATGCCTCAAATGAGTCCTCTCATGGCTCATATGGGTATAATATGGCTTCATGGCTCAACCAAAATGATTCCATTTCACTCACACTTGACCAATCTTCTTTTTTTCAAAATTTCAGTTTTTGACCCCCGGAGCCCCGGACCCACCAAACCTACCAAATACCCTTGAAATGACCCACAATTTGCAAAATTACCTAAATTACCCAAGATTCCTCAAAAATAAATCCTAAACACTCCCACCACTCAAATTGACCATCTTTGGCTAAAAATACCAAAATTTCCAAAAATACCCCTAAAGCCCACCAAAATTACCAAAATACCCTTTTACCCCAAAAATCCAAAAATTCTAAAAATTCCCAGAAAATTCTAGAAAATCCAAAATATTCTCAATTTCATTTTGTTCACCACACCATTGGCTAATTTTCCCAATTTACCCCACCTTTACTAAAACCCCCAATTTGACCCATTTTTAACCCAATTGAACCCAATGTCAAACCAAACCAACAACTTAGACGTCATAGGAAATGACTAGCAATAGGATTAGGATTCTGGTAGACAACCAAAACCCTTTCCCTTATCTTTGCCTAGGTATTTCTTGCAAAAATATGTTTAAATGCTCTAACATGTGTTTTAAGTGTAGCTTGGGATGACGGGAGGATCCTCCAGGTACACTTTTATTTTATTGCAATCTACTTTCTTGCAATTTACTTACATGCATTGTACTTACTTTTTCTTGCATGTTAAAAAGATTGTTGCATGAAAACCAAAACCTATAGGATAGCCACAAAACTGAAACCAAAACTAAATTAAAAGTCATCACAAGATAAAATTCACCGCCACAACATTCCAAATTATAAAACAACTCAAAATTTAATCACAAACAAAACAACAAAACTACAATTGTAACTAAATTAAAACTTCTCATTGAATGATCGAGAATACCTCGGATGATGTAACCCAGGTGTAGCTAACCGGATTTCCCACGATCTAAATGAAAGTGTGGAACTCAGTCAGTTGAGTTTAGTAAATTCATCTGGACTAAGTGAATTCGATGAAAATAACGGTGTCGGGATGATGAAACCGTGGGATCTTAATCGGTTCTGTTTAAACAACTTTAAGATTTGTTTTAATTAAGATACTAAAGACACTTGGATATTAAGATTTTCTTTAAGCCAAGACACTTTTCTTATCCCCTGATTTTCACCTTGTAAAACTAAACCTCTGCAACAACAAGGAGCTTGGAGCATGGTGGGCAGCACGGCCATCATCTTTAGTAAAACTCGGATCTACACCTGCTAAACCTTTTTTAGAATTAAACAACAGAGCCATAAGATTTCGAGGTAGTTTGCTTAGTGCAACATAAATCCTCAACTTTTCGTTAGACATTAGTATAATCATGTTATGCAACTTAAGCCCTAACCGGTCTTAGGACTCCGAGGTAGTCGTTCGGTACGACATAAACCCTCATATCTTCGAGACTGTTTGTGTGATTATATCATACAAATATAAGTCTTAATTAATTAAAAATGGCAAGAATGAAACATTAAGTAAATTCCCAAATCTAAGCCAAACAATAGGATAGTTTGGGAAGTTCCCAAGATTCTTCTTGGATACTCAGCTTCTCCTACTTCTCTTTCTTTGGATTCTTAAAATAAACTGTTCCGAATTTGAGCTGATCCCTATTGAAATTTCCAAAATCCAATCCTTTGAAAAACTTAAACTTTGAAATTCTTGAGAGCAAAACCACTGATCATTATCGAGAGTTTTCTTAAATGATTCCCGTCATTTAAGATGTAATTAACTATATGGGCTTGCCCTTATAGGGAACTTTAAGAACCTGAGTAATATAAACCCTCGCTTAATTCATTTATATTAAGCGAGGGAACTTGTCGACTTATAAAATTTGTTCGCAGTACCAAACGGATGTCACAAATATTCTAGTTTATTTAATCGAGCCCCATCATCAAGCAGTGTGTCTATTCTTCGGGATAGATACACGGTTTGTGATGCGGTGCTCGTTTACATAAACTATTTGGGATGTGAGATTAGTTTGATTTCATATCTTTAAACTTTCAAATTTAAAAATTATTTTCAAAATCAAATACTATTTTCTAAATTATATATATTTAAATTAAATTTAAGATTTAAATTTCGCCGACAATTTCTGTAGGAGACCCTTTTTCAAAAATACAAAACTCAACTTAAAAATAAGCCGACTGGGACCAAAGTCGAAGCTTCGCGAGGAGGAGAAGGGACAACTGCCGATTCGGGCTTGGCTAGGGCTTTGCCCTGGTCGCGTGAGGAGAAAATCACAAATGGGTGCGGGGGGTAACGGCTAGAGGCATGCGGGAGAGTTAGGGATTTTATGCTTTCTTCTTTCTTTTATTTATTTTAAAAGAATGTTTTATTCAAATCTCGCCGATCCGAACAAATTTTGACCCCGCACGAAACTATATCAAAGTATACATCCTTCCTAGGAAAATTTGACGTTCTGGATGCAACGGCGTAGTCCGTTTCATCATTCGGGGTCGTTTGGACAACCTCGTCGATGGTCGCTTCAAAAAATGTGTCAAATTCAATTTCGTTGAAATTTCAATTTGCGATCGATTGTTTCAAAATTTAATTTTGATTCTGATTAATTGTGAAACAAATAAATTTTAGATTGACATCAATTTTAGTGTTTAAAAGTGTCGAGGGTCGGAATTGGGAAATTTGTGTGTGCGGCGGTGTAAATCGTGCACAAGGAAACTCTAAGGCTTAATGATTCTATGGGGACTCATTTTGAGCTTCGTCGGATTAGTTTCGACCTTCTAAATGTTAGAGGTCAACAACCATATGAGCAGAATTTTAAAATCAGTAAAGAGTCAGTTCGAGTTTCTAAAACAGGGCGGGTCTCATCTCTAGTCCTCTAGGATAGTCAAGGAGAAGTCCTATGGCTAGATCCTAAAATCCTAGGAAGAAAAATTAGAACTCGCCAAAAATGAGGTTAACACTCTACTAGAGCCTTGTATTACATGAACGATACGTATACTTACGTAGAACCTCTAGTGTGTGCTGGTACCTATGAACATAAAACACGCAGAAAAATAACGCACGCTGGAGGCGTATCAAGTTTTTGTTTCTATTGCCAGGAAGCTTCGATGAGAACTTTAGGAAAATTTTAGTTAAATCTGTAAGACTTAGATTTGGAATTTATAGTTTTATTATGTAGTGTGTTTAATTATTGTTTGTTTATTTTAAAGAAAATTGAAAAAACCAAAAATATTTTTGATATTTATCATATTAGTTTGTCGGCATATTTTTAGGTCGTGTTTTATTTTGAAGAGGGGTCGCCTAACAGAAATCTGTCGGCGAATTTTTAATTTAATTAAAATAAATAATTTGAAAAGTAAGTATTTCGATTTCGAAAATAATTTTAAATTCGAAGGTTTTAAGATATGAAATTAAACCGACCTCACATCCCAAATAGTTTATATAAACGAGCACCGCACCACAAACCGTGTATCTATCCCTAAGGATGTACAACACTCGCTCGATGGTGAGGCTTCGATTAAATAAACTGAAGATTAATGACATCCGTTCGTCCGCGAACCAATTTTATAAGCCGACAAGTTTCCCCGCTTAATATGAAAACATTAAACAGGTGTTATATTACTCGGGTTCTTTAAAATTCTCTATGAGGCAAGCCCCTATAGTTAATTACATCTTAAGTGACGGGAATCACCTAAGAAAACTCTCGATAATAATCAATGATTCTGCTCTCAAGAATTTCAAAGTTTAAGGTTTTCAAAGATTGAATTTTGGAGTTATAATAATCAAAGCTTTCAAGGGTAAATTAGTATTCAAATGATTTGATTTAAGTTAAAGGGTTTAAATTTGGAATAGTGTTCAAGTTGCTTTATATTTAGTTTAATTTAATTTAATTTGATTTGATGTTTAATTAATTTGATTTAATTTAATTTAATTTAATTATTTAATTTAATTTAATTTAATTTAATTTAATTTAATTATTTAATTTAATTTAATTTTTTAATTTAATTTAATTTAATTATTTAATTTAATTTAATTTAATTATTTAATTTAATTTAATTTAATTGTTTAATTTAATTTAATTTAATTTTAATTAATTTAATTTAATTGTTTAATTTAATTTAATTTAATTTTAATTAATTTAATTTAATTGTTTAATTTAATTTAATTTAATTATTAAATTTAATTTAATCTTAATTTAATTTATCTTTAATTTACTTTATTTTTAATTTTAATTGAAATTTCAAAAGATTTTAATAATTTAATTAAGTCTTTTAATATTTTAAATTTGAGTTATCATTTTAATTAAAAATTGAGTATTAGTTGATATAATTAATTTAGGGATTTTTAAATTAAAGAATAAATCTCTTCCTAATAAAGATCCCTTATTTTAATAATTCCAATTTTATTATTCTTCCAAATTTAATCTATTATTTAATTAAAGTTTAATCATTTTAAAATTATTTAATGGGTTTCTACCCTTTAATTATTTAAATTTCAATCATCCAAATCAGATTAGGATCAAATATTTTACTTGTTGATTTTTTATTAAACCTAAAGTTTTAATTAAGGATTAAAGATTAATTACCATTTTACCCTTTAAGCTTAATAATTTCATAACTCATTAAATTGAATTCAAATGAACCTGAAATTTTTATGTGACTTCACTCATATGTCAATAAAGACATGAGAGGAGAAAATGTGATTTTTCTGTATTTAATTTATTTATATAATTATTTTTGGTGGAAAATAGAGATTTTCAAGGAAAATTTGATAACATGACCAAAAGAAAGTTTCTGTCCTTAAGAAAATTAGGGGACATTCCTAATGACCAGAGAAGCACTTGGACCAATTTTGGTGATTTTTTGAATTATATTATTTTTATTATAATTATTTTGAGTTTTGGAGTGTTAATTAATTTAAAAATAAAATAAATGTTGAAAAATGGATTTTATATTTTTCAAAAATCTCTCTGATATCAAGGAAACAAGAGAATCAAATTTTGCAATTTTCTGATTTTTCTATGATTTATAATAATTATTTTAGTGAAAATGCTAGAAAATACATTTTTTTTAATTTTAAAATTACCTTAGGGCTTTAAAATTTAATATCTCACTAAATAGACTTAGGAAAAATGTGGGATTTGTTCCTAAGTGATTAAAATTCAAAATGTGACATTTTGGTGAATTTTATTATTTTTGTGATTTTTATTATTTTTTAATTATTAAAAATATTAAAATATTATTAAAAATCAACTTTTTTAGAAAATTGAAATTTTAATTTTCTTAGGTTCCCCTGATATCAGAGAGGCTCCAAAACCAATTTGGTGAATTTTTAAAAAGTATTTTAAAAGTTATGAATTTTTAAAGTTTAAAATGGCTAAGTGGCTTAATCAACCCAATTAGTGGGGCTAACCAAGTCCAATTGACCTCAAATTTTTATGGTGGATTCCTCTGATCCTAAAGGTCAGTGGAGAATTGATTTCAAGTCAATTTGATACCTGGTTAACTCTAATTAATTAAAGACCTATTTTGGGTGTTTAAGCCAATTAGGGTTAATCTGAGTGAATTAACTCAAGTCCTATTTTTCCTAGAGGTTCTCTGGTCATAAGGAACATCACCAAATATTTCTAGAATTTATTTCACAACATGCTAATTTTTGGAATTAAAATACTCAAAACAGCAACATGCATTTGAAAAATAAATAACTTTTCACAGAGATGGCCTCTCGACCTTGGAAAATTCAGTGAATGTTCCCAAGTTCAGAGGCTTCAAAAGCCCTATGGTCTCATGCCATGGTGAATTGTATACATGCATGGAGAATTAAATGTATGCAGAGAGTAAATAAATCATAAAAAATAAAATACTTAATTAAATTAAATGATTTCTTTTCCACATTATTCTCCTCCGTTCACCGAGCAAGGGGGTATTTTTATTTTATTTTTGTGATTTTTCTACACAAAGATATGGATTTTTGAAGTTTAGGGAATTAAATAAATAAGAAAATACCCTAATTTTCTATTTATCCACGCGGCGCCGGCGAAACCTCGGCAGCCTCCGAACGCACACGCGTCGCGCTCCCATTCGACGCCGCCACCTCGAGTCGCAGCCCGGGCCCCGCGGTTCTCGTACCGTCTCCCGGTCCGACGCAATCCCGGCCGTCCGTGCGCGCGTGTATCGAATGGACGGCATCCGTTCATCGTCCCCAAGTGTTCTCACCCGAGAGCCGTCCACACTAAATCCCTAAGATCTCACTCGATTCTCAATGGATTTTCATGTTCTTATGCTCTATGGATTCGTCTTGAAGAGACGAATACATCTATACTGGCTAACATGCATCGAAACTAAGGCATTCGAAATGAAGAATCTTCGAAGCTCGGGATGAAGAGTTAGCTCATACCTTGGCTCGTAGAAGTGTGGCTTCAATCCGAGAGTTGTTGCACCTTCGATTGGGTCCCGCAGAGCTCCGCATGAAGTCTCCCGGTCCGGTGAATTGTCCGGATATGATTTCGACCAAGCCCGATCACAAAGCTTCGGAGGCCGGAGCAACCGGGTGGCCTCGGAGATGGGGCTTTTGGTGGTGGACACCTTCCCTGGGTCTCGGTGAAGGTGTAGAGCCAATCAATTTGGGAATTGGCTCACCGTGGAGAAGTGTCCCGGTTTTGGGCTAAAGTTCGAGCTCAAAATCGGGCTCGACTAGAAGAAATCGGGGCCGGAATTCAGCTGGGGATCGTGTGCTCTATGTGTAGAGAGTGATCCGGAGTGATTTTGGCGCAGTTTCCTTAAGGTTTTTTTTTCAGCTCTCCCATGGCCGAGAGGGGTGGAGTTTAAATAGAGAGGGTGGAAGGCCTCTCGCAGGGAGTTAGGGCTTGGGATCGCCGCTCTCGGTGAGGAGAAGATCAGCCATGGTGACCACTAGGCATGTGGGCAGCTCAGCAAGTGAGAATTTCAATGTTGGCTCACATGTGAGCTCTCGGCCATGGTGTTTTCCGGCGGCCTGGTGGCCGGCCGGCCGGCAATGGTCACCATCTTGGTCAGTGGGTCGTGGCTGGGGTTTAGTGTAGGCAATCGAGGTTTGACATGTGTAAAGGAGTTTGATTTAAATGGAATGGGAGAAGGCTCACTTTGGCTTGGTTTGGGTCAACCCACCATTTTGGGCTTGGTGCACCCTTCCAAGCTCGATTTTGAGCTGAGGGAATCATTTAGGTCAGCTCTAGAAGGAATGGTGAAGTCTCCATCCATGATGAGGTGGCTAAACATGGTTTAGTGTGCGACATGATTAAGGTAAAAAAGGGTTAAAGGAGGTTTAAGAAAGAACCCCTCTTCTTGCCATAAATGGACTAATGACAAGTCAAAGCCCTCATGGCTTCATGTGGCTTGAGAATGGCTTGTTCATGGCTTCATTTGGCTTGGGAAAAGGTTGATTTGTTTCATGAAAAGGGTTTTAAGAATTTTGGATGTTTTGATGGAAATTTGTATGAAACTTGATTTGGAATAATTTGATGGTGACTTTAGGACTTAGGTAATGGATTTAATTAAATGGATGACAAATGGAGATGTCATGTGGGCTTTAGGGTAGATTTGGGCTTTTGAATTTTGAAGGAAATGGGCTTTTAAGAAGGTTTAAGGGAAGTGGGCTTTTAAGTTTAAGGATGTGTTCATGGATGGGAATTTTTGTAGAGGTTTGGGCCAAATAGTTGTTGGTTTTGGTTTAGGAATGTTTCATGAATAACTTGAAATAGATTTAAGGTGGTTTGGGTTTGAATTGGGTTGAATTTGGGTTTATTTGGTAAATGGGCCAATGTAGGTCAAATTGGGCTAACTTGGGCCAATGTTGGGCTAGGGTTGAAATTGATGTAAAATAAATATTAAGAAATGTTTATGGGAATGTTTCAAAGAGGTTTTGGCTTTGGTTGGGTTTTAATTTTGAGGTTTGGGCCTATTTGGGTTAGATTTGGGTTTAGGTCAAAATTGGGCTTTTTGATTTTGGGTTGAATTTGAGTGGGGTTTGGGTCAAAATCTTGGGCAAATCATGTTAGTGTTTTGTTTATGAGGATGTTAAGGAAGGTTTAGAAAAGATTTGGGGTTAATTGGAGTTGAATTGGGTTAGTTTGGGCTAAGTTTGGGTCATGGGTCCAAATTTGGGCTTTAAGGCCCAAAGTGAAATCGATCCAAATGTCAATCAAATTGGACTTGGATTTGGTCTAAATTGGTATTGGGAATGTTGAATTGAAGTTTAGAATTGAATTGGACCAAAATTGGGGTCAATTGGGTATGTTTGGTTTGACATCGGGTCCACTTTCGGGTTAAAATGGGTCAATTTGGGGGTTTTGACAAAAGTAGGGTAAATTGACAAAATTGGCCCATGGTGTAGTTGGACAAAATGAAATTGGGAATATTTGGGATTTTCTGGAATTTTCTGGGAATTTTCTGAATTTTTGGATTTTTAGGCCAAGAAGGGTATTTTGGGTATTTGGAGGGTATTGGGGGGTATTTTTGGAATTTTTGGTATTTTTGGGTATGGATGATCAATTTGAGTGATGTGGAGGTGTTTGGGATTGATTTTGGAAAATTTTAGGTAATTTGGAGATTTTGCAAAAATTTGGGTAATTTCAAGGGTTTTGTAGGTTTAGTAGTGTAGGGTCCCGGGGGTCAAAAATTGAAAATTTGGGAAATTGAAGATTGGGTGAATTTGGGTGGGGTGAAATCATTTTGGTTGAGCCATGAAGCCATTTCAAGCCCATATGAGCCATGAAAGGACTCATTTGAGGCATTCACTATGTTGTTCCTAACCCTCTTACCAAGGGCTTAGGGGTTAAGGACCATCCATGTGAATCACCTACATGAGTCGGAGGTCAAGTTGGGTATGGGTGTGGTTTTAGGAAGTGTGTGGAAATGTAGTGTGTAAGTGTAGTGTATGTCAGCCCCTTCACTGCATCAGGCCACCTGTGAGCGCGTCCTGAGGCCAAAGAGTCCTATAGGAACTCATCCTTTAAACTTCCATATTTCGATTTCAACCCTCTAGGTGATTAGGGGTCTATAGTCAAGTTTGTGGAGTTTGCAGGGAGTTTAGAAGTGGTTTGAATTTCTAAAAGGCGGGTCCCAATTCTAGTCCTCTAAGATAGTCAAAGGAAAAGCCTAAGGCTAGATCCTAAGCACTAAAAAGAAGAAAAGGAAGACCTCATCAAAAATGAGGTCAACATAGTTAAGTGTCTAAATTTCTATGAATAATTCAGGAGCTGTAGACCTTGAATCTTACGACTCAGATTTAGAACGAACTTTTGAAAGGATCAGGAATCAGAAAAGACTCCATGAATTTAATGTAGAAATGGTTAATAAAAAATTTAATGAATATTCATATTTGGATTACAATGTTAGTAGCTTGAAAAGAGTAAACTCCAAGAGAGTGGTGAACTTTCAAGAAGATATGCTTACTATTTTAATTTCTCAGGTTACAGATATCGAGAGGTAGTGAGATCAATAAATAAAGTGTTATCCTTAAGGTCCCCTAGTTATCAAAGAAAAATTCATTAAGTCAATTGATTGAGCCTAATTATTTTGAAACTAGCCATGAGATATATAATCCTTCGTCTGATTATTACAATCCAAGTTGAGAAAATTATTCAAATTTTAAACTGAATAATAATTTTGGAGGAGAGGACTAATTTTTGAATGATAATCAATTTAATAAGACATGTTATTGGAATAGTCAGGTGATCTTAAGAATGAACTCTCTTTATCTTATAATTTTAACTTCAATTCACATAAGGAGGAGGATAAATTACAATTAGAAAAGGATGTTAATTAAATTCAGAGTCATTTAGAAAGTCATGAGAGTGAACTTGAAAGTCAAGGGGCCACAATAAGGAAAATAAAAAACCAACTCAGGTAGATTATGAATGCAATTAACAGTTGCCCCCCCAGAGATTTTATTTAGTGACCCTAAGATAAGTAGATGAATGATGAGCAATTTAAAGTTATTGAATTAATATTTAGAAGATAAATATAGGATATGCTTCAAAAGAACTTTGAGTTGAGAGATGAAGATAAGGAGATTTAAAGACCAATGGAAGAAATTCCTAAAGAATTAGAAAAGTCTATTTCCTCAACTATAAATATAGGAAGACCAACTCCATCATTTACTCAGTACCAGGGGGAAGAATTAGAAGATAACTTGAAACAGAAGGGTGACATAGAAGATCTTGAACCAGAATTTGAATTATCCAGAGAGAATCTGATCCAAAATTTTAGAGATCTTGAAGTATCTTATAGAGATCCATTTCTTTTAAATTTCAAGGAAGATATGAATATGAAAATTGAGAAAATTAATATAAAAGTATTGGATCTAGAAAGAAATATGAAGAACAATGATATGAATCAAACAGAAAAGTAATAGCTGAAAGAAAAATTATAATTCAAGGATTTTGTAGGAATCCATGGATATGGAAAAGATTGGGAGATTGATCAAGGATTACTTAATTGGAATCTTAATCCAAGAGGAATAATTTGTCGGGCTGGCGACGTTAAACCAAGCGCTTTATGGGAGGCAACCCATGGTTATCAGTTTGGTTTGATTTAGTATGCTTGTGAGTCATGATTGTTAGCGTTATATTGTGTTTACTTTAATGTAGATTGTTCAGTTTGATTGATAATTGGTGGATGTTTGGATTGTTAGTGGTTTGGTTTGATCTTTGTATGTTAAGAGGTAGGTGATTCCTTAACTTCTTATTATGGCTAGACTTGTATGTTCTCTTGTAGTAGTTGGATTAACGAGTCCACTACGACTTGGATCTCACTCGAACTTAAGTTTACAAGAGACATCATGAATTTAAACCGTAATAGATCCATCTCAATTTTGTCACTTCCTTTTTCTGACTTTGATTTCATTTAATGGGAGTCAGAACCTATTTGTTGAATAACATGAGGATGATCTTACACTACTATTTATATCTGTTAGACGTACATACTTAGTGTGATAAGGTGATGCCTGAGGTTGGTGTTCGGGCCCAACATATCAGGGATAATCTTATCTTTGGGATTATAATCTATAAAATCATTTAAAATGTATCAAATTTTTTAGTTTAGTGATTCCGTTAGAAATTGGAAGTGAGGTTGTGAGATTAGATGAGTTAATGGATGAATTGACCTCATTTATTATGTGCTTTTGTGTTTGTGTTACAACTTTATATAAGACTTGAAGAGCATTACTCTATTCCTATGTTGATACCTGCTATGCTAGTTAGACTTTTGTTTAGCCAATTTCATTCTGACATGTATAGTTTAGATTTACCTTCTGCAGCATATTGTTCTACCCTGATAAATAATTGTAGATGTTTTTGATATATATTTGTTATAGATAAAACTTCAAAACTATTTTTCTTCCTGCTTATATTTTTTGTACTAAATGCTATATATGTTAAAAATCAAGTTTTGGGGTAGGACGAAAAATAAATTTTAAAGTGAGTATACTTTCTTTTAGTTTAATATTATTGCAAGCATATTTAAGGCTAGATTTATTTTCTCATGCAGTCATTCTATCTTGATTACACATTTATATGAATTTCATAAGATGTTGTAGTAGCTAGTAAATTCAATTACTTTTTCTTTCTGCTACATTTTATGGAATTAATTGTAAAATATTTAAAATTTCAAGTTTAGGGGGAAGTAATTTTTTTTTAAAGTACCTTTCTTTGTCCTTAGTAGCCCGTATTTAATGAAATATCATCTTAAAAAAGTCTTGTGGTTTGTGTTGTTATTTTTAGGTTACTGAACCACTTTTTATATGTATGCAATTTAAATTAATAGTATCAGCACCAAAAACTTGATCCCGCTTTAAATATAGTTATATGATTTAATGTATAATGTGGATTCTACGCAAGTATACATATCGTATCAAGTAATACAGGGCTCTAGTGGAGTCCTGGTTATCGATCCCACAGGGAAGTTTTTTTTTCAACAGATTTGTTACCTGCTAAATTTAAAGGAATTACTTACTAATCTAGTAGACTGAAATTAAAAGCAAACTTAAAGTAAACTAATGTTTAAAATAAAGTTGATTTAATTAATTCAGAAAAAGTATCATTCTCCTTGTTTTTGGAAAATTATTTGAACTGATGAATTTAAATAGAATTTTTGGATTGTATTGTGACAAATAGTAGCATTCCTACTCTTTACCCTTTGGTCCAGGTGCAAAGAACATTGACTAATCCTATGTTTGATTACTGAATCTGTGGCTAGGTCGGGAGGATACCGGTCGCCACTTCGAGCTCCCACGTTCCCCTCACCTGAGGGCTAACATCTACACTTCAGCTCTCAAACAGTAGGATCGAATTGACTATTTTAGTCTGTCACACTAAAATATCCAATTCTACGTCTGATAATTAATATTTCCCTATTTATTTGCACCCGCCTTCCAAGGCTTTTGACTTCCCTGAATATTGGATGTAATTTTTACTATAGTTGATAATTCAACATATTTCAACTACTCAATTGGCCAGATTGAAAGTAAATTAAGTTTTAAGTAAAAATTATCACAATTTATTTATACTATATTAGGTGCTTTTATTTAATTTCATCAATCCGCATAATTTTCATAAACAAGGAGAAAGACTAAGAAAACTACTCAGAATGCATGGGAATAAAACAAAGCATGGATTTCATTTAAAGTTAACAAAAATAAACAAAGATACTTATCTTAATTTCCTCCCCAAGCAGACTCCTTGAAGTTCCTTTGACTTTTCCTTCTAGTACAACAACTAAATAACGCTCAATTAAACTAATGAACTCACTAAACTCACTTAAACTTACACTCAAGACACTAGAAATGAACACACAGAAGACTCAAAAGACACACACATACTCTAGAATTCGGCTTCTATTTATAGAGTAGGCAAAGGTCCAAGGGGTGCTTAAACACCTCTTCAAAAAGTGTATAGGTTCAATGTATATGCATTTTGAACTAGCTCGCAGTCGGCGGGAAACGACCTCGCCGTCAGCCGGGCTTCTAGAAGGTCTTCAAACTGCGCGATCTCGCTGTCGGCGGGCTTGGGCTCGCTGTCGGCGAGATAGTTATAATTACTTCAAAAATTTCTCCTCAAGATCTCGCCGTCGGCGGGCTCGATCTCGCCGTCGGCGGGCTCGATCTCGCCGTCGATGGCCTCGATCTCGCCGTCTGTGAAGTAGTTATATTTGCATGAATTTCCTCCTTTTTGATCTTAATTTACTCAATTTCATGCTTTTTGCTTCTATAAATAATAAATCTTCATTCCTGCAATAAAATAAAGAAAATACCTTTCTTTAAAGTGCAATTTCATCAAAATTAGATATGAATTTCTTAATGAATTTTTCTGTGATCAAAATCCCCAAACTTAATTATTACTTGTCCTCAAGTAATTTTAATACTAAATAAAGATAATGATTTCTAAAATAGATTTTTTCAATTCAAATAATATATGAATTAATTTTAAATAACATTATAATAAAGGTAAATAAAAATATTTCTAAGTAATTTATATTAATTTTATAGAGATAAGATTACTTAGTTATCAGGTCTAAGATTTTTAGCTTTCTATTTATTTCAGGAATGACTATATTTAGGATAGTTAATTACTTAAGATATTTAGATGATAGAAATTCAAGAAAACACTATTTAGTGAAATATTAATCCATAAATATATGTTTAGAAATATAATTAAGTTTTACCCTTTAGGTCAAATCCATTGAAGCCAATTTTTGATAAGGCATCTCCTCAAGTTTCTCTTCACTTATATTTTTCTTTTCTTTTCTTTTCTTTTCTTTTCAAGTGAGGATTACTGTATCTGGATAGCCTGTTAAAAATTTTGAACTTCAACTTCTCTTCCTAAATTTGAAACTTAAAATATTTCTTTGCTTATATATATTTCATAACTTTTACTTCATTGAGTTTCTATCCTTTCTTTTTCATCCATATACTTAAGAATTTCCAATTTTAGAATATAGTTTCCCATACTATTTATAGTTTACTATATTCTTATTCCTTTTAACCAAATATCTCATTCTATTAATTAATTGAATTACTAGAATTATTTTCTTTAACTTTATATAACAATTAAATAAAGCAACTCATATTTATTGAATTTGAAAATTACTATAGAAAATCATTTAATAATAATTTTTGAAAATAGATATTGAGAACAATTTTAATAATTAAATTTGTATTTTTACCTTCCCCCAAACTTAAATTTTTTTATCTATTCTACATAGTGAAAAAGGGAAAGTACATAAATAAAATTCATCATACCTTTGAGCTTTAGGTATTTCTTTTCTTTGAAATTTTACAGGCTTTTCATTACTTACAGAACCTGTACTGTTAGTATTCTTCTATATATAATATTTAAAAAGAAAGTGCAGGGATGGAAATTTTTAAAATAAGTATCAAACATAATAAAGAAAACTTAATCTATTACTACTTAAACAATACATTTAAAGAAAGACTAACATCCTATATTTATAAAAATTTGCAACTAATTTAACACATAAAAAAATCTAATATCACAGCTCAAGCAAACAAACAAACATACTAAGTCCAAAGTCCACAGAAAGTACTAAAATATTACACACAGAAATAATAAAGTTTGCCAAAAAACAAATCTAAACAAATCTAAACAAATCAAGCAAACAAAGACTCTAATCTTCTACATTAAAATCCCAAACTATGTCGTCACCTTGATTTCCAGTCTGAGAAGGCTGAGCAGGCTGGTACTGTGAATAACGGGGGCACTCAGGAAAGACAACATCTAAATCACCACTCCTATAACGACGCTCAGCTTCATAGTATGCAATCTCGTACTCTGAATGTCACTGGAGATATTCGCTATCATAATCGTGTCTTCTCTCCAAGCCTCCGATCCTTTGATTTATATGCTCAAATCTTCCTTCCATATTTTCTCCAAATAACTCAAAACTCTTTCTAGTCAGGGTTAACTCATTCATCGGATCTTGAAGGGTAGGAGTGGTGTACTGAGGGGGTGGTTCATAACTAGTAGAGGGTATATCTCTACATGAAGAAGGTACATAATCCCTTGTCCCAGATCTCCATCCTTCGTGGGATTCATATTTCTTTATATTAGCCTGAGTAAGGGGTTTCATAGGCACTATCCATTCTTCATCATCTCTTGCCTCTACCCCAGATAATTGGCAAAGTGCATAGATAAGACCAGGATGTCATAGTCCTCCTCCACTTTCATTTCTAGCAGTGGCTAATATGTTCTTATATATAACATTTCCCACATTAATACTCTTCTGGTTCTGAATACAGAAATTCAGAACTGCTCTATCTCTTGTTACCTCACTATGATGGTAGGTAGGTAACAAAGTAGAACAAATAAAATAATGCCGAGCTTTAGATGTTGCATTTAGCATAGAAAGAGGGAAGTTTACCCGTTCCCGCTGCTTTAACTTCCAGACTCCTTTCCCATCAGTGAGAAAGTCGATCACCTCTTCCAATGGTCCTTCCATAGTTCCAAAAGTTTCATATTCGCTCATGTAGGTGTCTCGAAATTCATAATAAGCATTTATTCTAGTAGTGTTGAAATTTACAAAAAATCCTCTCATCTTAACCGGGGCATCTTTCGCCTGTGTTAAATTTGTCTAGAATTCTTTCATAACTTCTACAGCTGCTCTGTTGGTAATGTAGCAAAAGTTTTCCCATCCTCGCTCCTTTATAACTCGCTCTACTTCTCCTCCTGGATTCTTGAAAACTCGATCTTGTTTGCACTTTCTTGATTGTATATTTTGAAAATATCGAGTTTGTGCTCTCACATCAATGAATCAAGTTTCGTCATAATCTAGTCGTCATTTTTGTCGTGGAGCCATTTCTTGATCTGTGAAATTCACAAAAATTTTAACTAAACTCCAAAATATTACTAAGAAGGCTTCCTACAACAACTAAAATCCATTTAATTCAATTTCTATGAAATTCTTCCAAGTATTTTCTTCACATTTCAAAATTTTTCAAAATATCCCAATGTAGAAGAAATTCATGGTGAAAATCAAAAATTTTTTCATAGGAGTGAAGCTCTTACCAAGGGAAGATAAAATCTGGTGTTAAAAAGTCTTGAAATCGCTTCAAATCCGAGATCTTTCAAGCCCTAGGTAGGTTTTTTTGAAAATTTGAGGAAAGGGATGATGAATAGTGTCGGTTGACTGGTCAAATATAGGTTTTTTCATGTTCTCGCTGTCAGCGAGGTTTTTCTCGCCGTCGGCGAGCTAATTAATTTCATAAGGCAAAAGTTTCAGGAAAAATCAACCTTCGGAGAGCTCGGTCTCGTTGTCAGCGGGTTTTCTCGCTGTCGGCGAGCTAATTCTCGCCGTCAGTAAGGTTCCAAAAATTTTCAATTTTTGAAATTCGTCAATAATTTTCAACCTCGAATTGCCCTTAATCAATCTTCTGATCACTTAATTTAATAATAATACGAAGATTAGATACTTAAACTCACAAAAAGTCACACAAAACAAACAACATAACTTCATAAATGAAATTCATGAAACTTACAAATTTCACACTAACAACTTCACACACACTTAACTTAATTGTTCAAATCCATAATACTCAGCATCACAATCCAAACCACAACACTCTAAATGCTGAGACATAACAATTTACAAATAATCTCATCAAATCTGAGATGATCAAATCAAAGTTCGACTCATAATAAAACTTAACTCTTAATCAAACACACATATATATATACACAAATATAACGTAAACATAGAAATTTTTCCTACTCTTCAGTGTCTGAACTAATATCTTCTCTGATATTTTCGATGCGATGTAGGTGCACAAATAAATTGTAGAAAGGTCTGAAAGGGAATTCTGCAGTAGATTCTTCATTAATCCATCCTTTCTATCTTAGTAGATGAATAAACCGGCCTCCAGATGTCCAAGTATGATCAAAGTGCTCCTTCATTCTCCAATCAATATGATCAAACATATCGTAGATATTGTCAATGAACTCATCACATTTTGCAATTCTTTCTCCAATTCTTTAATCTTCTTCAGAATGAAACTAGTCTTATCAGTAATGGGCCTTGCTAAAGGATTGTTCTGTGATGCTCTGTCAGAAATAACTGTGATCTCATCATTTTTATCCCAAGTGGGAAACATATCAGTAGGATCCAGGGGTTTCCATGGTAAAAGTACTATTTCCCGAGCCTCATAAGAAACTTGGTACTGACTGCATAAAGCAAATATTGTTGATGGGTGTCCAAGTCCATGCCTTGACCCATGCACAATTAATCCCAATGCAGACATTACTATTATTGATACAACATCGATAGGTAATCCAATTTGAATACAGTAGTTTAAAATAGCACATTCCTTTGAAACTTTATTTACCCTCATAGTAGGTAATAATTTTGATGATATAAAGAAATGCCAATGCTTCGAAACAGGGTTTAGAAGTGATGCAGAAAAACTGACATACCCGTCTTCTCGTAACTCCCAATCATCAGGTTCATCGGTCAGGTATCTGTAGATCTCGTTCATATTGTATCTTGAAGGCACAAAGTTGGAATAATGACAGACAGAGGTATTCTCTATAGAAAACAATTCATTTACTCTTGCAGGAGTAAATGTTACCCATCTTCCTCTGATGTACACATTTCTATTGTTGATCGTATGTAAATGAAACTCTTTAACTAATGGTATAACTATAGTGGAAGTTGTATAACAAAATACCTCCCAATGCCGCTGTGCGATCATTTCTTCGATTTTTGTAGTAGCATTCTCTACTCCTCTATTGATGAATCCTCTTTCTTTGATAAGTCTTTTCTTCATTAAGCCTTTGTTGAAGATTCGATGTGTCTCCGAACTAACGAATTTTCTCTGGTTCAAAACTTCAGTTTTTTTGGTTTCTAGGAATTTAGAAGCCATTTTGGATGAAATGGATTGGTCTCTAATCGTTCCTAAGGAAGAAAATGGTGTAAAATCGGATTTGGAACAATTTCTTACGAAGGAATGACTTAGATCTGTCTAAAACCGCACGAAAAATCTTTAAGAAACCAAATTTTTAACTGCCTCGCCATCGGTGGGAAGTTCCTCGCCGTCGGCGACATAGTTATAAAACTAACTGAGTAATGGTCCACGATCTCGCCGCGGCGAGATTCGTAAAAATCGCCCATTTTCGCTCTGGTCCGAATATTTTCTGATCTCATCTAATAGGTTCAATTTTTGTGATGATTCTAATAAAAAAAATTTTTAGTAGTAAGATTTGTTTTACTAATATAGACTCACTAATATGTAAATATTAAAAATAAAGACTACTATGGGTTGCCTCCCATAAAGAGCTTGGTTTAACGTCGTCAACCCGACCTAATTCAATTAGTCTTCAAGTTGACTAAGCATTAAAACCTCTTTAAAATTTGCTCGTCTTTTTTCGAAATATGGTTTTACTCTATGTCCATTTACTTTAAATCTATGTCCTGATTTTGGATCTTCAATTTCTATAGTTCCATATGAAAATATTTGAGTTATGGTGAAAGGTCCTAACCATCGAGATTTCAATTTCCCAGGAAATAATTTCAATCTAGTATTATAAAGCAAAACTTCTTATCCTGGTTCAAAATTTCTCTGATTAATCTTCCTATCATGCCATAATTTCATTCTTTCCTTATAAATCCTATCATTATCATATGATTCATTTCTTAATTCTTTCAATTCATTTAATTGCAAAATTCTCTTCTCACCAGCTTCTTTCATATTATAATTAAATTCTTTAATCGCCCAATATGCTTTATGTTCTAATTCAACTAGTAAGTGGTAAGTTTTTCCATATATAAGCCTGTAAGGAGTCATTCGAATCGGAGTTTTATAAGCAGTCCTGTATGCCCATAATGCAGTGTCTAGTCTTACAGACTAGTCTAATCTATTAGGATTTACAGACTTTTCTAATATATGCTTAATCTCTCGATTAGAAACTTGTGTTAATCCACTAGTTTGTGGATGATAAGCAGTTGATATCTTATGCATAATATTATATTTTTCTACTAGTTTGTGAATATATTTGTTTCTAAAATGAGTTCCTCCGTCAGTGATGATCACTCTTGGCATTCCAAATCTAGTAAAAATATTTTTCATTAAGAATTTTGAAACACTTTTAGCATCAAACCTAGGTAAAGCTTGTGCTTCAATCCATTTGGAAACATAATCAACAGCTACTAATATATATGAGTTTCCAAATGAAGGAATAAAAGGTCCCATGAAATCTAATCCCCAAACATAAAAAATTTCATCTTCTAATATAAAATTCGTAGGCATTTCATTTTTCCTCGATATGTTTCCTACCCTTTCGCATTTATCGCGAGTTTTTATATATCTATATACATCTCTAAATAGAGTAGGCCAAGAAAATCCGTATTGTAGAATTTTATATGCAGTTTTATCTCGTCCCAAAATGTTCTCCAAAATCGAATCATGACATTTTTGAATAATTGGTTCAATTTCCTCATAAGACACACATCTTCTAATAATTAGATCCTCGCATTTCTTATATAAATATGGTTCATCCCAAAAATATGATTTAGTATCGTGAATGAATTTTTTTCTCGTTGTTTCAAAGTTAACATAGGTGGTAAAATTTCACTTACAATATAATTTACTATATCAAGCATACCAAGGTATTTTCAACTCATTAATATTATAAAGTTGTTCATCGTGAAAATCGTCTAAAATTTCATTATCAATATTAGATAATTCATGATTTTCTAGTCTTGATAAATGATCAGCAATTTGATTATCAGCTCCCTTTTTTTTAACTATCTCAAAATCAAATTCTTGCATTAATAATATCCATCTGATTAATCTTGGTTTAGAATCTTTCTTTTGCATTAAATATTTTATAGCAGAATGATCGCATGCACAATGCATTTAGTTCCAATTAGATAATGCCGAAATTTATTAAAAGCATATACAACTGCTAATAATTCTCTTTCAAGAATCGTATAATTTATTTCAACGATCATTTCGAGTTTTACTAAGCATAATATATAACTTTGAAAATCTTATCATATCTCTCGCCCAAGAATCGCTCCTATAAGATAATCACTAAGCATCACACATAAGCTCAAATGGTTTCTCCCAGCTAGGCGAAACTATTATAAGTGCCGTAATTAATTTATCTTTTAATAATTCGAAAGCATTCAGGCCTTCAGTTGTAAATTCAAATTTCTTGTCCTTTTCAAGAAGTTGGCATAGAGGTTTAGTTATTTTTGAAAAATCTTTAATGTAACACCTGTAAAATCTAGCATGTCCAAGAAAACTTCTTACCCCTTCTACCGTAGTTGGAGGTGGTAATTTAGTTATTACTTGAATTTTTGCAGGGTCTACTTCCATGCCTTTTTCCGAAATTTTATCCCCTAATACAATGCCGCTTGTAACCATAAATTGACATATCTCCCAACTAAGAACTAAATTAGTTTTCTCACATACTTCAAATACTTTTTCAAGATGATTTAAGCATGTGTCAAATGTTGTTCCAAATACAGAGAAATCATCCATAAATACTTCTATTCCATTATCAATAAATTTACTAAATATAGACATCATATATCTTTGGAATGTTGCAGGTGCATTACATAATCCAAAAGGCATTCTTCGAAAAGCGAAAGTTCCATAAGGACTTGTAAATGTAGTTTTATCTTGATCCTCGTGAGCAATTTGTATTTGATGATAACTCGGTATATCCATCTAAGGAACAAAAATACTTATGTCCGACTAATCTATCTAACATCCGGTCTAGAAATCGTAAAGGGAAGTGATCTTTTCTAGTGGCCGTATTTAATTTTCTATAATCAATACATATTCGCCATCCAAGTAACTTGTCTTATAGGAATAAGTTCATTATTTTCATTAGTTTTGACGAGTCACTCCTCCTTTTTTAGGTACACAGTGAATTGGGCTTACCCAAGCACTGTCAAAAATAGGATATATAATACCATTATCTAACCATTTTAAAATTTCCTTTTTAACTACTTCTTTCATTATCGGGTTTAATCTCCTTTGTAGATCGGCTTTAGGTTTATGTTCATTATCTAAAATAATTCTGTGCATACAGATTGAAGGACTGATTCCTTTAATATCTGCTAAACTCCAACCAAAAAATTTCTTATATTTTTTTAATGTATCTAAAAGTTTTTGTTCTTGAGATTCATTTAATTCAGATGAAATAATAACTGGTAGAGTTGAAGAATTACCTAAGTAAGCATACTTTAAATTATTAGGTAACATTTTTAACTCAAGTTTAGGAGGTTTAATAATCGATGGAACTATATTTTTTTCGCATTTTCTCGTGTTATCCAAAAATTCAAATTTCTCTTGAATATAATCTAATTCTTCATTTATCTCAGATTTTTCAATTAATTCAGTATTTTCTTTTTCTAATTTTTCTTCATAATATTCCTTAAAATGTTCTTTTTGTAGATGATCAAGTATTTCCATTCAAAAACACTCATCATCTTTTTCTAGCGCAGGATATTTCATTGATTTAGCAATATTAAAAGTTACTTTTTGGTCATTTACTCTCATAGTTAATTCTCCTTTTTGAACATCAATCATAGCTTTTCTAATGGCTAAAAATGGTCTTCCTAAAATGATAGGAATTTCTTTATCTTCTTCCATATCTTGAACAATAAAATCTACAGGGAAGATAAATTTATCTACTTTAACTAATACATCTTCAATAACTCCCTTAGGATATGTAACGTAACTGGTCGACTAATCGAAGGGTTATCGAAGTAGGTGAAATTTCTCCCAATCCTAATCTCTTGAAAATTGATAGAGGCATTAGATTGATGCTTGCTCCTAAGTCACACAAAGCTTTTCCATAGAATTTTTCTCCAATAGCGCAGGGTATAGTGAAACTACCAGGATCTTTTAATTTTTCATGAAGTTTTTTCTGAATAATAGCGCTACACTCTTCACTAAGTGCAACCATTTCATTATCAGTAAATTTTCTTTTTTTATTTAGAATATCCTTCATGAATTTTACATAGTTTGACATCTGTTCTAAAGCTTGTACGAAAGGAATATTTATCGTTAATTTCTTCAAAATTTTAAGGAATTTAGCAAATTGTTTGTCTTTTTTATGTTGAATTAGTCGTTGAGGAAATGGTGGTGGAGGTTTTTCAACAGAAATTTTCATAGGTATTAAAGGATTTTCTAAGTTTGGATCTTGTTGATTCTTTTCTTTTTCAATTTCCACTTCAACTTTTTGACTTTTAAGTTCTTTCTAAATTCAAGGTTCTAATTCTTTTCCACTTCGTAATTGTATCGCTTTAATTTGTTCATTTCCCTTGTCTTTAGGATTTATTTCTACATTACTAGAAAATGTTCCAGGTATTCTATTATTAAGTGCAGTAGCGATATGTCCAAGTTGAGTTTCAATATTTTTGATAGTTGTTCCTTGATTTTGTAATTGATTTCCTTGTATTTGTAGTTGATTTCCTTGTTTTTGTAAATGTTGACCCATATTTAATATTAATTCTTCTATAGATAATTTCTTTTCTTTAAATTGTGGGTTATTATTATTAAATCCATGTGGATAATTAGGTTTATAATTAGGATTTCTTGATTAGATGGATTTCCTAATTGTTGTGTCATATTATTCATCCATGGTTGATTAGTTGTATTATTATTCCAATTAAAATTAGGATGATTTTTCCATCCATGATTATAATAATTTGCATAAGGATTATTAGGTCTGTTGTTAATTGCATTAATTGTTTCATATCGAGATTGGGATTCTATAAGTTGTCCGGATGAATTTTCTTCGTTATAGTTGGAGAGTAATTCATTCCAAAATGATCTAATTTTTTAGATATAGCAACGAATTTGTGAAGCTAACATAGATATTGCATCATTTTCATGAATACTAGATATTTTTTTTGGATTCATTCTATCAGCAGGCCATTAAAAATTATTTGTTGCCATTTCTTCGATTAGTGCATAGGCTTCATCAAATGGTTTTGACATTAATGATCCTCCAGCAGCAGCATCGATGATTGATCTTAAAGATCCTACTAATCCATTATAAAAAGTTTGGATAATTAACCAACTGCAACGCATGATGCGGGCATTTCCTAAGAAGTTCTTTAAATCTCTCCCAAGATTCATATATCGACTCTCTATCAAACCGACTAAAAGAAGTTATATCATTTCTAAGCTTAGCAGCTTTTAGATGGTGGAAAATATTTGGATAGAAATTTTTGTGATAATTCTCCCCAAGTATTAATAGATCCAGGTGCTAACGAATTTAACCATATTTTAGCCTTATCCCTTAAAGAAAAAGGAAAAAGTCTAAGTCTAATAGCATCGTTAGATACTCCTTCATATTTGAAAGTAGCACATAGTTCTAAAAAATTAGCTAGATGTAAATTAGGATCTTCAGTATGTGAACCACTAAATTGATTGTTTTGTACCATTTGGATAATTGCAGGTTTAAGTTCGAATGAATTAGCAGCTACATCAGGGTTTTGAATAGTTAAATGAATTTCATCTAATGTAGGGTTGGCATAATCTTGTAATGGTCTTGGTTGATTGATATTTTCATTATCAAGTATATTTGTCATTTGTGTTAAATTTAGAATTTCTCTTTTTTGTTTTCTAATTCTTTTAATTGTACGCTCTAATTCTGAATCGTAAGGTATTAAATTTTCATTTCCAAATTTTCGAATACAATTTTAAAATAGATTTTAGATTAGTCCGTTACTTTAGTAAATAATTTCTTTACTTCCCCAGCAACGGTGCCAAAAACTTGACCTACTTTTTATATGTATGCAATTTAAATTAATTGTATAGGTGCCAAAAACTTGACCCACTTTTTATATGTATGCAATTTAAATTAATAGTATCGGCACCAAAAACTTGATCCCGCTTTAAATATAGTTATATGATTTAATGTATAATGTAGATTCTACGCAAGTATACGTATCGTATCAAGTAATACAGGGCTCTAGTGGAGTCCTGGTTATCGATCCCACAGGGAAGTTTTTTTTAACAGATTTTTTTCAGCTAAATTTAAAGGAATTACTTACTAATCTAGTAGACTGAAATTAAAAGCAAACTTAAAGTAAACTAATGCTTAAAATAAAGTTGATTTAATTAATTCAGAAAAAGTATCATTCTCCTTGTTTTTAGAAAATTAATTGAACTGATGAATTTAAATAGAATTTTTGGATTGTATTGTGACAAATAGGAGCATTCCTATTCTTTACCCTTTGGTCCGAGTGCAAAGAACATTGACTAATTCTATGTTTGATTATCGAATCTGCAGCTAGGCCGGGAGGAAACCGGTCGCCACTTCGTAGTTCACACGTTCCCCTCACCTGAGGGCTAACATCTACACTTCAGCTCTCAAACAATAGGATCAAATTGAGTATTTTAGTCTGTCACACTAAAATATCCAATTCTACGTGTGATAATTAATATTTCCCTATTTATTTGCACCCGCCTTCCATGGCTTTTCACTTCCCTGAATATTGGATGTAATTTTTACTATAGTTGATAATTCAACATATTTTAACTACTCAATTTGCCAGATTGAAAGTAAATTAAGTTTTATGTAAAAATTATCACAATTTATTTATACTATATTAGGTGCTTTTATTTAATTTCATCGATCCGCATAATTTTCTAAACAAGGAGAAAGACTAAGAAAACTACTCAAAATGCATGGGAATAAAACAAAGCATGGATTTCATTTAAAGTTAACAAAAATAAACAAAGATACTTATCTTAATTTCCTCCCCAAGCAGACTCCTTAAAGTTCCTTTGACTTTTCCTTCTAGTACAACAACTAAACAACACTCAATTAAACTAATGAACTCACTAAACTCACTTAAACTTACACTCAAGACACTAGAAATGAACACACAGAAGACTCAAAAGACACACACACACTCTAGAATTAGGCCTCTATTTATAGAGGTAGGCAATGGTCCAAGGGGTGCTTAAACACCTCTTCAAAAAGTGTCCCGGTTCAATGTATATGCATTTTGAACTAGCTCGCCGTCGGTGAGAAACGACCTCGCCGTCAGCGGTGCATCTAGAAGGTCTTCATACCGCGCGATCTCGCTGTCGGCGGGCTCGGGCTCGCTGTCGGTGAGATAGTTATAATTCCTTCAAAAATTTCTCCTCACGATCTCGGCGTCGGCGGCCTCGATCTTGCCATCAGCGAAGTAGTTATATTTGCATGAATTTCCTCCTTTTTGATCCAAATTTGCTCCATTTCATGCTTTTTGCTTCTATCACTAATAAATCTTCATTCCTGCAATAAAATAAAGAAAATACCTTTCTTTAAAGTGCAATTTCATCAAAATTAGATATGAATTTCTTAATGAATTTTTCTGTGATCAGTTACTATAATTTTGATTTTAGGAATGTTAGAAAAATAACTTGGTTGAAATTCTATGTGAAGAAACTGTTCGAGAGTTAAGATATTTTGTAGGAAACTTTAGGAAAACGATTTTACTATTTATGGTAGAAAGGAGTTGAATATTTGAAAAGCTAAGATTCTTAGATTTATACTTATTTAGAATTGAGGCTTTATTGAAGCCTATTTCAAACTAATACTTATACTTCTAAAAAGTGAAGGAAAGATTTGAGCTTTGGATTTTAGAAAGGGGATAGTGAAATTCAAAATTATTAAAAGCCTATCCAGATATACTAATTCTCACATAAAAAAAGAGAAAAAAAGGGATTAAAAATGATCCTAAAATAAAGAAAAGAAAAAGAAAAAAAAGAAAAGAAAATATGTGACGAGAAGCTTGAGGAGAAGCTTAATTAAATTTCATGTCACTTGAATCTTTCTAATTGAAAAGACTTAGAACAATCCTAAGCATATTCTTAGTTCAAAAAAATATTGGTAAAATTGGTATAGATAAAGTGCTTAAGTTTTGTTCTTATACTTTCTATTAATCTTTAGTTTGAAAAGTTTCAATAACTTTTGATGTAAATAGAAAATTAGGATTCTGAAGTTAAATATAAGATATTCTTACACTGTAGTCCTAGGATCATTTACTCGAATTTCTCTTAAGTTACACTATAAAATTTCTGAGACAAAATTATAGGAAAATCTATTGAAACCCACTTCCACGAGTCAACAAATTTAGTTTTTAAAGTTATAGTGTTGTTTGAGGACAAGCAACAGTTAAGTCTGGGGGATTTAACATGCCTAACTAATGTTTGATTTTTCATATAGATTTTATGCTTAATTTTAATGATATTGTAATTTAAAGTAAGGTATTTTGCATGTTTTTGGTTTTAGGTACAAGAAATGGACTTTTGGAGAAAAAGAAGAAAAAATGAATCAAATTGGAGCAAAAACAAGCAAGAAAGTAACTTTGTCCTGACACATTTTGATAAGTCTTTCATTGTTTAATCTATTTTACACTTCTTGCATATTTTTTGAATGAGATTATAATTTAAAGAAAGGTTGTTTCATGCCTATCTTTTAGGACTATCTGTTAATGCAACGCAACTGAAATGGGGCGAAACAAAGTTAAAACGGAGGAAAACAGAATAAAATGGTGGAGCTGCGCAGAATGGGCGCCAAAGATGCCTGATAGGGCGCCAACGGTGCCAGAAACCCAAGACCCACGATTTTGGTTGCCAAAAGTGCCCAAAAAGAGCACCGACGGCACCAGGGACTATTATTGGCCTTATACATTGAATATGGACGCTTTTTAGAAGATTTCTTGAAGCATCTTTTGGGAAATTCGTCCCTGCCCTATATTAAAATTGATATTATGTCAGAAAGGCAATTTGTGTGTGTAGGAAAATATGGAGAACGTTTAAATATCTTAAAATAGGAGTAGAAAACTAAATTTCTACCATTTTGGAGAGATTGGTGAGGGGATTTTAAGAAAATCTGTAATGGTCTGTACTAGCATTGCATTAATCAGCGGGAGACTTTGTGTGAGAGATTTTCATCTTCCTTTTGAGAGGAAAAAGCTAAGTATTGTGTTCTTCCTAATATTGTAACGACTTATATAGTTGATTTGCTTTGATGAAATGAAGTTTTCCATTGTGTTTTCTTCGTGCTTTGTGATGTGTTTCTCTTACTCTTTCTTCTTATTTAGAAATAGTGGCATGAGAAGATTATGCCATTTTTTCATTCTAATTTTCTTCTGTAATGAGTGGGATTCATGTTAGGTTTATGGGATGAATGCTAGAATAATTTTTAATTATAAATGTGATGATTTTTACTTTCACTTCGTTTACGATACAATAAGAGCTCGTTGTAGTGTTAAAATTTGTTGTAATTGCACTATGATTCGAGAGGGCGGTGTACTTCTTAACAAAGTTGAACCAAATTCTATGTCCATGAATGAGTGATGTAGTTCATAGGGTTTGGGTGCAACTAAATAAGGAAATATAATTTATTGGGTGCAGTATTGGAGATTTTAGGGTGACAGGATAAAATCCCCAATTTAGTCCTGGTGTTTGGAAACTAAAGTGAGAGTTAGCCTTCAGGCGAAGGGAAGTGAGAGCTCTGAAGTGAGAGCTAGTATCCTCCTAGCCTATCCATGGATTTAGGGACTAAACCTAGGATTAGCCGATGTTCATTATAGCACTCGGAAGAGGGTAAAGAATATGATTGCTCCTATTTAGCACATACAATATTTAATGTATCTCATTCCTAATCATTATCTAATTCACTACATAGGAATAATACTTTTTAACATCTCAAAAATCTCCAAACTAATTAATCCAAAAAGGGGTGATCTTTAGAATTATTTTTTTCCTTGAGGAGAGTTATTTGTTGTTTTAAACTTAAGACTTACCATTAAAAGTGTTTGTTAGAAAAACTATTTATATCGACCTTCCAAACTAAAGTCTGACAGTAGTAGACTATAATTTAACTAAGGACCTCTTACCTTGCTTCACTGTGGGATCGATAAACGGGACTCCACTATATCCCTGTATTACTTGAATGATACATATAGTTGCGTAGAACCTCTAGTGTGTACTCGTACTTACGAACATAAAATGAAGAAGCCTCTGCCGATTTCGGAAGAAGATTACGATACATAAATGAAGAAGCCTCTGCCAATCCGCCTGCTACAGAAACTAAGCCAGAATTTACTACAGAGTCTATTCATCATGGGATCCACTTGAGGAGATCTTCTCCTGGTGCCTGACATGCAACTCGGGTTTTCCTAGATAGCCGCCAGTGGGAGCATAAGTAGAATGCTCAGATTGCAATGTCTTACATGTGGAGGAATACGAAACATTTTAAGCATATGCAGCAACCTTGCCGATAAGGAGAAATGGTGACCACCCCGACTTGGAGCCATAAGTACCTCAGCTCATTGAGCCTTGACGAGAGCAGACAGTTTCAGAGTATGTAATGACAAAGATACAAAGAGGCAGAAAAAGAAAATTTGAGCATTATGAACAGATCCAGTGAAGGTTTGTAAATATCTTGAAGGGATTGAAACTGTATACTAATGTTTTCTTTAGAAGCGATGAAGAAACTATCTTGGATTGCATCTTCAGTTTGAGAGACTTAGGCTGGGAAGGCTACCTGAGGGAAAGAACATACTTAGAGCCACAAAAGTGGAAAAGAGGGAAGGGCAGGATCTCTATTCAGTGTGGTTACTAGTACAACTTTGCAAAGCACAAACAAAAAAATCCCCTGGGGATTTTGGAAAATTATGTAGTGGACCCTATGCCATCCCCAGTAAAGCAAATGATTAATAAAATTATGGAATGGCATGTACTTCCAGCAGACTATATTTTGAATAGCTTCATTATTAACATATATGAGGATGGGGATTGCATTCCGCCTCATATTTTCCACAATGACTTTGTCAGGCCTTTCTGCACTGTCTCGTTTATGAGCAAGAGAAACATCTTGTTTGGACAAGAAATACAGATTGTTGGACTTAGTGAATTCAGAGGCTCAGTGGAGATCCCATTACCGGAAGGATTAGTTCTGGTTTTGAAAGTAAATGGAGAAGATTTGTTGAAGCATTGCATTCCTGAAGTCGCACACCACTGAGTCTCGGTTACTTTCCAAAGAAGGAATGAAGAAAAAACAACATATGTATATGAGCTAGACACATACTTGGAGTGTTTCCAACAATTGGAGATGGGATATAGCTGGACCTCTAAGTGTATGCGAGGGGTCTTTCATCATGGAGTGATGCTTAGGAGGTTATCTTGATCACAGGGTAACCTCGAAGGACATACACTCACTACTTTTTGGAGTCAACATGCAACATGTGATGTTTTCAATTGCTACTTAAATGTACTTCTGATGTTTTGATGCTTGTTAGCATACAATCAGTTGTACTATCTTTTAGCAAGATGTTAATGACGATGTTTTTGTCACAAATCAGAGTGGGTTCTTGAAATGTACCTCTAATTGCACAATGGATGAAAAGCCACAGGACTGTGTACTGATTCCAAAATATAACGAACAAAGAACAATATAAAAAGAAAGAAAACTTGAAAATAAATGAAATTGAAATATAGATTGAAAAATGAAATCAAAATCAAAGATGGAGAAGAAACATAAGAAATCTAAGATCGAAGAAATCTTCTTAAGAAAAGAAAAGTGACATAAGAATGAAATGAAAACACATAAGAAAACAAAGAGAACAAAGAAAAGAAAATACATATAAGTTTTTCCACCATCTCGAGTTCCCTGCTCATTGCACAAATTTGAGTTCTTCATACGCTTCATAAATCCTACGTCAAAATCTCTATAAATTTCCATAAATCACCACAAATTTCCATAAATCTCTGCAATTCACACCATAAATCTACATAAATTTCCATAAATCTCCACAAATTTCCAAAATCTCTGCAATTCAGTCCAAATCTCCATAAATTTCCACAAATACCCTACAAATCCAAAAATACTATAAAATTCCACAAATGCTGTGCAATTCCTCTAAAATTCCTTCTATATTTCCATAAATTTTTTAATCCCCTTTCCATAAATTTACAGCCCTCCATAAATTCCAGGGTCGGTGCAAGGTCATCCGATTCCATATAAATTTCCATAAATTTCCACGTCCCCTTTCCACAATTTTTCCGCCTCCATAAATTCCAAGATCGGTGCAAGGTCATCCGATTCCTTCTAAATTTTCCTTAATCTACACATTCCTTTACCAGAATTTTTCTGCCCTCCATAAATTCTAAGATTGGTGCAAGCTTGTCTAATTCCTTCTAAATGTTCCATAAATTTGTACATCCACTTTCCATATGTTTTTCACCCTCTATAAATTCCAGGATCAGTGCAAGGTCATCTTATTCCTTCTAAAATTTCCATAAATTTTCACATCCCCTTTCCACAAGTTTTCTCCTTTCCATACATTCTAGGATCGGTGCAACGTCGTCCGATTCCTTCTAAATTTTCTTAAATTTCCACATCCCTTTATTCAAATTTTTTGTGGTACATAAATTCCAGGGTAGGTGCAAGGTTGTCCGACTCCTTCAAATCATAAAAATTCTCCACATGCACGATATTCCTAGAATATTTTCTAAATTCTAGTACTCATCCTTCACGATCAGTACCTAAATTCTAATTTCATTCCTTTGAGGTCACTACCTATATTCTGATTATTATTCCCGAGACTGGTACCAAAAATACAGTTCTCATCCTTCAGGGTCAGTACCTAAACTCTGATTCTCAACTTTTGAGGTCAGTAACTAAATTCTGGCTTTTCTCTCAAGCTCGTTCAAGTTTGAATTTTGCCACCAAATTAAAATTCTAAAATCAAAGTAATATTTCACAAATCCAATATATCATAAATTCAAATTCCCATGAATTCAAAGCTCAAAATCAAAATAAAAATCAAAGCTCAAATAAAAATTCAAATTAAAATGAAAAATCCAATCTTGAAATCTATTACCAATTCAAAATTTTGAAATTGAATCGCATCAGACTCGCTTCAGAATATGGAAGCATGAATTCACTGCAGCATCTTGAAGGACTCCACCTACTTTCCCCAGTGAGAGTTCTGGGGTATGAAGGTTTCTACCAGATAATCCCCGTGGATACTTTCTCATTGAAATCTACGTCCGATTTTGAGCTGGTTGGCTCAGACAGTTATGTTGGTTCTATTAATCTAGTTAGTCAACACCAATACATGCGGTGTGCTCTTCCGGCACACCACACCGAGTGGGGGTCCATTTTTTTGACCTAACTTTTGTTGAGGTCTAGTCTTTCTTTAAATGAACCTACGATCTAGCCATAGAACTTTACTGGTGACTATCTTAGATAACTAGTGATGGAACCCTACCCCTTAGAAATTAAAATAATTCTTTTCTTCACTTGGAGTTTCATATGCTTAAGTCTAACCTCTAGCAATTAGTAGGATGAGGCTAAGCATAAGGAATCTCAAGGGGAGTCCCCTAAAGGATGTTCAAGCCATAGGGTAAACCCAGGGTAGTCTGGCCTTGGTTAAGCTAGCACACACACTCATACCTACACTACACTTACACTCACTACCCGAAACCCTAAAACAAAACTTCCTCAACTTGATCCCCTACTATTTTGGAAACTCGTGTGGGTGGTTCCTCGAACCCTCAGCCTATGGCTAAGGTGGCTAGGACTAGCACATGGAGGTCAAGAGGGGGTTTCCCTTGGTTCATGGCTCAAGAAGGTTGGCATCATTCAGTTAACACCAATTCTACCAAATTCTAACTTTGGCCCTCTCAGCCACTAAAACCTCTGCCAAATTACGAAACTACCCCTAATCCTACTTTTGACCAAAATTTAAAAATTCCCCAAATTACATAATTCTCACATAAAATCACTCCAAATTGTTTCCCACCACCAAAATTAACCAAGACACCTCAAATTGACCTAAATTCCTAAAAAACCCCAAAATTAACCAAAATTACCAAAATACCCCTCATGACCCAAAATTCTCAAAAATTCCTAAAATTTCCAAAATCACTTCAAATGTCTCCAAAATAATTTTGAACCACTCCAATGAGCCCAATTTGATCAAAAGCCCCAACTTGCCCGTTTAAGCCCAAAATGCCCAAATCATCTCTAATGTCCACCCAATTGACTTCAATCCTCCAAATTTCAATTCTAAACTAAAATTCATCATGTTGAATATCTATCTAAACCAAATCCATGACCAATTGAACCAATTTCCAAACTAAATTTCAAGCATAAATCAAAAGCCCCAATTTTGACCATGTACCAAAATTCCTCCATTTTGAACACCATACCAAGTCAATTTCCCTAATTTTGAATTCTAAAAAATTCATAACATTCCCCCAAACCAAATTAATCCACCAATTGACCCTAATAAGAGCCCTAAACTGACCCAAATCTAACCCAAACCAATAATCCCCAATTTTGTCCTAAATTAGTTAAATAACCAAATGTCTCCAAATTGAATGCCTTAATCCAATAATTGCCACCCAATTTCTCTTCAAAACTATTCATAATAACTCTCTAGACTAATTAGAGCCATCAATTAGAAATCAACAAACTATAGCCCAACCAAACCCAAGCCTAATCCAGAGTTCCTAAAATTGATAAAATACTCAAATTTCACCATTTGAACTCCCAAACCATTTCAAAGAACTCCAATCATTTTCTAAATTCTTCATGACAATTATTCACATCAACTTGAACAATCAATTAGATCCAACTCAAGACCAAAACCAACCTACTGCAAGTCCAAGCCCATGACCCAATCTTAAACTCAAGACCTAAGCTCACCCAAATCAAGCCAATTGACTAAGCCAAGCCCACCACAACCAAGAGTTGGACCCTAGGGTTTGGTCTAGATCCATTTAGCCCAACCTAATGGAGCCATTGACTAAAGGATCCCTAAATTGGGGGATCCCCTTCCTTAAATGGATAAACCAAAGAGATAATTTCCAAAAGCCATCACCACTCAAATTAATCACCTTTAAGGCCTGCTCACAGACTCACCTAACCACTTGACCACCAGCTCAGGCCTAGCTGGCTGGCCTATTCACTGGAGGAGCTAAAACTGAGAGTCACCTCACTTCAATTCAAACCCAATTGACCCATCCAATGTGTCTAACTCAAATTTGTTGGATGCACTGCTCAGCTCACCACCTCAGCAAGCTAATGCACCTACCAACGAGCTCTGAGCCCCACCATGCGACCTTGGCTATAATTTAAGCTCTTCAAGGCCAAAGAGGAGAGTACACAAAACCTAGGGGAAACTCTGCCAAAATCCCACCAGAGATTCTTCAGACCTTTTTGAGTGCAAGCCTACTGCCTCCCAACCATTTCTCCCACTGTCCAATGCTAATTTACCCACTGAAATTCCAACCGAAACCAGGACAAACTCCACCACACCACCACACTGTACCAAACCAAAATTAACTTCACCCACACCATTACTTGAGCAAACAAGGCTGATCCCCCTCCAAAGACCCATCACATAGCCCCTATATCCTAGAGTTCCCTTAGAGCCTTTGGTCTGACCGAACTTCTACTTTGAAAATTCACTAAACTTCAACAAAAATTTCAGGAGGTTCGCCAGAGTCTTCTGAATCTTCTGCAAGCACCTAATTGAGGCCTCACCTATTAGGCAAAGGTATTGAACTGTTCCCCAAAACTGAGCTTATTGTTGATGTTCATGACACTTGATTTCACACTCCATAAACCATATTGATGTGTTGGTTTAGCCTAGATGCATCTATAGGAACTAACCCAAAGTGATTTAGTTCAGTTTATGTTAAGATCTTAGTGGTTTTAGTGTGAATGACATACTGGGTTAGGCTCGATTGGGGACCGTGGAGCCATTTTCTCACGTGTGTATCAGATGGATGGCCAGGATTGTGCCGTATGAGCCCTCGGTGCATAAAGCATGAAGCTGAGTCAGATGGCGGAGTTAAATGGGAAGGTTCCTCGTAACCTTTCTAAGTCGTCGTGTGTTCTGATGGCGTTGAGTCCGATAAGTAAGAAAATAGGATTTATTTTTCTTTAATTAATTTTTTAATTTTAGAAAATCCATAAGTTAGTGTATAAAAATCAGAAAAATAAAAGAAAAATACACTATTGCTCAGTGAATAGAGGAGAAAAGTGTGGAAATAAAATTGTGGTTTTTTTACTTTTATTAATTTTTAAATTAATTAAATATTATAAATCATATTTAGGTCATAACTTGACACAAGAATTTCACCATGACATTAGGTTTGGAGGGCTTAAAGGCTCTGGGCATAGGGATCTTCTCTGATTTTTCTAAGGTCAGAGGGGGATCTCTAACTATATATCCCTAATTTTCAAGATAATTTCCTCTATTTTGGTTTAAAAAATATAATAATTAAAACATAAATAAAAAAAAGGTAAAACTTATTTTGGTAGGTTCACTATAGTTAGCGGATCCAAGGAAAAATATCAAATGAATTTAAATAATTAAAAAAGACACTCATAGTAACTAACTCATTAAAATCATTTAAAAATTAAATATTTAAAATATAAATGGAAAATCATAAGAATCATCCTCCACTATGAATAATGAACAGAGGATCTCCACTTAAAAATTTGGAGTCAGTTGGAATTAACTTACCCTCTAAAATGGATTTTTCATGTAAAATAGCATTTTTGGCACTAAAATAATTATAATAATTAAAATATAATTAAGAAAATTGTAAAATTAGGTTTAGGAGCTCCTACTATCCAGAAAAACTTAAGAAAAATGAAATTGTAATCAAAATAAATATTTCACTTTTAAGCATGTTTTTATAATTAAATAATTAAAAAATAATTAAAATCAGTAAATTACTAAATTGCAAAAAAATACCAAAATGTCACATTTAGTCTCCTGATCACTTGGAAACACTTAAAATAACTTTCCTAATTTTCTAAGTAAAGATGTTAATTTTAAAATGCTTAAATTGAAATTTCCTTATTTTCCACTAATATAATTCTAATAATTAAAATATAAATAAAAAAATTATGAAATTTGCTTATTTGGGTACCTAAACTTATGGGAGATTGAAGAAAAACATAAAACATAATTTTGAAGTTAAATAATATTTTATATTTAATTAATACTAAAAGAACAAATAATTCTAATAATTAAAATTAAACTCAAAAAATCAAGAAAATTAGTCCAGGTGGTCCTCTAATAAATTTCATAAAGACAGATAATTTGTTTGAGTAAATTTTTGAAAATACTTATTTTTGCATTTAAATAATTAAAAATGTTATATAAATTAAGGAAAATCACATTTTGTCTTCTCGTGTTTTAATTGAACCATAAGTGGGGCAACATAGAAATTTCAAAGTCATTTGAGTTACATTTAAGGAATTATGAAGTGATAAAGCCTTTAGAGGCAAAAATGTAATTATGTGATTTAAGCCTTAATTAATATTTAGGGCCTAATCAAGTGTAAATGAGCAATTAATTATCTCAATCAACTCTCCCATTTGATTGAAACATAAGGGTTAAATGGTAGCAACCAACTTCACAACTTTTCACATTAAGGGCCTAATTGTTCTCTCATAAATAATAAAAGAAAATTTGAAAGATAATTAAATTAGAAGATGCTAAGTGAGGGGTTTAGTCTTGGAAGATAATAATTCACTAAGATAGAAGCACTAACTATTGGTTTAATAATAAATCAATGTTTTTAAAAGGATTAAGATCACATAACTCATTATCCCTAAAATTACAAATTTACCCATTAAGTTTTAAGGGCTTAGTAGTGAACTAGGTTTAATCAAGATTAGACTAATGAGGTTTAGAAAAGGGAAATATAATAAACTTCAAAATTCTTTCAAACACTACAAGTCCAACTCTCAACTAATTGGCTAAAATTCTTCATAAATCAATTTGTCCTCAGATGCCTCCACCCACATAATTCATAAGTAAAATGTTAAATGATCATTACCCCATTTAAAGGGATAATTAAAACATCAAGGTTCACTGAACATAAGTGTATAATGTGGATGAATTATTTAGCAATATAATAAGCACAAATGAACTCGAGATAGTTAAAAAGGGTAGTTAAATGTCTAGGGTGTTCTCCGGACATATCTACATGTCTTCTCGATATCTTGGAGGGCAACTAGACTTATTATGCTTTTCCAAAGAAGCACATCCTATACATAAACAAATAAGAACCCACCAAGTTATGACATAGGGCTCTGTAGGCACACCTGAAATCTGTACTTCCTACTTTTTTCATGCAATTTTGATTCTCTACAATATTATATATACAATTCTAAAAGGTAATCTTTTAGCTGGAATGAGAGAAGTTTACTGGTACGCTTTTACAGTTTACGGTACTTTACTTTACTATACTTTTCTTCCCTGCATTTACTTTACTGCACTTTCTTCCATATAAGCTTGCATGTAAAAAAAACCAAACTTGCATGTCAAAGCCAAAACCAAAGCCCAAAAACAAAAATCAGTTCAAAACAAGTAAAAGAAAACACAATAATTACAACTAAATTAAAACATTTCTTTGAATGATCTGGAATCCCTGGGATAAGGCAACCTACGACTACTAACGAGATTTCCCACAGTCTGGATGAAAGTATTGAATTCAATTATTTAAATTTGGTAAATTCATTTAGACTATGTGAATCCGAAGAAAATAGTGGTGTTAGTGTGAAGGGACCATGAGATCTTAACTGGTGTTGCTATAATCAACTTAAATTCTCCTAATAAGAAATTTGCCATTAAACTTGACACATTAGACTACTTGAACTATAAACCATGATACTTCTCTCAACCTCATACATTAGACATTTCTAAGACCTAAACTTGCTGTAATGAGGAGTTCAGAGCGTACGCTGAGGGCAGCATGATGAGGAAGCATACAACTCTACAATAGAAAATCTTCCTTAGAAATAAACAACAAGCCATAGAACTTCAAGGTTGTACGCCTAGTGTGACAAAAATCCTCAACTTATCTTTTAGGCCTTTACACCCCGTGTAATATATGCCCTAACTCATTTTAGGTTTCTAAGGTTATCATCCGATTTGACATAAATACTCCTATCTTCTAGGCTATTTCCATTATCTGTATTACAAAAATGTAAGCCTTAAATAATAAAATTTGTAGGGAGAAACCTCAAATAACCTTTTTCAAATCGAAGCCATAAGATAAGTTGGGAAGTATCCAAGGTTTTTCTTAGGATCTGTGACATCCCTTAATTTTCTTCCTTTGGATTATGAAAATAAAATGTTCTACATTTGCACCTTTCCCTATTGGCATTCCCCGACACATTACTTTGAGAATCTTACCTTTTTGAAATCATGAAAGAAATATTTACTAATCCAAATCAAGACTTTTCTTAAGTGAATTCAATCATTTAAGATGTAATTAACTATAAGAACTTGCCCTTATAGGAAACTTTAAGAACCTTGTTTAATATAAACCCTATCTAGTTGCTTCATATTAGTTTTCAATTTGATTTCGATTTCATTTTGATTTAGACTTCAATTTGATTTTGGATTTCATTTTGATTTGAAGTTTTGTTTTGATTTGGAGTTTGTTTCGTTATCCGATTTTTTTTTTTAAGTTTTCATTTTTTTATTATTTGTTGTCATTCGTTGGGGAATTTATTATGGGTTTTTTTTGTGAAGTTTTATTTTATTCATTTATGTTTAATTATTTTTCATTTTTTTTTATTATTTTTTTTAGTTAGGGTTTGGACCCAGTCATAAGAAAGTGTGGCATCTATGCTTCGTAAAATGAGGTTGTCTTTGAAACATCACGATGCGTAGTTCTCCTTGAGGTATCGTCCACTGACTGAAGACATTTGTAGAAAATGACCGAGTCTTCGAGGTACTATTGGAATTATATCCTTTCAAGTACCTAAAAAGATGTTTTATTTCTACAGACACCACAGCTGAAGGAACAGGAACTTCGTAGCTTCATTTGTAACAGTCGTCACTCTTCCCCGTTGATTTAGGAGGATTGTCCAAGCTGTCTTTGTGATGTTGCACTGACGCCCTTTGAATTGATGTTGGAGTTGTATTTGCTAGGTACTGAATGATATGACTTCAGAGTTTAATTTCCATTAAATGCTTATAACATAGCCCATTTCTTTAATTCTTTCTTTCGGGGCCTAAGCAGATTCAAAACATATGCTCATGTGATAGAAATATTTTTCATTGGGCAAAGATAATTCTGAGTCAGTTAATGGCCGACCAAAAGACATAAAATCACTTGACTCTCTTCAAAGAATAATATTATAGGAAACTTCTTAAAGTAGCCTTTCAAGTTTTATTAATCGGGGGAGGATTAAGACACCAATTTTTTATTATATGCTTGCCTTAAGCTTCTTCTCAGGGAGCCTTCTTATTTCCTTTTTTTATGTTTTTTGTTCTTTTTTTTATTGAGGATTACTATATATGGTGGAGCACATGCCAAAGATTTTGATTGTCTGGATTGTGACACCAATTTTTGATTTTGTGCTTACCTCAAGCTCTCCTTAGTTGGATCTTTACATCCTTTTTTTTTGCTCCTTTGTTTTCTGAGAAATACTGTATCTAGCAAGACATGTTTTTGTCAAATATTTTGAATGTCAAAACTCCCCTAATTATTAAATCTGAAATGATTTCTCAACATGAATCTTGGGATATTATAACTCATCCAAAAAACTGGATCCAGTCACATGGCAGAAAATTAAAAGACCCTTGATATCCCGGACCAATCACTCGTATTTCAACCACACTGCTTCATTTCAAAATTTACTTAGGACTCAGTCTAAATTCCTTAAAGTGAAGGACCTAGTCATTAGGACATAAATTTCATTCTTTCCTGAAGTTACTGTCTTATCAAAATATCCAACTTTGAGCTTTCCAAATATCGAATAATTAAGAACAAAAAATATTTTTTCCATTCATTTTCATTCATAGCAGTGAGGGGATTTGACAGATCAACATCAATCCAGCAAATTTCCCTTTACATTGGTAGATGTAGTACAATGGTAGTCAAGAAGTGTCTTCTCTGTTGCCAATTACGTGGGACTCAGCTAGAACAAACAGATCGATCGAAATTATACTGATAGAACCTTTTTCAGGTTCTTTTCAAATATTCTTCCAGGATTGTTACATTCCCATTCTTGAAATTCTCTTTGAGCCAATCTTTGAAATTGCAACTCTCTTCTATGATGTGTCCAACGAACCTGTGGTACAGATAGTATCTTGGATGTCCTTTCTTATTGATTTCATCCAGTCTTTTTGGCTTAGGTAACTGGAATTCAGGGTTCTTAATTAGATTATGGAACATCTTTCATGTTGCTTCGTCTTTAAAATAGTACACCTTGTTTGTTCGAGCAACCATTGTTGGAACTTATCTTTCATTTGTCTGGTAGAGTCTTTGTTAAAAGGATTGTTGAGCGTTCTGCCTGGTACGTTGGAAGGTCCACTGATGTTACTCGACTTCGTACTTGCAATTTTCGTTTTCCCCTATTAACCACAACAACTGCCTCAGATTCCTTCTCGAATATCTTTGTTGGCTATAGTTCGTTGGCTTTTTCAAGAAAACCAAGTTGTTTAGCTTCTTCTTGAAGTCTTCCGGCTATATTAAGTAACTTCTCGAATGTTTTGATGGTGAATCCTTTGAGCAAGAGACCAACTAGACTGTGAATGCTCTTTTGAAGAATTTTAACTGCATGTTGCTCTAGCAACTGTGGCTTGCATTTCATGATGAGATTTCTCCAACGCAGGATGTATTCAACCAAGGTTTCATCTAGTTTCTGTTTCTCTACCACATGATCATCGACGGTGATGTGGTACTGAGCTCCAGCAAACTGTTTGACAAAAAGATTTTCCATTTCTGTAAATGTCCTTACCGAACCATTTGGCAACTCTGCATACCAATCAAAGGCAGTTCCAATGAGGCTATTCACAAATCGCGTAACAAAAGTGCTTCGCTACCCCCCGCGTTACAGCAGCTTGCTCGGAAGTGTGCAACATGCTGTCGGGGATTTCCAATTCCATCAAAATTTTTGAGCAACAGTGATACGAAACCTCTGGGGTACTGAATGACATCAAACTTATCTAGGTAAGGTCTACCCTTTGAAACTGATTCCTCCATTTCTGATTGGACCAGGGCTTCTTTCAGCTGTTGTTCCACCATTTTTTAATGTCACTCTCCAACATTGGACCCTGAACTAGATCCTTCTTCGGTTGTTTGTCGAAGGTGGACTCTTTTCTTTCATTCATAACATGAACAATTTCTGGTTAATTTGCTTCCAAAGTTGCTATTGGTAACGACTGCGACTGCCCTTGAATTGTACGCATGAAGATCATTATTTCCTCTAGTTGTTTCTTCATCTGACCTATCTGCTCATCCCGCTATTGAATGGCCATTTGAAAATCATCAGCGATGTTCTCCTTTGTGGGTAAAGGAGCGTCGCAATAGGATGGTGTGGCCTCTGTCTCGATGACATTGATTTCTGTAAAACCACCTTACATGTAATCAAGTAGGCTGTAATTTCCATTTTCGACATTTTCTTTCTGGTCTTCAAATAGTTGTGCAATGTCAACTCTGAGCTTCTTTATGGACTCAATCAAACTTCCTTTGAGAATTTTTAGGTCAACCGGGGACTTTTGAGGAACATCACTTTTCCCCTCGAACACTGACGTCATTGTATAGATGCCAAGGGAAACATCCGAAATCATATTCACTGAAACTTTTTCAGGTTCTTTTAAATATTCCTTCGAGATTGCTATGTTCCCTCGACCAAGGTTATACTCGAGCAAGTTCTTGAAGGTGAAGCAGTCCACAATCTTGTGTCTGATCATCTGGTAGTAAAAGCAGTACAACGGGTGATCTTTCTTATCAGTAGGTGTGGTGACGGTGGCTCTAATAGTAGGAGCTGAAGCAGTCCTCAGAGAACTCCCAATGCTTCTAGCGGCATACTTCACAACAATAGAAGAGTCTTTTTCAATCCACTCCTTCTTTGGCCTAGGGAGCTCTTCAACAATTTTCAAGTTGAACTCTACAATAGGCTCAACTGACTTTCTCATTTTGGTTTTCATCATTTCAACAAACAAATTCCCCAACATAGTTTTAACACTGTCGAATCCTTGTCCAAACTTGATGACTTCCGAGTCAGCAGCTCCTCCCTATCGACGACAGAACTCCACTACGAGAGGTGAAAGAAAAGACCAACTTAGGTGAAGACATTGTCTCCTATCTTCGAAGAATTTCTCGGAAGTTAGGACGTCCTCTTTGCTTAGCTTCAACAAAAAATACTCAAGTTAACTTACTTTAGATCGGGCATCCTTTAAGCATGTGATTTTTTTTATGTTTCTTTTTTTATTATTATCGTGTACTTGTTGTTTCTTAAGAAGTTTTCTTTCGGTTTGAAATTTTGACAAAATTTTATTTTATTTATGGTTTATTGGAAGGTTGTTAGAGTGAAATTTGAGTTTACCTGTTAGCAGCAAGTCAAACCCAAAGAGGATTGAAGAATTGGACCAGGTCTGAGATTTAGATGAGGTTGAATTCACATTGAAATCATATCAATAGATCAATCCTATTCTAACACACCTATCGGGAGTCTACCTTGCCTCTTCGAGGAGGTGGGAGGATCCCGAACCTCTCTCGTATAGGGGTGTCTAAACAATGGCTCCTGCAATCCAAAAAGAGCCGAGTATACCCGTTCAAGACGTAAATGAACGTGGTATGCCAACGGAAAGAATGATAGTTTGGTCCACAAGGGGCATGGACTCACTACCGATTTATGAAAGAAAGACCATCCGATCAAAATGGAGAGAAGAACTAGTCCCCACAGAGTCGCCAGAAATTGTCGGCATATTTTTAGGTTATGTGTTGTATTTTTTTAAAAAAAGGGATCGCCTACAGAAATTGTTGTCATATTTTACATTTTTAATTTAATTTAAATATATATATAATTTGAAAGTGGTATTTGATTTTGAAAATAAATTTAAGATAGAAAATTTTAAGATATAAAATCAAACCGATCTCACATCCTAAATAGTTTATATAAACGAGCACCACACCACAAACCGTGTAACTATCCCGAAGAATATACACATTGCTTGATGATAAGGGTCGATTAAATAAACTAGAAGATTTGTGACATCTGTTTGGTTTGTGAACCAATTTTATAAGCCGATAAGTTCCCCTGTTTAATATGAAGGAATTAAGCAGGGTTTATATTACCTCGGTTCTTAAAGATCCCTATTAGGGCAAGCCCCTATAGTTAATTACATCTTAAATGATGGGAATCATTTAAGAAAAATCTCGATAATGACCAGTGGTTTTGCTCTCAAGAATTTCAAAGTTTTAAGTTTCAAAAGATTGAGTTTTGGAAATTTCAAAAGGGAATGGATCAAATTTGGAAAAGTTATTTTTTTTAAGAGTCCAAAGGAAGAGAAGTAGGGGATGTCACGGACCCAAAGTGAACTTCGGTGACTTCCCAGACTATCCTAATGTTGGGCTTTGAATTTTGAAAATGAATTTATTTAAGTTTCAAACCTGCCAATTAATTATAGGAATTACATTTACATAATCACCTGGTTATGCAAATAGTAGGTGTGGTGACGGTGGCTCTAATAGTAGGAGCTGAAGCAGTACTCAGAGAACTCCCAATGCTTCTAGCGGCATACTTCACAACAATAGAAGAGTCTTTTTCAATCCACTCCTTCTTTGGCCTAGGGAGCTCTTCAACAATTTTCAAGTTGAACTCTACAATAGGCTCAACTGACTTTCTCATTTTGGTTTTCATCATTTCAACAGACAAATTCCCAAACATAGTTTCAACACTGTCAAATCCTTGTCCAAACTTGATGACTTCCAGGTCAGGCAGTTCCTCCCTATTGACAGCAAACTCCACTACAGAGGTGAAAGAAAAGACCAACTTAGGTGAAGACATTGTCTCCTATCTTTGGAAGAATTTCTGGAAGTTAGGGACGTCCCTTGCTTTGCAGTTTCAACAAAAATACTCAAGTTAACTTACTTTGTACTGGGCATCCTTTAAGCATGTGATTTTTTTTATGTTTCTTTTTTTTATTATTATTGTGTACTTGTTGTTTCTTAAGAAGTTTTATTTCGGTTTGAAATTTTGACAAAATTTTATTTTATTTATGGTTTATTGGAAGGTTGTTAGAGTGAAATTTGAGTTTACCTGTTAGCAGCATGTCAAACCCAAAGAGGAATGAAGAATTGGACCAGGTCTGAGATTTAGATGAGGTTGAATTCACATTGAAATCATATCGATAGATCAATCCTATTCTAACACACCTATTGGGGGTCTACCTTGCCTCTTCGAGGAGGTGGGAGGATCCCGGAACCTCTCTGTATAGGGGTGTCTAAACAGTGGCTCCAGAATCCAAAAAGAGTTGAGTATACCCGTTCAAGACAGAAATGAACGTGGTATGCCAACGGAAAGAATGATAGTTTGGTCCACAAGGGGCATGGACTCACTACCGATTTATGAAAGAAAGACCATCTGATCAAAATGGAGAGAAGAACTAGTCCCCAGCAGAGTCGCCAGAAATTGTCGGCATATTTTTAGGTTATGTGTTGTATTTTTTTAAAAAAAGGGATCGCCTACAGAAATTGTTGTCATATTTTACATTTTTAATTTAATTTAAATATATATATAATTTGAAAGTGGTATTTGATTTTGAAAATAAATTTAAGATAGAAAATTTTAAGATATAAAATCAAACCGATCTCACATCCTAAATAGTTTATATAAACGAGCACCACACCACAAACCGTGTAACTATCCCGAAGAATATACACATTGCTTGATGATAAGGGTCGATTAAATAAACTAGAAGATTTGTGACATCTGTTTGGTTCAGTGAACCAATTTTATAAGCCGATAAGTTCCCCCGTTTAATACGAAGGAATTAAGCGGGGTTTATATTACCTCGGTTCTTAAAGATCCCTATTAGTGGCAAGCCCCTATAGTTAATTACATCTTAAATGATGGGAATCATTTAAGAAAAATCTCGATAATGACCAAGTGGTTTTGCTCTCAAGAATTTCAAAGTTTTAAGTTTCAAAAGATTGAGTTTTGGAAATTTCAAAAGGGAATGGATCAAATTTGGAAAAGTTATTTTTTTTTAAGAGTCCAAAGGAAGAGAAGTAGGGGATGTCACGGACCCAAAGTGAACTTCGGTGACTTCCCAGACTATCCTAATGTTGGGCTTTGAATTTTGAAAATTAATTTATTTAAGTTTCAAACCTGCCAATTAATTATAGGAATTACATTTACATAATCACCTGGTTATGCAAATAACCTGAAGATAGGAGGATTTATGTCGTATCTGACGGCGACCTCAAAATCCTAAGCGATTTAGGACTTATGTTCCACAAGGCTGTACAAAGGCCTAAAAGAATAGGTGAGGATTAATGTCGCACTAGGCGAACTACCTCGAAGTCCTATGGCTTGTTATTTAGACTAAAGAATGGTTTTGTTGAAATAGACAAAAGTTTTGCTGGCTCTCGAAGTCGTGCTCCGTGCTCCACGTCGTGAAGAGTTAGACTTTTCTAAGGTGGCAAGTCATAATATTCAATCAGGTGGCCCTATGGTTGAGTTCTCCTAAACATCCAATGTAAACATGTTTAAAGTTGTACAATGTGTAGCAGGGTATAACGTACAAGAAGTAAAGCATGCAGTAAAGTATAGTATAATGTGCTAAAAAGAACAGTAGCAGATAAGAAAAGTAACACGTAAATAAAAACAAACATGTGTACCTGCGAGATCCATTATTTTGATAAATTGTAGCAGGCTGAAGTGTGTCACACAAATGGAAACCAAGCCAAAAAAGCAACATCGTCCAGAAAACTCGAGAAAAGACGATGAATGACTTACGACAGAAAACTTTAGAAATGAACAACAAAACAAAAATAAAATCATCAAAACCTCGGGAAAATCCCAGAAAAAGGACCACGAGTGCTCCATCCAAAAAACATACGAAAAATCTGAATAAAACCGCAAGCACTCGGGTCGGGGCTAGGCTCAGAAACTATGTAGTATGTTCTCGGACGGTCGTCGAAGGCTACTCGGTCACCCGAATGTATAAAGCTGGCTACTCAACTAGAAGGGTATCCTACTAGACCTAACTCAGGAGGGTGCTCCTTGGCCCTGTACTAGTAATCAAGAGGTGGACAACCAAGATTTAATTTTAGAATTCATATATATATATATATATATATATATATATATATATATATATATATATATATATATATATATATATATATATATATATATATATATATATATATATATATATATATATAGCATGCACGTGGATTTCGTGCATACAAAAAGACAGTTATCTCAATTTTTAGTTATGGTAAAAATGTACTGTATCAGTTTTAATCAAAAATCTATTCTTATCAGTTTTAAATGTTTAGTTGTCCACAAGTCGATCACTTCGTAGGGCATAGGATCACTAACCTAAGAAGGTACGGGTGCCCCGCTTACCTCATAATGGTGAAGGATATGTCATCCTACAGTTCACCAGTCCCCTGAATCGGGTTCCAATGTCGTAGGATGAAACATCTTTATGTTATATCATCGGCGTACCTTTTTTATCAACGCCCTAACCCCAAAAGCTATGAGAATGCAACAACAATAGAGATCCGACCAAACCTGATATTCTTTTATGGCAGTACCTCCCCAACACTTTAAAATTTCGGCCCCGAAACTTCTATAACCAATGACTCTAAGGTCTCTCGCTTAAGCCTTTCTCAAAAGAACTCAGCACTCCAAAGAACCTTAAGCATACGGGATGAGCCGACCAGCAGACAAAATTACAACAACCCTAAACCTTCCCAATCCACGGGCTTTTATAGCCGAAGAGGGAGGAAGCTCTTACCTTGACTTACCGGAGGGGTGAGCCGAATGCAACAAGGATAGGACAAATGGTGGCAAGGTGTGGTAGAGAGCGTGGAGGCATGGAGAAGCTTTTGCCAGGGGAGCGAAGCATTTCCCAGAGTACGGGGGAGAGGGGACCAAAGCTAAAGCTTCACAAGGAGGAGAAGGGACTGTTGCCGATTCGGGCTCGGCTAGGGCTTTGCCCAGGTCGCGTGAGGAGAAAATCGCGAATGGGGGCGGGGGGCGACAGCTCGAGGCGTGAGGGAGAGTTAGGCATTTTACGCTTTCTTCTTTTTTATTTATTTTAAAAGAATGTTTTATTTAAATCTCGCCGATCCGAATAAATTTTGACCCCGCACGAAACTATAGCAAAGTATACGTCCTTCTTAGGCAAACTAGATGTTCCAGACGCAACGGCGTAGTCTGTTTCATCATTCGAGGTCCTTTGGACAACCTCGTCGATGGTTGCATCAAAAAACGTGTCAAATTCAATTTCGTCGAAATTTTAATTCATGATCGATTGTTTCAAAATTTAATTTCAATTCTGATTAATTGTGAAACAAATAAATGTTAGATTGACGTGAATTTTAGTGTTTAAAAGTGTCGAGGGTCGGAATTGGGAAATTCGTGCATGCGGTGGTGTGAATCGTGCACAAGGAAACTCTAAGGCTTAATGATTCTATGGGGACTCATTTTGAGTTTCATCGTATTAGATTCAAACTTTTAAATGTTAGAGGTCGACAACCATATGAGCAGAGTTTTAAAATGAGTAAAGAGTTGGTTTGAGTTTCTAAAACAGGGCGGGTCTCATCTCTAGTCCTCTAGGACAGTCAAGGAGAAGTCCTATGGCTAGATCCTAAAATCCTAGGAAGAAAAATTAGACCTCGCAAAAATGAGGTCAACACTGCACTAGAGCCTTGTATTACTTGAATGATACGTATACTTACGTAGAACCTCTAGTGTGTGCTGTTACCTACGAAGATAAAACACGCAGAAAATAATTCACGTTGGAGGCGTATCAAGTTTTTGTTGCTGTTGCCGGGAAGCTTCGGTGAGAACTTTAGGAAAATTTTAGTTAAATCTGTAAGACCTAGATTTGGAATTTATAGTTTTATTATGTAGTGTGTTTAATTATTGTGTGTTTATTTTAAACAAAATCGAAAAAACCAAAAATATTTTTGATATCTATCCTATTAGTTAAGTGTCTAAATTTCTATGAATAATTCAGGAGCTGTAGACCTTGAATCTTACGACTCAGATTTAGAATGAACTTTTGGGAGGATCAAGAATCAGAAAAGACTCCATGAATTTAATGTAGAAATGGTGAATAAAAAATATGATGAATATTCATATTTGTATTATAATGTTAGTAGCTTGAAAAGAGTAAACTCCAAGAGAATAGTGAATTTTTAAGAAGATATGCTTACTATTTTAATTTCTCAGGTTACAGATACTGAGAGGAAGTGAGATCAATAAATAAAGTGTTATCCTTAAGGTCCCCTAGTTATAAAGAAAAATTGATTTAGTCAATTGATTGAGCCTAATTATTTTGAAACTAGCCATGAGATATATAATCCATAGTCTGATTATTACAATCGAGGTTAAGAAAATTATTCAAATTTTAAACTGAATAATAATTTTGGAGGAGAGGAATAATTTTTGAATGATAATCAATTTAATAAGACATGTAATTGGAATAGTCAGGTGATCTTAAGAATGAACTCTCTTTATCTCATAATTTTAACTTCAATTCACATAAGGAGGAGGATAAATTACTATTAGAAGAGGATGTTAATTAAATTCAGAGACAGTTAGAAAGTCATGAGAGTGAACTTGAAAGTCAAGGGGCCTCAATAAGAAAAATAAAAACCAACTCAGGTAGATTATGAATGCAATTAACAATTGCCCCCCCCGAGATTTTTTTTAGTGACCCTAAGATAAGTAGATGAATGATGAGCAATTTAAAGTTATTGAACTAATATTTAGAAGATAATTATAGGATATGCTTCAAAAGAACTTTGAGTTGAGAGATGAGGATAAGGATATTGAATGACCAATGGAAGAAATTCCTAAAGAATTAGAAAAGCCTATTTCCTCAACTATAAATATAGAAAGACCAACTCCATCATTTACTCAGTACCAGGGGGAAGAATTAAAAGATAACTTGAAACAGAAGGCTGACATAGAAGATCTTGAACCAGAATCTGAATTATGTAGAGAGAATCTAATCCAAATTTTTGGAGATTTTGAAGTATCTTATAGAGATCCATTTCTTTTAAATTTCAAGGAAGATATTAATATGAAAATTGAGAAAATTAATATAAAAGTATTGGATCTAGAAAGAAATATAAAGAACAATGATATGAATCAATCAGAAAAGCAAGAGCTGAAAGAAAAATTATAATTCAAGGATTTTGTAGGAATCCCTGGATCTAAAACAGATTGGGAGATTGATCAAGGACTACTTAATTAGAATCTTGATCCAATAGGAATAATTTGTCGGGCTGTCGACGTTAAACCATGCGCTTTATGGGAGGCAACCCATAGTTATCAGTTTGGTTTGGTTTAGTATGCTTGTGAGTCATGATTGGTAGCGTTATATTGTGTTCACTTTTGTGTGGACTGTTCAGTTTGATTGATGATTGGTGGATGTTTGTATTGTTAGTGGTTTGATTTGATCTTTGTATGTCAAGAGGTAGGTGATTCCTTAACTTCTTATTATGGCTAGACTTGTATGTTCTCTTGTAGTAGTTGGATTACTGAGTCCACTACGACTTGGATCTCACCCGAACATAGGTTTACAAGAGACATCATGAATTTGAACAGTAACAGATCCATCTCAATTTTGTCACTTCCTTTCTCTGACTTTGATTTCATTTAATGGGAGGTCGAACCTATTTGTTGAATAAGATGAGGATGATCTTACACTACAATTTATAACTGTTAGACATGCATACTTAGTGGGATAAGGTGATGCCTGAGGTTGGTGTTCGGGCCCAACATATCAGGGATAGTCTTATCTTTGGGATTATAATCTATAAAATCATTTAAAATGTATCGAATTTTTTAGTGTAGTGATTCCGTTAGAAATTGGAAGTATGGTAGTGAGATTGGATGAGTTAATGGATGAATTGACCTCATTTATTATGTGCTTTTGTGTTTGTGTTACAACTTTATATATGACTTGAAGAACATTTTTATATTCCTATGTTGATACCTGCTATGCTAGTTAGACTTTTGTTTAGTCAATTTCATTCGTACATGTATAGTTTAGATTTACCTTCGTACAGCATATCGTTCTTCCCCGATAAATAATCGTAGATGTTTTTTATATATATTTGTGATAGATAAAATTTCAAAACTATTTTTCTTCCTGCTTATATTTTTTGTACTAAATTCTATATATGTTAAAAATCAAGTTTTGGGGTAGGAAGAAAAATAAATTTTAAAGTGAGTATACTTTCTTTTAGTTTAATATTATTGCAAGCATGTTTAAGGCTAGATTTTTTTTCTCATGCAGTCATTCAATCTTGATTACACATGTATATGAATTTCATAAGATGTTTTAGTTGCTAGTAAATTCAATTACTTTTTATTTCTGCTACATTTTATGGAATTAATTACAAAATATTTAAAATTTCAAGTTTAGGGGGAAGTAATTTTTTTTAAAAGTACCTTTCTTTGTCCTTAGTAGCCCGTATTTAATGAAATATCATCTTAAAAATGACTTGTTGTTTGTGGTGTTATCTTTAGGTTACTTTAATTTTGATTTTTGGAATGTTAGAAAAATAACTTAGTTGAAATTCTATGTGAAGAAACTGTTCTAGAGTTAAGATATTTTGTAGGAAACTTTAGGAAAATGATTTTACTATTTATGGTAGAAAGGAGTTGAATATTTGAAAAGCTAAGATTCTTAGATTTATACTTATTTAGAATTGAGCCTTTATTGAAACCTATTTCAAACTAATACTTATACTTTTAAAAAGTGAAAGAATGTTTTGAGCTTTGGACTTTAGAAAGGTGATAATGAAATTCAAAATTATTAAAAGCCTATCCAGATGTACTAATCCTCACATAAAAAAAGAGAAAAAAAGGGATTGAAAATGATCATAAAATAAAGAAAAGAAAAAGGAAAAAAATGAAAAGAAAATATGTGAGGAGAAGCTTGAGGAGAAACCTAATTAAAATTTCGTGTCACTTGAATCTTTTTAATTGAAAAGACTTAGAACAATCCTAAGCTTATTCTTATTTCAAAAAAAATATTGGTAAAATTGGTATAGATAAAGTGCTTAAGTTTTGTTTTTATACTTTCTATTAATCTTTAGTTTGAAAAGTTTCAATAACTTTTGAAGTAAATAGAAAATCAGGATTCTGAAGTAAAATATAAGATATTCTTACACTGTAGTCCTAGGTTGATTTACTTGAATTTCTCTTAAGTTACATGACCCACTTTTTTATGTTTGGAAATTATGTTAATAGCAACGGCACAAAAAACTTGATCCCTCTTTAATATATATATTTGTTTTTATGATGGAATGTATAATGTAGATTATACGCAAGTATACGTATCGTATCAAGTAATACAGGGCTCTAGTGGAGTCCTGGTTATCGATCCAACAGGGAAGTTTTAAAAGATTTGTAACAGCTAAATTTAAAAGTATTTATAGTATACGAAAATTTAGAATACATAACTAAAGCGAACTAAAGTAAACAAATGCTTTAAATAAAGTTGATTTAAAGATTTCAAAAAAAGTATCATTCCCCTTGTTTTTAGAAAATTAAGTGAATGATGAATTCAAATAGATCTTTTATTGTATTGTGACAAATAGGAGCATTCCTATTCTTTACCCTTTGGTCCAGGTGTAAAGAACATTGACTAGTCCTATGCTTGATTACTGAGTCTGCGGCTAGGCTGAGAGGATACTGGCTGCCACTTCAGAGCTCCCACGTTCCCCTCACCTGAGGGCTAATATCTACACTTTAGCTCTCAAACAATAGGACCAAATTGATAATTTTAGTCTGTCACACTAAAATGTCCAATTCTACTTCCGATAAATAATATTTCCCTATTTATTTGCACCCTCCTTCCAAGGCTTTTGACTTCCATGAATATTAGATGTAATCTTTACTATAGTTGATAATTCAACATATTTTAACAAATCAATGGGACGGATTGAAATGTAAATTAAGTTTTAAGTAAAAATTATCACAATTTATTTTAATATATTAGGCACTTCTATTTAATTTCATCAATTCACATAACTTCATAAACAAGGAGAAAGACTAAGAAAACAACTCAGAATGCATGGAAATTAAACAAAGCATGGATTTCATTTAAAGTTAACAACAATAAATAAAGATACTTATCTCGATTTCCTCCCCAAGCGGACTCCTTGATGTTCCTTTAACTTTTCCTTCTAGTACAACACACTTCTAAACTCAATAATTACACTCTTAAACTCTTAAAATAGACACCAAGTAGACACTAAGACACACAGTAGACACTAAGACTCTCTAAAATAGACACACAACATACTAAAATTTGTCCTCTATTTATAGAGGTAGACAAAGGTCCAAGAGGTGCTTAAACACCTCTTTAAAAGTGTCCAGGTTCAATGTACCTGACAGTTTTAACAGTCTCGCCGTGGGCGAGAAATGACCTCGCTGTCGGCGGGGCTTCTAGAAGGTCTCCAAACCGCGCGATCTCGCTGTCGACTGGCTCGGGCTCGCTGTCGGTGAGATAGTTGCAAATCCTTCAAAAATTCTCCTCATGATCTCATCGTCGGCGGGCTCGATCTCGCCGTCGGCTACTTAGTTCATTTTGCATGAATTTCTTCCTTTTTTTGGTCCAAATTCGCTCCATTTCATGCTTTTTTGCTTTCATCACTTATAAATCTTCATTCCTGCAATAAAATAAAGAAAATACCTTTCTTTAAAGTGCAATTTCATAAAAAATGGGTATGAATTTCTTAATATATTTTCCTGTGATCAAAATCCCCCAAACTTAATTATTGCTTGTCCTCAAGTAATTTTAGTACTAAATAAAAATAATGATTTCTGTAATAGAATTTTTCAATTCAGATATACTATGAATTAAATTTAAATAATACTATAGTAAAGTTAAATAGAAATATTTTTATGTAATTAAATTAACTTTATAGATATAAGATTATTTAGTTATCAGATCTAAGATTTCTAGCTCGCTATTTATTTCATGAAAGACTATATTAAAAAGAGTAATTTACTTAAGATATTTAGATGATAGGAAGTTCAAGAAAACATTATTTAGTAAAATACTAATCCATATATATAAGTTTAGAAATATATTGAATTTTACCCTTTAGGTTGATTCCATTGAAGCCAATTATTGATAAGGCATCTCCTCAAGCTTCTCCTCACTTATATTTTTTCTTTTCTTTTCTTCTTTCTTTTTTTTTTCTTTTTGGATTGATTTTCAATCCTTCTCTTTTTCTTTTACAAGTGAGGATTACTATATCTGGATAGCCTGTTAATAATTTTGAACTCCAATTTTCTCTTCCTAAATTTGAAACTTAAAATATTTGTTTGCTTATATTTATTTTATAGCCTTTACTTCATTGAGTTTCAATCTCTTCTTTTTCATCTAAATACTTATGAATTTCAATTTTAGAATATAGTTTCCCTTAATTTAAATAGTTTACTATATTCTTATTCCTTTTAACCAAATATCTTATTCTATTAAATTAATTTGGATTACTAGAAACATTTTATTTAACTTTCTATAATAATGATATAAAGTAATTCATGTTTATTGAATTAAAAAATTACTATAGAAAAATCATTTGATAATAATTTTTGAAAATAGAAATTGAGAACAATTTAATAATTAAATTTGTCTTTTTACCTTCGCCCAAACTTAAATTTTTCTATCTATTTCTAAATGGTGAAAAAGAAATATATATATATATATAGTAAAGTACAACATACCTTTGAGCTTTAGGAATTTCTTTTTCTTGAAATTTTTGCAGGCTTCTTCATTACTTACAGAACCTGTACTGTTAGTATTGTTCCATATATATAGTATTTAAAAGAAAGTGTTGGATAAGAAATTTTTAATAAGTATAAAACACAACTAATGAAAACTTAATCTATTACTACACATACAATCAACTAACCTACTTTAATCATATTAAAACAATCTAAACATATTAAAAGTTCATAACTTATAAATACTTAAACAACACATTAAAGAAAAACTAACATCCTATCTAAAATAAAAAATTGCAAACTAACTTAACACACATAAAAAGTCTAACATTACAGCATAAGCAAACATACAAACACACCAAATCCACAAATTCATAGAAAGTACGGAATAATTACACACAGAACAATAAAGTTTTCAAAATAACAATTAATCTAAATAAACTAAACAAAGTCTCTAATCTTCCGCATCAAAATCCCAGGCTATATCATCTCCCTGATCTCCATGCTATGAAGGCTGAGCAGGCTGGTATTGTGTGTAGCGGGGGCACTCAGGAAAGACAACATCTAACTCTCCACTCCTATATCGACGTTCAGCCTCATAATATGCAATTTCATACTCTGAATGCCACTAGAGATATTCACTATCATAATCATGTCTCCTTTCCAAGCCATCAATCCTGTGGTCCATATGCTCAAATTTTCTCTCCATATTCTCTCCAAATTGTTCAAAACTCTTTCTACTTAGGGTCAGCTCATTCATCAGATCTTGAAGGGTAGGAGTGGTGTACTGAGGGGGTTCATAACTAGTAGAGGGTATATCTCTACTTGAAGAAGGTACATAGTCCCTTGTCCCAGATCTCCATCCTTCGTGGGATTCATATTTCTTAATATTAGCCAGAGTAATGGGTTTCATAGGCTTAACCCATTCCTCATCATCTCTTGCCTCTACCCCAGATAATTAGCAGAGTGCATAGATAAGACCAGCATGTCCTAGTCCTCCTCTACTTTCATTTCTTGAGGTGGCTAATATATTTCTATAAATAACATTTCCTATGTTTATGCTTCTATTTTTCTGAATACAGAAATTCAGAATTGCTCTACCTCTTGTTATCTCACTATGATGATAAGTGGGTATCATTGTAGAGTAGATAAAATAGTGCCAGGCTTTTGAAGTTACATTTAACATAAAAAGAGGAAAATTTACCCTTTCCCGCTGCTTGATCTTCCAGACGCCTTTCCCATCAGTGAGAAAGTCTATAACTTCTTCCATAGGTCCTTTTATCATCCCAAAAGTCTCGTACTCGCTAAGATGCAGATCACGAACTTCATAGAACGAGTTTATCCTTGCAGCGTTAAATTCTACCACAAATCCCCGAACCTTGATTGGTGCATCATCAATTTTAGTCAAATTAGCATAGAACTCCTTAACTACCTCCACAGCTGCTCTGTATGAAACATAGCAAAAATTCTCCCATCCTCGTTCCTTTATTACTCGCTCCACCTCTCCTCACGGATTCTTAAAAATTCGATCTTGAATGCATTTTCTTGATTTAATGTTGTGAAAATATCTTGATTGTGCTTTCGCATTCACAAATCGAGTTTCGTCGTAATCCAACTGTCGCTTTTGTCGTTGAGCCATTTTCGATCTGTGAAATTTGCAAAAAATCTTAACTATACTCCCAAATATTACTAATAAGGCTTCCTATAACATCTAAAATCCATTTAAATCAATTTTCATGAATTTCTTCCAAGTATTTTCTCCACATTTTGAATTTTTTCAAAATTTCCCAATGTAGAAGAAATCCATGGTGAAAATCAAAAATTTTTGCATAGGAGTGAAGCTCTTACCAAGGGAAGATGAAATCCGGTGTCAAAAAGTGTTGAAATCGCCTCAAATCCAAGATCTCACAAGCCCTAGGTTAGTTTTTTCTAAATTTTGAGGAATGGGATGATGAATAGTGTCGGTTGACTGGTAAAATATAGGACTTTTTGCGATCTCGCTGTCGGCGAGATTTTTTTCTTCGTCGGCAAGCTAATTAATTTACCAAGGCTAAAACTCTCGGGAAAATCTCACCGTCGGCGAGATCGTTCTCGCTGTCAGCGGGTTTTCCCTTGCCGTCGGCGGGATTATTCTTGCCGTCGGCGAGATCCCAAAATTTTAAATTTTTGAAATTCGACAATCATTTTCAACCTCGATTTGCCCTTAATCAATCTTCCGATCACTTAATTTAATAATTTAGTACGAAGATTAGCTACTTATACTCAAAAAAAGTTCACACAACACAAAAAATATAACTTTATATATGAAATCCATGAGACTTACAAACTTCACACTTTTAAACACTAACACTAAAGACTTCAATACTTCAAACTCTCATAACTACTCAGCATTGCAATCCACACCACAACACTCTAAAAGCTGAGACATAATAATTACATATAATTTCATCAAATCTGAGATAATTAAATCAAATATTAAGTCATAGTAAAACCTAAATCTAAATCAACACAAATATACACAAAAATATAACATAATATAGAAATCTTTACTACTCCCCAGTGTCTGAACTAACATCCTCTCTGATATTTTCGATGTGATGCAGGCGCACAAATAGATTGTAGAAAGGCCTGAAAGGGAATTCTGTAGTAGATTCTTCATCAATCCACCCTTTCTGTCTCAGTAAATGAATAAAACTGGCCTGCAGATGTCTAGTATGATCAAAGTGCTCCTTCATCCTCCAGTCAATGTGATCGAACATATCAGAGATATTATCAATGGAATTCATTACGTTCTGCAACTCTTTCTCCAATCCTTTAATCTTTTTCAGAATGAAATTTATTTTATCAGTAAGGGGTCTTGCTAAAGGATTGTTTTGTGATGCTCTGTCAGAAATAATGGTAATCTCATCATTGTTATCCAAAGTTCGAAAAATATCCGTAGGATCGAGTGGTTTCCATGGCAAAAGTACCTTTTCCCAAGCCTCATAAGAAACTTGGTACTGACTGCATAAAGCAAATATAGTCGATGGGTGTCCAAGTCCATGAACTGACCCATGCACAATTAATCCCAATTTAGACTTTACTATAATTGATCCAACATCGATAGGTAGTCCAATTTGAATACAGTAATTTTATATAGCGCATTCCTTTGAAACCTTATTTACCCTCATAGTTGGTAATAATTTTGATGAGATAATGAAATGTCAATGCTTCGAGACAGGGTTAAGAAGTGATGTAGAAAAATTGAGATACCCGTCTTCGCGCAACTCCCAATCATCAGGTTCGTCGGCCATGTATCTATAAATCTCGTTCATATTGTATCTTGAAGGAACAAAGTTTGAATAATGACAGACAGGTGTATTTTCTATATAAAATAATTCATTTACCCTTGAAGGAGTAAATGTTACCCATCTTCCTCTGACGTAGAGACTTCCATTGTTGATCGCATGTAGATTAGAGTAAAACTCTTTAACTACAGGAATAACTATAGCGGATGTCGTATAGCAAAATACCTCCTAATGCCGCTGCGCGATCATTTCTTCAATTTTTGTGGTAGAATTTTCTACTCCTCTGTTGACAAATCTCCTTTCTTTAATAAGTCACTTCTTCATCAAAACTTTGTTGCAAATATGCTACACCTCCGAACTGACGAATTTTCTTTGGTTAAAAACTCCAGTTTTTGTGGTTTCTAAGAGTTTGGTGGTCATTTCGGATTGAAAGGAATTGTCTCTAATCGTTTCTAGGGAAGAAAACAGTGTAAAAATGAATTTTGGATGGTTTTCTACAAAGAAATGGCTTTAGAACCGTCCAAAACCGCACAAAAAAACTTAAGAAACCAATTTTTCAACTGCTTCGCCGTTGGCGGGAAGTTTCTCTCCGTCGGCGAGCTAGTTATAAAACTGATTTAAAATATGGCACGCGATCTCGTTGTCGACGGGCAATTTCTCGCCATTGGCCAGCTCGTTATAAACTGAAATGTAATTAGGTTCCGATCTAGCTATCGGTGAGAATCGACCTCGCCGTCGGCGAGATTTCGTAAAATTACCCAATTTCGCTCTGGTCCGAATATTTTCTGATCTCATCATATAGGTTCAAATTTGTGATGATTCTAATTAAAAAATTGAGTAGTAAGATTTTTTTTAATAATACAAACTCACTACTTTGTATATAATTAAAATAAAAGACTTCTATGGGTTGCCTCCTATAAAGCGCTTGGTTTAACTTCGTCAGCCCGACCTAATTTTGGTTAGTAATTAGGTCGACTAAGCATTAAAACCTCTTTAAAATTTGGTCTTCTTCTTTCGAAATATGGTTTTAATCTATGCCTTTTTACCTTAAATCTATGTCCTGTTTTTGGATCTTCAATTTCTATAGTTCCATATGAAAATATTTGAGTTATAGTGAAAGGTCCCAACCATCGAGATTTCAATTTCCCAGGAAATAATTTCATCCTAGTATTATATTGCAAAACTTCTTGTCCTGGTTATAAATTTCTCTGATTAATCTTCCTATCATGCCATAATTTCATCGTTTCTTTATAAATCCTATCATTATCATATGATTCATTCCTTAATTCTTCTAATTCATTTAAGGCATGCATATCGTTCCAAGTAATATAGGGCTTTCTTTTAAGACCCGAGTATCAATCCCACAGAGATACAAGGTTAGACTGTTTTAGATTATCTATTGTGTTATGTATTAAATACTGAAATATGGATGAATTTTTGTTTTCTATAATAAATGTTTGTTTTTGTTTCAACCTACTGTTAAGTATTCCTGAATAGTGAGTAACGTTGCATGTTTTTAAATATATATATATATATATATATATATATATATATATATATATAATAATAAAATATTTGTAGAAATTAACTCCTACTTTGCAAACTTTTCTATATATGCTTAATCATTTCTAATACATACATTTTAAAGCATGTGTAGAAGTAGAAATGAGTTTTTCCTTAGTATATCATCATTGTACCTAAATAAATTCCTATTTATTTCTTTCTCTCATGCTTTAGAAAATTTTATGATTCATATTTATACTAAAGCTGAAGTTTTGGGGAAGGGAAAATTCTTTGAAATATAAATATTATTTGTCCTTAATGTACTAATATTTTCTTTAAAAAAATATTAACATAACATAAGGAATGAAAAATCTATTTAAGATTACTTGAAATTTTGAACTTATAAATAATTTAGTAAACTTAACTAAAATTTTAATAATTTTGATGGATTTTATGAATAGAATTATTTAACTTAAAGAATAATAAGATTAAAATTTTTTTCTATTTATAGTAAAGAGAATTGTATTCTTGAAATACTAAAGAACTAAGATTATTACTTGAAAAAGAAAAGACTGAAATAATTTTTGAAAAATACTTACTAAAAATGTCATATTTAATAAGTAAAAATGTATAAGTTTTCAAATATAACTTAAGGATAGTGAAGTTCAAAATCATTAACAGTCTATCCAAAAATAGTAATCCTCACTTGAAAAAGAAGAAAGAAAGAAAAAAAAAGGATTGAAAAACAATCCCTGAAAAGAAAAATAAAAATATATAGGATTGAAAAACAATCTAAAAGAAAAAAATGTGAGGAGAAGCTTGAGGAAAGCCTAATAAAAAATTGGCTTCACTTGAATTCTCTTATAGGAAGAAAACTAATTACATTTTTAACTTAATTTTTATGTACAAATATTTTTACTAGAAAAATGTTTCATGAAAGTTTTTTTCTTGTAAGTATTCTATGCGACCTTAATATGATAAATTACAATTATTCTTGAAATAAATAAAAAAAATGGAAGTCTTATGATTTGGTAGTTAAATATTCTTTAATTCTTAAAAGAAATTAAACTTAATTAGTAAAATTTGGTTAATGATTTTCTAAAGCATTTATAAAGCAAAAAATTACAACAAATCTTAAATATTTAAACTTCATTACAAATGTTATACATTTTATGCAATTAAAAGGGTTACTTGAGGAAAATTAACGTTTAAGTTTGGAGGAATTTGATCCATTTAAAAAATACCTATTTTTAGCCTCATTTATGATTTAATTCTTAGGGATATTATGCTTTAATGAAAGGTATTTTTATGTTTTTGGATGTAGGTGATAAAAAAAGAGTTCAAGAAGGAAAAAAGAGCAAAAGGGAGCAAAAATAGAGCTAAAAAGCAAAGTTGCCAAAACTTTAGGTTTGGCGCCCAGGCGCTGGCTAAATACTGAAGCAGAAAAGATTTTTGACGATATTAGGCAGTTATTTTCACGGTGTTAAGCAGTTATTAGACCTTCTAGAAAACTAGAAGTTATTCCTAATATATAGGACATGTAATACAGTGATCTGGACACAGGAAAATGGTTTTAATCCCAAAGAGGTGAGATCCAAAGTGAAGAGGTGCGAAGACCTGGTTACGGACTCCAGCGCCTAGGCGCCAGATTCCGACGCATAGGCGTAACAGTTACCTTCTACAAGATACATTGTATTTGGATGAATTTTGAAGAGATGCCTTAAGCAACCCCTGGACAAATTCCGAGCTCTATAAATAGGAGTCAATTCTACAGAGAAAAGTGCACCCTAAAGCCCCTTTTATCACCCCATAGTCCCAACGCATCCTTTAGTCCCTCTCTAGCATCAAAAAATTTTAGGGAGCCACCTTTTTTATTATTTAGTGAGTTTATTTTGAGTAGTATGTGTGAGTTTTCAAGTATTGTTGTTGTTGAAGTCTTGTACCTTGCATTGGAGTCAGTAGGAGTCAACGGATCACTTGAAACAACATTTCAAATAAGTATATGTAACTTGGTTGAAAGTTTTATAAGTATGTTTTGTTGTGTGAATTCAATGTATTATGAGTAGTTAGTTTTCTTTCTTCTTTAAATTATGAAAAGATAATAATATAGTTAAATTTTGTTGGAGAACTTAACTTAAAATATTTATAAAAATTGTGATGATATTAATACCTAATCTTAATTTACTTTTTTAAACTGGCCATTTAAATTGTTAATATCTATTGAAGATTTCTGAGACCTATTCGGAGATGAGTTCTTAACTAGTAGATATCACATGAATCCTTTGGTAATCAAAGGTTATATCCGGGTTATTCAAGGTGAAGTGCAAATAAATAGGAATAGATTGTTTATTGGGCGTAGAATTGACTAGCTTTTAGAGTGACAGACTAAATTCTAATAATTTGGTTTATAGAAAGGGAACGGGTCACTGGTAAGGCCGACCATAACCACCCTTAGGCATCTAGAAGTGTGAGCCTAGATTAACCCATTCTACTAATAAAACATACTGAATCGATCTATAGATTAGCCAATGTTCTTTATACTATTGAGCGAAGGTAAAGAATAGGAATGTTTCTATTTGGCACAATACCATAATCTAGGTTCTCCACAAATGATAATTATTCTGAAAAATCTTGGATTAGTTGAAAAATGAGAAAGTTGTTTTGTTTATACTTGCACTAATCTTTATTTTATTGCTGCTTACATTTAGTATAAATTAAATAAAACTTAAAAAATTGAATTTTGAAAAGAAAAAAAAATAATAATTAATTTTAATTTGAAAATCTAATAAATTTCTTAAATTAATTTTCTCGAAATCTTCCTTGTGGGATCAAATACAGGACTCCAATAGAGCCATGTATTACTTGAAACGTATTACTTTGAAATAGTGACTTTACAAAAATAATTATAAATATTTAAATATAAATTCATAAATTCTTGCATAAGTAAAGTCGGTTCGCATCAAGTTTTTGCCGCCGTTGCCGGGAATTAAATCTTCTAGCAGTGGTATCAAATTCTTGCATTTTTATGTATATATAAAGTCGCAACAAGTTTTTGGTGTTGTTGGCCCGAGGAGAGAATAAGGACGAAAGTTAAAAAGATAATTTTTTCATTTCTCAAATTAAAATAATTTATACACTTTTATTTCTTTAAAAATATAAGTAAATAATAAAAAAATAAATAAAAATACCAAAAAGATTTTAAATTATTTTTATGCGTAATTATGGATCTGAAGGATTATTACCTTTTGATTCTGAATTAGAAAGAACAGTAAAAAGAATTAGGAAAGGAAAACAAATTCAAAAATATCAGGAAATGGCTAACTTACATAACAATAATCAAAGTCCAATAGAAATTCATGAACAAAATGTTTATAAACCATTAAGGGATAATGTAAGCTCTACAGCTGACGAACTTCATATTAGTATTCAAATGCCAGCTGTAGATGCTAATTCTTTTGAGCTTAAACCTTCTATTATTCAAATGTTCAAAATAATCAATTTGGAGGAACACCAAATGAGGATCCAAATTTACAACTTGCTAGTTTTTTAGAACTTTGTGCTACCTTTAAATATAATAATGTTTCTGATGATGCTATTAGGCTTAGACTCTTTCCTTTTTCCTTAAAAGATAAAGCAAAGATGAGACTTAATTCATTAGCAACTTGTTCTGTTAAAACTTGGGCAGATATGGCACAAAAATTCCTTGCTAAATATTTTCCTTCTTCTAAAACTGCTAAATTAAGAAATGATATTACTTTATTTATGCAATTTGATGGAGAAACAATTTATGAAGTATGAGAAATATTTAAAAAACTATTAAGAAAATGTCCTCATCATGCTTTACCAGATTGGTCAATTATTCAAACATTTTATAACAGACTTATTGGATCATTTAGATCTATTATAGATTCTACTAGTGGTGATTCTTTAATGGCTAAGACATTTGAAGAAACTTATACTTTAATTAAAGAAATGGCTAACAATAATTTTTAATGGCCTTCTGAAAGGGTTAATCCAAAAATAATGGCTAGTATTCAAGATAATGAAGCCTTTTCTATTTTATCTTCACAAGTGGCTTTGATATCTAAGAAATTGGATAATTTTGCTATTAATATGTCACATGTAAGTAATGATAACTCTGTAAATACCGATGATTGTCAACCAATAGAAACTTTGCAAGGTATTGCTAGTAAAACTAATAATCCTTATTCTAATTATTATAATCCAGGTTGGAAAGATCACCCTATTTTTAATTGGAATAATGGACATCAGCAATGTTGTAATAATCAAGTTAATCCAACCAAAAATTGAAACAATCAAGGAAATTCAAACTTTAGAACAACTTATCCTCCTGGTTTTAACAATTAGCAGAAAAAGTTATCTGTAGAAGAATTGATCTTGCAACTAGGTAATCAGCCACAAAGTCAAAACATTATTATTCGTAATATTGAGAATCAGATGGGTGAAATTGCTAATTTTTTTAATTACAGACCTTAAGGAATACTGCCTAGCAATGTCGAAATTAATCTAAAAGAAACTAAAAAAAATCATGAATGAGCAAAAGCTGTACAACATAGAAGTGGAAAGGAATTAAAAGAAAAGATTCAGAATGAAATTAAAAAGTAGAGAGAAGTTGAAGAGATTGCAAAACCTAAAGAAACTCTTTCTCCAAGTAAAGATCAAACTGAAATTCTTATTAAAGTGGAAGTTGAAAGACAACAACCACCTTTTTCTCAAAGACTAAAACAGTAGAAGCTTGACCATCAATTTTCTATGTTCTTTGAAATTTTTAAGAAACTTACCATCAACATTCCTTTTGCTGAAGCTTTGGAACAAATGCCGAGCAATGCAAAATTTATGAAGGATATTTTAAGTAAGAAAAGTAAATTTGAAGCTTATGAAACTGTTGCACAAATTAAAGAATGTAGTGCAATAATTCAAAAAAAACTACCTCAAAAACATAAAGATCCTGGAAGTTTCACTATACCATGAGTTATTGGAGAAATTTTTGTGGAAAAGGCTTATGTGATTTAGGAGCTAGTGTTAATCTCATGCCATTTTCTATCTTTTGAAAGTTACATTTAGGAGAGATTTCTCCCACCACTGTAACCCTTTAGTTAGCTGATCAATCGATTACTTATCCTAAAGGAGTTATAGAGGATGTTCGTGTTAAGGTGGATAAATTTATCTTTACTATGGATTTCATTGTACTGGATATGGAAGAAAATAAAGAAATACCTATTATTTTAGGGAGACCTTTCTAGCTACCGGATGTGCTATGATTGATATGCAAAAAAGAGAATTAACGATGAGAGTTAATGATCAAGAGATAACATTTAATGTTCTAAAATCAATGAGGTATCCTGACAAAGAAAAATGCTATCAGATGGATATTTTTGATTATATAATTGAAAAACATTATCAAGAAAAATGTAAGATCATTCATGAAGAAAAAGATGATGAATATGTTCTATATAACGATTCATTAACTAAAGAAATTATAGAAGAGAATGAAGAAAATTTATCTGAAGAACTCATTATATTCATGATAATTGGGAAATTTTAGACACAACTAAAAATGATATACTTTTACCTTCAGTTGAAAAAGCCCCTGAACTGGAATAAAAAATGTTACCTTCACATTTAAAGTATGCATTTCTTAGAAATTCATTAACTTTCATGTGATTATATCTTTAGAATTAAACAAAGATCAAGAAGAAAAATTAATTGGAGTTCTAAAGAACTATAAGAAAGCTTTTGGTTGGAGTATTGCAGATATAAGAGGAATAAGCCCTTCAATCTGTATGCATAGGATTTTAATAGAAGAAAATTGTAAACCCACTTTTGAACCTCAAAGAAGATTGAACCCAAATATGAAAGAGGTTGTTAAAAAAGAAATTTTGAAATGGTTAGATGCTGGAATTATTTATCCTATTTCAGATAGTCAATGGGTAAGTCCTATTCACTGTGTTCCGAAGAAAGAAGAAGTAACTATCATTGTTAATGATAAAAATGAATTAATCCCTACAAGACAAGTTACTGGATGGCAAATTTGCATTGATTAACAAAAATTAAACAACACCACTAGAAAGGATCATTTTCCTTTACCTTTCTTAGCTCAGATATTGGATAAACTAGCTGGACACTCATATTTCTGTTTTCTGGATGGATATCTGGTTATCATCCATTACCCATTGCTCCTGAGGACCAAGAGAAAACAACATTTACATGTTCTTATGGAACGTTTGCCTTTAGAAGAATGACTTTCAGTTTATGTAATGCACCTACAACTTTTCAAAGATGTATGATGTCAATATTCTGTGATTTAATTGATAAAGGAATTAAAGTATTTATGATCGATTTTTCAGTTTTTGGAACTTCATTTGAGTCTTGCTTGGAAAGTATAACTAAAGTTCTGAAAAGAAGTGAAGAAACAAATTTGGTTCTAAACTGGGAAAAATATCAATTTATGGTCATAGAAGGAATTGTACTTGGACATAAAATTTCACAAATAGGTATGGAAGTTGATCAGGCAAAAGCGAAACTTATTGTTGAACTTCAACCACCTACTACCATTACTGATGTGAGAAGTTTTCTGGGACATGCTGGATTTTATAGGAGATATAAAGGGATTTTTCTAATATTGTTAAACCTCTTTGTCATTTATTAGAAAAGGAAGCTAAATTCAAATTTAATGAATATTGTCTAAATGTGTTCAATATTCTAAAAGGAATAATAATCACTGCACCTGTTATTGTTGCACTTGATTGGAATAAACATTTTGAACTAATGTGTGATGCAAGTGATTATGCAATTGGAGCTGTATTGGGACAAAAATATGAGAAAATTTTCAATGTTATATATTATGCTAGCAAAACTCTTAATGAAACTCAAATAAATTACACTACTACTAAAAAAGAGCTTTTAGCAATAGTATATGCCTTTGATAAATTTAGACCGTATCTTCTTGGAATGGAATATATCGTGCATACTGATCATTCTGCTATTAAGTATTTAATTTCTAAAAATGATGTTAAACATAGATTGATCAGATGGGTTTTAGTTTTACAAGAATTTGATTTTCAAATAGTGGACAGAAAAGGAGCTAACAACCAAATTGCAAATCATTTATCAAGAATAAAAAATAATAGTGAAAAGATTTATGAAGAAAATATAAATGAGAAATTCCCTCATGAATAGTTATATGTTATTCAAGGATTACAAATGCCTTGGTATTTAGATATTGTTAACTATTTGGTTAGTAATATTTTTTCATACAGGTTGAATAAAAAATATATTAAGAAATTCAAGAATGATTCTAAATCATATATTTGGGAAGATCCTTATTTATTTAAAATAGGAAGAGATTATGTGATTCGAAGATGTGTACCTTATGAAGAAACTTTTACAATTATTCAAAAATGTCATGATTCTGAATTTGGAGGAAACCTTGGAGTGGATAAAACTGCGTTTAAAATTTTAAATTCTGGATTTTATTGGCCTACATAATTTAAAGATGTTAGACATTATGTAAAAACTCTTGATCGATGTCAAATAATGGGGAATATATCCAGAAAAGATGAAATGCTTCTAGACTGTATATTAGAAATATAAATTTTTGATGTATGGGGTTTAGACTTTATGGGACCTTTTGTACCATCATCTGAAAGATTTATATTTTATTAGTAATTGATTATGTTTCAAAGTGGATTGAAGTTGTCGCTTTACCTAACTGTGATTCTAAATGTGTTTTGAAATTTTTAAAGAAAATATTTTTTACAAGATTTGCAATGCTCGGGGTAAATATCACAGATGGGGGAAGTCATTTTAGAAATATAAGAATTCAATTATTACTGGAAAAATTTAGAAATAAACATAGAATTGCAACTGCTTATCACCCACAAACAAGTGGCATGGCTGAAGTATCAAACAATGAAATTAAAAGAATATAAGAGAAGACTGTTAATCCTAAAAGAACTGACTGGGTTGATAGACTTGATTCTGCATTATGGGCTTATAGAATAGCTTATAAGTCACCTATCGGAATGTCACATTATCGGTTAGTTTATGGTAAACATTGTCACTTACCTGTTGAACTGGAGCATAAAGCTTACTAGGTGATAAAGGTGTTCAATTACGATTTGATTGCTGGAGGAGAGAAATGACTGCTACAATTGAATGAAATGGAAGATATAAGAAATGAGTCCTATGAAAATGCGAAGATTTATAAGGAAAGAATGAAGAAATTGCATGACAAAAAGATTTCAAGGAAAATATTTGAGTCTGGACAAGAAGTATTATTATTTAATGCTCGTTTAAAACTTTTTCCTGGAAAATTAAGATCTAAATGGATAGGACCATTTATAATTGAGAAAGTATACCCTTATGGAGCTGTGGATATTAAAGATTCCAAAACTGGAAAAATATTTAAATTTAATGGATTAAGACTGAAGCCTTATATGGAAGAAATGAAACCAAATTACAAATAGGCTTACGAACTGAGTCTACCTGAATAATCCAACTGATTAGGTCGGGCTGACGACGTTAAACCAAGCGCTTTGTGGGAGGCAACCCATTTATTATCATTTTGATTGTTTGTGATTTGAATTTATCTTTATTGATGTTTGTGCATTAATCAAACCCTTTTATTAGACCTATTTTTAAGACCGAAAACTTTGTAAAATTTGATGATAAGTGAAATGGAGTCGAACATGGTTCTGGCGCCTAGGCGCCAAAAGTTGGAGCCTAAGCGCCACAGTTACAGACCATGGAAAAAATGAAAAACTTCAGTTTTTCACACGAAATCTCCCCATAAATTGCCCTATCTTCATCCCCAATCCCTAAGAAACCTTATTTACGACCAGAGCAATCTATTTTGGAGGAGATAAGAGGAGTTTGGAAGCAATGGATAGAGGAAATCATTGAAATGAGGTAAGAGACAAATCCCCCAAAGATCCTCAACCTTATTTTAATGGTTTTGTTGCAGTTAGTATGTAGAGGTTATTTAGTCATTTAGAAAAGATTGAAGCAGAACTTCAATGCATTGGGAATCGTTTGCTTGAGATGTATCATCAAATTGAGCATGTGGAATGGCAAACGAAACTTCAGTTTGATCATATGCCAGCCCATCAAGACGCTCAAGTAGCAATGTATGAGAAGAACATGTGGATTGATGAAAAGATGACTTTGGAATTTACAAGGACATTAGTTTTTCATCCCTTTGGGTCTAGCGAACTTCATTGCGAAAGAGATAGAAATTTAAGTTTGGTGTTAAATTGATCTTTTACGTTTTCTAGGTGTGATTGAGTCAAGTTTAGTGTGTCGAATATCTAGTTTGTGTGTTTTCTTAATTGTTCAATGTGTGTTGTTGGATTGAAAATATTCTTTGAATTTATGTTGTTTGTGTTATTTATAAAATGATGAACCTTGTTATAGTCTTATTTTGGAATTTAGTGAGCTTGGAATGAAAATTATGAAATGGAATTGAAGATTTTGGTTATTTCTTAAGTTTGAAATATGGATGTAATTTAAAATTTTTAAATTATTGTGGAAATGATTGGAAGATATGAATAGGAGTAATACTCTCATGTGAGCAATTAGAAGTTAAAATTGATAAGTTTTAGAGGAAAATATAAAATTAAAAAATAATTTTTGTAAAGGCGAGTCTGGCGCCTAGGCGCCAGAACTTGGCGCCTAAGCGCCGGTTCAGCCTGCACCCGAAAATTGGGCTTATTATCCCCCAATGCCATTTTTTACGCTTAAGCCTCCTTCTTCTTCACATTTTCACGAAAATCAACCCTAGAGATCCCATTTGAAGCCGGATTTTCGAGTTTTTAAGCTTGGAATAACTCGATTTCTTCATCCCAAGGTCAGATCTACATTCTAAACTAATTATTTTCGATTTTTACCATGGATTTTGCTCTATTTGAAGTGAACCGAAATTTTTAGAAAAAATTGATTTTTAGAGTTAAATTCACGGATATTTAAGCACTTTTAAGTTTGAAAAGCTAAAATTAGTTAATTTCCTTTGATTCTATAAATTTATTTTGCTTTTTTATTTCACGTTTAGATGGTACCTAAATCTAAGTGAGGAAAGGAACGAGAAAATTTTCATCATAGCAAGTTTATCACTACTGCGACACATTTTCATTACAAAAATTTTGCTACGACAAGGAAGTTTATCTCTGAATGAAATTTGTACAATCCTGGAGGAAGTATTGAAGAGACAGTCGTTGCACTCAACTGACAACGATTCTATTACTTTACTGTTGTTGCTGTTGTAAGGGAGTTTTATGCAAATTTCATTGATGTTGAAGAGTACGAGATCTTCATAAGAGGAGTTGGAGTAGGATTTACTCCAGAGCAAATAAACATTTTCTACGGCCTACCGCTGAAAATCGAGTGCTATTACTCTGTATTATCACCATATGAAAGGGATTTAGAGATGATTGTTGCTTACCTGACTGATGGTACTGGAGCTTGGAAGATCCGGAATGAAAAACAGGTCAATTTTTCATCTTTTAAGCTAAATAGTGTTTCAAAGGCATGACATTACTTTATTTTTGCTCACCTCCTTCCATCCAATCCTTTTAGTGAGGTTACAAAGGACAGAGCTATCCTCAACTTCTACATACAAGAGAGGAAGCCTATTAACGTTGGGAGTGTCATTTATGAGTCTGTAGAGGTCACTGCTCATTCTAGCACTTCTGTTGGACTGGGATTTCCTTCTTTGATTTTTTCTCTATGTGAAAGTGTTGGAGTTGTTGCTGAGCTTTCTAATGAAAGCTCAATTCTACGAAGCCCATTGGACGAGAAAGTGTCAGTATCTATGATCGACTTCGAGGTAAGAGTTCCACCGCACCTTCTAGATCATTACCTACTTCTGGTAGACCTTCTACTTCTGGACCTTCTACTTCTGCTGCTGAGCCACCATCTAGTTTATGGGAATCAATGCATGAAAAGTTTATGGAGCAGCAGGATGAGTTATTTTTAACTCCTTGTAGAGTAGATACAATCGATAAGAAGATCGATCATCTTTCTGAGTATATCCAAAGGAAGAGTGATTATGATGTTGAGTATTTAGAGTCCCTTGTTAGATTCCTGAAGGGTGATCATGATGTTCAGTTCCCTACCTGTCCTAGATTTTCACCTTATGTAGATTCGAAGGATGTAGAATTTTTTTTGATGATAATGACAAGGCTACAACTAGTGATTAGTAGTTTATTTACCTCTTGAGTTGTATTGATTTTGTTTTTAGTTTATTTCTAGTATGTTAGTACTAATGAGTCTGATTTTACTGTTATTTGTTAGTGTTGATTTGTTTAATTAACTTTATGTGGACTTATGATGTTTAGACTGTTTTAGATTATCTATTGTGTTATGTATTAAAGACTGAAATATGGTTGAATTTTTATTTTCTATGATAAATGTTAGTTTTTTTAGCCTACTGTTAACAATTCCTGAATAGTGAGTAAAGATGCATGTTTAATATATATATATATATATATATTTTTTAGCAGAAATGAAAATATATTAATCAAGAAAGTCTAGTACATCTAATATGAGGAAAAGAAAGCAGGTCCCCATGTAATAGAATTCTAAACTCCCTAAAAATAGGAGATTTAAGATCCAAAGAAGAGTATGAAAAGCATAAAATGTCCTTAGAAGAACTGACTCTAGTAGCAAGCCAATTTGCTAGCTGATTTCCCTCTCTATGAATGTGACTCCAAACTATAGATAGATTAGATACCAATAATGAAATTTTATTGATCCAAATTTGAAGATACCAAGGAGTAGCTGCTTTATGTAGAAGAATATTCAGTAATATTAAGGAATCCATCTCCACATGAATTGGACCTTGATGATTCAGAATGGTCGTCTTTAGACTCCGTAAAACAGACTATAGCTTCGCATTCTAATGCATTAATGGCCAGCAATTGGTGCAGAGATAAGCCATAAGCAAGTCCCCATGTAATTTCTGCATAGAGCACCAATACCAGCATTGGAACAATTAACAGCAGTGGAATGTATATAACTTCCATCAGTATTGATTTTAACCCATGGGTATTTAGGAGTTCTCCAAATGATCAATTGGATTTTGATTGCTGATGGCTTATCATTTAAGTTCAAAGAAGTTGTCATCTTATGAAGAAAATTCAAGAAGTTCTTTATAATAACCTTGGCTGAAAAAACCATATTGTTATGCATAATCTCATTCCTAACCATCCAAGTGAACCAAAATATAATCAGGGCGATGTAAAATTCTGCATGTTTAATATATATATATATATATATATATATAATAAAAAAATTTGTAGAAATTAACTCCTGCTTTGCAAACTTTTCTGTATATGCTTAATCATTTCTGTTACATACATAATAAAGCATGTGCAGAAGTATAAATGAGTTTTTCCTTACTATATCATCATTGTATCTTGATAAATTTCTGTTTATTTCAAAATTTTATGATTCATATTTATACTAAAGCTGAAGTTTGGGGGACGCAAAAATTCTTTGAAAATTAAATATTATTTGTCCTTAATTTACTAATATATTCTTAAAAAAAAATATTAACATAACATAAGGAATGAAAAATCTATTTAAGATTACTTAAAGTTTTGAATTAATAAATAATTTAGAAAACTTAACTAAAATTTCAATAATTTTGACTGATTTTAAGAATATAATTATTTAACTTAAAGTATAATAAGATTAAAATTTTTTCCTATTTATAGTAAAGAGTATTGTATTCTTAAAATACTAAGGAATCAAGATTATTAGTTGAAAAATAAAATATTGAAATAATTTTTGAAAAATACTTATTAAAAATGTCATATTTATTAAGTAAAAATGTATAAGTTTTTAAATATAAGTTAAGGATAGTGAAGTTTAAAATCATTAACAGGCTATCCAAAAATAGTAATCCTCACTAGAAAAAGAAAAAGAAAGATAAAAAAAAGGATTGAAAAACAATCCCTGAAAAGAAAAAGAAAAATATATATGATTGAAAAACATTCCAAAAGAAAAAAATGTGAGGAGAAGCTTGAGGAAAGCCTAATAAAAAATTGGCTTCACTTGAATTATCTTATAGAAAGAAAACTAATAACTTTTTTAACTTAATTTTTGTGTAAAAATATTTTTACTAGAAAAATGTTTCATGAAATTCTTTTTCTTGTAAATATTCTATGTGACCTTAATATGATAAATTACAATTATTCTTGAAATAAATAAAACAAATTGGAAGTCTTATGATTTGGTAGTTAAATATTCTTTAATTCATAAAATTAAACTTAATTAGTGAAATTTGGTTAATGATTTGCTAAAGCTTTTATAAAGCCAAAAATTATAAGAAATCTTATTATTTAAACTTCATTCAAAATGTCATACATTTTATGTAATTAAAAGGGTTACTTGAAGATAAGCAACGTTTAAGTTTAGGGAAATTGGATCCACTTGAAAAATACTTATTTTTATGCCTCATTTATGATTCAATTCTTAAGGATATTATGCTTTAATGAAAGGTATTTTTATATTTTTGGATGTAGGTGATAAAAAAGAGTTCAAGAAGGAAGAAAGAGAAAAAAGGAGCAAAAAGAAAGCTAAAAAATAAAGTTGCCAAAATTTTAGGTTCGGCGCCTAGGCGCCAGAATCCGGCGCCTAAGCGCCAGCTCGATACTGAAGCAGATAAGATTTTTGATGACTTTGGGTAGTTATTTTGATGGTGTTAAGCAGTTGTTAGACCTTCTAGAAGACTGGAAGTTAGTCCTAATATATAGGACATGTGATACAATGCATTTGGACACCGAAAAATAGTTTTAATCGCGAACAGGTGCGATCCAAAGTGAAAAGGTGGGAAGACCTGGTCACGGACTACGGCGCCTAGGAGCCAGATTCCGACGCCTAGGAGCCACTTTCTGATGCCTAGGCTCCACATTTAACTTCTAGAAGATACATTGTATTTGGACAAATTTTGAGGAGATGCCTTAAGCAACCCCTAGTCAAATTCGGAGCTCTATAAACAGGAGTCAATTCTATGGAGAAAAGTGCACCCTAAAGCCCCTTTTAGCACCCCATAGTCCCATTGCATCCTCTAGTCCCTCTCTAGCATCAAAAAATTTTAGGGAGCAACTTTTTTTAATATTTAGTGAGTTTATTTTGAGTAGTAAGTATGAGTTTTCAAGTATTGTTGTTGTTGAAGTCTTGTACTTTGCATTGGAGTCAGTAGGAGTTAGCATATCACTTAAAGGAACATTTCAGATAAGTATTTGTAACTTGGTTCAAAGTTTTATATGTATGTTTTTTGTGTGAATTCAATGTGCTCTGAGTTGTTAGTTTTCTTTCTCCTTTCAATTATGGAAAGAAAATAAGATAATTAACTTTTTTTGGAGAACTTAACTTAAAATATTTATAAAAATTGTGATAAGTTTAATACCTGATCTTAATTTACTTTTTAAGCTGGACATTTAAATTTTTAATACCTGTTGAAGAATTTTGAGGCCTATCCGGAGATGAGTTCTTAACTAGTAGATATAAGATGAATCCTTGGGTAATTGAATGCTATATTCGGGTTATTCAAGGTGAACTGCAAATAAATAGGAAGATATGGTTTATTGGGCATAGAATTGATTTATTTTTAGAGTGACAGACTAAATTCTAATAGTTTGGTTTATAGAGAGGGATCAGGTCAATGGTAGGGCTGACCATAGCCACCCTTGGACTTCTAGAAGTGTGAGCCTAGATTAACCCATTTTGCTAATAAAACATCCTGAAATGATTTATAGATTAGCCAATGTTCTTTATACTATCGAGTGAAGGTAAAGAATAAGAATGCTTGTCTTTGGCACAATACCATAATTTAAGTTCTTCACAAATGATAATTAATCTGAAAAATCTTGGAATAATTGAAAAAGGAGAAAGCTGTTTTGTTTATTCTTGCACTAATCTTTATTTTATTGTTGCTTACATTTAGTAGAAATTAAATTAAACTTCAAAATATGAATTTTTAAAAGAAATAAAAATAATAATTAATTTAAATTTAAAAATTTAATAAATTTCTTAAATTAATTTTCTCGAAATCTTCCCTGTGGGGTCAATAACAAGGACACCAATAGAGCCCTGTATTACTTGAAACGATACGTATACTTGCATTTGAAATTGTGACTTTTACAAAATTTATTATAAATATTTAAACATAAATTCATAAATTCTTACATAAGTAAAAGTGGGATCGCATCAAGTTTTTGGCGCCGTTGCCGGGGATTAAATCTTCTAGCAGTGGTATCAAATTCTTGCATTTTTAAGTATATATATAGTCGTAACACAGGTGGCCAATCTGTAACATTAATGAAGGTCTAGTAAAAATAACATCACATTTATGAACTAAGTAAATTTCTACGCAAATATAAAATCCTAAACATGCATCTAATTCATTGCAAAAAAAAAAATGAAGGTGATGGCATAAGGAGTAAAAGGATTGATCAAATTAAGTAATAAAATTTGTGCCAATAAGGAACATATGTCTACCTACCCTCTTCCGAGTGTATAGGTACGCTTAGTATTCTATTTGTTTTACGGAACTATCTGTCACCTAGAAGCATCTAATAGAAATAGATCATTAAATTATATTTCCCTAAAAGTTACATTGCCACCTAAACTATTTTGCAATAGCCAACCAGACAATGTGAGTTCACTCAAGTTATAAGATCACCGCTCTCCCGAGTCTTAGTTACAACTACAAAAAATTTTAACATAACATATTGCCACTTAATTTATCTCAATGAAGTAAAGATGATATTACTCATCACAAGAGATTGAAATCATTCTAAAAGAGAATGAATTTTCCTACACATACCACTACTTAGAAATAAAAAAAGAGTAAAGAAAACAGCTCTCGAAGCATAGAGAAAACGCAACAGAAAAATTCATTTAAATCAAAGAAAATCCACATGGAGGTGTTCACAACAATTATAGAAAATGAAGAACAAAATACTAATCCTTTTTCCTTGAAAGAAATATGAAAATTTCTCCAACAAAGCCTCCCGCTAATCCATGCAACATTAGTACAATTTCTTATCTCTGAAAAATCCCTCACTAATCTCACCAAAAAAGATAGTAATCTAAAATCCTACTCCTATCTAAGACACTTTAACATTCTTGGACATTCCAAGTCTTCCCAAATGTCGAAAGGGGTCAAAAGGTGCATCTCCAAATCACAAAGGGTGCTTTTTAATGCCTTGGGTCCTCTAAAACAGCCTCCAACCATTTCTCGAGCCTAGGCACTAGTTTCAAGAATCTTGGCACCATCTTCTCATCATCACTAGCACCTAGGCACCATCCTTCAGGGAGCTCCAACATTTCACCCAGTTTTGCTTCGTTTCAACTCTATCTCGCCCCTTTTTAGCTCAGCTACGCTCCAAATAGGTTTACCTACAAAATAGAGATGAAAATAACATTTCCTTTAAAGTATAATTTTATTCAAAACATTTGATAAATATAGAATAAATTAAGCATATAAAGTCATATCAAAATGCACGAGATCAAAATTTTCTTCTTTGGCTCCAAATTACACCGTTTTTGCTTCATTTTCACAAAAAGTCCATTTTTTGTACCTAAAGAAAAAAATATGCAATATAACTTCCTTTAAAGTGTGATATCATTAAAAATGTGTATAAAATGAGCATGAAATGTGCACTAAAAATAGATAATTTTTTGGTAGATTAATTCCCCTAAACTTAAACGTTACTTGTTTTCAAGTAACACTACAACATTAACAATATATTGATTTGTGTTAGTGGGTTTCTTTAAGATGAACAAAATTTTTTTCCTATAAATTTTATAGTCCAACTTAGAAAAATTTAGATTAAATTAGATGATATCTAAGGTATCAGTATATCTACAATTAAACTATAGGAATCCTGATCTTCTATATAATTCAGAAATAATTGAAAATTTTCCAAACTTTAGATGTTTTAAAAAAATTAATTTCAGAATTTACGACATCTATAAAAAATAATTTTACTAATACTTACTGAAATTAATCTTAGGATTGATCCTACGTTTTCTCCCATATAAAGATTCAAGTGAAATCAATTTTTTATTAGGTCATATTCCTCAAGCTACTTCTCCCTTTTTTGTCATAGAATTGGTAGATCTGGTGATTGGGGACGGAGATAGGGTGGTTTATAACTGTTTCTCGTAGGATTGATATACAGGGTTTTTATAGAAAGTCATACATTATATGAAATAATTTGTATATTTGCGTAATACCCCTAGTGAGAAAACTAATTCTTTAAATCTAGTTATTTTATATTCATTCTCACTAGCCATTTAATACAACTTGGGTAAAGTTTTGGCAAAATAAGAAAATTAAATATCTATGTAATTGCGGGTTAGGTCAAGTTTTTGAGTATGTTAATTATTACAACTAATTATGTTCAACAAAAATAATGAAAGAGACTTAGACGTCCAATTACGTTTAAGGGTCATAGCTGAAGTAGGAATGTAGATTTCTACCATTCCTGGAGAGATTGGTGAGGGATATTTTAAAGATGTGTGTAAGGAATTTTACTACTGTTGCATGGATAAGTGGAAGGATTTGTTCGAGAGATTTTCATCTTTCTTTCAAGGGGAAAGGAAAAGTATTATGTTCTTCATTTTCTATAATTATTGTAAACACTTTCTTGTGGATTTGCTTTGATTTAAATGAAGTTTTCCTTTGTGTTTTCTCCATGCTTCATGATTTTTTTTGCTTTACTCTTTTCTTTTAATTTGATTTAGTGGCATGTGTAGGAAAATTCATTCTCTTATATAAGGATTCCAATCTCTTGTGATGAGTAATATCTCATTTACTTCATTGACATAACTTATGTGGCAATAGATTATGTTAAAATTTATTGCAGTTTAAACTAAGACTCGGGAGAGCATGATCTTACAACTTGATTGCACTCACAATTATTGGTTGGCTATTTTAAAATATTTTAAGCGGCAATGTAAATTTTAAAGAATTAAAATTTAATGATTTGTTTCTATTAGACATTTTTAGGTGATCGATGGATGTATAAAATTAATAAAATACTAAGTGTACCTATACACTCAGAAGATGGTAGGTAAACATATGTTCCTTGTTGGCATATAACTTTTACTTAATTCTATCAATAGTCTTACTACTTATGTCATCATCTTCATTTTACTATTATTTTTTAATTACATAGATGCATGTTTAGGAATTTTAATTTTCTCAAAAAATCTCTTATTTCATAATTGTGATGATATTTTTATCGGATCTTCATTTACTTTATAAATTGGTCACTTGTATTGTTATAATTTGTGGAGAAAACTTATAGACCCTAATGGGTTATGATTTCTTGGCTAGTAAGTGTCACATTTTACTTTGGAAAGAGCTGTGGCGATCGTCCGAGGGCAGTACCAAAAATATGGAGATAAAATTTAATGGGCATATAATATGTGTTTCTTGAGTTTCAGGCTAGATGCTTTATCAATTTGGTCTAAAGTTTTGAAAAAGGGTAAATGATAGGTCCTATATAGAGTGCACAACGAGTAATCTAAGAGTGAGAGACTAGAACCTACCCAACACTACTATAAATGATAGCACCAACCTTTAGATTAGCCAATCTTCTTTATACACTTGATAGATGGTAAAGTATAGGTATGCTCCTATATTTCATAATACCAAATTTTATGTTCTAAACATTTTAAATCCTCTACTTATTATGAATTATTTGTAAGGAGAATGTTTCTTTATTTATATTGCTTAAATAATTGCATTTACTTTTTCTTGTATTTACAGAAGCTAGTAAATTTGATTTCACCTTTAATATTTTTTGATATTTTAAAACTTAACTCTTCATATTTTTTTTGTAATTTTAGAACTAAATTTATTTTGGTTCTTAACAGTTCCTCGTGGGATCGATACTGGGGTTTCTCTAGAAAATTGTATATTACTTGAAACGAGACGTGTACTTACACAGTACCCCTAGTGAGAAAACTAATTCTTTAAATCTGATTATTTCACATTAATTCTCACTAACTGCTTAATATAATTTGGGTTAAGTTTTGACAAGTTAAGGAAATTAAATATCTACATAATTGATGGTTGAGTCAAGTTTTTGGCACCGTTACCGGGGAACGAACCGGGTGTTGACCTCATTTTTGATGAGGTCTTCTCTTCTCTCTATAGTACTTAGGATCTAGCCTTAGGCTTTTCCATTTACTATCCTAGAGGATTAGAATTGGGACCCACCACTTAGAAATTCAAACCACTTCTTAACTCCCTGCAAACTCCACAAACTTGACTGTAGACCCTAATCACCTAGAGGGTTGAAATCAAATGTGGAAGTTTAAAGGATGAGTTCTTATAGGACTCTTTGGCCTTAGGACTACCCTGGGTGGCCTAGTCCGGTGAAGTGCTGACTTACACACACACTACACCTATACTCTACACTTTCACACACCTCCTAGAAACACACCCATACCTAACTTGACCTCCTGACTCACGAAGGTGATTCACATGGATGGTCCTTAACCCCTGAGCCCTTGGCTAAGAGGGTTATGAACAACATAGTGGATGCCTCAAATGAGTCCCTTCATGGCTCATGTGAGCTTGATATGGCTTCATGGCTCATGTGAGCTTGATATGGCTTCATGGCTCAACAAAAATGATTGCATTCCACTTACATTCACCTAATCTTCAATTTTTCAAATTTTCAATTTTTGACCCCCGGGACCCTACACCCGCCTAGACTACCCAAAGCCCTGGAAATTACCCAAAATTTTCAAAATTTCCAAATCACCCAAAATTCCCCAAAATTAACCTTGAACATTTCCTGACCAATCAAGTTGATCATCCATAGCCAAAAATATCAAAAATTCCAAAAATACCTCCCAATACCCTCCAAATACCCAAAATACCCCTCTTGACCCAAAAATCCAAAAATTCAGAAAATTCTCAAAAAATTCTAGAAAATCCCAAATATTTCCAATTTCATTTTGTTCAACTACACCATGCCTAATTTTGTCAATTTACCCCATTTGTGTCAAAACCCCCAATTTGACCCATTTTAACCCTAAATGAACCCAATGTCAAGCCAAACCTACCCAATTGACCCAAATTCTGGTCCAATTCAATTCTAAACTTCAATTCAACATTCCCAAAACCAATCTAGATCAAATCCAAGTCCAATTTGATTGACATTTGAATCCAATTTCACTTTTGGCCTTAAAGCCCAATTTGGGCCCATGACCCAAACCTAATCCAAACTAACCCAATTCAACTCCAATTAATCCCAAACCTTTTCTAAAACTTTCCTAACATCCCCACAAACAAAACACTAACATGATTTTTCCAAAATTTGGACCCAAACCCCACTCAAATTCAACCCAAAACTAAAAGGCCCAATTTTGACCTAAACCCAAACCTAACCCAAATAAGCCCAAACCCCAAAATCAAAACCCAACCAAAGCTAAAATTTCTTTGAAACACTCCCATAAACATTTCCCAACATTTTTTTTACATCAATTTCACCCTAGCCCAACATTGGCCCAAGTTAGCTCAATTTGACCTACATTGACCCATTCACCAAAGAGGTCCAAATCCAACCCAAACCTAGCCCAAACACTTCAAATTTATTCCAAATCATTCATGAGACATTCCTAAACTAAATTCAACACTTATTGGATCCAATCCTTTGTAAAATTCTCATCCTAAAATCCATTTTAAAATCCAAAAGCCCACTTCTCTAAACCATTTTAAAAGCCGATCTTCACTAAATTTCAAAGGCACAAAATTCATCCAAAGTCCATATGACACTCTTCTTCATCATGCATTCAATTAAAATTATCCCTTAAGTCCTAATTCAATCATCAAATGGTTCCAAATCAATCCATATGCCAAATCCCATCAAATCACCCCTAAATTACCAAAATTTCTAAAATCCATTTTCATGAAATTGACCAAGCCTTTTCCCAAGCCAAAGACAAGCCAAAGACAAGCCATGAAGCCACTCTGAAGCCACTCTTAAGAACTCCTCATAAAGACCTTACCACATTGGGTAAAAGGAGGAGGTCCTTTCTACTTTCCCATAAGGTGATTAACCACTCCCATGATTCCTCTTAACCATGCTTATGCCTAATTGTGCTTGGATGGTGACTTGACCCTACTGATTATGTTGAACCAAATCACTTTCCCTTCAGCCTAAACCAGGCCTTAGGTGGTGAACCTAGCCCAAAATCATGGGTTGACTCATTTGAACCCAAAATAGCCTTCCCCCCATTCCATTTCAATCCAAGCTCTTTACACATGACATTGGCCAATTGCCTACACAAAACCCCAGCCCTGACCCACCTGAACTTGAGGGTGACCATTGCCTGCCGGCCAGCCGCCTGGATCGCCGGAAAACACCATGGCCGAGACCTTGGGAGGAGCCAAAAATTTTAATTCTCCCATGCTGACTTGTCTCAACCCAAATGGACAGCATAGCTCCTCTTCTCCTCACCAGAGCAGCTGATCCCCAGCCTTAAACCCCCTTGGGAGGCCCTCCACCCTCTCCTATTTAAACACCACCCCCTCTCGGCCAAGAGAGGTGCTGAACCAGACCTTACTGAAACCCTGCCAAAATTGCTCCAGCCACTCTCCATACTTGGAGCAGTTGATCCCCAGTGACAATTTGCCCTAATCCCCACCAAAAGAGCCCAATTTCTCAGCCAAAATTCCACCCAAAACTAGGACACTTCTCCACAGTGGATCAATCCCCAAATTGATTTGTCCTACACCTTCACCAGACCAAGGGAAGAAGTCCACTAGCAAAAGCCCCCTCTCCAGACCACCCATCTGTTCCTGAGTCCAAGCTTTGTGATCGGGCTTGGTCGAAATCATACCTAGGCAATTCACCAGACCAGGAGACTTCATCTGGAGCTTGCTTGGACCCAATCAAAGGTGACACAACCCTCAGATTGAAGCCACACTTCTCTGAGCAAAGGTATGAGCCAACTCTTTATCCCGAGCTTCTGGAGATTCTCCATTTCGAATGCCTTAATTTTAATGCATGATCACCATATAGATGTATTCGTCTCTTCAAGACGAATCCATAGAGCATAAGAACACGAAAATCTGTTAAGCATTGAGTGAGATATTAGGGTTTTAGTGTGGACGGTTCTCGGGCTAGGAGGCTTGGGGACGATGAATGGATGTCGTTCATTTAATACACGCACGGACGGACGGCCAGGATCGCACCGGATGAGGAGACGGAACGATACAGCGGCCCCCGGAGCGCTGAGTTGGATTGCGGCGCCGAATCAGAAGACGACGCGTGTGCGTTCGGAGCTGCCGAGGTTGAGCTGGCGCCGCGTCAGTTAAATAGAAAAATAGGGATTTTTTTCTATTTATTTAATTCCCTAAACTTCAAAAATGCATAACTTTGTGTAGAAAAATCAGAAAAATAAAATAAAAATACCCTCTTGCTCAGTGAACAGAAGAGAATAATGTGGAAAAGAAATCATTTAATTTCATCAAGTATTTTATTTTTAATGATTTATTTACCCTCTGCATTGTTTTAATTCTCCATGCATATAGGAAATTCACCATGGCATGAGACCATAAGGCTTTTGAAGCCTCAGAACTTGGGAACATTCCTCGAATTTTCCAAGGTCGTAGGCCATCCCTATGAGAAGTTATTGATTTTTTAAATTCATGTTACTGTTTTGAGTATTTTAAATCTAATAATTAGCATGTTGTGAAATAAATTCTAGGAAAATTTGGTGATGTTTCTTATGACCAGAGGAACCTAGAAAAATAGGTTTTGAGTTAATCCACTTGGAATAATCCTAATTGGCTTAAACACCCAAAATAGGTCCCTAATTAATTAGAGCTAATCATACATCAAATTGACTTGACATCAATTCTCCACTGACCTTTAGGATTAGAGGAACCCACCATAAAAATTTGAAGTCAATTGGACTTGCTTAGCCCTACTAAATGGGTTGATTAAACCATTTAGCCAATTTAAACTTTAAAAATTGATAACTTTCAAAATACTTTTCAAAAATTCACCAAATTGGTTTTGGAGCCTTTCGATATTAGGGAATTTAAGAAAATTAAAATTTCAATTTTCTAAAAAGGTTGATTTTTTGTATTATTTTAATATTTTAATAAATAAAAAAATAATAAAAATCACAAAAATAATAAAATTCACCAAAATGTCACATTTTGAATTTTAATCACTTAGGAATAAACCCCATATTTTTCTTAGGTCAATTTGATGAGATATTAAATTTTAAAGCCCTAAGGTAATTTTAAAATTAAAAAAATGTATTTTTTAGCATTTCCACTAAAATAATCCTAATAAATCAAAGAAAAATCAGAAAATTGTAAAAATTGATTCTCTCGATTTCCTTGATATCGAGAGATTTTTGAAAAATATAAAATTCATTTTTCAACCTTTATTTTATTTTTAAATTAATTAATACTCCAAAACCCAAAATAATTATAATAAACATAATATAATTCAAAAAATCACCAACATTGGTCCAAGTGGTCCTCTGGTCATTAGGAATATCCCATAATTTTCTTAAGGACAGAAACTTTCCCTTGGTCATATTATTAAATTTTCCTTAGAAATCCCTATTTTCCACCAAAAATAATTACATAAATAAATTAAATATAGAAAAATCACATTTTCTCCTCTCATGTCTTTATTGACATATGAGTGAAGCCACATAAAAATTTCAAGTTCATTTAAGCTCAATTTAGTGAGTTATGAAATTATTAAGCTTGAAGGGCAAAATGGTAATTAAAATTTTCATCTTTAATTAAAACTTTAGGTTTAATAAAATTAAAAAGTAAAATATTTGATCTTAATCTGATTTGGATGATTGAAACTTGAATAATTGAAGGGTAGAAACCTATTAAACAATTTAAAAATAATAGAAATAAAACTTAATTAAATAATCGATTAAATTTGGAAGAATAATAAAATTGGAATTATTAAAATAGGGATATTATTAGGAAGAGATTTGTTCTTTAATTTAAGAATCCCTAAATTAATCATCTCAATAATATTTAATTCCAAATTAAAATGATAATCCAAATTTAAGATTTAAAATGCTAAAAGACTTAATCATTAAATTAAATTAAAGTTAAATTATTTAAATTAAATCCTTTTAAAATTTCAATTAAATTAATACTTTAATAATTAATTAAAAATTAAATCATCTTTAAAAAAAATAAATAAATTAATTAAATATTAAATTAAAATTAAAGATAAAATTAAATTAAAGTTTAAATTAAATTAAATTAAATTAAATTAGATTAAATCATATCAAGTTAAATTGAATTAAATTAAGTTAAATAATAGAATCAAGTTAAAAATTAAAATTAGACTAAATTAAATTAAAATTAAAAGTAAAACCAAATTAAATTAAATTAAAGTTAAATTAAATTGAATTAAAAATAACATCACCTAAGACATAAAGAAATTCAAAAATAAATATGAAGCAACTTGAACACTATTCCAAATTTAAACCCGTTAACTGAAATTAAATCACAAACCTTTTGAACATCAATTTGCCCTCGAAAGCTTTTTGTTGTCATAACTCCTAAACAAAACGTTAAAGGAAGTGATATTTCACTCATAGGATATTCAAATGTCCTAGTTCACTAAGCAAGAGAACAAAACTTAATTAAACCTCGGACGATTACTTCACCTGATTGATTAAATCCATTTGGACTTAAAACAATCCTAGCAGTATTGAAAAGATGTTTAAGACTCGTCTTAAGCACTTCCTCAATATGATAGGATGTTTATAAGAACAATTGAATTTAATTATTCTTTCGATGAAGAAAATCGTCCTCAAACCAAAACACAAGAACCTAGACGTCATAGGAAATGACTAGCTATAGGATTAGGAATTTGGTAGAAAACCATAACCCTTCCCTTAGCTTTACCTAGGAACTTGTTTAAATATTCTAAATTGTGTTTAAGTGCAGTTTGGGATGACAGGAAGACCCTCCAGGTACGCTTTTATTTTGTTGCAATTTATTTAATCGCATCGCACTTACTTTTCTTGCATGATAAACAACTGTTGCATGAAAACCCACACTATTAGGGTAGCCCCTAAAATTGAAACCCAAAACTAAATTAAAAGTCATTGCAAGATAAAATTCACCGCCACAACATTTCAAAATATAAAACAACTCAAAATTTAATCACAAACAGAACACAAAACTACAATTACAACTAAATTAAAACGTCTTGTTGGATGATCGGGAATACCTCGGATGATGTAACCTACGTGTTGCTAACGGGATTTCCCACGGCCTAAATGAAAGTGTGGAACTCATTTAGTTGAGTTTAGCAAATTCATCCGGACTAAGTTAATCCGATAAAAATAACGATGCCGAAGGATGGAACCGTGGGATCTTAACCGGTGTTGTTATAATCAACTTTAAGATTTGTTTTAAATAAAACATAAAAAACACTTGGAAATTAAGATTTTCTCTAAACCAAAACACTTTTCTCATCTCCTGATTTTTGACTTCTATAACTAAACCTCTACAACAACAAGGAGCTCGGAGCATGGTGGGCAGCACGACCATCGTCATCAGCAAAACCCAAATCTGCTTCAGCAAAACTTTCTAAGAATTAAATAACTAAGCCATAGGATTTCGAGGTAGTTTGCCTAGTGCAACATAAATCCTCAACTTTTCGTTAGGCATTTGCATGATCATGTCATGTAAATTAAGCCCTAACCGGTCTTAGGACTCCGAGGTAGTCGTTTGATACGACATAAACCCTCACATCTTCCAAGCTATTTGTATGATTTTATCATACAAATATAAGTCCAAATTAATTAAAATTGGCAAGATCAAAACATTAAACAAACATTAGGACTTTCCTAAATCCAAGCCAAACAATAGGATAGTTGGGAAATTACCGAAGTTCTCTTCGAATCTGTGATTTCTCCTACCTTTCTTCCTTTGAATTCCCAAAACAAAATGTTCCAAACTTGATCCATTCCCTATTGAAATTCCAAAATTCAATCCTTTGAAAACTTAAACTTTGAAATTCTTGAGAGCAGAATTACTGATTATTATCGTGAGTTTTCTTCGGTGATTCCCGTCACTTAAGAATTTTAAGAACCCAGGTAATATAAACCCTGTTTAATGCTTTCATATTAAGCAGGGGAATTTGTCGGCTTATAAAATTGGTTCGCAGACCAAACGGATGTCACAAATCTTCTAGTTTATTTAATCGAGCCCCATCACCAAACAATGTGTCTATTCTTCGAGATAGATACATAGTTTGTGATGCGGTGCTCGTTTATATAAACTATTTGGGATGTGAGATCGGTTTTATTTCATATCTTAAAATTTTCAAATTTAACATTATTTTCAAAATCAAATACTACTTTTAAAATTATTTATTTAAATTAAATTAAAAAATTCACCGACAATTTCTGTTAGGCGACCCCCTTTTTAAAATAAAACACACAACCTAAAAATAATGCCGACAATTTCTGGCGACTCCGCTGGGGAAAATTCCTCTCTCCATTTTAATCAGACAATTCTGCTTTCAAAAATCGGTAGTGTATCCATGTTCCTAGTGGATCAAACTACCCTTCTTTCCGTTGGAATACTATGTTCATTTGTACCTTGAACAAGTATAGCCAACATTCTCTCGGATTTAGGAGCCACTGTTTAGACACCCCTAAACAGAGAGGTTCCGAGAGCCTTTTACCTCATTTCTGAGGTGGGGTGGACCCCAAATAGGTATTAGTTTAGGAGCGGTCTTGCGGGTCGAGAAGTTTCTACAAGACTTTCTCTTCCTTTTCCAGTTCCTAATCAATTCCTTTTACTCTTCCTACAACTCTCCTTCTTTTAATAATTCTCCCTCCTAACGGACAAATCTTTCCGAAAAGACAATTTTCCTTTAATACCACAAATACACTAAGATAAACAGAAATGTGTTCGGACTCTTTCTTTTTCGTCATAAGTTTTACCACAAGAAGAAGCACGATTCGGGGACTAACACTTGGAATCTGCCCTGTAGAAATGGAAGCCCCAAAACTGATCTTCTCCTTCGTCAACGGACTTGACCTGGCCGTGTTCAAGGACGAACTGCCTGATAATGGAATTATTCGATTCGGACAAGGATTCGGGGACACCGACATCAAAATCCCCGACGTCACTCTCTTTTCACTCACAAGCAAAGTATCAGAAACTGAGAAGCCTTTGATTGAGTTTAACCTCAAGTCAACTCATGAATTCCCTCCTTTGCGGAAGATTCCAACCGAGAGGAGTATCGCTCGTCCACGTAAGGACCGTTGTTGCTACCCCACCGGTCTAGTTGTCTCCGCACCTACCCCGCCTTCTACCGTACTAAAGGGAAAGGAAATTCGTAACTATGACAAACCCGTTACCGTGGAGGGTACGGACCTTCCCGTGAGACCTTCTATTTTTGAAATCGGGTCCAGTCTCGAGAATTCCATCGCCGACACGGACTCGCAGAAGGAACAAAAGTAGAAGGATTGCTAGAGAAGCCGCAGCCGCCGAAGTTGCTTTCCTAGAAGAAATCCCGAACCGCCCGAGTATACACCGCCGCCCGAATACATACCACTTTTGGGAGGAAGCGAGTTCCATCCCCTCTCCGCCGTAGAGGATGAAGAAAATGTTCGCAAGATTGCCGCCGCATTGCCTCAGCCTCGTATATTACAACGATAGCCGTAAGAAAAGGGCTAGAATTACGCCATTTGCTCGACTGCAAACCCCGATAGTAAAAGTTAGCGTAGAAAGAAAAATGCCCCGTATCGAAATTTTAAGAAGGATAGGGCGGGTGCCGACCAAGTCTCGTCTTGGGCCGCGAGTAGAACCCGTTATCGCCGCGGAGAAGCCAAATAAGAGAATGAAAGCTAGTCCACTCGTCGTTGTTTCGGGACTACGGATTAGGGAGGATACCACCTTCCAAAGCATTTGGTCGAAAGACCATCCGATCCTAGACCTTCGCTCGCTAGAAGGATGGTATGGCATCCCACTACGGACAATTAAGATTAAAACAACGAGCTCGAGAAGGAAAGTCTCGTCAGGTGACTTGAGTCCGAAGAAAGCGCTACCGCAGTGAAGGGGACTCATGAGAAAGAAACCCGACAGTTATCACATGACAATTGCAAGGATGTACAGAAAAGACCACTAGAAGATGCTATGGAAAAGCTAAGAATTGATATTCGGCGATTAGCAAAGGAAAGAGAAGAGAAATTCAGAGATGAGGTTGACTCGTCAGAGTTCATGGATGATGAATATGCAGAAACTAACATGGTTGAAACACGAGCTTCATCAGCTTCACAAGGTGCCCCTGCAGCCGCAGAAAGAGAGGAGCCGGAAGTAATGAGGAGGCAGCTTCAAGAGAAAGACGATATGATCGCCCAAGTGGCAAAAAGGATGGAAGAGATGGTTGTAGCCCTAGCCACTCTCCAGAATCAGGTTCAACCCCAAAGAGAAACACCCCGTAAGTCATTCACATTGTAGACGGAGGAAAGGAGATTACATCCGTCAACGAGGATGATCAGTTAAAGAAGGATACAACACAAAGCATGATTCTGGAAAAAGATATCAAGAACTTGGTGGAACAGCAGGTTCGAGAAGCCTTGGCACAATCAAAGAGCGGGACATCCATTCGGACGGGTAGGCCTTAACCCGAAGAAATCGACGCTGTCCAATATCCGAAAGGCTTTGTACCACCTCTATTCAAGACCTTTGATGGAACCGGAAACCCTCGGTAGCATGTTGCACATTTTCGTGCCAGTTGTTGCAATGCCGGTGGAAGTGATGCTTTACTCTTCCGACAATTTGTCAGCAGCCTGTCAGGGATTGCCTTTGATTGGTATGCGGAATTACCGAACAGTTCGGTGAAGACATTTTCAGAACTAGAGAACCTCTTCATCAAGCGATTTTCCGGAGCTCAGCACCACCTCACTATAGGTGATTTAGTGGTAGAGAAGCAGAAACCCAACGAAACCTTGGTGGACTACATACTTCGTTGGAGGAACCTAAGTATGAAGTGTGAACCACAACTACAAGAATAGCATGCAGTCAGCATTTTACTTAAGAGTATTCATGGCCCGATAGCACTTCTCCTCAAGGGATTTACTATTAAGACTTTCGAGAAGTTGTTAAGCAAGGCCGGAAGCTTGCAAGAGGAGGCGAAGCAATTAAGTTTCACCGACAAAACGTACAAACAAAAGCCCGTGAAAACTTTTAAAAAGAAATCCGGAATCGTCACAAATTGTCGATAAAGGCAAGCAACCGATACAAATATCGTCGAACGGCCGCAACAACCTCAACGAGATTACCAAGCAACCCCGACCCGACTATCGCTCATCTCAACAGTATGAACAACCGCCTCGTCCGCAACGTACGTTAAGGGAGCTTCTGAGCAGGGAGTATCAATTCAAGAATGAGGCAGTCCCGAAAATGTTCTGCAGTCTGATGAAGACTCAGAATTTTCAACTACCGGAGCCTAAGAGACCAAAAGAAGTCGACAAGAAAGGTGATCGCAACTTTTGCCCTTCCCACCGGATGCTTGGGCATAAGATAGAAGATTGTATTACCTTCAAAAGTTGGCTCAACGACAATCTTCAGAAAGGGAATATAATGATCCCGAAGGAATACATGAAGGAACCCCAGAAAGGAGGTTCCTTCAATGTTATCTCGACGGATCTCATTGTTCCGATAGACCCCTATGCGACTGATGATGGATGGGCTACCGCTTGGACAAAGTCTTCGAAAAAGATTTTAGATCACATCCAAACCGCTTCGGTGCGAGCCTCAATTCAGAGTTCAAAACCTGTCAAGTCGACACTATCACTTGCGATAGAAGAACCACCTCAACAAGAGACAATTGAAGAGAAGAAGAAAATCGACGAAGAATAGAAGACTGAGGCTCTTAAGGCTAGACTAGGGGCTGCTTATCCTAGGATAGTTGTTTCCGATTCGGGGGAGAAATCCCTCGAACCTCTGACTCTGTATGATTATCTGCTCACTCCGATGGGATCTTATAATGATAAGGGTTATGGTATTGGCTACGTTTTGACTGTTTCTAACGATTACGTAACTAGCGACAACCAACCTAATCCGGACTTCGATTCTGATACAAGTGAGAATTCTCAAATCATACACAATCTCGACGATCACAATGACAAAGAAGACACCATCAGGGAGGCTACAAGAGTTCAACAAGCAATGAATCTATTTGCGAGTTTCGAGGAGCTCCAGTCACAATAGAGTTAGAGCCTTCGTACTCGAAGCTAATCTAGAAGAACTCGTCATTCGATTCAAGGGGAGACACCAAAGAAACTCAATACTAGATTCAAAAGAAATTACAGAAGTCAACTTAAGAAGTGGAAGAGTTCTACCTCCGAGAATGGGTCCAAAGGATAAAGGAAAGCAGGTGGTTGTTCAAGAAGAATCAACCCCGACAGAAGAAATACCCATTCGGGAAGAAGGCGAGACACATGAAAATAAAGTGGACTACAACGTGCTAGCCCATCTTAGGAAACTACCGGCCAAATTGAGCATCTACGATGCTCTCATCTTATCAAAGGAGATGAGAGAAGCTCTGATCAAGGCCTTAGTTGATCCAGAAATTTGCTTAGCTCAAATGGCCGGAGATTCCTTAGATGAGGTTTGTTCGTTAAAGGAACGACGAGGTGTCACCTTCACGGACAATGATCTACTACTTAGGACGCGAGACCACAACCGACCGTTGTACATTTCGATTATAATCGGGAAGTTTACACTCTCCGAGTATTGGTGGATCCAGGAGCATCAATCAATATAATAAATATTCGAACGCTAGCATACTTGGAAATTGATGCTCGCGAGCTTGAAGCAGACAAAATGTTATTAAGAGGATTCAACCAGAATGGAGAAATAGCCCTCGGATCAATAACACTGCTAATGAAGACCGGCGACTTAGCAAAGACAACCGCAAAATTTCACATAATCGATTCAGAAACGTTGTTCAACACTCTACTGGGCCGACCATGGATACATGAAAACCGGATGGTACAATCATCCCTACATCAGTGCATCAAATACTACGATGGAGGGGAACAGTGCATCAAAGGTGACTTACAACCATTCTCCATACATGAAATTGGAATCCATGAAGATGCAGCTTATTACGCACCCCGAAGAAAACAATCTTCTCCGTAAATACCATAACGAATGAAGCAAAGGAAATTCGTGATGACGAAGAACCCGAAGTTCTAGTCCAACAGATCACTCACCACTCCCTTACGGCGAGATGGTGAAGGTTTCTCCACAACTCGCATCCGAGGTCGAGGGCCGGGGACGAGGTCGTGGCGCAGACGTTACGACGAGTTGGACGGAGGAAACCAACCATCAATGTTGATCGGGAAGACGAGTTCCGAAGAAGAAAGAGAAATCAAGCAAGAAGCAGCGACAATAAGTCGGAAGAAGCCGCAATTCAGGATCCCGCTCGAAGATGAAAAGAATGAAGAATATAAATCGATGTACGAGAAGATTAACCACTATGTACATACTATGACCCTGACCCCGATCCATCGTAATAAGATCGAGGGTATGGTGGTAAAAGAGGTACGTAGCGGCGGTGCAAAGCCAATCAAATTCTACCGTGGTGCTCCTTCCTCCAAAACTGAAAATAATGTACAATTTGAAGATGTCACTTCATCAGAATTAATGGAATTACCATTTGAATGGTACTCTCCCTGTGTTCAAAATTTAATTCAGCGTGGTTTCTTACCTCGACAATGGACAAAAGGCCAATCACAACGTTTTGAAAATTTATGGAATAACTCCGGTCGTCCACCCAATTCAAAGCATGGTCTCGGATTCGGCACAGTAGGATCAGTTGACGATACTGAATTTTGCTTGGTTGTCACTTGCAAGTCCAATGAAGACTGCTTGGAAGCTACAGAAGAACTCGAAGATTTACAAATTAGAGACGCTCCACCAGAATTCGAAGAAGAGATTAAATCTACAATAGATGAGTTAACGGAAGTTAACCTATGTACTAGCAAAGAGCCTAGACCTACCTTTGTTAGCTCCTTACTTAATGAAGAAGACTCCGAAGAAATAATCAAGTTATTAATGGAATTTAAAGACTGTTTTGCTTGGAGCTACGATGAGATGCCGAGTTTAGCTCAAGAGGTCGCGATCCATAAGCTAGAGTGGATCCTACTTCGTCCCGGCCGTACAAGGTCCCAGAAGAATGCATCTGGAAATCGAACAACAAGTCATAGTTGAAGTTAAAAAACTAATAGACGCTAAATTTGTCCGTGAAGAACAATACACGACTTGGTTAGCCAATGTGGTACCAGTCAGGAAGAAGAATGGTCAGATCAGAATTTGTGTGGATTTCAGAGATTTAAACAAGGCATGTCCGGAAGATGAATTCCCTCTACCGATCCTGAATTAATGATCGACATTGCTTCGACACATGAAATATTCTAATTCATGGATGGATCTTCGAGATACAACCAGATAAAAATGGCTCCAGAGGATAAAAAACTTACAGCATTCAGAACGCCGATCGGAGTATAATGCTACACAGTGATGTCATTCGGACTGAAGAACGCAGGAGCAACATACCAGAGAGCGATGACAAGAATTTTTGATGATCTCATCCACAATCAAGTCGAATGCTACGTGGACAATGTGGTCATCAAAAGCAATGTAAAGGACAACCACCTATATGATTTGAGAATTGTTTTCGAACGATTAAGACAATTTAACCTTAAGATGAATCCCTTAAAATGCGCCTTTAGCGTCACCTCCGGGAAATTCTTAGGATTCGTTGTTCGACATCGTGGAATTGAAATCAACCCGGAAAAGATTAAAGCTATCTTAGAAATGCCGCCTCCCAAAACCTTAAAGCAACTGCGATCTTTTCAAGGGAAGCTGGCATATCTTCGACGCTTTATCTCAAACTTGTCAGGTAGGTGTCAGCCTTTCTCGGCACTAGTTAAAAAGGACGCCAAATTTAATTGGGAAGAGAAATGCCAGATGGTCTTTGAGGATATTAAACAATACTTAATGACACCTCCTGTCTTAGCAGCCTCAGTCTCAGGTAGACCGCTAATACTTTATGCCGCGGCTTTAGATGACTCTCTCGGAGCCCTGTTAGCCCAGGTCAACGATGAGGGTAAAGAAAATGCTCTTTACTACCTAAGCCGTCGTTTACTTCCGACGGAAAAAAGATATCCCGCAATTGAAAAGCATTGTTTGGCCCTGATCTTCGCCGCTCAAAAGCTCAGGCACTACATGCTTTCTCATAAGGTCAACCTGATCTCGAAATTTAATCCATTGCAATAATTGATGACTCGTCCAAAGCTTTCCGGCAGACTTGCCAGATGGTCAATGATATTATTGCAATTCAATATAACTTTCGTGCCTCTTCGTGCTGTAAAGTGACAAGTCCTAGCAGACTTCCTCGCAGCACACCCTTTGCCGGCAGAATATCCTCTCAATGACGATTTGCCAGATGAACAAATAATGAGCCTAGAAGATCCTGATGATCGACGTTGGGAATTATATTTCGATGGAGCATCTTCAGCACACAAAGACGAAGAATCGCAAGTGATAAGGCACGGTAAGGTAGGGATCAGATTAATCTTTATAACACCAGAGCGGGGGATGTTAAGATACTCCTACCACTTGAAAGAGCCGTGTACAAACAACGAAGCAGAATACAAAGCCCTAATAACAGGACTGGAATTAATTATTCAAATGGGGATAACAGACATCAACATCTACGGGGATTTGCAGTTAATCATTCAACAGATCGCCGGACAAGACAGAATTTTAAAACCAAGACTCGAGCAATACTTCCAGTATGCCATACAGTTGTTGGAACAGATTCCGAATGTGACGATCTACAAAATTCCCAGAAAAGAAAACGCTTTAGCAGATGCGTTAGCCAGTCTCGCAAAAGAATTTTCCTGTTTGCAAGATGAGTCAGTAGAAGTGTCAGTTCACGAACGTCGGGTCCTATCACAGCTCGACATAGACATAATATACAAATCAGAAAAGGAAGAAGAATTAGTTGCAGCAGTGACAAAAAACACAGAAGATTGGCGACAGCCATTAATAGACTACCTACAAACAGGAAAACTACCAGACGATAGGTCGCTAGCCCATCGGATCAAGAAAAGAACTCGTCCTATGCATTAATAAACAACACGTTATACGTAAGGTCTTTCGATCAAATGCGGCTAAGGTGCCTAAGCGGGTCCGAGGCACGTGAAATTGTTAAAGAGGTGCATTCGGGACTCGTGGCGCTCACCGATCCGGGTCCGAAGATGAAAATGAAAATTAAAAGACTAGGGTACTACTGGCCCTCAATGATGATCGACTGCATGAAAATCGCCAAGAACTGTCACCAATGCCAAGTGCACGGGGTGGTTCTACACCAACCTCCAAATGTGTTACATCCGACAATTGCGTCGTGGCCATTTGAATGTTAGGGCACAGATATAGTGGGTCCAATAGAACCACCATCTTTAAAAGGACATCGCTTCATTCTTGCGGCTACAGATTACTTTTCCAAGTGGGCAGAGGCAGTTACACTCAGAGAAGTGAATGCACACCACGTGCTACAGTTTTTCAAGAACCAAGTTGTCTACCGTTTCGGAGTGCCGCGCAGATCATCTCGTATAATGGGTCGACATTCGAAGCACACAAATCAACAATTTTGTCGGAGACACGGAATCGACTGGCGGTATTCAACAATTTACTACCCAAGAGCAAACGGCCTGGCTAAGGCTTTTAATAAAACTCTCGTTCAAATCTTAAAGAAAACCTTAGACGATAATAAGAGAAGTTGGCACGAGAAGTTATTAGAAGCCTTATGGGCCTACCGGACAACCTTCAGAACTCCTACTCAAGCTACACCTTACGCTCTAGTGTATGGGTCCGAGGCAGTGTTACCTTTAGAGGTCCAGACCTTCCTTCACTCGAGATTGCGACTTGCAAACAAAATCACGACAGAAGAGCATGCCGCATTACGACTAGAAGAATTAGAAAGCCCGGAAGGGAAAAGACTTGCAGCACGAGCGAGAATTTAGAACTATACCAAGCCAAGATGGTTCAAGCCCATGACAGATCGGGTCCGCCCAAGAACCTTTAAAGTTGGTGACTTAGTTCTCGTTCTCAAGAGACCTATCCTCGCACACCGCAAGATAGGATAGTATAACCGGAGAAAGTTCATCGCGTAGGCGCAACGAATTTTCAACAAGGTAATCTCGAAGATAAGATCGATTAAAGAAAGAGGATTTGTTAATGTAGGACAAAGCAATTCTTCGTCGCTAATTGAAATGATTTGTGGAGAAGATGGGAAGTGCTTTGCTACATCATTGCCGCAGAAGTCGTTCCAAACCTGGTTAAAGAATTATATGCCAATTTACATGGAATCAACCAAGGAAGTGTTTATGCGCGAGGTTAAGCGATTACATTCAATTCTGTATGAATTAATGAGTCGTATATGCTCGAGAATATTCCGTAATGTTATTATTCAAATTTCGTGCCGAAGAGAGAAAAGATGAATGAAATATACCAATATTTGATGGACAAAACTGATGACCGAGAAGGTAGAGTAGAACGGGTATGTTAGTTTCTCTACAACACTTTTAAATCCTCGTTTCAAACATTGGCACTTTTCATCTCTCATGGGGTTATTGCCAACGATGAAAATTGGCAAGTCACGAAAGAAAGTGCAATTTTGAACTATCGCATTCAAATGGGATGACCTTTGATATTGGATCAATTATTGTGAAATCTCGTTTATACTCGATCGTTCAAGGATCATCCCAAGGGCTTCGACATCCTTCCACAATTTTCTCACTCAGCTTATTTCAAATTTCATACGAGATTTAGGAGAAGTTACTGCTACCCCGGAAACCCTTAGACGCAACTCAAATGTGTTCCCGCCCAATGATGGAGAGAGGATGTAGGCTTGATTATGGATCAAGCATCGCAGCACTCGTTCCAATTCAACCATTGCGCAGATAAGACATCGATGTTTCGTATAAAATCAAGAATTTGGAGAATCAGGTACAAAACTTAATGAGTACAAGCATAAACATATCCGATTTCTTTGATCATATCGATTGGAGAATGAAAGAACATTTTGATCATACTCGACAATTCGAGGCGAGTATGGTTCAATCGATGACAAGGATGGTACTTCGATCGATGAAGATTGAACCTAAGAATTTCATTCCTACTCCTTTACAACCTGTTATTCCATGTTCACGCAATGGAGATATCAGAGGATAGACTAGCACTAGTTATGAAGAGTAGTAGACTTAATTAAGATGTAGTTTCGTTTTCAACAATGTTTGAATGTTTGTGTGTTTCCGATTTCTATACTACTTTATTAATCTCGCATTTCGATGAGATTAAGTTTCCGAAATGTTTTGTTTTCAGTGTTTTGAGTGTTGTGGTTTGGATTGCGACGCTCATTATATGGATTTAGGTTAAAAAAATACCAGCTATGTGTGTTATGTATTGTAAAAGGTAAACACTCGGATTCAATATATATAAATGTAGTTTTGCCGTGTGTACGTTTATTTGTGTTAATACATCACTTAATCACTTAAAATAAATGATAAAAAGGATTGAACGAATGACAATGAGACTTAAAATTGATCAAATTGTAAAAATTTGAAAAATGATCAATTTTTATGCACCATCGATGGCGTGCTCGAGGCCGCCGACGACGTGTTTCTCCCGAGTGTATTAATAAAATTAATTCAATAGAGCCCGCCGACGACGCGAAGAAGCGCGATGGCGCCATTGCGAAAACTACCTATTTACCATGATTTTGACTCGTCAAATGCCACTATTCATCATCTTCTTCCTTTGTTACCCAAAAGTCAACCATGGCTTTGTAGATCTTGATTTGGAGCGATTTCAACAAAATATAACAATTCGCATTTCATCTTCCCTTCGTAAGAGCTTCACTCCTATGTAAAAAATTTTGTTTTTCACCGTGAATTCTTTCCACATTAAGAAATTTTGGAAAAACCGAAAATGTGGAGAAAAGACTTGGAAGGAATTCATAGAAATTGATTTAGATTGTTTTAAACCCTTAGAAATCATCGTATAATTATTTTGGAGATTAGTTTGGAATTTTGTAATTGGATAGATTGAACTATGGCTCCAAGACAAAGAGAAGACACGATTTTGACAGACTCGATTCGTTAATTTGAAAGTACAATCGAGGTACAATTTAGTCTATCAAAGTAAAAAGTGTATGTAAGATGCATTTTTCGAGAACTCTGTGAGGAGAAGTAAAGTTATCAAAGAGAGAGGATGGGAGAACTTCTGCTACATCACAAACAAGGTCGCCGTAGAAGTTGTGAGGGAGTTCTACTCCAATCTTTCGAACATGAGGATGAACCAACCCAAGTAATAGGATTCTATGTTAACTTTAATGCGAATCGCATTAACAATTTTTACGAGCTTCATGAATATTTCTCTAGTGAGTATGAAACTTGGAACAATGGAAGGTTCGTTGAATGATATTATCACCTTTCTCAATCGATGGGAAAAGGGTTTCCTAAAAATTAAAAATCGTAAACTAGATTAACTTTCCATTGTCCATATGAATGTCACTGCTTAAGGCATGCAGGATTATTTCATCTATTCGACTTTGCTACCCACTGCCATTATGTTGAAGTCTTTAGAGAGTGCCGTTCGAATTTATGTATTCGTAACAATGTAAGTATTAATTTAGGGAGAATAATCTATAAGAATGTTATGGCCACTACTAAGAGGAGACAAGTGGATATTTAGGGCATCCCCGGCCGCATTTATGAACTTTGTCAACTATCCTGAGTTGAAGCAAGAGATGCTTCGAGGAATGAGTTTGCGTTACGAGACCCATTAGTAAAGGAAATATAAAGACTTATGAATCACATGAGAATGGAAGATCGTGGGAGGAGCAAAGGACCTTTCTACTAGTGTAGACATTCCTTCTACTAGCTATGACCCTCCCGCCTCTAGTCCCCCTAACTTATGATCCGATAAAATGTCATGACCCTACAGAGGAAAAGTTTTCAATGGGCTGATGGAATAGCCGGAAAGAATTGATCACATGATTGAATGGCTAGAGAAAAGACACGATCAGATAATAGTATCTTCGCAGGAACTCGATTTTGAAATGGCATATTATGATGCTCAAGCTAGGTACTACAGAGAAGAGCCTGATGTGACATTTCTAGAAAGCCCCATATATAATTTCCGCATCACTAATCCTCCTACTAACTAGGGTAAAGATGAAGATGTTCTCGTGGAATTCATTTATCGAGATTTTTGAATGATGCGATGTATTTGTTTGTTTTTAGTTTTGTTTGATGTACTTTGATTTGTATTGTATTCTGTGGACTATGCTTTATTTTCTGCGATACGTGATAGTTCGGGTATTGCATTTTCATTTCGGATGTTTGTGATATTTGTGATATTAATTGTAATTGTGAACCGAATAGTTATAAATTAGTAACTATTTGTTTTGTGTTGTGAAATGCATTTGTCTTGTGTAGTGTAGTTAGTCGTTTTCGTTTAGTTTTATATACTTGTTTTAAAATTTCATTACCCTAGTAAATTCTATAATATGTTATGTGCGTAGAAAGGTTTTTAATATCACAGTCACTTCAAGTTAGAAATTTGGAAAGAACATGCAAATTTCAAAAAGACAAAAATGCCTAAGTGCAAATGTATAAATTTCTTATATTTAGAATTTTTCTTTCCACCATGTACTATTTCTATTTATGTAAAACTTTAAGTCTGGGAGGAAGAAAATCTTAACTATATTTTTTTAAAAATAACATATTTCCAAAAATTATACTATGATTTTTCAGGATAAAATTTAATTCCAATAACTATATTTATATTTTATCAAAATATTGTAAAAGATTCAAAGAAATTTTTTTGATAATGAAAATTAATCATGTAGATTAAGATATTTAGTTTAAAAGGATAAGACTATAGTTAACTATTTAAAGTAAGGAAAACTATATTTTCAATTATTAAGAATCTTAAGAATTTAGCTTTGAGAAAAAGATTGAGATTCAATAAAGTAAAAACTATGAAGTACCTATAAGGTAAAGAATGTTGAAAGTTTCAAATTTAGGAAATTAGAAGTAGTTCAAAATTATTAATAAAGCATCCAGATATAGTAATCCTCACTAAAAAGAAAAAGAAAGAAAAAGAAAAGGATTGAAAAACAATCCTCGAAAGGAAAATATAATAAAAAGAAAAGAAAATTAAGTGAGGAGAAGCTTGAGGAAATGCTTTATCAAAAATCGGGCCTCACTGATTAACCTAAAATGAAAACTAAAAGCATTTCGAACTTATATTACACTAGTTTCTTTACTTTATAGTTTCCTCATGAATTTCCTATCTTCCGAATACTTAGGAGGATTTAATATTGCAACATATAGTCATTCTTGAAATGAATAGAAGACTAGAACTCTTAGATTTGATGACTAGATAGCCTTGTTTCGTTAATTAGTCTAATTACTTGAAAATCTTTATAAGAATTCCTACTACAATATTTATTTAAATTGAAATTTCACTATTTCTGAATTAAAAATTTACCACAATGAATCATAACTTTTATGTAGTATTAAGCATTACTTCGATGGCCAAAGCATTGAAGCAAGCTTGGGAGATTTTGACCCAAGGAAAAAAATGTTAAGATTTTCATGCCTATTTTTTACCGATTTTGATGATATTGCACTCTGAAGAAAGATATTTTTGGTGTTTTTTTTACAGTATGAAGATTAAGGACAAAGGAGCGAAAATAAAAAAAGGACCGACTTGGCGCAAAAGGACCAAATTGTACCGACGAGACGCGACGATGTGGTCGATGGTGCCGACAGAGGATTTACCGAGAGTTTGGAATTAATTCGTAAGGAAGGCCACCGACGGCGGAGATCGAGGCCGCCGAAGGCGAGGCCTCGTTGAAAGCACTCGTTTCTAGAAGGTCGCCAACGGCGGGATCGACTTCGGCTCTTTCCAGAAATACGCGAATGTGAAAGATTTTCAGCGAGCTTCCCGTAACACTATAAGAGACTCTTCTACAACTTTTAAAAAGAACCATTTTCGGCTGAAAAAGCGGTCTCTTAAGTGTTTACTAGAGAGTCTAAAGTGTCAATTAGTGTTTTTATTTAGCGAGTAGTGAGTTCAAATAGAGATTTTGTCGAATTCTTCGAGGGATTGTAAGAGTGGAAGGAAGTAAGAGATCTCTTCGCATTGCCATTTCGAAGGAAAATTTCGTGTGCTATAAGAAAGTGATGAAATCCAGAGGAACTTCAAGGAGCTTGCTTGGGAGGAATTTGAGCTAAGTTGTGTTTATTTACTATAGTTTGTACAACTTTACTTTATTATAAGAAATCAAAGTTTTATTGCATCCTCTTCATGAATTCTGAGTAGTTGTTCGTCTTTTATCTGCTTTTGATGTTTTTGTGAAATTATTATATGAATTAGTGTATCAAACCTATTATGCAAAGAATTTGCGATGATACTATACCTAAAATTACTTTACTATACGAATCGGCCATTTATATTGTTAAAATTTGTGAATAATTCTTAAGACCGCTCGTGGGCTAGGGATTCTTAACTAAATATGTATCACATTTCTCTTCGAAAGGTACGAGTAAACTCCTTGAAAGGAGAAGTGAAAATAAATTAGGAAATAATATTAATCAAGCGTAGAATTGGAGATTTTAGAGTACTGTGCCAAATTCTTTAATTTCGTCCTATCGTTTGGGTGCTGAGGTGTAGATTGTTAGCCCTCAAGCGAGGGAAAAGTGGGAGCTGGGAGTATCCTCCTGTACCCCGTACAAAGATTCAAGAATCCAAGTAAAGGATTATTCAATGTTCTTTATGCCCGGACCAAAGGGTAAAGAATAGGTGTGTTTATTAAGCACAACACATATAAATCTAATTCTAATTATCACTTCACTTAAATATCTTAACAAAGGGAATGATTCTGCTATTATATATTTCCGAACTTAACTTTATATTAGTAATTCAAAGTAGAACTAATTTAGATATAAGAACTTTATTATCGATTACATATTAGTGACAGATAGGCAAATTCAATTTAGTTGTAATTCTAACTTGGTTTATATAATCCTAGTTCGTAGGCTTTAATATATTTCCCGTAGGAGTCATTAACCAAAGACTCTTACTCAGAGCCCCGTATTACTTCGAGCGATACATATACTTGCGTTTAAAGGTAACTCGCCTATTAAAAGATTATAATATTTTATTATTACTAAAAATAAAATTACGCTCCAAGACAAGTAATTGGTATTGTTTCTAAGAATTTATATCTTTTAAGAGGGGTTCGATTTCTTATATTTATAAGTATATTTAAAATCTCTAGATCAAAGAGGGTAAAAGTATTAAATCTTATTTGTTCTCAATTAATTTATTTTAAAAAATTATTAGCATAACTTTTGGTAGTTGAACCAAACTTTAGATAACTAAATTTTTTTATTTCATTTAAATATTATGGTAGATTTAAAATGAAAGATTTTAGTAAAAGTTAATTTTATAAGGTGATACATTTAGTATGAAAGGAATTGATTATAGTTAACTATTTAAAGTAAAGAAAATTGTATTTTTCAAATGTTAATAGACTTAAAGAACAATGTGTGAAGAAAGGATTGTGACTTTCTAATGAATTACAAAACTAATATATATTTATAAAGTAATGCAGTGTTTTAGGTTTGAACTTTAGAAAGAGGAGAGTGAAGTTTAAAACCACTACAAAATATCCAGATAGCAATTCTCACACAAAAAAAAGGAAAAATAAAAAAAAGAAGGATTGAAAAACAATCTAAAAAAAGATATATGAGAGGAGAAGCTCGAGGAGATGTCTAATAAAAAATTGGCTTCACTTGAATCAACCTAAAGGAAGAACATAGTTACACTTCTGAATTTATATTTAAAGTATTAACCAACTTTCTAATGGAGTTTTCATGAGCATCTTTTTCATATAGTCTTTTAAAGTTAATTAATATAACTAATTATGGTTTATTCGAAATGAATAAGACTAGAACTCTAGACTTGACCATCGAATGTTCTTATACCTAGAGTTTTAACTCCGAGTTACTGAACTTATTTATAAGAGTCTTACCATTATATTCATTTAAATAAAAAATTATAGTATTCTACAAGTGAGAATTTCACTACTTGAGTTATATTTTTATGTAGTAAAAGGATTACTTCGAGGACAAGTAATAGTTATGCTTGGGAGATTTTGATGCAAAAAAAATATATTAGGTTTTTGCTATATAATTTTACTCATTTTGGGTGATATTTCACTTAAAGAAAGTTATTTTTCATGTTTTGCAGTAGGTATGATATTTTTAGGTGATTGGAACAAAGGAAGCGTAAAGGAACTAATTTGGTGCAAAAACGAGAAAAAAGAAGAAAATTAACTTCTCGGCGCCACCAAGACAAGAATGGGCACCACTGGTACCCACTCCAAAGAGTTCAAAAAATTATATGGCAAGACTAACACCGTTGGAGCTCTATCCAGCCCGCCAGAGCTCCAAAGTAGGTGAAACTCAAATTCAATGTATTTGAACAAATTCTTGAAGGGGTGCTTGAAGAAATCCTGGGGAATTTATGTCTAACTTATTTTAGATAATTTTGGATGCCAAAAGATACAGTATTGTGAGTGTGTGAGTGGGCGTGTGTGAGAGAGAGAGTAGTGTGTGTTAGAGAGGAGTGAAGAGAGTGTGTTAGGGCTTGTAGTAAGTGTGAGGAAAGTGTGTAGAAGTCTTTGTGTTGTGAGTGATTCTTTCTTAAGGAGTGTAGTAGAAAGAATAATGTGAGAGATTGCTTCTTCCTTTCCATTCTAAAAAGAAAATAGAGTGTTGAAGAGAAGAGAGAAAAGGATTCAAAGGAACTACAAGAGATTTTCGGGGAATAGAAAGAGATAAGTTGTATTTACTTTCGTGTTTGTATGACTTTGCTTTTATATATAAAATCCATGTTTTGTTGTATCTTCCTCATAAGTTCTGAAAAGATTTATTTGTCTTTCTTCTTGCAATGAAATGTAGTGAAGTGTTGATGTAGATTTCATGTGCCATAAAAATGTTAAAGAAATTGTAATTTTTTAATTCGAACTTCATTTATTTCTCGATCTATCAAATCAATTGTTAAAATCTATTTTCAAACATAAAATTCAAAAGAATAAGTGTTCCAAAACAAAAATAGTGGAGAATCCATTCAATTTCCATGAACGAGTTGCGTAATTATGGGAATTTAGTGCAAATAAATAGGAAATATGGTTTAACTAGCGTCAAATCGGAGGTTTTAGAGTGATGTGTCAAATACCCACCTGGGTCCTAAAGTTTGCAACTAAAGCTAGGGTTAGCCTTCGTGAAGGGAAGTGGGGTACTCGAGAGGGTAAAAATATGAATGCTCTTATTTAGCACAATACAAATTTATTATCAATCTATATCAAACACTCACCAATAAATCATTGTAAAGAGGAAAGACACTTCCATATGTAAACCTTTCAATTGCAAAACTTAGTGTGTGTGTGTTGGGCGAATCCTCGCTAGAAAATTTAGAAGTAACTTGTAGTAAATCTAGTTGTTGTTATCCTTACATTAGTATAGTAAAAAGTACTCGAACTTGTGTTGTACCGAGTGTTGGATTTCAACATTTATATTTTTAAGTTCCCGCCTTTCTTGTGGTATCAATAACAAGGACTCCACTGAGCCCCGTATTACTTGAATGATACGTATACTTGCGTATATGGGTGACTACTTAATTTTTAAATTAATATATTTGCAAAAATAAACTAAAACTATCTTTCAAAATTAACTTCGGTGCGCTCACAAATACCCGATCACATGTCTTACAAAACTTCTAATTTCCCAGCATTTTTGGGGGTGGTAATTTAGCGATCACATGAATTTTAGCAGATCTACTTGCATACCTTTCTTTGAAATGTGATGTCCCAAAGTAATTCCTCCCGCTACCATAAACCGGCATTTTTCCCAATTAAGGACAAAATTTTTTTCTTCACAAAGCGTTTAAGAACTCGTGATAAATGTTCTAAACACAATTCAAATGAAGTTCCAAACAAGTAAAAATTGTCCATAAAAACTTCAATTTTTTTTCAATTAAATCACAAAACAACCATCGTACATCTTTGAAATGTCGCATGGGCACTACATAAACTAATGAACATTCTTCTGAAGCACCTGGTTTCTTAAAGTTCCCTATAAGGGCAAGCCCTTATAGTTAATTACATCCTAAATGTCTGAAAACACTCAAGAAAACTCTCGATAAAGATCAGTGGTTTCGTTTTCAAGAAATTCAAAGTTTAAGCATTCAAAGGATTTGATTTTGGAATTTTAAAAGGGATTGGATCATATTTGGAACATTTTATTTTCCAGAATACAAAGGAAGAGAAGAAGGGGAAGCTGAGGATTCAAGATGAATCTTAGCAACGTCCCAAACTATCATGTTTGTTTGGATTCGATTTAGAGAGATATTATTTGATGTTGCAATCCTGCAAATTTTATTTAATTATGACTTTAACTTGTATGATATAATCATACAAATAGCCTCGAAGATGTGAGGGTTTATGTCGTACCAAACGACTTCCTCGGAGTCCTAAGATGAGTTAGGGCTTAGATTGCACCACGTGAAAAAGCCTAAAGAGATAAAATGAGGGTTTATGTTGCACCAGGCACACCACCTCGAAAACCTACGATTTGATTATTTATTTCTAAAGAAAGGATTAAGCTGACTAAGATGGTCATGCTGCCCACAACACTTGCCTCGAGCTCCTTGTTGTTGCAGAGGGTTTATTTTAAGAAGTAACAATCAAGAGATGAGAGAAGTGTCATGGTGTAGAGGTTGACTTTCAAATTCAATGTTTTAAGTTTTATTAAGGGAAATCTTAAAGTTGGTTAAGCATAACAGGTTAAGATCCCACCGTTCCATCATTCCGGCACCACTATTTTCATCAAATTCACTTAGTCCAAATGAATTTGCTAAACTCAACTGAATAAGTTCCACACTTTTATTTAGACCGTAGGAAATCTCGTTAGCAACATGTGGGTTACATCATCCGAGGGATTACCGATCATCCAATGAGACGTTTTAAATTTGTTTACAATTGCAGGTTTTATTTTTGTTGGTGATTAAATTTTAGGTCGTTTAAACATGCTGGATACGATGATTTTCACAAGTTTATACAATGTAGGAAAATAAAACATTTACTAAATTGCAGAATGTAAATTGCAATAAACTTAAATGTGTACTTGAAGAGTCTTCTTGTTTCCACCAACTACAACTAAAAAATGCATGTTAGGGCATATATATATTTGCAAGGTAAAGCTAGGGGAAGTCCATATCATATACCAGCCCTATGACATCTAGGTTGAAATCCTCGTTGTCTATCAAGTCCTATGACGTCTAGGTTGAAATCCTAGTTGTTTTTTAAGGATGATTTTCTTGATCAAAGAACAATGAAATCCAATTGTTCTTCTGAAACAACCGATCGGATTGAGGACGTGATTGTAATTGATTTAAAGACTTTAAGATATAAATCACCTTAAAGAAACTATTAATCCAACTTTAATTAAATCGGTTAGGCTCTTTAATGGACCAACTTAGCCCTAATGACTTTCATTTCATAACTTCTAAATGAAATATCAACTGACGTGTCACCTCTCTCATAAGACAATTAAAACATCCAAGTTAATTGAGCAAAAGTCAAGAAATTATTTTTATTTAATTAGAGAATTTATTTTAATGTTTTAAAATATTATGTTTTTGTTAAAAAAATTATTTAAATATCTTAAATTATTTTTATTTGATTAAATAAATTATTTTTAAATTAATTTTAATTTTTTTTATTTGATTAAATATATTTTTCTTAAATTAATTTTAATATTTCAAATTATTTTTTAATTTAATTATTTTAAAACTATTTCAATTAACTTTAAGTTAAATCTTTATGTTTAAGATTATTACTTATTATTACTTTATCATTATTTTTCTTTAATCATTTTAGATTAGTTAGGTTATTTCATTTTAAGCTTTGTTAAGAGTTATAAAAATTTAATTAAATCATTGGTTAGAGGTTTAGATTAACGAATGAACATCCTCTTATATCATACCCCTAACCCTACTATTATTACTTGATTAATCTTCCAAATCATAAGGATGTTAAGTAATTAATGTTTCCTTTTAATATTGATGGTGATTAGTGAGTTCCTACCACTTCATTCCCTAAGTTTCAATCATCCAAGTAAACAATTAAGATCAAATATTTCCTCTTTACCCTTGGTTAAGCCTAAATGTAAATTAGGGTTAAGGTTCCTTAATTACCCTTATGCCCTATTAAACTTAATCACCCCATAACTTACTAAATTAAATCCCAATGACTTTGAATTTTTTATGTCACCTCTCTCATATGCCAATTAAGACATCAGAGGAGAAAATGTAATTTTCTGATTTTTATTTTATTTTTAGAATTATTTTTAATGAAAAATTAGGGTTTTCAAAGGAAATTCAATTGTATAATAAATATTAACTACCTATCCTTAGGAAAATTATAGGAGATTCACCTATGTCAGAGGATCACTTGGGCTAAATTTCATGATTTTTTGTAATTTTAATTTAATTATAATAATTATTTTGAGTTTTAGAGTGTTAATTAAATATAAAATATTTTAAAAGAATAAAATTAAGTTTTATATTTTTTAAAAATCTCTCTGATCACCGAACCCAGAGAAGTAAGTTTTACATTTTTTTGATTTTTACTTGATTTATTCGAATTATTTTAGTGAAATGTTAAGAAAAATCATCTTTTAAATGTTAAAAATTATCCCAGGCCTTTAAAAATTAATATCTTAACTTAGCGACTTAGGAAAAATATTTTTATGGTTCCCTTGGGAAGCTAAAAGTGATAATTTGGTGAAATTTTATATTTTTGTGATTCTTATGATTTTTTAAATTTTGAAATACTTAAAAAAGATAAAAAATGAATTTTTTTTATGAAAAATCTAATTTTATTTTTCATGGGCTTCTCTGATCACAGAGAACTCCGAAAATTAATTTTAGTGAATTTTTGAAATGTATTTTGGGTTTTATGAATTTTTTAATATTCAAAATGGCTATGTTACTTTGGAAATTCATTTAGTGGGCTAAATCAATTCCAATTGACTTTAAAATTTTTATGGGTGTTCCTCTTATTCTAAAGAATTGTGGAGAATTGATTTTGAGTTATTTCCATTTTTAATTTTTTGTAATTAATTCAGAATTGGTTTTAGGTCAAGTGAGCAATTAGGGTTATATTTAGTGCTTTAGTTCATGAAATAGTTTTTCTAAGTTCCCCTGACCATAGGGAATCTACCCTAATTTTCCTAGATTTTTTCAACCACTAAAATAATTATTACATTTAAATTATCAAAATAGGCACATAAACTTGAAAATTATGGTTATCTGCCTATAGATCCTTCCTGGCTTTGAAAAATTCAGGGAATGTTCCTAAGGATAGAGGGAACAAAAGCCCCATAGTCCCAAGCCATGGTGAATTGTGTGTTTGAGTGGAGAATTGATTTAAAGTTTAATGTATTTAATTAATTTAAAAATAAACACTAAGAAAATAATTTTGATTTTAATTCCACATCATTCTCCGCTATTCACTGAGCAAGAGGGTATTTTTTTTTTAATTTTTTGATTTTTCTATGCAAAGTTATGCAATTTTGAAGTTTAACAAAAATAAATAAAAAGAAATACCCTATTTTTCTATTCAAATGACGTGGCAACCACATCATCATATGGAGGCTCCAAACTTCTACGCGCCTTCTCCTGATTCGGCACCGCCATCCACCTCAGTGCCACACATCTCCACTGTACAAGGATCATTTGTTATTCCGGCGCGATCCTGGCCCTCCATTTGTTACATGTGTGATCTGATGACTCTCCTTCATCGTCTTTGACTAGTGTGAACCGAGCACCGTTCATATTCTAGGGTTAAAATCTCAATCGATAATTAACCAAATTGAATGAAATTTGTTCCCACATCTAGATCTCACCTAGCTCTATACGTCCAAACGTTTGATCAAGCATTAATTTCATGTTTTCTTCAAAAAGGCCCAACTCGAGCTGGGGTTTTGGTGTTTTAAGCCATTACCTTAGTCCAAGAGGTGTGGCCTCAATTGGATGGTTGTGACACCATTAGTTAGGTCTGGCAAAGCTCCGTAAGCAGGACTTGAGCTCCCTTTGAAGTTGGTGTAGAACTACTCCAAATGGTGGCCTGCCTTGGTGGAAGTCCAATGCAAAGACCTCTATTGATGGGGCTTAGAAGAGTGAACTCCTTCTCTACCTTTAATGAAGGTGTAGGAAGAGTTAATTTTGGCTCGGTGGAGGTTTGGTTGATGTCCTATTTCTATCCTAAATTTTGACATGGAAATTGAGCTCTAGTGGTGGAGTCCAGAGCAAGAGAACAGTGGGGATCAAGTTCTCTGGGTTGCGAGAGAAATTTAAGTCATTTGGATGGGAATTTTGGGAGGGTTCAGTGCATCCAACCTTTTGGCCATGAGTAGAGGGCCTCCCAGGGGGAGTTAGGGACTGCGATTACCTGCCTTGGTGAGGAGAAGAATAATTCCATTGAATAGTAGGGTTGTGACAGCTCAGCAAGCTCAATTTTGATTTTTGAACCAATTTGAACCTCTCGGCCTGGTAGTTTCTGACGGCTGGGCAAGTGGTCCGGCCAGGGTCAGGTCAAGTCTGAGCTCAGTGAGGTCAGAGAGGTTGAGTGGTGAAATTAATTTGAACAATGGGAGGCTCCATGGTTAAGATTCAATGGGAACATGGATTTTGGGTTAAAGGTGGCTAACTTGGATTAGCCCCTTGGTCCAAACGCTCAACCCCTACCCAAAGTGGTTAGAGCTGGTTTTAAGGCCCCCACGTGAGATTGGGTGAGTTCAAATGGCTGGTTTGGGAATTTAAACAAGGGATTTAATGGTTTGGAAGTGGGGGAAATTTGATGTGAAGGGAGATAAGGAGAGGTCACCTCCCCTTGCCATTTTTGGCTAAGCTGACCCTCATGATGGCCATGGAAGGACAAGTGGGCTCAAATTGGGCTTTTGAAATTAAGGTCATGGGCTTTTAAATATGCATATGGGGGCATGTGACTTTAACATGAATGTAATGAATTAGATTTTTGAAATTGATTGTGGCATGATAAAAATGATTTGTAATTGATTGAAGTTGATTTTGTACATGTTGAAATTTGATTAAGAAGTGAAATTTGGGAAATTATCGACCATAAGGTTCAATATGGAGGAATTTGGGCTTATGGGCCAAAATTGGGCTTTTTGGGTCAAAGTTGGGCTAGTGTTGGATTTGATGTAAAATTAATATTTTAAAATCTTTATGGGGGTGTGACAAAGAGTATTCAACCTCGGTTGGGTATTAATTTTGGAATTTGGGCTTGTTTGGGTTCATGGTTAGTTTAGGTCAAATTGGAGAATTTTGGTTTGAGTTGCGCTTGCGTTGAGTTTGAGTGCAAATTGTGGGCAAATTAATGTTTCATGTTGTTTGTCAGGATTTTAGGAAGATTTTGGAATTTAGTTTGATGAAAATGGAGGGGTTTTGAGTTTGATTTGGGTGGCTTGAGTCATGAGAGTTAATGGGGGAAACATAGATTTTGGGGTTTGGATAATTTTAGAAAAAGATTGGGATCAAATTGGAGTCAACTCACCAAAATTTTTGGTTTGTGGGAGTTTTATGAAGGTTCGAGATTTTATTTGGACAAAATTTGAGTTAATTTGATTGACATTGGGTTTAATTAGGTTAAATTTGGGTTAAAAATAAATTAACTTAGGATTCTTGGAAAAATTTCATTAATTTGATAAAATTGAGCTATGGTGTAGTTAAAGAAAACAAAATTGGGAATTTTTGGAACATCTTGGGAGTTTTTAGGATTTTTTGGAAATTTTGAAATTTTTAGCTATGTTGGGCATTTTGGTTGGGGGTATTTTGGGAATTTTGGAAATTATGTCAGATTTGAGTGATTTTGGTCAAACTTGGTAGTGGAGAACAACATGGATTGATTTTGGTGAGTTTTGGGAATTTTTGGGTAATTTATGGAATTTTTGAATTTTAAAGGGTAATTGGGTAATTTGCTAGGTTTAGAGCCCCAAAGGTCATAAATGAAAATTTTAGAAAAATGAAGATTGGTTCAAGGTGAGTAAAATTGAATCATTCTGGCTGAGCCATGATGCCATCTTAAGCTCACAAGAGCTATGAGCGAACATATTTTAGGCACTCAATATGTTGTTCCTAACCCTCTTAGCCAGAGACTAGGGGTTGAGGTTCATCCATATGAGTCTCCTAAAAGAGTCAGGAGGCTAGGTTAAGTGTGATTGATTTCAGGGTTCAGGCATGTGCAATAATGTGGTGTGTGCAAGATGGACCTCACCAATATGAGGCCAACTAGAGGTATCGTAAGGCTTAACCATCCTATAGGAACTCATCCTTATCTTTCTACACATTGATCCTTACCTTCCAAGTAATTTGGAGGTTGATGACCATCCATGTAGGATTCTAAAGAGACTTTAGATTTGGTTGAATTTCTAAATTGTGGGTTGCATTTCTAGTCTTTTATGATAGTCAAAGGGAAAAACTTATGGCTAGATCCTAGGCACTAAAAGGAAGGAAGGACCTCACCAAAAATGAGGTCAACAAATTAACTCCTAATAGGTGTGGTGTGCTAACCAGACACACATCGCGTACTATTGTTTACCGAAGAGATCAACAAACCAACACAAGTGTTCCATGGTCACACCCTCAGAGCAAAAGAAAGAAAGATTAGAGAAAGTTCCCGCTAGGGAGTATCAGGTAAATCTTCAAAACTGAAGATTCTAGAATTCTCGCTGGGGATTAAGAGGTGAGTTTTCAATTTGTTTGATTTCAAGATTGATTTAGATCGATGTTTCAAGTTTTGATTTTGATTTTGATCTTTGATTTTGAATTTTGAATTTTGATTTTGAGTTTTGAAATGCTGATTGGTTAAAATGGATTTGAGATTGGATTGAAAGGGAATTTGGAGTTCACAAACGTAGAGTTTAAATTGGAAAGGGGGTGAGGACTGGAATTCAAATACCAGCCTTGAAGTGATAATCAGAATTTAGGTACTGATTGAAAAGGATGAGAATCCAAATTTAGGTACAGATCTCGAAATGAGAACTGGAATTTAGGTACATGTCTCAAAAGTTAAGAATCAGAATTGAGGTACCGATTGAAAGGAAGAGAATCATAATTTAGGTACTGATCTCGAAATGAGAACTAGAATTTAGGTACCAGTCTCGAAAGTTGAGAATCAAAATTTAGGTACCAATCGAAAGGATGAGAATCAGAATTTAGGTATTGATCTCAAAATGACAACTGGAATTTAGGTACCAGTCTCGAAAGTTGAGAATCAGAATTTAGGTGCCGATCGAAATGGATGAGAATCAGAATTTTGGTATTGATCTCTCGAAAGTTGAGAATGATAATTTAGGTACCGATCGAAAAGGATGAGAATCAAAATTTTGGTACTGATCTCTCGAAAGTTGAGAATCATAATTTTGGCACCGATCGAAAAGAATCAGAATTTAGGTACTGATCTAGAAATGAGAATTGAAATTTAGGTACATGTCTCGAAAGTAGAGAATTGAAATTTTGGTATCAATCTCAGAAAGATTGTCAGAATTTAGGTATTGACCTCAAAAAGTTAGAGTCGGAATTTAGGTACTGATCTTGAAATGAGAACTGGAATTTAGGTATCAGTCTTGAAAGATGAGAGTCAGAATTCAGGAACTGACCTCGAAAGGAGAGAATTGAAATTCAGGTATCAATATCAGAAAGAGAATCAGAATTTAGGTACCGACCTCGAAAGGTGAGAGTCACAATTTAGGTACTGACCTCGAAAGGAGAGAATTGAAATTTAGGTATCAATCTCAGAAAGTGGGTCGGAATTTAGGTGCCGACCTCGAAATGTGAGATTAAGAATTTTGGTATTGACCTCGAAAGGAGAAAATTGATATATAAGTATTAATCTGAGAAAGAGAGTCAGAATTTAGGTACCGACCTCGAAAGGTAAGAGTCAGAGTTTAGGTCTGACCTCAGAAGGAGAAAACTAGAATTGAGGCTCCACCCTCAGGATTCAAAATGGTTGAAAAGCTTGAAGTTTAAAATTGAAGTTTTAATTTGGAGAAAATCAGTTTGAAAGTGGGTATGAGGGTGTCTCAAATCCTGCTCGAAGGATCTATTGAAAAGGAGGTCCGTGTGAGGAGGGACCTAGCTCCATGCATGGCTCTGTGTCAATACAACCAGTCGATTCTCTAGCACACAGAGAAAAGAATTGAAAGGAACTGGTAAACGTACCAAGTAGAAAAGACTTGAACTAGTGATAAGTCAAGGAAAGGATTTAAATTTCGGAGGAGTTTCAAACGGAGTTAGATTTGAAGAACAATTGAAAGATTCAAATCCAAGATTCAAATTGGAATTCAATTCAAGAATGAGATTCATTTTTTTTTGTTTCGGTGATTCGATTTATTTTTATTTGATTACAGTTTATGTAGTTTGGAATTTGTTTTGACATTTAAATTTTTGAAGGAGTTTCCATTTATATTTCTTTTTTTCCTTCTTTTCTTATTATTATTTTTTAAATCGTTCTTCATTCAGGGTTCATTCAACTTAATGGTTTTCCCAGAAAATTTGCATGCAAGAAATGAAGGCAAAATATGACATGGTTATTTTCATTTAAATTGCTGAAAATACATCGTACAACTGATCCAAAACATATTTCATGATGATATTTTGCTTGAAAATCAATCATTTAATAAAATCCATGCAAATCCAAAATAGACTGCTTAGGATCCTTGCCAGTTTCTCTCAAAGTGTCTGTCAAAATCCATGTCTGAATAGTGAGAAACTTGGGTAATAACATCAACTTCCAAGCCATCCATGGCAGGAAATGTCGTTCGGATGTGCATTAGAGGTGTGCTACTTTCCATGTAGCTCACAACTTGTAAGGCTGGAGGCTCTCTAACTCTGGATCTGGTTGAAAGTTGAAAGGCATCCTGCTGTCATCCATCCTTCTGAGAGTGACGGAAACTCGTTGAAATGGTACCCCTGGAATGCAGTGTTTCGTTACGTCTGCTCTGTTTCCTTTTAGCACTAGAACAAAACCTACCGGTAGAGGTATCTCTACTGGCCACCGGAATTCTCTGGGGCCTACAATCCGAGGGTCTGATCCGAACATCATGTTGTATTGATTGATGATGGACACCGTATAGAAGGGTCATACGACATCATGATGATCTATGTGGGGAGGTATGTAGTCGACTTCCTCATATATGTTGATGTTGCGATACTGTTGGGTATGCAATCTGTAGGTAGTACTCACCATGTCACCATCATTTTGACCATTCTCTTAATGATTCCTGACATTGGATCAACATCACTACTGCAGAGTATCTCCGATGGATTTCCTTTCCTATCTTTCAGCAAAGTTGTAGCAACATCCACATTGAATTGTAACCCATCCTTTCCCTTTCATTCATTTCTGGGGTTCTGAGTAGGTCTTTCTTCTTAAACGACCTGCTCGGCCCATTTTCTGAAGTTCGAAGATCCAATCCACAATTTGTGTGTGCTCGTAATCTAAAAATACATTCGAGCGTAGCTCAAGGCCCTCCAGGATATTAATATTCCTACCTCAAATTGTTTCAAAATACTTGAAAGTGTTCTTTTAAACTTTCTGAAGCTTCTCCAGCTCATGCTATGGAATCATCTGGAACCGTCAAGGTCTAACAACGTACTGTGTGATGTATGGCTCAATCCCAATACACCCTCCTGCATGTTTCACTACCTCGGGGATAGTCTCCATCAAGGCATCCTCCGGGGTTGCTTCCTCAACAATGTTCCTCAGAAATGGTGTGTCTACCTCACGTTGTGGTGCTCATTCTATTTCTGACTTCTTTGAAATTTTCATCCCCTTTTCTGCTGTCCTTGAGGCTGATCTTTTCTTTTCTGGCTCTTTCCTAACCAGCTTCTTTGATGTACTTATACTGATGGTGGAAACTGTTTCTTTATGTTTGTCCACCACTAGCTTGTTCAACATATTATAAAGGTGGTGGTTCTTATTTCTTCATTGGGTCGAAGTGAGAGTAGCTCTTCTTGCCTCCCAAATTTCTGTGGGACGGCGCTGACAAGCCTGCCCTCTGCTGTAGTAATCATGGACTTGACTTTCTAGTTTGTTTCATTCATATCAACATCATTCATTATTCTCTTCTTGTCGGTGGCCTGCTGACTCGTGCCACCCAGTTTCACAACTGTCTGGTCACGGAACTCATCCCGGTCAACCAGGGTCCAATCGGCCTTCTCGTATTGTAACTCGGTCTATGTGAAATCAGAGTCGAACTCATTCACAACCACATCCTTCATCTTTTCTTCATTGAGTGCTAGACGTATGCCATTCTTGAAGTCTAGAATCAACCACTCGTTCGACATCTTTCTTCGAAAATGAGGAAGGAATCAGGGGGCTGTATCATGAACGAGAACAATAATAAAATTTATTCATTAATGAAAATTTTTATTTATTTTGTTTGAGTTTTAACAAAATAGAAAAAGATAAGGGAAAATCAGGAATGAGTTTTGATTTTATAGGAAAGTTCAAATTTTTTTTTTAAATTTCTTTCACACATTTTTTAACACATTTTTTTATTCATTTCTTTTATTAACTTTTGGTCCGGATCCAATTACAAGTGATTATTGTGCCCGTGCTTCTAGGAATGAGACTTCATTTTAATACAGGGCATCCTTCTTTCCTTGCTAATTTTTCAACTACTAGTCACAATCGGACTAGCGGCGTAGTCTTCATCTTCCTCTTCCTACGATCATTGTAGTACAAAGTTCGGGGTAATGCAGCGGCAATCTTCCTGGCATCTTCTTCATCGGAGGTAGCAGAGAGACAGTGGAACCTACTCCCCACAAGCAGCGGTGAGATTTTTAGCAGTTCTTCCTCTTTTTCAGGAATTTCTATAGGAATGTCAGCTTCAGCAGCCTTGATCTTTCTAATCTAGCAATCTTCCTATTCCTGTTCCTCCTCTGTGTTCTGGTTAAGGGTACAAATCTTGAACTGGACCCTGTCTAAAAAATAAATGGTGCTGCAAAAAAGGTCAAACCCTCTACGGTAGCAGGCTCATCATTGAATTGGACTTCCTTCCCCTTTAGTTTGGCGAGAGCCGGGGTAGGTGTAGTGACGATCAGGCCGGTGGGGCTAGAGACGACAGTCCTGGGAGTGGCAGCTAATCTCTTAAGAACAACAATGTTTTCCTCAGTTGGGGCCTTTTTTAGGGGAGGAAATTCTTGTCTTGAATTCATGTTGAACTCATTACAGGTTCACAGTTTCTGGTACTTTGGCCATTAGTGCAAAGAGGGTAACGTCTCCGAACTTGATGTCGGTATAGTTGAATCCTTGTCCAAAGCGAATGACCGCTTCGTCTGGCAGTTCATCCTTGTTGTCTGCTAAGTCCAGTCCATCAACAAAGGAGAAAATTAGCTTTGGTGCAGACATCTTCTGAAGGGTAGGTTCTGAATATCAGCTTCACACTACACTTCTTTCCATTATAAAACTTATAAGATGAAATAAGAGTCACTCCAAAAAAAAAGTCTGAACACATTCTTATTTATCTTGTTTGTTTCTAATTGTTGTTTATAAAGTATTTCAAATTTTGTTTCGTTTTGTTTGTTTGTAGTTTAAAAAGAAGTTTGTATGGAACAAAATAATTAAAGGAGAAAGGGTAGAGAAAGGTGAAGGACCCAATCTAGAACCGAAAAGGAAGAGAAAATCTCACTAGACTCTCATCTCGATGAACGGCTCCTAAGCTAACACCTATTTGAGGGTCCACCCCACCTCTGAGAGGCAGAATGATTCTGAAACCTCTATATTTAAGGATGTCTAAATATTGGCTCCAGAATCTAAGAAGAGTTGACTATACCCATTCAAGATAGAAATGAACGTGGTATGTCAAAGGAAAGAATGGTAGTTTGATCCACTAGGGATATGGACTCACTACCGATTTATGAAAGCAAAAACATCTGATCAAAATGGAGAGAGGAACTAGTCCCCAATGGAGTCGCCAGAAATTGTCGGTATAATTATAGGTTATGTGTTTTGAAAAGGGAATCTCCTATAGAAGTTGTCGGTGCATTTTATTTGAAATTAAATTCATTGTATATATAGTTTTAAAGAATTTGGAAAGTATTGTTTTATTTTAAAAATAATTTTATGTTTAATTTAATAGAAAACTGTATAGCTTTTCAAAAATAATATTTTAAAATATAACTTTAAATTTTAAAATATGAAATCAAACTGATCTAAATTGTGTATCTGTTCCAACGAATAGACATACTGCTTGATAGTGAGGCTCGATTAAATAAACTCAAAGATTTGTGACATCTGTTTGGTGTGCGAACCAATTTTATAAGCCTACAAGTTCCCTTGCTTAATAAAAAAGAATTAAGCAGGGTTTATATTACTTGGGTTCTGAAAGTTCCCTATAAGGGCAACCCCCTATAGTTAATTAAATCCTAAATGTCTAAAGACATTTAAGAAAGCTCTCGATAAAGATCAGTGGTTTCACTTTCAATAGTTTTAAAGTTTAAGCATTCAAAGGATTCAATTTTAGAATTTCAAAAGGGATTGGATCAAATTTAGAACATTTTATTATATGGAATCCAAAGGAAGAAAAGTGGAGGAAGTTGAGGATCCAAGAGGAATCTTGGCAACTTCCCAAACTATCCTATTTGTTTGGCTTCGATTTTAGAGAGATATTATTTTATGTTGCAAACCTACCAATTTTAATTAATTAGGACTTATACTTGTATGATATAATCATACAAATAGCCTCGAAGAGGGTTTATGTCGTACCAAACGACTACTTCAGAGTTCTAAGATGAGTTAGGGCTTAGATTGCACCATGTGCAAAAGCCTAAAGAGATAAAATGAGGGTTTATGTTGCACTTGGTAAACCACCTCGAAATCTTATGGCTTGATTGTTTATTTCTAAGGAAAGGATTAAACTGATGAAGATGGCCATGCTTCCCACCACACTTGCTCCGAGCTCCTTGTTGTTGTAGAGGGTTTAGTTTAAGAAGTGACAATCAAGAGAAAAAGAAGTGTCATGGTCTAGAGGTTGACTTTCAAATTCAATGTCTTAATTTTTATTAAGAGAAATCTTAAAGTTGGTTAAGCAGAACCGGTTCAGATCCCATGTTTCCATCATCCCAGCACTGCTATTTTCATCAGATTCACTTAGTCCAGATGAATTTGCTAAACTCAACTATATGAGTTCCACACTTTCATTTAGACCGTGGGAAATCTCATTAGCAACACGTGGGTTATATCATCCGAGGGATTCCCGATCATCCAACGAGACGTTTTGGTTTTAGTTACAATTGCAAGTTTTGTTTTTTTATGGTGATTAAATTTTAAGTTGTTTAAACATGTTGGGTTCAATCATTTTCACAAGTTTATAGAATGCAGGAAAATAAAACATTTAATAAATTGTAGAATGTAAATTGCAATAAACTTAAATGTGTACCTGAAGAGTCTTCTTGTTTCCACTAACAGCAGCTCAAAAATGTTTGTTAGGGCAAATATATATTTGCAACAAATACCTAGGTAAAGCTAGGGAAAAGTCCAGATCATCTACCAGCCCTATGACGTCGAGGTTGAAATCCTAGTTGTCTATCAAGTCCTATGACGTCTAGGTTGAAATCCTAGTTATTTCTTAAGGATGCTTTTCCTCATCAAAGAACAATGAAATCTAATTATTATTCTGAAACAACCCATCAGATTGAGGAAGTGACTGTAATTGATTTAAAGAATTTAAGAATTAAATCAACTTAAAGAAACTATTAATCCAACATTAATTAAATAAGTTAGGTTCTTTAATGGACCAACTTAGCCCTAAAGACTTTCATTTCATAACTTCTAAATGAAATATCAATTGACGTGTCACCTCTCTCATAAGACAATTAAAACATCTAGGTTCACTGAGCAAAAGTCAAGACTCAACTAAACCCCAGATGATCAATTCATCCGAAAAATGAAATAATTTGGGCTCAAGATAAATCCAGATTTTTTTTGAAAAAATGTTCGGGGCCCTTTTAATATGATTGCTGCATTTTAAGATGTTTCAATGTTTTAATTAATTGATTATTTAACTTAATTGATTGATTATTTAATTTAATTGATTATCAGATTAAGTGATTATTTAACTTAAGATATTTTAATTTAAACAATTAAGATCAAATATTTCTTCTTTACCCTTGGTTAAGCCTAAATGTCAATTAGGGTTAAGGTTCCTTAATTACCCTTATGCCCTATTAAACTTAATCACCATATAACTTACTAAATTAAATCCCAATGACTTTGAAATTTTTATGTCACTTCTCTCATATGTCAATTAAGACATCAAAGGAAAAAATGTAATTTTTTTGGTTTTAATTTCATTTTAGAATTATTTTTAATGGAAAATTAGGGTTTTCAAAAGAAATTTAATAGCATAATAAATACTAACTACCTATCCTTAAAATTATGGGAGATTTACCTATGTCAGAGGATCACTTGGGCCAAATTTCATGAATTTTTTAATTTTAATTTTATTATAATAATTATTTTGAGTTTTAGAGTTTAAACTAAATATAAAATATTTTCAAAGTATTAAATTATGTTTTAAATTTTTGAAAAGTCTCTCTGAGGACAGGGAACCTAGAGAAGCAAATTTTACATTTTTCTAATTTTTTTTTGATTAATTAGATTTATTTTAGTGAAAGGTTAAGAAAATTCATTATTTAAATGTTAAAAATTATCCTAGGCCTTTAAAAATTAATATCTTAACTTAGAGACATAAGAAAAATATTTTAATGGTTCCCAAGTGATTGGGAAGCCAAAAGTGACATTTTGGTGAAATTTTATATTTTTTTTATTTTGATGATTTTTTAAATATTAAATATTTAAAAAAATGATAAAAATGAATTTTTTATTGAAAATCAAATTTTAATTTTCATGGGCTTCTCTAATTACAGAGAACTTCCAAAATTAATTTGGTGAATTTTTGAAATATATTTTGGGTTTTATGAATTTTTTAATATTCAAAATGGTTATGTTACTTAAGAAATTCAATTAGTGAGTTAATTCAATTTCATTTTACTATAAAATTTTTATGGGAGTTCCTCTTATCATAAAGAACATTGAAGAATTGATTTTGAGTTATTTCCATTTTTAATTTGTTCTAATTAATTCAAAACTAGTTTTAGGTCAAGTGAGCAATTAGGGTTATAATTAGTGTTTTAGTTCATGAAATAATTTTCCTAAGTTCCACAAACCATAGCGAACCTACCCTAATTTTCCAAGATTTTTCCAACCAGTATACTAATTATTACATTTAAATTATCAAAATAGGTACGTAAACTTGAAAAATATGGTTCTCTGCCTAGCGATCTCCTCTAGCCTTGAAAAATTTATGGAATATTCCCAAGGACAGAGGGGACAAAAGCCCCATATATTTCCAAGCCATGGTGAATTGTGTGTGTAAGTGGAGAATTGATTTAAAGTTTACTGTATTTAATTAATTTAAAAATAAACACTAAGAAAATAATTTTGATTTTAATTCTACGTTATTCTCCTCTGTTCACTGAGCAAGTGGGTATTTTTCTTTTAATTTTTGGATTTTTCTATGCAAAGTTATGCATTATTGAAGTTTAACTGATTTAAATAAAAAGAAAACCCCTATATTTCTATTCAAATGACGTGACAACCACATCATCCTAAGTGGCTCCGAACATCCACGCGCCTTCTCCTAATTTGGCACTGCCATCCACCTCAGCGCCACACATCTTCATTGTACATGGATCATTTGCTCATCCGACGCGATCCTAACCCTCCATTCATTACACGCGCGATCTGACGGCTCTGCTCCATCATCCCCGACTGGCGTGAACTGATCATTGTCCGTATTCTAGGGTTAAAGTCTCAGCCTATACTTAGCCAAATTGAATGAAATTTGTTACCCACACCTAGATCTAACCTATATCTATAATCCAAATGGTTGATCAAGCATTAATTTCATGTTTTCATCAAAAAGGCCCAACCCGAGCTCGGGTTTGGGTGTTTTGAGCCATTACCTTAGTCCAAGAAGTGTGGCCTCAATTTGATGGTTTTAATACTTTTATTGGGGTCTGGTGAAGCTTCTGTATGCAGCACTCAATCTCCTATTGATGTTGGTGGAGAACTCCTCCAATTGGTGGCCAACCTTAGTGGAAGTCCAATTCAGAGACCTCTGTTGATGGAGCGTTGATGAGGGAACTCCTTCTCTACCTCTGGTGAAGGTGTGGGAAGAGTTAATTTTTGTTTTGTGGAGGTTTGGTGGATGTCCTCTTTCTAGCCAAAATTTAGACTGGAAAATTAAGCTCTGGTGGTGGAGTTCAGAGCAGGAGAACAGTGGGGATAAAGTTCTCTGGGTTGTGAGAGCAATTTAGGTCACTTGGATGGGGATTTTGGGAGGGTTCAGTGAATCCAACCTTTTGGCTATGGGGGAGAGCTGTTTAAATAGCCATGGGTAGAAGGGTTCCTAGGCGGAGTTAGGGGCTGAGATTACCTGCCTTAGTGAGGAGAAGAACAACTCCACTAACCAGTAGGGTTGGGACAGCTCAGCAGGCTCAATTTTGATTTTTGAACCAATTTAAACCTCTCGACCTGATGGTTTCTGGCAGCTGGGGTGGTGTTCCGACAAGTGCCAGGTCAAGTCTAAGCTCAGTGAGGTCAGAGAGGTTGAGTGGTGAAATTAATTTGAACATTTGGAGGCTCCATGGTTAAGATTCAAAGGGAACTTAGATTTTGGGTTAAAGGTGGCTAACATGGGTTAACTCCTTGGTCCAAAGGCTCAACTCCTACCCAAAGTGGTTAGAGCTGGTTTTAAGACTCCCAAGTGGGTTTGGGTGAGTTCAAATGGCTGGTTTGGGAATTTGAACAAGGGATTTGATGGTTTGGAAGTGGGGGAAATTTGAAGTGAAGGGGGAGAAGGAGAGGTCACCTCCCCTTGCCATTTTTGGCAAAGTTGACCCTCATGATGGACATGGAAGGGCCCATGAGTCATGCCATGCCATTTATGGGGTCATGAGGACGTTTCACATAAAAAGAATTTTAGTATTTCCTTGAATTTTTGGAAAGTAAGTCATCATGCCAAAATTTGGCAAAGTGCCATGTATATGCATGAGATGCCTCATGTAATACCATGAAATGGTGTTCGAAATTCTATGGAATGATATTAAGAGGGATATATGACATGTGGGTTAAAATTGGGCTTTTGAAATTAATGCCATGGGCTTTTAAATATGCATATGGGGCATGGGCCTTTAACATGCATGTAATGAATTTGATTTTTAAAATTGATTGTGGCATGATCAAAATGATTAAAAATTGATTTAAATTGATTTTGTACATGTTGAAATTTGATTTGAAGGGAAATTTGGGAAATTATTGACCATAAGGTTCAATTTGGAGGAATTTGGGCTTATGGGCCAAAATTGGGCTTTTTGGGTGAAAATTGGGCTAGTGTTGGATTTGATGTCAAATTAATGTTGTAAAACTTTTATGGGGTGTGACAAAGAGTTTTAAACTTTAGTTGGCTTTCAATGTTGGGATTTCGGCTTGTTTGGGTTCATGGTTAGTTTAGGCCAAATTGGGGAATTTTGGTTTGAGTTGGGCTTGGGATGAGTTTGAGTGCAAATTGTGGGAAAATTAATGTTGCATGTTTTTTATGGGGATGTTAGGAAGATTTTGGAATTTATTTTGGAGAAAATTGAGGGGTTTTGGGTTTGATTTGGGTGGCTTGAGTCATGAGGGTTAATTGGGGAAACTTGAATTTTTTGGGTTTGGATAATTTTAGAAAAAGCTTGGGATCAAATTGGGGTCAACTCAGCAAAATTTTTGGTTTGTGGGAGTGTTATGAAGGTTTTGAATTTTATTTGGAGAAAATGGAGTTAATTTGATTGACATTAGCTTTAATTAGTTTAAATTTTTGTTAAAAATAAATCAACTTAGGATTCTTGGAAAAATTGGATTAATTTAACCAATTTGATCTATGGTGTAGTTGAAGAAAATGAAATTGGGAATTTTTGGAACATTTTGAGATTTTTTGGGATTCATTGGAATTTTTGAAATTTTGGGCTATGAAGGGCATTTTGGTAATTTGGAGAATTTTGGAAATTTTGTTAGATTTGGGTAATTTTGTTTTGGGTAGTGTTGAACAACTTGGAATGATTTTGGTGAATTTTGGAAATTTTTGGGTAATTTATGGAATTTTGGGATTTTGAAGGGTAATTGGGTAATTTGGTGGGTTTAGGGCCCCGAGGGTCAAAAATGAAAAATTTTGAAAAATGAAGATTTGTACAAGGTGAGTAACATGGAATCATTTTGGTTGAGCCATGAAGCCATCTTAAGCTCACAAGAGCCATGAGAGGACTCATTTTAGGCACTTAATATGTTGTTCTTAACGCTCTTAGCCAGATACTAGGGGTTGAGGTCCATCCATATGAGTCTCCTAAAAGAGTCAGGAGGCTAGGTTAAGTGTGAGTGATTTCAGGGTTCATGCATGTGCAACAATGTGGTGTGTGCAAGCTCGACCTCACCAAGACCAGGCTAACTAGGGTTATCCTAAGGCTTGACCATCCTATAGGAACTCATCCTTATCTTTCTACACATTGGTCCTAACCTTCCAAGTAATTCAGAGGTTGATGACCATTCATGAAAGATTCTAAAAAGAGTTTAGATTTGGTTGAATTTCTAAATGATGGGTTCCATTTCTAGTCTTCTAAGATAGTCAAAGGGAAAAACCTATGGCTAGGTCCTAAGCACTAAAAGGAAGGAAGGACCTCACCAAAAATGAGGTCAACAAGTAGTTAGTGGAGCAAAAAGTGAAAAAGGCCTTATCACATTCTAAAGGAGGGGCATTAGTTTTAAAGGGTAGCGCCTTAACTAGAGGATTTTGATGTAATAAAATAGCCTAAGGGCTTTGTGCTGCAAACATTTAAAACTTTTAATGGGTCTAGAAACCCTTGACAGGATGTTTCACACATCCGTGGAAGCTGCTGCAACGTGAGGGGTAATGATGCATTACTATTCTTTCTATCCGTAAGCAGTCTCTCAAGAGTTGCTTTGATTGGTATGTCAGGTTACCTAATGGTTCAGTTAAGATGTTTGCAAAATTGGAAGACTAGTTTATCAAGAGGTTTGCTAGAATTCGACACCATATCACTGTGGGTAATCTTGTTGTAGAGAGACAAAAATCGATGAAAACTTTATTGAACTATATTTTGCGTTGGAGAAATATTATCTTAAAATCCAAGCTACAGTTGTAGGAACAACATTTAGTTGAGATTTTTCTAAAGAGCATCCACGGTCTGTTAACTTTCTTGCATAAGAGATTCACAATTAAAACATTGGAAAATCTACTTAGTAATGATTCAAAATTTTTGGAAGAGGCTGATACACTGAAAATTTGATAGCTTTTTACTATTCATTTCATACCTATTTTTGATGATATTACACTTTAAAGAAAGGTATTTTTCATGATTTCATGCAGATATAATGATTTTAGGCCTTTGGAGGAAATGGAATCGAAAAGGAGCAAATTTGGAGCAAAAAGGGACAAAAGTGCATTTCATTGAACTAGCGCCGAACGACACTGCCACTAGTGTTTAACCGCGCTATTTTATAGAGATTTGCGATCATATTGGCAGAATAATACACCAAATGGCGCCCTATCCAGTGCCATACCATGCCCTATCACGATTTTAAACTAGATTCAATGTATTTGGCTGAATTTTGAAGGTTTTCTTTAGGAAACTCTTGGGAATTCACTTTTGGCTGAATTTAAACTCTTTTAGAGCTAAGTTTAGAGTGGGGAGAAGAAGGGAGAAGAGTTTAGAGTGTAGATAGAGTTAAGAGAGAGTGTCTTCTCATTTAGTTTAGGAAATCAAGATTTTGTGTTTTCTTTTCTAAGGAGTGTGAGAGGAGAGAGAAAGTGAGAGATTTCTTCTTCCTTACTCATCTAAATAGAGAATTGTGTGTTTTTGTGAAGAAAGAAGAGGAGTCAAAGAAATTCCTTGAGATTCGCATGGGGAAAAGTTTGAGATAAGTTATCTTTACTTTACTCTGTTCGCATGACGTTGTTTTTATGTATAAAATCCCTTTTTTTGTCATCTTCTCCTCATGAGTCTTGAGTAGATTTCACTGTCTTTCTCCTTTTCATGTGATGTGTTGACGTTGTGATATGCAAATGATGTGTCAATTTATTATGAAGAATTTGTGATGAGCTTTTCGCTTTGAAGTTCATTTATTTTTTGATCTGACCAATTGAATTGTTAAAACTTGTTGGGAAACATTTGTTCCGAAAGGATTTTGAGTTCCACAACAAAGGTGAAGGTCACATTTAATGTCCATGAATGAGAGATGTAGTTCATGGGGATTACGTGAAAATAAATAGGGAAATATACTTTGATGGGTGTAGAATTGGAGATTTCAGAGTGACAGGCTGAAATGTCAAATTTGGTCTAAATGTTTGGAAACTGAAGCAGGAGTTAGCCTTCAGGCGAAGGGAAGTGGGAGCTTTGAAGTGAGAGCCAGTATCCTCCGAGCCTAACCACAGATTTGGGGACTAAACTTAGGATTAGCCAGTGTTCTTTATACGCTGAAATATGGGTAAAAAATAGGAATGCTCCTATTCAGCACAATACATTTGCATCGCTGATCTATGTCACAATAATCATCACATTATGATTAGAAAGGAGGAAGACTCTTTCTTGCAACTGAACTTTGTTATAAATATAGTCTTCTGTTAGTTTAACTTGCTAGAGTTTAGAATGTACTTTGGTAGAAATAGTAATTAAAACTGTTTGTCTTTATTTTATGAATTAAACTTACCAGCAATTGTGATGTGATTGGATAAGTGATTTCTGTGCTACGCCATAAAATTAAAGCCTCCCTCTGGGATCAATAAATTGGACTCCACTAGAGCATTGTATTACTTGAGCGATATGTATACTTGTGCTTAATTGGGTGACTCATTATCAAACTAAATCAATATATATATATCTAAACCTGAGTTCATAAATTTTGGAAAATTTAAAAAGTCGCACCAAGTTTTTTTGGCGCCATTGCCGGGGAAGCAAGATAAGAAAAAGGTAACTACTAAAATTAAATTTTGTAGTGTATTAAATCTTATATTTGAATTGCAAGTCATAATTGTGTGTGCCTGTTTATTGTTAGTGTGCTTATTGTGTCTGTATGCGTAGTATCAGATCTATAGGTTTAGTGCCTTACGATTATGAATTAGAGCTTACTATTAGAAAAATTCGAAAACAACAAAATCAATCTGCAAATCATCACAAAATGATAAACAACTTAAACAATCAAAACGAAAATATACCAATTTCTTTAAAATATTATGTTAATCCAACAACAGATGAAATTCACTTAACTATCCAAAACCCTGATGTTGTTGCTAATTCATTTGAGCTTAAACCTGTTACTATCCAAATGGTACAGAATAATCAATTTGGAGGAACACCTAATGAAGATCCTAACTTACATCTCGCTACTTTTCTGGAACTGTATGATACTTTTAAATATGATGGAGTGTGAAATGATGTTGTTAGGCTTAGAATTTTTCCTTTTTCACTAAGGGATAAGGCTAAAGCTTGGTTAAATTCGTTAGCACCTGGATCTATCAGAACTTCGGGAGAGTTTTCACAAAATTTTCTGTCAAATTATTTCCCTCCTTCCAAAACTGCTAAGCTGAGGAATGATATCACATCTTTTCGTAAGTTTGATAGAGAATCCATATATGAAGCTTGGAAAAGATTTAAAGATCTTCTGAGAAAGAGTCCACACCATGCTTTACTAGATTGGTTAATAATTCAAACCTTTTATAATGGATTAGTGGGATCTTTGAGATTATTAATGATGTTACTACTGGTGTATCAATAATGTCTAAAGCTTTTGATGAAGCACATTCATTAATTGAAGACATGGCTACTAATAATTTTTAATGGCCATCTGAGAGAGTAAATCCTAAGAGAGTAGCTAGTATTCATGATTCTCATGCGATAACTATGACAGTCTCTCAATTTGATGCACTTACCAAGAAAATAGATCAATATGAAATGAATTATTCTCCAATAACCCCAGTGTTAGAAGAAAATTCATCAGGACAGATGATAGACTCTCAAATATCTTATGAAACCTTGAATTTCATAAACAACAAAGTCAATAATCCTTAGTCGAATTATTATAATCCAAGTTGTATAAATCACCTGAACTTCAACTGGAATAACATCAATGTTGTTGTTAACCTGCAATAAGGAAATAATCCTATGAATCCAGTTGGAATCTGAACAACTAAGGAAATACCAATTATATACCTTCTTATCCTCCTGGCTTAAATAGTAATCAACAATTTAAGGAAAAGAAGTTGTTTATTGAAGAAATGATTTTGAATATGGGTAATCAAATTCAGGGTCAAAACATTGCAATGAAGAACATTGCGAATCAATTAGGACATATCTTTATTGTGCTTAATAATAAACATTCTGGGAATCTTTCTAGCAATGTTGAGATCAACCCAAATGATCAAAAAAAGAGTAAATTAAGGCTATTCAATTGAAGAGTGGAAAAGAATTGGAACCAAGAGTTCAAAAAGAAGTCGAAGTTGAAAGAAAGGAAGTGAACATTGAGAAAGGTTCTAATAAGATATATCCAGAAAAACATCCAATTGAACCAATGAAGATAACTATTGAAAAACCACCTTCTTCTTTTCCTCAAAGACTAAAGAATTTGAACAAGGATAACAAATTTATAAAGTTTTTGGAAATTCTTAAGAAATTAACGTTTAATAATCCCTTTGTTGAAGTATTAAAGCAGATTCTTGATTATGCAAAGTTTATGAGGGATATTCTTCAACAGAAAAGAATGTTCAAAGACCACGAGACTGTTGAACTTAGCGGTGAGTGTAGTGCAATTATTCAGAAGAATCTTCTTGAAAAACTTAAAGTCCCAGGTAGTTTTACTCTCCTGTGTGCTATAGTGAGAAATTTTTTTGAATTGCTTTATGTGATATTGGAGCTACTATTAATATTATGCCTTTATCAACTTTCAAAATATTGGGAATAAGAGAAATTTCACCTACATCTGTGACTCTTCAACTGGCTGATCGTTCTATTACTTATTCTAAAGGAGTTATGGAAGATGTATTAGTAAAGGTAGATAAATTTATCTTACCTGTGGTTTAGATATGGAGGAAGATAAAAAAATTCTAATTATTTTGGGAAGACCATTCCTTGCTATGAGAGAGCTATGATCGATGTTCAAAAAGGAGAATTAACTGTGAGAGTTAATGTCCAAATGGTAACTTTCAATATTCTGAAATCTATGAAATACTCTTCAACTGAAAAAGATGATGAGAGTTTTCGAATGGAAATCTGCTATTATTTGAGGGAAGATCATTTTAACGAAGTATTTGAAGAAAATCTGGATTGTGAGGATGAATATGAAAGTGAAAGTGAGGATGATTTGGATGATATGAAGAATGAAAAGTTAGAATTTGTTCAGGAAAAATTTGATAGATTGGATATTATGGAAAATGGAGATAAAAGTTTAATTCCTTCTATCGTTAAACCCCCTGAACATAAGGTAAACATTCTCCCAAATAATTTGAAGTATATGTTTTTAGAAGAATCATCTACTTTACCAGTCATTGTATCTTCAGATTTAAATAAATAATAAGAAATAAAATTATTCTACACCTTAAAAAGATACAAAAACGCTTTTGGTTGGTCCATAGTTGATATTAAAGGAATCTGTCCATCAATATGTATGCACAAAATTTTTTTGAATGAACAACATAAACATAGAGTTGATTCACAAAGGAGACAAAACCCAATAATGAAAGAAGTGATTAAAAAAAAGATTTTAAAGTGGTTAGATGCTGAAATTATGTATCCTATTTCTGATAGTGTTTTGGTAAACCCAATTCATTATGTTCCTAAGAAAGGAGGAGTAAATTTTGACATAAACGATTGAAATGAAATTATACCGACATGACAAGTCAGTAGTTGACAAATATGTATTGATTATAAAAAATTAAACGATGCCACCAGAAAAGATCACTTTCCTTTATCATTTTTAGACCAAATGCTAGACAATCTTGCTGGACACAAGTACTATTTTTTTTTAGATTGATATACCGGTTATCACCAAATACCTATTACTCCTGAGGATCAAGAGAATACTACATTTACTAGCCCTTATGGAACTTTTTCTTTTAGAAGAATGCCCTTTTGATTATGTAATGCACCTACAACATTTCAAAGATGTATGAAGTCCACATTTAGCAAACTAATTGATGATGGAATAGAAGTGTTTATGGATGATTTCTTAGTATTTAGATATTCATTTTATGCATGCCTGAATAACTTAGAAAAAGTTTTAGAGGTATGCGAAAGAACAGATTTAGTCCTAAACAGGGAAACGTGTCAATTTATCATTGCAGGGGGAATTGTGCTTGGGCATAAAATATCTGAATATGACATAGAAGTAGATCCTACAAAGATTCAAATTATAGAAAATTTACCACCTGCAACAACTGTGAGAGGGGTAAGAAGCTTTTTGGAACATGTAGGATTCTACAGGCGATATATTAAAGATTTTTAAAAAATTACTAAGCCTCTATGCCAACTTTTGGAAAAAGATAGGAAGTTTGATTTTAACAATGAATGCTTAAATGCTAGGAACTAGGATTATAGAAATCAATTCAGAATCACAACTTGAAGATGAAAATTGCCTATCTGTCACTAATATGCAATCAAAAATAAGATAATATTTTAATAAACTAGTTCTACTAATGTATACCTAATTCTACTAATAAAGTGAAGTTCAAATATATAAGCAAGAATGCTTCTCCTTTGTTAAGAAATTTAAGTGAATGGATAATTAGAATTAGGTTAAAACTGTGTTGTGATAAATAGGAGCATACCTATTCTTTACCACTTGGTCCAGGCATAAAGAACATTCACTAATCCGATGCTTGGTTACAGAATCTGCGGCTAGGCTGGGAGGATAACGACTCTCATTTCGGAGGTCTCACGTTCTCCTCACCTGAGGGCTAACATCTACACTTCAGTACCCAAACGATACAACCGAATTGAAGATTTTAGTCTGTCACTCAAAAATCTCCAATTCTACGACCGATGAATATTATTTCTTTATTTATTTGAACCCTACTTTCAAGGACTTTGACCTCCCTGAATCTCGGATGTAATCTTCACTTTAGTTGTTAAAATGAACATATTTTAACTAATCAATTTATCCAGATAGAAGGTAAATTAAGATTTAAGTGAAAAGATTATTACAACTTCTTTAAAATTTTCATGGCACACTAATTCAAATCACCATTTCACGAAACTATCAAAACAAGGAAAAAGACAGAAAAACTACTCAGATTTCATGGAGAGGATTTGATAAAACATAGATTTCATATATAAAAGCAAAGTTCTACATACAAAAATAAGTAAATACGATTTATCTTTAAACTTCTCCCCAAGCAAACTCCTTGAAGTTCCTCTGAATCTCTTCCTTTCTTTACAGTACGCAGAATTCTTCTTCAAAATGGTAAGGAGGAAGAAATCTCTCACTTCCCTTCCACTCATACAATCTCTCAAATAATCCCTCACAAATATCACTGATTGAACTCATTATCTAAAACTTTAAGGAAAATTAAACACTAACTAGCACTCTTTGGACTCACTAGACACACACTTGACTCTCTAGTGGACTAGATGTACACGTAGTGGACAAATTGGACGCTAGTAGACACTTTTTTTGGCCTCAAATTGTTTCTTTTAAAGTAGTTGAAGAGTTTCCAAGAATTTTCAAAGCATCCCTTCAAAAATCATTCACATTCAATGCACAATGTGAGAGAATTGATTTTCCCACCGTCGGCGCCTCGAGCTCACCATCTGCTGCCTTCTAGAATACTTAGCCATGGACTTTCTTTAATAAGGCCTACTATAGGCGGTCTCGATCACGCCATCGGCGTGCTTCCATGTAATATTTTTCTGAACTCTCGGGAAAATTCCACCGTCGGCGCCCTACATCAAATTTTCATCTTTTTGATCCTTTTTGCTCCAAATTCGCTCCTTCTTGCATATTTTCACTCAAATATCCATAAATCATCATATATGCAATAAATCATCAAAAATACCCTTTTTTAAAGTGAAATATCATCAAAATTAATATAAAATAAGCATGAAAATCTTAACATATTTTCAGTGGGTCAAGAGACCATCTACATCTATAGAGCCTACTCTGCATGATGTCATGGATCAGTTCGAAAGGTTGAACACTAGAGTAAAGGGACTAGAAGTAAGGAACAAGATAAATGATGATTATCAAGTGCGGTGGAGAGAATATGAGATATCTTATCATGATGCACAGATAAGATTTTTCAGGGGAGACACTAGTGTTGTATTTCCTACTTACTCTGAGTATACTCCATACTAGGCTGAAGAAACTAATGATGGTGGAGCTGCTACAGATGAAGATTAGTAGTTTTATAGTTTTATTTTCATTTTATTTTGTATTTTTGTTTTGTATATTTAATGAACCTGAGACTCTTTATGATTAGTATCTGTGATGAAATGTGTATTTGGTTGTACTTATAGCAGACTTTATGTTGATACGTGATATTATAGTAGAGTTTTCATGTGTTTGGTTTGTAAGTCTAATCTGTGATAGAGACAGTTGGATGTTGTGTGTGCAGTTTATGTTGCATGTTTTTAAACTTCTTCTCTTGCAAATTTCTAACCCAAATTTATGTATTGAGATTCTCTTAATTATTTTAGGCATACTATTCTACTTTATAAAAAATCCTGCTTAAACTCAGAGGTATGAAAAGCCAAACATACTGAGGTATGAGTTATATGTTTATCTATTTTCTTTCTTCCAATGTAATTGTATTGATATTCAAAAATCTATGTTTGGGGGAGGAAAAAAATTTACTATTAATTGTTCTCATTCAAAAGTATTTTCAAAATTATTAACATGATTTCATGTAATAGAACTAAATTTCATATAACTGTATTTTGATTTTATTTAAGTATTTTGTAAAGTTGAATGAAAGTTATTGGTAATGAAAATTAATTTTGTAGGCTAAGATACTTAGTATAATAGAATAGGACTATATTCAACTATTTAAAGTAAGAAAAAATGTATGTATGAAATATTCAAAATCCTAAAACTTTATGTGATAGGAAAGGATTGAGACTCTATGATGAATCATTAATAAGCTAAAGAAATGCCAATAAGGTAAAGAATTATGATAAGTTTCCAATTTAGGGTGAGAAAGGTGAAATTCAAAATTATTAAAGGTTATCCAGATAAAGTAATCCTCACTTAAATGAAAACAAAAGAAAAAGAAAAGAAAATTAAAGAAAAGAAAAGCAAATGAAAATAAAAGATAGAAAAGTGAGGAGAAGCTTGAGGAGATACATAATAGAAAATTGGCTTCACCTGGACCTACCTAAAGGGAAACACTTAATTACTTTGGATAACTTATATGTGTGGATTAGCATCATTACTAGTAGTTTTCTCAAAAATTTCTTTTCATGTAATTCTTTTAAGTGCTTTAATAGGACAATCTACAATCATTTTTGAAATGAATTGAAGGCTAGAACTCTTTGACTTGACTACTAGATAGTCTTACACCTACAAAATTTACTTTAATTATTAAAAGATCATTCTAAAATCCTACTATTGTGCTTATCTAAATCAAAATTATGGTATTCTAGAAAGAAAATTCATTGCAGTGGATCATTATTTTATGTATTAACTAAAATTACTTGAGGACAAGTAATAGTTAAGTTTGGGGGATCTTGATCCACTGAAACTTTGATAGCTTTTAGTATTCATTTCTTACCTATTTTTGATGATATTGCACTTTAAATAAAGTTATTTTTCATGATTTAATGCAGTTACAATGATTTTAGGCCTTTTGAGCAAAAGGAAGCGAAAAGGAGCAAATTTGGAGCAAAAAGGGACAAAAGTGCATTTTATTGAACTAGGGCTAAAAGGAGCTATCACCAATGCTGGACTACGATATTTTACAGAGTTGTGATTGCATTGGCGGAATAATGCGCCGAACGACACCGTATTTAGCACCGAACCACGCCATATTCCAATTTTAAATTGGATTCAATTTATTTGTCCGGATTTTGAATGGTTGCTTTAGGAAACTCTTGGGAATTCAGTTTTGGCTGAATTTAAACTCTTTTGGAGCCAAGTTTAGAGAGAGGAGAAGAAGCAAGAAGAGTTTAGTGTATAGAGAGAGTTTTGAGAGTGTCTTCTCATTTAGTTTAGGAAATCTATGTTTTGTGTTTTCTCTTTTAAGGAGTGTGAGAGGAGAGGAAAAGTGAGAGATTTCTCCTTCGTTACTTATCAAAAGAGAGAATTTTGTGTTATTGTGAAGAAAGAAGAGGAGACAAATGAATTCCTTGAGATTCGCTTGAGGAAGAGTTTGAAATAAGTTATTTTTACTTTACTCTGTTTGCATGACATTGATTTTATATATAAAATCCATATTTTTCATCTTTTTCTCATGAGTCTTGAGTAAATTTTTTTGTCATTCTTTTTTTCATGTGATGTGTTGATGTTGTGATATGGAAATGATGTGCCGATTTATTGTGGAGAATATGTGATGACCTTTTCACTTTGAATTTCATTTACTTTTTGATCTGGTTACATGTTCCACAACAAAAGTGAAGTTAAAATTCAATGTCCATGAATGGGAGATGTAGTTCATGGGGATTGAGTGAAAACAAAATAAAGAAATATACTTTGATGGGCGTAAAATTGGAGATTTTAGGGTGACAGGCTGAAATCCTCAATTTGGTCATAATGTTTGGAAACTGAAGCGAGAGTTAGCCTTGAGGCAAAGGGAAGTGGGAGCTCTGGAGTTAGAGCCAGTATCCTCCCAGCCTAACCACGGATTTAGGGACTAAACATAGGATTTGTCATTGTTCTTTATACGCTGTAATATGGGTAAAGAATAGGAATGCTCCTATTTGACACAATACATTTGTATTGCTGATCTTTTTCAAAATAATCATCACATTCTGATTGGAAAGGAGGAAGACCCTTTCTTGCAAATGAACTTTCTTATAAAATTTAGTCTTGTGTTAGTTTAACTTGCTAGAGTTTAGAACGTACTTTGGTAGAAATAGTAATTAAAATTGTTTGTCTTTATTTTAAGAATTAAACTTACTTGAAATTGTGTTGTGATTCGATAAGTGATTTCTGTGCTACGCCATAAAATTATTGTCTCCTTATGGGATCGATATCTAGGACTCCACTATAGCCCTGTATTACTTGAGCGATACATATACTTTCGCTTAATTGTGTGACTCATTATCAAACTAAATCAATATATATATCTAAACCTGAGTTCATAAATTTTGGCAAAATAAAAAATTTGCACCAGAGGCTAAGTAACTTAGGATTCTAGAAAAGATCGACAAGTCGAAGTGAATAAAGACATTCAAAAAGAATTCTGGGATGGTGGAAGCAGTAGATAGAAGAAAACAACCGATGCTAATTCATACTAAGCTTTAAATTAATATTTAGGCTTTATCAAAGGGTAAATATGTAATAAATTATTTTAATGAACTATGTTAGATGATTGGAACATAAGGGTTTGAAAGGTTGAAACCAATCTCAACTCTACATAACAAGGGTATAAATGGTAATTTTACTTTAATTATGGTAATTTGGAAAATAATTAAATTAAATGACTCTAAAGTGAGGGGTTTCATACTGATGATAATAATTCACTAATTTGAGACCCTTAGACGATGGTTCGATGATAATAAAATCATGTATAATAATTAAATGATATTTAATTTAACATTCCTATAATTATAAATTTACCCGTAATCCTTAAGGGCTTAGTAGTGAACTAGAATTAATCTAAAATTTTGATTTTTGAGATTTTGAGAAGAAAATAGGATTGATTAAGAATATTTTGAAAGCACTTCTGGCACAAATTTAAATTAATTGGCTAAATTCCTTAACAAATCAATTTACCTTTAAGGATCTTCACTCACATAATTTATAAATAAAATATCAAGTGATAGTTATCTCACTCTTTGGATAATTAAAACATTATGGCTTACTGAGCATAGGGTTAAAACACACTCACTAAATCTCACTAAAATTATATGAAATATTTAGCAACATAAAAAGTTTAGAGGAACTCGGGAGGTTCCAAAAGGGTCTTAAAATTCGATTAGTGTCATACACCGAACACTTTTATAGTCTTTTGGATATCTGGGAGAATAACTGAACCTATTATGCTTTGCTTAAGAAAATCATCCATTACACAAACGAGCAGGAACCCACCAAGCTATGCCTTAGGGCTCTGTAAACACACCTTAAGCCATTTTTTTTCTGCTTTCGAGCCATGCAACATATTTTAATTCCCATTATGATTATACATATTATCTGCAAATACTGACATTTCAGCTGGAGTGTGAGAAGAGAACTTGTACGCTTTTATAGTTAAATTACAATACTTTCTTTACTGCTCTTTACTTTCTAGTTCTTTTCATTATCTGTAAATTATGCTACTATGCATGTTAAACCAAAACCTAAACCAAATTATAATAAAATTCACAACAACAATGAGATAAGACAACTCTAAAAATTAATCACAAACAAAACAAAACAAAGACAATTAAAACAAAATTAAAATGTTTCTTTGGATGATCTAGAATATGTCGGATATGGATGCTAACGAGATTTCCTTTGGTCTAGATGAGCATATTGAATTCATTTAGTTAGGTTTTGTAAATTCATCTGGACTAAGTGAATCCAAAGATATTAGTGGTGCCAGAATGAGGGAACCGTGGAAACCAAACTGATGACACTTTAATTAACTTAAGTTCCCCGTAATAAGGCATTTAAATGATTATGACAACTACACCAATACTTGAACTCTAAACTTGATACTTCTCTGAACCTCCTCAAGTTGACACCTACTGCAATGAGGAACTTGGTGCAAACATCATGGGCAATATGACCATCTTCAAAAGCAAACATGTCTACAACAACAAACCTTCTTATAAATAAACAACAAGTCATAGGACTTTGAGGTAGCTCATCTAGCTTAACATAAACCCTAAAATGATCCTTTAGGATTTACACACCGTGCAATATAATACCTAAACTCGTCTTACGACTCTGTGGTTGTCGTTCGGTACCAAAAAAATCCTTTAATCTTCCAGGCTATTTGCATGATCAATTTCATGCAGATGTAAGCCATAAATAATAAAAATTTGCAGGACAAAACTTTAAAAAATACCTCTTCTAAATTGAATCCAGACCATAGGGTATTATGAGAAGCCATCAAGGCTCACCTTAGAATCCATGACATCTCCTAACTTTCTTCCTTTTGATTCTGAAAGTAATTATTCCAAATTGGCACCATCCCTACTTGAATTTCCTATTGTCCTACATTAAAAATCCTAAATCATGGAGTTCATGAAGGGATTATTTCCTGATCTACATCGAGTGTTTTCTTAGATGACTTTGGTCATTTAAGATGTAATTAAATATAGGGGCTTGCCCTTATAGGAAAATATATAAATCGAGATAATATAAGCCCTATTTAATTTTTTTATTAAATAGGGGAATTTTTAGGTTAACATAAGTAATTCATAGACTAAAAAGATTTCATAGATTCCTTAGTTTATTTAAATGAGCCTCATCACCAAATAATATGTCGATTCTTCAGGATTGATGCAAAGCTTGTAATGTTGTTCTTGTTTATTTAAATTATTTCGTATATGAGATCTGTTTGATTTCGTAATATCAAATTAAAATAATATTTTCTAAAACCATATATATATATATTTAATATTATATTATATTAAACTCCACAACAATAAAAACTTTTTAACAGAAGATAAACACACAGAAAATCAGCACACTAGGTGCGTATCTTACTTTTGGCACCGTTGCTGGGGAACGAACCCGGGTCACCCGCATGACGGGCGAGATACTCACCACTATACTGTGATGTCACCAAAATAGGTAAGAAAGAAGGGTTTGATCCTTAGTAAAGGTGCCAAAACAAGTAAAAACTAAAGGTTACTTTAGGATAAGTCACAGTTAAGTTTGGTGGATTTTGATATGTTTAAAAAATGATAACTTTTTAACATAAATTTATTATTTATTTTTAATGATATTGCATTTTAAAGGAAGTTATTTTTTATCTATTGGGCTTCTTATACAAGAAATGGAATTTTGGAGAAAAAAAGAAGCAAAAACGAGCAAAATCGGTGCAATGCAAGAAAGAAAATTTTAACTTTTAAGCTTATCTCTTTCACATTTATTAAAGTTTTTAATTGAAAATACACTTTAAAGAAAGGTTATTTTGATGTCTATCTTGTAGGTATACCAAAATGGAGTGCAACGTAGCTGAAATGGAGAGAAACAAAGTTGAAAAAAGGCAAAATGGGGCAAAACAGTGGAGGTACATGAAGGATGGTGCCTAGGCGCCCAACCTGGAGATTAGGTGCCACAACGCCTAAGCACTGGAAACTAGATCCTATGCGCCAAAAACAGTTGGGAATGGTTTTGGATGACTTTGCTGGTTTCAGGATGTTCTGGAATGTTCCAAATGGTTATGCACACCCCAATGAGTCATGAAATGAATATAGACATCTAAAAATGAAGCGATGTGTCTTTTGGAGTGAAGATGTGTGTCTCTTGGAGTGAAGAAGTGTATCTCTTGGTAATAAAGGATGATTTTGTGTATCTTTAAAATAGGGGGGCTGGCTCCTCTCTTATGGTAGGTGGTTGTGTATGTGGAAAAAATTTGCAATAATGTTGACTGTTCTTAGAATAAGAATAGAAATGTAGATTTCTACGTATTTAGACAGACTCGAGAGGGGATTTTGTGAGAATCTGTAAGGAATTGTACTAGCATTGCATGGATCAGTGGGAGACTTTGTGGGAGAGATCTTAATCTTTCTTTCAGAGGGAAAATGTTAAATATTGTGTTCTTCATTATCTATGATTTTGTAAACACGTATCTAGTGGATTTGATTTGATGTAATGAAGTTTTCCATTGTGTTTTCTTCGTGCTTTGTGATGTGTTTTTCTAACTCTTTCTTTTTATTTTGAAATAATGGCATGAGAAGATTATGCCATTGTCTTCATTTTACTTTTCTTTTGCAATAAGTAGGATTCATGTTTAGGAATTTGGGATGAACATTACAAGAGATTTTAATTATAACTGTGATGGTTTTTACTTGAACATCATTTACATTTCACTAAGGGCCCATTAGAGTGTTAAAATTCATTGTAATTTCATTAGGATCTGAGTGGGTGGTGTAATTCTCAACAAAGTGGAACCACATTTGATTTTATGGATGAGAATGCAGTCCTAGGAGTTGAGTGCAAATAAATATGAAAATATAATTTGATTGACATAGAATTGGAGATTTTAGGGTGAAATACTAAATTCTTCAATTGTTTGGAAACTAAAGAGAGATGTTATCCCTCAGACGAGGGGACGTGAGAGCTCTAGAGTGAGAGGCAATATTCTCTCAGCCTAACCATTGATTTAGGGACAAAACTCTAGATTAGCCAATGTTCTTTAAGCACTTGATAGAGGATAAATAATATGATTGCTTCTAATTTGCACATGTAATATTTAATGTATCTCATTCATATATATTATCCAACTCACTACATAAGAATAGTAGTTTTTAACATTCCAAAATTCTCCAAACCAATTCATCCATAAAGGGTTCTCTTTAGAATTAATTTCCTTTAAGAATAGTTATTGGTTGCTTTAAACTTAAGACTTACCTTCAGCAGTACTTGTTAGAAAAAACACCATAAATGGACCTTCCAAACTAAAAACTTATAGTAGTAAACTAGAATTAGCGTAAGGGATTTCTAACCTCACTTCTCTGTGGGATTGTACTAGGGATTTTATGGAAAGCCCTATATTACTTTAAGCGATACGTGCATGTTGACTCACTTTAGGTTGAGGTCTAGTCTCTCTTTAGAATAGCCTAGGGTCTAGCCAGAGGACTCTCCTGGTGATTATCTTAGAAGACTAGTCTTGGAACCTTTCCCTTTAAAAATTCAAACCTTTCTCACTTAACTAGGAGTTTCATATGCTTAAAATCTAACCTCTAAGTATTTAGGAGAAAAAGACCAAGCATAAGGAAGCCTAGAGGAAGTCTTTAATAGGTGGTCAGACCTTAGGATTTACCCTGGGAGGTCTGAAGCCTACATAATACACACACATGCACATTACACTCTCACATACTACCTCAAAACCCCATGCATACCAAACTTCTCTACATTTGACCTCCTGACACATTGGAATGCTCATATGGGCGGACCTAAACCCATAGCTCTTGGCTAAGAGGGTTAGGAAAAACATATTGAGTGACCAAAATGAGTACTCATATGACTCATATGAGTTTGAAATGGCTTCATGGCTTACTTACTCTACTTGGCCCAAATACACCAAAATTACCCCCAAATTACCCTAAATTCCAAAAATTCCAAAAATTTCCAAAAATTTCTAAAACTCTCCAAAAAATCCCAATCGCAGTTTGGAACCATCACATTGTCCCAATTTGACCTATTTGACCAACTTTGACCTATTTAACCCAGTTTTTCCAAATACCCCAAAAATACCCCAATAATAACATGAATTACAAAAATTCCAAAAAATTCTCAAAAATTTTGAAAATCCTTCAAATATTTCTTATTTCAATTTAAACCACTTTATTTCATCTAGTTTGACCAAATTTGCCCAATTTAACTAAAAGACTCAAATTACCCTTTAAGGCCCAAAATACTCAAATCACCCCAAAATGACCACCAAATTATCTTCAAATCTCCCCAATTTCAACTCCAAAATAGAATTCAACATCCCTAGCCTCAATCTAAACCAAATCTAAACCCAATTTGACCCACATTTGGACCTAATTTCAACCCAAACACAAAATCCCGAATTTTGACCAAGTGACCCATTTCACCCAAATTGAACCTAATGTCAATCAATTTTCACTCAATTTGAAATCTAAACTTCTCATGACACTCCCCTCAGCCAAATGTAATATTCAATTGCCTCCAATTTGAACTCAAGTCTCACCCAAATCAACCTAAATCTAAAATCCCTATGTTTGCCCCAAATTGGACACATGACCAAATCACATCAAATTGGATGACCCAACCCTAAAATTGCCACCAAATTTATGTTAGGAACTCTTAACAACATCCCCCTAGGCATTTTTGAACAATCAATTGGACCTACACCCCACTCTAACCCAACATAGACCCATGTTAGCCCAAGATGCCCAAAATTAACTAAATACCCAAAATCCACCAAATTGATCCCCCAAATCAATTCAAAATTACTCCAAACCTTTTCTAAACTCTTCATAACAATGATACACACAATACTGCCCAATCAAGTTGATCAAACCTAAGCTTGAACCTGACCTAGCCCAACTTGAACCCGAGTGACCCAAATTGAACCCATGAGCCTAATTTACCAAATTAAACCAAATGTCACCCAACCAAGCTCACCATGGCCAGCCATTGAACCTAAGGACTGAATTAGATGCCCCTAGCCCACCCTAGTGGAGCCATGGACCAATGGTCCCCTAAATTAGGGGATTTAACCACATTTATGACTAAACCAAGGGGATATTTTTCATAATTCCTTAACCACTTAAGCTCACCTTATGATGGTCTGCCCACCTGACCATCTGACCTCTAGCCACCCTCTCTTGCCCTGGCCGACTGGCCTATTCATCGGAGGAGCCAATATTGAGAACCACCTGACACCAAATGAAACCCGAACTCGCCCCTTGAGCTACCTAGCACTGGTTTCTCGCTGGGGCTGATCTGCCCTCCACCTAAGCAACTAAACCCACCCACCAGCAGTCCTGAGCTCCACCAGGTAGCCATGGCTATAAAATCCATCATTCAAGGCCAAAGAGGGGTGCTGAAAAAATATCTTACGGAAACCCTGTCAAATTGTTCCCAAAGCTTCATAGAGACCTCCTGAGTGCAAGCCACCACATTCAGCCATTGAATCCCACTATTCTGAGCTAATTTACCCACTGAAATTCCAGCTGAAACTAGGACATATTCCATTACAGCTCCACATTGCATCAAAGTTCAATTAATTGTTCCCACACCTTCATAGAACTGAGAGAAGAAGTTCCCCCATAAAAGCCCCATCATAGAGAGCGATTGTACCAGAGTTTGATTAACACCCAAAATTGGCCTTGGTTGAATTCAAGTCTAGACATTTAACCATAGCATAAGGATTCATACGGAGGTTTGTTGGGACCAATCGAAGCTAGCACAACCATCTGATTGATGCCTCCCCTCTCAGACAGTGGTATTTAATTCTCTCCCCCTACCGAGCTTGTTTTGATCCTACACATGTCTAGAATCATACCATATTAACCATATGGATAGGTTTGTCTAGGTCAGATGAGTCAGTTCAAACAAACCCATGAGAATTGATTTAGTGTAGCTCGATACCTTAAGGTTAGAAGGTAGATGGTTCTCTGTGCACACCAGTTGGGGACGAAGACGTAGAGATGTTGGATCAAGCATGTATCAAATGAACGAATCAGTTCACGTCGGAAGAATTCTTAGAGCTTAAAGCATGTGGTGACTCAAAAAGCGGCGCTGAATCTGAGTGTGACGCATGGGCTTTAGCAGCTGCTGAGTATGAGTTGGCACTGACGTGGTTAAGTAGGAAATTATGGAATTTTCTGAATTATTTAAATTAAGCCAACTTTAAAAATTTATAACTTACTGTAGAAAAATCAGAAAATTAAAAAAAAAATTGTCTTGTTCAGTGAATAGAGAACAATAATGTGTAAATGTTTTGAAATTTATTTGATGGATATTTTATTTTTAGTTAATTAAATAAAGTATGGAGTCTTTTGATTCTTTAAGTGCATGCATATTTCACCATAGCTTGATATTTTGGTATGTTGTTGCCTCTAACTTAGGGGATCTTCCCTGATTTTTCTAAGGTCAGAGGAGATCTCTAGACAAAGATCTCTATTTTTCAAATTAACATGTCTGTTTTGGTGTAAAAAGTGTAACAATTAAAATAATGATCAGAAATACAAAGTAAATTTTGGTAGGTTACTTATGAGTAGAGGACCCTAGGAAAAATGTAAACTTGGTTGAACTCATGAAACATAACCCCTAATGGTGATTGAGACCTAAAATTCCAATAAAAATAAAATAAATTAAATATAGATTTAAATAACCCAAAAAATAACTCAACAATGTAATTAAGGTCAGATGAACTCCCATAAAAATTTTCAAGTCAATTGGAGCTAATTTGATCACTCAAATGAATTTTTTAAGCTAAATGGTATTTTTGACTCTAAATGATTTTTAATAATTAAAATATGTCCAAAAATTATGAAATTTTTTTAGGGAGTTCCAGGTGACCAAAGGAAATTTCTCAAAATAAAATTGAGATTAATAAAAAATCTTCAATTTTAAGCTTAAAACTAAATTTTAAAATATTAAAAATAATTAAAAATTCACAATAATAAAAAAATTAATAAAATTTATGGAAATATTCTAAATTATCTCTTAGGGACCAAGGAGTAATTGGGATATTTTTCCTAATTTTCTAAATGAAGATATCAATATTTGAAGCTTAAAAATAATTTTTTATAGGTTAAAAATGGAAATTCTCGAATTTTTCACTAAAATAATTCTAATAATTCGAAGAAAATAAAAAAAAAATGAAATTTATTTTTGTGAGTTACCTCATCTTAGAGAGGTTTAAGAAAGATATAAAACTTTATTTTCAACTTATATAATATTTTATATTTTATTAGTACTCCAAAAAATTGGAATAATTATAATAATTAAATTAAAATTCAAAAAATCATGAAATTTGGTCTAAGTGGTCCTCTAGTCTATGTGAATCTCCAATAATTTTCATAGGGACAATGACTTTTTTTTGATTAATTTATTAACTTCACATTGACAATAACTTTGCATTAAAATAATTATATAAATTAAATTAAGCTTGGAAAAATTGCATTTTCTTCTTTAATGTTTTAATTGACCCACGAGTGGAGTAGTATGAAAATTTCACAGTTATTTGGATTAAATTTAATGAATTATGAAGTGATAAGGCTAAGTACAATTTTGAAGAATTTAGCCTTAATCCATATTTAAGTTTAATTAAAGTAGGAAATGGGCAATGGATGATCTTAATTATTATGTTTGAATGACTGAAACATAAAGGGATAAATGACAGAAATCCATCTCATTTTTGTCATATTAAAAGATAAGCTTATAATTTTATTAATCATTATAATTTGGATGAAAATTAAAATAAATGATCCTTAAGGTTAGGGGTTGATCATTGGAAGTTTATAATTCACTAATTCAATACCCTTGATGTTGAAGTAATGATATAATACATTAACAAGAATCATAATTGTGTTACATAACATTTCTAAAAATTACGAACATACCCACCTAAATATTAAGGGCATAGTAGTGAGACTAAGTTTAATAAAATTTGACTGATGAGGATTAAAAAAGAAAACACAATTAATCTTAAACACATTTGAAACACTACAAGGCCATCAAATTTGATTAAATTCTCTCATAAATTAAATTACCTCTAAAGGCCCCACTTACATAATTCCTAAGTGAAATATCAAGTGATATTTACCCCACATTTTGGCGTAATCAAAACATCAGTTCACAAAGAATAGGGGTATAAAACAGATGAGTCATTTAATAATTATGATAAGCCCAAAATGAACTCACGGAAGCTCAGTAGGATTGTGAAATGTTTAGTTATCTCCTAGTACCTTCTCAAAAATTTTCTAGACACCTTGTTGGACAACAGACCCTATCATATCTATTAAATGAAGAGATTTCTTAAATAGATGAGTAAGACCCACGAAGTTATGACATAAGGTTTGGTAGGCCTGTGACGAACCTAGAAATTATGAATGTTTACTGCAAAAGATATTAAAGTCTCAGGTGGAGGAACGAGAAAATTCACAAGGTACTTTTTTACAGTTTACAATACCTTCTTTTCAGTACTTCCTTTACTATTTTTTTCATGCTTACGAGCTTGAATGTTAAACAACAATGTCACCCTGCATGAAAACCAAAACTTATAGGATAGGAAGAAAACCAACACCAAAATTAAATTAGAGTAAAAGATAAAATTCACACCTGTTGACCTCACTTTTGGTTGAGGTCTAGTCTCTCTTTTGAATAGCCTAGGGTCTAACCATAGGACTCTCCTGGTGACTTTCTTAGACTACTAGTCATGGAACCCTTCCCATAGAAATTCAAAACTCTTCTTGCTTCACTAGGGGGTTTTCATATGCTTAAAGCCTAACCTCCACCTTATGGTAGGAAAAAGGCAAGCATAAGGAATCCTAGGGGAAGTCTCCTATAGGTGGTCAGTCCTTAGGATTTGCCCTGAGGGAGGTCTGGAGATCACCACTCTTACACTTCACATTTACAACATACACATATTGCACATTCTAATTTTAACCCTGAACGCTTTGGAAACTCATGTGGATAGCCCAGTCTTCAGTCTATAACTAAGTGGTAGGGACCAACACATAGAGGACCAAATGTAAGTGACCCTTGGACATTACATCATGCTCACCTTGAAGCCACCTCCAAATCTCCAAAGTTTCTATTTTTGGCCCCCGGCCTCCCAAAATTCCCTAAATAACCCAAAATTTCCAAAATTACCCAAATTCACCAAACCACCCCCACCCCCCCAAAAAAAAATCATTCCAAGATATTCCTTACCACTCAAATTGACCATTCATCACCAAAAATTCCAAAAATTCCAAAAATACCCGCCAATACCCTCAAAATACCAAAAATACCCTTTCAGCCAAAATTCCAAAAATTCCAAACAATTCTAAAAAAATTCCAGAAAATCCTAAAAATCCCCAATTTAATTTTATTGAACTACACTATGGGTCAATTTTGTAAAATTAATACACTTTCAATCCAAAATCCCAACTTGGCCCATTTAAACTAAAGGTGCCTAAACCAAACCCAATCTTGACCCAATTGACCCCAATTTTCATCAAATTCAATTCTAAACATAAATTTAACATCCCCAATATCAACTTAGACCAAATCCAAGGCCAATGTGACCCACATTTGAATCTAATTCTACTTGAAATCAAAATCCCCAATTTTGCCTAACTAACCCAAAACTCCTAAAGTGACCCAATGTCAATCAATTCCTCCCAAATTTCAATTCCAAACTCTTTATAACACCTCCTTAAACTGAATTGGATCATCAATTGCTCATAATTTGAGCTCAGGTCTTACCCAAATCCATTTTGAACCAAAGAAACCCCAATTTTGGCCCAAGCTGAACACATGTTTCAAATCCACCAAATTGACCCTCTAAACCATGTCAAAACCTTTTAATGTCTTCATAGATAACTTGACCCAAACCCAACATGGTCAAAAATAATCAAAAATCCAATCCATGCCAAAATTGAACCTCCATATGAGCTCAAAACCACTTTGTGTCTTCATAAAAGATTTTCATTACAATCATGTGGACAATATTGATCAAGGTACTTGGGCTTCATTCAAGCTCTAACTCAAGTTAAGCCAACCCAAACCCAAATGAACCTAATTGAATTAATAATTCAAATTAAGCTAAATTAAACCAAAATTAATCAAATTAATCTCATGTATGCCCTAAAATTAATATATATATATATATAATAAAAAATATAATTAATAAATGAAATAAAAAAAAGAAAAATATCTCACCCTACCTGCCACCTCACCTCTCCCTCACCCTACCTGCCACCTCACCTCCTCCTCACCTCCTTCTTACCTCCACCTTATCTCCACCTCACTTCTTCCATTCCTCCTCCACTCCAAAAAAAACCGTGAGCCCTTTCATTAAAATTCCCCCATCATCCCATTTTAACGCCCCCTAACACACTCTTACACACTCCCTTACACACACACACTTATACATTTCCTCATTCTCCCCCCCAAAATCTTTCTAGCTGTAAGCCTCTCTTCTCCTTCTACTGCTTCTAAGCTAGCCACAATCACTCACTTCCTCTCTTAGCCAAGGTTTCCAACAAGTGCTTCTCCAAGGCAAGGTAACATCTTCCCCTTCTCTCTACTTTTACTTTTAGTTCAAAATTTCTGAAAGGGAAAAGTTCATCATCATGTTTATGTTTAACTTAAAAGTCTAAATAACGCATACATGCATTTTTTTTTATTCTCCTTCATAGGTTTTTCAAAAAAAAAATTATGTGTTAATCCCTTTCACAAATCTTCAAGCTATTTAAACTTTCCCATGTTTAGGCTTTAGGATTTTTTTTAATGCAAAATTATTTAGCTTTTTGCATGACTTAGCCTTAAGATGTTTTTCATGCAAGCTAATTTAGTTTTTTAAAATCTCTCCATGTATATTTTCAAAAATTATGTGTAGGTTGTTTATCATTCATGCTATTTAAATTTTATTCATGCATAGGTTTAGGAATCCTTTTCTTTTATGCGAAGTTATGTAGCTAGTGTTAAATATTAAAATCTAAATGAAATAAAACATGAAGGGAATGGAAATAAATAAAAAAAAAGAAAAGAAATAAACATAAGAATAAAATAAGATAAGAGGAAATGGAATAAATTTTTAATAATGTATAATAATAAAATAACATAACTATATACATATGTAAAATAAATAAAATAAATGTAAATATATTATATGTGCTAAATAATATTGTAACTAAATTAAAATACTAAATAAATAACTACACTACATTTAAATAAAATAACTACATACTACTAAAATATAAATGAATAATAAAAATAATAATAATAACAATATGTAAATATAAAAAGGTAATGTGGTAAGAAAAAAATAAATGATTATAAACCTAAAGATAATGAAAATATAAGAAAAGGATAATAATAATAAAATAATAATTGTAAATATAAAAAACAAGTAAATAAAAATGTCATTTTTTTTAAAAATAATATAAATAAATAATAATTCTAATAGTTTTAAATAAAGGATAAAAATTTAAAATAAATGAAAGGATAATTTAAGAGAGAGAATATTAAAAAAGCTTTATAAATAGATAAATAATAATAAAAATAAGCAAATAAAAATATAATGCCTCTTTAAAATAATCTAAATGTAAATATATGTGTAAATAATAATTTTTAATAAATAATAACTTAATATAAATGATCATAACTTTAAATAAAGAAAAGGATAATTGAGGAGAGAGAAAATGAAAAGCTTTATAATTAAATAAATAATAATATAAATGATAAGTAAATAATATAAATAATAAACTTAAATATACATATAATTAATAACAATAATAAATTAAAATAGAAATGACTTATAATATATATATATATATATATATATATATATATATATATATATATATATATATATATATATATATATATATATATATATATATATATATATTAAGAAAAGGAGAAAATTCATTCAGCAAAAGTCGACAAAGTTTACATACATCTAATATAAGGAATATCAGTCAAATCCCCAAAAAGTAAAAGCTTTAAAGGATCATCGGGTTTAACGAAAAAATAATCCTTTGAGCTGCAAGATAGCACGTTTGACAACCAGGTTAGCGGGTTGGTTACCTTCTCTAAAGATATGGGACCACTTGAGGGTGATAGAGCCAAATGTAGAGAGCAATGTTCTTCAGATATATATATATATGTATATATTCCATCAACAAGAGGAGACCTTAGATCACCTGTTTTTCAGATGTATTTTTGCCCAGGATGTGTGGAAAGCTCTTTGTCCTCTACTGAGTAAAGGTTGTTGTACCCATTAGGATCTATTTCATACCTGCTGGCAGGATAGAAACTACCAAAATTTTAATCCCACCTACTTTATTGTTATATGGTTTACCTGGATGGCCAAAAACAATTCTAAATTTAACAACATTCCAGCTACAGTTTCTAATGTGGTTAGAAACTGTAGGAACTATATCTCCAAAATTATTACACATAAGCAGTTTCCAAACATCCTCAGGACATACCAAACACCTTGGGCTCCCAAACCTTTCATCAGAATTGTCAAATGGCTTCCCCCTCCTTGTAATATCATCAAAATCAACACTGATGGTAGCTTCTTCAAGGATTGTGCTGGTGTGGGGGGCATATTTAGGAACACTAAAGGTCAATGTCTGCTATTCTTCCATGGCCCTGTGGTCGCACAAGATGCTTTTGAGGCGGAACTCATTGTTGTGCTCGTGGGGTTTACGATTGGCCGGGTTCGTTGGCTCGGATCGATCTTTGGATTGAGGTGGATTCAAATGATCTAATCTCAAGCCTTACCAGTGGCTTTCATACCATCTGGCACCATAACTACTGGATCCAACTCATCCAAACAATGTTGCAACCACAGATCAAACTCTCCTTCAACTACAGGGAGGCTAACAAACCAGCTCACTGGCTGGATAGAAAAGGTGTTGTTTCACCCAAAGTTCTGGTTTCCAACACCCCCTCCTGGGACCTCAATTTTCTTATCAATGGGGACAACCTCTCGCTCCCCTCATTTCGGAATTGAGCACAACTCCTCATTAGATGTCAGTACATCTCCTGCTGTTGCTGTTGCCACTGTCTTATGAGTAGTTTCACTATTTTTGTTTCCTCTCACTTGCCTCTATGCTTATACTTTGTAATGGCATCCTATAAGCCTCCAGTGATGTTCCTTCTTTTGGCCTTTTGGGGGAACTCTTCCCCAATGGCTTTCCTGTAATCAGCTTCTTTATTTCAACATGCAGGAAGCCTGAGGTGCTTCTTTTATAAAAAAAAAAAAATGTATATATATATATATATTAAAAGATAAGAATATAAAGAATAATAAAATAAATAATACATATATATATAAATTAAAAATAATTTAAATAATATAAGCGGATAATAAACTAAAATAAATGATAATGAAAATAATAATTTAAATTAAATTAAAGAAATTGAAAAAATTGAATTAAATTAAATTAAATAAATGAAAATCAAATATTAAAATAAATGATAATGTATATAAACAATAAATTAAATTAAATAAAATTAAATTAAACAAATTAAATAAATCAAATTAAATTAAACAATAATGTAAATAAATAATAAATTAAATTAAAATAAACAAATTAAATTAATTAAATTAAATTAAATAAAACAAAGTAAATTAAATTTTATTAAATTAAACAATAATACTTTACATTAAATTAAATAAATAAAATAAAATAAATTAATAATAATTGTAAATAATAATTAATTAAATTAAATTAAAATTAAATTAAATAACAAAATAAATTAAAATAAAATTAACGATAATAATTTAAATAAATAAATATTAAGATAAAGTAAAATAAAATAAATTAATTAAATAAATAACAATTAATTAAATAAAACAAATAAATAACAACCAATTAGTTAAATAAAACAAAAGAAAAACAAATAAATGATGATAAAGTAAATAAATCACATAAGATAATAAATAATAAATTAAATAAACCATAAAGATAATAATAATTTTAAATACAAATAAAAGATAATATGTTTAAAACAAAACACATAATAAAAAGAATAATAAGATAACATCATATAAAATAACATTAATATAAGAATAAAATAACACACAATAATAATATAACACATAAACAAAATAATACAATAACATACAACATACAACATACAACATTCAACAATTGTAACACATAACAACATAAACAATAACAATATAATACGATAATAACATATAAATAACAATCACATATAATCATTACTACAATCCCAACGCAACCAATAATCACTACACACAACAACAGTCCTGAACATAATACGATACAAACACGATAACAATCAAACCTAAGATAAGCCCCGTAAGGCGTGACCTATTTTCCCCTTTATAAAGACCCCTAGGAAATCAAAACTTGGAGTAGAAAACATAACAAGAATACCCTTATGCTTAGTGAATGCATAGAGTAACCCAAATTTTTACCTGATGTCCACATAACCTTCCCAATTCATATTCCAAACTCAAAATCCCTAGTTTCAAATCCCAGTACAAACCAAAACCAAAACCCAAACCCAAACCAAAGCCAAAACCAAAACCAAATCCAAATCTAAAACATAAACTCAAACAATTCTTTACAGCACTCCCACAAGTCCAAATCAAACTACCAGTTACCACCAAATACAAACCCAAACCACACCTAAACCCATACGCTCAACCTACCCCGAACACTGTGTTCATTAAGCATAAGGGTATAGGTAGGGTGAATTGTTAAGCAACATAATAAGTCTAAATGAGCTCGATACGTTTCATCAGGATATGATAGGGAAGCATGGACCTGCATCCTTCTTTGACTGTTCGGATACCTCTGAGGTCTATTAAACTTAATATGTCTGCTTTACGAAACCATCCTCAATTAAATTAAATAAAGTTTATTTAAACACAACATATGAATCACATAGACATCATAGGACTTGGTAGACAACCAGGATCTTAACATAGACATCATAGGATTCAGTAGCTACTTCTTGTTAGTTCTACTTCTTCCTGTTTTTACGGCATGCTTTGATTTCTGCAAAATTATAAACATAAATATACAATGCAATACTAAAGTCTCAGCTGGGAATGACGAGAAGACCCTCCAGGTACGCTTTTACTTTATTGCAATTTACCTTATTGCAATTTATTTACCTGCACTGCGTTTTACTTTTCTTGCATGATAAATAAGATTGTTGCATGAAAACTGAAACCTTTAGGATAGCCACAAAACTGAAACCCAAAACTAAATTAAAAGTCATACAAGATAAAATTTACCGCCACAATATTTCAAAATATAAGACAACTCAAAATTTATTCACAAATAGAACAACAAAAGTTACAACTTTAACTAAATTAAAATGTCTCGTTGGATGATCGGGAATACCTCGGATGATGTAACCCACATTTTGCTAACGGGATTTCCCACGGTCAAAATGAAAGTGTGGAACTTATTCAGTTGAGTTTAACAAATTCATTTGGATTAAGTAAATCCGGTGAAAATAACAGTGCCTGGATGACTGAACCGTGGGATCTTAATCGGTTTTGTTTAATCAACTTTAAGATTTTTTTTAATTAAAACACAAAAATATTTGGATTCTAAGACTTTTCAAAACCAAAATTCTTCTCTCATCTGTTGATTTATAATTTCTAAAACTAAACCTCTACAACAACAAGGAGCTCGAGGCAATACACCGAAGGGCAACACGATCAAGGATGCAGAAGGACATGTTCAAGAGAGCAAACAACGGATCTTCAACAGTAACTCTCTTTTCTTATAAATAAACAACTAGTCATAGGATTTTGAGGTAGTTTTCCTAGTGCAACATAAATCCTCAACTTTTTGTTAGGCATCTGCATAATTGTCTTATGCAAATTAATCCCCAACCGGTCTTATGACTCCGAGATAGTCGTTTGGTACGACATAAGCCCTCAAATCGTCAAGGCTATTTGTATGATTGTGTCATACCAATATAAGTCCTAATTAATTAAAACAGACAAGATGAAACATTAAATGAACTCCCAAATTGAAGCCAAACAATATGATAGTTTGGGAAGTTGCCAAGATTCTTCTTGGATCTTCAGCTTCTTCTACTTCTCTTCTATTGGACTCTTAAAATAAACTGTTCCAAACTTAATCCATTCCCTATTGAAATTCCAAAATTCAATCCTTTGAAAACCTTAAACTTTGAAATTCTTTAGAGCAAAACAACTCATCATTATCGAGAGTTTTCCTAAGTGTCTTCGGACATTTAGGATGTAATTAACTATAGGGGCTTGCCCTTGCAGGGAACTTTAAGAACCCAAGTAATATAAACCCTGCTTAATTCCTTTATATTAAGTACGGGAACTTGTCGGTAAATAAAATTGTTTCGCAGATCAAACGGATGCCACAAATCTTTTAGTTTATTTAATCGAGCCCCATCATCAAGCAGTGTGACTATTCCGCGGGATAGATACACAGTTTGTGGTGCAGTGCTCGTTTATATAAACTATTTGGGATGTGAGATCAGTTTGATTTCATATCTTAAAATTTTAAACTTAAAATTATTTTCAAAAATAAAATGTTATTTTCCAAATTATATATATATATATATACTTAAATTAAATTTAAAATCTTAAGATATGCCGACAGCTTCAGGCTTTTGCACAATTTATGTACGATATAAGTCCTAACACTTCAGGATTCCGAGGTTGCCGTGCGGTACGGTATAAATTCTTCTATCTCCTTAGACTATCCGTACAATCGGGTATCGTGCGAATATAGGCCCTAAATAATAAAACAGGCAGGATGAAACATTAAATAACATCTTCTCAAATTCAAGCCAAACAAATAGGATAGTTGGGAAGTCACCGAGGTTTCCTCGGATCAGTGACATCCCCTACCTTTTCGTTCCTTTGTACTCCTGAAATAATTGTTTCTATTTTGAGTCATTCCCTTTTAAATTTCGCATGTCCAATTGTGAAAGCCTAAACTTTGAAATTCTTGTAAATCGCACGGGCTCACGCCCAGAGTTTTACGGCGGCCGCTGACCCTCCTACTCATCCGGGCCTAGCCATTGCCCTGATGGCCGGGTGTGGGTCGCGCACTTAAGTGCCATCCATTATTGGTGCTAGTTGATTCGGCAGGTGAGTTGTTACACACTCCTTAGCGGATTTTGACTTCCATGACCACCGTCCTGCTGTCTTAATCGACCAAGACCCTTTGTGTGTTCTGGGTTAGCGCGTAGTTGGGCACCGTAACCCAGCTTCCAATTCATCCCGCATCGCCAGTTCTGCTTACCAAAAATGGCCCACTTTGAGCCCTTGATTCCGTGGCAGGGCTCATCGAAGCAGCCCAGCCATCTTACCTATTTAAAGTTTGAGAATAGGTCGAGGGCGTTGTGCACCTGCAAAACGCTTATCAAAAAGATTCTCCATTTATGCGAAAGTCTTCACTAAACCATTCAGAACTGCAATTTTAATGTGTTGTTCATATATCAGATGCCGTCAGCAAATCAGAAGCTGTCGACATATAAATGAATAATATATATATATATATGTAAATGAATAATAACAATATGTAAATTATAAAAAGTAATGTGGTAAGAATGAAATAAATGATTATAGACTAAAAGATAATGAAAATATAAGAAAAGGATAATAATAATAAAATAATAATTGTAAATATAAAAAATAAGTAAATAAAAATGTCATTCTTTTTAAAAATAATATAAATAAATAATAATTCTAATAGCTTTAAATAAAGGATAATAATTTAAAATAAATGAAAGGATAATTTAAGAGAGAATATTAAAAAAGATTTATAAATTGATAAATAATAATAAAAATAAGCAAATAAAAATACCATACCTCTTTAAAATAATCTAAATGTAAATATATGTGTAAATAATAATTTTTAATAAATAATAACTTAATATAAATGATCCTAACTTTAAATAAAGAAAAGGAAAATCGAGGAGAGAGAAAAAGAAAAGCTTTATAATTAAATAAATAATAATATAAATGATAAATAAATAATATAAATAATAAACTTAAATATACATATAATTAATAACAATAATAAATTAAAATAAAAATGACTTATAATATATATATTAAAAGATAAGAATATAAAAAATAATAAAATAAATAAAACATATATATATAAATTAAAAATAATTTAAATAATATAAATGGATAATAAACTAAATTAAATGATAATGAAAATAATAATTTAAATTAAATTAAATTAATTAAATAAATAAATTAAATTAAATTAAATAAATGAAAATCAAATATTAAAATAAATGATAATGTATATAAACAATAAATTAAATTAAATCAAATTAAATTAAACAAAAATGTAAATAAATAATAAATTAAATTAAACTAAACAAATTAAATTAATTAAATAAAATAAAATAAAACAAATTAAATTAAATTTCATTAAATTAATCAATAATACTTTACATTAAATTAAATAAATAAATTAAATTAAATTAATAATAATTGTAAATAATAATTAATTAAATTAAATTAAAACTAAATTAAATAACAAAATAAATTAAAATAAAATTAAAGATAATAATTTAAATAAATAAATATTAAGTTAAAGTAAAAAAAATAAATTAATTAAATAAATAACAATTAATTAAATAAAACAAATAAATAACAACCAATTAGTTAAATAAAAAAAAACAAATAAATGATGATAAAGTAAATAAATCACATAAGATAATAAATAATAAATTAAATAAACCATAAAGATAATAATAAGTTTAATTAAAAATAAAAGATAATATGTTTAAAAAAACACATAATAAAAATAATAATAACATAACATCATATACAATAACATTAATATATGAATAAAATAACATACAATAATAATATAACACATAAACAAAATAAAACAATAATATACAACATACAACAATGATAACACATAACAACATAAACAATAACAATATAATACGATAATAACATATAAATAACAATCACATATAATCATAACTACAATCCCAACACAAACAATAATCACCACACACAACAACAGTTCTGATCATAATACGATACCAACACGATAACAATCAAACCTAAGAAAGGCCCCCCGAGGCATGCCTATTTTCCCCTTTATAAAGACCCCTAACAAATCACAACTTGGTGTAGAAAACATAACAAGAATACCCTTATGCTTAGTGAATGCATGGAGTAACCCAAATTTTTACCCGATGTCCACATGACCTTCCCAATTCATATTCCAAACACAAAATCCCTAGTTTCAAATCCCAGCACAAAGCAAAACCAAAACCCAAACCAAAGCCAAAACCAAAACCAAAACCAAATCTAAAACATAAACTCAAAACAAATCTCCACAGCACTCCCACAAGTCCAAATCAAGCTACCAGTTACCACCAAATACAAACCCAAACCACACCTAAACCCATCTGCCCCAACCTACCCCGAACAACTGTGTTCATTAAGCATAAGGGTATAGGTAGGGTGAATTGTTAAGCAACATAATAAGTCTAAATGAGCCGAAACTTTTCATCAGGATATGAGAGGTAAGCATGGAACTGCATCCTTCATTGACTGTTCGGATACCTCTGAGGTCTATTAAACTTAATATGTCTGCTTAACGAAACCATCCTCAATTAAATTAAACAAAGTTTATTGAAACACAACATATGAATTCACATAGACATCATAGGACTGGTAGACAACCAAGATCTTAACATAGATATCATAGGATTCAATAACTACTTCTTGTTAGTTCTACTTCTTCCTGTTTTCTGGCATGCTTTAATTTCTGCGAAACTATAAACACATTATACAATGCAATACTAAAGTCTCAGCTGGGAATGTTGACAAGACCCTTCAGGTATGCTTTTACTTTATTGCAATTTACCTTATTGCATTTTATTTACCTGCACTCGTTTTACTTTTCTTGCATGATAAATAAGATTGTTGCTTGAAAACTGAAACATTTAGGATAGCCACAAAACTGAAACCCAAAACTAAATTAAAAGTCATACAAAATAAAATTTACCGCCACAACATTTCAAAATATAAGACAACTAGAAATTTAATCACAAATAGAACAAATAAAATTAGAACTTTAACTAAATTAAAACATCTCGTTGGATGATTGTGAAAACCTCAGATGATGTAACCCACGTGTTTCTAACGGGATTTCCCACGGTCTAAATGAAAGTGTGGAACTCATTTAGTTAAGTTTAGGAAATTCATTTGAACTAAGTGAATCCGATGAAAATAACGGTGTTGGGATGACGGAACTGTGGGATCTTAATCGGTTCTGTTTAATCAACTTTAAGTTTTGTTTTAATTAAAACACAAAAATATTTGGATTCTAACACTTTTCTAAACCAAAATACTTCTCTCATCTCCTGATTTATGATTTCTAAAACTAAACCTCTGCAACAACAAGGAGCTCGAGGCAATACACTGAAGGGCAACACGATCAAGGATGCGGAAGGACATGTTCAAAAGAGCAAATAACGGATCTCCAACAACAACTCACTTTTCTTATAAATAAAAAACTAGCCACAGGATTTTGAGGTAGTTTACCTAGTGCAACATAAATCCTCAACTTTTTGTTAGGCATTTGCATAATTGTCTTATGCAAATTAAGCCCTAACCTGTCTTAGGACTCCGAGGTAGTCGTTGGTACGACATAAGCCCTCACATCTTCATGGCTGTTTGAAAGATTGTGTCATACAAATATAAGTCCTAATTAATTAAAACAGGCAAGATGAAACATTAAATGAACTCCCAAATTGAAGCCAAACAATAGGATAGTTTGGGAAGTTGTCAAGATTCTTCTTGGATCTTCGGCTTCTCCTACTTCTCTTCTATTGGACTCTTAAACTAACTGTTCCAAACTCGATCCATTCCCTATTGAAATTTTAAAATTCAATCCTTTGAAAACCTTAAACTTTAAAATTCTTGAGAGCAAAATAACTGGTCATTATCGAGAGTTTTCTTAAGTGTCTTCGGATATTTAGGATGTAATTAACTATAGGGGCTTGCCCTTATAGGGAACATTAAGAACCCAGGTAATATAAACCCTGCTTAATTCCTTTATATTAAGCAGGGGACTTGTCGGCAAATAAAATGGTTTCGCAGATCAAATGGATGTCACAAATCTTTTAGTTTATTTAATCGAGCCCCATCGTCAAGCAGTGTGACTATTCCTCGGGATAGATACACAGTTTATGGTACGGTGCTCGTTTATATAAACTATTTGGGATGTGAGATCAGTTTGATTTCATATCTTAAAATTTTCAAACTTAAAATTATTTTCAAAAATCAAATGCTATTTTCCAAATTATATATATACTTAAATTAAATTTAAAATCTAAAGATATGCCGACAGCTTCTGGCGACTCCTCTGGGGAATAGTTCCTCTCTCCATTTTGATCTGATGGTTTTTCTTTCATAAATCGGTAGTAAATCCATGCCCCTAGTGGATTAAACTACCATTCTTCCATTGACATATCTTGTTCATTTCTATCTTGAACAGGTATGATCAACTTTCCTTATATTTTGGAGCCACTGTTTAGACACCCCTAAATAGGGAGGTTCCGAAATCCTCGTTTAATTACCTCTCTAAAGAGGTGGGGTTGAACCCCCAATAGGTGTGTTGGTGGATTGATTCTACTTGGGAAATGTGCGTTGTAAATTCAGCCCAGGTCTGGGTCCTGAATTTCACTTTTGCTCCGTATCTCTCAGGTTTAATTTGCTATCGGCAAATTAAACCAAACTTCTACTTTCATACCATTCACTCAGATTTTGAAATTAAATGAACAATGTTAACAAATTTAAAAACCAAAAAACAAAAAAAATAAAATAAGGTGAAAACACCAAACGGAATAAGAGAATTGCCCAGTTTGCAGTACAAGAGCGGTAGCTTGAGTACTTCCGTTGATACTATAAGGCACGAACGTTACTGACTTCTAGAAATTCTTTAAATGTCAGGAAAGATGTCTTCGCCAAAGTTGATCTTTTCTTTCACCTCCGGATTAGAGTTCGCCGTCAATAGAGATGAGTTGCCTAATCTGGCAGTCATTAAGTTTGGACAAAGATTCAATGATGTTAAAGCCATGTTCGGGGATGTGGTCATTGCAGTGTCAAAGTCTGAAATGAGCAAGTCTATTAAGCCTATTGTATTGTTCAACCTGAAGTCTTTTGAGGAACTTCCCATGCCAAAGAAGGAATGGATTGAAAAGAACTCTGTTGTCATTACAAGCGTTGGGACGACTCCTGAGACTGTTTCTACTCTTACCGCCGGATTCACTACTGTTGTAACAGTCGCTCTACTAACTAAAGGAAAAGATATTCTACGTGAGGAAGAGTCAGTCAATGCTTGCGTTTTGCCATCTTCTAAGTTCAAGATCGACTCTGATTCGAAGTCCGTATGAATGACTAAGGCACAGGAATGGAAATGCGATCAGGGAATTCTGAAGATCAAGCAACTGCAACTGTCTGAAGAAAATTGTTCCAGTTGAGACCGCACTAGATAGGTGGGAGACAGGGTCCAACAATGAATCAACGATTAAATAAGATCGCCTAACAGAAATTATCAGCTAATTTTAGATTTTAAATTTGATTTAAATATATATATATATATAATTTAGAAAGTAGCATTTGATTTTGAAAATAATTTTAAGTTTGAAAATTTTAAGATATGAAATCAAACTGATCTCACATCCCAAATAGTTTATATAAACGAGCACCGCACCATAAATCGTGTATCTATCCCTAAGGATAGACACACTGCTTGATGGTGGGGCTCAATTAAATAAACTAAAAGATTTGTGACATCTGTTTGGTCTGCGAACCAATTTTATAAGCCGACAAGTTCCCCTACTTAATATAAATGAATTAAACAGGGTTTATATTACCTGGGTTCTTAAAATTCCCTATAAGGGAAAGCCCCTATAGTTAATTACATCTTAAGTGACAAGAATCACCTAAGAAAACTATCGATAATTATCAGTAGTTCTGCTCTCAAGAATTTCAAAGTTTAAGTTTTCAAGGGATTGAATTTTGGAATTTCAATAGGGAATGGATCAAATTTGGAACATTTTATTTTGGGAATTCAAAGGAAGAAAGGTAGGAGAAATCACAGATTCGAAGCGAACTTCGGTAATTTCCCGACTATCCTATTGTTTAGCTCGAATTTAGGAAAGCCCTAATGTTTGTTTAATGTTTTGATCCTGCCAATTTTAATTAATTAGGACTTGTATTTGTATCGCACAATCATACAAATAGCCTCGAACATGTGAGGGTTTATTTCATATCGGACGACTACCTCGGAGTCCTAAGACCTGTTAGAGCTTTATTTACATGATATGATCATGCAAATGCCTAACAAAGAGTTGAGGATTTATGTTGCACTAGGCAAGCTACCTCGAAGTCCTATGGCTTGGTTATTTAATTCTAAGAAAGTTTTGTTGAAGTAAACTCAGGTTTTTCTGATGACGATGGCCGTGCTGCCCACCATGCTCCGAGCTTCTTGTTGTTGCGGATGTTTAGTTTTAGAAAATTGTAATGAAAAGAGAAGAGAGAAGTTTAGTTTTAGAAATCTTCGAGTCCAAGTGTTTTTTAGTGTTTTAGTTAAAACAAATCTTAAAGTTGATTATAACAACACCGGTTAAGATCCCACGGTTCCATCCTTCCGGCATCGTTATTTTTATCGGATTCACTTAGTCCAGATGACTTTGCTAAACTCAACTAAATGAGTTCCACACTTTGATTTAGACCATGGGAAATCCCGTTAGCAACACGTAGGTCACATCATCTGAGGTATTCCTGATCATCCAACAAGACGTTTTAATTTAGTTGTAATTGTAGTTTTGTGTTCTGTTTGTGATTAAATTTTGAATTGTTTTATATTTTGAAATGTTGTGGCGGTGAATTTTATCTTGTAATGACTTTTAATTTAGTTTTGGTTTCAGTTTTAGGGACTATCCTAAAAGTGTGGGTTTTCATGCAATAGTTGTTTATCATGCAAGAAAAGTAAGTGCGATGCGATTAAATAAATTGCAATAAAATAAAAGCGTACCTGGAGGGTTTTCCCGTCATCCCAAGCTGCACTTAAAACACAATTAGAATATTTAAGCATTTAAAGCAACTTCCTAGGTAAAGCTAAGGGAAGGGTTATGGTTTTCTACCAAGGTGCTACTCCTATAGCTAGTCATCTCTTATGACGTCTAGGTTCTTGTGTTTTGGTTTGAGGATGATTTTCTTCATCAAAGAACAATTAAATTCAATTGTTCTTATAAACATCCTATCATATTGAGGAAGTGCTTAAGACGAATCTTAAACATCTTTTCAATATTGCTAGAATTGTTTTAAGTCGAAATGAATTTAATTAATCAGGTGAAGTAATCATCCGAGGTTTAATTAAGTTTTGTCCCCTTGCTCAGTGAACTAGGACATTTGAATATCCTATGAGTGGAGTAATACTTCACTTAACATTTTGTTTAGGAGTTATGACAACAAAAGCTTTCGAGGGTAAATTGATGTTCAAATGGTTTATGATTTAATTTAATTTCAGTTAATGGGTTTATGTTTGGAATAGTGTTCAAGTTGCTTTATATTTATTTTTAAATTCTTTATGTCTTAGGAGATGTTATTTTTAATTCAATTTAATTTAACTTTAATTTAATTTAATTTGGTTTAGTTTTAATTTTAATTTAATTTTATTTATTTAATCTAATTTTAATTTTAACTTGATTTTATTTTAATTTTATTTAATTTAATTTAATATAATATAATATAATTTAATATGATTTAATTTAATTTAATTTAATTTAATTTGATTTAATTTGATTTAATTTAATTTAATTTAATTTAATTTAATTTAATTTAATTTAATTTAAATTTTAATTTAATTTAAATTTTAATTTAATTTTATTTTTAATTTTAATTTAATATTTTATTTTTTATTTTTTAAAGATGATTTAATTTTAATTGTTAAAGTATTAATTTAATTAAAATTTTAAAAGGATTTAATTTAAATAATTTAACTTTAATTTAATTTAATGATTAAGTCTTTTAGCATTTTAAATTTGGATTATCATTTTAATAAGGAATTAAATATTATTGAGATGATTAATTCAGAGATTCTTAAATTAAGGAACAAATCTCTTGCTAATAATATCCCTATTTTAATAATTCCAATTTTATTATTCTTCCAAATTTAATTAATTATTTAATTAAGGTTTATTTTAATTATTTTTAAATTATTTAGTAGGTTTCTACTCTTTAATTATTTAAATTTCAATCATCCAAATCAGATTAAGATCAAATATTTTACTTTTTCATTTTATTAAGCCTAAAGTTTTAATTAATGGTTAAAATTTTAATTACCATTTTGCCCTTCAAGCTTACTAATTCCATAACTCACTAAATTGAGCTCAAATGAACTTGAAATTTTTATATGACTTCACTCATATGTCAATAAAGGCATGAGAGGAGAAAATGTGATTTTTCTATGTTTAATTTATTTATGTAATTATTTTTGGTGGAAAATAGGGATTTCCAAGGAAAATTTAATAATATGACAAAGAGAAAGTTTCTATCCTTAAGAAAATTATGGGACATTCCTAATGATCAGAGGACCACTTGGACCAATTTTGGTGATTTTTGGAATTATATTCTTTTTATTATAATTATTTTGAGTTTTGGAGTATTAATTAATTTAAAAATAAAATAAAGGTTGAAAAATGAATTTTATATTTTTCAAAAATCTCTTTGATATCAAGGAAATCAGAGAACCAATGTTTACAATTTTCTGATTTTTCTTTGATTTATTAGAATTATTTTAGTGGAAATGCTAAAAAATACATTTTTTTAATTTTAAAATTACCTTAGGGCTTTAAAATTTAATATCTCATCATATAGACTTAAGAAAAATATGGGGTTTGTTCCTAAGTGATTAAAATTCAAAATGTGACATTTTGGTGAATTTTATTATTTTGTGATTTTTATTATTTTTTAATTATTAAAAATATTAAAATAATGCAAAAAATCAACTTTTTTAGAAAATTACAATTTTAATTTTCTTAAATTCCCCTGATATCAGAGAGGCTCCAAAACCAATTTGGTGAATTTTTGAAAAGTATTTTGAAAGTTATGAATTTTTTAAAGTTTAAATTGGTTAAATGGCTTAATCAACCCATTTGATAGGGCTAACCAACTCCAATTGACTTCAAACTTTTATGGTGGGTTCCTCTGATCCTAAAGGTCAGTGGAGGATTGATTTCAAGTCAATTTGATGTATGATTAGCTCTAATTAATTAAGGACCTATTTTGGTTGTTTAAGACAATTAGGGTTATTCCAAGTGGATTAATTCAAAAGCTATTTTTTCTTAGAGTCCTCTGATCATAAGAAACATCCTCAAATTTCCTAGAATTTATTTCACAACCTTCTAATTATTGGAATTAAAATATTCAGAATAGTGACCTAGAATTGAAAAATCGATAACTCTCCATAGGGGTGGTCTCTGACTTTGGAAAATTTAGGGAATGTTTCCAAATTCAGAGGCTTCAAAAGCCCTATGGTCTCATGCCATGATGAATTGTATACATGCATGGAGAATTGAAAATGTGCAGAGAGTAAATAAATTATTAAAAATAAAATACTTGATGAAATTAAATGATTTCTTTTCCACATTATTCTCCTCTGTTCACTGAGCAAGAGGGTATTTTTATTTTATTTTTCTAATTTTTCTACACAAAGTTATGGATTTTTGAAGTTCTGGGTATTTAATAAATAAGAAAAATACTATTTTCCTACTTATCCAGCGCGGCGCCCTGTCATCCTCGGCAACTCCGAACGACCACGCGGCACGCTCCCATTCGACACCTCCACCTGACTAGGATGTCACGCGGCCCGCGGTTCATGTCCCGTTGCTCCGTCCGGCGCGATCCTGGCCGTCCGCTTGATACACGCGCGATCCGACGGCTCCTGGTCATCGTCTACGACTGGTGTGAACCCGTGACCGTCAACCTTCTAACCCTAATTTCTCACTTGATTCTCAACAGATTTTTGTGTTCTTATGCTCTATGTATTCATCTTGAGGAGACGAACACATCCATATGGTAAACATGTATTGAAATTGACTCAAATTAAATAGAGATCTCTGTAAGCTCAGGAAGAAGAGTGAGTCCATACCTTTGCTCAGAGAAGTGAAGCTTTGATATGAGAGTTGTGTCACCTTCGATTGGGTCCAAGCAAGCTCCAGATGAAGTCCCTTGGCCTGATGAATTGTCTAGTTATGATTTCGACCACAGCCGATTATAAAGCTTGGAGTCTGGAACAGATTGGTGGCCTGGAGAGGGGGCTTTTGCTGGTAAACTTCTTCCCTTGGTCTGGTGAAGGTGTAGGATCAATCAATTTTGGGATTGGTCCACTGTGAAGAAGTGTCTTGGTTTTTTTGCTGAAGTTTGAACTCAAAATTGAGCTCAGCTAGAGGGATTTGGGCTAGAATCCAGTGGGAATCAAGTGCTCTATGTGTGGAGAGTGGTCTGGAATGATTTTGGCAGAGTTTCCTTAAGGTTGGTTCAGCACCTCCTCCATGGCCGAGAGAGGTGGGGTTTAAATAGAGCTGGTCGGAGGCTCTCCCGGGGGAGTTAGGGCTTGGGATCGAGCTGCTGCGAGTGAGGAGAAGAACAACCATGGTGGCCATTGGGCATGGGGAAACTCAGAAGGTGAGAATTCCAAGCTTGGGCTCACATGATGCTCTCAGGTGTGGTGTTTTCCGGCGGCCCAGGTGGCTGGCCGACAGGCAAGGGTCACCATCTTGACCAGGGAGGTCAGGCTTGGCAATGGTGAAGTCAATTGGGCTTGGACATGTGTAAAGTGTTTGAATCAAAGTAGAATGGGGTAAGGGTACATTTTGGGTTGATTTTGGTCAACTCATGGATTGGGCTAGGTGCACCACCCAAAGCCTGGTTTTGGGTTGAAAAGAGTCACTTGGGTCAGCCAAGAGAAAATGGTGTGGTCTCCATCCATGGTGAGGTGGCTAAGCATGGTTTAGTGTGTGACATGCTTAAGGTAAAAAAGGTAAAAAAGGGTTTAAGAGGGTTTAAGAAAGAGATCCCCTCTCTTGCCATTAATGGTTTGGTGAGGTGGAAAGTAGATTCCATGGCTCTCATGGCTCCTATGGGGCTCATGCATGGCTTCATGGCTCACCTTTGGCTTGGGGAAAAGTTTGGTCAATTTCATGAAAAAGGTTTTAAAATTTTTTGGTAATTTAGGGGTGATTTGATGGGATTTGGCATATGGCTTGATTTGGATTTATTTTATCATGAATTTAGAACTTAGGAGATCGTTTTATCAAATGGGTGATGATAGAGGATTGTCATGTGGGCTTTGGGCCTTTTGAAATTATTTTTGATGGGCTTTTAGGAAAGGCTAAGGGGATGGGACTTTAGGTTTAAGAATGAATTCATGGATGGGAATTTTGTAGGAGTTTGGGCCAAATAATTGTTGGGTTTGGTTTAGGGACATGTCATGAGTGATTTGAAATGAGTTTGGAGTGATTTGGGTTTGAATTGGGTTGGATTTGGGCTTCTTTGGTAAATGGGCCAATGTAGGTCAAATTGGGCTAACTTGGGCCAATGTTGGGCTAGGGATGAAATTGATGTAAAATAAATGTTTGGAAATGTTTATGGGAGTGTCTCAAAGAGGTTTTGACTTTGGTTGGGTTTAGATTTTGGGGTTTGGGCTTATTTGGGTTAGGTTTGGGTTTAGGTCAAAATTGGGCCTTTAGCTTTTGGGTTGAATTTGAGTGGGGTTTGGATCTAAATTTTGGAAAAATCATGTTAGTGTTTTCTTTTTAGGGATGTTAGGGAAGGTTTAGAAAAGATTTGGGGTTAATTGGAGTTAAATTGGTTTAGTTTGGGCTAAGTTTGGGTCATCGGTCCAAATTGGGCTTTAAGGTCAAAAGTGAAATTAGATTCAAATTCCAATCAAATTGGACTTTAATTTGGTCTAGATTGGTGTTGGGAACGTTGAATTGAAGTTTAGAATTGAATTGGACCAGAATTTGGGTCAATTGGGTAGGTTTGGTTTGACATTGGGTTCAGTTTGGGTTAAAATGGATCAAATTGGGAATTTTTACAAAAGTGGGGTAAATTGACAAAATTGGCCCATGGTGTAGTTGGACAAAATGAAATTGGGAATAGTTGGGATTTTTTGAAATTTTCTGGGAATTTTCTGAATTTTTGGATTTTTTGGCTAAGAGGGGTATTTTTGGTATTTGGAGGGTATTGGGGGTATTTTTGGAATTCTTGGTATTTTTGGCTATGAATGATCAATTTGAATGGAGGGGAAATATTTAAGGTTAATTTTGTGGAATTTTGGGTGATTTGGAAATTTTGAAAAATTTGGGTAATTTCAAGGTTTTTGGGTAGGCTAGGCCGCGTGTAGGGTCCCGGGGGTTAAAAATTGAAAATTTGGAAAATTGAAGGTTGGGTTTATGTAAGTGGAATGGGACTATTTTGGTTGAGCCATGAAGCCATATGAAGCCCACATGAGCCATGAAGAGACTCATTTGAGGCATTCACTATGTTGTTCCTAACCCTCTTAGCCAAGGGCTTAGGGGTTAAGGACCATCCATCTGAATCACCTTCATGAGTCAGGAGGTCAAGTTGGGTATATGTGTGGTTTTAGGAGGTGTGTGAAAGTGTAGTGTACAAGTGTAAGGTGTGTGTAAGTCAGCCCTCACCAGACCAGGCCACCCAGGGTAGTCTTAAGGCCAAAGAGTCCTATAGGGAACTCATCCTTTAAACCTTCACATTTGATTTCAACCCTCTAGGTGATTAGGGGTCTACAATCAAGCTTGTGGGGTTTGCAGGGAGCCAAGAGGTGTTTGGACTTCTAAAGGGTGGGTTCCACTTCTAGTCCTCTAAGATAGTCAAAGGAAAAGCCTAAGGCTAGATCCTAAGTACTAAAGAGAGAAGAGAAGACCTCATCAAAAATGAGGTCAACAGACCCTCTAAACCTTGTCAAAACCATTTTATGTCTTCATTAAAATTCTTTTAGACAACCATATCTACATTATTGTTGAAGATCTCTGAACCCCATTCCCACTCAAACTCAAGATAACTTGACCCGAACCCAACATGATCCAAAATAATAAAAAATCCAATGCATACCAAAATTGAACCTCCACATGAGCTCAAAACAACTTTGTGTCTTCATGAAAGATCTTCATTACAATCATGTGGATAATATTGATCCAGGAACTTGGGCTTCATTCAAGCTCTAACTCAAGTTAAGCCAACCCAAACCCAAATGAACCTAATTGAATTAATAATTCAAATTAAGCTATATTAAACCAAAATTAATCAAATTAATCTCATGGAAGCCCTAAAATCAATATATATCTATATATAATAATAATATAATAAATAAATGAAATAAAAAAAAAAGAAAAATATGTTTCCATGCCTCTCCGCTCACCTCTCCCTCACCCTACCTGCCACCTCACCTCCCCCTCACCTCCATCTTACCTCCACCTTATCTCCACTTCACTTCTTCCATACCTCCCCCACTCAAAAAAAAAAACCGTGAGCCCCTTCATTAAAATCCTCCCATCATCCCATTTTAACGCCCCCTTACACACTCTTACACACTGCCTTACACACACACTCATACATTTCCTCATTCTCCCCCCCAAACTCTTTCTAGTCGTGAGCCTCTCTTCTCCTTCTCCTCCTTCTAAGCTAGCCACAATCACTCACTTCCTATCTTAGCCAAGGTTTCGAACAAGTGCTTCTCCAAGGCAAGGTAACATCTTCCCCTTCTCTCTACTTTTACTTTTAGTTCAAAATTTCTGAAAAGGAAAAGTTCATCATCATGTTTATGTTTAACTTAAAAGTCTAAATCACACAAACATGCATTTTTTTTATTCTCCTTCATAGGTTTTTCAAAAAAAAAAAAAAAATATGTGTTAATCCCTTTCACAAATCTTCAAGCTATTTAAACTTTCCCATGCTTAGGCTTTAGGATTTTTTTTTTATGCAAAATTATTTAGCTATTTCCATGAATTAGCCTTAAGATGTTTTTCATGCAAGCTAATTTAGTTTTTTAAAATCTCCCCATGTATATTTTCAAAAATTATGTGTAGGTTGTTTATCCTTCATGCTATTTAGATTTTATTCATGCATAGGTTTAGGAATCCTTTTCTTTTATGCAAAGTTTTGTAGCTAGTGTTAAATATTAAAATCTAAAAGAAATAAAACATGAAGGGAATGGAAATAAATAAAAAAAAGAAAAGAAATAAACATAAGAATAAAATAAGATAAGAGGAAATGGAATAAATTTTTAATAATGTATAATAATAAAATAACATAACTATATACATATGTAAAATAAATAAAATAAATGTAAATATATTATATGTGCTAAATAATATTATAAATAAATTATAATACTAAATAAATAACTACACTACATTTAAATAACATAACTACATACTACTAAAATATAAATGAATTATATATATATATATATATATATATATATATATATATATATATATATTTCAAAAAACTTGCCTAGCGGGCAAGAAGTATATTAATCACCATCTTATGTTCTTACAAAAGGAAGACCTATCCTATCACCATGCAACAAGACTGCAAGGGAAGGAGGAGGTGTAGTTTCTACCAAAATTTCCCTTTACAATAACCCCGAGATGCAAGCCGGTGTGCGGGAGCATTACCCTCCCTAGGTATATAAGAAAAAATTACATTTATACTTTCAACCTCTCCCTTCACTCTATTCAACCATCTCCGAATGTACCATGGAGCAACTTCGGTCCCTTGCAGGAAGCTAATGCAATTAGAAAAGTCCGAATCTACCATTAGGAATCTCACATCACGGATTCGGCAATTTTAATTGCCCAAAAGATGGCCACCATTTCAGCCTCAAGTGCATCACAGACTTCAACAGGAGAGTAGAAGAACAATAAGCAATGCCCCACCACATTTCTAAAGATGCCACCAATCCTTGCCTGCTGAATTTTGAAGCTTCCATCAGTATTAACTTTGATCCAATAGGAAGAGGGAGGGGACCACCCAGAAACCAGAGAAAGGGGGGAGGAATGTTCAGAACCTACTTGGCAGATATCAGTGAATTTGTGATATTTAGTAAGTTTCTTAAGGTAAGATAAGCAGTGAGCAGCAACAAGGGAGGCAGGGACAGAACACCCCTCAAATCTACCCTTATTTCTGCCCATCCAAATAAACCAGGCCACAACACAAGGAACCACCGGGAGATTCACCTTATGCCAGTCCCCAACACATCAATAGGTCCAGCCAACTTAATTGCAAAGTATCTACCCGAATCCCGCTTATCACATGCCTCCAGACCTCTTGAGAGAAGACACACCTGAAGAACAAATGATCCCCAGATTCTTCCTCCTGCATACATAATAGACAGCAGGAAGGCCCTCTAATCCCCTTTAATTTGAGGATATCATCAGTAGGAAGAAGTAAATGTCTTAATCTCCAACAAAAGAAGGACATGGAAGGAGACAGCAGTTTGCTCCACAGCTCAGGTCCCCACCTGATATGGTCCCAGGAATAGAATTTCTGAAAGATAAAGGTCCCCAGCTTTTGATGATGTTGCTGTTTGGTGATAATCTTATCTCTTTTTCAGGATGAAAGGGAGTCAAGAGTACCTGCTGTAGCTGGTCAGGATTTAGGATGTTTTCCAGAATTCTGCAGTTCCATTGGTTTTCAGACCAAAAGGTATTAACATAGCATTTAGATATAGAAGATCCATCAACATTTTGTGGGCAAGTGAGCTTCTCCCCTCCCCACACCCAATTATCAAGCCAAAAATTGATATGACCCTCACCCAGCTCCCAGATAAAGGTCTGTTCAGCCTTATCTTTGACCTTCAGCAATTCCTTCCATAATCTAGAGTCCCCCAGCTTAGGCACCACCAGAGATGGGTGATCCTTTCTACAGTATTTACCATGAATATACTGAGCCCAAATGGTATCATTAGCCCTGAATCTAATCCATAATTTACATAAATTTATGAAGCCGAGTCTGTTCAAAGCTTCTAAACCCCGGACCCTCAGCTTCGAAGGGGTTTACAAAGTTGCTTCCGGGATGACCAATGGATCTCGCTAATGCCGACTGAGCCCAAAGAAATTTGTTGAAGATTCTGCCAATGCTTGTTTGTGTACTCTTTTTCATGATAAACATCTGTAGAGCATAGGAGGGGAGGGCAGTTAAAATGCTCTTCAGTAAAGTTAGCCTCCCCCCATTAGACAAAAAGGAATTAGACCACCCAGAAATTTGTGTTTTGATTTTCTCAGAGATTTCTTGAAAATGAGTTTGTCTTGATCTTCCCTTAATCAAATGGACTCCCAGGTAACTGATAGGCAAAGTAGCAGACTGAAAGCCAGTGTAATCAGCAATCCAGGTTTTCATCATCAGGCTGACATTAGAACTAGGGTAGAAATGGCATTTCTGAAGATTAAGCTCCAAACCAAAACCTCCTTGAAATGAGCTAGTGTTTTCATTACCTTTTTAATAGCCACTTTAGAAGCCTTAGAGAAGATAATGATATCATCAGCATAAGATAAATGACTTACAATTAAATTGGACTTGTGATGGTAAGCTGAACTTGGTGTTTGGGTGAAGACAAAATCTAATAATCTGGATAAGTAGTCAAAAGCAAGGATAAAAATGGTAGGGGAGAGAGGATCCCCTTGCCTGATACCTCTGGAAGCTCTAAAGAACCCATGGCATTTCCCATTCACCATAACAGAATGAGCATTATTGCTTAGCCACCTATGGATGAGCTGAACAAAACCTGGCTGAAAACCCCTAGCATATAAAGTTTGGGTGATAAACCCCCAACTGATGGTATCATATGCTTTTCTTATATCCAGCTTGAGTATCACATTGTTGCCTCTACATTTCTTATCTAAATCCAACACCAATTCCTGAGCCAGCAAGATATTATCTGAAATTGATCCGCCCTTCACAAATGCGGCTGACTAGGGCAAATCGGAAGATTCGGATGTGGCTGCAGATCTTGCCATGATGATTTTACCGATAATTTTGGACATTACGAAGTAAGGCTAATTGGTCCGTAATCTCCCCATGATTTTCTCAATTTGTTTTTTGGGATTAACACAATTGTAGAGGCGAGAAAAATACCCAGGAAGATCCATACCCTGGAAGAAGTCTTGTACGACTTGAATATTCTCCTTCCCAACAACCGTCCAACCAGCTTTATAAAAGTTGGAAGAGAAGCCATCGGGACACTGCAGCTTTAGCATCATCTAAGGAGTCTAATGCATTTTTTATCTCCTCCTCCCCTGGGATTTCCACTAAGTTAAGATTCTGAACATACATATTCTGGGTCTGTAGCAAATTCTCATAAATAGGGGTAGGACAAATATTGGGAGGATGAAGTCTGTAGCAATTTTCCAACTCATGACCAAACATTCTACAGTGCTTGCAGTAAAAAGGTTTAAATTCTACTTCCACCTCCTGCCAGAAACCCTCATCAGGTAAATCCTCATCCGTTCTCACCCACACTCTATGGATATCGGGGAGAGTAATATCCCTTTCCACTTAAAACCCTTGCTCGCTGCTTGGTCTAGCTAGATCAAAAGTATGAGTGTATCGTTTTTAAAGGGGTTCCCGATGCTTGACTTATGTTAAATAGAGCATTGTGATCGTATAATTGGATAGGTAGATTAGGTAGTTTATACCACATGGGGATGATAGGTGGCTCCTTTAGTGGATCAAATTCAGGAGTCCACTTTAATAACTTCATATATGTTCCAACAATTAGAATAGATTGTTTGCCAAAAACTTTTGCATAGTCTTCCTCATTAGAGAGTCTAATGAGCAAATGCCTACCATCCAGCAGCCCAAGCTTCCAGCTTCCAGCAAGATTTAAATCCTCAAAACTCTTCCTTACATATTCCATCTTAGGATGTCCCATCTGAAACTTCCCAATCAAACAAAACTTAATAGAATCATTAAGACATTTCATGTCTTTTTTGGAGAACAAAACAGCAGGCGAGCCATCCTTGATACCAACGGGATTAATGAAAGGGGCATTACCCCTTCCGGCGAGCGATATCATGCAAGGCTTGGGGAAAAACCGGATGGTCGAAAGGACTTGTGGGCGAGTTCCCCATCCCCACAACCCCGAAGCATAAGAAGCTTTAGCCCACAGAGCATTAGTTGCAGCATCAATAGGATATGGCCGAGCAGGGTTAGCCATAGAACAGCAGGAAGCCCTCCCCCACACCAATCCAGCCAATGAAACAGTAAAAAATTTGAAAAACTTCCAACCCGGGAAAGACAAAACCTTTCCAAACAACCAAAAAACCCAAGAGGAAATCTCTCCAGGAAGAAGAAACAGGAGAAAGAACCTACCAGCTCCATCGAAACCGCCAGCCGCCAAAAGCAAACCCTAGCAGAGCACCTCCCTCCTTACCAGCAGCCATTTTTTAAGGTTTATATATATATATATATATATATATATATATATATATATGGAGGATAAAAAATGGCGGCTGCGCTCCTTGCTCTGCTAGGGTTTGGGCAGTGATGGCTTCCTCGGGTGGCGGGTCGGGCAAGTTGGATGTTTCTCCGAGGTCGGGAGTGCTTGTTTGGTCTTCGAGTTTGCCTTCACGGGAGGCTGGTGGGTGGTTGGTAAGGTCCTTTCAAGGGGTTTTGATCTTTCCGGGCAAAGTTTTTTGATTTTTACTGTTCCATTGGTTGGGTTCTCGTTGCTTCACTGCCTTTTCCTCCAGTATCTTCTCCCTTTGTTGTGTCCTCCGATGTTATTTCAACTCGAAAATCTCTTGTCATGGCTGGGATCAACATATCCACCTCTTATGCAGATCTGCACTAAGTAATGGCTTGCATCTGTTACTAATGCTGCGGAAAAATTGCTTTTCCCCCAAAATTTACATGATGCGACAGTGGGAAATCAGATTGCCCCTTCATTAGACCTCTTGGCTCTAAGGAGGGCGGACCAGACCATTATTTTCACTTCTAAGGAAATGGAATCTCTTGCTTGAAGCTATTAAGTTCTCCATTGTGGGTCAATTCCAATATGGCCACCCTAAGATGGAATTAGTCGGGAATTGCTTTGAGCGGATTCACTTTGTGGGTCAATGGAAACTTGGAGTGATGGATGGAAGACACCTCCTTATCGGATTATCCGGGGAAGAAGACTATGCAAGATTAATTGGAATGCAGATTATGCAAATAGCTAACACCTAGATGAAACTCATCAAATGGTACCCTGGCTTTGATCCAGCTAAAGAACCCCCACTTAAACCTATGTGGTTTAAATTTCCTAATCTACCTATTGAAGCTGTTCCACACTAATGCTCTATTTCGGATTAGTAGAGCATTAGGGACTCCCTTAAAGTTGACCCCTCCACTTCTAATTTGGGGAACATTCATGGTGCTAGAGTGCTGATTGAGAGAGATGTTTCTCTCCCTGAGTTAGACAGATTGTGGATTACCACCTCTGACAGTGGTGAGGGTTTCTGGCAAAAAATCCAAATGGAAACTAAACCAGTGTTCTGTAAACACTGTAGAATGTTTGGCCACTTAATGGAAAATTGTTACAGATTAAAACCCCCTTCCAAAAAGCCAGTCAGACCCCAACCTTCAGTGCAACAAACCAAAGATACTATTCGAGGGAACTTATTTGCGGAACCTATTGCTCTAGACTCTCTGGTTGATGTCTCCAGATTGCATAGAGATGTGAACCCAGAGATTATCCCAGAGGATCTGATAAATCCTGCTCAAGGAGACACCTCTACATTACCCCCTGAACTCACAATTAAAGCTCCAAAAGACTCACACAGTCAAGATATCATTGAGCAGGTCATTATACCCTCCATAGATATTATATCTACATCCCAGAATAATATTCAAGCTGCTTGGCAGGAACGGAAGGCAAAAAAGAAGAAAAAGGTGTTATCCGAACTTCAAAACTCGACCCAAGGTGGGGAAAGTGTCACTACCCCACTGATATCGAAGTGGCGGAACTAGATCTAGATCCGGATCGGCCCGAACTCACTCCCTCCCCGGCCCTAAACCCCGGATGTTTAACTTCTTATGTTGGAATATTAGGGGTGTGGCCCACCCCTCATCTCTTAAAAGGCTATTGAATCTCTTTAAGAAACACCAACTCTGGGGCATTGTGCTTCTTGAACCATTGGTTCACAAACACAAATCCAAATTATTTTCCAAGTTTGCTTGGTCGTTCCATTTTTACTAACTCTTCCAATAAAATCCGGGTTCTCGGCGAGCGGGAACTCCATTGCAAAGTTATTGTGGACCATCCTCAATTGATTCATTTACATTGTACGAGTTAATGGTATTTCTTTTGCTACAACTTTTGTTTATGCAGTCGCACTAAAGCTCGCTAGAAGAGAACTCGGCAAGAAATCCATCTTATCGGCTCTAGGGAATCTCTTAGCTGGATTGTGGGTGGGGATTTCAACAACATTTCTTCTACTATAGAAAAATCTGGTGGCGAGGCCTCCTAATCTCAACCAACTCACCGAGTTTAATGATAACATCCGGAGAGCAAACCTTTTTGATTTGGGGTTTCAAGGGAACCCTTTTACTTGGAGGAGGGGTAAAATGCGGGAGAGACTTGATAGATTCTCGGCAAATGATTCTTGGCACCATACTTTTCTTCATACTACCATTTCACATCTAAATTTTGCTGGTCCGATCACGGACCATTACTTATTTCCATTTCTACTCCCCCAACCAAACCAGTTCTCCCCATTTCGGATTCTCGAATTTCTGGTCTTCCCACCCTCAATTTCAATCTATTATCTCTAAGCGATGGATCGGTTGTCCCCACTCCAATCCTTTTATTAGACTTCGGAATCTTCAATCGAGACCGGCTGCTTGTCCTTTCTCACCGGAGTTGGGAGACTATTGGTGACATCACTCATTACATTGTACGAGCTGAGAAGGATCTCTCTTCTTTGGAAGTTGCTGCCCTTATCGATGATACTAAATACCGCCAGTTGGTCATCGCTCAAGAACATCCGCTTACTCTTATTGACTGGCGAGACCAATTCCTTAGACGAAAAGCTCGCTACTACTAAATTCAAAGATGGAGATAGGAACACTAAATTCTTTCATGCATGGATAAAATTCAAAAGGAAATGTAATGCTATACATTCCATCTTAACTGACCAAGGCCTTCTACTCAATGAGGAAGCTGCTATTGCCAATGATGCTGTCAAGTATTACCAGGAACTTCTGACTTTTAAACCTGGCAGCAGATCTCCTATTGATGATAGCCTGTTTAATAAAGAGTTTAATTATACCCAGTCTCTACAATTAGCTGATATTCCCTCTCTTGAGGAAATTTGGGTGGCACTTAACTCTATTGACAGCTCTAAATCTGCTGGTCCCGATGGGTACGATGTCGACTTCTATAAAAACACCGGAACACTTGCAAAGCCGAGGTCACCACCGCTATCCAAAGCTTCTTTTCGGGTAGGGACATTCCCCAATACTTCCATGCATCTACTATTGTGCTTGTGCCTAAGACCAATGCCCCCAAGTGCTGGAACCACTATAGACCAATTAGCTCTAACCACTCGTTATCGGTAAGGTTATCGGCAAAATCTTAGTTGGCGGATTGCAACCTCATCTTGCTCGTATTATCGGCCCAACCAATCGGCTTTTGTTAAAGGCGGATCTATTGCTTGATAATGCCCTCCTTGCTCAAGAACTTTTGTTGGATTTGGATAGACCTTGTAGGGGTGGTAACTTGATTTACAAACTAGACATAAAAAAGGCTTATGATACTATCGATTGGAACTTTATTCTTCAGGTGCTGCATGCTAGAGGCTTTTCCAATACCTTACGTTTACTCATTAAGAGATGGCTTCGAACAATAACCATTCTATCCTCATTAATGGCAAATGTCGGGGTGATTTCGGAGCTACTAGAGGGCTTAAACAAGGTGATCCACTCTCTCCCACTATCTTCATCATTGTTATGGACTATCTCTCAAGGTCGTTGGATACTCAAGTCTCCTCTCACCCTTATGCCCAATTCCACCACGAGTCGGATATTAACATCTCTCACCTTTTATATGCTGATGATTTAATGATATTCTCCAGAGCTTCTAAAGCTGCTGTCAATAAGGTGATGCACTGTCTCAACAAGTTTCAACAGATATCTGGCCTTCATTTCAACAAAAACAAGTGTGAATTGCTTTTCCCCAACCATATCCATCCTATCATTATCCATTGGACCACTGAATTCACTGGCTTTGTCAAAACCAACCTTCCCATAAAATACTTGGGGGTTCTTCTTATCAAAGGCAGATCTAAACAAACTCATTTTGAGGAGATCATTGCCAAGTTGAATACTCGACTCTCTAATTGGTCCAATTCCTTCCTCTCATCCGGTGGCAGAATTACACTCCTAAATAGCATATTAACCTCTTTCCCTCGCTTATATCCCGTAGATGGCTTGCTTAAAGAAAAGTTCCGGGATTCGGATTGAAAGAATATTTAACGATTTCTATGGTCCAGTCATAGAAAACGGTTTCATTAGGCTAGTCGGCAAAGAGTAGCCTTGCCTAAAGTAGCTGGTGGTTTAGGTTTTAAAGGCTTGAAACACCTACGGCAAGTTAATTTACGTAAGCTATGGATTCATTTCGGGGAGCGGAATTCTCTTTGGGCTCTTTTCATGAAAGGGAAATATTGTAGAACCACTCATCCCTTAGCCTCTCATATCAAAACAGGTATTTCTAGAATCTGGAAACATATGCTCATTAACAAGGAAATAGTTGAATCTCTTATTTACTGGGAGTTAGGCAAGGGTGACATCCTGTTTTGGCAAGATAATTGGTGTCAAAAGGAACTTCTAGTTCCCCTACCTAATATTAACAAAGACCAATTCCCTATTTCCTGCTGTTGGGACAACATGAATTGGTCCATTCCTAAACCGAAACTATTTCACGTGATTCCGTTGTTGATCGGGTGGCTCTTATCCCCTTTGATAGGTATCAACCTTATAAACTCGGATGGATAAATGGCAAGAATAGCAGCATTACCAAGCACATTTATTCCACTATCAACTCTTGGAATCGAGTCGAGTGGGGCAATAGCATATGGAACAAATATCTTACCCCCTCTATGTCCTTCCTCATTTGGAGAATTTTCCATGGGCTCCTCCCTACCGATGATATTCTAAAACTCAAAGGTTTGAGAGGCCCTTCTAAATGCCTTCTCCGTCTTGTTAATTCGAAACTCCGAACCATCTTTTCTTTAAATGCCCCTTCTCCCAAGAGGTTTGGTCGGGTACGATCGGCAAGTTGAAAATTAACCTGCTTGTTGTTAGATTGGCATGATTTTAATGATTCTCGGCATTCCTGGCAGAAAGTTAAAGCTGGGGAGATCCCTTGTATTGTGGCTTGGTTCATTTGGATGCATAGAAATGGGGTTAAATATGATGGGGTGCTTCATAAAGCTAACAGGGTAGTTACCCACTGCCTTACTTTTATCTCTAAATTGATCTCTGTCAAAAATTTTCGAAACATTCTTCAGGCTTCTTTGTCTGCAAATAGACCTATGCTTCACAAAGTTACTAAGATCTTTTGGAAAGCCCCTAGCCCTCCTTTTATTAAAGTCAATACTGATGGTGCTTTCAATGATCAATTTGCTGGCATTGGAGGCATTTTCAGAGACCATACTGGGAAAGGTTTGCTTTTCTTCCAGGCTCCCACTACTGCTGCTGATCCATTGGATGCTGAGTTGGCTGCTGTTTTTTGGGCTCTTCACATTGCTACACTCTTTCAGTGGTCATCTATCATTGTGGAGGGAGACTCTTCTACGCTAGTTCGAGTACTTTCAGAATGACCTTCTTCCTCCTTGGCACCATTCCACTTGGGTTTACCAAATCGGATCTTTCGTTGCCTCAGCTCATCGTTCAATTTAACTTTATCTTCAGAGAAGGTAACAGACCTGCTAATTGGATTGCTAAAAAAGCTTTATCTTCACAAGATATTATGGTCTCCTCTACTCTACCTCCCCGACTTCTTTATCTCATCCAAGCTGACTCATTCCAAGCCCCTCACTTCGAATTTTGGAGTGATGTCCTCGCGATTGTTACTCTCCCTACACTCGCTTAAAGGCTGTTTATAATTCATTGTAGGAGCATTTTGGTGTCTTTTTGGTTTTTACTTGGTTTTTTGCTCCTTTTGGGTTTTCTCTTCGAGATCTGTTCTCTTCTTTTACTGGGAATGGCCACTACTCTCTAGTTTATTTCATTTACTTAGTCTCTTTTCCTTTTGGTGTGGAGTTGTACTTGGGATCTTCTTCCACGGGGGATCTCCCTTTTGTTACTTGCATACTTTTTTATTAACATGTAGGGGGCCGGTGTAGCCTCTTCCCAAAAAATATATATATATATATATATATATATATATATATATATATATATATATATATATATATATATATATATATATATGGAGGATGAATTACGTACGGCGATTTCAAATTTCCTTCCCTTCTTCTTCAGATTTTGATCTGGTTTGGTTATTTGTTTAACCTGTTCTTGATTCTGGTTTTTCCATCTATTCTTAATTTGGGGTTTCCAGGGTTCTGAATTTTCAAATTCTGGGATTTCTTGTTGGTCTTTTGGTTAAGTTCTTTTTCTTAATCTTTTTCTGGATTGAATTCAATTCTGTTCTTTGAATTCATTCTTCAATTTCTACTTGGTTGGTGCTTTTCTTGAATTATATCCATGGCTGATATCCCTTCTTCTTCCAACATTGGTAGATCCACTTTTGCTGATGTGGTGGGGAATTGCTCAAATGATAATTATGATAAACTTATTTTTCCTCAAATATATCATGCTACAGTTGCTGGTAAAGGAACTTGTCCCTTTATCAAACCTGTGATCAAGAAGGGAGGTAAACCTGCTTTGATTTTTTCAGATTTTGAACTTTATTCACTTGCTGAGGTGCATAGATTCACTATTGTGGGTGAATTCTAGTATGGGCATACTAGAATGGAAATAGTTAGAAAAGAGTTTGAAGATCTAAAGCTGGTTGGATCTTGGAAGGTAGGGCTTTTTGATGGTCGACACATAATGATCAAGCTTTCTAAGGAGGAAGACTATGCCAATTTATTTTCAAAGAAGTTTTTGCTGTTAAATGGTAGATATATGAAGATCTTGAAGTGGTCCCCAGATTTTGATTCTACTCAAGAAGCTCCAATTATTCCAGTTTGGTTTAAACTGCCCAACTTAAAATTACAATTCTTCAATCACCAAGTCATTTATGCCATTGGAACTGCTCTTGGCCGACGTTTAAAGCTAGATATGTCCACTTTCAATTTGTCCAGACCATCCATGGCCAGAATTCTCATAGAAAGAGATATTACCCTTCCTGATGTGGAGGAAATCTGGCTTGGATCTCCTCATAATGGCTATTGGCAGCCCATTGTGATGGAGCAAAGACCCTCATATTGCAATCATTGTAAAATGTTTGGTCATAACATGGAGGGCTGTTACAGAATTCATCCTAATCTTGAACCTATTATGAACAATTCCATGACAGTTGCTGCTCATAAAGTTTCTGTTGTATCTGATGGCAAGCCTATCCCTCAACCTTCTCTGGATCTTTCTAATCAGCCTAATTTGGGTATGGAAATCCCAAAGGTTACTGCTGATATCATGGAGTCTGGGTTAAGTCCTAATTTGAATACTACTCGCGAGTACAAATGTTGCATTCCGCTCCTCGCCATTCATAATTTAGAAGTTCCCGTTATCAATGAGGAAGTTATCATTCCCGATAATTCTCCTACCTCGGTTCTTTTTTCTCGAAGTCACCTGAAATTCCCGGTAAATCACTATCCGTTCTTGAAGATATTGTTACAGCTTCTGTTGCTGAAGATAATACTACTGCTGAAAGATTTATGCACAACTTACAATCATCTACTTATCAATCTAAAGAAGTGTTGCCTCTAGTGACCAATTATCCAGTTTTTCAGTCTAATCCCCCTAAAAATTTGGCTTTTCATTCTGATCAAGTGGATTCTGTTAATAAGGAGCTTAAAGATGACTGGGTGGTTCAGAAATCTAAAAAGAAGAAAGAATTGAAAAATGCATCCGAAGCTAATATTATTCCATCTAGCACTTCAGTTTCTTCCTTCTCTAGACTTACTAGAGGTGGAAGATCCTTTGATCATGATTAACCTATTATGTTGGAATATTAGGGGAGTAGCCAATCCTGGCTCCCTTAATAGAGTCTTAAGTCTTAACAGGATTCATAAATTCTAGGTTACAGTTCTTCTTGAACCTTTAGTAAGGACAGATTTTGATAGATTCACTAAGAAGTTCACTCGGTTTTAACTTTTTTGTTAACTCCTCCAATAAGATATGGTTGTTCTGGAGAAAGGAGCTTCAAATCAATATTATTCAAAATCATCCTCAGTTTTTACATTTCCATTTTGAATTTGAGCATTTTAATGGATTTGCTACATTTGTCTATGCTTCTTCTTCTTTGCCTGGTAGAAATGAGTTATGATCTAATCTAATTAATATTAGTCATTCAATGTCTGAAGGCTGGATTGTTGGGGGAGATTTTAATTGCATTCTTCATCCTAGTGAAAAGAAGGGTGGCAAAATCTCCATGGTATGCTAACCTTTTCTAATCATATTAAAGCTTCTAAGCTTTTTGATCTTGGGTATGAAGGTTGCCCCTATACATGGAGAAGAGGTTCTATCTATGAAAGACTGGATAGTGTCTTTTCTAATCAAACCTGGCTTGACAGATTTAATCTTTCTAAAGTCCATCACTTGGCTAGATTGGGTTATGATCACTCACCTCTTCTTATAAAATTCTCTCATACTTCGCTCGTTAGTCCGGGTAGCTTCGCATTTTTAAATGTCCGGATTTCTCATCCACTTTGTAATCAGGTGGTTGCTGATAATTGGATTATTGATTCTAATCAATACTTTGAGAACCCTATGATAAAACTTTGGTATTTGTAGAAAAAAAATTTCTAAAGCCTTAACTCATTGGAATTGGCATGTTTTTGGGAATTTGAAAACCAATATCATTAATGCTGAAAATGATTTAGCTGCTATAGAAAAGAGCATGGCGAGAGGGATCTGTTTCGAACATATTCTTATGGAAGCTCATGAGAAGTTACATAATGCCATTTTACAGAGGAAATGTTTCTACAACAAAAGCTTCGCTACTCAATTTTTATATGGTGATAGGAATTCTAAATTTTTTCATGCTCGTAATCAAATATAGAAGGGCACTTAACTCCATTCTGAAAATCAAATCTGCTTCAAATGTTTGGTTAACTAATCCTCATGAAATAGCTAAGGATGTAGTGGATTATTTTCTAAATCTTTTCTCCTTCCAATCTACTAACTCTGAGCTATTTGTGGATAATCTTATGCATAACACTCTTAATTTTGTGCATGATCTTAAGTTATCTCATTCTCCTGATGAACCTGAAATTTTTTCCGCTGTTAATTCACTGGATGGCAACAAAACAGCAGGTCCTGATGGTTACTCTTCAGATTTCTACAAAAAATTCTGGTATATCATCAAGAATGATGTGATTGCTGTTGTCCAAAGTTTCTTCCATGGCAAGGATCTTCCTAAATACTTTGTGTCTTCATCTATCTTTCTTATTCCTAAAAATAGAAATAAGAATAGTTGGCATGATTTTAGGCCCATTAGTATTACTTCTACTTTTTCCAAATTCCTGAGTAAAATTATTGTGGAGAGAATCAAACCCCTTATGCATAATCTAATTTCTGAAAATCAATCAGCCTTTATCACAAACAGGAATATATGTGAGAATGTTTTATTAGCTCAAGAATTATTAACAGATCTTGACAAGCCTTGCAGGGGAATAATTTTATTTTCAAATTAGATCTTTCTAAAGCTTTTGATACAATCAGTTGGTCTTTCATTTTAAAGGTGCTTTCTTCTAAAGGATTTAGTATGGATTTTTGCAACTTAATCTCTAGGTGGCTACACAATAATTATTATAGTGTGATGATTAATGGTGGCAGTCATGGCTTTTTTAGAGCTGGTAGAGGTATAAAACAAGGGGATCCATTTTCTCCTTATATTTTTATCTAGGCATTTGATTATCTCTCCAAGCTTCTTAATCAAGCTCAGCAGCAATATCCTTACACCCAGTTTCAGCATAGGTCTAAACTGTTGGTCAGTCATCTTGCCTATGCAGATGATGTAATTCTTTTCTGTAATGGAAGTAAGAATTCTATTAAATTCATGATGAAGGTTTTGTATCATTTTGAGGAATTCTATGGTATGTCATTTAACAAGGCCAAATGTCAATTTTTATCCAGCTCTCATGCTTCTGCTCAGACTAGGAATTGGATTTCTGATTTTACTAGATTCAAGGAAACAAAAGCACCTCTTCTCTATTAGGAGTTTCCTATTGCTAAAGGCAAAATTAAACTCTCTCATTTTGATGCTGTGATAGAGAAAATTACCTCTCAAATTCAATGTTGGACAAACTCTTTTCTCTCTAATGGAGGTAGAGTTACCCTTCTTAAAAGTGTTTTAACAACATTTCCTTTATATATTCTTCAAATGATTAAAATGAAAAAGAGTACACAGAAATTACTTTCTGTTACTTTTAATAAAATTCTTTTAGAAGGGCAACACAAACAAATGCATTGGACTAATTGGGAGAAGCTTTGTAAACCTATTGCTAGTGGTGGCTTGGGCTTTAGAAGTTTTTAGCATTTAAGTTTCTCCTTTTATTGCAAACAATGGATTAAATTCAGGGAGCAGAATTCTCTTTGGTCCAAATTTATGCATGGCAAGTATTGTCATAACATCCATCCCTCTCAAGTTGCAATGAATAATGGTGATTCTAAAAACTGGAAGGAATTATTAAGAATAAGAGACTATGCTGAAAATCTATTTGTTTGGGAGCTTGGAAATGGCCAAATTAATTTTTGGTTTGATAATTGGGTTTATCAAGATTCTTTAAAGGATCAATTTGATAGTTCATCTCCTAATCTCAAAGTGGCTGATTGTTGGAATTTATTTTCTTGGGATGTCTCTAAACTTCAAAGTTTTGTTGATATTCGGACTCGAAAAAGATTTTGTCTATACCTCTTCAACCTTCCAAGAAAGATAGGCTGATTACTAAGAACCCTCCTAATCTAAGTCTATCTAAATTCATTTTGAATTCTAATCATACTTGGCCTCTTAATGATTGGGGGGAGTTAATATGGAATAAATTCATCACTCCTTCAATGTCTTTCTTCTGTTGGAGACTATTCAGAAAGCTCTTACCCATTGATAACATCCTAAAACTGAAAGGCTTACATGGCCCTTCTATGTGCCATTTTTGCCATTCAAATGAAGAGTCTTTTTCTCATCTTTTTTTGAATTGTGAAGCTGTTCAAGATATCTGGAAGAAGGTATTGGCTCTCCATGGATCTCTCTATAAATTCTAGAATTGGTCTAATCTGGAATCTTGTTGGCAGGATTGGAAATCAACTTCTGAATTTTTTATTCCATTGGTTATCTTTTGGTATTTATGGATGTGCAGAAATGATGTAATCTTTCATAATAAAACCTTTTCTTCTCATATGGTTAGCAGAACCGCATTTCTCATCTTATCAAAATCGGAAAACGTTTTCAAAATCCAAATTCAGCTACAACATTTAAATTTCAACTTGTTATGTGGAGAGTTCCTACTATTCCATGGATTAAAATAAATTCTGATGGTAGCTTCACTTCTACTTGTGCTGGAATTGGGTTACTTTGGAGGAATCATTTGGGTAATTGTTTATGGTCTTTATCAGCCCTTGTAACGTACCATGAATGCTTTAGAAGTGGAAACCATAGCAGCTTACTGGGGTCTAAAAGCTGCTATTCTGAATAGACAGAATTTTATTCATATGGAAATGGATTCCCTTTCCTTAATTCAAATTTTGCTTCACAAAGCTAAAGTTCCTTCGTTCCTACAGATTTGGGTTAATAAGATTCTTGATTTGGCTTCCTCTCATGTCATTACTTGGTTTCACATTTATAGAGAAGGGAACCAACCTGCTAATTGGCTTGCTAAGAGGGCTACTTCAGTTATGGATATTAATTTTAATGTCTACTCTTCTTTCAATGCTTCCTCTTATGTTAAGGATTTCTATGTTCTTTTACATGGGGATTTGCTTTCTATTCCTCATATCAGATGTAATAGAACTTTCAAGAATCAATAAAATCTGATCCTTTGAGTAATATATATATACATATATATATATGTAAATGAATAATAACAATATGTAAATAATAAAAAGTAATGTGGTAAGAATAAAATAAATGATTATAAACCTAAAAGATAATGAAAATATAAGAAAAGGATAATAATAATAAAATAATAATTGTAAATATAAAAAATAAGTAAATAAAAATATCATTCTTTTTAAAAATAATATAAATAAATAGTAATTCTAATAGCTTTAAATAAAGGATAAAAATTTAAAATAAATGAAAGGATAATTTAAGAGAGATAATATTAAAAATGCTTTATAAATAGATAAATAATAATAAAAATAAGCAAATACAAAATACCATGCCTCTTTAAAATAATCTAAATGTAAATATATGTGTAAATAATAATTTTTAATAAATAATAACTTAATATAAATGATCATAACTTTAAATAAAGAAAAGGATAATTGAGGAGAGAGAAAGTGAAAAGCTTTATAATTAAATAAATAATAATATAAATGATAAATAAATAATATAAATAATAAAATTAAATATACATATAATTAATAGCAATAATAAATTAAAATAAAAAAGGCATATAATATATATATATATATATATATATATATATATATATATTAAAGAGAAAGAGCATCATTACTCCTTACATGTTATAATAGAAAGGAAGTACAAAAGAGAAGGGAGAACCACCTAAGGCCCCTATGGTTCTCGACCACATACAATAAAGCCCCTACAGGAAAATACAAAAGGGTAAACACTCGAATACATGGAAGATGGAGGGCTTTGGATGTGAAAAGACTTCCACTGGGAATGCTGCAAGGCGAAAACAATGCGATAGGTGTCCCAACGGGAATGGCCGGGAAGATCGATCCATGGGATGGGCTAAAAGAAGTAAAATTTACCGATCTAAGTTGGGGTAGGCTCGACTTATCCCCGCGATGATCGAAGTTTAACTCATATGTGGGGGTAGTAGATACCCTCACCTGCGAGAAGATGCACCCTTACTTGCCGGCCGGTGGGCAACTTTATTTCCTTCTCTAAAAATTGAAGAGAAGGTAGTTTGAGGGATGAGAGCTGTTGAATCCGGTAGATCCGGTAGTTGTGCCTCCGAGAGGAACCACACTCCGGATGTAAGCTACGAACAAGAGCGATGAGAGTCGACTTCGATCCGGAGGTTAGACCGGTGAACGGATTGTGCAAGCTGCAGGGCATAAAGGACTGCAATGTATTCAGCTTCCAGAGCATCCAAAGCTAGTACAGGAGCATAGAAATAGAGAAGACAGTGACCATGGTGGTTTCTGAAAATGCCCCCAACACCAGCTCTCTCATTTGAGAAGCTGCCATCAGTGTTAATTTTAATTGTTGGTCTAATGGGGGGAAGCCATCTTACCAATAAGACCTTGGGGGCAGGAGTAGAGGTAGTATGTAAATCAATGTTTAACAGGTTGGTGAAGCCTTTGTGACTAATGATTTTGTGTAGATAGGCTTTGCAGTTTTTGGCCACTTTGGTAGAAGAGGCAACAATACCTTTAAACTTGGCATTGTTCCTGGCCATCCACAAAAACCAGATGACAATGAGATGGATGGTTTGAATATCTTTGTTGTTCCCTCTAACCGAGAGATTACTAAAATCTTTCCAATGACAATTCTTAATTTGCCTGCTGTCAGATAACTGCTGCTAAACAGAACTGGAGAAGGGGCAATTAAAGTACAGGTGGGGGATAGATTCCTCCTGAGAATTACATAAAACACACTTGGAAGGGCCTCTAAGCCCTTTTAGCTTCAGAATGTCATCAGTGGGAATTAATCTGTGGAGTGTTCTCCAACAAAGGAAGGCCATAGAGGGGGACAAAAATTGATTCCATACAGCAAGATGCCAAGGGACATGAGTCCACTTGTATAAGGTGTTATAGATGAATTTAGAGATGCTCTGATGTTGATGATTGGGCCTGCAGATGGAGTCAGGAACTGCTCTAGTAAATTTGATAGTAGAGATCAGTGAGGCTGATTGGTCTTGAAGAATGGCTTTGAGGTGGGGAAGAGACCAGTTGTGCCCATCCCAGAAATTAGAGACTTTAGAGGAGTGCTCAAAATGTGGGCTTCTAGCAACCAACCATTCTTTGGGACACCAATTATCAAGCCAGAAGTTGATTTCTCCCCTTCCCAAATTCCAGATATATAAGTCCTCGATTGTCTTTCTAACATTAAGAAGTTTGACCCGGGTTACGGAATCTCCCAATTTTCTTTCCACCAGGAGGGGTGTGAAGGCTGCCGGTATTTCCCCATCATGAACCTTGCCCATAAAGAGGTTTGGGCCACTGAAATGTACCCAAAGTTTACGGAAGTTAACTTGTTGGATGTGTGGGAGACATTTCGGTCCCGAGCCACTGCGGCGAGTTGGTTTAGCAACGGTTGCCAAGAGGTCCGGTGGGGTTGCTTAGTCTGGCCAGACCAAAGAAACCTGTTAAATGCCCTCTCCATCTGTAATTGGGTACTTTTCTTCATATTGACCATTTGGAGTAAGTATGAAGGTAAAGTGGTTAGGATACTCTATAGAATAGTGATCCTACCTCCATTAGATAAAAAGGAGATGGTCCAGCTGCTAAGTTGTGAGTTAATCTTGGCTATGATATCATCAAATTGTATCTGTTTGGTTCTGCCCATGGTGAGGAATGCCCCAAGGTATTTCAGAGGAGGAGAAACACATTTGAAGCCAGTGTAGTTCAAGATCCAGTGCTTGATTGGGCTAGTTGTCAAGTTTGAGAAAATCAACTTGTTGACCTCATTTTTGATGAGGTCTTCTCTTCTCTCTATAGTACTTAGGATCTAGCCTTAGGCTTTTCCTTTGACTATCTTAGAGGATTAGAATTGGGACCCACCACCTAGAAATTCAAACCACTTCTTAACTCCCTACAAAATCCACAAACTTGATTGTAAACCCCTAATCACCTAGAGGGTTGAAATCAAATGTGGAAGTTTAAAGGATGAGTTCCTATAGGACTCTTTGGCCTTAGGACTACCCTGGATGGCTTGGTCTGGTGAAGGGCTGACTTACACACACACTACACTTATACACTACACTTTCACACACCTCCTAAAACCACACCCATACCCAACTTGACCTCCTGACTCATGTAGGTGATTCACATGGATGGTCCTTAACCCCTAAGCCCTTGGCTAAGAGGGTTATGAACAACATAGTGGATGCCTCAAATGAGTCCCTTCATGGCTCATGTGGGCTTGATATAGCTTCATGGCTCAACCAAAATGATTTCATTCCACTTACATTCACCCAATCTTCATTTTTCAAAATTTTCAATTTTTGGCCAGTCGGGACCAGACACACTTTAGCTTACCCAAAGCCCTTGAAATTACCCAAAATTTTCAAAATTTCCAAATCACCCAAAATTCCCCAAAATTAACCTTGAACACTTCCTCTCCAATCAAATTGATCATCCATAGCCAAAAATATCAAAAATTCCAAAAATACCTCCCAATACCCTCCAAATACCCAAAATAGCCCTCTTGACCCAAAAATCCCAAAATTCAGAAAATTCTTAGAAAATTCCAGAAAATCCCAAATATTCCCAATTTCATTTTGTTCAACTACACCATGGGCCAATTGTGTCAATTTACCCCATTTTTGTCAAAACCCCCAATTTGACCCATTTTAACCCAAAATGAACGAAATGTCAAACCTAACCTACCCAATTGACCCAAATTCTAGTCCAATTCAATTCTAAACTTCAATTCAACATTCCCAACACCAATATAGACCAAATCCAAGTACAATTTGATTGACATTTGAACCCAATTTTACTTTTGGCCTTAAAGCCCAATTTAGACCCATGACCCAAACCTAATCCAAACTAACCCAATTCAACTCCAATTAACCCCAAATCTTTTCTAAACCTTCTTTAACATCCCTACAAAAAAAACACTAACATGATTTGCCTAAAATTTGGACCAAAACCCCACTCAAATTCAACCCAAAGCTAAAAGGCCCAATTTTGACCTAAAACCTAACCTAACCCAAACTTAGCCCAAACCCAAAATCAAAACCCAACCAAAGCCAAAACCTCTTTTAAAAACTCCCATAAACATTTCCTAACATTTATTTTACATCAATTTCAACCCTATCCCAACATTGGCCCAAGTTAGCACAATTTGACCTACATTGGCCCATTCACCAAAGAGGTCCAAATCCAACCCAAACCTAGCCCAAATACTTCAAATTTATTCCAAATCAGTCATGAAACATTCCCAAACTAAATTCAACACTCATTGGATCCAATCCTTTGCAAAATTCTCATCCTAAAATCAAAAAAAAAACCCACTTCCATAAATCACTTTAAAAGCCCATCTAAAACCATTTCAAAGAACCCAAAATCTACCCTAAAGCCCACATGACATTTCCATTTGCCATCCATTTAATCAAATCCATTCCCTAAGTTCAAATCAATCATCAAATGGTTCCAAATCAAGCCATATGCCAAATCCCATCAAATCACCCCTAAATTACCAAAATTTCCAAATTCCATTTTCATGAAATTGACCAAGCTTTTCCCCAAGCCAAAGACAAGCCATGAAGCCACATGCAAGCCATGGACATGCCACATGAAGCCATGGAAGGTTTGACATGTGATCAAGCCATTAATGGCAAAAGGAGGAGCCTCTTTTAAGCCCCCTAAAAAAGGTTTTAACCCTTTTAATGCTTCACCTTAATCCATGATTAATCAAAATATTCATGGATGGTGACTTCTCTACCCTTTCCTAGGCTGATTTATCCGATCCTCCCTCGGCTCAATCAGCCATGGAAGGGTGCACCAAACCCAAAATGGTGGGTTGACTCATTTGAACCCAAAATAGCCTTCCCCGATTCCATTTCAATTCAACTACTTTACACATGTCCATGGCCAATTGACTGCACTAAGCCCCAGCCCTGACCTCCCTAACCTTGAGGGTGACCTGACCCTGCCCGGCCAGCCACCACAGCCGCCGGAAACCACCAGGCCGAGAGCACCCATGTGAACAAAAGTCTGGAATTCCCACTTGCTGAGCTGCCCCATGCCCAATGACCATCATGGCTGTTCTTCCCTTGATCTAAGCGGTGATCCCAAGCCTTAAACCCCCACAGGAGGCCCTCCGCCCTCTCCTATTTAAACCTCACCTCCTCTCGGCCATGAGAGGTGTTGAACCGGACCTTCTCGAAACCACCGCCAAAATTGCTCCGAACACTCTCGATATTTAGAGCGGTTGATCCCAGGTGATAATTTGCCCTAATCCCCACCAACAGAGCCTAATTTTTCAGCTAAAATTCCACCCAAAACCAGGACACTTCTCCACAGTGGATCAATCCTCAAATTGATTGGTCCTACACCTTCACCAGACTAAGGGAAGAAGTCCACCAGCAAAAGCCCCCTCTCCAGGCCACCCATCTGTTACATACTCCAAGCTTTGTGATCGGGCTTGGTCGAAATCATACCTAAACAATTCACTAGGCCAAGGGACTTCATCTAGAGCTTGCTTGGACCCAATCGAAGGTGACACAACCCTCGGATTGAAGCCACACTTCTCTGAGCAAAGGTATGAGCTAACTCTTTATCCTGCGCTTCTGGAGATTCTCCATTTCAAATGCCTTAATTTCAATGCATGATCACCGTATAGATGTATTTGTCTCTTCAAGACGAATCCATAGAGCACAAGAACACAAAAATCCGTTGAGAAATGAGTGAGTTCTTAGGGTTTTAGTGTGGACGGCTCTCGGGTGAGAACGCTTGGGGACGATGAACGGATGCCGTTCATTCCATACACGAGCGGACGGACGGCCAGGATCGCGCCGGTTGAGGAGACGGAACGATACAGTGGGCCCCTGGATCGCTGAGTTGGATGGCGGCGCCGAATCAGAAGACGACGCGTGTGCGTTCGGAGCTGCCGAGGATGGCGTGGCGCCGCGTGGATAAGTAGGAAATTAGGGTATTTTTTGATTTATTTAATTCCCTAAACTTCAAAAATGCATAACTTTGTGTAGGAAAATCAGAAAAATAAAATAAAAATACCCCCTTGCTCAGTGAACAGAGGAGAATAATGTGGAAAAGAAATCATTTAATTTCATCAAGTATTTTAATTTTAATGATTTATTTACTCTCTGCATTGTTTTAATTATCCATGCATATAGGAAATTCACCATGGCATGAGACCATAGGGCTTTTGAAGCCTCTGAACTTGGGAATATTCCTAGAATTTTCCAAGGTCGGAGGCCATCCTATGAGAAGTTATTGATTTTTCAAATTCATGTTACTGTTTTGAGTATTTTAAATCTAATAATTAGCATGTTGTGAAATAAATTCTAGGAAAATTTGGTAATGTTTCTTATGACCAGATGACTCTAGGAAAAATAGGTTTTGAATTAATCCACTTGGAATAACCCTAATTGGCCTAAACACCCAAAATAGGTCCTTAATTAATTAGAGCTAATCATACATCAAATTGACTTGAAATCAATTCTCCACTAACCTTTAGGATCAGAGGAACCCACCATAAAAATTTTAAGTCAATTGGACTTGGTTAGCCCTACTAAATGGGTTGATTAATCCATTTAGTCAATTTAAACTTTAAAAATTCATAACTTTCAAAATACTTTTAAAAAATTCACCAAATTACCTTAGAGCCTCTCTGATATCAGGGGAATTTAAGAAAAATAAAATTGTAATTTTCTAAAAAAGTTGATTTTTTGTATTATTTTAATATTTTAATAATTAAAAAATAATAAAAATCACAAAAATAATAAAATTCACCAAAATGTCACATTTTGAATTTTAATCACGTAGGAACAAACCCTATATTTTTCTTAGGTCTATTTGATGAGATATTAAATTTTAAAGCCCTAAGGTAATTTTAAAATTAAAAAAAATGTATTTTTTAGCATTTCCACTAAAATAATTCTAATAAATCAAAGAAAAATCAGAAAATTGTAAAAATTGATTCTCTGATTTCCTTGATATCAGAGTCATTTTTGAAAAATATAAAATTTATTTTTCAACCTTTATTTTATTTTTAAATTAATTAATACTCCAAAACTCAAAATAATTATAATAAAAAGAATATAATTCAAAAAATCACCAAAATTGGTCCAAGTGGTCCTCTGGTCATTGGGAATGTCCCATAATTTTCTTAAGAACAAAAACTTTATCTTGGTCATATTATTAAATTCTTCTTGGAAATTCTTGTTTTCCACAAAAAATAATTATATAAATAAATTAAATACAGAAAAATCACATTTTCTCCTCTAATGTCTTGATTGACATATGAGTGAAGTCACATAAAAATTTCAAGTTCATTTAAGCTCAATTTAGTGAGTTATGGAATTATTAAGCTTGAAGGGCAAAATGGTAATTAAAATTTTAACCTTTAATTAAAACTTTAGGCTTAATAAAATTAAAGAGTAAAATATCTGATCCTACTATGATTTGTATGATTGAAATTTAAAAAATTAAAGAGTAGAAATCTACCAAACAATTTGAAAAATAATTGAAATAAACCTTAATTAAATAATTGATTAAATTTGGAAGAATAATGAATTTGGAATTATTAAAATAGGGATATTATTAGGAAGAGATTTGTTCTTTAATTTAAGAATCCCTAAATTAATCATCTCAATAATATTTAATTCCTAATTAAAATGATAATCCAAATTTAAGAATTAAAATGCTAAAAGACTTAATCATTAAATTAAATTAAAGTTAAATTATTTAAATTAAACCCTTTTAAAATTTCAATTAAATCAAAATTAAAATAAAATTAAATTAAAATTTAAATTAAATCAAATTAAATTAAATTAAATCAAATTAAACTAAATTAATTAAATTAAATTAAATTAAATCATGTCAAATTAAATAAAATTAAATTTAATTTAATTTAATTTAATTTAAATTTAAATTAAATCAAATTAAATTAAATTAAGTTACAACAACAACAACAACAACAAACAAAGCCTTAATCCCACTAAGTGGGGTCGGCTACATGAATCCTTTTTCTCCATTGTGTCCGATTTAGTGTCAAATTTTCGTTCAATTCTAATAAATTAAGATCATTTTTTATGCAATAAGCCCAAGTTTTCCTAGGTACTGCCTCTTGCCTTTCTTAACATAAGTTGTATTTAAAACATCTACTCTCCTAATCGGATCATCGGGTGGTCGACGTTTAATGTGACCAAACCATCTAAGGCGACTCTCTCTAATTTTATCCGTCACTTGGTGCAACTCCGACCCTTTTACGGATATATTCATTTCGCATTTTGTCTCTAAGAGTAAAGCCACTCATCCACCTAATCATTCTCATCTCGGCAACACTTAACTTAACATTATGCTTCTCTTTTAAAGGCCAACATTCGGCACCATAGAGCATTGAAGGTCTCACCACCATCTTGTAAAATTTTCCTTTCGGTCTAAGCGGTACTTTTACATCACACAATAGGCCGGACGCATTCCTCCACTTGACCAACCAACTACGAATTCTACTATTCACATCCCCATCTATATCACCATCGCTTTGAACAATGGACCCAAGATATCTAAATCGTTCACACCTTTTAATAATTTGATCACCCAAAGTTACTACTGCTTGTCACTAGACCTACTTATTACTAAAATTACATTCCATGTATTCGAGTTTTAGTTCTACTCGAACGAAGACCTTTAGACTCCAATGTAGACCTCCATAATTCAAGTTTTTCCTGGACTTTTTCTCTTGTCTTATCCACAAGGAGGATATCATCGGCAAAAAGCATACACCAAGGTACATCCTCTTGTAAATGCCCGAGTAAGACCATCCATAAATAAAGCGAAAAGATATGGGCTTAAAGCCGATCCTTGATGTAAACCAACAGAAATAGTAAAATACTTGGTCAATCCTCCTTCAGTTCGAACACATGTAACAGCTCTAGCATACATATCTAAATTAAATTAAATTAAATTAAATTAAATTAAATTAAATTAAATTAAATCACATTAAATTAAATTAAATTAAATTAAATTAAATTAGATTAAAATAATAAAACCAAGTTAAAATTAAAATCAAATTAAATCAAATTAAAATTAAAAATAAACTAAATTAAATTAAATTAAAGTTAAAATAAATTGAATTAAAATAACATCACCTAAGACATAAAGAAATTCAAAAATAAATATAAAGCAACTTGAACACTATTCCAAATTTAAACTCGTTAACTGAAATTAAATTAAATCACAAACCATTTGAACATCAATTTGCCCTCGAAAGCTTTTGTTGTCATAACTCCTAAACGGAGTATTAAGTGAAGTGTTACTTCACTCATAGGATATTCAAATGTCCTAGTTCACTGAGCAAGATAACAACAAAACTCGAATTCTCGGACGATTAATTCATTTGTATAATTAAATTCATTTGGACTTAAAACAATCCTAGCAGTATTGAAAAGATGTTTAAGACTCGTCTTAAGAACTTCCTCGATATGATAGGATGTTTATAAGAACAATTGAATTTAATTGTTCTTTGATGAAGAAAATCGTCCTCAAACCAAAACACAAGAACCTAGACGTCATAGGAATTGATTAGCTATAGGATTAGGAACTTGGTAGAAAACCATAAACCTTCCCTTAGCTTTACCTAGGAACTTGCTTAAATATTCAAATTATGTTTTAAGTGCAACTTGGGATGACGGGAAGACCCTCCAGGTACGCTTTTATATTATTACAATTTACCTTATTGCAATTTATTTAATCGCATCGCACTTACTTTTCTCGCATGATAAACAACTGTTGCATGAAAACCCACACCTTTAGGATAGCCCCTAAAACTGAAACCAAAACTAAATTAAAATTCATTGCAAGATAAAATTCACCACCACAACATTTCAAAATATAAAACAACTCAAAATTTAATCACAAACAGAACACAAAACTACAATTATAACTAAATTAAAACGTCTTGTTGGATGATCGAGAATACCTCGGATGATGTAACCTATGTGTTGCTAACTGGATTTCCACGGTCTAAATGAAAGTGTGGAACTCATTTAGTTAAGTTTAGCAAATTCATACGGACTAAGTGAATGCGATAAAAATAACGATCTTTGGAAGGATGGAACCGTGGGATCTTAACCGGTGTTGTTATAATCAACTTTAAGATTTGTTTTAAATAAAATATAAAAAACACTTGGAAATTAAGATTTTCTCTAAACCAAAACACTTTTCTCATCTCTTGATTTATGACTTCTATAACTAAACCTCTGCAACAACAAGGAGCTCGGAGCAGGGTGGGCAGCACGACCATCGTCATCAGCAAAACTTGAATCTACATCAGCTAACCATTCTTAGAATTAAATAACCAATCCATAGGATTTTGAGGTAGTTTGCCTAGTGCAACATAAATCCTCAACCTTTTGTTATGCATTTGCATTACAAATTAAGCCCTAACTGGTTTTAGAATTCCGAGGTAGTCGTCCGATACGACATAAACCCTCACATCTTCAAGGCTAATTGTGTGATTTTATTATACAAATATAAGTCCTAATTAATTAAAATTGGCAAGATCAAAACATTAAATAAACATTAGGACTTTCCTAAATCCAAGCCAAATAATAGGATAGTTGGGGAATTACCGATGTTCGCTTCAAATCTGTGATTTCTCCTACCTTTCTTCCATTGAATTCCCAAAACAAAATGTTCCAAACTTGATCCACTCCCTAAATTCCAAAATTCAATCCTTTGAAAACTCAAACTTTGAAATTCTTGAGAGCAGAATTACTGATTATTATCGAGAGTTTTCTTATGTGATTTCCGTCACTTAAGATGTAATTAACTATAGGGGCTTGCCCTTATAGGGAATTTTAAGAACCCAGGTAATATAAACCCTCTTTAATGCTTTCATATTAAGCGGGGAATTTGTCGGCTTATAAAATTGGTTCGCGAGACCAAACGGATGTCACAAATCTTCTAGTTTATTTAATCGAGCCCCATCACCAAACGAGTGTGTCTATTCTTCGAGATAGATACACGGTTTGTGATGCGGTGCTCGTTTATATAAACTATTTGAGATGTGAGATCAGTTTGATTTCATATCTTAAAATTTTCAAATTTAAAATTATTTTCAAAATCAAATACTACTTTCTAAATTATATATATATTTAAATTAAATTTAAAATCTAAAATTCGCCGACAATTTTTGTTAGGCGACCCCCTTTTCAAAATAAAACACACAACCTAAAAATAATGCCGACACAACTGACATTTATCAGTATTGAACACCATACCTGATTGTTGTTGAAAGGAATCCAAACATATTTTAACCTTCTTAACAACTGATTTGTGAGCACTGGAAAACATCACGATATCATCAGCATAAATCAGGTGGGTAATGGAGATGTTGGATCTGTGGTGGAACCTTGCATAAGGTTTGTTCGAGCAACTCATGGTCGACCATATTGGAGAAATAGTCCACTGCAAGGATGAAGATAGTGGGAGATAATGGGTCTCCTTGCTGTAAACCTCTAGTGGCTTTGAACTTGCCTCTAGCAAAACCATTAATTAAGATGGAATGTTCATTGGAATGGAGCCACCTTGAGATAAAGTTGCAGAAGTGGTGATTAAATTCTCTAGCAATCAATACTTCTATGATAAAATCCCAATTTATAGTATCATAAGCTTTTTGTATATCAAGTTTATAAATCAAGTTGCCCCCCCTATGGGCTTTGTTTAAATCCAATAGGAGTTCTTGTGCCAGCAAAACATTATCAGTAATTAATCTGGCTTTGACAAAGGCTGATTGGTTCAAACTGATAATTTTATCCAAATGAGGTTGGAGTCTTCCCACCATGACTTTGCTGATTACTTTGCTAATCACAGAAGTAAGGCTAATGGGTCTATAATGTTCCCATCTTTGCAAGGTAGAGCTTTTTGGAATCAGTAGCATGCTAGAAGCACAGAAATAGCTAGGCAGAGATTGTCCTTGGAAGAAGCTTTGGACTGACGGCAACAACATCGACCCCCACCGGATTCCACTCCTTCTTGTAGAAGTCGGTATTGTAACCATGCGGGCACTGCAGTTTTAGATGGGTCGATTGAATTTAAAGCCATCCGGATCTCTCGAGCTGAGGGTATGGCGAGTGAGGTGTAGATTGTCTGGTATATTGGTAATTCTCATGGAACAAAGAACCATCAATGGGTTTCCTGCACAAGGGGTTGTGATTGAGGAGCTTTTCAAAGTATGAGACAGCATCCAGCCCAATCTCATTGTCATCAATGAGCTTTCTTCCATCAGAGGATAAAATGGAGTGAATAGTGTTGCATTTTCTTCTATATTTGATACAGGCATGGTAGAATTGAGTATTTCTGTCCCCATGAAGTAAATGATTAAATGCAGCTTTCTGTTTAGGATAGTGATCCAGCTTTTCAGTAGTAGTAAGGAGATTCAGTTTTGTAGAATAGAACAAATCTTCAGGTTCAAGTCCAGCTTCAACAGCAGCTTCCACTCTGGTCAATTTCTTCTCAGCTTCTTTAACAGCAGCAGAAAAATCCCCAATAGATGTCCAGCTCCATTTTCTAAGGGCTTTGCTTAAATTTTTTTGCAGCATACTTAGCTTAATTAAGGGATCAGACTGGTCCTCACAGAGCCAATGATCCTTCACCACATTATGAAACCCCTCATAAGTGGACCAAACATTTAAGTATCCGAATGGAGGGAGTATTGGAGCGGCTAGGGGAAGTTATGGAGATGAGAAGGGGCTCGTGATCGGATCCGAGAGAAATTTAGATGAGTAACATAGGTTTGAAGCCAATTTGCAAGCCGGTCATTATTCACCGGGACCTCGTCGAGTCTCTCCCGGATTTTACCCCTCTTCCAAGTGAACTCGGATCCTCTAAAACCAATGTCAAAAAGATTGGCAGCGGTGATATTATCATTAAACATAGTCATTTCGAAAGCTTGGGAGGTACGCCTCCTTTCTTCTCACGAGTAGACCCAATCGTTGTTGAAATCACCTCCAACTAACCAAGGTGAATGCAAGTGTATATCGATCTCATGAAGGCTGGTCCCATAATGATTTTTTATCAACTCTATTGCGGCCACCATAGACAAAGGTTGCGGTGCCTTGTCTCCCATTAATCCGAAAAGAAGGCTGAATAAATTGTACGTTGTCTATGAGAACGAGTCCGGAAACCTATTTTCACGAGAAAACCCAAATTTTGTTATTGCGATTAGCATAGTGAGAGAATCCATGTAATTTGTTGATAATCTTTTGTGGACACTTGTGAACCGGGGGTTCCAAAATTGAAATGCACCAAAATTTATATTTTTTATTAAGATACAAAAGCCTTTTGAAAGTTAGGGGATTGACAATACCCCTAATGTTCAAAATTAGGAAACTAATCATTGATTAGGTAGAGGGGTGAGGGAAGACTGAGATCTAGATCTAGATCTACCCCTAGTTAAAGAGTTGCTAGCCAGTTCCCCCACAGAAAGAGGAGTACCCAGCTTCTGAACTTCAGAAAGAGCCTTTTTTTTCTGTTTACTGGAGATCTGTGTGAGCCATTTGCCTTCCAAATCAGATTGGATCTGGTTAACTTCAACTTGAGTGAGGACCTGTGGGTCAGTTAACTGCTCAGTTGATGGAGTGGGTGTGATCATTCTGACTTCCAGTTCCTCCTCTCTACACCAGTCAGTGGGACGGCAGCGATAGGGAAGCGAGTCATTATCTGGTAAGGAGGGGGAGGTTGATCTAAGGAGGACATTGCCAACACCAGTATTAGGAGTAGCAAGATGAATTGGAGCTTGTGGAGGAGAAATACCAGCTGGTCCCCCAGAAGCTGGAAGTAATTCAGCAGACCTGGAGGCCCCCAGATCTTGATGGACAACAACAGCTTCATGTGACGTAGTATCAGCTGTGGTTTTACCAGAGTTCTGTACTTTCCTTCTTGGAGGGTGGAGTCTAAAACATTTCTCATTGGTATGTCCAAATATTTTACAATGAGAGCAGAAATAAGGCTTTTGTTGCATAATGACTTCTTGCCATTGTCCCTTACTGGCTGAACCAATCCAGATCTTGTGAATCACAGGCAAGGTAATGTCCCTTTCAACTTGGATTCTAGCTGCTTCATGTTTAGCCTTATTTAGAGTTTCAGCATCAAGTCTTAGGGGTGTGCCAAAAGATCTCCCAATTTGGAATAGTGATGTTTGATTAAAGTATCTATAAGGAAGATTTGGTAATTTGAACCAAATAGGAACAATAGGTGGGTCTTTGCTGGGATCAAAATTGGGGGTCCACTTGATGATTTTCATTTCCACCCTGCCTATATTAACCACTTGTTTAGCAAACAGGAGTGCATAACCCTCTTCATTAGAGAAATTGATTAGCAAATGTCTCCCATCTAAAAGCCCAATTTTCCAATTTCCCTAGAAGTTAAGGGATGCAAATAAATTTTTGACAGTTTCCATCTTGGGGTGTCCCAGCATGAATTTGCCAATCAGAGTAAGTTTCGCCTCATCATCCAAAGCTGACAGTTCTTCATTAGTGAAAATAACAGCAGGGCATCCTTCTTTTACTTCAAGTGGGTGAATGAAAGGGCAGGAGATCTTCCCTTCAGCAGGCTCATGAAGATTTTGGGGGAAAATGAGTTTAGAGGGGTCATATATAGAAGGGGCATTGCCAACCACTCCAGCATAAGTGGCTTTAGCCCAATTTAAGTTGGTTTCCAAATCTATTGGACAGGCCATAAGGGAAAGCCCAGTTAGGAACACCCCAACCAGCAGAAGACAGGAGATGAATCCAGGTGAGACAAACCAGAACAGTGAAATAGGAATAGCCACAGAAACAAAGAGAACCTTGCAGATAAGGACAACAGGAGGTGGAGCTCAGCAAGCAGGCAATGGAACAGTAGAATTCAAATAAGGAAGAGCCCGGGAAGACTCAAACAGCCAGAAGAGTGACCAAGGCTCTGAACTACACTTCACTAGAGGCCAAAGGGGGAGGTACCAAGACTGAGAACCCACCTGAGATCTCACCTGAGACTTAGCCGCCGGCAGGTCATGGTCGAATCCCTAGCATAGCAAAATCCTTACTGCCGCCTCCATATATATATATATATATATATATATATATTTTTTTTTTTTTTTTTTTTTTGGGAAGAGGCTACACTGGCCCCCTACATGTTAATAAAAAAGTATGCGATTACAAAAGGGTGATCCCCTAGGGAAGAAGATCCCGATACAACTCCACACCAAAAGGAAAAGAGACAACGTAAATGAAATAAACTAGAGAGTAGTGGCCATTCCCAGTAAAAGAAGAGAACAACCCTGAAGAGAAAACCCAAGAGGAGCAAAAAACCAAGTAAACACCAAAAAGACACCAAAATGCTCCTACAGTAATTATAAACGGCTTTAAGCGAGGTGTAGGGAGAGTAACAATTGCGGGGACATCACTCCAAAATTCTGAAGTGAGGGGCTTGGAATGAGTCGGCCTTGATGAGATAAAGCAGCTAGGGAGGTAGAGTAGAGGAGACCATAATCTCTTGTGAAGATAAAGCTTTTTTAGCAATCCAATTAGCGAGTCCGTTACCTTCTCCGAAAATAAAGTTAAATTGAACGATGAAGTCGAGGCGAGCAAAGATCCGATTTGGTAAACCCAAGTGGAATGGTGCCAAGGAGGAAAAAGGTCTTTCCGAAAGTACCGAACTAGAGTAGAAGAGTCTCCCTCCACAATGATGGAAGACCATTGAAAGAGTGTAGCAATGTGAAGAGCCCAAAAACAGCGACGACTCGGCTTCCCGAAGGATCATCGGCGGTAGTGGGAGCACCGGAAGAAAAGCAAACCTTTCCCGAGTATGATCTCTAAAGATGCCTCCAATGCCGACTAATTGATCATTGAAAGCACCATCGGTATTGACTTTAATAAAAGGAGGGCTAGGGGCTTTCCAAAAGATCTTAGTAACTTTGTGAAGCATAGGTCTATTTGTAGACAAAGAAGCTCGAAGAATGTATGGAAAATTTTTAACGAGAGATCAATTTAGAGATAAAAGTAAGGCGAGTGGGTAACTACCACGTTAGCTTTATGAAGCACCCCATCATATTTAACCCCATTTCTATGCATCCAAATGAACCAAGCCACAATACAAGGGATCTCCCCGGCTTTAACTTTTCGCCGGGAATGCCGGGAATCATTAAAATCATGCCAATCTAACAACGGCAGGTTAATTTTCAACTTGCCGATCGGACTCGACCAAACCTCTTGGGAGAAGGGGCATTTAAAGAAAAGATGGTTCGAGTTTCGAATTAACGGCACAGAGAAGGCATTTAGAAGAGCCTCTCAAACCTTTGAGTTTTAGAATATCATCGGTAGGGAGGAGCCCATGGAAAATTCTCCAAATGAGGAAGGACATAGAGGGGGTAAGATATTTGTTCCATATGCTATTGCCCCAAGCTGACTCGATTCCAAGAGTTGATAGTGGAATAAATGTGCTTGGTAATACTGCTATTCTTGCCATTTATCCATCCGAGTTTATCGGGTTGATACCTATCAAAGGGGATAAGAGCCACCGATCAACAACGAATCAGCCGAGTAATTGTTTCAGTTTAGGAATGGACCAATTCATGTTGTCCCAACGGCAGGAAATAGGGAATTGGTCTTTGTTAATATTAGGTAGGGGAACCGAAGTTCCTTTTGACACCAATTATCTTGCCAAAACGGGATGTCACCCTTGCCTAACTCCCAAGTAAATAAGAGATTCAGCTATTTCCTTGTTAATGAGCATATGCTTCCGCATTCTAGAAATACCTGTTTTGATATGAGAGGCCGAGGGATGAGTGGTTCTACAATATTTCCCTTTCAAGAAAAGAGCCCAAAGAGAATTCCGCTCCCGAAATGGATCCATAGCTTACGAGAAATTAACTTGTTGTAGGTGTTTCAAGCCTTTAAAACCTAAACCACCGACTACTTTAGGCAAGGCTACTCTTTGCCGCCTAGCCCAATGAATCTGTTTTCTATGACCGGACCATAGAAATCCGTTAAATATTCTTTCAATCTGAATCTCGGAACTTTTCTTTAAGCAAGCCATCCGCAGGATATAAGCGAGGAAAGAGGTTAATATGCTATTTAGGAGTGTAATTCTGCCACCAGATGAGAGGAAGGAGTTGGACCAATTAGAGAGTTGAGTATTCAACTTGGCAATGATCTCCTCAAAATGGGTTTGTTTAGATCTGCCTTTGATAAGAAGAACCCCCAAGTATTTTATGGGAAGGTTGGTTTTGACAAAGCCAGTGAATTCAGTGGTCCAATGGATAATGTTAGGGTGGATATGGTTGGGGAAAAGCAATTCACACTTGTTTTTGTTGAAATGAAGGCCAGATATCCGTTGAAACTTGTTGAGACAGGTGCATCACCTTATTGATGACAGCTTTAGAAGCTCTAGAGAAAATCATTAAATCATCGGCATATAAAAGGTGAGAGATGTTAATATCCGACTCGTGGTGGAATTGGGCATAAGGGTGAGAGGAGACTTGAGTATCCGAGCGGCCTTGAGAGATAGTCCATAACAATGATGAAGATAGTGGGAGAGAGTGGATCACCTTGTTTAAGCCCTCTAGTTGCTCGAAATCACCCCGGCATTTGCCATTAATGAGGATAGAATGGTTATTGTTCGAAGCCATCTCTTAATGAGTAAACGAAGGTATTGGAAAAGCCTCTAGCATGCAGCACCTGAAGAATAAAGTTCCAATCGATAGTATCATAAGCCTTTTTTATGTCTAGTTTGTAAATCAAGTTACCACCCCTACAAGGTCTGTCCAAATCCAACAAAAGTTCTTGAGCAAGGAGGACATTATCGCAATAGATCCGCCTTTAACAAAAGCCGATTGGTTGGAGCTGATAATATGAGCAAGATGAGGTTGCAATCCGCCAACTAAGATTTTGTCGATAACCTTATCGATAACGAGTGGTTAGAGCTAATTGGTCTATAGTGGTTCCGAGCACTTGGGGGCATTGGTCTTAGGCACAAGCACAATAGTAGATGCATGGAAGTTTTGGGGAATGTCCCTACCGAAAAGAAGCTTTGGATAGCGATGGTGACCTCTCGCTTTGCAAGTGTTCCGGGTTTTTTATAGAAGTCAAGACTCGTACCCATCGGGACCGAGCAGATTAGAGTCGTCGATAGAGTTAAGTGCCACCCAAATTTCCTCAAGAGAGGGAATATCGGCTAATTGTAGAAACTGGGTATAATTAAACTCTTTATTAAACAGGCTATCATCAATAGGAGATTTGTCGCAGGTTTAAAAGTCGAAGTTCTCGGTAATACTTGACAGACATCATTAGCAATAGCGAGCTTCCTCATTGAGTAGAAGGCCTTGGTCATTTAAGATGGAATGTATAGCATTACATTTCCTTTTGAATTTTATCCATGCATGAAATAATTTAGTGTTCCTATCTCCATCTTTGAATTTAGTAGTAGCGACTTTCGTCTAAGGAATTGGTCCTGCCGATTGATAAGAGTAAGCAGATGTTCTTGAGCAGTGACCATCTGGCAGTATTTAGTATCATCAGTTAGGGCAGCAACTTCCAAAGAAGAGAGATCTTTCTCAGCCTGTACAATGTTATGAGTGATGTCACCAATAGTCTCCCAACTCCAGTGAGAAAGGACAACGACATGGTTTCAGTTGAAGATTCGAAGTCTAATAAAAGGATTGGAGTGGGGACAACCAGATCCATCGCTTAGAGATAATAGATTGAAATTGAGGGTGGGAAGACCGAAGTTCGAGGAATGCGAAATGGGGAGAAGCTGGTTTGGTTGGGGGAGTAGAAATGGTATATATATATATATATATATATATATATATATATATATATATATATATATATATATATATATATATATATATATATATTAAAAGATAAGAATATAAAGAATAATAAAATAAATAATACATATATATATAAATTAAAAATAATTTAAATAATATAAATGGATAATAAACTATATTAAATGATAATGAAAATAATAATTTAAATTAAATTAAATAAATTAAATAAATGAAAATCAAATACTAAAATAAATGATAATGTATATAAACAATAAATTAAATTAAATCAAATCAAATTAAACAAACTAAATAAATCAAATTAAATTAAACAATAATGTAAATAAATAATAAATTAAATTAAACTAAACTAATTAAAATAATTAAATAAAATAAAATAAAACAAAGTAAACTAAATTTTATTAAATTAAGCAACAATACTTTACATTAAATTAAATAATTAAATTAAATTAAATTAATAATAATTGTAAATAATAATTAATTAAATTAAATTAAAATTAAATTAAATAACAAAAAAAATTAAAATAAAATTAAAGATAATAATTTAAATAAATAAATTTTATGTTAAAGTAAAATAAAATAAATAAATTAAATAAATAACAATTAATTAAATAAAACAAATAAATAACAACCAATTAGTTAAATAAAACAAAAAAAAACAAATAAATGATGATAAAGTAAATAAATCACATAAGATAATAAATAATAAATTAAAGAAACCATAAAGATTATGATAAGTTTAATTACAAATAAAAGATAATATGTTTAAAAAAAACACATAATAAAAATAATAATAACATAACATCATATAAAGTAACATTAATATAAGAATAAAATAACATACAATAATAATATAACACATAAACAAAATAAAACATTAACATACAACATACAACAATGATAACACATAACAACATAAACAATAACAATATAATACGATAATAACATATAAATAACAATCACATATAATCATAACTACAATCCCAACACAAACAATAATCACCACACACAACAACAGTCCTGATCATAATACGATACCAACACGATAACAATCAAACCTAGGATAGGCCCCCTGAGGCATGACCTATTTTCCCCTTTATAAAGACCCCCATAAAATCACAACTTGGTGTAGTAAACATAACAAGAATACCCTTATGCTTAGTGAATGCATGGAGTAACCCAAATTTTTACCCGATGTCCACATAACTTTCCCAATTCATATTCCAAACTCAAAATCCCTAGTTTCAAATCCCAGTACAAACCAAAACCAAAACCCAAACCAAAGCCAAAACCAAAACCATAACCAAATCTTAAACATAAACTCAAACAAATCTTCACAGCACTCCCACAAGTTCAAATCAAACTATTAGTTACCCCCAAATACGAACCCAAACCACACCTAAACCAATCTGCCCCAACCTACCCCGAACAACTATGTTCATTAAGCATAAGGGTATAGGTAGGGTGAATTGTTAAGCAACATAATAAGTCTAAATGAGCCCGAGACTTTTCATCAGGATATGAGAGGGAAGCATGGACCTGCATCTTTCTTTGACTGTTCGGATACCATTGAGTTCTATTAAACTTAATATGTCTGCTTAACGAAACGATCCTCATTTAAATTAAACAAAGTTTATTGAAACACAACATAGGAATTCACATAGACATCATAGGACTTGGTAGACAACCAGGATCTTAACATAGACATCATAGGATTGAGTAGCTACTTTATGTTAGTTCTACTTCTTCATGTTTTCTGGCATGCTTTAATTTCTACAAAATTATAAACACATATATACAATGCAATACTAAGGTCTCAGCTGGGAATGACGAGAAGACCCTCCAGGTACGCTTTTACTTTATTGCAATTGACTTTATTGCAATTTATTTACTACGCATCGCATTTTACTTTTCTTGCATGATAAATAAGATTGTTGCATGAAAAGCCGAAACCTTTAGGATAGCCACAAAACTGAAACCCAAAACTAAATTAAAAGTAATACAAGATAAAATTTACCGCCACAACATTTCAAAACATAAGACAACTCAAAATTTAATCACAAACAGAACAACAAAAATTACAACTTTAACTAAATTAAAACGTCTCCTTGGATGATCTGGAATACCTCGGATGATGTAACCCAAGTGTTGCTAAGGGGATTTCCTACGGTCTAAATGAAAGTGTGGAACTCATTTAGTTGAGTTTAGAAAATACATTTGGACTAAGTGAATTCGATGAAATTAACGGTGTCGGGATGACAGAACCATGGGATCTTAATCGGTTCTGTTTAATCAACTTTAAGACTTGTTTTAATTAAAACACAAAAATATTTGGATTCTATGACTTTTCTAAAACAAAATACTTCTCTCATCTCCTGATTTATGATTTTTAAAACTAAACCTCTGCAACAACATGGAGCTCGAGGCAATACACCGAAGGGCAACACGATCAAGGATGCAGAAGAAAATGTTCAAGAGAGCAAACAACGGATCTTCAACAACAACTCTCTTTTCTTATAAATAAACAACTAGAGATAGGATTTTGAAGTAGTTTGCCTAGTGCAACAAAAATCCTTAACTTTTTGTTAGGCATTTGCATAATTGTTTTATACAAATTAAGCCCTAACCGGTCTTAGGATTCCGAGGTAGTCGTTTGGTACGACATAAACCCTCACATCTTCAAGGCTGTTTGTATGATTGTGTCATACAAATATAAGTCTTAATTAATTAAAACAGGCAAGATGAAACATTAAATGAACTCCCAAATTGAAGCCAAACAATAGGATAGTTTGGGAAGTTGCCAAGATTCTTCTTGGAGCTTCAACTTCTCCTACTTCTCTTCTATTTGACTCTTAAAATAAACTGTTCCAAACTCGATCCCTTCCCTATTGAAATTCCAAAATTCAACCCTTTGAAAACCTTAAACTTTAAAATTCCTTAGAGCAAAACAATTGATCATTGTCGAGAGTTTTCTTAAGTGTCTTCGGACATTTAGGATGTAATTAACTATAAGGGCTTGCCCTTATAGTAAACTTTAAGAACCCAGGTAATATAAACCCTGCTTAATTCCTTTATATCAATTAGGGGAACTTGTCGGCAAATAAAATGATTTCGCAGATCAAACGGACGTCACAAATCTTTTAGTTTTTTTAATCGAGCCCCATCGTCAAGCAGAGTGACAATTCCTCAGGATAGATACATAGTTTGTGGTGTGATGCTCGTTTATATAAACTATTTGGGATGTGAGATCAGTTTGATTTCATATCTTAAAATTCTCAAACTTAAAATTATTTTCAAAAATCAAATGCTATTTTCCAAATTATATATATATACTTAAATTAAATTTAAAATCTAAAGATATGCCGACAACAGCCACAATAGTCCAAATAAAAGACAACTCAAAATTTAATCACAAGAAAAACAAAATCACAATTGCATTTAAATTAAAATGTCTCTATCGGATGATCGGGAATACCTCAGAGGATGCAACCTACGACTACTAACGAGATTTCACACGGTCTAAGAGAAATTATGGAACTCATTAAGTTGAGTTTAGTAAATTCATCTAGACTAAGAAAATCCGAAGAAAATAGTTGTGCCAGAATGAGGGAACCATGGGATGCTAACAATGTCTCTATAATCAACTTAAATATTCCCCTAATAAGACATTAAGACAACTCATTTTTAAAATTTCCAAAACACGATACTTTTCATTCCTCTTCACTTGGCATTTCTTTAAACTAAACCTGCTACGACAAGGAGCTTGGAGCATGCATGGTGGGTAGCACGGCGATCTTCAATAGGAAAACCTCATAGAATTAAACAACAAGCCATAAGACTTTCAGGTAGCTTGCCTAGTGCAGCATAATTCCTCACCCTATCTCTTTAGGCCTTGACACATCGTGCAATATAAGCCCTAACCCGTCTTAGGATTCCGAAGACGTCGTTGGGTATGACATAAACCCTCTTATCTTCCACTCTATTGCATGATCAGTATCGAGTGAATGTAAGCCCTAATTATATAAAATTGGCAGGATAAAACACTAAATAACTTTCCTAAATTAAAGCCAAACCATAGGATAGTTCAGGAAAAGACCAAGATCTCTCTTAGATCTATGTCTTGCACCTAGTCTCCTCTTCCTTTGGATCCCTACAATAATTGTTCTAAAATTTTAGCAATTCACCTATTGAATTTTATACTACCACATTCTCTTACCTTTTGGAAGTCATGAATATAATATTTCCTGATTTATATCAAGAGTTTTCTTAGGTAGCTTCGGTTATCTATGATGTAATTAACTATAGGGGCTTGCCCTTACAGGAAATATAAAGACCCCAGATTAATATAAACCTATCTAATTCTCTCATATTAGATAAGGGAAATTATTAGTTAACAAAAATGGTTCACAGACCAAACGAATGTCATGGGCTCTTTAGTTTATTTGATCTAGCCTCATCACAAAAGCAATGTATTCATTCTTTGGGATAGATACATGACTTGTGGTGAAGTGCTTGACTATTTAAACAATTACATCTATGAGATCAGTTTGATTTCATATTTTGAAATTGAAAATAATATTTTCTAAAATTTATACATATACATACATTAATTAAAAAATCACACCCAAAACTCTTCTGCATGCCTACAATTTTCTAGCGACACCACTGGGGAACAGTTTCTCTCTTCTTTCAAATCAGGAAATGTTTCATTCAGATATGGGTAATAAGTTCATGAAAGGGATCCAGACGGGGTCCCCTACTTCACCTCCACTTTATACCTCTCTGGTTTAATCCTTCCATCAGCAAAATGGCTCATTCCATCTTTGAATCTTAAGACTTCTTTAATAAAAATATGAAAAATCTAAAAGCAAGATAAAAAAATAAAATATCAAGATGAAATGAAATTGTTCCCAGTTCATAGAATAACTTTCCTTTTCATAGTGTTTGCACTATGTTTAAAAGGTTTAAGAATTCGCTAATTTTTGGAATTCTTTTCTTTCGACAGTCAAGATGTCAACCTCTACGTTGACTTTCTTTTACAAATTGCTCACTTCCCATGAGGTCCACCTTTTATAACCAATGATTCAGCTCGTTGTCGGCTTTAGTGAGTTTGAAGTCGTACTCAGAAAAGCCCCGTTCATGGTCGTGAAAGTTACCACCCCGGAAGTTCAAGAATCGTCAGCTTAGTTCGATTTGAACTTCTACAAAGATTTCCCTTCTACTATGAAGGTGAAATTTTCTACCGCACCCATCAAGTCAGTCATATCTATGCCCAGGAGAGTTGTCACCCCTACTGCTACCAATTTTTTCGTCAACGTACCTACTTTCCCTTCTGCAAAAAGGAAATAAATTCTACAGGAAGAAAATTCTAACGACGCTTTTCTTGCCCCACCGTTAGTTTTTGAGATTGGTTCTAGTTTTAGAATTCCCTCGCCAACAAGATCTAGAAGGATGAACTACAATCGCATGATTCTTAAAGCAGCCAGGGCACAAGTTACAGGTCTACCAGTATTGATGAGATTCGTCACCAGGAGGAACTCGGTTTACCAAATACATCTCCTCTCCTTCTAGACAGTAGGTTCCACCCATTGATTAATACTACCGGAGATGAAAGCCTCCATAAGATTATCGCTAAGTTGCCTTCACCACATGGCTATGATGAGGCGAGGGAGAGGCCCATAGCCATCAATCGAGTTCGCACCCCTCTCTAAAGATTATCTGAAAAAGAAGGTTGTTCCATGACCAAGCTCCTTAAGAGGATGGGATGTGTAATATCCCCTGAAATAAAGAATGAAATTTTGAGGATGGAGAGACCCGTCCGAGCTCACAACAAGCACTGTTTGGGGAGACATGTTGATACCACCAGTACATATGTTACTACTACCGTTCTGACACCCACAGTATGCAGATTAGTCAAGTCCCAGCTTGGTCTGAGAGTATCTTCTGTTAATGATTATGAGAAATCCAGGAAAAGAAAGAATAAGAGAAGTTTGTTTACCTTTGTACATTGTCTACAACCTAGGCAGCTTGCTTCCCCTCACCACTCTGATATCCCCACCGAAAAACATTTACTTCAAATGATTAGGAAGAATTTTCATTTCAAGTTCAGGAGCTATTATGATTGATGGAATTAAAATTTTATCACTACTTTCCATTGTATCCAACATTTCAAATCTTTCCTGAACATAGTTTAACTCTTCATTCTCCATATCATCAAAATCATTTTCTATTTCACTTTAATCCTGACACTCCACATTTTCTTATTTGACATTCTTTTCTAACTCTTCTTTAAAATGATCATCTCTCAACTAATCGCAGATTTCCATTTGAAACCGTTCATCATATTTTTCTGCTGAGTGATATTTCATAAATTTCAGAATAATAAAGGTCACCTCTTGATCATTAACCCTTATAGTTAATTCTCCTTTTGGAACATCAATCATAGCTCAACCAGTAGCAAAGAATGGTCTTTCCAAAGTAATTGGAATTTATTTATCTTCCTCTATGTATAGTACAATAAAATCCACAAGAAAGACAAGTTTATCCACTTTCACTAATACATCTTCCACCTCTCCTTTAAGATAAGTAATGGAATGATCAGCCAACTGAAGAGTCACAGATGTGGGTGTAATTTCTTCTATTCCCAATCTTTTGAAAGTTGATAAAGGCATAAGATTAATACTAGCTCCTAGATCACTTAAAGATCTTCCCAAAAATTTCTCACCTATAGCCCACAAGATAGTCAAACTACCAGGGTCTTTATGTTTTTTGGGAAGCTTTTTCTAAATAATTGCAATACATTCTCCACTAAGTGCAACAGTCTCATGATCTGTGAACTTTCTTTTCCATTTAAGAATATCCTTAATAAACTTCGCATAATCAGGCATCTTCTCGAATGCTTCAATAAAGGGAATATTTACCGTTAATTTTTTAAGGATTTCCAAAAATTTCATCAATCTATTGTCCCTATTTTGTTTTTTCAACTTTTGAGGAAACAGAGGAGGTGTTTTTTCAACATTAATATTCATTGGTTCAAGCAGATATTTTAAGTATGGATATATCTTATTAGAACCTTTTCCAATATCCACCTTCTCTTTCTAAATGTTCAACTTCTTCTTTGCACTCTTGTTTCTAATTCCTTTCCACTCCTTAATTGAATAGCCTTAATTTGCTCCTTCTTTTGATCTTTTGGATTGATCTCAACAATGCTATGAAGAGCTCTAGATGGTCTATTATTAAGCGTAGTGAAAATATGTCCTAATTGAATCTCAATGTTCTTAATCACAATACCTTGAGCTTGTAATTGATTACCCATATTCAACATTAATTCTTCAGTAGACAAATTTTGTCCTTAAATTGTAGGTTACTATTAAATCCAGGAGGATAAGAAGGCCTATAATTGGTGTTTCCTTGGTTGTTCAAATTTCCAACTGGGTTAATCAAATTGTTTAACCATTGCGAGTTAACCGTAGCATTAATGTTATTGTTCCATTTCAAATTCTAGTGATTCTTCCAACCAAGATAATAATAGTTTGAATAATGATTATTGGGTCTATTATTTATAGCATTCATGGTCTCATAAGGTATCTGAGATTCTATTATCTATCATACTGAATTTTCCTCTAACACTGGAGGTGTTTGAGAATAACTCATTCTGTATTGATTTATTTTCTTCGAAATGGTAGAAATTTGAGAGATTATCATAGTTACAACATCAGAATCATGAATACTAGCTACTCTCTTAGGACTTACTCGTTCAAAGGGCCATTGAAATTATTTGTAGCCATCTCTTCTACTAAAGAGTTTGCTTCATGAAAAGGTTTTGACATTAATGATCCATTAGCAGCAACATCTATAATCGATCTCAAAGATCCCACTAATTCATTATAAAATATATGAATTATTAACCAATCTATTAAAGCATTAAGTGGATACTTCCTAAGAAGTTCTTTAAATCTTTCCCAAGCTTCATATATTGATGCCCCTTCAAACTTACCAAAAGATGTGATATCATTTCTTAGCTTAACAGTTTTTGATGGAGGGAAATAATTTGACAAAAAATTTTGTTAAAGTTCTCCCCAAGTTCTGATAATTACAGGTGTAACAAATTTAACCACGCCTTGGCTTTATCCCTTAAAGAAAAAGGATAAAATCCTAAGTCTAACAACATCATTTGACACTCCATCATATTTAAAAGTAGCACAGAGTTCTAGAAAACTAGCGAGATGTAAATTAGGATCGTCTTTAGGTGTTCCTCCCAATTGATTATTTTGTATCATTTGGGTAATGACAGGTTTAAGCTCACATGAACTAACAGTGACATCAAGGTTTGAATGATTATATGAATTTCATCTATTGTTGGGTTAACATAATCTCTTAAAGGCCTTGGTAAATTTTCTTTTCATCGATTTTCTTAGTTGTTCGCCATTTTGTGAGGATTTTCAAATTATTTTTTTTGTTTTCAAATTTTTTTAATAGTACACTCTAAATCTGAATCGTAAGGCACTAAACCTATAGATCCACTCCTATGCATATAAAATTATACAAAAACACACAAAAAAGTAAACAGGCATACACAATTGCAAACTACAAAGTAAAGGTTTTAACTATACAATTTTGATTAGTAACCGTTTATACCTTCCCCGACAACGGCGATAAAAACTTAATAATGTTGTGACTGCGAACTGCCTCAAAAGTTAATTTTCAAAAGATAGTTTCAGTTTAGTTTTGCAAATAGATTAATTTAATAATTATGCAGTAACCCATAGATGCAAGTATACGTATCGTTTAAGTAAAACAAGACTCTAGTGGAGTCCTGGTTATTCATCTCATGAGGAAGGCAGGAAATCTTTAAAATATAGTAGAGAAGTTGAAATCCAATACACAGTTCACAGTGCAAGTTCAAATCTATTTATTTTGCTAATACAAAGATAACAACAACTAGATTTACTACAAGTTACTTATAATTTTTTTAAGTAGGATTAACTAACACACACTAAGTTAATTAATTGAAAGGTTTATATAAGGAAAAGTGTCTTACCTCTTGCAATTATTCTGTAGTGTGTGATTGATAAAGATTGATAATAGATTTTTATTGTGTCAAATAGGAGCATTCATATTCTTGATCCTTGTCAGAGTACCCCCTCTTCCAAGTATGAAAAGAACATTGTCAAATCCTAGGCTTAGTCACTAAATCCGTGGTTAGGCTGGGAGGATACTGGCTGTCACTTCAGAGCTCCCACTTCCCTTCACTTGAAGGATATTTAGTTACCAAACTCTAGGAACAATTTGGTGGTTTCAGCCTGTCACTCTACAACCTCCAATTTGATGCCCATTAAACCATATTTCCGTATTTATTTGCAATCAATTCCCATGAACTACGCAAGTCTTTCATGGACATTGAATGGATTCTCCACTATTGTTGTAAAACAACTATTTCATTCAGATTTGATGTTTCACAATAGATTTTAACAATTCAATTGGCCAGATCAGATAGTAAATGAAGTTCAAAATTGAAAGTCATCAAAATTTCTTTAACATTTTTATGGCACATCAAATCTACATTAACACTTCACCGCATCTCATTCCAAGAAGAAAGACAATGATATCTACTTAGAACTCATTAGGAAGATATAACAAAACATGGATTTTATATATAAAAGCAAAGTCATACAAACGCAAAAGGAAATACAACTTATCTCTTTCCCTTCCTTAACCAAATCTCTTGTAGTTCCTTTGAATCTTTTTCTCTCTTCTCTTCAATATTCAATTCCCTCTTTAGAATGGTAAGGAAGAAGCAATCTCTCAATTTACTCATTCTTCTACACATCTTAGAGAGGAATCCCTCACAATACAAGACTTCTACACATTTTCTACACACTTACTACAAACCCTAACACACTCTCTTCACTCCTCTCTAACAAACACTACACTCTCACACACCCATGCCCACTTACACACACGAAATACCACCACTTTTGGCGTCCATAATGGTCTGAAATAAGTTATAAATGAATTATCCAAGTGTTTCTTCAAGAACCCTTTCAAAAAGTCATCCAAATACATTGAATTTTAGTTTCACTGACTTTGGGCACCGACAGCATTGAATATGGTGTCGGCGGCGCTGGTCCACCAAATAATTGTTTGAACTCTCTAGAGTTGGGCGCCTGTGGTGCCCATTCTGCCACTGGCACTGCCATAAATCAATTTTCTTCATTTTTCTCCTTTTTGCTCCAAATTCGTTCATTTTCGCTTCCTTTTGCTCCAATCACCTAAAATCATCATACTTGCAGCAAAACATGAAAAATTCCTTCCTTTAAAGTTAAATAGCACCAAAAAATGAGTAAAATTATATAGCAAAAGCCTAATATATCTTTGTTACATCAACTGCCCCTATTAGGTTGGTTGTCTCAGATTTGAGGGGGAAACTCCTCAAACCCCTGATCTTGTACCATTATCTTTATTCCCCTCTGAGGTATCATAATGATAATATAAATGATTTTTGCTACGTTCTTACTTTCTCTAGTGATGCCGTAAATAATCACAAACTATCTAACTCTGATTTTGATTCTCAAGATGATCCTCAAATCATGATAGTTTCTGCTGAGAATGTAGGTGAAAATGATGAAAACATCGACAACACCAGTTGCAACGGTACGGGGAGTGTGGAGCTAATCCTCGGATGCAAAGGAACACCGCTTGCAATTAACTTGGATCATTCAGATACAAAAATGATATCAAAAGAGCTAACTACAATATCAGAAGAACTGTTAGAACCAGAGGAAGAAGAAAAAATAGAAGTACATTTTTAAGATGTGGCAAAGTGCTACCGCCAAAGACAGCTTCTGTGGAGAAAGAAAAGCAGATAATTACTCAAGGAAAGATGCCTCCAACAACGGAAGAAGTAAAAATTTGAAACAAAATTAAAAATTCAAATAAAGTAGATTATAATGTACTAGCTCATCTTAGGAAGTTGCTAGCCAAACTAAGCATTTAAGATGCTCTTATCTTGTCAAAGGAGTTGAGAGAAAATCTGATCAAGGCTTTACTTAACCAAGATATTTGCTTAGCACAGTTGGCTAGCACATCCTTGGATGGAGTTTGTACTCTGAAGGAACAACTTGTTGTAACCTTCACCAGTGAAGATTTGCTACTTGGTATAGCTGATCACAACCGTCTGCTCTACAGTTCTGTCGTCATTAGAAGATTTGTACTTTCCAGAGTGTTAGTAGATCCTACAGGATTGCTGAACATAATGAGTCTACAAATGTTAGCTTACTTAGATATCGAAGCACGAGAACTCTCCACAGATAAGATAATCCTAATAGGGTTCAACAACAAATGAGAAAGAGCCCTCGGATCTATAACAGTACAAAAGAAAGTTGAAAATTTAGTAACAACGATAAAATTCCATATCATCAATGCAGATACTTCATTCAATACCTTGCTTAGTTGGCAGTGGCTTCATGAGTACAATATGGTTCCATCATCACTTCATCAATGCATCAAATACTACATAGATGGACAAGAACATTGTATCAATAAAGACTTACAAACTTTCTCAAAACATGAATTAGGCATCCACGATGATGCCGCTTACTACGGACCCCTGAAGAAAACAATATTTTTAAGAGCAGTCGTGACAATAAAGGGTCAAGCTTCAAAAAGATTACAATAATGAGACCATACGCTTTTGATTCAACAATCTTGCACCACTCCATGGCAACAAGTTGGTTGGTGTTCTTTTAGCCCACGTATCTGAGGTCAAAGCTAGGGATGTGGGCGAGGGAGAAATCACCAGATTGTTGAATGAACAAAGCTGACCATCAGCATTGATGTAGAAGGAAGCTCCGAAGAGAATGAGTTTAACAAAGAATTAATTATGATAAGTCAGAAGAAGCCTCAGTTCGAGATTTTTCCTGATGACACAGAAAGAATGAATATGAATCGATGTATGATCAGATTAACCATTATGTTCAAGCCATTACTCTAACTCCTATCCTTCCTCAAAAGATTGAGAGTATGGAAGTCAACGAAGTCCATAATGGTGGTGTTAAACCAATTATGTTTTATCGAGCTTCTCCTTCTACATTTGAACCTTTTATAACTCTTAGAGAAATTGACTCTAATAAATTAATGGAATTACCTTTTAGTTACTTTTCGCCATGTGTAAAAAAATTAATTCAACAAGGATATGTGCTGAAGCAAATGCATAAAGATAAGGTATAATCATTTAAAAAATTATGGAATAAAAAAGAAAAGAAACTCAAATCAAAAGAAGGACTTGTGCTTGGTACGATTGGACCCATCGATGACCCTGCATGGTTGTTACTAGTCAGTCAGATGAAGATTGTTTAAACATTCAAGAAGAACTTGAATATCAACCATTAGAAGGTGTCCCGCAAGAGATTGACGAAGAAATCAAGACTACAGTCGATGAGCTAAAAGAAATCATCCTCGGGACAGAGGAATAGTGTTGACCCACTTTCATAAGTTCATTACTCAACAAAGAAGTGGTTACTGAGTTGGTCAGGTTACTGTCAGAATTCAAGAATTTTTTCGGCTAGAGCTACGACAAAATTCCAGTACTATCTCCAGAGGTTACAGTTCACCGAGTAGAAGTGGATCAAAATGCAATGTCAGAGAAGCAAGCTCCTAGAAGGATGTTCCTTGAAATAGAACAGTAAGTTACAACAGAAATAAAGAATTTAACTGACACTAACTTTGTCCGAGAAGAATAGTATCCGACATGGTTGGTTAATATCGTGCCAGTTATGAAGAGAAATGGACTAATATGAGTATGTGTCGACTTCAGAGATTTAAATAGAGCATGTCTAAAGGATGAATTCCCATTACCAATACTTTATTTAATGGCGGACATCGCATCATCACAAGAGATTTTCTATTTCATGGATGGATCATTAAGGTACAATTAGATTAAGATGGATCCAGAAAATGCAATGCCCACAACATTCATAACTTCGATGGGGATTTTCTGCTACACTGTGATGCCACATGGGTTAAAGAATGCTGGAGCAACATATCAAAGAGCAATGACGATGATCTTCGATGACCTCATTAATAATCAAGTGGAATGCTACGTGGACGATTTGATCATTAAAAGAAATGTGAAAGAAAAACACCTGTATGATTTGAGGCTCGTATTTGAACGATTACGACAATAAAATCTCAAGATGAATCACTTAAAGTGCACCTTTGGCATTACCTCTGGAAAATTTCTAGGATTCGTTGTCTGTCATTAAGGAATCAAAATCATCATAGAGAAGATTAAAGCTATTCTAGATATGCCTCCCCTAAAGCCTTGAAACAACTATGATCCTTTCAAGGTAAATTGGCATACTGATACACCTAAAATATATAGTATTTTTATGCACATTTTTACACCTATTTTTGATGATATTGCACTTTAATGGAAGGTATTTTCATGTTTTTCTTGCAGGTATGATTAAAATGAGTGATTGTGATGAATGGAGCAAAAAAGGATCAAGTTTGAAGCAAAAATGAAAGGTGTGCAAAATTAGCCTTTGGTGCTTAAGCACCGATGCCTGCCGCATAGACACGATAGTTAAATGTGACGAATTAAAATAAAAATTAGCGTCATTTCTAAGGGGTGTTTGAAGCAACTTTTGGTTTAAAATTCCTTAACTTCTTTTAGGCTGCAAATTCAAATGAAGAGATGCATCTTTTGGTAGATACATTGAATCTGGACATGATTTGAAGAGTTAGCAAGGCACCTTTTGTAGAATTATTAAAATGAAGACTTGAAGATCAGAAAAAAGAGAAGAGTTTTGAAAAGAAGTTTTGTCGGGAGAAGTTGGAGAAAAGCTTGATGTGGTTGAAGGTAAAGAGGAAGAAAGAGAGTCTTTTTCTTGCCATACTTTCTTTACTTTTTCACTTTACTTTATCATAGTTTGTATTAGAATTTAAGAGAGTGAATCCTTAGAGTTGGGCACCACCCCCTAAGGAGTTATTTAAAGGAAAGCAAAAGTTTCAAAGGAACTTCAAGATTCTTGTGGAGAGGATTTTTAGATAAGTTTTTATCTTTGTTTTTACATTTGTTTTAAAGTAAGACTTGTTATGTTTTCACTATGATTTTCACTTTCGAATCAAATTGTGTTTGTGTTTTTTCCATGTGTTCTGAGTAGTTTTCCTTATCCTTTTCCTTTCAAATGATGAAGTGAATAAATTATGGAAGGAAGTTGTGTGAAGTATAGATGTTCAATGTTGGAAGAAGTTGTGTGATTCCACTACCTTGAACTTCATTTACCTTTTGATTTGGTCAACTAAGATGTTAAAATTTATTGTGAGAACAAGTAAGAACCAATGTGGTATTGTCTCAGTCAATAATTGGAGAGAATCACATGAATTTTTATGGTTGAGATTTGTACTCCATATAGTTGAGTGTAAATAAATAGGGAGATATGATTTTTGCTGGGTTTAGAATTAGAGTACTTTAGAGTGACAGGCTAAAGCCCCAATTTGGTTTGATGTTTTAGGTTTTGTTATGAGATGTTAGCCTCTAGGTGGAGGGAAAGAAATAACTCTAGAGTGATAGCTATTATCTTCCTTGCCTAACCCATCTACAAGATTTCAAAACTTCAAATTAACCTATGTGCTTTATAGAACCAAGTAAGGGTAAAGGATATAATTGCTCCTATTTGACACAACACATTTAGATACTTCCATAAGGAAATTCCATAATTATTAATGAGTCATTGAAAGAGGAAAAAGATATTTTATTTGTCTTGTTAATTTTACTTGCTTACTTTACTTTTTCTAAAGAAATTAGAAAAAAGAATTTGAACTTTTTAATTATAAAACATAACTTGTAAAATCATTTTGAAAAGTAAATTTTTTTTCTTCTTTCTTTAAATTTTAGACATTTCCCTATGGGTTTGATATCTAGGGGCTTAATTAGAAAGTACTATTTTACTTGATAAACGATACGTATACTTGCCTAGAATCCCATATTATAAAATAATAATTAAAGTCGATTTCTTATTTTCTTCGGAATCAAGTTTTTGGCGCTCTTGCAAAGAAAGAGATATTACCATTAAGACGAAATACAACGTGTAAATTGTTAGCATATTTATTAGGGGATCAAGTCTTTGGCATCCGTTGTCTGGGAAATTAATTAAAATATTTTCTAATGAAAATTCAAGAAAAATGAAATTTTTTACTTTTACTTGCTTTTGTTAGTGTGTTTTTTTTTTTTTGTTATATAATTGTGTATGAGTAGTTCAGGTTCTGAAGGGCTTGTGCCTTACAATTCTGAATTAGAAAGAACTATAAGAAAAATTAGAAAAATTAAAAATACAGGAAAAGACAAAAATATTCAAGAAATGACGAATCAAAATGTTGAAATTCATAAAGAATTCAGACCTTTAAGAGATTATGCTAACCCTACAGTAGATGCACTTTATAGAGTATTAAAAATCATTCTGTAGCAATTATTTCATTTGAACTTAAACCTGTTATTATCCAGATGGTATCTAATAATCAGTTTGGGGCAGCACGAACTTAAGATCCTAATGTACATGTTGCCAACTTTCTAGAATTGTGTGCTACTTTTAAATACGATGGTGTTTTGAAGGATGCTATTGGACTTAGGCTTTTACCTTTATCACTGAGGGATAAGGCTAAGATATAGTTAAGTTCGTCAGCACCAGAATCTATTAGAACTTGGGGTTATATAGGGCAAAAATTCCTTGCTAAATATTTTCCACCATCAAAGACTGTGAAGCTTAGAAATGATATTACATCTTTTTGTCAGTTTGAAGAGGAATCTATTTATGACGCATGAGAACATTTTAAAGATTTTCTAAGAAAGTGTCCACATCATTTGATACTAGATTGGTTAAAAATTCAAACCTTCTATGATGGATTAGCTGGATATCTTAGATCTATTATCAATTCCGCTGCTGGTGGCTCATTGATGTCTAAACAGTTTTATGATGCTTATGCTTTAATTGAAGAAATTGCTACTAATAATTTTCAATGGCCTTCTAAAAGGTTAAATCCAAAAAATTTGGCTAATATTCATGAAAATTATGTTTTTGCAATGCTAGCAAATCAAGTTGCTGCAAATTCAAGGAAGATAGACAAGTTTGGAATGAATTTTTCTCAGCCAATTTCCATGATTGAAGAAAATTCATTAGGCCTAATGCTTGATACTCAAACATCATTAGAAACTTTAAATGTCATAAATAAGCCTAATAAGTCATATTCAAATAACTATAATCCAGGTTGGAAGAACCATCCAACTTTAACTGGAACAACAATAACAAGGGTGGTAGTAATCAATAATGGAGGAACGATCACCCATTGAGGAACAGGAACAACCAAGGGAATAATAATTATAGACCAACCTATCCTCCAATTTTTAATAACGCTTTACAACTTAAGGAGAAGAAGTTGTCCGTAGAAGAAGTGGTGTTACAAATGGGAAATCAATTGCAAAGTCAAGGAGCTACAATAAAAAATATTTAGAGGCAATTGAGACATATTTCCAATTCATTAAGTAATAGATCCCAAGAACACTTCCAAGGAATACAGAAGTAAATCCAAGAGACAAGAATAAAATGCAAGTAAAAGCTATTCAGTTGAGAAGTGGAAGAGAGTTGGAACGTAGAGTTCAAAAAGATATTGAAGTAAAGAAAGAATAGATTGAAGAACCAAAAGAGGATACTTTGAAAGGTTTGGAAAGACCTATTTCTCCACCTAAGATTGATTTAGAAAAGCAACCACCTTCATTTCCTCATATACTTCGATGAAAAAAGTTGGATAAGCGATTTTCAAAATTCTTTGAGTTATTTAAGAAGCATATAATCAACATTCCATTTGCTGAAGCTTTAGAACAAATGCCAAGCTATCTAAAATTTAAGAAGGATATTCTCAACAGTTGCACTTAATTTAAAGAAATTTAAAGATAATGAAATTGTTACACTTAATGAGGAGTACAGTGCAATAATTCAGAAAAAGCATCCTAAAAAGCTTAAAGATCCTGGTAGTTTCACATTTCCATGTGCGATCAGAGTCAGATTTCATGGGAAAGCTTTATGTTATTTTGGTGCAAGCATTAAACTTATGCCATTATCTATATTCAAAAGATTGGGATTAGGAGAAATAACCTAGACCACTGTAACTCTACAATTAGCGAATCGTTTGATCACATATTGTAAAGGAGTTATCAAAGATTTATTTATGAAGGTGGATTAATTTATCTTTCTTGTTGATTTCATTATGCTAGATATGGAGGAAGATAAAGAGATTCCCATAATTTTAAGGAGACCTTTCCTAGCCACACGAAGAGCAATGATAGATGTGGAAAAAGGGGAATTAACTATGCGAGTCAATGATCAAACTATTACATTCAATATCTCAAAATTGATGAATTATACTTCAAGAGGTAAAGATGATGAATTTTGTAGAACAAATGTTATCAGATATTTAAGTGAATGTTATTTTAAATCAACTTATGAAGAGAAATTTGAAAATGAAAAATTGGAACACGAGCAAGAAGAGGAATTACAACGTTCTGAAGATTTTCATGTGGAAGATTTAAATTATGTTCATGAAAATTTTGAACTGTTGGACATAACAGAAAAAGATGAATATTTTAGTAAATCAATTAAAATACCTCCTGAACGGAATCAAAGATGCTTCCTACTCATTTAAAGTATGCTTTTATGATGATTCCTTAACTTTTCTAGTTATAATTTCCTCTCAATTGACTAAAAAAAAGAGTTTTCTTGAAGTTTTAAAGAAATATAAGAAATCTTTTAGATGGACAATAACTGATATTATAGGAATCAGTCCTTCAATTTCTATGCATAGAATGTGTTTGGAATAGAATTGCAAACCTCAGGCTGATCTACGAAGAAGATTAAATCCTATCATGAAAGATATTGCTAAGAAAGAAACTATAAAGTGGAAGGATGTTGGAATTATCTATCATATTTTAGATAGTTCATGAGTTAGTCTTATTCACCGTGTTCCTAAGAAAGGAAGAGTTACTATGACTGCTAATGAAAATAATGAACTAATACCAACATAACAAGTTATAGGTTGGCGAAAATGCATTGATTATATAAAGTTAAACCTTGGCACAAGAAAGGATCATTTTCCACTACCCTTTCAAGACCAGATGTTGGATAGACTGGCGGGGCATAAATACTTTTGTTTTCTGGATGGATATACTAGTTACCACCAACTACAAAATTGTTCTTAAGGATCAAGAGAAAATAATGTTAACCAGTCATTATGGTAGATTTACTTTTAGAAGAATGCCCTTTATTTTATGTAATGTCCATGCTACATTTCAGAGATGTATGATGGGCAATTTTCTGTGATTTGATTGATAAATAAATTGATGTTTTTATGGATGACTTTTTAGTGTTTGAAATTTTATTTGAATCATGTTTAGAACATCAATAAAAAGTTCTGAAACGTTGTGAATAAACAAATTTAGTCCTTAACTAGAAAAAAGGCCAATTTATGGTAGCAGGAGGAATTTTATTAGGACATCATATATCCAAAAACGTTATGGAGGTAGATCTTACAAAAATTTAAGTGATCCCTATTTTACCTTGTCGAACAAATATAAGGGGAATCAGAAGTTGTTTGAGACATGTTGAATTCTACAGGCATTATATTAAAGTCTTTTCAAAGATTTTAAAGCCTTTATGCCATTTACTGGAAAAAGATGTGATTTTTTATTTTGATGAAGAATGTTTAAAAGCTTTTGAATCATTAAATGAAAAATTAATCACTGCACCTGTTATAGTTTCACCAAACTTGGAAAAACCATTTGAATTAATGTGTGATGCAAGTGATTATGCTATTGGAGCTATATTAGGTCAGAAATATGATAAGATTTTCAAAGTGATCCATTATACTAGTAGAACTCTTAAAAAAGCTCAAATTAATTATACCACAACTAAGAAAGAGTTACTAGCTATAGTTTTTGCTATTAATAAATTCAAATCATATTTAATTGGAACAAAATGTGTGATGCATACTGACCATTCTGCTATTAAGTATTTAATGAAAAAGAAGGATACAAAACCATGATTGATAAGATGGATTCTTCTTTTACAAGAATTTAATTTTGAAATAGTTTACCTGAAGGGTGCTGATAATCAAATTGTTGATCATCTATCACGACTTGATTTTCAAAAATCTCTCTGATTTGAAAAGGAAATTAATGAACAATTTCCTGATAAAAAATTTTCACTATCAATGAGTGGCGTGTTTCGTGGTATACTGACATTGTAAACTTTATTGATAGTGATACCTTATGGTTTGACATACGAAGAGAGGAAGAAATTTTTATCTGAAGCTAATACCAAGAGAGGAAGAAATTTTTATCTGAAGCTAAGACTTATTTTTGGGATGACCCGTTTTATATAAACAAGGAAAGGATCTGATTATTCAAAGATGTGTACCTTTAGAAGAAACTCATGAAATTATTCAAAAATTTTATAATTCTGGTAATGGGGGACATTTTTGTGTTGATAGAACTACATATAAAATTTTACAATATGGATTTTATTGGCCAACAATTTTTATGGAATGTTAATGCTTATATTAAAAATTGTGATCGATGTCAACGTGTAGACAATATTTCTAGAAGAAATGAGATACCCCTCAATTATATGTTGGAAGTTGAAATATTTGACTTTTGGGGATTAGATTTCATGGGACCATTTATACCATCTTTCAGAAATATTTACATTTTGATAGTAGTAGACTATGTATCCAAATGGATAGAACTTGTTGCTTTACCTTGATGGGATGCTCAAAGTGTTGTAAAATGTTTAAGAAAGAATATATTTTGTAGATTTGGAATACCACTAGTTATCATAAATGATGGGGTAAGTCATTTTGGAAATACGATTATGGAAAAGCTAGTGAAGAAATATCATATTGACAATCGCATTGCTACTACTTATCATTCGCAAACTAGTGGTTTGGTTGAATTATCCAATCATGAAATTAAAAGAATATTGGAAAAGACTGTTAATCCAAACAGGAAGGATTGTTCAATCAAACTGGATTATGCTTTGTGGTCCTATAGGACTGTATATAAAACTCCTATTAGAATGTCCCCATGTAGGCTAATTTTTTGGAAAGCTTGTAATTTACTAGTTGAACTTGAGCATAAAGCATATTGGGCTATTAAAGAGTTCAATTATAATTTGAAAGATGCTGGTGAAAATAGATTGTTACAATAAAATGAGGTTGAAGAAATAAAGAATGAATCATATGAAAATGCTAAGATTTATAAAGAAAAGATGAAGTTATGGCATGATCGAAAGATTCTTACTAAAAATCATGAGTTAGGAGAAAAAGTTTTGCTATATAATGCTAGACGGAAAATACTTGCTGGAAAACTTATGTTCAGGTGTATGGGTCCATTAATGAAAGTTTATTCCTTTGGAGCCGTAGATATTAAAGATCCTAAGATTGGAAAAATATTCAAAGTCAAATGTCATAGAATAAAACCTTATTTTTCAGTCAATCAATATAAATTTGATGATAATATGATGTTGGGTCACTTAGAATAAGCTCTAGGTATGACATGATGAAGACTTCATACCAAGAACTTTGGGGGGGCAACCCATATTTATCGGTGTGCTTTGCTTTAAGTTTGCTTTGAGTGCTTTAGTTTGGTTTGATTTGAGAAAATGTGGTAGTATTTTGAATTTTTATGATATCGTGATTTTTTTTAACCTTAATTGATGACTTTGAGAATTCAGAATGAAGATATAGATATTTAGCAGAAATGTACTAAAATGAGCACTAGCGCCATAGTTAAAAGAATGTGATGAATGTGGTTCTAGAAGCATAAATCATGGGTAGGTGGTTTTAGCAGTTATTAAGGAGTTAAAACACATCTAGGGTTGGTTTTTGAGACTTACCAAGTCTATAAAAAGACCCACAGTTAAGAGATACATGCCCCAATTCTTGTTGTCATTTCTGAGTCTTAAGGAAGAGTATTTTGAGAGTAAAAATGACTTCTTGGAAGAGCGATGTTAAGAAGAAAGAGGAAGCCAACAAGAAGAATTTCATTTGTGAGAATACATAAGAGTTATATAATGGGTTTCTAGCAATAAGTATTCAAGGAATTGCAGAACGGATCTCGAAGATTGAGGCTGACATGGCTTCAATCGAAGAAAAGGTAAATGAAACTAAAACACATTTAGCGCACAATGGATGGAAACTCAAAATGCAATTCAGTAATACAAGTCATGTGGAAGAATTAGATAATGCGATGTATCTGAAGAATAAATGGTTAGAAGAAGAAGATGTAAGAGTTTTTAACCATCACCCATTGTATCAGATTTTCATTCCATATGGTTCAAATGGAACTAATGGTGGTTCAAGTTATATTCCACCGAATGAAGAATGGAGTTAAATACCAGTGTGTTTCTGTTATTTAGCCAACTATGTTTAGTATTTAATGTTTGTGATTGTTGTAATGTTTGTTTAGTGTTTGTATTTTAAGTATGTTGTATCTTAATTATGTGGTTTTGTATTTAGTTATATGTGTAAGGAGTTTGTATTTTAGAAAATTTCATCCAAGGATTTTGGATCAAAATTTTTAGTTGTATTAAGTGTTTTGATTTTAATGAAATATATGTTTGTGTGTCAAATTTATGTGAATCGATTGATATTTAAGTCATATTTTTTGGAGTATTTAAGTGTGTATGGGGTAGAAATAATTTTTAAAATCGTTTAGGGGTGATTAACTAGGCGTTTTAGTTCAATTTAATTAATTAACAAAATCTATGCATTAATGCCTAAGCGCTAAACCCTTGGTGCATAAGAACCAGCGCTCGCGGCTATTCGTCGAATTTTTATTCATAGGTGCCAGTTCTCGAAAAATTGTTTACAGGCATTAACCTTCAACCTCCAAAAGTCGCAATAAGCTTCCTAGGGTTTCACTTTATTTGATCAATTTGGAGATGATTTTGATGAAATTTTTTAGATCTCAACTCCTTAAGGTATGAGCACTTCTCGTAAGCAAAAATTATAAGTAAATCAAGTCAACACTAAAGACACCAAAGCATAAAAACACCAAATACTAAATACTAAGCAAAGTCAATACTTCTCATCAGTCTCTGAACTTTCATCTCCTCTTATATCACCCAGAGATTGATGTTGTACAAACAAAATGTAGAAAGGACGATACGGGAATTAATCTGATGAATCCTCAGCAATCTTGAATTCCTCCTCAACAGATTTATCAAAATCACATTAATATTCCCAGTATGATCAAATTGTTCTTTCATCCTCCAATCCAAGTGATTAAATAAACTAAAGATATTGTTATTAGCATTCATAAGATTTTGTACCTTTTTCTCAAAATTCTTGATTTTTGTCAGAATCACTCTAAAAATTTCAGGAAAGTATGGTTGAATAGGTCGGGAACTCTGAGATGGTTGATCAACAATGAGGCATATATCACTCTCATCTCCTATTGCATGATAGTCATAAAGATTGGTTGGATCAATATGCCTCCAAGGAAGAAGCACTTTTTCTAAACTTTCATATGAAACTTGTGACAGGCTACAAAAAAAAAATAAGGTGGAAGGATGTCCAAGCCCATATTTAGATCCATGAACGATCAATCCCAATACAAATTTCACGATGATTGTACCAATATTGATCGACCTTCTAGTTTGAATACAATAATTTAAAATAGCACTCTCCTTTATCACTTTACTAATTTTCAATTTGGAAACAACTTTGTAGAAAAGAAGTAATGCCATTTATTTGACACTGTATTTAAAGATACAAAAGAAAAAATTACATATCCTTTGTCTCCAATCTCCCAATCTTCACCTTCATCCATCAAATAGCGATATACTTCACTAATATTGTCTCTCGTTGCATTGAATTTTTAATAATGGCAGATAGGCACATTCTCAATCATAAATAAGTCATTTAACTTTGAAGGAGTAAATTGCACAAACCTACCTCACACAAAGACGAATACTTGTTTGATCCCATGAATATTTGTATAGAATTCTTTCACAACAGGAACGACAACGACGGCGGTGGTGTAGCATAGCACTTCCCAATGTTTCTGCACAATTAGCTCTTCAACACTTGTAGTAGGATTATCCATATCTCGATTTACAAATCCTCTTTCCTTGATAATCCTTCTTTTCATCATCACCTTGGTGAATAAACATTTTATCTCGAAACTGACAAATTTTCGTCGATTGAAAACTATAAATCTTGGGGTTTCTACGGAGTTGGAATCCATTGGATGTAAATTTGGAATGGAAGTTTCCATTTTTATAGAGTTTGGGGAGTTAAAAACACGTTTTGGGGAGTTATTAGGATGAAATGCTGCCAAAAACAACAAAAAAATCACATTTTGAAACTCCATGAATCGTCAACTGGATCTCAGTACTGGCGGTGCCTGATAGGGCACCGACAGCACTCTATCAAAATAGATTGTGCATCTTCTCTGAAATTAGGCACTAGTGGTACCCATTCTGGCACCGGTGGCGCTTGTGTTCAAGAATGCACCAAACTTCGTTTGGGTCTGAAATATTCCGAATTTTCAATACAATCTAATATTTTCCATTCTTTCATGATATTTAAGAGTAAGTAGGACTCCAGTATGACTCTCTACAAGCACAACTACTAAAAACAAGCACACAAACATAACAAAGATAAATATCGGTTGCCTCCCATAGAGCTCTTGGTTTAACGTTGTTAAATCGAAAAACCATTTCATTATTCAGGATGACTTAACATTAAAACCTTTTTAAAATCTGGTTGAAACCCTTCAAAATATAGTTTTAATCTATGCCCATTAACTTTGAATATCTTTCGTGTTTCAGGATCCTCAATATCAACAGCTCTAAAAGAATTCACTTTTATAACACTAAGAGGTCCTGTCCACCTAGACTTAAGTTTTCCAGGAAATAATTTCAATCTAGTATTGTATAGCAAAACTTTCTGTCCAGGTTCAAATGTCTTTCTTAATATCTTATGATCATGCCGTAATTTTATTTTCTCCTTATAAATCTTTTCATTATGATAAGATTCATTTCTAATTTCTTCCAATTTATTTAATTGCACAAATCTCTTCTCTCCTGCATTCTTTAAATTAGAATTCAGCTCTTTTATCGCCCAACATGCTTTATGCTCCAATTCAAAAGGTTTAGGGTTTAGGGTTTAGGGTTTAGGGTTTAGGGTTTAGGGTTTAGGGTTTAGGGTTTAGGTAGGAAATAATTTCAATCTAGTATTGTATAGCAAAACTTTCTGTCCAGGTTCAAATGTCTTTCTTAATATCTTATGATCATGCCGTAATTTTATTTTCTCCTTATAAATCTTTTCATTATGATAAGATTCATTTCTAATTTCTTCCAATTTTTTTAATTGCACAAATCTCTTCTCTCCTGCATTCTTTAAATTAGAATTCAGCTCTTTTATCGCCCAACATGCTTTATGCTCCAATTCAACAGGTATGTGGCAAGTCTTTCCAAATACTAGCCTATAAGGAGACATTCCGATAGAGGTCTTAAAAGCAGTCCTGTATGCCAATAATGCAGTTTCTAATCTCACAGACCAATTAAATGTATAATGATCCACAGTTTCCTTCAAAAATCTTTTAATTTCACGATTAGACACCTCTGCTAACCACTAGTCTGGACAAAAATCTTTTATGCTAAATTTTATGTATTGGCCAATTTATATGTCGAGACATAATCAAGAGCAGAAAATACATATGTATTTCCAAATGAAGGAGTAAATGGACCCACAAAATTGAATCCCCAAATATTAAAGATTTCAACTTCTAATGTAAACTTTAGTGATGTTTCATTTCTTCTAGAAATATTACCTACTCTCTGACATTGATCAAATATTTTTATATAATTATATACATCCCTAAAAAGAGTAGGCCAATAAAATCTAGATTGGAAAATCTTATAAGCAGTTTTATCAACGTCAAAATGTCCTCCAAATTTAGAATCATGACATCTCTTAATAACTGGTTCAGTTTCTTCATACGACACACATCTTCTAATAATAAGATCCTTACACTGTTTTTATATGTAGGGCTCATCCCAAAAAAAAATTTAGCATCATATCTAAATTACTTTTATTGTTACCTTGTTAAATTAAGTGGTACAATATCACTTACAATATAATTCACAATATCAGCATACCAAGGAAAATTCTTTTTCATAATAGTATAAAGTTGCTCATCAGGGAAAGTTTGTTTATTTCCTTCTCAAATTTAGATAATTTATAACACTTCAGTCTAGACAGATGGCAGATGGTAAGCAATTTGGTTATCAGATCCTTTTCTATCAACTATCACAAAGTCAAATTGTTGCATTAGAAGTATCCATATGATCAGTCTTGGTTTGACATCCTTCTTTTGCATTATATATTTGATCGCTGAATGGTCAGTACGGACTTTGCATTTAGTTCCAATCAGATACGGTGTAAACTTTTCAAAGGCATACACTATAACTAATAATTCTCTTTCAGTAGTGGTACAATTAGTTTGAGCTTCATTAAGAGTATTACTAGCATAGTAAATAACCTTGAACATTTTATCAAACCTTTTCCCTAAAGTAACTCAAATCGCATAATATTGGTATCACACATAAGTTCAAATGGTTTCTTCCAATCAGGTGAAACTGTTGACCTCATTTTTGATGAGGTCTTCTCTTCTTCTTTTTAGTACTTAGGATCTAGCCTTAGGCTCTTCCTTTTGACTATCTTAGAGGACTAGAATTGGGATCCACCTTCTAGAATTTCAGACCACTTCTTAACTCCCTGCAAACTCCACTAACTTGACTATAGACCCCTAATCACCTAGAGGGTTGAAATCAAATGTGGAAGTTTAAAGGATGAGTTCCTATAGGACTCTTTGGCCTTAGGACCGCCTCGGGTGGCCCGGTCCGGTGAGGGGCCGACTTACACACACACTACACTCATACACTACACATTCACACACCTCCTAAAACCACACCCATACCTAACTTGACCTCCCGACTCATGTAGATGATTCACATGGATGGTCCTTAACCCCTAAGCCCTCGGTTAAGAGGGTTAGGAACAACATAGTGAATGCCTCAAATGAGTCCCTTCATGGCTCATATGGGCTTGATGTGGCTTCATGGCTCAACCAAAATGATTTCATTCCACTCAAATTTACCCAATCTTCAATTCTCCAAATTTTCAATTTTTGACCCCCGGGACCCTACACCCGCCTAACCTATCCAAAACCCTAGAAATCCTCAAAAAATCACCTAAATTACCCAAAATTCCTTAAAATCAATCCCAAGCATTCCCACATTACTCAAATTGATCATCCATACCCAAAAATACCAAAAATTCCAAAAATACCTCCCAATACCCTCCAAATACCCAAAATACCCCTCTTGACCCAAAATCCCAAAAATTCAGAAACTTCCCAGAAAATTCCAAAAAATCCCAAATATTCCCAATTTCATTTTGTTCAACTACACCATGGGCCAATTTTGTCAATTTACCCTACTTTTGTCAAAACCCCCAATTTGACCCATTTTAACCCTATGTGAACCCAATGTCAAACCAAACCTACCCAATTGACCCAAATTCTGGTCCAATTCAATTCTAAACTTCAAATCAACATTCCCAACACCAATCTAGATCAAATCCAAGTCCAATTTGATTGACATTTGGATCCAATTTCACTTTTGGCCATAAAGCCCAATTTGGACCCATGACCCAAACCTAACCCAAACTCACCCAATTCAACTCCAATTAACACCAAATCTTTTCTAAATCTTCCTTAGCATCCCCACAAGAAAAACACTAACATGATTTCCCCAAAATTTGGACCTAAACCCCACTCAAATTCAACCCAAAGCTAAAAGGCCCAATTTTGACCTAAACCCAAACCTAACCCAAATGAGCCCAAACCACAAAATCAAAGCCCAATCAAAGTCAAAACCTCTTTGAAACACTCCCATAATCATTTCTCAACATTAATTTTACATCAATTTCAACCCTAGCCCAACATTGGCCCAACTTTGCCCACTTGGACCTATATTGGCCCATTCACCAAAAGAACCCAAATTCAACCCAATTCAAATCCAAATCACCCCCAATTTGCTTCAAGTCACTCATGACACATCCATGAGCTAAACCCAACAATTATTTGGCCCAAGCCTTTACCAAAATTTCATCCCAAAATCCATTTTAAAATTCAAAAGCCCACATTCCTAAACCATCTTAAAAGCCCATCTAAAACCATTTCAAAAAGCCCAAAATCTACCCTAAAGCCCACATGACATCTCCACTTACCATCCACTTAATAAAAGCCATTCCCTAAGTCCTAAATTCATCATCAAATCATTCCAAATCAAGTTTCATACAAATTTCCACCAAATCACCAAAAATTCCTAAAAAACTATTTCCATGAAATTGACTCCACTTTTTCCAAGCCAAAGGTGAGCCATGCAAGCCATGGACAAGCCACATGAAGCCATGGAAGGCTTGACATGTGATCAAGCCATTAATGGCAAAAGGAGGACCCCTTTCCTAATCCTTCTTAAACCCTTTTTTACCTTAAGCATGTCACACACTAAACCATGCTTAGCCACCTCATCATGGATGGAGACCACACCATTCTCTCTTGGGCTGACACAAGTGACCCTTTTCAGCCCAAGACCAGGCCTTGGGTGGTGAACCTAGCCCAAAACCATGGGTTGTCTCATTTGAACCCAAAATGGTCTTCCCCCCATTCCATTTCAATCCAAGCTCTTTACACATGGCAATTGCCAATTGCTTGCACCAAATCCCAGCCCTGACCCACCTGACCTTGAGGGTGACCCATGCCTGGCCGGCCGGCCACCAAGCCGCTGGAAAACACCATGGCCGAGAGCTCACATGTGAGCCAACTTTGGAATTCTCCCTTACCGAGCCGCCCCATCCCCGCGTGGCCATTAGTAGCCGTTCTTCTCTTGCCAAGAGCAGCTGATCCCAAGCCCTAACGCTCCCTGGGAGGCCCTCCACCCTCTCCTATTTAAACACCACCCCTCTCGGTCATGAGAGGTGCAAAAAACAAACCTTAAGGAAACTCTGCCAAAATTGTTCCAGACTACTCCCCATACACAGAGCACTTGATCCCCACTGAAATCCCCCTGCCATTTCTTCTCTGTGAGCTCAATTTCAGAGTTGAAATCCAAGCCCAAAACCAGGACACTTCTCCACAGTGAGCCAATCCCCAAATTGATTGGTTCTACTCCTTCACCGGACCGAGGGAAGGTGTCCACCGGCAAAAGCCCCATCTCCGAGCCACCTGGTTGCTCCGGCCTCCAAGCTTTGTGATCGGCCGTGGTCAAAATCCTACCTAGGCAATTCACTGGACCGGGAGACTTCATCCGGAGCTTGTTGGGATCCAATCGAAGGTGCAACAACCCTCAGATCGAAGCCACACTTCTCTGAGCAAAGGTATGGCCTCACTCTTCTTCCCGAGCTTCTGAACATTCTCCATTTCTATTGCGTAAGTTTCATCCCACATAAACCGTATGGATGTGTTCGTCTTCTCAAGACAAAACCATAGAGCATAAGAACATGAAAATCCATTGAGTATCGAGTGAGATCTTAGGGATTTAGTGTGGACGGCTCTCGGGTGAGGACGCTCGGGGACGATGAACTGATGCCGTCCATTCAATACACGCGCGGACGGACGACTCAGATGGCGTCGGACCAGGAGATGGTACGAGAACCGCGGGGCCCGGGCTGCTAACTCAAGCGGCGGCGTCGAATGGGAGCGCGACGCGTGTGCGTTCGGAGATGCCGAGGATGACGCGGCGCCGACTCGGATAAATAGAAAATTAGGGATATTTTCTATTTATTTAATTCCCTAAACTTCAAAAATTCATAACTTTGTGTAGGAAAATCATAAAAATAAAATAGAAATACCCTCTTGCCCAGTGAACAGAGGAGAATAATGTGGAAAAGAAATCATTTAATATCATCAAGTATTTTATTTTTAATAATTTATTTTCTCTCTGCATATTTTTAATTCTCCATGCATGTATACAATTCACCATGGCATGAGACCATAGGGCTTTTGAAGCCTCTGAATTTGGGAACATTCCCTGAATTTTCCAAAGTCGGGGGCCATCCCTATGAAAAGTTATTGATTTTTCAAATTCATGTTACTGTTTTGAGTATTTTAATTCAAATAAATAGCATGTTGTGAAATAAATTCTAGGAAAATTTGGTGATGTTCCTTATGACCAGAGGACCCTAGGAAAAATAGGTTTTGAGTTAGTTCATTTTAAACAACCCTAATTGGCTTAAACACCCAAAATGGTTCCCTAAATAATTAGAGCTAACCATATATCAAATTGACTTGAAATCAATTCTCCACTGACCTTTAGGATCAGAGGAACCCACCATAAAAATTTGAGGTCAATTGGACTTGGTTAGCCCTACTAAATGGGTTGATTAAGCCACTTAGTCATTTTAAAATTTAAAAATTCATAACTTTCAAAATATCTTTCAAAAATTCACCAAATTGGTTTTGGAGCCTCTCTGATGTTAGGGTAATTTAAGAAAAATAAAATTTCAATTTTCTAAAAAAAGTTGATTTTTAATATTATTTTAATATTTTTAATAATTAAAAAATAATAAAAATCACAAAAATAATAAAATTCACCAAAATGTCACATTTTGAATTTTAATCACTTAGGAACAAACCCCATATTTTTCTTAGGTCTATTTAGTGAGATATTAAATTTTAAAGCTCTAGGGTAATTTTAAAATTAAAAAAATGTATTTTCTAGCATTTTCACTAAAATAATTATAATAAATCATAAAAAAATCAGAAAATTACAAAAATTGGTTCTCTGATTTCCTTGATATCAGAGAGATTTTTTAAAAATAAAAAATTCATTTTTCAACCTTTATTTTATTTTTAAATTAATTAATACTCCAAAACTCAAAATAATCATAATAAAATTAATATAATTCAAAAAATCCCCAAAATTGGTCCAAGTGGTCCTCTGGTCATTAGGAATGTCCTCTAATTTTCTTAAGGACAGTAACTTTCCCTTGGTCATGTTATTAAATTTTCCTTGGAAATCTCTATTTTCTACCAAAAATAATTATATAAATAAATTAAATATAGAAAAATCACATTTTCTCCTCTCATGTCTTTATTGACATATGAGTGAAGTCACATAAAAATTTCAAGTTCATTTAAGCTCAATTTAGTGAGTTATGAAATTATTAAGCTTAAAGGATAAAGTGGTAATTAAAATTTTAATCCTTAATTAAAACTTTAGGTTTAATAAAAAAATTAACAAGTAAAATATTTGATCCTAATCTGATTTGGATGATTGAAATTTAAATAATTAAAGGGTAAAAACCCATTAAGCAATTTAAAATAATTAAACCTTAATTAAATAATTGATTAAATTTGGGAAGAATAATAAAATTGGAATTATTAAAATAGGGATATTGTTAGGAAGAGATTTATTCTTTAATTTAAAAATCCCTAAATTAATTATCTCATTAATATTCAATTCTTAATTAAAATGATAACTCAAATTCAAAACATTAAAAGACTTAATCATTAAACTAAAATTAAATTATTAAACTCTTTTAAAATTTCAATTAAAATTAAAAATAAAATTAAATTAAAAATTAAATTAAATTAAGTAAATTAAATTGAATTAAATTAAATTAAAAATCAAATTAAATCAAAGACTAATTGAATTGAATTAAATTAAATTAAATTAAATTAAATTAAAATTAAAAGTTGAATTAAATTAAAGATTAAATTAAATTAAATTAAATAAATAAATCTAATTAAATTAAATTAAATTAAATTAAATTGAATTAAATTAAATTAAATTAAATTAAATTAAATCAAATTAAATTAAAATTAAATCAAATCAAACTAAATTAAGTTAAACTAAATTGAATAGAATTAAATTAAATTAAATTAAATTAAATTAAATTAAGTTGAATTAAATATAACATCACCAAAGACATAAAGAATTCAAAATGAATCTAAAATAACTTGAACACTATTCCAAATTTAAACCCATTATTTGAAATTAAACTAAATCACAAACCATTTGAACACCAATTTACCCTCGAAAGCTTTAGTTATCATAACTCCTAAACAGAATATTAAATGAAATGTTACTTCACTTATAGGACATTCAAACATCCTAGTTCACTAAGTAAGATAATAACAAAACTTGAATTCCTGGACGATTAATTCATTTGTATGATTAAATTCATTTGGACTTAAAACAATTCTAGCAATATTGAAAAGATGTTTATGATTCTTCTTAAGCACTTCCTCAATATGATAGGATGTTTATAAGAACAATTGAATTTAATTGTTCTTTGATGAAGAAAATCGTCTTCAAACAAAAACACAAGGAACCTAGACTTCATAGGAAATGACTAGCTATAAGATTAGGAATTTGGTAGAAAACCATGACCCTTCCCATAGCTTTACCTAGGGACTTGCTTAAATATTCTAATTGTGTTTTAAGTGCAGCTTGGGATGACGGGAAGACCCTCCAGGTACGCTTTTATTTTATTGCAATTTACTTTCTTGCAATTTACATTATTGTAATTTATTTAACCGCATTGCACTTACTTTTCCTGCATGATAAACAATTGTTGCATGAAAACCCACACCTTTAGGATAGTCCCTAAAACTGAAACCAAAACTAAGTTAAAAGTTATTGCAAGATAAAATTCACCGCCACAACATTTCAAAATATAAAACAACTCAAAGTTTAATCACAAACGGAACACAAAACTACAATTACAATAAAATTAAAACGTCTCGTTGGATGATCGGGAATACCTCGGATGATGTAACCTACGTGTTGCTAATGGGATTTCCCACGGTCTAAATGAAAGTGTGGAACTCATTCAAGTTGAGTTTAGCAAATTCATCTGGACTAAGTGAATCCGATAAAAATAATGATGCCGGAAGGATGGAACCGTGGGATCTTAACCGGTGTCGTTATAATCAACTTTAAGATTTGTTTTAATTAAAACATAAAAAACACTTGGAAATTAATATTTTCTCTAAACCAAAACACTTTTCTCATCCCCTGATTTATGACTTCTAAAACTAAACCTCTGCAACAACAAGGAGCTCGGAGCATTGTGGGCAGCACGGTCATCGTCATCAGCAAAACCTGAGTCTACTTCAGTAAAATTTTCCTAGAATTAAATAATAAAGCCATAGGACTTCGAGGTAGTTTGCCTAGTGCAAAATAAATCCTCAACTCTTCGTTAGGCATTTGCATTGCAAATTAAGCCCTAACCGGTAATAGGATTCCGAGGTAGTCGTCTGATACGACATAAACCCCCACATCTTCGAGGCTATTTGTATGATTCTGTCATATAAATATAAGCCCTAATTAATTAAAATTGGCAAGATTAAAACATTAAATAAACATTAGGACTTTCCTAAATCTAAGCCAAACAATAGGATAGTCGGGAAATTACCGAAGTTCGCTTCGAATCCGTAATTTCTCCTATCTTTCTTCATTTGAATTCTCAAAACAAAATGTTCCAAACTTGAGCCATTCCCTATTGAAATTCCAAAATTCAATCCTTTGAAAACTTAAACTTTGAAATTCTTGTAAGCAGAATTATTGATTATTATCGAGAGTTTTCTTAGGCGACTCCCGTCACTTAAGATGTAATTAACTATAAGGGCTTGCGCTTATAGGGAATTTTAAAGAACCCAGGTAATATAAACCCTGTTTAATGCTTTCATATTAAGCAGGGGAATTTGTCGGCTTATAAAATTGGTTCGCAGACCAAACGGATGTCACAAATCTTCTAGTTTATTTAATCGAGCCCCACCATCAAGTAGTGTGTCTATCCTTAGGGATAGATACACGGTTTGTGGTGCGGTGCTCGTTTATATAAACTATTTGGGATGTGAGATCGGTTTTATCTTATATCTTAAAATCTTCAAATTTAAAATTATTTTCAAAATAAAAAACTACTTTTCAAATTATTTATTTAAATTAAATTAAAAATTCGCCGACAATTTCTGTTAGGCGACCCCTTTTCAAAATAAAACACACAACCTAAAAATGTGCCGACAACTTCTGGCGACTCCGCTGGGGAATTTTCCTCTCTCCATTATAATCAGACAATTCTGCTTTCAAAAATCGGTAGTGTATCCATATTCCTAGTGGATCAAACTACCCTTCTTTCCGTTGGAATACTATGTTCATTTCTACCTTGAACGAGTATAGCCAACATTCTCTTGGATTTAGGAGCCATTGTTTAGACACCCCTAAACAGAGAGGTTCCGAGATCCTTTTACCTCATTTCTGAGGTGGGGTGGACCCCCAATAGGTGTTAGTTTAGGAGTGATCCTTCGAGTCGAGAAGTCTTGCATAAGAACTTCTTTTCCTTTCCAACTCCGAATCGGATTCCTTACCTTCTCTACACCTTTGAACATTCCGTTCTAAATAAACAAATCCTTTAATAAATGATTCTTTTAACAAATGATTCCTTCTTATAAATACATGAACAAGAATGTGTTCGGACTCTTTTCAATTCCTTTCTTTTCGTCCTAAAGAAAAGAAGCATAACTGGGACCGACAACCGGAATCTACCCCGCGAAATGGAAGCCCCAAAGCTGATTTTCTCCTTCACCAATGGACTGGACTTCGCTGTCTATAAGGATGAGCTGCCCGACAATGGGATCATCCGGTTTGGACAAGGATTTGAAAACACGAATGTCAAGATCACCGACGTTTCCCTTTTTGCACTAACGAACAAGGTATCTGAAGCTAAGAAGCCGCTGATTGAGTTCAACCTTAGGTCGACCCAAGAGTTTCCTCCCCTGCAAAAGATCCCGACTGAGAGGAGCATCGCTGTCCGCGAGAGGACCGTTCTTACTACCCCCACCTGGTCTAGTTGTTTATGCACCTACCCCGACTTCGCCAAATTAAAGGGGAAAGAAATCCGGAATTATGGTGAACTCATTACCGTGGAGGGTACGAGATCTTCTCGTGAGACCTTCGTTTTCGAAATCGGGTCCAGCTCAAGAATTCCATCACTGACAAGAACCCAAAGAAGAAACAGAAGTAGAAGGATCGCTAGAGAAGCCAGAGCTGCTGAAATTGCTTTCTGGAGGAAATCCCGGAGCTGCCTGAATATACACCGCTGCTTGAATATACACCGCTGCCTGAATACATACCACTTTTAGGAGGAAGCAGGTTCCATCCCCTCTTCGCCGCAGAGGATGAAGAAAATGTTCGCAAGATTGCTGCCGCATTGCCTCAGCCCACATATTACAACGATAGCCGCAAGAAAAGGACTAGAACTACGCCGTTTGCTCGACTGCAAACTTTGATAGAGAAGTTAGCAAAGAAGGAAAAGTGCCCCGTATCGGAGATTCTACGAAGGATAGGGCGGGTGCCGATCAAATCCCGTCTTGGGCCCCGAGTAGAACCCGCCATCATGACAGAAAAGCCAAGTAAAAGAATGAAGGCTAGTCTGCCTGTCGTCGTCTCAGGATTACAGATTAGGGAGGATACCACCTTCCAGCATTTGGCTGACAGACAATCTGGTCCAAGAACTTTTGCTGCTAGAAGGATGGTATGGCGTCCCACTACTGGGCAGTTGAGATTGAAACAACAACCGGAGAAGGAAAGTCTCGTCAGGAGACTTGAATCTGAAGAAAGCGCCACTGAGGTAAAGGGGACTCGTGAGAAGGGGACCCGACAGCTATCGCACGACAACCGCTAGGACGCACAGAAAGGCCCGCTAGAAGATGCCATGGAAAAGTTGAGAACTGATATCCGACAATTAGCAAAAGAAAGAGAATAGAAATTCGGAGACGAGATTGATTCATCGGAGTTCATGGACGATGAGTATGTAGAAATCAACATGGTCGAAACACGAGCTTCATCAGCTTCACAAGGTGCTCCTGCAGCCGCAGAAAGAGAGGAGCCAGAAGTGATGAGAAGGCAGCTTCAAGAGAAGGATGATACGATCGCCCAAATGGCGAAAAGGATGGAAGAGATGGCTGTAGCTCTAGCCACTCTCCAGAGTCAAGTGCAACCACAAAGAGAGACACCCCCAGAGGTCATCCACATTGTAGACGGAGGAAAGGAGTTTACATCCGTCAACGGGGATGATCAGCTGAAAAAGGATACAACACAAAGTATGATCCCCGAAAAGGATATCAAGAGCTTGGTGGAACAGCAGAGTGCGAGAAGCCTTAGCACAATCAAAGAGCGGGACATCCATTCGGACGGGTAGACCTTACCGGAAGAATTCGACGCTGTCCGAGACGCAAAGGCTTCGTACCACCTCCGTTCAAGACCTTCGATGGAGCCGGGAACCCCGACAGGCATGTTGCACACTTTCGTGTCAGTTGTTGCAATGCCGGCGGGAGCGATGCAATACTCTTCCGACAGTTCGTCAGCAGTCTATCAGGGATCGCCTTCGACTGGTATGCAGAATTAGCAAATGGTTCGGTGAAGACGTTCTCAGAACTAGAGAACCTCTTCATCAAACGATTCACCGGAGCTCAGCACCACATCACTATAGGTGATTTAGTGGTAGAGAAGCAGAAGCCAAACGAAACTTTGGTGGATTACATACTTCGATGGAGGAACTTAAGCATGAGGTGTGAACCACAACTACAAGAACAACATGCAGTCGGCATCTTACTTAAAAGCATTCACGGCCCAATAGCACTTCTCCTTAAAGGATTCACTATTAAGACTTTCGAGAAGTTGTTAAGCAAGGCCGGGAGCTTGCAAGAGGAGGCGAAGCAATTAAGTTTCGCCGACAAGACAGACAAGCAAAAGCCCGTGAAGACTTTTGAAAAGAAATGCGGGATCATTGCAGCGAGTCGACAAAGGCAAGAAACCGATACAAATATCGTCCGAACAGCCGCAAGCAACCTCAACGAATTACCAAGCAACCCCGACCCAGCTATCGATCATCTCCATAGTATGAACAACCGCCTCGTACGCAACGTACATTAAGGGAGCTTCGAGCGGGGAATATCCGTTCAAGAATGAAGCGATGCCGAAAATGTTCCGTAGTCCGATGAAGACTCCAAATTTCCGATTGCCGGAGCCTAAGAGACCGCAGGAAGTCAACAAGAAAGGTGATCCCAACTTTTGCCCCTACCACCGGATGCTTGGGCACAAGATAGAAGATTGCATTACCTTCAAAAGTTGGCTCAACGACAATCTTCGGAAAGGGAATATAACGATCCCGAAGGAGTACATGAAGGAACCCCAGAAAGGAGGTTCCGTCAATGTTATCTCAACTGATCCCATCATTCCGATAGATCCCTATACGACTGACGATGGATGGACTACCGATTGGACAAAGTCTTCGAAAAAGATTTTAGACAGCATCCAAACCGCTTCAGTGCGAGCTTCAATTCGAGTTCGAAACCCGTTAAGCCGGTACTTATCACTTGCGATAGAAGAACCACCTTAACGAGGAGACGATTGAAGAGAAGAAGAAAATCGACGAAGAAGAGAGGACCGAGGCTCCTAAGGCTAGACTAGGGGCTGCTTATCCTAGGATAGTTGTTTCTGATTCGGGGGAGAAATCCCTCGATCCTCTGACTCTGTATGATTATCTGCTCACTTCGGTGGGATCATATAATGATAAGGGTGATGGCATTGGCTACGTTTTGACTGTTTCTAACGATTACGTAACTAGCGACAATCCGGACATCGATTTCGATACCAACGACAATTCTCAAATCATACATAATCTCGACGATCAAAATGACGAAGAAGACATCCATCAAGGAGGCTACGAGAGTTCAACAAGCAACAAATCTATCTGCGAGTTTCGAGGAGCTCCAGTCACAATAGAATTAGAGCCTTCGGACTCTGAAGCTAATCCGGAAGAGCCTGTCATTCCAATTCAAGAAGAAACACGAGCAAGCTCAACACTAGATTCAGAAGAAATTACAGAAGTCTACTTAAGAAGTGGAAGAGTTCTACCTCCGAGAATGGGTCCAAAGGACAAAGGAAAGCGGTGGTTGTTCAAGAAGAACCAACCCGGCGGAAGAAATACCCATTCGAGAAGAAGCCGAGACACATGGAAATAAAGTGGACTACAACGTGCTAGCCCATCTTAGGAAACTACCAGCGAAATTGAGCATCTACGATGCTCTCATCTTATCAAAGGAGATGAGAGAAGCTCTGATCAAGGCCTTACTTAATCCGGAAATTTGCTTAGCTCAAATGGCCGGAGATTCCTTAGATGAGGTTTGCTCGTTAAAGGAACAACGAGGTGTTACCTTCACGGACAATGACCTACTACTTGGGACAGCAGATCACAACCGACCGTTGTACATTTCGAGTTACAATTGGGAAGTTTACGCTCTCAGAGTATTGGTGGATCCGGGAGCATCAATTAATATAATGAGTCTCCGAACACTAGCATACTTGGAAATTGATGCTCGTGAGCTCGAGGCCGACAAAATGTTATTAAGAGGATTCAACCAGAAAGGAGAAAGAGCCCTCGGATCAATAACACTACTAATGAAGACCGGTGACTTAGCAAAGACAACCGCAAAATTTCACATAATTGATTCGAAACGTCGTTCAACGCTCTACTTGGGCCGACCATGGATACATGAAAATAGGATGGTACCATCATCTCTACATCGGTGCATCAAATACTACGATGGAGGGGAACGAGTGCATCAAAGGTGACTTACAACCATTCTCCGTACATGAGATTGGAATCCATGAAGACGCAGCTTATTATGCACCGCCGAAGAAAACAATCTTCTCCAGAGATGCCGTAACAAATGAAGCAAAGAAAGTTCGGGACAACGAAGAACTTGAAGTTCTAGTCCAACAGTCACTCACCACTCCCTTCCGGCGAGATGGTGAAGGTTTCTCCACAACTCGCATCCGAGGTCGAGGCCGGGGACGAGGCCGTGGTAGAGACGCTAGGACGATTGGACGGAGGAAACCAGCCATCAATGTTGATTGGGAAGACAGTTCTGAAGAAGAAAAAGAAATCAAACAAGAAGCAGCGGCAATAAGTCGGAAGAAGCCGCAATTCAAGATCCCCCTCGAAGATGAAAAGAATGAAGGATACAAATCAATGTACGAGAAGATTAACCACTACGTACATACTATGACCCTAACCCCGATCCAATCTAACAAGATCGAGGGTATGGTGGTCAAAGAGGTACGTAGCGACGGTGCAAAGCCAATCAAGTTCTACCGTGGTGCTTCTTCCTCCAAAATTGAAAATAATGTACAATTTGAAGATGTCACTTCATCAGAATTAATGGAATTACCTTTTGAGTGGTACTCTCCCTGTTTTCAAAATTTAATTCAACGTGGTTTCTTACCTCGACAATGGACAAAAGGTCAATCACAACGTTTTGAAAAATTATGGAATAACTCCGGTCGTCCACCCAATTCAAAGTATGGACTCGGATTCGGCACAGTAGGATCAGTTGACGATACTGAATTTTGCTTGGTTGTCACTTGCGAGTCTAATGAAAACTGCATGGAAACTACAGACGAACTCGAAGATGTACAAATTGGAGACGCTCCACCAGAATTTGAAGAAGAGATTAAATCTACAATAGATGAGTTAATGGAGGTTAACTTAGGTACTAGCGAAGAGCCTAGACCTACCTTTGTTAGCTCCTTACTCGATAAAGAAGACTCCGAAGAAATAATCAAGTTATTAATGGAATTTAAAGACTGTTTTGCTTGGAACTACGATGAAATGCCAGGTTTAGCTCCAGAGGTCGCAGTCCATAAGCTAGGAGTGGATCCTCCTTCTATCCCAGTCAGACAAGGTCCCAGAAGAATGCGTCTAGAAATCAAACAACAAGTCATAGCCGAAGTTAAAAAGCTAATAGACGTTAAATTTGTCCGTGAAGAACAATACCCGACTTGGTTAACCAATGTGGTGCCAGTCAGAAAGAAGAATGGTCAGATCAGAATTTGTGTGGACTTCAGAGATTTAAACAAGGCATGTCCAAAAGTTGAATTTCCTCTACCAATCCCAGAACTAATGATCGACATTGCTTCAACGCATGAGATATTCTCATTCATGGATGGATCTTCAGGATACAACCACATAAAAATGGCTCCAGAAGATGAAAAGCTTACGAGCATTCGTAACGCCGATCGGAGTATTTTGCTACACGGTGATGCCATTCGGATCGAAGAATGCGGGAGCAACCTACCGAGAGAGCAATGACAAGAATTTTTGATGATCTCATCCATAATCAAGTCGAATGCTACGTGGATGATGTGGTCATCAAAAGCAAAATAAAGGAAAACCACTCGTATGATTTGAGAATTGTTTTCGAACGATTAAGACAATTTAACCTTAAGATGAATCCCTTAAAATGCGCCTTCGGCGTCACCTCCGGAAATTCTTAGGATTCGTTGTCCGACATCGTGGAATTGAAATTGACCGGGAAAAGATTAAAGCTTATCTTAGAAATGCCGCCTCCCAAAACCTTAAAATAACTACAATCTTTTCAAGGGAAGCCGGCATATCTTCGACGCTTTATCTCAAACTTGTTAGGTAGGTGTCGACCTTTCTCGGCACTAGTTAAAAAGGATGCCAAATTTATTTGGGAAGAGAAATGCCGAAGGCCTTCGAGGACATAAAACAATATTTAATGACACCTCCTGTCTTAGCGACCCGAGTCTCGGGTAGACCGTCGATACTTTACACCGCGGCTTTAGATGACTCTCTCGGAGCCTCGTTAGCCAGTGTCGATGATGAGGGTAAAGAAAATGCTCTTTACTACTTAAGCCGTCGTTTACTTCCGACGGAAGTAAGGTATCCCACAATTGAAAAGCATTGTTTGGCCTCGATCTTCGCCGCTCAAAAGCTCGAGCACTACATGCTTTCTCATAAGGTCAACTCGATCTCGAAATTTAATCCATTGCAATACTTGATGACTCGTCCAAAACTTTCCGGTAGACTTGCCGGATGGTCAATGATATTATTGCAATTCGATATAACTTTCGTGCCTCTTCGTGCCGTAAAGGGACAAGTTTTAGCGGACTTCCTCGCAGCACACCCTTTGCGGCGGAATCTCCCTCAATGACGATTTGCCAGATGAACAAATAATGAGCCTAGAAGACCCTGACGATCGACGTTGGGAATTATATTTCGACGGAGCATCTTCAGCACACAAAGACGAAGAATCACAAGTGATAGTGCTCGGTAAGGCAGGAATCGGGCTAATCTTTGTAACACCGGAGCGGGGGATGTTAAGATACTCCTACCACTTAACAGAACCATGTACAAACAACGAAGCAGAATACGAAGCCCTCATAACGGGACTGGAATTAACTATTCAAATGGGGATAACAAACATCAACATCTACGAGGATTCACGATTAATCATTCAACGGATCGCCGGACGGTACGTAATTCTAAAGCCAAGACTCGAGCAATACTTCCAGGTATGCCATACGGTTATTGGAACAAATTCCAAATGTGACGATCTACAAAATTCCCTGAAAAAAAATGCTTTAGCGAGATGCTTTAGCCCGTCTCGCAAAAGAATTTGCCTGTTTGCAAGATGAATCGGTGGAAGTGTCGGTTCACGGACGTCGGGTCCTATCACGGCTCGACATAGACACAATACACAAATCGGAAAAAGAAAAAGAATCGGTTGCAACAGTGACGAGAAAACACGGAAGATTGGCGATAACCATTAGTAGACTACACGTAAACGAGAAAGCTACCGGACGATAGGTCGTTGGCCCATCGGATCAAGAAAAGAACTGCGTCTTACGCATTAATAAACAACACATTGTACAGAAGGTCTTTTGATCAAATGTGGCTAAGGTGCCTAAGCGGGTCCGAGGCTCGTGAAATTGTTAAAGAGGTACATTCAGGACTCTGTAGCGCTCACCAGCCGGGTCCGAAGATGAAAATGAAAATTAAAAGACTAGGGTATTATTGGCCCTCGATGATGACCGATCGCATGAAAATCGCCGAGAGCCGTCACCAATGCCAAGTACACGGAGTGGTTCTACACCAACCTCCAAATGTGCTACATCCGACAATTGCGTCGTGGCCATTTGAATGTTGGGGCACAGATATAGTGGGTCCGATAGAACCACCATCTTCGAAAGGACATCGCTTCATTCTTGCGGCTACGGATTACTTTTCCAAGTGGGCAGAGGCAGTTCAACTTAGAGAAGTGAAAGCACACCACGTGCTACAGTTTTTCAAGAACCAAGTTGTCTACCATTTCGGAGTGCCGAGTAGGATCATCTCGGATAATGGGTCAGCATTTAGAAGCACGAAAATCAATAATTTTGTCAGGAGACACGGAATCGACTGGCGATACTCAACAATTTACTACCCAAGAGCAAACGGCCTCGGCGAGGCTTTTAATAAAACTCTCGTTCAAATCTTAAAGAAAACTTTGGACGATAATAAGAGAAATTGGCACGAGAAGTTGTTAGAAGCCTTATGGGCCTATCGGACAACCTTCGAACTCCTACTCGAAGCTACACCTTACGCTCCGGTGTATGGGTCCGAGGCAGTGTTACATTTAGAGGTTCAACTTCCTTCACTTAGAATTACAGTTGTAAACAAGATCACAACGGAAGAGAATGCCAAATTACGACTAGAAGAGCTAGAAAGCCTGGAAGGGAAAAGACTTGCAGCGCAACAGAATTTAGAACTATACCAAGCTAAGATGGTTCAAGCCCATGACAAGCCGGGTCCGCCCAAGAACCTTCAAAGTTGGTGACTTAGTTCTCGTTCTCGAGAGACCTATTCTTACACATCGCAAGATAGGAGGAAAATTTGAACCCACTTGGGAAGGATCTGTTTGTGGTTGAAGCGGTATACTCGGGAGGTTCCTACCGGCTAGTGAATTGCCAGGGAGAACGACATATGCTTCCGATCAACGGACGATACTTGAAAAAGTATTACGCTACCTGATGTTTCGAAGGAATGAATTCTTCATCCCTAAGAAACACGGACAAAGTAATTACTTATGATTGGGTCCGAACCCAAAAAATAATAAAATGTGCTAAAATAAGTAAATTCATGATAATTAAGTTTTCCTTATTTTCTTTTCCAAATCAAAATCTCTTCCCTGATCTTATCCTACTTCATTCCTGTTAAATATGAAAATATAAAATATATATATATATATATATAAAATGTGTCTTTAATAAACATTTTCTTAATGTTCTTATTCTTAGTACAGCCCCTGATCCTTTCCTTGTCTTTTCGCAGGGAAATGTTGAACGGGCGGTTGGTCCTGAACTTTAAGAATGGCGTAAGCCTTGCACTCGATGAAAAGAGGGTGAAAGATGGAGCGATAATTGAGATTGACTCGGATTTCGCACCAGCAGGCCTACAGTACAAGGAAAGTGACTGGGTCCCAATTGACCGAGAAGAACTGCCCGGATAGACAGTGATGAAAGTGGCTGGACCAAGCCACCAATCCAGCAGCAGGAAAAGAAAGGCAAACACTGAAGAAGACAAGAAAATAAAGTCTATAGTCGCTACAGCAGAGGGCAGGCTTGTCAGCGCCGCGCCCACAGACATTCAAGAAGTTCGAAGAGCTACTCTCACAGACAACGCAACGAAGAAATAAGAATCGCCGTATCCGTAAGAAGTTAACAAAACTAGCCGCGGACCGGCGCGACGAGACAAGTTGCTAATACCGGTACATACACTTCGAGGACACCGGTTCACCGGGAACTCGAAGAAAGGAGGCCGGCTCCTAGGATAACGAAAGGACCGGGGAAATCTCTCGAAGACCGGAAGAAAGAAGGCTACCACGCCACCGGATAGAACCACCGGCAATGCATGACCTTGTTGCGGAAGCAACCCCGGGGATGTCCCGACGGTGCATCATCCCCGAGGAGCCGAGGTTTGGAGGAGAACATGAAGGGATTGAACCGTATATCCCACAATATGTCACCGAGGCCTCGCCATCCGCATCATTCCGGAATACGAGCTTGGAGAGAATGCGAATGTTGAAAAGAAAACCTTTGAATACTTCGAGAGAATTAAAGGCAGAAGAATCAATATACTAGAGGGCCTCGAGCTACATACAGACGTATTCTCAGAGTATGAACAACAATAAATCGTGGACTGCATCCGGGATTTGAAAAGAATGGGCCGAGCAGGCTGCCTAAGGGAAAACAAATACTCAGAACCCCGGAGATGGATGCCAGGGAAGGGAAGAATTACAATACAATGTGGATGCTGTTACAACTTTGCGGAGGACAGGAAGGGAAACCCACCGGGAATACTCCGTCATGGCCAAGTGGATCCGATGCCATTAGTCATCAAGAGAATGGTAAAGAGATTGATAACATGGAGGGTACTGCCAGCAGATTGCATACCCAATAGCTGCATTATCAACATCTACAAGCACGGTGACTGCATACCCCCACACATAGATCACCACGACTTTGTCAGACCTTTCGCACGGTCTCTTTCCCGAACGAGTGTAACATCATGTTCGGATTTGACCTCCGGATAGCGAGGCCCGGGTGAGTTCCGAGGGCCGGTGAAGATACCTTCTGCGGTAGGTTCCGTCATGATGCGAAGGGCAACGGAGCGAGATATCGCTAAGTATTGCATACCGAGAGTACCGGTGAAGCGGATCTCGGTTACTTTCGAAGGATGGATGACAGGAAGACACCTTACCATTTCCGGCCGGACCGGAGCTAGAGAGCCTCCGGCCTTACGAGCTGTGAGTTACATGGGAGATATCACACCTCCAACGTACATCCAGCCGACATCCTTGCCAAGGATGGCTTGGAAGGTGATGTTATTAACCATGTACCCCACTATTCAGACATGGATTTTTGACAGTTGCTTCTTTTGATGGATCGACGAAGATCATACATAGTCCGTTTTGAGTCTACATGGATTGTATGAAATATATGTCAGATCAAGTTGTATGATGTATCTAAGACATGATTGGAATGAAAGTGACCATGTCACATTTTTGGCCTTCACCTCTTTTGTGCAAATTGACTGGGAAACGCCATTAAAGTTAAATGAACTTCGAAAAAAGAACAGAAAAGAAACAAAAAGGATAAAAGAAAACTTTCCTTAAAAATCTAAAAATGACGAACACCAAATTCACATGAACATTAAATAAACGATAAAATAAAATTTGAATCATTAAAAGACAAACAAAATGAACATAAATTTTAAATCAAATCTTAAATCAAATTTCAATCGAATTCAAACTCATCCTTCCAAATTTGAAATTCAATCAACTCAAATCTCAAATCAAATTCTCAATCAAATTTCAAATCCAATCTCGATCAAATTTCAAATTTGATCTTCCAAATTTCAAATCAAATCTAAATCAAATTTCAAATTCAATCTTTCCAAATTTCAAATCAAATTTCAATCGAGTTCAAACTCAACCTTCCAAATCTGAAATCCAATCTGTTCCACTCTCTCCCTCGTCTGGGATGGAAGCGATTGATTCCATTGACATGGATCGAATCTGATGGCGAGGAAGTATATCCAATCCGAACCAGTGACTTCCGATCAACTCTTTTGAATGGGATATGTAACATCCACATATTCTCTCCTAATCTATTTCCTTCATGAAAGTCTTTTACAACTTTCATGAAATTCTCGAGACACCAAAATTCCACACTTTTCAAATCAACACTACAAACCTTTGCAAAGTAAATGACTATTCAAAATCAAACTTTTTGGAGTTGAGGATTTTACATCCGAGACTGCATTGCTTTAGGATCCTTTCCCTATTGCAATGAAAAACATCAAAATTCAAACTTTTTGGAGTTGAGGATTTTACATCCGAGACTGCATTGCTTTAGGATCTTTTCCCTATTGCAATGAAATACATCAAAATTCAAACTTTTTGGAGTTGAGGTTTTTACACCTGAGACTGCATTGCTTTAGGATCTTTTCCCTATTATAATGAAATACATCAAAATTCAAACTTTTTAGAGTTGAGGATTTTACATCCGAGACTGCATTGCTTTAGGATCCTTTCCCTATCACAATGAAATACATCAAATTCAAACTTTTTGGAGTTGAGGATTTTACATCCGAGACTGCATTGCTTTAGGATCTTTTCCCTATCGCAATGAAATACATCAAATTCAAACTTTTTGGAGTTGAGGATTTTACATCCAAGACCGCATTGCTTTAGGATCCTTTCCTCTATCGCAATGAAATACATCAAATTCAAACTTTTTGGAGTTGAGGATTTTACATCCGATACTGCATTGCTTTAGGATCCTTTCCCTATCGCAATGAAATACATCAAATTCAAACTTTTTAGAGTTGAGGATTTTACATCCGAGACTGCATTGCTTTAGGATCCTTTCCCTATCGCAATGAAATACATCAAATTCAAACTTTTTGGAGTTGAGGATTTTACATCCGAGACTGCATTGCTTTAGGATTCTTTCCTATTGCAATGAAATACATCAAAATTCAAACTTTTTGGAGTTGAGGATTTTACATCCGAGACTCGCATTGCTTTAGGATCTTTTCCCTATCGCAATGAAATACATCAAATTCAAACTTTTTGTAGTTGAGGATTTTACATCCGAGACTGCATTGCTTTAGGATTCTTTCCCTATTGCAATGAAATACATCAAAATCAAATTCTTGGGGTTGAGGATTTTACATCCGAGACTGCATTGCTTTAGGATCCTTTCCCTATTGCGATTAAATACATCCAAATCAAACTTTTGGGGTTGAGGATTTTACATCCGAGACTGCATTGCTTTAGGATTATTTCCCTATTGCAATGAAATATATCAAAATCAAACTCTTGAGGTTAAGGATTTTACATCCAATACCGCATTACTCTGAGATCTCTCCTCATTGTAATGATTCAATCCAATCGATTCAATTTTCTTTTGAGGTTGAAGATGTTATATCTAAAACCACGAAATTCCAATTTTCATTTCAAATCAAATCCCTTCAAATTAATTTTGACAAACTTCAATCTAAATTGAAACTCCAAATTGAAATCTAAACTCACACATCGAAACTTAAATTGAAACAAAATAAAATCTAAATTGAAATTTCCCCAGATCATGTGATTTGGAATTCACCTCCTTCTCCTTTCCCCAGCAAGAGTTCAGGAATCTCCAGTTTCAGAGATATGCTTGACACTCCCCAACGGAAACTCTTCTACTTCATCCTAAGTTTGTCACTTGGACATCTGTGTTGGTTTTGCTGATCGCTTCGGTCAACACCAATATGCGCGGTGTGCTCCGTCAGCTCACCACACCTATTGGGGGTCCATTTGCTGACCTCATTTTTGATGAGGTCTTCTCTTTTTCTTTTTAGTACTTAGGATCTAGCCTTAGGCTTTTCCTTTTGACTATCTTAGAGGACTAGAATTGGGATCCACCTTCTAGAATTTCAGACCACTTCTTAACTCCCTGCAAACTCCAGAAACTTGACTATAGACCCCTAATCACCTAGAGGGTTGAAATCAAATGTGGAAGTTTAAAGGATGAGTTCCTATAGGACTCTTTGGCCTTAGGATCGGCTCGGGTGGCCTGGTCTGGTGAGGGGGCTGACTTACACACACACTACACTCATACACTACAATTTCACACACCTCCTATAACCACACCCATACCTAACTTGACCTCCTGACTCATGTAGGTGATTCACATGAATGGTCATTAACCCCTAAGCCCTTGGTTAAGAGGGTTAGGAACAACATAGTGAATGCCTCAAATGAGTCCCTTCATGGCTCATATGGGCTTGATGTGGCTTCATGGCTCAACCAAAATGATTTCATTCCACTCAAATTTACCCAATCTTCAATTCTCCAAATTTTCAATTTTTGACCCCCGGGACCCTACACCCGCCTAACCTATCCAAAACCCTAGAAATCCTCCAAAAATCACCTAAATTACCCAAAATTCCTCAAAATTAATCCCAAGCATTCCCACATTACTCAAATTGATCATCCATACCCAAAAATACCAAAAATACCTCCCAATACCCTCCAAATACCCAAAATACCCCTCTTGACCCAAAATCCCAAAAATTCAAAAAATTCCCAGAAAATTCCAGAAAATCCCAAATATTCCCAATTTTGTTCAACTACACCATGGGCCAATTTTGTCAATTTACCCTACTTTTGTCAAAACCACCAATTTGACCCATTTTAACCCTAAGTGAACCCAATGTCAAACCAAACCTACCCAATTGACCCAAATTCTGGTCCAATTCAATTCTAAACTTCAACTCAACATTCCCAACACCAATCTAGATCAAATCCAAGTCCAATTTGATTGACATTTCGATCCAATTTCACGTTTGGCCTTAAAGCCCAATTTGGACCCATGACCCAAACCTAATCCAAACTCACCCAATTCAACTCCAATTAACCCCAAATCTTTTCTAAATCTTCCTTAGCATCCCCAAAAGCAAAAAACTAACATGATTTGCCCAAAATTTGGACCTAAACCCCACTCAAATTCAACCCAAAGCTAAAAGGCCCAATTTTGACCTAAACCCAAACCTAACCCAAATGAGCCCAACCCCAAAATCAAAGCCCAATCAAAGTCAAAACCTCTTTGAAACACTCCCATAATCATTTTTCAACATTAATTTTACATCAATTTCAACCCTAGCCCAACATTGGCCCAACTGGGCCCACTTGGACCTATATTGGCCCATTCACCAAAAGAACCCAAATTCAACCCAATTCAAACCCAAATAACCCCCAATTTGCTTCAAGTTACGCATGACACATCCATGAGCTAAACCCAACAATTATTTGGCCCAAGCCTTTACCAAAATTTCATCCCAAAATCCATTTTAAAATTCAAAAGCCCACTTTCCTAAACCATCTTAAAAGCCCATCTAAAACCATTTCAAAAAGCCCAAAATCTACCCTAAAGCACACATGACATCTCCACTTGCCATCCACTTGATAAAAGCCATTCCCTAAGTCCTAAATTCATCATCAAATCATTCCAAATCAAGTTTCATACAAATTTCCACCAAATCACCAAAAATTCCTAAAAAACTATTTCCATGAAATTGACTCCACTTTTCCCAAGCCAAAGGTGAGCCATACAAGCCATGGACAAGCCACATGAAGCCATGGAAGGCTTGACATGTGATCAAGCCATTAATGGCAAAAGGAGGGCCCCCTTTCCTAATCCTTCTTAAACCCTTTTTTTACCTTAAGCATGTCACACACTAAACCATGCTTAGCCACCTCATCATGGATGGAGACCACATCATTCTCTCTTGGCTGACCCAAGTGACCCTTTTCAGCCAAAGACCAGGCCTTGGGTGGTGAACCTAGCCCAAAACCATGGGTTGACTCATTTGAACCCAAAATGGTCTTCCCCATTCCATTTCAATCCAAGCTCTTTACACATGGCAATTGTCAATTGCTTGCACCAAATCCCAGCCCACGACCCACCTGACCTTGAGGGTGACCCATGCACGGCCGGCCGGCCACCGGGCCGCCGAAAAACACCATGGCCGAGAGCTCGCATGTGAGCCGACTTTGGAATTCTCCCTTGCTGAGTCGCCCCATCCCAGGTGGCCTTTGTAGGCTGTTCTTCACATGCCAAGAGCAGCTGATCCCAAGCCCTAACTCTCCCTGGGAGGCCCTCCACCCTCTCCTATTTAAACACCACCCCTCTCGGCCATGAGAGGTGCAAAACCAAACCTTAAGGAAACTCTGCCAAAATTGTTCCGGACTACTCCCCATACACGAGCACTTCATCCCCACTGAAATCCCTCGCCATTTCTTCTCTGTGAGCTCGATTTCAGAGTTGAAATCCAAGCCCAAAACTAGGACACTTCTCCACAGTGAGTCAATCCCCAAATTGATTGGTTCTACACCTTCACCAGACCAAGGGAAGGTGTCCACCACCAAAAGCCCCATCTCCAGGCCACCCAGTTGCTCCAGCCTCAAAGCTTTGTGATCGGTTGTGGTCGAAATCCTACCTAGGCAATTCACCAGACCAGGAGACTTCATCTGGAGCTTGTTGGGATCCAATCGAAGGTGCAAAAACCCTCAGATCGAAGCCACACTTCTCTGAGCAAAGGTATGACCTCACTCTTCTTCCCGAGCTTCTGAACATTCTCCATTTCTATTGCGTTAGTTTCATCCCACATAAACCATATGGATGTGTTCGTCTTCTCAAGACGAATCCATTGAGCATAAGAACATGAAAATCCATTGAGTATCGAGTGAGATCTTAGGGATTTAGTGTGGACGGCTCTTGGGTGAGGACGCTCGAGGACGATGAACGGATGTCGTCCATTCGATACACGCGCGGACGGACGGCTCGGATGGCGTCGGACCGAGGAGATGGTACGAGAACCGCGGGGCCTGGGCCGCCGACTCGAGCGGCGGCGTCGAATGGGAGCGCGATGCGTGTGCGTTCGGAGATGACGAGGATGACGCGGCGCCGACTCGGATAAATAGAAAATTAGGGATATTTTCATTTATTTAATTCCCTAAACTTCAAAATTCATAACTTTGTGTAGGAAAATCATAAAAATAAAATAAAAATACCCTCTTGCTCAGTGAACAGAGGAGAATAATGTGGAAAAGAAATCATTTAATTTCATTAAGTATTTTATTTTTAATAATTTATTTTCTCTCTGCATATTTTTAATTCTCCATGCATGTATACAATTCACCATGGCATGAGACCATAGGGCTTTTGAAGCCTCTGAATTTGGGAACATTCCTTAAATTTTCCAAAGTTAGGGGCCATCCCTATGAAAAGTTATTGATTTTTCAAATTCATGTTACTATTTTGAGTATTTTAATTCCAATAAATAGCATATTGTGAAATAAATTCTAGGAAAATTTGGTGATGTTCCTTATGACCAGAGGACCCTAGGAAAAATAGGTTTTGAGTTAGTTCATTTAAAACAACCCTAATTGGCTTAAACACCCAAAATGGATCCCTAATTAATTAGAGCTAACCATACATCAAATTGACTTGAAATCAATTCTCCACTGACCTTTAGTATCAGAGGAACCCACCATAAAAATTTGAGGTCAATTGGACTTGGTTAGCCCAACTAAATGGGTTGATTAAGCCACTTAGTCATTTTAAACTTTAAAAATTCATAACTTTCAAAATATCTTTCAAACATTTACCAAATTGGTTTTGGAGCCTCTCGATGTTAGGGAATTTAAGAAAATTAAAATTTCAATTTTCTAAAAAAGTTGATTTTGAATATTATTTTAATATTTTTAATAATTAAAAAATAATAAAAATCACAAAAATAATAAAATTCACCAAAATGTCACATTTTGAATTTTAATCACTTAGGAACAAACCCCATATTTTTCTTAGTTCTATTTAGTGAGATATTAAATTTTAAAGCTCTAGGGTAATTTTAAAATTAAAAAAAAGTATTTTCTAGCATTTTCACTAAAATAATTATAATAAATCATAGAAAAATCAGAAAATTGCAAAAATTGGTTCTCTGATTTCCTTGATATCAGACATGATTTTTGAAAAATAAAAAATTCATTTTTCAACCATTATTTTATTTTTAAATTAATTAATACTCCAAAACTCAAAATAATCATAATAAAAATAATATAATTCAAAAAATCCCCAAAATTGGTCCAAGTGGTCCTCTGGTCATTAGGAATGTCCTCTAATTTTCTTAATGACAGAAACTTTCCCTTGGTCATGTTATTAAATTTTCCTTGGAAATCTCTATTTTCTACCAAAAATAATTATATAAATAAATTAAATATAGAAAAATCACATTTTCTCCTCTCATGTCTTTATTGACATATGAGTGAAGTCACATAAAAATTTCAAGTTCATTTAAGCTCAATTTAGTGAGTTATGAAATTATTAAGCTTAAAGGGTAAAGTGGTAATTAAAATTTTAATCCTTAATTAAAACTTTAGGTTTAATAAAAAAATTAACAAGTAAAATATTTGATCCTAATCTGATTTGGATGATTGAAATTTAAATAATTAAAGTGTAAAAACCCATTAAGCAATTTAAAATAATTAAACCTTAATTAAATAATTGATTAAATTTGGGAAGAATAATAAAATTGGAATTATTAAAATAGGGATATTGTTAGGAAGAGATTTATTCTTTAATTTAAAAATCCCTAAATTAATTATCTCATTAATATTCAATTCTTAATTAAAATGATAACTCAAATTCAAAACATTAAAAGACTTAATCATTAAACTAAAATTAAATTATTAAACTCTTTTAAAATTTCAATTAAAATTAAAAATAAAATAAAATTAAAAATTAAATTAAATTAAGTAAATTAAATTGAATTAAATTAAATTAAAAATCAAATTAAATCAAAGACTAATTGAATTGAATTAAATTAAATTAAATTAAATTAAATTAAAATTAAAAGTTGAATTAAATTAAAGATTAAATTAAATTAAATTAAATAAACAAATCATATTAAATTAAATTAAATTAAATTAAATTAAATTAAATTGAATTAAATTAAATTAAATTAAATTAAATCAAATTAAATTAAAATTAAATCAAATCAAACTAAATTAAGTTAAACTAAATTGAATAGAATTAAATTAAATTAAATTAAATTAAATTAAATTAAGTTGAATTAAATATAACATCACCAAAGACATAAAGAATTCAAAATGAATCTAAAATAACTTGAACACTATTCCAAATTTAAATCCACTAATTGAAATTAAACTAAATCACAAACCATTTGAACACCAATTTACCCTCGAAAGCTTTAGTTATCATAACTCCTAAACAAAATATTAAATGAAATGTTACTTCACTTATAGGACATTCAAACATCCTAGTTCACGGAGTAAGATAATAACAAAACTTGAATTCCCGGACGATTAATTCATTTGTATGATTAAATTCATTTGGACTTAAAACAATTCTAGCAATATTGAAAAGATGTTTATGATTCTTCTTAAGCACTTCCTCAATATGATAGGATGTTTATAAGAACAATTGAATTTAATTGTTCTTTGATGAAGAAAATCGTCTTCAAACAAAAACACAAGGAACCTAGACGTCATAGGAAATGACTAGCTATAGGATTAGGAATTTGGTAGAAAACCATGACCCTTCCCTTAGCTTTACCTAGGAACTTGCTTAAATATTCTAATTGTGTTTTAAGTGCAGCTTGGGATGACGGGAAGACCCTCCAAGTACGCTTTTATTTTATTGCAATTTACTTTCTTGCAATTTACATTATTGCAATTTATTTAATCGCATCGCACTTACTTTTCCCGCATGATAAACAATTGTTGCATGAAAACCCACACCTTTAGGATAGTCCCTAAAACTCGAAACCAAAACTAAGTTAAAAGTTATTGCAAGATAAAATTCACCGCCACAACATTTCAAAATATAAAACAACTCAAAGTTTAATCACAAACAGAACACAAAACTACAATTACAATTAAATTAAAACGTCCTGTTGGATGATCGGGAATACCTCGGATGATGTAATCTACGTGTTGCTAATGGGATTTCCCACGGTCTAAATGAAAGTGTGGAACTCATTGAGTTGAGTTTAGCAAATTCATCTGGACTAAGTGAATCCGATAAAAATAATGATGCCGGAAGGATGGAACCGTGGGATCTTAACCGGTGTCGTTATAATCAACTTTAAGATTTGTTTTAATTAAAACATAAAAAACACTTGGAAATTAAGATTTTCTCTAAACCAAAACACTTTTCTCATCCCCTGATTTATGACTTCTAAAACTAAACCTCTGCAACAACAAGGAGCTCGGAGCATGGTGGGCAGCACGGCCATCGTCATCAGCAAAACCTGAGTCTACTTCAGTAAAATTTTCCTAGAATTAAATAATAAAGCAATAGGACTTCGAGGTAGTTTGCCTAGTGCAACATAAATCCTCAACTCTTCGTTAGGCATTTGCATTGCAAATTGAGCCCTAACCGGTCATAGGATTCCGAGGTAGTCGTCTGATACGACATAAACCCTCACATCTTCGAGGCTATTTGTATGATTCTGTCATATAATTATAAGCCCTAATTAATTAAAATTGGCAAGATTAAAACATTAAATAAACATTAGGACTTTCCTAAATCTAAGCCAAACAATAGGAAAGTCGGGAAATTACCGAAGTTCACTTCGAATCCGTAATTTCTCATACCTTTCTTCCTTTGAATTCTCAAAACAAAATGTTCCAAACTTGAGCCATTCCCTATTGAAATTCCAAAATTCAATTCTTTGAAAACTTAAACTTTGAAATTCTTGAAAGCAGAATTATTGATTATTATCGAGAGTTTTCTTAGGTGACTCCCGTCACTTAAGATGTAATTAACTATAAGGGCTTGCCCTTATAGGGAATTTTAAAGAACCCGAGTAATATAAACCCTGTTTAATGCTTTCATATTAAGCGAGGGAATTTGTCGGCTTATAAAATTGGTTCGCAGACCAAACGGATGTCACAAATCTTCTAGTTTATTTAATCGAGCCCCACCATCAAGTAGTGTGTCTATCCTTAGGGATAGATACACGGTTTGTGGTGTGGTGCTCGTTTATATAAACTATTTGGGTTGTGAGATCGGTTTTATCTCATATCTTAAAATCTTCAAATTTAAAATTATTTTCAAAATCAAAAACTACTTTTCAAATTATTTATTTAAATTAAATTAAAAATTCGCCGATAATTTCTGTTAGGCGACCCCTTTTCAAAATAAAACACACAACCTAAAAATATGCCGACAGAAACAATTATAGGGGGAGTGATTAATTTTTATTTTAATAGTTCAATGGAATTTAAACATTCTTCATTAAAATCTAATCTCTTATCTTTTTCTAAAAATTGGCAAAAAGGTTTAGTAATTTTTGAAAATCTTTAATATAACGCCTGTAAAATCTAGCATGTCCTAAGAATCTTCTTACCCCTCTTACAATAGTAGGAGGTTGTAATTTATTAATAACCTAAATTTTTTAAGTGTCTACTTCCTTACCAAATTCTGAAATTTTATGCCCAAACACGATTCCTCCTGCAAACATAAATTGACATTTTTCCCAATTCAGAACTAAATTTGTTTTCTGGCAAAGCTCCAAAATGTTTTCTAAATTTTTCAGACATGTGTCAAATTAAGTTCCAAATATAGAAAATCATCCAATAATACTTATATTCCATTATCAATCAGATTACTAAAAATAAACATCATGAATCTTTGAAACGTTTTAGGTGCATTATATAATCCGAAGAGCATCCTTCGAAAAGCAAAAGTTCCATAAGGGCTAGTAAATGTAGTCTTCTCTTGATCCTCAGGAGCAATGGGTATTTGATCATAACCAGTATATCCATCCAAAATGTAATAGTACTTTTGTCCGACAAGTCTATCCAAAATTTGATTTAGAAAAGGAAGAGAAAATTGTTCTTTCCTGATGGTAGCATTTAATTTCTATAATCAACCCAAATTTGCCAACCATTAAACTTTTTTTGGTATAATTTCATTTCGTTCATTCACATCAACAATCACTCCTCCATTCTTAGGAACACAATGAATTGGACTTACCCAAGTACTGTTTGAAATTGGATAAATAATTCCACCCTCAAGCCATTTTAAAATTTCCTTCTTAACTACTTCTTTCATCATTGGATTCAGTCTCCTTTCTGAATCAACTCTAAGTTTATGTTTTTCAACCAACAAAATTCTGTGCATACAGATCGAAGGACTGATTCCTTTATTATCTGCTAAGGTCCAACCAAAAGCCTTTTTGTATCTTTTTAACGTCTCCAATAATTTTTTTTCATGATATTCATTCAAATCTGAAGATACAACGACTGGTAAGGTAGATGATTCTCCTAAAAGCATACACTTCAAATGATAAGGAAGAATTTTCATCTCAAGTTTAGGAGGTTTTATGATAGATGAAATTAAACTTTTATCACCACTTTCCATAGTATCCAACATTTCAAATCTTTCCTGAACATAGTTTAACTCTTCATTCTCCCTAGCATCAACATCATTTTCTATTTAAGTTTCATCCTCACACTCTAAATTTTCATATTCTATGTTCTCTTTTAAAACTTCTTTAAAATGATCATCTATGAAATAATCACAGATTTCCATTCGAAAGCATTCATCATCTTTTTCTGCTTAGGGTTATTTCATAAATTTTAGAATAATAAAGGTCACCTCTTGATTATTAACTCTTATAGTTAATTCTCCTTTTTGAACATCAATCAAAGCTCTCCCAGTAGCAAGGAATGGTCTTCCCAAAATAATTAGAATTTCTTTGTCTTCCTCCATATCTAATACAATAAAATCCATAAGGAAGATAAATTTAACCACTTTCACTGACACATCTTCCACCTCTCATTTAGGATAAGTGATGGAATGATTAGCCAACTGTAGAGTCACAGATGTGGATGAAATTTCTCTTATTCGCAATCTTTTGAAAGTTTTTAAAGACATAAAGCTCTTCAAAAAAATTTCTCACTTATAGAACACAAGATGGTGAAACTACGAGTGTCTTTATGTTTTTCGGGAAGGTTCTTCTAAATAATTGCACTACATTCTCCGCTATGTGCAACGGTCTCGTGATCTATGAACTTTATTTTCCTTTTATAAATATCCTTCATAAACTTAGCATAATTAGACATTTGCTCTAATGCTTCAATAAAGGGAATATTCACCGTTAATTTTTTAAGGATTTCCAAAAATTTTGTGAATTTGTTATCCCTATTTTATTTTTTCAATCTTTGAGAAAATATAGGAGGTGATTTTTCTACTGTAATCTTCATTGGTTCAAGCATATATTTTAAGTTTGGATATATTATTAAAACATTTTTCAATTTCCACCTTCTCTTTCTCAACTTCAACTTCTTTTTTCACTATTTTTTCTAATTCCTTCTCGCTCCTTATTTGAATAGCCTTAATTTTCTCCTTTTTTTGATCTTTTGGATTAATCTCAACAATGCTAGGAAGAGCTACAGAAGGTATATTATTAAGCACAATGAAAATATGTCATAATTGATTCTCAATGTTCTTAATTGCAACACCTTGATCTTGTAATTGATTACCCATGTTCAACATTAATTCTTTAGTAGACAACTTCTTTTCCTTAAATTGTGGGTTAATATTAAATCCAGGAGGATAAGAAGGTCTATAATTAGTGTTTCCTTGGTTGTTCAAATTTCCAACTAGGTTGATCAGATTGTTTCCCCTTTGTGGGTTAAATGTAGCCTTGTTGTTATTGTTCTAGTTCAAATTCAGGTGATTCTTCCAACTAGGATTATAATAGTTTGAATAACGATTGTTGGGTCAATTATTTATTGCATTCAAGGTCTCATAAGGTGTCTGAGATTCTTTTATCTATCATACTGAATTTTCCTCTAACACTGGGGTTGTTTGAGAATAATTCATTATGTATTGATCTATTTTTTTTGAAAGAGCAGGAATTTAAGAGACTATCTAGTTACAACATCAGAATCATGAATACTAGCTATTCTCTTAGGATTTACTCGTCCAAAGGGCCATTGAAAATTATTTGTAGCCATCTCTTCTATTAACGAATATGCTTCATCAAAAGGTTTTGACATTTATGATCCAGCAGCAGCGGCATCTATAATAAATCTCAAACATCCACTAATCCATTATAAAATGTTTGAATTATCAACCAATCTGGTAAACCATTATGTGGACACTTCCTAAGAAGATCTTTAAATCTCTCCCAAGCTTCATATATTGATTCTTCTTCAAAATGACCAAAAGATGTTATATCATTTCTTAGCTTAGCAGTTTTTGATGGAGGGAAATATTTTGACAGAAAGTTTTGTGAAAGTTCTTTCCAAGCTCTGATAGATCTAGGTCCTAACAAATTTAACCACACCTTAGCTTAATCCCTTAATGAAAAAGGAAAAATTATAAGTCTAATAGCATCATTCGACACTCCATCATATTTAAAAGTAGCACACAGTTATAGAAAACTAGCAAGATGTAAATTAGGATCTTCATTAGGTGTTCCTCTGAGTTGATTATTTTGTACAAATTGGATAATAGTTGGTTTAAGCTTATATGAACTAGCAGCGACATCAGGGATTTGAATAGTTATATGAATTTCATCTGTCGTTGGGTTAACATAATCTCTTAATGGTCTTGGTAAATTTTCATTTCTTCGATTTTTTTAGTTCGCCATTTTGTGAGGATTTTCAGATTGTTTTTATTGTTTTCAAAATTTTCTAATTGTATGCTCTAACTCTAAATCATAAGGGATTAAACATATAGATCCACTCCTACACATATAAAATCACACAAAACACACAAAAAAGTAAACAAGCACACACAATTGCAAACTATGAAGTAAAGGTCTCAACTATACATTTTTATTAGTAGTCATTTATACCTTCCCCGATAACGGCTACAAAAACTTGATAAGGTTGTGACTGTGAACTGCCTCAAAAGTCAGTATTCAAAAGATAGTTTCAGTTTAGTTCTAGAAAAAGATTAATTTAATAATTAAGTAGTCACTTGTAGACACAAGTATACGTATCGTTCAAGTAATACAAGACTCTAGTAGGGTCCTGGTTTTTAATCCCACAAGGAAGGCAGGAACTTCAAAATATAGCAGAGAAGTTGAAATCCAATACTCAGTTCACAATGGAAGTTCAAGTACAATTTATTATGCTAATACAATGATAACAACAACTAGATTTACTACAAGTTACTTCTAAATTTTTTAAGTAGTATTAAATAACACACACTATGTTACGTAATTGAAAGGTTTATATATATGGAAAAGTGTCTTTCTTATTGCAATGATTCTATGGTGAGTGAGTGATAAAGATTGATAGTAGATTTTTATTGTGCCAAATAGGAGCATTCATATTTTTTACCCTTGTTAAAGTACCTCCCCTTCCAAGTATGAAAAGAACATTGTCAAATCCTAGGCTTAGTCACTAAGTCTATGGTTAGGCCGAGAGGATACATAGCTCCCACTTCCATTCACATGAAGGTTATTTAGTTACCAAACTCTAGCACAAAATTGGGGATTTCAGTCTGTCACTCTAGAATAACTAATTCGACTCCAATTAAACCAGACTTTCCTATTTATTTTACATCAATTCCCATGAACTACACAACTCTTTCGTGGACATTGATTGGATTCTCCACTATTGTTGTAAAACACTTAGTCCTTTCAGATTTGATGTTTCACAATAGATTTTAACAATTTAATTGGCCAGATCTAATAGTGAATGAGGTTTGAAATGGAAAGTCATCACAATTTCTTTAACATTTTTATGGCACATCAAATCTACATTAACACTTCACCACATCTCATTGCAAGAAGAATGACAAGGAAATCTACTCACAACTCATGAGGAAGATATAACAAAACATTAATTTTATATATAAAAGCAAAGTCATACAAACACAAATGTAAATACAACATATCTCTTTCTCTTCTCTAACCAAATCTCTTGTAATTCCTTTTAATCCTTTTCTCTCTTCTCTTCAATACTCAATTCCCACTTTAGAATGGTATGGAAGAAGCAATCTCTCACTTTACTCCTTCTCCTACACTTCATAGAGAAGAATCCCCCACAATACAAGACTTACACAAACTTTCTATACACTTACTACAAACCCTAACACACTCACTTTACTCCTCTCTAACATACACTACTCTCTCACACCCACGCCCGCTCACACACCCGCAATACCACCACTTTTGGCATTCAAAATGCTATAAAATAAGTTAGAAACGAATTCTCCAAGAGTTTCTTTAAGCACCCCTTCAAAAAGTTAACCATATACATTGAATTTGAGTTTCACCAACATTGGGAGCAGGCGACACTGGATAGGGCGCCGACGACGCTGGTTTGTCAAATAATTATTTAAACTCTCTAAAATTGGGTGTTGGCGGCACCCATTATGGCGCTGCCGGCGCCAGAAATCATTTTTCTTCATTTTGCACCTTTTGCTCCAAATTTGTTCATTTTCTCTTCCTTTTGCTCCAATCACCTAAAATCATCATACCGCTTGCAAAACATGATAAATAACATCCTTTAAAGTGCAATATTACCAAAAATGAGTAAAATTATATAGCAAAAACCTAATATATTTTTGGTGCATCAACATCCCCTGTTAGATTGGTTGTCTCAGATTCGGAGGTCGAACCCCTGACCTTATACCATTATCTTTATGCCCCTCCGGGGTCTCGTAATGATAATAGAAATAATTTTTGCTACATTTTTACTTTCTCTAGTGATGACATAAATAATCACAAACTATCTAACCCCAATTTTGATTCCTAAGATGATCCTCAAATCATGCTAGTTCTTGATGAGAACATTGGGGAAAATGATGAAAACATCAACAACACCGGTTACGATGGTATGTGGACTGTGGAGCAAATCCTCGGGTGAAAAGGAACTTTGCTTGCAATCAACGTAGATCTTTTAGATACAAATACAATATAAGAAGAGTCAACTACAATATCAGGCGAACCTTTGGGTCTAGAGGAAGAAGAAATAACAGAAGTACACTTTTAAAAAGTGGCAAAGTGTTACCGCCAAGGACAGCTTTAGTGGGGAAAGGAAAACATATAATTACTCAAGAAGAGATGCCTCCAGCAATAGAAGAAGTAGAAATTCGAAATGAAATTGAAAATTCAAATAATGTAGATTATAATGTACTAGAAAAACTTAGGAAGTTGCTAGCCAAACTAAGCATCTAAGACGCTCTTATCTTCTCAAAGGTGTTGAGAGAAAATTTGATCAAGGCTTTACTTGACCTAAATATTTGCTTAGCACAGTTGGCTAGCACATCCTTGGATGGAGTTTGTACTCTAAAGGAACATCTTGGTGTAACCTTCACCAGTGATGATTTGATACTTGGTACAGCAGATCACAACCGTCCGCTCTACATTTCTATCTTCATCGGAAGATTTGTACTTTCCATAGTGTTAGTAGATCCCGGAGCATCACTTAACATAATGAGTTAACCAATGTTATATTACTTAGATATCAATGCATGAGAACTCTCCGCAGATAAGATAATGCTAAGATGATTCAAACACAAACAAGAAAGAGCCTTCAGATCTATAACACTGCAAATGAAAGCTGGAAATTTAGTAACAACCGTAAAATTTCATGTCGTTAATGCAGATACTTCGTTCAATACTTTTCTTGGTCGACAGTGGGTTCATGAGTACAATGTGGTCCTGTCATCGCTTCATTAATGCATCAAATACTATAAAGATAGAAAAGAACATTGCATCAATGGAGACTTACAAACTTTCTCAATACATGAAGTGGCATCCATGAAGACACTGCTTACTATGCACCCCCGAAGAAAAAAATATTTTCAAGAGAACTAATGACAAGAAAAGGTGAAGATTCAAAAAGATTACAATATTGAGACCATACGCTTCTGATTCAGTACTCTCCCACTGATGCACAAAAAATATATACTATTTTTATTATATGATTTTACTCATTTTTGGTGATATTACACTTTAAAAGGAAGTTATTTTGTATATTTTTTTGATTTAGTTACAAGAAATGTGATTGGGACAAAAAGAAGCAAAAACTGTGCAATTTGGAGAAAAAACGAGCAAGAAAATAAATTTTGGCTCGACATCTTTCCATAAGACTTTCTATGTTTAATCTCTTTTACACTTATTGCATATTTTTGATTGAGATTACACTTTATAAGAAGGTTTTTTTTATACTTATTTTTTAGAGCTATCTCTTAGGAATGAAATGCAACTGAAATGGGGAGAATCAAAGCTGAAACGGAGCCAAACGGAGCAAAATGGTGGAGCTGCGCAGGATGGGCGCCGGAGGCGTCCAAACTGGCACCGGCGGCGCTAGAAACCAACGACACAGAAAATAGGGCACCGACAACATCCTATTCACCGCTGGTAGCGCCCAAAATGGCCTAGATGTGATATTGGGTGGTTTTTGGCCATATACATCGAATCTGAACGTTTATTGGAAGGTTTCTTCATGCACCTCTTGAGAAATTTATCCCTGCTCTATTTAAACCCAATTTGAAGCCAAAAATGAAGAGGAAAAAAAGGAGATGATAGGGAAAACTTGGAGAATGCTTAGAGATCTTAGAATAGGAGTTGAAAAGTTGATTTCTACCCTTTTGGAGAGATTGGTGAGAGAATTTTGGGAGAATCTGTAAGAGAATGATCAAGCATTGCATGGATCGGTGGGAGACTTTGTGAGGGAGATTTTCAACTTTCTTTTAAGGGAAAAAAACTAGAAAAAAACTAAGTATTATGTTCTTCATTATCTTATGATTTTTTAAACACTTATTCTGTAGATTTGCTTTGAAATGAAGTTTTACGTTGTGTTTTCCTCATGCTTTGTGATGCCTTTCTCTTACACTATCTTCTTGTTTGGAAATAGTGGCATAAGAAGTTTATGTCATTGTTTTCACTCTACTTTTCTTTTGCAATGAGTAGGACTCATGTTTAGGATATTGGGATGCTTGCTAAAATAAGTTTGAATTATAAATGTGATGGTTTCTACTTTCACTTCATTTACATTACAAAAAGGGCCCGTTGTATTGTTAAAATTCGTTGTTGTTGCATTGTCCCAAAAGGGCGGTGTAATTCTCAATAAAGTGGAACCACATTCAATGTTCGTGAATGAATTGCGTAGTTCATGGGGATTGAGTGCAAATAAATAGGAAAATATGATTTTATGGGAGTCGAATTGGAGGTTTCAGAGTGACAGGCTGAGATTCCCAATTTGGTCCTATGATTGGTAACTAAAGTGGAAGGTTAGCATTCAGCTGAAGGGTGAGTGGGAGCTCCGTAGTGACAACGGGTATCCTCCCAGCCTAGCCTTAGATTTGGTGACTTAACTTAGGATATGTCAAAGTTCTTTACATGCTTGGATGAGGGGGTACTCTTTTAAGGGTAAAGAAACATTTATGCTCCTATTTGGCACATACAATATTTAATGCATCTCATTCCATATATTATCTAATTCATTACATGAGATTAGTAGTTTTTATTATCTAAAAATTCACCAAACCAATTCCTTCAAAAAGGGTTATCTTTAGAATTTATATTTGAATGTAGGAATAGTTATTATTCTTACATATAAACATCTGCATTTAGGACTACTTGTTAGAAAAACCTCTTATATCGACCTTCCAATCTAAAGTCCAATAATTGTAGACTAGAATTTGACTAAGAACCTCTTACCTCGCTTCCCTGTGGGATCGATAAACGGGACTCCATTAGAGCCCTATATTACTTGATACGATACGTATACTTGCATTTAAAATTGTAACTTTAAAAAATCATTATAATTATATAAATATGAGGTCATAAATTCTTACATAAAAGAATGTCGCATCAAGTTTTTGATGTCGTTGTCGGGGAAGCTTTGGTAAGAATTTTAAGAGAATTTTAGTGGAAGTAATTAGGCTTAGAATTGAAAAACTTTAGTGTCGTAAAATTGTGTTTGTGTGACAAGTGTTTTTTTGTATGAAAAATTGTTGTGAAAAATAATTGTTTGTGTGAAAAATAAAATATTTGTGAAAATTTTTTGTTGTGTTGAATAATTTTTTGTTTTTTTTTATTTTATTATTAAAGTATTGTTTGTTGTGTTACGTATGCAAAATAAAGGATGTGTAGGACTTGTGCCTTATGGTCCCGAGTTAGAAAAATAGAAAAAAAAAAGAAACAGAAATGACTCGAAAAACTAGAAATGGAAATAGAAAACTTTCAAAATACTAACTTAGAAAATCATCATAAATCATTGAGGGATTATGTAAATCCTACGATAGATGAAATTCACTCAAGTATACAAAACACTATTGTAGAAGTTGACTCGTTTGAACTAAATACAGTGATTATCCAACTTGTGCAGATCAACCAGTTTAGGGGAACTCCTTGAAAGGATCCCTATTTACACTTATCTAGTTTTCTAGAACATTGTGCAACATTTCGTTATAATAGCATGTCGGAAGATGTTGTTATGCTAAAGCTTTTTCCTTTCTCACTAAAGGATAAGGCTAAAATGTGGTTATACTCATTAGCCCCTGGTTGTATTAAAAATTGGGAGGAGTTAACTCTGAAATTCCTAGCTAAGTATTTTCCACCTTTAAGGACTAATCAACTTAGAAATGATATTATCTCATTTTGTCAGTATGAAGGAGAATCAATATACGAAGCCAGAGAATGATTTAAATAAATTCTAAGAAAATGTCCATATCATGCTCTGCCAGATTGGTTAATCATTCAAACTTTTTGTAGTGGGCTAGTAAGATTCCTCAGGTCCATTATTGATGCTGTTGCTGGTGGTTCATTAATTTCAAAAACATTTGATGAAGCGTATGCATTAATTGAAGAAATGGCTATAAATGAATTTCAATGGCCCTCTACAAGGGTAAATCATAAAAATATAGCTAGTGTTCATGATATGGATGTGATTGCAATTCTTGCATCTCATGTTGCTGCAATATTAAGGAAGTTGAACAAATTTGGAATGAACCAACCTCAATTTTCTCCTGTAAATGAGGAAAGTTCATTAGGGAGTATGATTGATTTCAGCTTAGTATATGAGACTTCAAATACCATAAAAAACCTGTATTCTAACTTTTACAACCTATGTTGGAAGAACCATCCTTATTTTAACTGAAATCATACTACTAAGGGTGGAAACCAACAATGGGAAAACAATCATACAAATCCTAATGGAATTTGGAATAGGAAGAGTAACAAGATATAGTCCTTCACATCCACTGGACTCTAATATTGATCAACAAATTGAGGATAAGAAGATGTCTATAGACAAAGTGGTACTGCAAATGGGAAACCAGTTGCAAAGTCAAAATGCTGCAATTAGAAACATAGAAAATCAACTAGGAGAAATTGCTAATTCACTTAGCAATAGACCCAAAGGAATACTTCCTAGCAACACTGAGATCAAACCTAAAAAGAATGATAATAAACAATTATTTCTTGTTACTGTCGGCATATTTTTAGGTTGTGTGTTATTTTAAAGGGGGGGTCGCCTAACAGAAGCTGTCGGCGAATTTTTAATTTAATTAAAATAAATAATTTGAAAAGTAGTATTTGATTTTGAAAATAATTTTAAATTTGAAGGTTTTAAGATATGAGATTAAACCGATCTCACATCCCAAGTAGTTTATATAAACGAGCACCGCACCATGAGCCGTGTATCTATCCCTAAGGATAGACACGCTGCTTGACGGTGGGGCTCGATTAAATAAACTAGAAGATTTGTGACATCCGTTTGGTCCGCGAACCAATTTTATAAGCCGACAAAATTCCCTGCTTAATATGAAAACATTAAACGGGGTTTATATTACACAGGTTCTTTAAAATTCCCTATAAGGGCAAGCCACTATAGTTAATTACATCTTAAGTGACGGGAATCACCTAAGAAAACTCTCGATAATAATCAATAATTCTGCTCTCAAGAATTTCAAAGTTTAAGTTCTCAAAGGATTGAAGTTTGGAATTTCAATAGGGAATGGATCAAATTTGGAACATTTTGTTTTGTGAATCCAAAGGAAGAAAAGTAGGAGAAATCACATATTCGAAGTGAACTTCGGTAATTTCCCGACTATCCTATTGTTTGGCTTGGATTTAAGAAAGTCCTAATATTTATTTAAACGTTTTGATTTTGCCAATTTTAATTAATTAGGACTTTTATTTATATGATAGAATCATACAAATAGCCTTGAAGATGTGAGGGTTTATGTCGTACCCAACGACTACCTCGGAATCCTAAGACCGGTTAGGGCTTAATTCGCAATCCAAATGTCTAACGAAGAGTTGAGGATTTATGTTGCACTAGGCAAATTACCTCGAAGTCCTATGGCTTGGTTGTTTAGTTCAAGGAAAGTTTTGCTGATGTAGATTCAAGTTTTGCTGACGACGATGGCCGTGCTGCCCATCATGCTCCGAGCTCCTTGTTGTTGCAGAGGTTTAGTTTTAGAAATTATAAATCAGGGGATAAGAAAAGTGTTTTGGTTTAGAGAAAATCTTGATTTCCAAGTGTTTTTTATGTTCTAATTAAAACAAATCTTAAAGTTGATTATAACGACACCGGTTAAGATCCCACGGTTCCATCCTTCCGACATCATTATTTTTATCGGATTCACTTAGTCCAGATGAATTTGCTAAACTCAACTGAATGAGTTCCACACTTTCATTTAGACCGTGGGAAATCCCGTTAGCAACACATAGGTTACATCATCCGAGGTATTCCCGATCATCCAACTGGACGTTTTAATTTAGTTGTAATTGTTGTTTTGTGTTCTGTTTGTGATTAAATTTTGAGTTGTTTTATATTTTGAAATGTTGTGGCGGTGAATTTTATCTTGCAATGACTTTTAACTTAGTTTTGGTTTCAGTTTTAAGGACTATCCTAAAGGTGTGGTATTTCATGCAACAGTTGTTTATCATGCAAGAAAAGTAAGTGCAATGCAGTTAAATAAATTGCAATAATGTAAATTGCAAGAAAGCAAATTGCAATAAAATAAAAGCGTACCTGGAGGGTCTTCCCGTCATCCCAAGCTGCACTTAAAACACAATTAAAATATTTAAGCAAGTTCCTAGGTAAAGCTAAGGTATGGGTTATGGTTTTCTACCAAGTTCCTAATCCTATAGCTAGTCATTTCCTATGACGTCTAGGTTCTTTGTGTTTTGGTTTAAGGACGATTTTCTTCATCAAAGAACAATTAAGTCCAATTGTTCTTATAAACATCCTATCATATTGAGAAAGTGTTTAAGAAGAATCTTAAACATCTTTTCAATACTTCTAGGATTGCTTTAAGTCCAAATGAATTCAATTACACAAATGAATTAATCGTCCAAGAATTTCAAGTTTTGTTGTTATCTTGCTCAGTGAACTAGGACATTTGAATATCCTATAAATGAAGCAACATTTCATTTAATGTTCTGTTTAGGAGTTATGATAACTAAAGCTTTCGAGGGTAAATTGGTATTCAAATGATTTGTGATTTAGTTTAATTTCAATTAATGAGTTTAAATTTGGAATAGTGTTCAAGTTGTTTTATATTTAATTTCCTTATGTCTTAGGTGATGTTATTTAATTCAATTTAATTTAGCTTAATTTAATTTGATTGAGTTTTAATTTAATTCAATTCAATTTAATTCAACTTAGTTTGATTTGATGTTAAATTAAATTAATTTGATTTGATTTAATTTTAATTTAATTTGATTTGATTTAGTTTTAATTTAGTTTGATTTAATTTAATTTAATTTAATTTAATTTAATTTAATTTAATTTTATTTTATTCATTTAATTTAATTTAATTTAATTTTATTTATTTAATTTAATTTAATTTTAATTTAAGTTATTTAATTTAATTTAATTTGTTTAATTTAATTTAATTTGATTTAATTTAATTTAATTTAATCTTTAATTTAATTTAATTTTTTAATCTTAATTTAATTTAATTTAATTTAATTTAATTTATTTAATTTAATTTCATTTAATTTTAATTTAATTTTATTTTTAATTTTAATTGAAATTTTTAAAAGAGTTTAATAATTTAATTTTAGTTTAATGATTAAGCCTTTTAATATTTTAAATTTGAGTTATCATTTTAATTAAGAATTGAATATTAATGAGATAATTAATTTAGGGATTTTTAAATTAAAGAATAAATCTCTTCCTAATAATATCCCTATTTTAATAATTCCGATTTTATTATTCTTCCAAATTTAATCCATTATTTAATTAAAGTTTAATCATTTTAAAATTGCTTAATGGGTTTCTATCCTTTAATCATTTAAATTTCAATCATCCAAATCAGATTAGGATCAAATATTTTACTTGTTAATTTTTTTATTAAACCTAAAGTTTTAATTAAGGGTTAAAAAAAAATTTAATTACCACTTTACCCTTTAAGCTTAATAATTTCATAACTCACTAAATTGAACTCAAATGAACTTGAAATTTTTATGTAACTTCACTCATATGTCAATAAAGACATGAGAGGAGAAAATGTGATTTTTACTGTATTTAATTTATTTATATAATTATTTTTGGTAGAAAATAGAGATTTTCAAGGAAAATTTAATAACATTACCAAGGGAAAGTTTCTGTCCATAAAAAAATTAGGGAACATTCCTAATGACCAGAGGATCACTTGGACCAATTTTGGTGATTTTTTGAATTATATTATTTTTATTATAATTATTTTAAGTTTTGGAGTGTTAATTAATTTAAAAATAAAATAAATGTTGAAAAATGAATTATATATTTTTCAAAAATCTCTCTAATATCAAGGAAATCAGAGAAGCAAATTTTTGTAATTTTCTGATTTTTCTATGATTTATTATAATTATTTTAGTGAAAATGCTAGAAAATACATTTTTTAATTTTAAAATTACCTTAAAGCTTTAAAATTTAATATCTCACTAAATAGACCTAACAAAAATGTGGGATTTGTTCCTATGTGATTAAAATTTAAAATGTGACATTTTGGTGAATTTTATTATTTTTGTGATTTTTATTATTTTTTAACTATTAAAAATATTAAAATATTATTAAAAATCAACTTTTTTAGAAAATTGAAATTTTAATTTTCTTAGGTTCCCCTGATATCAGAGAAGCTCTAAAACCAATTTGGTGAATTTTTGAAAGGTATTTTAAAAGTTATGAATTTTTAAAGTTTAAAATGGCTAAGTGGCTTAATCAACCCAATTAGTGGGGCTAACCAAGTCCAATTGACCTCAAACTTTTATGGTGGATTCCTCTGATCCTAAAGGTCAGCGGAGAATTGATTTCAAGTCAATTTGATGCATGGTTAACTCTAATTAATTAAAGACCTATTTTGGGTGTTTAAGCCAATTAGGGTTGTTTTAAATGAACTAAGTCAAAACCTATTTTTCCTAGGGTTCTCTGGTCGTAAGGAACATCACCAAATTTTCCTAGAATTTATTTCACAACATGCTATTTGTTGGAATTAAAATACTCAAAACGGCAACATGAATTTGAAAAATCAATAACTATTTATAGGGATGGCCTCGACTTTGGAAAATTCGGGGAATGTTCCCGAATTCAGAGGCTTCAAAAGCCCTATGGTCTCATACCATGGTGAATTGTATACATGCATGGAGAATTAAAAGTATGCAGAGAGTAAATAAATTATAAAAAATAAAATACTTGATGAAATTAAATGATTTCTTTTCCACATTATTCTCCTCTGTTCACTCGAGCGAGAGGGTATTTTTATTTTATTTTTCGATTTTTCTACACAGAGTTATGAATTTTTGAAGTTTAGGGAATTAAATAAATCAAAAAATACCCTAATTTTCTATTTATCCACGCGGCGCCAACTCATCCTCGGCATCTCCGAAACGCCGCGTGTCGCGCTCCCATTCGACGCCGCCACCCGAGTCGGCGGCCGGGCCCCGCGGTTCTCGTACCGTCTCTCGGTCCGACGCCATCCGAGCCGTTCGTCCACGCGTGTATTGAATGGACGGCATCCGTTCATCGTCCCCGAGCGTCCTCGCCCGAGAGCCGTCCACACTAAATCCCTAAGATCTCACTCGATACTCAATGGATTTTCATGTTCTTATGCTCTATGGATTCGTCTTGAAGAGACGAACACATCTATATGGCTATCATGCATTGAAATTAAAGCATTCGAAATGGAGAATCTCTAGAAGCTCGAGATGAAAAATTAGCTCATACCTTTGCTCAGAGAAGTGTGGCTTCAATCTGAGAGTTGTTGCACCTTCGATTGGATCCCAGCAAGCTCCAGATGAAGTCTCCTGGTCCAGTGAATTGTCTAGGTGTGATTTCGACCAAGCCCGATCACAAAGCTTGGAGGTTGGAGCAACTCGGGTGGCTCTGGAGATGGGGCTTTTGCTTGGTGGACATCTTTCCTTGGTCCGGTGAAGGTGTAGAACCAATCGATTTGGGAATTGGCTCACTGTGTGAAGAAGTGTCCTGGTTTTGGGTGGAATTTCGGTTGGGAAATGGATTTTATCGGTGGGGATTAGGGCAAATTGACACTGGGGATCAACCGCTCTAAGGGTGGAGAAGGGTTTGGAACAATTTTGGCAGAGTTTCGGCAAGGTTTGTGCAACTCTCTCCCATGGCCGTGAGGGTGAGGGGTTTAAATAGGAGAGTTTGGAGAGCCTTCCAGAGGGAGTTGAGGCATGGGATCGAGCTACTCGGTGAGGAGAAGAACAGCCATGGTGACCATTTGGCATGGGGCGGCTCAACAAGTGGGAATTCCAAACTTTGGCTCCTCCCGAGGTCTCGGCCATGGTGTTTTCCGGCGATCCGGGCGGGCGGCCGGCGAGCATGGGTCACCCTCGAGTCCGGGTGGGTCGGGGTTGGAGGTTTGTGCAATCGATTGGCAATTGCCATGTGTGAAGGCTTTGAATTAAAATGGAATGGGGAGGGGGTCATTTTGGCCTTAATTTGGTCAACCCATTGGTTTGGGTTGGGTGCACCCCCCATGGCTCTAATTTTGGGCCGAGAGGATCGGTTGGGTCGACCGAGGGAGAGTGGTGTGGTCTCTATCCGTGATGAGGTGGCTAAACATGGTTTAGTGTGTGACATGCTTAAGGTAAAAAGGGGTTAAGGAGGATTAGGAAAGGGGCTCCTCCTTTTGCCATTAATGGCTTGATCACATGTCAAGCCTTCCATGGCTTCATGTGGCTTGTCCATGGCTTGCATGGCTCACCTTTGGCTTGGGAAAAGGTTTGGTCAATTTCATGAAAATGGGTTTTAAGAATTTTTGGTAATTTGATGGAAATTTGTATGAAACTTGATTTGGAATAATTTGATGGTGAATTTAGGACTTAGGTAATGTCTTTAATTAAGTGGATGACAAATGGAGATGTCATGTGTGCTTTAGGGTAGATTTTGGGCCTTTGGATGTGGTGAAGTGGGCTTTTAGGAAAGTTTAAGGGAAATGGGCTTTTTTGATTTTAGGATGGGCATTTGGGTAAAGATTTTGTGAAGAACTTTGTCAAATAAATGTCATAATTGGTTTAGGGATGTTCTATGAAGGGCTTGGAATCAATTTGGTGTGATTTGGAGTTGAATTGGTTTGAATTTGGATTTATTTGGTAAGTGGGCCTATGTAGGTCAAATTGGGCTAACTTGGGCTAATGTTGGGCTAGGGTTGAAATTGATATAAAATCAATGTTGAGAAATGTTTATGGGAGTGTTTCAAAGAGGTTTTGACATTGGTTGGGCTTTGATTTTGGGGTTTGGGCTCATTTGGGTTAGGTTTGGGTTTAGGTCAAAATTGGGCCTTTTAACTTTGGGTTGAGTTTGAGTGGGGTTTGGGTCTAAATTTTGGGCAAATAATGTTAGTATTTTGTTTGTGGGAATGTTAACGAAGATTTAGAAAAGATTTGGAGTTAATTGGAATTGAATTGGGTGAGTTTGGGTTAGGTTTGGGTCATGGGTCCAAATTGGGCTTTAAGGCCAAAAGTGAGATTGGATCCAAATGTCAATCAAATTGGGCTTGGATTTGGTCTAGATTGGTATTTGGGATATTGAATTGAAGTTTAGAATTGAATTGGGCCAAAATTGGGGTCAATTGGGTAGGTTTGGTTTGACATTGGGTTCACTTAGGGTTAAAATGGGTCAAATTGGGGGTTTTGACAAAAGTAGGGTAAATTGACAAAATTGGCCCATGTTGTAGTTGGACAAAATGAAATTGTGAATATTTGGGATTTTCTCGAATTTTCTGGGAATTTTCTGAATTTTTGGATTTTTAAGTCAAGAGGGGTATTTTGGGTATTTGGAGGGTATTGGGAGGTTTTCTTGGAATTTTTGGTATTTTTGGGTATGGATGATCAATTTAAGTGATGTGGAAATGTTTGGGAATGATTTTGGAGAATTTTGGATAATTTGGAAATTTTGAGAAATTTGGGTAATTTCGGGGGTTTTGGGTAGGCTAGCGGGTGTAGGGTCCGCGGGTCGAAAATTGAAAATTTGGAAAATTGAAGATTGGGTGGATGTAAGTGGAAAGAAGTCATTTTGGTTGAGCCATGAAGCCATATCAAGCCCACATGAGCCATGAAGGGACTCATTTGAGGCATTCAGCTATGTTGTTCCTAACCTCTTGCGCAAGGGCTTAGGGGTTAAGGACCATCCATGTGAATCACCTACATGAGTCGGGAGGTCAGGTTAAGTATGGGTGTGTGAAAGTGTAGTGTATAGGTATAGTGTATGTGTAAGTCGGCCCCTTCACCGGACCGGGCCACCCAGGGCGGTCTAAGGCCAAAGAGTCCTATAGGAACTCATCCTTTAAACTTCCGCATTTGATTTCGACCCTCTAGGTGATTAGGGGTCTACGATCAAGATTGTGGAGTTTGCGGGGAGTTAAGAAGTGGTTTGAAATTCTAGAAGGTGGGTCCCGATTCTAGTCCTCTAAGATAGTCGAAGGAAAAGCTAAGGCTAGATCCTAAGTACTAAAGAGAAGAAGAGAAGACCTCATCAAAAATGAGGTCGACAAATGGACCCCAATAGGTGTGGTGAGTCGACGGAGCACACCGCGCGTATTGGCGTTGACCGAAACGATCAACAAAACCAACACGGACGTCCAAGTGACAAACTTAGGACGAAATGGAAAAAGTTTCCGCTAGGGAGTAGCAAGTATATCTCCGAAATCGGAGATTCTCGAACTCTCGGCGGGAAAGGAAAAGGAGGTGAATCCCAAATCACATGACACTGGGGAATTTCGATTTAGATTTTATTTTGTTTCAATTTAAGTTTTGATGTGTGAGTTTAGATTTTAGTTTGGAGTTTCAATTTAGATTGAAGTTTGTCAAGATTAATTTGAAGGATTTGATTTGAAATGAAAATTGGAATTCTGAGGTTGTAGATATAACATCTTCAATCTCGAAAGAAAATTGAATTGATCAGATTAAATCACTGCAGTGAGGAGAAATCTCAGAGCAATGCGGTGTTAGATGTAAAATCCTTAACCTCAAGAATTTGATTTTGATGTATTTCAGTGCAATAGGAAAAGAATCCTAAAGCAGTGCAGTCTTGGATGTAAAATCCTCGACCCAAAAGGTTGAATTTGATGTATTTCGGTGCAATAGGAAAGAATCCTAAAGCGATGCGGTCTTGGATGTAAAATCCTCGACCCAAAAGTTTGAATTTGATGTACTTCGGTGCAATAGGAAAGAATCCTAAAGCAGTGCGGTCTTGGATGTAAAATCCTCGACCCAAAAGTTTGAATTTGATGTACTTCGGTGCAATAGGAAAGAATCCTAAAGCGAGTGCGATCTTGGATGTAAAATCCTCGACCCAAAAGTTTGAATTTGATGTATTTCGGTGCAATAGGAAAGAATCCTAAAGCGATGCGGTCTTGGATGTAAAATCCTCGACCCAAAAGTTTGAATTTGATGTATTTCGGTGCGATAGGAAAGAATCCTAAAGCGATGCGGTCTTGGATGTAAAATCCTCGACCCAAAAGTTTGAATTTGATGTACTTCGATGCAATAGGAAAAGAATCCTAAAGCGGTGCGATCTTGGATGTAAAATCCTCGACCCAAAGTTTGAATTTGATGTACTTCGGTCAATAGGAAAGAATCTAAAGCGATGCGGTCTTGGATGTAAAATCCTCGACCCAAAAGTTTGAATTTGATGTATTTCGGTGCAATAGGAAAGAATCCTAAAGCGAGTGCGGTCTTGGATGTAAAATCCTCGACCCAAAAGTTTGAATTTGATGTATTTCGAGTGCGATAGGAAAAGAATCCTAAAGCGGTGCGATCTTGGATGTAAAATCCTTGACCCAAAAGTTTGAATTTGATGTATTTCGATGCAATAGGAAAAGAATCCTAAAGCGATGCAGTCTTGGATGTAAAATCCTCGACCCAAAAGTTTGAATTTGATGTACTTCGAGTGCGATAGGAAAATAATCCTAAAGCGGTGCGGTCTTGGATGTAAAATCCTCGACCCAAAAGTTTGAATTTGATGTACTTCAGGTGCAATAGGAAAGAATCTTAAAGCGGTGCGGTCTTGGATATAAAATCCTCGACCCAAAAGTTTGAATTTGATGTACTTCGAGTGCAATAGGAAAAGAATCCTAAAGCGATGCGGTCTTGGATGTAAAATCCTCGACCCAAAAGTTTGAATTTGACGTACTTCGATGCAATAGGAAAAGAATCCTAAAGCGGTGCGGTCTTGGATGTAAAATCCTCGACCCAAAAGTTTGAATTTGATGTACTTCGGTGCAATAGGAAAGAATCCTAAAGCGAGTGCGGTCTTGGATGTAAAATCCTCGACCCAAAAGTTTGAATTTGATGTACTTCGGTGCTGATAGGAAAGAATCCTAAAGCGGTGCGATCTTGGATGTAAAATCCTCGACCCAAAAGTTTGAATTTGATGTACTTCGGTGCAATAGGAAAGAATCTAAAGCGATGCGGTCTTGGATGTAAAATCCTCGACCCAAAAGTTTGAATTTGATGTACTTCGAGTGCAATAGGAAAGAATCCTAAAGCGATGCGATCTTCGATGTAAAATCCTCGACCCAAAAGTTTGAATTTGATTTGATTGATATTTGATTCGAGATCCGGAAGAAATTGAATTTGAATTTGATTGAGACTTGAAATCCGGAAAGATTGAATTTGAGATTTGGAAGGATGAGTTTGAACTCGATCGAAATTTGATTTAAGATTTGATTTGAAATTTGAAAGATCAAATTTGAAATTTGACGAGATTGGATTGGAATTCGGTTGAGAATTTGATTTGAGATTTGGGAAGATCAATTTGAAATTTGATCGAGAGTGGATTTGGAATTTGATTGAGAATTTGATTTGTGATTTGATTTAACATTTATGTTGATTTCGTTTATCTTTTAATGATTCAAATTTTATTTTATCGTTTATTTAATGTTCATGTGAAATTGGTGTTTGTCATTTTAGATTTTTTTTTTTTTTAGAAAGTTTTCTTTTATTCTTTTTTTTATTTCTTTTCTGTTCTTTGTTCGAAGTTCATTTAACTTTAATGGCGTTTCCCAATCAATTTGCACAAAAGAGGTGAAGGCCAAAAATGTGACATGGTCACTTTCATTCCAATCATGTTGAAGATACATCATACAACTCGATCTGGAATACATTTCATACAATCCATGTAGACTCAAAACGGACTATGTATGATCTTTGTTGGTCCATCCAAAGAAGCATATGTCAAAAATCCATGTCTGAATAGTGGGGTACATGGTCAATAACATCACCTTCCAAGCCATCCTTGGCAAGGATGCCGTATGGATGTACATTGGAGGTGTGATATCTCCCATGTAACTCACAGCTCGTAAGGCCGGAGGTTCTCCAGCTGCGGGTCCGGTTGGAAATGGTAAGGTGTCTTCGTCGTCGTCCATTCTCCCGAAAGTAGCCGAGATCCGCTTCACTGGCACTCCCGGTATGCAATGCTTAGCGATATCCGCTCCGTTGCCCTTCGATATCATGACGGAACCTACCGGTAAAGGTATCTTTGCTGGCCCTCGGAACTCACCCGGGCTCTGCTATCCGGAGGTCGGATCCGAACATGATGTCACACTCGTTCGGGAAAGAGGCGTGCGAAAGGTCCGACGAAGTCGTGGTGATACTATATGTGGGGGTATGCGGTCACCTGTTTGTAGATGTTGATGATGCGGTATTGGGTATGCAATCTGCTGGCGGTACCCTCCATGTTATCAATCTCTTTACCATTCTCTTGATGACTAATGGCATCGGATCTACTTGCCCATGACGGAGTATTCCCGGTGGGTTTCCCTTCCTGTCTTCGACGAAGTTGTAGCGACATCCGCATTGTATTGTGATTCTTCCCTTCCACGGCATCCATCTCCGGGGTTCGAGTAGGTATTATCCCTTAGGCGGCTCTGCTCGGCCCATTCTTTTCAAATCCCGGATACGATCCACGACTTCGTTGTTGTTCATACTCGGAGAATACGTCGGTATGTAGCTCGAGGCCCTCTAGTATATTGATTCTTCTACCTTTAATTCTCTCGAAGTATTCGAAGGTTTTCTTTTCAACATTTTGCATTCTCTCCGGCTCGTATTCCGGAATGATCTGCGGATGGCGAGGCCTTGTGACATATTGTGGGATATACGGTTCAATCCCTTCACGTTCTCCCGCATACCTCGGCTCCTCGGGGATGATGCACGTCGGGACATCCCCCGGGGTTGCTTCGCAACAAGGTCATGCATCACTTGTGGTTCTATCCGGTGGCGTGGTAGCCTTCTTTCTTCGATCTTCGGGGATTTCCCTGGTTCTTTCGTCATCTAGGAGGCGGCCTCCTTTCTTCAGGTTCCTGGTGAACCGGTGTCCTCGAAGTGCATGTACTGGCATTAGGAACTATCTCGTCGCGCTAGTCCGCAGCTAGTTTTGTTAACATCTTACGGATACGGCGATTCTTATTTCTTCGTTGCGTGGCTGTGAGAGTAGCCCTTCGAACTTCATGAATCTCTGTGGGCACGGCGCTGACAAGCCTGCCCTCCGCTGTAGTGACTATGGACTTCATTTTCTTATCTTCTTCGGTGTTTGCTTTTCTTTTCTTGTTGTTGGATTGGTTGCTTGGGCCATCGCTTTCATCACTGTCTGCCCGGGTAGTTCTTCTCGATTAACTGGGACCCAGTCACTTTCCTCGTACTGTAGGCCTACTGGTGCGAAATCCGAGTCAATCTCGATTATCGCTCCATCTTTCACCCTCTTTTCATCGAGTGCGAGGCTTACGCCATTCTTAAAGTTCAGGACCAACCGCCCGTTCGACATTTCCCTGCGAAAAGACAAGGAAAAGGATCAGGGGCTGTACTAAGAACAAGAACATTAAGAAAATGTTTATTAAAGGTACATTTTTTTATATATTCTTATATTTTTAAACTTAACAGGAATGAAGTGGGATAAGATCAGGGAAGAGATTTTGATTTGGAAAAGAAAACAAGGAAAACATTATTATCATGATTCTATTTATTTTAACACATTTTATTATTTTTGGGTTCGGACCCAATCATAAGTAATTAATTTGCCCGTGTTTCTTAGGGATGAAGAATTCATTCCTTCGAAACATCAGGTAGCGTATTACTTTTTCAAGTATCGTCCGTTGATCGGAAGCATATGTCGTTCTCACCGACGATTCACTAGTCGGTAGGAACCTCCACGAGTATCTTGTTTCGACCACGAAACGGTCCTTCCCGAGTGGGTTCGAATTTTCCTCCTATCTTACGATGTGCGAGAATAGGTCTCTTGAGAACGAGAACTAAGTCACCAACTTTGAAGGTTCTTGGGCGGACCGGTTTGTCATGGGCTTGAACCATCTTAGCTTGGTATAGTTCTAAATTCGTTGCGCTATGCAAGTCTTTTCCCTTCCGAGCTTTCTAATTCCTCGAGTCGTAATTTGGCGTTCTCTTCGTCGTGATCTTGTTTGTAACTCGCAATTCCGAGTGAAGGAAGGTCGAACCTCTAAAGGTAACACTTGCCTCGGACCCATACACCGGAGCGTAAGGTGTAGCTTGAGTAGGAGTTCGAAGGTTGTCCGGTAGGCCCATAAGGCTTCTAACAATTTCTCGTGCCAATTTCTTTTATTATCGTCCGAGGTTTTCTTTAAGATTTGAACGAGAGTTTTATTAAAAGCCTCGGCGAGACCGTTTGCTCTTGGGTAGTAAATTCTTGAGTATCGCCGGTCGATTCCGTGTCTCTCGACAAAATTGTTGATTTGTGTGCTTCGAATGCGACCCATTATACGAGATGATCTGCGCGGCACTCCGAAACGGTAGACAACTTGGTTCTTGAGAAACTGTAGCATGTGGTGTGCTTTCACTTCTCTAAGTGGAGCTGCCTGCGCCACTTGGAAAAGTAATCTGTAGCCGCAAGAATGAAACGATTTCCTTTTGAAGATGGTGGTTCTATCGGACCCACTATATCTGTGCCCCAACATTCAAATGGCCACGACGCAATTGTCGGATGTAGCACATTTGGGGGTTGGTGTAGAACCACTCCGTGCACTTGGCATTGATGACAGCTCTTGGCGATTTTCATGCATTCGGTCATCATCGAGGGCCAGTAGTATCCTAATCTTTTAATTTTCATTTTCATCTTCGGACCCGGCGGTGAGCGCCACGGAGTCCTGAATGTACCTCTTTAACAATTTCACGGGCCTCGGACCCGCTTAGGCACCTTAGCCACATTTGATCGAAAAGACCTTACGTATAATGTGTTGTTTATTAATGCGTAAGACGGAGTTCTTTTCTTGATCGATGGGCTAGCGACCTATCGTCTGGTAGCTTTCTGTTTGCGGGTAGTCTATCGATGGTTGTCGCCGATCTTCCGAGTTTTACATCACTTCTTCGTGATTGATTCTTTTTCTTTTTCTGATTTGTGTATTGTGTCTATGTCGAGTTGTGATAGGACCTGACATCCGTGAACTAACACTTCCACTGATTCATCTTGCAAACAGGCGAATTCTTTTGCGAGACGGGCTAAAGCATCTGCTAAAGCATTTTCTTTTCGAGAATTTTTTAGATTGTCACATTTGGAATTTGTTCCAACAAGCTGTATGGCATAATGGAAGTATTGTTCGAGTCTTGGCTTTAAAATTACGTATTGTCCGACGATCCGTTGAATGATTAACTGCGAATCCCGATAGATGTTGATGTCACGTTATCCCCATTTGAATAACTAATTCCGGTCCTGTTATGAGGGCTTCGTATTCGCTTCGTTGTTTGTACACGGTTACGTCGAGTGGTAGGAGTATCTTAACATCCCCCGCTCCGGTGTTATAAAGATTAGCCGATTCCTGCCTTACGGGCACTTATCACTTGCGATTCTTCGTCTTTGTGTGCTTGAAGATGCTCCGTCGAAATATAATTCCCAACGTCGATCATCGAGGTCTTCTAGGTTCATTATTTGTTCATGCGGCAAATCATCGTTGAGAGGAGATTCTGCCGCGAAAGGGTGCGTTGCGAGGAAGTCCGCTAAGACTTGTCCCTTTACGACACGCGAGGCACGAAAGTTATATCGAATTGCAATAATATCATTGACCATCGGCAAGTCTGCAGGAAAGTGTTGGACGAGTCATCGAGTATTGCGATGGATTAAACTTCGAGATCGAGTTGACCTTATGAGAAAGCATGTAGTGCACGAGCTTTTGAGCGGCGAAGATCGGGGCCGAACAATGCTTTTCGATTGCGGGATACCTTACTTCCGTCGGAAGTAAACGACGGCTTAAGTAGTAAAGAGCATTTTCTTTACCCTCATCATTGACACAGGCTAACGGGGCTCGAGAGAGTCGTCTAGAGCCGCGGTGTAAAGTATCGTGATCACACGAGGCCAGGGTTGCTTAAGACGAGGAGGTGTCATTAAATATTGTTTAATGTCCTCGAAGGCTTTACGGCATTTTCTTCCCGAATAAATTTGGCGTCCTTTTTAACTAGTGCGAGAAAGGTTGACACCTACCGACGAGTTTGAGATAAAGCGTCGAAGATATGCCGGCTTCCCTTGAAAAGATCGTAGTTGTTTTAAGGTTTTGGGAGGCGGCATCTCTAAGATAGCTTTAATCTTTTCGGGTCGATTTCAATTCCACGATGTTGGACAACGAACCATAAGAATTTCCGGAGGTGACGCCGAAGGCGCATTTTAAGGGATTCATCTTAAGGTTAAATTGTCTTAATCGTTCGAAAACAATTCTCAAATCATACGAGTGGTTTTCCTTTACTTTGCTTTTGATGACCGCATCGTCCACGTAGCATTCGACTTGATTGTGGATGAGATCATCAAAAATTCTTGTCATTGCTCTGCGTAGGTTGCTCCTGCGTTTTTTAGTCCGAATGGCATTGCTTGTGTAGCAAAATACTCCGATCGGCGTTACGAATGCTTGTAAGCTTTTCATCTTACGGAGCCATTTTTATACGGTTGTATCCTGAAGATCCATCCATGAACGAGAATATTTCATGTGTTGAAGCAATGTCGATCATTAATTGCAGGATCGGTAGAGGGAATTCATCCTTTGGACATGCCTTGTTTAAATCTGCGAAGTCCACACGGATTCGATCGACCATTCTTCTTTCGACTGGCACCACATTGGCTAACCAAGTCGGGTATTGTTCTTCGCGGACAAATTTAGCGTCTATTAGCTTTTAACTTCGGCTATGACTTGTTGTTCGATTTCTAGACGCATTCTTACGGGACCTTGTCGACTGGAACGAAGTAGGATCCACTCTAGCTTATGGGCTGAAACCTGCGGAGCTAATCACTGGCATCTCATCGTAGTTCCAAGCAAAACGGTCTTTAAATTCCATTAATAAATTGATTATTTCTTCGGAGTCTTCTTTGTTGAGTAAGGAGCTAACAAAGGTAGGTCTAGGCTCTTCGCTAGTACCTAAGTTAACTTCCGTTAACTCATGCTATTGTGGATTTAATTTCTTCTTCGAATTACGGTGGAGCGTCTCCGATTTGTAAATCTTCGAGTTCGTCTGTAGTTTCCATGCGGTTCTCATTGGACTAGCAAGTGACAACTAAGCAAAATTCGGTATCGTCAGTCGGCCCTGCGTGCCGAATCCGAGTCCATACTTTGAATTGGGTGGACGACGGAGTTATTCCATAATTTTTCAAAATGTTGTGATTGGCCTTTTGTCCATTGTCGAGGTAAGAAACCACGTTGAATTAAATTTTGAACACGGGGAGAGTACCACTCGAAAGGTAATTCCATTAATTCGATGAAGTGACATCTTCGAATTGTACATTATTTTCAGTTTTGGAGGAAGAAGCACCACGGTAGAACTTGATTGGCCTTGCATCGTCGTTACGTACCTCTTTGACCACCATACCCTCGATCTTGTTAGAATGGATCGGGGTTAGGGTCATAGTATGTACATAGTGGTTAATCTTCTCGTACATTGATTTGTATTCTTCATTCTTCTCATCTTCGAGAGAGATCTTGAATTGCGGCTTCTTACGACTTATTGCCGCTGCTTCTTGTTTGATTTCTTTTTCTTCTTCAGAACTATCTTCCCAATCAACATTGATGGGTGGTTTCCTCTGTCCAGCTGTCCTAGCGTCTCTACCACGGCCTCGTCCCCGGCCTCGACCACGGATGCGAGTTGTGGAGAAACCTTCACCATCTCGCCGGAAGGGAGTGGTGAGTGAGCTGTTGGACTAGAACTTCAAGTTCTTCGTTGTCACGAACTTTCTTTGCTTCATTTGTTATGGTATCTCCGGAGAAGATCGTTTTCTTTGGCGGTGCATAATAAGCTGCATCTTCATGGATTCCGATCTCATGTACGGAGAATGGTTGTAAGTCGCCTTTGATACACTTGTTCCCCTCCATCGTAATATTTGATGCACCGATGCGGAGACGATGGTACCATCCTGTTTTCATGTATCCATGGTCGGCTCAAGTAGAGCGTTGAACGATGTTTCGAATCGATTATGTGAAATTTTGCGGTTGTCTTTGCTAAGTCACCGGCCTTCATCGGTAGCGTTATTGACCCGAGGGCTCTTTCTCCTTTACGGTTGAATCCTCTTAATAACATTTTGTACGCTTCGAGCTCGCGAGCATCAATTTCCAAGTATGCTTAGTGTTCGAAGACTCATTATATTGATTGATGCTCCTGGATCCACCAATACTGCGGAGAGTGTAAACTTCCCGATTATAGCTGAAATGTACAACGGTCGGTTGTGATCCGGCATCCCCAGTAGTAGGTCATTGTCCAGTGAAGGTAACGCCTCGTTGTTCCTTTAACGAGCAAACCTCATCTAAGGAATCTCCGGCCATTTGAGCTAAGCAAATTTGCGGATCGAGTAAGGCCTTGATCGAGCTTCTCTCATCTCCTTTGATAAGATGAGAGCATCGTAAATGCTCAGTTTGGCCGGTAGTTTCCTAAGATGGGCTAGCACGTTGTAGTCTACTTTGTTCTCATGCATCTCGGCTTCTTCTCGAATGGGTATTTCTTCTGCTGGGGTTGGTTCTTCTTGAACAACCACCTGCTTTCCTTTGTCTTTTGGATCCATTCTTGGAGGTAGAACTTTTCCACTTCTCGAGTTGACTTCGTAATTTCTTCGAATCTAGTGTTGAACTTGTCGGTGTCTCCTCTCGAATCGGAATGACGAGCTCTTCGGATTATCTTCAAAATCTGAAGGCTCTAACTCTATCGTAACTGGAGCTCCTCGAAACTCACAGATAGATCCGTTGCTTGTTGAGCTCTCGTAGCCTCCTTGATGGATATCTTCTTCGTTATTTTGCTCGTCGAGATTGTGTATGATTTGAGAATTGTCGTTGGTATCGAAATCGATGTCCGGATTGTCGCTAGTTACGTAATCGTTAGAAACAGTCAAAATGTAGCCAACGCCATCACCCTTATCATTATATGATCCCACCGAAGTGAGCGAGATAATCATACAAAATCGGAGGTTCGAGGGATTTCTCCCCGAATCGGAAACAACTATCCTAGGATAAGCGGCCCCTAGTCTAGCCTTAGGAGTCTCGGTCCTCTCTTCTTCGTCAATTTTCTTCTTTTCTTCGATCGTCTCTGTCGAGGTGGTTCTTCTATCGCAAGTGATAGTACCGGTTTAACGGGTCTCGAACTGCGAATTGAAGCTCGCACCGAAGCGGTTCGGATCTTGTCTAAAATCTTCTTCGAAGACCTCGTCCAGGGCGGTAGTCCATCCATCGTCGGTTGCATAGGGATCTATCGGAATGACGGGATCGGTTGAGATAACATTGACGGAACCTTTTTTCTGGGGTTCCTTCATGTACTCCTTCGGGATTGTTATATTTCCTTTCCAAAGGTTGTCGTTGAGCCAACTTTTAAAGGTAATGCAATCTTCAATCTTGTGCCCAAACATCCGATGGTAGGGGCAAAAGTTGGGATCACCGTTCTTGTTGACTTCCTCTGGTCTTTTAGGTTACGGCGGTTGGAAATCTGGAGTTTTCATTAAGGCTACGGAACATCTTCGATCTTGCTTCATTTTTGAACGGATATTCTCCGCTCGAAGCTCCCTTAATGTACGTTGCGGACGAGGCGGTTGTTCATACTTGCGAAGACGGCCGATAGGCTGGACCGGGGTTGCTTGGTAATTCGTTGTGGTTGCTTGCGGCCGTTTCGGTGGTATTTGCATCGGTTGCTTGCCTTTATCAACTGCTGCAATGATCCCGGATTTCTTTTCGAAGGTCTTCACCGGCTTCTGCTTGTCCGTCTTGTCGGCAAAACTTAATTGCTTCGCCTCTTCTTGCAAGCTTCCGGCCTTGCTTAACAACTTCTCGAAAGTCTTAATAGTGAATCCTTTGAGGAGAAGTGCTATCGGGCCGTGAATGCTTTTAAGCAAGATGCCGACTGCATGTTGTTCTTGCAGTTGTGGTTCACACTTCATGCTTAAGTTCCTCCATCGAATTATGTAATCTACCAAAGTTTCATTCGGCCTTTGTTTCTCTACCACTAAATCACCTATAGTGACGTGGTGCTGAGCTCCGGCGAATCGCTTGATGAAGAGGCTCTCTAGCTCTGAGAATGTCTTCACCGAACCATTGGGTAATTACGCATACCGGTCGAAAGCGATTCTCGACGGACTGGCGACGAGCTGTCGGAAGAGTAATGCATCGCTCCCGCCGGCATTGCAACAAGCGGCACGAAAGTGTGCAACATGCTCGTCGGGGGTTCCCGGTTCCGTCGAAGGTCTTGAACGAGAGGTGGTACGAAGCCTTTCGGGTATTGGACGGCGTCGAATTCTTACGGGTAAGGTCTACCGTCCGAATGGATGTCCCGTTCTTCGATTGTGCTAAGGCTTCTCGCACCTGCTTGTTCTACCAAGTTCTTGATATCCTTTTCGGGGATCATACTTTGTGTTGTATCCTTTTTAGTTGGTCATCCCCATTGACGGATGTAATCTCCTTTCCTCCGTCTACGATGTGAATGACCTCCGGGGTGTCTCTACATGTGGTTGTACTTGACTGCGGAGAGTGGCCGGAGCTACGACCATCTCTTCCATCCTTTTCGCCATTTGAGCGATCATGTCGTCCTTTTCTCGAGTCGTCTTCTCATCGATTCCGGCTCCTCTCTTCTGCGAGCTGCGGGAGCACCTTGTGAAGGCGATGAAGCTCGTGTCTCGACCATATTGATTTCGCATATTCGTCGTCCATGAACTCCGATGAATCGATCTCATCTCCGAACTTTTCTTCTCTTTCTTTTGCCAACCGTCGGATATCGGTTCTCGACTTTTCCATGGCATCTTCCGGCGGGGCTTTACGTGTGTCTTTGCGGTTGTCATGCGATAGGCTGTCGGGTCCCTTTTTCACGAGTTCCCTTTATCGCGGTAGCACTTTCTTCGGATTCCGGCCTCTGGCGAGACTTTCTTTCTCGGGCTGCTTGTTTCAATCTCAACCGCCCGGTAGTGGGATGCCATACCATCCTTCTAGCGGCAGAAGGTCTAGGACCGGATGGTCACGTCGGCCAAATGCTGGAAGGTGGTATCCTCCCTAATCTGTAATCCTGAGACAACAACGGGCGGACTAGCCTTCATTCTTTTGCTTGGCTTTTCTGTCATGACGGCGGGCTCTACTCGGGGTCCAAGACGGGATTTGACTGGCACCCGCCCTATCCTTCGTAGAATCTCCGATACGGGACAGTTTTCCTTCCTTGCTAACTTTTCTACCAAAGTTTGCAGTCGAGCAAACGGCGTAGTTCTAGTTCTTTTCTTGCGGCTATCGTTGTAGTATGCGGGCTGAGGTAATGTGGCGACAATCTTGCGAACATTCTCCTCATCCTCTGCGGCGGAGAGGGGATGGAACCCGCTTCCTCCCGAAAGTGGTATGTAGTCGAGCGGCGGTGTATATTACGGTAGCGGTGTATATTACGGCGGTGGTGTATATTCGAGCGGCTACGGAATTTCCTCTAGGAAGGCAATTTCGGCGGCTGCGGCTTCTCCGGCGATCCTTCTACTCCTGTTTCTTCTTTGGGTCCTTGTCAGTGACGGAATCTTTGAACTGGACCCGATTTCGAAAACAGAAGGTCTTACAGGAAGATCTGTACCCTCCACGGTAACAGGTTTACCATAATTCTAGATTTCTTTCCCCTTTGATTTGGCAGAAGTCGGGGTAGGTGCAGAAACAACTAGACCAGTGGGGGTAGTAAGAACAGTCCTCCTGCGGACGGCAGTACTCCTCCTAGTCGGGATCCTTTGCAGGGGAGGAAACTCTTGGGTCGACCTAAGGTTGAACTCAAGCAGCGGTTCCTCAGCTTCAGATACCTTGTTCGTCAGTGCAAAGAGGGAGACGTCGGTGACCTTGACGTTCGTGTTTTCAAATCCCTGTCCAAATTGGATGATCCCATTGTCGGGCAGCTCATCCTTATAGACAGCGAAGTCCTGTCCGTCGGTGAAGGAGAAAATCAGTTTCGGGGCTTCCATTTCACGGGAGTAGATTCCGGTTGTCGGTCCCAAGTTATGCTTCTTTTCTTTAGGACGAAAAGAAAGGAATTGAAAAGAGTCCGAACTCATTCTTGTTCATGTATTTATAAGAAGGGAATCATTTGTTAAAAGAATCACTTATTAGAGGGTTTGTTTATTTAGAACGGAATGTTCGAAGGTGTAGAGAAGGTAAGGAATCCGATTCAGAGTTGGAATGGAAAAGAAAGTCTTAAGCAAGACTTCTCGACTCGAAGGATTACTCCTAAACTAACACCTATTGGGGGTCCACCCCACCTCAGGAATGAGGTAAAAGGATCTCGGAACCTCTCTGTTTAGGGGTGTCTAAACAGTGGTTCCTAAATCCGAGCGAATGTTGGCTATACTCATTCAAGATAGAAATGAACATAGTATTCCAACGGAAAGAAGGGTAGTTTGATCCACTAAGGACATGGATGCACTACCGATTTTTGAAAGCAGAATTATCTGATTATAATGGAGAGAGGAATTGTCCCCTGCGGAGTCGCCAGAAATCTGTCGGCATATTTTTAGGTTGTGTTATTTTAAAGGGGGGGTCGCCTAACAGAAGCTGTCGGCAAATTTTTAATTTAATTAAAATAAATAATTTGAAAAGTAGTATTTTATTTTGAAAATAATTTTAAATTTGAAGGTTTTAAGATATGAGATTAAACCGATCTCGCATCCCAAGTAGTTTATATAAACGAGCACCGCACCACGAGCCGTGTATCTATCCCTAAGGATAGACACACTTTGCTGACGGTGGGGCTCGATTAAATAAACTAGAAGATTTGTGACATCCGTTTGGTCTGCGAACCAATTTTGTAAGCCGACAAAATTCCCCGCTAATATGAAAACATTAAATGGGGTTTATATTACACGGGTTCTTTAAAATTCCTTATAAGGGCAAGCCACTATAGTTAATTACATCTTAAGTGACGGGAATCACCTAAGAAAACTCTCGATAATAATCGATAGTTCCGCTCTCAAGAATTTCAAAGTTTAAGTTCTCGAAAGGATTGAAGTTTGGAATTTCAATAGGGAATGGATCAAATTTGAAACATTTTGTTTTGTGAATCCAAAAGAAGAAAAGTAGGAGAAATCACAGATTCGAAGTGAACTTCGGTAATTTCCCGACTATCCTATTGTTTGACTTGGATTTAAGAAAGTCCTAATATTTATTTAAACGTTTTGATTTTGCCAATTTTAATTAATTAGGACTTATATTTATATGATAGAATCATACAAATAGCCTTGAAGATGTGAAGGTTTATGTCGTACCAAACGACTACCTCGGAATCCTAAGACCGGTTAGGGCTTAATTTGCAATGCAAATGCCTAATGAAGAGTTGAGGATTTATGTTGCACTAGGCAAATTACCTCGAAGTCCTATGGCTTGGTTGTTTAGTTCTAGGAAAGTTTCTTCGATGTAGATTCAAGTTTCTTCGACGACGATGGCCGTGCTTGCCCATCATGCTCCGAGCTCCTTGTTGTTGCAGAGGTTTAGTTTTAGAAATTATAAATTAGGGGATGAGAAAAGTGTTTTGGTTTAGAGAAAATCTTGATTTCCAAGTGTTTTTTATGTTCTAATTAAAACAAATCTTAAAGTTGATTATAACGACACCGGTTAAGATCCCACGGTTCCATCCTTCCGGCATCATTATTTTTATCGGATTCACTTAGTCCAGATGAATTTGCTAAACTTAATTGAATGAGTTCCACACTTTCATTTAGACCGTGGGAAATCCCATTAGCAACACGTAGGTTACATCATCCGAGGTATTCCCGATCATCCAACGGGACGTTTTAATTTAGTTGTAATTGTAGTTTTGTGTTACTTGTTTGTGATTAAATTTTGAGTTGTTTTATATTTTGAAATGTTGTGGCGGTGAATTTTAGCTTGCAATGACTTTTAACTTAGTTTTGGTTTCAGTTTTAAGGACTATCCTAAAGGTGTGGGTTTTCATGCAACAGTTGTTTACCATGCAAGAAAAGTAAGTGCAATGCAGTTAAATAAATTGCAATAATGTAAATTGCAAGAAAGCAAATTGCAATAAAATAAAAGCGTACTTGGAGGGTCTTCCCGTCATCCCAAGCTGCACTTAAAACACAATTAAAATATTTAAGCAAGTTCCTAGGTAAAGCTAAGGTAAGGGTTATGGTTTTTGTACCAAGTTCCTAATCCTATAGCTAGTCATTTCCTATGACGTCTAGGTTCTTTGTGTTTTGGTTTAAGGACGATTTTCTTCATCAAAGAACAATTAAGTCCAATTGTTCTTATAAACATCCTATCATATTGAGAAAGTGTTTAAGAAGAATCTTAAACATCTTTTCAATACTTCTAGGATTGCTTTAAGTCCAAATGAATTCAATTACACAAATGAATTAATCGTCCAAGAATTTCAAGTTTTGTTGTTATCTTGCTCAGTGAACTAGGACATTTGAATATCCTATAAATGAAGTAACATTTCATTTAATGTTCTGTTTAGGAGTTATGATAACTAAAGCTTTCGAGGGTAAATTGGTATTCAAATGATTTGTGATTTAGTTTAATTTCAATTAATGAGTTTAAATTTGGAATAGTGTTCAAGTTGTTTTATATTTAATTTCCTTATGTCTTAGGTGATGTTATTTAATTCAATTTAATTTAGCTTAATTTAATTTGATTGAGTTTTAATTTAATTCAATTCAATTTAATTCAATTTAGTTTGATTTGATGTTAAATTAAATTAATTTGATTTGATTTAATTTTAATTTAATTTGATTTAATTTAATTTAATTTAATTTTATTTTATTTTATTCATTTAATTTAATTTAATTTAATTTAATTTATTTAATTTAATTTAATTTTAATTTAAGTTATTTAATTTAATTCAATTTGTTTAATTTAATTTAATTTGATTTAATTTAATTTAATTTAATCTTTAATTTAATTTAATTTTTTAATCTTAATTTAATTTAATTTAATTTAATTTAATTTAATTTAATTTTAATTTAATTTTATTTTTAATTTTAATTGAAATTTTTAAAAGAGTTTAATAATTTAATTTTAGTTTAATGATTAAGCCTTTTAATATTTTAAATTTGAGTTATCATTTTAATTAAGAATTGAATATTAATGAGATAATTAATTTAGGGATTTTTAAATTAAAGAATAAATCTCTTCCTAATAATATCCCTATTTTAATAATTCCAATTTTATTATTCTTCCAAATTTAATCCATTATTTAATTAAAGTTTAATCATTTTAAAATTGCTTAATGGGTTTCTATCCTTTAATCATTTAAATTTCAATCATCCAAATCAGATTAGGATCAAAAATTTTACTTGTTAATTTTTTTTATTAAACCTAAAGTTTTAATTAAGGGTTAAAAAAAATTTAATTACCACTTTACCCTTTAAGCTTAATAATTTCATAACTCACTAAATTGAACTCAAATGAACTTGAAATTTTTATGTAACTTCACTCATATGTCAATAAAGACATGAGAGGAGAAAATGTGATTTTTCTGTATTTAATTTATTTATATAATTATTTTTGGTAGAATAATGACCAGAGGATCACTTGGACCAATTTTGGTGATTTTTTGAATTATATTATTTTTATTATAATTATTTTAAGTTTTGGAGCTTTAATTAATTTAAAAATAAAATAAATGTTGAAAAATGAATTTTATATTTTTCAAAAATCTCTCGATATCAAGGAAATCGGAGAAGCAAATTTTGCAATTTTCCGATTTTTCTATGATTTATTATAATTATTTTATTGAAAATGCTAGAAAATACATTTTTTTAATTTTAAAATTACCTTAAAGCTTTAAAATTTAATATCTCACTTAATAGACCTAAGAAAAATGTGGGATTTGTTCGTGTGTGATTAAAATTCAAAATGTGACATTTTGGTGAATTTTATTATTTTTGTGATTTTTATTATTTTTTAACTATTAAAAATATTAAAATATTATTAAAAATCAACTTTTTTAGAAAATTGAAATTTTAATTTTCTTAGGTTCCCCGATATCAGAGAAGCTCCAAAACCAATTTGGTGAATTTTTGAAAGGTATTTTAAAAGTTATGAATTTTTAAAGTTTAAAATGGCTAAGTGGCTTAATCAACCCAATTAGTGGGGCTAACCAAGTCCAATTGACCTCAAACTTTTATGGTGGATTCCTCTGATCCTAAAGGTCAGTGGAGAATTGATTTCAAGTCAATTTGATGCATGGTTAACTCTAATTAATTAAAGACCTATTTTTGGGTGTTTAAGCCAATTAGGGTTGTTTTAAATGAACTAAGTCAAAACATATTTTTCCTAGGGTTCTCTGGTCATAAGGAACATCACCAAATTTTCCTAGAATTTATTTCACAACAAGCTATTTGTTGGAATTAAAATACTCAAAACAGCAACATGAATTTGAAAAATCAATAACTTTTTATAGGGATGGCCTCGACTTTGGAAAATTCGGGGAATGTTCCCAAATTCGGAGGCTTCAAAAGCCCTATGGTCTCATGCCATGGTGAATTGTATACATGCATGGAGAATTAAAAGTATGCGAGAGAGTAAATAAATTATAAAAAATAAAATACTTGATGAAATTAAATGATTTCTTTTCCACATTATTCTCCTCCGTTCACTGAGCAAGAGGGTATTTTTATTTTATTTTTCTGATTTTTCTGCACGAGTTATGAATTTTTGAAGTTTAGGGAATTAAATAAATAAAAAAATACCCTAATTTTCTATTTATCCACGCGGCGCCAACTCATCCTCGGCATCTCCGAAACGCCGCGTGTCGCGCTCCCGTTCGACGCCGCCACCTGAGTCAGCAGCCCGGGCCCCGCGATTCTCGTACCGTCTCTCCGGTCCGACGCCATCCGAGCCGTTCGTCCGCGCGTGTATTGAATGGACGGCATCCATTCATCGTCCCCGAGCGTCCTCGCCCGAGAGCCGTCCACACTAAATCCCTAAGATCTCGCTCGATACTCGATGGATTTTCATGTTCTTATGCTCTATGGATTCGTCTTGAAGAGACGAACACATCTATACGGCTATCATGCATTGAAATTAAAGCATTCGAAATGGAGAATCTCTAGAAGCTCGGGATGAAAAATTAGCTCATACCTTTGCTCAGAGAAGTGTGGCTTCGATACGAGAGTTGTTGCACCTTCGATTGGATCCCGACAAGCTCCGGATGAAGTCTCCGGTGCAGTGAATTGTCTAGGTGTGATTTCGACCAAGCCCGATCACAAAGCTTGGAGGTCTGGAGCAACCTGGGTGGCTCTGGAGATGGGGCTTTTGCTGGTGGACACCTTTCCTTGGTCGCAGTGAAGGTGTAGAACCAATCAATTTGGGAATTGGCTCACTATGGAGAAGTGTCCTGGTTTTGGGTGGAATTTCGGTTGGGAAATTGGATTTTATCGGTGGGGATTAGGACAAATTGACACCTGGGATCAAGCTGCTCACAGGGTGGAGAAGGGTTTGGAACAATTTTGGCGAGTTTCGGCGAGGTTTGTGCAACTCTCTCCCATGGCCGTGAGGGTGAGGGGTTTAAATAGGAGAGGCTGGAGAGCCTTCCGGGGGAGTTGAGGCATGGGATCGAGCTGCTCGGTGAGGAGAAGAACGGCCATGGTGACCATTTGGAATGGGGCGGCTCGGCGAGTGGGAATTCCAAACTTTGGCTCCTCCCGAGGTCTCGGCCATGGTGTTTTCCGGCGATCCGGGCGGCGGGCCGGCGAGCATGGGTCACCCTCGGGTCCGGAGTGGGTCGGGGTTGGAGGTTTGTGCAATCGATTGGCAATTGCCATGTGTAAAGGCTTTGAATTAAAATGGAATGGGGAGGGGGTCATTTTGGCCTTAATTTGGTCGACCCATTGGTTTGGGTTGGGTGCACCTCCCCATGGCTCTGATTTTGGGCTGAGAGGATCGGTTGGGTCGGCCAAGGGAGAGTGGTGTGGTCTCTATCCATGATGAGGTGGCTAAACATGGTTTAGTGTGTGACATGCTTAAGGTAAAAAAGGGGTTAAGGAGGATTAGGAAAGGGGCTCCTCCTTTTGCCATTAATGGCTTGATCACATGTCGAAGCCTTCCATGGCTTCATGTGGCTTGTCCATGGCTTGCATGGCTCACCTTTGGCTTGGGAAAAGGTTTGGTCAATTTCATGAAAATGGGTTTTAAGAATTTTTGGTAATTTGATGGAAATTTGTATGAAACTTGATTTGGAATAATTTGATGGTGAATTTAGGACTTAGGTAAAGGCTTTAATTAAGTGGATGACAAATGGAGATGTCATGTGGGCTTTAGGGTAGATTTTGGGCCTTTGTATGTGGTGAAGTGGGCTTTTAGGAAAGTTTAAGGGAAATGGGCTTTTTTGATTTTAGGACGGGCATTTGGGTAAAGATTTTGTGAAGAACTTTGTCAAATAAATGTCATAATTGGTTTAGGGATGTTCTATGAAGGGCTTGGAATCAATTTGGTGTGATTTGGAGTTGAATTGGTTTGAATTTGGATTTATTTGGTAAGTGGGCCTATGTAGGTCAAATTGGGCTAACTTGGGCTAATGTTGGGCTAGGGTTGAAATTGATATAAAATCAATGTTGAGAAATGTTTATGGGAGTGTTTCAAAGAGGTTTTGACTTTGGTTGGGCTTTGATTTTGGGGTTTGGGCTCATTTGGGTTAGGTTTGGGTTTAGGTCAAAATTGGGCCTTTTAACTTTGGGTTGAGTTTGAGTGGGGTTTGGGTCTAAATTTTGGGCAAATCATGTTAGTATTTTGTTTGTGGGAATGTTAAGGAAGATTTAGAAAAGATTTGGGGTTAATTGGAATTGAATTGGGTGAGTTTGGGTTAGGTTTGGGTCATGGGTCCAAATTGGGCTTTAAGGCCAAAAGTGAGATTGGATTCAAATGTCAATCAAATTGGGCTTGGATTTGGTCTAGATTGGTATTTGGGATATTTAATTGAAGTTTAGAATTGAATTGGGCCAAAATTGGGGTCAATTGGGTAGGTTTGGTTTGACATTGGGTTCACTTAGGGTTAAAATGGGTCAAATTGGGGGTTTTGACAAAAGTAGGGTAAATTGACAAAATTGGCCCATGGTGTAGTTGGAAAAAATGAAATTGGAAATATTTGGGATATTCTGGAATTTTCTGGGAATTTTCTGAATTTTTGGATTTTTAAGTCAAGAGGGGTATTTTGGGTATTTGGAGGGTATTGGGAGGTTTTCTTGGAATTTTTGGTATTTTTGGGTATGGATGATCAATTTAAGTGATGTGGAAATGTTTGGGAATGATTTTGGAGAATTTTGGATAATTTGGAAATTTTGAGAAATTTGGGTAATTTCGGGGGTTTTGGGTAGGCTAAGCGGGTGTAGGGTCCCGGGGGTCAAAAATTGAAAATTTGGAAAATTGAAAATTTGGAAAATTGAAGATTAGGTGGATGTAAGTGGAGAGAAGTCATTTTGGTTGAGCCATGAAGCCATATCAAGCCCACATGAGCCATGAAGGGACTCATTTGAGGCATTCACTATGTTGTTCCTAACCCTCTTAGCCAAGGGCTTAGGGGTTAAGGACCATCCATGTGAATCACCTACATGAGTCAGGAGGTCATGTTAAGTATGGGTGTGTGAAAGTGTTGTGTATAGGTGTAGTGTATGTGTAAGTCAGCCCCTTCACCAGACCAGGCCACCCAGGGCAGTCCTAAGGCCAAAGAGTCCTATAGGAACTCATCCTTTAAACTTCCACATTTGATTTTAACCCTCTAGGTGATTAGGGGTCTACGGTCGAGTTTGTGGAGTTTGCGGGGAGTTAAGAAGTGGTTTGAAATTCTAGAAGGTGGATCCCAATTCTAGTCCTCTAAGATAGTCAAAGGAAAAGCCTAAGGCTAGATCCTAAGTACTAAAGAGAAGAAGAGAAGACCTCATCAAAAATGAGGTCAACAGTTACTGGACAACATATGATAGATGTGCAAAAAGGAGAGTTGATTATGAATATTAATGACCAGGAAGTAACTTTTGATGTGTTGAAGACATTGAAATTTGCAACAGAGAGAAAAGATGATGAATGTATTTGGATGGATGAAATTGATTATCTAAGTAAAGACCATTTCCAAGAAATTTTTGAGAGTAAGATAATAGATGAGGTCGGAATGGATTTTCATGATGAGTTGAAAACGTTATCTAAAGAAGACTGTATGTATGTTCAAAAGAGGTGTGAAATGAAGGAAGCTGCAAAAAATAGTGAACTTGTAATTCCATTTGTTGAAAAATCTCATGAACTTGAGATGGATGTACCCCATATAATTTTAAAGCCTGCCTATTTAGTGAATTCATCTACACCACCAGTCTTTATATCTTCATATTCAACTCAATTACAAGAAAACCCTAAATTGAATGATGAACAAGATAAAGTTATTGGACTAGGACTTGGAAGAGAATTTAAGGATAAATTTCAAAACAACTTTGAGTTGAGAAAAAAGGATAATGATATTAGAAGACCATTGGAAGAAATTCCTAAGGAATTAGAAAAACCTATTTCTCAACTAAGATAGATCCTTCATCATTTAAAAATTATAATGGGGAAGAATTGGAAGATAACTTGGAACAGAAGAGTGACATAGAAGAATTATCCTGAATCTGAATTATTTAGAGATAATCTGATCCAAAATTTGGGAGATCTTGAATTATCTTCTACAGGTTCATTTCTTATGAATTTCAAGGATGATATTAATATGTAATTTCAGAAAATCAATAGAAGAATATTGGATCTAAAATGAAATATGAGGAACAATGATATAAAATTTGAAAAGGAAGAGCTGAATGAAAAATTACAATTTGAGGATTTTATAGGATTTCCTGGAACTGAAAAGGATTGGGCGATTGATCGATGATTACTTAATTGGAATTTTGATCCAAAAGGAATCATTTGTAGGGCCTGCGATGTTAAAACCAAGTGCTTTATGGGAGGAAACTCATAGTTATCAGTGTGCTTTGATTTAGTATACTTGAGATTCATGATTGTTAGTGTTGTATGTGTTTGCTTTAGTGTGGATTGATCACCTTAATTCATGTTTGGATTAGTGGATTGACTTGATATTTATGTGTCATTATGGATTGATTAGTTTGATTGTTGACTGGTAGATGTTCAGATTTTTAGTAGTTTGATTTGATCTTTGTGTGTCATGAGGGAGGTGATTCCTTAACTTCTTATTATGGTTAGACTTTATGTTCTCTTGTAGTAGTTGGATTGACGAGTTCACTATAACTCGGGTCTTATTCGAGCTTGAGTTTTACAAGAGATATCATGAATTTGAAAAATGACATCGTCATCTCAATTTTCTTACATCATTTCTCTAACATTGTTTTCATTTGGTAGGAGTCACGAACCTATTTGATGAATAACTTGTGGATGACCTTACAGAACGATTTATAACTGTCAGATGTGCTTAATTAAAGGGATTAGATGATGCCTGAGATTGGTGTCTGAAAATCAATATATCAGGGATAATATTATCTTTAGGATTATAATCTATAAAATCATTTTTAATTGTACTTAATTTACTAGTACAGTGATTCCGTTAGAAATTGGAGGTAAGTTAGTGAGATGCGTTGAGTTAAAGAATGAATTAACCTCATTTATCATATGTGTGTTTATGTTTGTGTTACAACTTTATATAAGACTTCAAGAACATTTTTATAATCTCTTGTTGATACCTACTATGCTAGTTAAACTTTTATTAGTAAATTTTATTATGGCATGCTTAGTATAGATTTACTTTCTGCTGCATATTATTCTTTCTTGATGAATACTTGTTGATGATTTTGATAGACATGTGTGGTAGAGAATTTCTGAATTGTTTTCTTCCTATTTATATTTTATGTACTAAATGCTATATATGTTAAAAATTAAGTTCGGGGGTAGAAGAAAAATAAAATTCTAATGTGAAAATACTTCCTTTCAGTGTAATTTTATTGTAAGCATGTTTTAGGTAAGATTTTATGTCTCCTACAGTCATTCTATCCTAATTATGCATGTATATGAATTTGATAGGATGTTGTAGTAGTGAGTAGATTCAAACTTTACATTTTCTTCTTGCTACATTTTATGGAATAAATTGCAAAATATTTTAAAATTTAAGTTTGGGGGGAAGAAAAAATTTTAAATTGTAACTTTATTTGTCTTCAGTAGCCTTTATTTAATTTGATAGCAGTTTTAAAATGACTTGTGGTATGTGATGTTACCTTTATGTTACTATAATTTAAATTTTAGGAATGTTATAAAAATAATCTAATTGAAATCCTTAGTGAAGAAACTATTCTAGAGTTAAGATATTTTGTAAGAAACATTGAGAAACTGATTTTGTTATTTATTATAGAAAGGAGCTGAATATTTGAAAGCCTAAAATTCTTAGATTTATACTTAATAAGAATTGAGCTTTTATTGAAAAACTTTTTCGGACTATTACTTACACTTATAATAAGTGAGAGAAAGTTATGAGTTTTGGATTTTAGAGAGAGGATAGTGAAATTCAAAATTATTAAAGGCCTATCCAGATATAGTAATCCTCACATAAAAAAAGTAAAAAAAAAAGGATTAAAAATGATCCCGAAAGAAAGGAAAAAAAAGTGAAAAAAGGGATTGAAAATGATTGGAAAAGAAAAGGAAAAAAAAGAAAATTAGTGAGAAGAAGCTTGAGGAGAAGCCTAATCAAAAATTTGTTTCACTTGAATCTTTTTAAATGAAAAGACTTAAAAGAAATAATAAACTTATTCTTATTTCAAAAGGTATTGGTCAAATTGGTATATATAAGGTTCTTAAATTCCATTTTTATACCTTCTATGAATCTTTAGTTTGACAAATTTCAATAACTTTTGAAGTAAATAAAAAAATCAGGATTCCTAAGTTGAATATGAGATATTCTTACACTTTAGTCCTAAGTTGATTTGCAAGAATTTCTCCTAAATTATACTATAACATTTCTGAGATAAAATTATAGGAAAATCTATTAAAAACCACAATCACAAGTCAATATATTTGATTTTTAATGTTATAGTGTTACTTGAGGACAAGTAACAGTTATGTTTGGGGGATTTTGATGCACCAAAAATATATACAGCTTTTACTATATGAGTTTACTAATTTTTAGAGATATTACACTTCAAAAGGAAGGTAATTGTATTTTTTTTGTTTTAGGTACAAGAAATGTGATTGGAACAAAAAGAAGCAAAAATGGTGCAATTTGGAGCAAAAATGAGCAAGAAAATAAATTTTGGCTTGACATCTTTTGATAAGTCTTTCTATTTTTAATCACTTTTAAACTTCTTGCATATTTTTGAATGTGATTACATTTTAAAGAAAGGTTATTTTTATGCTTATTTTGTAGGGCTATCTGTTAGAAGAACACAACACAACTGAAAAGGGGCGAATCAGAGCTGAAACGGAGCCAAACAGAGCGAAATGGTGGAGACGTGCAGGATGGGCGTCGGGGGCGCCCAAACTTGTGTCGGCGGCACTAGAAAAGTTGGGTGCCGGCGAAGCTCTATTCAGCGCCGGCGGTGCCCAAGACGGCCTAGATGCGATATTGGGCAGTTTTTGGCCATATACATTGAATTTGAACGCTTTTTGGAAGGTTTCTTCATGCACCTCTTAGGAAATTCGTCCCTACTCTATTTTAAACTGAATTTGAAGCCAAAAAAGAAGAGGAAAAAGAGGAGATAATAGGGAAAACCTGGAGAATGCTTAGAGATCTTACAATAGGAGTAGAAATGTAGATTTATACCCTTTTAGAGAGATTGGTGAGCGAAGTTTGAGAGAATCTGTAAGGGAATGTTCTAGCATTGCATGGATCGGCGGGAGACTTTGTGAGAGACATTTTCATCTTTCATTGAAGGGGAAAAAGCTAAGTATTGTGTTCTTTATTATCTTATGATTTTGTAAACACTTATTCTGTAGATTTGCTTTGAAATGAAGTTTTCCATTGTGTTTTCTTCGTGCTTTGTGATGTCTTTCACTTACTCTTTCTTCTTGTTTGGAAATAGTGAGATAAGAAGTTTATGCCATTGTTTTCACTCTACTTTTCTTTTGCAATGAGTAGGACTCATGTTTAGGATATTGGAAAGCTTGCTAAAAGAAGTTTTAATTATAAATGTGATGGTTTCTACATACACTTCATTTACGTTAAAAAAAAGGGCTCGTTGTATTGCTAAAATTCATTATAATTGCATTGTCCCAAAAGGGCGGTTTAATTTTCAACAAAGTGGAACCACATTCAATGTTTGTAAATGAATTGCATAGTTCATGGGGATTGAGTGCAAATAAATTGGGAAATATGGTTTTGGGAGTCGAATTTGAGGTTTCAGGGTGAAAGACTGAGATCCCCAATTTGGTCCTAAGATTGGTAACTAAAGTCGAAGGTTAGCCTTCAGGTGAAGGGTGAGTGGGGGCTCCATAGTGATAGCCTATATCCTCCGAGCCTAGCCTTAGATTTAGTGACTGAACTTAGGATATGTCAATGTTCTTTTCATGCTTGGAAGAGGGGGTACTCTTTTGAGGGTAAAGAAACGTTTATGCTCCTATTTGGCACATACAAAATTTAATGCATCTCATTCCTATACATTATCCAATTCATTACTAAGATTAGTTGTTTTTATTATCTCAAAATTCACCAATCCAATTACTCCAAAATGGGTTATCTTTAGTATTAATATTTGCATTTAGGAGTAGTTATTATTCTTACATATAATTGTCAGCATTTAGGAGTAATTGTTAGAAAAACCACTTATATCGACCTTCCAGTCTAAAGTTTAATAATTGTAGACAAGAATTTGACTAAGAACCTCTTACCTCGCTTCTCTGTGGGATCAATAAACAGGACTCCATTAGAGCCCTGCATTACTTGACACAATTCATATACTTGCATTTGAAATTGTGACTTTAGAAAATCATTATAATTATATAAATCTGAGGTCATAAATTCTTACATATAAAAAAGTTGCATCACCCATCACTCCTTCACAACGAGTTGGTTGGGCTTCTTTTAGCCCACGCATCCGAGGTCAAGACCGGGGATGTGGGCGAGGGAGAACTCACCAGATTGTTGAATGGGCAAATTTGATGATCAACATTGATGTAGAAGGAAGCTCCAAAGAGGATGATGATAAGTTAGAAGAAGTCTTAGTTTGAGATCTCTGTTGATAACACAGAAAGAAAGAATATGAATCGATGTATGATTTGATTAACCATTATGTTTGAGCCATTACCCTAACTTCAATCCATCCTTAAAAGATTGAGAGTTTGGTAAGTCATGGAAGTCCATAATGGTTTTGTTAAACCGATCAAGTTTTATCGAGCTTCTCCTTCTACTTCTGAACCTTGTATAGGTCTTAAAGAAAACGACTCTAATAAATTAATGGAATTACTTTTTTGTTACTTTTCTTGATGTGTACAAAAATTAATTCAACAAGGATATGTACTGAAGAAAATGCCAAAAGATAAGTTACAATCATTTGAAAAAAGTATGGAATAAAAAAGGAAAGAAACTCAACTCAAAAGAAAGTCTTGGGTTTGGTACGATTGGACCCGTAGAAAACTAAAGTTTTGCATGGTTATTACTAGTCAGACATATGAAGATTGCTTAGACATTGAAAAAGAACTTGAAGATCAACCAATAGAAGATGCCCCACTAGCGATTGAAGAAGAAATCAAGACTACAGTCGATGAGCTAAAAGAAATCTACCTCAGAACTGAAGAAACCCTCCGAACCACTTTCATACATTCGTTACTCAACAAAGAAGTGGTTACAGAATTGGTCAAGTTACTTACAAAATTCAAGGATTGTTTCACTTGAAGCTACGACAAAATGCCAGGACTATCTCCAGAGGTTGCAGATCACTAACAAGGAGTGGATCAAAATACAACGGCAGTGAAGCAAGCTCCCAGAAGAATGTGCCTCAAAATAGAACAAGAAGTTACAATAGAAATAAAGAAGCTTATAGATGCTAACTTTGTTCGAGAAGAACATTATCTGACATGGTTAGTTAACATCGTGCCAGTTAAGAAGAAGAATGAACAGATACAAGTATGTGTCGATTTTAGAGATTTAAATAAAACATGTCCAAAGGATGAATTCCTGTTATCAATACTGGAATTAATGGTGGACATCTCATCATCACAAGAGATTTTCTCTTTCATGGATGGATCGTCAATGTACAATCAGATCAAGATGGCTCCAAAAAATGCAACACTCACAGCATTAAGAACTCCGATCGGGATTTACTGCTACACTGTGATGCCATTTGGGTTAAAGTACAGTAGAGCAACATATCAATAAGCAATGACGATGATCTTCGATGACCTCATTAACAATCAAGTGGAATGCTATGTGGACGATTTGGTTATCAAAAGCAAAGTGATTAAAAATCACAAGTATGATTTGAGGATCGTATTTGAATGATTACGATAATACAATAAGATGAATCCCTTAAAGTGCACCTTCGGCGTTACCTCAAAAAATTTCTAGGATTCATTGTCTATCATTAGGGAATGAAATTGTCCCAAAGAAAATTAAAGCTATTGCAGATAGGCCTCCTCCTAAAGCCTTGAAACAACTACGATCTTTTCAAGGTAAATTGACATTCTGATACACCTAAAATATATAAATTTTTGATGCAGATTTTTATACGTATTTCTGATGATATTGAACTTTAATGGATGGTATTTTCAAGTTTTTCTTGTAGGTATGATTAAAATGAGTGATTGTGATGAAAGGAGCAAAAAGGATCCAATTTGGAGCAAAAATGAAAGTGTACAAAATTAGCCTTTGGTGCCTAAGTGCCGATGGCTGGCCATAGGGGCAATAGTTAAAAGTGACGAATTAAATCAAATTTGGTGCCATTTCTAAGCAGTGTTTAAAAAAAATTTTGGTTTAAACTTACTTAACTTCTTTTAGGCGGCAAATTCAAATAAAGAGATGCATCTTTTGGTAGATACATTAAATCTAGACATGATTTGAAGAGACACCAAAGCACCTTTTATAGAATTATTCAAATGAAGACTTGAAGATCAGAAGAAAGAGAAGAGTTTTGAAAGTAAGTTTTGGTGAGATAATTTGAAGAAAAGCGTGAAGAGGTTGAAGGTAAAGAGGAAGAAAGAAAGTCTTGTTCTTGGCATACTTTCTTTACTTTTCCACTTTACTTTATCATAGTTTGTATTAGAATTTAGGAGAGTGAATCCTTAAAGTTGGGTGCCACCCCCTAAGGAGTTATTTAGTGGAAAGCTAAAGTTTCAGAGGAACTTCAACAGTCTTGTGGAGAGGATTTTTAGATACGTTTTTATTTTTGCTTTTACATTTTGTTTTAAAGTAAGACTTGTTGTGTTTTCACTATCATTTCCACTTTCAAATCGAATTATGTTTGTGTTTTCTCTATGAGTAGTGAGTAGTTTTCTTTATCTTTTTCCTTTTAAATGATGAAGTGATTAAATTATGGAAGGAAATTATGTGAAGTATAGATGTTCAATGTTGGAAGAATTTGTGATTATTCCACTACCTCTCATATTCCTTGATTGATAATATTTTTCATAGAAGATGCTTCGACTAGATGTGGCTCAGATGTCTTAGCAGAGTAGAAGCACAAAAAATCATCAAAGAAGTACATGCGGGATTGTGTGGAGCTCACCAGTCAGAACCAAAGACGAAAATGAAAATCAAAGGACTTGGTTACTATTGTCCAGCAATGATGACAGATTGCATGGACATAGCGAAGAAATGGATCAATGCCAAGTGCATGGAGTGGTCTTGCACTAATATTGAAATGTTCTATACCCCACGATTGCCTTATGGCTATTCGAGTGTTGGGGCTCAGACATAGTGGGTCCAATAAACCCTCCATCTTTGAAAGGATACAGGTTTATAGTCGCTGCTATGAATTACTTCTCCAAATGGACAGAGGCAGTTCTGTTACTGTAGGTTACAACACAACAAGTTCTATAATTCTTCAAGAATCAGGTTGTCTACCACTTCGGTATGCCTCAAAAATTCATTTCAAATAATGGGTCTGCTTTCAAGAGCACAAAAATCAACAAATTTGTCAGACATCATGGGATAGAATAGCGATACTCAACGATCTACTACCCCAGAACAAATGGCTTGGTATAAGCCTTCAACAAGACACTTGTGCAGATCTTAAATAAGATGCTCGACGACAACAAAAGAGGATGGCACTAGAAGTTACTGGAAGCTTTATGGGCTTAGAGGAAGACAGTTAGAATGCTGACACAGTCTATGCCTTACGCACTTGTGTACGAGTCTGAGGCAGTACTTCCATTAGAAGTTTAGCTACTGTCGCTCCGAATTGCCATCGCCAACCAAATTATGCCAAAATTCGACTAGCAGAACTAGAAAGCCTCGAAGGGAGATTATTTGCATAATAGAATTTTGATTTTTATCAAGCCAAAATGATTCAAACCAGCTATAAATTGGTCCACTCGAGGTCGTTCAAAGTTGGAAACATCGTGCTCGTTCTTAGAAGAAATATTCTTGCACACCGCAAGATAAGTAGAAATTTGAACCAACCTGGTAAGGGCCATTCATGGTAGAGCAAGTTTACTTAGGAGGGTCATACTAGTTGGTGGATTCTCAAGGGGATAGACCCATGTTGCCAATAAATCGATGATATCTAAAGAATTACTATGTGACATGATAAATCTAAAGAAGGAATGTCCTTTCCAATGTAGTCATGTGGCCAGTATATGTCACTGGGTCCAAAATTTATAATAATATAAAGTTAAATGAAGTAAAATAAATTTTCTTACAAAATAAAATACACTTTTTAATTTCTAATTCCAAATATTACAAAATGGTATTAAATAAGATAATGACATCAAGAAAATTTCAAAAAAAATTGTTAAATAAATAATAATAATAAGATTTTTATTGTTCTAGTTCGTGTAAAGTGCCATCCACTGACATTTCTCCTTGTTTTCTTATGCAGCAAGTGTCACATCGCAAGTTGGCATTTGCTTTCAAAGTCAGCTTGGACCTTGCGCTCTAAAGAAAAAGAAAGGATGCATACAAGAAGGTTGCAAATATGAAGTCAATGATGAAAAGTGGACGTATAGAGACCGGTCATACATCAGGATATGGAGGTAATGGAGGTTTTGTTGACTCACACCTCCTCTCTAGGAGCACAGTCAGATTTCATCCATGATCACTACTTCAGAGGTTAATATTATTGCCTCTTCAGTTGATAGAGTCCTAGATGCGTCGTTGGCAAGTACAAAAAGAAGGAATGTAAATCACCACAAGCGTCGCCTCTTAGACAGGATGGAGAGGAGACAGGCTTAAGAGTGAGCCGCCGAGCTACCGCCCATTCCAATAGAATTTTACGAGCCAGAAATGAAGGAAACTGACGACAGTGTGCCGCGCACAGATGCTGAGCTAGAGAACATTGAGGATCATGCACCAACCTGGGATCCGATAGAAGAAATCTTTACTGGGTTTCCGACTTGCAGCTCCTGTTTACCCAGACAGCCTTCAGTGATAGGAGCATTTTTAGAGTGCCCACAGTGTCAGTTCTATAGTTAGAGGAGTATGACAGATTCGAGGCATATGCAGCCTCCTCAATGCTCCCTAGAAGGAGGGAGCATCCTAATGTAGTGCCTTATGAACCACAGTTTGTTTTAATACTGCTGCAGCGTGGAGTGCCTGATTACGTCATGGCAAAGATCTGAAGGGTCAATAAGAAGGAATTTTAACGCAATGAAGAAATACAAGGAAGATTCATCAACATCATGATAGGCCTCGAGTTATACACAGACGTATTTTCAAGGAATGATCAAGAAAAGATTTTGGATTATGTCTTTGCTCTCCATGACTTGGGCATGGGAGGTCGTCTGAAGTAGAGGACGTACATAGAGCTAACAAAGTGGAAAACAAGAAAGGGTAGGGTCACCATCCAGTGTGGATGGTGCTACAATTTTCCTAAGGATCGATAGGGAGATACTTCAAGGATTCTACAGCACGATGGTGTGGATCCAATGCCGCCACAATCAAGTAGATGATAAAGAGGATGGTTGAATGGCATATCCTACCTATAAACTGTGTTCCCAAAAGCTGCATTATAAATATCTAAGAGGATGGGGACTGTATCTCACCTCATATTGACCACCATGATTTTGTGAGGTCCTTCTACACGATTTCATTTATAAGTGAAAGTAATATATTTTTTGAACTACAAATTTAGATTGTCGGACCGGGAGTGTTCGAAGTTCTATTGAAATTCCTCTACCAGTTGAATCAGTGCTGGTGCTGAAAGGAAACGGGGTAGATCTTGCGAAGAACTGCAGCTCAGGAGTTACAAGATATAAGGTATCAGTTACCTTTAGAAGAATGTTTGAGGACAAAGCGTCGTTTTACTACGAGCCGGATCTAGAATTGGAAAGCCTTCGTCCCTTGCTGTTGCAAAAGCAGTACCTTAGGGTGTTCGTGAGGGGACTTTTGTTCTGGAGTGTAGCCTTGGTAGGTTAGCTTGTTTACAAAGCATCCTCAGATCGAAGATATCTCCTACCTCTACAGCCGGTAACATCAGTCATCACCACTTTTGTGCCAACAAGATATAATATGATGGTTTTGTTCAGCTTTGTACGCTTGATCGACATTTTGGATACTTGTTAGCATATGACCAGTTGTATTACTGCTTTACAGCGAAAGATTAATGAAGATTTATGTTTCAGCTCTCCAAGTTTTTCAGAAATTTCTATTTTTGACATGACGGTCGGGAGCTGCAGCACCATACTTTGGTCCTAAATTAAAACAAATAATGAACGATACAAAAGAAAAAGATAAAAATAAAAAAACAAAATAATTCAAAACATACCAAATGGAATGATACAAAATAAAAAGAATTTAATCTGAAACAGAATCAAACAAAATGAAATTAAATGAAATAAATTGAAAGAAAATGATGAATTGAAAAAAAGTGATAAGCTAATTTTATCTCTCCTCAAATCCTTCATTTTTGAAAGCACACTGTGAAATTTGGCACTTTACGCAACGTCACTTCCCACAAATTTGAATTATTACGAAATTTTGCAAATCTTGCAATGGCTACCAATTTTGACCTAATTGCACCAATCCTACTTTTTTTGAAAGTCAACATCAAACTTTCTCTAAATCTTTTCATGAGAAATTCTGAGATCAGTAACTAAAATCTTGACTCTCTCCTATCACCCAATGGACCAGATGTAAGTCCTTAAACTTTCCTCCCCAAGTTTCCTCAAAATTCTCTATAATCCCACTTCCTATACATCAAATTTCTCGCATTCCATGAAATTCCAGGATCAGAGCATTGTCATTTGATTCCTTTAAACTCCCCATATTTCCATATCCTATCTCAGAAATTATCCACCATACATTAAATTCTAGGATCAGAGCATTGTCGTCTGATTCTTCAAAATTCCCTTTATTTTCCATCTTATCCGAGAAATTTTCCTCCTTTTATAAAATTTCAGGATCAGAGCATTGTCGTCTGACTCCTCAAAATTCCAAATATTTCTACTTCATATTCGAGAAATTTTCTGCCTTCCATGAAATTTCACAATCAGAGCATTGTCGTCTGATTTCTTAAAATTCCCTATATTTCCATATCCTATCCGAGAAATTCTCTACCTTCTGTTAAATTCTAGGATTGGATCACAGTCGTCTGATTCTTTAAGTTCCCTATATTTCCATATCCTATCTGAGAAATTTTCTGCCTTTCAGTAAATTCCAGGATCAAAGCATATTCGTCTGATTCATTCAAATTCCCTCTATTTCCATATCCTATCCGAGAAATTTTCTACCTTCCATGAAATTCCAGGATCAGAGTATTGCTATCTGATTTTCTTAAATTTCTTATATTTCCATATCCTACACGAAAAATTTTCCGCCTTACATGGAATTTCAAGATCGGAGCATTGTCTTCTGGTTCCTTAAAATTCCCTATACTTCCATATCCTTTTCGAGAGATTTTCTGCCTTCCAGTAAATTTCAGGATAGAATCATTGTCCTCTGATTCCTTCAAATTTCCTATATTTCCATATCCTATCTAAGAAAATTTCTGCCTTCCATGAAATTCCAGGATGAGAGAAGAGTCGTCTGATTCCTTCATATTCCTTATATTTCCATATCATATCCAAGAAATTTTCCACCTTCCATGACATTCTAGGATCAAAGCATTATCGTCTGATTCCGTTAAATTCCCTTTATTTCCATATCCTATACGATAAATTTTCCGCCTTCCATGAAATTCCAAGGTCAGATCATTGTCATCTGATTTCTCAAAATTTCCTATATTTCCACTTCCTATCTGTGAAATTTTCTGCCTTCAATGAAATTTCAGGATCAGAGCATTGTGGTCCAATTCCTTCAAATTCCCTATATTTTCATATCCTATCTGAGAAATTTTCTGCCTTCCATTAAATTCTAGGATTGGAGCATAGTCATCCTATTCCTTCAAATTCCCTATATTTTCATATTCAGTCCGAGAAAATTTTCACCTTTCATGAAATTCCAGGATCGGAGCATCGTCATCTGATTCCTTTAAATTCCCTATATTTCAATATCCTATCCGAGAAAATTTCCGCCTTCCATGAAATTTCAGGATCGGAGCATTGTCGTCTGATTCCTCAAAATTCCCTACATTTCCATATCTTATTCGAGAAATTTTCTGTCTACCATGAAATTCCAGGATCAGATCATCATCACCTGATTCCTCAAAATTCCCTATATCTCCACTTCATATCCGAGAATTTTCTACCTTCCCTGAAATTCTAGAATGAGCATTGTCGTTTGATTCCTTAAAATTTGCTATATTTCCACTTCCTGTCCGAGAAATTTTCCGCCTTCCATGAATTTCCTGGATCGAAGCATTGTCATTCGATTTCTCCAAATTCCCTATATTTCCACTTCTTATCCGAGAAATTTTTTCGCCATTCATAAAATTTGAGGATCAGAGCATTTTCGTCGGATTCCTTCAAATTCCCAATATTTTTCGCATCTTACCCGAGAAGTTTTCCACATCTGCAAAATTTCACGGTCGATACCGAAATTCAGATTCTCATTTTCTGGACTGGTATCTAAATTCTAGTACTCATCCTCTGAAATCAGTACCTAAAGTTTGATTCCCTCTTTCTGTTATCGGTACCTAAATTATAATTCCATTCTACATTCACTTGAAATTAAAAACTTCTCACGAAATTAAAATTTTCCAAATTAAAGTAAAATACATTTCACAAATGAAAAATTAAATGAACCTTAAATTTCCACAAACTCCATAAAACTAAAAATCCATTCTAAATCCAAATTCCGAATTCATATCGATTCAGATCGGACAACTTCAGAGTTTGAAGGCTTGAAATTCATAACTCCCTAATGTAGATATTCCATTTCCCCTTCCCTATCGAGAATTCCTGGGACTTGAAAGCTTCAACTATATAATCTCGAGCGGAAACTTCCTCGCTGATTTCTATATTTTATCTTGAGTCTGACTCGGACAGTTGTGTTTGTTTCGTTGATCTCGTCAGTCAACACCAATACGTGCAGTGTGCTTTCTGAGCACACCACACTTATTAAGGGTCCATTTGTTGACCTCAATTTTGGTTGACGTATAGTCTCACTTAAGAATAGCCTAGGGTCTAGCCATATGACTCTCCTGGTGACTTTCTTAGCAAACTAGACTTGGAAACATTCCCCATAGGAATTTAAACCTTTCTCACTTCACTGAGAGTTTCATATGCTTAAAGTCTAATCACTAAGTATTTAGGGGGAAGAGACCAAGCATAAGGAAGCCCAGGCGAAGTCTCCTATAGATGGTCAGACCATAGGATTTACCCTAGTAGGTCTGAAGCCTACACAATACACACACTTGCACATTACACTCCCACATAATACCTCACAACCATAAGCATACCAAACTTCTCTACATTTGACCTCCTAACTCTTTGGAAAGCTCATATGGGTGGACCAAAACCCCTAGCCCTTGACTAAGAGGGCTCCTATGAGTTTGAAATGGCTTCATGGCTTAGTTACCCACTATAAACCAAATACCCCAAAAATACCACTAAAATACATTGAATTCCAAAAATCCAAAAGTTCCCAAAAAATTTCAATTTCAGTTTGGAACCATCACATTTACCCAATATCACCTATTTGACCCAATTTTTCCAATACCCCAAAAATACCCCCAAGAATACCCCAAGAATACACAGAATTCCAAAAATTCTCAAAAATTCCAAAAACCCTCCAAATATTCCCAATTTTAATTTAAACCACTTTATCTGATCCAATTTAACCAAATTTGCCTAATTTAACCAAATGCCTCAAATTGCCCTTTAAGGCCGAAAATGCCCAAATCACCCCATATGTCCACCACATTGACTAAGATTCTCCCCAAATTCAAATCCAAAGCAAAACTCTATATCCCTAGCCTCAATCTAAACCAAATGAAAACCCAATTTGACCCACATTTGTACCCAATTTCAACCCAAACTCAAAATCCCAAACTTTGACCAAGTGACCCGTTTCACCCAAATTGAGCCTAATGTCAATCAATTTTCCTTCACTTTGAATACCAAACTTCTCATGTCACTCCCCTAGGACAAATGAAAGATTCAATTGCCTCCAATTTGAACTCGTCTCACCCAAATCAACCCAAATCCAAAATCCCTAAGTTTGCCCCAAATTGGACACATGACTAAATCACACCAAATTGGATGATCAAACCCTAAAAATTGCCACCCAATTTGTGTTAGAAACTCTTAACCACATCACCCTAGACCTTTTTGAATAATCAATTGGATCTGAACCCCACTCTAGCCCAACCTAGACCCATGTTAGCCCAACATTTCCAAAATTGACCAAATACCCAAAATCCACCAAATAGATCCCCAAATCATTTCAAAATCACTCCATACCTTTTCTAAACTCTTCATAACAATCATACACACAATACTGCTCAATCGATTTGACCAAACCCAAGCTTGAACCCAACCTAGCCCAACTTGAACCCAAGTGACACACATTGAACCCATGAACCAAATTAACTAAATTAACCAATTGTGACTCAACTAAGCTCACCATGGTTAACCGTTGAACCTAGGAACTTACCTACATGCCCCTAGCCCACACTAGTGGAACCATGGACCAAAAGTCCCATACATTAGGGGATTTCAACAAATTTATGACTAAACCAAGGGGAGATTTGCCATAATGCCTTAACTACTTAAGCTCACCCCATGATGGTCTGCCCACCTGAACACCTGACCTCTAGCTACCCTCTCCTGCCTGGTCAGCCATCCTAGTCACTAGAGGAGCCAAAAATGAGAGCCACCTCACACGAAATGAAACCTAAACTGACCCCCTAAGCTAGCTAGCTGTGTTTCTCATTGGGGTTGATCTGACTTCCACCTAAGCAACCAAACCCACCCATCGGCAGGCCCTGAGCTCCACCAAGCTGCCATGGCTATAAAAGCCATCCTTCACTGCCAAAGAGGCGTGCTAAAAAATTTATTGAGGAAACCCTGCCAAATTGCTTGAGAGCTTCCCTGAGACCTCCTGAGTGCAAGCCCACCACTTCAGCCTTTGAATCCTACTGTCTTGAGCTAATTTCCCCACTGAAATTTCAGTAAAAACCAAGACATATTCCATTACAACTCCACACTACACCAAAGTTCAATTAACTAACCCCACACCTTCACAGCACTGAGAGAATAATTTCCCCCATCAAAGCCCCAACACAAAGAGCCTCTGTACAAGAATTTAGGTCTAGACATTTAACCGCATCACAAGGCTTCATCTGGAGGTTCTTTGGGAGTAATCGAAGCTGTCACAACCATCTAATTGAAGCCTCCCCTCTCAAACAAAGGCGTTGAACTCTCTCTCCTTCCTAAGCTTGTTTTGATCCTATCCATGTATAGACTATATTTCATATCGTATAAAATGTATGGATAGGTTCATCAAGGTCAGATGAGTCCATAGAATCAAACCCCATGTGATTTTATTGAGTCTAGCTCAAGTTTTTAGGGTTAGAAGGTCGGTGGTTCTCTGTGCACACTAGTTGGGGAATAAGACGTGGAGCTGTTGGATCACGTGTGTATCAAATGAATAGATCAGATTGCATCGGAAAAACTCTTGTAGTATAAAGTGCATGATGACTTAGAAGGCGCCGCCAAGTCAGAGCGCAATGCATGGGCTTTAGCAGCTGCCGAGGATGAGTTGACGCCGATGTAGTTAAGTACGAAATTATGGAATTCTCTGAATCGTTAAATCACACCAAATTTAAAAATTAATAACTTGGTGTAGAAAAATAAAAAATAAATATAAAAGAACAAAACTCCCTTACTCAGTGAATAGAGGAAAATAATGTTGAAATGGTTCAAAACTTATTTTATGAATATTTTATTTTTAATTAGTTAAATACAATATGGAGTCTCTTGATTCATCAGGTGCATGCATATTTCAGCACAGCTTTATATTTTGGTATGTTGTTGCCTCTGTCTTAGGGCATCTTCCCTGATTTTTCCAAAGTCAAAAGTGATCTCTAGATAGAGATCTCTATTTTTCAAATTACCATGTTTATTTTGGTGTAAAAATTATAACAATTAAAATAATGATAAAAAAAATAAAAAATAAATTTTGGTACGTTACTTATGACTAGAAGACCATAGGAAAAAAGGAAACTTAGTTTAACTTATTAAAGATATCCCTAATGGTAATTAAGACCTAAAACTCAAATAAAAATAAATTGAATTAAATATAAATGTAAATAACCAAAAAAAAACTGTCCACTATAATTTAAGTTCTGTAGAACTCATATAAAATTTTTCAAGTCAATTGGAATTGATTTGGACACCCAAATGAATTTTTTATGCTAAATGAAATTTTTGACACTAAAATGATTTCTAATAATTAACTTATAAGTCAAAAAATTATGAAATTGGTTTTGAGTGTTCTTGGTGCCCAGAGGAATTTTTAAAAATAAAATTGAGAATAAAATAAAATCTTCATTTTAAAGCATAAAATTCAATTTTAAAATATTAAAAATTATTAAAAATGTACAAAAATCACAAAATTAATAAAATTTATATAATGTTCTAAGGGTCTTTTTAGGACAACTGCAGCTTATTGAAAATGTGCTAACAAGCTGATTAAAAATAATCCGCTGATCTATTAAATTTTTTTTTTTTTGGAAAAACCAGATAATAGTTAGAAATCTCCCACCGCACCTAGGTAGGTGCGGTAAGAAAACACTGTTTTCAGCAATTTGAAAACGCATAATCTGCCAAAACGTAGTTTACCCAAACAGGCCAACATATCTACCTAAAAAAATATCCATTTGTATGCCTTATTTATGATTCAATTCTTAAGGATATTATGCTTTAATGAAAGGTATTTTCATATTTTTGGATGTAGATGATTAAATAGAGTTTAAGAAAAAAAAGAAGAAAAAAGGAGAAAAAAGGAGCAAAAATAGAGCTTATGGAGAAACTTTTGGAATTATTGGCCTGGCGCCTAGGCACCAGAGTCCGGCGGCTAAGCACCAGTTCGATAAAGATACTGTCATGTTTTTTTGATGACTTTGGGTAGTTATTTTGACGGTGTTAAGAGGTTATTGGAGCTTCTAGAAGACAGGAAGTTACTCCTAATGTATAGGATGTGATACAATGTATTTGGACACAAGGAAACAGTCTGGATCGCAAAGAAGTGTGACCTAAAGTGAAGAGGTGTGAAAGACCTCGTCACGGAGTCCGACGCCTAGGCGCTAGATTCCAGCACCTAGGTGTGACGGTTACCTTCTAGAAGATATATTAAATTTGGTTAAATTTTGAAGAGGTTCCTTAAGCAACCCTTGGTCAAATTGAGAGCTCTATAAATAGGAGCCCATTCTACACATACCCATTTTAGTATATTCTCTCTCATCTCTAGTTTTATTTAGTCTCTGCCATACTTAGATTGCCACTTAATTTGGTATCTAGTAAGTTTATTTTGAGTGTTTATTGTTGTTGGAGTCTTTCATCATTGCTTTGGAGTCAGTAGAAGTCAGCGGAGCTCTTGAAGGAACACTTCATATAAGTATTTTTACTTTGGTTCGAAGTTTTATAAATATGTTTTCTTGTGTTATTTTAATGAGTTTTGAGTAGTTAGTTATCTTTCTCCTTTCAACTATGAAAATATTATAAATTAAATAAATTTCGTAGGAGAATTAAATATAAAATATTTTAAAATATTATGATGATATTAATACCTGATCTTACTTTACTTTTTAAATTGGTTATTTAATTTGTTAAAACCTATTGCAGAATTTTGAGACCTATCCGGAGATAAATTCTTAACTAGTAGATATCACATGAATCCTTAGGTAATCACAGACTATAAGCGGATTGTTTAAGGTGAAGTGCATATAAATAGGAATATATTATTTATTGGACGTAAAATTAATTATTTTTTAGAGTGACACTCTAAATTCTAATAACTTGGTTTATAGAAAGGTAGCGGGTTATTGGTAGGGCAGACCATAGCCACCCTTCGACATCTAGTAGTGTGACCTTAGATTAAGTCATTCTACTAATAAAACATCCTTAGCCTAACTATAGATTAGTCAATGTTCTTTGCACCTGGACCAAAGGGAAAAGAATAGGAATGCTTCTATTTGGCACAGTACCATTATCTTAATTCCATACAAGAGATAACTCATCTATAATTCTTGGATTGGTTGAAAAAGGAGAAAGTTTTTTTTATACTTGCATAGAATTTTAATTACTGCTTATTATAATTTACTTCTTACTGCTTCTTTTATTTTAGTAAAAATTGATATTTAAATATATGTATGTATATATATATATATATATATTAAAAAAAAGAGTATATATAATTTGCATAAAAATTTTCAAAATATTACTTATATCTCTTACTTTTTATTTCACTATCCATGTGGGGTCAATAACTAGGACTCTACTAGAGCCCTGTATTACTTGAACGATACGTATACTTGCGTTTAAAATTGTGACTTTTACAAAAATAAAATCTATATGTAAAATAATAAAAGTAAACCTCGCACGTCAACTTTTTAAAGCCATTTGCTGCAAATTAAATATTCTAAAAAGTGGTATCAAATTATTGTATTTTAAAGCATATATAAAGTCGCATTGCATCACGAAGTGCGTATTTAAAACGCTACCGCACCAATTAAGCTGCCCCAAACGAAACCTAAATTGTTTTCTAAGCACTTAGGAGTAATAAGGATATTTTTCTTAATATTCTAAATGAAGATATCAATCTTTCAAGCTTAAAGATAACTTTTTAAAGTCTAAAAATGGAAATTTCCTAGTTTTTCACCAAAATAATTCTAATAATTCAAATAAAAGTCAAACAAAAATATGAAATTTGTTTCTCTGGGTTCCCTGACCTTAGTGAGATTTATGAAAGATATAAAACTTAATATTCAACTTAAATAAAATTTTATATTTAATTAATACTCAAAAAATTGAAATTATTAAAATAATTACATGAAAATTTAAAAAAGGAAAGAAATTTGGTCCAAGTGGTCCTCTGGTCTGTGTGCATCTTAAATAATTTTCGTAAGAATAGAATCTTTGTGTTGATAAAGTTATAGAATTTCCCTTGAAAATCCTATTTTTGCATTAAAATAATTATATAAATTGAATTAAATTTAGAAAAATCATATTTTCTCCTTAAATGTTTTAATTGATCTATGAGTGGAGTAATATGAAAATTTTAAAGTCATTTGAATTAAATTTAATGAATTATGAAGTGATAAGGCCTTTAGGGGCAAAAGTACAATTTTTAAGATTGTAGCCTTAATCAATATTTATGCTTAATTAAAATGAGAAATGGGCAATGGATGATCTTATTATTATGTTTGAATGATTGAAACATAAAGGGATAACTGGTAGAATCCCATCTCATTTTAGTCATATTAAAAGATAAGCTTATAATTTTTATAATCATTATTATTTGGATGAAAAATAAATTAAATGATCTTTAAGGTTAGGGGTTGATCATTGGAAGTTGATAATAAACTAATTCAGTACCCCTAGTTGATGTCAAAGTAATGATATAACATATTAACAATAATCATAATTGTTTAACTTAACTTTTCTTAAAATTACAAAAATACCCACCAAAATCTTAAGGGCATAGTAGTGAGACAAAGTTTAATAAAATTTGACTAATGAGGATTAGAAAAGAAAACATAATTAATCTTAAACACTTTTGAAACCCTAAAAGCCCATAAAATTTGACTAAATTCTCTCATAAATCAAATTACCTCTAAAGGCCCCACTAACATAATTCCTATGTGAAATATTAAGTGATATTTACCCTACCTATTGGGGTAATCAAAACATTAATTCACTAAGCATATTGGTATAAAATAGATTAGTCATTTAATATTATGATAAGTCCAAAATGAACTCAAGGAAGCTCAGAAGGATTGTGAAATGTTTAGGTATCTCATAGGCCCTTTTCACAAATTTTTGGACACCTTGTAGGACAACTGAACCTATCATATTTATTATGTGAATAGATCTCTTAGATGGATGAATATGACCCAACAAGTTATGACATAGGGTTTGGTAGCTTGTGACAAACCTATCTATATGCTTTACCTTCCTGCAAATTATAGATGTTTACTGCAAAAGATACTAAAGTCTCAGGTGGAGGAACAAGAAGACTGACCAGGTACACTTTTAAATGTTTACAGTACATTCTTTTCAGCAGTTCCTTTACTTTACTTTCTTGCTTACGAGCTTACATATTAAAAAAAATGTCACCATTTATGAAAACCAAAACTTTTAGGATAGCCACAAAACCAAAACAAAAATTAAATTAAAACAAAACAAGACAAAATTCACCGCCACAATAGTCAAAATATAAGATAACAGAAAATTTAATCACAAACAAATAAATTAAAACGTCCACATTCTCTTGATCGAGAATACCTCGGAGGATGCAACCTACGGCTAATGAGAATTCTCACGGTCTAAATGTAAGTATGGAACTCATTAGGTTGATTTTAGTAAATTCATCTGGACTAAGAGAATTTGAAGAAAATAGTTGTGCCGGAATGATGGAACCATGGGATCTTAACCAGTGTTGCAATAATAAACTTAAATATTCCCCTAATAAGACATTAAGACACCTCAAATTAAATATTTCCAAAACATGATTTTTTTCTTTTCCTCATTAGTTGGCACTGCTTCAAAACTAAACCTGCTACGATGAAAAGCTTGGACCATTCACAGTGGGCAGCACAACCATCTTCAACAGCAAACTCCATTGAATTAAACAACAAGCCATAAGACATCAAGGTAGCTTGCCTAGTGCAGCATAAACCCTCACCTTATCTCTTTGAGCCTTTGCACTCCGTGCAATGTAAACCCTAACTTGTCTTAGAATTCCAGGGTCATCATCGGATGTGGAATAAACCCTCCTATCTTCCAGGCTATTCACATGATCGACATCGGGTGAATGTAAGCCCTAACTAAATAAAATTGGTAGGATGAAACACCAAATAACATTCCTAAATTAAATCTCACTTGGATCAATGTCTTTAGGATCTCTCTTTGATCAATGTCTTACCCCTAGTCTCCTCTTCCTTTGGATCCCTACAATAACTGCTCTGAAATTTGAGCCATTTACCTATTAAATTTCATACTACCACATTCTCTTGAAGAACCTTACCTTTTGGAAGTATGAATAGAATATTTCCTGATTTATATCAAGAGTTTTCCTAGGAAACTTCGGTCATCTAAGATATAATTAACTATAGGGGTCTGCTCTTATAAGAAACTTAAAGACTTAGATTAATATAAACCTTATCTAATTCTCTCATATTAGATAGGGGAAATTGTTGGTTAACATAAATGGTTCGCAGACCAAATGGATGTCATGGGCTCTTTAGTTTATTTGATCAAGCCTCACCACCAAGCAATTTATCCATTCTTCGGGATATAAACACGACTTGTGGTGTACTGCTCGACTATTGCATCTATGAGATCAGTTTGATTTCATATTTTGAAATTAAAAAAAGATGTTTTACAAAATTTATACATATATATACATTAAATTAAAAAATCACACCCAACCCCCTTCTACATGCTGACAGTGCACTTCTTTAGAACCCATAATGTGTGAATTATTATTTATATATTATATCATTTCGATTTTGCTTACTAGGCATTAATATAAATTTAGATATTTTTTGCCATATTTTGAAAGCTAAATTACTGCATAACTGCTGGTCAGGTCAAGTTTTAGGCACCGTCTCAGGGGAATTATATTGGCATAAATTATACACAAAAATAACACACACAAAGGGGCATCAAGTTTATGGCACCGTTGTCAGGGATCGAACCCAGGTTACCTGCGTGATAGGCGGGAATACTCACTATTATACTATAATGATGTTTTGTTTGAGAATGAAAGTTCAGCCAATAATTATTAAAGTCTTGAAAAGATTTATAGTGTTGTTTAATTGTGATTTATTTATGTATGGATGTGTGGTGTGTGACTTCTTGTTGAAGTTGTTTAAGTATGGAATTGCTGATTGTTGTATGGTTATATTGTATTTTTTTGTGTTTGCTGAACTGATGGTTGAGTATCTGGAATGAAATATTGTTTGTGTTAAATCTTGTGTTAGAATGATGGAATTAATCTTGAATAGGAAATTTCGATTGAAAAATTTGTAGTTAGAAGATGTTTGGAGAATGATAAATGTAAAATTGGATGTTTAATTTATTTTTTTATGGTGGGTTACCTGTTTTAGTATGCTAAAATTACTTTCCTAAAAAGAAAAAAAAAATTTTTGATTCTGGCGCTTAGGCGCCAGAACTAGCGTTATTTGTCAGTTCACCTGAACTGGCCGAAACTCACAATTTTTGCAATTTAATCTGGGTCGACGCTATTTTTGTAACTTAAGCATACTCTTTTTTCCCATTGTTGGCACGAATTCATCCTAGGGTTCCATTTAGAGCTTCAATCTTCAAGTTTCTTTGCTTGAAATCACCGGATTTCATCATCTTAAGGTTAGATCTATTATTTCCATGTATTTTTTTTTGGGATTTCACCATGGATTTTTAATGTATTTACAATAGACCAAAAATTTAAAAAATATTTGATTTTTAAGTGAAAAATCCATGAATTTAAGTGTCGTTAGTTTGAAAACTCTTATAGGAATCCATCTGGCTTAATTCTAAAATTTTGTTTGAATATTTATTCAAATTTTTAGATGCCTCCTAAAAATAAATGAGGAAAGGAGAAGGAGGTTTTTGATAGGATGAAATTCATTAGCGTTAATGTGTAAATTTGTTACAACAACTTTGTTACTACGAGAAAATTGATCACGGAGCAAACTTTCTACCACCCTGGTGGAGCTGTTGAGAATAGTATTGTGGCAAGACACTGGGAGAGTTTTTGTTGTTTCACTACCATTACCTTCATAGATGTGGTAAAAGAATTTTATGTAAATTTGACAGTTTTGCACATTCCAAGACTTCCAAAATGTCGAAAAGAACGTCTAATGTTCGAATATGAGTATGAATATAGATTTCTACCTTTTCTGGTGAGATTGGCGAGGGACTTTTGAGAGATATGTGTAAGGTATTGTACTATCGTTGCATGGATCAGCGGGAGGCTTTGTTGGAGAGATTTTCATCTTTCATTCAAGGGAGAAAGATTAGCATTGTGTTCTTCATTTTCTATAATTATTGTAAACACTTCCTATTAGATTTTCTTTGATTTAAATGAAGTTTTATATTGTGATTTCTCCGTGCTCAAAGAGTAGTTTTATTTACTCTTTTCTTTTAATTTGAAATAGTGGCATGTGTGGGAAAATTCTTTCTCTTATATAACGATTTCAATCTCTTGTAAAGAGTAATATCTCCTTTACATCATTGACATAACTTAAGTGGAAATAGGTTATGTTAAAACTTGTTGTAGTTGAAACTATGACTTCGGTGTGCGGTCATCTTACAACTTGAGTGCGCTCACATTGATCAGTTAGCTATTCTAAAATAGTTTATGTGGGAATGCAACTTATAAGGAAATATAATTTAATGTTCTAATTCTATTAGATGCTTCTAAGTAATGGATAGATGCATAAAACTATCAGTTTACTAAGCGTACCTATGCACATAATTTGTTACATAATTATATAAATCCTTTTACTCCTTATGCCATCAACTTAATTTTACTTTTCTTTTACAATGAAATAGATGCATGTTTAAGAATTTAGATTTTCTTAGAAAATTTCTTATTTCATAAGTGTGATGATATTTTTATCGGATCTTAATTTACCTTACAAATTGGCCACTTGTATTGTTAAAACTTGTGGAGAAAACTTATGAAACCGAATGGACAAAGATTTCTTAACTAATAAGTATCACATTTCACTTTATAAAGAGCAGTAGTGATCATCTGAGGAGGTGTGCAAATAAATAAAAAGATAATATTTGATGGGCGTAGATTTGATGTTTCTTGAGTAACAGACTAGATTCTTTTATAAATTTGGTCTAAAGATTGGAAAAGGATCACTAGTAGGTCCTATAGAGAGAGCACAGTGGGTAATATTGGAGTGAGAGACTAGAACCTACTCAACACTGCTATACATGTCGTCACAATCCTTTAGATTAGCCAAAGTTATTTACGCACTTGATAGAGGGCAAAAAATAGGTATGCTCCTATTATTCATTACTACATTAAATTCTAAGCATTTCATTCCCAAACATTATTTAAGATGCTGTGTGCGAAAGGTAGTTTTTAAGTTTTCAAAATTCTCCAAACCTATTTATCTAGTTAGGTTTATCTTTCGATTTATGTTTGTATTTAGGAGTCATTACTAGAAAACCCCTTTAATCGACATTCTAAACTTGAGCTTGGTAGTAGTATACTAGAATTAGCCTAAGGGGTGTTTTACCTCGCTTCTCTATGGGATCGATACTAGGGTCTTAAAAAGAAAACATTATATTAATTGAAATGATATGTGCACTTGTGTAGAACCCTAGTGTGCAAACTATAAATCTCATTATAAATTCTATAACATATTTTTTTCCACGCTAGCTGCTAAATATAAATTGGGTCAATTTATTTTTCTTTTAGGAACGCAAATTACTACGTAATTGTGGAACCGGTCAAGTTTTAGGTGTTGCTGAAAAAGATTTTTCATAAATTGTCAATTCTTGCTTTTCAAATAATCTTTCAAGATGTTTAAAATTTTCAAAAATACAATTTTCTTTATTTCAAATAGTAAAAATATAACCTTATACTCTTATACTAAATATCTCAAATCCAGAATTAATTTTTATTATTAAAAATGTTTACCTAAGTTTACTATATCAATTATAAATTCAAAAGTATAGTTATCTCAAACTATCCCCACATGTCATATGTTATATTGAAATAATTTTTATAAAAAAATATTTTACTTAAGACAAATAAGGTTTAGTTTAAAAATATTTTTTCTTCTTTCTCCCCAACCCCAATCTTAAATTTTTAGTTAATTCAAAATAATTCATTTTTTAATAAATAGGAAGAATGAAAAGAATTTAAAAGCTTAATGCAGGAGAACAGTGCAGGTACAATAAAAGAAAGTGCTGAGTAGTAAATAATTAAAACCAAAACAGGTATAACATGAAAGATTGCAATTTAAAACACTACTCTAACACATATGCAACTTTAAATAAATAGGAGCATATAGTAATAATTATAGTAACAAAATAACACAAAGTTTTAAACAAAATTGTACATAAGAGGTTGACACATAAGCAATGAAAAACAGGTATACAAGAAAAAAGTACAGAAGCCCGCTCATCTCCAGCATTATTATCATCATCAAGATCAAATAAGATATCATCGTCTACAGTTTTTGGGCCTGTATATCATGTGAGTCTGGAGCATGTAGGAAACTTCACAGTTTGATTTCCCTTTATAAGATTAACTAATGCCTCATCATATTCAACATCATAGCCATTTTTCCAATTACGAAAATTAGCCATATGATCAAACATTTTCTCCATCTGACACAACATCAGAAACATTTCACACTGTTGCTCCAAATATCTCTCACATATTGTATTCTAGAAATCTGGTGGAGGCTCAGTAGCAGTAGAAGTTGAGGTATATAGGTAGAGGGTCTAGAAGTAGAAGGTGCATGAGATGCTTTACATCTAGGTAATCCATAAATATGAACATTAGCCTTCACAATAGGCTTCAGAGGATTCAAAAGCTCCTCTCAATGATCAAATATCACACCAAAATTTTTACACATAGGAATTATAAGAGATGGAAAGCCCAAACCTGAAGTAATTCTATCCCTCACAGAAGAGCTATTAGCCTAAAAAATAATCGATCAAATTTCTATAGGCTTCATCTCTTTAATGCAATAGTTTAGAATAGCCGTTTATTTAGTAACTTCACTCAGATGGTTCGAAGGAAGCAGGTCGGCAGAAATAAAATAGTGCCAGGATTTAGAAGTAGCATTGAGAATGGAAGAGAAAAAATTTACCCTTTTAACATTTCTGACCTTCCAAGCTCTCTATCCATCAGTCAAATAAGAAATAATCTCTCCAGGCTCAGCCTTAGAAGAAGTATGTGGTCCACCTAAAAATTACTAATTTTTAGTGTATATTTCATGATCATTTTATGTACATTTTTATGATATGACACTATAAAGGAAGGTATTTTGCATTTTTTTTTTGGTATAAGAAATGACTTTTGGAGAAAATGAAGCAAAAATGGTGCAATTTTAAGCCAAAATGAGCAAGGAAGAAAGTTTTGATTGGACACATATCAATATTTTTTTCTATACTTAATCTCTTTTACTTTTGTCACATGTTTTTTGAATGAAATTATAAGTGAAAGAAAGGTTGTTTTCATGCTAAATTTGTAGGCCTAATGTTAGGAGCACAACACAACTTAAATGGGGTGAAAGGGAGTAGAAACGGAGCCAAACACTGAAGTTACTGTAGGGTTGCTCCTAGGCTCCCAAACTGGCACCTAGTTATGTTGAAGATGAGAAAATGGTGCTTAGGTGCCCAAACTAGTGCTTAAGCGCCAGAAACGGTTGGGGACGATTTTGGACAATTTTTAGTGCTTCCAAGATGTTCTAGAAGGTCCTAGATGGCATTGCACACCCTAATTAGTTATTCAATGAATCTATACACATTTGAAATAAGATATGTGTCTCTTAAAGAAAAATGGGCTAAAATAAAGCAAATTGGAAAACCATCCAAACTGTCTCCTAGGTGCCATAATGTAGAACATTGTCTGGCGCATAGGTGCTAGAACCGGCACCTAGGCGCGATAGTTATCTTCTAGAAGATTTAATGAATGTGGTCAAATTTTAATGATGTTCCAGAAGCAACCATTGGTCATTTTCAAAGCTATACAAATAAAGATTAATTGTAAAGCTTAAGGGTGTCAGTTTAGAAAAATTTTGGAGTCTAAGGAGTTTTTAAAGGTAGTTTGGGTGTGCCTCTTAAAAGAGGCATGTGTGTGTTAGTGTGTGTGTGAGTAGAATATGTAGAATTCTATATATTCTTGAGAGATTGCTGAGGGATTTTGAGGGATATATTTAAGAAATGTACGAGCGACACATTGATCGATATGAGACTTTAGTGGAGAGATTTTATTCTTTCTTTCAGAGGGAAAAAGTTGAGTATTATGTTTTTCATTATCTTATAATTGTTGTAAACACTTTCTAGTGGATTTTTTTTATTTAAACAAAGTTTTCTGTTGTGTTTTATCCATGCTTCATAAGTAATTTCCTTTACTTTATTCTTTTAAAATGAAGTAATGGCAAGTGTAGGAAATTTATGTTTATGATAGAATTATTTTTTCTTTCATGTGATGAGTAATATCTCTTTTGATTTATCGACATAACTTGGGTGTCAATAGGTTATGTTAAAATTTGTTGTAAGTGAAACTAAGACATGGGAGAATGGTGATCTCGCAACTTGAGTGCACTCATATTGACCAGTTGGTTTGTAAAATAGTTAGGAGGCATTGCAACTTTTAAGGAAATATAATTTAATTATTTGTTTATATTAGATGCTTCTAGGTGACAGATAGTTCCATAAACTAATAGAATACTAAAGAGATATGTTCCTTGTTGGCATATAATTTATTACATAATTTTATCAATTCTTTTTCTTCTTATGTCATTATCTAAATTTTACTTTTCTTTTGCCATGAAATAGATGCATGTTTAGGAATCTAGATTTACTTATATAATCTCTTATTTTATAAATGTGGAGGTATTTTCACCGGTTCTTATTTTACTTTGCAAACCGATCACTTGTATTGTTAAGATTTGTGGAGAAATCTTATAGACGCGATCGTAGACTAAGATTTCTTAATTATTGAGTACCACATTTCACTTTGGAAGATCAAAAGTAATCGTCTGAGGGGGAGTGCAAATAGATCGGGAGATGAGATTTGATGGGCGTAGAAATGAATGTTTCTAAAGTGACAGGATAGATTCATCAATTTAATCTAAAAAGAGGAAAAATGGTCACTGGTAGGTCCTATAGAGAGGGCACAATTGGTAATCTTAAAATGAGACACTAGAACTTATCGAGCACTACAAATAACACTTTTGCACCAACCTTTAGATTAGCCAATGTTCTTTATGCCTTGACCAAATAGGCTAAGGAATATGTATGCTCCAATTTGCCACTATTACATTAAATTACAAGCATTTCATTCCTACGCATTATCTAGGTCATTGTACGAGATGGGTAGTCTTTAATATCTCAAAACTTTCCAAACAAATTTATCCAAATAAATTATCTTTATATTTAAGATTTTTATTTAGGAATAGTTATTAGAAAAACCACTTTAATCGACATTCTAAACTAAGGTATGATAGTATCAGACTTGAATTAGCCTAAAAGCTTTCTTATCTCGCTTCTCTGTGGAATCGAAAGTCCTATATTACCTGAAATGATATGTATACTTGTGTAGTTCCCCTAGTGTGTAAAATATTTTCTAAATTTTACAATATTTGGATTTTGCATGCTAGCAACAATTTATAAATTGGGTCAAGTTTTTTGCCATCTTTAGGGAACTTAAATCACTACATAATTGCGGTCAAGTCAGTATGCTCAGAATAAAAGCAATTAGTAACAGGAAGAAAACCATAAAATACATTGATTCAGTCCGTAGTAAACTCAACTCCTCTGCCTCGAATAAAAACTTATTCATCAGCTACATCTGTTAAATTCGCATAAATTCTCGTACCACCGCTACGATGGTAATGATAGTAAAATAAAAAAAGCCTCCTAGTGTCTTCCTACCGTAATGTTCTCAACAGCCTTACAAGGGTGGTAGAAACATTGCTTCGTGATAAGTTTTCTCGTAGTAGCAAATTCTGTATAACTAATCTGCACATTAACTCTAACAAAATTTGTTCTATCAAAAACCTCCTTTTTTTTCCTCGTTTAGTCTTTGGAGCCATTTAAAAATTTGAAGAAAAATTCAAACAAAATTTTAGAATTAAGATAGACAGCTTTGTATAAGCATTTTCAAACTAACAACACTAAAATCGATGGATTTTGCACTCAAAAATAAAATATTTTGGAAATTTTTTGTCTCCTCTCAATACATGAAAAATCCATGGTGCAATCAAAAAATAAATACACCAAATGTAGATTTAACCTCGATATAATGAAATCTGATGATTTCAAGCCATGAAACTTCAAGATTGAAACTCTAAAAGGAACCATAAGATGAATTTTTATGAAAAATGCGAAAGATGATTGGCCAACAAAAATGGGGTCGGTCTGGATAAAATCACAAAAATGGTAAGATTCAGCCCGTTCAGGTGAACCAGCACCTAGGCGCCATACTGTTTGGATACATGGCACTTAGGCGCCAATTCTGGTGCCTAGGCACTAGACTCAAAAAATTTATTCGTTTTCTTCTTTTTTATTAAAAATAATTTCTAACCATACCATAGTAGGCAACTCACCATGAAACTAATAAATTCAACTTCCAATTTCACATTTAACATTCTGCAAACAACTTCTAACTCCAAAAATTTCAATCAAAATTTCCAATATAAGATTAATTCCATCATTCTAACACAAGATTTAACACAAAGAATATTTCATTCCAAATATTCAATAATCAGTTCAACAAACACAGAAAAACACAATAAATCATTTAATAATCAATAATTCAATACCTAAACAACTTCGTGAAGAAGTCACACACCACAAATCCAATACTTGCATAAATCACAATTAAACAACACTCGTAGCTTTTCTAGACTTCAATGATTGTTGATTGGAATTTCATCCCCCCTTTCCCATGATAAAGTACTACGAAGAAAGGTATGAAAAAATGTGATACAAGGGAATTCCATGGTCGTCTTCTCATCAATCTAATTATTTTTACTATACATAGTTACCTGATAATCTTGGTAGCATGCCAAATGATCAGATTGAAACTTCATTTGCCACTGCACTTACATTCCATGGCTGTCTTTGTCGTCAATGCACATACGTTCCCGTCTGCCAAAGGGAAAGAAATTTTGCATGAAGATAAATCTGATGATACCTTTCTCGTCCCACCGCCAGTCTTCAATATTGGCTCAAGTTCTAGACCTCCCCTGTCAATCAAATCTCAAAGAAGAAATCACAACCGTAGGATTTGTAACGCCACCAGAGCACAAGTTGCAAGCCTGCCAGCAATTGATGAGATTCCTCAACAGGAGAAACTCCAACAATTGATGAGATTCCTCAATAGGAGAAACTCAGTACCAGATACCTCTCCTCTTCTTTGAGGTAGCAGGTTCCACCCATTAGCTGTTAGGAGATGAGAGCCTTCATAGGATCACCACTACACTTCCAAGACCACATAGTTGTGATAAGGTGAGGGAGAGGCCCACACCTATCACCTGAGCTCACACCCTTCTACGAAAATTGTTTGAAATAGAGGGTTGTTATATCGCAAAGCTTCTCAAGAGGATAGGATGTGCATTATCCGATGAAATTAAGGGTAAAATTCTGAAAATCGAAAGACTTGTCTGAGTTTATATCAAACACCATCTGGGAAAATGTGTTGATATAGCTGCTACAGATGATACTATAAGCAATCAGTTAAGTCCCGAATGGGTCCGAGAGTACTAGCAACCGACGATCATAAGGTACCCCAAAAGTGAAAGAATGATAAAGCATTATTCTCCTCTGTGCATGGTCTACACACTAGGGAGCACACATCCCATCGTTAGCCCAATATCCCTGCTGAGACACCTCATCTCAAGGCGTCAACTTTTAAAAGGAAAGTGTGGTTACTGATCCACATAAAAATTATCTATTTTTTAGTGTAAATTTCAAGCTCATTTTATGCACATTTTTAATGATATTACACTTTAATGGAAGGTATTTTGCATATTTTTTTCTTCAAGTAGAAAAATATGATTTTAGAGAAATGAAGCAAAAACTATGCAATTTTGAGCAAAAAATGAGCAAGGAAGAAAATTCTGACTTGGCACATATTCATATGTCTTTCAATGCTTGATATATTTTATATTTCTCACATGTTTTTGATTGAAATTATACTTTTAAGAAAAGGTTGTTTTTATTTCTATCTTGTAGGTGAAGATGTTAGGAACACAACACAACTGAAATGGGGCGAAGCGGAGTTGAAACGGAGCTAAACAGAGCAAATGGTGGACCTGCACAGAGGGTGGCGCCTAGGTGCAACAACTTGGCTCCAAAGCACCAGAATCATCCAAAAACAGTTATTAGACAGATTATTGACAACTTTTGGCCATTCTAGGGTGTTCTAGAAGTTTCTTGACATTATTCACGCCCCAAATCAGTTATACAATGAATATAGACACATGGAGTGGTTATTAAACGAAGAGATGTGTCGTTTGAATGAGGGGATGTGTCTATTAGGCAGAATGAACTGGTGCATAGGAACTAGATCTCGGCGCCTAGGTGCCACAGTTACTTTCTAGAAGATTCATTAAATTTGGACGAAATTTGAAGAGGTGCCTTAAGCAACTCCTGGTCATTTTCGAAGCCCTATAAATATGGATCATTTCTACAGCCAAAGGACCCCGTTTCAATTCATTTTCTTTTGTGTGAGCCATTTTAGAGTTAGGTTTAAATATGAAGATGTAGATTTCTACATCATATGGAGAGATTGGTGAGGGATTTTTGAGAGATGTATGAGCGAATCATGGATTGGGTGGAGACTTTGGTGGAGATATTTTCTTCTTTCTTTCAGAGAAAAAAACTAAGCATTGTGTTCTTCATTTTCTTGTAATTGTTATAAACACTTTCTGGTGGATTTTCTTTGATTTGAACAAGGTTTTCTGTTGTGTTTTATCCATGCTTCGTAAGTAATGTTCATTATTATTTTCATTTACTTTTGTTTTGTAATGAAATAGATGCATGTTTAGGAAATAAGATTTGCTTAGATATTCTCTTACTAAATTATGGTGATGATATTCATACCGGATCTTCATTTACTTTATAAATTGATCACTTGTATTGTTAAAATCTGTTAAGGAATTATGAGATCTAACCGAAGATGAGTTCTTAACTAGTAGATATCAGATTGATCTTTGGGTAATCGAAGGCCTTGAGCGGTTATTCATGGTGAAGTGCAAATAAATAGGGAGATATTGTTTATTGGGCATAGAATTGATTAGTTTCTAGAGTGACAGACTAAATTCTAATAATTTGGTTTTCAGAAAGGGAACGGGTCACCAGTAGGGCCTACCATAGCCACCCTTGGACATTTAGAAGTGTGAGCCTAGATTAACCCATTCTACTAATAATAGATCCTGAACCAATCTATAGATTAGCTAATGTTCTTCATGCTATCGAGAGAAGGTAAAGAATAGGATTGCTTCTATTTGGCACCACAACATTAAATTCTAAGCATTTTTTTCCTGCAAATTTTCTAAGTAATTGCAAGAGAAAGGTAGTCATTAACATCTCAAAATTCTTTAAACCAATTTATCTCGATTAGTTATCTTTTTATTTAAGATTTTTATTTTGGATTAGTTATTAGAAAAATCATTATAATCGACATTCCAAATTTTGGCATTATAGAAATAGACTGGAATTAGCCTAAAGAATTTTTTACCTCGCTTCTCTGTGGGATCGATACTGGGGTTATAAAAGAAAACCCTATATTACTTGAAACGATACGTATACTTGCGTAGCAACTCTAGTGTGTAAAATATTTTCTAAAATTTTACAATATTTTGATTTTTCACACTAGCCGCCATTTATGAATTGGGTTATGTTTTTGCCAGCTTTTGGAAGCAAAAATTACTGTGTAATTGCGGGTCGGGTCAAGTTTTTGGCCATCTTTTAGAAGCAAAAATTATTGTATAATTGCGGGCGGGTCAAATTTTTGGAACCGTTGATGGAGAAAAACAGTAAGAATTTTTAGGAGAATTTAGTTAAACCTGAAAAACTTAGTTTTGGAATTTATATTATTATTATTGTATCATGTATTTAATTATTGTGTGTTTATTTTAAATAAAATTAAAAATACCAAAAATAATTTTTTTTTATATCTATACTATTAGTTAAGTCATTAGATTTGTGTGAGCCAGATCAAGAGAGAGCTTTAAGGATGATGATGAATTAGAAAAGACTTCGTGAATTTAATGTAGAAACGGCGGATCAACAATATAATGATTATTCAGATTTGGATTATAAATGGATAGAAATTGGCCATGAGATGCACTATCATTATTTTGATTATTACAACCGAGGTTGGGAAAATTATTCAAGCTTTAACTGGAATACTAATTTTGGAGGAGAATACCAAATTTGGGAAGAAAATCAATTTAATCAGATATGTGATTGGAAGAATTAGGGCGACTTTAATGATGGATTTTCCTTTCCTTATAGATTTTACTCCAACCCACTAGATGAGGAGAAAGAATTTTTTTTAGAAAAAGTTTTTAATCAAATGGAGAATCAATTAGAAAGTCAAGAGGTCGCAATAAAGAATATAGAAAATCAATTGGGGCAGATTATTAATGCAATTAACAGTTACCCCACAGAGATTTTACTTAGTGACTCTGAGATAAACCTTAAGGATATGAATAATGAACAAGAGAAAGATTTCAAACTAAGACATAGAAGAGAATTTGAGGATATGTTTTAAAAGTGCTTTGAATTGATAATTAAGGATAAAGAATTAGAAGATAATTTGAATCAAAAAAGCAATCTAGAAGAATTTGATCCAGAATCTGAACTATCTAACGAGAATCCGATCCAAAATTTGAGAGATCTTGAACTATCTTATAGAGATCCATTTCTTATGAATTTTAAGGATGATATTGATATGGAAATTGAGAAAATTAAAAGAAGAGTGTTATATCTAGAATGAAACTTGAGGGACAACGATATAAATCATTCTAAAAAGGAAAAGCTGAAAGAAAAATTAAAATTTAAGAATTTTTTAGAAATTCCTGGATCCGAAAAAGAATGGGCAATTGATCAAGGATTATTAAAATGGAATTTTGATTGAGGAGGAAACAATTGTCAGGCTGACGACGTTAAACCAAGTGCTTTATGCGAGGCAACCCATACTTATCAGCTGTCGGGCTGATGACAATAAATCATGCTCTTCATGGGAGGCAATTCATGCTTATCTTTGCTAGTATTTTTATGTGTTGTTTTGTGTTTGCTTTAGTGAGGATTAGATTATTGTTGTGAGGTTATGCCTTAGTCTTGACTGAATTTGTATATGACTTTTGGAAGTAGCAGACTAACGAGTCTGTTATAACTCAGTTCTCAACCGGAGCTGAGCATTACCTTGAAGCATGTAGAGTTTGGACTTGGCCCACTCCATATCAACTCTATTACTTCCTTTATTTGACTTTTTTTCACTAAGTAAGGTCATGAAGTTGCTTAACGAACAACATCAATGAACTGCACTATTTTTATTTATCAGATTATCTTTATTAGTGTAGTTTCTTCTGTTAGAAATTGAAAGTACGGAGGGAAAATGTGAGTAGAAAGGAGATGAAATTAACCTCAATTGATATTTGTTTATGAATCTGTGATTCTAGGTATTCTAGTTTGTGTGTTTTTTTGTGTTTGTGTTACAACAATTTGGAGATTTAAATAACACTTAAATATATATTCCTATGCCGATACATGTCCTGCTTATTTGACCTTTCTTTAGTTTAATTTTGTGTAGCGTATTTAGTTTAGATTTACTTTCTATTGCAAATAGTTATGTCTTGATGAATATTTGTAGATGTTTTTGACAAACATTTGTGGTAGATAGAATTTCTAAACTATTTTTCTTGCTGCTTATATTTCTATGATGAATGTTATACATGTTTAAATTTAAGTTTGGGGAAAGGAAGACTAAAATATTTTAAAGTTAATATACTTTCTTTAAGTTTAATATTATAACAAGCATGTTTTAAGGCTATGTTTACTTTCTCGTGCAGTCATTCTATCCTGATTATGCATGTATATAAATTTGATAGGATGTTGTAGTAGTTAGTAGATTTAACTTTTATTTTTCTTCCTCTTACATTTTATGGAATTAATTGTAAAATATTTTAAAATTCAAGTTTGGGGGGAATGAAAAACAATTTTCAAAAACATAAATTTTATTTGTCCTCAAAAATGCTATAAATAAATTTGATTTTTGATTTAAAAATAATTATGTGTATGAAGTTATATTAGGGAAATAAAATTTTTAATATAGAAACTAGAAAGAAAATTTAGTTAAAATTTATAGTAGTGATGAAAAATTTAAAGTTAATTTTTTTTAGTGAAGAAATGATAAATATTGTCTAACCATCTTAAAGTAGTGAAGAAATTTATAGTAGAAAAATAAAAAGTAATTTATAGTAGTGAAGAAATTTAAAATTTAGTAAGAAATGATTTATTTTTAGAAAAATAAAAGGATTAAACTTTTTTTTCAATATTTAAATTTCTTTTATTAAAAAATATTTTTCAAAACTGTTATTATATTTCTAAGTAAATGATATATATCTACCTTATGCTTTAGGAAAGGAAAGGTGGAATTAAAAATAATTAAAGGCCTATCCAGATATATTAATTCTGGCCTAAAAAAAATTAAAAAATAAAAAAAAATAAAAAAAAGAAAAAGACAAGAAAATAAAAGCATAGTATGTGAAGAAGGTAGGAGAAGCTTGAGGATTAAAGGGTCTAATAAAAAATTGGATCCACACCTGAGCTTTTTAAAGTATAAGATTTGAGAAATCTTAAGCTAAAAATATAATATAGTTAATATAATTATTTTTAATAAAGATTTTTATGTAAAGAAAAAAAAATGTCTAACCCCTATATTTTGAAAGATCTACAAGTATTTCTGAATTATAAAGCAAAATAATTTTCATACTCTTTGATCTAAGAGATTTTTAAACTTCAAACTGGTCTCATTTACTAAAATTTTTTTAAAATTGGACAACTATATTTCTAGAATAAAATTTAAGAAACACCTAAAGAAAATCATACTCCTGATTTGCTTATGTGGTTTCAGATGATTATAGTGTTACTTGAGGACAAGTAACGTTTACGTTTGGGGGAATTTGATCCACTTAAAAATTATCAATTTTTCAGTGTAAATTTCAAGCTCATTTTATGCACATTTTTAATGCTATTAAACTTTAAAGGAATTTATTTTGCATATTTTTGTCTTCAAATATAAAAATATGATTTTAGATAAAATGAAGCAAAAACTATGCAATTTTGAGCCAAAAATGATCAAGGAAAAAAATTCAAACTTGGCACATTTCGATATGTCTTTCTATGCTTAATATCTTTTATATTTATCGCATATTTTTGAAAGAAATTATAATTTTGAGAAAGGATGTTTTTATATCTATCTTGTAGGTGAAGATGTTAGGAACACAAGACAACTAAAATAGGGTGAAACAGAGTTAAAACGAAGCCAAACGGAAGAAAACAGTGGAGCTGCGCAGACGGTGGCGCCTAGGCGCAAGAACTTGGCACCTAGGAGCCAGAATCGTCGAAAAATAGTTATTGGATGGATTATTGATAGCTCTTGGCCATTCTAGGGTGTTCTAGAAATTCCTTGACATTATGCACGCCCCAAATCAGTTATACGATGAATACAGACACTTGGAGTAGTTATTAAATGAAGAGATGTGTCATTTGAATGAAGGGGTGTGTCCATTGGGCAGAATGAACGGGCTCCTAGGCGCCAAATCCCGGCGCCTAGGCACCACAGTTACTTTCTAGAAGATTTACTAAATTTGGACGAATTTTGAAGAGGTGCCTTAAGCAACCCATGGTCATATTTGAAGCCCTATAAATATGGATCATTTCTACAGCCAATGGGCCCCCGTTTCAAGTCATTTTCTTTAGGGTGAGCCATTTTAGAGTTAGGTTTAAGCATGAGATGTAGATTTCTACATCTTATGGAGAGATTGGTGAGGGATTTTTGAGAGATGTATGAGCGGTGCATGGATTGGCGGGAGACTTTGGTGGAGAGATTTTCTTCTTTCATTCAGAGGAAAATGCTAAGTATTGTGTTTTTCATTTTCATGTAATTGTTGTAAACACATTCTGGTGGATTTTTTTATTTAAAAAAAGATTTCTGTTGTGTTTTATCCATTCTTCGTAAGGAATTTTCATTATTATTTTGATTTACTTTTGTTTTGTAATGAAGTAGATGCATGTTTATGAATTAAGATTTGCTTAGACATTCTCTTACTAAATTATGGTGATGATATTCATACCGGATCTTCATTTACTTTACAAATTGATCACTTGTATTGTTAAAATCTATTGAAGAATTCTGAGTCCTAACCAGAGATAAGTTCTTAACGAGTAGATATCACATGGATCTTTGGGTAATCTAATGCCTTAAGAGGGTTATTCATGGTGAAGTGCAAATAAATAGGGAGATATTGTTTATTGGGCATAGAATTGATTATTTTTTAGAGTGGCAGACTAAATTCTAATAATTTGGTTTATAGAAAGGGAACGGGTCACTAGTAGGGCCGACCATAGCCACCCTTGGACATCTAGAAGTGTGAGCCTAGATTAACCCATTCTACTAATAATACATCTTGAAACAATCTATAGATTAGCCGATATTCTTTATATTATCGAGCGAAGGTAAAGAATAGGATTTCTTCTATTTGGTACTACAACATTAAATTCTAAGAATTTCTTTCCTACACATTATCTATGTAATTGCAAGAGAAAGGTAGTCTTTAGCATCTCAAAATTCTCCATACCAATTTATATAGATTAGTTATCTTTTTATTTAAGATTTGTATTTAGGATTTGTTATTAGAAAAATCATTATAATCGACGTTCCAAATTTAGGCCTTACAGAAATAGACTGGAATTAGCCTAAAGAATTTCTTACCTCGCTTCTCTGTGGGATCGATACTGGGGTTATAAAAGAAAATCCTATATTACCTGAAACGATACGTATACTTACGTAGTACCCCTAGCATGTAAAATAATTTCTAAAATTTTATGAAATTTCAATTTTTCACACTAGCCGCTATTTATAAATTGGGTCAAGTTTTTGGCCATCTTTTGAAAACAAAAATTACTGTGTAATTGCGGGTCAAGTCATGTTTTTGGCCAACTTTTGGAAGCAAAAATTACTGCGTAATTGCGGGTCGGGTCAGTTACCAAGAGGTGTTGTACCAATACATTCTGGAAAGTCTGTTGACCATAGAATGGATCATGAGTCTGATATTCCAGTTACCAAGAGGTGTTGTACCAGCCTTAGAAGGAGTATGTGATCCACCTAAAAATTACCAGTTTTTAGTGTATATTTCATGATCATTTTATGTACATTTTTATGATATGACACTATAAAGGAAGGTATTTTGCATGTTTTTTTGTTTGAGGTATAAGAAAGGACTTTTGGAGAAAATGAAGCAAAAATGGTGCAATTTTAAGCCAAAATGAGCAAGGAAGAAAGTTTTGATCAGACACATATCGATATTTTTTTCTGTACTTAATCTCTTTTACTTTTGTCACATGTTTTTTGAATGAAACTACAAGTGAAAGAAAGGTTGTTTTCATGCTAAATTTGTAGGCCTGATGTTAGGAGCACAACGCAACTTAAATGGGGTGAAAGGGAGTAGAAACGGAGCCAAACACTGAAGTTGTTGTAGGGTTGCTCCTAGGCTCCCAAACTGGCTCCTAGTTATGTTGAAGATGAGAAAATGGTGCTTAGGTGCCAAAACTAGTGCTTAAGTGCCAGAAACGGTTGGGGATGATTTTTGACAGTTTTTAGTGCTTCGAAGATGTTCTAGAACGTCCTAGATGGCATTGCACTCCCTTATTAGTTATTCAATGAATCTATACACATTTGAAATATGATATGTGTCTCTTAGAGAAAAATGGGCTAAATTAAAGCAAATTGGAAAACCATCCAAACTGTCTCCTAGGTGCCATAGTGTAGAACTTTGTCTGGCGCATAGGTGCTAGAACCGGCGCCTAGGCACGATAGTTATCTTCTAGAAGATTTAATGAATGTGGAAAAATTTTAATCATGTTCCAGAAGCAACCATTGGTCATTTTCAAAGCTATACAAATAGAGATTCATTGTAAAGCTTAAGCGAGTCAGTTTAGAAATATTTTGGAGTCTAAGGAGTTTTTAAAGGTAGTTTGGGTGTGCCTCTTAAAAGAGGCATGTGTGTTAGTGTGTGTGTGAGTAGAATATGTAGAATTCTATATATTCTAGAGAGATTGCTGAGGGATTTATTTAAGAAATGTACGAGCGACACATTGATCGACATGAGACTTTAATGGAGAGATTTTATTCTTTCTTTCAGAGGGAAAAAGTTGAGTATTATGTTTTTCATTATCTTGTAATTGTTGTAAACACTTTCTAGTGGATTTTTTTTTATTTAAACAAAGTTTTCTGTTGTGTTTTATCCATGCTTCATAAGTAATTTACTTTACTTTATTCTTTTAAAATGAAGTAATGGCAAGTGTAGGAAATTTATGTTTATGATAGAATTATTTTTACTTTCATGTGATGAGTAATATCTCTTTTGATTTATCGACATAACTTGGGTGTCAATAGGTTATGTTAAAATCTGTTGTAAGCGAAACTAAGACTTGGGAGAATGGTGATCTCGCAACTTGAGTGCACTCATATTGACCAGTTGGTTTGTAAAATAGTTAGGAGGCATTGCAACTTTTAAGGAAATATAATTTAATTATTTGTTTATATTAGATGCTTCTAGGTGACAGATAGTTCCATAAACTAATAGAATACTAAAGAGATATGTTCCTTGTTGGCATATAATTTATTACATAATTTTATCAATTCTTTTACTTCTTATGTCATTATCTAAATTTTACTTTTCTTTTGCCATGAAATAGATGCATGTTTAGGAATCTAGATTTACTTATATATTCTCTTATTTTATAAATGTGGAGGTATTTTCACCGGTTCTTATTTTACTTTGCAAACCGATCACTTGTATTGTTAAGATTTGTGGAGAAATCTTATAGACGCAACCGTGGACTAAGATTTCTTAATTATTGAGTACCACATTTGACTTTGGAAGATCAAAAGTAATCGTCTGAGGGGGAGTTCAAATAGATCGGGAGATGAGATTTAATGGGCGTAGAAATGAATGTTTCTAAAGTGAGAGGATAGATTCATCAATTTAATCTAAAAAGAGGAAAAATGGTCACTAGTAGGTCCTATAGAGAGGGCACAATGGGTAATCCTAAAATGAGACACTATAACTTATCCAACACTACTAATAACACATTTGCACCAACATTTAGATTAGCCAATGTTCTTTATGCCTTGACCATAGGCTAAGGAATATGTATGCTCCAATTTGCACTACTACATTAAATTATAAGCATTTCATTCCTACGCATTATCTAGGTCATTGTACGAGATGGGTAGTCTTTAATATCTCAAAACTCTCCAAAGAAATTTATCCAAATAAATTGTCTTTATATTTAAGATTTTTATTTAGGAATAGTTATTAGAAAAACCACTTTAATCGACATTCTAAACTAAGGTCGGATAGTATCAGACTTGAATTAGCCTAAAAGCTTTCTTATCTCGCTTCTCTGTGGAATCGAAAGTCCTATATTACCTGAAATGATATGTATACTTGTGTAGTTCTCCTAGTGTGTAAACTATTTTCTAAATTTTACAATATTTGGATTTTGCATGCTAGCAACAATTTATAAATTGGGTCAAGTTTTTTGCCATCTTTAGGGAACTTAAAACACTACGTAATTGCGGTCAAGTCAATATGCTCAGAATAAAAGCAATTAGTAACTGGAAGAAAACCATAAAATACATTGATTCAGTCCGTAGTAAACTCAACTCCTCTGCCCCGAATAAAAACTTATTCATCAGCTACATCAGTTAAATTCTCATAAAATTCTCGTACCACCGCTACGATGGTAATGATAGTAAAATAAAAAAAGCCTCGTAGTGTCTTCCTACCATAATATTCTCAACAACCTCACAAGGGTGGTAGAAACTTTGCTTCGTGATAAGTTTTCTCGTAGTAGCAAATTCTTTATAACTAATCTGCACATTAACTCTAACAAAATTTGTTCTATCAAAAACCTCCTTTTTTTTTCCTTGTTTAGTCTTTGGAGCCATTTAAAAATTTGAAGAAAAATTCAAACAAAATTTTAGAATTAAGACAGACAGCTTTGTATAAGCATTTTCAAACTAACAACACTAAAATCGATGGATTTTGCACTCAAAAATAAAATATTTTGGAAATTTTTTGTCTCCTCTTAATACATGAAAAATCCATGGTGCAATCAAAAAATAAATACACCAAATGTAGATTTAATCTCGATATAATGAAATCTGATGATTTCAAGCCATGAAACTTCAAGATTGAAACTCTAAAAGGAACCATAAGATGAGTTTTTATGAAAAATGCGAAAGATGCTTGGCCAACAAAAATGGGGTCGGTCTGGATAAAATCACAAAAATGGTAAGATTCAGCCCGTTCAGGTGAAACGACACCTAGGCGCCATACTGTTTGGATACATGGCACTTAGGCACCAATTCTGGTGCCTAGGCACTAGACTCAAAAAATTTTATTCGTTTTCTTCTTTTTTATTAAAAATAATTTCTAAGCATACCATAGTAGGAAACTCACCATAAAACTAATAAATTCAAATTCCAATTTCACATTTAACATTCTGCAAACAACTTCTAACTCCAAAAATTTCAATCCAAATTTCCAATATAAGATTAATTCCATCACTCTAACACAAGATTTAACACAAAGAATATTTCATTCCAAATATTCAATAATCAGTTCAACAAACACAGAAAAACATAATAAATCATTTAATAATCAATAATTCAATACCTCAACAACTTCGTGAAGAAGTCACACACCACACATCCAATACTTGCATAAATCACAATTAAACAACACTCATAGCTTTTCTAGACTTCAATGATTGTTTATTGAAATTTCATCCCCCCTTTCCCGTGATAAAGCACTACGAAGAAAGGTATGAAAAAAATGATACAAGGGAATTCTATGGTCGTCTTCTCATCAATCTAATTATTTTTACTATACATAGTTACCTGATAATCTTGGTAACATGCCAAATGATCAGATTGAAACTTCATTTGCCACTGCACTTAAATTCCATGGCTGTCTTTGTCGTCACTGTACCTACATTCCCGTCTGCCAAAGGGAAAGAAATTTTGCATGAAGATAAATCTGATGATACCTTTCTTGTCCCACCGCCAGTCTTCAATATTGGCTCAAGTTCTAGACCTCCCCTGTCGATCAAATCTCAAAGAAGAAATCACAACCGCAGGATTCGCAACGCCACCAGAGCACAAGTTGCAAGCCTGCCAGCAATTGATGAGATTCCTCAACAGGAGAAACTCCAGCAATTGATGAGATTCCTCAACAGGAGAAACTCAGTACCAAATACCTCTCCTCTTCTTTGAGGTAGCAGGTTCCCCCCATTAGCTGTTACTACTGGAGATGAGAGCCTTCATAGGATCACCGCTACACTTCCAACACCACATAGTTGTGATAAGGTGAGGGAGAGGCCCACACCTATCACTTGAGCTCACACCCTTCTACGAAAATTGTTTGAAATAGAGGGTTGTTATATCGCAAAGCTTCTCAAGAGGATAGGATGTGCATTATCCGATGAAATTAAGAGTAAAATTCTTAAAATCGAAAGACTTGTCTGATTTTACATCAAACACCATTTGGGAAAATGTGTTGATATAGCTTCTACAGATGATACTATAAGCAATCAGTTAAGTCCCGAATGGGTCAAAGAGTACTTGCTACCGACGATCATAAGGTACCCCGAAAGTGAAAGAATGATAAAGCATTATTCTCCTCTGTACATGGTCTACACATTATGGAGCACACATCCCCTCGTTACCCCAATATCCCTGCTGAGACACCTCATCTCAAGGCGTCCACTTTTAAAAGGAAAGTGTGGTTACTGATCCACATAAAAATTACCTATTTTTTAGTGTAAATTTCAAGCTCATTTTATGCACATTTTTAATGATATTACACTTTAATGCACATTTTTAATGATATTACACTTTAAATTTCAAGCTCATTTTATGCACATTTTTAATGATATTGCGGGTCAGGTCAAGTTTTTGGCCAACTTTTGGAAGCAAAAATTACTACGTAATTGCGGGTCGGGTCAGTTACCAAGAGGTGTTGTACCAGTACATTCTGGAAAGTCTGTTGACCACAGAATGGATCATGAGTCTGATATTCCTGTTGCCACTACCACCGTTACTTTCGAATTATTTGTAGAGAAGAGTGACAGCGCAGAGAAGCCTACAGATTTAAAACTGACTAAGAAGAAAACAGTTGATGATAAAGTTTGAAGGCTCCGAGCAGAAATTTATGAGTTAGCCAAATAACAATGTTGGATATTGATGATGAAAATTATTTCCTGTCAGATTACATGGATGAAGAATTCATGGAAATTAATATGGTTGAAACTTGGTCCACGTCATCTGCGTGCATGCTCCTAGTGAGGAGAACACCGCAGATGAGCTGCAGAGGACCATCATAACGAGGGATGAATAGATTAGCCTCTTAGAGATGAAAATGGAGGAAATGACTGTCGCCAAGACTGCCATTGCTACACTCTACGTGTAATCGCAGTCAAGACCCACAGCGTCTCCAGAGACTAACCAACCAGAGGTCATGCACATTGCCGATGAAAGAAGAGAGGTTGCTTCAGCCAATGAAGATGAGTCACCGAGAAGAGATCCAACTCGGAATCCGCTAGAAAAGGACATTAAACACATGGTCGAACAGCAAGTTTGGGAGGCCTTAGTTCAGTCCAAAGGTGGAGCATCGGTTTCGAAGGGTACACTCTACCCGAAGGAGTTTGATATCGTACCTTACCCCAAAGGCTTCGTACCCTTAAATTTCAAGACGTTCGACGGCATAGGAAATCCTTGCCAGCACATATCACATTTTAGAGCTAGTTGTTGTAACACAAGAGGAGGTGAATCTCTGTTGTTTCATCAATTCGGCAACAGCTTGTCAAGAATAGTGTTTGATTGGCATGCTAAGCTTATCAATGGATCAGTAAAGACTTATACGGAAATGGAAAACATATTCATGAAGAGTTTCACCTGTTCCCGACATCATGTTACCGTAGGAGATCACATGGTTCAGCGGCAGAAGCCCGACAAGACTTTGGTTGATTACATTCTGAGGTGGATAAACTTAAGCATGAAATGTGAACCTCAGCTACAAGAACAGCTCGTGATCGCGATACTATTTAAGAGTATCCGCAGTCCGGTAGCCTTCATGCTTAAGGGTATCAGCATCAAGTCCTTCGAGAAGCTACTTAACAAAGCTAGCAGCCTAAAAGAAGAAGTCAAAAACAGGGAACCTGCAGATACGACAAAGAAAGCAAAACATACTAAAGCATACGAGAAGGGATCTGGCATAGTGGCAACAATAGACAAAGGAAAGAAGCCAATGAGGATTCATCCTGAGCAGTTTCCATAATGAATACTTGAAAGAACCTGAAAGAGGTTCTATAAATGTGATTTCAACTGAGCAAATCTCTCTGATTGATCCATATGTCGGCAAAGGCAGATGGAGCATGATTTGGATGTGCTCAAGAAAGTCCTGGATCAAATCCAGTCTACTCCAAAGAAAGCTGTTGTCCGGAGTCTACCGCTAGCCCAATCCATGATTAAAGCCTCTCCGAGGAGGCCACTACAACAAGAATGGAGAAAAAAGCAGATTTTGAATGAAATTAAGGACAATAGCGTGAAGGGTAGGATAGAGGCTGCCTCTATTAGATTAGTTGTTTCAGATTCGGGAGTGAAGCCCCTCGAACCCCTGACTTTGTACCATTATCTTTATGCCCCTCCAGGTCTCATAATGATAATATAAATGATGTTGGCTACGTTCTAACTGTCTCTAGTGATGAAGCAACTAATCACAACCTCTCTAATGCCGATTTTGATTCCCAAAATGATCCTCAAATCTTGGTTATTCCCGACGAACATGTTGACAAAAACAAATAAGATATTGACAACACCGGCTACCACAACACCAGAAGTGAGGAGCCAGTCCTCGAATGCAAAGGAGCTCCACTTGCTGTCAATGTGGACTTTTTAGATACATAAGAGCCAGATACAGTAATAGAAGGATCTCGGGATCCAGAAGAAGAAGAAATAATACAAGTACCCTTAAGAAGTGACAATGTGCTGCCGCTAAGGACAACTCCAATGAATAAAGGAAAGCATGCAATTACTCGTGAAGAAGTATCTCCAGCAATGGAAGAACTACAAGTTCAAAATGAAATTAAAGATTCAAACAAAGTAGATTACAACGTGCTAGCTCATCTCAGGAAGTTGTCAGCCAAACTAAGCATTTATGACGCTCTTATCTTATGAAAGAAGATTAGAGAAAATTTGATCAAAGATCTACTTAATCTGAATATTTTCTTAACACAATTGGCTAGCACATCGTCAGATGAAGTTTGCACTTTGAAAGAATAGTCTAGTGTAACCTTCACCGATGAAGATTTGCTACTCGGTACAGTGATCACAACCGTCTGCTCTACATTTTCGTCATCATCGACAGGTTCATACTTTCCAGAGTGTTAGTAGATCCTGGAGCGTCACTCAAAATAATTAGTTTATGAAAACTAGCTTATTGGGACATCGACGGTCGAGAAATGTCTATGGATAAAATGATACTAAGAGGATTCAACCAGAAAGGAGAAAGTTCCCTTCGATCTATAACATTACAAATGAAATTTGGAAATCTAATAACAACTGCAAAATTCCATGTCATTGATGAGGATGCAACGTTCAATACCCTGCCTGGTCAGCCGTGGGTTCACTAGTACAACATGGTCCTGTCGTCGCTTCACCAATGGATCAATTACTATAAGGACATACAATAACATTACATTAAGGGAGACTTACAACCTTTTTTAATACATGAAGTAGGCATTCATGAAGACTCCACCTACTACGCTCCCTCGAAGAGAACAATACTTTCAAGAGAAATTATGATAACTAAATCAGAAGATTCAAAGGAACTACAAAAATGGAACCATACAGCTCCAATTCAACAATCACCCATGACTCCTTCACAATGACTTGGTGGAGGTTCTTTTAGCCCACACATCCAAGGTCGAGGCCGGGAATGTGATCGAGGAAAAACTCACCAGATTGTTGAATAGATAAAGCCGATGATCAGCATTGAAGTAGAAGGAAGCTCTGAAAAAGATAAAAAAACAATTATGATAAGTCAGAAGAAGCCTCTGTTTGAGATTTCTGCGGATGACACAAGAAGGGATGAATATGAATCAATGTATGATCGGATTAATCATTATGTTAAAGCCATGACTCTATATCTGATCCATCCTCAAAAGGTCGAGAGTATGGAAGTCAAGGAAGCCCATAATGATGGTTTTAAACTGATCAAGTTTTACAAAGCTTCTCTTGAACCTTGTTTAATTCTCAAAGAAATAAACTCTATTGAATTAATTGAATTAGCTTTTTGTTACAATAACCTTATGTACAAAAGTTAATTCAACTAGGATATGTTCCAAAGAAAATGCCAAAAGATAAGTTAAAATCGTTCGACAAAATATGGAATACAAAAGGAAAGAAACTCAACTTGAAAGAAGGCTTTAGGTTCGGCATGATCGGACCTGTCGATAACTCAGGATTTTGCATGGTTGTTACTAGTCAGCTAGTGGAAGATTTCTTGTTCATCCAAGATGAATACAAGGATCAACCAATAGAAGAGGCTCCGCCAGAATTCGAAGAAGAAATTAAATCAACCTTAGAAGAATTAAAAGAAATCAACCTCGGGGCTGAGTAGCAGCCCGACCAACTTTCATAAGTTTGTTACTCAACAAAGAAGAGGTTACAGACTTGGTCTGGTTACTGTCAGTATTCAAAGATTGCTTCACTTGGAACTATGACGAAACGTCTGGATTATTTCCAAAGGTTGTAGTTTACCGACTAGGAGTGGATCAAAATACAAGACCAGTGAAACAAGCTCCCAGAAGAATGTGCCTCGAAATTAAACAGAAAATTAAGACAAAATATATAAATTAATAGATACTATTTTTATCCAGGATGAACAATATCCGACATGGTTAGCCAACTTCGTTTCAGTAAAGAAGAAAAATAAATGAATCTGAGTGTGTGTCAACATCAGGGATTTGAACTAAACATGTCCGAAAGAAGTATTCCGTTTATCGTTACCAGAACTAATGATGGACATCACATCGATACACAAAATTTTCTCGTTCATGGATGGATCCTTAGGTTACAATCAAATCAAGATGGCTCCAGAAGATGCAATGTTTACGGCATTCAGAACTCTGATCGGATTTACTGCTACACTGTGATGCCCTTTGGTTTAAAGAATGCAGGAGCAACTTACCAAAGAGCAATGACAAAAATCTTCAATGACCTCATTCACAACCAAGTGGAATGCTACGTGGATGATTTGGTCATTAAGAGCAAATTAAGAAAAACCACCTAAATGATTTGAGGATCATATTTGAACTATTATGGCGATAGAATCTAAAGATGAATCCCTTAAAATAAGCTTTCGGCGTTACCTCTGAGAAATTTCTAGGATTTGTGTCCATCACTGGGGAATCAAAATCAACCCACAAAAGATTAAGGCAATATTAGAAATGCCTCCTTTTAGAACCTTGAAACAATTACGATCTTTTCAAAGAAAACTGGCATATCCAAGTCGCTTTATATCTCGTTTGTTATGAAGATATCTATCCTTTTTGAACTGTCTTCAAAAGGATGTCACATTTTTTTTGGGAGAGACGTGTCAATGAACTTTCAAAGATATTAAACGATATCTAATGACACCTCTTATTTTAGTAGCCCATATCACAGGTAGACTATTGATACTTTATATTGTGGATTTAGATAAGTGTCTCGGGGCACTACTTGCCGAAGTCAATGATGAGGGTAAAGCGAACACACTCTAATACCAGAGTCGACGTCTAATACCAGTAGAAATAAAGTATCCTCTTATTGAGAAACATTGTCTAGCTTTGGTTTTCACTGCTCATAAGCTTAGATATTACATGTTGTCTCATAAGGTCAAGCTTATCTCAAAAGTTAATTCATTGCAATTTTTGATGACTCGACCAACACTTTCCAGACGCTTAGCAAGGTGGTCAATGATATTATTCTATTTTTACCTAACTTTTGTGCCCCTTTGTGCTATCAAAGGGCAGATTCTCACAAATTTTCTCGCAGCACACCAACTGCTGATACACCTAAAATATATAGTATTTTTATGCATATTTTTATACCTATTTTTAATGATATTGCACTTTAATGGAAGGTATTATAAGTTTTTCTTACAAATATGATGAAAATAGATGGTCATGATGAAAGGAACAAAATTGGATCAAATTTGGAGTAAAAAAAATGAAAAATAAAAAATTTGGCACTGGCGGCTAAGCGTTGCTTGGCCGGCTCTTAGCCGACACAGTTAAAAATCTAGATTCAAATGGATTTGGCACCAACTTCAAAGGGGATGGGATGCAACTCTTGGTTGTAATCTCCATAACTTCCTTTGGGTGGCAAGTTTGAATGAAGAGGTGTGTTCCAAGGTAGATACATCGAAGCTGGACACATTTTGAAGAGACACTAAGGCACCTTTTGGTTTACTATTTAAAGAGAGTCTTAGGAAAGATTTAGAGGAGGCAATTTAAGGAGACTCTTCCACTGCATTTTGAAGAGTACTTCCATTGTTCTTCCACTACATTTTAAAATTTTTTATTTTGAGTAGGAGTAGAGAGTAGAAAGGAGAAAAGGGTCGGAGTGAAGTATTCTTCTTCCCACTTCTTTTCATTCTTTTAGTTTAATTTTTATTGAAGTTTGAAGTCTGTATTCTGAGTCAATGGAGTTAGGAGAATTGCTCTGAGATGTAGTTTAGTGAAGAGTCAAAGTTTCAGAGGAAATACCTTAGTCTTGTGGAGAGGATTTTCAGATAAGTGTTTACTTTTGTTTAGTGTATTAATACTTGTTTTCGTTTATTATTTTTCTTATCATTGTTTTTAATATCAAATCAATGTGTTTTTAGATTTTTTCAATGCATTCTGAGTAGTTTACTTTATCTTTTTCTTTCTTAAATGGAGAAGTAATTAATTTAAAGAGAATTGTTGTGGAAATTATAAGTGTTTAAAAGTTGGAAGAAGTTGTGAAGATTGATTCCAAAACTTTGTTTACTTCTTAATCTGGCCAATTAAGTTGTAAAATTTCTTGAGATTATGTAAGATCCAATGCGGTATTGTCTCATAAAAGTTAGTAAGAATCACATGAAATTATATGGGTGAGAACTGTAGTCCATATAATTTAATGTAATATTAGAAGATATTTTTATAAAAGGGAGTAAAATTAGAGGATTTTAGAGTGACAGGCTAAAACTTCCTAATTTTGTTTGATGTTTTGAGTTTTGTTATGAGAAGTTAGCCCCCATGTAGTGGGAATCGAGGGAACTATAGAGTGAGAGACAGGTATCTTCCCTGCTTAACCATGTTCAAAATAATATAAATTTCAAATTAACTTATGTTCTTTATAGAACCACGGAAGGGTAAAGAACACATTTGCTTCTATCTGTCATAATAAAAATTTGAATACCTCCACAACAATACTTTAAGAATTATTACTACTTCATGAAAGGAAAGAAAAAGATATTCTAGTTAATAGTATTTTACATCCAGTGTTATTAGTTATTGTAATTTTAATTTCTTGTCTAGCATTTTATTAAGAAAAATTCAAAAGACATATCAACCTTCAAAACTTTTCAAAATCAAGACATACTTTTTTGAAAACAATTAAAGAAAATAAAAAGATAATTTCTCTGATTCCTTTAAAGATTTTACATTTTCCCTGTGGGTTCGATACCTCGGAGCTTAATCAAAAAGTCATATATTACTTGATAAATGATACATATACTTGCGTAGTATCCCATATTATTATCATATCTTAAATCATTAGTGCATTTATCTAGCAAAACCAAGTTTCTGGCATCCGTTGTAGTTATATCTATCGGGGATCAAGTTTTTGGCACCGTTGTGGGAGAAAATTAATTTAAATTGCATTTTAAAGAGAATTAAAAAATTATAAATTTTTACTTTTCCTTGTTTTTGTTAGTGTGTTGTATTTTGTTTTGTTTTATTATTGTATGCGTAGTTCAGGTTCTGAAGGACTTATGCCTTATGATTCTGAATTAGAAAGAACTATCAAAAAAATCAAAAAAATTAAAAATACAGAAAAAGAAAAGAATATTCAAGAAAAGGCAAATCATCAAAATCAATATGTTGGCATGCATCAAGAATTAAGACCTTTAAGAGATTATGTTAAACCTACAGTATATGAACTTCGTGGTAGTATTCAAAACCCTACTGTAGCTGCTAATTCTTTTGAGCTTAAACCTGCTATTATCCAAATGGTGTCAAATAATCAGTTTGGGGGAGCACAACTGAAGATCCTAGTTTGCATCTTGCTAATTTTCTAGAGTTGTGTGCTACTTTTAAATATGATGGTGTTTCAGATGATGCTATTAGACATAGACATTTTCCTTTCTCACTAAGGGATAAAGCTAAAATGTGGTTACATTCATTAGCACCTGGATCAACTAGAACTTGGGGTGAGCTGTCATAAAAATTCCTTGCTAAATATTTTCCACCATCTATGACTGCTAAGTGGAGAAATGATATAACATCTTTTTGTCAGTTTGAAGGAGAAACAATATATGAAGCATGGGAAAGATTTAAAGATCTCCTCAAGAAATGTCCACATCATGCGATACCAGAATGGTTAATAATTCAAACTTTATATAATGGATTAGTTGGATCTCTTAGATCAATCATTGACGCTGCTGCTGGTGGATCATTAATGTCTAAACCATTTTCTGATGCTTATGTTTTAATTGAAGAAATGGCTACTAATAATTTTTAATTGTCTTTTGAAAGGTTAAATCCTAGAAAGGTAGCCAGTGTTTATGAAAATGATGTTTTTTCAATGTTAGCAAATCAAGTTGTTGCTGTATCAAGGAAGTTAGACCAATTTGGGATGAATTTTTCTCAGCCAAATCTCTTGATTGAAGAAAATTCATTAGGCCAAATGGTTGATTCTTATTCTTCACCAGAAACTGTGAATGTTATAATCAAACCTAACAACCCATATTCCAAATATTATAACCTAGGTTGGAAGAATCATCCAAATTTTAACTGGAATAATAATAATCAGGGTGGTGTTAATCAACAATGGGGGAACACCCAAGTAAACCCATTGGGGAATTGGAAAAACCAAGGTAATAATAATAATAGATTAACTTTTCCTAAAGATTATAACAATGCTTTAAAAAATAAGGAGAAGTTTTCTGTGGAAGAAGTAGTATCACATATGGGAAATCAATTACAAATTCAAGGAGCAACCATCAGAAATATTGAAAATTAATTGGGACAAATTGCAAATGGCTCGAGTAATAGATCCCAAGGAATGCTTCCAAGTAATATTGAAGTGAATCAAAGAGAAAAGAATAATGAACAAGTAAAAGAAATTCAACTGAGAAGTGGAAAAGAATTGGAAGGTAGAGTTCAAAAAGAAACTGAAGTAGAGAAAGAAGAGATTGAAAGACCTAAAGAGGACGCTCCAAAAGGTTTTGAATGATCAATTTCTCTGCCTAAGGTTGATTTAGAAAAACCACCACCTCCTTTTTCTCATAGACATCATCAACAAAAGTTGGATAAGCAATTTTCTAAATTCTTGGAGATATTAAAGAAGCTTACCATTAATATTCCAATTGCTGAAGCCCTAGAACAAATGCCAAGCTATGAAAAATTTATCAAGGATATTCTTAAAAAAAGTGGAAGTTTGAAGAAAATGAGATTATTGCACTTAGTGAGGAGTGCAATACGATAATTTAAAAAAAGCTTCTTGAAAAACTTAAAGATCCTGGTAGTTTCACAATTCCATGTGCAACCGGAGAAAGAATCTGTGGAAAAGCTTTATGTGATTTGGGTGCAAGCATTAACCTTATGCCTCTAGCAATATTCAGAAGACTGGGACTAGGAGAAATAACCCGGACTACTGTAACTCTGCAATTAGCAGATTGTTCGATCACATATCCTAAAGGAGTTATAGAAGATGTTTTGGTAAAAGTTGATCAATTTATTTTTCCTGTGGATTTCATTGTGTTAGATATGGAGGAAGATAAAGAGATACCCATAATTTTGGGGAGACCTTTTCTAGCTACAGGCAGAGCCATGATAGATGTGCAAAAAGGGGAATTAACGATGATGGCTAATGATCAGACAGTTACATTTAATAATTCAAAATCGATGAAATATCCTGCAAGAGGTAAAGAAGATGAGTGTTTTAGAATGGATGTTATCGAATATTTAAGTGAATGTCATTTCAAATCAACTTATGAAGAGAAAGCTGAAAGAGAAGAATTTGTATATAAGCAAGAAGACGAGTTATTTGATTCTGAAGATTTTCAAGAAGAAGGTTTAAAGTATGTTCGTGAAAGTTTTGAATTGTTGGATATGACTGAAAAAGATAAATCTTATGGTCCATCAATTGAAAAACCTCCTAAACTTGAGTTAAAAATGCTTCATGATCATTTGAAGTATGTTTTTCTAGGTGAATCCTCAACCTTGCCTGTTATAATTTCCTCTCAATTAACTGAAAAAGAAGAAGAGAGTTTGCTTGAAATTCTAAAGAAGCACAAGAAAGCCTTTAGATGGACAGTTGCTGATATTAAAGGAATCAGTCCTCCAATTTGTATGCACAGAATTCTTATGGATGATAATAGCAAACCACGGGCTGATCCCCAAAGGAGATTAAATCCTATCATGAAAGATGTTGTTAAGAAATAAATTTTAAAGTGTTTGGATGCTGGAATTAACTACCCTATTTCAGATAGTGCATGTGTTAGTCATATTCATTGTGTTCCTAAGAAAGGAGGAGTCACTATGACTGTTAATGAAAAGAATGCAATGATACCAACAAGACAAGTTACAGGGTGGCGAATATGTAATGATTATAGAAAATTAAACCTTGCCACAAGGAAAGATCATTTTCCACTCCCTTTTCTAGATCAAATGTTGGATAAACTGGCTGAGCATATATACTTTTGTTTTCTGAATGGATATACTGGTTACCACAAAATTCAAATTGCTCCTGAGGTTCAAGACAAAACTACGTTTACAGTCCTTATGGTACATTTGCTTTTAGAAGAATGCCCTCTGGTTTATGTAATGCCCCTGCTACATTTTAGAGATGTATGATGGCTATTTTTTGTGATTTAATTGAAAAAGGGATTGAAGTATTTATGGATGACTTTTCAGTGTTTGGAATTTCGGTTGAATCATGTTTAGAACATCTATCTAAAGTTCTAAAACGCTGTGAAGAAACTAATTTGGTCCTTAATTGGGAAAAATGCCAATTTATGGTAGCAGGAGAAATTGTTTTGGGACATCGGATTTTAGAAAAAAGGTTTGGAGGTAGATCCTACAAAAATTCAAGTTATATCTAATTTACCTTGCCCAACCAATGTAAGGGGAATTAGAAGTTTTTTAGGACATGCTGGATTCTACAGGCATTACATCAAAGACTTTTTAAATATATGAAACCCTTATGTCGTTTACTGGAAAAGGATGCAATTTTTTATTTTGATGATGATTGCCATAAAGCCTTTGAAACATTAAAAGAATAATTAATCACTGCACCTGTAATAATTTCACCAAATTGGGAAAAATCTTTTGAATTAATGTGTGATGCTAATGATTATGCTATTAGTGCTGTTTTGGGTCAGAAATATGACAAAATTTTCAAAGTAATTTTTTATGCTAGTAAAACTCTTAATGAAGCTCAAAATAATTATACCACTACTGAGAAAGAGTTATTAGCTATAGTATTTGCCTTTGATAAATTTCTATCATATTTAATTGGAACTAAATGTGTTGTGTGTACTGATCATTATGCTATCAAATACTTAATGAAGAAAAATGATGCAAAACTGAGACTTATAAGATGGATTCTTGTTTTACAAGAATTTGATTTTGAGATATTAGATAAAAAGAGTTCTGATAATCAAATTGCTGATCATTTGTCCAGGCTCGAAATAGAAAAATTTTTCTGTGATATTGAAGAAATTAATGAACATTTTCCTGATGAAAAACTGTTCACTGTTAAAGAATGGAGTGTTTCGTGGTATGAAGACATAGTAAATATTATTGTTAGTAATATTATAACCTATGGTTTGACATATCATGAAAAGAAGAAATTTCTGCCTGATGCTAAGACTTATTTTTGGGATGACCCATTTTTATATAAACAAGGAAATGATCTTCTGATTCGAAGATGTGTACCTTTGGAAGAGACTTATGAAATTCTTCAAAAACGTCATGATTCTGATTATGGGGGACATTTTGGAAGTGATAAAAAAACATATAAAATATTACAATCAGGATTTTATTGGCCTACATCATTTAAGGATGCGAATGTTTATATTAAAAATTGTGATAGATGTCAGCTTGTAGGAAATATTTCTAGAAGAAATGAGATGCCCCTGAATTATATGTTGGAAGTTGAAATATTTGATGTTTGGAGATTAGATTTTATAGGACCATTTACACAATTTTTCGGAAATGATTATATTTTGATAGCAGTAGACTATGTTTCCAAATGGATTGAAGCTATTGCTTTACCCTGATGTGATGCTCAAAGTGTTGCAAAGTTTTTAGAAAATAATATATTTTGCAGATTTGGAATACCATGAGTAATCATAACTGATGGAGGAAGTCATTTTAGAAATGCGATTTTTGGGAAGTTAGCAAAGAAATATCATATTAATCATCACATTGCTACTGCTTATCATCCACTATCAAGTGGTTTAGTTGAATTATCCAATCGTGAAATTAAAAGAATATTGGAAAAAACTATTAAAACAAATAGAAAGGATTGGTCAATTAAATTGGATTATGCTTTGTGGGCCCATAGGATTGCTTACAAAACATCTATAGGAATGTCCCCATATAAGCTAATTTTTGGAAAAGCTTGTCATTTACCTTTTGAACTTGAGCATAAGGCTTATTGGGATATTAAAGAGTTCAATTATAATTTAAAAGATGCTGCTAAAAAAGATTATTGCAATTGAATGAGCTTGAAGAAATAAGGAATGAATCTTATGAAAATACTAAGATCTATAAGGAAAAGATGAAGTTACGGCATGATCAGAAGATTCTTACTAAAAATCTTGTACCAGGACAACACGTTTTGCTATATAATGCTAGATTGAGAATATTTTCTGGAAAAGTTAAGTCCAGGTGGATGGGTTCATTCATTCTGATAAAAGTTTATTCTTATGGAGCTGTAGATATTCAAGATCCTAAGACTGGAAAAATATTTAAAGTTAACGGACATAGACTTAAACCATATTTTTCAGTTAATAAATCTAAAACTGATAATAATTTGATGTTGGGTCACTCAGAATGAGTTTTGGGTATGTCAGGCTAAAGACGTTAAAACAAGCGCTTTGTGGGAGGCAACCCATATTTATCGGTGTGCTTTGCTTTATGTTTGTTTTTTGTGCTTTGTTTTCTTTGATTCATTTTCTTTTATGTTTTTAGTGGTAGTAATTTGGAGTTTTTAAACTTAAGTGGAGTTTATTTGACCTTAATTGATGATTTGGAAAAGTCAGAATTAGAATTTGGACACTTAGCAGACCTGTGCTAAATTATGCAATGGAGGCTAAGCGTCGACCAGTTGGCGCTTAGGCGCCACTATTTTAAAAAACGTGAAAAATGTGAATTTAGAGCCTAGATCGTGGGGGAGAAGTTGTGGGAGTTATTTAGGAAATTCTAAACTTGTTGGAGAATATTCTAGCATCTCCCAATTCTATAAAAAGGTCCTGACTTAAGGAAAACACTTGGCCAAAGTCCTATTTTATTTTCTGAAGTGTAAGAAGAGAATTTTGAGCACCATGTCTTCCTGGGAGAACGATATGAAGAAGAAGCAAGATTCTGATAAAATTAAGTTCATTAGTGACAGTGCTAAGGAGTTTTTAATGGATATCCGGCTATTAGCATTCATGGTATTGCAGAGATGATTGCAAAAATTGAAGCCCAAGTGACTTCAATGGAAGCAAAGATCAATGATATTACTTTACATCTGGATCACATGGGATGGCAACTCAAGATGCAATTCAATCATTCAAGGTATGTGGAATAAATCGATAAGGCGATGTATGTGAAGAACAACTGGATTGAAGAAGATGATATAAAAATGAACAATGATCGCCCGTTCTATCAAATTTATATTCCTGAAGGGTCAAATGAGAATAATAGTGGTCCTGGTTATATTCCGCCTAATGGAGAGTGGAATTAAAAGTGTTTTGTTTCTATTTGTTTAGTATCTTATGTGTTATGTTAGTGTTCTTGTGAGTTCATGTTTGGTGTGTTTAATGTTTTTATATATGTCTGATGATGTGATGGGTACGTCTTAGAGATGTACACTTATCAATTTAAGATTATAGTGTCTTGTATTTTGAGAATTTTATCCTTTATGTTTGGATAAAAATTTTAGTATTTTATTGAATGTTACGTTTGTTTTAATATAAGTTTGTTTTTGTGAAATTTGTGTGGAATCAATGGTTATTTAACTTTGATTTGGAGTATAGAAGATTCATGTGGGGAAAAATAATTATTTTGGAGTAATTAAGGGTAATTAACAAAGTGATTTAGTGCATATACCTTAATTATAAAAATTTGGGTACTGGCAGCTAAGCGCTAGAATGCCGACGCTTTCTCGCCAGATTTCGCGGCTAAGCGCCGATAGTTCACACTTAGGCGCCAGTTTGCTAAAATTGATTCCCGAAAGTTAAAAACCCAAAAAGTGACATTTTCAACCACCCCATTGTCTTCAACCTTTGCTTTTCCACGAAAGAGGAGCCTAGGGTATCATATTGTGGATCATTTAAGAGCCGATCTCAACAAAAATTGTTAGATTTAGATTCCTTGAGGTAAGAGCACTACTCCTAAGTAAAATTTTTTTTTGCCATGTATTTTGAGTACATTTTGGAAGATCTTAAAATCACTGTGAAAGTTTGAAGAAAAGCTTGATAAATTGCTTGGATTTATTGAAAATATCTTTTGGAAGATAATTTAGCAAGTTTAGTTTGATTTTGGAATTTATGGTGAATTTTCATGAATTTTTAGAGTTGGCTCCAAAGTCAAAGCGTGCATGAGAAAAGACAAAGTTTGATTCTGACAAATATGTTAGTTTGAGGGCTGAGGAACGATACGTCGATGCATTGCAATCTCGTAAGTTCATTCCTTAGTGAGTGTTTAGTAAGCTAGGAGAGGTGATTGAAGATGTGATTGCAAGAAGAAACTGCCAGAATTACTGTTGCTTCTCCGCTGTTGCTGTTGTTTCTGTGGTAAGACAATTTTATGCAAATTTACCTGCTGTAAGGAAAATCAGGTGATGGTTAGGAGGCATGAAGTAAACTTTTCTTCTAGTGAAATCAATACTTTTATGGACTACCTCTTGACATGTTTTGTTTCTGTTCTAACTATCATCCTTCGGAAGGAGAATTAGATGAGATTATGGAGTTTTTGATTGATGGAAGAGGATTATGGAAAACTATAAATGATAGAAGAGTGAACTTTCCTGCTTCCAAATTGAATGCCATTTCTAAGCCATGGCATTATTTTATCTCATCTAAGTTGTTACCTTCAAGTCATACCAGTGAAGTGACGAGAGAAAGAGCGATGTTGAACCATTGTATTCAGCATGAGAAGCCTATTGATATTGGAAGCATAATTTTTTATTATGTTTTGAACTATGCTAGATCAACCACGACTATAGGTATGGGATTTATTTCCTTGATTCATTCACTTTGTGAAAGATCTGGAGTGAAATTTGAAACCTGGGAAGAGGTACTTCAGCCATTGAGACCAATTACTAGTGTAAACATTGGTGCTTACACTATACATTCAGACTTTAGTTGGAGAGGAGGTTTTGGTAGGGCTTCTACTTCTTCTGCTTCTGCTGCATCTCCTTCTCATGTTACTACTTCATGTGCTTCGTCATCTACTGATTCACAGACTGGTTTATTAAGGAAGATTTTGAAGAAAAGTGAGTCTTAGTCGAGAGCATGTGAGAGATATGAATGGTAAGCTAGCTATTGTTGAGAGATATATTATAAAATATGATGAATATGAGGAGAATTATCAACAATATTTGGGTAGACTGATTAGAGGAGATCAGAGTGCTGAGATGCCACATCATCCATTCTATATACCTTATGTGCCATCAAGAGATTGGAACGAGCAAGATGATGATGATGATGAGGATGAAGAGTAGATGTATGTTGTTTGTTTTAGTTGTTGTATTGATGTGTTATGTCACTGTGTACTTTATCTAGTATTTTGTTTGATGATTGTGTTGTGATGTGAACCTTGATAGTATGTAGATTGTAGTTGTATTGTTTATCTGTTATGCATATTCAGGTATTGTTGTTGTTTTATTGTTGATTTATATGTTGTTGTGTGGAAGTGTGTAATAGTAAATGTTTTTATGCGTATGTTATGTTAGAGTTTTTAGTAGTGTGTACTTTAATTCCAAAAACTGTTAGGAAATTATAAACCTCTATTAGGAACTTCTACTTAGGAAAACTACATGTTTAAAATTCTTCAAATTCCACTATCATCGGTTATCTGTATCAGTGTGTTATTTTAGTTGGTGTGTATTTGCTTTGAAAACCTCCACTACTATAGAAGTCTTCTGAAATTTTTACTTTTTTTATTATTATAAAAAAAAGAAAAATGTTTTGAAAAACTATATTTGATTTCATTTTACTCCAGTATTTAAATTGTTATTCTTGCACATTAGGATATTAAAAATTTCTGCAAGCATGATATGTCAGTTTTTATCTCTCACCCAGGTATCATTTTTTATGCTTAAATGTTCTATCTTAATTAAAAATTTGAAGTTTGGGGGGATTTTAAAAACAAATATTTTCAAAAACCTAAAATTTTATTTGATTCTCAAGAATACTTAAAATTAAATCTTATTTTTGATTGAGAACAATTATGTACATAAAGTTATATTAGGGGAACAAAATTATTAATATAGAAATGATAAAAAGAATTTAGTTAAGATTTATAGTAATCATGAAAAACTTAAAGTTAAAATTTTCTTAATGAAGAGGTGTTAAATAAAGTTAAACTATCTTTAGTAAGAAGTTTTGTATTTTTGGATAAATAAAAGATTTGACTTTTATTCTTTAAAGCTTAACTTTCTTTTATTGAAGAGTAATTTTCGGATACTATTTTTATGATTTTTAAGTGAAAGATGTATATCTGATCTTTATTTTAAATGGAAGGATGGAATTCAAAATCATTAAAGGTCTACCCAGATATAGTAATCCTTGCCTTATTAAAAAAAAAAGAGTGAAAGATATAGTATATGAAAAGAGAGGAGAAGCTTGAGGATTTAATGACCTAATCAAAAATTGGTTTCATACCTAAAGTTTAACATATAAGTTCAGAGAAAATCTAAAGCTTCAAGTTGTAATATAGTAAGTAAAATTATTTTTCAAATAAAGATATTTAAGTGAGAAAAATAAATGTTTGAATCCTATATTTTGAAAAATCTACAAATATTTCTGAAATAGATAGCGACTTATATTTATCATTTTCTTTTACTTAAGAACTTTTTAAAGTTTAAGTTGGTTTTAATTACTGAATTTTTTTCTAAATTGGACTATTCCATTTCTAGAATAAAATTTTTGTTATCTTCCTAAGAAACTCATTTCATAATTTGTATGCTAAAATGTTCTATGAGATTAACTGTCACTTGAGGACAAGTAACATTTTATGTTTGGGGGATTTTGATACACCTAGAATATATAGTATTTTTATGCACATTTTTATACCTATTTTAATAATATTGCACTTTAATGGAAGGTATTTTGTGTTTTTCTTGCAGGTATGATGGAAATGGATGGTCATGATGAAAGGAACAAAATTGGATCAATTTTGGAGAGAAAAAAATGAAAAAAAAAAATTGGCACTGGCAGCTAATGGACGTTGGGCCGGCGCTTAGCCGCCACAATTAAAAATAAATATTCAAATGGATTTGGCACCAATTTCAAAGGGGATGGGATGCAAATCTTGGTGGTAAAGTACATAACTTCCTTTAGGCGGCAAGTTTAAATGAAGGGGTGTGTTCCTTGGAAGATACATCAAATTTGGACACATTTTGAAGAGACACCAAGGCACCTTTTGGTTTACTAATTAAAGAGAGTCTTAGGAATGATTTAGAGGAGAAAATTTGAGGTGACTCTTCCATTGCATTTTGAAAAGTACTTCCATTGTTCTTCCACTGCATTTTAAAAGTTTTTATTTAGAGTAGGAGTAGAGAGTAGAAAGGAGAAAAGGGTCGGAGTGAAGTATTCTTCTTCCCACTTCTTTTTTTTCTTTTAGTTTAGTTTTTATTGAAGTCTAAGTCTGTATTCTGAGTCAACACAGTTGGGAAAATTGCTCTGAGAAGTAGTTTAGCTAAGAATCAAAGTTTTAGAGGAACCTCCTTAGTCTTGTGGAGATGATTTTTAGATAAGTGTTTACTTTTGTTTAGTTTATTAATACTTGTTTTTGTTTAATATTTTTCTTATCGTTGTTTTTAATTTCAAATCAATGTATTTTTATATTTTCTCAATGCATTCTGAGTAGTTTAATTTATCTTTTTGTTTCTTAAATAGAGAAGTAATTATTTTAAAGAGAATTGTTGTGGAAAGTATAAGTGTTTAAAAGTCGGAAGAAGTTGTGAAGATTGATTCTAAAAACATTGTTTACTTCTTAATTTGTCCTGTTAAGTTGTAAAATTTCTTGAGATTATGTATGATCCAATGTGTATTGTCTCATAAAAGTTAGCAAGAATCACATGAAATTATATGGGTGAGAACTGTAGTCCATATAATTTAATGTAATATTAGAAGATATTTTTATAAAAGGGAGTAAAATTAGAGGATTTTAGAGTAACAGACTAAAATCCCCTAATTTGGTTTGAAGTTTTGAGTTTTGTTATGAGAAGTTAGACCCCAAGTGGTGGGAATCAAGGGAACTCTAGAGTGAGAGACCGTTATCTTCCCTGCCTAACCATGTTCAAAATAATATAAATTTCAAATTAAACTATGTTCTTTATAGAACCAAGTAAGGGAAAAGAATACATTTTTTTTTATCTGTCACTACCAAAATTTGAATACTTACACAACAATACTTTAAGAATTATTACTACTTCATGAATGGAAAGAAAAAGATATTCTAGTTAATAGTATTTTACATCCAGTGTTATTAGTTATTGTAATTTTAATTTCTTGTTTAGCATTTTATTAAGAAAATTTCAAAAGACATATCAAACATCAAAACTTTCAAAATCAAGACATACTTTTTCGAAAACAATTAAAGAAAATAAAAAGGTAATTTCTCTGACTCCTTTAAAGATTTCACATTTTCTCTGTGGGTTCGATATCTCGGGGCTTAATCAGAAAGTCATATATTACTTGATAAATGATACGTATACTTGCGTAGTATCTCATATTATAAAATCATTATTTTCATATCTTAAATCATCAGTGCATTTATCCTGCAGAACCAAGTTTATGGCATCCATTGCACTTATATCTATCGGGATCAACTGCCAGCTGGGTCCCTGCTCAGTGATGAATTACCAAACAAACAGAAACTACAAATAGAGTAGCCTAATGCTAGACATTGGGAAATGTACTTCGATGGAGTGTCATTAGCCCGAAGAGACAAAGGACAACAAACAGTGGTACGAAGCAAAGCAAGAATTGGTTTAATGTTCGTGACTCCAGATCAGGCGATGTTGAGATTCTCCTATCACTTGATAGAGACGTGTACCAATAATGAAGCAGAATATGAAGCTCTAATCACCGGTTTGGAATTAGCAATACTAATGTAAATAAGAAAAATTTCCATTTATGGTGACTAACAACTCGTCATTTGGCAAGTGGCGGGACAGTATAAAATTCTAAACCAAGGTTAGAAGAATACCATCGTTACACAATGAAATTATTCGAGCGAATTCTGAGTGTGATATTATATAGGATTCCTCGAGCAGACAAAGCCCACGCGGATGCTTTAGCCAAACTTGCTAAAGAATTGGCTTGTCCACCTGAAGATTCTATTGATATCACAGTACAATGTCATCAGGCTTTGTCACAAATTGACCTTGACAGTCTACATAAGATTGAGAAAGAAGAGATCACATCTACAGTGGCAGATAATATAGAAGATTGACGTCAGCCATTGAAAAAATATTTGTAAACAAAAAAGTTACCAGAAAACAATTCAGTAGCACATCAAATTCAAAGAGAAGCTCTCTCATATGCCTTAATTGACATTGTTATGTACAGAGGATCCTTAGATCATATGTGGCACAGATGCCTCAGCAGAGCAGAAGCACATAAAATCATCATAGAAGTACATGCCGGATTGTGTGAAGCTCACTAGTCAAGTCAAAAAAAGAAGATGAAAATCAAGACTCTCGGATACTAGTGACCAGTAATGATGACAGACTGCATGGACACAACAAAGAAGTGTCATCAATGACAAGTGCACAGGGTGTTCTTGCACCAACCTCCGAATGTTCTCTACCTCACGATTGCCTCGTTGCCATTCGAGTGTTGGGGCACTGATATAGTGGGTCTGATAGACCCTCTGACTTCAAAGGGACACAGATTCATACTAGTAACTACTGACTACTTCTCCAAGTGGGCAGAGGCAGTTCGGTTACGGGAAGTTACAGCACAACAAGTTCTACAGTTCTTCAAGAATCAGGTTATCTTCCACTTTATTGTGCCGCACGGGATCATTTTTGATAATGGTTCTGCCCTCAAGAGTACGAAATTCAACAACTTCGTCAAAAGACACAGGATAGATTGGAGATACTCGACAATCTACTACACAAAAAATGGCTTGGCAGAAGCCTTCGATAAAATGCTCGTTCTAATCCTAAAGAACATGCTCGATGAAAACATTAGAGGATGGCATGAAAATTTTCTAGAAGCTTTGTGGGCCGACAGGATGACAGTCAGAATGACGACACAGTCTACACAGTATGCACTTGTGTACATGTCCGAGCCAGTCCTTCCGCTAGAAGTTCAGTTACCGTCACTTCGGATCGACATTGCCAATCAAATTACTACATAAGAGAACGACAAGCTTCGACTGGCAGAATTAGAAAGTCTCGAAGGGAAAAGATTGCTTGCACAACAAAATTTGGTACTCTACCAAGCAAGGATGATTCAAGCCCACAATAAGTTGGTCTGCCTGAGGTCGTTCCAAATTGGTGACCTTGTGCTCATTCTCAGAAGGCTTATTCTTGCACACCGTAAGATAGGTTGAAAATTTGAACTGACCGGGAAGTACCATTCGTGGTGGAAAATGTTTATTCTGGAGGGTTGTACCAGTTGGTGGATTCTCAACGGGATAAACCCATGTTGCCAATAAATAATAGATATCTCAAGAAGTTCTATGTAACATGAGGAATCTAAAGAATGATTTTCATTCTGATGTCGAATAGGGACAACGTCTGTGACTTGGTCCAAATCTTGTAATAAAATAAAGTTAAATAAAATAAAGTAAATTTTCTAACAAAATACAATAAACTTGTTGAAATTTATAAATCTAAATCTTATAAAACTGTATTAAATATGATAATGGCATTAAAATAATGACAAAACTTGTTAAAATAAAATTAATAATAAGTTTGCCCTTGTTCTTGTTCGTGCACAACACCACCCACTAACATTTCCCTTGTTTACTTGTGCAGGAGGTGTCAGGTTGAGAGTTGGTGTTTGCTTCCATATACGACTTGTACTTCGTGTCTCGAAAAGAAACACGCAAAGAAGTTTGAGACATGAAGTCAATGAAAAAGATTTGTTGTAAAGAGACTTGACAAACATTGGGATGTGGAAGGATTGGAGGGTTCATTGACTCACACCTCCTCGCTGAGTGACTCGGTCAGGTCCTATCAATGATCACTACTCCATAAGTTGGTCTTGTTGCTGCTTCAGCCGAAAGTGTTCCAGATGCGCCATTGGCACGTACGAAAAGAAGAAATGCAAATCGCCTCAAATGTCGCCACTTAGACAGGATGGAGAGGAACAAGCTTGGAAGCTAGCCTCCGCGCTATCACCCTTTCTAGAAGATTCGTATGATCCTGAAATGAAGGTGTCTACATATTTTTAAGTTGAGTGTTGTATTTTAAAAAGGGCTTGCCTACTGAAATTGTCGGCGAATTTTAGATTTTAAATTTAATTTAAATATATATATATAATTTGGAAATTAGCATTTTATTTTGAAAATAATTTTAAGTTTGAAAATTTTAAGATATGAAATCAAACTGATCTCACATCCCAAATATTTCATATAAACGAGCACCACACCACAAACCGTGTATCTCTCTTGTAGGACAAACACACTGCTTGACGATGGGGCTCGATTAAATAAACTATTAGACTTGTGACATCTGTTTGGTCTACTAACCAATTTTATACGCCGACAAGTTCCCCTGCCTAATATAAAGGAATTAAGTAGGGTTTATATTACCTGGGTTCTTAAAGTTCCCTATAAGGGCAAGCCCCTATAGTTAATTACATCTTAAGTGACGGGAATCACTTAAGAAAACTCTCGATAATGATAAGTGGTTTTACTCTTAAGAATTTTAAAGTTTAAGGTTTTCAAACAATTGAATTTAGGAATTTTTAATAAGGATTAGCTCAAATTTGGAACAGTTTATTTTAAGAGTCCAACGAAAGAAAGGTAGAAGAAGTTGAGGATCCAAGAGGAATCATGGCAACTTCCCAAACTATCCTATTGTTTGGCATCAATTTGGGAAAATTATTTAATATTGTAATCCTGCCAATTTTAGTTAATTAGGACTTATTTTTATATGACATAATCATACAAATAGCCTCGAAGATGTGTGGGTTTATGTCGTACCAAACAACTACTACAGAATCCTAAGACCGGTTAGGGCTTAATCTACATGACATGATCATGCAAATGTCTAACGAGGAGTTGAGGATTATGTTTCACTAGGAAAACTACCTCAAAAGTCCTATGGCATGGTTATTTAATTCTAAGAAAGGTTTAGCTGGTGTAGATCCGAGTTTTGTTGAAGACGATGGCCGTGCTGCCCACTATGCTCCAAGCTCCTTGTTGTTGCAGAGGTTTTAGTTTTAGAAGGAGAAAATCAGGAGAAAAGAGAAGTGTTTTTGTTTATAAATCTTAAAGTCCAAATGTTTTTAGTATTTTAATTAAAACAAATCTTAAAGTTGTTCAAACAAAACCGATTAAGACCAACGGTTCTGTCATCCCGGCACCGTTATTTTCATCGAATTCACCTAGTCCAGATGAATTTGCTAAACTCAACTGAATGAGTTCCACACTTTTATTTAGACCGTGGGAAATCCCATTAACAAAACCGATTAAGACCCACTGTTCTGTCATCCGAGGTATTCCAGATCATTCAACGAGACGTTTTAAATTAGTTGCAATTGTAGTTTTGTTGCTCTGTTTGTGAATAAATTTTGAGTTGTTTTATATTTTTCAATGTTGTGGCGGTGAATTTTATCTTATGGTGACTTTTAATTTATTTTTGTTTTCAATTTTGTGGCTATCCTAAAGGTTTTAGTTTTCATGCAACAATCTTGTTTAACATGTAAGAAAAGTAAAGTACAGTGTCTATAAGTAATTTAAAATAAAGTAGATTGTAATAAAATAAAAGCGTACCTGGAGGGTCTTCCCGTCATCCCAAGCTGCACTTAAAACACATTTTCATGCATTTATATAATTTGCAAAAAAACACATAGGTAAAGCTAAGGGAAGGTTTTGGTTGTCTACCAAAGTCCTAATCCTATAGCTAGTCAATTCCTATGACGTCTAGGTTTTTGTGTTTTGTTTATGGATGATTTTCTTCATCAAAGAATAATTAAATTCAATTATTCTTCTAAAACATCTCATCATATTGAGAAAGTGCTTAGGACGAGTCCTAAACATCTTTTCAATACTTCCTAGATTCTTTTGAGTCCAAGTAAATTTAGTTGCACAGGTGAATTAATCATCCAGAATTCATTTTTGATTTTCCTTCTTGCTCAGTGAATTAGGATGTTTGATTATCCTATAAGTAAAGTGACATCTCACTTAATACACTGTTTAAGAGTTATAATAATTAAAGCCTTTAGGGGCAAGTTGGTTTGTTGAGAATTTTAATCATTCATAATTTGAAGTTTCAGTTAAAGGTTTAAAGTGATTTATTTTAATTAAGAGGTTTTAATTAATAATTTTAAGTTTCGAATAGTGTTCAAATTATTTTTGGTTTAAATCTTTATACTTTAAGTGATCTTAATATTTTAAACTTGTTTTACTTTTATTATCGAATGATGTTAATTTAATTTAATTTAAATTTAATTTAACTGAATTTAACTTAATTTAATTTAATTTAATTTCAATATTTTAAATTTAATTTAATTTAATTGTTAAAATGTTAATTTAATTTAATTTTAATTTTAACTTAATTTTTACTTAATTTAATTTAATTTAATTTAATTTTAATTTGATTTAATTGTTAAACCAATTAATATTTTGAGCTTTCCTTTAATGTAAGGGTTACTATTTTTTTAATTAATTTTTAATTTTAATTTACTTAGTTTGGATCATCATTTTAATCTTAATTAACAGTTAAATATTATTGAAGGGATTTATTTAGGGATTTTTTTTATTAAAGAATTAATATCCTCTCAAGTTATATCCCTATTTTTAATAATTCAAATTTTCATTAATCTTCCAAAATTTAAATTTGTTTAAATAATTAAAGTTTCATTTTGGTTTATTGAAAGTGATTAATGGGTTCCTACCCTTTTAATTTCCCAAAGTATCAATCATCCATGAGAGATAAAATCAAATATTTTACCCTCCATTTTAATTAAACCTAAAATTTTAACAAAGGAGATTAAATCCTTTAATTACCTTTATGCCCTTTTAGGCTTATTAATTTTATAACTCCTTAAATTGAGTTCAAATGAACTTGAAATTTTTATGTCACTTCACTCATATTTCAATTAAGACATTAGAGGAGAAAATGTGATTTTTCTGAATTTAATTTATTTATATAATTATTTTTAATGAAAAATAGGGATTTTCAATGGAAATTCAACAACATGACCAAGGAAAGGTTTCTGCCCTTAAGAAAATTATGAGATTTTTCTAATGACCAGAGAACCACATGGACCAATTTTAGTGATTTTTTAAATTATATTTTATTTATTATAATTATTTTGATTTTTGGAGTTTTAATTAATTATAAAATAAAATTAAAATTGAAATTTTGATTTTATATTTTTCATGAGTCTCTCTGACCTCAAGGAGTTCAGAGAAATAAATTTTATATTTTTATGATTTTATTTGATTTATTGGATTTAATTTAGTGAAAAGGTTGGAAAAAATATTTTTTTAATATTAAAAAATGTGTTAAGCATTTAAAATTCAATATCTTAACTTAGAGACTTGGGAAAAATAATTGGTTTGTTCCTAAGTGGTTAGGAGTCAAAATGTGACATTTTTATGATTTTTAATATTTTTATGATTTTTAATATTTTTATGATTTTTATTATTTTTTAATTATTAAAATATTAAATATATCATTAAAAATGAAAAATTTTAGAAAATTCTAATTTTAATTTTTATAGACTCCTCTAATATCAGAGAGCCCACAAAACCAATCTGGTGAATTTTTAAAGTGTATTTTTGGAGTTATGAATTTTCAAAGTTTAATTTTGATCATGTGGTTTAATTAATTCATTTAGTGGGGTTAAACACTTCCAATTGACTTCAAATTTTTATGTAAGGTCCCTCTGATCATAAAGATCAGTGGAGAATTATTTTCAAGTTATTTTAATGTGTGGTTAACCCTAATTAATTAAAGTTCAGTTTTGAATAATTAGGCCAATTAAGATTTTTATTATTGAATTAACCCAAGATATAATTATCCTAGGGTCCTCTGGTCCTAAGAAACTTCCTCAAATTTTTCTGAAATTTATTGAACAATATGCTATTTATTGAAATTAAAATACCAAAAATAGTGACATAAACTTGAAAAATATATAACTTTCCATAGAGATGCCTCTGACCCTGAAAAATTCAGGGAAAGTTCCCAAGATCAGAGGCTTCAAAAGCCTTATGGTCTCATGCCATGGTGAATTGTTTATGCAAATGGAGAATCAATGTACTGAAATGAGTAAATAATTAACTAAAAATAAAATAATCATGAAAATAACATGATTTCTTTTCCACATTATTCTCCTCTGTTCACTGAGCAAGTGGGTATTTTTAGTTTATTTTTAAGATTTTTCTACACAAAGATATGGATTTTCTGTGTTGTGGGTATATAAATAAATGAAAAAATCCATATTTTTCTACTTATCCACGCGGCGCCGACTCATCCTCGGCAGCTCCGAAAGCCCAAGCGTCGCGCTCTCATTCTACGCCGTCATCTGACTCAGTGCTCCAGGGGCCCGCGATTCATGTAACATTCTTCGATACACGCTCGGTCGGACAGCACCTGGTCATCGTCTACGACTGGTGTGCACCCGTGATTGTTCACACTAAACCCTAAGAACTCTCTCATTTCTCAACGAATTTTTGTGTTCTTATGCTCTATGGATTCGTCTTGAAGAGACAAACACATCCTTATAGTTTACGTGCTATGAAATTAAGTAAATCAAAATGGAGAATCACTTGAAGCTCTGGAGGAAGGACTGATCCATACCTCTGCTCTGACATGGGTAGCTTCAATCAGAGAGTTGTGTCACCTTCGATTGCACACAAGGAAGCTCTAGATGAAGTCTCGGGCTCTGGGGAATTGTCTAGGCATGAAAGTGTCCACAGCCGATTTCAAAGCATGGAGGCTAGAGCAACTGGGTGGCCTGGAGAGGGGGCTTTCACCGGGGAACTCCTTCTCTTTGTCCTGTGCAGGTGTGGGTGATTTTAATTTGGATTTGGTGGAGGTTTTAGATATGTCCTGGTTATGAGCTGAGAATTGAACTCCAAAATTGAGCTCAATCAATGGGGTTTAGGGCAGGATAGCAGTGGGGATCAGTTGCTCTAGGTGAGGAGAAGGTCCTGAACCAATTTTGGCAGAGTTTTGTTTAGGTCTGGTTCATCACCTCCTTTGGTCGAGTGGGTGGTGGGTTTAAATAGACATGGCTGGAGGGCCTCCCAAGGGGAGTGGAGGCTTGGGATCAGCTGCTCTAGTCAAGAGAAGAACAGCCATGGTGTCTAATAGGGTTGGGACAGCTCAGCAAGGAAGAATTGAATTTTTGAACCAAATGGGTGCCCTCGACCTGGTGTTTTCTAGCTACTGTGGTGTTGTTGACCTCATTTTTGATGAGGTCTTCTCTTCTTCCCTTTAGTACTTAGGATCTAGCCTTAGGCTTTTCCTTTGAATATCTTAGAGGACTAGAATTGGGACCCACCTTTTAGAAATTCAAACCACTTCTAAACTCCTGCAAACTCCACAAACTTGATTGTAGACCCCTAATCACCTAGAGGGTTGAAATCGAATGTGGAAGTTTAAAGGATGAGTTCCTATAAGACTCTTTGGCCTTAGGACCGCTGCACAGGTGGCACTGAGTGCAGTGAAGGGGCTGACTTACACACACACTACACTTATACACTACACCTACACACTACACTTCCACACACCTCCTAAAACCACACCCATACCCGACTTGACCTCCCGACTCATGCGGGTGATTCACATGGATGGTCCTTAACCCCTAAGCCCTTGGCTAAGAGGGTTAGGAACAACATAGTGGATGCCTCAAATGAGTCCCTTCATGGCTCATGTGAGCTTGATGTGACTTCATGGCTCAACCAAAATGACTTCATTCCACTCAAATTCACCCGATCTTGATTTTCTAAATTTTCGATTTTTGACCCCGGGACCCTACACCCGTCTAGCTTACCCAAAACCCTTGAAACTACCCAAAATTTGCAAAATCACCTAAATTGCTCAAAATTCCCCAAAATCAATCCCAAACATTTCTCTCCACTCAAATTGATCATCCATACCCAAAAATACCAAAAATTCCAAAAATACCTCCCAATACCCTCCAAATTCCCTAAAATACCCCCCTTGACCCAAAAAATCCAAAAATTCAGAAAATTCGCAGAAAATTCCAGAAAATCCCAAATATTCCCAATTTTATTTTGTCCAACTACACCATGGGCCAATTTTGTCAATTTACCCTACTTTTGTCAAAACCCCCAATTTGACCCATTTTAACCCAAAGTGAACCCGATGTCGAACCAAACCTATCCAATTGACCCAAATTCTGGTCCAATTCAATTCTAAACTTCAATTCAACATTCCCAACACCAATCTAGACCAAATACAAGTTCAATTTGATTGACATTTGGATCCAATTTCACTTTTGGCCTTAAAGCCCGATTTGGACCCATGACCCAAACTTAACCCAGAACTCACCCGATTCAACTCCAATTAACCCCAAATCTTTTCCAAATCTTCCTTAACATTCCCACAAGCAAAACACTAACATGATTTGCCCAAAATTTAGACCCAAACCCCACTCAAATTCAACCCAAAGCTAAAAGGCCCAATTTTGACCTAAACCCAAACTTAACCCAAATGAGCCCAAACCCAAAAATCAAAGCCCAACCAAAGTCAAAACCTCTTTGAAACACCCCCATAAACATTTCTCAACATTAATTTTACATCAATTTCAACCCTAGCCCAACATTGGCCAAACTTGGGCCACTTGGACCTATATTGGCCCATTCACTAAAAGAACCGAAATTCAACCCAATTCAAACCCAAATCACTCCCAATTTTCTTCAAGTCACTCATGACTCATCCATGAGCTAAAAACAACATTTGTTTGGCCCAATCCTTCACAAATTCCCCATCCATAAATTTATTTCCAAACGCTTTTTTGGTGAAGGGGCCAAAGTGGGTCAAATTGGGCTAACTTGGGCTAAGGTTGGGCTAAGGTTGAATTTGATGTAAAATTAATGTTGATAAATGCTTATGGGAGTGTCACAAAGAGTTTTCAACTTTGGTTGGGCTTTGATTTTGGGATTTGGGCCCATTTGAGTTAGGTTTGGGTATAGGCCAAAAATGGAGATTTTGGTTTTGGGTTAGGTTTGGGTGGAGTTTAGGTTCAAATTTGGGGTAAATCTTGTTAGTGTTTTATTTTTGGGGATGTTAGGAAGGTTTTAGAGAAGATTTGGGGCTAATTGGAGTAGAATTGGGTTGGTTTGGGCTAAGTTTAAGTCATGGGCCAAAAATGTGCTTTAAGCTTCAAATTGGAATTGGATCAAAATGTCAATAAAATTGGGCTTAGATTTGGTCCAAATTGATACTGGGGATTTTGAATTGTAGTTTAGAATTGAATTGGGTCAAATTTGGGATCAATTGGGTTGATTTGGCTTGACATTGGGTCCACTTAGGTTAAAAATGGGTCAAATTGGGGGTTTTGGTAAAAGTGGGTTAAATTGACAAAATTGGCGTATGGTGTAGTTGAACAAAATGAAAGTAGAAAAATTTGGGATTTTTTGGAATTTTGCTGGAAATTTTTGGAATTTATGGAATTTTTTATTAAGATGGGCATTTTGGGTATTTCGAGGGTATTGGGGGGTTTTTTTGGAAATTTTGGTATATTTGGCCATGGATGATCAATTTGAGTGTGGGGAAATGTTTAGGACTGATTTTGAGGAATTTTGGGTAATTTAGGTAATTTTGCAAATTTTGGGTAGCTCCAAGAACATTTGGTAGGTTTAGTGGGTGTAGGGCCCTGGAGGTCAAAAATTGAAATTTTGAGGAAATGAAGATTGATCAAGTTTCAGAAGAATAAAATCACTTTGGTTGAGCCATGAAGCCATATGTTGATCAAGTTTGAGGAAATGAAGCCATGGGCCAAAATTTGAGGCATTCACTATGTTGTTCCTAACCCTCTTAGCCAAGGGACTAGGGGTTAAGGTCCATCCATATGAATTACCTTCATGAGTCAGGAAGTCAAGCTAGGTATAAATCGTTTTAGGATTTCGACTGTGTATGAAAGTGTAATGTGTGCAGGTCAACCCTCACTAGACCAGGCCACCAAGGGTAGTCCTAAGGCCAAAGAGTCCTATAGGGAACGCATCCTTTAAACCTCACATTTGATCTTAACCCTCCAAGTGACTTAGGGGTTTACAATCAAACTTATGAGGTTTGCAAGGAGTTAAGAGATGTTTAAATTTCTAAGTGGTGGGTTCCATTTCTAGTCCTCTAAGATAGTAAAAGGGAAAGCCTAAGGCTAGATCCTAAGTACTAAGGAGAGAGAAGAGAAAAGACCTCATAAAAAATGAGGTCAACAGAAGGAAACTGACGACAGTGCACCGCACACCTATACTGAGCCAGAGACTGCAGAGGATCCCGCACCCACATTGGATCATATGGAAGAAATCTTGATTAGGTGTCTGACTTGTAACTCAAGTTTACCCAGATTGCCTTCAGCGATTGGGAAATTTTCAGAGTGTCCAGAATGTCATGTTTTATAGCTAGAGGAATCTGACACATTTGAGGCATATGAAGCTGCCTCAATATTGCTCAAGATCTAGGAATATCCTGATGTGGAGCCGTACATACCATATCTCATCCTACTCTGCCACTACCGTGAGGAGTTCCATACTACGTGATGGCAAAATTTGAAGAATCAGGAAAAAAGATTTTCAGCACTATGAAGAAATTCAAGGGAAATTTTTCAATAGCTTAGAAGGACTCGAGTTATACACCGACGTATTCTCGAAGAAAGATGAAGAAGGAATTCTGTATTGCATCGACGATCTTCAAAATTTGGGCAAAGCGGATCGCTTGAGGCCGAGGACATATACAGATCCATCAAAATGGAAATGTGGAAAGGGCAGAGTCACTATTCAGCGTGACTATTACAATAACTTCGTTATAGATCAACTAGGAAATCCCCCAGGGATTTTACTCTGCGATGAGATGGATTCGATGTTGTCGTAGATAAAGAATATGATAAAGAGGATGGTTGAGTGTCATGTCTTGCCTGCAGGCTGTATTCCTAACAGCTGCATCATAAATATTTATGAGGACGGGGACGGTATCATGCCTCATATCGACAACCATGACTTTGTGAGACCCTCCTGTACGGTCTCCCTTATAAGTTAAAGTAATATCTTATTGGGATGAGAAATCCAGACTGTCAGACCGGGAGAATTCTGAGGTTCTGTTGAAATCCCCCTACCAGACAGATCAGTACTGGTATTAAAAGGAAATGGAGCATACTTAGGGTCTGTTTGGGGCAGCTGTAGCTTATCGAATAATATGCTGATAAGCTGATTAAAATTAATCTACTGATAAGCTAAGTGTTATGGCCATTATAAATTTTTCTTTTTTTGTAAAAGTCAGACCACAGCTAGAAAGCTCCCACCATAACTAAGTAGGTGCGGTGTGAAAATACTATTTTCAGCATTTTGAAAACGCATAAGCTCTTAAAACGTAGTTTACCCAAACAATCCAGGTGTGTTTTTAAAACGCTACCACACCAAATAAGCTGCCCCAAATGGACCCTTAGAAAAACACTGCATCCGAGGAGTTACGAGAAAATGGATGTCAGTCACCTTCAGAAAGATGAATGAAGATAAAGCAAAATTTTACTATGATCCTGATCTAAAGTTGGAGAACCTTCGTCCTTTGCAACTATGACGGCAGTACCTCCGGGTGTTTGCGAGGGGACTTTTGTTCAGGAGTGTAACCTTGGTAGGTTGGCTCGTCCCCATAGTAGTCTCAGGTAGTAGAAATCTACTACCCCTTACAACAGGTTATGACAGTTGTTGGCACAACTTTTGCAGCAGCTAGATGACATGATATGTCAGCTCTATGCAGTTTGGTACACATGATATACTTTTGAACACTTGTTAGCGTAAGACCAGTTGTACTACTTTTAGTAGAAATTATGAAGATTTCTGTTTTCAGAAATACTTTTTTTTCAGTGTGACAGTCGAAAGCCGTAGAACCATGTGTTGGTTCCAAAATGGAAAAGACAAAAGTATAATGCAGAAGAAAAGGATAAAATGACAATAAAATAAAATTAAAATCTAAATGAACTTGAAACTTAAGTTGAACAAAATTGAAATCAAAATCAAAATTGAAATTTGAAAAAAAATTAAATCAAATGAAGAAAAATGAAACAAAACAAATTTAGAGAAAATAATGAAATTGAAAACAAACAAATGATAATACTCTCTCTCTCTCTTGATTTTGAGTCCTTACACTCATCTCCAAATCCTTCGCTTTTGCAGGCACTCCGTGAAATTTAGCACTTTTCACACAGAGCCACTTCTTACAAATTCAAAATTTATTGAAATTCTGCAAATTTCTCTATGGTTATCGGTCTCGGCCGAATTGCGCAAAATTTGCTTTCTTCGAAATTCAATACCAAGTTTTACCAAATTCTCCTCAAATAAAACTCTGAGATCATTATTTGAGTTCTGAATACCTTCTGTTAGCCCTTGGGCCAGATGTGAGTCTTTTAACTTTCCTCCCTAAGATTCCCCCAAGATTCACAAATTTTTTATTTCCTATTCGATAAAATTTCCTACCTCTATGAAATTCTGAGAACGAAGCTTAGTCGTCTGCCTCCCCCAAAAGGTCCCTATATTTTCATCTCCCTTCTGAGAAAATTTTTCACCCTGCATGAAATTCCGGGAACCGAGCTTATTCGTCTAATTCCCCCAAAATTCCCTAATTTTCCATCTCCCTTTTGAGAAATTTTACGCCCTCCATTAAATTCTGGGAACGAAACTTAGTCGTCCGATTCCCCCAAAATTCTCTAATTTTCCATCTCCCTTCTGAAAAATTTTTCGCCCTCCATGAAATTCCAGGAACGGAGCTTAGTCGTCTGATTCCCCAAAAAATTCCCTATATTTCCATCTCGCTTCCGAGAAATTTTTTCTCCTTCCTTGAAATTCCGGGAAAGGAGCTTAGTCGTCCGATTCCCCCAAAAATTCCATATATTTCCATTTCCTATCCGAGAAATTTTCCGCCCTCCATCAAACTCCGGGAACGAAAGTTAGTCGTATGATTCCCCTAAAATTCCCTAATTTTTTATCTCCTTTAGAGAAATTTTCCGCCCTCCACGAAATTCAGGGAACAAAACTTAGTCATCTGATTCCCCTAAAATTCCCTAAATTTCAATTTCTTATCCGAGAAATTTTTTCCACATTCCATTAAATTTTGGGAACGAAGCTTAGTCTTCTGATTCCCCCAAAATTCCCTAATTTTCCACTTCCATGAAATTTTCTGCCCTCCATGAAATTCTAGGAATGGAGCTCAGTCGTCCGACTTCCTTAAAAATCCCTATATTTACATCTCCCTTCCAAGAACTTTCCCACACTCACGAAATCTCGAGGCCAGTATCGAAATTCCGATTCACGTTTCTGAGGCGTGTACCTAAACTCAACTTCTCATCCTTCGGGATCAGTACTTAAATTCTGACTCCCACATTCCAAGATAGGTACTAAAATTCCAATTTCCCCCTTTGCACTCACTTAAAATTTCCCACAAAATTAAAAATTTTCAAATATAAAATTCCACAATTCTGAGATTTCCGTAAATTCCATAAAACATAAAATTAAAATTGAAACTTAAAGTCAAAATTTAAAACTCACAATTAAACTAAAATTCAAACTCAAAATTTAAATTAAAATCAAATCTCAATTCTAAATCCAACTTAAAAATTTCAAATCAATTTGGATCGGACTCCTTTAGAGTTTAGAGGCTTAAAATCCATAGCTTCTATCATGAAGGTATTCCATTTTTCTTCCCCAGTAGGAGTTCCTGAGACTTGAGGGTTTTAACCAAATAATCTTTAGCGGAAACTTCCTCACTAAATTCTGTGTTTGTCTTGAGTTTTAACTCAGACAATTGTATTGGTTTTGTTGATCTCATTAGTCAACACCAATATGTGCTGTGTGCTTGCCCAGCACACCACAACTATTGGGGATCCATTTATTGACCTCACGTTTGGTTGAGGTCTAGTCTTTTTTTAGATTAGCCTAGGGTTTAACCATAGGACTCTCCTGGTGACTTTCTTAGAAGACTAGCCATGGAACCCCTCCCTATAGAAAGTTAAATTTTTCTCACTTCATTGGGAGTTTTCATATGCCTAAGGCCTAACTTCCAGCTTTTGGGAGGAAGATACCAAGCATAAGGAAGCCCAAGGGAAGTCTTCTATAGGTGGCCAGACTTTAGGATCTACCCTGGGAGGTCTGGAGCATACACCACACTTACACTACACACTCACAAACCATAAATAAGGCACATCACCTTTGATCCCCTAACTCTTTGGAAACTCATGTAGGTGGTTTTCCCAAGCCATTATCCTCAGGCTAGGGTTTGGCTAGTACCAACACATAGAGGACCTAATGAGGGTTACCCTTGGTCCATGGCTCAACCTAAACAATTTCATATTGTCACTCACTTTGAACCAATCCTATTTTTCCCAAACTTTCGAAATTTCTAGCCTCACACCCCAAAAACCCTAAAATTCCCTAAAATTTCAAAAATCACCCAAATTACCCATTTGTCTTCAAAAATCATTCCAAAATACTGCCTACCACTCAAATTAACCAAAACTGCCAAATTTCCCAAAAATTCCCCAAAATGACCAAAATACCCCTCTTAGCCCAAAATTCCGAAAATTCTCATAAATTCCCAAAACCTTCCAAATATTCCCAATTTCATTTCTCTCAACTATCGCATGACCCAATTTGGACAATTTAGCTAAATTTAACCAAAAGCCCCAAATTAAACCCAATGTCTACCCGATTGATACCAATCTTGCCCAATTTCAATTCCAAACTTTAATTCAACATCTACAATATGAATCTAAACCAAAACCAATCCCAATTTGACCCACATTTAAGTCAATTTCATTTAAAACCCAAAATCCCTAATTTTACCTAAGTGACCCAAATTCCCCAAATGGACATACTGTCAATCAATTCCTTCCTAATTTAATTTATAAACCCTTCATAACACTCCCATAAATAGAATTGATTCATCAATTGCCCCCAATTTGGATCTTAGCCCCATTCAAATCCACTTGAACCAAGCTTACACAATTTTTACCTAAGCAAGTCTTATGTCCAAATGTCATCAAATTGATTGCCTAATCCCAAAATTTCCACCCAATTGATGTTGGGAACTCTTTATGACATCCCCCTATACCATTAGGAACCTTCAATTAGGCCTAAACCTCATACGACTAAGTTGAACCCAAGCTTAGCCAACTTGCCCCAAATTGACCAAAACACCAAACCAAGCCAAATTGACCTACCAAATTAATTCAACACCACTCCAAACCTCTTCTAAAAACATCATGAAAATCATACACACCATTTTGAACAATTACTTGGGTCTAACCCAAGCTAGCCCAACTTGAACACAAATGACTAAGTTGAACCCATAGCCCAATGTGACCAAATCATCCCAAATGTGACCAACCTGAGTCCACCATAGCCACCAAGTGACCCCTAGGAACCACCTTAGACCCACCTAGCCTACTCCACTTGAGCCATGGACCAAAGGTCCCCTAAATTTGGTGATCTCCTCCTTTAAATGGCAAAATCAAGAGATATTTTTCAATAACCCCTTCACCATTTAAACTCATGGCACTTGATGGCCTGTCCACCTTACCACCTGACCACTGGCCACCTCCCCTGGCCTGGCTGGCCGGTTAGTAGCCGAAAAATGCCAAAACCGAGAGCCACCCCCTCTCCATTTGAACCTAAACTCACATCCCAATTTGTCCAACTCTGATTGGCCATTGGAGCTGATCTGCCCTTCACCTAAGTAGTTGAATACACCTAAAGCCAGACCCTGAGATCATGGAAAAAATCAAGGTGCTTAAAATTTCTTAACCAACCTCTGCCAAAACTTCACCAGAGCTCTTCCAGACCTCCCTAAGATCATTCCAGCCATTTTCCCTCTCTGATTCCCACTGCCGAAGCTTAATTTCATAGGTCAAATTTGGCTGGAAACTAGGACACATTTCACTACAACTCCACAGTGCACCAAAGTTTAATTAACTACACCCACACTTTCTCAGCAATGAAAGGAATATCCCCCATCAAGTCCTCATCATAGAAGGCCTCTGCATAACACTTCCATAAACACTTGAAATTGGGTCTGGTTAATTTTTGGTCTAGACAATTCACCACGGCAAGCGGCTCCATCTGGAGGTTGGTTGGGACCAGTCAAAGCTGCCACAACCATCTGATTGAGGCCTCCCCTCTCAGACCAAGGTATCACACTCACTCTTCATCCCAAGATTTTCTTAGTCCTCCAAAATTGTACACTGTATTTCATATTATATAAACCATATAGATAGCTTTATCTAGGCTAGATGAAGCTCTAGGAACAAAGCCCATGTGATTTGGTTTACTATCAAGAGAGATCTTAGGTCTAGAAAGTGAACAACTCACAGGTTACACCAGTCGAAGACAATGAAGGAGCACCGTCCGATCGAGCGTGTATCAAATGGAGGGACATGATTACGCTGGATGAGCTCTTAGAACATAAGGCATGCGCTGACTCAGATGGTAGAGCCTAACCAGAAGAGGATGTGTGGTCTTTCGGAGCGGCTGAGGATGATGCGGCGCCGATGTGGTTAAGTAAGAAATTTGGGGATGGTTGATTTATGTAATTCCCTCAACTTTAAAAATCCATATCTTGGCCAAGAAAAATCGTCGAAATAAAAGAAAAATATCCTCTTGCTCAGTGAACATAGGAGGATAATGTGGCAATAGTTTGAAATTTATTTGATGCATGTATGATCTTTAATTAAGTAAATACCCTCTGTAGTCTTTTAATTATCCATGCATATAGACAATTCACCATGGCTTGCTATTTTAGCATGTTATATCCTTTGTTATGAGAGATTTTCCTTGATTTTTCCAAATTCAGAGGAGACCTCTATGAAGAGTTCTATATTTTCCAAGTTTTTGCATCTGTTTTCATAAATTAAATCCAAAAAATAGTATGGAGATTATAAAAATCTATAAAAATTATGGAAGGTTTCCTACGACTAGAGGACCCTAAAATAAAATTCTCATGGATTAAATCATCAAGAAATGACCTAAACATCAACTTGGTTTAAAACTAAATTTAAATTACTTTGAGTTCATTAAATATAGAAATAACCCAAAAACAATTTTACACATTATTTTAAAGGTCACAAAACTCCGCATATAAATTTCATGGCATTTGTAATTAATTTGGTCACATAAATGAATTTTCTAAGTGGAATGATAGTTTTGAACATTAAACTAATTTTAATAATTAAAATACAACTCAAAAAATTGTAAAATTGGTTTTGGGAGTTCTCTGTGATTAGAGAGTTGTTCTAAATATAAAATTTGGATGTTCATAAAATTTTTATTTTTAATCATATTTTAAATATTTAAATAATTAAAAAATAATAAAAATTACAAAAATATTAAAAATCACCAAATTGTCACATTTGGTTTCCTAATCACTTAGGAACCTTCCCCATAATTTTTCTAAGGCTTAAAATCAAAATATCAATTTTTGAAGGCTTAAATTAATTTTAAAAGTGTAAAAATGAATTTCCTTAATTTTCCACTAAAATAATTCTAATAATTAAACTAAACATTAAAAAATATAAAATTTATTTCTCTAGGTTTCTTGACCTGAGAGGGACTTAAGAAAAATATAAAGTTGAATTTTCAACTTTTAAAATATTTTATAATTTATTAAAACTCCAGAACTTAAAATAATTCTAATAATTAAATTAAAACTCAAAAATTATGAAATTATGTCCAAGTAGTCCTCTGGTCTAGGTACACCTCCCATCAAAATTTCAAACTCATATGCTTTGTTTTGGACAAGTTATTGAATTTTCATTAAAAACCTCTATTTTTGCTTTAAAATGCATATATAAATTAAATTAAAATTTGAAAGAATCACATTTCCTCCTCTAATGTTTTAATTAACCCATAAGTGGGGTCACATAAAAACATCAAAGTCATTGGAGCAAAATTTAATGAATTATGATGTGACAAAGGCCTTTAGAGGTAAAATTGTAATTTTTTAAAAATTTAGTCGTAATCAATATTTAGGCTTAATTAAAATGGGAAAAGAGTAATAAATGACCTTAATCAATATGTTGCATGATTAAAGCATTAAGGGATAAATGGTAGAAACCCATTGTAATCTTCTCACATCAAAATTAAATATTTAAATTTTCTTAATTAACATAATTTGGAAGAATATCAAATTATGAAAGAGTCTTAAGGTTAAGGGTTGATTTTGGAAGTTAATTTGATACCCCTTCATTTGATGTGTAAATGATAATTCAACATTTTGATATGAATCATAATCATGAAATTTTCTTTTCTAAAGACATAAAAATATCCATTAAAATATTAAGGGCTTTGTAGTGAGCTAGTATTAATCAAAAGAATTAATTGTTAAGAACTAGAAAAGAAAACATAATTAAATTTGAACTGCTTTTGAAACATTACAAACCCATCAAAATTTGGTAAATTCTTCCATAAGTTAATTTTGCCTTTAATGGGCCACTCACATAATTTCTAAGTAAAGCACCAAATGATAATTACCATGTTTTTTGGGTTAACTAAAACATTGGCTCACTGAGCATAAGGGTATGAAAGGGATAAATCATTTAAAAACTATGATAAGTCCAAAAGGACCTCAGGGAAGCTCAAAAGTATTGCGAAATAGCTACGTCTCTCCTAGATCTATTCGCAGATCTTTTGGACACCTTGTAGGACTAATGTACATATCATGTTTATAAAATGAAGAAATCTCTTATATGAATAGAATTCACCGGGTTATGACATAAAGTTTGGTAGGCCTGTGAGGAACCTATCCATAGGGTTTTACTTCCCTACAAAATATAAATGTTTATTGCAAGAATACTATATGACGGGAAGACCTACCAGGTATGCTTTTATTTCAACGCAATTTACTCACTTGCACTCTACTGTACTTTCTCTTCTTGCAAATTTGCATTTTAAACGACAATGCCACCCTACATGAAAATTAAAACCTTTTAGGATATCCACAAAACTTAGACCAAAATTAAAATTAGGAAATCACAACAAGATAAAATCCACCGCCACAATATTTAAAATATAAAATAACTCAAAATTTAATCACAAACAAAACAAAAACCACAATTGTAACTAAATTAAAACATCTCTTTGGATGATCGGGAATTCATCGGAGGAGGTAACCTACGTTTTGCTAACAGGGTTTTCCATGGTCTAAATGAAAGTATGGAACTCAGTAATTTGAGTTTAGTAAGTTCATTTGGATTATGTGAATCCGATGAAAATAGCGATGCCGGGATGCTGGAACCGTGGGATCTTAACCAGTGTTGTTATAATCCACTTTAATGTTCCCCTAATAAAATATTAAGACACCTCAATCTAAATATTTATAAAACATAACACTTCTTTCTCTTCTCAATTGAAACTTCTTTAAATTAAGCCAGCTACGATGAGGAGCTTGGAGCATGCATAGTGGGCATGGCCATCTTCTAGAGCAAAACTTGTCTACATCAGCAAAACAATTCCTTAGAAATAAACAAACAAGACATAAGATTTCAAGGTAGCCCGCATACAGCATAAATCCTCACCCTTTCTTTAGGACTTTGCATAGCCATGCTATGCTGTATAATCCCTAACTCATCTTAGGATTACGAGGCTGTCATTGGGTATGACATATACTCTCTTATCTTCCAGGTCATTCACATGATCAGTACTAAGTGAATGTAAGTCCTAAATAATGAAATTGGTAGGATGATACACCAAATAAATATCTTAAATCAAAGCCAATCCATAGGATAGTTTGGGAAGACATCAAGGTTTCCCTTGAATCTATGTCCTTCCCCTATTCTTCTCTTTTTTGGATTCTGATAAAACGAAATGTTCCAAAACTTGAGCCATTCACACATTGAATTTCCAACTATCACATTTTCTTTGAAAACCTTTCCTTTGGAAGTCATGAATATAAATATTTCTTGATCTATATCAAGAGTTTTCTTAGGTGACTTAAAACATCTAAGATATAAATAACTATAGGGGCTTGCCTCGTAGGAGTCTTAAAGACCCCATATTAATATAAACCCTATCTAATCCCTTCATATTAGATGGGGAGAATTGTCGGTGAAAAATGGTTCACAGGCGAAACGAATGTTATGAATACTTTAGTTTATTTGATCAAGCCTCACCTCAAGCCATGTATATATTATTTGGGATAGGTACATGTCTTTTGATGAAGCACTTGATTACCTAAAATAACGTTTGTATGAAATCAGTTTTATTTCGCATCCGCTAAAATTAAAATATTATTTTTAAAAATCCATATATATGTATTTTAATTTAAATCAAATTTCTATTTTATAAAATTATATTCTATACCTTTTCAAAAATATCAACCTCCGTAAATTTTAATTAGCGACAGTATCCAAAATCCCAAATTTTTCCCGAACATAGTTAGCATCCTCAACATTTATTTCTTAAGATTTTTCTTCAAAATAATTTTCATTTTTAATAATTATTTCTTCTTGATTTAGTAACACTTCAACTTTCTCCTAAAAAATGACTTCACATTTTTCTTGATAATGTTTGGTTATCATATAAACAAAAATATCCATCCTATAGTATTTTTCTTTAGCATGATACCTCATTGATTTAAGAACATTAAATGTTATTGCCTGATCAATCACCCTCATTGTTAACTTCCCTTTCTGCACATCAATCAGAGCACGTCTGGTAGCAAGAAAAGGTCTTCCTATATTAATAGAAATTTCATTCTTTTCTTCCATATCGAGCATAATAAAATTCGCATGAAAGATAAATTTATCCACTTTAACAAGTACGTCTTCTATAATTGATTTACGATAAGTAATAGATCGATCAACTAACTATAAGGTTACAGTAGTGGGAGAAATCTTTTCTAAATCTAACATTCAAAAAATTGATAAAGGCATGAGAGTAATACTAGGTCCTAAATCACGTAAGGCTTTTCCAAATTTTTTTTCTCTAATTACATTTGGTATCATGAAAATACCAGGAACTTTAAGTATTTAAAGAGGTTTCTTTGGAATTATTGCACTGCATTCTTCACTAAGTGCAAAAGTTTCATATGCTTCAAATTTGTTCTTTTTGTTTAATATATCTTTCATAAATTTAGCATAACAAGGCATTTATTCCAAAGCTTCAACAAACGGAATATTGATTGTAAGCTTATTAAGTATCTAAATAATTTTTATAATTGTTGATCTAGCTTTTGTTGTTAAGGTCTTTAAATAAAAGGGGTGGTGGTATTTCTAAATCATTCTAAGTTGGACAGATAGATTGTTCTTTATTTTTAAAAGTGGTTTTTTTAGGCTTTTTAGTTTCTTCAGTTTCCCTCTCCATTTAAATCTCTTTTTGAATTCCAACCTTTAAATCTTTTCCACTCCTAACTTTCACAGCTTTATTTTTTACTGACTCATTCCCATTATCTTTAGGATTTATTTCAACATTGCTAGGAAGCATTCCCTAGGGTCTATTACTGAGTGTGTTAGCAATTTGTGCCAATTTATTCTCAATATTTCTAAATGTATCATTTTGAATTTTTAATTAATTTCCTTGATTTTGTAATTAATTACCGATTTTTAAAACTAGTTCTTCTATTTTCTTTTCCTCAAATTGCTAGTTATTAAAACCAAGAGGATAAGAAGGTCGATAGTTTAAACTACCCTGATTATTCTAGTTTCCAGTTTGGTTTACTTAATTATTTCTCCATTATTTATTTCCACTACTATAATTGTTCCTATTAAACTTTGGATAGTTTTTCCCACCTGGGTTATAATAATTAGCATATGGATTATTAGGTTTATTAGCAACAATATGTAATGTATCTACTCATTGAGAATCATTCACTTGTCCAAAATTTTCATCATTTAGATGAGGCGTTTAGGAAAAATTCATAGAATAATTATCTAACTTCTTAGATATCACAATAAAATGATATTTTAAGATATTTAAAGCATCATTATCATAAATACTAGCAACTCTTTTAGGATTTATCCTTTCTGAGGCCATTGTAAAATATTAGTAGCCCTTTTTTCATTTAAGGCATAAGTTTCTTCAAATGATTTTGCCATTAAAGATCATCTGATAGCAGCATTAATTATAGATTTAAGGGAACTTATTAAACCATTATAAAATGTTTAAATAACTAACCAGTCTGGTAAAGCAAGACGTGGACACTTATAAGGAGTTACTTAAATCGTTCCCAAGCATCATAAATTTGCTTCCTCTCATACTGAGTAAAATAAGTTATGTCAATTCTAAGTATTTAAGATTCTGAAGGAGGAAAATATTTAGCTAGGAATATTTGTGTCATGTCTCCTCATGTTTTAATAGATCCAATTGCTGATGAATTTAACGACATTTTAGCTTTACCCCTTGAGGAAAAAGGAAAAATTCTAAGTCTAATAGCATCATCTGATACACCATCATATTTGAAAGTAGCAAAAATTTTTAGAAAACTTGAAAGATGTAAATTTGGATCATCGGTTCATGTTCCCATAAAATTATTATTTTGCACGATTTGTATTATAACATGTTTAAGTTCAAACGAATTAGCCACTACAACAGGGATTTGAATACTTAAGTGAATTTCATCTGTTGTAGGGTTAACCCTTAAAGGTCTTTGTAAAATTTGATGCTCATTTTCTTTTGTTTAAATTTCAAAGTTAATTTGAGGTATATATGCCATTTATTGAAAATGATGAAGTTGTTTTTACTTTCTAATTATAGTTCGTTCTAATTTATAATCGTATGGCACTAATCCTTCAAGTCCTGGACTACCAATATCAAATTTAAAATTCAAAAAGTTAAATTTAGAATATTTAAATTTTAATTTTCAATTTTTCAGTTAATTTTTCACTATATATATATATATGTATGTCATAAAGGTTGTGAATAAACTGTAAGTCTTCCTAATACAGACTGATAAACTACAAGAATTTCCCCCCATCCTTAATATCCTCCCCTCTACTGAGATTGTCCAACGCCTGGTCTCTATTGTTTTTTGGAAATGTCCCACTCCATCTATAATTAAGGTTAACACTGATGGTAGCTTCCACACTTTGGGGGCCAGAGTGGGAGGGGAGTTTAAAGGGTCTGTTGGTCAATGCCTTCTATTCTTCTCTACACCAGTAACTACTATAGATGCCCTTGAATCAGAATTAATTGCTATCTACTGGGCTTTATGGATTGTTGTAAAGGTCTCTTGGACAGAGCTCTGGGTAGAAATGAACTCTTCAATGATTCTCACTTTTTTGGAACAGGAGGAGTAGACCTCCTGGCAGCACTCCTTTCTGATCAATAAGATCAATTTACTCAAACCTCTCCTCAATGTTAAGTTCTCGTACATCTACAGAGAAGGTAATAAACCTGCACACTGGCTTACTAGGATGGTAATGGAGCCTACTGATGTTGTGGTTTCTGTTTCCCCTCCAACTGCTCTTCAGTTCCTTCTGGTTGGTGATCAGCTGCTGATTCCCCATCTCAGGATTATTGCACCTTACTATGGTGGGGTTTTCCTTGATGGTGCTTCCTTTTGATTCTATACATACATACTCATTTATACATAGAAAAAATATTTTGGTATACATGTAATGTTGGGTTTTACATCCCTTGTTACTTTTGATTTTGTTTTTTGTGTGGAGTTGTAATGTGAATAATGGAAACCTTAGGAGCTGTTATATACTTTCTCTTTGGTTTAGATGGGGATCCCCTCTTCCTCCCTTTTGGTATTGTCTTGTTATTTTAACAAGTAGGGAGTCATGAGCTTCTCTTTTTCCTAATATATATATATATATATATATATATATATATATATATATATATATATTGGGGGGAAGGAGCTACTCTAGGCTCCCTACATGTTGATTCAAAAGAGAGAAGTTACAGAAATTTCCCAATGGGAACAACTCAACCCAATACAACTCCACACCAAAAGACGAAAATAACTAACTAAGTGTAAAATAACCTATCCCAAAGTCTGCCCAATAAAAACTAATCCAAAAGAAAAGAATAGACACCAAAAACTGCATACTGCTAAGACATTCCCAAAGAAGCTAAGGAGCTGATTGTAGGTGCTGCAGAAGTTACAAACATCCAGCTAGATACATAAATGCTTCCAGGAGAAAACTGAAAGCCTAGAAGCCAACCATCCTGAAGTAAGGAGCTTGAATCCAATCGGTTTCCAACAACAGTTGCAGTAGGGGAGGAGGGTCAGCAGATATCAGAATGCTAGGACATAGCATAAGCAGAGGGCACTAATTAATAATTCTGAAGTGGGGAGCTTGGTAAGTGTCTGCCTGAATAAGATATTGTAACTGGGAAGTTAGAGTAGAAGAGACCATTATCTCCTGTGATGAGAGGGCTCTTTTAGCAATCCAATTTGCAGGCTTGTTTCCCTCCCTAAAAATGAAATTAAAATGCACTGTAAGATGTGGCAGCAAAGATCTGATTTTATAAATCCAAGTAGAATGGTGCCAAGGAGGGGAAAGATCATTCTGACAGTAATGTATTAATGTAGATGAGTCTTCCTCCACAATGATAGAAGACCACTGGAAGAGTGTAGCAATGTGAAGTGCCTAAAATGCAGCAGCTAATTCTGCTTCCAATGGGTCAGCAGCAGTAGTTGGAGCTTGGAAAAATATAAATCCTTTCCCTGTATGATCCCTGAAAATCCCACCTATACCAGCATTTTGTTTAGTAAAGGCTCCATCAGTATTGACTTTAATAAAAGGAGGGTTGGGAGCTTTCCAATAGATCTGAATGATTCTATGAAGAATAGGTCTATCAGTAGTAGAAGATGACTGAATGATGTTTGGAAACTGTTTTACTGGAATTAACTTTGAGATAAATGAAAGACAATGAGTTACCACCCTTTCAGTCTTGCTAAGCAGCCCATCATACTTCACCCCATTTCTGTGCATCAAAATGAACCAAGCCACAATGAGTGGAATCTCCCCAACTATAGCTTGCTGCCAGGATTTCCAGCAGGTAGTTAAATCCTGCCAGTCTAACAGTAACTAGTTAATATTCAATTTTCTGAGCATACCCGACCAAACTTCCTGAGAAAAGGAGAATTTAAAAAAGAGGTGTTTCAATTTTTCAGATTGTGCTCCACAGAGAAGGCATTTGGAAGGGCCTCTCAGGCCTTTAAGTTTGAGAATATCATCTGTTGGAACAAAACCATGGAAGATTCTCCAAATGAGGAAGGACATGGAAGGAGTAAGATATTTGTCCCAAATAGTTTTACCCCAGCAGACCTGATTCCAAGAGTTGATACTAAGGTAAATGTGTTTGGTAATGCTATGTCTTTTACCATTTAGCCATATGAGTTTATCCAAGTCGATACCTATCAAAAGGGATTTGAGCCACTTGATCCACGAAGAGTCTACTAGGAGAAGTTGCAATTTAGGAATAGACCAATTCATGTCCTCCCAGCAGTTGGAGACAGGGAAATAATCTTTATTTATATTAGGAAGTGGAACCAAAACCTCCCTTTGACACCATTTATCATGCCAAAACATGATGTCACCCTTGCTTAACTCCCAGTATATGAGGGATTCAGCAGTCTCTTTGTTGATAAGCATTTGTTTCCAGATTCTTGATATTCCTTTTTTGATTTGATAGGATAAAGGATGGATATTTTTGCAGTATTTACCTCTCATGAATTGAGCCCAAAGAGAATTTTGCTACCTGAAATGGATCCATAACTTACAAAAATTGACTTGTTGAAGATGTTTCAAGCCTTTGAAACCTAAACCACCGCTTCTTTAGGCAAGGCTAACCTTTGCTAGCTGGCCCAAGGAATTTGTTTTCTTTGACCAGCCCAAAGAAATCTGTTAATAATTCTCTCAATCTGAATTCTAGAGCTTTTCTTCAGGCATGTCATTTGTAAAATGTAAGAAGGAAATGAGGTTAACATGCTATTGAGGAGATTTATTCTGCCACCAGATGATAGGAAGGAATTGGACCAACTTGAGAGATGAGTGTTTAGCTTACCAATGATCTCTTCAAAATGACTTTGTTTAGTTCTTCCTTTAATTAAGAGAACCCCCAAATATTTCATGGGAAGGTTGGTTTTGGCATAACCCGTGAAATCAGTAATCCAGTGGATAATATTAGGATGGATATTGATGGGGAATAGCAATTCACATTAATTTTTGTTGAAATGAAGGCCAGAAATCTGTTGAAATTTGTTGAGACATCTCATAACCTTTTCAACAGCTTCTTTAGAAGCCTTGGAAAATATCATGATATCATCAGCATATAATAGGTGAGAAATGATAGTATCAGACCTATGGTGATATTGAGCATAAGGACGGTTTGAGACTTGAGTTTCCAGCAGCCTAGAGAGATAGTCCATAACAATAATGAAGATGGTGGGTGAGAGTGGATCTCCTTGTTCAAGCCCTCTAGTGGCTCGAAATCTCCCAGACATTTACCATTAATGAGGAGTGAATGGTTGTTATGTTGAAGCCATCTCTTTATGAGTAAACAGAAACCAGTAGAAAAACCTCTAGCATTTAGCACCTGAAGAATAAAGTTCCAATCAATAGTATCATAGGCTTTTTGAATGTCTAGCTTGTAAATCAAATTACCTCCCCTACAAGATCTATCCAAATCAAGCAATAGTTCTTAAGCAAGGAGAGCATTATCAGCTATAGATCTTCCTTTTACAAAAGCTGATTGGTTGGGGCTAATAATATGAGCAAGTTGAGGTTAGAATCTGCCCACAATGATTTTACTGATAGCTTTGCTGATAACAGTGGTTAGGCTGATTGGCCTATAGTGATTCCAGCACTTGGGGGCATTGTTCTTTGGCACAAGTACAATAGTAGATGCATGGAAATATTGGGGTATATCACTTCCAGTAAAGAAGCTTTGAATAGAAGTTGTTACCTCAGCTTTGCAAGTGTTCCAGGTTTTTTTTATAGAATTCAGCACTGTACCCATCAAGCCCTGCTGTTTTAGAGCTGTCAATTGAATTAATTGCCACCCAAATTTCATCTTGTGAAGGAGTATCAGTTAATTGGAGAGAGTGAGTGTAGTTATATTCCTTGTTGAACAGGCTATCATCAATAGAGGGTCTGCTGCAAGGCTTGTAAGTGAGAAGTTCCTGAAAATATTTGACAGCATCATTTGCAATGGCGGCTTCCTCATTAAGTAGACGACCCTGGTGGAATGAATAGCATCGCATTTCCTTTTGTACTTAATCCAAGCATGAAAAAATTTGGTGTTCCTGTCTCCATCTTTGAATTTGGAAATGGAAGCTTTTTGTCTTAGGAATTGGTCCTGCTAATCAATAAGGGTCAGCAAATGTTCTTAAGTAGCCACCATCTGGCTATACTTAGTTTCATCTAATAGAGCAGCAGCTTCCATAGAAGAAAGAGCCTTCTCAGCCTGTGAAATATTTTGAGTGATGTCACCCATAAACTCCCAACTCCAGTGGGAAAGAACAACAGCCAATTTCAGTTGAACATTCTGAAGTCTGATGAAAGGGTTAGAGTGGGGACAACCAATCCACTTCTTGGAGATAACAGATTGGAACAGAGGGTGGGAGGACCAGAAATTCAAAAATCTAAAATGGGGAGAAGTTGTTAGGTTGGGGGAGTAGTAATGGAAATAAGTAAGGGTCTGTGGTGAGACCCAACAAAATTGAGGTGGGAAATGGTTGTGTGAAGGAAAGTTTTATGCCATGAGTTGTTAGCCAGGAATCTATCTAATCTCTCCCAAATCTTACCCCTCCTCCAAATAAAAGGGTTCCCCTGAAATCCCAAATCAAACTGGCTTGCTCTCTGGATGTTATCATTAAACTTAGTGAGTTTGGTTAGATTTGGTGGTCTGCCACCAGATTTTTCAACAGTAGAAGTAATATTGTTAAAGTCTCCACCCACAATCCAGCTGTGATTCTCCATAGAATTGAGTAAATGGATTTCCTGCCAGAGTTCTCTTCTTGCAGTTTTGGTACAGCCAGCATATACAAAAGTAGTAGCAAAAGAAATTCCATTAACAGTACAGTGTAAATGGACCAATTGAGGGTGGTCCACAATAACTTTGCATTGGAGTTCCTGCCTGCTAATAAACCAGATTTTATTAGAGGAGTTAGTGAAAATAGAACAGCCAGAAAACCTGGAAAAAAGTTTTGATTTATTTTTGTGCACCATTGGTTCCAAGAGCACAATACACCATAGCTGGTGTTTCTTAAAAAGATGAAGTATCCTTTTAATGGATAAGGGGTGGGCCACACCCCTAATGTTCCAGCATAATAGATTAAACATCTGGTGGTTTAGGCTGGGGTAGGGAGTGAGCAGAAGCAGATCCTGATCTAGATCTAGTTCTACCCCTTCTGTTATCTGGGGGGAGCCAATAGAGTTGCAGTCACCTACTTGGGCCAGTTTCTACAGTTCAGACATCACCTTTTTCTTCTTTCTAACTTTTTATTCCTGTCAGGCAGCTTCCATATTAGTTTAGGATTTTATTATTATATCTGTGGAGGGTATAATTACCTGCTCAATACTTTCTTCACTGTTTAATTCTTGTATTGCTGTTTCTGGAAGTTCAGGGGGTAATGTAGGAGTATCTTCTTTAGCAGAAGTTGTTAGATTATCTTGAGTGTTTTCTGGGGTAACTTCTCTGGGCACACTGGAATCATCAACCAAAGTGTCTAGAGCAATAGGTTCTTCCAAAGAATTTCCTTTAACAATATCCATGATCTGTTGCACCATTGGTTGGGCCTTAACTCTGGTACTCTTCTGAAGATACAATAACTTTGCTTTCTGTCTACTGATGAAATGTCCAAACATTCGTCAGTGTTTACAGAACACGGGTTTGGTTTCCATATGGACTTCTTTCCAAAAGCCTTCACCACTATCTGAGGTGATAATCCATAGTTTATCTAACTCAAGAAGTGAGACATCTCTCTCTATAAACACTCTAGCTCCATGAGTGTTCCCCATATCATAAGTGGAGGGGTCCACTTTTAGGGGAGTTTCTAATGCTCTACTAATTTGGAATAGAGCATTTGTGTTATACAATTCAATTGGCAGATTAGGAAATTTGAACCATATAGGTTTAAGGGGAGGTTCTTTAGTCGGGTCGAAAACCGAGGGTACCATTTGATGAATTTCATGTGAGTGTTAGCTATTTGCATACTCTGCAAACCAATTAATCTTGCATAGTCTTCTTCTCTGGATAATCTGATGAGTAGATGCCTTCCATCCATCACTCCAATTTTCCATTGTCCCACAAAGGGGATTTCTTCAAAAAGGTTCATGATTAATTCTATTTTAGGATGGCCATATTGGAATTGTCCCACAATGGAGAATTTGATAGCTTCAGCAAGTATTTCCATTTCCTTAGTTGTGAAAATAATGGCTTGTCTGCCCTCCTTAGACCCAAGGGGTCTAATGAAATGGCAATCAGATTTCCCAGCTGCCGCATCATGAAAGTTCTGTGGAAAAAGTAAATTGTCTGCAACTTTAGCAGAAGGTTGGCCTTTACTTAATGCAGATGCATAAGAGGTGGAGGCGTTTACCCCATCCTTTACAGAAGAGTACCAGAGTTAATGTATCATCAGTAGACATAACAAATGAAGATGAACATGATAGGAGATACTGACTGCTAGCAGCACTCAGGAAACAAACTCAGCCAATGGAACAGAACCAGTTCAATAATTTAGCCCGGGAAAGATCAAATTAAACAAGAAGACACTTACCAGCCACCCACCACCTCTAGAAACACCAAACCTAAAAACCAAACAGCACCCAAAACCTTGGAAAGCCTTCCAAAGGTACCAGCCACCACCCAGGGAAGCCATTACCGACCAAACCCTAACAGAGCAAAGGAACCGACCGCCACCTTTTTCAATTATATATATATATATATATATATATATATATATATATATATATATATATATATATATACCTCTGCTAGGGTTTCTAGCATGACCCTGCCGACGGCGGCTTGGTTGGTGGTGGTGCAGGTAAGTCTGGTGGGAGTTGGTCTGGTGGTGAAGTGTTCTCGGGCTCCTTTGTTGCTCTTCTTGCAGCTTCTTGTTGTTCCCAGGCTCATTGATTTTCAAATTTTTACTGTTTCATTGTGCTCTTTTTGAGGAGGCTTTTCTTGCTCTAAGGACTGTGGGTGATCCCATTCAGGGTTGTGCTCTTTTTGGTTTCTTACTAGTTCTTTGCTCTTTGTCTGTTTGCAAGCTCTCACTTTTCTGGTTTGTTATTTTTTGGTTCCACTGTTCCATTGGAGGCCATCTAGTTGTGGATGGTGGTCTGATGGCTCACCCTATTGATCTTACCACCAACATTGAGTGGGCAAAAGCCACCTATGCTGGTGTTGTAGGATCTGCCCCTTCTATCACAGATCCTTCCAAATTAATTTTCCCACAGAGATTGCATGATGCAGCAGCTGGAAGAATTACATGCCCATTTATCAGACCACTAGAAGAAAAGGATGGCCATCCTGATGTGATCTTCACTGACCAGGAATTGGCTGTTCTTGATGCTGAAGTGAAACTCACTTTGATTGGGAAATTTAGTCTGGGGCATCCCAAGATGGAGCTAGTGAGGAAATACTTTGAATCACCGAATTTTCGAGGGAATTGGAAGCTAGGATCTGTTGGATAGAAGGCACCTTCTTATCAACTTCACTGCTGAAGAGGATTATGCTATGATATTTGCTAAACATTTGGTGACTATTGCTGGAGTGGAGATGAAAATAATCAAATGGACAACAAATTTTGATCCTAGCAAGGACCCCCCAATTGTGCCAATCTGGTTTAAACTGCCCAATCTTCCCTACAGATTTTTTAATTAGGATGCTCTTTTCCAAATTGGGAGGTCTATTGGAACTCCTTTAAGACTGGATGCTGCTACCATTAACAATGCTAAACCTGAAATGGCTAGGATCCAGATTGAGAGTGCTATTTCACTGCCTGAGGTCAAAAAAATTTGGATTGGATCAGCTAAGGAAGGACAATGGCAAGAAGCTATAATGCAGCAAAAACCCTATTATTGTTCTCATTACAAAATGTTTGTACATACAATTGAAAAATGTTACAGAATTCATCCCCCATCTAGAAGATCCATAGCAAAGGAAAATCAACATAAGCAATCTGATGATACTATTTTAGTGCAACAGGGCTCAGGAGAAAGGAGAGATTTTGTGAATACAGTTTCTCAAACTAATTTTACCCCTCCAGCTAAGATGGGGAGAACACCAGTTAATCAGGTCCCCCCTTTTGTTGGGGAGAATAATGTTGAACCCACAGTCAATGTGGATGATTGCACCCCTCTAGCACACTCTGGATTAATCAGGAATGTTTCTGATGATGATTCTGAGTCTCCTATTGGGGGAAGATCCCCAACTACATACAGAAGGGAGGAAGAGGAAGTCAGAATAGTCACACCAACTCAATCTATTGAACAGCAAGTAGATACCCAGTTTCCCTCAAATGCTGGAATTAGTGATATGCAGGAAGGGATGGAAGGCAAATGGCACACCCAAACCTCCAGGAAAAAGAAGAAGAATAATCTCAGTGAAGTACAAAAACTTGGAACTCCTCTTTCTGTGGGGGAGTTAGCTGGAATTTCTGTTACCAGGGGGAGATCTAGATCTAGATCTCAATCCTCACTTAATCCCCATCCCAATTAATGATAAATTTCCTTCACTGGAATATAAGGGGTATTGCTAATCCCCTATCTTTTAAAAGACTATTACATTTAAACAAAAAATATAAATTATGGTGCATTACCATTTTGGAACCTTTGGTTAATAAATATCCTCAGAAAATTATCAGTAAGCTACAAGGCTACAACCATTATGCTAACTGCAATAATAAAATCTGGATTTTTTATAGAAAAGAGGTGAAATGGTCTATCCTTATTGACAACAAGCAATTTATACATTCTTCCTTTCAGATTAATGGCAAGGATGGTGCAGCAACTTTTGTATATGCTGGATGTAAAAAGGAAGATAGTACTCCTGTGGAATCCGCTCCAGGACATCAGTGTCCAAGTACACTCACCCTGGATAGTTGGGGGTGATTTTAACAGTGTGGGGTCTTCAAATGAAAAAATTGGGGGCAGACCTCCCAAGCTCTACGATATGACCATTTTCAATGATAGTATTCATGCAGCCAATCTTTATGACCTTGGATTTAGAGGACCTGCTTTTACCTGGAAGAGAGGGAACATCTGGGAGAGGCTTGACAGGATGTTTGTTAGCAAGCTTTGGCTCTCTAATTGGCTTCTTACTTATGTTACTCACCTGAGTCTTGCTGGTTCTGATCACAGACCTCTCCTTATATTCATTACCTCCCCCACCTGCTCTAATACTCCCCCTCCATTTAGATATCTGAATGTTTGGTCCTCCTATGTTGAGTTCCACAAGATTGTTCAGGAAAATTAGTATTGTATTGATCACCCAGACCCTCTCATCAGATTAAGCAGGTTACAGATACATCTCAGTAAAGCTCTTAGGAAATGAAATTGGAACTTTATAGGGAACCTCCATGAAGCTGTCCAAGTGGCTGAGAAAGATCTAAATGAAGTTGAGTCTAAAATCTAAGCTGGCATTGCTACAAATGAACAATATTTCAATGCACAAAATAATTTATTGTTGGCTACTGATAAACTGGAACAATACCTAAAACAAAAAACTGCTTTGAACCATTTTATTCATGGTGATAGGAACACTCAGTTTTACCATGCATGTATAAAATATAGAAGGAAATGCAATACTATTCCCTCTATCCACACAGCTGATGGCAGGAAACTCATGGATGACAAAGAGATTGGTTTGGATGCTGTTACACATTTTGATAAGCTGCTTAATCCTCCTCCCAGAACCAGATTGCCTATTGATAGATCTCTTTTCCAGGACAATTTACGAGTACACCAATGTGCTTGATTTAACTACCATCCCAATCGAACAAGAAATCGGAATGCCATAAAATCAATTGATAGTTCTAAAACTGCAGGACCAGATGGCTACACTGCAGATTTTTATCAGAAGGAGTGGAAGCTGGTTGGTGGTGATGTGGTGGCAGCTATCCAAAGTTTCTTCCTTGGAAATGTACTTCCCAGTTTTTTTGTGCTTCAAATATTGTGTTGATCCCCAAAAATAATCTTATGCAAAATTGGGATCATTTTAGACCCATCTCCTTGACATCTGTAATCAGTAAGGCTATCAGCAAAATAATTGTGGGGAGACTTGAACCTCATCTTGATAGGTTAATATGCATGAATCAATCGGCTTTTGTTAAGGGCGGGTCAATCATCGATAATGTGCTACTTGCTCGAAACTATTTCTTGATTTGGTTAAAGTTCATAGGGAGGTAATCTCATATACAAATTGGATATACAAAAAGCCTATGACACCATTAGTTGGGAGTTTATTGATGAGGTTCTGAATGCTACAGGTTTCCAGCAACAGTTCTGCAATCTCATTTCCGGTGGCTCCATTCAAATGAACACTCTATTTTATTTAATGGGATCGCCGTAGGCAACTTCCATGCCACCAGAGGTTTAAAGCAGGGAGACCCACTATCACCTATCATCTTCATGTTAGCTGCTGATTACTTCTCAAGGGTGGTTGATCAGACCATTCTGAACAGAAGCTTTGTCAGGTACCATCATAAATCAAATATTACTATTTCTCACCTCCTTTATGCAGACAATATCATGGTATTCTCCAGTGCACACAAAACTGCTGTGAAAAAGTTAAAACACTCCTTAAACTCCTTCCAACAGCAATCAGGAATGATTTTCAATCCTGAGAAGTGTCAATTGGTATTCTCCAAGCTGACACCTATTCTGGTCAAGCAATGGATTCTGGATTACACTAGATTTAAATGCAGTACCCCTCCTTTTAAATACTTGGGTGTCCTTCTCACTATGGGTAGAACGAAACAAATCCAATTTGAGGAGATTCTCACCAAAGTTAGCTCTCAATTGAGCTGCTGGACTAATTCTTTCTTATCAAATGGTGGTAGAATCACACTCCTTAAAAGTATCCTCACAACCTTCCCTTCCTATCTTCTTCAAATGATTTATATGAAGAAAAGCACCCAATTATAGTTGGAAAGGGCTTTTAACAGATATTTATGGGCTGGTCAGAGAACCTAAAAGCATTAGACTTCTTGGCAAAAGGTCACAAAACCAGTGTCTGCTGGAGGCCTTGGCTTTAAAAGTTTTCCTCAAATTCAGCATGTCAATATGTGCAAATTATGGATTAATTTCAGAGCCCAAACTTCACTGTGGGCTAAATATATGATGGGTAAATACTGCAGGTACTTTCATCCTACTCAAGTGGTCAGGAAGTTAGGTGACTCTAGAATCTGGGTCAATTTACTCAAGGTTAAAAGTTCTGCTGAAAACTTATTTATATGGGAGCTGGGGAGGGGTGAAGTGATTTTTTGGCTGGAAAACTGGTGTCCCAAGGATTGGCTAGTTGTTAGGGATAATCTTACTGATTCAACTACAAAGGTTAGTGAGTTCTGGGATGGGAGCAATTGGTCTCTTCCACAGCTTAGAGCCATTTTACAGGATCACTCAGCTAGGCAGATTTCTACCATCAAATTTGATCGAAATATTCTTGATAAAGTTAGTTGGAGTAATCACCACACTCAGAATATAACTAAAACTATTTACAGGAGTCTTTTCAACTGTCCTTCAGTTTCCTGGGGAAACTCCATATGGAATAAATTTTTGTCCCCTTCCATGTCCTTTCTGTGCTAGAGAACCTTCCATGGCCTCATCCCCACTGATGATATACTTAAACTGAAAGGCCTTAGGGGGCCCTCTAAATGTGTACTCTGCCACCAACATGAAGAATCCATCTCTCATCTTTATTTTAATTGCTCCTTTTCCAGATTTGTATGGCTGCAACTAACCAATGGCTGGAAGAACCAAACTTATTCTTCGGGAAGATCTTCATAAACTTTGGATGAATAGGGAAATCGAAAGTTAATACTTTACACTCGCATTGTGATTTGGTTTCGTGGATGGCTAGAAACGAGTGCCAAATTTGATGGGATAGTCTGCCACTTGTGGATAAAGTAGCCAAAAACTGTAAAACATATCTACACAAAATTATTAAACACAAGGGTTTCACCAATCTGCTGCAAATTGAGCTCCCACCTGCTGTTGGTAAAAAAAGTAAATCTAGTTAGATGGCTTCCCCCTATTAACCCAACCATCAAAATTAATACAGATGGCAGTTTCTCTAAGGATAATGCAGGAGTGGGGGGAATTTTCAAAAACTCTCATGGTAACTGCCTCCTTTTCTTTTATGCACCTGTGAAAGCTAGAGATGCACTTGATGCTGAATTTATTGATGTGGAGTATGCTTTGAATATTGCCAAAATTGTTAACTGGTCAAATATTTGGCTAGAAGTTGATTCCACTGTTCTCCTTAACACTCTACAACAAAATCAGTCTACAACCTGGATGCAAGACTATTGGAGAAAACAAATAAATCAGGCTAAACCCCCTCATTTTACCACTTCTTCAATTCTTAGGGAGGGTAATAAAGTGGCAAATTGGTTAGCAGTTATGGGGGCAAGATCGCAGCAGTTTTTAGTTTCTACAACAACCCCCATTGATCTCAAAATGTTAATTAATGGAGATAAGCTACAGCTCCCACATCTTAGAGTGGAGACATTCACTGTTTTCTGAAGGGAATGTCTCTATGGTCTTTTTGTTTGGTGGTTTGGTTTTTTTTGGTGCTGTGGGGTTTTCACCCAACCACTTTTAAACTTACTTTATATATATACATATTTACATATGTATACATATATATACACACACACCCAACCTTTTGGCTTTCTTGTTTTGTGGCCTTTAGGGAATGGTCTCCATTAGGCTTTTTTGTTAGTTGGAGCCTTTCCATCTATGATTTTGTACTCTCCTTTTATTATTAACTTGTAAGGAGCCCACTGTTTGCTCCTTTTTCTTAAATATTTATATATATATATATATATATATATTAAATTTTATGATTTTAAAATTTTTTAGATTATCGAATTTTATATTTTTTAGATTTTTAAATAAATAATTTTCAATTAATACTTATTTAAGTTCCCTGGCAATGACACAAAAAACTAGACCCAACTCGTAGTACGCATATATTTAATTTCCTTAATAGGCCAAAGTTTGCCCAAATTATATTAAGAGGCTAGTGAGAACGATGTAAAATAAACAAATTTAATGAAATAGTTTTCTCAGTAAGGGTACTATGCAAGTATATGCATTGTTTCAAGTAATATATAATTTTTTATAAAGTCCCCAATATTGATCCCACAAAGAACAGTTAAGAACCAAAAAAAAATTAAATTATGAAAAAATAAAAAATATAATGAAGTTTAGTTGTAAAATATCAAAAAGGATTAATAGTGAAAGAAATTTTACTAGTTTCTATAAGAGCAAGAAAAAGTAAATGCTGTGATTTAAGAATATAAATAATGAAACTTTCTCCATAAAAAAATTTATAATAAGTAGAGGATTTCAAATGTTTAGAACTTAAAATGTTGTATTGTGACAAATAAGAACATATCTATTCTTTACCCTGTGTCTCGTGTATAATGAACTTTGGCTAATCTAAAGGCTGGTCCCGACATGTATAATAGTGTTGGGTAGGTCTAGTCTCTCAATTTTAGATTACACACTGTGCCCTCTCTATAGGACCTGTCAGTGATCCTCTTTCTAATATTTAGACCAAATAGGTAAAAGAATCTAAACTATCACTCTAGAAAAAAGTTAAAAATACTTATCTGGAATGTTTCACAATGTTATCCTTTGAAGTTATATGAATTTTATGACATACACAAACTCTAACAAGACTAAAAAAATTAGAAATTACAAAGACTCTCAAACAATACTCTACACACTCATTTGACTATATGTGAAATGACTATAGTCGACTCTAAAATTACTATCATGAATTAATCCCTATGTATAAAGCTTCAAAAATGACCAAGGATTGCTTTCTGCACCTCTTCAAAATTTGGCCACATTAATTTAATCTTCTAGAATATAACTGTTGTGCTTAGGCGTCGGATTCTAGGGCTTAGGTGCTAGCCATTTTTTCCATCTAGTGCCTAGGTGCTAGAACGACTTGTTTGCAATTTTCTTCCTTTAAGCCCTTTGGTGCTTCTTTTTTATGTATTTTTGCTCTTGTTCATTCTTAAACTCTTTTTCTTATACATACAACCAAAAGCATAAAATATATATCTCATTAAAACATAATATCCTTAAAAATTTAGCATAAATTGTGCATAAAGAGAGTTAATTTTAAAGAGGATCAATTCCCCTAAACTTAAATATTTTTTGTCCTCAAGTAACCTTTCTTACTATAAAAATAAAAGAAGAATATAACTTATGGTAATGGGTTTTAAGATTTCTATAACTTTTGTTTTATAAATGATATAGTAAAACTTTAGAAAATTTTCGTTGATAACATTGTTTAAAATGAGAATATAAAATATTTAATAGTTAAGTTTAAGACTTCTAATTTCTTATTTATTCAAGAATAATGGTAATTTGATATATTAATGATACTTTAAAAAGAAATATAAGAAACATAATCTCATGAGAACTTTACTAGTAAAGATTTTAATACATTGTAAATGAGTTTAGAAATGTTTGTAAGTTCTTACTTTAAGTTGATTTAGGTGAAGCTAATTTTTAATTAGACATCTCCTCAAGCTTCTCCTCACTTTTTTCCTTTTCTCAGTTTTTTTTTTATTTCTATTTTCTTTTCTTTCATGATCATTTTCAATTTTTTTTTTCTTTTCATGCCATGTGAGGATTACTATATCTAGATAACCTTTTATGATTTTGAAGTCCACTATCCTCTTCTTAAAGATAAAAACTTTCTACATTTCCTTGATAAATATGTATTAGACCAGAAAAAGATTTTTAAAAAAGTCTTGTTGGTCACCAAATGAGAAATTGTAGTTCGCCGGAATGGAAATCTCGTCGCCCTTTTAAAAATAGATAAATTTAATATATATATATATATATATATATATATATATATATATATATAAACCAAAAACATGCCTAGCATGCAAGCACTGTATTAACTAAAATGAAGAATACAATTAGGTCCTAACAAGAGGAAGACCTAGATTGTTTCCATGTAACAAAAAAGCTGGAGGGGGGGAGCATTGCCTTCCCTAGGTAAATAATAAAAATTAACTAACATGTTAGCTTTATAGTTTGCCATTCTACTCATCCATCTTCTTATATGCCGAGGAGAAGGCTCGGAATTTTGAAGGAATTTGATGCAGCATGAAGAATTAGGTTCCACCTGAAGGTAGCTCACCTTGCACTTGTATGCAATACAGATTGCCCGGTAAATGGCAATCATCTCAGCCTCCAATGCATCAATAACAACAGCTACTGATTGAAGGAATAACAAACACTTTCATTTACTGTCCCTAAAGATGCCCCCAAACCTAGCCTGCAGTTGAAGAAAACTTCCATCTGAATTAACTCTTATCCCAAGGGGTAGAGGGCGGGGGGATCCATGTAATCACCCGAGGTTAGATCAGAGAGGTTGTGCCAGAATGTTTCACTAAGAAAATATCCCTGAAATGATGAAATTTAATAAGTTTTTGAATGTATGCCAGACACTGTGTGGCCACCTGTAAAGAAGAGTGAGATCTGCTTATGCGATGCGACTTTATATATTCTTTTAAATACAAAAATTTAATTCCTGGCAAATGGCTTCAAGAACTTGATGTGCAATGTTTACTTTTACTTATGAATTTATATTTCGATTTTATAAAAATTATTGTAAAAGTAACAATTTTAAACGCAAGTACACGTATCGTTTAAGTAATACAGGGCTCTAGTGGAGTCCTGGTTATCGATCCCACAGGGATAGTGTTTTTATAAAAAGTAAGAAATGTAAGAAGTATTTTGGAATTTTTCAAATTAAAAGTAATATATATATATATATATATTCAGCAAAATATAATATGCATTAATGAAGCAAAAGTTTAGTTACATCTGATAAAAGGAAGTGAAAGCAAATCACCAAAAAGTAACTGTTTTAGTTACCCAGAAGAGAATTTAAAGCATTTGAAAGTTGCAATTTTTGAAGCCGTTTTAGCTAGCCAATTGGTCGGCCGATTTCCCTCCCTATGCGGATGACTCCGTAGATCGTTACTTCCTTTGTTAAGTCCTTCGTGGGTTCTGTGAAGGTATATAAGCATCCATGGAACATCAGTAGTGTCATTCATTATATTGACTAGTTGAAGGGAATCAGATTCCATCCAGATAAGAGAGTGCCCAGCAGCCTTAGCAGACTTTAGAGCCCAAATGGCAGCAGTCATTTCAAATTGAAGAGGGGAATCAGAGACAATAGAAGTTTGAAATCCCCATAGTAATCTACCTTGATGGTTTCTACACACACCACCACATCCAGAAGAAAGAGGGGAATAACTCCCATAAATGTTAACTTTGACCCAAGGAGTGGAGGGAGGGATCCAGTGAAATAACTTAATTTGGATCCTGGTTTTGTTCTTAAATTCATGTGTATTATTAGCCTTGTTTATGAAGGAGCAGCAATTAGCAAAGATCAGGTTTATAGAACTTAAAGAGTTCTCATACATATTTTTATTCCTTGCCATCCATACAAACCACCAAATGATCAGTGGATACATTGAAAGCTTCAGTTCTAGCCAATCAGCCCAATAGTCCTCCACAGATATCCAGTCCCTGAAGTGATTTGTAAGTTGAAAATGTTCTAGCACTCTATTCCATACCTCCCTAACCACAGGACATTGAAGAAGCAGGTGGTCATATGATTTCTCCTGAGCACAGCACAGATGGCATCTGGAAACCAGTCTAAGGCCCTTCAATTTCAGTGTATCGTCTGTAGGCAAGAATCTATGAAACAATCTCCAGCTGAAAAATGACATAGAAGGGGTCAAATATTTATTCCATAGGTGACAACCCCAATTGTTCTTAGGCCAATGATGTAAGGACTGGTAGATGTAGGAGTTAATAGATTGAGAGGAAGGTTTCTTGAGAATTAGCTGATCAGAGTTCTCATGTACTCTATTGATGGGGATATCCTTGATATTCTGAATGGATGAAAAATCCACAACCTCCTTAAATTTGTCTTCATCCCATTGATGATTTGTCCAGAAATCAGCAACTCTAGAGTTATAATTCAAAGAAATGTTAGGGATGGGATACAGTCGATCTTCCAAAAGCCAATTGTCAAGCCAAAAATTAACAGATCCATCTCTAATCTCCCAGCAAAAAAGATTATTAGCTTCAGTCCTGACCTTCAGTAAACTTTTCCATTGTTGAGAATCTCCAATTTTCACCTTTACAACATCAGGGTGGCTGGTTCTACAATATTTAGCTGATAAGAATTGAGCCCAAAGGGTATCTAGTTTCCTGAATTTCATCCACTGTTTACAAAGGAAGATTTTTCTAATGTGTTGAAAACTCTTGAACCCCAGGCCTCCAGAGTTAATGGGTTCATAAAGCTTATTCCATGTGGCCCAATGTGCTTGTTTGTGCTGCCCCTCCCACAAGAATTTGTTAAAGGTAGTTTCCAACAGTCTTTGTATGCTTTTCTTCATTCTGACCATCTGCATTGTAAACAAAGGGAAGGAGGTGAGGACACTCTTGAGAAGAGTCACCCTTCCACCATTAGATAGAAAGCTGTTGCTCCAATTGTTAATCTGAGCTGTAACCTTGTGAACCACTTCATCATAATGTGTTTGTTTCTTCCTGCCTTTGATTAATTGAACCCCTAGATATTTTAAAGGCAGATCAGAAGTAGAGAAGCCAGTAGTATCCTTAATCCAACTCAGATTTCTGAAATGTTTCCCAGCCATGAATTGACATTTGTGCTTGTTGAGTTCCAGCCCTGAGACTTGATGAAGATGTTGCGTAATATCCAAAGACCTCTTTATAGCTTGTTTGTCACCATTAGTGAAGAGGATCACATCATCAGCATAAGCAAGGTGGCTTATAATAGGTTTAGAGCTGTGATGATAACATAAATAGGGAATGTTTTTGTGAGCCTGGTTAAGAAATCTAGAAAAATAATCAAAAGAAAGTATAAAGATTGTTAGAGATAAGGGATCCCCCTGCTTCAGGCCCCTGCCCGGTTTGAAGAACCCATAATTTGAGCCATTGAGTAGAATAGTGAAGGAAGTGTTATTTAACCATCTCTGTATAAACTGACAAAATGCTGGGCTAAAACCTCTTGCCTGAAGCATGATATGGATGAAGTGCCAGCTGATAGAATCATAAGCCTTCCTTAGGTCCAATTTAAATATTACATTATGCCCCCTGCAAGGCTTGTCAATCTCCAAAAGTAATTCTTGAGCAAGCATCACATTATCCATTATATTTCTATTCTGGATGAAAGCAGATTGGTTTTCACTTACTAAAAGATGTAGAGAGGGCTGTAACCTTCTAACCATGATCTTACTAATAATCTTGTTAAGAGTATTAGTGATACTTATCGTCCGAAATCATTCCAAGAACTTCTCTTCTTATCTTTAGCAACCGAGCAATACTTGTGGCAGCAAAATAGTTTGGTAAGTCAATCCCACTGAAAAAACTTGGACAGCCTGCACCACATCTTTACCTACAGGAAGTCAAGTAGAACACAGGAATAAACCCATCTGGACCTGCAGCCTTGTTCCCATCAATTGATTTAAGAGCATGGAGAATCTCGGCTTCATCAGGTAAATGAAACAACTGCAGATTTTGCACAATATTCAGCTGGTCATTAAACAAATCCCCCCTAAGGACAGCAGGTTCTATAGGGGTTGCAGCTAGGAGGCTCTAAAAGTACTGAATAGCATTCTCCTTAATCAGGATAGGATCATCTAACCACAGTCCATCTTGAGTTTTGATTTTGGTTATGGCATTAATTTGTCTCCTGTATTTAATCACTGCATGGAAATACCTAGAATTTCTATGCCCATACAGCTGTTTGTTAATAGCAGCCTTCTGTGAAAGAAATTCTTCTTCAACAGTCAAGGCATGTAAATACTTATCCTGGGCATCCATGAGTTCATCAAGATTATCCAGCCCCCTAGCCTGTTCAGCCTCCAGAAATTGTACCTTATCAGCCCACTGCTTAGCCTGCTCAAACACATTACCAAAGACAGCTTTGTTCCAACTTTTTAAATGACTTGATAGATGTTTCTGTAATCTCCACATCCTAATTAGAGGGTTAACAAAAGAAGATGAGGGGGATTTCCACCCCATCTTCACAGCTTCCAGGAAGTTACAGTGTTTTGCCCAAACATTTTGAAATCTGAAAGAAGGATGTCCATCATGCTGAAAGAGTGATATCTTAATAATAATGGGAGAATGATCATAACAAGTTCTATGTAATTGGTGCACTCTAGTCATAGGGAAGGTATTCATCCAATTGCTGTTGACTAGAAATCTGTCTAATCTCTCTAAAATTTTTCCTCTTTGCCAAGTGAAGGGAGTACCAATATAGCCCAAGTTAAACAATTGAACACTTTGGATTCTGGAAGTGAATAGCAACATATTCTGAAGGTTAGGGGTTCTCCCACCAAACTTCTTACTAGGGTCAGCAATACTGTTAAAATCACCACCAACTATCCAATTTTCCTGGATACCACTGTTAATATTTATAAGCTTATCCCAAAGCATAGATCTATCTTGGGAAGAGCATCCAACATAAATGAAAGTAGCCAGACCAGAGAAATGATCAATGTTGAAGTGCAGGTGGAGGAATTGGAGATCATCAGCAAGAATCTGGAATGTAATCTCATGTCTAATGTAGAGACAAATTTTATTATTACAGTTAGCATAGAAATTATAACCCTTAAACTTTTTGTTGAATCTGTGAGTGTTGCTATTGATCATAGGTTCCAGCAAGGCAATGATCCAAGGCCTATAAGTTCTGATAAGATTTTTGATTCTGTTAAAGGTGTCAGGACTTTTCACACCCCTAACATTCCAGCACAATAAGTTAATCATGATGAGTAGCCTTACCTGCCCTAGTCTATCTAGGGGGAGGGGCCTTAGAAGTATCAGGATCTAGAGCATCAATGATATTAGTGTGAGACAGGTATTTGAGTTCCATGACATATTTCCTTTTTTTCCTACTTTTCTGAATTGTCCAGGCTCCTTCCATTTCTGAAGGCAAATGATCTAAAGAGGACTGATCAGGAGCTTGAGGTTCAACATGCTCATTATACACTGTATTGTTGGCACCTGAAAAGTCTGAAGGAATGATAGGAGGACACTGAATCTCAATATCAGCCAAGGGATTCCCCTGAACACTAGTTAAATAATCAATCCTACTTTCAGTAGCAACAACTTCTGACCCATCTAGCCTATTTTCATCAGGGGGTTTCTTTTCAGTCATATCATCCACAGATGTGGGATTAGAGATAAAATGAGTAATATGAGTGTTCCTCCCAGCACTGGCTTCAGAAATTCCAGCACCATGAGACTCATTATTACTGCTATTTGCAAGAGTGTGCAGAGGGATTGGGCCATCTTAAGTTTGCTCTTTACTGGTTGAAGGTTTATTAACCTCCAAAGGTTTCTTTTGGGCTATCTTAAAAGGTCTGAGCTCTGGATGTACTCTATAGCACTGCTCCACAGTATGGCCAAAAATATGGCAGTGTTTGCAATATAAAGGTTTATATTCAAGGACAATAGGTGCACAATAGCCATTATTAGTTGTACCCAGCCATACCCCATCAATATATGGCTGGGTTATATCCCTTTCCACCGAAATCGGCTTGGAGATTCTGGAAATGTTAGCAGAAGGCATATCCAACTTGAGTGGTTTCCCCATAGAGTCAGCAATGTCATATAAGATTTGGTGATGAATGTAAGGTAGCTTTAAATTAGGGAGGTTAAACCAAAGAGGAACAATAGAGGGTTCTTGTGAAGGATCAAAATCCATGGTCCATTTCAACAGCTTCATGGTTTTCCCATCCACCATGATGAATTTCTTTGAAAAGACCTGAGCATAATCATCTTCTCTTGAAAGTTGAAGCATAATGTGTCTACTATCAAACACTACAATTTTCCATTATCCAATGAGTTTGAGATCATCAATCACCTTTCTTACAATGTCAAGTTTGGGATGACCAAACTGGAACTTCCCCACTAATGTAAATTTGTAAGGTTCAGCTAATATACTGATTTCTTCCTCTGTAAAGAACAAAGCAAGCTTTCCTGCCTTCTTTGTACACCTTCTAATGAATTCACATTCTGCTTTCCCATCTATTGCATCATGGTAGAGTTGCAGGAACACCAGCTTGTCACCCAGTATTTTATTTTCAAATTTAATTTACTAACAGTTTTTACTATAATCAAGTAAGCAGTAAGCGGTAATAAAGTAAAGTAAGTAGTAATTAAAATTCAATGCAAGCATAAAAATGACTTTCTCCCTTCCAACTAATCCAAGATTTTTAGAATATTTATCTTCTGTGTGGAATTTAGATTATGGTATTGTGCCAAATAGAAGCATTCCTATTATTTACCCTTTGGTTCAGGTGCAAAGAACATTGACTAATCTATAGATCGGTTCAGGATGTTTTAATAGTAGAATGGGTTAATCTAGGCTCACACTACTAGATGTCCAAGGTTGGCTATGGTCAGTCCTACCAGTGACCTGTTCCCTTTCTATAAACCAAATTATTTGAATTTAGTCTGTCACTCTAAAAACTAGTTAATTTCACACCCAATAAATAATATCTTCCTATTTATTTGAACTTCACTTTGAATAACCCGCAGAAAGCTTTCGACTATACAAGGATTCATTTGATATCTACTTGTTAAGAATTTATCTCCAGATAGGTCTTAAAATTCTTCAACAGGTTTTAAGAATTTAAATGGCCAATTTAAAAAGTAAACTAAGATCAGGTATTAATATCATCACAATATTTTAAATATTTTAAATTTAATTCTCCTACAAAATTTAATTAATTTATAATCTTTTCATAGTTGAAAGGAGAAAGATAACTAACTACTCAGAACACATTGAAATCACACAACAAAACATATTTATAAAACTTTGAACAACGGTACAAATACTTATCTGAAGTGTTCATTCAAGTGATCTGTTGACTTCTACTGACTCCAAAGTAATGATGAAAGACTCCAACAGCAACAACACACAATAAATACTCAAAATAAAATCACTAGATACAAAGTAAAGTGGCACCATAAGTGTGGAAGAGACTAAAAAAACTAAGTAGAACTCGAGGGGGGTGAGAAGGTGCTAAAAGGGGCCATTTTCTCTGTAGAATGGGCTCCTATTTATAGAGCTTTGAATTTGACCAGGAGTTACTTAAGGCACCCCTTCAAAATTCGTCTAAATTCAATGCATCTTCCAGAAGGTAACTGTCACACCTAGGCACCGGGATCTGGCGCCTAGGCACCGGACTCCGTGACTAGATCTTCGCACCTCTTCAATATAGATCACACCTCTTCGCGATTAAAACTGTTTGCTTGTGACAAAATGCATTGTATCACATGTCCTATACATTAGGAGTAACTTCCAGTCTTCTAGAAACTCCAATAACCGCTTAACTCCATCAAAATAGCTCCCCAAATCATCAAAAAATCTTAACAACATCTCTATCAAGCTGGTGCTTAGGCGCCAGATTCTGGCGCCTAGGCACCAGGCCAATAATTCCAATATTTTGCTCCATAAGCTCCAATTTTGCTCCTTTTTGTTCCTTTTTCTTTTTTTTCTTTCTTGGATTCTTTTTTAATCATCTACATCCAAAAACATGAAAATAGATTTCATTAAAGTATAATATCCTTAAAAATTGAATCATAAATAAGACATAAAAATGGGTATTTTTTAGGTAGATCAAATTCCCCCAAACTTAAACGTCACTTGTCCTTAAGTAGCCCTTTTAATTACATAAAATAGATAACATTTGGAATGAAGTTAAAATATTTAAGATTCCTTATAGCTTTTGGTCTTATAAATACTTTAGTAAATCTTTAACTAAATTTCACTAATTAAGTTTAATTTTAAGAAATAAAGAACATTTATCTACCAAATCATAAGACTTCCAATTTTTCATTTATTTCAAGAATAATTTTAGTTCATCATATTAAGGTCACATAGAATTTTTACAAGAAAAAAATTTTCATGAAATATTTTTCTAGTAAAAATTTTTGTACATAGAAATTAAGTTAAAAATGTAATCTTTTTTCTTCCTATAAGATAATTCAAGTGAAGCCAACTTTTTTTTAGGCCTTTCCTCAAGCTTCTCCTCACAATTTTTTTTCTTCTTCTTTTCTTTTTCTTTTCTTTTTTTATTTTGAATTTTTTTTCAATCATTTTTCTTTTCTTTTTTTTTTCATGTGAGGCTTACTATTTTTGGATAGCCTGTTAATGATTTTGAACTTCACTATCCTTAAATTATTTTCAAAAACTTATACTTTCTTAATAAATATTACATTTTTTATAATTTATTATTTTTCAAACCTTATTTCAAACTTTTCTTTTTCAAGCATTAATCCTGATTCCTTAGTATTTCAAAAATAAAATTCTCTTTACTATAAATAGAAAAAAATTTATCTCATTATTCTTTAAGTTAAATAATTCTATTCTTAAAATCAATCAAAATTTTTGAAATTTTAGTTAAGTTTACTAAATTATTTATAAATTCAAAAATTTTGGTAAGCTTAAACAAATTTTTCATTCCATATGTTATGTTAATATATTTTTAAAGAAAATACTAGTTCATTAAGGAAATATAATATTAAAATTTGATAAATGTTTTCCCTTCCCCCAAACTTCAGCTTTAGTATAACTATGAATCATGAAATTTTCTAAAGCTTGAGAGAAAGAAATTAACATGAATTAATCTAAGTACAATAATGATGTAGTAAGGAAAAACTAACTTCTACTTCTACACATGCTTTAATATGAATATAACAAAAATGATTAAGCATATATAGAAAAGTTTTGCAGAGCAGGAGTTAATTTCTAAAAAAATCTTTTTTTTTAAATTTTTTGAACATGAAAAATTACTGACTATACATGAACACTAAACAGTAGGCTGAAATAGAAAAAAAGTTTTATAAAAATGCATTCATATTTCAGTGTTAAACACACATCAGATAATCTAAAAACAGCTTCAACATAAAAAGTTCACATCAACACTAACAAATATCATCACACTAAAGAGCACAAGAAAAAAGAAACACTATAAAAATAGAATCAATACATCTCCTGAGGTAAGTCAAGCCACTGATCACTATCTGTAGCTTCATCATCATCGTCACCAAAAGAAAACTACATATCCTTCAGATCAACATATGGTGATTATCTGGGACAATTAGAGAACTGAACATCGTACTCACCCATCGGAAATCTCACTAAAGACTTAAAATACTCAGCATTGTAATCACTCTTTCTTTGTGTATACTTTGAAAGATTATCTATCTTTTTATCAATCGTGTCTACTCTACAATGAGTTAGGAATAACTCATTCTACTGCTCTATAAGCTTATCATGCATGGTTTCCCAAAAATTTGATGGTGGCTCAGCAGAAGTAGATGGTGTACTGCTTATTTTTAGGTTATGTGTTTTGCAAATTGGTCTCCTACAGAAGTTGTAAGCGAATTTTTTAGATTTTAAATTTAATTTAAATATATATATAATTTGAAAGTAGCATTTAATTTTGAAAATGATTTTATGTTTGAAGATTTTAAGATATGAAATCAAACCGATCTCACATCCCGAATAGTTTATATGAACGAGCACCGCACCACAAACCGTATATCTATCCCGAAGAATAGACACACTGCATGATAATGGGGCTCAATTAAATAAACTAGAAGATTTGTGACATCTGTTTGGTCTGTGAACCAATCTTATAGGCTAAAAAGTTTCTCTGCTTAATATAAATGAATTAAGCAGGGTTTATATTACCTGGGTTCTTAAAGTTCCCTATAAGGGCAAGCCCCTATAGTTAATTACATCTTAAATATTTGAAGACACTTAAGAAAACTCTCGATAATGATCAGTGGTTTTGCTCTCAAGAATTTCAAAGTTTAAGGTTTCAAATGATTGAATTTTTGGAAATTTCAAAAGGGAATGGATCAAATTTGGAACAGTTTATATCAGGAGTTCAAAGGAAGAAAAGTAGGAGGAGCTGAGGATCCAAGAAGAATCTTGCCAACTTCCCAAACTATCCTATTGTTTGGCTTTAATTTAGGAATTTATTTAATGTTGCAATCCTGCCAATTTTATTTATTTAGGTCTTATATTTGTATGACATAATCACACAAATAGCCTTGAAGATGTGAGGGTTTATGTCGTACCAAACGAACACCTCGGAGTCCTAAGACTGGTTAGGGCTTAATTTGCATAACATGAATATACAAATGCCTAACAAAAAGTTCAGGAATTATGTTGCACTAAGCAAACTACTTCGAAGTCCTATGGCTTGTTATTTAAAACTAAGAAATGTTTTGCTGAAGTAGATCTGAGTTTTGCTGATGACGATGGACGTGCTGCCCACTGTGCTCCAAGCTCCTTGTTGTTGTAGAGCTTTAGTTTTAGAAGTTTTTTGGTTTATAAAAGATCTTAAAATCCAAGTGTTTTTTATATTTTAATTAAAACAAATCTTAAAGTTATTTAAACAGAACCGATTAAGATCCCACGGTTCCGTCATCCCGACACCGTTATTTTCATTCAATTCACTTAGTCCAGATGAATTTGCTAAACTCAACTGAATGAGTTCCACACTTTCATTTAGACTGTGGGAAATCCCGTTAGCAACACGTGGGTTACATCATCCGAGGTAATCCCGATCAGTCAATGAGACTTTTTAATTTAGTTATAATTGTATTTTTGTTGTTCTGTTTGTGATTAAATTTTGAGTTGTTTTATATTTTGAATGTTGTGGCGGTGAATTTTATCTTGCAATGACTATTAATTTAGTTTTGGTTTTAGTTTAGGGATTATCCTAAAGGTTTTGATTTTCATGCAACAGTCTTATTTATCATGCAAGAAAAGTAAAGTACAGTGCATGTAAGTAAATTGCAATAAAGTAAATTGCAAAAAATAAAAGCATACCTGGAGGGTCTTCCCGTCATCCCAAGCTGCACTTAAAACACATGTTAAGGCATTTAAATATTTCAACAGAAACCTAGGTAAAGCTAAGGGAACGGTTTTGGTTGTCTACCAAATTACTAATCCTATAACTAGTCATCTCCAATAACGTCTAGGTTCTTGGTTTGGTTTAAGGATTATTTTCTTCATCAAAGAACAACTAGATTCAATTTTTCTTCTAAAACATCACGTCTTATTAAGGAAGTGCTTAGGGCGAGTCCTAAACATCTTTTCAATATTTGTGGGATTGTTTTGAGTCCAAGTAAATTTAGTTGCACAGGTGAATTAATCATCCAAGGGTTTAAGTTTTGTTCTCTTGCTCAGTGAACTAGGACATTTGAATGTCCTATAAATGAAGTAACACTTCACTTGATACTTCATTTAAGAGTTATAATAATAAGAGCTTTAAAAAGGGCAAAACAACTTATTAAGTATTTTAATGATTTAAACTTAATGATTTAATTTTCATTTTGACTTAATTATAAAAAAAGGTTTATGTTTGGAATAGTGTTTAAGTCATTTTTTTTAGATTTAATTTAAATCTTTACGTTTGAAATGATGTTATATCTCATATTTAACCTTTATGTTTTAAACCTACTTTAGGTGTTTGGTTTAACACTTAATGATTTCATTTAGGTGTGTTGTTAAATGATTTTAATTCATTTTAAGTTTAATTTAATTTAAGTTTAATTTAATTTAATATAATTTAATTTGAATTGATTTAATTTAATTTAATTTAGTTTTATTTAATTTAATTTAAATTTTAATTTAATTTGATTTAATTTAATTTTAATTTAATTTTAATTCAACTTAATTTGATTTAATTTATTTTGATTTAATTTTAATTTTATTTTAATATATTAAATATGATTTAATTTAATTGTTAAGGTGTTAACTTGATTTAGATTTTGATTTAATTTAATCTCGACATCTTAAATTTAATTTAATTTAATTGTTAAATTGTTTAGCATTTTAAATTTTAAGTTAGGATTATCCTTTTAGTTAAGAATTAAATATTATTGAAGTGATTAAATTAGGGATTCATAAATTAAAGAATAAATATCCTCTTAATAATAACCCTACTTTAATAATTCCAATTTCTATTACTCTTCCAAAATTTCAATTAATTAATCAATTAAACTTTTATTTTAATTATATTAGAAATGGTTAGTAGGTTTCTAACCTCAATTGCTTAAGTTTCAATCATCCAAAATCAGCTTAAAATCAAATATTTTACCCTCCCCTTTTTGATTAATCATAAAGTTTTAATTAAGGGTTGAAATTTTTTAATTACCCTTTTGCCCTTCAAGCTTAATAATTCTATAACTCACTAAACTAAGCTCAAATGAACTTGAAATTTTTATGTAGCCTCACTCACATGTCATTTAAGACATTCGAGGAGAAAATGTGATTTTTCTGTATTTAATTTATTTATGTAATTATTTCTAATGGAAAATAGGGGTTTTCAAGAAAAATTCAATAACATGAACAAGGAAATGTTTCTGTCCTTAAGAAAATTATTAGATGTCCCTAATGACTAGAGGACCACTTCGACCAATTTTGGTGATTTTTTGAATTATATTTTATTTATTAGAATTATTTTTAGTTTTGGAGTATTAATTAATTTTAAAAAGAAATAAAAGTTGAAAAATGGATTTTATATTTTTTAAAAATCTCTCTGACCTCAGAAAAATCAGAGAACTAAATTTTATATTTTTCTAATTTTTCTTTGATTTATATGAATTATTTTAGTGGAAATGTTAAAGAAAATCATTTTTTTAATTCAAAAATTGTTTTGAGCCTTTAAAATTCATTATCTTACCCTAGAGACTTAGGAAGAATATTTGGTTTGTTCCTAGGTGATTAGAATTCAAAATGTATCATTTTGGTGATTTAAATATTTTTATGGTTTTTATTATTTTTTAATTATTAAAAATATTAAAATAATGATAAAAATCAACTTTTTTAGAAAATTACAATTTTAATTTTCCTAAGTTCCTCTGATGTCAGAGAAGCCCCAAAACCATTTTTGTGAATTTTTGAAAAGTATTTTGTGAGATATAAATTTTTAAAGTTTAATTTTGGTTATGTCACTTAATTAATCCATTTAGTGGGGTTAAACATTTCAAATTAATTTTAAATTTTTGTGTGATGTTCCTCTAATCCTAAAGATCAGTGGAGAATTGTTTTTAAGTTAATTTGATGTGTAATTAACCCTAATTAATTAAAGTTTAATTTTGGGTGTTTAGGCCAATTAGGGTTGTTCCATGTGAATTAACTCAAAACCTATTTTTCCTAGGTTCCTCTGGTCATAAGAAATATCACCAAATTTTCCTAGAATTTATTTCTCAGCATGCTAATTATTGGAATTAAAATACTCAAAACAGTAACATGAACTTGGAGAATCAATAACTTCTCATAGGGATGGCCTCTGACCTTGGAAAATTCAGGGAATGTTTCCAAGTTCAGAGGCTTCAAAAGCCCCATGGTCTCATGCCATGGTGAATTGCCTATGCAAATGAAGAATTAAAACAATGCAGAGAGTAAATAAATCATTAAAAATAAAATACTTGATGAAATGACTTTATTTCTTTTCCACATTATTCTTTTATGTTCACTGAGCAAGAGGGTATTTTTATTTTATTTTTGTGATTTTTCTATGCAAAGATATGGATTTTTGAAGTTCTGGTAATTATATAAATAGAAAATAGCCCTAATTTTCTACTTATCCACGCGGCGCCACGCCATCCTCGGCAGCTCCGAAAGGCTACACAGCGCGCTGTGATTAGGCGCCGCCATCTGACTCAGCTCTCTAGGGGCCCGCGATTCACGTACCATTGCATTGTCCGACTTGATCTCGACTGTCCGCCTGATACACGCGTGATCCAAAGGCTCCTGGTCATCATCTATGACTGGTGTGCACTCGTGACCGTCTACACTTAAACCCTAAGATCTCACTCGATTCTCAATGGATTTTTATGTTCTTATGCTCTATGGATTCTTCTTGAAGAGATGAACATATCCATACTGTTTATGTGGCATGAAATTAACCCAATCAAAATAGAGAATGTTCAGAAGCTCAGGAAGAAGAGAGAGCTCATACCTTTGCTCAGAGAAGTGTGGCTTTGATCTGAGAGTTGTGTCACATTCGATTGAACCTAAGCAAGCTCCAGATGAAGTCTCTGGCCCTGGGGAATTGCCTAGACCTGATTTCCACCAGACCCGATTTCAACCTTTGGAAGCTAGAACAAATGAGTGGCCTGGAGAGGGGGCTTTCACTGGGGAACTCCTTCTCTTGGTCTTGTGCAGGTGTGGGTGAGTTTAATTTGATTTTGATGGAGGATTTGAGAGTTTCCTGTTCTAGCCTCAGAATTGAGCTTCAAAATTGAGCTCAATTAGAGGAAGTTAAGGTAGGAGAATAGTGGGATGGATTGCTCTTAGCTAGGGAAGCTTTGTGAGGAATTTAGAGGGATTCTGTGAAGGTTTGGTTCAGCCAACCTTTTGGCCGGAGGGGTTGGCTGGCTTAAATAGCCATGGCCATGGCTTCCCAGGGGGAGTTAGGGGCTTAGATCAGTTGATCAGGGCAAGGATAGAACAGTTGCAATGGCCATTGGGCATGGGGCAACTCAGCAGGTGGGAATTCCAAACTTTGGCTCATCCCAAGGTTTTGGCCATGGCATTTTCCGGCGACTGTGGTTGCTGGCCGGCTAAGGTCAGGTCAACCTCAGGCTCAGGGAAATCAGGGCTTGATTCCTGTGAGTTCAATTGAGTTTTGTCATGTGTAAAGGGGCTAGATCAAAGTGGCATGGAGGAGTGTCCATTTTGGCTTGATTTGGTGCAGGTCATGGTTTTGGGTTTGGTTCATCTCCCCATGGCCTGATTTTGGGCTGAGGAGGTCAGGTGGGTCAGGCTCACATGTGTGGTGAAGTCCGCATCAATTTTGTTTAAGTTAATTTTGGGTTAGGGTGAGACATTAAAATGGTTAAAAAGGTTTAGTGAGAGCTTAGAAAAGGCCCCCTCCCCTTGCCATTAATAGCTTGGTGAAAAATCAAATCATCCATGGCTTCATGTGGCTTATGCAAGGCTTCATGGCTCACATTTGGCTTGGCAAGAGTTTGGTCAATTTTCATGGAAAAGGGTTTTAGGAATTTTGGGAAATTTTGGGGTTATTTGATGGGATTTGGCATAATACAATTTTGGTTTGATTTTCATGATGGATTTAGCACTTACGGATTGATATTAATTGTGTGAGGATGAGATGAGATTGTAATGTGGGCTTTCGGATGGGCTTGGGCTTTTAAAATTTGGTAAAGGTGGGATTTAAAAATGGTTTAAGGGAATGGGTTTTTATGTTTCAAAATAGGCTTTTAGATGAAAAATTTTACAAAGGGCCATGCTAAATAAATGTTGGATTTGGTATAGGGATGTGTTATGAGTGATTTGAGACAAATTTGAGGTGATTTGGAATTGAATGGAGTATAATTTGGGTCCCCTTGGTGATAGGGTCAAAATTGATCAAAATGGGCTAACTTGGGCTAAGGTTGGGCAAATGTTGAAATTGATGTAAAGTCAATGTTGAGAAATGTCTATGGGAGTGTAGCAAAGAGTTTTCAATCTTGGTTGGGCTTTAATCTTGAGATTTGGGCCTATTTGGGTTCATGGTGGATTTAGGCCTATTTAGGGAATTTTGGGTTTGGGTTTAATTTGACTAAGGTTTGGGTCCAAATTTTGGGCAAACTATGTTATTATTTTGTTTGTGGAGATGTTAGGGAAGATTTAGAAAAGGTTTGGGACCAATTTGGATTGGGTTGGTTTGAGCTAGGTTTAGGTTATGGGCCAAAATTTGGCCTTAGGCTTCAAATTAAAATTGGGCTCAAATGTCAATCAAATTGGACATGGATTTGGTCTAAATTGGTATTGGGGATGTTGATCTGAAGTTTGGAATTGAATTGGACCAAAATTGAGGTCAATTGGGGTGGTTTGGTTTGACATTGGGTTCACTTGGGTTTAAAATGGGCTAAATTGGGGGTTTTGGTAAAAGTGGGATAAATTGGAAAACTTGGCCTATGGTGTAGTTGAACAAAATGAAATTGGGAATGTTTGGGATTTTCTGGAATTTTCTGGGAATTTTTAGAATTTTTAAATTTTTGGGTTAAGAGGGGCATTTTGGTAATTTGGAGGGTATTGGGGGTATTTTTTGAAATTTTGGTATTTTTGGTTATGGATGATCAATTTGAATGGTTAGTAAATGTTCAAGGTTGATTTTGGAAAATTTTTGGGTGATTTGGAAATTTTGGTGGTTTTGGGTAGTTTCAAGGATTTTTTTTTTGTTGTAGGCTAGGTGGGTCTGGGGCCCCGGGGGTCTAAAATTGAAATTTTAGAAAAATGAAAATTGAGCAAGTGTGAGTGAAATGGAATCATTTTGGTTGTGCCATGAAGCCATGATAAGCTCATATGAGTCATGAAATGACTCATTTGAAGCATTCACTATGTTGTTCCTAACCTTCTTAGCCATGGGCTTAGGGGTTAAGGTCCATCCATGTGAATTACCTACATGAGTCAGGAGATCAAGTTGGGTATAGGTGTAGTTTTCAGGATGTGTGTTTGAGGGTGTAGTGTATTTGTAAGTCAGCTCTCATCAGACCAGGCCTCCCAGGGTGATCCTAAGGCCAAAGAGTCCTATAAGGAACTCATCCTTCAAACTTCCACATTTGATCTCAACCCTCTAGGTGATTAGGGGTTTACAATCAAGCTTGCAGGGTTTGCAGGGAGTTAAGAATTAGTTTGAATTTCTAAGTGGTGGATTCCATTTGTAGTCTTATAGAATAGTCAAAGGAAAAGCCTAAGGCTAGATCCTAAGTACTAAAAGGAGAATAGAGGACCTCATCAAAATGAGGTCAACAGATGGTCTAGAAGTTGAAGCTCTACCTGAAGTAGGTAATGAACCAGAAGGTACAGTAGAAATCTTACCTCGAAGTCGATCATAGATACTGACGCTTTCACTTCCTATAGGCTTTGCAGACTTTAGCTTTTCCTTAGAAAGCTCAGCAACTACTCCAGCACTTTGACATAGTGAATAGATCAGAGATGGAAAACCAAGTCCAATAGAAGTGCTAGAATGTACTGTAGCCTCTACAGAATCATAAATAATGCTCCCTACATCAATAGGCTTCCTCTCTTAATTGCAGTAGTCGAGGATAGCTTTATCTTTAGTAACCTTGCTCAGATGATTAGATGGAAGGAGACGAGCAGAAATAAAGTAGTGCCATTCCTTTGAAACACCATTATGTTTAGAAGATGATGTACCCTTTTTCTGTTTTGAATCTTCCAGGATCCAGTACTATCAGTCAGGAAGGCAATGATCATATCGAAATCTTACTCAGATGGAGATAATCTGGAGTAATAGCACTCAATGTTTGGTGGCAGGCCAAAGAAAATATTGATACGTTTAGGAGTGAATCTTACTCCAACTCCTCCGACGAAAATCTCGTATTCTTCAGCATCCAAGAAATTAGCGTAAAACTCTCTAATAATCGGGATAACAACAACAACATTGAAATAGACGATTGTATCCTCAATTCTTCCTCCAGGATTGTAAAAAATTCACTCTGAGATAAATTTCTGAGTCGTATTGTATCGGAAGTGTGCAGCAGTAGTGACGAACTTGCTACGATCAAAATTTTCTCGTTCCTTTCCTCTCTTAGATTTGGGTGCCATCTAAACATAAAATGAAAACGCGAAATAAATTCAATGGATCTAGGAAAATAAACTAATTTAATCTTTTCAAACATGAAAGAGCTTAAAAAATTTCATGGATTTAACCTTAAAAATCAAAATTTTTCTCAAAATTTTGGTTTTTCTCAATGAGAGCAAATTCCATGGTGAAAATAAAGAATAATGAGTTTAGAATGTAGATCTGACCTCGGGATGAAGAAATCGGGTGATTTCAAGATCAAAAACTTGAAAATCCAGCTTTAAATGGGATTTATAGGGAGTATTTTCGCGAAAAATAGTGGAAGAGGAAGCTTAGGCATCAAAAATGGCTTGGGGGGGTTTAAGAAGATGAGTTTTCGGGTTCACGCCGAACAGGCGCCTAGGCGCTGAATTCTGACGCTGCGCCAGACTCGCCTTTCCAAAAATTTGATTTAAATTTTATATTTTCCACCAAATCTTATCAAATTTGACTCCAAATTACTCTTATGAGAGTATTAATCCAATTTAGATCCTCTAAAGAAAATAGTTTAGATCCAAAAAAAATTTATCCAAATTCTTCAATTGCAATCCATAACTTCTATTCCAAATTTAATAAATTTCAGTACAATATTGTATCAAGGTTCATCGTTTGATAAATAACACAAACAACAACATATTCAAAGCAAATATTCAAATCCAACAAAACACATTTAACACTTAAGCAAATACACAAATTCGATATTCAACACAATAACACATGACTCGATCACACCTAAAATAAATATAACATCTATTTAACACTGATCTTCAATTACCATCTCTTTCGCAATGAAGTTCGCTAGGACCGAAGGGATAAAACACCAACGCTCATGGAAATTCCAAAGCCGTCTTTTCATCGATCCACTTGTTCTTCGTGTACATTTCTACTTGAGTGTCATGATAGGTTGCCATATAAAGAGATTTCGTGTGAAAAACTGAAGATTTTCAGTTTTTACATTATTTGTAACCATGGCACTTAGGCATGAAATCATTGATACGCAGGCCATTCTGGCGCTTAGGTGCCAATTTTTGGCTCCTAGGTACTGAAACCTCGATCGACTCTGATTCGCCTATCTTCAAATTTTGCAATTTTCGGTCATAAAAATAGGTCTAACAAACGGGTATGATCAATGCACAAACACAATTATGAAAAATTCAAATCCCAAACAATCACAGACAAAGGTTAACTTGATCTCCTATTTACTCACATTTGACATGGAGTGGTTGACTCGATTTTTGTACTTCCAAATACAAGAATTTGTTACCACTGCTAGAAAATTTAATTTCTGGCGAAGGCGCGAAACACTTGACCTGGAATAACTTGCTATATAGATGTGTACCAAATAAAACTTTTTAAATATATGTTTATATAGCAAAATATAATTTTAAAAAGAAAATATTTTATATACTTTTTGGGTACTTATGCAAGTATGCGTAACGTTTCAAGTAATATAGGGCTTTGAAACAAAGACCCCAGTATCGATCCCACGGGGAAAAATTATAGTAATAAATTTCTAAATATTGTATTTCAAAAATCTTTTTATATTTTAATCTAACTATAAATTACTATTAATTTACTAGATGCAAATAAAGAAAACAATAATAAGACAATGATTTTATGAAAACTATATAAAATAAACAACTTTCTTCCCTTCAATTAATCTAAGATTTTTAAGATAATTTAATATTCATTAGAGAATTTGATTTATGGTATTGTGCCAAATAGAAGCATTTATATTCTTTACCCTTTCATCCAAGCGCAGTGAACATTGGCTTATTTACAGATCAGGTTCGGATGTATTGTTAGTAGAATCGGTTAATCTAGATTCACACTACTAGATGTCCTAGGGTGGCTATGGTCGGCCCTACTAGTGACCCTTTCCTAATCTATAAATCAAATTATAAGAATTTAGTCTATCACTCTAAAAACATATCAATTCTATGCCCTTAACATCTTATCTTCCTATTTATTTGCACTTCACCTTGAATAGCCCGAACATGGCCTTCGACTACCTAAGGATTCATGTGACACTTACAAGTTAATAATTTTTCTCCTTCTAGGTCTCAAAACACTTCAACAGGTTTTAACAATTTAAATGCCCAATTTAAAAAGTAAAGTAAGATCAGGTATTTTTGTCATCACAATGTTTTGAAAACATTTTGAATTTCAATTCTCCATCGAATCTTTTATTATCTTATTTATCTCTTCATAATTGAAGGAAGAAAGTAAACTAACTACTCAGAACACATTGAATATAAACAGCAAAACATAATAAATAAATTTTGAATCAAATATAAAATACTTATCTCAAATATTCCTTCTACAGATCTTTTGATTCCTACTGACTCCACGGTGTAATGAACTCCAGATGCAACAACTTGAAAATAAACTCACTAAACTAAAAAAAAGTGGCCTTAAATTTCTCTCTCTATTTCTCTCTAAGGATGAGAGATCCTAAAGAGGATAAGAGAAGGGGGTTACATTGGGGGGCATGTTTTTCTGAAGAAATGGACTCCTATTTATAGGCTTCATGGGTTACCTTGAGGCACCACTTCAAAACATTTCCACATTCAATGAATCTTCTAGAAGGTCTATTTGGTGCCTAGGCGCCGGAATCTGGCGCCTAGGCGCCAGACTCCGCATCCAGTTCTTCGCACCTCATCAGTTTGGCTCACACCTTTTCACGATTAAAACCATTTTGGAGCGTCCAAATGCAATGTATCACACATCTTATTATCATAGAACAACTGCCAGTCTTCTAGAATGTCCAATAACCGCTCACTCCGTCAAAATAACCGTTCAAATGTTGTCAAAAACTTGACAATTTCTGTATCGAGTCTGGCGTTTAGGCGCCAACTTCTGGCGCCTAGGCGCCAGGCCATATTTTTTTATACTTTTTGTTTTTTGCTCCATTTTTTTCTCCTTTTTGCTCCTTTTTGCTCCTTTTTGCTCTTTTTTCCTTTTTGGACCTTTTTACATCACCTACATCCAAAAACACAAAAAAATACCTTTCATTAAAGCATAATATCCTTAGAAATTGATAAGAATTAAGACATAAAGAAATATGTATTTTTTTATAGATCAAAATCCCCCAAACTTAAATGTTACTTGTCCTCAAGTAACTCTTTTTACTATATAAAATGTATAACCTTTGAAATAAAAGATAAATGTTTAAGATTCCTTAGAATTTTTTATTTTATAAAGTTTTTAGTAAATTATTAACCCAATTTCACTAACTAGGTTTAATTTTAAGAATTTAAAGAATATTTAACTACCAAATCATAAGATTTCAAACTTTTCATCCATTTTGAAAATAATAGAAGTCTATTATATTAAGATCTCATAGATTATTTAAATAAATTACTTTTTTTTTGTGGCAAAAAAAAAAGATCTCATAGATTATTTACAAGAAAATAATCTTCTTGAAAATTCTTTCCTAAATAAATATTCATGTATAAAAATTATGTAAAATATGTAACTAGTTTTCTTCTTATAAGATAATTCGAGTGAAGCCAATTTTTTATTAGGCATTTCCTCAAGCTTCTCCTCTCTTCTCTTTTTTTTCTTGTCTTTTTTTTTATACATAGAGAGGATTACTATATCTGGATAGCCTGTTAATGGTTTTGAACTTCACTATCCTTAACTTATATTTTCAAAACTTATATATTTCCACTTAATTATTATAACATGAATAAGTATTCAAAAAGATTTCAAATCTTTTCTTTTTCAAGTGATAATTTTTTATTACTTAATATTTTTAAAATTCTATTATTTCTACCATGAATAGAAAAATTTCTTAATCTTATTCTTCTTTAAGTTAAATAATTCTATTCTGAAAATCAATCAATGTTATTAAAATTTTGACTAATTTCACTAAATTGTTTATAATTTCAAAAATAAAAGTGATCTTAAAAAAATTCTTCATTCCTTATGTTATGTTAAAAAGTTTTTATTTTTATGAAAATATTAGCTCTTTAAAGACAAATAAAATTTAAATTTAAATGTATTTTCCTTTCCCCCAAACTTAAGTTTTGGTATACTATGATAATTTGAAAGTATGAGAGAAAGAAAATCATAAGTATTTTTATAAGTATGTAAAAACACTCTTAAAAAGAAAAATTAACTTCTACTCATGCTTTTATGAATAATTAAGATTAAATTGAAGCATGTATAAAAAGTAAGCAGGCTAATTTTTATGATTATACTAAATTTGAAACAAAATTAAAGCAGAGCAAAATTACTAATTACTAAACAGTAGACTAAAACAAACATATCATAAATTAACTCTAACTTCAGTCTCAACACAATATACTAAGAATATTTTAACAACAAAATCTTAACACTAATCAATCCACACAGATATATAAACAAATCAACATACATCAATCACAAAACTAAACAAACAATCCAAATAAAACAAACTAACAGAGTAGCTCATCAAAAAGATCTATAACTACTAGTCACTAGCTGTAGCCTCATCATCATCATCGTCACCAAAGAAAAATTCTATGTCCTTAGGATCAACAAATGGTGTGAAACTAGGAAAAGTAGGGAAACTAACATCATGTTCACCCTTCAGAAATCTGACTAGGGCTTCATCATACTCAGCATCATAACTACTCTTCCTCTGGGTATAATCAGATAAATGATTAAGTTTCCTATCAATAGTATCAATCCTGTAGTGAGTTTGAAATAACTCCTGTTGCTGCTCTAAAAACTTATCATGCATTGATTCCCAGAAATGCGATGGTGGCTCAGCAGAAGTAGAGGGTCGAGAAGTAGAAGGTCTACCTGGAGTATGTGTAGAAGTAGAAGGAGCGGTCGATCTCTTCCCTCGAAGAAGATCATAGATACTAACACTCTCCTGCCCAATTGGCTTGGTAGACTTTAACTTCTCCTCAGAAATATCAGTAATGACTCCATTACTAACACATAATGAATAAATCAGAGATGGGAATCCCAATCCAACAGAAGTGTTGGATCTCGTAGTAGAATCCACGGAGTCATAAATAATACTGCCGACATCAATAGGTTTCATTTCCTGAATGCAGTAGTTTAAGATCGCTCGATCTCTAGTCACTTCATTCAGGTGGTTGGAAGGTAACAATCTTGCAGAAATAAAATAGTGTCATGCTTTAGAAATACCATTTAATTTGGAGGATTTGAAGTTTACCCCTTTTTCGTTCCTGATCTTCCAAGATCCAGTACCGTTAGTCAAATAAGCAATGATCATAACCAAATCTCCCTCAAATGGTGATAATCTAGAATAATGTCATTCAATAGTTGGTGGCAGGCGATAAAATATATTGATTCTTTCAGGACTAAATCCTACTCCGATACCTCTAACAAAGACATCATAATCTTCGGCATCCAGAAAATTTGCATTAAACTCTCGAACAATAGGGATAACAGCAACAACAGTGAAATAACAAAATCGTTGCCAATTGTGTGCAACGATAGTGTTTTCAATCATTTCTCCCGGATGATAGAAACTTCATTCTGAAATGAACTTCCTGGACAATGCAAATTCATGGAAGCGAAAATGCGCAGCCGCAGTAGAAAATTTGCTGCTATCAAAGTTATGTCGTGTCTTCCCGTGTTTAGATTTTGGAGCCATCTCAACGTGAAAGAAAACAAGAACAAATATAGGAATCAAAGAATTAAACTCTTTCTAAGTTTATAAAACTTAAAAAAAGTTTAAAAATCCAAAGAAACCACTAAAAATCAAATTTTTTTTTGAAATTTCAGTTCTTAGCAAAACTAAGGAAATCTATGGTAAAAATCGAAAATAGATGGTTTAAAGTGTAGATCTGACCTTGAGATGAAGAAATTGAGTGGTTTTATGCTCAAATCCTCGATGTTTTGACCTCAAAATGGATCTAAAAGGTGTATTTTCGTGAAAATCGTGAAGAAGATGAAGCTTAGGTGTCAAAAATGACTTTTTGGGGGTTATTTAACTAAATTTTCGGGTATAGGCCAAACTGGCGCTTAGGAGCCGAATTCTGGCGCCTAGGCGCCAGACTCGCCTTTCACAAAAAATTATTTTTAAATTTAATTTTCCACCAAAATTCATAAATTCAACTTCCAATTACTCATATCAGAGTAGGGCTTCAATTTCTAACTTCCACAGCATTTTTCAAAAATTTATAAAAATTAAATATTTAATCCACCAATCAAACATAAGGTTTAAATTAAACTCACTAAATTCCATTTATAATCTTCAATATTGGCTCAATAAATTCCAGATAAGTATTATACTTGATTCAAGTTCCTAATACACACTCAAACACAATAATTTCTAAGCAAAAACAACACACATTGAACATGAAAGTAAATACACAAACAAACACAATCGATTCTCTAAATCGATACAATGAGTCAACAAACCATATAATAACTATCTCATTACCAGAATATTCTAATCTTCACAAGGGAAATTATGTATTCCACTTGGAAAGAACACTAATACTCTCGGGAAATCTGTAGCCATCTTGTCGTCAATCCACTTGTTCTTCGCATACATTTCAACTTGAGCATCTTGATAAGCCGCAAAATGATCAAATTGAAGTTTCATTTGCCATTCTAGATGTTCAATTTGACGAAACATCTCATGAAGGCAATCTTCAATGATTTTAAACTCTGCTTCAAACTTATTCAAACGACTAGAAATTTTCTCTAAACTTACAATGATGAAACCTTTGAAGTAGAGTTGAGGATCCTTGGAGACCTTGTCCCTAGCTTCTTCTCCATGATTACTTCCTTCCATATTCTTCAAACATTTCTCAAATCTCTCAAGAATGAAGTGCAAGGGAAGTAATTTTTATTGCTTGATGGTTAGGGAAGAAGATAGGTTGATTTAAAGGTTAAAATCGTGTGAAAACTGAAAATTTTCAGTTTTTGCACGACCCAGTAACCGTGGCGCTTAGGCGCCGAATCTGGCGCCTAGGCGTCGGACCTATTGATACATAGTTTGATTCTGGCACTTAGGCATAGAATTCTGGCACCTAGGCGCCGGAACTATGTTCATCTCCATTTCACCTAATCGTCAAATTTCAAAATTTCGTTCTCCAAGATAGGTAAATTATACTGGTAATAGTATTTTAGACTCAAAAACTCACATTGTTAACAATCATAATGAAGGTGAACTTGATCTCATTTTTACTCATATTCAGAATAGAGTGATCCAATTTCTAAATCTTACATACTTCAAAAAAATTTTCAGCCGAAGTCAACAAAGACTTATGAGCATCAAATTTTTCTAAAGTGATATAAAATTAATCAAGATCGAGGCATAACCTTACATTAAAACACAAAAACACTCTGTCGGTGTATTTTATATTTTAAATTTTATTTAAATATATATATATAATTTAGAAAGTAGCATTCGATTTTGAAAATAATTTTAAGTTTGAAAATTTTAAGATATGAAATCAAACTGATTTCACAACCCAAATAGTTTATATAAACGAGCACCGCACCACAAACCGTGTATCTATCCCTAAGGATAGACACGCCGCTCGATGGTGGGGCTCGATTAAATAAACTAGAAGATTTGTGAGATCCGTTTGGTCCGCGAACCAATTTTATAAGCCGACAAATTCCCTCGCTTAATATGAAAGCATTAAACGAGGTTTATATTACTCGGGTTCTTAAAATTCCCTATAAGGGCAAGCCCCTATAGTTAATTACATCTTAGTGACGGGAATCATCTAAGAAAACTCTCGATAATAATCAGTAGTTCTGCTCTCAAGAATTTCAAAGTTTAAGTTTTCAAGGGATTGAATTTTAGAATTTCAATAGGGAGTGGATCAAATTTGGAACATTTTGTTTTGGGAATTCAAAGGAAGAAAGGAAGGAGAAATCATAGATTCGAAGCAAACTTCGGTAATTTCCCGACTATCCTATTGTTTGGCTTGGATTTAGGAAAGTCCTAATGTTTGTTTAATGTTTTGATGTTGCCAATTTTAATTAATTAGGACTTATATTCGTATGACATGATCATACAAATAACCTCGAAGATGTGAGGGTTTATGTCGTATCGGACGACTACCTCGGAATCCTAAGACCGGTTAGGGCTTAATTTGCAATGCAAATGCCTAACAGAAGATTGAGGATTTATGTTGCACTAGGCAAACTACCTCGAAGTCTTATGGTTTGGTTATTTAATTCTAAGAAAGTTTTGTTGAAGTAGATCCGAGTTTTGCTGATGACGATGGTCGTGCTGCCCACTGTGCTCCAAGCTCCTTGTTGTTGCAGAGGTTTAGTTATAGAAGTCATAAATCAGGAGATGAGAAAAGTGTTTTGGTTTAGAGAAATTCTAAATTTCCAAGTGTTTTTTATGTTTTAATTATATCAAATCTTAAAGTTGATTATAACAACACCGGTTAAGATCCCACGGTTCCATCCTTCCGGCATCGTTATTTTTATCGGATTCACTTAGTCCAGATGAATTTGCTAAACTCAACTGAATGAGTTCCACACTTTCATTTAGACTGTGGGAAATCCCGTTAGCAACACATAGGTTACATCATCCGAGGTATTCCCGCTCATCCAACAAGACGTTTTAATTTAGTTATAATTTTAGTTTTGTGTTCTCGCTTGTGATTAAATTTTGAGTTGTTTTATATTTTGAAATGTTGTGGCGATGAATTTTATCTTGCAATGACTTTTAATTTAGTTTTGGTTTCAGCTTTAGGGACAACCCTAGAGGTGTGGGTTTTCATGCAACGATTGTTTATCATGCAAGAAAAGTAAGTGCGATGCGATTAAATAAATTGCAATAAGGTAAATTGCAATAAAATAAAAGCGTACTCGGAGGGTCTTCCCGTCATCCCAAGCTGCACTTAAACACAATTTAGAATATTTAAGCAAGTTCCTAGGTAAAGCTAAGGGAAGGGTTATGGTTTTCTACCAAATTCCTAATCCTATAACTAGTCATTTCCTATGACATCTAGGTTCTTATATTTTGGTTTGAGGACGATTTTCTTCATCAAAGAACAATTAAGTTCGAGTTGTTCTTATAAACATCCTATCATATTGAGGAAGTGCTTAAGAAGAATCTTAAACATCTTTTCAATATTGCTAGAATTGTTTTAAGTCCAAACGAATTTAATTATACAAATGAATTAATCGTCCGAGAATTTCAAGTTTTGTTGTTATCTTGCTCATTGAACTAGGACATTTGAATATCCTATAAGTGAAGTAACACTTCATTTAACATTCCGTTTAGGAGTTATGACAATAAAAGTCTTCGAGGGCAAATCGGTGTTCAAATGATTTGTGATTTGATTTAATTTCGGTTAACGGGTTTAAATTTGGAATAGTGTTCAAGTTGCTTTATTTTTATTTTTGAATTCTTTATGTATTAAGTGATGTTATATTCAATTCAAATTAATTTAATTTAATTTTAATTTAATTTGGTTTGGTTTAGTTTTAATTTTAATTTAATTTAATTTATTTAATTTAATTTTAATTTTATTTTAACTTGATTACATTATTTAATTTAATTCAATTTTAGTTTGATTTGATTTAATTTAATTTAATTTGATTTAATTTAACTTAATTTAATTTAAATTTTAATTTAATTTTATTTTTAATTTAATTTAATTTAATTTAATTTAATTTGATTTTAATTTAATTTTAATTTAATTTGATGTCAATTAATTTAATCTAATATGTTTTAATTTAATTTTATTTAATTAATTTAATTCAATTTTAATTAAATTTAATTCAATTTAATTCAATTTAATTTTATTTGTTCAATTTAATTTAATATAGATTAATTTAATTTGTTTGATTTAATTTAATTTAATCTTTAATTTAATTTTATTTTTAATTTTAATTTAATTGAAAATTTAAAAAAAGTTTAATAATTTAGCTTTAATTTAATTTTAATGGTTAAGTCCTTGAACATTTTAAAACTTAAATTTAAATTATCATTTTAATTGGGGATTAAATATTATTAAGATGATTAATTTAGGGATTCTTAAATTAAAGAACAAATCTCTTCCTAATAATATCCCTATTTTAATAATTACAATTCTATTATTCTTCCAAATTTAATCAATTATTTAATTAAGGTTTATTTCAATTATTTTTAAATTGTTTCATAGGTTTTTACTCTCTAATTATTTAAATTTCAATCATCCAAATCAGATTAATATCAAATATTTTACTCTTTAATTTTATTAAGCCTAAAGTTTTAATTAAAGGTTAAAATTTTAATTACCATTTTGCCTTTCAAGCTTAATAATTTCATAACTCACTAAATTGAGCTTAAATGAACTTAAAATTTTTATGTGACTTCACTCATATATCAATAAAGGCATGAGAGGAGAAAATGTGATTTTTCTGTATTTAATTTATTTATGTAATTATTTTTGGTGGAAAATAGGGATTTCCAAGGAAAATTTAATAATATGACCAAGGGAAAGTTTCTGTTCTTAAGAAAATTATGGGACATTCCTAATGACTATAGGATCACTTGGACCAATTTTCGTGATTTTTTAAATTATATTATTTTTATTATAATTATTTTAAATTTTGGAGTATTAATTAATTTAAAAATAAAATAAAGGTTGAAAAATGAATTTTATATTTTTCAAAAATCTCTCTGATATCAAGGAAATCAGAGAATTAATTTTTACAATTTTCTGATTTTTCTTTGATTTATTAGAATTATTTTAGTGGAAATGCTAAAAAATACATTTTTTTAATTTTAAAATTACCTTAGGGCTTTAAAATTTAATATCTCATCAAATAGACCTAAGAAAAATATGGGGTTTGTTCCTAAGTGATTGGAATTCAAAATGTGACATTTTGGTGAATTTTATTATTTTTATGATTTTTATTATTTTTTAATTATTAAAATATTAAAATAATACAAAAAATCAACTTTTTTAGAAAATTGATATTTTAATTTTCATAAACTCCCCTGATATCAGAGAGGCTTCAAAACTAATTTGGTGAATTTTTGAAAAGTATTTTGAAAGTTATGAATTTTTAAAGTTCAAATTGACTAAATGGCTTAATCAACCCATTTAGTAGGGCTAACCAAGTCCAATTAACTTCAAATTTTTATTGTGCGTTCCTCTGATCCTAAAGGTCAGTGGAGAATTGATTTCAAGTCAACTTGATGTATGGTTAACTCTAATTAATTAGGGAACTATTTTGGGTGTTTAGGCCAATTAGGATTATTTTAAATGAACTAATTCAAAACCTATTTTTCCTAGGGTCCTCTGGTCATAAGAAACATCGCCAAATTTTCCTAGAATTTATTTCACAACATGCTAATTATTAGATTTAAAATACTCAAAACAAGTAACATGAATTTGAAAAATCAATAACTTCTCATAGGGATGGCCTCTGACTTTGGAAAATTTAGGGAATGTTCCCAAATTCAGAGGTTTCAAAAGTCCTATGGTCTCATGCCATGGTGAATTTCCTATATGCATGGAGAATTAAAACAATGCAGAGAGTAAATAAATCATTAAAAATTAAATACTTGATGAAATTAAATGATTTCTTTTCCACATTATTCTCCTCTGTTCACTGAGCAAGAGAGTATTTTTATTTTATTTTTCTGATTTTTCTACACAAAGTTATGGATTTTTGAAGTTTAGGGAATTAAATAAATAGAAAAATACCCTAATTTTTTATTTATCCAGACGACGCCGCGTCAACCTCGGCAGCTCCGAAACGCCGCGTGTCGCCTTCTGATTCGGCGCCGCCATACAACTCAGCGCTCCGGGGGCCCGCTGTATCGTTCCGTCTCCACATCTGACGCGATCCTGGCCGTCCGTCCGCGCGTGTATTAAATGAACGGCATCCGTTCATCGTCCCCAAGCCTCCTAGCCCGAGAACTGTCCACACTAAATCCCTAATATCTCACTCAATACTTAACGGATTTTCGTGTTCTTGTGCTTTATGGATTCGTCTTGAAGAGACAAATAAATCTATACGGTGATCATGCATTGAAATTAAGGCATTTGAAATGGAGAATCTCCAGTAGCTCGGGATAAAGAGTTAGCTCTTACCTTTGCTCAGAGAAGTGTGGCTTCAATCTGAGGGTTGCGTCACCTTCGATTGCGTCCAAGCAAGCTCCAGATGAAGTCCCTTGGCCTGGTGAATTGTCTAGGTATGATTTCGACCAAGCCCGATAACAAAGCTTGGAGTCTGGAACAACTGGGTGGCCTGGAGATGGGGCTTTCAATGGGAAACTTCTCCTCTTGGTCTAGTGAAGGTGTAGGGCCGGTCGATTTGAAGATTGGCTCAACGTGGCAAAGTGTCCTGGTTTTTAGGTGAAATTTCAGTTGGGAAATTGGATTCTGTTGGTGGGGATTAGGGCAAATTGACACTGGGGATCAACTGTTCTAAGTATGGAGTAGGGTTTGGAACAATTTTGGCAAGAGTTTCGGCAAGGTTTGTGCAACTCTCCTCTATGGCCATGAGGGGCTCGGGTTTAAATAGGAGAGGGTGGAGGGCCTCCCAGGGAGAGTTAGGGCTTAGGATCAGCTGCTCTTGGCAAGAGAAGAACATGCCTACAATGGCCATCGGGGATGGGGCGGCTCGACGAGTCGGAATTTCAAGTTTGAGCTCACATGTTAGCTCTCGGCCTGGTGGTTTCCGGCGGCTGTGGTGGCTGGCCGGCCAGGGTCAGGTCACCCTCAAGCTCAGGGAGGTCAGGGCTGGGGCTTAGTGTATTCAATTGGCAGTTGCCAAGTGTAAAGAGGTTGGATCAAAATGGAATAGGGGCATGGCTAATCTTGGCTCAATTTTGTCAACCCATGTGTTTAGGCTGGGTTCATCTCTCCATGACCTGATTTTAGGCTGAGAAAAAGTGGTTTAGGTCAGCTTAATCAGTGGGGAAGGGTCACCATCCAAGTACAATTAAGCTTAAGCAAGGTTTAGTTGAATCATGGGAGTGGCTAATCCTCTTAAGGGAACATGGAAAGAGCTCCCTCCTCTTTCCATCTTGGGTATGGTGAGGTGGAAAGTAGATTCCATGGCTCTCATGGCTCCCATGTGGCTCATGCATGGCTTCATGGCTCACCTTTGGCTTGAAAAAAGCTAAGTCAACTTTCATGAAAGAGGTTTTTAGGAATTTTAGTAATTTAGGAGTGATTTGATGGTATTTTGCAAATGGCTTGATTTGGAATCATTTGAGGGTTGATTTGAACTTAGGGATGATTTTAATTAAGGGTATGATGAGAAGAATTTGTCATATGGGCTTTAGCATGAAATTTGGGCTTTTAGGAAGGTTTAAGAAAGTGGGCTTTTGGTTTAAAAAATAAATTTATGGATGGGAATTTTGTGAAGGATTGGGCTAAACAAATGTTGTGTTTAGTTCATAGATGTGTCATGAGTGATTTGAAGCAAGTTGGGAGTGATTTGGGTTTGAATTGGGTTGAATTTGGGCTTCCTTGGTGAATGGGCCAATATGGGTCAAATTGGGTTAACTTGGGCCAATGTTGGGCTAGGGTTGAAATTGATGTAAAATAAATGTTGGGAAATGTTTATGGGAGTGTTTTAAAGAGGTTTTGGCTTTGGTTGGGTTTTGATTTTGAGGTTTGGGCTTATTTGGGTTAGGTTTGGGTTTAGGTCAAAATTGGGCCTTTTAGCTTTGGGTTGAATTTGAGTGGGGTTTGGGTCTTAATTTTGGGCAAATCATGTTAATATTTTGTTTATGGGGATGCTAAGGGAGGTTTAGAAAAGGTTTGGGGTTAATTGGAGTTGAATTGGGTGAGTTTGGGTTAGGTTTGGGTCATGGGTCCAAATTGGGCTTTAAGGCCAAAAGTGAAATTGGATCCAAATTTCAATCAAATTGGACTTAGATTTGGTCTAGATTGGTGTTGGGAATGTTGAATTGAAGTTCAGAATTGATTTGGACAAGAATTTGGGTCAAGTGGGTAGGTTTGGTTTGACATTGGGTTCACTTAGGGTTAAAATGGGTCAAATTGGGGGTTTTGACAAAAGTAGGGTAAATTGACAAAATTGGCCAATGGTTTAGTTGAACAAAAAGAAATTAGGAATATTTTGGATTTTCTGGAATTTTGTGGGAATTTTCTAAATTTTTTGGATTTTTGGGTCAAGAGGGGTATTTTGGGTATTTGGAGGGTATTGGGAGGTATTTTTGGAATTTTTGGTATTTTTGGGTATGGATGGTCAATTTGAGTAATGTGGGAATGTTTGGGATTGATTTTGAGGAATTTTGGGTAATTTAGGTGATTTTGCAAATTTTGGGTAGTTTCAAAGGTTTTGGGTATGCTAGGCGTGTGTAGGGTCCCAGGGGTCAAAAATTGAAAATTTGAAAAATTAAAAATTTAGAAAATTGAAAATTTGAAAAATTGAAAATTTGGAAAATTGAAAATTTGGAAAATTGAAGATTAGGTGAATGTAAGTGGAATAAAATCATTTGGGTTGAGCCATGAAGCCATATTAAGCCTATATGAGCCATGAGAGGACTCATTTGAGGCATTCACTATGTTGTTCCTAACCCTCTTAGCCAAGGGCTTAGGGGTTAAGGACCATCCATGTGGATCACCTTCATGAGTCAGGAGATCAAGTTAGGTATGGGTGTGTTTTTAGGATGTGTGTGAAAGTGTAGTGTATAGGAGTAGTGTGTGTGTAAGTCATCCCTTCACCGACCAGGCCACCCAAGGTAGTCCTAAGGCCAAAGAGTCCTATAGGAACTCCTCCTTTAAACTTCCACATTTGATTTCAACCCTCTAGGTGATTAGGGGTCTATAGTCAAGTTTGTGGAGTTTGCAGAGAGTTAAGAAGTGGTTTGAATTTCTAAGTGGTGGGTCCCAATTCTAATCCTCTAAGATAGTCAAAGGAAAAGCCTAAGGCTAGATCCTAAGTACTAAAAGAAGAAGAGATGACCTCATCAAAAATGAGGTCAACAAATGGACCCCCAATAGGTGTGGTGAGCTGACGGAGCACACCGCGTGTATTGGTGTTGACCGAAGCGATCAACAAAATCAACACAAACGTCCAAGTGACAAACTTAAGACAAAGTAGAAGAGTTTCCGCTGGGGAGTGTCTAGTATATCTCCGAGACTGGTGATTCCTGAACTCTCGCTGGGGAAAGGAAAAGAAGGTGAATTCCAAATCACACGATCTGGGGGAATTTCGATTTAGATTTTATTTTGTTTCAGTTTAGGTTTTGATGTGTGAGCTTAGATTTTAGCTTGAGTTTCAATTTAGATTGAAGTTTTGTTAAGATAATTTGAAGGAATTCGAACTTGAAATGAGAATTGTAATTTTGTGGTTTTAGATGTAACATCTTCAACCTCAAAAGAAAATTGAATTGATTGGATTGAACCACTACAATGAGGAGAGATCTCAGAGTAATGCGGTATTGGATGTAAAATCCTTAACCTCAAGAGTTTGATTTTGATGTATTTCATTGCGACAGGGAAAGAATCCTAAAGCAATGCAGTCTCGGATGTAAAATCCTCAACCCCAAGAATTTTGAATTTGATGTATTTCATTGCGATATGGAAAGAATCCTAAAACAATGCAGTCTCGGATGTAAAATCCTCAACCCCAAGAATTTGAATTTGATGTATTTCATTGCGATAGGGAAAGAACCTAAAGCAACCTAAAGAACCTCAACAGCCTCGTCACGCTGGTCCGCTGCTAATTTAGTTAACATCTTGCGGATACGGTGATTTTTATTTCTTCGTTGAGTTGCTGTGAGAGTAGCTCTTCGTACTTCCTGAATCTCTGTGGGCGCGGCGCTGACAAGCTCGCCCTCCGCCGTAGCGACTACGGACTTGATTTTCTTGTCTTCTTCGGTGCTTGTTTTCCTTTTCTTGTTGCTTGGATTGGTGGCTTGGGCCACCCACTTTCATTACTCGTCGACTGGGCGGTTCCTCTCGGTCAACCGGGAACCGAGTCACTTTCCTCGTATTGCGGGCTCGCCGGTGCGAAGTCCGAGTCAATCTCTATTATCGCTCCATCTTTCACCCTCTTTTCGTTGAGTGCAAGGCTTACGCCATTTCTAAAGTTCGGGACCAACCGCCCGTTCGACATTTCCCTGCGAAAAGACAAGGAAAAGGATCAGGGGCTGTACTAAGAACAAGAACATTAAGAAAATGTTTATTAAAGAGAGTTTTTTATTACTTTTATATAATTTTTAAAATTTAACAGGAATGAAGTGTGATAAGATCAGGAAAGAGATTTTGATATGAAAGGAAAATTTTATTATCATGATTTTATTTATTTTAGCACATTTTTTATTATTTTTGGGTTCGGACCCAGTCATAAGTAATTACTTCACCCGTGCTTCTAGGGATGAAAAATAAAAATCCATTCCTTCGAAACATCGAGTAGCGTAATACTTTTTCAAGTATCGTCCATTGATCGAAGCATATGTCGTTCTCCTTGGCAATTCACTAGCTGGTAGGAGCCTCCTGAGTATACTGCTTCAACCACAAACGATCCTTCCCAAGTGGGTTCAAATTTTCCTCCTATCTTGCGGTGTGCAAGAATAGGTCTTTTGAGAACGAGAACTAAGTCACCAACTTTGAAGGTTCTTGGGCGGACCAATCTTTCATGGGCTTGAACCATCTTAGCTTGGTATAGTTCTAAATTCTGTTGCGCTGCAAGTCTTTTCACTTCCAGGCTTTCCAATTCTTCTAGTCGTAATTTGGCATTCTCTTCTGTCGTGATTTTGTTTGCAACTGCAATTCTGAGTGAAGGAACCCGGACTTCTAAGGGTAACACTCGCCTCGGACCCATACACCGGAGCGTAAGGTGTAGCTTGAGTAGGAGTTCGAAGGTTGTCCGGTAGGCCCATAAGGCTTCTAATAACTTCTCGTGCCAATTTCTCTTATTATCGTCCAAAGTTTTCTTTAAAATTTGAACGAGAGTTTTATTAAAAGCCTCAGCCAGGCCGTTTGCTCTTGGGTAGTAAATTGTTGAATATCGCCAGTCGATTCCGTGTCTCCTGACAAAATTGTTGATTTGTGTGCTTCTGAATGCTGACCCATTATCCGAGATGATCCTGCGCGGCACTCCGAAACGGTAGACAACTTGGTTCTTGAAAACCGTAGCACGTGGTGTGCTTTCACTTCTCTAAGTTGAACCGCCTCTCGCCCACTGGAAAAGTAATCTGTAGCCGCAAGAATGAAGCGATGTCCTTTTGAAGATGGTGGTTCTATTGGACCCACTATATCTGTGCCCCAACATTCAAATGGCCAATACGTAATTGTCGGATGTAGCACATTTGGAGGTTGGTGTAGAACCACTCCGTGCACTTGGCATTGGTGACAGCTCTTGGCGATTTTCATGCAGTCGATCATCATCGAGGGCCAGTAGAACCCTAGTCTTTAAATTTTCATTTTCATCTTCGGACCCGACTGGTGAGCGCCACAGAGTCCTGAATGCACCTCTTTAACAATTTCACGGGCCTCAGACCCGCTCTGGCACCTTAGCCACATTTGATCAAAAGACCTTCTGTATAACGTGTTGTTTACTAATGCATAGGACAGATTTCTTTTCTTGATCTGATGGGCTAACGACCTATCGTCCGGTAGTTTTCCTGTTTGCGGGTAGTACATTAATGGTTGTCGCCAATCTTCTATGTTTTTTGTCACTCGCTGCAACTAATTCTTTTTCTTTTTCGATTTGTGTATTGTGTCTATGTCGAGCCGTGATAGGACTCGACGTCCGTGAACCGACACTTCCATCGATTCATCTTGCAAGCGGTGCAAATTCTTTTGCGAGGCGAGCTAACGCATCTCGCTAAAGCATTTTCTTTTCCGGGAATTTTGTAGATCGTCACATTCAAAATCCGTTCTAACAACCGTATGGCATACTCGGAAGTATTGCTCGAGTCTTGGTTTTAAAATTCCGTACTCGTCCAGCAATCCGTTGAATGATTAACTCGCGAATCCCCGAAGATGTTGATGTCCGTTATCCCCATTTGAATAGTTAATTCCGATCCCGTTATGAGGGCTTCGTATTCCGCTTCATTGTTTGTGCACGCCTCCGTCAAGTGGTAGGAGTATCTTAACATCCCCCGCTCCGTGTTATAAAGATTAATCCGATCCCCGCCTCACGGCACTATCACTTGCGATTCTTCATCTTTGTGTGCTGAAGATGCTCCGTCGAAATATAATTCCCAACGTCGATCATCAAGGTCTTCTAAGCTCATTATTTGTTCATCTGGCAAGTAGTCATTGAGAGGAGATTCTGCCGGCAGAAGGTGTGCTGCGAGGAAGTCTGCTAGGACTTGTCCCTTTACGACACGAAGAGGCACGAAAGTTATATCGAATTGCGATAATATCATTGACCATCTGACAAGTCTGCCGGAAAGCGTTGGACGGGTCATCAAGTATTGCAATGGATTAAATTTCGAGATCAGGTTGACCTTATGAGAAAGCATGTAGTGCCTGAGCTTTTGAGCGGCGAAGATCAGGGCCAAACAGTGCTTTTCAATTGCGGGATACCTTATTTCCGTTGGAAGTAAACGACGGCTTAGGTAGTAAAGAGCATTTTCTTTACCCTCATCATTGACCTGGGCTAACAGGGCTCCGAGAGAGTCGTCTAAAGCCGCGGTATAAAGTATCAACGGTCTACCTGAGACTCGGGTCTGCTAAGACAGGAGGTGTCATTAAATATTGTTTAATGTCCTCGAAGGTCTTCTGGCATTTCTCTTCCCAAATAAATTTGGCGTCCTTTTTAACTAGTGTCGAGAAAGGCTGACACCTACCTGACAAGTTTGAGATAAAGCGTCGAAGATATGCCAGCTTCCCATCAAAAAATCGTAGTTGCTTTAAGGTTTTGGGAGGTGGCATTTCTAAGATAGCTTTAATCTTTTCCGGGTAGATTTCAATTCCACGATGTCGGACAACGAATCCTACGAATTTCCCGGAGGTGACGCCGAAGGCACATTTTAAGGGATTCATCTTAAGGTTAAATTGTCTTAATTGTTCGAAAACAATTCTCAAATCATACGAAGTGGTTGTCCTTTACTTTGCTTTTGATGACCACATCGTCCACGTAGCATTCGACTTGATTGTGGATGAGATCATCAAAAATTCTTGTCATCGCTCTACGGTATGTTGCTCCTGCGTTCTTCGATCCGAATGGCATCACCGTGTAAGCAATATACTCCGATCGGCGTTCGAATGTTGTAAGCTTTTCATCTTCTCGGAGCCATTTTTATCCGGTTGTATCCCGAAGATCCATCCATGAATGAGAATATTTCATGTGTCGAAGCGATGTCGATCATTAGTTCCGGGATCGGTACGAGGAATTCATCCTTTGGACATGCCTTGTTTAAATCTTCGAAATCCACACAAATTCCGATCCGACCATTCTTCTTTCGATCGGCACCACATTGGCTAACCAAGTCGGGTATTGTTCTTCACGGACAAATTTAGCGTCTATTAGCTTTTTAACTTCAGATATGACTTGTTGTTCGATTTCTAGACGCATTCTTCCGGGACCTTGCTGATCGGGACGAAGTAGGATCCACTCCTAGCTTATGGACTCCGACCTCGGAGCTAATCCCGGCATCTCATCATAGTTCCAAGCAAAACGAGTCTTTAAATTCCATTAATAACTTGATTATTTCTTCGGAGTCTTCTTTATTGAGTAAGGAGCTAACAAAGGTAGGTCTAGGCTCTTCGCTAGTACCTAAGTTAACTTCCGTTAACTCATCTATTGTATATTTAATCTCTTCTTCGAACTCTGGTGGAGCGTCTCCAATTTGTAAATCTTCAAATTCTTCTGTAGTTTCCATGCAGTTTTTATTAGACTCGCAAGTGACAACCAAGCAAAATTCAGTATCGTCAACTGATCCTACTGTGCCGAATCCGAGACCATGTTTTGAATTGGGTGGATGACCAGAGTTATTCCATAATTTTTCAAAATGTTCTGATTGACCTTTTGTCCATTGTCGAGGTAAGAAACCACGTTGAATTAAATTTTGAACACAGCGAGAGTACCACTCAAAAGGTAATTCCATTAACTCTGATGAAGTGACATCTTCAAATTGTATATTATTTTCAGTTTTGGGGGAAGGAGCACCACGGTAGAATTTGATTGGCCTTGCACCGCCGCTACGTACCTCTTTGACCACCATACCCTCGATCTTATTGGAATGGATCGGGGTCAGGGTCATAGTATGTACATAGTGGTTAATCTTATCGTACATTGACTTATATTCTTCATTCTTTTCATCTTCGAGCGGGATCCTGAATTGCGGCTTCGTTCGACTTATTGTCGTTGCTTCTTGCTTGATCTCTTTTTCTTCTTCATAACTATCTTCCCAATCAACATTGATGGCTGGTTTCCTCTGTCCAACTGTCCTAACGGCTCTACCACGACCTCGTCCCCGGCCTCGACCTCGGATGAGAGTTGTAGCGAAACCTTCACCATCTCGCCGTAAGGGAGTGGTGAGTGACTGTAGGACTAGAACTTCAGGTTCTTCGTCATCCCGAACTTCTTTTGCTTCATTTGTTATGGTATCTCTGGAGAAGATTGTTTTCTTCGGAGGTGCATAATAAGCTGCATCTTCATGAATTCCAATTTCATGTACGGAGAATGGTTATAAGTCACATTTGATGCACTATTCCCCTCCATCGTAGTATTTGATGCACTGATGTAGAGATGATGGTACCATCCGATTTTCATGTATCCATGGTCGGCCCAATAGAGCGTTGAACGACGTTTCTGAATCCATTATGTGAAATTTTGCGGTTGTCTTTGCCAAGTCACCGGTCTTCATTAGCAGCGTTATTGATCCGAGGGCTTTTTCTCCTTTCTGGTTGAATCCTCTTAATAACATTTTGTCGGCTTCGAGCTCGCGAGCATCAATTTCCAAATATGCTAGTGTTTGAAGACTCATTATATTAATTGATGCTCCTGGATCCACCAATACTCCGGAGAGTGTAAATTTCCCAATTGTAACTGAAATGTACAACGGTCGATTGTGATCTACTGTCCCAAGTAGTAGGTCATTGTCCGTGAAGGTAACACCTCGCTGTTCCTTTAACGAGCAAACCTCATCTAAGGAATCTCCGGCCATTTGAGCTAAGCAAATTTCTGGATCAAGTAAGGCCTTGATCGGAGCTTCTCTCTTCTCCTTTGATAAGATGAGAGCGTCGTAGATGCTCGGCTGGCCGTAGTTTCCTAAGATGGGCTAGCACGTTGTAGTCCACTTTATTTCCATGTGTCTCGATTTCTTCTCGAATGGGTACTTCTTCTGTCGGGGTTGGTTCTTCCTGAACAACCACCTGTTTTCCTTTATCCTTTGGACCCATTCTCAGAGGTAGAACTCTTCCACTTCTTAAGTTGACTTTTGTAATTTCTTCTGACTCTAGTATTGAGTTTGTTGGTGTTTCCTCCTGAATCGAAATGACAGGTTCTTCTGGATTAGCTTCAGAGTCTGAAGGCTCTAACTCTATTGTGACTTGAGCTCCTCAAAACTCGCAGATAGATTCGTTACTTGTTGAACTCTCGTAGCCTCCTTGATGGATGTCTTCTTCGTCATTGTGATCGTCGAGATTGTGTATGATTTGAGAATTGTCATTTTTATCGAAATCAATGTCCGGATTATCACTAGTTACGTAATCGTTAGAAACAGTCAAAACGTAGCCAACGCCATAACCATTATCGTTATAAGATCCCACCGGAGTGAGCAGATAATCATACAGAGTCAGAGGTTCATGGGATCTCTCCCACGAATCCGAAACAACTATCCAAGGATAAGCAGCCCCTAGTCTAGCCTTAGGATCCTCGGTCCCCTCTTCTTCGTCGATTTTCTTCTTCTCTTCAATTGTCTCTTGTTGAGGTGGTTCTTCTATCGCAAGTGATAGTGTCGACTTAACAGGTTTTGAACTCTGAATTGAGGCTTGCACCGAAGCGGTTTGGATGTGATCCAAAATCTTTTTCGAAGACCTTGTCTAAGCGGTAGCCCACCAATCATCAGTAGCATAGGGATCTATCGGAACAATGAGATCAGTCGAGATAACATTGACGAAACCTCCTTTCTGGGGTTCCTTCATGTACTCCTTCGAGATTGTTATATTCCCTTTCCGAAGATTGTCGTTGAGCCAACTTTTGAAGGTAATACAATCTTCTATCTTATGCCCAAGCATCCGGTGATAAGGGCAAAAGTTGGGATCACCTTTCTTGTTGACTTCTTCTGGTCTCTTAGGCTCTGGCAGTTGGAAATCTGGAGTCTTCATCAAACTGCGGAACATTTTTGGTACTGCCTCATTCTTGAACGGATACTCCCTGCTCAGAAGCTCCCTTAACGTACGTTGCGGACGAGGAGGTTGTTCATTCTGTTGAGATGACTGATAGCTGGGTCGGGGTTGCTGGTAATTCTGTTGAGGTTGCTGCGGCCGTTCTAATGATATTTGTATCGGCTGCTTGCCTTTGTCGACTGCTGCAACAATCCCGGACTTCTTTTCAAAGTCTTCACGGGCTTCTGTTTGTCTGTTTTGTCGGTGAAACTTAATTGCTTCGCCTCCTCTTGCAAGCTCCCGGCCTTGCTTAACAACTTCTCAAAAGTCTTAATAGTGAATCCCTTGAGGAGAAGTGCTATCGGGCCGTGAATGCTTTTAAGTAAGATGCCGACTGCATGCTCGTTTTTGTAGTTGTGGCTCACACTTCATACTTAGGTTCCTCCATCGAAGTATGTAATCCACCAAAGTTTCGTTCGGCTTCGCTTTTCTACCACTAAATCACCTATAGTGATGTGGTGTCGAGCTCCGACAAATCGCTTGATGAAGATGTTCTCTAGTTCGAAAATGTCTTCACCGAACCATTCGGTAATTCCGCATACCAATCAAAGGCGATCCCCGACGAGCCGTCGACAAATTGTCTGAAGAGTAATGCATCACTTCCGCCGACATTGCAACAACTGGCACGAAAATGTGCAACATGCTGCCGGGGGTTCCCGGTTCCATCAAAGGTCTTGAACAGAGGTGGTACGAAGCCTTTCGGGTATTGGACAACGTCGAATTCTTCAGGATAAGGTCTACTCGTCCGAATGGATGTCCCGCTCTTTGATTGTGCCAAGGCCTCTCGCACCTGCTGTTCCACCAAGCTCTTGATATCCTTTTCCGGAATCATGCTTTGTGTTGCATCCTTCTTTAACTGATCATCCCCGTTGACGGATGTAATCTCCTTTCCTCCGTCAACAATGTGAATGACCTCTGGGGGTGTCTCTCTTTGGGGTTGCACTTGACTCTGAAGAGTGGCTAGGGCTACAGCCATCTCTTCCATCCTTTTTGCCATTCGGGCGATCGTATCATCTTTCTCTTGAAGCCGTCTCCTCATTACTTCGGCTCCTCTCTTTCGCTGGCCGCAGGAGCACCTCGTGAAGCCGACGAAGCTCGTGTTTCGACCATGTTAATTTCTGCATACTCATCATCCATGAACTCTGACGAATCAATCTCATCTCCGAATTTCTCTTCTCTTTCCTTTGCTAATCGTCGAATATCAGTCCTCAACTTTTCCATAACATCCTCTAGTGGTCCTTTCTATGCATCCTTGCAGTTGTCATGTGATAGCTGTCGGGTTCCCTTCTCATGAGTCCCCTTTACTGCAGTAGCACTTTCTTCGGATTCAAGTCTCCTAACGAGACTTTCCTTCTCGTGCTGTTGTTTCAATCTTAATTGTCCAGTAGTGGGACGCCATACCATCCTTCTAGCAGCAGAAGGTCTAGGACCAGATTGTCTGTCAGCCAAATGCTGGAAGGTGGTATCCTCTCTAATCTGTAGTCCTGAGACAACGACAGGCGGACTAGCTTTCATCCTCTTATTTGGCTTTTCTGCAACGATAGCAGGTTCTACTCGTGGCCCGAGACGGGATTTGACTAGCACCCGCCCTATCCTTCTTAAAATTTCTGATACAGGGCACTTTTCCTTCTTTGCTAACTTCTCTATCAAAGCTTGCAGTCGAGCAAATGGTGTAGTTCTAGTCCTTTTCTTGCGGCTATCGTTGTAACATACGGGTTGAGGCAATGCGGCAGCAATTTTGCGAATATTTTCTTCCTCCTCCGCGGCGGAGAGGGGATGGAACCTGCTTCCTCCCAAAAGTGGTATGTATTTCGGCAGCGGTGTATATTCAGGCAGTTCCGAGATTTCCTCCAGTAAAGCAACTTCAGCAGCTCTGGCTTCTCTAGCGATCCTTCTACTTCTGTTCCTTCTTTGGGTCCGTGTTAGTGATGGAATTCTCGAGCTGGACCCGATTTCAAAAACGAAGGTCTCACGTAAAGGTCCGTACCCTCCACGATAACAGTGTTCACCATAGTTCCGGATTTCCTTCCCCTTTAATTTGGCGAAGCCGGGGTAGGTGCGAGACAACTAGACCAGTAGGGGTAGCAACAACGGTCCTTCCGCGGACAAGCAGTATTCCTCTCGGCCGAGATCTTTTGCAGAGGAGGGAATTCGTGAGTTGACTCGAGGTTGAACTCAATCAACGGCTTCTCGCTTCGATACTTTGCTTGTGAGTGAAAAGAGAGTGACGTCGGGGATTTTGATGTCGGTGTCCCCGAATCCTTGTCCGAATCGAATGATTCCATTATCGAGCGATTCGTCCTCGAACACAGACGAGTCGAGTCCGTTGACGAAGGAGAAGATCAGTTTTGGGGCTTCCATTTCTGCAAGGCAGATTCCAAGTGTTAGTCCCCGAATCATGCTTCTTCTTGTCGTACAACTTATGACGAAAAAAAAAAGAGTCCGAACACATTTCTGTTTATCTTAGTGTATTTGTGGTATTAAAGGAAAATTGTCTTTTCGGAAAGATTTGTTCGTTAGGAAAGAGAATTATTGAAAGAAGGAGAGTTGCAGTAAGGGTAAAAGGAATTGATTAGGAACTAGAAAAGGAAGAGAAAGTCTTGTAGAAACTTCTCGACTCGCAAGACTCGCTCCTAAACTAACACCTATCGGGGTCCACCCCACCTCGTAAATGAGGTAAAAGGATCTCGGAACCTCTCTGTTTAGGGGTGTCTAAACAGTGGCTCCTAAATCCGAGAGAATGTTGGCTATACTTGTTCAAGGTAGAAATGAACATAGTATTTCAATGGAAAGAAGGGTAGTTTGATCCACTAGGGACATGGATACACTACCGATTTTTTGAAAGCAGAACTATTTGATTAAAAATGGAGAGAGGAATTTGTCCCCAGCGGAGTCACCAGAAGTTGTCAACGTATTTTATATTTTAAATTTAAATTAAATATATATATATATAATTTAGAAAGTAGCATTCGATTTTGAAAATAATTTTAAGTTTGAAAATTTTAAGATATGAAATCAAACTGATTTCACATCCCAAATAGTTTATATAAACGAGCACCGCACCACAAACCGTGTATCTATCCCTAAGAATAGACACGCTGCTTGATGGTGGGGCTCGATTAAATAAACTAGAAGATTTGTGACATCCGTTTGGTCTGCGAACCACTTTTATAAGCCGACAAATTCCCCTGCTTAATATGAAAGCATTAAACAAGGTTTATATTACTCGGGTTCTTAAAATTTCCTATAAGGGCAAGCCCCTATAGTTAATTACATCTTAAGTGACGGGAATCACCTAAGAAAACTCTCGATAATAATCAGTAGTTCTGCTCTCAAGAATTTCAAAGTTTAAGTTTTGAAGGGATTGAATTTTAGAATTTCAATAGGGAGTGGATCAAATTTGGAACATTTTGTTTTAGGAATTCAAAGGAAGAAAGGTAGGAGAAATCACAGATTCGAAGCAAACTTCGGTAATTTCCCGACTATCCTATTGTTTGGCTTGGATTTAGGAAAGTCCTAATGTTTGTTTAATGTTTTGATGTTGCCAATCTTAATTAATTAGGACTTATATTCGTATGACATGATCATACAAATAGCCTCGAAGATGTGAGGGTTTATGTCGTATCAGACGACTACCTCGGAATCCTAAGACCGGTTAGGGCTTAATTTGCAATGCAAATGCCTAACGTAAGATCGAGGATTTATGTTGCACTAGGCAAACTACCTCGAAGTCCTATGGTTTAGTTATTTAATTCTAAGAAAGTTTTGCTGAAGTAGATCCGAGTTTTCCTGATGACGATGGTCGTGCTGCCCACTGTGCTCCAAGCTCCTTGTTGTTGTAGAGGTTTAGTTATAGAAGTCATAAATCAGGAGATGAGAAAAGTGTTTTGGTTTAGAGAAATTCTTAATTTCCAAGTTTTTTTTATGTTTTAATTATAACAAATCTTAAAGTTGATTATAACAACACCGGTTAAGATCCCACGGTTCCATCCTTCCGCATCGTTATTTTTATCGGATTCACTTAGTCCGGATGAATTTGCTAAACTCAACTCGAATGAGTTCCACATTTTCATTTAGACCGTGAGAAATCCCGTTAGCAACACGTAGGTTACATCATCCGAGGTATTCCCGCTCATCCAACAAGACGCTTTAATTTAGTTATAATTTTAGTTTTGTGTTCTGTTTGTGATTAAATTTTGAGTTGTTTTATATTTTGAAATGTTGTGGTGGTGAATTTTATCTTGCAATGACTTTTAATTTAGTTTTGGTTTCAGCTTTTAGGGACTACCCTAGAGGTGTGGGTTTTCATGCAACAGGTTGTTTATCATGCAAGAAAAGTAAGTGCGATGCGATTAAATAAATTGCAATAAGGTAAATTGCAATAAAATAAAAGCGTACCTGGAGGGTCTTCCCGTCATCCTAAGCTGCACTTAAACACAATTTAGAATATTTAAGCAAGTTCCTAGGTAAAGCTAAGGGAAGGGTTATGGTTTTCTACCAAATTCCTCATCCTATAGCTAGTCATTTCCTATGCCATCTAGGTTCTTATATTTTGGTTTGAGGACGATTTTCTTCATCAAAGAACAATTAAGTTCAGTTGTTCTTATAAACATTCTATCATATTGAGGAAGTGCTTAAGAAGAATCTTAAACATCTTTTCAATATTGCTAGAATTGTTTTAAGTCCAAACGAATTTAATTATACAAATGAATTAATCGTCCGAGAATTTCAAGTTTTTTTGTTATCTTGCTCGTTGAACTAGGACATTTGAATATCCTATAAGTGAAGTAACACTTCATTTAAAATTCGTTTAGGAGTTATGACAATAAAAGTCTTCGAGGGCAAATTGGTGTTCAAATGATTTGTGATTCGATTTAATTTCGATTAACGGGTTTAAATTTGGAATAGTGTTCAAGTTGCTTTATTTTTATTTTTGAATTCTTTATGTCTTAAGTGATGTTATATTCAATTCAATTTAATTTAATTTAATTTTAATTTAATTTGGTTTGGTTTAGTTTTAATTTTAATTTAATTTAATTTATTTAATTTAATTTTAATTTTATTTTAACTTGATTTCATTATTTAATTTAATTCAATTTTAGTTTGATTTGATTTAATTTAATTTAATTTGATTTAATTTAACTTAATTTAATTTAAATTTTAATTTAATTTTATTTTTAATTTTAATTTAATTTAATTTAATTTGATTTTAATTTAATTTTAATTTAATTTGAAGTTAATTAATTTATTCTAATATGTTTTAATTTAATTTTATTTAATTAATTTAATTCAATTTTAATTAAATTTAATAAAATTTAATTCAATTTAATTTAATTTGTTCAATTTAATTTAATTTAAATTAATTTAATTTGTTTGATTTAATTTAATTTAATCTTTAATTTAATTTTACTTTTAATTTTAATTTAATTGAAAATTTAAAAAAAAGTTTAATAATTTAGCTTTAATTTAATTTTAATGGTTAAGTCCTTGAACATTTTAAAACTTAAATTTAAATTATCATTTTAATTGGGGATTAAATATTATTAAGATGATTAATTTAGGGATTCTTAAATTAAAGAACAAATCTCTTCCTAATAATATCCCTATTTTAAAAATTCCAATTTTATTATTCTTCCAAATTTAATCAATTATTTAATTAAGGTTTATTTCAATTATTTTTAAATTATTTGGTAGGTTTTTACTCTCTAATTATTTAAATTTCAATCATCCAAATCAGATTAATATCAAATATTTTACTCTTTAATTTTATTAAGCCTAAAGTTTTAATTAAAGGTTAAAATTTTAATTATCATTTTGCCCTTCAAGCTTAAAATTTCATAACTCACTAAATTGAGCTTAAATGAACATGAAATTTTTATGTGACTTCACTCATATGTCAATAAAGGCATGAGAGGAGAAAATGTGATTTTTCTGTATTTAATTTATTTATGTAATTATTTTTGGTGGAAAATAGGGATTTCCAAGGAAAATTTAATAATATGACCAAGGAAAAGTTTCTATCCTTAAGAAAATTATGGGACATTTCTAATGACCAGAGGATCACTTAGACCAATTTTGGTGATTTTTTGAATTATATTATTTTTATTATAATTATTTTAAATTTTGGAGTATTAATTAATTTAAAAATAAAATAATAGTTGAAAAATAAATTTTATATTTTTCAAAAATCTCTCTGATATCAAGGAAATCAAAGAATTAATTTTTACAATTTTCTGATTTTTCTTTGATTTATTAGAATTATTTTAGTGGAAATGCTAAAAAATACATTTTTTTAATTTTAAAATTACCTTAGGGCTTTAAAATTTAATATCTCATCAAATAGACCTAAGAAAAATATGGGGTTTGTTCCTAAGTGATTCGAATTCAAAATGTGACATTTTGGTGAATTTTATTATTTTTATGATTTTTATTATTTTTTAATTATTAAAATATTAAAATAATACAAAAAATCAACTTTTTTAGAAAACTGAAATTTTAATTTTCTTAAACTCCCCTGATATCAGAGAGGCTCCAAAACTAATTTGGTGAATTTTTGAAAGGTATTTTGAAAGTTATGAATTTTTAAAGTTCAAATTGACTAAATGACTTAATCAACCCATTTAGTAGGGCTAACCAAGTCCAATTGACTTCAAATTTTTATGGTGGATTCCTCTGATCCTAAAGGTCAGTGGAGAATTGATTTCAATCAATTTGATGAATGGTTAACTCTAATTAATTACGGACCTATTTTGGGTGTTTAAGCCAATTAGGATTATTTTAAATGAACTAATTCAAAACCTATTTTTCCTAGGGTCCTCTGGTAATAAGAAATATCACCAAATTTTCCTAGAATTTATTTCACAATATGCTAATTATTAGATTTAAAATACTCAAAACAGTAACATGAATTTGAAAAATCAATAACTTCCCTCTGACTTTGGAAAATTCAGGGAATGTTCCCAAATTTAGAGGCTTCAAAAGCCCTATGGTCTCATGCCTTGGTGAATTTCCTATATGCATGGAGAATTAAAACAATGCAGAGGGTAAATAAATCATTAAAAATAAAATACTTGATGAAATTAAATGATTTCTTTTTCACATTACTCTCCTCTGTTCAGTGAGCAAGAGGGTATTTTTATTTTATTTTTCTGATTTTTCTACACAAAGTTATGGATTTTTGAAGTATAGGGAATTAAATAAATAGAAAAATACCCTAATTTTCTATTTATCCACGCGGCGCCGCGTCAACCTCGGCAGCTCCGAAACGCCGCGTGTCACCTTCTGATTCGGCGCCGCCATCCAACTCAGTGCTCCGGGGGCCCGCTGTATCGTTCCGTCTCCTCATCCGGCGCGATTCTGGCCATCCGTCCGCGCGTGTATTAAATGAACGGCATCCGTTCATCGTCCCCAAGCCTCCTAGCCCGAGAACCGCCCACACTAAATCCCTAATATCTCACTCAATACTTAACGGATTTTCGTGTTCTTGTGCTCTATGGATTCGTCTTGAAGAGACAAATACATCTATAAGGTGATCATGCATTGAAATTAAGGCATTTAAAATGGAGAATCTCCAGAAGCTCGGGATAAAGAGTTAGCTCTTACCTTTGCTCAGAGAAGTGTGGCTTCAATCTTAGGGTTGTGTCACCTTCGATTGGGTCCAAGCAAGCTCCAGATGAAGTCCTCGGCTCCGGGAATTGTCTAGGTATGATTTCGACCAAGCCCGATCACAAAGCTTGGAGTCCGGAACAACCGGGTGGCTCCGGAGATGGGGCTTTCAATGGGAAACTTCTCCTCTTGGTCTAGTGAAGGTGTAGGGCCAGTCAATTTGAAGATTGGCTCACTGTGGCAAAGTGTCCTTGTTTTTGGGTGAAATTTTAGTTGGAAAATTGGATTCTGTTGGTGGGGATTAGGGCAAATTGACACCTGGGATCAACTCGCTCTAAGTATGGAGTAGGGTTTGGAACAATTTTGGCGCAGTTTCGGCAAGGTTTGTGCAACTCTCCTCTATGGCCGTGAGGGGGTCGGGTTTAAATAGAGAGGGTGGAGGGCCTCCCGTGGAGAGTTAGGGCTTGGGATCAGCTGCTTCGGCAAGAGAAGAATGTCTACAATGGCCACCTGGGATGGGGCAGCTCAGCAGGTGAGAATTTCAAGTTTGAGCTCACATGTGAGTTCTAAGCCTGGTGGTTTCCGGCGGCTGTGGTGGCTGGCCGGCCAGGGTCAGGTCACCCTCAAGCTCAGGGAGGTCAGGGCTGGGGCTTTGTGTATTCAATTGGCAATTGCCAAGTGTAAAGAGGTTGGATCAAAATGGAATGGGGGCATGGCTAATCTTGGCTCAATTTGGTCAACCCATGTGTTTGGGCCGGGTTCACCTCTCCATGACTCGATTTTAGAGCTGAGAAAAAGTGGTTTAGGTCAGCTTAATCAGTGGGGAAGGGTCACCATCCAAGTACAATTAAGCTTAAGCAAGGTTTAGTTGAATCATGGGAGTGGCTAATCCTCTTAAGGGAACATGGAAAGAGCTCCCTCCTCTTGTCATCTTGGGTATGGTGAGGTGGAAAGTAGATTCCATGGCTCTCATGGCTCCCATGTGGCTCATGCATGGCTTCATGGCTCACCTTTGGCTCGGAAAAAGCTAAGTCAACTTTCATGAAAGAGGTTTTTAGGAATTTTGGTAATTTAGGAGTGATTTGATGGGATTTGGCACATGGCTTGATTTGGAATCATTTGAGGGTTGATTTGAACTTAGGGATGATTTTAATTAAGGGTATGTTGAGAAGAATCTGTCATATGGGCTTTAGCATGAAATTTGGGCTTTTAGGAAGGTTTAAGAAAGTGGGCTTTTGGTTTAAAAAATAAATTTATGGATGGGAATTTTGTGAAGGATTGGGCCAAACAAATGTTGTGTTTAGTTCATAGATGTGTCATGAGTGATTTGAAGCAAGTGGGGAGTGATTTGGGTTTGAATTGGGTTGAATTTGGGCTTCCTTGGTGAATGGGCCAATATGGGTCAAATTGGGTTAACTTGGGCCAATGTTGGGCTAGGGTTGAAATTGATGTAAAATAAATGTTGGGAAATTTTTATGGGAGTGTTTCAAAGAGGTTTTGGCTTTGGTTGGGCTTTGATTTTGAGGTTTGGGCTTATTTGGGTTAGGTTTGAGTTTAGGTCAAAATTGGGCCTTTTAGCTTTGGGTTGAATTTGAGTGGGGTTTGGGTTTAAATTTTGGGCAAATCATGTTAATATTTTGTTTATGGGGATGCTAAGGGAGGTTTAGAAAAGGTTTGGGGTTAATTGGAGTTGAATTGGGTGAGTTTGGGTTAGGTTTGGGTCATGGGTCCAAATCGGGCTTTAAGGCCAAAAGTGAAATTGGATCCAAATGTCAATCAAATTGGACTTCGATTTGGTCTAGATTGGTGTTGGGAATATTGAATTGAAGTTCGGAATTGAATTGGACCAGAATTTGGGTCAATCGGGTAGGTTTGGTTTGACATTGGGTTCACTTAGGGTTAAAATGGGTCAAATTGAGGGTTTTGACAAAAGTAGGGTAAATTGACAAAATTGGCCCATGGTGTAGTTGAACAAAATGAAATTGAGAATATTTTGGATTTTTTGGGAATTTTCTGAATTTTTTGGATTTTTGGGTCAAGAGGGGTATTTTGGGTATTTGGAGGGTATTGGGAGGTATTTTTGGAATTTTTGGTATTTTTGGGTTTGGATGATCAATTTGAGTAATGTGGGAATGTTTGGGATTGATTTTGAGGAATTTTGGGTAATTTAGGTGATTTTGCAAATTTTGGGTAGTTTCAAAGGTTTTGGGTAGGCTAGGCGGGTGTAGGGTCTCGGGGTCAAAAATTGAAAATTTGGAAAATTGAAGATTAGGTGAATGTAAGTGGAATAAAATCATTTTGGTTGAGCCATGAAGCCATATTAAGCCTATATGAGCCATGAGAGGACTCATTTGAGGCATTCACTATGTTGTTCCTAACCCTCTTAGCCTGAGGGCTTAGGGGTTAAGGACCATCCATGCGGATCACCCGCATGAGTCGGGAGATCAAGTTAGGTATGGGTGTGTTTTTAGGATGTGTGTGAAAGTGTAGTGTATAGGTGTAGTGTGTGTGTGTAAGTCATCCCTTCACTGCGACCAGGCCACCCAGGGTAGTCCTAAGGCCAAAGAGTCCTATAGGAACTCCTCCTTTAAACTTCCACATTTGATTTCAACCCTCTAGTTGATTAGGGGTCTATAGTCAAGTTTGTGGAGTTTGTATGGAGTTAAGAAGTGGTTTGAATTTCTAAGTGGTGGGTCCCAATTATAATCCTCTACGATAGTCAAAGGAAAAGCCTAAGGCTAGATCCTAAGTACTAAAAAGAAGAAGAGACGACCTCATCAAAAATGAGGTCAACAACACCTCCTTTCTTAGCACGCCCAGTCTCAGGTAGACCGTTGATACTTTATACCACGGCTTTAGACGACTCCCTTGGAGCCCTGTTAGCCCAGGTCAATGATGAGGGAAAAGAAAATGCTCTCGACTACTTAAGCCGTCGTCTAATCCCGACGGAAGTAAACTATCCTACGATTGAGAAGCATTGTTTGGCCTTGATCTTCGCCGCTCAAAAGCTCAGGCATTACATGCTTTCTCATAAAGTCAACCTTATTTCGAGAGTTAATCCGTTGTAATACTTGATGACTCGACCGACACTTTCTGGCAGACTTGCCAGGTGGTCGATGATACTATTGCAATTCGACATAACTTTCGTTCCTCTTCGCGCCGTAAAGGGACAAGTCCTAGCTGACTTCCTCGCAGCACACCCTTTACCGACGGATTCGCCTCTCAACGACAATTTGCCTGATGAGCAGATAATAAGCCTAGAAGACCTTGATGATCGACATTGGGAACTATACTTTGACAATGCGTCCTCAGCACAGAAGAACAAAGAATCGCAAACGATAGTGCCCGGTAAGGTAGGAATCGGACTAATCTTTATAACACCGGAGCGGGGAATGTTAAGATACTCCTACCACTTAACAGAACCGTGTACAAACAACAAGGCAGAAAATGAAGCCCTTATAACAGTACTGGAATTAACAATTCAGATGGGAATAACGGACATCAACATCTATGGAGATTCTCAGTTGATCATTCAACAAGTCGCCGGACAATACAAAATTCTAAAACCAAGACTCGAGAAGTACTTTCGATACGCCATGAAACTGTTGGAACAAATTCCAAACGTAACAATCTACAGGATTCCCAGAAAAGAAAATACTCTCACCGATACGCTAGTCCGCCTTGCAAAGGATTTTGCCTGCTTGCAGGATGAGTCAGTTGAAGTGTCAGTTCAAGGACGACAGGTCCTATCACAGCTCGACATGGATACAATACACAAATCAATAGAAAAAGTAGAAGAAACAATTACAGCAGTGACAGAAAATACAGAAGATTGGCGGCAGCCATTAATAGACTACTTGCAGACAGGAAACCTGCCTGACGATAAGTCATTAGCCCATCAAATCAAGAAAAGAACTCTGTCTTACGCATTAATAAACAATACATTATACAGAAGGTCTTTTGATCAGATGTGGCTAAGATGCCTGAGTGGTTCCGAGGTGCGTGAAATCATTAAAGAAGTACATTAAGGACTTTGTGGCGCTCATCAGTCGGGTCTGAAAATGAAAATGAAGATTAAAAGACTAGGGTACTATTGGCCCTCAATGATGACCGACTGTATGAAAGTTGCCAAAAGCTGTCACCAGTGCCAAGTGCATGGAGTGGTTCTACATTAACCTCTAAATGTGCTACATCTGACAATCGCGTCGTGGCCATTCGAGTGTTGGGGCACAAATATAATGGGTCCGATAGAACCGCCTTCTTCAAGAGGACATCGCTTTATTCTAGCAGCTACACACTACTTTTCTAAATAGGCAGAAGCTATACCACTTAGAGAAGTGAAGGCACACCACATGCTACAGTTTTTCAAGAAAAAAGTTATCTACCATTTTGGGGTACCTCGCAGAATCATTTCAGATAATGGGTCTGCATTCAAAAGTACAATGTCAACAATTTTGGCAGAAGACACGGGATCGATTGGCGATACTCAACGATCTACTACCCAAGAGCAAAGGGCTTGGCCGAGGCTTTTAATAAAACTCTCGTTCAAATTTTAAAGAAAACTTTAGATGAAAACAAGAGAAATTGGCACGAGAAGTTGTTAGAAGCCTTATGGGCCTACAGGACGACCTTTAGGACTCCTACTCAGTCTACGCCTTACGCTTTAGTGTACGGGTCCGAGACCGTCTTGCCCCTGGAAGTTCAGCTTCCGTCACTCCGAATTGTAGTTGCAGAAAAGATCACTACAGAAGAAAATGCCAGACTATGACTAAAAGAGCTGGAAAGCTTGAAAGGGAAAAGACTTTCCGCGCAACAGAATTTGGAACTGTATCAAGCCAAGATGATCCAGGCCCATGATAAACAGGTCCGTCCCAGAACATTTAAATTCGGTGACGTAGTTCTTGTTCTCAGAAGGCCTATTCTTACACATCGCAAGATAGGTGGTAAATTTGAACCGACATGAAAAGATTCGTTCGTCGTCGAGACAGTCTACTCAGGAGGTTCCTACCAACTGGTGAATTGTCGTGGAGAACGACCCATGCTTCCGATCAATGGACGGTATTTAAAGAAGTATTATGCAACCTGATGTTTCGAAGGGTGGCCTCTAAAGTAGAATCTCATCCCTAGAAACACGGGTGATGTAATCACTTTGTGACTGGGTCCGAACCCAAAACAAAATAAAATGGATAAAAAATCTCATCAACGAAAATGTTAAAAAGAAAACATGGGAAATCATAATAATGAAAAAACGTCAATCTTTCCTTTTAAATCCGTTCATTCCTAATATTTTCTCATCTCTTCCTACTTCCTTTAGATTTAAAAGAAGTGAATAAGATTTTTTTTTAAAAGTGTTTTTCTTATTGTTCTTGTTCTTAGTACATCCCCTGATCCTTTCCTTATTTTTTTTGTAGGGAAATGTTGAACGGGCGGTTGGTTCTAAACTTTAGAAATGGCGTGAGTCTAGCACTTGATGAAAAGAGGGTGAGGGATGGAGCAGTGATAGAGATTGACTCAGACTTCACACCAGCCGGCTTACAATACGAAGAAAATGATTGGATCCCAGTTGATCGAGAAGAATTGCACAGCCAGACAATGATGAAAATGGGTGGCCCGAGCCACCAATCCAGCAACAAGAAAAGAAAAACAAACGCCACGCATGCAAACGGAGAAGATAGGAAAATTAAGTCCGTGGTTGCCACAGTAGAGGGTAGGCTTGTCAGCGCCACACCCGCAGAAATTCAAGGGGTAAGGAGAGTTACACTCACTGCTACCCAGCGAAGAAATAAGAATCGTCGCATTGGCAAAATGCTAACCAAGTTAGCAGAAGATCAAAATGAGCGGACAGTGGATACTGTTAGTACAAATGCTCCAAGGAGACTGGTTCCTCAGGAACCAGAAAGGATAAAGTCAATTCCAAGAAGGTCGGAACAGACAAAAGAGATACCAAGAAAAGCAGAAATAGAGTCGGTACCTCGACGCCGAGCATATGTACCGGATCAGAAGAGTCTTGTTACGAAAGCAACCCCGGAGGATGTCCCTACAGAAACTATCCTCGAGGAGCCAAGACATGCAGAAGAATGAGCTGGGGTTGAGCCATACATCCCGCAGTATGTTACTAGACACCGAGGACTTCAGATAATCCCGGAATACAAGCTGAAGAAAATGCAACTAGTTGAGAAGAAAACCTTTGAATACTTTGAAAGAATTGGAAACAAGAGGGTCAACATCTTAGAAGGCCTCGAGCAACATACAGATGTTTTCTCAGATTATGAGCAAAAACAAATTGTAGATTGCATCCTTGATTTACAGAAAATGGGTCGAGCTAGCCGCTTGAGAGAAAAGACATATTCAGAACCCCGAAGATGGATGCCGGGGAAAGGAAGAGTTACAATCCAATGCGGATGTTGCTACAATTTTGTCATAGACAGAAAAGGAAATCCACCAGGGATACTCTATCGCAGTGAGGTGGATCCAATGCCAAGAGTCATCAAGAGAATGGTGAAAAGGATGATAACATGGAGGGTACTGCCTACATATTGCATACCTAACAGCTGCATTATCAACATCTACAAGGAAGGCGACTGCATACCTCCGCATATAGACCATCATGACTATGTTAGACCCTTCTGCACAGTGTCATTCCTCAGCCAGTACAACATCATGTTCGGATCTGACCTCCGGATTGCAGGCCCCGGTGAGTTCCGAGGGCCGGTGGAGATGCCACTACCAGAAGGTTCGGTCCTGATGTTAAATGGAAATGGAGCAGACGTTGTGAAGCATTGCATTCCAGGAGTTCCTGTGGAGCGGATCTCAATTACTTTTAGAAGAATGGACGACAGAAAAATGTCTTACCACTTTCGACCGGATCCGGAACTGGAGAGTCTCGGGCCCTACGAGTCGCGAGTTACATGGGAAATAACACACCTCCAATGCACATCCATGCGGCATTCCTGCCAAGGATGGCTTGGAAGGTGATGTTATTACCCATGTTTCTTACTATTCAACATGGATTTTTGACAGACGCTTTTGCATGGATCAGCAAAAAGTTTACACAGTCCGTTTTGGATTTACATGGATTGTATGAGATATAAAATTTTTAAGGAAACGTCATCATGACTAGATCAAGTTGTATGATGTACTTTCAGTAAGTTGGAATGAAAATGATTATGTCATATTTTGCCTTCACCTCTTTTTGTGCAAATTGACTGGGAAACGCCATTAGAGTTAAATGAACTTTGAACGAAGAATAGAAAAGAAAAAGAAAATAAATGAGAATTTTTCTTAAAAAAAATCTGAATATTAAAATGAACTTCAAAATTCATATGAACATTAAATAAACAACAAAAAAGGGATCGTTAAAGGAAAAACAAAACGAATCTAAATCTCATCTTCAATTCCGATCTGAATCCTCTGATTTGAACCTTTCAATTATTCTCTCAATCGAAATCTGTCTAAAACTCTTTTGAAATTTGAATATTTTCCTCGACTTATTGCTAAGTCAAGTCTTTTCAGCTTGGTACACTTACGAGCTCCTTTCAATTCTTTTTCTTCTGTGTCTTAGAGGATTGACTAGTTTTATTGACTCGGAGCCACGAACTTTGTTCAATTTTGTTCTGATGGCATGAGACTGGGTCCCTCTTCCTATAGATAAATCTTCGAGGCTAGAGCCTAACTTCTAGTCCTCTTCAAATTTCCGAGACTGGTACCTAAATTCCAGCTCTCTTCCCTCGAGATCAGTACCTAAATTCTGATTCTCATCCTTTGTGAGGTCGGTACCTAAATTTCGACTCTCATTCGAGATCGATACCTAAATTTTGATTCTCTTTCAAATTGATACCTAAATTTCAATTCTAAATTTCCGAGACTCGTACCTAAATTCCAGTTCTCATTTAGAGGACGGTACCTAAATTCTGACTCTCATTCGAGATCGATACCTAAATTTCAATTCTAAATTCCGAGACTGGTACCTAAATTCCAGTTCTCTGGCTTCGAGGCCGGTACCTAAATTTTGTCTCTCATTCGAGATCGATACTTAAATTTCGATTCTCTTTCGAATTGATACCTAAATTTTAATTCTAAATTCCGAGACTGGTACCTAAATTCTAATTCTCTTCCTTCAAGGTCGGCACCTAAATTCTGACTCTCATTTGCGATCGATACCTAAATTTTGATTCTCTTTTGAATTGATACCTAAATTTCAATTCTAAATTCTGAGACTGGTACCCAAATTCCAGTTCTCTTCCTTCGAGTTCGGTACATAAATTCTGACTCTCATTTGAGATCGATACCTAAATTTCGATTCTCTTTTGAATTGATACCGAAATTTCAATTCTAACTTTCGAGACTGGTACCTAAATTTCAGTTCTCTTCCTTCGAGTTCGATACCTAAATTCCGACTCTCATTCGAGATCAATACCTAAATTTTGATTCACTTTCAAATTGGTACCTAAATTTCAATTCTAATGCTGGTACCTAAATTTCAATTCTCTTCCTTCGAGGTCGGTACCTAAATTCTGACTCTTATCCGAGATCGATACCTAAATTTGGATTCTCTTTCAGGTTTGATACTTAAATTTCAAATCTCACACTCTCGAGATCAGTACCTAAATTCTGATTCTCATCCTTTGTGAGGTCGGTACCTAAATTCTGACTCTCATTTCGAGGTCAGTACATAAATTTTGACTCTCATCCTTTTCAATTAATACTTGAACTCCAATTCTCACTCCGAGGCTGGTACCTAAATTCCAGTTCTCTTCGCAATCTCGAGGTTGAAGCCTAGGTTTCAATCCTCATTTCAAATCAAAAATTTCCTTAAATCGATTTTAAATTAAAACTTTAATCAAAATTGAAACTCAGAACAAATTGAAATCTAAACTCACACATTGAAACCTGAAATTTAAAAGTAAACTGAAATCAAAATCGAATTCCCCAGATCTTGTGATTTGGAGTTCACCTCCTTTTCCATTCCCCAGCGAGAGTTCAGGAATCTCCAGTCTTGGAAATATACCTAATACTCCCCAGCGGAAATTCTTCTACTTCGTCCTAAGTTTGTCACTTGGACATTTTTGTTAGTTTTGTTGATCTCTTCAGTCAACGCTAAAAAGTACGGTGTTCTTGATTAGCACACCACATCTATTGGGGGTCCATTTGTTGACCTAATTTTTGATGAGGTCTTCTTTTCCTCTCTTTAATACTTAGGATCTAGCCTTAGGCTTTTCCTTTGACAAATCTTAGAGGACTAGAAATGGAACCCACCATTTAGAAATTCAAACTACTTCTTAACTCCCTGCAAACCTCACAAGCTTGATTGTAGACCCCTAATCACCTAGAGGGTTGAAATCAAATGTGGAGCTTTAAAGGATGAGTTCCCTATAAGGACTTCTTGGCCTTATGAATACCCTGGGTGGCCTGGTCTGGTGAGGATTGACTTGCACATACACTACACTCTCACGCACATTCCAAGTCCTAAAACCACACTCTCACCCAACTTGACTTCCTGACTCATGTAGGCAATTCATATGGATGGTCCTTAACCCCTAGGCCCCTCACTAAGAGGGTTAGGAACAACATAGTGAATGCCTCAAATGAGTCCTCTCATGGCTCATATGAGCTTAATATGGCTTCATGACTCAACCAAAGTGATTCCATTTTGCTCAAATTTGATCAATCTTCATTTTTCCAAAATTTCAATTTTTGACCCCCGGGGCCCTACACCTACTAAACCTACCAAAAGCCCTTGAAACTACCCAAAATTTAAAAAATCACCTAAATTACCCAAAAATTCCTCAAAATCAATCCTAAACTTTTCCCCCACTCAAATTGATCATCCATAGCCAAAAATACCAAAAATTCGAAAAGTACCCTTCTATACCCTCCAAATACCCAAAATGTTATTCTTAGCCCAAAAATCCAAAAATTCAGAAAATTTCCAAAAAATTTCAAAAAATCCCAAATATTCCCAATTTCATTTTGTTCAACTACATTATGGGCCAATTTTCCCAATTTACCCCACGTTTACCGAAACCCCTAATTTAACCCATTTTAAACCCAAGTGAACCCATTGTCAAACCAAACCACCCCAATTGACCTCAATTTTGGTCCTATTCAATTCTAAACTCCAAATAAACATCCCAAAAATCAATTTAGACCAAATTCAAGTCCAATTTCATTGACATTTGAGCCCAATTTCAATTTGAAGCCTAAGGCCCAATTTTGGCCCATGACCTAAACCTAGCTCAAACCCATCCAATTCAACTCCAATTGGCCCCAAATCTTTTCCAAAGCCCTCCTAACACCCCCATAAACAAAAAAAATAACTTGATTTGCCCAAAATTTGAACCTAAACTCCACCTAAACCTAACCCAAAACCAAAATCCCTTAAATTGACCTAAGCCCAAACCTAACCCAAATGGGCCCAAATCCCAAAATTAGAGCCCAACCAAAGTTGGAAACTCTTTGTGACACTCCCATGAACATTTCTTAACATTAATTTTATATCAAATCCAACTTTAGCCCAACCTTAACCCAGGTTAGCCCAATTTGGCCCACTTTGCCTCCCTTTACCAAAAGACCCCACATTAAACCCAATTCAATTCAAAATAACTTTAAACTTGTTCCAAGCCATTCATGACACATGCCTAAACAAATTGCAACATTTTTTTGGAATGATCCTTCACAAAATTTCCATCCACCAATTTATTGTCAAACCTAAAGGCCCACTTTCTTAAACCATTCTAAAAGCCCACTTCCACCAAATCCAAAAGCCCAAAAATTCATCCAAAGCCCACATGACATTTCTCTACATCATGCATTCAATTAAAATCATCCCTAAGTCCTAAACCAATGATCAAATAATTCCAAATAAAGCTTCATCAAAATTTCCACCAAAATATCCAAAATCCTTAAAATTCATTTTTATGAAATTGACTAAACTTTTTCCAAGCCAAATGTGAGCCATTGAGCCATGTACAAGCCACATGGAAGCCATGGAAGCCACTTTCCACCTCACCAAGCCATTAATGGCAAGAAGACGGGACCCATTCCTAATCATTCATTAAACATTTTTAACCATACTCATGTCACACTCTAAACCATGCTTAGCCACCTCACCTTGGATGGAGACTTCACCACCCCTTCCAAGATGACCTAAATGATTCCCTCAACTCAAAATCAGGTCTTGGGGAGGGGCACCAAGCCTATTTCCATTGATTGACCAAACCAAGCTCAAAATACACTCTCCCCCATTCCATTTTAATCAAGCTTTTTACACATGTCAAACTCCAACCGACTTCACCAAATTCAACCCCCGACCCCACCGAGTCGGATGGTGACCCATACCAGCCGGCCGGCCACCACGACCGCCGAAAAACACCATGGCGGAGAGCTCCATGTGAGCCAAAAAATTCAATTATCCCTTGCTGAGCTGTCCCAACCCTAATGGACACCAGAGCTCTTCTTCTCCTCCCCTGAGCAGCTGATCCCAGCCTCCAATTGCCCCCGGGAAGCCCTCCGGCCATTTCTATTTAAACCCACCACCCTCTCGGCCAAAAGAAGAGAAGAACCAGACCTTAAGGAAACTTCGCCAAAATTGCTCCGGGACCTTCTCCTAACCCAGAGCAGTTGATCCCCAGTGTTCCTTTGCCCTAATCCCCATTAACAGAGCTCAATTTCTGAGTTGAAAATCCACCCAAAAATAAGAAACTTCACCATAGTGAGCTAATCTCCAAATTGATTGGTCCTACACCTTCATCAGACCAAGAGGAGAAGTTCCTCAGCAAAAGCCCACTCACCAGGCCAGCCATTGCTTCCAGCCTCCAAGCTTTGTGATCGGCCTTGGTCACTTTCATACCTAGACAATTACCCAGAGCCAGAGACTTCATCTTGAGCTTGCCTGGACTCAATCGAAGGTGACACAACTCTCAGATCGAAGCTTCACTTCTCTGAGCAAAGGTATGAACTCACTCTTCCTCCCGAGAATCCATTGATTCTCCATTTTATTTAAGTTAATTTCATAGCCTATAAACCGTATGGATGTGTTCGTCTCTTTAAGACAAATCCATAGAGCATAAGAACACAAAAATCCATTGAGAATCGAGTGAGATCTTAGGGTTTTAGTGTGGACAGTCACGGTTGCACACCAGTCGTAGAAGATTACCGGGAGCCGTTGGATTGCGCGTGTATCGAGCGGATGGTTCAGATTGCACCGGACCAGGGAATGTTACATGAACCACGGGCCCCTGGAGTGCTGAGTCAGATGGCAGCGTCGAATGGGAATGCGTTGTGTGGGCTTTCGGAGTTGCCGATGTTGCGCTGGCGCCGAGTCAGATAAGTAGATAAATAGGGTTTTTTGAATTATTTAAATGCCCCGAACTTCAAAAATTTATATCTTTGCATAGAAAAATCACAAAAATAAAATAAAAATACCCTCTTGCTCAGTGAACAGAGGAGAATAATGTGGAATAGAAATCAAGTTAATTGGATGAGCATTTTATTTTTAATAATTTATTTACTATTTTCAGTATTTTGATTCTTCATTTGCATAGACAATTCACCATGACATGAGACCATAGGGCTTTTGAAGCCTCTGATCTTGGGAACATTCTTTGAAATTTTCAAGGTTAGAGGCCATCTCTGTGAAAAGTTATTGAATATCAATTTCATGTCACTATTTTAGGTATTTTAATTCCAATAATTAGCATGTTGTAAAATAAATTCTAGGAAAATTTGGTGATGTTCCTTAGCACTAGAGAACCCTATGAAAAATATACTTTGAGTTAATTCATTCATCATAACCTTAATTGGCCTAAACCCCTAAAATTTAATTTGAATTAATTATGGTTAACCAGACATCAAATTGACTTGAAAACAATTCTCCACTGATCTTTAGGATCAAAGGAATCTCACATAAAAATTTGAAATCAATTGGACTTGATTAACCCTACCAAATGGGTTGATTAAGCCACATAAGCAAAATGAATCTTTAAAAATTCATAACTCCAAAAATACCTTTCAAAAATTTTCAAAAATGGTTTTGGGGCTTCTCTGATATCGGGGGAGTTCAGGAAAATTAAAATTGGAATTTTCTAAAAAAGTTAATTTTTCACAATATTTTAATATTTTAATAACTAAAAAATAATAAAAATCATAAAAATATTAAAAATCATAAAAATTTCACATTTTGATTCCTAATCACTTTGGAATAAACCAAATATTTTTCATAAGTCCCTAGGGTAAGATATTGAATTTTAAAGGCTTAATGTAATTTTTAATATTAAAAAATGAGTTTTTAGCCCTCTTCACTAAAATAATTCTAATAAATCAAAGAAAAATCAAAAAATTATAAAATTTGTTTCTCTATACTCCTTGAGGTTAGACAAAATTTAAGAAAAATATAAAAACCATTTTTCAACTTTAATTTTATTTTATAATTAATTAATACTCTAAAATTCAAAATAATTATAATAAATAAAATATAATTCAAAAAATCACTAAAATTGGTCCAATTGGTCCTCTAGTAATTAGGAACTTCCCATAATTGTTTTAAGGACATCAACTTTTCCTTGGTCGTGTTGTTGAATTTTCTTTAAAAACCCTTATTTTTTACTAAAAATAATTATATAAATAAATTAAATTCAGAAAAATCACATTTTCTCCTCTAATGTCATAATTGACATGTGAGTGAAGTGTTATAAAAATTTCAAATTCATTTGAGCTCAATTTAATGAGTTATGAAATAAATAAACTTAAAAGGGCATAAAGGTAATTAAAAATTTTAACCCTTAATTAAAACTTTAGGTTTAATCAAAATTGGGAGGTAAAATATTTGATCTTAATTTTCCCTTGGATGATTAAAACATAGGAAAATTAAGGGGTAGAAACCCATTAAACATTTTGAAAATATCAAAAATGAAACTTTAATTAGTTAAATGATTTAGATTTTGGAAAGAATATATTTAAATTTGGATTATTAAAATAGGGATATTATTAAGAGGACATTTGTTCTTTAGTTTAAAAATCCCTAAATAAGTCACTTTAACAACATTTAATTCTTAATTAAAAATTAAAATAATAATCCAAATTAACAATTAAAACTAAAATTAAAACTAAAATTAAATTAAATTAAATTAAAATTAAATTAAATTAAATAAAATTAATTTAAAAATTAAATAAATTAAATTAAAATTGATTTAAATTAAATTAAATTAAAATAAAACTAAAATTAAAATTAAATTTAAAAATTAAATTAAAATTAAATTAAAATTAAAATTAAAATTAAATTAAAATTAAATTAAAATTAAATTAAAATTAAATTAAATTTAGTTTAAATTAAAATCAAATTAAAATTAAATTAAATTAAAAATCATTTAACAACAAATCTAAATGAAATCATTAAGAATTAAATCTAAAATAATTTGAACACTATTCCAAACATAAAATTATTAATTAAAACCTCATAATTAAATTAAAACACTTTAAACCAGTAACTCAAACATTTAATTATGATTAAAATTCTCGATAAACCAACTTGCCCTTAAAGGCTTTAATTATTATAACTCTTAAATAGAGTATTAAGTGAGATGTCACTTCATTTATCTAAGTTCACTGAACAAGAAACAAGGTTTAACTGAACTTCTGGATGATTAATTCACCTGTGCAACTAAATTTACTTGGACTCAAAATAAGCCCTGAAATATTGAAAAGATGTTTAGGAATCGTCCTAAGCACTTCCTCAATATGACATGATGTTTTAGAAGAACAACTGAATTTAATTTTTCTTTGATGAAGAAAATCATCCTTAAATCAAACCAAGAACCTAGAAGTCAAAGGAAATGACTGATTATAGGATTGGGAATTTGGTAGACAACCAAAACCCTTCCCTTAGCCTTACCTAGGTATTTCTTGCAAAATATGTTTAAATGTTCTAACATGTGTTTTAAGTGCAGCTTGGGATGACGGGAAGACTCTCCAGGTACGCTTTTATTTTATTGCAATTTACTTTATTGCAATTTACTTACATGCACTGTACTTTACTTTTCTTGCATGATAAATAAGACTGTTGCATAAAACCAAAACCTTTAGGATAGTCCCTGAACTGAAACCAAAACTAAATTATAAGCCATTGTAAGATAAAATTCACCGCTACAACATTCCAAAATATAAAACAACTCAAAATTTAATCACAAACAGAACGAAAAAACTACAATTACAATTAAATTAAAACGTCTCATTCATTGATCGGGAATACCTCGGATGATGTAACCCACGTGTTGCTAACGAGATTTCCCAAGGTCTAAATGAAAGTGTGGAACTCATTCAGTTGAGTTTAGCAAATTCATCCGGACTAAGTGAATTCAATGAAAATAATCTGTGCTTGGGATGACAGAACCATGGGATCTTAATCGGTTCTGTTTAATTAACTTTAAGATTTGTTTTAATTAAAATATTAAAAAGTACATGGATTTTAAGATTTTCTCTTAACCAAAACACTTCTCTCATCTTCTGATTTATGATTTCTAAAACTAAACCCCTACAACAACAAGGAGCTCGGAGCATGGTGGGCGAAGACAACGAATCGTCATCAATGAAAACTTGAATATACTTCGACAAAACATTCCTTAGAATTAAATAACCAAGCCATAAGACTTCGAGGTAGTTTGCCTAGTGCAACATAAATCCTCAACTCTTCGTTAGGCATTTGCATGATCATGTCATGTAAATTAAGCCCTAACCGGTCTTAGGACTCCGAGGTAGTCGTTCGGTACAACATAAACCCTCACATCTTCGAGGCTATTTGTATGATTATGTCATACTAATATAAGTCCTAATTAATTAAAATTGGCAGGATTGCAACATTAAATAAACTCCCAAAATTTAAGCCAAATAAATAGGATAGTTGGGAAGTCACCGAGACTTGTCTTGAATCCGTGACATCCCCTACCTTTCGTTCCTTTGGACTCCTGAAATTAACTGTTCCAAACTTTATCCATTCCTTATAGAAATCCCAAAATTCAATCCTTTGAAACCTTAAACTTTTAAATTCTTGAGAGCAAAACCACTAATTATTATCGAGAGTTTTCTTAAATGATTCCCGTCATTTAAGATGTAATTAATTATAGGGGCTTACCCTTATAGGGAACTTTAAGAACCCAGGTAATATAAACCCTGTTTAATTTCTTTTTATTAAATAGGGGAACTTGTCGGCTTATAAAATTGGTTCGCAGACCAAAAGGATGTCACAAATCTTTTAGTTCATTTAACCGAGCCCCATCATCAAGCAGTGTGTTTATTCTTCGGGATAGATACATGGTTTTTAATGCGGTGCTCGTTTATATAAACTATTTGGGATGTGAAATCGGTTTGATTTCATATCTTAAAATTTTCAAATTTAAAATTATTTTCAAAATCAAATACTACTTTCTAAATTATATATATATATATATTTAAATTAAATTTAAAATTTAAATTTTGCCGACAATTTCTGTAGGCGACCCCTTTTTAAAATACAATATACTCAACCTAAAAATATGTCGACAGCGTTATAATCAACTTTAAAATTTGTTTAAATAAAACACTAAGCCACCTCAATTTTCAAGATTCTAAAAAACACTACTTCTCTCACCCCCTACATTTTTCACCTTTAAAATTGAAACTTCTGCAACAACAACAAGGAGCTCGAGGAAATACACCGAGGGCAGCACAATCGAGGATGTGGAAGGATATGTTTGATAGAGCAAACAACGAGTCTACAATAGTAACATTCTTTCCTTAATAATAACAACAAGCTATAAAACTTTGAGGTATTTTCCCAGTGCAATATAAACCCTCACCTCATTTTTTAGGCCTTTGTACTTGGTGCACTATAAGCCCTAACTCTTATAGGTTTTCGAGGTTGTCATTCCGATATGACATAAATCCTCACATCTTCCAGGCTATTCATATGATCGACATCAAGTGAATGTAAGTCTTACTTAATTAAAACTGGCAGGATAAAACATAAATTAAATCTTTCCCTAAATTGAGACAACCAATAGGATAGTTTGAGAAGTCACCAAGAACCTTCTCGGATCTGTGCCTTCTCCTAATCCTTTCTCCTTTGAATACTATAACAACTCTTTCTCAAAACTTAACACTACTCACCTATTGGATTCCAAAAATCACATTTTGTTGAAGAGAACCTTAGACTTTGGAAGTCGTAAGAATATATTTCCTGATTTGTATCAAAAGTTTTCGCAGGTGATCCCAATTATCTAAGATGTAATTAACTATAGAGGTTTGCCCTTATAGGAAACTTTTCTGATCCTAGCTTAATATAAACCCTATTTAATTCTTTGTATTAAGTAGTGGAACTTCTCGACAAATAAAATGGTTTCACAGACCAAACGAATGTCATTCACTTCTTTAGTTTATTCGATCGAGCCTCATTCTCAAATTTTGTGTTTATCCTTCAGGATAGATACAAGGTTTGAGGTATAATGCTCTTTCATCTGAACTATAGAAAATATGAGATCAGTTTAACATCATATTTTTGTAAACTAAATTTATAATTAAATTGAAACTGTCCTTCCGAAGCGGGCGACGGGATTTCGATTTCAGCGGCCGACAGCTTCTACTGGGCAACCCCAACCAAAAATCACATTTCAACTTCTTACACGCCGACAGGAGACCATCGGCTTGATCATACTCTTGATCAGTATTAACATAGGGTCTACTTCATCATGGCAGATTATTCTTGGTGGGTTTCCCTTGCTGTCCTTGGTAAAGTTCTAGCAACACCTGCACTGAATTGTAATTCTTCCTTTGCCTCGCTTCAACTTACGTAGCTTGGAGTAGGTTCCTCTCCTTAAATATCCTACTCAACCTTTGTACCTTAAATAGAAGACACAATTCACAATCTAAATTAGTTCATAATAGAAGAACACGTTCATGTGCAACTCCAAGTCATCCAAATGTTCACATATTTACCTCGTACTCTATAGAAATACTCAAAATCTTGCTTTTGTACTTTCTGGATTCATTTCAATTCATACTCTGAGATGACCTGGAACTGATGGGGTCCAGTAACGCACTGCAAAACATATGGCTCGTCATCAGCATGCTCTCCCTCATTCCTCATCACATTAGGGATAGTCTCTTGCACAACATCCTCCGGGAATGTTTCTACCAATATATATTTTCAAAAATGTTCTTGCTTCAACATGCTCCAGAACTACCCTTCTCAGAGTAGATGTATAACTGTAGGGGTCTTCTAAGAACAAGCACCGAGTCATCGACTTTAAAAGTTATCTGGCGGACCAGTTTAACGTGGGTCTTAATCATCTTGGCCTGATACAATTCCAAATTCAATTAAACTGAAAGTGTCTTTCCCTCCAGGCTTTCCAATTCTTCTAGTCGTAATTTTGCATTTTCTTTGGTGGTAATCTTTTTGGTGACGATAATTCCAATAGAATGAAGTTGAAATTCTAAAGAAAAGAAAGCCTCGGATGAGTACACTAGAGAGTAAGGTGTTGATTGAGTCAAAGTTCTAAACGTCATTCTATAGGCCCATAAGGTTTCTAATAACTGCGTGTGCTAGTTCCTTTTATTTTCATCCAAATTATTGTTTAGATCATAGACGAGGATTTTATTAAAAGCCTTAGTAAGGTTTTTTCCACTTGGATAGTAGATTGTTGAATAGCGTCAGTCTATCCAGTGTCTTTTGACAAAATTTTTGATATTTTACTTTTGAATGCGGACTCATTGTCAGAAATAATTCTGTGTGGTGCTCCCAAAAACTAAACAACTTCATTCTTGAATAATTGTAGCACATGTTCTGCTATCACATCTCTGAGCAGTACTATTTCTGCCCATTTTGAAAAGTAGAATGTTGCTGCTAGAATGAAGCAATGTCCTTTAGAAGATAGCAGTTCAATGGAACCCATGATATGTTTGCCCCAATAATCAAATGGAAATGATCTGACTGTCAAATGTAGCACATTTGATGGTTAACGTAGAACCACCTCATGCACTTGGTAGTGGTGACAACTTTTGGCAACCATCATGTACTCGACCATCATTGATGAACAGTAGTATCTAAGCCTTTTAATTTTTATTTTCTTCTTTGGATCTGACTAATGAGCACCACTATGTGTATCCCTTCAAAAATTTCTCGAGCCTCAGACCTACTCAGACACCTCAGCCACATCTCATCAAAAGACCTTTTGTACAAGACATTGTCTATTAAGCATATGATAGAGTTCTTTTATTGATCTGATGTGCTACTGATTTTTCATCTGGTAGCTTTCCTATTTGTAAATATTTGATTAATGGCTCTTCCAATCTTCTGTAGTCTCTGTCACTGCTATAACTATTTCTTCATTTCTCAGTTTGTGCAATATGTATATGTCGATTTGAGATAGGATCTGTCGCCCCTGGACTGTCACTTCAATGGATTCTTCCTGTAGGCATGCAAAATCTTTTTTAGGTTGGGCCAAATCATCTACCAGAGCATTCTCTCTTCTAGGAATCTTGTATATTGTTACATTGGAAATCTACTCTAGTAGCTTCATGGAGTATTGAAAATACTGCTCAAGTCTAGGTTTCAGAATTTTGTACTACCCGACGACCTATTTTATGATCAGTTTCTAGTCACCGTAGATAATGATATCAGTTATATCCATCTAAATGTCAAATCTAATTCAGTTATGAGGCCTTTTTATTCTGCTTTGTTATCCCTACATGGCCCAGTTAAATAGTAGGAGTGATTTAACAATCCCCACACCTGTGTTATAAATATTAGTCTAATTCATGCCTTACCAAACACTATCCTTTGCAATTATTTGTATCTTTGTGCTGATGAAACCCCATCAAAAAACATATTCCAATGTTGATCATCGAGGTCTTCTAAGCTCATTACTTTTTTGTAAGAAAAATCTTCATTGAAAGATGATTCTGCTAGTAAAGGGTGCGATGCAAGGAACTCTACTAAGTCTCGTCCCTGCACAAAGAGAAAAAAAAGTTATATCAAATTGCAATAATATCATTGACCTCCGGGCTAACCTACCATAAAGCGTTAGATGGGTCATCAAGTATTGCAATGGATTAAACTTCAAAATAAGGTTGACATTATGAGAGAGCATGTAGTGCGTGAGCATTTGAGCGACAAAGATCAGTGCCAAACAATGTTTTTCAATAGGAGCACTTCCATCGAAATTAGATGACAATTTAAGTAGAAGTGAGTATTTTATTTACTCTCATCATTAACCTCGGCTAGCAGGGCTTTCATGGAGTCATCTAAAGCTGCGATGTAAAGTACTAACGGTCTTCCTGAGACTGGGACTGCTAAGACAGAAGGTGTCATCAAATACCGTTTGATGTCTTAAAAGACATGTTGACATTTGGCGTCCCAAGTAAACTTGGCATCCTTCTTAACCAAAGCAGAAAAAGTCTGACACCTTCCTGACAAATTAGAAATAAAGAGTCGAAGATATGCAAACTTCCCTTGAAAAGATCGTAATTGGTTTAAGGTTTTAAGGGCTGGCCTTTCTACGATGGCTTTAACATTTTTAGATTGATTTTAATTCATGATATCATACAACAAATCCTAAGAATTTTCTGGAGGTGAAGTTAAAGGCGCATTTCAAGGGATTTATCTTTTGGTGGAATTGTCGAAATCACTCAAAATAATTCTCAAATCATCATGTGATCTTCTTTCGGTTTGCTCTTAATGACCACTTCATCCACATAACATTCGACCTGGTAATGAATGAGGTTGTCAAAATCTTTGTCATTGCTAGCTGATATGTTGCACCGACATTCTTCAAGCTGAAAGGTATTACTGTGTAGCAGTACACTCCAATTGGTATTATTAAGGCTGTGAACTTCTCATCCTCTGGTACCATCTTAATCTAGTTGTAGCCAGATGATCCATCGATGAACAAGAAAATGACATGTATTGATGTGATATCAATCATTAACTTTGGAATTAGTAGTAGGAATTCGTATTGCAGACATGCTTTATATAGATCTCTGAAATCTACATAGATTTTATTCTGGCCATTCTTCTTTCTGATTGGTATCTCGTTGGCCAACCAAGTTGGGTTTTGTTCTTCACGGACAAAATTAGTGTGTATTAGCTTTTTAACTTCAATTATAACTTGTTATTAAATTTCTAGACGTATTTTTCTCGGAGCTTACCTAACTAGAACAACAGTTTGATTCACCCTAAAATTGTGGACTGCTACTTTTGGAGCTAGTCCTGGTATTTCATCTTAACTACAGGCAAAGCAAACCTTAATTTCCATTAAAAATGTAATCATACTGCGGAATTTTCTTTGCTAAGTTAGCAACGAACAAAGGTTGGCCCAGGTTCTTCACTAGTCCCTAGGTTAACTTCTATTAACTCATCGATTGTTGATTTAATTTCTTCTTCAAATTCTGGTGGAGCAACTTTGACAAGCAGATCCTTGAGTTTGTCTAAAGTTTCTAAGAAATCTTTATTAGGCTCATTAGAAATAACCTAGAAAAATTATGTATCATCAACTGGCCCTACTATGTTGAATTCGTGAACCTGCTTTGAATTGGAAGCTTGACTGGCATTGCTCCATAGTTTCTCAATATGGTGTGATTGTGTATGTCTTATTTTTAGGTTGAGTGTTATATTTTTGAAAAGAGGTCACCTACAGAAATTGTCGGTGAATTTTTAATTTAATTTAAATAAATAATTTGAAAAGTAGTATTTGATTTTGAAAATAATTTTAAATTTGAAAATTTTAAGATATGAAATTAAAATGATCTCACATCCCGAATAGTTTATATAAACGAGCACCGCACCACAAACCGTGTATCTATCCAGAAGAATAGACACACTGCTTGATAATGGGGCTCAATTAAATAAACTAGAAGATTTGTGATATCCGTTTAATCTGCAAAACAATTTTATAAGCCGACAAGTTCCCCTGCTTAATAAAAAAAAATTAAGTAGGGTTTATATTACCTAGGTTCTTAAAGTTTCCTATAAGGGCAAGCCCCTATAGTTAATTACATCTTAAATGAAGTGAATCGTTTAAGAAAACTCTCAATAATGATCAGTGGTTTTGCTCTCAAGAATTTCAAAGTTTAAGGTTTTCAAAGGATTGTTATTTTGAAATTTCAAAAGGGATTAGCTCAAATTTGGATCATTTATTTTTAGGAGTCCAAAAGGAAGAGAAGTAGGAGAAGCTGAGGATCCAAGAAGAATCTTGGCAACTTCCCACACTATCTTATGGTTTAGCTTCAATTTGATAATTTATTTAATGTTTCAATCCTGCCAATTTTAATTAATTATGCCTTATATTTGCATGACGCAGTCATGCAAATAGCCTCAAAGATGTGAGAGTTTATGTCGTACCAAACGACTACCTCGAAGTCCTAAGACCGATTAGGGCTTAATTTACATAACATGATTATGCAAATGCCTAACAAAAGGGTTGAGAATTTATGTTGCACTAGGCAAACTACCTTTTAATCATACGATTTGGTTATTTAATTCTAGGAATGTTTAGCTGATGTAGAGTTGTTTTGCTGATGAAGATGGCCGTGCTGCCCACCGTGCTCCAAGCTCCTTATTGTTGCAGAGGTTTGGTTTTAGAAGTCATAAATCAGGAGATGAGAGAAGTGTTTTGGTTTAGCAAAAATCTTAAAACCCAAGTGTTTTTAATGTTTTAAACAAATCTTAAAGTTGTTTAAACAGAACAGATTAAGATCCCACGGTTCCGTCATCCCGGCACCGTTATTTTCCTTAAATTCACTTAGTCCAGATGAATTTGCTAAACTCAACTGAATGAGTTCCACACCTTCATTTAGACCGTGGGAAATCCCTTTAGCAACAAGTGGGTTACATCATCCGAGGTATTCCCGATCATTCAACGAGACGTTTTAATTTAGTTGCAATTGTAGTTTTGTTGTTTTGTTTGTGATTAAATTTTGAGTTGTTTTATATTTTTAAATGTTTTGGCGGTGAATTTTATCTTCCAGTGACTTTTAATTTAGTTTTGGTTTCAGTTCACGGACTACCCTAAAGGTTTTGGTTTTCATGCAACAGTTGTTTATCATGCAAGAAAAGTAAAGTACAGTGCATGTAAGTAATATTGCAATAAAGTAAAAGCGTACCTGGAGGGTCTTCCCGTCATCCCAAGCTACACTTAAAACATATGTTAAGGCATTTAAATATTTCAACAAGTATCAAGGTAAAGCTAAGGGAGAGGTTTTGGTTGTCTACCAAAGTCCTAATCCTACAGCTAGTCATCTCCTATGACGTCTAGGTTCTTGTGTTTTGGTTTAAGGATGATTTTCTTCATGAAAGAAACAATTAAATTCAATTGTTCTTATAAACATCCTATCATATTGAGGAAGTGCTTAAGATGAGTCTTAAACATCTTTTCAATACCTCTAGGATTTTTTTAAGTCCAAGAGAATTTAATTATACAAGTGAATTAATCATCCAGGGGTTTAAGCTTTGTTCTCTTGCACAGTGAACTAGGACATTTGAATATCCTACAAGTGAAGTAACACTTCACTTGATACCTCATTTATGAGTTATAATAATAAGAGCTTTAAAAGGGCAAATCAAATTATAAAGTATTTTAATGATTTAAACTTAATGATTTAATTTTAATTTTGACTAGATTATAAAAAATCACTTTAAGTTTGGAATAGTGTTCAAATTATTTTAGATTTAATTCTTAATGATTTAATTTAGGTTTGTTGATAAATGATTTTGATTTAATTTAATTCAATTTACTTTAATTTTAATTTAATTTAATTTAATTTAATTTAATTTTAATTTAATTTAGTTTTAATTTAATTTAATTTTTAATTTAGTTTAATTTAATTTAATTTAATTTGATTTAATTTAATTTTAATTTTAATTTAATTTAATTTAATTTAATTTAATTTTAATTTAATTTTAATTTAATTTAATTTAATTTTAATTTAATTTAATTTAAATTTAATTTAATTTAATTTTAATTATTTTAATTTCAATTTATTTTACTTTTAATTTAATTTAATTTAATTTTAATTTAATTTTAATTTTAATTTAATTGAGATTATTCTTTTAATTTTTTAATTAAGACTTAAGTATTATTGAAGTGATTTATTTAGGGATTTTTTTAAATTAAAGAATAAATGTCCTCTTAATAATATCCCTAATTTAATAATTCCAATTTCTATTATTCTTCCAAAGTTTCAATTAATTAATTAATTAATTAATGTTTTTATTTTAATTATTTTTTTTGAAATGGTTAGTAGGTTTCTACCCTTAATCATTTAAGTTTCAATCATCCCAAAATCAGTTTAAAATCAAATATTTTACCCTCCCCTTTTGATTAATCCTAAAATTTTAATTAAAGTTTGAAATTTTTAATTACCATTTTTGTCCTTCAAGCTTAATTTTTCTATAACTCAGTAAATTAAGCTAAAATGAACTTGAAATTTTTATGTAATCTCACTCACATGTCAATTAAGATATTAGAGGAGAAAATGTAATTTTTCTGTATTTAATTTATTTATGTAATTATTTTTAATGGAAAATAGGGGTTTCCAAGGAAAATTCAATAACATGACCAAGGAAATACTTTTGTCCTTGATAAAATTATGAGATGTTTCTAATGACCAGCGGACCATTTGGACCAATTTTGGTGATTATTTGAATTATATTTTATTTATTAGGATTATTTTGAGTTTTGGAGTATTAATTAATTTTAAAATAAAATTAAAGTTGAAAAAAGGATTTTAATTTTTTTTTTAAATCTCTCTGACCTCAAGGAGTCTAGAGAAACAAATTTTATATTTTTCTATTTTTTTTTTATTTATTAGAATTATTTTAGTGAAAAGGTTGGAAAATACATTTTTTAATATTAAAAATTACATCAAGCCTTTAAAATTCAATATCTTATCCTAGGGACTTAAGAAAAATATTTGGTTTGTTCCTAAGTAATTAGAATTCAAAATGTGACATTTTGGTGATTTTTAATATTTTTATGATTTTTATTATTTTTTAATTATTAAAAATATTAAAATAATGATAAAAATCAACTTTTTTAGAAAATTACAATTTTAATTTTTCTAAGTTCCTCTGATATCAGAGAAGCTCCAAAACCATTTTTTGTGAATTTTTTATAAGTATTTTGTGAGTTATGAATTTTTAAAGTTTAATTTTACCCATTTTTCTTAAGAGGCTTAATCAGCCCGTTTGGTGAGGTTAATCAAGTCCAATTGATTTCAAATTTTTATGAGATGTTCCTCTAATCCCAAAGATCAGTGGAGAATTATTTTTAAATTAATTTGATGTGTAGTTAATCCTAATTAATTAAAATTCAATTTTGGGTATTTAGACCAATTAGGGTTATTCCAAGTGAATTAACTCAAAACTTATTTTTCCTAAGTTCCTCTGGTCATAAGAAACATCACTAAATTTTCCTAGAATTTATTTCTCAACATGCTAATTATTGGAATTAAAATACTCAAAACAGTAACATGCAATTGAAAAATCAATAACTTCTCAAAGGGATGGCCTCTGACCTTGGAAAATTCAGGGAATGTTCCCAAGTTCAGAGGCTTTAAAAGCCCTATGGTCTCATGCCATGGTAAATTATCTATGTGCATGGAGAATTGAAATAATGCAGAGAGTAATTAAATCATTAAAAAAAATACTAAATGAAATTAATTCATTTCTTTTCCACATTATTCTCCTCTGTTCACTGAGCAAGAGGGTATTTTTATTTTATTTTTATGATTTTTGTACACAAAGTTATCGATTTTCTAAGTTCTGGTAATTAAATAAATCCATAAAATCCTATTTTTCTATTTATTCGAATCGGCGTCGCGTCATCCTTAGCATCTCCGAACAGCCACGCGACGCTTTCTGGTTCGGCGGCGCCATTTCTACTCAGCGCTCCAGGGGCCCGCGGTTCATGTACCATCGCGGCGTGCGGCTCGATCCCGGCCGTCCGCTCGATACACGCTTGATCCGACGGCTCCTGGTCATCGTCTACGGCCGGGTGTGCACCGTGACCGTCCACACTAAAACCACTAAGAACTCACTCGATTCTCGACGGATATTTGTGTTCTTATGCTCGCATGGATTCGTCTTGAAGAGACAAACACATCCATACGGTAAACATGCATTGAAATCGATTTATATCAAATGGAGAATCTTCAGGAGCTCGGGAGGAAGAGAGAGTTCATACCTTTGCTCAGAGAAGTGAAGCTTCGATCTGAGAGTTGTGTCACGTTCGATTGTTTCCAAGCAAGCTCCAGATGAAGTCCCTTGGCCTGGTGAATTGCCTAGGTACAAAAGTGACCACAGCCGATCAAAAATCTTGGAGGTTGGAGCAACTGGGTGGCCTGAAGAGGGGGCTTTCAGCGGGAACTTCTCCTCTTGGTCCGGTGAAGGTGTAGGACCAATCAATTTGGAGATTGGCTCACTGTAGTGAAGTGTCCTATTTTTGGGTGGAATTTGGACTATGAAATTGAGCTCTGTTAATGGGGATTAAGGCAAATGGACGCTGGAGATCAATTTCTCTAAGTGTGGATAGTGGTCTGGGATAATTTTGGTAGAGTTTCAGTAGGTTTTTTTTTCAGCACCTCCCCCATGGCTGAGAGAGGTGGTGTTTAAATATGCATGGCTGGAGGGCCACCCAGGGGGAGTTAGGGGTTGGGTTCAGCTGCTCTATGCAAGAGAAGAACAGCCATGGTAGCCATTAGGCATGGGGCAGCTCAGCAGGGCAGAATTAAAAACTTTGGCTCATTCCAAGGTCTCGGTCATGGTGTTTTCCGGCAGCCTGGTGGCTGGCCGGCCAGGGTCAGGTCACCATTCTGGTCAGGAGGGTCAGAGCTGGAGGTTTGTGCAAGCAATTGGCCAATGCCATGTGTAAAGAACTTGGATTAAAATGGCATGGGGGAGAGGCCATTTTGGCTTGATTTGGTCCAAGGCATGGTTTTGGGTTAGGTTCACCTTTCCATGATCTGGTTTTGGGCTAAAAAAATCAGTTGGGTCATCTAGGAAGGGGTGGTGAAGTCCCCATCTAAGGTGATGTGGTTAAACATGTTTTAGTGTGTAGCATGGAAGGGGTTAAAAATACTTAATTAAGGATTAAGAAAGGGGGCCCTCCTTTTGCTACTTTGGGTATGGTCACATGTCAAACCCTCCATGCCTTCATATGGCTTATAAATGGCTCATATTTGGCTCTATTTGGCTTTGGAAAAAGATGGCTTTGTTTCATGAAAATGGCTTTTAAGGAATTTTGGTAATTTAGGGGTGATTTGATAGGATTTGGCATATGGCTTAGTTTGGAACAATTTGATGGCTAATTTAGAACTTAGGGATGATTTTAATTTAGTGAGGATGTGATGAGATTGTAATGTGGGCCTTAGGATGGTTTGGACTTTTGAAATTATTTTAGGAATGGGCTTTTAGGAAGGTTTAAAAAGGTGGGCTTTAGGCTTAAAAATAAATTTATGGATGGGATTTTTTTGTAAAAGTTTGGGCCAAGTAATTGTTGGGTTTGGTTTAGGGATGTGTCATGAGTGATTTGAAGCAAGTTTGAGGTGATTTGGAATTGGATTGGGTCTAATTTGGGTCTCTTTGGTAATAGAGTCCAAATGGGTCAAAATGAGTTATCTTGGCCTAAAGTTGGGCTAATGTTGAAATTGATGTAAAATTAATGTTGGAAAATGTTTATTGGGGTGTTACAAATAGGTTTCAACTTTGGTTGGGTTTTGATTTTGGGATTTGGGCTCATTTGGGTTAGGTTTGGGTGTAGGCCCACTTAAGGAATTTTGGGTTTGGGTTGAAATTGAGTAAGGTTTGGGTCCATATTTTTGGCAAATCATGTTAGTGTTTTGTTTATGGGGATGCTAGGAAGGTTTTAGAAAAGATTTGGTTCAAATTGTGGCCTTAAGCTTTTAAAATGAAATTGGATTCAAATGACAATCAAATTGGGCTTGAATTTAAGTTGGCGATATTGAATTAAAGTTTAAAATTGAATTGGACCAAAATTGAGACCAATAGGGGTGATTTGGTTTGACATTGGTTTCATTTGAGTTTAAAATGGGCTAAATTGGGGGTTTTGGTAAAAGTGGGGTAAATTGACAAAATTGGCCTATGGTGTAGTTGGACAAAATGAAATTGGGAATATTTAAGATTTTCTGAAATTTTCTGAATTTTTGGATTTTTGGGTCAAGAGGGGCATTTTGGTAATTTGGAGGGTATTGGGGGTATTTTTAAAAATTTTGGTATTTTTGGCTGGAGATGGTTAATTTGAGTGGTGGGGAAAAATGTTTAGGATTGATTCTGAGGACTTTTGGGTGATTTGGAGATTTTGGAGGATTTGGGCAATTTCAAGGGCTTTTGGTAGGTTTGATGGGTGTAGGGTCCCCAGGGTCAAAAATTGAAATTTTGGAAGAATGAAGATTGATCAAATATGAGTGAAATGGAATCACTTTGGTTGAGGCATGAAGTCATATTAAGCCTATAAGAGCCATGAGAGGACTCATTGGAGTCATTCACTATGTTGTTCCTAACCCTCTTAACCAGGGGCTTAGGGGTGAATTACCTACATGAGTCAGGGAGTCAAGTTGGGTATGGGTGTGGTTTTAGGATTTGGATTGTGTGTGTGAGAGTGTAGAGTATGAGTGTAGTGAGTGTGTAAGTCAACCCTCACCAGACCAAGTCACCCAGGGTAGTCCTAAGGCCAAAAGAGTCCTATAGGGAACTCATCCTTTAAACCTTCACATTTGATTTCAACCCTCTAGGTGATTAGGGGTCTACAATCAAGCTTATGGGGTTTGCAGGGAGTCAAGAGGTGTTTAAACTTCTAAAGGGTGGGTTCCACTTCCAGTCCTCTAAGATAGTCAAAGGAAAAGCCTAAGGCTAGATCCTAAGTACTAAAGAGAGAAGATAAGACCTCATCAAAAATGAGGTTAACAGATTGCTCTTTTGACCACAATTTAGGAATGAAACCATGTTGAATTAACTTTTGAACACAGGGAGTACCACTCAAACGTTAGTTCCATTAAATTAGATGAAGTAATATCATTTATTTCTACATCATTTTTTAAGCTAGAAGAAGAAGCACCACAGTAAAACTTAATTGGCTTAGCACGACCACCATACACTTCCTTGACAACCAAACCCTCAACTTTACTTGTGTAGATCGAGTTTAGGGCCACTGTTTGGACATACTAGTTTTTCCTGTCATACATTGATTTGTATTCTTCATTCTTTTCATCTTCTAGGGAGATCTTAAACTGAGTCTTTTTTTTGATTTATCATCATTGCATTCGTCTTGATTTCTTTCTCGTAGAGAGTGTCTTCCAAATCAATGTTGATCACTAGATTCTTTTGTTCATCTATTCTATTTTTCTTTCCTCAACCTAATCCCTTGCCTCGAGCTTAGATGTGAGTTTTGGAGAAACCTTCACTATCTCGCTGTAAGAGAATGATGAGTAATTGTTGAACTAGAGTTGGAGGATATTTATCATCTTGTTTTTCTTCTGCTTTTTTTGCACAGCATTTTTAAAGAAAACTACCTTTTTCAGAGGTTCACAGTAAGCGCCATCTTCATGGATTCTAATTTCATGCATGGAAAATGGCTGTGAATCTCCCTTGATGCACTATTCTTGACCTCCTTCATAGTATTTTAAACACTGCAGTAGAGACAACGATACCATCCAGTGTTCACGGATCCAAGGTTTATCAAATAAGGCATTGAATGATGTTTCTAAATTGATCTAGTGGAATTTTGCAGTTTTTCTTGCCAGATCACCTTTCCTCATAAGTAGTTATATTAATCCAAGAGCTCTTTCTTCTTTTTTAGAAACATCATGTATGCTTTTAGATCACGGACTTCAATTTTCAGATATGTGAAAGTTCATAGATTCATCACGTTGATTGATTCTACTAGATCGAATAACACCATGGGGAGTGTAGAATTTTTTATGGTGACTGATAAGTACAAAGGTTGATTATGATCGGCCATACAGAGTAGTAAGTCATTGTCCATGAAAGTAACACTGTATTGTCCTTTTAAAGAGCAAACCTCATCTAAGGAATTACCAGCCATTTGAGCTAAACAAATCTCTGGATCAAGTAAACCCTTGACCAGTGTTTCCCTTAATTCCTTTGACGTAATTAGAGTGTCATAGATGCTTAGTTTGGTTGGCAGCTTCTGAAGATGGGCTAGCACTTTATATTCCAATTTGTTGTTTTGTTCTTCAACTTCTTCCTAAACGGGTACCTCGTTTGCTGGCACAGTCTGCTCTTCTTGAGTAACTTTCTTTTTTCCTCTGTCTTTCAGACCTATTCTAGAGTGAATGACTTTTCCACCTTTTAAATTGATTTCTATTTTTTTAAATCTTTCATTGAATCTGTTGGCGTCTCTTCATGAGTTGGAATGGATAGTTCTTTAGAGTTACATTGGAGTTTGTGCATTTGAGCTCAATTGCCATAGGAGACCCTCAGAATTCACTGATGTGTTCGTCACTTCCTGGGCTATCATATCTACTTATGCCAGTGTCATCCTCCTTATCATTAATTTTGAGGTCTTGTGTCATTTGATAATTGTTATTAGAATCAAAATCCTGATCCAGGTTAGATTGGTTGTCATTAGTTCGTCATTACTAGAGACAGTCAAAACGAAGCCAACACTATAACTCTTCTCATTATAATACCCCACGGGGGTGAATAAATAATCATAAAGAGTCGGAGGTTCGAGGGATTTCTCCCCCAAATCAGAAACTACCATTCTAGGAAGTTCATCCCCTACTCTACGCTTCTGCGACTCAATCTCCTTCTCTTATACGATCTTCTCTTCTTTCTCTTTCTTCTTCTGGGGTGGTTCTTCCATTCCAATCGATAGTGTTGGCTTAGTAGGTCTTGAATCAAAATTAAAGTGCACAGCAAAGCCGTTTGGATGTGATTCAACATTTTCTTTGAAGATTTTGTGCATGTCGTTAGCCTTCCACCATTTACTATGTACGGGTCTATCATAACAATAGGATTGGCTGAAATGACATTGATAGAGCATCTTTGGGTCTCCCTCATGTACTCTTTCGAGATCATTATGTTCCCTTTCCTAAGTTTATTCTCTAGCTAGGTCTTTAAGGTGAAGCAGTCTTGTATCTTGTGTCAGAGCATCCTATGGTAAGGGCAATACAAAGGATGACCTTTCCCTCTTCTGGCTTTCTATGATCTAGTAACTGGAATCCATCCATCTTGATTAAGCTATGGAACATCTTTCCTACAGCTTCATCTTTAAAGGGATATACTTTGTTCAGGAGCTCTGTCAGGGTGCATCTTCCCTCTGTTTGGTTATACCTCTACTGAGAAGGTTGTTGATTATACTGCTGAGACGGTGGGTAACTTGGTTGAGGCAGTTGGTAACTTTATGGAGGTCATTTTGTTTGTATTTGCATCGGCTACTTGCCTTTATTTACCACTTCGAAAATTCTAAATTTCTTCTTGATGGCTTTCGTTAGCTTCGGCTTATCAGACCTTTCCAGGAAACTGAGCTGCTTTGCCTCCACTTGTAGACTCCTAACCTTGCTAGGAAGTTTCTCGAATGTCTTTATTGTAAATCCTTTAAGAAGAAGTGCTATCAGGGCATGAATACTCTTAAAAAAAGTCCCAATTGCATCTTGAATTTAGAGTTGCAGTTCACACTTCATACTTAAATTTCTCCATCGCATAATATAGTCTACAAAAGTTTCGTCAGGCCTTTGTTTCTCTACCATAAGATCAGCGATGGTGACGTGGTGTTGCGCTCCAGCAAACTGATTTACGAATAGGTTTTCTAATTCTAAGAATGTCTGAACTGAATCATTGGGCAACTCTGTGTACCAGTCGAAGGCAACTTCTGAAAGGTTGCTAACAAACTGGTGAAACAACAAAGTATCACTACCCTATGCATTGCAGTAACTTGCATGGAGGTGTGCAACATGCTGGCAGGTATTCCTTATGCCGTCAAAAGTCTTAAATAGAGGTGGTATAAACCCTTTGGGGTATTACGCCGAATCAAATATTTTGTGGTAGGTTCTAACTCTCATAATCATTGCCCGACTATTGGACTGGGATAAAGCTTCTCTTACATGCTATTCTATCATATTCTTAATGTCATTTTCTGATATTAGACTTTGCACAGGGTCCTTCTTTAGTTGTTCCTCTTTATTGATAGAGGTGAGTTCTTTTCTTCCATCCATGAACTGAATGACCTCTGTAGCCACTTCTTTCAGAGTTGAAGTTGAATTTGGAGAATGGCAATGGTGGCCATCATTTCTTCCATCCTCCTTTCCATTCAATCGATCATTTCATCCCTTCGCTTAAGGAACTTTTGCATTGTCATTGGTTCATCTCCTTCAACGGTTTCCAAGGCTTCTCATAGAGGTATTTGAAGTTCAACTTTTCGATAGACCGCTCCTAAAGTAACAACTATTGGGGGTCCACCTCATTATTGGGAAGCGGAAAGGATCCCAGAACATCTTTATTTATGGGTGTTTAAACAGTTGCTCCTGGGTCAAAGGGAGTTAACAATAATCACTCAAGGTAGAAATCATAGAGATATGCCAATGGAAGAATGGTAGTTTAAACTAAGAGGGACATGGACGTACTACCGATTTATGGAAGCAAAACGAACTAATTTAAAAATGGAGAGAAGAACTAGTCCCATGTGGAGTTGCCAAAATATGTCGGCTACCAAATTTTTAAAGTTAATGATTTTTAAATTATATAATTTAGATTTAATTTAAAATAGTAGGGTATGTGTTTTTGAAAAACATAATATATTTTTTTAAAAATAGGACGAGATACCATACATCCAATAGTTTGGATTAAACGAGCAAGACACCTCAAGTAGTGCATCTATCCCGAAGGGTAACCACATCACTCGAATAGTGGAGCTTGAAAAAATAAACTAAAGAATCTATGGTATACATTCGGTCTATGAAACAATTTTTATAGGCTGACAAGTTCCAATATTTATAACAAAATATTAAGTAGGTCTTAAATTATCTGGGTTCTAAAGATCCCCTTAGTTGCAAGCCCTTATAGTTATTTACATCATAAATGACCAAAGTCACTTCAAAAAACTCTCGATCAAGATCAGTCTATGTTTAAGGTTTTCAAGAATGGACTTGGAAAATATCGAATGGGACTAGTGTAAATAGGAACAATTATTTTTAAGAGTCCAAAGCAACAAAGAAGTATGGGATGTCACAGACATTAAGGGGAACCTCAAATGACCTCCAAACTATCGCGTTGGGTGTCTTTAATTTTGAAGAGAAGAATATTTAATATTTCATCCTGCCAATGATAATATTTTGTGCTTATGTATTTATGATATTGATCATTTAGATAGCCCAGAGAATAGGATGATTTATGTTGTAACAAACGAAAACCTTAAAAACCTAAAATGATTCATGGTTTATAATGCATTGTGTGTAAAATAAAATCCTAAAAGATAGGGTGAGGGTTTATGTCATACTAGACGAACTACCTTAAAATTCTATAGTTTGTTATTTACTTCTAAGAAGGTTTCCTATTGCAGACCTGTTCATGTGGAAAATCATCGTGCTGCTACAATGTTTACTTCAAGCTCCTTATCATAGTTGGTTTAGTTTTAGAAATGTTAAATATAGATATTAGAGAAGTTTCAAGTTCTAGAATTCATTTTTGTTTTGTTGTCATTAGGTGTCTTAATTAAGGGGGAGTTTAAGTTAATTATAGTAACACCTGTTAGATCCAAGGGTTCCCTCATTCCGGAACAACCATTTTCTTTGAATTCATTTAGTCTAGATGAATTTACTAAACTTAAATGAAAGAGTTCTATAAGTTTATCATGACCATCGGAAATCTCATTAGCACACGTACATTACCTTCTCCGAGGAATTCTCGATTATCTGATAGAGATGTTTTAATTTAGTTGCAATTTTTGTTTTATTAGTTTTTTTTGTAATTAAATTTTTAATTATCTTATATTTTGATTGTTGTGAATTGATTTTTGGTTTTGCTTTGTTTTTAATGACTTTCCTAAAAGTTTCAGTTTTGACATTCAAGTTTGGTTTTGTTGTTTTAACAGTTATCATATGTATAACATGGAAGGTGTTGAAGATTGTGAATCTGGACAGGATCTGAATAATAAGAATCAATATGATCAATGATACACCTAAAATATATAGTATTCTTATGTACATTTTTATACCTATTTTTAATGATATTGCACTTTAATGGAAGGAATTTTGGGTTTTTCTTGCAGGTTTGATGAAAATAGATGGCCATGATGAAAGGAGCAAAATTGGATCAAATTTGGAGCAAAAAATGAAAAAATCTAAATTTTGGCACTGGCGGCTAAGCGCCACTGGGCGGCGCTTAGCCGCCACAGTTAAAAATCGAAGTTAAATTGAATTTGGCGCCATTTTCAAAGGGGATGGGATGCGGGTGGTAACTTCCATAACTTCCTTTGGGTGGCAAGTTTGAATGAAGTGGTGCATTCTTTGGTAGATACATTGAATCTGGACACATTTTGAAGAGACACCAATGAACCTTTTGGTTTAATATTTAAAGAGAGTCTTAGGAAAGATTAAGGGCTCTTCCTTTGCATTTTGAAGAGAGTTTTCATTAGGAGTAGGAGTAGAGAGTAGATAGGAGCCTTTCCTTTGTATTTTGAAGGGTTCTTCCATTGCATTTTTACAATGTTTTATTTTAGTTTTTATAAAGAGTAGGAGTAGAGAGTAGAGAGGAGAAAAGGGTCAGAGTGAAGTCTTCTTCTTCCCACTTCTTTTCTTTTTTTTAGTAAGTTATTCTGAGTCATTGGAGTTGGGAGATCCGCTCTTAGGAGTAGTTTAGTAAAAAATTAAAGTTTCAGAGGAACTTCCTGAGTCTTGTGGTGAGAATTTTCAGATAAGTATTTACTTTTGTTCTTACATTTAGTTTTTAATTAATACTTGTTTCTGTTTGTTGTTTTTCTTATGGTTTTTAATTTCAAATTAATGTATTTTTTTATTTTCTCAATGCATTCTAAGTAGATTACTTTATCTTTTTCTTTCTTAAATGAAGAAGTAAGTAATTTATAAAGAATGGTTGTGGAAAGTATAAGTGTTTAAAAGTTGGAAGAAGTTGTGAAGATTGATTCTAAAAACTTTGTTTACTGCATAATTTGGCCTGTTAAGTTGTAGAATTTCTTGAGATTATATAAGATCCAATGCGGTATTGTCTCATAAAAGTTTGTAAAATCACATGCAATTATATGGGCGAGAATTATAGTCCATATAATTAAATGTAATATTAGAAGATATTTTTATGGAAGGGAGTAATATTAGAGGATTTTAGAGTGACAGGTTAAAACCCCCTAATTTGGTTTGAAGTTTTGAGTTTTGTTATGAGAAGTTAGCCCCATGGTGGTGGGAATCGAGGGAACTCTAGAGTGAGAGACTGGTATCTTCCCTGCCTAACCATGTTCAAAATAATAAAAATTTCAAATTAACCTATGTTCTTTATAGAACCAAGTAAGGGTAAAAAACACATTTGCTTCTATCTGTCACAACAAAACTTAAATACTTCCACAACAATACTTTAATAATTATTACTACTTCATAGAAGGAAAGAAAAAGATATTCTAGTTAAAAGTATTTCACATATAGTGTTTTAATTATTATAATTTTAATTTCTTGCTTAACATTTTATTCAACTTTCAAAACTTTTCAAAATCAACACATACTTCTAAAAGCCATAAAAAAGTAAAAAATATAATTTTTTGATTTCTTTAAGGATTTTACATTTTCCCTGTGGGTTCGATATCTCGGAGCTTCATCAGAAATTCCTATATTACTTTATAAAAGATACATATATTTGCGTAGTATCCACATTATAAATCAAAATCATCAGCATATATATATCAGTGCAAAATCAAGTTTTTGGTGTCGTTGCCAATTTTTATATCATATTTGTTAGTATAAATATCAGGTGTATCAAGTATTTGGCGTCGTTGCCGGGGAAAACAATTAAATTGCATTTTAAAGAGAATTAAGAAATTTTAAATTTTTAATTTTCTTTATTTTTTTTAGTTTGTTGTGTTTTGTTTTATTTTATTGTTGTATGCATAGTTCAGGTTCTGAAGGACTTGTGTCTTACGATTCTAAATTAGAAAGGACTTGTGCTTTGTTTTATTTTATTGTTGTATGCGTAGCTTAGGTCCTAATTTGCCTCTTGCTAATTTTTTAGAGTCGTGTGCTACTATTAAATATGTTGGTGTTTTGGATGATGCTGTTAGACTTAGACTTTTTCCTTTCTCACTAAGATTAAAGCTAAAATATGGTTACATTCATTACCACCTGGATCAATAAGAACTTGGGGTGAACTGTCACAAAAATTCCTTGTAAATATTTTCTACCATCTAAGACTGCTAAGTTGAGAAATGATATAACATCTTTTTTTCAGTTTGAAGGGGAATCAATATATGAAGCATGGGAAAGATTTAAAGATCTCCTCAGGAAATGTCCACATCATGCGATACCAGATTGGTTAATAATTCAAACTTTTTATAATGGATTAGTTGGATCTCTTAGATCAATCATCGATGTTATACTGTTGGATCATTAATGTCTAAACTATTTTCTGATGCTTATGCTTTAATTGAAGAAATAGCTACTAATAATTTTCAATGGCCTTCTGAAAGGTTAGATCCTAAAAATGTAGCCAGTGTTTATGAGAATGATGCTTTTACAATGTTAGCAAATTAAGTTGCTGATGTACCAAGGAAGATAGACCAATTTGGGATAAATTTTTCACAGCCAAATCTCATGATTAAAGAAAATTCGTTAGGCCAAATGGTTAATTCTTATTCTTCACCATATTCCAATTCCAATATTCTAAATTTTAACTGGAATAAAAATAATCTAGGTGGTGTTAATCAACAATGGGGGAACCACCAAGTAAACCCATTGAGGAATTGGAACAACCAAGGTAATAATAATAATAGACTAACTTATCATTCAGGTTATAACAATGCTTTACAATTAAAAGAGAAGAAGTTGTTTATGGAAGAAGAAGTATCACATATGGGAAATCAATTACAAATTCAAGGAGCAACCATCATAAATATTGAAAATCAATTGGGACAAATTGCAAATGCTTTAAGTAATAGATCCCAAGGAATGCTTACAAGTAATATTGAAGTGAATCCAAGAGAAAATAATAAAGAACAAGTAAAAGCAATTCAACTGAGAAGTGGAAAAGAATTGGAAGGTAGAGCTCAAAAAGAAACTGAAGTAGAGAAAGAAGAGATTGGAAGACCTAAAGAGGGCGCTCCAAAAGTTTTTGAAAGACCTATTTCTCCACCTAAGGTTGATTTAGAAAAATCACCACCTCCATTTCCTCAGAGACTTCGTCAACAAAAGTTGGATAAGCAATTTTCAAAATTCTTGGAGATATTAAAGAAGCTTACCATTAATATTCCATTTGCTGAAGCACTAGAACAAATGCCAAGCTATGCGAAATTTTTGAAGCATATTCTTAATAAAAAGAGGAAGTTTGAAGAAAATGAGACTGTTCACTTAGTGAGGAGTGCAGTGCAATAATTCATAAAAAGCATACTGAAAAACTTAAAGATCCTGGTAGTTTCACAATTCCATGTGCAATCGGAGAAAGATTCTATGGAAAAGCTTTATGTGATTTGGCTGCAAGCATTAACCTTATGCCTCTATGTATATTCACAAGACTAAGACTAGGAGAAAAAGCCCCAACTATTGTAACTCTGTAATTAGCAGATCGTTCGATCACATATCCTAAAGGAGTTAAAGAAGATGTTTTGGTAAAAGTGAATCAATTTATTTTTCCTGTAGATTTCATTGTGTTAGATATGGAGGAAGATAAGAGATACCCATAATTTTGGGGAGACCTTTTTTAGCTACAGGCAGAGCCATGACAGATGTGCAAAAAAGGGAATTAACGATGAGGGTTAATGATCAAACTGTTACATTTAATATTTTAAAATTGATGAAATATCCTGCTAAAGGTAAAGAAGATGAGTGTTATAGGATGGATGTTATTAAATATTTACATGAATGTCATTTCAAATCAACTTATGAAGAGAAAGCTAAAAGAGAAGAATTTGAATATAAGCAAGAAGTGCAGTTATTTGATTATGAAGATTTTCAAGAGTAAGATTTAAGTATGTTCATGAAAGTTTTGAATTGTTGAATATGACTGAAAAATGAATCTTATGGTCCATCAATTGAAAAACCTCCTGAACTTGAGTTAAAAATGAGAAGAATGAAATGATAGCAACAAGACAAGTTACAGGGTGGCGAATATGCATTGATTATAGAAAATTAAACCTTGCCACAAGGAAAGATCATTTTCCACTCCCTTCTCTTGATCTAATGTTGGATAGACTTGCTGGACATAAATACTTTTGTTTTCTGGATGTATATACTCGTTATCACCAAATTCAAATTGCTCCTAAGGATCAAGAGAAAACTACGTTTACCAGTCCTTATGGTACATTTGCTTTTAGAAGAATGCTCTTTTGTTTATGTAATGCCCTTGCTACATTTCAGAGATGTATGATGGCTATTTTTTGTGATTTAATTGACAAAGGGATTAAAGTTTTTATGGATGACTTTTCAGTGTTTGGAGTTTCGTTTGAACCATGTTTAGAACATTTATCTAAAGTTCTAAAATGCTGTGAAGAAACTAATTTGGTCCTTAATTGGGAAAAATGCCAATTTATGGTAGCAGGAGGAATTATTTTGGGACATCAGCTTTCAGAAAAAGGTTTAGAGGTAGATCCTACAAAAATTCTAGTTATATCTAATTTACCTTGCCCAACCAATGTAAGGGGAATTAGAATTTTTTTAGGAAATGCTAGATTCTACAGGTGTTATATCAAAGACTTTTCAAAGATTACAAAACCTTTATGTCGTTTATTGGAAAATGATGCAATTTTTAATTTTGATGATGATTGCCTCGAAGACTTTGAAACATTAAAAGAAAAATTAGTCACTGCACCTCTAATAATTTCACCAAATTGGGAAAAACCATTTGAATTAATGTGTGATTTTAGTGATTATGCTATTGGTGTTATTTTAGGTCAAAAATATGATAAAATTTTCAAAGTAATTTATTATGCTAGTAAAACTCTTAATGAAGCTCAAATTAATTATACCACTACAGAGAAAGAGTTATTAGCTATAGTATTTGCCTTTGATAAATTTCGATCATATTTAATTGGAACTAAATGTGTGGTGCATACTGATCATTATGCTATTAAATATTTAATGAAGAAAAATGATGCAAAACCGAGACTGATAAGATGGATTCTTCTTTCGCAAGAAATTAATTTTTAGATAGTAGATAGGAAGGGTTATGATAATCAAATTGCTGATCATTTGTTCAGGGTTGAAATTGAAAAATCTCTCTGTGATATTAACGAAATTAATGAACATTTTCTTGATGAAAAATTATTCACTGTTAAAGAATTACGTGTTTCGTGGTATGCAGACATAGTAAACTTTATTGTTAGTAATATTATACGCTATGGTTTGACGTACCAAGAAAAGAAAAAATTTTTGTCTGATACTAAGACTTATTTTTTGGATGACCCATTTTTAAATAAACAAGGAAAAAATCTAATAATTCAAAGATGTGTACCTTTGGAAGAGACTTATGAAATTATTAAAAATTGTGATGATTCTTTTTATGGGGGACATTTTGGAAGTGATAAAACTGCATATAAAATATTACAATTAGGATTTTATTGGCCTACAATTTTTAAAGATGTGAATGGTTATATTAAAAATTGCGATAGATGTCAGAGTGTAGACAATATTTCTAGAAGAAATGAGATGCCCCTCAATTATATGTTGGAAGTTGAAATATTTGATGTTTGGGGTAGATTTTATGGGACCATTTACACCATCTTTCGGAAATGTTTATATTTTGATAGCGATAGACTATGTTTCCAAATGGATTGAAGCTATTGCTTTACCTCGATGTGATGCTCAACATGTTGCAAAGTTTTTAGAAAAGAATATATTTTACAGATTTGGAATACCAAGAGTAATCATAACTGATGAGGGAAGTCATTTTAGAATGCGATTATTGAGAAGTTAGCAAAGAAATATCATATTAATCATCGCATTGCTACTGCTTATCATCCGTAGACAAGTGGTTTGGTTGAATTATCCAATCGTGAAATTAAAAGAATATTGGAAAAAAACTGTTAATCCAAATAGAAAGGATTGGTCAATTAAACTGGATTATGCTTTGTGGGCCTATAAGACTACTTACAGAACACCTATAGAAATGTCTCCAAATAGGCTGATTTTTGGAAAAGCTTGTCATTTACCTTTTGAACTTGAACATAAAGCATATTAGGCTTTTAAAGAGTTCAATTATAATTTGAAAGATGCTGCTGAAAAGATATTATTGCAATTGAATGAGCTTGAAGAAATAAGGAATCAATCGTATGAAAATGCTAAGATTTATAAGGAAAAGATGAAGTTATGGCACGATCGGAAGATTCTTACTAAAAATATTGTACCAGGACAAATAGTTTTACTGTATAATGCTAGATTAAGAATATTTTCTGGAACACTTAAGTCCAGGTGGATGGGTCCATTTATTGTGATAAAAGTTTATTCTTATGGAGATGTAGATATTCAAGATCCCAAGACTGGAAAAATATTTAAAGTTAACGGAAATAGACTTAAACCATATTTTTTAGTCAATAAATCTAAATCTAATAATAATTTGATGTTGGGTGACTCAGAATGAGTTCTAGGTATGTGAGGCTGAAGACGTTAAAACAAGCGTTTTGTGCGAGGCAACCCATAATTATCGGTGTGCTTTACTTTATGTTTGTTTTGTGTGCTTTGTTTGCATTGTTTGGTTTTTTTATGTTTTTATTGGTACTAATTTAGAGTTTTTAAACTGTAGTAGGATTTATTTGACCTTAATTGATGACTTAGAGAAGTCAGAATGAAAATTTAGACACTTAGCAGACCTGTGCTAAATTGAGCACTGGCGGCTAAGCGCTGACTGTTTGGCACTTATGCGCCGCAATTATAAAAAATGTGAAAATGAGGTTCTAGAAGCCTAGATCGTGGGGGAGAAGTTTTGGAAGTTATTTTGGAGTTTTAAAACATCTTGAGACAGATTTATCACTTCTCAAGTCTATAAAAAGGACCTGATTTTAGAGAAACACTTGCCCCAAGTCCTATTTTCATTTCTGAGTCTTAAGAAGAGAGTTTTGAGTGCATCATGTCTTCCTGGAAGAAGGAGATGAAAAAGAAGCAAGATGCTGACAAAAGTAAGTTCATTAGTGATAGTTCTAAAGAATTATTCAATGGTTATCTTGTTGTTATTATTCATGATATTGCAGAAATGATTGCAAATATTGAAGCCCGAGTGACTTCAATGGAAGCAAAGATCAATGAAACTAATTTGTCGTTGGAGCACATGGGATGGCAACTCAAGATGCAATTTAGTCATTCAAGGTATGTGGAAGAGGCAGATAAGACTATGTTTGTGAAAAACAAATTGATTGAAGAGGAGATGTAAGACTAAACAATTCTCGCCCGTTCTATCAAATTTATATTCCAGAAGGGTCAAATGAGAACAATAGTGGTCCTGGATATAATCCGCCTAACGGAGAATGGAATTAAGAGTGTTTTATTTTTATTTTTTTTGTGTTCTAATGTGTTATGTTTAGTGTTCTTGTGTGTTATGTTTAGTGTGTTTAGTGTTTATATCTATGTATTATTTAGGCCTGATGATGTGATGGTTACATCCTAGAGATGTATACTTATCAGTTTGAGATTAAAATTTCTTATATTTAGAGAATATCATACTCTATGTGTGGATATAAATTCTAGAGTTGTATTAAGTGTTACGTTTGTTTTAATATAAAGTTTGTGTTTGTGTGAAATTTGTGTGGAATCAATGGATATTTAATTTTGATTTGGAATATTGAAGATTTATGTGGGGAGAAATAATTATTTTTGAGTAATTAAGGGTGATTAATCAAGTGATTTAGTGCATATACCATTATTGTGAATATTTCCGTAAGCGCCAGATTTCGCTGCTAAGAGCCGATAGTTCGCCCTTAGGTGCCAGTTCGCGAAAATTGGTTCACAATAGTTAAAAACCCGAAAAATGCCATTTTTAAACCATCGCATCGTCTTCAACCTTCGGTCTATCGCGAAAGAGATGCTAGGGCAGCATATTGTGGATCATTTAAGAATCGATCTCAACAAAAATTGTTAGATTTGGATTCCTTGAGGTAAGAGCACTACTCCTAAGTAAAATTTTTTGATTTTCACCATGTATTTTGAGTACATTTTGGAAAATCTTAAAATCACTATTCATGGTGAAAATTTGAGGAAAAACTTGAGAAATTGCTTGGATTTAGTAAATATATCCTTTGGAAGATATTTTAGCAAGTTTAGTTTGATTTTGGATATTATGTGAATTTTTCATGAATTTTTAGAGATGGCTCCAAAGTCAAAGCATGCACGAGAAAAGAAAAGATTTGATTCTGACAAATTTGTTAGTATGAGGGCTGAGGAATGATACATCGATGCATTGCAGTCACGTAAGTTGATTCCTGAGCGAGTGTTTAGTAAACCAGAAGAGGTTATTGAAGAAATGTTTGCTAGAAGGAAGTGGGAGAATTACTGTTGCTTCTCTGTTGTTGCTGTTGTTTCTGTGGTTCGAGAATTTTATGCAAATTTTCCTGCTGCAGAAGAGAATCAAGTGATGGTTAGGAGGCATGAGGTCAACTTTTCTTCTGGGAAAATTAATACTTTTTATGGACTACCTCTTAATATTTTTTGTTTTATTCTAAGAATCATCATACGGAAGGAGAGTTAGATGAGATCATGGAATTTCTGACTGATGGAAGAGGGTTACGGAAAATAACAAATGATAGAAGAGTGAACTTTTCTGCTTTCAAATTGAATGCCATTTCTAAGGTATAGCATTATTTTATCTCATCTAAGTTGTTACCTTCGAGCCACACTAGTGAAGTAACGAGAGAAAGAGCTGTGTTGAACAATTGTATTCAGCAAGGGAAGCATATTGACATTGGAGGAATAATTTATGATTATGTTTTGAACAGTGCTAGATCCACCACTACTGCAGGTATGGGATTTCCTTCCTTGATTCATTCATTATGTGAACGATCTGGAGTGAAGTTTGAAACCTGGGAAGAGGTACTTCAGCCATTAAGACCAATTACCAGTGTAAACGTTGGTGCTTACACTGTACATTCAGAGTTTGGTTGGAGAGGAGGATTTTGTAGGGCTTCTAGTGCTTCTGCTTCTGCTGCATCTACATCTCGTGCTTCTACTTCGCATGCATCATCATCTACTGATTCACAAACTAGTTTATTAAGAAAAATTTTTAAAAAAGTGAGTCTTACTCGAGAGCATATGAAAGATATGGATGGTAAGATGGATAATGTAGAAAGGTATTTTATGAAACATGATGAGTATGAGGAGAGTTATCAGCAATATTTGGATAGACTGATAAGAGGTGATCAGAGTGCTGAGATGCCCCCTCATCCATTCTACATACCTTATGTTCCATCTAGGGATTGGAACGAGCAGGATGATGATGATGAGGATGATGAGTAGATTTGTATTATTTGTTTTCATCGCAGTGTTGTTATTGTTGTTGCTGATGTTTGTTCTGTTAGTATTTAGTTTGATTATTCTGTTGTTATATGAACCTTGATAATATGTAAAACTGTAGTTTGTTTATTTTTTCTGTTATGCATATTCAGATGTGTTTGTTGTTGTTTGTATTGATGTTTTATATGTTGCTTTGTGGTAGTGATGTGTATTAGTAAATGTTTTAATGCGTATGTTATGGCAGAGTTTTTAGTATTGTGTACTTTAATTCAAAAAATGTTAGTAGATTGTAAACCACTATTGGGAACTTCTACTTAAGAAACTGCATGTTTAAAATTTTTCAAATTCCACTATCGTCTATTATCTGTATTAGTGTGTTATTTTAGTTGGTGTATATTTGCTTTAAAAACCTCCACTACTGTAGAAGTCTTTTTGAAATTTTTACTTTTATTTGTATAAAAAAAAACTAAGTTTGATTTCATTTTACTCCTGTTATTTAAATTGTTATACTTCCATATTAGGATATTAAAAATTCCTACAAGAAAGAAATGTCAGTTTTTTATTTCTCACCCATGTATCATTTCTTATGCTTAAATGTTTTATCTTAACTAAAAATTAAATTTTTTTGGGGGGGGGATTTTAAAAATAAAGATTTTCAAAAAAAAAAACCTAAAGTTTTATTTGATTCTCAAGAATACTTAAAATAAATCTTATTTTTGATTGAGAACAATTATGTACATGAAGTTATATAAGGGGAACAAAAATTTTGAATATAGAAATGAATAAAAGAATTTAGTTAAAATTTATAGTAATCATGAAAAACTTAATGTTAAAATTTTCTTAAGAAGAGGTGTTAAATAAAGTTAAACTATCTTTAGTAAGAAGTTTTGTATTTTTGGATAAATAGAAGATTTGACTTTTATTCTTCAACGCTTAAATTTCTTTTATTGAAGAGTAATTTTTAAATATTATTATTATGATTTTTAGGTGAAAGATGTATATCTGACCTTAATTTTAAATGGAATGGTGGAATTTAAAATCTTTAAAGGCCTATCCAGATAAAATAATCCTTACCTTATAAAAAAAGAAAAGTGAAAAAATAGTATATGAAAAGGGAAGAGAAGCTTGAGGATTTAAGGGCCTAATCAAAAATTGATTTAATACATAATATTTATGATATAAGTTCAAAGAAAATCTAAAGCTTAAGGTTATAATATAGTAAGTGAAATTATTTTCAAATAAAGATTTTTAAGTAAGAAAAATAAGTGTTTGAATCCTATATTTTGAAGAATCTACAAATATTTCTTAATTAGATAGAAACTTATGTTTGTCATTTTCCTTTACTTAAGAACTTTCTATACTTTAAGTTGGTTTTAATTACTGAAATTTTTTTCTAAATTGGACTATTCCATTTCTAGAACAAAATTTTGTTATCTTCCTAAGAAACTCATTACATAATTTGCATGCTAAAATGTTCTATGAGATTAACAGTCACTTCATACACCTAAAATATATAGTATTTTTATGCACATTTTTATACCAATTTTTAAAGATATTGCACTTTAATGGAAGGTATTTTGTGTGTTTCTTGCAGGTATGATGAAAATGGATGGTCATAATGAAAGGAACAAAATTGGATCTAATTTGGAGCAAAAAAATGAAAAATCAAAATTTTGGCACTGGTGGCTAAGCACCGCTTGGCCGGCACTTAGCCGCCACAGTTAAAAATCGAAATTAAAGTGAATTTGGTGCTATTTTCAAAGGGGATGGGATGCAACTCTTGGTGGGAACTTCCATAACTTCCTTTGGGCGGCAAGTTTGAATGAAGGGGTAAATTCTTTGGTATATACATTAAATCTGGACACATTTTGAAGAGACACCAAGGCACCTTTTGGTTTACTATTTAAAGAGAGCCTTAGGAACGATTAAGGGCTCTTCCTTTGCATTTTGAAGAAGGTTTTCATTAGGAGTAGGAGTAGAGAGTAGAGAGGAGCCTTTCCTTTGCATTTTGAAGGGTTCTTTCATTGCATTTTTATAGAGTTTTATTTTAGTGTTTATTAAGAGTAGGAGTAGAGAGTAGAGAGGAGAAAAGGGTCGGAGTGAAGTCTTATGCTTCCCACTTCTTTTCTTTCTTTTAGTTTAGTTTCTATTGAAGTCTAAAGTTATTCTGAGTCATCGGAGTTGGGAGATCCGAGAGTTAAAGTTTCAGAGGAACTTCCTGAGTCTTGTGGAGAGAATTTTTAGATAAGTGTTTACTTTTGTTCTTACATTTAGTTTTTAATTAATACTTGTTTTTGTTTGTTGTTTTTCTTATGGTTTTTAATTTCAAATCAATGTGTTTTTTTTATTTTCTCAATGCATTCTGAGTAGATTACTTTATCTTTTTCTTTCTTAAATGGAGAAGTAATTAATTGATAGAGAATTGTTGTGGAAAGTATAAGTGTTTAAAAGTTTGAAGAAGTTGTGAAGATTAATTCTAAAAACTTTGTTTACTTCTTAATTTGGCCTTTTAAGCTGTAGAATTTCTTGAGATTATGTAAGATCCAATTTGGTATTGTCTCATAAAAGTTAGTAAGAATCACATACAATTATATGGGTGAGAATTGTAGTCCATATAATTGAATGTAATATTAGAAGATATTTTTATGAATGGGAGTAAAATTAGAGGATTTTAGAGTGACAGGATAAAACCCCCTAATTTGGTTTGATGTTTTGAGTTTTGTTATGAGAAGTTAGCCCCCAGGTGGTGGGAATCGAGGTAACTCTAGAGTGAGAGACTGGTATCTTTCCTGCCTAACCATGTTCAAAATGATAAAAAATTCAATTAACCTATGTTCTTTATAGAACCAAGTAAGGGTAAAGAACACATTTGCTTCTATCTGTCATAACAAAATTTAAATACTTCCACAAGAATACTTTAATAATTATTACTACTTCATAAACGGAAAGAAAAAGATATTCTAGTTAATAGTATTTTACATATAGTGTTTTTACTTATTATAATTTTAATTTCTTGTTTAACATTTTATTCAACTTTCAAAACTTTTCAAAATCAAAAGATACTTTCAAAAGCCATCAAAAAAGAAAAAAGATAATTTTTTTGATTTCTTTAAAAATTTTACATTTTCCCTGTGGGTTCGATATCTCGGGGCTTAGTCAGAAATTCCTATATTACTTGATAAACGATACGTATACTTGCGTAGTATCCACATTATAAATCAAAATCATCAGCACAAATATATCAGTGCGGAACAAGTTTTTGGTGTCATTACCGATTTTCATATCATATTTGTAAGTATAAATATCAGGTGGATCAATCAACATAGTTTTAAAGATTTGATACCTTTTCCATAGCATAATCAATTTTATCCATCATTGTTTGCATCATTTTAGATTGTGAATCGGGACTGGATCTACCATGAGATGTGGATGCTTGAGTTGTAGAAGAAAGTGATGTAGAAGCACCAGAACTTTTAGAAGATCCCCATCTCCAGCTAAAAATTGAATGTACAGAATAAGTCTTCACATTCAAACTGGTGATGGGCTTTTGTGGTTGAAGAATCTCCACCTAATTATCAAATTTAACACCAGCTTGCTCACATAAATAGAAGATTAAGGAAGGGAATACCAAACATACAGTAGTAACGGCTCTGATAGAACTAGTGATAACTTGATAAATGAGAGACCCAATATATATCAGCTTGTACTGTTGAAAGCAGTAGTTCAACGTAGCCCTTTTTCCAATAACTTTGCTAACATGATTTGTAGGGAGTAGATGAGCAGAAACAAAAAAAAAGTGTCATTCTTTTGCAGTGGCAAACATCTTTGATGTAGTAAAGTTTACCCTTCTACCACTGGTAATCTTCCAGAGACACATTCCAACAGTTAACGAAGAAATAATCTCATATAGCTCGTCCTCATTAGGATTGTAATTAGAATAAAAATATAGTGTATCCCTAAGCAGTTTGTAAAATGAATTGATTACCTATGGTGAAAACGCTACTGTCTTCCATCTCACTATCACCAGATCATCTTCTGATTTAAGAGAGAGTTGCATAGAACTCCCTAACCATAGAAACCGCTTCTACAATAGAGAAACAGTAGAATTGATCCCACTGTGAGCGGATAATTAAATCTTCCACTTCTTCGCCCTGATTTTAAAACATCGCTCAGGTATTAACTTCCTCAATTGCAGTGCATCAACATAAAGATCCTGAACCTTAGAACTCACAAATTTGTTTGAATCAAATCTAGACTCCCCTTGCTCTTTTTCATTCTTGGTGCTTTAAAAATTACAAAAAAATTCACAATAAATTGCAAATTCAACTCTAACTCACTAGATCTAACTTTTAAAAGCTTAAACTCACTTTTCAATATAAAATCTATCAATTTTCTTCAAACATTCACCATGAATAGTAAATTTTCATATTTTCTATAATGAAATCCAAAATTTTTACATAAAAGAGAAGCTCTGACCTCGAGAAGATGAAATCCAATGAATTTGACTCAAATCCACCAAGAAATCTTCACTTACAGAGATGCCCCAGGTGCAAAAACTCGAAATCTTGAGTAAGAAGATGATGAAATGAAGTGAAAATGGTGGTTTTTGGCACTTAAAACTTTCATAAACTGGTTTTTGTGAATCAGCACTTATGTACAATAGTTTCGATGCCTAGAAGCGTTGCTCTCAGTTTTGCTCAAGCTTAAGTGCGGGTTTTGGCGCTTATGCGCCAGTGCACAAAAAATGAAATTTCTAAATTTCGATTCAAATGCACTCCTTCCTAAGCTCACAAGGCCTTAAATAAGTTATAATAACAATTTCTTCCCCTTCTGCTCTCTTATTTTTGAGAAATTCTTAACTTTCCACAACTTAGATTTGATCAAAATAACACGATTTTTTCACACAAACACAACAGTTTCAATAACATATTTTCAACAAATACAAACACTTCACATCTCTAATCTCCGCTCCAAAAAGTTTTGGATGAGATACTCTTTAAGTTCCAAATAACACAAGACAAACTTATGTAAACACATAACAAAAACTCACACAATCACATAAGCAAACAAACACAAACAAACTAAATAAACTTACTAAACAAAGAACTTAATTCCATTCTTCATTAGTTGGAATATATCCTTGACCTTCTGTTGTTCCTTCTGAACCATTTGACACAAAGATTTGATAAAATGGATGATGATGAAGAACTTTGATAGAGTTTTCTTTAATTCACTTGTTTTTTTTCAGATACATCGCCTTATCCATTTTTTCGATATAACTTGAATGACTGAATTGCATTTTGAGTTACCAACCAATATACGCTAAATGTACAATAGTTTTGTTTTCCTTTGCCTCAGTAAAAGTCACATCAGCATCAAATTTTGCAATCTTATCCGCTATTCTTTTAATACTAACAGCTAGAAATCTATTATATAACTCTTGCGCACTTTGACTTACAAACTTCTTCTTGACAACTTCCTTCTTTTCCTTCAAATTATCTCCTAAGAAGACTTCATTTCTATCTTATTTCCTTCTACAACTCAAATCTTCCTTCTCTTAGACTTAAGAATGGAAATTTTTGGAAGGAAAAAATTCCTTATTCAATTCCATGCTTATTATAGACTTTAGTAGAGCCTATACCCACATCTAAAAACCCCCAAATAACGTTCAAGACTGCATTCTCAAATTTATTTCTTCTAGAACATAATTTTCATACATTTTTATAACTATGGCGCTTAAGCGCCAGTTTTGGGCTCTTAGGCGCTGGTGCTCAGTTTAGCACTTGTCAGCTTAACATGCAAATACTCATTCTATATCTAAGATATCATTCAAAGTCTTAAAATCATCACCATAAGTTCAAAATACAACCACAATTCTCTAAAACAAAGACAACAACAACAATCAAAACAAAATCACATTGATAACTATGGGTTACCTCCCACATAGCGCTTGGTTTTACATGGTCAGTTCGACGTACCATGAGCTTATTCTGGGTGACCCAACATCAAAACATCCTTCAGTTTAGTTTGATCCCTTAAGAAATAGGGTTTAAGCTTATGACCATTTATTTTGAACATTCTTCAGGCTTTTAGGATCCTCAATATTGACAGCACCATGGAGATAAACTATTATAACAATAAATGAGCCCATCCACCTGGACTTAAGTTTTCTTGAAAATAACCTCAATCTTGCATTATAAAGTAAAATTTATTGTCCAAGCTCAAAATTTTTTGTAAGAATCTTCCAATCATGTCACTTTTTCATCTTATATTTATAATATTTAACATTCTCATAAGTCTCATTTCTTATCTCTTTGAGCTCATTTAGTTGCAATAATCTCTTCTTACCAGCATCCTTTAAGTTAAAGTGAAATTCATTAATAGCCCAATAAGCTTTATGCAGTATTCCTTAATAGCCCAATAGTGAAATTCCTTAATAGCACAAATAGCTCATTTTGTCCGAGGATGATAAGCAGTAGAAATTTTATGATAGATACAATATTTCTCAAATAATTTTTCAATTAACGCATTCTTAAAATGACTTCCACCATTTGTTTTGATAACACTTGGCATTCCAAATCTACAAAATATATTTGTCTTTAAGAAATTTGCAACACCTTGAGCATCACATCAAGGTAAAGCAACATCTTCTACCCATTTAGACACATAGTCTACTACTGACAATATTTATAAATTTCCGAAAGATGGCTTAAATGGTCCCATGAAATCCAATCCCTAAACATCAAATATTTCAATTTCCAAAATATATTTGAGAAGCATCTCATTTCTTTTACAAATATTTCCTACATATTGATAATGATCATAATTTTTTACATGAAAATTAACAGCTCTAAAGATAGTAAGCCAATAAAATCCAGATTGCAAGATTTTGGATGTTGTTTTATCAAAACCAAAATGTCTCCTAAAATCAAAATCATGATAATTTTAAACATTTTCAAAAGTCTCTTTTAAAGGAAAAAATCTTTAAATAATTAATTCCTTCCCCTGTTTATAAAAAAATGGGTCATCCCAAAAATAAGTCTTCACTTCAGATAAAAATTTCATCTTTCATTGGTGTGTCAAAATATAAGGTAAAATGCTACTAACAAGAAAGTTCACAATGTCTGCATACCTTGAAACAAACCACTCATTAATATTGAAGAATTCTTTTTTGGAAAAATGTTCATTAATTTCTTCTTCATAACAAAGTGAATTCTTAGAGTTAAGCCTAGACAAATGATCAGCAATTTGATTATCAGCTCCTTTTCTATCCACAATTTCAAACTCAAATTTATTTTTTAAAAAATCTACCTTATCAATCTTGGTTTTGCATTCTTCTTTTTCATTAAATTCTTAATAGCAGAATTATCTATATGAACCACACATTTAGTTCTAATAAAATATGATCTAAGACAAATACTATTGCTAAAATACTCTTTCTCAGTTGTGGTATAATTAATCTGAGCTTCATTAAGACTTTTACTAGCATATTAAATTACTTTGAAAATTTTATCATATTTCTGTCCCAAAATAGCTCCAATAGGATAATCACTTGCATCACACATTAATTCAAATGATTTTTTCCAATCTGGTGAAACAATAACTGGTGCAGTAATTATTTTCTATTTTAAATGTTCAAAAACTTTTTAGCAAAATCACATCTTTCTTGAGAAAATGGCACAGTGGCTTAGAAATTTTTGAAAAGTCTTTAATATATCACCTATAGAATCCAGCATGTCCTAAAAAACTCATAATTTCCCTCACATTTGTTGGATGAGGTAAATTAGCGATCACTTGAATTTTAGCAGGATCTACTTCCATACCTTTCTTTGAAATGTGATGTCCTAAAACAATTCCTCTTATTACCATAAATTGGTATTTTTCCTAATTAAGGACTAAATTTGTTTCTTCAAAACATTTAAGAACTCGTGATAAATGTTCTAAACACGATTCAAATGATCTTCTAAATTCCAAAAAATCGTCCATAAAAACATCAATTCCTTTTTTAATTAATCCATAGAAAATAGCCACTATACATATTTGAAATGCAGCAGGGGCATTACATAAACGAAAGGGCATTCTTCTAAAAGAAAAAGTACCATAAAGACTGGTAAATGTTGTTTTCTATTATTCCTCTTTTGAAATTTGTATTTGGTGATAACAAGCATATCCATCCAGAAAACAGAAGTATTTATGCCCAGCTAGTATATCCAACATTTGATCTAGAAAGGGTAATGAAAAATGACCTTTCCTCGTGGCAAGATTTATATTTGTATATTCAATACATATTCACCATCCTGTAACTTATCTTAATGATATTAATCTATTCATTTCACTAATAATTACAATTACATGTCCCTTTCTTAGGAGCACAGTGAATAAGACTAACCCATGTACTATCTGAAATAGGATAGATAATCCCAGCATCTAACAACTTTAATATTTTTTTCCTAACAACTTCTTTCATAATAGGATTTAACCTCCTTTGGGGATCAGCTCTAAGTTTACAGTTTTCTTCCTTCAAGATTCTATGCATACAAATTGAAGGACTATTCCTTTAATAGCAGCAATTGTTCATCCAAAGGCATTCTTATATTTATTCAAATTTTCAGCAACCACTCTTCTTCTTCTAAAGTTAAGCTTGAGGAAACTATAATGAGAAAAGTTGAGGAATCACCTAATAAGGCATATTTTTAATGTTTTTGAATTAACATCAATTCAAGTTTAGGAGGTTTCTTAATTGATGGACAAAGAGATTTTTCCTTTTCTGTCATGTCCAAAACTTCAAAACCTTCTCGAACAAAATTTGAATCGTCTTCAATAATATCATTAAGATGTTCTAATTCCTCTTTTTGCGCATGTTTCAATTCTTTTATTTCTGAATTTTATTCATAAGTTGTTTTGAAGTTAAATTCACTAAGATATCTCATTGCATCCATCCTGAAACATTGATCATCTTTACCTTTTCTGGGGTATTTCATTGATTTAGAAATATTAAAAGCAACCTTTTGATCATTAACACGCATAGTTAATTCTCCTTCTATCGTTGCTCTTCCAGTTGTTAGGAAAGATCTCACTAAAATGATTGGTATCTCTTTATCTTCCTCCATATCGAACACAAGGAAATAAACATGAAAGATAAATCGATTCACTTTCACCAAAACATCTTTTACAACTCCCTTAGGGTTTGTTATAGGATGATCTTCTAATTGCAAGGTTACAATTGTAGGATATATTTCTCCTAATTCTAGTCTTTTAAATATTGATAATGACATAAGGTTAATCCTTGCACCCAAACCACATGAAGCTTTTCCAAAGAATTTGTCTCCAATTTCACATAAAATTGTAAAACTTGCAATATCTTTAAGCTTTTTAATAATTTTTTTCTGATATATTGCGATGCACTCCTCACTAACTGCAACTGTCTCATTATCTTTAAACTTTCTTTTTCTGTTAAGGATAAGCTTCATAAAATTCATATAACTTAGATTTTGTTCTAAACTTTCAGCAAAAGGAATATTAATTGTAAGCTTTTTAAAGATTTCATGATATTTTGAAAATTGTTTATCCAATTTTTGTTGAAGAATTCTTTGTGGAAATGGAGGTGGTGGTGGTTATTGTAAATCAATCTTAAGTGGAGAAATAAGTCTCTCAAAACCTTCTGGAGCGTACTCTGTAAGTTCATCAATTTATTATTTCTCTACTTCAATCTCTTTTTGAACTCTACCTTCCAACTCCCTTCCACTTCTATGTTGAATAGCCTTTACTTGCTCTTTATTCTGGTCTTTAGGATTTACTATTGTATTACTAAGAAGTGTTCATTGGGATCTATTACTTATTGAATTTGTAATTTGTCCCAACTTATTCTTAATATTTCTTATAGCAGCTCCTTAACTTTGTAATTGATTTCCCATTTGTAACACCACATCTTCTATAAACAACTTCTTATCCTTAAATTGTGGATTACTATTAAAACTTGGAGGATAGGTAGGTCTACAATAACTATTACCTTGGTTATTCCAATTTTTTTATGGGTTTACTTGATTGTTTCCCCATTGTTGATTAGTACCATTTGAATTATTATTTCAGTTAAAGTTGTGATTGATTTTCCAACCTGGATTATAGTAGTTTATGTATGGGTTATTTTACATGTTATTTATAAAATTTAAAATCTCAATTGATTTTTGAGAATCTACCATTTGGCCTAATAAATTCTCTTCAATCAAAGGAATTGGTTGAGAAAAATTCATTCCAAATTGTTCTATCTTCCTTGAAAATATAGTCATTTCTTCAATTAATGCATAAGCTTAGGAAATGGTTTCGATGTCAATGAACCACCAGCAACGATAATATATCTAAGAGGTCGAGCTAATACATTATAACAAGTTTGACTAATTAACCAATCTGGCACAGCATGGTGTAGAAACTTACTTAAGAGTTCTTTAAATATATCCAAGCTTCATAAATAGATTCTCTTTAAAAATGACAAAACGATGTAATATCATTTCTAAACTTTGTAGTTTTTTATGGTGGAAAATATTTAGCAAAGATTTTATGTGCTAAATCACTCCAGGATGTAATATCATATTTCTACTTATGGTAATCAGATTATTCTTATATTTTTTATATAAAATGTCCTACTTTACAATGACACCAAAAACTTTATCATGATGTAAATAAGAATGCAAAAGTAATATTCAATTTAGTGATTCTATGCAAGTATACGTATCGTTATCAAGTAATATAGGACTTTCTGATTAAGCCCAGAAATATTGATCCCGTGGGGAAAATTTTCAGAAATTTAAAAGATAAAATGGTTTTTAGATCACAAATTCTATTTAAAAAAATAAACTTAAATAGTTTCAGATAATAAAAAACTTTAAAATGCAATTCTTTTTAGTATATTCTTAAATTGTGAAATAAAGTAAACAAGTTACTAACTATAATGAGATTTTTGTAACATTAAAAAAGTATATATGAAAATATATTTTTCTTTATCATGAATGATTAATAAGTACATGAATTCTATTATGGATGTATTCAAAATGTGTTGAGTCAAATAGGAGCAATTTTACTCATTACCCTTACTAGAGATGCTATAAAGAACATTAGCTAGTTTAAAGTTTGAATAGTTTTAAAGATGAGTTAGGTAGAGAAGATACTAGCTCTCACATAGAGTTCCTTCTTTTCCCTCTACTTGGCGGCTAACATCTTGCATCAAATCCTAAAACAACTAACCAAGTTAAGGGCTTTAGTCTGTCACCCTTAAGTCTATAAGTCTAAACCCATCAAAGTATATTTCCCTATTTATTTGCACAAAATTATATAAATTAATTTCTCATTCATATAATCTCATGTGATTTATACCTATTTTTTATTGAAAAAATACCAACTAGGATCTTACATGTCCTCACAACAAGTTTTAACATCTTAATTGGCCAAATTAAGAAGTAAATGAAGTGCAAGGATTACACCAATCAAAACTTCTTCCAACATTAAAGATCAATACTTCCATAACTTTCATCCAACACTTAATTAATTTTAATTTTAAGGAAGATGATAAAGAAGACTACTCAGAGTCCATGGAGAAAACACAATAACAAGTAGTTTTAAAAGTAGAAACCATGTAGAAAACACAAGAATTCTCAATTAAAACCAAATTAAGTACAAAGATAAAACTTATCTCAAGTTCCTCTCCACCAAACTCTTTAAGATTTTTTGAATCTCTTCATTTCTATTACAAGACACAATTGGACTAATCGCCCAACACAAGAGGTTTTAAATCTCTCTACAACAATAGATTTCTACTTAGGAATCCCTATTCACATTCACTTTCACTAGGAATGAGAAAAGGGTGAAGAAACCATAAGTACGAATCGTACAACTTCTTACTTTAACTACTCACTAAAAGTAAACTAATTCTTTTTTCTTGTAGCCTCTCTCAGTATAACAACTCCTTTCTCTTATACTTTCTCAATTGGTGCATTGGTGCCTTATTAAAAGGTGTCCATATTCAATGAATCTACACAAGAGATGCTTCATTCAAAGTGAAATTTAAATTTTTTTTTGGCGCCCCTGATCAATTATCCGTGTTTGTACCAAAATATTCCTCCAACACCTCCTCAAAATTCACCAAAAAATCATTAAAATTGCAAAGTAACAACTCGGTGATTAAGTGCAGGTTTTTAGCGCTTAGGCGTGAGCTTCTGTGTTTGTTGTCGCTGACGTGCCAGATCTAGACACTTAAGTGCCCCAGTTCCTTTATACACCTTCTTCATTTTTTGCTCAAAACATTATACTCTTTCAATCCTTTTGATATATTTGGCTCATTTAAGTGTACCTGAAAGAGAAAAACGCAAATACCTTCCATTAAAGTGGAATATCATCAAACATATGTATAAAAATGTGCATAAAAATATTATATATTTTAGGTATATCACTTAGGAGTAGCTCAATTTGGGGATTGATGGAGTGTCGAGGGATGTCCTATTTCTGACCATATTTTGGGCTCTGAAATTTAGCTCAAAAGGAGGGAATTAGGGCTGGAAGACAGTGGGGCTAAGCTTCTCTGAGCTGTGGGAATGGCTTGGAATAAATTTGACAGAGTATGGTTGAGGTTTTGTGCATCATCCTGTTTGGCCTAGGAGGGTGTCTTTTCTTGTAGCCATGGCTGTTGTAGTCACCAGGACAAGTTGAGGTGGCAGAGAGGCCACTTAGGTTGATGGAAGAAGTGTTCCAGTGGCCAATGACATTAAGTGAGTTTAATATTGAGTTTAAGCCATGTTGATCTTCTCAATCTAGGTTTTTTCTTGTGGTTGGGGTGGTTGACCAGCAAGGGTCTGTTGACCTCATTTTTGATGAGGTCTTCTCTTCTTCTCTTTAGTACTTAGGATCTAGCCTTAGGCTTTTCCTTTGACTATCTTAGAAGACTAGAATTGGGACCCACCTTTTAGAAATTTAAACCACTTCTTAACTCCCTGCAAACTCCACAAACTTGACTGTAGACCCCTAATCACCTAGAGGGTTGAAATCAGATGTGGAAGTTTAAAGGATGAGTTCCTATAGGACTCTTTGGCCTTAGGACTGCCCTGGGTGGCCTGGTCTGGTGAAAGGGGCTGACTTACACACACACTACACTTATACACTACACCTATACATTACACTTTTCACACACCCATACTAAACTTGACCTCCTGACTCATGTGGGTGATTCACATGGATGGTCCTTAACCCCTAAGCCCTTGGCTAAGAGGGTTAGGAACAACATAGTGAATGCCTCAAATGGGTCCCTTCATGGCTCATATGGGCTTGATATGGCTTCATGGCTCAAACAAAATGACTTCTTTCCACTTACATCCACCCAATCTTCAATTTTCCAAATTTTCAATTTTTGACCCCGGGACCCTACACCCGCTCGACTTACCCAAAACCCCGAAATTACCCAAATTTCTCAAAATTTCCAAATTACCCAAAATTCTCCAAAATCATTCCCAAACATTTCCACATCACTTAAATTGATCATCCATACCCAAAAATACCAAAAATTCCAAGAAAACCTCCCAATACCCTCCAAATACCCAAAATACCCCTCTTGACCTAAAAATCCAAAAAATCAGAAAATTCTCAAAAAAATCCAGAAAATCCCAAATATTCCCAATTTCATTTTGTCCAACTACACCATGGGCCAATTTTGTCAATTTACCCTACTTTTGTCAAAACCCCCAATTTGACCCATTTTAACCCTAAGTGAACCCGATGTCAAACCAAACCTACCCAATTGACCCCAATTTTGGTCCAATTCAATTCTAAACTTCAATTCAATATCCCAAATACCAATCTAGACCAAATACAAGCCCAATTTGATTGACATTTGGATCCAATCTCACTTTTGGCCTTAAATCCCAATTTGGACCCATGACCCAAACCTAACCCAAACTCACCCAATTCAATTCCAATTAACCCCAAATCTTTTCTAAATCTTCCTTAACATTCCCACAAACAAAATACTAACATGATTTGCCCAAAATTTAGACCCAAACACCACTCAAATTCAACCCAAAGCTAAAAGGCCCATTTTTGACCTAAACCCAAACCTAACCCAAATGAGCCTAAACCCCAAAATCAAAGCCCAACCAAAGCCAAAACCTCTTTGAAACACTCCCATAAACATTTCTCAACATTGATTTTATATCAATTTCAATCCTAGCCCAACATTAGCCCAAGTTAGCCCAATTTGACCTACATAGGCCCACTTACCAAATAAATCCAAATTCAAACCAATTCAACTCCAAATCACACCAAATTGATTCCAAGCCCTTCATAGAACATCCCTAAACCAATTATGACATTTATTTGACAAAGTCCTTCACAAAATCTTTACCCAAATGCCCATCCTAAAATCAAAAAGCCCATTCCCCTTAAACTTTCCTAAAAGCCCACTTCACCACATTCAAAAGCCCAAATCCATCCAAAGCCCACATGGCATTTCCCCTCATCATCCATTTAATCAAAATCACCCCTAAGTTTCAAAATCATCAATTAAACCATTCCAAATCAAGCTTCATGCAAATTTTCACTAAAATATCCAAAATTCTTAAAACCCATTTCCATGAAATTGACTCAACTTTCCCCAAGCCAAAGACAGCCATGCAAGCCATGGACAAGCCACATGAAGCCATGGAAGGCTTGACATGTGACCATGCCATTAATTTTAAAAGGAGGGGCCCCTCTTTCCTAATCTTTCATTAAGCATTTACTCAAGAATGCTCACTACTCAAAACCATGTTTAGCCACCTCATCATGATAGAGACTGGCCACCACTCTCCTCACTTCACCCAATCCATCCTTCCACTGAAATCAGCTACGTGAGTGGTGACCAACCCAAACTGGCCTGAAGTTGACCAAATTAAGGCCAAAATGACCCCCTCCCATTCCATTTTAATTCAAAGCCTTTACACATGGCAATCACACCGTATCGCACAAACCTCCAACCCCGACCCACCCGGACTCCGAGGGTGACCCATGCCTGCCGGCCAGCCGCCCGGGATCGCACAGAAAACACCACATTGAGACCTTGGGAGGAGCCAAAGTTTGGAATTCCCACTTGGCCGAGCCGCTCCATGCCAAATGGTCACTACGGTCGTTCTTCTCCTCACCGTGTTAGGGCCGATCCCATGCCTCAACTCCCCCTCGAAGCTCTCCACCTCTCCTATTTAAACCCCCTCACTCCCACGCTACAGGAGAGTTACACAAACCTTGCCGAAACTCTGCCAAAATTGTTCCAAACCCTTCTCCACCCTCTGCAGCAATGAGCCCTAGCACACTGGGCCCTAATCCCCACCGATAAAATCCAATTTCCCAACCTAAATTCCACCCAAAACCAGGACACTTCTCCACAAGCAGCCAATCCCCAAATCGATTGGTTCTACACCTTCACTGCACTGCGGAAGGTGTCCACCAAAGAAAAGCCCCATCTCCTGTGCCACCCGCAGTTCTAAATTTCTCCAAGCTTTGTGATCGGGCTTGGTCGAAATCACACCTGTATTAACCACCAAACCAGGAGACTTCATCCGGAGCTTGCCGGGATCCAATCGAAGGTGCAACACCCCTCGCATTGAAGCCACACTTCTCTCGAGCAAAGGTATGAGCTAATTTTTCATCCCGAGCTTCTAGAGATTCTCCATTTCGAATGCTTTAATTTCAATGCATGATAGCCGTATAGATGTGTTCGTCTCTTCAAGACGAATCCATAGAGCATGTTAACATGAAAATCCACGAGTATCGAGCGAGATCTGTGGATTTCAGCGCGGACGCGCTCCTCGGCGAGGACGCTCGGGGACGATGAACGGATGCCGTCCATTCAATACACGCGCGGACGGACGCGCTCGGGATGGCGTCGACTTCAGAGACGGTACGAGAACCGTTGGCCCGGGCTGCTGACTCAGGTGGTTGGCCGAATGGGGAGCGTCAAGCGACACGCGCATTTCGAGATGCCGAGGACGAGTCGGCGCCGCGTGATGGGTTTAGAAAATTAGGGGTATTTTTTGATTTATTTAATTCCCTAAACTTCAAAAAATTCATAACTCTGTGTAGAAAAATCAGAAAATAAAATAAAATACCTCGCTCGTTTTCAATTATATAATGAACGAAAAGAAATCATTTAATTTCATCAAGTATTTTATTTTTATAATTTATTTACCGCATACTTTTAATTCTCCATGCATGTATACAATTCACCATGGTGTACGAGACCATAGGGGCTTTAAGCTCTTCTGAATTGGGAACATTCTCTAAATTTTCCAAAGTCGAGGCCATCCCTATAAAAAGTATTGGATGCCAAATTCATGTTGCTGTTTTTGAGTTTTAATTCCAATAAATAGCATGTTGTGAAATATATTCTAGAAATTAATGATGTTTCTTATCACTCGCAGAACCCTAGGAAAAAATAGGTTTTGACTTAGTTCATTTAAAACAACCCTAATCGGCTTAAACACCCAAAATAGGTCTTTAATTAATTAGAGTTAACCATGCATCAAATTGACTTGAAATCAATTCTCCACTGACCTTTGTGATCAGAGGAATCCACCATAAAAAGCTGATACTGACCGACTTCGGTTAGCCTCACTAATCGGCCGATTAAGCCACTTAGCTATTTTAAACTTTAAAAATTCATAACTTTAAAAATACCTTTCAAAAATTCACCAAATTGGTTTTGGAGCCTCTCTGATATCAGGGGAATTAAGAAAATTAAAATTTCAATTTTCTAAAAAAGTTTCGATTTTTAATAATATTTTAATATTTTTAATAATTAAAAAATAATAAAAATCACAAAAATAATAAAATTCACCAAAATCGTCACATTTTGAATTTAAATCTATTAGAACAAATCCTACATTTTTCTTAGGTCTATTTAGCGAGATATTAAATTTTAAAGCTTTTTAAGGTAATTTTAAATTAAAAATGTATTTTCTAGCATTTTCACTAAAATAATTTTAATAAATCATAGAAAAATTAGAAAATTGCAAAATTTTCTGATTTCCTTGACATCAGAGAGATTTTTGAAAAATATTAAATTCATTTTTCAACATTTATTTTATTTTTAAATTAATTAAAACTCCAAAAATTAAAATAATTATAATAAAAATAATATAATTCAAAATCACTCAAAATTGGTCCAAGTGATCCTCTGGCTGGCTAGAATGTCCCCTAATTTTCTAAGGATAGAAACTTTCCCTGGTCATGTTATTAAATTTTCTTGAAAATCTCTATTTTCTACCAAAAATAATTATATAAATAAATTAAATACAGAAAAATCACATTTTCTCCTCTCATGTCTTTATCACATATGAGTGAAGTTACATAAAAATTTCAAGTTCATTTGAGTTCAATTTATGAGTTATGAAATTATTAAGCTTAAAGGTAGTGTTGGTAATTAAATTTTTTTTCAACCCTTAATTAAAACTTCTATATTTAATAAAAATTAACAAGTAAAATATTTGATCCTAATCTGATTTGGATGATTAAAATTTTAAATAATTAAAGGGTAGAAACCCATTAAACAATTTTAAAATAATTAAACCTTAATTAAACAATGGATTAAATTCTGAAGAATAATAAAATCGAATTATTAAAATAAAAAAGGATATTATTGTGAAGAGATTTATTTCTTTAATTTAAAAATCCCTAAATTAATTATCTCATTAATATTCAATTCTTAATTAAAATGATAACTCAAATTTAAATATTAAAAGTTAATTTAATCATTAAACTAAAAATTAAATTATTAAATCCTTTAAAAATTTCAATTAAAAATTAAAAAAAAAATTAAATTAAAAATTAAATTAAATTAAAGAAATTAAATTAAATTAAATTAAATTAAATTAAGATTAAAAAATTAAATTAAATTAAAGATTAAATTAAATTAAATCAAATTAAATTAAAATTAAACAAATTAAATTAAACAAATTAAATTAAATTAAATTAAATTAAATTAAATTAAATTAAATCAAATCAAATTAAATCAAATTAAATAAAAATTAAATTAAATTAAATTAAATCAAATTACATTAAAATTAAATCAAATCAAATTAATTAAACATCAAATCAAATTAAATTGAACTATATTGAATTAAATTAAATTAAACTCAATTAAGTTAAATTAAATCGAATTAAATATAACATCACCTAAAACGTAAAGAAATTTAAACATAAAGCAACTTCAACACTATTCCAAATTTAAACCCATTAACTTAAATTAAATCATTCGTCACCAATTGGCTTCATAGCCTTTTGCCATTATAACTCCTAAATGTATTAACATTAAATGAAATGTTACTTCACTTATGTGATATTCAAACGTCTTGGGCTTCACTCGAAAGAAGATAATAACAAAACTCAATTCCCTTGACGACAATTCATTCGTATAAATTAAACCCATCTTTAATTTAAACAATCCTGTAAAATATCGAAAAGATGTTTAAGATTATTCTTAAGCACTTCCTCAATACGATAGATGTTCATAAGAACAATCGACTTTTAATCGCTCTTTTCGATGAAGAAAATCATCCTTAAAAACCAAAACACAAAGAACCTGCATTAAAAGAGACGACTACCATGATTGAATTCGTGTAAAACCATAACCCTTACCTTAAATTTTCACTAAAGAACTCGCTTAAATATTCTAATTGTATTTTAAGTGTAGTTTCGGGATGACTCGAAAGACCCTCCGTGCACGCTTTTATTTTATTTGCAATTTACTTTCGCAATTTACATTATCGCAATTTATTTAACCGTACCGCACTTACTTTTCGCATGATAAACAACTCGTTGCATGAAAACCCACACCTTTAGGATAGTCCCTAAAACTCGAAACCAAAACTAAGTTAAAAGTCATTGCAAGAAAAACTCACCGCCACAACATTTCAAAATATAAAACAACTCAAAATTTAATCACAAACAGAACACAAAACTACAATTACAACTAAATTAAAACGTCCCGTCGGGATTTACCTGAATACCTCGATGATGTAACCTACGTGGTTAACGGGATTTCCCACTGCCTAAATGAAAGTGTGGAACTCATTCCGAAACAGTTTAGCAAATTCATCCTGACTAAGTGAATCCGATAAAAATAACGAAGCCTAAGGATGGAACCGCGGATCTTAACCGTGTCGTTATAATCAACTTTAAGATTTGTTTTAAATAAAACATAAAAAACACCTAGAAATTAAGATTTTCTCTAAACCAAAACACTTTTCTCATCCCCCGATTTACGACTTCTAAAACTAAACCTCTCAACAACAAGGAGCTCGAAGCATGAGGCGCATGGCCATCGTCATCACGCAAAACATGAGTCTACTTTAAGAAACTTTCCTAGAATTAAATAACCAAGCCATGTGATTTCGAGGTAGTTCGTCTAGTGCAACATAAATCCTCAACCTCTTTCTAAGTGCATTCGTATCGCAAATTAAACCCTAACCGGTCTTAGATTCCGAGGTAGTCGTTCGGGTACGACATAAACCCTCACATCTTCAAGGCTATTTCGTATGATTCTATCATATAAATATAAGTCCTAATTAATTAAAATTGGCAAAATCAAAACATTTAAATAAAATATTGTGACTTTCTTAAATCCAAGCCAAACAATGTGATAGTCGGGAAATTACCGAAGTTCACTTCGAATCGCGATTTCTCCTACTTTTCTCTTCCTTCGGATTCACAAAACAAAATGTTCCAAACTTCGATCCATTCTATCGAAATTCCAAAATTTAACCAAAATCTTAAACTTCGAAATCCTCGAGAGCGTAATTATCGGACACATCGAGAGTTTTCAGGGTGATTCCCATCACTTAAGATGTAATTAACTATGTGGGCTTGCCCCCATAGTGAATTTTAAAGAACTCAGTGTAATATAAACCCTCGTTTAATGTTTTCATATTGCTGTGAATTTTGTTACTATAAAATTGGTTCGCGTACCAAACCGTATGTCACAATCTTCTAGTTTTATTTAACGAGCCCCACCGTCAAGCAAAGGTGTCCATCCTTGTGATGACACAATTCGCTCGAGGTGCGATGCCTGCTTATATAAACTACTTCGTATGTGAGATCTATTTAATCTCATATCTTAAAACCTTCAAATTTAAAATTATTTTCAAAATTAAATACTACTTTTCAAATTATTTATTTTAATTAAATTAAAAATTCGCCGACGCTCGTTAAAGCGACCCCCTTTAAAATAACACACAACCTAAAATATGCCGACAAACATTTCTGCGACTTCCGCTGTGAAAATTCTCTCTCCATTATAATCGATAATTCTCGTTTTCAAAATTCCAGAAAGGCATCCATGTCCTAGCTGGATCAAACTACCCTTCTTTCCGTTGGAATACTATGCGTTCATTTCATTCGAATGAGTATAGCCAACATTCTCTCGATTTAGGAGCCACCGTTTAGACACCCCTAAACAGAGGTTCCGAGATCCTTTTACCTCATTTCGAGGTGGAAGGACTCTGGGTCAGTGTTGGCCAGAGTGATCCTTCGAGTCGAGAAGTCTTCGCTTAAGACTTTCTTTTCCTTTTCAACTCGAATCGATTCTTTACCTTCTCTACACCTTTCGAACATTCCGTTCTAAATAAACAAACCCTCTAATAAGTGATTCTTTTAACAAATGATTCCTTCTTATAAATACATGAACAAGAATGAGTTCGACTTTTCAATTCCTTTCTTCTCGTCCTAAAGAAAAGAAGCATAATCTCGCACCGACAATCCTAATCTACCCCCGCAAAATGGAAGCCCCGAACCGATTTTCCTTCACCAACGGACCTGGACTTCGCCGTCTATAAGGATGAGCTGCCCGGACAATGGGATCATCCGATCTGATAGTGGATTCTCGAAAACACGAACGTCAAGGTCACCGACGCTCCCACTTTGCACCGACGAACAAGGTATCTCAAGCCGAGGGAACCGCTCGCTCGAGTTCAACCTTAGATCGACCCAGCAAGAGCTTCCTCCCCCTCGCAAAGGATCCGTACCGTATGAGTACTCGTCTTCTCAGAGAACTCGTTCTTACTAACCCCACCGGTCTAGTCAAGCTTCGCACCTACCCCGACTTCGCCAAATCAAAGGGGAAAGAAATCCGTAACTAGCTGGTAAACTCCACGCGGTGGTACAACATCTTCTCCGTAAGACCTTCAAGTTGGAATCGGGGTCCAAGCTCAAAGATTCCATCACCGACAAGGACCCAAAGAAGAACAAGCAGAAGGATCGCTTATAGCTGTGAGTTGCCGAGATCGTCTCGCAGGAAATTCCAGAGTCGCTGCATATACACCGGCTGCACATACACCCGCCGCTCGACTACATACCACTTTTTGGGAGGAAGCGTGTTCCATCCCCTCTCCGCCGCAAAGGACGAGGAGAATGTTCGCAAGATTGCCGCCACACTCGCCTCGCCCCGCATACTACAACGATACTCGCAAGAAAAGAACTAGAACTACGCCTTGGGTTGCTCGATCGCAAACTTTGGTGTAAAAGTTAGCAAAGAAGAAAATCACCAGACGGAGATTCTACGATGATGTATGGTGCTACCAAATCCCGCTTGGACTCTAGTAGAACCCCATCATGATGTAAAAACCAAGCAAAATAATGAAGGCTAGTCCGCCCTGTCGTCTCGCATTGCGTATTGTGGAGGATACCACCTTCCGCATTTGGCCGACGTACTATCCGGTCCTAGACCTTTTGCTGCTGGGATGGTAACAGGCGTCCCACCACCGGGCACCGAGATCGAAACACAGCCCCGAGAAAGAAAGTCTCGCCGTAGGAGGCCGGAATCAAGAAAGCAAGCATCGCGATAAAGGGGACCTCGTGAAAAAGGACCCGCAGCTATCGCATGACAACCGCAAAGACGTTACGTAAAGCTCCGCTAGAAGATGCCATGGAAAAGCCGAGAACCGATATCCGACGATCGGGCAAAAGAAAGAGAAAAAGTTCGGAGATGAGATTGATTCACCTGAGTTCATGGACGACGAACATGCAAATCAATATGGTCGAGACACGAGCTTCCATCGCCTTCGCAGGTGCCCGTGTACCGCGTAAAGAGAGGAGTCGAACCGATGAGAAGACGCCTTCAGAAAAGGACGACACGATCGCTCAAAATTGGCGAAAAGGATGGAAGAGATGGCCGTAGCTCCGGCCACTTCCGCAGCCGGCACAACCACATGCAGAGACACCCCCGCAGGTCATTCACAGACGGGAGGAAAGGAGATTTACATCCGTCACCTAGATGACCACTCGAAAAGGATACAACACAAAGTATGATCCTGGAAGATATCAAGAACTCTGTGAGAACAGCAAGGCGAGAAGTTCTTAGTACAATCAAAGAACGGGACATCCATTCGGACGGGCAGACCTACCGTAAGAATTCGACGTTGTCCAATACCCGAAAGGCTTCGTACCACCTCTCGTTCAAGACCTTCGACGGAACCGGAACCCCCGACAAGATGCTGTACACTGCGCGCTATAATGCCGCGGGAGCGATGCGTTACTCTTCCGACGCCCGTCGCACCGTCAGAATCGCCTTCGACCTGCATGCGTACCACTCAATGGCTCTGCGGAAGACATTCTCGCAGCTAGAGAGCCTCTTCATCAAGCGATTTGCCGGAGCTCAAAGACCACATCACTATGTGATTTAGTGGCAGAGAAACAAAGGCCGAATGAAACTTTGGTGGATTACATACTTCGATGGAGAAACTCGAGCATGAAGTGTGAACCACAACCGCAAGAACAACATGCGCCTAAGATCTTGCTTAAAAGCATTCACGGCCCGATGCGCCTCCTCAAAGGATTCAGCTCACAAGACTTTCAGAAGTTGTTAAGCAAGGCCGGAAGCTTCAAAAGAAGAGGCGGTACAATTAAGTTTCGCCGACAAGACCTGACAAGCACAGAAGACCTTCGAAAAGAACCGGATCATTGCAAGAATGGGATAAAGGCAAGCAACCGATGCAAATACAACCAGACGGTCACAAGCATAACAGACTAATAAACAACCTGTGTCCAAATATCATCACTTCCGTTAGCATTTAACAACCGTCCGCAATGTACATTAAGGGAACTTCGAGCAGAGAATATCCGTTCAAAAATGAAGCGCATCGAAAATGTTTCAGAAATTAACGAAGACCTTCCGCATTTCCAAATTTCGCAGCCTAAAAGACCAGAGGAAGTCAACAAGAACGGTGATCCCAACTTTTGCCCCTACCATCTGATGCTCGGGCACAAGATAGAAGATTGCATTACCTTTAAAAGTTGGCTCAACGACAACCTTCGAAAAGGAATATGTAACAATCCCGAAGGAGTACATGACAGAACCTGTGTAAAGGAGGTTTCGTCAATGTTATCTCAACCGATCCCGTCATTCCGATGCATCCCTATGCAATCGACGATGGATGGATCAATGCCTTGACGAGGTCTTCGAAGAAGATTTTAGACGCATCCGAACCGCTTCGGTGCGAGCTTCAATCTGCAGTTCGAGACATGTTAAACCGGTACTATCACTTGCGATAAGAACCACCTCGAAAGGAGACGATCGAAGAAAAGAAGAAATCGACGAAGAAGAGGGGACTTGTGACTCCTAAGGCGCGTACTGTGGCCGCTTATCCTAGATAGTTGTTTCCGATTCGTGTGAGAAATCCTCGAACCTCTCGATTTTGTATGATTATCTCGCTCACTTTGGTGGATCATATAATGATAGTGGTGATTGGGTTGCCACGTTTTTGATCACCGTTTCTAACGATTACGTAACTAGCGACAATCCGACATCGACTTCGATACTCAACAAAGAATTCTCAACTTATACACGATCTCGACGAGCAAAATAACGAAGAAGACATCCATCAAGGAGGCTACGAGAGTTCAACAAGCAACGGACATATCCGTGAGTTTCTATGAGCTCCGCTACGATGAGTCGAGCCTTCGTATTTTGAAGATAATCCGGAAGAGCCCGTCATTCCGATTCGTGAGGAGACACCGACAAGTTCAACACTAGATTCCGAAGAAATTGGCGAAGTCAACTCGAGAAGTGGAAAGTTCTACCTCCAAGAATGGGTCCAAAAGACAAAGGAAAGCATGTGGTTGTTCAAGAATAACCAACCCAAACAGTAATAGCCACTCCATTCGAGAAGAAGCCGAGACGCGTGAGAACAAAGGGACTACACCGTGTTAGCCCATCTTAGGAAACCACCTACCAACCGAGCATTTACGATGCTCTCATCTTATCAAAGGAGACGAGAGAAGCTCGATCGCGGCCTTACTCGATCCGCAAATTCGCTACCAAATGGCCGGAGATTCCTGCATGAGGTTTGCTCGTTAAAGGAACAATGGCGCGTTACCTTCACTGACAACGACCTACTGATTGGGATGCCAGAATACAACCGACCGGTTGTACATTCTTGGGCCACAATCGTGGGAAGTTTACGTCCCGAGTATTGTGATCCAGAGCATCAATCAATATAATGAGTCTTCGAACACTAAAGATATTTGAAACTGGATGCTCGCTAGCTCGAAGCGTACAAAATGTTATTAAGAGTGATTCAACCGTAAAGGAGAAAGAGCCCTCGGTCAATAACGCTATCGATGAAGACCGGTGACTTAGCAAAGACAACCGCAAAATTTCACATAATCGATTCGAAACGTCGTTCAACGCTCTATCGTGCCGACCATGGATACATGAAAACAGGATGGTACCATCATCTCGCATCGCTGCATCAAATACTACGATGAGGGGAACAAGGCATCAAAGGTGACTTGCAACCATTCGTACATGAGATCGGAATCCATGAAGATGCAAATTATTATGCACCGCCAAAGAAAACGATCTTCTCCGCAGATACCTCAGAATAAATGAAGCAAAGAAAGTTCAGGACAACGAAGAACCCGGGGTTCTAGTCCAATGTGCTCACCACCACTCCCTTCCGGCGAGATGGTGAAGGTTTCTCCACAACTAGCATCCGAGGTCGAGGCCGGTAGACGTTAGACAAGCTGATACAGGAAACCAAACATCAATGTCGGGACAAGATAGTTCTAAAGAACAAAAAGAAATCAAACAAGAAGCAAATGCAATAAGTCGGAAGAAGCCGCAATTCAAGATCTCCCCGAAGATGAAAAGAATGAAGAATATAAATCAATGTACGAGAAGATTAACCACTACGTACATACTATGACCCTAACCCCGATCCATTCTAACAAGATCGAGGTGGCTTATGGCCAAAGAGGTACGTAACGATGGTGCAAGGCCAATCAAATTCTACCGTGAAGCTTCTACCTCCAAACCGAAATAATGTACAATTCGAAGATGTCACTTCATCGAATTAATGGAATTACCTTTTCGAGTAGACTTCGTGTTCAAAATTTAATTCAACGTGGTTTCTTTCCTCGATACCCGACAAAAGAAATAATCAAGAACATTTTGAAAAATTATGGAATAACTCCTACGTCCACCCAATTCAAAGCATGGTCTCGGATTCGGCACGTAGGTCACGGACGATATCGATTCTTGTCAAGCTGTCACTCGTCAATCCAATGAAAACCGTACGGAAACTACGACGAACTCGAAGATGTACAAATCGAGACGCTCCACCGAATTCGAAGAAGAAATTAAATCTACAATGGGGATGAGTTGACGGAAGTTAAATTAGGTACTAGCGAAGAGCCTAGACCTACCTTTGTTAGCTCCTTACCAAAAAAGAAGATTACTTAAGAAATAATTAAATTATTAATGGAATTTAAAGACTCGTTTTGCCGAACTACGATGAGATGTGATTAGCCCAGAGGTCGCGCCCATGTTAGGAGTGGATCCTACTTCGTCCTGGCCGTACAAGGTCCTTAAGAATGCGTGTGTAAATCGAACAACAAGTCATACTCGAAGTTAAAAAGCTAATAGACGCTAAATTTGTCCGCGAAGAACAATACCCGACTTGGTTACCCAATATGGTGCGACGGGAAGAAGAATGGTCAGATCGAATCGTGTGACTTCGTAGATTTAAACAAGGCATGTCCAAAGGATGAATTCTCTACCGATCCTAGAATTAATGATCGATACCGGGCTTCAACACATGAAATATTCTCGTTCATGGATGGATCTTCAAAGATACAACCGCATAAAAATGGCTCCAGAAGATGAAAAGCTTACGCATTCGTAATCGATCGGAGTATTTTGCTACACAAGAATGCCATTCGGATCGAAGAACGCAGAGCACCTACCGCAGAGCAATGACAAGAATTTTGATGATCTCATCCAAAATCAAGTCGAATGCTACGTGGACGATGTGGTCATCAAAAGCAAAGTAAAGAAACCAACCGTATGATTCGAGAATCATTTTCGAACGATTAAGACAATTTAACCTTAAGATGAATCCCTTTAAAATGCGACTGCGTCACCTCCGGAAATTCTGTGGATTCGTCGTCCGACATCGTGGGTCTGAAATCGACCCGAAAAGATTAAAGCTATCTTAGAAATGTCGCCTCCCAAAACCTTAAAACAACTACGATCTTTTCAAGGGAAGCTTCGGCATATATCTTCGACGCTTTATTCCAAACTCCGTCGTGGGGTGTCACCTTCTCGCACTAGTTAAAAGGACGCCAAATTTATTCGAAGAGAATAAGGCCTTCGAGACATTAAACAATATTTAATGACACCTCCCGTCTTAGCAGCCTCTACCTGCATCGCCGATACTTTACACCGCAGCTCTAGACGACTTCTGAGCCCCCGTTAGCCCAGTCAATGATGAGGGTAGCAGTGCAACGCTCTTCACTACTTAAGCTTTCGCCGTTTACTTCCGACGGATGTAAGGTATCCCGTTAATTGAAAAGCATTGTTTGGCTCGATCTTCGCCGCTCAAAAGCTCAGCACTACATGCTTTCTCATAAGGTCAACCTGATCTCGGTTTAATCCATTGCAATACTCGATGACTCGTCCAACACTTTCTCGCATCACAGATGGTCAATGATAAGGCTGCAATTCGATATAACTGTACCTCTCGCGTGCCGTAAAGGGACAAGTCTTAGCAGATTTCCTCGCAGCGCACCTTGCCTACAGAATCTCCTCTCAATGATGATTTGCCGTATGAACAAATAATGAACCTAGAAGATCCCGATGATCGACGTTGGGAATTATATTTCGACGAGCATCTTCAAAGACACAAAAAGATGAAGAATCGCAAGTGATAAAGGCCCTATAAGGTGACCCAAGCAATTCTTATAACACCAGAGCTAGGGGATGTTAAGATACTCCTACCACTACGTAACCGTGTACAAACAATGAAGGTATCACGAAGCCCTCATACCGTAGACCGGAATTAGCTATTCAAATGGGGATAACAGACATCAATATCTACGGGATTCGCAGCTAATCATTCACGTATCGCCTGACAATACGTACCTAAAGCCAAGACTCGAACAATATTTCCAAACATGCCACAAATTCGTTGGAACAGATTCCAAATGCATACAATCTACAAAATTCCCGCAAAAAGAAAACGCATACAGACAAGCTTTTGAAATTATTCGCAAAAGAATTTGCCCGTTTCGCAAGATGAATCAAATGTTGTCACTCATGGACGTCAGTCCTATCACAAATGGACATGCATATCAACACACAACCGAAAAGAAAAAGAATCAACAGAAGAAAGGATGAACAGCGTAAGATCATGGCGCCCATCGATGCATCATTTCCGCAAACAAAAAGAGTTACCAGACGATAGGTCGCTACCCCATCGATCAAGAAAAGAACTCGTCTTACGCATTAATAAACAACACATCGTATGTGGCTAGTCTTGATCAAATGCGGCTAAGGTGCTTAAGCGGGTCCGAGGCCCGAAATCGTTGAAGAGGTGCATTCAGGGCTCCGTGGCGCTCACTACCGGGTCCAAAGATGAAAATGAAAATTAAAAGACCAGGTGCGCTACCGGCCCTCGATGATGACCGACCGCATGAAAATCGCCAAGAGCCGTCACCAATGCCAAGTGCACGGAGCGGTTCTACACCAACCTCCGAATGTGCTACATCCGACACCGTGTCGCGGCCATTCGAATGTCAAAGCACGATATAGCAACTGCTGTAACCACCATCTTCAAAGGACATCGTTTCATTCTTAAGTGCCACAGATTACTTTTCCAAGGGCAAGAGGCGCTCCACTTAGAGAAGTGAAAGCACACCACGTGCTACAGTTTTTCAAGAACCAAGTTGTCTACCGTTTCGGAGTGCCGCGCAGATCATCTCGTATACTTGGGCCGCATTCGTGCTACACACAAATCAACAATTTTGTCGAGACACGGAATCGACCGGGCGATACTCAACAATTTACTACCCAAGAGCAACGGTCTCGCTGAGGCTTTTAATAAACTCTCGTTCAAATCTTAAAGAAAACCTTAACACGATAATAAGAGAATTGGCACGAGAAATTGTTAGAAGCCTTATGGGCTCACCTGACAACTTTCCACCCTACTCAAGTCACACCTTACGCCCGGGGTGTATGGGTCCGAGGTGTTGTTACTCAGAGGTTCAAATTTTCCTTCACTCGTAATCGTTACTGCAAACAAGATCACGACAAGAGAACGCCAAATTACTACTCGAAGAATTAGAATACGAAGGGAAAAGACTTGCAACGCAATGTAATTTAGAACTATACCAAGCTAAGATGGTTCAAGCCCATGACAAACCGGTCCGCCTACAACCTTCAAAGTCGGGTGACTTGCCCGTTCTCAAGAGACCTATTCGCAGACACCGCAAGATAGACGAAAATTCGAACCCACTCGGGAAGGACCGTTCGTGGTCAAACAAGATAATTCGTGGAGGTTCCTACCGCCCAATGAATCGTCAGTGAGAACGACATATGCTTCGCATCAACGGACGATACTGGAAATAGTATTACGCTACCCGATGTTTCGAAGGAATGAATTCTCATCCCTAAGAAACACGGGCGAAGTAATTACTATGATCGGGTCCGAACCCAAAAAATAAATAAAAATGTGTTAAAATAAATAAAGTCATGATAATATGTTTTCCCTTGTTTTCTTTTCCAAATCAAAATCTCTCTCGATCTTATCCTACTTCATTCCTCGTTAAATTAAAAATATATAAAAAATGTATCTTTAATAAACATTTTTCTTAATGTTCTCGTTTCAAGATAAATGATCCTTTTCCTCGTCTTTCGGGCATAAATGTCGAATCAGCGGTTATCCAACTTTAAGAATGGCGTAAGCCTCGCACTCGATGAAAAGAGGTGAAAGATGGAGCGATAATCGATATCACTCGGATTTCACACCAGCAAAGCCTACAAGACGAGGAAAGTGACCGGGTCCCGCTAACCGAGAAGAACTACCCTGCGGCATACAAGGATGAAAGTGGGTGGCCCAAGCCACCAATCCAACAACAAGAAAAGAAAAGCAAACACCGAAGAAGATAAGAAAATGAAGTCCGTAGTCGCCACAAATGAGGCGTACCTGGCCGCCGCGCCTACGTAGATTCATGAAGTTCGAAGGGCTACTCTCAGCGCCCACGCAACGAAGAAATAAGAATCGCCATATCCGTAAGATGTTAACAAAACCACTTCGGCGGGACCGCGACGAGATGGGCCACAATGCCGCACATACACTCGAGGACACCGGCTCACTCGGAACCCGAAGAAAGGAGGCACGTTCCTGTGGATACCGCAAAGAATCAGGGAAATCTCCGGTAAGATCGAAGAAAGAAGGCTACACGCCACCGATAGAACCACCAATAATGCATGACCTTGTTACAGGCAGCAACCCCGGGGGATGTCCCGAATGGTGGATCATCCCCCGAGGAACCGAGGTATGCAGAGAACGGAAGGGATCGAACCATATATCCCACAATATGTCACAAGGCCTCGCCATCTCAGATCATTCCGGAATGACGAGTCGGAGAGAATGCAAATGTTGAAAAGAAAACCTCGAATACTTCGAGAGAATTAAAGGAAGAAGAATCAACATACTAGAGGGCCTCAAGCTGAGCATACCTATCGTATTCCTTTAATATGAACAACAAAGAATCGTGATCGTATCCGGATTTGTAAGAATGGGCCGAGCAGCGCCAAGGGAGAATACTCGTCGAACCCCCGAGGAGGATGCCAGTGGAAGGGAAGAATCACATTACAATGCGGATGCTGCTACAACTTCGCTCGAAGACAGAAGGGAAACCCACGGAATACTCCGTCACGGCAAGTAGATCCGATGCCATTAGTCATCAAGAGAATGGTAAAAAGATTGATAACATGGAGGGTACTCGCCACAGATTGCATACCCAATAGTTGCATTATCAACATCTACAAACAAAGGTGACCGCATACTCCCACATATAGATCACCACGATTTCGCCGACCTTCGCACGCCCTTTCCCGAACGAGTGTAACATCATGCTCGGATCCGACCTCCCACAACAGCCCGGTGAGTTCCGAGGGCCGCAGCTGCTACCTTTACCGGGTAGGTTCCGTCATGATACTGAAGGGCAACGGAGCGATTTCGCTAAGCATTGCATACTGTGAGTGCCAAGAAGCGGATCTCGCTTACTTTCAAGAGAATGACGACAGAAGACACCTTACCATTTCCAACTGCATCCCGCAGCTAGAGAACCTCCGACCTTACGAGCCGTGAGTTACATGAGATATCACACCTCCAATGTACATCCATACGGCATCCTTGCCAAGGATGGCTTGTGATGTTATCGACCATGTACCCTACTATTCGACATGGATTTTTTGACAGATGCTTCTTTGGATGGACCAATGCGTACTCATACAAATTGCTTTCAGGTCTACATGCATCATGAAATGCATTCCGCATCAAGTTGTATGATGTATTTTCAACATGATTGGAATGAAAGTGACCATGTCACATTTTTGGCCTTCACCTCTTTGTGCAAATTGATCAGAAACGCCATTAAAGCAAATGAACTTCGAACACAAAGAACGTAAAAGAAATAAAAAAAGGATAAAAGAAAACTTTCTTTAAAGATCTAAAAATGAAAAACACCAAATTCACATGAACATTAAATAAACGATAAAATAAAATTTGAATCATTAAAAGATAAACGAAATCAACATAAATGTTAAATCAAATCACAAATCAAATTCTCAATCAAATTCCAAATCCACTCCCGATCAAGTTTCAAATTTGATCTTCCAAATTTCAAATCAAATCTTAAATCAAATTTCGATCGAGTTCAAACTCATCCTTCCAAATCTCAAATTCAATCTTTCCAGATTTCAAGTCTCAATCAAATTCAAATTCAATTTCTTCCAGATCTCGAATCAAATATCAATCAAATCAAATTCAAACTTTTGGGTCAAGGATTTTACATCCAAGACTGCACTGCTTTAGGATTCTTTCCTATTGCACTGAAATACATCAAATTCAAACTTTTGGGTCGAGGATTTTACATCCAAGACTGCACTGCTTTAGGATTCTTTCCTATTGCACCGAAATACATCAAATTCAAACTTTCGGGTCGAGGATTTTACATCCAAGACCGCACCGCTTTAGGATTCTTTTCCTATCGCACTAAAATACATCAAATTCAAACTTTTGGGTCGAGGATTTTACATCCAAGTCCGCACCGCTTTAGGATTCTTTTCCTATTGCACTCGAAGTACATCAAATTCAAACTTTCGGGTCGAGGATTTTACATCCAAGAATGCACTCGCTTTAGGATTCTTTCCTATCGCACCGAAGTACATCAAATTCAAACTATTGGGTCGAGGATTTTACACCCAAGACCGCACCGCTTTAGGATTCTTTCCTATTGCACCGAAATACATCAAATTCAAACTTTTGGGTCGAGGATTTTACATCCAAGACCGCACCGCTTTAGGATTCTTTTCCTATCGTACCGAAGTACATCAAATTCAAACTTTTGGGTCGAGGATTTTACATCCAAGACCGCACCGCTTTAGGATTCTTTTCCTATTGCACCGAAGTACATCAAATTCAAACTTTTGGGTCGAGGATTTTACATCCAAGACCGCACCGCTTTAGGATTCTTCCCTATCGCACCGAAATACATCAAATTTAAACTTTTGGGTCGAGGATTTTACATTCAAGACCGCACCGCTTTAGGATTCTTTCCCTACGACACCGAAATACATCAAATTCAAACTTTTTGGGTCGAGGATTTTACATCCAAGATCGCACTCGCTTTAGGATTCTTTCCTTATTGCACCGAAATACATCAAATTCAAACTTTTGGGTCGAGGATTTTACATCCGAGACCGCATCGCTTTAGGATTCTTTCCCTATCGCGATGAAATACATCAAAATCAAACTCTCGAGGTTAAGGATTTTACATCTAATATCGCATTGCTCCGAGATTTCTCCTCATCGCAATGATTTAATCCGATCAATTCAATTTTCTTTCGAGGTCAAGATGTTACATCTACAACCTCGTAATTCCAATTTTCATTTCAAATCAAATCCTTCAAATTAATCTCGACAAACTTCAATCTAAATCGAAACTCCAAACTAAAATCTAAACTCACACATCAAAACTTAAATTGAAACAAAATAAAATCTAAATCGAAATTCCCCGTGTCATGTGATTTGGGATTCATCTCCTTTTCCTTTCCCCGCCGAGAGTTCAGGAATCTCCGGTTTCGTAGATATACTTGCTACTCCCCAGCTGAAAACTCCTCTATTTCGTCCTAAGTTTGTCACTTGGATGTTTGTGTTGGTTTTGTTGATCGCTTCGGTCAACACCAATACGCGCGGTGTGCTCCGTCAGCTCACCACACCTATCGGGGGTCCATTTGTCGACCTCATTTTCGATGAGGTCTTCTCTTCTTCTTTAAGTACTTAGGATCTAGCCTTAGGCTTTTCCTTCGACTATCTTAGAAGACTAGAATCGGGACCCACCTTTTAGAAATTCAAACCACTTCTTAACTCCCCGCAAACTCCACAAACTCGACCGTAGACCCCTAATCACCTGGAGGGTCGAAATCGATGCGGAAGTTTAAAGGATGAGTTCCTATAGACTCTTTCGGCCTTAGGATCGCCTCTGGCGGCCCAGTCTCGGTGAAGGGGCCGACTTACACACACACTACACTTATACACTACACCTATACATTACACTTTTCACACACCCATACTTAACTCGACCTCCCGACTCATGTGGGTGATTCACATGGATGGTCCTTAACCCCTAAGCCCTCGCAAGCAGGGTTAGGAACAACATAAATGAATGCCTCAAATGGGTCCCTTCATGGCTCATATGGGCTTGATATGGCTTCATGGCTCAACCAAAATGACTTCTTTCCACTTACATCCACCCAATCTTCAATTTTCCAAATTTTCAATTTTCGACCCCCGGACCCTACAACCGCTCACCTACCCAAAACCCCCGAAATTACCCAAATTTCTCAAAATTTCCAAATTACCCAAAATTCTCCAAAATCATTCCCAAACATTTCCACATCACTTAAATTGATCATCCATACCCAAAAATACCAAAAATTCCAAGAAAACCTCCCAATACCCTCCAAATACCCAAAATACCCCTCTTGACCTAAAAATCCAAAAATTCAGAAAATTTCCAGAAAATTCCAGAAAATCCCAAATATTCCCAATTTCATTTTGTCCAACTACACCATGGGCCAATTTTGTCAATTTACCCTACCGTTATCAAAACCCCCAATTTGATCCATTTTAACCCTAAGTGAACCCAATGTCAAACCAAACCTACCCAACTGATCCCAATTTTGGTCCAATTCAATTCTAAACTTCAATTCAATATCCCAAATACCAATCTAGACCAAATCCAAGCCCAATTTGATTGACATTTGGATCCAATCTCACTTTTGGCCTTAAATCCCAATTTGGACCCATGACCCAAACCTAACCCAAACTCACCCAATTCAATTCCAATTAACCCCAAATCTTTTCTAAATCTTCCTTAACATTCCCACAAACAAAATACTAACATGATTTGCCCAAAATTTAGACCCAAACCCCACTCAAATTCAACCTAAAGCTAAAAGGCCCATTTTTGACCTAAACCCAAACCTAACCCAAATGAGCCCGAACCCCAAAATCAAAGCCCAACCAAAGCCAAAACCTCTTTGAAACACTCCCATAAACATTTCTCAACATTGATTTTATATCAATTTCAACCCTAGCCAAACATTAGCCCAAGTTAGCCCAATTTGACCTACATAGGCCCACTTACCAAATAAATCTAAATTCAAACCAATTCAACTCCAAATCACACCAAATTGATTCCAAGCCCTTCATAGAACATCCCTAAACCAATTATGACATTATTTGACAAAGTCCTTCACAAAATCTTTACCCAAATGCCCATCCTAAAATCAAAAAGCCCATTCCCCTTAAACTTTCCTAAAAGCCCACTTCACCACATTCAAAAGCCCAAATCCATCCAAAGCCCACATGGCATTTCCCCTCATCATCCATTTAATCAAAATCACCCCTAAGTTTCAAAATCATCAATTAAACCATTACAAATCAAGCTTCATGCAAATTTTCACCAAAATATCCAAAATTCTTAAAACCCATTTCCATGAAATCGACTCAACTTTCCCCAAGCCAAAGACAAGCCATGCAAGCCATGGACAAGCCACATGAAGCCATGGAAGGCTTCGACATGCGACCATGCCATTAATGGTAAAAGGAGGGGCCCCTTTCCTAATCTTTCATTAAGCATTTTTTACCTTAAGCATGTCACACACTAAACCATGTTTAGCCACCTCATCATGGATAGACCCCACACCACTCTCCCTCGGCCGACCCAACCGATCCTCTCAGCCCAAAATCAGAGCCATGGGGAGGTGCACCCAACCCAAACCAATGGGCTGACCAAATTAAGGCCAAAATGACCCCCTCCCCATTCCATTTTAATTCAAAGCCTTTACACATGGCAATTGCCAATCGATTGCACAAACCTCCAACCCCGACCCACCCGGACCCGAGGGTGACCCATGCCCGCCGGCCACCGCCCGGATCGCCGGAAAACACCATGGCCGAGACCTCGGGAGGAGCCAAAGTTTGGAATTCCCACTCGCCGAGCCGCCCCATGCCAAATGGTCACTATGACTGTTCTTCTCCTCACCGCAGCAGCTCGATCCCATGCCTCAACTCCCCCGGAAGGCTCTCCAACCTCTCCTATTTAAACCCCTCACCCTCACGGCCATGGAGGAGAGTTACACAAACCTCGCCGAAACCTCGCCAAAATTGTTCCAAACCCTTCTCCACCCTTAGAGCAGCTTGAGCCCCGTTGTCAATTTGCCCTAATCCCCACCGATAAAATCCAATTTCCCAACCGAAATTCCACCCAAAACCAGGACACTTCTCCACAGTCGAGCCAATCCCCAAATCGATTGGTTCTACACCTTCACCGTACCAAGGGAAGGTGTCCACCAGCAAAAGCCCCATCTCCGAAGCCACCCAAGTAGCTCCAGCCTCCAAGCTTTGTGATCGAGCTTGGTCGAAATCACACCTGAGACAATTCACCGCACTCAGGAGACTTCATCCGGAGCTCGCTGGATCCAATCGAAGGTGCAACAACTCTCGCATTGAAGCCACACTTCTCTGAGCAAAGGTATGAGCTAATTTTTCATCCCGAGCTTCTAGAGATTCTCCATTTCGAATGCTTTAATTTCAATGCATGATAGCCGTATAGATGTGTTCGTCTCTTCAAGACGAATCCATAGAGCATAAGAACATGAAAATCCATCGAGTATCGAGCGAGATCTAGTGGATTTAGTGTGGACGGCTCTCGGCGAGGACGCTCGGGGACGATGAACGGATGCCGTCCATTCAATACACGCGCGGACGGACGCGCTCGGATGGCGGTCGGACCGGAGACGGTACGAGAACCGCGGGGCCCGGCCGCCGACTCAGTGGCGGCGTCGAATGGGAGCGCGACACGCGGCGTTTCGGAGATGCCGAGGATGAGTTGGCGCCGCGTGGATAAATAGAAAATTAGGGTATTTTTTGATTTATTTAATTCCCTAAACTTCAAAAATTCATAACTCTGTGTAGAAAAATCAGAAAAATAAAATAAAAATACCCTCTCGCTCAGCTGAATGGAGGAGAATAATGTTGAAAAGAAATCATTTAATTTCATCAAGTATTTTATTTTTTATAATTTATTTACTCTCTGCATACTTTTAATTCTCCATGCATGTATACAATTCACCATGGCATGAGACCATATGGCTTGCCTCAATTCGGGAACATTCCCCGAATTTTCCAAAGTCGAGGCCATCCCTATAAAAAGTTATTGATTTTTCAAATTCATGTTGCTGTTTTGAGTATTTTAATTCCAATAAATAGCATGTTGTGAAATAAATTCTAGGAAAATTTGGTGATGTTTCTTACGACCAGAGAACCCTAGGAAAAATAGGTTTTGACTTGGTTCATTTAAAACAACCCTAATCGGCTTAAACACCCAAAATAGGTCTTTAATTAATTAGAGTTAACCATGCATCAAATTGACTTGAAATCAATTCTCCACTAACCTTTAGGATCAGAGGAATCCACCATAAAAGTTTGAGGTCAATCGGACATCGGTTAGCCCCACTAATCGGGTCGATTAAGCCACTTAGCCATTTTAAAATTTAAAAATTCATAACTTTTAAAATACCTTTCAAAAATTCACCAAATTGGTTTTGGAGCCTCTCTGATATCAGGGGAACCTAAGAAAATTAAAATTTCAATTTTCTAAAAAAGTTGATTTATAATAATATTTTAATATTTTTAATAATTAAAAAATAATAAAAATCACAAAAATAATAAAATTCACCAAAATGTCACATTTTGAATTTTAATCACATAGGAACAAATCTCACATTTTTCTTAGGTCTATTTAGTGAGATATTAAATTTTAAAGCTTTAAGGTAATTTTAAAATTAAAAAAATGTATTTTCTAGTATTTTCACTAAAATAATTATAATAAATCATAGAAAAATCAGAAAATTGCAAAATTTACTTCTCTGATTTCCTTGACATAAGAGAGATTTTTGAAAAATATAAAATTCATTTTTCAACATTTATTTTATTTTTAAATTAATTAACACTCCAAAACTTAAAATAATTATAATAAAAATAATATAATTCAAAAAATCACCAAAATTGGTCCAAGTGATCCTCTGGTCATTAGGAATGTCCCCTAATTTTCTTAAGGACAGAAACTTTCCCTTGGTCATGTTATTAAATTTTCCTTAAAAATCTCTATTTTCTACCAAAAATAATTATATAAATAAATTAAATACAAAAAAATCACATTTTCTCCTCTCATGTCTTTATTGACATATGAGTGAAGTTACATAAAAATTTCAAGTTCATTTGAGTTCAATTTAGTGAGTTATGAAATTATTAAGCTTAAAGGGTAAAGTGGTAATTAAATTTTTTCAACCCTTAATTAAAACTTTAGGTTTAATAAAAAATTAACAAGTAAAATATTTGATCCTAATCTGATTTGGATGATTGAAATTTAAATAATTAAAGGGTAGAAACCCATTAAACAATTTTAAAATAATTAAACCTTAATTAAATAATGGATTAAATTTGGAAGAATAATAAAATTGGAATTATTAAAATAGGGATATTATTAGGAAGAGATTTATTCTTTAATTTAAAAATCCCTAAATTAATTATCTCATTAATATTCAATTCTTAATTAAAATGATAACTCAAATTTAAAATATTAAAAGACTTAATCATTAAACTAAAATTAAATTATTAAACTCTTTTAAAAATTTCAATTAAAATTAAAAATTAAATTAAATTAAAATTAAATTAAATTAAATTAAATTAAATTAAATTAAGATTAAAAAATTAAATTAAATTAAAGATTAAATTAAATTAAATCAAATTAAATTAAATTAAACAAATTAAATTAAACAAATTAAATTAAATTAAATTAAATTAAATTAAATTAAATTAAATTAAATTAAATTAAATTAAATTAAATCAAATTAAATAAAATTAAATTAAATTAAATTAAATCAAATTACATTAAAATTAAATCAAATCAAATTAATTAAACATCAAATCAAATTAAATTGAACTATATTGAATTAAATTAAATTAAAACTCAATTAAGTTAAATTAAATTAAATTAAATATAACATCACCTAAAACAGAAAGAAATTAAATATAAAGCAACTTGAACACAATTCCAAATTTAAACCCATTAACTTAAATTAAATCATTTGAACACCAATTTGCCCTCAAGAGCTTTGGTTATTATAACTCCTAAACAGAACATTAAATGAAATGTTACTTCACTTATAGGATATTCAAATGTCCAAGTTCACTGAGTAAGATAATAACAAAACTTGAATTCTCGGACGATTAATTCATTTGTATAATTAAACCCATTTGGACTTAAAACAATCCTAGAAAATATTGAAAAGATGTTTAAGATTTTTCTTAAGCACTTCCTCAATATGATAGGATGTTCATAAGAACAATATGACTTAATTGTTCTTTGATGAAGAAAATCGTCCTTAAACCAAAACACAAAGAACCTAGACGTCATAGGAGATGACTAGCTATAGGATTAGGAATTTGGTAGAAAACCATAACCCTTACCTTAGCTTTTACCTAGGAACTTGCTTAAATATTCTAATTGTGTTTTAAGTGTAGCTTGGGATGACTGGAAGACCCTCCAGTACGCTTTTATTTTATTGCAATTTACTTTCTTGCAATTTACATTATTACAATTTATTTAACTGCATTGCACTTATTTTTCTTGCATGATAAACAACTGTTGCATGAAAACCCACACCTTTAGGATAGTCCCTAAAACTGAAACCAAAACTAAGTTAAAAGTCATTGCAAGATAAAACTCACCGCCACAACATTTCAAAATATAAAACAACTCAAAATTTAATCACAAACAGAACACAAAACTACAATTACAACTAAATTAAAACGTCCTATCGGATGATCGGGAATACCTCGGATGATGTAACCTACGTGTTGTTAACGGGATTTCCCACGGTCTAAATGAAAGTGTGGAACTCATTCAGTTGAGTTTAGCAAATTCATCTGGACTAAGTGAATCCGATAAAAATAATGATGCCGGAAGGATGGAACCGTGGGATCTTAACCGGTGTCGTTATAATCAACTTTAAGATTTGTTTTAAATAAAACATAAAAAACACCTAGAAATTAAGAATTTCTCTAAACCAAAACACTTTTCTCATCCCCGATTTATGACTTCTAAAACTAAACCTCTCGCAACAACAAGGAGCTCGGAGCATGGTGGGCGAGCACGGCCATCGTCATCAACGAAACTCGAGTCTACTTCAAGAAAACTTTCCTAGAATTAAATAACCAAGCCATAAGATTTCGAGGTAGTTTGTCTAGTGCAACATAAATCCTCAACCTCTTCGTTAGGCATTTGCATTGCAAATTAAGCCCTAACCGATCTTAGTATTCCGAGGTAGTCGTTTGGGTACGACATAAACCCTCACATCTTCAAGGCTATTTGTATGATTCTATCATATAAATATAAGTCCTAATTAATTAAAATTGGCAAAATCAAAACATTTAAATAAATATTAGGACTTTCTTAAATCCAAGACAAACAAGAGGATAGTCGGGAAATTACCGAAGTTCACTTCGAATCTGTGATTTCTCCTACTTTTCTTCCTTTGGATTCACAAAACAAAATGTTCCAAACTTGATCCATTCCCTATTGAAATTCCAAAATTCAATCCTTTCGAAAATCTTAAACTTCGAAATCCTTGAGAGCAGAATTATTGATTATTATCGAGACTTTTCTTAGGTGATTCCCATCACTTAAGATGTAATTAACTATAGGGGCTTGCCCTTATAGGGAATTTTAAAGAACCCGAGTAATATAAACCCCGTTTAATGTTTTCATATTAAGCGAGGGAATTTTGTTCGGCTTATAAAATTGGTTCGCGGACCAAACGGATGTCACAAATCTTCTAGTTTATTTAATCGAGCCCCACCGTCGAGCGATGTGTCCATCCTTAGGGATAGATACACGGCTTGTGGTGCGGTGCTCGTTTATATAAACTACTTGGGATGTGAGATCGGTTTAATCTCATATCTTAAAACCTTCAAATTTAAAATTATTTTCAAAATCAAATACTACTTTTCAAATTATTTATTTTAATTAAATTAAAAATTCGCCGAATTGCTTCTGTTAGGCGACCCCCCCCTTTAAAATAACACACAACATAAAAATATGCCGACAGGGTCAGGTCACCTTCTAGCTCAGGTGAGCTAGTGAGGTTGAGTGGTGGAGTCAATTTGGTTCCAAGGTGGCTCCATGGTGAGATCCAAAGTAGATTTGGAGTTTAAGCTAAGTTGGCTAGCTTGGGTATAAACCATTGGTCACTTGGCTAAACCATACCCCAAAGTGGTTAACGCTTCTCTTAAGATCCTCAAGTATTTTTAGGTGAGGTCAAATGGTTGTTTGGGGCTTTGGTGAAAAGGTTTAGAAATTTTGTAAAACGTGTAAATTCATGTGGGGAGGGGAGAGGGAGTGATCACCTCTACTTGCTATTTTTGGCAAAATTTGACTTTATGATGCCCATGGAAGGGTCCATGATGCACGCAAAGCCATGGGAAACTTTCATGCAAAACTAATTTTAGGACTTTTTGAATTTAAATGAGAGAAGGTCAACATGCCCAATTTAGGTAATGCATCATGAATGCATGGCTAAGTTTGGTATGATGTCATGGTTAAGTGATTTTGATCCCATAGGATGATGAAAAATTTTTCTTTTGTCATGTGAGCTCAAATTGGGCTTTTAAGAATTAATGTTATGGGCTTTTGAAAATTCATGAGGGAATGGGCCTTTAACATGCATGTGATGATTTTGATTTTTTGAAATTGATTATGGAATGTTTAAATGGGATAAAAATTGGATAAAATTGGGTTTAAACATGTTGAAATTTGATGTGAATTTGAAATTGGGGCATTTTGATTGATTATGAGGTTCAATTTGGGGGTTTTGGGATTTTAGGTCAAAAGTGGTCAATTTAGTAAAATTTGACAAATTTGGCACAATTGGGTGAGTGGGGAAGTTTCAAATGATTTTTAGGATTTAATTGGGTAAACTTTAAATTTTGTAATATTGGATATTTTGGGGGTATTTTGGTAATTTTTCCAATTTTGATAGGTTTGGTTATTGTTGGGTCAATGTTTGGTTCAAATTGATTTGGGTATGTATTTGGAATGAATTTGAAGGTTTAGATGAATTTTGGATTTTTTGGTTTGAAGTTTCTGGTTTAGGTTGGAATTAAGGTTTTGGGGTATCAAGACATACCTAACCACTTTGAGACAGACCGAATTCAACTGTAAATACGAAGTAAAAAATTTTTGCAAATAGTTTCAATTTAGTCACATATTATAATCAGTTTAATAAAGTGGGAGCCAATCTATATGCAAGTATACGTATCATTCAAGAAATACAGGGCTCTAGCGGAGTCCTGGTTATCGATCCCACTGGGAGGAAGCAAACCTTAAAGCGTTGCACAGAAATCCAATATTCAATTTGCAAAGCACCAAAAGTAACTGCTAAGATTCTAAAGTTTTCTAGAGATTTTAAAATTGCTGAAGTACTAACTAAACTTCAAATTAATGTAACTACTACTACATTAAGTTTTTCTAATGCAAGGTTCAAATTTTAAGAAAGTGTCATTCCTTTTATAATGATATTTTGGTGAGTGATAAATATAGATTAATTTAATATATGTATTGTGCCAAATAGGAGCATAAAGAACATTGGCTAATCCTTGGTTTAGTCCCTAAATCCATGGTTAGACTGGGAGGGTACTGGCTCTCAGTTTAGAGCTCTCAGTTGCCTTCCTCTGAAGCCTAACTCATGCTTTTGTTTCCAAACACTAGGACTAAATTAGGGATTTTAGTCTGTAACACTAAAATCTCCAAATCTACTCCAAATAAAATTATTTCCTTATTTATTTGCACCCAACCCTCATTAACTTCACCATCGATGGAGTTTGAATGTAATCTCCACTTTTATTGTAGAAAGTATAGCCCTTTCAGATCATATGTTGCACATCGTCTTTTAACAACTCAATTGGTCAGATCGAAAAGTAAATTAAGAACGAAGTGGAAAATCATCACAATTTCTATTCTTTCTTACGACACATCCAATCTATACTATCATATTACCTTTTATTATTGCAAGGAAAACACAAAGAAATCTACTCAAAATTCATGGAGAAGATATGACAAAACAAAGATTGTATATATAAAAGCAAGGTTCGACAAACAATAAGACGTAAATACAACTCGGACTTCCCTTGGATCTCCTTCTGTCTTTTCAACAGCACACAATTCCCTCTTAGAATAGTAAGAAATAAATAATCTCTCACTTTCCCTCTCCTCCTAAAGCTCTTTTGAGAATAATCCCACAATACAACACCATAAACCAAACCCTAGACTCTAAAATCTCTCTAAACAATTCATTTCCACTCACACACACTTAAGCACACACACTACCCACTACTCATTGATTCCACACAGACACCACAGAAAAATTTCTGCCGCCCAAAACATGCTAAATGAGTCTAGAAATGAATTTCTCAAGAGTTTCCTCAAGAATGCCTTCAAAAAGCGTCAAAATACATTTAATCTAGCTTGAACCGATATTTGGTGTCGTCGATGGGCAATAGGGCTCCATCGATGCCCTACCCCAACATTTAATTCTGAGTTCCCTGAAAAATGCATCGTAGACACTGGTTTGGGCATCGTCGGCGCCAGACTCTCAAAAATCTGGTTTTTGCTTTTTTTCGCTCCAAATTCGTTCCTTTTCACTTCTTTCTGTTCCATTTGCCTAAAATCATCATACCTACAGTAAAACATGAAAAATAACTTTCTTTAAAGTGCAATATCACCAAAATTGAGTAAATAATAAATATAAAAAATTAAACATATTTTTGGTGCATCAAAATCCCCCAAACTTAACAATTACTTATCCTCAAGTAATCTTTTTACTAAATAAAAATATGGCTCTTTGTAGTGAACTTTACTTAATGATTACTATGATTTTTGATTTAAATGAATATAATAGCAAAATTTTCAGAAATTTTTTCAACAACTTAGGTCAAAATTAAAGGTATAATAACAATTAGTAATTAAATCTAACAGTTCTAGTCTCCTACTTATATCAAGAATAATCATAATTTGTCACATTAAGGGTGCTTTGAAGTATCATATGAAAAAGAAGTTCATGATACTCTATTATTAAGGATGCTAATACTTTACTATAAATTCAAAAATGAAATTAAGCTCTTCCTTTAAGTTGATTTAAGTGAAGCCAATTTTTTATTACGCATCTCCTCAATCTTCTCCTCATATATATTTTTCTTTTTCTTTTCTTTTTATTTTAGGGATTGCTTTTCAATCCTCTACTTTTTTTTACTTTTTTTCTTTTCATGCGAGGATTACTATATCTGGATAGCTTTTAATAATTTTGAACTTCACTCTCCTCTCCACGAAGTTGGAACATGAAACATTTCATTACTTTATCGATATATTAGCTTTTTAAATGATTCATCATAGTGTCACAATCCTTTCTCCTCACATAAACCTCTAAGACTCTTAACATTTTAAAAATACAATTTTCTTTACTTTAAATAGTTAACTATAATCTAATCCTCTTATATTAAATATCTTAACCCATAAATTTAACCTTCATTACTAAAAGCTTTCACTCAAATCTACTACGATATTTAAATAAAATAAAAAGTGATTTAAAGTTAAGCTCAACAACTTTTAAGTCATTTTAAAATAGTTTTGAAAATATATTTTTGATTGAGAAAAAATAAAAGTTAAATTTGTATCCTCCCCCAAAATTCAAATTTTTAGTGTATAACAAGTTACCAAATGAGAGAGAAAAGCAAAAAGTAAACTAACCTTTTTGTGTTGGGCTTTTGGTTCTTCTGAAGTTTGCATGCATTAAATAAAAATTTAACTACAGGTATAAAATGGTTAGATGAATTGTTCACGTATATATTACAGATTTGCAGGGTAAAGAAAATCTAAATTACCACTTAAAACATTTTAAACAACATCCATTACATTTTCGCTACAACAGTGACAAACTACTTAAGCTTTAATACGACATTACCAAATTAAAAGTACAATCACCATTAAGCTACAATAAAGCAAATAACAAAGACAAAAATCACATTACAATTAAAAACTAAAGATTACTAAACTACCAATCATCATCTCTTCCTACTTCTGCTCCTTCTTCATTAGGCTGGTATGGATAGTAGCTGGGGCAAGCAGGAAATATAACACCTGTTTCTCCCCTCATAAATCTCATCTAAGCATCATGATAAGAAATATTATATTATATTCTTCTCTTTTGATAATTATCATTGATGTTGTTTATTGCTTCCAAACCATCAATCCTGCTATGAAGCCTCGTAATATCATCGTACCAAATCATTAGCAGCTTCATAACATCAAAAGTAGTAGAAGTCCCAAAGGTAAAAGCTATGTCATGACTAGAAGAGGGAATCTCACAACTCTTTCCTCCAGATCTCAATCCTACATGAGACTATAAGTGTGAATGTTGGTCTTTCTAATAGGCTTCAAAGGATGGACCAATCATCGCTACCATTAATCTCAACTTCTAATTGTATACATAAGGTATAAATAAAGGCAGGATATCCCAATCCTCCAGCAGTTTCACCCTTAGCTATCGTCAAAATGCTATTATAAATAACTCTTCCAATATCAATTATTCTCATATTTTGAATACAAATATTCAAAATTTATTTATCTCTAGAAACTTTACTATGATGATAAGTAGGTAGTAGTCTTGCTGAAATAAAGTAATGCCTGGCTTTAAATGCAATTTTAAGAGCGGAAGCAGGAAAAATTATCTTTTGTCTTTACCTAGTTCTTGATGCGGCTCCGACTTGTGCTATTTTTCTATGTGTTTTATGTTTGTATGTATGGGCACACACTAGAGGTTCTACGCAAGTATATGTATCGTTTAAGTAATACAAGCCTCTAGTTTATCCATCCGATAGGGAAGCGAGGTAAGAGGTCCTTAGTTAAATTTTAGTCTACTACTATCTGAATTTAGTTTGAAAGGTAGATATAAGTGGTTTTTCTAACAAATACTTTTGACGGTAAGCCTGAAGTTTAAAAAAACTAAAAACTAATCCAAAAAAAAATATTAATTCCAAAAATAACCCTTTCTAGAGTAATTGGCTTGGTGAATTTTCAGATAATCAAGTCTACTTTTCCTATGTATTCTTATGTAGTGAAAATGATAATGTAAAAGAATGAGATGCATTAAATATTGTAGGTGCCAAATAGACGCAATCATTTTCTTTACCCTCTTCTGAGTGCATAAATAACATTGGCTAATCCTAGGTTTAGTCACTAAATTTGTGGTTAGGCTGGGTGGATATTGGCTCTCACTCCATGAGCTCCCACTTTACTTCACCTGAAGGCTAACTCTCGCTTAAGTTTCCAAACACTAGGACTGAATTGAAGATTTTAGACTGTCACCCTAAAATCTCTAATTCTAAGCACATCAAAGTATATTTCCTTATTTATTTGCACTCAACACCCATGAACTTCACTATCCTTGAAATTTGAATGTGGTTCCACTTTTGTTGAGAATTACACTGTCCTCTCGGATCATAGTGCAATTACAACGAAGTTTAACACTACAACGAGCTCGTTTTGAAATGTAAATGAAGTGCAAGTAAAAATCATCATATTTATAATTAAAAATTCTCTTAGTATGCATCCCAATATCCTAAACATTAATCCTACTCACTTCAAAAAAAAGTAAAAGGAAAATAACAACATAATATTCACATGCCACTATTTCCAAATAAGAAGAAAGAGTAAGAGAAAGAAATCACAAAGCACGAAGAAAACACAACTAAAAACTTCATTTCATCAAAGAAAATTTACTACATAAGTCTTTACAAAATCTTAAGATAATGAAAAACACAATACTTAGTTTTTTCCCCTCGAAGGAAAGATGAAGATCTCTTCCACAAAGTCTCTCATTGATCCATGCAATGCTAGTACCAACCCTTATAGATTCTCTAAAAATCCCCTTACCAATCCCTCCAAAAAGGTATAAATCCACATTTTGACTCCTATTCTAAGATCTCTAATCATTCTCCACGTTTTTCCTAACATGAACCACCCTTTTTTGGCTTCAAATTCACATTTAAATAGTGTAGGGACAAATTTTCTACGGGCTGCTTGAAGAAACCTTCCAAGAAGCATTCAGATTCAATGTATATGGCCAATAACCGCTTCTGGCACCGTCGACACTGTTATTAAACATTGTTGGAGCCCAAAATTTGTGCTCTCGGGTTTCTGCCGCCGCTGAAACTCATTCTGTATAGCTCCACCATTTTGCTCTGTTTAGCTCCATTTTAGCTCTGTTTCACCCCGTTTCAGTTGTGTTGCGTTTATAACAGATAGACCTACAAAATAAGCATGAAAAAAAAAACCTTTCTTTAAAGTGTAATATCATTCAAATATATGCACGAAGTGTATAAGATTAATCATAGAAAGACTTATCGAAATAGGTCAGGCCAGAATTTGCTTTATTGCTCATTTTTGCTCCAAATTGCACCGTTTTTGCTTCTTTTTCTATAAGAGTCAATTTCTTGTACCTAAAACAAAAAAATATACAAAATATCTTCCTTTAAAGTGCAATATCATTAAGATTAAGCATAAAATGTATATGTAAAATTAAGCATTTTTTAGGCTTGTAAGTTCTCCACTCCCCTTTTCCATCAGTATGAAAAGTGATTACCTCTTTTAAGTTAGCATCCATAGTACCAAAACATTTTTACTCACAGAACAGATTATCTTGTATCTGGTAGAAATCATTGATCCGCTCAGGAGTAAATTCCACCATTTGCCCTCGAACTAACACAAACTTATCTTCAGTATACCGCAAGTTGGCATAAAACTTACGGACAACATTGGCAACAACATCAGCAGAAAAATGAAAAAAGCTTCACATTTCCACTCAGCAATCACCTGCTCTATAACTCCGCCAAGATTTTCAAATCCTTGATCTTGAATACACTTCTTACTACTAAGTGTAGATTTAAAGTGACACTGTGCTTTTATATATAAATCGTCTTTCATCAAAATCAACCTACCTCTTTCCCTTAAACATCTTTGGAGGCATTTAAAATTTCTAGAAAATTTAAAAATAAATTCCAATAAATTACAAAATAATAATGTAAAAAGATCCAAAGTCAAATCTAGCAATTAAGAGCATTTCACCATAGATTTTCTCTAAATTTCTTCAAAATCCCTAAATTATTGTATCTCTAAAATGTGGGAGTTTTCCATAGTGAAAATAAAAAAAATTGACCAATACCTTTCGAAATAAGAATAAGCTTAGTATAATTTTTAAGTCTTTTCATTTAAAAAGATTCAAGTGAAACAAATTTTTGATTAGGTTTCTATTCAAGCTTCTTCTTATGTAGTGAATTGGATAATGTAAAGAAAGGAGATGCATTAAATATTGTATGAGACAAATAGGAGCAACCGTATTCATTACCCTCTTCCGAGTGCATAAATAACATTGCCTAATCCTAGGTTTACTCACTAAATACATGTTTAGACTATGAAGATACTGGCCCTCACTCCATAACTTTCACTTCCCTTCGCCTGAAGGCTAACTCTTGCTTCAGTTTCCAAACTGTTAGACCGAATTGAAAATTTTAGTCTGTCACTCTAAAATCTCCAATTCTATGCCCATCGAAGTATATTTATCTATTTATTTACAATCAACCCCCATGAACTTCACCATCTATGGAATTTCAATTTAGTCCCACTTTGTTGAGAATTGCACTGCTCTCTCGCATCATAGTGCAATTACAAAACATTTTAACACTACAACGAGCTCTTTTTGTAATGTAAAAGAGGTGTAAGTAAAAACCATCACAATTATAATTGAAAATTCTATTAGCATGCATCCCAATATCCTAAACATGGATCCTACTCTTTGCAAAATAAAAGTAAAAGGAAAATAATTACATAATATTCTCATGCAACTATTTCCAAATAAGAAGAAAGAGTAAGAGAAAGACATCACAAAGCATGAAGAAAACACAACGAAAAACATCATTTCATCAAAGAAAATCTACTACATAAGTGTTTACAAAATCATAAAATAATGAAGAACACAATGCTTAGCTTTTTCCCTTTGAAAGAAAGATGAAGATCTCTCTCACAAAGTCTCCCGCTGATATGTGCAATGCTAGTAGCAATCCTTACAGATTCTCTCAAAATGCTCTCACCAATCTCTCCAAAAAGGTAGAAATTTTCATTTCTAATCCTATTCTGAGATCTCTAATCACTCTCCAAGTTTATTCGAATATCTACCACCTTTTTTGGCTTCAAATTCACTTTAAAATAGTATAAGGGCAAATTTCCCAAGAGGTGCTTCAAGAAACCTTCCAAAAAGCATCTAGATGAAATGTATATGGTCAATAACTTTTCATGGCACTGTCGGACCATTTTTGGGTGCTTTCGGAGCCCAAAACTTGTGCTATGAGGGTTTCCGGCGCCACTAGTGCCCATTCTGCGTAGCTCCACCATTTTGCACCGTTTGGCTCCGTATTAGCTCTGTTTTGCCTTGTTTCACTTGCATTGCATTCCTAACAGATAGACCTGCAACATAAAAATAAAAAAATCCTTTATTTAAAGTGTAATCACATTTATAAATATGCAATAAGTGTAAAATAGATTAAGCATAGAAAGACTTATCGAAATGTGTCAGGCCAGAATTTGCTTTCTTGCTCATTTTTGCTCTAAATTGCACTATTTTTGCTTCTTTTTCTCCAAGAGTTCATTTATTGTACCAAATAAAAAAAATATACAGAATACCTTCCTTTAAAGTGCAGATCATTAAGATTAAGCATAAAATGTATATGTAAAATCAATAATTTTCTAGGCATGTAAGTTCTCCACTCCCCTTTTCCATCAGTAAGAAAAGTAATTACCTCTTTTAAGTTAGTGATCCACTTTAAAAATACCTACTTTTATGCCTTATTTATGATTCAATTCTTAAGCATATTATGCTTTGATGAAAAGTATTTTTATGTTTCTGGATGTAGGTGATAGAAAAAGAGTTCAAGAAGGAAAAATGAGCAAAATGGAGCAAAAATGGAGCTTAAAGAGCATAGTTATCAAAATTATAGGTCTGGCGCCTCGTCAGTTCGATACAGACGCAGATAAGATTTTTGACGATTTTAGGTAGTTATTTTGATGGTGTTAAGCGGTTATCAGAGCTTCTAGAAGATTGGAAGTTACTCCTAATATATAGGATATGTGATACAATGCATTTGGACACAAGGAAACAGTTTTGATCGCAAGAGGTGCGATCCAAAGTGAAGAGTTGCGAAGACCTGTTCATAGAGTACGACGTCTAAGCGCCAGATCACGATGCCTAGGCGCGACAGTTACCTTCTAAAAGATATATTGTATTTGGATGAATTTTGAAGAGGTGCCTTAAGTAACCCCTGGTCAAATTCAGAGCTCTATAAATAGGAGCCCATTCTACAGAGAAAATCACACCCTATAGCCCCCAAGCACTTAATCCACCCAAAGCTTTCCACGCTTGAAAATAGTTTTAGGGAGCCATCTTCTTTAGTACTTAGTGAGTTTATTTTTTAGTTTATTTTGAGTGTTAAGTGTGAGATTATTAGTTTTGTTTCTGTTGAAATCTTTCATCATTACATAGGAGTCAGTCACTTGAAGAAACATTTCAGTTAAGTATTTGTAACTTGGTTCAAAGTTTTATAAATATGTTTTGTTGTCTGAATTCAATGTGTTCTGAGTGGTTAGATTTCTTTCTCCTTTCAACTATGAAAAGATAATAAGATAATTAAATTTTGTTGGAGAATTTAACTTAAAATATTTATAAAAATTATGAGGATATTAATACCTGATCTTAGTTTACTTTTTAAACTGGCCATTTAAATTGTTAAAACCTGTTGAAGAATTTCGAGACCTATCCAGAGATAAGCTCTTAACTTATAGATATCACAAGAATCCTCAGGAAATGAAAGGCTTTATGCAGGTTATTCAAGGTGAAGTGCAAATAAATAGGAAGATATGATTTATTGGGCGTAGAATTAATTAGTTTTTAGAGTGACAGACTAAATTCTAATAATTTGGTCTATGAAAAGGGAATGACTCACTAGTAGGGCCGACCATAGCCACCCTTGGACATCTAGTAGTGTGAGCCTAGATTAACCCATTCTACTAATAAAACATCCTGAACCGATCTATAGATTAGTCAATGCTCTTTATACCTTGACCATAGGGTAAATAATAGGAATGCTTCTATTTGGCACAATATTATAATCTAAATTCTCCACAAATGATAATTATTTTAAAAATCTTGGATTAGTTGAAAAGGATAAAGTTGTTTTATTTATACCTGCATTAATCTTTATTTTATTTTTGCTTACTTGCTTTTAGCAAAATTTTTTGTTTAAAATAAAAAACATTTAAAAGAAATAATAATTACTTTTAATTTGCAAAATCTAAAAATATTTCTTTATTTCCTTAACATCTTCCCTGTGGGATCGATAACCAGGACTCGACTAGAGCTCTGTATTACTTGAAACGATACGTATACTTGTGTTTGAAATTATGAATTTTACAATAATAATAATAAAATTTAAACATAAATTCATAAATTCTTACATAAGTAAAAGTCTAGTTGCATCAAGTTTTTAACACCATTACAAGGGAATAAATCTTCTGACAGTGTTATCAAATTCTTGCATTATAAAGTATATATATAAAGTTGCATCAAATTTTTGGTGTCGTTGCCAGGGAAGAATTAGGAAAATAAGTAAGAAAGTTAAAAAGATAATTTGTATATTTCTCAAATTAAATATAAATTATTTCTTAAAAATAATAAAATAATAATAAAATGTATATATATAAAAAAATACCAAAAAGATTTTAATTTATTTTTATGCGTAGTTTTGGATCTGAAGGATTATTACCTTTTGATTCGAAATTAGAAAGAACAGTTAAAAGAATTAGAAAAGGAAAACAAATTTAAAAATATCAGGAAATGGCTAACTTACATAACAATAATCAAAATCCAGTAGAAATCAATGAACAAAATATTTATATACCATTAAGGGATTATGCAAACCCTGCAGCTAATGAACTTCATATTTGTATTCAAATGCCAGCTGTAGATGCTAATTCTTTTGAGCTTAAACCTTCTATTATTCAAATGGTTCAAAGTAATCAATTTGGAGGAACACCTAATGAGGATCCAAATTTACACCTTACTAGTTTCTTAGAACTTTGTACTACCTTTAAATGTAATAATATTTCTGATCATGTTATTAGGCTTAGACTCTTCCCTTTTTCCTTAAAAGATAAAGCAAAGATGTGGCTTAATTCATTAGCAACTTGTTCTATTAAAACTTGAGCAGATATGACACAAAAATTCCTTGCTAAATTTTTTCCTCCTTCTAAAACTGCTAATTTAAGAAATGATATAACTTCATTTACGCAAATTGATGGAGAAACAATTTATAAAGCTTAGGAAAGATTTAAAGAACTATTAAGAAAATGTCCTCATCATGCTTTAATAGATTTTTTAATTATTCAAAAATTTTAAATGGACTTATTGGCTCACTTAGATCTATTATAGATGCTGTTGTTGGTGGTTCTTTAATGGCTAAGAAATTTGAAGAAGCTTATACTTTAATTGAGGAAATGAATAATAATAATTTTCATTGGCCTTTTGAAAGGGTTAATCCTAAAAGAAAGGCAAGTATTCAAGATAATGAAGCCTTTTTTATTTTAGCTTCACAAGTGGCTGTGATATCTAATAAATTAGAAAATTTTGCTATTAATATGTCGCATATAAGTAATGATAATTCTACAAATACTGATGGTTCTCAAATAATGGAAACTTAGCAAGCTATTGCTAGTAAAACTAATAATCCTTATTTTAATTATTATAATCTAGATTGGAAAAATCATCCCAATTTTAATTGGAATAATGGACATCAACAATGGATTAATAATTAAGTTAATCCAAATTGGAACAATCAATGAAATTCAAACAATATACCAACTTACCCTCCTGGTTTTAACAATCAGCAGAAAAAGTTATCTGTAGAATATTTTATCTTGCAACTAAGTAATCAGCTACAAAGTCAAAACACTGCTATTCGTAATATTGATAATCAGATGGGTCAAATTGCTAATTTTATTAATTACAAACCTCAAGGAACATTACCTAGTAATGTCGAAATTAATCCTAAAGAAACTAGGAAAGAACATGAACAAGCAAAAGATGTACAACTTAGAAGTGGAAAGGAATTAAAAGAGAAAATTCAGAATGACATTTAAAAAGTGAGAGAGGTAAAAGAGAGTGAAAAACCTAAAGAAACTCTTTCTCCAAGTAAAGATCAGACTGTAATTCCTATTGAAGTGGAATTTGAAAGACCACCACCACCTTTTCTTCAAGGACTAAAACAACAGAAGCTTGACCATCAATTTTCTAAGTTCTTTGAGATTTTTAAGAAACTTACCATCAACATTCATTTTTGCTGAAGCTTTGGAAAAAATGCAAAGCTATGCAAAATTTATGAAGGATATTTTAAGAAAGAAGAGGAAATTTGAAACTTATAAAACTATTGCATTAAGTGAACAATGTAGTGCAATAATTCAGAAGAAATTACCTCAGAAACTTAAAGATCCTGGAAGTTTAACTAAACCTTGTGCTATTGGAGAAAAATTTTGTGGAAAAACCTTATGTAATTTAAGAGCAAGTATTAATCTCATGCTATTTTCAATCTTTCGAAGGTAAGATTTCAGAGAGATTTCTCCCACCACTGTAACCCTTCAGTTAGTTGATCAATCTATCATTTATCCTAAAAGGGTTATAGAGGATGTTCCTATAAAGGTAGATAAATTTATCTTTCCTATGGATTTGATTGTACTAGATATGGAAGAAGATAAAGAAATACCTATTTTATTAGAGAGACCTTTTCTAGCTATTAGATGTGCTATGATTGACGTGGAAAAAGGAGAATTAATAATGAAAGTTAATGATCAAGAGATAACATCTAATGTTTTGAAATCAATGAGGTATCTTGATAAAGGAAAATGCTATCAGATGGATATTTTTTATTATATAATTGAAAAGCATTATCAAGAAAAATGTAAGGTCATTTCTGAAGAAAAAAATGATGAATCTATGTTATATAATGAGTCATTAACTGAAGATATTAAAGAAGTAAATGAAGAAAAATTATCTGAAGAAACTCATTATATTCATAAAAACTGGGAAATTTTAGACACAACTAAAAATTATATACTTTTAACCTCAATTAAAAAAGCCCATGAACTGGAATTAAAAAATGTTACCTGTACATTTAAAGTATGCATTTCATGGAAATTCACTAACTTTACCTGTAATTATATCTTTAGAACTAAGTAAAGATCAAGAAGAAAAATTAATCAGAGTTTTAAAGAATCTTTTGGTTTGACTATTGCAGATATAAAAGGAATAAGCCCTTCAATCTGTATGCATAGGATTTTAATGGAAGAACATTATAAACCCACTATTGAACCTCAAAGAAGATTGAACCCAATTATGAAAGAGGTTGTAAAAAAGGAGATATTGAATTGTTAGATGCTGGAATTATTTATCCTATTTCAGGTAGTCAATGGGTAAGTCATATTCATTGTGTTCTAAAGAAAGGAGGTGTAACTGTCAGTGATAATGAAAAAAATGAATTAACCCCAATAAGACAAGTTACTGGATGGCGAATTTGCATGGATTATCAAAAATTAAACAATGTCACTAGAAAGGATCATTTTCCTTTACCATTCCTTGGATCAGATGTTTGATATATTTGCTGGACACTCATATTTCTATTTTCTGGATGGATATTCTGGTTATCATCAATTACCTGTTGCTTTTGAGGACCAAGAGAAAACAAATTTTACAAGTCCTTACGGAACATTTGCCTTTAGAAGAATGTCTTTCGGTTTATGTAATGCACCTGCAACTTTTTAAAGATGTATGATGCCAATATTCTATGATTTAATTGATAAAGGACTTGAAGAATTTATGGATGATTTTTCAGTTTTTGGAACTTCTATTGAATCTTTCTTGGAAAATATAACGAAAGTTTTGAAGAGATGTGAAGAAACAAATTTGGTTCTAAACTGGGAAAAATGTCAATTTATGGTCACAGAAGGAATTGTACTTGGACATAAAATTTCACAAATAGGTATGGAAGTTGATCAGACAAAAGTGAAAATTATTACTAAACTTCAACCACCTACTACCATTACTGATGTGATAATTTTTCTGGGTCATGCTGAATTTTATAAAAGATATATAAAGGATTTTTCTAATATTGCTAAACCTCTTTGCCATTTATTAGAAACAAAAGCCAAATTTGAATCTAATAAAGATTGTGTGAATGCGTTCAATATTTTAAAAGAAAAATTAATTACTGTATCTGTTATTGTTGCACCTGATTGGAATAAACCTTTTGAATTAATGTGTTATGCAAGTGATTATGCAATTGGAGCTGTGTTAGGACAAAAATATGATAAAATTTTCAAAGTTATATATTACATGAGCAAAACTCTAAATGAAAGTCAAATAAATTAACTACTACTGAAAAAGAGCTTTTAACAACAGTATATGCCTTTGATAAATTTAAACCATATCTTCTTGGGACAATATGTATCGTACATACTGATCGTTCAACTATTAAGTATTTAATGTCTAAAAAAGATGCTAAACCTAGATTGATCAGATGGGTTTTACTTTTGCAAGAATTTGATTTTGAAATTGTGAACAGAAAAGGAGCTGACAACCAAATTGCTGATTATTTATCAAGAATTAAAAATAATAAAGAGAAAACTTATGAAGAAAATATAAATTAGAAATTTTGTGATGAACAATTGTATGTTATTCAATGATTACAAATGCCTTGGTATGCAGATATAGTTAACTATTTGGTTAGCAATATTTTACCATATGGGTTGAATAATAAATATATTATAAAATTCAAGAATGATTGTAAATCATATATTTGGGAAGATCCTGATTTATTTAAAATAGGGAGAGATTCTATGATTCGAAGATGTGTACCTTATGAAGAAACTTTTGCAATTATTCAAAAATTTCATGATTCTGAATTTGGAGAACATTTTGGAGTTAATAAAACTGCGTTCAAAATTTTAAATTCTGGATTCTATTTGCCTACATTATTTAAAGATGTTGGAAATTATGTGAAAACTTGTGATCGATGTCAAAGAATAGGATCTTTACATAGAAAAGATGAAATGCCTTTAAACTATATATTTGAAATTAAAAATTTTGATGTATGGGGTTTAGACTTTATGAGACCTTTCGTGCCATCATCTGGAATGATTTATAATTTATTAGGAGTTGATTATGTTTCAAAGTGGATCGAAGCTGTAGCTTTACCTAATTGTGATTCCAAAAGTGTTTCAAAATTTTTAAATAAAATGATTTGTACATGATTTGGAATGCCCAGGGTAATTATCACAGATGGGGGAAGTCATTTCAGAAATATAAGAATTCAATCATTACTGGAAAAATTCAGAATTAAATATAGAATTGTAACTGCTTATCACCCTTAAACAAGTGGAATGGCTGAAGTATCAAACAGAGAAATTAAAAGAATATTAAAGAAGATTGTTAGTCCTAAGTGAACTGACTGGGTTGATCAACTTGATTCTGCATTATGGGCTTATAGAACAGCTTATAAGACACATATCAGAATGTCACCTTATCGGTTAATTTATGGTAAACATTGTCATCTACATGTTGAACTGGAACATAAAGCTTATTAGGCATTAAAGGAGTTCAATTATGATTTGAATGCTGCAGGAGAGAAACGATTATTACAACTGAATGAAATAGAAGAGATAAGAAATGAATCTTATGAAAATGCAAAGATTTATAAAGAAAGAATGAAGAAATTGCATGACAAAAAGATTTCAAGGAAAATATTTGAGCCTGGACAAGAAGTGTTATTATTTAATGCTCGTTTAAGATTTTTTCTGGAAAAATTAAGATCTAAATGGATGGGACCATTTATAATTGAAAAAGTATACCCTTATGGAGCTGTGGATATTAAAGATCCCAAAACTAGAAAAGTATTTAAAGTAAACTGATTAAGATTAAAGCCTTATATGGGAGAAATGAAACCAAATTATAAAGAGGCTTACGAGCTAAGCCTATCCAATTAATTCAACTAATTAGGTCGGGGTAACGAAGTTAAACCAAGTGCTTTGTGGAAGGAAACCCATTTTGTCATCATTGTGATTGTTTGTGATATGAATTTATCTTAATCATTGTTTGTGTGGATCATACCCTTTTAGTAGACCTATTTTTAAGACCGAAACTTGGTAAAATTTAACGATAGGCGAATCAGAGTCGATTAAGGTTCCAACACCTAGGTACCAAAAATTTGGCGCCTAAGCGCCAGAATAACCTGTGCGTATCGATGATCTGGTGTCTATGCTTCTGATTCTGACGCCTAATCGCCACGGTTACAGATCGTGTATAAATCAAAATCTTCAGTTTTTCACATGAAATCTCCTTATATATTGCCATATCTTCCTCCCCAATCACATAGAAACAAAAATTTCGACCAGAGCAATCCATTTTGGAGGAGTTAAGAGGAGTTTGGAAGAAATGGATAGAGGAAATCATGGAAATGAGGTCAGAGACAAATCTCCCAAGGATCCTCAACCTTATTTTAATGGTTTTATTGCAGATAGTATGGAGAAATTTTTTAGTCATTTGGAAAAGATTGAAGCGAAACATTAAAGCATTGGGAATCGTTTGCACGAGATGTATCATCAAATTGAGCATGTGGAATGAAAATCAAAACTTCAATTTGATAATATGGCGGCCTATCAAGACGCTCAAGTAGCAATGTAACGAGAAGAACAAGTGGATCGATGAAAACATGGCTTTGGAATTTCCAAGGGCGTTGGTTTTCTATCCATTTGGTCCTAGCACACTTCATTGCAAAAGAGATAGAAATTGAAGATCGATGTTGAATAGATCTCTTATGTGTTTTAGGTGTGATTGAGTCTAGTTCTAGTGTGTCGATTATCTAGTTTGTGTGTTTTGCTTAATTGTTCAATGTGTATTATTGGATTGAAAATTTGGTCTGAATTTATGTTATTTGTGTTATTTATAGAATGACGAACCTTGTTATAATCTTGTTCTAGAATTTATTAAGTTTGGAATGAACATTATGAATTGGAGTTGAAGAGTTTAGTTATATTTTGTGTTTGAAATGTGGATCTTAAGTATCATTTTAAATCATTTTTTGGAAATATTTGGAGGATATAAATTGAATTAATACTTTCATAAGAGTAATTAGGAGTCGAATTTGATAAGTTTTGGTGGAAAATATAAAGTTTAAATTTAATTTTTGGTAAGGCGAGTCTGGCGCCTAGGCGCTAGAATTTGATGCCTAGGCGCCGGTTCGGCCTGCACCCTAACTTCATCTTCTTAAACACCCCCACACCATTTTTGACGCCTAAGCTTCCCTTTCCTCTGGTTTTCACGAAAATAGACCCTAGAGATCCCATTTGAGGATGGATTTTCAAGTTTTTGAGCTTGAAATCACTCGATTTTTTCATCAAAAGGTTAGATCTACATTCTAAACTAATCATTTTCAATTTTCACCATGGAATTTGCTCTCTTTGAGGAAAACCAAATTTTTTAGGAAAAAATTTGATTTTTAGAGTTAAATCCATGGATTTTAGGCTCTTTCAAGTTTGAAAAGCTTAAATTAGTTTATTTCTGTTGATCCTATAAATTTATTTTGCGTTGTTATTTAACGTTTAAATGACACCCAAATCTAAGCGAGGAATGGAACGAGAAAATTTTGATCATAGCAAGTTTGTCACTGCTACTACACATTTTCGGTACAATGATTGTGCTACGACTCGGAAGTTTATATCGGAACACAGTTTTTACAATCCTGGAGGAAGGATTGAGGATATGATTGTTGCACTCAATTGGCAACGATTCTATTATTTCACTACTGTTTCTATTATCCTTGTCATTAGGGAATTTTATGCCAATTTCGTGGATGCTGAGGAGTACGAGATTTTCATTAGAGGAGTTGGAGTAGGATTCACTCCAGAGCATATCATCATTTTCTACGGCCTGCCACCGAACATCGAATGTTGTTACTCTAGATTATCTCCATCTGAGGAAGATTTAGATATGATTATTGCTTACCTGACTGATGGTACTAGAGCTTGGAAGATCCGGAATGGAAAACGGGTAAATTTTTCATCTTCTAAGTTTAATGGTGTTTCAAAGGCATGGCACTACTTTATTTCTGCTCGTCTCCTTCCATCCAATCATTTGAGCTTGGTTACCAAAGACAGAGCTATCCTCAATTTCTGCATACAAGAGAGGAAGCCAATTGAATAAGGGAGTATCATTTATGATTCTGTAGAGGCCACCAAAGATAGAGCTATCCTCAGTTTCTCCAGATTTGATATCTTCTCTATGTGAAAGTACTTGAGTAGTTGCTGAGCTTTCTGAGGAAAAGCTCAAATCTACAAAGCCGATAGGAAGAGAAAACGTCAGTATCTTTGATCAACTTCGAGGTAAGAGCTCTACTGCACCTTCTAGTTCATTACCTGCTTCTGGTAGAGCTTCTACCTCTAGCCTTCTACTTCTACTGCTGAGCCACCATCTAGTTTCTAGGAATCCATGCATGATCAGTTTACGGAGCAACGGAATGAGTTATTTCTAACTCATTGTAGAGTAGATACGATCAATAAGAAGATTGATCATATTTCTGAGTACAACCAAAGGAAGAGTGATTATAATGCTGAGTATTCTGAGTCCTTAGATAGATTCCTAAAGGGTGAACATGATGTTCAGTTCCCTACCTATCCTAGATTTTCACCGTATGTTGATCCGAAGGATATGGAATTTTCTTCTGGTGATGACGATGACGAGGCTACAGACAGTGATTAGTAGCTTGATATACCTCTTGAGATGTGTGATTTTGTTTCTAGTTTATTTCTCGTTTATTAGTACTGATTAGTTTGATTGTATTGTTGTTTGTTTGTTTGGACTTTTGATATTGAGACTATTTAAGAGCATCTGATGTGTTATGTGTTTAAGACTGAAATATGGATGAATTTTTATTTTCTACGATGAATGTTTATTTCCATTTCAGCCTACTGTTTAGTTAGTAAATTTGCATGTTCTAAATATAAATATAAAAAAACATTTTAGAAATTAACTCCTACTCTCTAAACTTTTCTATATATGCTTAATTATTTCTGTTGTATACCTATTAAAGCATGTGTAGGATTATAAATTAGTTTTTCCTTTCTACATCATTATTGTACCTAAATAAATTCCTGTTTATTTCTTTCTCTCATGCTTTAGAATATTTTATGAAATACTAAAGCTGAAGTTTGGGGGACGAGAAAACATTTTTCAAATTTAAATATTATTTGTCCTTAATGAGCTAATATTTTCTTTAAAAATATTAACATAACATAAGGAATGAAAAATCTATTTAAGATTACTTACATTTTTTAATTTAAAAATAATTTATTAAACTTAACTAAAATTTCAATAATTCTAACTAATTTTAAGAATATAATTATTTAACTTAAAGAATAATAAGATTAAGAATTTTTTTATTTATAGTAAAGAGAAATGTATTTTAGAACTACTAAGGAATCAAGATTATTACTTGAAAAAGAAAAGATTGAAATAATTTTTGAAAAATACTTATTAGAATGTCATATTTATTAAGTGAAAATGTATAAAGTTTTTAAATATAAGTAAAGGATAGTGAAGTTCAAAATCATTAACAGGCTATCCAAAAATAGTAATCCTCACTTAAAAAAAAGAAAAAAAAAAGGATTGAAAAATGATCCCTGAAAAGAAAAAGAAAAATATATAGGATTGAAAAACAATCCAAAAGAATAAAATATGTGAAGAGAAGCTTGAGGAAATGCCTAATAAAAAATTGGCTTCACTTGAATTATCTTATAGGAGGAAAACAGATTACATTTTTAACTTAATTTTTATTAGAAAAATGTTTCATGAAAATCTTTTTCTTGTAAATAATCTAGGTAAACTTAATATAATAAATTACAATTATTCTTGAAATAAATGAAAAATTGGAAATCTTATGATTTGGTAGTTAAGTATTCTTTAAATTCTTTCCAAAATTAGATAAGCCTCTTCGAAAAAAATTTCTTCACTAGCACAAGGTATATTGAAGCTACCAAAACATTGAGTTTTTCAGGAAGCTTTTTGTAAAAAATTGTACTACACTCCTCACTGATTGCAACAGTGTCGTTATCTGTAAACTTCCATTTCTTATTTAATATATCCTTTATAAACTTCACAAAATTGGGCATTTGTTCTAACGCTTAAAAAATGATGTTTATTGATAATTTTTTTAAGGGTTCATGGAATTTTGAAAATTGTTTTTCACTCTTTTGATGTTTTAATCTTTGAGGAAACGGAGGTGGTGTTCTTTCAATAGTAATTTTCATCGGTTTAAGTGGGTATTATAAATTTGGATATATGTTATTATATCTTTTATCGGTTTCCACCTTCTCTTTTTCAGATTCAATGTCATTTTGCACCCTTGATTCCAATTATTTTCCAGTTCTCAACTGTACAGCCTTATGTTGTTCTTTATTTTGATCCTTTGGGTTAATCGTAACATTACTAAGGAATGTTTTTGTGTCTACTATTGTGTGCAGTAGCAATATGCACCAATTGATTTTCAATATTTTTAATAGCAGCTCCTTCACATTATAATTGAGTCCCTTGACTTTGCAACTGATTTCCTTTACTTTACAATTGATTACCCATTATTTAAGATTAATTCTTCCATAGACAAATTATTCTCCTAGACTTATGGGTTACTATTAAAGCCTGAAGGATAAGAATGTCTATATGTTTGAATTTCCCAATGGGTTCACAGAATTGTTCCCCAACTACAGATTTATAGCAACAGTGTTATTATTCCAATTTAAGTTTGGGTGGCTCTTCCAACCAGGATTAAAATAATTAGCATAAAGATTGTTGGGTCTATTATTTATAGTATTTAAAGTCTCATAAGATGATTGCGAATGTTTTATTTGTCCTTATGAGTTTTCCTCTATAACCTGAGGCATTTGAGAATAGTTCATTCCATATTGATCCTTTCTTTGTAATGGGAGCAATTTGAGAATAGTTCATTCAAATTAGATATGGCATCAGAATTATGAATAATAGCTACTCTTTTTGGATTTACCAGTTCTGAAGGCCATTAAAATTGTTAGTATCCATTTTTTTAATTAAAGAATATGCCAAATCAAAAGGTTTTGACATCAATAATCCACCAGCAGCAACATCAATAATCGATCAAAGAGATCCCACTAATCCAGTATAAATGTTTTTATTATTAACTAATCTAGTAAAGCATGATGTGGACACTTCCTAAAAAGATCTTTAAATCTTTTACGTGCTTCATATATTGATTCTCCTTCAAAATGACAACAAGATGTAATATCATTTCAAAGTTTTTGCAGTTTTTGAATGTGGGAAATATTTGGATAGAAATTTTTGTGGAAGTTCTCCCCATGTTCTGATAGATCAAGGTGCTAACAAATTCAACCACGCTTTAGCTTTATCCCTTAGTGAAAAAGTAAAAAGCCTAAGTCCGACAACATCGTTTGATATTTCATCATATTTAAATTTAGCACACAGTTCTAGAAAACTAGCAAGATGTAAGTTGGGATCTTCATTTTGTGTACCACAAAATTGATTATTTTGTACAGTTTGGATAATGGCAGGTTTAAACTCAAATGAATTAGCAGCTACATCCGGATTTTGAATAGTTAAATGTATTTCATCTGTTGTAGGGTTCGTATATTCTCTTAAAGGTCTAGGTTGATGTTCACTTTCATTTCTTTAATTATCAAGATTGTAAGCCATTTTGATCAAAATTTTAAATTCTTTTTGTTGTTTTCAAATTTTTCTACGTTCTAACTTTGAATTGAAAGGTAATAAACCTTTGGATGCAACACTATGCATATACAATTATGAATTAAAGGATTTCAGACACTACTAAATTTACTATTGCCTCCCCTAGAACGACACCAAAAACATGACCGGCTTCGACTGCATATACAAAGTAATAATTTTTTTGCAAATAGTTTCAATTCAGTCATAGATTATAATCAGTTTAATAAAGTGGCAGCCGATCTATACGGAAGTAAACATATTGTTCAATTAATACAGGGCTCTAGCACAGCCCAAGTTATCGATCCCATAGGGAGAAAGCAAACCTTAAAACGTAGCACAAAAACCAAATATTCAATTTGCAAAGAACCAAAAGTAAATACAAAGATGCTAAAGTTTGCTAGAGATTTTAAAATTGCTAAAGTAATAATTAAACTTCAAATTAAAGTAACTACTACAACAATAAGTTTTTGTAATGCAAGTTTCAAATTTTGAGAAAGTGTCCTTCCCCTTACAATGATATTTTGGTGAGTGAATAATATAGATTAGTTTAATATATGTATTGCGCCAAATAGGAGCATACCTATTCATTACCTTCTTCCATGTGCTATAAAGAACATTGGCTAGTCCTAGGTTTAGTCCCTAAATCTGTGGTTAGGCTGGGAGGATACTGGCTCTCACTCGCAGCTCCCACATTCCTTCCTCTGAAAGCTAACTCTCGCTTTATTTTCCAAACACTAAGACTGAATTTGGTATTTTAGTTTGTAACCCTAAAATCACTAATTCTAAAACCAATAAACTTATTTCCATATTTATTTGCACATAAACCCCATGAACTTCACCATCCATGGAGTTTTAATGTAATCTCCACTTTTGTTGTAGAAAGCATAGCCCTTTCAGATTGTATGTTTCACAATGTATTTTAATAGTTCAATTGGCCAGATTAAAAATTAAATTAAGAACGAAGTGGAAAATCATCATAATTTATAATCTTTCTTATGGTATGTCCAATCTAGACTATCACACCACTACTTATCATTAGAAGGAGAAAGACAAAGAAATCACCAGAATTCGTGGAGAAGATATGACAAAATAAAAATTTTATATATAAAAGTAACAGCATACAAAATAATAAGTAAATACAACTTATCTGAATTTCTTCCCCAAATAAATCCCTTGAAGTTCTCTAGGATCTCCTTCTCTCTTTTCAACAACACATAATTCCCACTTAGAATAGTAGGGAAGAAGTGTTGACCTAACTTTTGGTTGATATTTAATCTCTCCTTAGATAGCCTAGGGTCTAGCCATAGGACTCTATTGGTGACTTTCTTAGAAGACTAGCAACAGAACCCTACCACATAGAGATTCCACATGCTTGTTTCCTTCCCTTGGAATTTTCATATGCTTAAGGCCTAACCTCCAGGTTTTGGGTGGATGAGACCAAGCTTAAGGAAGTCCACGTGGGATTCCTTTAAGTGGTCAGGCCTTAGGATAAACCCTAGAAGGTTTGGAGCACATTCATACATACATTTACACCAACACATCACACTTTATACTCATAATTCTAAACCAAACACATGTCATTTTGATCCCTTAACTCTTTGGAAACTCATATCGGTGGTCCCACCAACTTTAAGCCAATGGCTAAGATGGCTAGGAGCAACACATAGAGGACTAAAAGAGGGTTTTCCTTGGTCCATGACTCAGCCAGATTGTTCCCATTCTTCTTACCTTCAAGCATTTCCCAAATTACCAAATTGCTCCTCAAAAGGTCCCAGTTTCCAAAATTGTTCAGAATCACCCAGGCTCTCAAAAAACCATTCCACAACATTCCCCTCATCACACCAATAATTTTGACTATAAACATGCCATACTTCCAAGCTACCTTTGGGTTCCTCGACACCAAAAATGATTGATACTTAAAAGCGCTTCGGGATTTGTAAACCCCTTCATATTGATCAGAAATGCCCTTGGACACTGTCATTCAAATCCAAATTTCATTTTAAACTACCCCAAGCTTTTAGTTCAGACATTTGATCACTTACAACAAAAATTCCTAAAATTACCAAAATACCCCTCCTAGACAAAATTTCTCAAAAAATCCTAAAAATCCCCAAAAAATTCTCAAAAAGTTCAAATACTTCACAATCCCTCAAAACTAAAATCCAATTTTCAAAATGATGGACGACAAGCCAGAATTTTGAGACGAATCGAATTCGACGTATTTTTGACCCCTTGACAACGAATTTGCCCGAACAACCTCGGATCGCAAAACGAACTCTAATAGTGCGTCCAGAGTGTCAAAATTGCTTGAGAAGGACATACACTTTTTCACGGTTCTAAACGATGGAAATTTTCATTAAAATTTGCGCAACATAAGTAACGAAACAATAATGTATGCTTTTTTTTTAATCCGTAAATTTCTAAATCCCTAGCCACGCCTCGCCTCCCTCTCCCAGCTAGACACAACACTCTCCCCTCTTCCTCCCTCTAGGTTCGGCCCGAACCAAAACCCTAGGCAACCTCCTTGCCTCTCCGTAGGGATTTGGCCTTTGATTTGCGCTCGTCACTTCCTCCAGCGCCTCGTCACTTCTTCCAGCATTTTTTCTTGTCACCACCACCTCTATGGCTGCACATCTCTAGTACCAATGGTTTTTACCCATAGGTAGGTTGGGGGGCTTCTTCTTCTTCTTCTTCTTCTTCTTCTTCTTCTTCCTTTTGGCTATAAAATAGACCCTTTTGTTGCTTTTTTTTTGGTTGGCCAAAATTTGAGGAAGAGGGAGAGGTGCTGTCAAAACTTCTTTTGATTCAAGGCTAGGGTGAAAAACTTGTTTGTTCTTTGTTTGGGCTAAGTTCTATGACACTCTTGCTTGACCCTTTGGATTAGTTAGTGATTTTGTCCATTAAGGTATAAATTTCCCCTCCCATGGCTTAAATTTTTGTGGCTTTTGGCTAAGGTTTTACATGTCAAAATTTCAAGTTTATGGTTAGGTTTTGGAGCCATTTTACATGGCAAAGTTTTAGTTTTATTTTTGGCTTTTGAAACTATTTTATATGGAAATATTCTAAGTTTATGCTTGTCTTTTGAAGCCATTTTACGAAGTGGTTCTACACCAACATCAAAAGTGCTACATCCGACAATCGTGTCGTGGCCATTTGAGTACTACTGGCCCTCAATCATGACCGACTGTATGAATGTTGCCAAAAGTTGTCACCAGTGCTAAGTTCACGGAGTGGTTCTACACCAACCTCCAAATGTGCTACATCCGACAATCGTGTCGTGGCCATTTGTGTGTTGGGGCACAGATATTGTGGGTCCGATAGAACCGCCTTCTTCAAGAGGATATCACTTCATTCTTGCAGCTACAGACTACTTTTCTAAATAGGCCGAAGCTATACCACTCAGAGAAGTAAAGGCACACCACGTGCTATAGTTTTTCAAGAACCAAGTCGTCTACCATTTTGGGGTACCCCACAAGATCATTTCAGATAATGGGTCTGCATTCAAAAGTACAAAGATCAATAATTTTGTCAGAAGACACGGGATCGATTAGCGATACTCAACGATCTACTACCCAAGAGCAAACGCCTTGGCCGAGGCTTTTAATAAAACTCTCGTTCAAATTTAAAAGAAAACTTTGGATGACAATAAGAGAAATTGGCACGAGAAGTTGTTAGAAGCCTTATGGGCCTACAGGATGACTTTTAGGACTCCTACTCAGTCTACGCCTTACGCTTTAGTGTTAGGGTCTGAGGCCGTCTTGCCTCTGGAAGTTCAGCTTCAGTCACTCCAAATTGCAGTTGCAGAAAAGATCGCTACAGAAGAAAATGCCAGACTACAACTGGAAGAATTGGAAAGCTTGGAAGGGAAAAGACTTTCCGCGCAGCAGAATTTGGAACTGTATCAAGCTAAGACAATCTAGGCCCATGACAAACTGGTCCGCCCAAGAACTTTCAAAGTCGGTGACTTAGTTCTTGTTCTCAAAAGACCTATTCTTGCACATCGCAAGATAGGTAGTAAATTTGAACCAACATGGGAAGGGCCATTCGTGGTCTAGACAGTCTACTCAGGAGGTCCCTACCAGCTTGTAAATTGCTGTGGAGAGTGACCCATGCTTCCAATCAATGGACGGTATTTAAAGAAGTATTACACAACCTAATGTTTCGAAGGGTGGCCTCTAAAGTAAAATCTTATCCCTAAAAACACGGGTGAAGTAATCACTTTGTGACTGGGTCCGAACCCAAAACAAATAAAATGAATGATAAAAAAATCTCATCAACGAAAATGTTAAGAATAAAACATGGGAAATCGTAATAATAAAATGTCAATCTTTCCTTTTAAATCCATTCATTCCTGATATTTTCTCATCTCTTCCTACTTTCTTTAAATATAAAAGAAGTGAACAAGAATTTTTAAGTGTTTTTCTTATTGTTCTTGTTCTTAGTACAACCCCTGATCATTTCCTTATTTTTTCGCAGGGAAATGTCGAACAGGCGGTTGGTTCTAAACATTAGAAATGGCGTGAGTCTAGCACTTGATAAAATAAGGGTGATGGATGGAGCAATGATAGAGATTGACTCAGACTTCACACCGGCCGGCTTACAATACAAAGAAAATGATTGGATCCCAGTTGATAGAGAAGATCTTCACAGCCAGACAATGATGAAAATGGGTGGCCCGAGCCACCAATCGAGCAGCAAGAAAAGAAAAACAAACGCCGCTCATGCAACCGGAGAAGATAAAAAAGTTAAGTCCTTGGTTGCCACAGCAAAGGGTAGGCTTGTCAGCGCCACGCCCGTAGAAATTGAAAGGGTAAGGAAAGCTACTCTCACTGTTACCCAACGAAGAAATAAGAATCGTCGCATTCGCAAAATGTTGACCAAGTTAGCAGAAGATCAACATAAACAGACAGTGGATACCGTTAGTGCAAATGCTCCAAGGAGACCGGTTCCTCAGGAACCTGAAAAAAGAAAGTCAACTCCAAGAAATTAAGAACCGATAAAAGAAGTACCAAGAAAATCAGAAATAGATTCAGTTACTCAACACCGAGCAGATGTACCGGATTCGAAGAGTGTTGTTGCGAAGGCAACCCCGAAGGATGTCCCTACAAAGACTATCCCCGAGGAGCCGAGACATGCAGAAGAATGTTCCGGGGTTGAGCCATACATCCTGCAGTATGTTACTAGACACCGAGGACTTCAGATAATCCAGGAATACGAGCTGGAGAAAATGCAAATAGTTGAGAAGAAAACCTTTGAATACTTTGAAAGATTCGGAGACAAGAGGGTAAATATCTTGGAAGGCCTCTAGCTGCATACAGATGTATTCTCAGATTACGAGCAACAACAAATTATAGACTGCATCCTCGAATTATAGAAAATGGGCCGAGCTGGCCTCCTAAGAGAAAAGACCTATTCAGAACCCCGAAGATGGATGCCAGGAAATGGAAGAGTTACAATCCAAAGTGGATGTTGCTACAATTTTGCCATAGACAGAAAAGGAAATCCACCAGGGATACTCTGTCGCAGTGAGGTGGATCCAATGCCAAGAATCATTAAAAGAATGGTGAAAAGGATGATAACATGAAGGCTATTGCTTGCAGATTTCATACCCAACAGCTGCATTATTAACATCTACAAGAAAGGCGACTGCATACCTCTACATATAAACCATCATTACTTTGTTAGACCCTTCTGCACAGTGTCATTCGTCAACCAGTGCAACATCATGTTCAGATCTAACCTCCGAATTGCAAGCCCTGGTGAGTTCTGAGGGCCGGTGGGGATACCACTACCGGTAGGTTCCGTCCTGGTGTTAAAAGGAAACGGAGCAAACGTTGCGAAGCATTGCATTCCAGGAGTGCCTGTGGAGCAGATCTCAATTACTTTTAGAATAATGGATGACAGAAAAATGCCTTATCACTTTCAACCAGATCCAGAATTGGAGAGTCTCCAGCCCTACGAGTTGTGAGTTACATGGGAAATAACACACCTCCAATACACATCCATGCGACATTCCTGCCAAGGGTGGCTTGGAAGGTGATGTTATTGCCCATATTTCTTACTATTCAGAGATGGATTTTTATAGACACTTTTGGATGGATCAACAAGAATCTTACAGAATCCATTTTGGATTTACATGGATTGTATGAGACATTAAATTTCTGAGGAAAATGTCATCATGATTAGATTAAGTTGTATGATGTATTTTTAACAAGTTGGAATGAAAATGACTAGTCATATTTTGCGTTCACCTCTTTTTGTGCAAATTGACTGGGAAACGCCATTAGACTTAAATGAACTTTGAACGAAGAACAGAAAAGAAAAGAAAATAAATGAGAACTTTTCCTAAAAATTTGAATATTAAAATGAACTTCAAATTCACATGAACACTAAATAAACAACAAAAAAATAAAATGGGATCGTTAAAGGACGAACAAAATGAATTTAAACTCCGAATTGAATTTCAATCTCAAACCTCTGATTCGAACCTTTCAGTTCTTTCCTCCATTGAAATCTGTTGGAAACTCTTTTGAAATTTGAATATTCTCTTCGACTTGTCATTAAGTCAAAGTCTTTCCAGCTTGGTACGCTTACCAGTTCCTTTCAGTTCTCTTTCCTCTGTGTTTTAGAGGATCGACTAGTTCTGTTGACACAGAGCCACGAACTTTGTTCAATTTGGTTCTGATGGCATAAGACTGGGTCCCTCTTCATACAGATAAATTTCCGAGACTGGTACCAAATTCCAGTTCTCTTCCTTCGAGGTCGGTAACAAATTCCGACTCTCTTTCGAATTGATACCAAATTTCAATTCTAAATTTTTGAGATTGGTACCAAATTCCAGTTCTCTTCCTTCGAGGTCGGTACCAAATTTTGACTCTATTTAGAATTGATACTAAATTTCAATTCTGAATTCCCGAGACTGGTAGCAAATTTCAGTTCTCTTCCTTCGAGGTCGGTTCCAAATTCTGACTCTCTTTCGAGTTGATACCAAATTTCAATTCTAAATTCCCGAGACTGGAACCAAATTCTAGCTCTCTTCCTTCGAGGTCGGTACCAAATTCTGACTCTCTTTCGAATTGATACCAAATTTCAATTCTAAATTCCCGAGAATGGTACCAAATTCCACTTCTCTTCCTTCGAGGTCGGTACCAAATTCTGACTCTCTTACGAATTGATACCAAATTTCAATTCTAAATTCCCAAGACTGGTGCCAAATTCCAGTTCTCTTCCTTCGAGGTCGGAACCAAATTCCGACTCTCATTCGAATTGATACCTAAATTTCGATTCACAACTTTCGAGACTGGTACCTAAATTCCAGTTCTCATTTCGAGGTCGGTACCTAAATTCCGACTCTCTTTCTGAGATCGATACATAAATTTTGATTCTCTTTCAGGGTTGAAACTTAAATTTCAAATCTCACTCTCTCGAGATCAGTACCTAAATTCTGATTCTCATCCTTTTTCTGTCAATACTTAAACTCTGATTCTCACTCCGAGGCTGGTGCCTAAATTCCAGTTCTCTTCGCATTCCCGAGGTTGAAACCCAGGTTTCAATTCTCATTTCAAATCCAAATTTCAAATTCAAAATTTTCTTAAATTGATTTTAAATTAAACTTCAATCAAATTTGAAACTCGGAACAAATTGAAATCTAAACTCACACATTGAAACTTGAAATTTAAAGGTAAAATGAAATCTAAATCGAATTCCCCAGATCTTGTGATTTGGAGTTCACCTTCTTTTCCATTCCCCAGCGAGAGTTCAGGAATATCCAGTCTTAGAAATATACCTGATACTCCCCAGTGAAAATTCTTCTACTTTGTCTTAAGTTTGTCACTTGGACATCTATGTTGGTTTTGTTGATCTCTTCGGTCAACACCAATACACGTGGTGTGCTTAGTTAGCACACCACACCTATTGGGGGTCCATTTGTTGACCTCAATTTTGGTGAGGTCTTTTGCTTCTCTCTTTAGTATTTAGGATCTAGCCTTAGGATTTTTCTTTGACTAATCTTAGAGGACTAGAAATGGAACCCACCACTTAGAAATTCAAACACTTCTTGATTCCCTACAAACCCCACAAGCTTGATTGTAGACCCCTAATCACCTAGAGGGTTGAAATCAAATGTGGAGGTTTAAAGGATGTGTTCCCTATAGGACTTTTTGGCCATAGGTAGACCCTGGATGGCCTGGTCTGGTGAGGGTTGATTTGCACATACACTACACTCTCACACACATTCCAAGTCCTAAGACCACACTCTCACCCAACTTGACTTCCAGACTCATGTAGGTAATTCATATGGATGGTCCTTAACCCCTAAGCCCCTGGCTAAGAAGGTTAGGAACAACATAGTGAATGCCTCAAATGGGTCCTCTCATGGCTCATATGGGCTTAATATGGCTTCATGGCTCAACCAAAATGATTCCATTTCACTCACACTTGATCAATCTTCTTTTTTCAAAATTTCAATTTTTGACCCCCAAACCAACCAAACCTACCAAATACCCTTGAAATGACCCAAAATTTGCAAGATTACCTAAATTACCCAAGATTCCTCAAAATTAATCCTAAACACTACTGATAGGTTCCGTCCTGGTGTTAAAAGGAAACAGAACAGACATTGTAAGCATTACATTCCAGGAGTGCCTGTGGAGCAGATCTCAGTTACTTTTAGAAGGATGGACGACAGAAAAATGTCTTACCACTTTCAACCAGATCCAGAATTGGAGAGTCTCCGGCCCTACAAGCTGTGAGTTACATGGGAAATAGCACACCTCCAATACACATCCATGCGGCATTCCTACCAAGGGCGGCTTGGAATGTGATGTTATTGCCCATGTTTTTTACTATTCAGACATGGATTTTTGATAGACGCTTTTGGATGGATCAACAAGAATCTTACACAATCCATTTTAGATTTACATGGATTGTATGAGACATTAAATTTCTGAGAAAAATGTCATCATGATTAGATCAAGTTGTATGATGTATTTTCAGCAAGTTGAAATGAAAACGACTACGTCATATTTTGCCTTCACCTCCTTTTGTCCAAATAGACTGGGAAACGCCATTAGACTTAAATGAACTTTAAACAAAGAACAGAAAAGAAAAGAAAATAAATGAGAACTTTTCCTAAAAATTTGAATGTTAAAAAGAACTTCAAATTCACATGAACACTAAATAAATAAAAAAAAATAAAATGGGATCGTTAAAGGACAAACAAAACGAATTTAAACTCTGAATTGAATTTCGATCTCAAACATCTGATTCAAACCTTTCAGTTCTTTCCTCCATTGAAATCTGTTGGAAACTCTTTTGAAATTTGAATATTCTCTTCAACTTTTCGTTAAGTCAAAGTCTTTCCAGCTTGGTACACTTACCAGTTCCTTTCAGCTCTCTTTCCTCTGTGTTTTAGAGGATCGACTAGTTCTATTGACACGGAGCCACGAACTTTGTTGGATTTGGTTCTGATGGCATAAGTCTGGGTCCCTCTTCATACAGATAAATTTCTGAGACTGGTACCAAATTCCAGTTCTCTTCCTTCGAGGTCGGTACCAAATTCCGACTCTCTTTCGAATTGATACCAAATTTCAATACTATATTCCCGAGACTGGTACCAAATTCAATTTCTCTTCCTTCGAGGTCGGTACCAAATGTTGAATCTCTTTCGAATTGATACCAAATTTCAATTCTAAATTCCCGAGACTATTACCAAATTCCAGTTCTCTTCTTTCGAGGTCGGTACCAAATTCCGACTCTCTTTCGAATTGATACCAAATTTCAATGCTAAATTCCTGAGACTGGTACCAAATTCTAGTTCTCTTCCTTCGAGGTCGGTACCAAATTCGGACTCTCTTTCAAATTGATACTAAATTTCAATTCTAAATTCCCGAGACTGGTACCAAATTCCAGTTCTCTTCCTTCGAGGTAGGTACCAAATTTCAACTCTCTTTTGAATTGATACCAAATTTCAATTCTAAATTCCGGAGGCTGGTACCAAATTCCAGTTCTCTTCCTTCGAGGTCGGTACCAAATTCTGACTCTCATTCTAATTGATACCTAAATTTCGATTCACAACATTCGAGACTGGTACCTAAACTCCAGTTCTCATTTCGAGGTCGATACCTAAATTTCGACTCTCTTTCCGAGATCGATACTGTTGACCTCATTTTTTATGAGGTCTTCTCTTCTTCTTTTTAGTACTTAGGATCTAGCCTTAGGCTTTTCCTTTGACTATCTTAGAGGACTAGAATTGGGATCCACCATCTAGAATTTCAAACCACTTCTTAACTCCTCGCAAACTCCACAAACTCGACTCGTAGACCCCTAATCACCTAGAGGGTTGAAATCAAATGTGGAAGTTTAAAGGATGAGTTCCTATAGGACTCTTTGGCCTTAGGACCGCCTGGTGGCCTGGTCCGGTGAAGGGGCCGACTTACACACACACTACACTTATACACTACACTTTCACACACCTCCTAAAACCACACCCATACATAACTCGACCTCCCGACTCATGTAGGTGATTCACATGGATGGTCCTTAACCCCTAAGCCCTTGGCTAAGAGGGTTAGGAACAACATATTGAATGCCTCAAATGAGTCCCTTCATGGCTCATGTGGGCTTGATGTGGCCTCATGGCTCAACCAAAATGATTTCATTCCACTCAAATTTACCCAATCTTCAATTTTCCAAATCTTCAATTTTCCAAATCTTCAATTTTCCAAATCTTCAATTTTCCAAATTTTCAATTTTTGACCCCCGAGACCCTACACCCGCCTAACCTACCCAAAACCCTTGAAATTACCCAAATTTTTCAAAAATTTCCAAATCACCCAAAATTTCCCAAAATCAATCCCAAACATTTCCACATCACTCAAATTGATCATCCATACCCAAAAATACCAAAAATTCCAAAAATACCTCCCAATACCCTCCAAATACCCAAAATACCCCTCTTGACCCAAAAAATTCAAAAATTCAGAAAATTCCCAGAAAATTTCAAAAAATCCCAAATATTCCCAATTTCATTTTGTTCAACTACACCATGGGCCAATTTTGTCAATTTACCCTACTTTTGTCAAAACCGCCAATTTGACCCATTTTAACCCTAAGTGAACCCAATGTCAAACAAAACCTACCCAATTGACCCAAATTATGGTCCAATTCAATTCTAAACTTCTATTCAACATTCTCAACACCAATCTAGACCAAATCCAAGTCCAATTTGATTGACATTTGGATCCAATTTCACTTTTGGCCTTAAAGCCCAATTTGGACCCATGACACAAACCTAACCCAAACTCACCCAATTCAACTCCAATTAACCCCAAATCTTTTCTAAATCTTCCTTAGCATCCCCACAAGAAAAACACTAACATGATTTGCCCAAAATTTGGACCCAAACCCCACTCAAATTCAACCCAAAGCTAAAAGGCCCAATTTTGACCTAAACCTAACCCAAATGAGCCCAAACCCCAAAATCAAAGCCCAACGAAAGCCAAAACCTCTTTGAAACACTCCCATAAACATTTCTCAACATTAATTTTACATCAATTTCAACCCTAGCCCAACATTGGCCCAACTTGGCCCACTTGGACCTATATTGGCCCATTCACCAAAAGAGCCCAAATTCAACCCAATTCAAACCCAAATCACCCCCAATTTGCTTCAAGTCACTCATGACACATCCATGAGCTAAACCCAACAATTATTTGGCCCAACCTCTTTACAAAATTCCCATCCATAAATTCATTTTTAAACTTAAAGGCCCATTCGTTAAACCATTTTAAAAGCCCATCTTTTACCACATCCAAATGCCCAAAATTGGTCTCAAAGCCCATATGACATTTCCCCTCATCATACTTTCAATTAAACTCAATACCTAAGTCCTAAATTCATCATCAAATCATTCCAAATCAAGTTTCATACAAATTTCCATCAAATTACCAAAAATTCCTAAAATCCATTTTTATGAAATCGACCAAACTTTTTCCAAGCCAAAGGTGAGCCATGAAGCCATGCATGAGCCACATGTGAGCCATGAGAGCCTTGGACACTCCACCATGCCATATTGGGTAAGAAGAGGGAGGGCTTTCCTTAATCCCTAAAGCTCATTAGCCTTAATCATGTTTCACCTAAACTTAATTTTAATCCAAATATATTTGGATGGAGACTTCTCCATGCCAAACCAGCTGATCCCTTTGATCCCCCACAGCATCCAAAGCCACCTCGAAGGGTGCACCAAGCCCAAATGGGTGGATTGACCCATTTAGACTCAAAACTAGCCATGCCCCATTCTACTTTGGATCAAAGCCTTTACACATGGCAATTGCCAATTGCTTGCACCAAGTCCCGCACCGACCCACCTAACCTCGATGGTGACCAATGATCGGCCGGCCAGCCACTGTGTCGCCGGAAAACACCATGGTCGAGAGCTCACATGTGAGCCAACTTTGGAATTCTCCCTCGCCGAGCCGCCCCATCCCCGACTGGCCATCGTAGACTGTTCTTCTCTCGCCAAGAGCAATCGATCCCAAGCCCTAACTCTCCCGGGAGGCCCTCCACCCTCTCCTATTTAAACACCACCCCTCTCGGCCATGAGAGGTGCCGAAACAAACCTTAAGGATACTCTGCCAAAATTGTTCCGTACTACTCCCCATACATGTAGCATTTGATCCCCACCGAAATCCCCCTGCCATTTCCTCTCCGCGAGCTCAATTTCGAGTTGAAATCCAAGCCCAAAACCAAGACACTTCTCCACAAGTGAGCTAATCCCCAAATTGATTGGTCCTACACCTTCACCGTACCAAGAGAAGGTGTCCACCAAGCAAAAGCCCCATCTCCAGAGCCACCCAGCTTGCTCCAGCCTCCAAGCTTTGTGATCGAGCTGTGGTCGAAATCCTACCTAGTGCAATTCACTGCACTGTGAGACTTCATCCGGAGCTTACTCGGGATCCAATCGAAGGTGAAACAACCCTCGCATCGAAGCCACACTTCTCCGAGCAAAGGTATGGCCTCACTCTTCTTCCCGAGCTTCTGAACATTCTCCATTTTTATTGATTAAATTTCATCCCACATAAACCGTATGGATGTGTTCGTCTTCTCAAGACGAATCCATAGAGCATAAGAACACGAAAATCCATCGAGTATCGAGTGAGATATTAGTGGATTTAGTGTGGACGGCTCTCGGGTGAGGACGCTCGGGGACGATGAACGGATGCCGTCCATTTAATAAACGCGCGGACGGACGGCTCGGATGGCGTCGGACCGGGAGATGGTACGCGAACCGCGGGACCCGAGCGCCGAGTCGGATGGCGGCGTCGAATGGGGGCGCGACACGCGGCGTTTTGGAGCCGCCGAGGCCGACGCGGCGCCGCGTGGATAAATAGAAAATTAGGGTATTTTTCTATTTATTTAATTCCCTAAACTTCAAAAATTCATAACTTTGTGTAGGAAAATCATAAAAATAAAATAAAAATACCCTCTCGCTCAAGTGAACGAGAGGAGAATAATGTGGAAAAGAAATCATTTAATTTCATCAAGTATTTTATTTTTAATAATTTTTTTACTCTCTGCACATTTTTAATTCTCCATGCATGTATACAATTCACCATGGCATGAGACCATAGGGCTTTTAAGCCTCCGAATTCGGGAACATTCCCCGAATTCTCCAAAGTCGGAGGCCATCCCTATGAAAAGTTATTGATTTTTCAAGTTCATGTTACCGTTTTGAGTATTTTAATTCCAATAATTAGCATGTTGTGAAATAAATTCTAGGAAAATTTGGTGATGTTCCTTATGACCGTAGGACCCTAGGAAAAATAGGTTTTGAGTTAGTTCATTTAAAATAACCCTAATCGGCTTAGACACCCAAAATGGATCCATAATTAATTAGAGCTAACCATACATCAAATTGACTTGAAATCAATTATCCATTGACCTTTAGGATCAGAGGAACCCACCATAAAATTTTGAGGTCAATTGGACTTGGTTAGCCCTACTAAATGGGTTGATTAAGCCATTTAGTTAATTTGAACTTTAAAAACTCATAACTTTCAAAATATCTTTCAAAAATTCACCAAATTGGTTTTGGAGCCTCTCTGATATTAGCAGAATTTAAGAAAATTAAAATTTCAATTTTCTAAAAAAGTTGATTTTTAATATTATTTTAATATTTTTAATATTATTTTAATATTTTTAATAATTAAAAAATAATAAAAATCACAAAAATAATAAAATTCACCAAAATGTCACATTTTGAATTTTAATCACTTAGGAACAAACCCCATATTTTTCTTAGGTCTATTTAATGAGATATTAAATTTTAAAGCTCTACGGTAATTTTAAAATTAAAAAAATGTATTTTCTAGCATTTTCACTAAAATAATTATAATAAATCATAGAAAAATCAGAAAATTGCAAAAAATGATTCTTTGATTTCCTTGATATCAGAGAGATTTTTGAAAAATATAAAATTCATTTTTCAACATTTATTTTATTTTTAAATTAATTAACACTCCAAAATTTAAAATAATTATAATAAAAATAATATAATTCCAGAAATCACCAAAATTGGTCCAAGTGGTCCTCTGGTCATTAGGAATGTCCCCTAATTTTCTTAAGGACAAAAACTTTCCCTTGGTCATGTTATTAAATTTTCCTTGGAAATTTCTATTTTCTACCAAAAATAATTATATAAATATATTAAAAACAGAAAAATCACATTTTCTCCTCTCATGTCTTTATTGACATATGAGTGAAGTCACATAAAAATTTCAAGTTCATTTAAGCTCAATTTAGTGAGTTATGAAATTATTAAGCGTAAAGGGTAAAGTGGTAATTAAAATTTTAATCCTTAATTAAAACTTTAGTTTAATAAAAAATTAACAAATAAAATACTTGATCTTAATCTGATTTGGATGATTGAAATTTAAATAATTAAAGGGTAGAAACCCATTAAACAATGTAAAATAATTAAACCTTAATTAAAAAATTGATTAAAATTGGGAAGAATAATAAAATTGGAATTATTAAAATAGGGATATTGTTGGGAAGAGATTTATTCTTTAATTTAAAAATCCCTAAATTAATCATCTCATTAATATTCAATTCTTAATTAAAATGATAATTCAAATTTAAAATATTAAAAGACTTAATCATTAAACTAAAGTTAAATTATTAAACTCTTTTAAAATTTCAATTAAAATTAAAAATAAAATTAAAATAAAAATTAAATTAAATTAAGTAAATTAAATTGAATTAAATTAAATTAAATCAAATTAAATTAAATTAAAGATTAATTGAATAAATTAAATTAAATTAAATTAAATAAATAAAATCAAATTTAAATTAAATTAAATTAAAACAAATTAAATAAAATTAAATTAAATTAAATTAAATCAAATTAAAATTAAATCAAATTAAATTAAATTAAAGGAAATTAAATCAAATCAAATTAAATTATTTTAACATCAAACCAAACTAAATTGAATTAAATTGAATTAAATTAAATTAAAATTAAATTAAATTAAATTAAATTTAAATTTAAATTGAATTAAATATAACATCACCAAAGACATAAAGAATTCAAAATAAATCTAAAATAACTTGAACATTATTCCAAATTTAAACCCATTAATTGAATTCAAACTAAATCACCAATTTACCCTCGAAAGCTTTAGTTGTCATAACTCCTAAACAAAATATTAAATGAAATGTTACTTCACTTATAGGACATTCAAACATCCTAGTTCACTGAGTAAGATAATAACAAAACTTAACTAAACCTTGGACGATTAATTTATTTGTGTAATTGAATTCATTTGGACTTAAAACAATCCTAGAAATATTGAAAAGATGTTTGAGAGTTGCCTTAAGAACTTCCTCGATATGATAGGATGTTCATAAGAACAATTGAACTTAATTGTTCTTTGATGAAGAAAATCGTCTTCAAACAAAAACATAAGGAACCTAGACGTCATAGGAAATGACTAGCTATAGGATTAGGAATTTGGAAGGAAACCATAACCCTTACCTTAGCTTTACCTAGGAACTTGCTTAAATATTGTAATTGTGTTTTAAGTGCAGCTTGGGATGACGGGAAGACCCTCTAGGTACGTTTTTATTTTATTGCAATTTACTTTCTTGCAATTTACATTATTGCAATTTATTTAACCGCATTGCACTTACTTTTCTTGCATGATAAACAATTGTTGCATGAAAACCCACACCTTTAGGATAGTGCCTAAAACTGAAACCAAAATTAAGTTAAAAGTTATTGCAAGATAAAATTCACCGCCACAACATTTCAAAATATAAAACAACTCAAAATTTAATCACAAACAAAACTCAAAACTACAATTACAACTAAATTAAAACGTCTTGTTGGATGATCAGGAATACCTCGGATGATGTAACCTACGTGTTGCTAACGGGATTTCCCACGTGTCGGCATATTTTTAGGTTGTGTGTTTTATTTTGAAAAGGGGGTCGCATAACAGAAGTTGTCGGCGAATTTTTAATTTAATTTAAATAAATAATTTTGAAAAGTAGTATTTGATTTTGAAAATAATTTCAAATTTGAAGGTTTTAAGACATGAGATTAAACCGATCTCACATCCCAAATAGTTTATATAAACGAACACCGCACCACAAACCGTGTATCTATCCCTAAGGATAGACACACTGCTTGATGGTGGGGCTCGATTAAATAAACTAGAAGATTTGTGACATCCGTTTGGTCTGCGAACCAATTTTTTTTAAGCCGACAAATTCCCCTGCTTAATATGAAAGTATTAAACAGGGTTTATATTACCTGGGTTCTTTAAAATTCCCTATAAGGGCAAGCCCCTATAGTTAATTACATCTTAAGTGACGGAAATCACCTAAGAAAACTCTCGATAATAATCAATAATTCTGCTCTCAAGGATTTCAAAGTTTAAGTTTTCAAGGGATTGAATTTTGGAATTTCAATAGGGAATGGATCAAATTTGGAACATTTTGTTTTGGGAATTCAAAGGAAGAAAAGTAGGAGAAATCACAGATTCGAAGTGAACTTCGGTAATTTCTCGACTATCCTATTGTTTGGCTTAGATTTAGGAAAGTCCTAATGTTTATTTAATGTTTTAATCTTGCCTATTTTAATTAATTAGGGCTTATATTTGTAAGATAAAATCACACAAATAGCCTCGAAGATGTGAGGGTTTATGTCGTATCAGACGACTACCTCGGAATCCTAAGACCGGTTAGGGCTTAATTTGCAATGCAAATGCCTAACGAAGAGTCGAGGATTTATGTTGCACTAGTGCAAACTACCTCGAAATACTATGGCTTTGTTATTTAATTCTAGGAAAGTTTTGCTGAAGTAGACTCGGAGTTTTGTCGATGACGATGGCCGTGCCGCCCACCATGCTCCGAGCTCCTTGTTGTTGCAGAGTTTTAGTTTTAGAAGTCATAAATCAGGGGATGAGAAAAATGTTTTGGTTTAGAGAAAATCTTAATTTCTAAGTGTTTTTTACGTTTTAATTAAAACAAATTTTAAAGTTGATTATAACGACACCGGTTAAGATCCCACGGTTTCATCCTTCCGGCATCATTATTTTTATCGAATTCACTTAGTCCAGATGAATTTGCTAAACTCAACTGAATGAGTTTGTCGGTATATTTTTAGGTTGTGTGTTATTTTAAAGGGGGGGTCGCCTAACAGAAGTCGTCTGGCGAATTTTTAATTTAATTAAAATAAATAATTTGAAAAGTAGTATTTGATTTTGAAAATAATTTTAAATTTGAAGGTTTTAAGATATGAGATTAAACCGATCTCACATCCCAAGTAGTTTATATAAACGAGCATCGCACCACAAACCGTGTATCTATCCCTAAGGATAGTACACAATCGCTCGACGGTGGGGCTCGATTAAATAAACTAGAAGATTTCGTGACATCCGTTTGGTCTCGCGAACCAATTTTATAAGCCGACAAAATTCCCCGCTTAATATGAAAACATTAAACGAGGTTTATATTACTCGGGTTCTTTAAAATTCCCTATAAGGGCAAGCCCCTATAGTTAATTACATCTTAAGTGATGGGAATCACCTAAGAAAACTCTCGATAATAATCAATAATTCCGCTCTCAAGGATTTCAAAGTTTAAGATTTTCAAGGGATTGAATTTTGGAATTTCAATGAGGAATGGATCAAGTTTGGAACATTTTGTTTTGCAGAATCCAAAGGAAGAAAAGTAGGAGAAATCACGGATTCGAAGTGAACTTCGGTAATTTCCCGACTATCCTATTGTTTGGCTTAGATTTAAGAAAGTCCTAATATTTATTTAAATGTTTTGATTTTGCCAATTTTAATTAATTATGACTTATATTTATATGATAAAATCATACAAATTGCCTTGAAGATGTGAGGGTTTATGTCGTACCCAACGACTACCTCGGAATCCTAAGACCGGTTAGGGCTTAATTTGCAATGCAAATGCCTAACGAAGAGTTGAGGATTTATATTGCACTAGGTAAATTACCTCGAAGTCCTATGGCTTCGTTGTTTAGTTCTAGGAAAGTTTTCATTGATGTAGATTCAAGTTTTGCCGACGACGATGGCCGTGCCGCCCATCATGCTCCGAGCTCCTTGTTGTTGCAGAGGTTTAGTTTTAGAAATTATAAATCGTGGGATGAGAAAAGTGTTTTGGTTTAGAGAAAATCTTGATTTCCAAGTGTTTTTTATGTTTTAATTAAAACAAATCTTAAAGTCGATTATAACGACACCGGTTAAGATCCCACGCGTTCCATCCTTCCCGCATCATTATTTTTATCGCATTCACTTAGTCCAGATGAATTTGCTAAACTCAACCGAATGAGTTCCACACTTTCATTTAGACCGTGGAAATCCCGTTAGCAACACGTAGGTTACATCATCCTAGGTATTCCCGATCATCCAACATGACGTTTTAATTTAGTTGTAATTGTAGTTTTGTGTTCTGTTTGTGATTGAATTTTGAGTTGTTTTATATTTTGAAATGTTGTGGCGGTGAATTTTATCTTGCAATGACTTTTAACTTAGTTTTGGTTTCAGTTTTAGGGGCTATCCTAAAGGTGTGGGTTTTCATGCAACAGTTGTTTATCATGCAATAAAAGCAAGTGCAATGCATTTAAATAAATTGCAATAATGTAAATTGCAAGACAGTAAATTGCAATAAAATAAAAGCGTACCTGGAGGGTCTTCCCGTCATCCCAAGCTGCACTTAAAACACAATTAGAATATTTAAGCAAGTTCCTAGTAAAGCTAAGGGAAGGGTTATGGTTTTCTACCAAATTCCTAATCCTATAACTAGTCATCTCCTATGACCTCTAGGTTCTTTGTAGTTCTAGTTTAAGGACGATTTTCTTCATCAAAGAACAATTAAGTCCAATTGTTCTTATAAATGTCCTATCATATCGAGGAAGTGCTTAAGAATAATCTTAAACATCTTTTCAATATTTTCTAGGATTGTTTTAAGTCCAAATGGGTTTAATTATACAAATGAATTAATCGTCCGAGAATTCAAGTTTTGTTGTTATCTTACTCAATGAACTAGGACATTCGAATATCCTATAAGTGAAGTAACATTTCATTTAATGTTCTGTTTAGGAGTTATAATAACCAAAGCTTTCGAGGGTAAATTGGTATTCAAATGATTTGATTTAAGTTAATGGGTTTAAATTTGGAATAGTTGTTCAAGTTGCTTTATATTTAATTTCTTTCTCGTTTTAGGTGATGTTATATTTAATTCAATTTCATTTAATTTAATTGAGTTTTAATTTAATTTAATTCAATATAGTTCAATTTAATTTGATTCGATGTTTAATTAATTTTATTTGATTTAATTTTAATTTAATTTGATTTAATTTAATTTAATTTAATTTAATTTAATTTGATTTAATTTGATTTAATTTAATTTAATTTAATTTAATTTAATTTAATTTAATTTAATTTAATTTGTTTAATTTAATTTAATTTGATTTAATTTAATTTAATTTAATTTAATTTTATTTAATTTAATTTAATTTAATTTAATTTGTTTAATTTAGTTCAATTTAATTTAATCTTTAATTTAATTTAATTTTTAATCTTAATTTAATTTAATTTAATTTAATTTAATTTAATTTAATTTATTTAATTTAATTTAATTTTAATTTAATTTTATTTTTTAATTTTAATTGAAATTTTTAAAAGAGTTTAATAATTTAATTTTAGTTTAATGATTAAGTCTTTTAATATTTTAAATTTGAGTTATCATTTTAATTAAGAATTGAATATTAATGAGATAATTAATTTAGGGATTTTTAAATTAAAGAATAAATCTCTTCCTAATAATATCCCTATTTTAATAATTCCAATTTTATTATTCTTCCAAATTTAATCAATTATTTAATTAAGGTTTAATCATTTTAAATTGTTTAATGGGTTTCTACCCTTTAATTATTTAAATTTCAATCATCCAAATCAGATTAGGATCAAATATTTTACTTGTTAATTTTTTATTAAACCTAAAGTTTTAATTAAGGGTTAAAAAATTTAATTACCACTTTACCCTTTAAGCTTAATAATTTCATAACTCACTAAATTGAACTCAAATGAACTTGAAATTTTTATGTAACTTCACTCATATGTCAATAAAGACATGAGAGAAGAAAATGTGATTTTTCTGTATTTAATTTATTTATATAATTATTTTTGGTAGAAAATAGAGATTTTCAAGGAAAATTTAATAACATGACCAAGGGAAAGTTTCTGTCCTTAAGAAAATTAGGGACATTCCTAATGACCAGAGGATCACTTGGACCAATTTTTGTGATTTTTTGAATTATATTATTTTTATTATAATTATTTTAAGTTTTGGAGTGTTAATTAATTTAAAAATAAAATAAATGTTGAAAAATGAATTTTATATTTTTCAAAAATCTCTCTGATATCAAGGAAATTAGAGAAGTAAATTTTGCAATTTTCTGATTTTTCTATGATTTATTATAATTATTCTAGTGAAAATGCTAGAAAATACATTTTTTTTTAATTTTAAAATTACCTTAAAGCTTTAAAATTTAATATCTCACTAAATAGACCTAAGAAAAATGTGGGATTTGTTCCTATGTGATTAAAATTCAAAATGTGACATTTTGGTGAATTTTATTATTTTTGTGATTTTTATTATTTTTTAATTATTAAAAATATTAAAATATTATTATAAATCAATTTTTTTAGAAAATTGAAATTTTAATTTTCTTAGGTTCCCCTGATATCGAGAGGCTCCAAGACCAATTTGGTGAATTTTGGAAAGGTATTTTAAAAGTTATGAATTTTTAAAGTTTAAAATGGCTAAGCTGGCTAAATCAACCCAATTAGCGGGGCTAACCAAGTCCAATTGACCTCAAAATTTTATGGTGGATTCCTCTAATCCTAAAGGTCAGTGGAGAATTGATTTCAAGTCAATTTGATGCATGGTTAACTCTAATTAATTAAAGACCTATTTTGGGTGTTTAAGCCAATTAGGGTTGTTTTAAATGAACTAAGTCAAAACCTATTTTTCCTAGTGGTTCTCTCGGTCATAAGAAACATCACCAAATTTTCCTAGAATTTATTTCACAACATGCTATTTATTGGAATTAAAATACTCAAAACAGCAACATGAATTTGAAAAATCAATAACTTTTTATAGGATGGCCTCTCGACTTTGGAAAATTTAGAGAATGTTCCCAAATTCGGAGGCTTCAAAAGCCCTATGGTCTCATGCCATGGTGAATTGTATACATGCATGGAGAATTAAAAGTATGCAGAGAGTAAATAAATTATAAAAAATAAAATACTTGATGAAATTAAATGATTTCTTTTCCACATTATTCTCCTCTCGTTCACCGAGCAAGAGGGTATTTTTATTTTATTTTTCCGATTTTTCTACACGTAGTTATGAATTTTTGAAGTTTAGGGAATTAAATAAATCAAAAAATACCCTAATTTTCTATTTATCCACGCGCGCCAACTCATCCTCGCATCTCCGAAACGCCGCGTGTCGCGCTCCCATTCGACGCCGCCACCCGAGTCGCCAGCCGGCCCCGCGGTTCTCGTACCGTCTCCCGGTCCGACGCCATCCGAGCCGTCCGTCCGCGCGTGTATCGAATGGACTCGCATCCGTTCATCGTCCCCGAGCGTCCTCACCCGAGAGCCGTCCACACTAAATCCCTAAGATCTCACTCGATACTCAATGGATTTTCATGTTCTTATGCTCTATGGATTCATCTCGAAGAGACGAACACATCTATACTGGCTATCATGCATCGAAATTAAAGCATTCGAAATGGAGAATCTCTAGAAGCTCGGGATGAAATATTAGCTCATACCTTTGCTCGCAGAAGTGTGGCTTCAATCCGAGAGTCGTTGCCCTTCGATCGGATCCCGAGCAAGCTCCGCATGAAGTCTCCCGGTCTCGATGAATCGTCTAGGTGTGATTTCGACCAAGCCCGATCACAAAGCTTGGAGACCGGAGCAACCCGGGTGGCCCGGAGATGGGGCTTTTATCGGTGGACACCTTCCCTCGGTCCGTGAAGGTGTAGAACCAATCAATTTGGGGATTGGCTCACCGTGGAGAAGTGTCCTGGTTTTGGGTGGAATTTCGCCTGGGAAATTAGATTTTTCGCTGGGGATTAGGGCAAATCGACACCGGGGCTCAACTCGCTCTAAGGGTGGAGAAGGGTTTGGAACAATTTTGGCGTAGTTTCGGCAAGGTTTTTGTAACTCTCCTCCATGGCCGCGAGGGTGAGGGGTTTAAATAGGAGAGGCCTGAGAGCCTTCCAGGGGAGTCGAGGCATGGGATCGCCTGCTGCCGGTGAGGAGAAGAACGAACCATAGTGACCATTTGGCATGGGGCGGCTCAAGCAAGTGGGAATTCCAAACTTCGGCTCCTCCCAAGGTCTCGGCCATGGTGTTTTCCGACGATCCGAGCGGCCGGCCGGTAGGCATGGGTCACCCTCGTGTCCAAGTGGTCAGTGGTCGGAGGTTTGTGCAATCAATCGGCAATTGCCATGTATAAAGGCTTTGAATTAAAATGGAATGGGGAGGGGGTCATTTTGGCCTTAATTTGGTCAACCCATTGGTTTGGGTTGGGTGCACCTCCCCATGGCTCGATTTCGGGCCGAGAGGATCAGCTGGGTCGCCAAGGGAGAGTGGTGTGGTCTCTATCCATGATGAGGTGGCTAAACATGATTTAGTGTGTGACATGCTTAAGGTAAAAAATGCTTAATGAAAGATTAGGAAAGGGGCCCCTCCTTTTACCATTAATGGCATGGTCACATGTCAAGCCTTCCATGGCTTCATGTGGCTTGTCCATGGCTTGCATGGCTTGTCTTTGGCTTGGGGAAAGTTGAGTCAATTTCATGGAAATGGGTTTTAAGAATTTTGGATATTTTGGTGAAAATTTGCATGAAGCTTGATTTGGAATGGTTTAATTGATGATTTTGAAACTTAGGGGTGACTTTGATTAAATGGATGATGAGGGGAAATGCCATGTGGGCTTTGGATGGATTTGGGCTTTTGAATGTGGTGAAGTGGGATTTTAGGAAAGTTTAAGGGGAATGGGCTTTTTGATTTTAGGATGGGCATTTGGGTAAAGATTTTGTGAAGAACTTTGTCAAATAAATGTCATAATTGGTTTAGGGATGTTCTATGAAGGGCTTGGAATCAATTTGGTGTGATTTGTAGTTGAATTGGTTTGAATTTGGATTTATTTGGTAAGTGGGCCTATGTAGGTCAAATTGGGCTAACTTGGGCTAATGTTTGGCTAGGGTTGAAATTAATATAAAATCAATGTTGAGAAATGTTTATGGGATTGTTTCAAAGAGGTTTTGACTTTGGTTGGGCTTTGATTTTGGGGTTCGGGCTCATTCGGGTTAGGTTTGGGTTTAGGTCGAATAGGGCCTTTTAACTTTGGGTTGAGTTTGAGTGGGGTTTGGGTCTAAATTTTGGGCAAATCATGTTAGTATTTTGTTTTTGGAAATGTTAAGGAAGATTTAGAAAAGATTTGGGGTTAATTGGAATTGAATCGGGTGAGTTCGGGTTAGGTTTGGGTCATGGGTCCAAATTGGGCTTTAAGGCCAAAAGTGAGATCGATCCAAATGTCAATCAAATTAGGCTTGAATTTGGTCTAGATTGGTATTTGGGATATTGAATTGAAGTTTAGAATTGAATTGGACCAAAATCGGGGTCAATCGGGTAGGTTTGGTTCGACATCGGGTTCACTTAGGGTTAAAATGGGTCAAATTGGGGGTTTTGACAAAAGTAGGGTAAATTGACAAAATTGGCCCATGGTGTAATTGGACAAAATGAAATTGGGAATATTTGAGATTTTCTGGAATTTTCTGGGAATTTTCTGAATTTTTGGATTTTTAGGTCAAGAGGGGTATTTTGGGTATTTGGAGGGTATTGGGAGGTTTTCTTTGAATTTTTGGTATTTTTGGGTATGGATGATCACTTTAAGTGATGTGGAAATGTTTGGGAATGATTTTGGAGAATTTTGGATAATTTGGAAATTTTGAGAAATTTGGGTAATTTCGGGTGTTTTGGTAAGTTGAGCGGTGTAGGGTCCCGGAGTCAAAAATCGAAAATTTGGAAAATTGAAGATTGGGTGGATGTAAGTGGAAAGAAGTCATTTTGGTTGAGCCATGAAGCCATGTCAAGCCCATATGAGCCATAAAGGGACTCATTCGAGGCATTCACTATGTTGTTCCTAACCCTCTAGCCAAGGGCTTAGTGGGTTAAGGACCATCCATGTGAATCACCCACATGAGTCGGAGGTCAAGTTAAGTATGGGTGTGTGAAAGTGTAGTGTATAGGTGTAGTATATAAGTGTAGTGTGTGTGTAAGTCAGCCCCTTCACTGCACCGAAGCCACCTGTAGGCATCCTAAGGCCAAAAAGTCCTATAGAACTCATCCTTTAAACTTCCACATCTCGATTTCAACCCTTTAGGTGATTAGGGGTCTACAGTCAAGTTTGTGGAGTTTGCAGGGAGTTAAGAAGTGGTTTGAATTTCTAAAAGGTGGGTCCCAATTCTAGTCCTCTAAGATAGTCAAAGGAAAAGCCTAAGGCTAGATCCTAAGTACTAAAGAGAAGAAGAGAAGACCTCATCAAAAATGAGGTCAACAGAGTTCCACACTTTCATTTAGACCGTGAGAAATCCCGTTAGCAACACGTAGGTTACATCATCCGAGGTATTCCCGATCATCCAACAAGACGTTTTAATTTAGTTGTAATTATAGTTTTGTGTTCTGTTTGTGATTAAATTTTGAGTTGTTTTATATTTTGAAATGTTGTGGCGGTGAATTTTATCTTGCAATAACTTTTAACTTAGTTTTGGATTCAGTTTTAGGGACTATCCTAAAGGTGTGGGTTTTCATGCAACAATTGTTTGTCATGCAGGAAAAGTAAGTGCAATGCGATCGAATAAATCGTAATAATGTAAATTGCAAGAAAGTAAATTGCAATAAAATAAAAGCGTACCCTGAGGGTCTTCCCGTCATCCCAAGCTGCACTTAAAACACAATTAGAATATTTAAGCAAGTTCCTAGGTAAAGCTAAGGTAAGGGTTATGGTTTTCTACCAAATTCCTAATCCTATAGCTAGTCATTTCCTATGACGTCTGAGTTCCTTGTGTCTAGGTTTCAAGACGATTTTCTTCATCAAAGAACAATTAAATTCAATTGTTCTTATAAACATCCTATCATATTGAGAAAGTGTTTAAGAAGAATCTTAAACATCTTTTCAATATTGCTAGAATTGCTTTAAGTCCAAATGAATTTAATTATACAAATGAATTAATCGTCCAAGAATATCAAGTTTTGTTATCTTGCTCAGTGAACTAGGACATTTGAATATCCTATAGGTGAAGTAACATTTCATTTAATGTTCTGTTTAGGAGTTATGATAACTAAAGCTTTTGAGGGTAAATTGGTGTTCAAATGGTTTGTGATTTAGTTTAATTTCCATTAATGGGTTTAAATTTGGAATAGATGTTCAAGTTATTTTAGATTTATTTTGAATTCTTTATGTCTTTGGTGATGTTATATTTAATTCAACTTAATTTAATTTAATTTAATTTAATTGAGTTTTAATATAATTTAATTCAATTTAATTGAATTTAGTTTGATTTGATGTTACATTAAATTAATTTGATTTGAGTTAATTTTAATTTAATTTGATTTAATTTAATTTAATTTAATTTAATTTAATTTAATTTAATTTAATTTAATTTAATTTAATCTTTAATTTGATTTAACTTAATTTAATTTGATTTTTAATTTAATTTTATTTTTAATTTTAATTGAAATTTTTAAAAGAGTTTAATAATTTAATTTAAGTTTAATGATTAAGTCTTCTAATATTTTGAATTTGAGTTATCATTTTTATTAAGAATTGAATATTAATGAGATAATTAATTTAGGGATTTTTAAATTAAAGAATAAATCTCTTCCTAATAATATCCCTATTTTAATAATTCCAATTTTATTATTCTTCCAAATTTAATCAATTATTTAATTAAGGTTTAATTATTTTGAATTACCTAATGGGTTTCTACCCTTTAATTATTTAAATTTCAATCATCCAAATCAGATTAAGATCAAATATTTTACTTCTTTTTTAATTTTATTAAACCTAAAGTTTTAATTAAAGGTTAAAATTTTTAATTACCATTTTTGCCCTTCAAGCTTAATAATTTCATAACTCACTAAATTGAACTCAAATGAACTTGAAATTTTTATGCGACTTCACTCATATGTCAATAAAGACATGAGAGGAGAAAATGTGATTTTTCTGTATTTAATTTATTTATATATTTATTTTTGGTAGAAAATAGAGATTTCTAAGGAAAATTTAATAACATGACCAAGGGAAAGTTCCTGTCCTTAAGAAAATTAGGGGACATTCCTAATGACCAGAGAACCACTTGGACCAATTTTGGTGATTTTTGGAATTATATTATTTTTATAATAATTATTTTAAATTTTGAAATATTAATTAATTTAAAAATAAAATAAATGTTGAAAAATGAATTTTATATTTTTCAAAAATCTCTCTGATATCAAGGAAATCAGAGAATCAAATTTTACAATTTTTTGATTTTTCTATGATTTATTATAATTATTTTAGTGAAAATGCTAGAAAATACATTTTTTTAATTTTAAAATTACCCTAGAGCTTTAAAATTTAATATCTCACTAAATAGACCTAAGAAAAATATGGGGTTTGTTCCTAAGTGATTAAAATTCAAAATGTGACATTTTGGTGAATTTTATTATTTTTGTGATTTTTATTATTTTTTAATTATTAAAATATTAAAATAATATTAAAAAATCAACTTTTTTAGAAAATTGAAAATTTAATTTTTTTAAATTCCCCTAATATCAGAAAGGCTCAAAAACCAATTTGGTGAATTTTTGAAAGATATTTTGAAAGTTATGAATTTTTAAAGTTTAAAATGACTAAGTGGCTTAATCAACCCATTTAGTAGGGCTAACCAAGTCCAATTGACCTCAAACTTTTATGGTGGGTTCCTCTGATCCTAAAGGTCAGTAGAGAATTGATTTCAAGTCAATTTGATGTATGGTTAGCTCTAATTAATTAGAGACCTATTTTGGGTGTTTAAGCCAATTAGGGTTATTTAAATGAACTAACTCAAAACATATTTTTCCTAGGGTCCTCTGGTCATAAGAAACTTCGCCAAATTTTCCTAGAATTTATTTCACAACATGCTATTTATTGGAATTAAAATACTCAAAACAGTAACATGAATTTGAAAAATCAATAACTTTTCATAGGGATGGCCTCTGACTTTGGAAAATTCAGGGAATGTCCCCAAATTCAGAGGCTTCAAAAGCCCTATGGTTTCATGCCATGGTGAATTGTATACATGCATGGAGAATTAAAAATATGGAGAGAGTAAATAAATTATTAAAAATAAAATACTTGATGAAATTAAATAATTTCTTTTTCTCATTATTCTCCTCTGTTCACTCGAGCAAGAGAGTATTTTTATTTTATTTTTATGATTTTCCTACACAAAGTTATGAATTTTTGAAGTTTAGGGAATTAAATAAATAGAAAATACCCCTAATTTTCTATTTATCCATGCGGCGCCGCGTCATCCTTGGCATCTCCGAACGCACACGCGTCGCGCTCTCATTCGACGCCGCCGCTTGAGTCAGCAGCCCGGGCCCCGCGGTTCTCGTACCGTCTCCTGGTCCGACGCCATCTGAGCCGTCCGTCCGCGCGTGTATTTAATGGACGGCATCCGTTCATCGTCCCCGAGCTTCCTCACACGAGAGCCGTCCACACTAAATCCCTAAGATCTCACTCGATACTCAATGGATTTTCATGTTCTTATGCTCTATGGATTCGTCTTGAGAAGACGAACACATCCATACGGTTTATGTGGGATGAAATTTACGCAATAAAAATGGAGAATGTTCGAAGCTCGGGAAGAAGAGTGAGGCCATACCTTTGCTCGCAGAAGTGTGGCTTCGATCCGAGGGTTGTTGCACCTTCGATTGGATCCCGACAAGCTCCGGATGAAGTCTCCCGGTCCAGTGAATCGCCTAGGTAGGATTTCGACCACGGCCCGATCACAAAGCTTGGAGGTCGGAGCACTGGGTGGCCTCGGAGATGGGGCTTTTGCTGGTGGACACCTTCCCTTAGTCCGGTGAAGGTGTAGAACCAATCAATTTGGGGATCGGCTCACCGCGGAGAAGTGTCCTGGTTTTGGGCTCGGATTTCAACTCCGAAATCGAGCTCGCAGAGAAGAAATGACAGGGGGATTTCGAGTGGGGATCAAGTGCTCGTGTATGGGGAGTAGTCCGGAACAATTTTGGCGAGTTTCCTTAAGGTTTGTTTCAAGCACCTCTCTTGGCCGAGAGGGGTGGTGTTTAAATAGGAGAGGGTGGAGGGCCTCTCGGGGAGAGTTAGGGCTTGGGATCGACCGCTCCGGCAAGAGAAGAACAGCTACAATGGCCACCTGGGGATGGGGCAACTCAAGAAGGGAGAATTCTAAAGTTGGCTCACATGTGAGCTTTCGGCCATGGTGTTTTCCGGCGGCCTGGTGGCCGGCCGGCCAGGCATGAGTCACCCTCAAGGTCAGGTGGGTTAGGGCTGGGACTTGGTGCAAGAAATTGGCAATTGCCATGTGTAAAGGCTTTGATCCAAAGTGGAATGGGGCATGGCTAGTTTTGAGTCTAAATGGGTCAACCCACCCATTTGGGCTTGGTACACCCCTCAAGGTGGCTTTGGATGCCTGTGGGGAATCAAAGGGATCGACTGGTTTGGCATGGAGAAGTCTCCATCCAAATATATTTGGATTAAATTTAAGTTTAGGTGAAACATGATTAAGGCTAATGAGCTTTAGGGATTAAGGAAAGCCCCCCCTCTTCTTACCCAATATGGCATGGTGGAGTGTCCAAAGTTCTCATGGCTCACATGTTGCTCATGCATGGCTTCAAGGCTCACCTTTGGCTTGGCAAAAAGTTTGGTCAATTTCATAAAAATGGATTTTAAGGATTTTGGATAATTTGGTGGAAATTTGGATGAAGCTTGATTTGGAATGATTTGATGATGAATTTAGGACTTAGGGAATGGCTTTTATTAAGTGGATGGCAAGTGGAGATGTCATGTGGGCTTTAGGGTAGATTTTGGGCTTTTTGAAATGGTTTTAGATGGGCTTTTAAGATAGTTTAAGAAAGTGGGCTTTTGAATTATAAAATGGATTTTGGGATGAAATTTTTGTAAAGGCTTGGGCTAAATAATTGTTGGGTTTAGCTCATGGATGTGTCATGAGTGACTTGAAGCAAATTTGGGGTTATTTGGGTTTGAATTGGGTTGAATTTGGGTTCTTTTGGTGAATGGGCCAATATAGGTCCAAGTGGGCCAAGTTGGGCCAATGTTGGGCTAGGGTTGAAATTGATGTAAAATTAATGTTGATAAATGTTTATGGGAGTGTTTCAAAGAATTTTTGACTTTGATTGGGCTTTGATTTTGGGGTTTGGGCTCATTTGGGTTAGATTTGGGTTTAGGTCAAAATTGGGCCTTTTAGCTTTGGGTTGAATTTGAGTGGGGTTTGGGTCCAAATTTTGGGCAAATCATGTTAGTGTTTTTCTTGTGGGGATGCTAAGGAAGATTTAGAAAAGATTTGGGGTTAATTGGGGTTGAATTGGGTGAGTTGGGGTTAAGTTTGGGTCATGGGTCCAAATTGGGCTTTAAGGCCAAAAGTGAAATTGGATCCAAATATCAATCAAATTGGACTTGGATTTGGTCTAGATTGGTGTTGGGAATGTTGAATTGAAGTTTAGAATTGAATTGGACCAGAATTTGGGTCAATTGGATAGGTTTGGTTTGACATTGGGTTCGCTTTGGGTTAAAATGGGTCAAATTGGGGGTTTTGACAAAAGTAGGGTAAATTGACAAAATTGGCCCATGGTGTAGTTGAGCAAAATGAAATTGGGAATATTTGTGATTTTCTGGAATTTTCTGGGAATTTTCTGAATTTTTGGGATTTTTGGGTCAAGAGGGGTATTTTGGGTATTTGGAGGGTATTGGGAGGTATTTTGGGAATTTTTGGTATTTTTGGGTATGGATGATCAATTTGAGTGTTGTGGAAATGTTTGGGATTGATTTTGAGGAATTTTGGGTGATTTGGGAATTTTGCAAATTTTGAGTTGTTTCAAGGGTTTTGGGTAGGTTAGGCGGGTGTAGGGTCCCGGGGGTCAAAAATTAAAATTTTGGAAAAAAGAAGATTTGGTAAATTTGAATGGAATGAAATCATTTTGGTTGATCCATGAAGCCATATCAAGCCCACATGGGCCATGAGGGGACTCATTTGAGGCATCCACTATGTTGTTCCTAACCCTCTTAGCCAAGGGCTTAGGGGTTAAGACCATCCATGTGAATCACCTTTATGAGTCAGGAGGTCAAGTTAGGTATGGGTGTGGTTTTAGGAGGTGTGTGAAAGTGTAGTGTATGAGTGTAGTGTGTGTGTAAGTCAGCCCCTTCACCAGGCCAGGCCACCCAGGGCAGTCCTAAGGCCAAAGAGTCCTATAGGAACTCATCCTTTAAACTTCCACATTTGATTTCAACCCTCTAGGTGATTAGGGGTCTACAGTCAAGCTTGTGGAGTTTGCAGGGAGTTAAGAAGTGGTTTGAAATTCTAGATGGTGGATCCCAATTCCAGTCCTCTAAGATAGTCAAAGGAAAAGCCTAAGGCTAGATCCTAAGTACTAAAAAGAAGAAGAGAATACCTCATCAAAAATGAGGTCAACACCACGGTCTAAATGAAAGTGTGGAACTCATTCAGTTGAGTTTAGCAAATTCATCTGGACTAAGTGAATCAGATAAAAATAACGATGCCGGAAGGATGGAACCGTGGGATCTTATTCGGTGTTGTTATAATCAACTTTAAGATTTGTTTTAATTAAAATATTGAAAACACTTGGAAATTAAGATTTTCTCTAAACCAAAACACTTTTCTCATCTCCTGATTTATGACTTCTAAAACTAAACCTCTGCAACAACAAGAAGCTTGGAGCATGGTGGGCAGCACGGCTATCGTCATCAGCAAAACCTGAATCTACATAGCAAAGCTTTCTTAGAATTAAACAACCAAGCCATAGGACTTCGAGGTAGTTTGCCTAGTGCAACATAAATCCTCAACTCTTCGTTAGGCATTTGCATTGCAAATTAAGCCCTAACCGGTCTTAGGATTCCGAGGTAGTCGTCCGATACGACATAAACCCTCACATCTTCGAGGCTGTTTGTATGATTCTATCATATAAATAAAAGCCCTAATTAATTAAAATTGATAAAATCAAAACATAAATAGACATTAGGACTTTTCCTAAATCCAAGCCAAACAATAGGATAGTCGGGAAATTACCGAAGTTCACTTCGAATGTGATTTCTCCTACTTTTCTTCCTTTGAATTCTCAAAACAAAATGATTCAAACTTGATCCATTCCCTATTGAGATTCCAAAATTCAATCCCTTGAAAACTTAAACTTTGAAATCCTTGAGAGTAGAATTATTGATTATTATCGAGAGTTTTCTTAGGTGATTCCCGTCACTTAAGATGTAATTAACTATATGGGCTTGCCCTTATAGGAATTTTAAAGAACCTGAGTAATATAAACCTCGTTTAATGCTTTCATATTAAGCGGGGAATTTGTCGGCTTATAAAATTGGTTCGCGGACCAAACGGATGTCACAAATCTTCTAATTTATTTAATCGAGCCCCACCATCAAGCAGTGTGTCTATCCTTAGGGATAGATACACGATTTGTGATGTGGTGTTCGTTTATATAAACTATTTGGGATGTGAGATCAGTTTGATTTCATATCTTAAAATCTTTAAATTTAAATTTATTTTTAAAATCAAATACTACTTTTCAAATTATTTATTTAAACTAAATTAAAAATTCGCCGACAACTTCTGTTAGGCGACCCCTTTTCAAAATAAAACACACAACCTAAAAAATATGCCGACAGATACCTGATCGCTGAAAATTTTATTAAGAAATTCATACCTATTTATGATGAAATTGCACTTTAAAGAAAGGTATTTTCTTTATTTTATTGCAGGAATGGAGAATTTTAGTGATAAAAGCAAAAATCATAAAAAGAAGCGAATCTGGAGCAAAAAGGAAGAAAATAATGAAATTTGTGCTGAGTCGCCGACGGCGAGATCGAGCCCGCCGACGACGAGGCTACGAGGAGACATTTCTGAAGGAATTATAACTGTCTCGCTGACAGCGAGCCCGAGCCCGCTGACAGCGAGCTAGCGCGGTTTGAAGATCTTCTAGAAGCCTCGCCGACAGCGAGGTAGTTCATCGCCGACGGCGAGCTAGTTCAAATGGCTCTGATACATTGAACCTGGACACTTTTTGAAGGGATGCTTACACACCTCTTGGTCCTTTGCTCACCTCTATATATAGAAGCTAAAATTAAGTCTTTAGAGTCCAGTTTATGTGCAGTTTTGTGTCTTAGTGTGTGTCTTAGAGAGTCCTTGAGTGTTATAAGTGAGTTATTTTGAGTCTTTAGTGAGTATTTAGTGAGTCTTGCTGTACTGGAAGGAAGAGTCAAAGGAACTGTGAGGAGTCTGCTTGAGGATAAATTGAGATAAGTATTTGTATTTATTATTTTTAACTTTAAATGAAATCCATGCTTAGTTTAGTTCCCATGCATTCTGAGTAGTTTATTAGTCTTTCTCCCTGTTTTGAAATTAAGTGACTTGATGAACTAAAAATAGAAGTACTTTTATATATTAATAAATTGTGATAATTTTTACTTAAAACTTAATTTACTTTCAAATTGGCCATTTGAATTGTTAAAATGTGTTGATTATCAACTATAGTAAAAATTACATCTGATATTCGGGGAATTCAAAAGCCTTGGAAGGAAGGTGCAAATAAATAGGGAAATAATATCACTGGTCGTAGAATTGAGCATTTTAGTGTGACAGACTAAATTATTCAATTCGGTCCTATTGTTTGAGAGCTGAAGTGTAGATGTTAGCCCTCAGGCGAGGGGAACGTGGGAGCTCTGAAGTGGCAATCGGTATCCTCCTAGCCTAGCCGCAGATTCAGTAATCAAACATAGGATTAGTCAATATTCTTTACACCTGGATCAAAGGGTAAAGAATAGGAATGCTCCTATTTGTCACAATACCTTAAAATTATCTATTTAAATTCATCAATCACTTAAATTTCTAAACAAGGGGAAAGATACTTTTCTCGAATAGTTAAGACTTATTTAGCAATTATTTTAATTTCCTGCACTTTCAATACGTATTAATTTTCTACTTAGTTAAGTTACCTGATTAGAATACTTAGTTTACTTTATTGCGCTTAAATTTAGAACTCCAAATTTTTGTATATTATTTTAGAATTATTATTATTATTTTAAAATTAGCTGTTATTTTATTTTCTCTTTCCTCGTGGGATCGATAACCAGGACTCCACTAGAGCCCTGTATTACTTGATACGATACGTATACTTGCGTAGCATCCACAACATAAACAATTTCAATTCTATACATATAATATAGCGGGGTCAAGTTTTTGGCTTCGTTGCAATTAAATTAAAATATAATAATATTAACTTGTGGGTCAATACCTTAATTTCAATTCTCTTTCAGGGTTGAGACTTAAATTTCAAATCTCACTCTCTCGAGATCAGTACCTAAATTCTGATTCTCATCCTTTTTCCGTCAATACTTAAACTCTGATTCTCACTCCGAGGCTGGTGCCTAAATTCCAGTTCTCTTCCCAATCCCGAGGTTGAAACCCAGGTTTCAATTCTCATTTCAAATCTAAATTTCAAATTCAAAATTTATTTAAATTGATTTTAAATTAAACTTCAATCAAAATTGAAACTCGGAACAAATCGAAATCTAAACTCACACATTGAAACTTGAAATTTAAAAGTAAAATGAAATCTAAATCGAATTCCCCAGATCTTGTGATTTGGAGTTCACCTCCTTTTCCATTCCCCAGCGAGAGTTCAGGAATCTCCAGTCTTGGAAATATACCTGATACTCCCCAGCAGAAATTCTTCTACTTCGTCCTAAGTTTGTCACTTGGACATCTGTGTTGGTTTTGTTGATCTCTTTGGTCAACACCAATACGCGCAGTGTGCTTGGTTAGCACACCACACTTATTGGGGGTCCATTTGTTGACCTCAATTTTGGTGAGGTCTTTTGCTTCTCTATTTAGTACTTAGGATCTAGCCTTAGGCTTTTTCTTTGACTAATCTTAGAGGACTAGATATGGAACCCACCACTTAGAAATTCAAACACTTCTTGACTCCCTACAAACCCCACAAGCTGGATTGTAGACCCCTAATCACCTAAAGGGTTGAAATCAAATGTGGAGGTTTAAAGGATGAGTTCCCTATAGGAATTTTTGGCCATAGGAATACCCTTGATGGCCTGGTCTGGTGAGGGTTGACTTGCACATACACTACACTCTCACACACATTCCAAGTCCTAAAACCACACTCTCACCCAACTTGACTTCCTGACTCATGTAGGTAATTCATATGGATGGTCCTTAACCTCTAAGCCCCTAGCTAAAAGGGTTAGGAACAATATAGTAAATGCCTCAAATGCGTCCTCTCATGGCTCATATGGGCTTAATATAGCTTCATGGCTCAACCAAAATGATTCCATTTCACTCACACTTGATCAATCTTCTTTTTTTCAAAATTTCAATTTTTGACCCCCGGACCCACCAAACCTACCATATTTTTGAAAAATAAAAGTAAAAAACTTCTATAATTTTCCAAAATAAACAACATTTCCTATTAAAGATAGTTTAACTATATTTAACATTTATTTACTTAGAAGATTTTAACTTTAAAATTTTCATCATTACTATAGATTTTAACTAAATTTTTTTACTCATTTCTATAATCAAAATTTTGCTTCCCTAATATAACTTCATATACATAATTATTTTTAATCTAAAATCAAATTTTATTTATAGTATATGTGAGAACAAATAAAATTTTAGTTTTTGAAAATTGTTTTTAAATTCTCCCAAACATTAAAATATTAATTAAGATAAAATATTTGAGCATAAGAAATGATACATGGGTAAGAATTAAAAATTACTAAAATAACAAGCTTACAGGAATCTTCATAACCTAAATATGCAAGTATAACAATTTAAAAACAGGAGTAAATAAAAATCAAATTCAGATTTTCAGTTTTTCATAAAATAGAAATTTCAAAGGACTTCTAAAGTAGTAGAGCTTTTCAAAGCAAAAATACACCAACTTAACATAACAAAAATCACAACAATACTAGAATAAGTATGGTAGCAAATTTTGAAAAGTTTAAACATGCAATTTAAATAGTGGTTTCTAATAGTGTTCTAAATTTTCCTAACAGTTTTTTGGAATTAACTTATACACTACTAAAAACACAATACACTATAACTACATTAAAACATTTACTACCACAAACATATCACAACAGTACATCACATAAATCATAACTATCAAAAAACATTACTCCAACACAATTATATATGATTATGCATAATAGGAATATTCGAACTATAAACCACACATATCAGAGTTCATAACAAAATATATCAAACAATAAAAAGTCTAAACATAAAAAAACACAAGCAAAAACATCACAAACTCAATAAATAATAATCCTAATCATGATCCTCATAATCTTCTTCTTCATTCCAATCTATGGAAGGCACTTATAGAATAAAATAAGGATGAGGAGGCATCTCAGCACTGTGATCTCCTCTTATCAGTCTATCCATATATTGTTGATAATTCTACTCATACTCATCATTGTCGGCATATTTTTAGGTTGTGTTTTATTTTGAAAAGGGGTCGCCTAACAGAAATTGTCGGCGAATTTTTTAAAATTTTAAATTTAGTTTAAATATATATAATTTGAAAAGTAGCATTTGATTTTGAAAATAATTTTAAATTTGAAAATTTTTAAGATATGAAATCAAACTGATTTCACATCCCAAATAGTTCACATAAACGAGCGCCGCACCACAAACCATGTATCTATCCCGAAGAATAGACACACTGCTTGATAATGGGGCTCGATTAGATAAACTAGAAAGGTTTGTGACATCCGTTTGGTACGCGAACCAATTTTATAAGCCGACAAATTCGTCTCGCTTAATATGAAAACATTAAACGAGGTTTATATTACCAGGTTCTTTAAAATTCCCTATAAGGGCAAGCCCCTATAGTTAATTACATCTTAAGTGACGGGAATCACCTAAGAAAACTCTCGATAATAATCAGTAATTCTGCTCTCAGGAATTTCAAGGTTTAAGTTTTCAAGGGATCGAATTTTGGAATTTCAATAGGGAAAGGATCAAATTTGGAAGATTTTATTTTAGGATTTCAAAGGAAGAAAGGTAGGAGAAATTACGGATTTGAAGCGAACTTCGGTAATTTCCCGTCTATCCTATTGTTTGGCTTGAATTTAGGAAAGTCCTAATATTTATTTAATATTTTGATCTTGCCAATTTTAATTAATTAGGACTTATATTTATATGATAGAATCATACAAATAGCTCGGAAGATGTGAGGGTTTATGTCGTATCGGACGACTACCTCGGAATCCTAAGTCCGGTTAGGGCTTAATTTGCATAACATGATTATGTAAATGCCTAACGAAAAGTTGAGGATTTATGTTGCACTAAGCAAACTACCTCGAAATCCTATGGCTTTGTTGTTTAATTCTAGGAAAGGTTTGTCGATGTAGATTCAAGTTTTTGCTGACGACGATGGCCGTGCTGCCCACCATGCTCGAAGCTCCTTGTTGTTGCAGAAGTTTAGTTTTAGAAGTCATAAATCAGGAGATGAGAAAAGTGTTTTGGTTTAGAGAAATCTTAATTTCCAAGTGTTTTTTGTGTTTTAATTAAAATAAATCTTAAAGTTGATTATAACGACACCGGTTAAGATCCCACGGTTCCATCCTTCCGGCATCGTTACTTTTGTCGGATTCACTTAGTCCAGATGAATTTGCTAAACTCAACTGAATGAGTTCCACACTTTCATTTAGACCGTGGGAAATCCCGTTAGCAACACGTAGGTTACATCATCCGAGGTATTCCCGATCATCCAACAGGACGTTTTAATTTAGTTGTAATTGTAGTTTTGTGTTCTGTTTGTGATTAAATTTTGAGTTGTTTTATATTTTGAAATGTTGTGGCGGTGAATTTTATCTTGCAACGACTTTTAATTTAGTTTTGGTTTCAATTTTAGGGACTATCCTAAAGGTGTGGGTTTTCATGCAACAGTTGTTTAACATGCAAGAAAAGTAATTGCGATGCGATTAAAGAAATTGCAATAATGTAATTTGCAATAAAATAAAAGCGTACCTGGAGGGTCTTCCCGTCATCCCAAGCTGCACTTAAAACACAATTAGAATATTTAAGCAAGTTCCTAGGTAAGGCTAAGGGAAGGGTTATGGTTTTCTACCAAATTCCTAATCCTATGGCTAGTCATTTCCTATGACGTCTAGGTTCTTGTGTTTTGGTTTGAGGACGATTTTCTTCATCAAAGAAAAATTAAGTTCAGTTGTTCTTATAAACATCCTATCGTACTGAGGAAGTGCTTAAGACGAATCTTAAACATCTTTCAATACCTTTAGGATTATTTTAAGTCCAAGGGAATTTAATTATGCAATGAATCAATTATCCAGGAGTTCAAGTTTTGTTATCTTGCTCAGGGAACTAGGACATTTGAATATCTTATGAGTGAAGTAACATTTCATTTAATGTTCTACTTAGGAGTTATGATAATAAAGGTTTTCAAGGGCAAATTGGGGTTCCAATGATTTGTGATTTAGTTTAACTTCAGTTAAAGGGTTTAAATTTGGAATAGTGTTCAAGTTGCTTTATATTTAATTTCTTTATGTCTTAGGTGATGTTATTTAATTCAATTTAATTTAACTCTAATTTAATTTAATTTAGTTTAGTTTCAATTTTAATTTTATTTAATTTGATTTAATTTTAATTTTAACTTGATTTTATTATTTAATTTAATTTAATTCAATTTAGTTTGATTTAATTTAACTTGATTTAATTTAATTTAATTTAATTTCCTTCAATTTAATTTAATTTGATTTAATTTTAATTTAATTTAATTTAATTTAATTTAATTTAATATGTTTTAATTTAATTTAATTTAATTTAATTTAACATTTTTTAATTTAATTTAGTTTAATTTAATTTAATTTATTTATTTAATTTAATTTTATTTTATTTATTTATTTATTTTAATTTAATTTAATCTATTTAATCTATTTAATTTACTTAATTTGTTTAATTTGTTTAATTTATTTAATTTATTTAATTTGTTTAATTTATTTAATTTATTTAATTTATTTAATTTAATTTAATTTAATCTTTAATTTGATTTTATTTTTAATTTTAATTAAAAATTTAAAAAGAGTTTAATAATTTAATTTTAATTTAATGATTAAGTCTTTTTAACATTTTAAAACTTAAATTTGAATTATCATTTTTAATTAGGAATTAAATATTAATGAGATGATTAATTTAGGGATTTTTAAATTAAAGAATAAATCTCTTCCTAAAAATATCCCTATTTTAATAATTCTAATTTTATTATTCTTCCAAATTTAATCAATTATTTAATTAAGGTTTATTTCAATTATTTTAAATTGTTTAGTAGGTTTCTACCCTTTAATTATTTAAATTTCAATCATTCAAATCAGATTAAGATCAAATATTTTACTTGTTAATTTTATTAAATCTAAAGTTTTAATTAAGGGTTAAAATTTTTAATTACCATTTTGCCCTTCAAGCTTAAAAATTTCATAACTCACTAAATTGAGCTCAAATGAATTTGAAATTTTTATGTGACTTCACTCATATGTCAATAAAGACATGAGAGGAGAAAATGTGATTTTTTTGTATTTAATTTATTTATATAATTATTTTTGGTGGAAAATAGGAATTTCCAAGGAAAATTTAATAATATGACCAAGAGAAAGTTTCTGTCCTTAAGAAAATTATGGGATATTCCTAATGACCAGAGGACCACTTGGACTAATTTTGGTGATTTTTTGAATTATATTATTTTTATTATAATTATTTTGGAGTATTAATTAATTTAAAAATAAAATAAAGGTTGAAAAATGAATTTTATATTTTTCAAAAATCTCTCTGATATCAAGGAAATCAGAGAATCAATTTTTGCAATTTTCTCGATTTTTCTTTGATTTATTATAATTATTTTAGTGGAAATACTAGAAATTTATATTTTTAATTTTAAAATTACCTTAGGGCTTTAAAATTTAATATCTCATTAAATAAACTTAAGAAAAATATGGGATTTGTTCCTAAGTGATTAAAATTCAAAATGTGACATTTTGGTGAATTTTTTTATTTTTTATGATTTTTATTATTTTTAATTATTAAAATATTAAAATAATGCAAAAAATTAAATTTTTTAGAAAATTAAAATTTTAATTTTCTTAGATTCCCTTGATATCAGAGAGGCTCCAAAACCAATTTGGTGAATTTTTGAAAGGTATTTTGAAAGTTAAGAATTTTTAAAGTTTAAAATGGCTAAATGGCTTAATCAACCCATTTAGTAGGGCTAACCAAGTCCAATTGACTTCAAATTTTTATGGTGGGTTCCTCTGATCCTAAAGGTCAGTGGAGAATTGATTTTAAGTCAATTTGATGTATGGTTAGCTCTAATTAATTAGGGATCTATTTTGGGTGTTTAGGCCAATTAGGGTTATTTTAAATGAGTTAACTCAAAACCTATTTTTGCTAGGGTCCTCTTGTCATAATAGACATCACAAAATTTTCCTAGAATTTATTTCACAACATGCTAATTATTGGAATTAAAATACTCAAAACAGTAACATGAATTTGAAAAATCAATAACTTCTCATAGGGATGGCCTCGACTTTGGAAAATTCAGGGAATGTTCCCAAATTTAGAGGCTTCAAAAGCCCTATGGTCTCATGCCATGGTGAATTTCCTATATGCATGGAGAATTAAAACAATGCAGAAGGGAAATAAATCATTAAAAATAAAATATTTGATGAAATTAAATAATTTCTTTTCCACATTTTTCTCCTCTATTCACTGAGCAAGAGGGTATTTTTATTTTATTTTTCTGATTTTCCTACACAAAGTTATGGATTTTTGAAGTTTTGGGGAATTAAATAAATCAAAAATACCCTAATTTTCTATTTATCCACGCGGCGCCGCGTCAACCTCGGCAGCTCCGAAAGGCCACGCGGTGCTTTCTGGTTCAACGCCGCCATGTGACTCAACGCTCCGGGGCCCCGCCGTGTCGTTCCATGTCCTGATCCGACGCGATCCTGGCCGTCCGTCCGCGCGTGTATTAAATGGACGGCATCCGTTCATCGTCCCCAAGCGTCCTCACCCGAGAGCCGTCCACACTAAATCCCTAATATCTCACTCAATACTCAACGGATTTTCGTGTTCTTATACTCTATGGATTCGTCTTGAAGAGACGAATACATCTATACGGTGATCATGCATTGAAATTAAAGCATTTTAAATGGAGAATCTCCAGAAGCTTGGGATGAAGAATTAGCTCATACCTTTGCTCAGAGAAGTGTGGCTTCAATCTGAGGGTTGTGTCACCTTTGATTGGATCCCGACGAAGCTCCAGGATGAAGTCTCCCGGTCCGGTGAATTGCCTAGGTAGGATTTCGACAACGGCCGATCACAAAGCTTGGAGGCCGGAGCAAGCTGGGTGGCCCGAAGATGGGGCTTTCGGTGGGAAACTTCTCCTCTTGGTCCAGGTGAAGGTGTAGGACCGGTCAATTTGAGGATTGACTCACCTGTGGAGAAGTGTCCTGGTTTTGGGTGGAATTTTGGTCGAGAAATTGAGTTCCGTTGGTGGGGATTAGGGCAAATTGGCACTAGGGATCAAGCTGCTCTAAGTATGGAGAGTGATGCGGAGCAATTTTGGCGAGTTTCGATAAGGTCCGGTTCGGCACCTCTCATGGCTGACAGGGGGTGGTGTTTAAATAGGAGAGGGTGGAGGGCCTCCCAGGGAGAGTTAGGGCTTGGGATCAGCTGCTCTTGGCAAGAGAAGAACAGCTGCAATGGCCACTGGGGATGGGGCAGCTCAGCAGGTGAGAATTCCAAGTTTGGGCTCACATGTGAGTGTCGGCCTGGTGGTTTCCGGCGGCTGTGGTGGCTGGCCGGCCAGGGTCAGGTCACCCTCAAGGTCAGGGAGGTCAGGGCTGGGGCTTAGTGCAGTCAATTGGCCATGGACATGTGTAAAGGAGTTGAATTGAAATGGAATGGGGGATGAGCTCATTTTGGGTCTAAATGGGTCAACCCACCTTTGGGCTTGGTTCAACTCCCCATGGCTGATTTGGGCTGAGGGAGGATCAGATGGATGAGCTAGGAAAGGGTGGAGAAGTCACCATCCATGAATATTTTGATTAAACATGGATTAAGGTGAAGCATTAAAAGGGTTAAAACCTTTTTAAGAGGGCTTAAAAGAGGCTCCTCCTTTTGCCATTAGTGGCTTGATCACATGCCAAGCCTTCCATGGCTTCATGTGGCTTGTCCATGGCTTGCATGGCTTGTCTTTTACTTGGGGAAAGTTGAGTCAATTTCATGGAAATGGATTTAAGAAAAATTTTGGTATTTTGATGGGAATTTGTATGGGGCTTTACTTGGAATGGCTTCATGATGAATTTTCAAACTTAGGGATTGATTTTAATCAAGGGTGTAATGTAGAGCAATTGTCATATGGGCTTTAGCATGAAATTTGGGCTTTTAGGAAGGTTTCATGTAAGTGGGCTTTAGGCTTGAAAATAAATTGGTGGATGGGAAATTTGTAAAAGCTTGGACCAAATAATTGTTAGGTTTGGTTTAGGAATGTGCCATGAGTAATTTGAAACAAGTTTGGAGTGATTTGGGCTTGAATTGGGTTGAATTTGGGCTTCTTTGTTGAATGGGCCAATATAGGTCAAATTGGGCTAACTTGGGCCAATGTTGGGCTAGGGTTGATATTGATGTAAAATGAATGTTGGGAAATGTTTATGGGAGTGTTTCAAAGAGGTTTTGACTTTGGTTGGGCTTTGATTTTGGGATTTGGGCTCATTTGGGTTAGGGTTGGATTTAGGTCAAAATTGGGCCTTTTGGTTTTAGGTTGAATTTGAGTGAGGTTTGGGTCTAAATGTTGAGCAAATCATGTTAGTGTTTTGTTTGTGGGAATGTTAAGGAAGATTTAGAAAAGATTTGGGGTTAATTGGAGTTGAATTGGGTGAGTTTGGGTTAGGTTTGGGTCATGGGTCCAAATTAGGCTTTAAGGCCAAAAGTGAAATTGGATCCAAATGTCAATCAAATTGGACTTGGATTTGGTCTAAATTGGTATTGGGAATGTTGAAGTGAAGTTTAAAATTGAATTGGACCAGAATTTGGGTCAATTGGGTAGGTTTGGTTTGACATTGAGTTCACTTTGGGTTAAAATGGGTCAAATTGAGGGTTTTGATAAAAGTGGGGTAAATTGACAAAATTGGCCCATGGTGTAGTTGAACAAAATGACATTGGGAAAATTTGGGATTTTCTGGAATTTTCTGGGAATTTTCTGAATTTTTAGATTTTTGGGTCAAGAGGGGTATTTTGGGTATTTGGAGGGTATTGACATGTATTTTTGGAATTCTTGGTATTTTTGGGTATGTATGGTCAATTTGAGTGGAGAGAAATGTTTAGGAATGATTTTGGAGAATTTTGGGTGATTTGGAAATTTTTTGAGAAATTTGGGTAGTTTAAAGGGTTTTGGGTAGAATTTAGCGGGTGTAGGGTCCCGGGGGTCAAAAATTGAAAATTTGGGAAATTGAAGATTGGGTGAATGTAAGTGGAATGAAATCATCTTGGTTGAGCCATGAAGCCATATCAAGCCCACATGAGTCATGAAGGGACTCATTTGAGGCATCTACTATGTTGTTCCTAACCCTCTTGCCGAGGGCTTAGGGGTTAAGGACCATCCATGTGAATCACCTACATGAGTCAGGAGGTCAAGTTAGGTATGGGTGTGGTTTTAGGAGGTGTGTGAAAGTGTAGTGTATAAATGTAGTGTGTGTGTGAGTCAGCCCCTTCACCAGACCAGGCCACCCAGGGCAGTCCTAAGGCCAAAGAGTCCTATAGGAACTCATCCTTTAAACTTCCACATTTGATTTCAACCCTCTAAGTGATTAGGGGTCTACAGTCAAGTTTGTGGAGTTTGTAGGGAGTTAAGAAGTGGTTTGAATTTCTAAAAGGTGGGTCCCAATTCTAGTCCTCTAAGATAGTCAAAGGAAAAGCCTAAGGCTAGATCCTAAGTACTAAAGAGAAGAAGAGAAGACCTCATTAAAAATGAGGTCAACAAATGGACCCCCAATAGGTGTGGTGAGCTGACGGAGCACACCGCGCGTATTGGTGTTGACCGAAGCGATCAACAAAACCAATACAGATGTCCAAGTGATAAACTTAGGACAAAGTAGAAGAGTTTCCGCTGGGGAGTGTCAAGTATGTCTGCGAAGCTGGAGATTCCCGAACTCTCGGCGGGGAAAGGAAAAGAAGGTGAATTCCAAATCACATGATCTGGGGGAATTTCGATTTAGATTTCATTTTACTTCAGTTTATGTTTTGATGTGTGAGCTTAGATTTTAGTTTGGAGTTTTAATTTAGATTGAAGTTTTGTCAAGATTAATTTGAAGGGATTTGAACTTGAAATGAAAATTGGAATTTTGTGGTTTTAGATGTAACATCTTCAACCTCAAAAGAAAATTGAATCGATTGGATTGAATCATTACAGTGAGGAGAGATCTCAGAGTGATGCGGTATTGGATGTAAAATCCTTAACCTCAAGAGTTTGATTTTGATGTATTTCATTGCAATAGGGAAAGAATCCTAAAGCAATGCAGTCTCGGATGTGAAATCCTCAACCCCAAGAATTTAAATTTGATGTATTTCATTGCAATAGGGAAAGAACCCTAAAGCAATGCGATCTCGGATGTAAAATCCTCAACCCCAAAAGTTTGAATTTTGATGTATTTCATTGCGATAGGGAAAGGATCCTAAAGCAATGCGGTGTCGGATGTAAAATCCTCAACTCCAAGAATTTGAATTTTGATGTATTTCATTGCGATAGGGAAAGGATCCTAAAGCAATGCAGTCTCGGATGTAAAATCCTCAACTCCAAAAGTTTGAATTTGATGTATTTCATTGCAATAGGGAAAGAATCATAAAGCAATGCAGTCTCGGATGTAAAATCATCAACTCCAAAAGTTTGAATTTGATGTATTTCATTGCGATAGGGAAAGAATCCTAAAGCAATGCAGTCTCGGATGTAAAATCCTCAACTCCAAGAATTTGAATTTGATGTATTTCATTGCAATAGGGAAAGAATCCTAAAGCAATGCAGTCTCGGATGTAAAATCCTCAACTCCAAAAGTTTGAATTTTGATGTATTTTATTGCGATAGGGAAAGGATCCTAAAGCAATGCAGTCTCGGATGTAAAATCCTCAACTCCAAAAGTTTGAATTTGATGTATTTCATTGCAATAGGGAAAGAATCCTAAAGCAATGCAGTCTCGGATGTAAAATCCTCAACTCCAAGAATTTGAATTTTGATGTATTTCATTGCTATAGGGAAAGAATCCTAAAGCAATGCAGTCTCGGATGTAAAAATCCTCAACTCCAAGAATTTGAATTTTGATGTATTTCATTGCGATAGGGAAAGAATCCTAAAGCAATGCAGTCTCGGATGTAAAAATCCTCAACTCCAAGAATTTGAATTTTGATGTATTTCATTGTGATAGGGAAAGAATCCTAAAGCAATGCAGTCTCGGATGTAAAAATCCTCAACTCCAAGAATTTGAATTTTGATGTATTTCATTGCGATAGGGAAAGAATCCTAAAGCAATGCAGTCTCGGATGTAAAAATCCTCAACTCCAAGAATTTGAATTTGATGTAGTCATTGACTTTGCAAAGATCTGTAGTGTTGATTTGAAAGGTGTGGAATTTCGGTGTTTCGAGAATTTCATGAAAGTTGTAAAAGACTTTCATGAAGGAAATAAATTAGGAGGGAATATGTAGATGCTACACACCCCGTTCAAAAGAGTTAATCGAAAGTTGCTGGTTTGGATTGGGTATAATTCCTCGCCATCATATTCGATCCGTGTCAATGGAATCAACCGCTTCCATCCCAGACAAGGGAAAGAGTAGAACGGATTGGATTTCAGATTTGGGAGATTGAATTTGAATTTTCGATTGAAATTTGATTTGAGATCTGGAAGATCGAATTTGAGATTTGATTAAGATTTGATTTGGAGAGATTGAATTTGAATTTGATTTAGATTTGATTTGAAATTTATGTTCATTTCGTTTGTCTTTTAATGATTCAAATTTATTTTATTTATTTAATGTCCATGTGAGTTTGGTGTTTATCATTTTCAGATTTTTAAGGAAAGTTTTCTTTTATTCTTTTTTTTATTTCTTTTCTGTTCTTTGTTCGAAGTTCATTTAACTTTGATGGCGTTTCCCAGTCAATTTGCAAAAAAGAGGTGAAGGCCAAAAATGTGACAAGGTCACTTTCATTCTAATCATGTTGAAGATACATCATACAACTCGATCTGGAATACATCTCATACAATCCATGTAGATTGAAAACGGACTATGTATGATCTTCGTCGATCCATCCAAAGAAGCATCTATCAAAAATCCATGTCTGAATAGTGGGGTACATGGTTAATAACATCACCTTCCAAGTCATCCTTGGCAAGGATGTCGTATGGATGTACGTTGGAGGTGTGATATTTTCCATGTAACTCACAGCTCGTAAAGCCGGAGGCTCTCTAGCTCCGGTCCGAGCTGGAAATGGTAAGGTGTCTTCTCGTCGTCCATCCTCCTGAAAGTAATTGAGATCCACATCACCGGTACTCCTGGTATGCAATGCTTAGCGATATCCGCTCCGTTGCCCTTCGGTATCATGACGGAACCTACCGGTAAAGGTATCTTCACCGGCCCTCGAAACTCACCCGGGCTCGCTATCCGGAGGTTAGATCCGAACATGATGTTACACTCGTTCGGGAAAGGAGATCGTGCGAAAGGTCCGACAAAGTCGTGGTGATCTATGTGTGGGGGTATGCGGTCACCTCGCTTGTAGATGTTAATAATGCAGCTATTGGGTATGCAATCTGCCGGCGGTACCCTCCATGTTATCAATCTCTTTACCATTCTCTTGATGACTAATGGCATCGGATCCACTTGCCCATGACGGAGTATCCACGGTGGGTTTCCCTTCCTGTCTTCCGCAAAGTTGTAACAGCATCCGCATTGTATTGTAATTCTTCCTTTCCCTGGCATCCATCTCCGGGGTTCTGAGTAGGTGTTTTCCCTTAGGAGGCCCGCTCGGCCCATTCTTTTCAAATCCCGGATGCAATCCACGATTTGCTGTTGTTCATACTCCGAGAATACGTCCGTATGTAGCTCGAGGCCCTCTAGTATATTGATCCTTCTCGCCTCCGATTCTCTCGAAGTATTCAAAGGTTTTCTTTTCAACATTCCGCATTCTTTCCAGCTCGTACTGCGGAATAATTTGCAAATGGCGAGGCACGGTGACGTATTGTGGGATATACGGCTCAATCCCTTCATGTTCTCCTGCATACCTCGGCTCCTCGGGGATGATGTCCGTCGGGACATCCCCCGGGGTTGCTTCTGCAACAAGGTCATGCATTACTGGTGGTTCTATCTGGTAGCGTGGTAGTCTTCTTTCTTCTGATCTTCGTGAGATTTCCCTGGTCCTTTCCGTTATCCTAGGAGCTGGCCTCCTTTCTTCAGAGTTCTCGGTGAACCGGTGCCCTTGAAGTGTATGTGCTCGGCGGTAGCATCTGCCTCGTCGCGCCAGTCCGTCGCTAGTTTGGTTAACATCTTACGGATACGACGATTCTTATTTCTTCGTTGCGTTGCTGTGAGAGTAGCTCTTCGAACTTCTTGAATCTCTGTGGACGCGGCGCTGACAAGCCTGCCCTCTGCTGTAGCGACAACAGACTTGATTTTCTTATCTTCTTCAGTGTTTGTTTTTCTTTTCTTGCTGTTGGATTGGTGGCTTGGGCCACCCACTTTAATCACTGTCTGCCCGGGCGGTTCTTCTCGGTCAGTCGGGACCCAATCATTTTCCTCGTACTGCAGGCCTGCTGGTGCGAAATCCGAGTCAATCTCGATTATCGCTCCATCTTTCACCCTCTTTTCATCGAGTGCAAGGCTTACGCCATTTCTAAAGTTCAGGACCAACCGCCCGTTCGACATTTCCCTATGAAAAGACAAGGAAAAGGATCGAGGGCGTACTAAGAACAAGAACATTAAGAAAATATTTATTAAAGACAGTTTTTTTTATTACTCTTATATTTTTAAATTTAACAGGAATGAAGTGGGATAAGATCAGGGAAGAGATTTTGATTTGGAAGAGAAAATAAGGAAAACTTTATTATCATGATTTTATTTATCTTAGCACATTTTTTATTATTTTTGGGTTCGGACCCAGTCATAAGTAATTACTTCGCCCGTGCTTCTAAGGATAAAGAATTCATTCCTTCGAAACATCAGGTAGCGTAATACTTTTTCAAGTATCGTCCATTGATCGGAAGCATATGTCGTTCTCCACGGCAATTCACTAAGTCGGTAGGAGCCTCCTGAGTATACTGCTTCAACCACAAACAGCCCTTCCCAAGTGGGTTCAAATTTTCCTCCTATCTTGCGGTGTGCAAGGATAGGTCTCTTGAGAACGAGAACTAAGTCACCAACTTTGAAGGTTCTTGGGCGGACCAGTTTGTCATGGGCTTGAACCATCTTAGCTTGGTATAGTTCTAAATTCTGCTGTGCTGCGAGTCTTTTCCCTTCCAGGCTTTCTAATTCTTCTAGTCGTAATTTGGCATTCTCTTCCGTCGTGATCTGTCAGCATTATTTTTTTAGGTTGTGTGTTTTGAAAAGAGGGTCGCCTAAAGAAATTGTCGGCGAATTTTGTTTTTATATTTTAAATTTAATTTAAATATATATATAGTTTAAAAGATAACATTTGATTTTAAAAATAATTTTTAAATTTGAACATTTTAAGATATGAAATCAAACCGATCTCACATCCCAAATTGTTTATACAAACAAGCACCACACCACAAACCGTGTATCTATCCCGAAGAATAGACACTGCTTGATGATGGGGCTCGATTAAATAAACTAGGAGATTTGTGACATCTGTTTGGTCTGTGAACAAATTTTATAAGCCGACAAGTTCCCCTGCTTAATATAAATGAATTAAGCAGGGTTTATATTACCTGGGTTCTTAAAGTTCCCTATAAGGGCAAGCCCCTATAGTTAATTATATCTTAAATGTCTGGAATCATTTAAGAAAACTCTCGATAATGATCAGTGGTTTTGCTCTCAAGAATTTTAAAGTTTAAGATTTTCAAACAATTGGATTTTGAAAATTTCACTATGGAATAGCTCAAATTTGGAACAGTTTATTTTAGGAGTCCAAAGGAAGAGGAGTAGGGGAAGTTGAGGATCCAAGAGGAATCTTGACAACTTCCCGACTATCCTATTGTTGGGCTTTGAATTTTGAAAATGAATTTATTTAAGTTTCAATCTTGTCAATTAATTATAGGAATTACATTTACATAATCACATGGTTATGCAAATAACTTCGAAAGATAAGAGGATTTACACAGTATCGGACGACGACCTCGGAATCCTAAAGTGTGTTAGGGCTTATATTGCACAGCAAGGCTGTACAAAGGCCTAAAAGAACAGGTGAGGATTTATGTCGCACTAGGAGAACTACCTCGAATCCTATGGCTTGTTGTTTAAACTAAATAATAGTTTTGTCGATGTCGACACGAGTTTTGTCTGTTGACGATGGCCGTGCTTGCCCTCGAAGTCGTGCTCCGTGCTCCACGTCGTAGCAAAGTTGCAGTTTAGGTTTAAATCTTAGGTTAAAGTGAACATGCAAATTGTTTTATTTCATCTTATTATTATTATCGTTTTCATTTTCATTGCAAGCGTGAGTGTGTGCAACGATGACGAGTGTAGCAAAAGAAAGCGAGGAAAACAAGTAAGCAGGAATATGCTATAGCAAACAACAGGAAGCAAGTGTCACAAGCAGGTTATGCTGAGCTAAACAGGAATAACATGCTACAACAAGAAAAACATGCTAAGCAAGTATGTATACTGAAAATAAGCAGGCTAGACTAGCAAGAGTATATGCTGAAAAGTAAGGCATGCGCAACAGGTATAAACTGAAAGTAAACAGGCTAGACTAGCAGGAGTATGTACTGAAAAGTAAAGCAGGTATAACAGTAAAGAAAGTAAAAAAACTGTGTCACAGGAGTACCGTATGCTCTGCTCATCCGCGGTGCACTGTTACTTGTTTATTATTTTTATATTTTTCTTATATTTCCTGCAGGAAGTTTGTCAGTGCCAAAAGAGCAGGAGTAGAAGTAGTAAGTGAAAACAACCTAGCTAAACAATGGTGCTATGGTGTGTACAAAGAAAGTAAAGTCTGAAAACTTAACAGTGAAAACGAAGGAAAACGCCGAGAAAGCGAGGAAAATCGCAGAAGAAAACTAGGAAAGTCGGGAAAGAAAGAAAAGAAACGTCCGTGGAAAACTCCGAGAAAAGCCACAAACGAAAACCAAACAAAACCGTAGAAAACTGCGAGAAGCACCGTGAGAAACCCACAGACGACCCGCTAAACTCATGGCGAACCATAAGAAAGCCATGGGCCTCTGGAAAGAAAGACCCGTAAGCACGGTGGTGTTTCGGACTCAGAGCTGTGCTAATATCCGGACTTGAGTGCTGACCACTAGACCGACTTTCTGCAGAAGGCAGTCCTAATCCGACTCGAATAGCCAACCGTGGACCTTTATAAATTTTCACACATTTCATTTTTTTTTGTTTTCATGCAAGTAAGACTGTAGGTAAGTAGGCTGTGTAGTAGTGGAGATAATTTTGTATTTTTCAAACATATGTATTTTTTGTTTTAAAACATTTCAGTCCACGGGTTGACTATCCTAATAGGACTATGTCTACGAACATTAGACTGTCGGTAGTAGAAACCCCAAGGACGGTCGAACGGTTCCGTGATTCCCGCTCTACTCTCTGCGAGTCTGCGAGTCAGGCGGCCCCATTCTATGATTCTCGTAATTTTTCTTTTTGCAGTCTCATCAATGTCCCCACCGCACTTACAGCCTTGCTTGATGGCCCCATATATAACCCAAGGAGGTTATATATGCACACCTACGCGTCCCCTGTAGGTGTGTGCTTTGAGCCAAGAAACAAGGTGAAACTAGGGACGAGAGGTCAAGGAAAGAAGAACGGAAAGCGGCTCACTTAACACAATTTCGAAAAAAAGTGAGTCGATTTCCAATAATCAGAAAACACGTAAGTCACCCTGGACTCCCGACCGACCTCACATGTCCTGAGAAAAGGACTAAAGGCACCTCGACGCTCTCGGAGAAGGTGAAGACTAGACTCCTAGGAACACACTTCCTTTTCCTAAATAACTGTAAAATCATAAGCAAAAGAAAGAAAGAGAAAGCCACTGCTCGTGAAGTGACCCCTAAAGTGGTGTGTAACCCTTCCCAAACATTCAAGTAATGGTAAAGAAAAGGGAAACATAAAACAGTCGCAGGAAGGGAAAGTCAATTGGAGTGAAGTAAAAATGAAGTGAAGAAAAAAAAACAAAAACATCCAAGAAAAATCAGGCAGCATAACGGCGTAAAAATGAATTTTCCACACCTGCAATTTGAATAAACAGAAATGTCGCAAGCATATGTATGTAACAACCAATGTTTCCATCCATCCCAAGCATGTATAGAGCATGTTATAACTCTCAAAACAATAGGATAGCTTGCATGAAAAAGAGAACTTCAAATTCTTACAAGTGAGGCACACTTTTATGCTTGGAGTGAGGTGAAACATGTGTGCAATTATAGTTTTGATGTTGCATATGCGAATACATGTTGAAATAGATGAAAAGCAAGCATACATAGCTTCAAATTTTGATGTTTCATGAAGGGACATGTTTGAATCCAAAAATCGCAAATAAATTCGCCAATTTATTCTCATATTAGCTAGCCGTCGTTGAGCCACAATAAAGAATGAAAATCAAGCATTCCATTTTAGTGCAAATAGGAGCAGCTTCCTATAACTAAAAGAGCCAAATCAAGCCCACCAAATCGAGCCTCGAGAGCTTTAGAAATTACCCTTTTCTTTTTTGCAAATATTTTCAATATAAGAAGGCAGCAATACAAGCAAACCAAACCTTTCATATTTCCAAAATGCAAGGCACCAAGATCTTCCAGCAATTGAAAATCATAAATAACTCTTTCCAGATTTTCGAAATGACTACCAAACATCTCAAATTTTTGCAAATGAGTTTTCCAAAGCAAATAATTGGAACCATTCAAGATATTAGCCACATAAATATATGAGAAATTGAGTGGCACGTATGTATAAGGCACAATCTTGGGTGTTAAAAAAATGTAAACATATGAATTAAGTGGTATGTATGTAACTTCCCCCCCAATTCAGAATACATCTCCAGATTTTCTCCTCTCAAGTAATTTTGCATTGCATGCCTTCCTAGCATCTCTCACATTTTCAGAAAAAATGTATTTTTAAATCTGCACAACTCACTCATAAATCTGAAACATTCCTCTCAAGGAATGGACCACCAAATCATATAATGAATCATGCATCCTATAGTATATCTCTCTCCCTGAAGCTCATCAAAAGGATTTTCTAACCAAAGCATTAAAATACTTTCCCCCAATATCATCCCAAAATCTCTTCTTCAATTAAAGATATTTGAATGGAACTCAATGCAATCCATATTCAGACTGAATCGTCTTTATCAAACGGATGATCTTGTAGGGAATATGCCACAAAATGCAAAACAATTTCAAATTCTTCTCTCAGCTCTTCATAGAAGTGTTGTAAATGAATTGTTCCATCTGCTTCCTAAGCTCAAGAAAATGAAGATACAAAACAGTGGATGAAAGGTCGCTTTAAACGACAAGCAAAAGAAAACAATAACCGTTGCGACACCTCAAAATCTATCCCCCTCCAAACGTTTCAGAGTTGGTAATAGAATAAGTCAAGCCTTAACTTTCCAACGCATATAGGGAAACCACACGCATTCATACATGCCATCCGATTCTTCACATATTTACACATTTCGAGCCTAAATTTCAGATTTTCACAAATGAGGCACCAAAGTTTTTTTAGATTTTTACAAATGAAACACCTAAACTTCTCAGATTTTCAAAGTATAAGCATAGAAGGCCTCACAAGCCTCACAAATAAAATAACAATGCTTTCAGATTTTTACAAATAAGCCATCAAGCCTCTCCAGATTTTTGCAAATAAACTAAATATTTTAATATTTTGCAAAAGTCAATACATAAACCTTTCAGATTTTGTAAAAGAAACCCAAAACATTTCAGGTTTTACAAAGTAAGAACCCAAGCATTGCATATGTAAATATATTGAATGGCATACCTCTAATTCATCAAAAATATGATATCATATATGCGAACACATATGCATAGTTAGCAGGCATTTAAATTCTCCAAGTGTAAGTGTTTGAGCATTGGTAGAATGCAAGGCTCCACAAGCCGTTTCTTAAATTTTCATATACGATATATAGGCTTACTAGTTTCTTAAATTTTCACAGTTTCACATGTTTAAGCCACAAGGGAAACAAGTCTATTCACAAGAAATGCACCAGGAAATACAACGAAGTAAAGCAAGTGAGCAGCGCTTGAATGACTTATCTAGGAAGGTGAAGCAATAGATATCATCGCCAACTATACTTCAAGCCTATATAGTAACACAGGATGTAAAGAGCAGAACTCCTTATTCAAGTTGAAAATATTCCACCTTCTTCTCTTTTTTTTTTAAGCCAAAATTTCTTATATGAACTCAAAATAAAGTAGTAGATAGAGAATAGGAAACATAAGAGAGAAGAGAGGGAAAGAAGTTACACGGCTCAAGATTTTTCTCAAGAGAACAGCAGGATCCCAAAAGCCTAAACGCATAAAACAGAGGCCACCAAAATGAAGCTACAAAGTTTCAAAATCGCAAAGAGATGCACCCCTCAAAGTTTTGGCAGAATCTCCCCCTCACACCAAAATTTCAGCCCAACCTTAAAGAGCTCCCCAAGTGGGGTTTATATAGGCAAAGTGGAGGAGTACCCCAACTTTCCACTTACCTGGGCGGTGAGTTGAAGCCATCGGCGACAAGGGAAGTCGCGACAAAAAGGAAGAGGGGAAAACGTCGCGACAGAGAGCAGGAGGCGTGGAGTAGGGCAGCAGAAGGCGCAGGGAGTAGGTGGAGGCAGTGGAAGCGGGGGGCGAAGCTTACCGCAGTACCGAGGAGGGGACCGAAGCTTTGCGAGGATGGCCGGCTAGGGCTTCGCCTTGGCTCAGTTTCGCGAGAAAAGAAAAAGGAGGGGTGGACGGTGCGTGAGGGAGATGAGGGTTAGGGATTTTAGTTTTTTTTTATTATTTATTTATTTTAAAATAATATTTTAGTCAAATTTCGCCGATTAGGACAAAAATCAATCTCACACGAAATGATATCAAAATTAGTGTCCTTCCTAGGTAATTTCGACGTTCCGGACTCAACGGCGCAGTCCGTTTCGTCATCCGAGGCTGTTTGGACAACCTCGTTATCAAAACAGGTCAAAAAAGGTCAAATTTGGGGATTTCGCGATTAAATCAGATTTGGTTGAAATTCAAGGTTGAACTGGTAGCGATCGAATGTTGTGTTCAGTTTAGGGGAGTGTGTCGAAGCGTTTAAAATTTATATTAAGAAGAAAATGGCTAGCGTCGGGTCAATTTGGGTCAAATCGGAGCCTAGGTCGGGCTTAGGTCAAAATTAGGGTTTTTGATGAAATCGGCTTAAATTGACAAAATTTGGTTGTGGTGTAGTTGAACAAAATAAAATTGGGAATATTTGGGATTTTCTGGGATTTTCTGGGAAGTTTTGGAATTTTTGGAATTTTGGGTTAAAAAGGGTATTTTGGGTATTTGGAGGTTATTTGGAGGGTATTGGGGTATTTTGGTGGGTTTAAGGTTTAGAATGTGTGTGAGAGTGTGATGTGTGCAAGCTAGACCTCACCAGACCAGACCATCCAGGGTACTCCTAAGGCCAAAGAGTCCTATAGGAAACTCATCCTTTAAACCTTCACATATTGGTCTTAACCCTCCAAGTGGCTCCTGGGGTTTACAATCAAACATGTGGGGTTTGAAGGGAATCAAGAAGTGTTTGGAATTTCTAAGTGGTGGGTCCCATTTCTAGTCCTCTAGGATTAGTCAAAGGAAAAGCCTAAGGCTAGATCCTAAGGACTAAGAAGAGAGAAAAGACAATACCTCATCAAAAATGAGGTCAACATGATCTTATTTGCAACTGCAATTCTGAGTGAAGGAAGCTGAACCTCTAAAGGTAACTCTGCCTCGGACCCATACACCAGACCGTAAGGTGTAGCTTGAGTAGGAGTTCTGAAGGTTGTCCGGTAGGCCCATAAGGCTTCTAATAACTTCTCGTGCCAATTTCTCTTATTATCGTCCAAGGTTTTCTTTAAAATTTGAACAAGAGTTTTATTAAAAGCCTCAGCCAGGCCGTTTTCTCTTGGGTAGTAAATTGTTTAGTATCGCCAGTCGATTCCGTGTCTCCTGACAAAATTGTTGATTTGTGTGCTTCTGAATGCTGACCCATTATCTGAGATAATCCTGCGTCCTGCGTGGCACTCCAAAACGGTAGACAACTTGGTTTTTGAAAAACTGTAGCACGTGGTGTGCTTTCACTTCTCTAAGTGGAACCGCCTCGCCCACTTGGAAAAGTAATCCGTAGCCGCAAGAATGAAGTGATGTCCTTTTGAAGATGGTGGTTCTATTGGACCCACTATATCCGTGCCCCAACATTCGAATGGCCACGACGCAATTATCGGATGTAACACATTTGGAGGTTGGTGTAGAACCACTCCGTGCACTTGGCATTGGTGACGGCTCTTGGCGATTTTCATGCGGTCGGTCATCATCGAGGGCCGAGTAGTACCCTAGTCTTTTAATTTTCATTTTCATCTTCGGACCCGACGGTGAGCGCCACGAGTCCTGAATGCACCTCTTTAACAATTTCACGGGCCTCGGACCCGCTTAAGCACCTTAGCCACATTTGATCGAAATACCTTCCGTACAACGTGTTGTTTATTAATGCGTAAGACGAGTTCTTTTCTTGATCCGATGGGCTAACGACCTATCGTCCGGTAGCTTTCCCGTTTGCGGGTAGTCCATTAATGGTCGTCGCCAATCTTCCGTGTTTTCCGTCACTCATTGCAACCGATTTTTCTTCTTTTTCGATTTGTGTATTGTGTCTATGTCAAGTCGTGATAGGACCCGACGTCCGTGAACCGACACTTCTACTGACTCATCTTGCAAACAGGCAAATTCTTTTGCGAGGCGGGCTAACGCATCTGCTAAAGCATTTTCTTTTCTGGGAATTTTGTAAATTGTCACATTCGAAATTTGTTCCAACAACTGTATGGCATACTGAAAGTATTGCTCGAGTCTTGGCTTTAAAATTTTGTACTGTCCGGTGATCTGTTGAATGATTAACTGTGAATCCTCATAGATGTTGATGTCTGTTATCCCCATTTGAATAGTTAATTCCAGTCCCGTTATGAGGGCTTCGTATTCTGCTTCATTGTTTGTACACGGTTCGTTAAGTGGTAGGCGTATCTTAACATCCCCGCTCCCGTGTTATAAAGATTAGCCCGATTCTCGCCTTACTGAGCACTATCACTTGCGATTCTTCGTCTTTGTGTGCCGAAGATGCTCCGTCGAAATATAATTCCCAACGTCGATCATCGGGGTCTTCTAAGCTCATTATTTGATCATCCGGCGGATCGTCATTGAGAGGAGATTCTGCCGGCAAAGGGTGTGTCTGCGAGGAAGTCTGCTAAGACTTGTCCCTTTACGGCACGAAGAGGCAAGAAAGTTATATCGAATTGCAATAATATCATTGACCATCTGGCAAGTCTGCCAGAAAGTGTTGGATGAGTCATCAAGTATTGCAATGGATTAAACTTCGAAATCAGGTTGACCTTATGAGAAAGCATGTAGTGCCTGAGTTTTTGAGCGGCGAAGATCAGGGCCAAACAATGCTTTTCAATTGCGGGATACCTTATTTCCGTCGGAAGTAAACGACGGCTTAAATAAGTAAAGAGCATTTTCTTTACCCTCATCATTGACTCGTGCTAACGGGCTCCGAGAGAGTCGTCTAAAGCCGCGGTATAAAGTATCGGCAGTCTACCCGAGGCCCGGGGCTGCTAAGACAGGAGGTGTCATTAAATATTGTTTAATGTCCTCGAAGGCCTTCTGGCATTTCTCTTCCCAAATAAATTTGGCGTCCTTTTTAACTAGTGCAGAGAAAGGTTTGAGATAAAGCGTCGAAAATATGTCAGCTTCCCTTGAAAAGATCGTAGTTGCTTTAAGGTTTTGGGAGGCGGCATTTCTAAGATAGCTTTAATCTTTTCCGGGTCGATTTCACTTCCATGATGTCGGACAATGAATCCTAAGAATTTCCCGAAGGTGACACCGAAGGCACATTTTAAGGGATTCATCTTAAGGTTAAATTGTCTTAATCGTTCGAAAACAATTCTCAAATCATACAGGTGGTTTTCCTTTACTTTGCTTTTGATGACCACATCATCCACGTAGCATTCGACTTGATTGTGAATGAGATCATCAAAAAATCTTGTCATTGCTCTGTGGTATGTTGCTCCTGCATTCTTCGATCCGAATGGCATCACCGTGTAGCAATATACTCCGATCGGTGTTCGAATGTCGTAAGTTTTTCATCTTCTCGGAGCCATTTTTATCCGGTTGTATCCCGAAGATCCATCCATGAATGAAAATATCTCATGTGTCGAAGCAATGTCGATCATTAGTTCTGGGATCGGTAGAGGGATTTCATCATTTGGACATGCCTTGTTTAAATCTCTCGAAGTCCACACAAATTCCGATCCGACCATTCTTCTTTCGATCGGCACCACGTTGGCTAACCAAGTCGGGTATTGTTCTTCACGGACAAATTTAGCGTCTATTAGCTTTTTAACTTCGGTTATGACTTGTTGTTCAACTTCAGAAGCATTCTTCCGGGACCTTGTCCGGCCGGGACGAAGTAGGATCCACTCCTAGCTTATGGACTGCGACCTCTGGAGCTAAACACGGCATCTCATCGTAGTTCCAAGCAAAACGAGTCTTTAAATTCCATTAATAACTTGATTATTTCTTCGGAGTCTTCTTTATTGAGTAAGGAGCTAACAAAGGTAGGTCTAGGCTCTTCGCTAGTACCTAAGTTAACTTTCGTTAACTCATCTATTGTAGATTTAATTTCTTCTTCGAATTCTGGTGGAGCGTCTCCAATTTGTAAATCTTCAAATTCTTCTGTAGTTTCCATGCAGTTTTCATTAGACTCGCAAGTGACAACCAAGCAAAATTCAGTAACGTCAACTGATCCTACTGTGCTGAATCCGAGACCATGCTTTGAATTAGGTGGACGACCGGAGTTATTCCATAATTTTTCAAAATATTGTGATTGGCCTTTTGTCCATTGTCGAGGTAAGAAACCACGCTGAATTAAATTTTGAACACAGGGAGAGTACCACTCAAAAGGTAATTCCATTAATTTTGATGAAGTGACATCTTCAAATTGTACATTATTTTCAGTTTTGGAGGAAGAAGCACCACGGTAGAATTTGATTGGCTTTGCACCGCCGCTACGTACCTCTTTGACCACCATACCCTCGATCTTATTAGAATGGATCGAGGTCAGGGTCATAGTATGTACATAGTGGTTAATCTTCTCATACATCGATTTATATTCTTCATTCTTCTCATCTTCGAGAGAGATCTTAAATTGCGGCTTCTTCCGACTTATTGTCGCTGCTTCTTGCTTGATCTCTTTTTCTTCTTCAAAATTGTCTTCCCAATCAACATAGATGGCTGGTTTCCTCTGTCCAATCGTCCTAACGTCTCTGCCACGACCTCGTCCCCGGCCTCGACCTCGGATGCGAGTTGTGGAGAAACCTTTACCATCTCGCCGTAAGGGAGTGGTGAGCGACTGTTGGACTAGAACTTCAGGTTCTTCGTTGTCCCGAACTTTCTTTGCTTCATTTGTTATGGTATCTCTAGAGAAGATTGTTTTCTTCGGTGGTGCATAATAAGTCGCATCTTCATGGATTCCAATCTCATGTACGGAGAATGGTTGTAAGTCACCTTTGATGCATCGTTCCCCTCCATCGTAGTATTTGATGCACCGATGTAGAGATCATGGTACCATCCGGTTTTCATGTATCCATGGTCGACCCGGTAGAGCGTTGAACGACGTTTCGAATCAATTATGTGAAATTTTGCGGTTGTCTTTGCTAAGTCACCGGTCTTCATCAGTAGTGTTATTGATCCGAGGGCTCTTTCTCCTTTATGGTTGAATCCTCTTAATAACATTTTATCGGCTTCGAGCTCGCTAGCATCAATTTCCAAGTATGCTAGTGTTCGAAGACTCATTATATTAATTGACGCTCCTGGATCCACTAATACTCTGGAGAGCGTAAACTTCCCAATTGTAACTGAAATGTACAACGGTCGGTTGTGGTCTGCTGTCCCAAGTAGTAGGTCATTGTCCGTGAAGGTAACACCTCGCAGTTCTTTTAACGAGCAAACCTCATCTAAGGAATCTCCGGCCATTTGAGCTAAGCAAATTTCTGGATCAAGTAAGGCCTTGATCAGAGCTTCTCTCATCTCCTTTGATAAGATGAGAGCGTCGTAGATGCTCGGTTGGTCGGTAGTTTCCTAAGATGGGCTAGCACGTTGTAGTCCACTTTATTTTAATGTGTCTTGGCTTCTTCCCGAATGGGTATTTCTTCTGTCGGGGTTGGTTCTTCTTGAACAACCACCTGCTTTCCTTTGTCCTTTGGACCCATTCTTGGAGGTAGAACTCTTCCACTTCTAAAGTTAACTTCTGTAATTTCTTCTGACTCTAGTGTTGAGCTTGCTGGTGTTTCTCCCTAAATCGGCATGACAGGTTCTTCTGGATTAGCCTCGGAGTCTGAAGGCTCTAACTCTATTGTGACTGGAGCTCCTCGAAACTCGCAAATAGATCCATTGCTCGTTGAACTCTCGTAGCCTCCTTGATGGATGTCTTCTTCGTCATCGTGATCGTCGAGATTGTGTATGATTTGAGAATTGTCATTGGTATCGAAATTGATGTCCGGATTGTCGCTAGTTACGTAATCGTTAGAAACAGTCAAAACATAGCCAACGCCATCACCCTTATCATTATAAGATCCCACCGAAGTGAGCAGATAATCATACAGAGTCAGAGGTTTGAGGGATTTCTCCCCCGAATCGGAAACAACTATCCTAGGATAAGCAGCCCCTAATCTAGCCTTCGGAACCTCGGTCCTCTCTTCTTCGTCGATTTTCTTCTTCTCTTCAATCGTCTCCTGTTGAGGTGGTTCTTCTATCACAAGTGATAATGCCGACTTGACAGGTTTCGAACTCTGAATTGAAACTCGCACCAAAGCGGTTTGGATGCTGTCTAAAATCTTTTTCGAAGACCTCGTCCAAGCGGTAGTCCATCCATCATCAGTTGTATAGGGATCTATCGGAACAATGAGATCAGTCGAGACAACATTGACGGAACCTCCTTTCTGGGGTTCCTTCATGTACTCCTTCGGGATTGTTATATTCCCTTTCCGAAGGTTGTCGTTGAGCCAACTTTTGAAAGTAATGCAATCTTCTATCTTGTGTCCAAGCATCCGGTGATAAGGGCAAAAGTTGGGATCACCTTTCTTGTTGACGTCTTTTGGTCTCTTAGGCTCTGACAGCTGGAAATCTGGAGTTTTCATCAGACTACGGAACATTTTCGGCACTGCCTCATTCTTGAACGGGTACTCCCTGCTTAGAAGCTCCCTTAGTGTACGTTGCAGACGAGGCGGTTGTTCATACTGTGGAGATGACTAATAGCTGGGTCGGGGTTGCTGGTAATTCTGTTGAGGTTGCTGTGGCCGTTCGAACGATATTTGTATCGGTTGCTTGCCTTTGTCGATCGCCGCAACGATCTCGGATTTCTTTTCAAAAGTCTTCACGAGGCTTTGCTTGTCCGCCTTGTCGGCGAAACTTAATTGCTTCGCCTCCTCTTGCAAGCTCCCGGCCTTACTTAACAACTTCTCGAAAGTCTTAATAGTGAATCCTTTGAGGAGAAGTGCTATCGGGCTGTGAATGCTTTTAAGTAGGATGTCGACTGCATGCTGTTCTTGTAGTTGTGGTTCACACTTCATGCTTAAGTTCCTCCATCGAAGTATGTAATCCACCAAAGTTTCGTTCGGCTTCTGCTTCTCTACCACTAAATCACCTATAGTGATGTGGTGCTGAGCTCCGACGAATCGCTTGATGAAAAGGTTTTTTAGTTTTGAGAACGTCTTCACTGAACCATTCGGTAATTCTGCATACCAATCAAAGGTGATCCCTGACAGGCTGCTGACGAACTGTCGGAAGAGTAATGCATCGCTCCCGCCGGCATTGCAACAACTGGTACGAAAGTGTGCAACATGCTGTCGGGGGTCCCGGTTCCATCAAAGGTCTCGAACGAGAGGTGGTACGAAGCCATTTGGGTATTGGACGGCGTTGAATTCTTCCGGGTAAGGTCTACCCGTCCGAATGGATGTCCCGCTCTTTGATTGTGCTAAGGCTTCTCGCACTCGCTCGTTCCACCAAGCTCTTGATATCTTTTTTGGAATCATACTTTGTGTTGTATCTTTCTTTAATCGATCATCCCCGTTGACGGATGTAATCTCCTTTCCTCCGTCCACAATGTGAATGACCTCCGGGGTGTCTCTTTTGGGGTTGCACTCGACTCGGAGAGTGGCTAGGGCTACAGCCATCTCTTCCATTCTTTTCACCATTTGGGCGATCGTATCGTCTTTCTCTTGAAGCTGTCTCCTCATCACTTCCGGCTCCTCTCTTTCTGCGGCTGCAGGAGCACCTTGTGAAGCTGACGAAGCTCGTGTTTCGACCTTGTTGATTTCTGCATACTCATCGTCCATGAATTCCGATGAATCAATCTCGTCTCCGAATTTCTCTTCTCTTTCTTTTGCTAGTTATCGAATATCAGTCCTCAACTTTTCCATAGCGTCCTCTAGCGGTCTTTTCTGTGCATCCTCGCAGTTGTCGTGCGATAGCTGCCAGGTTCCCTTCTCACGAGTCCCCTTTACCGCAGTGGGCGCTTTCTTCGCATTCAAGTCTCCCGATGAGACTTTCCTTCTCGGTCGTTGTTTCAATCTTAACCGTCCAGGTAGTGGGACTCCATACCATCCTTTTAGCAGCAGAAGGTCTAGGACCAGATGGTCTGTCGACCAAATGCTGGAAGGTGGTGTCCTCCCTAATCTGCAACCCTGAAACAACGATAGGCGGACTAGCCTTCATCCTTTTATTTGGCTTTTTTGTAACGATGGCAGGTTCTACTCGTGGCCCAAGATGGGATTTGACTGGCACCCGCCCTATCCTTCTTAGAATCTCTGATATGGGGCATTTCTCTTTCTTTGCTAGCTTCTCGATCACGATCCGTAGTCGGGCAAATGGCGTGATCCTAGCCCTTTTCTTTCTCGTTGTCGTCGTAGTATGTTGGTCGAGGTAATGTAGAAACAATCCCGCGGACATTTTCCTCGTCGACTGCGGCGGAAAGGGGTGGAATCTACTTCCTTCCAAAAAGGGTGTATCTTCGGGCAATGGTATGTATTCGAGTAGTGGTGTGTACTCGGTGATTTCGGGATTTCGTCCGGAAAGCAACTTCGGCAGCTCTGGCCTTCCTGGCAATTTTCCTACTTCTGTTCCTTCTTTGGGTCCGTGTTAGTGATGGAATTCTTGAGCTGGACCCGATTTCAAAAATAGAAGGTCTCACAGGAAAGTCTGTACCCTCCACGGTAACAGGTTCACCATAGTTCTGGATTTCCTTCCCCTTTAATCTGGCAGAAGTCGGGGTAGGTGCAGAGACAACTAGACCAGTGGGGGTAGCAAGAACAGTCCTCCTGCGGACAGCAGTACTCCTCTCAGTCGGGATCTTTTGCAGGGGAGGAAACTCTTGGGTCGACCTAAGGTTGAACTCAATCAGCGGCTTCTTAGCTTCAGATACTTTGTTTGTCAATGCGAAAAGGGAAACGTCGGTGATCTTGACATTTGTGTTCTCGAATCCTTGTCCAAACCGGATGATCCCATTGTCGGGCAGCTCATCCTTGTAAACAGTGAAGTCGAGTCCATTGGTGAAGGAGAAAATCAGCTTTGGGGTTTCCATTTCTGCAGGGTAGATTCGATTGATGATCCCAAGTTATGCTTCTTCTCATCAGGACGAAAAGAAAGGAATCGTAAAGAGTCCGAACACATTCTTGTTCATGTATTTATAAGAAGGAGTTATTTGTTAAAAGGGTCATTCATTAGAGGGTTTGTTTATTTAGAATGGAATGTTCAAAGGTGTAGAGAAGGTAATGAATCCGATTCAGAGTTGGAAAGGAAAAGAAAGTCTCATGCAAGACTTCTCGACTCGAAGGATTACTCCTAAACTAACACCTATTAGGGGTCCACCCCACCTCAGAAATGAGGTAAAAGGATCTCGGAACCTCTCTGTTTAGGGGTGTCTAAACAGTGGCTCCTAAATCCGAGAGAATGTTGGCTACACTTGTTCAAGGTAGAAATGAACATAGTACTCCAACGGAAAGAAGGGTAGTTTGATCCACTAGGAATATGGATACACTACCGATTTTTGAAAGCAGAATTATCTGATTAAAAATGGAGAGAGGAATCATCCCCAGCGGAGTCGCCAGAAGTATGTCGGCATATTTTTAGGTTGTGTTTTCTTTTGAAAAGGGGTCGCCTAACAGAAATTGTCGGCGAATTTTTTAAAATTTTAAATTTAGTTTAAATATATATAATTTGAAAAGTATCATTTGATTTTGAAAATAATTTTAAATTTGAAAATTTTTAAGATATGAAATCAAACTGATTTCACATCCCAAATAGTTCACATAAACGAGCGCCGCACCACAAACCATGTATCTATCCCGAAGAATAGACACACTGCTTGATAATGGGGCTCGATTAGATAAACTAGAAAGGTTTGTGACATCCGTTTGGTCTGCGAACCAATTTTATAAGCCGACAAATTCCCCGCTTAATATGAAAACATTAAACGAGGGTTTATATTACTCAGGTTCTTTAAAATTCCCGATAAGGGCAAGCCCCTATAATTAATTACATCTTAAGTGACGGGAATCACCTAAGAAAACTCTCGATAATAATCAGTAATTCTGCTCTCAGGAATTTCAAGGTTTAAGTTTTCAAGGGATCAAATTTTGGAATTTCAATAGGGAATGGATCAAATTTGGAAGATTTTATTTTGGGATTTCAAAGGAAGAAAGGTAGGAGAAATTACGGATTCGAAGCGAACTTCGGTAATTTCCCGTCTATCCTATTGTTTGTCTTGAATTTAGGAAAGTCCTAATATTTATTTAATGTTTTTATCTTGCCAATTTTAATTAATTAGGACTTATATTTATATGATAGAATCATACAAATAGCCTGGAAGATGTGAGGGTTTATGTAGTATCGGACGACTACCTCGGAATCCTAAGTCCGGTTAGGGCTTAATTTACATAACATGATTATGTAAATGCCTAACGAAAAGTTGAGGATTTATGTTGCACTAAGCAAACTACCTCGAAATCCTATGGCTTTGTTGTTTAATTCTACGAAAGTTTTGCTGATGTAGATTCAAGTTTTGCTGACGACGATGGCTGTGCTGCCCACCATGCTCGAAGCTCCTTGTTGTTGCAGAAGTTTAGTTTTAGAAGTCATAAATCAGGAGATGAGAAAAGTGTTTTGGTTTAGAGAAATCTTAATTTCAAAGTGTTTTTTATGTTTTAATTAAAACAAATCTTAAAGTTGATTATAACGACACCGGTTAAGATCCCACGGTTCCATCCTTCTGGAATCGTTATTTTTATCAGATTCACTTAGTCCAGATGAATTTGCTAAACTCAACTGAATGAGTTCCACACTTTCATTTAGACCGTGGGAAATCCCGTTAGCAACACGTAGGTTACATCATCCGAGGTATTCCCGATCATCCAACAAGACGTTTTAATTTAGTTGTAATTGTAGTTTTGTGTTCGTTTGTGATTAAATTTTGAGTTGTTTTATATTTTGAAATGTTGTGGCGGTGAATTTTATCTTGCAACGACTTTTAATTTAGTTTTGGTTTCGGCTTTAGGGACTATCCTAAAGGTGTGGGTTTTCATGCAACGATTGTTTATCATGCAAGAAAAGTAATTGCGATGCGATTAAAGAAATTGCAATAATGTAAATTGCAATAAAATAAAAGCGTACCTGGAGGGTCTTCCCGTCATCCCAAGCTGCACTTAAAACACAATTAGAATATTTAAGCAAGTTCCTAGGTAAGGCTAAGGGAAGGGTTATGGTTTTCTACCAAATTCCTAATCCTATAGCTAGTCATTTCCTATGACGTCTAGGTTCTTGTGTTTTGGTTTGAGGACGATTTTCTTCATCAAAGAACAATTTAGTTCAGTTTTTCTTATAAACATCCTATCGTACTGAGGAAGTGCTTAAGACGAATCTTAAACATCATTTCAATACCTTTAGGATTATTTTAAGTCCAAGGGAATTTAATTATGCAATGAATCAATTATCCAGGAGTTCAAGTTTTGTTATCTTGCTCAGGGAACTAGGACATTTGAATATCCTATGAGTGAAGTAACATTTCATTTAATGTTCTACTTAGGAGTTATGATAATAAAGGCTTTCGAGGGCAAATTGGGGTTCCAATGATTTGTGATTTAGTTTAACTTCAGTTAAAGGGTTTAAATTTGGAATAGTGTTCAAGTTGCTTTATATTTAATTTCTTTATGTCTTAGGTGATGTTATTTAATTCAATTTAATTTAACTCTAATTTAATTTAATTTAGTTTAGTTTTAATTTTAATTTAATTTAATTTGATTTAATTTTAATTTTAACTTGATTTTATTATTTAATTTAATTTAATTCAATTTAGTTTGATTTGATATAAATTAATTTAATTTAATTTAACTTGATTTAATTTAATTTAATTTAATTTCCTTCAATTTAATTTAATTTGATTTAATTTTAATTTAATTTAATTTAATTTAATTTAATTTAATATGTTTTAATTTAATTTAATTTAATTTAATTTAACATTTTTTTAATTTAATTTAGTTTAATTTAATTTAATTTAATTTATTTATTTAATTTAATTTAATTTAATTTATTTATTTAATTTAATTTAATTTAATCTATTTAATTTATTTAATTTATTTAATTTGTTTAATTTGTTTAATTTATTTAATTTATTTAATTTATTTAATTTATTTAATTTGTTTAATTTAATTTAATTTAATCTTTAATTTAATTTTATTTTTAATTTTAATTAAACATTTAAAAAGAGTTTAATAATTTAATTTTAATTTAATGATTAAGTCTTTTTAACATTTTAAAACTTAAATTTGAATTATCATTTTTAATTAGGAATTAAATATTAATGAGATGATTAATTTAGGGATTTTTAAATTAAAGAATAAATCTCTTCCTAATAATATCCCTATTTTAATAATTCTAATTTTATTATTCTTCCAAATTTAATCAATTATTTAATTAAGGTTTATTTCAATTATTTTAAATTGTTTAGTAGGTTTCTACCCTTTAATTATTTAAATTTCAATCATTCAAATCAGATTAAGATCAAATATTTTACTTGTTAATTTTATTAAACCTAAAGTTTTAATTAAGGGTTAAAATTTTTAATTACCATTTTGCCCTTCAAGCTTAATAATTTCATAACTCACTAAATTGAGCTCAAATGAATTTGAAATTTTTATGTGACTTCACTCATATGTCAATAAAGACAAGAGAGGAGAAAATGTGATTTTTCTGTATTTAATTTATTTATATAATTATTTTTGGTGGAAAATAGGAATTTCCAAGGAAAATTTAATAATATGACCAAGGGAAAGTTTCTGTCCTTAAGAAAATTATGGGACATTCCTAATGACCAGAGGACCACTTGAACCAATTTTGGTGATTTTTTGAATTATATTATTTTTATTATAATTATTTTATGTTTTGGAGTATTAATTAATTTAAAAAGAAAATAAAGGTTGAAAAATGAATTTTATATTTTTCAAAAATCTCTCTGATATCAAGGAAATCAGAGAATCAATTTTTATAATTTTTTGATTTTTCTTTGATTTATTATAATTATTTTAGTGGAAATACTAGAAATATATATTTTTTAATTTTAAAATTACCTTAGGGCTTTAAAATTTAATATCTCATTAAATAAACCTAAGAAAAATATGGGATTTGTTCCTAAGTGATTAAAATTCAAAATGTGACATTTTGGTAAATTTTATTATTTTATGTTTTTTATTATTTTTAATTATTAAAATATTAAAATAATGCAAAAAATTAAATTTTTTCGAAAATTGAAATTTTAATTTTCTTAGATTCCCCTGATATCAGAGAGGCTCCAAAACCAATTTGGTGAATTTATGAAAGGTATTTTGAAAGTTATGAATTTTTAAAGTTTAAAATGGCTAAATGGCTTAATCAACCCATTTAGTAGGGCTAACCAAGTCCAATTGACTTCAAATTTTTATGGTGGATTCCTCTGATCCTAAAGGTCAGTGGAGAATTGATTTCAAGTCAATTTGATGTATGATTAGCTCTAATTAATTAGGGATCTATTTTGGGTGTTTAAGCCAATTAGGGTTATTTTAAATGAGTTAACTCAAAACCTATTTTTCCTAGGGTCCTCTGGTCATAATAGACATCACCAAATTTTCCTAGAATTTATTTCACAACATGCTAATTATTGGAATTAAAATACTCAAAACAAGTAACATGAATTTGAAAAATCAATAACTTCTCATAGGATGGCCTCTGACTTTGGAAAATTCGTGGAATGTTCCCAAATTCAGAGGCTTCAAAAGCCCTATGGTCTCATGCCATGGTGAATTTCCTATATGCATGGAGAATTAAAACAATGCAGAAGGGAAATAAAGCATTAAAAATAAAATACTTGATGAAATTAAATAATTTCTTTTCCACATTATTCTCCTCTCGTTCACCGAGCAAGAGGGTATTTTTATTTTATTTTTCTCGATTTTCCTACACAAAGTTATGGATTTTTGAAGTTTAGGGGAATTAAATAAATCAAAAATACCCTAATTTTCTATTTATCCACGCGGCACCGCGTCAACCCTCGGCAGCTCCGAAAGGCCACACGGCGCGTTCTGGTTCGACGCCGCCATCTGACTCAGCGCTCCGGGGCCCCGCCGTGTCGTTCCATCTCCTGATCCGACGCGATCCTGGCCGTCCGTCCGCGCGTGTATTAAATGGAAGGCATCCGTTCATCGTCCCCAAGCGTCCTCACCCGAGAGCCGTCCACACTAAATCCCTAATATCTCACTCAATACTCAACGGATTTTCATGTTCTTATACTCTATGGATTCGTCTTGAAGAGACGAATACATCTATATGGTGATCAATGCATTGAAATTAAAGCATTTGAAATGGAGAATCTACAGAAGCTAGGGATGAAGAATTAGCTCATACCTTTGCTCAGAGAAGTGTGGCTTCAATCTGAGGGTTGTGTCACCTTCGATTGGATCCCGCAAGCTCCGGATGAAGTCTCCCGGTCCGGTGAATTGCCTAGGTAGGATTTCGACCACGGCCGATCACAAAGCTTGGAGGCTGGAGCAACCGGGTGGCCTCGGAGATGGGGCTTTCAGTGGGAAACTTCTCCTCTTGGTCCAGGTGAAGGTGTAGGACCAGTCAATTTGAGGATTGGCTCACCGTGGAGAAGTGTCCTGGTTTTGGGTGGAATTTTGGCTGAGAAATTGAGTTCTGTTGGTGGGGATTAGGGCAAATTGGCACTAGGGATCAACTGCTCTAAGTATGGAGAGTGATCTGGAGCAATTTTGGCAGAGTTTCAGTAAGGTCTGGTTCAGCACCTCTCATGGCCGAGAGGGGGTGGTGTTTAAATAGGAGAGGGTGGAGGGCCTCCCAGGGAGAGTTAGGGCTTGGGATCAGCTGCTCTTGGCAAGAGAAGAACAGCTGCAATGGCCACTGGGGATGGGGCGACTCAGCGAGTGAGAATTCCAAGTTTGGGCTCACATGTGAGTGTCGGCCCGGTGGTTTACGGCGGCTGTGGTGGCCGACCGGCCGAGGTCGGTCACCCTCAAGGTCGTGGAGGTCGGGCTGGGGCTTAGTGCGATCAATTGGCCATGGACATGTGTAAAGGAGTTGAATTGAAATGGAATGGGGGATGAGCTCATTTTGGGTCCAAATGGTTCAACCCACCTTTTGGGCTTGGTTCACCTCCCCATGGCTGATTTGGGCTGAGGGAGGATCATATGGATAGCTAGGAAAGGGTGGAGAAGTCACCATCCATGAATATTTTGATTAAACATGGATTAAGGTGAAGCATTAAAAGGGTTAAAACCTTTTTAAGGGGGCTTAAAAGAGGCTCCTCCTTTTGCCATTAGTGGCTTGATCACATGCCAAGCCTTCCATGGCTTCATGTGGCTTGTCCATGGCTTGCATGACTTGTCTTTGGCTTGGGGAAAGTTGAGTCAATTTCATGGAAATGGATTTAAGAAAAATTTTGGTATTTTGATGGGAATTTGTATGGGGCTTTATTTGGAATGGCTTCATGATGAATTTTCAAACTTAGGGATTGATTTTAATCAAGGGTGTAATTTAGAGCAATTGTCATATGGGCTTTAGCATGAAATTTGGGCTTTTAGGAAGGTTTCATGTAAGTGGGCTTTAGGCTTGAAAATAAATTGGTGGATGGGAAATTTTTAAAAGCTTGGACCAAATAATTGTTGGGTTTGGTTTAGGAATGTGCCATGAGTAATTTGAAACAAGTTTGGAGTGATTTGGGCTTGAATCGGGTCGAATTTGGGCTTCTCGGTGAATGGGCCAATATAGGTCAAATTGGGCTAACTTGGGCTAATGTTGGGCTAGGGTTGAAATTGATGTAAAATGAATGTTGGGAAATGTTTATGGGAGTGTTTCAAAGAGGTTTTGACTTTGGTTGGGCTTTGATTTTGGGATTTGGGCTCATTTGGGTTAGGGTTGGATTTAGGTCAAAATTGGGCCTTTTGGTTTTAGGTTGAATTTGAGTGGGGTTTGGGTCTAAATGTTGGGCAAATCATGTTAGTGTTTTGTTTTTGGGAATGTTAAGGAAGATTTAGAAAAGATTTGGGGTTAATTGGAGTTGAATTGGGTGAGTTTGGGTTAGGTTTGGGTCATGGGTCCAAATTGGGCTTTAAGGCCAAAAGTGAAATTGGATCCAAATGTCAATCAAATTGGACTTGGATTTGGTCTAGATTGGTATTGGGAATGTTTAATTGAAGTTTAAAATTGAATTGGACCAGAATTTGGGTCAATTGGGTAGGTTTGGTTTGACATTGAGTTCACTTTCGGTTAAAATGGGTCAAATTGGGGGTTTTGATAAAAGTGGGGTAAATTGACAAAATTGGCCCATGGTGTAGTTGAAAAAAATGAAATTGGGAATATTTGGGATTTTCTACAATTTTCTGGGAATTTTTTGAATTTTTAGATTTTTGGGTCAAGAGGGGTATTTTGGGTATTTGGAGGGTATTGAGAGGTATTTTTGGAATTCTTGGTATTTTTGGGTATGTATGGTCAATTTGAGTGGAGAGAAATGTTTAGGAATTATTTTGGAGAATTTTGGGTGATTTGGAAATTTTTTGAGAAATTTAGGTAGTTTCAAGGGTTTTGGGTAGGCTAAGCGGGTGTAGGGTCCCGGGGGTCAAAAATTGAAAATTTGGGAAATTGAAGATTGGGTGAATGTAGGTGGAATGAAATCATCTTGGTTGAGCCTTGAAGCCATATCAAGCCCACATGAGCCATGAAGGGACTCATTTGAGGCATCCACTATGTTGTTCTTAACCCTCTTAGCCAAGGGCTTAGGGGTTAAGGACCATCCATGTGAATCACCTACATGAGTCAGGAGGTCAAGTTAGGTATGAGTGTGGTTTTAGGAGGTGTGTGAAAGTGTAGTGTATAAATGTAGTGTGTGTGTAAGTCAGCCCCTTCACCAGACCAGGCCACCTGTAGGCAGTCCTAAGGCCAAAGAGTCCTATAGGAACTCATCCTTTAAACTTCCACATTTGATTTCAACCCTCTAGGTGATTAGGGGTCTACAGTCAAGTTTGTGGAGTTTGTAGGGAGTTAAGAAGTGGTTTGAATTTCTAAAAGGTGGGTCCCAATTCTAGTCCTCTAAGATAGTCAAAGGAAAAGCCTAAGGCTAGATCCTAAGTACTAAAGAGAAGAAGAGAAGACCTCATCAAAAATGAGGTCAACAATCATGTATCTGAATATATTTCTCAACATTTTCAACTTTCTAACGTTTTCTCTGATTAGACTCACATTCTTCAAAATCTTTTGTAACAATCCAGTCTATGAACCAGAATACTCACCTCTGATGATGATGCTTGCAAAGGAGAAGCACGAGACGTAGAAGCAGCAGAACTAGGAGCTCTAACAGATCCTCCTTTCCAGCCAAATTCTGAATGCACAGTGTAAGTGTTCACATTTACACTGGTAATAGGTCTAAGTGGCTGAAGAAACTCTTCCTAAGTTTCAAACTCAACACAAGACTGCTCACAAAGTGAATGGATCAAGGATGGAAGTCCCATACCTACAGTACTAACATCTCTGGCACAGTTGATGATATAATAAAAAATAATAGATCCAGTTTCTATCAGCTTTCCCTACTGAATACAATAGTTCATAACAATTCTTTCTCTCGTAACAATGCCAACATGATTTGGCGGTATAACATAGATGAGATAAAATATTGCCAAGCCTTGGAGGTGGCATTTAACTTTGAGGCTTGGAAACTCACTCTCTTGTCATTTGTGATTTTTTAGAGACCACTTCCATCAGTAAGAAAAGACATAATTTCATCTAATTTTCCTTTCGTAGGACGATAATTTGCATATAACATAATATTTCAGGAGGTAGTATGTAAAAGGTATTGATTACTGTAGGAGAAAAATCAACTTATTGTCCTCAAACTATCATAAAATTAACAACGAGAAAACTGTTTATCAGGATTGTAGCGCTGATTGTAGAGCTGTCCGGCGCTTAAACATAGTTCTAGCCAAATTTTCATTTCGTCCGAATTCGTTCCAAACTTCGATTCAAATAATTTTTTTAACATTGTTAATGATATTTAAGGCTGGGTAGGACTTAATTATGTGGCCATCTATCAAAAATAACAATTCAAACAAGGAAAACACTAATCATAACTGTGAGTTGCCTCCCACAAAGTGCTTAACCTCTAGTTATTCAGGTTGGTCCAACATTAAAACCACATTAAAATTAGTTCTATTGCCTTTAAAATACAGTTTTAATCTGTGTCCATTAACTTTGAATATTCTTCCAGTTTTAGGTACTTCAATAACAACAGAACTGATTTGATAGATGTTTATAACAGTGAAGGGTCCTATCCATCTAGATTTCAGTTTCGAACTGTATAATAAAACTTTTTGTCCTTGCTCAAATTCCTTTTTAACAATATTCCGATCATGCCATATTTTCATTCTCTCCTTGTATATTCTATCATTGTCATATGCTGTATTTCTAATTTCTTCCATTTCATTCAATTGCAACAATCTTTTCTCACCAGCATCTTTCAGATTAAAATTTAATTTCTTTATCGCCCAATATGCTTTACATTCGAATTCAACTGGCAATTGATAGGTCTTCACTATCTATAAGGGGACATTCCTATAGGATTTTTATAAGCATTTTTGTATGCTCATAAAGCGTTGTCTAATCTAGCTGACCAATCTAATTTTTCAGGATTTATAACTTTTCCAAAATTTATTTAATTTCACGATTTGATACATCGACCAAACGATTGGTTTAGATATGATAAGCTATATAGATTCTATGCATAATATTATATTTTTCAGCCAAGTATAATTTTAAAATGGGATCCTCCATCAGTGATGATTACTTTAGGCATTCCATATCTTGTGAAAATATTTTTCATTAAAAACCTTGAAACACCTCAAGCATCACATTTTGCAAAGCTATTGCCTCAATACATTTAGATACTTTATTCACATCAATTAATATATATGAATGTCTAAATGAAGGAATAAATGGTCCCATAAAATCTAATCCCCAAGCAACAAAAATCTCAACTTCCAATGTAAAATTTAGAGGCATTTCATTCCTTCTAAATATATTGCCTACCCTCTGACATTAATCACTGAATTTGATAAATCTATAAACATCTCAAAAGATAGTAGGCCAATAAAATCCATATTGTAAAATCTTATGTGTTGTTCTATCAGTTCTGAAATGTGCTACGAAGGGCTAATTCTTTTGATATCAGCTAAAGTCCAACCTAAAGCTCTTTTATATTTCTTTAACATATCCAGCAATTTTTGTTCATGTAACTCATTTAAATATAAGGATACGATCATTGGTAATGTTGATCATTTCCCTAAAAGTACATACTTCAAATGTTTTCAAAGATTTTTCATTTCAAGTTTAAGAGGTTTCATAAAAGATGGAATTAAACTTTTATTTTCAGGTTCCATTGAATCATGAATTTTAAATTTTTCCCGAACATATTCTATTTCTTCATTATTTGTCTCATCAGAATCATCTTCTATCTCAACATGATTCTTGTTTTTTTTTATCTTCATGTTTTATTTTCTCTTCAAATTTTTCTTTGAAATTTTCCTCTTTCAGGTAGTCACATATTTCCATTCTAAAGCATTCATCGTCTTTTTCTATTGAGGGATATTTCATTGACTTTGAAATGTTAAATGTTACCTCTTGGTCATTTACTCTTATAGTTAATTCTCCTCTTTGAACATCAATCATAGCTCTTCCTGTAGCTAGGAATGGTCTTCCAAAGATAATAGGTATTTCCTTATCTTCTTCTATATCTAAGATAATAAAGTCTACATATGATAAATTTATCAACCTTGACCACAATATCTTCTACAACTCCCATAGGATGAGTAATAAATCAATCAGCTAACTGGAGAGTTACAAAAGTTGGTGCAATTTCTCCTATTCCCAATCTGTTAAAGGTTGGTGGAGGCATAAGATTTATGCTAGCTCCCAAATCACACAATTCTCGTCTATAAAATTTTCACCTATAGCATACAGAAGAGTAAAACTACATGGATCTTTAAGTTTTTTATGAAGCTTTTTCTGAATTATAGCACTACACTCTTCACTGAGTACAATAGTCTCTTGGTCTAGAAACTTACTCTTTTTGTTGAGTATATCCTTCATAAACTTAACATAATCATGCATCTTTTCTAAATCGTCAACAAAGGGAATTTTCACAGATAACCATCTTAAGATTTCTAAAAATTTAACAAATCTTTTACCTTTATCTTGTTGCTTTAATCTTTGAGGAAACCGTGGTGGTGGTCTTTCTACAATGATCTTCATTAGTTTTAATGGATATTCTAATTTTTAATATAAATTTTCATTTTCTTTTTTAGTTTCCACCTTTTTTTTCAACTTCAGTTTCTTTTTGGACCCTTGTTTCCAATTCATTTCCACTTCTTAATTGAATAGCCTTGATTTGTTCTTTACCTTGGTATCTTGGATTTACTTCAACATTGCTAGGGAGTGTTTTGAAGGTCTATTGCTAAGTGCAGTATCAATATGTCCTAATTGTTTTTCTATATTTTCAATTACATCTCCATGGCTTTGTAATTGAGTTCCCATATTTAGAACCATTTCTTCCACATAAAACTTTTTTTTTCTTAAATTGTGGATTATTATAGAAGTTCGGAGGATGAGAAGGTCTATAATTCATATTTTCTGGTTGTTCAAGTTTCCTAATGGGTTCAATGGGTTGTTCCCCCATTAAGGATTAACAGTGTTAACATTATTTTTATTATTCCAATTTAAATTTGGGTGGTTTTTCCAACTAGGATAATTATAGTTCAAATAAGGATTATTCTGTCTGTTGTTTATCGCATTTAAGGTTTCATATGAAGATTGAGCATCTATAATTTGTCCTAATGAATTTTCTTCTAACACTGGAAGCATTTGAGGACAATTCATTCTGTATTGATCTAGTTTCTCTGAATGAGCAGCGATTTAAGAAATTAATGTAGTTATAGCATCAGAATCATAAATACTGGTTACTTTTTCAGGATTTACTCCTTCAGCAGTCCATTAAAAATTATTAGTAGACATTTCTTCAATTAAAGCATAAGCCTTTTCAAAAGGTTTTGACATTAGTGATCCACCGGTAGCAGCATCTGTAATTGATCTAAGAGATCCTACTAATCCAGTATAAAATATTTGAATTATTAACCAATCTGGTAGAGCGTGATGTAGACAATTCCTAAGAAGATCATTAAATCTTTCCAAAGATTCATATATTGATTCTCCCTCAAATTGATTGAAAGATGTTATATCATTTTTAAGCTAGTAGTATTTGAAGATTGAAAATACTTTGATAAAAATTTTTGTGGAAGTTCACCTCATGATCCAATAGATCTAGGTGCTAACAAATTTAACCAAGCCTTGGATTTATCACTTAATGAAAAAGGAAAATGCCTTGGCCTAACAACATCATTTGACTCTCCATCATATTTAAATGTACACATAGTTCTAGAAAACACACAAGATGTAAATTAGGATATTCATTCAATGTTCCACCGAATTGATTATTTTGTACAAGTTGGATAATAAAAGGTTTAAGCTCAAATGACTTAGCAGTTGCATCAGGGTTTTGGATAGTTAAGTGAATTTCATCTAATGTAGTGTTAGCATAATCTCTTAACGGTCTTGGTTAGTTTTCAATTTCAATTCCTTGATTGTTTATATTGTTCGCCATTTGATTTAAATTTCTAAGTTCTCTCTTTTATTTTGGAATATTTTTATTAGTACGCTCCAATTCAGAATCATAAGGTATTAAAATTTTAGTTCTGATTCTACGCATGCACAATCACAATAAGCACACTAGCAATAAGCAAGCGCACACAATTATTACTTGTAATTCAAAGTCTTTATTTTGGCATTTTTAGAATTGTCAATGTATTTTAGACAATTGAGGAAAGAGAGCAAATGTTGTATTCAATTTCCTCAAAAAAAATTGTTAATGTCAAAATGTCGATTTTGGAATAGGAATACGTACAAGACTTATATCCTATCTAATCAGAGATTGCTAAAGGAAAGCCACTGTCATGATGCTCTTATATCCAATAGTGAGAAAGAGAATAGATGTCATCTCCCATTTAAGGAGGTTTTACACTATCAGAGTCAAAATGTCAATTTTGGAATAGGAATGTGTATGAGACTAATATCATATCCAAAGAAATATTGCTAAAGGAAAGCCAATGTCATGATGGTCTTATATCCAATAGCGGGAAAGAGAGTAGATACCATATTCCATTTAAGGAGGTCTTATTCTACTTCTTAGAAATGTCAATATGTCGATTTTGGAATAGGAATGTGTATGAGACTTATATCCTATCCAAAGAAAGATTGCTAAAAAAAAAGCTAATGTCATGATGGTCTTACATTCAATATTGAGAAAGAGAGTAGATGCCATCTTCCATTTAAGGAGGTCTTACACTATTTCTTAGAAATGTCAATGTTAAAATTTCAATTTTGGAATATGAATGCATATGAGACTTATATCCTATCCAAAGAAAGATTGCTAAAAAAAAGCCAATGTCATGATGGTCTTACATTCAATAGAGAGAAAGAGAGTAGATGCCATCTTCCATTTAAGGAGGTCTTACACTACCTCTTAGAAATCTCGATTTCGTTTTCTTTTGTCTTGGTTGTTTGTTTCCCAGTTTACAAAACAAGTCATTCATTTTTGTTTATGTCACATCTTTTTCAAGTACTTCCCATTGATTGGGTGTATTATGTATTCTTGATAGTCTACCAACTGACAGGATTTCCCCAAGCATATGGGCCCTCCCATGAAGATAGGTGTTTGAAGTACTAAATTCAAATCTCTGATCTGAGTGTCCTAGGGTGAACCAATTTTTCTTGTGCCCGTACAATGCTTGTCAGTCATGTAGGTTCATAAAACTTCCATTAATCACCAATTCTATAAAGATCATTCAGATTGTCCTTCAAAAATCACTTTGACATTTCCAAATTGGCATTGGGGTTAGATCTTTGGAAAATTATGACTTTAGAGTACAATTTCCATTAATCTCCAATAACAAAGTCATTTACCTTAGCTCTTTCTTTCTGGGTCTTAGGATTTTTTTTTTAATTTTGATTATGTGATCAAAATATCTTTTATCTTCTAAAGATATGTCTGAACCAATTAATAATCAACCAAAAGATGAGATCACTTAATTCTTTCCTGAATATAATATCGGAAGAATTTTCATAAGACGTTTTTTAGGATTTATCAATTAGGGGAGAATTTCAACATCAATTTTTGATTTGCCACTCACCTCAAGCTTCTTCTCAGAGAATTACTATATCTGGTGGAGCATATTTTAATGATTTTGAATGTCCAAACTCTCCTAATTCATAATTCTTAATTATTTCTTAAGATGAATTCTGGGATATTATAACTCATTCAGAAGTCAGGACCCAATCACATGGTAGAAGACTAAGAGGTACATGACATCTTTAGTCAATTACTTGTATTTTGATCATAATATTTTATTTTTCATTTATGACCCAGTCTGAAGATTGAAGATAAAGGGCCCAGTTATTAGGGCATTAATTGCATTTTTCCCTTGAAATCATAATTTTTCTTGTCAAAATGTCAGAATTTTTGTCTTCGATTCTTTCTTTTTTAATTTTCTTTTTGTCAATAGGTGGATGAGCAGAATATTTCCAAAGATATTAAATCCAAATATTTTGATTTTATTTCCAAAGATATTAAATTCAAAGATTTCAAATTTCATCACTTTTCACAGATCAATTTTCATTTTTCCACAGAGGACATGTTAGTTGACTAGTCCTAGAACTAGACTCAACATTCAACACATATCTGATTTTTATTCTAATTGATTTCATTGATGGAATTCAATATAAATTCATCCAAAAGCAATCGTCTTCCAGAATTTGATTAATGATTTTGATATTAGACTCTTTGGTCGATTGAAAAATCAGAACCTTGAAGGTAGGGAAAAAGATCAACTTTAGGGAATCCAAAGTAGTGGTTCAGAGGCTGCAAAAACATAACCACGAAGAATAGGTTTAGAGGCTATACAGGCATAACCTAGGGGAGTGGTTCAGAGGCTGTAAAAAGCATAACCACAAAGAATAGGTTCAGAGGCCATAAAGGCATAAGCTAGGGGAGTGGTTCAGAGGCTATAAAAAGCATAACCCCAAAGAATAGGTTCAGAGGCCATAACGACATAACCTTAGTAGTGGTTCAGAGGCTGTAAAAAGCATAACCACGAAGAATAGGTTCAGAGGCCGTAAAGGCATAACCTAGAGGAAATGGTTCAGAGGTTGTAAAAAGCATAACCACAAAGAATAGGTTCAAAGGCCATAAAGGCATAACCCAGGGAAGTGGTTCAGAGGCTGTAAAAAGCATAACCACTAAGAATAGGTTCAAAGGCCATAAAGGCATAACCTAGGGAAATGGTTCAGAGGCTGTAAAAAGCATAACCACGAAGAATAGGTTCAAAGGCCATAAAGGCATAACCCAGAGAAGTGGTTCAGAGGCTGTAAAAAGCATAACCACAAAGAATAGGTTTAGAGGCCATAAAGGCATAACCTAGGGAAATGGTTCAGAGGCTGCAAAAACATAACCACGAAGAATAGGTTTAGAGGCTATACAGGCATAACCTAGGGGAGTGGTTCAGAGGCTGTAAAAAGCATAACCACAAAGAATAGGTTCAGAGGCCATAAAGGCATAAGCTAGGGGAGTGGTTCGGAGGCTATAAAAAGCATAACCCCAAAGAATAGGTTCGGAGGCCATAACGACATAACCTTAGTAGTGGTTCGGAGGTCGTAAAAAGCATAACCACGAAGAATAGGTTCGGAGGCCGTAAAGGCATAACCTAGAGGAAATGGTTCAGAGGTTGTAAAAAGCATAACCACAAAGAATAGGTTCAAAGGCCATAAAGGCATAACCCGGGAAGTGGTTCGGAGGTCGTAAAAAGCATAACCACGAAGAATAAGTTCAGAGACCATAAAGGCATAACCTAGGGAAATGGTTCAGAGGCTGTAAAAGCATAACCACGAAGAATAGGTTCAAAGGCCATAAAGGCATAACCCAGAGAAGTGGTTCAGAGGCTGTAAAAAGCATAACCACAAAGAATAGGTTTAGAGGCCATAAAGGCATAACCTAGGGAAATGGTTCAGATGCTGTAAAAAGCATAACCACGAAGAATAGGTTCAGAGGCCATAAAGTCATAAACCAAGGAAGTGGTTCAGAGGCTGTAAAAAGCATAACCACAAAGAATAGGTTCAGAGGCCATAAAGGCATAACCCAGGGAAGTGGTTCAGAGGCTATAAAAAGCATAACCACAAAGAATAGGTTCATAGGCCATAAAGACATAACCTAGGGAAATGGTTCAGAGGCTGTAAAAAAGCATAACCACAAAGAGTATGTTCAGAGGCCATATGGGCATAACCTAAGGGAGTGGTTCAGAGGCTATAAAAAGCATAACCACCAAGAATAGGTTCAGAGGCCATAAAGGCATAACCCAGGGAAGTGGTTTAGAGGATGTAAAAAACATAACCACAAAGAATAGATTTAGAGGCCATAAAGGCATAACCCAGTGATGTGGTTCAGAGGCTGTAAAAAGCATAACCACGAAGAATAGGTTCAGAGGCCATAAGGGCATAACCTAAGGGAGTGGTTCATAGCCTATAAAAAGCATAACCACCAAGCCAGATAAACTAAACATGTTTGGCTGAGAAAGTATTTGCCTGAACTTATTCAAAATGGCAATATCGGTCTGTCTGAAAACAGAATCGATGAACACTCCGTACCTGGGTGGGAAGGGATGGAACACATGTTGTTTTTATATATCTTTTATGTCATTTTAGTCTGTCGATTATGGAAATGTAAGATTCTATGATTTATTTGTCGTGAATAAATCTTTGAATCGAAGAGGTATTAGTTCTATTTTAGTGGAGATTGAGTAAGATATAGAACTAGAGAAAGGATTATTTAGTCTTTAAAAAGACAAATTGTCATAGTTATGAGGACAAATTGATTAACCAAAGATGGGGAGAGAGAATGTCCCCAGCGGAGTCGCCAATCTTTGATGGCGATGAAAATATTTTTTATCGTTTGACTTACATCGCTATCAATTCATGTATCATGTCAATGTCAAGGAGTCGCCACTCTTTTTCTCTATCTATCGCTTCTTATTCTACCTAGACTTATTGTCAGAAGTCTTTGGAGAATTTTGAGAAGGATTAATTATGATGGAGATTGAGAGAAAATAAGGTCAAATGATAATCTCATAGAACAAGTCTTCAGATTGTGTAATTACTGATGTTTTTTATATGAGAAAATCATATGAAGATCTTGGGTAACGAGAGAGGTCTTGTAGGTGAAATACCTATCCTGAGTTCCTTAATCTCCTATAGAAGCAAGCTCCTATAGTTAATTACATCCCGAGCAATAATACTGCCTAGGAAAACTCCCGATTAAGGTTAACATTTGTCCTTGAAAAAGTGTAAGTGTTGTCGTGACAGTACGTTTCTAAAGAATCGATACTACCAGAAAATTTTATTTATGTTGAATATTTGTCATTTTGTCATTTTGTATGTCATGTCGGGTGTCTTGTCAGGATGTCTTAATATGTGTGTCATATTATTGCATGTAATGTCATGTGATGTCGTAATGTCATGTCATTTTATGTCATGTCTTAATGTGAATCATAGTGTCATGTCATTTTATGTCATGTCTTAATGTGATGTTGTAATGTCATAAGATGTCATGATTAATATCTCGATTTGTCATGAGATATTTTATCTCCTAGAAGAAGATGTCGTTATTATGTCATGAGATACCTTCTATGATGTCAAGAAGATATCATTATTTATTTATTTTTGTTATTTTGTTTATGATTTCCTTTTGTTTTAAGTTTTGGTTTTGTGGTCATCTCAATTTTATTTTGTCATGTATTTGTTTTGGTTTAGTGTCATGTCATCATTTTATTGTGGTATAGAAATGTCGTTGTATGTTGATGTCATGTCGATGTCAATGTTAATGATTTTGTCTTTTTATTTTAGATTTCGTGGCTGACCTAATAGTCCAGTTATCTTTGTTTTCAGGTCATTTTTGTTTTGTTGTTTGTAGAAAGTTTAGGTTTTGTGGCTATCCTAAAAGTCCTGGTTTTGTCATCAATGTTTTATCGTCGACGTCCTGCAATACAGAGTTAGCACACCCTATAACATGTAAAGAAAATCTAAACGAAATTTCATGTCTTCATCCTGCAAGGAAAATAAAGTTAGAAACAATGTCATATCAAGATATTTAGATTACCTGGTCAAAGTGTCTGTTGATCCAGAGTTGTCTGATGTCCAAAAGTGGTTGAGATGTAAGTTTAGATTTATGTCGATTTATGTTTAAATTTTGGTTTGTCTTTAATATTGATTTGGGTTGAATTTTGGATTTTATGTCGATTTGGATTAGATTTTGGATTTTATGTCAATTTCAGTTTAATTTTATGTCGAGTTAAGTTCAGCGTGGGTCGAACATTAAAAATTATGAGTTCATATGTTAAGTTAAATTCGATACAGGTCGAACTTAAGAACTATGTCAGTTCATGTCGTGTTAAGTTCGATCATGTCGATTTATTTCGAATTATATCAATTTATATTGAGTTCTATTGAGTTTGGTTCAAAATGTCGATTAATGTCATTTAATGTCGGTGTTTGTTGAATATGGTTTGGAATGTTATTTAATGTTGAATTTGATTTGAAATGTCGATTAATGTCATCAAATGTCGGTGATTGTTTAATTTGGTTTGAAATTTCATTTAATATGGAATTTGATTTGAAATGCCGATTAATGTCATTAAATGTCGGTGATTGTTGATTTTGGTTTGAAATGTGGAATTTATGTCGATTATGTCAATTTTGGTTTGAAATGTCGAATTTATGTCGGTTATGTCGCTGCTCGTTTGAAATGTCGAATTTATGTCGGTTATGTCGATCTTGGTTTGAAATGTCGAATTTAAGTCGGTTATGTCGATCTTGGTTTGAAATGTCGAATTTTTGTCGGTTATGTCAATTTTGGTTTGAAATGTCAAATTTATGTCTTGACTTAATTTTAAACTTAAATCTTGAGTTCATGTCTGTCAAAACTTAAGTTTAAAGGTTTGATTTAGATTAACTTGAGTTCATGTCTATCTGAACTTAAGTTAAAAGGTTGAAAGTTAGATTCAATATTGATTGAATTATCCTGGGTTCATGTATGGTTGAACCTAAGTTAAATTAAATGTTGATTGAATCTAATTAACTTAAGTTCATGGTCTGTCTGAACTTTAAGTTAAAGGTTTGGTTTAGATTAACTTGAGTTTATGTCTATTTGAACTTAAGTTAAAAGGTTGAAAGAGATTCAATATTTATTGAATTAACTTTGGTTCATGTCTGGTTGAACCTAAGTTAAATTCAATGTTGACTGAATCTAATTAACTTGAGTTCATGTCTGTCTGAACTTAAGTTAAAAGGTTTGGTTTAGATTAACTTGAGTTCATGTCTGCCTGAACTTAAGTTAAAAGTTTGAAAGAGATTCACTATTGATTGAATTAACTTGGGTTCATGTCTGGTTGAACCTAAGTTAAATTCAATGTTGATTGAATCTAATTAACTTGAGTTCATGTCGGTCTGAACTTAAGTTAAAAGGTTTGGTTTAATCAGAATAGACTTAATTAAGTTTTAAGCCTTGTTTAAATAGGACTTAAAGGTTAATTAAATCTAATAAATTGGACTTAATTAGAATTTCAGACCATCTATGTCCTTTTTAGGTAAGGCTTAAGTTTTAATCAAGTCTAATTTGATTTAACCAAGATTTGTTTAGATATTAAGTCTTAATGAATTAGACTTAATCATGATTTGTGTTTATTTAAACCTTAGTTGATTGAGGTTTAATGATTTAATTAAGTCTAATGTAATAGACTTAATTAAGGTTTATGTAGGATTTGGGTTAGACTTTAAGTTCATGTCAGGTTGAATCTTAAGTATGATTTAACTTAAGTCTAATGTGAGTTAGACTTAAGTTAGGTTTAGGTTTGACTTAGGTTCATGTCGGGTTGAACCTAAGTTTGGTTTGACTTAAGTCTAATGTAGATCAGAATTAAATTAGGTTTAGGTTTAACTTAGATTCATGTCGAGTTGAACCTAAGTTTGATTTGACTTAAGTCTAATATAAGTTATACTTGAGTTCAGGTTTAGGTTTGACTTAGGTTTATGTCGGGTTGAACCTTAAATATGATTTAACTTAAGTCTAATGTGAGTTAGACTTAAGTTAGGTTTAGGTTTGACTTAGGTTCATGTCGGGTTGAACCTAAGTTTGGTTTGACTTAAGTCTAATGTAGATCAGACTTAAATTAGGTTTAGGTTTGACTTAGATTCATGTCGAGTTGAACCTAAGTTTGGTTTGACTTAAGTCTAATATAAGTTAGACTTGAGTTCAGGTTTAGGTTTGACTAAGATTTATGTCGGGTTGAACCTAAGTTTGGTTTGACTTAAGTCTAATGTAGGTTAGACTTAAGTTTAGGTTTAGGTTTGATTTAGGTTTATGTCGGGTTGAACCTAAGTTTAGTTTGACTTAAGTCTAATGTAAGTTAGACTTAAGTTAGATTTTGGTTTGACTTAGGTTTATGTCGAGTTGAACCTTAAGTATGATTTAACTTAAGTCTAATGTAAGTTAGACTTAAGTTAGGTTCAGGTTTGACTTAGGTTCATGTCAAGTTGAATCTAAGTTTGGTTTGACTTAAGTCTAATTTAGATCAGACTTAAATTAGGTTTAGGTTTGACTTAGATTCATGTCGAGTTGAACCTAAGTTTGGTTTGACTTAAGTCTAATATAAGTTAGACTTGAGTTCGGGTTTAGGTTTGACTTCGGTTTATGTCGAGTTAAACCAAAGTTTGGTTTGACTTAAGTCTAATGTAGGTTAGACTTAAGTTAGATTTAGGTTTGACTTAGGTTTATGTCGAGTTGAACCTAAGTTTGGTTTGACTTAAGTTTAATGTAGGTTAGACTTAAGTTAGATTTAGGTTATGTTAGATTGAACCTAATGTTTAAGTTAACTTGAGTTCAAGTTAGATTGTATTTAGGTTATATTAGATTTAATATGAGTTAAGTTTGATTATTTATGGTTAATTAAACCTAAATTAAGTAAGGTTTAATTGATTAATTAGACTTAATATGGGTTAAGTCTAATTGTTAAGGTTAATTAAACCTAATTTAGGTAAGGTTTAATTGACTTAATTAGACTTATTATGGGTTAAGTCTAATTGTTTAAGGTTAATTAAACCTAATTTAGGTAAGATTTAATTGATTTAATTAGACTTATTATGGGTTAAGTCTAATTATTTAAGGTTAATTAAACCTAATTTAGGTAAGGTTTAATTGATTTAATTAGACTTAAGGTTAATTAAACCTAATTTAGGTAAGGTTTAATTGATTTAAATAGACTTTATATGAGTTAAGTCTAATTGTTTAAGGTTAATTAAACCTAATTTAGGTAAGTTTTAATTAATTTAATTAGACTTATTATGGGTTAAGTCTAATTGTTTAAGGTTAATTAAACCTAATTTAGGTAAGGTTTAATTGATTTAATTAGACTTAATATGGGTTAAGTCTAATTGTTTAAGGTTAATTAAACCTAATTTAAGTAAGGTTTAATTGATTTAATTGGACTTAATATGGGTTAAGTCTAATTATTTAAGGTTAATTAAACCTAATTTAGGTAAGGTTTAATTGATTTAATTAGACTTAATATGGGTTTAGTCTAATTGTTTAAGGTTAATAGGTTTAAATGATGTTTAAAACCTAATTAAGTCTAATTTTGTCATTTTAGACTTAATTGATTAAGCTTAAGGTTTAATAGGTTTAAATGATGTTTTAAACCTAATTAAGTCTAATGTTGTCATTTTAGACTTAATTAATTAAGCCTAAGGTTTAATAGGTTTAAATGATGTTTTAAACCTAATTAAGTCTAATTTTGTCATTTTAGACTTAATTGATTAAGCTTAAGGTTTAATAGGTTTAAATGATGTTTTAAACCTAATTAAGTCTAATTTTGTCATTTTAGACTTAACAGATTAAGCTTAAGGTTTAATAGTTTTAAGTGATGTTTTAAACCTAATTAAGTCTAATTTTGTCATTTTAGACTTAATTGATTAAGCTTAAGGTTTAACAGGTTTAAATGATGTTATAAACCTAATTAAGTTTATCAAGTCTAATTTATCATTTTTTAGACTTAGTTAAAGTTTTTCATGAGTCTAATATGGACTAGATTCATTTCAAACTTAGCCTCTTAAAGAAAATAGGTTAAGTTTATAAAAGGGTAATTTTTAGGATTAAATTTATTATTTAATAATGAATTTTAATCCTAAATTTTAAAATATCATTTAAAATTATTTTTATGACTTAGAAATTATTTTTCTAGGGTCATTTTCTGTTACGCTAACATTTCTAATCATTTTCATTTTATTTTTCTTAATTTTCATTTTTTATAATTATTTATTTGAAATAATTACAAAATGACTAGAAAATTAGAAAAAAGTGTCCTAGACATGTTTTCTGTCCTTGGAAAAATCATGAAACATTCCTAAGAGCATAATGATAAATGCCTCAAAGTTTCATATTTTTTTATTTATAAATAATAATTAATAATTAAAATACTCCGTACAGTATTTAATTATTTAAAAATGAAATAATGAGAATAAAATTCTGATTTTTATTTCATAATTTTCTTCTCATTTTGCTCTTTCCAGTGGAATTTTTATTCTATTTTTATGACCTCTGGATCAAAAGATATTGATTTTTGAAGTTTTTAAGGTTTTTTGTAATTAAATAATTCCAGAAAATTTGAGGACACGCCGCGTGTCCTCTTACCAATCAACGGGCGGGAAGATCCGCTGCGCGACATGGAACAGTGGGCACCGCGGGACGCGATCAGCACCGTCCGTCCCGAAACACGGGATCGAACGGCTGAGAAAAATCGGCCAAAATTTCAAAAAAATTTTGAACCATTAAACTTCAAATAACAATATCTCACTCATTTCTTAACGAAATTGAGTGATTTTTGAATCTATGGAATCATCTAAACATGTAGAATATATCCATACGGTGATGCAACATTTCTGGGGTAGTATAACACATGATATTTCAAAAACATGAATTATTTTAAGAAAAATAATTTAATATCTTTGCCACAAGTAAATCAATCTTGATCAGACCTTGTAGTTGTCTTCTAATACAACTCCTTCTGTTATCATAAATTCATATTTTTCTCAGTTAATGACTAAATTAGTTTCTTCACAGTGCTTAAGAACTTTTGATAGGTATTCTAAACATGATTCAAATGAAATTCTAAACACTGAAAAGTTATCCATAAAACCTTCAATTCCTTTTTCAATTAAATCACAAAAAATTTCCATCATACATCTCTGAAATGTAGCAGCGACATTACATAAACAAATAGGTATTCTTTTAAAATCAAATGTACCATAAGGACTGCTAAACGTCATTTTCTCTTCTTAACCTCAAGAGCAAATTGCATTTGGTGGTAACCAGTATATTCATCCAGAAAAAAGGTCTTTATGATCTAGAAAGGGTAGTGTAAAATGGTCATTCCTTGTGGCAATGTTTAATTTTTTATAATAAATGCATATTCCCATCATATAACATATCTTGTTGGTATTAATTCATTCTTTTCATTAGCAGTCATAGTAACTCCTCCTTTTTGAGGAACACAGTGAATAGGACTAACCCACGCACTATCTGAAATAGGGTTGATAATTCCAACATCCAACCACTTAAAAATTTCTTTCTTAACCACATCTTTCACGATAGAATTTAATATTCTTTGAGGATGAGCTCGAGGTTTGCACTTCTCTTCCAAAAGGATTTTATGCATACAAATTGAAGGACTTATTCCTTTAATATCAGTTATTATCCAACCAAAGGCTTTTTTATATTTCTTAAAAATTTTAAGCAAACTCTGTTCTTCTTTTTCAATCAATTGAGAGGAAATTATAACTGGCAAAGTTGAGGAATTACCTCATAATGCATACTTTAAATGATTAGGAAGCATCTTTAATTCAAGTTCAGGAGGTTTTCAATTTATGGACTAAAAAATTCATCTTTTTCAGTCATGTCCAACATTTCAAAATTTTCCTGAACAAACTTTAATTCTTCCTCATGAAAATCTTCATAATGTTGTAATTTTTCTTCTTGCTCGTGTTCCAAATTTTTACTTTCAAATTTCTCTTCATAAGTAGATTTCAAATGACATTCACTCAAATATCTGATAAAATCCATTCTATAACATTCATCATGTTTACCTCTTGCAGGATATTTCATTAACATTGAGATATTTAATGTGACAGTTTGATCATAGACTCTCGTAGTTAATTTCCCTTTTTTCACATGTATCATTGCTCTACTTGTGGCTAGGAAAGGTCTCCCTAAAATTATGTGTATCTCTTTATATTCCTCCACATCTAGCACAATGAAATCAACATGAAAGATAAATTGATCCACCTTCACTAAAACATTTCTAAAATACATTTAGGATATTTGATCGAACGATCCACTAATTGGAGAGTTACAGTAGTCGGGGTTTTTTCTTCTAATCCCAGTCTTTTGAATATAGATAATGGCATAAGTTTCATGCTTGCACCTAAATCAAATAAAGCTTTCCCATGAAATCTGTCTCCGATCGCACACAGAATTGTGAAACTACCAGGATCTTTAAGCTTTTCAGGAAGTTTTTCTGAATTATTGCACTACACTCCTCACTAAGTGCAAGAGTTTCATTGTCTTTAAATTTCCTTTTTTTTTGCTGAAAATATCTTCATAAATTTCACACAGCTTGGTATTTGTTCTAAGACTTCAACAAATGGAATGTTGATTGTACGCTTCTTAAATATTTCCAAGAACATTGAAAATTGCTTATCCAAATTTTGTTGTTGAAGTCTTTGAGGAAACGGAGGTGATGGCTTTTCTAAATCAATCTTAGGTGGAGAAATAGGTCATTCCAAACCATTCGAAGCATCCTCTTTTCGTTTTTCAATCTCCTCTTTCTCTAATTCATCTCTTTTTTAACTCTGGCATCCAACTCTCTTCCACTTCTCAACTGAAAAGCTTTTACTTTCTCTTTATTCTTGTCACTTGGATTTACTTATTTATTACTATGTAGTGTTCCTTGGGATCTATTACATAATGAATTGTCAATATGTCTCTTAATATTTCTGACTGTAGCTCTTTGACTTTGCAGATGATTTCCCATTTATAACACCATTTTTCTATAGACAACTTCTTCTCCTTAAATTGTGAAGCATTGTTAAAACCTAGAGGATAGGTTAGTCTATATATATTATTCCCTTGGTTGTTCTAGTTCCCCAATAGGTTTACTTGATTGTTCCCCCATTGTTGATTACTACCACTGTGATTATTATTGTTCCAGTTAAAGCTTGGATGGATCTTCCAACCTGGGTTATAATAATTCAAATATGGGCTATTAGACTAATTTATGGAATTCAAAGTTTCTAATGATGTTTGAGAATCAACCATTTTGCCTAATAAATTTTCACCAATCTTGGAGATTGGTTGAGAAAAATTCATTCCAAACTGGTCTATCTTCCATGAAATTGCAACAACGTGATTTGCTAGCATTACAAAAGCATCATTTTCATGAATATTGGCTAGCTTTTTTGGATTTAACCAATTGGAAGGCAATTGAAAATTATTAGTAGACATTTCTTCAATTAAAGCATAAGCGTCAGAAAATGTTTTTACATCAATGAACCACCAGCAGCAGCATTGATAAAAGATTTAAGAGATCCAGCTAATCCATTGTAAAATGTTTGAATTATTAACCAATCTAGTATCGAATAATGTGGAAACTTTCTAAGGAGATCATTAAAATTTTTCCATGCTTCATAAATAGATTCCCCTTCAAACTGACAAAAAGAAGTAATATCATTTCTAAGTGTCACAGTCTTTGATGGTGGAAAATATTTAGCAAGGAATTTTTGTGCTAAATCACCCTAAGTTCTGATAGATCTAGGTGCTAAAGAAGTTATCCATATCTTAGCCTTATCTCTCAGTATACTAGCATCATCTAAAACACCATCGTATTTGAAAGTAGCACACAATTCTAGAAAATGATAAGAAATAAATTAGGATCTTCAGTTGGTGCTCCTCTAAACTAATTACAAGATATTGTCTTTTTTGTTGTTTTGTATATCGAAAAAAAGGTTTAGAATATAGTTTCATAAAATATAAATTTGATTTAATATATATATATATATATATATATATATATGAATTTTTTAAATTAATATTTTAATTTTGGTGGATCCGAAATCAAACTCGATTTCATACAAACGTTAGTTTAGGTAATCAAGCATTTCATCATAAGAGATTTACTATCCCAAAGAATAGATACATGACTTGGGATGAGGCTTGATCAAACAAACTAAAGAATTCATGACATCTGTTTGTTCTGTGAACCATATTTGACCGATAATTTCCCCTATCTAATATAAAGGAATTAGATAGAGTTTATATTAATCTGGGGTCTTTAAGATTCCTATAAGGACAAGCCCCTATAGTTAATTACATCTTAGATGACCGAAGACACCTAAGAAAAATCTTGATATAGATCAGGAAATATTTATATTCATGACATCTGAAGGTAAGGTTTTCAAAGAAAATGTGATAGTTGGAAATTCAATAGGTGAATGGCTTAAGTTTTGGAACATTTCATTTTATCATAGTCCAAAGGGAAGAAGGCTAAAGGAAGGACATAGATTCAATGAAAATCTTGATGTCTTCCCAAACTATCGTATTGTTTGACTTTGATTTAAGATATTTACTTGGTGTTTCATCCTGTCAATTTTATTATTTAGGACTCACATTCACTTGGTACTGATCATGTAAATGTCCTGGAAGATAGGTGGATTTATTTCATACGCGATGACAACCTCAGAATCCTAAGAAGAGTTAGGACTTATACTGGACAGTATGGCTGTGCAAAGGCCTAAAGAAAGGGTGAGGTTTTATGCTGCACTAAGCGGGCTACCTCGAAGTCCTATGGCTTGTTTGTTTATTTCTAAGGAGTTATTTTGCTGTTGTAGACAAGTTTTGCTATTGAAGATGGTCGTGCTGCTTACTATGCATGCTCCAAGCTCCTTTTCAGCCAGGTATAGTTTAAAGAAGTGTCAATTGAGGAGAAAAGAAAAGTGTTATATTTTAGAAATATTTTTAGTTGAGCTATTTTACTATTTTATTAGGGGAACATTAAATTTTATTATAGCAACAATGGTTAAGATCCCACGGTTCCATCATACCGGCATCGCTATTTTCATCGGATTCACTTAGTCTAAATGAATTTACTAAACTCAACTTAATGAGTTCCATAGATTCATTTAGACCGTAGGAATCCTCGTTAGCAACATGTAGGTTACCTCCTCCGTGGGATTCCCGATCATCCAACAAGTCATTTTAACTTTGTTGCAATTGTGGTTTTTATTTTATTTGTGATTAAATTTTGAAATGTTTTATATTTTGATTATTGTGATGGTAGATTTCATCTTGTTTTGAAGTTTAATTTTGATTTTAGTCTCAGTTTTGTGGCTATCCTAAATGTTTTAGTTTTAATGTAGGGAGATGTTGTTTTTTAGCATTTAAGATTGCAAGGAAGGAAAGTACAGTAGAGTGCAGGTAAGTAATTGCATTAAAATAAAAGCATACCTGATAGATCTTCTCGCCATCTCTACCTGAAACTTTAGTATTCTTGCAAAAAACATATATATTTTGCAGAGAATTAGAACCCTATGGATAGGTTTATCACAAGCATATCAAACTCTATGTCATAATCTGGTGAATTCTATTCATTTGTATGAGAGATATTCTCATTTAATATAATTGATAGGTGCAGTAGTCCTACAGGGTGTCTAGAAGATCAATTATAATTTTTCTTTTTTAAAGGTAGTTTAAGATAAATTATGTTTTCTTTTCTAATTCTTGTTAGTTAATTATTGGATTAAGCGTAGCTCATTACTAAGCTCTTAAGATTTTTAGTGGATATTTTTATGTCATTAGAAAAAGATATTTCATGATTATGATTATTAGCAAAATATTGATCTATCATTTAAACATCAAATGAAGGGGGATTAAGTTAGTGGAATATTAACTCCCAAAAATCAACCCCTAACTTTAAGAATCTTTTTAATTTTATTTTTCTTCCAAATTATGATAATTAGGGAAATTTAAATATTTAATTTTGATGTGACAAGATTGTAATGAGTTTCCACCATTTATCCCCTGATATTCCAATCATCCAACATAATAATTAGGGACATTTATTACCCTTTTCCCATTTTAATTAAGCCTAGATTTTCCAAAAATTACAATTTTACCCCTAAAGGCCTCTATCACTTCCTAATTCATTAAATATAGATCCAATGACTTTGAAAATTTTATGCAACCCCACTTATGTGTTAGTTAAAACATTAGAGGAGAAAATGTGATTTTTGAAATTTTAATTTAATTTAAATATTTATTTTTAATGCAAAAATAAGGGTTTTCAATGGAAATTCAATAACTTGTCCTAAACAAAACTTTTGGCATTGTAATTTTTACAGGAGGTAGATCTAGACCAGAGGACCACATGGACCAAATTTTATTATTTTTTGAGTTTTAATTTAATTTTTAAAATTATTTTAATTTATGGTGTTTAATTAATTATAAAATATTTTATAGGTTAGAAATTTAATTTAATATTTTTCTTAAGTCCCTCTGAGGTCAAGGAACCCAAGGAAATAAATTTTATATTTCTCCAATTTTTTATTTTAATTAATAAAATTATTTTAGTGGAAAATTAAGGAAATTCGTTTTTACCCTTTTAAAATAAATTTAAGCCTTCAAAAATTAATATTTTGATTTTGAAGCTTAGGAAAACTATGTGGATGGTTTGTAAGTGCTTAGGAGACAAAATGTGATAACTTGGTGATTTATAATATTTTTGTGATTTTTATTATTTTTTAAATTATTTAAATATTAAAAATATGGTTAAAATGAAAATTTTGTAATAATTCCAATTTTATTTTTAGAAAAATCCTCTGATCACAGAGAACTCTCAAAACCAATTTTTCAAAATTTTGGGTTGTGTTTTAATTTTTAGAATAAGTTTAATGTTCAAAATTATCATTTTACTTAGAAAATTCATTTAAGAGATCAAATGAACTTAAAATACTATAAAGTTTTTATGGGGAGTTCTCTGACCTTTAAAATACAGTGGAGAATTATTTTTGGGTTATTTACATATTTAACGAACTCAAATTAATTTAATTTTTTTTTAAAACCAAGTTGATGATTAAGTCATTACTTAAAGATTTAATCCATGAAAATTTTAACGTAGGGTCCTCTGGTCTTTGGAAATCTACCCTGATTTTTCTGGATTTTTATAATCACCATGCTAATTTTTGGAATTAATCTATGAAAGCAGATGGAAAATTTTGGAAAATAAAGAACTCTTCAAAGAGGTCTCCTCTGACTTTGAAAAAATCAGGGAAGATCTCTCAAAACAGAGGCTATAACATGCTAAAATAGCAAGCCATGGTGAAATGTCTATATGCATGGAGAATTAAAAGACTACTGAGGGTATTTAATTAATTAAAAATCATATGTGCATCAAATAAATTTCCAAACATTTCCATCTTATTCTCCTCTCTTCACTGAGTGAGAGGGTATTTTTCTTTTATTTTTATGATCTTTCTAGGCCAAGATATAGACTTTTAAAGTTGAGGAATTAAATAAATAAAAAATCCTCTAATTTCCTACTTAACCATGTCGGTGCCGCGACATCCTCAGCCGCTCTGAAAGACCACACGTCCTTTTCTAGTTGTGTGCTGTCTTCTGAGTCAGCACGCGCTTTTTGTTCCAAGCGCTCATCTGGCGCAATTCTGACCCTCCGTTTGACACATGCTTGATCAGACGGTGCTCCTTCAACGTCTCTGCTGGTGTAACCCATGACCCGTCCACCTTTTAGACCTAAGATCTCTCTCGAGACTCAACCAAATCACATGAGATTTGTTTCTATAACTTCATCTAGATTAAACAAACCTATTCATATGGTTTATACGGTATGAAATACAGTGTACAATTATGGAGGACGAAGAAAAGCTCAGGAGGAAGAGTGAGTCCAATACCTTTATCTGAGAGGGGAGGCCTCGATCAGATAGCTGTGGCAGCTTTGATTGGTCCCAAAGAACCTCCAGATAGAGCCTTTAGCCCTGGTGAATTATCTAGACCCAAACTCAACCAGACCCGATTTGAGGTGTTGACAGTAGTTTGGTGCAGAGGCCTTCTGTGATGGGGCTTTGATGGGTGATCTTCTTTTTTCACTAATGTGAAGGTGTGAGTGCAGTTAATTGAACTTTGTTGCACTATGGAGTTGTGGTGAAACGTGTCCTGGTTTCTGGCAAAATTTGAGCTCTGAAATTAAGCTTCGACATTTTAAATGGAGAAAATGGCTAGAGTGATCTTAGGGAGGCCTGGAGGATCTTTGGTGAAGGTTTGCCAGAGTTTGGTTAGGAAATTTTCAACACCTTGATTTTGGCCGTGAGGGGTGGTTTTTATAGCCATGGCCAATTGACTGAGCTCAGGGGCTGGCTTCAGGTAGAAAAGCTTACTGAGGTGGAGAGAAGAAGAGCTCTAATGAGTAGTTGGGGTTAGACACACCAGTAGGTGAGTTTGGGTTAAAATTAGCTCAGGTGGCTCTCAGTTTGGGCTTCTCCGGCTACTAGGCCGGCTGACAAGGACAAAGGAGCTGGCTGAGGGTCAGATGAGCCATTGGCCAGGTCTTAATGGTGATTAATTGTATTGTGATGGCTTTAGGTAAGAGATCTTCTAAGGTTTAGTCATTTTATGAAGGAAATCCCTAAATTAGAGGACCCTTGGTCCATGGCTTACCTAGCTTAGGCTAGGTGGATCTAGGGTGGCCACTAGGGTTCAGTTGGTGGCTAAGGAGAGGTTGGTTTAGTCACATTTGGTTTAATTTGATTAGGTTAAGTCATAGGTTCAAGTTTGGGTCACATGGGTCAATGTTGGGCTAGGTTTGGTTTGATCTTGGGTTAGACCGAAATGATTGTTCAAAATGGTGCGTATGATTGTCATGAAGTGTTTATAAGGGGTTTGGAGTTGAAATTGGGCAAGATTGGGGTACATTAGGCAGACATTGGGTTTAATTTGGGCACTTTTGGGTTAAATGGGTCAAATTGAGGCTTTTGGTTAAATTTGGCTAAATTGGCCAACTTATGTCATGTGGTAGTTAAGAGAAATGAAATTGAGAATATTTTGGAGGTTTTAGGAATTTATGAGAATTTTTGGAACATTTGGCTAGGAGGGGTATTTTGGTTATTTTCGGTACTTTTTGGGAAATTTGGTAATTTTGGGTAATTTTAGTTAATTTTAGTGGTAGGGAGTATTTTGGAATGATTTTTGAAGAATTATGGGTAATTTGGGTGATTTTGAAAATTTTGGAGGATTTTAGGGTTTTGAGGGTATTTTGAGTATTTTGGGGGCAAAGGGGTTAGAAAATTGAAATCTTTGGGAAAAATGTGATTGGTTGAAGGTGAGCAAAATGGCATTTTTTAGGTTGAGCCATGGACCAAGGGTCGCTCTCATTTGGTCCTCTATGTGTTGGTGCTAGACAAACTCTAGCCTAAGGATAATGGCTTAGGAAAACCACTTACATGAGTTTCCAAAGAGTTAGGGAATTAAAGGTGATGTGCCTTGTTTAGGGTTTTGAGTGTGTAGTGCAAGTGTGGTGTATGCTCCAGACCTCCGTGGTAGATCATAAGGTCTGACCACCTATAGGAGACTTTTCCTAGGCTTCCTTATGCTTGGTATCTTCCTCCCAAAACTGGAGATTTGGCCATAAGCATATGAAAACTCCTAGAGAAGTAAGAAAATTTTGAAATTCTTAAGGGAAAGGTTTCCATAACTAATCTCCTGAGAAAGTCACTAGGAGAGTCATATGGCTAGACCCTAGGCTATTTTAAAGAAAGTCTAGACCTAAACCAAAAGTGAGGTCAACAGATATCATCTGGATAATAGCAGGTTTAAGTTCAACTGAATTAGCTACTACAGCAGGATGTTGAATTCTACCAAGAAGTTCATCTACTATAGGATTAGCATACTCTCTTAAAGGTCTGAATTCTTGATGGATTTCAACATTTTGATTTGCCATTTCTTGAATATTTTATATCTTTTTCTGTATTTTTAATTTTTTTTATTTTTCTAATTCAGAATCGTAAGGCACAAGTCCTTCAGAACTTGAACTATGCATACAAAATTATAAATAAAAATAAAATAAAACAAACAAACAAAAGCAAAGAAAAAGTAAAAAAAAATTAGTTTTTTTATATTTTTTTTAGATGATATTTTAATTACTTTCTCCAACAAACACATCAAAAACTTGATCACCAAATATTAATTTTAATGTTTACACTTTATATTTCCACTTAATGATAATATCTCTTTCATTGTAATGGCACTAAAAACTTGATTTCAAAGTAAATAAGAAGTCAACTTTAATTATTTTTAATATGGGATTATACACAAGTATACATATCGTTTATCAAGTAATATAGGACTTTATGATTAAGACAGGAGAAATTGAACCCACAGGGAAATGTTTGAAATTTAAGGAAAGCAGAAACACAACTTTTTACTTTTCAAAATGATTTGGAAAGTTATGTTTTATAATTAAAAAGTTTAAATTCTTTTTGCAACTTTTTCTAGAAAATATAAAGTAAGCAACTAAAATTAACAAGACTATTAAATGATATGAAAGCAAATGAGAATAAAACATCTTTTTCCTCTTTCAATGAATTAGTAATAATTAGGGAATTTTTTGTCAAAGTATCTAAAAGTGTTGTGCCAAATAAGAGCAGTTATATTCTTTACTCTTACTTGGTTCTGTAAATAATATAGGTTAATTTGAAGTTTTGAAATCTTGTAGATGGGTTAGGCAAGAAAGATTCTAGCTCTCACTCTAGTGTTCCCTCTTTTTCCTCCACCTAGGGGCTAACTCCTCATAACAAAACGTAAAACATCAAACCAAATTGGGGGCTTTAGCTTGTCAATCTAAAGTCCTCTAATTCTACACCAAATCAAAAACAAATCTCGTATTTATTTACACTCAACTATATGGACTACAATTCTCACAAATATAATTTCTTTTGATTCTTTCCAATTGTTAATTAAGACAATACCGCATTGGTTCTTACATGTTCTCACAACAAATCTTAACATCTTAATTGGCCAAATCAAGAGGTAAATGAAGTGCAAGGTAGTGGAATCATCACAACTTCTTCCAACATTGAACACCTGTACTTCACACAACTTCCTTCTATAATTTAATTACCTCATCATTTGAATTGAAAATGATAAAGAAAACCACCTAGAACTCATGGAGAAAACACAAACACAATTTTATTTGAAAGTAGAAATCATAGTGAAAGCACAACAAGTTTTACTTAAAAACTAAATGTTAAAACAAAGAGAAAAACTTATCTAAAAATCCTTTCCACAAAACTCTTGCAGTACCTCTGAAACTTTTGCTTTCCACTAAATAACTCCTTAGGGCGGTGGCGCCCAAATCTAAGGATTCACTCTCCTAAATTCTAATATAAACAATGATAAAGTAAATTAGAAAAGTAAAGAAAGTATGGCAAGAAGAAGACTCTCTTTCTGCCTCTATCCCTTCAACCACTTCAAGCTTTTCTCCAACTTCTCCTACCAAATCTTCCTTTCAAAACTCTTCTCTTTTTTTGATCTCTAAGTCTTCATTTTAATAATTCTTCAAAAGGTGTTTTGGTGTCTCTTCAAATCATGTCCAGATTCAATGTATCTACCAAAGGAAGCATCTCTTCATTCGAATTTACCGCCCAAAAGAACTTAAGAAAGTTTAAACCAAAAGTTGCTCCAAACACCCCTTGAAAATGGTTCCAAATTTAATTTAATTCGTCACTAAAATTGTAGTGTCTATGTGCCAGCCCTCGGTGCTTATGCGCCAGAGGCTAATTTTTCACACCTTTCATTTTTGCTCCAAATTTGATCCTTTTTTTGCTTCTTCCATTACAATTACTCATTTTAATCATACCTACAAGAAAAACATAAAAATTCCTTCCATTAAAGTGCAATATCATCAAATATATGTATAAAAATGTGCATAAAAACACTACACATTTTAGGTTTATCAGTAAGATGGTAATAATCTTTTTGAGATGAAATAATGCAAAGCCTTAAATGTTAGATTCAACATGGAAGCAGTGAAATTAATTCATTGTTTTTGCTTTATCTTCCATTCCCCTTTTCCATCAAAAAGAAAAGAAATCACTTCATTTATTCTAGCATCCATAGTACCAAAATTCTTATATTCACATAATGATGTTCTTCCTAACTGGTAAAAACCATTAATAAAGGAGTAAATTCTACAAATTTCCCTCACACAAGCACATATTCACTCTCAGTTTATGGAAAATTTGCATAAAGTTCTCGAACTATACTCATGATCCTATCAGTAGGAAAATAACAAAATATCTCCCATTTTCTATTAGCAATTAAGTTTTTTACCATACCACTCGGATTTTCAAATGCTCGATCTTGAATACTCTTCTTATTGTGATAGTTAGACTTAAAACAAAATTGTGCTTTAATATTCACAAATCTATCCTCATCAAAGTCCAATTTCCTCTTCCCTTTACTAGACTATGGAGCCATATCAAAATTTTCTAAAAAAATGAAAGAAAAATCTAATAAATTTCAAATCAACAATGTAGAAGAATCCAAAAGCAAATTATAGTAAGTAAGAACTTCTCTCACAATGGATAATCTTAAAGCATCATAAAAAATTTCAAATTTCAGATCTAAAAAATGTGGGAGATTTCTAGGTGAAAATAAAAAATATTTAGTTTAGGTTAAAGCTCTTACCAAGAGAAGACAAGATCTACACTTTATAAGACTTGAAAATGCTTCAAATCTGCAATCTAACAAGCACTTTCAACTATGGCTTAGGGTTGAAGATGATGGAAATGGCAAAAATGGCGGGTCCCAGGGCAAAAATTAAGAATTTAAGTGAATTTAGGCATTTTCTGGGTTCAGCGTAATTGGCGCTGGATAGGGCACTGTCGGCACTGGATAGGGCGCTGTCGCCGCTTTATTTAAATAAAATGCCTAAACTCTCTGTATTTGGACGTCGTCGGCACTCATTTTGGTGTCATCGGTGCCAGTTAAAATTTTGGGTCCGTAATATTTTTTTGCGATTTCGATCGCTTCTATGTTATGCCATCATATAATGAGCCATTTTAAGCATCTTTTTCATCAATTAAGCACGTAACTAACATCAATTTCACATAAATAACACAAAACATTATTTTAATATATAATATTCGTATTATATCTTTGATACACTAAAAATATATGTTATTTTTGTTATATAATTTTACCCATTTTTTGTGATATTGCACATTAAAGAAAGGAATTTTTCATAATTTGTTGCAGGTATGATGATTTTAGGTGATTGGAGAGAAAATAAGTGAAAATGAACGAATTCGGAGCAAAGAGAAAGAAGGAGGAAAACAGATTATGGCGCCACCGGTGCCATTTTCTAGAGAGCTCAGCAATTAATTCAACAATAGAGTGCCGGCGCCGCCGGCGCCCAATGTCGATGAAATTCAAATTTGAAGAGTTATGCTGACTTCTTGAAGGGATGCCTATGGAAGCTCTTGAAATTTCGTTCCTAACTTATAAGGAACTATTTTTGGACGAAAATTAGTGTGTGTCCTGTGTAATCTAGAGAGTCTAGTGCATTTTGAGTGTTAGGGCTTAGGAGAGAAGAGTGTAGAAGTGAAAATTTAAGAGGGATTCTTCTCTAAGAAGTGAAAGAGAAGGAGTAAAGTGAGAGATTGCTTCTTCCTTTTCATTCTAAAGAGAGAATTGAGTGTTGCAAAGAAGATAAAAGAGGATTCAAAGGAACTTCAAGAGAATTTCATTGAGGAAGAGAAAGAGATAACTTGTATTTTCTTTTGTGGTTCGTATGACTTTTTTTTTATATAAAATCCATGTTTTATTGTGTCTTCTCTATGAATTCTGAGTAGTCTCCTTTGTCTTTCTTCTTGCATAGAGATGTGATGATGTTTTGATGTGGATTTGAAGTGATTTTAAAGTATTGAATAAATTTTGATGGTTTTTCATTTCGAACTTAATTTACATTTTGATCTGGCCAATTGAATTGTTAAATTATGTTGTTGAACATTAGCTCTGAAAGGATTTAGTGTCTTACACAACAATGAAGAACCCATTCAATTTCCATGGATGAATTGCGTAGTTCATGGGAATTGAGTGCAAATAAATAGGGAAATGTGTTTTGATGGACGTCAAATTGGAGGTTTCAGGGTGACAGGCTAAGATCCCCAATTTGGTCCTAAGATTAGTAACTAAATTCAAAGGTTAGCGTTTAGGTAAAGGGTAAGTGGGAGCTCCGAAGTGACAACCGGTATCCTCCCAGCCTAGTCTTAGATTTAGTATCTAAACATAGGATATGTTAATATTCTTTTCATGCTTGGAAGAGGGGGTACTCTTTTAAGGGTAAAGAATCAATTATGCTCTTATTTGGCACAATACTATAGATAATCATTCCATATCTTCCACATATCATATTCTCATTACAAGAGGAAAGATACTTTTCTTATATATCAATACCATTCAAATATATAGCTTAGTGTGTGTCTGATAATTAATTTTGTTTTAAAGATAATAGAAGTAGTTGTAGTTTGCATAATTATTACTGTTTTCTGCAACTTGGTAGTTGAAGTAAACATCAAACTTTAATCACAATTTGAGTATTAGAATTCAGTATTACATTATTAATAGTGAGATTCATTCCTTCCATGTGGAATTGATAACCAGGACTCCATTAGAGCCCTGTATTACTTGATATGATATGTATACTTGCGTTGAATGCTTGGACATTAAAAAATCATTATAAATATTTAAATTTGAGTTCATAAGTTCTTGAAATATTAAAGTCTGGCGCACATCAAGTCTTTGGCGCCGCTGCCTTGGAAGGAAGTAATTGAAGAAAGGAAGTATAAATAGTATCTCTTGATAATATAATAACTAAAAACCTTTACTTTATAGTGTGAAATTGTGTATGTTTGTTTACTTTTTTAAAGTATTTGTGTGATTTTATATGCGTCGTAGTAGATCTATAGGTTTAGTACCTTATGATTCGGAGTTAGAGCGTACTGTCAGAAAATTTAGAAAACAAAAAAAAAACTAAATGAAAATCCTTGCGAAGTAGCGAATAATCAAGATAATCTAAGACAAGATATAGTAAATTTGCCTAGAACTTTAAGACATTATGCTAACCCAACAGCAGATGAAATTTATATAACTATTCAAAATTCTGATGTTGCTGCTAATTCATTTAATCCTAAACCTATTATCATCCAAATGGTACAAAACAATTAATTTGGAGGAACATCTAATGAGGATCCAAATTTACATCTCGCTAGTTTTCTAGAACTGTGTTACTTTTAAGTATGACGGAATGTCAAGTGATGTTGTCAAATTTAGACTTTTTCCTTCTACATTAAGAGATAAAGCTCAGGCATGGTTAAATTCATTAGCACCTGGATCTATTTGAACTTGGGGAGAATTGTCTAAAAAGTTTCTATCAAAAAATTTTCCTCCATCAAATACTGTTAAGCTAAGAAATGATATCACATCTTTTGGTTAGTTTGAAATTGAATCAATATATGAAGCTTGGGAGTGATTTAAAGATCTTCTTAGGAAATGCCCACATCATGCTTTACCAGATTGGTTAATAATTCAAACATTTTATAATGGATTAGTGGGATCATTAATATCACTTATAGATGCTGCAGCTGGTGGATCGTTAATATCAAAACCTTTTGATGAAGCATACGCATTAATTGAAGTAGTGGCTACTAATAATTTTCAATGGCCCTCTGAACGGGTAAATCCTAAAAAATTAGCTAGTGTTCAGGATTTAGATATGATGACAATGATAGTTTCTCAAATTGCAGCCCTTTCTAAGAAAATAGATCAATATGGAATGAATTATTCTCAACCACCCCAAGTGTTAAAGGAAAATTTATTTGGACTGATAATAGACTCATAAACACCTTATGAGACTTTGAATGCTATTAATAGATCTAACAATCCTTATTCGAATTATTATAATCCTTGTTGCAATAATCAACCAAACTTCAATTAGAATAATAGCAATGCCAATGTTAACCCACATTAGGGGAACAATTCTATACATCCAGTTAGAAATTCAAACAATCAAGGAAATACTAATTTTAGACCATCTTATCCTCTTGGATTTAATAGTAACCCGTAATTTAAGGATAAGAAGTTGTCTACTGAAGAAATGATTCTGGATATGGGAAATCAATTACAAGCTCATAGTGTTGTGATGAAAAATATTGAAAATCAATTGGGGCATATTTTCACTACACTTAATAATAGACCTTCTGGAACGTTTCAAAGTAATGTTGAGATCAATCCAAAAGATCAAAACAAGTAACAACTTAAGGCTATTCAATTAAGGAGTGGAAAGGAATTGGAAACATGAGTGCAAAAAGAAGTTGAAATAGAAAAGGAGAACGTGAATATTGAAAAAGTTTCAAACAAGATTTATCGAAACTTTGATTATCCACTAGAACCAATGAAGATTACTGATTTTTAATTTTCTCTTATTATCTTTTTCCATTATATATAAAAATCTTCCTGCATCTATAATCTATAAAATTATCTTAATAAGGGTCCATTACGCTTCCTATTATTTTATAATACCGACTCGATATTATTACTACTGTTCTTCTCTTAGGGTTTGATCCGTACGTTTTTTGTTCATGTTATATTCATCCTTGTGGCTTTCTAAAGATGACAAGGGTTCGAGCAAACAGACCACTCCCCTCTATAACCACTTCAAAAACGCAGAACACTGCTTTAATTCGTCTCCTACCTTAAAGCGTGGCTAAGAGAATAAAAGCAATGATAATAAGCATTCAGTTTTATAAGATAACGAAAGCATAACATGACATATATTAAAATAAACTTACAGACATAGACAGCAGGAAGAAGATATTTAGCTGCAGAGGCTTGCACACATTACAATAGAAGAGAAATGAAGAGGGAATTCAGAGATGAGGAGCTTACAATAGTGAGTGTTCCTATATATATAGACATAGAATTACATAATTTCAACTCACTAATTCTGAATCTTCAAGGCTGGAAAGAATCCCATAATTGTACCTTTAATTTTTACAGCTGGAAAGAGGCCCATAATTGTACCTTCGTTGTCACGGGTTGTACGGCTGCAGAACTTTTGAGCTGTAAAATTTTTCATAATTGTAACTGCTGTCGGTGGGAATCGTACCTGCATCTGTGGAATAATTGAATCATCGACGTTGAAAAGTGTTTCTTGCTCAAATATTTCTTGTATTATAACTGTATTCTACCTGCCTGTAGTTTCATACGTATTTCTTCAATAGTTTCCTTTTTCTGACAATAAGGGCATTTATGCGACTTGTCTTTTTGCATTTTCTCACGTAATAATTTCTTTGCTTCTTTGTTAACTGCAGCATTATTTCTCTTAAGTGTATTAATTCATTTCAGATAAAGAATTTCAAGTATTTTCTTCGTCGGCTTCTTACTATGGCTGTAGATGAATAATTTGTCAGAAGAATGATATACCCAGATGTTGGTTGCATCGATTTTCTTAGTCTCTATCCATATTTCGATATAAATCTTCACTCGTCGACCGAGAATGTATAATTTCAGCTGGCTTATATTTAAGGGTGAAAGGTTCACTGCTAATTCCAATCTGTACGAGCGAGATGATTCCTCCGTCTGGATAAGTCTGATATAATTTTAAATATAAATTCCAATGTTTTAAGATTTGATGAAAAGCCTCGGTTGCTTTGATTATAGGTTTGGGTAATTCTCTGAGAAGACTATCATCTTCTAGATAAATCATTCGGATAAGACCGCATTTGTATAATTCTGATAGAAATTTTACATCAGTATTTCCATAAATATATACCACTTGGGTTCTTCCAGCAGTATGAAAATAAATTTGAGGATTTATTTGTTCTTCGTATAGTGATAATTTCTGCCATTCATCTGCGATTTCAGTAATCTTCTTGTAACTTTCTTGGAGTACCTTGGAGTCACTAGGAGTAATATGGGAAGAGGAGGTTTCTGTCATTATATTTTCATCTCTACTTTTTAAGGTTTCCTTAACTTTGATGATAGATGAATCTTTATATTTGCTAATTAAGAGATCTGCAAAATCTCTGATCTTTTTTAATTCTGTGAGAGAAGGAAGTTCTTCATCAATATTTTCTCTGCAAAGATAGCTCTTTAGCTTTCTTAATTCGACGAGAACATTACTGGCAAAGGCAATTTCGCATTCAATTTTCCATATTTGCAAATCCACAGTTTCTAAATAAGTGTTTAGTTCGAGACTGAGTTTGTCATCATTCTCGCATAGTACATCGTTATTTTCTATTTCCATGCTTATTTCCTGCATAATTCACGAGATAAAATGTCAGCGCATTATTTTTACTTCCTTCTATATATTCTATATCAAAACTATAGGCAGTAAAACTGACTTTCGCCAACGAATGAGTCTCTTATTAGGTAGAGAATCAACAATTTTTCCTTTTATAAAGGAAATAGTCGTTTTATTATCTGTTCGTATTAAAAATGTTTCATTTAAAAATATTTGAAATTTTTTAATTGATTTTTTAATTGCTAATAACTCCTTCTCATTGATATGATAATTTTGTTCAGTTTGGGTGTATGTTCTGGATGCATATCTACATAATAATTCTATTTTTTCTCTCTTTGCTTTAAGGATAGCTCCCCATGATATTTCAGTACTATCAGTTTCTATAATTAGATAATCACCTTGTATTGGTGAGTGTAACTTTGGTAAGTTCATGCATACTTCTTTAATCTGATTTAAAGCGTTAGTATCATTATCATTCCAATTCCATGCCAAATTTTTCTTTAATTTTTTCTGCAATGGTGCTCTTAGTTCGGCAAGATTTTTTACAAATGCTTCTACATAATTAACACATCCTAAGAAGCGCTGTAAATCTTTCTGATTATTGATTTGTTTAAAATAACATATTTTTGTTAGAATATGTTCTTGTAATTCAATAGATCCTTGATTAATGATAAGTCCTAGGAAATCAATAGAGTTAACTAAAAACACAACTTTCTTTTTACTTAGTACAATTCCTTGTTTTTGCACTCTCTGAGCAAGTATGGATAGATATTTTAAATGTTCGGTGATACTTTCACTGAATATTAGAATATCGTCAACATAAATAAGACAAAAATGAGATAAATTTTTAAATATATTATTCATTCTTCTTTGGAATATTTGGGGTGCGTTTTTTAACCCGAATGGCATTACATTCCATTGATAATGTCTCTGTGGAGTACTAAATGCAGTATATTCTTTACTGTCTGGGTGCATTTTTATTTGTCAGAATCTTGATTTACAATCTAGTTTAGAAAACCATTTAGCATTTTTGATAAGATTAATTAATACTTCTTTATTAGGTAAGTAATATCCTTTGAATTTAGTGTTATCGTTTAATTTTTTGTAATTTATAACTAACCTTGTTTTTCCTCTAACTTGTTCAGCATGGTTTTTAACTAAAAAGGCTGGACTGCTATGTGGGCTTCTACTAGATTCTATTAATTTAAGATCTAATAATTCTTTAATCTGTATTTGGAATTCATTTTTGTCTTCTAAAGTGTATTTCATAGGTTTTACTCTAATGATAAGAGCAGGATTAATAGGTTCTATTGAGGCAAATGGTTCATCATTATTCCAAAATTCAAGTGGGTTTTCTGAAAATGTTTTGAACAAGGAATTGGCAAAGGATCTAAGTTGTTCCAGTTCGGAGGAGGATGAATCGATGTTATTCATGCTTAATTTGTTTGCAAATAGATTGGGAAAGGATTTTTTCATACTTTGGTCTATTGGGTAATCACCACGCTGGCTGCGGAATGTTAGTTGAGTTAAATAAGAGTTTGGGTTTTGTATTGTGGGACAATTAATTGAGTAACCTTGTGGTGTAACTAGGATTATTGAGTTTTCTGTTTGTGTGAATGATGAAAATAATTTAAAAAAATTATTTCCAAGTATTATATCTGGACCGTCATCGATGAGGCACCATAGTTTTTCTATTTTTATTAAGGTTGATTGGAGGTGGAGTAATTGATTTGGCCAATATTGATTGATGGTTGTTTTTCCATTGAATGTTTGTAGTAGTAGTGTTTGTGAATGGAGTGGTATATGTTTTGGTATTACGAAATTTTTGCATACAGTGATATCGCTTCCTGTATCGCATAGAGCGTGTACAGGTATAAGTTCGTATGTTGGAATATATAGATCTATTTTAATGCAGCTATGGTACCGAATTTCTGGGTAAAGTATAATTATTTATATTAGCATAGTCATATGTAAATGTTATTGTATGTTGTTGTAGAAAATCCATTCCTACTAATATTCGGTTAGAATTTATGTCGTCTGTTAAAAATGTATGTTGAAAATCTATTCTAGAATTATTTATATCCAAAAATACAAAAAGAATATTTGTTTCGTGATTACAAACATGTTGTTGTTGTAAATAATCTTTGTAAATGTATGGTTTGTCTTTCAATATTTTGAGGTTTTGTGGAATTAAATTTTGATCTATATGTGATTTGTGGGATCCTGTATCTAGAAGTATTTTGCATTTATTTTCTGGAGTGATGTAATATCCTAGAACTAATAATTGGTTGTTGTTATGTTCTTCTATGTCGAGGCTTGGTCTATGAAGTGTTTGTTTGTAATAATCTAAGGATTTTCTAGGTGTTATTGATAATGAGCTATTATTTTCTAAGTATGTGAGTTTTGGAAATCTTTGGCTTGTGCTTGATCCTTCATCAAAGTTTAAAATTATATTAGTTGATGGTGGTGTAATATCTAATTCATTGATTTCTTCTGGTTGAATAGTTTGTCCTATGTGGGAAAAAAATGGGGTCTAAATGAAGGGGTATTGTGTGTGTTTTGAACGCTACAGTATTGTGTTGGTTGCTGTAAGCATAAGCAACTTGATAGGTTATACTATAGACTGCGCTGTCTTCTCTCATTTTTACTCTATCTAATTTATGTCTTAAGGTTAGAGAGTGGTCAATGTGTCTATCGTTTATATTAATAGCATAGTTTGGATGTAAATTGAATATTAATGTTTGGTAACACAGATTTCCTTGTATAACTCCTAATAAGGCATCTTTTTTGGAATGTATTATTCGATCATCATATATCCAGATTATAATTGGGCTATCTATTCCTTTTCTAAAATATGCTTTTATTAATATTTGGATTCCTCCAAAAAATATATGTTTGTATTTTTCAGGGTTTTTTATTCTTTGTAAATCCCGTATTTTTATTTGTTGATTATAGAGTGGTATTTTAGTTTTGCCTTCGTCCGGATTATATCTATGGGATGTTCGCCTTGTCTAATACTATAATGTATTAATCTTTTCCATAAGAATACAGCATATCAAAACAAGTCTTTAGTTCCTAAAGATAACTTTCTTTTCCTTATTTTATTATATGATTCTTCGATAATGTAATATGTCTTTCATATTCGATTGAATCATCATTAGATATATTGATTTGAGAATTCTGTTCCATCTAATCAGAATATAAATATTCGTCTATTTCATTATCCGAATTAATCATTTCTATCAATGTGTTCTCTGTTTCTGATAATTGATATAATTCTTCATCAGTTTCGATATCTAAGAAATTGAATATAGGTTCTAATTCATTTTCGTTGATAATTGAAACAGATGTGACATGGCTTAATTTATTCTTTTGTGGACATTTATTGGCATAATGCCCTTCTTTTTTGAAGATCCAACATTTATTATTTTTATTTTTATTATTTGAATAATTAGTTATTTTTCTAAAGGTTCTTTTGTTAGGATTAAAATATTTTTTGTTTATTTTTCTTAAGAATTTTATCTTTTTATCTTTTGTAGAACAATTACAGCTTTCTTTAGAAGTTGAACATCCCCATTGCTGAATAATCAAATCAGATTTTTCACAACAAAGAGATTGTTTATATTTTTTATTTTTTTATGTAGGTCGATATATTGACATGCTTGTGTTAATTTTTCGTAGGCAAATTGTATGCGACTTCCTAAAGTTGTATCGTCAGGATAAGCCTTTTTAAATTCTTGACTCCATAACATATTGTAAGGTTCAGGAAATTTATAAAAATATGAATCTAAATATAGTGGTTTATCTTTATCTAATATGTCATAAAAAAATTTTTGATAATCACAACTATATTCGTTTAGGTAGCAAATGTTACAAATATTTAAATTTGTTATTTTTTTTTAGCTGTATCTGCTTGGATCTTTCTCTTTTCTAATTCTGTATTATGAGCTAAATATCCTAAAAATTCGCTTTTTAGAAAACTACCATAAATATTTGGCCATCGTCCTGGAGTATTGATTGTTTCTTGAGCTTGACATATTTCTCGAATAGTACGTTTTTTATCAGGTTCAAGTCCAATGAACCATTTTCTTGCTATACCTGTTAACGTATTTTCAATGAATGCAAGAGCATCTTCTCCTTTTAGATTATAATTATAGATTGCTAGACTATTTTCTATTATCCATCTATCTATTATTTCAGTAACATCTTTTGTACAATCTAAATTTAAATAGATTCCATGACCGCTAATAGGTTCTGGTATATTATTTTTCTTTTCTGGTCTATAGGTAGAAATACGTTTGACGCTAGGAGGTAGATATCGTACGTAAGAGCCGGGGTTCTCGTCATTGGCTGGTTGATTTATACCGGAAGTTATACTTAGAGGTTGATTGGTAGATGTGCTTGGTGCATCTATAGAAGGATAATTAACTGGTCCTGCCTTAAATTGATGTTTAGTTAAAACATCTATTAAATTTCTTATTTCATTTTCGGAAGGGGAAGGTTCATCAATATGAATAATTTTGTTGATTCTAATGGCTCCTTGTAAATTTCCTTGTGGGTTAACTTTATTTATATTACTCCAATTAAGAATTTCAGTATTGTTTTCTTGCCTTTTTAAATTACAACAGGCAGCTAAGATGGCTGTTGTAGATATGTTATTATTTAAAATCCGTTGATTCTGAAATATTTTTGATCCTAGTTCAAAAATATTAGAAGTACTTTAGTATTAGTCAAACTCTTAAATGGATTTTGAGTTAAATTTTTAAATATTTTAATTTTTTCTAATTGTTCTTGATTTAATTCCATATATTAAGAATCTCAGTATTTTGTATATTTTCTGAGTAAATTCCTAGCTCAATTTGTTGTTTTAAAATCATATAACTTATTACTATCCATTCGTTACTATTTCCTAAGGGAGATTTTATATCAAAAGCATGTTCTTTCTGGAATACCTCTAATTGTTTATTTCTTATATTTATTTGAAGAACTTCACAAATTCTATTGAATTCAGTTTCTAAGAAGAAATTATTCAACATCTAATTTCTTTTCAATAAGTTCGCTAAGTTCATTTGTTATCAATCTTTTTTCTAATTCTTTTTCATCAATCCAATCTTTAACTTCATCCATTAAAATTTCTCTTTTTAAATCTTTTTCATCTTTCATTTGTTGTTTATATGAACTAATAAATGTTTCGTATGACCAGTAGATGTACAAAGACATTTTTTATGTTTTGGATATATATATATATATATATATATATATATATATTCTTCAGGCCAACATGGCTTCGATACAATTTTTAATTTTCTCTTATTATCTTCTTCCTGGTGTCTATGTCTGTAAGTTTATTTTAATATATGTCATGTTATGCTTCCGTTATCTTATAAAACTGAATGCTTATTATCATTGCTTTTATTCTCTTAGCCACGCTTTAAGGTAGGAAACGAATTAAAGCTGTGTTCTGCGTTTTTGAAGTGGTTATAGAGGGGAGTGGTCTGTTTGCTCGAACCCTTGTCATCTTTAGAAAGCCACAAGGATGAATATAACATGAACCGAAAATGTATGGATCAAACCCTAAGAGAAGAACAGTAGTAATAATATCAGGTCAGTATTATAAAATAATAGGAAGCATAATGGACCCTTATTAAGATAATTTTATAGATTATAGATGCAGGATGATTTTTATATATAATGGAAAAAGATAATAAGAGAAAATTAAAACTGCTGCCACCATTTCCTAAAGATTGAAGCAACAAAACAAGGATAATAGATTTGGAAAACTTTTGGAGATCTTTAAGAAATTAACGATAAATATTTTTTTTAAGCATTAGAACAGATGCCTGATTATGCTAAGTTTATGAAGGATATTCTGAAAAAGAAAAGAAAGTTTACAGATCATGAAACTGTTGCACTCAGCGGAGAGTGTAGTGCAATTATTTAGAAGAAGCTTCCTGAAATACTTAAAGATCCTGGTAGTTTCACTATTCCGTGTGCTATAGGAGAAAATTTTTTCAGAAGAGCCTTATGTGATCTGGGAGCTAGTATTAATCTTATGCCTTTATCAACCATCAGATGTCTGTCCTTAACTTGTCCATGGCATCCTCTAGTGGCCTTTTCCGCATGGTCTCGCAGTTGTCTCGTGACGGTTGTTGAACTTCCTTTCCGGGAGTCCCATTTATTGCAGTAGCACTTTCTTCTGATTCAAGTCTCCTGACGAGACTTTTCTTCTAAGGACATTGTTTTGGTCTTAGCTCGCTAGTAGTAGGTCGCCATACCATCCTTCTCGCAGCCGGAAGTCTAGGACCGGATGGTCTATCAGCTATATGCTGAAAGGTGGTATCGTCCCTAATTTGTACATCTGATACAACAACGGGTGAACTGGCTTTTATCTTCTTCTTTTGTTTCTCTGTGGCAGTGACAGGCTCTATTCGCGGTCTGAGGTGGGATTTAGCTGGCACTCATCCTATCTTTCATAAGATTTCTGACACAGGACATCTTTCTTTCTTTGCCAATCTTTCTATCACAGCTTGTAGTCGAGCGAATGGCGTAGTCTTATCCCTTTTCCTTTTGTAATTGCTGTAGTACGCAGGTCGGGGTAATGCAGCGGTGATCCTACGGACATCCTCTTCATCTGATGCGGTAGAGAGAGGGTGAAACCTGCTTCCTTTCAACAGTGGTATATACTCAGGCAGTTCTTCTTTTTTCTCAGGGATTTTTTCTAGAAAAGTAACTTTAGCAGCTCTGGCTTTCTCGATCTTGGCAATCTTTCTGCTTTTATTTCTTCTTTGAGTCCGAGTTAGGGGTGCAACTCTTGAACTGGACTCAATCTCAGAAAAAGATGGTATTGTAGCAAAATTTGTACCCTCCACGGTGACAGGCTCATCACAGACTTGAATTTCCTTCCCTTCGCCTGGTAAGTCGGGTAGGTGCAGAGATGAATAGACCGGTGGGGGTAGAGACAACAGTCCTCCTACGAGCAGTAGTACTTCTTTGAGTTGATTTCAGGTTGAAATCAATCACGGGCTCTTCAGTTTCTGACAATTTGTCCATTAGTGTGAAGAGAGTGATGTCAGCGAACTTGATATCTATGTTGTCAAATCCTTGTCCAAAATGGATGATCCCATTGTCGGACAGCTCATCTTTGTAAACGGCGAAGTCCATTCCATTGGTGAAGGACAAAATTAACTTTGGGGCAGTCATTTTCTGCAGGGCAGATTCCGAATGTCAGCCCCGAATTATGCTTCTTTTCATCGTAAAGTTTAAGATGAAAAAGAAAGAGTCCGGACACATTTTCATTTATCTTAGTGTATTTGTGATTTTTTTAAAAAAGAAATTGTTTATTAGGAGGTTGTTTATTAGCAGGTTCGTTCGTTAGAAACAAAATGATTGAAGAAAAAGGTTATAGAAAAAGGTAAAGGGCCCGATTTAGAATTGGAAAGGAAGAGAAAGTCTTATGTAAGACTTCTCGACTCGAAGGACCGCTCCTAAACTAACACCTATTGGGGGTCTACCCCACCTAAGAAAAGAGGTAAAAGGATCTCGAAACCTTTCCGTTTAGGGGTGTCTAAACAGTGGCTGCTAAATCCGAGAGGAGTTGGCTATACTCGTTCAAGACAGAAATGAATGGGGTATTCCAACGAAAGAATGGTAGTTTTGGTCCACTAGGGATATGGATACACTACTGATTTATGAAAGCAAAACCATCTAATCAAAATGGAGAGAGGAACTAGTCTCAAGCGGAGTCGCCAGAAGTTATCGGCATATTTATAGGTTGTGTGTTGTATTTTTGAAAGGGGGTTGCCTACATAAATTGTCGACATATTTTAGATTTCAAATTTAATTTAAATATATATATATATATATAATTTAGAAAGTAGCATTTTATTTTGAAAATAATTTTAAGTTTGAAAATTTTAAGATATGAAATCAAACCGATCTCACATCCCAAATAGTTTATATAAATGAACACTGCGTCACAAACCGTGTATCTATCCCGAAAAATAGACACACTGTTTGATGATGGGGCTCGATTAAATAAACTAGGAGATTTGTGACATCCGTTTAGTCTGCGAACCAATTTTATAAGCCGACAAGTTCCCTTGCTTAATATAAAGGAATTAAGCAGGGTTTATGTTACCTGAGTTCTTAAAGTTCCCTATAAGGGCAAGCCCCTATAGTTAATTACATCTTAAATGACAGGAACCATTTAAGAAAACTCTCGATAATGATCAGTGGTTTTGCTCTCAAGAATTTCAAAGTTTAAGTTTTCAAGGGATTGAATTATGGAGATTTCAATAGGGAATGGATCAAATTTGGAACAATTATTTTAAGGAGTCCAAAGGGAGAGAAGTTGAGGATCCAAGAAATATCTTGGCAACTTCCTAAACTATCCTATTGTTTGGCTTCAATTTGAGAGTTTATTTAATTTTGTATTCCTGCCAATTTAAATTAATTAGGAATTATATTTGTATGACTTGATCATACAAATAGCCTCAAAGATGTGAGGGCTTATATCGTACCGAACGACTACCTCGGAATCCTAAGACTTGTTAGGGCTTAAGTTACACAATATGATTATGCAAATGCTTAACGAAAAGCTGAGGATTTTTGTTGCACTAAGCAAACTACCTCAAAGTCCTATGGCATGGTTATTTAAAACTAAGAAAGTTTTGCTGAAGTAGATCCGAGTTTTGCTGATGACAATGGCGGAGCTGCCAACCATGCTTCGAGCTCCTTATTGTTGCAGAGGTTTAATTTTAGAAGTCATAAATCAGGAGATGAGAGTAATGTTTTGGTTTAGAGAAAATCTTAAAATCCAAGTGTTTTTAATATTTTAATTAAAAAAATCTTAAAGTTATTTAAACAGAACCGATTAAGATCTCACGGTTCCATCATCTCGACACCGTTATTTTCATCGAATTCACTTAGTCCAGATGAATTTGCTAAACTCAACTGAATGAGTTCCACACTTTCATTTAGACCATGGGAAATCCTGTTAGCAACTCATGGGTTACATCATCCAAGGTATTCCAGATCATTCAATGAGACGTTTTAATTTAGTTGTGATTGTAGTTTTGTTGGTCTGTTTTTGATTAAATTTTGAGTTGTTTTATATTTTGGAATGTTGTGGCGGTGAATTTTATCTTGCAATGACTTTTAATTTAGTTTTGGTTTCAGTTCAGGGACTATCCTAAAGGTTTTGGTTTTCATGCATTTATTTATCATGAAAGAAAAGTAAAGTACAATGCATGTAAGTAAATTACAATAAAGTAAATTGTAACAAAATAAAAGCCTACCTGGAGGGTCTTCCCGTCATCCCAAGCTGCACTTAAAACACATGTTAAGGCATTTAAATATTTCAACAGATACCTAGGTAATGTTAAGGGAAGGGTTTTGGTTGTCTACCAAATTCCTAATCCTATAACTAGTCATCACCTATGACGTCTAGGTTCTTAGTTTGGTTTAAGGATGATTTTCTTCATCAAAGAATAATTAGATTCAATTGTTCTTCTAAAACATCCCTTCATATTGAGGAAGTGTTTAGGACGAGTCCTAAGTATCTTTTCAAGACTTCTGGGATCATTTTGAGTCCAAGTAAATTTAGTTGCACAGGTAAATTATTCATCTAGGAGTTTAGTTAAACTTTGTCTCTTGCTCAGTGAACTTGGGTATTTGATTACCTGATGAATGAAGTGACATTTCACTAAATACTCTATTTAAGAGTTACAATAATTAAAGCTTTTAAGGGCAAGTTGGTTTATTGAGAATTTTAATCATCCTTAATTAAATGTTTGAGTTAATGATTTAAAGTGATTTAATTTAATTATGAGGTTTTAATTAATAATTTTAAATTTGGAATAGTGTTCAAGTTATTTTAGATTTAATTTAAATATTTACACTTTCAATTATCTTAGTATTTCAGATTGATGTTCATGTTTTAAGTTTACTTAGATAGAAAAACGTATTGAAATTATTGATATATTTTGATTTAACCCTTAATGATTTCATTTAGGTTTGTTGTTAAATGATTTTAATTTAATTTAATTTAATTTTATTTTATTTTATTTTAATTTTATTTTATTTAATTTAATTTAATTTAATTTAATTTAATTTAATTTAATTTTAGTTTTAATTTTTCTATATTTAATTTAATTCAATTGTTAAGGTGTTAATTTAATTTTATTTAATCTTTGACTTGACTTAATTTAATTTAATTTAATTCAACTCCAAGGTTTTAAATTTGATTTTTAATTATTAAATTATTTAACATTTTAAGCTTTAATTCATTTAGTGGTTATCTTCTTTTAATTTTTTAATTTATTTAATTTGATTATTGTTTTAATATTTAATTAAGAACTAAATATTGTTAAAGTGACTTATTTATGGATTTTTAAATTAAAGAATAAATATCATCTTAATAATATCCCTATTTTAATAATCCAAATTTAAATATATTCTTTCCAAAATTCAAATTATTTAATTAATTAGAGTTTCATTTTGATATTTTCAAAGTGTTTAATGGGTTTCTACCTCTTAATTTCCCTAAGTTTTAATCATCCAAGAGAAAGTTAAAATCAAATATTTTACCCTCCATTTTGATTAAACCTAAAGTTTTATTTAAGGGTTAAAATTTTTAATTACCTTTATGCCCTTTTAAGCTTATTTATTTCATAACTCACTAAATTGAGCTCAAATGAATTTGAAATTTTTATGTCACCTCACTCACATGTCAATTAAGACATTAGAGGAAAAATGTGATTTTTCTAGATTTAATTTATTTATATAATTATTTTTAGTAGAAAATAGGGGTTTTCAAAGAAAATTCAACAACATGACCAAGGAAAGGTTTCCATCCTTAAGAAAATTATGAGATGTTCCTAATGACTAGAGAACCACTTGGACCAATTTTTGTGATGTTTTGACTTATATTTTATTTATTATAATTATTTTGAATTTTAGAGTATTAATTAATTTTAAAATAAAATAAAAATTGAAAAATAGATTTTATATTTTTTTTAAATTTCTCTAACCTCAAGGTACTTAGAGAAACAAATTTTATAATTTTTTTATTTTTCTTTGGTTTATTAGAATTATTTTAGTGAAAAGGGTTGAAAATTCATTTTTTAATATTAAAAATTACATTAAGCCTTTAAAATTCAATATCTTATCCTAGGGACTTAGGAAAAATATTTGTTTATTCCTAAATGACCAGGAGTCAAAATGTGACATTTTTATGATTTTTAATATTTTTTTGATTTTTATTATTTTTTAATTATTAACATATTAAAATATCGTGAAAAATCAACTTTTTTAGAAAAATTCCAATTTTAATTTTTCTCGCACTCCCTCGATATCGCAGAAACTCCAAAACAATTTTTGTGAATTTTTGAAAAGTATTTTTGGAGTTATGAATTTTAAAGTTCCATTTTGCTTATGAGACTTAATCAATCCATTTGGGGGTTAATCAAGTCCAGTTGATTTCAAAATTTTATGTAAGGTTCCTCTGACCCTAAAGAGCAATGGAGAATTGCTTTCAAGTCAATTTGGTGTGTGGTTAACCCTAATTAATTCAAATTCAATTTTGGGAGTTTAGGCCAATTAAGGTTATTATGAATGAATTAACTCCAAATATATTTTTTATAGGGTCCTCTGGTCCTAAGAAATATCACCAAATTTTCCTAGAATTTATTTTACAACATGCTAATTACTGGAATTAAAATACCTAAAACAGTGACATGAACTTGAAAAATCAATAACTTTTCACAGAGATGGCTCCTAACCTTGAAAAATTCAGGGAATGTTGTTAAGATCAGAGGCTTCAAAAGCTCTATGGTCTCATGCTATGGTGAATTGTCTATGCAAATGAAGAATGAAAACATTGAAAATAGTAAATAAATTATTAAAAATAAAATACTTATCCAATTAACATGATTTCTTATCCAAATTATTCTCCTCTGTTCACTGAGCAAAAGGGTATTTTTATTTTATTTTTGTGATTTTTCTATGCAAATATATAAATATTTGAAGTTCTGGTATTTAAATAATTCAAAAATACCCTAATTTCCTACTTATCCGACTCAGCGCCGCGTCATCCTACGGCGGATCGAAAGCCCACACGTTGCTTTGTGATTCGGCGCCGCCATCTGAGGGGTCTACAATCAAGCTTGTGGGGTTTGTAGGGAGTCAAGAAGTGGTTTGAATTTCTAAGTGGTTGGTTCCATTTCTAGTCTTCTAAGATTAGTCTAAGGAAAAGCATAAGGCTAGATCCTAAGTACTAAATAGAGAAGCAAAAGACCTCATCAAAAATGAGGTTAACAATAGACCATTCAGCTATCAAATATTTAATGCAAAAGAAGGATGCTAAACCTAGACTAATTAGATGGATACTTCTTCTACAAGAATTTTATTTTATGATAGTTGATAGGAAGGGATCGGATAATCAAACAACTGATCATTTGTCGAGATTAGAGTATGATAAATTATCTGAATTTGAGAAGGAAGTTACAGAAAATTACCTGATGAACAAATTTACACTATTATTGGAAGGAATTTACCTTGGTATGCTGAAATTGTGAATTATATTGTTAGTAATATTGTACCACGTGATTTAATAAGGCAACAACAAAAGAAGTTCAAATGTGATGCAAAATTTTATTTTTGGGATAAGCCCATCTCAGGAATAATCAAATTAAGAGATAAATTGAGAAATATAATATTATTCGTAGAATCTCTACTGCTTATCATCCCCATACTAGTGGTTTAATAGAAGTGTCTAATAGTGAAATTAGAAAAATTTTGGAGAAAATTGTGGATAATCATAAATTAGACTGGTCTGCTCGATTAGATACTGCATTATGAGCTTATAGGACTGCTTTTAAAACCCCTATTGGAATGTCTCCTTATAGACTAGTGTTTGGTAAGACTTACTATTTACCGGTTGAATTGGAGCAAAAAGCATATTGGAAAATAAAAGAGTTGAATTTTAATTTGAATAATGCTGGAGAGAAGAGATTTATGCAATTGAATGAATTGGAAGAGATTAGAAATGCATCTTATCACAATGACAGGATCTATAAAGAGAAAGTGAAATTGTACCATGATCAGAAGATATTGAAAAAGAAATTGGAATTTGGACAAAAAGTTTTGTTATACAACACAAGATTGAAGTTATTTCCTGGAAAGCTCAAGTCTAGATGGTTAGGACCTTTTATAATTGTAAAAGTTCATTCTTTTGGAGCTGTTGATATTAAGGATCCTGATACTGGAAAGATTTTTAAGGTTAATTGACATCGATTAAAGCCTTATTTTGATGGGTTTGAACCTGACTTCAAAGAGGTTTTTATGCCGAGTCATCTAAATTAACTGAATGGTTTGTCTGGCTAATGAAGTTAAACCAAGGCTTTTGTGGGAGGCAACCCATATGTATCTTTGTGGTGTGTTTGCTTGTTTGTTGTAGTTGTACTTTTTAGATAGTTATTTATGAATCCTAATCGCTCCTAAATACTTTTAAAATTGATAAATATTAGATCGAATTGAGATATTGGAATATTTTGGGCCAAACGAAGTTCGGTGAAATTTTTTACCACTTGTGCCACCGGCACCATAATGGGCGCCGCCAGCTCCCAATTCTAGAGAAGAACTGTTGAATTTTGGGTTGGAGCGCCGCCGACGCCCTATCGAGCTCTGCTGGAGCCCTATCAAGCGCCACCGGCACCCAAAACTATTTGACAGTTTTTGGAGTTTTAAAATGCTAGTTTTGGTGATCTTGAGTGGGATCTTCGTCCTTATAACTCCCTAAAATCCATTTTAGACTGCCAAACTCAAGAAAAATGAAGACTAGCATTCCTAATTCGTATCCCATGGATTCCTACTCTATAGGAACCTCTCGATCTCATATTTTCAGTTGAAGGAAGTTTACAAGTTTCGTGGCGCAGCAATTATTCAACAAAGTGATGATGAAGAGGAGGATTTTCAAGGAAAGAGGCTTTATAAATCGAGGTATGGATAATCCTACAACATGAATTGAAGAGATAATTAAGGAAAGACGTTGGAAAGTGCTATGTTATACTAATGTTTTCGTAGTTTATCTGGCTATGAATTAATTCTATGCAAATCTCATGGAATCAACCAAGGATTTGTCTTTGTGTGAGGTAGGTTTGTACATATCACTCCTGTGAGAATTAATGATTTTTTATGATTGAGAATGTACCTATTTGCCACTATGCTAATTTCGATGCCACAAGTGATAATATGAATGATATGTATCGTTATTTGATGGATGAGAATGAAGATTGGGAACTTACAGAAAATGGATATATTAGTTTCCCTTCTGCATCTTTAAATTTGGTGTCAAAGCGGTGGCATTACTTTATTTCGGCAAAGTTATTTCCAACTTTGAAGATCAAAGGAAAGTTCCATTTTGAATTTTTGTATTCAAACTGGGAGGCCGATTGATATTGGTAATATAATTGTGAAATCAGTTTTGGGATTAATTGTTCATGGATCTAAATATGGGCTTGGACACCCGTCCACTATATTTATGTTATGTAGTCAATCACAAGTTTCATATGAGAGTTGGGAAAACGTTCTTCTTTCCTGGAGGCCTATTGATCCACCTAATCTTTATGACTACCAAACAGTAGGAGATGATGATTATATGAATCTGCTTGCTGATCAACCAACTCAGACTTCACAACCGATTCAGCCCTATTTTCTTGAAAGTTCTAGAATGATACTGAAGAGGATCATAAAGTTGGAGAAAAAGGTACATAATGTTATGAATGCAATCAATAATATTTCTAATTTCTTTGATCATATAGATTAGAAGATGTAGGAACAATTTAATCATACTGGTTGGATTGAGATGGGCTTGATTAATGTGATGCAAAAGAACCCTTTAATTGTTGAGGATTCATCGGATGAATTCCCATTCCATCCTTTTTACAATTTGTTCATGCATCAGCAATCTATTGGAGATATTAGAGAGGAAGAAATTTCTGAGACTGATGTGGAGTGATTATTGGATTGTGGTTATGTTTGATGCATGTTTAGTTTAGTTTACTTAATTCTGTTTGGTGTGTTTAGTAGTTTCTTTGCTTTGTAATTTGAATTTGGATTTGTTAAGCTTGATTTCATTGTGTGTGCTTAGATTTTAGTGTTTGCTTATCGTAGCATACTTGCAACACTAAAATTCTAAAGAGTTGTTGGTTTAATTTAATGAACATATTTAGTGTTTATATTGTAACGTGAATTTTATATGTAGAAGTATGTTTTATATTTTTTGTGTAAGAATTGTGTTAGTTATTGCTTGTGTGATGAAATAGATGCTCAATGAAGTGTTAAATGTCATTGTGCAGGTCGAGACGATTGAAATTACGAAAAAAATTTCACACACACAAAAATTTTTAGAATGTTGCCGCCTGCACCAGAATGGGCGCCACTGGTGCGCAAATCCAGAGAGTTTTGGAATTTTAAATAAATAGTGCACCGTCGGCGCCCTATTGAGCACCGCCGACGCCTTAATATAGTAAAAGGCTGAAAACCCTTTATTTCGTGATTTTGACCCTAGGACCTGCGGTTTTTCCCATTGTTATCATCTTCCTCCATTTTCACAATTTTGAAGTCCTAGGGCTTGCTAGATTTCAGATTTGAAGTGATTTCAAAGTTTTTTGAGACCGAATCTACACTTCTCTTGGTAAGAGCTTCACTTTAAATAAAATTTTTTATTTTTACCATGAAAATCTCCCACATTGCTTAGATTGGAATTTTTGGATTTTTTAATTTTTTTTTTTTTTTAAGATTTCTTATCATGAAATTTGCTCTTACTTATTTAGAATAGTATTTGATGTTTGATACATTGTGGATTTGGAATTTATTGAAATTTTATTGCAATTTTTAGAAATTCACATGGCTCCAAGGATGAGTAAATGGAAGAGAAAATTTGGTTTTAATGAAGAAAAGTTTGTTAATGTTAAAGCACAATTTTGCTTTAACTCTTACTTTTACAATAATAAGTGTATTCAGGATCAGGTTTTTGATAATCTTAGTGGATCTATAAAACAGTTAATTGCCGAACATAACTGGGAACGATTTTGTTATTTTACTGCAAATGCTAGTATGGGAGTTGTTAGCGAGTTCTATTCAAATGTGCCTTGGACTGGAACTGAGTATGTGTTAGTTAGAGGAAAAATGGTTGAATTTACACCTCAACGTATCAATGCTTTTAATCAGACTTGGAACCTTTTGTTTGTGAATATGAAAACTTTGATACTCGCAAGGCAAATATAAAGGAAGTGATTGCGTTTCTAACGGATGGAAGAGGGGATGGGAAAATAAGTCAAAAATAGATGATTAATTTCCCAGCTTCCAAGTTAAATGTTGCATCAAAAGCTTGACACTATTTGATCTCAGCAAGACTCTTACCTTCTTATCACCACAGTGAAGTTACAAGGGACGGAGTAATTCTAAATTAATGTATTCAGAAGATGAAGAAGATTGATATTAGATCTATTGTCTTTAAGAACATTCAGACTATTGTTAGAGGCGAGACCACAGGAGGATTAAGACATCCTGCCCTAGTTCATGCCCTGTGTGTTCAGTCTGGAGTAGAGTTCAGCAGTTCTGAAGAGATAGTTATTCCACTGAGACTGATTACAAAGACTATTATTCGTACTTATGCATCTCATTTAGGAGCCCGAGTTGAGAGTATGATTACTGATATTCCTACTACGAGTTATGATGTTCCATCTACATCTGAGCCCCCCTACATTATCAGATATTATGAAGCAGCTGAGATTACAGCGTGCTAGTGTGGATAGACTCCATGGTAGGATGGATGTGTATGAGGCCAGAAGTGATGTGAATGAAGATTTTATGAGAAGAAGAGTTGAGTTCGATATTGTCTATCATGATGCTTAGGTCATATTCATGAGGTGGGAGACTGATGTTACATTTCCTACCTGCCCCAGATATACACCGTATAGACTTGATCATGTTGACCCTGCTGATGAACCTGGTGATGAAGATTGGTAGTTTGTTTATTTTTATTTTTGTTTTTCTTGTTGTATGGTGTGTTGTATTGTTTTATTGTAGTAGTTATTTTCTTTCATGTGATGTGTAAACCTATTGATGTACTATTATGTTGAAATTGTTAAATGAACTGTGTAATGATGCTATAGTTGGTTAGTATTATGGTATTTTGTTGGATGTTTAGATGTCTAAAGTTAATTTCCCTTTACACATGCAAATATTTAAAAATATTTTTATATCACTGTTACTAACTGTTTCCTGCCAGCTAATTATAAATTTTGACTAATACTAGATAGGTGATGAAGATTTCAAGATCCCAGCGCAAAATGGTTAGTTTCTTTTACTCTTTAGTTTTTCAAATTTATTGAAAATTTTAAGTTTTAGGGAGGGTAGAAAAATATTAACTCTTATTTTTTATCAATTATTATATTTTCAAAAATTATTAGCATAACTTCTGGTTGTTGAACCTCACTCTAGGTAACTAAAACTTTTAGTTCAGTTGAATATTTAGGAAGGATTGGATGAAAGTTTTTTGTAATAAAGATTAATTGTTTAGAGGTAAGATATTTCGTAAGAAAGGATTTGATTATAGTTAACTACTTTAAGTAAAGAAACCTGTATTTCTGAAATGTTAAGAGACATAAAGTATTAAGTGTTAAGAAGAGATTGTGACTTTATGATGAATAATAAAGCTCATACCTAATTATTAAGTAAGGAGGTATTTCATGTTTGAACTTTAGAAAGAGGAGAGTGAAGTTGAAAATCATTAAAGTTTATCCAGATATTGTAATCCTCATTAAAAAAAGGAAGAGATAAAAGGAAAGAAAAGAAAAGATGGATTGAAAAACAATCCCAAAAAGAAAAGAAAAAGAAAAAGAAAGAAAAATATTTATGAGAAGAAGCTTGAGGAGATGCCTAATCACAAATTGGCTTCGCTTGAGTCACCCTGAAGGGAGAACTTGATTTCATTCCTGAATTTATATTTTAAGTATTGGACTATATTCTGATGAAGTTTGCATGAACTCCTTTTTCACATAATCTTTCAAGGCACTCTTAATGTGACAAATTGTAGTTTATCTTAAAATAAATAGAAGACTAGAACCCTTAGACTTGATTGTTGAATATTATTATACCTTAAGTGTTGACCTGAGTTACTAATTTTTTTTCTAAAAGTCTAACTAATATATTATTTTGAATGAAAAATTTTATTCTCTTACAGGTGAATAGTGCATTGCCTAGAGTTATATTTTTATGTAGCAACAGGATTACTTGAGGACAAGTAATAGTTAAGTTTGGGGGATTTTGAAGCACTAAAAATATATGCTATTTTTGCTATATAATTTTACCCATTTTTTGTGATATTGCACCTTAAAGAAAGGTATTTTTCATGATTTTTTGAAAGTATGATGATTTTAGGTGATTGGAGCGAAAAGAAGTGAAAAGGAAAAAATTAAGAGCAAAAAAGGAGAAAAAAGGAGGAAAACAAATTCTGGCGCCGCCGGCGCCATTCTCCAAAGAGCTCAGCAATTAATTCAACGATAGAGCACAGCCGGCACCCAATGTCGGTGGAATTCAAATTTGAAGAGTTTTGGTGACTTTTTGAAGGAATGCCTATGAAAACTCTTAGGATTTCGTTCCTAACTTATAAGTAACTATTTTTGGATGAAAATTAGTGTGTGTCCTGTGTAATCTAGAGAGTCTAGTGTGTTTTGAATGTTAGGGCTTAGGAGAGAAGAGTGTAGAAGTGACAATTTGAGTGGGATTCTTCTCTAAGGAATGAAGCAGAAGGAGTAAAATGAGAGATTGCTTCTTCATTTCCATTCTAAAGAGGGAATTGATTGTTGCAAATATGATAGAAAAGGATTCAAAGGAACTTTAAGAGAATTACACTGGGGAAGAGAAAGAGATAAGTTGTATTTTTTTGTGGTTTGTATGACTTTTCTTTTATATATAAAATCTATGTTTTATTGTGTCTTCTCTATAAATTTTGAGTTGTCTCCTTTGTCTTTCTTCTTGCATAGAGATGTGATGATGTGTTGATGTGGATTTGAAGTGTGGTTAAAGTATTGAAGAAATTGTGATGGTTTTACATTTCAAACTTAATTTACTTTTCGTTCTGGCCAATTGAATTGTTAAAATATGTTGTTGAACATTAACTCTGAAAGGATTTAGTGTCTTACAACAACAGTGAAGAACCCAATCAATTTCCATGGATGAATTACGTAGTTCATGGGAATTGAGTGCAAATAAATATAGAAATGTGTTTTGATTGACGTCAAATTGGAGGTTTCAGGGTGAGAAGCTGAGATCCCCAATTTTATCCTAAGTTTAGTAACTAAACTCGAAAGTTAGCCTTTAGGTAAAGGTTGACTGGGAGCTCCAAAGTGACAGTGGGTATCCTCCCAGCCTAGCCTTAGATTTAGTAACTAAACTTAAGATATGTTAATGTTCTTTTCATGGTTGGAAGAGGTGGTACTCTTTTAAGGGTAAAGAATCAATTATACTCCTATTTGGCACAATACTATAGATAATCATTCCATATCATCCACACATCATTTTCTCATGGCAAGAGGAAAGATACATTTCTTATATATCAAAACCTTTCAAATATATAGCTTAGTGTGTGTCTGATAGTTAATTCTGTTTTAAAGATATTAGAAGTAATTGTAGTTTGCTTAATTGTTACTATTTTTTGCATCTTGCTAGGAGAAGTAAACATCAAACTTTAATCGCAATTTGATTATTGGAATTAAGTATTACATTATAAATAGTAAGATTCACTCCTTTCTTGTGGGATCGATAACTAGGACTCCATTAGAGCCCTGTATTACTTGATACGATACGTATACTTGCATCGAATGTGTGGACTATACAAAATAATTATAAATATATAAATTTGAGTTCATATGTTCTTGCAATATTAAAGTTCGACCCGCATCAAACATACATTCTTAAGCATTCACTAAATAAGTTCTTCAATGCATATAACACACAGGTTTCAGTGTCACAAACACACTATAATACTCTAACATTGAAAACTAAACATAAACACAAATTCTAAGCATAATTAGTCCAAACAAAAATTACATAGTCAACCAAACCAACCACTAAATATACCAAAGCATAATAAAATATAGGCACCAAATACTAAATATAAAGTAGAGTCACTACTCCTTATCAATATCAAAACTATCATCTTCTCTTTTATCTCCCATGGATTGAGAATGCACAAACAAATTATAAAATGAGCAATAAGGGAATTCATCAGTTAATTCCTCTGCAATCACAACTTTCTTCTTCATCACATTTACCAAACTATCTTTAATTCTCTTAGTGTGATCAAATTACTCTTCCATCCGCTAATCTAAGTGATCATATAAATCAAAAATATTGTTAATAGCATTCATCAAATTCTGTACCTCTTTTTTCAATTTCTTGATCTTCTTTAAAATAACCTGCGCACTTTCAGGATAGTAGGGTTGAATAGGTTGTGAACTCTAAGATGGTTGATTTGCAATAATGCTCATATCATTCTCATCTCCAATTGCCTGACAGTCAAAAGGTTAGTTGGGTCCAGGGGCTTCTAAGGAAGAAGTACTTTTTCCCAAATTTCATGTGGCACTTGAGACTAGCCGCAAAGAAGAAATATGTTGGAAGGATTTCCAAGCTCAAATTTAGATCCATGAAGAATCAATCCTAACACAGATTTAACAATTATAGTGCCAATATCGATAGACCTTCCCGTTTGATTACAATAACTCAATCTTGCACTTTCCTTTGTCACTTTACTTATTTTAATAGTTGAGAGTAACTTCACAGATATAAAGAAATGCCATTGCTTCAACACCATATTTAAAAATGTAGTAGAGAAACTCACATATCTGTTATCTCTTATCTCTCAATCATGACTTTCATCCATTAGAAAACGATAAATCTCATTCATGTTGTCTTTTGTCGCATCAAAATTTGCATAATGGAAGATGGGCATGTTTCAATCATAAAAAAGTCATTAATCTTTGAAGGAGTGAATGGTACAAACCTGCCTCACACATAGACAAATCCTTGGTTTATCCCATGAAGATTTGCATAAAACTCTTTCACAACAGGAACAACTACAGCGTCAGTAGTGTAGCATAATAATTCCTAACGGCTCTGCACAATAATCTCTTCTACTCGAGTACTAGTAGAATTCAAACCTTGATTTACAAAGCCTCATTCCTTGATAATCCTCCTCTTCATCAGCACTTTGTTGAACAATCACTGCGCATCAAAACTGATGAACTTTCGTCGGTTGAAAACTCTAAATTTTGGAATCCATCGAATGCAAATTAGAATGAAACTTTTCATTTTTTTGGAGTTTAGGAGTTCAAAAATGAGTTTGGGAAGTTTTAAGGACAAAAATCTTGCCTAATACCGCCAAATACCACAATAAAAAACTCTAAAAATCGTCTCCTGTTCATCGGTGCGTCGGCGCTCAAAACACTGAAATTTTGCATGCTCTCTGGAATTGGGCGCCGTCGGTGTTATGCCTCAAAAATGCACTAAACTTCATTTTATTCTAAAATATTATAAATCTTCAATATGATTAATTAATATTCATTCTTTATGATGTTTATTAGTGAGTAGGACAATAATATGATTAACTAAAAGTAAAATTATCAAAATTAACACAAACAAACTAATACAATGAAGTTAAATATGGGTTGCCTCGCATAAAGCGCTTGGTTTAACAACATCAGCCTGTTGACCTCACTTTTGGTTGAAGTATAGTCTATTTTTAGAATAGCCTAGGGTCTAGCCATAGGACTCTTCTGGTGACCTTCTTAGAAGACTAGTCTTGGATCCATCCCCCTTAGAAATTCAATCCTTTTTCACTTCACTAATAGTTTTCACATGCTTAAGGCCTAACCTTCAACTTTGGGAGGAAGAGACCCAGCATAAGCAAGCCCAGGGGAAGTCTCCTACAGGTGGTCAGGCCTTAGGATTTACCCTAGGAGGTTTAGAGCTTGCACAATACGCACACTTTACACTCACAACCCTAAACAAAGCAAATCCCACCTTGATCCCCTAACTCTTTGTAAACTCATGTGTGTGGTCTTTCCTAAGCTCTTAGCCCTAAGCTAAGGTTTGGTTAGTACCAACACACAAAGGACCAAATGAGGGTTATCACTGGTCAACGGCTCAACCTAAACAATCCTATACTACTCACCTCGAATCAACCTTAATTTTTCCAAAATTTCAAAATTTGACCCCTTGCCCCTATGTCTACCCAATATACCCCTAAACCCTAAAAGCCTCCTAAATTTCCAAAATTACCCAAATTACCTCCTTTTCTCTAAAGATTACTTCAAAATACTCCCTACCACTGAAATTGACCATAATTACCCAAATTTTCCAAAATACCTAAAATTGCCAAAGTACCTCTTGACCCGATATAAATATATGCGTACTAAAATCTTCTTCCCCGGCAACGGCGCCGAAAACTTGACCTGAAGTCCTCTGAAGATCAACGTACTAATTAATGCATTCAAAAATATATGTTATAAAAAATAATAGTGGCTAGTGTATATAAATATAATTTTATGGAAAATATTTTACACACTAGGGGTTCTACGCAAGTACACGTATCGTATCAAGTAATATAGGGCTTTGAAACAAAGACCACAGTATAGTTCCCACGAGGAGAGAGTTATAGATCTTTAAATATTTTTATTTTAAAGTATTTCTTTTATAATCAAAAATAAAATATCTTTAATTTACTAGATGCAATAATAAAGCAGAAATAAAATAATTTATGTAAATAGCAATAAGAAAGCAACTTTCTCCCTTTCACATAATCCAAGATTTTCTAATATAATGATAATATTCGTGGAGAATATAAATTATGGTATTGTGTCAAATAGAAGCATTCATATTCTTTAACCTTTGATCCAGGTGCAAAGAACATTGGCTAGCCTATCGATCTGGTCCGTATGTATTGTAGAAGAATGGGTTAATCTAGGCTCACACTACTAGATGTCTAAGGGTGGCTATGGTCGGCCCTACTAGTGACCCTTTCCTTTTCTATAAACCAAATCATAAGATTTTAGTCTGTCACTCTAAAAACTTATCAATTTTACGCCCAATATATAACAAATTCCTATTTATTTGCACTTCATCTTGAATAACCCGCACAAGGCCTTCGACTACCCAAGTATTCATGTGATATATACAAGTTAAAAATTCATCTCCTTCTAGGTCTCAAAACTCTTCAACAGGTTTTAACAATTTAAATGGCCAATTTAAATAATAAATTAAGAACTGGTATTAATATCATCACAATATTTTGAAAATATATGATTTTTAGTTCTCCGACGAATTTTGTATTATCTTATTTATCTTTTCATAATTGAAAGGAGAAAGTAAAGTAACTGCTCAGAACACATTGAAATTAAATAACAAAACATAATAAATAAACTTTGAATCAAAATAAAAATACTTATCTTAGATGTTTCTCCTACTGAACTTCTGATTCCTACTGACTCCACAACGTAATGAACTACAGATGCACCAACTCTTTCAAACTCTAAATACAAACTCTAAATGAAGGAAAGTAAAAAGGTGGCCTAATATGATCTCTCTAATTCTCTCTCTAGATTGGACTCTAGATAGAGGGGGTAGATGGGGCGTTTTTCTCTGAAGAAGTACCCTCCTATTTATAGGCTTCAAGGGTGCCTCAAGGTACCTCTTCAAAATGTGTCCACATTCAATGAATCTTCTAGAAGGTGTGTCTGGCGCCTAGGCGCCACAATCTGGTGCCTAGGCGCCGGACACCGCGTCCAGTTCTTCACACCTCTTCACTTTGGATCGCACCTCTTCGCGATTAAAACCGTCTTGAAGCGTCCAATACATTCCATCACATATCCTATAAACTAGGAACAACTACCAGTCTTCTATAAGGTCCAATAACTGCTTACACCGTCAAAATAACCGCCCATAAGTCGTCAAAAACTTAACAGCTTTTTGTATCAAGCTAGCATTTAGGCACCGGACTCTGGCACCTAGGCACCGGACTCTGGCACCTAGGCGCCAGACCAATAATTTTGACAATTTTGCATTTTGGCTCTATTTTTGTACCTTTTTCCTCCTTTTTGCTCCTTTTTCATATTTTTCTCCTTCTTGAACATTTTTGTATCACCTACATCCAAAAACACAAAAATACCTTTCATTAAAGCATAATATCCTTAAAATTTAATAAAAATCAAGGCATAAAAATAGGTATTTTTTTTCTTGGATCAATATCCCCTAAACTTAAACGTTACTTGTCCTCAAGTAACCTTTTTTACTATATAAAATGTATAACGTTTGGAATAAAAAGGTAAATATTTAAGACTCCTTATGATTTTTAATTTTATAAAGGCTTTAGTAAATCATTAACCAAATTTCACTAACTAAGTTTAATCTTAAGAATTTAAAGAATATTCTAACTACCAAATCATAAGACTTCAAAAATTTTTCATTGACATTGAAAATAATTGTAGTTTAATATATTAAGATCACATAAATTATTCACAAGAAAAAGATCTTGATAAAATTCTTTTCTAATAAAAATACATGCATAAAAATTATGTAATATATGTAATCAGTTTTCTTTTTATAAGTTAATTCAAGTGAAGCCAATTTTTGATTAGGTATTTCCTCAATCTTCTCCTCTCTTTTTTTTATCCTTTTTTTTTAAAAGAGTTGATTACTGTATCTGGATAGCCTGTTAATAGTTTTGAACTTCACTATCCTTAACTTATATTTTCAAACTTATACATTTTCACTTAATTATTATAACATAAATAGATTTCAAAAATAATTTCAATCTATTCTTTTTCAAGTTATAATTTTTGATTTCTTAATACTTCAAAAATTCAATTATATCTACTATTAATAGAAAAATTTCTTAATCTTATTCTTCTTTAAGTTGAATAATTATATTCTTAAAATCAATCAAAGTTATTAAAATTTTTGATTAAGTCCACTAAATTATTTATAATTTCAAAAATTTAAGTGATCTTAAATAGATTCTTCATTCCTTATGTTATGTTAGAAATTTTTATTTTAAGAAAATATTAGTTCTTAAAGGATAAATAAAATTTAAATTTGAATGTATTTTCCCTTTCCCCCAAACATAAGTTTTGATCTATCATGAAAATTATTTTTTTAAAGTATGAGAGAATGAAAAACATAATTTTAAAAAGGAATTTTTATAAGTGTGTAAAAAAAGTTTTAGAAAGAAAAATTTTCTTCTACACATGCTTTTATGAATAATACTGAAATAATGAAGCAGGTATACAAGTAAGCAGGCTCATTAGTAATTAAATTAAATGACTATGCTACTTATAATAACAGAAATAGAACAATAATAATTACTACTAAACACTAAGCTAAAACAGAAATAAACATAAATTTATGCAAATTTCAATCTTAAACACAATATATTAAAAATACTCTAACAACAGTCTCAGCACTAAACAATCCACACAAAGTACATAAACAAATCTAAACTAGTAAACAATAAACTACAATCAATACTAACAAACAAACTAAACTAACAACTGACTTAGCACAACTCAGAAGTAAATCAGGCCACTAATCACTGTCTGTAGCCTCATCATCGTCATCATCACCAAAAGAAAACTCAACATCCTTAGGATATACATATGGTGAGAAACTAGGAAAGGTAGAAAATTGAACATCATGCTCTCCCTTCAAGAATCTAACAAGAGCTTCATCATACTTAACATCGTAACTACTCTTCCTCTGGGTATACTCAGATAAATGATCAATTTTTTTATCAATAGAATCAACTCTGCAGTGAGTTTGAAATAACTCATGCTGCTGCTCTATAAACTGATCATGCATCGATTCCCAAATACTAAATGGTGGCTCAGCAGTAGAAGTAGAAGGTCTGGAAGTGGACGGTCTACCTGACGTGTGTGCAAAAGTAGAAGGAGTGGTCGATCTCTTCCCTCGAAGATGATCATATATGCTTACACACTCCTGCCCAATTGGCTTGGTAGACATTAGCTTCTCCTCAGAAATATCAGTAGTGACTCCATTGCTAACACATAAATAATAGATCAAAGATGGGAATCCCAGTCCCACAGAAGTGCTGGATCTAGCAGTAGACTCCACAAAATCATAAATAATACTGCCGACATCTATCAGCTTCATCTCCTGAATGCAATAGTTCAGGATAACTCTTTCTCTGGTAACTTCACTCAGGTGGTTGGAAGGTAGAAGTCTAGCAAAAATAAAATAATGCCAAGCCTTTGAAACACCATTTAGCTTAGAAGATTTGAAGTTTACCCGTTTTTCATTCTGGATCTTTCCGGCTCCAGTGCCGTCAGTCAAATAAGTAATAATCATCTCAAGATCTCTCTCAGATGGAGATAATCCAGAATAGTGGCACTCGATGGTAGGTGGCAGTCCATAAAACACATTGATCCTCTCCGGAGTAAATCCTAATCCAATACCTCTGACAAAGACTTTGTAGTCTTCCGCATCTAAAAAGTTAGCATAAAATTCGCGAACGACTAGAATAACAAGAATAACGAGTGAAATAACGTAATCGTTGCCAGTTGTGTGCAACGATTGTGTTCTCGATCATTTCACCCGGATTGTAAAAGCTTCGCTCCGAGATAAACTTTTTTGACATCGCAAATTCATGATATCGAAAATGCGCTGTCGCAGTCATGAACTTGCCACTGTCAAAATTTTCTTGTCCCTTCCCTCACTTAGATTTCAGTTCCATCTAAACGTGAAAGAAAACAAGAACAAATTTAGGAATCAAATATTTAAACTCTTTTTAAGTTTAAGAAACTTAAAATAAGTTTAAAAATCCAAATAGAATACCTAAAAATCAAAATTTTTCTCAAAATTTCAGTTTTTAGCAAAACATAGAAAAAACTATGGTGAAAATCGAAAATAAATGGATTAGAGTGTAGATCTGACCTCGAGACGAAGAAATCAAGTGATTTCGTGCCCAAATACTTGATGTTTTGACCTCAAAATGGATCTAAAAGGTGCATTTTTGTGAAAATGGGGAAGGAGATGAAGCTTAGGCATCATCCATGGCTAATGGGGTTTATATGGTGTTTTTTGGGTAAGCACGTCGAACCGGCGCTTAGGCGCCAGACTCGCCTTTCATAAAAATCACTCTAAAAATTTAATTTTCCACCAAAATTTATAAATTCAACTTCTAATTACTCATATTAGAGTAGGGCTTCAATTTATAACTTCCAAAACATTTTCCAAAAAAATTTTAAAAATTAAATATTAAATCCACCAATCAAACACAAGGTTTAAATCAAACTCCTCTAATTTCCATTTATAATCTTCAATATTGGCTTAATACACTTTAGATAAGTATAATATAATGATTCAAATCCTAACACACAATCAGACAACACAGTTTGAAAACAAAACAAACATTGAACATGAAAGCAAATACACAAACAAACACAATCGATTCACTAAATCGATACAATGACTAACTAGATAAATCACAATGTCACCAAATCACAATCTAATTTCCATTATCTTGGCAAGGAAAACTATTAAGCCCACTTGGGAAGAACACTAATGCTCTTGGAAAATCCGTAGCCATTTTCTCGTCGATCCAATTGTTCTTCGCATACATCTCCACTTGAGCATCTTGATAAGCCGCTAGATGATTAAATTGAAGTTTCGCCTGCCATTCCAGATGTTCAATTTGATGATACATCTCATGGAGGCAATTTCCAATGCTTTTGAAATCCGCTTCAAATTTATCAAGATGAGTAGAAATTTTCTCCAAACTTACAGCGATGAAGCCATTGAAGTAGGGTTGAGGATCTTTTGGACCTTTGTCTCTAGCCTCTTCTCCAAGATTTCTCCTCTCCATTTCTTCAAACATTCTCTCTAATCTCTCAAGAATGGAATGTATGGGTCGAAATAATGATTTAATAGGGATTGGGATGAAGATGGGTTAATTTAATGGTGAAAATCGTGTGAAAAACTGAAAATTTTCAGTTTTTACACGACGCAGTAACCGTGGCGCTTAGGCGCCAAATCTGGCGCCTAGCCGCCGGACCCATCGACACACAGCTTAGTTTGGCGCTTAGGCGCCAAATTCTGGTGCCTAGGCGCTGGATCCATATTCGACTCCATTTCGCCTAACGTCAAATTTCAAGGTTTCGTTCTCTAAAAATAGGTAAATTATAATGGTAAGATCAGAACAATCTCAAAAACACAATTATACATAATTTCAATGAAGGTTAACTTGATCTCCTCTTCACTCACATATGAAATGGGGTGATCAAAAGTTCAAACTTTATGTACTTTAAGATAATTTTTAATTTTCTTAAGTTATATAAAATTAGTCAAGACCGAGGCATAACCATACATTAAAAATTTAAAAACACACTAAAAATAAAATCTATGGGTTGCCTTGTCGGCATATTTTTTAGGTTGTGTGTTGAAAAGGGGGTCGCCTACAGAAATTGTCGGCGAATTTTTAATTTAATTAAAATAAATAATTTGAAAAGTAGTATTTGATTTTTGAAAATAATTTTAAATTTGAAAATTTTAAGATATGAAATCAAACCGATCTCACATCCCGAATAGTTTATATAAACGAGCACCACATCACAAACCGTGTATCTTTCCCGAAGAATAGACACACTGCTTGACGATGGGGCTCGATTAAATAAACTAGAAGATTTGTGACATCCGTTTGGTCTGCGAACCAATTTTTAAGCCGACAAATTCCCCTGCTTAATATGAAAGCATTAAACGAGGTTTATATTACTCGGGTTCTTTAAAATTCCCTATAAGGGCAAGCCCCTATAGTTAATTACATCTTAAGTGACGGGAATCACTTAAGAAAACTCTCGATAATAATCAATAATTCCGCTCTCAAAAATTTCAAAGTTTAAGTTTTCAAGGGATTGAATTTTGGAATTTCAATAGGGAATGGATCAAATTTGGAACATTTTGTTTTGGGAATCCAAAGGAAGAAAATTAGGAGAAATCACAGATTCGAAGCGAACTTCGGTAATTTCCCAACTATCCTATTGTTTGGCATGAGTTTAGGAAAGTCCTAATATTTATTTAAATGTTTTGGGTCTTGCCAATTTTAATTAATTAGGACTTATATTTGTATGATAAAATCACACAAATAGCCTCGAAGATGTGAGGGTTTATGTCGTATCAGACGACTACCTCGGAATCCTAAGACCGGTTAGGGCTTAATTTGCAATGCAAATGCCTAACGAAGAGTCGAGGATTTTATGTTGCACTATGCAAACTACCTCGAAGTCCTATGGCTTTGTTATTTAATTCTAGGAAAGTTTTGCTGAAGTAGACTCGTGTTTTGCGATGACGATGGCCGTGCCGCCCACCATGCTCCGAGCTCCTTGTTATTGCAGAGGTTTAGTTTTAGAAATCATAAATAAGGGGATGAGAAAAGTGTTTTGGTTTAGAGAAAATCTTAATTTCCAAGTATTTTTGTGTTTTAATTAAAACAAATCTTAAAGTTGATTATAACGACACCGGTTAAGATCCTACGGTTCCATCCTTCCAGCATCGTTATTTTTATCTGATTCACTTAGTCCAAATGAATTTGCTAAACTCAACTGAATGAGTTCCACACTTTCATTTAGACCGTGGGAAATCCCGTTAGCAACACGTAGGTTACATCATCCGAGGTATTCCCGATCATCCAACGGACGTTTTAATTTAGTTGTAATTGTAGTTTTGTGTTCCGTTTGTGATTAAATTTTGAGTTGTTTTATATTTTGAAATGTTGTGGCGGTGAATTTTATCTTGTAATGACTTTTAACTTAGTTTTGGTTTCGAGTTTAGGGGCTATCCTAAAGGTGTGAGTTTTCATGCAACAGTTGTTTATCATGCAAGAAAAGTAAGTGCAATGCAGTTAAATAAATTGCAATAATGTAAATTGCAAGAAAATAAATTGCAATAATATAACAACTAGCACTCGGAGGGTCTTCCCGTCATCCCAAGCTGCACTTAAAACACAATTAGAATATTTAAGCATGTTCCTAGGTAAAGCTAAGGGAAGGGTTATGGTTTTCTACCAAGTTCCTAATCCTATAGCTAGTCATCTCCTATGACGTCTAGGTTCTTTGTGTTTTGGTTTGAGGACGATTTTCTTCATCAAAGAACAATTAAGTCCAATTGTTCTTATAAACATCCTATCATATTGAGAAAGTGTTTAAGAAGAATCTTAAACATCTTTTCAATATTGCTAGAATTGTTTTAAGTCCAAATGAATTTAATTATACAAATGAATTAATCGTCCAGGGATTCAAGTTTTGTTAACTTGCTCGGTGAACTAGGACATTTGAATGTCCTATAAATGAAGTAACATTTCATTTAATATTCTGTTTAGGAGTTATGATAACTAAAGCTTTTGAGGGTAAATTGGTGTTCAAATGGTTTGATTTAAGTTAATGGGTTTAAATTTGGAATAGTGTTCAAGTTGCTTTATATTTAATTTCTTTCTGTTTTAGGTGATGTTATTTAATTCAATTTAATTTAATTTAATTTAATTTAATTGAGTTTTAATTCTATTTAATTCAATTTAATTCAATTTAGTTTGATTTGATGTTACATTAAATTAATTTGATTTGATTTAATTTTAATTTAATTTGATTTAATTTAATTTAATTGAATTTAATTTTTAATTTAATTTAATTTAATTTAATTTAATTTGATTTAATTTAATTTGTTTATTTAATTTATTTTAATTTTATTTATTTAATTTAATTTAATTTAATTTAGTCATTTAATTTAATTTAATTTAATCCAATTTAATTTACTTAATTTAATTTAATTTTTAACTTAAATTTTTTTGAAAGAGTTTAATAATTTAATTTTAGTTTAATGATTAAGTCTTTTAATGTTTTGAATTTGAGTTATCATTTTAATTAAGAATTGAATATTAATGAGATAATTAATTTAGGGATTTTTAAATTAAAGAATAAATCTCTTCCTAATAATATCCCTATTTTAATAATTCCAATTTTATTATTCTTCCAAATTTAATCAATTATTTAATTAAAGTTTAATCATTTTAAATTGCTTAATGGGTTTCTACCCTTTAATTATTTAAATTTCAATCATCCAAATCAGATTAGGATCAAATATTTTACTTGTTAATTTTTTTTTATTAAACCTAAAGTTTTAATTAAGGATTAAAAATTTTAATTACCACTTTACCCTTTAAGCTTAATAATTTCATAACTCACTAAATTGAACTCAAATGAACTTGAAATTTTTATGTGACTTCACTCATATGCCAATAAAGACATGAGATGATAAAATGTGATTTTTCTGTATTTAATTTATTTATATAATTATTTTTGGTAGAAAATAGAGATTTCCAAGGAAAATTTAATAATATGACCAAGGGAAAGTTTCTGTCCTTAAGAAAATTAGGGGACATTTCTAATGACCAGAGGACCACTTGGACCAATTTTAGTGATTTTTTGAATTATATTATTTTTATTATAATTATTTTAAGTTTTGGAGTGTTAATTAATTTAAAAATAAAATAAATGTTGAAAAATGAATCTTATATTTTTCAAAAATCTCTCTGATATCAAGGAAATCAGAGAATCAAATTTTACAATTTTCTGATTTTTCTATGATTTATTATAATTATTTTAGTGAAAAAGCTAGAAAACATATTTTTTTAATTTTAAAATTATCCTAGAGCTTTAAAATTTAATATCTCACTAAATAGACCTAAAAAAAATGTGGGGTTTATTCCTAAGTGATTAAAATTCAAAATGTGACATTTTTGGTGAATTTTATTATTTTTGTGATTTTTATTATTTTTTAATTATTAAAATATTAAAATAATATTAAAAATCAACTTTTTTAGAAAATTGAAATTTTAATTTTCTTAAATTCTCCTAATATCGAGAGGCTCCAAAACCAATTTGGTGAATTTTTGAAAGGTATTTTAAAAGTTATGAATTTTTAAAGTTTAAAATGACTAAGTGGCTTAATCAACCCAATTAGTGGGGCTAACCAAGTCCAATGAACCTCAAATTTTTATGGTGGGTTCCTCCGATCCTAAAGGTCAGTGGAGAATTAATTTCAAGTCAATTTAATGTATGGTTAGCTCTAATTAATTTGAGACCTATTTTGAGTGTTTAAGCCAATTAGGGTTGTTTTAAATGAACTAACTCAAAACCTATTTTTCCTAGGGTTCTCTGGTCATAAGGAACATCATCAAATTTTCCTAGGATTTATTTCACAACATGCTATTTATTGGAATTAAAATACTCAAAACGAGAACATGAACTTCGAAAAATCAATAACTCTTCATAGGAGGGCCTCCGACTTTGGAAAATTCAGGGAATGTTCCCAAATTCAGAGGCTTCAAAAGCTCTATGGTCTCATGCCATGGTGAATCGTATACATGCATGGAGAATTAAAAGTATGCAGAGAATAAATAAATTATAAAAAATAAAATACTTGATGAAATTAAATGATTTTTCTACACAAAGTTATGAATTTTTGAAGTTTAGGGAATTAAATAAATCAAAAAATACCCTAATTTTCTATTTATCCACGCGGCGCCGCGTCATCCTAGGCATCTCCGAACGCACACGCGTCGCGCTCCCATTCGACGCCGCCATCTGACTTAGCGCTCCGGGCCTTGCGGTTCTTGTACCGTCTCCTGGTCCGACGCCATCTGAGCCGTCCGTCCGCGCGTGTATTGAATGGACGGCATCCGTTCATCGTCCCCGAGCGTCCTCACCTCGAGAGCCGTCCACACTAAATCCCTAAGATCTCACTCGATACTCAATGGATTTTCATGTTCTTATGCTCTATGAATTCGTCTTCAAGAGACGAACACATCTATACGGTTATCATGCATTGAAATTAAAGCATTTGAAATGGGGAATCTCCGTAAGCTCGGGATGAAGAATTAGCTCATACCTTTGCTCAGAGAAGTGTGGCTTCGATCTGAGGTTTGTTGCACCTTCGATTGGATCCCAGCAAGCTCCATATGAAGTCTCCTGGTCTAGTGAATTGTCTAGATGTGATTTCGACCAAGCCCGATCACAAAGCTTGGAGGTCGGAGCAACCTGGGTGGCCTGGAGATGGGGCTTTTGCTGGTGGACACCTTCCCTTGGTCTGGTGAAGGTGTAGAACCAATCAATTTGAGGATTGGTCCACTGTGGAGAAGTGTCCTGGTTTTGGGTGGAATTTCAACTCTGAAATTGAGCTCACAGAGAAGAAATGGCAGGGGATCTCACTGGGGATCAAGTGCTCTGTGTATGGGGAGGAGTCTGGAACAATTTTGGCAGAGTTTCCTTAAGGTTTGTTTCAGCACCTCTCCTGGCCGAGAGGGGTGGTTTTTAAATAGGAGAGGGTGGAGTTCCTCCCAGGGAGAGTTAGGGCTTGGGATCAGCTGCTCTTGGCAAGAGAAGAACAGCTCCAATGGCCACTGGGGATGGGGCAGCTCAGCAGGTGAGAATTCCAAGTTGGGCTCACATGTGAGCTCTCGGCCATGGTGTTTTCCGTGGCCTCGGTGCCCGGCCGGCCGAGCATGGGTCACCCTCAAGGTCAGGTGGGTCGGACTGGGACTTGGTGCAAGCAATTGGCAATTGCCATGTGTAAAGAGCTTGGATTGAAATGGAATGGGGGGAAGACCATTTTGGGTTTAAATGGGTCAACCCATGGTTTTGGGCTAGGTTCACCACCCAAGGCCTGGTCTTGGGCTGAAAAAGATCACTTGGGTCAGCCAAGAGAGAATGGTGTGGTCTCCATCCATGAAGAGGTGGCTAAGCATGGTTTAGTGTGTGACATGCTTAAGGTAAAAAAGGGTTTAAGGAGGATTAGGAAAGGTGCCCCTCATTTTGCCATTAATGGCTTGATCACATGTCAAGCCTTCCATGGCTTCATGTGGCTTGTCCATGGCTTGCATGGCTCACCTTTGGCTTGGGAAAAGGTTTGGTCAATTTCATGAAAATGGATTTTAGGAATTTTTGGTAATTTGATGGAAATTTGTATGAAACTTGATTTGGAATAATTTGATGGTGAATTTAGGACTTAGGTAATGGCTTTAATTAAGTGGATGGCAAATGGAGATGTCATGTGGGCTTTAGGGTAGATTTTGGGCTTTTGAGTTTGAAGGAAGTGGGCTCTTAGGAAAGTTTAAGGGAAATGGGCTCTTTGATTTTAGGATGGGCATTTGGGTAAAGATTTTGTGAAGAACTTTGTCAAATAAATGTCATAATTTGTTTAGGGATGTTCTATGAAGGGCTTGGAGTCAATTTGGTGTGATTTGGAGTTGAATTGGGTGAGTTTGGGGTTAGGTTTGGGTCATGGGTGAAAATTGGGCTTTAAGGCCAAAAGTGAAATTGGATCCAAATGTCAATCAAATTGGACTTGGATTTGGTCTAGATTGGTATTGGGGATGTTGCATTGAAGTTTAGAATCGAATTGGACCAAAATTGGGGTCAATTGGGTAGGTTTGGTTTAACATCGGGTTCACTTTGGGTTAAAATGGGCCAAATTGGGGGTTTTGACAAAAGTAGGGTAAATTGACAAAATTGGCCCATGGTGTAGTTGGACAAAATGAAATTGGGAATATTTGAGATTTTCTCGGAATTTTCCGGGAATTTTCTTGAATTTTTGGATTTTTGGGTCAAGAGGGATATTTTGGGTATTTGGAGGGTATTGGGAGGTTTTCTTGGAATTTTTGGTATTTTTGGGTATGGATGATCAATTTAAGTGATGTGGAAATGTTTGGGATTGATTTTGGAGAATTTTGGGTAATTTGGAAATTTTTGAGAAATTTGGGTAATTTCAAGAGTTTTGGGTAAGTTAAGCGGGTGTAGGGTCCCGGGGTCAAAAATCGAAAATTGGGAAATTGAAGATCGGGTGGATGTAAGTGGAAAGAAGTCATTTTGGTTGAGCCATGAAGTCATATCAAGCCCACATGAGCCATGAAGGGACTCATTTGAGGCATTCACTATGTTGTTCTCGACCCTCTTAGCCAAGGGCTTAGGGGTTAAGGACCATCCATGTGAATCACCTACATGAGTCAGGAGGTCAAGTTAGGTATGGGTGTGGTTTTAGGAGGTGTGTGAAAGTGTAGTGTATAAGTGTAGTGTGTGTGTAAGTCAGCCCCTTCACCAGACCAGGCCACCCAGGGCAGTCCTAAGGCCAAAGAGTCCTATAGGAACTCATCCTTAAACTTCCACATTTGATTTCAACCCTCTAGGTGATTAGGGGTCTATAGTCAAGTTTGTGGAGTTTGAAGGGAGTTAAGAAGTGGTTTGAGTTTCTAAAAGGTGGGTCCCAATTCTAGTCCTCTAAGATAGTCAAAGGAAAAGCCTAAGGCTAGATCCTAAGCACTAAAAAGAAGAAGAGAAGACCTCATCAAAAATGAGGTCAACATGCCTCCCATTAAGCTCTTGGTTTAACGTCGTCAGCCCGACCTAAGTAATTTTTTAATCAGGTTGACTTAATTCATAAGCCTCTTTTTAAATCTTTTTAATGTCTCCCAAATAAGGATTTAATCTTAATCCAGTAACTTTAAAAATTTTTCCCGTTTTGGGGTCTTTAATATCCACAGCTCCATATTGGTATACTTTTTCAATTATATATGGTCCTATCCATTTTGATCTCAATTTTCTAGGAAAAGTCTTAAATGAGTATTAAATAGTAATAATTCTTGTCCAGGCTCAAATATTTTTCCTGAAATCTTTTTATCATGTAATACCTTCATTTTCTCTTTATAAATTTTTTCATTATCATATGATTAATTTCTTATTTTATCCATCTCATTTAATTGCAATAATCGTTTTTCTCCTGCAGTATTCACATCAGAATTAAACTCCTTTTTCGCCCAATAAGCTTTATGTTCAAGTTCAACAGGTAAGTGACAGTGTTTTCCAAAACTAACCGATAAGGTGACATTCCGATTGGTGTCCTATAAGTCGTTCTATAAGCCTGTAATGCGGAATCAAGTCTATCAACCCAATCAATTCTTTTAGGATTAACAGCCTTCTCTAAAATTCTTTTAATTTCTCTCGTTTGATACTTCACCATTCCACTTGTTTGTGGGTGATATGCAGTTACAATTTTATGTTTGATTCCAAATTTTTGTAGTAATGATTGAATTCTTATATTTCTAAAATGACTTCCACCATCTGTGATAATTACCTTAGGAATTCCAAATCTTGAAAAAATCATCTTCTTTAAAAATTTAGATACACTTTTGGAGTCACAGTTAGGCAAAGCTATAGCTTCAATCCACTTTGAAACATAATCAACTACTAATAAAATATAATTTTTTCCTAGATGATGGTACAAATGGTCCCATAAAGTCTAAACCCCATATATCAAAAATTTCAACTTCCAATATATAGTTTAAGGCATTTCATCTTTCTTGGATATATTTCCCATTCTTTGACATTGATCACATGTTTTAACATAATGTCTCACATCTCTGAATAAAGTAGGCCAATAGAATTCTGAATTTAAAATTTCAAATGCAGTTTTATCTACTCCAAAGTGTCCTCCAAAATCGGAATCATGACATTTTTGAATAATAGCATATGTTTCTTCATAAGGTACGCATCTTCGAATTATAGAATCTCTTCCTAATTTAAATAAATGAGGATATTCCCAAATATAATATTTAGCATCATTTTTAAATTTTTTAATAAATCTTTCATCCAATCCATAAGGTAGAATATTGCTAACTAAATAGTTAACTATATCCGCATACCAAGGTGTTTGGTATCCTTGAATAACATATAAATGTTTATCAAGAAATTTCTCATTTATGTTTTCTTCAGTCATAACATCATTCTTAATTCTAGATAAATGATCAGCAATTTGGTTGTCTGTTCCTTTTCTATCCACTATTTGAAAATCAAATTCTTGTAGAAGTAAAATCCATCTTATTAGTCTAGGTTTAGCATCCTTTTTTGACTTTAGATGTTTAATGGCGAAATGATCAGTATGAACTATGCATTTAGTACCAAGAAGATAAGGTCTAAATTTATCAAAGGCATATACTATAGCTAGAAGCTCTTTCTCAGTACTAGTGTCATTTCATTGAGTTTCAATGAGAGTTTTACTAGCATAATATATAACTTTAAAAATTTTCTCATATTTTTGTCCCAATACAGCTCCAATTACAAAATCACTTGCATCGTACATTAATTCAAAAGATTTATTCCAATTAGGTGCAACAATGATAGGTGCAGCTATTGATTTTTCTTTTAAAATATTAAAAGCATTAACACAGTCTTTGTTAAATTCAATTTTAGCATCTTTTTCCAATAAATGACAAAGAGGTTTAGCAATTTTAGAAACATCCTTTATATATCTTCTATAAAATCCAGCATGACCTAGAAAACTTCTTATATCAGTAACAGTAGTAGGTGGTTGTAATTCGGCAATAATTTTCACTTTTGCTTGATCTACTTCCATCCCTTTTTGTGAAATCTTGTGACCAAGTACGATGCCTTCTTTGACCATGAATTGAAAATTTTTTCAGTTAAGAACTAAGTTTGTTTCTTCACATCTTTTCAGAATTTTGGTAATATTTTCCAAACAATATTCAAAAGAAGTTCTGAAAACAGAAAAATCGTTCATGAATATTTCTATTCCTTTGTCAATCAAATCACAAAATATTGACATCATACATCTTTGAAAAGTTGCAGGTGCATTACATAAACCCAAAGGCATTCTTCTAAAGGCAAATGTTCCATAAGGACTTGTAAATGTTGTTTTCTCTTGGTCCTCAGGAGCGACAGGTAATTGATGATAACCAGAATATCCATCCAGAAAACAGAAATATGAGTGTCGAGCTAATTTCTCAAGCATTTGATCCAAGAAAGGTAAAGGAAAATGATCCTTTCTAGTGGCGTTATTTAATTTCCTATAATCAATGCAAATTCGCCATCCAGTAACTTATCATGTGGGAATTATTTCATTTTTATCATTGACAATGACAGTTACTCTTCCTTTCTTTGGAACATAATGAATAGGACTTACCCATTGGCTATTCGAAATAGGATAAATAATACCAGCATCTAACCTTTAACAGTTTATTTTTTAACAACCTCTTTCATGATAGGATTTAATCTTCTTTGCGGTTTAATAGTAGGTTTAAAATTTTGTTCCATTAAAATTCTATGCATACAAATGGACGGGCTTATTCCTCTTATGTCAGCAATTGTCCAACCAAATGCTTTCTTATAATTCTTTAACACTCCTAACAATTTTTCTTCTTGATCTTTACTTAGCTCAGAAGAAATAATAATAGGTAAAGTTAACGAATTTCCCAGAAATGCATACTTTAAATGTGAAGGTAACATTTTTAATTCCAGTTCAGGGGCTTTTTTAATTGAGTGTAAAAGTATATCATTTTGAGTTATGTCCAAAGTTTCCCAATTATCTTTAATATAATGAATTTCTTCTTCTTTTAGTTCTTCATCTTCATCAGTTAATATTTCAAATTTTTCTTCAGAAATGACTTTACATTTTTCTTGATAATGTTTCTCAATTAAATAATCAATTATATCCATTCGATAACATATTTCTTTGTCAGGGTACTTCATTGATTTAAGGACATTAAATTTAATCTCTTGATCATTAACTCTCATGGTTAGTTCTCCTTTTTGTACATCAATCATAGCTCGTCCGGTCACAAGAAAAGGTCTCCCTAAAATAATAGGTATTTCTTTATCTTCTTCAATATCAAGTACAATGAAATCTACAGGGAAGATAAATTTATCTATTTTAACAAGAACATCCTTTATAACTCCTTTAGGGTAAGTGATAGATCTATCAGCTAATTGAAGAGTTACAGTGGTGGGAGTAATCTCTCCTAAATTCAACCTTCGAAAAATAGAAAATGGCATGAGATTAATACATGCTCCTAAATCGCATAAAGCTTTTCCACAAAACTTTTCTCCAATAGCACAAGGTATAGTAAAACTTCCAGGATCTTTAAGTTTTTGAGGTAATTTCTTTTGAATTATTGCACTACATTCTTCACTTAATGCAACAGTTTCAAAACTTCAAATCTTCATTTCTTACTTAAAATATCCTTCATAAATTTTGCATAAGTTGGTATCTGTTCCAAAGCTTCAGGAAAAGGTATGTTTATAGTAAATTTCTTAAAAATTTTAAAGAACTTAGAAAATTGATGATCAAGCTTCTGATGTTTAAGTCTTTGAGGAAAAGGTGGTCGTGGTTTTTCAACTTCCATATTAATAGAAATATCAGTTTGATCTTTATTAGGAGAAGGAGTTTCTTTAGATTTTTCAATCTCTTCAACCTCAATCTCATTTTCAATTTCATTCTTCATTCTTTCTTTTAACTCCTTTCCACTTCTAAGTTGTATAGCTTTAACATGTTCATGTTCTTTTCCAGTTTCTTTTAGATTGATTTCATCATCACTAGGAAGTGTTCTTGGGGGTCTATAATTAATTAAATTAGCGATTTGTCCCATTTGATTCTCAATATTACGAATATTAGTGTTTTGATTTTGTAATTGATTACTTAGTTGTAAAATTAATTCTTCTATAGATAACTTTTTCTGTTGATTGTTAAATCCAGGTGGTTTATAGTGAATTAACTTGATTATTCCAATTTCCAGTGTGATGAGATTGATTATTACCCCATTGTTGTGAATTATTCCAGTTAAAATTTGGATGATTTTTCCATTCAGGATTATTTTTACTAGCAATAGCTTGTAAAGTTTCGATAGTTTGAGAATCTTCAATATTAGCAGAGTTATTATCTGATATATTAATAGAAAAACTATCTAATTTCTTAGACATTGCCACTACTTGTGAAGCTAAAATAGAAAAGGCTTCATTATCATGAATACTTGCCATTCTTTTAGGATTAATCCTTTAAGAAGGCCATTGAAAATTATTGATAGACATTTCTTCAATTAAAGTGTAATCTTCCTCAAATGATTTAAATATTAAAGAACCTCCAGCAGCAGCATCAATAATTGATTTTAAAGATCTAAATAATCCATTATAAAATGTTTGAATAACTAACCAATCAGGTAAAGCTTGATGAGGACATTTTCTTAATAGTTATTTAAATCTTTCCCAAGTTTCATAAATTGTCTCCCTGTCAAATTGACTAAATGAAGTAATATCATTTCTTAATTTAGCAGTTTTAGAAGGAGGAAAATATTTAGCAAGAAATTTTTTTGCCATTTTAGCTGATGTTTTAATAGAACCTGTTGCTAATGAGTTTAGCCACATCTTTGCTTTATCTCTTAAAGAAAAAGGAATGAGTCTAAGCCTAATAGCATTACAGAAAAATTGTTATATTTAAAGGTAGCACAAAGTTCTAAAAAACTAGCAATGTGTAAATTTGGATCCTCATTTGGTGTTCCACTAAATTGATTGTTTTGAACCATTTGAATAATAGACGGTTTAAGCTCAAAAGAATTAGCATCTACAATGGGTATTTGAATACTACTATGAAGTTCATCAATCGTAGGGTTAGCATAATCCTTTAATGGTTTATAAACATTTTGATCATTAATTTCAGTTGGATTTTGTAAATTGTTATGTAAATTAGTCATTTCTTGAAATTTTTAAATTTGTTTTCCTTTTTAAATTCTTCTAACAGTTCTTTCTAATTCATAATCTAAAGGTAATAATCCTTCAGATCCAAACTACACATAAAAAGTCAATTAGCAAGAATTAAAATAAATATTTTTATTATATATATGTTTTTTTGTTTTTTTTATTTACAATAAAGAAAAATGAATAAAATAAAAATACTTAAAATGTAAAAGTTTGCCTCTGCTCTCCCCGGCAACGGCGCCAAAAACATGACCCGATATAAATATATGCATACTAAAATCTTCTTCCCAAGCAATGCGCCAAAAACTTCACTCGAAGTCCTCCGAAGATCAACGTACTAATTAATGCTTTCAAAAATATATGTTATAAATAATAATAGCGGCTAGTGTATATAAATATAATTTTATGGAAAATATTTTACACACTAGGGGTTCTACGCAAGTATACGTATCGTAACAAGTAATATATGGCTTTGAAACAAAGACCATAGTATCTTTAAATATTTTTATTTTAACGTATTTCTTTTATAATCAAAAATAAAATATCTTTAATATACTAGATGCAATAATAAAGCAGAAATAAAATAATTGATGTAAATAACAATAAGAAAGCAACTTTCTCCCTTTCAATTAATCCATGATTTTTTAATTTAATGATAATATTCGTGGAGAATATAAATTTATAGTATTGTGCCAAATAGAAGCATTCATATTCTATACCTTTGATCCAGGTGCCAAGAACTTTGGCTAGCCTATAGGTCAGGTCTGGATGTATTGTTAGTAGAATGGATTAATCTATGCTCACACTACTAGATGTCCAAGGGTGGCTATGGTCGGCCTTACTAGTGACCCTTTCCTTTTCTATAAACCAAATCATAAGATTTTAGTCTGTCACACTAAAAACTTATCAATTCTACGCCCTATATTTATCATCTGCCTATTTATTTGCACTTCACCTTGAATAACCCGCACAAGGCCTTCGACTACCTAAGGATTCATGTGATATCTACAAGTTAAGAATTCATCTCCTTCTAGGTCTCAAAACTCTTCAACAGGTTTTAAAAATTTAAATGACAAATTTAAATAGTAAATTAAGAACTGATATTAATATCATCACAATGTTTTGAAAATATATGACTTTTAATTCTCCGATGAATTTTGTATTATCTTATTTATCTTTTCATAATTGAAAGAAGAAAGTAAAGTAACTGCTCAAAACACATTGAAATTAAATAACAAAACATAATAAATAAACTTTGAATCAAAGTAAAAATACTTATCTTAGATGTTTCTCCTACTGAACTTCTGATTCCTACTGACTCCACAGCGTAATGAACTATAGATGCACCAACTCTTTCAAACTCTAAATACAAATTCTAAAATAAACTCACTAATTTATGAAGGAAAGTAAAAAGGTGGCCCTAATATGATCTCTCTAATTCTCTATCTAGATTGGACTCTAAATAGAGGTGGTAGATGGGGCGTTTTTCTCTGAAGAAATACCCTCCTATTTATAGGCTTCAAGGGTGCCTCAAGGAACCTCTTCAAAATGTGTCCACATTCAATGAATCTTCTAGAAGGTGTGTTTCGCGCCTAGGCGCCGGAATCTGGTGCCTAGGAGCCGGACACCGCGTCCAGTTCTTCACACATCTTCACTTTGGATCGCACCTCTTCGCGATTAAAACCGTTTTGAAGCGTCCAAATACATTGCATCACATGTCCTATAAACTAGGAACAACTGCCAGTCTTCTAGAAGGTCCAATAACAACTCACACCGTCAAAATAACTACCCAAAAGTCATCAAAAACTTAACAATTTTCTGTATCGAGCTGGCGCTTCGGCGCCGTACTCTGGCGCCTAGGCGCCAGGCTAGTAATTTCGACAATTTTGCATTTTGGCTCTATTTTTTCTTTTTTTTGCTCCTTTTTTCTCATTTTTCATATTTTTCTCCTTCTTGAACATTTTTGTATGACCTACATCCAAAAACACAAAAATACCTTTCATTAAAGCATAATATCCTTAAAATTTAATAAAAATCAAGGCATAAAAATAGGTATTTTTTTCTTGGATCACCTCTCCTAGTCCAAAAATCCAAAAATTCCCAAAAATTTCCAAAACCCCTTTATTATTCCCAATTTGATTTCTCTCAACTTCCACATGACCCAATTTGACCAATTTAGCCCAATTTAACCAAAATTTCCAATTTGACTCATTTAACCCAAAAATTCACAAAGTAAACCCAATGTCCACCCAATTGACCCCAATCTTGCATAATTCCAATTCTAATTCAAAATTCAACATCCCCAATACCAATTTAAACCAAATTCAAGCCTAATTTAATCCACATTTGAGCCCAATTTCAACCCAACTTAAAAATACCCAATTTTGGTCATACGACCCAATTCACTCGAAATTAACTCAATGTCAATCAATTCCCCCCCCAAATTTAAATTCTAAACTTCTCATGACACTCCCCTAGGCAAAATGCAATATTTAATTGCCCCCAAATTCAGCTCAAGTCTCACCCAAGTCAACCCAAATCCAAAGTCCCTAATTTTGTCCTAAATGTGTCATATGACAATATTACACCAAATTGAATGTACCAATCCTAAAATTTCCATCCAATTAGTATTGGAACTTTTCACCACATCTCCCAGAACATTTGGAGCAACCAACTAGTCCTAAATCCCACTCTAGCCAAACCTAGACTTAAGCTAACCAAACTTGCCCCATATTGGCTAAATACCCAAATTAAGCCAAATTGAACCCCCAAACCAATTCTAAACCACTTCAATCCCCTTCCAAACACTTTATTACAATAACTCACACCAAATTACTAAATCAATTGGGTCTAACCCAAGCTCGAACCATACCTAGACCAAACTAAACCCAACATGACCTAAATTGAACTCATGACTCAATGTCACCTGAATTGAACAAAATTGACCAAATTTGCTCCACCACAGCCCACCTTGGGACCCCAAGGACAAGCCAAAACTCACCAGACCAAAGCTAATTGAGCCATGGACCAAAGGTTCCTCACCAAGTCAACTTGCTTTTTGCTTTCTAACTAAACCAATACTCCAAGCAAGCCACCCATCATGTCAGTTAGTTAACTTCATTAACTCTTCTTTGACTTCCCCTTATCCTAGTAGCCACCTTCCCTGACCTTGCCAACAACCTAACCGCCAAAAATGACCTAACCCGAGTGTCACCCTACCCTTTATGCCTTGGACCTTGTCAGTGTGGCATCCCTTTAATAACCACTTGTGCCTTAGTTCCTTCAACCTAAGCAACAAATCCCACCAAATGCCAAGCCTTAAGCTCAGCCAATTGGTCATGGCTATATAACTCACCCTTCATAGCCAAAGGAGAGGTGCTGAAATTATCTCAAAGAAACACTACCAAATTGCCCACAAGGCTTCCCTGAGACCTCATAAGTGCAAGCCCACCGTCCACATTCATTGAATCCCATTGACAATAGTCGATTTCCCCACTAAAATTTTAGCTAAAACCAGGATACATTTCACCATAGCTCCACAATGCACCAAATTCACATTGATTACACCCACACCTTCACAACACTAAAAAGAGAAGATCCCCCATCAAAGCCCCATCACAGAGAGGCTCTGCACCAGACTTTGATCAACACCTGAAATTGGCATTGGTCAAATTCAGGTCTAAACATTTCACCATAACAAATGGCTTGATCTGGAGGTTCATTAGGACCATTAGAAGCTGCCACAACCATCTGATTGAGGGCTCCCCTCTCAGAAAATGTAATGGACTTCACCTTCTTCTTGAGCCATTTCTGATCTTCCATGCATGTTGAGTTGATTTCAGGCTAGGTTAGCTGTATAGATAAGTTCGTCTAGGTCTGATGAAGCTCTAGAAATAAGTGTCATGTGATTTGGTCGAGCCTAGCTTGAGTTCTTAAGTCTAGAAGATGGATGGATCACAAGAAGAACTAGGTAAAGACGATGACCTGGAGCCGTCGGATTGCGCATTTATTGAATGGAGGGCTGGGATTGCGCGGAACATAAGATGTTAACATAAAACGCGGCTGCATCACAGCAGAGTCAGAAGTCAGCGTCAAATGGCGGAGTGAGGCGGGGGGGACTTTGGAGCTGCCGATGATGACACAGCGCCACATTTTTGAGTGGGAATTTTGAGGTATTTTTCAATTTATTTAATTCAATTAACTTCCAAAATCCATAACTTTGTGTAGATAAATAAAAAAATAAAAGAAAAATAACCTAGTGCTCAGTGAAAAAAAGAGAATAATGTTTAAATGGTTTGAATTTTATTTGATTCATGTTTTATTATTAATTAATTAAATACAGTATGAGGTATTTTAATTATCCATACACTTAGACATTTCACCATAACTTGATATTTTTGTATGTAGCTGCCTTTGTCTTAGAGAATCTTTCCTAGTTTTTCTAAAGTCAGAGTAGACCTCTAGACAAAGATCTTTATTTTAGCAAGTTATTGTGTCTATTTTGGTATAAAAATTAAAATAATTGAAATATTGATTAGAAAAATGCAAGATAAATTTTGGTAGATTACTTGTGACTAGAGGACCCTAAGAAAATTTTGAATTGAGCTAAATCTTTGAGATGCCCCTAATTGTCATTTTAACCCATGATTAAAGTGGAATTAATTTGAACAAACTAAAAAGGTAAAAAACTTAAAATCATTTTTATTGTAATTTAAGGTTAGAGAGACTCCCCATAAAAAATTCAAGTCAGTTGGAGTTAATTTAAATACTTAAATGAATTTTTTAAGTTACATCACATTTTTTACAATTAATTAATTATAATAATTAAAATATACTTAAAAAATTCATAAAGTTAATTTTGAGAGTTCTTTTAGATCAGAGGAGTCTAGAAAATAAAATTGTAATTAAAATAATTTTTTTATCTTTACACATTGTTATAATATTTAAGTAATTAAAAATTCACAAAAATCACAAAATTAATAATATTGTTGGAAATGTTCTAAATTAACTCCTAAGAATTTAGGAACAATTGGGATATTTTTCCTAATTTTCTAGGTAAAAATATTAATTTTGGAAGCTTTAAAATAATTTTTAAAAGCTAAAAATGGGATTTCCCTAATTTCTCACTAAAATAATTCTAGTAATTCAAAGAAAAATCAGAAAAATAGAAAATTTATTTTTCTAGGTTACCTAATCTCCGAGAGATTTATGAAAAATACAAAGTTAATTTTAAACTTAAATAATATTTTATATTTAATAAAAAATAAAATAATCATAATAATTGAATTAAAATTCAAAAAATCATGAAATTTGATCCAAGTTGTCCTCTTTTCTATAGGAACCTACAATAATATTCTTGGTGACAGAAACTTTGTTTTGAATAAATTATTGAATTTCCTTTGAAAAAATCATATTATTACATTAAAATAATTATATAAATTAAATTAAATTTGGGAAAATCACATTTTCTCTTCTAATTTTTTAATTGAACCAAACGTGGAGTCACATAAAAATTTCAAAGTCATTTGAGTTAAACTTAAGGAATTATGAAGTGATAAGGCCATTAGGGGCAAAAGTGTAATTTTGAAAAATTTGACCCTAATCAACATTTATGTTTAATTAAAGTGGGAAATGGGCAATGAATGATCTTAATTATTATGTTTAAATTTTTGAAATATAAAGGGATAAATGTTAGAAACCCATCTCATTTTAGTCACGTTAAAGGGTAAAAGTTTATGATTTAATTAATCACCATAATTTGGAGAAGAATTAAATTATGTGATCCTTAAGGTTAGGGCTTGATTTTGGAAGTTGATGTTTCACTAGTTTAATACCCCTATTTCATGTTTAAATGATAATTCAATATTTTGATAAGAATAATAATCATAAAAGTCACTTAACTTCTTTTTTTAAAAGTATAAATAAACCCACTAAAATCTTAAGGGCTTAGTAGTGAGCTAGGCTTAATTGAAAATTTGACTAATGAGGATTAGAAAAAGGTAACACAATTAATTATAATCCACTTCCGAAACACTACAAGCCCATCAAAATTAATTAAATTCTTTCATAAATTAAGTTTGCCTTTAAAGGCTTCACTTACATAATTTTTAAGTTAAATACCAAGTGATGTTTTACCTTGCTTACTAAGATAATCAAAACTTTAGTGCACTAAGCATAAGGGTATGAAATTGATGAGTCATTGAATAATTATTATAAATTCATACTGACCTCAAGTAAGCTCAAAAGGATTGTGAAATGTCTAGGTACCTCCTAGGTCCGTTTAACAAATCTTCTGGACACCTTGTAGGACAACTGAAACTATTGTATCTATTAAATGAAGAAATCTCTTAAATGAATGAATAAGACCCACCAAGTTATGACATGGAGTTTGGTTGGCCTGTTATGAACCTATCTATAGGCTTTTACTTTCCTGCAAACTCTAAATGATTATTGCAAAGATAATAAAGTTTCAGGTGGCGGAACGAGAAGACTCACCAGGTACACTTTTATAGTTTAAAGTGCTTTCTTTTCCTGCACATTCTTTACTTTTCTTGCTTATAAGCTTGCATGTTAAGCAACGATGTCACCCTGCATGAAAATCAAAACTTCTAATATAGCCACAAAACCAAAACCAAAAAACAAAATTAAAAATAAAAAAAAGATAAAATTCACCGCCAAAACAGTCAAAATATAAAACAACTCAAAATTTAAACATAAACAAAACAAAATCATAATTGCAACTAAATTAAAGCGTCTCTATCGGATGATCGGGAATACCTCGGAGGATACAACCTACGGTTTTTAAAGAGATTTCCCATGATTCAAATGAAAGTATGGAACTCGTTAAGGTGGGTTTAGTAAATTCATTCAGACTAAGTGAATCCGAAGAAAATAGTGGTGTCAGGATGATGGAACCGTGTGATCTTAACTGGTTCCCCTTATTCAACATAAATATTGTCTCTTAATAAGACATTAAGACACCTAAATTTAAATATTTTTCAAAACATGACAAATCTCTTTTCTCTTCAATTGACATTTATTTAAACTAAACTTGCTACGAAGAGGAGCTTCGAGCATACGCAGTTGGCGGCACGGCCATCTTCAACAGCAAAACTCCATAGAAATTAAAACAAAATGCTATAGGAAGTTGAGGTAGTTTGTCTTCCTTTAGGCTTGTGCACTTCAGGCAATATAATCCCTAACTCATCTTAGGTTTTCTAAAGTCGTCTTCTGGTATGACATAAACCCTCCTATTTTCTAGGCCATTCATATGATCGGTATCAAGTTAACATGAGTCCCTAGTAATAAAATCAGCATGATGAAACATCAAATAAATGCCTCAAATTGGAACAAAAAAAATAGGATTGTTTGGGAAGACAGTGAGATTATCTCAGATCCTTACTTTTTCCTTAGCTTTCAACCCCCTTGAACTTCTACAATAAATGTTCTGAAATTTGAGCCATTCACCTATTGAATTTCCTATTACCATATTTTCTCGAAGAAACCTACCATTTTGAGTCCATGAATACAATATTTCATGATCTTTTTTAAGAGTTTTCTTAGTTGACTTTGGTTATCTAAGATGTAATTAACTATAGGGGCTTGCCCTTATAGGAAACTTAATGACCACATATTACTGTAAACCCTATCTAATTCCTTCATATTATATAGGGGAAATTGTCGGACAATAATGGTTTGCAGGCCAAACAGATGTCAAGAATTCTTTAGTTTATTTGAATAAGCCTTATTACCAAGCAATGTATCCATTCTTTGGGATCGGTACATGTCTTGTAATGAAGTCTTGATTATTCAAACTATTGATTATATGAGATCAGTTTGATTTCATTTTCAAAACTATAAATATATATACATATGCCTTCACCTCCAATTTATGCCTCTGGGGCTCAATGGTGCCATCAGCAGAATGGCCCAGTTCTTCCTTAAATTTTAAGACTGCTTTTAACAAACATATAAGCGAAATAAAAATAATAAAGTACTAAGATGAGGTTAAATTGTGCCCAGTTCACAGAACAAATTTCCTTTTTCATGGTGTCTGCACTATGATTAAAGGGTTTAAGCCTTTGCTAACTTCTAAAATTCTTTTCCTTCGACAGTGAAGATGTCAACCCCTACGCTGACTTTCTCCTGCAACTCACCCTCTTCCCATGAGGCCCATCTTACAGCACTAATGATTCAGTTTAGGACTGGCTTCAATGAGTTTGAGGTCATCCTTGGAAAAGCCCCATTCATGGTCATGAAAGTTGCTGCCCCCGAAGTCCAAGAACCGTCTGCTGAGTTCAACCTGAACTCCTGCTAGGATTTCCCTTCTGTTAATAAGGTGAAGGTTTCGATTGCCCCCGTCAAGTCAGTGGTCTCCGTGTCTAGGAGAGTTATTACCCCTACCGTTACCAGTTTTATAGTTATCATACCTACATTCCTGTCTACCAAAGGGAAAGAAATTCTGTATGAAGAGGATTCGAATGATGCCTTTCTCGCTCCACCGTCAGTTTTTGAGATTAGCTCTAGTTCAAGAATTCCCCCTCCGACTAGGTCTCAAAGTAGGAATTGCGATCTCAGGATTCTTAAAGCCACCAGGGCATAAGCTACAAGTCTGTCAATAATTGATGAGATTTCTCAATAGGAGGAACTCGGTTTACCGGAAACCTTTTCTCTCCTTTGAGGTAGTAGGTTCCACTCGCTAGATGATACTACTAGAAATGAAAGCCTACGCAGGATTGATGCTACCCTTCCATCATTACATGGTTGCGATGAGGTGAGGGAGAGGCTCACACCCATCACTTATGTTCATTCCCTTCTTCGAAGATTGGTTGAAATCGAAGGATGTTCTCACACAAACCTCCTCAAAAGGATGGAATGTGCATAATCCCCAGATATAAAGAATGAAATTCTGAAAATGGAAAAACCCATTCATGTTTTTGTTAAACACTGCTTAGGAAAGCATGTTAACACTGCTATCACTGATGTTGTTGTTACCATTCCAGCACCTGCACTGCACAGATCAATCAAGTCCCGGCTGGGTCCGAGAGTACCAGCTGTCAATGATTATAAGGAGCCCTGGAAGAGGAAAAATGTGAAAAGATTATTCTCCTTTGTGCATGGTCTACATCATAGGGAGCACACTTCCCCTCACTACCTCGATGCCCCCATTGAGACATCTCGTCTTAAGGCAATGACTTTTAAAAGGAAAGTGTGGTTACTAAACATCATTACACCAGTACATTACAAAAACTCTGTTGACCATCAGATGGATCACGAGTCCGACGTTCCCGTTGCCAATACCACCATAGTTTCTAAGTCAGTCACAGAGAAAAATGACAGTCGAGTGAAGCCTGTAAATTTGAATTTGATTAAAGAAAAAATAGTTGATGATAAATTTTGAAAACCTCGAGCAAAATTTTCAGAATTAGCAAGCCAACGAGGGATGAATATCGACGATGAGGATTTCTTTCTGTCAGATTACATGGATGAAGAATTCATGGAAATCAATACTGTTGAAACTAGGTCCATGTCATCTGTGTGCGATGCTCCTGGTGAGAAGAACACCACGGATGAGCTTCGATGAGCTTTGAAGGACCATTCTCAAGAGATGAATAGATTAGCCTTCTATGGAAGAAGATGGAGGAGATTACCGCCACCATGACCGCCATGGCCACACTCCATGGACAGTCACAGTCACGACTAGCAACATCTCTGGAGGTAACCCAGCCTGAGATTATACAGATCTCCAATAAAAGAAGAGAAGTCTCCTCTGCCAATAAAGACGAACCTCCAAGGAAGGATTCAACTCTGAGTCCACAAGAAAAAGACATCAAGCAAATGATCCAACAACAAGTTTGGGAGGCCATGGCTTAGTCCAAAGGCAGAGCATCAGTTTTAAAGGGTAGGCTCTACCTGGAGGAATTTTATGCCATGTCTTATCCCAAAGGCTTCGTTCCCCCAACTTTCAAGACATTCGACGAGAGGGGAAATCTTTGTTAACACATAGGCACTTCAGAGCCAGTTTCTACAACACAGGAGGAAATGAAGCTCTTTTTTTTCGACAGTTCGTCTTAAGAATAACATTTGATTGGTATGCTGAGCTTCCCAATGGACTAGTAAAGACATTCACGGAGATGGAGAATATGTTCGTAAAGAGATTTTTCTGTGCCCAACACCATGTCACTATAAGAGATCTCATAGTGGAGTGGCAGAAGCCCAACGAAACTTTGGTTGACTATGTCTTGAGATGAAGGAACCTTAGCACGAAGTGTGAGCCTCAGCTACAGGAACAACATGCGATCGAGATATTACTGATGAGTATTCACTGTCTGGTGGCTTTCATGCTTAATGGTCTTACCATCAAGTCCTTTGAGAAGCTACACAGCAAGGCGAGCAATTTACAATAAGAAGTTAAGCATATGACTGCAATGAAAATAGATAAAGTGAGACCGGCCAAAGTATATGAAAAGAGATCCGGCGTAGTGGCAATGGTCAACAAAGGAAAACAACCAATGAGGATTCGGGCTGTGCAGTCGCCACAGCAGCACAGTCAGCCTCTGTAGTACAATCAGCCTCAGCAGTATAGTCAACCTTGTGCACAGTAAAACAATCAGTCTGGTCAGCAGCAGAGATCATACAAGATAGATGGGCGACAGGGTCTGATAATGTCAAAATGGCTACGTAGAAATTACTCCTTCAAAGATGATGATAAGATGTTCAAAAATCTGATGAAGAACACAAGTTCAGATTACTCGAGCCAAAGAAGTCAGAAGAGATGAACAAGAAGGATCAACCCAACTTTTGTCCTTACCACATGTTGCTTGGCCACACCATAAAAAACTGCTTCAGCTTTAAGGATTGGCTCGAAAGAAACTACAAATAAGGGAATATAAAAATACATAAAAAATATTTGAAACAACCTGAAAGAGGTTCTATAAATGTGATTTCGGTCGAGTCAATATCTCCAATTGATATGTATGTCGGAAAGGGTGGATGGAGTATGATTTGGAATAAGCTCAAGAGAGTCCTGGATGAGAACCAGTCCACTTCAAAGAAAGTTGCTACCCAGAATCCACCACCAGCTTAGCCTAAGGCGTAGACTGCACCAAGGAGACTACCACATCGAGAAAGAAAGAAGAAAGTGATCACGAATGAAATTAAGGATGATTGCACGAAAGGTAGGATAGGGGTTGTCCCTTTTAGATCTATTGTCTCTGATTCGGGGATTAAACCCCTCAGACTCTTGACTTTGTACGATTATCTTTATGCCCCTCAAAGGTCTCATAATGATAATAGAAACTATTCTCGCTACGTTTGTACTGTCTCTAGTTATGACTTAACTAAAGACAACCTATCTAAGCCCGATTTCGATTCCCAAAATGATCCTCAAATTATGTTAGCTCCCGACGAAAATGTTGACAGAAATGAACGAGATATCAAAAACACTGGTTAAGACAGTACGGTAAGTGAGGAGCCAGTCCTTGAGTACAAAGGAACACTGCTTATAATCAACATGGATCATTCAAATATAGAAACGATCTACAACATCAAGAGAACCTCTCGGTCCAGAGGAAGAAGAAATAACAAAAGTAAATTTAAGAAGTGGCAAGGTGCTTCCGCCAAAGATAGCTCCAGTGGATAAAGAAAAACAAATAGTCACTCAAGAAGAGGTGCCTCCACCAACAGTAGAAGTACAAGTTTGAAATGAGATTGAAAATTTAGACAAAGTGGACTACAATGTACTAGCACATCTCAGGATGTTGCCAGACAGACTAAGCATTTAAGATGATCTAATCCAGTCAAGGCAGATGAGATAACATCTGATCAAGGCTCTACTTGATCCAGATATTTGCTTAGCACAGTTGGCAAGCACATCATAGGATAGAGTTTGTACTTTGAAGAAAAAGCCAAGTGTAACCTTCACTGATGAAGATTTGCTACTCGGTACAGCCGATCACAACCACCTGCTCTACATTTCGGTCAATATTGGTAGGTTTATACTTTCCAGAGTGTTAGTAGATCCTGGAACGTTGCTCAATATAATGAGTTTACGGAATTTAGCTTACTTAGACATCAATGCACATAATCTCTCTACAGATAAAATGATGCTAAGAGGATTCAAGCAAAACGGAGAAAGAACCCTTAGATCTATAACACTGTAAATGAACGTTGGAGACCTAGTGATAACCACAAAATTCCATGTCATCAATGCAGATACTTTGCTCAATACTCTGCTTGGTCGGTCGTGGCTTGATGAGTACAATATGGTCCTGTTGTTGCTTCGCCAATGCATTAAGTACTACAGAGATGGACAAGAACATTGCATCAAGAGAGATCTACAATCGTTCTCAATACATGAAGTAGGCATGCACGAAGATGCCTCCTACTAAGCTCCACCGAAGAAAGCAATATATTCAAAAGAAGTTATGACAAACAAAGTTGAAGATCTAGACGAAACATAGGAATGAGACCACCTGAGGTCGAGGCCGGGGACGAGGTCAAGGAAGAGACGGTGGAACAGTTGAACAAAAGAAATCGATCATTGATGTTGATTGGGAGAACAGTTTCGAAGAAAAAGAAACCAAGATTGAAGTAATGAGGACAAATCAAAAGAAACCCTAGTTTAAGATCTCTCTCGAAGATGAAAAGCAAGAAGAATACAAAGCAATGTACGAGAAGATAAACCACTGTGTACATACTATGACCCTGACCCCGATCTATCCTAATAAGGTTGAGGATATAGTGGTCAAAGAGGTGCATGGTGGCGGTGCTAAGCTGGTCAAGTTTTACCGTGGTGCTTCCTCTTCCAAAATTGAAAATGATGTACAATTTGAAAATTTTACTTCATTTGAATTAATAGAAATTGCCTTTTGATTGGCACTCTCCCTGTGTTCAGAATTTAATTCAACGTGGCGTCTTACCTAAATAGTGGTCAAAAGGTCAATCACAGTGCTTTGAAAAATTATGGAATAATGTCAGTAGACCTCCCAATTTAAAGTATGGTCTTGGATTTGGCAAAGTATGATTCGTTGATGATACGGGATTTTGCTTGGTTGTCACTTACGAGCCTAATGAAGACTGATTGGAAGCTTCAAATGATCTAAAAAATCTACCAGTTGGAGACACTTAGCCAGAATTTGAAGAAGAAAGTAAATCTACAATAGACGAGTTAATGGAAGTTATCTTAGGTACTAGCGAAGAGCCTAGGCCGAACTTTGTTAGCTTCATACTCAATAAAGAAGACTCCAAAGAAATGATCAAGCTATTAATGGAATTCAAGGATTTTTTTGCTGAGAGTTATGATGAAATGCCAAGATTAGCTCCAGATGTTGCAGTTCACAGGCTAGGAGTGGATCACACTGTCGTTCCAGTCAAACAAGCTCCAAGAAAAATGCGTCTAGAAATCGAACAACAAGTAATAGCTGAAGTTAAGAAGCTAATAGACGCTAAATTTGTCCTTGAAGAACAATATCCAACTTGGTTAGCCAATGTGGTACCTGTCAAAAAGAAGAACAGTCAGATCAGAATCTGTGTGGACTTCAGAGATTTGAATAAAGCGTGCCCAAAAGATGAATTTCCACTACATATTCTAGAATTAATGATATAAATCGCTTCAATACACGAGCTCTTCTCTTTTATGGATGGATCGTCAGGATACAACCAGATAAAGTTGGCACCAGAAGATGAAAAGCTCATGGCCTTCAGAATGCAAATCAGAGTATACTGCTACACATAAATGCCCTTCGTATTGAAGAACACAGGAGCAACCAACCTAAGAGCAATGACAAGGATTTTTGATGATCTCATTCATAACAAAGTTGAGTGCTACATGGATGATGTGGTCATCAAAAATAAATTGAAGGAAGGCCACCTGTATGATTTGAGAATTGTTTTCGAGCTATTAAGATATTTTAACCTTAAGATGAATCCCCTGAAATGCGACTTCGGTGTCACCTATAGGAAATTCTTAGGATTTGTTGTCCGACATCGCGGAATTGTAATCGATCAGGAGAAGATTAAAGCTATCATAGAAATGTCGCCTCCCAAAACATTAAAACAACTAGGATCCTTTCAAGGGAAGTTGGCATATCTTCAACGCTTTATCTCGAATTTGTCAGGTAGGTGTCAGCCCTTCTCATCATTAGTTAAAAAGGACACCAAATTTGTTTGGGAAGAAAAATGCCAACGGGCCTTCGAGGACATTAAGCAGTATTTAAAGACACCTCCTGTCTTAGCAGCCCCAATCTCGGGTAGACCGTTGATACTTTATACCGTGGCTTTAGAAGACTCCCTTGGAGCCCTGCTAGCCCAGGTCAATGACAGGGCTAAAGAAAATGCTCTTTGCTACTTAAGTCGTCGTCCGATTCTGACGGAGGTAAAGTATCCTCCTATTGAGAAGCATTGTTTGGCCCTGGTCTTTGCAGCCCCAAAGCTCGGACATTACATGCTTTCTCATAAGGTCAACCTTGTTTCGAAGTTTAATCCATTGCAATACTTGATGACCCGACCAACACTTTCCGGCAGACTTGCCCGGTGGTCGATGATACTGTTGTAATTTGATATAACATTCGTTCCTCTTTGTGTTGTAAAGGGACAAGTCCTAGCAGACTTTCTCACAGCACACCCTTTTCCGGCAGAATTGCCTCTTAACGACGACTTGTCAAACAAACAGATAATGATCCTAGAAGACCCCGATGATCAGCATTGGGAACTGTACTTTGACGGAGCATCTTCGGCACAGAAAGACAAAGAATTGCGAACGATAGTGCTTGGTAAGGTAGAAATCAGACTAATCTTTATAACACCGGAGCGGGGGATGTTAAGATACTCCTACCATTTGATAGAACTATGTACAAACAATGAGGTAGAATATGAAGCCCTTATAACCAGATTGTAGTTAACCATTCAGATGGGGATAACAGACATTAACATCTACGGTGATTCACAGTTGATCATACAACAGGTCACTAGACAGTACAGAATTTTGAAACCAAGACTCGAGCAACAGTTTCAATATACAATGAAGTTGTTGGAGCAGATTTCGAATGTAACAATCTGCGGGATCCCCAGGAGAGAAAATGCCCTTACAGACGCGCTAGCTCGCCTCGCAAAAGAGTTTGCCTGCATACAGGACGAGTCAGTTGAAATGTCAGTCCAAGGATGATAGGTCCTATCACAGCTCGACATGGATGCAATACACAAATCAAAAAAAAGAGGAAGAAATAGTTACAGCAGTAACGAAGAATGCAGAAGATTGGCGTCAACCGCTTGTTGACTACCTACAAACAGGAAACCTACCGGACGATAAGTCATTAGCCCATCAGATCAGGAAAATAACTCTGTCTATGCATTAATAAACAACACATTATACAGACGGTCTTTCGATCAGATGTGGCTAAGGTGTCTGATCAAGTCTGAGGCTCGTGAAATTATTAAAGAAGTGCACTCAGGACTTTGTGGCACTCATTAGTCGGGTCTGGAGATGAAATTAAAGATTAAGAGACTAGGGTACTACTGGCTGTCGATGATGACTGATTGCCTGAAAGTTTCCAAGAGTTGTCACTAGTGCCAAGTGCATGGAGTGGTTCTACATCAACCTCCAAATGTGCTACATTTGACAATCGCATTGTGGCCATTTGAGTGTTGGGGCACGGATATTTTGGGTCCGTTAGAAACGCCTTCTTCAAGAGGACATCGCTTTATCCTTGCAGCTACATATTACTTTTCAATGTGGTAGAAGCAATACCGCTTAGAGAAGTGAAAGCACATCACGCGCTACAGTTCTTCAAGAATCAAGTCGTCTACCGTTTCGGGATACCGCACAGAATTATCTCAGATAATGGGTCAGAGTTCAGAAGTACAAAAATTAACAATTTTGTCAAAAGACATGAGATCGATTGGCGCTACCGAACGATCTACTACCCAAGAGCAAACGACTTGGCTGAGGCTTTTAATAAAACTCTCATCCAAATCCTAAAGAAAAATTTGGACAACAACAAGCAAAAGTGGCACGAGAAGTTATTTGAAGCCTTATGGGCCTATAGGACGACATTCAGAACTCCTACTTAGTCTATGTCTTACGCTCTAGTGTACGGGTCCGAGGCCGTCTTGACTTTGGAAGTTCAGCTGTTGTCACTCATAATTGCAGTTGCGAACAAGATTACTACATAAGAGAATGTCAAACTACAACTAGAAGAATTGGAAAGCTTGGAAGGGAAACAACTTTCAGTACAGCAGAATCTGGAACTGTATCAAGCCAAGATGATCCAGGCCCACGATAAGCTAGTCCGCCCAAGGACGTTCAAAGTCGGTGACTTGATTCTAGTTCTTAGGAGACCTATTCTTGCACACTGTAAGATAGGAGGTAAATTTGAACCAACTTGGGAGGGGTCGTTTGTGGTCGAGACAGTCTACTCAGGAGGTTCCTACCAGCTTGTAAATTTCCATGGAGAACGACCTATGCTTCCAATCAATGGACGATACTTAAAGAAGTATTACATAAGTTGATGTTTCAAAGAATGAAGTCTCATTCCTAGAAGCACGGGCACAATAATCATTTATAACTGGGTCCGAACCGAAAATATAAGAATAAATGATAAAAAATAATTAACACAAAATGTGTTAAAAAGAAAGTATGTGAAATCATAATAATAAAATTTTGATCCTTCCTTTCGAGTTCAGCTCACTCCTGGTCTTTGCTCTTCTTTTCCTACTCTTATTAAAGTTTGAAAGAAGTGAATAAAAAACTTTCCATTAATAAGTAAATTTTCTTATTGTTCTCGTTCTAAGTACAGCCTCTGATCCTTTCCCTTTTTTTTTTCTCTTCTGCAGGGAAATGTTGAACGGGCGATTGTTTCTAAACTTTAAAGATGCCGTAAGTCTTGCACTTAACGAAGAAGAGCTGAAAGCTGGTGCCGTGATCGAGGTTGACTCAGACTTTGCACAGCTGAAGCTAGGATATGAAGAGACTACTTGGAATACTATAGACCTCGGGCAGTCCAATAGAAAGACAGTGATGAAACTCAGCGAGAAAGTCCCCCATACTGCAAACAAGAAAAGGAAGATCAATGCGATTGAAGAAATCAAGATGAAAACAGTAATAACTAACGTAGGAGGAAAGCTTGTCAGCGCTGTTCCTACCAAAATCTGGGGGGAGAGAAGAGCCACTTTGACCCCAACTCAAAGAAGAAACAAGAACTGCCGTATCGCCAAGATGCTGAAGAAATTAGCAGAAGAACAAAATAAGGAGGAAGTTCCAACAACCACAGTAGTTGTCCCGAAGGGGCCAGTCCTCAGGAGCACTATAGCAGAGGTTGTTCCAGAGGAGGCTACTACAGAGCCTTTACCTGAGACAATGATGATTCCAGGAGAACGTGATGGTGTGGAGCCATACATCCCACAGTACATCACCAGACTCCGACAGTTGCAGATAATTTCGGAGCACGAGCTGGAGATGATCCAGAGGGTGCGGAAATAGAATTTTGAATACTTCCAGTGATTTAGAGCCAGATATGTCAACATCCTGGAAGGACTGGAGCTACATACGAATGTTTTCTCCCACTACGAGCAGAGTGAGATTGTAGACTACGTCGAAAAACTGAAGAAGCAGGGTCGTGCAGGGAACCTACTTAGCAGGACCTACTCCGAGCCAAAGAAATGGAAACGAGGCAAGGGAAGGATTACAATCCAGTTTGGATGCTGCTATAACTTTGCTGATGACAGGAAAGGAAATCCACCATGGATACTTCGCTACGATGAAGTGGATCCAATGTCAGTTCTGATTAAGAAAATGATAAAGAGGATGGTGGCTTGGCGAGTCTTACCCACTGGCTGTATACCAAACAGCTGTATAATTAACATCTATGCTTAAGGAGACTGCATTCCACCTGACGTAGAACACCACGACTTTGTGAGACCCTTCTGCACTGTTTCCTTCATCAACCAATGCAACATCATGTTCAGGACAGAACTCTGGATAGTCGGCCTTGGAGAATTCTGAGGGCCAGTGGAGATACCTTTACCGGTAGGCTCTGTCCTCGTACCACAAGGAAATGGTGCCAATGTGGTGAAGCACTGCATCCCAGGAGTCCCCTACGAACGAATCTCCATCACTCTCAGGAGGATGGACAAGAGCCAGATTCTGGTCTACTTCCAACCAGATCCAGAACTAGAGAATTTTTAGCCCTACGAGCTGTAAGCTACATAGTAGTGACACACCTCTAAAACACACTTGCATGGGATTCTCCTCCAGAAAGTGGCTTAGAAGGTGATGTTACTACCTATTCTGCTTATTTTTTAGACTTGGATGAATAGAACAGACAGTTTTGACATAATACATGAGGATATCACTGTAGTCTGTATTCAGATATATATGAATTTTGTATTAATATGTTTTCGGAACGATTGTATCAGAAATGTTTTGATCGAATCACCAGATGTACCTTTCACATTTTTAATGGAAAAGACAATGTCATGTTTTACCTTCAGTTTCGTGCAATTGATTGCAAACGCTACTAAATCTGAGTTTGACTCAATTTAAAGAAAGTTCAACGAAGAATGATTTGAATGAAATAATAACCAAAATTTTTTTTTTCAAATTCAAAGTTTGAGTAAAACATGAAACCAAAACTTAAAGCAAATCAACTTAAAACCTCAAATTGTAAACCAAATAAATGAATGAAAAACCAAATCAAAATGAAATTTCAATCGAAACGAAACTTGAAAATCAAAACAAAATCAAATCACTAAGAGCAACGAATAAAGAAAATGAAACTCCGAATCTGAAATCCCCAGCCTCTGGCTGTTCTCAAATCTTTTCGATTCCCTGCGATCTCTTTCCTCTTTTGAGAAGGTATACTAAGTCTACTGACACAGAACCACAAAATTTTTGATTTGGCTCTGATGGCATGGATGCATATCCTTTGACAAACAATCAAACTTTGATCAACTCTCTTGGGATATGAAGCACCTTCATGTCTCATTCCAATTTTCTGCTACGCCAATTTTCTGCAGAATCTTCAAAATCAAATCAGACGTTGGCTTTGGGGCTGGTACTAACTTCCAGTTCCCACTATTTCGAGGTCGGTACCTAACTTCCGACTCTCTTCCGATACTGGTACCTAACTTCCAGTTCTCACCCTTTTAGGGCTGGTACCTAACTTCCAGTTCCCACTCTTTCGAGGTCGGTACCTAACTTCTGACTCTTTTCTGAGACCGGTACCTAACTTCCAGTTCCCACTCTTTCGAGGTCATAAGTAATCCCACATGGCATCCACACCTCATCCTTCAAACCAAGTTAGGAGATGGTCAAGTCAAATCAACTCTAAACCCTTTATCCACTACTTCCCTCCTCCAATAGCCTTGACAAAACCATTCAAGCTACCTTATTCTCCATGGTTTTACTCATGATGGGCAAACCATGGGAAATAGTAAAGCTTGACTATCCATGGCTAAGATCACTCTATGAGGGCCTCTGCAGTGGTCTGAGCAGCCGCTCATCTTTTTCAATCCCCTCCAAGCTCTTTGACAGCCTCCAAAAGCAATTTAAGGCTCTATCCTAAGAGCTTAAAAAAAAATTGAAACCTCATACATAGGCCTCAGATTCTGTTGCACTTAATAGCAAAGTTGCTCCTCATCCCCAAGGCAGATGAAGTCCCATAGTTTCAGCTTATGAAACCTAGTGAGAAGCTCTCCACTCAAAAACGAGGGCATATTTCACGTGAAAAAAAAACTTCTCAAAATCTTCAATCTAAGTCTTCCAAAAGATTCCCTAAGCTCTGCAAAAATCTTTCTAATCAAAATCAAGCCATACCAATGCTTCAAACTTACCCTAAGAGCAAAATGTGGGGTTGTTTGGCCTAGCTCATAGCTAGACCTAATTTTCACCCCAAATTGAACCAAGGGTAAGCTTCATAAGGTCAAGGTTAATGTTTCTATCAAACCCAATTGAGACAACATCACTTAGGATGAGGTATGAGCTCAAAAATGTAAAAATCCCTTTGGTTATGACCTATTATGAAATAAATGTTAACACCATGGTACATTAGTCATGTGGATATGTTCTCCTAAGCACGATGAAGCTTGAGGAACAAAAATCATGAAATTTGGTGCAAGATCCAGCGAGGTCCTATGCCTTAACACGAACATCTCTCAGTTTCTTGTCCTAAGGGGACGATGAACTGTTGATGTCCATTTTTTTGTATAGAAAATGGGCAATTTGGATTAAGACGGACCACTGATCTGTCCATATGATGTGGACTGAATTGCGTGCCACCTCAGCACCCATGTGTAAAGCCCCTCGAATCAAAACATGCCATGTATTTTGTTGGGTATTCCTAGGATGTCAGAGCACCTTATTGGATTAATAGATAAAAAGGATTTTCATATTTAAAAAGGTCTAGAAAATCCCTAAAATCTTTGAAAAATCAAAGCATTTCAAAGAAAAATAAAATAAATAAATAAAAATATACCTAAACTCACTGAATCAAGGAGAACAAAATAAAAATGAAAAAACAAATAAATATTTTATTTTTTATTTTTAATTTATTAAATACTCTATAGAGTATTTTAATTATTAAAAATTAAATATAATTTAAAAACTTCTAAAATTCACAAGGATCATTCCTTCCATCCTTGCAAAATTCCCCTAGTTTTTCCAAGACTACAAAAAAAATCCCCAAAAAAAAATTGACCAATTTTCACCAAAATTTGAAACTATTTTTAAGAATAATTATAAAAAACAGAAAATTGAAAATTGAAATTGGAATTGACTTAGGAATTTGGGAATATTCTAACACAATATTTCCTATCCTATTGAAATATAAATGAAAATTTTGAAACAAAGGGTAAAATTGTAAAATTGAAAGATTTATATTTTTAACCCAAATTATTTTCTAAGCTTAGTTTAAATACTAAGCCAATCCTCGGCCTTTGTTTGGAGTAATCAACAACATGATTTTGCTCTTTCGACGACGCAATTACTCCAAAATACCTAGGGTTAGTCCCACTTAACCTTAATTTTCTAGGTTTAACCTAGCATATGCCTTGCCCAAAAGACTTATGTTTGTACTTATCCTCATTTAGCTTATGCTTCATGTTTAATCAATCCTCAATCTAACCCAAGAAGGTAAAGTTCAAACATTTATGACTTGACTTAACTTAGAGGGGTGAGGTCCACTCACATCAAATTTGACTTAGCCTTAAGAGTGGAAATCTAAATGCTCCTTAAACACATTAGACCTAATTAATCCTTAAATTTGGCTTAGATCTATTCAACCCTTAAAAGGTGATGTCACATTCTTTAAACCAACTTAAATTAGACTTAAATGCTCCTTAAACACTAATTAGGTCCAAACCCTATTAGAACTAATTAAACTTTCGAGCCAAATCTAATATTAGGGTTAAACACAGCTCAAGCCCAATTAGAACTAAACCTTCTTAGACCTATTTAATTCTTTAAGCCTCCCATAAATTATGCTTAGAAAAATCCTAAACCCTAATTAGGTCTTACATATATTAGACATAATTAATCCATATGCATTACCTAAATTAGGCTTAGTTACTTTAAACTCTTGTTAGGTCTTACTTACATTAGGCCTAATTAATTGTTAAGCTTACTTAAATTAGGATTAATCAAACTTTAAATCCTAATTATTCCTAATCACATTATAATTAATTAATCTCTTATGCCTTACTAAAATTAGGCTTAAAAAACTTAAACCTTGCTTAGGTCCAATCCAAAGTAGATCTAATCAAACTTTAGAACATACTCAAATTAGGCATAAACAAATTTAAATGCTGGTCAGGTTTAACCCAAAATAGATTTGATTAATCTTTTAGTCCTTAATTAAATTAGTTTTAGTTAAACATTGAATTTAATTAATTCGAGCCAATACTAGACTTAAACTAATTTCTTATTCCTTACTTAAATATAGGCTTAATCAAACTTTTAACTAAATAAGGTCTATACTTGTTTTTGACCTACAGACTTAGGTTTAAACTTGTTCCCTTATCCCTTAAGTTCAACCTATATCGAACTTAACCCAAACTATAATCCTTTAAGGTTCAACCCAAATTAAATCTAGAACAACCTCAACTCTTAGGCTCAACCCAAATTGAACCTAAACCCACTAAAACTCTTTGTTTCAGTTTACATGGAACCTAAATCCTAGGACTAACTAATAATAGACGTAGCCATAGGTAAGTTTAAACTTACAGTGGACTTAGCCTCAATCAGAAACAACTCAGGCTGAACCAGCTTAAACTACATAAAATTCATCAAAAACATAAACTCAAATCCAAAAAATGCAATGCGGTTTGAGATGATATTTTGGAGGACGTAACCATTTTTGCTAACGAAATATTCTCTCTTAATTAATGACTTATCAAACCACAAACCTTAGTGACCCAAGATGACGGAAACATGGGATCTTGATCGGTTCATTCCAAGTGATAACAAACAAAAATGATAATTGGCTAAGAAAACATAAATAACATAAAATTTTCCAACCCCAAAAATTTTAAAAAAGACACTAAAACTTAGAGGAAATCTTATTGAATAAATATCACCTAATGGAGCTTTAACCTCAAGTGTCTCAGTTTACCAAGATCTCTTGGACGATGCAATCTGTGATACTGACAAGAATCATCCAGTCCTAGTTTAACCGCTTTTCGGACTAAATAAATCAAGGTAACCAATGAGCCTGAGAAGACAGAGCTAATGACATCTTGATGGGGTTGTCCAAAATTTATAATAAATTAAATCAACAAAACAATTTTTATACTAACTCTATTTTGGAGATTTACCAAAGAAACAAGGCAAGCCGCACGGTAAATTTACTTCACATGTTATTGATGTGTATAACTCTATTTTGTAGGATAGATGTTGCAAAAAACTCAAAATCAAATGACAAAATTTAAATAAATCATTAACGATAAAAATGATAAAAGCAAAACAAAACTCTTAGGATAGTGACAAATTCCTCATTCCCTTAGGACATAACTTTAACGTTTCTTTCCTTGATTTTAACACTTAACCTTTTTCATAATAGAATTTTAACATTAATCAAAAGTTTATTTAAACATTTTCAACTGCTTAGGATGTAATTAACGATAAGAGCTTGCTCTTATAGGAGATTGAAAAATCAGAATAGGTATTCTACCCAAATCTCTGGTTGGGGAGTTTTCAAATGATCTTCTTCGTATGACTACCTCAGGTATCAAAATACCCATGAGTTTTTTCATCTATGATTATTATCGTATGAAAGTTCTCTCCCATATCTTCTTTTGTCTGTTCTATTATTTTTTTCCCCTTATCTTTTCCCTTTACAATTCTTCAATTCTTATAGTGCATCCATATGATCTGAGAAAATAAGTTTTTCAGAGGAAAGGGAAATGTAGTAGATTACAGACTGGCGATTCCATAGCAACGCCCGACAAACTCAAATGCAGAGAACTAGCAGTGGTGGCAGTGACAGAAACACAGTTCTATGACAGGCCAAACTAAGTGACTCTACAACCCTAACGAAGGATGGCTCGCCGCCATACAAACTAACAAGATGATCTTGTGGCGAGGCGACCCATAGGTCATTTACTGTAGAGGCCTCTATGTCATCCTAATATGACTCGAGTCACTATCATCAAGTGAGTTGCCATGAGCCGATGATTGAAAATCATCGCGCTCGGCCAGCAAGCTCTTTGTTAATAAATTTTTAATTGATTATGTATTATACAAATGATCTTGATACCCCTAAGCTTCTATTTGTATGAGGGCGACATAAATGTAATTATGTACTCCAGATATGTCCTGCAACTATAAATAGGAGATCATTTCATGAAAAACGTTAGATGCTCTATTTTGTACTGTTCACTTTCTCTTTGCTTCCAATCCTCTTCCAACCTCTCACTCTATTCCTTTTGATTCCGTGGACACTTTTATATTCAATAGAATGTAGAGCATTTAGATGAACATAGATAAGATATTGCCCTTTTACAAGGTATTACAGCTAGATTATATAAGAAAAGATTTAAGATCTTTGGCACATCTTTATAAAAGTAATTGATATCTGCTATGATTGAGGCACCTACATTGGAATGGAAAATTTTGCCCAAGCATCTTAAGTATGCATTATTAGAAGAAGTTTTAAGTTTACCAATTATTTACTATTCAAAGATAGATGAAAACTAGGACAAAAATTTGATGAGCAGGCTAAGGACATAAAGAAATGCGTTTGATTGGACTATATCAGATATTATAGGATTAAACCTTTTCCTATTTATGCATCAAATTTTAATAGAAATAAATCATCAACAGAAAGCTGACCCACAAAGAAATCTAGTTTTAATTATATTAGAGGTAATTAAAAATATATATTGGATGTTAGGATTATCTATCCTCCTGTAAAAAAAATTTTAAATTAACCAAGTTCATTGTCTACCTAAGAGATGGGTGTTGACTGTGAGAGAGAAAGAAAAGAGATAGTTGATTCCTACTAGAATAATGACTCGAAGGAGGATATGCACAAAATATAGGAAACAAACTGAGGCTATTAAGAAGGGACCTTTCCTAATGCTTTTTATTGACAAAATACTTAATATATTTGTCAGGAATCCCCTTTTTGCTTCTTAGATGTATATTGAGGTTACCATCATAGTCTTATAGTACAAGAAGATCAAGATAAGATGGATTCTACGTGTCCTTATGGAACTTTTCTTTGACATTTTGTATAGATTAATAAATACATATGAGCTGGGTGGCGTATACAGATGCACCTTTGAATAAGCAAATAAATTCTCAGGGCGAGTCTATAGTATACCGATACCTATAAATGAGTAATCTTTGCCTTGGGAACATAATGAGATATAACTTTTAGCAGCTTAGCGTTTTGGGGGACATTAAACTTGATGAATACTGAGTGATTAATCGAGCCAGATTTAGACTACAAAGATGGCTTGAATTGATTCCAACCAAGATAAGTTCGGTTTGCAAATCCTGTTATCCCGCAATCAAAAATTTGGAGCACAGGAGGTTTTCTACTTCTGAGGGCAATTCCTAGTTTAGTCCAAACCTTCAGTTTCTTAAATTTCCCGTGTGTGGTACTTTCCAGCAAGTAGCACTGAATTTCCAAACCGAAACTCAAGCTATGATTCAGTTATTTGATGAAAATTTTGTGGTGAGAGGTTGTAAACCCTTATGGTATTAACCACTCTGCATTAAATTACCATAAATCTGATGATTCTCATAAAGATATCGAACGTTGAAAAGAAAACATAGAATTGATCTTAGTTCATCATCATGAATGCAGAATAAAAAAAAAAATAAAAAAAGGTGTAATGAAATGAAGAGCTTTGGAATTTTAAATGAATTCTCACATGGGGTTGTGACCGTCTTCTTGATGAGCTAATTATTAGCCCTCATTTGGTGGAATGCCGTAAATGATATGCAAAAGTTGATGAAGCTTATGAGGAATTTGCACCAAAGCGGCCATTATTAAATGTTTCCTAACTTCGCAAAAGATATCATAGAAGGCAGGTCACGTGCTCTTATTTACTACAATAGTCAAATTTGGCAAATGCTTTAGAATGTTTTTTTAAAGAAGATTATAATGCCGTTAAGACTTGACGCCAAGCTTAGTAAGCATGCATTTTGTTAAAGAACCAAAATACAGTATTTATATTATACTCTTTTATTTATAAGCAACACACACACAAAAAAATATTCTCGGGAACAAATTTTTCATCCCTAGACTCCAAAGTTTTCATAAATAATTTAAATTCAATGTTTCGTCATTGCCGGTAATCTACCTATGAAATTTGCATGTTGATCTATTCCCATGAAAAAATATATATAGTATAAAAATTATGGCGTATTATACATAAAAGTTATTTGGTTTTTATTAATAAATTTCAAAAATTATAATCATTCAATAGCAGCAATGTGGAATCTGAAACCCATACATATATATTTTTCAAACCATTTTAATATGAGCCATAAATGTGAAAGCATTAATGTTTTCTATTGATAACCAAAATGATCTTAAAAGCATGATTCTTATAATGGCGTATTGAATAGATGTTCATCTTCCATTCTATGATACAGACAGAACATTGACTGTTTATTTAGGTAAGGAGAGCCATTAATTGTGAAAATATCAATTTAATTTATTTATGACTAAAAAACCTTTTGAAAATCTTGAAATCAACCATTGCACCTATTTGATGTTTTTTTAGAGAGAATACATGATTTTCAATTGGCATTAAAAATCGTTCAATCAACATCTAACTCTACAGAGTGGTGATCCTCCTTTAGGGTGGAAAAGTCCATCCTTACATACATACACAGGCTTTAGGTTAAATGCACATGTGTAAAAGTTTAAAAATTCTAAATTTGTGAGAAAATACTTGAAAATTAATGTAGATGATATGCTTTCTTAAATTGTCCCAGGCAATACAATAAAAACATTTCATTCTCAATTTTCATAAAAATAAACATTCATACGCCTATTTGCATCAAAACATCATAAAAATACTATTGAATGATTACTATAAATCTGGTTAAAATTCTTAAAACCACTGTTTTCTATAGATAAATATAAATTTAATAATTATTATATTTTAATGTTTTATAAAATTATTTGCTATTCTATTAAACTTTTTATAAAATAATTAAATGAAAATTTAAAAAAAAAAATAAAATCAAGGAATTTGGCCTCGAATTAATTATTCATAGATATCCAAGTTTACTTCTAAATAAAATGTATCATAAGTAAATTATGATAGTCAAATAAGATGTGTAAGACTTAAAAATTGAAAATACCTAAAATTAGGTAGATGTTATGATTTGTTTATATATTATTCACCTCACTTTGAGCTCACTAAATATTTCTTAAGCTTATAACAACTCCTAAACGGCCTTTAACCATTATTTGCCCTAACGAAAGGATTAATCCTTACCTAGTCAAACCTTTCCAACTTTAGGAAAAGTCTACTTTGTGTGGTTTGTCATAGTGCTCGTTCATGTTGAGACAAAATTATCTTTTTTCAAGGCATATACAATTTACAAGTACCTTTAGTTTACATTGGTCCTATCAATCCTAGATAGGACATATGTAAGGAAGATGAAATAATTTTATACGTTCCCTTCAGAACTCATCATTTTATATGTCAAAACAAAATAAATTTTAATAAATCGACTGGCTGAATTTAATTATCCTTTTGACCTAATAAGTAAAGATTCATTATGAGAATATTTGAATTGTGCAAATGTAGGATCAATTGGAAGTTTATTTTCGGATAATTAGGTTATTTTGAAAATCATAAAGATTCGATGATATAATTATTAAATTATTTATATACGGCATCAAAAATAATATACTATCTCGAAAGATAGAAATATTACTTTATAATGGGTTTAAATATTCCCAACCTCAATCAACCTCCAAATTGACATGGACTTTCAACAAACCAACTAAATATTAAAAGATTGAAATCAGCAAGGGTCACTAAGAGCCTAATTGTGCCCAAGCCAAGTGGGGTCAATTATTGGAAAATTGACCCCATCACAACAAAATTTAGTTTGATTCAAGGTGGTTAAGGCCTAATACCACTTAAAAATCAAACTGGCATTAGAAAGGGGGCTTTAATAATTAACCAAATTATTCTAATTACAAAGGACATTAAACCTATGTGGGGTAAACCCAAAACTTAAGATTCAAACTGGCATTAGAAAGGGGGCTTTAATAATTAACCAAATTATTCAAATAATTATTCTAATTACAAAGGACATTAAACCTATGTGGGGTAAACCAAAAAAAATTTGGACTAGACCTAATCCTAAAGGTCTAGATGAACTATAAGGAGCCCAAGCCCATCTCCTAACCCATCCTCCATGGCCCATCTCTCATGGCGCAAACCCACATGGGTCAACCACAACCTACCACGACCTTATAACTTAATTTAAAATTAATAAAAATGAAATTAAGCATGGGACAAAAAAAAAAAACCGAATCATGCACCTCTCACCATGAAGAGAGACACCGGACACCCACATCAACCACTTCATGTTCAATCCTTCTTGAGCCAAAACCTGATCAACGTGAGCTTGCAAACCAACTCTGGTTATAGCCACCCCACCAAAGGCTTCCCCATTTACTCGAAGTCCTCGTCAATGCCTCTCTTAACCCCATTGGTGCCACGATGCTCAAGACATCAAAAATGGGTAAAGCCATTGCTCCACTGCCCAAAACCGGTGGAAATCATCTGCACATCCTATGTAAATCCATACTTAGCTTCACCATGCCAACCAAGCCCTCCCTTCCCATGATTGCTTTGGCTATAAAAAGTTGTATCCCAAAACCTCACAATGAGCTACGAAATAGACATCCAAGCCTTTTGCTTTCAACACAAAAAAACTTCCCACAACCTTAAGTAGCCCATCCCCATCTTCCTCAGGCCATCTCCTCCACCACCAAACTCTAATTTTACCATAGAAATACAGGGTGTTTTTGAGACTTCATTAACCTTTCCAAAACTTTAAATTAATCTTCCAAAAGTTACAAAGGGACTAAACCTCACTCCCCCAATAAAAATCAAACCTTCTCGCAGCCTCTACAATAGTTCAACACCAAATTGTGGCCCTATTTGGTCTATCGTATGTTTAGGGCAAGTTCCAATCCAAATTGAAGCTAGGAGGATCTACATAACCTCATAGAGATACTCTCTGTCAAGCCCAATCGAGGCCTCACCTCTCAGGAGAAGTCATCGATTCAAACTCTAAAAGATGACTCTTGATTTGGTCTTTTATGAAGAAAACCAACAATGCATGTCCACTTAACGATATAGATAGATTCATCTCACTTAAGAAAAAACCCCAAACGATTTGGCTAAGTGTAAGTTGAGATGTTAGGGTTTGAATGTGGACAACTCTGGTTTCTTTGTCTCGTGGGGACAATGAATTTATGTAGTCTATTTCCGTGTATCAGAAACAGACGACAGAGATCAAATTGGGCCAACAGCGAGAGCGGATCAGCGCAACAGATCAATACCACCTCAGAAGCCAACCTGGAAACAGGAGCCAACCACAGAGAGTCGCATGGCCATTCGATAACTTAGATATTTAAGTTAGCGCTGACTTGGATAAGCACGTAATTAATAATTTTTGAATTATTTAAATCCAAAAAATATTTAAAAGCATCAAAAATTCATAACATAATGAGGAAAAATCACAAAAGAAACCTCTAAAATCACGGAATAAAAAAGAAATAATAATAATAATAATAATAATAATAATAATAATAATAATAATAATAATAATAATGAACTTATAATTAATTTTTATTAAAAAAATACTAAAAAAAAAGTAATTTAATTATTAATAATTAAATATAAGGCATAAACATTTTAAATTTTCAGGGATTGTTCACTTTATTATTTGGGGCTTTTATATTTCTGCCAGGAAATCTACCAAACACTAAAATGTTTATTTTCCATTAAAAAGTATAATTATTATTAAAAGTAATTATAAAAAATGAAATAAAATTTAGGAAAATATGAGTAAGAAAGGAAATTAAAAAGAAAAGATTTAGGGCACTAACCTCAAGTACTAAAGTGACAAATTTTACTTCTCAAAGTCTAAAATGAAGCTAGGCTACTAGGGCTAAAAGTGTAAGAAAATAAAATTTTACATTTTTGGCCAAGTTGTCCATGAAATCTATGTTAAACAAAAAATTTAACTTAGGAAATTTTAGGAAAACACCTAATCAATATGCTAAGAGGGTTGATATAATAGTTATCTCTTTAATTATGAAATTCCCTTAGTCAACCTAGTTCTAACCTAGATTAGACCTAATCTGAACTGCACTCAACCTTAAATCAACTAAGTTCTAATTTAAGTGAGCCTAACTTGATCAATTTGATTAGCTCAAACCAAAGTGAGACCTAACTCAAGTAGGTCTAAATTGAAACCAACCTAATTAAAGTCATTTTTGGTCTATTTCAGATTAGACCTAATCCAACCCAATATAAGTTTGGGATTGAACTAGATCTAGCCCCATCTGTGACTAGCTCATCTTAACTAACTCCAAGCCTAATTTAAGTCTAAATCTAATCTAGACCTAACCAAGACAAAATTTACTTCATGTAAACCCAAACCCAAGAGGTAGTATGTGTCTGACCCAACCTGGACCTAACTCAACTCAAATTAAATTACAAACCCATTTTAGTTCTCTGATCCCGAATATGTATGCTTACATTTTATATATGAATTTATACTCTTTTTAATGATATTTTTTTCTTTACAACAATGCCAAAAACTTGATGTAAATGTAAATAAGAGTTTTTATTGATATTATAAAATGGGATACTACTTAAGTATATGCATCGTTATCAAGTAATATAGGACTTTCTGATTAAGCCCAGAGATATCGAACCCACAAGGAAAGTGTTAAATAAAGAAAACAAAGAAATAAATCTTTACTTTTTAAGAAGGATCTTGCTCAAACTAAAGATAATATTTTAGGAAAGAAAATTCTATTCTTTTTGTTAATTTTTATAATTTGAAATGAAAGTAAACAACTACTTTAACTAGATTTTTGTAAGATGATAGCAAATGCAAATAAAATATATTTCTGCATATTATGAATCAGTAACAAGACATGAATTTATGTTGTGGAAGTATTTAAAATATGTTGTGCCAAATATGAGCAATTATATTATTTACCCTTACTAGAGATGCTATAAAGAACATAGGTTAATTTATTGCTTTATAAATCTTGAAGGTGGGATTGGCAGAAAAGATACTAGCTCTCATATCTAGAGTGTCCTCTTCTTCCTCCACTTGGGGACTAATATCTCGTATCAAAACATAAAATAATAAATAGAATTGGAGGCTTTAGCCTGTCACTCTAAAGTCTTATAATTTTATACCCATCAAAGTATATCTCCCTATTTATTTGCACTCAATCATATGAATTACATACTCACCCATATAATCTCATGTGATTCTTTCCAATTTTGACTGATACAATACCATATCGGTTCCTACATATTCTCACAACATATATTAATATCTTAATTTGTCAAATCAAGAAGTAAATGAAGGGGAAGGTTTTAAATCATCACAACTTCTTCTAATATTGATTTTCTATACTTCACACAACATCCTTCCATAACTTTATTACTTCATCTTTTTAAGGAAGAAGATAAAAAAAAACTACTCAAAATTCATGGAGAAAATAAAATCACAACCTTGTTTAAAAGTAGAAATGATATTGAAAACACTAGAAGTCTTAATTAAAAACCAAATGTAATAAAAAATTTAAAGACTTATCTTTAAATCCTCTCCACCAAACTCTTGAAGTTCTTTCGAAATCTTTGTTTTTCCTTATAATATTCCTTAGAGGTCGGCACCTGACTCTAAGGACATCAATTCTCACTTTTAATCCTAATACAACCTATAAAGAGAGTAGAAATGGTGAAGTGGAGCAGTGTGTTACTAAACAACTCTCCTACGCTATAAACATATGCCAAACTCTCCAACAACAACCACTATTCTAAATTATAAGCCCTCTTTTTAAAATTTTCTAAAAGGTGCCTTCATATCTCTTCAAATTGAGTCCAGATTCAATGAACCTCCAAGAGATGCATCCATTCAAGAGAAATTTGAATTAATTTTAGTGCCAATAGGAAGTTACCGATGTTTGTAACAAAGGATGCCAAAAATACCCCTTCAAAATGGAACCAAAATTTAAATAACTCCTCTTTAGTAATTGCCACGTGTATGCGTGAGGTCTCGACACTTAACTGTGAGTATTCTGGGGTGTAAGCTCTAAATTTGGGCGCATAGCCATGAGGCTCTAGCGCTTAAGCAAAGTCTAAGCGCTTAGCCACCACAAATCCATTTTGCACCTTGCTTCAGCTTTGCTCCAAATTTGGTCCTTTTTAACTCCTTTCATCACAATCATCCATTTAATCTACCTGCAAGAAAAATACATAAATTACCTTCCATTAAAGTGCAATATCATCAGAAATATTTTAAAAATGTGTATAAAAATATTATATATTTTAGATGTATCAAAATCCACCAAACTTGAAATGTTACTTGTCCTCAAGTGACACTATAATCATTTAAAAATCAAATAATCAAATTATGTGAATGAGTTTCTTTAGGAGCTTCTAAAAGTTTGTTCTAAAAATGTAGTAGTCTGATTTAGAAGAAAATTTAGTAAATGAGACAAATTTAAAGTTTAGAAATATCTTAGGTAAAGGTTAATGAAAATTAAAACTTCATATCTTATTCAGAAATACTTACAGATTTTTCAAAATATAGGGTTTAGGTATTTTATTTTCTTTACTTAAAAATCTTTACTAAAAATAATTATTCTAACTATATTACAATCATAAGCTTCAAGATTTTCTCAAATTCTATACTCTAAAAAGATCAGGTGTGGAACCAACTTTTGATTAGGCCCTTAAATCCTCAAGCTTCTCCTTCCTTTTCACATACTATTTTTTAGCTTTTCTTTTCATTTTCTTTTCTTTTCTTTTATTTTCATCTTTTTCTTTTCCTTCTCCATTTTTTTTATAATGCAAGGATTACTATATTTGTATAGGCTTTTAATAATTTTGAATTTCACCCTTTATTTCCTAAAGCATAAGGTAGATATATATCTTTTAATTAGAAATATAATAGAATTTTTGAAAATTATTTTCAATAAAATAAATTTAAGTATTAAAAATAAAAGACTAAATCTATTTTCCCAAAAATAATTTTTTTACTACTAAAGATAGTTACAAAATAATCATCATTTCTTCACTAAGAAATTTTTAACTTTAAAATTTTCATCATTACTATAGATTTTAACTGAATTCTCTTACTCATTTCAATATGTAAAATTTTACTTCACTAATATAACTTCATATACATAATTATTTTTAAATCAAAATCCAAATTTTCTTTAAAGCACATTTGAGAGCAAATAAAATTTAAGATTTTGAAAATTATTTTTCATTCCCCCCAAAATTTAAAGTTTTTATTGTGATAAAACATTTAAGCATATTAGAAGGATACATGGGTAAGAATTAAAAACTATAAGTATCATGCTTGCAATTATTTTTATATCCTAAATATGCAAGTATAACAATTAAAAAAAACAAGAGTAAAACAACTACCACAAAGTACACTACAAATTCACTAACACATTTACTACCACAAAGACTATAAAAATTGACGTCACACAACACTGTCGGCATATTTTTAGGTTGTGTGTTTTATTTTGAAAAGGGGTCGCCTAACAGAAGTTGTCGGCGAATTTTTAATTTAGTTTAAATAAATAATTTGAAAAGTAGTATTTGATTTTGAAAATAATTTTAAGTTTGAAAAATTTTAAGATATGAAATCAAACTGATCTCACATCCCAAATAGTTTATATAAACGAATACCACACCACAAACCGTGTATCTATCCCTAAGGATAGACACACTGCTTGATGGTGGGGCTCGATTAAATAAACTAGAAGATTTGTGACATCCGTTTGGTACTGCGAACCAATTTTATAAGCCGACAAATTCCCCTGCTTAATATGAAAGTATTAAACGGGGTTTATATTACTCAGGTTCTTTAAAATTCTCTATAAGGGCAAGCCCCTATAGTTAATTACATCTTAAGTGACAGGAATCACCTAAGAAAACTCTCGATAATAATCAATAATTCGCTCTCGAGAATTTCAAAGTTTAAGGTTTTCAAAGATTGAATTTTGGAATTTCAATAAGGAATGGATCAAGTTTGGAACATTTTGTTTTGTGAATCCAAAGGAAGAAAGGTAGGAGAAATCACCGATTCGAAGTGAACTTCGGTAATTTCCGACTATCCTATTGTTTGGCTTCGAATTTAGGAAAGTCCTAACATTTATTTAAATGTTTTGATTTTGCCAATTTTAATTAATTAGGACTTATATTTATATGATAGAATCATACAAATAACTTCGAAGATGTGAGGGTTTATGTCGTATCGGACGACTACCTCGGAATCTTAAAACCGGCTAGGGCTTAATTTGCAATGCAAATGCCTAACGAAGAGTTGAGGATTTATGTTGCACTAGTGCAAGCTACCTCGAAGTCCTATGGCTTTGTTGTTTAATTCTAAGAAGGTTTTTCCGAAGTAGACTCGAGTTTCGTCGATGACGATGGTCGTGCCTGCCCACCATGCTCCGAGCTCCTTGTTGTTGCTGAGGTTTAGTTTTAGAAATCATAAATCGGGGGATGAGAAAAGTGTTTTGGTTTAGAGAAGATCTTAATTTCCAAGTGTTTTGTATTTTGATTAAAACAAATCTTAAAGTTGATTATAACGACACCGGTTAAGATCCCACGGTTCCATCCTTCCGGCATCATTATTTTTATCGGATTCACTTAGTCCGGATGAATTTGCTAAACTCAACTCGAATGAGTTCCACACTTTCATTTAGACCGTGGGAAATCCCATTAGCAACACGTAGGTTACATCATCCGAGGTATTCCCGATCATCCAACGAGACGTTTTAATTTAGTTGTAATTGTAGTTTTGTGTTCTCGTTTGTGATTAAATTTTGAGTTGTTTTATATTTTGAAATGTTGTGGCGGTGAATTTTATCTTGCAATGACTTTTAACTTAGTTTTGGTTTCAGTTTTAGGGACTATCCTAAAGGTGTGGGTTTTCATGCAACAGCTTGTTTTATCATGCAAGAAAAGTAAAGTGCATCCGCAATAAAGTAAATTGCGTGGAAGTAAATTGCAAGAAAGTAAATCGCAATAAAATAAAAGCGTACTCGGAGGGTCTTCCCGTCATCCCAAGCTACACTTAAAACACAATTAGAATATTTAAGCAAGTTCCTAGGTAAAGCTAAGGGAAAGGTATGGTTTTCTACCAAATTCCTAATCCTATAGCTAATCATCTCCTATGACGTCTAGGTTCTTTGTGTTTTTTGTTTAAGGACGATTTTCTTCATCAAAGAACAATTAAATCCAATTGTTCTTATAAATATCCTATCATATTGAGGAAGTGCTTAAGAAGAATCTTAAACATCTTTTTAATATTTCTAGGATTGTTTTAAGTCCAAATGAATTTAATTATATAAATGAATTAATCGTCCAAGGATTTAAGTTTTGTTGTTATCTTGCTTCAATGAACTAGGACATTTGAATATCCTATGAGTGAAGTAACACTTCATTTAATGTTCCATTTAGGAGTTATAATAATCAAAGCTTTCGAGGGTAAATTAGTATTCAAATGATTTGATTTAAGTTAAAGGGTTTAAATTTGGAATAGTGTTCAAGTTGCTTTACATTTATTTTGAATTCTTTATGTCTTAAGTTATGTTATATTTAATTCAACTTAATTTAATTGAGTTTTAATTTAACTTAATTTAATTGAGTTTGATTTGATGTTAAATTAATTTAATTTGATTTGATTTAATTTTAATTTAATTTGATTTAATTTAATTTAATTTAATTTAATTTAATTTAATTTAATTTGATGTTTAATTAATTTGATTTGATTTAATTTAATTTAATTATTTAATTTAATTTAATTTAATTATTTAATTTAATTTACTTAATTTAATTTAATTATTTAATTTAATTTAATTTAATTTGATTGTTTAATTAATTTAATTTGATTTAATTTAATTTAATTTAATTGCTTGATTTAATTTAATTTATTTTAATTTAATTTAATTTAATTTAATTTAATTTTAATTTAATTTAATTTAATTTTTAATTTTTTATTGAAATTTTTTTAAAAGAGTTTAATAATTAAGTCTTTTAATATTTTAAATTTGAGTTATCATTTTAATTAAGAGTTAAGTGTTAATGATATAATTAGTTTAGGGATTTTTTAAATTAAAGAATAAATCTCTTCCTAATAAATATCCCTATTTTAATAATTCCAATTTTATTATTCTTCCAAATTTAATCAATTATTTAATTAAGGTTTAATCATTTTAAAATTGTTTAATGGGTTTCTACCCTTTAATTATTTAAATTTCAATCATCCAAATCAGATTAGGATCAAATATTTTACTTGTTAATTTTTTATTAAACCTAAAGTTTTAATTAAGGGTTAAAATTTTAATTACCATTTTGCCCTCCAAGCTTAATAATTTTATAACTCACTAAATTGAACTCAAATGAACTTGAAATTTTTATGTGACTTTACTCATATGTCAATAAAGACATGAGAGGAGAAAATGTAATTTTTCTGTATTTAATTTATTTATATAATTATTTTTGGTGAAAAATAGAGATTTCCAAGGGAAATTTAATAACATGACCAAGGGAAAGTTTCTGTCCTTAAGAAAATTAGGGGACATTCCTAATGACCAGAGAAGCACTTGGACCAATTTTGGTGATTTTTTTGAATTATATTATTTTTATTATAATTATTTTAAGTTTTGGAGTGTTAATTAATTTAAAAATAAAATAAATGTTGAAAAATGAATTTTATATTTTTCAAAAATCTCTCTGATATCAAGGAAACCAGAGAAGCAAATTTTGCAATTTTCTGATTTTTCTATGATTTATTATAATTATTTTAGTGAAAATGCTAGAAAATACATTTTTTAATTTTAAAAATATCCTAAAGCTTTAAAATTTAATATCTCACCAAATAGACCTAAGAAAAATATGGGGTTTGTTCCTAAGTGATTAAAATTCAAAATGTGACATTTTGGTGAATTTTATTATTTTTGTGATTTTTATTATTTTTTAATTATTAAAAATATTAAAATATTATTAAAAATCAACTTTTTTAGAAAATTAAAATTTTAATTTTCTTAGGTTTCCCTGATATCAGAGAGGCTCCAAAACCAATATGGTGAATTTTTGAAAAGTATTTTAAAAGTTATGAATTTTTTAAAGTTTAAAATGGCTAAGTGACTTAATCAACCCAATTAGTGGGGCTAACCAAGTCCAATTGACCTCAAATTTTTATGGTGGATTCCTCTAATCCTAAAGGTCAGTGGAGAATTGATTTCAAGTCAATTTGATGCATGGTTAACTCTAATTAATTAAAGACCTATTTTGGGTGTTTAAGCCAATTACAATTGTTTTGAATGAACTAAGCCAAAATCTATTTTTCCTAGGGTTCTCTGGTCATAAGGAACATCACCAAATTTTCCTAGAATTTATTTCACAACATGCTATTTACTGGAATTAAAATACTCAAAACAGTGACCTGAACTTAAAAAATCAAGAACTCTTTATAGGGATGGCCTCTGACTTTCGAAAATTCAGAGAATGTTCCCAAATTCAGAGGCTTCAAAAGCCCTATGATCTCATGCCATGGTGAATTGTATGCATGCATGGAGAATTAAAATAATGCAGAGAGTAAATAAATTATAAAAAATAAAATACTTGATGAAATTAAATGATTTCTTTTCCACATTATTCTCCTCCGTTCACCTGAGCAAGAGGGTATTTTTATTTTATTTTTCCGATTTTTCTACACAGAGATATGAATTTTTGAAGTTTAGGGAATTAAATAAATAAGAAAATACCCTAATTTCCTATTTATCCACGCGGCGCCGCGCGCATCCTCGGCAGCTCCGAAAGGCCACGCGGCGCGCTCTCATTCGACGCCGCCACTTGAGTCAGCAGCCCGGGCCCCGCGGTTCTCGTACCGTCTCCTGGTCCGACGCCATCTGAGCCGTCCGTCCGCGCGTGTATTGAATGGACGGCATCCGTTCATCGTCCCCAAGTGTTCTCACCCGAGAGCCGTCCACACTAAATCCCTAAGATCTCACTCGATTCTCAATGGATTTTTATGTTCTTATACTTCTATGGATTCGTCTTGAAGAGACGAACACATCTATACGGTTAACATGCATTGAAACTAAGGCATTTGAAATAGAGATTCTCCGGATGCTCGGGATGAAGAATTAGCTCATACCTTGGCTCGGAGAAGTGTGGCTTCAATCCGAGAGTTGTTGCACCTTTGATTGGATCCCGCAAGCTCCGGATGAAGTCTCCCGGTCCAGTGAATTGTCCGGATATGATTTCGACCAAGCCCGATCACAAAGCTTGGAGGCTGGAGCAACCGGGTGGCACTAGAGATGGGGCTTTTGATGGTGGACACCTTCCCTCGGTCCGGTGAAGGTGTAGAGCCAATCAATTTGGGAATTGGCTCACTCGTGGAGAAGTGTCCCGGTTTTGGGTGGAATTTCAACTCGAAATCGAGCTTACGGAGGAGAAATGACAAGGGGATTTCACCTGGGATCAAGTGCTCTAAGGGTGGAGGAGGGTCTGGAACAATTTTGGCAGAGTTTTGGCAAGGTTTGTGCTTCTCTCCTTCTCATGGCCGAGAGGGGTGGAGTTTAAATAGAGCTGGCTGGGGGCCTCCTGTGGGGAGTTAGGGCTTGGGATCAGCTGCTCCGGTGAGGAGAAGAACGGCCATGGTGACCACTAGGCATGGGGCGGCTCGGCGAGTGAGAATTTCAATGTTGGCTCACATGTGAGCTCTCGGCCATGGTGTTTTCCGGCGGCCCGGTGGCCGGCCGGCCGTGCAATGGTCACCATCTTGGTCGGTGGGTCGTGGCTGGAGGTTTGTGCAATCGATCGGCCATGGACATGTGTAAAGGCTTTGATCCAAAGTAGAATGGGGCATGGCTAGTTTTGAGTCTAAATGGGTCAATCCACCCATTTGGGCTTGGTGCACCCTTCAAGGTGGCTTTGGATGCCGTGGGGGATCAAAGGGATCAGCTTGGTTTGGCATGGAGAAGTCTCCATCCAAATATATTTGGATTAAATTTAAGTTTAGTGTGAAACATGATTAAGGCTAATGAGCTTTAGGGATTAAGGAAAGCCCCCCTCTTCTTACCCAATATGGCATGGTGGAGTGTCCAAAGCTCTCATGGCTCACATGTGGCTCATGCATGGCTTCATGGCTCACCTTTGGCTTGGCAAAAAGTTTGGTCAATTTCATAAAAAAGGATTTTAAGGATTTTGGATAATTTGGTGGAAATTTGGATGAAGCTTCATTTAGAAATATTTGATCATTGGTTTAGGACTTAGGGATGATTTTAATTGAAAATATGATGAGGGGAAATGTCATATGGGCTTTGGAAGAATTTTTGGGGTTTTGGATTTGGTGGAAGTGGGCTTTTAAAATGGTTTAAGGAATGGGCCCTTAAGTTTAAAAATGAATTTATGGATGGGAATTTTGTAAAGAGGTTGGGCCAAATAATTGTTGGGTTTAGCTCATGGATGTGTCATGAGTGATTTGAAACAAATTTGGGGTAGTTTGGGCTTGAATTGGGTTGAATTTGGGTTAGGTTTGGGCTTAGGTCAAAAATGGGCCTTTTAACCTTGGGTTGAGTTTGAGTGGGGTTTGGGTTCAAATTTTGGGCAAATCATGTTAGGGTTTTGTTTGTGGGAATGTTAAGGACGATTTAGAAAAGATTTGAGGTTAATTGGAGTTGAATTGGGTGAGTTTGGGTTAAGTTTGGGTCATGGGTCCAAATTGGGCTTTAAGGCCAAAAGTGAAATTGGATCCAAATGTCAATCAAATTGGACTTGGATTTGATCTAGATTGGTATTGGGAATGTTGAATTGAAGTTTAGAATTGGATTGGACCAGAATTTGGATCAATTGGATAGGTTTGGTTTGACATTGGGTTCACTTTGGGTTAAAATGGGTCAAATTGGGGGTTTTGACAAAAGTAAGGTAAATTGACAAAATTGGCCCATGGTGTAGTTGGACAAAACGAAATTGGGAATATTTGGGATTTTCTGAAATTTTCTGGGAATTTTCTGAATTTTTGGATTTTTAGGCCAAGAGGGGTATTTTGGGTATTTGGAGGGTATTGGGAGGTATTTTTGGAATTTTTGGTATTTTTGGGTATGGATGATCAATTTGAGTGATGTGGAGATGTTTGGGATTGATTTTGGAAAATTTTGGGTAATTTGGAGATTTTGCAAAAATTTGGGTAATTTCGAGGGTTTTGGGTAGGTTTAGTAGGTGTAGGGTCCCGGGGTCAAAATTGAAAATTTGGGAAATTGAAGATTGGGTGAATTTGGGTGGAAAGAAGTCATTTTGGTTGAGCCATGAAGCCATATCAAGCCCATATGAGCCATGAAAGGACTCATTTGAGGCATTCACTATGTTGTTCCTAACCCTCTAGCCGAGGGCTTGTGGGTTAAGGACCATCCATGTGAATCACCTACATGAGTCAGGAGGTTAAGTTGGGTATGGGTGTGGTTTTAGGAAGTGTGTGGAAATGTAGTGTGTAAGTGTAGTGTGTATGTCAGCCCCTTCACCAGACCAGGCCACCCAGGGCAGTCCTAAGGCCAAAGAGTCCTATAGGAACTCATCCTTTAAACTTCCACATTTGATTTCAACCCTCTAGGTGATTAGGGGTCTATAATCAAGTTTGTGGAGTTTGCAGGGAGTTTAGAAGTGGTTTGAATTTCTAAAAGGTGGGTCCCAATTCTAGTCCTCTAAGATAGTCAAAGGAAAAGCCTAAGGCTAGATCCTAAGTACTAAAGAGAAGAAGGGAAGACCTCATCAAAAATGAGGTCAACAAATGGACCCCCAATAGGTGTGGTGAGCTGACGGAGCACACCGCGCGTATTGGTGTTGACCGAAGCGATCAACAAAACCAACACAGATGTCCAAGTGACGAACTTGAGGACGAAGTAGAAGAGTTTCTGCGGGGAGTGTCAAGTATATCTCCGGAACCGGAGATTCTCGAACTCTCGCCTGGGAAAGGAAAAGGAGGTAAATCCCAAATCACATGACCTGGGGAATTTCGATTTAGATTTTATTTTGTTTTAAATTTTTATGTGTGAGTTTAGATTTCAACTTGGAGTTTTTTTTTTTAATTTAGATTGAAGTTTTGTCAAAATTAATTTGAGGGATTTGATTTGAAATGAAAATTGGAGTTCTGAGGTTTTAGATGTAACATCTTCAGCCTCGAAAGAAAATTGAATTGATTAGATCGAATCGTTGCAATGAGAATAGATCTCAGAGTAATGCGGTGTTGGACGTAAAATCCTTAACCTCAAGAGTCTGATTTTGATGTATTTCAATGCAATAGGAAAAGAATCCTAAAGCAGTGCAGTCTTGGATGTAAAATCCTCGACCCAAAAAGTTTGAATTTGATGTATTTCAGTGCAATAGGGAAAGACTCCTAAAGCAGTGCAGTCTTGGATGTAAAATCCTCGACCCAAAAAGTTTGAATTTGATGTATTTCAGTGCAATAGGGAAAGACTCCTAAAGCAGTGCAGTCTTGGATGTAAAATCCTCGACCAAAAAAGTTTGAATTTGATGCATTTCAGTGCAATAGGAAAAGAATCCTGAAGCAGTGCAGTCTTGGATGTAAAATCCTCGACCCAAAAGTTGAATTTGAATTTGATGTATTTCAGTGCAATAGGGAAAGACTCCTAAAGCAGTGCAGTCTTGGATGTAAAATCCTCGACCCAAAAAGTTTGAATTTGATGTATTTCGGTGCGACAGAAAAGAATCCTGAAGCAGATGCGATCTTGGATGTAAAATCCTCGACCCAAAAGGTTAAATTTGATGTACTTCAGTGCAATAGGAAAGAATCCTAAAGCAGTGCAGTCTTGGATGTAAAATCCTCGACCCAAAAATTTGAATTTGATGTACTTCAGTGCAATAGGAAAAGAATCCTAAAGCAGTGCAGTCTTGGATGTAAAATCTTCGACCCAAAAATTTGAATTTGATGTACTTCAGTGCAATAGGAAAAGAATCCTAAAGCAGTGCAGTCTTGGATGTAAAATCCTCGACCCAAAAGGTTGAATTTGATTGATATTTGATTCGAGATCTGGAAGAAATTGAATTTGAATTTGATTGAGATTTGAAATCTAAAAAGATTGAATTTGAGATTTGGAAGAATGAGTTTGAACTCGATTGAAATTTGATTTAAGATTTGATTTGAAATTTGGAAGATCAAACTTGAAATTTGATCGAGATTGGATTTGAAATTCGGTTGAGAATTTGATTTGAGATTTTAAAAGATTGGAATTTGATTCGGAACTTGGAAAGATTGAATTTGAAATTTGATTTGAAATTTGGAAAGATGGAATTTCGAGATTTGTGTTGATTTCGTTTATCTTTTAATGATTCAAATTTTATTTTATCGTTTATTTAATGTTCATGTGAATTTGGTGTTTGTCATTTTTTTAAGATTTAAGGAAAGTTTTCTTTTGTTTCTTTTTTTATTTCTTTTCTCGTTCTTTGTTCGAAGTTCATTTAACTTTAATGGCGTTTCCCAATCAATTCGCACAAAAGAGGTGAAGGCCAAAAATGTGACATGGTCACTTTCATTCCAATCATGTTGAAAATACTTCATACAACTCGATCTCGGAATATATTTCATACAATCCATGTAGACTCAAAACGGATCGTGTATGATCTTTGTTGATTCATCCAAAGAAGCATCTCGTCAAAAAATCCATGTCCGAATAGTGGGGTACATGGTCAATAACATCACCTTCCAAGCCATCCTCGGCAAGGATGCCGGCCGGATGTACGTTGGAGGTGTGATATTTCCCATGTAACTCACGCACTCGTAAGGCCGGAGGTTCTCTAGCTCGGGTCCGGTCGGAAATGGTAAGGTATCTTCGTCGTCGTCCATCTTCCCGAAAGTAACCGAGATTTGCTCCACCGGCACTCCCGGTATGCAATGCTTTGCGATATCCGCTCCGTTACCCCGCAAGATCATGACGGAACCCACCGAGTAACGGTATCTTTACCGGTCCTCGGAACTCACCCGGGCCTCGCTATCCGGAGATCGATCCAAACATGATGTTACACTCATTCAAGAAAGAGACCGTGCAAAAAGGTCTGACGAAGTCGTGGTGATCAATATGTGGGGGTATGCAGTCACCCCGTTTGTAGATGTTGATAATGCAACTATTGGGTATGCAATCTGCTGGCAGTACCCTCCATGTTATCAATCTTTTTACCATTCTCTTGATGACTAATGGCATCGGATCTACTTGCCCATGACGGAGTATCCCTGGTGGGTTTCCCTTTCTGTCTTCAAAGAAAGTTATAGCAAAGATCCGCATTGTATTGTGATTCTTCCTTTCCCTGGCATCCATCTCCGGGGTTCCGAGTATGTGTTTTCCCTTAGGCGGCCTACTCGGCCCATTCTCTTCAAATCCCGGATACAATCCACGATTTGCTGTTGTTCATACTCTGAAAATACATCGGTATGTAGCTCGAGGCCATCTAGTATGTTGATTCTTCTTCCTTTAATTCTCTCGAAGTATTCGAAAGTTTTCTTTTCAACATTTTGCATCCTTTCCAGCTCGTATTCCGGAATGATCTGCAGATGGCGAGGCCTTGTGACATATTGTGGGATATATGGTTCAATCCCTTCACGTTCTCCCCGCATACCTCGGCTCCTCGGGGATGATGCCCGTCGGGACATCCCCCGGGTTGCTTCGCAACAAGGTCATGCATTATCGGTGGTTCTATCCGGTGGCGTGGTAGCCTTCTTTCTTCCGGTCTTTGTGAGATTTCCCCGGTTCTTTCCGTCATCCTAGGAGCTGGCCTCCTTTCTTCGAGTTCCCGGTGAACCGGTGTCCTTGAAATGTGTGTACCGGCAGTAGCAATCGTCTCGTCGCGCCGGTCCGCAGCTAGTTTTGTTAACATCTTACGGATACGGCGATTCTTATTTCTTCGTTGCGCGGCCGCGAGAGTAGCTCTCCGCACTTCTTGAATTTCGCGCGGTGCGGCGCCGACAAGCCTCGCCCTCCGCTCGTAGTGATTACGTACTTCATTTTCTTGTCTTCTTCGCATTTGCCTTTCTCTTCGTCTGCTTGGATTGGTGGCTTGGGCCACCCACTTTCATCACCGTCCGTCCGGCAGCTCTTCTCGGTTAATCGGGACCCGGTCCCTTTCCTCGTATCGTAGGCTCGTCGGTGCGAAATCCGAGTCAATCTCGATTATCGCTCCATCTTTCACCCTCTTTTCATCGAGTGCAAGGCTTACGCCATTCTTAAAGTTCAAGACCAACCGCCCGTTCGACATTTCCTCGCGAAAAGACAAGGAAAAAGATCGAGGGTCGTACTAAGAACAAGAACATTAAGAAAATGTTTATTAAAGATACATTTTTTATTATTCTTATATTTTGAAATTTAACAGGAATGAAGTAGGATAAGATGAGGGAAGAGATTTTGATTTGGAAAAGGAAACAAGGAAAACTTAATTATCATGATTTTATTTATCTTAGCACATTTTATTATTATTATTATTATTATTTTTTTTTTTTATTTTTTTGGGTTCGGACCCAATCATAAGTAATTACTTCGCCCGTGTTTCTTAGGGATGAAGAATTCATTCCTTCGAAACATCAAGTAGCAGTAATACTTTTTCAAGTATCGTCCGTCGATCGGAAGCATATGTCGTTCTCCCCGGCAATTCACTAACCGGTAGGAACCTCCCGAGTATACCGCTTCAACCACAAATGGTCCTTCCCAAGTGGGTTCAAATTTTCCTCCTATCTTGCGGTGTGCAAGAATAGGTCTCTCGAGAACGAGAACTAAGTCACCAACTTTCAAGGTTCTCGGCGGACTCGGCTTTGTCATGCAGCTTGAACCATCTTAGCTTGGTATAGTTCTAAATTGCGTTGCGCCGCAAGTCTTTTCCCTTCCAAGCTTTCTAATTCTTCAAGTCGTAATTTGGCGTTCTCTTCCGTCGTGATCTTGTTTGCGAATCGCAATTCCGAGTGAAGGAAGTCGAACCTCTAAAGGTAACACTCGCCTCGGACCCATACACCGCGAGCGTAAGGTGTAGCTTCGAGTAGGAGTTCCGAAGGTTGTCCGGTAGGCCCATAAGGCTTCTAACAATTTCTCGTGCCAATTTCTCTTATTATCGTCCGTGGTTTTCTTTAAGATTTGAACTAGAGTTTTATTAAAAGCCTCGCCGAGACCGTTTGCTCTTGGGTAGTAAATTGTCGAGTATCGCCGGCCGATTCCGTGTCTCCCGATAAAATTGTTGATTTGTGTGCTTCGAATGCCGACCCATTATCCGAGATAATCTCGCGCGGCACCCCGAAACGGTAGACAACTTGGTTTTCGAAAACCGTAGCACGTGGTGTGCTTTCACTTCTCTAAGTGGAACTGCCTCTGCCCACTTGGAAAAGTAATCTGTAGCCGCAAGAATGAAACGATGTCCTTTCGAAGATGGTGGTTCTATCGGACCCACTATATCTGTGCCCCAACATTCAAATGGCCACGACGCAATTGTCGGGTGTAGCACATTTGGAGGTTGGTGTAGAACCACTCCGTGCACTCGGCATTGGTTACGCCTCTCGGCGATTTTCATGCGGTCGGTCATCATCGAGGGCCGGTAGTACCCTAGTCTTTTAATTTTCATTTTCATCTTGGACCCGACCGGTGAGCGCCACGAGTCCCGAATGCACCTCTTTAACAATTTCACGGGCCTCGGACCCGCTTAGCACCTTAGCCACATTCGATCAAAAGACCTTCTGTGTAATGTGTTGTTTATTAATGCGTAGACGCAGTTCTTTTTCGATCCGATGGGCTAGCGACCTATCGTCCGGTAGCTTTCCCGTTTGCGGGTAGTCTATCAATTCGTCGTCGCCAATCTTCCGTGTTTTCTCGTCACTCGTTGCAACCGATTCTTTTTCTTTTTCGATTCGTGTATTGTGTCTATGTCGAGCCGTGATAGGACTCCGACGTCCGTGAATCGACACTTCCATCGATTCATCTTGCAAACGTGCGAATTCTTTTGCAAGACGGGCTAAAGCATCCGCTAAAGCATTCTCTTTTCTAGGAATTTTGTAGATTGTCACATTTGGAATCGTTCCAACAACTGTATGGCATACCGGAAGTATTGTTCGAGTCTTGGCTTTAAAATTCGTCATCGTCCAGCAATCCGTTGAATGATTAACTCGTGAATCCCCGTAGATGTTGATGTCTCGTTATCCCCATTCGAATAGTTAATTCCAATCCCGTTATGAGGGCTTCGTATTCTCGCTTCATTGTTTGTACACGGTTCGTCAAGTGGTAGGAGTATCTTAACATCCCCCGCTCCGGTGTTATAAAGATTAGCCCGATTCCCGCCTTACCGGGCACTATCACTTGCGATTCTTCGTCTTTGTGTGTCGAAGATGCTCCGTCGAAATATAATTCCCAACGTAGATCATCGTGGTCTTCTAGGTTCATTATTTGTTCATCCGGCAAATCGTCATCGAGAGGAGATTCCGCCGCAAAGGGTGCGCTCGCGAGGAAGTCCGCTAAGACTCGTCCCTTTACGGCACGCGGAGGCACGAAAGTTATATCGAATTGCAATAATATCATCGACCATCCGGCAAGTCCGCCGGAAAGTGTTGGGCGAGTCATCAAGTATTGCAATGGATTAAACTTCGAGATCGAGTTAACCTTATGAGAAAGCATGTAGTGCCCGAGCTTTCGAGCGGCGAAGATCGGGGCCAAACAATGCTTTTCAATTGCGGGATACCTTACTTCCGTCGGAAGTAAACGACGGCTTAAGTAAGTAAAGAGCATTTTCTTTACCCTCATCATCGACCCTGGCCAACAGGGCTCCGAGAGAGTCATCTAAAGCCGCGGTGTAAAGTATCGCCGGTCTACCCGAGACCTGGGGTCGCTAAGACAGGAGGTGTCATTAAATATTGTTTAATGTCTTCGAAGGCCTTCTGGCATTTCTCTTCCCAAATAAATTTGGCGTTCTTTTTAACTAGTGCCGAGAAAGGCCGACACCTACTCGACAGTGTTCGAGATAAAGCGTCGAAGATATGCCGACTTCCCTTGAAAAGATCGTAGTTGTTTTAAGGTTTTGGGAGGCTGCATTTCTAAGATGGCTTTAATCTTCTCCGGTTCGGTTTCAATTCCATGATGTCGGACAACGAATCCTAAGAATTTCCCGGAGATGACGCCGAAGGCGCATTTTAAGGGATTCATCTTAAGGTTAAATTGTCTTAATCGTTCGAAAACAATTCTCAAATCATACGTGTGGTTTTCCTTTACTTTGCTTTTGATGACCACATCGTCCACGTAGCATTCGACTTGATTATGGATGAGATCATCAAAAATTCTTGTCATTGCTCTTTGGTAGGTTGCTCTGCGTTCTTCGAGTCCGAATGGCATCACCGTGTAGCAAAATACTCCGATCGGCGTTCGAATGCTATAAGCTTTTCATCTTCTAGAGCCATTTTTATCTCGGTTGTATCCCGAGGATCCATCCATGAATGAGAATATTTCATGTGTCGAAGCAATATCGATCATCGGCTTCGGAATCGGTAGAGGGAATTCATCTTTTGGACATGCCTTGTTTAAATCTCCGAAGTCTACACAAATTCCGATTTCGACCATTCTTCTTTCGATCGGCACTACATTGGCTAGCCAAGTCGGGTATTGTTCTTCACGGACAAATTTAGCGTCTATTAGCTTCTTAACTTCGGCTATGACTTGTTGTTCGATTTCTAGACGCATTCTTCGGGACCTTGTCCGATCGGAATGCAGTAGGATCCACTCCTAGCTTATGAACTGCAACCTCTGGAGCTAATCCTGGCATTTCATCGTAGCTCCAAGCAAAGCAGTCCTTAAATTCCATTAATAATTTGATTATTTCTTCGGAGTCTTCTTTGTTGAGTAAGGAGCTAACAAAGGTAGGTCTAGGCTCTTCGCTAGTACCTAAGTTAACTTCCGTCAACTCATCTATTGTAGATTTGATTTCTTCTTCGAATTCCGGTGGAGCGTCTCCAATTTGTAAATCTTCGAGTTCGTCTGTAGTTTCCATGCAGTTTTCATTGGACTTGCAAGTGACAACCAAGCAAAATTCAGTATCGTCAACTGATCCTACTGTGCCGAATCCGAGTCCATACTTTGAATTGGGTGGACGACCGGAATTGTTCCATAACTTTTCAAAATGTTGTGATTGGCCTTTTGTCTATTGTCGAGGTAAGAAACCACGTTGAATTAAATTTTGAACACAGGGAGAGTACCACTCAAAAGGTAATTCCATTAATTCTGATGAAGTGACATCTTCGAATTGTACATTATTTTCAGCTTTGGAGGAAGAAGCACCGCGGTAGAATTTGATCGGCTTTGCAGACCGTCACTACGTACCTCTTTGACCTCCATACCCTCGATCTTATTAGAATGGATCGTAGTTAGGGTCATAGTATGTACGTAGTGGTTAATCTTTTCGTACATTGATTTGTATTCTTCGTTCTTTTCATCTTCGAGGAGATCTTGTATTGCGGCTTCTTTCGACTTATTGCTGCCGCTTCTTGCTTGATTTCCTTTTCTTCTTCGTAACTATCTTCCCAATCAACATTGATGGCTGGTTTCCTCCGTCCGATTGTCCTAGTGTCTCTACCACGGCCTCGTCCCCGGCCTCGACCTCGGATGCGAGTTGTGGAGAAACCTTCACCATCTCGCCGGAAGGGAGTGCGTGAGTGATCGTTGGACTAGAACTTCAGGTTCTTCGTTGTCTCGAACTTTCTTTGCTTCATTTGTTACGGTATCTCCGGAGAAGATCGTTTTCTTTGGCGGTGCATAATAAGCCGCATCTTCATGGATTCCAATCTCATGTACGGAGAATGGTTGTAAGTCGCCTTTGATGCACCGTTCCCCTCCATCATAATATTTGATGCACCGGTGCAGAGATGATGGTACCATCCCGTTTTCCCGTATCCATGGTCGGCCCAAGAGAGCGTTGAACGACGTTTCGAATCGATTATGTGAAATTTTGCGGTTGTCTTTGCTAAGTCACCGGTTTTCATCGATAGCGTTATCGACCCGAGGGCTCTTTCTCCTTTCTCGGTTGAATCCTCTTAATAACATTTTGTCGGCCTCGAGCTCACGAGCATCAATTTCCAAGTATGCTAGTGTTCGAAGACTCATTATATTGATTGATGCTCCTAGATCCACCAATACTCTGGAGAGTGTAAACTTCCCAATTGTAACTGAAATGTACAACGGTCGGTTGTGATCCGTCGTCCCAAGTAGTAGGTCATTGTCCGTGAAGGTAACACCTCGTCGTTCCTTTAACGAGCAAACCTCATCTAAGGAATCTCCGGCCATTCGAGCTAAGCAAATTTCCGGATCAAGTAAGGCCTCGATCGAGCTTCCCTCATCTCCTTTGATAAGATGAGAGCATCGTAAATGCTCGGTTGGCCGGTAGTTTCCTAAGATGGGCTAGCACGTTGTAGTCCACTTTGTTTCCATGCGTCTCGGCTTCTTCTCGAACGGGTATCTCTTCCGCCGTGGTTGGTTCTTCTTGAACAACCACCTGCTTTCCTTTGTCTTTTGGACCCATTCTCGGAGGTAGAACTCTTCCACTTCTTAGGTTGACTTCGTAATTTCTTCGAATCTAGTGTTGAGTTTGTCGGTGTCTCCTCCCGAATCGGAATGACCGGCTCTTCCGGATTATCTTCAAAATCGAAGGCTCTAACTCTATCGTAACCGGAGCTCCTCGAAACTCGCGTATAGATCCGTTGCTTGTTGAACTCTCGTAGCCTCCTTGATGGATGTCTTCTTCGTCATTTTGCTCGTCGAGATCTTGTATGATTTGAGAATTGTTGTTGGTATCGAAGTCGATATCCGGATTGTCGCTAGTTACGTAATCGTTAGAAACAGTCAAAACGTAGCCAACGCCATCACCCTTATCATTATATGATCCCACCGAAGTGAGTAGATAATCATACAAAATCAGAGGTCCGAGGGATTTCTCCCCCGAATCGGAAACAACTATCCTAGGATAAGCAGCCCCTAGTCTAGCCTTAGGAATCTCGGTCCCCTCTTCTTCGTCAATTTTCTTCTTCTCTTCGATTGTCTCCTGTCGAGGGTGGTTCTTCTATCGCAAGTGATAAGTACCGGCTTAACAGGTCTCGAACTCGAATCGAAGCTCGCACCGAAGCGGTTCGGATGTTGTCTAAAATCTTCTTCGAAGACCTCGTCCGGGCGGTAGTCCATCCATCATCGGTTACATAGGGATCTATCGGAATGACGGGATCGGCTGAGATAACATCGACGGAACCTCCTTTCCGGGGTTCCTTCATGTACTCTTTCGGATTGTTATATTTCCTTTCCGAAGGTTGTCGTTGAGCCAACTTTTAAAGGTAATACAATCTTCTATCTTGTGCCCAAGCATCGGATGGTAGGGGCAAAAGTCGGGATCACCTTTCTTGTTGACTTCCTCTGGTCTTTTGGGCTCTGGCAGCCGGAAATCTGGAGTTTTCATTAAGCTGCGGAACATCTTCGGTACCGCTTCATTTTTGAACGGGTATTCTCTGCTCAGAAGCTCCCTCAATGTACGTTGCGGACGAGACGGTTGTTCATACTGCGGAGACGACTGATAGCTGGACCGGGGTTGCTGGTAATTTTGTTGTGGTTGCTGCGGCCGTTCTGGTGGTATTTGCATCGGTTGTTTGCCTTTGTCAACTGTTGCAACGATCCCGGATTTCTTTTCGAAGGTCTTCACCGGCTTTTGCTTGTCCGTCTTGTCGGCAAAACTTAATTGCTTCACCTCTTCTTGCAAGCTTCCGGCCTTGCTTAACAACTTCTCAAAAGTCTTAATAGTGAATCCCTCGAGGAGAAGTGCTATCGGGCCGTGAATGCTTTTAAGCAAGATGCCGATCGCATGTTGTTCTTGCAGCTTGTGGTTCACACTTCATGCTTAAATTTCTCCATCGAAGTATGTAATCCACTAGAGTTTCATTCGGCCTTTGTTTCTCTACCACTAAATCACCTATAGTGATGTGGTGCCGAGCTCCGACAAATCGCTTAATGAAGAGGCTCTCTAGCTCCGAGAATGTCTTCACCGAACCGTTGGGTAATTCGCATACCGGCCGAAGGCGATTCCCGACTGCATCGCTAACGAACCGTCGGAAGAGTGAGCGCATCGCTCCCGCCGGCATTGCAACAACTCGGCACGAAAGTGTGCAACATGCCTGTCGGGAGTTCCCGGTTCCGTCGAAGGTCTTAAACAGAGGTGGTACGAAGCCTTTCGGCATCGGATAGCGTCGAATTCTTCTCGGCAAGGTCTACCCGTCCGAATGGATGTCCCGTTCTTCGATTGTGCTAAGGCTTCTCGCACTCGCTACTCTACCAAGTTCTTGATATCCTTTTCGGGGATCATACTTCGCGCTGTATCCTTTTTCAACCGGTCATCCCCATCGACGGATGTAATCTCCTTTCCTCCGTCTACAATGTGAATGACCTCCGGGGTGTCTCTCTATGTGGTTGTACTTGACTCCGGAGAGTGGCCGGAGCTACGGCCATCTCTTCCATCCTCTTCGCCATTCGAGCGATCGTGTCGTCTTTTCCTAAAGTTGTCTTTTCATCGGCTCCGGCTCCTCTCTTCGCGGCCGCAGGAGCACCTCGAGAAGCCGATGAAGCTCGTGTCTCAACCATGTCGATTTCTCGCATATTCGTTGTCCATGAATTCCGATGAGTCGATCTCATCCCCGAACTTTTCTTCTCTTTCTTTTGCCAATAGTCGGATGTCGGTTCTCAACTTTTCCATGGCATCTTCTAGCGGAGCTTTCTGTGTATCTTTGTGGTTGTCATGCGATGGTTGCCGGGTCCTTTTTTCACGAGTCCCCTTCATCGCAAGTAGCACTTTCTTCGCATTCCAGCCTCCTCGGCGAGACTTTCTTTCTCGAGCCGTCGTTTCAATCTCAACTCGCCCCGTAGTGGGATGCCACACCATCCTTCTAGCAGCCGAAGGTCTAGGACCGCATGGTCCATCGGCCAAATGCCGGAAGGTGGTATCCTCCCTAATCCGTAATCCCGATACTACGACGAGCGGGCTAGCCTTCATTCTCTTGCTTGGCTTTTCTCGTCATGACGGCGGGCTCTACTCGGGGCCCAAGACGGGATTCGACCGGCACCCGCCCTATCCTTCGTAGAATTTCCGACACGGCGCGTTTTCCTTCCTTGCTAACTTTTCTACCAAAGTTTGCAGTCGAGCAAACGGCGTAGTTCTAGTTCTTTCTCGCGGCTATCGTTGTAGTATGCGGGCCGAGGTAATGTGGCAAAGCAATCTTGCGAACATTCTCCTCATCCTCTCGCGGCGGAGAGGGGATGGAACCCGCTTCCTCCTAAAAGTGGTATGTAGTCGGACGGTGGTGTATATTCCGGTAGCGGTGTATATTCCGGCAACTCGGAATTTCCTCCAGAAGGCAATCTCGGCAGCTCCGGCTTCCCCGGCGATCCTTCTATTTCTATTTCTTCTTTGGGTTCTGTCGGCCGACGGAATCTTCGAACCGGACCCGATTTCGAAGACGGAAGGTCTTACGAGAAGATCTCGTACCCTCCACGGTAATAGTTTTACCATAATTCCGGATTTCTTTCCCTTCGATTTGGCGTGAAGTCGGGGTAGGTGCGAAACAACTAGACCAGCTGGGGGTAGTAAGAATCAGTCCTCCTGCGGACGGCAGTATTCCTCCTAGTCGGGACCCTTTGCAGGGAGGAAACTCTTGGGTCGACCTAAGGTCGAACTCGAGCGGTGGCTCCTCGCCTTCGAGATACCTTGTTCGTCGCTGCAAAAGGGAGACGTCGGTGACCTCGACGTTCGTGTTTTCAAATCCTCGTCCAAATCGGATGACCCCATTGTCGGGCGACTCATCCTTATAGACAGCGAAGTCCAGATCCGTTAGCTGAAGGAGAAAATCAGCTTCGGGGCTTCCATTTCGCAGGTAGATTCTCGGTTGTCGGTCCCAGTTATGCTTCTTTTCTTTAGGACGAAAAGAAAGGAATTGAAAAGAGTCCGAACTCATTCTTTGTTCATGTATTTATAAAAAGAATCATTTGTTAAAAGAATCACTTATTAGAGGGTTTGTTTATTTAGAACAGAATGTTCAAAGGTATAGAGAAGGTAAGGAATCCGATTCAGAGTTAGAAAGGAAAAGAAAGTCTTAAGCAAGACTTCTCGACTCGAAGGATCATTCCTAAACTAACACCTATTGGGGGTCCACCCCACCTCAAAAATGAGGTAAAAGGATCTCGAACCTCTCTCGTTTAGGGGTGTCTACAACAGTGGCTCCTAAATCCGAGAGAATGTTGAGCTATACTCATTCAAGATAGAAATGAACATAGTATTCCAACGGAAAGAAGGGTAGTTTGATCCACATGGGACATGGATACACTACCGATTTTCGAAAGCGAATTATCTCGATTATAATGGAGAGAGGAATTTTCCTCAACCGGAGTCGCCAGAAGTTGTCGGCATATTTTTAGGTTGTGTGTTTTATTTTGAAAAGGGGTCGCCTAACAGAAGTTGTCGGCGAATTTTTAATTTAGTTTAAATAAATAATTTGAAAAGTAGTATTTGATTTTGAAAATAATTTTAAGTTTGAAAAATTTTAAGATATGAAATCAAACTGATCTCACATCCCAAATAGTTTATATAAACGAATACCACACCACAAACCGTGTATCTATCCCTAAGGATAGACACATCGCTTGATGGTGGGGCTCGATTAAATAAACTAGAAGATTTCGTGACATCCGTTTGGTCCGCGAACCAATTTTATAAGCCGACAAATTTCCTCGCTTAATATGAAAGTATTAAACGGGGTTTATATTACCCGGGTTCTTTAAAATTCCCTATAAGGGCAAGCCCCTATAGTTAATTACATCTTAAGTGACAGGAATCACCTAAGAAAACTCTCGATAATAATCAATAATTCTGCTCTCAGGAATTTCAAAGTTTAAGGTTTTCAAAGATTGAATTTTGGAATTTCAATAGGGAATGGATCAAGTTTGGAACATTTTGTTTTGTGAATCCAAAGGAAGAAAGGTAGGAGAAATCACTGATTCGAAGTGAACTTCGGTAATTTCCCGACTATCCTATTGTTTGGCTTGAATTTAGGAAAGTCCTAACATTTATTTAAATGTTTTGATTTTGCCAATTTTAATTAATTAGGACTTATATTTATATGATAGAATCATACAAATAGCCTCGAAGATGTGAGGGTTTATGTCGTATCGGACGACTACCTCGGAATCTTAAAACCGGCTAGGGCTTAATTTGCAATGCAAATGCCTAACGAAGAGTTGAGGATTTATGTTGCACTAGGCAAGCTACCTCGAAGTCCTATGGCTTTGTTGTTTAATTCTAAGAAGGTTTTGCTGAAGTAGACTCAGGTTTTGCTGATGACGATGGTCGTGCTGCCCACCATGCTCCGAGCTCCTTGTTGTTGCAGAGGTTTAGTTTTAGAAATCATAAATCAGGGGATGAGAAAAGTGTTTTGGTTTAGAGAAGATCTTAATTTCCAAGTGTTTTGTATTTTGATTAAAACAAATCTTAAAGTTGATTATAACGACACCGGTTAAGATCCCACGGTTCCATCCTTCCGGCATCATTATTTTTATCGGATTCACTTAGTCCGGATGAATTTGCTAAACTCAACTCGAATGAGTTCCACACTTTCATTTAGCACCGTGGAAATCCCGTTAGCAACACGTAGGTTACATCATCCGAGGTATTCCCGATCATCCAACAAGACGTTTTAATTTAGTTGTAATTGTAGTTTTGTGTTTCGTTTGTGATTAAATTTTGAGTTGTTTTATATTTTGAAATGTTGTGGCGGTGAATTTTATCTTGCAATGACTTTTAACTTAGTTTTGGTTTCAGTTTTAGTGGACTATCCTAAAGGTGTGGGTTTTCATGCAACAGATTGTTTTATCATGCAAGAAAAGTAAAGTGCATCCGCAATAAAGTAAATTGCAGGGAAGTAAATTGCAAGAAAGTAAATCGCAATAAAATAAAAGCGTACTCCGGAGGGTCTTCCCGTCATCCCAAGCTACACTTAAAACACAATTAGAATATTTAAGCAAGTTCCTAGGTAAAGCTAAGGGAAAGGTATGGTTTTCTACCAAATTCCTAATCCTATAGCTAGTCATCTCCTATGACGTCTAGGTTCTTTGTGTTTTTTGTTTGAGAACGATTTTATTCATCAAAGAACAATTAAATCCAATTGTTCTTATAAATATCCTATCATATTGAGGAAGTGCTTAAGAAGAATCTTAAACATCTTTTCAATATTTCTAGGATTGTTTAAAGTCCAAATGAATTTAATTATATAAATGAATTAATCGTCCAAGGATTTAAGTTTTGTTGTTATCTTGCTTCAGTGAACTAGGACATTTCGAATATCCTATGAGTGAAGTAACACTTCATTTAATGTTCCATTTAGAGTTATAATAATCAAAGCTTTCAAGGGTAAATTAAGTATTCAAATGATTTGATTTAAGTTAAAGGGTTTAAATTTGAATAGTTGTTCAAGTTGCTTTACATTTATTTTGAATTCTTTATGTCTTAAGTTATGTTATATTTAATTCAACTTAATTTAATTGAGTTTTAATTTAACTTAATTTAATTGAGTTTGATTTGATGTTAAATTAATTTAATTTGATTTGATTTAATTTTAATTTAATTTTATTTAATTTAATTTAATTTAATTTAATTTAATTTAATTTGATTTGATGTTTAATTAATTTGATTTGATTTAATTTAATTTAATTATTTAATTTAATTTAATTTAATTTAATTATTTAATTTAATTTACTTAATTTAATTTAATTATTTAATTTAATTTAATTTAATTTGATTGTTTAATTAATTTAATTTGATTTAATTTAATTTAATTTAATTGCTTGATTTAATTTAATTTATTTTAATTTAATTTAATTTAATTTAATTTAATTTTAATTTAATTTAATTTAATTTTTAATTTTTTATTGAAATTTTTTTAAAAGAGTTTAATAATTAAGTCTTTTAATATTTTAAATTTGAGTTATCATTTTAATTAAGAGTTAAGTGTTAATGATATAATTAGTTTAGGGATTTTTTAAATTAAAGAATAAATCTCTTCCTAATAAATATCCCTATTTTAATAATTCCAATTTTATTATTCTTCCAAATTTAATCAATTATTTAATTAAGGTTTAATCATTTTAAAATTGTTTAATGGGTTTCTACCCTTTAATTATTTAAATTTCAATCATCCAAATCAGATTAGGATCAAATATTTTACTTGTTAATTTTTTATTAAACCTAAAGTTTTAATTAAGGGTTAAAATTTTAATTACCATTTTGCCCTCCAAGCTTAATAATTTCATAACTCACTAAATTGAACTCAAATGAACTTGAAATTTTTATGTGACTTCCCTCATATGTCAATAAAGACATGAGAGGAGAAAATGTGATTTTTCTGTATTTAATTTATTTATATAATTATTTTTGGTGAAAAATAGAGATTTCCAAGGGAAATTTAATAACATGACCAAGGGAAAGTTTCTGTCCTTAAGAAAATTAGGGGACATTCCTAATGACCAGAGAAGCACTTGGACCAATTTTGGTGATTTTTTTGAATTATATTATTTTTATTATAATTATTTTAAGTTTTGGAGTGTTAATTAATTTAAAAATAAAATAAATGTTGAAAAATGAATTTTATATTTTTCAAAAATCTCTCTGATATCAAGGAAACCAGAGAAGCAAATTTTGCAATTTTGTGATTTTTCTATGATTTATTATAATTATTTTAGTGAAAATGCTAGAAAATACATTTTTTAATTTTAAAAATATCCTAAAGCTTTAAAATTTAATATCTCACCAAATAGACCTAAGAAAAATATGGGGTTTGTTCCTAAGTGATTAAAATTCAAAATGTGACATTTTGGTGAATTTTATTATTTTTGTGATTTTTATTATTTTTTAATTATTAAAAATATTAAAATATTATTAAAAATCAACTTTTTTAGAAAATTGAAATTTTAATTTTCTTAGGTTTCCCTGATATCAGAGAGGCTCCAAAACTAATTTGGTGAATTTTTGAAAAGTATTTTAAAAGTTATGAATTTTTTAAAGTTTAAAATGGCTAAGTGACTTAATCAACCCAATTAGTGGGGCTAACCAAGTCCAATTGACCTCAAATTTTTATGGTGGATTCCTCTGATCCTAAAGGTCAGTGGAGAATTGATTTCAAGTCAATTTGATGCATGGTTAACTCTAATTAATTAAAGACATATTTTGGGTGTTTAAGCCAATTAGTGGTTGTTTTGAATGAACTAAGACAAAATCTATTTTTCCTAGTGGTTCTCTCGGTCATAAGGAACATCACCAAATTTTCCTAGAATTTATTTCACAACATGCTATTTACTGGAATTAAAATACTCAAAACAAGTGACCCGAACTTGAAAAATCAAGAACTCTTTATAGGATGGCCTCGACTTTGGAAAATTCGGGGAATGTTCCCAAATTCGGAGGCTTCAAAAGCCCTATGATCTCATGCCATGGTGAATTGTATGCATGCATGGAGAATTAAAATAATGCAGAGAGTAAATAAATTATAAAAAATAAAATACTCGATGAAATTAAATGATTTCTTTTCCACATTATTCTCCTCTCGTTCACCGAGCAAGAGGGTATTTTTATTTTATTTTTCCGATTTTTCTACACGTAGATATGAATTTTTGAAGTTTAGGGAATTAAATAAATAAGAAAATACCCTAATTTCCTATTTATCCACGCGGCGCCGCCGCATCCTCGCAGCCTCCGAAAGGCCACGCGGCGCGCTCCCATTCGACGCCGCCACTCGAGTCGCCAGCCCGGGCCCCGCGGTTCTCGTACCGTCTCCCGGTCCGACGCCATCCGAGCCGTCCGTCCGCGCGTGTATCGAATGGACGCGCATCCGTTCATCGTCCCCAAGTGTTCTCACCCGAGAGCCGTCCACACTAAATCCCTAAGATCTCACTCGATTCTCAATGGATTTTTATGTTCTTATACTCTATGGATTCGTCTCGAAGAGACGAACACATCTATACTAAGCACATGCATCGAAACTAAGGCATTTGAAATAGAGATTCTCCGAAGCTCGGGATGAAGAATTAGCTCATACCTTGGCTCGGAGAAGTATGGCTTCAATCCGAGAGTTGTCGCACCTTCGATCGGATCCCAGCAAGCTCCGGATGAAGTCTCCTGGTCTCGTGAATCGTCCGGATATGATTTCGACCAAGCCCGATCACAAAGCTTCGGAGGCCGGAGCAACCGGGTGGCCCGGAGATGGGGCTTTTGATGGTGGACACCTTCCCTTGGTCCGGTGAAGGTGTAGAGCCAATCAATTTGGGAATTGGCTCACCGTGGAGAAGTGTCCCGGTTTTGGGTGGAATTTCAACTCCGAAATCGAGCTTACGCAGGAGAAATGGCAGGGGGATTTCACCTGGGATCAAGTGCTCTAAGGGTGGAGGAGTGTCCGGAACAATTTTGGCAGCAGTTTTGGCAAGGTTTGTGCTTCTCTCCTTCTCATGGCCGAGAGGGGCGGAGTTTAAATAGAGCCGGTTGGGGCCTCCGTGGGGAGTTAGGGCTCGGGATCACCGCTCCGCTGAGGAGAAGAACGACCATGGTGACCACTGGGCATGGGGCCGCTCAGCAAGTGAGAATTTTAATGTTGGCTCACATGTGAGCTCTCGGCCATGGTGTTTTCCGCGGCCTGGTGGCCGGCCGGCCAGCAATGGTCACCATCTTCGGTCGTGGGTCGTGGTCGGAGGTTTGTGCAATCAATCGGCCATGGACATGTGTAAAGGCTTTGATCCAAAGTAGAATGGGGCATGGCTAGTTTTGAGTCTAAATGGGTCAATCCACCCATTTGGGCTTGGTGCACCCTTCAAGGTGGCTTTGGATGCTGTGGGGGATCAAAGGGATCACTGGTTTGGCATGGAGAAGTCTCCATCCAAATATATTTGGATTAAATTTAAGTTTAGTGTGAAACATGATTAAGGCTAATGAGCTTTAGGGATTAAGGAAAGCCCCCCTCTTCTTACCCAATATGGCATGGTGGAGTGTCCAAAGCTCTCATGGCTCACATGTGGCTCATGCATGGCTTCATGGCTCACCTTTGGCTCTGGCAAAAAGTTCGGTCAATTTCATAAAAAAGGATTTTAAGGATTTTGGATAATTTGGTGGAAATTTGGATGAAGCTTCATTTAGAAATATTTGATCATTGGTTTAGGACTTAGGGATGATTTTAATTGAAAATATGATGAGGGGAAATGTCATATGGGCTTTGGAAGAATTTTTGGGGTTTTGGATTTGGTGGAAGTGGGCTTTTAAAATGGTTTAAGGAATGGGCCCTTAAGTTTAAAAATGAATTTATGGATGGGAATTTTGTAAAGAGGTTGGGCCAAATAATTGTTGGGTTTAGCTCATGGATGTGTCATGAGTGATTTGAAACAAATTTGGGGTAGTTTGGGCTTGAATCGGGTTGAATTTGGGTTAGGCTTGGGCTTAGGTCAAAAATGGGCCTTTTAACCTTGGGTTGAGTTTGAGTGGGGTTTGGGTTCAAATTTTGGGCAAATCATGTTAGGGTTTTGTTTGTGGGAATGTTAAGGAAGATTTAGAAATTATTTGAGGTTAATTGGAGTTGAATTGGGTGAGTTTGGGTTAAGTTTGGGTCATGGGTCCAAATTGGGCTTTAAGGCCAAAAGTGAAATTGGATCCAAATGTCAATCAAATTGGACTTGGATTTGATCTAGATTGGTATTGGGAATGTTGAATTGAAGTTTAGAATTGGATTGGACCAGAATTTGGGTCAATTGGATAGGTTTGGTTTGACATTGGGTTCACTTTGGGTTAAAATGGAGTCAAATTGGGGGTTTTGACAAAAGTAAGGTAAATTGACAAAATTGGCCCATGGTGTAGTTGGACAAAATGAAATTGGGAATATTTAGGATTTTCTGGAATTTTCTGGGAATTTTCTGAATTTTTGGATTTTTAGGCCAAGAGGGGTATTTTGGGTATTTGGAGGGTATTGGGAGGTATTTTTGGAATTTTTGGTATTTTTGGGTATGGATGATCAATTTGAGTGATGTGGAGATGTTTGGGATTGATTTTGGAAAATTTTGGGTAATTTGGAGATTTTGCAAAAATTTGGGTAATTTCAGAGGTTTTGGGTAGGTTTAGTAGGTGTAGGGTCCCGGGGTCAAAAATCGAAAATTTGGGAAATTGAAGATTGGGTGAATTTGGGTGGAAAGAAGTCATTTTGGTTGAGCCATGAAGCCATATCAAGCCCATATGAGCCATGAAAGGACTCATTTGAGGCATTCACTATGTTGTTCCTAACCCTCTTAGCCAAGGGCTTAGGGGTTAAGGACCATCCATGTGAATCACCTACATGAGTCAGGAGGTTAAGTTGGGTATGGGTATGGTTTTAGGAAGTGTGTGGAAATGTAGTGTGTAAGTGTAGTGTGTATGTCAGCCCCTTCACCAGACCAGGCCACCCAGGGCAGTCCTAAGGCCAAAGAGTCCTTCAGGAACTCATCCTTTAAACTTTCACATTTGATTTCAACCCTCTAGGTGATTAGGGGTCTACAGTCAAGTTTGTGGAGTTTGCAGGGAGTTGAGAAGTGGTTTGAATTTCTAAAAGGTGGGTCCCAATTCTAGTCCTCTAAGATAGTCAAAGGAAAAGCCTAAGGCTAGATCCTAAGTACTAAAGAGAAGAAGGGAAGACCCCATCAAAAATGAGGTCAACAAACACAAACAAAAAACATCCATAAATAATATAAAAACAAACTAAAGTAGCTCAGCAACTATTACATCAGTCACAATTACAAAAGAATAGTCCACTTAACAACCAAAAATAGTAAATAAACAACTCATACAGAATAAAAAATCTAACACACATCACATAACAAAACACAACACAACATAAACAAAACATCAATCCTAATCCTCATCTTCTTCCTCAGCGTCATCTCCTTCATTCCAGGTACGAGTAGGCTTATATTGGGTAAAGTATGGATGTGAGGGTAACACAACACTATAGTCACCTCTGATCAATATATCCACATAACTGTGATAGTTCTCCTCATACTCACTATGTATCTGAAGATAATTCCCAATATGATCTACTTTACGTTCTATATCATGAACTCGATCCGTAATATATTTGATATTATTTTCATTTTATTTAAAAGTTTTATTTGTAAATCTGAAAACTTCTTGGTGATGCCTGAGATGTGGAAGCACGAGATGTCGAAGCAGCAGAAGTAGATGCACTTGAAGCTCTATAGAGTCCTCCTCTCCAACCAAAAAGAGAATGCTCAGCATATCACATTCACACTAGAAATAAGCTTAAGAGGCTGAAGGACCTCTTCCCATTTTTCGGATCTTACATCATCCCGCTCACATAATGAATGTATAAGGGAAACAAATCCCATACCTGCAGTGGTGGGAGCTCAGGTAGACATCCAAATACAATCATAAATAATCTTCCCAATATCGATCGACTTCCCCTGCTGGATACAAAAATTTAGTGTATCAATTTCTCTCGTCGCCTCACTCAGATGATTAGTAAGAATCAACTAATATGATATGAAAAAATGCCAGTCTTTAGAGGTGGCATTTAACTTTGAAGCAAGGAAGTTAACTCTTCTCTAATTAGTTATTTTCCAAAATCCCATTCCATCAATCAAAGTAGAAATGATTTCATCTAATTCTTCCTCCATAGGATTTTAATTCGAGTATAAACAAAATGTATCCGGTAGTAGCAAATAAAATTTGTTTATTACCTTAAGAGTGAAATGAACCAACTGTCCTCGTACTAGCACAAAGTTTATTCTGACTCCGGGAGATTTGCATAGAACTCCTACACAACAGAAATAACCGCTACAGCCGAGAAGCAGCAAAATCTATCCCAAAGACGTCTAATGATCATATCTTCTATCACTCCACCGGGTTATCAAAACCTCACTCCTGAATCGGTTTACGTGATTGTAGAGCTTGCACGTAAAGATCCCGAGCCTTTGAACTTACAAACTTGTCTAAATCAAAAGTGGATCTCGCCTTACTTCTCTATGGTGCCATTTCTAAAATTTACATAAAAATTACCATAAATTCTAATTTTAACCTTAAATCACTAAACTCAACTTCTAAAGGCTTAAACTACTAAATCCAAGAAATTTCCAAAGCTTTTTCCTTAAATTTTCATCATGAATAGTGATTTTTATATTTCTCCAAAATGCACTAAAACTATATGGTGTAAATCAAAAAAAATTATATAGGAGTAGGGTTCTTACCTTAAGAAGATCAAATCTAGCAAATTCCCCTTGAAATGGCTCAAAACTCTAAAATCTTGGTGATGCCTTAACTTCATAGATCGTGAACTCCGAACGAAGAAGTTGATAGGGGAGAAAAAATTGTGATTTTTTGGGTTATTAAAACCTGAAAATTGAAATTCACAAACCGGTGCCAAAGCGTGAAAGTTCAGCGCTTAGTTGCGATGCACTGGCACGTAAGAGTGGGGTCTTGATACTTACTCGCGAATTCGTTGTTTTGGATTTTTTTCGATAAATACACATTTTTGCTCATTTAATAAACCCTAAATTGTTTTAATAAGTTTATCATCTCCTTAAGATAATCGTATCTCCAGAATTACGCTTTAATAAATTAAAAATGGATTCAATTCAAGTTTCACATAAACACAAACTCTTTACTAAATAAATAAAAAAATTAGAAATATAAACAACAAGTCTTTAATCCAAGAACCTTATATAAGATCTCATCTTTTATGCTCACATTTAAACACTTAAACAAACACACAAAAAATACTTAAAACACAAAAAAGTTTATAACACATAACAAAACAGAAAACACTAAACCCTCACACTTAACACGACTGACTAACACTTAACACAACATAAGAACTTAATTCCATTCTCCTTTAGGTGGAACATATCCAGAACCTTCATTAGTTCTATCAAAACCATTTGGTATATAGATTTGATAGAACGAGAGATGGTTGAAAACTCTTACTGAATCTTCTTCTATCCACTTGTTCTTCAAAAACTTCATTTTATATGCCTCTTCAACATGACTAGTATGACAAAATTGCATCTTTAATTTCCATCCAATATGTGTTAAATGTACGTCATGCTCATTTACCTTTGCTTCGATTAATGCAACATCAGCCTCGGTCTTTGCAATCTTCTCTAATATTCCTTGAACACTAACGACTAGAAATCTATTATATAACACTTGTGCACTCCCACAAATGAACTTCTTATTTGCATCATCTTTCTTCTTAATTTTACTTGCTCAAGAAGACATTTTTCTAATTTAAACTCTTCTTTAAGGTTCTTGAGATGGAAATTTGGAATGAGATGAATATCCTTTAATTTGGCACATATTTATAGACTTTAGATGCTTCAAAAACCATCCTCCCATGTTCAAAGACCATCAAATAATATTCCATACAACTTCCCGATGATAATGGCTTCTAGAACATCATTTTTCACATTTTTCATAACTCTGGCACCTAAGCACCGACTGCTGGTGCTTAGCCGCCAGTGCTCAATTTAGCACATGTCTGCTAAACATTTTAATAATCATTTTAACTCATCCAATTTATCAATTAAAGTCTCATTAATCTCCAATAACATAATATAATTAAAATACTACCATATAATTCTTACTTCGAACCAAACAAAACACACAAAACAAACTAAAAAAAAAGCACACCGATAACTATGTGTTGCTTTTCACAAAGTGCTTAGTTTTACGTCGTCATCCCGACATATCTAATATTTATTTTGGGTGACCCAACATTAATTCTCATCAAGTTTAAGTTGACCTACTGAGAAATAAGGTTTAATTCAATGAAAATATTTTCTCAGTTGTAGGATCTTTAATATCCACAACTTCATAGGGATAAACTTTTACACAATAAATTAGCCCATCCACCTAGACTTAAATATTTGAGCAAATAATCTTTATTTGGCATTGTATAGTAAAACTTGTTGTCCTGGCTCAATATTTTTTCAGAATCCTACGATCATGCCACATCTTCATATTTTCTTTATATATCTTAGCACTTTCATATGATTCATTCCTTATCTACTCAAGCTAATTTAATTACAATAATCTTTTCTCAATAGAATCCATTCAATTATAATTGAACTCTTTAATAGCCCGATATTCTTTATACTCAAGTTCAAATGGTAAATGACAAGCTTTCCTAAAAATTAGCCTATTTGGGGACAATCCTATAGGTGTCCTATATGCAGTCCTATAAGCCCACAAAGAAAAAATCCAGTTTGATTGACCAATCCTTTTTGTTTGGATTAACAGATTTTTCTAAAATTCATTTAATTTCATGAATGGATAATTCAACCAAACCAATATTATGAGGATGATAAGCAATAACAATATTATGGATGATATGATATTTCTTTACTAATTTCTCTATAATTGTATTTCTAAATTGACGTCCCATATCAATTATGATTACTCATGGCATTCCAAATTTACAGAATATGTTCTTTCTTAAAAACTTTACAACACTTCGAGCATTACATCGAGGTAAAGCAACAACTTCTATCCATTTAGATACATAGTTCTAATTAAATATGATGTTAATTTATCAAAAGAAAATACTATAGCTAATAACTCTTTCTCAGTTGTGTTATAATTAATCTGAGCTTCATTAAGAGTTCTACTAGCATTGTAGATCACTTCGAAAATTTTATCATGTTTTTTTTCCTAATCCTTCAATAGCAAAATCACTTTCATCACACATTAATTCAAAAGGTTTTTCCCATTTTGGTTAAATAATAACTGGTGTAGTGACTAATTTCCCTTTTAACAACACAATAGCTTTTAAGCATTATTCATCAAAATTAAAAATTACATCTTTTTTCAATAATTGGTATAGAGGCTTAACAATTTTGGAAAAGTCTTTAATATAAATCCTGTAGAATCCAGCGTGTCCCAAAAAAATATTAATCTCACTTACATTAGTTGAGCATGGTAAATTAATGATCACTTGAATTTTTATGTCCTATAAAATTTTACAGGGTCTACTTGCATACCTTTTTCTGAAATATTAGGTCCTATAAAATTTCCTCCACCTACCATAAATTGGCATTTTTCTCAATTAAGGACTAAGTTTGTTTCTTGACAGCATTTTAGAACTTTAGATAAATGTTCTAAACATGATTCAAATGTGATTCTAAACACTGAAAAATCATCCAATAAAATTATAATTCCATTTTCAATTAAATCACAAAAAAATGCCATCATACATCTTTGAAATGTAGCAGGGGCATTACACAAACCAAAGTGCATTCTTCTAAAAGCAAAAGTATCATAAGGACTGGTAAACATTGTTTTTCTTGATCTTTAGGAGTAATTTGTATTTGGTGATAATCAATGAATCCATCCAGAAAATAAAATTATTTATGCCCAGCTAGTCTCTTGAATATTTGATCAAGAAAGGGAAGTGGAAAATGATCTTTCCCGGTGGCAAGATTTAATTTTCTATAGTTAATGCATATTCATCATCCTGTAGCTTATCTTGTTGGTATTAGTTCATTCTTCTCATTAATAGTTACAGTAACTCCTCCTTTCTTAGGAACATAGTGAATTGGACTAACCCATGCACTATCTAAAATAGGGTAGAAAATTCCAACATCTAGCCACTTTAAAATTTCTTTCTTAAGAACATCATTTATAAAAAGATTTAATCTTCTTTGGGGATCATCCCTGGGTTTGCAGTTTTCTTTCATAAGGATTTTGTGCATACAAATTGAAGTACAGATTCATTTAATATCAATTATGGTCCATCCAAAGGCTTTCTTATATTTCTTTAAAGTTTCAAGCAAACTCTCTTCTTCTTTAGTAGTTAATTTTGAGGAAATTATAACAGGAAAAGTTGAGGAATCACCTAAGAAAGCATATTTTAAATCTTTAGGAAGTAACTTTAGTTCAAGTTCAGGAGTTTTTTCAATTGATGAACTAAAAGATTGATCTTTCTTTGTCATGTCCAAAACTTCAAAACTTTCTTGAACATAATATAAATTTTCCTTATTAAAATCATCACAATATTGTGCTTCCTTTTCTTGCTCTTGTTCCAATTTTTCACTTCAAATTTTTCTTTATATGCTTCTTTGAAATGACATTCACTCATATATCTCATTACATCCATCCTGAAACATTCATCATCTTTATATTTTGTAGGATATTTTATTGATTTTGAAATATTACATGTCACAGTTTGATTATTAACAAGAATAGTTAATTCCCCATTATGCACATCTATCATTGCTCTTCCTGTAGCTAGGAAAGTTATCCCAAAAATAATCTTTATCTTTTATCTTCCTTCATATCTTGCACAATGAAATCAACAAGAAAGATAAATTAATCAACTTTTACTAAAACATCTTCTATAACTCGTTTAAGATTGAACGATCTGCTAACTACAGAGTAACAATAGTCGGGGTTATTTCTCCTAATCCCAGTCTTTTAAATAAAGATAATGACATAATATTAATGCTTGCACCTAAATCACATAAAGCTTTCTCATAAAATTTGTCTCCGATTGCACATGGAATTTTGAAGCTACCATGATCATTAAGCTTTTCAGGAAATTTCTTTTGAATTATTGCACTGCATTCTTCACTACGTGCAACAGTCTCATTATCATAAAACTTCATTTTTATGTTGAGGATATCATTCATAAACTTCACATAACTTGGCATTTTTTCTAAGACTTCAGCAAATGAAATATTAATTGTAAGTTTCTGAAAAACTTCCAAAAAATTTGAAAATTTCTTATCAAACTTTTTTTTGTCAAAGTCTCTAAAGAAATGGTGGTGGTGGCTTTTCTAAATCATTTTTCAGTGGAGAAATAAGTCTTTCCAAACCTTTTTGAGTGTCATCTTTTGGTTCTTCAATCCCTTCTTTCTCTACATCAATGTCTTTTTGAACTCTACCTTCCAACTTTCTTCCACTTCTTAGTTGAACAGCTTTTACTTGCACTTTATTTTTGTCTCTTGGATTTATCTTTGTATTACTAGGAAGCGTTCTTTGGTATCTATTACTTAATGAATTAGTCATTTTTCCTAATTAATTCACAATATTTCTAATTGTAGCTCATTGAATTTGTAATTGATTTACCATTTGTAACACCACTTCTTCCATAGACAACTTCTTCTCCTTAAATTGTGATGTACAGTTAAAACATGGAGGATAAGTGGGTCTATAATTATTATTCTCTTGGTTGTTTCAGTTCCCCAATTGGTTTACTTGATTGTTCCCCCATTGTTGATTACTACCAACCTGATTATTGTTATTCTAATTAAATTTTATAATAATTGAAATATGTGTTATTAGGCTTATTTTTAGCATTCAAAGTTGTTAATGATATTTGAGAATCTACCATTTGGCCTAATGAATTTTCTTCTATCATTGAAACTGGTTAAGAAAAACTCATTCCAAATTAGTCTATTTTCCTTGAAATTGCAGCAAGTTGATTTGCTAACATTGCAAAAGCACGAGATTCATGAAGAAAGGATACCTTTTTAGGATTTACCCTCTCAGAATGCCACTAAAAATTTTTTGTACCCATTTCTTCAATTAAGGCATATACATCATTAAACTCTTTAGACATCAATAAACCACAACAGTAGCATCGATAAAATATCTAAGAGACCCAACTAATCCATTATAAAAAGTTTGAATTATTAACCAATCTAGTATAGAATGTTGTGGGCGCTTTCTATGGAGATCCTTAAAACGTTCGCATGCTTCATAAATAGATTCCCCTTCAAACTGGCAAAATGATGAAATATCATTTCTAAGTTTTGTATTCTTTGATGGTGGAAAATATTTAGCGAGAAACCTTTGCGCTAAATCACCCTAAGTTTTGATAGATCCAGGTGCTAACAAATTTAACCACATCTTATCTTTATCACTTAATGAGAAATGAAAAATTCTAAGTCTAATAGCATCATCCAAAACACCATCATATTTAAATGTCGCACACAATTCTAGAAAATTGGCAAGTTGTAAATTTGGATCTTTAGTTTGTGTCCCCTAAACTGATTATTAGATATCATTTCGATATTAACAGGTTTAATTTCAAATGAATTAGCCGCTACAGCAAGATATTGAATACTACCATGAAATTCATCCACTGTAGGGTTAGCATAATCTCTTAAAGGTTCAAATTCTTCATGGCTTTCAGCATTTTAATTATTTTGATTCGCCATTTCTTGAATATTTTGTCTTTTATTGTATTTTTCATTTTTTGATTTTTTGTATAATCCTTTCTAATTCAAAATTGTAAGGCACAAGTCCTTCAGAACCTGAACTACGCATACATTATTATAAAACACAATAAAGTAAAATCAAACAACAAAAATAACAGTTTCCTAAAATAAATCTAACAGGTTTAAATAAGACTTTAAAAAATAAAAATTAGTTTTTCTTAAAATTTTATTTTCAAATATTATTTAACTTTTTTTCCCCAGCAATGGCTCCAAAAACTTGATCCTGAATACTTATGCTTACATTTTATACATGAATTTATACTTCTTTTTAATGATATCTTTTTCTTTACAACGATGCCAAAAACTTGATGTCATTGTAAATAAGAGTTTTAATTGATATTATAAAATGGGATACTACACAAATATTCATATTATTATCAAGTAAGATAGGACTTTTTGATTAAGCCTGAGATATCGAACCCGCAGGGAAAGTGTTAGATACAGAAACTAGAGAAATAAATTTTTACTGTTTAAGAAAGATCTTACTCAAACAAAAGATAATATTTAGGATAGAAAATTTAATTTTTGTATTAATTTTAATAATTTGAAATGAAAGTAAACAACTATTTTAACTAGATTTTTGTAAGATTAAACTAAATGTAAATAAAAAATATTTTTCCTTATTATGAATCATATCAAGACATGTTTTATTGTGGAAGTATTTAAGATGTGTTGTGCCAAAAAAGAGCAATTATATTCTTTACGCTTACGAGAGATGCTATAAAGAATAAAGGTTAATCAATTGTTTTATAAATCTTGATGACAGGTTAGGAAGTGTCGTTGCATTTTTATGTTTTAGGAGCTACCCAGTAGAAGATGTCAGTCACCAGAATCGAAATCTCGTCGCCCGCTTCGGAAGAACTTTTAATTTAAGTAGAAATTTAGTTTAAGGAAAACATATGAAGTCAAATTGATATCATATCCCTAATAGTTTAGATAATGAAGCACTATATATCAAGCTACACATCTATCATGAAAGATAGGGACGTTGCTCAATAGTGAGGCATAATTAAATAAACTAGAAAATCAATGGCATCTGTTTGGTCTACAAAACCTGTATTTTGATTGACAGATTTCCATATTTAATATGAAAAGGAACTAAATAGGGTTTATATTAATACTGGGTTCGTTTAAGTTTCCTATAATGGCAAGCCCTTATAGTTAATTACATCTTAAATAGCCAAACTAACGTAAGAAAACTTTCAATAAAGATCAAGAAAGATATTTTTTCGACTTCAATTGGGTAAGGATTTTTCAACGAAATTGTGGTGATCGGAATCCAATGGGTGAAAGGTTAAATTTTTTGAACAAATGATTATAGGAATCCAAAGGAGGAAGAACTTGGAGATGTCATGGATCCAAGAGGAAATCTTGGTGACTTCCTGATCTATCCTATTGTTTGGCTTCATTTCGAGAAAATTTTTTGCATTTTCTTCCTACCAATTTTATTTAATTAGGATTTACATTCACTTGATATCAATCATGTGAATAACCTGGAAGTTGGGAGGATTTATTTCATATCGGATGACAACCTCTGTACTTATGAGTCTCATGTGGGAGCCCGAGTTGAGCGTAGGACTACTGATATTCCTACTACGAGTTATGATGTTTCATCTACGTCTGAGCCACCTACCTTATCTGATATTATGGAGAAACTGAGATTATAGAGTGCTAGTTGTTGACCTCATTTTTGGTGAGGTCTTTTCTTCTCTCCATAGTACTTAGGATCTAGCCATAAGGTTTTCTCCTTGACTATCCTAGAGGACTAGAATTGGGACCCACCCTTTAGCAATTCAGCCTTCTTCGACTCCTCGTGGATCCTACTGGATGGTTGCAAACCTCTAAATCACCTTAGAAGGTTATGACCACCATATGGAGAACCAATAGTGAGCTCCTATAAGGTTGTTCAAGCCTTAGGACTACCCTGGTGGCCTGGTCCTGGTGAGGTCTGGCTTACACACACTGCACTCTCACACACACAATCCTTACCCAATTCTTCCCCCTGGTTCATTGGAGCACTCATGCGGCTAAGTCCAAACCCCTAGCTCTTCGCTAAGAGGGTCGGGAACAACCCATGAGATGTTCAGGGTGGTCATTTCTTGATCCATGGCTCACTTTAAGCTTCATCATGATCAAAATTCAACTTTTGCCAAAATGCCTAGTTTTGACAATGGGACCTTCAAACCTACCGAAAATTACCCGATTGCCCCAAATTTTCCAAAACTTCCAAAAATTACCCAAAATCCCCAAAAATCCTAAAGATCATTTTGAAACAACCCCCACCTTTTAAATTCACCAAAATACCCCAATACCCTCCAAATAACCTCTTGATACCCTAAAATACCCTTTTGGCACAAAATTCCAAAAATTCCAAAAATTCCTACAAAATTTCAAAAAATCCCAAATATTCCCAATTTCTTTTTTTTTAACTACACAATAGCCCAATTTTTCCAAAATAACCCACTTTTATCAAAATCCCCAAATTGACCCATTTTTAACATAAATGGACCCAATGTCACACCAAACCAACTCATTTGACCTCAATTTTGCCTAATTTCAATTCTAAACTTCAATTCAAAATCATTAATATCAATCTAAACCAAATCCAAGCCCAATTTGATTTATATTTGAGTTCAATTCCATTTGAAATCCAAAATCCTCCATTTTAGCCTAAAGTGAATCCATGCCCTAAACCTACCAAATTGATTAGCTAAACCCTTAAATTTCTTCCCAATGGATGTTGGAAACTCTTCAATACATTCCCCTAGACCATTTAAAACTTTCAATTGGATCTAAACCCTACTTTAACCCAACTTGGACCCAACTTGATTGAACCTTGCCTAAATTAACCAAAATACCAAAATCCACCAAATTGACCTTCCAATTGAACTCAAAACCATTCCATGTCTTCAGGAAAGTTTTTCATGGAAATCATTTCTATGATAATTCTCAAGACACTTGGACCTAAATTAAACCCAAACCCAAGTTAGCCTAACCCAAACCCAAGTGAGCCAATTTGAACCTATGGCCTAATCAAACCAAATTGAACTAAGTGTGGCTAAACCAACCTTTCCACAACCACCAAGTGAACCGTAGGAACCACCCTAGATCCACTGATCCCAAGCTAAGTAAGCCATGGACCAAGGGTTCCCCATTTTAAGGGATCTATTCCCTTAAGTGGATAAATCCTCTTTTGCCTTACCCCAAAACCTCCCCACAACTGCTAATCACCATTAAACCTCTTCATGATTCACCTGACCTCTGGGGCCAGCTCCCCTGTCCTTGCTGGCCGGCCTAGCTGCCGGAGGGGGTCGAATCTGAGAGCCACCACCCACCTAAACTCACCTAAACTCACCTAAACTCCACCAAATAGCCACCTCAGCCAAATTGAACATTAGAGCCTCTCTGCCCTCCACCTAAGAAACTGAATCCACCCTTCAATTAAGCCCTTTCCATTTAAACACCACCTCTCGACCATGACAGAGGTGTTGAAATTTTTCTCAATAGAAGTCCTGCATCTTATTCCCAGAGCTCCTCCTAGGCAAGAGAAGCTCATCCCCACTGTTCTCCTGCCTTGAATCCCCCAGTTGAGCCAAATTTCTCAGCTGAAAATCAGGCCAGAAACAGGACACTCTCTGAAACTTCACCAAATCCAAATTAACTATTCCTACACCTTCACCAGAGGTAAAGGAGAAGTTCCCCAGTGAGAACCCCCTATCCAGGCCACCAGTTGTTCCAGCCTCCAAGCTTTGTGATCGAGCTTGGTGGAAGTCAAGCCCATGCAATTCACCGCAGCTCCTAGCTTCATCCCTAGCTTCCTTGGACTCCAACGAACGTGCCGAGCCTCTCTGATAGAAGCTTCACTTTTTAGAGCCAAGGTATTGCCCTCTTCTTCCTCCCGAGCTTCCAGTGATTCTTCATTTCATTCAAGTCAATTTCAATGCATGTTAGCCGTATGGATGTGTTTTTCTTCTCAAGACGAATCCATAGAGCATAAAAACTTAAAAATCCATTGAGTATCGAGTGAGATCCTAGGGTTACAAGGTGGATGGCTCTTGGGACGCACCAGTCGTAGACGATGACCAGGGATCGTCTGATGGTTCATGTATCGGGTGAACGGCTAGGATCTCGCCAGACGAATCAACAGGACATGAACCGCGGGCCGCGTGGCTGCTGTTGACCTCATTTTTGATGAGGTCTACTCTTCTTCATTTTAGTACTTAGGATCTAGCCTTAGGCTTTTCCTTTGACTATCCTAGAGGATTAGAAATGGGACCCACCACCTAGAATTTCAAACCACTTCTTAACTCCCTGCAAACTCTACAAACTTGACTGTAGACCCCTAATCACCTGTGAGGGTCGAAATCAAATGTGGAAGTTTAAAGGATGAGTTCCTATAGGACTCTTTCGCCTTAGGACTACCCCAGAGTGGCCCGGTCCAGTGAAGGGCCGACTTACACACACTACATTTATACACTACACTTTCACACACCTATACCCAACTTGACCTCCCGACTCATGTAGGTGATTCACATGGATGGTCCTTAACCCCTAAGCCCTCGCCAAGATGGGTTAGAAACAACATAATGGATGCCTCAAATGAGTCCCTTCATGGCTCATGTGGGCTTGATATAGCTTCATGGCTCAACCAAAATGATTTCATTCCACTTACATTCACCCAATCTTCAATTTCCCAAATTTTCAATTTTTGACCCCCAGGACCCTACACCCGCTTAACTTACCCAAAACCCTTGAAATTACCCAAATTTTTGCAAAATATCCAAATCACCCAAAAATTCCTCAAAATCATTCCCAAACATTCCCACACCAATCAAGTTGATCATCCATAGCCAAAAATACCAAAAATTCCAAAAATACCTCCCAATACCCTCCAAATACCCAAAATACCCCCTCTTGACCCAAAATCCAGAAATTCAAAAAATTCCCAGAAAATTCCAAAAAATGCCAAATATTCTTAATTTCATTTTGTTCAACTACACCATGGGCCAATTCTGTTAATTTACCCCACTTTTGTCAAAATCCCTAATTTGACCCATTTTAAACCCAAAGTGAACCCAATGTCGAACCAAACCTACCCAATTGACCCAAATTCTGGTCCAATTCAATTCTAAACTTCAATTCAACAATCCCAACACCAATCTAGACCAAATCCAAGTCCAATTTGATTGACATTTGGATCCAATTTCACTTTTGGCCTTAAAGCCCAATTTGGACCCATGACCCAAACATAACCCAAACTCACCCAATTCAACTCCAATTAACCCCAAATCTTTTCCAAATCTTCCTTAACATTCCCACAAACAAAACACTAACATGATTTGCCCAAAATTTAGACCCAAACCCCACTCAACTTCAACCCAAAGCTAAAAGGCCCTATTTTGACCAAAACCCAAACCTAACCCAAATGAGCCCAAACCCCAAAATCAAAGCCCAACCAAAGTCAAAACCTCTTTGAAACACTCCCATAAACATTTCCCAACATTAAGTTTATATCAATTTCAACCCTAGCCCAACATTGGCCCAAGTTAGCCCAATTTGACTTATATTGGCCCATTCACCAAAGGAGCCCAAATTCAACCCAATTCAAACCTAAATCACTCCCAATTTGCTCCAAGTCACTCATGACACATCTATGAGCTAAACCCAACAATTATTTGGCCCAAGCCTTTGCCAAAATTTCATCCTAAAATCCATTTTAAAATCCAAAAGCCCACTTCCCTAAACCATTTTAAAAGCCCATTTCCACCAAATAGAAAAGCCCAAAATTGGCCCTAAAGCCCACATGGCAATTTCTTTTCATCATACCTTTAATTGATATCACCCCTAAGTTTCAAAATCATCATTAAACCATTCCAAATAAAGCTTCATACAAATTCCCATCAAATTACCAAAAATTTCTAAAATCCATTTTCATGAAATCGACCAAGCTTTTCCCCAAGCCAAAGACAAGCCATGCAAGCCATGGACAAGCCACATGAAGCCATGGAAGGTTTGACATGTGATAAAGCCATTAATGGCAAAAGTAGGAGCCTCTTTTAAGCCCCCTTAAAAAGGTTTTAACCCTTTTTATGCTTCACCTTAATCCATGATTAATCAAAATATTCATGGATGGTGACTTCTCTACCCTTTCCTAGCTGATTCATCTGATCCTCCCTCAGCCCAAATCACCATGGGGAGGTGAACCAAGCCCAAAAGGTGGACTTGACCAAATCAAGCTAAAATTAGCTCCTCCCGCATTCCATTTCAATTCAACTCCTTTACACATGTCCATGGCCAATCGATCGCACTAAGCCCCACCTCGACCTCCCCGACCTCGAGGGTGACCCGACCCTAGCCGGCCAGCCACCACGGACATCGGAAACCACTAGTGCCGAGAGCTCACATGTGAGCCCAAACTTGGAATTCTCACCCGCCGAGCCGCCCCATCCCCAGCTGGCCATTGCAGCTGTTCTTCTCTTGCCAAGAGCAGCGATCCGCAGCCCTAACTCTCACCGGGAGGCCCTCCACCCTCTCCTATTTAAACACCAGCCCCTCTCGGCCATGAGAGGTGCCGAACCGGATCTTACCGAAACCCCGCCAAAATTGTTCCAGAACACTCTCCATACTTAGAGCAGCTTGATCCCCGAAGTGCTAATTTGCCTCTAATCCCCCAATAGAACTCAATTTCTCACCTAAAATTCCACCCAAAACTAGGACACTTCTCCACAGTGGATCAATCCTCAAATTGATTGGTCCTACACCTTCACCGGACCAAGGGAAGGAGTCCACCAAGCAAAGCCCCTCTCCGGGCCACCCATCCGTTCCGTACTCCAAGCTTTGTGATCGGGCTTGGTCGAAATCATACCTAGGCGATTCATCAGACCAGGAGACTTCATCTGGAGCTTGCTGGGATCCAATCGAAGGTGACACAACCCTCAGATTGAAGCCACACTTCTCTGACTAAAGGTATGAGCTAATTCTTCATCCCGAGCTTCTGGAGATTCTCCATTTCAAATGCTTTAATTTCAATGCATGATCACCATATAGATGTATTCGTCTCTTCAAGACGAATCCATAGAGCATAAGAACACGAAAATCCATTTAGTATTGAGTGAGATATTAGGGATTTAGTGTGGATGGCTCTCGGGTGAGGACGCTTGGGGACGATGAACGGATGCCGTTCATTTAATACACGCGAGGACGGATGGCCAGGATTGCGTCGGATCAGGAGATGGAACGATACAGTGGGGCCCCGGAGCGCTGAGTCAGATGGCGGCGTCGAACCAGAACACGCCGCGTGGCCTTTCGGAGCTGCCGTGGTTGACGCGGCGCCGCATGGATAAATAGAAAATTAGGCTATTTTTGATTTATTTAATTCCCCTAAACTTCAAAAATTCATAACTTTGTGTAGGAAAATTAGAAAAATAAAATAAAAATACCCTCTTGCTCAGTGAGCAGAGGAGAATAATGTGGAAAAGAAATTATTTAATTTCATGAAGTATTTTATTTTTAATGATTTATTTCCCTTCTGCATTTTTTAATTCTCCATGCATATAGGAAATTCACCATGGCATGAGACCATAGAGCTTTTGAAGCCTCTAAATTTGGGAACATTCCCCGAATTTTCCAAAGTCGAGGCCATCCCTATGAAAAGTTATTGATTTTTCAAATTCATGTTGCCGTTTTAAGTATTTTAATTCCAATAATTAGCATGTTGTGAAATAAATTCTAGGAAAATTTGGTGATGTCTCTTATGACCGTAGGACCCTAGGAAAATTACATTTTGGATTAATTCATTTAAAATAACCCTAATCGGCTTAAACACCCAAAATAGCTCCTTAATTAATTAGAGCTAACCATACATCAAATTGACTTGAAATTAATTCTCCACTGACCTCTAGGATCGGAGGAACCCACCATAAAAATTTGAAGTCAATTGTACTTGGTTAGCCCTACTAAATGGGTTGATTAAGCCATTTAGCCATTTTAAACTTTAAAAATTCATAACTTTCAAAATACTTTTTAAAAATTCACCATATTGGTTTTGGAGCCTCTCTGATATTAGGGGAATTTAAGAAAATTAAAATTTCAATTTTCTAAAAAAGTTGATTTTTTGGTATTATTTTAATATTTTAATAATTAAAAAATAATAAAAATCACAAGAATAATAAAATTCACCAAAATATCACATTTTGAATTTTAATCACTTAGGAACAAACCCCATATTTTTCTTAGGTCTATTTAATGAAATATTAAATTTTAAAGCCCTAAGGTAATTTTAAAATTAAAAAAATGTATTTTCTAGCATTTTCACTAAAATAATTATAATAAATCAATAAAAAATCAGAAAATTGCAAAAATTGATTCTCTGATTTTCTTGATATCAGAGAGATTTTTAAAAAATATAAATTTCATTTTTCAACCTTTATTTTATTTTTAAATTAATTAATACTCCAAAACTTAAAATAGTTATAATAAAAATAATATAATTCAAAAAATCACCAAAATTAGTCCAAGTGGTCCTCTGGTCATTAGGAATATCCCATAATTTTCTTAAGGACAAAAACTTTCCCTTGGTCATATTATTAAATTTTCCTTGGAAATTCCTATTTTCCACCAAAAATAATTACATAAATAAATTAAATACAGAAAAATCACATTTTGTCCTCTCATGTCTTTATTGGCATATGAGTAAAGTCACATAAAAATTTCAAGTTCATTTAAGCTCAATATAGTGAGTTATAGAATTATTAAGCTCGAAGGGCAAAATGGTAATTAAAAATTTTAACCCTTAATTAAAACTTTAGGTTTAATAAAATTAACAAATAAAATATTTGATCTTAATCTGATTTGGATGATTGAAATAATTAAAGGATAGAAACCTATTAAACAATTTGAAGATAATTAAAATAAACCTTAATTAAATAATTGATTAAATTTGGAAGAATAATAAAATTGGAATTATTAAGATAGGGATATTATTAGGAAGAGATTTATTCTTTAATTTAAAAATCCCTAAATTAATCATCTCAATAATATTTAAAACCTAATTAAAATGATAATTCAAATTTAAGTTTTAAAATGTTAAAAGACTTAATCATTAAATTAAATTAAAAATTTAAATTATTAAACTCTTTTTTTAAATTTTCAATTAAATTAAAATTAAAAATAAAATTAAATTAAAGATTAAATTAAATTAAATCAAACAAATTAAGTAAATTAAATTAAATTAAATAAATAAATTAAATTAAATTAAATTAAATAAATAAATTAAATTAAATTAAATTAAACTAAATTAAATTAAAAAATATTAAATTGAATTAAATTAAATTAAATTAAATTAAAATTAAATCAAATTAAATTAAATTAAAGGAAATTAAATCAAATTAAACTAAATTAATTTAACATCAAGTCAAACTAAATTGAATTAAATCAAAATTAAATTAAAATTAAAACTAAACCAAATTAAATTAATTTAAAGTTAATTTAAATTGAATTAAATAACATCACCTAAGACATAAAGAAATTAAATATAAAGCAACTTGAACACTATTCCAAATTTAAACCCGTTAACTGAAATTAAATCAAATCACAAATCATTCGAACACCAATTTGCCCTCGAAAACTTTAGGTTATCATAACTCCTAAATAGAACATTAAATGAAATGTTACTCCACTTATAGGATATTCAAATGTCCTAGATTCAATCGAGCAAGATAACAAAACTCGAATTCTCGGACGATTACTTCACCTGATTAATTAAATTCATTTGAACTTAAAACAATCCTATCAATATTGAAAAGATGTTTAAGATTCTTCTTAAGCACTTCCTCAATATGATAGGATACATATAAGGAAAATTGAACTTAATTATTCTTTGATGAAGAAAATTGTCCTCAAACCAAAACACAAGAACCTAGACGTCGTAGGAAATGACTAGCTATATGATTAGGAACTTGGTAGAAAACCATAACCCTTCCCTTAGCTTTACCTAGGAACTTGCTTAAATATTCTAATTGTGTTTTAAGTGCAACTTGGGATGACGGGAAGACCCTCCGTGTACGCTTTTATTTTATTGCAATTTACGTTATTGCAATTTCTTTAATCGCATCGCACTTACTTTTCTCGCATGATAAACAACCGTTGCATGAAAACCCACACCTTTAGGATAGTCCCTAAACCGAAGCCAAAACTAAGTTAAAAGTCATTGCAAGATAAAATTCACTCGCCACAACATTTCAAAATATAAAACAACTCAAAATTTAATCACAAACGAACACAAAACTACAATTACAACTAAATTAAAACGTCCCGTTGGATGATCGGGAATACCTCGGATGATGTAACCTATGTGTTGCTAACGGGATTTCCCACTGCCTAAATGAAAGTGTGGAACTCATTCGGCTGAGTTTAGCAAATTCATCCGGACTAGGTGAATCCGATAAAAATAACGATGCCGAAGGATGGAACCGTGGGATCTTAACCGGTGTCGTTATAATCAACTTTAAGATTTGTTTTAATTAAAACACAAAAAACACTTGGAAACTAAGATTTTCTCTAAACCAAAATACTTCTCTCATCTCCCGATTTATGACTTCTATAACTAAACCTCTCGCAACAACAAGGAGCTTGGAGCATGGTGGGTAAGCACGGCCATCGTCGTCGAGCAAAACTTGAATCTACATCGCCTAAACCTTCTTAGAATTAAATAACCAATCCATAGGACTCCGAGGTAGTTTCGCCTAGTGTAACATAAATCCTCAACCTTTTGTTAGGCATTTGCATTGCAAATTAAGCCCTGACCGGACTTAGGATTCCGAGGTAGTCGTTCGGTACGACATAAACCCTCATAACTTCAAGGCTATTTGTGTGATTCTATCATATGAATATAAGTCCAAATTAACTAAAATTGGCAAGATGAAAACATTAAATAAATATTAGGACTTTCCTAAATTCAAGTCAAATAATAGGATAGTCGGGAAATTACCGAAGTTTGCTTCGAATCAGTAATTTCTCCTACCTTTCTTCCTTTGAAATCCCAAAATAAAATCTTCCAAATTTGATCCATTCCCTATCAAAATTCCAAAATTCAATCCCTTGAAAACTTACACTTTGAAATTCTTGAGAGCCGAACTACTGATTATTTTCGAGAGTTTTCTTAGGTGATTCCCGTCACTTAAGATGTAATTAACTATAGGGGCTTGCCCTTATAGAAAATTTTAAAGAACCCAGGTAATATAAAACTTGTTTAATGCTTTCATATTAAGCAGGGGAATTTGTCGGCTTATAAAATTGGTTCGTGACATCAAACGGATGTCACAAATCTTCTAGTTTATTTAATCGAGCCCCACCATCAAGTAGTGTGTCTACCCTTAGGATAGATACACGGTTTGTGGTGCGGTGTTCGTTTATATAAACTATTTGGGATGTGAGATCGGTTTGATTTCATATCTTAAAATCTTCAAATTTAAAATTATTTTCAAAAAAATCAAATACTACTTTTCAAATTATTTATTTAATTTAAATTAAAAATTCGCCGACAATTTCTGTTAGGAGACCCCTCTTTTTAAAATACAACACACTTAACCTAAAATATGCCGACAACTTCTGGCGACTCCGCTGGGGAAAAGTCCTCTCTGCTTTTTTAATCAAACAATTCTGCTTTCAAAAATCGGTAGTGTATCCATATCCCTTGTGGATCAAGCTATCCTTCTTTCCGTTGGAATACTATGTTCATTTCTACCTTGAACAAGTATAGCCAACATTCTCTCGGATTTAGGAGCCACCGTTTAGACACCCCTAAACGAGAGAGGTTCCGAGATCCTTTTACCTCATTTCGAGGTGGGTGGACCCCCAATAGGTGTTAGTTTAGGAGTAATCCTTCGAGTCGAGAAGTCCTGCATAAGACTTTCTTTTCCTTTCCCTCTGAATCGGATTCATTACCTTCTCTACCCCTTTGAACATTTCGTTCTAAATAAACAAACCCTCTAATGAATGACTCTTTTAACAAATAACTCCTTCTTATAAATACATGAAAAGAATGTGTTCGGACTCTTTTCGATTCCTTTCTTTTCGTCCTGATGAGAAGAAGCATAACTCGGGACCGACAATCGAATCCGCCCCGCGAAATGGAAGCCCCAAAGCCGATTTTCTCCTTCACCAATGGACTCGACTTCGCTGTTTACAAGGATGAGCTACCCGACAATGGGATTATCCGATTTGGACAAGGATTCGAGAACACAAATGTCAAGATCACCGACGTTTCCCTTTTAGCGCTGACAAACAAAGTATCTGAAGCTGAGAAGCCGTTGATCGAGTTCAACCTTAGGTCAACCCAAGAGTTTCCTCCCCTGCAAAAGATCCCGACTGAGAGGAGTACTGTTGTCCGCAGAAGGACTGTTCTTGCTACCCCCACTGGTCTAGTCGTCTCGCACCTACCCCGGCTTCGCGCGATTAAAGGGGAAGGAAATCCAGAACTATGGTGAACCTATTACCGTGGAGGGTACAGACTTTCCTGTGAGACCTTCTGTTTTTGAAATCGGGTCCAGCTCAAGAATTCCATCATTAACACGGACCCAAAGAAGGAACAGAAGTAGGAAAATTACCGTGAAGGCCGTAGCCGCCGAAGTCGCTTTCCTGGAGGAGATCCCGTAAATCCCCGAGTACACACCACTACCTGAATACATATCATTGCCTGAAGATACACCCTTTTTGGAAGGAAGTAGATTCCACCCCCTTTCCGCCGCAGCCAACGAGGAAAATGTCCGTAGGATTATTTCTACATTACCTCGACCAGCATACTACAACGACAACAGAAAGATAAGGGCTAGGATCACGCCATTTGCCAGACTACAGACTGTGATCGAGAAGCTAGCAAAGAAAGAGAAATGCCTCGTATCGGAGATTCTACGAAGGATAGGGCGGGTGCCAGTCAAATCCCGTCTTGGGCCACGAGTAGAACCTCGCCATCGTTACGTAAAAGCCAAGTAAAAGGATGAAGGCTAGTCCGCCTATCGTTGTTTCGTGGTTGCAGATTAGGAGGATACCACCTTCCAAAGCATTTGGCCGACGTACCATCCGGTCCTAGAACTTCGCCGCTAGAAGGATGGTATGGCGTCCCACTACTGGACAACTAAGATTGAAACAACAACCCGAGAAGGAAAGTCTCGTCAGGAGACTTGAATCCGAAGAAAGTGCTACTCCATTAAAGGGGACTCGTGAGAAGGGAACCCGACAGCTATCACACGATAACTGCGAGGATGCACAGAAAAGACCGCTAGAGGATGCTATGGAAAAGTTGAGGACTGATATTCGACGACTAGCAAAAGAAAGAGAAGAGAAATTCGGAGATGAGATTGATTCATCGGAATTCATGGAAGATGAGTATGCAGAAATCAACATGGTCGAAACACAAGCTTCGTCAGCTTCACAAGGTGCTCCTGCAGCCACAGAAAGAGAAGAGCTGGAAGTAATGAGAAGGCAGCTTCAAGAGAGAGACGATACGATCGCCCAAATAGCGAAGAGGATGGAAGAGATGGCCGTAGCCCTAGCCACTCTCCAGAGTCAAGTGCAACCCCAAAGAGAAACACCCTTAGAGGTCATTCACATTGTAGATGGAGGAAAGGAGATTACATCCGTCAACGGGGATGATCAGCTAAAGAAAGATACAACACAAAGTATGATTCCAGAAAAAGATATCAAGAGCTTGGTGGAATAGCAAGAGTGCGAGAAGCCTTAGCACAATCAAAGAGCGGGACATCCATTCGGACGGGTAGACCTTACCCGGAAGAATTCGACGCTGTCCAATACCCAAAAGGCTTCGTACCACCTCCGTTCAAGACCTTCGATGGAACCGGGAACCCCCGACAGCATGTTGCACACTTTCGTGCCAGTTGTTGCAATGCCGGCGGGAGCGATGCATTACTCTTCCGACAGTTCGTCCAGCATCGTCGTGGATCGCCTTGATTGGTATGCGAATCACCGAATGGTTCGAATGAAGACATTCTCGAACTAGAAAACCTCTTCATCAAGCGATTCACCGGAGCTCAACACCACATCACTATAGGTGATTTAGTGGTAGAGAAGCGTAGCCGAACGAAACTTTGGTGGATTACATACTTCGATGGAGAAATCTGAGTATGAAGTGTGAACCACAATTACAAGAACAGCATGCAGTCGGCATCTTACTTAAGAGCATTCACAGCCCGATAGCACTTCTCCTTAAGGGATTTACTATTAAGACTTTCGAGAAGTTGTTAAGCAAGGCCGGGAGCTTGCAAGAGGAGGCGAAGCAATTAAGTTTCGCCGACAAGACGTATAAGCAAAAGCCCGTGAAAACTTTCGAAAAGAAGTCCGGATCGTTGCGAAGTCTACAAAGGCAAGCAACAGATACAAATATCGTCCAAACGGCCGCAGAGAACCTCAACGGAATTATCAACAACCTCGACCCAACTATCGGTCATCTCAACAAGTATGAACAACCTCCTCGTCCGCAACGTACATTAAGGGAACTTCGAGCGAGGAATATCCATTCAAGAATGAAGCAGATGCCGAAAATGTTCCCTAGTCCGATAAAGACTCCGGATTTCCGACCGCGTAGCCTAAGAGACCGGAAGAAGTCAACAAGAAAGGTGATCCCAACTTTCGCCCTTACCACCGGATGCTTGGGCACAAGATAGAAGATTGCATTACCTTCAAAAGTTGGCTCGAAGACAACCTTCGGAAAGGGAATATAACAATCCCAAAGGAGTACATGAAGGAACCCCAGAAAGGAGGTTCCGTCAATGTTGTCTCGACTAATCTCATTGTTCCGATAGATCCCTATGCAAATGACGATGGATGGACTACCGCTTGGACAAGGTCTTCAAAAAAGATTTTAGACAGCATCCAAACCACCTCGGTGCGAGCTTCAAATCAGAGTTCGAAACCTGTCAAGTTGGCACTATCACTTGCGATAGAAGAATCACCTCAACAGGAGACGATTGAAGAGAAGAAGAAAATTGACGAAGAAGAGAAGACCGAGGCTCTTAAGGCTAGACTAGGGGCTGCTTATCCTAGGATAGTTGTTTCCGATTCGGGGGAGAAATATATCGAACCTCTGACTCGTATGATTATCCGCTCACTCCGGTGGGATCTTATAATGATAAGGGTTATGGCGTTGGCTACGTTTTGACTGTTTCTAACGATTACGTAACTAGCGACAATCCGGACATCGATTCCGATACAAATGACAATTCTCAAATCATACACAATCTCGACGATCACGATGACGAAGAAGACATCCATCAAGGAGGTTACGAGAGTTCAACAAGCAACGAATCTATCTGCGAGTTTCGAGGAGCTCCAGTCACAATAGAATTAGAGCCTTCAGACTCTGAAGCTAATCCGGAAGAACCTGTTATTCCGATTCAGGAAGAAACACCAGCAAGCTCAACACTAGATTCAGAAGAAATTACAGAAGTCAACTTAAGAAGTGGAAGAGTTCTATCTCCGAGAATGGGTCCAAAGGACAAAGGAAAGCAGGTGGTTGTTCAGGAAGAACCAACCCGAAAGCGGAAGAAATACCCATTCGAGAAGAAGCCGAGACACATGAAAATAAAGTAGACTACAACGTGCTAGCCCATCTTAGGAAACTACCGACCGAACCGAGCATCTACGACGCTCTCATCTTATCAAAGGAGATGAGAGAAGCTCGATCGAGGCCTTACTTGATCCGGAAATTTGCTTAGCTCAAATGGCCGGAGATTCCTTAGATGAGGTTTGTTCGTTAAAGGAACAGCGAGGTGTTACCTTCACGGACAATGACCTACTGCTTGGGACAGCAGACCACAACCGACCGTTGTACATTTCATTTACAATTGAGAAGTTTACGCTCTCCAGAGTATTGGTGGATCCAGGAGCATCAATTAATATAATGAGTCTTCGAACACTAGCATACTTGGAAATTGATGCTCGCGAGCTCGAAGCAGACAAAAAGTTATTAAGAGTATTCAACCAGAAAGGAGAAAGAGCCCTCGGATCAATAACGTTACTAATGAAGATCGGTGACTTAGCAAAGACAACCGCAAAATTTCACATAATTGATTCAGAAACGTCGTTCAACGCTCTACTGGGCCGACCATGGATACATGAAAACAGGATGGTACCATCATCTCTACATCAGTGCATCAAATACTACGATGGAGGGGAACGAGTGCATCAAAGGTGACTTACAACCATTCTCCGTACACGAAATTGGAATCCATGAAGATGCGGCTTATTATGCACCTCCGAAGAGAACAATCTTCTCCGGAGATACCATAACAAATGAAGCAAAGAAAGTTCGGGACAACGAAGAACCTGAAGTTCTAGTCCAACAGTCACTCACCACTCCCTTACGGCGAGATGGTGAAGGTTTCTCCACAACTCGCATCGGAGGTCGAGGCCGGGGACGAGGTCGTGGCAGAGATGTTAGGACGATTGGACAAAGGAAACCAGCCATCAATGTTGATTGGGAAGACAGTTCTGAAGAAGAAAAAGAGATCAAACAAGAAGCAGCGACAATAAGTCGGAAGAAGCCGCAATTCAAGATCTCTCTCGAAGATGAGAAAAACGAAGAATACAAATCAATGTACGAGAAGATTAACCACTATGTACATACTATGACCCTAACCCCGATCCATTCTAATAAGGTCGAGGGTATGGTGGTCAAAGAGGTACATAGCGGCGGTGCAAAGCCAATCAAATTCTACCGTGGTGCTCCTTCCTCCAAAACTCGAAAATAATGTACAATTTAAAGATGTCACTTCATCGAATTAATGGAATTACCTTTTCGATGGTACTCTCCCTGTGTTCAAAATTTAATTCAAGCATGGTTTCTTACCTCGACAATGGACAAAAGGCCAATCACAACATTTTGAAAAATTATGGAATAACTCCGGTCGTCCACCCAATTCAAAGCATGGTCTCGGATTCGGCACGGTAGGATCGATCGACGATACTAAATTTTGCCTCGGTTGTCACTTGCGAGTCTAATGAAAACCGCATGGAAACCACGAGAAGAATTCAAGATTTACAAATCGAGACGCTCCACCAGAATTCGAAGAAGAAATTAAATCTACAATAGATGAGTTAACGGAAGTTCACTTAGGTACTAGCGAAGAGCCTAGACCTACCTTTGTTAGCTCCTTACTCAATAAAGAAGACTCCGAAGAAATAATCGAGTTATTAATGGAATTTAAAGATCTGTTTTGCTTGGAGCTACGATGAGATGCCGTGATTAGCTCCGGAGGTCGCAGTCCATAAGCTAGGAGTGGATCCTACTTCGTCCCAGCCGACAAGGTCCCGAAGAATGCGTCTAGAAATCGAACAACAAGTCATACTGAAGTAAAAAAGTTAATAGACGCCAAATTTGTCGGTGAAGAACAATACCCGACTTGGTTAGCCAATGTGGTACCAATCGGGAAGAAGAATGGTCGGATCGAATTTGTGTGGATTTCGCAGATTTAAACAAGGCATGTCCAAAGGATGAATTCCCTTTACCGATCCCAGAACTAATGATCGACATCACTTCGACACATGAGATATTCTCATTCATGGATGGATCTTTAGGATACAACCAGATAAAAATGGCTCCAGAAGATGAAAAGCTTACAGCATTCAGAATGCCGATCGGAGTATATTGCTACACAGTGATGCCATTCGGACTGAAGAACACAGGAGCAACATACCAGAGAGCAATGAAAAGAATTTTTGATGATCTCATGCACAATCAAGTCGAATGCTACGTGGACGATGTGGTCATCAAAAGCAAAGTAAAGGACAACCACTTGTATGATTTGAGAATTGTTTTCGAACGATTAAGGCAATTTAACCTTAAGATGAATCCCTTAAAATGCGCCTTCGGCGTCACCTCCGGAAATTCTTAGGATTCGTTGTCCGACATCGTGGAATTGAAATCGGATCGGAAAAAGATTAAAGCTATCTTAGAAATGCCGCCTCCCAAAACCTTAAAGCAACTACGATCTTTTCAAGGAAGTCGGCATATCTTCGACGCTTTATCTCAAACTTGTCGAGTAGGTGTCGGCCTTTCTCGGCACTTAGTTAAAAAGGACGCCAAATTTATTTTGGAAGAGAAATGCCAGAAGGCCTTCGAAGACATTAAACAATATTTAATGACACCTCCTGTCATAGCAGCCCCAGTCTTAGGTAGACCGCTGATACTTTATACCGCGGTTTTAGATGACTCTCGGAGCCCTGTTAGCCCAGGTCAATGATAAGGGTAAAGAAAATGCTCTTTACTATTTAAGCCGTCGTTTACTTCCGACGGAAATAAGGTATCCTGCAATTGAAAAGCATTGTTTGGCCCTGATCTTCGCCGCTCAAAAGCTCAGGCACTACATGCTTTCTCATAAGGTCAACTCCGATCTCGAAATTTAATCCATTGCAATACTCGATGACCCGTCCAACGCTTTCGGCGGACTTCGCCGGATGGTCAATGATATTATCGCAATTCGATATAACTTTCGTGCCTCTTCGTGCCGTAAAGGGGCAAGTCCTACGAGACTTCCTCGCAGAGACACCCTTTGTCGGCAGAATCTCCTCTCAACGACGATTTGCCGGATGAACAAATAATGAGCCTAGAAGACCTCGATGATCGACGTTGGGAATTATATTTCGACGGAGCATCTTCAAGCACACAAAGACGAATAATCGCAAGTAATAGTGCTCAGTAAGGCAGAATCGACTAATCTTTATAACACCTGAGAGGGGATGTTAAGATACTCCTACCACTTGACGAACCGTGTACAAACAACGAAGCGGAATACGAAGCCCTCATAACGGGACTCGGAATTAACTATTCAAATGGGGATAATAGACATCAACATCTACGGGATTCATAGTTAATCATTCAACGGATCGACGGACAAGTACAAAATTTTAAAGCGAAGACTCGAGTAATACTTCCAAGTATGTCATACAATACTGTTGGAACGGCTTCCGAATGCGACGATCTACAAAATTCCCGGAAAGAAAATGCCTTAAGCAGATGCGTTATCTCACCTCGCAAAAGAATTTGCTCGTTCGCAAGATGAGTCGATAGAAGTGTCGGCTCACGGACGTCGAGTCCTATCACGACTCGACATAGACACAATATACAAATCGAAAAAGAAAAAGGATCAATTGCAATGGTGATAGAAAACACGGAAGATCGGTGACGACCATTAATACTACTCGCAAACAGGAAAACCGCCGGACGATAGGTCGCTAGCCCATCAGATCAAGAAAAGAACTCTGTCCTACGCATTAATAAACAACACGTTATATAGAAGGTCTTTCGATCAAATGTGGCTAAGGTGCTTAAGCGGGTCCGAGGCCCGTGAAATTGTTAAAAAGGTGCATTCAGGACTCTGTGGCGCTCACCAGTCGGGTCCGAAGATGAAAATGAAAATTAAAAGATTAGTGGTACTACCGGCCCTCGATAATGACCGACTGCATGAAAATCGCCAAGAGCTGTCACCAATGCCAAGTGCACGGAGTGGTTCTACACCAACCTCCAAATGTGCTACATCCGACAATTGCGTCGTGGCCATTTGAATGTTGGGGCACATATAGAGTGGGTCCAATAGAACCACCATCTTCAAAAGGACATCGCTTCATTCTCGCGGCTACAGATTACTTTTCCAAGTGGGCAGAGGCAGTTCCACTTAGAGAAGTGAAAGCACACCACGTGCTACAGGTTTTCAAGAACCAAGTTGTCTACCGTTTCGGAGTGCCGCGCGAGATCATCTCGCATAATGGGTCGGCATTCAGAAGCACACAAATCAATAATTTTGTCAGGAGACATGGAATTGACTGGCGATATTCAACAATCTACTACCCAAGAGCAAACGGCCTTACTGAGGCTTTTAATAAAACTCTTGTTCAAATTTTAAAGAAAACCTTGGAGGATAATAAGAGAAATTGGCACGAGAAGTTATTAGAAGCCTTATGGGCCTACCGGACAACCTTCAGAACTCCTACTCAAGCTACATCATACGCTCCGGTGTATGGGTCCGAGGCGATGTTACCTTTAGAGGTTCGGCCTTCCTTCACTCGGAATTGCAATCGCAAATAAGATCACAACAGAAGAGAATGCCAAATTACGACTAGAGGAATTAGAAAGCCTGGAAGGGAAAAGACTTGCAACGCAGCAGAATTTAGAACTCTACCAAGCCAAGATGGTTCAAGCCCATGATAAACTGGTCTGCCCAAGAACCTTCAAAGTTGGTGACTTAGTTCTCGTTCTCAAGAGACCTATTCTTGCACACCGCAAGATAGGAGGAAAATTTGAACCCACTCGGGAAGGATCGTTCGTGGTCGAAGCAGGTATACTCGGGAGGTTCTTACCGACTAGTGAATTGCCAGGGAGAACGACATATGCTTCCGATCAATGGACGATACTTGAAAAAGTATTATGCTACCTGATGTTTCGAAGGAATGAATTCTTCATCCCTAGAAGCACGGGCGAAGTAATTACTTATGACTGGGTCCGAACCCAATAAATAATAAAAAATGTGCTAAAATAAATAAAATGATGATAATAAAGTTTTCCTTGTTTTCTCTTCCATATCAAGATCTTTTTCCTGATCTTATCCCATTTCATTCCTGTTAAATACAAAAAAAAAGATATAATAATAAAAAAAAAGAATGTCTTTAATAAACATTTTCTTAATGTTCTTGTTCTTAGTACAGCCCCTGATCCTTTTCCTTGTCTTTTCGCAGGGAAATGTCGAACGGGCGGTTGGTCCTGAACTTTAGAAATGGCGTAAGCCTTGGACTCGATGAAAAGAGGGTGAAAGATGGAGCGATAATCGAGATTGACTCGGACTTCGCACCGGGAGGCCTACGAGTACGAGGAAAGTGACCTGGATCCCGGTTGACCGAGAGGAACCGCCCGGCGGACGGTGATGAAAGTGGGTGGCCCAAGCCACCAATCCAAAGAAGAAGAAAAGAAAAACAAACACTGAAGAAGACAAGAAAATCAAGTCTGTAGTTGCTACAGCAGAGGACAGGCTTGTCAGCGCCGCACCCACAGAGATTCAGGAAGTTCGAAGAGCTACTCTCACAGCAACGCAACGAAGAAATAAGAATCATCGTATCCGTAAGATGTTAACCAAGCTAGCAGCGGACCAACGCGACGAGGCAGTTTCTACTGCCAGTACATACACTTCAAGGACACCAGTTCACCAGGTACCGGAAGAAAGGAGACCAGCTCCTAGGATAACAGAAGGGACCAGGGAAATCTCACGGAGACCAGAAGAAAAGAGGCTACCACGCCACCAGATAGAACCACCAGTAATACATAACCTTGTTGCAGAAGCAACCCCGGAGGATGTCCCGACGGACATCATCCCCGAGGAGCCGAGGTATGCAGGAGAACACGAAGGGATTAAGCCGTATATCCCACAATATGTCACCAGACCCCGCCATTTGCAGATTATTCCGGAATACGAGCTGGAAAGAATGCAGAATGTCGAAAAGAAAACCTTTGAGTACTTCGAGAGAATCAGAGGCAGAAGGATCAATATACTAGAAGGCCTCGAGCTACATACAGACGTATTCTCAGAATATGAACAACAACAAATAGTGGATTGCATCCGGGATTTGAAAAGAATGGGCCGAGCGGGCCGCCTAAGAGAAAACACCTACTCGGAACCCCGGAGATGGATGCCGTGGAAAGGTAGAATTACAATACAATGCGGATGTCGTTACAACTTTGCGGAAGACGGAAGGGAAACCCACCGGAATACTCCGTCATGGCCAAGTGGATCCGATGCCATTAGTCATCAAGAGAATGGTAAAGAGGTCGATAACATGGAGAGTACTGCCGGCGGATTGCATACCCAATAGCCGCATTATTAACATTTACAAGCGGTGGTGACCGCATACCCCCGCACATAGATCACCACGACTTTGTCGGACCTTTCGCACGGCCTCTTTCTCGAATGAGTGTAACATCATGTTCGGATCCGACCTCCGGATAGCGAGGCCCGAGTGAGTTCCGAGGGCCGGTGAAGATACCATTACCGGTAGGTTCTTTCATGATACCGAAGGGCAACGGAGCAGATATCGCTAAGCATTGCATACCGAGAGTACCGGTAAAGCGGATCTCGGTTACTTTCGGAAGGATGGACGACGGGAAGACACCTTACCATTTCCGAACTGGACCGGAGCTAGAGAGCCTCCAGCCTTACGAGTCGTGAGCTTCATGGAAAATATCACACCTCCAATGTACATCCATAAGGCACCCTTGCCAAGGATGGCTTGGAAGGTGATGTTATCGACCATGTACCCCACTATTCGGACATGGATTTTTGACGTGATGCTTCTTTGGATGGATCGATAAAGATCATACATAGTCCGTTTTGAGTCTACATGGATTGTATGAGATGTATTCCGGATCGAGTTGTATGATGTATCTTCGACATGATTGGAATGAAAGTGACCATGTCACATTTTTGGCCTTCACCTCTTTTGTGCAAATTGACTGGGAAAAGCCATTAAAGTTAAATGAACTTCGAACAAAGAACAGAAAAAAAAAATAATAATAATAAATGAAAATAAAAAAAAAGTTTCCTTAAAAATCTAAAAATGACGAACACCAAATTCACATGAACATTAAAATCACGATAAAATAAAATTTGAATCGTTAAAGGACAGACAAAATGAACACAAATCTCAATCAAATTTCAAATTCAATCTTTCCAGATTCCAAATCTCAATCAAATCTCAAATTCGATCTTCCAGATCCCAAATCAAATTTCAATCAAATTCCAAATCCAATCTCGATCAAATTTCAAATTTGATCTTCCAAATTTCAAATCAAATCTAAATCAAATTCAAATTCAATCTTTCCAGATTCCAAATCTCAATCAAATCTCAAATTCGATCTTCCAGATCTCAAATCAAATCTCAATCGAAAATTCAAATTCAATCTCCCAAATCTGAAATCCAATCCGTTCTACTCTCTCCCTTGTCTGGGATGGAAGCGGTTGATTCCATTGACGCGGATCGAATCTGATGGCGAGGGATTATATCCAATCCAAACCAGTGACTTCCGATCAACTCTTTTGAACGGGGTATGTAGCATCTACATATTCCCTCCTAATCTATTTCCTTCCATGAAAGTCTTTTACAACTTCCATGAAATTCTCGAAACACCAAAATTCCACACTTTTCAAATCAACACTACAAATCTTTGCAAAGTCAATGACTATTCAAATTCAAACTTTTCGGAGTCGAGGATTTTACATCCGAGACCGCATCGCTTTAGGATCCTTTCCCTATTGCAATGAAATACATCAAATTCAAACTTTTTGGAGTCGAGGATTTTACATTCGAGACTCGCATTGCTTTAGGATTCTTTCCCTATCGCAATGAAATACATCAAATTCAAACTTTTGGGTCGAGGATTCTACATCCGAGACTGCATTGCTTTAGGATCCTTTCCCTATCGCAATGAAATACATCAAATTCAAACTTTTGGGTCGAGGATTCTACATCCGAGACTGCATTGCTTTAGGATCCTTTCCCTATCGCAATGAAATACATCAAAAATGAAATTCTTGGGGTTGAGGATTTTACATCCGAAACTGCATTGCTTTAGGATTCTTTCCCTATCGCAATGAAATACATCAAATTCAAACTTTTGGAGTTGAGGATTTTACATCCGATACTGCATTGCTTAGGTTCTTTCCCTATCGCAATGAAATACATCAACATCAAATTCAAACTTTTGGAGTTGAGGATTCTACATCCGAGACTGCATTGCTTTAGGATTCTTTCCCTATCGCAATGAAATAAATCAAAATCAAATTCTTGGGGTTGAGGATTTTACATCCGAGACTGCATTGCTTTAGGTTCTTTCCCTATCGCAATGAAATACATCAAAATTCAAACTTTTGGAGTTGAGGATTTTACATCCGAAACTCGCATCGCTTTAGGATTCTTTCCCTATCGCAATGAAATACATCAAAATTCAAACTTTTGGAGTCGAGGATTTTACATCCGATACCGCATTGCTTTAGGTTCTTTCCCTATTGCGATGAAATACATCAAAATCAAACTCTTGAGGTTAAGGATTTTACATCCAATACCGCATTGCTCTGAGATCTCTCCTCATTGTAATGATTCAATATAATCAATTCAGTTTTCTTTTGAGGTTGAAGATGTTACATCTAAAACCACGAAATTCCAATTTTCATTTCAAGTTCAAATCCCTTCAAATTAATTTTGACAAAACTTTAATCTAAATTGAAACTCCAAACTAAAATCTAAGCTCACACATCAAAACTTAAACTGAAACAAAATGAAATCTAAATTGAAATTCCCTGAGTCATGTGATTTGGGATTCACCTCCTTTCTCTTTCCCCAGCGAGAGTTCAGGAATCTCCAGTCTCAGAGATATACTTGACACTCCCCAGCGGAAACTCTTCTACTTTATCCTAAGTTTGTCACTTGGACATTTGTGTTGGTTTTGTTGATCTCTTCGGTCAATGCCAATACGTGCGGTGTGCTTGGTTAGCTCACCACACCTATTGGGGGTCCATTTGTTGACCTCATTTTTGATGAGGTCTACTCTTCTTCTTTTTAGTACTTAGGATCTAGCCTTAGGCTTTTCCTTTTACTATCCTAGAGGATTAGAAATGGGACCCACCACCTAGAATTTCAAACCACTTCTTAACTTCCCGCAAACTCTACAAACTTGACTGTAGACCCCTAATCACCTAGAGGGTTGAAATCAAATGTGGAAGTTTAAAGGATGAGTTCCTATAGGACTCTTTGGCCTTAGGACTACCCTGGGTGGCCTGGTCTGGTGAAGGGCTGACTTACACACACTACATTTATACACTACACTTTCACACACCTATACCCAACTTGACCTCCTAACTCATGTAGGTGATTCACATGGATGGTCCTTAACCCCTAAGCCCTTTGCTAAGAGGGTTAGGAACAACATAATGGATGCCTCAAATGAGTCCCTTCATGGCTCATGTGGGCTTGATATGGCTTCATGGCTCAACCAAAATGATTTCATTCCACTTACATTCACCCAATCTTCAATTTCCCAAATTTTCAATTTTGACCCCGGGACCCTACACCCGCTTAACTCTACCCAAAACCCTTGAAATTACCCAAATTTTTGCAAAATATCCAAATCACCCAAAAATTCCTCAAAATCATTCCCAAACATTCCCACAACAATCAAGTTGATCATCCATAGCCAAAAATACCAAAAATTCCAAAAATACCTCCCAATACCCTCCAAATACCCAAAATACCCCCTCTTGACCCAAAATCCAGAAATTCAGAAAATTCCCAGAAAATTTCAGAAAATCCCAAATATTCCCAATTTCATTTTATTTAACTACACCATGGGCCAATTCTGTCAATTTACCCCACTTTTGTCAAAATCCCCAATTTGACCCATTTTAAACCCAAAGTGAACCCAATGTCAAACCAAACCTACCCAATTGACCCAAATTCTGGTCCCATTCAATTCTAAACTTCAATTCAACAATCCCAACACCAATCTAGACCAAATCCAAGTCCAATTTGATTGACATTTGGATCCAATTTCACTTTTGGCCTTAAAGCCCAATTTGGACCCATGACCCAAACATAACCCAAACTCACCCAATTCAACTCCAATTAACCCCAAATCTTTTCCAAATATTCCTTAACATTCCCACAAACAAAACACTAACATAATTTGCCCAACATTTAGACCCAAACCCCTCTCAACTTCAACCCAAAGCTAAAAGGCCCTATTTTGACCTAAACCCAAACCTAACCCAAATGAGCCCAAACCCCAAAATCAAAGCCCAACCAAAGTCAAAACCTCTTTGAAACACTCCCATAAACATTTCCCAACATTAATTTTACATCAATTTCAACCCTAGCCCAACATTGGCCCAAGTTAGCCCAATTTGACCTATATTGGCCCATTCACCAAAGGAGCCCAAATTCAACCCAATTCAAGCCTAAATCACTCCCAATTTGCTCCAAGTCACTCATGACACATCTATGAGCTAAACACAACAATTATTTGGCCCAAGCCTTTGCCAAAATTTCATCCTAAAATCCATTTTAAAATCCAAAAGCCCACTTCCCTAAACCATTTTAAAAGCCCATTTCCACCAAATACAAAAGCCCAAAATTGGCCCTAAAGCCCACATGGCAATTTCTTTTCATCATACCTTTAATTGATATCACCCCTAAGTTTCAAAATCATCATTAAACCATTCCAAATCAAGCTTCATACAAATTCCCATCAAATTACCAAAAATTTCTAAAATCCATTTTCATGAAATTGACCAAGCTTTTCCCCAAGCCAAAGACAAGCCATGCAAGCCATGGACAAGCCACATGAAGCCATGGAAGGTTTGACATGTGATCAAGCCATTAATGGCAAAAGGAGGAGCCTCTTTTAAGCCCCCTTAAAAAGGTTTTAACCCTTTTATGCTTCACCTTAATCCATGATTAATCAAAATATTCATGGATGGTGACTTCTCTACCCTTTCCTAGCCGATTCATCCGATCCTCCCTCAGCCCAAATCAGCCATGGGGAGGTGAACCAAGCCCAAAAGGTGGACTTGACCAAATCAAGCCAAAATTAGATCCTCCCCCATTCCATTTCAATTCAACTCCTTTACACATGTCCATGGCCAATTGATCGCACTAAGCCCAGCACCCGACCTCCCCGACCTCGAGGGTGACCCGACCCGGCCGGCCAGCCACCACGAGCCTCCGGAAACCACCGGGCCGAGAGCTCACATGTGAGCCCAAACTTGGAATTCTCACTGTCGAGTCGCCCCATCCCCAGATGGCCATTGCAACTGTTCTTCTCTTGCCAAGAGCACGTGATCCCAAGCCCTAACTCTCCTCGGAGGCCCTCCACCCTCTCCTATTTAAACACCACCCCCTCTCGGCCATGAGAGGTGCCTGAACCGGATCTTACCGAAACCACCGCCAAAATTGTTCCGGAACACTCTCCATACTTAGAGCGAGTTGATCCCCAGGTGCTAATTTGCCCTAATCCCCACCAACGAACTCGATTTCTCGACCAAAATTCCACCCAAAACCAGGACACTTCTCCACGGTGGATCAATCCTCAAATCGATTGGTCCTACACCTTCACCGGACCAAGGGAAGGAGTCCACCAGCAGAAAGCCCCCTCTCCGGTGCCACCCATCTGTTCTAGACTCCAAGCTTTGTGATCGGGCTTGGTTGAAATCATACCTAGGCGATTCATCGGACCGGGAGACTTCATCAGAGCTTCGTCGGGATCCAATCGAAGGTGACACAACCCTCGGATCGAAGCCACACTTCTCCGAGCAAAGGTATGAGCTAATTCTTCATCCTGAGCTTTTGGAGATTATCCATTTCAAATGCTTTAATTTCAATGCATGATCACTGTATAGATGTATTCGTCTCTTCAAGACGAATCCATAGAGCATAAGAACACGAAAATCCATTTAGTATTGAGTGAGATATTAGGGATTTAGTGTTGACGGCTCTCGGGTGAGGACGCTTGGGGATGATGAACGGATGCCGTTCATTTAATACACGCGCGGACGGATGGCCAGGATTGCGTCGGATCAGGAGATGGAAAGATACAGCGAGGCCCCGGAGAGCTGAGTCAGATGGCGGCGTCGAACCAGAACACGCCGCGTGGCCTTTCGGAGCTGCCGAGGTTGACGCGGCGCCGCGTGGATAAATAGAAAATTAGGGTATTTTTTATTTATCGAATTCCCTAAACTTCAAAAATTCATAACTTTGTGTAGGAAAATTAGAAAAATAAAATAAAAATACCTCTCGCACAGTGAACGTGAGGAGAATAATGTGGAAAAGAAATTATTTAATTTCATCAAGTATTTTATTTTTAATGATTTATTTTACTTCGCATTGTTTTAATTCTCCATGCATATAGGAAATTCACCATGGCATGAGACCATAGGGCTTTTGAAGCCTCCGAATTTGGGAATATTCCCGAATTTTCCAAAGTCGAGGCCATCCCTATGAGAAGTTATTGATTTCTCAAATTCATGTTGCTGTTTTAAGTATTTTAATTCCAATAATTAGCATGTTGTGAAATAAATTCTAGGAAAATTTGGTGATGTCTCTTATGACTAGAGGACCCTAGAAAAAATAGATTTTGGATTAATTCATTTAAAATAACCCTAATTGGCTTAAACACCCAAAATAGCTCCTTAATTAATTAGAGCTAACCATACATCAAATTGACTTGAAATTAATTCTCCACCGACCTCTAGGATCGGAGGAACCCACCATAAAAATTTGAAGTCAATTGGACTTGGTTAGCCCTACTAAATGGGTTGATTAAGCCATTTAGCCATTTTAAACTTTAAAAATTCATAACTTTCAAAATACTTTTTAAAAATTCACCAAATTGGTTTTGGAGCCTCTCTGATATCAGGAGAATTTAAGAAAATTAAAATTTCAATTTTTTAAAAAAGTTGATTTTTTGATATTATTTTAATATTTTAATAATTAAAAAATAATAAAAATCACAAGAATAATAAAATTCACCAAAATGTCACATTTTAAATTTTAATCACTTAGGAACAAACCCCATATTTTTCTTAGGTCTATTTAATGAGATATTAAATTTTAAAGCCCTATGGTAATTTTAAAATTAAAAAAATGTATTTTCTAGCATTTTCTCTAAAATAATTATAATAAATTAAAGAAAAATCAGAAAATTGCAAAAATTGATTCTCTGATTTCCTTGATATCAGAGAGATTTTTAAAAAATATAAATTTCATTTTTCAACCTTTATTTTATTTTTAAATTAATTAATACTCCAAAATTTAAAATAATTATAATAAAATAAATATAATTCAAAAAAAGACCAAAATTGGTCCAAGTGGTCCTCTGGTCATTAGGAATGTCCCATAATTTTCTTAAGGACAGAAACTTTCCCTTGGTCATATTATTAAATTTTCCTTAGAAATTCCTATTTTCCACCAAAAATAATTACATAAATAAATTAAATATAGAAAAATCACATTTTCTCCTCTCATGTCTTTATTGACATATGAGTAAAGTCACATAAAAATTTCATGTTTATTTAAGCTCAATTTAGTGAGTTATGAAATTATTTAGCTTGAAGGGCAAAATGGTAATTTAAAATTTTAACCCTTAATTAAAACTTTAGGTTTAATAAAATTAACAAATAAAATATTTGATCTTAATCTGATTTGGATGATTGAAATAATTAAAGGATAGAAACCTATTAAACAATTTGAAGATAATTAAAATAAACCTTAATTAAATAATTTATTAAATTTGGAAGAATAATAAAATTGGAATTATTAAAATAGGGATATTATTAGGAAGAGATTTATTCTTTAATTTAAAAATCCCTAAATTAATCATCTCAATAATATTTAAATCCTAATTAAAATGATAATTCAAATTTAAGTTTTAAAATGTTAAAAAACTTAATCATTAAATTAAATTAAAAAGTTAAATTATTAAACTCTTTTTTTAAATTAAAATTAAATTAAATTAAAGATTAAATTAAAGATTAAATTAAATTAAATCAAACAAATTAAGTAAATTAAATTAAATTAAATTAAATAAATAAAATAAATTAAATTAAATTAAACTAAATTATATTAAAAAATATTAAATTGAATTAAATTAAATTAAATTAAATTAAAATTAAATCAAATTAAATTAAATTAAAGGAAATTAAATCAAATTAAACTAAATTAATTTAACGTCAAGTCAAACTAAATTGAATTAAATCAAAATTAAATTAAAATTAAAACTAAACCAAATTAAATTAAATTAAAGTTAAATTAAATTGAATTAAATAACATCACCTAAGATATAAAGAAATTAAATATAAAGCAACTTGAACACTATTCCAAATTTAAACCCGTTAACTGAAATTAAATCAAATCACAAATCATTCGAACACCAATTTGCCCTCAAAAACTTTGGTTATCATAACTCCTAAATAGAACATTAAATGAAATGTTACTCCACTTATAGGATATTCAAATGTCCTAGTTCACTGAGCAAGATAACAAAACTTGAATTCTCGGACGATTACTTCACCTGATTAATTAAATTCATTTGGACTTAAAACAATCCTATCAGTATTGAAAAGATGTTTAAGATTCTTCTTAAGCACTTCCTCAATATGATAGGATACTTATAAGGACAATTAAACTTAATTATTCTTTGATGAAGAAAATTGTCCTCAAACCAAAACACAAGAACCTAGACGTCATAGGAAATGACTAGCTTATAGTGATTAGGAACTCGGTAGAAAACCATAACCCTTCCCTTAGCTTTACCTAGGAACTTGCTTAAATATTCTAATTGTGTTTTAAGTGCAGCTTGGGATGACGGGAAGACCCTCCAGTGTACGCTTTTATTTTATTGCAATTTACGTTATTGCAATTTCTTTAATTGCATCGCACTTACTTTTTCTTTCATGATAAACAACTGTTGCATGAAAACCCACACCTTTAGGATAGTCCCTAAAACTGAAGCCAAAACTAAGTTAAAAGTCATTGCAAGATAAAATTCACCGCCACAACATTTCAAAATATAAAACAACTCAAAATTTAATCACAAACAGAACACAAAACTACAATCACAACTACATTAAAACGTCCTGTTGGATGATCGGGAATACCTCGGATGATGTAACCTACGAGTTGCTAACGGGATTTCCCACAGTCTAAATGAAAGTGTGGAACTCATTCAGTTGAGTTTAACAAATTCATCCGGACTAAGTGAATCCGATAAAAATAACGATGCGGAAGGATGGAACCGTGGGATCTTAACCGTGTCGTTATAATCAACTTTAAGATTTGTTTTAATTAAAACACAAAAAACACTTGGAAACTAAGATTTTCTCTAAACCAAAATACTTCTCTCATCTCCCTGATTTATGACTTCTATAACTAAACCTCTGCAACAACAAGGAGCTTGGAGCATGGTGGGCAGCAGGGCCATCGTCGTCAGCAAAACTTGAATCTACATCAGCTAAACCTTCTTAGAATTAAATAACCAATTCATAGGACTCCGAGGTAGTTTGCCTAGTGTAACATAAATCCTCGACCTTTTGTTAGGCATTTGCATTGCAAATTAAGCCCACGACCGGACTTAGGATTCCGAGGTAACGTTCGGTATGACATAAACCCTTATAACTTCAAGGCTATTTGTGTGATTCTATCATATGAATATAAGTCCAAATTAACTAAAATTGGCAAGATGAAAACATTAATTAAATATTAGGACTTTCCTAAATTCAAGCCAAACAATAGGATAATCGGGAAATTACCGAAGTTCGCTTCGAATCCGTAATTTCTCCTACCTTTCTTCCTTTGAAATCCCAAAATAAAATCTTGCAAATTTGATCCATTCCATATCGAAGTTCCAAAATTCAATCCCTTGAAAACTTACACTTTAAAATTCTTGAGAGCAGAACTACTGATTATTATCGAGAGTTTTCTTAGGTGATTCCCGTCACTTAAGATGTAATTAACTATAGGGGCTTGCCCTTATAGGGAATTTTAAAGAACCCATGTAATATAAACCCGTTTAATGCTTTCATATTAAGCGGGAATTTGTCGGCTTATAAAATTGGTTCGCGGACCAAACGGATGTCACAAATCTTCTAGTTTATTTAATCGAGCCCCACCATCAGCGGTGTGTCTACCCTTAGGATAGATACACGGTTTGTGGTGCGGTGTTCGTTTATATAAACTATTTGGGATGTGAGATCGGTTTGATTTCATATCTTAAAATCTTCAAATTTAAAATTATTTTCAAAAAAATCAAATACTACTTTTCAAATTATTTATTTAAATTAAATTAAAAATTCGCCGACAATTTCTGTTAGGCGATCCCTCTTTTTAAAATACAACACAATTAACCTAAAATATGCCGACAGCTGCTGAGTCAGATGGCATCACCAAATCAGGGAGCAACGCGTGGAGTTCGATCCATCTTAGGTTGAGTTGGCGCCGACGTGGATAAGGAGTTCTTATTTTTTTAAATACCAAAAACTTCAAAAATTGATATCTTTGCATAAAAAAATCATAAAAATAAAAGAAAAATACCCTCTTGCTCAATGAACAGAGAAGAATAATGTGGAAAAGGAATTTATCTATTTTGTTGAGTAATTTATTTTTAATTAATTTAATATTGTTTTGAGTATTTTAATTTTCCATGCATGTATACATTTCACCATGGAATGAGACCATAGGGCTTTTGTAGCGTCTAATCTTGGGAACATTCCCAGAATTTTCCGTATACATTTCACCATGGAATGAGACCATAGGGCTTTTGTAGCCTCTAATCTTGGGAACATTCCCAGAATTTTCCAAGGCCAGAGGCTATCTATGTGGTAAGTTATTTATTTTTCAAGTTTATGTCACTGTTTTTGACATTTTAATTCCAAAAATTAGCACGATGCTTAGAATGTTCCAGAATAAAGTTCCTTAGGACCAGAGGACCCTAGGATAATTATGGTTTGAGATAATTCATTAAGAATAACTCTAATCAGCCTAAATACTCAAAATTAAACTTTAATTAATTAGAGTTAATCACACATTAAAATGACTTGAAAATAATTCTCCACTGATCTCCAGGATCAGGGGAATCTCACATAAAAATTTGAAATCAATTGGAAATGTTTAACCCCACTAAATGGATTAATTAAACCACAAAATCAAAATTAAACTTTAAAAATTCATAACTTCAAAAATACATTTGAAAAATTCATCAAATTGATTTTGGGACTTCTCAGATACTAGAGGAGTCTAAGAAAAATAAAATTGGAATTTTCTAAAAATTTTCATTTTTAAGCATATTTTAATATTTTTAATAATTAAAAAATAATAAAAATCACAAAAATAATAAAAATCATAAAAATGTCATATTTGGTCCCCTAATCACTTAGGAACCAATCAAATATTTTTCCTAAGTCTCTAGGTTAAGATATTTAATTTTAAAGCCTTAAAACATATTTTTGAATTAAAAAAATGTATTTTCTAGTCTTCCCACTTAATTAATTCTAATAAATCAAAGATAAATTATAAAAATATAAAATTTATTTATCTGCCTTTCTTAAGGTTAGGGGATTTTTAAAAAAAATATAAAATTCATTTTTCAACTTTTATTTTATTTTATAATTAATTAACACTCCAAAATTTAAAAAAATTATAATAAATAAAATATAATTCCAAAAATCACGAAAATTTGTCCAAGTGGTTCTCTGGTCATTAGGAAGATCCCATAATTTTCTTAAGGACAGAAACTTTACCTTGGTCATGTTAATGAATTTTCTTTGAAAAACCCCTATTTTCCATTAAAAGTAATTATATAAATAAATTAAATTCAGAAAAATCACATTTTCTCCTCTAATGTCTTAATTGACATGTGAGGGAAGTGGCATAAAAATTTTAAGTTCATTTAAGCTTAATTTAATGAGCTATAAGATAAATAAGCTTAAAGGGGGCATAAAGGTAATTAAAAGATTTTAACCCCTAACTAAAACTTTAGGTTTAATCAAAATGGGGGTAAAAAATCTTATTTTAATTTTTTCTCAGATGATTAAAACATTGGGAAATCAAAGGGTAGGAACCCACTAATCACTTTAATAAACCAAAAATGAAACTTTAATTAAGTGAATAATTTAAATTTTGGAAGATTAATTGAAATTAGATTATTAAAATGGGGATATAACTTAAGAAGATATTGATTCTTTAATTTAAAAATCCCTAAATAAATCACTTAAAAATACTTAACTCTTAAACTTAAGAGGATAATTGGAATTAATAATTGAATGATTAAAAGTAAATAATTCTTAATTTAATTAAAACCTACATCATTAAATAATTTAATAATTGATTAAAACATAAAATGTTAAATAATTTAAAAGTAAATTAAAATGATTGAAACTAATTTAAAATCATTTCAAAATAAACTTAAATCAAAATTGCAAATTTTAAATAATTTTAAGACAACATACCTTAAAACATAATGTAAAAAATAATTTAATTAATATAATTAATCCAAATTAAATGATCAAAATTTAATAAATAATTTGAACACCTCTTTTCACCTAAGTTAATCTAAAAAATTTAAATTAACATGAAATATTGATATCATTTATAAAAAAGTTTAACTTAAACATCATTCCAAACTTAAAATCATTGATTAAAGTTTTATAATTAAATCACATTAAAGTAAATCATGAACTTTAACTTCGAATCATTAAAATCTTTAACAAATTAACTTGTCCCTGAAAGCTTTAAATTATTATAACTATTAAATGAAGTGTTAAGTGAAATGTCACTTCACTCATAGGATAATCAAATATCTTAATTCACTGAGCAAGGGAACAAAACATAATTAAATCCTTGGATGATTAATTCACCTGTGTAATTAAATTCACTTGAACTCAAAACTGTCCCAGAGATATTGAGAAGATGTTTAGAATTTGTTCTAAGCACTTCATCAATATGATGGGTAGTTTTAAAGAACAACTGAACTTAATTGTTCTTTGATGAAGAAAATCATCCTTAACCAAAAATCAAGAACCTAGACGTCATAGGAAATGACTAGCTATAGGATTAGGATTCTGGTAGACAACCAAAACCCTTCCTTTAGTCTTTACCTAGGTTCTTGTTGAAACATTTAAATGCTTTAATATGTGCTTTAAAGTGTAGCTTGGAATGACGGGAAGACCCTCCAGGTATGCTTTTATGTTATTGTAATTTACTCTATTGCATTTTCTTTACCTACACTGCGCTTTACTTTTCTTGCATGTTAAACAAGACTGTTGCATGAAAACCAAAACCTTTAGGATAGTCCCTGAACTGAAACCAAAACTAAATTAAAATTCACGACAAGATAAAATCCACCACCACAACATTCAAAATATAAAACAACTCAAAATTTAATCACAAACAGAACAACAAAACTACAACTTTAACTAAATTAAAACGTCTTGTTGGATGATCGGGAATACCTCAGATGATGTAACCTACGTGTTGCTAATTGGATTGCCCACGATCTAAATGAAAGTATGGAACTCATTCAGTTGAGTTTAGCAAATTAATCTGGACTAAGTGAATCCAATAAAAATAACGATGCCGGAAGGATGGAACCGTGGGAACTTAATCGGTGTTGTTATAATCAACTTTAAGATTTCTCTAATAAAACATTAAAGACATTTGGATCTTAAGATTCCCCTAAACCAAAACACTTCTCACATCCTTTGATTTATGACTTCTAAAACTAAACCTCTGCAACGACAAGGATCTTGGACCATAGTGGGCAGCACGACCATCATCATCAGCAAAACATGTGGCTACTTTAGCAAAACCTTTCGTAGAATTAAATAACAAAGCCGTAGGATTTCGAGGTAGTTTGCCTAGTGTAACATAAATCATCAAACGTTTTGTTAGGCACTTGTATAATCATTTTATGCAAATTAAGTCCTAACCGGTCTTAGGATTCCGATGTAGTTGTTTGGTACGACATAAACCTTCACATCTTCGGGGCTATTTATATGATCATGTCATATAAATATAAGTCCTAATTAATTAAAATTGGCAGGATTGAAACATTAAATAATTCTCAAATTGAAGCAAAACCATAGGATAGTCTGGGAAGTTGTCAAGATTCTTTTTAGATCCTTAGCTTCTCCTTCTTCTCTTCCTTTGGACTCCTTAAAATAAACTGTTCCAAATTTGAGCTAATCCCTATTGAAATCTCAAAAATTCAATCCTTTGAAAACCTTAAACTTTGAAATTCTTGAAAGCAAAACCACTGATCATTATCAAAAGTTTTCTTAAATGATTCCCGTCATTTAAGATGTAATTAACTATAGGGCTCGCCCTTATAGGGAACTTTAAGAACCTGAGTAATATAAACCCTGTTTAATTCCTTTATATTAAGCAGGGAAACTTGTCAGCTTATAAAATTGGTTCGCAGACCAAACGAATGTCACAAATCTTCTAGTTTATTTAATCGAGCCTCATCATCAAGAAATGTGTTTATTCTTCGGAATAGATACACGGTTTGTGGTGCGGTGCTCGTTTATATATACTATTTGGGATGTGAGATCGGTTTCATTTCACATCTTATAATTTTTCAAATTTAAAATTATTTTCAAAATCAAATGCTACTTTCTAAATTATTTATATATTTAAACTAAAACCTAAAAATATGCCGACATGTTTCTGGCGACTCCGCTGGAGACTAGTTCCTCTCTCTATTTTGATCAGATGGTTTTGCTTTCATAAATCGACAATGAGTCCATGCCCCTTGTGGACCAAACTGCCATTCTTTCCATTGGCATACCACATTCATTTCTGTCTTGAACGAGTATAGTCAACTCTTCTTGGATTTTGCAGCTACTTTTTAGACACTCCTAAACAGAGAGGTTCTGAAATCCTCCTTTTGATACATCTCCAAAGAGGCGAGGTAGACCCCCAATAGGTGTTAGCTTAGGAGCGGTCATTCATCTCCTCTTGTTTTTAACGAATAAACTAACCTCCTAACAAACAAACTCTTTTCTAAATCTTAAATGCATAAATAAAACTTAAATAAATTGTATTCGGTCTCTTTTCAATTTCTCTCTTTTCATCCTGACGAAGGAAGCATAATTCATGACTGATAATCGAAACTTGCCTTGCAGAAGATGTCTGCCCCGAAGCTAATTTTCTCCTTTACCAATATACTTGACTTAGCTGTCTACCAAGAAGAACTGCCTGGGGATGCAATCATCCGCTTTGGACAAGGGTTTGACAATACGGATGTTAAGTTTGCCGATGTTACTCTTTTCGCACTGATGAACAAAGTGTCAGAGACTGAAGAGCCTATGATTGAGTTTAACCTGAAGTCGACTCAAGAGTTCCCTCCCCTGTAGAGGGCCCCAGTTGAAAGGAACATTTCTGTTCACATGAAGTTGAATGCTACCCCCAAAACTATTGTCTCTAACCCCACCGGTCTGGTCATTACTGCACCTACCCCGGTTCCTGCCAAACTGAAATGAAAGGAAGTACAAGTCAGTTATGAGCCTGTCACCGTAGAGGGTTCAGACTTCGCTGTAATACCGTCTGTTTTTGAGATAGGGTCTGGTTCGATGAATAGACCCTTAACCCAGACACAAAGGAGGAATAAAAACAGGAAGTTTGCTAAGATCAAGAAGGTCAAGGAAGCTAAAGCTGCCTGTCTTGAAGAAATCCCCCAAGAGAAAGAGGAAGAACTGCCAGAATACTCACCACTGTTGGAAGGAACTAGATTCCACCCTCTCTATGCTGCATCTGATGAAACAGATGCCAAAAAGAATGTCGTTGCGTTACCCCGGCCTGCATATTACAGTGACAGCAAGAAGAAGAAGAGCATGGCTACACCGCTTACCCGATTGCGTGCGGTAGTCGAGAAATTAGCCAGAAAAGAAGGATGTCCTGTATCAGAGATTCTGAGAAGAATGGGACGAGTGCCAGTTAAGTCTCGCCATGGTCCGCGAGAAGAGCCTGTTATTGTCCCTGAAAGACCGAAGAAAAAGGTGCGAGCTAGCGAGGAAGGCTCACCTGTTGTTTTATCGGGTATCCATATTAGGGAGGACACCACCTAATTACGCACCGCTGAGAGACCAGCAAGTCCTAGGCCTTCTGCTACAAGAAGGATGGTGTGGCGACCTATTATTGTCGAACCAATACCAACAGAACATTCTGGAAAGAGAATTCTCGGTGAAGATCCCAGATCTGAAGAAAGTGCCGCAGTAAAAGAAAATCCTGAAAGAGAGGTTCAACAGTCGTCTCCTGAAAACCATGAGATCGTTCAGAAAGCCCACTTGAGGATGCCATAAGGAAACTAAGAATGGACATCCGACGGCTAGTAAGAGAAGGAGGAGAAGAATTAATGGACAAAGTGGATTTGTCAGAATTCATGGATGAAGAGTATGCTGAGGTCAACATGGTTGAGACACGAGCATCGTCGGCTTCGCAGGGAGTTCCACCAGCTTTAGAAAGAGATGAGTCAGAGTTAATGAGAGCACAACTTCAAGAAAGAGATGATATGATTTCCCAGATGACGAAAAAGATGGAAGAGATGGCAGCCTCCTTAGCCACTCTCCAGAGTCAGGCCCAGCCTAAAAAAGAGATACCCTCGGAGGTCATCCATATTACAGATGGAGGAAAAGAGATTACATCTATTAACGGAGATGATCAGCTGAAGAAACACTCTACACAGAACATGATTCCCGAAAAGGATATTAAGAGCATGGTAGAACAACTGGTGCGAGAAGCCTTAGCTCAATCTAAGAACGGAGCATCTATTTAGACGGGTAGACCTTACCGTGAAGAATTTGATGCAGTCCAATACCCGAAGGGCTTTGTACCGTCTCTGTTCAAGACATTCGATGGAACGAGAAATCTCCGATAACATGTCACTTTTTGTGCAGTTGCTGCAATGCCGGTCGGAGCGACGCCTTACTCTTCCGTCAGTTTGTCAGCAGTTTGTCAGGGATCGCCTTTGACTGGTATGCAGAATTACCGAATAGATCAGTCAAGACTTTTGCAGAATTAGAAAATATCTTCATTAAGCAGTTTGCCGGAGCTCAGCAACACATCACTATCGGTGATCTAGTGGTGGAGCGATAGAAACCGAATGAAACTTTGGTAGATTACATACTTCGATGGTGGAACCTGAGCATGAAGTATGAACCAAAGCTTCAGGAACATCATGCGGTTGGTATCTTGCTTAAGAGTATCCATGGCTCGATAGCACTGCTCCTTAAGGGTTCACCATTAAGACTTTCGAGAAGTTGCTTAGCAAGGCTGGGAGCTTGCAAGAGGAAGCGAAACAACTAAGTTTCATCAATAAAACCGATAAGCAGAAGCCTGTGAAAGCATTCCAGAAGAAGTCCGGAACTGTTGCAGCAGTGGACAAAGGTAAACAGCCAGTGTAAATACAGCCAGAGCGACCACACCAAAGTTATCAACCACCGCAACAGATTTATCAACACCCTCAGCAGAATTATCAGCCTCAGCAGAGTTTTCAGCCTCGACTGAGTTATCAGTCGCTGCGGTACGATCAGCCGCTGTCTCGTCTGCTTCGTCCCCTGAAGGAACTTTTGAACAAAGAATACCCTTTCAAGACTAAGGCAGTGGCTAAAATGTTTCGCAGTTTGATGAAGATGCCCAACTTTCAGTTGCCAGAGCCCAGGAAGCCTGAGGAAGTCGACAAGAAGGATCATCCAAACTACTATCCCTACCATAGGATGATCAGACATAAAATCGAAGACTGCTTCACTTTCAAGAACTGGCTGGAAGATAATCTTCGAAGAGGGAACATAACGATCCCAAAGGAATACATGAAGGAACCCCAAAAAGGAGGTTCCATCAATGTTATCTCAACGAAGCCTATTGTTCCGATTGACCTGTACACGACCAACGATTGATGGAATACATTTTGGATGAAGTCATCAAAGAAAATTTTGGATCACATCCAAACCGCTTCGGTGCGCACTTTAACTCAGAGTTTGAAACCTGTCGAGCCGGCACTATCACTAGCGATTCAAGAACCGCCCCATAAGGAGGAGAAGATCGTGGAAGAAAAGAAGACTAAGGCTTTGAAGGGTAGATTAGAGGCTGCTTTTCCTAGGATTGTTATTTCTGATTCGGGGGAGAAATCCCTCGAACCTCTGACTCTGTATGATAATTTGCTCGCCCCGGCAGGATTTTATAATGATAAGAGTTATGGTTTTGGCTACGTTTTGACTGTTTCTAACAATTACCTAACTAACGACAACCAACCTAATCTGAATCTCGATTTCAATACGAATAACGATTCTCAAATCATACAAAACCTAGATAACCAAGATGAAGATGAGGACATTCACAAGGATGGCTACGAAAGTTCAGTAAGTGACGAGTGTATTTGTGAACTCCGAGGAGCTCGGATCACGATAGAGTTAGAATTATCAGATGCCGATGTAACTTCAGAAGAGCCAGTCGTTCCAATTCAAGAGGAGACACCGATAGATTTAGAGGAAATTACCAAAGTCAGTCTGAGAAGCGGAAAGGTCCTACCTCCAAGATTGGGTCCAAAGGACAAGGGAAAGCAGGTGGTTGCTTAGGAAGAGCCAACCCTAGTGGAAGAATTGCCCGTTCGGGAAGAAATTGAACAGACTGGTAACAAAGTGGACTATAATGTACTGGCCCATCTTAGGAAGCTACCGGCCAAACTAAGCATCTACGATGCTCTGATCCTGTCGAAGGAGATGAGAGAATCTCTGGTTAAGGCCTTGCTTGATCCAGAAATTTACTTAGCTCAAATGGCTGGTAATTCCTTTGACGAGGTTTGCTCATTGAAAGGACAGTGTGGTGTTACCTTCACGGACGATGATTTATTACTTGGAACAGCAGATCACAACCGACCGTTGTACATTTCAATCAGTATTGGAATGTTCACACTCTCCAGGGTGCTAGTTGATCCAGGGGCGTCAATTAATATAATGAACCTTCGAATGCTAGCCTATTTAGAGATTGATGCCCGTGATCTCGAGGCAGACAAGATGATGCTAAGAGGCTTCAACCAGAAAGGAGAAAGAGCTCTTGGATCGATAAAACTGTTAATGAAGATCGGTGAATTAGCCAAGACAACCACAAAGTTCCACATAATTGATTCTGAGACATCATTTAAAGCTCTACTGGGTCGGCCATGGATTCATGAGAACTGGATGGTACCGTCGTCTCTACACCAGCGTATAAAGTACTATGAAGGAGGACAAGAATAGTGTATCAAAGGTGATTTCAAACCATTCTTCGTGCATGAAATCGGAATCCATGAAGATGCAGCCTACTATGCACCCCCAAAGAAAACTGTCTTCTCCAAAAATGCCATACCAAATCGAGAAAAAGAAGTACGAGACGACAAAAAACCTAAAATTCTTGTTCAACAGTTACTCACCACTCCCTTACAACGAGATGGTTAAGGTTTCTCCAGAACTCACACCCGAGGTCGATGACAGGGACGAGGTCGAGGAATAAACGGTGGAACAGTTGAACAAAAGAATCGGGTCATCGATGTTTATTGGGAGAATAGCTCTGAAGAAGAAGAAGAAATCAAGAAAGAAGCAACAACAGTAAACCAAAGGAAGACCCAGTTCAAGATCTCTCTCGAAGATGAAAAGAATGAAGAATATAAATCAATGTACAAGAAGATTAACCAGTATGTGCATACTATGACCCTGACCTCGATCCATTCTAATAAGATCGAGGGTATGGTGGTCAAAGAGGTACATGGTGGCGGTACTAAACCGATCAAGTTCTACCGTGGTGCTTCTTCTTCCAACACTGAAAAAGATGTACAATTAGAAGATGTTACTCCTTCTGAATTAATGGAATTACCTTTTTAGTGGTACTCTCCCTGTGTTCAAAATTTAATTCAACGCGGTATCTGCCTAAAAAATGGTCAAAAGGCCAATCACAATTCTTTGAAAAGTTAGGGAACAAAACATGGTCTCAGATTCGGCACAGTAAGATCAGTTGATGACACAGGATTTTGCTTGGTTGTCACTTGCGAGTCTAATGAAGACTGCTTGGAGACCTCAGATGATCTCGAAGATCTGCCAATCGGAGATGCTCCGCCAGAATTTGAAGAAGAAATTAAATCTACAATAAACGAGTTAATGGAAGTTAACTTAGGTACTAGCGAAGAGCCTAGGCCGACCTTTGTCAGCTCCTTACGCAATAAAGAAGACACCGAAGAGATAATCAAGCTATTAATCGAATTCAAGGACTGTTTTGCCTGGAGTTATGATGAAATGTCAGGATTAGCTCCAGAGGTCGCAGTTCACAAGTTAGGATTGGATCACACTGCCGTTCCAGTCAGACAAGCTCCAAGAGGGATGCGTCTAGAGATTAAACAACAAGTAATAGCTGAAGTTAAGAAGCTAATAGATGCTAAATTTGTCTGTGAAGAACAGTACCCTACTTGGTTAGCCAACGTGGTACCAGTCAGAAAGAAGAATGGTCAGATCAGAATCTGCATGGATTTCAGAGACTTGAATAAAGCATGCTGGAAGGACGAGTTTCCGCTACCGATTCCAGAATTAATGATCGACATCGCGTCAACACATGAAATCTTCTCTTTCATGGATGGATCTTCAGGATACAACTAGATAAAGATGGCACCAGAAGACAAAAAGCTCACAGCCTTCAGAACGCCAATCGGAATATACCGCTACGTAGAAATGTCTTTCAGATTGAAGAACGCAGGAGCGACTTACCAAAGAGCAATGACGAGGATTTTTGATGATCTCATTCACAACCAAGTCGAGTGCTACGTGGATGATGTGGTCATCAAAAGCAAACTCAAGGAAGATCACCTGTATGATTTGAGAATTATTTTCGAGCGATTAAGACAATTTAATCTTAGGATGAATCCCTTAAAATGCGCCTTCGGCGTCACCTCTAGGAAATTCTTAGGATTTGATCTGGAAAAGATTCAAGCTATCTTAGAAATGTCTCCTCCTAAAACCTTGAAACAACTACGATCCTTTCAAGGAAAATTGGCATATCTTCGACGCTTTATCTCAAACATGTCAGGTAGGTGTCAGCCCTTCTCGACATTAATTAAAATGGATGCCAAATTCGTTTGGGAAGAGAAATGCCAACAGGCCTTCAAGGACATTAAGCAATATCTGATGACACCTTCTATCTTAGTAGCCCCAGTCTCGGGTAGACTGTTGATACTTTATACCGCGGCTTTAGACGACTCCCTTGGAGCCCTGTTAGCCCAGGTCAATGACGACGGAAAAGAAAATGCACTCTACTACTTAAGTCGTCGTCTGATTCTGACGGAAGTACAATACCCTCCAATTGAGAAGCATTGTTTAGCCCTGATTTTCGCCACTCAAAAGCTCAGGCATTACATGCTTCCTCATAAGGTCAACCTTATCTCGAAAGTTAATCCATTGCAATATTTGATGACACGCCCGACACTTTCCGGCAGACTTGCTAGGTGGTCGATGATACTATTGCAATTCGATATAACTTTTGTTCCTCTTTGTGCCGTGAAAGGACAAGTCCTAGCAGACTTCCTCGCAGCACATCCTTTGCCAGCAGAATCGCCTCTCAATGATGACTTGCCAGATGAGCAGATAATGAGATTACAAGTCCCCGATGATCAGCATTGGAAATTGTACTTTGATGAATCATCTTCAGCACAGAAAGAGAGAGAATCACAAACGATAGTGCCCGGTAAGGCATAAATTGGACTAATCTTTATAACAGTGGAGCAGGGGATGTTAAGATACTCCTACCACCTAACATAACCGTGTACAACAACGAGGTATAATATGAAGCCCTTATAACCGAACTGGAATTAACCATTCAGATGGGTATAACAGATATCAACATCTACGGAGATTCGCAGTTGATCATTCAGCAGATTGATGGACAGTACAAAATTCTGAAACCAAGGCTCGAGCAGTACTTTCAGTATGCCATGAAACTATTGGAGCAAATTCTGAATGTAACAATCTACAGGATTCCCAGAAAAGAAAATGCCCTTGTAGATGCGTTAGCCCGCCTCGCAAAAGAATTCGCCTGCTTACAGGATGAATCAGTTGAAATGTCAGTTCAGGGACATCATGTTCTCTCACAACTTGACATGGGCACGATACACAGATCAGAAGAAGAAGAAACAGTTGGAGCAATAATAGAAAATGTAGAAGAGTGGCGGCAGCCATTAATAAATTACCTACAAACAGGAAACCTACCAGACGATAAGTCATTAGCCCATCAGATTAAGAAAAGAACTCTTTCTTACGCATTAATAAACAATACATTATACAGAAGGTCTTTCGATCAGATGTGGCTAAGGTGCCTGAGCGGGTCCGAGGCTCGTGAAATTGTTAAAGAGGTGCATTTGGGATTTTGTGGCGCTCATCAGTCAGGTCCGAAGATGAAAATGAAGATTAAAAGACTAGGGTACTACTGGCCCTCAATGATGACCGACTGTATGAAAGTCGCCAAGAGTTGTCACCAATGCCAAGTGCATGGAGTGGTTCTACATCAACCTCCAAATGTGCTACATTCGACAATCGCGTCGTGGCCATTTGAATGTAGGCGCACCGATATTGTGGGTCCAATAGATTCTCCTTCTTCAAGAGGGCAACGCTTCATTCTTGCAGCTACAGACTACTTTTCCAAGTGGGCAGAAGCAGTACCGCTCAGGAAAGTGAAGGCACATCACGTGCTACTGTTCTTCAAGAATCAGGTCGTCTATCGCTTCAAGGTACCGTGCAGAATCATTTCAGACAATGGGTTCGCGTTTAAAAGCACGAAGATCAATAGTTTTGTCAGAAGACACGACATCGATTGGCGCTATTCAACGATCTACTAACCAAGAGCAAACAGCTTGGCCGAGATTTTTAATAAAACTCTCGTCCAAATCTTAAAGAAAACATTGGATTATAACAAAAGAAATTGGCACGAGAAGTTGTTGGAAGCCTTATGGGCCTACAGAACAACTTTCAGGACTCCTACTCAGTCTACGCCCTACGCTCTATTGTACGGGTCTGAGGTAGTTCTACCCTTGGAAGTTCAGCTCCCATCACTCAGAATTGTAGTTATGAACAGGATCACTACAAAAGAAAATGTCAGACTACGGCTGGAGGAATTGGAAAACTTGGAAGGAAAGCGACTTGTAGCGCAAATTAATCTGGAACTGTATCAAGCTAAGATGATCTAAGCCCACGACAAACTAGTCCACCCAAGGACATTCAAAGTTGGCGACTTGGTCCTAGTTCTCAGAAGGCCTATTCTTACAAATCGCAAGATAGGAGGTAAATTTGAGCCGACTTGGGAGGGGCCGTTCGTGGTCGAGACAGTCTACTCAGAAGGTTCTTACTAGCTTGTGAATTATCATGGAGAACGATTTATGCTTCCAATCAATGGATGATATTTGAAGAAATATTACGCAACCTGATTTTCGAAGAATGAAATTTCATTCCTAGAAGCACGGGTAGAGTGATCACTTATAACTGGGTCTGAACCCAAAATAAAATGAATGATAAAAAAAAAGTGTGTTAAAGGAAAACATATGCAATTGAAGTAATAATAAAATTTTGACTCTTCCTTTCGAGACGAGCTCACTCCTGATCTTTTCTTATCTTCTCTTACTCTTATAAAATTTGAAATAATTAAATAAGAAGCTTTTTTTAATAAATAAATTTTCTTATTGTTCTCGTTCTGAGTACAGCCCCTGATCCTTTCCTTGTTTTCTTTTAAGGGAAATGTAGAACGGGCGGCTGTTCCTGAACTTTAAGGATTGTGTAAGCCTTGCACTTAACAAAGAAGAGCTGAAAGCTGATGCTGTGATAGAGGTTGGCTTAAACGTTGCACAACTGGAGTTGGAATATGAGGAATCTGCTTGGACTGCTGTGGATCCCGAGCAGTTCCGTGGGAAGACAGTGATGAGGCTAAACAAGAAGGTTCCCCAAGCTGCAAATAAGAAGAGGAAGATCAATATGATCGAGGAAAACAAGATGAAATCAGTGATAACGTCCGCAGCAGGAAAGCTTGTCAGTGCTGCTCCTACCGAGATTTAGGGGGAGAGGAAAGCCACCCTGACCCCAACTCAGAGAAGAAACAAGAATTCTCGTATCGCTAAGATGCTGAAGAAATTAACAGAAGAGCAGAACAAGGAAGAAACCCTGACGGCCGTAGCAGTTGCCCCAAGGAGGCCAGTCCTCAGGAGCACCATAACAGAGGTTGTTCCGTAAAAGGTTACTACAGAACCTGCACCTGAGACAGTGATGATTACAGGAGAGCGTGATGGTGTGAAGCCATACATCCCACAGTACGTCACTAGACCCCGACAGCTGCAGATAATTTCAGAGCACGAATTGGAGATGATCCAGAGGGTGCGGAAGCAGAATTTTAAATACTTTCAGAGAATCAGAGGCAGATATGTCAACATGCTGGAAGGACTAGAGCTACATACAGATGTTTTCTCTGACTATGAGCAGAGTGAAATTGTAAACTACTTCAATGAGCTGAAGAAACAAGGTCGTGCAAGACGATTACGTAGCAGGACCTACTCCGAGCCAAAGAAATGGAAAAGAGGTAAGGGGAGGATTACTATTCAATTTGGATGTTGTTACAACTTCGCTGATGACAAGGAAGGAAATCTGCCAAGGAAACTTCGCTACGATGAAGTGGATCCAATGCTAGTTTTAATTAAGAAAATGATAAAAAAGATGGTGGCTTGGCGAGTCCTGCCCGCTGATTGCATACCGAACAGTTGTATTATCAACATCTATGCAGAAGGAGATTGCATTCCACCTTACACAGATCATCATGATTTTGTAAGGCCCTTTTGTACCGTTTCCTTCATCAACCAATGCAACATTATGTTCGGGATAGAACTCTGGATAGTTGGCCCCGGAGAATTTCGTGGGCCGGTGGAGATACCTCTACCAGTAGGCTCTGTTGTCGTACTACAAGGAAATGGTGCAGATGTAGTGAAGCACTGCATACCGAGAGTTCCCTACGAGCGAGTCTCCATCACCTTCAGAAGGATGGATGAGAGTAAAATTCTGATCTACTTCCAGCCGAATCCAGAACTAGAGAATTTGCAGCCCTACAAGCTGTAGGCCACATAGTAGTAGCACACCTCTAAAATACACTTACGTGGGATTCTCCTCCGGAAAGTGGCTTAGAAGGTGATGTTATTACCTATGTAATTTACTTTTCAGACATGGATGAATCGAACAGACAATTTTGTCAAAGTACACGGAGGTATCAATGCAGTCTGTGTTCAGATATATATGTGAACTTTTGTAAAAGTTTGTTTTCAGAAAGATGTCATCATCAATGTTTTGATGGAATCACCTGATGTATCTTCGACATTTTAATGGAAATGAACTTTGTGTTTTGCCTTTAATTTTGTGCAATTGACTGCAAACGCCACCAGATCTGAGTTTAACTCGGTTTAAAAAGAAAGTTGGACGAAGAATGATTTGAATGAAATAATAACAACAAAATAAAATTTGAATTCAAAAATCTGAATAAAACACAAACCAAAACTCAAAACAGATCAACTTAAAACTTCAAGATGTGAACAAAGTAAATCAATTAAAATCCGAATAAAAGTGAAATTTCAATCGAAAACTAAACTTAAAAATCAAATCACTAAAAGCAATGAATAATGAAAACAAATTCCCGAATCCGATATCCCCTGCCTTTGGCTGTTCTCGAAATCTTTTCTACTCTCTGCGATTTCTCCCCTCTTTTGAGAAGGTCGATGAGTCTACTGACACAGAACCACGAGATTCTCGATTTGATTTTAATGGCGTGGATTAACTTCCTTTGCCAAACTTTCAACCTTTGATGTAATCCTTCGGAACGTGAAACACTTTCATGTCCCATTCCAATCTTGAACTGCACTTCTAATCATTGAAATCTTCACGAATCAATCGTACACCTTTGAGACTGGTACCAAAATTCTAGTTCTCTCCTTTTGAGGTCGGTACCAAAATTCTGACTCCCTTTTCGAGATCGATACCTAAATTTCGATTCTCTTTCGAGATTGGTACCTAAATTCTAGTTCTATCCTTTTGAGGTCGGTACCTAAATTTTGACTATCTTTCCGAGATCAATACCTAAATTTCGATTCTCTTTCGAGACTGGTACCTAATTTCTAGTTCTCTCCTTTTGAGGTCGGTACCTAAATTCTGACTCTCTTTTCGTGATCAATACCTAAATTTCGATTCTCTTTCGAGACTGGTACCTAAATTCCAGTTCTCTCATTTCGAGGTCGGTACCTAAATTCTTTCTCTCTTTTCGAGATCGATACCTAAATTTCGATCCTCTTTCGAGACTGGTACCTAAATTCCACTTCTCTCCTTTCGAGGTTGATACCTAAATTCTGACTCTCTTTCCGAGATCGATACCTAAATTTTGATTTTCTTTCAAGACTGATATCTAAATTCCAGTTCTCTCATTTTGAGTTTGGTACCTAAATTCCGACTCTCTTTTCGAGATCGATACCTGAATTTCGATTCTCTTTCGAGACTGGTACCTAAATTCCAATTATCTCCTTTTGAGGTCGGTACCTAAATTCCGACTCTCTTTTTGAGATGGATACCTAAATTTCGATTCACTTTCGAGATTGGTACCAAAATTCCAGTTCTCTGCTTTTGAGGTCGGTACCTAAATTCTGACTCTCTTTCCGAGATCGATACCTAAATTTTGATTCTCTTTCAAGACTGGTACCTAAATTCCAATTCTCTCTTTTCGAGGTTGGTACCTAAATTCTGACTCTCTTTTCGAGATCGATACCTAAATTTTGATTCTCTTTCGAGACTGGTACCTAAATTCCAGTTCTCTCCTTTTGAGGTCCGTACCTAAATTCTGACTCTCTTTTCAAGATCGATACCTAAATTTTGATTCTCTTTCGAGACTGGTACCTAAATTCCGGTTCTCTCCTTTTCGAGGTCGGTACCTATATTCGACTCTCTTTTCGAGATCTATACCTAAATTTCGATTCTCTTTCGAGACCGGAACCAAAATTTCCGCTTCTCTCCTTGCGAGGCTCGGTACCTAAATTCCGACTCTTTCGAGATCGATACCAAAATTTCAATTCTCACTCTTTCGAGATCAGTACCTAAATTCTGATTCTCATCCTTTGTGAGGTCGGTACCTAAATTTCGACTGTCTTTTTGAGATTGATACCTAAATTTCAATTCTCACTCTTGCGAGATCAGTACCTAAATTTTAATTCTCATCCTTTGTGAGGTCGGTACCTAAATTCTGACTCTCTTTTCGAGATCGATACCTAAATTTCAATTCTCACTCTTGCAAGATCGACTACCTAAATTCCGATTCTCATCCTTCGCGAGGTCGGTACCTAAATTCCGACTCTCTTTTTGAGATCGATACTTAAACTTCAATTCTAACTCTTGCAAGATCGCACCTAAATTCTGATTCTCATCCTTTGTGAGGTCGGTACCAAAATTTCGACTCTCTTTTTGAGATTGATACTTAAATTTCAATTCTCATCCCCTTCTAGATCAGTACCTAAATTCTGATTCTCATCCTTTGTGAGGTCGGTACCTAAATTTCGAATCTCTTTTTGAGATTGATACCTAAATTTCAATTCTCACTCTTGCGAGATCAATACCTAAATTCTGATTCTCATCCTTTGTGAGGTCGGTACCTAAATTCTGACTCTCTTTTTGAGATTGATACCTAAATTTCAATTCTCACTCTTGCGAGATCAGTACCTAAATTCTGATTCTCATCCTTTGTGAGGTCCCTACCTAAATTTCAACTTTGTTTTTGAGATTGATACATAAATTTCAATTCTCACTCTTTCGAGATCGCACCTAAATCTCGATTCTCATCCTTCGTGAGGCTCGGTACCTAAATTCCGACTCTCTTTTGAGATTGATACTTAAATTTCAATTCTCATCCCCTTCGAGATCAGTACATAAATTCTGGTTCTCATCCTTTGTGAGGTAGGTACCTAAATTCTGATTTTCTCTCTGAGGCTGGTACTTAAATTTTGGTCCTCATTCCTTTCGATCAGTACCTAAATTTTGATCTTCTTTCCGTGGTTGGAGCCTAAATTCCAACTCTCTTCTTTGAGACTAGAGCCTAAATTCTAGTTCTCTTTTAAATTTCCTAGGTTAGAACCTAGGTTCCGATTCTCATTCCAAATTCTGAATCTCAATGAGGTCCACCTTGAAATCAATCTTAAACCGAACTTTAACTAAAATTGAAACTCAAATCAATTTGAAACTCAAAATTGAAACTTGAAATAAAATGAAACGAATCCAAAATCTAATCTCTCCAAGTCTTGTGACTTGGAATTCACCTCCTTCTTCCCCAGCGAGAGTTCAGGAATCTTCAGTCTTAGAGATTTACCTGACACTCCCCAGTGGAAATTTTTTATTCTGTTCTAATTATGTCACATAGACATCTGTGTTGGTTTTGTTGATCTTTTCGGTCAACGCTAATACGCGTGGTGTGCTCCGTTAACACACCACACCTATTGAGGGTCCATTTGTTCACCTCAATTTTGGTGAGGTCTTTTATTCTCTCCTTAGTTCTTAGGATCTAGCCATAAGGTTTTCTCCTTGACTATCCTATGTGACTAGAATCGGGACCCACCCTTTAAGCAATTCAGCCTACTTCGACTTCTCGGGATCCCACTCGGATGGTTACAAACCTCTACATCACCTTAGAAGGTTAAGACCACCATATGGAGAACTAATAGTGAGCTCCTATAAGGTTGTTCAAGCCTTAGGACTACCCCGGGTGGCCTCGGTCCCTGCGAGGTCCGGCTTACACACACCGCACTCTCACACACACCGTCCTTACCCAATTCTTCCCCCGGTTCATCGGAGCACTCATGTGGCTAAGTCCAAACCCCTAGCTCTTCGGCTAAGAGGGTTTGGAACAACCCATGAGATGTTCAGGGTGGGCATTTTTTGGTCCATGGCTCACTTTAAGCTTCATCCTGATCAAAATTCAACTTTTGCCAAAATGTCTAGTTTTGACATTGGGTCCTTCAAACCTACCTAAAATTACCTAATTGCCCTAAATTTTCCAAAACTTCCAAAAATTACCCAAAATCCCCAAAAATCCTAAAGATCATTTTGAAACAACCCTCACCTTTTAAATTCACCAAAATACCCCAATACCCTCCAAATAACCTCTTGATACCCTAAAATACCCTTTTGGCACAAAATTCCAAAAATTCCAAATATTTCCAAAAAATTCTAGAAAATTCTAAATATTCCCAATTTCATTTCATTCAACTACACCATAGCCTAATTTTCCTAAAATAACCCACTTTTATCAAAATCCCCAAATTGACCCATTTTTAACCTAAATGGACCCAATGTCAAACCAAACCAACCCATTTGACCTCAATTTTGACTAATTTCAATTCTAAACATCAATTCAACATAATTACTATCAATATAAACTAAATCAAAGCCCAATTTGATTCATATTTGAGTTCAACTCCATTTGAAATCCAAAATCCCCCATTTTAGCCTAAAGTGAATCCATGCCCTAAACCTACCAAAATGAATTAGCCAAACCCTAAAATTTCTTCCCAATTGATGTTGGTAACTCTTCAATACATTCACCTAGATCATTTGACACTTTCAATTGGGTCTAAACCCCACCTTAACCCAACTTGGACCCAAGTTGATTCAACCTTGCCTACATTAACCAAAATACCAAAATCCACCAAATTGACCTTCCAATTGAACTCAAAACCATTCCATGTCTTCATGAAAGTTTTTCATGGTAATCATTTCTATAATGTTTCTCATGACACTTGGACCTAAATCAAACCTAAACCCAAGTTAGCCTAACCCAAACCCAAGTGAGCCAATTTGAACCTATAGCCTAATAAAACCAAATTGAACCAAGTGTGGCTAAACCAACCTTTCCACAACCACCAAGTGAACCCTAGAAACCACCCTATATCCACCTAGCCCAAGCTAAGTGAGCCATGGACCAAGGGTTCCCCATTTTAAGGGATATCTTCCCTTAAGTGGATAAATCATCTTTTTCCTTACCCCAAAACCTCCCCACAACTGCTAATCACCATTAAACCTCTCCATGACTCACCTGACCTCAGGGGCCAGCTCCCCTGTCCTTTCCAGCCGGCCTAGCTGCCGAAGGGGGTCAAAATCGAGAGCCACCACCCACCTAAGCAACTGAATCCACCCTTTAATTGAGCCCAAGCTCAGCCCAATGGCCCTAGCCATTTAAACACGACCTCTCGGTCATGAGAGAGGTGTTGAAATTTTTCTCAACAGAAGCCCTCCATTTTATTCCCAAAGCTCCTCCTAGCTAAGAGAAGCTCATCCCCACTATTCTCCTGCCCTGAATCCCCCTAGCTGAGCCCAATTTCTCAGCTGAAAATCTGGCCAGAAACAGCACACTCTCTGAAACTTCACCAAATCCAAAATTAACTCTTCATACACTTCACCAGAGGTAAAGGAGAAGTTCCCCAGTGAAAGCCCCCTCTTCAGGCCACCCAGTTGTTCCAGCCTCCAAGCTTTGTGATCGGGCCTGGTGGAAGTCAAGCCCAGGCAATTCACCACAGCCCCAGGCTTCATCCCTAGCTTCCTTGGACTCCAACGAATGTGCTAAGCCACTCTGATAGAAGCTTCACTTCTCAGAGCCAAAGTATTACCCTCTTCCTCCTCCCGAGCTTCCAGCGATTCTTCATTTCATTCAAGTCAATTTCAATGCATGTTAGTCGTATGGATGTGTTCGTCTTCTCAAGACGAATCCATAGAGCATAAAAACTTAAAAATCCATTGAGTATCGAGCGAGATCCTAGGGTTAGAAGGTGGACGGCTCACGGGATGCACCAGCCGTAGACGATGAACAGGGACCGTCGGATGGTTTGTGTATCGGGTGAACGGCTAGGATCGCGCCAGAACAATCAATGGGACATGAACCGAGGGCCGCGTGGCTGCTGAGTCAGATGGCTGCGTCGAATCAAGAAGCAACGCGTGGAGTTCGATCCACCGTAGGTTGAGTTGGCGCCGACATGGATAAGTAGGAAAATCTGATTTTTCTTATTTATTTAAATACCAAAAACTTCAAAAATTGATATCTTTGCATAGAAAAATCATAAGAATAAAAGAAAAATACCCTCTTGCTCAGTGAACAGAGGAGAATAATGTGGAAAAGGAATTGATCTATTTTGTTGAGTATTTTATTTCTAATTAATTTAATATTGTTTTGAGTATTTTAATTCTCCATGCATGTATACATTTCACCATGGCATGAAACCATAGGGCTTTTGTAGCCTCTGATCTTGGAAACATTCCCTGAATTTTCAGAAGCCAGAGGCTATCCCTGTGGTAAGTTATTTATTTTTCAAGTTTATGTCACTGTTTTTAACATTTTAATTCCAAAAATTAGCATGTTGCTTAGAAAATTCCAGGAAAATTTGGTGAAGTTCCTTAGACCAGAGGACCTAGGATAATTATGGTTTGAGTTAATTCATTAAGGATAACCCTAATTGGCCTAAATACTCAAATTGATCTTTAATTAATTAGAGTTAATGACATATTAAAATGACTTGAAAATAATTCTCCACTGATCTTTAGGATCAGGGGAACCTCACATAAAAATTTGAAGTCAATTGGAAATGTTTAATCCCACTAAATGGATTAATTAAACCACATAATCAAAATTAAACTTTAAAAATTCATAACTTCAAAAATACATTTCAAAAATTTATCAAATTGATTTTGGGACTTCTCTGATATCAGAGGAGTCTAAGAAAAATAAAATTGGAATTTTCTAAAATTTTCATTTTTAAGCATATTTATATTTTTAATAATTAAAAAATAATAAAAATCACAAAAATAATAAAAATCATAAAAATGTCATATTTTGTCCCCTAATCACTTAGGAACCAATCAAATATTTTTCCTAAGTCTCTAGGTTAAGATATTTAATTTTAAAGCCTTAAAACATATTTTTGAATTAAAAAAATGTATTTTCTAGACTCTTCCCACTAAATTAATTCTAAAAATGAAAGAAAAATCATAAAAATATAAAATTTATTTCTCTCGCCTTTCTTGAGCTCAGAGGGATTTTTGAAAAATATAAAATTCATTTTTCAGCTTTTATTTTATTTTATAATTTATTAACACTCCAAAAAATAAAATAATTATAATAAATAATATGTAATTCAAAAAATCACCAAAAATTAGTCCAAGTGGTCCTCTGGTCATTAGGAACATCTCATAATTTTTGTAAGGATAGAAACTTTACCTTGGTCATGTTAATCAATTTTCTTTGAAAAACTCCTCTTTTCCATTAAAAATAATTATATAAATAATATAAATTCAGAAAAATCACATTTTCCCCTCTAATGTCTTAATTGACATGTGAGGGAAGTGGCATAAAAATTTTAAGTTCATTTAAGCTTAATTTAATGAATTATAAGATAAATAAGCTTAAAGGGGCATAAAGGTAATTAAAAGATTTTAACCCCTAACTAAAACTTTAGGTTTAATCAAAATGGGGATAAAATATCTGATTTTAATTTTCTCTCAGATGATTTAAACTTTGGGAAATCAAAGGGTAGGAACCCATTAATCACTTTAATAAACCAAAATTGAAACTTTAATTAAGTGAATAATTTAAATTTTGGAAGATTAATTGAAATTAGATTATTAAAATGGGGATATAACTTAAGAGGATATTGATTCTTTAATTTAAAAATCCCTAAATAAATCACCTAAAAATACTTAACTCTTAAACTTAAAAGGATAAGTGGAATTAATAATTAAATGATTAAAAGTAAATAATTCTTAATTTAATTAAAACCTACATCATTAAATAATTTAATAATTGATTAAAAACTAAAATGTTAAATAATTAAAAAGTAAATTAAAATATTTGAAACTAATTTAAAATCATTTCAAACTAAACTTAAATCAAAATTGCAAAAATTTTAAATAATTTTAAGACAACTTACCTTAAAACATAATGTAAAAAGTAAATTAATTAATATAATTAATCCAAATTAAATCATCAAAATTTAATAATTAATTTGAACACCTCTTTTGACCTAAGTTAATCTAAAAAATTTAAATTAACATGAAATATAGATATCATTTATAAAAAAGTTCAACTTAAACATCATTCCAAACTTAAAATCATTGATTAAAGTTTTTATAATTAAATCACATTAAAGTAAATCATCAACTTTAACTTTGAATCATTAAAATCTTTAACAAATTAACTTGCCCCTGAAAGATTTAAATTATTATAACTATTAAATGAAGTGTTAAGTGAAATGTCACTTCACTCATAGGATAATCAAATATCCTAGTTCACTGAGCAAGGAAACAAAACTTAACTAAACCCCTGGATCATTAATTCACCTGTGTAATGAAATTCACTTGGACTCAAAACTGTCCCAGAGATATTGAAAAGATGTTTGGAATTTGTTCTAAGCACTTCCTTAATAAGATGGGTAGTTTTAAAGAAAAACTGATCTTAATTGTTCTTTGATGAAGAAAATCATCTTTAACCAAAAATCAAGAACCTAGACGTCATAGGAAATGACTAGCTATAGGATTAGGATTCTAGTAGACAACAAAAACCCTTCCTTTAGTCTTTACCTAGGTACTTGTTGAAACATTTAAATTCTTTAATATGTGCTTTAAAGTGTAGATTGGAATGACTGGAAGACCCTCCATGTACGCTTTTATGTTATTGCAATTTACTCTATTACATTTTCTTTACCTACAATGCGCTTTACTTTTCTTGCATGTTAAACAAGACTGTTGCATGAAAACCAAAACCTTTAGGATTGTCCTTGAACTGAAACCAAAATTAAATTACAAGTCACTACAAGATAAACTCCACCGCGACGACATTCAAAATATAAAACAACTCAAAGTTTAATCACAAACAAATCAACAAAACTACAACTTTAACTAAATTAAAACGTCTTGTTGGATGATCGGGAATACCTCGGATGATGTAACCTACGTGTTGCTAACGAGATTTCCCACAGTCTAAATGAAAGTGTGGAACTCATTCAGTTAAGTTTAGCAAATTCATCTGGACTAAGTGAATCCGATAAAAATAACGATGCCGGAAGGATGGAACCGTGGGATCTTAACTGGTGTTGTCATAATCAATTTTAAGATTTCCCTAATAAAACATTAAAGACATTTGGATCTTATGATTTCTCTAAACTAAAACACTTCTCTCATCCTTTGATTTATGACTTCTAAAACTAAACCTCTGCAACGACAAGGAGCTTGGAGCATAGTGGGCAGCATGGTCATCGTCATCAGCAAAACCTTTCTTAGAATTAAATAACAAAGCCGTAGGATTTCCAAGTAGTTTTCCTAGTTTAACATAAATCCTCAACCTTTTCGTTAGGCACTTGTATAATCATTTTATGGAAATTAAGTCCTAATCTGTCTTAGGATTCTGAGGTAGTTGTTTGGTATGACATAAACACTCACATCTTCGGGGCTATTTCTATGATCATGTCATATAAATATAAGTCCTAATTAATTAAAATTGGCAGGATTGAAACATTAAATAAATTCTCAAATTGAAGCCAAACCATAGTGTAGTCTAGGAAGTTGTCAAGATTCTTCTTGGATCCTCAGCTTCTCCTACTTCTCTTCCTTTGGACTCCTTAAAATAAACTGTTCCAAATTTGAGCTAATCCCTATTGAAATCTCCAAAATTCAATCATTTGAAAATTTTAAACTTTGAAATTCTTGAAAGCAAAGCCACTGATCATTATCGAGAGTTTTCTAAATGATTCCCGTCATTTAAGATGTAATTAACTATAGGGGCTTGCCCTTATAGGGAACTTTAAAAACCTAGGTAATATAAACCCCATTTAATTCCTTTATATTTAGCAGGGGAACTTGTCGGCTTATAAAATTGGTTTGCAGACTAAATAGATGTCACGGATCTTCTAGTTTGTTTAATCGAGCCTCATCATCAAGCAGTGTGTTTATTCTTCGGAATAGATACATAGTTTGTGGTGCGGTGCTCGTTTATATAAACTATTTGGGATGTGAGATCGGTTTAATTTCACATCTTATAATTTTTCAAATTTAAAATTATTTTCAAAATCAAATGCTACTTTCTAAATTATTTATATATTTAAATTAAAACCTAAAAATATGCCGACACTAGTGTGGATAGACTCCATGGTAGGATGGATGTGTTTGAGGTGAGGAGTGATGTGAATAATGATTATCTGCAGAGGAGAGTTGAGTTGAATATTGCATATTATGATGCTCAAGTCAGATTTATGAGGGGGGAGTCTGATGTGATATTCCCTACTTGCCCCAGCTATACACCATATAGAGCTGACCCTGCTAATGACACTGCTGATGACCCTGCTGATGACCCAGCTGATCCTGCTGATGGAGATTGGTAGATTGTTTGTTTCTATTTCTGCTATTCTTATCCTGTTGTGTTGTACTGTTATGATGTAGTAGATATTTGCTTTTCATGTGATGTGTAATCCTATTGTTGTATTTCTGAGATGTAGTGAATACTTACTTTTCATGTGATGTGTAACCCTATTGGTGTACTGTTATGTTGTACTGAAACATTAAAATTGTTAGTTGGACTATGTAGTATTGTGATCATTTGTTTAGTATTGTTGTGTTTTGTTGGATGTTTAAATGTTTAAAGTTAATTTCTCTTTACCCATGCAAATATTTAAAATTGTTATATCACTGCTACTAATTGTTTTATGCCTGCTAGTTTAAAATTTTGACTAATACCAGATAACTGTTGATGATTTCAAGATCCCATCATAGAAAGGTTAGTTTTCTTCTACTCTCTACTGTTTCAAATTTTCTGAAAAATTTAAGTTTGGGGGAGGGTATAACTTTTATTTGTTCTCAATTATTATATTTTCAAAAATTATTAGCATAACCTCTGGCAGTTGAACCTCACTGTAAGTAACTAAAACTTTTTATTTCAGTTGAATATTATGGAAGGATAGGATAAAAATTTTTAGTAATAAAGGTTAGTTTTATAGAAGTAAGATATTTGGTATGAAAGGATTTGATTATAGTCAACTATTTAAAGTAAACAAAACTATATTTTTGAAATGTTAAGGGACTTAAAGTATTGTGTGTTAAGAAGAGATTGTAACTTTATGATGAATAATAAAGCTTGTACTTAACTATAAATTAAGGATGTGTCTCAAGTTTAAACTTTAGAAAAAGGAGAGTAAAGTTCAAAATCATTAAAGGCTATCCAGATGTAGTAATCCTCATTAAAAAAAGGGAAGAAAAGAAAAGAAGGATTTAAAAACAATCCCAAAAAGAAAGAAGAAAAAGAAAAGAAAAGAAAATAGAAGAAAAATATTTATGAGGAGAAGCTTGAGGTGATGCCTAATCAAAAATTGGCTTCACTTGAGTCATCCTAAAGGGAGAACTTGATTTCATTTTTGAATTAATATTTAAATTATTAGCCTGCATTCTAATGAAGTTTGCATGAACTCCTTTTTCACATAGTCTTTTGAGGCACTCCTAATGTGACAAATTATGATTCATCCTGAAATAAATATAAGACTAGAACCCTTAGACTTGATTGTTGAATATTCTTATACCTGTAGTATTGACCTGAGTTACTAAATTTCTTTCTGAAAATCTAACCAATATATTCTTTTGAATGAAAAGTTTTAGTGTCTTACAGTTGAAAAGTACATTGCCTAGAGTTATAATTTTATGTAGTTAAAGGATTACTTGAGGGCAAGTAATAGTTAAAGTTTAGGGGATTTAGATGCACCAAAAATATATACCATTTTTGCTATATAACTTTACCCATTTTTGGTGATATTGCACTTTAAAGAAAGGTATTATTGATGTTTTGTTGCATGTATGATGATTTAAGGTGATTGAAGTGAAAAGAAGCGAAAAGGAATGAATTCGGAGAAAAATTGAGCAAAATGGTGGAAAACTGGTTCTAGCACCGTCGGCGCCATAATGGGCGCCGCCGGTGCCATTTTTCATAGACTACCACATTATTTTGACGATAGGGCGCCGCTGGCGCCTGAACTCGGTGGAATTCAAATTTGAAGAGCTTTGGTAACTTTTTGAAGGGATGCCTATGGAAAATCTTGGGATTTCATTTCTAACTTATAAGTAACTATTTTTGGATGAAAATGGTGGTGTATCTTATGTCTTCTAGAGAAGTTTTAGTGTGTGTAATGTTGTGCAAAGTGTATTGTAACGCTTGGATTTTATATATAATTGTGATGTTTTGTGTTTTGAATGTTTATTTGTGTTAATTCATCACATATTCACTAAAATTTATGTTTGAAATGATCGAACGGATGTCGACGAGGCTTGAGTTGATTGAAATCACAAAAATTTGGAAAATGAACAAATTTTAAGAATCTCACCGACTACGCCCTCGAGGCCGCTAACAGCGTGTTTTTTTCGAGACTACTGATATCTAATTCTATTGAGCTTGCTGACAGTGCGAATGACCCTGGCAACGGAGAGATCCCAAAAATTATCATTTAACCATGATTTTGATCAGTCAACTGCCACTATCATAGTCTTCTTCCCTTATTTACAGAAAATTTAGACGTAGGGCTTGAGAGACCTTGGATTTGGGGCGATTTCAACTCATTTTGACACCAGATTTGATCATCGCTTGGTAAGAGCTTCCCTCCTATTTAAAAATTTTTTATTTTCACCATGAATTTCTTCCACATTAAGGAATTCCAGAAAAATTGAAAATGTGGAAAAAATACTTGGAAGAAATTCATGGAACTTAATTTAGAACTCTTAAAGTCAACTTTGGAAGCCATTTTATCATTATTTTTAAGTTTATATTAGATTTTTTTAAAAATTTGATAGATCAAAAAATGGCTCCCTGACAAAAGGGGTGACTTGAGTTTGATGAGGCTCTTTTTGTAAATGCAAAAGCCCAGTCAAGGTACACTTCTATCTTCCATGGAAAGAAATGTATACAAGACAGAGTTTTTGATAATCCTAGAGGAGAAGTATAATGAGTTATCAGAGGAAGGAGTTGGGAAAACTTTTGCTACACTACGAACAAATCTGTTGTAGAGGTTGTACAAGGGTTCTATGTCAATCTGACTCAGCTTGAGGACGAGCCTGTAAAGGTAAGAGGATTATTTGTTGATCTTAATGCTGCCCGCATAAATTCCTTTTACGAACTTAACAATTTTTACTCTAGCGACTATGAGACATTTGAAACCATGGAAGGTCCATTGAACTATGTCATTGACTTTCTCATTGATGGGAATTTTACATGAAAAATTAAACAGTTTGAACATATAAATTTTCCTCTTTCCAGATGATTGCCACAGCGAAAGCATGGCATTATTTCAGTTGTTCTACTTTGCTACCTACCTACCACCATAGCATAGTGTCGAGAGATAGAGCGGTTCTAAATTTCTGTATTCAAAAAAATAGAAGCATTAATGTGGGTAAAATAATTTATAAGAATATTTTGGCTACGACAAAGTGTGAATCAAGTGGAGGACTATGACATCCTGGCCTCATTTATGCACTTTACCAATTATCTGGAGTGGAAGCTAGAGATGATGAAGAATGGGTTTACCCTACGAAACCCATTAGTAAAGCCAGTTTAAAGACATATGAATCCCATGAAGAATGGAGATCTGGTAGTAGGAGTAAAGCACCTTCTACTAGTAGAGATATCCCCTCTACTAGTTATGACCCTCCTACATCTACCTCCCCTTGTTGGCATATTTTTAAGTTAAGTGTTTTGAAAAAGGGGGTCGCCTATAGAAATTGTCGGTGAATTTTAAATTTTAAATTTAATTTAAATATATATATATAATTTAGAAAGTAGCATTTGAATTTGAAAATAATTTTAAGTTTGAAAATTTAAAGATATGAAATCAATCCGATCTCACATCCCAAATAGTTTATATAAACGAACACTGAACCATAAACTGTGTATCTATCCCGAAGAATAGACACACTGCTTGATGATGGGGCTCGATTAGATAATCTAGAAGATATGTGACATCCGTTTGGTCTGCGAACCAATTTTATAAGCCGACAAGTTCCCCTGCTTAATATAAATGAATTAAGCAGGGTTTATATTGCCTGAGTTCTTAATGTTCCATATAAGGGAAAGCCCCTATAGGTAATTACATCTCAAATGACGAAAATCATTTAAGAAAACTCTCGATAATGATTAGTAGTTTTGCTCTCAAGAATTTTAAAGTTTAAGGTTTTCAAACAATTGGATTTTGGAAATTTCAATAAGGAATGGATCAAATTTGAAACAGCTTATTTCGAGAGTCCAAAGGAAGAAAGGTAGGAGAAGCCGAGGATCCAAGAGGAATCTCGGCAACTTCCCGTCGGCATATTTTTAGGTCGTGTGTTTTGCAAAGGGGTCGCCTACAGAAGTTATCGGTGAATTTTTTAGATTTTAAATTTAATTTAAATATATATATATATATATATGTATATATATATTTATATATATATATATATAATTTAGAAAGTAGCATTTGATTTTTAAAATAATTATAAGTTTGAAAATTTTAAGATATGAAATCAAACTGATCTCACATCCCAAATAGTTTATATAAACAAGCACCGCACCACAAATCGTGTATCTATCCCAAAGATTTGTGACATCCGTTTGGTCTGCGAACCAACTTTATAAGCCGACAAGTTACCCTGCTTAATATAAATGAATTAAGCAGGGTTTATATTACCTGGGTTCTTAAAGTTCCCTATAATGGCAAGCCCTTATAGTTAATTACATCTTAAATGACGGGAATCATTTAAGAAAACTCTCGATAATGATTTGTGGTTTTGCTCTCAAGAATTTCAAAGTTTAAAGTTTTCAAAGGATTGAATTTTGGAATTTCAATAGGGAATGGATCAAATTTGGAACAGTTTATTTCAGGAGTCCAAAGGAACGAAAGGTAGGGGATGTCACGGATTCGAGGCAAGTCACGGTGACTTCCGAACTATCCTATTTGTTTGGCTAGAATTTTGGGAGTTTATTTAAATGTTGCAATCCTGCCAATTTTAATTGATACGGACTTATATTTGTATGACATAGTCATGCAAATAGCCTTGAAGATGTGAGGGTTTATGTCGTACCAAATGACTACCTCAGAGTCCTAAGACCAGTTAGGGCTTAATTTACATGACATATTCAAGCAAATGCCTAACGAAGAGTTGAGGATTTACGTTGCACTAGGCAAACTACCTCGAAATCCTACGGTTTGGTTGTTTAATTCTATGAATGTTTAGCTGATGTAGAGTTGTTTTGCTGATGACGATGGCTGTGCTGCCCACCATGCTCCGAGCGCCTTGTTGTTGTAGGGGTTTAGTTTTAGAAATCATAAATCAGGAGATTAGAGAAGTGTTTTGGTTTAGAGAAAATCTTAAAATCCAAGTGTTTTTTAGTGTTTTAATTAAAACAAATCTTAAAGTTAATTAAACAGAACCGATTAAGATCCCACGGTTCCGTCATCCCGACACCGTTATTTTCATTGAATTCACTTAGTCCAGATGAATTTGCTAAACTCAACTGAATGAGTTCCACACTTTCATTTAGAAATTGGGAAATCCCGTTAGCAACACGTGGGTTACATCATCCGAGGTATTCTTGATGATTCAACGAGACGTTTTAATTTAGTTGTAATTGTAGTTTTGTCGTTCTGTTTGTGATTAAATTTTGAGTTGTTTTATATTTTGGAATGTTGTGGCAGTGAATTTTATCTTGCAATGACTTTTAATTTAGTTTTGGTTTCAGTTCAGGGACTACCCTAAAGGTGTTGGTTTTCTTGCAACAGTCTTATTTATCATGCAAGAAAAATAAAGTACAGTGCATGTAAGTAAATTGCAATAAAGTCAATTGCAATAAAATAAAAGCGTACCTGGAGGGTCTTCCCGTCATCCCAAGCTGCACTTAAAACACATGTTAGAACATTTAAACATATTTTGCAAGAAATACCTAGGTAAGGCTAAGGGAAGGGTTTTGGTTGTCTACCAAATTCCTAATCCTATAACTAGTCATTTCCTATGACGTCTAGGTTCTTGGTTTGATTTAAGGATGATTTTCTTCATCAAAGAACAATTAAATTTAGTTGTTCTTCTAAAATATCCCGTCATATTGAGGAAGTGCTTAGGACTAGTCCTAAACATCTTTTCAATATTTCTGGGATTGTTTTGAGTCCAAGTAAATTTAGTTGCACATGTGAATTAATCATCTAGGAGTTTAGTTAAACTTTGTTTCTTGCACAGTGAACTTAGATGAATAAAGTGACATCTCATTTAATACTCTATTTAAGAGTTATAATAATTAAAGCCTTTAAGGGCAAGTTGGTTTATCGAGAGTTTTAATCATAATTAATTAAAAGTTTAAGTTAATGATTTAAAGTGTTTTAATTTAATTATGAGGTTTTAATTAATAATTTTAAGTTTGGAATATTGTTCAAATTATTTTAGATTTAATTTTATTTAGTTTTATTGTTAAATGATTTTTAATTTAATTAAATTTTAATTTGATTTTAATTTAAACTTAATTTAATTTAATTTTAATATAATTTAAATTTAATTTTAATTTTAATTAAATTTAAATCTATTTAATTTTTAATTTAATTTAATTTTATTTTTAATTTAATTTTAATTTAATTTTAATTTAATTTTAATTTAAATTTAATTTAAATTTATTTAATTTTTTTAATTTAATTTTTATTTTAATTTAATTTTAATTTAATTTTAATTTAATTTAAATTAAATTTAATTTAATTTTAGTTTTAATTTTAGTTTTAATTGTTAATTTGGATTATTATTTTAATTTTTTAATTAAGAATTAAATATTGTTAAAATGACTTATTTTGGGATTTTTAAATTAAAGAATAAATGTCCTCCTAATAATATCCCTATTTTAATAATCTAAATTTAAATATATTCTTTCCAAAATTTAAATCATTTAATTAATTAAAGTTTCATTTTTGATATTTTCAAAATGTAATGGGTTTCTAACCCTTAATTTCCCTAAGTTTCAATCATCCAAGAGAAAATTAAGATCAAATATTTTACCTCCCCATTTTGATTAAACCTAAAGTTTTAATTAAGGGTTAAAATTTTTAATTAACTTTATGCCCTTTTAAGCTTATTTTTTTCATAACTCACTAAATTGAGCTCAAAAGAATTTAAATTTTTTATGTAACTTCACTCACATGTCAATTAAGACATTAGAAGAGAAAATGTGATTTTCTGAATTTAATTTATTTATATAATTATTTTTAGTAGAAAATAAGGGTTTTAAAAGAAAATTCAACAACATGACCAAGGAAAAGTTGCTATCCATAAGAAAATTATGGAATATTCCTAATGACTAGAGCACCACTTGGATCAATTTTGGTGATTTTTTGAATTATATTTTATTTATTATAATTATTTTGATTTTTGGAGTATTAATTAATTATAAAATAAAATTAAAGTTGAAAAATGGATTTTATATTTTTCTTAAATTTTTCTGACCTCAAGGTGTCCAGAGAAACAAATTTTATAATTTTTGGATTTTTCTTTGATTTATTATAATTATTTTAGTGAAGAAGGTTGGAAACTCATTTTTTAATATTAAAAAATTACATTAAGCCTTTAAAATTCAATATCTTACCCTAGGGGTTTAGGAAAAATATTTAGTTTGTTCCTAAGTGATTAGGAATCAAAATGTGACATTTTTATGATTTTTAATCTTTTTATGATTTTTATTATTTTTTTTAATTATTAAAATATTAAAATATTGTGAAAAATCAACTTTTTTAGAAAATTTCAATTTTAATTTTCCTGAACTCCCCTGATATCAGAGAAGCTCCAAAACCATTTTTGTGAATTTTTGAAATGTATTTTTGGAGTTATGAATTTTTAAAGTTTCATTTTGCTTATGAGGCTTAATCAACCCATTTGGTAGGGTTAATCAAGTCCAATTGATTTCAAATTTTTATGTCGTCTCTCTAACCTTAAAGAGTAATGGAGAATTATTTTCAAGTCAATTTGATGTGTGGTTAACCCTAATTAATTCAAATTCAATTTTAGGGGTTTAAGCCAATTAAGGTTATTATGAATGAATTAACCCGAAGTATATTTTTCATAGGGTCCTCTGGTCCTAAGGAACATCACCAAATTTTACTAGAATTTATTTTACAACATGTTAATTATTGGAATTAAAATACCTAAAACAATACATGAAATTGAAAATTCGATAACTTTTCACAGAGATGGCCTCTGACCTTGAAAAATTCAGGGAATGTTCCCAAGATCAGAGGCTTCAAAAGCCCTAAGGTCTCATGCTATGGTCAAATGAAGAATGAAAATACTGAAAATAGTAAATAAATTATTAAAAATAAAATACTCAACCAATTAACTTGTGTTCTTTTCCACATTATTCTCCTCTGTTCACTGAGAAAGGGGGTATTTTGATTTTTTTTTTTGTGATTTTTCTATGTAAAGATAGGAATTTTTGAAGTTATGGGCATTTAAATAATTCAAAAATACCTTATTTATCTACTTATCCGACTCGGCGCCAGCGCAACATTGGCAGCTCTGAAAGCCCATGTGGCGCATTCCCATTCGACGTCGCCATCTGACTCAGCGCTCTAGGGGCCCGCGGTTCATGTAACATTCCTTGGTCCGGCGCAATATGAACCGTCCACTCGGTACACGTGCGATCCAACTGCTCCCGGTAATCGTCTACGACTGGTGTGCACCCGTGATCGTCCACAGTAAAACCCTAAGATCTCACTCGATTCTCAATGGATTTTTGTGTTCTTATGCTCTATGGATTTGTCTTGAAGAGACGAACACATCCATATGGTTTATAGGCTATGAAATTAACTTAAACAAAATGGAGAATCCCTGGAAGCTCAAGAGGAAAAAGTGAGTTCATACCTTTGCTCAGAGAAGTGAAGCTTCGATCTGAGAGCTGTGTCACCTTCGATTGAGTCCAGGCAAGCTCCAGATGAAGTCTCTGGCTCTGGGGAATTGTCTAGGTATGAAAGTGACTAAGGCCGATCACAAAGCTTGGAGGCTAGAAGCAATGGCTGGTCTGGTGAGGGGGCTTTTACTGGGGAACTTCTCCTCTTGGTCTGGTGAAGGTGTAGGACCAATCAATTTGGAGATTGGCTCACTATAGTGAAGTGTCCTATTTTTTGGGTGGATTTTCAGCTCAGAAATTGAGCTCTGTTAATGGGGATTAGGGCAAAGGAACACTGGGGATCAACTACTTGGGTTAGGAGAAGGTCCTGGAGCAATTTTGGCAGAGTTTCCTTATGGTCTGGTTCTTCTCTTTTTTTGGCCAAGTGGGTGGTGGGTTTAAATAGACATGGCTGGAGGGCTTCCCGGGGGTAATTGAAGGCTGGGATCAGCTGCTTAGGGGAGGAGAAGAAGAGCTCTGGTGTTCATTAGGGTTGGGACAGCTCAGCAAGGGAGAATTGTATTTTTTGGCTCACATGGAGCTCTCAGCCTTGGTGTTTTCCGGGGGCTGTGGTGGCTGGCCGGCCAGGCATGGGTCACCATCTGACTCAGAGGGGTCAGGGGTTTAATTTGGTGAAGTCAATTGGAGTTTGACATGTGTAAAAAGCTTGATTAAAATGGAATGGGGGAGAGTGTATTTTGAGCTTGGTTTGGTCAATCCATGGAAATAGGCTTGGTGCACCTCCCCAAGACCTGATTTTGAGCTGAGGGAATCATTTAGGTCAGCTTGGAAGGGGTGGTGAAGTTTCCGTCCAAGGTGAGGTGGCTAAGCATGGTTTAGAGTGTGACATGAGTATGGTTAAAAATTTTTAATGAAAGATTAGGAAAGGGTCCCCTCTTCTGGCCATTAATGGCTTGGTGAGGTGGAAAGTGGCTTCCATGGCTTCCATGTGGCTTGTACATGGTTCAATGGCTCACATTTGGCTTGGAAAAAGTTTGGTCAATTTCATAAAAATGGATTATAAGGATTTTGGATATTTTGGTGGAAATTTGGATGAAGCTTCATTTGGAATTATTTGATCATTGGTTTAGGACATAGGGATGATTTTAATTGAATGCATGATGTAGATAAATGTCATGTGGGCTTTGGATGAATTTTTGGGCTTTTAGATTTGGTGGAAGTGGGCTTTTAGAATGGTTTAAGAAAGTGGGCCTTTAGGTTTGAAAATAAATTGGCGATGGAAATTTTGTGAAGGATCATGCCAAATAAATGTTGCAATTGGTTTAGGCATGTGTCATGAATGGCTTGGAACAAGTTTAAAGTGATTTTGAATTGAATTGGGTTTAATGTGGGGTCTTTTGGTAAAGGGGCCAAGGTGGGCCAAATTGGACTAACTTCGGTTAAGTTTGGGCTAAAGTTGGATTTGATGTAAAACTAATGTTGAGAAATGTTCATGGGAGTGTCACAAAGAGTTTTCAACTTTGGTTGGGCTTTGATTTTGGGATTTGGGCCCATTGGGTTAGGTTTGGGCTTAGGTAAATTTAAGGGATTTTGGTTTTGGGTTAGGTTTGGGTGGAGTTTAGGTTCAAATTTTGGGCAAATAAAGTTAGTTTTTTGTTAATGGGGGTGTTAGGAAGGCTTTAGAAAAGATTTGGGGCCAATTGAAGTTGAATTGGATGGGTTTGAGCTAGGTTTAGGTCATGGGCCAAAATTGGGCCTTAGGCTTCAAATTGAAGTTGGGCTCAAATTTCAATCAAATTGGACTTGGATTTAGTCTAAATTTATATTGCGGATGTTGATTTGAAGATTAGAATTGAATAGGACAAAAATTGAGGTCAATTGAGGTGGTTTGGTTTGACATTGGGTTCACTTGGGTTTAAAATGGGTTAAATTGGGGGTTTTGGTAAAGTAGGGTAAATTGTCAAAATTGGCCCATGGTGTAGTTAAACAAAATAAAATTGGGAATATTTGGGATTTTCTGGAATTTTTTAGGAATTTTCTGAATTTTTGGATTTTTGGGCTAAGAAGGGCGTTTTGGGTATTTGGAGGGTATTGGGGTGGTACTTTTGGAATTTTTGGTATTTTTTGGCTATGGATGATCAATTTGAGTGGGGGAAATGTTTAGAATTGATTTTAAGGAATTTTGGGTAATTTAGGTGATTTTTAAAATTTTGGGTAGTTTCAAAGGGCTTTTGGTAAGTTTAGTAGGTGTAGGGCTCCGGGGGTCAAAAATTGAAATTTTGGAAAAATGAAGATTGATCAAATTTGAGCAAAATGGATTCACTTTGGTTGGGCCATGAAGCCATATTAAGCCCATATGAGCCATGAGAGGACTCATTTGAGGCATTCACTAAGTTGTTCTTAACCCTCTTAGCAAGGGGCTTAGGGGTTAAGGACCATCCATATGAATTTCCTACATGAGTCAGGAAGTCAAGTTGGGTGAGAGTGTGGTTTTGGAACTTGGAATGTGTGTGAGTGTGTAGTGTATGTGCAAGTTAACCCTCACCAGACCAGGCCACCTAGGGTATTCCTAAGGCCAAGAAGTCCTATAGGGAACTCACCCTTTAAACCTCCACATTTGATTTCAACCCTCTAGGTGATTAGGGGTCTACAATCAGGCTTGTGGGGTTTGCAGGGAGTCATGAGGTTTTTGAATTTCTAAAGGGGTGGGTTCCACTTCTAGTCCTCTAAGATTAGTTAAAGGAAAAGCCTAAGGCTAGATCCTAAGTACTAAAGAGAGGAGAAAAAAGACCTCATCAAAAATTAGGTCAACACTTCTCAAACTATCCTATTGTTTCGCTTCAATTTGAGGGAATTATTTAATCTTTCAATCCTACCGATATTAAATAATTAGGACTTATATTCGTATGACATGATCATACAAATAGTATGGAATATGTGAGGGTTTATGTCGTACCAACGGACTACTCAGAGTCATAAGATTGGTTTCAGGGCTTAAGTTGTATAACATGATTATGTAAATGCCTAAAAAAATTTGAGGATTTATGTTGCGCTAGGCATACTACCTCGAAATCCTATGGATTTTTGTTTAATTCTAGGAAAGGTTTTGCTGATGTAGACCCAAGTTTTGCTGATGAAGATGGCTGTGCCACCCACTGTGCTCCGAGGTCCTTATTGTTGTAGAGGTTTGGTTTTAGAAAGTGACAATTAGGAGGTGGGAGAAGTTTTTTTGTTTAGAAAAGTTGAAAATTGAGATGGCATAGTATTTTAATTAAAACAAATATTAAAGTTGATTAAGCAGAACCGATTAAGATCCCACGGTTCTGTCATCCCGGCACCACTATTTTTATCAGATTCACTTAGTCCAAATGAATTTGCTAAACTCAACTGAATGAGTTCCACACTTTCATTTTGATCGTGGGAAATCTCGTTAGCGACACGTGGGTTACATTATCTAAGGGATTCCCGATCATCCTACAAGACATTTTAGTTTAGTTGTAGTTTTGTTGTTCTGTTTGAGATTAAGTATCGAGTTATTTTATATTTTAAATATTGTGGCGGTGAATTTCATCTTGTTGTGATTTTTAATTTAGTTGGGTTTCAGTTTTCTAGATATCCTAAAAGGTTTCAGTTTTCATGCAGGGTGACATTCTTTTTTAACATGCATGTTTTTGCAAGAAAGAAAGTACAGCGCAGGTAAATAAATTGCAATAAAATAAAAGCATACCTAGCAGGCCTTCTCGTCATTCTAGGCTGCACTTAAAACACATGTCAGGACATTCAAATATTTACAAGAAACACCTAGGTAAAGCTAAGGGAAGGTTCTGGTTGTCTACCAAAATCCTAAACCTAGTGCTAGTCAATTCCTATGACGTCTAGGTTCTTGTGTTTTGTTAAGGATGATTTTCTTTACTAAAAAATAATTAAGTTCAATTGTTCTTCTAAAAAATCCCATTATATTGAGAAAGTGCATAGGACGGGTCCTAAACATCTTTTCAATGCTTCTCGGATTATTTCGAGTCCAAATGGATTTCATTGTACAGGCGAACTGATCATTCAAAAGGTTAAGTTAAGTTTTGTTTCTTGCTTAGTAAACTTGGATATTTGATTATCCGATGAGTAAAATGACATTTCACTTGATGCTCCATTTAAAGGTTATAAATGTGAGAGCCATCAAGGGCAAATTAGTTTGTTAAAGGATTTAACCACTAGGATTGAATTGTTATCTCAAGACAATTTAGTTTAGTCATGAAATTTCAAATTGATTCTTGAATGTTTTAAATTTGTTCAAGTTAAAAGGGTGTTTAAATTAATTAATTCCATTAAGTTTTAATAATTTTATTTGAATTAATTATAGTACTTTAGGTTGGCTTTAATTGGTTTGATTTTCACATTTTTAATTATGAATTGTGTCAAGATTATTTAATGTCTCAAATTTGTTTTATGTTTGTTCTTAAGTGATTTCAAATTAGTTTTAAATGTTTTAAATTTATTTTTATTTTATTATTAAATCATATAATGTTTTAAGCTTTAATTTAATTAAGGATTATTTTCTTTTTAATTAATTTCAATCATCATCATTTTATTAGAATTAATTAAGAGTTGAATATTGTTGAATCGATCCATTTGAGAATTTTTAGATTAAAGAATTGATACCTTCTTAAGTCATATTCCTAATCTTAATAATCCAAATTTTAATTATTCTCCCAAAATTTAAATGATTTAATTAATTGAGGTTCCATTTTGATATTTTCAAAGTGATTAATGGGCTTCTACCTCTTAAATTCCCTATGTTTCAATCATCCAAGAGAAAATTAAGATCAAATATTTTACCCCCCTTTTGATCAGGCCTAAGGTGTTAATTAGGATTGAAATCCCTTAATTACCTTTATGCCCTCTTAAGCATATTTACATCATAACTAGTCAAATTGAGCTCAAATGAACTTGAAATTTTCATGTTACCTTACTCACATGTCAATTAAGACATTAGAGGAGAAAATGTGATTTTTTTCATTTTTAATTTAATTTATATAATTATTTTAATAAAAATAGGGATTTTCAACAAAAATTCAACAACATGACCAAGATAATGTTTCTATCCCTAGGAAAATTATGGGAAGTTCCTACTGACCAGAGGACCACTTGGACAAATTTTAGTGATTTTTTAAATTTTATTTTATTTATTATAATTATTTCAATTTTTGGATTATTAATTAATTATAAAATAAAATTAAAGTTTAAAATTGAGTTTTATATTTTTCTTAAATCTCTCTGACCTTAAGGAGTTCAGAGAAACAAATTTTAATTTTTTTGATTTTTTTTTATTTATCTGAATTACTTTAGTGGAAGGTTAAAAAAATTCTTTTTTTTTAAATATTAAAAAATTACCTTATGCTTTTAAAAATTAACATCTTAACTTAGAGACCTAAGAAAAATATTTTGGTGGTTCCCAAATGATTAGGAGGCCAAATGTGATGTTTTAGTGAATTTTTATATTTTTGTGATTTTTTATAATTTTTAATTATTAAATATTTAAAAATGATTAAAAATTTAAATTTTATTGAAAATGCAATTTTATTTTTCTTGGACTCCTCTGATCACAGAGAACTCCCAAAATTAATTTGGTGAAATTTTGAAATGTGATTTGGGTTTTGTGAATTTTTTAATTTTTAAAATAGCTATGTCATTTAATTAATTCATTTAATAGGGTAAATTAATTCCAATTTACTTGAAATTTTTATTTGAGATTCTTTGTATCCTAAGTGACTGTGGAGAATTAATTTCAAGTGATTTTAAGGTGTGGTTACTCCTAATTAATTAAAGTTCATTTTTAAGTGTTTAGGCTAATTAAGGTTATTTTTAATGAATTAAATCAAGCCATAATTTTCCTAGGGTCCTCTGGGAGATACTTCCCCTAATTTTTCTAGATTTTTCCATGTAATATGCAAATTATTGGAATTAAAATACCAAAACAGACACATAAACTTGGAAATTATATAACTTGTCACAGTGATAGCCTCTGGCCTTGGAAAATTCAGGGAATGTTCCCAAGATCCTAAGTGACAGTGGAGAATTAATTTCAAGTGATTTTAAGGTGTGGTTACTCCTAATTAATTAAAGTTCATTTTTAAGTGTTTAGGCTAATTAAGGTTATTTTTAATGAATTAAATCAAGCCATAATTTTCCTATGGTCCTCTGGGAGATACTTCCCCTAATTTTTCTAGATTTTTCCATGTAATATGCAAATTATTGGAATTAAAATACCAAAACAGACACATAAACTTGGAAATTATATAACTTTTCACAGTGATAGCCTCTGGCCTTGGAAAATTCAGGGAATGTTCCCAAGATCAGAGACTACAAAAGCCCTATGGTCACATGTCATGGTGAATTGTATGCATGAATGAATAAATAGAATATTCAAAATAGTATTAAATTAATTAAAAATTAAATACTCCACAAAATAAATTAATTATTTTTCCAGATTAATCTCCTCTGTTCACTGAGCAAGAGGGTATTTTTAGTTTATTTTTATAATTTTTCTATGCAAAGATATGAATTTTCAAAAATCAGGGCATTTAAATAATTTAAAAATATCCTATTTATCTACTTAACCACGTCGGCACCACGCCATCCTCGTCTGGGTCTAAGCTCCACGTGGCGCGCTCCTGTTTGACGCTGCCATCTGACTCGGCAGCCACGCGGCCCACTGTCCCGTTCCATTTCTTCATCTGGCTTGATCTCCACCTTTCATCCAATACACGAGCGAATGGACGACATCCGTTCATCGTCCCCAAGCGTCCTAACCTGAGAACCCTCCACACTCTAACCTTAAGATCTCCCTCATTTCTCAACCAAATTACACGATCTTGGACTCTATGAACTCGTCTTAACAAGGCAAACACATCCATACAGCTATGATGCTTTGAAATTGACTTAAAAAAATAGAGAAACGAAACAAGCTCTCGGGAAAGAGGATTTCCATACATTGGCTCTGAGAAGTTAGGCTTCAATCAGAGGAGCTTGGCACGTTTGTTGGAGTTTGGAGAAGCTAGGGATGAAGCCTCTGTTCGTGGTGAAATGTCTAGGTATGACTTCCTCCAAGTCTGATTTTGAGCTTTGGTGTATCGAGCAGATGGGTGGCCTGGTGATGGGGCTTAGATTGGGGAACTTCTTTGTAGGTTGTGGGGAAGGTGTGGGTGAGTTTAATTTGATTTTGGTAGATTTTTAGAGTGTGTCCTGTTTTGGTGTGGATTTTAGGTTAAGAAATTGAGCTCTGTTAATGGAGATTAGGGCAGGGAAGCAGTGGGGATTGAGTTCTCTGTGCTGTGTGAAGAGTTTGGAGTGAATTGGGCAAAGTTTTACTAAGGTTGGTTTCAGCACCTTCTATGGCCGTAAGGAAGGTGAGTTTAAATAGCCATGGCCATGGCTGATTTCAGGGAGGTTTAAAGGCTAGGATTTGCTGCCTAGAGGAGGAGAAGAACAACCATAATGGCCATTGGGGTTGGGACAGCTCAGCAAGCAGAATTTAATTTTTTTGAATTAAAATGAGGCTCTCGGCCTGGTGTTTTCTGGCAAGCCAGGTGGTGGTCCTGCCATGGTCCAGTCACCATATTGACCAGTGAGGTCAGGGGTTGAGTTTGGTGCAAGAAATGGAGGTTGTCCATGTGTAAAGAGCTTGATTTAAGTGGAATGAGGGAGAGTGCATTTTGGGTCCAAATGGGTCAAATCCATGGATTTGGGTTCGGTGCACCCATCAAGGGGACTTTGGGTGTTGTGGGGGTCAGGTGAGTCAGTTGGCTTAGTGGGGAGAAGTCACCATCTAAGTACATTTAAGTTTAACCAAGATTTAAAAGAGTTATGAAAAGGCTTGATCACCCTTAAGAGAATCATTAAAGGACTTCCTCCCTTTGCCACTTTGGGTATGGTGAGGTGTAAAGTGCCTTCCATGGCTCTCATGTGGCTTGTGCAAGCCTTCTTGGCTCACATTTGGCTTGGGAGTGGCTTGGCTTAATTTCATGAAAATAGATTTTAGAAATTTTGACATTTAGGGGTAATTTGGCATGAGGCTTGATTTAGCTTTATTTGATGATTGATTTAGAACTTAGGGGATGATATCAATTAAAGGGATGATGAGAAGAATGCCATATGGGCTTTAAAATAGATTTTGGGCTTTTAAATTTGATGGAAATGGGCTTTTAAAATATTTTAAGGAGATGGGCTTTTAGGTTTTAAAATAAACTTTTGGATAAAAATTTGGTAAAAGGTTGTGCCAAATAAATGTTGCATTTAGTTTAGGAATGTGTTCTGAAGGTTTTAGAACAGATTTGGGGTTGAATTGGGTTTAATTTGGGTCTTTTAGTAATAAGGTTAAAGTGGGTCAAATTGGGCTAACATGGGCTAAAGCTGGGCTAATGTTGGATTTGATGTAAAATTAATGTTGTAAAATGTTTATAGAGGTGTGACAAAGAGTTTTCAATTTTGCTTGGGTATTAATTTTGGGATTTGGGCTTGTTTGGGTTCATGATTGGTTTAGGCCAATTTGGAGGATTTTGGTTTGAGTTAGGCCTGGGTGAAGTTTCGGTCCAAATATTGGGTAAATTAAGTTAGATTTTTGTTTGTGGGGATGTTAGGAAGGTTTCAAAATAAATTTGGGGAAAATTGGGTGACATTTGGGTTCAATTTGGGATGGATTGGGTTAGTTGGTCACTTTGGGACTTAAGTGCCAATGTTGAAATTTTGATCAAACTTGATTAAATTGACAAAATTAGGGTAGGTGGTAATTGAAGAAATTGATGTGGATAAAATTTGGAATTTTTTGGATATTTTGAGAATTTTCTGATGTTTTGGAATTTTAGGGTTTTTAGGGTACAAGGAGGGTACATAAAGGGTATTGGGGGCTATTTTTAAAAATTTTGGTATATTTGGTCATGGGTGATCAATTTGAGTGGTGGGGAATATTTAGGATTGGTTGTAATAAATCTTGGCTTATTCAGGTAATTTTGGAAATTTTGGGTAACTTCAAGGGTATTTGGTAGGTTTGGTGTGTTTAGGGCCCCAGAAGTCAAAAATTGAAATTTGGGAAAACTGAAGATTGATTAGATGTGAGTAAAATGAAACCATTTGGTTGAGCCATGAAGCCATGTTAAGCTCATAATAGCCATGAGAGGACTCATTTTAGGCACTCAATATGTTGTTCCTAACCCTCTTAGCCAGGGCTTAGGGGTTGAGGCCCATCAATATGAATTTCCTACATGAGTTAGGAAGCCGAGTTGGGTAAGAGTGGTTATAGGATTTAGAATGTATGTGAGAGTGTAGTGTGTGCAAGCTAAAACTCACCAAGACCACTCCACCCAGGGTAATCCTAAGGCCAAAGAATCCTATTAGAACTCATCCTTGAACCTCCACATTTGACTTTTAACCTTCCAAAGGGGCTTGAAGGTTTAAGGTCATCTGTGTGGGGTTCAAGAAAAGTTAAGAGGTGTTTGAATTTCTAAGTGGTGGGTCCCATTTCTAATTCTCTAAGATAGTCAAAGGGAAAACCTATGGCTAGATCCTAGGCACTAAAAGGAAAGGAAAGACCTCACCAGAAATGAGGTCAACAAATGGACCCCCAATAGGTGTGGTGTGCTAAAGGAGCACACCGCGCGTATTAGTGTTGACTGAAGAGATCAACAAAACCAACACAGACTTCTGAGTGAAATTCGTAGAACAAAGTGTAGAAATTTTTCGCTGGGGAGTTTTAGGTAAATCTCCAAGACTGATAATTCCAGAACTCTCGCTAGGGAAAAGGAGGTGAATTTCAAATCGCAATATCTTGGGAGATCGGGTTATAGACTCATTTCATTTTCATTTCAAGTTCTAATTTTGAGTTTCAATTTCGAGTTGAGTTTCGATTTTGGTTGAATTTTGACTTAAGATTGATTTCAAGGTGGATTTTGCAGAAGTTCTGAATTTAAAATGAGAATTGGAACCTAGGTTTCAATCTCAGGATTGCAAAGAGAATTGGAATTTAGGTACCAGCCTCGAAGAGAGAATCAGAATTTAGGCACCAAACGAGAAGGATGAGAATCAGAATTTAGGCATTGATCTTGAAATGAGAACTGGAAGTTAAGTACCAGCCTCAAAAAGTATGAGAACTGGAAGTTAGGTACCAGCCTCGAAAGAGAGTCGGAAGTTAGGTACCAACCTCGAAAAGGGTGAGAACTGGAAGTTAGGTACCAGTCTGGGAAGAGAGTCGAAAGTTAGGTACTGACCTCAAAAAGGGTGAGAACTGGAAGTTAGGTACTAGCCTCGGAAGAGAGTCGGATGTTAGGTACTTACTTTGAAAAGGGTGAGAACTGGAAGTTAGGTACCAGCCTCGGAAGAGAGTCGGAAGTTAGGTACCGACCTCGAAAAGGGTGAGAACTGGAAGTTAGGTACCAGCCTCGGAAGAGAGTCAGAAGTTAGGTACCGACCTTGAAATTTCAGGAGTGCGGAAAAGTTTCTTGGAAGAGTGTGAATTTAGCAGACACCGAGATTAGGATGCCTTGTCGGTCTTATACCCAAGTCAGAGGATTATAATGCGAAAAAGTTTCTTGGAAAGAGTGCGAGATAAGTGGACACTGAGATTAGGATTCCTTGTCGGTCTTACACCCAAGTCGGAGGATTAGAATTCGAAAAAGTTTCTTGAAATGAGTGCGAGATTAGCAGACACCGAGATTAGGATGTCTTGTCCATCTTATACCCAAGTCGGAGGATTAGAATGCAAAAAAGTTTCTCTGAAGGAGGCGGGATTAGCATACACCGAGATTAGGATGCCTTGTCGGTCTTATACCCAAGTCGGAGGATTAGAATGTGAAAAAGTTTCTCAGAAAGAGTGCAAGATTAGTAGGCACTGAGATTAGGATGCCTTGTCGGTCTTATTCCCAAGTCGGAGGATTAAAATGCAAAAAATTTTCTCTGAAGGAGGCGGGATTAGCGGACACTGAGATTAGGTTGCCTTGTCAGTCTTATAGCCAAGTTGGAGGATTAGAATTCGAAAAAGTTTCTCGGAAAGAGTGCAAGATTGGCAGAAATTCAGAGAAGAGAATTGAAATTTGAGTATTCATCTTAATATGAGAACTGGAAGTTAGGTACCAGTTTCAGAAGGATGAGAACGTGAAGTTAGGTACCAATCCCAAAAGTTTGTATTTGATTTAGGTTTTGAAGATAGTGCAGTAGAAGATTGGAATGAGACATGAAAGTTTTTCACATCCCGAGAGAGTTGAACAAAGTTTGATTGTTTGGCGAAGGATATGAATCCATGCCATCAGAACCAAATTGAAGATTTCGTGGTTCTGTGTTAGTAGAATCAGTCGACCTTCTCAAAAGAGGAAAGAAATCGCGGGGAGTCCAAAAGATTTTGAGTACAGTGGGAGGCTGGGGATTTCAGATTCGAAAATTCATTTTCATTTTTTTAGTGATTTGATTTTGTTTTGATCTTCAAATTTCATTTCGATTGAAATTTCATTTTGATTTGGATTTTCGTTCATTCCTTTTGTTTGCAATTTGAGGTTTTGAATTGATTTGCTTTGAGTTTATTTTCATGTTTTATTTGGATTTTTAGTTCGAGTTTTTATTTTATTTCAAATCGTTCTTCGTTCAACTTTCTTTAAATCGAGTCAAACTCAGATTTAGTGCTTTTGCAGTCAATTGCACAAAATTGAAGGCAAAATACAACATAGTCGTTTCCATTAAAAATGTTGAGAGTACATCAGGTGATTCCATCAAAACATTTTTTGATGGCATCTTTTTCAAAATGAATTTTACAAAAAATTCATGTATGTCTGAACACAGACTATACTGGTATCTTTGTGTATTCTGACAAAACTGTCTATCTGATTCATTCATGTTTGAGAAAGTAAACTGCATAGGTAAAAACATCTCCTTCTAAACCACTTTCCAGAGGGCCAAGCAGTCTCTTCATATTCTAGCTTCAGCTATGCAAAGTCTGAGTCAACCTCAATCACAGCACCAGCTTTTAGCTCTTCTTCATTAAGTGCAAGACTTACGCCATCCTTAAAGTTCAGAACCAATTGCCCGTTTGGCATTTCCCTGCAAAAAAAAACAAGGAAAAGATCAGGGACTGTACTTAGAACAAGAAAAATAAGAAAATTTACTTATTAATGGAAAATTCTTATTCATTCCTTTTCATATTTTAAGGGAAAGTGAAAAGATGAGCAAAGATCAGGAGTGAGATTGGCTTCAAAAGAAGGATCAAAATTTATTAATATAATGATTTCTTTCTTCACATATTTTTCTCTTTTAATACGTATATTTTTCCGTTAATCATATTTTTTTCTTTATCAATTTTGGGTTCGAACCCAGTTACAAATGATTACTCGACCCATGCTTCTAGGAATGAGACTTCGCTTGTTTTTTTAAAGTTCATCCTTCGAAACATCAGGTTGCGTAATACTTCATTAGATATCTTCCATTGATTGGAAGCATAGATCGTTCTCCACGACAATTCACAAGTTGGTAGGAACCTCCAGAGTAAACTATCTCGACCACGAACGGCCCCTCCTAAGTCGGTTGAAGTTTACCTCCTATCTTACGGTGTGCAAGAATAGGTCACTTGAGAACTAGAACTAAGTCACCAACTTTGAATGTCCCTGGGCGAACCAGCTTATCGTGGGCCTGGATCATCTTGGCTTGATACAATTCCATATTTTGTTGTGCTGAAAGTCGTTTTCCTTCCAAGCTTTCCAGTTCTTCTAGTCATAGTCTGGTGTTCTCTTCTATAGTAATTTTGTTCGCAACTACAATTCTAAGAGAAGGAAGCTGAACTTCTAAGGGCAAGACTACCTCAGACCTGTACACTAGAGCGTAAGATGCAGACTGAGTAAGAGTTCTGAAATTGCTTTTGTAGGCCCATAAGGCTTCTAACAACTTCTCGTGCCAATTTCTTTTAATATCTTCCAAAGTTTTCTTTAGAATTGGATGAGAGTTTTATTAAAAGCCTCGGCGAAGTCGTTTGCTCTTGGGTAGTAGATCATTGAATAGCGCCAGTCGATCCCGTGCCTTCTGACAAAATTGTTGATCTTCATACTTCTGAATGCAGACCCATTATCTTTGATAATTCTGCACGGTACCCCAAAATGGTAGACGACTTGATTCTTGAAGAACTGTAGCACGTGATGTGCTTTCACTTCTCTGAGCGGTACTGCTTCTGCCCACTTTGAAAAGTAATCTGTAGCTGCAAGAATAAAGCGATGTCCTCTTGAAAAAGGCAGTTCTATGGGACCCACGATGTCCGTGCCCCAACATTAAAATGTCCACGACGCAATTGTCAGATGTAGCACATTTGGAGGTTGATGTAGAACCACTCCATGCACTTGGCATTGGTTACAGCTCTTGGCAAACTTCATGTAGTAGGCCATCATCGAGGGCCAGTAGTACCCTAATCTTTTAATTTTTATTTTCATCTTCGGACCCGACTGATGATCGCCACAAAGTTTTGAATGCACTTCCTTAACAATTTCACGAGCCTCGGACTCGCTCAGGCACCCTAGCCACATCTGATTAAAAGATCTTCTGTATAAGGTATTATTTATTAATGTGTATGACAGAGTTTATTTCATGATTTGATGGGCTAATGACTTATCATCCAGTAGGTTTCCTGTTTGCAGGTAGTCCATTAATGGTTACCGCCAATCTTCTATAGTTTCTGTTATTGCTGCAACTATTTCTTCCTATTTTTTTTGATTGGTGCATTGCATCCATGTCGAGCTGTGATAGGACATGTCGCCCCTAAACTGACATTTCAACTGACTCATCCTGTAAGCAGGCAAATTCCTTTACAAGGCGGGCTAGCGCGTCTATAAGAGCATTTTCTCTTCTGGGGATCTTGTAGATCGTTACATTCAGAATCTGTTCCAATAACTTCATGGCATACTGAAAGTACTGCTCGAGTCTTGGTTTTAGAATTCTGTACTGTCCTGCGACCTGTTGAATGATCAACTGTGAATCACCATAGATGTTGATATCTGTTGTCCCCATTTGAATGGTTAACTCTAGTTCGGTTATAAGGGCTTCGTATTCTGCTTCGTTGTTCGTACACGGCTCTGTTAGGTGGTAGGAGTATCTTAACATCCCCCGCTCTGGCGTTATAAATATTAGTATGATTCTTGCCTTACTAGGCACTATCGTTTGCAATTCTTTATCCTTCGGTGCTGAAGATGCTCCGTAGAAATACAGTTCACAACGCTAAACATCAGGGTCTTCTAGGCTCATTATCTGCTCATTTAGTAAGTCATCATTGAGAGGCGATTCTACTGGTAAAGGGTGTGCTACGAGAAAGTCTGCTAAGACTTGTCCCTTTATGGCACGAAGAGGAACGAAAGTTATATCGAATTGTAATAGTATCATCGACCACCTGGCAAGTATGCCGAAAAGCGTCTGTCAGGTCATCAAATATTGCAATGGATTAATCTTCGAAAAAAGGAAGACCTTATGAGAAAGCATGTAATGCCTGAGCTTTTGAGAGGCAAAGATTAGGGCCAAACAATGCTTCTCAATAAGAGGAGACTTTACTTCCGTCTAAATCAGACGACAACTCAGGTAGTAGAGAGAGTTTTCTTTACCCTTGTCATTTACCTGGGCTAGCAGGGCTCCGACGGAGTCGTCTAAAGCCACGGTATAAAGTATCAACGATCGACCCGAGACTGGGGCTGTTAAGATAGGAGGTGTCATTAAATACTACTTAATGTCCTCGAATGCCTGCTGGCATTTTTCATCCCAAATGAACTTAGCATCCTTTTTAACCAATGCAAAGAAGGGCTGACACCTACCTAACAAATTCGAGATAAAACATCGAAGATATGCCAACTTCCCTTGAAAGGATCATAGTTGTTTCAAAGTTTTGGGAGGCGATATTTCTAAGATAGCTTTAATCTTCTCCAGATCGATTTGAATTCTGCGATGTAGGATAACAAATAATAAGAATTTCCCAGAGGTGATGCCAAAGGCGCATTTCAGGGGATTCATCTTAAGGTTAAATTGTCTTAATCGCTCGAAAATAATTCTCAAATCATATAGGTGATCTTCCTTCAATTTACTTTTGATGACCACATCATCCATGTAACATTCAACTTGGTTGTGAATGAGATCATCAAAGATCCTTGTCATTGCTCTTTGTTAAGTTGCACCTGCGTTCTTCAATCCAAAAGGCAATACTGTGTAGCAGTATACTCCTATTGGCATTCTAAAGGCGGTGAGCTTTTCATCTTCTGGTACCATCTTTATCTGGTTGTATCCTGATGATCCATCCATGAATGAGAAGACTTAGTGTGTCGAAGCGATGTTGATCATCAATTCTGGAATTGGTAGTTGGAATTCATCCTTTGGGCATGCTTTAATGAAATCTCTGAAATCCACGCAGATTCTGATCTGACCATTCTTCTTTCTAACCGGTACCACGTTAGCTAACCAAGTTGGATATTGTTCTTCACGGAAAAATTTAGCGTCTATTAGCTTCTTAACTTTAGCTATAACTTGTTGTTCGATTTCTAGATGCATTCTTCTAAGAGCTTGTCTGAGTGGAACGGCAGTGTGATCCACTCCTAATTTGTGAACTGCGACCTCTGGAGCTAATCCTAGCATTTCATCATAACTCCAAGCAAAACAGTCTTTCAATTCCATTAGTAGCTATATCATGTTCTCAGAGTTTTCTTTATTGAGTAAGGACCTAACAAAGGTTGGCCTAGACCCTTCTCTAGTACCTAAGTTAACTTCCATTAACTCATCTATTGTAGATTTAATCTCGTCTTCAAATTTTGGTGGAGCGTCTCCGATTGGTAGATCCTCGAGATCATCTAAAGCTTCTAAGCAGTTTTCATTAGGCTCAAAGGTGACAACCAAGCAAAATTTTGTATCATCAGCTGGTGCTACTGTGTCGAATCCAAGAACATGCTTTGAATTGAGAGGTCGACTGGTATCATTCCATAACTTTTCAAAGCGTTGTGATTGACCTTTTGACCACTGCTTTGGTAAGACACCTCATTGAATTAAATTTTGAACACAGGGAGAACACTACTCAAAAGGAAATTCTATTAATTCAAATGAAGCGATATCTTCAAATTGTACATCATTTTCAATTTTGGAAGAAGCACCACGGTAGAACTTAATCGGCTTAGCACCGCCACTATGCACTTCCTTGACCACCAAACCCTTGACTTTACTAGGGTGGATCGGGGTTAGGGTCATAGTATGTACATAATGATTAATCTTGTCGTACATTAATTTGTATTCTTCATTCTTTTCATCTTCGAGAGAGATCTTGAACTGGGGTTTCCTTTGGCTTATCCTCATTTCTTCTTTCTTGATTTCTTCTTCTTCTTCTTCTTTGGAACTATTCTTCCAATCAACATCGATGACCGGTTTCTTCTGTTCAACTGTTCCACCGTTTCTTCCACGACCTTGAGTGTGAGTTATGGAGAAACATACACCATCTCGCCGTAAAGGTGTGGTGAGTAATTGTTGAACTAGAATTTTAGGTTCTTCATCGTCTCGAACTTCTTTTACTTCATTTGGTATGATATTTCTGGATAAGATTGTTTTCTTCAGAGGCGTGTAGTAGGCCGCATCCTCATGGATTCCGATTTCATGCATGGAGAGAGTTTGCAAGTCACCTTTGATGCACTGTTCTTGTCCTCCTTCATAATACTTTATGCACTGGTGTAGAGACGATGGTACCATCCAATTTTCAGGAATCCACGACCGACCCAGTAGAGCGTTGAACAATGTATCAGAATCAATTATATGGAATTTTGCAGTTGTCTTTGTCAATTCACCGATCTTCATTAATAGTGTCATCGATCCAAGGTTTCTTTCTCCTTTCTAATTGAAACCTCTCAGTAACATTCTGTCTGCTTCGAGATCACGGGCATCAATCTCTAAGTGTGCTAACGTCCGAAGGTTCATTATGTTAATTGATGCTCCCGGATCAACTAACAACCTGGAGAGTGTGAACTTTCTAGTACTGACTGAGATGTACAACGGTCGATTGTGATCAGCTGTTCCAAGCAGTAAATCATTGTCCTTGAAAGTAACGTCATCCTGTTCTCTTAACGAGAAAACCTCGTCTAAGAAATTACCAGCCATTTGAGCTAAGAAAATTTCCAGATCAAGTAAAGCCTTGATCAGAGTTTCTCTCATCTCCTTTGACAGGATCAGAGCTTCGTAGATGCTTAGTTTGGCTGGTAGATTCCTAAGATGGGCTAGCACGTTATAATCCACTTTGTTACCAGGCTATTCAATTTCTTCCTGAATAGGTAATTCTTCTGCTGGGGTTGGCTCTTCCTGAGCAACCACCTGCTTTCCTTTATCCTTTGGACCCATTCTCGAGGGTAGAACTTTTCCACTTATTAGATTAACTTCTGTTATTTCTTCCGAATCTACCGATGTCTCCTCTTTAATCGGAACAACTGGTTCTTCTGAAGTTGCTTCGGTGTCTGATAGCTCTAATTTTATCATGATCGGAGCTACTCGGAATTCACTAATGGAATCATCATTTCTTGAGCTTTCATAGCCCTTCTTGTGAATGTCTCTTCCTTCGTCAGGGTCATCATGGTTTTGTATGATTTGGGAATCATTATTCGTATCAAAATCGAGATCCAGATTAGGTTGGTTTTTGTTAGTTACGTAATGGTTAGAAAAAGTTAAAATGTAGCCAACACCATAACTCTTATCATTATAAGATCCCGCCGGGGTGAGCAAATAATCATACAGAGTCAGAGGTCTGAGGGATTTCTCCCCCGAATCAGAAACAACCATCCTAGGAAAAGCAACCCCTACTCTACCCTTCGGAGCCTCAGTCTTCTCTGCTTTCACGATCTTCTCCTCCTTCTGGGGTGATTCTTCAATTGCAAGCAATAGTGCCGGCTTAACAGGTTTCAAACTCTGAGTTGAAGCGCGCACCGAAGTGGTCCAGATGTGATCCAAAATTTTCTTTGAAGATTTTGTCCAGACAGTACTCCATCCATCATCAGTCGTGTCCGGGTTGATTAGAACAATAGGATTCGTTGAAATAACATTGCAGAACGACCTTTTTAGGTCTCCTTGATGTATTCCTTCGGGATCGTTATATTCCCTTTCTGAAGATTATCCTCGACCCAATTCTTGAAGGTAAAGCAATCTTCTATCTTGTGTCCGAGCATTCTATGGTAGGGACAATAGTTCGGATGATCTTTCTTGTCGACTTCTTCTAGCTTCCTCGGCTCTGGCAGCAGAAAGTTAGTTGTCTTAATCAAACTGCAAAACATCGTGGCCACTGCTGCAGTCTTGAAGGGGTGTTCCTTATTCAAAAGTTCCTTCAGGGCATGCAGTGGACGAGGCGGCGGCTGATCATGCTGCCATGATTGATAGTTCGGTTGAGGCTGTTTATAGCTCTGTTGAGGTTGCTGATAGCTCTGCTGAGGTAGCTGATAGCTCTGTTGAGGTTGTTGATAGCACTACTGAGTTTGCTTATAATTCTGTTGCGGTGGTTGATAACTTGGTTATGGCCGCTCTGGCTGTATCTGTACTGGTTGTTTACCTTTATCCACTGTCGTGATGATTCCTGATTTCTTCTCGAACGCTTTGATTGGTTTCTGTTTATCAGCTTTGTCAACGAAACTCAGCTGTTTTTCCTCCTCCTGGAAGCTCTCGGCTTTGCTAAGCAACTTCTCGAAGGTCTTAATTGTGAATCCTTTAAGGAGAAGTGCTATTTAGTTGTGGATACTCTTCAGTAGGATACCGACTGCATGTTGTTCCTGAAGTTGTGGTTCACACTTCATGCTTAAATTCCTCCACCGAAGTATGTAATCTACCAGGGTTTCGTTCGATTTATGTTGCTCCACCACTAGATCACCGATAGTGATGTGGGGCCGGGCCCCAGCAAACCGCTTAACAAAAAGGTTCTCCAATTCTGAAAAGGTCTTCACTTAACTGTTCGACAATTCTGCATACCAACCGAAGGCAATCCCTGACAAACTGCTGACGAACTGACGAAAGAGGAAAGTGTCGCTCCCACCGGCATTGTAACAACTAGGAAGAAAATGTATGATATGCTGTCGGAGGTTTCCTGTGCCGTCAAAATTCTTAAACAGAGGTGGTATGAAGCCTTTCGGGTTTTGGACTGCATCAAATTCCTCAGGGTAAGGTCTATCCGTCTGAATAGATGCTCCACTCTTAGACTGGGCTAAGGCTTCTCGCACCGGCTGTTCCACCATATTCATAATATCCTTTTCGGGAATCATGTTTTGCGTTGAATCCTTCTTTGGATGTTCATCTCCGTTGATGGATGTAACTTCTTTTCCTCCATCTGCAATGTGAATAATCTCTGGGGGTGTTTCCTTCTGAGGTTGAAGCTCACTCTGGAGAGGTGCTAAGGCGGCCTCCATCTCCTTCATCTTCTTTTCCATCTGAGAGATCATGTCATCCTTTTCTTAAAGACGTTCTCTCATTGCCTCTGGTTCGCCTCTTTCAGAAGTTGATGGAGCACCCTGCAGAGCTGATGACGCTCGGGTCTCGACCATATTGATCTCAGCAAATTATTCATCCATGAACTCTGATGAATCCACTTCATTTCCCAATCCTTTTTTTCTTTCCCTTGCCAACTGTCGGATGTCGGTTCTTAGCTTTCCTATAGCATCCTCAAGTGGTCTTTTCCAAACGGTCTCACGGTTGCCCGGCGATGACTGTTGAACTTCATTTCCAAGAGTTTCCTTTAAAGCTGCAGTACTTTCCTCTGATTCAGGTTCTTTGACGAGACTTCTCTTGCCAGAGCGCACCATTGGTATCTGTTAGGCAATAATAGGTTGTCACACCGTCCTTCTTGCAGTAGGTGACCTAGGACCAGATGGTCTATCGGCTGTACGTTGGTAGGTGGTGTGCTCCCTAATATTATGACCTGATACAACAACAGGTGAACTCCTCTTACTAGCTCGCACTTCCTTCTTTGGATTTTCTGTGGCAGTGATGCAGTCTACTCGTGGTGTGAGGCGAGATCTAACTGGAACTCATCCCATTCTTCATAGAATCTTTGACACGGGGCATCCCTCTTTTCTAGCTAACTTCTTGACTACGGCTCGCCATCGGGTAAGCGGCGTAGACTTCATCTTCTTCATATTACAATCACTATAGTATGCAGGTAAGGGTAACGCAGCGAAAATCCTTCGGTCATCTTCCTCGTCAGATGCAACAGAGAGAGGGTGGAATCTACTCCCTTCCAATAGCGGTGAGATCTCAGGCAGTTCTTCTTTTCTCTCAGGAATCTCTTCAAGAAAGGCATCTTCAGTAGCCTTGGTCCTTCTGATCTTAGCAATCTTTCTGTTCTTATTCCTTCTTTGTGTCCGGGTTAAGGGTGCAAACCTCAAACTGGACCCTATTTCAAAAATAGATGGTATTACAGCAAATTCTGAACCCTCCACGGTAGCAGGCTCATAACTGACTTGGATTTCATTCCCTTTCAGTTTGGCGGGAGCCGGGGTAGGTGTAGAGATGACCAGACCGGTGGGGGTAGGGATGACAGTCCTGGGGGTAGCAGTCAACCTCCTATGAACAACAGTATTTGTCTCAACTGGGACCCATCACAGGGGAGGAAACTCTTGAGCTAACTTCAGATTGAACTCAATCACGGGTTCCTTGATCTCCGGTACTTTGTCCATTAGTGTGAAAAGAGTAACACCTGCAAACTTAATGTCTGTGTTGTTGAATCCCTGTCGAAAGCGAATGATCCCATTTTCAGACAGCTCATCCTTATAGACAGCAAAGTCCATTCCGTTGGTGAAGGAGAAAATTAGCTTCGGTGTAGACATCTTCTGCAAGGTAGATTCTGAACGTCACTCCCGAATTATGCTTCCTTCCATCATGAAACTCTTTAGGACGAAAAAGAATTTCTCCAAAAAGAGTCCGAACAAATTTTCATTTATTTTTTCGCTTTCTTAGTTTTATTTAGAAGGTATTTTCATATTCTATTTTATTCGTGCATTTGTGATTTTAAAAGAGTTTGTTTATTAAGGGGTTGTTTATTAAAAGGTTTACTTGTTAAGAATGAAACAACTAAAGGAGGAAGGTTATAGGTAAGGTAAGGGACTCAATCTAGAATTTGAAAGGAAGAGAAAGTCTCGTAAGACTTCTTAACTCAAAGGACCGCTCCTAAGATAACACCTATTGGGGGTCAACCTCACCTCTTTGAAGAGTTAACAAGAGGAGGATTTCAGAACCTCTCTGTTTGTTTAGGGGTGTCTAAACAGTGGCTCCAAAATCCAAGAAGTGTTGATCATACCTGTTCAAGACATAAATGAATAAGATATGTCAATGGAAGAATGGTAGTTTGATCCACTAGGGGCATGGACTTACTAACGATTTAGGAAAGGAAAACCATCTGATCAAGATGGAGAGAGGAACTAGATCCCCAGCGGAGTCGCCAGAAATTATCGGCATATTTTTAGGTTAGGTGTTTTGAAAAAGGGGATCACCTACAGGAATTATCGGTGAATTTTAAAATTTAAATTTATTTTAAATATATATATATATATAATTTAGAAAGTAGCATTTAAGTTTGAAAATAATTTTAAGTTTGAAAATTTTAAAATATGAAATCAAACCGATCTCCCATCCCAAATAGTTTATATGAATGAACTCCACACCACAAACCGTGTATCTATCCCGAAGAATAGACACCTTTGCTTGATGATGGGGCTTGATTAAATAAACACAGAAAATTTGTGACATCCGTTTGGTCTGCGAACCAATTTTAGGAGCCGACAAGTTCCCCTGCTTAATATAAATGAATTAAGCAGGTTTTGTATTACTTGGGTTATTAAAGTTCCCTATAAGGGCAATCCCCTATTGTTAATTATATCTCAAATGACGAGAATTATTTAAGAAAACTCTCAATAATGATTAGTGGTTTTGCTCTCAAGAATTTCAAAATATAAGGTTTTCAAACAATTGGATTTTTGAAATTTCAATAGGGAATGGATCAAATTTGAAATAGTTATTTTGAGATTCTAAAGGAAGAAAGGTAGGAGAAGCTGAGGATCCAAGAGGAACCTTGGCAACTTCCCGAACTATCCTATTATTTAGCTTCGATTCAAGAGAATTATTTAATGTTCCAATCCTGCCAATATTAATTAATTAGGACTTATATTCGTATGACATAATCATACAAATAGCCTGGAAGATATGAGGGTTTATGTTGTACCAACCAACTACCTCGGAGTCCTAAGACCAGTTTCAGGGCTTAAGTTGCATAACATGATTATGTAAATGTCTAACGAAAAGCTGAGGATTCATGTTGCACTAGGTATACTACCTCAAAATCCTATGGATTATTGTTTAATTCAAGGAAAGGTTTTGCTGAAGTAGACCCAAGTTTTGCTGATGAAGATGGTCGTGCGCCCACTGTGCTCCAAGCTCCTTGTTGTTGCAGATGTTTGGTTTTAGAAAGTGACAATCAGGAGGTGGGAGAAGTGTTTTGGTTTAGAAAAGTTGAAAATTGGGATGGCTTAGTATTTTAATTAAAACAAATCTTAAAGTTGGTTAAACAGAACTGACTAAGATCCCACTGTTTCGTCATCCCTACACCACTATTTTCATCGGATTCACTTAGTCCAAATGAATTTGCAAAACTCAACTGACTGAGTTCCACACTTTTATTTAGACTGTGGGAAATCTCGTTAGCAACACATGGGTTACATCATCTGAGGGATTCCTGATCATCCAATGAGACATTTTAAATTAGTTGTAGTTGTAGTTTTGTTGTTCTGTTTGTGATTAAATTTTGAGTTATTTTATACTTTGAATATTATGGCGGTGAATTTTATCTCGTTATGACTTTTAATTTAGTGTTTTGTTTCAGTTTTGTGGCTATCCTAAAGTATTTCTGTTTTCATGCAGGGTGACATTCCTGTTTAACGTGCAAGTTTTTGCAAGAAAGAAAGTACAACACAGGTAAATAAATTGTAATAAAATAAAAGCGTACCTGACAGGTCTTCTCGTCATTCCAGGCTGCACTTAAAACACATGTCAAGACATTTAAATATTTACAAGAAACACCTTGGTAAAGCTAAGGGAAGGTTCTGGTTGTCTACCAAAATCCTAATCTTATTGCTAGTCAATTCCTATGACGTCTAGGTTCTTATGTTTTGTTATGGATGATTTTCTTCACCAAAGAACAATTAAGTTCAATTTCTCTTCTAAAATATCCCATTATTTTGAGAAAGTGCTTAGGATGGGTCCTAAACATCTTTTCAATGCTTCTGGGATTATTTCGAGTCCAAATGGATTTCATTGTACAGGTGAATTGATCATTCTAAAGGTTTAGTTAAGTTTTGTTTCTTCCTCAGTGAAATTGGATATTTGATTATCCGATGAGTAAAGTGACATATCATTTAATGCTCCATTTAAAGGTTATAAATGTGAGAGCCTTCAAGGGCAAATTAGTTTGTTGAAGGATTTAACCACTAACATTGAATTGCTATCTCAAGACAATTTAGTTTAGTCATGAAATTTCAAATTGGTTCTTGAATGCTTTAAAATTGTTCATGTTAAAAGGGTGTTTAAATTATTTAATTCCATTAAGTTTTGATGATTTGATTTGAATTAATTATAGTACTTTAGGTTGGCTTTAATTGGTTTGATTTTCACATTTTTAATTGTGAATTGTCTCAAGATTATTTAATGTCTCAAAATTTGTTTTAAGTTTGTTCTTAAGTGATCTCAAATTAGTTTTAAATGTTTTAAATTTATTTTGATTTGATTATTAAATCATTTAATGTTTTAAGCTATAAATTAATTAAGGATTATTTCCTTTTTAATTAATTTCAATCATCATCATTTTTTTAGAATTAATTAATAGTTGAATATTATTGAATTGATCCATTTAGGAATTTTTAGATTAAAGAATTGATACCTTCTTAAGTCATATTCCTAATCTTAATAATCCAAATTTTAATTATTCTCCCAAAATTTAAATGATTTAATTAATTAAGGTTCCATTTTGATATTTTCAAAGTGATTAATTGGTTTCTACCTCTTAATTTCCCTAAGTTTCAGTCATCCAAGAGAAAATTAAGATCAATATTTTACCCCCCCCCCCCCTTTTTGATTAGGCCTAAGGTATTAATTAGGGTTAAAATCCCTTAATTACTTTTATGTCCTCTTAAGCATATTCACTTCATAACTCATCAAATTGAGCTTAAATGAACTTAAAATTTTTATGTCACCTTACTCACATGTCAATTAAGACATTAAAGGAGAAAATGTGAATTTTTCATTTTTAATTTAATTTATATAATTATTTTAATAAAAATAGGGTTTTTGAATGAAAATTCAACAACATGACCAAAGTAAGGTTTCTATGCCTAAGAAAATTATGAGATGTTAGTACTGACTAGAGGACCACTTGGACCAATTTTGGTGATTTTTTGAGTTTTGATTTTATTTATTATAATTATTTCAAATTTTGGAGTATTAATTGATTATAAAATAAAGTTAAAGTTTAAAATTGAGTTTTATATTTTTCTTAAATCCCTCTAACCTCAAGGAGCTCAGAGAACTAAATTTTATATTTTTTTGATTTTGTTTTTGATTTATTAGAATTACTTTAGTGGAAGGTTAAGAAAATTCATTTTTTTAATATTAAAAAATTACATTAAGCCATTAAAAATTAACATCTTAACTTAAAGACCTAAGAAAAATATTTTGGGGGTTCCCAAGTGATTAAGATACCAAATGTGATGTTTTAGTGAATTTTTTTTATTTTTGTGATTTTTATAATTTTTAATTATTAAATATTTAAAAATGATTAAAAATCATATTTTTATGAAAAATGCAATTTTATTTTTCTTGGACTCCTCTGATCATAGCCCAAAATTAATTTGGTAAAATTTTGAAATGTATTTTGGGTTTTGTGAATTTTTTAATTTTTAAAATAGCTATGTCATTTAATTAATTCATTTAATAAGGTAAATTAATTCCAATTGACTTGAAATTTTTATGTGAGGTTCTCTGTATCCTAAGTGACAGTGGAGAATTGATTTCAAGTGATTATAGTGTGTGGTTACTCCTAATTAATTATAGTTCAATTTTAAGTGTTTATGCTAATTAATGGTATTTTTAAAGAATTAAACCAAGCCATAATTTTTCTAGGGTCCTCTAGTCTAGAGATACTTCCCCTAATTTTTCTAGAATTTTCTAAGCAATATGCTAATTATTGGAATTAAAATACCAAAATAGATGTATAAAACTTGGAAAATAGATAACTTGCCACAGAGATAGCCTCTAGCCTTGGAAAATTCAAGGATTCTCAAGATTAGAGGCTACAAAAGCCCTATGGTCTCATGCCATGGTGAATTGTATGCATGAATGGAGAATTAAAATATTCAAAACAGTAAAAAATTAATTAAAAATTAAATACTCAACAAAATAACTTAATTCTTTTTGCACATTAATCTCCTCTATTCATTGAGCAAGAGGGTATTTTTAGTTTATTTTTAAGATTTTTCTATGGAAAGATATGAATTTTCAAAGATCAGGGCATTTAAATAATTCAAAAATATCCTATTATCTACTTAACCATGTCGGTGCGTGTCATCCTCATCCGGGTTGAAGCTCCACGCGGCGCGCTACTGTTTGACACCGCCATCTGACTCAGCAGCAGGCCGTCCCATTCCATTTCCTCGTCCGGCTTGATCTCCATGGTTCATCTAATACACACGCGAATAGACGACATTCGTTCATCGTCCCCAAGCGCCCTAACCCGAGAACCATCCACAGTCAAACCTTAACATCTCCCTCATTTCTCAACCAAATTACATGATCTTGGGCTCTATGAACTCGTCTCAATAAGACGAACACATCCATATGGCTATGATGCTTTCAAATTGACTTAAACAAAATACATAATCGAAACAAGCTTTCAGGAAAGAGAAGTTCCATACCTTGGCTCTGAGAAGTGAGGCTTCAATCAGAGGAGCTTGACACGTTCGTTGGAGTCTGGGGAAGCTAGGGATGAAGTCTCTGGTCATGGTGAAATGTCTAGGTATGACTTCCTCCAAGTTTGAGTTCAATCTTTGGTGTATAGAGCAGATGGGTGGCCTGGTGCTGGGGCTTAGATTGAGGAACTTATTCGTAGGTTGTGGGGAATGTGTGGGTGAGTTTAATTTGATTTTGGTGGAGTTTTAGAGGGTGTCCTATTTTTTTTGGTTTGAGAAATTGAGCTCTGTTAATGGAGATTAGGGCAGAGAAGCAGTGGGGATTGAGTTCTCTGTGTTGTGTGAAGACTTTGGAGTAAATTGGGCAGAGTTTTGCTAAGGTTGGTTCCAGCACATTCTATGGTAGTGAGGGAGGTGAGTTTAAATAGCCATGACCCAAGGAGGTTTGGAGGCTAGGATTTGCTGCCTAGGGGAGGAGAAGAACAGCCATAATGGCCATTGTGGTTGAGACAGCTCAACAGGCAGATTTTAAATTTTTTGAATTCAAATGAGGCTCTTAGCCTGGTGTTTTCTAGCTAGCCAGGTGGTGGTCCTGCCATGGTCCAGTCACCATTTTGACCAGTGAGGTCTGGGGTTGAGTTTGGGGCAAACAATGGAGGTTGGCCATGTGTAAAGAGCTTGATTTAAGTCGAAGGAGGGAGAGTGCATTTTTGGTCCAAATGGGTCAAATGCATGGATTTGGGTTTGGTGCACCCACCAAGGAGACTTTGGGTGTTGTGGGGGTCAGTTGAGTCAGCTGACTTAGTGGGGAGAACTCACCATCTAAGTAAATTTAAGTTTAAGCATGATTTAGAAGAGTAATGAAAAGGCTTAAAAACCCTTAAAAGAATCAATAAAGTACTTCCTCCCTTGTCCACTTTGGGTATGGCGAGGTGTAAAGGGGCTTCCATGGCTCTCATGTGGCTAGTGCATGGCTTCTTGGCTCACATTTGGCTTGGGAGTGGCTTGACTTAATTTCATAAAAATAGGTTTTAGAATTTTGACATTTAGGGGTAATTTGACATGTGGCTTGATTTAGCTTTATTTGATGATTTATTTAGAACTTAGGCGATGATATCAATTAAAGGGTTGATGAGAAGAATGTCATATGGGCTTTGGAATAGATTTTCGGCTTTTAAATTTGATGGAAATTGGCTTTTAAAATATTTTAAGGAGATGGGTTTTAGGTTTTAAAATAAACCTTTGGATAAAAATTTGGTAAAAGGTTGTGCCAAACAAATGTTGCATTTAGTTTAGAAATGTGTTGTGATGGTTTTAGAAATGATTTGGGGTTGAATTGGGTTTAATTTGGGTCTTTTAATAATAAGGTCAAAGTGGGTCGAATTGGGCTAACTTGGGCTAAAGTTGGGCTAATGTTGGGTTTGATGTAAAATTAATGTTGCAAAATGTTTATGGAGGTGTGGCAAAGAGTTTTCAATTTTTGTTGGGTCTTAATTTTTGGATTTGGGCTTGTTTGGGTTCATAATTAGTTTAGGCCAATTCGGGAGATTTTGGTTTGAGTTAGGCCTGGGTGAAGTTTGGGTCCAAATATTGGGTAAATTAAGTTAGAGTTTTTTTTGTGGGGATGTTAGGAAGGTTTCAAAACAAATGTGGGGAAAATTGGGTGACATTTAGATTCAATTTGGGATGAATTGGGTTAGTTGGTCACTTTGGGCCTTAAGGGCGAATTTGGTATTTTTTATCAAACTGGGTTAAATTGACAAAATTAGGGTAGGTGGTAGTTGAAGAAAATAATGTGGATAATATTTAAAATTTTTGAGATTTTTTGAGAATTTTTTGAATGTTTGGAATTTTAGGCTATTTAGGGTACAATGAGGGTACATGAAGGGTATTGGAGGCTATTTTTGAAATATTTGGTATATTTGGTCATGGGTGATCAATTTGAGTGGTGGGGAATATTTAGGATTGGTTTTAAGAAATCTTAGCTAATTCTTTTCAATCCATAAAATCCTATTTTTTTACTTATCTGAATCGGCGCCGCATCATCCTTAGCATATCCGAACAGCAACTCGGTGCTTTCTGGTTCGGCGCCGCCATCCGACTCAGCACTCCAGGGGCCCGCGGTTCATGTACCATCGCGCTATCAGGCTCGATACCGACCGTCCGCTTAATACACTCTCGATCCGACGTCTCCTGGTCATCGTCTACGACTGGTGTGCACACGTGACCATCCACACTAAAACCTTAAGAACTCACTCGATTCTCAACGAGTTTTTGTGTTCTTATGCTCTATGGATTCGTCTTGAAGAGACGAAAACATCCATATGATAAACATGCATTGAAATTAAGGCATTTGAAATGGAGAATCTCCAGAAGCTCGGGAAGAAGAGAGAGTTCATACCTTTGGTCATAGAAGTGAAGCTTCAATCTGAGAGTTGTGTCACGTTCGATTGGGTCCAAGCAAGCTCCTGATGAAGTCCCTTGGCCAAGTGAATTGCCTAGGTACAAAAGTGACCACAGCCGATCACAAAGCTTGGAGGCTGGAGCAACTGGGTGGCCTGGAGAGGGGGCTTTCATTGGGGAACTTCTCCTCTTGGTCTGGTGAAGGTGTAGGACCAATCAATTTGGAGATTGGCTCACTGTGGTGAAGTGTCCTGGTTTTGGGCTTGAATTTCAACTCTGAAATTGAGCTCACAGAGAGGAAATGGCATGGGGATTTCAGTGGGGATCAAGTTCTCCAGGTGTGGAGAAGAGTCTGGAATGATTTTGGTAGAGTTTCTGTGTGGTTTGTTTCAGCACCTCTTCCATGGCCGAGAGAGGTGGGTTTTAAATAGAGCTGGCTGGAGGCTCTCCCAGGGGGAGTTAGGGGTTGGGATCACCTGCTCTAGTGAGGAGAAGAACAGCCATGGTGGCCATTGGGCATAGGGCAACTCAGCAAGGGAGAATTTCAATGTTGGCTCACATGGGAGCTCTCGGGTATGGTGTTTTCCGGCGATTCAGGCGGCTGGCCGGCAGGCATGGGTCACCCTTAGGTTCAGGTGAGTCAGGGCTGGGGTTTAGTGTAGGGAATTGGCAATCGCCATGTGTAAGGTGGTTGAATTAAAATGGAAAGGGGTAAGGGTGTATTTTGGCTAAGTTTGGTCAACTCATGTATTTGGGCTAGGTGATCCTCCCCATGGCTAGTTTGGGCTGAATAGAAAGTGCTTTAGGTCAGCTTAATTAGTGGGGAAGGGTCACCATCCAAGTACAATTAAGTTTAAGCAAGGTTTAGTGGAATCATGGAAGTGGCCAATCCCATTAAGGGAATATGGAAAGAGCCTCCTCCTCTTGCCATCTTGGGTATGGTGAGGTGTCCAAGGCTATCATGGCTCCCATGTGGCTCATGCATGGCTTCATGGCTCCATTTGGCATGGGAAAAGTTAAGTCAACTTTCATGAGGAAGGATTTTGTGACTTTTGGCATTTTGATGAGAATTTTCATGTGGTTAGAATTGGAATGGTTTAATGATAAATTAGGACTTTAGAAATGATTTTAAGTTGAATGTAAGATGAGGGAGAGTGTCATATGGACTTTAGGATGGGTTTGAGTTTTTTTTTTAAATTTTGGTAAACGTGGGCTTTTAGAATGGTTTAAGGGAGTGGGCTTTCATGTTTCAAAATGGGCTTTTGGATGAAAAGTTTGTAAAGGGCCATGTCAAATAAATGTTGGTTTGGTTTAGGGATGTGTCATGAGTGATTAGAAGCAAGTTTGAGGTGATTTGGAATTGGATTGGGTCTAATTTGGGTCTCTTTGGTAATAGAGTCCAAATGGGTCAAAATGAGCTATCTTAGACTAAAGTTGGGCTAATGTTGAAATTGATGTAAAATTAATGTTGGGAAATGTTTATGAGGGTGTTACAAATTGGTTTCAACTTTGGTTGGGTTTTGATTTTGGGATTTGGGCCCATTTGGGTTAGGTTTGGGTTTAGGCCCATTTAAGGAATTTTGGGTTTGGGTTGAAATTGAGTAAGGTTTGGATCCAAATTTTGGGCAAATCATGTTAGTGTTTTGTTTGTGGGGATGCTAGGAAGGTTTTAGAAAAGATTTGGGTCAAATTGGGATTGAATTGGGTTGCTCTGAGCTAGGTTTAGGTCATGGGCCAAAATTGGGCCTTAAGCTTTTAAAATGAAAATGGATTCAAATGCCAATCAAATTGGGCTTGAATTTGGTCTATATTGATATTGGGGATATTGAATTGAAGTTTAGAATTGAATTGGACAAAAATTGAGACCAATTGGGGTAATTTGGTTTGACATTGGGTTCATTTGGGTTTAAAATGGGCTAGATTGGGGGTTTTGGTAAAAGTGGGGTAAATTGACAAAATTAGCCTATAGTTTAGTTAGACAAAATGAAATTGGGAATATTTTGGATTTTCTGGAATTTTTTGGGAATTTTATGAATTTTTGGATTTTTGGGTCAAGAGGGGCATTTTGGTAATTTGGAGAGTATTGGGGGTATTTTTAGAAATTTTGGTATTTTTTTGCTGGAGATGGTCAATTTGAGTGGGATTAAAATGTTTAGGATTGATTCTGAGGACTCTTGGGCAATTTAGGTGATTTTGCAAATTTTGGGTAACTCGAAGGGCATTTGGTAGGTTTGATTGGTGTAGGGGTCTCGGGGTCAAAAATTGAAATTTTGGAAGAATGAAGATTGATAAAATATGAGTGAAATGGAATTACTTTGGTTGAGCCATGAAACCATATTAAGCCCATATGAGCCATGAGAGGACTCATTGGAGGCATTCACTATGTTGTTCCTAACCCTCTTAGCCAGGGGCTTAGGGGTTAAGGTCCATCCATATGAATTACCTACATGAGTCAGGGAGTCAATTTGGGGTAAAGTGTGGTTTTAGGATTTAGATTGTGCATGTGAGAGTGTAGAGTGTGAGTGTAGTGAGTGTGTAAGTCAACCCTCACCAGACCAGGCCACCCAGGGTAGTCCTAAGGCCAAAGAGTCCTATAGGGAACTCATCCTTTAAACCTTCACATTTGATTTCAACCCTCTAGGTGATTAGGGGTCTACAATCAAGCTTGTGGGGTTTACAGGGAGTCAAGAAGTGGTTTGAATTTCTAAGAGATGGGTCCACTTCTAGTCCTCTAAGATAGTCAAAGGAAAAGCCTAAGGCTAGATCCTAAGTACTAAAGAGATAAGAGAAGACCTCATCAAAAATGAGGTCAACAAATGGACCCCCAATAGGTGTGGTGTGCTAACCAAGCACACCGCGCGTATTGGCATTGACCGAAGAGATCAACAAGACCAACAATGATGTCCAAGTGACAAACTTAGGACGAGTAGAAGAATTTCCGCTGGGGAGTATCAGATATATTTCCAAGACAGGAGATTCTTGAACTCTCGCTGGGGAATGGAAATGGAGGTTAGCTCTGAATCACAAGATCTATGGAATTTGATTTAGATTTCATTTAACTTTTAAATTTCAAGTTTCAATGTGTGAGTTTAGATTTCAATTTAAATTTTAATTTAAAATCGATTTAAGGAAATTTGGATATGAAATGAGAATTGAAACTTAGGTTCCAATCTCGAGACTGCAAAGAAAACTGGAATTTAGGTACCAGTCTCGGGATGAGAATCAGAGTCTAAGTGTCGATTGAAAAGGATGAGAATCAGAATTTTGGTACTTATCTCGAAAGGGATGAGAATTGAAATTTAAGTATCAATCTCGAAAGAGAGTCGAAATTTAGGTATCGACCTCGAAAAGGATGAGAATCAGAATTTAGGTACTGATCTCGGAATGAGAACTAGAATTTAGGTACTAGTCTCGAAATGAAAGCTGGAATTTAGGTACCAGCCTCGGAAGTTTAGAATTGAAATTTAGGTATCAATTCGAAAGAGAATCGAAATTTAGATATCGATCTCGAAAGCAGAGTCAGATATTAGGTACCGACCTTGAAGGAAGAGAACTGGAATTTAGGTACCACTATCGAAATTTAGAATTGAAATTTAAGTATCAATTCGAAAGAGAATCGAAATTTAGGTTTCAATCTTAGAATGAGAACTGGAACTTAGGTACCAGTCTCGGAAGTTTAGAATTGAAATTTAGGTATCAATTCAGATGAGAATCGAAATTTAGGTATCGATCTTAGAAAGAGAGTCGGAATTTAGGTACCGACCTCGAAAGGAGAGAACTGGAATGTAGGTACCAGTCTCGAAAATTTTGAATTGAAATTTAGGTATCAATTCAGATGAGAATTGAAATTTAGGTATCGATCTCGAAATGAGAACTAGAATTTAGGTACCATTCTCGAAAATTTTTAATTGAAATTTAGGTACCAATTCGGATGAGAATCGAAATTTAGGTATCAATCTCGGAATGAGAACTGGAATTTAGGTACCAGTCTCGAAAATTTTGAATTGAAATTTAGGTATCAATTCAGATGAGAATCAAAATTTATGTACCGATCTTGAAATGAGAAGCTGGAATTTAGGTACCGATCTCGAAATTTTGAATTGAAATTTAGGTATCAATTCGGATGAGAATCAAAATTTAGGTATCAATCTCGGAATGAGAACTGGAATTTAGGTACCAGTCTCGGAAAATTTTGAATTGAAATTTAGGTATCAATTCGGATGAGAATCAAAATTTAGGTATCGATCTCGGAATGAGACTGGAATTTAGGTACCAGTCTCGAAAATTTTGAATTGAAATGTAGGTATCAATTCAGATGAGAATCGAAATTTAGTTATCGATCTCGGAATGAGAACTAGAATTTAGGTACCAGTCTCAGAAATTTTGAATTGAAATTTAGGTATCAATTCAGATGAGAATCGAAATTTAGGTATCAATCTCGGAATGAGAACTGGAATTTAGGTACCAGTCTCGGAAATTTTGAATTGAAATTTAGGTATCAATTCAGATGAGAATCGAAATTTAGGTATCGATCTCGAAATGAGAACTGGAATTTAGGTATCAGTCTTAGAAATTTTGAATTGAAATTTAGGTATCAATTCGGATGAGAATCGAAATTTAGGTATCAATCTCGGAATGAGAACTGGAATTTAGGTACCAGTCTCAGAAATTTTGAATTGAAATTTAGGTATCAATTCAGATGAGAATCAAAATTTAGGTATCAATCACGAAATGAGAACTGGAATTTAGGTACCAGTCTCGGAAATTTTGAATTGAAGTTTAGGTATCAATTCGGATGAGAATCGAAATTTAGGTATCGATCTCGGAATGAGAATGGAAATTTAGGTACCAGTCTCAGAAATTTTGAATTGAAATTTAGGTATCAATTCAGATGAGAATCAAAATTTAGGTATCGATCTCGGAATGAGAACTAGAATTTAGGTACCAGTCTCGGAAGTTTAGAATTGAAATTTAGGTATCAATTCGAAAGAGAATCGAAATTTAGGTATCGATCTCGAAAGGAGAGTCAGAATTTAGGTACCGACCTCGAAATGAGAACTGGAATTTAGGTACCAGTCTCGGAAGTTGTAATGTATGAAGAAGGACCCAGTCTCATGCCATCAGAACCAAATCGAACAAATTTCATGGCTCTGTGTCAAAAGACCTAGTCAATCTCCGTACAAGAGGGAAGGGAGATCACAGAAAATCAAAAGGGTTTCGATTTGACGAAAAGGGTGTGGGATTTTTTTTTTGAAATTTGAAGTGTGAGTTTTCCGTGAGGAAGAACCATCCCGAAAGAGGGTTTCAAAGTATTTTGAAGTAGATTTTGTTCTGAGGAAGAATTGAAGGATTTGAAAGAGATAGATTGAGATTGTAATTCCATTTGAGATTCCTTTTTCATTTTGTTTGTCCTTTAATGATCCAATTTTATTTTTGTTGTTTATTTGATGTTCACGTGAATTTTATTTGGCGTTCATGTGGATTTAAAGTTCTTTTGAATATTTTGATTTCTAAGAAAGGTTCTTATTTATTTCTCTTTTCTTTTCTGTTCTTTGTTCAAAGTTCATTTAACTCTAATGGCGTTTCCCAGTCAATTTGCACAAAAAAGAGGTGAAGGCCAAATGTGACATGGTCACTTTCATTCCAATCTTGTTGAAGATACATCATACAACTCGATCTGAAATATTTCACATACAATCCATGACTCAAAACGGATTATGTATGATTCTTGTTGATCCATCCAAAAAGTATCTGTTAAAAAATTCATGTACGAATAATGAGATACACGGTCAATAACATCACCTTCCAAGTCGTCCTTGGCAGGAGTGCCGCATGGATGTGCATTGGAGTTGTGCTATTTCCCGTGTAACTCACAGCTCGTAGGGCCGGAGACTCTCCAATTTTGGATCTGTCTGGAAGTGGTAAGGCGCCTTTCTATCGTCCATCCTTCTAAAAGTGATGGAGATCTACTCCACTGGTACTCTCGATATATAATGTTTTGCGATGTCTGCTCCATTTCCTTGTAATATCATGACGGAACCTACCAGAAGTGGTATCTCCACCGGCCCTCGGAACTTACCCGGGCTTGATATCCGGAGGTCAGATCCGAACATGATATTGCATTGGTTGATGAATGGCTTGTGCGAAAGGTTGACAAAGTCATGGTGGTCTATGTGTGGAGGTATGCAGTCGCCCTTCTGATAAATGTTGATGATGCAACTGTTGGGTATGCAATCTGCTGGCAGTACCCTCCACGTTATCATTCTTTTCACCATTCTTTTAATTATCCTCAGCATTGGATCCACCTCACCGTGACGGAGTATCCCTTGTGGATTTCCTTTTCTGTCCTCTGCGAAATTATAACAACATCCGCATTGTATCGTAACTCTTCCTTTTCCTGGCATCCATTTCCGGGGTTCCGAATAAGTCTTTTCTCTCAAACGGCCTGCTCGACCCATTTTCTGAAGTTCTAAGATGCAATCCACAATTTGTTGTTGCTCGTACTCTGAGAATACACCTGTGTGTAACTCGAGGCCTTCCAAAATGTTGATTCTTTTGCCTCTAATACTTTCAAAGTATTCGAAAGTCTTCTCCTCAGCATTCTGCATCCTTTCTAGTTCATATTCTGGGATGATCTGCAAATGACGAGGCCTAGTAACATATTGTGGGATGTATGGCTCAATCCCATCACGTTCTCCTGCATACCTTGGCTCCTCGGGGATTGTCTCTATCGGGACATCCTCCGGGGTTGCTTCCGCAACAAGGTTCTTCAGATATGGTATCTCTGTCTGGCATCGAGGCAATCTCTTTGCCTCTGACCTTCTCAGAGTTCCCCTTATCCTTTCTGTTGTTCTCAGAGCTTGTTCTCTCTTTTCAGGTTCTTGATGGACCAGTATCTTTTAAATGTGTGTGTCGGCGAAGGTGGTTGTTTCCTCGTGTTGATCTGCTGCTGGTTTAGTCAACATCTTGCAGATACGGCGATTCTTATTCCTTCTTTGAGTAGCAGTGAGTGTAGCTCTCCTTACTCCTTGAATTTCTGCGGGCGCAGCGCTGACGAGCCTGCCCTCTGTCGTGGCAACTACTGACTAGATTTTCTTGCTTTCCTTTGTGTTTGTCTTTCTTTTCTTGTTCTTTGGATTGGCGGCTTGGGCCACCCATCTTCATCATTCGTCAGGTTGTGAAGCTCTTCTTGGTCCACTGGGACCCAATCATTTTCTTCATACTCGTAGGCTGGTTGGTGTGAAGTCGAATCGATTTCTATCACGGCTCCATCCTTCACCCTCTTTTCATCGAGTGCGAGACTCACGCCATTTTTAAAGTTTAGGACCAACAGCCCGTTCGACATTTCCCTGCGAAGAAGACAAGGAAAGGATCAGGGGCTGTACTAAGAACAAGAACATTAAGAAAATACTTATCTCTAAAGATTCTTATTCACTTATTTTAATTTAAAGGAAGGTAGTAAAAGATGAGGAAAGACCAGGAACAAGATCTGATTTGAAAGGAAGGGTAAAACTTATTATGATTTCACATATTTCATTTTTTAGCACATATTATTATTCTTTTTTAATGATTGTTCTTTTTGGGTTCGGACTCAGTCACAAAGTGATTGCTTCACCCGTGTTTCTAGGGATAAGACTTTATTTTAGAGGCCACCCTTTCAAACATCAGGTTGCGTAATACTTATTTAAATACCGTCCATTGATTGGAAGCATTTGTCATTCTCCTTGGAAATTCACAAGTTAGTAGGAGCCTCCTGAGTAGACTGCCTTGACCACAAACGGCCCTTCCCAAGTTGGTTCAAATTTGCCTCCTATCTTGTGATGTACAAGAATAGGTCTTCTGAGAACAAGAACTAAGTCACCAACTTTGAAAGTTCTTGGGTGGACCAGTTTATCATGGGCCTGGATCATCCTAGCTTGGTACAGTTCCAAAATTTTGTTGCGCTGCAAGTCTTTTCCCTTCCATGTTTTCCAGTTCTTCCAGTCGTAATCTGGCATTTTCTTCGTAGTAATTTTATTTGCAAGCTGCGATCCTAAGTGATGGAAGTCGAACCCCAAAGGTAAAGCTGCCTCGGACCCGTACACTAAAGTGTAAGGCGTAGGCGAGTAGGAGTCCTAAAAGTTGTCCTGTAGGCCCATAAGGCTTCTAACAACTTCTCATGCCAATTTCTCTTGTTGTCGTCCAAAGTTTTCTTTAAGATATGAATGAGAGTTTTATTAAAATCCTCGGCCAAGCTGTTTGCTCTTGGGTAGTAGATTATTGAGTATCGCCAATCGATTCCATGTCTTCTGACAAATTTATTGATTTTTGTGCTTCTGAATGCAGACTCATTATCTGAAATGATTCTGCGCGGTACTCCGAAACAGTAGACAACTTGATTTTTGAAAAACTGTACCACGTGGTGTGCCATTACTTCTCTGAGTGGAACTGCTTCTGCCTATTTAGAAAATTAGTCTGTAGCTACATGGATGAAACGATGTCCTTTTGAAGAAGGTGGTTCTATCGGACCCACTATATTTGTGCCCCAACACTCAAATGGCCACGACTCAATTTTCGGATGTAGCACATTTGGAGGTTGGTGTAGAACCACTCCGTGCACTTGGCACTGGTGACAGCACTTGGCGACTTTCATACAGTCAGTCATCATTGTGGGATAATAGTACCCTAGTCTTTTAATTTTCATTTTCATTTTCGGACTCGACTGATGAGCACCACAAAGTCCTGAATGCACTTCTTTGACAATTTCACGAGCCTCGGACCCGCTCAGGCATCTTAACCACTTCTGATCAAAAGACCTTTTGTACAATTTATTGTTTATTAATGCGTAAGACAGAGTTCTTTTCTTGATTTGATGGGCTAATGACTTATCGTCTGGTAATTTACCTGTTTGCAGGTAGTCTATTAGCGGTTGACGCCAATCTTTTGTGTTTTCCGTCACTGCTGCAACTGATTCCTCTGCTTTTTCTGATTCCTGTATCATATCCATGTCGAGTTGTGATAGGACATGTCGTCTTTGAACTGACACTTCAACTGACTCATCTTGTAGCGAGGCAAATTCTTTTGCAAGGCGAGCTAGCGCATCCGCGAGAGCATTTTCTCTTCGGGGATGTTGTAGATTGTTACATTCGAATTTCTTCCAACAGTTTCATGGCATACCGAAAGTATTGCTCGAGTCTTGGCTTTAAAATTCTGTATTCTCTAGTGACCTGTTGGATGATCAACTAAGAATCTCCGTAGATGTTGATGTCCGCTATTCCCATTTGAATAGTTAGTTCTAGTCCTGTTATGAGGGCTTCGTATTCTGCCTCGTTATTTGTGCACGGGTCTGTTAAGTGGTAGGAGTATCTTAACATCCCCCGCTCCGGTGTTATAAAGATTAGTCTGATTCCTGCCTTACCGGGCACTATCGTTTGCAATTCTTTGTCTTTCTGTGCTGAGGATGCTCCGTCAAAGTATAGTTCCCAACGTCGATCATCAGTATATTCTAGGCTCATTATCTACTCGTCAGGCAAATTGTCGCCGAGAGGCGAATCTGCCGGTAAAGGGTGTCTTTGCAAGTAAGTCAGCCAGAACTTGTCCCTTTACGACACGAAGAGGAACGAAAGTTATGTCGAATTGCAATAATATCATCAACCACCTGGCAAGTCTGCCAGAAAGTGTCGGTCGGGTCATAAAATATTGCAATGGACTAACTCTCGAAATGAGGTTGATCTTATGAGAAAGCATGTAATGCCTGAGTTTCTGTGCGGCGAAGATCATGGCCAAACAATGCTTCTCAATTGGAGGATACTTTACTTCCGTTGGAATCAGACGACGGCTTAAGTAGTAGAGAGCATTTTCTTTTCCCTCATCATTGACACGGGCTACGGGGCTCCAAGGAGTCGTTTAGAGCCGCGGTATAAAGTATCAACGGTCTACCCGAGACTGGGGCTGCTAAGACAAGAGGTGTCATTAAATATTGCTTAATGTCCTCGAAGGCCCGTTAGCATTTCTCTTCTCAAACGAATTTGGCGTCCTTTTTAACTAATGCCGAGAAGGGCTGACACCTACCTGACAAGTTTGAGATAAAGCGTCAAAGATATGCCAGCTTCCCTTGAAAGGATCGTAGCTGTTTTAAGGTTTTGGGAGGTGACATCACTAAGATATCTTTAATCTTTTCCGGATCAATTTCGATTCCGCGATGTCGGACAACAAATCCTAAGAATTTCCCGGAGGTGACGCCAAAGGCGCATTTTAAGGGATTCATCTTAAGGTTGTATTGCCTTAGTCGCTCGAAAACAATTCTCAAATCATACAGGTGATCTTCCTTCAGTTTGCTTTTGATGACAACATCATCCACGTAGCACTCAACTTGGTTGTGAATGAGATCATCAAAAATCTTTGTCATCGCTCTTTAATATGTTGCTCCTGCGTTCTTTAGTCCGAATGGCATTACTGTGTAGCAATACACTCCGATCGACTTTCTGAAAGCTGTGAGCTTTTAGTCTTCTGGTGCCATCTTTATCTGGTTGTATCCTGATGATCCATCCATGAATGAAAATATTTCATGTGTTGAAGCAATGTCGATCATCAGTTCTGGGATTGGTAGTGGAAATTCATCCTACAAGCTTTATTTAAATCCCTGAAGTCTACGCAGATCCTGATCTAACCATTTTTCTTTCTAACTGGACCCACGTTGGCTAACCAAGTAGGGTATTGTTCTTCACAGACAAATTTAGCGTCAATTAGCTTCTTCACTTCTGTTATTACTTGTTGTTCAATTTCTAGACGCATTCTTCTGGAAGCTTGTCTAACTGGAACAGAAGTAGGGTCTACTCCTAACTAGTGAACTGCGACTTCTAGAGCTAATCCTGGCATTTCGTCGTAACTCCAAGAAAAACAGTCCTTGAATTACATTAATAGCTTGATCATTTCCTCGGAATCTTATTTATTGAGTAAGGAGCTAACAAAGTTGGCCTAGGCTCTTCGCCAGTACCTAAGTTAACTTCTATTAACTCCTCTATTGTAGATTTGATTTCTTCTTCGAACTCTAGTGGAGCGTCTACAATTTGTAGATCTTCAAGATCTTCTGTAGTTTCCAAGCAGACTTCATTAGATTTACAAGTGACAACCAGGTAAAATTCCATATCGTCGGCCGAACCTATCGTGCGAATACGAGACCATGCTTTGAATTGGGAGGCCGACCCGGCGTTATTCCATAATTTTTCGAAGTGTTGTGATTGACCTTTTGTCCATTGTCGAGGTAAGACACCACGGCTGAATTAAATTTTGAACACGGGGAGAGTACCACTCAAAAGGTAATTCCATTAATTCGGAAGAAGTAACATCTTCAAATTGTATACCCTTTTCATTATTGGAAGAAGAAGTACCACGGTAAAATTTGATTGGTTTAGCACCACAGCCATGCACTTCCTTGACCACCATACCCTCGATTTTATTAGACTGGATCGGGGTCAGGGCCATAGTGTGTACATGGTAGTTAATCTTCTCATACATTGATTTATATTCTTCAATCTTTTCGTATTCAAGGGAGATTTTGAATTGTGGTTTCTTCTGGTTTATTGTAGATGCTTCTTTCTTGACTTCTTCTTCTCCCTCAGAGCTGTTCTCCCAATCAACATCGATGAAGGGCTTCTTCTGTCCAATCGTCCCAATGACTCTTCCTTGACCTCGTCCCCTGCCTTAACCTCGGATGCGAGTTCTGGAGAAACCTTCACCATCTCGCCGTAAGTGAGTCGTGAGTGACTGTTGGACTAGAACTTCAGGCACTTTGTCATCTGAACTTCTTTTGCTTATTTGGGCATGGTATTTCTGGAGAAGATTGTTTTCTTTGGAGGCGCGTAGTAGGCTGCATCTTCATGAATTCCAATTTCATGTACGGAGAACGGTTGCAAGTCACCTTTGATGCACTGTTCTCCTCCATCGTAGTATTTTATGCACTGATGCAGAGACGACGGTACCATCCGGTTCTTATGTATCCACAGTCGGCCCAGTAGCACGTTGAACGATGTTTTAGAATCAATTATATGGAATTTTGCTGTTGTCTTTGCTAAATCATCGGTCTTCATCAACAGCGTTATTGAGCCGAGGGCTCTTTCTCCTTTCTGGTTGAATCCTCTTAGTAACATCTTGTCCGCTTCAAGCTCGCGAGCATCAATTTCCAAGTATGCTAGCGTCTGAAGATTCATTATGTTGATTGACGCTTCTGGATCCATTAATACTCTAGAGAGCGTAAATTTTATGATTGTGACTGAAATGTACAACGGTCGGTTGCTATCCCAAGTAGTAGATCACTATCCGTGAAGGTAACACCTCGTTGTTCCTTCAACGAGCAAACCTCATCTAAGGAATCTCTGGCCATCTGAGCTAAACAAATCTCTGGATCAAGTAAGACCTTGATTAGAGCTTCCCTCATCTCTTTTGATAAGATGAGAGCGTCGTAGATGCTTAGTTTGGCTGGTAGTTTCCTAAGATGGGCTAGCACGTTATAGTCCACTTTGTCACCATGTGTTCCAGTTTCTTCCCGAGTAGGCAAGTCTTCTATTGGGGTTGATTCTTCCTGAACAACCACCTGCTTTCCTTTGTCTTTCGGATCCATTCTCGGAGGTAGAAACCTTCCGCTCCTTTAGTTGACTTCTGTGATTTCTTCTGAATCTGGTACTGAGTTTACTGGTATCTCCTTTTGAATTGGCATGACAGGTTCTTCTAAAGTCGCTTCGGAATCTGAAAGCTCTAACTCTATTGTGATTGGAGCTCCTCGAAATTCACAAACAGATTCATTGCTTGTTGAACTTTCGTAGCCTTCTTGGTGAATGTCTTCTTTGTCATCGTGATTATCGAGGTTGTGTATGATTTGAGAATTGTTATTTGTATCGGAATCGAGATCCGGATTAGGTTGGTTGTTGTTAGTTGCATAATCATTAGAAACAGTCAAAACGTAGCCAATGCCATAACTCTTATCATTATAAGATCCCGCTGGAGTGAGCAAATAATCATACAGAGTTAGAGGTTCGAGGAATTTTTCCCCCGAATCGAAAACAACCATCCTAGGATAAGTACCCCCTAGTCTAGCCTTAAGAGCCTCGGTCTTTTCTTCTTCTACGATCTCCTTCTTTTCTACGATCTTTTCTTCATGGGGTGGTTCTTCAATCGCAAGCGATAGCGCCGACTTGACAGGTTTTCAACTTTGAATTGAAGCACTCTCCGAAGCGGTTTGGATGCGATCCAAAATTTTCTTCGATGGCTTCGTCCAAGCGGTACTCCATCCATCATTCGTCTTGTAGGGATCTATAGGAACAATAGGATCTGTTGAAATGACATTGATGGAACCTCCTTTCTGGGGTTCCTTCATGTATTCCTTCGGAATCGTTACGTTTCCTTTTCGGAGATTGTCGTAGACCAAGTCTTGAAGGTAATGCAATCCTCTATCTTGTACCCGAGCATCCGGTGGTAAGGGCAATAGATGGTCTGGTCTTTCTTATTGACTTCTTCTAGCTTCCTGGGTTCTGGCTATTGGAAATCGGAGTCTTCATCAAACTGTGGAACATCTTTGGCACTGCCTCATTCTTGAACAGATATTCTCTATTTATAAGCTCCTTTAACGTGTCTTGCGGCGCGGCGGGTGCTCGTATTGTTGAGTTGGTCGATAACCTCGGTCGAGATTGTTGGTAGTTCTGCTGAGGTTGCTTGATAGTGAGCTGTAACATTTAGCTCCATTGTATTTGCATTGGCTGCTTGCCCTTATCGACTGCCGCGACGATCCCGGATTTCTTTTCAAATGTCTTCACAGGCTTCTGTTTGTCTGTCTTATCGACGAAACTTAGTTGTTTCGCTTCCTCTTGTAAGCTTCCGGCCTTGCTTAACAACTTCTCGAAAGTCTTAATCGTAAATCCCTTAAGAAGAAGTGCTATCGGGCCGTGAATGCTTTTAAGCAAGATACCGACTGCATGCTGCTCTTGTAGCTGTGGCTCACAATTCATGCTTAGATTCCTCCATCGAAGTATTAGTCCACTAAAGTTTTGTTCGGTTTCTGTTTCTCCACCACTAGATCACCGATGGTGATATGGTGCTGAGCTCCGGCAAACAGTTTCACGAAGAGGTTCTCTAATTCTGAAAATGTCTTTACCGAACAGTTCGGTAACTCTGCATACCAATCGAAGGTGATCCCTGACTAGCTGCTGACGAACTGTCGGAAGAGTAAGGCGTCGCTTCCACCGGCGTTGCAACAACTAGCGCGAAAATGTGCGACAAGCTGTCGAGGGTTTCCGGTACCATCAAAAGTCTTGAACAGAGGTGGTGTGAAGCCTTTTGGGTATTGTACTGCATCAAATTCTTCGGGGTAAGGTCTACCCGTCCGAATAGATGCTCCGCTCTTGGGACCGTGCTAAGGCTTCTTGCACCTGCTGTTCTACCATGCTCTTGATGTCATTCTCTGAAATCATATTCTGGATAGAATCTTTCTTCGGCTGATCATCTCCGTTAACGAATGTAATCTCTTTTCCTCCGTCTGTAATATGAATAACTTCTGGAGGCGTTTCTCTTGGGGGTTGAACCTGACTCTAAAGAGTGGCTAGGGCTGCAGCCATCTCTTCCATCCTTTTCGCCATTTGAGAGATTGTATCATCTTTTTCTCGAAGTTATGCTCTTAACATTTCTGGTTCATCTCTTTCCGCAACTCTGCGGAGCACCTTGCGAAGCTGACGATGCTCGTCTCAACCATGTTGATCTCCACATATTCGTAATCCATGAATTCCGACGAATCGACTTCATCTCCGAACTTTTCTTCTCTTTCTCTTGCTAATCGTTGGATGTCGGTTCTTACCTTTTCCATAGCGTCCTCCAATGAACTTTTTCATACGGTTTCACAGTTATCATGCGATGGCTGTTGGATTTCCTTCTTGGGAGTTCCCTTCATCGCGCTGGGCGCTCTCTTCGGACTCGAGTCTCCCGACGAGACTTTCCTTTTAGGTCATTGTTTCGGTCTTAATCGGCCAGTAGTAGGACGCCTTACCATCCTTCTAGCAGCGCAGGCGGCTAGAACCGCGATGGTCCGTCGGCCGAATGTCTGGAAGGTGATATCCTCCCCGATCCGTAAACCCGAAACAACAACAAATGCGACTAGCTTTCATCTTTTTATTCGGCTTTTCTGTGGCGCTAACGGGTTCTACTCGCGGCCCAAGAAGGGATTTGGTTGGCACCCGCCCTATACTTCTTAAAATCTCTGATAGAGAACATTTCTCTTTCTTTGCTAACTTCTCTATCACAGTCTGCAGTCGAGCAAATGGTGTAATCCTAGCCCTTTTCTTTCGGCTATTGCTATAGTATGCGGGTGGAGGTAATGTAGAAGCAATCTTGCAGACATTTTCCTCGTCAGCTGCGGTGGAGAGGGATGGAATCTACTTCCTTCCAAAAGCGGTGAATACTCAGGCAATGGTATGTACTCAGACAATGGTGTGTACTCAGGGATCTCTTCTAAGAAAGCGAGTTCAGCAGCTCTGGCCTTTCTGGCAATCTTTCTACTTATGTTTCTCCTCTGAGTCCGTGTTAGGGGTGGAACCCTTGAGCTGGACCCAATTTTGAAAACAGAAGGTCTCGCAGGGAGATCTGTACCCTCCACGGTAACAGGCTTATTACAAACTTGGACTTCCTTCCCCTTTGGTTCAGCGGGAGCCGGGGTAGGTGCAGAGATGACTAGACCAGCGGGGGTAGAAACAACAGTCCTCCTGCGAACAACAGTACTCTTCTCAACTGGAACCCTTTGTAGAGGGAACTCTTGAGTTGACTTGAGGTTGAACTCGATCATGGGCACCTCAGTTCCTGACATTTTATCCATTAGTGTGAAGAGAGTGATGTCAGTGATCTTGACATCTGTGTTCTCGAATCCTTGCCCAAAACGGATGATCCCATTGTCGGGCAGTTCATCCTTGTAAACAGCAAAGTCCAGTCCATTGGTGAAGGAGAAAATCAGCTTTGGGGCAGACATTTTCTGCAAGGTATATTCTGATTTTCAGTCCCAAGTTATGCTTCTTCTCATCGGGACGAAAAGAAAGGAATCGAAAAGTGTCCAAACACATTTTTGTTCATGTATTTATAAAAAGGAGTTATTTGTTAAAAGAGTCGTTCATTAGAGGATTTGTTTATTAGGAACAGAATGTTCAAATGTGTAGAGAAGGTAAGGAATCCGATTCAGAATTGGAAAGGAAGAGAAAGTCTTATGCAAGACTTCTCGACTCGAAGGACCGCTCCTAAATTAACACCTATTAGGGGTCCACCCCACCTCAAAAAAGAGGTAAAAGGATCTCGGAACCTATCCATTTTGGGGTGTTTAAACAGTGGCTCCTAAAACCGAGAGGAGTTGGTTATACTCGTTCAAGACAGAAATGAACGGGGTATTCCAACGAAAGAATGGTAGTTTGGTCCACTAGGGGCGTGGGCTCACTACCGATTTATGAAAGCAAAACCATCCGACCAAAATGGAGAGAGGAACTAGTCCCTGCCGGAGTCGCCGAAGTTGTCGGCATATTTTTAGGTTTATGTGTTGTATTTTGAAAACGTGTCACCTACGTAAATTGTCGGTGAATTTTTAATTTAATTTAAATAAATAATTTGAAAAGTAGTATTTGATTTTGAAAATAATTTTAAGTTTGAAAATTTTAAGATATTAAATCAAACTGATCTCACATCCCGAATAGTTTATATAAAAGAGCACCGCACCACAAACTGTATACCTATCCCGGAGAATAGACACACTGCTTGATGATGGGGCTCGATTAAATAAGCTAGAAGATTTGTGACGTCCGTTTGGTCTGCGAACTAATTTTATAAGCCGACAATTTCCCCTGCTTAATATAAATGAATTAAGCAGGGTTTATATTACCTGGGTTCTTAAAGTTCCCTATAAGGGCAAGCCCCTATAGTTAATTATATCCTAATTGACCGGAATCACTTAAGAAGACTCTCGATAATGATCAGTGGTTTCGCTCCAAAGAATTTCAAAGTTTAAGGTTTTCAAAGGATTTGAGTTTTGGAAATTTCAAAAGGGAATGAATCAATTTTGGAACAGTTAATTCCAGGAGTGCGAAGGAAGAAAAGTAGGAGAAGCTGAGGATCCAAGAAGAATCTTGACAACTTCTCAAACAATCCTTTCGTTAGGCTCGGATTTAAGAAAATCCTAATATTATCTGATATTTCAATCTTGACAATTTTAATTAATTTGGACTTATATTTGTATGATAAAATCATACAAATAGCCTCTAAGATATGAGGGTTTATGTCGCACTAAACGACTACCTCGGAGTCCTAAGACCGGTTAGGGCTTAATTTACATGACATGATCATGCAAATGCCTAACGAAGAGTTGAGGATTTATGTTGCACTAAGCAAACTACCTCAAAGTCTTATGGCTTTGTTGTTTAAAACTAGGAAAGGTTTGCTGAAGTAGATCTGAGTTTTGCTGATGACGATGGCCGAGCTGCCCGCCATGCTCCAAGGTCCTTGTTGTTGTAGAGGTTTAGTTTTAGAAGTCATAAATCAAGAGATGAGAGAAGTGTTTTGGATTAGAGAAAACTTTAAAATACAAGTGTTTTTTTAATATTTTAATTAAAACAAATCTTGAAGTTGTTTAAACAGAACCGATTAAGATCCCAAGGTTCTGTCATCTCGGCACCGTTATTTTCATCGAATTCACTTAGTCCAGATGAATTTGCTAAACTCAACTGAATGAGTTCCACACTTTCATTTAGACCGTGGGAAATCTCGTTAGCAACACTTGGGTTACATCATCCGAGGTATTTCCGATCATTCAACGAGACATTTTAATTTAGTTGAAGTTGTAGTTTTGTTGTTCTGTTTGTGATTAAATTTTGAGCTGTTTTATATTTTGAAATGTTGTGGCGGTGATTTTTATCTTGTAATGACTTTTAATTTAGTTTTGGTTTCAGTTCAGGGACTATCCTAAAGGTTTTGCTTTTCATGCAACAGTTGTTTATAATGCAAGAAAAGTAAAGTACAGTGCATGTAAGTAAATAGTAATAAAGTAAATTGCAATAAAATAAAAGCGTACCTGATGGGTCTTCCCGTTAACCCAAGCTGCACTTAAAACACATGTTAAGACATTTAAATGTTCCAACAAGTACCTAGGTAAAGCTAAGAGAAAGGTTTTGGTTGTCTACCAAAGTCCTAATCCTATAGCTAGTCATCTCCTACGACGTCTACGTTCTTGTGTTTTGGTTTAAGGATGATTTTCTTCACCAAAGAACTATGAAGTTCAATTGTTCTTATAAACATCCCATCATATTGAGGAAGGGCTTAAGACGAGTCTTAAACATCTTTTCAATACTTCTAAGATTGTTTTAAGTCCAAGAGAATTTAATTATACAAGTGAATTAATCATCCAGGTGTTTATGTTTTGTTCTCTTGCACAGTGAACTAGGACATTTGAATATCCTATAAGTGAAGAACACTTCACTTGATACCTCATTTAACAGTTATAACAATAAGAGCTTTAAAAGGGAAAATCAAATTATTAAGTATTTTAATGATTTAAACTTAATGATTTAATTTTAATTTTGACTTAGTTATAAAAAAAAAATTAGTTTAAGTTTGGAATAGTGTTCAAGTTATTTTGGATTTAATTCTTAATGATTTAATTTAGGTTAGTTGATAAATGATTTTGATTTAATTTAATTCAATTTAATTTAATTTTTAATTTAATTTAATTTAATTTAATTTGATTTAATTTTAATTTAATTTAATTTAACTTGATTTGATTTAATTTTAATTGAATTTAATTTACTTTTAATTTAATTTTAATTTAATTTAATTTAATCTTAATTTAATTTCAATTTAATTTTAATTTAATTTAGTTTTAATTTAATTTTAATTTTAATTTAATTTAATTTTAGTTTAATTTAAATTTGGATTATTGTTTTAAATAATTTTTTTTAATTAGGAATTAATTATTATTGAAGTGATTTATTTAGAGATTTTTAAATTAAAGAATAAATATCCTCTTAAATAATATCCCTACTTTAATAAATCCAATTTCTATTATTCTTCCAAAATTTCAATTAATTAATTAATTAAAGTTTTATTTTAATTATTTTTGAAATGGTTAGTAGGTTTCTACCCTCAATTATTTAAGTTTCAATCATCCAAAATCAGTTTAAAATCAAATATTTTACCCTCCCCTTTTTGATTAATCCTAAAATTTTAATTAAGGGTTGAAATTTTTAATTACCATTTTACCCTTCAAGCTTAATAATTCTATAACTCACTAAACTAAGCTCAAATGAACTTGAAATTTTTATGTAACCTCACACACATGTCAATTAAGACATTAGAGAAGAAAATGTGATTTTTCTGTATTTAATTTATTTATGTAATTATTTTTGATGGAAAATAGGGGTTTTCAAGGAAAATTCAACAACATGACCAAGGAAATGCTTCTGTCCTTGAGAAAATTATGGGATGTTCCTAATGACCAGAGGACCATTTGGACCAATTTTTATGATTTTTTGAATTATATTTTATCTATTAGAATTATTTTGAGTTTTGGAGTATTAATTAATTTTAAAATAAAGTTAAATTTCAAAAAAGGATTTAATATTTTTCTTAAATCTCTCTGACCTCAAGGAGTCCAAAGAAACAAATTTTATATTTTTCTAATTTTTCTTTGATTTATTAGAATTATTTTAATGAAAAGGTTGGAAAATACATTTTTTAATATTAAAAATTACATCAAGCCTTTAAAATTCAATATCCTATCCTAGGGACTTTAGAAAAATATTTAGTAAGTAATTAGAATTCAAAATGTGACATTTTGGTTATCTTTAATATGTATATGATTTTATTATTTTTTAATTATTAAAAATATTAAAATAATGATAAAAATCAACTTTTTTAGAAAATTACATTTTTAATTTTCCTAAATTCCTCTGTTATCAGAGAAGCTCCAAAACTATTTTTGTGATTTTTTGAAAAGTATTTTGTGAGTCATGAATTTTTAAAGTTTAATTTCACCCATTTTGCTTAAGAGGCTTAATCAACCCATTTGGTGAGGTTAATCAAGTCCAATTAGTTTCAAGTTTTTACGTGAGAATCTCTTGACCCTAAAGGACAGTGGAGAATTATTTTCAAGTCAATTTGATGTATAGTTAACCCTAATTAATTAAAGTTCAATTTTGGGTGATTAAGCCAATTAGGGTTACACCATGTGAATAAACTCAAAACTTATTTTTCCTAAGTTCCTCTGGCCATAAGAAACATTAGTAAATTTTCCTAGAATTTATTTCTTGACATGCTAATTATTGGAATTAAAATATTCAAAATCGTAACATGCAATTCAAAAATCAATAACTTCTCATAGGGATGGCCTCTGACCTTAGAAAATTTATGAAATGTTTCCAAGTTCAGAGGCTTTAAAAGCCCTATGGTCTCATGCTATGGTGAATTGTCTATGTGCATGGAGAATTAAAATAGTGCAGAGAGTAAATAAATTATTAAAAATAAAACACTAAATGAAATTAATTGATTTCTTTTCCACATTATTCTCCTCTGTTCCCTGAGCAAGAGGGTATTTTTATTTTATTTTTAGGATTTTTCTACAAAAAGTTATGGATTTTCTAAGTTCTGGTAATTAAATAAATCCATAAAATCCTATTTTTCTACTTATCCGAATCGGCGCCGCGTCATCCTTAGCATCTCCGAACAGCCACGCGGCGCTTTCTGGTTCGGCGCCGCCATCCGACTCAGCACTCCAGGGGCCCGCGGTTCATGTACCATCACGCTGTCCGGCTCGATCCCGACTGTCCGCTCCATACACGATCGATCAGACGTCTTCTGGTCATCGTCTACGACTGGTGTGCACCCGTGACCGTCCACAATAAAACCCTAAGAACCACTCGATTCTCAACGGATTTTTGAGTTTTTATGCTCTATGGATTCATCTTGAAGAGACGAACACATCCATACGTTAAACATGCATTCAAATTAAGGCATTTGAAATGGAGAATCTCTAGAAGCTCGGGAAGAAGAGAGAGTTCATACCTTTGCTCAGAGAAGTGAAGCTTTAATATGAGAGTTGTGTCACGTTTGATTGTGTCCAAGCAAGCTCCAGATGAAGTCCCTTGGCCTGGTGAATTACCTAGGTACAAAAGTGACCACAGCCGATCACAAAGCTTGGAGGCTGGAGCAACTGGGTGGCTCGGAGAGGGGGCTTTCACCTGGGGAACTTCTCTTCTTGGTCCGGTGAAGGTGTAGGACCAATCAATTTGGAGATTGGCTCACCGTGGTGAAGTGTCCCGGTTTTGGGCTTGAATTTCAACTCGAAATTGAGCTCACAGAGAGGAAATGGTAGGGGGATTTCAGTGGGGATCAAGTCCTCCAGGTGTGGGGAAGAGTCTGGAATGATTTTGGTAGAGTTTCTGTGTAGTTTGTTTCAGCACCTCCTCCATGGCTGAGAGAGGTGGGGTTTAAATAGAGCTGGCTGGAGGCTCTCCCAGGGGGAGTTAGGGGTTGGGATCAGCTGCTCTGATGAGGAGAAGAACAGCCATGGTGGCCATTGGGCATAGGGCAACTCAGTAAGGGAGAATTTCAATGTTGGCTCACAAGGAAGCTCTCGGGTATGGTGTTTTCCGGCGATTCGTGCGGCTGGCCAGCAGGCAGGGGTCACCCTCGGGTTCGGGTGAGTCGTAGTCGGGGTTTAGTGTAGTGGAATCGGCAATGGCCATGTGTAAAGTGGTTGAATTAAAATGGAAAGGGGTAAGGGTGTATTTTGGCTAAGTTTGGTCAACTCATGTATTTGGGCTAGGTGCACCTCCCCATGGCTAGTTTGGGCTGAAGAGAAAGTGGTTTAGGTCAGCTTAATTTGTGGGGAAGGTTCACCATCCAAGTACAATTAAGTTTAAGCAAGGTTTAGTGGAATCATGGAAGTGGCTAATCCCCTTAAGGGAATATGGAAAGAGCCTCCTCCTCTTGCCATCTTGGGTATGGTGAGGTGTCCAAGGCTATCATGGCTCCCATGTGGCTCATGCATGGCTTCATGGCTCCATTTGGCTTGGGAAAAGTTAAGTCAACTTTCATGAGGAAGGATTTTGTGACTTTTGGCATTTTGATGAGAATTGTCATGTGGTTAGAATTGGAATGGTTTAATGATAAATTAAGACTTTAGAAATGATTTTAAATTGAATGTAAGATGAGGGAGAGTGTCATATGGACTTTAGGATGGGTTTGGGTTTTTTTTTTAAATTTTGGTAAAGGTGGGCTTTTAGAATGGTTTCAGGGAGTGGGCTTTCATGTTTCAAAATGGGCTTTTGGATAAAAAGTTTGCAAAGGGCCATGTCAAATAAATGTTGGGTTTAGTTTAGGGATGTGTCATGAGTGATTTGAAGCAAGTTTGAGGTGATTTGGAATTGGATTGGGTCTAATTTGGGTCTCTTTGGTAATAGAGTCCAAATGGGTCAAAATGAGCTATCTTGGGCTAAAGTTGGGCTAATGTTGAAATTGATGTAAAATTAATGTTGGGAAATGTTTATGGGGGTGTTACAAATAGGTTTCAACTTTGGTTGGGTTTTGATTTTGGGATTTGGGCCCATTTGGGTTAGGTTCGGGTGTAGGCCCATTTAAGGAATTTTGGGTTTGGGTTGAAATTGAGTAAGGTTTGGGTTTAAATTTTGGGCAAATCATGTTAGTGTTTTGTTTGTGGGGATGCTAGGAAGGTTTTAGAAAAGATTTCGGTCAAATTGTGATTGAATTGGGTTGGTTTGAGCTAGGTTTAGGTCATGGGCCAAAATTGGGCCTTAAGCTTTTAAAATGAAATTGGATTCAAATGCCAATCAAATTGTTCTTCAATTTGGTCTAGATTGATATTGGGGATATTTAATTGAAGTTTAGAATTGAATTGGACCAAAATTGAGACCAATTGGGGTGATTTGGTTTGACATTGGGCTCATTTGGGTTTAAAATGGGCTGGATTGGGGTTTTGGTAAAAGTGGGGTAAATCGACAAAATTGGCCCATAGTGTAGTTTGATAAAATGAAATTGGGAATATTTGGGATTTTTTAGAATTTTTTGGGAATTTTCTGAATTTTTGGATTTTTGGATCAAGAGGGGCATTTTGGTAATTTGGAGGGTATTGGGGGTATTATTAGAAATTTTGGTATTTTTTGCTGGAGATGGTCAACTTGAGTGGGGGAAAATGTTTAGGATTGATTCTGAGGACTTTTGGGCGATTTAGGTGATTTTGCAGAATTTTGGGTAATTCTAAGGGCATTTGGTAGGTTCGACGGTGTAGGGGTCCTCGGGTCAAAAATCGAAATTTTGGAAGAATGAAGATTGATCAAATATGAGTGAAATGGAATTACTTTGGCTGAGCCATGAAGCCATATTATGCCCATATGAGCCATGAGAGGACTCATTGGAGGCATTCACTATGTTGTTCCTAACCCTCTTAGCCAGGGGCTTAGGGGTTAAGGTCCATCCATATGAATTACCTACATGAGTCAGGGAGTCAAGTTGGGGTAATGTGTGGTTTTAGGATTTAAATTATGTGTGTGAGAGTGTAGAGTGTGAGTGTAGTGAGTGTGTAAGTCAACCCTCACTGACACTGTGCCACCTGGGGTAGTCCTAAGGCCAAAGAGTCCTTTGGGGAACTCATCCTTTAAACCTTCACATTTGATTTCAACCCTCTAGGTGATTAGGGGTCTACAATAAAACTTGTGGGGTTTGCAGGGAGTCAAGAAGTGGTTTGAATTAAAATTTAGGTATCAATTCAGATGAGAATCAAAATTTAGGTATCGATCTCGAAATGAGAACTGGAATTTAGGTACCAGTCTCAGAAATTTTGAATTGAAATTTAGCTATCAATTCGGATGAGAATCAAAATTTAGGTATCGATCTCGAAATGAGAACTAGAATTTAGGTACCAGTCTCGGAAAATTTGAATTGAAATTTAGGTATCAATTCAGATGAGAATCGAAATTTAGGTATCGATCTCAGATCGAGAACCGGAATTTAGGTACTGAGTCTCGAAAATTTTGAATTGAAATTTAGGTATCAATTCGGATGAGAATCGAAATTTAGGTATCGATCTCGGAATGAGAACTGGAATTTAGGTACCAGTCTCGGAAATTTTGAATTGAAATTTAGGTATCAATTCGGATGAGAATCAAAATTTAGGTATCGATCTCAAAATGAGAACTTGAATTTAGGTACCAGTCTCAGAAAATTTGAATTGAAATTTAGGTATCAATTCGGATGAGAATCGAAATTTAGGTATATATCTCAAAATGAGAACTGGAATTTAGGTACCAGTCTCGGAAATTTTGAATTGAAATTTAAGTATCAATTCGGATGAGAATCAGAATTTAGGTATCGATCTCGGAATGAAAACTGGAATTTAGGTACCAGTCTCGGAAATTTTGAATTGAAATGTAGGTATCAATTCAGATAAGAATTGAAATTTAGGTATCGATCTCAGATTGAGAACTGGAACTTAGGTACCAGTCTCAGAAATTTTGAATTGAAATTTAGGTATAATTTCGGATGAGAATCGAAATTTAGGTATCGATCTCGGAATGAGAACTGGAATTTAGGTACCAGTCTCGGAAATTTTGAATTGAAATTTAGGTATCAATTCAGATGAGAATTGAAATTTAGGTATCGATCTCGAAATGAGAACTGGAATTTAGGTACCAGTCTCGGAAATTTTGAATTTAAATTTAGGTATCAATTCGGATGAGAATCTAAATTTAGGTATCGATCTCGGAATGAGAACTGAAATTTAGGTACCAGTCTCGAAAATTTTGAATTGAAATTTAGGTATCAATTCAGATGAGAATTGAAATTTAGGTATCGATCTGGAAATGAGAAATGGAATTTAGGTTCCGAGTCTGGAAATTTTGAATTGAAATTTAGGTATCAATTCGGATGAGAATCGAAATTTAGGTATCGATCTCAGAATGAGAACTGGAATTTAGGTACCAGTCTCGGAAATTTTGAATTGAAATTTAGGTATCAATTCAGATGAGAATCGAAATTTAGGTATCGATCTTGGAATGAGAACTAGAATTTAAGTACCAGTCTCAGAAGTTTAGAATTGAAATTTAGGTATCAATTCGAAAGAGAATCGAATTTTAGGTATCAATCTCGAAAGGAGAGTTGGAATTTAGGTACCGACCTCAAAATGAGAACTGGAATTTAGGTACCAGTCTCGGAAGTTGTAATGTATGAAGAAGGACCTAGTCTCATGCCATCGGAACCAAATCGAACAAAGTTCGTGGCTCTGTGTCAATAGACATAGTCAATCTCCGTATAAGAGGGAAGGGAGATCACAGAAAATCAAAAGGGTTTCGATGTGACGAAAAGGGTGTGGGATTTTTTTTTGAAATTTGAAGTGTGAGTTTTCCGTGAGGAAGAACCATCCCGAAAGAAAGTTTCAAAGTAGTTTGAAGTAGATTTTGATCTGAGGAAGAATTGAAGGATTTGAAAGAGATAGATTGAGATTGTAATTCCATTTGAGATTCATTTTTCATTTTGTTTGTCCTTTAATGATACAAATTTATTTTTGTTGTTTATTTGATGTTCACGTGAATTTTATTTGGTGTTCATGTGGATTTGAAGTTCTTTTGAATATTTTGATTTCTAAGAAAGGTTCTCATTTATTTCTCTTTTCTTTTCTGTTCTTTGTTCAAAGTTCATTTAACTCTAATGGCGTTTCCCAGTCAATTTGCACAAAAAAGATGTGAAGGCCAAATGTGACATGGTCACTTTCATTCCAATCTTATTAAAGATACGTCATACAACTCGATCTGAAATATTTCACATACAATCCATGACTCAAAACGTACTATGTATGATTCTTGTTGATCCATCCAAAAAGTATCTGTTAAAAAATCTATGTCTGAATAATGAGATACACGGTCAATAATATCACCTTCCAAGCCGTCCTCGGCAGAAGTGCCGCATGGATGTGCATTGGAGGTGTGCTATTTCCCGTGTAACTCACAGCTCGTAGGGCCGGAGAATGTTCAATTCTAGATCTGGCTGGAAGTGGTAAGGCGCCTTTCTGTCGTCCATCCGTCTAAAAGTGATCCGCTCCACTGGCACTACCGGTATACAATGTTTTGCGATGTCTGCTCCATTTCCTTGTAATATCATGATGGAACCTACCGGAAGTGGTATCTCCATCGGCCTCTCGAACTTACCCGGGCCTCGCTATTCGGAGGTCGGATCCGAACATGATATTGCATTGGTTGACGAACAAAACGTGCGTAAAGGTCTAACAAAGTCATGGTGGTCTATGTGTGGAGGTATGCGATCACCTTTCCGATAAATGTTGATGATGCAACCGTTGGGTATGCAATCTCGCCGCGTACCCTCCACGTTATCATTCTTTTCACCATTCTTTTAATTATCCTCGGCATTGGATCCACCTCACCGTGATGGAGTATCCCTGGTTGATTTCCTTTTCTGTCCTCTGTGAAATTATAACAACATACGCATTTGTACGGCTTATTTTTAGGTCGGTGTATTTTATCTTGAAAAGGGGGTCGCCTAACAGAAATTGTCGGCGAATTTTTAATTTAATTTAAATAAATAACTTGAAAAGTAGTATTTGATTTTGAAAATAATTTTAAATTTGAAGATTTTAAGATATGAAATCAAACCGATCTCACATCCCAAATAGTTTATATAAACGTAGCACCGCACCACAAGCCTAGTGTATCTATCCCTAAGGATAGACACACTTCGCTTGATGGTGGGACTCGATTAAATGAACTAGAAGATTTGTGACATCCGTTTGGTGCCGAACCAATTTTATAAGCCGACAAATTCTCCTCGCTTAATATGAAAGCATTAAATAGGGTTTATATTACTCGGGTTCTTAAAATTCCCTATAAGGGCAAGCCCCTATAGTTAATTACATCTTAAGTGACGGGAATCACCTAAGAAAACTCTCGATAATAATCGATGAATTCCGCTCTCAAGAATTTTAAAGTTTAAGTTTTCAAAGGATTGAATTTTTGAATTTCAATAGGGAATGGATCAAATTTGGAACATTTTATTTTGGGAATTCAAAGGAAGAAAGGTAGGAGAAATCACAGTTTCGAAGCGAACTTCGGTAATTTCCCGACTATCCTATTATTTGGCTTAGATTTAGGAAATTCCTAATGTCTATTTACTATTTCAATCTTGCCAATTTTAATTAATTAGGGCTTATATTTGTATGACGTGATCATACAAATAGCCTCGAAGATGTGAGGGTTTATGTCGTATCGGACGACTACCTCGGAGTCCTAAGACCGGTTAGGGCTTAATTTGTCATGCAAATGCCTAACGAAGAGTTGAGGATTTATGTTGCACTAGTGCAAACTACCTCGAAATCCTATGGCTTGGTTATTTAATTTCTAGAAAGTTTTCATTGAAGTAGACTCGAGTTTTTCCGATGACGATGGCCGTGCCGCCCACCATGCTCCGAGCTCCTTGTCGTTGCAGAGGTTTAGTCATAGAAGTCATAAATCGGGAGATGAGAAAAGTGTTTTGGTTTAGAGAAAATCTTAATTTCCAAGTGTTTTTTATGTTTTAATTAAAACAAATCTTAAAGCTTCGATTATAACAACACCGGTTAAGATCCCACGATTCCATCCTTCCGGCATCGTTATTTTTATCGGATTCACTTAGTCCGTATGAATTTGCTAAACTCAACTGAATGAGTTCCACACTTTCATTTAGACCGTGCGGAAATCCCGTTAGCAACACGTAGGTTACATCATCCGAGGTATTCCCGATCATCCAACAGGACGTTTTAATTTAGTTGTAATTGCAGCTTTGTGTTTTGTTTGTGATTAAATTTTGAGTTGTTTTATATTTTGAAATGTTGTGGCGTGAATTTTATCTTGCAATGACTTTTAATTTAGTTTTGGTTTCAGTTTTGTGGACTATCCTAAAGGTGTGGGTTTTCATGCAATAAGTTGTTTATCATGCAAGAAAAGTAAGTGTGATGCGATTAAATAAATTGCAATAAGATAAATCGCAATAAAATAAAAGCGTACCCGGAGGGTCTTCCCGTCATCCCAAGCCGCACTTAAACATAATTTAGAATATTTAAGCAGGTTCCTAGTAAAGCTAAGGGAAGGGTTATGGTTTTCTACCAAATTCCTAATCCTATAACTAGTCATTTCCTATGACGTCTAGAGTTCTTGTGTTTTAGTTCGAGGACGATTTTCTTCATCAAAGAATAATTAAGTTCAATTGTTCTTGTAAGTATCTTATCATATTGAGAAAGTGATTAAGAAGAATCTTAAACATCTTTTCAATACTGCTAGGATTGTTTTAAGTCCAAATGAATTTAATTGATCACGTGAAGTAATCGTCCGAGGGTTCAAGTTTCATTATTATCTTGCTCAGTGAACTAGAACATTTAAATATCCTATAGGTGAAGTAACATTTCATTTAACGTTCTATTTAGGAGTTATGACAACCAAAGCTTTCAAAGGCAAGTTGGTGTTCAAATGATTTAATTTAAGTTAATGGGTTTAAATTTGGAATAGTGTTCAAGTTATTTTATTTTTAATTTCTTTATGTTCTTTATGTCTTGGGTGATGTTTTTTAATTCAATTTAATTTAACTTTAATTTAATTTAATTTGGTTTAGTTTTAATTTTAATTTAATTTTAATTTTAATTTTAATTTTAATTTTTATTTTAATTTTTTTTAATTTAATTTTAATTTTTAATTTAATTTTAATTTTACTTGATTTTATTTTATTTTTATTTTAATTTAATTTAATTTAATTTAATTTTGTTTGATTTAATTTAATTTAATCTTTAATTTAATGTTATTTTTAATTTTAATTTAATTGAAAATTTAAAAAGAGTTTAATGATTTAATTTTAATTTAATTTAATGATTAAGTCCCTTAACATTTTAAAACTTAAATTTGAATTATCAATTTTAATTAGGAATTAAATATTATTGAGATGATTAATTTAGGGATTTTTAAATTAAAGAATAAATCTCTTCCTAATAATAGCCCTATTTAATAATTCCAACTTTATTATTCTTCCAAATTTAATCAATTATTTAATTAAAGTTTATTTTAATTGTCTTCAAATTACTTAGTAGGTTTCTACCTTTTAACTATTTGAATTTCAATCATCCAAATCAGATTAAGATCAAATATTTTATTTGTTAATTTTATTAAACCTAAAGTTTTAATTAAGGGTTAAAAATTTTTTAATTACCATTTTGCCCTTCAAACTTAATAATTTCATAACTCACTAAATTGAGCTTAAATAAATTTGAAATTTTTATGTGACTTCACTCATATGCCAATAAAGACACGAGAGGAGAAAATGTGATTTTTCTATATTTAATTTATTTATATAATTATTTTTGGTAGAAAATAGGGATTTCCAAGGAAAATTTAATAACATGACAAAGGGAGAGTTTCTGTCCTTAAGAAAATTATGGGACATTCCTAATGACCAGAGGACCACTTGGACCAATTTTGGTGATTTTTTGAATTATATTATTTTTATTATAATTATTTTAAATTTTGGTGTATTAATTAATTTAAAAATAAAGTAAAGGTTGAAAAACTAATTTTATATTTTTAAAAACTCTCTCTGATATCGAGGAAATCAGAGAATCAATTTTTACAATTTTCTGATTTCTCTTTGATTTATTATAATTATTTTAGTGAAAATGCTAGAAAATACATTTTTTTTTAATTTTAAAATTACCCTAGGGCTTTAAAATTTAATATCTCATTAAATAGACGTAAGAAAAATATGGGGTTTGTTCCTAAGTGATTAAAATTCAAAATGTGATATTTTGGTGAATTTTATTATTTTTATGATTTTTATTATTTTTTAATTATTAAAATATTAAAATAATACCAAAAAAATCAACTTTTTAGAAAATTGAAATTTTAATTTTCTTAAATTCCCCTAATATCAGAGAGGCTCCAAAACCAATTTGGTGTATTTTTGAAAGGTATTTTGAAAGTTATGAATTTTTAAAGTTTAAATTGACTAAATGGATTAATCAACCCATTTAGTAGGGCTAACCAAGTCCAATTGACCTCAAATTTTTATTGTGAACTCCTCTGATCCTAAAGGTCAGTGGAGAATTGATTTCAAGTCAATTTGATGTATGGTTAGCTCTCATTAATTAAGGAGCTATTTTGGATGTTTAAGCCAATTAGGGTTGTTTTAATTGAATTAATTCAAAACTTATTTTTCCTAGGGTCCTCTGGTCATAAGAGACATCACCAAATTTTCCTAGAATTTATTTCACAACATGCTAATTATTGGAATTAAAATACTCAAAACAGCAACATGAATTTGAAAAATTAATAACTTCTCATAGGGAGGGCCTCTGACTTTTGAAAATTCTGGGAATGTTCCCAAATTCAGAGGCTTCAAAAGCCCTATGGTCTCATGTCATGGTGAATCTCCTATATGCATGGAGAATTAAAACAATGCAGAAGGGAAATAAATCATTAAAAATAAAATACTTGATGAAATTAAATGATTTCTTTTCCACATTATTCTCCTCTGTTCACTGAGCAAGAGGGTATTTTTATTTTATTTTTCTGATTTTCCTACACAAAGTTATGGATTTTTTGAAGTTTAGGGAATTAAATAAATCAGAAAATACCCTAATTTTCTATTTATCCACGCGGCGCCGCGTCAACCTCGGCGCTCCGAAACGCCGCGTGGCGCTCTCCGATTCGACGCCGCCATCTGACTCAGCGCTCCAGGGGCCCGCTGTGTTGTTCCATCTCCTGATCTGGCGCGATCCTGGCCGTCCGTCCGCGCGTGTATTAAATGAAAGACATCCGTTCATCGTCCCCAGGTGTCCTTACCCGAGATTCGTCCGTCTTCTAGGCCTAAGATCTCACTCGATACTTGACCAAATTGAACGTTCTTATGCTCTATGGATTAGTCTTGAGAAGATGAACACATCCATACGGTTATCATGCATTGAAATTAAAGCATTTGAAATGGAGAATCTCCAGAAGCTCGGGATGAAGAATTAGCTCATACCTTTTCTCAGAGAAGTGTGGCTTCGATCTGAGGGTTGTGTCACCTTCGATTAGATCCCAACGAAGCTCCGCGATGAAGTCTCCTTGTGCAGTGAATTGCCTAGCTATGAAAGTGACCACAGTCCGATCACAAAGCTTCGGAGGATGGAACAGCCGGGTGGCTCGGAGATGGGGCTTTCGGTCGGGAAACTTCTCCTCTTGGTCCAGTGAAGGTGTAGGACCGCCGATTTGAGGATTGGCTCACCGTGGCAAAGTGTCCCGGTTTTGGGTGAAATTTCGGCTGAGAAATTGGATTCTGTTGGTGGGGATTAGGGCAAATTGACACTGGGGATCAACTGCTCTAAGTATGGAGAAGGGTTTGGAATAATTTTGGCAGAGTTTCGGTAAGGTTTGTGCAACTCTCTTCTCATGGCCGTGAGGGGGTCGGGTTTAAATAGAGGTGGTACGGAGAGCCTCACGGGGATGGCCGAGGGCTAGGATCGGCTTGCTCGCGGTCATGGGAAGAACAACTATGGTGGCCATTGGGCATGGGGCGGCTCAAGCGAGGTGGAATTCTAAAGTTGGCTCACATGTGAGCTCTCGGGTGTGGTGTTTTCCGGCGACCCGGTGGCCGGCCGGCCGTGCACTCGGTCACCATCGTGGCCGGTGAGGTCGAGCTCGATTCCCGTGAGTTCAATTGATGGCTTCCATGTGTAAAGGTGGTGAATTGAAATGGAATGGGAAAGGGGTGATTTTGGCTTGGTTTAGGTCAACCCAAGTATTTGTGCTTGGTTCACCATCCAAGGCTTGACCTTGGGCTGAGGGGGAATCATTTGGGTCGACCGAATTGTGGTAGTGAAGTCCCCATCCATGGTGAGGTGGCTAAACATGGTTTAGAGTGTATCATGCTTAGGGTAAAAATGGCTTAAAAAGGGTTTAAGAAAGAGACCCTCTCTCTTACCATTAATGGTTTGGTGAGGTGGAAAGTGGATTCCATGGCTCTCATGGCTCCTATGAGGCTCATGCATGGCTTCATGGCTTGTCTTTGTCTTGGGGAAAAGCTTGGTCAATTTCATGAAAATGGATCTTAGAAATTTTGGTAATTTGATGGGAATTTTTATGGGGCTTAATTTGGAATCATTTGATGATTGATTTGAACTTAGGGATGATTTTAATTAAGGGTATGATGAGAAGAATTTGTCATATGGGCTTTAGCATGAAATTTGGGCTTTTAGGAAGGTTTCATGTAAATGGGCTTTTGGTTTTAAAAATAGATTTATGGATGGGAATTTTGTAGAAGTTTGGGCCAAAAAAATGTTGGGTTTAGTTCATGTATGTGTCATGAATGATTTGAAACAAATTGGGAGTGATTTGGGTTTGAATTGGGTTGAATTTGGGCTTCTTTGGTGAATGGGCTAATATGGGTCAAATTGGGCTAACTTGGGCCAATGTTGGGCTAGGGTTGAAATTGATGTAAAATGAATGTTGGGAAATGTTTATGGGAGTGTTTCAAAGGCGTTTTGGCTTTGGTTGGGTTTTGATTTTGGGGTTTGGGTTTATTTGGGTTAGGTTTGGGTTTAGGTCAAAATTGGGCTTTTTGGTTTTGGGTTGAATTTAAGTGGGGTTTGGGCTTAAATGTTGGGCAAATCATGTTAGTGTTTTGTTTGTAGGGATGTTAAGGAAGGTTTAGAAATGATTTGGGGTTAATTGGAGTTGAATTGGGTGAGTTTGGGTTAGGTTTGGGTCATGGGTCCAAATTGGGCTTTAAGGCCAAAAGTGAAATTGGATCCAAATGTAAATCAAATTGGACTTGGGTTTAGTCTAGATTGCTGTTGGAATTGTTGAATTGAAGTTTAGAATTGAATTGGACCAGAATTTGGGTCAATTGGGTAGGTTTGGTTTGACATTGGGTTCACTTAGGGTTAAAATGGGTCAAATTGGGGTTTTGATAAAAGTGGTGTAAATTGAGAAAATTGGCCCATGGTGTAGTTGAACAAAATGAAATTGGAAATATTTGGGATTTTCTGGAATTTTTTGGGATTTTCTGAATCATTAAATTTTTTGGGTCAAGAGGGGTATTTTGGGTATTTGGAGGGTATTAGGAGGTATTTTTGGAATTTTTGGTACTTTTGGCTATGAATGATCAATTTGAGTAATGTGGGAATGTTTGGGAATAATTTTGAGGAATTTTGGGTGATTTGGAAATTTTGGAGGATTTCGAGGGTTTTGGAGTGAGGCTAGGCGGGTGTAGGGTCCCGGGGGTCAAAAATTGAAAATTTGGAAAATTGAAGATTGGGTAAATGTAAGTGGAATGAAATCATTTTTGTTGAGCTATGAAGCCATATCAAGCCCACATGAGCCATGAAGGGACTCATTTGAGGCATCCACTATGTTGTTCCTAACCTCTTAGCCGAGGGCTTAGGGGTTAAGGACCATCCATGTGAATCACCTACATGAGTCGGGAGGTCAAGTTGGGTATGGGTGTGGTTCTAGGATGTGTGTGAAAGTGTAGTGTATAGGTGTAGTGTGTGTGTAAGTCAGCCCTTCACCGAGACCGGGCCACCTGGGCGGTCCCTAAGGCCAAAGAGTCTATAGGAACTCATCCTTTAAACTTCCACATTTGATTTCCACCCTCTAGGTGATTAAGGGTTTACAATCAAGTTTGTGGAGTTTGCAGGGAGTTAAGAAGTGGTTTGAATTTCTAAGTGGTGTGTCCCAATTCTAGTCCTCTAAGATAGTCAAAGGAAAAGCCTAAGGCTAGATCCTAAGTACTAAAAAGAAGAAGAGAAGACCTCATCAAAAATGAGGTCAACAGCATTGTATCGTAACTCTTCCTTTCCCTGGCATCCATTTCCGGGGTTCTGAATAAGTCTTTTCTCTCAGACGGCCTGCTCGACCCATTTTCCGAAGTTCTAAGATGCAATCCACAATTTGCTTGTGCTCGTACTACGAGAATACACTGTGTGTAACTCGAGGCCTTCCAAAATGTTGATTCTTTTGCCTCTAATCCTTTCAAAGTATTCGAAAGTCTTCTCCTCAGCATTCTGCATCCTTTCTAGTTCATATTCTGGGATGATATGCAAATGACAAGGCCTAGTAACGTATTGTGGGATGTATGGCTCAATCCCATCACGTTCTCCTGCATACCTTGGCTCCTCAGGGATTATCTCTGTTGGGACATCCTCCGCGGTTGCTTCCGCAACAAGGTTCTTCTTATATGGTATCTATGTACGGCGTCGAGGAAATCTCTCTTCCTCTGACCTTCTCAGAGTTCCCCTTATCCTTTCAGTTGTTCTCGGAGCTTGTTCTCTCTTTTCAGGTTCCTGATGGAACAGTATCTTTGAAATGTGTGTGTCGGCGAAGGTGGTTGTTTCTTCGTGTTGATCTACTGCTAGTTCAGTCAACATCTTGCGGATACGGCGATTCTTATTCCTTCTTTGTGTAGCAGTGAGCGTATCTCTCCTTACCCGTCTGAAAAGATGCTCCGCTCTTAGACTGCGCTAAGGCTTCTCGCACCTGCTGTTCTACCATGCTCTTGATGTCTTTCTCTGGATTCATATTGTGGATAGAATCTTTCTTCGGCTTATCATCTCCGTTAACGGATGTAATCTCTTTTCCTCCGTCTGTAATATGAATAACTTCTGGAGGTGTTTCTCTTGGGGGTTGAACCTGACTCTGAAGAGTGGCTAGAGCTGCTGCCATCTCTTCCATCCTTTTCACCAATTGAGAGATTGTATCATCTTTTTCTCGAAGTTGGGCTCTTAACATTTCTAGTTCATCTCTTTCCACAGCTGCCGGAGCACCTTGTGAAGCTGACGATGCTCGTGTCTCAACCATGTTGATCTCCACATATTCGTCATCCATGAATTTCGATGAATTGACTTCATCTCCGAACTTTTCTTCTCTTTCTCTTGCTAATCGTTGGATGTCGGTTCTTAGCTTTTCCATAGCGTCCTCCAATGGTCTTTTTCGTAAGGTTTCGCAGTTATCATGCGATGGCTGTTGGATTTCCTTCTTGGGAGTTCCCTTCATCGCAGTGGCGCTCTCTTCGAACTCGAGACTCCTGACGAGACTTTCCTTTTCAGGTCGTTGTTTCGGTCTTAACTGACCAGTAGTAGGACGCCATACCATCCTTCAGCGGCGACAGGCGCCGAGACCGGATGGTCCGTCGTGCCGAATGCTCTGGAAGGTGGTATTCTCCCTGATCTGTAAACCTGAAACAACAACAGGTGGACTAGCTTTAATCTTTTTATTCAGCTTTTCTATGGCGCTAACGGGTTCTACTCGAGGCCCAAGACGGGATTTGGCTGGCACCCGCCCTATCCTTCTTAAAATCTCTGATACAGAACATTTCTCTTTCTTTGCTAACTTCTCTATCACGATGCACGGTCGAGCAAATGGTGTAATCCTAGCCCTTTTCTTTCGAGTCGTTGCTATATTATGCGGTTGGAGGTAATGTAGAAGCAATCTTGCGGACATTTTCCTCGTCAGCTGCGGTGGAGAGGGGATGGAATCTACTTCCTTCCAAAACCGGTGTATACTCAGGCAATGGTATGTACTCTGACAATGGTCTGTACTGAGGGATCTCTTCTAAGAAAGCGACTTCAGCAGCTCTGGCCTTTCTGGCAATCTTTCTACTTATGTTTCTCCTCTGAGTCCGTGTTAGGGGTGGAACCCTTGAGCTGGACCCAATTTCGAAAACAGAAGGTCTCATAGGGAGATCTCTACCCTCCACTGTAACAGGCTTATTACAAACTTGGACTTCCTTCCCCTTTGGTTTAGCGGGAGCCGGGGTAGGTGCAGAGATAACTAGACCAGCGGGGGTAGAAACAACAGTCCTCCTGCGAACAGCAGTACTCTTCTCAACTGGAACCCTTTGTAGAGGAGGGAACTCTTGAGTTGACTTGAGGTTGAACTTGATCACGGACTCTTGAGTTCCAGACATTTTGTCCATTAGTGTGAAGAGAGTGACATAAGCGATCTTGACATCTGTGTTCTCGAATCCTTGCCCAAAATGGATGATCCCATTATCGGGCAGTTCATCCTTGTAAACAGCGAAGTCCAGTCCATTGGTGAAGGAGAAAATCAGCTTTGGGGCAGACATTTTTTGCAAGGTAGATTCTGAATGTCAGTCCCATGTTATGCTTCTTCTCATCGGGACGAAAAGAAAGGAATCGAAAAGAGTCCGAACACATTTTTGTTCATGTATTTAAAAAAAGGAGTTATTTGTTAAAAGAGTCGTTCATTAGAGGATTTGTTTATTAGGAACGAAATGTTCAAAGGTGTAGAGAAGGTAAGGAATCCGATTCAGAATTGGAAAGGAAGAGAAAGTCTTATGCAAGACTTCTCGACTCGAAGGACCGCTCCTAAACTAACACCTATTGGGGGTCCACCCCACCTCAAAAAAGAGGTAAAAGGATCTCGGAACCTCTCAGTTTAAGAGTGTCTAAACAGTGGCTCCTAAATCCGAGAGGAGTTGGCTATACTCGTTCAAGACAGAAATGAACGGGGTATTCCAACGGAAGAATGGTAGTTTGGTCCACTAGGGACGTGGGCTCACTACCAATTTATGAAAGCAAAACCATCTGACCAAAATGGAGAGGGAACTAGTCCCCAGTGGAGTCGCCAGAAGCTGTCGGCATATTTTTAGGTTTGTGTGTTGTATTTTTGAAAAGAGGTCGCCTACAGAAATTGTCGGCGAATCTTTAATTTAATTTAAATAAATAATTTTAAAAGTAGTATTTGATTTTGAAAATAATTTTAAGTTTGAAAATTTTAAGATATTAAATCAAACTGATCTCACATCCAGAATAGTTTATATAAACGAGCACCGCACCACAAACTGTATATCTATCCCGGATAATAGACACACTGCTTGATTATGGAGCTCGATTAAATAAGCTTGAAGATTTGTGACGTCAGTTTGGTCTGCGAACCAATTTTATAAGCCGACAAGTTCCCCTGCTTAATATAAATGAATTAAGCAGGGTTTATATTACCTGGGTTCTTAAAGTTCCCTATAAGGGCAAGCCCCTATAGTTAATCACATCCTAAGTGACCGGAATCACTTACGAAAACTCTCGATAATGATCAGTGGTTTTGCTCTCAAGAATTTCAAAGTTTATGGTTTTCAAAGGATTTAAGTTTTGGAAATTTCAAAAGGGAATGGATCAATTTTGGAACAGTTAATTCCAGGAGTGCAAAGGATGATAAGTAGGAGATGCTGAGGATCCAAGAAGAATCTTTACAACTTCTCAAACTATCCTATTGTTAGGCTCGGATTTAAGAAAATCCTAATATTATCTGATATTTCAATCTTGCCAATTTTAATTAATTTGGAGTTATATTTGTATGATAAAATCATACAAATAGCCTCGAAGATATGAGGGTTTATGTCTCACTAAACGACTACCTCGGAGTCCAAAGACCGGTTAGGGCTTAATTTACATGACATGATCATGCAAATGCCTAACGAAGAGTTGAGGATTTATGTTGCACTAAGCAAACTACCTCGAAGTCCTATGGCTTTATTGTTTAAAACTAGGAAAGGTTTGCTGAAGTAGATCCTAGTTTTGCTGATGACGATGGTCGAGCTGCCCACCATGCTTCAAGCCCCTTGTTGTTGTAGAGGTTTAGTTTTAGAAGTCATAAATCAGGAGATGAGAGAAGTGTTTTGGTTTAGAGAAAACTTTAAAATCCAAGTGTTTTTTTAATATTTTAATTAAAACAAATGTTAAAGTTGTTTAAACAGAACCGATTAAGATCCCACGGTTCCGTCATCCCGACACCGTTATTTTCATTGAATTCACTTAGCCCGCATGAATTTGCTAAACTCAACTCGAATGAATTCTACACTTTCATTTAGACGCGTGAAATCCCGTTAGCAACACGTGGGTTACATCATCCGAGGTATTCCCGATCATTCAACGAGACGTTTTAATTTAGTTAAAGTTGTAGTTTTGTTGTTCGTTTGTGATTAAATTTTGAGTTGTTTTATATTTTGAAATGTTGTGGCGGTGATTTTTATCTTGTAATGACTTTTAATTTAGTTTTGGTTTCAGTTCAGGGACTATCCTAAAGGTTTTGGTTTTCATGCAACAGTTATTTATCATGCAAGAAAAGTAAAGTACAGTGCATGTAAGTAAATCACAATAAAGTAAATTGTAATAAAATAAAAGCGTACTTGAAGGGTCTTCCCGTCATCCCAAGCTGCACTTAAAACACATGCTAAGACATTTAAATGTTCCAATAAGTACCTAGGTAAAGCTAAGGGAAAGGTTTTGGTTGTGTACCAAAGTCCTAATCCTATAGCTAGTCATCTCCTATGACGTCTAGGTTCTTGTGTTTTGGTTTAAGGATGATTTTCTTCACCAAAGAATAATTAAGTTCAATTGTTCTTATAAACATCTCATCATATTGAGGAAGTGCTTAAGACGAGTCTTAAACATCTTTTCAATACTTCTAAGATTGTTTTAAGTCCAAGAGAATTTAATTATACAAGTGAATTAATCATCCAGGTGTTTATGTTTTGTTCTCTTGCACAGTGAACTAGGACATTTGAATATCCTATAAGTGAAGAACACTTCACTTGATACCTCATTTAACAGTTATAACAATAAGAGCTTTAAAAGGGAAAATCAAATTATTAAGTATTTTAATGATTTAAACTTAATGATTTAATTTTAATTTTGACTTAGTTATAAAAAAAATTAGTTTAAGTTTGGAATAGTGTTCAAGTTATTTTGGATTTAATTCTTAATGATTTAATTTAGGTTTGTTGATAAATGATTTTGATTTAATTTAATTCTATTGAATTTAATTTTTAATTTAATTTAATTTAATTTAATTTAATTTGATTTAATTTTAATTTTATTTAATTTAACTTCATTTGATTTAATTTTAATTTAATTTAATTTAATTTAATTTAATTTACTTTTAATTTAATTTTAATTTAATTTAATTTAATTTTAATTTAATTTCAATTTAATTTTAATTTAATTTAGTTTTAATTTAATTTTAATTTTAATTTAATTTAATTTTAGTTTAATTTAAATTTGGATTATTATTTTAATTAATTTTTTTTAATTAAGAATTATGTATTATTGAAGTGATTTATTTAGGGATTTTTAAATTAAAGAATAAATATCCTCTTAAATAATATCCCTACTTTAATAATTCCAATTTCTATTATTCTTCCAAAATTTCAATTAATTAATTAAATAAAGTTTTATTTTAATTATATTTGAAGCTGTTAGTAGGTTACTACCCTCAATCATTTAAGTTTCAATCATCCAAAATCAGTTTAAAATCAAATATTTTACCCTCCCCTTTTTGATTAATCCTAAAATTTTAATTAAGGGTTGAAATTTTTAATTACCCTTTTCGCCCTACAAGATTAATAATTCTATAACTCACTAAATTAAGCTCAAATGAACTTGAAATTTTTATGTAACCTTACACACATGTCAATTAAGACATTAGAGGAGAAAATGTGATTTTTCTGTATTTAATTTATTTATGTAATTATTTTTGATGGAAAATAGGTGTTTTCAAGGAAAATTCAACAAAATGACCAAGGAAATGCTTCTGTCCTTGAAAAAATTATGGGATGTTCCTAATGACTAGAGGACCATTTGGACAAATTTTGGTGATTTTTTGAATTATATTTTATTTATTAGAATTATTTTGAGTTTTGGAGTATTAATTAATTTTAAAATAAAGTTAAATTTCAAAATAGGATTTTATATTTTTCTTAAATCTCTCTAACCTCAAGGAGTCCAGAGAAACAAATTTTGTATTTTTCTTATTTTTCTTTGATTTATTAGAATTATTTTAATGAAAAGGTTGGAAAATACATTTTTAACATTAAAAATTACATCATGCCTTTTAAATACAATATCTTATCCTAGGGACTTAAGAAAAATATTTAGTTTGTTCCTAAGTAATTAGAATTCAAAATGTGACATTTTGGTGATTTTTAATATTTTTATGATTTTATTATTTTTTTATTATTAAAATTATTAAAATAATGATAAAAATCAACTTTTTTTAGAAAATTACAATTTTTATTTTCCTAAATTCCTCTAATATCAGAGAAGCTCCAAAACTATTTTTGTGAATTTTTGAAAAGTATTTTGTGAGTTATGAATTTTTAAAGTTTAATTTCACCCATTTTGCTTAAGAGGCTTAATCAACCCATTTGGTGAGGTTAATCAAGTCCAATTAGTTTCAAATTTTTACGTGAGACTCTCCTGACCCTAAAGGACAGTGAAGAATTATTTTCAAGTCAATTTGATGTATAGTTAACCCTAATTAATTAAAGTTCAATTTTGGGTATTTAAGCCAATTAGGGTTGCTCCATGTGAATTAACTCAAAACTTATTTTTCTTAAGTTCCTATGGCCATAAGAAACATCACTAAATTTTCATAGAATTTATTTCTCAACATGCTAATTATTGGAATTAAAATACTCAAAACAGTAACATGCAATTGAAAAATCAATAACTTCTCATAGGGATGGCCTCTGACCTTGGAAAATTCAGGAAATGTTCTCAAGTTCAGAGGCTTTAGAAGCCCTATGGTCTCATGCTATGGTGAATTGTCTATGTGCATGGAGAATTAAAATAGTGCAAAGAGTAAATTAATTATTAAAAATAAAATACTAAATGAAATTAATTGATTTCTTTTCCACATTATTCTCCTCTGTTCACTGAGCAAGAGGATATTTTTATTTTATTTTTTAGGATTTTTCTACACAAAGTTATGGATTTTCTAAGTTCTGGTAATTAAATAAATCCATAAAATCCTATTTTTCTACTTATCCGAATCGGCGCCGCGTCATCCTTAGCATCTCCGAACAGCCACGCGGCGCTTTCTGGTTCGACGCCGCCATCCGACTCAGCACTCTAAGGGCCCGCGGTTTATGTACCATCGCGCTGTTTGGCTCGATCCCGACCGTCCGCTTAATACACGCTCGATCCGACTTCTCCTGGTCATCGTCTACGGCTGGTGTGCACCTATGACCATCCACATTAAAACCCTAAGAACTCAACGGATTTTTGTGTTCTTATGCTCTATGGATTCGTCTTGAAGAGACGAACACATCCATACAGTAAACATGCATTGAAATTAAGGCATTTGAAATGGAGAATCTCCAGAAGCTCAGGAAGAAGAGAGAGTTCATACCTTTGCTCATAGAAGTGAAGCTTCGATCTGAGAGTTGTGTCACGTTCGATTGGATCCAAGAAAGCTCCATATGAAGTCCCTTGGCCTGGTGAATTGCCTAGGTACAAAAGTGACCACAGCCGATCACAAAGCTTGGTGGCTGGAGCAACTGGGTGGCTTGGAGAGGGGGCTTTCACTGGGGAACTTCTCCTCTTGGTCTGGTGAAGGTGTAAGACCAATCAATTTGGAGATTGGCTCACTATGGTGAAGTGTCCTAGTTTTGGACTTGAATTTCAACTCTGAAATTAAGCTCACAGAGAGGAAATGGTAAGGGGATTTCAGTGGGGATCAAGTTCTCCAGGTGTGGGGAAGAGTCTGGAATGATTTTCACAGAGTTTCTGTGTGGTTTGTTTCAGCACCTCTTCCATGGCCGAGAGAGGTGGGGTTTAAATAGAGCTGGCTGGAGGCTCTCCCAGGGGGAGTTAGGGGTTAGGATCCGCTGCTCTGGCGAGGAGAAGAACATCCATGGTGGCCATTGGGCATGAGGCAACTCAGTAAGGGAGAATTTCAATGTTGGCTCATATGGGAGCTCTCGGTATATGGTGTTTTCCAGTGATCCAGGCGGCTGGCCAGCAGGCACGGGTCACCCTAAGGTTCAGGTGAGTCAGGGCTGGGGTTTAGTGTAGGGAATTGGCAATGGCCATGTGTAAAGTGGTTGAATTAAAATGGAATGGGGTAAGGGTGTATTTTGGCTAAGTTTGGTCAACTCATGTATTTGGGCTAGGTGCACCTCCCCATGGCTAGTTTGGGCTGAAGAGAAAGTGGTTTAAGTCAGTTTAATTAGTGGGGAAGGGTCACCATCCAAGTACAATTAAGTTTAAGCATGGTTTAGTGGAATCATGGAAGTAGCTAATCCCCTTATGGGAATATGGAAAGAGCCTCCTCCTCTTGCCATCTTGGGTATGGTGAGGTGTCCAAGGCTCTCATGGCTCCCATGTGGCTCATGCATGGCTTCATGGCTCCATTTGGCTTGGGAAAAGTTAAGTCAACTTTCATGAGGAAGGATTTTGTGACTTTTTTAATTTTGATTAGAATTGTCATGTGGCTAGAATTGGAATGGTTTAATGATAAATTAGGACTTTAGAAATGATTTTAAGTTGAAAGTAAGATGAGGGAGAGTATCATATGGACTTTAGGATGGGTTTGGGTTTTTTTTAAATTTTGGTAAAGGTGGGCTTTTAGAATGGTTTAAGGGAGTGGGCTTTAATGTTTCAAAATAGGCTTTTGGATGAAAAGTTTGTAAAGGGCCATGTCAAATAAATGTTGGGTTTGGTTTAGGGATGTGTCATGAGTGATTTGAAGCAAGTTTGAGGTGATTTGGATTGGGTCTAATTTGGGTCTCTTTGGTAATAGAGTCCAAATGGGTCAAAATGAGCTATCTTGGATTAAAGTTGGGCTAATGTTGAAATTGATGTAAAATTAATGTTGGGAAATGTTTATGGGGGTGTTACAAATAGGTTTCAACTTTGGTTGGGTTTTGATTTTGGGATTTGGGCCCATTTGGGTTAGGTTTGGGTGTAGGCCCATTTAAGGAATTTTGGGTTTTGGTTGAAATTGAGTAAGGTTTGGGTCCAAATTTTGGGCAAATCATGTTAGTGTTTTGTTTATGGGGATGCTAGGAAGGTTTTAGAAAAGATTTGGGTCAAATTGGGATTAAATTGGGTTGGTTTGAGCTAGGTTTAGGTCATGGGCCAAAATTGGGCATTAATCTTTTAAAATGAAATTTGATTCAAATGTCAATCAAATTGGGCTTGAATTTGGTCTAGATTGATATTGGGGATATTGAATTGAAGTTTAGAATTGAATTGGACCAAAATTGAGACCAATTGGGGTGATTTTGTTTGACATTAGGTTCATTTGGGTTTAAAATGTGTTAGATTGGGGGTTTTGGTAAAAGTTGGCAAAATTGACAAAATTGGCCCATGGTGTAGTTGGACAAAATGAAATTGGAAATATTTAGGATTTTTTGGAATTTGCTGGGAATTTTTTGAATTTTTGGATTTTTGGGTCAAGAGGGGCATTTTGGTAATTTGGAGGGTATTGGGGGTATTTTTAGAAATTTTGGAATTTTTGGCTGGAGATGGTCAATTTGAGTGGGGGGAAAATGTTTAGGATTGATTATGAGGACTCTTGGGCAATTTAGGTGATTTTGCAAATTTTGGGTAATTCTAAGGGCATTTGGTAGGTTTTATGGGTGTAGGGGTCTCGGGGTCAAAAATTGAAATTTTGGAAGAATGAAGATTGATCAAATATGAGTGAAATGGAATCACTTTGGTTGAGTCATGAAGCCATATTAAGCCCATATGAGCCATGAGAGGACTCATTGGAGGCATTCACTATGTTGTTCCTAACCCTCTTAGCAAGGGGCTTAGGAGTTAAGGTCCATCCATATGAATTACCTACATGAGTCAGGGAGTCAAGTTGAGGTAAGGTGTGGTTTTAGGATTTGGATTGTGTGTGTGAGAGTGTAGAGTGTGAGTGTAGTGAGTGTGTAAGTCAACCCTCACCAGACCAGGCCACCCAAGGTAGTCCTAAGGCCAATGAGTCCTATAGGGAACTCATCCTTCAAACCTTCACATTTGATTTCAACCCTCTAGGTGATTAGGGGTCTACAATCAAGCTTGTGGGGTTTGCAGGGAGTCAAGATGTGGTTTGAATTTCTAAGGGATGGGTCCACTTCTAGTCCTCTAAGATAGTCAAAGGAAAAGCCTAAGGCTAGATCCTAAGTACTAAAGAGAGAAGAGAAGACCTCATCAAAAATGAGGTCAATATGTAACAACAAATATTGAAATACGAAAGAAAGCAAAAAATAACCAAGTTAACTCAAACTTTTGCCATGAAGCATAGCTCCAAAGCCTAACCACTAACTCAAAAATTTTGCCATGTAAAATAAATTCAAAGCCCAACCATAAGCTCAATATTTAGCCATGTAATTTCTTAGCTAAAAACAAAATTAAGCCATGGGAGGTGAAATTTATACCTTGATGGCCATGACAAGCAACCAAGCCAAAGGGACAAGCAAAAATGCCAGAGAACCTATCCCAAAAAAAGGAACAAACAATAGTTTTTCCCTAGCTTTGAATTAAGGAAATTTTGGGCAGCACCTCCCTCTTCCTTGTAAATTTTAGCCAACCAAAAAAAAAAACAAAATGGGGGACTATGTTTTAGCCAAAAGAAAGAAGAAGAAGAAAAAGAAGAAGAAGTAGAAGCCCCCCAACATACTTATGGGTAAAAACCATTGGTACAAGTGGTGTGCAATCATTGAGGTGATGGTGACAAAAAAAATTGTAGCAAAGGGGTGACAACTCCATGGAGGAGATGATGGCTCTGGCGTGTAATGGGATGGAGGCCAGTGAGGCAGAAATACTAGGTAGTAGGTGGATGCCATGACTTTTTTCGAGAAATAGAGGGGAAATGGGGTTCGGCTATTACTATTTATGAAAATGAGGAAGAGGGTTGGGGGCTAGGGCTAGGCGTACCCGTGAGTTTTTAGGGATTTATGTGTTTTTTAGAACAAGTTTTATTTTAAAATTTAATTACTTCACAAAAAGCGCATCGAATTTTGAGTTGTTTACTTGTGTGCAAAAACATAGCAATTTTAACATTCCGGGTGCACTAACATAGTCTATTTCGGGATCCGAGATCGTTTAGGCAACTTCATCATCGAGGGGGTCGTCTTCGATTACTTTGAAAATTAGATTTTTGTTTTGAGAAATTGTGAAGTCTTTGGAAGATTTTGGGAATTTTAGGATTTTATTGGAATTTTTGGAATTTTTGGCTAGGAGTAGTATTTTGGTAATTTTTGAGATTTTTTGGGTAAGTGGTCAAAAAGCTGAACTAAAAGCTCAAGATAGTTCAAAATGAAATTTGGAGTCAAATGACAGTGTCTGGCGTCATTTCTGATTAATGTCGAGGGTTTTATGAATCTGGGAACGATTTTTAAGTATCAATATTTTTTTTTGTCGAGGCGCCCAAAGGTAGCTGGGAAGTATGGCTTTACAGTCAAAATTCTTAGTGTGAGGTGAGGAATGTCCTGGAATGGTTTTCAAAGAGCTTGGATGATTCTGGACAATTTTGGAAATTGGGGCCTCTTCAAAGGCAATTTGGTAATTTTGGTCAAAAATGAAATTTTAGGAAAATTGAAATGGCTTTAAGGTAAGAATAATGGGAACATTCCGGCTGAGTCATGGACCAAGGAAAACCCACTTTTGCTCCTCTATTTGTTGGTATTAGCCATTTTAGCCATGGGTATAAAGTTAGTGGGACTACCCATATGAGTTTCCAAAGAGTTAAGGAATCAAAATGAGATGTGTTTGGTTTGGAATTATGAGTATAAAATGCGATGTGTAGGTGCAAATGTAGGTGTGAATGTGCTCCAAACTTCTCAAGGTTTACCCTAAGGCCTAACCACCTATAGGAATCCCACTTGGACTTCCTTATGCTTGGCCTCTTCCTCCCAAAAGCTGGAGGTTAGGCTTTAAGCATATGAAAATTTCAAGTGAGTGAAATAAGAATATGCTATGGTTCCATTGCTAGTCTTCTTTGAAAGTCACCAAGAGAGTCCTATGGCTAGAACCTAGGCTATCTAAGGATAGACTAAACCTCAAACAAAAGTGAGGTCATCAAATGGACCCCCAATAAGTGTGGCGTGCGAGAAGAGCACACCTCATTTATTGGTGTTGACCAACGAGATCAACAAAACAAATACAATTGTATGAGCCAAAGCTCAAGACAAGACGTTGAATCAAGTGAGAAAGAATCCGCAGGGAATTGAACTTTCACTGGGGAAAAGAAAACTCTGGCATGGCAACAGTGGGTGAAAACCTTCAAATGCAACGAGGAATTCACTCTTCCACATTCTAAAGGGGACCTGATTTGATTTGATTTGAGAACTTCAGTTTGGGTTTTAGGGAAGTTATTTGGAGTAATTTACATAATTTTGATTTTGAAGTTTTGCTTTCGAATTTGAATTTGTGATTTCAATTTAATTCGAATGAGATTATGATCTTTTCGAGCTGGGAATTTTGATTCAGAGTGTTGAAGGTAATTGAATGACCTTGCATCACTCTCGGGATATATGACATGTAGAAAGTGTATGAAAACTATATGGAAAATGTAGGGGAACATAATTTAAGTGTAAGGAATCAGTCGACCCTGTAACAATCCTAAAATGTGTGATATGCAGGGAATGTCAGGAATCTGTATGGATAATGTAGGGAAACGTAAAGTAAGTTTAAGGAATCGGACGACCCTACACCGATTGTAAAATGTTTGACATGTAGGGAATGTATGAAATGTATGAAAAATATAGGGAAATGCAAGGTAAGTGTAAGGAATCATACGACCCCGAACTGATCCTAGAATGTATGAAATATTGGGAATGTATGGAAACTGTATGGAATATGTAGGGAAATGTAAGGTAAATGTAAGGAATTGGACGACCCTGCACTTATCCTAGAATGTATGACATGAAGGGAATGTATGGAAACTATATGGAAAATGTAGGGAAATGTATCTTAAGTGTAAGGAATCGGACGACCCTGACCGATCCTAGAATATATGACATGTAGGGACTGTATGGAAACTGTATGGAAAATGTAGAAAAATGTAAGGTAGTGTAAGGAATCGAATGACCCTGCATCGATCCTAGAACATATGACATGTAGGGAATGTATGAAATGTATGAAAATGTCGGGAAATATAATCAATCTTGGTGGAATTTGAGTAGAGATTATGCAATTTGTGTAAGATGTACGGACATTTGTATGATTCCTCATATTTGAGTGGACTTGAAATCTATGAAGAGTGACGATGTGTGAAATATGAGAATATGTGAAGTGCTCTATTTAGAACGCAAAGCTTTTAGAATGAGTGAGAGGCATAAAATTTTGAAGAGATAATTTAGTTTTCAAATTTGTTTAAGCTCTCTTGAATTGGATTTTCCTTATCATATTATTTCCCTTTTATTCATGTGTTTCACTTTGATTTGTCCGTAGATGTCTTAATTTCAATTTCTTTTGTTTAGTTAGTTCATAAGTTTTCTTTTGACTCTGATTTATTTCATCACAATTTTACTTCAATGTCCATTTATTATTATTTGTATCGTTCTTTGTTTGCTTTAATTCGGGACCCAAGTGTGGCTATACGGCTTATCAACCATTACGCAAAGGGAACACTCTGGGAACTGGGAGATTTGAAATAGAAATCCTTATTGATTTTATAGAAAACATTAGTACAAATGATCAAGGGCCTGTGAGCTTCTCAAAACTGATTAATTAAACATGTCTGAATGCAGTAGACTGAAATATCCATCAAACTGATGCTGGAGTAGTAAGAACTACTTTAAGCTGATGCAGGAACTGGTAGAAATCTGTCGATGTTTGGTAAGATTCCCCGCAGACAAGTCAAACTCCTAAAGGCTACACTTAAGAACAAAAGTCCCCTCATGATCACCCAGAGGTGTTGTCACAGCGATAACGGGCAGTAGCTCTCCAGCTCTGGATCTGGCATGTAGAAAAATGGCATCTTATCTTCATTCATCCTTCTGAATGTGATTGTGACCCTTTGTCCTTGGACCCTTGGGATACAGTGCTTTGCCATATTTGCTCCATTTCCTTGGAGCACCAAAACTGATCCCACTGATAGAGTGATCTTTGTTGTGCCTCTGAATTATCCTGTCCCAACAATTTGAATCTCTAATCTAAACAGTATGTCTCTCTCACTCACAAATGAGACTGTACAGAATGGTCTCAAGAAATCATGACTGTCAATATGAGGGGGAGTGCAGTCCCTATCCTCATAGATGTTGCTAATGCAGTGTTTATAATATAGTCTGCTGGGAGGATGTGCCATTCAATCATGCTTTTTATCATCCATTTAATTTCTGGTGGCATCTCATCCACCTCATCATGCGGTAAAATCCCCGGAGGATTACCCTGTCTGTCATTTGCGAAGTTGTAGCAGTAGCAACATTGTATCGTGACGCTGCCCTTGCCTCCATTCCACTTTTTGGGCGTTGAATAACTTCTTTCTTTCAATCGGCCTACCCTGCCCAAGTCCTACAGAACATGAACACAAGCCATAATCTTCTGTTTATCTTCCATTGATAACACATAGGTACAAAGCTTGAGGCCTTCCAAAATGTTTATCGCCTTTCCTTGAATAGTGTCGTAGTGCTCAAACATGTCCCTCTGGACTTTTCTGATCTTTATAATGAAGTAATCTAATATTGGTGGTGGCAGTGGTAGTAAGATGAACTTCGTCATGTACAGCTCGACGTTAGGTACTCCGCAAGCTACCTCTTCAGTGCACCAGTGGCATACGCCTTATAGGTCCAATATTCTTCTAATTGTAGTACATTGTAGTCTGGGCACACTGAGAATGCCCTTGAAGCTGTCAACTGTTTAGGGAAGTCTGAGCTGCATGTCGGGCATCCTGTGAAAATCTCTTCCATCAAATCTTGTACTAGCTCAAGCTTCTCAGGGACCTTTGGCTTTGTATCGGTCCTTAGTGAAATGTGATATGTTTCTTTCATCTCAGGCTCATAGAAAACTTCTTCTGGCACTGTTGCAAGTTCAAGGACCAACTCTTGGGCCTGCCTTCCCTCTATCCTGTCTAGGAGATGAGGTTTATGACCATTCAGGTTCCTTCTTTTAGTGCGCCCCAACGGTGCATCTGGCGATCTCTCTACAGTAGCTGCAACTAGATAACCTCCCAGCGTAGTGATCATCGACTGAATCTGACTGTGTCTGCTGGGAAGCAAGTGTGAATAGATAAAACCTCCAGTCCCACCTTACCCTGAGATTTTTCTAGTCTCCTAACGTGTAAGGTTTAAGCTGCTTTTAGAAGAAAATACCGACTTATGCCCTTAAATTTCCGGCACGAGAAAGACAAGGGAGATGTCAGTATGGTATTTTGCACGAACAAGAACAATATAAAAAATTTATTTTAATGAGTTTTAAGTTATGTTGATTGCATTATCTTATTTAGCGTAATTTTATGAGATTTAAAGTTAGGAAGTTTCACATGAATATCTTAGAGGAAATTTATCTGACTTTATTTTGAAGTTATTATAAAATTTTAGACCCAGTCACAGATACGGGCCACATAGCTTCATCGAAACAAAAGCTCTATTTTAACATTTTCAAGTTGCGTAATATTTCTTTAGGTATTGTCTATTTATCGGCTACATAGGCCTTTCCCCTTGAGATTCTACTAACTGGTAAACACCTCCAGAGTATAATTTCTCTAGCATGAATGGTCCGTCCCATGTCGGTTCAAATTTTCCACCAATCTTGCGGTGTGCAAGAATAGGCCTTCGAAGAACAAGTATGAGGTCACTAACTTTGAACGACCTCAGGCGGACCAATTTGTTGTAGGCCTGGATCATCTTCCCTTGGTAAAGTTCCAAATTTTGTTGCGCGAGTAATCTCTCTCCTTCAATGTTCTCCAATTCTGCAAGCCAAAGCTTGACATTCTCTTCTGTAGTAATCTGATTTGCAACGGCGACTCGGAGTGATGGTAGTTGTACCTCTAATAGTAGAACTACCTCAGACCCATGCACAAGAGTTTAGGGTGTGGACATTGGTGTCTTGACTGTCAATCTGCAAGCCCACAGTGCTTCTAGCAGTTTCTTGTGCCATCTTCTCTTGTTATCGTCGAGTGTCTTCTTTAGAATTTGTACGAGTGACTTGTTGAATGCTTTTGTCAAACCGTTGGCTTTGGGATAGTAAATTGTAGAGTATCTCTAATCTATCCCGTGGCATCTAACAAAATTGTTGATCTTTGTTCTCTTGAAGGCAGACCCATTATGAAAAATGATTATGCGTGGTACTCAAAAGCTGCAGATGATCCACTCCTTGAAGAATTGTAAAACCTATTGAGCTGTGACTTCTCATAATTAAACTGCCTCTACCCATTTAGACAAGTAGTTTTTAGCTGCGAGTATAAACATATGTCCTTTTGAAGAAGGAGAGTCTATCGAACCCACTATATCTTTGCCCCATCACCCGAATCGCCACGATGCAATCGTGGGGTGTAGAACATTCAGAGGTTGGTGCAAGATCACTCCGTGTACTTGGCACTAATGACATCTCTTATCTGTGTCCAGGCAATCTGCCTTTATTGCAGCCCAATAATATCCGAGTCTTTTGATTTTCATTTTCATTTTCGGTCCTGACTGGTGAGCTCCACACAATCTGGCATGCACTTCTTTGATGATTTTTTGTGCTTCTACTCTGCTTAGACATCTGAGCCACATCTGATCGAAGGATCTTCTATACAGAACATTGTTGGTTACTACATATTTCATTGCTCTTTTTTGTATCTGAAGTGCTTCTATTTTATCTTCAGGTAAATTTCTAGTTTGAAAATATTTTATTAAAGGATTTTGCCAATCTTCTGTGTCTTCTGTCAATGTAGCTACTAGACTTTCATTTCCCAATTCATGTAGAGTGTCGAGGTCTATCTGCGACAAAACCTGACGTCCTTGTATTTGAATGTCTATAGAATCCTCATGCGGACATGCAAACTCTTTAGCCTGCTTAGCTAAAGCATCTACTTTTAAGCATTATCTACGCGAGGAATCCTATAGAACGTTATGTTGGGGATTCATTCCAACAATTTCATCATGTATCTGTGTTAATCTGCTAATTTTGGTTTCATAATCTTATACTATCTTGCCACTTATAGAATGACAAGTTGTGAGTCGCCATAAATGGCAATATCTATTATATCCATTAAGATTGCAAATTCCAATCCCATGATTAGCGCTTCATATTTTGATTCGTTATTGGTGCTTGGTACTATCAAGTGGTAAGAGAACCTTAACATTGCCCAATCTGGTGTTACGAAGATTAGACCAATCCTCGCCTTGCCTATTATCAATGTATGTTGTCCTCTGTCTCTTCTGGCTGTGGAAGCTCCGTCGAAGTACATCTCCCAACGTTGAGCATTGGGGTATTCTACTTGTAATATCTGGTCATCTACTAACTCGTTGTTGAGTGGGGACTCGGCTGGCAGTGGGTGTCCTGCGAGGAAGTCTGCTAAAATCTGCCCTTTAGTAGTGCTAAGGGCACAAAAGTTATATCAAATTGCGATAAAATCATTTTCTATATTGCTAAACGTCCAGAAAGTGTGGGTAGGGACATCAAATATTGCAATGGAATAACTTTCGAAATCAGGCTAACCTTATGAAACAACATGTAGTGTCTAAGCTTTTGAGCGGTGGAAATTAAAGCTAGAAATTATTTCTCAAAAGGAGGATACTTTACATCCACCGATATTAGAAGTGAACTCAGGCGGTAGAGTTCGTTTTCCTTTCCCTTATCATTGACTTGTGCTAGAAGAGCTCCGAGGGAGTCTTCTAATGCTGTGGTATAAAGTATCAGCGGTCTACCCGTGATAGGGGCTGCTAAAACTGGTGATTTCATAAGATATCATGTGATATCTTCGAAGGCTTCCTGGTATTTCTCTTGCTAAATAAATTTTGTGTCCTTTTTAATTAATGCTGAGAAAGGCTGACACCTCCCCAACAGATTAAATATAAAGTGTCTTAGGTATGCTAATTTTCCTTAAAGAGAACATAGTTTCTTTAATGTTTTGGGAGGAGGAATTTCTATTTCTTCTCTGGGCCAATTTCGATTCACCGATGACGGTTAATGAAACCTAGAAATTTCACGTAGGTGACATCGAAGGCACACTTTAAGGGATTCATCTTGAGATTGTATTATCGTAATTGTTCGAACACGATCCTCAAATTGCATAGGTGCTTTTCCTTTACTTTGCTTTTTATGACCAGGTTGACCACCTAGCATTCTACTTGGTTGTGGATGAGTTCATCGAAGATCCTTTTCATTGCTCATTGGTAGGTTTCTCAGGCGTTCCTCAACCTGAATGAAACTAAAATATATCATTAGATTCCAATCGTCATTATGAAAGCTGTAAGGGTTGCAACTTCTGGAGCCATCTTGATTTGATTATATCTTGACGATCCATCCATGAAGGAGAAAATCTCGTGTGATGACACAATTTCCACCATCAATTCCGGTTTCGGTAACCAAAACTCATCCTTTGGACATGAATTGATCAAATCCCTAAAGTCGATGCACACTTGAATCTGTCCATTATTCATCTTAACTGGCATGAAGTTCGCTAACTAGGTCGGGTGTTGCTCTTCTCGGACAAAATTAGCTTCTATTAATTTTTTTATTTCTGCTGTAACTTGTTTTTCTATATCAAGACACATTCTTCGTTGAGCTTGTTTTACTTGCGTTGTATTTTGATCCACTCCAAGGCGGTGAATTGCAACTTCTGGGGATAAACCCAACATTTTTTCATAGCTCCAAGCAAAGCAATCTTTGTATTCTGATAATATCCAGACCAAGTTTGTAACCTCTTCTTTGTTAAGTAATGAACTCATGAAAGTTGGTCGGAGCCGCTCCTCAGTCCCGAGGTTGATTTCCCTTAGTTCCTCTACCATTGACTTAATCTCCTCTTCGAATTCTGATGGTGCATTGTTGATTGTAGAATCTTTGAAGTCTTCTTGTATGTCGAAGCAAATTTCATCTTACTGGATAGTAATGACCATGAAAAATTTCGAGTCATCGACCGGTCCTATCACTCCAAACTCGAGACCTTCTTTCAAGTTGAGTTTTGACTTTTAATATTCCATAACATCTCAAACAACTATAACTGGCTTTTTGACATTTGTCTTGGTACGTGTCCTTGTTGAATTAAATTTTGCACACAAGGTGAAAAATAACCAAAAGGTAATTCCATCAGTTCATTATCATTTTCTTCAAGATTTACAATGGGTGCAGAAGTAGAGGAAGAAGCTCGGTAAAATTGATCGGTTTAATGCCACCATTATGGATTTCCTTGACCTCCAGATTCTCGATCTTTTTAGGACTGATTGGAGTTAAGGTCATGGCTTGCACATAATGGTTTATCCGATCAAACATTGACTCATGTTCACTTTTCATCATCGTATCTTCCGACGTGATCTCGAACTACAGTTTATTATGGTTAATTATCATCATTTCTTTTTCTTCTTCCTTAGAGCTTCCTTCTGTGTCAATATTGATTACAGGCTTTGTCCGCTCAATAATCTGGTAAGTTCTCTTAAGGCCGCGTCCCTAGCCTCGACCTCGGATGCGCGGGCTAAAAGAACCTCCACCGCCTCGTTGTAAAGGAGTGGTGGGAGACTGTTGAAGTGGAGCTGTACGGTCCCATCTTTGCAATTTTTCTGAGTCTTCATCTTTATTTGTCATAATGCTTCTGGAGAACACCGTTTTCTTTGGCAGAGCATGGTAGGTGGCATCTTCATGAATTCCCACTTCGTGTTTCGAGAACAGTTGCAAGTCTACCTTAATACAATGCTCTTGTCCATCCTTGTAGTATTTTATGCATTGATGTAGGGATAATGAGACCATGTTGTACTCATGAAGCCACGGTCGACCAAGTAGAGTATTGAAAGATGTCTCTCCATTGATGATATGGAATTTTGAAGTTGTTACTAGATCTCCAACTTTCATCTGTAAGGTAATCAATTCCAGGGGTATTTCTCCTTTCTGATTAATGCCTCTTAGCATCATCCTATCTGTAGAGAGCTCTCGTGCTTCAATATCCAAATATGCTAACGTTCATAGGCTCATTATTTTGCGCGATGCTCCTGGGTCGACCAACACTCTGGAGAGCACATATTTGCCAATAATGACTGAGATGTTAAGCGAACAGGTGTGATCAGCGGAACCAAGTAGCAAATCATTGTCGGTGAAAGTCATGGGAGGCTGTTCTCCCAGAGTACAAACTCCATCCGAGGATGGACTAGCCAAGTGAGCTAAGCAAATTTCTAGATCAAGTAGAGCGCTTACCAGATTTTCCCTCATCTCCTTTGATAGGATCAGAGCGTCATAAATGCTTAGTTTGGTCGGCAACTTCCTGAGATGTGCTAGTACATTGTATTCCACATGATTTGGGTTTTTGATTTCTTCTCGAACTTGTATTTACTCAGCCATTAGAGGCATTTCCTCTTGAGTAATTATTTGCTTTCCCTTCTCTATCGGAGTTGTTGTTGGAGGTAATACTTTACCACTTCTGAGATTCAGCTCTATTATCTCCTCCTTTTATGGACCCAGAGGTTCTTCCAGTGTTGCAGTTAGTTCTTCTTGTGTTGACTCTGTGTCCGAAAAGTCTAAAACGAGTGGAATTCCTTTGCATTCGAGGACTGGCTCCTTGCTCCTCGAACTTTCATAACTGATTTCGTCGATATCTTCTTCTTCGTTGATGTTCTCGTCGAAATTTTGTGTAATTTGTGGATCGATTTGGGAATCAAAATCAAAGTTAGATTGGTCATGGCTAGGTATGTCATCAATAGAAACAACCATAATGTAATCAGAATCAAAATCATTGGATTCAAAAGAGCCTGGAGGGGTGTAGAGATAAATGTACAACGTCAGAGGTTCGAGGGCTTTAATCCCCGAATCCAAGATAACCAATCTAACAGAGACAGCCTCTATCCTACCCTTCACGTTATCGTCCTTTGCTGTCACGACAGTGCTCCTATCGTAGACTTCATCTTTGGCTGGGCTGGTGACAGACTCTGTGTTGTAACTTGTTTTGAATCCAACTGAATCTGATCCAAAAATCTCTTGAGATCGTCCCAAGTTGTGCTCCATCCTCCTTCACCGGTGTATGAACCTAACTGAGAGATTTGCTCGGCTGAAACCATATTTATAGAATCTCTTGCAAGTTCTTTTGAATATTCTTTCAGGATTGTGATGTTTCTTTCTTTGTAATTCCTCTCGAGCCAATCCTTGAAAATGAAGCATCCATCTATCGTATGTTTTAGTATCCTGTGGTATAAACAATAATTGGATTGATCATTCTGATTGACTTCTTTTGGTTTCTTTGGCTCAGGAAGCGTGAATTCTGATTTCTTTATCATACTTCGGAACATCTTTGCCTAAGCATCAACTCTGAAGGAGTAACTCTTGTTTAGCCATTCTACTATTGTCTGACTTCGTATGATGTCTGTTTGATGCGGAGTTTGTTGGGAGAAATGCTGGCCAGGCTGAATTTATTGTTGCAGATGGGGCTGGCCATGCTGTAGCTGAGACTGAGTGTACTACAGCGGATGCTGACTATACTGTGGAGGATGCTAGCTGTACAGAGTTTGTTACTATGGAGGATGCGGACTGTATGTTGGTTGCTTCCCTTTGTCAGCCTTCACCACTACACCTGATCTCTTCTCAAATTCTTTGACTGGTCTTGATTTCTCCATTTTCTCTGAAGGCTCCATGTGCTTGAGTTCTTCTTGCAAACTGCTCGCCTTACTGAGTAGCTTCTTGAAGGATTTAATGGTCAAACCTTTGAGCATGAAAGCCACTTGACCGTGGATACACTTGAGTAGTATCACAATCGCATGTTACTCCTGTAGTTGAGGCTCACATTTCATGCTGAGGTTTCTACATTTAAGAATGTAATCGACTAAGGACTCATGGGGCTTCTATCGCTCCACTACGAGATCTCCAATGATGATGGAGTGTCATGCACCGAAAAAACTTGACAAACGAGTCTTCCATTTCTGCGAACGTCTTCACTGATCCGTTAGGTAGTTCTGCATATCAGTCAAAAGCTATTCCTAACAAACTACTGATAAGCTGATGAAAAAGTAGTGCATCCCTTCCTCGTATATTGCAACAACTGGCTCTGAAGTGGGAGATGTCCTGGCGGGGATTCCCGATGCCATTGAATGTCTTAAAGGTTGGGGTATGAAGCCTGTGGGATAGGGTACAACATCAAACTCCTCCAGGTAGTGTCTACCCTTTGAAAATTATGTGCAGCCCTTGGACTGAGCTAAGATCTCCTGAACCTACTGCTCAATCATTTGCTTAATATATTTTTCTGGCAAATTAAAAGTTGGATCTTTCTTTTGTTGTGGTTCTCCACTGGCAGGTGTGACTTCTCTTCTTTCATCCGTAATGTGTACAATATCTGGTTGATTGACATCCAGAGATGCTATGGGTCGTGACTATGTCTATCCATGTACCGTAGCCATTGCTGTCATGGCGGCAGTCATCTTTTCCATTCCTTTCTCTAGCGGAAGTATTTGCTCATCCCACATCTGGATGGCCCTATAGTATTCTTCCTCGGTGTTCTCCTCAGTGGGAAGAACTTCGGACACAGCTGCGGTGGTCCTAATTTGTACCATGCTGATCTCCATGAATTCATTCATGTGTTCTGAAAGGTAAAAATCCTCATCATAGACATTTAGTCCTCGTTCCTTTGCTAGTTCTGTAATTTCCTCACGGAGTTTCTGGACTTTGTCTTCTATCATCTTTCCTTTTACTGATTAGAGATCTGACGGTTTTTCTTCCATTAATTCCAAAGCGACAGTGGTAGTGGCGACGGGAATATATGAGACAAGATCCATATTGTGGGTGACAAACTTCTCTGATTGCACTAGTGTAGCAACCTTCAGTATCCACACCTTTCTTTTAGAATCTGATGTCTTGAGGCAGGGTGCCTCGATGTGGACATTGGAGTGAGGAAAAGAGGTGTACTCTCTAAGGTGTAAGCCATGTGCGGAGGATCGCAATCCTCTCTCATCATTTTCTAATAGGTATCTCTTTTGAGTTGTAGCAGGTGGTATTCTCGGACCCAATCGAGACTTAACTGGCCTACATCTGACGGGTGCTAAAGTGGTAGCAGCTGTATTTGTACTGGCGGTAGTGGTGATGCATTCTTCTAAATGGATCCTCGCTGGGACACGGGCTGACGGTGTCTCGGACTTATCCTTTCTCGAAATTTCCTTTTTCATCTTGGGGGACACTGCACATCCTATCCTCTTGGGCAGTTTGGTGACAGAGCATCCTTCTCATTCTGCGAGTTTATGAAACACAATATGGACTTGGGTGACAATTGAGGGCTCCTCCCTCACCTCTTCACATCTATGAGTAGCAAATGGTACTGTGGCAGCAATCTGGTGGAGACTCTCATCTCTAGTAGTATCCACGAGTGGGTGGAACCTACTACCTCGGAGGAGAGGAGCGGTTTCCAATACAACAAGTTCACGAGGAATCTCATCTATAGCTGGCAAACTGGTAACTCTGGCCTTGGTGGCCCTTGAATTTCTTTGAAGGTGATTCCTCCTCCAAGTCTTTGTCGACAGATCAACCTTGGAACTGGAACATACTTAGAAAACATGTGGGACGAAGTAACCTTCCTCAGTATCCTCATGTAGAACTTCCTTTTCGTTTGCGGATGGGAAGGTAGGGGTAGTCACAGTGAATGTGGTGGCAGTAGGAGTAGTAGTCCTCCTGGGTACAAAAATGGTTGACTTAATAGGAGTAGAGTAACTTTCATCTTCCTGACGGTGGAGAAATCCTTTTGGGAGTTTAAGTCGAACTCAGCAGAAGGACTTTGAACCTCGGGGGCAGCGACTTTAACTATGACAAACGGAGCGGTTCCAAAGATGACCTCGAATCGATCGAAGTCAGCTCTGACCTAAATTGTGGGAGCAGGAAGATGAGCTTCGCAGGAAGCGGGCAAGTTGTAGGAGAACGTAAGCATGAGGGTCGACATTATTTTTGTCGATCACAAAAAGGAAAATAGTTCTGAGAATTGGCGAATGGGCCAAAACCTTGCAGTTGCTTCATTTTACTTTCATGTTGTTTTGTTCTTAAAGGTACTTATTTTGTTTTATTTATTTTTAACTTTGTTGTTGTTTTAGAGAAGTTGGAATTAAGAAAATTTTAAGATTAGAAAAAGATTCAAAGTAGCAAAACTATGCTTGATGGGTGAGAAGGATAAGTGAAATGTGGGATCCGGTCCGGGACCCTCTTCACAACATACCTTGCTATGGCAGAGCTTGTCCACTGACACACCTATTAGAGTTCCGACCTCACAAAATCAAATAAAAATCCTAAAAGCCTTCTAGACCCCTTCGTTTAAAAGAGATTTAAACAAATGGTTTGGAAGTCAAGGAGAGTAGATCGTACTTTCTTAAGAAAGAAGTGCGTGAAGCATATCAATGGAAGAATGGTAATCTAACCTATGAGGGACATAGACGCATAACCGATGTGTAAAAATAAGTTTCCTAATATATACAGAAAGAGAAACCATCCCCGATCGAGTCGCCAGAAGTTGTCGGTGAATTATTATGATTTAGGAGTTGCCCAATAGAAGCAGGCGGCCGCCGGAATCGAAATCCCATCGCTCGCTTTGGAAGGACTTTTAATTTAATTATAAATTTTTTATAGGGAAAATATATGAAGTCAAACTGATATCATATCCCTAATATTTTAAACAATCAAGCACTATACATCAAGCTACGCATATATCAAAAGATAAGAACGTTGCTCAATACTGCAACTCGATTAAATAATCTTTAAAATCAATGAGATCTGTTTGGTCTGCGAAACCTGTATTTTGACCGACAGATTCCATTATTTAATAAAAAAATGAACTAAATAGAGTTTATATTAATACTGTATTCGTTTAAGTTTCCTATAAGGGCAAGCCCCTATAGTTAATTAAATCTTAGATAGCCGAAGTTACTTAAGAAAACTTTCAATAAAGATCAGGAAAGATATTTTAACAACTTCAAGAGGGTAAGGATTTTTCAACAAAATTGTGGTGATCGAAATCCAATGGTGAAAGGTTCAAATTTTGGAACAATTCATTGTCGGAACCAAAAGGAGGAAGAACTAAGGGATGTCATGGATTCAAGAGGAAATCTTGGTGACTTTCTAATTTATCTTATTGTTTGGCTTCATTTCGATAAAATTTATTGTATGTTTAATCCTGCCAATTTTATTTATTTAGGATTTACATTCACTTGATATTGATCATGTGAACAACCTAGAATTTGGGAGCATTTATTTCATATTGGATACTAAACTCGGAAACCTAAGGCGAATTGGGGCTTATGTTGCACTAAGTGCAAAGCCCAAAAGATAAGATGAGTCTTTATGCTGCACTAGGCAGGCTACCTCAAAGTCCTATAGCTTATTTTTTTATTTATAAGGAAGAGAGTTGTCGTTGTATATCCATTGTTTTTCTCTCTCGAGCATGTTCTTCCACCTTCTTGATCGTGCTGCCCACGGTGTATGCCTCGAGCTCCTTGTTGTTGTAGAATGTTTAGTTTAAGAAGTGACAATCAGTGGGATAAGAGAAGTGTCATGTTCTCAAATTGGTTGAAAATTTAGATGACTTAATGTCTTATTAAGGGGGTGGGGTGGGGAGGTTTATGTTGATTATAGCAACAACGGTTAGGATCCCACGAATCCCTCATTCTGACACCAGTATTTTTGCCGGATTTGCTTAGTCCAAATGAATTTACTAAATCCAACAAAATGGATTTCATACTTTCATTCGAACTGTGGGAAATCTCATTAGCAACACATAGATTACCTCTTCTATGGTATTCCCGTTCATCTAATGAGACGTTTCAATTTAGTTGTAATTGTACATTTTGTTATTGTTTGGGATTAAAATTTGAGTTGTTTTAAAGTTAGAATATTGTGGGGGTGAACTTAGTTTTGTGTTTTGTCTTCCGGAGCTAGCCTAACAGTTCGAGTTTTGACATGTAAGTTTTGTTGTGTTTTTTTTATACATGCAAGTCCAACAACTAAAGAGAAGTGAGCCAAACCATTAAGCCCAAGCAAGCCCTTTACTCCCTTTCTCTTTTCGCATGAAATCAACACAAATGATGCCTAACAATGCAGATTTTAAATAAGGGCAGCAAAGATGTTACTTAAATTAATGTAAAAGAAGCCCAGCAATACAGATTTGAAGTAAGTGCAGCAAAGACATCACATAAGCTAATGTAAGAGGTGCTAAATATGCATAACCCTTCAAGTGTAGCAAATCAACATATAGGGACAATAGAGAAAATGTGAAGCATACCATATAAAACCATTTACCTTAATTTTCCACATTGAAGCCAAATGGACTTAATACCACTTTCATGAAGTAAGTAACTATAGAGCATGCAATAAGAGTGGTAAGGTTATAAATTTCAAAGTAGGAAAAGACATGAAATCATCACAATGTGGTGCTAAACTCAAAACAGTGTTCTGGTGAACAAAAGACAAGCAACTAGAAGATGAAGCCTAGCCAAGCTCTTTCTTTCCCTTTCACTTTTTTCTTTTCTCCACACTTTTTCCTTTTTTTTCTTTCATGAAAGACAAGATGATACAACTTAATATTCCAAACCAAAGAGTAGATCACCTCAGTTATACATAAAATCATGCTCTATAGCTAGGAAGAAGTTGCACATCATACACATATGTATATTCCATAAAGATGCCAACTCCAAAAGTTTCCAAGTGTAACGTATCAAGCCCAAGGACATATTAGTATACATAATATAGGATGACGTTTAAAAATCTGCATTTAAATCATAAAACCAAAGTCTTATGTCTCCCTGAGAACGGGTCCCAGCCGCGCCACATAACAAGCCCCAAAACAGCCCAAAATATGTTCGAAATGCAGTCCAAAAGCTATTCAAAACAAGTCCACATGGTCGAAAAGCTGCCAAAAATAGCCTCAAAATGCAATCCAAAAACTGCTCAAAACAGACCCAAAATGATGTAATCCAAAAATGCCCAAAATTGGCTTAAACCCAGTCTTATTTTTTAATAAATTTCATCAAAAGAAATCATGATGTAGAGTGCAAGAAAGAAGGTAGAAGAGCCTTCAAATAAAAAAGCATTAAGGCATTCCTACACATGTTCAAGCATATTCCAAATTTCAGTAACGAGAATAAAGCATAACCAAGTAACTTTGAGATCTTAAAAATGCTTAAGGTGATGCTAGCATGAAACCACCCCTCAAATTTCAGATCTTTGTAAAACATAAGCACCAAAATTTTCAAAATTCATACAAACAAAACACCAAAAATTTCAAATTTCCAAAACCTTTAAGAAAAGCACCAAATTCCCATGTACACACATAACACTTAAATTCTTATGCATTTACATATTCAAGACCTAAATTTTATTTTCACATAACACCACATCAAAAATATGATCATCCCATCTTTTTTTTATTTATCATGGAAGATTTAGATGTTAAACATGTAAATACTCAAAAATGAATGTTATGTATGTAAAAAGGTGAAATTTAGATGTTAAACAAGTAAGTACTTCAAAAATTAGGTGGAATGTATGTAAGAAGTGAAGTATACCCACATCCTTCCATCTAGAAAACCTCTCAAAAATAGGGCATGCCAACCTCATGTAACAAAAGAGGACTTACAAGATAAAAAGAAAACTAGCTAAGAATATTCTTCCCCCAACCTTTTCTTTTTTACTTCCTTCACAAGCATACACCTCACAAAGAGGTAAAAATCTCAAAAGAAAACTTCCAAGTAAAGCATGCCAAACATCGAATGATGCTAGTAGTGAAATTAAGGTATGTCATGTAAAGTTCCTACTTAGCATTTGAAGTTAAAGCTATGTGTATTTAGTGTCATTTTAAGAAAGGAAAGCATAGAAATTGCCATGAAGAAATGAAAAGAGGACAACCAACAAGCCAAGCAGTACCTTATGTTTAAGATGCCCAAAAATCATGTAGTTGGCTAAAAAAAAGATCATAGCACACCATGCATATGCACTTCACAAAGAGGTAAGCTCGCAAGGCTTTTTAATAGAAACACAGTAGGCTTATGGATGCATTAGAAATATAAAGTGAAACATGTCATTTAAAGCCTTAAACTAACATTTAATCCCAAAGCCATATGCCCAAGCCTAAACCTCTTCTAAGGAGCAAAATCCTAAAGCTTAACATGTTAGGTAGCATAAGTGAAACATGCCAACTTTTCCAAATAACAAATGCCAAATCTAAATTATTTTGCCAACATGAGACAAAGCTTGACAAATCTTTCAAGTAAGGTATGTCGAACTTAGAAAATCATGAGTAGAGAAAGCATAGCATGCCAAATCTTCCAAGTACAGCGAGCTAATAGCATGAATAAAAGAGGAAGCAAACACATGCACCAATTTGAGTAAGAGCGTGTGAGGCCTAGCACATGTAAAGTGTAGAATTTCCAAGCTTCTAAAACCCATAAAAAGCTTGCATTTTTAGATTACTCTTTCTCTCTTTTTCTTTTAAACATCGCCATAGGCATCCAAAACCAAAAGTGTGCATGTAGAAAATTCACGGCTAATTTAAATGAGAGCCAATCTTATGTTAAAAGGATTTCAAAATCGCCCTTCAAACATGCTAACCATGAGAACCAAGCATTCATAACCTTCAAATGTAACTTACCATCATGTAAGACTTTAGAGAAACTGTAGAACATGTTATGTAAAACTTTCCATTTCATGCTCCTACATTAAAGCCACATGGACTTGATGCCATCATATTTATCCAACATGTAAGAGCAGAGAGCATGCAAGAATAATAGAAAAGAGAGGAGGGGTTAGTCATGAAATAATAAAAAGAAAGCCTCCTAGTATTCTCCAAGGCATTGATCTATTAAAAAAATACCTATTTCTTTATGTCTTAATTCTTATTAATTTCTAAGGATATTATGCTTTAATGAAAGGTATTTTTTGTGTTTTGGGATGTAGGTGATGTAAAAAGGGCTAAAAAGGAAAAAGGAGCAAAAATGGAGAAAAAATGGAGAAAAATACAAAAAAGTATAAAAAATATGTCCTGGCCCCTAAACGCTAGACTCCATGCAAAAACTGTCAAGTTTTTGACAATGTTTGATCAGTTATTTTGACAGAGTGAGCGGTTATTGGACATTCTAGAAGACTGGCAGTTGTTCCTTGATAATAGGACATGTGATACATTGCATTTGGACGCTCCAAAATGGTTTTAATCGCGAAAGATGTGCGAGCCAAAGTGAAGAGGTGCGAAGAACTGGACGTGGTGTCCGGCGCCTAGGCGCCAGATTTCGGCACCTAAGCGCCAGATTTCGGCACCTAGGCGCCAGACTGACCTTCAAGAACATTCATTGAATGTGGACATGTTTTGAAGAGGTGCCTCAAGGCAAACCTTAAAGCCTATAAATAGGGGTCCATTTCTTCAGAAAACGTACCCCTCCCATTGGAACTCTTTCTCTTATCCAATTTAGGATCTCTCATCTACTTTAGGATCTCTCATCCTTAGAGAGAGAAATAGAGAGAGAAATTTAGGGCCAATTTTGTATAGTTTAGTGAGTTTATTTTCAAGTTGTTGCATCTGGAGTTCATTACACTGTGGAGTCATCAGGAATCAGAAGATCTGTAGAAGAAATATTTGAGATAAGTATTTTTATATTTGATTCAAAGTTTATTTATCATGTTTTGCTATTTCTTTTCAATGTGTTCTGAGTAGTTAGTTTACTTTCTTCCTTCAATTATGAAGAGATAGATAAGATAATATAAAGATTCGATGGAGAATTGAAATTCAAAATATTTTCAAAACATTGTGATGACATTAATACCTGATCTTACTTTGCTTTTTAAATTGGCCATTTAAATTGTTAAAACCTGTTGAAGAGTTTTGAGACCTTGAAGGAGAAGAACTCTTAACTTGTAAATGTCACATGAATCCTTGGGTAGTCGAAGGCCATGTGCGGGCTATTCAAAGTGAAGTGCAAATAAATAGGAAGATAAGATTTAAAGCGCATAGAATTGATAAGTTTTTAGAGTGACAGATTAAATTCTTATAATTTTATTTATAGATTAGGAAAGGGTCACTAGTAGGGCCGACCATAGCCACCCTTGGACATGTAGAAGTGTGAGCCTAGATTAACCCATTCTACTAACAATACATCTGGACATGTTATGTAAATTAATCAATGTTCTTTGCGCCTGGATCAAAGGGTAAAGAATAGGAATGCTTCTACTTGGCACAATACCATAAATCAAATTCTCCAACGAATATTAAATTATCTTAAAAATCTTAGATTAATTGAAGGGAATAAAGTTTTTTATTTTATATAGTTTTCATAAATCATTTTCTTATTATTGTTTTCTTTAGTTGCATCTAGTAAATTAATAGTAATTTATAATTAAATTAAAAGATAAAAATATATATATTTATTTATTTATTTAGAAAATTTATCACTATTATTCTTCCCTGTGGGATCGATACTCGGGGTATTTGTTTGAAAGCCCTATATTACTTGAAATGATATGTATACTTGCATAGTAACCCTAGTGTGTAAAAATATTTTCTAAATTTACATCATATTAATTTTATACACTAGCCGCTATTTATAAATTGAGTCAAGTTTTTAGCTATCTTTTAGAAAAGAATATTACTGCATTATTGCGGGTCGGGCAAAGTTTTTGGAGCCATTTCCGGGGATTTGGTTCCTTGTTTTATGCTAAGATTTGACGGAGTAATATTCGCTTCCAAAAGATAGACAAAAACTTGACCCGACCCACAAATAACAAAGTAATATTCGCTTCCAAAAGAAAGCCAAAAACATGACTCAATTTATAAATAGCGACTAGTGTATAAAATTAATATGATGTAAATTTAGAAAATATTTTTACACGCTAGGGGTACTACACAAGTATACGTATCGTTTCAAGTAATATAGGGCTTTGAAACAAAGACCCCAGTATCGTTCCCACAGGGAAGAATTATAGTGATAAATTTTCTAAATAAAAAAATAATAAAAAAAATTTTTATCTTTTAATTTAATTATAAATTACTATTAATTTACTTGATACAAATAAAGAAAACAATAATAAGAAAATGATTTATGAAAACTATATAAAATAAACAACTTTCTTCCCTTCAATTATTCTAAGATTTTTAAGATAATTTATTATTCGTTGGAGAATTTGATTTATGGTATTGTGCCAAATAGAAACATTCCTATTCTTTACCCTTTGATCCAGCGCAAAGAACATTGGCTAATTTACAGAACAGGTCTGGATGTATTGTTAGTAGAATGGGTTAATCTAGGCTCACACTTCTAGATGTCCAGGGTGGCTATGGTCGGCCCTACTAGTGACCCTTTCCTAAACTATAAATCAAATTATAAGAATTTAGTCTGTCACTCTAAAAACTTATCAATTCTATGCCCTTTAAATCTTATCTTCGTATTTATTTGCACTTCACATTGAATAGGCCGCACGTGCCCTACAAGGATTCATATGACATTTACAAGTTAAGAGTTCTTCTCCTTCAAGGTCTCAAAACTCTTTAACAGGTTTTAACAATTTAAATGGCCAATTTAAAAAGTAAAGTAAGATCAGGTATTAATGTCATCACAATGTTTTGAAAATATTTTTGAATTTCAATTCTCCATCGAATCTTTATATTATCTTATCTATCTCTTCATAATTGAAGGAAGAAAGTAAACTAACAACTCAAAACACATTGAAAATAAATAGCAAAACATGATAAATAAACATTGAATTGAATATAAAAATACTTATCTCAAATATTTCTTCTACAGATCTTCCGATTCCTACTGACTCCACAGTGTAATGAAATCCAGATGCAACAACATGAAAATAAACTCCCTAAACTAAACAAAAGTGGCCCTAAATTTCACTCTCTATTTCTCTCTCTAAGGATGAGAGATCCTAAAGTGGATAAGAGAAAGGGTTACAATAGGATGGGCACGTTTTCTGAAGAAATGGACCCCTATTTATAGGCTTCAAGGGTTGCCTTGAGGCACCTCTTCAAAACATGTCCACATTCAATGAATCTTCTAGAAGGTCGGTCTGGCGCCTAGGCTCCAGAATCGGGAGCCTAGGCGCCGGACACCGCGTCCAGTTCTTCGCACCTCTTCAATTTGGCTCGCACCTCTTCGCGATTTAAACCGTTTTGGAGCGTCCAAATGCAATGTATCACATGTCTTATTATCAAGGAACAACTGTCAGTCTTCTAGAATATCCAATAACTGCTCACTCCATCAAAATAACTGATCAAACGTTGTCAAAAACTTGACAGTTTTTGTATCGAGTCTGACGCTTAGGCGCCATCTTCGGTTGCCTAGGCGCCAGGCCATATTTTTATATACTTTTTGTATTTTGCTGCATTGTTTCTCCTTTTTGCTCCTTTTTCCTTTTTAGACCTTTTTACATCACCTATATCCAAAAAAACAAAAAATACCTTTTAGTAAAGCATAATATCCTTAGAAATTAATAAGAATTAAGACATAAAGAAATAGGTATTTTTATAGATCAAAATCCCCCAAACTTAAATGTTACTTGTCCTCAAGTAACTCTTTCTACTATATAAAATATATAACCTTTGGAATAAAAGATAAATATTTAAGATTCCTTATAATTTTAGATTTTATAAAGTCTTTAGTAAATTATTAACCCAATTTCACTAACTAGGTTTAATTTTAAGAATTTAAAGAATATTTAACTACCAAATCATAAGATTTTAAACTTTCCATCCATTTTGAAAATAATAGAAGTCTATTATATTAAGCTTTCTTAGATTATTTACAAGAAAAAGTTCTTCTTGAAAAATCTTTTAGAAATAAATATTTATGTATAAAAATTAAGTAAAGTATGTAACTAGTTTTCTTCCTATAAGATAATTCAAGTGAAGCCAATTTTTGATTAAGCATTTCCTCAAGCTTCTCCACTCTTCTCTTTTTTTTTCTCTTTTTTTTCTTCTCTTTTTTTTATGTATATATATAGAGAGGATTATTATATCTGGATAGCCTATTAATGGTTTTGAACTTCACTATCCTTAACTTATATTTTCAAAACTTATACATTTCCACTTAATTATTATAACATAAATAAGAATTCAAAGTGATGTTCAACCTTTTCTTTTTCAAGTGATAATTTTTTATTACTTAATATTTCTAAAAATCTATTATTTCTATCATGAATAGAAAAAATTCTTTATCTTATTCTTCTTTAAGTTAAATAATTCTATTATTAAAATCAATCAAAGTTCGTAAAATTTTGGTTAATTTTGACTAAATTGTTTTTAATTTAAAAAATAAAAGTGATCTCATATAAATTCTTCATTCCATAAGTTATGTTAAAAAGTTTATTTATTTTTATGAAAATATTAGCTCTTTGAGGACAAATAAAATTTAATTTTGAATGGATTTTCCCTTCCCCCAAACTTAAGTTTTGGAATACTATGATAATTTGAAAGTATCAGAGAAAGAAAATCATAAGAATTTTTAATAAGTATGTAAAAACAATCTTAAAAAGAAAAATTAACTTCTATCATGATTTTATGAATAATTAAGATAAAAATTAAGCATGTATAAAAAGTAAGCAGGCTATTTTTATGATGATACTAAATTTGAAACATAATTAAAACAGAGCAAAATTACTAATTACTAAACAGTAGACTAAAACAACATATAAATTAATTCTAATTTCAGTCTCAACACAATATACTAAGAATATTTTAACAACAGAATCCTAACACTAATTAATCAACATACATCAAACACAAAACTAAAAAAAACAAACAAAACAAACTAACAGAGTAGCTTAACACAAAGATCTATAACTACTAGTCACTAGCTGTAGCCTCATCAACATCATCATCACCAAAGAAAAATTCTACGTCCTTAGGATCAACAAATGGTGTGAATCTACGAAAAGTAGGAAAGCTAACATCATGTTTACCCTTCAGAAATCTGACTAGGGCTTCATCATACTCAGCATCATAACTACTCTTCCTCTGGGTATAATCAGATAAATGATCTAGTTTCCTATCAATAGTATCAATCCTGCAGTGAGTTTGAAATAACTCCTGCTGCTGCTCTAAAAACTGATCATGCATTGATTCCCAGAAATCTGATGGTGGCTCAGCAGAAGTAGAAGGTCTACCTGAAGTATGTGCAGAAGTAGAAGGAGCGGTTGATCTCTTCCCTCGAAGACGATCATAGATACTAACACTCTCCTGCCCAATTGGCTTGGTAGACTTTAACTTCTCCTCAGAAATATCAACTATGACTCCACTACTAACACATGATGAATAGGTCAGAGATGGAAATCTCAACCCACCAGAAGTGCTGGACCTCGCAGTACAATCCACAGAATCATAAATAATGCTCCCGACATCAATAGGCTTCCTCTCCTGAATGCAGTAGTTTAAGATCGCTCGATCTCTAGTCACTTCACTCAGGTGGTTGGAAGGTAACAATCTTGCAAAAATAAAATAGTGTCATGCTTTAGAAATACCATTAAATTCGGAGGATTTGAAGTTTACCCTTTTTCCGTTCCTGATCTTCCAAAATCCAGTACCATCAGTCAGATAAGCAATAATCATATCCAAATCTCCCTCAGATGGTAACAATCCAAAATAATAGCACTCAATAGTCGGTGGCAGGCCATAAAATATGTTAATTCTTTCTGGACTAAATCCTACTCTGATTCTTCTGACAAAGACTTCATAATCTTCAGCATTTAGAAAATTTGCATAAAATTCTCGAACAATCGGGATAACAGCAACAGCAGTAAAATAACAAAATCGTTGTCAATTGTGTGCAACAATAGTGTTTTCGATCATTTCTCCAGGATGATAGAAACTTCGTTCAGACATGAACTTTCTGAATGTTGCAAATGCATGGAAGAAAAAATACGCAGCCGCAGTAGAAAATTTGCTGCCATTAAAGTTATCTCGTGCCTTCCCGCGTTTAGATTTTGGAGCCATCTAAATGTGAAAGAAAATAAGAACAAAATTAGGAATCAAAGATTTATACTCTTTTTAGGTTTATAAAACTTAAAATAAGTTAAGAAATCAAAAGAAATCACTAAAAATTGAAAATTTATTCAAAATTTTTTGTTCTTAACAAAACTTAGGGAAATCTATGGCGAAAATCTAAAATAAATGGTTTAAAGTGTAGATCTGACCTTGAGACGAAGAAATCAAGTAGTTTCGAGCTCAAATCCTTGATGTTTTGTCCTCAAAATGGATCTAGAGGATGTATTTTCGTGAAAATGGGGAAGAAGATGAAGCTTAGGCGTCAAAAATGGCTTTTGGGGGTTATTTAAGTAAATTTTCGGGTACAGGCCGAACTGGCGCTTAGGCGCCTAGGCGCCAGACTCGCCTTTCACAAAAAATTATTTTTAAATTTAATTTTTCACCAAAATTCATAAATTCAACTTCCAATTACTCATATCAGAGTAGGGCTTCAGTTTCTAACTTCCACAACATTTTTGAAAAATTTATAAAAATTATATATTAAATCCACCAATCAAACATAAGGTTTCAATCAAACTCACTAAATTCCATTTATAATCTTCAATACTGATTTAATACATTCCAGATAAGTACTATATTTGATTCAAGTTCCTAATACACACTCAAACATAACAATTTCTAAGCAAAAACAAAACACATTGAACATGAAAGCAAATACACAAACAAACACAATCGATTCTCTAAATTAATACAACAACTCAACAAACCATAATAACTATCTCAATACAAAAATATTCTAATCTTCATAAGGGAAATTGTGTATTCCACTTGGAAAGAATACTAATGCTCTCGGGAAATCCGTAGCCGTCTTTTCGTCAATCCACTTGTTCTTTGCATACATTTCAACTTGAGCATCTTGATAAGCCGCAAAATGATTAAATTGAAGTTTCATTTGCCATTCTAGATGTTCAACTTGATGAAACATCTCATGAAGGAGATCTCCAATGTTTTTAAACTCCACTTCAAACTTATCTAAATGACTAGAAATTTTCTCTAAACTTACAGCGATGAAACCATTGAAGTAGGGTTGAGGATCTTTTGGAACCTTGTCCCTAGATTCTTCTCCATGATTTCTTCCTTCCATTTCTTCAAAAATATCTCAAATCTCTCAAGAATGAAGTGCAAGGGAAGTAATTTTGATTGCTTGATTGTTAAGGAAGAAGATAGGTTGATTTAAAGGGGAAAATCATGTGAAAAACTAAAAATTTCTTGTTTTGCACGACCCAGTAACCGTGGCGCTTAGGCGCCGGACCTATTGATACATAGTTGATTCTGGCGCTTAGGCGCCGAATTCTGGCGCCTAGGCGCCGGAACTATGTTCAACTCCGTTTCGCCTAATCGTCAAATTTCAAAATTTTGTTCTCCAAGATAGGTAAATTATACTGGTAAGAGTAATTTAAACTCAATAACTCTCATATTATACTATCATAATGAAGGTTAACTTGATCTCCTTTTTACTCATTTTCAGAATAGAGTGATCCTATTTTTAAATCTTACATACTTCAAAATAATTTTTAGCCTAAGTCATCAAAGACTTATAAGCAATAAATTTTTCTAAAGAATTATAAAATTAATTAAGATCGAGGCATAACCTTACATCAAAATACAAAAAAAACACTCAAAACAAAAGATAATTATGGGTTGCCTCCCACAAAGTGCTTGGTTTAACGTCGTCAGCCAGACTTAAGTAAATCTTTAATCAGGTTGACTCAATTCATAAGCCTCTTTATAAATCTTTTTAATATCTCCCAAATAAGGCTTCAATCTTACTCCATTTACTTTAAAAATTTTTCCTGTTTTGGGATCTTTAATATCCACAGCTCCATAATGGTATACTTTCTCAACTAAATAGGGTACAATCCATTTAAATCTTAATTTTCCAAGAAAGTCTTAAACGAGAATTAAACAGTAATACTTTTTGTCTAGGCTCAAAATTTTTTCCTGAAATTTTCTTATCATGCAACATCTTCTTTTTCTCTTTATAAATTCTCGTATTTTCATACGATTCGTTTCTTATTTCTTCCATCTCATTAAGTTGCAATAATCATTTTTCTCCTGCTTTATTCAAATTAAAATTAAACTACTTTATCGCCCAATAAGCTCTATGTTCAACTTCTACAGGTAAGTGACAATGTTTACCATAAATTAACCCGTAAGGTGACATTCTGATTGGTGTCTTATAAGCTGTTCTATAGGCTCATAATGCAGAATCAAGTCTATCAACTCACTAATTCTTATATTCCTGAAATGACTTCCACCATCAGTGATAATTACCTTAGGCATTCCAAATCTTGAAAATATCATTTTCTTTAAAAATTTAGAAACACTTTTGGAATCACAGTTTGGTAAAGCAACAACTTCAATCCACTTTGAAACATAATCAACTGCTAATAAAATATAAATTTTTCCAGATGATGGAACAAATGGTCCCATAAAGTCTAAACCCCACATATCAAAAATTTCAACTTCCAATATATAGTTTAAAGGCATTTCATCTTTCCTAGACATATTTCCCATCCTTTGACAAAGATCACATGTTTTCTCATATTGTCTCACATCTTTAAATAAGGTAGGCCAATAAAATCCAGAATTTAAAATTTTAAATGCAGTTTTATCTATGCCAAAGTGTCCTCCAAAATCAGAATCATGATATTTTTGAATAATAGCAAAAGTTTCCTCATAAGGTACACATCTTTGAATCATAGAATCTTTACCAATTTTAAATAAATGAGGTTCATCCCAAATATAAGATTTAGAATCATATTTAAATTTCTTAATAAATTTGTTAACCAAGTCATAAGGCAAAATTATGCTAACTAAATAATTAACAATATCAGCATACCAAGGTGTTTTGTATCTTTGAATAACATATAAAGATTCATCAGGGAATTCCTCATTTATATTTTCTTCCAAAATAATATCATTTTTAATTATAGACAAATGATCAGCAATTTGGTTTTCAGTTCCTTTTCTATTTACTATTTGAAAATCAAATTGTTGTAGAAGTAAAACCCATCTTATAAGTTTAGGTTTAGAATCCTTCATAGATAATAGAAATTTAATAGCAGAATGATCAGTATGAACTATGCATTTAGTACCAAGAAGATAGGGTCTAAATTTAACAAAGGCATATACTATAGCTAGAAGCTTTTTCTTAGTGGTAGTGTAATTTCTTTGTGTTTCAGTGAGAGTTTTGCTAGCATAATACACAACTTTGAAAACTTTCTCATATTTTTATCCTAATACAGCTCCAATTGCAAAATCACTTGCATCACACATTAATTCAAAAGATTTATTCCAGTCAGGTGCAACAATGATAGGTGCAGTTATTAATTTTTCTTTTAGAATATTAAAAGCATTAATACATTCTTTATTAAATTCAAATTTTGCATCTTTTTCTAATAAATGACAAAGATGTTTAGAAATTTTAGAAAAATCCTTCATGTATCTTCTATAAAATCCAGCATGACCTAGAAAGCTTCTCACATCAGTAACAATAGTAGGTGGTTGCAATTCAACAATAATTTTCACTTTTGCTTGATCTACTTCCAACTCTTTTTGTGATACTTTGTGACCAAGTATAATGCCTTCTGTGACCATGAATTGACATTTTTCCCAGTTAAGAACTAAATTTTTTTCTTCACATCTTTTCAGAACTTTGGCTATGTTTTCCAAACAAGATTCAAAAGAAGTTCTAAAGACTGAAAAATCATCCATGAATATTTTAATTCCTTTGGCAATCAAATCACAAAATATTGACATCATATATCTTTGAAAAGTTGCAGGTGCATTACATAAACCAAAAGACATTCTTCTAAAAGAAAATGTTCCATAAGGACTTGTAAATGTTGTCTTTTCTTGGTCCTCAGGAGTAATAAGTAATTGATGTTAACCAGAATATCCATCTAGAAAACAGAAATATGAGTGTCCCACTAATTTATCGAGCATTTAATCCAAGAAAGGTAAAGAAAAATGATCCTTTCTAGTGGCTTTATTTAATTTCCTATAGTCAATACAAATTTGCCATCCAATAACTTGTCTTGTAGGAATAAGTTCATTTTTATCATTAACAATGACAGTTACACCTCCTTTCTTTGGAACACAATGAATAGGACTTACCCATTGACTATCCGAAATAGGATAAATAATATCAGCATCGAACCATTTAATAATTTCTTTTTTAACAACATCTTTCATGATAGGATTTAATCTTCTTTGAGATTCTATAGTAGGTTTAAAATTTTCTTCCATTAAGATTCTATGCATGCAAATGGAAGAGCTTATTCCTCTTATATCAGCAATAGTCCAACCAAAAGCTTTCTTCTAATTCTTTAACACACCTAGTAGTTTTTCTTCTTGATCTTTACACAGTTCAGAAGAAATAATAACAGGTAAAGTTAACGAATTTCCAGGAAACACATATTTTAAATGGGAAGGTAACATTTTTAATTCCAGTTCAGGGGCTTTTTTAATTGAGGGTAAAAGTATATCATTTTGAGTTATGTGTAAAGTTTCCCAATTATCTTTAATAAAATGAGTCTCTTCTTGTTCTACTACTTCATCTTCATCAGTTAAAATTTCAAATTTTTATTTAGAAATGACTTTACATTTTTCTTGATAATGTTTTTGAATTAAATAATCAGTTATATCCATTCGATAACATTTCTCTTTATCAGGGTACTTCATTGATTTAAGAACATTGAATTTAATTTCTTGATCATTAACTCACATGGTTAGTTCTCCTTTTTACACATCAATCATAGCACGTCCGGTAGCTAGAAAAGGTCTCCCTAAAATAATTGGTATCTCTTTATCTTCTTCCATATCAAGTACTATGAAATCTACAGGGAAGAAAAATTTATCCACTTTAACAAGGATATCCTCTATAACTCCATTAGGAAATTAAATAAAGCAAACTGAAGGGTTACAGTGGTGCGAGTAATATCTCTTAAATCTAATCTTTGAAAGATAGAAAAAGGCATGAGATTAATACTTGCTCCTAAATCACATAAAGCTTTTCCACAAAATTTTTCTCCAATAGCACAGGGTATAGTGAAACTTCTAGGATCCTTAAGCTTTTCAGGTAATTTCTTTTGAATTATTGCACTGCATTCTTCACTTAATGAAACAGTTTCAAAAGCTTCAAATTTTCATTTTTTTTGCTTAAAATATCCTTAATAAATTTTGCGTAAGTTGGCATTTGTTCCAAAGCTTCAGCAAAAGGTATGTTAATAGTAAGTTTCTTAAAAATTTCAAAGAACTTAGAAAATTGATGATCTAATTTCTGCTGTTTAAGTCTTTGAGGAAAAGGTGGTGGTGGTTTTTCAACTTCCACATTAACAGGTATAACAATCTGATCTTGACTAAGAGAGAGAGTTTCTTTAGGTTTTTCAATCTCTTCAACCTCGATCTCTTTTTCAATTTCATTCTGCATTCTTTCTTTTAATTCCTTTCCACTTCTAAGTTGCACAACTTTAACTTGTTCATGTTCTTTTCCAGTTTCCTTTGGATTAATTTCAACATTACTAGGAAGTGTTCCTACGAGTACGTTATTAATTAAAGTAGCAATTGCCCCATTTGATTTTCAATATTACGAATAAGCAGTATTTTGATTTTGTAATTGATTATTCATTTGCATAATTAATTCTTCTATTGATAATTTTTTCTCGTTGATTATTAAATCCAGGAGGTTTATAATTTGAATTAACTTGATTATTCCAATTTCCAGTGGGATGAGATTGATTATTACCCCATTGTTGTTGTGAATTATTCGAGTTAAAATGAGGATGATTTTTCCACCCAGGATTATAATAATTTGAATAAGGATTATTATTACTTGCAATTGCTTGTAATGTTTCAATAGTTTGAGAATCTTCAATATTAACAGAGTTATTATGCGAAATATTAATTGTAAAATTATCTAATTTCTTAGACATTGCCGAACTTGTGAAGCTAAGATAGAAATGGCTTCATTATCGTGAATACTGGCCATCTTTTTAGGATTAATCCTTTCGGAAGGCCATTGAAAATTGTTATTAGCCATTTCTTCAATTAAAGTGTAAGCTTATTCAAATGATTTAGATATTAAATAACCTCCAGCAGCAGCATCAATAATTGATTTTAAAGATTCAGTTAATCCATTATAAAATAATTGAATAATCAACCAATCAGGAAAAACATGATGAGGACATTTTCTTAATAGTTCTTTAAATCTTTCCCATGTTTCATAAATTGTCTCCCAGTCAAATTGACTAAACGAAGTAATATCATTTCTTAATTTAGCAATTTTAGAAGGAGGAAAATATTTAGCAAGGAATTTTTGTGTCATTTCAGCCCATGTTTTAATAGAACCAGCCGCTAATAAGTTTAACCACATCTTTTCTTTATCTCTTAAAGAAAAAGGAAAGAGTCTAAGTCTAATAGCATCATCAGAAACATTGTTATATTTAAAGGTAGCACAAAGTTCTAAAAAACTAACAAGATATAAATTTGGATCCTCATTTGGTGATCCACCAAATTGATTGTTTTGCACCATTTGAATAATAGACGGTTTAAGTTCAAAAGAATTAGCATCTAGAGTAGGTATTTGAATACTACTACGAAGTTCATTAACTGTAAGGTTAGCATAATATCTTAATGGTTTATAAACATTTTCATCATTAAGTTCAATTGGATTTTTTAAAGTAGCCATTTCTTGAAATTTTTGAATTTGTTTCCCCTTTTTAATTTTTGTAGTTGTTCTTTCTAATTCAGAATCTAAAGGTATTAATCCTTAAGAACCAAATCTTCACATAAAACAAGGAATAAAAAATATATCTTTTTTTATAATAATTTATTTATATATTTTTTTAATTTTTTATTTTTTATAGGAAAATTTATACTATTCTCTTTCTTTTTTCCCCTACAACGGCGCCAAAAACTTTGCCCGACCCTCAATAATGCAGTAATATTCACTTCCAATAGATAGCTAAAAACTTGACTCAATTTATAAATAGCGGCTAGTATATAAAATTAATATGATGTAAATTTAGAAAATACTTTTACACACTAGGGGTACTAGGCAAGTATACGAATCGTTTCAAGTAATATAGGGCTTTGAAACAAAGACCCCAGTATCGATCCCACAGGGAAGAATTATAGTGACAAATTTTCTAAAAAATAAATAAATATATATATTTCTATATTTTAATTTAATTATAAATTACTATTAATTTACTAGATGCAAATAAAGAAAACAATAATAAGAAAATGATTTATGAAAACTATATAAAATAAACAACTTTCTTCCCTTTAATTAATCTAAGATTTTTAAGATAATTTAATATTCGTTGGAGAATCTGATTTATGCTATTGTGTCAAATAGAAGCATTCTTATTCTTTACCCTTTGATCCAGGTGCAAAGAACATTGGCTAATTTACAGAACAGGTCCGAATGTATTGTTAGTAGAATGGGTTAATCTAGGTTCACACTTCTAGATGTCCAAGGGTGGCTATGGTCGGCCCTACTTGTGACCCTTTCCTAATGTATAAATCAAATTATAAGAATTTAGTCTCGTCACTCTAAAAACTTATCAATTCTACGCCCTTTAAATCTTATCTTCCTATTTATTTGCACTTCACCTTGAATAGCTTCGCACATGGCCTTCAACTACCCAAGGATTCATGTGACATTTACAAGTTACGAGTTCTTCTCCTTCAAGGTCTCAAAACTCTTCAACAGGTTTTAACAATTTAAATGGCCAATTTAAAAAGTAAATTAAGATCAAGTATTAATGTCATCACAATGTTTTGAAAATATTTTGAATTTCAAATCTCCGTCGAATCTTTATATTATCTTATCTATCTCTTCATAATTGAAGGAAGAAAGTAAACTAACTACTGAGAACACATTGAAAATAAATATCAAAACATGATAAATAAAGCTTAAATCAAATATAAAAATACTTATCTCAAATATTTCTTCTACAGATCATCTGATTCCTACTGGCTCCATGGTGTAATGAACTCCAGATGCAACAACTTAAAAATAAACTCACTAGAATAAACAAAAGTGGCCCTAAATTTCTCTCTCTATTTCTCTCTCTAAGGATGAGAGATCCTAAAGTGGATAAGAGAAAGGGTTAAAATGGGAGGGGCACGTTTTCTAAAGAAATGGACCCCTATTTATAGGTTTCGAGGGTTGCCTTGAGGACCTCTTCAAAACATGTCCACATTCAATGGATCTTCTAGAAGGTCGGTCTGGCGCCAAGGCGTCGGAAGCTGGCACCTAGGCGCCGGACACCGCATCCAGCTCTTCGCACCTCTTCACTTTTGCTCGCACCTCTTCGCGATTAGAACCATTTTGGAACGTCCGAATGCAATGTATCACATGTCCTATTAACAAGGAACAACTGTCAGTCTTCTAGAATGTCCAATAACCGCTCACTCCGTCAAAATAACTGATCAAACATTGTCAAAACTTGACAGTTTTTGTATCGAGTCTGGCGCTTAGGCCCAAGCTTCTGGCTCCTAGGTGCCGGGCCATATTTTTTATACTTTTTGTATTTTGCTCCATTTTTGCTCCTTTTTGCTCCTTTTTCCTTTTTAGACCTTTTTGCATCACCTACATCAGAAAACACAAAAAATACCTTTCATTAAAGCATAATATCCTTAGAAATTAATAAGAATTAAGACATAAAGAAATAGGTATTTTTTTTATAGATCAGGCATGCCAATGATAGCCGTGGAGTTTTAAAGCTTTCAAAAGCTTTGTTACTATGAGATTTCCCCTCGCAACCTCCTCTTTTTTTTCTCTTCTTTCATTTTCTTCCTCTTTTTTTTGTCTTTCTTTCTTTCCCTTTCACATGTTAAACATTACTACAAGCCTCAAATGTAACAAAAAATCTTGAAATAGGAAAGAAAAAGAAGAACAACCAAGTTAACTCAATCTTTTTCCATGAAGCGTAGCTCCAAAGCCTAACCACTAACTCAAAAATTTTGCCATGTAAAATAATTTCAAAGCCCAACCATAAACTCAAAATTTAGCCATGTAATTTCTTAGCTAAAAGCTACAAAAAAAAAATTAATCAATGGGAGGGGAAATTTATACCTTGATGGCCGACACAAGCAACCAAGCCAAAGGGACAAGCAAAAATGCTAAAGAACCTAGCCCAAATAAGGAACAAACAAGTGTTTTACCCTAGCATTGAATCAAGGAAAATTTGGACAGCACCTCCCCTCTTCGTTGTAAATTTCCACCAACCAAAAAGAAACAAATAAATGAGGGGCTATTTTATAGCCAAAATAAAGAAGAAGAAGAAGAAGAAGAAGCCCCCCAAATTACCTGTGGGTAAAAACCATTGGTATAAGAGGTGTGCAGCCATGAAGGTGATGGTGACAAGAAAATCGTAGAAAAGAGGTGACAACTCCATGTAGGAGGTGATGACTCTGGCGTGAGATGGGATGGAGGACAGGGAGACAGAAATATCAGGGTGCAGGTGGAGGCCATGGCCTTTCTCATGAAATAGAGGTGAGAGGGGGTCGGCCATGGCTATTCTCAAAAATGAGGAGGGGGGGGGCTAGGGCTAGGCATGCCCGTGAGTTTATAGGGATTTAGGTGTTTTTTATAACAAGTATTATTTTAATATTTAATTATTTAACAAAAATCACGCCGAATTTTGAGCTGTTTTCTCATGCATAAAAATATATTAAGTTGTATGCCCTATTCAAGTAATTTCGTTGTTCCCGACGCGCTGGCACAGTCTATTTCGCGAACTAAAGTCGTTCGGGCAACTTTGTCATCGAGGGGGTCAAATATGCGCCGCATTCGAATCGTCTCAAAATTCTGGCTCGTCATCGATCATTTTGAAAATTGGATTTCTGTTTTGAAAAATTGTGAAGTATTTGGAAGATTTTAGGAATTTTGGGATTTTTTGGAATTTTTGGAATTTTGGGCTAGGAGGGGTATTTTGGTAATATTGGGGATTTTTGGGGTAGGTAGTCAAAAAGCTGAACTAAATCCTTGGCATAGTTTAAAATGAAATTTGGAGTCGAATGATAGTGTCCGTGGGAGTTTCTGATCAAAGCGGAAGGTTTTATAAATCTAGAATGCTTTTTAAGTATTAGTCATATTTGGTGTCAAGGTGACCAAAGGTAGCTCAGAAGTATGACATGTTTACAATAAACATTCTCAGTGTGGCATGGGGAATGTTCTGGAATAGTTTTTAGAGAGCTTGGGTGATTCTAGACAAATTTGGAAATTCGGGCCTTTTCAGGGGCAATTTGGTAATTTGGGGTCAAACATGAAATTTTGAGGAAATTGAAATGGCTTGAAGGTAAGAAGAATGGGAACATTCTGGCTGAGTCATGGACTAAGGAAAACCCTTTTTTGCTCCTTTATGTGTTGGTCCTAGACATTTTAGCTATGGGCTTAAAGTTGGTGGGACCACCCATATGAGTTTCCAAAGAATTAAGGAATCAAAATGGGATGTGTTTCATTAGAATTGTGAGTATAAAGTGTGATGTGTAGGTGTAAATGTAGGTCTGATTGTGCTCCAAACCTCCCAGGGTTTACCCTAAGGCCTAACCACCTATAGGAATCCCACTTGGACTTCCCTATGCTTGGTATCTTCCTCCCAAAAGTTGGAGGTTAGGCTTGAAGCATATGAAAATTCCAAGTGAGGGAAAAAATCATGTGGAATTTCTATATGGTAGGGTTCCATTGCTACTCTTCTAAGAAAGTAGCTAAGAGAATCCTATGGCTAGACCCTAGGCTTTCTAAGGAGAGTTTAAACCTCAACCAAAAGTTAGGTCAACAAATTTACCCCCAATAGGTGTGGTGTGCGAGAAGAGAACCCCATACGTATTGGTGTTGACCGATGGGATCAACAAAACCAAGACAACTGTATGAGCAAAAGCTCAAGACAGGACATAGAATCAAGTGAGAAATTATCTGTTGGGGATTGAACTTCCACTGGGGAAGAGAAAACTCTGGCTGGGGAATAGTGGGTGAAAACCTTCAATGTGCAACAAAGAATTCACTCTTCCATATTCTATTGGGGACCCGATTTGATATTATTTGATAACTTGAGTTTGGGTTTTCTAGAAGTAATTTGGAGTAATTTTTGTAATTTTGAATTTTAAGTTTTTCTTTCACAGTTGAGTTTGTGATTTCAATTTAATTCGAATGGGATTATCATCTTTTCGAACTGGGAATTTTGATTCAGAGTGTTGAAGGTAATTGAATGACCTTGCAACACTTAGGAAATATATGACATGTAGAAAGTGTATGGAAACTGTATGGGAAATGTAGGGTGATGTAAACTAAGTGTAAAAAATCGGACGATCCCGCACCGATCCCAAAATGTAAGATATGTAGGGAATGTATGGAAACTGTCTGAAAAATGTAGGGAAATGTAAAGTAAGTGTACAGAATTGGACGACCCTGCACCAATCCTAGAATGTATGACATGTAGGGAAAGTATGAAATGTATGAAAAATATTAGGAAATGTAAGGTAATTTTCAGTACTCGAACGAGTATGCACCGATCTTAGAATGTATGACATGTAGGGAATGTATGGAAACTGTATGGAAAATGTAGGGAAATGTAAGGTGAGTGTAAGGAATCAGATGACACTGCACCGATCCTAGAATGTATGATATGTAGAAAATGTTTGGAAACTATATAGAAAATGTAGGTAAATGTATGGTAAGTGTAAGGAATCAGACGTCCCTGCACCGATCCTAGAATGTATGACATGTAGGGAATGTTGGAAACTGTATGGAAAATGTAGGGAAATGGAAGGTAAGTGTAAGGAATCGGACGACCCTGAACCGATCTTAGAAACTATAAAATGTAGGGAATGTATGGAAACTATATGAAAAATGTAGTGAAAAGTAAGGTAAGTCTAAAGAGTCAGATGACCCTGCACCGATCCTAGAATGTATGACATTTAAGGAATGTATGGAAAATGTATGGAAAATGTTGGAAAATGTAAGGTAAGTGTAAGGAATCAGATAACCCTGCACCGTATCCTAGAATGTATGACATGTAGGGAATGTATGAAATGTTTGAAAAATGTTGGGTAATGTAATTAATCTTGTGGAATTTGAGTAGTGCTTGTGCAATTTGTGCAAGATGTACAAACATTTGTAAGATTCCTCGGATTTGAGTAGACTTGAAATCTATGAGGAGTGATGATGTGTGAAATAAAATAATCTATGAAGTGCTCTATTCGGAATGCATAACTTTTGGAACAACTCAGAGGCGTAAAATTTTGTAGAATGAATTTAGTTTTCAAATTTGTTTAGGTTCTCTTGATTTGGATTTTCCTCATCACGTTATTTCTCTTTTGTTCATGTATTTCACTTTGATTTGTTCGTAGATGTGCTAATTTCAATTTTTTTTATTTTTGTTTAGTTCATTCACGAGTTTTATTTTGACTCTGATTTTTTTCGTCACAAGTCTATGTACATGTTCATTTATTATTATTTGTTTCGTTCTTTGTTTGCTTTAATTCAAGACCTAAGTATGGCCCTGCAGCTTAACAGCTATTGTACAAAGGGGAACACTCTGCAAACTGAGAGAGTTGAAATAAAAAACTTCATTGATTTTATGAAAAGCATTGGTACAACGGATCAAGTGCCAGTGAGCATCTCAAAATTGATCAAGTACACATGCTTGAATGCAGTGGAACTGAAATATTCATCAAACTGATGATGGAGTAGTAGTAACTGCTGTAAGCTGATGCTGGAACTGGTAGAAATCTAGTGATGTCTGGTAAGCTACCCCGCGGAAAAGCCAACCTCCCAAAGGCTACGTTCCGGAACAAAAGATCCCTCACGATCACCCAGAGGTACTCTTGTCACAGCGATAACAGGCAGTAGCTCTCTAGCTCTGGTTCTGGCTTGTAGAAAAATTGTGTCTTATCTTCATCCATCCTTCAATACGTGATTGAGACCCTTTGTCCTCAGACCTCTGGGATACAGTGCTCTGTCAGATTTGCTCTATTTCCCTGAAGCACCAAAACTGATCCCACCGATAGAGCAATCATTGTTGTGCCTCTAAATTCTCCTGCCTCAACCATCTGAATCTCTCCTCCAAACAGGATGTCACTTTTGCTCATAAATGAGACTATAAAGAATGGTCTCAGGAAATCATGACTGTTGATATGAGGGGGAATGCAGTCCCTGTCCTCAAGATATTGTTGTCTTTGGGATAGTAAATTGTAGAGTATCTCCAATCTATCCCATGGTGTCTGACAAAATTGTTGATCTTTGTGCTCTTGAAGGCAGACCCATTATAGGAAATGATTCTGCACGATACTCCAAAGTAGTTGACGATCTGCTACTTAAAGAATTGTAAAACATGCTGAGCTATGACTTCTTGTAACTGCCCATTTGGAGACGTAGTCTGTAGCTGCGAGTATGAACCTATGTCCTTTGGAAGAAGGAGGGTCTATCAGACCCACAATATCCGTGGCCCAAGACTTGAATGGCCACGATGTGATCGTGGGGAGTAGAACATTCAGAGGTTGGTGCAAGACGACTCCTTGTACTTGACACTAGTGACATCTCTTAACTGTGTCCATGCAATCTGCCATCATTGCCGCCCAATAGTATCCTAGTCTTTTGATTTTCATTTTCATTTTTAGTCCTGACTAGTGCGCTCCACACAATCTGGCATGTACTTCTTTAACAATTTTTTGTGCCTCTGCTGTGCTTAAACATCTGAGTCACATCTAATCGAAGGATCTTCTATACAGAACATTGTTGATTACTGTGTATATCATTTCTCTTTTTTTTATCTGATGTGCTTCTGATTTGTCTTCAGGCAGCTTTCCAGTTTGCAATTATTCTATTAAAGGCTATCGCCATAGCCAATCTTCTATGTCTTCTGTCATTGTAGCTGCTAGTCTTTCATTTCCCAATTTGTATAGTGTCGAGGTCTATCTGTGACAGAACCAGATCTCCTTGTATTGTGATGTCAATAGAATCATCTTACAGACATGCAAACTCTTTAGCTAGCTTAGCTAAAGCGTCTGCGTAGGCATTATCTACTCGTGGAATCTTATAAAACATCACATTAGGGATTTGTTCCAACAATTTCATTGTGAATCTGTGGTAATATGCTAATCTTGGTTTGTAATCTTATATTGTTCGGCCACTTGCTGAATGATGAGCTGTGAGTTGCCATAAATGGCAATAATTATTATATCCTTTAAGACTGCCAATTCCAATCCCATGATTAGCACTTCATATTTTGCTTTGTTTTTGGTGCATGGTTCTCTCAAGTGTTAGGAGAACCTTAACATTTCCCGATCTGGCATTACGAAGATTTGACCGATCTCGGCCTCGCCTGGTATCACTGTATGATGTCTTCTATCTCTTCTGGCTGACGAGGCTCCATCAAAGTACATCTCCCAATGTTGAGCATTGAGGTTTTCTACTTGTATATCTGCTCATCTAGTAATTTATTATTTTTGCGGGACCCAGCTGGCAGTGGGTGTCGCGAGAAAGTCTGCTAAAATCTGCCCTTTGATAGTGCGAAGGGGCATGAAAGTTAAATCGAATTGCGATAAAATCATTAACAATCTTGTAAAATGTCTAGAAAGTGTGGGTCATGTCATCAAATATTATAATGGATTAACTTTTTAAATCAGCTAACCTTATGAGACAACATGTAATGTCTAAGCTTTTGAAAGGAAAAAAGTAAAGCTAGACAATGTTCCTTAATAGGAGGTACTTTACCTCCACCGGTAGACACCGACTCAGGTAGTAGAGTGTGTTTTCCTTACCCTCATCATTGTGTTGTGCTAGAAGAGCTTCGAGGGAGTCTTCTATTGCCTTGTATAAAGTATCAGCAGTCTACCCAGGATAGGGGCTGCTAAAATGGGTGGTGTCATAAGATACCGCTTGATATCTTCAAAGGCATGCTAGCATTTCTCTTCCAAAATAAATTTGGCATCCTTTCTAATTAATGTCGAGGAAGGCTAACACCTTCCAGATAGATTAAATATAAAGCATCTTAGGTATGCCTATTTTTCTTTAAAGGAACATAGTTACTTTAATGTTTTGGGAGGAGGCATTTCTAAGATAGCTTTAATCTTCTCTTGATCAATTTTTATTCCCCGAAGACAGACAACGAATTCTAGAAATTTCCAGAGGTAACGCCAAAGGCTCACTGTAAGGGATTCATCTTGAGATTGTATTATCGTAATCGTTCGAACACAATCCTCAAGTCACATAAGTGGTTTTGCTTTACTTTGATTTTGATAACCAGTTCGTCCACGTAGTATTCTACTTAGTTATGGATGAGGTCATCGAAAATCGTTGTCATTGTTTGTTGGTAGGTTGCTCTGGCTTTCCTCAACCCGAACGACATTACGGTATAACAATAGATTCCAATCGGTGTTTTGAAAGCTGTAAGTGTTGCATCTTTTGGAGCCATCTTGATCTAATTATATCCTGACGATACATCCATGAAGGAGAAAATCTCATGCGACGATGCAATGTTAACCATCAATTCTGGTATCGATAACGAAAACTCATCCTTTGGACATGCTTTGTTCAAATCCCTGAAGTCGACGCACACTTGAATCTGTCCATTCTTCTTCTTAACTCTCACAACATTGGCTAACCAAGTCGGTTATTGCTCTTCTCGGACAAAATTAGCTTCTATTAATTTCTTTATCTCTGTTGTAATTTGTTGTTCTATATCAAGATGCATTTTTTGTGGAGCATGTTTTACTTAAGTTGTATTTTGATCCACTCCAAGGTTATGAACTGTAACTTCTGGGGATAACCCTGGCATTTCATCATAGCTCAAAGAAAAGTAATCCTTGCATTCTGACAATAGCCTGACCAAGTCTATAACCTCTTCTTTGTTGAGTAATGAACTTATGAAATTTGGTCGGGGTCACTACTCAGTCTCGAGGTTGATTTAAGGATTGTTTTGGGAATCAAAGTGGGAGTTAGATTGGTCATGACTAGGTATGTCGTCAGTAAAGACAACCAGAACACAATCGAAATCAAAACCATTAGATTCAAAAAGCCTGATGGGCGTCGAGATTATGGTACAATGTAAGAGGTTCGAGTAATCCCCAAATCTGAGACAACCAATCTAACAGGGGTAGCCTCTATCCTACCCTTCGTGCTATCATCCTTAGTTCCTCTTACGATCTCTTTCTTGTTTTCCCTTTGTTGTCGTGATGGCACTCCTGTCGCAATCTTCATCTATGACTAGGCTGGCGGCAAACTCTGGGTGGCAACTTCATTTTAATTCGACTGAATTGGATCCAAAAACTCACTTGAGATCGTCCCAGGTCGTGTTCCATCCTCCTTCACTGGTGTATGGATTTAACTGAGAGATCAGCTTGGCCGAAACCATATTTATAGAACCTCTCGCAGGTTCTTTTAAATATTCTTTCTGGATTGTGATGTTTCCTTTTTGTAATTCCTTTCGAGCCAATCCTTGAAAATGAAACATCCACCTATCATATATCTAAGTATCCTGTGGTAAAGACATTAATTGGGTTGATCTTACTTATTGACTTCTTCTAGTTTCTTTGGCTCAAGCAACCTGAATTCTGGTTTCTTTATCAGACTTCAGAACATCTTTGGCACAACGCCATCTCTGAGGGAGTAGTTCTTGTTTAACCATTCTGCTGTTGTCTGACTTCGTCTGATGTCTGTCTGATGCTGCGCTTGTTGGGAGAACTACTGGCCAGGCTGACTGTATTATTACAGATGGGACTGGTCGTGCTGCAGCTGAGACTAAGCATACTACAGAGGATAATGACTGTACTTTGGAGGATGTTGACTGTAGTGAGGCTCTTGATCTGGATGTATCCTCATTGGCTTCTTCTCTTTGTCAACCGTCGCCACTACACCTAATATCTTCTCAAATTCTTTGAATGGTCTTACTTTCTCCATTTTCTCTGAAGACTCCATGTGCTTGAGTTCATCTTGCAGACTGCTTGCCTTACTAAGTAGCTTCTCAAAGAATTTAATGGTAAGACCTTTGAGCATAAAAGCCACTTGACCGTGGATATTCTTGAGTAATATCTCGATCGTGTGCTGCTCTTGTAGTTGAGGCTCACATTTCAAGCTAAGGTTTCTCCATCTAAGAATGTAATCGTCCAAGGATTCATGGGGTTTCTGTCACTACACTACGAGATCTCCAATGGTGATGTGATACCGTGCACCGGCAAACCTCTTGACAGACAAGTTTTCCATTTCAGCGAACATCTTCACTGATCCATTAGGCAGTTATGCGTACCAGTCAAAAGCTATTCCTAACAAACTGCTAACAAACTGACATAAAAGTGGCACATCGCTTCCTCCTGTATTACAACAACTGCCTCTGAAATGGGCGATGTGCTGGCGGTGATTCTCGGTGCCATCAAATGTCTTGAAGGTCAGAGGTACGAAGCCTGTGGGATAGGGTACGGCATCGAACTCGTCTAGGTAGGGCTACCGTTTGAAATTGATGTGCCGCCCTTGGACTGAGCTAAGATCTCTCAAACCTGCTGCTCAATCATTTGCTTAATATATTTTTCTGGCAAATTAGAAGCTGGATCTTTCTTTTGTTGTTCTTCTGCACTGACAAAGATGACTTCTCTTCTTTCATCCGTAATGTGTACAATTTTTGGTTGATTGAATTCCAGAGATGCTGTGGGTCGTGACTGTGTCTGTTCATGTACTGTAGCCATTGATGTCATGGCGGTGGTCATCTCTTCCATTCCTTTCTATACCCAAAGTATATGTTCATCTCGGGTCTGGATAGCCTTTTAGTATTCCTCCACAGAGTTCTTCTCAGTAAGAAGAACTTCGCGTAGCTGAGGTGGCCCTATATTCTAACATGTTGATCTCTATGAATGCGTCCATGTGGTCTGACATGTAAAAATCCTCATCATCGACATCTAGTCCTTGTTCCTTTGCTAGTTTTGTAATTTCCTCATGGAGTTTCTGGACATTGTCTTTTATCATCTTTCCTTTTACTGACTGGAGATCTGATGGTCTTTTTGCCATTGATTCTGAGGCAACAGTGGTAGTGGCCACAGGAATATATGACTCATGATCCATATTGTGGTTGATAGACTTCTCTGATGGCACTAGTGCAACAACCTTTAGTATCCACATCTTTCTTTTCGAACCTTATGTCTTGAGGTGGAGTGCCTCAGTATGGACATCAGAGTGAGGAAAAGAGGTGTGTTGTCCAAGGTGCAGGCCATGTGCAAAGGAACGAAATCCTCTCTCGTTGTTTTTTGAGAGGTATCTCTCTTGAGTTGTAGCAGGTGATATTTTCGGACCCAATCCATACTTGACTGGCCTACGTCTGACGCGAGCTAGAGCGGCAGCAGCTGTATCCATACTGCTAGTAGTGGTAATGTGTTCTCCTAAATGAAACCTTGCTAGGACACGGGCTGACAGTGTCTCGAACTTCTCCTTTCTTAAATTTTTTTTTCATCTTGGGGGAAACTTCACATCCTATCATCTTGAGCAGACGGTATCAGAGCATCCTTCACTTTTTATGAGTTTATGAAAAATGGTACGAACATAGGTGGCAATTGAGGGCTCCTCCCTCACCTCATCACATTTGTGAGTAACCAACGGTAGTGTGGCAGCAATTTGGTGGAGACTCTCATCTCCGGTGGTATCCACTAGTGGATGGAACCTGCTTCCTCGGATGAGAGGAGCTATTTTCGGTACACCAGTTCCTCCTGATGAGGATTCTCATTCGTAGCTGGCAAACTGGCAATTCTGGCCTTGGTGGCCCTTGAATGTTTGCGGCGGGGATTCCTCCTCTGACTCTTTGTCGACAAATCGACCCTGAAACAAGATCCAGCTTCAAAAACTAGCGAAACAAAGAAGCCTTCCTCAATATCCTCATGCAGAACTTCCTTTCCATTTGTGGATGGGAAGGTAGGGGTAGTTACAGTGAATCTCGTGATAGCAGGAGCGACAGACTGCCTGGGTAAAAAAACGGTTGACTTAACAGAAGCAGGAGTTCATCTTCTTGACGACAGGAAAATCCTAGTGGGAGTTAAAGTTTAACTCAGTAGAAGGCCTTTGAACCTCAGGGGCTACAACTTTAAGTATGACAAATGGAGCTTTTCAAAAGACGACCTCGAACTGATTGAAGCCGGCTACGAACTGAATTGTGGGGGCATTAAGACGAGCTTCATGGGAAGTAGGCAAGTTGCAAAAGAATGCGAACGTGAGGGACAACATTGTTTATGTCGATCACAAAAAAGAAAACAGTTCCTAGAATTAGTGAATGGGCCAAAACCTTGCAGTTGTAATGTAAACACTACAAGTTAGCGAAGGTTAATCTGTGAACTCGGAAGCTTCTTTTTTCACTTTCATGTTGTTTTGTTCTTAAAAGTACTTAACTTTTTTTATGTATTTTTCAACTTTGTTGTTGTTTTAGAGAAGTTCGAATTTAGAAAGATTTTGAGATTCAAAAAGGATGCAAAGTAGCAAAGTTATGCCCGATGGGTGAGAAGGATAAGTGAAGTGTAGGATCCGGTCCGAGACCCTCTTCATAACGTACCTCGCTCTGGTGGAACTTGTCCACTGACACACTTATTGGGGGTCTGACCCCACAAAATCAAAGAAAAATCCTAAAAGCCTTCGGACCCTTTCATTTAAAAATGATTTAAACAAATGGTCCTGAAGTTAAGGAGAGTCGATCATACATTCCCAAGAAATAAATGGGTGAAGCATATCAATGGAAGAATGGTAGTCTGACTTATGAGGGACATAGACACATTACCGATGTGTAAAAATAAGTCTCCTGATCTATAAGAAAAGAGAAATCATTCCCAGTGGAGTCATCAGAAGCAGTCGGTGCATTTTTATGTTTTACAAGTTGCCCAGTAGAAGTTATCGAGCAGGAATCAAAATCCCACGGCCCACTTCGGAAGGACTTTTAATTTAAGTATAAATTTAATTTTGGGAAACATATAAAGTCAAATTGATCTCATATCTCTAATAGTTTAAACAATCGAGCACTACACAGCAAGCTACGCATCTATCATGAAAGATAGGAACGTTGCTTAATAGTGCGACTCGATTAAAAAAACTAGAAAATTAATGACATTTGTTTGGTCTGCAAAACCTGTATTTTGACTGATAGATTCCCATATTTAATACAAAAATAAACTAAATAGGGTTTTGTATTAATATTGGGTTCGTTTAAGTTTCTTATAAGGGCAAGCCCCTATATTAATTACATCTTAGATAGCCGAAGTTACCTAAGTAAACTTTCGATAATAATCAGAAAATAAATTTTTACTACTTCAAGAGGGTAAAGATTTTTTAACAAAATTGTGGTGATCATAATCCAATGAGTGAAAGGTTCAAATTTTGAAAAAATTAATTGTAGGAATCCAAAGGAGGAATAACTAGGGATGTCATGGATCCAAGAGGAAATCTTGGCGACTTCCCGATCTATCCTATTATTTGGCTTCATTTCGAGAAAATTTCTTGTATGTTTCATCCTGCCAATTTTATTTCTTTAGGATTTACATTCACTTGATATCAATCATGTGAATAAGCTGGATGTTGGGAGGATGTATGTCATATCAGATGACAACCTCGAAAACCTAAAACTAGTTGGGGCTTATATCGCACTAGGAGCAAAGGCCCAACAGATAAGGTGAGGGTTTATGCCACTCTAGGCAAGCTACCTCGAAGTCCTATAGCTTCTGCTTATTTTCAAGGAAGAGAGTTGTCATTTTATATCTGTTGTTTGCTCTCTCGAACATGTTCTTCCACGACTTTGATCGTGTTGCCCACGGTGTATGCCCCGAGCTCCTTGTTCTTGCAGAATGTTTAGTTTAAGAAGTGACAATCAATGGGATGAGAGAAGTGTCATGTTCTAGAATTGGTTGAATGTTTAGATGTCTTAATGGCTTATTATGGGGGGGGGTTCAGTTGATTATAGCGACACCGGTTAGTACCCATAGTTCCCTCATTCTGGCGCCACTATTTTCATCTAATTTGCTTAGTCCAAATAAATTTATTAAATCCAATTAAATGGATTCCATACTTTCATTCAGACCGTGAGAAATATCGTTAGCAACACATATGTTACCTCCTCCGAGGTATTCTCGGTCATCCAATGAGACGTTTCATTTTAGTTGTGATTGTAAGTTTTGTTGTTGTTTGTGATTAAATTTTGAGTTGTTTTATATTTATAATATTGTGGGATGAATTTAGTTTTGTGTTTTGTCTTCTGGAGCTAGCCTAACAGTTCTAGTTTTGAATTGCAAGTATTGTTTTTTTTTATACATGCAAGTCAAATAACTAAAGAAATGTGAGCCAAACAATCAAGCTCAAGCAAGCCCTTTACTCCCTTTCTCTTTTCACTTGAAAGCAACAAAAATGTGCCCACCAATGCAGATTTTAAGTAAGGCCAGCAAAGACGTTAACTAAATTAATGTAAAAGGTGCCCAACAATACAGATTTGAAGTAAGGGCAACAAAGACATAACTTAAGCTAATGTAAGAGGTTCTAAATATGCATAACCCTTAAAGTGTAACACATCAACATATAAGGACAATAGAGAAAATTTGAAGCATGCCATATAAAACGATTCACCTTAATTTTCCACATTAAATCAACATGGACTTAATACCACTTTCATGAAGTAACAATAGAGCATGAAATAAGAGTGGAGGAGGGTAGTAAGCATGTAAAAAGTGAAGTTTAGGTGGTAAACATGTGAGTGTTTAAAGAGATGAATGATGTATATGTGAAAAGTGAAGTTTATCTGTGAAGCGTGTATATACATCAAAATTTGAGTGATGTGTAAGTGAAAAGTGAAGTTTATGTTTGAATAATGTAATACTTCAAATATCGAGTGACATGTATGTGAAAGGTGAAATGTAGGTGTTAAGCATGCAAATACTTTAACCATAAAGTGAGTTGTATGTAAAAGGTGAAATGTAGGTCTTAAGCATGTAAATACTTAACCATAATGTGACATGTATGTAAAAGGTGAAATTTAGGTGTTAAGCATTGTTTACAAAATCATAAGATAATGAAGAACACAATACTTAGCTTTTTCCCCTTGAAAGAAAGATGAAAATCTCTTCCACAAAGTTTCCCGCAGAACCATGAATGCTAGAACATTCCCTTACAGATTCCCTCAAAATCCCCTCACCAATCTCTCCAAAAAGGTAAAAATCTACATTTCTACTCCTATTCTAAGATCTCTAAGCATTGTCCAAGTTTTTCCTATCTTTTCCCTTTTTTAGCTTCAAATTTGGTTTAAAATAGTGTAGGGACGAATTTCCCTAGAGGTACATGAAGAAAGCCTCCAGAAAGCGTCCAGATTTGATGTATATAGCCAAAAATCACCCAATTTTGCATCCAGGCCATCTATGGCACCGCCAGTACAGAATAGGGTGCTGCCGGTGCCATATTTTTTATGTTCTCAGGTTTCTGGTTCCGCTGATGCCAATTTGGGCGCCCCCGGCGATCATCCTGCGCAGCTCCACCATTTTGAACCATTTGGCTCCGTTTCAGCTCTAATTCGCCCAGTTTCAGTTGCGTTACGTTCCTAACAGATAGCCCTACAAAATAAAAATAAAAAATCTTTATTAAATTGTAATCTCATTGAAAAATATGCAAGAAGTGTAAAAAATATTAAGCATAGAAAGATTTATTGAAAGGTGTCAAGCCAAAATTTTTTTTCTTGCTCGTTTTTGGTCCAAATTGCGCCGCTTTTGCTTCTTTTTGCTCCAATCACCATTTATTGTACCTAAAATAAAAAAAAACATACAAAATAACTCTCTTTTAAAGTGTAATATCACCAAAAAAGAGTAAAATCATGTAGCAAAAACTATATATATTTTTGGTACATCAAGCATGTAAATACTTAACCATAAAGTGACATGTTTGTAAAAGCCCCAAGGCTACGACCATTCTCATTCTTCTCATTAAGGCTCATTTAGTTCTTGTCGTGACATTAATTCCCCAATTCTAAGTACACTAGGAAATGTATCTTAGGGGACAATTCTAAGTGACATAAATTGAAAAGATTACTCACATCAATAGGCAAGAAACATAAGTGGAAAACACCTCTTTTTGCATAGTATAAAGTGGAGCATGTGTAAAATTGAAGTTTGGGTGTTGTTCATGTGAATATTTTAAAATCCCAAAATTGCAAAAGTTTTACCAAATAATTTACATGTAGGCCTACAAATGCCAAGCAACATCAAATCTTGAAAGTTTCATGCAACGAAGGTAGTTGTAAAGTTATAAATTTCAAAGTAGGAAAATACATTAAATCACGACAATGTGGTGCTAAACTCAAAATAGTGTTTGGGTGAACAAGGGACAAGTAACTAGAACATGAAGCCTAGCTCAAGCTCTCCCTTCCTTCCTTTCTTTCCCTTTCACTTTTTTCTTTTCTCCACACTTCTTTCTTTTTCTTTTCTTTCATGAAAGACAAGATGATACAACTTAATATTCCAAACAAAATAGTAGATCACCTTAGTTATGCATAAAATCATGTTTTAGAGCTAGGAAGAGGAAGCACATCATACACATATGTATACTCCATAAAGATGCCAACTCCCAAAGCTTCCAGAGCCCATTGACATATTAGTAAAGAGAATAAAGGTTTCCATTTAAAAATTTACATTTAAATCATAAAACCAAAGTCATATGTCTCCCCGAGAAGGGGTCTCGGCTGTGCCACATAACAAACCCCAAAATAGCCCAAAATATTTTTGAAATGTAGTCCAAAAGCTGTTCAAAAAAAGTCCAAAACAGTGTCGAAAAGCTGCCCAAATTAGGCTCAAGATGCAATCCAAAAACTACTCAAAATGGACCCAAAATGATGTAATCCGAAAATGCCCAAAATCGGCTTAAAACTCGTCATTTTTTTTAATAAATTTCAGCAATGAAATCATGATTTAGAGTACGAGTATGAAGGTAAAAGAGCCTCCAAATAAGAAAGTTTTAAGGTATCTCTACACATGTTCAAGCATATTCCAAATTTCGGTAATGAGAATAAAGCACAACCAAGAAACTTTGAGATATTAAAAATGCTTAAGGTGATGCTAGCATGAAGCCACCCCTCAAATTTCAGATTTTTGCAAAACATAAACACCAAAATTTTCAAAATCCTTATAAACAAAACACCCAAAATTTCAAATTTCTAAAATCATTAAGGAAAGCATCAAATTTCCATGTATTTACATACATAACACTAAAATTCTTATGCTTTTACATATTTAACCCCTAAATTTTATTTTCACATAACACCACATCAGAAATAAGACCATCCCCTCTTTTTTTGATGTATCATGGAAGATTTAGATGTTAAACATGTAAATACTCAAAAATGAATTGTATGTATGTAAAAAGGTGAAATTTAGATATTAAACATGTAATTACTTCAAAAATTAGGTGGAATGTACGTAAGAAGTGAAGTTTAGCCACATCTGTCCATCAAGAAAACCTCTAAAAAATATGACATACCAACCTCATGTAACAATAGAGGATTTACAAGTTAAAAAGAAAACTAGCTAAGAATATTCTTCCCCCAACCATTTCTTTTTACTTCCTTCACAAGCATACACCTCACAAAGAAGTAAAAATATCAAAAGAAAACTTCCAAGTAAAGCATGCCATACATCAAATGATGCTAGTAGTGAAAATAAGGCATTTCATGTAAAGTTCCTACTTAGCCTTTGAAGGTAAAGCCATGTTTATTTAGTGTCATTTCAAGAAAGGAAAGCATATAACTTGCCATGAAGAAATGTAAAGAGCGCAATCAACAAGTGAAGCCAAGCAATACCTTATGTTTTAACATGCCTAAAAACCATGTAGTGGGGCTAAAAAAAAGATATAGAACATCATGCATATGCACTTCAAAAAGAGGTAAGCTCTCAAAGCTTTTTAATAGAAACACATTATACTTAGGGATGCTTTAGAAATATAAAGAGAAACATGTAATTTAAAGCCTTAAACTAAAATTTAATCTTAAAGCCATATGCACATGCCTACACCTCTTCGAAGGAGCAAAGTCCTAAAGCTAAACATGTTAGGTAGCATAGGTGAAGCATGCCAACTTTTCCAAATAACATTAGCCAAACCTAAAGTATTTTGCCAACATCAGATGAAGCATGACAAATCTTTTAAGTAAGGTATGTCAAACTTAGAAAATCGTGAGTAGAGAAAGCATAGCATGCCAAATCTTCTAAGTAAAGTGAGCTAGTAACATGAATAAAAGAGGGGGCAAACACATGCACCAATTTGAATAAGAGCATGCGAGGCCTAGCACATGTCAAGTATAGCATTTCCAAGTCTTTAAAACCCATAAAAAGCGTGCATTTTCAGATTTTACTCTCTCTCTCTTTTTCTTTTAAAAATCACCATAGGCATCCAAAACCAAAAGTGTGCATGTAGAAAATTCAAGGCTAATTTAAAAGAGGGCCAATCATATGCATAAACTTCCAATATGTAAGACATTAGAGAAAGTGTAGAACATTGTTGACCTTATTTTTTGATGAGGTCTTCTCTTCTATAGTACTTAGGATCTAGCCTTAGGCCTTTCCTTTGACTATCTTAGAGGATTAGAATTGGGACCCACCACTTAGAAATTCAAACCACTTCTTAACTCCCTGCAAACTCCACAAACTTGAATATAGACCCCTAATCACCTAGAGGGTTGAAATCAAATGTGGAAGTTTAAAGGATGAGTTCCTATAGGACTCTTTGGCCTTAGGACTACCCTGGGTGGCCTGGTCTGGTGAAGGGCTGACTTACACACACACTAAACTTATACACTACACTTTTACACACCTCCTAAAACCACACCCATACCCAACTTGACCTCCTGACTCATGTAGGTGATTCACATGGATGGTCCTTAACCCCTAAGCCCTTGGCTAAGAGGGTTAGGAACAACATAGTGGGTGCCTCAAATGAGTCCCTTCGTGGCTCTTGTGGGCTTGATATGGCTTCATGGCTCAACCAAAATGATTTTAATCCACTTACATTCACCTAATCTTCAATTTTTCAAATTTTCAATTTTTGACCCCCGGGACCCTGGGTGCCTAGCCTACCCAAAGCCCTTGAAATCACCCAAATTTTTCAAAAATCCCAAATCATCCAAAATTCTCCAAAATTAACCTTTAACATTTCCACATCACTCAAATTGACCATCCATAGCCAAAAATATCAAAAATTCCAAAAATACCTCCCAATACCCTCCAAATACCCAAAATACCCCTCTTGACCCAAAAATCCAAAAATTCAGAAAATTCCTAGAAAATTCCAGAAAATCCAAAATATTCCCAATTTCATTTTTTTCAACTACACCATGGGCCAATTTTGTCAATTTACCCCACTTTTGTCAAAACCCCCAATTTGACCCATTTTAACCCAAAATGAACCCAATGTCAAGCCAAACCTACCCAATTGACCCAAATTCTGGTCCAATTCAATTCTAATCTTCAATTTAACATTCCCAACACCAATCTAGACCAGATCCAAGTCCAATTTGATTGACATTTGAACCCAATTTCACTTTTGGCCTTAAAGCCCAATTTGGACCCATGACCCAAACCTAATCCAAACTAACCCAATTCAACTCCAATTAACCCCAAATATTTTATAAACCTTCCCTAACATCCCCACAAACAAAACACTAACATGATTTGCCCAAAATTTAGACCCAAACCCCACTCAAATTCAACCCATAGCTAAAAGGCCCAATTTTGACCTAAACCCAAACCTAACCCAAATAAGCCCAAAACCCAAAATCAAAACCCAACCAAAGCCAAAACCTCTTTCAAACACTCCCATAAACACTTTTCAACATTAATTATACATTAATTTAAACCCTAGCCCAACATTAGCCCAATTTGGCCCACTTTGGCCCCTTTACCAAAAAAGCCCAAATTCAAACCAATTCTACTCCAAATCACACCAAATTGATTCCAAACCATTCATGAAACATCCCTAAACTAAACCCAAGATTTGTTTGGCATGGTTTTTCACAAAATTCTTCATCCAAAAGTTCATCCAAAGCCCACAAGACAATTCCTTCTCATCATCCACTTAATAAAATCATTCCCTAAAGTTTGAAACCTATGATTAAATCATTCCAAATTAGGCTTTATCCAAATTCCCACCAAAATGCCAAAATTCCTAAAATCCATTCCAATGAAATTGACTAAGCCATACCCAAGCCAAATACAAGCCATGAAGCCATCCTTCAGCCCCATGTAAAGCCATGAGAAGTTTGACATGTGACCATCCCATAAATGGCAAGAGGAGGAGCCTCTTTAAGGATTCTCTTAAAGGTGATTAAACCTTTTCATGCTTCCCCTAAACCATGTTTAAACTTAAACATGCTTGGATAGTGACTTCTCCCTGCTAATCTAGCTAACTCACCTGACATCCCTCAGCCCAAATTAGAGCTTGGAAAGTTGCACCCAACCTAAACCCATGGGATGACCAAACTGAGCCTAAAAGGGCCCCTTCCCCATTCCATTTTGAATAAAGCTTTCTACACATGGCCACTCTCCATTGCTTGCACCATTGCAAACCCCTAACCCTCCTAATGACAATAGTGACTTGACCCTGGCCGGCCAACCACCACAGCCGCCGGAAACCACCAGGCCGAGAGAACCCATGTGAGCCAAAGTTTGGAATTCCCACTTACTGAGCTGCCCCATGCCCAATGGCCATCATGGCTGTTCTTCCCTTAACCTAAGCAGCTGATCCCAAGCCTTAAACCCCCCTGGGAGGCCCTCCACCCTCTTCTATTTAAACCTCACCTCCTCTTGGCCATGGGAGGTGCTGAACCAGACCTTACTGAAACCCTGCCAAAATTGCTCCGAACACTCTCCATACTTAGAGCGAGTTGATCCCCAGGTGACAATTTGCCCTAATCCCCACCAACGGAGCCCAATTTCTCGACCAAAATTCCACCCAAAACCAGGACACTTCTCCACGGTGGATCAATCCTCAAATTGATTGATCCTACACCTTCACCAGACTAAGGGAAGAAGTCCACCAACAAAAGCCCCCTCTCCAGGCCACCCATCTGTTCCAGACTCCAAGCTTTGTGATCGGGCTTGGTCGAAATCATACTTAGACAATTCAGCAGGCCAAGGGACTTCATTTGGAGCTTGCTTGGACCCAATCAAAGGTGACACAACCCTTAGATTGAAGCCACACTTCTCTGAGCAAAGGTATGAGCTAACTCTTTATCCCGAGCTTCTGGAGATTCTCCATTTCGAATGCCTTAATTTCAATGCATGATCACCATATAGATGTATTCGTCTCTTCAAGACGAATCCATAGAGCACAAGAACACAAAAATCCGTTGAGAAATGAGTGAGTTCTTAGGGTTTTAGTGTGGACGGCTCTCGGGTGAGAACGGTTGGGGACGATGAACGGATGCCGTTCATTCCATACACGCACGGACGGACGGCCAGGATCGCGTAGGATGAGGAGACGGAACGATACAGCGGGCCCCCGGAGCGCTGAGTTGGATGGCGGCGCCGAATCAAAAGATGACGCGTGTGCGTTCGAAGCTGCCGAGGATGGCGTGGCGCCGCGTGGATAAGTAGGAAATTAGGGTATTTTTTGATTTATTTAATTCCCTAAACTTCAAAAATGCATAACTTTGTGTAGAAAAATCAGAAAAATAAAATAAAAATACTCTCTTGCTCAGTGAACAGAGGAGAATAATGTGGAAAAGAAATCATTTAATTTCATCAAGTATTTTATTTTTAATAAATTATTTACTGTCTGCATTGTTTTAATTCTCCATGCATATAGGAAATTCACCATGGCATGAGACCATAGAGCTTTTGAAGCCTCTGAATTTGGAAACATTCTTGGAATTTTCCAAAGTCAGAGGCCATCCCTATGAGAAGTTATTGATTTTTCAAATTCATGTTGCTGTTTTGAGTATTTTAATTCCAATAATTAGCATGTTGTGAAATAAATTCTAAAAAAATTTGGTGATGTTTCTTATGACTAGAGGACCCTAGGAAAAATAGGTTTTGAATTAATTCACTTGGAATAACCCTATTTGGCCTAAACACCCAAAATAGGTCCTTAATTAATTAGAGCTAATCATACATCAAATTGACTTGAAATAAATTCTCCACTAACCTTTAGGATCATAGGAACCCACCATAAAAATTGAAAGTCAATTGGACTTGGTTAGCCCTACTAAATGGGTTGATTAAGCCATTTAGCCAATTTAAACTTTAAAAATTCATAACTTTCAAAATACTTTTCAAAAACTAAAACCAAAACTAAATTAAAAGTCATTGCAAGATAAAATTCACCGCCACAACATTTCAAAATATAAAACAACTCAAAATTTAATCACAAACAGGACACATAACTGCAATTACAACTAAATTAAAACGTCTTGTTGGATGATCGGGAATACCTCTGATGATGTAACCTACGTGTTGCTAATGGGATTTCCCACGGTCTAAATGAATGTGTGGAACTCATTCAGTTGAGTTTAGCAAATTCATCTTGACTAAGTGAATCCGATAAAAATAACGATGCTAGAAGGATGGAACCGTGGGATCTTAACCGGTGTTGTTATAATCAACTTTAAGATTTGTTTAATTAAAATATTAAAAAACACCTAGATTTTAAGAATTTCTCTAAACCAGAACACTTCTCTCATCTCCTGATTTTTGACTTCTAAAACTAAACCTCTGCAACAACAAGGAGCTCGGAGCATGGTGGGCAGCACGGCCATCTTCGTCAGCAAAACAACTCTACATCAGCTAAACATTCGTAGAATTAAACAGCAAATCCATAGGATTTCGAGGTAGTTTGCCTAGTGCAACATAAATCCTCAACTCTTCGTTAGGCATTTGCATGATCATGTCATGTAAATTAAGCACTAACCGGTCTTAGGACTCCGAGGTAGTCATTTGGTACGACATAAACCCTCACATCTTCAAGGCGATTTGTATGATTTTATCATACAAACATAAGTCTTAATTAATTAAAATTGGCAAAATCAAAACATTAAATGAACATTAGGACTTTCCTAAATTTAAGCCAAACAATAGGATAGTTGGGAAATTACCGAAGTTCGCTTCGAATCTGTGATTTCTCCTACCTTTCTTTCTTTGAATTCCTAAAACAAAATGTTCCAAACTTGATCCATTCCCTATTGAAATTCCAAAATTCAATCCTTTGAAAACTTAAACTTTGAAATTCTTGAGAGCGTAACTACCGATTATTATCGAGAGTTTTCTTAGGTGATTCCCGTCACTTAAGATGTAATTAACTATAGGGGCTTGCCCTTATAGGGAATTTTAAGAACCCAGGTAATATAAACCATGTTTAATGCTTTCATATTAAGCAGGGGAATTTGTCGGCTTATAAAATTGGTTCGCAGACCAAACGGATGTCACAAATCTTTTACTTTATCTAATCGAGCCCTATCATCAAGCAGTGTGTCTATTCTTCGGGGTAGATACGCGGTTTGTGATGCGGTGCTCGTTTATATAAACTATTTGGGATGTGAGATCGGTTTGATTTCATATCTTAAAATTTTCAAATTTAAAATTATTTTCAAAATCAAATATTACTTTCTAAATTATATATATATTTAAATTAAATTTAAAACCTAAAAATTCACCGACAATTTCTGTTAGGCGACCCCCTTTTCAAAATAAAACACAACCTAAAAATAATGCCGACAAACATGTTATGTAAAACTTTCCATTTCAAGCTCCTACATTAAAGCCGACTCGATGCCTTTATTTTTATCCAACAACTAAGATTAGAGAGCTTGAAAGAATAATAGAAAAGAGAGGAGCGGTTAGTCATGAAACAATAAAAAGAAAGCTTTCAAGTAATCTCCAAGGCATGCCAATGGTAGCCGTGGAGTTTTAAAGCATTCAAAAGCTATGCTAGCATGAGATTTCCCCTCTCAACCTCCTCTTTTTTTCTCTTCATTCCTTTTCTTCCTCTTTTTTTTTCTTTCTTTCTACATGTTAAACATTACTATAAACCTAAAATGTAACAACAAATCTTGAAATAGGAAAGAAAGAAAAGAACAACCAAGTTAACTCAAACTGTTGCCATGAAGCATAGCTCCAAAGACTAACCACTAAATAAAAAATTTTGACATGTAAAATACCTTCAAAGCTCAACTATAAACTAAATTTTAGCCATGTAATTTCTTAGCTAAAAGAAACAAAAAAGAATTAATCCATGGGAGGGGAAATTTATACCTTGATGGCCAAGACAAGCAATTAAGCCAAAGGGACAAGCAAAAATGCCAAATAACCTAGCCTATACAAGGAACAAATAAGAGTTTTGCCCTTGCTTTAAATAAAGGAAAATTTGGACAGCACCTGCCCTCATCCTTGTAAATTTCGACCAAACAGAAAAAATAACAAAATGGGGGGCTATTTTATAGACAAAATAATGTAGAAGAAGAATAGGAAGCCCCCCAAATTATCTATGGGTAAAAACCATTGGTACAAGAGATGTGCAGCTATGGAGGTGATGAAGACATAAAAAATTGTAGCAAAGAGGTGACAACTCCATGGAGGAGGTGATGGCTCTGGTGTGAGATAAGATGGAGGCCAGGGAGGTAGAAATCACAGGGACCAGGTGGAGGCCGTGGAGGCCATGGATTTTTTCACTAAATAGAGGGGAGAGGAGGTTCGACCATGGCTATTCACAAAAATAAGGAAAAGGGGGGCGGCTAGGGGTATGCGTGTGCGTGAGTTTCAAGGGATTTAGGTGTTTTTTAAAAAAAAATTTATTTTAATATTTAATTATTTAACGAAAAGCATGCTGAATTTCGAGTCGTTTTTTCGTGTACAAAAAACATAGCAAGTTGTATGTCCTTTCAAAGTAGTTTTGACGTTTCAGATGCGCCGGCACAGTCCGTTTTAGGATCCAAGGTCATTCAAGCAACTTCATCATCAAGGGGGTCAAAAGTGTGTTACATTTGATTTGTCTTGAAATTCTGGCTCGTCGTCGATCATTTTGAAAATTGGATTTCTATTTTGAGAAATTGTGAAGTATCTGGAAAATTTTGGGATATTTGAGATCTTTTGGAATTTTTTGAATTTTGGGCTAGGAAATATATTTTGGTAATTTTGGATATTTTTGAGGTAAGTGATCAAAAAAGTTGAACTAAAAGCTCGGGGTACTTCAAAATGAAATTTGGAGTTGAATGACAGTGTCCGGGGGCATTTCTGATTAATGTGGAAGGTTTTATGAACCCCGAAGCACTTTTTTAAGTATTAGTCATTTTTGGTGTTGCGACACCTAAAGGTAGCTTGGAATGGTTTTCGGAGAGCTTGGGTGATTATGAACAATTTTAGAAATTGGGGCCTTTTCAAGGGCAATTTGGCAATTTGGGGTCAAAAATGAAATATTGGGGAAATTGAAATGGATTGAAAGTAAGAAGAATGGGAACATTCTGGCTGAGTCATGGACCAAGAAGAACCCTCTTTTACTCCTCTATGTGTCGGTCCTAGCCATTTTAGCCATGGGCTTAAAGTTGGTGGGACCACCAATATGAGTTTCCAAAGAGTTAAGGAATCAAAATGGGATGTGTTTGGTTTAAAATTGTGAGTATAAAGTCTGATGTGTAGGTGTAAATGTAGGTGTGAATGTGCTCCAAACCTCTCAGGGTTTATCCTAAGGCCGAACCATCTATAGGAATCCCACTTGTACTTCCTTATGCTTGGTCTCTTCCTCCCAAAAGCTGGAGGTTAGGCTTTAGCATATGAAAATTCTAAGTGAGGGAAACAAGCAAATGAAATTTCTATGTGGTAGGCTTCCATTGCTTGTCTTATAAGAAAATCAACAAGAGAGTCCTATGGCTAGACCCTAAGCTATCTAAGCAGAGACTAAACCTCAGCCAAAATTGAGGTCAACAAATGGACCCCTTATAGGTGTGGTGTGCGAGAAGAGCACACCGAACCTTTGGTGTTGACCGACGGGATCAACAAAACCAGCACAATTCTATGAGCCAAAGCATAATACAGGATGTAGAATCAAGTTAGAAAGTATCCACTAGGGATTGAACATCCGTTAGGGATTGAACTTCCACCGAGGAAGAAAAAACTCCAGCTGGAGAATAGTGGGCGAAAAGCTTCGAAATCCAGCAAAGAGTTCACTCTTCGAAATTCTAAAGGTGACCTAATTTGGCTTGAATTGAGAACTTAAATTTGGGTTTTTGGTAAATGATTTTGGAGTAATTTTCATTATTTTGATTTTTAAGTTTTGTTTTTGAATTTGAACTTGCGATTTTAATTTAATTCGAATGGGATTATCATCTTTTCAAACTGGAAATTTTGATTCAGAGTGTTGAAAGTAATTGAACGACCTTGCATTGCTCACAGGATAAATGACATGTAGAAAGTGTATGGTAACTGTAAGAAAAATGTAGGGGAATGTAATGTAAGTGAAAGGAATCAGACGACCCTACACTGATCCTAAAATGTCTGATATGTAGGGAATGTATGGAAACTGTATGGAAATGTAGGGAAATGTAAAGTAAGTATAAGAAATCAAATGACCCTGCACCGATCCAAGAATGTTTGAAAAGTAGGGAATGTATGAAATGTATTTAATATGTAGGGAAATGTAAGGTAAGTGTAAGAAATCAGACGGCCATGCACTGATCCTAGAATGTATGACATGTTGGGAATGTATGGAAACTGTCTGGAAAATGTAGGGAAATGTAATGTAAGTGTAAAGAATAGGACGACCCTGCACCGATCCTAGAATGTATGACTTGTAGGGAATGTATGGAAACTGCATGGGAAATGTAGGGAAATGCAAGGTAAGTGTAAGGAATCGCACGAACCTGCACCGATCCTAGAATGTATGACATGTAGGGAATGTATGGGAATTGTATGCAAAATGTAGGGAAATGTAAGGTAAGTGTAAGGAATTGGAACCCTGCACTGATCCTAAAATATATGACATGTAGGGAATGTATGGAAATTGTATGGAAAATATAGGGAAATGTAAGGTAAGTGTAAGGAATTGGATGACCCTGCACCGATCCAAGAATATATGACATGTAGGAAATGTATGGAAACTGTATGGAAAATGTAGGCAAATGTAAGGTAATGATAGGAATCAGACCGATCCTAGAATGTATGACATGTAGTGAATGTATGAAATTTTTGAACATGTAGGGAAATGTAATCAATCTTGGTGGAATTTGAGTAGAGATCATGCAATTTATGCAAGATGTATAGATATTTGTAGGTATCCTTGGATTTGAGTAGACTTGAGGTCTGCGAGGAGTGATGATGTGTGAAATGTGAGAATCTGTGAAGTGCTTTATTCAAAACACAGAACTTTCGAAAAGAGTGAGAGGCGTAGAATTTTGAAGAGAGAATTTAGTTTTCAAATTTTTTTAAGTTCTCTTGATTTTGATTTTCCTTATCATGTTATTTCCCTTGTATTCATGTGTTTCACTTTAATTTGTCCGTAGATGTCTTAATTTTAATTTCTTTTGTTTAGTTCATTCACAAGTTTTCTTTTGACTCTGATTTATTTCGTCAAAATTTTATGTACATGTCCATTTATTATTATTTGTATCATACTTTATTCGCTTTAATTCGAAACCCAAGTATGGCCCTGCGGCTTATCAACCATTCTGCAAAGGGGAAAACTTTTCGAACTGAGTGAGTTGAAACAGAAATCTTCGTTGATTTTATAGAAAACATTGGTACAACTGATCAAGTGCCGGCGAGCATCTCAAAAATGATCAAGTACACGTATGAATTCAGTGGAACTGAAATATCCATCAAACTAATGCTGGAGTAGTAGTAACTGTTGTAAGTTGATGCAGAAACTGATAGAAATTTGCTGATGTCTGGTAAGCTACCCTGCGAACAATCCAACATCCCAAAGGCTACACTCTGGGATAAAAGTCACCTCGCGATCACCCAGAGGTACTACTGTCACAGCGGTAATGAGCGATAGCTCTCTAGCTCAAGATCTGGCTTGTAGAAAAATAACGTCTTATCTTCATCCATCCTTCTGAACGTGATTGAGACTCTTTATCCTCTGACTCCTGGGATACAGTGTTTTGCCAGATTTGCTTTATTTCCCTAGAGTACCGAAACTTACCCCACCAATAGAGCGATCTTTGTTGTGCCTCTGAATTCTCCCGGCCCAACAATCTGAATCTCTCGTCAAAACAGGATGTCACTTTCGGCCACAAATGAGACTATACAGAATGGTCTCAAGAAATCATGACTGTCAATATGAGGGAAAAAGCAGTCCCCATCCTCGTAGATGTTGATAATGCAGCAGTTCGGAATATAGTTTGTAGGGAGTATGTGTCATTCAATCATCCTTTTATTATCCATTTAATTTCTGGTGGCATCTCATCCACATCATCATGTGGTAAAAATCCCTGGGGGGATTACCCTGTCTGTCCTTTGCAAAGTTATAGCTGCAGCTGCATTGTATCGTGACTCTACCCTTACCTCTATTCCACTTTTTGGGCACAAAATAAGTTCTTTCCTTCAATCTGCTTGCCCTGCCCAAGTTTCGCAGAGCCTAAACACAAGCCAGAATCTTCTGCTCATCTTCCCACGAGAAAACATTAGTACAAAGCTCGAGGCCTTCAAAAATGTTGATTTCCTTTCCTTGAATAGTGTCGTAGTCCTCGAACCTATCCCTGCAGACTTTTCTGATATTTGTCATGATAAAATATGGTATTGGCGGTGGTGGCGGTAGTAGGACAAAACTGCGTCACGTATGGCTCGACGTCAGGTCACTCCCCAAGCTGCCTCCACAGTGCGGCAGCGGCATACGCCTCATAGGTCAAGTATTATTCCAATTGTAGCACATTGCTATCTAGGAAAATTGAGAATGCCCCTGCAAGTGTCAACTGTCTAGGGAAGTCCGAGCTGCACGTCAGGCACCCCGTAAAAATCTCCTCCATCAAATCCTGCACTAGCTCGTGCTTCTTAATGAGCTCTGACTCTGTATCGGTCCTTGGTGAACTGTGATCTATTTCTTTTATCTTAGGCTCATAGAAAACTTCTTCTGGCACTTTTGCAAGTTCAGCGGCCAACTAGCGGGCCTGCATCCTCTCTATCCTGTCTAGGAGATGGTGCTTACAGTGAATCTCATTCCTTCTTTTAGTGCACCCTAACAGCGCATCTGGCGGTCTCTCTGTAGTAGCTGCAACTAGATCACCTCCCAGTGTGGTGATCATTGACTGAAGCTGACCGTGTCTTCTAGTAAGCAAGTGTGAATAGACAAAATCTCCAGTACCACCATACCCCGAGGTTTGTCCAAAGCTTTTAGAAGCAAATACCAACTTACGTCCTGAAATTTCCTACACGAGAAAGACAGGTGGAGATTTAAGTGGTTGGTTTTTTGCATGAATAAGAACAGTATCAAAATTTACTTTAATGAGTTTTCGGTTATGTTGATTATATTATCTTATTGAATGTAATTTTACAAGATTTAAAGTTAGGTAGTTTCACATGAATATCTTGAGAGGAGTTTATCTTATTTTATTTTGAAGTTTTTATAAAATTTTAGACCCAGTCACATATACTGGCCACATAACTTCATCGGAACATAAGCTATCATTTTAACATTTTCACGTTGCGTAATATTTTTTTAGGTATCGTCCATTTATCAGCAACATAGGCCTTTCCCCTTGAGAATCCACCAATTGGTAAGCACCTCCGGAGTAAAATTTCTCTACCACGAATGGTCCCTCCCATGTCGGTTCAAATTTTCACCTATCTTGCAGTGTGCAAGAATAAGCCTTCGAAGAACGAGTACGAGGTCACCAACTTTGAACGACCTCGAGCGGACCAACCTGCCATGGGCCTGGATCATCTTCTCTTGGTAAAGTTCCAAATTTTGTTATTCAGATAATCTCTTTCCTTCTATGTTCTCCAATCCTGCAAGTCAGATATAGGCTTTCTCTTCTGTAGTAATCTGATTTGTAACAGTGACTCTGAGTGATCGTAGTTGTACCTCTAATGATAGAACTGCCTCAGACCCATACACGAGAGTGTAGGGCGTGGACTGCGTCAGTGTCTTGACTATCATCCTGTAAGCCCCCATACTGTTTCTAGAAGTTTCTCGTGCCATCTTCTATTGTTATCATTGAGTTCCTTCTTTAGAATCTGCAAGAGTGTCTTGTTTAATGCTTCTGCCAAACCATTGGCATTCGGATAGTAAATTGTAGAGTATCAACAATCTATCCGAAGGCGTCTGATAAAATTATTAATCTTCGTGCTCTTTAAAGAAAAACCATTATCGGAAACAATTCTGCGCAGTACTCTAAAGCCGTAGATGATCCGCTCCTTGAAGAATTGTAAAACGTGCTGAGATGTGACTTCTCATAATGGAACTACCTCTGCCCATTTAGATAAGTGGTCTGTAGCTGCGAGTATGATCCTATGTCCTTTGGAAGAAGGAGGGTCTATCGGACTCACTATATCCATGCCCCAACACTCAAATGGCTACGATGCAATCGTGGGGTGTAGAACATTCAGAGGTTGGTGCAAGACCACTCCGTGTGCTTGGCACTAGTGACCTTTTTTAGTTATGTCAATGCAGTCTAGTGCGACTTTTTTAATTTGCCAAAATTTATGAACTTAGAGTTAGATATATTTTGATTTAGTTTTATAATTAGTCACACAATTAAACACAAGTATACGTATCACTCAAGTAATACAAGGCTCTAGTAGAGTCCTGGAATATTGATCCCAAAGGGAGGCTTCAATTTTTTGGCGTAGCACAGAAATCACTGTTCGACTAACAGCACAATTGCAAGTAAGTTTAATTCTTAAAATAAAGACAATAGTTGTAGTTTATATTTCTACCAAAATATGTTCTAGAATCTAGCAAGTTAAACTAACGCAATACTAAATTTATAACAAAGTTCAGTTGCAAGAAAAGTCTTCCTCCTTTCCATTCGTAAAGTGATGATTATTGTGACATAGATCAGTGATGCTAATGTATTGCGTCAAATAGGAGCAATCCTATTCTTTACCCATATTTCAACGTATAAAGAACAGTGGCTAATCTTAAGTTTAGTCCCTGAATCCATGGTTAGGATGAGAGGATACTGCCTCTCACTCGAGAGCTCCCACTTCTCTTCACCTACAGGCTAACTCTCGCTTCAATTTCGAAACATTAGGACTAAATTGAGGATTCCAGCTTGTCATTCTAAAATCTCTAATTCTACGCTCATCAAAGTATATTTTCCTATTTATTTGCACTCAATCCCCATGAACTATGTCTCTCATTCATGGACATTGAATGTGACCTTCACATTTTGTTGTGGAACTCATAATCCTTTTGAAAAATATGTTTCCCAACAAGTTTTAACAATTCATTTGGCCAGATCAAAAAGTAAATGAAGTTCGAATTGAAATGGTCATCACAATTCTCCATCGTAAATTGACAAATCATTTCCATATCACAACATCAACACATCACATAAAAAGAAGAATGACAAAGAAATCTTCTCAAGAATCATGAGAAAAAGATGACAAAATATGGATTTTATATAAAAAAACAACATCATACAAACAGAGTAAAGTAAAGACAACTTATCTCAAACTCTTCCCCAAGTGAATCTCAAGGAATTCCTTTCACTCCTTTTCTTTCTTCACAACAACACACAATTCTATCTTTAGAATAGTAAGGAAGAAGAAATCTCTCACTTTCCCTTTCCTCTCAAACTCCTTAGAAAAGAAAACACAAAACCTAATTTCCTACACTAAATGGAAAGAAACTCTCTCTAAACTCTAAACTCTTCTCTTCTCTTCTTCCCCCCTTTCTAAACTTGGCTCAAAAAGTGTTTAAATTCGGCCAAAAATGAGTTTCCAAGAGTTTCCTAAAGCAACCCTTCAAAATTCGGCCAACTATATTGAATCTAGTTTAAAATCGGGATAGGGCGTGGTTTGGTGCTGGATAGGGCGCCATTCGGCGCATTATTCTACCTAAACGGTCGCAACTCTCTATAAAATGACACTGTCCGGCGCTGGTGACAGGGCCGTTCGACGCTAGTTCAATAAAATGCACTTTTGTCTCTTTTTGCCCCAAATTTGCTCCTTTTCGTTTCCTTTTTCCCCAAAGGCCTAAAATCATTGTACCTGCATGAAATCATGAAAAATACCTTCCTTTAAAGTGCAATATCATCAAAAATAGGCTATCAAAATTTCAGTGAATCAAGATCCCCCAAACTTAACTATTACGTGTCCTCAAGTAATTTTAGTTAATGCATAAAATAATGATCCACTGCAATGAACTTTCCTTCTAGAACATCATAATTTTGATTCAGATAAGTACAATAGTAAATTTTCAGAAAGTTCTTTGAATAATTCAAGTAAATTCTGGAGCTGTAAGGTTATCTAGTAATCAAGTCTAAGAGTTCTAGCCTTCTATTCATTTAAAAAATGACTGTAGATTGTCCTATTAAGGCACTTAAAAGGATTACATGAAAAGTAAGTTTATGAGAACATTACTAGTAAGGAAGCTAATCCAAACATATAAGTTGAGGAAAGTAATTAAGTTTTTCCCTTTAGGTAGGTCTAAGTGAAGCCAATTATTGATTAGACATCTCCTTAAGATTTTCCTCACTTATCTTTTCTTTTTCGTTTCTTTTCTTTTTTTTTTCTTTTCGTTTTCTTTTCTTTCCTTTTTTTTTTAAGTGATGATTATTATAACTGGATAGCCTTTAATGATTTTGAACTTCACCCTCCTCACCCTAAATTTGATACCACATTCCTTTACCTTATAGGCATTTCTTTAGCTTATTAATGATTCATCATAGAGTCTCAATCCTTTCCTATCATATAAAATTTTAACATTCTTAATATTTCAAACATACGGTTTTTCTTACTTTAAATAGTTGACTATAGTCATATTCTCTTATACCAAATATCTTATCGTACAAAATTACTTTTCATTACCAAATACTTTCATTCAACTTTACGAAATACTTAAATAAAATCAAAATTCAGTTATCTTAAATTAAGCTCTATTACAGGATTCATGTTAGTAATTTTGAAAATATTTTTAAATGAGAACAATTAATAGTTAATTCATTTCCTCCCCCAAAAGTAGATTTTTAAATATTAATACAATTTATATGGGAAGAAACAAAAGATATAAATATATAACTCGTACCTCAATTTGTTGGGCTTTTCATACCTTTGAGTATAAGCAAGTTTTTCTCCATAAAGTAGAATAGTAGACCTGAAATATTTAGAAGAATTTCTATGCACAAATATGGGTTAGAAATTTATAATGGAAGAAGTTTAAAACCATGAAACAAAACTATGCATACAACATAAATATCCAACGGTTACTATCAAAAATTAAACTAGCAAACCAAACGCATGAAAACTCTACTATATCATCAAATACCTCACAAATCAACATAAAGTTTGCTACAAACACAACCAAATACACATTACATCACAGATACTAATCAGAAAGAGTCTCAGGTACATCACAAATACATCAACTAATACAAAACAAACATCAAAGAGAGTCTCAGGTACATCACAAACATCACATATACAAATATAAAGTACACTGAAAAATAAAAATACACAAACTACCAATCTTCATCATCTATAGGAACTCCACCATCATCAGGTTTTACAGACTGGTATGGACTATACTTAGGGTAAGTAGGAAATAAAGTGCTAGTGTCTCTCCTGAAAAATCTCATCTACGCGTCATGATAAGCTATCTCATATTCTCTCCACAACACTTGAAAATCATCATTTATCTTGTTCCTAAGTTCTATTCCCTCTGCTCTGGTGTTCAACCTTCCCAACTGATCCATAACATCATGCAGAGTAGCCTTCCTAGATGTTGATGGTTTATCATGACTATAAGAAGGCTCATTAGTTATCTGATTCCACTTCCAACTTACATGGGCTTCATGTGTTTTCAGATTCAACTTACTAATGGGCTTCAGGGGATGGATCACGTCATTATTATATTCAATTACTACACCTGACTAAATACATAAAGCATGAATCAGGTTGGGGTGTCCCAGTCCACCAGTAGTCTCTCCTTTTGAACTTGTTAAAATACATTTATGAATAATAGCCCCAATATTTATATTCTACATGTTCTGAATACAGTAATTCAGAATAGCTCTATCAACAGTAACCTCCTTATGATGGTTGGTAAGCAAAAGTCTTGCAGAAATGAAATAGTGTCAGGCTTTCGACACAAGACTCAAAGTAGAAAGGGGAAAGTTAACTTTTAGCCTTTGTTTAACCTTCCACTCCCCTTTTCCATCAGTCAAAAAGTTTACAATCATATCTAATGCTTCATTCGTAATAGGAAAGTTTTTGTATTCACAAGAAAAAGGTGCTCTTAACTGATAAAATACATTTATACTGGCAAGGGTGAATTCAACCATTTGGCCTCTAATATGAATGTATTCACTTTCAGAATAATATAGATTTGCATAAAACTCTCTAACAAAACCAAACATCGCTTCAATAGTGCAATAACAAGAAATCTCCCATTGCCGATTTGAAATAAGTTCTTCCAGCTTACCTCTAGGATTTTTAAAGGCTTTCTCTTGAATACATTTCTTATTGCTAAGAAATGCACAAAAGCGAGAATAAGCCTTGAAATTCACAAATTTTTTTCCTCATCTCCTTTGAAATTCATGGAGCCATTTGTCTAAAAATACAAAATTTATCAAAATTAATTTTAAAATTGCAATGTAATGGACTCCAAGGTAAATTTAAAAAGATAAGGACTCAAAATCCATGAAAAATCTCTAAAGTTTCTCCAAAAACGTCAAAATTTCAAATCTTCCTAATTTAGGAGATTTCCACAATAAAAATAAAAAAATTTTAGGTTAAAGCGTAGCTCTTACCAAGAGAAAATGAAATTCAAACTTTTCTCACCATGAAATCGCTTCAAATCCAAATGCTAGTAAGCCCTAGATGAAAATAGGTCTTGGTTGGAGATAGAAGATGATGGTTTGGGCAAAAATGGTGGGTCCTAGGGTTAATTGCGAAAATTTGAAGTTTAAGGCCTTTTTCCCGGCTGAGCGTTATCCGGCGCTAGCTGCAGCACCATTTGGCGCATTATTCTGCTCTAATGGCCAAACTCTCTGTCCTTTGGTACAGTCAAGCGCTGGTGACAGAGTCGATCGGTGCCAGTTCAAAAACTGGGCTTCCGACTTTCTTTTGTAATTTTGATCTTTTCAAGTCCACTCTGACGTCTAATTAATCTAATTAAGCAATTAATAACATCATAAAGTCATGACAAATGATATTTCTTAACACAAACAACACAAAACATCACTTTCATATATAAAATCTAAATGTCAGACACATACACACAACACTAAACATTAGACATTTTTAAGCCATATAATCTTAAATTCAACGTCGCACACAACAACACAATAACGCTAAAACCTATACAGAAAAGTATGTCCAAAGATAACATTCAAACAAAGGAAAGCAATTAGTTCAAATACACAAATACAAAAATACAATAAGTCTTCATTCTTCCTCAGAACTATCATTAATTCTAAGATCTCTAATTGATTGAGCACGAACAAATAGATTGCAGAATGGAAGAAACAAAAATTCTTCAGTAGAATCCTCTTCAATCCAACCTTTCCTTCTCATCAATCGCATTAAACTTCCATCAAGATATCCAGAATGATCAAAGTGCTCCTTCATTCTCCAATCTAGATGATCAAAGAAATCAGATAGATTGTTTATTGCATTCATCAGGTGTTGTACTTCCTTCTCCAATTTCTTAATTTTCTTCAAGATAATCTGTGAATTTTTAGGAATGTAAGGAGGAATAGGAGCTGACCTCTGAGTTGGTTGATCTTCAATGATACTCATGTCCTTCATGTCTCCAATTGTCTGGTTACTATATGCATCTGATGGGTTTATAGGCTTCCAAGGAAGAAGTACTCTTTCCCAGTTCTCATATGGCACTTGTAACTGACTACAGAGGAGAGATATGGTGGAAGGATGTGCAAACCCATACTTAGATCCGTGAACAATCAATTCCAAAGTAGATTTGAAAATTATCGAGGCAACATCAATAGGCATCCCCATTTGAATACAGTAGTTCAGAATAGACACTCCTTAGTTACTTTTCTGATTTTCATAGTCGGGAACAATTTTGCACATATGAAATAATGTAAGTGTTTTAGCGTAGGATATAACAATGTAGTCAAGAAACTTACATACTTGTTATCTTTTATCTCCCATTCATCACTTTCATCCGTAAGATATCTGTATATATCATTCATATTGTCTTTCATCGTGGAAATATTTGAATAGTGATAGATTGGCACATTCGCAATCATGTATAAATCATTAATCCTTGTAGGAATAAATGTGACAACCCTACCTTGCACATAAAATGATCCTTGGTTGATTCCACGAAGATTTGCATAGAACTCCTTCACAACTAGGACAACTACAGCAGTAGTAGTATAAAATAATACTTCCCAACATCTCTGAACAATAATTTCATCAATTATAATCGTAGGAGAATTTTTACCTCGATTTACAAAGCCTCAATCCTTAATCAATCTCATTTTCGAGATATTTTTGTTGAATAGACGATGCGCCTCGAAACTGACAAACTTTCTATGATTGAAAACTTGAAATCTTGAAGTTTCCATCGAGTTGGACTCCATTTGGACAAGATTTTGGATCTTCCTGTTCGTCCCTTTAGAAGTTCCTGCATCTAGGGTCAGTTTTTGGGAGTTCTAATGGAGGATTTACCACCTAAAACTGCCAAAAAGTGAATTTAAAGATGAGAAATGGTTTTCTGAATAGCGGCGCTATTCAACGCTGATAACAGTGTCTCTCGGTGCTTGTTCAAACTTTGCCAAACTTCACTTCGTTTAAATTTTTTCCAAATTTCGATTTGATTCATTCCTTAAATGTTGTTAATGATATTTAAGGAAGAATAAGACTTAATTAAGTAATAAACAAACACAAATTCAAACAAAACAAATACTTCATAACTGTGGGTCCCCTCCCACAAAGCGCTTGGTTTAACGTCGTCTACCCGACATAAATTTCAGTTATTCAGGTTGATCCAACACTAAAACCTCTTTAAAATTAGGTCTATTGCCTTCAAAATATGGTTTTAATATTTGGCCATTAACTTTGAATATTCTTCCAGATTTAGGTCTTCGATAATTATAATACTAAATTAATATATTTTTATGACAATGAAAAGTTCTTGCCCATCTAGATTTCAGTTTCCCAAGAAATAATTTCAATCTTGTATTGTATAATAAAACTTCTTGTCTTGATTCAAACTTCTTTTTGACAATCTTCCAATCATGCCATATTTTTCTTCTTTCCTTATATATTCTATCATTATCATATGATTCATTTCTGATTTCTTCTAGTTCATTCAATTGCAATAGTCTCTTCCCACCAGCATCTTTCAAATTAAAGTTCAATTTCTTTATTGCCTAATATGCTTTATATTCTAATTCAACTTGTAAGTGACAAGTTTTTCCAAAGATTAACCTATAAGGACAAATTCCTATAGGAGTTTTATAAGCAGTTTTGTTAGCCCATAAAGCTGTATCTAATCGAGCTGACCAATCCAATTTCTCAGTATTAATGACTTTCTCCAAAATTCCTTTAATTTCATGATTAGATACCTCTACTAAACCATTAGTTTGGCGATGATAAGCTGTAGAGATTATATGCATAATATTATATTTTTCCACCAATCTCTGAATCAAATTATTCTTAAAATGGGATCCTCCATCATTGATGATTACTCTGGGCATTCCATATCTTGTGAAAATATTTTTCATCAAAAACCTTGAAACACTTCTAGCATCACACATAGGTAAAGTTATTGCCTCAATCCATTTTGAAACAAAATCAATAGCAGTCGGTATATATAAATTTCCAAATGAAGCTATAAATGGTCCCATAAAATCCAATCCCTATACATCAAAAAGTTCAACTTCCAGAGTAAAATTAAGAGGCATTTCATTTTTTCTCGATATATTACCTATTCTCCAGCATCGATCACAAGTTTTGATAAATCTATAAACATCCCTGAAAAGCGTAGGCCAATAAAATCTAGATTGTAAAATCTTATGTGTAGTTCTATCAATTCCAAAATGTCCTCCAAATTCAGAATCATGACATTCCCGAATAAATTTTTCAGTTTCATCATAAGAAACACATCTTCTAATAATAAGATCTTAGATTGCTTGTATAGTAAGGATCGTCCCAAAAATAAAATTTAGCATCATGCTTAAATTTTTTCAGCTGTTACATTGTTAAATCAGGTGGTAAAATATTTCTAATGATGTAGTTTACAATATCAGCATACCACGGTAAATTTCCTTCAATAATATTATTTAACTGCTCAATAAGAAAAGTTTAAGTAGTTTCCTTTTCAAAGTCAACCAAATTAGGTTATTCAAGTCTCGATAAATGATCAGCTATTTGATTATCGACCCTTTTCTATTAACGATCTCAAAATCAAATTCTTGTATTAAAAGAATCCATCGAATTAGTCTTATTTTTTCTTCCTTCTTTTGCATTAAATATTTAATAGTAGAATGATCAATATGCACTACACATTTAGCTTGAATTAAGTAAGATCTAAATTTTTCAAAGGCAAAAATAATCACTAATAACTCTCTTTCAGTAATAGTGTAATTAATTTGAGCATCAGTAAAAGTCTTACTAGCGCAGTATATAACTTTAAACATTTTTTCATTTATTTTCCTTAAAACAATTCCAATAGAATAATTGCTAGCATCGCACATTAATTCAAATGGTTTCTCCCAGTTAGGTGAAACTGTTATATGTGCAGCAATTAATTTTTCCTTTAATAGATTGAAAGCTTTTAAGCATTCATAGTTAAAATCTAAATGCCTATCTTTTTCCAAAAGTTGGCATAGAGGCTTAGTAATTTTTGAAAAGTTTTTAATATATGCCTGTAGAATCCTACATGCCCTAAAAAGCTTCTTACCCCTCTCACGGTTGTTGGAGGTGGTAATTTTTCTATAATTTGAATCTTCGCAGGATCTACTTTCATGCCATATTCAGATATTTTATGCCCAAGCACAATTCCTCATGTAACCATAAATTGACTCTTTACCCAGTTTAGGACTAAACTTATTCTTTCGCATACCTCTAAAAATTTTTCTAAGTTGCATAGGCATGCATCAAACGAATCTCCAAGTACTGAGAAATCATCCATAAGCACTTCTATTCCATCATCAATTAATTTGCTAAATATGAATGTCATACATCTTTGAAATGTTGCAGTTGCATTACATAATCTAAAGGGCATTCTTCTAAAAGAAAAAGTTTCATAAGGGCTAGTAAATGTAGTCTTCTCTTGATCCTCAGGAGTGTCGGCATATTTTTAGGTTGTGTGTTGTATTTTTAAAAAAGGGTCGCCAACAGAAGTTGTCGGTGAATTTACAGATTTTAAATTTAATTTAAATATATCTATATATATATGTAAATATAATTTGAAAAGTAGCATTTGGTTATTTTTTAAATAATTTTATGTTTGAAAATTTCAAGATATGAAATCAAACCGATCTCACATCCCAAATAGTTTATATAAATGAGCACCGCATCACAAACCGTGTATTTATTCTGAGAAATAGACACACTGCTTGATGATGGGGCTCGATTAAATAAACTCGAAGATTTGTGACATCCGTTTGGTCAGCGAACCAATTTTATAAGCCGACAAGTTCCCCTGCTTAATATGAAGGAATTAAGCAGGGTTTATAATACTTGAGTTCTTAAAGTTCCCTATAAGGGCTAGCTCCTATAGTTAATTACATCTTAAATGACGGGAATCATTTAAGAAAACTCTTGATAATGATCAGTGGTTTTTCTCTCAAGAAATTCAAATTTTAAGTTTTTCAAACAATTGGACTTTGGAGATTTCAATAGGGAATAGCTCAAATTTGGAATAGTTTATTCTTAAGAGTCCAAAGGAAGAGAAGTAGGGGATGTCACGGACCCGAAGTGAACATCAGTGACTTCTCAACTATTCTATAGTTTGGCTTCAATTTGAGAATATTATTTATTGTTTTAATCCTACCAATTTCAGTTAATTAGGACTTATATTTATATGTCATAATCATACAAATAGCCTTGAAGATGTGAGGGTTTATGTCGTACCAAACGATTACCCTGGAGTCCTAAGACCGGTTAGGACTTAATTTGTATAACATGATTATGCATATGCCTAACAAAAAATTGAGGATTTATGTTGCACTAGGAAAACTACCTTAAAATCCTATATCTTGGTTATTTAATTCTATGATAGGTTTAGCTGATGTAGACTCAAGTTTTACTGATGAAGATGATCGTGCTGCCCACTGTGCTCCAAGCTCCTTATTGTTGTAGAGATTTAGTTTTAGAAGGTGAAAATCAAGAGATGAGAGAAGTTTTTTGGTTCAGAGAGGTTAAAAGTTGAGATGACTTAATGTTTTAATTAAAACAAATTTGAAAGTTGATTAAGCAGAACCGAATAAGATCCCACGGTTCCGTCATCCCGACACCGCTATTTTCATCGGATTCACTTAGTCCAGATGAAGTTGCTAAACTCAACTGAATGAGTTCCAAACTTTCATTTAGACCGTGGGAAATCTCATTACCAACATGTGGGTTACATCATCCGAGAGATTTCTGATCATCCAACGAGACGTTTTAATTTAGTTGTAGGTGTAGTTTTGTTATTCTGTTTGTGATTAAATTTTGAGTTGTTTTTATATTTTGAATGTTGTGGCGGTAAATTTTTTCTTGTATTGATTTTTAATTTAGTTTTGGGTTTCAGTTTTGTGGCTATCCTAAAGGTTTCAGTTTTGATGCAGGATGACATTCTTGTTTAACATGCAAAAGAAGTAAAGTGCAGTGCAGGTAAATAAATCGCAATAAAATAAAAGCGTACCTGGAGGGTCTTCTCGTCATTCCCGGCTTCACTTAAAACACATGTCAGAGCATTTATACATTTCAAGGAAAGCACCTAGGAAACGCTAAGGGAAGGTTCTGGTTATCTACCAAAATCCTAATCCTATTGCTAGTCACTTCCTATGACGTCTAGGTTCTGGTGTTTTGTTAAGGATGATTTTTTTCAACAATGAATAATTAAGTTTAATTGTTCTTCTAAAACATCTCATCATATTGAGGAAGTTCTTAGGACTGATCCTAAACATCTTTTCAATGCTTCTGAGAATACTTCGAGTCCAAATGAATTTCATTGTATAGGTGAATTGATCATTCAAAAGGTTTAGTTAAGTTTTGCTTCTTGCTCAGTGAATTTGGACGTTCGATTATCCGGTGAGTGAAGTGACATTTCACTTGATACTCCGTTTAAGAGTTATAAATGTGAGAGCCTTCAGGGAATATTAGTTTATTGAGGAATTTAACCATCTTTAATTAAAGTTGAACTGTTGGTTTAAGATAATTTAATTTCAAAGTTCAAGTTGATTTTCTTTTAAGTGTTTTGAATTACTTGAGTTGAAAGAAGTGTTTGAATCATTTAATTTCATTAAATTTTAATGATTTAAATTTGATTTGAATTAATCATATTACTTTATGCAAATTTTAATCGGTTTGATTTTCACATTTTTAATTATGAATTGTTTTGATATTATTTAATATTTCAAATTTGTTTTAAGTTTGTTCTTAGGTGATTTCAAATTAGTTTTAATGTTTTAAATTTATTTTAATTTAATAATTAAATCATTTAATGTTTTAAGCTTTAATTTAATTACAGGTTATTTTCTCTTTAATTATTAACTTTAATTATCATTTCTTTATAATTAATTAAGATTTAAATATTATCGAAGTAATCTATTTTGGGATTTTAGATTAAAGAATTGATATCTTCTTAATTCATATCCCTAATCTTAATAATCCAAATTTTAATTATTCTCCCAAAATTTAAATGATTTAATTAATTAAGGTTCCATTTTTTATTTATTAAAAGTGATTAATGGGTTTCTACCCCTTAATTCCCTAAGTTTCAATCATGCAATAGAAAATTAAGATCAAATATTTATCCCTCCCTTTGATTAAGCCTAAAGCATTAATTATGGTTAAAATCTTTAATTACTTTTATGCCCTTTTAGGCATGTTCACTCCATAACTCACTAAATTGAGCTCAAATGAACTTAGGATTTTTATGTCACCTCACTCACATGTCAATTAAGACATTAGAGGAGAAAAAGTGATTTTTACATTTTTAATTTAATTTATATAATTATTTTTTTGAAAAATAAGGGTTTTCAATAAAAATTCAACAACATGACCAAGGTAAGGTTTCTATCCTTAGGAAAATTATGGGATGTTCCTACGGACAAAAGGACCACTTGGCCCATTTTTGGTGATTTTTCAATTTTATTTTATTTATTATAATTATTTTAAATTTTGGAGTATTAATTAATTATAAAATAAAGTTAAAGTTAAAAATTGAGTTTTATATTTTTCTTAAATCTCTCTATTCCCAAGGAGCTCAGAGAAACAAATTTTATATTTTTTTATTTTTCTTTTATTTATTAGAATTATTTTAATGGAAGACAAGAAAATTCATTTTTTAAATATTAAAAATTATCCTAGGCCTTTAAAAATTCATATTTTAAATTAGAGACTTAGGAAAAATATTTTGATGGTTCCCAAGTGATTAGGAAACCAAATATAATATTTTGGTGAATTTTTATATTTTTATGATTTTTTTTAATTTTTAATTATTAAATATTTAAAAATGATTAAAAATCAAATTTTTATGAAAAATACAATTTTATTTTTCTTGGACTCCTCTAATCACAGAGAACTCCCAAAATTAATTAGGTGAATTTTTAAAATGTATTTTGGGTTTTATGAATTGTTTAATTTTCACTTAATTAATTCATTTAGTAGGTTAAATTATTTCCAATTGACTTTAAATTTTTATGTGAGGTTTCCCTGATCCTAAGTTTCAATGGAGAGTTTATTTCATGTGATTTTGATGTGTGATTACTCCTCATTAAGTAAAGTTCTGTTTTGAGGTCTTGGCTAAATTAGAGTTTATTTGATTGAAATAAATCTTGAGATAATTTTATGTTGTACCACTAGTCAAAAGGAACACACCCTAATTTTTCTAGATTTTTCTAAGCAACAGATAATTTTTATAATTGTTATAGAAAAACTGATGCTTTAAATTGAAAAATTGATATCTCATTATGGAGATCTTCCCTGACTTTGGAAAAATCAGGAATGATCAACCATTATGCATAGAATAACATATCAAAATTTCAAGTTATGGTGAAGCTCCTACATGCATGAAGAATTAAACAATCGAAAACACTATTTAATTAATTAAAAATCAAATATGCATCAATTAAATATGAAATTACTTTCACATTATTCTCCTCATTTCAGTGAGCAAGAGGGTATTTTTAATTTATTTTTTTAAGTTTTCCTCGCAAAGTTATGATTTTTTGAAGTTTAGTGTCAAAAATAAATCCAAAAAATCCATTTCCCACTCAATCTACATGTCGATCTCTTATTGGCCAGCGTGGTTCCTGTGGCGGTGCATTCATGGATTGATTTCTGTCCGACGCCATCTGGTCCGTCCGTCCGATACATGCCTGATCAGACGGCTGCTGCTTCTCTCTCCAACTGCTATTCACCCAAAACCGTCCACCTTCAAACCTTGATATCTCACTCGTTTCTCAATGAAATTGAGTGAAATTGTTTTTTTAAAATGCTCGTCTAATCGAGTAGCACACATCTATACGGTGATGATATACTTAAAAAATGTGAATATTTATAGAAATTTAAAATAAGCTCGGTTGGAAGAAAAAAATTTGATACCTTTGTTCAAGATCTGAGGCCTCATTTGGAAATGGTTTGATTGTGCTTGGGAGTGCTTGGAGAAGCTTTGGGAGCAATTTGGCAGGGTCTCCCTGAGGTAATCTTTCTTCTCTTCTTTTTTTGGCCATGAGAGGTGAGTTTAAATAGAGGAGCTTATGGGTGATCATGGGGGTTGGCTCAGTTCATTCACCAAGGTTTTTTTGCTGAGAAAAACTCACTTAATTCAGCTTGATCTTGGTGCAATCAATTGGGTTATGCCATGTGTAAAAGCATGGGTTTAAGTGGTACGGTTGTAAAGTCCATTTTTTGGTCAATTTGGGTCAAAGCATGGATTTGGCTTGGTGCACCCTCCCATGATTTTATTTGGGCTGAAAGGGATGATTTGGGTCATCCAAAAGAAATGGAGAAGTCCCCATCCCAAGTACTTGTGTCAATTTTGGGTTAAGGTGTGTCATGGAAAGGGTTAAAAGTACTTAAACATGGCTTATGAAAGAGGGGTACTCCCTTGCTATTTAAGGTTTAGTGATGTGTAAAAAGCTTACATGGCTCACATATAGCTTGACACAAGCTTCATGGCTCACATTTGGCTCCTCCATGGCTCATCTTTGGCTTGGGAGCTTTCATGAAAGGGGATTTATGACTTTTGGGTGATTTGATGGAAAAATGTCATGAGGTTATTTTTGGTTGATTCAAATGATGAATTTGGAACTTTAGGCAAATCATTTAATCAAAGGGATGATGAAATGATAATTGGCATGTGGGCCTTTGAGTGGATTTGGGCTAATTGAAGTGATTTATCTCATAGGCTTGATTTTGGGCCTTTAAATTTGGGGTGAACTTGGGCTTGAGTTTGGGTTAGGTTTGGGTCAAACTTTGGGCTAAGTGAATGCTGAGTTTGGTTTAGGAAACTGTTATGAAGACTTTGGAAAAGATTTGGAGTGATTTTGAATTGAATTGGATGATCAATTTGTTGGGTTTTGACATATGGGCGATTTTGAGTTTTAAGGTGAAATTTGGAATTTTTGATCAAATTTGGTTAAATTGCCAAATTGTGGTATGTGATAGTTGAACAAAATGATGTGGATAATATTTTTGAATTTTTGGAATTTTTTTGGGATATTTTGGAATTTTCAAAATTTTTGGCTATGAAGGGCATTTTGGTAATTTTGGGGAGTTTGGGGGTAAGTGGTCAAAAGGCTGAATTAAAGGCTCGAGATGGTTTAGAAAAAAATTTGGAGTCAAAGAAAAGTGTTCGGGGTCATTTTTGATTTATGTGGAAGGTTTTATGAATCCTGGAGCATTTTTTAAGTATCGACTATTTTGGTCGCGAGGGGCCCAAAGGTAGCTCGGAAATATAGCATGTTTACAATCAAACTTCTCAATTTGATGAGAGAATGCTCTGGCATGATTTTTTTTAGTGCCAAGGTTAATGTGAAGTTTTGAGTCTCTGGGCCCTTTTCAGGGGAATTTGGTAATTTTGTGAAAGTTTAGGGGCCGAGAGTCAAAAATTGAAATTTTGCTAAAAATGAAGATTGATTAGATGTGAGTAAATTGAAACCATTTTTGCTGAGCCATGAAGCCATGCTAAGCTCCCAAGAGTCATAAGAAGACTAATTTTAGGTACTCAGTTGGTTGTTCCTAACCCTCTTCTCCAAGGGCTTAGGGTTTGAGGTCCATCCATATGAGTTTCCTACATGAGTCAGGAAGCCAAGTTAGGTAAGAGTGGTTTTAGGGTTTGGGATGTGTGTGAGAATTTGGTGTGTGCAGGTTAACCATCACCAGGACCAGGCCACCCAGGGTTGTCCAAAGGCTTGACCATCCTATATGAACTCATCCTTGCACCTCCACACTTCACTTTCAACCTTCCAAAGGGGTTTGGAGGTTTATGGTCATCTATGGGGTTCAAGAAGAGTTAAGAGGTGTCTGAATTTCTAAGTTGTGGGTTCCATTTCTAGTCCTCTAGGATAGTCAAGGAGAAGTCCTATGGCTAGATCCTAAACACTAAAGAGAGAAAAGACCTAGCCAAAAATGAGGTAAACAAAGGGACCCCCAATAGGTGTGGTGTGCTTAAAATGAGGTCAACACAGCACGTATTGGTGTTGACTGAAAAGATCAACAGAACCAACACAGATGTCTAAGAGACACACTTAGAACGAAGCATAGAAAAATTTCTGCTGGGGAGTATCAAGTAAATCTCCAAGACTGAAGATTCCAGAACTCTCGCTGGGGAAAAGGAGGTGGATTCCAAATCACAAGATCTAGAGAGATTCAATTTCAAATTTGTTTCATTTTTATTTCAAGTTTAGGGTTTGAGTTCTGAATTGATTGGAATTCTGATTTCGATTGAAATTTGACTTAAGATTGATTTCAAGGTAGATTTCGCAGAAATTCTGGATTTGAAATGAGAATCGGAACCAAGGTTCCATCCTTGGGATTGCAAAGAGAACTAGAATTTAGGTACCACCTACGACGTGAGAATCAGAAATTTAGGTACCGATCAAGAAGGATGAGATTCAAAATTTAGGTACTGATCTCAAAATGAGAACTGGAAATTAGGTACTAGCCTCGAAAGAGAGTCGGATGTTGGGTACCGACCTCGAAAAAGGTGAGCACTGGAAGTTAGGTACCAGCCTCGGAAGAGAGTCGGAAGTTAAGTACCGACCTCGAAATGGGTGAGAACTGAAAGTTAGGTACCAGCCTCAAAAGAGAGTCGGAAGTTAGGTATCGACCTCAGAAAGGATGAGAATTAGAGGTTAGGTACCAGCCTCGGGAGAGAGTCGGAAGTTAGGTACCGACCTCGGAAAGGGTGAGAACTGGAAGTTAGGTACCAGCCTCGGAGGAGAGTCGGAAGTTAGGTACTGATCTCGAAAAGGATGAGAACTGGAAGTTAGGTACCAGCCTCAGGAGAGAGTCGGAATTTAGGTACCGACCTCAAAAAGGGTGAGAACTGGAATTTAGGTACCAGTCTTGGAAGAGAGTTGGAAGTTAGTACCGACCTCGGAAAGGGTGAGAACTGGAAGTTAGGTACCAGTCTCAGAAGAGAGTCGAAAGTTAGGTACTGACCTCAATAAGGGTGAGAACTGGAAGTTAGGTACCAGCCTCGAAAGAGAGTCGGAAGTTAGGTACCGACCTCGAAAAGGATGAGAACTGGAGGTTAGGTACCAGTTTTGGGAGAGAGTCGGAAGTTAGGTACTCGAGATTTCAGGAGTACGGGAAATTTTCTCGGATAAAATGCAAGATTATCGGACATTGAGATCAGGATGCCTTGTCGGTCTTATACCCATGTCAGAGGATTAGAATGTGGAAAAGTTTCTCAGAAGGATGCAAGTTTAGTGGACACCGAGATTTGGATGCCTTGTCGGTCTTATACCCAAGTCGGAGGATTAGAATGTGAAAAAGTTTCTCGGAAGAGTGTGAGTTTAGTGGACACCGAGATCAGAATGTCTTGGCGGTCTTATACCCAAGTCGAAGGATTAGAATGCGGGAAATTTTCTCGGAAGAGTACGAATTTAGCGGACACTGAGATTGGGATGCCTTGGCGGTCTTATACCCAAGTCAGAGGATTAGAATGCGGGAAAGTTTTGTCGGAAGGGTGCAAATTTAATGGACACCGAGATCAGGATGCCTTGGCAGTCTTATACCTAAGTCGGAGGATTAGAATGAAAAAAGCTTCTCGAAAGGGTGCGAATTTAGCGGACACCGAGAGCAGGATGCTTTGGAGGTCATATAACCAAGTAGGAGGATTAGGGTGCGAAAACGTTTCTCGGAAGGATGCGAGATTGGTGGTAATTCAAAGGAGAGAATCAAAAGTTAAGTATCGATGTCGGAATGAGAACTGATATTTGGGTACGAGGCTCAGAAAGATGGGAACTGGAATTTAGGTACCAATCCCAAAAGTTGGTTTTTTTTTATTTTGAAGATTTCGTGGAAATTTCAATGTAGCAAAAGGTTGAGATGGAATGTGAGAGTTCTTCACATTCTGAGAGAGTTGATCAAAGTTTGATGGTTTGGCAAAGGATATGAATCCATGCCATAAGAACCAAATTGAAAATTTCGTGGTTCTGTGTCAGTAGACTCAGTCGACCTTCTCAAAAAGAGGGAAGGAACAGCAGAGAGTCGAAAATATTTTTGATAACAGCTGGAAGCTGGGAATCTCAGATTCAGGAATTTGTTTTCATTGTTCTTAGTGATTTGATTTTGCTTTTTTTTATTTAGAGTTCATGTTAATTTAGAGTTCATTTTGACATTCAGATTCTTAAAAAGAGTTCTTTATTTATTTTCTTTTCTTTCATTTTCTTTTCTCTTCTCTATTCTTTTTTTTTTCTCTTGTTGTTTTATGTTCATTTTGTTTTGATCTTCAAATTTTGTTTAGATTCGGATTTTAAGAAGATAAACCTCGTCAAGAAGGAAGGGTTAGAGGACAGCCTTAGGCTGATGAGGCTCAACTTGCTACCGAGTCAGGAGAGGAATTCAGATTTCTTATTTGTTTTTTGTCTTTTCTTGATTTTATTATTATTATTATTATTATTATTATTATTATTATTATTATTATTATTATTATTATTATTATTATTATTATTTTCTGATGTTTTGATTTTCTTTTGATTTAAATTTTTATTTTGATTTGAATTTTGTTTCACTTTGGTTTGAATTTCATTTTGATTTGTATACACATTTTTTATTTTGTTTATTTTTGGTGAATTCATTATTTTTTGTTATTCACTTATTTGTTATTTCATTCATTAGGAAATTTATTGCTGTGAAATTTTATTGAATTCTTTTATGTTTTATGACTTTTCTTTTGTTATATATATTTTTTTATTTTAGGATTTGGACCCAATGTTGACCTCATTTTTGATGAGGTCTTTTCTCTTCTCTCTCCTCAGTACTTAGGTTCTAGCCAGACTTAGAAAAACTCACTTTGACTATCTTAGATGACTAGAAATGGAACCAACCACTTAGAAATTCAAACACCTCTTAACTCCCTACAAACCCATAATTTTGATTGTAAACCCCTATGTCACTTGGACGGTTAAGATAAAATGGGGAGGTTTAAATGATGAGTTCTCTATAGGACTCTTTGGCCTTAGGACTACCCTGGGTGGTCTGGTCTGGTGAGGGTAAACTTGCACACACTACACTCTCACACTCATTTCAAATCTTAAAACCATTCATACCTTGCTTGACTTCCTGACTCATGTAGGTAATTCATATGGATGGACCTTAACCCCTAGGCCCTTGGCTAAAAGGCTTAGGAACAATATAGAGAATGCCTCAAATGAGTCCTCTCATGGCTCTTATGGGATTGATATGGCTTCATGGCTCAACCAAAGTGATTCCATTCTACTCAAACTTTATCAATATTTATTTTTCCAAAATTTCAAATTTTGACCTCCGGGACCCTACACCCACCAAACATACCAGATGCCCTTGAAACTACCCAAAATTTACAAAAAATCACTTAAATTTCCCAAAATTCCTCAAAACCAATCCTAAACATTTCCTACCATTCAAATTGATCATACTTATCTAAATATACCAAATTTTCCAAAAATACCCCCCAATACCCTCCAAATACCCAAAATGCCCTTTTAAAAAAAAAACCATAAATTCCAAAAAATCCTAAAAAATTCTTAAAAATCAAAAATATTCCCAATTGCATTTTGTTAAACTATACTATAAGCCAATTTTGTCAATTTTGCCCACTTTTGCCAAAACCCCAAATTTGGCCCATTTTTAACCAAAGTAAGCCCAATGTCAAACCAAATCAACCCAATTGATCTCAATGATGATCCAATCCAATTATAAAATTCAATTAAATATCCCCAATATCAATTTAGACCAAATCCAAGCCCAATTTGATTAACATTTGGATCCAATTTCAATTTGAAGCTTAAAGCCCAATTTTGGCCCATGACCTAAACATAGCCCAAACTAACCCAACTCAACTCCAATAAACCCCAAATTTGAACCCAAACTCGACCCAAACCTAACCCAAAACCAAAATCCCCAATTTTGGCCTAAACCCACCAGGAACCCAAATGGGCCCAAATCCCAAAATCAAAGCCCAACCAAAGTTGAAAACTCTTTGTAACACTCCCATAAACATTTCTAAACATTAATTTTATATTAAATCTAACATTAGCCCAACCTTAGCCCAAGTTAGCCCAATTTGACCCACTTTGGCCCCTTTACCAAGAAATCCCAAATCAAACTCAATTCAACTCCAAATCACCTCAAATTTGTTTCAAATCACTCATGACACATCTCTAAACTAAACCCAACATTTTTTTGGCCCAATCCTTCAAAACATTTCCATCCACCAATTTTTTTTTTCAAACCTAAAAGCCCACTTCTTTAAACCATTTTAAAAGCCCATCCAAAATGAATGCAAAAGACCCCAAAGTCAATCCAAAGCCTACATGACACTTTCACCTCATCATCCCTGTGATTTAAATCACTCCCTAAGTTTCAAATTCATCATTAAACTTTTCTAAACTAAGCCATGTGCTAAATTACCCCTAAATATCTAAAATCCTTAAAACCCATTTCCATGAAATTGACTAAGCTTGGCCCCAAGCCAAATGGATCCATGGAGCCATGCATAAGCCATATGTAAGCCATGAGGAGCCATTGACTTGTCATAACACCCTAAATGGCAAAAGGAGGAGATCCTTTAAGCACTCCCTAAAATTCATTAACCCAATACATGATTCCCCTTAACCTAAATTTAATCCAAATAATCCTTGATGGGGACTTCACCACATGTGAGGCCGACCCAACCGATCACCATCATCCCAAATCAGTCATGGGGGTGAACCTAACCCAAATCCATAGGTCGACCCATTTAGACCAAAAATCACCCCTCTCCCCATGCCACTTTAATCCAATCCTTTACACATGTCCTAAGGCAATTGACTGCACCAAATCCCAGCCCTGACTCCCCTGAGTCAAATGGTGAACTGACTCTGGCCGGCCACCCACCAGGCCGCTGGAAAATGCCATGGTCGAGGATATTGGAATGAGCCAAATTTGAAATTCTCACCTGCTGAGCTGCCCCACTCCAATTGGCCACCATAGCTCTTCATCTCCTCCCCTAGGCAGTTGATCCCAGCCATCAATTTCCCTTGGGAAGCCTTGGCCATGGCTATTTAAACCAGCCACCCCCTCTCGGCCAAAAGTTTGGCTGAAATCAACCTTCATAGAATCGTTCCAAACTCCTCACAGAGCTTCCCCTAGCCAAGAGCAATCCATCCCCACTGTTCTCTACCCTAAATCCCACTGATTGAGCTCAATTTTGGAGCTCAATTCTCAGGCCAGAATAGGAGATCTCCCAAACCTCGACCAAAATCAAATTAAACTCACCCACACCTGCACACGACCAAGAGAAGGAGTTCCCGAGGGAAAGCCCCCTCTCCAGGCCACCCAATTGCTCTAGCCTCCAAAGTCTGAAATCGGGCCTAGTCACTTTCATACTTAGTTCTTTCTCCAGGGCCAGAGGCTTCATCCCTAGGCTCTTCCAGCTCCAACGAACGTCTCGAGCACATTCAGTTGAGGCCTCACCTCCTGAACCAAGGTATGGAGACTTCTCTTCAACACGAGCTTCCATCGATTCTCCATTTTATTTGATTTAACTTCATAACATGAAAAACAATGTTGATGTGTTCGTCTCTTCAAGACGAATCCATAGAGTATAAGAACACGAAATTCCATTGAGAAACGAGGGATATATTAGGGTTTGAGTGTGGATGGTCACGGGTGCACACCAGTCGGAGACAACGACCAACCACTGTTGGATCGAGCCTGTATCGACTGGACGGCTCATATTCCGTAGGACCAGGGAACGGTACGTGAACCGCGGGCCACATCACTCTGAGTCAGATGGCGGCGGCGAATGGGGGCTCACCGCATGGACCTTCAGAGATGTAAAGGTTGCCGTGGCGCTGAGTCGGATAAGTAGGAAAATATGAAATTTATGATTTAATTAAATGCCTGAAACTTAGAAAATCCATATCTTTATGTAGAAAAATAAAAAAAATAAAATACAAATACCCTCTTGCTCAATGAACAGAGGAGAATAATGTGGAAAAAGAATTGAGTTAATTTGATAAGTATTTTATTTTTAATTAGTTATTTACTCATTTTTAGTATTTTAATTCTCCATTTGCATAGGCAATTCACCATGGCATGAGACCATAGGGCTTTTGAAGCCTCTGACTTGGGAACATTCCCTAGATGTTTCAAGGTTAGAGGCTATCTATATGGCAAGTTATGTATTTTTCAAGTTTATGACACTATTTTTGGTATTTTAATTCCATTAATTAGCATATTGCTTAGAAAATTCTAGGAAAATTTAGGGAAGTTTCTTAGGACTAGAGGACCCTAGGATAATTATGTTTTGAGTTAATTCATTAAGAATAACCCTAATTGGCCTAATTACTCAAAACTGAACTTTAATTAATTAGGGTTAACCACACATCAAAAGAACTTAAAAATAATTCTCTACTGATCTTTAGTATCAGCGGGACCTCATATAAAAATTTGGAATCAATTGGAAATATTTAACCCCACTAAATGGATTAGTTAGGTCACATGAGTAAAATTAAACTTTAAAAATTCATAACTCTAAAAATACATATAAAAAATTCACCAAATTGGTTTTGTGAGCTCTCTAATATCAGCGGAGTCTAAGAAAAGTAAATTTAAAAATTTCTAAAAATCTTCATTTTTCACCATACTTTAATATTTTAATAATTAATAATAATAATAATAATCACAAAATATTAAAAATCATAAAAATATCATACTTTGACTCCAAATCCTTTAAGAACAAACCAAATATTTTTTCCAAGTCTCTTGGTTAAGATATTGAATTTGAAATGCTTAAGACAATTTTTAATGTTAAAAAGATTTTCCAACCTTTTCACCAGATTAATTCTAATAAATCAATGAAAAATTATAAAATTATAAAATTTATTTCTTTGAACTCCTTGAGGTCAGAGAGATTTTTGAAAAATATAAAATTCATTTTTCAACTTTAATTTTATTTTATAATTAATTAACACTCCAAAAGTCAAAATAATTATAATAAATAAAATATAATTTAAAAAATCACCAAAATTGGTCCAAGTGGACCTCTAGTTAGTAGGAACATCCCATAATTTTCTTAAGGATAGAAACCATACCATAGTCATGTTGTTGAATTTTCATTGAAAACCCTTATTTTTCACAAAAATAATTATATAAATTAAATTTAATTCAGAAAAATCTCATTTTCCCCTCTAATGTCTTAATTGACATATGAGTGAAGTGACATAAAAATTTTAAGTTCATTTGAGCTTAATTTGATGAGTTATGAAATAAATAAGCCTAAAGGGGCATAAAGGTAATTAAAGGATTTTAACCCTAATTAATATTTAGGTCTAATCAAATGGAGGGTAAAATATCTGATCTTAACTTTTCTCATAGATGATTGAAACCTAGGGAATTAAGGGATAGAAACCCACTAATTATCTTGAAAATATTTGAAGTGAACTTAATTTATTAAATAATTTAAATTTTGGAAGAATAGATTAAAAATTTGGATTATTAAGGTTAGGGATATTATTTAAGAAGATATCACTTCTTTAATTTAAAATCCCTAAATGAATCACTTTAATAATATTTAACTTTTAATTAAATTTAAAGTGATAATTGAAATTAATAATTAAATAATTAAAAGGAAAATAAAGCTTAATTAAATTAAAACATAAAACATTGAATAACTTGATAATCAAATTGAAATAAATTTAAAACATTAAAATTAATTTGAAATTACTTAAAAGACAAATTTAAAACAAATTTGAAACATTAAAGAAAACCCACCTTAAGACAATACATAATTAAAAACTTAAAAAAATCAAACCAATTAAAAATTAATCAAAAATATTTCAATTAAGTTAAAAATTAAGTCATTAAAATTTAAATTGAATAATCTAAACACCTCTTTCAAACCACATGAATCTAATGCATTGAGATCATTAAAGATGTAAAAATTTAATTAAATTAAAGCAACTTGAACACTATTCCAAACATAAAATTATTAAAATTTCACAACTAAATTAAACCACTTTAAATCACCAATTCCAATTTTAAATCATTAAATTCTTTAACAAACTGATTTGCCCCCTAAAGGTTTTCATTATTGTAACTCTTAAGTAAAGCATCAAGTGAAATGTCACTTTACTCATAGGATAGTCAAACATCCTAATTCACTGAGAAAAAAACAAAACTTAACTAAATTCTTGGATGATCAATTCACCTAAACAAAGAAATTCATTTAGACTCGAAATAATCCAAGAAGTATTGAAAAGATGTTTAGGATTCGTCCTAAGCACCTTCTCAATGTGATGGGATGTTTTAGAAAAACAATTAAATTTAATTGTTCTTTGATGAAGAAAATCATCCTTAACAAAATACCAGAAACTAGACGTCATAGGAGATGACAAGCAATAAAAATAGGAATTTGGTAGACAACCAGAACCTTCTCTTAGCTTTACCTAGGTACTTGTTATAAATATTTAAATTCCTTAACATGTGTTTTAAGTGCAGCTTGTAATGACGAGAAGACCCCTCAGGTACGCTTTTATTTTATTGCAATTTATTTTCATGTACTGCACTTTACCTTTCTTGCATGTTAAACAAGAATGTCACCTTACATAAATACTGAAACTTTTAGGATAGCCACAAAACTGAAACCCAAAACTAAATTAAAATCAACACAAGATAAAATTCACTGCCACAACAATCAAAAGATAAAACAACTCAAAATTTAATCACAAACAGAACAACAAAACTACAATTGCAATTAAATTAAAACATCTCGTTGGATGATTGGGAATACCTCGGATGATGTAACCTATGTGTTGCTAACAGGATTTCCCATGGTCTAAATGAAAGTGTGGAACTCATTCAGTTGAGTTTAGCAAATTCATCTGGACTAAGTGAATCCGATAAAAATAACGGTGCCGGAATGTTGGAACTGTGGGATCCCCTTAACAAAACATTAAAGATATTTGAACCTAAGACTCTTCTAAACCATAACACTTTTCTCATCTCTTGATTTTCATTTTCTAAAACTAAACCTCTGCAACAACAAGGAGCTTGGAGCATAGTGGCCAGCACGACCATCGTCATCAGCAAAACTTAAATCTACTCCAGCAAAAACTTTCTTAGAATTAAATAACAAGCCATAGGATTTCGAGGTAGTTTGCCTAGTGCAACATAAATCCTTAACTTTTTGTTAGGCATTTGTGTAATCATGTTATGCAAATTAAGCCTTAACCAGTCTTAGGACTCTGAGGCAGTCGATCGGTACGACATAAACCCTCACATCTTCGAGGCTATTTGTATAATCATGTCATACAAATATAAGTCTTAATTAATTAAAATCGGCATGATTGAAACATTAAATAATTCTCTTAAATTGAATACCAACATTAGGATATTCTGGGAAGTCATTGAAGTTCACTTCAGGTCTGTGACATCCCCTACTTTTCTTCCCTTGGACTCTCAAAATCAACTGTTACAGATTTGAGCTAATCCCTTTTGAAATTCCAAAATTCAATCCTTTGAAAACCCTAAACTTTGAAATTCTTAAGAGTAAAACCACTGATCATTATCAAGAGTTTTCTTAAATGATTCCCGTCATTTCAGATGTAATTAACTATAAGGGCTTGCGCTTATAGGGAACTTTAGGAACCCATGTAATATAAACCCTGCTTAATTCCTTTATATTAAGCAGGGGAACTTGTCGGCTTATAAAATTAGTTCATAGACCAAACAGATGTCACAAATCTTTTAGTTTATTTAATCGAGCCCCATCATCAGGCATTGTGTCTATTCTTCGGGATAGATAAACAGTTTGTGGTGTGGTGCTCATTTATATAAACTATTTGGGATGTGAGATCAGTTTGATCTCATAACTTTAATTTTTCAAACTTAAAATGATTTTCAAAATCAAATGTTACTTTCCAAATTATATATATACTTAAATTAAATTTAAATTTTAAAATTTATCGACAATTTCTATTAGGCGACCCCTTTCCAAAATACAACACACAACCTAAAAAATATGCCGACAATTTCTGGCGATTCCGCTAAGGAATAGTTCTTCTCTCCATCCTGATCAGATGGTTTTGCTTTCATAAATCGATAATGAGTCCATATCCCTAGTGGACCAAACTATCATTCTTCTGTTGGTATACCTCACTCTTTTCTGTCTTGAGTAAGTATAGTCGACTCCCTTTTGGATTTAGGAGCCACTGTTTAAACACCCCTAAACAGAGAGGTTCTGAAATCCTTTTACCTCCTAAGAGGTGGGGTGGACCCCCAATAGGTTTTAGCTTAGGAGTAGTCCTTCGGATTGAGAAGCCTTATGAGAATTTCTCTCCCTTTTCAATTTCGAACCGGGTCCATTCCTTTTTCGATAAACCTCCGTTCTTTAAACATTTCATTCCTAACAAACAAATCTTCTAATAAACAATCCTTTAATAAATAAACTCTTTTAGATCGTAAATGCATTTAGATAAATGAAAATGTGTTCAAACTCTTTCTTTTTTGTCCAAAATTTTATGACAAAAGGAAGCATAATGCGGGAATAATACTCAGAATCTACCCTGCAGAAATTATCTGCCCCAAAGTTAATTTTCTCCTCTACCAATGGAGTAGACTTCACAGTTTACAAAGATGAACTGCCCGACAATGGAATCATCCGTTTTGGACAAGGATTTAACAATACAGAAATCAAGTTCGATGATGTCACTCTTTCTACACTAATGGACAAAGCGCAAGAAACTGAGAAACCCGTGCTTGAGTTCAACCTGAAATCAACTCAAGAATTTCCTCCCCTGTGAAGGGTTCCAGCTGAAAAGGAGACCATTGTTTCTAGGAGGACTGTAATCTCTACCCCCACCGGTCTAGTCATCTCTACACCTGCCTCAATTCCCGCCCAACTGAAAGGGAAGGGAGTCCAAGTTTATAATGAACCTGCCATCGTGGAGGGTAATTTTGTTGTAATACCATCTGTTTTTGAAATCGAGTCCAGTTCAAAGTTTACACCCCAAACTCGGACTTAGAGAAGAAACAGAGGCAGAAAGATCGCCAGGATTGAGAAAGCCAAAGCTGTTGAAGTTGCTTTTCTAGAGAAAATTCCTGAGGAAAGAGTAGAGCTGCTTGAATATTCACCATTGTTAGGAGGAAGTAGGTTCCACCATCTCTCTGCTACAACTGATGAAGAAGATGCCCGTAGGATCGCTGCTGCATTACCCGAACCTGCATATTACAGTGACAACAAAAGAAAAAGAGCTAGGGCTACGCCGCTCACTCGATTGCGAGCTGTAGTAGAAAAGTTAGCAAAGAAAGAAAGATGCCTCGTGTTAGAAATCCTAAGGAGAATGGGATGGGTGCCAGTCAAATCCTGCATTGGACCGCGATTAAACCCGGTCATTGCTAAGGAAAACCCAAGGAAAAAGGCACGAAAAAGGAGTTTGTTTGTTAATGTATCGGGACACCATATTAGGGGGGACACTACCTACCTACGCACAGCCGACCGACCATCTGGTCCTAGGCCACATACTACGAGAAGGATGGTGTGGCAACCTTTTATTGGTGAACCGAAACCATCAGAGCATTATGGGAAGAAAAGTCTCGTCAGGAATCTTGAATCTGAAGGAAGTTCCACTGCAAAGAAAGAAACTCTGGGAAAGACATTCAACAGTCGTCACATGACAACCGCGAGACCGTGTGGAAGAGGCTACTAGAGGATGCCATAGGAAAGTTAAGGATGGATATCCACCAGTTGGCAAAAGAAAGAGGAGAAAAGTTGGAAAATGAAGTTGATTCATGAGAGTTCATGGATGAAGAGTATGCCGAGATCAACATGGTTTAAACACGAGCATCATCAGCTTCACAAGGTGCTCCGGTAGCAGTGGAAAGAGACAAGCTGGAAGTGAAGAGAGCACAACTTCAGGAGAAGCATAACACAATTTCTCAAATGGCAAGGAAGATGGAAGAGATGGCGGTCACCTTAGCCACTCTCTAAAGTCAGGTGCAACCTCAGAAAGAAACACCCCCAGAAATCATCCATGTTGTAGATGGAGGGAAAGAGATTACATCTGTCAATGGAGACGAGCAACAAAAGAAGGATTCTGCACAGAGCATGATTCCCGAAAAGGATATCAAAAACATGGTAAAACAGCAGGTGTGAGAAGCTTTAGCATAATCCAAGAGTGGAGCATCTATTCAGACGAGTAGACCTTACCCTGAAGAATTTGATGCCCTCCAATACCCAAAAGGCTTTGTACCACCTCTGTTCAAGACTTTTGATTGAACGGGAAACCCTCAGCAGCATGTCGCACATTTTCGTGCTAGTTGCTGCAATGCCTGTGGGAGCGATGCTTTACTCTTTTGACAGTTTGTTAGTAGCCTGTCAGGGATTGCCTTCGATTGGTATGTAGAATTGCCAAATGGCTCAGTTAAGACCTTTGCAGAATTAGAAAACTTCTTCGTTAAGCGGTTTGTCGAGGCTCAACACCACATCACCATTGGTGATCTAGTGGTGGAGCACCAGAAACCGAACGAGAGACTAGTGGATTACATACTTCGGTGGAAAAATTTAAGCATGAAGTGTGAACCACAACTTTAGGAATAGCATGCGATCGGTATTTTGCTAAAGAGTATCCATGGCCCGATAGGTCTTCTCCTTAAAGTATTTACAATCAAGACTTTCGAGAAGTTACTTAGCAAAGCCAGGAGCTTACAAGAGGAAGCAATCTAAGTTTCATGGACAAGACCGATAAACAAAAACTTCTGAAAACATTCGAAAAGAAGTCCAGAATCGTCGCGACAGTAGATAAGGGCAAGCAGCCAGTGCAGATACAGCTAGAGCGGCCACAACCTAGCTATCAACCACTGCAACGTACTTACCAACAACCTCAACAAGGTTATTAATAGCATTGACCGATCTATCAGTCTCATCAACATTATGAAGAACCATCTCGTCCACAGCGTTCCCTGAAAGATTTTTTGAATAAGGAATATCCATTCAAAACTGAAGCAGTAGTGAAGATGCTCCGCAGTTTAATGAAGACACCCGATTTTCAGCTACTAGAGCCCAAGAGACTGGAAGAAGTCAATAAGAGAGATCATCCAAACTATTGGATGCTCGGGCATAAGATAGAGGATTGCATCACTTTCAAGATTTGTCTTGATGACAATCTCTAGAAAGGGAACATAACGATCCCGAAGGAATACATTAAGAAATCCCAAAAGGGAGGTTCCGTCAATGTTATTTCAATGGACCCTATTGTTTCGATAGACCCTTACACGACCCATGATGGATGGAGTACCTTCTGGACAAATTCTTCAAAGAAAATCCTAGATCATATCCAGAACGCTTCGGTGCACGCTTCAACTCAAAGTTTGAAACCTGCTGAGCTGGTGCTGTCGCTTGTGATTGAAGAACCGCCCCAGAAGGAAGAGAAGATCATGGAAGAAAACAAGACTGAGGCTCCAAAGAGTAGACTAGGGGCTGCTTATCCTAGGATAGTTGTTTCCAATTTGGGGGAGAAATCCTTGGAACCTCTGACTCTGTATGATAATTTACTCGCCCCGGCGGGATCTTATAATGATTAGAGTTTTGGTGTTGGCTGCATTTTGACTGTTTCTAACAATTACGTAACTAGTGAAAACCAACCAAATCTGTATCTCAATTCTGATATAAATAACCGTTCTCGAATCATACTGAACCTCAATGACCACGACGAAGGAGAAGATGTTCACAAGGATGGCTACGAAAGCTCAACAAGTGACAAGTCTATTTATGAATTTCGAGGATCTCCGATTACGATAGAATTAGAGTCATCAGATTCTGAAGTAAATGCAGAAGAGCCAGTCATTCTAATTCAAGAGGATACACCGGCAGATTCAGTAGTAGAAGAAATAACATAAGTTAATTTAAGAAGCGGAAAAGTTCTACCCCTAAGAATGGGTCCGAAAGATAAAGGAAAGCAGGTGGTTACTCAGGAAGAGCCAATCCCAGCAGAGGAACTGCCTACTCAGGAAGAAATTGAAGAACCTGTTAATAAAGTGGATTATAACGTGTTATCCCATCTTAAGAAGCTATCAGCCAAATTGAGCATCTACAACACTCCGATCCTGTCAAAAGAGATGAGGGAGACTCTGATCAAGGCTTTACTTGATCCAGAAATTTGTTTAGCTCAAATGGCAGGTAATTCCTTTGACGAGGTTTGCTCATTAAAAGAACAGCGAGGTGTTACCTTCACAGACAATGATCTACTACTCGTAACGGCCGATCACAATCGACCGTTGTACATTTCGACTACATCGTCGAAAGTTTACGCTCTCCGTGGTGTTTGTTGATCCGGGAGCATCAATCAACATAATGAGCCTTCGAACGTTAGCATATTTGGAAATCGATGCTCGTGAACTTGAAGCAGACAAGATGTTATTAAGAGGGTTCAATCGTAGAAGGAGAAAGAGCACTCAGATCAATAACACTGTTAATGAAGACCGGTGATTTGGTAAAGACAACCGCAAAATTCCACATAATTGATTCTGAAACATCATTCAACGCTCTACTGGGTCAGCCATGGATCCATGAGAACCGGATGGTACTGTCATCTCTGCACCAGTGCATAAAGTATTACGAAGGAGGAGAACAATGTATTAAAGGTGATTTGCAACCATTCTCTGTGCATGAAATCGGAATTCACGAAGATGCAGCCTATTACGCGCATCCGAAGAAAACAATATTATCCAGAAACACCATACCAAATGAAGCAAAAGAAGTGTAAGACGATGAAGAACCTGAAATTTTACTCAAACAGTTACTCACCACTCCCTTACGGCGAGATGGTGAAGGTTTCTCCAGAACTCGCACTCGAGGTTGAGGCTGGGGATGAGGTCGAGGAAGAGATGTTGGAACAGTTGGACAGAAAAAACCGGTCATCGACGTTGATTGGGAGAATTGTTTTGAAGAAGAAGAAATCAAGAAAGAAGTAGCAACAGTAAATCAAAAGAAACCTCAGTTCAAGATCTCTCTCGGAGAAGAAAGGAATGAAGAATACAAATCAATGTACGAGAAGATTAACCATTATGTACATACTATGACCCTGACCCCGATCTATTCTAATAAGATCGAGGGAATGGTGGTCAAGGAAGTACGTGGTTGTACTAAATCGATCAAATTCTACCGTGGTGCTTCTTCTTCCAATATTGAAAAAGATGTACAATTTGAAAATGTTACTTCATCTGAATTAATGGAATTGCCTTTTGAGTGGTACTCTCCCTGTGTTCAGAATTTAATTCAACATGGTGTCTTACCTAAACAATGGACAAAAGATCGATCACAACACTTCGAAAAATTATGGAACAATGCCAATCGGCCTCCCAATTTAAACATGGTCTCAGATTCGGCACAGTAGGGTCTGTTGATGATTCGGGATTTTCCTTAGTTGTCACTCACGAGCATGATGAAAGTTACCTGGAATCTTCAGATGATCTCAAGGATTTACCAATTGGAAATGCTTCACCAGACTTCGTAGAAGAAATTAAATCTACAATAGACGAGTTAATGGAAGTTAACTTAGGTACTAGCGAAGAGCCTATGCCGACCTTTGTTTGCTCCTTACTCAATAAAGAAGACTTCGAAGAGATAATCATGTTATTAATGGAATTCAAGGACTGTTTATCTTGGAGCTATGATGAAATGCCAGGATTAGCTCCAGAGGTCGCAGTTCACAAGTTAGGAGTATATCCCACTACCGTTCCAGTCAGACAAGCTCCGAGAAGAATGCTTCTAGAGATTGAATAACAAGTTATAGCTGAAGTTAAGAAGCTAATAGATGCTAAATTTTTCTGTGAGGAACAATATCCAACTTGGTTAGCCAATGTGGTACTAGTAAGAAAGAAGAATGGTCAGATAAGAATCTGTGTGGATTTAGGAGATTTGAACAAAGCATGTCCAAAGGACAAATTCCCGCTACCCATTCCAGAATTGATGATCGACATTGCTTCAACACAGAAAGTCTTCTCATTTATGGATGGATCATCAGGATACAACCAGATAAAGATGGCACCAGAAGATGAAAAGCTTACAGCCTTCAGGACGCCGATCGGGGTATACTGCTACACAGTGATGTCGTTTGGATTAAAGAACTCAGGAGCAACTTATCAAAGAGCAATGAAGGATTTTTTATGATCTTCTTCACAACCAAGTCGAGTGCTACGTGGATGATGTAGTCATCAAAAGCAAACTAAAAGAAGATCATTTGTATAATTTGAGAATTATTTTCAAGCGGTTAAGACAATATAACCTTAAGATGAATCCCTTGAAATGCACCTTCGCATCACCTCTTGGAAATTCTTAGGATTTCTTGTTCGACATCGTGGAATTGAAATTAATCTGGAGAACATTAAAGCTATCTTAGAAATGCTGCCTCCCAAAACCTTGAAGCAACTATGATCCTTTCAAGGGAAGTTGGCGTATCTTCGACGCTTTATCTCGAATTTGTCAGGAAGGTGTCAGCCTTTTTCTGCTTTGGTTAAGAAGAATGCCAAGTTTACTTGGGACTCCAATTGTCAACATGCCTTCGATGACATCAAACAGTATTTAATCACACCTCCTCTTTTAGCAGCCCCAGTCTCGGGTAGATCGTTGATACTTTATACTGTAGCTTTAGACGACTCTCTCGGAGTCCTGCTAGCCCAGGTCAATGACGAGGGAAAAGAAAACGCACTCTATTACCTAAACCGTTGTCTAATTTTGACGGAAGTAAAGTATCCTTCAATTGAGAAGCATTGTTTGGCCCTGATCTTTGCCTCTCAAAAGCTCAGGCATTACATGCTTTCTCATAAATGCAACTTTATTTATAAGTTCAATCCATTGCAATATTTGATGACCCGACCGACGCTTTCCGGCAGACTTGCTAGGTGGTCGATGATACTATTTCAATTTGATATAACTTTCGTTCCTCTTCGTGCTTTAAAGGGACAAGACCTAACAGACTTTCTCGCAACACACCCTTTACCGGCAGAATCGCCTCTCAACGATGACTTGCCAGACAAGCAGATAATGAGCCTAGAAGACCCCAATGATGAATGTTGGGAATTGTACTTCGACGAAGCATCCTCAGCATGAAAAGATAACGAATCACAAACGATAGTGCCCGGTAAGGCAGGAATCAGACTAATCTTTATAACACCGGAGCGGGGGATATAAAGGTATTCCTACCATCTATCAGAACCGTGTACAAACAACGAGCCAAAAAATGAAGCCCTTATAACTGGACTGGAATTAACCATTCAGATGGGGATAACAGACATCAACATATATGGAGATTCCCAGTTGATCATTCAACAGGTCGCCGGACAGTACAGGATTTCAAAACCAAGGCTTGAGCAGTACTTCCAATATGCCATGAAGTTGTTAGAGCGAATTCCAAATGTAACGATCTACAAGATTCCCAGAAGAGAAAATGCTCTCGCAGGTGCGTTAGCCCACCTTGCAAAAGAATTTGCCTGCCTACAGGATGAGTCAGTTGAAATGTCAATTCAAGGACGATAGGTCCTATCACAGCTCGACATGGATACAATACAAAAACCAGAAGGAAAAAAAAAGAATCAGTTGTAGCAGTAACATAAGTTACAGAAGTTTAGCGGCAACCATTAACAGACTACTTACAAATAGGAAACATACCGGAAGATAAGTCATTAGCCCATCAAATCAAGAAAAGAACTCTGTCTTACGCATTGATAAACAATACGTTAAACAGAAGGTCTTTTGATCAAATGTGGCTAAGGTGCCTGAGCGAGTCTGAGGCTCGTAAAATTGTTAAAAAAGTACACTCAGGACTTTTTGGCTCTCATCAGTCGGGTCCGAAAATGAAAATGAAGATTAAGAGGCTAGGGTACTACTGGCTCTCAATGATGACCGATTGCATGAAGATTGCTAAATGTGCTACATCCGACAATCACGTCGTGGCCGTTTGAGTGTTGGGGCACAGATATTGTGGGTCCGATAATACCGACTTCTTGAAGAGGACATCGCTTCATTCTTGCAGCTATAGATTACTTTTCTATGTGGGCAGAAGCAGTACCGCTCAGAGAAGTGAAAGCACATCATGTGCTACTGTTCCTCAAGAATCAAGTCGTCTACCATTTTGGGGTACCGCGCAGAATTATCTCAGATAACGGTCTGCATTCAGAATCATGAAGATCAACAATTTTGTTAGAAGACACGGGATCGCCTGGCGCTATTCAACAATCTACTACCCATGAGGGAACGGCTGAGGCTTTTAATAAAACTCTCGTTCAAATCCTAAAGAAAACTTTGGACGACAATAAGAAAAATTGGCACGAGAAGTTGTTAGAAGCCTTATGGGCCTACAGGACAACTTTCAGAACTCTCACCCAGTCTACGCCTTATACTTTAGTGTACGGGTCCGAGGCCGTTCTACCCTTACAGGTTCAGCTTCTGTCTCTCATACTTGCAGTTGCAAACAAGATCACTATAGAAAAAAATGCCAAACTACAACTAGAAGAATTGGAAAGCTTGGAAGGGAAAAGACTTTCAGCACAACAGAATTTGGAACTATATCAAGCCAAGATGATCCAGGCCGATGATAAATTAGTCCGTCCAAGGACATTCAAAGTCAGTGACTTGGTTTTGGTTCTCAGAAGACCTATTCTTACACATCGCAAGATAGGTGGTAAATTTGAACCGACTTGGGAGGGGCCATTCATGGTCGAGATAGTCTACTCTGGAGGTTCATATCAATTGATGAATTGCCATGGAGAACTACCTATGCATCCAATTAATGGACGATATCTAAAGAAGTATTACGCAACCTGATGTTCCGAAGGATGAATCCTCATTCTGAGAAGCACGGGCACAGTAATTACTTATGACTGGGTCCGAACCCAAAAAAAATATTAAAAAAAAAAGTGGATGATAAAGAAAATCGTTAAAAAAAAGGTGTTAAAAGAAAACATGTGAAATCATGATAATAAAGTTTTTATCCTTCCTTTCAAATCAAGTCTCACTCTTGATCTTTCTTCATCTTTTCCTAGCCTTGTTGAAATTTGAAAGAAACAAAATAAAATTTTCCATTAATAAATTTTTCTATTGTTCTTATTCTTAGTACAGCCCCTGATCCTTTCCTTGTTTTTCATAGGGAAATGTCGAACGTGTGGTTGGTTCTGAACTTTAAGAATGACGTGAGTCAAGCACTTGATAAAAAAGGATGAATGATGGAGCCGTGATTGAGATCGACTCTGACTTCACACCAGTTGGGCTATAGTACGAAGAAAATGATTGGACTCTGATTGATCGCAAAGAGCTCCACAGCCATACAGTGATGAAATTGGGTGGCTCAAGTCAACCAACCATCTACCAGCAAGAAGAGAAAAGTAAATACTGCTCATTCAATGGGAGAGGACAAGAAAGCTAAGTCCGTGGTTGCTACAGTAGAAGGCAGGCTCGTCAGCGCAATGCCCACAGAATTTTAAGAGTTATGTAGAGCTACTTTCATTCCGACCCAGCGAAGAAACAAGAATCGATGCATCCGCAAGATGCTAACCCAGCTAGCGGCGGATCAACGTGAAGAGACAGCTGCTATCGTCAGTACAAGCACTTCTAAGAAGTCCTTTCGTTAGGAACCAGGAAAGAGGAGACCAACTCTAAGAACAACATAAAAAATAAAAGAAATCCCATGGAGATCAGAAATAGAATCTGTGCCACAACGCCAGACAAATGCACCATTTTTAAAGAGTCTTGTTGCAAAAGAAACCCCAGAGGAGCAGAAACATGCAGGAGAGCATGCTAGGGTTGAACCATACATCCCACAGTACGTTACTAGACCTCACCAGTTGTAGATAATTCCGGAATATGAGCTGGAAAAGATGCAGAATGTTGAAAAGAAAACTTTTGAATACTTTGAAAAAATCCGTGGCAAGAGGATTAATATCTTGGAAGGCCTTGAGCTGCATACAGATGTGTTTTTAGACTACGAACAACATCAAATTGTAGACTGCATCGTTGAACTTCAGAAAATGGGCCGAGCTGGTCATCTGAGGGAGAAAACTTATTCAGAACCCTGAATATGGATGCCAGGAAAAGGAAGAGTTACGATCCAATGTGGGTATTGCTACAACTTCGCGGTAGACAGAAAAGAAAATCCACCAGGGATACTCCATCACAGTGATGTGGATTCGATGCCGAATATTATTAAAAGAATGGTAAAGAGGATGGTGACATGGAAGGTATTGCCCGCAGACTGCATACCCAACAGCTGCATCAGTAACATCTACAAGGAGGGCCTTTGCATACCTCCACACATAGACCATCATGATTTCGTTAGACCTTTCCGCACAGTGTCTTTTGTCAACAAGTACAATATCATGTTCGGATCTGACCTCTGGATAGCAGGCCCCGGAGAATTGCAAGGGACGGTGGAGATACCACAACCGGTAGGTTCCGTCATGGTGTTAAAAGGGAATGGAGCAGACATCGGAAAGCATTGCATTCCGGGAGTGCCTGTTGAGCGGATCTCTGTTACTTTCAGGATAATGGATGACAGAAAGATTTCTTTTCACTTTTAGCCAGATCTAGAGTTAGAGAGCCTCCGACCTTACGAGCTGTGAGTTACATGGGAGATAGCATGCCTCCAATGCACATCCGTACGTCATTCCTGCCAAGGGTGGCTTGGATGGTGATGTTATTGTCCATATATCTCACTATTCATACATGAATTTTCACAGATGCTTTTAGAAACAACTTGAAAGAATCTTACACAATCAGTTTTGGATTTATATGGATTGTATGAGATATTGAATTCTCAAAGAAAATATCATCAAGTTTTGGATCAAGTTGTATGATGTATTTTCAACAAGATTGGAATGAAAGTGACCATGTCATGTTTTGCCTTCACCTCCTTTTGTGTAAACTGGGTAACGCCATTAAATTAAAATAACTTCGAACAAAGAACAAAGGAAAAATAAAAATAAATGAATACTCTCTTTTAAAAATAAAATCTGGATGTCAAAACAAACTACAAATAAACACGAACTCCAAAAAAAATGTGAACTCTAAATTAAAAATCAAGCTAAAAATCAAACCACAATAAGCAACTAAGACAAATTCCTGAATCTGAAATCCCCAGCCTTCGGCTATTCTCAAATCTCTTTTTGACTCTTCATATTTCCTTCCCTCTTTTGAGAAGGTCGATTAAATCTACTGACACAGAACCACAAAAATTTTCGATTTGGTTCTGATGGCATGGAGTCTTATCCTTCGCCAAAAAATTAGACTTTTATCGATCCTCGTGGGACGTGAAACACTTTCACGTCTCATTCCAAATCTTCCGCTAAACTCAAATCGCCACACAACAAATTTCAACCCTTTAAACCTTCGAGACTGCAACCTGATTCCAGTTCTCTTTAAACCTTCGAGACTAGAACCAGATTCCAGTTCTCTTTAAACCTTCGAGACTGGAACTAGATTCCAGTTCTCTTTTAACCTTCGAGACTGGAACCAAATTCCATTTCTCTCCTTTTGAGGTTGGTACCAAATTCCAACTCTCTTCCCGAGATTGATACCAAATTTTAACTCTCTCCTTCCGAGGCTGGTACCAAATTCCATATCATATTTCGAGATCAATACCTAAATTTTGATTCACATCCTTTTCAATCAATACTTAAACTCTGATTCTCACTTCAAGGTTGGTACCTAAATTCCAGTTCTCTTCGCAATCCCGAAGTTAGAACCTAGGTTCCAATTCTCATTTCAAATCCAGATTTCCTTAAATCGATTTTAAATTAAACCTCAACAGAAATTGAAACTCAGAATAAATCAAAATCTAAACTCACACTAAAAAAAACTCGGAATGGAAAATGAAATGAAATCTAAATCAAATTTCCCCAGATTTTATGATCTGGAATTCACCTCCTTTTCTTTTCCCCAGCGAGAGTTCAGAGATCTCCAGTCTTGGAGATATACTCGATACTCCCCAGCGAAAATTGGTTTCTACTCTGTTCTAAGTGTGTCACTTAGACGTCTGTGTTGGTTTTGTTGATCTCTTCGGTCAATGCCAATACACGCGGTGTGCTTGGTTAGCACACCACACCTATTGGGGGTCCATTTGTGACCTCATTTTTTGTGAGGTCTTTTCTCTTCTCTCTCCTTAGTACTTAGGATCTAGCCTTAGGTTTTCCCTTTGACTATCTTAGAGGACTAGAAATGGAACCCACCACTTAGAAATTCGAACACCTCTTAACTCCCTGCAAACCCCATAAGTTTGATTGTAAACCCCTAAGTCACTTGGAGGGTTAAGATAAAATGTGGAGGTTTAAAGGATGAGTTCCCTTTAGGACTCTTTGGCCTTAGGACTAACCTGGGGGTTCTGGTCTGGTGAATGTAAACTTGCACAATCTACACTCTCACACTCATTTCAAATCTTAAAACCATTCATACCTAGCTTGACTTCCTGACTCATGTAGGTAATTCATATGGATGGACCTTAACCCCTAGGCCCTTGGCTAAGAGGGTTAGGAACAACATAGTGAATGCCTCAAATGAGTCCTCTCATGGCTCTTATGGGCTTGATATGGTTTCATGGCTCAACCAAAGTGATTCTATTGTACTCAAACTTGATCAATCTTTATTTTTCCAAAATTTCAATTTTTGACCTCCAGGACCCTACACCCACCAAACCTACCAAATGCCCTTGAAACTACCCAAAATTTGCAAAAATCACTTAAATTACCCAAAATTCCTCAAAACTAATCCTATAAATTTTCCACCTTTCAAATTGATCATACTTAGCCAAATATACCAATATTTCCAAAAATACCCCCCAATACCCTCCAAATACCCAAAATGCCCTTTTTAACCAAAAAATCCATAAATTCCAGAAAATTCCCAAAAAATTCCAGAAAATCCCAAATATTTCCAATTTCATTTTGTTTAACTATACTATAAGCTAATTTTATCAATTTAGCCCACTTTTGCCAAAACCCCTAATTTGGCCCATTATTAACCAAAGTAAGTCCAATGTCAAACCAAATCAACCCAATTAACCTCAATGTTGATCCAATCCAATTCTAAACTTCAATTAAATATCCCCAATATCAATTTATACTAAATTCGAGCTAAATTTGATTAACATTTGGATCCAATTTCAATTTGAAGCTTAAGCCCAATTTTGGCACATGACCTAAACTTAGCCCAAACTAACCCAACTCAACTCCAATAAACCCCAAATCTTTTCCTAACCTTCCTAATATCCCCACAAACAAAACAATAACAAGATTTGCCCTAAATTTGAACCCAAACTCCACCCAAACCTAACCCAAAACAAAAATCCCCAATTTTGGCCTAAACCCACCATGAACCCAAATAAGCCCAAATACCAAAATCAAAGCCCAACCAATGTTGTAAACTCTTTGTAACACTCTCATAAACATTGCTCAACATTAATTTTACATCAAATCTAACATTAGCCCACTGTAGGCCAAGTTAGCCCAATTTGACCCACTTTGGCCCCTTTACTAAAAAATCCCAAATCAAACCCAATTCAACTTCAAATCACCTCAAATTTGTTTCAAATCACTCATGAGACATCCCTAAACTAAACCCAACATTAGTTTGGCTCAATACTTCACAAAATTTCCATCCACCAATTTGTTGTCAAACCTAAAAGCCCACTTCCTTAAACCATTTTAGAAGCCCATCCAAAATGATTTCAAAAGGCCCCAAAGTCAATCTAAAGCTGACATGACACTTTCACCTCATCATCCCTTTGATTTAAATCACTCCCTAAGTTTCAAATTTATCATTAAACTTTTATAAACTAAGCCATGTGTGAAATTACCCCTAAATATCTAAAATCCTTAAAACCCATTTCCATGAAATTGACTAAGCTTGGCCCCAAGCCAAATGGAGCAATGGAGCCATGCATAAGCCATATGTAAGCCATGAGGAGCCATTGACTTGTCATCACTCCCTAAATGACAAAAGGAGGAGATCCTTTAAGCACTCCCTAAAAGTTATTAACCCATTACATGATTCCCCTTAACCTAAATTTAATCCAAATATTCCTTGATGGGGACTTTACCACACATGTGAGGCTGACCCAACTGATCCCCTTCAGCCCAAATCAGGTCATGGGGGGTGAACCTAACCCAAATCCATGGGTTGAACCATTTGGACCCAAAATCACCCCTCTACCCATGCCACTTTAACCCAATCCTTTACACATGTCCAAAGGTAATTGACTGCACCAAATCCCAGCCCTTACTCCCCTGAGTCAGATGGTGACCTGACTCTAGCCGGCCAGCCACCAGGACACCGGAAAACGCCATGGCCGAGGAGCTTCGAATGAGCCAAATTTCAAATTCTCACCTGCTGAGCTGCCCCACTCCAATTGGCCACAACAGCTCTTCATCTCCTCCCCTAGGCAGCTGATCCCAGCCATCAATTGCCCCTGGGAAGACCTAGCCATGGCTATTTAAACAAGCCACCCCCTCTCGGCCAAAAGGTTGGCTAAAATTAACCTTCATAGAATCCCTCCAAACTCCTCACAGAGCTTCCCCTAGCCAAGAGCATTCCATCCCCACTGTTCTCCTACCCTAAATCCCATTGATTGAGCTCAACTTTGAAGCTCAATTCTTAGGCTAGAACAAGACATCTCTCAAACCTCCACCAAAATAAAATTAAACTCACCCACACCTGCACAGGACCAAGAGAAGGAGTTCCCCAGTGAAAGCCCCCTCTCGAGGCCACCCAATTGCTCTAGCCTCCAAAGTCTGAAATCAGGTCTGGTCACTTTCATACTTAGTCTTTCACCAGGGCAAGAGGCTTCATCCCTAGGCTCTTCCAACTCCAACGAACGTGCCGAGCACATTCAGTTGAGGCCTCACCTCTTGAACTAAGGTATGGAGACTTTTCTTCAACCTGAGCTTCCATCGATTCTCCATTTCGTTTGAGTTAATTTCATAGCATGTAATCCATATGGATGTGTTCTTCTCTTCAAGATGAATCCATTGAGTATAACAACACGAAAATCCATTGAGAAACAAGGGAGATATCAGGGTTTGAGTGTGGACGGTCACGGGTGCACACCAGTCGGAGACGACGACCAGCCGCAGTTGGATCGAGCATGTATCGACTGGACGGCACAGATTGCGTCAAACCAGGGAATGGTACGTGAACCGCAGGCCACGTGGTATTGAGTCAGATGGCAGCGGCGAATGGGGGCGTGCCGCGTGGAGCTTTGGAGACACTAAGGTTGCCATGGCGCTGAGTCGGATAAGTAGGAAAATATGGAATTTATGATTTAATTAAATGCCTGAAACATAGAAAATCCATATCTTTGTGTAGAAAAATTACAAAAATAAAATAAAAATATCCTCTTGTTAAGTGAACAGAGGAGAATAACGTGGAAAAAGAATTGAGTTAATTTGATAAGTATTTCATTTTTAATTAATTATTTACTCATTTTAGTATTTTAATTCTCCATTTGCATAGACAACTCACCATGGCATGAAACTATAGGGCTTTTGAAGCCTCTGATCTTGGGAACATTCCCTAAATTTTTCATGGTCAGAGGTTATCTCTATGGCCAGTTATGTATTTTTCAAATTTATGTCACTGTTTTTGGTATTTTAATTCCATTAATTAGCATATTGCTTACAAAATTCTAGAAAAATTTGGGGAAGTTTCTTAGGACCAGAGGACCCTAGGATAATTATGTTTTGAGTTAATTCATTAAGAATAACCCTAATTAGCCTACTTACTCAAAATTGAACTTTAATTAATTAGGGTTAGCCACACATCCAAAGAACTTGAAAACAATTCTCCACTGATCTTTTGGATTAGAGGGACCTCATATAAAAATTTAGAATCAATTGGAAATGTTTAACCTCACTAAATGGATTAATTAGGTCACATGAGTAAAATTAAACTTTAAAAACTCATAACTCTATAAATACATTTCAAAAATTTACCAAATTGGTTTTTTGGGCTCTCTGATATCAGAGGAGTCTAGGAAAATTAAAATTAAAATTTTCTAAAAATCTTCATTTTTCACCACACTTTAATATTTTAATAATTAAAAAAATAATAAAAATCACAAATTATTAAAAATCATAAAAATATCATATTTTTACTCCTAATTACTTAGGAATAAACCAATTATTTTTCTCAAGTCTCATGGTTAAGATATTGAATTTTAAATGCTTAAGACAATTTTTAATGTTAAAAAATAGATTTTCCAACATTTTCACCAAATTAATTCTAATAAATCAAAGAAAAAATATAAAATTATAAAATTTATTTCTCCAAACTCCTTGAGCTCGGAGAGATTTATGAAAAATATAAAATTTACTTTTCAACTTTAATTTTATTTTATAATTAATTAACACTTCAAAGCTCAAAATAATTATAATAAATACAATATAACTCAAAAAATCACCAAAATTGTTCCAAGTGGTCCTCTAGTCAGTAGGAACATCTCATAATTTTCCTAAGGTCATAAACCTTATCTTGGTCATGTTGTTGAATTTTCATTGAAAACCCTTATTTTTTCACAAAAATAATTATGTAAATTAAATTAAATTCAGAAAAATCACATTTTCCGCTCTAATGTCTTAATTGACATATGAGTGAAGTGACATAAAAATTTAAAGTTCATTTGAGCTTAATTTGATGAGTTATGAAATAAATAAGCCTTAAAGGGCATAAAGGTAGTTAAAGGATTTTTACCTTAATTAATATTTAGGTCTAATCAAAGGGAGGATAAAATATTTGATCTTAACTTTTGTCATAGATGATTGAAACCTAGGGAGTTAAGGGGTAGAAACCTACTAATTATCTTTAAAATATTTGAAGTGAACTTAATTAATTAAATAATTTAAATTTTGGAAGAATAGATTAAAAATTTGGTTTATTAAGGTTAGGGATATTATTTAAGAAGATATCAATTCTTTAATTTAAAATCCCTAAATGAATCACTTTAATAATATTTAACTTATAATTAAATTTAAACTGATAATTGAAATTAATAATTAAATAATTAAAAGAAAAATAAAACTTAATTAAATTAAAACATAAAACATTGAATAACTTGATAATCAAATTGAAATAAATTTAAAACATTGAAATTAATTTGAAATTACTTAAAAGACAAATTTAAAACAAATTTGAAACATTAAAGAAAACCAACCTTAAGACAATTCATAATTAAAAACAAAATAAAAACAAACCAATTAAAAATAAACCTAAAATATTTCAATTAAATTAAAAATTAAGTCATTAAAATTTAAATTGAATAATCTAAACGCCTCTTTCAACCCAAATGAATCTAATGCATCAAGATCATTAAAGATGGAAAAATTTAATTAAATTAAAGAAACTTGAACACTATTCCAAACTTAAAATTATTAAAATTTCACAACTAAATTAAACCACTTTTAATCACCAATTCCAATTTTAAATCATTAAATTCTTTAACAAACTGATTTGCCCCCTAAAGGTTTTCATTATTATAACTCTTAAGTAAAGCATCAAGTGAAATGCCACTTTACTCATAGGATAGACAAACAGACTAGTTCACTGAACAAGAAACAGAACTTAACTAAATTCTTGGATGATCAATTCACCTAAACAAAGAAATTCATTTGGAATCGAAAAAATCCCAGAAGTATTGAAAATATGTTTAGGATTTGTCTTAAGCACTTCCTCAATATGATGGGTTGTTTTAGAAGAACAATTGAATTTAAATTTTCTTTGATGAAGAAAATCATCATTAACAAAATACAAGAAACTAGACGTCATAGGAGATGACTAGCAATAGGATTAGGAATTTGGTAGATAACCAGAACCTTCCCTTAGCTTTACCTAGGTACTTGTTATAATATTTAAATGCCTTAACATGTCTTTTAAGAGCAGCTTGGAATGACGAGAAGACCCTACAGATACACTTTTATTTTATTGCAATTTATTTTCCTGTACTGCACTTTACCTTTCTTCCATGTTAAACAAGAATGTCACCCTGCATGAAAACTGAAACTTTAAGATAGCCTCAAAACTGAAACCCAAAACTAAATTAAAATCAACACAAGATAAAATTCACCGCCACAACATTGAGAAGATAAAACAACTCAAAATTTAATCACAAATAGAACAATAAAACTACAATTGCAATTAAATTAAAACATCTCGTTGGATGATCGGGAATACTTCGGATGATGTAACCTACATGTTGCTAACGGGATTTCCCATGGTCTAAATGAAAGTGTGGAACTCATTCAGTTGAGTTTAGCAAATTCATCTAGACTAAGTGAATCCGATAAAAATAACGGTGCCAGAATGATGGAACCGTGGGATCTTAACCGGTGTTGTTATCATCAACTTTAAGATTCCCCTAATAAAACATTAAAGATATTTGAACCTAAGACTGTTCTAAACCAAAACACTTTTCTCATCTCTTGATTTACACTTTCTAAAACTAAACCTTGGCTACAACAACAAGGAGCTTGGAGCATAGTGGGCAGCACGGCCATCGTCATCAGCAAAACTTGAATCTACTCCAGCAAAACCTTTCTTAGAATTAAATAACAAGCCATAGGATTTCGAGGTAGTTTTCCTAGTGCAACATAAATCCTCAACTTTTTGTTAGGCATTTGTGTAATCATGTTATGCAAATTAAGCCCTAACCGGTCTTAGGACTCCGAGGCAGTCGTTCGGTACGACATAAACCCTCACATCTTCGAGGCTATTTGTATGATCATGTCATACAAATATAAGTCTTAATTAAATAAAATCGGCAGGATTGAAATATTAAATAATTCTCCTAAATTGAAGCCCAACATTAGGATAGTCTGGGAAGTCTTCTATGACATCCCTAACTTTTCTTCCCTTGGACTCTCAAAATCAACTGTTCCAGATTTGAGCTAATCTCTTTTTAAATTCCAAAATCCAATCCTTTGAAAACCCTAAACTTTGAAATTCTTGAGCAAAACCACTGATCATTATCAAGAGTTTTCTTAAATGATTCTCGTCACTTAAGATGTAATTAACTATAATGGCTTTCCCTTATAGGGAACTTTAAGAACCCAGGTAATATAAACCCTACTTAATTCCTTTATTTTAAGCAGGGGCACTTGTCGGCTTATAAAATTTGTTTGTAGACCAAACAGATGTCACAAATCTTCTAGTTTATTTAATCGAGCCCCATCATCAAGCAGTGTGTCTATTCTTCGGGATAGATACACGGTTTGTGGTGCGGTGCTCATTTATATAAACTATTTGGGATGTGAGATCGGTTTGATTTCATATCTATAAATTTTCAAACTTAAAATTATTTTCAAAATCAAATGTTACTTTCCAAATTATATATATATATATATTTAAATTAAATTTAAAATTTAAAATTCGTCGACAATTTCTGTTAGGCGACCCCTTTCCAAAATACAACACACAACCCAAAAATATGTCGACACCCAGTTATAAGCAAGTGCAGCATCTGTGCTTTGTAGAATGAGGTTGTCTTTGAAACATCACGATGAGCAGTACTACTTGAGTTATCATTCACTGATTGAAAGCACGTGTAGAGAATAACTCACTCTTTAAGGTGTTATTGGAATTATATTCTTTCAAGCACCTATAAAGATGTGTTATTTCTACAGCTGAAGAAGTCATAACTTTGTAGCACCGTAGCAATAATTGTCATTTGATTGACACTGATTTGTAAGGATTGTACAAGTTGTCTTTAAGAAGTCGCTATGACGCTCTTTGAATTGATGTTGGAGTTGTATTTGTTGGATACTGAATGATATGACTTCAGGGTTGAATTTTCATCAATTGCTAATAACAAGACCCTTTCTACTTCAATTCCTTCTATCTGGGCCTAAACAGATTCAAAATTTATGCTCATGTGATAGAAATATTTTTCATTGTCCAAAGATATTTCTGAGTCACTTAATAACCAACCAAAAGACATAAAATCACTTGACACTCTTCAAAGCAAAATATCAGACGAAACTGCTTAAAGTAGACTTTCAAGTTTTATTAATCGGAGGAGGATTAAGACACCAATTTTTTATTATATGCTTGCCTCATGTTTCTTCTCAGGGAGCCTTCTCATTTCCTTTTTTTTTAGTTTTTCATTTTTTTTATTGAGGATTACTATTTCTGGTAGAGCACTTGTTAAAGATTTTGAATGTCTGGATTGTGACACCAATTTTTGATTTTGTGCTTACCTCAAACTTCTCCTCAGTTGAATCTTTACATTTTTTTTGTTCCTTTTATTTTCTGAGAATTACTGTATCTGGTAAGACATATTTTTTTTAAAGATTTTGAATGTCGAAACTCCCCTAATTAATAAATCTGAAATGGTTTCTTAACATGAATCCTGGGATATTATAACTCATCCAAAAGTCTGGACCCAGTCACATGGCAGAAAATTAAAAGACCCTTGATATCTTGGATTAATTACTCGTATTTCAACCACACTGCTTCATTTCAAAATTTACTTAGGACTCAGTCTAAATTCCTTAAAGTGAAGGACCCAGTTATTAAGGGGTTAATTTCATTCTCCCCTAAAGTCATGATCATGTCAAAACAACAGATGTTTTTCCTTGGATTACTCCTTTTTCGATTGTCTTTCTCCAGAACTTTGAACGTCCTTGAGCGTATTATCAATATTTTTTTTACTGCGGTGGGAGGGTCGGGACCAACGACCGATCGTCGAGTTGTTTTTTTTTTTACTGTTTTGTGGTGGGAGGGTTGGGATCTACGATCCATTATCAAATCAATGTCTCTTTTACTGTTTTGAGGTGGGAGGGTAGGGGCCCATTATCCTTCTCTTATCCTTTTATTTGTCAATCCATGGCATTCAAACTTTTTGGCAGTTTCTTTCGCAGGACAGTCTTTCGGTGGATGTGTAGATCACCTTTTGAAGAACATTCAGAAATCAGTGACATCCTTTGCCTTGTAATTTCAACGGAAGTACTTAAGTTAACTTGCTTTGTACTGGGCATCCTTTAAAATTTATTCGTGGATTTTTTTTTGTATTATTGTTGTATATTAGATTTTTTTTGCAAAGTTTTATTTTGATTTGAAATTTTGACAAAAAAGTATTTTGTTTAGAGTTTATTAGAGGGTTGTTAGAGTGGAATTTCAGTATGACAAGTTTACAACAAGTCAAACCTAAAGAGGAATGAAGTATCGGACCCAGTCCAAAATTTAGAGGAGGTTGAATTCGCATTGAACTCAATTCGACAGACCGCTCCTACTCTAACACACCTATTGGGGGTCTACCTCACCTCTTTAGGGAGGTGGGAGGATTCTGGAACCTCTCTATTTAGGGATGTCTAAACAGTGGCTCCAGAATCTAAAAGGAGTTGACTACACTCACTTAGGACAGAAATGACCAAGGTATGCCAACGAAAAGAATGGTAATTTGGTCCACTAGGGCTATGGACTCACAACCGATTTATGAAAGCAAAACCATCTGATTAAAATGGAGAGAGGAACTAGTCCCCAGCGGAGTCACCATAAATTGTCGGCATATTTTTAGGTTGTGTGTTGTATTTTTAAAATAGGGTCACCAACAGAAGTAGTCGATGAATTTTTAGATTTTAAATTTAATTTATATATATATATATATATATAATTTGAAAAGTAGCATTTGGTTTTTTTTAAAATAATTTTAAGTTTGAAATTTTCAAATTATTAAATCAAACCGATCTCACATCCCAAATAGTTTATTTGAACGAGCACCGCATCACAAACCGTGTATCTATTCCGAGGAATAGACACACTGCTTAATGATGGGGCTCGATTAAATAAACTAGAAGATTTGTGGCATCTGTTTGGTCTGCTAACCAATTTTATAAGCTGACAAGTTCTCCTGCTTAATATGAAGGAATTAAGCAAGGTTTATATTACCTGGGTTCTTAAAGTTCCCATTAAGGGCTAGCCCCAATAGTTAATTACATCTTAAATGACGGGAATCATTTAAGAAAACTCTTGATAATGATCAGTGGTTTTGCTCTCAAGAATTTCAAAGTTTAAGGTTTTCAAACAATTGGACTTTGGGGATTTCAATAGGGAATAACACAAATTTGGAACAGTTTATTCTTAAGAGTCCAAAGGAAGAGAAGTAGGGGATGTCACGGACCCGAAGTGAACTTCAGTGACTTCTCAACTATTCTATAGTTTAGCATCAATTTGAGAATATTATTTATTTTTTAAATCCTGCCAATTTTAGTTAACTAGGACTTATATTTATATGACATAATAATACAAATAGCCTTGAAGATGTGAGGGTTTATGTCTTACCAAACAACTACCTCGGAGTCCTAAGACCGGTTAGGACTTAATTTGTATAACATGATTATGCAGATGTCTAACGAAAAGTTGAGGATTTATGTTGCACTAGGAAAACTACCTCAAAATCCTATATCTTGGTTATTTAATTCTAGGAAAGGTTTAGATGACGTAGACACAAGTTTTGCTGATGAAGATGGTCGTGCTGCCCACTGTGCTCCAAGCTCCTTGTTGTTGCAGAGATTTATTTTTAGAACGTGGCAATTAAGAGATGAGAGAAGTGTTTTAGTTCAGAGAGGTTAAAAGTTGAGATGACTTAATGTTTTAGTTAAAATAAATCTTAAAGTTGATTAAGTAGAACCAATTAAGATCCCACGGTTCCGGCATCCCGGCACCGCTATTTTCATCTATTCACTTAGTCCAGATGAATTTGCTAATCTCAACTGAATGAGTTCCACACTTTCATTTAGACCATGGGAAATCTCATTAGCAACACGTGGGTTCCCTCATCTGATGGATTCCCGATCATCCAACGAGACGTTTTAATTTAGTTGTAGTTGTAGTTTTATTGTTTTGTTTGTGATTAAATTTTTAGTTTTTTTTATATTTTGAATGTTGTGGCAGTAAATTGTATCTTGTATTGATTTTTAATTTAGTTTTGGGTTTCAGTTTTGTGGCTATCCTAAAGGTTTCAGTTTTGATGCAGGGTGTCATTCTTGTTTAAAATTTAAAAGAAGTAAAGTGCAGTGCAGGTAAATAAATCACAATAAAATGCGTACCTGGAGGGTCTTCTCGTCATTCCCAGCTGCACTTAAAACACATGTCAGAGCATTTATATATTTCAAGGAAAGCACCTAGGAAAAGTTAAGGGAAGGTTCTGGTTGTCTACCAAAATCCTGATCCTATTGCTAGTCACTTCCTATGAAGTCTATGTTCTTGTGTTTTGTTCCGGATGATTTTCTTTACCAAAGAACAATTAAGTTCAATTATTCTTCTAAAACATCCCATCATATTGAAAAATTGCTTAGGATAGATCCTAAACATCTTTTCAATGCTTCTGAGAATATTTCAAGTCTAAATGATTTGGATAATATTTTGGAATTTTTGGGATTTTTTGGGATTTTGTGGAATCTTTGAATTTCTTTGATATGAAAGGCATTTTGGTAATTTTGGGGAGTTTGGGGGTAAGTGGTCAAAAGGCTGAATTAAAGGCTCGAGGTGGTTTAGAAAGAAAATTGGAGTCAAAGAAAAGTGTCCGGGGTCATTTTTGATTTATGTGGAAGGTTTTATGAATCCCGGAGCATTTTTTAAGTATCGGCTATTTTGGTCGCGAGAGGCCCAAAGGTAGCTCAGACGTATGGCATGTTTATAGTCAAACTTCTCGATTTGATGAGAGGAATGCTCTGGCATGATTTTTTTTAGAGCCCGGTGACTATGAAGTTTTGAGTTTTAGGGCCCTTTTCGGGGGCAATTTGGTAATTTTGGGAAAGTTTAGGGGTCGGGAGTAAAAAATTGAAATTTTGGCAAAAATGAAGATTGATTAGATGTGAGTAAAATGAAACCATTTTTGTTGAGCCATGAAGCCATGCTAAACTCACAAGAGACATAAAAGGACTCATTTTAGGTACTCAGTATGTTGTTCCTAACCCTCTTAGCCAAGGGCTTAGGGGTTTAGGTCCATCCATATGAGTTACCTACATGAGTTAGAAAGCCAAGTTGGGTAAGAGTGTTTTTAGGGTTTGGTATGTGTGTGAGAATGTAGTGTGTGCAGGTTAACCATCACCAGGACCAGGCCACCCAGGTTGTCCTAAGGCTTGACCAACGTATAGGAACTCATCCTTGCACCTCCACACTTGACTTTCAACCTTCGAAAGGGGTTTGGAGGTTTATGGTCATCTGTGGGGTTCAAGAAGAGTTTAGAGGTGTCTGAATTTCTAAGTGGTGGGTTCCATTTCTAGTCCTCTAGGATAGTCAAGGAGAAGTCCTATGGCTAGATCCTAAGCACTAAGGAGGGAAAAGACCTCACCAAAAATGAGGTCAACAAATGGACCACCAATAGGTGTGGTGTGCTTAAAAGCAGCACACCACACGTATTGGCGTTGATCGAAAAGATTAACAGAACCAACACAGACATCTAAGCGACACACTTAGAACGAAGCATAGAAAAATTTCCGCTGGGGAGTATCAGGTAAATCTCCAAGACTGAAGATTCCAGAACTCTCGCTGGGGAAAAGGAGGTGGATTCAAAATCTCAAGATCTAGAGAGATTCGATTTCAAATTCATTTCATTTTTATTTCAAGTTTTAGGTTTAAGTTCTGAATTGATTTGAATTCTGATTTCGATTGAAATTTGACTTAAGATTGATTTCAAGGTAGATTTCTCAGAAATTCTGGATTTGAAATGAGAATCGGAACCTAGGTTCCATCCTCGAGATTGCAAAGAGAACTGGAATTTGGGTGCCAGCCTCGAGGTGAGAATAAAAAATTTAGGTTCCGATCGAGAAGGATGAGAATCAGAATTTAGGTATTGATCTCAAAATGAGAACTGGAAGTTAGGTACCAGCCTCAAAAGAGAGTCGGAAGTTGGGTACCGACCTCGAAAAGGGTAAGCACTGGAAGTTAGGTACCGGCCTCGAAAGAGATTCAAAAATTAGGTACCGACCTCAAAAAGGGTGAGAACTAGAAGTTAGGTACCAGCCTTGGGAGAGAGTGGGAAGTTAGGTACCGACCTCGGAAAGGGTGAGAACTAAAAGTTAGGTACCAGCCTCGGAAGAGGGTTGGAAGTTAGGTACCGACCTCGAAAAGGATGAGAACTGGAAGTTAGGTACCAGCCTCGGAAGAGAGTCGGAAGTTAGGTACCGACGTCGGAAAGGGTGAGAACTGGAAGTTAGGCACCAGTTTCGGAAGAGAGCCAGAAGTTAGGTACAGACCTCGAAAAGGGTGAGAACTAGAAGTTAGGTACCAGCCTCGAAAGAGAGTCGGAGTTAGGTATCGACCTCGGAAAGGATGAGAACTGGAAGTTAGGTACCAGCCTCGGGAGGGAGTCGGAAGTTAGGTACCGACCTTGAGATTTCAGGAGTGCAGGAAATTTTGTCGGATAGAATGTGAGATTATCGGACACCGAGATCAAGATGTCTTGGCGGTCTTATACCTAAGTCAGAGGATTAGATTGCGGAAAAGTTTTTCGGAAGGATGTGAGTTTAGCGGACACCGAGATCAGGATACCTTGTCGATCTTATACCCAAGTCGGAGGATTAGAATGCAAAAAAGTTTCTCGGAAGAGTGCGGGTTTAGCGGACACCGAGATCAGGATGCCTTGGTGGTCTTATACCCAAGTCGGAGGATTAGAATGCAGGAAAGTTTTTCAGAAGAGTGCCAATTTAGCAGAAACCGAGATCAGGATGCCTTGGCGGTCTTATACCCAAGTCAGAGGATTCGAATGAGGGAAAGTTTCTCGGAATGGTACGAATTTAGCGAACACCGAGATCAAGATGCCTTGGCGGTCTTATACCTAAGTCAGAGGATTAGAATGCGGGAATTTTTCTCAAAAGGGTGTGAATTTAGAGGACACTGAGATCAGGATGCCTTGGCGATCTTATACCTAAATCAGAGGATTAGAATGCAAAAAAGTTTCTCGGAAGTGTGTGAATTTAGCCGACACAGAGATCAGGATGCTTTGGCGGTCTTATACCCAAGTTGGAGGATGCGGAGAAGTTTCTCAGAAGGATGGGAGATTGGCGGTAATTCAAAGGAGATAATCGAAAGTTAAGTATCAATCTCAAAATAAGAATTGGAATTTGGGTACCAGCCTCAGAAAGATGGGAACTGGAATTTAGGTACCAATCCTAAAAGTTGGTTTTTTTTATTTTGAAGATTTCGTGGAAATTTCAATGTAGCAAAAGGTTGAGATGGAATGTGAGAGTGCTTCACATTACGAGAGAGTTGATTAAAGTTTGATGGTTTGCGAAGGATATGAAAGCCTGCCATCAGAACCAAATCGAAAATTTTGTAGTTCTGTGTCAGTAGACTCAGTCGACCTTCTCAAAAAGAGGGAAGGAACCGCAGAGAGTCCAAAAGATTTTTGAGAACAGCCGGAAGCTGTGGATTTCAGATTCGGGAATTTGTTTTCATTATTCTTAGTGATTTAATTTTTTTTTTGTTTATTTAGAGTTTATGTTAATTTGGAGTTCATTTTGACATTCAGATTCTTAAAAAAGAGTTCTTTATTTATTTTCTTTTCTTTAATTATTTTTTCTCTTCTCTTTTTTTTCTCTTGTTGGATTATGCTCATTTTGTTTTGATCTTCAAATTTTTTTTAGATTAGGATTTTAAAGAGATAAACCTCATCAAGAAGGAAGGGTATGAGGACAGCCTTAGGCTGATGAGACTCAACTTACTACAGAGTCAGGAGTGGAATTCAGATTTCTGATTTGTTTTTTATCTTTTCTTGATTTATTATTATTATTATTATTATTATTATTTTGATGTTTTGATTTTCTTTTAATTTAAATTTTTTTATTTGAATTTTGTTTCACTTTGGTTTGAATTTCATTTTGATTTGTATACACATTTTTTATTTCGTTTATTTTTGGTGAATTCATTATTTTTTTGTTATTCACTTATTTGTTATTTCATTCATTGGGAAATTTTTTGTTGTTTATTAGTTGTGACATTTTATTATATTCTTTTATGTTTTATGATTTTTCTTTTGTTACATTTTTTTTTATTTTAGGATTTGGACCCAGTTACAAGCAAGTGCTGCATCTGTGCTTCGTAGAACGAGGCTGTCTTTGAAACATCACGATGCGCAGTACTACTTGAGGTATCATTCACTGATTGAAAGCACGTGTAGAGAATAACTCACTCTTTAAGGTGTTATTGGAATTATATTCTTTCAAGCACCTATAAAGATGTGTTATTTCTACAGCTAAAGAAGACGAAACTTTGTAGCTTTGAAGCAACGATCGTCGTTTTTTTGACACTGATTTGTAAGGATTGTACAAGTTGTCTTTAAGAAGTCGCTCTGACGCTCTTCCAATTGATGTTGGAGTTGTATTTGCTGGGCACTGAATGATATGACTTTAGGGTTGAATTTCCATCAATTGCTAATAACAAGACCCTTTCTACTTCAATTCCTTCTTTCTGGGCCTAAGCAGATTCAAAATTTATGCTCATGTGATAGAAATATTTTTCATTGTCCAAAGATATCCCTGAGTTAATTAATGACCAACCAAAAGACATAAAATCACTTGACTCTCTTCAAAGCATAATATCAGAGGAAACTTCTTAAGGTAGTCATTCAAGTTTTATTAATCGGGGGAGGATTAAGACACCAATTTTTGATTATATGCTTGCCTCAAGCTTCTTCTCGGGGAGCCTTCTTATTTCCTTTTCTTTTTTTTTTGAGCTTTTCATTTTTAATTAAGGATTACTATATCTGGTGGAGCACGTGTTAAAGATTTTGAATGTCTGGATTGTGACACCAATTTTTGATTTTGTGCTCACCTCAAGCTTCTCCTCTGTTGAATCTTTACATTTTTTTTGTTCTTTTTGTTTTATGAGAAATACTGTATCTGGTAAGACTTATTTTTGTTAAAGATTTTGAATGTCAAAACTCTCCTAATTAGTAAATCTGAAATGGTTTCTTAACATGAATCCTGGGATATTATAACTCATCCAAAAGTCTGGACCCAGTCACATGGCAGAAAATTAAAAGACCCTTGATATCCCAGATAAATTACTCGTATTTTAACCACGCTGCATCATTTCAAAATTTACTTAGGACTCAGTCCAAATTCCTTAAAGTGAATGACCCAGTTATTAGGGGATTAATTTCATTCTCCCCTAAAGTCATGATCATGTCAAAACAACAGATGTTTTTCCTTGGATTACTTCTTTTTCGATTGTCTTTCTGCAGAACTTTGAACGTCCTTGAGCGTATTATCAATATTTTTTTTTACTGCGGTGGGAGGTTCGGGACCCACGACCCATCGTCGAGTTGTTGTCTTTTTTACTTTTTTGTGGTGTGAGGGTTGGGATCTACGACCCATTATCAAGTCATTATCTCTTTTATTGTTTTGAGGTGGGAGGGTCGGGACCCACTACCCATTATCCTTCTCTTATCCTTTTATTTGTCAATCCATGACATTTAAACTTGTTGGCAACTTCGTCGCAGGACAGTCCTTCGGTGGATGTGTAGATTGTCGTTTGAAGAACATTCAGAAATCAGTGACATCCTTTGCCTTGTAATTTCAACGAAAGTACTCAAGTTAACTTGCTTTGTACTGGGCATCCTTTAAAATTTATTCGTTGATTTTTATTTTGTTTTTTGTATTATTGTTGTATATTTGATGTATTTTGCGATTTTTTATTTTGATTTGAAATTTTAAAAATAAATTAATTTTTTTAGAGCTTATTAAAGGGTTGTTAGAGTGGAATTTCAGTCTAACATGTTTACAACAAGTCAAACCTAAAGAGGAATGAAGTATCGGACCCAGTCCAAGATTTAGAGGAGGTTGAATTCGCATTGAACTCACTTCGACAGACTACTCCTACTCTAACACACCTACTGGGGGTCTACCTCGTCTCTTTGGGGAGGTGGGAGGATTCTGGAACTTCTCTGTTTAGGGATGTCTAAACAGTGGCTCCAGAATCCAAAAGGAGTTGACTACACTCACTCAAGACATAAATGAGCAAGGTATGCCAACGAAAAGAATGGTAATTTGGTTCACTAGAGGTATGGACTCACTACTGATTTATGAAAGCAAAACCATCTGATCAAAATGGATAGAGGAACTAGTCCCCAGCGAAGTCGCCAGAAATTGTCGTCATATTTTTAGGTTGTGTGTTGTATTTTTAAAAAAGAGTTGCCAACAGAAGTTGTTGGCAAATTTTCAGATTTTAAATTTAATCTATATATATATATATATATATAATTCGAAAAGTAGCATTTGTTTTTTTTTGAAAATAATTTTAAGTTTGAAAATTTTAAGATATGAAATCAAACCGATCTCACATCCTAAATAGTTTATATAAACGAGCACCGAATCACAAACCGTATATCTATTCCGAGGAAAGGCACACTACTTGATGATGGGGCTCAATTAAATAAACTAGAAGATTTGTGATATTCGTTTGGTCTGCGAACTAATTTTATAAGCCGACAAGTTCCCCTGCTTAATATGAAGGAATTAAGCAGGGTTTATATTACCTGGATTCTTAAAGTTCCCTATATGGGCAAGACCTTATAGTTAATTACATCTTAAATGGCGGGAATCATTTAAGAAAACTCTCGATAATTATTAGTGGTTTTGCTCTTAAGAATTATAAAGTTTAAGGTTTTCAGACAATTGGACTTTGGAGATTCAATAGGGAATAACTTAAATTTGGAACAGTTTATTCGTAAGAGTCCAAAAGAAGAGAAGTAGGGGATGTCACGGGCCTGAAGTGAACTTCAGTGACTTCTCAACTATTCTATAGTTCGACTTCAATTTGAGAATATTATTTATTGTTTCAATCCTGCCAATTTTAGTTAATTAGGACTTATATTTATATAAAATAATCATACAAATAGCCTTGAAGATGTGAGGGTTTATGTCGTACCAAACAACTACCTCAGAGTCATAAGACTGGTTAGGACATAATTTGTATAACATGATTATGCAGATGCCTAACGAAAAGTTGAGGATTTATTTTGCACTAGTCAAACTACCTCAAAATTCTATATCTTGGTTATTTAATTCTAGGAAAGGTTTAGCTAATGTAGACACAAGTTTTGCTGATGAAGATGGTTGTGATCCCACAGTGCTCCAAGATCCTTGTTGTTGCTGAGATATGGTTTTAGAAGGTGGCAATCAAGAGATGGGGGAAGTGTTTTGGTTCAGAGAGGTTAAAAGTTAAGATGTCTTAATGCTTTTATTAAAATAAATGTTAAAGTTGATTAAGCAGAACCGATTAAGATCCCACGGTTCCGTCATCCCGGCACCGCTATTTTCATCGGATTCACTTAGTCTAGATGAATTTGCTAAACTCAACTGAATGAGTTCCACACTTTCATTTAGACCGTGGAAAATCTCGTTAGCAACACGTGGGTTACATCATCCGAGGGATTCTCGATCATCCAACGAGACGCTTTAATTTAGTTGTAGTTGTAGTTTTGTTTTTCTGTTTGTGATTAATTTTGAATTGTTTTTTATATTTTGAATGTTGTGGCGGTAAATTTTATCTTGTATTGATTTTTAATTTAGTTTTGAGTTTCAGTTTTGTGGCTATCCTAAAGGTTTCAGTTTTCATACAGGGTGACATTCTTGTTTAACATGCAAAATAAGTAATGTGCAGTGTAAGTAAATAAATCACAATAAAATAAAAGTGTACCTAGTGGGTCTTCTCGTCATTCCCGGCTGCACATAAAACACATGTCAGAGCATTTATATATTTCAAGGAAAGCACCTAGGAAAAGCTAAGGGAAGGTTTTGGTTGTCTACCAAAATCCTAATCTTATTGCTAGTCACTTCCTATGACATGTAGGTTCTTGTGTTTTGTTAAGGATGATTTTCTTCACCAAAGAACAATTAAGTTCAATTGTTCTTCTAAAATATCTCATCATATTGAGAAAGTGCTTAAGACGGATCCTAAACATCTTTTCAATGCTTCTGAGAATTTTTCGAGTCTAAATGAATTTCATTGTACAGGTGAATTGATCATTCAAAAGGTTTAGATAAGTTTTGCTTCTTGCTCAGTGAATTTGGACGTTTGATTATCCGGTGAGTGAAGTGACATTTCACTTGATACTCCGTTTAAGGGTTATAAATGTGAGAGCCTTCAGGGGCATATTAGTTTATAGAGGAATTTAACCATCTTTAATTAAAGTTGAATTGTTGGTTTAAGATAATTTAATTTCAAAGTTCAGGTTGATTTTCTTTTAAGTATTTTATACTACTTGAGTTGAATGAAGTGTTTAAATCATTTAATTTCATTAAATTTTGATGATTTAAATTTGATTTGAATTAATCATATTACTTTATGCTAATTTTAATCGGTTTGATTTTCACATTTTTAATTATGAATTGTTTTGATATTATTTAATATTTCAAATTTGTTTTAAGTTTGTTCTCTGGTGATTTAAAATTATTTTTAATGTTTTAAATTTATTTTAGTTTAATTGTTAAATCATTTAATGTTTTAAGCTTTAATTTAATTAAGTGTTTTTTTCTCTTTAATTATTAATTTTAATTATCATTTCTTTATAATTCATTAATAGTTGATTATTATCGAATTAATCTATTTAGGGATTTTATATTAAAGAATTGATATCTTCTTAAGTCATATCCCTAATCATAATAATACAAATTTTAATTATTCTCCCAAAATTTAAATGATTTAATTAATTAAGGTTCCATTTTTTATTTATTAAAAGTGATTAATGGGTTTCTACCCCTTAATTCCCTAAGTTTCAATCATGCAAAAGAAAATTAAGATCAAATATTCATCCCTCCCTTTGATTAAGCCTAAAGCATTAATTAGGGTTAAAATCCTTAATTACTTTTATGCCCTTTTAAGCATGTTCACTCCATAACTCACTAAATTGAGCTCAAATGAACTTAAAATTTTTATGTCACCCCACTCACATGTCAATTAAGACATTAGAGGAGAAAAAGTGATTTTTCCATTTTTAATTAATTTATAAAATTATTTTTTTGAAAAATAAGTGTTTTCAATGAAAATTCAACAACATGACCAATGTAAGGTTTGTATCCTTAGGAAAATTATGGGATGTTCCTACTGACCAGAGGACCACTTGGACCAATTTTGGTGATTTTTTCAATTTTATTTTATTTATTATAATTATTTTAAATTTTGCAGTTTTAATTAATTAAAAAAAATTAAAGTTGAAAATTGAGTTTTCTATTTTTCTTAAATCTTCCTGATCCCAAGGAGCTCAGAGAAACAAATTTTATATTTTTCTATATTTTATTTGATTTATTAGAATTATTTTATTGGAAGGTTAAGAAAATTCATTTTTTTAATATTAAAAATTATCCTAGGCCTTTAAGAATTCATATTTTAACTTAGAGACTTAGGAAAAATTTTTTGATTGTTCACAAGTGATTAGGAGACCAAATATGATATTTTAGGGAATTTTTATTTTTTTGTGATTTTTTATAATTTTTAATTATTAAATATTTAAAAATGATTAAAAATCAATTTTTTATGAAAAGTACAATTTTATTTTTTTAGACTACTCTAATCACAGGGAACTCCCAAAATTAATTAGGTGAATTTTGGAAAAGTATATTGGGTTTTATGAATTTTTAAATTTTCAAAATAGCTATGTCACTTAATTAATTCTTTTAGTAGGTTAAATTATTTCCAATTGACTTGAAATTTTTATGTGAGGTTTCCCTAATCCTAAATGTAAATGGAGAGTTTATTTAATGTGATTTTGATGTGTGATTACTCCTAATTAAGTAAATTTCAGTTTTGATGACTTGGCCAAATTAGAGTTTATTTGATTGAAATAAATCATGAGATAATTTTATGTTGTACCACTAGTCAAAGGGAACACACCCTAATTTTTCTAGATTTTTCTAAGCATCATGATAATTTTTATAATTATTATAGCAAAACTGATGCATAAAATTGAAAAATAGATATCTCATCATGGAGATCTTCCCTGATTTTGGAAAAATCAGGAAAGATTCATCATTATGCATAGAATAACATATCAAAATTTCAAGTTATGGTGAAACTCCTACATGCATGAAAAATTAAACGATTGAAAACACTATTTAAATAATTAAAAATCAAATATGCATCAAATAAATATGAAATTACTTTCACATTATTCTCCTCATTTCAATGAGTAAGAGGGTATTTTTATTTTATTTTTTTGAGTTTTCTAGGCAAAGTTATGATTTTTTGAAGTTTAGTGTCAAAAATAAATCCAAAAAATCTATTTCCCACTCAATCCACGTGTCGATCTTCTATTGGCCAGCGTGGTTCCTGTGGCGGTACATTCACGGATCAATTTCTGCCCGACGCCATCTAGACCATCCGTCTGATACACGCCTGATCGAACGGGTGTTGCTCCTCTCTCCAACAGCTATTCACCCAAAACCGTCAACCATCAAACCTTGATATCTCACTCGTTTCTCAACGAAATTGAGTGAATTTTTTTTAAATGATCGTCTAATCAAGTAGCACACATCTATATGATGATGATATACTTAAAGCATGTGAATATTTAAAAAAATTTAAAATAAGCTCTGTTGGAGAAAAAAAATTTGATACCTTTGTCCAAGAGGTGAGGCCTCAATTGGAAATGGTTTGATTGAGCTTGGGAGTGCTTGAAGAAGCTTTGGGAATAATTTGGCAGGGTCTCCCCAAGGTAATCATTCTTCTCTTCTTTTATTGGCCATGAGAGGTGAGTTTAAATTGAGGAGCTTATGGGTGATCATGGGGGTTGGATTGGTTCATTCACCAAGGTTTTTTTACTGAGAAAAACTCACTTGATTCAGCTTGATCTTGGTGCAATCAATTGGCTTATGCCATGTGTAAAGGAATGGGTTTAAGTGGTATGGGTGTAAGGTCCATTTTAGGTCAATTGAAGTGGTTTGAGTGGACTTGAGCTAATTGAAGTTATTTAGCTCATAGGCTTAATTTTAGGCCTTTAAATTTGGGCTGAACTTGGGCTTGAGTTTGGGTTAGGTTTGGGTCAAAATATGGGCTAAGTGAATGTTGAGTTTGGTTTAAGAAAGTGTTATGAAGAGTTTGGAAAAGATTTGGAGTGATTTTGAATTTAATTGGATGATCAATTTGTTGGGTTTGGACATAAGGTCAATTTTGAGTTTTAAGGGCAAATTTGGAGTTTTAGATCAAGTTGGGTTAAACTGACAAAATTAGGGTATGTGATAGTTGAACAAAATCATGTGGATAATATTTTGGAATTTTTAGGATTTTTTTGGATTTTGTGGAATTTTCAAAATTTTTGGCTATGAAGGGCATTTTGGTAATTTTGTAAAGTTTGGGGGTAAGTGGTCAAAACGCTGAATTAAAGGCTCGAGGTGGTTTAGAAAGAAATTTAGAGTTAAACAAAAGTGTCCGGGGTCATTTTTGATTTATGTGGAAGGTTTTATGAATCCCGAAGCATTTTTTAAGTATCAGCTATTTTGGCCGCGAGGGGCCCAAAGGTAGCTCGGAAGTATGGTATATTTACAGTCAAACTTCTCGATTTGACAAGAGGAACACTCCGGCAGGATTTTTTTTGAGAGCCCAGGTGACTGTGTAGTTTTGAGTTTCAGGGCCCTTTTTAGGGGCAATTTGGTTATTTTGGGAAAGTTTCGGGGCCGCGAGTCAAAAATTAAAATTTTGGCAAAAATGAAGATTAATTAGATGTGAGTAAAATGAAACCATTTTGTTGAGCCATGAAGCCATGCTAAGCTTACAAGAGCCATAAAAGTTCTCATTTTAGGTACTCAGTATGTTGTTCCTAACCCTCTTAGCCAAGGGCTTAGGGGTTGAGGTCCATCCATATGAGTTTCCTACATTAGGAAGCCAAGTTGGGTAAGAGTGGTTTTAGGGTTTGGGATGTGTGTGAGAGTGTTGTTTGTGCAGGTTAACCATCATCAGGACCAGGCCACCCAGGGTTGTCCTAAGGCTTGACCATCCTATAGGAACTCATCCTTGCGCCTCCACACTTGACTTTCAACCTTCCAAAGGGATTTGGAGGTTAATGGTCATCTGTGGTGTTCAAGAAGAGTTAAGAAGTGTCTGAATTTCTAAGTGGTGGGTTACATTTCTATTCCTCTATAGTCAAAGAGAAGTCTTATGGCTAGATCCTAAGCACTAAGGAGAGAAAAGATCTCACCAAAAATGACGTCAACAAGGAGCAATAAGTATTTGGTGATAACTGATACATCCATCTAGGAAACAATAGTACTTTTGTCCCGCATATATGTCTAGCATTTAATCTAAAAATGGTAAAAGAAAGTGATCTTTTCTGGTGGCGGTGTTAAATTTTCTATAATCAATATATATTTGCCAACCAGTGACTTTTCTTGTCGGTATAATTTCATTTCGAACATTTACGTCAACAGTCACTCCTCCTTTCTTAGGAACATAATGAATTAGACTCACCCAAACACTATCATAAATAAGATATATAATTTCAGTATCTAACCACTTTAAAATCTCTTTTTTAACCACTTCTTTCATTTTTGGGTTCAATCTCCTTTGTGGATCAACTCTAGGTTCGTGTTGTTCATCCAACAAAATTCTGTGCATACAAATCAATGAACTGATTATTTTTAATATCAACTATGGACCAACCAAAAACCTTTTTGTATCTTTTTAAGGTGTCCAACAATTTTTGTTCTTGATATTCATTTAAATCCGAAGATACAATGACTAGTAAAGTAGATGATTCTCTAAAAACATATACCTTAAATGATTAGGGAGAATTTTCAGCTCAAGTTCAGGGGTTTAATGATATATGGAACTAAAATTTTATTTCCATTTTCCATAGTATTCAATTTTTCCAATTTTTCTTGAATGAATTCTAACTTTTCATTCTTCAAATCATTAAAGTCATCTTCATTTCAATTTCATTTTCATCCTCACATTCCACATTTTCTTCAAATACTTCCCTAAAAAGATCTCTCAAATAATTACAGATTTTCAATCGAAAGCACTCATCATCTTTTTCAGTTGAAGGGTATTTCATAGATTTCAAAATATTGAAAGTTACCTCTTGGTCATTAACTCTTAAGTTAATTCTCCTTTTGAACATCAATCACAGCTCTCCAAGTAGCAAGGAATGGACTTCCCAAAATAATTGGAATTTCTTTATATTCTTCCATATCTAATAAAATAAAGTCCATAAGAAAGATAAATTTTCAACCTTTACTAATAAATCTTCCACAAATCCTTTAGGATTAGTGATAGAACGATCAACCAGTTGAAGAATCATAGATGTAGGTGAAATTTCTCCTATTCTTAATTTTTTGAAAGTTGATAAAGGTATAAGATTAATACTAGCTCCAAGATCACATAAAGCTCTTCCGAAAAATTTCTCACCTATAGCACACGGGATAGTAAAACTACTTGGGTCTTTAAGTTTTTCAGGAAGCTTTTTTTGAATAATTGCACTACACTCACCGCTAAGTGCAACAGTCTCATGGTCTCTAAACTTTCTTTTCTTTTTAAGACTATCCTTCATAAACTTTGCATAATCAGGCATCTTCTATAATGCTTCATCAAAGGAAATATTAATTGTTAATTTCTTAAGAATTTCCAAAAACATTACAAACCTGTTATCTCTATTCTGTTTCTTTAGTCATTGAGGAAAAGGAGGAGGTGGTTTTTCAGTAATTATCTTCATTGGTTCTAGTAGATATTCGTCTGAATATATCTTATTAGAACTTTTCTCAATCTTCACATCCTCTCTTTCAACATCGACTCTTTTTGAACTCTTGGTTCCAATTCTTTTCCACTCCTTAATTAGATAGCCTTAATTTACTCTTTTTTTTGATCTTTTGGATTGATCTCAACATTGCTATGAAGATTTCCAGAAGGTCTATTATTAAGCGCGGTAAAGATATGTCCCAATTGATTCACAATGTTCTTCATTGCAACGTTTTGAGCTTGAATTGTTGATTACTATTAAAACGAGGATGATAAGAAGGTCCATAATTGGTATTTCCTTGGTTGTTTAGATTTCCAACTGGATTCGTAGGATTGTTTCCCCATTGTGCATTAATAACAGCATTGGGGTTATTCCAGTTGAAGTTCGGGTGATTCCTCCAACGAGGATTATAATAATTTGAATAAGGATTATTGACTTTGTTATTTATGGCATTCAAGGTTTCATAAGACATTTGAGAGTCTACCATCTGTCCTGATGAATTTTCTTCTAACATTGGGGGTGTTGGAGAATAATTCATTCCATATTGATCTATTTTCTTGGAAAGTGCAGCAATTTGAGAGATTATCATAGTTATCGCATCAGAATCATGAATACATGCTACTTTCTTAGAATTTACCCGCTTAGAGAGCCATTTAAATTAATTAGTAGTCATCTCTTCAATTAACGAATATGCTTCATCAAAAGGTTTTGACAATAATGATCCACCAGCAGCAGCATCAATAATCAATCTCAAAGATCCCACTAATCTATTATAAAAGGTTTGAATTATTAACCAGTCTGGTAAAGCATGGAGTGGACTTCCTCAGAAGATCTTTAAATCTTTCCCAAGTTTCATATATGGATTCTCCATCAAACTGACTAAAAGATGTGATATCATTCCTCGCTTAGTAGTTTTAGAAGGAGGAAAATATTTTGATAGAAACTTTTATGAAAGCTCTCCCCAAGTTCTAATAGATCCAGGTGCTAACAAATTTAATCATGCCTTACTTATCCCTAATTGAAAAAGGAAAAAGTCTAAGCCTAACAACATCATTTGTCACTCCATCATATTATGTAGCACACAGTTCTAGAAAACTAGCGAGATGTAAGTCAGGATCTTAATTAAGTGTTCCTCCAAATTGATTATTCTGTATCATTTGAATAATAGCAGGTTTAAGCTCAAATGAATTAGCAGCAACATCAGGATTTTTGATAGTTAAGTGAATTTCATCTGCTGTTGGATTATCGTAATCTCTTAAAGGTCTTGGTATATTTTTGTATTGATTGTTTAAATTGTTCTCCATCTTGTGAGGATTTGAAGATTGTTTTTGATGTTTTCAAATTTTTTTGATAATACGCTCTAATTCAAAATCGTAAGACACTAAACCGATAGATCTGATACTATATTTACAAACACAATAAGCACACTAAAAATAAATAGACACACACAATTATGACTTGCAATTCAAATATTAGATTTCAGATACTACAAATTTAAATTTTAAGAGTTACCTTTTTTTTCACCGTACCTCCCCAGCAACTGCGTCAAAGACTTGGTGCGACTTTTTTAATATGCCAAAACTTATGAACTTAGATTTAGATATATATATTGATTTATTTTTATAATGAGTCACACAATTAAATGCAGGTATACGTATCGCTCAAGTAACATAAGGCTCTAGTGGAGTCCTGGAATATCGATCCCACTGGGAGGCTTCAATTTTATGGCATAACACAGAAATCACATATCGAATCATAGAACAATTTCAAGTAAGTTTAATTATTAAAATAAAGACAATAGTTGTAGTTACTATTTCTACCAAAATACGTTCTAAACTCTTGCAAGTTAAACTAACGCAATACTAAATTTATAACAAATTTCGGTTACAAGAAAGAGTCTTCCTCCTTTCCATTCTTAATGTGATGATTATAGTGACATAGATCAGTAATGCTTATGTATTGTGCCAAATAGGAGCATTCTTATTCTTTACCCATATTTCAACGTATAAAGAACATTGGCAAATCCTAAGTTTAGTCCCCGAATCCATGGTTTGGCTGGGAGGTTTCTGCCTCTTACTCCAAAGCTCCCACTTTCCTTCACCTGAAGGCTAACTCTTGCTTCAGTTTCCAAACATTAGGACCAAATTTAGGATTCCATCCTGTCACTCTGAAATCTCCAATTCTACGCCCATCAAAGTAAATTTCCCTTTTTATTTGCACTAAATTCCCACGAACTATGTCTCTCATTCATGGACATTGAATGCGACCTTCACTTTTTGTTGTGGAACTCATAATCCTTTCGGAAAATATTTTTCCCAACAATTTTTAATAATTTAATTGGCCAGATCAAAAAGTAAATCATGTTCGATGTGAATTCATCACAAATTCTTCATAATAAATCGACACATCATTTTTATATCACAACATCAACACATCACATGAAAAGGAGAAAGACAAAGAAATCTACTCAAGACCCATGAGGAAAAGATGACAAAACATGGATTTTATAAATTTAAACAACGTCATACAACAAGAGTAAAGTAAAGACAACTTATCTCAAACTATTCCCCAAGAGAATCTCAAGGAATTCTTTTGACTCCTTTTCTTTCTACATAACAACACACAATTCACTCTTTAGAATAGAAAGAAAGAAGAAATCTCTCACTTTCCCTCTCCTCCTTAGAAGAGAAAACACAAAACCTAATTTCCTAAACTAAATGGAAAGAAATTCTCTCTAAACTCTAAACTCTTCTCTTCTCTTCTTCCCCTTTTCTAAACTTGGCTCCAAAAGTGTTTATATTCGGCCAAAACTGAATTTCCAAGAGTTTCCTAAAGCAAATCTTCAAAATCCGGACAAATACATTGAATCTAGTTCAAAATCAGGATAGGGCGCAGTTCTGCGCTGGATAGGGAGCTGTTCGGCGCATTACTCCACCAAAATGGTTGCAACTCTTTGTAAAATGGCACTGTCCGACGCTGGTGAAAGCGACGTTCGGTGCTAGTTCAATAAAATGCACTTTTATCTCTTCTTGCTCCAAATTTGCTCCTTTTTGCTTCCTTTTGCTCCAAAGGCCTAAAATCATTGCACCTGCATGACATGAAAAATATCTTCCTTTAAAGTGCAATATCATCAAAAATAGGTAAGAAAAGGATAGTAAAAGGCTATCAAATTTTCAGTGGATCACAGTCTGCCATCATTGCTGCCCAATAGTATATGAGTCTTTTAATTTTGATTTTCATTTTCGATCCTGACTAGTGAGCTCTACACAATCCGACATGTACTTCTTTGACAATTTTTTGTACTTTTATTTTGCTTAGTCATCTAAGACACATCTGATCGAATGATCTTCTTTATAGAACATTGTTGATTACTGTGTATGACAATGCTCTTTTCTATATCTCTGTGCTTCTTATTTGTCTTCTTAAAGCTTTCTAGTTGGGAAATATTCTATTAAAGGTCATCACCAATCTTTTGTGTCTTCTGTCACTGTAGCTGCTAATCTTTCATTTCCCAATTTGTGTAGAGTGTCAAGGTCTATCTGTGACAGAACCTGACGTCCTTGTATTGTGATGTATATAGAATCCTCTTTCGGACATGCAAACTCTTTAGCCAGCTTAGCTTAAACGCCTGCGTAGGCATTATCTACTCGGAGAATCCTATAGAATGTTACGTTAGGGATCCATTCCAACAATTTCATCCTTTATTTGTGGTAATCTGCTAATTTTGGTTTCAAAATCTTACATTGCCCGGCCACTTACTGAATGACAAGCTTCGATTTACCAAATGGCAATATCTGTTGTATCCATTAAGATTGCCAATTCCAATCCCGTGATTAGCACTTCATATTCTTCTTCGTTATTGGTGCATGGTTCTGTCAAGTGGTAGGAGAACTTTAACATTGCCTGATCTGGTGTTACGATGATTAGACCGATCCCCACCTTGCCTGGTATCACTATATGTTGTCCTCTGTCTCTTCTGGCTGAGCAAGCTCCGTCGAAGTACATCTCCCAATGTTAAGCATTGGGGTCTTCTACTTCTAATATCTACTCATCTAGTAATTCATCGTTGAGCAGAGACCCAGCAGGCAGTGGGTGTGCCGCGAGGAAGTCTACTAAAATCTGCCCTTTGATAGAGCAAAGTGGCAAGAAAATTATATTGAATTGCGATAAAATCATCGACCATCTTGCTAAACATCCATAAAGTGTGGGTCGGGTCATCAAATAATACAATAGATTAATTTTCAAAATCAGGCTAACCTTATGAGACAACATATAGTGTCTAATCTTTTGAGTGACAAAAATTAAAGCTAGACAATGTTTCTCAAAAGGAGGATACTTTACCTCCACCAATGTTAGACGTCGACTCAAGTAGTAGAGTGTGTTTTCCTTACCCTCATCATTAACTTGCGCTAGAAGAGCTTTGAGGGAGTCTTCTAATGACGTGGTGTAATGTATCAGCGGTCTACCCGGGATAGGGGTTGATAAAATGGGTGGCTTCATAAGATATCGCTTGATATCTTCAAAGGCCTGTTGGCATTTCTCTTCCCAATTAAATTTGGCATCCTTTTTAATTAATGTCGAGAAAGGCTGACACCTCCCCAACAGACTAAATATAAAGCGTCTTAGGTATGCCAATTTTCCTTGAAAAGAATGTAGTTTCTTTAATGTTTTGAGAGGAGGCATTTCTAAGATTGTTTTAATCTTCTCTGGGTTAATTTTAATTCCCCGATGACGAACAATGAATCCTAGAAATTTCTCAGAGGTAACATTGAAGGGGCACTTTAAGGAATTCATCTTGAGATTTTATTGTTGTAATCGTTCGAACACGATCCTTAAATTGCATAAGTGGTTTTCCTTTACTTTTGATGAACAGGTTGCCCACGTAACATTCTACTTGGTTGTGGATGAGGTCTTTGAAGATCCTTGTCATTGCTCGCTGGAATGTTGCTCCAGCATTCCTCAACCCTAAGGGCATTACGGTATAGCAGTAGATTCCAATCAGCGTTTTGAAAGTTGTAAGTGTTGCATTTTCTGGAGCCATCTTGATCTGCTTATATCCTGACGATCCATCCATGAAGGAGAAAATCTCGTGGATGCAATGTCCACAAATAATTCCGCTATCGGTAACAAAAACTCATCCTTTGGACATGCTTTCTTCAAGTCTCTGAAGTTGACGCACACTCAAATTTGTCTATTATTCTTCTTAGCTGGCACGATGTTGGCTAACCAGGTCAGGTATTGCTCTTCTTGGACAAAATTAGCTTCTATTAATTTCTTTATCTCTGTTGTAACTTGTTGTTCTTTATCAAGACACATTCTTCATGGAGCTTGTTTTACTGGCATTGTATTTTTATCCGCTCCAAGGCAGTGAACTACAACATCTGGGGATAACCTCGGCATTTCTTGATAGCTCCAAGTGAAGAAATCTTTGTATTCTAACAAAAATCTAACAAAGTCTATAACCTCTTCTACATTGAGTAATGAACTTATGAAAGTTGGTCGGGGCCGCTCCTCAGTCTCGGGGTTTATTTCCTATAGTTCTTCTACTGTTGGCTTAATCTCCTCTTCGAATTCTGGTGGTGCATCATCGATTGTAGAATCTTCGAAGTCTTCTTGTATGTCGAAGCAACTTTCATTTGACTGGCTAGTAACAACCATGCAAATTTCTAAGTCATCGATCGGTCCTATCGTTCTAAACCCGATACCATCTTTTGAGTTGAGCTTTTGACTTTTAATATTCCATAACTTCTTAAATAGTTGCAACTTTCCTTTTGACATTTGTCTTGGTATGTTTCCTTGTTGAATTAAATTTTGCACATAAGGCGAAAAATAACCAGAAGGCAAGTCCATCAGTTCGTTATCGGTTTCTTCAAGATTTTGAACGGGTGCAGAAGTAGTGGAAGAAGCTCGGTAAAACTAGATTGGTTTAAAACCACCATTATGGATTTCCTTGACCTTCAGACCCTCGATCCCTTAAGGAATGATCGGAGTTAATGTCATGACTTGTACATAATGGTTAATCTGATTGTACATTGACTCATGTTCACTATTCATCATTCTATCTTCCGAAGTGATCTCGAACTACAATTTTTTCTGGTTGATTATCATCATTTCTTTTTCATCTTCCTCGGAGGTTTCCTCTATGTCAATGTTGATTGCAGGCTTCATCAGATTAATTGTCTGGTAAGTTCTCCCTCGTCCGTAACCCTAGCCTCTACCTCAGATGTGCGGGCTAAAGTGCCTCCACCGCCTCGTTGTAAAAGAATGTTGGAGACTATTGAAGCAGAGCTGTATGGTCCCATCTTTGCATTTTTTCTGAGTCTTCATCTTTATTTGTCACAATGCTTTTAGAAAAGACCATTTTTTTTGGCGGAGTGTAGTAGGCGGCATCTTCGTGAATGCCCACATCGTGTATCAAGAGCGGTTGCAAGTCTTCCTTGTGGAAATGCTCTTGTCCATCATTGTAGTATTTTATGCATTGATGTCGGGACGACGGGACCATGTTGTACTCATGAAGCTACGGTCGACCAAGTAGAGTATTGAACAAAGTCTCTGCATTGAGGATATAGAATTTCATAGTTGTTACTAGATCTCCAACTTTCATCTGTAAGGTAATCAATCCCAGGGCTCTTTCTCCTTTCTGATTAAAGCCTCTTAGCATCATCTTATTCGTAGAGAGCTCTCGTGCATCGATATCCAAATATGCTAACGTTCGTAGGCTCATTATATTGAGCGATGCTCCTGGGTCGACCAACACTTTGGAGAGCACATATTTGCCAATATTGACTGAGATGTAGAGCGGGCGGTTGTGATCGGTGGTACCAAGTAGCAAATCATCGTCGGTGAAAGTCACACCCGGCTGTTCTCCCAAAGTACAAACTTCATCTGAGGATGAGCTAGCCAAGTGTGCTAAGCAAAGTTCTTGATTGAGTAGAGCCCTTACCGGATTTTCCCTCATCTCTTTTGACAGGATCTGAGTGTTGTAAATGCTTAGATTGGCTGGTAACTTCTTGAGATGTGCTACTACATTGTATTCCACTTGTTTTGAGTTTCTTATTTCTTCTCAAACTTGTATTTCTTCTACCGTTGGAGGAAGTTCTTCTTGAGTAATTATTTGCTTTCCCTTCTCAATTGGAGCTGTTCTTGAGGTAATACTTTATCACTTCTGAGAATCACCTATGTTAGCTCCTCCTTCTCTGGATCCAGAAGTTCTTCTGGTGTTGTAGTTAGTTCTTCTTGTGTTGACTCTGTGTCCGAAAAGTCTAAATTAAGCGAAATTCCTTTACATTCGACGGCTGGCTCCTCGCTCCTCTAACTTTCATAGCCGATGTCGTCGATGTCTTCTTCTTTTTCGATGTTCTCATCGAGAGTTAGTGTGATTTTAGGATTAGTTTGGCAATTGAAATTTGAGTTAGATTGGTTGTGGCTAGGTATGTCATCAGTACAGACAAACAGAACGTAACCACAATCAAAATCATTAGAATCAAAAGAGCCTGGGGGGCGTGGAGATAATTGTACAACGTCAGAGGTTCGAGGGGTTTAATCCTCAAATCCGAGATAGCCAATCTAACAGGGGCAGTCTCTATCCTACCCTTCGCCCTACCATCCTTAGTTCCTCTTATGATCTCTTTCTACTTTATCCTTTGCTGTCGCGACAGCGCTCTTGTTGTAATCTTCATCTATGGCTGGGCTGGTGGCAGACTCTGGGTGGCAACTTGTTTAGAATCCTACTGACTCTGATCCAAAATTCTCTTGAGATCGTCCCAGTTCATGCTCCATCCTCCTTCACAAGTGTATGGATCTAACTAAGAGATTGGCTCGGCCAAAACCATAATAGAACCTCTTGCATGTTCTTTCAAATATTCTTTCAAGATTGTGATGTTCCTTCTTTGTAATTCCTCTCAAGCCAATCCTTGAAAACGAAGCATCCATCTATCGTATGTCCGAGTAGCCTGTGGTATAGATAGTAATTGGGTTGATCATTCTTATTGAATTCTTCCAGTTTCTTTGGCTCAGGTAACCTGAATTCTAGTTTATTTTTCAGAATTTAGAACATCTTTGACACACCGTCGTCTTTGAAGGAGTAATTCTTGTTTAACCATTCTACTATTGTCTAACTTCATCTGATGTCTGTCTGATGCGGTGTTTATTGGGAGAACTACTGGCCAGGATGACTTTATTGTTGAGGACAGGGCTGGTCGTGCTGCAGGTGAGATTTAGTGTACTGCGAAAGATGTTGACTGTACTGTGGAGGATGCTGACTGTACTGAGGCTGTTGTTCTGGCTGTATCCTCATTGGCTGCTTCCCTTTGTCACCGTCCCCACTACACCTGATCTCTTCTTAAATGCATTGACTGGTCCTGATTTCTGAATTTTCTCTAAAGGCTCCATGTGCTTGATTTCTTCATGGATACTCTTGAGTAGTATCTCGATCGCATGTTGCTCCTGTAGTTAAGGCTCATATTTCATGCTAAGGTTTCTGACCTGGGGTCGGGAGGAAGCAGAGTTTATATGATTTCAAAGCTTATATTATATATTTTTATAAATGATTATCAAAGTAAAATTAATAATTGTGTCCTCCCCCCTTTTATTAATGCAAGTATACGTATCGTTCAAGTAATAAAGGGCTCTAATGGAGTCCTAGATATCGATCCTACAGGAAAGTTTAGAGATTAAGAACTAATTTCAGCAGATTCAATTACTATCTAGTGTACGGAAATAAAGAACACTTATACTAAACTCTATTACTTAATTTTTAAGGTAAAAGTATCTTTCTCCTTGCTAAGAGAATTAAGTGAATGAATAATTAAATTAGTTTATAATTATATTGTGCCAAATAGGAGCATTCGTATTCTTTACCCTTTGGTCTAGGCATAAAGAACATTGACTAATCCTATGCTTGGTTACTGAATCTGCGGCTAGACTGGGAGGATACCGGATGCCACTTCAGAGCTCCCAAGTTCCCCTCACTTGAGGGCTAACATCTACACTTCAGCTTCCAAATGATAGGACCGAATTGAGGATTTTAGCCTGTCACTCTAAAATCTCCAATTCTACGCCCGATAATTATATTTCCCTATTTATTTGCACCCTCCTTCCAAGGCTTTTGACTTCCCTAAATCTTGGATGTAACCTTTACTATAGTTGATAATTCAACATATTTTAACAATTCAATTGGCCAAATTGAAAGTAAATTAAGATTTAAGTAAAAAGATTATCACAATTTTATTTAATATTTTTAGGCACAACTAATTCAATTCTTCATTTCACAAAATCTCAACAACGAGGAGAAAGAAAGAGAAAACTACTCAGAATGCATAGGAAAAATAACAAAAAACTTGGATTTCATTTAAAGTTATAAAACAATAAATAAAAACTTATCTCAAATCTTCTCCCTGACGGACTCCTCAAGTTCCTCTAACTCTTCCTTCTTGTACAACACACTTAATTATACTTACTAATATACTCTAAAACACACTAATGCACACACAATAGACTCACCACACATTACTCACTTTCACAAGACACACCAAAGGAACACACTTTCAGCCTAAATTCGTCTATACTTAAAGAAAAATAAATATATCCAAAGGTTGCTTGAGCACCTCTTCAAAAAGCATCCAGATTCAATGTATTTGGCTTGAACCGACCTTCTCGCCTTTGGCGAGCTCGATCTCACTGTCGGCGGGCTTCTAGAACATTGGCTAATCTCTAAGGCTCGCTGTCGGCGGGCTCGATCTTGCTGTCGGTGGGCTCCTTTATAATATATTCAAAACTTTCGGGAATATCACGCCGTCGGCGACCGATTGCTTTTCGTCGGCGGGCTAGTTTAATTTCCATCTCTTTTTAGTCCTTTTCGTTCCAGATTTGCTTCTTTTCAATCTTTTTGCTTCTAGTACCTATCAATCTTCATACCTGCAATAAAACATAAAAAATATCTTTCTTTAAAGTGCAATTTCATATAAAATTGGTATGAATTTTTTAATACATGTTGCTGTGGTCAAAATACCCCAAACTTAACTATTACTTGTCCTCAAGAAATTTTGATACTATATAAGAGTAATGATTATTTGTAATAAAATTTTAATTCAGAAATACTATGAATTTGATTTAAATAAAATATTATAGTAAAGTTTATTAGAAAGATTTTTAGATAATTAAATTAACTCTATAGATGTAAAGCTATTTAGTCATCAAGTTTAAGATTTCTAGTCTTCTATTTATTTCAAGAATGACTATATTTTGCAATATTAAATTACTTAAGATATTCATATGATAGGAATTTCATGAAAGCACCACTTAGTAAAATACTAATCCATATATATAAGTTCAGAAATGTAACTGAGTTTACCCTTTAGGTTGATTCAAATGAAGCCAATTTTTGATAAGGCATCTCCTCAAGCTTCTCCTCACTTACTTTTTCTTTTCTTTTCTTTTGGATTGATTTTCAATCCTTTTTTCTTTTTCTTTTTCTTTCTTTTTCAAGTGAGGATTACTGTATCTGGATAGCCTGTTAATAATTTTGAACTTCACCTTTCTCTTCCTAAATTTGAAACTCGAAACATTTCCTTACTTTATATGTATTACAAAGTTTTACTTTATTGAGTTGCAATCTTTTCTTTCTCAACTAAATACTTAAGAATTTCATATGTTAAAATATAGTTTTCCTTACTTTAAATAGTTAACTATATTTTTATTCTCTTATACCAAATATCTTAATTTACAAACTTAGTTTAATAACTTGAAATATTTCTTTTAACTTTTCTATAATAATTAAATAAATTAATTCTAGCTTACTAAATTAAATTCATTTCAGAAAATCATTTTATAATAATTTTTGAAAATATAAATTAAGAACAATTTAATAATTAAAATTTTATTATTTTCCTCTCCCAAACTTAAATTTTTCTATCTATTTATATATGGTGAAAAGAAAATAAACTGTGAATCTAAATCATATCTTCGTGCTTTAGGTATTTTTCCTTTTTGAAGTTCTGCAGGTTCTTTTCATCACTTAATTAACCTATACTGTTAATAACTTTCTACACATTTATAATATCAAAGAAATTTTCTGGGTAAAGAAGTTTTGAAATACATACAACTACTAACACAATTTATACCACAACATAACACAACATCCACATATACTTCACAAATTCAGTTTCAGAGTTACAATCACAAATTGAAATATTAAAATCTAAAAGCCACACAAATTTAACTTATACAACAGTATTAAAATGCCTTGCACAACATATTAATCAAAGTTCATAAACTAAACATCAATATAAATCTAAGAAAACAAACAAACAATCACATAACATAAATACCTAAGCATAGAATCTAATCATCAACATTAAATTCTCAAACTATATCTTCATCTCCTTGTTCAGCATGTGGAGTAGGCTGGTAGTGAGTATAACGAGGGCATTCAGGAAATATAACATCAGGCTCTCCTCTTCGATAACGATTCTCAGCATCATAGTAGGCTATCTCAATTTCAGAATGTCTTTGGAGATAATCGATGTCATAATTATGCCTTCACTCTAATCCTCCAATCCTCTGATCAATATGCTCTAATTTTTCTTCAATCTTTTCAAAACTTTTTCACTGCAGCGTCATTTCATTCATCAAATCATAAAGGGTAAGAGAACTATAGGTTGGAGGGTCATAACTGGTAGAGGGAATATCCCTACTAGTTGAAGGTGCATAGCTCCTAGTCCAGAATCTCCATCCTTCGTGGGATTCATAAGTTGTTATATTAGCCTGGGTAATTGGTTTCATAGGTTCAATCCATTCCTCATCATCTCTAACCTCTACTCCAGACAATTGGCCAAGTACATAAATTAGACCAGGATGTCCTAGTCCTCCTCTACTTTCACTTTTGCAGTGACTAATATATTTTTATAAATAATACTTCCCACATTAAGACTTCTGTGGTTCTGAATACAAAAATTCAAAACCGCTCTATCTCTTATTACTTCACTATGGTGATAGGTAGGTAGCAAAGTAGAACAAATAAAATAATGCCAAGCTTTAGAGGTTGCATTTAACATAGACAGAGGGAAGTTTACCCGTTCACGCTGCTTAATTTTCCAAGTCCCTTTCCCATCAGTGAGAAGGTTAATCACCTCCTCCAGCAGTTCTTCCATTGTTCCAAAAGTATCATATTCGCTGGTATGGATTTTGTACTTCGTAGAAAGCATTTATTCTTGCAGCATAAAAATCAACTAAAAATCCTCTAACCTTTATTGGTACATCTTCCATCTCATTCAGGTTAGCATAAAATTCTTTTACAACTTCAACTGCAGCCCTGTTTGTTGTATAACAGAAATTTTCCCAACTTTTCTCTTTTATCGTATGTTCCACTTCTCCTCTCGGATTCTTAAAGAATTTGTCCTGAATGCATTTTCTTGCTTTGATTTTAAAGTTGTATCTTCATTGAGCTTTAGCATTCACGAACTGTGTTTCATCATAATCTAGTCGCCTCTTTTGTCATGGAGCCATTTCTCGATCTATCAAATTTACAAAAATCTTGACTAAACTTCAAAATAATACTAGAATGGCTTCCAAAGGTGACTTAAAATAATATGAAATGAATTCCACGGATTTCTTCCAACTATTTTTTCTATATTTCAATTTTTTCCAAAATCCCCAAATGTGGAAGAAATACTCGGTGAAAATAAAAAATTTTTGCATGGGAGTGAAGATCTTACCAAGGGAAGATAAAATCTGGTTTCAAAATGTGTTGATATTGATCCAAATCCAAGATCTCTCAAGCCCTAAGTCGGTTTCTTGAAGTTTTGAGGAAGGGAGTGATCAATAGTGACGGTAGACCAGTCAAAATAAAGTGTTTTTCGGGATCTTGCCATCAGCAAGAAAAATCTCGCCGTCAGAGGGCTAATTAATTTAAATTGGCTTAATGTTTCTGGAAAATCTCGCCGTCGGCGGCATCGTTCTCGCTGTTAGCAGGATATTTTGGGAATTAATATTTTTAATATTTATATTGTTTTCAATTTATGTTAAGCCTTGATAATGTCCGATCAATCAACTAAATACATTTTATTGTGATTAGAAACTATTTCAACTCACATAAATTCACACAACACAAAACATAACAATTTTATACATGAAATCCAAGGTTTTACAATATGCATACACCACATTTACTTAACACCTAAAATTCAGCGTCACAATCTAAACCACATTACTCAAGACGCTGAGACTAAACAAACAACACATAATCTCATCTATGCTGAGATCAAATCTTAAAATCTAAAATATCAAAAGTGCAAATTTCATAAAAATTAAATTCAAACTAACTCAACACATAAACAAATACGATTGTCTTCTACTAGTCAGTGTCTGTGCAAAATTCATCTCTGATATCTCCGATAGAACGTAGATGAACGAATAGATTATAAAAAGGCCTGTAAGGGAATTCTTCTGTAGAATCTTCTTCAATCCGTCCTTTCTTTCTCAAAAGCCGTATGAAACTAGCTTCAAGATGTCCAGAATAATCCAAGTGTTCCTTCATCCTCCAATCAATATGATCAAATAAATCGGAGATATTATTAATGGAAGTCATCACGTTTTGTGCCTCTTTTTCCAATCTTTTGAGTTTTCTTAAGATCAGATTTATTTTATCAGGCAAGGGACTAATTGAAAGAGAGTTTTGAGATGATTGATCCGCATTAATGGCTGTCTCACTATTGTTATCCAGAGTAAGAAACATATCAGTTGGATCTAATGGTTTCCAAGGCAAAAGTGCTTTTTCCCAGGATTCATAAGAAACTTGGTACTGACTGCATAATGCAAAAATTGTTGAAGGATGTCCAAGCCCATAGTTCGATCCATGCACACTCAGGCCTAAGGCAGACTTCACAATGATTGAACCAACATCGATAGGTAATCCTGCTTGAATACAATAATTCAGAATTGCACACTCCTTAGAAACATTTTTTACCCTCATAGTGGGGTAATAATTTTGAAGAAATAACGAAGTGCTAGTGTTTGGAGACGGGGTTTAGAAGTGATGCAGAAAAGCTAACATACCCGTCTTCTCTTGTTTCCCAATCTTCTGATTCATCAGTCAAATATCGATATATCTCATTCATATTATTTCTTGTAGGAAAAAAATTAGAATAATGGCAAACAGGTGTATTTCTAATTAAATATAACTCATTGATTATTGAAGGAGTGAAAGTTACCTATCTGCGTCGCACATAAATGCTTCCATTGTTGATTCCATGAAGATTGGAGTAAAACTCTTTTACTACGAGAATGACTACTGCAGAAATTGTATAGCATAATACCTCCCAACGTTGTTGCATATTCATCTCCTCGATAGACGTTGTCGAATTCTCCACTCCTCTATTCACGAATCCTCTTTCTTTGATTAATCTATTCTTCGTCATAACTTTGTCGAAGATTCGCTGGGCCTCATAACTAACAAACTTTCTTCAATTAAACACTCGGGATCTAGTGATTTCAAGTGGATTGGATTTCATAATGATGAGTTTTGTGGAGTTTCAAATCGTTTTCAGGAATTAAATGGTTTAGAATTTGAGTTTTAGGCGCTCTTAAAGAGTTAAAACACTTAGAAACGCCAGAAACCAACAAAATAACTCCCTAAACCGCTCATTCATCGATCTCACCGTCGGTGACAACGATCTCGCCGTTGACAGGATTCTTAAAAATATAAATTAAATTTGGCGGGCAAAACTCACCGTCGGTGACATCGATCTCGCCATCGGCAGGCTAAGGCAATATTGCCCAGTATCATTCTAGTCTGAATGCTTTCCAATTTTTTCAATGTATCCAATATTGTGTTGATTATAAATATAAATTTGAGTAGTAGAATTCATTTTATACCAGAAATAGTAATAATTCAAATAAATATACAATTATTACACCTAAATAAAGATCACTATGGGTTGTCTCCCATAAAGCGCTTGGTTTTACGTCGTCACCCTGACCTATTCTGGTTATTAATCAGGTTGACTGAGCCTTAAAACTCTTTAAAATTTGGTATTTTCCTTTAAAATATCATTTAAATCGGTGTCCTTTTAATTTAAATCTGTGTCCAGTCTTTTGATCTTCAATTTCTATAGCTCCGTATGTAAATATTTGATTTATAGTGAAAGGTCCTAATCATCGAGATTTTAGTTTTCCAGGAAATAATTTCAATCTTGTATTATAAAGTAAAACTTCTTGTCCTGGTTAAAAATTTTTTTGGTTAATCTTCCGATCATGCCATGATTTCATTTTCTCTTTATAAATTATATCATTATTATATGATTCATTTCTTAATTCTTCTAATTCATTCATCTTCAACACTCTCTTCTCACCAGCATCTTTTAAATTATAATTGAATTCTTTAATCGCCCAATACGCTTTGTGCTCTAATTCAACTGGTAGATGACAAGTTTTTTCATAAATAAGCCTGTAAGGAGTCATTCCAATTGGGGTTTTATAAGTAGTCTTGTATGCCCATAATGCAGTGTCTAGTCTTGTAGACCAATCTAATCTACTAGGGTTTATAGTTTTTTTCTAAAATTTGTTTTATTTGTCGATTAGAAACTTCAGCTAATCCACTGATTTGTGGATGATAAGCAGTCGATATTTTATGAATAATGTTAAATTTTTCAGCCAATTTTTGAATATATTTATTCCTAAGATGGGATCCTCCGTCAGTGATAATCACTCTCGGCATTCTACATCTTATGAAAATATTTTTCATTAAAAATTTTGAAAAACTCTTAGCTTCACAACGAGGTAAGGATTGTGCTTCAATCCATTTAGAAATATAATCAACAGTAACTAATATTTATGAGTTTCCAAATGAAGAAATAAATGGTCCCATGAAATCTAATCCCCAAACATCAAAAATTTCAACTTCTAATATAAAATTCAGAGGCATTTCATTTCTTCTAGATATATTACCTACTCGTTGGCATTTATCGCAAGTTTTAATATATCTATAAACATCTTTAAAAAGAGTAGGCCAATAAAATCCAGACTGTAAAATTTTATAAGCAGTTTTATCAGTCCCAAAATGTCCTCTAAATTCAGAATCGTTACATTTTTGAATAATATGTTCAGTTTCTTCATAAGGCGCGCATCTTCTAATAATTAGATCCTTACATTGTTTACATAAATATGGTTCATCCCAAAATATGTTTTAGCATCGTAAATGAATTTTTTCTGTTGTTGCAGAGTTAGCATGGGTGGTAAAATATCACTTACAATATAATTAACTATGTTCACATACCATGGTATTTTCCACTCATTTATATTATAAAGTTGTTCGTCGGGAAAACTGTCTGTAATTTCATTGTCAGTGTCAGATAATTCACAATATTCTAATCTTGAAAAATTGTTGGCATCATTTTTTTATTATTATTTTATATATCACATGTGTGGGATGTCCACTCGAGCGCTTTAGTGTCGTACTTAATGCAATAAGTCACCCATAGCTCCAGGCATCCATTTGTGAACTTCCATCTCGTGTTGAGGGGCACGTAGCCAGAGTCATTTTGTAGGCTTTGGCTTTCGCTAGGCGAAGGCCGATAGACATTTTACACGTCGGATGACTTTGGTTGGGCTGACAAGTGTTACTCGAGGCATCGCGCTAGAAATTGGCTCAAATTGGCCCATCCACCTGCGAGCTTGTTCAGATGACCTCGAATGACGAAACGGACCATGCAAGTGTGTCTGGGATATCGATATTACCTATGAAGGACGTCTACTTTGTTACGGTCTCGCGGGCGGTGTAAAAATTATGAAAATTATCATTTTTAGCCCGATCATCAAAAAGTCACCCGAATGACTCCGGATGACTAAACAGATCACGCGATTATGTCCACGACGACAATTTTACCTACAGAGGATGCTCATTTTGCTACGACACCGTGCGCGGGCTTAAAATATGTGAATTATCCTTTTTGGCCCATTCGCTCAAAAAGTGGCCCGAACAACCATGACGAAATGGACAGCACCATCGCGTCTGGAACATCAATTTTACCTAGGAGAGACCCTCATTTCATCACAGTGTCGAGTGCAGTCATTAATGCACGAATGATAATAATAACAATTATAATAATTATTATTATTATATTAATATTATATTATCTCTTATTTTATTAAAAGCATCGCAAACCTCCCTCTCCTGTTCGGGAAAATCGCGAAACCTAGGGCCGCAACTATCGAGTCGTCTCGCTCGTGCTTGAAGCCTGCTGATCGGGAGTTCTCGCCGGCATTCACCGGTGTCCCCTTCTCCTCAGCGTTGAATGCTTCCTGGCGAAGAAAAAGAAAAATGAGCCAAGCTTCTTCTCGGTCACTACCCACGTCACGCCGGAAGCCCCGTCGTCCGGCGCTTCTCACCGGTGAACTGCAGCGTCGAGCAGTCCTTCCCTCGACACTGACGACCTGCTCTCACTGGCCTTAGCTTCCCCTCACGAGGGGCCGGAGCTTCTGCGCCTCTATTCTACCGTGCCAAGGATTCCTTTCTCTCGGCCGGTGACCTTATCCTTCCCGGATTCCGGCGGGTAGCGGCTAGAAATTTTAACCTTACCTCTCCTTTCACATTGCACCTATCTACAATCATGAAGAAGTGGGAATAAGGTAAATCCAGGTGAAATCCTACTCTAAACCTATTACAATTTGCAAATATATTAATTCATGAGCATATATGAGTGTGAATCTTTTGTGCCATGAAGGCCTCAATTACTATTAATTGATGGGATTCCTCTCATATGCATGAATGTTGATTCATATATGTGAACAAAAGTGGATCATTAATGATTTAAATTCATTTGGAAGAGGTGCCAATGGTTTAATGTGATCCCTCCTAGTATTGGGAAGCAATGGAGATAAACTCTTCACATCGAGCTCTCCTGCACTTTTCTCATGACTCCGTTCTTGTGGGGTGAATTCGAGCAAGGTCTTGACCCAACCCGAAGGTATATATTTTGTTTGCATTTTCCTATACTCAAATTATTTATTTGGGTTCTTTGCATACCTCACTCGATCTCGCTTTCCATGTTTGTTGTTGCGAGATTCACCGGAAAGTGGGCCTCTTTCCCTCGTTGAGTCTTCTTCTCGTACCCTGCATGCTCGACGAGGTACATATTGCGAGGTACACTGGCGCACGGGCTGGACACCGACAATTCACCAGAAACGTGGGCTCTCCTTCAGCATAAAGAGAACACGTCTTCAACCTTCGCAGCGGTGAGATTTCCTTTTCCCTTAGCTGGCCCTAGGTTTAGTCTGGTCTAGGCACGTGGGTTCAATCACTCACGTGAGGTGGAGGTTCCGGATGACATGTGTCGACTGATCGAGCCGCCTATGTGATGGATCGTTGATTTACCTAGAGTGAGCTGTAGGTTAGTGATCACAGAAAAATACATTAAGAAATTCATATCTATTTTTGATGAAATTGCACTTTAAAGAAAGGTATTTTCTTTATTTTACTGCAGGAATGAAGATTTATAAGTTATGGAAGCAAAAAGCATGAAATGGAGCAAATTTGGATCAAAAAGGAAGAAATTCATGCAAATTGAACTAAGTCGCCGACGGCGAGATCGAGGCCGCCGACGGCGAGATTACTAAAGAGAAATTTTGAAGGATTTATAACTATCTCACCGACAGCGAGCGCGAGCCAGCCGACAGCGAGATCGCGCGGTTTGAAGACCTTCTAGAAGCCCCACCGACGGCGACATCTTTTGCCGCCGACGGCGAGATAGTTCAAAATGCAAATACATTGAACCTGGACACTTTTTGAAGAGGTGTTTAAGCATCCCATTGGACCTTTGCCTACCTCTATAAATAGAGGCCGAATTCTAGTGTCTTTGTGTGTCTCTGGAGTCTTCTGTGTTTATTTTAGTGAGTCTGAGTGAGTTTGTTTATCCTTAGTAAGTTTATTTGTTTATCGGAGTGCTATTTAGTTTGTCTGTACTAGAAGGAAAAGTCGAAAGGAACTTCGAGGAGTCCGTCAGGGAGGAAACTAAGATAAGTATCTTTGTTTATTGTTGTTGTTAACTTTAAATGAAATCCATGCTTTGTTTTATTCCCATGCATTCTGAGTAGTTTACTTAGTCTTTCTCCTTGTTTATGAAAGTTATGCGAATTGATGAAATTAAATAGAAGTACCTAATATATTAAAATAAATTGTGATAATTTTTACTTAAAACTTAATTTACTTTCAATCTGGCCAATTGAGTTGTTAAAATATGTTAAATTATCAACTATAGTAAAAATTACATCCAATATTCAGGGAAGCCAAAAGCCTTGGAAGGCGGGTGCAAATAAATAGGGAAATATTAATTATTGGACATAGAATTGGACATTTTAGTGTGACGGACTAAAATATTCAATTTGGTCCTATTGTTTGAGAGCCGAAGTGTAGATGTTAGCCCTCGAGTGAGGGGAACGTGGGAGCTACGAAGTGGCGGACGATAACCTCCCAGCCTAGCCGCAGATTTAGTAATCAAACATAGGATTAGTCAATGTTCTTTGCACCTGGACCAAAGGGTAAAGAATATGAATGCTCCTATTTATCACAATACAATTTAAGAATTCTATTTAAAATCATCATTCACTTAATTTTCTAAAAATAAGGAGAAGGATACTTTTTCTAAATTAGTTAAATCAACTTTATTTCAAGCATTAGTTTACTTTAGTTTACTTTAAGTTACTTTAAATTTCCATCTACTAGATTAGTAAATAATTCCTTTAAATTTAACTGATAACAATTCTGTTAAAAACTTCCATGTGGGATCGATAACCAGGACTCCACTAGAGCCTTGTATTACTTGATATGATACGTATACTTGCGTAGAATCCACATTAAACATTCAATCATTAAATATATATATATATTAAAGCGGAATCAAGTTTTTGGTGTCGTTGCCATAACATAAATTACAAACATATTAAAAAGTGGGCCAAGTTTTTGAATCCTATATGTTAGCCAATCCCTATTCGTAGCCTAGCAATTCCCTGTTCCAAGCTTTAGATCTTAATTATACTGGGTCAAAATCCCAATTTCTCATAGTTTTGGCGCTCCTAATCTCCCTTGGAGGGATTATTTGAGTTCGATCTTAGAGGATGAGAAAAGATTTGTAGCTAGTCTGTCCTATAAGATTGTGGGTGTTCGTAGAGTGGAGAAAGATTTGTAGCTAGTCCGCCATACGAACGGTGGCAAGTTTCCCCTATGAGAAATCGGAGGAGGAAGCCCTCCACGTAGCCATGCCAAAGCTGGAGGCGACGATGTTGCACATCCAAGATTGTCAACCTTAGGTTTCTTTGTGAGATTGTTAGGACGACTTTGACATGCTGTCGAGCGTTGGGGTTGTGTTGCATGTGCATGGTCCACCTTGTTGCATTCTTTTGCATGTGACCACTTATTACACCATATTGCATGTTTGTATGCATGTTCATGTTGTTCTGATTGCTTGTTTCACCATATCCTATATTTTTTATATTTGCATTGCACTTTTATGATTCTACCTAGTGAGAATTATTCCACCTCTGGGTCACTGCCTCCTCGGCATACTCATTTGCTCAGGCAGCTGCCGATACGGCATGCCCACCTCCGGGCCGCTGCCGATACGACATGCCCACCTCCGGACCGCTGCGGCTACGGCATGCCCACCTTCGGGTCACTGCCCCCTCGACATACCTATCCTTTGGGTCGCTGTCGCTACGGCATGCCTACTCTTTCTGAGTCACTACCTTCACGGTATACTCACCCTCACCACTTTGGTGCATCCTCTTTGCATGTAGCATCCTAGCATTTTGCTTGATGTGTGTGCTTGCCCTTTTGGGCTCTCGTTGTAATCGTTCCGTACTTCAGTCGAGTAGTCACAATGTGGGCTTCTTGCATGACTATTTGCTTACCCATTCCTCGATGGCTTTCCCTACTCGTTAGGAGAGTGACCTCATGTCGGCCGTGATGCCTTAACGAGCATTGCTTGCTGGGTTGATCCCAATGAACAATGCGAGTTAAGTCATCAGATCGACACAAGTATGACTGTGCTAAGGATCCATTGGATCTAACTTGTGTCAGCCCTCTTCGTGACACCCTTTAGATCCTTCGTATCTTTAGGATGGGGCCGGTATGGCGACCCTGTCAAAGTCATACTACACCCAGACTTACCCCGCACTTAGGCACTAGGTTTGTGCACTTTTCGTTAGGTGGTGTGCTAGACTAGGACTTAGGTTGCTAGATAGTCTTATTGATACCTAGCTATTGTTCTTTCATGAATTGGTTGCCCTAGCCAGATATCTTTCTTTTGCACTTTGTTTGTGATGTGATTACATGCTGCATATGTATGGTAGTGTGTTAAAGCGCTTTTCTGCAAGGAGTCTGATCCCCGATAAATATATGTGCTTACAAATATGATATGAATATTGGCAACGACGCCAAAAACTTGGGCCGTGAGGAATATAAGTGCGCTGATGATTTTAAGATATGAAAATTATGATTTTATAATATGGGATACTACACAAGTATACGTATCGTTTATCAAGTAATATAGGACTTTCTGATTAAGCCCCGAGATATCGAACCCACGGGGAAAAGTTGAAAATCATTAAAGGAATTTAGAAAATTATCTTTTTACTTTCTTTAATTTTTTTGAAATAAGTATGTCTTGATTTTGAAAAGTTTTAGAAAGTTGATTTGTCTTTTGAAAGTTTCTTAATAAAATGTTAAGCAATGAAAGTAAAGGTTTCAATAACTAATAACACTGGATGTAAAAATATTGTTAACTAAAATATATTTTTCTTTCCTTTAATTCTTTAAAGTATTGTTGTGGAAGTATTTAAATTTTTTTGTGACAGATAGAAGAAAATGTGTTCTTTACCCTTACTTGGTTCTATAAAGAACATAGGTTAATTTGAAATTTCTATTATTTTGAACGTGGTTAGGCAAGGAAGATACCAGTCTCTCACTCTAGAGTTCCCTCGATTCCCACCACCTGGGGGCTAACTTCTCATAACAAAAATCAAAACTTCAAACCAAATTAGGGGGTTTTAGCTTGTCACTCTAAAATCCTCTAATTTTACTCCCTTCTATAAAAATATCTTCTAATATTACATTCACTTATATGGACTACAGTTCTCTCCCATATAATTACATGTGATTCCTAATAACTTTAATGAGATAATACCACATTGGATCTTACATAATCTCAAGAAATTTTACAACTTAACAGGCCAAATTAAGAAGTAAACAAAGTTCTCAGAATCAATCTTCACAACTTCATCCAACTTTTAAACGCTGATACTTTCCACAACAATTCTCTTTAAATTAATTACTTCTCCATTTTAAGAAAGAAAAGGATAAAGTAAACTACTCAGAATGCATTGGGAAAATATAAATACACATTTATTTGAAATTAAAAATGATAAGAAAAATAATAAACGAAAGCAAGTATTAATAAACAAAATAAAAGTAAACACTTATCTGAAAATCCTTTTCACAAGACTAAGGAAGTTCCTCTGAAACTTTGACTCTTCACTAAACTACTCCTCAAAGCAAGTCTCCAAACACCGATGACTCAGAATAGATACTTCAGACTTCAATAAAAACAAAACTAAAAGAGAGAAAAGAAGTGAGAGAAGAACTCTTAACTCCGACCCTTTTGTCCTTCCAACTCTCTACTCTTACTCTAAATAAAAACTTAAAATGTAATGGAAGAATCTCCTAAATTCCTCTCTTTGAAATACAGTGAAGAGCCTCTTCAATTCTTCACTTCTTCACTTCTAAGACTCTCTTTAAACAGTGAACCAAAAGGTGCCTTGGTGTCTCATCAAAAAATGTCCAGATTCGATGTATCTACCAAGGAACGCACCCCTTCATTCAAATTTGCCGCCCAAAGGAAGTTATAGGCGTTACCACCAAGAGTTTCATCCAATCCCTTTTGAGTTTGGCGCAAAATTTAATTAAAGTTCGATTTATAACTGTGGCGGCTAAGCGCCGGCCCAGCGGCGCTTAGCTGCCAGTGCCATATTTTTTATTTTTCATTTTTTTGGTCCAAATTTGATCCAATTTTGCTCCTTTCATCATGACCATCTATTTTCATCATACCTACAAGAAAAACACAAAATACCTTCCATTAAAGTGTAATATCATTAAAAATAGGTATAAAAATGTGCATAAAAATACTATATATTTTAGGTGTATCAAAATCCCCTACACTTAAAATGTTACTTGTCCTCAAGTGACAGTTAATCTCATAAAACATTTTAGCATGCAAATTATGTAATGAGTTTCTTAGGAAGATAACAAAATTTTGTTCTAGAAATGGAATAGTATAATTTAGAAAAATTTCAGTAATTAAAACCAACTTAAAGTTTAGAAAGTTCTTAAGTAAAAGAAAATGATAAATATACGTCACTATCTATTTCAGAAATATTTGTAGATTTTTCAAAATATAGGATTCAAACATTTATTTTTCTCACTTCAAAATCTTTATTTGAAAAATAATTTTACTTACTATATTACAACTTTAAGCTTTAGATTTTCTCTGATCTTATATCTACAACTTTAGGTATGAAACTAATTTTTGATTAGGCCCTTAAATTCTCAAGCTTCTCCTCCCTTTTCATATGCTATTTTTCACTTTTTCTCTTTTTTTTAAATTTTTATTTTTTATAAGGTAAGGATTACTATATCTGGATAAGCCTTTAATGATTTTGAATTCCACCCTTCCATTTAAAATAAAGTTCAGGTATACACCTTTCACTTAAAAATCATAATAATAGTATTTGAAAATTACTCTTCAATAAAATAAATTTAAGCTTTGAAGAATAAAAATCAAATCTTCTATTTATCCAAAAATACAAAACTTCCTACTAAAGATATTTTAACATTATTTAACACCTCTTCATTAAGAAAATTTAAAATTTAATTTTTTTCATGATTACTATAAATTTTAACTAAATTCTTTTATTCATTTCTATATTCAAAATTTTATTTCCCTAGTATAACTTTATGTACATAATTGTTCTCAATCAAAAATAAGATTTATTTTAAGTATTCTTGAGAATCAAATAATATTTTAGGTTTTTGAAAATCTTTATTTTTAAAATCCCCCCCCCAAACTTTAAATTTTTAATTAAGATAAAAAATTTAAGCATAAGAAATGATACAGGGTGAAAAATAAAAAACTGACATAACATGCTTGCAGGAATTTTTAATATCCTAATATGCAAGTATAACAATTTAAATAACAGGAGTAACATGAAATCAAATTTAGTTTTTCGAAACATTTTTCTTTTTTTTTATAATAAGAAAAGTAAACATTTCAGAAGACTTCTACAGTAGTGAAGGTTTTCAAAGCAAATACACACCAACTAAAATAAAACACTGATACAGATAACACATAATAGTGGAATTTGAAGAATTTTAAACATGTAGTTTTCCTAAGTAGAAGTTCCTAATAGGGGTTTATAATCTCCTAACAGTATTTGAATTAAAGTACACACTATGAAAAAATCTTACATAACATACAAATGAAAAAACATTTACAATTACACACTACCACACAGCAACATATAAATCCATAATAAAACAACAACAATACCTGAATATGCATAACAGATAGATAGTACAACTACAATCTGCATACTATCAAGGTTTACATCACAATACAATCATCAAACAAAATCCTATATAAAATACACAGGGACACAACCCATCAATACAATAACTTAAACAAACACACATATAACTACTCTTCATCCTCATCATCATCATCATCTTGCTCGTTCCAATCTCTGGATGGCACATAAGGTATATAGAATGAATGAGGTGGCATCTCAGCACTCTGATCTCCTCTAATCAGTATATCCATTATTGATAAGTCTCCCCATATTCATCATGTTTTACAATATATCTCTCAACATTATCTAGCTTACCATCCATATCTCGCACATGCTCTTTAGTAAGACTCACTTTTTTCAAAATCTTTCTTAATAATCCAGTCTGTGAATCAGTAGATGATAAAGCACGTGAAGTAGAAGCACGAGAAGTAGAAGCAGCAGAAGCAGAAGCAGTAGAATCCCTACCAAATTCTCCTCTCGAACCAAACTCTGAATGTACAGTGTAAGCACCAACGTTTACACTAGTAATTGGTCTCAATGGCTGAAGTACCTCTTCCCAGGTTTCAAATTTCAATCCAAATCTTTCACAAAGTGAATGAATTAAAGAAGTAAATCTCATACCTACAGTCGTGGTTGATTTAGCACAGTTCAAAACATAATCATAAATTATCCCTCCAATATCAATCGGCTTCCCATGGTGAATACAATGGTTCAAGATCGCTCTTTCTCTCGTCACTTCACTGGTATGACTTGAAGGTAACAACTTATATGAGATAAAAAAATGACATGCCTTAGAAATGGTATTTAATTTGGAAGCAGAAAAGTTCACTCTTCTATCATTTGTAATTTTTCATAATCCTCTTTCATCAGTCAGAAACTCTATAATCTCATCTAATTCTCCTTCTGAAGGATGATAGTTAGAATAAAAACAAAACATATCAGAAGGTAGTCCATAAAAGGTATTGATTACACCTGAAGAAAAGTTTACTTCATGCCTCCTAACCATCACCTGATTTCCTCTACAGCGGGTAATTTTGCATAAAATTCTCTTACCACAGAAACAACAGCAACAGCGGAGAAGCAACAGTAACTCTGCCAGTTTCTTCTTGCAATCATATCTTCAATCACCTCTTTTGGCTTACTAAATACTCGCTCAGGAATCAACTTATGTGATTGCAATTCATCGATGTATCGTTCCTCAACCCTCAAACTAACAAATTTGTCAGAATCAAACTTCGTCTTTTATCGAGCGCGCTTTAACTTTGGAGCCATCTCTAAAAATTCATGAAAAATTCACCATAAATTCTAAAATCAAACTAAACTTACTAAATTATCTTCCAAAAGATATTTTCACTAAATCCAAGAAATTTATTAAGCTTTTCCTCAAATTTTTACCATGAATAGTGATTTTAAGATTTTATATAATGTACTCAAAATACATGGAGAAAATCAAAAAATTTTGCTTAGGAGTAGTGCTCTTACCTCAAGGAATCCAAATCTAACAATTTTTGTTGAGATCGGCTCTTAAATGATCCACAATATGATACCCTAGGCTCCTATTTCGCGACAAAGCAAAGGTTGAAGACGATGGGGTGGTTGAAAATGGCAATTTTCAGGTTTTTAACTTTCGGGAATCAATTTTCTCAAACTGGCGTCTAAGCGCGAAATATCGGCGCTTGGCCGCGAAATTTGGCGTGTAAGCGCCGGCATTCTGGCGCTTAGCTGCCAGTACCCATATTTTTATAATTAAGGTATAAGCACTAAATCACTTTGTTAATTACCCTTAATTAGTCCACAATAATTAATTCTCCCACATAAGTCTTCTAATATTCCAAATCAAAGTTTAATAACTATTGATTCCATACAAATTTCACAAAACACAAACTTATATTGAAAACAAACATAACATTCAATACAACACTAGAGTTTCTATCCAAACATAAAGGATAAAATTCTCAAAATACAAGACACTATAATATTAAACTGATAAGTATACATCTCTAAGATGTACCCATCACATCTTCAGGCATATATAAAAACACTAAACACATCAAACATGAACTCACAAGAACACTAACATAATACATTAAGAAACTAAACAGATACAAACAAAACATATTTAATTCCACTCTCCATTAAGCGAAATATAACCATGACCACTAGTATTCTCATTTGACCCTTCAGGAATGTAGATTTGATAGAACGGGCGTGTCGGCCATTGAAATGCTTAAAATTTATTTTTAATATATATATGTATGTGTATGTTAGTTGTGAAAATAAAATTTTTAATTTGAAAATATGAGAATGAGAATGGACGGATCTCATTTGTTTAGCAGTTTGAATGAACGAGCGTAATATCGCAAGTAACACATCTATTCCGAAGAATTGATACCCTACTTGACGACATCGCTCGGTCAAATAAACTACAGAATTCATGACATCCGTTCTGGTCTGCGAACCTTTATGTGGACCGACAAATTTCCCTATTTAATACAAAAGAATTAAATAGGGTTTATATTACCTGGGTTCATAAAGCTCCCTATAGAGGCAAGCCCCTATAGTCAATTACCCCTCAAATGATCGAAGTCACCTGAGAGAACTCTCGATTTATTTTAGGGGTTTCTATCATCATGAATTCAAAAGGTTCAACGAGTGCATTAATAGAAAATTCAATAGGTGAAAGGCCCGATGCGGAACAGTTTTGATAGGAATCCAAATGGAAGAATGGTAGCGGATGCCACAGATCTCGAGGAGAACCTCGATGACTTCCCATACTATCCTATGGTTAGGCTTTAAATTTTGGAAAAAAATTAGTTTTAATTTCAATCATGCCAATTTTATTAAATTAGGGCTTACATTTGTGTGAAACAATCACACAAATAGCCTGGAAGATGTGAGGATTTTGGTCATAACGAAAGACAACCTCGGAATCCTAAAACGAGTTGGGGCTTATATTGTACAACAGAGCTATACAAAGGCCCAAAAGAACAGGTGAGGATTTATGTCGCACTAGGCGAACTACCTCTAAGTCCTATGGCTAGTTGTTTATTTATAAGAAAAGAGAGTTGTTATTGAAGATCCGCTGTTTGCCCTCTCAAACATGTCCTTCCGCATCCTTGATCGTGCTGCCCTCGGTGTATTGCCTCGAGCTCCTTGTTATTGCAGAGGTTCAGTTTTAGAAGGTGAAAATCAGGAAATGAGAGAAGTGTTTTGGTTTAGAGAAGTCTTTGAATCCAAATATTTTAGTATTTTAATTAAAAAAATTTTAAAGTTGACTAAACAGAACCAATTAAGATCCCTCGGTTCAGTCATCCCGGCACCATTATTTTCATCGGATTCACTTAGTCCAAATGAATTTGCTAAACTCAACTGAATAAGTTCCACACTTTCATTTAGACCGTGAAAAATCTCGTTAGCAACACATAGGTTACGTTATCCGAGGTATTCACGATCATCTAACGAGATGTCTTAATTTAGTTGTCGTTATAGTTTTGTTGTTTTGTTTATGATTAAATTTTGAGTTGTTTTATCTTTTGAATGTTGTGGTGGTGAATTTTATCTTGTGTTGATTTTAATTTAGTTTTGGGTTTCAGTTTTGTGACTATCCTAAAGGTTTTCAATTTTCATGCAGGGTGACATTCTTATTTAACAAGCAAGAAAAATAAAGTACAGTGTAGGGAAAATAAATCGCAATAAAATAAAAGCGTACCTGGTAGGGTCTTCTCATCATTCCCAGCTCAAACTTTAGTATTGCATTGCATGTATGTGTTTATAATTTTGTAGAAATTAAAGCATGCCAGAAAATAGGAAGAAGTAGGACTAACAAGCAGTAACTACTCAATCTTATGATGTCTATGTTAAGATCCTGCTTGTCTACCAAGTCCCATGATGTCTATGTTAAGATTCTGGTTGTTTACCAAGTCCTATGATGTCTATGTGAATTTCTATGTTGTGTTTCAATGAAATTTATTAATTTAATTGAGGATGGTTTTGTTAAGCAGACATATTAATTTTAATAGACCTTTGAGGTATCCAAAAGGTCAGAGAAGGATGTGGGTCCATGCTTGCCTCTCACAGCCTGGTGAAAAGTCTCGGGCTCATTTAGACTTATTATGTTACTTAACAACTCATCCTACATATTCCCTTCTGCTTAATGAACATAGTTGTTCGGGGCAGGTTGGAACAAATGGTTTTAGGTGTGGTTTGGGTTTGGATTTGGTGGCAACTGGTAGTTTGGTTTGGACTTATGGGAGTATCGTGAAGAGTTTGTGGTTTTTCAATTGAGTTTGATTTTAGTTTGTGGATTTTTTGGGCTTTGAATTTGGTTTATTTTTAAATTTGGTTTGGGTTTGATTTTGTTTTTGGTTTGTTTTTGGTTTTGGTTTGGTTTTGTTCTTGGTTTGTTTTTGGAGCTAGGAACTTTGAGTTTGGAATGTGAATTGGAAAGGTTGTGTGGACATCGGGTAAATTTTGGGTTACTCCATGCATTCACTAAGCATAAGGGTATTCTCATTATGTTTTCTACCCCAAATTGTGATTTCCTAGGGGTCTTTATAAAGGGAAAAATAAACCATGCCTCAGGAGGTCTATCCTAGGTTTGATTGTTATTGTGTTGGTATTGTATTGTGGTCGGGATTGTTGTTGTATGTTGTGATTGTTATTGTTGTATGTAATTGTTATGTTATTTATATGTTTTTATTGTTATTTATTATTTATGTGTTTTGTTATTTTTATCATGTGTTATTTAAAATTTTTATCTTTTATTTGTAATTAAAATTATTATTATCTTTATTATTTATTTAACTTATTATCATATTTAATTCATTGTGATTTATTTACTTTATTATCATTTATTTATTTAACTAATTGTTATTAATTTAATTTAATTTTACTTTAATTTATAATTATTAATATTTATTTATTTAAATTTTTTTTGTTTTCATTTATTTATTATTATTTAATTTAATTAATTTAATTTTAGATTATGTATTTACATTATTGCTTAATTTAATTTAATTTAATTTGATTTATTTAACTTATTTTATTGAATCTAATGTATTATTTATTTACATTATTATTTAATTTTAATTTAGCTTGATTTAATTAATTTAATTTAATTTAATTTATTATTTATGTACATTATTATTTAATTTAATTTAATTTAATTTTTCAGTTTTCATTTATTTATTTTTTTTATAATTATTTAATTTTAAATTATTATTTATTATTATTTAATTCAATATAATTAATTTAATTTAGTTTAATTTAATTTATTTTATTTTATTTTAATTTATCATTTATTTATAATATTATTTAATTTAATTTAATTTATTTATTTTCGGTTTTATGTAACTTTAATTTATTTAATTTTAATTTAATTTATTATTTATTTACATTATTATTTATTTTAATTTAATTTAATTTTTTTATTTTTATTACTTTAATTTAATTGATTTTATTTAATTTAAATTATTATTGTTTAATTTAGTATAGTTTAATTCAAATTATTTTATTTTATTTTATTTATTATTTATTTATATTATTTAAATTATTTTCAATTTATGTATATATATATATGTGTGTGTGTGTGTGTGTGTGTGTGTGTGTGTGTGTGTGTGTGTGTGTGTTATTTATTTTTATTATCCCTTATATTCTTATCATTTAATATATATATAAATTATAAGTTTTTTTATCTTAATTTATTATTATTATTATTTAGATGTATATTTAAGTTTATTATTTATATCATTTTATTTATCATTTATATTATTATTTATTTAATTATAAAGCTTTTCATTTTCTCTCTCCTTGATTATTCTTTCATTAATTTTGAAGTTATTATTGTTTTTAATAGTTTATAATCTATTAAATTTATTAATTACACATGTATTTACATTTACATTATTTTAAAGAGGCATGACATTTTATTTGCTTATTTTTATTATTTATCTTGAATTTATAACTATTTTAAATTATTATTAATATTATTATTATTTTTTCTTATATTTTCATTATCTATTTAAGTTTATAATTATTTATTTTATTCTTATTATTTTTTTATTGTTTACATGTTGTTATTATTAATTTACATATATATATTATTATTCATTTAGTTATTTATATTTTAGTAGTATTAATTTAAATTTAATATAGTGTAGTTATATTATTTCAATTTAGTGTAGTTATTTATTTAAAATTTAGTATATTTATTTATTTTTAATAGTTTAAATTTAATATAGTTATTTTTACAAGTTTAGTATGATTATTTTAAATTTTTATTTCATTTTCTTTCCATTTATTTTTATTTTATCTTTATGTTTATTTCTCTTTTTTCTTTTATTTTATTTCTTTTATGATATATTATTTCTTTTAAATTTTAAAATTTATTTTTCAAGATAATAAAAACTAGGTGGTAGATTTGTAAATATTTAAACTAGTGAACCTCCTTTCTTTTTTTTCTTTTTTCTTTTTTTTTTTTTTTTTGAAAATTAAACACATATATTTGTGCACAAAATATATCCTAAAACTAAGCATGAAAAGGTTTAAATAATTTACATGAAAAGAAATTTGTGAAAAACTAAATAATTTGCATGGAAGATTTCCTAAGGCTAAACATATAAAGATTTGAACATGTTCATGAAAGATTACTTTAAGGCTGAACATGGAAAAATTTAGAAATAGGCATACATGAAGACTTGTGAAAAATTTAAAACCATCTGATCCAAATAGAGAGAAGAATTAGATCCCTAGCGGAGTCACCAGAAAATTTGTCGGCGTTATTTTAGTTAGGTTGGATTTGTTCTTAATTTAAGTATATGTAGTTTCAAATAGTTTTTGAAAATATTATTTTATTTTGAAAATATAAGATCAAACCGATCTCATATATTTAGTAGTTCAAATAATTGAACGCCGCACTGCAAACTATGTATTTATCCCGAGGAATAAAAAAGTTGTTTAATGATGAGGTTCAAATAAATAAACTGGTAAATTTGTGACATCCGTTTGGTCTATGAATCATTTTTATTTGACAACGAAATTCCCCTATTTAATACAGAAGAATTAAATAGGGTTTATTTTAAGCTGGGTTCTAAAATTCCCTATAAGGGTAAGCCCCTATAGTTAATTACATCATAAGTGATAGGAATCACTTAAGAAAACTCTCGATAAGGATCAGTGGTTTTGCTTTCAAGAATTTCAAAGTTAGGGTTTTCAAAGAATTAAATTTTCGAAATTTCAAAAGGGATTGGATCAAATTTAAAACATGTTATTTTGGGAATCCAAATGAAAGAAAGGTAGGAGAAGCTGATGATCCAAGAGAAATCTTGGAAACTTCCCAAACTATCCTATTGTTTGGCTTTGATTTAGAGAGAATTATTTGATGTTGCAATCCTGCTAATTTTAATTAATCAGGACTTATATTAGTATGACGTAGTCATACAAATAACCTGGAAGATGTGAGGGTTTATGTAGTACCAAACGACTACCTCAGCATCCTAAAATGAGTTTAGGGCTTAAATTGCATAACATAATTATGCAAATGCCTAAAGAGAGGTTGAGGATTTATGTTGCACTAGGCAAGCTACCTCGAAGTCCTATGGCTTGGTTATTTATTTACGAAAGAGAGGAGAGCTGATAAAGTCTGCCGTGCTGCCCACCGTGCTTGCTCCAGTTCCTTGCTGTTGTAGAGGTTTAGTCTAAGAAAATGGCAATCAAGAGATGGGATAAGTGTCATGGTTTAGAAGTCTAAAAATTTAAGATGTCTTAACATTTTATTAGGGGGATCTTAAAGTTGATTATAACAACATCGATTAAGATCCCACGGTTCAATCAATCCGGCACCGTTATTTTCATCAGATTCACTTAATCCAAATGAAGTTGCTAAACTCAACTAAATGAGTTCCACACTTTTATTTAGACAGTGGGAAATACCGTTAGCAACACGTAGGTTACATCATCTGAGGTATTCCTGATCATCCAATGAGACGTTTTAATTTAGTTGCAGTTGTTATTTTTGTTGTTTTGTTTGTGATTAAATTTTAAGTTGTTTTATATTTTGAATGTTGTGGAAGTGAATTTTATCTTGTGTTGATTTTTAATTTATTTTTGGTTTCAGTTTTGTAGCTATCCTAAAGGTTCCAGTTTTCATGCAGGGTGACATTGTTGTTTAACATGCAAGCACGCAAGAAAAGAAATTACAGCGCAGGTAAATAAATTGCAATAAAATAAAAGCGTACCAATCGGGTCTTCTCGTCATTTCCAACTGCACTTGAAACACATGTTAGGGCATTTAAATATTTAAAAGAAAGCACTTAGGTAAAGCTAAGGGAAGGTTCTGGTTGTCAACCAAATCCTAGTCCTATCACTAGTCAATTCCTAAGGTGTGTTTATGGATGATTTTCTTCATCAAAGAACAATGAAGTTAAATTGTTCTTCTAAAATAACCTATTAGGTTGGTAAAGTGCTTAGGACGAGTCCTAAACATCTTTTTCAATACTCCTGGGATTATTCTGAGTCCAAATGAATTTCATCATATGGATTTTGATCATCCGAAAAATTTAGTTAAGTTCTGGTTTATGCTCAGTGAATTAGGATGTTTGATTATCCTGTGACTAAAATAACATTTCATTTGATATTTTGTTTAAGAGTTATAAAAGTGATAGCCTTTTGGGGCAAATCAGTTCATTAGGGGATTTAACCATTTCAGTTAAAGTTGAATTGATGATTTAATAGTGATTCAATTTAGTTATAAGAATTTTTAAGTTGATTTTCAAATGTTTTAAATCATTTAAGTTAAAAGAATGTTTTTAATTATTCAATTCAGTTGAGCTTTAATGATTTAAGTTTGTTTTGACTTAGTTATAATATTCTAGATTGATTTTAGTTAGTTTAACTTTAATGTTTTGATTATGAATTGTTTTAAATTGACTTTAGTATTTTAATCTTGTTTCAATCTTAGTTTTAAGTGATTTCAAATTGGTTTTAATATTCTAAGTTATCCTTATTTGATTTTAAATTATTCCACATTAACATAAATATTTTAAGATTTCAAAATTATTCCTTTTAGTTTCAAAATCATTTTTTATGGCTTCATTAGTAAAAGTTAACTGATGTTTGGTCAATTCATTGATTAGGGATTCATATCCAAAATATTAGAATCTTCCTATATTAAGATCCCTTAACATTAATAACTCATTTCTTAATTAACTTCCAAAGTTTAATGATTTAATTAATTAGGGTTTCTTCTTTTAATATTTAAGGTGATTAATGGGTTTTTACCCCTTAACTTCCTAAGTTTCAATCATCCAAATGAAAAATCAAGATCAAATATTTTACCCTTCCCTTTGGTTAAGCTAAAATATTAATTAATGTTAAAGCCCTTTAATTACCTTAATGCCCTCTTAAGCTTATTCATCTCATAATTCATTAAATCAAGCTCAAATGAACTTGAAATTTTTATGTCACTTCACTCACATGTCAATTAAGACATTAGAGGAGAAAATATGCTTTTTAAATTTTTTATTTAATTTATATAATTATTTTAGGGAAAATAGGGATTTTCAATGAAAATTCAATAACATGAATAAGAAAATTCAATTATGGGATGTTCCTACTGACCTGAGGACCACTTTGACCAATTTTGGTGATTTTTTTAATTTTATTTTATTTATTATAATTATTTTGAGTTTTGGAGCATTAATTAATCATAAAATAAAATTAAATTAGAAAAATAGGTTTTATATTTTTCTTAAATCTTTCTGAGGTCAGAAAACTCAGAGAAGTAAATTTTGTATTTTTCTGATTTTTCTTGAAATTTTTAGAATTATTTTAGTGAAAGGGTTGGAAAATCCATTTTTTAATATTAAAATTACCCTAAGCCTTTAAATTTCATTATCTTTACTTAGAGACATAGGAAAAATTTTTGGTTGGTTCCTACGTGATTAAGGGACCAAATATGACATTTTTATTAATTTTAATATTTTTATAATTTTATATTTTTTAATTATTAAAATATTCAAAAATAGCTTAAAAATGAAAATTTTAGAAAAATTCCAATTTTAATTTTCTTAGACTCCTATGATCCCAGAGAGGCCTCAAAATTGATTTGGTGAATTTTTGGGTTATATTTTGGGTTTTATGAATTTTTAATTTAAAAAATGGCCATGTAACTTAAATGATCCATTTAGTGGGTTAAATTATTTTCAATGGATTTGAAATTTGTATGTGGAGTTCCCCTAACCCAAAAGATCGGTGGAGAATTAATTTCTTGTAATTTTGATGTTTGATTGTTCCAAATTAATTTAATTTTAATTTTGAGGTTTTGGCCAAATTAGGGTTTGTTTAAGTGAATTAAATCAAGTAAAAATTTTCCTAGGGTCCTCTAGTCTAGAGATACTTCCCCTAATTTTTCTAATTTTTTATGATCAACATGCTAATTTTCACAATTAATTTTCAATAAAATGACTCTAAACTTAGAAAATAGATAACTTCCCATAAACATAGCCTCTGCCCTTAAAAAATTTAGGGAATGTTCCTAAGTTCAGAGGCTACAAAAGACATATGGTCTCATGCCATGGTTAATTATGCATGCTAGTGGAGATTTAAAACATTCAGAACAGTATTAAATTAATTAAAAATAAAAGACTCAACAAAATAACTTAATTCTTTTTCCACATTATTCTCCTCTGTTCACTGAGCAAGAGGGTATTTTTCTTTTAATTTTTGGATTTTTCTATGCAAATATATGCATTTTTAAGGTTCTGGGATTTAAATAAATTAAAAAAACCTTAATTTCCTACTTAAGTGATGAGACGCCACCTAAACCTAGGCAGATCCGAAGTCTCATGCAGCGCAGTCCCATTCGACGCCGCCATACGAGTCGACACCACACGGCCCAAGCTTTATGTCTCATGGTTCCATCCGGCTCCATCTCTGTTGTCCGTTCGATACACGTGCGATTGAACGGTCTCTGGTCATCGTCTCCGTCTGGTTCAACCCGAGAGCTGTCCACCCTAAAACCTTAAGATATCGCTCGAGACTCAGCCAAATCAAGCGTGGTTGGTCTCTATCGATGCATCTAGCCTAAACGAACACATCTACACGGCTAGCATGCATTGAAATTGCACAGAACAAAATGGAGAATTGTTGGAAGCTCGGAAGGGAGAAGAGATCAATATCATTGCTCATAGAGGTGAAGCCTCAATCAGAGGTGCTCGACACGTTCGTTGGAGTTGTAAGAGCCTACGAATTAAGCCTATGGTCTTGGTGAGCTACCTAGGTATGACTTCCTCCAAACCCGATTTGGAGCTCTGACCGATAGAACAATTGGGTAGCTGGGTGAGGGGGCTTTTACTGGGGAACTTCCTCTCTTGGTGTTGTGATTGTGTGGGTGAGTTTAATTTGATTTTGATTGAGGTTCCAGGAGTGTCCTGTTTCTGGCCTGATTTTTTACTAAGAAATTGAGCTCAGTCAGGGGAATTCAGGGCAGGAGGACAGTGGGGCTCTTCTTATCTGGGCTAGGAGAAGGTTTGGGAGAGTTCTATGAGAAAAATTTCAACACCTTTTGCATGGCCGAAAGGTGTGGATTTTATAGCCATGGCTTCCTGGTGGAGCTCAGGGCCAGGTAATGAGTGCCTTGGGTCGCTTAGGGTGAGGGCTGAACAGGCAAGGTGGCTGGGGAGTAGACGGCACACTTGCAAGGCTCAATTTTGAGTTTCAAGGACAAGGGAGGCGCTCGGGCATGACTGTTCCGGCAGCTAGGGTGGCTGGCAAGGACAGTCAGGCGGCTGGGTAGGTTGAGGAAGAGTGGAGGAGAGGTTCAATTCAACTAATTATGGGAGGGAGCTTGCTTAAGGAGAGTTAGAGGATGGGACTTATCCTTTAGAAAATGGCTAAAGCCAATGGTCCCAAGTGATGGACCATTATTCCATGGCTTAAGGTGCATGGGTTGGGTCAGGTCAAACCCACCCTAGGACGTCTAGGGTTGGCCGCCAAGAAGTTGGTTTGGTCAAATTTGAATTTGTTAGGTTCAATTTAGGCCATATGTCCATGTGGGTCGTTTGGATTTAAATTAGGCTAGGTTGAGTTTGGGTTGGCTTTAAATCAAATTTATTGATCAAAAGTGTGCAAATGATTGCCTAAAGCTTTTGGAAAAGGTTTGGAGTGAAATTGAATTGATTTGGGAAGTGGATTTGGTGGAATTGGGTGATTTGGTTCAATTTGGTCACCATGGGTTAAGCTTGGGTTTAGGTGAGGTTAGGTCTTGGCTAGATCCCAATTAATGGTTCAAAATGATGTATGTGATTTCCATGAAAGGTTTAGGATAGAAATTGGGTGGAAATTTTAGGTTTAGGGGATTCAATTTGGGGATTTAGGCCAGGTGACAAATTTAGGTATTTTGGTTCCAAATGATTTTGTATGGGATTTCAATCAAATTTTTGGCCAAATGAATGTTGTATTTGGTATGGGAATGTGTTAGGAAGAGTTTAGAATTTGGTTTGGGGAAAATTGAGTGGCTTTAGGTCAAATTAGGGTGAATTGGGTCATAAGACTAAAATTGGGGGGTTTTGGGTTTAAGTTGAAATTGAATTTAAATATGAATAAAATTGGGTTTAGTTTTTATTGGAATTGGTATTGGGGCAACTGAATTGAAGTTTGGGATTGAATTTGACCAAAATTGGGGTCAATTAAGTTGAATTGGTTTGACATTGGGTCATTTGGGTTATGTGAACCAACTTGGGATTTTGGATTGAAAGTGTGTTAATTTGGCAAAATTGGGTTATGGTGTAGTTGAATAAAATGAAATTAGGAATTTTTAGGATAGTCTGGAATTTTTTGGGAATTTTTGGAATTTTGGACCAAGAAGGGTATTTAGGGTATTTGGAGGTTATTTGGATGGTATTGGGGTATTTTGTTTGATTTAAGAGGTGGGAATTGTTTTGAAATGCTTTTTAGGAATTTTGAGAATTTTAGGTAATTTTTGGATGGTTTGGTGGTTGTAAGGGCAATTTAGGTAGTTTTGGTAGGTTTAAGGGACCCAATGTCAAAACCTGAAATTTTGGGAAAAATGAAGTGGGCTTTAAATGGGGAAGGATTGAGCCATTTTAGTGGGGTCAAGATTGAGTAAAAATTGATTTGCAATGGGATTAAGGTTTAAAAGAATGAGCCATGGACTTAGCCAAGTCCAACCATTTTGGGACCAAGTCTAGCCAAAAGGTAACCGCTTTGTGACCCTTCACATATTGACCCTAGCCATCTTAATCAAAGACTAGTGGCTTTGGTTCAATCATGTGAGATTTTTGAAGGGTAGTGTCGGCATGTTTTTAGATTTTAAATTTAATTTAAATATGTATAATTTATAAAGTAGCATTTGATTTTGAAAATAAGTTTAAGAAAAGATTTAAGATATGAAATCGAACCGATCTCACATCTCGAATAGTTTATATAAACGAGCATCGCATCACAAACCATGTATCTATCCCGAAGAATAGACACACTGCTTGATGAAGGGGCTCGATTAAATAAACTAGAAGATTTGCGACATCCGTTTAGTCTGCGAACCAATTTTATAAGCCGACAAGTTCCCCTGCTTAATATAAAGGAATTAAGCAGGGTTTATATTACTCGGGTTCTTAAAGTTCCCTATAAGGGCAAGCCCTTATAGTTAATTACATCTTAAATGACAGGAATCATTTAAGAAAACTCTCGATAATGATCAGTGGTTTTGCTTTCAAGAATTTCAAAGTTTAAGGTTTTCAAACAAATTGGATTTTGGAAATTTCAATAGGGATTAGCTCAAATTTGAAACAGTTTATTTCAGGAGTCCAAAGGAAGAGAAGTAGGAGAAGCTGAGGATACAAGAGGAATCTTGGCAACTTCCCAAACTATCCTATTGTTTGGCTTCAATTTGAGATTTTATTTAATGTTTCAATCATGCCGATTATAATTAGTTAGAACTTATATTTGTATGATATGGTTATACAAATAGCCTCGAAGATGTGAGGGTTTATGTTGTACCAAAGGACTACCTCGAAATCCTAAGACCGGTTAGGACTTAATTTGCATAAAATGATTATGCAAGTGCCTAACAAAAAAGTTGAGGATTTATGTTGCACAAGGCAAACTACCTCGAAATCCTATGGCTTGGATATTTAAAACTAGGAAAGGTTTTGCTGATATAGATTCCAGTTTTGCTGACGATGATGGCCGTGCTGCCCACTATGCTCTAAGCTCCTTGTCGTTGCAGAGGTTTAGTTTTAGAAAGTGAAAATCAAGAGATGAGAGAAGTGTTTCAGTTTAGAAGAGTTTAAGGTTCAAATATCTTTAATGTTTTATTAGAGGAATCTTAAAGTTGATTATAACAACACCGGTTAAGATCCCACAGTTCCATCATTCCAGCACCGTTATTTTTATCGGATTCACTTAGTCCAGATGAATTTGCTAAGCTCAACTGAATGAGTTCCACACTTTCATTTAGACCATGGGAAATCCCGTTAGCAACACGTAAGTTACATCATCTGAGGTATTCCTGATCATCCAATGAGGTGTTTTAATTTAATTGCAATTATATTTTTGTTGTTCTGTTTATGATTAAAGTTTGAGTTGTTTTATCTTTTGAATGTTGTGACGGTGAATTTTATCTTGTGTTGATTTTAAATTTAGTTTTGGGTTTCAGTTTTGTGGCTATCCTAAAACTTTCAGTTTTCATGCAACAATCTTATTTAACATGCAAGAAGAGTAAAGTGTAGCTCATATAAATAAATTGCAATAAAGTAAATTGCAATAAAATAGAAGCGTACCTAGAGGGTCTTCTCATCATTCCAAGCTGCACTTAAAACACATGTTAAGGCATTTATGTATTTATAACAAGTACATAGGTAAAGCTAAGGGAAGGTTATGGTTGTCTATAAAGTTCCTAATTTTAATGATGTCTAGGATCTTGTATTTTGTTTAAGGATGATTTTCTTCATCAAAGAACAATTAAATTCAATTTTTCTTCTGAAAGATCCCATCATATTGAGGAAGTGTTTAGGGCGAGTCCTAAACATCTTTTCAATACTTTTAGGATTATTTTTTTAGTCCAAATGAGTTTTATTGCACAGGTGAATTAATCATCCCAAAATTTAGTTTAGTTTGTTTCTTGCTCAATGAATTAGGATGTTTGATTATCCTATAAGTAAAGTGACATTTCACTTGATGCTTTACTTAAGGTTACAACAATGAAAACCTTTTGGGGGCAAATCAGTTTGTTAAGGAATTTAATGATTTAAAATTGGAATTGGTGATTTACAATGATTTAATTTAGTTATGAAGTCTTAATAATTTTTAAGTTTGGAATAGTGTTCAAGTTTCTTTATTCTTAAATGTTTTAAACCATTTGAAATGAAAGAGGAGTTTAAATTTTTTAATTTAGCCTTTAATGATTTAATTTTAATTTAATTGCAATATTCTAGATTGACTTTTAATTGGTTTGATTTTTTAAATTAAGAATCATTTTTTTTTTTAAATTGATTTTGATGTTTAAAGTTTGCTTTAAACTTGCTTTCAAGTTTTTTTTTTTTTGAAATTAATTTTCTTTTTAATTCAATTTAATTATCAAGTTATTTAATGTTTTAAGTTTTAATTTAATTAAGGTTTAGTTTCCTTTTAATTATTTAATAACTAATTTCAATTATCACTTTAAATTTAATTAAAAGTTAAGAATTATTAAAGTGATTCATTTAGGTATTTTAGTTTTAGTTATTATAGTGTCTCTAAATTATATCCCCATTTTAATAATCAAAATTTTAATTTATTCTTCCAAAATTCAAATTGTTTAATTAATTAAAATTTATTTTAAATATTTTCAAGATGATTAATGGGTTTCTACCCCTTAATTCTCTAGGTTTCAATCTTCTAATGAAAATTTTAAGATCAGATATTTTTACCCCCCCCCATTTTGATTAAACCTAAATATTAATTAGGCTTAACATCATTTAATTACCTTTATGCCCCTTTAAGCTTATTTATTTCATAACTCAATAAATTAAGCTCAAATGAACTTGAAATTTTTATGTCACTTTACTCATATGTCAATTAAGATATTAGAGGAGAAAATGTGATTTTTCTGAATTTAATTTAATTTATATAATTATTTTTTGTGAAAAATAAGGGTTTTCAATGAAAATTCAACAACATGACCAAGGTAAGGTTTCTGTCCTTAGGAAAATTATGGGATGTTCCTACTGACTAGAGGACCACTTGGACCAATTTTGGTGATTTTTTGAATTATATTTTATTTATTATAATTATTTTGAGTTTTATAGTGTTAATTATTTATAAAATAAAATAAAGGTTGAAAATTAAGTTTTATATTTTTCATAAATCACTCTGACCTCAAGGAGTTCAGAGAAAAAAATCTTATAACTTTCTAATTTCTCTTTGATTTATTAGAATTAATTTAGTGAAAAGGTTGGAAAATCCATTTTTTAATATTAAAAATTGTCTTAAATATTTAAAATTCAATATCTTAACCAAGAGACTTGAGAAAAAAATTTGGTTTGTTCCTAACTAATTAGGAAGTGAAATATGACATTTTTATGATTTTTAATATTTTTATGATTTTTATTATTTTTTAATTATTAAAAATATTAAAATATGGCGAAAAATGAATATTTTTAGAAAATTTTAAATTTAATTTTTTTAAACTCCCCTAACATCAGAGAAGCCCCAAAACTATTTTTGTGAATTTTTAAAATGAATTTTTTGAGTTATGAATTTTTAAAGTTTAATTTTACTCATGTAACCTAATTAATTCATTTAGTGGGGTTAAACATTTCCAATTGATTCCAAATTTTATGTGAGGTCCCTCTGATCCTAAAGATCAGTGAAGAATTATTTTCAAGTTCTTTTGATGTGTGATTAACCCTAATTAATTAAAGTTCAGTTTTGAGTAATTAGGTCAATTTGGGTTATTCTTAATGAATTAACTCAAAATATAATCATCCTAGAGTCCTCTGGTCCTAAGGAACTTCCCCAAATTTTCCTAGAATTTTATAAGCAATATGCTAATTAATGTAATTAAAATACAAAAAATAGTGACAAACTTGAAAAATACATAACTTACTATAAACATAGCCTCTGACCTTGAAAAATTCAGGGAATTTTCCCAAGATCAGACGCTTCAAAAGCCCTATGGTCTCATGTCATGGTGAATTGTTTATGCAAATGGAGAATTAAAATATTGAAATGAGTAAATAATTAATTAAAAATAAAATACTCATCAAATTAACTCAATTCTTTATCCACATTATTCTCCTCTATTCACTGAGTAAGAGAGTATTTTTATTTTATTTTTGTGATTTTTCTACACAAAGATATAGATTTTTCAATTTTTGGGTATTTTAATAAATAGAAAATAGCCTATTTTCCTACTTAACCCAGTCAGTGCCGTGTGAACCTCGGCAGCTCCGAAGGCCCACGCGGCGTGCTCCCATTCGACGCCGCCATCTAACTCGGATGCCATGCGGCCCGCGGTCTCGTTCCATCCTTCGATCCGGCGCAATCTAGACCATTCACTCGATACATGCGCTATCGGACGGTGCCTGGTCATCGTCTACGACTGGTGTGCACCCATGACCGTCCACACTAAAACCCTAAGATCTCTCTCATTTCTCAACAGATTTTTGTGTTCTTATACTCTATGGATTCGTCTTGAAGAGACGAACACATCTATATGATTTACATGCATTGAAATCAACTCAAATGAAATGGAGAATCACTAGAAGCTCTCGGGAAGGAGGAGTGTCCATACCTTGGTTCAGGAGGTGAGGCCTCAACTAAATGTGCTCAGCACGTTCACTGGAGTTGGATGAGCCTGGGGATGAAGCCTCTGTCCCTACCGAATTGTCTAAGTACAACTTCCACGAGACCCGATTTCAAAGCTGGGTCGATAGAGAGAATGGCTGGACTGGTGAGGGGGCTTCCACTGGGGAACTCGTTCTCTTGGTCCTGTGCAGGTGTGGGTGAGTTTAATTTGATTTTGGTGGAGGTTCTAGGGATGTCCTGTTCTAGGCTAAGAATTGAGCTCCAAAATTGAGCTCAATCAGTGGGGTTTAGGGAAGTAGAGCAGTGGGGATGAATTACTCTTGGCTAGGGGAAGCTCTGTGAGGAGTTTGGAGGAATTCTGTGAAGGTTGATTTCAGCAAACCTTTTGGCCAAGAGGGGGTGGCTTGTTTAAATAACCTTGACCAGGGCTTCCCAGGGGCAATTGAGGGATGGGATCAGCTGCCTAGGGGAAGAGATGAAGAGCTGTGGTGGCCAATTAGAGTGGGGCAGCTCAGCAGGTCAGATTTGAATTTTTGGCTCATTCCAACCTCCTCGGCCATGGTTTAGGCTAGGTGCACCTCCCCAAGGCTTGACCATGGTGAGGTGGCTAGGCTTGGTTTAGAGTGTGACATGAATATGGTTAAAAGGGCTTAATGAAGGATTAGGAAAGAATCCCCTCTTCTTGCCATTAATGTCTTGGTGAGGTGGAAAGTGGCTTTCATGGCTTCCATGTGCCTTGTACATGGCTCAATGGCTCACATTTGGCTTGGAAAAAGTTTGGTCAATTTCATAAAAATGGATTTTAAGGATTTTGGATATTTTGGTGGAAATTTGGATGAAGCTTGATTTGGAATGGTTTAATGATGATTTTGAAACTTAGGGGTGATATCAATTAAAGGTATGATGAAAATAAATTGCCATGTGGGCTTTAGAGCCAATTTTGGGCTTTTGGATTTGGTGAAAATGGGCTTTTAGAATGGTTTAAGAAAGTGGGCCTTTAGGTTTGAAAACAAATTGGTGGATGGAAATTTTGTGAAGGACCATGCCAAATAAATATTGGGTTTAGTTTAGGGATGTGTCATGAGTGATTTGAAATAAATTTGAGGTGATTTGGAGTTGAATTGGGTTTGATTTGGGACATTTTGGTAAAGGGGTTCAAAATGAGCCAAAAAGGACTAACTTGGGCTATCTTGGGCTAAGGTTGGGCTAGTTTTGGTTTTAATGTAATGTTAATGTTGAGAAATGTTTATAGGAGTGTTACAAAGAGTTTTCAACTTTGGTTGGGCTTTGATTTTGAGATTTGGGTCCCAAATATGGTGGGTTTAGGCCAAAAATGGGGATTTTGGTTTTGGGTTAGGTTTGGGTGGAGTTTAGGTTCAAATTTGGGTCAAATCTTGTTAATGTTTTGTTTTTGGGGATATCAAGAAGGTTTAGGAAAAGATTTTGGGTTAATTGGAGTTGAATTGGATTGGTTTGGGCTAGGTTTAGGTCATAGGCAAAAATTGGGCCTTAAGCTTCAAATTAAAATTGGATCCAAATGTCAACCAAATTGGACTTTAATTTGGTCTAAATTGATATTGGGGATAGTTAATTGAAGTTTAGAATTTAATTGGGTCAAATTTGAGGTCAATTGGGTTGATTTGGTTTGACATTGGGTCCACTTAGGTTAAAAATAGGTCAAATTGGGAGTTTTGGTAAAAGTAGGTTAAATTAACAAAATAGGCCTATGGTGTAGTTGGAAAAAATGAAATTGGTAATATTTTTGATTTTCTGGAATTTTCTGGGAATTTTCGGAATTTATGGATTTTTTGGTTAAAAAGGGCATTTTGGGTATTTGGAGGGTATTGGGGGGTATTTTTGGAAATTTTGGTATATTTGGCTAAGGATGGTCAATTTGAATGGTGGGAAATGTTTAGGATTGTTTTTGAGTAATTTTGGGTAATTTAGGTAATTTTGTAAATTTTGGGCAATTTCAAGGGCATTTGGTAGGTTTGGTGGGTGTAGGGCCCCGGGGGTCAAAAATTGAAATTTTGGAAAAATGAAAATTGATCAAGTTTGAGTAGAATGGAATCACTTTGGTTGAGCCATGAAGCCATATCAAGCCCATAAGAGCCATGAGAGGACTTATTTGAGGCATTCACTATGTTGTTCATAACCCTCTTAGCCAAGGGCTTAGGGGTTGAGGACCATCCATATGGATCACCTACATGAGTCAGGAAGTCAAGCCAGGTATGAATGGTTTTAGGATTTGGAATGTGTGTGAAAGTGTAATGTGTGTAGGTCAACCCTCACCAGACCAGACCACCCAGGGTAGTCCTAAGGCTAAAGAGTCCTATAGGGAACTCATCCTTTAAACCTCTACATTTGATCTTAACCCTCCAAGTGACTTAGGGGTTTACAATCAAACTTATGGGGTTTGCAGGGAGTTAAGAGGTGTTTGAATTTCTAAGTGGTGGGTTCCATTTCTAATCCTCTAAGATAGTCAAAGGGAAAGCCTAAGGCTAGATCCTAAGTACTAAGGAGAGAGAAGAGAAAAGACCTAATCAAAAATGAGGTCAACGGGTAGAAGGCAAGGGGTTTAAAGTTTGGGTTAAGTGGCTTAGGGGTGTGTGTGTGTGCAAGAGAAGCTCAAGTCACCCAAGGTTGCCCTAAGTCCAAACATTCCTATGGGAACTCAATATTGGTTTTCCATATGATGGGTATAGTCTTCCAAGGTGATTTAGAGGTTTACAACCATCCAAGTGGGGTCCCAAGAGGAGTCAGAAAGTGGCTGAAATTTTCTAAAGGGTGGGTACCAATTCTAGTCCTCTAGAATAGTCAAGGAGAAGTCCTATAACTAGATCCAAAGCACTAAGAGAAAGAAAGACCTCAACAAAAATGAGGTCAACAATTATGTAAGATCCAATGTGGTATTGTATCAAAAAATAATTGGAAAGAATCACATGAAATTATATGGGAGAGAATGGTAGTCCATATGATTGAATGCAAATATATATGGAGATATGCTTTATTGGGGAGTAAAATTAAAGGAATTTAGATGACAGGCTAAAGCCCTCTAATTTGGTTTGTTATTTTAAATTTTGTTATGAGATATTAGCCCCCAGGTGGAGGGAATAGAGGGAACTCTAGAGTGAGAGCTGGTATCTTCCCTGCCTAACCCATCTTCAAAAGTTTAAAATTTCAAATTAACCAATTTTTTTTATAGAACCAAGTAAGGGTAATAAATATAATTGCTCCTATTGGGCATAATACATTTAAATATTTCCACAACATAAATATCCATAATTATTACTGATTCATTGAAAAAGGAAAAAGATATTTGATTCTTATACCTTTTATATCGTGTTTAGAGTATTGACAATTTTATTTCCTGCTGAACTTGTTTTTAAAAATATGAAAAATAACTTTTCAAAATTAAAACCTTAAAACATACTTAAAAAATTAAATAAAAAAATAAAATGTTATTTTTTTGCTTATTTATTTAATTTTTTACACATTTTCCTATGGGTTCGATATCTCGGGGCTTAATCAGAAAATCCTATATTACTTGATAAATGATACATATACTTGCGTAGAATGCCATAATATAAATCATAAATTTCATATCTAAATCGTAGGCATAAATATTTAGGCATCAAATACCAAGTCTCGAAACCTTCCTTCTCGATAAAGTGCACTTTCTTATCACCTCTTGGGTTGGGATACCAAGTCTCTAGACCTCCCTTCCGAATTTAACACCTTTCCACTTCTGATTGGGTTGGAATAGCAAGTCTCTAGACCTTTCCTCTAAATGGTGTGCAGTTTCCCATCACCCCTTAGGTTGGGATACCAAGTCTCTGGGCCTCCCTTCCTAATGTAACACCCTTTTACTTCTGTTAGGTTTGGAATGCCAAGTCCCTGGACATTTCTTTCCAACAGAGTGTAGCTTTCTGTTACCTCTTGGATTGGGACACCAAGTCTCTAGACCTCCCTTGCTAGTGTGACACCCTTCCACATTCATTTGGGGTTGAATACCAAGTCCTCAAAAATTCCTTCCTGAAGGAGTGCAGTTTCCCATCCCTTCTTGGGTTGAGATACCAAGTTTCTGGACCTCTCCTAGTGTGACACCCTTCCACCTCTATTTGAGTTGGAATATGATGGCCCGGACCTTCCTTCCCAAAAGAGTGTAGTTTCTAGAAGCCTCTTGGGTTGGGATAACATGTCTCTGGACGTCCCTTCCTAATGTGACACCTTCTACTTCTGCTTGGGTTGGATTACCAAGTCCTTAGACATTTCTTCCCAATGGAGTGTAGTGTCCTGTCACATCTTGGGTTAAGATGCACAGTCTCTGGACCTCTCTTCCTGATGTGACAACCTTCCACTTTTGTGTAGGTTTAATTACCAAGTCCATGGACCTTCATTCCCAATGGAGTGCATTTTTCAATCACCTCTTGGGTTAGGATACCGTGTCTCGGTTCCTCCCTTCCTAATGTGACACCCTTCCACAGTTGCTTGGTGGGAATTTCAAGTTCCTCCCCAACATAGTGCAATCTCCACTTTCACTACCTCTTGGGTTGGAAGTGAGTCAAAGTGTTTTCCTCCCAAATGTAGCACACCTCTCTTAATTAGCTCTTATGTTTGATGAGAGTCACAATGCGTTACTTCTCAGTCTGATCTTTTTGTTCACACAAATCCATAACTTGTCAAAACACAAAACAAAGAAAATGAAAAGTAAATGAAATCAAAGCAAAAAACAAAACAAACCAAACCAACACATAAATTTGAAATCTTGAACTCATGGCTAAAATTTGAAAATACACTTGCTAATCCTCAGAGGAAATTTGCAAACACTACACTCAAATTCTCCATTGAGTTGGGATCTCTCGTGTAGGAATCCTAATTCAAATATAGTGTCAAATCCAATTTGATCTTTTGGCACATTTTAGGATAAGAATTGTTAACGTAACTTTAGTTTCTTTAACTTCCAAATTGATGATTAATTATGTAGGCTTGAATCTTTACATAAATTAGTTCACCCCATTTCTCTGTGGGATTGACATTTCAGACTCAAAAATATCTGATGTTGCTTTGAATGTGCACTTGCGTAATTCACATAAGCATTGAAGCATTTTTTAGGGTTGAATAATATTGTAAGTAATTAATTTTATGGTCAGCCTTCATTGACATGAAAATCTCTCTCCCGATCTGCTCTTCCAACAATTTCAAGGAGAACATATAAAACGATGTCTCCACATCAATTTTTGGAACATCTTCCAAAATTCTCATAACATGCTTAATAGAAGTTGCATGTGACCAAATAGGATCATTGATGTAGCACATCATTAAATGAAGCCAATGTCCACTAACAAACACCCAAGAAAGAGGTCAAGAAAGTACACAATTAAAAGCTCCTACAAGACGCATCACAAGAGATAGATTAAGAAGAAATATTTGAATTTGTGTCTTATTATTTATATTTTAATTTTAGTTTCTATAATGTTTGAATTTTCAAATATGGATGCTATTATTTATGGTCAAAAAAGAAAAAGAAAAACTAGGAAGGTGGCTAGCACCTTACTTCATTAACAGTTACCTACCATCCTTCCAAAGTTTCTCCTTTCACTGAATTTTTATCATTGTAATCCCTATAAATATGGTTGATATGTAATGCTTTGGATCAGTTTTTGAATGAAATATTTTAGTGAGAACTTGGTCACTTATTGCTTGGTGCTTGGTGGATTCAAGTGTTAGCTTTTCTATGATGAGATTAGGTACTTAAATTTTCCTTTTTTTTTAATCATTAATCCTCCATTAAAATTTCTCTTAAAATTTTCACCATTCTTCATCCACATTCGAAGCTTCTTATAATATAAAAAAAACAACAACCAAATCCTCGCAACCATTCCAAACTCCTATTCATAGCTTTTGACCAAGAAAGTGCATTTTAAACCAGTCTTGTTCCTTAACCCTAAACACCATTGTAAACCAATCGAAACCCACTGATCCACTCCATACCATAATTTGAAATCCTAAGCTAACTACTTAATAATTTATAGCCCCTTACCCACAATTAAGCCATGTTACCAAAGAGAGAATTGAAATCTGCCCAAACTAGCCTAATCTAGACTAATCATGGTATTTTAGCCACCATTCCCTCTTAGATCTTTCAAATTCTACGAAAATTTCCACATCACATCTTTGGGCATAAAATCGAACATAAATAGCAAAATTGAGTACTTTATCTCCTAAAAAGGCCACCTGCCTCCATCACATACTAGTGCATGAAAATACCAAATGGGAGATCTAACTTCTAATGAGAGTAACACCTTATTTTTTTCATTTTCTCCAACTTTGGATGTTTGGATGGACTAGTAGATCCTACTTCATGCAGTTTGGGGTTGGACCCCTCATTGGAACCGACCAATTGCTCCACTCCTAAATGCTCAAATCGGGCTTCATGCCCTCTCTCACTTGGCCCCCATACTTGCTCGCTTATGGCCACCGCTCGACCAAACACTGACCCAATTTTTCTTCAAGCTCATTTTCAATGCCAATGAATTTGAATTTTTTCGCCTCTGACACTACATACAAATAAATTAAGAAATCTTGGTCCACCTACAATTAAAATTTGAAACTTCAAAATAATTTTACATTTCAAACATTTTCACATCCAATCTCTCAGTCCACCTTTCCTCACAAGCATCGATGATTCGCTTTATAGGGACCCAACCCAAGCTAATAGATTCTCACCTTAGCTCTTTATATACTTTCCAGTCCTATTTCAAATGATCCAATTTATTCTTAAATTGCATTCTATCATAATCCTTTCCTAAGCATTCATTCAACATTTTCATTATATTCTGCTAACCTTCATTGTTAAAATAGGTGGTTGGCCTATTTTTAAACTCGACCTCGTTGACACTTAGATCACAAAATATTAATTTCATTCCTTATCCCGTATAGCACATGAATCGATTTCTTTTACCTTACCCATTATGAGAACTAGCATGCAAAGAACTAAATAACATAGATTCATGGGAGATAAAAGAAAGTAAGAAATATAAACATCTGCAGTACCACTACCACATCACAACCACCACCATCATATTTATCAACACATCACACCGCCTCATCACCAGCATTATCACTATGATCGCCAGTACTATCATCACCACCTCAGCACCACCTACAACCAACATCAATAGCAAACCACCACCATATCACCACAAACACCAATACTACTCCGCCACCACCACACCACATCACCACGTCCAAACCACACACCACCACCTCCACATTACTAATAATCAACATTACACCACAACCTCCACACCACCTACCACCAGCATCAATAGCACGCACCACCATCTCCACATCACCTACCATCGCATGATCAAAACCACCCTTTCACACCAAACCTAATACCAACAAAATCATAACATACCAATAGAACGTCACACTAAACACCACCAACAACATAACCCAAAAAAATAATAAAAAAAAACAACATACACCACCAAAATAACAACACACAAAAATCATAGCACACCAACAATATAATCCCTAATTTCCCCATGCTAACAATAACAACACAAAGAAACAAAGCCGTCCTCCAATTTCCACAATTTCTAAAAAACATTTCCACATACTAAGAAGATCACAACACCAAAATTTCCTCATAATAAGAAAAAACAAAAGATTAACATCACAACATAACCATCATCCAATCCATCAACCAAAAATAGAGCACAGAGACAACCAAGGCATCACCGAGCACAAATATATTCAAATAAGCGCAAGATCAAAATGGCTTGTATGTAAAGATTACCTTGGGGCGAAGGAGAACGAAGGATACAAATGAATCCTATGAATAGAGAGGAGGGGAGAGGAGAAGAAAAGAAGGCTCACCGCAACGACCACCAAAAACAAAGGGCTAGTTTGGAACCAATCCTAGCAACCAAAGTCACAAAGGGGAAAGCCGAAGAAGAAAGCCAACCCTAGCCACCGGAGTGGCAGAGAAGAGAGGTGAGAGGGAGAAGAAAGACCAACTTACTGCAACAGCCACCGCAACCAATAGCCACTGAATCAAACCCTAGCCACAGGAGACACACAATGAAGAAAGAGGCAAGAGAGAGAGGGATTCGAGAGCACATAGAGTTGTGGGGTAAAAAATGAAAATTATTGCGAATAAATGTGGGCTGCGAGGTTAAATCTGTGATCTGTATGTTTAATTAGCTTTTTCCAAAACAGAATAATGTTGCAATTTCTAAATAGCTATTCTTGCATTTCCCTACCGTACCACGCCTTTCATGTCACGCCAACGGACCTTGATGTCCAACAATTATTTCAAACAAAAATTATAAATTTACTATTAAATAACAAATATTAAAACCATTACCCGTGCAAAGTGCTCAGTTGACCAATCCAGAATGAAAGCATTCATATTTGATTATTGTGGTTTGGAATTAATAGGTTAACGGAGCTCTCGCCAACCTTTTATGAACTAAAATAGAAATATACAAAATTTTCTGACCACGTAAGTAGGCTGCATAAAAGCACGTCTTTTTGATGTAGATAACGTCCCGGTAAGACCAACGCAGACCGGTCACGTACAAAGCATGAGCCGTGCCCACACAAAGTGCCTTGCTAACTGGACGTTGTATTCATATTTTTTTCGCTGCACTTCAGATTCATGATCCATCATCTCAAGTCAGGCACTCCGTTTGTCATCCTACCTCCAATACTATCCCATGTTTGGGAAATTACCGCTCCTGTACTGTTACAGCAATAGATACTTGTCATCCAGCCAACAACAACACGTGATGGTATTTATCAGGCTCGAACCCATGCATTGCCCTTTAAATTTCAGCTCCACAGCTTTCATTTCTAAAATCTGTAGCGCACCTCGATCTTTCCTTAATCATCGCTGAATTGCGGAAATGTTTCCCCTGCGCGGCTTCATGAAGGCCATGACGGAGAGACCCCTGCCGTTCGAGAAGAAATCGAGAGGGAGGTTTTTGCCATGTAGGCTGGTGTCAGCGCTATGTATTATCTGCTTCATGTTGGGCTTTCTCTCCACCCACCGCATCGGTGTGCTCCCTTCATCCTCCTCGTCGGAGAACAGAAAAGCATCAAATTCTTCCGCTTCTACAACTAAATATGAGTCTAAGAGCGCCGTTGAGGGTGGTCATAAAAGGGTATGTGTTTTAAACTGCTGGCAAAGAAATTAATTTTTACGAAGTTATATAGACATATTTAAGTTGTTTCATCTTATGACTTGTACTATAGAGATTAGGAGAGGACATTCCAAAGGGGATAATGGGAGAAGTCTCCAGGACCCATCAAGCCATTCAGTGAGACTTCATTACATGCTTGTTTCTATGCAATAATAATTATGTGTTTTTAACATAGAAGGTATATATTGGCACATTATGGTTTATAACAAGATGTGTAGGTCATTGGAGAAGTCCATATCTTCACTTGAAATGGAGCTTGCGGTGGCTAGAACTAGCAAAACTTGGGGACCACCTTCTTCCAGTGGAGGCCTCAAAAAGGCTTTCGTCTTTATCGGGATCAACACTGCCTTTAGCAGCAAACGGCGACGTCAGTCGATTCGAGAAACTTGGATGCCTAAAGGTGCTCACATGCACTCTGCTTATAAGCTAGCCTGCATCGATCACAGCATTGTTCTAAATATAACTTGCTAGTTTTTATTCGATCCTGGTTCTTCCATATTTTAGGTGGCTTGATTCTGCACTCAATTGTGTGTTCTTGGTGATTCGAATAATTGAGATCGGTTTTCCCTTTTAAAGAGTAGTGTGGATATGTGATTGTTCACCATGTGAGAGTTCGGGGATTGGGAAATTTTTTTAAGGGGAATTTACATTCATACCACACAGTTCTCGTGCATTTACATTTCCATCACGAAAATTTTACGTAAATTTTTTGTGCTTAAAAATATTTTTTTTTCTATTTATATAATTTCAACTTTTGTTTGAGAGAAATGGATGGGGAGAATTTTGGGTTGAGGAATCGGCGATGGGAGAGAGAGAGGAAGCCTGGGTTGCAGGAGAGCACAGATGATGCCATTAATGGCGGAGATGGAGGATCTGGGCGGGGAGCTACACTGAACTGAAGGGTTAGAGATGAAGAGTTGAGATCTCAGGCAGAGATGGACTATTTTGGACCGTTGGTTTGGTGCGGCTAATCCTGGGAGGTGCGGTGAGCCCCATAGAATCTGAAATCTGTGGTCGTCCGCATAGATAACGAGTGACGTGGTGCGGGAAGGTGGCGGCACTAATAAAATAACGCTGAAACTTTTGTTGGAGAATATTTAAATATTACATGTTCAAAATTACAACACCATTTTTAAATATCACGAAATAAAAAAGAACATTACAAAATTATAATTTCCATATGTATCACTTAAATTTTTAATGATTTAATCGTGATACATCTCATGAATTGATTTCATAAGTTTATATCAAGATTAGTTGCCTTCTCTAATAAAAGAAGCAATAGGCAAATGCGAGTTGAAATATAGAGTTTCTTTAACCTTCGACATTGCTAATTAGGTTCTAAGCTCGAGAGATTAGAGAGGGAGAAGCGTATAGTAATCCGATTTGTCATCGGTCATAGTGCCACACCTGGGGGAGCATTGGATGGTGCTATTGATGCGGAGGAAGCAGAAACAAAAGATTTTCTAAGGCTTGACCATGTGGAGGGTTATCACCAGCTATCGACAAAGACAAGGGTGCTCTTCGCTACTGCAGTCTCCATTTGGGATGCTGATTTCTACGTGAAGGTTGATGATGATGTGCATGTTAATCTAGGTGATCTTTCTTTTCACTTTTTTATAAAACCTCATTTAACTTCTTTGCAGATATATATAGCATGCATTCTTGTATATATGTTGCAATTCATACTGTTGGGAACTGTTGCAGGGATGCTGGTAACAACTCTTCTGCGCTATAAACCCATGCCCAGAGTGTATATTGGATGTATGAAGTCTGGGCCTGTTCTATCACAAAAGTAATGTAGATCGAACCATTCAATATATAGTTTATCGATGTTATAATGTGAAGATATTTGTGTTATGCTATTCACTACTTGTTCTCAATTTACCATTAAAAAAATTTGAAGTTTTAAAAATCCCTGCTACTTTTTTCTTTTACAGGGGGGTAAAATATCATGAACCAGAGTTTTGGAAATTTGGTGAAGAAGGTAACAAGTATTTTAGGCACGCCACTGGCCAAATATATGCCATCTCCAAAGATCTTGCAGCATATATCTCCATAAATGCGTAAGAATGTGAAACATCATTACTTTCTCTTCTTTACATACGTGATGTCCGGGAAAGCAAAGTAGAAAATCAATACTGATAGTCTTTTCACTATAAGGTTTTAGCTCTAATATAAAACATTTAATGCTAATTGAGATTTCGATATGAAAAGAGTTCCAAGTTTTCTGCTTTCCTTTTCAATATTTAAGAAGTCGTGACTATATTGCAAGAGGATAGAGCATACCAACTCATCAAAAGGATGGCTGAAGGCCCATTTCTCTAATTAATGGGCTTAATAATTAAACTTGAAGTCTTCGAAAAAGACCAAAGATCGACGAATTCCTCTACGTGATACAACTGGCTAATATAATCATAAATACTCCCTAAACATGGAATTACTTCATAATAATGTTAAAAATAATAACATAAAACGCAAAACTGTACTACCTCGGGAAGTGCCAACAACTCTAAAATTCTCTTGAAGGAAAGCAAAACTGTCAAAAATATCAACCAACAAATTATTATGGCTGCACTAACAAAGCAAAATCAAGAATTTAAGATGAGATCAAGCGCTATGATAATCTCATTACAATTTCATGTACAAACACTAGGAGAGATTGACCAAAAACAACAAATTTAGAAGGTTCACTTATGAAATTACTCAAATTTGTATGCAAATTAAATTTAAAATTTAAATTATTAAATTTAATAATGTATATTTTAAATTTGAAATCCTCCCATCTTCATGGGAGAATTTTAATTCTTTATTTTCAACTCATTATTTTATTTTTGTTTCTCTTCTTCTTTTGAGGCTAGTGGGGTCGTTTTGCTTGAATGGGGAGTGTAGTCAGAGTGACTTCGCTGTCCTTTCATATTTGTTTCTTAATTTAATTTGATTTTTGTTCTGTTTTCTTAGTTTCATTGAATTTTAAATTTTAGAAATTGATATAATTATTTAAATATTTAATTTGATAAATAAAAAGTGTTGAGAAATTAGGGCAAAGGAACACAAGAATCAATAGAACAATCAAGAACGAACAAAAAGATTTAACGAGGTTTGGAAATATGCCTATGTCCTCGGGAGAAATGAGCAGCGACATCTTTTCGATTTTTTAAAAACCTTGCATCCCCTTAGGATTAAAAATATAACATATATGTATAACCCTAATGTACAATATGTAATTAAAAAATTACCCATGTACCGTACCGCAGGGGTTTTGCCCCTGCACCCCCAACCCACTTAACGAAACTCTCCCAGTTGGACAGATGCTTTCTCTCCGCTCTGCTGGCCTGCTCCGCTCCAGCATTCGTCCCTTATCTGTTATATGAGTCTTACATAACAAAAAAAGCTCTTTTTGTTTCAAACCAAACAAAATTTGAGAATTAAATCTCCAAATTTTTGTGTTTGATAGAACCCCTAGTATGTTCTTCTTCGTGGAAGCTCTTGATACTTCTCTTCTCCGTTGTTGTTCTCTCTCCCCTCTTCTTCTACTTCTTCCCTTGTATTCTTACTCTAATGCCAGGGTTTTTACTTCTATTATAGTAATTAAAAAAATTTATCCTATTAAATACAAAAATTATGTACCGTTTGACATTACAAATGCAATATATTTGATCCTTAAATACCCACTTAGCATTATAAGCGTCTAAGACCTAATTGTATTATTGGAGCAACCACGAAATCACATATTTTAAGATTACTTATAATTTGCTCAAATTAGGTACCATGAAGTTGCCTTGGCATACACTTTATTATGCAGCTCTAACTCTTCTAAATGCATTTTCAAAATTATGCAGTGGGGGAGTAAACATATAGTTTATTATAAAAGGCTCCTTTTATAAAAATTTTATGTTGTTTTCTTTCCTAATATTTAATATAAATGACATTTGTTCTTAAATGAATGCTTAAAGCATTCCCTTGCATAAGGAAAAAAGTAAATATTTAAAAAAAATTTCTAGCCAACTCAAGTTGGGATAGTTTTTAGCATATTATGGGCCTTGTCCTTAAACGACATATAATTATAGTCATTCTTTATAGATTTTGAGTATAGCCTAAATTGTTGGAAAATAATATTCGGTTTCATGAAAAACAACATGATAAGTTAGATTTTTAATAAAGTGGTTGGACCTAAATTGCTATAATTATGGATCAAATAGAAGAGCTAAGGAACTAAATTATTTTGGAGAAACAAATTTTAAATCATTTCATTAGAAATCATAGCCAACATTCTATCCCTGCATGACATGCCCCTCTTCGGTTAGAGAATGATGTACTTTATCAATAAAATAGATTAGCCTTTTAAGAAGTTGTATTTTCAAAGAAATAAGGATGGAAGAGATTAAAATAATAAACATGTTTCAAATTTAAAGAAACTCTATAAGAAAATATGTCACCATCATGGAGGTTATCTTATGATGATGTACATTATCCGAAAATGGATTAGTTCTTTAAGTGGACTAGGATGAATGATTATCATATAATTATTTTTGTTAAGATGATGTTCATTGGTCATGCAACAATCTATTGGTTCGACATTTTAATAAAAAAATTAAAGGTTTAGAAAGATTGACATCAAATGGTTAGAGATGAAAGAAATACCTAAAGATAAGTATTTATCATGTAATTATGGAAGAAAATCATTTGAGAAGCCTTAAATCTAAAGTGTGGTGTCCGTCATATCACTAAGTTTATTTTGAGGAATTAGTTCTCACAATCAATTATGTTAATAATGCTTTAAAATTTGTTAATACATTTATTATTAATCTAAAAAGTATACTATGAATAATATAGAGATGTTTAATGCTAAAATATTAAAATATACTTGTTCACTATATCCTCATATTGGAGAAAACAAAGAAGGATGCTGAATTAGTTTGACATAGGAGTCAGACAACTCTTACTACTACCTAGAACATTTTTTCTTCACCAAACCCTACTACTAATAGCACTTAAATAGCTAGATCATATATTAATATGATTATTATGGCCAATGGAGATATTATATGTATCATGAATAATTAAAGATACTACACGTAGTACAGGTGCATGAAAAATAATTTATTTATAGATGATTCTGATTTACTTGAAGATTGTTGTTAAAGACAAAGTTTATTTTTTTTTTTGGAGAAAACTTTATCTAAAGAAGAGCGAGATATTAAGGATGCTTATTGAGTTAGATTCAAAATATATTCATATTTTATCTGAAACACAATGGATTCACGGTGGAGAAATATTTTGTTCATATAAAGGATATATAATGTTAAAATTGTGCAAGCATGCCATTAATGATGGAGGTTTCTTCACAAAATAGGGACTGATACTATTAACTGCAAGCCACATTTTGAGCTCTTTTAATTGAGTAGAGCTAGAGAACCCCACCTCCATCTTCATCAGTAGTATTTGAAGGTCTAATTCTCATTAAGATGGAGAAGTGCAAAGATATAATATAGTTACTACCTTTCTATGATATTTTACAAATCTTATTAGGTGAAATTTTCATATATAATTTTACTATTATAGATTATGGCATCAAAAATATTTATGTTTTCAAGCATTAGGCTCCTATAATAAGCCACTAGAGAATACCCTTACTTAGCACAACATAAACTCTCCTCTGGCATCTTTGCAAAAAATTATTTTTAATTAGAATACCGCTCTGTATTTATTAGTGATTAGGTCCCTTATTGATAGAGGAGGAGATTATATTTAATTATGGCATGAGTGATGGACTTGTTACACTTTTAATTACATTTATTTATTTTTTTGACAAAATTTGGGTCTTACCTAGTGAGGATTCACACATCTACTAGGTCTCCATACATCAATCTTAGTTTTCTTTTCCATGCAAGCTTAGATTTACTAATATTAAGAGCTTTAAAAACAAATATATGTATAGGTGTTATACTATACATGCTAGGGTCTTTAAAAATCCTCATGTATAGAGATGAAGCTATAACTATATGAATCACTTGTATGAACACACATCTAGAACATTATTTTGCCTATAATAAGCAAAATATGCATAAATTAAAATTTTAATTAAAAAATTTTTACTTTCATAAATTAGATCTAACATTCATATTAAGTGTTTAATATGAATTATATGTAGTGAGCTTATCAAAAAGAAAATGGGTATTATTATAAATATTAGTTGAGTTATTTAGAGTGCATTTGCAACGACAGTATGACGGCGGTGTGGTTCTTACCATAGTTTTTCATTTTTGGTAAAATATGTTTTTTTTGCGTTCTCAAAAAGCTACATCTGAAAGCTGTGTCTTCCTTCAAATGCTGGCTACCTGGGGTGGCTACTAGAAAGTTGTGGTCTGAGTTTTTCCAAAGAAGAAAAAAAATGTAGTAGCCACCACAACTTTTTGAACAATAGCTTCATCTTTAGTAGCTTCGTAGCTACTTCTTCAAACAACTGCAGCTGTCCCAAACAAACCCTTAGTCTAATTCCTAATATAGTATTTACAAATTTAAGAGATAAAACATAAGTACTTTAAACATTAAATAACAATTTTTAATTTGAATTACATTTTTGTTATAATGTATCAATCTTTGTATTAATGTTGGGTAGGTCTACTATGGAAGCTATACATTTATTAAGAGTATTGATGGAGAAGTACAAAGAAAGCGAGGATCAACATATGATATTTTATGATTTAGAAAAAGAATAAAATAAAGTTTCAAGAGCAGTTCTTTGGAGAGTTCTAAGAAATAAAGGGGTTGATATGACTTATATTCAATTCGTTAAAGATATGTATGCTAGGGCTATCACTTATGTTTGAACAGAAGAAGAGTTGACCAAGTATTTTCTTATCTCCATGAGATTATTTCATGGATCAGATTTATGCCCATATGATTTGAATTTAATTATGGATGCTTTTACTTGAAATACACACTCAGTTGTGCTTTCGTGTTTTGTTTTGTTGATGATATCCTTCTTGTGGATAAGACCAGAGAACGAGTTCAAGAAAATCTTGAATTATGTATGACTGCACCGGACTCCAAAGGTCTTCATTTGAGTAGATCTAAAATTTAATGCATGGATGTAATTTTAGTAGTATCATATCTACCGACAGAGTTGTAACAATGAGTGAAAAAATGTGAGCATTTTAGAAATCTTCGGTCCATTATTTAAATTTATGGTGATATAGATAGGGATGTTATGAGTGTAGTTCAGGTTGGTTGGTTGAAGTTGAGGATGCATCAGGCTTATTGTGTGATAGAAATGTACCACTTAGACTTAAAGGAAAATTTTATAAGATGGTTGTGAGACCTGCAATTCTTTATGGCACAGAAGTTAGCTTTAGAAGAGAAGCACTAAACAATGTTAAGTGTTGTTGAGATAACAATGCTTTGCGGGATGATGGAGTAGCTCATAGATACAAAATGTGAAAAAAATCAATCCATGCAAGGGATGGTGTAGCTCTAGCTGCAAACAAGTTTAGAGAGAGTCATCTTAGATAGTATGGTCACCATTAAACGTCGACCATTTGACGATCTGGTTAGGACAGTAGATTCTTAGATTCAACCTATGATATGAAAGAAAAATGTGGACCTAATAAGACTTGGAGAAATTATAAAAAATGACCTTAATCTTTTAGAATTAAATAAAAATATGAAACTCAATATTACATAATGGAGAAAAAAGATTTATGTAGCCAACCCAACTTAGTGGGCAATAGTCTTGTTGTTGTTGTTGTATCAATCATTGTATTTAAAGAATCATGGGTGGAATTTCAAGTAAACATTAATTCGTTCATTATTGAGATTAGGCTAGCATTATTTCTATCATTTCAATTCCTATATAAATAAGATCTTAATCATAATTACAATTTGTATATGCTTTGGAAAATAGTGAGTGATTTATTACTTATTGCAAGACTGATATATCATTTTCTTAGAGACGGATTCTAATAATCATAAATTACATGAAAATTATTACTAATCCATGACTATCACTCCTATGTTTTAGTTTATTTCTACTTAATCACAAATTACAAGAAGGATATGTTTGGTAGTCTTAACTTTTAGTTTAGTTTTTTTTTCCAATAAAGCTTGCCCAACTAGCCACACTTCATCACTTTATGAGTATAACAAAAAAAATTTGAGATAAACCAAATTGGTTTTTAATGGATAATACAAAAACATCCTATAATTCTTCTTAAATGGGAGAAACAATCAACTTACACTCCTTTATACTAGAACATAATATTTTGATTTAAATGGTGAAGTCTATTGGACCTAACTTAACCCACTAGTTTATGAAAATAACTTGTAGACTAGCTCAAATGTACTTTAAGCTTTAGAAATGTTTCAGTAAATAGCACCTATAATTATAGTTTATATAGTTATCCACATAAGGCTTTTCTCTAAATTAAATATATTGATTGCAATCAAATAATACAAGCATTTATAGAGATTGGGTGAGAAATAGGTTATAAGAAATTACACGGATCTTATGTTGTTGATGTATGACTTGAAATCTAAAATGTTTCATCTAAAAAGAAAAATTCTCCAAACTAAATATGTAAATAAAAATCAATGTATTTAATAGTGATAATAAATAAGTGTAGAATTAGCCTTATCTTCCTTTTCATTTTTTGTTTCTAGTTTTTCCAATTATAAATTGATTTTTAATCAATATAAGCACATCCATCAATAATCAATTAGATTCCTTAATTATAATTAATCATCTAATAATAAATATATTACCCAAAAAATTTAAATGACTTGATTATCAAATTATCTAAATCTCTTTATTTTAGAATGAATCATGAAGTTCATATAGTATTAAAAGATGCTCATTTGAATTTAAAACCCTAAGGTTCATGCTTAGGTGGCTAAGGTTCACGCTTAGGCTATAATTAATATCCTTATCTTAGGTTGCTAAGTTTGAAAGATGCTCATTTGAATTTGAAACCCTATGGTGCTACTCAACATAACCACACCAGAATTTATCTTAGTTATGCCACTACCGGTATAGTTTTGTCAGATGCGGCAAAGGTGCGTCACATCTTTTTTTTTCTTGAAACCTTGGTGGCATCGTGAGTGATGCTAATGCGCCATCACCAGTGTATTACACCTGTATGTGGCATCATTGTGCCGCCCCAAAAAAGATGTTGGTGTGATTACTCCACCAAGGCTACGTAACTACGCCAATTGCTTTCTCCTCCTCTTCCATCTCATTTTCTATGCTACAACTGATACAAATATTCCCCCCATAGGTGTAGTATTTTCATGTGCAGTTTTTTTTTCATATATAATTCCTCTTTGTAGATATTTTCATGTGTAGTTTGCTTTTATGTGTGGGTTTTCCACCTGTAGTTTATTCACACATGTAATTCTCATATATGGTATGCTTCATGTTTAGTTTACTCCATGAAAACACTTTCTCAAGTATGACATGCTTCATGTATAGTTTACTCTATGTACATACTTCACTAACATAGTTTGCTTCTTCTGAAATTTTCTCCATGCGTAGACTTAATCATGTGTAATCTCCATGCATGTATAAACATTTTCATTTGTAGTTGTCTCTATATGTGATACCCTATGTGAAATCTTTTCTATGTGTTAGTAATTTTTCATATGTTAATAATATGAATAAAGAAAACATTGAATGTGTAAGTTTTGTGTAATGTGCAAGTATGCTTATTTATATGCTCAAGGTATGTCACTTGCGAGCTTATAAAACTAAGATATGTTAATTTATGAATTTAAATAACCTAAGCCTATGTTACATGAAAATCAAAAAGAAACTTTAAATGGTATAAGGTTAAGTTTTCATAAGCTTGAATATGATAAATATTCTCAAAATTACTTCCCCAGAACTTAAGCTAAAGTAGAGTCAACTAAAATTCTAAACACCTTAAAAATTTCAAACCTTAAAAATACTTTAACCATTTTAAATATTATAAAATTTAAAATAAAATCTTTCAAACATTTTAAATACATTAAAATTTTAAAACTCTATAACACTTTAAAACAATACAAGCATTTAAATTTTAAATCTTTTTATCTTATCAAAATACCTTGAACTTTCTTTTTAAACTACATAAAGCTTTAACCTCTTAAAACAATTTCAATGTTTTAAAATAAGCTAAAATTATAAACACTTAAAAATTCAAAACAATTTAAAGCGATTATAACTTAAATATTTAAACACATAAATTTTGAAAAAGCATTAAAAGCCTTTAAAATAACTTATAAATTTTAATCACATAAAAATTCAAAAGCCTTTAAAAGCCTTTTAAATCACTTAAAACTTATAATTAGTTAAAAGTTCAAACACATTTAAACATTTAAATACAACTTAAGACTTCAAAATAATTAATACTTAAAACACTATAAAACCTTTAAAACAACCTAAGACTTTCAAACACATCAAACTAAAACACTTCAAATTTTAAAATACTCTAAAACCTTCAATATGACTTAAAGCTTTTAAAAGCAACAATTTCAAAATACTAAAAAAATTTAAAATAGCTTAAACCTTTAATAATCATTAAACTTTCAAAACAATTAGTAATTTTAAAAACCTTAAACATTAAAAACTTTTTAAATCCTAAAAATACTTAAACATTGAATTACTTAAAACAAAAAATTTTTATAATGCATTTTCAAACCATTTAAGTAATCTCCTGCAAATTAATAAGGTTACACTTTTTAATTAGTAGAATTTATTACTTTTCAAGCAATTTAAAGGGCATCCCTTTAAGCTTATGATCTAAAATTTGTATATTCTCATATCAAATCATATAAACATCCAATTTTTATATAAAATTCAATGATGAAACCTCAAACTAACACTGAAAACCAAATTCTAATAAAAAACCTGAAGAGAGAACATCAACTTAGACCATAAAATCAAATGCAACCAATCAAACTTAGAATGCCCAAATTTTTATGTTGATCAAATAACTAGGAGATTGAACAAAAAATCAAAATTAAAATCTTATACCTAAACAAAAACCTAAATTACATCAACATTAAGAAGTTAAACCACACATAAGTGAATCAACTATGAAACCTTGTTTAGCTAACATAAAAAAAGAAATGTAGGATCACACTTACCTCTAGTATAAATCTATGTCTAGAAGCCTAAGTTAGATTACTATGTATCCCTAGCTAACTAGGACATATATAACACCAAGCTTGTAACCCCCTTTGACTATGTAAGTGCCCGATGATGATAGTTATTAAATAAGGCACCTCAAACTATCTTATGGTTATGAAGAGCTACTTTCACCATTGCTATAGTGATAGTAGAGATGTCTTTTTATCTAGTTGTTTAGTATTATAAAGAAACCAATCAACTTATAATGATGAAAAGTTGTGGGCATCTAGACTGAGAGTATTATATCCAAAATTTAAGTTAGTCCAACTAATTAGCGTATTTATAAACCCTAGATTATTCTTAGGGCTAGGCTCTCAAATTTCATCTTGAAATCTTTTCAAGCCATCAAATCAACATTCAAACTAAACTTTAAATAAACCTTCATGCCAAACTTCGAACTAACCTTCATTCATTTTTGAACTTTAAATCAACTTTCACATCTTTTTAAGCTTCTATCCAAACATCAAATTATTCAATTCAATTCAAATTTTGTTGAATTCAAACATTTCAAATAAAACCTTTCAAATTGAATACCTTAAATTAAACTTAAAGCCACTACCTAGTAAAATCAAACCTTTTCAATTCAACTCTAACCTTTTAAAACCAGATATTTTCATATCAAATAAAACCTTTTTAACTCAAATAAGAACTTTTTCAACTCAAATTAAACCTTTTCAATCATTTCAATTAAATTCAAATTTTTTTGAATTCAAACATTTTAAACCCAACCTTTAAAATCATGCATAATTCTTTCAATATTTTTGCAATCTCATGCACGTGATATAAAGTACACCCAAGTTGGTTAATCCCCTTCCCATGCCTTTTCATGACACATCATCATGGGATTCTATGTTTCAACCTCTGAATTCCAAATAAATCTTTTCAAACCCTTAAACTCACTCATTTGAAAATATCATCAAAAATTGATTCTTTTCATTTAAAAACACCAACATTAAGATCCTCCATGATATGAGATAATAATTTAATTGAGATTTTTCTTAGGAGTCTACAACTTTTGGGATGTAATTAAATATGAAAGCATTCCCTTATAAGGATACCATACTCTAAATTAAAATAAATTATGTATACTCATAAGATAGTAGAAAAATTTTATTTTGAACGCATACCCATAAATCATAAAGATTGTCAGCATCTGAATGGTTTGATTTATTTTAATATAATATTTATATCTCTATGGATAGTATTATTCCTTAAATGACGTATTTGATCTTTCAAAATATTAATATCTTCAAGAGCTGTAGTGTACACATTGACATCATGAAAAAAAACTCCCCACCCCTATAATAGTATGTATTTTTTTTTATTTATTAAGAAAATATAAAATAATTGCCATCTTTTCATAACATTGGATAAAAAATTTTAACGCATATACCAATATTATTTGATTTACTTAAGATATAAAATTAACTTTTATTAACTTGTAGGACTTCTTAAATAGATTTAATACATATAATAAAATAATTTGAGCACAATATTATAAGCTAGTGACTCTTAAAACTCAAATGACAAAACTACATCTCATGATTTATTTCTTAAGCTCTAATTCAAGATTCTTTGTGTACTTGAGCTTGTTATATGACTTTTACATTCCTCCAAGAGTTTCTTTATCTTTTACCAACTGTAAAACAGACAGCTCAACAATTTCTAATCAATGATATTAAAAGAAACATTCTCTAAACATGTAAATAACTCCAATCAAATTTTTATCATTATAATCAATTAAAAGTAACTTATATACCATGTGATCAATAAAAAGAAATCGCCTCTACTCCGGCAATGGATGACCACTGAGTCCCTGAAATAGTATTACTGATACTATTTTGTCTCATCATTTCATTATCAAAGCACCAAATACAACCTTAAATTGCATTTCATATTGAAAATATGAATGTCCTGCCTCTACTAAAATTAAACATCACCCACCTAATTAGTAGCGGAGGAAGTTATGGCATACCTACAACATTACCTTGTTTAATTTCTCTACTTTCATTCTTAATATCAAGATGTGATCAAGTGCCAATTTTTTTTTCAACTTCATTGAGGTGCTATTAAGATGGTTCTCATGTCTTTTATAATGAGTAATTCCTTATATATGGAGTTCAAGAAAAAATTTATAACTAATAGTGCCAAAAAGCTGTTGGAAAAATCTAAAGGTATTAAAAACAATTGTGAGTTCCAACAAGTATGGATATTATATGCTTTGAATGTTATTGTTGATTTCTTAAATTTGATCCTAAGATATTTACAATTGATAAAATATTTTGAAAACTTTTGGAAGGGGTCAATAAAATTTAAAAATACTAAATAAATATAAGTTTGATTTTAATGATTACCAAAATGATGGTTAACATGTCATCTAAAATAAAATAATGAATCGACTAAACTATTTATTATTTCAAACCATTACCTATATTCTGGCTCATGTGCTTGCTTCTATAATAAATATTATATGTGTTTTCTAACACATTTATATATAATTTGAAATAGACCAAACTTACGTACATCAAGATATTGTCCTTTTTGGTTTAATTTCCTTGTGGTTTTATCTTATTATTGTAACTTCCCAATATGTGACCCATCTTGAGAGTGCCCACACAAGCCTATTTTTAACTTTAAACTCTTTGATGAACATCAAACAATTATACCAAATAGAACCACAATGTTTAAAAGTTCAAGATAATTTTGATTCAAGGTTTCACAATCTTCCCTACATAAATTATTGTTACTGTTGTCTGTGTTCTTAAAGAGAATCATCCGCCAGAGAAGTATTCATATCATCAGTCTAGCGTAAAACTCTAATATCTTTTGTAATTGTCTAAACTCTCACATAAGGACAAATTTCCTAATTTAGATTAATAACCTATTTATTTTTTCCCATTTGTGTAACGCTTAGGAGATCACCTAATCTAGAAGTGCTCCCGCACAGGCAAACTTAAAAGTTTCTGAAGAAATTCTAATTATTACATCAAATGGAATGTTGATATTCAAAATTTTAGCTTAGTTCTATTGAATGATTTTCACAATATCTACCACTTAAGCAATTGTAATCCTTGCCGCAATATTTCCATGCATCAAGCATTGTTCTTATCCCCAAGTGTAATACTCTCAAAGATTGGAACCAATTTAGACCAATTAGCCTCACTTCTGTTATTAGCAAAGCCATCAACAAGATACTGGTGGGGAGACTCCAGCCTCACTTAGAGAAGATTATTCGTCCCAAACAACCTGCATTTGTTAAGGGTAGGTCCATTACTAATAATGTACTGCTTGCTCAATAGTTGTTGTTAGACTTGGACAAATCCTGTAGGGGTGGGAATCTCATATACAAACTGGATATTAAGAAAGCATATGACACCATACATTGGAACTTCATTCTGAATGTTCTTCAGGCCAGAGGTTTTCACACTGATTTCTGCAGACTTATCAAGAGATGGCTTCAATATATTCATCACTCTCTTCTCATTAATGGCCAGTGCTGGGGAGGTTTCACTGCCACGAGGGGCCTCAAGCAAGGAGATCCTTTGTCTCCTATAATATTTATCATTGCTATGGATTATTTATCTTGATTGTTGGAATCTCAAATCTCCCCCTATCAATATGCCAGATACCACCACAAGCCTAATATCCCTATCTCTCATTTAATTTTTGCTGATGATATTATACTGTTTTCCAGAGCTAGTAAACCTGCTGTGAAGAAGTTCATCCACTGCATTTGGAAATTCCAAGAAGTCTCTGGACTGAGTTTCAGTCCTGAAAAGTGTGCTTTACTTTTAATGAAAAAAGTTCTCCTTCAATTAATCAATGGATCTTACAGTACACTAGGTATACTAGAGCCAAACTTCCACTGAAATTTTAAAAGTGCTTCTCACCAAAGGCAGAACAAAGCAACTACATTTTGAGGAGACTCTGGATAAGATTCAGGCTCAACTGTCTAACTGGGCTCACTCTTTCCTGTCTACTGGTGGAAGAATCACTCTACTCAACAGCATTCTCACTACCTTCCCTTCCTATGTCTTACAAATGACTTGCATAAAAAAAGCACAAGAATTCAAATGGAGAGGATATTTAATAGATTCCTTTGGTCTGGCCAAAGAAAACAGTTACACTGGACTAGTTAGCAAAAACTAGCCAAGCCCTTTAGGGCCAGTGGAGTGGGGTTTAAGGACTTGAATCAAATATAGCAGGTTAATTTCTATAATCTCTAGATTAAATTCAGACAACAACAATCTCTTTGTGCCAAATTCATGATGGGCAAATATGGTAAGGAGCAACATCCTACTGTTGTACAAGATAAGTTGGGCTCCTCCAAAGTTTGGAAAAATATCTTTGAGATATAGACATCTAACTGAAAGCTTGTATAAGTGGGAATTGTGGAGTGGGGAAATTCTCTTCTGGCAGGATAAGTGGTGCCCTACTGACATTTTAATCCCCATTCCCAATGTGTCATTAACTCAGTTCCCAGTTGCTGATTGCTGGGATGGGGAAAATTGGTCCATCCCATTTTTGAGTCAATTTCTACAGGAATCTTCTGTGGTCCAGGTATCCAAAATCTCATTTGACAGATCTAAACCTGATAAAATCAATTGGCATAATGGTCAGATGTACAACCTGACTAAATCTATCAATCATGCAACTCATTCTTGGGCCCATGTGGATTGGGGGGCTCAGCTTTGGAACAAATTCCTTACTCCATCTATGTCTTTCTTCAACTATATAATTTTTCACAAATGCATTCCAACTGATGATATTCTTAAGTTGAAGGGTTTAAGGGGACCTTCTAATTGCTACTTATGCGGACAACATGCTGAGTCTATTCAACATGTGTTTTTCAAGTGCCAATTTTCATAAGAGGTTTGGGCTAATATCACTGCACTCTTTAACATCAACACAATGTTGTTGGAGTGGCAAGAACTGACTACCTGCTGGCAATCTTAACATAAGGCTAAGTTTGGTGTTATCCCCTTTATAGTTTCCTGGTACATATGGATGCACAGAAATAGCATCAAATTTGAAGAGAAGACCAGCAATGTGCCAATTGTGGTGGGTAATTGCCATTCTTATATTTCTAAACTTATCAGATACAAGAACCTCCTAAGTATTCTAAAAACCCACCCTTGGGAGTAACTCCACAGACTAGAATTATCAAAATTGTGTGGACCACTCCTACATATCCTTTTGATAAAGTAAATACTGATGGTGCCTTCTCTGTAGTTGGGACTGGAATTGGAGGAATTTTCAGCTATCCTAATGAAAAATGTTTATGTTTTTTCCATGCTCCTGTGGATGCAATTGATCCATTAGAAACTAAACCTGTGGCTGTCTACTGGGCTATTACCCTTGCACTTTCTAATAGCTGGCATCATCTTGTTGTGGAGGGGGACTCCACTTTACTATTGAATTATCTTAACAAGGATCTGCCCCCAACTTGGCATCACTCCAAATGGGTCCACATAATCCAAACTCTCACCTTCCAGCAACCTATTTACTTCTCCTTTATCCATAAGGAGGGGAACAAGCCGGCCAATTGGCTTGCTAGAAGGGGCCTTGGCACTATGGATGTTGTTGTTTATTCCTCACAACCCCCCCCCCCCAAATTTTCTTTTTGGTGGAAGCTGATGTTTTCAATGCTCCACATTTTAGAGTGGTCCATGTATAGATGTTTCCTTTTTAGGTTTGGGTATATATAGATATTTATAAATACACAGGTCATTTGTTGTTTTATTTTGGGTCTGTTTTTTGTTCTTTGGGTTTAGTAATTGTACTTGTGAGGAGTACCCCTTTTGTTGGTGGTGGGCATCTTCTTCATATCTTGTTTGTAACCCTATTTTGATCTAACATGTAAGGAGCCTTTGGTTGCTCCTTTATATATATATATATATATATATATATATATATATATATATATATATATATATATATATATATATATATATATATATATATATATATATATATATATATATATATATATATATATGAAAAAAGCACGGATGGTTGGTGGCGGCGCTTTGCTTAGGGTTTGGGTATGGTAGTGGTATTGTCTTTGCTCGGTGGAGAAGGTGGGTTGTAGTCTCTAGCTGTTCCCTAAAGTTTCTTGTTCTCTTCCCTGCTGCTTTCGGAGGAGTTGTTGTTATTTGGGTTTTCTTGGGTTTACCTTTTTCAAAATTTTCTACTGTTCCATTCTTTGAGTTGTGGCTTTACTGTGGTTGTTGCTGTGCTTTTATGGCTTGTCCTGTTGATCTTTCTACTATCATTGATTGGGCCAAGGCTACTTATGCTGGGGTGGTTGGCAAGGGACCCTCCCCACTTAATGACCATGCCGAGCTTGTCTTTCCTCAAATGTTGCATGATGCAGCTGCTGGTAAAGGCTCATGCCCTTTTATTAACCCCATTGGAGTTAAGGATGGTTGTCCTGCTGTTTTTTCTCTAATCAAGAATTGGAGGTTCTCAATGCTGAGGTGAAGCTCACACTGATAGGAAAATTTGTGTTGGGCCACCCCAAGATGGATCTGGTCAGAAACTTCTTTGATTCTCTATCATTTATTGGCAATTAAAAGATTGGGCTTTTGGATGGAAGACACCTTCTTATCCACCTCACAACTCAAGAAGACTATGCCAGATTATTTGCTAAATAGGTGGTTACAATGGCAGGAATGGAGATGAAGTTCATCAAGTGGACACCTGAGTTAGACCCAAGCAAAGACCCCCCTATTGTACCTATCTGGTTTAAGTTCTCCGACCTCCCCTACAGGTTTTTCAATCAAAATGCTCATTTCCAAATTGGAAGAGCTATTGGTACTCCATTGAAACTTGATGCTGCAACATTTAACAAAGCTAAACCTAAAGCTGCCATAATCCAAATTGAAAGAGACATTTCCCTTCCATAAACTAAAAAAATCTGGATAGGTTCAGCTGCTGATGGAATTTGGTAGGAGGTGATCATGCAACAGAAGCCTTACTATTGTTCCTATTGTAAAATGTTTGGGCACACTATTGAGAGATTCTATAGGCTCCATCCCCTCCCCCCCCAAAAAAAAGCTACTCCTAATGCAAGAGAAGTCCCTGCTGCTGACATTCTTGCTGCTCCCAAATTGGAGAAACAGAACCCCCGTCCTACTGGAACCAAGAAAATTTCACTAGTGGAAGCACTTTCAGAGGCTCCTATTACCTATACTAGGCCTATGTTTACCCCACCATAAAGTTTACCTCAACCTGTAGAAAAAGTTTATACTCATCCTACTGCTGGTCACAGTATGGATCCCCCTCCTGGAACCTTTCCTAGTAACAACCACTCTTCCAACATCTATTCCACCAACCCAAAAATCTCTACTATTAAAATAATTGAGGCATTTGCACCTACCCCTACATTTGGTAAGCTTAATGATAACACCAACAAATTTCTGAATGTTGAAGCAGGCAATTCACTGGTTGCCCCCTCTGCTGAAATGTTGGGTGAGGTGCAACATTCAATGGAGGAAGCATGGGTGATATAAATAGCAAAAAAGAAAAAGAAACACAAGACTGAAACAAAAAAATTATCTGGTACAACTTCAAATGTGGGAAGAGAGGTCTCCCCACCTTTCACCAAGGGTAGAACTAGATCTAGATCCCAGACATCTCCCTCCCCTCCTAATTATCCATGATAAATTTTCTTTGTTGGAACATAAGAGGTGTGGCTCACCCTCAATCTTTGAAGAGACTTTTACATCTAAACAAAAAACATTCTCTATGGTGTATAGCTATTTTGGAACCCTTAGTTCATCACAATTCAGCAAAAATCCTTAGCAAATTCCCTGGTTTCTCTCATTATGCTAATTCTAGTAATAAGATATGGATTATTTGCAGAAAAGAAGTTAGATGGTCTATTTTGATTGACCATCAACAATTGGTGCACCTTTCTCTCCAGCTAGCTAGACAGAGTGCTTCTGCTACATTCATCTATCCAGGTTGCAAAAGAGCTGACAGAACTAATCTCTGGGAGCAAATTCAGCACATTAGTAGCAACATGAACTCCCCTTAGATAGTGGGGGAGGGGGGGGGACTTCGACTGTATTGCCAATCCAGCTGAGAAAATGGGAGGTAGAAATCCCAACCTGAACATCATGAATACTTTCTGTGATAACATTCACCTAGCTGGCCTTTTTGACCTGGGGTTTAGGAGTCCTCTTTTCACTTGGAAAAGAAGTCATATTTGGGAAAGGCTAGATAGATTTTTGGTCAATGATCATTGGAATTCCCATTGTTTACTCACTTTTGTCACCCACCTTTCCCTTGCTTGATCAGACCACAGAACTTTACTTGTGACTATTTCTGCTCCTTCAGCTAATGTCTCCAGATCCCCATTTAGATATCAAAATATTTGGTCTATCCACCCCAGTTTTTTACAGTTTATCAAGATACATTGGAGTGGAGTGGCCCATCATTACCTTTGGATTAAATTATGTTTGCTTCACTTGAAAATCAACAAAGAGCTCAAAAGATGGGGTTGGGAGGAATTTGGTAATGTTTTCACAACTGTGGAGGAGGCTGAGAAGGAAGTTCAGCTGCTAGAATCTCAGGTTCAGTCAGGAGGGGCTCCTGAACATCAAATTTTAGCTGCTCAAGCAAAATTGATACATTCCATAGAAACACAAGACCTTTTCCTCAAGCAAAAGGCCTTACTCAATATGCTTACTTAAGCGGACATAAAGACCAGATTTTTTCATGCTTATATTCAGTATAGAAGGAAATGCAACACAATTCACCACATCCAGCATGAAAATGGGACCTAGATTTATAATAATCTGGATATTGGTAAGAGTGCCACCAACTATTTTTAGAATCTGGTGGAACAACCTCATGTGGATAGGGTTCCCATCAACTTTTCTTACTTTCAGGATCATTACCAATACACCAGTATCCTGATTCTAACAAACCCACCCACTGAAAATGAGATTTGGTAAGCCCTCAATTCCATAGATAATTCTAAAACTGCTGAACCTGATGGATATACTGCTGATTTTTATAAGAAGGCCTGGTCAGCAGGAGGTAATTGAAGCCATCACTAGTTTCTTCCAATTTGGGGATATCCCTCATTATTTCAGTTCCTCTAATATTGTCCTTATCCCCAAGAACAATGAACATAAAAACTGGGATCAATTTAGACCCATATGCCTCACACCAGTTGTCAGTAAAACCATTAGCAAAATCATTGTGGCTAGGCTCCAACAAAATTTGGATAAATTGATCTGCATGAACCAAACTACTTTTGCCAAAGGAAGATCCATATCAAATAATATCCTCCTGGCCTAAGGGCTGCTGTTAGATTTGAATAAAAACTGCAGAGGGGGTAATCTTATCTATAAGCTTGACATTAAGAAAGCCTATGATACCATAAATTGGGAATTCATCCTTGAGATACTTTCTGCTAGGGGTTTCCACAGAGATTTCTTTAGATTGATTCACAGATGGCTAAGCACTAAATCTCATTTCATTCTCATAAATGGTTCCAGCTGGGGCTCTTTCTCTGCATCTAGAGGGCTAAAGCAAGGGGACCCTCTATCCCCCACACTCTTTATATTAGCAATGGACTATTTCTCTAAGCTGCTGAATCATACAATTAATTCCCATAACTCTATCAGGTACCATTAAAAATCTAATATTCTAGTTTCCCATCTCATATATGTTGATGATGTAATGATTTTCTCCAATGGTACTAAAAATGATGTGAAGCACATCTACAAATGTTTGCAGTTATTTCAAAAGCATTCTGGCATGTTTTTCAACTCTACAAAATGCCAAATTCTTTTTCCCTGTAAGCTTTCACAGGAGGTGAAACATTGGATTCTCAACTATACTGGCTTTTCCTGCACTTCGTTGCCTCTAAAATATCTTGGGGTGCAGCTAAACATTGGTAAAACCAAACAAAGGCATTTTGATGAGATACTGAACAAATGTAGTACCTACCTTGCCGACTGGTCTCATATCTACTTGTCCAATGGAGGCAGGCTTACTTTGCTTAAAATTATTATCACCACACTTCCCTCCTATGTTATGTAAATGACCACCATGAAGAAAAGCACCCAAGTGTAGTTTGAAAGGGCTTTCAATCACTTCCTTTGGGCAGGACAAAGGAAACAAATTCATTGGGCTTCTTGGCAAAAAGCGGTAAAACCAGTCTGGCAGGTGGTTTGAGTTTCAAGGGACTTCAACAAATAATTCAAGTGAACCTATGTAAATTGTGGCTTAAGTTCAAGTCTCACGATTCTCTTTAGGCCAAATTTTTATCAGGCAAATATTGTAAGCACACTCACCCCTCACAGGTTTCTAAAAAATTGGGAGACTCAAAATTATGGGGGGCTATGCTAAAAATCAGGCAATTGGCTGAAAATTGTATCTATGGAATCTTAGCAAAGGGAAACTTTATTTCTGGTTAGATCACTGTTGTCCCACTGATTGGCTGCAACCTTGTACCACAAAGGTTAATTTTGAATCTTCAGGTGGTTGATTATTGGGATGGGGACAACTGGTCCTTACCCAGACTTTTGAACAACCTGCAGGCTCCATCTGCCAGACAAGTAGCCACTGTGCAGTTTGATAGAAGCAGAAAGGATACCCTTATCTGGATTACTCCTCCACAACAGAGCTTGTCAAAAACCATATATGCTAAACTTTTCTAGTGGGAGACTATTCCCTGGGAGGACATCCCTTGGAACAACTATCTCTCCCCATTTATGAACTTTTTCTGCTGGAGAGTCTTCAAGGAGTTCCTCCCCACTAATGATATACTCAAGCTGAAGGGAATTAGGGGCCCTTCCTACTGCAGATTATGTTTTATGGCTGAAGAATCAATCCTCCACATGTTCTTTGCATGTAGTTTCTCCCAGCAAGTATGGAACAAATTGATTATTTCTCTCAACCTCAATTCTCAACATTTGTTATGGGATAATTTTTTCTCCTGTTGGGCTAGTTGGCATAAATTGGGGATTGGAGCTTTCCCTCCCCTCACTGCTTAGTTCATCTGAATGTCAAGAAATAAGGCTACTTTTGTTGGCATTACACCCAATGTGCAGGAAGTGACCAGAAACTGCCTCACTTATCTTCACAAGCTCATCAGATATAAAAATTTACTCAATTTTTATTCTATTCCTGATATCCAATATCTTAATTCTCTCAAAATTTTTAAGGTGTTTTGGCACCCCCCAAGCCTCCATTCCATTAAAGTTAACACTGATGGCAGTTTTAGGGAGCGGGGAGCTGGCATGGGGGCCTTATTCAGAAACCATGTGGGAGAATGCTTACTCTTCTTCCATGCTCCCATCATAGCTGCTGATGCATTGGAAACTGAGTTAATTGCTGTCTACTGGGCACTTTAGCTGGCTTTGAAAATTCAGTGGACACCTCTTATGGTGGAAGGAGACTCTCACATTGTAATTCAAATACTCAAATCTGACAGCCACCCCTTCTGACGTCATTATCAGTGGGTTCAGAAAATTCAGTTTCTTAAATCCCAACTTGATGTCAGTTTCAAGTTCATTTATAGAGAAGGGAACAAACCAGCTGATCGGTTAGCTCTTTTTGGTTCACACTCCTTCTTGTGGCACTTTCTACTACGCTACCACTTCACTTAAAGTTGCTGGTAGGTGGTGATCTTCTTACTGCCCCTCTCCTCAGAATAGAGACCAGCTAACACTATTTTTTTATTGAGTTTTTTCTTTTAATTTTATTTTAATTGGTATACCTGTATGTATGGGTTTATACTAATTGTTTTATTTGCTTTGTGTGGAGTGGTTTTTGATGAAGGAACCCAAAGGTGGTGGCTGTCTGTTTTGGGTTTTAGAGGGGCTTCCTTCTTTCAACTTTTGTTTTGTAACTTTTGATTCTAATTGATTGGGAGCACTACTGGCTCTTTTTTCTAATATATATATATATATATGTATATATATATATATATATATATATATATATATATATAAGCAAGTACATTTGTTACAATTTTCTTTTCCCTTTAACACTTGTCATATGTTTGCAAGAGTTGCAAGCCATGAAAGAGGAACCAGATGGTAATGTTGGGAATGATTTCCAGCACAATTTTTTAAATTTTTTGTGGATTTCAGACATCACTACACTGTTCTAAGCCAACATAGCAGGCTGAAATAAAGGTTTGAAATACCACCTTCCCCCCCTCAAATTCTGCAGACTTTCATTGAGTGTGAACATTTAAAATATAGAAGCAAGACGCTTTCTTTTTGCTTGTTACATAGTAGGAATTGAGATGGAAACTTTAATATTTTTTTTTCAGTTTTAAAACATCATCATATGATAACAATTGAAACTAATTTCTCCAAAGAAAAAATTATATGGAAGGAGATAGTTCCCTGCACCAGATCAACTTATCCAAGTCCACCCGAGCACATGATTTCTCATTTTAAATTTTAAGCATTATTTTACCATATCTAGTACTATCTATAAGTTTTTTGGAGATGTAGGTAGGTTCTTCTAAACACATATTCTACCATAGCAATTGCATGTTCATTACCCACTGAGTTAACAATTTGACACCGTATATTTAGAGATTTCATCATCCATATAGTGATTTAAGCCTTATATAGTTGTAGGACTTGGGATTTAAGCCCTAGGACTTGGGATCAACCGTTCTTCTAATAAATTGCTTAAGGAGAAAAGGGAGGGTTGCTTCTCTCAACTAATATTCTCATGCATAAAAGTGGCCCACAAATATTCTCTGGCTTTGTATTTAAACCAAATTAATGTTGTTAGCTTCTGCAATATGATGGAGTTCTTTATTCCCCAAACCAACAACATATGTAGACTTACATGGTTTCCTCTAGCCCACCCCATCTTTTTTTATCTCCAACCCAGTAAAATATGTTGCAGCACCTTTATAGAACATGCCAAGTACTAAATTTCATACATAAAACTTGTAAATCAAAAATAGGAATAATATTTATGAAACTTTTAAGTAAATTTACGCATCCACCATATGAAAAAAAATGTATAATCATTTCCACCATTGAATCCATCTTCCTCAATTTTTTTCTCCCTCTTAGTAAAATTACTCCATGGTACTTAATGGGGACCACATCCAATGAAAAGCCTGTTTGATCCACCATCCAATGTGCCACAGGTTTTTTAACATGTTTCCTCACATATAAAATACATTTATTTTTAATAAATGTCATACCTGAGTGATTTTGGCAGTCTTCCAGCATATTGTATGTTTTCCTAATAATTGCCTTTCTAGCATTAGAAAAAATTATGGCATCATCTGCATATGCAAGATGAATTATCATCTTTTTAGCTTTGAAGCTGTATTAAATTTTAGGATTTGATCCCTACATCTTATTCACCATACAAGAAAATTGATTAAATGAAACTATAAAGATAATAAGAGATAAGAGTTCACCTTGTTTCATACCTCTGCTAGCTGAACAAAGCCTATAAGGTTTCCCATTAACAAGCAAATTGTACTTATTGCAAGCCAGAAAACTCTTTATGATATGATATAATTCAACTCTGAAACCACTTCCTTTAAGAGTATTAATTATAAAATCCCATCTAAGAGAGTCATGTGCTTATTTTAGATCCAATTTAAGTATCATGTTATCACCATTGCATTTTTTGTCTAAATCATTGATCAAATTCTATGCAAGCAATATGTTGAATGTGATTTCTCTTACTTTAGTTAATGAAAAATGATTTTAGAGAGATGGTATGAGGTAGACGAGATTGAATCTTTTTAACTAGAATCTTGTTAATTATTTTAGAGAGAACAAAATTTAGACAGTTTGGTTTTGACTGCTCCCATGCGGATCTATCTTGGTTTTTGGGAATTAGAATGATAGTAGAGGATGAGAAATAATGACATTGATCTTCACCCCTTAAAAAGCTCTGTATAGCCCCAATTACCTCCTTCTTAATGATGTTTCAGCAATTACTATAGAAATCTGATGTAAACCTATCAGGGCCTAATGCTTTGTTACAATCAATACTCCTGAGTCTAGATTTCATCCTCATTATGCACCTCACAGAGATTTAAGTTATTTCTAAAGGTTCTCCCATCTTCAAACAAATCCCCATTGATAAGAGTTACCTAGTCACTTTGATTGAATAGCTTTTCATGATACTCCATTGCACTTCTCTTAATCTCCTCTGAATCAGTAAGCTAGTTACCATTTTCATCCTGGATTCTCAGCATAGCATTGATACTCTTTTTTTTTAATACATGAATGGAAGTACTTTGAATTTCTATCTCCCTCTTTAAAGTAAGTTTAACCTGCCTTTTGTTTAAGTAATTCCTCCTCCCCTTAATAGAATTTAACAACTCCTTATGAGCCTCAATTAACTCCTCATTTACTCCCTCGTTTGCCTCATGAATTTCTTCAAGCCATTGCACTTTTTCGATGTGTTTTGTACTCTTTTGTTTACATCCCAAAAGGTGACCCTCTTAGGATTTGAGCAAGCCTTTTATGCATTTTTCAGAGTATATACCATGCTTTCCCAACCTCCCTAGGCTACCAGTTTGAGCTCAACACTTTCAGGAAGTCTTAGTGGTTTGACCAAGCATTTAAATACTTAAAATGATATATAGCTGGTTGATCCCGATTCTTTTTAATCCTAGACAAATACTGGTATAATTATAACTGTGATAATCAGATTATACTTATATTTTTAATCTAAAATTTCCTTCTTTACAATAACACCAAAAACTTGTTTTCGATGTAAATAAGAATGCAACAGTGATATTAAATTCTATGCAAGTATCTGTATCGTTATTAAGTATTATTGGACTTTCTAATTAAGCCCTAAAATATCGATCCAGCAAGAAAAAGTTTTGGAAGTTTAAAAGATAAAAAGGTTTTTAGATCACAAATTTTATTTAGAAAAAGACACTTACTTAAATAGATTCAGACAACATAAAACTTTAAAATGCGATTCGTTTTGGTATTTTTTTAAATTTTGAAATAAAGTAAATAATTTACTAACTATAACGAGATTTTTGTAAGATTAAAGAAGTATAAATGAAAATATCTTTTTCCTTATCATGAATAAGTAATAAGTACATGAATTCTATTGTGGATGCATTATAAAAGTGCCATGTCAAATAAGAGAAATTTTATTCTTTACACTTACTAGATATACTATAAACAACATTGGCTAGTTTAATGTTTAAATAGTTTTGAAGACGGGTTAGGTAGGGAAGATACTGGCTCTCAATCTAGAGTTCCCTCCTTTCCCTCCACCTTGGGGCTAATATCTCGCATCAAAACTTAAAATAATAAATTAAATTAGGGGCTTTAGTCTATCACCCTAAAGTCTCTAATTCTACACATAACAAAATATATTTCCCTATTTATTTGCACAATATTATAGGAATTACTTATTCATCCATATAATCTCATGTGATTTCTACCTTTTGTTGACCGAGACAATACTTACTAGCATCTTACATGTTTTCCCAAGAAATGTTAACATCTTAATTGGCAAAATGAAGAAGTAAATTAAGTACAAGGATTAAATCAATCACAACTTCTTCCAACATTAAAGATCAATACTTCCACCACTTTCATCCAACACCTAGTTACTTTTCAGTTTAAGGAAAAAGATAAACAAGTTCCATTGAGAAAACACAACAACAAGTAGTTTTAAAAGTAGAAACCATGTAGAAAACACAATAAGTATCAATTAAAACCAAATGAAGTACAAAGATAAAACTTAACTCAAGTTTCTCTCTACCAAACTCTTGAAGTTCCTTTGAATCTCTTCCTTTCTCTTACGAGACTCCCTTGGACTAGTTGCCCCACCCAAGAGGGTTTAAATCTCCCTATAACAATGTATTTTTACTTAGGAATCCCTAATCACCTTCTCCTTCACTAGAAATGAGAAAAGTGTGAAGAAAACCTAAGTAAGAATCCTACAACTTCTCACTAAAAACACACTAATTCTTCTTCCTAAATTACTTTTTAACAGCCCTCCTTTTACTCAAAAATCTCCTTTCTTTTCTACTTTCTCAAAAGGTGCCTTGGTGTCTCTTCAAAATGTGTCCATATTCAATGAATCTACCTAAGAGATGCATCCTTTTAAGTGAAATTTGACTGTCTTTTAGCGCCCTTGATTAGTTATCCATGTTTGTACAAAAGGAAGCCTCAAACACCTCTTCAAAATTTTCCAAAAACTCATTAAAATTGCAAAGTAACTAGCTGGTGCTTAAGCGTAGGGTTTTGGTGCTTAGGCGCAGCTTTATCTGTCTACTAGCTCTTAGGCACCAGATCTGGGTTCTTAGGCACCCCAGTTCATTTTAACACCTTCTTCATTTTTCCTCTAATTTTGATCATTTTTCACGCCTTTCAACATATTTAGTCCATTTAACTGTACCTGAAAGAAAAACACACAAATACCTTCCATTAAAGAGCAATATCATCAAAAATATGCATACAAATGTGCATGAAAATATTATATATTTTAGGTATATCACATGTTTCTCAAAAAAAGCTATAGTGAGTAGTATGGTTCTGTGATAAGACCCAATGCTGCTAAGGTGATATACTTTAGTCACATTGAAATTGGTCAGCCATACTTGGTTTGCCAACATTCTATATAGTCTTTCAAATGCTCTCCCGCTTCTACAAGTGTATTTAGATTCACAATGCCTAAGGTCGAAGAGTACAACTTCACTTAATGCATCACAAAAGCCATTTATTTGTTTGGGATCAAACATTCTTCCTCTAAGTTCTCAGAATTGTTCATAACATATTAATATCTAGCATCCATATGAATAAATTTATTCCAAAGGTCTAATCTAGCACAGTAAATAGAGCTAGCATAGACAAAGGTAGCCTAACCTTTGAACATATCTTTTTCAAATGAGACATGAAGGAATTTAGGATCATCAGTAGCCATTATTACTTGAATATCATTCTTCCAGAACAACCAAATCTTATTTGTCGAATTACTAACAAAATTCTTTTTATGAAAATTCCTTAGTATCCTTGAATTGTTGGAGACAACCTATGGTTGAAGTATTGCAAAGCACCATAACTTGTGGATCCTACATAGATAACAGAGTTTATTTTAGGAACTAGGATCCTCTATCGCACTGATATTCTACATAAAAATGGTATACATAATTCAATAAATTATCCCTCATTGTAGACATAGTCAGGGTAGGTATTTGGTCCTCATTTAACTACTAATCTGGACTTATAATATTGCTTGCCTTTAAGTGCAGTAATTCTTGCTTTCCTCTCTTCTTCATTTTTTTTGGTGTTTTCCATTCATTCTATAACACTTCTCATGCAGTACCAATAAAATTCCCTCTAACATAATTTGCCACATTGATTTCCCCCTTTTCAATGACCTCATTATTATCCTGACACTGTAACCCTTCAGCCATAGCCACCCCCCACCACATTGACTACCACATCATATTCATTAGCCATCTACCCAAAGGTCTCCTTCCCCTCCAAGCCAGCATAATTAGCAACTATTTAGAAACATGTTGTATCCAAGATTTATTTTTTAATGTTGTACATTCACCTCCTCCTCATACCTGCTATGTGGAGGCTTTTTTAATTCAGGATGATGAATGTAGCAATTCTTATGTAAATTCCCAAACATTTGATAATTAGAGCACAAAAAGACATATTGTTCAACGATCACCTTCTACCAATACCCATTGTGTGTAGACCCAATCCATATATCTTCCGTCGCCACCTTAGTGATATCCCATTCGACCAAAACTGTGCCACCAAGGGCTTATTTAGATTATATGTGTGAATGTCCAATTTCATGGGTCTCCTAAAGATTACACCTAGAGAGAACAGGATTTCATGGTTAAAAAGATGCAATTCAATCTCGAGAACCGATTTTATACTTGAACAATTGGTGGTTCACTTTGTGGATCAAAGCCCATAACCATTTGGGCAACTTCATAATTTTCTTTTCATTCCTCATATACTTTTTAGCGAATAACCAAGCATAATCTTCCTCCCTGGTTAGTTGTATAAGAATTTGTCTGCCATCAAATAATCCAATTTTCCAATTGCCCAATAGCTTCAAGTTTTCAAAAGCCTTCTGTATTAGTTCAATCTTAGAGAGCCTATAAAAAAATTTACCAACAAGCGCAAACCTATAAGAAACAAAAAAAATTAGCACTATTTAGCTCAGACAGGAATAAAACAGGGTCCCCCCTTCTTGTCTGTTCTACGAATGAATGTTTGACCACTATAGCCAAAGTGTCATGGTATGACTACATAAACATAAAATTCATCGAGTCTATCAGAGTTCAAGCACCAGCCAACACATCAGCAAAAGGCCTTTCTATCACCACCAGAGAACAACCTCCATACACAAATTATGAGAATTGCTTTCATGTCACCTCGAACTTAGTTGAGCATTCTGTGATCTTTTTATTTTATATATTAAAAGAAATTGGTCAGAGGCTATTATGGAAGCCTCCTAACCAATCACATGTGCCTAAGATTTCACCCTGCACAGAGGCAGGATAAAACTCGTGATCTCAGGAGTCTTACAAAATCTGTCAACCAAAGGGTTAGGTAGGCTATATATATATGTATATATATATATATATATAAATATATATATATATATATGTATGTATGTATATGCATATATATATTTATATACGTTTGTGTATACATATCTCTATGTATATACGTATGTATAAACATATATCTATGTATATATGTATATAGATGTGTGTGTGTGTGTGTGTGTGTGTGTGTATGGAGGCTGAGGTTGGTCTTGCTCTGCTAGGGTTTCTAGCAAGACTCGCTCAGCGACTACTGGGCTCGGTGGTGGTTCAGGTGAGTGGCAAGGTAGGTGGACAACTTCTTTTGGCTGGTAGGGGCTGTGGTGTTTCTCCTTGGCTTCGGTCTTAGGTGGAAGGGGCTTCCCGGGCTTCTTCTTGTTCAAATTTTATTGTTGCATTGTTTTCTCTGTGGTACTGTTCCATTACTCTTGGCTTGTTTTACTGCTTTCGTTGGTGGCTGGAGTTGTCTGGACTGGCTTTTCTGCGTGTTCTTTGTGTTTTTGGCTTCTCTAGCCTGGAGGCTTTTGTTATCTTGATCTGCTTGTTTTGGCTCTTTATTTCCTTAGTGTCTGCTATTTTTTTCCCTGGTTGACTAGTTCTGGCTGAAGGTTCTAAGGTTATGTAGTTTTGTATAGGCCTTTAATGGCCTGGCCCATAGACCTAGAAACCAATATTGCTTGGGCTAAAGCAACATATGCCGGTGTGGTTGGCAATGCTCCTTCCATATCTGATCCTACTAAGTTGATATTTCCACAAAGGCTGCATGATGCAGCTGCTGGCAAAACTTCTTGCCCCTTTATCAAACCAATTGAAGAGAAAGAGGGATGCCCTACTGTTATTTTCACTGAGCAGGAGCTGGAGGAGTTGGATGCTAAGTAAAATTAACCTTAATTGGTAAGTTCATGCTGGGTCACCCAAAGATGGAATTGGTTAGAAGCTTTTTTGATTCACTAAATTTCAAGGGTAGTTGAAAGATTGGACTCCTGGATGGCAGACATTTGCTAATTAACCTGTCAACTGAGGAGGATTATGCAATGCATTTTGCTAAACAGGTGGTCAACATTGCTGGTATGGAGATGAAGGTAATCAAGTGGACACCAGATTTTGACCCAAGCAAAGATCCCCCCATTACGCCAATATGGTTTAAGTTCCCTAATCTCCCATACAGATACTTTAACATAATAGCCCTTTTCAAAATTGGGAGATCCCTTGGAACTCCACTCAAGCTTGATGCTGCCACTCATAACAAGGCTAAACCAGAAATGGCCAGGATCCAAATAGAAAGGGATATCTCCCTACCAGATACTAAGAAAATATGGATAGGTTCTGCTACTAATGGGCAATGACAAGAAGTCATCATGCAGCAAAAGCCCTATTTTTGCACCCATTGCAAGATGTTTGGTCACACCAATGATAGATGTTATCGACTACATACCCCTCTAGAAAAGCTGTAAATTTGGTTAAAGATAAGATGTCAGCAATTGCTGCACCCAGTGTTTCACTTGTTGAGGGGCAGGGGGCTAACAATCCAGGTCAGCTGATGGATGATTCCAGGCTTGCCCATCCTTTGAAACCCATTTCCCCAATGAAGAATCCTAACCCAGTTGTTGAAAAGAGGCAAAAATCTGGAACTAATTCACCCACTAAACATTCCTCCCCAATTCCACACAATTGCTCCACATAGCCTAATACCCCCCCTGAACCAAACCCTACTCAAATTAACTTATCTGCAGACAATGGAATAAGGGACTTTGCCCCTTTAAAGGGTATCTTCTATGGAGGGTAACAACCTAATTCACCTGAAGTTTTGGGATCCTCTTCTGATTTTGACAAAGATGACCCACCTATTTGGTGTAGAAGAGAAGAGGAGGAAGCCGGTTTCTTCTCTCCTACACAGTCTACTGATGTGCAGGCAGAAGCAGTGACACCTTCAACTAGGGATCAATTTGAAGCACTGATACTATCTGAAAAGGATATCAGGTATATGCAGAATAGTATAGATGGAAAGTGGCATACTAAAATATCCAGGAAGAAAAAAGGATCAATTCTGAGGTGCAGAAACTAGGGACTCCTCTAACTGTGGGGGAGTTGGCTGGTACCTCCAAGACTAGGGGCAGGTCAAGATCTAGATCTCAGCCCTCTATTCCCCATCCCCCAAATTAAATGATCAATTTTCTATGTTGGAGTATTAGGGGTATTGCAAACCCCCTATCTCTAAAAAGACTTATTTCACTCAATAAGAAACATAAACTTTGGTGCATTGCAATTTTTGAACCTTTGGTTCATAAATATCCTAAAAAAGTACTCCGCAAACTCAATGGATTTTCTCACTTTGCTAACTGCAACAATAAGATTTGGATTTTATGTAGAAAGGAAATTTCCTGGTCACCCTTAATTGATAATCAGCAGTTCATACACTCTTCCTTTCATATTAATGGACAAAGTGGCTTTGCCACTTTTGTCTATGCTGGCTATAGTAAAGAAGATAAACAGACCCTTTGGGTTAATCATCACAGTATTGGTAATCAACTAAATTTCCTCTGGCGAGTGGGAGGTGATTTTAACAGTATTGGCTCTACTGCAGAGAAGATTGGGGACAGTTCTCCTAGCTTTGCAAAAATGACTACCTTCAATGATAATATACAAGTTGCAAACAAATTTGATATTGGTTTCAGCGGTCCATCTTTCACTTGGAAAAGAGGGAAGATCTGGGAAATGTTAGACAGGATCTTGGTGAACCACTGTTGGTTCTCTAATTGGTTTCTCACTTATGTGACTCACCTCAGTCTTGCTGGGTCTAATCATAGACCACTATTCATCTCCATTACCTCCCCCAATCATCCAAGCTCCCCCCCACCTTTCAGGTACCTGAATGTGTGGTCCACTCATGCTGATTTTCAAAACCTTGTATCCAACCAATGGTGTGATATTGATCATCCCTCCCCACATATTAAGTTGAGTCTCCTGCAGACCAAACTTTGTAGAGCATTTATAAAATGGAGTTGGAATGTTTTTGGTGACATTTTCCAAGCTGTTACTAAGGCAGAATGAGAGGTCACAATTCTGGAAGCTAAAGCCCAAGCTGGTATTGCTAATGAGGAACAACTACTCTCAGCACAAAATAACCTCATGCTTGCCACTGAAAGACAGGAGTTCTTTGCTACAACAAAAAGCTGTCATTAACCATTTCTTCAATGGGGACATGAATACTAAATATTACCATGCTTACATTAAATACAGAAGAAAGTGCAATAATATTCATTCCATTCTGTCTGATGAGGGTAGGAAACTTCAGGATATCACTGAAGTAGACCAGGATGCTGTGAACCATTACAAGAAGTACTCAACCACACCAATGTGCACAGAATGACTGTAGATATTTCCTTCTTTCAAGAAGAGTTTCAATATACCAGCAACCTGGACCTTACAACAATACCTTCAGAGCAAGAAATCTAGTCTGCCATCAGCTCAGTGGATAGTTTAAAAACTGTTGGGCCAGATGGTTACACTGTAGATTTCTATAAAAAAGCATGGAATTTGGTTAAGAAGGATGTGGTCGCTGCCATCCAAAGCTTCTTCCAAGGCCATCCTCTCCCAAGTTATTTTAGTGCATCTAGCTTTGTAATGGTCCCTAAAAATAGCATCCTACAGAAATGGGAACATTACATACCAATATGTTTTACCTCTGCGATAAGCAAGACAATCAACAAACTTATGGTGGGGAGACTCCAACCACACATTGACCATCTGATTTGTCCAAACCAATCTGCATTTGCCAAAGGTAGATCTATCATTGATAATGTCATTCTTGCACATGAGCTGCTTCTGGATCTGGAAAAGGCACATAGGGGAGGCAACTTGATTTACAAATTGGATATCTAAAAGGCCTATGACACTATAAATTGAGAGTTTATTCTGGAAGTTCTCACTACTAGAGGTTTCAACTCTCAGTTCTGTAACTTCATCAGGAGGTGGTTGGATTCTAATGAGCACTCAATTTTGATTAATGGCCAGGCTAGGGGCAATTTCAAAGCAACTAGATGACTTAAGAAAGGAGTTCCACTCTCTCCAACCATTTTCATCCTTACCTTTGACTACTTATCTAGAATGATTGATAGAGCTATCCTTAATCAGAACTAGGCATCATCATAAATCCAATATTGCTATCTCACATCTCATTTGTGCAGATGACATAATGCTCTTCTCAAGTGCCCATAGAAATGTTGTCAAAAAAGTGAAACATTGCCTAGAGTTGTTCCAAGCACAGTTAGGTATGGTGTTTAACCCTGATAAATGTCAAATGATCTTCTCTAAAAAGACCCCAGCTCCCACCAAGCATTGGATCATGGCATATAATGGGTTCTCCAGCAGCACCCTTCCTATTAAATATCTGGGGGGTCCACCTAATCATTGGGAGGGCAAAGCAAATCCAATTTGATGAGATCCTTACCAAGATTAATTCTCAACTTAACTGTTGGACTAACTCTTTCTTATCCAATGGAGGAAGAATTACATTGCTCAAGAGCATCCTTACCACATTCCCCTCTTACATGCTACAAATGAGAACAATGAAAAAAAGTACTCAATTGCAATTGGAAAGGGCATTCAACAAATTTCTTTGGTATGGCCAGAGAAAACAGCTACACTGGGCTTCATGGCAAAAGGTTACTAAGCCAGTCTTGGCTGGTGGACTGGGTTTTAAAGGCCTTCATCATATCCTGCAGGTCAACCTTTGTAAACTATGGATTCACTTTAGAGCTCAGACCTCTCTATGGGCCAAATTCATGAAAGGGAAGTACTGCAGACATTTTCATCCTTCCCTTGCAGTTAAAAAATTGGGGGATTCGAAAATCTAGGTCAAGATGCTAAAAAACAGAAATACTGCTGAGAATTTGTTTATTTAGGAATTGGGTAATGGGGAGATTAATTTTTGGTTGGATAATGGGTGCCTAAAGGACTGGTTAATTCCAAGATTGGACCATGCTGATCATACTCTTAAGGTTGCTGATTTCTGGGATGGCCAACATTGGTCACTCCCCCACCTCAGGGCTATTTTACAGGATCACTCAGCCATTCAGATATCCACTATTAAATTCAATAGAGGTAGACCTGATAAAATTAATTGGTAAATTTATCACCTGCAGAGTATAACCAAAGCCATCTATAGTAAATCTTATCATTGGTCTGCTGTATCTTGGGGGAAATTCATCTAGGAAAAGTTCCTCTCCCCATCTATGTCATTTTTCTGTTGGAGAGCTTTCCACAATATCATCCCTACAGATGAAATACTTAAAATGAAAGGACTGAGGGGACCTTCCAGGTGTATACTATGTCAAAATCAAGAAGAATCCATCCCTCACTTATTTTTTAGATGTTCATTTTCTCAAGCTGTTAGGAAGGAATTGCTGCCTTATCTGAATAAGGGGAGAACCACCATTCAATGGGATCTTTTCCATACCTGCTGGCAAAACTAGAATGATCACAAGCTCCACACAGTACATTTCATTGTGATTTGGTTTCTTTTGATGGCGAGAAATCACACTAAATTTGAAGAAATTCCTGTTACTGTTTCTAAGGTGGTGGGAAACTGTAAATCATACTTAAGCAAGATTATCACTTACAAGAGGTTCCCTAATATTTTTCAAATTGCTTTACCAGTTGCTGAAGTTTCTCCTCCCCTTATCAAAACAGTTAGATGGTAGGCCCCTCCTGCCATACCATCAAAATTAATACTGATGGAAGTTTTTCTAAAGTTAGTCTTTGGGGTAGGGGGAGTTTTCCGAAATCACTTTGGAAAGTGTCTCTTGTATTTTCAAGCCCCTGTTGAAGCCCAAGATGCATTTGAAGCTGAGCTAATTGCTGTGCATTGGGCACTACAATTAGCTTGGAAAGCCTCCTGGACCAAATTTGGATTGAAGTGCACTCCTCTATGCTTTCGAATAGTCTTGAAAAGGATACCCATACAAATTGGAATCATAACTACTGGCTACAACAAATCCAAAATATCAGATCCCCTCAGGCCATATTTTCCTTCATTTACAGGGAGGGTAATAACCAGCAAACTGGCTAACTTTTACTGGTGCTGCTTCTATGGAGGTATTAGTTTCACAATCCCCCCTACTGCCCTATAACTTCTGCTAGCTGGGGACACCTTGTCTATTCCCCATCTTAGAGTGGAAAATTCTCCACAGATCTGATTTCCACTGGCCCATATGCTGATGCACTCTTCCAGGCTTGTCAACCACTCTGTCTTCTATCTTCTGGTGTCTGGGTTTTTGAGTGGGTGTTTTGCTTACTTCCTGTTTGATATTCCTGTATGAGGCAAAGTTTGTTTCTGACTGGCCTTTTTCTTTGGTTATGGGTGGGTTTCTGGGTCCACTAGCTAGTGTTGGAACCATCCTCCCCTTTCTTTTCTGCTTTGTAACTACTTTTGCTAAAACATGTAGGTAGTTGTAGCTCCTTTTCTCAATATATATATATATATATATATATATATATATATATATATATATATATATATATATTGCCATAATGGAGGCTGAGAAGGGAGGGGCTCTGTTAGGTTTTCCATGGAGTCTCTAACAGCGGTGACAACACAGGCGGCTCTCTCTGGCTGTGGTGAGCTTCACTTTGGGAGGTGATGTCTGGTGGTGGTGTACTCAAGAGGTGCTTTCTATGTCTTGGTTCTTATCGGGCTCACTCCATTTGTATTTTACTGTTCCATTAAACCTCAACTTGGTGTGGAATTTCTTCTCTGCTTCTTCTTTGAATCTTTCTGGCTCTGGTTGGTTTCTTATTTCACTGTTGGAGGAGACTCTATCTGGTGTTTGATCTTTCTGGCTGCTGCTCTTTTCTAGAGCTGTGGTGGTTCTTCTTGTTTTATATCTTCCTTTTGGGCTCTTTTCTGGTTCTTTGACTGCTTTGGGTGCTTGTTGTTTCTCCCCATGGCCACCCCTATTGAGATAGAGACTAATGCCCACTGGGCAAAGGCCACTTATGCAGGTGTGGTGGCTAAAGGACAAATACCTCATAAAAATTTTGATCACTTAATCTGCCCACAAGCTCTTTATTCACATCTGCAGGCAAGGGTGACTGTCCTTTCATCAGGCCTCATGGACTGAAGGATGGGATGCCAGTAATCAGATTTACTACCTAGGAGATGCATATCTTAAATGATGCTGTCAAGTTTACCTTAATAGGTAAATTTCAATTTGGCCATCCAAAGATGGAATATGTGAGGAAGTTCTTTGAAGAACTACATATTATTGGTACTTGGAAACTGGGTCTGGTAGATGGGAGACACCTCCTTATCAGTTTATCCAATAAAGAAGATTATGCTAGAATCTTTGCTAACAAGTCCCTCCTAATTGCTGGCACCACTATGAAACTGTTGAAGTGGACCCCAAATTTTGAACTTCAAAAGAACCCCCTATTGTTCCAATGTGGTTCAAGCTACCAGGCCTTCCAATAAAGCTGTACCACCCAATGCCATATTTAATATTTGCCAGGCACTTGGCACACCATTAAAGGTTGATTCCCCCACTTATGATGCGGCTAGGCTTGCTGGGGCAAGAGTACAGGTGGAGAGGGACATCACTCTCCCCAATTTGGAGAGGGTGATGGTGGTTTCTAGTAGAATATTGTTGTGGAGTACAGACCACTCTACTGCCAACACTGCAAAATGATTGGGCATACCAGGGAGAGGTGTAATAGACTCCACCCTCCAGTTAAGAAACCATCTTCTAGGGGAGTTAAGGCTGCTAGGATGCTCCTTGAAATGACCCAAACACCTTTACTTCCCTAAATGGTAGTAGAGAAACATGCGGAGCCTGCCAACACTACAGCTCCCCTCCCAATCTCCCCTTCTAAGGCTATCAGAAAAAAAGTCCAAGTGAATAGAGTGATTGAGATAATTCCTTCAAGGGAGCCACCTGTTCCAGTCTCAGTAATATTGGAGGAAACTAACTTGAGTGTAGCTCCAAAGTATCCTTCATCTCAGGTGACAGGTGGTTCCCCTACAAACACATTCGAAGTTGGTTTGGAACCATCTCAAGAAGAAAATGGGCATAAGGAACTAGAAGATAATAATCTACAGATGACTGTTGGTGATTTAGTGGTACGTGACAATGACAGAAATGATGCATACTATGGAAGAAGACTGGTGTATTCAAAAAACAAGAAAAAAGAAGAGAAAAATACCTGAGGCCCTGGAACTGTTGACTGTTCATCCCTTTCTGGGTTGGAAGAAGTTGGCAGCTCTTCTAAGCCTGTTAGGGGAAGAACTAGATCAAGATCTCAGCCTTCTATTCCCCCTCCCCCTCTCCATGATTAATTTCTTAAGTTGGAATATTAGGGACATTGCACATCCCCTTTATATCAAAAGATTACTACATCTCAATAAAAAACATGCTCTTTGGTGTATAGCTATTATGGAACCTATGGTTCATAAACAACCACATAGAAGTATAAAAAAATTTAATGTCTTAACTCATTTTGCTAATTTCAACAATAAGATTTGGATTATTTGTAGGAAGGAAATCACTTAGACTGTGTTGCTAGACCATCAGTAATTTGTTCATTTTTTCCTTTATGATGAATGGTTACATAGGCCGTGAAACTTTTGTCTATGTTGGCTGTAATAAGTTGGAGAGGAGGGAAATGTGGTCTTGTCTCCTTGACATAAGCTCTAATACTTCCACTTGTTAGTTGGTAGGTGGAGACTTCAACAGCATAGCTTTTTCACCTGAGAAATTTGGAGGTAGAACCCCTAATCTCTCTAAAATTAACACATTCAGTGATAATATACAACCAGGTGGCCTCTTAGATTTAGGTTTCTCTGGACCTGAATTCACTTGGAAAAGGGGGCATAAATGGGAAAGACTTGATGGGGTGCTGGTTAATGATCATTGGCTCTCACAATTCCTTCATACTTCAGTAACTCATCTTAGCCTTGCTGGTTTTGATCACAGGCCTCTTTTAATCTCTATTTTTGCCCATTACCCACAAGGTAAATCTCTTTTTAGATATCTTAATTTGTTATCCAAACACCCCTCATTCCTTGATATCGTCTCTTCCTCCTGGGGTGGGCTTTGTCATCTAGATCCATTACATTGCCTATCCCTCCTTCAGTCTAAAGTGTCTAAAGCTCTTAAGAATTGATGATGACATACTTTTGGTGATGTTTTACAGGATGTTATTAATGCTGAGGCTGAAGTGGGGGCTTTGGAAATTGCTGTCCAGAATGGTCTTGCTGAGGAAAGGGATTTACTAATTGCCCAGGACCACCTCACCACCATTGATGGGCAGGAACATTTCTTAAGACAAAAGGCTTCCATTAATATCTTTACTGATTGTGACAGAAATACTAAATTTTACCACTCTTATATCAAATATAGAAGGAATTGTAATGTCATTCATTATGTTAAAAATTCTAAGGGGGTATGGATCTAAGAGAATCAAGTTATAGCTTAGGATGCTATGAATCATTTTCAACATCTAGTGACATAGCCTCAAACTACCAGATTACCTATCAATACTTCCATTTTCTATAAAGACCACTCCTATACTAAAGATCTAAAGCTAACTGGCCCCCCACTGAGGAAGAGATCTGGAATGCATTGAAGTCAATTGACAGCTCCAAAACTGTTGGACCTGATTGCTTCATAACTGATTTCTATAAGAAATCTTAGGAGTTTATTAAAGGAGAAGTCATTGCTGCAATCCAAAGTTTCTTTCAGGGTTACAATCTTCCTACCTACTTATGTGCCTCTAATATTACCCTGGTACCAAAATCAACTGACTCCAGGGATTGGAACCACTATAGACCTATTAGCCTTACATCAGTTATCAACAAACTGATTAGTAAAATCCTAGTTGATAGACTGCAGCCTCATCTTTCTTAGATTAGAATCCCCAATCAGACTGCATTTGTTAAAGCCTGATCAATCATTAACAATGAGTTGTTAGACCAAGAAATCCTTCTTGATCTGGACAGACCTTGCAGGGGTGGCAATCTCATCTATAAGTTAGATATTAAGAAAGCATAGGACATGATATCTTGGGACTTCATTAAAGAGATTCTGATTGCAAGAGGTTTCTCTCTAGATTTCTGTATTCTTATTTGTAGATGGTTGAGTAATAACTCTCACTCCATACTTCTGAATGGCCAGGCTTGGGGATCATTTACTGCTACCAGAGGTCTGAAATAAGGCGACCCTTTGTCCCCCACTATCTTTATCCATGCATTGGACTACCTCTCTAGACCGTCAGACAGAAATCTTCTGATGTAGCAAGGTTACAAATATCATCACAAATCCAAACTAGCTATTTTAAACTTAGCTTATGTTGATGACCTTATGGTCTTTTCAAGTGTAAATAAGAATGCAGTTAAAAAAGTCAATAAATGCCTCCATCTTTTTAAACTACATTCAGGCATGCATTTCAGTGCTGATAAGTGTGTCATCCTTTTTAATAGGAGAATCTCTACTAGCAACAAGCATTGGATCCTAAACTACACTAGCTTTATAGAGACTCAGTTGCCCTTTAAATACCTTGGTGTCCCTCTTATCAAGGGAAGAGCAAAGAAAACTCAATTTAAGGAAATTCTGGGTAAGATTACTCATCAGCTAACTTGTTGGACCCACACTTTCTTATCCAATGGTTGCAGGACTACATTGTTGAAGAGCATTTTGAAAACCTTTCCATCCTATATGCTTCAGATAACTAGTATGAAAATGAGTACCCAAATTCAACTTGAATGGACCTTTAACAGATTTCTTTGGTCTGGACAATGCCAAAAACTTTATTGGGAAGGTAGCTAAACCAACTATAGCTGGTCGTCTGGGTTTCAAGGGCCTCCAATAGTTAATACAAGTTAATTATTATAAGATGTGGATCAGATTTAGGGAACCATCCTCTCTTTAGGCCAAATACATGAAAAGTAAATATTGTAAGGACATCCATCCTAACCTTATTGTTAGGAAAGCTAGTGATTCCAAGCTTTGGATCAACATGTTAAGACATAGACAACTGGCAGTAGATCTTAGTATTTGGAATTTAGGCAAGGGAGATGCCAATTTTTAGCTAGACGACTGTTGTCCAAGAGAAATGTTGATACTTATTTCTCTTGACCCCTCTCCCCACATCAAAGTCTCTAATTGCTGGATGAGGATGGTTGGTCACTCTAAAAACTCCAAGAGATTCTGCATTTCTCCTTAGCCAAACAAGTGGCCATGCTAAATTTTGATAGGCTGAGACCTGATAAAACCATATGGCAGACCAATACACACCAGAGCCTCACCAATTTCATTTATTCTAAATTATTCACCTGGGACCAGGTGTCATGGGGGGATTCCATCTGGTGGAGGGGTTTCTCCCCCTCTATGTCATTCTTCAACTAGAGATCATTGCACAACCTTCTACCCACTGATGACATTATTAAATTAAAAAAGACTAAGGGGCCTCTCTAGATGTCATCTTTGTTTGGTGGAGGAGGAATCCATTCCTCATCTTTTCTTTGAATGTAATTTTGCTCAGAAGGTATGGACAGAGATCATTCATTATCTCCTTGAGGACTCTTTTCATTTGCAATGGCTGCACCTCCATACTGATTGGAAGAAAATAAAGGCCGATCTCATCCCCTTTTTAGTGGCTTGGTTTTTATGGATGGCTAGAAACCATCTTAACTTTGAAGGTAAACCAACTTCTATAACACATGTAGTGAGGTAGTGCCTAGCTTACCTATACAAGTTAATCCAATAAATAAAGTTCCCTAAACTGTGCTCCTCTCCTTTTTAGATAAGGCCCCCCTCCCATCTGTCATCACTGTTTATTGGATCCCCCTTGCCACCTCCTGGATCAAGGTGAATACAAATGGTAGGTTCAATGACTTGGGTACAAGGGTGGAAGAGTTTTCAGAAACTCAGCTGGTCAGTGTCTGCTCTTTTTTAGAGCCCCTGTCATTTCTTTGGATTCTTTGGAAGCTGAACTTTTGGCTGTCTACCTGGCCTTGAAGATGGCCTCATTAAACCATTGGACATAGCTGATTGTTGAAGGAGATTCCTCAGTTTTGCTGCAACTTTTACATGGAGAGGTTTCCCCACCTTAGCATCATTTACAGTGGGTCCACTAGATTAATTCCTTCAGATCCCAAATCTCTGTGAATTTTTCTTTTATTTATAGGGAAGGGAATAGACCAGCCCATTGGCTTGCAAGAGCTGGTCTTTCTCTAATGTTGTAACTGTTTCCTCTACTCCTGCCCCTCCTCTTAGGTTTTTGATTTCTGGGGATCTGCTCAATGGCCCTCATTTTAGACTTGTAACTTGAATTAAATCAATTTATGATATTTTGTTTTAATATATATATATATATATATATATATATATATATATATAAAGGTTATTAGATGAACACCCGACCACCCCTAATGTTCCTAACCACTCGAGTGACACCCTCCATACAACAACCGTGACTAGAGGGGGAATCAAACCCCTGTTCTGAGGGAACTTACCACTGACTTGCAGATACCAACCAACAAGTCGTGGAAATATATATATATATATATATATATATATATATATATATATATATATATATATATATATATATATATCCCAAGGATTGGCTCTCTCCCCTCTCGATAATCAATTTAAAGGTTACGATTGTGGGAGGGAGATGGCTTGTCCATTCCCACTCTCTACTCTCTTCTCCAGCCCCCTTCTACTGCTCAAATAACTAAGCTCCCTTTTGATAGAACTAAAATTGATAAAATCGGTTAGCGGGTCCCTATTAATCACAGTATCTCCAAAGCCATTTATTCCAAGATTACTAATTGGTCATAAAAATCCTAGGGGGAGGTTATCAGGAATAAATTCATGTCCCCCTCTATGACCTTTTTCTGTTGGAGAACCTTTCACCACCTGCTCCCGACTGATGACATCCTTAAGATGAAAGGTCTGAGGGGTCTTCAAGATGTGCATTGTGTTTAGCTCAAGAGGAATCAATATCTCACCTTTTATTTCAGTGTTCCATGACATAGGAGGTGTGGCATGAGATTCTCAAATATCTAAAAACTGGGAGGGCACAACTCCAGTTTGACTCCTTTCATCAGTGCTGGCAGAGCTGGAAAGTAAGGAATTAGGAACCTATTTCTTTTATTGTTGTATGGTTTATTTGGATGGATACGAATAAAGCCATGTTTGAGGGCATTCCTTTTTCTGTCATAAACGTTGAGAGGAAAAGTATGTCTTTCTTATATAGACTCATCAACCATAAGAATATTCCCCCTATACTGAATTCCCTCCCCCCTTCTGGGAGTGTCCAACCTCTGGTCACTACTATCTTTTGGAAACCTCCCACTCCTTCTGTAATTAAGTTCAATACTGATGGCAGCTTCCACACTTTGGGGGCTGGTGTGGGAGGGGTGTTTAGAGGGTCTGCTGGTCAATACCTTCTTTTCTTCTCTACACCAGTAACTGTTTTGGATGCCCTTGAATCTGAATTAATTGCTATCTACTGGGCCTTATGGATTACTGTGAAGATCTCTTGGACACGGCTCTGGGTAAAAATGGACGCTTCTATGATTCTCACTTTGTTGGAATAGGAGGAGTAGACCTCTTGGAAGCACTCCTATTGGATCAATAAGATCAACTTACTCAGACCCCTAGTTAATGTTCAGTTCTCCTTCATCTACAGAGAAGGTAATAAACCTGCACACTGGCTTGCTAGGATGGGCCTAAATTCCACTGATATTGTGCTCTCTGTCTCCCCTCCACCTGAGCTTCAGTTCCTCCTGGTTGGTGATCAATTGGTGATTCCACATCTCAGGATTATTGCACCTTGCTAAGCTCTAGGATGCATCACAGGTGGATGACTCTTCATGGACTTTCAGTTGGTTGGGTCATTGTACTTGCTCACTTCTGTCATTGGAAGACTTATTCTTTTTAGACTCTTGTGTACAGGTGGGGAGTTGATTTACTCTTTAGTTGGTATACAAATTTTCTTTATATGAATTTCTTGTTTGGGTTACATATAGTCCTTTTGTTCTTACCTTTTGTGATGGTGCGGAGTTGTAACTTGGGAATGGAACTCCCTAGGACTCATTATATTTTCTTTCTATTAGAGGGGCTCCTTTCCCCACCTCCTATACCACCTTTTTAGATTTTAAGATGTAGGGAGCCATGAGTCGCTCCTTTCCCATATATATATATATATATATATATATATATATATATATATATATATATATATATATATATATATATATATGGAAAAGAGCACTTGGGGCTCCCTACGTGTTAATATAAAAGGATAGGTACAAAATTTGGGAGGGGAGGTGGATCCCCAATCTAAAAGACAAAATTACAATTAAACTCACCCCTAGGGGTTCCACCTCCCACATTACAACACACACAAAAAAGCTCCAACAAAAAAATACATGTATGAAGATATACAAATATACCCAAAAATTTTAAACACCCTATAAAAGAAACATCAAGAAAGGAAGCAACAAAAAAAGATCACAAAAAAATACAGTTGAGCCCAGTAGTAAACCCAACAAAAAGGCTCATCAAAAATGGATGGTTTAGTAAGGCAGAAAGGATGCAGGAATGGCTCATTAAAAAGGCAGAAGAAAGAACTCCAGCAAACATGTTACCAGGTTGTCTAACTATCAGTTGAAGAGGAAATTTTAGAAGAAGCAGCAAGTAGAACCAGACAGAGGAGCAGTCCAAACTATTTGTAGCAGTGAAAAAATTAAACCAAACCAGAAAAGAGAATCCCTCTAACCGTACAGATGAGGTCCAAATCAAGTAGAAACATAAAACAGATCCTCTAAGCAACCAGTAAGAAAAATTCTGAGAAATGATTGCGAAAAATTCAATCGGCCTTTGTTCAAGCCGATCCGGAAGAAAGAACAGAATGGTCTAGATAGTGCACAGAAACAATAAATATTCATCCTCTCAACTTCCTACGTAATGATTATCCAACATATCACCAAGCAAGTAAGCTTTAAAAGAAGTATGGGGGGTATTACCAACTAAGACATAAGTAATATTCAGCTTAGAAAGCCAATCAACATGTGTGTTTCCCTCTCTTAATTTAAAATTAAACTGAATATAAAGCTGATTAATGTTTATTACATCATAGATACGATATAATAAGCAAGTTAAATACCAGACATCCTTAGTTTTCTTGATAAGGATGTTATAGAGACTTTGTAAATCAATTTCTTTGATAATTTATCTAAAATGGAAGGACACATAAACCATTAAAGCTAATAAAATAGCATAGCCTTCAGCCTCAAGAGGAGAACAAGATATAATAGGTGAAGCAAAAAAAGCTAGGCACTTCCCATGACAATCTCTAAACAACCCTCCTGCTTTAGCAACAGTGTTAGACCAACTGGCATCAATATTGGTCTCAAGCCATCCATAGTTAGGGGCTATCCATCTGACCAAGGTTAGTCTTCTACTTCCATGAAGGATAAAAGTGGAAGCTCCAAAGTTTAAAGTTATTATAAATTTGTGATAGTTAGCCATAATAAATGAAACATTAGTAGTAAAAGGGAGGGGGGGTTATATGTATAAGAATTTCGTGCAAGCCAAATAAACCATAAAACCATTAATGGAAATTACTTCATCTTAGCATGAAAAGGAGCAACATCCTGTCAGGCTAATGCGACTTGTTTTATATGCAAGGATTTATGAACAATTGATATAAAATAATTTTTATAAAGTCATAATGATCCAACGCAAGTATACGCATCGTATCAAGTAATACAGGGCTCTAATGGAGTTCCGTTTATCAATCCCACAACGAAGCGAGGTAAGAGGTTCTTAGTCAAATTCTAGTATACTACTAACATCCTTAGTTTGGAAGGGTGATATAAGTGGTTTTCTAACAACTACTCCTAAATGCAGATGATTATATGTAAGAATAATAACTACTCCCTAATGCAAATATTAATACTAAAGATAACCCTTTTTGGGGAAATTGGTTTGGTGAATTTTTAGATAATAAAAACTACTATTCTCATGTAACAAATTGGATAAGGTATAGGAATGAGATGCATTAAATATTGTATGTGTCAAATAGGAGCTATCCTATTCTTTATCCTCTTCCGAGAACCTCCTCTTTAGAGTGTTATAAAGAACATTGGCAAATCCTAGGCTTAGTCCCTAAATCCAAGGTTAGGCTGGGAGGATACTGGCTCTCACTTCAGAGCTCCCACTGCCCTTCACCTGAAGGCTAACCCTAGCTTTAGTTACCAAACTTTAGGATCAAATTGGGGATCTCAGCCTTTCACCCTGAAACCTCTGATTTGACGCACATGAAAATATATTTCCCTATTTATTTGCACTCAATCCCCATGAACTACGCAATTCATTCACAAACATTAAATGAGGTTCCACTTTATTGAGAATTACACTGCTCTTTCGGGTCAATGCAATTACAACAAATTTTAACACTACAACGAGCTCTTTTTGTAATTAAATGAAGTGCAAGTAAAAACCATCACACTTATAATTAAAACATCTTTTAGCAAGAATCTCAATATCCTAAACATGAATCCTACTCATTGCAAAAAAAAGTAGAGTGAAAACAATGGCAAAAGCTTCTTATGCCACTATTTCCAAACAAGAAGAAAGAGTAAGAGAAAGACATCACAAAGCACGAAGAAAACACAACGGAAAACTTCATTTGAAAGCAAATCCACAAAATAAGTGTTTACAAAATCATAAGATAATAAAGAACACAATATTTAGCTTTTTCCCCATGAAAGAAAGATGAAAATCTCTCCTAGAAAGTCTCCCACCAATCTATGCAATGCTAGAACATTCCCTTACAGATTCTCTCAAAATCCCTTCACCAATCTCTCCAAAAAGGTATAAATGTACATTTCTACTCCTATTCTAAGATCTCTAATCATTCTCCAAGTTTTTCCTAACCTTCCTCTTCTTTTCTGACCTAAATTCATTCATTTAAAGTGTAGGGACGAAATTTGAAGAGTTTCCACAATAAACCTTTCAAAAAGCATCCAAATAAGTTCAATTTCGGCCCATAACCGCCAAAAGTCTGTTCAGAGTCATCCCGGGAGCCATCGGCGGGCTCGAGGGCCCCGTCGGTGAGCTTTTCTGTCATTTTTTGGTCTTCTCAAGAAAATATCACCGTCGGCAAGCTCGAGGGCGCCATCGGTGAGATTTCTGGGTAGCTCCACCGTTTCGCTCTATTTGGCTCTGTTTTAGCCCTGTTTCGCCCCGTTTCAGTTGTGTTGTCTTCCTAACAGATAGCCCTACAAAATAAGCATGAAATCAACCTTCCTTTAAAATGTAATCTCATTCAAAAATATACAAGAAGTCTAAAAGAGATTAAGCATCGAAAGACTTTTTAAAAGGTATCAGGACAAAAATTCATTTCTTACTCGTTTTTGCTCCAAATTGCACTGTTTTTGTTCTTTTTCTCCAAAAGTCCATTTCTTGTACCTAAAACCAAAAAACATACAAAATACCTTCCTTTTAAACTGTAATATCACTAAAAATTAGTAAAATCATATAGCAAAAATAGTATATATTTTTGGTGCATCACAGGCCCAATAAACTTAATCAAGCTAAAGGGATGAGGCCAATGGACCCCAAGAAGTCTACCAAGAGTGTCCCAAACCTGTCTAGCAAAGCAGCATTTATAGAACAGATGGGAGAAGGATTCAGCCTCTTCCTTACAAATGCAGCAAAAGGATGCTAGCCTCAAACCTTTACATTTAAGTATATCATCTAAAGGCAACAGTAAGTGAAAAAAACTCCAAATAAATAAAGAGGTGGAAGGAGATATAAAAAGTTTCCACATAAAGGAACTCCACTTCCAATTCTAAAAAGTATGTGTATGTATATATAACATTTTGGTTATGGAAGTTGTGGACTAAAATTTCCATAAAGGGGATGTCCTTCCTTCCAGCATGTATAGGAGTTTTAGAGACCAAAGAAGTTGTTTCTCCCACCAAAGACCTCACCTTAGTGATGTTCCAGTTGCCACCATCCAAGAAATCTGAAACCAATAGGTTAGTATCCGTTGCAAAATGAGGGAAAGTAGTAATATTTGATGTGCCCCAATGATCATGTCAAAAGGAGATTTTACCTTCACCAATATAAAAAAAAATAAACTTAATTGCAATAGTTCTAGTCTAAAGTATAGCCCTCCAAACTTTAGAGTCTCTAGTTTTTGAAGCTACGATGGAGGGATATACAGTAAGACAGTATTTATGATAAATAAACTGGGCCCAAAGAGACTCCCCAGCTCTAAATTTAAACCAGAGTTAATACATGTTAATGTCCACTATCTGTTGCAAAATTTTAAAGCTGAGCCCTATAGAAGATCGAGGAATACCAAGCCTAGCCCAATTGGTCCAGATTTTCCCAGAACCACACCCAAGCTAAAGAAATTTATTAAAAAGTATTTCAAGGGTTCTTTGTGTACCTTTTTTCTGCCTTGATAACTTGTATGTCATAAAGTAGTAGACTATAAAGTACACTCTTGAGCAAGGTAGCCTGCCACCATTAGATAAAAATAGGTTTCTCCAGTCATTAATCATGGATTTGATTTTATCTGCCACTTCATCCAATTGAGTTTGCTTTCTCCAGGCACTAAGAATATTCATCCCCAGATACTTAAGAGGAAGTTTAGCAATTTTATAACTAGTGAAAAATGTTGTTCAGTTCTCAATATGAGTGTGAAAAGATTTACCAAAGTAAAGAGAACATTTTGCTCTATTAAACTACAAACCAGAGGAGTTCTGAAATTCCTCTAACACTTTCATAATGATTATAATGGCAGCCTTACTAGCAGTAGAGAAAGTAATAACATCATCTGCATAAGCAAGATGACTGACCAAAATCTTTGATTTATGAGAGCATTGTATGTGCGGATGCTGAGTTTGTAAATGATTAATATGCCAAGAAAAGTAATCAAAAGCAATTATAAACATATTGGGTGAAAGAGTATCTCCCTATTTAATGCCCATGTACACAGAAAAGAAACCATAAGCCTTGCCATTAACAAGCACACTATAATGGTTGGTTTCCAACCACCTTTTGATAAGCTAGCAAAAATCATTTTTTAAACCCTTAGCCTTCAAAAAATTTAGAATGAAATCCCAGCTAATTGTATAAAAAGCCTTTTTGATATCAACTTTGATAACCATATTCCCCCCTCTACATTTTTTTTATCCAAATCTTCAAATAATTCCTGAGCAAGCAAGATATTATTAGTGATCTCCCTACCCTTAATAAAAGCTAATTGTTGTTGAGATATAAGATTTTGGAGATGTGATTGTAATCTAGTGACAATTATTTTACTTAGAACTTTAGAAATGACATAGGTGAGTGATATAGGTCGAAAGTTATCCCAAGTAAGCTTATCACTAGTCTTAGGAATGAGCACAATTGTTACAGAGCTAAAATAATTTCCTGGATTCTCTCCAAGGAAAAAATTTTGAATAGCTAATATTACCTCTTTCTTTATAATGTCCCAACACATCACATTGAAGGTGAAGGAAAACCCATCAAGGCCAGGGGCCTTACTTGGATTAATGGATTGAAAGGCAGAGTAAATTTCTTTCTCATCAAGAACTTGTGACATAGATAGAGAATAGATATAAACTCTTTCTTCCAAAAAGAGAGTTGAATCAAGAGGAGTAATCTGCACAGTAGATTGATAGAGATTAGTAAAATGATGAAAAACACTTTCCCCAACGTCATCCATATTATTTAATTTATCTCCATTAGCATTTTTAATTTTCAAAATATTATTTATGTTCCTTCTGTGTTTCAATGTAGCATGAAAATATTTAGTGTTATGATCGGCAGCAATAAAGGATATATCATTAGCTTTTTATTGAAGGAGTCCTTCCTCCAAGTTAATAGCCTCAAGTAGAGATAAGTTCATATAATAAGCCAAATCAAGAGCACTAGCATCTTGAGTTTCTAGATGTTCAACAACATTTTGAGCTTCTAACACTTTGGAGTGAACATTTTAAAAAATTTATCTGTTCCACTTCCTCCAATGAGCTGCTACTTTTTTATGTAATTACCATTGAATATACCATGGGGACCCCACCAACTCTATCTTCCAACCCTGTTGTACCAAGCTCAAAAAAGACTCATGAGTAGTTCAAATATTGAAAAATTTAAATATAGAAATAGTAGGTTGGTCATTAAATGCCAAACTTAACAAAATAGGATTGTGATCAGAGGAAGCAGAATTTAAATGTTGGACATGCACAATTGGGAAGTGATTTAAGAAGTAACCATTTGCCAAAAATCTATCCAGCCTTTGATAAAGCAAACCCCTCCTCAATGTGAAAGGTGCACTAGCATAGCCCGGGTCAAAAAGTCCTGCATCAGAGATAGAGTTGCAAAAATGGTTAATAAGAGTAATGTCACATCTACAACCTCGCTTCTTCTCAACAGGTTTCATAACCATGTTGAAATCACCTCTAACAAACCAATTATCAATAATAGTAGTTCCCATGATCTTTAGTTTGTGCCACAATAGATATTTATCCCGCAACAAGGAGCTAGTGTAAATAAAAGAGGCATGACCAAAGAAATCATCCATCTTGAATGTGTTAAACCAAATTGTTCTTCATCCTCCACAATAGATAAAGTAACATTCCTTCTCCAAAATATCCAAATTTTGTTATTTTTGTTACCAAAGAAACAAAATCGTTTTAAATGACTGAGAATTCTATTTTTATTGACAGTCACCATAGGCTCCAGAATGGCAAAAATAGATAGTTATTGACCCTACAAAAGGTGCTTCAGTTTATTAAGGGTGGAAGGGTCAGCCACTCCACTACTATTTCAAATCATGATTTTAAACATGATGTCTGGAGGCAACCCTTCTAGAAGAGGAGATGATGTTGTGATATGAGGATCAAGGGGGAGGAGAATGTAGAGCTTCTAGAGCATTTTGCACAGTAGCATTGTCAATGGCATTAGAAATAAGTGGCAACTGCATTCATGACAATTCAACATCAGAACAAGAGATAGTAGACATAGATGGAGTAGAATCAAGAAGTAGAATAGGAGTGGTTAATTCATCTGATCTTTCAGAAGTAACATTGAAATGGGTGTGTTGGCTTGCGAATTGTCTACATTAGGCAATGTACTGGATTGAGGAGTTAGTGAAGAAAGTTCTGAAGGTGTTGTTGAAGGTAAAAGTTCTCCAGGGATTTTTCTGGAATAGAAGGAGGAGTGATAAGTAAAGTTTGAGGAGGGGTATGATCAGTACAACAACCTTGTTTGAGATATTAGGATCAGCTACATCATTAATAGATAGGGGCACAACACACTCATTGGGAGCAGTAGTTGAAGGATTACCAACAGGAAGAAATGTGTGTGCATCCTGAGTAATAGCTCTTTGTGGCCGCTGAACAACAACAGGGCACAAATTAGGATGTAAGCAGTAGCATACTGTGGAATTGTGACCAAATATAGAGCATTGAGAACAGTAAGGGGGATGAGAACCCATGACAACCTGCTGCCAATAACCTTTGTGAGTAGAACCAATCCAAACCACATCCGAGAATGGTTGGGTAACATCCCTCTCCACAAGAACACAAGCATCAGAAGGCCGGGTAAGCTCCAAAGTAGGATTGTCTACCCGAAGGGGTTTACCAATGCCTTTAGCAAGAGAGAACAAAATTTCATAATTGAACAAGTGAGTCTTCATCCCATAAAATTTAATCCAGACAGGTAATATCGAGGACTCTTATTTTGGATCAAAGTCTACTATCCATTTAAGGATCTTCATGAAATGATTATCGATTTTAATGACCTTTCGAGCAAAGACACTAGTGTAGTCCATATCATTATTTAATTGTATAAATTATACCTCCCATCTAATAAGTCAATTTTCCAATTTCCAGAAAGCTTCAATGAATCAAACTCCTTTCGAATAATGTCTAGCTTCGGGTGACCATATAGAAATTTACCATCCAGATAGAAATCACAGGAAGATGCCAGAATGTTTGTCTCCTCATAAGAGAGAAACAAAGTCAGCTTGCCAATTTTTTGACTTATCTTCCTGATGAAATTATAATCCCCACCGAGTTCCAAAGCATCATGGAAAGCTTGCAGAAAAAAGCAGGAACGGATATTGCTAGGAGCAGAGCCACCCGTAACTGCCTTCACATAGTTTCGAGACATAGAGACAGACATAAGGGAGTAGAGAAGGGGAAGGAGAAAAGGGGAAAACTGGAAAGCTCTCACCAGCGCAAAGAAGAAGAGCCAGGAATCTCCTCAGAATCGCCATGGATGCCAGAGTAAAGGTGTCCTAGCTGTCATAGCTCGCAGATGTTCCCCTCCTCTTAACCATTACTGCACCCCCCAACCATCTCTAGCCCCTCATTCAAATATCAAAACTTCTGGTCCTCCCACCCTCAGTTTATTTCTTTTAACCAGTCCTTTTAGAATGGTGTCACACATATTGACCCTTGGATTAAGTTGGGACTACTTCACCAGAAAATCAGCAAAGTGCTTAAAAAGTGGAGCTGGAGAGAATTTGGGAATGTTTTTACTGCTATTGCTGAAGCTGAAAAGGATGTCTTATCTTTGGAGAATATGGCTCAATTGGGGGATGCCAATGATCATCTTCTCTTAGCTGCTCAAACCAAACTTTCCAACTCTATAGACATTCAGGACTAATTCCTAAGACAAAAGGCTTCACTCCAAATTTTCACAGAGGGAGACATAAACACCAGGTTCTTCCATGCCTACATCAAATATAGAAGAAATTGCAACACCATTCATAGCATTAAGGCTGAGAATGGAATTTGGCTCAAAAATAACCAAAAGATTGGCAGAAGTGCTGCAAACTACTTTCATAAGCTTCACTCCAATCCTTCCAGGGCAAGGGATCAAATTAACCCTTCATGGTTTCAGGAAAATTATCAATACACCAGCTCACTGTCTCTTACCCACCCCCCCAGTGAAAAGGATATATGGCATGCTCTCAGCTCTATTGACAGCTCTAAATCAGCTGGACCAGATGGTTTCATAGCTGACTTTTACAAAAAGGCTTGGCCAATTATTAAACTGGATATTACTGCTGCCATCAAATGTTTTTTCTTGGGCAAGGACCCCCCTCACTACTTCAGTTCATCTAGCATTGTACTCATTCCCAAAAACACTGTGCAAACCAATTGGGACCATTTCAGACCTATCAGCCTCACATTTGTTTTAAGCAAGGTCATTAGCAAGATTATTTTGGCTAGACTCCAACCTCACCTGAGTAAAATCATATGCATGAACCAATCTGCATTTGTGAAGGGAAGGACCATTTCTGATAATGTTTTGTTAGCTCAAGAGATGCTCCTTAACTCAAACAAGAAGTGTAGGGGGGGCAACCTGATTTATAAACTGGACATAAGGAAAGCTTATGACACCATTAGTTGGGATTTCATCATTGAAGTCCTTTCTGCCAGGGGTTTTACTGATAGTTTCTGTTCTTTGATACAAAGATGGTTAAAGAATAACTCCCATTCCATTCTCATCAATGGTACAAGCTGGGGACCTTTCACTGCTTCCAGGGGGCTTAAACAAGGGGACCCCCTCTCCCCTACTCTTTTTATCCTGGCAATCGACTACCTCTCCCACATGATGAACAATCTGCAGAACACTCACAAGTATACAAGATAGCACCATAGATCCAACACTCTCATTTCCCACCTTATCTATGCAGATGATGTAATGATCTTCTCCAATGCCTCCAAGACAGTACGTTAAACAGATTTTCCAATGTATTCATTTGTTTCACCAGCAATCTGGATTAAGATTCAACTCCACCAAATGCCAGATCCTTTATCCCCATAGGATCTCACAGGAAGTGAAACACTGGACTCTCTCCTACACTGGCTTTTCCAGTACTCATTTACCTATGAAACACCTGGGGGTGCAGCTCAATATTGGCAGATTCAAGCAGAACCATTTTGATGAGATCCAACACAAGATTAGCACTTACCTATCCAATTGGACTCACATCTACTTGTCAACTGGAGGTAGGCTGACCTTGCTTAGAAGCATTCTTACTACCCTTCCCTCCTATGTGATGCAAATGACCACCATGAAGAAGAGCACTCAGGTTCAATTTGAAATGGCCTTCAACCATTTACTTTGGGCTGCAAACAGAAATAAAATCCATTGGGCTTCTTGGCAAAGACTGGCTAAACCCACCTGGGCTGGTGGTCTGGGTTCAGAGGGATCCACCAAAATCTCCAAGTAAACTTATGTAAGCTATGGATCAAGTTCAGAACTCAGGACTCCCTTTGGGCTCAATTTTTGCTTGGGAAATATTGCAAACATACCCACCCCTCTCAGGTCTCTTCTAGAATTAGAGATTCTAAACTATGGAAAGCCTTGCTTCAGATAAGAAACTGGCTAAACAACAGTATATTTGGAATCTTGGTAAAGGTACTCTCAACTTTTGGCTAGATCGTCGGTTCCCTCAAGATTGGTTGCAACCTAGCACCATGAATATCAATCTTAACCTCAAAGTTGCTGATTGCTGGAATGGGGACACCTGGTTTTTGCCTATTCTTCATAACATTTTGGAAGCCCCCATTGTCCAGAAAATTGCTACTGTACATTTCAACAGATTTAAACCTGATTCTCCTGTGTGGAAAGCCCTTCAGAACCACAGCTTTTCCAAGGCCATGTATACTCAGCTTTACCAGTGGGAGGTTGTCCCCTGGGGTGATCTTATTTGGAATAAGTATCTCTCCCCCTCTATGAATCTATTCAGTTGGAGACTTTTCATGTGGTTCCTTCCTACTGATAACATCCTAAAGTTAAAGGGACTTAGAGGCCCATCTTGCTATAGCTTGTGCCATATGGAGCAAGAATCAATCACTCACCTGTTCTTTGCGTGTAGCTACTCAAAAAAAGTCTGGAAGCATATGATTCCACATCTTAAACTGAATACTCTCCACCTACAATGGAATCATCTTCTTACATGCTGGACTGAACGACATCATCTGGGAGCTGGAGCTTTCCCACTTATTACTGCTTGGTTTTTATGGATGGCCAGGAACAAGGCTATATTTGAGGGACTCTTAACTGATGACAAATCTGTGGCCAGAAACTGCATCTCTTACCTTCACAAACTCATCAGCCTCAAAAAATTTCCTAACATCTGCACAACCTTTACACACAAGACCAACCAGCCCCCCAAAATTATTAAAGTTTCATGGCTTCCCCCGAACATCAACTGAGTAAAAGTAAATACTGATGGAAGCTACTCTAGGGGTGCTGCTGGTATAGGTGGCCTCTTCAGAAATCATCAGGGAGACTGCCTTTTATTCTTCCAGGCCACTCCGATTGCACTTGATGCACTGGAAGCTGAATTAATTGCTGTCTACTGGGCATTGAGATTGGCTTTGATTTTCAAGTGGAAGAGCCTAACTATTGAGGGGGACTCTCGAGAGATGATCAACATGATTGATTCTGGCATTTCCACTTCTTGGCACCACTCTCAATGGATCTAAAAGATTCATTTCCTCAATACTCAACATCAGGCCAGTTTCCATTTCATCTTCAGAAAGGGGAACAAACTTGTTGATTGGCTAGCAAGAACTGGTGCCCTCTCTTCTAGAGTGACCCTTTCTAACTCTCCCCCTTCTCAACTGCAACTTTTGATGGATTGAGACCTCCTAGCTGCCCCCCACATCAGAGCAGATTTAGGCTAAAGTTGACTGCTGCTGCTGTTTGGAATGTTCTTTTATTTCTTTTTGCCTCTTGGTATATATATATATATAATTGTCATATATATATATATATATATATATATATATATATATATATATATATATATATATATATATATATATTTATTCACAGTCTAGTAACTTTTTTTGTTTGTTTCCCCTGGAAGATCAGCTTCCTTGGAAGTGGCCTCATTAGATTTGATGTTAGTTGGAGGTCTACCTTCCCTAGTTTTGTACTCCTCTCCTAATTTTAGCATGTAGGGAGCTTTCATTTGCTCCTTTTTGGAAATATATATATATATATATATAATATATATATATGCCTCTTTAGGTTTGATGTTAGTTGGAGGTCTACCTTCCCTAGTTTTGTACTCCTCTCCTAATTTTAACATGTAGAGAGCTTTCATTTGCTCCTTTTTGGAATATATATATATATATATATATATATATATATATATATATATATATATATATATACACATATACATATGAGTGTGTGTGTGCGCGCACGCACCCGCAGATGTGGCCTGTTGGAAGGTGGCCTAGGGGTAAGTCCCCTTTGTCACGGGTTCGAATCCCCCCAGGATCGAATTAGCACATATGAGGAAACCGATATATTAAGAGTGACGAATTAGTCCAATCCTAAAATATTGATTTCCTTTAATATATATATATATATATATATAGATATATATATATATATCTGTGTGTATGCTCGCGCACGCGCGTGCGTGTGTGCGTGCGCTAGCCTTGGCTCATTGGTTGAGGCCTTTGGCGTAAGTCCCTTGGGTCAGGATTTCGAATCTCATCCATTAAGGGAAGATTTGAATAGCACAAATAAGCGGAAGGGGGTTCGCTCCTCGGTCATTTCAATCTACAAGGATTGATCGGCAGTCTCCGACTATGGATCAATCTTTATATATATATATATATATATATATATATATATATATATATATATATATATATATATTAGTGTGTGTGTGTGTGTGTGTGTGTGTGTGTGTGTGAGAGAGAGAGAGAGATTGATATTTTAAATTATTTTCAATTATTATTTTTTTTTTTGGGAAAGGTGACGCACTCTGGTTGAGTTTTAATGACAATATTACATTATTAGAACACACAGCCTCGTGGTGAAAAGCTACACTCTCAATAACTATCTCGTGGGTAGAAGTGCGAATTTGTGATATTTGAAATCAGTGAAAACTTTGTTTCTGGTTTTCACCAAACCGGATTTGCCTAAAGGGAAAAAAAATTCTGGCCAAATATTTGTTTTTTGATTTTAGTGTATGAATGAAGTAAATAAGATACAAAAACGGTTTGAGGTTTTAAAAAAAAACCAATGAATATGATAGCACAGAAGCTCTTATTCTTCTCTCTTTAGCAGTGAAATTAAATGTTATGGATGCTGATAATTTTAAACATAAGTAAAGGCTACTGATAGTGATATTAATTTCACTAATTAATTGTATTTATTATTTCATAAACCACCATTTGGAGAGCCACAAAAAATTTATTTTACTGGAACGCAATTTTCTTTTTGCAGGGCAATATTGCATAGGTATGCAAATGAGGACGTTTCTTTGGGTTCGTGGCTACTTGGGTTAGATGTGCAACACATAGATGATCGAACTATGTGCTGTGGAACACCACCAGGTTTACTTTGATAAATTATTTTTATTTATGAAATCAATTTATTTATTTGAATAAATGTTCTAAAATGAATAACATCTCTGTGAAAGTTTTAATTAATCCGGGTAAAATGGATTAAAATACCATCTAACAGAATCAACAGTGCAATACATTAACCCTTTTGGCGTTAGTGCGAGTCCTTCGAGAATTGGAAAAATACTAAACATCTAAAGAAAATATTTGAGGATGACATTATTAAGAAAAAAAAAAGACAAACGCATCAAGGTGGGATATGTCGTTTGGTTCAGTACAGATAATAATACTATTGAATTCAAAGAAGTCCTTCGGGTCACTCCGAAGAGAAACAGAGTTGGTCTGATGAGAGGAATGAGGGAGAATAAAGAGGATAAATGTGAGAGAATAAGAGCATAAGCAACAAATAGTACTAATTCTTTTCTGAATGAATAACCCCCCTCTTTATAGATTATAAGAGGTGTCAAGTAAATTTCATGGTTGTCCCAGATTAAACAAGGGTGTTATTAATCATTTATGAGTCATTGCATTTTCATTAGTAGAGGACAAGGATGTGTGGTGGTAAAAATCTATTAGCAAAAAAGCACTGATGAAGGCCTTCATGATTCCAACTGCTAGGAACAACCCTTCAGAGTGAGAAGACGAAAATGGGGAGCTCTTTACAGCAAAAAAGAAAAAAAAAATAAAAACTACAGAGAGTAGGTCGACTGGGAAGAAGTCGGAGGATGGTGGTCGATAGGTTGTTTCTAAATGGTGGACCAAAGAGGCTAATCCAGGGGTCACCAAATTGGTGAAACAAGATGTAACAAAGAAGTAGAGGGCAGAGGAGGTTGCATAAGCTTCCGACTCACTAACGCTCCTGACGGTAGGAAGGTGGAAGGTAGTACATATCACTAATGATCCTGTATTGTCTCCTTATCCAATCAGTTAGTGACAAGATCAATTATCACCCCCATCAATAGGAGCAAATTGAGGTGGTCACACAAATTCTGCTGTCAGTAGGATTTCTACACCAGACATTGGCTAGCAATGCTATCCAGAGTGATGTTCCACCTCTTGCTGGGGAGAGTCTTCATACAATGAAGATGGATAGACTAATCACTAAATTAAATAGTCTTCTTTGTTTGATTTATTCGTTTATTTAATTCATTTATTCTAATGATGCTTTTTTTATGTTTCAGATGAGACCATGAAAATAATTGATTCCCTCATGCAACGGCGGGACAACTTCCTACACTAGAGTCCCCCGTTGGACCTTTTGTTCCTGGCCATGTGGAAGTGGCATCTAAGAATCCACCACCCTCTACTGACATTGAGAGGAGGACATACGGTCAGTGAGGCTTTCACATGTCGTTGGACCGTCGTATGGACAAATCTATGGACTCTTTGAAGACTTCAAAGATTGGCCACTATATTAGTAAAATATTAGGTGCAGACTCCGGATGCATCCAGAGTCCAGTGGTGGGGCACCACATGACAAGTGGGCCCCGCCACCATTAACACTGGCCAATGCCAGTGTATGGTGGCCCCGCCACTGGACACCAGACACAAACAATGTCCGAAGTCCGCACCAAAGCCATGCGCCACCATATTAGATATAAAAAAAAGAATTAATAGTCCTTAACACAAAAAATGGCGAACCTTCGAACCAAAGTTGTGAATCTTCAAAGAAAACTGAAAAAGTTCAGGTAGCCAGCTTGATCACTCATGTCCGAGCTGAGGAAGAGAGGATAGAGAATTATAAATTTGGAGGGTTTGCGTTGCACTCAATTCTAGTGAGTCGGGGTTTGGTGTTGCCTGAGCAGCTGACAAACCAGCTATAAATTATTTTTTATCATAAATAAGACTTCAATTTTCATAAGATTTTAAAAATTTTAACCATTACATTTTCTTGACTTTAATTTTTATTTGATGTGAATTTCAAAGATTGATGTATAAATGTGAGACAATTCAATATCCTCATCTACCATATTTGTAAAGTTAAGCGGAAACACGGCGAGTATTTTCATTTCTTACTTGGCCAGTTTCTCTTAGAGTCCTATGGCTTCCAAGTATTCTCCTCAGATATTTGATTTGGTGATGGTGAATTAGAGATCTATCTTACTAGATTTCGACATTGTGATTCTAGACAAACTAGTGTGTACGACATAAGTGTGTTCTCGGACGGGAAGATGCAAAGGCTCGTGCTACGATCTTTCTGAGGGATAACTTCACCTGTTATTAGGATCAGTTCTAGTGGGGACTCTAGTAACCCCTTTTCACATAGCTTCAATTGATTTTCAACCCTACAAAGTTTGTTCTGGCTCACACTAAACAAAACATGATTACTATTACAACGGCTTTACTTACATCAAATGAAGATTCATTGGTAGTGGTAGCAATTCTAACACATATTCTCTTCTAGAGTAGAGATAGATGGTTATGTGGTTTTTTAATCGACTTGAAACGTTCACCCTGATTGATTTGGAGATCATGGTATGAGATTGGAAGTTTCGATTCATGACGGGATCCAGCGATGACTGGGGCATCGTGACTAGGGATATCAATGGAGGCAAGACTAGGTATTTATTCAGTGTTTCAAAAGCTTGTTCATATTCAATCAACCATTCAAATTTCTCAGACCTTCTCAAAACTTTAAAGAGGGTGACATATTTTCCTCCAGATTTGGAGATGAACCTGCTGTGAGTTGCTATTTATTTAATCAGTTTCTGCACCTCCTTGGTATTTTGAGGAGATGACTTATACATGAGTGCCTTTACTTTCTCTAGATTGGTTTTTATACCTTAGGCATTAGAAGGTATCCTAAGAACTTTTTGGTTGTTGATCCAAACATGCATTTTAATGAATTTAATTTCATATTATATTTCTAAGTGTAAAAAGGTTTATTTTAAGTCATTAATATGTCGTTCAGTAGGCCTACACTTAAATTGAACATCATCAACATAAACTTTAATTTTTTTTTCAATTTTTTCTAAATAATATTACATTCATAAGTTCTTGAGCTTAAAGGGCATTACAATGTAACAATACACTCTTTTACTTGAATAAAAGTGGTCTTCTTAGCATTGGGGAGATGCAGCTTGATTTGGTGGTAGCCGGAGAAAGTGTCTAAATAGTACATGATTGAATGTCTGATTGAAGAATGCAGATATGCGTTAATCCTTAGAAGGGGGTCACCATCCTTGGGGCAAGCTACGTTCATATTTATAAGTTCAAGCATGTCATATACTTGTCGTTAGAATGTTGCACCATGACTATGTCAGAGGGGTATTGATCCTCTTGGAAGTAGCTTGCTTGCTTGAGCTTTTGTACCTCATCACAAATTAGACCCACCAAGGTCAAGGATGAAGACTAGATCTTTTGCTTCGCGGGTCGAGTGGCTTAAAGTTAGTTAATGATGATCTACTTCTATGGAGTTGTCTGGTATCTCAGTAGGTGACCAGGCAAAGACATCGATGCTCTTGGAGAGTCGAGATCGGTGAATCCTTATGCCTTACATCAAAAGTCTCACTAATTAGAAAATTTTTACCAGGCTCATTTATGTTAGTGAGGATCTTGATGGTAGTTTTACCAGTTTCTAGACCCCTTTTTCACTAGTGCTGAATGTACAACGTTCTTTGATCCATGCTCCATACTACACTGAGGAAGTACGTCCTGGGCTACTCTAGGTTTCTAGGAACATTCACGATTTCTTTGTCGGAAGGAAATTTCACCACCATGTGTTATGTTCAATACACAACTCTAAAGCTGTTGAGAAATGGGCGTTAGAAGAATGCATGTAAGTCGGTTGCCTATTCACCGTCAATTAGTCTTCTATTCTGACAAATTAGTTGTCGCCCTTTCCCCAGTTGACTAACGGCCCAATTACAACAGTGCCTCTTTCCATTCACCAGGATACTCATATAGATGGACAGTCGATGCCACCAATTGATTGATTGATATTCAAATTATCAAAATCTGTTTTGAACAAGATGTTATTTGAGTTACCTGTATCAACCTGAAAACTACCTATCTGGTAGTTGTTAACCATCATTATAATGATGATAACATTATTTTAAGGATTCCCTATAAAGAGTAAGTGAGCATAAAAAAAAATGATCGGCGGATGGGGCTTTGAGATGGAAGCAACAACACACTAGTTTTCCGATCAACACCTCTTTCGGTCGGCTATTCTGACCTACTTTCCTCTCTGTATTGTTAGTACTATCCCTACGATGTGGATAACATTGGCTCGGAAAAGACCATCAGAGTCATCTTCCATAGGCAATTTCTCTTGCTGCTGAGTGTGTACATTGAGGGCCACGAGTTCTTTGAGGTTTCCAACCCAAATTAACACTTTAACCATGCTATGAAGCGGCCTGCACTCCTCTATATCATGACCATGGTATTTATTATACTTACAAAACCTATTGGTATTTCTGAAGAAAAGCTCTGATATTCATTGGTGGAGCCTTCCAAAAGTATTCCTTGTCTGAATAGAATCCACTAGTTCTATCATCGAAACCTTAACTTAAATGGATCTTGGCATTCCCCGGTTGCCAGCTGAGTGATCATTCAACTGATTTCGCCTTTGCAAATTTTGGTAGGTCTCTCTATCCCTATGGGATGACTGGCCTCATTTACGCTTAGGGAGTGGTTTGTCTTTATCCCTCCACCCGTCATCCTACAAGTCTTTTGCTTCTCCATCAATGTTCGAGCTTCTCACCTTTTGAAACAAGAGAGTTTACATACTTCTTGGCTAGTATGTGGTTGTTGGTCAACTCTAGGAGTTTAGCCAAACTAATAGGTTTTCATAAACCCAGAAAGTGCTTTAACTGCAGGCACATTAGCTCGTAAGCTCAAAATTCATAAACCCAGCTCAAAATTCCATACTTTCAAATTCTCCTTCCAGAATCCTATAACATAGGCCCGTAAACTCTAATTTTACCCCCGTTTAAAACGTCGTAAGGGCTTTGAATCCTTGTGGGGCTTTTGAGCGCTAGCAAAATGCAACGTAAATAACATCCTGAACTCTCTAAAAAAATTAATAATTTTGACAGAATAATCGTTGAACCACTAGAGAGTTGAATCCTTGAGTGTGATGTAGAGTAGCCGACACTTTATTGTGTTTGAAACTTTGAGAAGACATATAACCGACTCAAGGGATGCAATATGATCAACCAAAATGCTCCGGCCCATGTATGGCTCCAAAGATGGAACCTTAACTTCTAATATGACTACAAAGCTGTGTTCTAACAGATTATTGATGCAAAACAGCGTGGGGCTCAGTTGTTGAAAGATTAGGTTGTTTGAGAGGTTGTGCTATCCCCTCAAACACCTTGAGGGTTAGTTCCGCAATCTGACCCGTCATCCAATCCTGGAGCTCTAGAATTCATTGTGCACTAATTCTTTGGTGAAATCTAATTTAGAAGTTTCTCCTCGGTATGCTTATTCTCTGTGATGTTCTTCTCTTTTTGTTGAAGATAAAACTCCATGATCTCCACACCTTTTAGGATGTTAAATCTAAAATTGTCCTTCGAGTCACACCAAATGGATACTACATTGGTCGGATGAGAAGAATGAGGGAGAATATAGTGGGGAGTGAGAGAATAAGAGATTATGCAACAAATAGTCTTAATTCCTTTCCAATATATTCAACAGTCTTTCCTGAAAGGACTCCCCTATTTATAGATCATAGAGGGTGTCTAGTAAATTACAAGTTTGTTCCTGATTAAATGAGAATGTTATTAATCATTTATAAACTATTACATCTTTGCATATTTGTAACTGTGTTTTTGATTATTTGCCCCTGTTAACCAGTGTTAGTGCTTATTCCTATTGATAACTATTGTTAGTGTTGTTTCATATCTGTAACTGCTCCACTTGGTCAGCTGGTCGTCATTCGGTTCGCTAAGATTCATTTTGTCGGACGATATATATTTGATTGGCTTTCCTGGAGGAACCCTGTATAGAGACCTTATCCATTGTGAATGTTTATTCCGTCAGGTAGATGATATATCATCGTAATATGACGAGAAACTTTCATCAAAGGAATGGTCCCTACCGAGGGTTGGAGCGACCATTGACCTTCTCTGTGAGTGACCAGAATTGGTTGAGGAGCTGATAATACATGGTCATTTCTAGTTCCGCCATACAATGTTTATCGGTTCGGATTCAGATTTCCTTTTGTTCAGCGACCAACTGAAAGAAGTGATACTAGTTGGTTTGATATTTTGGCGGATAATTCAATCTTTTTGTACCCTCCTTGAGTGGATCGTTGGATTTCCTCAAGATTCGTATAGCCAAATTTCCGATATAAAATAATAATAATAATAATAGTAATATAATAATAATAAAATAATAATAATAATAATAATAATAATAATAATAATAATAATAATAATAATAATAATAATAAGATCATGGATAAAATAATAGAAAATAAAGATACGTTTATGTCCATTAATGTCTATAATTTTATTTTTATTTTTATTGTAGATATAAATAATTCTCAATGTGAGTACGTGACACCCAATCAATCAGCTCTGATGGGCTTTTTTACATTGTTTGATTGTTACAATAAATATGATCCATAAAAGTACATTGTAGTATTTTTATATATTTTTTGGAACTACCATTTTAATTTCGATTACTGTTTAACTGGCATACATTGCATTTCAGACTGCGAATGGAAAATGCAGGCAGGAAATGTTTGCGTGGCATCATTTGATTGGTCCTGCAGTGGGATATGCATGTCTGTGGACAAGCTGAAAGATGTCCACAACGCTTGTGGAGAAGGTGATAGCGCCATTTGGAATGTCTCCATATAACATGAAATGATTTTACAATTTATGGATGGATAAACTGCATTTACTTTGCCTGAACATTGTATTTTAGTTAATATGGACCTAAGAATGGTGTGACATGCAATGCCCTCCAATTTATTTTTATTGTGCATCAGTCAATAGTGAATTTATGAATACCACTAAGCTCTTTAATCTTTCGAATATGGACTGGTTTTCTCTCCATTCAACCACTGAATGCAATTGGAGCATTTCAACAAATGAAGATTTTTTTAGATTTTAATAAACTTTAACATTTACTTTAGTTTTTTAAGTCTCATTTTGTTAGCTAGTTTTGATTCTTATTCTTCATGCTTTTTGGTTTGGCCAAATATTATATGTCCAATTACTGAATTTCATATACCCCTATTACAACCATTGAAGAACCTCTTGTTATTTATAGACTTTTTATAGTATTTATTTTGTATAATATGTTATAGCGTCTTATGTTTATAGCTATCTTTTACGTAAGAACATGAATCCATTAATTCACCATTGAGCTCCTCATGTGATCACATTTATTAAGATGTCCGAATTGTTTGGTTTTGATTCATCAAGATTATAAATTGGTACAAAAACTATAATTTCAAACATAGAGGGAAGAACACGTTTATTTTTCAAAAAAAGGAAGATATTGTAAATCCTTGATAAAGTTGCTAAGGAAATAACTGATGAACAAAAATAATTTACGCAAGTGCATATGCTGAACTAATAAATTATAATGAAAAAGTATCATCCTCATAATTATCACAATAGAGGTTTTTATTAATTTAACTACTAATTTTATCACCTTAACTTTTTATTCATTATATTTTGTTGATTTGAATATAAGAAACAATCTACAATTAAATTATTTAAATATGATTTTATAATAAGATAATGAGCATCCTATATTCATTATTTGTTTGTTTTGAATTTTTACAATACTTAAAGATGAAATCTATCAATTTTCTATCAATAGTATTTTTTTTTATCACTTTTGATAACTAGAAATAAAGATCAACATGTCTAATTCAATATATGACTATATGAACTGGTAAGTTGATTGCATTAAACTTTTTCCATTTTAGATTGCAAATTCTTAAATATATAAGTCATCAAGCTACTTCTAATTATTTTTTTATGAATGTGTTAGTATCTGTAGATCATAATAAATTTTAACCAAGCATATCTTTAGTCTGCAAACTCAAACAAATTTGAAGTAAATTGATGAAACTTCTTAACATTCCATAGAAGTAGCATTATTGTTCTATATAAATAGTTGACATGATAATTCAAATAAAATTAGTTCATAATTTTACAAAGAGTAATTCAAGCATATGGATTCATTGATTTAGAATTTATAAAACACATGAAGTTAAGAGATATAACCAAATTTTTATTTGATTTCTCCTCCTTGAGCTCTCTTCTAATCTTGCTTGAAGTCTCTTAAATGCAAGAACACACATCTCTCACTCTCACAATAACCAAGCCTCTCTAAATAACTCATTCTACTGCCTACATACTCTTTTTAATGTCAACAAATGAGCCCACCTATATAACTCCCGAACACTACGTTGATAACTTCCCAACCATCTTGACCACTTATTCATAATGGACTATATCACATCATCATGTTGCAATGTTTCATTAATTGTGTCTGGGCTCCATGTACATTGCATTCTAGCATAATTCAATGTTTGTGGCACAAAGGTGCTTACGGTTAGACTTGAGGCGCTTATTTCTTAGACTTTTATGCTGAATTTTCTTGCTTATAGCTCTAAGATACCCTTATGTAGTGCAATTTGCTTTGTTTTCAAGCTTGAAGGCATTTTTCCTTAATCTTCAAGCATAATAATGTCAATAGTCAGCATTGTGGCTGATACACCTAAAATATATAGTATTTTTATGCACATTTTTATACCTATTTTTAATGATATTGCACTTTAAGGGAAGGTATTTTGTGTTTTTCTTGCAGGTATGATGAAAATGGATGGTCATGATGAAAGGAGCAAAATTGAATCAAATTTGGAGAAAAAATAACAAAAATCAAAATTTTGGCACTAGCGGCTAAGCGCCGCTGGGCCGGCGCTTAGGCGCCACAGTTAAAAATCGAAATTCAAATGAATTTGGCGTCAATTTCAATGGGGATGGGATGCAACTCTTGGTATTAACTACCATAACTTCCTTTGGGTGGCAAGTTTCAATGAAGGGGTGCGTTCCTTGGTAGATACATTGAATCTGGACACATTTTGAAGAGACACCAAGGCACCTTCTGGTTTACTATTTAAAGAGAGTCTTAGGAAAGATTAGGCGAGGCTTTAGTAGGCTCTTCCACTGCGTTTTGAAGGGTACTTCCATTGTTCTTCCACTGCATTGTAAGAGTTTTAATTAAGAGTAGGAGTAGAGAGTAGAAAGGAGAAAAGGGTCGAAGTGAAGTCTTCTTCTTCCCACTTCTTTTCTTTCTTTTAGTTTAGTTTTTATTGAAGTCTGACGTCTGTATTTTGAGTCATCAGAGTTGGGAGACTTGCTCTGAGGAGTAGTTTAGCGAAGAGTCAAAGTTTCAGAGGAACTTCCTTAGTCTTGTGGAGAGGATTTTCAAATAAATGTTTACTTTTAATCTTTTTATTAATACTTTCTTTTGTTTGTTATTTTTCTTATTATTTTTAATTTCAAATCAATGTGTTTTTATATTTTCTCAATGCATTTTGAGTAGTTTACTTTATCTTTTTCTTCTTTAAATGGAGAAGTAATTAATTTATGGAGAATTATTGTGGAAAGTATAAGTGTTTAAAGTTGGAAGAAGTTGTGAAGATTGATTCTGAAAACTTTGTTTACTTCTTTATTTGGCCTGTTAAGTTGTAGAATTTCTTGAGATTATGTAAGATCAAATGCGGTATTGTCTCATAAAAGTTAGTAAGAATCACATGCAATTATATGGGTGAGAATTGTAGTCCATATAATTGAATGTAATATTAGAAGATATTTTTATGAAAGGGAGTAAAATTAGAGGATTTTAGAGTGATAGGCTAAAACCCCCTAATTTGGTTTGAAATTTTGAGTTTTGTTATGAGAAGTTAGCCCCCAGGTGGTGGGAATCGAGGGAACTCTAGAGTGAGAGACTGGTATCTTCCCTGCCTAACCATGTTCAAAATAATAAAAATTTCAAATTAACCTATGTTCTTTATAGAACCAAGTAAGGGTAAAGAACACATTTGCTTCTATCTCGTCACAACAAATTTAAATACTTCCACAACAATACTTTAAGAATTATTACTACTTCATAAAAGGAAAGAAAAAGATATTCTAGTTAATAGTATTTTACATCCAGTGTTATCAGTTCTTATAATTTTAATTTCATTGCTTAATATTTTATTAAAGAAATTTTAAAAGACAAATCAACTTTCAAATCTTTCAAAATCAAGACATACTTTTTCAAAAACAATCAAAGAAAGTAAAAAGATAATTTGCTGATTTCTTTAAAACTTTTCATATTTTCCCAGTGGGTTCGATATCTCGGGACTTAATCTAAAAGTCCTATATTACTTGATAAACAATATGTATACTTGCGTAGTATCCCATATTATAAAATCATAAGTTTCATATTAAATCATCATCACATTTACCGGACAATACCAAGTTTTTGGCGCCTTTGCATTTATCGGGGATCAAGTTTTTGCCGCCGTTGCCGGGGAAAATTAATTTAAATTGCATTTTAAAGTGAATTAAGAAATTTTAAATTTTTACTTTTCTTTATTTTTGTTAGTGTGTTGTGTTTTGTTTTGTTTTATTATTGTATGTGTAGTTCAGGTTCTGAAGGACTTGTGCCTTACGATTCTGAATTAGAAAGAACAATCAGAAAAATAAAAAAAATTAAAAATACAGAAAAAGAAATGGCAAATCATCAAGATCAAAATGTTGGTATCCATCAAGAATTAAGACCTTTAAGAGATTATGTTAACCCTACAGTAGATGAACTTCATGCTAGTATTCAAAACCCTATTGTAGTTGCTGATTCTTTTGAGCTTAAACCTACTATTATCCAAATGGTGTCTAATAATCAGTTTGAGGGAGCAACAACTGAAGATCCTAATTTGTATCTTGCTAATTTTCTAGAGTTGTGTGCTACTTTTAAATATGATGATGTTTCAGATGATTCTATTAGACTTAGACCTTTTCCTTTCTCACTAAGGGATAAAGCTAAAATGTGGTTACATTCGTTAGCACCTAGATCAATTTGAACTTGGGGTGAACTGTCACAAAAGTTCCTTGCTAAATATTTTCCACCATCTAAGACTGCTAAGTTGAGAAATGATATAACATCTTTTTATCAGTTTGAAGGGGAATCAATATATGAAGCATGGGAAAAATTTAAAGATCTCCTCAAGAAATGCCCACATCATGCGATACCAGATTAGTTAATAATTCAAACTTTTTATAATGGATTAGTTGGATCTCTTAGATCAATCATCGATGCTGCTACTGGTGGATCATTAATGTCTAACCATTTTCTGATTCTTATTGACCCACAATTTTTTATTATGATATTTTTAATTTAATTGCAACGGCGCCAAAAACTTGACCCCGCTATATTATATGTATAGAATTTGTAATTGTTTATGTTGTGGATGCTACGCAAGTATACGTATCGTATCAAGTAATACGGGGCTCTAGTGGAGTCCTCGGTTATCGATTCCACAGGGAAAGAGAAAATTAAATAACAAGTAATTTTAAAATAATAATAATAATAAAACTAGTATACGAAAATTTGGAATTCTAAATTTAAGCGCAATAAAGTAAACTAAGTATTCTAATCAGGTAACTTAACTAAGTAGAAAATTAATACGTATTGAAAGTGGAGAAAATTAAACTAATTGCTAAATAAGTCTTAACTATTCAGAAAAAGTATCTTTCCCCTTATTTAGAAATTTAAGTGATCGATGAATTTAAATAGATAATTTTAAGGTATTGTGACAAATAGAGCATTCCTATTCTTTACCCTTTGGTCCGAGTGTAAAGAATATCGACTAATCCTATGTTTGATTACCGAATCCGCGGCTAGGCCGGGAGGATACCGACCGCCACTTCGCAGCTCCCACGTTCCCTCGCCCGAGGGCTAACATCTACACTTCAGCTCTCAAACAATAGGACCAAATTGAATATTTTAGTCCGTCACACTAAAATGCTCAATTCTACGCCCAAGGATATTATTTCCTATTTATTTGCACCCTCCTTCCAAGGCTTTCGAATTCCTCGAATATCAGATGTAATTTTTACTATAGTTGATATTCAACACATTTTAACAAATCAAATGGCCAGTTTGAAAGTAAATTAAGTTTTAAGTAAAAATTATCACAATTTATTAATATATAAAGTACTTCTATTTTTAGTTCATCAAGTCTCTAAATTTCATGACAAGGAGAAAGACTAATAAACTACTCAGAATGCATGGGAACTAAACTAAGCATGGATTTCATTTAAAGTTAAAAACAATAAATACAAATACTTATCTCCATTTATCCCTGCGGTACTTCTCACAGCTCCTTTCGACTCTTCGTTCCAAGACGAGCAAGACTCACTAAAAACTCACTAACTCACTAAATACTCACTAAAGACTCAAAATAACTCACTTATAACACTTCAAGACACAAAAACTGCACTTAATAATTCTTAAAGACTCTCAAACTTAGAACACACCCTAAAAGACACACTTAACACTTAATTTCGGCCTCTATATATAGATGTGAGCAAAGGCCCAAGAGGTGTGTGTTGACCTCATTTTTGATGAGGTCTTCTCTTCTTATTTTTAGTGCTTAGGATCTAGCCTTAGGCTTTTCCTTTGACTATCTTAGAGGACTAGAATTGGGACCCACCTTTTAGAAACTCAAACCACTTCTTAACTCCCTTCAAACTCCACAAACTTGACTATAGACCCCTAATCACCTAGAGGGTTGAAATCAAATGTGGAAGTTTAAGGATGAGTTCCTATAGGACTCTTTGGCCTTAGGACTGCCCTGGGTGGCCTGGTCTGGTGAAGGGGCTGACTTACACACACACTACACTTATACACTACACTTTCACACACCCATACCTAACTTGACCTCCTGACTCATGTAGGTGATTCACATGGATGGTCCTTAACCCCTAAGCCCTCGGCCAGAGGGTTAGGAACAACATAATGAATGCCTCAAATGGGTCCCTTCATGGCTCATGTGGGCTTGATATGGCTTCATGGCTCAACCAAAATGATTTCACTCCACTTACATCCACCCAATCTTCGATTTTCCAAATTTTCAATTTTTGACCCCCGGGACCCTACACCCGCCTAGCCTACCCAAAACCCCTGAAATTACCCAAATTTTTCAAAATTTCCTAAATCACCCAAAATTCCTCAAAATTGATCTTAAACATTTCCACATTACTCAAATTGATCATCCATACCCAAAAATACCAAAAATTCCAAAAATACCTCCCAATACCCTCCAAATACCCAAAATACCCCTCTTGGCCAAAAAATCCAAAAATTCAGAAAATTCCCAGAAAATTCCAGAAAATCCCAAATATTTCCAATTTCATTTTGTCCAACTACACCATGGGCCAATTTTGTCAATTTACCCTACTTTTGTCAAAACCCCCAATTTGACCCATTTTAACCCTAAGTGAACCCAATGTCAAACCAAACCTACCCAATTGACCCAAATTCTGGTCTAATTCAGTTCTAAACTTCAATTCAACATTCCCAACACAAATCTAGACCAAATTCAAGTCCAATTTGATTGACATTTGGATCCAATTTCACTTTTGGCCTTAAAGCCCAATTTGGACCCATGACCCAAACCTAACCCAAACTCACCCAATTCAAACTCCAATTAACCCCAAATCTTTTCTAAATCTTCCTTAACATTCCCACAAATAAAACACAAACATGATTTGCCCAAAATTTAGACCCAAACCCCACTCAAATTTAACCCAAAGCTAAAAGGCCCATTTTTGACCTAAACCCAAACCTAACCCAAATGAGCCCAAACCCCAAAATCAAAGCCCAACCAAAGTCAAAACCTCTTTGAAACACTCCCATAAATATTTCTCAACATTAATTTTACATCAATTTTAACCCTAGCCCAACATTGGCCCAAGTTAGTCCAATTTGACCTACATAGGCCCACTTACCAAATAAATCCAAATTCAAACCAATTCAACCCCAAATCACACTAAATTGACTCCAAGCCCTTCATGGAACATCCCTAAACCAATTATAGCACTTATTTGACAAGGTCCTTCACAAAATCTTCACCCAAATGCCTATCCTAAAATCAAAAATCCCATTCCCCTTAAACTTTCCTAAAAGCCCACTTCCTTCAAATTCAAAAGCCCAAATTCATCCAAAGCCCACATGGCACTTCCCCTCATCATCCATTTAATCAAAATTGCCCCTAAGTTTCAAAGTCATCAATTAAACAATTCCAAATCAAGCCCCATACAAATTCCCATCAAAATATCAAAATTTTCTTAAATCCCTTTTATGAAATTGACCCAAGCTTTTCCCAAGCCAAATGGAGCCAAGGGTGAGCCATTCACAAGCCATATGGAGCCATGAAAGTTTGGCATGTGACCATGCCATTAATGGTAAAAGGAGGGGCTCCTTTCCTAATCTTTCATTAAGCTTTTTTAACCTTATCCATGACACACTCTAAACCATGTTTAGCCACCTCATCATGGATAGAGACCACACCATTCTCTCTTGGTCGACCCAATCGATACTCTCAGCCCAAAATCGAGCCATGGGGAGGTGCACCCAACCCAAACCAATGGGTTGACCAAATTGAAGCCAAAATGACCCCTTCTCCATTCCATTTTAATTCAAAGCCTTTACACATGTCAAACTCCGATTGACTTCACCAACTTCAAGCCCCGGACTCCCCGACCCCGAAGGTGACCCATGCCTGCACGGCCGACCGCTCGGATCGCCGGAAAACACCATGGCCGAGACCTCGGGAGGAGCCAAACTTTGGAATTCCACCTTGCTGAGCCGCCCCATGCCCAATGGCCACAATGGCCGTTCTTCCCATGACCGGAGCAAGCTGATCCCAACCCTCGCCATCCCCGGGAGGCTCTCCAGCCACCTCTATTTAAACCCGACCCCCTCACGGCCATGAAGGAGAGTTACACAAACCTTGCCGAAACTCGCCAAAATTGTTCCAAACCTTCTCCACCCTTAGAGCGAGCTTGATCCCCGAGTGTCAATTGCCTCTAATCCCCACCGACAAAACCCGATTTCTCAACCGAAATTCCACCCAAAACCGGGACACTTCTCCACGAGTGAGCCAATCCCCAAATTGATTGGTTCTACACCTTCACCGAACCGTGGGAAGGTGTCCACCAAGCAAAAGCCCCATCTCCGGAGCCTCCCAGCTTGCTCCAGCCTCCAAGCTTTGTGATCGAGCGTGGTCGAAATCCAACCTAGACAATTCACTGGACCGAGAGACTTCATCTGGAGCTTGCTATGATCCAATCGAAGGTGCAACAACTCTCAGATTGAAGCCACACTTCTCTGAGCAAAGGTATGAGCTAATTCTTCATCCCGAGCTTCTAGAGATTCTCCATTTCAAATGCTTTAATTTCAATGCATGATAGCCGTATAGATGTGTTCGTCTCTTCAAGACGAATCCATAGAGCATAAGAACATGAAAATCCATTGAGTATCGAGTGAGATATTAGGGATTTAGTGTGGACGGCTCTCGGATAAGGACACTTGGGGACGATGAACGGATGTCGTTCATTTAATACACGCGCGGACGGAAGGCCAGGATCGCGTCGGATCAGAAGACGGAACGATACAGCGGGCCCCGGAGCGCCGAGTCGGATGGCGGCGTCGAATGGGAGCTCGCCACGCGGCGTTTTGGAGGCTGCTCGAGGTTGACGCGGCGCCGCGTGGATAAATAGAAAATTAGGGTATTTTTTGATTTATTTAATTCCCTAAAATTCAAAAATTCATAACTTTGTGTAGAAAAATCAGAAAAATAAAATAAAAATACCCTCTTGCTCAGTGAACAGAGGAGAATAATGTGGAAAAGAAATCATTCAATTTCATCAAGTATTTTATTTTTTATAATTTATTTACTCTCTGCATACTTTTAATTCTCCATGCATGTATACAATTCACCATGGCATGAGACCATAGGGCTTTTGAAGCCTCCGAATTTGGGAACATTCCCTGAATTTTCCAAAGTCGAGGCCATCCCTATGAAGAGTTATTGATTTTTCAAATTCATGTTTCTGTTTTGAGTATTTTAATTCCAATAAATAGCATGTTGTGAAATAAATTCTAGGAAAATTTGATGATGTTCCTTATGACCGAGAGAACCCTAGGAAAAATAGGTTTTGAGTTAGTTCATTTAAAACAACCCTAATTGGCTTAAACACCCAAAATGGATCTCTAATTAATTAGAGCTAACCATACATTAAATTGACTTGAAATCAATTCTCCACTAACCTTTAGGATCAGAGAAACCCACCATAAAAATTTGAGGTCAATTGGACTTGGTTAGCCCCACTAATTGGGTTGATTAAGCCATTTAGCCATTTTAAACTTTAAAAATTCATAACTTTCAAAATATCTTTCAAAAATTCACCAAATTAGTTTTGGAGCCTCTCTGATATTAGGGGAATTTAAGAAAATTAAAATTTCAATTTTCTAAAAAGTTGATTTTTAATATTATTTTAATATTTTTAATAATTAAAAAATAATAAAAATCACAAAAATAATAAAATTCACCAAAATGTCAAATTTTGAATTTTAATCACTTAGGAACAAACCCCATATTTCTCTTAGGTCTATTTAGTGAGATATTAAATTTCAAAGCTCTAGGGTAATTTTAAAATTAAAAAAATATGTTTTCTAGCCTTTTCACTAAAATAAGTATAATAAATCATAGAAAAATCAGAAAATTGCAAAAATGGCTTCTATGATTTCCTTGATATCAGAGAGATTTTTGAAAAATATAAAATTCATTTTTCAACATTTATTTTATTTTTAAATTAATTAACACTCCAAAAATTAAAATAATTATAATAAAAATAATATAATTCAAAAAATCACCAAAATTGGTCCAAGTGGTCCTCTGGTCATTAGGAATGTCCCCTAATTTTCTTAAGGACCGAAACTTTCCCTTGGTCATGTTATTAAATTTTCCTTGAAAATCTCTATTTTCTACCAAAAATAATTATATAAATAAATTAAATACAGAAAAACTACATTTTCTCCTCTCATGTCTTTATTGACATATGAGTGAAGTCACATAAAAATTTCAAGTTCATTTGAGTTCAATTTAGTGAGTTATGAAATTATTAAGCTTAAAGGGTAAAAATGGTAATTAAAAAATCTTAATCCTTAATTAAAACTTTAGGTTTAATAAAAAAATTAACAAGTAAAATATTTGATCCTAATCTGATTTGGATGATTGAAATTTAAATAATTAAAGGGTAGAAACCCATTAAACAATTTAAAATGATTAAACTTTAATTAAATAATTGATTAAATTTGGAAGAATAATAAAATTGGAATTAATAAAATAGGGATATTATTAGGAAGAGATTTATTCTTTAATTTAAAAATCCCTAAATTAATTATCTCATTAATATTCAATTCTTAATTAAAATGATAACTCAAATTTAAAATATATTAAAAGAGTTAATAATTAAACTAAAATTAAATTATTAAACTCTTTTTAAAATTTCAATTAAAATTAAAAATAAAATTAAATTAAAAATTAAATTAAATTAAGTAAATTAAATTGGATTAAATTAAATTAAATTAAATCAAAATTAAATTAAATTAAATAAATCAAATTAAAATAAATTAAATAAACAAATTAAATTAAAGCAAATTAAATTAAATTAAATTAAATTAAATCAAATTAAATTAAATTAAACTAAATTAAAAATTAAATTAAATTAAATTAAATTAAATTAAAAATTAAATTAAATTAAATTAAATTAAATTAAAAATTAAATTAAATTAAATTAAATTAAATTAAAATTAAATCAAATCAAATTAATTTAATGTAACATCAAACCAAACTAAATTGAATTAAATTGAATTAAATTAAATTAAAACTCAATTAAATTAAATTAAATTAAATTAAGTTGAATTAAATATAACATCACCAAAGACATAAAGAATTCAAAATAAATCTAAAATAACTTGAACACTATTCCAAATTAATTGAAATTAAACTAAATCACAAATCATTTGAATACCAATTTACCCTCGAAAGCTTTAGTTATCATAACTCCTAAACAGAATATTAAATGAAATGTTACTTCATTTATAGGATATTCAAATGTCCTAGTTCACTGAGCAAGATAACAAAACTTGAGATTCTTGGACGATTAATTCATTTGTATAATTGAATCCATTTGGACTTAAAACAATTCTAGTAATATTGAAAAGATGTTTAAGATTCTTCTTAAACACTTTCTCAATATGATAGGATGTTTATAAGAACAATTGGACTTAATTGTTCTTTGAGGAAGAAAATCGTCCTCAAACCAAAACACAAAGACCTAGACGTCATAGGAAATGACTAGCTATAGGATTAGGAATTTGGTAGAAAACCATAACCCTTCCCTTAGCTTTACCTAGGAACTTGCTTAAATATTCTAATTGTGTTTTAAGTGCGAGCTTGGGATGACGGGAAGACCCTCCAGGTACGCTGTTATGTTATTGCAATTTACTTTCTTGCAATTTACATTATTGCAATTTATTTAATCGCATTGCACTTACGTTTCTTGTATGATAAACAACTGTTGCATGAAAACCCACACCTTTAGGATAGCCCCTAAAGCCGAAACCAAAACTAAATTAAAAGTCATTGCAAGATAAAATTCACCGCCACAACATTTCAAAATATAAAACAACTCAAAATTTAATCACAAACAGAACACAAAACTACAATTACAACTAAATTAAAATGTCCTGTTGGATGATCGGGAATACCTCGGATGATGTAACCTACGTGTTGCTAACGGGATTTCCCACGGTCTAAATGAAAGTGTGGAACTCATTTAGTTGAGTTTAGCAAATTCATCTGGACTAAGTGAATCCGATAAAAATAATGATGCCGGAAGGATGGAACCGTGGGATCTTAACTGGTGTCGTTATAATCAACTTTAAGATTTGTTTTAATTAAAGTATTGAAAACACTTGGAAATTAAGATTTTCTCTAAACCAAAACACTTTTCTCATCTCCTGATTTATGATTTCTAAAACTAAACCTCTGCAACAACAAGGAGCTCGGAGCATGGTGGGCAGCACGGCCATCGTCATCAGCAAAACCCGAATCTACTTCAGCAAAACTTTCCTAGAATTAAATAACAAACCCATAGGACTTCGAGGTAGTTTGCCTAGTGCAACATAAATCCTCAACTCTTCGTTAGGCATTTGCATTGCAAATTAAGCCCTAACCTGGTCTTAGGATTCCTAGGTAGTCGTCCGATACGACATAAACCCTCACATCTTCGAGGCTATTTGTGTGATTTTATCATACAAATATAAGTCCTAATTAATTAAAATTGACAAGATCAAAACATTTAAATAAATATTAGGACTTTCCTAAACTCAAGCCAAACAATAGGATAGTCGGGAAATTACCGAAGTTCACTTCGAATTTGTGATTTCTCCTACTTTTCTTCCTTTGGATTCCCAAAACAAAATGTTCCAAATTTGATCCATTCCCTATTGAAATTCCAAACTTCAATCCTTTAAGAACTTAAACTTTGAAATTCTTGAGAGCAGAATTATTGATTATTAGCGAGAGTTTTCTTAGGTGATTCCCGTCACTTAAGATGTAATTAACTATAGGGGCTTGCCCTTATAGGGAATTTTAAAGAACCCGAGTAATATAAACCCTTCTTAATGCTTTCATATTAAGCGGGGAATTTGTCGGCTTATAAAATTGGTTCGCGGACCAAACGGATGTCACAAATCTTCTAGTTTATTTAATTGAGCCCCACCGATCAAGCGGTGTGTCTATCCTTAGGGATAGATACACGGTTTGTGGTGCGGTGCTCGTTTATATAAACTATTTGGGATGTGAGATCGGTTTAATCTCATATCTTAAAACCTTCAAATTTAAAATTATTTTCAAAATCAAATACTACTTTTCAAATTATTTATTTAAATTAAATTAAAAATTCGCAGACAATTTCTGTAGGCGACCCCTTTTCAAAATAAAACACACAACCTTAAAAAATAATGCCGACAAATTTCTGGCGACTCCGCTGGGGAAAATTCCTCTCTCCATTTTAGTCAAATACTTTTTGCTTTCGAAAATCGGTAGTGTATCCATGTCCCTAATGGATCGAACTACCATTCTTTCCGTTGGAATACTATGTTCATTTCTACCGTGAACAAGTATAGCCAACATTCTCGGATTTAGGAACCACTGTTTAGACACCCCTAAACAGAGAGGTTTCGAGATCCTTTTACCTCATTTCTGAGGTAGGGTGGACCCCCAATAGGTGTTAGTTTAGGAATGATCCTTCGAGTCGAGAAGTCTTGCTTAAGACTCTCTTTTCCTTTCCAACTCTGAATCGGATTCCTTACCTTCTCTACACTTTTGAACATTCCATTCTAAATAAACAAACCCTCTAATAAGTGATTCTTTTAACAAATGATTCCTTCTTATAAATACATGAACAAGAATGAGTTCGGACTCTTTTCAATTCCTTTCTTTTCGTCCTAAAGAAAAGAAGCATAACTTAGGACTGACAACCAGAATCTACCCTACAGAAATGGAAGCCCCAAACCTGATTTTCTCCTTCACCAATGGAATGGACTTCGCTGTCTATAAGGATGAGCTGCCCGAAAATGGGATCATCCGATTCGGACAAGGATTTGAAAACACGAATGTCAAGGTCACCGACGTCTCCCTCTTTGCACTGACGAACAAGGTATCTGAAGCCGAGGAGCCGTCGCTCGAGTTCAACCTTAGGTCTACCCAAGAGTTTCCTCCCCGCAAAGGATCCCGACTAAGAGGAGTATCGCCGTCCGCGAGAGGGTCGTTCTTACTACCCCCACCGGTCTAGTTGTTTCGCACCTACCCCGACTTCCGCCAAATCAAAGGGGAAAGAAATCCGTAACTATGGTAAACCCGTTACCGTGGAGGGTACGGATCTTCTTGTAAGACCTTCGTTTTCGAAATCGGGTCCGGTTCAAAGATTCCGTCACCGACAAGAACCCAAAGAAGAAACAGGTAGAAGGATCGCTAGAGAAGCCGTAGCCGCCGAAATTGCTTTCTGGAGGAAATCCCGTAAGCTGCCGGAATATACACCGCCGCCCGAATACATACCACTCTTGGGAGGAAGCGAGGTTCCATCCCCTCTCCGCCGCAGAGGATGAGGAGAATGTTCCCAAGATTCGTTGCCACATTACCTCGGCCCGCATATTACAACGATAGCCACAAGAAAAGAACTAGAACTACGCCGTTTGCTTGATCGCAAACTTTGGTAGAAAAGTTAGCAAAGAAGGAAAACTGCCCGTATCGGAGATTCTACGAAGGATAGGGCGGGTGCCAGTCAAATCCCGTCTTGGGCCCCGAGTAGAACCCGCCGTCATGACAGAAAAGCCAAGTAAAAGAATGAAGGCTAGTCCGCCTGTCGTAGTCTCAGGATTACAGATTAGGGAGGATACCACCTTCCAGCATTTGGCCGACAGACCATCTGGTCCTAGACCTTCTGCTGCTAGAAGGATGGTATGGCGTCCCACTACCGGCGCGTTAAGATTGAAACGACAGCCCGAGAAAGAAAGTCTCGCCGGGAGGCTGGAATGCGAAGAAAGTGCTACTCGCGATAAAGGGACTCGTGAAAAGGGGACCCGAGCAGCCTATCGCACGACAACCGCAATGACACACAGAAAGCCCCGCTGGAAGATGCCATGGAAAAGTTGAGGACCGATATCCGACGATTGGCAAAATAAAGAGAAGAAAAGTTCGGAGATGAGATTGATTCATCGGAATTCATGGACGACGAATATGCAGAAATCAACATGGTTGAGACACGAGCTTCATCAGCTTCGCAAGGTGCTCCTGCAGCCGCGAGAAGAGAGGAGCCGGACCGATGAGAAGGCGGCTTTAGGAAAAGACGACACGATCGCTCAAATGGCGAAAAGGATGGAAGAGATGGCCGTAGCTCCGGCCACTCTCCGCAGTCAAGTACAACCACAAAGAGAGACACCCCGCGAGGTCATTCACATTGTAGACGGAGGAAAGGAGATTGCATCCGTCAACAGGGATGATCAACCGAAAAGGATACAACACAAAGTATGATCCCAGAAAAGGATATCAAGAACTTGGTGGAACAGCAGGTGCGAGAAGCCTTAGCACAATCAAAGAGCGGGACATCCATTCGGACGGGTAGACCTTACCCAGAAGAATTCGACGCTGTCCAGTACCCAAAAGGCTTCGTACCACCTCTGCTCAAGACCTTCGATGGAACCGGGAACCCCCGACAGCATGTTGCACACTTTCGTGCCAGTTGTTGTAATCGTCGGCGGGAGCAATGCATTGCTCTTCCGACGGTTCGTCGGCGGTCGTCGAGAATCGCCTTCGACCGGTATGCGGGATTACTAAATGGTTCGGTGAAGACGTTCTCAGAACTAGAGAACCTCTTCATCAAGCGATTCGCCGGAGCTCAGCACCACATCATTATAGGTGATTTAGTGGAAGAGAAACAAAGGCCGAACGAAACTTTGGTGGATTACATACTTCGATGGAGGAACTTAAGCATGAAGTGTGAACCACAACTACAAGAACAACATGCAGTCGGCATTTTACTTAAAAGCATTCACGGCCCGATAGCACTTCGCCTCAAAGGATTCACTATTAAGACTTTCGAGAAGTTGTTAAGCAAGGCCGGAAGCTTGCAAGAAGAGGCGAAGCAATTAAGTTTCGCCGACAAGACGGACGAGCGAGCTTCGGTGAAGACCTTCGAAAAGAAATCCGGATTGTTGCGGCAGTTGACAAAGGCAAGCAACCGATGCAAATACCACTGTAACCGGTCGCAAGCAACCACAACGGAATTACCGACGAACCCCGGCCCGGCTATCGACCATCTCCACAAGTATGAACAACCGCCTCGTCCGCAACGTACATTAAGGGAACTTCGAGCGAGAGAATATCCGTTCAAAAATAAAGCGATGCCGAAAATGTTCCGTAGCTCGATGAAGACTCCGCATTTCTAGTCGCCGAGCCTAAGAGACCGGAAGAAGTCAACAAGAAAGGTGATCCCAACTTTTGCCCTTATCACCGGATGCTTGGGCACAAGATAGAAGATTGCATTACCTTTAAAAGTTGGCTCAACAACAATCTTCGGAAAGGAAATATAACAATCCCGAAGGAGTACATGAAGGAACCCCAGAAAGGAGGTTCCGTCAATGTTATCTCAACTGATCCCGTCATTCCGATAGATCCCTATGCGACCGACGATGGATGGACTACCTCCTGGACAAGGTCTTTGAAGAAGATTTTAGACAGCATCCGAACTGCCTCGGTGCGAGCTTCAATTCAGAGTTCGAGACCTGTTAAGCCGGTACTATCACTTGCGATAGAAGAACCACCTCAACAGGAGACGATTGAAGAGAAGAAGAAAATCGACGAAGAAGAGAAGTCCGAGACTCCTAAGGCTAGACTAGGGGCTGCTTATCCTAGGATAGTTGTTTCCGATTCGGGGAGAAATCCCTCGAACCTCTCGATTTTGTATGATTATCCGCTCACTTCGGTGGGATCATATAATGATAAGGGTGATGGCGTTGGCTACGTTTTGACTGTTTCTAACGATTACGTAACTAGCGACAATCCGGATATCGATTTCGACATCAACGACAATTCTCAAATCATACACGATCTCGACGAGCAAAATAACGAAGAGGGCATCCATCAAGGAGGCTACGAGAGTTCAACAAGTAACGAATCTATCTGCGAGTTTCGAGGAGCTCCAGTCACAATAGAGTTAGAGCCTTCAGATTCTGAAGCTAATCCAGAAGAACCTGTCACTCCGATTCAAGAAGAGACACCGACAAGCTCAATACTAGTTTCGGAGGAAATTACAGAAGTCAACTTAAGAAGTGGAAAAGTTCTACCTCCGAGAATGGGTCCAAAGGACAAGGGAAAGCAGGTGGTTGTTCAAGAAGAACCAACCCCAGCAGAAGAAATACCCATTCGAGAAGAAGCCGAGACACATGGAAATAAAGTGGACTACAACGTGCTAGCCCATCTTAGGAAACTACCGACCAAGCCGAGCATCTACGACGCTCTCATCTTATCAAAGGAGATGAGAGAAGCTCGATCAAAGCCTTACTTGATCCGGAAATTTGCTTAGCTCAAATGGCCGGAGATTCCTTAGATGAGGTTTGTTCGTTAAAGGAACAACGAGGTGTTACCTTCACGGACAATGACCTACTACTTGGGACGACAGATCACAACCGACCGTTGTACATTTCGGTTACAATTGGGAAGTTTACGCTCTCGAGTATTGGTGGATCCAGGAGCATCAATCAATATAACGAGTCTTCGAACGCTAAGCATACTTGGAAATTGATGCTCGTGAGCTCGAAGCGTACAAAATGTTATTAAGATGATTCAACCGAGAAAGGAGAAAGAGCCCTCGGGTCAATAACGCTACTAATGAAGACCGGTGACTTAGCAAAGACAACCGCAAAATTTCACATAATTGATTCGTAAACATCGTTCAACGCCTCTACTCGGGCCGACCATGGATACATGAAAATAGGATGGTACCATCATCTCTACATCGTTGCATTAAATACTACGATGGAGGGGAACGAAGGCATCAAAGGTGACTTGCAACCATTCTCCGTACATGAGATTGGAATCCATGAAGATGCAGCTTATTATGCACCACCGAAGAAAACAATCTTCTCCAGAGATACAGTAATAAATGAAGCAAAGAAAGTTCGGGACAACGAAGAACCTGAAGTTCTAGTCCAACAGTCACTCACCACTCCCTTCCGGCGAGATGGTGAAGGTTTCTCCACAACTCGCATCCGAGGTCGAGGCCGGGGACGAGGTCGTGGTAGAGACGTTAGGACGAGTTGGACGAGGAAACCACCATCAATGTTGATTGGGAAGATAGTTCTGAAGAAGAAAAAGAAATCAAACAAGAAGCTACAATAAGTCAGAAGAAGCCGCAATTCAAGATCTCTCTCGAAGATGAGAGGAACGAAGAATACAAATCAATGTACGAAAAGATTAACCACTACGTACATACTATGACCCTAACCCTGATCCATTTTAACAAGATCGAGGGTATGGTGGTCAAAGAGATACGTAGCGACGGTGCAAGGCCAATCAAATTCTACCGTGGTGCTACTTCCTCCAAAACTGAAAATAATGTACAATTCGAAGATGTCACTTCATCAGAATTAATGGAATTACCTTTTGAGTGGTACTCTCCCTGTGTCCAAAATTTAATTCAACGTGGTTTCTTACCTCGACAATGGACAAAAGGCCAATCACAACATTTTGAAAAATTATGGAATAATTCCGGTCGTCCACCCAATTCAAAGCATGGTCTCGGGTTCGGCACAGTAGGGTCAGTTGACGATACTGAATTTTGCTTGGTTGTCACTTGCGAGTCCAATGAAAACTGCATGAAAACTACAGATGAACTCGAAGATTTACAAATTGGAGACGCTCCACCAGAATTCGAAGAAGAAATTAAATCTAGAATAGATGAGTTAACGGAAGTTAACTTAGGTACTAGCGAAGAGCCTAGACCTACCTTTGTTAGCTCCTTACTCAATAAAGAAGACACCGAAGAAATAATTAAGTTATTAATGGAATTTAAAGACTGTTTTGCTTGGAACTACGATGAAATGCTAAGATTAGCTCCAGAGGTTGCAGTCCATAAGCTAGGAGTGGATCCTACTTCGTCCCGGTCGGACGAGGTCCCGGAAGAATGCGTCTAGAAATCGAACAACAAGTCATAGCCGAATTTAAAAAGCTAATAGACACTAAATTTGTCTGTGAAGAACAATAACCGACTTGGTTAGCCAATGTGGTGCCGATCGAAAGAAGAATGGTCGGATCGGAATTTGTGTGGACTTCGAGAGATTTGAACAAGGCATGTCCAAAGGATGAATTCCCTCTACCGATCCCGGAACCGATGATCGACATTGCTTCGACACATGAAATATTCTCGTTCATGGATGGATCTTCGTGATGCAACCGGATAAAAATGGCTCCGAGAAGATGAAAAGCTTACAATATTCGGGACACCGATCGGAGTATTTTGCTACACGGTGATGCCATTCGGACTCGAAGAACGCAGGAGCAACCTACCAAAGAGCAATGACAAGAATTTTTGATGATCTCATCCACAATCAAGTCGAATGCTTACGTGGACGATGTGGTCATCAAAAGCAAAGTAAAGGACAACCACTTGTATGATTTGAGAATTGTTTTCGAACGGTTAAGACAATTTAACCTTAAGATGAATCCCTTAAAATGCGCCTTCGGCGTCACCTCCGGAAATTCTTAGGATTCGTTGTCCGACATCGTGGAATTGAAATCGACCCGGAAAAGATTAAAGCTATCTTAGAAATGCCGCCTCCCAAAACCTTAAAACAATTACGATCTTTTCAAGGGAAGGTCGGCATATCTCCGACGCTTTATCTCAAACCTGTCAGGTAGGTGTCAGCCTTTCTCGGCACTAGTTAAAAAGGACGCCAAATTTATTTGGGAAGAAAAATGCCAGAAGGCCTTCGAGGACATTAAACAATATTTAATGACACCTCCTGTCTTAGCAGCCCCAGTCTCAGGTAGACCGCTGATACTTTACACCGCGGCTTTAGACGACTCTCTCGGAGCCCTGTTAGCCCAGGTCAATGATGAGGGTAAAGAAAACGCTCTTTACTACTTAAGCCATCGTTTACTTCCGACGGAAGTAAGGTATCCCGCAATCGAAAAACATTGTTTGGCCCTGATCTTCGCCGCTCAAAAGCTCAGGCACTACATGCTTTCTCATAAGGTCAACCTAATCTCGAAGTTTAATCCATTGCAATACATGATGACTCGTCCAACACTTTCGAGCGGACTTGCCGTATGGTCAATGATATTATCGCAATTCGATATAACTTTCGTGCCTTTTCGTGCCGTAAAGGGACAAGTCTTAGCGAACTTCCTCGCAAGCACACCCTTTGCTCGGCGAATCTCCTCTCAATGATGATTTGCCGGATGAACAAATAATGAGCCTAGAAGACCCTGATGATCGACGTTGGGAATTATACTTCGACGGAGCATCTTCAGCACACAAAGACGAAGAATCGTAGGTGATAATGCTCGGTAAGGCAGGAATCGGGCTAATCTTTATAACACCGGAGCGGGGGATGTTAAGATACTCCTACCACTTGACAGAACCATGTACAAACAACGAAGCAGAATACGAAGCCATCATAACGGGACTGGAATTAACTATTCAAATTTGTACGGGGATTCGCAGTTAATCATCCAACAGATCATCGGACAATACGGAATTTTAAAGCCAAGACTCGAACAATACTTCCATTATGCCATACAAATTGTTGGAATGATTCCAAATGTAACGATCTACAAAATTCCCGTAAAAGAAAATGCTTTAGCGGATGCTTTAGCCCGTCTCGCAAAAGAATTTGCCTCGTTTGCAAGATGAATCGATGGAAGTGTCGGTTCACGGACGTCGAGTCCTATCACGACTCGACATAGACACAATACACAAATCGAAAAAGAAAAAGAATCAGTTGCAAAGCAGTGACGTGAAAACACGAAGATTGGCGACAACCATCGATGAGACTACACCGCAAATAGGAAAGCTACCAGACGATTGGTCGCTAGCCCATCGGATCAAGAAAAGAACTTCGTCTTACGCATTAATAAACAACACACCTGTACGAAGGTCTTTTCGATCAAATGTGGCTAAGGTGCCTAAGCGGGTCCGAGGCCCGTGAAATTGTTAAAGAGGTACATTCGGGACTCGTGGCGCTCACTAGCCGGGTCCAAAGATGAAAATAAAAATTAAAAGATTAGGGTACTACCGGCCCTCGATGATGACCGACCGCATGAAAATCGCCAAGAGCCGTCATCAATGCCAAGTGCACGGAGTGGTTCTACACCAACCTCCAAATGTGCTACATCCGACAATTGCGTCGTGGCCATTTGAATGTTGGGGCACGTATATAGTGGGTCCAATAGAACCACCATCTTCAAAAGGACATCGCTTCATTCTTGCGGCTACGGATTACTTTTCCAAGTGGGCAGAGGCGAGCTCCACTCAGAGAAGTGAAAGCACACCACGTGCTACGCTTTTCAAAAACCAAGTTGTCTACCGTTTCGGGGTGCCGCGCAGATCATCTCGTATAATGGGTCAGCATTCGAAGCACGCAAATTAACAATTTTGTCGGAAGACACGGAATCGACCGGCGATACTCAACAATTTACTACCCAAGAGCAAACGGCCTCGCCGAGGCTTTTAATAAAACTCTCGTTCAAATCTTAAAGAAAACCTTGGACGATAATAAGAGAAATTGGCACGAGAAGTTGTTAGAAGCCTTATGGGCCTACCGGACAACCTTCAGAACTCCTACTCAAGCTACACCTTACGCTCTGGTGTATGGGTCCGAGAGAGTGTTACCTTTAGAGGTTCAGCTTCCTTCACTCAGAATTGCAGTTGCAAATAAGATCACGAAGGAAGAGAACGCCAAATTACGACTAGAAGAATTAGAAAGCTTGGAAGGGAAAAGACTTGCAGCGCAGCAGAATTTAGAACTATACTAAGCTAAGATGGTTCAAGCCCATGACAACCGGTCCGCCCAAGAACCTTCAAAGTTGGTGACTTAGTTCTCGTTCTCAAGAGACCTATTCTTGCACATCGCAAGATAGGAGGAAAATTTGAACCCACTTGGGAAGGACCGTTTGTGGTTGAAGCAGGTATACTCGGGAGGTTCCTACCGGTTAGTGAATTGCCGGGAGAACGACATATGCTTCCGATTAACGGACGATACTTGAAAAAGTATTACGCTACCTGATGTTTCGAAGGAATGAATTCTTCATCCCTAAGAAACACGGGCGAAGTAATTACTTATGATTGGGTCCGAACCCGAAAAATAATAAAATGTGCTAAAATAAATAAAATCATGATAATTAAGTTTTCCTTGTTTTCTTTTCCAAATCAAAATCTCTTCCCTGATCTTATCCTGCTTCATTCCTGTTAAATTCAAAAATATAAAAAAAAAGAAAAAAAAAATGTGTCTTTAATAGCAATACGTAACTGAACGGAAGTACAGAGATCACCGCTCATACACTTCACATTCACAACATACACACACGCATCTAATTTGACCACCGAACTCTTTGGAAACTCATGTGGGTAGCCCGGCCCTAAGTCTATGGTAAGTGGGTGGGGACCAACACATAGAGGACCAAATGAGTGTGAACCTTCATCTATAACTCAATTTAAACCATTACATCATGCTCACTTTGAAGCCGTCTTCGAATCTCCAAAGTTTCGATTTCGGCCCCCCGGCCTCCCAAAATTCATAAATTACCCAAAATTCTTAAAATTCACCCAGAAATTCACCAAATTCCCAATCATTCCAAGATGTTCATACCCTCAAATTGACCATTCATGACCAAAAATTCCAAAATTTCCAAAAATACCCCCAATACCCTCGAAATACAAAATACCATTTTTTAAAAAATTCAAAAAATTCAAAAAATTCTCAAAAAAATTGCGAAGAAAATCCTAAAAATTCCCAATTCCATTTTGTTCAACTACACTATGGGTCAATTTTGCCAAATTAATACACTTCCAGTCAAAATCCAACTTGGCCCATTTAACCTAAAGGTGCTAAACCAAACCCAATCTTGACCCAATTGATCCCTATTTTCATCAAATTCAATTCTAAACCAAAATTCAACATCCCAAATATCAACATGCAAATTCAAGCCCAATGTGACCCTCCATTTGAATCCAATTCCACTTGAAATCCAAAATCCCCAAATTGGTCTAAATAACCCAAAACTCTTAAAGTGAGCCAATGTCAATCAATTCCTCCAAAATAACAATTAAAAACTCTTTATAACACCTCCTTAAACTTAATTGGATCATCAATTGCCCATAATTTGAGATCAGGTCTTACCCAAAATCCATTGGAACCAAAACCTCCCCATTTTGACCCAAGCTAGACACATGTTCTAAATCCACCAAATTGACCCCTAAACCTTCTCAAAACCATTTTATGTCTTCATGAAAGTTCTTCGAGACAACCATATCTACATTGACCTAAGAAGATCTCGGAACTCCATTCCCACTCGAGCCCAATCTAATTTAACCCGAACTTAACATGGTCCAAAATAATCAAAAATCCAATCCATGCCAAATTGAACCTCCAAATGAGCTGTAAACCACTTTGTGTCTTCATGAAAAATCTTCATCACAATCCTATGAACAATATTGATCAAGAAATCTAGACATCATTCTCACTCAAACTCAAGTTATGTTAGCCCAAACCCAAATGAATCTAATTAAACTAATAATTCAAATTAAATCAAATTAAAATCAAAATTAATTAAATTAAACATCATGACACCCCTAAAATAGTTATATATATATAGTAAAATATATATCTTACATAAATAAAATAAAATAAAATAAAATAAAATAAAATAAACAAAAAAATCTTCCCTCATCCATCACTTCCATCACTTCTCCCTCACTTCTCCCTCACCCTACATGCCACCTCATCCACATCCTCACCTCCACCATAACTACTTCTCACCTCCTCCACACCTCCACCTCACCACTCCCTCACTCCCTCATCTCCTTCCTAGCCATGAGCCTCCTCCATAAATCCCCCGATAAACACTCTTAAACACCTCTTACACACTTACACTCACTTACTTCACCATTCCAATTTCTCCCAACTCCTTAGCCGTGAGCCTCCCTCTCCTCTTCTTCTCTTCCTTCTAAGCTAGCCACTTCCATCCAATTCCCAACTCCTCCCTACCCGTGAGGTCTCCACTAAAGGGGCTTCCACAAGGTCTTCATCTCTGACAAAAGCTTCTTGAGGTTCTTCCATCACCTCCTCCAAGCTAAGGTAAGTTGCTCCCCCTCTCTTTTATTTTGTGAGTATTCTAGCTTCAAAAAAAAAAAAGAAAAAAAAACAAAACAAAAAAATTCTTTCCTATTTTCATGTTTAGTTTAAAGTTGTTTCTTCTTGCATGCTATATACAAATTTCTTCCTTTATTTTCATGCTTTGTTTTAAAATTTCTTCATGCAAGCTATATACATGTTTAAATCTTTATATGCTTAGGTTTAGGAATTTTTTTTTATGCAAACTCATTTAGCTTTTAAATCTTTCATGTTTAGCCCTAAATTTCCCTTTCATGCAAATTATCTAGTCTAGCTTACTAGTTTAGTATTTACAAAACCACCACCTAGTTTCACTAACTTAAAAAAATAAATTTTTAAATTTAAAAGAAATGAACATAACATAATGAAAAAGAAAAGAAAAAAAAAAAGAAAAAGAGAAATGTAACATAAAAAAGAAAGAAAAATGAAAGAAGAAAAAGAAATAAAAATAAAATGTATGAATAACATAACTTTACATATATGCAAAATAATAATAACTTTAAATAAAGAAAAGGATAATTTAGGAGAAAAAATGAAAAGCTTTATAAATAGATAAATAAATAATAAAAATGGGTAAATAAAGCATCATTCTTTTTTAAAATAATCTAAATGAAAATACACATGTAAATAATAATTTTAAGAAATAATAAATTAATATAAAGGATAATAATTTAAAATAAAGAAAAAGAATAATTGAAGAGAGAAAATGAAAAGTCTTATAAATAAATAAATAATAATAAAAATGATAATAATAATTAATGTAAATTAATAACATAAATTAATAATAATAAATCAATAATATTTAAGTAATTAAAATGTACATATAATTAATTAAAAATAAAATAACTTATAAGGAATAATAAAATAAATAAATACATATATATATAAATTGAAAATAATTTAAAATAATATAAATGAATAATGAATTAAATTAAAATTAAATAATTAAAATTAAATAATAATTAAATTAAATAAATTAAATTAAATAATAATTAATTAAATAAAACCAAAAACACTTAAATAAATAATAGTTTAAATTAAATTAAATAAATTAAATAAATTAATTAAATTAAATAAATCAAAATTATATTAAATTAAATGATGATGTAAATAAATAAATAATTTAATATTAAAATTAAAATTAATTAAATAAATTAAATAAAATTAAAGTTAAGTTAAATTAAATTAAATTAAATAAATAATAAATTAAATTAAATAAATTAAACTAAATTAAATAATAATAAATTAAATTAAACTAAATTAAATAATAATGCAAATAAATGATAAATTAAAATGAAATAAACTAAATTAAAGTAAATTAAATTAAATAGTAATTGTAAATAATAATTAATTAAATTAAATTAAATTAAAAATAAACGATAAATTAAAATAAAACAAATTAAATAAAGTTAAATTAAATTAAATTAAATAATAATGTAAATCATAAATGAAATTAAATTAAATTAATTAAATTAATTAAATTAAATTAAATAATAATGTAAATAATAAATGAGGAAATTAAAATTAAATTAATTAAATAAATTAAATTAAATTAAATATATAAATAAATTTTAAGTTAAATTAAATTAAATTAAACCAAATTAAATAATAATAAATTAAATTAAACTAATTTAAATAATAATGCAAATAAATGATAAATTAAAATGAAATAAACTAAATTAAATTAAATTAAATTAAATAGTAATTGTAAATAATAATTAATTGAGTCAAATTAATTAAAAATAAATGATAAATTAAAAAATAAAACAAATTAAATAAAGTTAAATTAAATTAAATTAAATAATAATTGTAAATGCTAATAAATTGAATTAAATTAATTAAATTAAATAATAAAATAAATTAAAACTAAAATAATAATAAATAAATATCAAGCTAAAATGCAAAATAAAATAAATAAATAACAATTAATTAAATAAATAATGATAAAGTAAATAAATCACATAAGATAATAAATAATAAATTAAATAAACCATAAAGATAACAATAATTTTAATTACACATAAAAGATAATAATTTTAAATAACATAACAACACATAAATAATAAGCAATAACAAAGAATAATAACACATAACAACATAAACAATAATAACATAATAAAATGATAATATATAAATAACACAACCATCACAAATCACAACAACAACAACAATCCCAACACAACAACAATCCCGACAACAATACAATGCCAACACGATATATGATCGAACCCTAGGATAGACCTCTGGAGGCATGGTTCATTTTTTTCCTTTTTATAAAGACCCACACAGGAAATCACAACAAAATAAAGATATCCTTATGCTTAGTGAATGCATGAATAACCCAGAATTTACCCGATACCCACATAACCTTCCTAATTCATAATACAAACTCAAAATCCCTAGTTTGAATCTCGGCGCAAAAGCAAAAGCAATCGAACTCAGCCACATGGCTTCAGGCAAAACCCAAAACCCAAACCCAGAAACCAAAACCAAAACCAAATCTAAAACATAAACTCAAACAAATCTTCACAGCACTCCCATAAGTCCAAATCAAACTACCGGTTACCACCAGAAATACAAACCCAAAATTACCTAACCGATACCCTTTGACCTACCGAGCAATGTTGTGTTCATTTAAGCATAAGGGTATAGGTAGGGTGGTGTTAAGCAACATAATAAGTCTAAATGAGCCCGAGACTTTTCATCAGAATATGAGGAGAGCATGGACACTGCATCCTTCTTTGGTGTTTGGATACCTGCGAGTGCAATAAACTTAATATGTACGCACGAAACCATCCTCCAGTTATTTAACAAAGTTCATTGAAACACAACATAGGAATTCACACAGACATCATAGGACTTGGTAGACAACCAGGATCTTAACATAGACATCATAGGATTGAGTAGATACTTCTTGTTAGTTCTACTTCATTGTTTTACGGCATGCTTTGTTTACGCAGAGTATAAACAAATACATGTGATACAATACTAAAGTTTGTTCAGGAATGACAAAGACCCCTCCAGGTCCGCTTTTACTTTATTGCAATTTACCTTATTGCAATTTATTTACCTGCACATTGTGTTTTACTTTTTCTTGCATGATAAATAAGATTGTTGCATGAAAAGCTGAAACCTTTAAGATAGCCATGGCGAAACCCAAAACTAAATTAAAATTCATACAGATAAGATTATGCATACAATATTTCAAAATATAAGACAACTCAAAATTTAATCACAAACAGAACAACAAAAATTACAACTTTGACTAAATTAAAACGTCTCGTTGGATGATCGGGAATACCTCGGATGATGCCTTCTACATGTTTCTAACGGGATTTTCCCTTTGAGTCTAAATGAAAGTGTGGAACTCATTCAGTTGAGTTTAGCAAATTCATACGGATTCAGTGAATCCGATGAAAATAACGATGCTAAGTTGGCGAATTTGTGGGATCTTAATCGGTTCTGTTTAATCGACTTTAAGATTTGTTTTAATTAAAGCACTAAAATATTTGGATTCTAAGACTTTTCTAAACCAAAACACTTCTCTCATCTCTGATTTATGATTTCTAAAACTAAACCTCTGCGACAACAAGGAGCTTGAAGCATAGTGGGCAGCATAGCCATCATCGAGCAACAAAACTTGGGTCTACATCAGCAAAACGTTTCTTAGAAATTAAATAACAAAGCCGTAGGACTTCGAGGTGGTTTGCCTAGTGCAACATAAATCCTCGGCTCTTTGTTAGGTATTTGCATAGTTGTCTTATGTAGATAAGCCCTAACCGGTCTTAGGATTCGGTGTAGTTGTTTGGTACGACATAAACCCTCACATCTTCGAAATTTTGTTTGTATGATTGTGTCATACGAATATAAGTCCTAATTAATTAAAACAATGAGAATGAAACATTAAATAAACTCCCAAATCGAAGCGAACAATAGGATAGTTTGGGAAGTTTCAAAAAGATTCTTCTTGGATCTCCAGCTTCCCTACTTCTCTTCCTTTGGACTCCTGAAATAAAGCACTCCAAATTTGATCCATTTCACGATTTAAGAATTTCGAAATCCGATTGTTTGAAAACCTTAAACTTTGAAATTCTTGAAGCAAAACCACTTGATCATTATCGATAGTTTTCTTAAGTGTCTTCGGACATTTAAGATGTAATTAACTATGAGGGCTTGCCCTTATAGGGAACTTTAAGAACTCGGAGTAATATAAACCACCAGCAATTCCTTTATATTCGCAGTATTTTATCGGCTTATAAATTGGTTCGCGGACGAACGGATGTCACAAATCTTCTAGTTTATTTAATCGAGCCCCATCATCAAGCGATTATTGCCTATTCTTTGGGATAGATACACGGTTTGTGGTGAAATGCTCGTTCACGCTATTTGGGATGGCGAGATCGGTTTTGATTTTATCTTAAAATTTTCAAACTTAAAAATTATTTTCAAAAAATCAAATGCTACTTTCCAAATTATATACCTAAATTAAATTTTACAACCTAAAAAAAATACAGGCAGCTTACGGCGCTCATTTGGGGATTAGTTCCTCTCTCCATTTTGATCAGATGGTTTTGCTTTCATAAATCGGTAGTAAATCCATGCACAAGTGGATCGAACTACAATACTAAGTTGGCCTTGCTTCCTCATTTCTTTCTTGGGCGAGCATAGTCGGCTCTTTTGAATTCCGGGACCGTCCCCGTTTAATCACCTCTAAACGAAGTGGTTTGGGAATCCTTAGGGTTTTCTTTTGATTTTTGTGGGGTCGGACCCCTGATAGGTGTGTTGTGTTCGAGATGCGTTATGAATTCAGCCCGGAAGTGGTCGTGAATTTCATTTTTGTCATGTCTCTCGGATTTGATTTCTTTATGTTAAGGACAAACCAAATCTCTACTCTCGTACCTTTTTGTTCAAATCCTGAAATTAAGCAAACATTGTTAACAAATGTAAAAAAAAAATAATAATAAAATAAAATAATAATAATAAAATAAGGTGAAAGCACCAAAATAAAATAAATGATTACAAGAATAATGTACATAAATTAAATCCAAACAAAAAAAATTTATAAAAGAATTGCCCGGTTATAGTACAAGTGCGGTCACTTGAGTCTTCTAGTTGAAACTGCAAGACACCGGGCCAATTCTTGACTTCAGAGAAATTCTTTAAATGCCGAGACGATGTCTTCGCCAAAAGTTGATCTTTTCTTTCGCCTCCGGAGTTAAGTTCGCCGTCAATAAAGAGATGAGAAATTTGCTGAGTTGGTGGTCATCAAATTCGGATGAGGTTCGATGATGTTGAAGCCAAGTTCGGGGATGTGGCCATTGCGGTCATCAAAGTCTAAAATGAGCAAGTCAGTTGGCCTTTATTGTAACGTTCAACATGAAGTGTTGAGGAATTCCCTGCCATGCCCGAAAGAAGGATTGGATCGAAAATAACTCGAAATGCCATTGGGAAGTGGTCACGAGAGCATTTCTGCTCTTGTCGGATTTGCTACCGGCTTGTACCCGGTCGCTCCGCTAACTAAAGGAAAAGATATTCTACATGAGAGAAAAGTCGATCGATGCTTGTGTTTTGCCATCTTCTAAATTCGAGATTGAGTCCGATTCGAAGCCCTGTCCTACGAATGAGAAGACGAGCACGGAATGGAAGCACAATCGGGGAATTCGAAGATCAAGCAGGCTGCGACAACCGTATCGATGCGAAGAACGAGTTGTTCCGGTTGAGACCATGCAGATAGATGGGAGACGAAGTCCGACAATAAATCAATGATTAAGCGAGGTATACTGGATTCGAAGAGGAGTCGGTGTCGCGGATATTCCGTTACTTGATAAAGATGCCGAATTCAGACTACGGAGCCAAAGAAACCAAAGGAGGCCGACAAGAAAGATCACCCGATGTATTGCCCATACCACCGAATGCTCGGCCATACCATGGAAAACTGCTTGACTTCGGGGATTGACTCGAGAAGAATTTGAAGTGGAAATGTGATAACTTTGAATGAGTACTTAAAAGAATTTGAAAAAGGTTCTGTAAATACAATTTTGGGTGATTCGTGACTTCTACACGACGACGCCATTTTGCTCGAGGGAATAAGTGATGTTTCTCGAAAACCTTCAACTGACCTTAAAAGGTATCAAAGGGAGAGTCGATTGAGACCTTTGTGGAAAAACTCCTAGGCGCGTTGCACGAATGTAAAAAGGAATCGAAAAGAATGCGAAGATGAGTACAACCTAATAGGTTACGTGGAGGGCAAACTCATAGAAATCAGGATCGTTGAGACTCGAGCCATGTTAAGCTGCGGTGACACTCCTCTTCGTGAGGAGGACACTGCGGATGAGTGGCGAAGGGCCTCCGATAGAAAGATGAGATTATAAGCTGTCTTGAGAAGAATGTTGAAGAAATGACGGCTGCTATGACCATAATGCAAGGACAGTCTCACTTACGGCAAGTGGCGTCCCGGAATAAGCCGACGGAGGAGATTGTCCATATCACCGACGAAAGAAGAGGGAAGTCGCTCTGTAAACCGGGATGAACCCGCCACAGAAAGATTCGTCTCGAATATGATGCCGAGAGAAGACATTAAGCGGTTGCTCGAACGAGCGGATATAGGAAGCCTTAGCCCAATCGAAAGGGGCGCGTCAATTTCAAGGGTAGACCCTACCGGAGGAGTTGATGTCATCCCATATCCCAGGGTTTCGTACCACCTTTGTTGAAGACTTTCGACGAGTTTGGAAAATCTTGTCGGCACGTTGCACATTTCGGGAGCAGGATTCTTTGCAACGTGGGGGGTAGTGAGGCATTACTATTCCGACGGTTTGTGAGCGACCTTTCGGAGATCGCCTTCGGCGGTACCGCGGCTTGTCGAACGGTTCGGTGAAGACTTTTACATAAAATGGAGAATCTTTTTGTCAGCGTTTTCTTGGGGTTCAACACCATGTCACTATAGGCGGTCTTGGCGGAAGAGAAGCGGCTTCGAGATGAAACTTTAGTGGAATACATCACAACGTTGGAGAAATCTCGGCATGAGATGCAAGCCGATTGCAAGAGTAACACACGGTTGAAATTCTTTTAAAATTGTTACGGTCAGTTGGTCTCTTGCTCGGGGATTCCTGATGAGACATTCGAGAAGTTACTTAACAAAGCCGAAAGACTTCGAAGAAGTTAAACAATTTGGTTTTCTTGAAATGACGAACGCGAGCTTGACAAATGTATTCGAAGGAATCGAGAAAGTTCTTGTGGTTAACGAAGGAAAAGCGACAATTGCAAGTACGGGTTGAACAACATCAGCGGACCTTCCAAACGTCCCGGGCGAGCACCCGGCAATCCTTTCAGCAAAGACTTACGGACGAATGAGAAAGACAGGTTCAACAATGGTTGCTCGAACAAACAATGTGTACTCTTTTAAAGACGAAGCGACGAGAAAGATGTTTCGCAATCTAATCGAGAACCACAGGTTCGATTTACCCTGAACGGAGCCGGATGAAATCGACGAAGGACATCAGGAATCTTGGTCCGTACCACGGAGTTCGTTGGACACACCATAGAAGAGTGTCGCAATTTCGAAAGAGCGGCTCGAAGAGAATTCGAAATGGGAACGTAACAATCTAGGAAGAATATTTGAAAAAGAACACGAAAAAGGTTTTATCAATATGATTTCGGTCGATCTGTTGTTCTACTTAGTGACTCTGCGTAATTAACAACAAAGAAGACACTTTTTGACTACCATTGTACTACTTCACCAATGTAGGGGAAATTTACCGGGATTGATGTCGATCTATCACATCCCTCACCTAGCTTATGAATGAAAATGAACGGAAAAAAGTTTTTTTCGAGTGTTAAAATATTTGATTTAACAAAGAAGTTGGATATTTTTATAAGACGGTAACTTGGAAAGGATGAAATTAATGCACTAATAATGAGGTTACTTTCTTTAAGGAATTATTTGAGTCCTAAGTAACTTTGAAATGAAATAGTGTGGTTGAAATACGAGTAATTAATCCGGAAATATCAAGAGTCTTTTAATTCAAAATCTTTATAGGAAACCATGCCTTTGCCCAGGATACGGTAATTCTCAGAAAATAAAATGAGCACAAAAAAGTGTTTCGAGGAGAAGCAAGGTAAGCACACAGTAAGTGGTGTCACAATGCAGACATTCAAAATCTTTAACATGTGCTCACGGATATAGTAATCACCTTGATAAAAGAAGCAGCTCGTATATAAGAAAAAGAAATCGTAGCTCCACTGAGAAGAAGCTTGAGCGAGCATATGTCAAAAAATTAGTGTCTTAATCATCCCCCGATTAATAAAACTTGAAAGACACCTTAAGAAGTTCTATGATATTATGCTTTGAAGAGAGTCAAGTGATTTTATGTCTTTTAGTCGGTCATTAATTGAATCGAAATATCTTTGGACAATGAAAAAATATTTCTATCGCATGAGCATAAATTTTGAATCTGCTTAGGCCCCGAAGAAAGAATTAAAGAAATGGGCTATGTTATTAGCAATGGAAATTCGAACTTTGAAGTCATGCCTTTCAATACGGAAGGATACAAATCCAACATCAATTCAAAGGGCGTCAGAAGCGGCTTCGCAAAGACCTTTAAACAATCCTCCTAAATCAACGGTAAAAAGTGATGATGGCTAAAACAAAGCTACGAAGTTTGTCTCTTCGGTTGTCGTGTACGTAAGTAACATATCTTTGTAGGTACTTGAAAGAATATAATTCCAATAGTACCTCGAAGAGTAGGTCATTTCTAAAATGTCTTCGGTCGATGGACGATATCTCAAGGAGAAGCTGTGCGTCGTGTTTCAAAGACAAACTCGTTCCTACGAAGCACGAATCTTGCCTTGTTTATGTTGGGTCCAAACCCTAACTAAAAAAAAACAAAAAACAAAAAAAAATAAAAAATAAAAATAAAAATAAAGAAAAAATGAAAAATCCTGAGGCATAAATGAATAAAATAAAAACTACAAAAAGAAACTGATAATAAATTCCCCAAGCAAATCGCGACAAATAAAAAAATGACAATTAAAAAAATAAAATAAAATAAATAAAAAACGAATAAGATAACGAAACAAAACCTTGATCAAAACGAAACTTCAAATCGAAATGAAATCCGAAATCGAATTGAAATCTAAAATCCAAAACGAACCGAATCTAATGAAACAAAAAAGAATCTCGATATTAAAAATAAACCTCAAAATCTGAATCTCAGTCGTACTTTCAAATCAATCTCAATTTGAATCTCAGAATCAAATCCAATCAAATTAAAATTCAAAAAACTTCTAATCTAAAATCGATCTTTTCTGATTCTCTCCCTTGTACGAGATAGGAGCGATTCGGATTATTGACACGGAGCCGTGAGGTTTTCGATTTGGTTCGATGGTGAGGAATAGTATCGATCCCGAGCCCGGTAACTTTTCGATCAACTCTTTTGAATGGGATAAGTGACATCCTCATATACCCTCCTCTAATCCGTCTCTTTCCCATAATCTTTTCTTTCATGAAATTCTCGAAAAAACCAAAATTCTACACTTTTCCAGATTGACATTACAAATCTTTGCAAGTAGTCGAAATCGAAAAAATCAAATTTTAGAGGTTAGGGGGATTTTACATCCGATACCACATTGCTTTAGGTTCTTTCCATATCGCTATGGTTCAAATCAATTTCAAATTTTAGAGGTTGAGGATTTTACATCCGATATCGAATTGCTTTAGGTTCTTTCCACTATTCTGATGGATCATATCAAAAAAATCAAATTTTAGAGGTTGAGGATTTTATCCGATACGCATTGCTTTAGGTTCTTTCCCTATTACAATGGCTCAAATCGAAAAAAATCAATTTTACAGAGGTTGAGGATTTGCATCCGATGCCGCATGCCTTTAGGATCTTTCCCTGTGCATTGGATCATCAATCAAACTTTAGAGGTTGAGGATTTTACATACGATACCGCATTGCTTTAAGATCTTTCCCTATTGCAATGGTTCAAAATCAAAATCAAATTTTAGAGGTTGAGGATCCCGGCATACGATACCGCATTGCTTTAGGATCTTTCCACTGATATGATAGTTCGAATCGAAAATCAAGCTTTAGAGGTTGAGGATTTTACATCCGATATCGCATTCTTTAGGATCTTTCTTTATTGCAATGGCTCAAATCAAAATCAAATTTTAGAGGTTGAGGATTTTACATCCGATACCGCATTCTTTAGGATCTTTCCCTGTGCAGTGGTTAGAAGTAATCAGACTTTAGAGGTTGAGGATTTTTTACATCGATGTAACGTGCTTTAGGATCTTTCCCCATTACTTGATGGTTGAAATAAATCAAATTTTATAGGTTGAGGATCCCGGCATCCGATGCCACGTGCTAGGATCTTTCCACACTATTGCAATGGTTGAATAAAAAATCAAATTTTAAAAAAAAAAAAAAAAAAAAAAAAAAAAAAAAAAAAAAAAAGTTGAAGATTTTACATCGAATCTAGCATTGCTTTAGGTTCTTTCCACTATCCTTGATGGTTCGAATCGAAATCAAATTTTAGAGGTTGAGGATTTTACATCCGATACCGCATTGCTTTGAGTTCTTTCCTAACCGCAATGGCTCAAATAAAAAAAAATCAAATTTTAGAGGTTGAGGATTATACATAGATACGCATTTGCTTTAGGATCTTTCCTGTTACGTGGTTCGCTCTCGAAATCAAATTTTAGAGGTTGAGGATTTTACATACGTCTTAGTATTGCTTTAGGTTATTTCCATCGCAATGGTTCAAATCAAAAAATCAAATTTTGAGGTTGAGGATTTTATGTACGTCACACGCATTGCTTTAGGTTCTTTCCTGTGGTGTTAGTTTGTCAGTAATTTTAGAGGTTGAGGATTTTACATCAGTCGCATTCTTTAGGTTCTTTCCCCATCGCGATGGCTCAAATCAACAAAAATCAAATTTTAGAGGGTTGAGGATTTTACATACGTGCGCATTGCTGAGTTCTTCCTTTTATCGCGATGGTTCGAATCGAAAAATCAAATTTTAGAGGTGAGGATTTTACATCATTTTGTTGCTTTAGGTTCTTTTCACATCGCAATGGTTCAAATCAAAAATCAAATTTTAGAGGTTGAGAATTTTACATCCGATACCGCATTGCTTTAGGTTCTTTCCATCATGATGGTTGAATCAAAAATCAAATTTTAGAGGTTGAAGATTTTACATCCGATACCGCATTGCTGAGTTCTTTCCACATACATGATAGCTCGAATAAAAAAAATCAAATTTTAGAGGTTGAGGATTTTACATCCGAAGCCGCATTGCTTTAAGTTCCTCCAGCCAGAGGCTCCAATTCTCATTTCAAAATCCAAAATTTCCACGGAATCGATCTTGAAATCAACCTTGAATCCGAATTCGATTTAAATCGAAACTACGATCGAATCCAAAAATTCGAACTCGAAATTAAAACTTGAAATAAAAAAAAAATGAAACGAATCTAAAATCCAATATCTTGAAATCTTGTGATTTGAAAATTTGCCTCCTTTCCCCGGCGGAAACAGCAACTCTCTCTTAATTTTACGTTGTTGTCTTAAGTATTTTACTTAGGCGGCTTTGTGTTGGTTTGTTGATCTTTTCGGTCAACACCGGCTCTGTGTGATATACACAATCGGCACACCACATTTATTGGGAGTCCATTTGTTGACCTCACTTTTGGTTGAGGTCTAGTCTCTTTAGAGTAGCCTAGGGTTTAGCCATAGGACTCTTGAGTGACTTTCTTAGAGGACTAGTTATGGAACCACTCCCGCTAGAAATTAAACTCGTCTTGCTTCACTAGGGGGTTTTCATATGCTTAAGGCCTATCCTCCACCTTTTGGTAGGAGAAAAGGCAAGCATAAGGAATCCTAGGGAAGTCTCCTATAGGTGGTCAGACCTTAGGATTTGTCTGAGGGAGGTCTAGAGATCACCACTCATACACTTCACATTCACAACATACACACACGCACATCCTAATTTCTACCACGAACTCTTTGGAAACTCATGTGGGTAACCCGAAGCTCTAAGTCTGTGACTAAGTGGTGGGGACCAACACATAGAGGACCAAATGAGGTGACCCTTCATCTATAACTCAATTTAAACCATTAGATCATGCTCACTTTGAAGCCATCTTCAAATCTCCAAAGTTCGATTTCGGCCCCCGGCCTCCCAAAATTCCCTAAATTACCCAAAATTCTTAAAATTCACCAAAATTCACCAAAATTCCCCAAAAAATCATTCCAAGATATTCCTTGCCACTCAAATTGACCATTCATGACCAAAAATTCCAAAATTTCCAAAAATACCCCCCGATACCCTCGAAATACCCAAAATACCATTTTTGCCGAAAAATCCAAAAATTCCAAACAATTCTCAAATTCCAAAAATCCTAAAAATTCCCAATTCCATTTTGTTCAACTACAACATGGGTCAATTTTTCCAAATTAATACACTTTCAATCCAAAATCTGACTTGGCAATTCTTTAAAGGTGCCTAAACCAAACTTGATCTTGACCCGATTGATCCCGATTTTCATCAAATTCAATTTTAAACCAAAATTCAACATCCCAAATATCAACTTAGACCAAATTCGAAGCCCAATGTGACCCTCATTTGAATCGATTCCACTTGAAATCCAAAATCACCAAATTGGTCTAAATAACCCAAAACTCTTAAAGTGAGCCAATGTCGATCAATTCCTCCAAAATATCAATTAAAAACTCTTTATAACACCTCCTTAAACTTAATTGGATCATCAATTGCCCATAATTTGAGATCAGGTCTTACCCAAAATCCATTTTGGACCAAAACCTCCCCATTTTCACCCAATTTGGACACATGTTCAAAATCCGCCAAATTGACCCCTAAACCTTGTCAAAACATTTTATGTCTTCATGTGAAAGTTCTTCAAGACAACCATATCTACATTATTTCTAGAACCCCGGAACCCCATTCCCACTCAAACCCAATCTAATTTGACCCGAACCCAACTTGGTCCAAAATAATCAAAAATCCAATCCATCTTAGAAATTGAACCTCCAAATGAGCTTTCAAGCCACTTTGTGTCTTCATAGAAAAATTTTCATCACAATCATATGAACAATATTGATCAAGACACCTATACCTCATTCTTACTCAAACTCAAGTTATGTTAGCCAAAACCCAAATGAATCTAATTAAACTAATAATTCAAATTAAATCAATTAAAATCAAAATTAATTAAATTAAACATCATGACACCCATAAAATAATTATATATATAATAAAATATATATCTTAAATAAATAAAATAAAATAAAATAAAATAAAATAAAATAAACAAAAAAATCTTCCCTCATCCATCACTTCCATCGCCTCCCTCACTTCTCCTCCTTACATGCCACCTCATCCTCATCCATCACCTCCACCATAACTCCTTCTCACCTCCTCCACACACTCCACCTCACCACTCCCTCACTCCCTCATCTCCTTCCTAGCCGTGAGCCTCCTCCATAAATCCCCATAAACACTCTTAAACACCTCTTACACACTTACACTCACTTACTTTACCATTCCAATTGCTCTGACTCCTTAGCCGTGAGCCTCCCTCTCCTCTTCTTCTCCTCCTTCTAAGCTAGCCACTTCCATCCTACTCCCAACTCCTCCTACCCGTGAGGTCTCCACCAAAGGGGCTTCCACAAAGATCTTCATCTCCAACAAAAGCTTCTTGAGTTCTTCCATGCCTCCTCCAAGCTAAGGTAAGTTGCTCCCCCTCTCTTTTATTTTTGTAGCAGGTATTCTAGCTTGAAAAAAAACAAAAAAAACAAAAACAAAAAAAAAAATTTTTTTCCTATTTTCATGTTTAGTTTTTAAAGTTGTTTCTTCATGCATGCTATATACAAATTTCTTCCCTATTTTCATGCTTTGTTTTAAAATTTCTTCATGCAAGCTTTATACATGTTTAAATCTTTATATGCTTAGGTTTAGGAATTTTTTATGCAAACTCATTTAGCTTTTAAATCTTTCATGTTTAGCCCTAAAATTTCCTTTCATGCAAATTATCTAATTAGTTTACTAGTTTAGTATTTACAAAACCACCACCTAGTTTCACTAACTTAAAAAAATAAATTTTTAAAATTTAAAAGAAATGAACATAACATAAAGAAAAAGAAAAGAAAAAAAAAAAGAAAAAGAGAAATGTAACATAAAAGAAAGAAAAATGAAACAAGAAAAGAAATAAAAATAAAATGTATGAATAACATAACTTTACATATATGTAAAATAATAACTTTAAATAAAGAAAGTAATTTAGGAGAGAGAAAAAAAAATGAAAAACTTTATAAATAGATAAATAAATAATAAAAATGAGTAATAAAAAACATCATTCTTTTTAAAATAATCTAAATGAAAATATACATGCAATGCGATACTAAAGTTTCGGAAATTTGGGAATGAGAAGTACTCAGGGTCAACTCATTTATTGCAATTTACCTTATTATGATTTATTTTTTGCATTGTGTTTTACTTTTCTTGCATGATAAATAAGATTGTTGCATGAAAAGCTGACTTTAGGATAGCCACAAAGTTTGAAACCCAAAACTAAATTAAAATTCATACAAGATAAAATTCATCGCCTGATATTTCGAAATATAAGACAACTCAAAAATTTAATCACAAATAGAACAACAAAAATTCTGACTTTGACTAAATTAAAACGTCTCGTTGGATGATCGGGAATACCTCGGATGATGTAACTTTTACACATGTTTCTAACGGGATTTTCACGGTCTAAATGAAAGTGTGGAACTCGTTCGGTTGAGTTTAAACGAGAATTCATACGGGTAAGTGAATGCGATGAAAATAACGGTGCGGGATGACGGAGCGTGGGATCTTAATCGGATTACATTTAATACGGCTTTAAGATTTGTTTTAATTAAAACACTAAAATATTTGGATTCTAAGACTTTTCTAAGCCAAAACACTTCTCTCGTCTCGTTGTGTTTCTAAAACTAAACCTCTGCGACAACAGGAGCTTGAAGCATAGTGGGCGGCATAGCCATCATCGACGACAAAACTTGGGTCTACATCGGCAAAGCGTTTCTTAGAAATTAAATATGGCTTAAATAGGACTTCGGGGTGGTTTTGGTCTGACATAAATCCTTGACTCTTTGTTAGGTATTTGCATAGTTGTCTTATGTAGATTAAGCCTATCGGTCTTAAGTTACGAGGTAGTTGTTTTGGTACGACATAAACCCTCACATCTTCGAGGGGTACATTTGTATGATTGTGTCATACAAATATAAGTCCTAATTAATTAAAACGAGAGCGAGAATGAAGCATTAAATAAACTCCCAATCCAGAAGCGAACAATGAGGATAGTTTGGGAAGTTTCCAAGATTCTTCTTGGATCTCCGGCTACTACTTCTCTTCCTTTCGGGCCTCACAGGGAAATAAGCGCTCCAAATTTGATCCATTCCCAATTGAAATTCAAAGAAATCCGATTGTTTGAAAACCTTAAACTTTGAAATTCTTGAGAGGCAAAACCAACGATCATTATCGATAGTTTTTCTTAAGTGTCTTCGGACATTTAAGATGTAATTAACTATAGGGGCTTGCCCTTATAGGGAGCACCAGAACTCGGGTAATATAAATACAGCAATTCCTTTATATTAAGCGAGAGCTATCGGCTTATAAAATTGGTTCGCAGACAGAACGGATGTCCACAAATCTTCTAGTTTATTTAATCGAGCCCCATCATCGAGCGGTGTGCCTATTCTTTGGGATAGATACACGGTTTGTGGTGTGATGCTCGTTTATATAAACTATTTGGAATGTGAATCGGTTTGATTTTTTACATCTTAAAGTTTTGAGCAAAAATTATTTTCATCAAATGCTACTTTCCAAATTATATATATACCTAAATTAAATTTTACAACCTAAAAAAATACGCTAATGATAGCATATAATTTAGAAAGTAGTATTTGATTTTTTGAAAATAACTTTTAAATTTGAAAATTTTAAGATATGAAATTAAACCGATCTCGCATCTAGTAGTTTATATAAACGAACACCGCATCTAAACCGTGTATCTAGAGGAATAGACACAGCACATGGGGCTTCCATTAAATATTTAAGAGATTTGTATCCGTTTGTCGAACCAATAAGCCAGCAATTCCCCCTTGTACAAAAGAATTAACCGGGGTTTATATTACCAGGTTAACAAGTTCCATTATGGTGGCCTATGAATATTACATCTTAAATGACGAATCATTTAAAGAGGCTCTCGATAATGATCAATGGTTTTGCTCTCAAAATTTCAAAGTTTACTTTCGAAGAGTTAGTTTTGCAGAAATTTAAATGGGATTAGCTCGAATTCGGAACCGGTTATTTTAAAAGTCGAAGGAAGAGAGTAGGAGCGGGGATCGAAGAATCTTGGCAACTTCCCAAACTATCCTATTGTTTTAGTTTCATTCGGGAATTTATTTAATGTTATAATCCTGTAATTTTAATTAGTTAGGACTTATATTTGTATGACATAATCATCTGAATAGCCTCGAATATATGAGGGTTTATGTCGTACTTCGGCTTATTTACCTCGGAGTCTAGACTAGGTTAGGGCTTAATTTGCATAGCATGGTTATGCAAATGCATAACGAAGAGTTGAGGATTTATGTTGCACTAGGCAAACTACCTCGAAGTCCTATGACTTGGTTATTTAATTCTAAGAAGGTTTGGGCGGATGTTGACGCGAGAGTTTTGCGCGTGTGATGGCCTCTTTGCCCACTATGCTACGAGCTCCTTGTTGTGAGGTTTAGTTTTAGAAGGTGAAAATCAGGAGATGAGAGAAGTATTTTAGTTTAGAAATCTTAAAGTCCAAATATTTTTTTAATATTTTAATTAAAAAAAATCTTAAAGTTGTTTAAACGGGCGGATTAAGATCCAACGGGTTTCGTCATCTGACACCGTTATTTTCATCGAATTCACTTAGTCTAGATGAATTTGCTAAACTCAACTGAATGAGTTCCACTTTCATTTAGACCGTGGGAAATCCCGTTAGCAGTAACGTGGGTTACATCATCTGAGGTATTCCCGATCATTCAGACGTTTTAATTTAGTTGCAATTGTAGTTTTGTTGTTATGTTTGTGATTAAATTTGAGTTGTTTTATATTTTGGAATGTTGTGGCGGTGAATTTTATCTTGTGGTAACTTTTAATTCAGTTTTGGGTTTCAGTTTTGGGGACTATCCTAAGAGTTTTGGTTTTCATGCAACGATGTTTAACATGCAAGAAAAGTAAAGTACGGTCTTTGTAAGTAATTTGCAATAAAGTAAATTAGAATAAAATAAAAACGTACTGGAGGTCTTCCCGTCATCTCAAGCTGCACTTAAAACACATGTTAAGGCATTTTAAATATTTATAACAAGTACACATGTAAAAGTAGGGAAATGTTTTGGTTGTACACCAAATTCACAATCTATTGCTAGTCATCTCTGACGTCTAGGTTCTTGTGTTTTGTTTATGGATGATTTTCTTCATCGAAGAACATTAAATTTAATTGTTCTTCTAAAATATCTCATCATATTGAGAAAGTTTTTAGGACGAGTCCTAAACATCTTTTAAACATTTCCGAGATTATTTTAGTGCGGTAAATTTAGTTGCCTGGACATTAATCATCCGAATTCGATTTAGATTTTCCTTCTTGCTCGGTGAATTAGGATGTTTGATTATCATAAGTAAAAGTGATAACTCACTTAAAACTCTTGTTTAAAGGACATAATGATTGTACTGAGAATGATTGGTTCTTAAAGAATTTAACCATTCTTAGTTGAGGAAGTTTAAGTTAATGTTTAAGTGATTTAGTTTAATTATGAGGTTTTAATTAATAATTTTAAGTTTGGAATAGTGTTCAAATTATTTTTGGTTTAAATCTTTATACTTTAAGTGATCTTAATATTTATACTTGTTTTACTTTTATTATCGAATGATGTTAATTTAATATAATTTAAATTTAATTTAATTGAATTTAACTTAATTTAATTTAATTTAATTTCAATATTTTAAATTTAATTTAATTTAATTGTTAAAATGTTAATTTAATTTAATTTTTAATTTTTAATTTAATTTTTACTTAATTTAATTTAATTTAATTTAATTTTAATTTGATTTAATTGTTAAACCACTTAGTATTTTGAGCTTTCCTTTAATTTAAAGTTCATTTAATTTTTACTTAATTTAATTTAATTTAATTTAATTTTAATTTGATTTAATTGTTAAACCGCTTAGTATTTTGAGCTTTCCTTTAATTTAAGGGTTATTTTTTTTAATTTTTAATATACTAAGTTTGGATTATCATTTTAATCTTAATTAAGAGTTGAATATTATTGAAGTGATTTATTTAGGGATTTTTTATTGAAGAATTAATATCCTCTCAAGTTATATCCTATTTTTAATAATTCAAATTTTCATTAATCTTCCAAAATTTAAATTGTTTAAATAATTAAAGTTTCATTTTTAGTTTATTAAAAATGATTAATTTTTACTTAATTTAATTTAATTTAATTTAATTTTAATTTGATTTAATTGTTAAACCACTTAGTATTTTGAGCTTTCCTTTAATTTAAGGGTTATTTTTTTTAAATTTTTAATTTGCTAAGTTTGGATTATCATTTTAATCTTAATTAGAGTTAAATATTATTGAAGTGATTTATTTAGGGATTTTTTATTGAAAGAGGTAATATCCTCTCGATTATATCCCTATTTTTAATAATTCAAATTTTCATTAATCTTCCAAAATTTAAATTGTTTTAAATAATTAAAGTTTCATTTTTAGTTTATTAAAAGTGATTAATGGGTTCTTTTACAATTTCCCCAGTTTCAATCATCAACGAAAGATAAAATCAAATATTTTATAATTTTTAATTAAACCTAAAATTTTAATAAAGGGGTTTAAATTCTTTCACTTCACCTTTTATGCCCACGCATGAGAACATTTATTTCATAACTTCCTTCAAATTAAGTTGAATGAACTTGAAATTTATATGTCACTTCACTCATATGTCGGTTAAGACATTAGAGGAGAAAATGTGATTTTCTGAATTTAATTTATTTATATAATTATTTTTAGTGAAAAATAGGGATTTTCAATTGAAATTCGACAACATGACCGAGGAAAGGTTTCTACCCTTAAGAAAATTATGGGATGTTCTTAATAGTATAGGAATAGCTTAGGCCGATTTTGGGGATTTTTAAATTATATTTTATTTATTATGATTATTTTGAGTTTTAGAGTATTAATTAATTAGAAAATAAAATTAAAGTTGAAAAATGGATTTTATATTTTTCTTAAATCTCTCGACCTCGAGGGTTCGGAAAGGAATTTTATAATTTTCTAATTTTATTTTGATTTATTGGAATTAATTTAGTGAAAAGGTTGGAAAAATACATTTTTTAATATTAAAAATTGTTTTAAGCATTTAAAATTCAATATCTTTACTTTGAGACTTGGGAAAAATATTTGGTTTTGTTCTTAAGTAATTAGGAGTCGAAATGTGACATTTTTATGATTTTTTAATATTTTTGTGATTTTATTATTTTTTAATTATTTAAATATTAAAATACCATTTAAAATGAAAAATTTTAGAAAATTTCAATTTTAATTTTATAAACTCTTCTAATATCAGAGAGCACAAAACTGATTTGGTGAATTTTTGAAATGTATTTTTGAAGTTATGAATTTTTTAAGTTTAATTTTGATCATGTGGCTTAATTAATCCATTTAGTGGGGCTAAACATTTTAAATTAACTTCAAATTTTTATGTGAAGTCCCACTCTGATCCCAAAGATCAGTGAAGAATTGTTTTCAAAGTTATTTTAATGTGTGGTTAACCACTAATTAATTAAAGTTCGGTTTTGAGTAATTAGACGATTAGGATTATTCTTAATGAATTAACCAAGATATAATTATCCTAGGGTCCTGCGGTCCTAAGAAACTTCTCAATTTTTTGGAATTTATTGAATAATATGCTAATTGTGGAATTAAAATACGAAAACGGTGACATAAACTTGAAAAACACATAACTTTCTATAGAGATAGCATCGACCTTGAAATATTCGGGGAATATTTTAAGATCAGAGGCTTCAAAAGCCCTATGGTCTCATGTCATGGTGAATTGTATGCAACTGAAGAATCGAAATATTTGAAATAAGTAAAGAATTAATTAAAAATAAAATACTCATCAAAACTCTCTTGATTTCTTTTCCACATTATTCTCCTATGTTCAACGGCAAGTGGGGATTTTAGTTTATTTTTATGATTTTTACACAAAGATATGGATTTTCTAAATTTTGGGTATTTAAATAAATCAAAATATCCATATTTTCTACTTATCCACGAGGCGCCGCGTCGACCTCGGCGGCTCAGAAAGCACGCTTCGCACTCCCATTAGCCGCCGCCATCTGACTCGACGCTCCGAGCCCCGCGGTTCATGTAACATTCTCTGGTCCGGCGCAATCGAATCATTCACTCGATACACACTCTATCGGACGGGGGCACAGTCATCTTACACGGTAAATTGTGCACCCATGGCCGTCCACACTAAAACCACTAAGAACTCTCTCATTTCTCAACGGATTTTTTGTGTTCTTATACTCTATGGATTCGTCTTGAAGAGACACGAACACATCCATATGGTTTACATGCTATGAAATAATGTAAAACAAAATGGAGAATCACTGAAAGCTCGGGAGGAAGGAATCAGTCATACCTTTGCTCTGAGAAGTGTAGCTTCAATCGAGTTGTGTCACCTTCGATTGCACCCAAGGAAGCTCTAGATGAAGTCTCTGGATCTGGGGAATTGTCTAGGTATGAAAGTGTCCACGGCCGATTTCAAAGCTTGGAGAATTTTGGAGCAAATGGGTGGCTTTTAGAGGGGGCTTTCATTGAGGCTCCCTTCTCTTGGTCTTTTGTGCGGGTGTGGGTGAGTTTAATTTGGATTTGGTGGAGGTTTTAGAGATGTCCTGGTTCTGGGCTGAGAATTGAGCTCCAAATTGAGCTCAATCAATGGGGTTTAGAGCTGGAGAGCGAGTGGGGGATCAATTGCTCTAGGTGAGGAGAATGTCCTGGAGCAATTTTGTTAGAGTTTTGTTTAGGTACGGTTCATCACCTTGTTCGGCGGGAAGGGTGGTGGGTTTAAATAGACATGGCTGGAGGAACCTCCCAGGGGGGTTTGATGCTTGGGATCAGCTACTCTATGCAAGAGAAGAATAGTCATGGTGTTCGGTGGTACAAGGACGACTCGGCAAAGAAGATTTAAAAAATTGGCTCACATGGAGCTCTCGGCCATGGCGTTTTCCGGCGACCCGGGCGGGTGGCCGGCGAGGGTTGGTCACCATCGGGTCGGGGAGGTCAGGGCTTGATGTTTGTGAACTCAATTGGCTGTTGCCATGTGTAAAGAGGTTTGATTTAAGTGGAGGAGAGTGTATTTTTGGGCTCATTTTGGTCCATGGCATGGTTTAGGCTGGGTGCACCTTTGAGGCTTGACTTTGGGCTGGGAGGAATCATTTGGGTCAGCCAAGAGAGTGGTGAGGTCTCTTTCCATGGTGAGGTGGCTAAGCTTGGTTTAGAGTGTGACATGAGTATGGTTAAAAGGCTTAATGAAGGATTAAGAAAGATGCCTCCATTTGCCATAAATGACATGGTGAGGAGGATAAAGTGACTCCCATGGCTTGCATATGGCTTATGCATGGATCCATGGCTTCATTTGGCAGGAAAGATTTGGTCAATTTCATGAAAGGGGATTTTATGAATTTTGGCATTTTGGTGGAAATTTGGATGAAGCTTGAAATATGGAATGGTTTAATGATGATTTTGAAACTTAAGTGGTGATATCGATTAAGGTATGATGAGAAGAAATTGCCATGTGGGCTTTAGAGCCAATTTTGGGCTTTTTGGATTTGGTGAGAGTGGGCTTTAAGAATGGTTTAAGAAAGTGGGTTTTTAGATTTTTAAAATGGACTTTTGGATGAAATTTTTGTAAAATATCATACTTGAATAAATGTTGGGTTTAGTTTAGGGATGTATCATGAGTGATTTGGATAAGGTTTGGTGTCATTTGGAGTTGAAATGGGTTGATTTGAGAACTTTTGGTAAAAGGGAACCAAAGTGGGTAAATTAGGTAGCTTGGGCCAAGGTTGGCTAAGGTTGGATTTGATGTAAAATTAATGTTTAGAAATGTTCATGGGAGTGTCACAAAGAGTTTTCAACTTTGGTTGGGCCTTAATTTTGGGATTTGGGCCCATTTGAGTTACGTTTGGGTTTAGGCCAAAAATGGGGATTTTGACTTTGGATTAAGCTTGGGTGGATTTTAGGTTGAGTTGGGAATAAGCTTGTTAGTGTTTTGTGTGTGGATATTAGGAAGGTTTAGGAAAAGATTTGGGGTTATTTGGAGTTGAATTGGGTTAGTTTGGGCTAGGTTTAGGTCATGGGCCCAGTTGGGCTTTAGGCTTCAAATTGAAATTGGATCCAAATGTCGGTCAGGTGGGCATGAATTTGGTCTAAATTGAAGCATTGGGGATATTGAATTGAAGTTTAGAATTGAATTGGACCAAAATTGAGGTCAATTGGGTTGGTTTAGTGGGACATTGGGTCCACTTGGGTTAGAATGGGTCAAATTGGGGGTTTTGGTAAAAGTGGGTTAAATTGACAAAATTGGCTTATGGTTTAGTTGAACAAAATGAAATTGGAAATATTTGGGATTTTCTGGAATTTTTTGGGGAATTTTGGAATTTATGGAATTTTTGTTTAAGGGTATTTTAGGTATTTGGAGGTTATTTTGGAATTTCTGGTATAGTTGGCTAAGGATGATCAATTTGAGTGGGGGGAAATTTTTTAGGATTGGTTTTTAGGAATTTTGGGTAATTTAGGTAATTTTTTTAAATTTTGGATAGCTTGAGGACGATTGGTAGGTTTAGCGGGTGTAGGGCCCGGAGGTCAAAAAATTAAAATTTAAAAAAATGAAGATTGATCAAGTTTGAGTAGAATGGAATCACTTTAGTTAAGCCATGAATCCATTTCAAGCCCATAAGAGCCATGAGAGGACTCATTTGAGGCATTCACTATGTTGTTCTTAACCCTCTTGGCTTTGGGGTTAAGGTCCATCCATATAAATTACCTACATGAGTCAAGTCAAGCTAGGCATGAATGGTTTTAGGATTGGAATGTGTGTGAAGTGTAATGTGTGTGCAAGTCAACCCTCACCGGACCCGGGCTACACAGGGGTAGTCCTAAGGCCAAGAGTCCTATAGGGAACTCATCCTTTAAACCTCCACATTTGATTTTAACCCTCAGTGACTTGGGGATTTATAATCGAACTTATGGGGTTTGAAGGGAGTTTAAGAGGTGTTTAAATTTCTAAGTGGTGGGTTTCATGTCTAGTCCTCTAAGATAGTGAAAGGAAAGCCTAATGCTAGATCCTAAGTACTAAGGAGAGAGAATAGAAAAGACCTCATCAAAAATGAGGTGTTGACATGTAAGTAAATTTTTCTTTGTAGGCTATTTTTACATACTTTTAAAAATTATGCCTTTATTTCTCTCATACTTTAAAATTTTTTATGATATATCAAAAATTAAGTTTGGGGGAGAGGAAAATACATGGAAATTTAAATTTTATTTGTCCTTAAGTGCTAATATTTTCTTTAATTAAAATATTAACATAACATAAGGAATGAAAAATCTATTTAAAATTAAATAAATTTTTGAAATTATAAATAATTTAGTAGACTTAACCAAAATTTTAATAACTTTGATTGATTTTAGAATAGAATTATTTGACTTAAAGAAGAGTAAGATTAAGAATTTTCTATTCATGGTAGAGATAATTGAATTTTAGAAGTATTAAGAAATCGAGAATTATAACTTGAAAAAGAAAAGATTGAAAGTCTTTTTGAAATCTATTAAGTGAAAATGTATAAGTTTGAAAATATAAGTTAAGGATAGTGAAGTTCAAAACCATTAACGGGCTATCCGGATACAATAATCATCCTTGTGAAAAAAAAAAGAGAGAGAGGAGAAGCTTGAGGGAGATCTGTCGAAATTGGGCTTGTTGAATTATCTTATAAAAAGAAAACTAATTACATATTTTTTATAATTTTTATACATGCATCTTTATTGAAAAAGATTTTCATGAAGATCTTTTTCTTGTAAATAATTTATGTGATCTTAATATAATAAAGCTTACAATTATTTTCGAAATGAATGAAAAATTTTTGAAATCTTACAATTTGGTAGTTAATTATTCTTTAAATTCTTAAAATTAAACTTACTTAGTGAAATTTGGTTAATGATTTACTAAAGCCTTTATAAAATCAAGAATTACAAGGAATCTTAAATATTTACCTTTTATTCCAAATGTTATACATTTTATATAGTAAAAAGAGTTAACGAGGTCAAGTAACGTTTAAGTTTGGGGGATTTTGATCCATGAAAAAAATACACATTTTTATGCCTTGATTTTTTTTATCAAATTTTTAAGGATATTAGGCTTTAATGAAAGGTATTTTTGTGTTTTTGGATGTAAGTGATACAAAAATGTTCAAAAAGTAAAAGGATGAAAAAATGAGCAAAAAGGAGCAAGAATGGAGCCAAAATGCAAAATACATCCAAAATAATGGGCACCGCGCTGGGCACCAATTTGAAAGCGCTGAAACCGACTCGATACCAAATATGTGATGGTTTAACTACTTTGTTTGATTTTATTTTGACGGTTAGAGCGGTTATTGGACCATCTAGAAGATTGGCAGTTATTCTGGATTATAGGACATGTGATACATTGTATCTAGATGCTTGGAAACGGTTGGATCGCGAGATGTGATCAAAGTGAAGGAGTGCAAAGAGAAGCTGGACGCGGAGTCCGGCGCCTAGGCGCCGAGATGTCGGCGCCTAGGCGCCGGACTTTACTTTCTAGAAGATTCATTAAACTTGGACACATTTTGAAGAGATGCTTTAGGAAACCCTTGAAGCATAAATGGAGGCCATTTCTCTGAGAGAAAAGCACTTGATAAGAAGCACGCCTGAAATCTGCTCAATCGGAGAGATAATTAGAGAGATAATTTTAAGGGCCACAATTGTAGTTTACTTTCTTTCATAAATTAGTGAGTTTATTTTTTTTAGAGTTTGTATTAAGAGTTTGAAAGAGTTGGTGCTTTTAAAGTCTATTTCGCTTTAGGTGAGGAAGGAATCGAGTTAAGTTGGAGAAACACTTGAGATAGGTATTTGTAATTTTTGAAATGGAATAAGTAATGGATCAGTGTTGTAGGAGATACAGTGATAAGCCAGTATATGTTCACATTTGTCTGTTATGCACTACTCTTTTATTTAATTCTAACATAAACTATGTGTTAACATTGCATGAATGATATTATGATTGATGTTAGACATGTGGAGATTACCTTTTCTGGTCTTAAAGGCATCCCGACCAATGATTAATTTGCAAACAAACATGTCGATGCTTTGCAATTATAATAGGAAAGAAGAAGATAAATCACTGGCATTGTTCAAACCTTTCCTATATTTGTCTTCACTACATTGGCTAATTATTCAAATTTAGCTATATCTTGTAATATTAACGTAACATTCATTTGTATACTTCTTCCACAATGACATTTGCATTATTTTATGTTGATTTATAAAGATATAAACAACTCAATATTTGTAGAGCACATCACAAAGGAAAATGTCAAAAAAGTACAAATTATATTAGTTCTTATTGTGGTTAAACAACACAGCACTTTGTTGGTCTCTGATTTGAAACATAAAAGGTGGAGATTATATGACTCTCTGCCCGATCAGATGCACAAGGAGATCACCCACGGTGTTGTAAGTAATTTAGCAGAAGCTCAGTGATTCATATTATTTCATATTTTATTGTATTGTATGACACATTTTAATTCGAAATGAAACATTACAAATCAAATTATTTTTAAAAGATGTTGTCAAAGCTTTTTAGGCAATCCACCAAAATGGACAATTTTTATGGCTGGAGGCACCCCTACACAAACTAACAGTGTCAACTATGCCATGTTTGTTTGTAAGTATATGGAAACGTTAGTAGGTAGCGAGATGGTTGATTGGAATGATAATTTGGGCTCACATGCAAAAATAGCAAATTTTAGAGTTGAATTTACTTTTGAACTTTGTCTATGGGCGCTGTCTGATGCATACCTAATTTTAAACCATTTTTATTGTAGAATGTTTGAATTTTATAAGTGAATGCTAAGTAATCAATTCACTTGTGTCCCATTGTTGCTTTGTAAATGTTGATGAACTTCAACACTTTCTTAAAACTCTACAGTACCACTCCAGTAACACCACAATAACACTATGATAATACCACAATAACACTGCAATAACACCATAATAAAACTACAAAAACTTCAATCATATAACACCACAGATCTGCCATAATATCACTCTAATAACATGACAATAACACTGTGGTAACATTAGAAAAACACCAAAATTAACACTGCAATACCGCACAATAACAATAGAATACAACCTCAATCTCATCTCAATACAACCACAACATCGTAAACATCATCATAATTACATGAAAACACTTAAAAATGAAACAACAAAAACTTCAATTGATTAATGTTACAGATTAATCATAACAAGACTCCAATAACACCACAATACCATAACAATAACACCGCGATAACATAATAATAACACAACAATATAACTTCCTCAATACAACTACATCACCACATAACAACACCATAATAACATGAGAAAAACAATAAAAACATAATATTATTGTGATAACACCACAATAACATAATGATAACATCGCAGGCATCTGGAGTTGTGGGATCACGGCTTGTCGCCGGCCCATCGCTGCTTAGATTCTCTCGTGTCGATGTGAGGTGTGAAATGTCGATGTCGTTGTTTGGGGGAGTCACCACTCTATTTATCTATCATATCACTCTAGTCTTCAAGAGATCTTATTTCTTCAAATCATGTAAAGGACCCTTGGATGTTAAGAAATTTAAAGAAAATAAGGGTTGGTAAATTAGAAAACAGTTGAATGAGAAATGTCAGTGATAATCCTTACAAAAGGGGATTCTAGAATGCCTTATTTTAGAAATTATTATAAAAGGAGGATCACATGTAAAATTTTGATAACTAGAGATTTCTAGGTGTGATACCTATCTTGAGTTCTTAAATCTTCTATAGGAGCAAGCACCTATAGTTAATTACATCTTGGACAATTAGGATAGTATAAGAAAACTCCTTATTAATGTTAACACTTATTTTCTAAGAAATTTCAAGGACAAGGAAAGAAACGTCAATGTTCAATCCTAGAGGTAATATGTTTCTATGTGTTACGTACTACCCTAATGGTTTGATTTTTTCAATGTCATTTTTTATGTCAGTTTTTTTTTTGTTGTTGTTGTTTTTATTGTTGTTTTGTCTTGTAGTTTTTTCTTTGTTTGGTGGCTATCCTAAAAGTTTAGGTTATGTGATTATCCTAAAAGTTTAAATTTTTTTTTTCATTTTTTTCTTGATTATGTCATTTTAATTTTGTTATTAATATCATTTATGTTGTTTTTTTATTTGTTTGTCCCGTCTTCAGAGTGTCGTATTGCAAATCAGAGTTAGCACATCCTAATAACATGCAAAGTAAATATAAAGCGGAACTTGTCTTCAGCCTGCAAGAAAACAATGTTAGAGTGATGCTTACAAAAGAAATAATGTTGATTTTAGTTCTTAAATTTTTGATTTAGTTGATTTTGAGACAACCTGGTCATGGGTATGAATTAAATCTTAAAGTCTAACTTTAGTTAGACTTTTTAGATTCAATTTATTTTAAATCCAAAAGCATTAAGTCTAGCATAGATTAGACTTAATGTCGAGTGAAGTCTAATATAAATTAGACTTTAAGATTCTAGATTCGATTTCTTTTGAATCTATAGGTATTTAATTTTTAATATGAATTAGACTTGTCATTTAGATAAAATCCAACATAAGTTATTTTAGATTCAATGTTGTTTGAATATAAAAATTTGGTTGAGTTTATATTCAATATGGGTTGAACCTAAAGATCTTGACTTAGGTATATTGAACCTAAGTAAGATTTGAATTAGGTTCAATGTTGGTTGAACCTAATTTAAGTTCAGATCAGGTTCAATGTATTTTAAACCTAAGCTAAGTTTGGATTTGGCTCAAGTTAGGTTGAACCTAATTTTGGTTTGAGTTAGGTTCAATGTAGATTAAACCTAAGTTTAGATTAGGTTTATTGAAGGTTAAATCTAATTTAAGTTTGGATCAGGTTCAATGTAGGTTGAACCTGAGTTAATTTTGGGTCAAGTTCAGGTGGGGTTAAATTTAAGTTTGGCTTAAGTTAGGCTCAATGTAGATTAAACCTAAGTGAAATTTGAGTTAGGTTCGATGTAGGTGGAACCTAAGTTAAGTTTGAGTTAGGTTCGATGTAGGATGAACTAAGTTAAGTTTGATATAAGTCCAATGTAGTTTTGAACTTAAAAGATTTAAGTTCAATTTAGATTCAAGTAAGGTTGGACTTAAGTATAGGTTAAGGTTGTGTTCAATGTATGTTATAACTGAAAGATTTAAGTTTGACTTAGGTTCAAATTGGGTTGAACTTAAGTATGAGTTAAAGTTAGGTTCAATGTATGTTGAACCTAAATGGTTTAAGTTTGACTTAGGTTCAAGTTGGATTTAACCTAAGTATAAGTTAAATTTAGGTTCAATGTATGTTGAACCTAAATGGTTTAAGTTTGACTTAGGTTCAAGTTGGATTTAACCTAAGCATAAGTTAAGGTTAGGTCAATGTATGTTGAAAAAAAAAGGTTTAAGTTTGACTTAAGTTCGAGTTGAGTTGAACCTAACTATAGGTTAAGGTTACTTAAACCTAATTTGGGTAAGGTTTAGTTGATTAATTAGACATAATTGTAGTTAAGTTTAATTAGGCTAATTTTAGTTAAACCTAATTTGGGTGAGGCTTAATTGATAATTAGACTTAATTGTTGTTACGTCTAATAGGTTAAGGTTAATTAAACCTAATTTGGGTAAGGTTTAATTGATTAATTAGACTTATTTGTGGTTAAGTCAAATTAGTTTAAGGTTAATTAAACCTATGGGTAAGGTTTAATTGATTAATTAAACTTAATTTTGGTGAAGTCTAATTAAGTTAAGGTTAATTAAACCTAATTTGGGTAAGGTTTAATTGATTAATTAGACTTAATTGTGGTTAAGTCTAATTAGGTTAATGTTAACTAAACCTCATTTGGGTAAGGTTTAATTGAGTATTAAACTTTATTGTGGTTAAGTTTAATTAGGTTAAGGTTAACTCATATGAGTAAGGTTTAATTGATTAATTAGACTTAATTGTGGTTAAGTCTAATTAGATTAATGTTAATTAAACCTAATTTGGGAGAGGTTTAATTGATTAATTAGACTTATTGTGGTTAAGTCTAATTATGTTAAGTTTAATTAAACCTAATTTGGGTAAGGTTTAATTGATTAATTTAACTTATTTGTGGTTAAGTCTAATTAGGTTATGGTTAATTAAACCTCATTTTGGTAAGGTTTAATTGATTAAGTAGACCTAATTGTGGTTAAGTCTAATTAGGTTAAGGTTTATTAAACCTCATTTGGGTAAGGTTTAATTGATTAATTAGACTTAATTATGGTTAAGTCTAATTAGGTTAATGTTAATTAAACCTAATTTGGGTGAGGTTTAATTGATTAATTAGACTTAATTGTTGTTAAGTTTAGTTAGATTAAGGTTAATTAAACCTAATTTAGGTAATGTTTAATTGATTAATTAGACTTAATTGTGGTAAAGTTTAATTAGGTTAAGGTTAATTAAACCTCATTTAGGTAAGGTTTAATTAATTAATTAAAGTTAATTATGGTTAAGTCTAATTAGGTTAATGTTAATTAAACCTAATTTGGGTGAGGTTTAATTTATTAATTAGACTTAATTGTGGTTATGTCTAATTAGGTTAAGGTTAATTAAACCTAATTTGGGTAAGGTTTAATTAATTAATTTGACTTAATTGTGGTTAAGTCTAATTACGTTGAGGTTAATTAAACCTCATTTGGGTAAGATTTAATTGATTAATTAGACTTAATTGTGGTTAAGTCTCATTAGGTTAAGGTTAATTAAACCTCATTTGATTATTGTATAATAGGATTAATTAGGTCTAATGATGGGTTAAACCTAATTAAGGTTTATCAAGCTAAACCTAATGTGATTAAGGCTTAACTTGATTTAATTAAGATTAATTAATGTCTTAGACCTAATTAGGGTTTGTTAAGTTAAACCTAATGTGATTAAGGTTTAACTTGATTTAATTATGTCTAAGTAATGTCTTACACCTAATAGGGTTTGTTAAGTTAAACCTAATGTGATTAAGGTTTAACTTGATTTAATTAAGTCTAATTAATATCTTAGACCTAAGTAGGGTTTATTAAGTTAAACCTAAAGTACTTTAGGTTTAATGTGATTAATTTTAATTGGGATTTCTAAAGGTTTAAGTTCTTTTTAAACCTAACATAATTAGACTTATAGATTTGTCTTCTTTTTAAACCTAACATAATTAGACTTATAGATTTGTCTTAAGTTTAAAGTGTTTTAAACTTATGTATTAAGACATAGTTTGTCATAATTATCTCTTTTATGAGAGATATATATTTTAGGGTTCAATTTATAATTTCCCAATTTTACAAATTTTACCCCCAAAATATTACATTTTAAATTTTTCAGAGGTTAGGAAATGTCATTTTTAAGGTTTAAATTCATCACCCTAAAGTTACTAAACATTTACAAATTTTATTTTCCAACTTACCAATTTTTTTAATTATTTTGGAAAATAGTCACAAAGTAAGTTGAAAATTAGATGTGTCATACTAAAGACTTACCCTAGACTTAGAACAATCACGAAATGTTTTCTATGACGAGGAAAATGATCCTTGAAAATTTCATCATTTTTGGAATTATAATTAATTTTTAATAATTAAATTACTCTAGAGAGTAATTAATTAATTAAAAATAAAATATAATTCATAAATTCAAGATTTTGTTTCCACATTATTCTTCTCATTTTCTTGAGTTCAGGGATATTTTTATTATATTTTCGTGATTTTTATTTATTAAGATATGGATTTTTGATTATTTTAAGGTTAATCTAGATTTACTTGAATGCATATTAGCCAGAAATTACCAGACGACACCGCATGTCCTCGAGGTTGGGATCAAATCCGAGTAGTCCATTTCCAAAACATCGAAATGGACGACATCTGTTCATATCCTTCATTTGCCATAAACATGCAAGCCGTCCATGCTTTAGGGACAAAATCTCGCTCGATTCTTGATGGATCCGAGTGATATTTGTTCTTATAGCTTCATCTGAAGATGAATAACACATCCATACTTTGATGTATGGGTTGTGAATTGATTTGTTTCACAAAGTACCAAATTCGAGCCTAAACTAGGTAGAATGAACCATACCTTGGCTTTAATTGATGGAAGCTTTATTTGAATGATTCAGATGCTTTGTCTTAACCTCAGAGAGCTTGTCCTAACTCAATTTGAGGTGAAATCAAGTCTTGTTATAAGTTTGATCAGAGTGGTTCATGGTTTGGAAAATAAAGGTGGAACAATAGGTTAGAACATATGGGAAGGGTCAATTTTGATTGGACTTGTCTTCGTAGGGCTCTAGGAAGCTTTTAGAGGAGTTAATTTGAAGTTTTGAGAAATTTCATTTCAAACTAAAAAATTATCTTGTTTTAGGTAGAGAAATTAGGGCAAACTAGTGGGTTTTTGGAGTTGAATCCAGGTGGAATAAATTCCTTAGGGTTTGGAGAGCAAATTTGATCTTGGGTGGGTCAGGTTATATAGGTTGTGTGCTTCAATATTTTTTGTTTGGGGCTCTTGGGTTAGCCTTTATTATAGCCATTGGAGTGCCTTGGGTGACCTTAGGTTGGCTTGGGTTCTGTTGGAGGAGTTGCTAACCATGTCATGAATTCCTTGAAGATCAGATTTCGGCTTAGGAATAAGCATGCTTGAGTTCCTAAGGATAATCCATATAAGGTTCATCCATGGTGAAGGATGAGTTCAAATGGTGGCATCTCTCCATTAGATGATCCTTAAGGTGGATAAGAAACTCCAATTTGATCTGATTTTGCCTCCCCCATATATGCTCACCAACTCATTAAATGAATTTCAAGAGGGCATGACACATAAGCCTCATATTCACCCTTTTCATGGTTTGATCATGATGATGTTTAACCATGGAAAAGGGTTGGTGTAAGTCATGCTCTTCTCCCATTGGATAGTTCATTAGGTGTGTGAGATGGCATTTGGGTTGGCCAACCAACTCACTTCATGGGAGGAGGTGACTCATGTTTTAGGTTAAGGGAAGATAGACACATCATCCTCATTTCATGATGGTATCATGATAGCCTTTACCCTTGGTTAAAAGTGATGTTTCATGTGTTGGTTAATGTGTTAACCAAACCATGGTGAGTGTCATGGGTCATGGGTGACCCATGGTTGACTCCCCTTAATTAAATTTAATTTTAAATTCAATTATGTGTTTTTTATGTCACATATGATGTCATGGGTTTGAATTTAATTTTGGGTTATTTGACTATAATTTCTTTTTCAATTAATTATATAACTAATTAAAACTGTATGAAATTATAATATTAGCCCAAAAATTGGTCAAAATGATTTTGGGTGTTGATCATTTGACCCACTTTATCAATTTAGTACAAAGTGGGGTATTTTGACCAAAGTTGACCAATGTTGACCAGAGTTTGCCAAAGTTTGACCAATTTTGACCAATTTAGGTCTAAGGTTGACTTGGTGGTCAATGGGTTGAAATTGTGTCAATGTGGTGGTCAATGGGTCATGGATCGACCATCTTGACCTGATTTAACCATTTGGGTCAACGGTTGACCAGTTTGGTCATTGTGGTGGTCATTCGGTCATGGACTGACCATTTTGACCTGTTTTAACCATTTGGGTCAAAGCTTGACCAATTTGGTCAATGGGATGGTCATTGGGTCAATGTTGTGGTCATTAGGTCATGGATTGACCATTTTAACCTGATTTGACCATTTGGGTCAAGGATTGACCAGTTTGGTAAATGTGGTGGTCATTGGGTCATGGATTGACCATTTTGACCTAATTTGACCATTTAGGTCAAGGGTTGACCAGTTTGGTCAATGGGGAGGTCATTGGGTCAAGGATTGACCATTTTGACCTAAGTTGACCATTCGGGTCAAAGGTTGACCAGTTTGGTCAATGTGGTGGTCATTGTGTCATGGATTGACCATTTTGACCAAAGTTGACAATTTAGGTCAAGGGTTGATCAGATCAGGGCTTGTCATTACTTATTTGATCATTTTAGGATGCCATTAAGTTTTGGATAAAAATAATTCATTAGGGTTTTACCCTAAACATTAAGGTTTAGTGATCATTGGTGAGATTTAGGAGGTCAATATTGGTAAACTTCCTTTTTCAAGATGATGTTGTTGACCTCATTTTTGATGAGGTCATCTCTTCTTCTTTTTAGTACTTAGGATCTAGCCTTAGGCTTTTCCTTTGACTATCATAGAGGATTAGAATTGGGACCCACCACTTAGAAATTCAAACCACTTCTTAACTCCCTGCAAACTCCACAAACTTGACTATAGACCCCTAATCACCTAGAGGGTTGAAATCAAATGTGGAAGTTTAAAGGAGGAGTTCCTATAGGACTCTTTAGCCTTAGGACTACCCTGGGTGGCCTGGTCTGGTGAAGGGATGACTTACACACACACACTACACCTATACACTACACTTTCACACACATCCTAAAAACACACCCATACCTAGCTAGATCTCCGACTCATGAAGGTGATCCGCATGGATGGTCCTTAACCCCTAAGCCCTTGGGCTAAGAGGGTTAGGAACAACATAGTGAATGCCTCAAATGAGTCCTCTCATGGCTCATATAGGCTTAATATGGCTTCATGGCTCAACCAAAATGATTTTATTCCACTTACATTCACCTAATCTTAAATTTTCCAAATTTTCAATTTTTGACCTCCGGGACCCTACACCCGCCTAGCCTACCCAGAACCTTTGAAACTACCCAAAATTTGCAAAATCACCTAAATTACCCAAAATTCCTCAAAATCAATCCCAAACATTCCCACATTACTCAAATTGATCATCCATACCAAAAAATACCAAAAATTCCAAAAATACCTCCCAATACCCTCCAAATACCCAAAATACCCCTCTTGACCCAAAAATCCAAAAAATTCAGAAAATTCCCAGAAAATTTCAAAAAATCCAAACTATTCCCAATTTCATTTTGTTCAACCACACCATGGGCCAATTTTGTCAATTTACCCTACTTTTGTCAAAACTCCCAATTTGACCCATTTTAACCCTAAGTGAACCCAATGTCAAACCAAACCTACCAAATTGACCCAAATTCTGGTCCAATTCAATTCTGAACTTCAATTCAACATTACCAACACCAATCTAGACCAAATCTAAGTCCAATTTGATTGACATTTGGATCCAATTTCACTTTTGGCCTTAACCCAATTTGGACCCATGACCCAAACCTAACCCAAACTCACCCAATTCAACTCCAATTAACCCCAAACCTTTTCTAAACCTCCCTTAGCATCCCCATAAACAAAAAATTAAAATTATTTGCCCAAAATTTAGACCCAAACCCCACTCAAATTCAACCCAAAGCTAAAAGGCCCAATTTTGACCTAAACCCAAACCTAACCCAAATAAGCCCAAACCTCAAAATCAAAACCCAACCAAAGCCAAAACCTCTTTGAAACACTCCCATAAACATTTCCCAACATTTATTTTACATCAATTTCAACCCTAGGACAACATTGGCCCAAGTTAACCCAATTTGACCCATATTGGCCCATTCACCAAGGAAGCCCAAATTCAACCCAATTCAAACCCAAATCACTCCCAACTTGCTTCAAATCACTCATGACACATCTATGAACTAAACAACATTTGTTTGGCCCAATCCTTCACAAAATTCCCATCCATAAATTTATTTTTTAAACCAAAAGCCCACTTTCTTAAACCTTCCTAAAAGCCCAAATTTCATGCTAAAGCCCATATGACAAATTCTTCTCATCATACCCTTAATTAAAATCATCCCTAAGTTCAAATCAACCCTCAAATGATTTCAAATCAAGCCATGTGCCAAATCCCATCAAATCACTCCTAAATTACCAAAATTCCTAAAAACCTCTTTCATGAAATTTGACTTAGCTTTTTCCAAGCCAAAGGTGAGCCATGAAGCCATGCATGAGCCACATGGGATCCATGAGAGCCATGGAATCTACTTTCCACCTCGCCATACCCAAGATGACAAGAGGAGGGAGCTCTTTCCATTTTCCCTTAAGAGGATTAGCCACTCCCATGATTCCACTAAACCTTGCTTAAGCTTAATTGTACTTGGATGGTGACCCTTCCCCACTGATTAAGCTGACCTAAACCACTTTTTCTCAGCCTAAAATCAGGTCATGGAGAGGTGAACCCAGCCCAAACACATGGGTTGACCAAATTGAGCCATGATTAACCATGCCCCCATTCCATTTTGATCCAACCACTTTACACTTGGCAACTGCCATTTGAATACACTAAGCCTCAGCCCTGACCTCCCTGAGCTTGAGGGTGACCTGACCCTGGCCGGCCAGCCACCACAGCCGCCGGAAACCACCCGGCCGAGAGCTCACATGTGAGCTCAAACTTGAAATTCTCACCTGCTGAGCTGCCCCATCCCCAGTGGCCATTGTAGCTGTTCTTCTCTTGCCAAGAGTAGCTGATCCCAAGCCCTAACTCTCCCTGGGAGGCCCTCCACCCTCTCCTATTTAAACCCGACCCCCTCACGGCCATAGAGGAGAGTTGCACAAACCTTGCCGAAACTCTGCCAAAATTGTTCCAAACCCTACTCCATACTTAGAGCAGTTGATCCCCAGTGTCAATTTGCCTAATCCCCACCAACGAATCCAATTTCCCAACCGAAATTTCACCCAAAAACCGAGGACACTTTGCCACGGTGAGCCAATCTTCAAATTGATCGGCCCTACACCTTCACTAGACCAAGAGGAGAAGTTTCCAGTTGAAAGCCCCATTTCCGGGCCACCCGGTTGTTCCGGACTCCAAGCTTTGTGATCGGGCTTGGTCGAAATCATACCTAGACAATTCACCGAGCCAAGGACTTCATCTGGAGCTTGCTTGGACCCAATCGAAGGTGACACAACCCTCAGATTGAAGCCACACTTCTCTGAGCAAAGGTAAGAGCTAACTCTTTATCCCGAGCTTCTGGAGATTCTCCATTTCAAATGCCTTAATTTCAATGCATGATCACTGTATAGATGTATTCGTCTCTTCAAGACGAATCCATAGAGCACAAGAACACGAAAATCTGTTAAGTATTGAGTGAGATATTAGGGATTTAGTGTGGACGGTTCTCGGGCTAGGAGGCTTGGGGACGATGAACAGATGCCGTTCATTTAATACACGCACGGATGGACGGCCAGGATCGCGCCGGATGAGGAGACAGAACGATACAGCGGGCCCCCGGAGCACTGAGTTGGATGGCGGCGTCGAATCAGAAGGTGACACGCAGCGTTTCGGAGCTGCCGAGGTTGACGTGGCGCCGCATGGATAAATAGAAAATTAGGGTATTTTTCTATTTATTTAATTCCCTAAACTTCAAAAATCCATAACTTTGTGTAAAAAATCAGAAAAATAAAATAAAAATACCCTCTTGCTCGGTGAACGGAGGAGAATAATGTGGAAAAGAAATCATTTAATTTCATCAAGTATTTTATTTTTAATGATTTATTTACCCTACTGCATTGTTTTAATTCTCCATGCATATAGGAAATTCACCATGGCATGAGACCATAGGGCTTTTGAAGCCTGCGAATTTGGGAACATTCCCTGAATTTTCCAAAGTGAGAGGCCATCCTATGAGAAGTTATTGATTTTTCAAATTCATGTTACTGTTTTGAGTATTTTAAATCTAATAATTAGCATATTATGAAATAAATTCTAGGAAAATTTGGTGATGTTTCTTATGACTAGAGGACCCTAGGAAAAATAGGTTTTGAATTAGTTCATTTAAAATAACCCTAATTGGCTTAAACACCCAAAATAGGTCCCTAATTAATTAGAGTTAACCATACATCAAATTGACTTGAAATAAATTCTCCACTGACCTTTAGGATCAGAGGAACCCACCATAAAAATTTGAAGTCAATTGGACTTGGTTAGCCCTACTAAATGGGTTGATTAAGCCATTTAGTCAATTTGAACTTTAAAAATTCATAACTTTCAAAATACTTTTCAAAAATTCACCAAATTAGTTTTGGAGCCTCTCTGATATCATGGGAGTTTAAGAAAATTAAAATTTCAATTTTCTAAAAAAGTTGATTTTTTGTATTATTTTAATATTTTAATAATTAAAAAATAATAAAAATCATAAAAATAATAAAATTCACCAAAATGTCACATTTTGAATTCTAATCACTTAGGAACAAACCCCATATTTTTCTTAGGTCTATTTGATGAGATATTAAATTTTAAAGCCCTAAGGTAATTTTAAAATTAAAAAATATGTATTTTTTAGCATTTCCACTAAAATAAATCTAATAAATCAAAGAAAAATCAGAAAATTGTAAAAATTAATTCTCTGATTTAGTTGATATCAGAGAGATTTTTGAAAAATATAAAATTCATTTTTCAACCTTTATTTTATTTTTAAATTAATTAATACTCCAAAATTTAAAATAATTATAATAAAAATAATATAATTAAAAAAATCACCAAAATTGGTCCAAGTGATCCTCTGGTCATTAGGAATGTCCCATAATTTTGTTAAGGACAGAAACTTTCCCTTGGTCATATTATTAAATTTTCCTTGGAAATCCCTATTTTCCACCAAAAATAATTATATAAATAAATTAAATACGAGAAAAATCACATTTTCTCCTCTCATGCCTTTATTGACATATGAGTGAAGTCACATAAAAATTTCAAGTTCATTTAAGCTCAATTTAGTGAGTTATGAAATTATTAAGCTTGAAGGACAAAATGGTAATTAAAATTTTAACCTTTAATTAAAACTTTAGGCTTAATAAAATTAAAGAGTAAAATATTTGATATTAATCTGATTTGGATGATTGAAATTTAAATAATTAGAGAGTAAAAACCTACCAAACAATTTAAAAATAATTGAAATAAACCTTAATTAAATAATTGATTAAATTTGGAAGAATACTAAAATTGGAATTATTAAAATAGGGATATTATTAGGAAGAGATTTGTTCTTTAATTTAAGAATCGCTAAATTAATCATCTTAATAATATTTAATCCCCAATTAAAATGATAATTTAAATTTAAGTTTTAAAATGTTCAAGGACTTAACCATTAAAATTAAATTAAAGCTAAATTATTAAACCTTTTTTTTAAATTTTCAATTTAATTAAAATTAAAAATAAAATTAAATTAAATCAAACAAATTAAATTAATCTAAATTAAATTAAATTGAATTAAATTTAATTAAAATTGAATTAAATTAATTAAATAAAATTAAATTAAAACATATTAGATTAAATTAATTAACATCAAATTAAATTAAAATTAAATTAAAATCAAATTAAATTAAATTAAATTAAACTTAAAAATAAAATTAAATTAAAATTTAAATTAAATTAAGTTAAATTAAATCAAATTAAATTAAATTAAATCAAATCAAATTAAAATTGAATTAAATTAAATAATGAAATCAAGTTAAAATAAAATTAAAATTAAATTAAATTAATTAAATTAAATTAAAATTAAAACTAAACCAAACCAAATTAAATTAAAATTAAATTAAATTAAATTCAATTGAATACAACATCACTTAAGACATAAATAATTCAAAAATAAAAATAAAGCAACTTGAACACTATTCCAAATTTAAACCCGTTAGCGAAATTAAATTAAATCACAAATCATTTGAACACCAATTTGCCCTCGAAGACTTTTATTGTCATAACTCCTAAACAGAATGTTAAATGAAGTATTACTTCACTTATAGGATATTCAAATGTCCTAGTTCACTGAGCGAGATAACAACAAAACTTGAAATTCTCGGACGATTAATTCATTTGTATAATTAAATTCGTTTGGACTTAAAATAATTCTAGCAATATTGAAAAGATGTTTAAGATTCTTCTTAAGCACTTCCTCAATATGATAGGATGTTTATAAGAACAACTGAACTTAATTGTTCTTTGATGAAGAAAATTGTCCTCAAACCAAAATATAAGAGCCTAGATGTCATAGGAAATGACTAGCTATAGGATTAGGAATTTGGTAGAAAACCATAACCCTTCCCTTAGCTTTACCTAGGAACTTGCTTAAATATTCTAAATTGTGTTTAAGTGCAGCTTGGGATGACGGGAAGACCCTCCAGGGAACGCTTTTATTTTATTGCAATTTACCTTATTGCAATTTATTTAATCGCATCGCACTTACTTTTCTTGCATGATAAACAATCGTTGCATGAAAACCCACACCTCTAGGGTAGTCCCTAAAGCTGAAACCAAAACTAAATTAAAAGTCATTACAAGATAAAATTCACCGCCACAACATTTCAAAATATAAAACAACTTAAAATTTAATCACAAACAGAACACAAAACTAAAATTATAACTAAATTAAAGCGTCTTGTTGGATGAGCGGGAATACCTCGGATGATGTAACCTACGTGTTGCTAACGGGATTTCCCATGGTCTAAATGAAAGTGTGGAACTCATTCAGTTGAGTTTAGCAAATTCATACGGACTAAGTGAATCCGATAAAAATAACGATGCGGAAGGATGGAACCGTGGGATCTTAACCGGTGTTGTTATAATCAACTTTAAGATTTGTTATAATTAAAACATAAAAAACACTTGGAAATTAAGAATTTCTCTAAACCAAAACACTTTTCTCATCTCCTGATTTATGACTTCTATAACTAAACCTCTGCAACAACAAGGAGCTTGGAGCACAGTGGGCAGCACGACCATCGTCATCGACGAAAACTCGGATCTACTTCAGCAAAACTTTCTTAGAATTAAATAACCAAACCATAGGACTTCGAGGTAGTTTGCACTAGTGCAACATAAATCCTCAATCTTCTGTTAGGCATTTGCATTGCAAATTAAGCCCTAACCGGTCTTAGGATTACGAGGTAGTCGTCTGATACGACATAAACCCTCACATCTTCGAGGCTATTTGTACGATCATGTCATACGAATATAAGTCCTAATTAATTAAAATTGACAAGATCAAAACATTAAACAAACATTAGGACTTTCCTAAATCCAAGCCAAACCGTAGGATAGTCGGGAAACTACCGAAGTTTGCTTTGAATCTGTGATTTCTCCTACCTTTCTTCCTTTGAATTCCCAAAACAAAATGTTCCAAATTTGATCCACTCCCTATTGAAATTCTAAAATTCAATCCCTTGAAAACTTAAACTTTGAAATTCTTGAGAGCAGAACTACTGATTATTATCGAGAGTTTCCTTAGGTGATTTCCGTCACTTAAGATGTAATTAACTATAGGGGCTTGCCCTTATAGGGAATTTTAAGAACCCGAGTAATATAAACCCCGTTTAATGCTTTCATATTAAGCGGGGAATTTGTTCGGCTTATAAAATTGGTTCGCCGACCAAACGGATGTCACAAATCTTCTAATTTATTTAATGGAGCCCCACCATCGACGGCGTGTCTATCCTTAGGGATAGATACACGGTTTGTGGTGCGGTGCTCGTTTATATAAACTATTTGGGATGTGAAATCAGTTTGATTTCATATCTTAAAATTTTCAAACTTAAAATTATTTTAAAAATCGAATGCTACTTTCTAAATTATATATATATGTTTAAATTAAATTTAAAATATAAAATACGCCGACAGATGTATAAATGATCCTCACAAAAGTGAGGTCAACAAATGAGCCCTCAATATGTGTGGAATAGTACATAAGTATGCCGCACATATTGGAGTTGACCGGAATGGTCCGGATAACCCATCATAATTGTCGGTTTAAGAGTAATCTTAAGGTCGAAGAAATTTTATTTTCGATATTTAAAGAGAAGATGGATGTCATATTCTATTAAAGGTGGTCTTACACTATTTCTTGAGGATGTCAAATGTTGATATTGTTGGTTTTGGATAGTAATGCTTAGAGACTTACATCTTTCTCTAGAGAAACACCATAATTTCGTGTTAGGAAGTCCTTACATCCAATAATAGGGGAGAGAGTGAGTACCATACAACCTTTCATCTTTTTCAGAGAAACCAATGAATGTTTTTTATGATGAGGAGAATGATCCTCGAAGATTTCATCATTTTTGGTATTATAATTATTTTTTAATAATTAAATTACTCTAGAGAGTAATTAATTAATTAAAAATAAAATATAATTCATAAATTCGAGATTTTATTTGAACATTATTCTTCTCATTGTCTTGAGTTCAGGGATATTTTTATTATATTTTCGTGATTTTTATTTATTAAGATATGGATTTTTGATTATTTTAAGGTTAATCTAGATTTACTTGAATCCATATTAGCCAAAAATTACCAGACGCCACCGCATGTCCTTGAGGTTGGGATCAAATCAGAGTAGTCCATTTCCAAAACATCGAAATGGACGACATCCATTCATCTCCTTCATTTGCCATAAACCCATGAGCCGTTGATGCGGGGACTTTAATGTTGCAAGAACTTATGAACTCGAATTTATATATATTTATAATTATTTTGTAAAGTCCAAACATTCAATGCAAGTATACATATCATATCAAGTAATACGGGGCTCTAATGGAGTCACAGTTATCGATCCCACGGGGAAGGCATGATACACCTAAAATATATAGTATTTTTATGCACATTTTTATACCTATTTTTGATGATATTGCACTTTAATGGAAGATATTTTGTGTTTTTCTTGCACGTATGATGAAAATGAGTGATTATGATGAAAGGAGCAAAATTGGATGAAATTTGGAGAAAAAAAATGAAAAATGAAAATTTGTGCACTCGCGGCTAAGCGTCGTGATCCACCCTTTCTTTGTACTTACAATTATGATATGAAAATTGACAACGGCGAGAAAAACTTTTCTCCGCTAGATATATATTCTTATGATTTTGATATGAAAATTCTGATTTATAATGTGTATACTACGCAAGTATACATATCATTTATCAAGTAATATAAGACTTTACGATTAACCCGAGATATCGAACCCACGGGGAAAGTGAAAAATCTTTAAAGAAATAAGAAAATTATCTTTTTACTTTTTTAATTGGCTTTTGAAAGTATGTTTTGATTTTTAAAAGTTTGATAGTTGATTTCACTATTTAAATTTTCTTATAAAAGTTAAACAAGAAATTAAAATGATAATAACTGCAAATACGGTATAAAAAACACTATTAACTAGAATATTTTTTTCTTTCCTTTATAAAGTAGTAATAATTATGAAAGTATTGTTGTGGAAGTATTAAAATTTGTTGTGATAAATAGAAACAAATGTATTCCTTACCCTTACTTGGTTCTATAAAGAACATTGGTTAATTTGAAATTTTATCATTTTGAACATGGTTAGACAGGGAAGATACCAGCTCTCACTCTAGAGTTCCCTCATTCCCTCCACCTAGGGGCTAACTTCTCATAACAAAATTCAAAACTTCAAACCAAATTAGGGGCTTTTAGCCTGTCACACTAAAAATCCTCTAATTTTACTCCCTTTTAAAACATCTTCTAATATATTGCATTTAATTATATGAACTGCAATTTTCACTCATATAATTGCATGCGATTCTTACTAATTTTTTTGAGACAATACCGCATTGAATCTTACATAATCTCACCACAAATTTTACATCTTAACAGGCCAAATTAAGAAGTAAATAAAGTTTATAGAATCAATCTTCACAACTTCGTCCAACTTTAAACACATACATTCCACAACAATTCTTCATGAATTACTTACTTCTTCATTTAAGAAAGAAAAAGATAAAGTAAATTACTCGGAATGCATTGAGAAAATACAAAAACACATTGATTTGAAATGAAAAACCATAAGAAAAACAACAAACACAATAAGTATTAGTTAAAAACTAAATGTAAGAACAAAAGTAAACACTTATATGAAAATCCTCTCCACAAGACTCGGGAAGTTCCTCCGAAACTTTGAATCTTCACTAAACTACTCCTCGAGTAGGTCTCTCAACTCGGATGACTCGGAAACAAACTTTAGACTTCAATAAAAACTAAACTAAAGGAAAGAAAAGAAGTGGGAAGAAGAAGGCTTCAATCCTAGTCTTTTCTCTTTTCCACTCTCTACTCCTACTCCTAATGAAAACTCTCATAAAATACAATAAAAACTCTGTAAAAACTCTCTTCAAAATGCAATGGAAGAGCCCCTAATCTTTCCTAAGACTCTCTTTAAAAATTAAACCAAAAGCTGCCTTGGTGTCTCTTCAAAATGTGTCCAGATTCGATGTATCCACCAAAGAATGCACCCCTTCATTCAAACTTGCCGCCCAAAGGAAGTTATGGAAGTTACTACCAAGAGTTGCATCCCATCCCCTTTAAAAATGGTGCCAAATTCAAGTTAGTCTCGATTTTTAATTGTGTGTTGTGTTTTGTTTTGTTTTATTGTTGTATGCGTAGCTCAGGTTCTTAGGGACTTGTGCCTTACGATTCTGAATTAGAAAGAACTTTCAGAAAAAAAAAATATATAGAAAAAGATAAAAATATTTAAGAAATGACAAATCATCAAAATCAAAATGTTGGCATCCATCAAGAATTAAGACCTTTAAGAGATTATGTTAACCTTACAGTGAATGTACTTCGTGGTAGTATTCAAAACCTTACTGTAGCTACTAATTCTTTTGAGCTTAAAGCTGCTATTATCCAAATGGTGTCTAATAATCAGTTTGGGAGAGCAAAAACTGAAGATCCTAATTTGCATCTTGCTAATTTTCTATAGTTGTGTGCTACTTTTAAATATGATGGTGTTTCGGATGATGCTATTAGACTTAGACTTTTTCTTTCTCACTAAGGGATAAAACTAAAATATGGTTATATTCGTTAGCACCTGGATCAATAAGAACTTGGGGTGAACTATCACAAAAATTCCTTGCTAAATATTTTCCATCATCTAAGACTGCTAAGTTGAGAAATGATATTACATCTTTTTTTCAGTTTGAAGGGGAATCAATATATGAAGCATGGGAAAGGTTTAAAGATCTCCTCAGGAAATGTCCACATCATGCGATACCGGATTGGTTAATAATTCAAACTTTTTATAATGGATTAGTTGGATCTCTTAGATCAATCATCGATCGTCTTCTTGGTGGATCATTAATGTCTAAACTATTTCCTGATGCTTATGCTTTAATTGAAGAAATGACTACTAATAATTTTCAATGACCTTCTGAAAGGTTAAATCCTAAAAAGGTAGCCAGTGTTTTTGAAAATGATGCTTTTACAATGTTAGCAAATCAAGTTGCTGCTGTTTCAAGGAAGAATGACCAATTTGGGATGAATTTTTCTCGGCCACATTCCATGGTTGAAGAGAATTCATTAGGCCGAATGGTTGATTCTTATTCATCACTAGAAAGCTGTGAATGTCATACTTAAGCCTAAGAACCCATATTCCAATTATTATAACCCGGGTTGGAAGAATCATCCAAATTTTAACTCGGAATACCAATAATTAGGGTGGTGTTAATCAACAATGGGGGAACCACCAAGTAAACCCATTGGGGAATTGGAACAATCAAGAAAATAATAATAATAATAGATTAACTTATCCTTCAGGTTATAACAATGCTTTACAATTAAAGGAGAAGAAGTTGTCTATTGAAAAAGTGGTGTCACATATGTGAAATCAATTACAAATTCAAGGAGAAACAATCAGAAATATTGAAAATGAATTGGGACAAATTGCAAATGCCTTAAGTAATAGATCCCAATGAATGCTTCCAAGAAATACTGAAGTAAATCCAAGAGAAGAATAAAGAACAAGTAAAAGCAATTCAACTGAGAAGTGGAAGAGAATTGGAAGATAGAGTTCAAAAAGAAACTGAAGTAGAGAAAAATTCACCGCCACAACATTTCAAAATATAAAACAACTCAAAATTTAATCACAAATAGAACACAAAACTAAAATTATAACTAAATTAAAGCGTCTTATTGGATGAGCGGGAATACCTCGGATGATGTAACCTACGTGTTGCTAACGGGATTTCCACGGTCTAAATGAAAGTGCGGAACTCATTCGATTGAGTTTAGCAAATTCATCTGGACTAAGTGAATCCGATAAAAATAACGATGCCGGAAGGATGGAACTGTGGGATCTTAACCGGCGTTATTATAATCAACTTTAAGATTTGTTATAATTAAAACATAAAAAACACTTGGAAATTAAGTATTTCTCTAAACCAAAACACTTTTCTCATTTCCTGATTTATGTCTTCTATAACTAAACCTCTGCAACAACAAGGAGCTTGGAGCACAGTGGGCAGCACGACCATCGTCATCAGCAAAACTCGGATCTACTTCAGCAAAACTTTCTTAGAATTAAATAACTAAACCATAGGACTTCGAGGTAGTTTGCCTAGTGCAACATAAATCCTCAATCTTACGTTAGGCATTTGCATTGCAAATTAAGCCCTAACCGGTCTTAGGATTCCGAGGTAGTCGTCTGATATGACATAAACCCTCACATCTTCGAGGCTATTTGTATGATCATGTCATACGAATATAAGTCCAAATTAATTAAAATTGGCAAGATCAAAACATTAAACAAACATTAGGACTTTCCTAAATCCAAGCCAAACAATAGGATAGTCGGGAAATTACCGAAGTTTGCTTCGAATCTGTGATTTCTCCTACCTTTCTTCCTTTGAATTCCCAAAACAAAATGTTCCAAATTTGATCCACTCCCTATTGAAATTCTAAAATTCAATCCCTTGAAAACTTAAATTTTGAAATTCTTGAGAGCAGAACTACTGATTATTATCGAGATTTTTCTTAGGTAATTCCCGTCACTTAAGATGTAATTAACTCTAGGGGCTTGCCCTTATAGGGAATTTTAAGAACCCAGGTAATATAAACCCTGTTTAATGCTTTCATATTAAGCAGGGGAATTTGTCGGCTTATAAAATTGGTTCGCAGACCAAACGAATGTCACAGATCTTCTAGTTTATTTAATCGAGCCCCACCATCAAGCAGCTGTCTATCCTTAGGGATAGATACACGGTTTGTGGTGCGGTGCTCGTTTATATAAACTATTTGGGATGTGAAATCAGTTTGATTTAATATCTTAAAATTTTCGAACTTAAAATTATTTTCAAAATCGAATGCTACTTTCTAAATTATATATATATATTTAAATTAAATTTAAAATATAAAATACGCCGACAACTTACGGCGACTCACGTGGGGACAAATTCCTCTCTCCATTTTTAATCGAATAGTTCTGCTTTCAAAAAATCGGTAGTGTATCCATGTCCCTAGTGGATCGAACTACCCTTCTTTCCGTTGGAATACTATGTTCATTTCTACCTTGAACAAGTATAACCAACATTCTCTCGGATTTAGGAGCCACTGTTTAGACACCCCTAAACAGAGAGGTTCCGAGATCATTTTACCTCATTTATGAGGTGGGGTGGACCCCCAATAGGTGTTAGTTTTGGAGCAGTCTTGCGAGTCGAGAAGTTTCTACAAGACTTTCTCTTCCTTTTCTAGTTCCTTATCAATTCCTTTTACCCTTCCTGCAACTCTCCTTCTTTCAATAATTCTCTTTCCTAACGAACAAATCTTTCCAAAAAGACAATTTTCCTTTAATACCACAAATACACTAAGATAAACAGAAATGTGTTCGGACTCTTTCTTTTTTGTCATAAGTTGTACGACAAGAAGAAGCACGATTCGGGGACTAACACTTGGAATCTGCCTTGCAGAAATGGAAGCCCCAAAACTGATCTTCTCCTTCGTCAACGGACTCGACCTGGCTGTGTTCGAGGACGAAGCGCCCGATAATGGAATCATTCGATTCGGACAAGGATTCGGGGACACCGACATCAAAATCCCCGACGTCACTCTCTTTTCACTCACAAGCAAAGTATCGAAAGCGAGAAGCCGTTCATTGAGTTCAACCTCGAGTCAACTCACGAATTCCCTCCTCGCAAAAGATCTCGGCGAGAGGAGTACTGCTTCGTCCACGAAGGACTCGTTGTTGCTACCCCACTGAGTGCTAGTTGTCTCTGCACCTACCCCGGCTTACGCAAACTAAAGGGGAAGGAAATCCAGAACTATGGTGAACCTGTTACCGTGGAGGGTACAGACCTTCCTGTGAGACCTTCTGTTTTTGAAATCGGGTCCAGCTCGAGAATTCCATCACTAACACGGACCCAAAGAAGGAATAGAAGTAGAAGGATCGCTAGAGAAGCCAGAGCTGCTGAAGTTGCTTTCCTGGAGGAAATCCCAGAACTACCTGAATATACACCGCTGCCTGAATACATACCACTTTTGGGAGGAAGCAGGTTCCATCCCCTCTCCGCCGTGGAGGAGGAAGAAAATATTCGCAAAATTGCTGCCGCATTGCCTCAACCCGTATATTACAACGATAGCCACAAGAAAAGGACTAGAACTACGCCATTTGCTCGACTGCAAGCTTTGATAGAGAAGTTAGCAAAGAAAGAAAAGTGCCCTCTATCAGAAATTTTAAGAAGGATAGGGCGGGTGCCAGTCAAATCCCGTCTCGGGCCATGAGTAGAACCTGCTATCGTTGCAGAAAAGCCAAATAAGAGGATGAAAGCTAGTCCGCCTGTCGTTGTTTCAGGACTACAGATTAGGGAGGATACCACCTTCCAGCATTTGGCTGACAGACCATCCGGTCCTAGACCTTCTGCTGCTAGAAGGATGGTATGGCGTCCCACTACTGGACAATTAAGATTGAAACAACAGCCTGAGAAGGAAAGTCTCGTCAGGAGACTTGAATCCGAAGAAAGTGCTACTTGCAGTAAAGGGGACTCATGAGAAGGGAACCCGACAGCTATCACATGACAACTGCAAGGATGCACAGAAAGAACCACTAGAGGATGCTATGGAAAAGTTGAGGACTGATATTCGACGATTAGCAAAGGAAAGAGAAGAGAAATTCGGAGATGAGATTGATTCGTCAGAGTTCATAGATGATGAGTATGCAGAAATTAACATGGTCGAAACACGAGCTTCGTCAGCTTCACAAGGTGCTCCTGCGGCCGCGGAAGAGAGGAGCCGAAGTAATGAGGAGGCAGCTTCAAGAGAAAGATGATACGATCGCCCAAATGGCAAAAATGATGGAAGAGATGGCTGTAGCCCTAGCCACTCTCCAGAGTCAAGTGCAACCCCAAAGAGAGACACCCCCAGAGGTCATTCACATTGTCGACGGAAGAAAGGAGATTACGTCCTTCAACGGGGATGGTCAGTTAAAGAAGGATGCAACACAAAGCATGATTCCGGAAAAGGATATCAAGAGCTTGGTGGAACAGCAGGTGCGAGAGGCTTTGGCACAATCAAAGAGCGAGACATCCATTCAGACGGGTAGACCTTATCCTGAAGAATTCGACGATGTCCAATACCCGGAAGGCTTCGTACCACCTCTGTTAAAGACCTTTGATGAAACCGGGAACCCCCGGCAGCATGTTGCACATTTTCGTGCCAGTTGTTGCAATGCCGGCGGAAGTGATGCATTGCTCTTCAGACAATTTGTCGGCGACTCGTCGGGGATCGCCTTTGATTGGTATGCGGAATTACCGAATGGTTCGGTGAAGACATTTTCAGAACTAGAGAACCTCTTCATCAAGCGATTTGCCGGAGCTCAGCACCACATCACTATAGGTGATTTAGTGGTAGAAAAGCAGAAGCTGAACGGAACTTTGGTGGATTACATACTTCGATGGAGGAACCTAAGTATGAAGTGTGAGCCACAACTACAAGAACAGCATGCAGTCGGCATCTTACTTAAAAACATTCACGGCCCGATAGCACTTCTCCTCAAGGGATTTACTATTAAGACTTTCGAGAAGTTGTTAAGCAAGGCCGAAAGCTTGCAAGAGGAGGCGAAGCAATTAAGTTTCACCGACAAAACAGACAAACAGAAGCCCGTGAATACTTTTGAATAGAAGTCTGGGATTGTTGCAGCAGTCGACAAAGGCAAGCGGCCGATACAAATATCGTCGAACGGCCGCGACAACCTCAACGAATTACCAACGAACCCCGACCCAGCTATCAGTCATCTCAACAGTATGAACAACCGCCTCGTCCGCAACGTACGTTAAGGGAGCTTTTGAGCAGGGAGTATCCGTTCAAGAATGAGGCAGTATCGAAAATGTTCCACAGTTTGATGAAGACTCCAGATTTCCAACTGCCAGAGCCTAAGAGACTAGAAGAAGTCAACAAGAAAGGTGATCCCAACTTTTTCCCTTATCACCGGATGCTTGGGCATAAGATAGAAGATTGCATTACCTTCAAAAGTTGGCTCAACGACAATCTTCGGAAAGGGAATATAACAATCCCGAAGGAGTACATGAAGGAACCCCATAAAGGAGGTTCCGTCAATGTTGTCTCGACTGATCTCATTGTTCCGATAGATCTCTATGCGACTGATGATGGGTGGGCTACCACTTGGACAAGGTCTTCGAAAAAGATTTTGGATCACATCCAAACCGCTTCGGTGCAAGCCTCAATTCAGAGTTCGAAACCTGTTAAGTCGACACTATCACTTGCGATAGAAGAACCACCTCAACAAGAGACAATTGAAGAGAAGAAGAAAATCGACAAAGAAGAGAAGACCGAGGCTCCTAAGGCTAGACTAGGGGCTGCTTATCCTAGGATAGTTGTTTCCGATTCGAGGGTGAAATCCCTCGAACCTCTGACTCTGTATGATTATCTGCTCACTCCGGTGGGATCTTATAATGATAAGGGTTATAGCGTTGGATACGTTTTGACTGTTTCTAACGATTACGTAACTAGCGACAATCCGGACATCGATTTCGATACAAATGACAATTCTCAAATCATACACAATCTCGACGATCACAATGACGAAGAAGACATCCATCAAGGAGGCTACGAGAGTTCAACAAGCAACGAATCTGTTTGCAAGTTTCGAGGAGCTCCAGTCACAATAGAGTTAGAGCCTTCAGACTCTGAAGCTAATCCAGAAGAACCTGTCATTCCAATTCAGAAGGAAAAACCAACAAACTCAATACTGGATTCAGAAGAAATTACAGAAGTTAACTTAAGAAGTGGAAGAGTTCTACCTCCGAGAATGGGTCCGAAGGACAAAGGAAAGCGGTGGTTGTTCGGGAAGAACCAACCACAGCGGAAGAAATACCCATTCGGGAAGAAATCGAGACACATGGAAATAAAGTGGATTACAACATGCTAGCCCATCTTAGGAAACTACCGGCCAAACTGAGCATCTACGACGCTCTCATCTTATCAAAGGAGATGAGAGAAGCTCTGATCAAGGCCTTACTTGATCTTGAAATTTGCTTAGATCAATTGGCCGGAGATTCCTTAGATGAGGTTTGCTCGTTAAAGGAACAGCGAGGTGTTACCTTCACGGACAATGATCTACTACTTGGGACAGTAGACCACAACCGACCGTTGTACATTTCAGTTACAATTGGGAAGTTTACACTCTCCAGAGTATTGGTGGATCTAGGAGCATCGATCAATATAATGAATCTTCGGACGCTAGCATACTTGGAAATTGATGCTCGCGAGCTCGAACCGGACAAAATGTTATTAAGAGGATTCAACCAGAAAGGAGAAAGAGCCCTCGGATCAATAACACTGCTAATGAAGACCGGTGACTTAGCAAAGACAACCGCAAAATTTCACATAATTGATTCAGAAATGTCGTTCAACGCTCTACTGGGCCGACCATGGATACATGAAAACCGGATGGTACCATCATCTCTACATCAGTGCATCAAATACTACGATGGAGGGGAACAGTGCATCAAAGGTGATTTACGACCATTCTTCGTACATGAAATTGGAATTCATGAAGATGCGGCTTATTATGCACCTCCAAGAAAACAATCTTCTCCAGGAGATACCATAACGAATGAAGCAAAAGAAGTTCGGGACGACGAAGAACACGAAGTTCTAGTCCAACAGTCACTCACCACTCCCTTACGGCGAGATGGTGAAGGTTTCGCCACAACTCGCATCTGAGGTCGAGGCCGGGGACGAGGTCATGGTAGAGACGTTAGGACTGTTGGACAGAGGAAACCGACCATCAATGTTGATTGGGAAGATAGTTCTGAAGAAGAAAAAGAGATCAAACAAGAAGCAGCGACAATAAATCGGAAGAAGCCGCAATTCAGGATCTCTCTCGAAGATGAAAAGAACGAGGAATATAAATCGATGTGCGAGAAGATTAACCACTATGTACATACTATGACCCTGACCCCGATCCATTCTAATAAGATCGAGGGTATGGTGGTCAAAGAGGTACATAGCGGCGGTGCAAAGCCAATCAAATTCTACCGAGGTGCTCCTTCCTCCAAAACCGAAAATAATGTACAATTTGAAGATGTCACTTCATCGAGTTAATGGAATTACCTTTTGAGTGGTACTCTCCTGTGTTCAAAATTTAATTCAACGTGATTTCTTACCTCGACAATGGACAAAAGGTCAATCACAACATTTTGAAAAATTATGGAATAACTCCGGTCGTCCACCCGATTCAAAACATGGTCTCGGATTCGGCACGGTAGGATCGAGTTGACGATACTGAATTTTGCTTGGTTGTCACTTGCGAGTCTAATAAAAACTGCATGGAAACTACAGAAGAATTTGAAGATTTACAAATTGGAGACGTCCACCATATTTCGAAGAAGAGATTAAATCTACAATAGATGAGTTAACGGAAGTTAACTTAGGTACTAGCGAAGAGCCTAGACCTACCTTTGTTAGCTCCTTACTCGATAAAGAAGAATCCGAAGAAATAATTAAATTATTAATGGAATTTAAAGACTTTTTTTGCTTGGAACTATGACGAGATGCCGGGATTAGCTCCGGAGGTCGCATTCCATAAGCTAGGAGTGGATCCTACTACGTCCAGGTTAGGCGAGGTCCCGGAAGAATGCGTCTAGAAATCGAACAGCAAGTCATAGCTGAAGTTAAAAAGCTAATAGATGCTAAATTTGTCCTTGAAGAGCAATACCCGACTTGGTTAGCCAATGTGGTTCCAGTCATAAAGAAGAATGGTCAGATCAGAATTTGTGTGGATTTCAGAGATTTAAACAAGGCATGTCCAAAGGATGAATTCCCTCTACCGATCCCAGAATTAATGATCGACATCGCTTCGACACATGAAATATTCTCATTCATGGATGGATCTTCGGGATACAACCGGATAAAAATGGCTCTAGAAGATGAAAAGCTTACGGCATTCGAACGCCGATCGGAGTATATTCGTTACACGGTGATGCCATTCGGACCGAAGAACGCGGGAGCAACATACCGAGAGAGCGATGACAAGAATTTTTGATGATCTCATCCATAATCGAGTCGAATGCTACGTGGACGATGTGGTCATCGAAAGTAAAGTAAAGGACAACCACCGTATGATTTGAGAATTGTTTTCGAACGATTAAGACAATTTAACCTTAAGATGAATCCCTTAAAATGCGCCTTCGGCATCACCTCCGGGAAATTCTTAGGATTCGTTGTCCGACATCGTGGAATTGAAATCGACCCAGAAATGATTAAAGCTATCTTAGAAATGCCACCTCCCAAAACCTTAAAGCAACCACGATCTTTTCGAGGAAGGCGGCATATCTTCGACGCTTTATCTCGAACTTGTCGAGTAGGTGTCGGCCTTTCTCGGCACTAGTTAAAAAGGACGCCAAATTTATTTGGGAAGAGAAATGCCGAGAAGGCCTTCGAGGAAATTAAACAATATTTAATGACACCTCCTGTCTTAGCGACCCCGAGTCTCGGGTAGACCGTCGATACTTTATACCGCGGCTTTAGACGACTCTCTCGGAGCCTCGTTAGCCGAGGTCGATGATGAGGGTAAAGAAATTGCTCTTTACTACCTAAGCCGTCGTTTACTTCCGACGGAAATAAGGTATCCCGCAATTGAAAAGCATCTGTTTGGCCACGATCTTCGCCGCTCGAAAGCTCAGGCACTACATGCTTTCTCATAAGGTCAACCTGATCTCAAAATTTAATCCATTGCAATACTTGATGACCCGTCCAACGCTTTCTAGTAGACTTGCCAGATGGTAAATGATATTATTGCAATTCGATATAACTTTCATGCCTCTTCGTGCCGTAAAGGGACAAGTCCTAGCAGACTTCCTCGCAGCACACCCTCTGCCGGCAGAATCTCCTCTCAATGACGACTTGCCAGATGAAAAAATAATGAGCTTAGAAGACCTTGATGATCGACGTTGGGAATTATATTTCAACGGAGCATCTTCAGCACACAAAGACGAAGAATCGCAAATGATAGTGCCCGGTAAGGCAGGGATCAGATTAATCTTTATAACACCAGAGCGAGGGATGTTAAGATACTCCTACCACTTGACAGAGCCGTGTACAAACAATGAAGCAGAATACGAAGCCCTCGTAACGGAGTCGGAATTAACTATTCAAATGGGGATAACGGACATCAACATCTACGGGGATTCGTAGTTAATCATTCAACGGATTGCGGACGGTACGGAATTTTAAAACCAAGACTCGAGCAATACTTCCGGTATGCCATACGAGTTGTTAGAGCAGTTACGAATGTGACGATCTACAAAATTCCCCGAAAAGAAAATGCTTTAGCAGATGCGTTAACTCTCCTCGCAAAAGAATTTGCCTGCTTGCAAGATGAATCAGTGGAAGTGTCAGTTCACGGATGTCAGGTCCTATCACAGCTCGACATAGACACAATACACAAATCAGAAAAAGAAAAAGAATTTGTTGCGGCGGTGACGGAAAACACGAGAAGATTGGCGACGGCCATTAATAGACTACTACCGCAAACGGAAAAACTACCGGACGATAGGTCGTTAGCCCATCGGATCAGAAAAGAACTATGTCCTACGCATTAATAAACAACACGTTATACAAAAGGTCTTTTGATCAAATGTGGCTAAGGTGCCTAAGCGGGTCCGAGGCCCGTGAAATTGTTAAAGAGGTGCATTCGGGACTGCGTGGCGCTCACCGATCGGGTCCGAAGATGAAAATGAAAATTAAAAGACTAGGGTACTACTGGCCCTCGATGATGACCGACTGCATGAAAATCGCCGAGAGTCGTCACCAATGCCGAGTGCACGGAGTGGTTCTACACTAACCTCCAAATGTGCTACATCCTACAATTGCGTCATGGCCATTTGAATGTTGGGGCACAGATATAGTGGGTCCAATAGAACCACCATCTTCAAAAGGACATCACTTCATTCTTGCGGCTACAGATTACTTTTCCAAGTGGCGAGGGCGAGTTCCACTTAGAGAAGTGAAAGCACACCACGTGCTACGGTTTTCAAGAACCAAGTTGTCTACCGTTTCGGAGTGCCATGCAGGATCATCTCAGATAATGGGTCAGCATTCAGAAGCATACAAATTAACAATTTTGTCAGGAGACACGGAATCGACTGGCGATATTCAACAATTTACTACCCAAGAGCAAACGGCACTGGCTGAGGCTTTTAATAAAACTCTCGTTCAAATTTTAAAGAAAACTTTGGACGATAATAAGAGAAATTGGCACGAGAAGTTATTAGAAGCCTTATGGGCCTACTGGGACAACCTTCGAACTCCTACTCGAAGCTACACCTTATGCTGCGGTGTATGGGTCCGAGGCGAGTGTTACCCTTAGAAGTCCAGCTTCCTTCACTCAGAATTGCAGTTGCAAACAAAATCACGATAGAAGAGAATGCCAAATTACTACTAGAAGAATTGGAAAGCCTGGAAGGGAAAAGACTTGCAGCGCAACAGAATTTAGAACTATACCAAGCTAAGATGGTTCAAGCCCATGACATATTGGTCCGCCCAAGAACCTTCAAAGTTGGTGACTTAGTTCTCGTTCTCAAAAGACCTATTCTTGCACACCGCAAGATAGGAGAAAAATTTGAACCCACTTGGGAAGGACCGTTTGTGGTTGAAGCAGTATACTCAGGAGGCTCCTACCAGCTAGTGAATTGCCAAGGAGAAAGACATATGCTTCCGATCAATGGACGATACTTGAAAAAGTATTACGCTACCTGATATTTCGAAGGAATGGATTTTTATTTTTCATCCCTAGAAGCACGGGTGAAGTAATTACTTATGACTGGGTCCGAACCCAAAAATAATAAAAAATGTGCTAAAATAAATAAAATCATGATAATAAAATTTTCCTTCTATATCAAAATCTCTTTCCTGATCTTATCACACTTCATTCCTGTTAAATTTAAAAAAAAATATAAAAGTAATAAAAAACTGTCTTTAATAAACATTTTCTTAATGTTCTTGTTCTTAGTACAACCCCTGATCTTTTTCCTTGTCTTTTCACAGGGAAATGTCGAACGGGCGGTTGGTCCTGAACTTTAGAAATGGCGTAAGCCTTGCACTCGACGAAAAGAGGGAGAAAGATGGAGCGATAATAGAGATTGACTCAGATTTCGCACCAGCAAACCTGCAATACGAGGAAAGTGACTGGGTCCCAGTTGACCGAGAGGAACTGCCCAGTCAGACAATAATGAAAGTGGGTGGCCCAAGCCACCGATCCGGCAACAAGAAAAGGAAAACAAGCCTGAAGAAGACAAGAAAATCAAGTTTGTAGTCACTACGGCGAGAGGGCGGGCTTGTCGGCGCCGCGCCCGCGAGAGATTCGGGAAGTACGAAGAGCTACTCTCACGGCAACTCAACAAAGAAATAAAAATCGCCGTATCAGTAAGATGTTAACTAAATTAGCGACGGACCGGTGCGACGAGGCATTGCTACTTGCCGAGTACATACTCTTCGAGGACACCGGTTCACCGGGAACACCGAAGAAAGGAAGCCGGCTCCGGGATGACGGAAGAGACCGGGGAAATCTTAAGAAGAACGAGAAGAAGGAAGACTACAACGCCACCGGATAAAGCCACCGATCATGCATAACCTTGTTGCGAAGCAACCCGGAGGATGTCCCGACGGATACCATCCCCGAGGAGCCGAGGTATGCGGGAGAACGTGAAGGGATTGAGCCATATATCCCACGATACGTCACCAGACCTCGCCATTTGCAGATTATTCCAGAATACAAGCTAGAAAGAATGCAGAATGTCGAGAAGAAAACTTTTGAATATTTTGAGATAATCAGAGGCAGGAGGATCAATATACTAGAAGGCCTCGAGCTACATACAGAAGTGTTCTCGGAATATGAACAACAGCAAATCGTGGACTGCATCCGGGATTTGAGAAGAATGGGCCGAGCGGGCCGCCTAAGAGAAAACACCTACTCAGAACCCCGGAGATGGATGCCAGGGAAAGGGAGAATTACAATACAATGTGGATGCTGCTACTGACTTTGCGAGAAGACAGGAAGGGAAACCCACGGGAATACTCCGTCTTGGCCGAGTGGATCCAATGTCGTTGGTCATTAAAAGGATGGTAAAAAGAATGATAACATGGAGGGTACTGCCAGCAGATTGCATACCCAACAACTGCATTATTAACATTTACAAGAAGGGTGACTGCATACCCCCGCACATAGATCACCACGACTTTGTCAGACCTTTACGCACGGTTTCTTTTACGAACGAGTGTAATATCATGTTCGGATGCGACCTCGGGATAGCGAGGCCCGGGTGAGTTCCGAGGGCCGGTAAAGATACCATTACCGGTGGGTTCCGTCATGATACTGAAGGGCAACGGAGCAGATGTCGCTAAACATTGCATACCAGGAGTACCAGTGAAGCGGATCTCAGTTACTTTCAAAAGGATGAACGATAGGAAGACACCTTACCACTTCCAGCCGGACCCGGAGCTAGAGAGCCTCCGGCCTTACGAGCTATGAGTTACATGGAAAATATCACACCTCCAACGGACATCCATACGACATCCTTGCCAAGGATGGCTTGGAAGGTGATGTTATTGACCATGCACTACACTATTCAGACATGGATTTCTAACAGATACCTTTTTTTGGATGGATCGACAAAGATCATACATAGTCCGTTTGGAGTCTACATGGATTGTATGAGATGTATTCCAGATCGAGTTGTATGATGTATCTTCAACATGATTGGAATGAAAGTGACCATGTCACATTTTTGGCCTTCACCTCTTTTGTGCAAGTTGACTGAGAAACGCCATTAAAGTTAAATGAACTTCGAACAAAGAACAGAAAAGAAACAAAAAGAATAAAAGAAAACTTTCCTTAAGAAAGAAAAAAAAATCTAAAAATGTTGAACACCAAATTCACATGAACATTAAATAAACGATAAAATAAATTTTGAATCGTTAAAGGATAAACAAAATGAACATAAATTTCAAATCAAATCTCAATCAGAAATTCAAATTCAACCTTCCAAATCTCAAATCAAATCTCAATCAAATTCAAACTCAACCTTCCAAATCCGAAATCCAATCCGTTCTACTCTCTCCCTTGTCTGGGATGAAAGCGGTTGATTCCATTGACGTGGAGCCATGAGGTTTTTGATTCGAATCTGGTGGCAAGGAAATTGTATCCAATCCAAACCAGTAACTCTCAATCAACTCTTTTGAATGGGATATGTAGCATCTACATATTCCCTCCTAATTCATTTACTTCCATGAAAGTCTTTTACAACTTTCATGAAATTCTCGAAACACCAAAATTCCACACTTTTCAAATCAACACTACAAATCTTCGAAAAATCAATTACACCTCAAATTCAAACTTTTGAGGTTGAGTATTTTACATTCGAGACTGCATTGCTTTAGGATTATTTCCCTATTGCATTGAAATACATCAAATTCAAACTTTTGGAGTTGAGGATTTTACATTCGAGACTGCATTGCTTTAGGATTCTTTCCCTATCGCAATGAAATACATCAAAATCAAACTTTGGGGTTGAGGATTTTTCATCCGAGACTGCATTGCTTTAGGTTCTTTCCCTATCTCAATGAAATACATCAAATTCAAATTCTTGGGGTTGAGGATTTTACATCCGAGACTGCATTGTTTTAGGATTCTTTCCCTATCGCAATGAAATACATCAAATTCAAAATTCTTGGGATTGAGGATTTTACATCCGAGACTGCATTGCTTTAGGATTCTTTCCCTGTCGCAATGAAATACATCAAAATCAAACTCTTGAGGTTAAGGATTTTACATCCAATACCGCATTACTCTGAGATCTCTCCTCATTGTAGTGGTTCAATCCAATCAATTTAATTTTCTTTTGAGGTTGAAGATGTTACATCTAAAACCACAAAATTCCAATTCTCATTTCAAGTTCGAATTCCTTCAAATTATCTTAACAAAACTTCAATCTAAATTGAAACTCAAGCTAAAATCTAAGCTCACACATCAAAAGCTAAACTGAAACAAAATAAAATCTAAATTGAATTTCCCCCAGATCATGTGATTTGGAATTCACCTTCTTTTCCTTTCCCCAGTGAGAGTTCAGGAATCTCCAGTCTCGGAGATATACTAGACACTCCCCAGCGGAAACTCTTCTACTTTGTCTTAAGTTTGTCACTTGGACGTTTGTGTTGGTTTTGTTAATCGCTTCGTTCAACACCAATACGCGCGGTGTGCTCCGTCAGCTCACCACACCTATTGGGGGTCCATTTGTTGACCTCATTTTTGATGAGGTCATCTCTTCTTCTTTTTAGTACTTAGGATCTAGCCTTAGGCTTTTCCTTTGACTATCTTAGAGGATTAGAATTGGGACCCACTACTTAGAAATTCAAACCACTTCTTAACTCCATGCAAACTCCACAAACTTGACTATAGAACCCTAATCACCTAGAGGGTTGAAATCAAATGGGGAAGTTTAAAGGAGGAGTTCCTAAGCCCTTGGCTAAGAGGGTTAGGAACAACATAGTGAATGCCTCAAATGAGTCCTCTCATGGCTCATATAGGCTTAATATGGCTTCATGGCTCAACCAAAATGATTTTATTCCACTTACATTCACCTAATCTTAAATTTTCCAAATTTTCAATTTTGACCCACGCTCTACACACTCGCTAGCTTTACCCAGAAACCTTTGAAACTACCCAAAATTTGCAAAATCACCTAAATTACCCAAAATTCCTCAAAATCAATCCCAAACATTCCCATATTTCTCAAATTGATCATCCATACCCAAAAATACCAAAAATTCCAAAAATACCTCCCAATACCCTCCAAATACCCAAAATACCCCTCTTGACCCAAAAATCCAAAAAATTCAGAAAATTCCCAGAAAATTTCAAAAAATCTAAAATATTCTCAATTTGATTTTGTTAAACTACACCATGGGCCAATTTTGTCAATTTACCCTACTTTTGTCAAAACCCCCAATTTGACCCATTTTAACCCTAAGTGAACCCAATGTCAAACCAAACCTACCCAATTGACCCAAATTCTGGTCCAATTCAATTCTGAACTTCAATTCAACATTCCCAACACCAATCTAGACCAAATCCAAGTCCAATTTGATTGACATTTGGATCCTATTTCACTTTTGGCCTTAAAGCCCAATTTGGACCCATGACCCAAACCTAACCCAAACTCACCTAATTCAACTCCAATTAACCCCAAACCTTTTCTAAACCTCCCTTAGCATCCCCATAAACAAAAAAATAACATGATTTGCCCAAAATTTAGACCCAAACCCCACTCAAATTCAACCCAAAGCTAAAAGGCCCAATTTTGACCTAAACCCAAACCTAACCCAAATAAGCCCAAACCTCAAAATCAAAACCCAAACAAAGCCAAAACCTCTTTGAAACACTCCCATAAACATTTCCAAACATTTATTTTACATCAATTTCAACCCTAGCCCAACATTGGCCCAAGTTAACCCAATTTGACCCATATTGGCCCATTCAACAAGGAAGCCCAAATTCAACCCAATTCAAACTGAAATCACTCCTAACTTTCTTCAAATCACTCATGACACATCTATGAACTAAACACAACATTTGTTTGGCCCAATCCTTCACAAAATTCCCATCCATAAATTTATTTTTTAAACCAAAAGCCCACTTTCTTAAACCTTCCTAAAAGCCCAAATTTCATGCTAAAGCCCATATGACAAATTCTTCTCATCATACCCTTAATTAAAATCATCCCTAAGTTCAAATCAACCCTCAAATGATTCCAGATCAAGCCATGTGACAAATCCCATCAAATCACTCCTAAATTACCAAAATTCCTAAAAACCTCTTTCATGAAAGTTGACTTAGTTTTTTCCAAGCCAAAGGTGAGCCATGAAGCCATGCATGAGCCACATGGGAGCCATGAGAGCCATGGAATCTACTTTCCACCTCGCCATACCCAAGATGGCAAGAGGAGGGAGCTCTTTCCATGTTCCCTTAAGAGGATTAGCCACTCCCATGATTCTACTAAACCTTGCTTAAGCTTAATTGTACTTGGATGGTGACCCTTCCCCACTGATTAAGCTGACCTAAACCACTTTTTCTCAGCCTAAAATCAGGTCATCCAGAGGTAAACCCAGCCCAAACACATGGGTTGACCAAATTGAGCCAAGATTAGCCATGCCCCCATTCCATTTTGATCCAACCACTTTACACTTGGCAACTGCCAATTGAATACACTAAGCCTCAGCCCTGACCTCCCTGAGCTTGAGGGTGACCTGACCCTGGCCGGCCAGCCACCACAGCCGCCGGAAACCACCAGGCCGAGAGCTCACGTGTGAGCTCAAACTTGAAATTCTCACCTGCTGAGCTGCCCCATCCCCAGGTGGCCATTGTAGGCTGTTCTTCTCTTGCCAAGAGTAGCTGATCCCAAGCCACTAACTCTCCCTAGGAGGCCCTCCACCCTCTCCTATTTAAACCCGACCCCCTCACGGCCATAGAGGAGAGTTGCACAAACCTTGCCGAAACTCTGCCAAAATTGTTCCAAACCCTACTCCATACTTAGAGCAGTTGATCCCCAGTGTCAATTTGCCTTAATACCCACCAACAGAATCCAATTTCCCAACTGAAATTTCACCTAAAAACCAGGACACTTTGCCACAGTGAGCCAATCTTCAAATTGACTGGCCCTACACCTTCACTAGACCAAGAGGAGAAGTTTCCCATTGAAAGCCCCATCTCCAGGCCACCCAGTTGTTCCAGACTCCAAGCTTTGTGATCGGGCTTGGTCGAAATCATACCTAGACAATTCACCAGGCCAAGGGACTTCATCTGGAGCTTGCTTGGACCCGATCGAAGGTGACACGACCCTCGGATTGAAGCCACACTTCTCCGAGCAAAGGTAAGAGCTAACTCTTTATCCCGAGCTTCGGAGATTCTCCATTTCAAATGCCTTAATTTCAATGCATGATCACCGTATAAATGTATTCATCTCTTCAAGACGAATCCAGCAGAGCACAAGAACACGAAAATACGTTAAGTATTGAGTGAGATATTAGGGATTTAGTGTGGACGGTTCTCGGGCTAGGAGGCTTGGGGACGATGATCGGATGCCGTTCATTTAATACACGCGCGGACGGACGGCCAGGATCGCGCCGGATGAGGAGACAGAACGATACAGCGGGCCCCCGGAGCACTGAGTTGGATGGCGAAGCCGAATCAGAAGGCGACACGCGGCGTTTCGGAGCTGCCGAGGTTGACGCGGCGCCGCGTGGATAAATAGAAAATTAGGGTATTTTTCTATTTATTTAATTCCCTAAACTTTAAAAATCCATAACTTTGTGTAGAAAAATCAGAAAAATAAAATAATAATACCCTCTTGCTCAGTGAACATAGGAGAATAATGTGGAAAAGAAATCATTTAATTTCATCAAGTATTTTATTTTTAATGATTTATTTACCCTCTGCATTGTTTTAATTCTCCATGCATATAGGAAATTCACCATGGCATGAGACCATAGGGCTTTTGAAGCCTCTGAATTTGGGAACATTCCCTGAATTTTCCAAAGTGAGAGGCCATCCCTATGAGAAGTTATTGATTTTTCAAATTCATGTTACTGTTTTGAGTATTTTAAATCTAATAATTAGCATATTGTGAAATAAATTCTAGGAAAATTTGATGATGTTTCTTATGACCAGAGGACCCTAAGAAAAATAGGTTTTGAATTAGTTCATTTAAAATAACCCTAATTGGCTTAAACACCCAAAATAGGTCTCTAATTAATTAGAGTTAACCATACATCAAATTGACTTGAAATCAATTCTCCACTGACCTTTAGGATCAGAGGAACCCACCATAAAAATTTGATGTCAATTGGACTTGGTTAGCCTTACTTAATGGGTTGATTAAGCCATTTAGTCAATTTGAACTTTAAAAATTCATAACTTTCAAAATACTTTTCAAGAATTCACCAAATTAGTTTTGGAGCCTCTCTAATATCAGGGGAGTTTAAGAAAATTAAAACTTTAATTTTCTAAAAAAGTTGATTTTTTGTATTATTTTAATATTTTAATAATTAAAAAATAATAAAAATAATAAAAATAATAAAATTTACCAAAATGTTACATTTTAAATTCTAATCACTTAGGAACAAACCCCATATTTTTCTTAGGTCTATTTGATGAGATATTAAATTTTAAAGCCCTAAGGTAATTTTAAAATTAAAAAAAATGTATTTTTTAGCATTTCCACTAAAATAATTCTAATAAATCAAAGAAAAATCAGAAAATTGTAAAAATTAATTCTCTGATTTTGTTGATATTAGAGAGATTTTTGAAAAAATATAAAATTCATTTTTCAACCTTTATTTTATTTTTAAATTAATTAATACTCCAAAATTTAAAATAATTATAATAAAAATAATATAATTAAAAAAATCACCAAAATTGGTCCAAGTGATCCTCTGGTCATTAGGAATGTCGCATAATTTTATTAAGAACAGAAACTTTCCCTTGGTCATATTATTAAATTTTCCTTGGAAATCCCTATTTTCCACCAAAAATATTTACATAAATAAATTAAATACAGAAAAATCACATTTTCTCCTCTGATGCCTTTATTGACATATGAGTGAAGTCACATAAAAATTTCAAGTTCATTTAAGCTCAATTTAGTGAGTTAAGAAATTATTAAGCTTGAAGGGCAAAATGGTAATTAAAATTTTAACCTTTAATTAAAACTTTAGGCTTAATAAAATTAAAGAGTAAAATATTTGATATTAATCTGATTTGGATGATTGAAATTTAAATAATTAGAGAGTAAAAACCTACCAAACAATTTAAAAATAATTGAAATAAACCTTTATTAAATAATTGATTAAATTTGGAAGAATACTAAAATTGGAATTATTAAAATAGGGATATTATTAGGAAGAGATTTGTTCTTTAATTTAAGAATCCCTAAATTAATCATCTTAATAATATTTAATCCCCAATTAAAATGATAATTTAAATTTAAGTTTTAAAATGTTCAAGGACTTAACCATTAAAATTAAATTAAAGCTAAATTATTAAACCTTCTTTTAAATTTTCAATTAAATTAAAATTAATAATAAAATTAAATCAAACAAATTAAATTAATCTAAATTAAATTAAATTGAACAAATTAAATTAAATTAAATTAAATTGAATTAAATTTAATTAAAATTTAATTAAGTTCAATAAATAAAATTAAATTAAAACATATTAGATTAAATTAATTAACATCAAATTAAATTAAAATTAAATTAAAATCAAATTAAATTAAATTAAATTAAAATTAAAAAATAAAATTAAATTAAAATTTAAATTAAATTAAGTTAAATTAAATCAAATTAAATTAAATTAAATCAAATCAAACTAAAATTGAATTAAATTAAATAATGAAATCAAGTTAAAATAAAATTAAAATTAAATTAAATAAATTAAATTAAATTAAAATTAAAACTAAACCAAACCAAATTAAATTAAAATTAAATTAAATTAAATTGAATTGAATATAACATCACTTAAGACATAAAGAATTCAAAAATAAAAATAAAGCAACTTGAACACTATTCCAAATTTAAACCCGTTAACTGAAATTAAATCAAATCACAAATCATTTGAACACCAATTTGCCCTCGAAGACTTTTATTGTCATAACTCCTAAACAGAATGTTAAATGAAGTGTTACTTCACTTATAGAATATTCAAATGTCCTAGTTCACTGAGCAAGATAACAACAAAACTTGAAATTCTCGGACGATTAATTCATTTGTATAATTAAATTCGTTTGGACTTAAAACAATTCTAGCAATATTGAAAAGATGTTTAAGATTCTTCTTAAGCACTTCCTCAATATGATAGGATGTTTATAAGAACAACTGAACTTAATTGTTCTTTGATGATGAAAATCGTCCTCAAACCAAAATATAAGAACCTAGATGTCATAGGAAATGACTAGCTATAGGATTAGGAATTTGGTAGAAAACCATAACCCTTCCCTTAGCTTTACCTAGGAACTTGCTTAAATATTCTAAATTTTGTTTAAGTGCAGCTTGGGATGACTAGAAGACCCTCCAGGTACGCTTTTATTTTATTGCAATTTACCTTATTGCAATTTATTTAATCGCATCGCACTTACTTTTCTTGCATGATAAACAACTGTTGCATGAAAACCCACACCTCTAGGGTAGTCCCTAAAACTGAAACCAAAACTAAATTAAAAGTCATTGCAAGATAAAATTCACCGCCACAACATTTCAAAATATAAAACAACTCAAAATTTAATCACAAACAGAACACAAAACTAAAATTATAACTAAATTAAAGCGTCTTATTGGATGAGCGGGAATACCTCGGATGATGTAACCTACGTGTTGCTAACGGGATTTCCCACGGTCTAAATGAAAGTGTGGAACTCATTCAGTTGAGTTTAGCAAATTCATCTGGACTAAGTGAATCCGATAAAAATAACGATGCGGAAGGATGGAACCGTGGGATCTTAACTGGTGTTGTTATAATCAACTTTAAGATTTGTTATAATTAAAACATAAAAAACACTTGGAAATTAAGAATTTCTCTAAACCAAAACACTTTTTTCATCTCCTGATTTATGACTTCTATAACTAAACCTCTGCAACAACAAAGAGCATGGAGCACAGTGGGCAGCACGACCATCGTCATCAGCAAAACTCGGATCTACTTCAGCAAAACTTTCTTAAAATTAAATAACCAAACCATAGGACTTCGAGGTAGTTTGCCTAGTGCAACATAAATCCTCAATCTTCTGTTAGGCATTTGCATTGCAAATTAAGCCCTAACCGGTCTTAGGATTCCGAGGTAGTCGTCTGATACGACATAAACCCTCACATCTTTGAGGCTATTTGTATGATCATGTCATACGAATATAAGTCCTAATTAATTAAAATTGACAAGATCAAAACATTAAACAAACATTAGGACTTTCCTAAATCCAAGCCAAACAGTAGGATAGTCGGGAAACTACCGAAGTTTGCTTTGAATCTGTGATTTCTCCTACCTTTCTTCCTTTGAATTCCCAAAACAAAATGTTCCAAATTTGATCCACTCCCTATTGAAATTCTAAAATTCAATCCCTTGAAAACTTAAACTTTGAAATTCTTGAGAGCAGAACTGCGATTATTATCGAGAGTTTCCTTAGGTGATTCTCGTCACTTAAGATGTAATTAACTATAGGGGCTTGCCCTTATAGGGAATTTTAAGAACCCGAGTAATATAAACCCTGTTTAATGCTTTCATATTAAGCAGGGGAATTTGTCGGCTTATAAAATTGGTTCGCTGACCAAACGGATGTCACAAATCTTCTAGTTTATTTAATGGAGCCCCACCATCAAGCAGCGTGTCTATCCTTAGGGATAGATACACGGTTTGTGGTGCGGTGCTCGTTTATATAAACTATTTGGGATGTGAAATCAGTTTGATTTCATATCTTAAAATTTTCAAACTTAAAATTATTTTAAAAATCGAATGCTACTTTCTAAATTATATATATATGTGTTGACCTCATTTTTGATGAGGTCTTCTCTTCTTCTCTTTAGTACTTAGGATCTAGCCTTAGGCTTTTCCTTCGACTATCTTAGAGGACTAGAATTGGGACCCACCTTTTAGAAATTCAAACCACTTCTTAACTCCTGCAAACTCCACAAACTTGATCGTAGACCCCTAATCACCTAGAGGGTTGAAATCAAATGTGGAAGTTTAAAGGATGAGTTCCTATAGGACTCTTTGGCCTTAGGACTGCCTTGGGTGGCCTGGTCTGGTGAAGGGGCTGACTTATAGACTACACCTACACACTACACTTCCACATACCTCATAAAACCACACCCATGCCCAACTTGACCTCCTGACTCATGTAGGTGATTCACATGGATGGTCCTTAACCCCTAAGCCCTTGGCTAAGAGGGTTAGGAACCACATAGTGAATGCCTCAAATGAGTCCTTTCATGGCTCATATGGGCTTGATATGGCTTCATGGCTCAACCAAAATGACTTCTTTCCACCCAAATTCACCCAATCTTCAATTTCCCAAATTTTCAATTTTTGACCCCGGGACCCTACACTACTAAACCTACCAAAACCCTGAAATTACCCAAGTTTCTCGAAGATTTCCAAATCACCCAAAATTCTCCAAAATCATTACCAAACATCTCCACATCACTTAAATTGATCATCCATACCCAAAAATACCAAAATTCCAAGAAAACCTCCCAATACCCTCCAAATACCCAAAATACCCCTCTTGGCCTAAAAATCAAAAAATTCAGAAAATTCCCAGAAAATTTCAGAAAATCCCAAATATTCCCAATTTCATTTTGTCCAACTACACCATGGGCCAATTTTGTCAATTTACCCTACTTTTGTCAAAACCCCCGATTTGACCCATTTTAACCCTAAGTGAACCCGATGTCGAACCAAACCTACCCAATTGACCCCAATTTTGGTCCAATTCAATTCTAAACTTCAAATCAATATCCCAACACCAATCTAGACCAAATCCAAGCCCAATTTGATTGACATTTGAATCCAATCTCACTTTTGGCCTTAAAGCCCAATTTGGACCCATAACCTAAACCTAACCCAAACTCACCCAATTCAACTCCAATTAACCCCAAATCTTTTCTAAATCTTCCTTAACATTCCCACAAACAAAACAATAACATTATTTGCCCAAAATTTAGACCCAAACCCCACTCAAATTCAACCCAAAACCAAAAGGCCCAATTTTGACCTAAACCCAAACCTAACCCAAATGAGCCCAAACCCCAAAATCAAAGCCCAACCAAAGCCAAAACCTCTTTGAAACACCCCCATGAACATTTCTCAACATTGATTTTACATCAATTTCAACTCTAGCCCAACATTAGCCCAACTTGGCCCACTTGGACCTACATAGGCCCACTTACCAAATAATCCAAATTCAAACCAATTCAACTCCAAATCACATCAAATTGATTCCAAGCCCTTCATAGAACATCCCTAAACCAATTATGACATTTATTTGACTAAGTTCTTCACAAAATTTTTATCCAAATGCCCATCCTAAAATCAAAAGCCCACTCCCTTTAAATTCAAAAGCCCAAATTCATCCAAAAGCCCACATGACATCTCCATTTGTCATCCACTTAATTAAATCCATTACCTAAGTCCTAAATTCACCATCAAATTATTCCAAATCAAGTTTCATCCAAATTTCCACCAAAATATCCAAAATCCTTAAAATCCTTTTTTATGAAATTGACCAAACCTTTTCCCAAGCCATATGCAAGCCATGAGAGCCTCTTTACATGTCACCATGCCATTTTGGGCAAAAGGAGGAGGCTCTTTCCTTAATTCCTAAAGGTGATTAACCACATCCATGATTCCACAAAACCATGCTTAAGCCTAATTGTACTTGGATTGTGACTTGACCCCACTAATCAAGTCGATCCAAATCACTTTCTCCTCGGCCTAAACCGAGTCTTGGGTGGTGCACCTAGTCCAAATGGGTGGGTTGACCCATTTAGGTCCAAATTTAGCCATGCCCCATTCTACTTTGAATCAAAGCCTTTACACATGGAATTTGCCGATTGCCTACACTAAACCCCAGCCACGACCCACGACCAAGATGGTGACCATTGCACGGCCGGCCGGCCACCGAGCCATCGGAAAACACCATGGCCGAAAGCTCACATGTGAGCCGACATTGAAATTCTCACTTGCTGAGCTGCCCCATGCCTAGTGGCCACCATGGCTGTTCTTCCCATGACCGAGCAGTCGATCCCATGCCTCAACTCCCACAGGAGGCCCTCCACCCTCTCTATTTAAACTCCACCTCTCTCGGCCATGAGTAGAGCCAAGCACAAACCTTGCCAAAACTGCGCCAAAATTGTTCCAGACCCTTCTCCACCCTTAGAGCACTTGATCCCCGGTGAAATCCCCTGCCATTTCTCCTCTCGTAAGCTCAATTTCGGAGTTGAAATTCCACCCAAAACCAGGACACTTCTCCACATTGAGCCAATTCTCAAATTGGCGGCTCTACACCTTCACCGGACCGAGGGAAGGTGTCCACCGAGCAAAGCCCCATCTCCGAGGCCACCCGAGTTGCTCCGGCCTCCAAGCTTTGTGATCGGGCTTGGTCGAAATCATATCCGGACAATTCACCGGACCGGGAGACTTCATGCGGAGCTTGCTGGGATCCGATCGAAGGTGCAACAACTCTCGGATTGAAGCCGCACTTCTGCGAGCCAAGGTATGAGCTAATTCTTCATCCCGAGCTTACGGAGAATCTCTATTTCAAATGCCTTAGTTTCAATGCATGTTAACCGTATAGATGTGTTCGTCTCTTGAAGACGAATCCATAGAGTATAAGAACATAAAAATCCATTGAGAATCGAGTGAGATCTTAGGGATTTAGTATGGACGGCTCTCGGGTGAGAACACTTGGGGACGATGAACGGATGCCGTCCATTCAATACACGCGCGGACGAACGGCTCAGATGGCGTCGGACCGAGGAGACGGTGCGAGAACCACGGGGCCGGGGCTGGCGACTCAAGTGGCAGCGTCGAATGGGAGCGCGCCGCGTGGCCTTTCGGAGCTACCGAGGATGCGCTGGCGCCGCGTGGATAAATAGGAAATTAGGGTATTTTCTTATTTATTTAATTCCCTAAACTTCAAAAAATCATATCTCTGTGTAGGAAAATCATAAAACTAAAATAAAAATACCCTCTTGCTCAGTGAACAGAGGAGAATAATGTGGAAAAGAAATCATTAAATTTCATCAAGTATTTTATTTTTTATAATTTATTTACTCTCTGCATTATTTTAATTCCCCATGCATGCATACAATTCACCATGGCATGAGACCATAGGGCTTTTGAAGCCTACGAATTTGGGAACATTCACTGAATTTTCCAAAGTCGGAGGCCATCCCTATAAAAAGTTATTGATTTTTCAAGTTTAGGTTACTTGTTTTGAATATTTTAATTCCAATAAATAGCATGTTGTGAAATAAATTCTAGAAAAATTTGGTGATGTTGCTTATGACCAGAGAACCCTAGGAAAAATAGGTTTTGACTTAGTTCATTTAAAGCAACCCTAATTGGCTTAAACACCCAAAATAGGTCTTTAATTAATTAGAGTTAACCATGAATCAAATTGACTTGAAATCAATTCTCCACTAACCTTTAGGATCAGAGGAATCCATCATAAAAGTTTGAGGTCAATTGATCTTGGTTAGCCCCACTAATTGGGTTGATTAAGCCACTTAGCCATTTTAAACTTTAAAAATTCATAACTTTTGAAATACCTTTCAAAAATTCACCAAATTGGTTTTGGAGCCTCTCTGATATCAGGGAAACCTAAGAAAATTAAAATTTCAATTTTCTAAAAAAGTTGATTTTTAATAATATTTTAATATTTTTAATAATTAAAAAATAATAAAAATCACAAAAATAATAAAATTCACCAAAATGTCACATTTTGAATTTTAATCACTTAGGAACAAACCCCATATTTTTCTTAGGTCTATTTGGTGAGATATTAAATTTTAAAGCTTTAGGATATTTTTAAAATTAAAAAATGTATTTTCTAGCATTTTCACTAAAATAATTATAATAAATCATAGAAAAATCAGAAAATTGTAAAATTTGCTTCTCTGGTTTCCTTGATATTAGAGAGATTTTTGAAAAATATAAAACTCATTTTTCAACATTTATTTTATTTTTAAATTAATTAACACTCCAAAACTTAAAATAATTATAATAAAAATAATATAATTCAAAAAATCACCAAAATTGGTCCAAGTGCTTCTCTGGTCATTAGGAATGTCCCCTAATTTTCTTAAGGACAGAAACTTTCCCTTGGTCATGTTATTAAATTTCCCTTGGAAATCTCTATTTTTCACCAAAAATAATTATATAAATAAATTAAATACAGAAAAATCACATTTTCTCCTCTCATGTCTTTATTGACATATGAGTGAAGTCACATAAAAATTTCAAATTCATTTGAGTTCAATTTAGTGAGTTATGAAATTATTAAGCTTAAAGGGTAAAATGGTAATTAAAATTTTAACCCTTAATTAAAACTTTAGGTTTAATAAAAAATTAACAAGTAAAATATTTTATCCTAATCTGATTTGGATGATTGAAATTTAAATAATTAAAGGGTAGAAACCCATTAAACAATTTTAAAATGATTAAACCTTAATTAAATAATTGATTAAATTTGGAAGAATAATAAAATTGGAATTATTAAAATAGGGATATTATTAGGAAGAAATTTATTCTTTAATTTAAAAATCCCTAAATTAATTATCTCATTAATATTCAATTCTTAATTAAAATGATAACTCAAATTAAAATATTAAAAGACTTAATTATTAAACTCTTTTAAAAAATTTCAATAAAAAATTAAAAATTAAATTAAATTAAATTAAAATTAAATTAAATTAAATTAAATTAAATTAAAATAAATTAAATTAAATCAAACAATTATATTAAATTAAATTAAATTAAATTAAATTAATTAAACAATCAAATTAAATTAAATTAAATTAAATAAATTAAATTAAATTAAATAATTAAATTAAATTAAATTAAATTAAATTAAATTAAACAATTAAATTAAACTAAATTAAATTAAATTAAAATGAATTAAACAATCAAAATTAAATTAAATTAAACCAAATTAAATTAAATTAAATAATTAAATTAAATAAATTAAATTAAATAATTAAATTAAATTAAATTAAATTAAATTAAATTAAAATTATATCAAATCAAATTATTTAAACATCAAATCAAATTAAATTGAACTATATTGAATTAAATTAAATTAAAACTAAATTAAATTAAACTAAATTAAATTAAGTTGAATTAAATATAATATCACCAAAGACATAAAGAATTCAAAATAAATCTAAAATAACTTGAACACTATTCCAAATTTAAACCCATTAATGGAAATTAAACTAAATCACAAATCATTTGAATACTAATTTACCCTTGAAAGCTTTGATTATCACAACTCCTAAACAGAACATTAAATGAAATATTACTTCACTCTTAGGATATTCAAATGTCCTAGTTCACTGAGCAAGATAACAAAACTTGAGATTCTTGGACGATTAATTCATTTGTGTAATTGAATCCATTTGGACTTAAAACAATTTTAGCAATATTGAAAAGATGTTTAAGATTCTTCTTAAACACTTTCTCAATATGATAGGATGTTTATAAGAACAATTGAATTTAATTGTTCTTTGATGAAGAAAATTGTCTTCAAACCAAAACACAAGGAACCTAGACGTCATAGGAAATGACTAAGCTATAGGATTAGGAATTTGGTAGAAAACCATAACCCTTCCCTTAGCTTTACCTAGGAACTTGCTTAAATATTCTAATTGTGTTTTAAGTGCGGCTTGGGATGACGGGAAGACCCTCCGAGTACGCTTTTATTTTATTGCAATTTACTTTCTTGCAATTTACATTATTGCAATTTCATTAATCGCATCGCACTTACTTTTCTTGCATGATAAACAACTGTTGCATGAAAACCCACACCTTTAGGATAGTCCCTAAAACTGAAACCAAAACTAAGTTAAAAGTCATTGCAAGATAAAATTCACTGCCACAACATTTCAAAATATAAAACAACTCAAAATTTAATCACAAACAAAACACAAAACTACAATTGCAACTAAATTAAAACGTCCTGTTGGATGATCGGGAATACCTCGGATGATGTAACCTACGTGTTGCTTAACGGGATTTCCCACGGTCTAAATGAAAGTGTGGAACTCATTCGGTTGAGTTTAGCAAATTCATCCGGACTAAGTGAATCCGATAAAAATAATGATGCGGAAGGATGGAGCCGTGGGATCTTAACCGGTGTCGTTATAATCAACTTTAAGATTTATTTTAATTAAAACACAAAAAATACTTGGAAAATTAAGATTTTCTCTAAACCAAAACACTTTTCTCATCCCCTGATTTATGACTTCTAAAACTAAACCTCTGCAACAACAAGGAGCTCGGAGCATGGTGGGCAGCACGGCCATCGTCATCAGCAAAACTTGAACCTACTTCAGCAAAAATTTCCTAGAATTAAATAACAAAGCCATAGGACTTCGAGGTAGTTTGCCTAGTGCAACATAAATCCTCAACCCTTTTGTTAAGCATTTGCATTGCAAATTAAGCCCTAACCGGTTTTAGGATTCCGAGGTAGTCGTCCGATACGACATAAACCCTCACATCTTCGAGGCTATTTGTATGATTCTATCATATAAATATAAGTCCTAATTAATTAAAATTGGCAAAATCAAAACATTTAAATAAATATTAGGACTTTCCTAAACTCATGCCAAACAATTGGATAGTCGGGAAATTACCGAAGTTCGCTTCGAATCTGTGATTTCTCCTACTTTTCTTCCTTTGGATTCCCAAAATAAAATGTTCCAAATTTGATCCATTCCTTATTGGAATTCCAAACTTCAATCCTTTGAAATCTTAAACCTTGAAAATCTTGAGAGCGGAATTATTGATTACTTATCGAGAGTTTTCTTAGGTGATTCCCATCACTTAAGATGTAATTAACTATAGGGGCTTGCCCTTATAGGGAATTCTAAAGAACCTGAGTAATATAAACCACTGCTTAATTCATTTATATTAAACGGGGGAACTTGTCGGCTTATAAAATTGGTTCGCGAGACCAAACGGATGTCACAAATCTCCTAGTTTATTTAATCGAGCCTCACCATCAAGCAGTGTGTCTATTCTTCGGGATAAATACACAGTTTGTGGTGTGGTGCTCGTTTGTATAAACTATTTGGGATGTGAGATCAGTTTGATTCATATCTTAAAACCTTCAAGTTTAAAAATTATTTTTAAAATCAAATACTACCTTTTCAAATTATTTATTTAAATTAAATTAAAAAATTTGCCGACAATATGTTTAAATTAAATTTAAAATATAAAATACGCCGACAGATGTATAAATGATCCTCACAAAAGTGAGGTCAACAAATGAGCCCCCAATATGTGTGGAATAGTACATAAGTATGCCGCACATATTGGAGTTGACCGGAATGGTCTGGATAACCCATCATAATTGTCAGTTTAAGAGTAATCTTAAGGTCAAAGAAATTTTATTTTCAATATTTAAAGAGAAGATGGATGTCATATTCTATTAAAGGTGGTCTTACACTATTCCTTGAGGATGTCAAATGTTGATATTGTTGGTTTTGGATAGTAATGCTTAGAGACTTACATCTTTCTCTAGAGAAACACCATAATTTCGTGTTAGGAAGTCCTTACATCCAATAATAGGGGAGAGAGTGAGTACCATACAACCTTTCATCTTTTTCTAGAGAAACCAAGGAATGTTTTTTATGATGAGGAGAATGATCCCTGAAGATTTCATCATTTTTGGTATTATAATTATTTTTTAATAATTAAATTACTCTAGAGAGTAATTAATTAATTAAAAATAAAATATAATTCATAAATTCGAGATTTTATTTACACATTATTCTTCTCATTGTCTTGAGTTCAGGGATATTTTTATTATATTTTCGTGATTTTTATTTATTAAGATATGGATTTTTGATTATTTTAAGGTTAATCTAGATTTACTTGAATCCATATTAGCCAAAAATTACCAGACGCCACCGCCTATCCTTGAGGTTGGGATCAAATCAGAGTAGTCCATTTCCAAAACATCAAAATGGACGACATCCATTCATCTCCTTCATTTGCCATAAACCCGCAAGCCGTTGATGCAGGGACTTTAATGTTGCAAGAACTTATGAACTCAAATTTATATATATTTATAATTATTTTGTAAAGTCCAAACATTCAATGCAAGTATACGTATCATATCAAGTAATACAAGGCTCTAATGGAGTCCTGGTTATCGATCCCACAGGGAAGGCATGATACACCTAAAATATATAGTATTTTTATGCACATTTTTATACCTATTTTTGATGATATTGCACTTTAATGGAAGATATTTTGTGTTTTTCTTGCACGTATGATGAAAATGAGTGATTATGATGAAAGGAGCAAAATTGGATGAAATTTGGAGAAAAAAAATGAAAAATGAAAATTTGTGCACTCGCGGCTAAGCGTCGTGATCCACCCTTTCTTTGTACTTACAATTATGATATGAAAATTGACAACGGCGAGAAAAACTTTTCTCCGCTAGATATATATTCTTATGATTTTGATATGAAAATTCTGATTTATAATGTGTATACTACGCAAGTATACATATCATTTATCAAGTAATATAAGACTTTCTGATTAACCCCGAGATATCGAACCCACAGGGAAAGTGAAAAATCTTTAAAGAAATAAGAAAATTATCTTTTTACTTTTTTAATTGGCTTTTGAAAGTATGTTTTGATTTTGAAAAGTTTGATAGTTGATTTCACTATTTAAATTTTCTTATAAAAGTTAAACAAGAAATTAAAATGATAATAACTGCAAATACGGTATAAAAAACACTATTAACTAGAATATTTTTTTCTTTCCTTTATAAAGTAGTAATAATTATGAAAGTATTGTTGTGGAAGTATTAAAATTTGTTGTGATAAATAGAAACAAATGTATTCCTTACCCTTACTTGGTTCTATAAAGAACATTGGTTAATTTGAAATTTTATCATTTTGAACATGGTTAGACAGGGAAGATACCAGCTCTCACTCTAGAGTTCCCTCATTCCCTCCACCTAGGGGCTAACTTCTCATAACAAAATTCAAAACTTCAAACCAAATTAGGGGCTTTTAGCCTGTCACACTAAAAATCCTCTAATTTTACTCCCCTTTAAAACATCTTCTAATATATTGCATTTAATTATATGAACTGCAATTTTCACTTATATAATTGCATGCGATTCTTACTAATTTTTTTGAGACAATACCGCATTGAATCTTACATAATCTCACCACAAATTTTACATCTTAACAGGCCAAATTAAGAAGTAAATAAAGTTTATAGAATCAATCTTCACAACTTCGTCCAACTTTAAACACATACATTCCACAACAATTCTTCATGAATTACTTACTTCTTCATTTAAGAAAGAAAAAGATAAAGTAAATTACTCAGAATGCATTGAGAAAATACAAAAACACATTGATTTGAAATGAAAAACCATAAGAAAAACAACAAACACAATAAGTATTAGTTAAAAACTAAATGTAAGAACAAAAGTAAACACTTATATGAAAATCCTCTCCACAAGACTCAGGAAGTTCCTCTGAAACTTTGAATCTTCACTAAACTACTCCTCAGAGTAGGTCTCTCAACTCTGATGACTCAGAAACAAACTTTAGACTTCAATAAAAACTAAACTAAAGGAAAGAAAAGAAGTGGGAAGAAGAAGGCTTCAATCCTAGTCTTTTCTCTTTTCTACTCTCTACTCCTACTCCTAATGAAAACTCTCATAAAATACAATAAAAACTCTGTAAAAACTCTCTTCAAAATGCAATGGAAGAGCCCCTAATCTTTCCTAAGACTCTCTTTAAAAATTAAACCAAAAGCTGCCTTGGTGTCTCTTCAAAATGTGTCCAGATTCGATGTATCCACCAAAGAATGCACCCCTTCATTCAAACTTGCCGCCCAAAGGAAGTTATGGAAGTTACTACCAAGAGTTGCATCCCATCCCCTTTAAAAATGGTGCCAAATTCAAGTTAGTCTCGATTTTTAATTTTGTTGTGTTTTGTTTTGTTTTATTGTTGTATGCGTAGTTCAGGTTCTTAGGGACTTGTGCCTTACGATTCTAAATTAGAAAGAACTTTCAGAAAAAAAAAATATAGAAAAAGATAAAAATATTTAAGAAATGACAAATCATCAAAATCAAAATGTTGGCATCCATCAAGAATTAAGACCTTTAAGAGATTATGTTAACCTTACATTGAATGTACTTCGTGGTAGTATTCAAAACCTTACTGTAGCTACTAATTCTTTTGAGCTTAAACCTGCTATTATCCAAATGGTGTCTAATAATCAGTTTGGGAGAGCAAAAACTGAAGATCCTAATTTGCATCTTGCTAATTTTCTATAGTTGTGTGCTACTTTTAAATATGATGGTGTTTCAGATGATGCTATTAGACTTAGACTTTTTTCTTTCTCACTAAGGGATAAAACTAAAATATGGTTATATTCGTTAGCACCTGGATCAATAAGAACTTGGGGTGAACTATTACAAAAATTCCTTGCTAAATATTTTCCATCATCTAAGACTGCTAAGTTGAGAAATGATATTACATCTTTTTTTCAGTTTGAAGGGGAATCAATATATGAAGCATGGGAAAGGTTTAAAGATCTCCTCAGGAAATGTCCACAACATGCGATACCAGATTGGTTAATAATTCAAACTTTTTATAATGGATTAGTTGGATCTCTTAGATCAATCATCGATGTCATTTCTTGGTGGATCATTAATGTCTAAACTATTTCCTGATGCTTATGATTTAATTGAAGAAATGACTACTAATAATTTTCAATGACCTTCTGAAAGGTTAAATCCTAAAAAGGTAGCCAGTGTTTTTGAAAATGATGCTTTTACAATGTTAGCAAATCAAGTTGCTGCTGTTTCAAGGAAGAATGACCAATTTGGGATGAATTTTTCTCAGCCACATTCCATGGTTGAAGAGAATTCATTAGGCCAAATGGTTGATTCTTATTCATCACTAGAAACTGTGAATGTCATACTTAAGCCTAAGAACCCATATTCCAATTATTATAACCCAGGTTGGAAGAATCATCCAAATTTTAACTGGAATACCAATAATTAGGGTGGTGTTAATCAACAATGGGGGAACCACCAAGTAAACCCATTGGGGAATTGGAACAATCAAGAAAATAATAATAATAATAGATTAACTTATCCTTCAGGTTATAACAATACTTTACAATTAAAGGAGAAGAAGTTGTCTATTGAAAAAGTGGTGTCACATATGTGAAATCAATTACAAATTCAAGGAGAAACAATCAGAAATATTGAAAATGAATTGGGACAAATTGCAAATGCCTTAAGTAATAGATCCCAATGAATGCTTCCAAGAAATACTGAAGTAAATCCAAGAGAAGAATAAAGAACAAGTAAAAGCAATTCAACTGAGAAGTGGAAGAGAATTGGATGATAGAGTTCAAAAAGAAACTGAAGTAGAGAAAAAAGAGATTGAAGAACCAAAAGAGGATGCTCCGAAAGGTTTAGAAAGACTTGTTTCTCCAACTAAGTTTGATTTAGAAAAACTACCACCTCCATTCCTCAGAGACTTCATTAACAAAAGTTGGATAAGTAATTTTTAAAATTCTTGGAGATATTTAAGAAGCTTACTATTAATATTCCATTTTTTGAAGCCTTACCACAAATGTCGAGCTATGCGAAACTTATGAAGGATATTCTTAATAAGAAAAGGAAGTTTGAAGATAATGAGACTGTTGCACTTAGTGAGAAGTTCGGTGCAATAATTCAACAAAAGCTTCCAGAAAAGCTTAAAGATCCTGGTAGTTTCACAATTCCATGTGCAATCAGAGACAAATTCTATGGAAAAGCTTTATGTGATTTGGGTGCAAGCATTAACCTTATGTTTCTATCAATATTCAAAAGATTGGGACAAGGAGAAATAACCCCAACTACTGTAACTCTGCAATTAGAAGATCATTCGATCACATATCCTAAAGTAGTTATAGAAGATGTTTTGGTTAAAGTGGATCAATTTATTTTTTCGGTTGATTTCATTGTGTTAGATATGGAGGAAGATAAAGAGAAACCTATAATTTTGGGAAGACCTTTCCTAGCTACAGGCCGAGCCATGATAGATGTGCAAAAAGGGGAATTAATGATGAGGGTTAATTATCAGACTGTTACATTTAATATTTCAAAATCGATGAAATATCATGCTAGAGGTAAAGAAGATGAATGTTATAGGATGGATGTTATCAAATATTTAAGTGAATGTCATTTCAAATCAACTTAAGAAGAGAAATTTGAAAGAGAAGAATTGGAACATAACCAAGAAGAGGAGTTACTTGATTCTGAAGATTTTCAAGAGGAAGATTTAAAGTAAATTTTTGTTGAGATCGGCTCTAAAGTCAAAGCGCGCGAGAGGAAAGATGAAGTTTGATTCCGACAAATTTGTTAATGCGAGGGTTGAGGAATGATACGTCGATGCGTTGCAGTCACGTAAATTGATTCATGAGAGATTGTTCAGTAAGCCAGGAGATGTAATTGAAGATATGATTGCTAGGAGGAACTAGGAGAACTACTGTTGCTTCTCCGCTGTTGCTTTTGTTTCTGTTGTTAGAGAATTCTTTGTGAATTTGCCTGCTTCAGAAGAGAATTTGGTGATGCTTTGGGGGCAAGATGTAGACTTTTCTTTTGGGGTAATTAACACTTTCTATCAACTACCTCCTGCTATGTTTTGTTTTTATTCTAATTTTCATCCTACGGAGGGAGAGTTAGATGAGATAATGAGAGTTTTGACTGATGGAAGAGGATTATGAAAAATAACAAATGATAGAAGAGTAAATTTTCCTTCTTCCAAATTAAATGCCACTTCTAAGGCATGACATTATTTTATCTCTTCTAAACTATTGCCTTCAAGTCATACTAGTGAAGTGACGAGGGAAATAGCTTTTTTGAACCATTGCATTCAGCAAGGGAAGCCTATAAATATTGGAGAAATCATTTATGATTATATTGTGAATTTTGCCTAATCTACCACTACTGCAGGTATGAAATTTCCTTCACTGATTCATTCATTATGTGAATGGTCTGAAGTGAAATTTAAAACCTGGGAAGAGGTACTTCAGCCTTTGAGACCTATCAACAATGTAAACGTTGGAGCTTACACTGTATATTTAGAATTTGGCTGGAGAGGAGGATTTGGTAGGGCTTCTATTGCTTCTGCTTCTGCTGCATCTACTTGTCGTGCTACTACTTCACGTGCTTCATCATCTACTGATTCACAGACTGATTTATTAAGAAAAATTTTAAAGAAAATGAGTCTTACTCAAGACCATATGAAAGAAATGGATGGTAGATGGATAATGTGGAGAGATATATTGTAAAACATGATGAGTATGAGGAGAATTATCAACATTATTTGGATATAGTGATTAGAGGTGATCAGAGTGCTGAGATGCCCCCTCATCCATTCTACATACCTTATGTGCCATCCAGGGATTGGAATGAGCAGGATGATGATGATGAGGATGAAGAGTAGATGTATGTTGTTTGTTTAGTTGTTGTGTTGTTGTGCTGTGTTATTGTGTATTTTGTTTAGTATTTTGTTTGATTATTATGTTGTGATGTGAACTTTAATAGTATGCAGATTGTAGTTGTACTATTTATCTGTTATGCATATTAAGATGTATTGTTGTTGGATTGATGTTTTATATGTTGCTTTGAGTGTAGTGTGTGTGGTAGTAAATGTTTTAATGTGTATGTTGTACTAGAGTTTTTTTTAGGGTGTACTTTAATTCTAAAACTGTTAGGAGATTATAAAACACTATAGAAACTACTATTTAGGAAACTGCATGCTTAAAAACTTTACAAAAATCTACCACTACCATTTGCTATCTAATATCAGTGTGATTTCAGTTGGTGTGTATTTGCTATGAAAACCTCCACTACTGCAGAAGTCTTTTGAAATTTTTACTTTTCTTGTTATAAAAAGAAAATGTTTTGAAAACTGAATTTGATTTCATTTTACTCCTGTTGTTTAATTTGTTATACTTGCATATTTAGGATATTTAAATTCTTGCAAGCATGTTATGTTAGTCTTTAATTCTCACCCATGTATTATTTCTTATGCTTAAATGTTTTATCCTAACTAAAAATTAAAGTTTGGGGGGGGGGAATTTTAAAAACAAAATCCTTTTTTTCAAAAACCTAAAATTTTATTTATTTTAAAGAATACTTAAAATAAATCTTATTTCTTGATTGAGAACAATTATGTATATGAAGTTATATTAGGGGAACAAAAATTTTGAATATAGAAATGAATAAAAGAATTTAGTTGAAAATTTATAGTAATCATGAAAAACTTAAAGTTAAAATTTTCTTAGTGAAGAGATGTTAAATATAGCTATCTATCTTTAGTAAGAAATTTTATTTTTTTGGATAAATAGAAGATTTGACTTTTGTTCTTCAAAGATTAAATTTCTTTTATTAAGGAATAATTTTCAAATACTATTATTATGATTTTTAAGTGAAAGATATATATCTGACTTTTATTTTAAATGGAAGAGTAGAATTTAAAATCATTAAAGCTCTGTCTAGATACAATAATCCTTGCCTTAGAAAAAGAAAAACAGAAAAAGAAAAAATAGAAAAAGAAAAAGAAAAAAAGAAAAAGAGAAGAAAAAGAAAAAGTGAAAAATAATATGTAAAAAGGGAGGAGAAGCTTGAGGATTTAAGGGTCTAATCAAAAATTGGTTATATACCTAAAGTTTAACATATAATTCCAGAGAAAATCTAAAGCTTAAGGTTATAATATAGTAAGTAAAATTATTTTCAAATAAAGATTTTTAAGTGAGAAAAATAAAATGTTTGAATCCTATATTTTGAAGAATTTATAAATATTTCTGAATTAGATAGAGACTTATCTTTGTCATTTTTCTTTCCTTAAGAACTTTCTAAACTTTAATTTGGTCTTAATTGCTGAAATTTTTTCTAAATTGGACTATTCCATTTCTAGAAAAAAATTTTGTTATCTTCCTAAGAAACTCATTACTTCATTTGCCTGTTAAAATTTTTCTATGAGATTAACTGTCACTTGAGGACAAGTAACATTTTAAGTTTGGGGGATTTTGATACACCTAAAATATATAGTATTTTTTATGCACATTTTCATACCTATTTTTGATTATATTGCACTTTAATGGAAGATATTTTGTGTTTTTCTTGCAGGTATGATGAAAATTAGTGATTATGATGAAAGGAGCAAAATTTGATCAAATTTGGAGCAAAAAATTGAAAAAAGAAAATTTGGGCACTGGCGGCTAAGCTCCATAGTTAAAAATAGAGATTAACTTGAATTTGGCACCATTTTCAAAGTAGATGGGATGCAACTCTTGGTGGTAACTTCCATAACTTTCTTTGGGCGGCAAGTTTGAATGAAAGGGTGCATTCTGTGGTGGATACATCGAATCTGGACACATTTTGAAGAGACACCAAGACACCGTTTTGTTTAATTTTTAAAGAGAGTCTTAGGAAAGATTAGGGGCTCTTCCATTACATTTTGAAGAGAGTTTTTACAGAGTTTTTATTGTATTTTATAAGAGTTTTGATTAGAAGTAGGAGTAGAGAGTATAAAAGAGAAAAGGGTAAGATTGAAGCCTTCTTCTTCCCACTTCTTTTCTTTCCTTTAGTTTAGTTTTTATTGATGTTTGAAGTCTGTTTTTGAGTCATCTGTGTTGGGAGAACTGCTCTGAGGAGTAGTTTAGTGAAGAGTCAAAGTTTCAGAGGAACTTCCCGAGTCTTGTGGAGAGGATTTTCAGATAAGTGTTTACTTTTGTTCTTACATTTAGTTTTTAATTAATACTTGTTGTGTTTGTTGTTTTTCTTATGGTTTTTAATTTCAAATCAATGTGTTTTTGTATTTTCTCAATGCATTCTGAGTAGTTTACTTTATTTTTTTCTTTCTTAAATGAAGAAGTAAGTAATTCATGAAGAATTGTTATGGAATGTATGTGTTTAAAGTTGAAAGAAGTTGTGAAGATTGATTCTATAAACTTTATTTACTTCTTAATTTAGACTGTTAAGATGTAAAACTTGTGGTGAGATTATGTAATATCCAATGCGGTATTGTCTCATAAAAATTAGTAAGAATCACATGCAATTATATGGGTGAAAATTGTAGTTCACATAATTGAATGGATTATATTAGAAGATTTTTAAAGGGGAGTAAAATTAGAGGATTTTTAGTGTGACAGGCGAAAGCCCCTAATTTGGTTTGAAGTTTTGAATTTTGTTATGAGAAGTTAGCCCCCATGTGGAGGGAAATGAGGGAACTCTAGAGTGAGAGCTGATATCTTCCCTGCCTAACCATGTTCAAAATGATAAAATTTCAAATTAACCAATGTTCTTTACAGAACCAAGTAAGGGTAAAGAATACATTTGCTTCTATTTATCACAACAAATTTAAATACTTCCACAACAATAATTTCATAATTATTACTACTTTATAAAGGAAAGAAAAAGATATTATAGTTAATATTGTTTTTCATACCGTGTTTATAGTTATTATCATTTTAATTTCTTGTTTGTTTTTTATAAGAAAATTTAAAGAGTGAAATCAACTATCAAACTTTTCAAAATCAAAACATACTTTCAAAAGCCAAATAAAAAAGTAAAAAGATAATTTTCTTATTTCTTCAAAGATTTTTCACTTTCCCTGTGGGTTCAATATCTCGGGGCTTAATCAGAAAGTCTTATATTACCTGATAAACGATTTGTATACTTGCGTAGTATCCACATTATAAATCAGAATTTTCATATCAAAATCATATGCATATATATTAGGCAGAGAAAAGTTTTTGTCGCTGTTGCCAATTTTCATATCATAATTGTAAGTATAAATATCGGGTTGATCAAGTTTTTGACGCCGTTGCCTGGGAAAGAAATTAATTAAAATTACATTTTAAAGAAAATTAAGAAATTTTAAATTTTTACTTTTCTTTGGTTTTGTTAGTGTGCTGTTTTTTGTTTTGTTTTATTGTTGTATGCGTAGTCCAGGTTCTGAGGGACTTGTGCCTTACGATTCTGAATTAGAAAGAGCTATCAGAAAAATAAAAAAAATTAAAAATACTGAAAAAGATAAAAATATTCAAGAAATGACAAATCATCAAGATCAAAATGTTGGCATCCATCAAGAATTAAGACCTTTAAGAGATTATGTTAACCCTACAGTGGATGAACTTCATGGTAGTTTTCAAAACCCTACTGTAGCTGCTAATTCTTTTAAGCTTAAACCAACTATTATCCAAATGGTGTCTAATAATCAGTTTGGGGGAGCAACAACTGAAGATCCTAATTTGCATCTTGCTAATTTTCTAGAGTTGTGTGCTACTTTTAAATATGATGGTGTTTTAGATGATGCTATTAGACTGGGATAAAGCTAAAATATGGTTACATTCGTTAGCACCTGTATCAATTAGAACTTGGGGTGAACTATCACAAAAATTCCTTGCTAAATATTTTCTACCATCTAAGACTGCTAAGTTGAGAAATGATATTACATCTTTTTGTCAGTTTGAAGGGGAATCACTATATGAAACATTGGAAAGATTTAAAGATCTTCTCAGGAAATGTCCAGATCATTCGATACCAGATTGGTTAATAATTCAAACTTTTTATAATGGATTAGTTGGATCTCTTAGATCGATCATCGATGCTGCTGATACTGGTGGATCATTAATGTCTAAACCATTTTCTAATGCTTATGCTTTAATTGAAGAAATGGCTACTAATAATTTTCAATGGCTTTCTGAAAGGTTAAATCCTAAAAAGGTAGCCAGTGTTTTTGAAAATGATACTTTTACAATGTTAACAAATCAAGTTGTTGCTGTTTCAAGGAAGATAGACCAGTTTGTGATGAATTTTTCTCAGCCACATTCTATGATTTAATAAAATTCATTAGGCCAAATGGTTGATTCTTATTCTTCACTAGAAACTGTGAATGCTATAATTAAGCCTAAGAACCCATATTCCAATTATTATAACTCAGGTTGGAAGAATCATCCAAATTTTAACTGGAATACCAATAATTAGGGTGGTGTTAATCAACAATGGGGGAACCACCAAGTAAACCCATTGGGGAATTGGAATGACCAAGGAAATAATAATAATAATAGATTAACTTATCCTTCAGGTTATAACAATGCTTTACAATTAAAGGAGAAGAAGTTGTCTATTGAAGAAGTGGTGTCACATATGGGAAATCAATTACAAATTCAAGGAGCAACCATCAGAAATATTGAAAATCAATTGAGACAAATTGCAAATGCCTTAAGTAATAGATCCCAAGGAATGCTTCCAAGTAATACTGAAGTAAATCCAACAGAAAAGAATAAAGAACAAGTAACAGCAATTCAACTGAGAAGTGGAAGAGAATTGGAAGATTGAGTTCAAAAAGAAACTGAAGTAGAGAAAGAAGAGATTGAAGAACCAAATGAGGACGCTCCCAAAGGTTTGGTAAGACCTGTTTCTCCACCTAAGTTTGATTTAGAAAAACCACCACCTCCATTTCCTCAGAAACTTCGTCAACAAAAGTTGGATAAGTAATTTTCAAAATTATTGGAGATATTTAAGAAGCTTACTATTAATATTCCGTTTGCTGAAGCCTTAGAACAAATGCTAAGCTATGCGAAATTTATGAAGGATATTCTTAATAAGAAAAGGAAGTTTGAAGATAACGAGACTGTTGCACTTAGTGAGGAGTGCAGTGCAATAATTCAGAAAAAGCTTCCTGAAAAGCTTAAAAATCCTGATAGTTTCACAATCCCATGTGCAATCGGAGACAGATTCTATGGAAAAGCTTTATGTGATTTGGGTGTAAGCATTAACCTTATGCCTCTATCAATATTCAAAATACTGGGACTGGGAGAAATAACCCCAACTACTGTAACTCTGCAATTAGCAGATCATTCGATCACATATATTAAAGGAGTTATAGAAGATGTTTTAGTTAAAGTGGATCAATTTATTTTTCTGGTTGATTTCATTGCGTTAGATATGGAGGAAGATAAAGAGATACCTATAATTTTGGGAAGACCTTTCCTAGCTACAGGCCGAGTCATGATAGATGTGCAAAAAATGGAATTAACGATGAGGGTTAATGATAAGACTGTTACATTTAATATTTTAAAATCGATGAAATATCCTGCTAGAGGTAAAGAAGATGAATGTTATAGGATGGATGTTATCAAATATTTAAATGAATGTCATTTCAAATCAACTTATGAAGAGAAATTTGAAAGAGAAGAATTGGAACATAAGCAAGAAGAGGAGTTACTTGATTCTAAATATTTTCAAGAGGAAGATTTAAAGTATGTTCGTTAAAGTTTTGAATTATTGGATTTGACTGAAAAAGATGAATCTTATGGTCCATCAATTGAAAGACCTCCTGAACTTGAGTTAAAAATGCTTCCTGATAATTTGAAGTATGTTTTCTTGATGAATCCTCAACCTTGCTAGTTATAATTTCCTCTCAAATAACTGAAAAAGAAGAAGAAAGATTGCTTGAAATTTTGAAGAAGCACAAGAAAGCCTTTGGATGGACAATTGCTGATATTAAAGGAATCAATCCTTCAATTTGTATGCATAGAATTCTTATGGAAGATAACTGCAAACCTACGGGCTGGTCCCCAAAGGAGATTAAATCCTATCATGAAATACGTTGTTAAGAAAGAAATTTTAAAATGGTTGGATGCTGGAATTATCTACCCTATTTCAGATAGTGCATGAGTTAGTCCTATTCACTGTGTTCCTAAGAAAGGAGGAGTGATCGTGATCGTTAATGAAAAGAATGAAATAATACCAACAAGACAAATAACGGGGTGGCGAATATGCATTGATTATAGAAAATTAAATCTTGCCACAAGGAAAGATCACTTTCCACTCCCATTTCTGAATCAAATGTTGGATAGACTAGCTGGGCATAAATACTTTTATTTTCTGGATGGATATACTGGTTACAACCAAATTCAAATTGCTCCTAAGGATCAAAAGAAGACTACGTTTACCAGTCCTTATGGTACATTTGCTTTTAGAAGAATGCCCTTTGGTTTATGTAATGCCCCTGCTACATTTTAGAGATGTATGATGGCTATTTTTGTGATTTAATTGAAAAAGGGATTGAAGTTTTTATGGATGACTTTTTAGTGTTTGGAATTTTGTTTGAATCATGTTTAGAACATTTATCTAAGGTTCTAAAATGCTGTGAAGAAACTAATTTGGTCCTTAACTGGGAAAAATGCCAATTTATGGTAGCAGGAGGAATTGTTTTGGGACATCGGATTTCAGAAAAAGGTTTGGAGGTAGATCCTACAAAAATTCAAGTTATATCTAATTTACCTTGCCCAACCAATATAAGGGGAATTAGAAGTTATTTAGGTTATGCTGGATTCTACAGGCGTTACATCAAAGACTTTTCAAAGATTACAAAACCTTTATGCCGTTTACTTGAAAAGGATGAAATTTTTAATTTTGATGATAATTGCCTCAAAGCATTTGAAACATTAAAAGAAAAATTAATCACTGCATCTATAATAATTTCACCAGATTTGGAAAAACTTTTTGAATTAGTGTGTGATGCTAGTGATTATGCTATTGGTGCTGTTTTGGGTCAGAAATATGATAACATTTTCAAAGTTATTTATTATGCTAGTAAAACTCTTAATAAAGCTCAAATTAATTATACCACTACTAAGAAAGAGTTATTAGCTGTAGTATTTACCTTTGATAAATTTTGATCATATTTAATTGGAACTAAATGTATTGTGCATACTGATCATTCTGCTATCAAATACTTAATGAAGAAAAAAGATACAAAATTGAGACTGATAAGATGATTCTTCTTTTGCAAGAATTTGACTTTGAGATAGTAGATAGAAAGGGTTATGAAAATCAAATTGCTGATCATTTGTCCAGGCTTGAAATTGAAAAATCTCTACGTGATGTTAAAGAAATTAATGAACATTTTCCTGATGAAAAATTGTTCAATGTTAATGAGTGGCGTGTTCTGTGGTATGCAGACATAGTAAATTTTATTGTTAGTGATATTATATTATATCGTTTGACATATCAGGAAAAGAAGAAATTTATGTCTGATGCTAAGACTTATTTTTGGGATGACCCATTTTTATATAATCAAGGAAAGGATCTTATAATTCAAAGATGTGTACCTTTGGAAGAGACTTATGAAATTATTCAAAAATGTCATGATTCTGATTATGGGGGATATTTTGGAATTGATAAAAATCCATATAAAATCTTACAATTTGGATTTTATTGGCCTACAATTTTTAAGGATGTGAATGCTTATATTAAAAATTATGATAGATGTCAGCTTGTAGGCAATATTTCTAGGAGAAATGAGATGCCTCTCAACTATATGTTGGAAGTTAAAATATTTGATGTTTGGGGATTAGATTTTATGGAACCATTTACACCATCTTTAAGAAATGTTTATATTTTGATGGCAGTAGACTGTTTCCAAATAGATTGAAGCTATTGCTTTACCTCGATGTGATACTCAAAGTGTTGTAAAGTTTTAAAGAAAGAATTGTCGGCATATTTATAGGTTATGTGTTTTGAAAAGGGGGTCTCCTACAAAAGTTGTCGGCAAATTTTAGATTTTTAAGTTTAATTTAAAAATATATATATAATTTGAAAAGTAGCATTTGATTTTTTAAAATAATTTTAAGTTTGAAAATTTTAAGATATGAAATCAAACCGATCTCACTTCCCAAATAGTTTATATAAACGAGCACTGCATCATAAACCGTATATCTATCCCAAGGGATAGTGACACTGCTTGATGAGGGGGCTCGATTAAATAAACTAGAAGATTTGTGACAGCCATTTGGTCTGCAAACCAATTTTATAAGCCGACAAGTCCCCTGCTTAATATAAAGGAATTAAGCAGGGTTTATATTACCTGGAGTTGGCATATTTTTAGGTTGTGTGTTGTATTTTAAAAAGGAGGTCGCCTACAGAAGTTGTCGGCGAATTTTAGATTTTAAATTTAATTTAAATATATATAATTTGGAAAGTAAGATTTGATTTTTGAAAATAATTTTAAGTTTGAAAATTTTAAGATATGAAATCAAATTGATCTCACATCCCAAATAGTTTATATAAACTAGCACCGCACCACAAATCGTGTATCTATCCCGAAGAATAGACACACTGCTTGATGAAGGGGCTCGATTGAATAAACTAGAAGATTGTGACATCCGTTTGATCTGCAAACCAATTTTATAAGCTGACAAGTTCCCTGCTTAATATAAAGAAATTAAGCAGGGTTTATATTACCTGGGTTTTTAAAGTTCCCTATAAGGGCAAGCCCCTATAGTTAATTACATATTAAATGATGGGAATCATTTAAGAAAACTCTCGATAATGATTAGTGGTTTTGCTTTCAAGAATTTCAAAGTTTAAAGTTTTCAAACAATTGGACTTTGAAAATTTCAAAAGGGATTAGTTCAAATTTAGAACAGTTTATTTTAAGAGTCCAATGGAAGAGAGGTTGGAGAAGCTGAGGATCCAAGAAAGAGAGGTAGGAGAAGCTGAGGGTCCAAGAAGAATCTTGGCAACTTCCCAAACTATCCTATTGTTTGGCTTCAATTCAAGAAGATGTTATTTAATGTTTCATCCTGCCAATTTTAATTAATTAGGACTTATATTTGTATGACATGATCATACAAATAGCCTCGAAGATGTGAGGGTTTATGTCATATCAAACGACTACCTCGGAATCCTAAAACACGATTTTGCAAATGCCTAACAAAGAGTTGAGGAATTATGTTGCACTAGACAAACTACCTTGAATTCCTATGGCTTGATTGTTTAATTCTAAGAATGGTTTTGCTGATGTCAATCCAAGTTTTGCTGACGACGATGGCCGTGCTGCCCACTGTGCTCCAAGCTCCTTGTTGTTGCAGAGGTTTAGTTTTAGAAAGTAAAAATCAGGGGATGAGAAAAGTGTCTTGGTTTAGAGAAATCATAAACTCCAAATGTCTTTAGTGTTTTAATTAAAACAAAATTTAAGGTTGATTAAACAGAACCGATTAAGATCCCACGGTTCCGTCATCCCGACTCTGTTATTTTCATCAAATTCACTTAGTCTAGATGAATTTGCTAAACTCAACTGAACACTTTGATTTAGATCGTGGGAAATCCTGTTAGCAACACGTGGGTTACATCATCCGAGGTATTCCCGATCATTCAATGAGACGTTTTAATTTAGTTATAGTTGTGGTTTTGTTGTTCTGTTTGTGATTAAATTTTGAGTTGTTTTATATTTTAGATGTTGTGGTGGTGAATTTTATCTTGTGTGACTTTTAATTTAGTTTTGGTTTCAGTTTTGCGACTATCCAAAAGGTTTCAGTTTTCATGCAACAATCCTGTTTATCATGCAAGAAAAGTAAAGCGTAGTGCAGGTAAATAAGTTTCAATTAAGTAAATTGCAATAGAGTAAAAGCGTACCTGGAGGGTCTTCTCATCATTCCAAGCTGCACTTGAAACACATGTTAGAACATTTAAATATTTGCAACAAGTACCTAGGTAAAGCTAAGGGAAAGGTTTTGGTTGTCTACCAATATCCTAATCCTACTGCTAGTCAGTTCCTATGACGTCTAGGTTCTTTATATTTTGTGGATGATTTTCTTCACCAAAGAACAATTAAGTTCAGTTATTCTTCTTAAAACACCTCATTGTATTGAGGAAGTGCTTAGAATGGGTTCTAAACATCTTTTCAGTACTTCTGAGATTATTTCAAGTCTAAATGAATTTTATTGTAGAGATGAATCAATCATCCAAAAATTTTTAGTTAAGTTTTAACTCTTGCTCAGTGAACTTAGGACATTTGATTATCCCATGAATGAAGTGACACCTCACTTGATGCTCCATTTAAGAGTTATAATGATAAAAGTCTTTAGGGGCAAATCAATTTATTAAGAATCTCAACGATTTAAAATTAGAATTAATGTTTTAAGGTGATTTAATTTAGTTATAAAATTTTAATAAATTTAAGTTTGGAATAGTGTTCAAGTTGTTTTATTCTTAAGTGTTTTAAACTATTTGAATTGAAAGAGGAGTTTGAATTATTTAATTTAGACTTTAATGATTTAATTTTAATTTAATTGCAATATTCTAGAATAACTTTTAATTGGTTTGATTTTTTAACTAAGAATTATTTTTTTGAAATTAATTTTGATGTTTCAAGTTTGTTTTAAATTTGCTTTCAAGTGATTTTTGAAATTGATTTTTTTTAATGTTTTAAATTTATTTCAATTTAATTATCAAGTTATTTAATGTTTAAGTTTTAATTTAATTAAGGGTTACCTTTTCTTTATTACTAATTTATTAATTTCAATTATCATTTTAAGTTTAATTAAGAATTAAATATAATTAAAGTGATTCATTTGGGGATTTTAGTTTATGTGATTATAGTCTCTCTAAATTATATCCCCATTTTAATAATCTAAATTTTTTAATTATTCTTCTAAAATTCAAATTACTTAATTAATTAAGGTTTCATTTTTTTGGTTTATTAAAAGTGATCAATGAGTTCCAACCCTTTTATTTTCCAAAGTTTCAATCATCTAAGAAAGAATTAAGATCAAATATTTTACCCCCCATTTTGATTAAACCTAAAGTTTTAATTATGAGTTAAAATTCTTAATTATTAATATACCCTTTTAAGCTTAATTATTTCAAAACTTATCAAATTGAGCTCAAATGAGCTTGAAATCTTTTATGTCACTTCACTCACATGTCAATTAAGACATTAGAGCAGAAAATGTAATTTTTCTGTTTTTAATTTAATTTATATATTTATTTTAAAGAAAATAAGGATTTTCAATGGAAATTCAACAACATGACCAAGGTAAGGTTTCTGTCCTTAAGAAAATTATGGGATGTTCTTAATGACCAGAGGACCACTTGGACCAATTTTGGTTATTTTTTAATTATATTTTATTTATTATAATTATTTTGAGTTTTGGAGAGACATTTGAACCTTAAAACTTCTAAACCAAAACACTACTCTCATCTCTTGTTTGCCACTTTCTAAAACTAAACCTCTGCAACAACAAGGAGCTCGGAGCACAGTGGATAGCACATCCATCTTCGTCAGCAAAACTTGTGTCTACTTTAGCAGTACCTCTCATAGAATTAAATATCCAAGTCATAGGATTTCGAGGTAGTTTGCCTAATGCAACATAAATCCTCAACTTTTCATTAGGCATTTTGCATAATTGTATCATGCAAATTAAGCCCTAACTCATCTTAGGACTATGAGGTAGTCATTTGGTACGATATAAACCCTCACATCTTCGAGGCTATTTGTATGATTATGTCATACAAATTTAAGTCCTAGTTAACTAAAATTGGCCAGATCGAAACATTAAATAAACTCTCAAATTGGAGCCAAACAATAGGATAGTTTGGGAAGTTGCCAAGATTCCTCTTGGATCCTCAGCTTCTCCTGTCTCTCTTCATGTGGATTCCCAGAATAAACTGTTCCAAATTTGATCAATTCCTATTAAAGTTTCCAAAATTCAATCCTTTGAAACCTTAAACTTTGAAATTCTTGAGAGTAAAATTACTGATCATTATCGAGAAATTTCTTAAATGATTTCTGTCATTTAAGATGTAATTAACTATAGGGGCTTGCCCTTATAGGGAACTTTAAGAACCCAGGTAATATAAACCCTGCTTAATTCCTTTATATTAAGCAGGGGAACTTGTTGGCTTATAAAATTGGTTCGCAGACCAAACAGATGTCACAAATCTTCTAGTTTATGTAATAGAGCCCCATCATCAAGTAATGTGTCTATTCCTTGGGATAGATACACGGTTTGTGATGCGGTGCTCGTTTATATAAACTATTTGGGATGTGAGATCGGTTTCATTTCATATCATAAAATTTTCAAACTTAAAATTATTTTCAAAATTAAATGCTACTTTCAAATTATTTATATATATATTTAAATTAAATTTAAAATCTAAAATTTGCCGACAATTTCTGTAGGCGACCCCCTTTTCAAAACACTTAACCTAAAAATGTGCCGACAACAACATCCATTCATCTCCTTTGCTTTGGTCTATCCCACAAACCGTCCATTTCTAGAAGCAAAATCTCATTCAATTCTTGATGGATTCGAGTGATTTTTTTTCTAGAGCTTCATATGAAGAAGGCGATGATATCCATACGGTGATGATGGGGTTGTGGAATGGTTTGTTTCACAACATGTGAAATTTAAGCTCAATTTGAGTCTAAAGGTCCATAGCTTGGCCTGCGTTGATGGAATTTTGATTGAAGTGGTTCCACAGCTTCGCCATAACCTTAGAATGACGAGCCCCAACTCAATTTGAAGTTAAATCAAGCCTTGGTGTAAATTTGATCTCAAGGCGTCTTGACTTGAGAGGAAGATGTTGAACAGTTGGTTAGAGCCTATGGAGAAGGCCAATTTTGATTGGGCTTGTCTTCGTAGGGCTCGAGGAAGCTTCTAAAGGGGTCATTTTGATATTTTGAAGAAGTTCATTTCAAACCCAAAAGTTGTCATGTTTTCAAGTAGGGAAATTAGGGCAAACCAGTGGGCTTCATGAGTTAATTCTATGGGGGATAGATTGCTTATGTCCTAGAGAGAAACTTTGGTGTTCAAAGTCAGATGAATTAGGCAGTGTATAGGTGTCTTGTTTTGATCTCCTCTCCTTAGTCTTCTCAGGTATATCTTATTTATAGCCATGGATGATCATGGTTGAGTTTGGGCTTACCTAAGGGAGGTGAGAACGGATCCATTATGTCTTGGACATAAAGTTTCAGCTAGGTGGCAGCTATGGTTGAGCATTCCTAGGTTAATCCATGGTGAATTCACTCATGGTATGGGTTTGATTCCATGTCTTTGCCTCTATTGGTTTCTCTTTGAGGTGGATAAGATTGATAATTTATTGAAGTTACCTCCCCTTCATGAATTCTATTGATCATTTAATGTTTTAATGGGAGAATGACACCTTAGCCTCATCTTCCATATTTGTTATGGCTTGGTAATGATGGTTTCTAACCATGGTAAGAGAGGTATTTTAAGTGATGTTCCCTTCCATTACATAATCCATGGGGTGCTTGAAGTGTCCTTTGTATTGGCCAGCCTCCTCACCTTGTGAAAGTAAGTGATTCATGCTTTACATTAAGGGATGATTGACACATAATCCCTTTATCCTTTATCTTCATGAGTTTGGTCATGATGAGCTCTTTATTTGATGAAATAGATTTGGTAGATGTCCATTGGGTGGGGATGAGGTGTGTGGTTACTTAAAGTGAGCAAGTCATTCTTCATCCACCATGTCATTTAAGGTTTTGTGAAGGCATGACACATAAACCTTCATTTCCTTAATTTTTCAAAATTTGTTATTTATGAGCTCATCCCATGATATAAGGGTAATATAAGCCTTTCCTCTCTTCCATTGGCTAGTGTTGGAGGTGCCTTCCACCTAAGCATCCATTTCACTTTTCATTTTAAGATGGCATGACATATATTCTTTTCCTTCATGATGGTGTCATGATTAATCTTAACCTTGGTTAAAGGTTATGATTAATGGGTATTTTATGTCATGATGAGTCTAATGGGTTATGGGTGACCCATTTATGACTCTCCATAATTTAGATTTAATTTCAAAAAATCAATCATGGGATTTTGATGTCATGTATGATGTCATAAATTTAAATTAAATTTAGGGTTTTTTGCTTATAATTCCATTTCTAATTAATTATGTGATTAAAAAATGTAGGAAATTAGAATATTAACCCATTATGAATTTAAATAATTTTGGATGTTGGTTATTTGGTCAATTTTATCAATTTGTTTCAAAATTGGGTATTTTGACCAAACTTGACTAAAGTTGATCATGGTTGACCATAATTGACCATGGTTGACCAGGGTTGACCAATTGTAGTCCAAGGATGAACCAAGTGACTTATCCAACTTGTCATATTAGTCATAAGGCTCATGGGTTTTGTGATTATGGGTTTTGCTTGGTCATGTTGACCAATTCTAGGGTTTAGGTTGACCCAATGGTCAATGTGGTGACCTTTGGATTCTACATTGATCACCTGGACCAGCGTTGACTTGATCAGGTTAATGTTTGACCATAAGTTCAATATGGTGGTCATGGGGTCATGAATTGAACATTTTGACAAAATTTGACCAATTAGGGTATAGAGTTGACCAGTTTGGTCAATATGGAGGTCATTGGGTCATGCGTTGACTAGTTTGACCTAATTTGACTTTTTGGGTCAGAGGTTGACCAGTTTGGTCAATGTAGTTGTCATTGGGTCATAGATTTTCAGTTTGACCAAATTTGACTATTTGGGTCAAAAGTTGACCAATATAGTTATAAGGGTTGTCTTTAGGTCAATGGGTTGACCATTTTGACTTAAGTTGACCATTTGGGTTAAATTTTGACCAGTTTGGTCAATATGATGGTCATTGGGTCATAGTTTGACCATTTTCACCTAAGTTGATCATTTGGGTCAAAAGTTAACCAGTTTGGTCAATAGTTGATCAAATCAGAGTTTGTTATTATCGATTTGATCATTTTAGTATGTCATTAAAATTTTGGTTAAAGAGGCTTTATTAAGGTTTCACGCTAGACATTATGGTTTAGTGACCATTGATAAGATTTTGGAGGTCAATATTGGTAGACTTCCTTTTTCAAGATAATTTATAAATGATCTTCACAAAAGTGAGGTCAACATAGGGCATAAATATTAAGTCTAATAATTGAAAACTTTTAGACTCAATATACTTGAATCTAAATTTCCAAATCTAATTCATATTAGATTTAAGTCAAAATTTCTTTGATTCAAATGATATCAAATCTAAATTTTAATGTCTAACTTACATTAAAATTAATTAAAAACCTTTAGATTCAAAATACATTTGAATCTAAATTCCTAAACCTAATTCATATTAGATTTAATTCAAAATCATTAGATTCAAACGATACTGAATCTAAAATTCTCAAGTCTAATTGGATCTTAAAGATATTAGTTCTAAATAAACTTGACGCACTTTCTTTAGGTCTAAATTAGATTAGACTTAAATAAACAAATTAAAACCGACATATAAGAATAAATAAAAATGACACAGAAAATTTTAATTGGTTAATAAATCATAAACAACCTAAAATTTTCTAACCTAAAATCTGAAAGACATTAAAACTTAAATGAAACCTTAATGAAGAAAGATCACCAAATGCAACATGAACCTCAACATTCTTGATTTATGAAGATTTCTTGGATGATGCAATCCTGGTTGTTGACAGGAATCTTCCGGTGCTGGTTTAAACACCTTTCAGATTAAGTAAATCAAGACATCCGACGACCCTGGGACAACAGAGCCATGAACATCTTGACCGGGTTATCTAAAAATTAGTACTTAATCAACTAAATCAACAATTTAAGAAATAAAATTGACATTATTTTTTTATAAGAATTACTCTAACATTATTTTTCTTGCATGTTGAAGACAAGTTCCGCTTTAGATTTACTTTGCATGTTTTTAAGTTGTGCTAACTCTATTTTGCAGGGTGACATTCAGAAGACAAACGACAGAAAAATGAAAATTAACCAAAATGACATCCAAACAACGACAAAACAAAACAAAACAATATTAACAAAACAACATTGACAAGATAAAATCAAAATGACAAACAACAAAAGCTAAACTTTTTGGACAATCACAAAACCTTAACTTTTAGGATAGCCACCAAACAAATGACAAACTACAAGATAAAACGACAACAAAATGACAAACAACAAAACAAAACCGACATAACAAATGACATTGATAAAATCAAACCTTTAGGGTAATACGTAACACTTAGAAACATATTACCCCTAGGATTGAACATTGACGTTTCTTTCATTGCTCTTAAAATTTCTTAGAAAACAAGTGTTAACATTAATCATAAGTTTTCTTAGACAATCCTAATTGTCTAAGATGTAATTAACTATAGGAGCTTACTTCTATAAGTATTTAAGAACTCAGGATAGGTATCACACCTAGAAATCTCTGTTTATCAAAATTTTACATGTGATTCTCCTTATAAAAAAAATTCTAGAATAAGATATTCTAGAATCTCCTTTTGTAAGGATTATCACTAACATTTCTTATTCTACTATTTTCTATTTTATTTGCCCTTATTTTCTTCAAATTTCTTAACATCCAAGGTTCTTTTATATAATCCGAAGAAATAAGATTTTTTGAAGACTAGAGCGATATGATAGATAAACAGAGTAGCGACTTCAACTTTAACATTTTACACCTCATATCGACATGAGAGAATCTCGATGGCAACGAGTCGGCGATGAGCAGATATCTGACTCCTCGAATGCCGCCAAACATTGCATACCTAGTGTAAGCAGACAACGGATCTCGATTACACTACGAAGAATGCATCCTGACAAACGTCCGATCGGTTATAAACTAATGCCAGAGTTCAAGGGACTAAAACCTTTGGAACTTTCATGACCTTATAAATATACAATCACCTGAGACATACTTAACAGACAGTGTCTTGGAGTGTTAGATATTTGTAGTAGGTCTAACAGTATCCAGGGTTACAAGAATGACAGAAGGACAATCTGACATCTTCTGATGTGATGTTATATCAACAATTTGTATTGTGTGTCGTGTGATATATGATGTACTATTGGCTTTTATCATCAATGTGCATTAACTTGGATTGTGGAATAAAAATTTGAAAGATATTCTCCATCTGTCAATAATACATCAGCAAGTCCAATAATGCTAAAATGAACACTTTAAATTAAAAATGACATAATATACAACTTGCGACAATTTTGACATTATTGACATAATGAGATTTATCCTTCAACCCATGAAAATCAAATCCCCAACGGAAAAACCTTCTTCATATGTTTTTCACACATAACTCCAGTTATTGGATATAAGACCTTTCTTAACACGGAAATATGACATTCCTTTAACTCTTTCTTTGAGAAAGGATATAAGTCATATAGTATTAGCTCTCAAAATTGATATATTGACATTTGGCATTTCTGAGAGATGGTATGACATCCACTCTCTCTCCGATTATTGAATATAAGACCTTTCCTGGCACGGAAACCTGACATTCCTTTAACACTTTCTTTGAGAAAGGATATAAGTCACATAACATTCCTTCTCAAAATTAACATATTGACATTTGAAATTTCTGAGAGATGGTATGGCATCCACTCTCTCTCCAGCTTATTGGCTATAAGAACTTTCCTAATACAGAAACATGACATTGCTTTAACTTTTCTTTGAGAAAGGATATAAGTCATATAGTATTTCTTCTCAAAATTGATATATCGACATTTGACATTTCTGAGAGATGGTATGACATCCACTCTCTCTTCAACTATTGGATATAAGACCTACCGACACGGAAACATGGTGTTCCTCTAACTCCTTTGAGAAAGGATATAAGTCGTATAACAGTGCTTCTTAAAACTGACATATCGACATTTGATATCTTTTAGAAAAGGTGTAAGACCTCCTTTAATGGAATATGAGATCCATTTTCTTTTTAATTATTGAAAATGAAATTTCTCTGACAATAAACCGACAACTCTGTTAGGTTATCATGACCACTTTAGCCAACGCTAATATGTGCGACATACGTATTCAGTATTCCACACATATTGAGGGCTCATTTGTTGACCTCACTTTTGTGAGGATAATTTATAAACCATCTTGAGAGAAGAAGTCTACCAATATTGACCTCCAATATCTTACCAATGATCACTAAGCCTTAATGTCCAGAATAAAACCCTAATGAGCCTTTTAATCCAAAACTTAATGACATCCTAAAAATGATTAAATCATCAATGACAAACCCTGGTCTGATCAACATTAACCAAACTGGTCAACCTTTGACCTATGGTCAAATTAGGTCAAAATGGTAAATTCATGACCTAATGACCACCACATTGACTAAACTGGTCAACTCTTGATCCAAATGGTCAAATTAAGGCAAAATGATCAATCAATTACTCAATGACCTTCCCACTGACCAAACTAGTCAACCTTGACCCAAATGGTCAAATTAGGTCAAAATGGTCAATCCATGAACCAATGACCACCACATTGACCAAACTGGTTAACCCTTGACCCAAAATGTCAAATTAGGTAAAAATGGTCAATTCACAACCTAATGACCACCCCATTGACCAAACTGGTCAACCCTTGACCCAAATGGTCAAATTAGGTTAAAAATGGTCAATCTATGACCCAATGACCACCACATTGACTAAACTAGTCAACATTTGACCCAAATGGTCAAATTAGGTAAAAGATGGTTAATCCATGGCCCAATGACGACCACATTGACCAAACATTGTCGGCATATTTTTAATTTAATTTAAATAAATAATTTGAGAAGTAATATTTGATTTTTGAAAATAATTTTAAATTTGAAGATTTTAAGATATGAAATCAAACCGATCTCACATCCCAAATAGTTTATATAAATGAGCACCGTACCACAAACCGTGTATCTATCCTAAGGATAGACACACTGCTTGATGGTGGGGCTCGATTAAATAAACTAGAAGATTTGTGACATCCGTTTGGTCCGCGAACCAATTTTATAAGCCGACAAGTTCCCTCGCTTAATATGAAAGCATTAAACGGGGTTTATATTACCCGGGTTCTTTAAAATTCCCTATAAGGGCAAGCCCCTATAGTTAATTACATCTTAAGTGACGGGAATCACCTAAGAAAACTCTCGATAATAATCAGTAATTCTGCTCTCAAGAACTTCAAAGTTTAAGTTTTCAAAGGAATGAATTTTGGAATTTCAATAGGGAGTGGATCAAATTTAGAACATTTTATTTTGGGAATTCAAAGGAAGAAAAGGTAGGAGAAATTACGGATTCGAAGCGAACTTCGGTAATCCCCCGTCTATCCTATTGTTTGGCTTGAATTTAGAAAAGTCCTAATATTTATTTAATGTTTTGATCTTGTCAATTTTAGTTTATTAGGACTTATATTTATATGATAGAATCATACAAATAGCCTGGAAGATGTGAGGGTTTATGTCGTATCGGACGACTACCTCGGAATCCTAAGTCCGGTTAGGGCTTAGTTTGCAATGCAAATGCCTAACGAAAAGGTTGAGGATTTATATTGCACTAGGCAAACTACCTCGAAATCCTATGGCTTTGTTGTTTAATTCTAAGACAGTTTTGCTGATGTAGATTCAAGTTTTGCTGACGACGATGGCCGTGCTGCCCACCATGCTTCAAGCTCCTTGTTGTTGCAGAGGTTTGATTTTAGAAGTCATAAATCAGGAGATGAGAAAAGTGTTTTGGTTTAGAGAAAATCTTAATTTCCAAGTGTTTTTTATGTTTTATTTAAAACAAATCTTAAAGTTGATTATAACGACATCGGTTAAGATCCCACGGTTCCATCCTTCCGGCATCGTTATTTTTATCGGATTCACTTAGTCCAGATGAATTTGCTAAACTCAACTGAATGAGTTCCACACTTTCATTTAGACCGTGAGAATCCCGTTAGCAACACGTAGGTTACATCATCCGAGGTATTCCCGATCATCCAACAGGACGTTTTAATTTAGTTGTAATTGTAGTTTTGTGTTCTGTTTGTGATTAAATTTTGAGTTGTTTTATATTTTGAAATGTTGTGGCGGTGAATTTTATCTTGCAATGACTTTTAATTTAGTTTTGGTTTCAGTTTTAGGGGCTACCCTAGAGGTGTGGGTTTTCATGCAACAGTTGTTTATCATGCAAGAAAAGGTAAGTGCGATGTAATTAAAGAAATTGCAATAATGTAAATTGCAATAAAATAAAAGCGTACATGGAGGGTCTTCCCGTCATCCCAAGCTACACTTAAAACACAATTAGAATATTTAAACAAGTTCTTAGGTAAAGCTAAGGGAAGGGTTATGGTTTTCTACCAAATTCCTAATCCTATAGCTAGTCATTTCCTATGATATCTAGGTTCTTGTGTTTTGGTTTGAGGACGATTTTCTTCATCAAAGAATAATTAAGTTCAGTTGTTCTTATAAACATCCTATCGTACTGAGGAAGTGCTTAAGACGAATCTTAAACATCTTTTCAATACCTTTAGGATTATTTTAAGTCCAAATGAATTTAATTAATCAAATGAATTAATCGTCCGGGAATTCAAGTTTTGTTATCTTGCTCAGTGAACTAGGACATTTGAATATCCTATAAGTGAAGTAGTATTTCATTTAATGTTCTGTTTAGGAGTTATGATAACCAAAGTTTTCGAGGGCGAATTGGTGTTCAAATGGTTTATGATTTAGTTTAATTTCAGTTATCTGATTTAAATTTGGAATAGTGTTCAAGTTGCTTTATATTTAATTTATTTCATGTCTTAGGTGATGTTATTTTTAATTTAATTTTGTTTAACTTTAATTTAATTTAATTTGGTTTAGTTTTAATTTTTAATTTAATTTTGATTTTTTAATTTTAATTGATTTTAATTTAATTTAATTTAATTTAATTTAATTTAATTTAATTTCGTTCAATTTAATTTAATTTGATTTAATTTTAATTTAATTTAATTTAATTTAATTTAATATGTTTTAATTTAATTTTAATTTAATTTAATTTAACATTTTTTTTAATTTAATTTAGTCTAATTTAATTTAATTTAATTTTTTAATTTAATTTAATTTAATTTGTTTATTTAATTTAATTTAATTTATTCTTTAATTTAATTTAATTTTTAATTTTAATTTAATTGAAAATTTAAAAAGAGTTTAATAATTTAACTTTTTAATTTAATTTAATGATTAAGTCCTTTAACATTTTAAAACTTAAATTTGAATTATCATTTTTAATTAGGAATTAAATATTATTGAAATGATTAATTTAGGGATTTTTAAATTAAAGAATAAATCTCTTCCTAATAATATCCCTATAATAATTCCCATTTTATTATTCTTCCAAATTTAATCAATTATTTAATTAAGGTTTGTTTTAATTATCTTCAAATTGTTTAATAGGTTTCTACCCTTTAATTATTTAAATTTCAATCATCCAAATCAGATTAAGATCAAATATTTTACTTGTTAATTTTATTAAACCTAAAGTTTTAATTAAGGGTTAAAATTTTTTAATTACCATTTTGCCCTTCAAGCTTAATAATTGCATAACTCACTTAATTGAGCTCAAATGAATTTAAAATTTTTATGTGACTTCACTCATATGTCAATATAGACATGAGAGGAGAAAATGTGATTTTTCTGTATTTAATTTATTTATATAATTATTTTTAGTGGAAAATAGGGATTTCCAAGAAAAATTTAATAATATGACCAAGGGAAAGTTTCTGTCCTTAAGAAAATTATGGGACATTCCTAATGACCAGAGGACCACTTGGACCAATTTTGATGATTTTTTGAATTATATTATTTTTATTATAATTATTTTAAGTTTTGGAGTGTTAATTAATTTAAAAATAAAATAAAGGTTGAAAAATAAAATTTATATTTTTCAAAAATCTATCTAATATCAAGGAAATCAGAGAATCAATTTTTGCAATTTTCTGATTTTTCTATGATTTATTATAATTATTTTAGTGAAAATGCCAAAAAATGTATTTTTTAATTTTTAAATTACCTTAGGGCTTTAAAATTTAATATCTCATTAAATAGACCTAAGAAAAATATGGGGTTTGTTCCTAAGTGATTAAAATTCAAAATGTGATATTTTGGTGAATTTTATTATTTTTATGATTTTTATTATTTTTTAATTATTAAAATATTAAAATAATACAAAAAATCAACTTTTTTAGAAAATTGAAATTTTAATTTTCTTAAATTCCCCTAATATCAGAGAGTCTCCAAAACCAATTTGGTGAATTTTTGAAAGGTATTTTGAAAGTTATGAATTTTTGAAATTTAAATTGATTAAATGGCTTAATCAACCCATTTAGTAGGGCTAACCGAGTCCAATTGACTTCAAATTTTTATGGTGAGTTCCTCTGATCCTAAAGGTCGAGTGGAGAATTGATTTCAAGTCAATTTGATGTATGGTTAGCTCTAATTAATTAGGGATCTATTTTGGGTGTTTAAGCCAATTAGGGTTATTTTAAATGAGTTAACTCAAAATCTATTTTTCCTAGGGTCCTCTGGTCATAAGAGAGATCACCAAATTTTCCTAGAATTTATTTCACAACATGCTAATTATTGGAATTAAAATACTCAAAACAGTAACATGAATTTGAAAAATCAATAACTTCTCATAGGGATGGCCTCTGACTTTGGAAAATTCAGGGAATGTTCCCAAATTCAGAGGCTTCAAAAGCCCTATGGTCTCATGCCATGGTGAATTTCCTATATGCATGGAGAATTAAAACAATGCAGAAGGGAAATAAATCATTAAAAATAAAATACTTGATGAAATTAAATAATTTCTTTTCCACATTATTCTCCTCCGTTCACTGAGCAAGAGGGTATTTTTATTTTATTTTTCTGATTTTCCTACACAAAGTTATGGATTTTTGAAGTTTAGGGAATTAAATAAATCAGAAAATCCCTAATTTTCTATTTATCCGAGTCGGCGCCGCGTCAACCTTAACATCCCCGAAGTGCCGCGTGGCGCGCTCCCATTCGACGTCGCCACTTGAGTCAGCAGCCCGGGTCCCGCCTTCCGCGTATCATCCGTTGATCCGACCTAATCTGAGCCGTCCGTCCGCGCGTGTATTAAATGAACGGCATCCGTTCATCGTCCCCAAGCATCCTCACCCGAGAGCCGTGCACACTAAAACCCTAAGAACTCACTCAATACTTAATGGATTTTCGTGTTCTTATGCTCTATGGATTCGTCTTGAAGAGACGAACACATCTATACGGTGATCATGCATTGAAATTAAAGCATTTGAAATGGAGAATCTCCAGAAGCTCGGGATGAAGAATTAGCTCATACCTTTGCTCAGAGAAGTGTGGCTTCAATCTGAGGGTTGTGTCACCTTCGATTGGATCCCAACAAGCTCCAGATGAAGTCTCCTGGTCTGGTGAATCGCCTAGGTATGATTTCAACCACAACCGATCACAAAGCTTGGAGGCTGGAGCAACTGAGTGGCCTGGAGAGGGGGCTTTTGCTGGTGGACTTCTTCCCTTGGTCTGGTGAAGGTGTAGGACCAGTCAATTTGAGGATTGGCTCACTGTGGAGAAGTGTCCTGGTTTTGGGTGGAATTTTGGCTGAGAAATTGGGTTCTGTTGGTGGGGATTAGGGCAAATTGGCACCAGGGATCAATTGCTCTAAGTATGGAGAGTGATCTGGAGCGATTTTGGCAGAGTTTCAGTAAGGTCTGGTTCAGCACCTCTCATGGCCGAGAAGGGATGGTGTTTAAATAGGAGAGGGTGGAGGGCCTCCCAGGGAGTGTTAGGGCATGGGATCAGCTGCTCTTGGCAAGAGAAGAACATCTACAATGGCCACTGGGGATGGGGCAGCTCAGCAAGGTGGAATTCCAAAGTTTGGCTCCTCCCCATGTCTCGGCCATGGAGTTTTCCGGCGACCCAGGCGGCTGGCCGGCAGGTATGGGTCACCCTCAGGTCCAGGTGGGTCGTGGTCGGGGTTTAGTGCGAGTCGATTGGGCCTTGCCATGTGTAAAGGGGATGGTTTGGAATGGAATGGGGAAGAGGCCATTTTGGCTAGGTTTGGGTCAACCCATCATTTGGGCTTGGTTCACCCTTCAAGGTGGCTTTGGGTGTTGTGGGGAGTCAAAAGGATCAGCTGGTTTGGCATGGAGAAGTCCTTATCCAAATATATTTGGATTAAATTTGGGTTAAGGTGAAACATGCTTAAGGTTAATGACTTTTAGGAGGTGCTTAAAGGACCTCCTCCTTTTGCCATTTAAGGAGAGTTGACAACTTAGAGATCCTCATGGCTTGCCAATGGCTTGCATGTGACTTCATGGCTCCATGTGGCTTGGGAAAAGATTGGGTCAATTTCATAAAAAGGGATTTTATGGATTTTGGCATTTTAATGGAAATTGTTATGGGGCTTGATTTGGAATTGTTTAATTGATGGGATTAGAACTTAGGGAATGGCTTTGATTAAGTGGATGGCAAATGGAAATGTCATGTGGGCTTTGGATGAATTTGGGCTTTTGAATTTGAAGGAAGTGGGCTTTTAGGAAGGTTTAAGGGAAGTGGGCTTTTTGAATTTTAAAATGGACTTTAGGATGAAATTTTGGTAAAGGCTTGGGCCAAATAATTGTTGGGTTTAGCTCATAGATGTCTTGGAGCAAATTGGGAGTGATTTGGATTTGAATTGGGTTGAATTTGGGCTCCTTTGGTGAATGGGCCAATATTGGTCAAAGTGGGCTAACTTGGGCCAATGTTGGGCTAGGGTTAAAATTGATGTAAAATTAATGTTGGGAAATGTTTATGGGAGTGTTTCAAAGAGGTTTTGACTTTGGTTGAGCTTTGATTTTGGGATTTGGGCTCATTTGGGTCAGGTTTGGGTTTAGGTCAAAATTGGGCCTTTTATCTTTGGGTTGAATTTGAGTGGGGTTTGGGTCTAAATGTTGGGAAAATCATGTTAGTGTTTTGTTTTTGGGGATGTTAAGGAAGGTTTAGAAAAGATTTGGGGTCAATTGGAGTTGGATTGGGTGAGTTTGGGTTAGGTTTGGGACATGGGTCCAAATTGGGCTTTAAGGCCAAAAGTGAAATTGGATCCAAATTTCAATCAAATTGGACTTGGATTTGGTCTAGATTGGTATTGGGAATGTTGAATTGAAGTTTAAAATTGAATTAGACCAGAATTTGGGTCAATTGGGTAGGTTTGGTTTGACATTGAGTTCACTTTGGGTTATAATGGGTCAAATTGGGGGTTTTGATAAAAGTGGGGTAAATTGACAAAATTGGCCCATGGTGTAGTTGAACAAAATGAAATTGGGAATATTTGAAATTTTCTGGAATTTTCTGGGAATTTTCTGAATTTCTGGATTTTTGGGTCAAGAGGGGTATTTTGGGTATTTGGAGGGTATTGAGAGGTATTTTTGGTATTTTTGGGTATGAATGATCAATTTGGGTAATGTGGAAATGTTTGGGATTGGTTTTGAGGAATTTTGGGTGATTTGGAAATTTTTGAGAAATTTGGGTAGTTTCAAGGGTTTTGGGTAGGCTAAGCGGGTGTAGGGTCCCGGGGGTCAAAAATTGAAAATTTGGGAAATTGAAGATTGGGTGAATGTAAGTGGAATGAAATCATTTTGGTTGAGCCATTAAGCCATATCAAGCCCACATGAGCCATGAAGGGACTGTCGGCATTATTTTTTTTAGGTTGTGTGTTTTATTTTGAAAAGGGGGTCGCCTAACAGAAATTGTGCGGCGAATTTTTAATTTAATTTAAATAAATAATTTTGAAAAGTAGTGTTTGATTTTGAAAATAATTTTAAATTTGAAGGTTTTAAGATATGAGATTAAACCGATTTCACATCCCAAATAGTTTATATAAACGAGCACCGCACCACAAACCGTGTATCTATCCCTAGGGATAGACACACCTTGCTGACGGTGGGGCTCAATTAAATAAACTAGAAGATTTGTGACATCCGTTTGGTCTCGCGAACCAATTTTATAAGCCGACAAATTCCCTCGCTTAATATGAAAGCATTAAACGGGGTTTATATTACTCGGGTTCTTTAAAATTCCCTATAAGGGCAAGCCCCTATAGTTAATTACATCTTAAGTGACGAGAATCACCTAAGAAAACTCTCGAAAATAATCAATAATTCTGCTCTCAAGAATTTCAAAGTTTAAGTTCTCAAAGGATTGAAGTTTGGAATTTCAATAGGGAATGGATCAAATTTGGAACGTTTTGTTTTGGGAATCCAAAGGAAGAAAAGTAAGAGAAATCACAGATTCGAAACGAACTTCGGTAATTTCCCGACTATCCTATTGTTTGGCTTGAGTTTAGGAAAGTCCTAATATTTATTTAAATGTTTTGATCTTGTCAATTTTAATTAATTAGGACTTATATTTGTATGATAAAATCAAACAAATAGCCTCGAAGATGTGAGGGTTTATTGTCGTATCGGACGACTACCTCGGAATCCTAAGACCGGTTAGGGCTTAATTTACAATGCAAATGCCTAACGAAGAGTTGAGGGTTTATGTTGCACTAGGCAAACTACCTCGAAGTCCTATGGCTTTGTTGTTTAATTCTAGGAAAGTTTTGCTGATGTAGATTCAAGTTTTGTCGACGACGATGGCCGTGCTTGCCCACCATGCTCCGAGCTCCTTGTTGTTGCGGAGGTTTAGTTTTAGAAATCATAAATCGAGGAGATGAGAAAAGTGTTTTGGTTTAGAGAAAATCTTAATTTCCAAGTGTTTTCAATACTTTAATTAAAACAAATCTTAAAGTTGATTATAACGACACCGGTTAAGATCCCACGGTTCCATCCTTCCGGCATCATTATTTTTATCGGATTCACTTAGTCCGGATGAATTTGCTAAACTCAACTCGAATGAGTTCCACACTTTCATTTAGACCGTGGGAAATCCCGTTAGCAACACGTAGGTTACATCATCCGAGGTATTCCCGATCATCCAACAGGACGTTTTAATTTAGTTGTAATTGTAGTTTTGTGTTCCGTTTGTGATTAAATTTTGAGTTGTTTTATATTTTGAAATGTTGTGGCGGTGAATTTTATCTTGCAATGACTTTTAATTTAGTTTTGGTTTCAGTTTTAGGGGCTATCCTAAAGGTGTGGGTTTTCATGCAACAGTTGTTTATCATGCAAGAAAAGTAAGTGCAATGCGATTAAATAAATTGCAATAATGAAAATTGCAAGAAAATAAATTGCAATAAAATAAAAGCGTGCCTGGAGGGTCTTCCCGTCATCCCAAGCTGCACTTAAAACACAATTAGAATATTTAAGCAAGTTCCTAGGTAAAGCTAAGGTAAGGGTTATGGTTTTCTACCAAATTCCTAATCCTATAGCTAGTCATTTCCTATGACGTCTAGGTTCCTTGTGTTTTAGTTTGAAGACGATTTTCTTCATCAAAGAACAATTAAGTTCAATTGTTCTTATAAACATCCTATCATATTGAGAAAGTGTTTAAGAAGAATCTTAAACATCTTTTCAATATTTCTAGGATTGTTTTAAGTCCAAATGAATTTAATTATATAAATGAATTAATCGTCCGAGGTTTAGTTAAGTTTTGTTATTATCTTACTCAGTGAACTAGGATATTTGAATGTCCTATAAGTGAAGTAACATTTCATTTCATATCCTGTTTAGGAATTATGATAGCTAAAGCTTTCGAGGGTAAATTGGTATTCAAATGATTTGTGATTTAGTTTAATTTCAATTAATTTGGAATAGTGTTCAAGTTATTTTAGATTTATTTTGAATTCTTTATGTCATTGGTGATGTCATATTTAATTCAACTTAATTTAATTTAATTTAATTTAATTGAGTTTTAATTTAATTTAATTCAATTTAATTTGGTTTAACTTAATTTAGTTTGATTTGATGTTACATTAAATTAATTTGATTTGATTTAATTTTAATTTAATTTGATTTAATTTAATTTAATTTAATTTAATTTAATTATTTAATTTAATTTAATTTAATTTAATTTGTTTTAATTTAATTCAATTTAATTTAATTTGATTTAATTTAATTTAATTTAATTTAATTTGTTAATTTAATTTAATTTAATTCATTTAATTTAATTTAATTTGTTTATTTAATTTAATTTAATTTAATTTAATTTAAGTTATTTAATTTAATTTAATTTGTTTATTTAATTTAATTTAATTTAATTTAATCTTTAATTTAATTTTTAATTTAATTCAACTTTTAATTTCAATTTAATTTAATTTAATTTAATTTAATTTAATTTACTTAATTTAATTTAATTTTTTAATTTAATTTTATTTTTAATTTTAATTGAAATTTTTTTGAAAGAGTTTAATAATTTAATTTTAGTTTAATGATTAAGTCTTTTAATATTTTGAATTTGAGTTATCATTTTAATTAAGAATTGAATATTAATGAGATGATTAATTTATGGATTTTTTAAATTAAAGAATAAATCTCTTCCTAATAATATCCCTATTTTAATAATTCCAATTTTATTATTCTTCCAAATTTAATCAATTATTTAATTAAAGTTTAATCATTTTAAATTGCTCAATGGGTTTCTACCCTTTAATCATTTAAATTTCAATCATCCAAATCAGATTAGGATCAAATATTTTACTTGTTAATTTTTTATTAAACCTAAAGTTTTAATTAAGGATTAAAAATTTTAATTACCACTTTACCCTTTAAGCTTAATAATTTCATAACTCACTAAATTGAACTCAAATGAACTTGAAATTTTTATGTGACTTCACTCATATGTCAATAAAGACATGAGAGGAGAAAATATGATTTTTCTGTATTTAATTTATTTATATAATTATTTTTGGTAGAAAATAGAGATTTCCAAGGAAAATTTAATAACATGACCAAGGGAAAGTTTCTGTCCTTAAGAAAATTAGGGGACATTCCTAATGACCAGAGGACCACTTGGACCAATTTTGGTGTTTTTTTGAATTATATTATTTTTATTATAATAATTTAAATTTTGGAATATTAATTAATTTAAAATAAAATAAATGTTGAAAAATGAATTTTATATTTTTCAAAAATCTCTCTGATATCAAGGAAATCAGAGAAGCAAATTTTGCAATTTTCTGATTTTTCTATGATTTATTATAATTATTTTAGTGCAAATGCTAGAAAATACATTTTTTTAATTTTAAAATTACCCTAGAGCTTTAAAATTTAATATCTCACTAAATAGACCTAAGAAAAATATGGGGTTTGTTCCTAAGTGATTAAAATTCAAAATGTGACATTTTGGTGAATTTTATTATTTTTGTGATTTTTATTATTTTTTAATTATTAAAAATATTAAAATAATATTAAAAATCAACTTTTTTAGAAAATTGAAATTTTAATTTTCTTAGATTCCCCTAATATCAGAGAGGCTCCAAAACCAATTTGGTGAATTTTTGAAAGGTATTTTGAAAGTTATAAATTTTTAAAGTTTAAAATGACTAAGTGGCTTAATCAACCCAATTAGTGGGGCTAACCAAGTCCAATTGACCTCAAATTTTTATGGTGGGTTCCTCTGATCCTAAAGGTCAGTGGAGAATTGATTTGAAGTCAATTTAATGTATGGTTAGCTCTAATTAATTAGAGACCTTTTTTGAGTGTTTAAGCCAATTAGGGTTGTTTTAAATGAACTAGCTCAAAACCTATTTTTCCTAGGGTTCTCTGGTCATAAGGAACATCATCAAATTTTCCTAGAATTTATTTCACAACATGCTATTTATTGGAATTAAAATACTCAAAACAGTAACATGAATTTGAAAAATCAATAACTCTTCATAGGGATGGCCTCTGACTTTGGAAAATTCAGGGAATGTTCCCAAATTCAGAGGCTTCAAAAGCCCTATTGTCTCATGCCATGGTGAATTGTATACATGCATGGAGAATTAAAAGTATGCAGAGAGTAAATAAATTATAAAAAATAAAATACTTCATGAAATTAAATGATTTCTTTTCCACATTATTCTCCTCTGTTCACTGAGCAAGAGGGTATTTTTATTTTATTTTTCTGATTTTTCTACACAAAGTTATGAATTTTTGAAGTTTAGGGAATTAAATAAATCAAAAAATACCCTAATTTTCTATTTATCCACGCGGCGCCACGTAAACCTCGGCAGCTCCGAAACGCCGCGTGGCGCACTCCCATTCGACGCCGCCATCTGACTCAGCGCTCCCGGGGCCCGCTGTATCGTTCCGTCTTCTGATCCGACGCGATCCTGGCCGTCCATCCGCGCGTGTATTAAATGAACGGCATCCGTTCATCGTCCCTAAGTGTCCTCACCCGAGAGCCGTCCACACTAAATCCCTAATATCTCACTCGATACTCAATGGATTTTCATGTTCTTATACTCTATGGATTCGTCTTGTAGAGACGAACACATCTATACGGTTATCATGCATTGAAATTAAAGCATTCGAAATGGAGAATCTCTAGAAGCTCGGGATGAAGAATTAGCTCATACCTTTGCTCAGAGAAGTGTGGCTTCGATCTGAGGGTTGTTGCACCTTCGATTGGATCCCAGCAAGCTCCAGATGAAGTCTCCTGGTCTGGTGAATTGTCTAGGTGTGACTTCGGCCAAGCCCGATCACAAAGCTTGGAGGCTGGAGCAACTGGGTGGCCTGGAGATGGGGCTTTTGCTGGTGGACACCTTCCCTTAGTCTGGTGAAGGTGTAGAACCAATCAATTTGGGGATTGGCTCACTCGTGGAGAAGTGTCCCGGTTTTGGGTGGAATTTCGGTTGGGAAATTGGATTTTATCAGTGGGGATTAGGGCAAATTGACACTGGGGATCAACTGCTCTGAGGGTGGAGAAGGGTTTGGAACAATTTTGGCAGAGTTTCGGCAAGGTTTGTGCAACTCTCCTCTCTTGGCCGTGAGGGGGTCGGGTTTAAATAGAGGTGGCTGGAGAGCCTCCCAGGGATGGCCAAGGGTTGGGATCAGCTGCTCTGGTCATGGGAAGAACAGCCATGGTGGCCATTGGGCATGGGGCAGCTCAGCAAGGTGGAATTCCAAAGTTTGGCTCCTCCCAAGGTCTCGGCCATGGTGTTTTCCGGCGATCCAGGCGGCTGGCCGACAGGCATGGGTCACCTTCAGGGTCAGGGAGTCCAGGGCTTGAAGTTGGTGAAGTCAATTGGAGTTTGACATGTGTAAAGGCTTTGAATTAAAATGGAAAGGAGAAGGGGTCATTTTGGCTTCAATTTGGTCAACCCATTGGTTTGGGTTGGGTGCACCTCCCCATGGCCTGATTTTGGGCCAAGAGAGAATGGTGTGGTCTCTATCCATGATGAGGTGGCTAAACATGGTTTAGAGTGTGTCATGGATAAGGTTAAAAAAGCTTAATGAAAGATTAGGAAAGGAGCCCCTCCTTTTACCATTAATGGCATGGTCACATGCCAAACTTTCATGGCTCCATATGGCTTGTGAATGGCTCACCCTTGGCTCCATTTGGCTTGGGAAAAGCTTGGGTCAATTTCATAAAAAGGGATTTAAGAAAATTTTGATATTTTGATGGGAATTTGTATGGGGCTTGATTTGGAATTGTTTAATTGATGACTTTGAAACTTAGGGGCAATTTTGATTAAATGGATGATGAGGGGAAGTGCCATGTGGGCTTTAGATGAATTTGGGCTTTTGAATTCGAAGGAAGTGGGCTTTTAGGAAAGTTTAAGGGGAATGGGCTTTTTGATTTTAGGATGGGCATTTGGGTGAAGATTTTGTGAAGGACCTTGTCAAATAAGTGTTATAATTGGTTTAGGGATGTTCCATGAAGGGCTTGGAGTCAATTTAGTGTGATTTGGGGTTGAATTGGTTTGAATTTGGATTTATTTGGTAAGTGGGCCTATGTAGGTCAAATTGGGCTAACTCGGGCCAATGTTGGGCTAGGGTTAAAATTGATGTAAAATTAATGTTGAGAAATATTTATGGGAGTGTTTCAAAGAGGTTTTGACTTTGGTTGGGCTTTGATTTTGGGGTTTGGGCTCATTTGGGTTAGGTTTGGGTTTAGGTCAAAGATGGGCCTTTTAGCTTTGGGTTGAATTTGAGTGGGGTTTGGGTCTAAATTTTGGGCAAATCATGTTAGCGTTTTATTTGTGGGAATGTTAAGGAAGATTTAGAAAAGATTTGGGGTTAATTGGAGCTGAATTGGGTGAGTTTGGGTTAGGTTTGGGTCATGGGTCCAAATTGGGCTTTAAGGCCAAAAGTGAAATTGGATCCAAATGTCAATCAAATTGGACTTAAATTTGGTCTAGATTGGTGTTGGGAATGTTGAATTGAAGTTTAGAACTGAATTGGACCATAATTTGGGTCAATTGGGTAGGTTTGGTTTGACATTGGGTTCACTTAGGGTTAAAATGGGTCAAATTGGGGGTTTTGACAAAAGTAGGGTAAATTTACAAAATTGGCCCATGGTGTAGTTGGACAAAATGCAATTGGGAATATTTGGGATTTTCTGGAATTTTCTGGGAATTTTCTGAATTTTTGGATTTTTGGCCAAGAGGGGTATTTTGGGCATTTGGAGGGTATTGGGAGGTATTTTTGGAATTTTTGGTATTTTTGGGTATGGATGATCAATTTGAGTAATGTGGAAATGTTTAAGATCAATTTTGAGGAATTTTGGGTGATTTAGGAAATTTTGAAAAATTTGGGTAATTTCAAGGGTTTTGGGTAGGCTAGGCGGGTGTAGGGTCCCGGGGGTCAAAAATTGAAATTTTGGAAAATTGGAGATTGGGTGGATGTAAGTGGAGTGAAATCATTTTGGTTGAGCCATGAAGCCATATCAAGCCCACATGAGCCATGAAGGGACCCATTTGAGGCATTCACTATGTTGTTCCTAACCCTCTTAGCCAAGGGCTTAGGGGTTAAGGACCATCCATGTGAATCACCTACATGAGTCAGGAGGTCAAGTTGGGTATGGGTGTGTGAAAGTGTAGTGTATAAGTGTAGTGTGTGTGTAAGTCAGCCCCTTCACCAGACCAGGCCACCCAGGGCAGTCCTAAGGCCAAAGAGTCCTATAGGAACTCATCCTTAAACTTCCACATTTGATTTCAACCCTCTAGGTGATTAGGGGTCTATAGTCAAGTTTGTGGAGTTTGCAGGGAGTTAAGAAGTGGTTTGAATTTCTAAAAGGTGGGTCCCAATTCTAGTCCTCTAAGATAGTCAAAGGAAAAGCCTAAGGCTAGATCCTAAGTACTAAAGAGAAGAAGAGAAGACCTCATCAAAAATGAGGTCAACAGGGACTCATTTGAGGCATCCACTATGCTGTTCTTAACCCTCTTAGCCAAGGGCTTAGGGGTTAAGGACCATCCATGTGAATCACCTACATGAGTCAGGAGGTCAAGTTAGGTATAGATGTGTGAAAGTGTAGTGTATAGGTGTGTGAAAGTGTAGTGTATAGGTGTAGTGTGTGTGTAAGTCAGCCCTTCACCAGACCAGGCCACCCAGGGCAGTCCTAAGGCCAAAGAGTCCTATAGGAACTCATCCTTTAAACTTCCACATTTGATTTCAACCCTCTAGGTGATTAGGGGTCTAGAGTCAAGCTTGTGGAGTTTTCAGGGAGTTAAGAAGTGGTTTGAATTTCTAAAAGGTGGGTCCCAATTCTAGTCCTCTAAGATAGTCAAAGGAAAAGCCTAAGGCTAGATCCTAAGTACTAAAAAGAAGAAGAGAAGACCTCATCAAAAATGAGGTCAACAAACATGTCAACCTTTAATGGTTAAAGTGGGTCAAATGGGTTAATTTATGACCCAATGACCACCACATTGACATAATGACTACCCCATTGACCACCAAGTCAACCTAGACACCAAATTGGTCCTCCTCTAATCAATTCAAGACATTAAAATGATAAAACATAACCATTTTTTCAACTTTGATCAAACCCAAGTTATACCAACTAAACCCTATCACACCATAATTAATATAACCATCAAATGGTCAAATTAATCATTGTAGACACCCTTGGACCTACAATGGTCAATATTGGTCAAACATGATCCACCAAGTCAACCTTGGTCAAAATAGGTCTCATTCACCATTTTAATCAAAACTTGATATTTTCATCAATGTTTTATTATCTTAATTAACTAATCATTGAATTAATTAAAGAAGAGTAAAATTATGGACCACAAGACCTAAGATTTAGATTTAAAAAGTATGGTTTAAGCTCATGGAAAGATAAATCCATGAAAACACTAAATTTAATTTTTAAGTCTAAATCCTAAATTCGATCCATGAGAAACCACTAATGGGTTACCAATGACCCATAAAACCTCTCATAACATGCCATAACCCATATAAAAAACCTATGAGCCACCATGGTTAACCCTAGGTTAAAGCTCATCATGACACCATCATGAAGGGGTAAAAGAGGTGTCACCCCTTTATGATTTGCTTAAGGGATGACATGGTTGAGTCATCACTCATGTTACAAGCCATCCAATTGAAAAGAAACTTGGGTTAAGTCATCCTTACATCATGGAATGAACTCATTATTACAAAATTTGGAAAATAATGAGAATGGAAAATTATGTGTCCTTCTTTTATAAAAACATGGTGACATGTTAACTTTGGTGGATGAAGATCAATTAGCTCACTTTGGAGTCACCATGCACCTCATCTCCCACCTAATAAACATGAACCAAAGTATAGCCAAATCTATGTCATTAAATGGAGATTTCATCATGGCTAGCCAAGGAAACAAAACAAGGATAAGCTTATGTGTCATTCTCACTTTACCCCATTGAATGAATTTGTAAACTTACTTGGGGAGGTTAATCCAGCAGGTTATAACCAGCCATAGTCACCTCATAGGATAGCCAATGGACAAAAGCCAAAAAATGAATCAAGGTTTTACCCTTGTTGAGTGTAACATGGATTAGCCTTGGGTAACATAACCATGATCATCTCTTGGCTGAAATATTATCCCCAAGCCATCATGACACAGTTACCTCCATTCCCAAGCAAGCCCAAGCTCAGCCATGGCCATTCATGGCTACAAATGGAGCTAAGCTCCAAGAGCTCTAGAAGAGAGGAGGGACACATATACAATCCCCAAACCCTGAAACACTCAAAACCAAAATTGCTCCCCATACCCTCAGCAGTTGATTCCCCATAAATTCAAGCCTTCATACCCATTGTCCTCCCTTAATTTAAGCACCCCACAACACCTCAAAACAGGACACCTTTTGAGTCCTACATAAACCTACCTCAATATTCAAACCTCAATATTCAAATTAATAGTTCCTACACCTTCCCTGCGGTGTATGAAAAAGATCCCAATCAAAATTGGATCTTCCCGAAAGCTTCACCCTAGCTCTTTATAAGCCGTGAACCAATTTTGGTGAGTTCACATATCCACCCAATTTCATCTCAAATTGAGCATACTAAGAGCTTCGTAAGGACTTGATGATCGTTCCAAACAAATTTGAATGAAGCTTCACCTCATAAAACCATGGTATGGCCAAAATAACTCAATTTATGAACGGTTTGAGCCTTTATGAAGTAAAGTAGTTCAAGCCATCCATAACTCCGTATGGATTAGTTTATCTTTCCACGATGAAGCTCATGAAACAATCCCCATGAAGTTTCATTAAGATCAGAGTGAGATCTTACAGCTAGATCACTGAAGATCTACAGGAAACAACAGGTTGGGGAAGATGGTGGGATGCCGTCCATTTTTAAGTATTAAAACTGGAATGTTGAGATCTCGTCGGACCGCAGTTTCATCCATATGAAATAGATGAAACCGCAGGCCACGTGGCTGTCCGCGTGGAATCCCTGCCTAACCAAATGGCACCGCATATAGGTTTGACGAATCTGATGATCCATTCAGTGCCTATGTGGATAAATAAGAAAATTTTGATTTTCTTATTTAATTAAATGCTGAAATCTTTGAAAATTCATAACTTGACACAGAAAAATCACAAAAATAAACTAAAAATACCTCTGGATTCAGAAGAACAAGGAAGAAATTATAAAAACAAAATTCAGAATTATTGAATTATAATTAATTTTTAATTAATTATAAACTCTCAGAGTAATTTAATTATTAAAATTTTTTTATAATTCCAAAAATTCTGAAATTTTCTCAAAATGATCTTTCCATCCTTAGAGACATTTTGTGATATTTGTAGAGTTAGGAAAATTTTCTAGGGTCTAATTTTGTATATTCTATCAAACTTTGTAATTATTTTCAAAAATAATTATAAAATTTGATAAAATTGGAAATTAAATATAAAAATGGCTAGAAAATTTATAGTGTTGCCTTTAAACACTAAAATGACAATTTTTAGCCATTTGAAATTTTGAAATGACATCATAAAATTTAGGGTTAAAATTATAACTTTTAAACTTAAAAACCTTAAAAATCTTTAAGGTATAAATATTTACCTTAAATCATCATTCTTAGCTCACTCTATGGTGGACTAAGTTAAAATCATCAATGTTTGAGTCCAAACTCAAATAGGTCTAAACCAAATCTATGACCTAGGTTCAAACCTTGTGAACCTAAACCTCATCTAAACCCTAATTAGGTCTAGGACACTAATTAGAGTTAATTAAATAAAGTTAAGCCTTAATCACATTAGGTTTAACTTAATAAACCCTAATTAAGTCTAAGACACTAATTCGACCTAATTAAATCAAGTTAAGCCTTAATCACATTAGGTTTAAGTTAATAAACCTCATTTGGTCTAAGACACAAATTAGAACTAATTAAATCAAGTTAAGTCTTAATCACATTAGCTTTAACTTCATAAACCCTAATTAGGTCTAAGACACCACCTAAACTTAATTAAATCAAGTTAAGCCTTAATCAAATTAGGTTTAACTTAATAAACCCTTATTAGGTCTAAGACACCAATTAGACTTAAATAAATCAGGTTAAGCCTTAATCACATTAGGTTTAACAACATAAACCCTAATTAGGTCTAACTCCTCATTAGACTTGATTAATCCTTAAAACCTAATTACATTAGGTTTAAGATAAATCAAACCCTAATTAGACACAACCATAATTAAGTCTAATAAATTAAACCTGACCCACATTAGGTTTAATTAACTTTAACCTAATTAGACTTAACCACAATTAAGTCTAATTAATCAATGAAACCTCACCCAAATTAGGTTTAATTAACCATAACCTAATTTGACTTAACCAAAATTAAGTCTAATTAATCAATTATACCTTACCCAAATTAGGTTTAATTAACCTTAACCTCATTAGACTTAACCATATTAAGTCTAATTAATTAATTAAACCTTACCCAAAGTAGGATTAATTAACCTTAATCGAATTAGACTTAACAACAACTAAGTCTAACTAATCAATTAAAACTTACTCATATTAGGTTTAATTAACCTTAAACTAATTAGACCTAACCACAATTAAGTCAAATTAATCAATTAAACCTTGGCCAAATTAGGTTTAATTAACCATAACCTAAATAGACTTAACCAAAATTAAGTCAAATTAATCAATTAAAGCTTACCCAAATTATGTTTAATTAAACTTAACCTAATTAGAATTAACCATAATTAATTCTAATCAATTAATTAAAGCTTACCCAAATTAGGTTTAATTAACCTTAACCTAATTAGACTTAACCACAATTAAGTCTATTTAATCAATTAAACATTACCCAAATTAGGTTTAATTAACCTTTACCTAATTAGGCTTAACCACAATTAAGTCTAATTAATCAATTAAACCTTACCCAAATTAGGTTTAGCCTTAACCTTAGGTTCAACATACATTGAACCTAACTTTAACTTATACTTAGGTTCAACCCAACTTGAACCTAAGTCAAACTTAAACCACTTAGGTTCAACATACATTGAACCTAACTTTAACTTATACTTAGGTTCAACCCAACTTGAACCTAAATAAAACTTAAATCTTTTAAGTTCAACATACATTGAACCTAACTTTAACTTATAATTAGGTTCAACCAGTTTGAACCTAAGCCAAACTTAAACCATTTATGTTCAACTAATTAGTTAATTAAACCTTACCCAAATTAGGCTTAATTAACCTTAACCTAATTAGACTTAACCACAATTAAGACTAATTAATCAATTAAACCTTACCCAAATTATGTTTAATTAACCGTAACCTCATTACACTTAACCACAATTAAGTCTAATTAATAAATTAAACCTTACCCAAATTAGGTTTAATTAATCTTAACCTAATTAGATTTGACCAAAATTAAGTCTAATTAATCAATTAAACCTTACCCAAATTAGGTTTAATTATCCATAACCTAATTATACTTAACAACAATTAAGTCTAATTAATCAATTAAACCTTACCCAAATTAGGTTTAATTGTCCATAACCTAAATCGACTTAACCACAATTAAGTCTAATTAATCAATTAAAAGTTACCCAAATTAGGTTTAATTAACCTTAACCTAATTAGACTTAACCACAATTAAGTCTAATTAATCAATTAAACATTACCTAAATTGGGTTTAATTAACCTTAACCTAATTAGACTTAGCCAAATTATATTTAACCTTAACCTTAGGTTCAACATACATTGAACCTAACTTTAACTTATGCTTAGGTTTAACCCAACTCAAACCTAAGTCAAACTTAAACCACTTAAGTTAAACGTACATTGAACCTAAATTTATCTTATACTTAGGTTCATCCCAACTTGAACCTAAATCAAACTTAAATCTTTTAGGTTCAACATACATTGAACCTAACTTTAACTTATACTTAGGATTAACCAAATTTGAACCTAAGCCAAACTTAAACCACTTAGGTTTAACATACATTGAATCTAACCTTAATTTATACTTAGGTTCAACCCAACTTGAACCTAAGTCAAAATTAAATATTTTACGTTCAACATACATTGAACATAAATTTATCTTATAGTTAGGTTCAACCCGATTTGAACCTAAGCCAAACTTGAAGCATTTAGGTTCAACATACATTAAACCTAACCTAACTTATACTTAGGTTCAACCCAATTTGAACTTAAGTCAAACATAAATTTTTTAGGTTCAACATACGTTTAACCTAACCTTAACCTATATTTAAGTTCAACCTAACTTGAGTTTAATGCTTTTAGATTCAACCTACATTGAATCTAACTTAAACATAGGTTTAGTCTACATTGAATCTAATTCAAACAAAAATTAGGTTCAACCTAACTTGAGTCTAATCCAAACTTAACTTAGGTTTAACTTACATTGGACCTATTTTAAACTTAACTCAGGTTTAATTTACATCAAACCTAATTTAAACAGGATAGAACTACATTGGATCTAACTCAAATTTAACTTAGATTCAATCTACATTTAATCTAACCTAAGTTAAACTCAAGTTTAAGTTGAACTTGCCTTAACTTAGGTTCAAACAACATTGAACCTAAACAAAACCCTTAACTTAAGGTCAATCCAAATTTAAACTTAAGACAATACCCTTAATTTTGGATTCAATTTACATTGAACCTAAACCAAACCTTTAACTTAAAATCAGCTCAAATTAAACTTAAATCAAACATCAACCTTAGGTTCAGCCTACATTGAATTTAAAATCAACATTAAACCCAACCAAATCTTTAGGCCCAACTGACATCAGGACCTAAAACCCTAAGCCTAACTTACATTAGACTTAAAAAATTTCTTGAAGTCCTACCAACATTAGGACTTAAATATTAAGTCTAATTTACATTTAGACCTAGTCAAATATTTCAAATCTTTTAGACTCAATAGAGATTGAATCTAAATTTCTAAATCTAATTCATATTAGATTTAACTCAAAAGCCTTTAGATTCCAAAGACACTGAATCTAAATTCCCAAGTCTAATTTACAATAAACTTAATCCAAAACATTTAGATTCAAAAGCCATTTGAATCTAAATTCCTAAATCTAATTCATATTAGATTTTACTCAAAAAGATTAGATTCAAATGACACTGAATCTAAGTTCCTAAGTCTAATTAGCATTAGACTTAATTTAAAACCTTTAGATTCAATAAACATTGAATCTAAAATTTCTATATTAAAAATCATTAGATTTGAATGACATTGAATCTAAAATTCTCAAGACCTTACAGACATTGGATCTGAATAAACTTGACTCCTTCTTTAGGTATAAATTACATTAGACTTAAATAAACAAATCAAAATCGACATATAAAATCAATTAAAATAACACATGGAAAATTTTAATTAGTTAATAAATCATAATAAACCTAAAATTTTCCAACCTAAAATCTGACATTAAAATGAAACCTTAATGAATATAGATCACAAAATACAACTTGAATCCTAGTGTTCTTGATCTAAGAAGATTTCTTGGACGATGCAATCCTGTTTATTGATAGCGGTCACAGGTCCTAGTTTAAATACCTCTCAAACTAAGTATATCAAGGCATCCGGTAACCTTGGGATGATAAAGCCATGGACATCCTGAACGGGTGTCTAAAAATTAAACTTCATCAACTAAATCAACAGTTTAAGAAATAAAATTGACATTATTTCTTTTGTAAGAATTACTCTGAAATTGTTTTTCTTGCAGTTTGAAGACATGTTCCTTTAGATTTACTTTACATGTTATTAGGATGTGCTAACTCTGTTTGCAGGACGACATTCTGAAGATGAGACAAAAAAAATGATGTAAATTGCATTAAAAATAAAACTAAAATGACATAATCAAGACAAACAACAAAATAAAACCTAAACTTTTAAGTTACCCACCAAACAAATAACAAACTACAAGATAAATTGACAATAAAATGACAAACAACATAAATAAAATTGATATAATAAATGACATTGATAAAATCAAACCTTTAGGGTAGTACGTAACACTTAGAAACATATTACCCCTAGGATTGAACATTGACGTTTCTTTCCTTGTTCTTTTGAACATTGACGTTTCTTTCCTTGTTCTTGAAATTTCATAGAAAATAAGTGTTAACATTAATCAAAAGTTTTTTTAGATAATTGTAATTAAGATGTAATTAACTATAAGAGCTTGCTCCTATAGGAGATTTAAGGACTTAGAAGAGGTATCATACCTAGAAATCTTTGGTTATCAAAATTTTACATGTGATCCTCCTTATATAGAAATTTATAGAATAAGGCATTCTAGAATCCCCTTTTGTAAGGATTATCACTGACATATCTTATTCTATTGTTTTCTATTTTATAAGCCCTTATTTTCTTCAAATATCTTAACATTAAAGGATCCTTTAGATGATATGAAGAAATAAGATCTCTTGAATACTAGAGAAATATGATAGATAAATAGAGTGGTGAGTCCATCAAATAATGATTTTGACATTTCACACATCACATCGACATGAGAGAATCTCAGCGGTGACGGGCCGACGACGAGCCGGGATCCCACAACTCCGGATGCCACCAGTATCCCGCAAAAGAAAAATGTTAAAGGTTAGATATTTTTGATTATATGATAGCAAAACATTATCAAGAAAAAAGTGAAGTCATTTCTGAGAAAAAAGTTGGAAGAGTTATTAGATCAAGAAGAAATAAGTAATGAAATTGAAAGTTATTTTGAAGAAAAATCATCAAAAATAAATGCTAAAGATACTAATTTTATTCATAAAAACTAGGAAATTTTAAATACAACTAAAAATAATGAATCTATAATAACTTCAATTGAAAGGACTCCTGAACTAAAGTCGAAAGTATTACCTCCTCTTTTAAAGTATGCATTCTCAGGGAATTCATCAACTTTACCTGTAATAATATCTTTTGAATTAACTAAAGATCAAAAAAATAAATTATTAGTGATTTTAAGAGGTTATAAAAAAGCTATTGGTTGGACAATAACTGATATAAAAGGAATAAGCCCTTCGATATGTGTGCATTAAATTTTAATGGACGATAATTTTAAACCCAGGGTTAAACCTCAAAGAAGATTAAATTCAATGATGAAAGAGGTAATACAGAAAGAAATATTAAAATTTTTTTATGCTGGAATTATTTATCCAATATATGATAGTTCTTGGGTTAGTCATATTCACTATGTTTCGAATAAAGGAGGAGTGACTGTCGTTGTCAATGAAAAGAATGAATTAATTCCAACAAGACAAGTCACTAGATGGCGAATTTCTATTGATTGTATAAAATTGAATGTCGCCACTAGGAAGGATCATTTTCCTTTGCCTTTCATGGATCAAATATTTGATAAATTAGCTGAACATTCATATTTTTGCTTTTTGGATGGATATATTGGTTACCACCAAATACCAATAACTCTAGAGGATTAAGAAAAGACTACATTTACAAGTCCTTATGGAACTTTTTCTTTTAGAAGAATGCCTTTTGAGTTATGTAATGCACCTATAACTTTTAAAAGGTGTATAATTTCTATTTTTTGTGACTTAATTGAGAAAGGAAATAAAATTTTTATGGATGATTTCTCCGTGTTTGGAACCTGTTTTGATTCTTATTTAGATCATATATCTAAGGTTTTAAAATGCTGTGAAGAAAAAATTTTTGTTTTAAACTGGGAAAAATGTCAATTTATGGTTATAGAAGGAATTTTATTAGGACATAAAATTTCTAAAAATGGTATGAAAGTTGAACAAGCAAAAATTCAAATTATTGCTGGATTATAACCTCCTACTTCAATTACAACTGTGAGAAGTGATTCACCAAAAATATATACGATTTTTGCTATATAATTTTACTCATTTTTTGTGATATTATACTTTAAAAGGAAGATATTTCGTATGTTTTTTGGTTTTAGGTACAAAAAATGGTGATTGGAGCAAAAGGAAGCAAAAATGGTGCAATTTGGAGAAAAAATGAGCAAGAAAGAATATTTTGACTTGACACCTTTCGATAACTCTTTCTATGTTTAAACTCTTTTACACTTCCTTCATATTTTTGAATGAGATTACACTTTAAAGAAAAATTTTTTTTATGCTTATTTTGTAGGGCTATCTATTAGGAACACAACGCAACTGAGATGGATGGGGCGAATCAGAGCTGAAATGGAGCAAAGCGGTAGTGCTGCGCAGTCTGCTCGCCGACAGCTCCTAGACCGGCGCCGAAGAGGAGATTTACCTGAGAAGACAAAAAATGACACAAAAAATCACTGACGAGCACCCTCAAACTCGCCGACGGCACCCGAGACAGCTTGGACGCGTTTTTGGGCTGTTATGGCCGAAATTCAATGTATTTGGACGCTTTTTCGAAGGGGTGCTTAAGGGAACTCTTAAAAATTCGTCAATACTCTTTAAATTAGTGATTTTAGGTTAGAATATAAGAGAGGAAGGTTAGGGAAAACTTGAAGAATGCTTAGAGATCTTAGAATAAGAGTAGAAATGTAGATTTCTACCTTTTTGGAGAGATTGGTGAAGGTATTTTGAGGGAAGATGTAAGGGAATGTTCTAGCATTGCATGGATTGGCGGGAGAATTTGGTGGGAGAGATTTTCATCTTTCTTTCAAGGGGAAAAGCTAAGTACTGTGTTCTTCATTATCTTCTGATTTTGTAAACACTTATTTTGTGGATTGCTTTGAAATGAAGTTTTCCATTGTGTTTTCTTCGTGCTTTGTGATGTCTTTCCCTTACTCTTTCTTCTTGTTGGAAATAGTGGCATAAGAAGTTTATGCATTGTTTTCACTCTACTTTTCTTTTACAATGAGTAGGACTCATGTTTAGGATATTGGGATGCTTGCTAAAAGATGTTTTAATTATAAATGTGATGATTTTTACATGCTCTTCATTTACATTACAAAAAGGGCCTGTTGTATAGTTAAAATTCATTGTAATTGCATTGTCCTAAAAGGGCGGTGTAATTCTTAACAAAGTGGAACCACATTCAATGTCCATGAACGAGTTACATAGTTCATTGGGCTTGAGTGCAAATAAAAAGGAAAATATGGTTTCATGGGCGTCGAATTGGAGGTTTCAGGGTGTCAGGCTGAGACCCCAATTTGGTCCTAGGATTGGTAACTAAAGCCGAAGGTTATCCTTCAGGTGAAGGGTAAGTGGGAGCTCCGTAGAGACAGCCAGTATTCTCCCAGCCTAGCCTTAGATTTAGTGACTTAACTTAGGATATGTCAATATTCTTTACATGCTTGGAAGAGGGGGTACTCTTTTGAGGGTAAAGAAACATTTATGCTCTTATTTGGCACATACAATATTTATTGCATCTCATTCCTATACATTATCTAATTTGTTACATGAGAATAGAAGTTTTTATAATCTCAAAATTCACCAAACCAATTTCTCCAAAAAGGGTTATCTTTAGTATTAATATTTACATTAGAGAGTAGTTATTATTCTTACATATAATTATCTGCATTTAGGAGTACTTGTTAGAAACACCACTTATATCGACCTTCCAAATTAAAGTCTGTTAGTAGTATACTAGAATTTGACTAAGAACCTCTTTCCTTGCTTCCCTGTGGGATCGATAAACGGGACTCCATTAGAGCCCTATATTACTTGATACGATACGTATACTTACGCTGGATCATTATGACTTTATAAAAATTATTATATATCTATTGTTCATAAATCCTCGCATATAAAAAAAGTCACATAAAGTTTTTGGCGCCGTTGCCGGGAAGCTTCGGTAAGAATTTTAGGAGAATTTTACTTGAAGTATATAGACTTAGAATTTTAAAACTTTAGTATCGTAAAATTGTGTTTGTGTGAAAAGTGATTTTTTTGTATGAAAAAGTGTCATGAAAAAAAACTATTTGTGTGAAAAATAAGGTGTTTGTGAAAATGTTTTATTGTGTTGAATATGTTTTTCTTTTTATTTGTTTTGTTGTTAATGTATTGTTTTTTGTGTTACTTATGCAAAACAAAGGATCTGTAGGACTTGTGCCTTATGATCCCGAGTTAGAAAAAAAGGAAAAAATAAAAAAAAACAAAAAGGACTTGGAAAACTAGAAATGGAAATGGAAAACATTCAATATAATAACTTGAAAAATCATCATAAATTATTGAGGGATTATGTAAATCCTACGATAGATAAAATTCACTCAAGTATACAAAACCCTGTTGTAGAAGCTTACTCGTTTGAACTAAATCCAGTGATTATCCAACTTGTGCAGAACTACCAGTTTGGGGGAACTCCTTCGGAGGATACCTATTTACACTTACCTGGTTTTTTAGAACTTTGTGCTACATTTCGTTATAATGGCCATGTCAGTGTATTTTTTAGGTTGAGTGTTTAATTTAAATTTTAATATATAATTTGGAAAGTAGCATTTTAATTTTTTGAAAATAATTTTGAGTTTGAAAATTTTAAAGCATGAAGTCAAACTGATTTCACTCCTCGAAAAGTTTATATAAACGAGCACCACGTTACAAACCGTGCATCTATTCCGAGGAATAGACACATTATTTAATAATGGGGCTCGATTAAATAAACTAAAAGATTTGTGACATCTGTTTGGTCAGCGAACCAATTTATTTGCTGATAAATTTCCCCTACTTAATATAAAGGAATTAAGTAGGGTTTATATTTCCTGGGTTCTTAAAGTTCCCTATAAGGGCAAGCCCCTATAAATAATTACATCTCAAATGATGGGAATCATTTAAGAAAACTCTCGATAATGATCAGTGGTTTTTCTCTCAAGAATATCAAAGTTTAAGGTTTCAAACAAATTGTATTTTGGAAATTTCAATAGGGAATAGATCAAATTTGGAACAGTTATTTTGAGAGTCCATAGGAAGAGAAGTAGGGGACGTCACAGACCCAAAGTGAACTTCGGTGCATTCCCGACTATCCTATTATTTTGCTTCAATTTAAGAATTATTTAGTGTTTCAATCCTGCCAATTTTAGTTAATTTGGAGTTATATCTATATGACATGATCATACAAATAGCCTTGAAGATGTGAGGGTTTATGTCGTACCAAACGACTACCTTGGAGCCCTAAGACCGGTTAGGGCTTAATTTGCATAACATGATTATACAAATGCCTAATGAAAATCCAAGGATTTATGTTGCACTAGGCAAACTACCTGAAAATCCTATGGCCTGGTTATTTAATTCTAAGAAAGGTTTTGCTGAAGTAGACACAAGTACTACTGATGAAGATGGCTGTGCTGCCCATTGTGTTCCAAGCTCCTTGTTGTTGCAGAGATTTAGTTTTAGATGATGACAATCAAGAGATGAGAGAAGTGTTTTAGTTTAGAAGGGTTGAAAATTTAGGTAGCTTAATGTTTTAATTAAAACAAATCTTAAAGTTGATTAAGCGTAACCGATTAAGATCCCACGGTTTTGTCATCCCGGCACCAGTATTTTCATCAGATTCACTTGGTCCAAATGAATTTGCTAAACTCAACTGAATGAGTTCCACACTTTCATTTAGACCATAGGAAATCTCATTAGCAACATGTGGGTTACATCATCTGAGGGATTCCCGATCATCCAAGGAGACATTTTATTTTTGTTGCAATTGCAGTTTCATTTTTGTTGGTGATTAAATTTTGAGTTGTTTAAACATGCTGGGTTCAATCATTTTCATACATTTATAAGTACAGAAAAAGGAAGACATTTAATAAATTGCTAAATTTAAATTGTAATAAACTTAAATGCTCACATGGTGGGCATTCCCGTCATTTTCACCTGCACTTAAAACACATGTTAAGATATTTATATATTTGCAACAAGTACTTAGGTAAAGCTAAGGGAAGGTTCTGGTTGTCTACAAAAATCCTAATCCTATTGCTAGTCACTTCCTATGATGTCTAAGTTCTTATGTTTTATGGATGATTTTCTTCACCAAAGAACAATGAAGTCTCACTGTTCTTTTAAAACATCCCACCAAGTTAGAGAAGTGCTCGGAACTTAATTCTGAACATGTTCCTAAACATTGTAAGGATTAATTTTAAGTTCAGTTAGTTTCATTGTGGCGATGAATCGATCACCCAGGTTTAGCTTGAATTTTGACTCTTGCTCAGTGAATTAGGATGTTTGATTATCCTTATGAGAGGTGACATTTTTACTTAATGCTTCATTTAAAAATTATGATAATGAAAGCATTTAGGGGCAAATTAATGCATTAAAGATTCAACCATTCTTAATTTAAACGTTGAGTTGATAATTTAAAGTGATTTAGTTTAGTTATAAAATTTTGATTAATTATTTTAAGTTTGAAATAGTGTTCAAGTTGTTTAATTTAGTTAAGTTTTATTATTTCAGAAAGTCTTAACATTTTAGGTTCATTTGAATATTTTAAACTGATTTAATTTTCTTTAGTTATAATCTTGTGATTTATGAATTATACCAGGTTAACTTTAATGTTTTAAATTTATTTTTAATTTAAGTTTCAAACAAATTCAGATTAATTTTAATGTCTTAAAGTATTTCAATTTAGCTTTAACATTTTGGACTTATTTTAATTTAAGTTTTAGACAATTTTCAAATTAATTTCTTTTAATGTCTTTAGTTTAATCATAAGATGTTCAAAAATTATTATTTTCTTAAAATATTAATTTCAATCATCATTTTAGAGTTCCATTAATTGATATTTAAATAATGTTTGATCAAATTATTGACTAGGGATTTAATTTAAAGAATTAGAATTCTCCTATAATACATCCCTTAATCTTAATCATTTAAGCTTTAAATAATCTTCCAAGTCTCATATAATTTAATTAATGTTTCTTATTTAATGTTTAAGGTGGTTTAATGAGTTTCTACAACTTAAATTCCCTATGTTTCAATCATCCAAAATAAAGTTAGGATCAAAGATTTACCCTTTCCTTTAGTTAAGCCTAAAGATTAATTAAGGTTAAAACATTTTAATTACCTTAATGCCCTCTTAAGCTTATTCATCTCATAATTCATCAAATTAAGCTCAAATGAACTTGAAACTTTTATGTCACCTCACCCACATGTCAATTAAGACATTAGAGGAGAAAATGTGATTTTTAAAAATTTAATTTAATTTATATAATAATTTTAATGGAAAATATGGATTTTTAATCAAAATTCAACAACATGACCAAGGAGAAGCTTCAGTCCTTAGGAAAATTATGCAAGGTTCCTACTGACTAGTGGACCACTTGTACTAAATTTGGTGATTTTTTGCATTATATTTTATTTATTATAATTATTTTAATTTTTGGAGTATTAATTACAGCAGAAAAATGGGTTTTTATTTTTCTTAAATTTCTCTGATCCCAAGGAACTCAAAAAAGCAAATTTTATATTTTTATATTTTTCTTGAATTTTTAGAATTATTTTTGTGAAAATGTTGAAAAAATTCATTTTTAACATTAAAAATTGCCTTAAGACTTTAAAATTCAATATCCTTATTTTGTGACTTAAGAAAAATATTTGGTTGATTCCTAAATGATTAGGGGACCAAATATGACATTTTTATGAATTTTAATGTTTTTGTGATTTTTATAATTTTTTAATTATTAAAATATTAAAAGTTAGGTTAAAAATGAAGTTTTTAGGAAAAATCTAATTTTAATTTTCTTAGACTCCTCTGATATCAGAGAGTCTCCAAAACCAATTTGGTGAATTTTTGAAATGTATTTTGAGTTTTATGAATTTTTTAAGTTTAAGTTTGGCTATGTTACTTAGAAAATCCATTTAATGGGTTAAACCATTTTCAATTAATTTCAAACTTTTTATGGGGGTTCTTACTATGCTATATGATAGTGGAGAATTGATTTCAAGTTATTTTAATTTTTAATTTGTCTTAATTAATTCAAAGTTGGTTTTAGGTCAAGTGAACTATCAGGGTTATTTATAATGTTTTAAGTCATGAGATAATTTTCTTGAGTTCCTCTAGTCATAGGAAACCTTTTCTAATTTTCTTAGAATTTTCCAAAGAGTATGCTAATTATTGGAATTAAAATACCAAAACAGGCATAAAAACATGGAAAATCGATAACTTGCTATGGGCATAACCTTTGGCCTTTGAAAATTCAATGAATGTTTCCAATATCAGAGGCTATAAAAGCCTTATGGTCTTATGCCATGGTGAATTGTGTGTGTGAGTGGAGTATTAAAATACTCAGATCAGTATTAAAATCATTAAAAATTAAATGCTCAACAAAATGACCTGATTTTTTTTTCACATTATTATCCTCTGTTCACTGAGCAAGAAGGTATTTTTCTTTTAATTTTTTGAATTTTCTATGCAAAGTTATGCATTTTTAAAGTTTTAGGGATTTAATTAATTCAAAAAATAGCCATTTTCCTACTTATCCAACGCGGCGCCACGACATCCTACGGCGGATCGAAGCTCCACGCGTGTCCTCCTCATTTGGTGTCGCCATCTAACTCGGTAGCCACGCGGCCCACGGTTCACGTTCCATCCCTCAATCCGGCGCGATCCTGGCCATCCATCCGATACACGCGCCATCCAATGGTTCCTGGCCATCGTCCCGGCTGGTGTGAGCCGAGAACCGTCCACCTTATAGCCCTAATTTCTTGCTCAATACTTAACCAAATTGAGTGCATTATCTTCCTACATGCTCGTCTAAACTAGAGCTACACATCGATACGGCTAATGCACATTGAAATCAAGCAGAATAAAATAGAGAATCCATGAAAGCTCAGGAATAAGAAGAGCTCAATACCTTTGCTCTAAGAAGTGAAGCTTCGATCAGAGGTGCTCGACACGTTTGTTGGAGTCCCAGGAGGCTACAGATTGAGGTTCAAGTGATAGTGAAATGCCTAGGTATGACTTCGTCCAAGTCCGATTTGGAGCTTTAGCTGATAGAAGGAATGGGTGGCCTGGTGAGGGAGCTTTCAATGGGGAACTTCCTCTCTACCTCCGGCGAAGGTGTGGGAGAATTTAATTGATGTTTGGTGAAGTTTCAAGGGTTGTCCTATTTTTTGGCCTGAGATTGAACTCAAAAATTGAGATCAACCAGTGAGGATTAGGGCATGAAAACAATGGGGTTCTTCTTCTCTAGGCCGGGAGAAGCTTTGAGAGTGATTTGGGGAGGTTTTGTGTGAAAATTTTTCAACACCTCTCTCATGGCCGAGAGGTATGAGTTATATGGCCAGGGCCATAAGGCAGGGCTTGGGTTCAATTGAAGGGTGGATTCCACTGCTTAAGAGGAGGGCAGAGAAGCTCCGAGGTTTAATTTGGCTAAGGTGGCCAATTAGGTAAGTTTGGGTGAACTTAGCTGGGTGGTGGCTCTCGATTTTGACCCTTTCCGATGACTAGGCTGGCCGACAAGGACAAGGGAGCTGGCCTCAGGTTAGGTGAGTCAGATGGTAGGGTTTAATGGTGATTAATCAGTTTTGGAGAGGTTTGGGGCAAGGCAAAAGGAGATTTAACCATTTAAGGGAAGAGATCTCCTAAAATGGGGGACTCTTGGTCCATGGCTCACTTAGCCTCGACTAGGTGGATCTAGGGTGGTTCCTAATGTTTAGATGGTGGCTGTGGAAGAGTTGGTTTAGCCACATTTGGTTCAATTTGGTTTGATTAGGCCATAGGTTCAAATTGGCTCACTTGGGTTTAGGTTAGGCAAACTTGGGTTTGGGTTTGATTTAGGTCCAAGTGTCTTGAGCAACATTATGTAAATGATTACCATGAAAAACTTTCATGAAGACATGAAAAGGTTTTGAGTTCAACTGAGAGGTCAATTTGGTGGATTTTGGGATTTTTATCAATTTAGGCAAGGTTGGATCAACTTAGGTCCAAGTTGGGTTAAGGTGAGGTTTAGAGCCAATTGGAAGTTTCAAATGGTCTAGGGGCGTGTATTGAAGAGTTCCCAACATTAATTGGGAGGAAATTTTAGGATTAGGCCAATCAATTTGGTAGATTTGGGGCATGTGTTCAATTTGGGTTAAAATGGGGTATTTTGAATTTCAAATGGATTTAGGCTAAGCTTAGGCTCAAATTGGGATAATTGAATGTTGCAAGGGTTTCATGGGAGAGCCATGGAAGGTTTAAGATTGAAATTTGGGGGGGGGAAGGTTTGCATTAGGTTAATTGGGGGTTTTGGATTAATTAGGCAAATTTGGGGGTTTTGGATTTCAAATGAAATTAAACTAAAATGTGAATCAATTTGGACTTAGATTTAGTTTAAATTGGTATTGAGACTGTTGACTTAAAGTTTAGAATTGAAATTGGGCGAAATTGAGGTCAAATGGGTTGGTTTGGTTTGACATTGGGTCCATTTCGGTTAAAAATGGGTCAAATTGGCAAAATTGGACTATAGTGTACTTGAATAAAATGAAAATGAGAATATTTGAGATTTTTTGGAATTTTCTGGGAATTTTTGGAATTTTTGGATTTTTGGGCTAAGAGAGTATTTGGAGGTTACATAGAGGGTATTGGTGTATGTTGGTGGATTTAAGAGGTGATAATTGTTTTAAAATGATTTTTAGGATATTTATGAATTTTGGGTAATTTTTGGGAAATTTTGGAGTTTTTGGTTGTTGTAGGGGCATTTTGGGTAATTTTAGGTAGATTTGAGGACCCAATGTCAATTCGAGGAATTTTGGCAATAATGGAATTTGATTATAGTTGGGGAGGGTGGAAAAGCTTAGAGTGAGCCATGGACCAAGCAATGTCCATTTTGAACATCTCATATGTATTGTTCCTAACCCTCTTAGCCAAGGAGCTAGGGGTTTGAACTTATCCACATGAGTGCTCCAATGAACCAGGAGTCAAGATTGGGTAGGGATGGTTCAGGGTTTAGGATGGGTGTAGGAGTGCAGTGTGTGTAAGCTAGTCCCCACCAAGACTAGACCACCCAGGGCAGTCCTAAGGCTTGAACATCCTATAGGAATTCATCCTTGTCTTCCTGCATATTGGTCCCAACCTTCCAAGTGATATGGTGGTTGATGACCATCCATGTAGGATTTCAAAGAGAGTCAAGGTTTGGTTTGAATTTCTAAATGGTGGGTTCCATCTCTAGTCTTCTAGGATATTCAAGGAGAAGTCCTATGGCTAGATCCTAAACACTAAGAGGAAAGAAAAGACCTCACCAAAAATGAGGTCAACAGGCATGTCAGACGATGTTGTTAGGCTAAGGCTTTTTCCTTTCTCACTAAGGGATAAGGCTAAAATGTGGTTATACTCATTAGCACCTGGTTCTATTAAAAATTGGGAGGAGTTAACTCAGAAATTCTAGTTAAGCAATTTCCACCTTCAAGGACTACTCAACTTAGAAACGATTTTATCTCATTTTGTCAGTATGAAGGGGAATCAACATACGAAGCCTGGGAAAGATTTAAGAAAATCCTAAGAAAGTATCCACATCATGCTCTGCCATATTGGTTAATCATTCAAAATTTTTATAATGGGTTAGTAGGATCCCTTAGGTCCATTATTGATGTTGCAGCTAGTGTTTCATTAATGTCAAAAATATTTGATGAAGCATATGCATTAATTGAAAAAATGGCTACAAATGAATTTTAATAGCCCTCTGCAAGGGGAAATCCTAAAAATGTAGCTAGTGTTCATGATACAGATGCAATTGCAATTCTTGCATCTCAGGTTGCTGTAATATCAAGGAAGTTGGACCAATTTGGAATGAACAAACCTCAATTTACTCCTGTAAGTGAAGGAAAGTTCATTAGGGCGTATGATTGATTCAAACTTATTATATGAGAATTTGAATACCATAAACAACCCATATTCTAACTTTTACAATCCATGTTGGAAGAACCATCCTAATTTTAACTGGAATCATACTACTGAGGGTGGAAACCAACAATGGGAAAACAATCATGTAAATCCTAATGGAAGTTGGAATAAGCAGGTTAACACAAGAAATAGGCCTTCACATCCACTGGACTCTAATATTGATCAACAATTTGAGGATAAGAAGATTTCTATAGACAAAGTGGTATTGCAAATGGGAAACTAGTTGCAAAGTCATAATGCTGCGATTAGAAACATAGAGAATTAACTGGGAGAAATTGATAATTCACTTAGCAATAGACCCAAAGGAACACTTCCTAGCAACACTAAGATCAAACCTAAAGAGAACGATAATGAATAACTATTCCTTGTTACTGGACAAACTATGATAGATGTGTAAATATGAGAGTTATTATGAATTTTAATGACCAGGAAGTCACTTTTGATGTGTTGAAGACTATGAAATTTCCAGCAGAGAGAAAAGAATATGAATGTTTTTGGATGAATGAAATTGATTATCTTAGTAAAGACCATTTCCAAGAAAGTTTTGAGAGTAAGATAACAGATGAGGTCAGAATGGATTTTTATGATGAGTTGAAAACATTATCTAAAGAAGACTGTATGCATGTTCAAGAGAGGTGTGAAATGATGGATGCTACCAAAAATAGTGAACTTGTAATTCCATTTGTTGAAAAATCTCATGAACTTAAGATGGATGTACCCCATACAATTTTAAAGTCTGCCTATTTAGGAAATTCATCTACACCAATAGTCTTTATATCTTCATATTCAACTCAATTACAAGAAAAACCTGAATTGAATGATTAACAAGATAAATTCATTAAACTAGGACTTAGAAGAGAATTTGAGGATAAATTTCAAAAGAACTTTGAGTTGAGAAAAGAGGATAAGGATATTGGAAGACAATTGGAAGAAATTCCTAAGGAATTAGAAAAACCTATTTCCTCAACTAAGATAGATCCTCCATCATTTAATAATTATAAAGGGGAAGAATTGGAAGATAACTTGAAACAGAAGAGTGACATAAAAGAATTTGATCCTGAATCTGAATTATCTAGAGAGAATCTGATCCAAAATTTGGGAGATCTTGAATTATCTTATAGAGATCCATTTCTTATAAATTTCAAGGATGATATTAATATGCAAATTCAGAAAATCAATATAAGAATATTGGATCTAGAAAGAAATATGAGGAAAATGATATAAATCCATCTAAGATCTGAATGAAAAATTATAGTTTGAGGATTTTGATGGAATTCCTGGATCTGAAAAGGATTGGGCGATTAATCAAGGATTACTTAAATGGAATTTTGATCCAGGAGGAATTATTTTTTGGGCCCGCGACGTTAAAACCAAACGCTTTATAGGAGTCAACCCATAGTTATCAGTGTGCTTTGATTTAGTATGCTTGAGGCTCATGATTGTTAGTGTTGTATGGTGTTTGCTTAAGAGTGGATTGACTTGATCTTTATGTGTCATTATGGATTGAAAAGTTTGATTTTTGATTGGTAGATGTTTGAATTGTTAGTAGTTTGATTTGATCTTTATGTGTCATGAGAGAGGCGATTCCTTAACTTTTTATTATGGTTAGACTTGTATGTTCTCTTGTAGTAGTTGGATTGATGAGTTCACTATAACTCATGTCTCACTTAGACTTAAGTTTTACAAGAGATATCATGAATTTGAATAATGACATCTTCATCTCAATTTTGTTACATCCTTTCTCTAACTTTGTTTTCATTTGATAGGAGTCATGAACCTTTTTGATGAATAACTTGTGGATGATCTTACACTACGATTTATAACAATTAGAGGTGCTTAATTATAGGGATTAAATGATGCCTGAGATTGGTGCCTAGGAACCAATTTATCTGGGATAATCTTATCTTTGAGATTATAATCTATAAAATCATTTTAAAATGAACCTAATTTATTAGTTTAGTGATTCCGTTAGAAATTAGAAGTAAATCAGTGTGATGTGACGAGTTAATGGATGAATTGACCTCATTTATCTTATGTGTGTTTATGTTTATGTTACAATTTCATATAATAATTGAAGAACATTTTTATATTCCCTTGCTGATATTTGCTATGCTAGTTAAACTTTTATTTAGTGAATTTCATTCTGGCATGATTAGTTTAGATTTACTTTCTGCTACATATTGTCTGTCATAATGAATACTTGTAAATGGTTTTGATAGACATTTGTGGTAGATAGAATTTCTAAATTGTTTTTATTCCTGCTTATATTTTCTGTATTGAATACTATATATGTTAAAAATTAATTTTGGGGGTAGGAAGAAAAATAAAATTTTAAAGTAAAAATACTTCCTTTTAGTGTAATTTTATTACAAGCATGTTTTAGGTTAGATTTACTTTCTTCTATAGTCATTATATCCTGATTATGCATGTATATGAATTTGATAGGATGTTGCAGTAGTAAGTAGATTCAACCTTTACTTTTATTCCTACAATATTTTATGGAATTAATTGCAAAATATTTTAAAATTTAAGTTTGGGGGAAGAAAAATTTTTAACATGTAACTTTATTTCTCTTAAGTAGCCTGTATTAAATTTGATATCACTTTTAAAATGACTTGTGATATGTGGTGTTACCTTTAGGTTACTATAATTTCAATTTTAGGAATGTTAGAAAAATAATCTAATTGAAATCCTTAGTGAAGAAACAGTTCTAGAGTTAAGATATTTTGTAGGAAACATTGAGAAAATGATTTTGTTATTTATGGTAGAAAGGAGTTGAATATTTGAAAAGCTAAAATTCTTAGATTTATACTTAATGAGAATTGTGCCTTTATTGAAAACCTTTTTCGAACTAATACTTACACTTATAAAAAGTGACAGAAAGTTTTAAGTTTATAGAGAGGATGGTGAAATTCAAAATTATTAAAGGCCTATCCAGATATAGTAATCCTCACATAAAAAAAAGTGAAAAAAAGGGATTAAAAATGATCCCAAAAGAAAGAAAAAAAAGTTAACAAAAAGGGATTGAAAATGATCCCAAAAGAAAAGAAAAAAAAAAGAAGAAAAAGAGAAAATAAGTGAGGAGAAGCTTGAGGAGAAGCCTAATCAAAAATTGGTTTCACTTGAATCTTTATAAATGAAAAGACTTAGAGATAATCCCAAGCTTATTCTTATTTCAAAAGGTATTGGTTAAATTGGTATAGATAAGGTGCTTAAATTCCATTTTTATACTTTCTATGAATATTTAGTTTGACAATTTTCAATAACTTTTGAAGTAAATAAAAAAATCAGGATTCCTAAGTTGAATATGAGATATTCTTACACTCTAGTCCTAGGTTGATTTGCTAGAATTTCTCCTATGTTATAATATAATATTTCTGAGATGACATTATAGGAAACTCTATTGACACCCACAACCACAAGTCAACATATTTGGTTTTTAAAGTTATAGTGTTACTTGAGGACAACTAACGGTTAAGTTTGGGGGATTTTGATGCACCAAAAATATATACAGTTTTTACTATATGATTTTACTCATTTTTGGTGATATTACACTTTAAAAAGAAGTTATTTTGTATGTTTTTTGGTTTTAGTTAAAAGAAATGGTGATTGAAGCAAAAGGAAGCAAAAATTGTGTAATTTGGAGGAAAAACTAGCAAGAAAGCAAATTTTGACATGACACCTTTCAATAAGTCTTTCTATGTTTAATCTCTTTTACACTTCTTGCATATTTTTGAATGAGATTACATCTTAAATAAAAGTTGTTTTATGCTTATTTTGTAGGTCTATCTGTTATGAATGCAACACTACTAAAACGGGGCGAATCAGAGCTGAAACGGAGCCAAACAGAGCAAAACGGTGGAGCGACGCAGTCTGCTCTCCGACGACGCCCAGACTGGCTCCAATAGAGAGATTTACCCGAGAAGACCGAAAAATGACACAAAAAACTCGCTGACGGTACCCTTGAGCCCGCTGACGGTGCTCAAGACAGTTTGGACGCTTTTTTGGGCAGTTATGGCCAAAATTCAATGTATTTGGACGCTTTTTCGAAGGGGTGCTTCAGAGAACTCTTAGAAATTCATCAATATTCTTTAAATTAGTGATTTTAGGTTAGAAAAGAAGAGAGGAAGGTTAGGGAAAACATGGAGAATACTTAGAGATCTTAGACTAGGAGTAGAAATGTAGATTTCTACCTTTTTGGAGAGATTGGTGAGGGTATTTTGAGAGAATCTGTAAGGGAATGTTCTAGCATTGCATGGATCAACGGGAGAACTTGGTGGGAGAGATTTTCATCTTTCTTTCAAGGGGAAAATACTAAGTATTGTGTTCTTCATTATCTTATGATTTTTGTAAACACTTTTTTTGTGGATTTGCTTTGAAATGAAGTTTTTCGTTGTGTTTTCTTCGTGCTTTGTGATGTGTTTCTCTTACTCTTTCTTCTTGTTTGGAAATAGTGGCATTAGAAGTTTATGCCATTGTTTTCACTCTACTCTTCTTTTACAATGAGTAGGATTCATGTTTAGGATATTGGGATGCATGCTAAAATATATTTTAATTATAAATGTGATGTTTTTTTACTTGCACTTCATTTACATTACAAAAAGGTCTCATTGTATTGTTAAAAATTGTTGTAATTGCATTGTCCCAAATGGGCGGTGTAATTCTCAACAAAGTGGAATCACATTCAATTTCCATGAATGAGTTACGTAGTTCATGGGGATTGAGTGTAAATAAATAGGGAAATATGATTTCATGGGCGTCAAATTAAAGGTTTCAGGGTGACAGGTTGAGATCCCCAATTTGGTCTTAGGATTGCTAACTAAAGTTGAAGGTTAGCCTTCAGGTGAAGGGTGAGTGGGAGCTCCGTAGTGACAGCCCGTATCCTCCCAGCCTAGCCTTAGATTTCGTGACTGAACTTAGGATATATCAATGTTCTTTACATGCTTGGAAGAGGGGGTACTCTTTTGAGAGTAAAGAAACATTTATGCTCCTATTTGACACGTACAATATTTAATGCATCTCATTCCTATACATTATCCAATTTGTTACATCAGAATAGTTGTTTTTATTATCTCAAAATTCACCAAACCAATTTCCCTAAAAATGGTTATCTTTAGTATTAATATTTGCATCAGAGAGTAGTTATTATTCTTTCATATAATTATCTACATTTAGGAGTGCTTGTTAGAAACACTACTTATATCAACCTCCCAAAATAAAGTCTGTTAGTAGTAGACTAGAATTTGACTAAGAACCTCTTTCCTCGCTTCCTGTGGGATCAATAAATGGGACTCTATTAGAGCCCTGTATTACTTGATACGATACGTATACTTACGTTGGATCATTGTGACTTTATAAAAATTATTATATATCTATTGTTCATAAATCCTTACTTATAAAAAAAAGTCGCATCAATAAGTTTTCTCGGACATGCTGAATTTTATAGGAGAGATATTAAAGATTTTTCTAAAATTGCTAAACCACTTTGCCATTTTTAGAAAAAGATACCAAATTTGATTTTAATGAAAATTATTTAAACGCCTTCAATTTATTAAAAGAAAAATTAATTACTACACCTATTATTATTTCATCTAATTGGGAAAAACTGTTTAAATTAATGTGTGTTGTAACTAATTATGTTATTGGAGTAGTTTGAGGACAAAAATATGATAAGATTTTTAAAGTTATATATTATGCCAGTAGGACTCTTAATGAAGTACAAATAAATTATACAACTAATGAAAAAGATGTATTAGCAATAGTGTATGCTTTTGATAAATTTTGACCATATTTACTTGGAACAAAATGTAAAGTGCATACAGATCATTCCACTATTAAATATTTAAAGTCCAAGAAGGATGCAACGCTAAGGTTAATTAGATGGGTTCTTCTCTTGCAAGAATTTGATTTTCAAATAGTGGATAGAAAGGGTGCTAATAATCAAATTGTTGATCATTTGTCAAGAATTGAAAATGATAATGAAAAGAATGTTGAAGGAGACATTAATGAATATTTTCCTGATGAACAACTTTATGCTATTACTGGGTGGCAAGTCCATGGTATGCTGATTTGGTTAATTATTTAGCTAGTAATTTTTTACCATAAGATTGACTAGCTATTAGAAAAAAAAATTTATATATGATATAAAATTTTACTTTTAGGAAGGATCTCATTTATTCAAATAATGTAAATATTTTGTCATTCGTAGATATGTGCCAAATATTGAAACTCTTGAAATTATACAAAAATACCACAACTCTAAATTTGGAGGACATTTTGGTATAGATACAACTGCATTTAAAATTTTACAATCTGGAATTTATAGGCCTACATTATTCAATGATGTTAACAAATATGTAAAATCTTGTGATAGATCTCAGAGAGTAGGTAATATTTCAAGAAGAGATGAAATCCCTCTAAATTTTACTTTGGAAGTTGAAATTTTTGATGTATGGGGTTTGGATTTTATGGGACCATTTGTACTATCTTCTGGAAAAATTAATATATTATTAGTTATTGATTATATTTCTAAATGGATTGAAGCTGTAGCTTTACCTCATTGTGATGCTAAAATTCTTTCAAAATTTTTAACTAAAAAGAATTTTCACTAGATTTGGAATGCCAAGAATAATTATTACCAATGGGGGAAGTCACTTTCAGAATTTTAATATTAAAAAATTACTTAGCAAATATGGAATTAAGCATAGAATAACAACAGCTTATCACCCCTAAACTAGTGGATTAGCATAAGTTTCAAATCAAGAAATTAAAGAATTTTCTAGAAAACTGTAAATCCCAAAGGAACTGATTGGGTTGACAGACTTGATTTAGCATTATGGGTTTACAGGACTGCTTATAAAACTCCTATAAGAATGTCTCCATATACGCTCATATATGAAAAACCTTGTCATTTACCTATTGAGTTAGAACATAAAGCTTATTGGGCGATAAAAGAATTTAATTATAAATTAAATGATGCTGGAGAAATGCGATTATTACAATTAAATGAGCTTGAAGAATTTAGAAATGATTCTTATGTGAATGCTAGAATTTACAAAGAAAGATGACAAATTTGCATGATAGAACTACTTTAAGAAAGAATTTTGAGCATGGACAAGAAGTGTTATTCTATAATACTAGATTGAAATTATTTCCTAAAAAACTGAAGTCCAAGTGGATAGGGCCATATGTTGTGATAAAAGTTTATCTTTCTAGGGCTATGGAAATAAACAATCCAAAGACTGATAATTTATTTAAAGTAAATGGGCAAATATTGAAACACTAAATTGAAGAAAACATTCCTTATTATAAAGAATCATTAAAGCTAAGTTATTTTGAGTAAAACATTTGGTTAAGTTAGGCTGACGACGTTAAACCAAGCGTTTTGTGGGAGACAACCCATATTTTGTTGTTATGATTTGATTTGATTTTGATTGTGATAAGGATGTGATCATCCTTTATTTTGTATCAATTATTTAATACAAAATGAGGACTTAAATATGATTGGGACCTTTAGAAATTTGATGATAGGTTAATCAGTGTTCTCAAGGATACTGGCGCCTATGTGCTAGAGACTTTGATGCTGGTGCCTAGGTGCCAGAATTAGCGCCTAAGCATCATGGTTTCTAAACGAGGGGAAAACTGCCCAATTACATTTTTAGCCACATCTTTCCATATAAAATACCCTATCTTCATTCCTAATCAGCAAGCCATCCATTAATTGACCAGAAGAAATGAAATTGAGAGGGAAATTGTGATTTGCTTGATTCCATAGAGAGTAGAAACAATGGAGCAGAGAGTAAAGATAATTTTGTGCACAAGGATTCACAAAATTATTTCAATGGATATTTAACAATGAGTTTGGAGAGGATAATTAACTGATTTAAGAAGATTGAAGAGGAGTTGCTACTTCTGGGCAGTAGGATGTATGAAATGTTCCATCAATATGAGCATTTGGAATTGCAAATGAAGTGTCATTCTGATCATATGACTGCCTTTGAGGATTATCAGGTAACTATACAGACCAAGAACAACTGGATTGAAGAGAAAAAAACCTTGGAATTCCCTCTTGCTCCTTTCTTTCTCTTCTTTCTTTGTAGTAATCTACCATGTGGTGGGGAGAATGAAGGTTCACACCACAATCTGTAAAGTCTAGAAATGATGTAGTTTGTTATTTAATTGTGTTATTAGTGTATAATCTAATTGTAATTTGTTCAAAATGTTGAATGTATGATTATTAGATATTGTTTAAGAGTTAATCTTGTATTAATTATTTATGTTTGTATTTTCTGTATTTGTTGAATCAAATATTGAACATCTGGAGCAAAATTGAACTGAACTGTGTAAATCTTATGTTAGAATGTTGGAATTTAATTTGGATTTGGAATTTTTTTCGTTTATATTATTGAAAAGATGGAATGAGTTTGATATGAAAATTTAGGCTTACAGCAGTTAGACTTACTTGGTATAACTTAGAAATAAAAATTTGAAAATTTTGGAAATCTCGACAAGTCTAGCGTTGGTTCACTTGAACCGACCGAATTCGTGATTTAAACCACCCGTGACCATATTTGATGCTTATGCTCCATCTTCTTCCTTTATTTTACGAAACCCAGACCTAGGGTTCCATCTAGAGCTTGATTCTTCGAGTTTCTTAGCTTGAAATCATCATATTTAATCATCTTAAGGATGGCTCCCAAATCTAAGAAGGGAAAGGAGAAAGTAGTTTTTGATGGAACAAAATTTGTTTGTATTAACGCACAAATGCGTTATAACAAATTTGCTTCTACCAGAAAATTTATCAAGGAAAGAAGTTTCTATCATCCCTGTGGAGCTATTGAAAATGTTATCGTGGAATGAAAATGGAAAGTTTTGTTATTTTATTATAGTTTCTGTTATATCAGTAGTCTGTGAATTTTATGCAAATTTTACTGCGGCAACTGACGACGAAGTGTTTGTTTGAGATAAGGAGTTGAGTTACTCCAGACTAGATTAATATGCTATACTGTCTGCCTCCTGTTACTGATTGTATTTATTATGAATTTACTTCTTTAGAGGCTGAGCTTCAAAATATTATATTTTATTTGACTGATGGATCTAGAGCTTGAAAGATCAGAAATGATAAAACTGTATATTTTTCCTCTTCCATGCTCAATGCTACTTCTAAATCTTGGCACTTTCTACTTGCCTCCTTCCTTCGAACCATTTGAGTGAAGTTACAAAAGAACAAGCCATCCTGAATTATTGCATTTAAGAGATGAAGTTGATTGACGTTGGATCGATAATTTTTGAAGCTATTAGTTCTTCTGCGAGGGCTAGTACTATTTCTGGTCTATGCTTTCCATCTCTCATTTTCTGGTGTGAAGTATGATCATTCAGAGGAACAATTGAAGCTTCTGAAGCCTATTGAGAAGGCTAATATAGATGTTCATGGATGACCTAGAAGTCAAGATCCTAGTGCACCTTCTACTTCTAGACCATCTACATCCACTGCTACTGAGCCTCCACCTAGATTTTGGGATGTTTTGAGTGAGAGATATCTGGAGCATCAAAATGAAATGTTTCTAATGCAGTGTCGTATAAAGGATCTAGATAAGAAAGTTGATCATATGACATACTATGTTCATAGAAAAAGTGATTATGATGCTGAATATGATGAAGCTTCGGTGAAGTTTCTAAAGGGAGATCATACAGTGAATTTTCCTAAATGACCTAAATTTTCACCATATTCAGACCTGAAAGCAATCGATGAAGATATTCCATTTGATGATGATGATGAGAAAACTAAAGAAGATGATTAGAATTCTTTACTTTTATGTGTTTTCTAACCCTTATGTTCTCTATTTCCTATGTCTTTTATTTTCTATGTTTAGACTTTTGGTGACTACGTAGGATTGCTTGAGTACTTCTGTTATTTTTATCACTATTATTGTTTGCACTTGTTTATTTAGTATTGTATTTGTGTTAGAGAAGAGTGTTAGCTTTTAATTGATATTCATTTTGTTACTCTATTGTACTACTTTTTATACCTGCATTGTTCTCCTGCTTTAAATACTTTAAATATTTTTCCTTCTTAATGATTATTATAAGCTTTATACTGTAAAGTAATTAAAAAATTATGTTCGGAGGTAGGAATAAATATATATTTTTTAAATTTAAACTTTACTTGTCCCTAGTAAATTATATTTTTAAATCATTTAGACATAACCTATGGTATGCGAGTTAAATTAAGATAACTATATTTTTTATTTTGTAAATACTGTTGTAGACTTAAATAAGAATTTTTAATAACAAAGATTAGTTCTAAATTTAGAGATATTTAGCATAAGAGTATAAGAATTTGATTTTACTATTTAAATTAAGAAAATTGTAATTTTGAAAGTATTAAGAAATCAAGATTTTTATTTAAAAAGAAAGAATTAAAACTCTATGAAAGACATTTAAGCTAAATACATATTTATCAAGTAAGAAAGAATGTAGAAAGTTCTTTAACTATAAGTTGAGGATGGTGGAGTTCAAAATTATTAAAAGGCTATCTAGATATAGTAATCCCCACATAATATAAAAAAAAAACATTGAAAAAGATCCTAAAATTTAAAAAAAAAAGAGAAAGAAATTGAAAAATCAAAAGAAAAAGGAAATAAAAAATTTCTTGAATAAAAAAAATGTGAGGAAAAGCTTGAGGAGATGGCTAATCAAAAATTGGCTTCACTTCTTATTGAAAGAGACTTAATTACTTTTCTAAACTTGTTCATTTGTACCAGCATCTTTACTAATGGAGTTTTCATGAAAGTCTTTTACTTGTAATTTATCTATGTGCTCTTAATATGACAATTTGTAATTATTCTTGAAATAAATAGAAAATAAAAATTCTTAAAACTTGATTATTAAATATTCTTAAATTTTTTAGTTTTAACCTAAGTTATTAGAAATCTTTTTAAGGTTTTACTATTGCATTTAAAAACAAAAGGTATAGAAATCTTAAAGTAAAACTTATTTCCATATGTTATATTTTTTTTGTAGTAAAAAGGGTTACTTGAGGAAAAGTAATGTTTAAGTTTGGGGTAATTGGTCTACTTTAAAATTACCTATTTTTTATGTGAAATTTATTCTTAATCGTTTAAGTATATTATGCTTTAATGAAAGGTATTTTTATGTTTTTTGTTGCAGGTATAAGAAAAAGAGTTTAAGAATGAAAAGAAGATAAATATAAAAAAAAGGAGCAAAAATGGGCTTAATGAAAAAAATTTGATATACGAGCCGACCTGGCGCCTAGGCGCCATGATAAACCTAAAATTTTTAGTGTTTTTATGCACATTTTTACCTATTTTTGATGATATTGCACTTTAAAGGAATGTATTTTTTGTGTTTTTCTTACAAGTATAATTAAATGGATGATTTTGATGAGAAGAAGGAAAAAGGATCAAATTTACAACAAAAATAAAGAAAATTGAAGAAGTGATGAGTGGCGGCTAAGTGTCAGAACTAGCACTTACGTGCTATGACCCTGCAGCTATGCGTCAGGATCTTGAGCTTATGCGCGACAATTATAAAAGAGAAGTTATTTTAATTTAGGCCCCATTTTGAAGAGGTTTTGTAAGGACGTCTTGGTGAGAATATGGGAAACTTCATATTGGCGCCAGTTTTCATTGAAAGTACTCTTGAGTGGATGCATCTCTTAGAAGATACATTGAATCGAGACACAATTTGAAGAGATATAAAAACACCTTTTGGAAAAATATAAAAAGAGGACTTGAAGATCAGAAAAAGGGTTGTTGTTGGAGTATGTGGTTAGTGTTTAAGAGTAAGGCTTATGTTATAGAGTATTTTTAGAACACATCTCTCCACTTCACCATCTTTACTTCATTTTATATAGTTCGTATTAGGAGTAGAATTGAGATTTGGAGTCTACTCAGTTGAGCTCCAACCTCTGTAGAATATTCTAAAGGAAAGCAAAGTTTTCAAAGGAACTTCAAGAGTTTTGTGGAGAAGATTTACAAATAAGTCTTTATCTTTATATTACATTTGGTTTTTAATTAAGACTTGTTGTGTTTACATTATGATTCTACTTTTAAACCAAGTTGTGATTGTGTTTTATCTATGAATTTTGAGTAGTTTTAATCATCTATTTCCTTAATGTGGTGAAGTAATTAAATTATGGAAATATGTTGTGTGAAGTAGAGGAATTCAAAATTGGAAGAAGTTGTGATGAGTCAAAACCTTGCACGTCTTTTACTTCTTGATTTGGCCAATTTAGATGTTAAATTATGTTTTGAGAACATGTACGATCCAATGTGGTATTATCTCAGTCAATAATTCAAAAGAATGACATGAGATTATATGGGTGAGAATGTAATCCATATGGTTGAGTGCAAATAAATAAGGAGATATACTTCGATGGGTGTAGAATTAGAGGACTTTAGAGTGACAGGCTAAAGCCCCATTCGGTTTATTGTTTTATGTTTTGATACATCATGTTAGCCCCCAGGTGAAGGGAAATGAGGAAACTCTAGAGTGAGAGCTAGTATCTTTCCTACCTAACCCATCTTCAAGATTTTTAGAAGAGTGAATTAACCTATGTTCTTTATAACATCTCTAGTAAGGGAAAAAAAATATTCTGCTCTTATTTGGCTCGATGCTTTGAAGAAGGTTCGGAGCCATGAGAACAAGGAAGGATTCCTTACGTCGCACTTGCTTCAAGAAAGAATGCTATTCGATCACTGAATGAATGACGAGGTGCGGAGCAAAATAGAAGAAAGGATGTGACTACTGATTTTATACTAAAAGAAAAGATGCTAAATAAGTAGATTCAGGATGGGAATAGAGAATAGTGAATTTAGAGTAGCTGAAGATTATTTCTGTTTCTTTATGAAGAAAGATTCAATGAACTCAAAATACATTAGATACTTCCACAACAAATATTTTCCATAACTTGTTACTGATTCATATAAAGGAAAAAGATATTTCATTTGCATAAGTTTTCATCACACAAAAGTTTAGTTAAAGTATTTGCTTACTTTCATTTCAAATTATAAAATTAACAAAATGAATCAAATTCTGTTTCCTAAAATATTATCTTTAGTTTCAGTAAGATCTTTTCTAAAATTAAAAAGTTCATTTTCTGTGTTCTAAATTAGAATATATTTTCTTTGTTATAAATTTTCCTATGGGCTCTTTATTTTGGGGCTTAATCAGAAAGTTCTATATTACTTGATAAATGATATGTATACTTACGTAGTATCCAATTTTAAAATAGCATTTAAATCTCTTATTTACATTGGTGTATCATAATTTTGGCGTCATTGTAAAGAATGAGATCATTAAAGAGAAGTATCAATTCATATATAAAATGTAAGCATAAATATCAAGGGATCAAGTTTTTGGCATCGTTGCTGGGGAAAGAAATTAATAAAGAAAATCTTTAAGAAAATTAGTTTTTACTTTTTAAAGTCTTATTTAAATCTGTTAGATTTATTTTGGGAAGTAGTTGTTTTTATTGTATTTTATTTAATTGTGTATGCGTGTTCAGGTTCTGAAGGACTTGTGCTTTACAATTCTGAATTAGAAAGAACTATAAGAAAAATAAAAAAAAATAAGAAATACTTAAAAAGATAAAAATATTGAAGAATTGACAAATCAAGATAATCAAAATGATGAAATCCATCAAGAATTTAGACCTTTAAGAGATTATGCTAACCCTATAGTAGATGAATTTCATGGTAGTATTCAAAATCCTGTTATAGCTGCTAATTCATTTGAACTTAAACCTGCTATTATCCAAATGATATCTAATAATCAGTTTGGAGGAGCACCAACTGAAGATCCAAATTTGCATCTTGCCAATTTTCTAGAATTCTGCGCTACATTTAAATATGACGGTGTTTCAGATGATGCTATAGGACTTGGACTTTTTGCTTTTTCATTAAGGGATAAAGCTAAGATGTGACTAAATTACTTAACACCTGGATCTATCAGAACTTGGGGTGATTTAGCACAAAAATTTTTTGCTAAATATTTTCCAGCATCAAAGACTAATAAGCTTAGAAATGACATTACATCTTTTTGCCAGTTTGAAGGGGAATCTATTTATGAAGCATGGGAACATTTTAGAGATCTCTTAAAAAAGTTTCCACATCATTCCATACTAGATTAATTAACAATTCAAACTTTTTATAATGGATTAGTTGGATCTCTCAGATCTATTATTGATTGTGTTGCTAGTGTTTCGTTGATGTCTAAAACGTTTAATGATATTTATGGTTTAATTGAAGAAATGGAAACAAAAAAATTTCAATGGCTTTCTGAGAGATTAAATCCTAAAAAGTTAGCCAATATTCGTGAATCTGATGCTTTTGCTATTCTAGCAAATCAAGTTGCTGCAATTTCAAGGAAGATAGACCAATTTGGAATGAAGTTTTCTCAACCAATTCCAACAATTGAAGAAAATTCATTTGGCATATTGTTAGATTCTCAATCAACTTTAGAAACTTTAAAAGCCATAAACAAGAATAATAACCCATATTCCAATTATTACAACCCAGGTTGGAAGAACCATCCAAACTTTAACTTGAATACCAATAATCAGGTGGTAGTACTCAACAATGGGGGAACAATCAAGTAAACCCATTGAGGAATTGAAACAACAAAGGGAATAATAATTATAGACCTACTTATCCTCCAAGTTTTAACAATGCTTCACAATTTAAGGAGAAGAAGTTGTCTATAGAAGAAGTGGTGTTACAGATGAAAAATCAATTGCCAAGTCAAGGAGCTAAAATTATAAATATTGAGAATCAATTGGGACATATTGCCAATTCATTGAGTAATATATGCCAAAGAACGCTTTCAAGTAATACTAAGATAAATCCAAGCGATTAAAATAAAGAGGAAGTAAAGGCTATTCAATTAGGAAATGAAAGAGAGTTGGAAGGTAGAGTTCAAAATGAGATTGAAGTAAAGAAAGAAGAGATTGAAGAACAAAAAGAGGACGCTCAGAAAGGTTTGGAAAGACCTATTTCTCCTACTAAAATTAATTTAGAAAAGCCACCACCACCATATCCTCAGAGACATCGAAAACAAAATTTGGATAAGCAATCTTCAAAGTTCTTAGAGATTTTTAAGAAGCTTACAATTAATATTCTATTAACTGAAGCCTTAGAACAAATGCCAAGTTATGTGAAGTTTATAAAGGATATTTTAAACAAGAAAAGGAAGTTTGAAGATAACGAGACAGTTGCACTTAATGAAGAATGCAGAGTAATAATTCAGAAGAAGCTTCCTGAAAAAGCATAAAGATCTTGGTAGCTTCACAATTCCATGTGCAATCGGAGTAGATTTTATGGAAAAGCTTTATGTGATATTGGTGAAAGCATTAACCTTATGCCATTATTTATATTTAAAAATCTGGGATTAGAAGTTATAACCCCTACTACTGTAACTCTGCATTTAGCAGATCGTTCGATCACATATGCTAAAGGAGTTATAGAAGATCTGTTAGTAAAAGTGGATAAATCTATCTTTCCTGTTGATTTCATTGTGCTTGGTATGGAGGAAGATAAGGAAATACCTATTATTTTGGGGAGACCTCTTCTAGCTACAGGAAGAGCAATGATTGATGTGCAAAAAGGGGAATTAACTATGCGTGTGAATGATCAAACTGTTACATTTAATATTTTAAAATTAAAGAAATATCCTACCAGAGGTAAAGATGATGAATATTTCAGGATGGATGTTATAAAATATTTGAATGAATGCCATTTCAAAATAAATTATGAAGAAAAATATGAAAGTGAACAGTTAGAACATGAGCAAGAAGAGGAAACACAATATTTTGATGATTTTATTGAGGAAGACTTAAATTATATTCAATAAAGTTTTGAAGTTTTAGATATGACAAAAAAGGAATCTTTTTCTCCTTCAATTGAAAAACCTCCTGAACTTGAATTGAAGTTACTTCTTGAATATTTAAAATATGTCTTTTTTGGTGATTCCACAACTTTTACTGTTATAATTTTCTCAAAGTTAACTATAGAACAAGGAGAGAGTTTGCTTGAAATTCTAAAGAAATATAAGAAAGCCTTTGGATGAACTATAACTTATATTAAAGGAATCAGTCCTTCAATTTGTATGCACATTATTCTTATGGAAGAAAACTATAAACCCAGGGCTGATCCTCAAAGGAGATTAAATCTCATTATGAAAGAAGTTGTTAAGAAAGAAATTTTAAAGTGGTTGGATGCTAGAATTATCTACCCTATTTCAGATAGTGCATGGGTTAGTCCTATTCACTGTGTTCCTAAGAAATGATGAATAATTGTAACTGTTAATGAAAAGAATGAATTAATACTAACAAGACAAGTTACAAGATAGTGAATATGCATTGATTACAAAAAAATTATAACTTGCCACTAAGAAATATCATTTTTCACTTCCCTTCCTTGATCAAATGTTGGATAGACTAGTTAGGCATAAATACTTTTATTTTCCTGATGGATATACTGGTTATCACAAAATACAAATTGCTCTTGAGGATCAAGAGAAAACTACGTTTACCAGTCCATGTAGTACATTTGCTTTTAGAAGAATGCCCTTTTGTTTATGTAATACCCTGCTACATTTCAAAGATTATTATGACAATTTTTTGTGATTTAATTTAAGAAGGAATTAAAGTGTTTATGGATAATTTTTTAGTGTTTGGATTTTCATTTGAATCATTTTTAGAACGTTTCTCTAATGTTCTTAAACGCTGTGATGAAACAAACTTAGTCCTTATTTGGAAAAATTGTCAGTTTATGGTAGCAGGAGGAATTATTTTAGGAAATCATATTTCAGAAAAAGGTATGGAAGTAGACCCTGCAAAAATTCAAGTTATCACTAATTTACCTTACCTAATAAATGTAAGGGAAATTAAAAGTTTTTTGGGACATGCTGGATTGTACAGGTAATTTATTAAAGACTTCTCAAAAATTGCTAAGCCTCTATGCCATTTATTAGAAAAGGATGTCATTTTTAATTTTAATGAAGACCGCCGAAAAGCTTTTGAGTTATTAAAAAAAATTAATCACTGCACCAATTATTCTTTCATCAGATTGGAAAAAACTTTTTGATTTAATGTGTGGTGCTAGTGATTATGCTATTGGAGCTGTTCTAGGACAGAAAAATGATAAAATTTTCAAAGTGATCTACTATGCTAGTAGAACTCTAAATGAAGCTCAAATCAATTATACCACAACTCAAAATGAGTTAATAGCTATAGTATATGCTTTTGATAAATTTAGATCATATTTGATTGGGACTAAATGTGTGGTGCATACTGACCATTCTGCTATTAAATATTTAATGAAAAATAATGATGCTAAACCAAGACTGATAAGATGAATTCTTCTTTTAGATGAGTTTAAATTTGAAGTAGTAGATAGGAAGGGTGCTGATAATCAAATTTCTGATCATCTGTCCAGGCTTGGTAATGAAAAATCTCTTTTTTCTGATGAAGAAATTAATGAACATTTTTCTGATGAAAAACTATTTACTGTTAATGAGTGGCGAGTTCCATGGTACACAGACATTGTTAACCTTATTGTTAGTGACATATTACCCTATGGATTGACATACCAACAAAGGAAAAAAATTTTATCTGAAGCTAAGACTTATTTTTAGGGCGTCCCATTTTTACATAAACAAGGAAATGATCATATTATTCGGAGATGTGTGCCTTTTGAAGAAATTTATGAAATTATTCAAAAATTTCATGATTCTGATTTTGAGGGACATTTAAGTGTTGATAAAACTGCATATAAAATTCTACAATCTAGATTTTATTGGCCTACAATTTTTAAGGATTTTAATGCTTATATTAAAATTTGATCGATGTCAACGTATAGGCAATATTTCTTGAAAGAATGAAATTCCCCTCAATTATATGTTGGAAGTTGAAATATTTGATATCTAGGGATTTGATTTCATGGGACCATTTATTCCATCTTTCAAAAATTTATATATTTTGATAGCAGTAGACTATGTATCTAAATGGATACAAGCTGTTGCTTTACCTCAATGTGATGCTCAAAGTGTTGCAAAGTTTTTAAGAAAAAACATATTTTGCAGATTTGGAAATATCATATCATCCATAAAATTGCTACTGCTTATCATCCTTAGACAAGTGGTTTGGTTAAATTATCTAATCATGAAGCTATAAGAATTTTGGAAAAATCTGTTAATCCAAAAGAAAGGATTGGTCAATCAAACTGGATTTTGCTTTATGGGCTTATAGGACTGCTTGTAGGACTCCTATAGGAACTTCCCCATATAGACTAATTTTTGGGAAAACTTGTCATTTTCCAGTTGAGCTTGAACATAAAGCATATTAGGCTATTAAAGAGTTCAATTATAATTTGATGGATGCTTGTGAGAAAAGATTACTGCAATGAAGTGAGCTTAATGAGATAAGGAATGAATCATATGAAAGTGCTAAGATATATGAAGAAAAGATGAAGATGTGGCATGATTGTAAGATTCTGCATAAAAATATTGAGCCAGGACAACAAATTTTGCTATATAATGCCAGATTGAAAATATGTGTTGGAAAACTTATGTCCAGGTGGATGGGCTCATTTATTGTAATGAAAGTTTATCCCTATGTAGCTGTGGACATTAAAGATCCTAAAACTGAGAAAATATTTAAAGTAAATGTTCATAGACTAAAACCTTATTTCTCAGTTAACCAACTTAAATCTGATTAGAATTTGATGTTGGGTCACCCAAATTAAGTATTGGGTATGTCAGGTTGATGACATAAAACCAAGCGCTTTGTGGGAGACAACCCATAGTTATCAGTGTGCTTTGATTTTAGTTTATTTTGTGTGTTTTATTTGGTTTGATGTGAGTGTTATATGGTGGTATTTTGTCTTTTTATTATGTTATTGGAGTTTAATGTGACCAAAATTGACCATTTGGAGGAGTTAAAATGAGTTTTCGGACGTTTAGCATACCTATGCTAAAATGAGCACTAGCAGCTAAGCATCAGCAATTGGCGCTTAGGCACCGGAGTTATCAAAGCATGAAAAATGTGTTTCTAGAAGCCATTATCATGGGGAAGTTGCATGGCACGTTAAGGGACGGTTTATGAACATGGGAGGATAGTTCTAAGCCATTTAAAGTCTATAAATAAAGAAAGGATTAAAGAAAACTCATCCCATTCCAAATTTCTATCCCAAAAGCTTTAAGAAAGAGTTCAAGTGAGAAAAATGTCTTCTTGCGAGAATGAAGTTAGGTAGAAGGAGGATGCCAACAAGATGAAGTTTGTTAGTGAGAGTGAGTAAGAGGTATATAACGGGTTCTGGCCGTTAATATTCAAGGAATAGCAGAAAAGATTGGAAAGATTGAGGGTAATGTTGCATCAATAGAAGAAAAGGTAAATGATATAAATGCACATTTAGCACATATTGGATGGCAATTTAAAATGTAATTTAGTCATATAAGTTATGTTGAAGAAACAGACAAGGCGATGTATCTAAAAAACAAGTGGATTGAAGAGGATTCTATTAGATGTCTTCATCATCATCTGTTCTATCAAATCTATATACACCAAATGGTTCTGATGAAACTGATGAAGGTACTGGATATGTTCCCCCTAATGGAGACTGGAATTAAGTTCTATGGTTTGTTTAGTGTTAGTTATTTGTGTATTATGTTTAATTAATTGTGTTAAGTGTTTGATGTTAATGATTATGTGTGTTATTTGTTTTATGTTTTATGTGAGCTTTTAGTGATTTGTTTGAGTGCTTTATTGTGAGTAGAAAGATGAGATCTTATCCAAGTATCTTAGATTAAAGACTTATGGTTTGTACTTGTAATTTGTATGAGTAAATTAAGTAAAGTTTGTGTTTGTATAAAACTTGTTTTGAATCGATCTTAATCTAAGAGAAATGAATGATTGGAGACAAGAAGATTATAAGGTGTTGAGATACTTATTAAATCAATTTAGGGTTGATTATAGGAGTGAGAATATTTATTTAACAAAAAATCAAAATCTGTGATTTGGCGGCTATGCACCGAGACCACGCACTTACACTCCAGAGCTCCGCAGCTAAGCGTCATACATTCGCGCTTAGGTGCCGATTCGTGAAAAATGAATTTCACGATTAAAAACCAAAAAAATCACAAAATTTTCACCACCGTCATCTTCTTCCTTCAGTATTTCGCTATTTTGGAAGCTAGGGTATCCATACATAAGCTAAGCTTAAGCCGTTTCAAGCGAAATTTGTTAGATTCGATCTTCTTGAGGTAAGAGCACTTCTCCTAAGCAAAGCTTTTTTATTTTCACCATATATTTTGAGTGTATTTAGGAGAAATCTGAAAATCACTATTCATGGTGAAAATTTGAGGAAAAGCTTAAGAATTACTTGGATTTAGTAGTTTATGCATTTAAGCGCTGAGTATAGTAGTTTTAAGTTGAATGTAGAATTTATAGTGATTTTTATGCAAATTTTAGAAATGGCACCGAAAAGGATAAAATTGAAAAATTAAGTTCGATTCAAACAAGTTCGTTAGTTTGAAAGCTCAAGATCGATATGTACAAGTGTTGCAATCACGTAAATTGATCCAGGAGTGAGGTTTTGATAAGTCAGGCAGAGAAATTGAAGATATTATTGTGAATCACCTTTGGAATAAGTTCTGTTGTTTTACTGCTGTTGCTATTTCTTCTGTTGTGCGAGAATTCTATGCGAAGCTCCTGCAGTCAGAGGATAACTTTTTATTTTTGTAAGGCAGCTAATACACTTTTCTTCTGAAGTATTTAACGGATTTTACCTACTCCCGCCTAATATGTTTTATTTTTATTCAAATTACAATCTTACTGAGGAAGAGTTGGATGAGATTATTTCCTGATTTGACTGATTGAAGAGAGTTATGGAAAAATAACCGATGAGAGAAGAGTTAACTTCCATACATCGAAGTTAAATGCAAATTCCATGGCATTACTTTATATCATCCAAGATGCTTCCTACAATTCATCTTAGTGAAGTGACTAGAGAGCCACTTTGAACTACTGTATTTAACAGAGGAAGGCGATAGACATTGGAGAAAATATTTATGATTATATCTGAACTTCTTCTAGAGCTGCAACCACTACAGGTATGGGATTTGCTTCTTTTATACATTCATTGTGTGCACCGGGTGGTGTTAGATCTGAGAATTGGGAAGAGGTTCTTCAATCTCATAAGCCCATTAACAATTCAAATTTGAAGAATTATCCTGAGCATTCAATATTTGGCTGGAGAGAAGAATTTTCTAGAGGTTCCAGTGTATCAGCTTTTGCTGCTTCTACATCTCGTGCATCTACATCCCAAGCATCTTCAGGTCAGTTTACTGATTCGTAGTTTGAGCTTTTGAATAGGATAAGAGATAATGTTAACTAGACTGCAGATCAAGTTAGTGATTTAGAGGGGAAAGTAGACCGTATGAGGGGAATTATCACTGTTATATGGATAGATTGATTAGATAAGATTTTAGTACTGTGCTACATACTCATCCACATTATAACCCATATGTGCCTACCCATACTTGGAGTGAAGGTGATAAAGATGGTGAACAAGAGAAGATGATTAGGATTGTTATTTTATTTGCTTTATGTTTATTATGTGATGTGTTTGCAAACTATTTCAATATTTGATGTTGTGTTGTTATTGTCATTCGTGGATATTATAGAGGACTACTTTATGTATTTCATATTTCTGTAGTAGTTGCTAAAACACTTTAGATTGTGTTTATTTTAGTTATAGATGTTGTTTGTCAGTGATATGTGATGTGATTGTTTGTGGTAGTAAATGTGTTAGTGATTTGTTAGTGTGCTTTGTTTGATAGCTTAGAACATTTTCCAGAAATATTTAGGAAGGTTTGTAAATGCTATTAAAATCCACTAATTAAATATCATGCTTAACTTTCAATTTACTGCCATATATATGACTTAATTTGAAATTCTGTTTAAGTGTGTGAATTTGCTATTTTGTATCCTCCACTACTTTAGAATTCCTTTGAATATTTTCTTTATTAAATGGAAAAAAAATTGATCTGGATATTTTCATTTATGTTTATAATAACTCCATAGTTAGGATATTAAAAATTCCTGCAAATTTAATATTTATAGTTTTCTGTTCATACTCATGTATGTTGTTACCATGCTTAAATGTTTCATTATAATAAAAATTATAAAGTTTGGGGGGATTAAGAAACAATTTTCAAAAGCTTAAAATTTTATTTGTTCTCAAATGAACTAAAAATTTAACTTTGAATGAAAATTAAATATGTGTATGAAGTTATATTAGGGAAGTAAAATTTAAAAAATAGAAATGAGTAAGAGATTTTAGTTAAAATTTATAGTAATGAAGAAAGTTTTAATGTTAAAAATTTCTTAGTGAAGAAATGATGAATATTTGGTAACTATCTTTAGAATTTTATTTTTAATGTTTAAGTTTCTTTTATTGAAAATAATATTCAAAACTTTTACTATATTTCTAAGTTAAAGATATATATATATATATATATATATATATATATATATATATATATATATATATATATATTTCAAAAAAACAAAAGCTTCATTCAATCAAAAATTACATACATCTGATATATGGGATATCACCAAGTCCCCAAAAAGTAAATGCCTTAAGTGCTCAACAGTGTAACAGAAAAAGCTATAGTTTGGGAAGTATTAGCATGTTTTGCCAACCAGTTGGCTGGTTGATTGCCCTCTCTGTAGATATGTGTCCATTTAAGGTTAAGGGAGCCAAAAGTGGAGATCAAAGTTCTGTGAAGATAGACCAAGTTCCAGGGAGGGGGGGATAGACCTTGCAAATGTTAACTAGTCGTTGTGAGTCGATTCAATCCATTCAAATTGATAATTCAAAGCCTTGAGTAAGCAAAGCCCAATGTGCAGCTTGCAGTTCTGATTCAATGGCTGATGAGGAGATAGTAGGTGCATGAAAGAACCATAAAGTCTGTCCCAATGAATTTCTGCAAATAGCTCCAATTCCTGCAGCAGAAGGTGTAAAACTGCCATCAATATTAATTTTAACCCATGGTGGAGGTGGAAGAGACCATTTCAGCAAAATAGGCTTTTTCCTTGGAAATGAGTCCAGCAGTGAGTGTTTACATAGAAAACTGCAGCAATTTGCCACAATCTGATGAGTGGTACAGGTTTTGTCCTCATATTTAGCAAGATTCCTTGCCATCCATACAAACCAGCAGATTACTAATGGTATATGGAACCATGTCTCCTCTTTCCAGTCTTCCCAGCAAGCCCCCAAATGAGACTAATTATAGTTGAGATGATTCAAATTGAAATGCTGTAATACTATATTCCAAACCTGTTTAGTGACAAAACATTGGAAAAAAAGATGGGAAATGGACTCCTCTTGACAGTGACATAACCAACATCTGGATGCAGATCTTAAACCTTTAAGTTTCAGTATATCATCCAATGGCAAATAATTATGGAACAGTCTCCAGCAAAAGAAAGACATTGAGGGAGATAAGAGCCTAGTCCAGATTTTGTCTTCCCAAGTAGTGTCGAGCCAAGAACATGTTGTGCTATGTATCATGCTATTTAATGATTTCCGATTAGACTTTTTCAAGTAGAAGTCTATCGTGTTTATCGAGTTAATCGGGATTTGTAGAATCTGTTGAACACCGTCCTCGCCAAAATCTCCCTTAGCATGTTGACATTCCAGTGATCCTCCACCCAAAAATCAGAAACAGTAAGTTGGTGATTAAACTCAGCAGTGAAATTTAAAGTTCCTTCCCCAAACCAGTTATCATGATAGAAATTAACAGTCCCCTTGCCAACCTCCCAACAGAAGAATTGGTTAGCCAATTCTCTAACTTTCAGCAGATATTTCCAATGCTTGGAATCTCCTTGCTTTGGCCTTACAGAGTTAGGATGTAACTTCCAGCAATACTTATCATTCAGAAATTTGGCCCACATTGTATCTTGTCTTCTAAATTTGATCCACTCGCTTGCAATAAAACAAATAGCTCATCTCGTTGAAAGCTTTTCATACCTAATCCCCCAACTTTGAGTGGTTTTCACACTTTGTTCCAAACCGCCCAATGGTATCGTTTTGTTCGACCTTCACACAAAAATTTGTTAAACATGGTTTCAATCAGCTTCGAGTGCTCTTCTTCATTCTAACCATTTGCAAATGATAAAGGGGGAATGTTGAGAGGATACTCTTCAGTAGAGTTACTCTACCACCATTGGATAGAAAGACAGTGGTCCAACAATTTAATGCTATTGTTATCTTTCTTACCACTTCATCATATTGGGACTGTTTCCTTCTTCCTTTGGTAAGCTGTACCCCTAAATATCTTAGGGGGAGGTCTGCAGTAGTGAATCCAGTGAACTCTTTCATCCACTGCTGATATTTGAAACCTTTTCCAGCTAGAAATTGACATTTCTTTTGATTTAGTTCAAGGCCTGCAACCATAGCTAAATGATCTGTTAATTGCAATGTCTTTCTTACAGCAAGCTTGCTTCCATTAGTGAAAATGATAACATCATCAGCATAGGCCAAATGGCTGATGAGCTGAGAAGAGCCATGCTTAAAATGGAGGTAAGGATAGTGATTATGTGCAGCATTCAAAATTCTGGAAAAGTAATCAAATGCTAAGATGAATATGGTAGGAGAGAGTGGGTCTCCTTGCTTCAGACCCCTACCAGCTTTGAAGAATCCACAACTGCTACCATTAACAAGAACACTATAGTAAGCATTAGAAAGCCATCTCTCGGATTAATGTACAAAAGGAAGGGTGAAACCCTCGTGCCTTAAGTACAATATCAATGAACTGCCACTCGAGAGTATCATAGGCTTTCTTAAGATCCAACTTGAGAATTAAGTTATGCCCTCTGCATTTTTTATCAAGCTCCATAACAATATCCTGAGCCAACAAACAGTTATCGCTTATGGTTCTACCCTGCACAAAAGCAGATTGGTTAGAGCTAATCAAATGATTAAGGTGTGGCTGTAGTCTCCCCACAAGAATCTTGCTAATGATTTTAGAGAAAGTAGTAGTGAGACTTATAGGTCTGAAATCAGTCCAATGGAATTTTTGGTTCTCTTTAGGAATAAGTACAATACTTGCAGCAGCAAAAAATTTAGGAAGCTCAGTCCCTAAGAAGAAGGATTGTACTGCTTGAACAAGATCAGCACCCACAACTTCCCAAGCTTTAATATAAAATGTGGATGTGAAACCATCTGGACCAGCAGTCCTGTTACCATCAATACTTTTTAGAGCCTGCAATATTTCCTGTTCATCTGGTAGGAAAGTTAAGTTAAGCTGTTTCACATAGTCAAAGTTATCAGAAAAAATATCAGCAACAAAGGAAGCAGGTGATATTGGAGAAGCAGTAAACATATTCTGAAAATACTGGACAGCACTTTGGGAAATATTGATTTGATCAGTGATCCAATTACCAGCATCATCCCTGATTTTAAGTATAGCATTAAGTTTCCTTCTATGTTTAATGATTGCATGGAAATATCTAGAATTCCTATCCCCATAGAGAAATTTATCAACAGCAGCTTTTTGTTGGAGGAAGAGTTCCTCCCTTTCCAAAGCTTGTAAGTATTGTGACTGGGCAGACCACAAATCCTGTGCCTGGTTCCCTCCTGAATCATTCATAGCTTCCAGCAACAGTACTTTGGCTTCAACATCTTTAACCTTTAGGAAAACATCACCAAACTGCTGTTTGTTCCACATTCTTAACTGATATGCTACATTCTTGTGCAGTCTCCATAATTTCACAAGGGGCTTACAAATAAGATAATCAGGTATAATCCAGGCTCTTTTCACCACAGCTAAGAAATTATTATGAGTACACCATACATTTAGGAACCTGAACTGTGAGCATCCCTTATAAGAACTGTAAGAGATCTGAATCAATAATGGTGAATGATCTGAGGTAGTTCTATGTAAATGCTGTACCTGTGTGATTGGGAACACTTGCAGCCAAGCATCATTGGTTAATACTCTATCCAGTCTCTCTAACAGTTTACCTCTTTGCCATGTGAAAGGGGAACCAATGAATCCAATATCAAATAGCCCAGCTTGAGTAATATTTTGAGAAAATTGCAACATAGAATTTAAATCAGGTGTTCTACCCCCTTTCTTTTCACTTGGGTCTCTAATGCAGTTAAAGTCCCCACTCACAATCCAATTGGAAGGGTTGTTGAGACTGATCTGGCACAATTCTGTCCAAAGCAATTCCCTATCCAATTGAGTACATCCAGCATATATGAAAGTGGCACTACCATGAAACTGATCCAAACCAAAATGTAAATGTAAAAATTGATAATTATCAAACTTGATAGTACAGTTCAACTCCTTTCTGGTAAAGACCCAGATTTTGTTATTACAATTAGAGTGGAAGTGAAATCCTGGAAATCTTTTAGTGACTTTAGATATATTGGTGTGCACCATTGGTTCAAGTAATGCAATTATCCAAGGTTTATGAGTCCTATTCAAGTGCAAAATTCTGTTAAGGGTGTTAGGACTAGCAATACCCCTAACATTCCAACAAAGGAGATTAATCATGGTGGATAGCCTTACCAGCCCTAGTGATCCTAGGGGGGTGACAGCTGAAGTATCCAAACCTATAATGTTTGATTTAGATAGGTCCTGTAGCTCCATAATGTCTTTTCTCCTTCTCCTACTCTTTTGTTGAGACCAAACACCTTCTGCTGTTGTGGCTAAATTGTCAAGTACAGTTTGAGCTGCTGCCCCAGTAACAGGTTCAGTAGGGGAGGTAAATGTGGCACCTGCTTCAGAGCTTATAGGGACTTCTGCAGCAGAGTCTGTTTCCACAATGTTGGGGTTATCATCAGGATTTCTGAGTTCTATTAGGGGATCTGCATACTGTCCAATAGCTAAACAGCCTGTCTGCACAACTAGATCAGTAGGAAGTAGAGGAGGTTGCCCATCAGTATTGGGAGCCATGACCTCAATGTGTTCAGAGTTCAATTCCTGGCCACCAGGGACAGGTTCTGATGGAATAGCTGGAGGTATAGTTTTGAGCTCCTTCTTCTTAGCAGAATTATTCACATTATAAGGTCTTAATTCAGGGTGTAGTTTAAAGCATTGTTCCATGGTATGTCCAAATAGGTGGCAGTGTTTACAATACAGTGGCTGATATTCCATAACAATGGGCTGCCAGTACCCATTATTGGCAGTCCCCAACCAAACCCCATCAATATAGGGTTGAGTGATATCCCTTTCTACTAGAAATCTGGCATTAGAGATCCTTGTAGCATTAGCTGATGGGATGTCTAGCTTGAGTGGCCTCCCCATGGAATCAGCAATATCATAAATGATTCTATGATTATTGAAGGGGAGTTTTAAATTGGGGAGGCTGAACCAAACAGGGACAATAGGTGGTTCTTTAGTAGGATCAAAATCCAATGTCCACTTTAGTAACTTCATTGGTTTCCCATCTATCATGATCACTTTTTAGAGAAAATTTGGGCATAATCCTCCTCCAAAGCTAGCCGCAACATAATATGTCCGTCGTCAAATACCCCTATTTTCCAACCTTCCCACCGGTTTAAAATCATCAACTCGCTTTCCTTAAAACATCAAGCTTGGGATGTCCAAATTGGAACTTCCCAACCAATGTGAACCTGTATGGTTCAGACAGCTTTTGAAGTTCCTCCTCAGTGAAGATTAGTGCCAGTTTATCTGCCTTCCTTATGCATTTCCTGATGAACTCACACTCAGCTTTCCCCTCCATGGCATCATGAAACAGCTGAGGGAACACTAGTTTATCACCAAGGGTAGTGCCACCTTCTTTCCTCAATATGACTTCAGCAAAAGTGCCCCTTCCAATGAAGTGAGGATCAGCTCGAGTGAGGTCCTGGGCCATTCCTCAATGTAACAGTAACTCAACAAAATTTGAATAAGAAAGAGCCAGGAGAAAACACTCCCCCCACCCCAAACTAAGAAAAAAAATGAAATGAGGAAACTTCTTGCTATCTTCCGACCACCTTCCACCACCTTGAACAACACAGCCGCCAACTCTGTCCACTAGCTCCATTGAAACCCTAGCAGAGCAATTCCAGCCGCCACTTCCATCTTATATATATATATATATATATATATATATATATACAAATAAATCGAAGTGAACAAGAAGTTGAACCCACTGAGGTTCCCAGCCCTATGGGTCCTTTAACTTCAATCCCGACTCTGAGAATACAGTGGAAATTGTCACAGATCAAATCAAGGAGGCAGATGAAGATTTACATAGTGCCTGGCAGGTACAGAAAAACAGCAAAAGAAGAAAAAGCAAAACTGAATTGCAAGGATTACTGGGACCTCAATCTCCAGGAGACCCTCCAGACAGCCCTCAAGCACCTCCCCCTAGAACTAGGGGGAAAGGAAAAACTATTTCTCAATGATAAATTTCATGTGTTGGAATATCAGGGGGGCTGCTCACCCTTCCTCTCTGAATAGAATAAAACAGTTGGTTAAATTACACAAATTATGGTGTTTTGTACTCCTGGAGCCTATGGTTCCTATAAACAAGAGTAAAATTACTAAGTTATATATATATATATATATATATATATATATATATATATATATATTTGTAAGAAAAGGAGAAAATTCATTCAACGAAAAGTCGACAAAGTTTACATACATCTAATATAGGGAATATCAGTCAAATCCCCAAAAGTAAAAGCTTTAAAGGATCGTCGGGTTTAACGAAAAAATAATCCTTTGAGCTGCAAGAAGCACGTTTGTCAACCAGGTTAGAAGGTTGGTTACCTTCTCTAAAGATATGGGACCACTTGAGGGTGATAGAGCCAAATGTAGAGAGCAATGTTCGTAGGGGTATACCAAATTCCATGGAGGAGGGGATAATCCTTGTATAATATTAACAAGCCGCCGAGAATCAGTTTCAATCCGGACAAATTGGTAGTTCAAAGCTTTAGCAAGTAATCGGGGCCCAGTAAGCAGCTTGAAGTTCAGAATGGAGAGCCGACAGTGAGATGATTGACACTTGGAAATACCACAGTAACTTACCTCCGTAATTTCTACAAACCGCCCCAATTCCAAGCAGCAGAGTTAGTGAAGCTCCCATCTATATTTATTTTTATCCATGGTGGAGGTGGAAGGGACCACTTCAGCAATGTAGGTTTTATATATATATATATATATATATATATATATATATATATATATATATATATATATATATATATATATATATACCTTATACTTTAGGAAAGGATGGGTAGAATTCAAAATCATTAAAGGCCTATCCAGATACAGTAATCCTTGCCTTATAAAAAAAAGAAGAAGAAGAAAAAAAAAAGAAAAAGAAAAAAAAAAGAAAAAGTGAAAAACGAGTGTATGAAAAATGGAAGGAGAAGCTTGAGAATTTAAGAGCCTAATAAAAAATTGGTTCCACACCTAATCTTTTTAGAGTATAAAATTTGATGATAATCTTGAAGCCTATAAATATAATAAAGTGAGTATAGCTATTTTTAGTAAAGATTTTTAAGTAAAGAAAATAAAATGCCTAAGCCCTATATTTTGAAGAATCTATTATTTTTGAATAAGATAGGAACTGATATTTTTCATTAACTTTTACCTAAGAGATTTCTAAACTTTAAATTGGTCTTATTTACTAAATTTTTTTCTAAATTTGACTTCTACATTTCGAGAACAAAATTTTAAAAACTCTTAAATAAACTCATCACATAATTTTGTTGTATGATTTTTATATGATTAAAGTGTCACTTGAGGATAAGTAACATTTCAAGTTTGAGGGATTTTGATATACCTAAAATATAGAGTTTTATTCACATTTTTATACTTATTTTTGATGATATTGCACTTTAATGGAAGGTATTTTGTGTATTTTTTACAGGTATGATTAAATGGATGATTGTGATGAAAAGAAGGAAAAAGAATCAAATTTGGAGCAAAAATCATGAAAATTGAATAAGTGATGAGTGGTGGCTAAGCGTCAGAACTCGCTCTTACGCACCAAAGCTCCGCGAATGCACCAAGATCTGGAGCTTATCTGGAGCTTGTGACCCAGCAAGCTCGAGGCTAAGCATCGGTACCCCGCGCTTACACGAGGTAGTTATAAAAGATTAGTTATTTTAATTTAGGTGCCATTTTGAAGAGTTTTTCAAAGAACGTCTTGGTGAGAATGTGGGTAACTTTCAATTGGTACCAATTTTCATTGAAAGTACTCTTGAGTGGATGCATCTCATGTAAGATACATTGAATCGAGACACAATTTGAAGAGATATAAAGACACGTTTTGGAAAAATATAAAAAGAGGACTTGAAGATCAGAAAAAGGGTTTTTGTTAGAGGTTGTGGTTAGTGTTTAAGAGTAAGGCTTATGTTATAGAGTAGTTTTAGAACACATCTCTCCACTTCACCATCTTTACTTCATTTTATATAGTTTGTATTAGGAGTAGAATTGAGATTTGGAGTCTACTCAGTTGAGCACCAACCTCTATAGAGTATTGTAAGGGAAAGCAAAGTTTTCAAAGGAACTTCAAGAGTTTTGTGGAGAGGATTTATAGATAAGTCTTTATCTTTATATTACATTTGGTTTTTAATTAAGACTTGTTGTGTTTACACTATGATTTCTACTTTTAAACCAAGTTGTGATTGTGTTTTCTCCATGAATTTTGATTAGTTTTCATTATTTTTTCCTTAATGTGATGAAGTAATTAAATTATGTAAATATGTTGTGTGAAGTATTGGAATTCAATGTCGGAAGAAGTTGTGATGATTCAAAACCTTGCACTTCATTTAATTCTTGATTTGACCAATTAAGATGTTAAAATATATTGTGAGAACATGTAAGTTCCATTGCGGTATTGTCTCTATCAACAATTGAAAAGAATCACATGAATTGTATGGGTGATAATATAATCCATATGGTTGAGTGTAAATAAATAGGGAGATATACTTTGATAGGTGTAGAATTAGAGGACTTTAGAGTGGCAGGCCAAAGCCCCCAATTCGGTTTATTGTTTATGTTTTGATACGAGATGTTAGCCCCCAGGTGGAGGGAATTGAGGAAACTCTAGAGTGAGAGCTAGTATCTTTCCTGCTTAACCCTTCTTCAAGATTTTTAGAAAAGCGAATTAATCTATGTTCTTTATAACATCTTTAGTAAGGGTAAAGAATAAAATTGCTCCTATTTGGCACAACACATTTTAGATACTTCCAAAACAAATATTTTTCATAACTTGTTACTGATTCATATAAAGGAAAAAGATATTTCATTTGCATAAGTTTTCATCTTTCAAAAGTTTAGTTAAAGTATTTTCTTACTTTCATTTTGAATTATAAAATTAAAAAAAAGAATCGAATTCTGTTTCTTAAAATATTATCTTTAATCTGAGTAAGATCTTTTCTAAAAGTAAAAAAGTTAATTTTCTATTTTCTAAATTATAAAATATTTTCTTCGTTATAACTTTCCCTATGGGTTCGATATGTTGGGGCTTAATTAGAAAGTCCTATATTACTTGATAAACCATACGTATACTTGCGTACTATCTTATTTTAAAATATCATTTAAATCTCTTATTTACATCAGTGGATCACATTTTTGGCATTGTTGTAAAGAAAAAGATCATTAAAGAGAAGTATCAATTCATATATAACACGTAAGCATAAATATCAAGGGATCACACTAGAATGTAGAACTTGGCTCTTTTGGAAGTTTAATTATCTGCGTAATTGTGGGTCGGGTCAGAATCTCACTACTCTTACCTCCAGATCTCCATCCATCATGAGATTCTTAAGTGTGAATGTTGGCTTTACTAATAGGCTTTAAAGGATCAAGCAACACTTCGCTAATCTCAACCTTAACACTTGATTGTACACATAATGTGTAAATCAGGGTAGGATGTCCTAATCCTCTAGTGGTTTCCCCTTTAGCTATAGTTTGAATACTATTATGAATAATTCTACCAATTTCTATTATTCTCATGTTTTGGATACAAAAATCCAGAATAGCTCTATCCCTTGAAACTTCACTATGATGATAAGTAGGTGGTAGCCTTGTAGAAATAAAGCAATGTCAGGCTTTAGATGCTAAATTTTGAGTAGAAGCAGGAAAACTTATCTTTTGCATTTGCTTTAATTTCCACTCCCCTTTTCCATTAGTAAGAAAAGTAATTACCTCATTTAATGCCACATCCACTATAACAAAAGAGTTATACACACAAAATGGATTATCTCTCAATAGGTAGAACACATTGATCCATGTAGGGGTGAATTCTACCATTTGTCCTCAAACCAACACATATTCATCTTCAATCCACCGCAAGTTAGCATAAAACTCACGGACTACATGAGCAACAACATCGGGAGAAGAATAACAAAAAGTTTTCCAATTTCGATTAGCAATCACCTGCTCTACAACTCTGCTTAGATTTTTAAATCCTCGATTTTGTATACACTTTTTGCTTCAGAGTTTAGAATTGATGTAATACTGTGCTTTAATATTCATAATATTACTTTCAGCAAAATCAACCTTTCTCTTTTCCTTAAAAATCTTTGGAGTCATATCAAAATTTTGTAGAAAATTTGTAAATAAATCCTAATGAATTCTAAAATCACAATGTAAAGACTCCAAAGTCAAATCTAACATGTAAGAGAATTTCACCATGGATTTGTTCAAAGTTTTCTTCAAAAATCCCAAATTATCAGATTTCTCCAATGTAGGAAATTTTCATGGTGAAAATAAAAAAAATTAGTTTAAAGTAGAGCTCTTACCAAGAGAAGATGAGATCCAACCTCAAAAATCCCTGAAATTGCCTCAAATCCAAATCTAAGCAAGCCCTAAGAGTGCTACCTTGGATGGAGGTTAAAGATGGTTAAATGCGGTCAAAGGCTCAAAATCGCAAGTTTAAAACATCCAGGATGAGTTTCAGGTTTTGGGCACCGCCAGCTCCAGACCGATTTTTCAGGATTCCTTAAAATTTAGTGATTTTGATCATTTCAAAGTTACAATGACATCTAATTAGCCTTTGTAAGAATTTATTTTCATAATTAAGTGATGAAATGATACGAATATTACACAAACAACACAAAATATCATTTTTATATATAAAATCCACAGTTACAACCTTACACATTTAAGTTATTTTATCACATCAATAATTCAGCGTTGCAATCAAAATACAACGCTTTAACACTGAAAACATAACATAAAATCAAATCTCAAGCATAATAAGTCTAAAATCACACCATAAGAGAGTCAAATACAAATCAAACTAAAGCAAATAAAGTCCAAATACTAAATAAAGTAGATAAAACAGAGAATCACTACTCCTCATCAACGTCAGTGCTATCTTCTCTGATATCTCCCATGATTTGGTGGTGCCAAACAAATCGTAGAATGTTCGATATGAGAATTCATCAGTTGAATCCTCTTCAATTCAAGACTTTTTCTTCATCAATCGTATCAATCCTTCTTCCAGACGCCAGTATGATCGAACTGTTCCTTCATCTTCTAATCCAGATGATCAATTAATTTAGAAATATTATTAATTGCATCCATAAGATTTTATACCTCCTTCTCCAGTTTCTTGATCTTCCTCAGAACCAACTATGCATTTTCAAAAAAACAAGGTAAAACAGGTAGTAAACTCTGAGATGGTTGGTCTACAGTTATGCTCAAATCATTTTCATTCTCAGTTGCTAGACCGTCATAAATATTAGTTGGGTCCATGGGCTTCTAAGGGAGAAGAACTCTGTAGAGAAGAAGTATAATTGAAGGATGTTCCAAACCATAGTTTGATCCATGCACAATCAAACCCAAAACAGATTTCACAATTGTTGTGTCAATATCAATAGGCCTTCTAGTTTGAATGCAATAGTTCAATGTTGCACTTTCCATCGTCACTTTACTAATTTTCATGGTTGGGAGTAATTTTGAAGATATTAAGAATTGTCATTGCCTCAACACGGGATTCAATAAGTTATTAGAGAAATTGACATACCCGTCGTCTCTTACCTCCCAATCTTCTCCTTCATCTTTCAGATATTGATAGATTTCATTCGTATTGTCTCTCGCAGGGACAAAATTGGTGTAATGACAGATTGACACATTATCTATCATATAAAGTTCATTAATCTTGGAAGGAGTGAATGATATCCACTTACCTCATACATAGATGACTCCTTGGTTGATTCCATGAAGATTTGCATAAAATTCCTTTACCACAGGAATGACTACTGTGGCAGTAGTATAACAAAACACTTCCTAATTCCTCTACATAATAATTCCTTCAACAAGAGTAATGGGAACATTCATACCTCGTTTGAAAAAGCCTCGCTCCTTGATATCAGAACTTTGTCGCAAAGTCATTGCACCTCAAAACTGACGAACATTTTCGTGTTGAAAACTCTAAATCTTGGAGAATCAAAGAAGTTGGAAGCCATGGAATGCAAATTTTGGAACTACTCTTTCATTTTTCTAGTGTTATTTGGTTTTAAAATGAGTTTGAAGAGTAATAAGGGTGAAAATCTTGCTTAAAACTGCCAAATTTTGCCAGTTGAAACTCCAAAAGCTGCTACTCAGCCGTCAATGCCGTCGGCGCTAGATAGGGCGCTGATACACCTAAAATATATAGTGATTTTATGCATATTTTATACCTATTTTTGATGATATTGCACTTTAATGGAATGCATTTCATATTTTTCTTGCAGGTATAATTAAAATGAATGATTGTGATGAAAGGAGCAAAAAAAGATCAAATTTGGAGCAAAAATGAAAAGTGTGCAAAATTAGCCTCTAGCGGCTAAGCGCCAAGGGCTGGCGCATAGCCGCGTTAGTTAACCTATGCAATTTGAATTAATTTTAGGGCAAATTTGAAGGGGTTTTTAAAGTACCCTTTGGTTTAAACTTCCTTAACTTCTCGTTGGCGCCAAAATTCATTTTAAATTTGAATGGATGGATGCACCCTTGGTAGATTTGTTGAATCTGGACATGATTTGAAGAGACATGTACGACTTATTTTTAAGTTGTATGTTATATTTTGAAAAGGGGTCGCCAAACAGAAATTGTCGGTGAATTTTATAGTTTAAATTTAATTTAAGTATATATATATATATATATAATTTGGGAAGTAGCATTTGATTTTGAAAATAATTTTAAGTTTGAAAATTTTAAGATATAAAATCAAACTGATCTCACATCCCGAATAGTTTATATAAACGAGCACCGCATCACAAACTATGTATCTATTCTGAGGAATAGACACACTGCTTGATGATGGGGCTTGATTAAATAAACTAGAAGATTTGTGACATCATTTTGGTCTGCGAACCAATTTTATAAGCCAACAAGTTCCCCTGCTTAATATGAAGGAATTAAGCAGGGTTTATATAACCTGGGTTCTTAAAGTTCCTTATAAGGGCAAGCCCCTATAGTTAATTACATCTTAAATGACGGGAGTCAATTAAAAAAACTCTCGATAATGATCAGTGGTTTTTCTCTCAAGAATTTCAAAGTTTAAGGTTTTCAAAGGATTGAATTTTGGAATTTCAAAAGGGATTAGCTTAAATCTGGAACAGTTGATTTCAGGAGTCCAAAGGACGAGAAGTAGGAGAAGCTGATGATCCAAGAAGAATCTTGGCAACTTCCTAAACTATTCTATTGTTTGGCTTCAATTTGAGTATTTCTTTCACGTTGCAATCTTGCTAATTTTAATTAATTAGGACTTATATTTGTATGACATGACCATACAAATAGCCTCGAAGATGTGAGGGTTTATGTCGTACCAAACAACTACCTCAGAATCTTAAGACCGGTTAGGGCTTAATTTGCATAACATGATTATGCAAACACCTAACGAAAAGCCGAGAATTTATATTACACTAAGAAAAATACCTCGAAATCCTATGGCTTAGTTATTTAAAACTAGGAAAGGTTTTGCTGATGTAGATTCCAGTTTTATTGACGACGTTGGGCGTGCTGACCACAATGCTCCAAGCTCCTTGTCGTTGCAGAGGTTTAGTTTTAGAAAGTGAAAATCAGGAGATGAGAGAAGTGTTTCGGTTTAGAAGAGTTTTAAGGTTCAAATATCTTCGTGTTTTATTAGGGGAATCTCAAAGTTGGTTATAATAACACCGGTCAAGATCCCTCGGTTCCATCATTCTGGCACCCTTATTTTCATCGGATTCACTTAGTCCAAATGAATTTGCTAAACTCAACTAAATGAGGTCCACACTTTCATTTAGACCGTGGGAAATCCCATTAGCAACACGTAGGTTACATCATCCAAGGAATTCCCATCATCCAATGAGACATTTTAATTTAGTGGTAGTTGTGGTTTTGTTGTTCTGTTTGTGATTAAATTTTGCGTTGTTTTATCTTTTGAATGTTGTGGCGGTGAATTTTATCTTGTGTTGATTTTAATTTAGTTTTGGGTGGAGTTTGGGTTTAATTTTAGGGCAAATTAAGTAAGTGTTTTGTTTGTGGGGATGTTAGGAAGGTTTTTGAAAAGATTTGGGGCTAATTGGAGTTGAGTTGGGTTGGTTTGGGCTAAGTTTAGGTCATGGGCCAAAATTGGGCTTTTAGGCTTCAAATTGAAATTGGACCCATTTTTTGATAAGATTGGGCTTGAATTTGGTTTAAATGGATATTGAGGATATTTAATTGAAGTTTAGAACTGAATTGGGTCAAAATTGAGGTCAATTGGAGTGATTTGGTTGGACATTGGGCCCACTTAGGTTTAAAAAAATGGTCAAATTGGGGATTTTTGTAAAAGTAGGCTAAATTGACAAAATTGGCTTATGGTTTAGTTGAAAAAATTGAAATTGGAAATATTTGGGATATTTTGGAATTTTTTGGGAATTTTTTGAATTTTTTAGATTTTTGGGCTAAAATGGTATTTTGGGTATTTGGAGGGTATTGGGGGTTATTTTTGGAAATTTTGGTATATTTGGCTATGGATGATCAAATTGAGTGGTGGGAAATGTTTAAGATTAATTTTAAGGAATTTTGGGTAATTTAGGCAATTTTGCAAATTTTGAGCAATTTCAAGGGCATTTGGTAGGTTTGGTGGGTTTAGGGCCCCAGGGGTCATTAATTGAAATTTGGAAAAAATGAAGAATAATTAGGTGTGAGTGGAATGTGTCCATTTTGGTTGAGTCATGAAGCTATAATAAGCTCATAAGAGCCATGAGAGGATTCATTTTAGGCACTCAATATGTTGTTTCTAACCCTCTTAGCCAGGGGCTTAGGGGTTGAGGTCCATCCATATGAGTTGCCTACAAGAGTCAGGGAGTCAAGTCAGGTAAAAGTGGTTTTAGGATTCTAAATGAGTGTGAGAGTGTGGTGTGTGCAAGCTAGACCTCACCCGACCAGACCATCTAGGGTACTCCTAAGGCCAAAGAGTCCTATAGGAAACTCATCCTTTAAACCTCCACATATTGGTCTTAACCCTCCAAGTGGCCTGGGGGTTTACAATCAAACATGTGGGGTTTGAAGGGAGCCAAGGAGTGTTTGAATTTCTAAGGGGTGGGTCCCATTTCTAGTCCTCTAGGATCGTCGAAGGGAAAACCTATGGCTAGATCCTAAGTACTATGGAGAGAGATAAGATCTCACCAAAAATGAGGTCAACAAATGGACCCCCAATAGTTGTGGTGTGCTAACCAAGCACACTGCGCGTATTGGCGTTGACCGAAGAAATCAAAAAAGGCAACATAAATGTTCAAGTGAAAAACTCAGAACAAAGCATAGAAAATTTCCACTGAGGAGTATCAGGTAAATCTCTAAGGCTGAAGATTCCAGAGCTCTCGCTGGGGAAGAAGAGGTGAATTCCAAATCACAAGATCTGGAGAGGGATATTTAGATTCGTTTTCATTTTCATTTGAAGTTTTAATTTTTGAGTTTGAATTTTCAATTCAAGTTTTAATTTCAATTGAAACTTGATTTAATGGGAATTTTGTTTTAAATTTCATTTGAGATTTAGATTTCAAGGTGAATTTCGTAGAGATTTTGGATTTGAAATGAGAATTGGAACCTAGGTTCCAACCTCGGGATTGCAAAGAGAACTGGAATTTAGGTACCAGCCTCGAGAAGAAGATCATAATTTAGGATGAGAATCAGAATTTAGGTACTAGTCTTGAAAAGGGAGAATTGGAATTTGGTACCAGTCTCGAAAGAGAGAATTGAAATTTAATATCAATCTCGGCAAGAGAGTCAGAATTTGGTACCGACATCGAAAGGAGAGAACTGGAATTTGGTACCAGTCTCAAAAGAGAGAATTGAAATTTAGTATCAATCTCAGAAAGAGAGTCGGAATTTGGTACTGACCTCAAAAGAAGAGAACTGGAATTTGGTATCAGTCTCGAAAGAGAGAATTGAAATTTAGTATCAATCTCGGAAAGAGAGTCGGAATTTGGTACCGACCTCGAAAGGAGAGAACTGGAATTTGGTACCAGTCTCGAAAGAGAGAATTAAAATTTAGTATCAATCTCGGAAAGAGAGTCGGAATTTGGTACCGACCTCGAAAGGAGAGAACTGGAATTTGGTACCAGTCTCAAAAGAGAGAATTGAAATTTAGTATCAATATCAGAAAGAGAGTTGAAATTTGGTACCGACCTCGAAAGGAGAGAACTGGAATTTGGTACCAGTCTCGAAAGAGAGAATTGAAATTTTGTATTAATCTCGGAAAGAGAGTCGAAATTTGGCACCGACCTCGAAAGGTGAGAACTAGAATTTGGTACCAGTCTCGAAGAGAGAATTAAAATTTAGTATCAATCTCGGAAAGAGAGTCGGAATTTGATACTGACCTCGAAAGGAGAGAACTGGAATTTGGTACCAGTCTCGAAAGAGAGAATTGAAATTTAGTATCAACCTCGGAAAGGGAGTTGGAATATAGTACCGACCTCGAAAGGTGAGAACTGGAATTTGGTATCAGTCTCGAAAGAGAGAATTGAAATTTAGTATCAACCTCAAAAAGAGAGTCGGAATTTGGTACCGACCTTGAAAGGAGAGAATTAGAATTTGGTACAAGTCTCGAAAGAAATGGGAATCAGAATTTAGGTACTAATCCCAAAAGTTTGTATTTGATTTGGTTTGGAAGATGTTGTGGAAATTTTAGTTTAGTGGAGGATTGGAATGAGACATGAAAGTGTTTCACGTCCCAAGAGAGTTGATTAAAGTTAGATTGTTTGGCGAAGGATATGAATCCATGCCATCAGAACTAAATCGAAAATTTTATGGTTCTGTGTCAGTAGACTCAGTCGACCTTCTCAAAAGAGGAAAGAGATCGTGGAGAGTCGAAAAGGTTTCAGGATGACGAAAGAGTTTAGAAGTTTGGAATTAAGGTTTGAGTTTTCTGTGGGGAAGAATCAACCCGAAAGAGGATTCAAAAGAGTTTCAAATGGATTTCAATTTGAAGAAGAATTGAAAGATTCAAATCTATGAACTCAGATCGAAATTTAATTCGAGATTTAGGTTCGTTTCGTTTGTTTTGGTGATTCAATTTCATTTTTTTTATTTTTTATTCAGAGTTTGTGTCAATTTGGAGTTTATTTTGACATTTGGATTCTTAAAAGAGTTCTTTATTTATTTTCTTTTCCTTTCATTCTTTGTTCAAAGTTAATTTAACTTAATGGCGTTTTCCAGTCAATTTGCACAAAAGAGATGAAGGCAAAACACGACATGGTCGTTTTCATTTAAATTTGTTGAAAATACATCATACAGCTTGATCCAAAACAAGATGATATATTCCTTGAAAATTCAACATCTCATACAATCCACATAAATGCAAAACAGATTGTGTAAGATTCTTGCATGTTTCTTCCAAAAGCATCTGTTGAAATTCATGTCTGAATAGTGAGATACATGGACAATAATATCACCTTCCAAGCCATCCTTGGCAGTAAATGTCCTTCGTGTGCTATCTTCCATGTAGCTCACAGCTCATAGGGCCAAAGGCTCTCTAACTCTGGATCTGGCTGAAAGTGGAAAGACATTTTTCTATCATCCTTCCTCCTGAAAGTGACGGAGATCCGCTCAACAGGCACTCCTGGAATGCAATGTTTTGATATGTCTGCTCCATTCCCTTTTAATACCAAGATAGAACCTACTCGTAGTGGTATCTCCACCGGCCCTCGGAATTTTCCGGTGCCTGCTATCCGGAGGTCAGATCCAAACATGATGTTGCATTGGTTAACAAAAGACAATGTGCAGAAAGGTCTGACGATGTCATGGTGATCTATATGTGGCGGTATGCAGTCACCCTTCCTGTATATGTTAATGATGCAGCTGTTGGGTATTCTGCAGGCAATACCCTCCATGCCATCATCCTTCTTACCATTCTTTTGATAATTCTTGGCATCAAATCCACCTCACTACGATGGAGTATCCCTGGTGGATTTCCCTTTCTATCCTCGGTGAAGTTGTAGCAACACCTGCACTGGATCGTAACTCTTCCTTTACCTTTCATCCATCTTTGAGGTTCTTAGTAGGTCTTCTCCCCTAAGCGACCAGCTCGGCCCATTTTCTAAGCTTGATGACACAGTCCACAATTTGCTGCTGCTCGCAGTCTGAGAACACATCTGTATGCAGCTGAAGGCCCTCCAGAATGTTGATTCTTTTACCTCGAATTCTCTTAAAATATTCAAAGGTCTTCTTCTCAACCTACTGCAATTTCTCTAGCTCGTACTCCAGGATTATCTGAAGTCCTCAGGGTCTGGTAACATTTTGCAGGATGTACAACTCAACCCCAACACACTCTCCTGCATGTCTCGACTCCTCAGGGATAGTCTCTGTCGGGACATCCTCTGAGCTTGCTTTCGCAACAAGACTCTCCAAAACTAGTGCATTTGTCTGGCATCGTGGCACCAATTCTGTTTCTGCTCTTCTTGGAATTTCTATCATCCTTTCTACTGTTCTTGGAGTTGAATTCCTCCTTTATGGTTCTTGATGAACTGATTTCTTTGAAGTAATTGTATTGATGGTAGCAACTGTCCCTTCATGTTGATCCGCTGCTAGCTTGGTCAGCATTTTGTGAATGCGACAGTTCTTATTTCTTCGTTGAGTAGGAGTGAGAGTAGCTCTCCTTACTTCTTAAATTTCTATGGGCATGGCACTGACAAGCCTGCCCTCTGTTGTAGCAACCACGGACTTAACTTTCTTTTCTTCCCTCGTTGCATGAGCGGCATTTGCTTTTCTTTTCTTGCTGGTGGACTGCTGACTTGGGCCACCCAATTTCATCACTGTCTGGCTGCGGTACTCTTCTCGATCAATCGGGGTCCAATAGGTTTCTTCAAACTGTAGCCCGGTCGGTGTGAAATCAGAGTCGATCTCAATCAAGGCCCCATCCTTCATCTTCTTTTCAACGAGTGTTAGACTCACGCCATTCTTAAAGTTTAGAACCAGCAGCCCGTTCGACATTTCCCTGCGAAAAACAAGGAAAGGATCAGGGGCTGTACTAAGAACAAGAATAATAAGAAAATCATTTATAAATGGAAAATTTTTATTTGTTTCTTTCAAATTTTAATAAGAGTAGGAAAAGATAGGGAAAGATCAGGAGTGAGCTGATTTAAAAGAAAAGATCAAAATTTTTTATTTCACATATTTTCTTTTTAACACATTTTTTTGTTAATGAATTTTTTAATCCTTTTTTTATCACCCATTTTTTATTTTGGGTTCAGACCCCGTTACAAATGACTACTTTACCCGTGCTTCTAGGAATGAGACATCATCAAAGTTCATCCTTCGAAACATCAGGTTGCGTAATACTTCTTCAAATATCGTCCATTAATTGGAAGCATAGGTCGTTCTCCACGGCAATTTACAAGTTGGTAGGAACCTCCAGAGTAGACTGTCTCGACCACGAATGGTCCCTACCAAGTTGGTTCAAATTTACCTCATATTTTGCAGTGTGCATGAATAAGTCTTTTGAGAAACATAACCAAGTCACCAACTGTGATTGTCCTTGGGCGGACCAGTTTATCATGGGCCTGGATCATCTTGGCTTGATACAGTTCCAAATTCTGCTGCGCTGAAAGTAATTGTCCTTCCAAGCTTTCCAATTCTTCTAGTCGTAATTTGGCATTCTCTTCTGTAGTGATCTTGTTTGCAACTGCAATTCTGAGTGACGGAAGCTGCACCTCGAAGGGTAAGAAGGCTTTGGACCCGTACACTAGAGCGTAGGGCATAGACTGAGTAGGAGTTATGAAAGTCGTTCTGTAGGCTCATAAGGATTCTAACAACTTCTCGTGCCAATTTCTTTTGTTGTCGTCCAAAGTTTTCTTTAGAATTTGGACGAGAGCTTTACTAAAAGCCTCAGACAAGCGGTTTGCTCTTGGATAGTAGATTGTTGAATAACACCAATCGATCCCGTGTCTTCTGAAAAAACTGTTGATCCTTGTACTTCTGAATGTGTACCCATTATCTGAAATAATTCTGCATGGTACCCCAAAACGGTAGACGACTTGATTTTTGAAAAATTGTAGCACATGGTGCGCTTTCACTTCTCTGAGTAGTATAGCTTCTACCTATTTGGAAAAGTAATCTGTGGCTACAAGAATAAAGCAATGTCCTCTTGAAGAAGGCAGTTCTATAAGGCCCACGATATCTGTGCCCCAATACTCCAACGGCCACGATGTGATTGTCGGATGCAGCACATTTGGAGGTTGATGTAGAACCACTCCATGCACTTGACATTGGTGACAACTCTTTGCAACTTTCATGCAGTCGGTCATCATTGAGGGCCAGTAGTACCCTAGTCTCTTAATCATCATTTTCATTTTCAGACTCAACTGGTGAGTGCCACAAAGTCCTGAATGCACTTCTTTAACAATTTCATGAGCCTTGGACCCATTCAGGCACCTTAGCCACATCTGGTCGAATGACCTTATGTATAACATATTGTTTATTAATGCATATGAAAGAGTTCTTTTCTTGATTTGATGGGCTAATGACTTATCATCCGGTAGGTTTCCTGTTTGAAGGTAATCGATTAATGGCTGCCGCCAATCTTCTATATTTTCTGTTACTGCTGCAACTATTTTTTCTTCTTTTCCTTCTGATTTAGATATTGCATCCACGTCGAGTCGTGATAGGACCTATCATACCTGAACTGACACTTCAACTGATTCATCTTTTAAGCAGACAAAGTCTTCTGCAAGGCGGGCTAGCGAGTCTGCAAGAGCATTTTCTCTTCTGGGGATCTTGTAGATCGTTACATTCGGAATCTGTTCCAACAACTTCATGGCATACTGAAAGTACTGCTCGAGTCTTGGCTTTAAAATTCTGTACTGTCCTGCGACTTGCTGAATGATCAACTGTGAATCTCCATAGATATTGATATCTATTATACCCATCTAAATGGTCAATTCGAGTCCAGTTATTAGAGCTTCGTATTCTGCTTTATTGTTCGTACATGGTTCTGTTAGATGGTAGGAGTACCTTAACATACCCCGCTCCGATGTTATAAAGATTAGTCCGATTTTGCTTTACTGGGCACTATCATTTACAATTCTTTGTCTTTTTGTGCTGAGGATGCTCCGTCAAAGTACAATTCCCACCGTCGATCATCGGGGTCTTCTAAGATCATTATCTGGTTGTCTGACAAATCGTTGTTAAGAGGTGATTCTGCCGGTAAAGGGTGTGCTGCAAGGAAGTCTACTAGGACTTGTCCTTCTACAGCATGAAGTTGAACGAAAGTTATATTGAATTGCAATAGTATCATCGACCACCTGGCAAGTCTGCCAGAAAGCGTCGGTCAGGTCATCAAATATTGCAATGGATTAACTCTCAAGATAAGGTTGACCTTATGAGAGAGAATGTAATGCCTGAGCTTTTGAGCGGCGAAGATTAGGGCCAAACAATGCTTCTCAATTGAGGGATACTTTACCTCTGCCAGAATCAGACTATGACTTAAGTAGTAAAGAGCATTTTCTTTTCCCTCGTCATTGACTTGGGCTAGCGGGGCTCCAAGGGAGTCATTTAAAGTTGCGGTATAAAGTACTAATGGTCTACTCGAGACTGGGGCTGCTAAGACAGGAGGTGTCATTAAATACTGTTTAATGTCCTCGAAGGCCCGCTGGAATTTCTATTTCTAAATGAATTTGGCGTCCTTTTTATTTAATTCCAAGAAGGGCTGACACCTACCTGACAAATTCGAGATAAAGCGTCAAAGACATGCCAACTTCCCTTGAAAGGATCATAGTTATTTCAAGGTTTTGGGGGGCGGCATTTCTAAGATAGTTTTAATCATTTCTGGATCGATTTCAATTCCACGATGTCGAACAACAAATCCTAAGGATTTCCCAGAGGTAACTCCGAAGGCGCATTTCAAGGGATTCATCTTAATGTTAAATTATCTTAATCGCTCGAAAACAATTCTTAAATCGTACAGGTGATCTTCTTTCAGTTTGCTTTTGATGACTACATCATCCACGTAGCACTCGACTTGGTTGTGAATGAGATCATAAAAAATCCTTATCATTGCTCTTTGATAGGTTGCTCCTGTGTTCTTCAACCCGAAAGGCATTACTGTGTAGCAGTATATTCTGATTGGTGTTCTGAAGCTGTAAGCTTTTCGTCTTCCGGTGCCATCTTGATCTGGTTGTATCCCGACGATCCATCCATGAAAGAGAAGACTTCGTGCGTTGAAGCGATGTCGATCATCAATTCTGGAATTTGTAGTGGAAACTCCTCTTTTGGACATGCTTTATTCAAATCTCTGAAATCTATGCAGATTCTGATCTGTCTATTCTTCTTTCTGAACGGTACCGCATTGGCTAACCAAGTTGGATATTGTTCTTCACGGACAAATTTTGCGTCTCTTAGCTTCTTAACTTCAGCTAGAACTTGTTGTTCAATCTCTAGATGCATTCTTTTGGGAGCTTGTTTGACAGGAACGGCAGTGTGATCCACTCCTAGTTTGTGAACTGCGACTTCTCGAGCTAATCTTGGCATTTCATCATAACTCCAAGCAAAACAGTCTTTAAATTCCATCAGTAGCTTGATCATGTTTTCAGAGTCTTCTTTATTGAGTAAGGAGCTAACAAAGGTCGGCCTAGGCTCTTCGCTAGTACCTAAGTTAACTTCCATTAACTCTTCTATTGTAGATTTAATTTCTTCTTCAAATTCTGGTGGAGCATCTCCAATTGGTAGATCTTCGAGATCTTCTGAAGCTTCCAAGCAGTCTTCATTAGGCTCGCAAGTGACTTCCAAGCAAAATTCTGTATCATCAACTGATGCTACTGTGCCGAATCCGAGACCGTGCTTTGAATTGGGAGGCCGACCGACATTATTCCATAATTTCTCGAAGTGTTGTGATCGACCTTTTATCCATTGTTTAGGTAAGATACCACGTTGAATTAAATTCTGAACACAATGCGAATACCACTCAAAAGGAAATTCCATTAATTCAGATGAAACAACATCTTCAAATTGTACATCATTTTCAGTTTTGGAAGAAGAAGCACCACGATAGAATTTGATTGGCTTAGCACCACCACCATGCACTTCCTTGACCACCATACCCTCAATCTTATTAGGATAGATCGGGGTCAGGGTCATAGTATGTACACAGTGGTTAATCTTCTCGTACATTGATTTGTAATCTTCATTCCTTTCATCTTCGAGAGAGATCTTGAACTGGGATTTTTTTGATTTATTATCACTGCTTCTTTCTTGACTTCTTCTTCTTCGGAACTATTCTCCTAATTAACATTGATGATCGGTTTTTTCTGTTCAACTGTTCCACCGGTTCTTCCACGACCTCGTCCCCGGCCTCGACCTCGGGTGTGAGTTCTGGAGAAACCTTCACCATCTCACCATAAGGGAGTGGTGAGTAACTGTTGAATCAGAATTCCAGGTTCTTTATCATCTCAAACTTCTTTTGCTTCATTTGGTATGGTATTTTTGGAGAAGATTGTCTTCTTTGGAGGCGCATAATAAGCTACATCTTTGTGAATTCCAATTTCATGCACGGAGAACGGTTGCAAATCACCTTTGATACACTGTTCTCCTCCTTCATAATATTTTATGCACTGGTGCAGAGATGACTGTACCATGCGGTTCTCATGGATCCATGACCGACCCAGTAGAGCGTTGAACGATGTCTCAGAATCAATTATGTGAAATTTTGTGGTTGTCTTTGCTAAATCACCGGTCTTCATTAATAGTTTTATCGATACAAGGGCTCTTTCTCCTTTCTGATTGAAGCCTCTTAATAACATTTTGTCTGCTTCAAGTTCGCGAGCATCAATTTTCAAATATGCTAACATCCGAAGATTCATTATTTTGATTGATGCTCCCAGATCGATTAACACCTTGGAGAGCGTAAACTTCCCGATAGTGACTGAGATGTACAATGGTCGATGGAGATCAGTTGTACCAAGTAGTAGATCATTGTCTGTGAATGTAACACCTCGCTGTTCTTTTAACGAGCAAACCTCGTCTAAGGAATTATCGGCCATTTGAGCTAAAAAAATTTCTGGATCAAGTAAGGCCTTGATCAGATTTTCTCTCATCTCCTTTGATAGGATCAGAGAGTCGTAGATGCTCAGTTTGGCTGGTAGCTTCCTAAGATGGGCTAGCACGTTGTAATCCACTTTATTACCAGGCTCTTCAGTCTCTTCCCGAATGGGCAATTCTTCCGCTGGGGTTGGCTCTTCCTGAGCAACCACCTGCTTTCCTTTGTCCTTTGGACTCATTCTCGGGGGTAGAACTTTTCCACTTCTTAGGTTGACTTTAGTTATTTCTTCTGCATCTGGTGCTGCACCTGTCGGTGCCTCCTCTTGAATCAGAATGATTGGCTCTTTTAGAGTTTCTTCGGAATCTGATAACTCCAATTCTATCGTGATTGGAGTTCCTCAGAATTCACAAATGAACTCATTATTTGTGGAGCTCTAGTAGCCATCCTTGTGAACGTCTTCTCCTTCTCTGTGGTCATCGAGGTTTAGTATGATTTGAGAATCGTTATTTATATCAAAAATGAGATCCAGATTAGGTTGGTTGTCGTTAGTTACGTAATCGTTAGAAACAATCAAAACGTAGCCAACACCAAAACTCTTATCATTATAAGATCCCACCGGGGCGAGCAAATAATCATACAAAGTCAGAGGTCCGAAGGATTTCTCCCCCGAATCAAAAACAACCATCCTAGGATAAGCAGCCCCTAATCTACCCTTCGAAGCCTCGGTCTTCTTTTCTTCCACGATCTTCTCCTCCTTCTAGGGCGGTTCTTCAATCGCAAGTGATAGTGCCAGCTCTATAGGTTTCAAACTCTGAGTTAAAGTGCGCACCGAAGAGGTCTGGATGTGATCCAAAATTATCTTCAAAGACTTCTCCCAGACGGTACTCCATCCATCATTGGTCATGTAAGGGTCTATCGGAACAATAGGATCCGTTGAAATAACATTGACGGAACCTCCTTTTTGGGGCTCCTTCATGTATTCCTTCAGGATCATTATGTTCATTTTCCGAAGATTATCATCAAGTCAACTCTTGAAAGTAATGCAATCTTCTATTTTGTGTCCGAGCATCTGGTGGTAGGGACAGTAGTTCGGATGATCCTTCTTGTCGACTTCTTCTGGCCTTTTAGGCTATAGTAGTTGAAAGTCGGGCGTTTTCATTAAACTGCGGACATCCTGGCCACTACCTCAGTCTTGAAAGGGTATTCCTTATTCAAGAGTTCTTTCAGGGCACACTGTGGACAAGGCGGCAGTTGATCATGCTGCCATGATTGATAGCTCAGTCGAGACTGTTGATAGTTTTGTTGAGGTTGCTGATAAATCCGTTGCGGTGGTTGATAACTCTGCTGTGGCCGCTCTAGCTGTATTTGTATTCGCTGCTCACCTTTATCCACTACCGTGACGATCCCGAATTTATTTTTAAATACTTTTACGGGTTCTGCTTATCGGTCTTGTCGACGAAATTCAGCTGTTTTGCCTCCTCCTGCAAGCTCCCGGCCTTGCTAAGAAACTTCTCGAAAGTCTTAATTGTAAATCCTTTAAGGAGAAGTGCTATCGGGCCATGGATACTCTTAAGTAGGATACCGACTGCATGCTGTTCCTGAAGCTGAGGCTCACACTTCATGCTTAAATTCCTCCATCTAAGTATGTAGTACACTAAGGTTTCGTTCGGTTTATGTTGCTCAACCACTAGATCACCAATAGTGATGTGGTGCCGAGCCCCGAAAAACCACTTAACGAAGTGGTTTCCTAATTCTAAAAATGTCTTAACCGAACCATTCGGCAGTTCCGCATACCAATCGAAGGTGATCCATAAAAAAATACCTATTTCTTTATGTCTTAATTCTTATTAATTTCTAAGGATATTATGCTTTAATGAAAGGTATTTTTTGTGTTTTTGGATGTAGGTAATGTAAAAGGTCTAAAAAGGAAAAATGAGCAAAAAGGAGCAAAAATGGAGCAAAATACAAAAAGTATAAAAAATTACGGCCTGGCGCCTAGGCGTCAGACTCGATACAAAAACTGTCAAGTTTTTGACAACGTTTAATCAGTTATTTTGACGGAGTGAGCGGTTATTGGACATTCTAGAAGACTGGAAGTTGTTCCTTGATAATAGGACATGTGATACATTGCATTTGGACGCTCCAAAATGGTTTTAAACGCAAAGAGGTGCGAGCCAAAGTGAAGAGGTGCGAAGAACTGGACGCGGTGTCCGGCGCCTAGGTGCCAGATTCCGGCGCCTAGGCGCCAGACCGACCTTCTAGAAGATTCATTGAATGTGGACATGTTTTGAAGAGGTGCCTCAAGGCAACCCTTGAAGCCTATAAATAGGGGTCCATTTCTTCAGAAAACGTGCCCTTCCCATTGTAACCCTTTCTCTTATCCACTTAAGGATCTCTCATCCTTAGAGAGAGAAATAGAGAGAGAAATTTAGGGCCACTTTTGTTTAGTTTAGTGAGTTTATTTTCAATTTGTTGCATCTAGAGTTCATTACACTATGGAGTCAGTAGGAATCAGAAGATCTATAGAAGAAATATTTGAGATAAGAATTTTTATATTTGATTCAAAGTTTAATTATCATGTTTTGCTATTTATTTTCAATGTGTTCTGAGTAGTTAGTTTACTTTCTTCCTTAAATTATGAAGAGATAGATAAGATAATATAAAGATTCGATGGAGAATTGAAATTCAAAATATTTTCAAAACATTGTGATGACATTAATACCTGATCTTACTTTACTTTTTAAATTGGCCATTTGAATTGTTAAAACCTGTTGAAGAGTTTTGAGACCTTGAAGGAGAATAACTCTTAACTTGTAAATGTCACATGAATCCTTGGGTAGTCGAAGGCCATATGCGGGCTATTTAAGGTGAAGTGCAAATAAATAGGAAGATAAGATTTAAAGGGCGTAGAATTGATAAGTTTTTAAAGTGACAGACTAAATTCTTATAATTTGATTTATAGATTAGGAAAGGGTCACTAGTTGGGCCGACCAAAACCACCCTTGGACATCTAGAAGTGTGAGCCTAGATTAACCCATTCTACTAACAGTACATCCGGACCTATTATGAAAATTAGCCCATGTTCTTTGTGTCTGGATCAAAGGATAAAGAATAAGAATGCTTCTATTTGGCACAATACTATAAATCAAATTCTCCAACGAATATAAAATTATCTTAAAAATCTTAGATTAATTGAAGGAAAGAAAGTTGTTTATTTTATATAGATTTCATAAAATCATTTTCTTATTATTGTTTTCTTTATTTGCATCTAGTAAATTAATAGTAATCTATAATTAAATTAAAAGATAAAATAAAAATATTTATTTTATTTATTTATTTTATTTTATTATTTTTTATTTAGAAAATTTATCACTATAATTCTTCTCCGTGGGATCGATACTGAGGTCTTTGTTTCAAAACCCTATATTACTTGAAACGATACGTATACTTGCGTAGTACCCCTAGTATGTAAAAATATTTTCTAAATTTACATCATATTAATTTTATACACTAGCCGCTATTTATTCAAATTTTTGGCTATCTTTTGGAAGCAAACATTACTGTGTTATTTGCGGTCGGGTCAGAAGGCAAGGCCTGACAGGTTGCTGATGAACTGACGAAAGAGTAAAGCATCGCTCCCACCGGCATTGCAGCAACTAGCATGGAAATGTAAGATATGCTGTCGGGGGTTTACCGTACAGGTATCGAAGCCTTTCAGGTATTGGACGACATCAAATTCTTCAGGGTAAGGTCTACCCGTTTGAATAGATTCTCCACTCTTATACTGAGCTAAGGCTTCTCGAACCTGCTGTTCTACCATGTTTTTAATATATTTCTCAAGAATCATGCTCTGTGTAGAATCCTTCTTCAGTTGTTCATCTCCATTGACGGATGTGATTTCTTTTCCTCCATCTGTGATGTGAATGATCTCTGGGGGTGTTTCTTTTTGAGGTTGAAGCTGACTCTAAAGAGTGGCTAAGGCGGCAGTCATCTCTTCCATCCTCTTTGCAATCTGAGAAATCGTATCATCTTTCTCTTGAAGACGCGCTCTCATTACTTCTGGCTCATCTCTTTCTGAGGCTGACGGAGCTCCTTGCAAAGCTGACAATGCTCGGGTCTGGACCATATTGATCTCAGCACATTCTTCATCCATGAATTCTGATGAATCCACTTCATTTCTCAATTCTTCTCCTCTATTCCTTGCCAACTGTCAGATGTCCGTCCTTAGCTTTCCTATAGCATCCTCAAGTGGTCTTTTCCAAACTGTTTCGCGGTTGTCATGTGATGATTGTTGGACTTCTTTCTCAGGAGTATTCTTTAATGCAGTAGCACTTTCTTCAGATTCTAGCTTCCTGACGAGACTCTTCTTTCCAGAACATTGTGCCAGTATCGGTTCAGCAATAATAGGTTGCCACACCATCCTTCTCACAGTAGAAGGCCTAGGCCCAGATGGTTTGTCTGCTGTACGCTGGTAGGTGGTGTCCTCCCTAATATGGTGACCCGATATTACAACAGCGAACTTCTCTCAATACCTCGTACTTTCTTCCTTGGCCTTTTTGTGGCCGTGACGGGGTCTATTCGTGGTCCAAGGCGGGATTTGACTGGTAGTCATCCCATTCTTTTCAGAATTTCTGATACAGGACATCCTTCTTTCTTAGCTAGCTTCTCCACTATGGCTTGCAGTCGGGTAAGCGACGTAGTGTTGGCCCTCTTTCTCTTGCAGTCACTATAGTATGCAGGTCAGGGTAATGCAGCGGCGATCCTCCAGACATCTTCTGCATCCGATGCATCAAAGAGAGGGCAGAATCTACTTCCTCCCAACATCGGTGAAATTTCAGGTAGTTCTTCTTCTTCCTCAGAAATCTCTTCCAGAAAAGCAACTTCAGCAGCCTTGGCCTTCTCGATCCTCGTGATCTTTCTGCTCCTATTTCTTCTTTGAGTCCAAGTTAAGGGTGCAACTCATGAACTGGACCATATCTCGAAGACAGACGGTATTGTAGCAAAATCTAAACCCTCCATGGTGACAGGATCATCACTGACTTGGACTCATTTCCCTTTCAGTTTGGCAGGAGTTGAGGTCGGTGCTGAGATGACCAGACCGGTGGGGATAGAGATAATAGTCCTCTTATGAATTGCATTATTTCTTTCACCTGGGCCCCTTTGCAGGGGAGGGAACTCTTGATCTGATTTCAGGTTGTTCTCAATTATGGGTTCCTCAGTTTCCACCACTTTTTTCATTAGTGTGAAGAGAGTAACATCGGCGAACTTAATATCCATATTGTCGAACCCTTATCTGAAACAAATGACAGAGTCATTAGGCGACTCATCCTTGTAGACAGCCAAGTCTATCCCATTGTTGAAGAAGAAAATGAGCTTTGGTGCAGACATTTTCTGTAGGGTAGATTCTAAACGCCAGTTCTGATATATGCTTCTTTTTGTCGGGACAAAAAGAGAGGAAATTCTCTAAAAGAGTCCGAACACATCTCTATTTATCTTTTAGTTTTTTTAATTTTATTTACAAGATATTTTTGGATTTTGTTTTATTTGTGTATTTGTGGTTTAACAGAAATTTTAATTATTAAAGAGTTTACTTACTAGAAGGTTTGTTCATTAGGAACAAAACAAATTAAAAAGGGAAAGGTTAAGAGAAAGGTAAGGGACCCAATCCAGAAACTGGAAAGGAAGAGAGAGTCTCACAAGACCTCTCGACCCGAGGAACCGCTCCTAAGCTAACACCTATTGGGGGTCCACCCCACCTCAAAGAGGTAAAAGGATTCTGGAACCTCTCTGTTTAGGGGTGTCTAAACAGTGGCTCCAAAATCTAAGAGAGTTGACTATACTCGTTCAAGACAGAAATGAACGTGGTATTTCAACGGAAAGAATGATAGTTTGATCCACTAGGGATATGGACTCACTACCGATTTTTGAAAGCAAAACAATCCGATCAAAATGGAGAGAGGAACTACTCCTCGACGGAGTCGCCGTGAAATTGTACGACTTATTTTTAAGTTGTGTGTTTTGAAAAGGGGTATATATATATATATATATATATATATATATATATATATATATATAATTTGGGAAGTAGCATTTGATTTTGAAAATAATTTTAAGTTTGAAAATTTTAAGATATGAAATCAAACCGATCTCACATCCTGAATAGTTTATATAAACGAGCACCGCATCACAAACCATGTTTCTATTTTGAGGAATAGACAAACTGCTTGATGATGGGGCTCGATTAAATAAACTAGAAGATTTGTGACATTCGTTTGGTCTGCGAACCAATTTTATAAGCCGACAAGTTCTCCCGCTCAATATGAAGGAATTAAGCAGGGTTTATATTTCCTGGGTTTTTAAAGTTCCCTATAAGGGTAAGCCCCTATAGTTAATTACATCTTAAATGACGGGAATCACTTAAGAAAACTATCGATAATGATCAGTGGTTTTACTCTCAAGAATTTCAAAGTTTAAGGTTTTCAAAGGATTGAATTTTTGAATTTCAAAAGGGATTAGCTTAAATCTAGAACAGTTGATTTCAGGAGTTCAAAGGAAGAGAAGTAGGAGAAGCTGAGGATCCAAGAAGAATCTTAGAAACTTCCTAAATTATCCTATTGTTTGGCTTCAATTTGAAAATTTCTTTCATGTTACAATCCTACCAATTTTAATTAATTAGGACTTATATTTGTATGACATGACCATACAAATAGCCTTGAAGATGTGAGGGTTTATGTCGTACCAAACAACTACCTCGGAATCCTAAGACCAGTTAGGGCTTAATTTGCATAACATGATTATGCAAATGCCTAATGAAAAGCTAAAGATTTATGTTGCAATAAGAAAACTACTTCAAAATCCTATGGCTTGGTTATTTAAATCTAGGAAAGGTTTGGCTGATGTAGATTCCAGTTTTGCTGACGACGAAGCTGTGCTGCCCACTATGCTACAAGCTCCTTGTCGTTGCAGAGGTTTAGTTTTAGAAAGTGAAAATCAGGAGATGAGAGAAGTATTTCGGTTTAGAGAAGTTTTAAGGTTCAAATATCTTAGTGTTTTATTAGGGGAATCTCAAAGTTAGTTATATCAACACCGGTTAAGATTACATGGTTCCATCATTCCGGCACCGTTATTTTCATCATATTCACATAGTCCGAAAGAATTTGCTAAACTCAACTAAATGAGTTCCACACTTTCATTTAGACCGTGGGAAATCCCGTTAGCAACACGTAGGTTACATCATCCAAGGTATTCCCGATCATCCAACGAGATGTTTTAATTTAGTTGTAGTTGTGGTTTTGTTGTTCTGTTTGTGATTAAATTTTGAGTTGTTTTAACTTTTGAATGTTGTGGCGGTGAAATTTATCTTGTGTTGATTTTAGTTTAGTTTTGGGTGGAGTTTTGGTTCATATTTAGGGCAAATTAAGTTAGTGTTTTTTTTGTGGGGATGTTAGGAAGGTTTTAGAAAAGATTTGGGGCTAATTGGAGTTGAGTTGGGTTCATTTGGGCTAAGTTTATGTCATGGGCCAAAATTGGGCTTTTAGGCTTCAAATTGAAATTGGACCCATATGTTGATAAGATTGGGCTTGAATTTGGTTTAAATTGATATTTGGGATATTTAATTGAATTTTAGAACTGAATTGAATCAAAATTGAGGTCAATTGGAGTGATTTGGTTGGACATTGGGCCCACTTAAGTTTAAAAAAATGGTCAAATTGGAGATTTTGGTAAAAGTAGGCTAAATTGATAAAAATTGGCTTATGGTGTAGTTGAACAAAATGAAATTGGGAGTATTTGAGATTTTCTGGAATTTTCTGGGAATTTTTGGAATTTTTTGGATTTTTGGGCTAGAAGGGTATTTTGGGTATTTGGAGGGTATTGGGGGGTATTATTGGAAGTTTTGGTATATTTGGCTATTAATGATCAATTTGAGTGGTGGGAAATGTTTAAGATTAATTTTGAGGAATTTTGGGTAATTTAGGCAATTTTGCAAATTTTGGGTAATTTCAAGGGCATTTGGTAAGTTTGGTGGGTGTAGGGCCCCAGGGGTCAAAAATTGAAATTTGGGAAAAATGAAGAATAATTAGGTGTGAGTGGAATGGAACCATTTTGGTTGAGCCATGAAGCCATATTAAGCTCATAAGAGCCATGAGAGGACTCATTTTAGACACTCAAGATGTTGTTCCTAATCCTCTTAGCTAGGGGCTTAGGGGTTGAGGTCCATCCATATGAATTGCCTACATGAGTTAGGGAGTCAAGTCAGGTAAGAGTGGTTTTAGGATTTGAAATGAGTGTGAGAGTGTGGTGTGTGCAAGCTTGACCTCACCAGACCAGACCATCCAGGGTACTCCTAAGGCCAAAGAGTCCTATAGAAAACTCATCCTTTAAACCTCCACATATTGGTCTTAACCATCCAAGTGGCCCGGGGGTTTATAATCAAACATATGGGGTTTGAAGGGAGCCAAGGAGTGTTTGAATTTCTATGGGGTGGGTCCCATTTCTAGTCCTCTAGGATAGTCGAAGGGAAAACCTATGTCTAGATCCTAAGTACAATGGAGAGAGATCAGACCTCACAAAAAATTAGGTCAATAAGACACCAAGGCACCCTTTGGAAAATTATTAAAAGAAGACTTGAAGATCAAAAGAAGGAGAAGAGTTTTGAAAGGAAGTATTGCTGGGAGAAGTTGGGGAAAAGCTTGAAGTGGTTGAAGGGAGAGAGAAAGAAAGAAAGTCTTCTTCTTGCCATACTTTCCTTACTTTTCCATTTTACTTTATCATAATTTATATTAGATTTTAGGAGAGTGAATCCTTAGAGTTAGGTTCCACCCCCTAAGGAGTCATTTAGTGGAAAGAAAAGTTTCAAAGGAACTTTAAGAGTCTTGTGCAGTGGATTTTCAGATAAGTTTTTATTTTTGTTTTTACATTTTGTTTTAAAGTAAGACTTGTTGTGTTTTCACTATGATCTCTACATTCAAATCAAATTGTATTTGTGTTTTCTCCACGAGTTCTGAGTAGTTTTCTTTATCTTTTTCATTTTAAATGATGAATTAATTAAATTATGGATGGAAGTTGTGTGAAGTATAGATGTTTAATGTTGGAAGAAGTTGTGATGATTCAAGTACTTTGCACTTAATTTACCTCTAGATTTGGCCAATTAAGGTGTTAAAATTTGTTGTGAGAACATGTAAGAACCAAGGCGGTATTGTCTCAATCAACAATTGGAGAGAATTACATGAAATTATATAGCTAAGAATTGTAGTATATATAATTGAGTGCAGATAAATAGGGAGATATGCTTTTGATTGGGTGTAAAATTAGAGGACTTTAGAGTGACAGGCTAAAGCCCCCAATTTTGTTTGATGTTTTAAGTTTTGTTATGAGATGTTAGCCCCCAGGTGGAGGGAGAAGAGGAAACTCAAGAGTGAGAGCAAGTATCTTCCCTGCCTAACCTATATTCAAGATTTCAAAATATCAAATTAACCTATGTTCTTTATAGAACCAAGTAAGGGTAAAGAATATAACTGCTCCTATTTGGCACAACACATTTAGAAACTTTTACAATGAAATTCCATAATCATTACTGATTCATGAAGAGGAAAAAGATATTTTATTCTAATTTGTTTTCATATCATTTAATAGTCTTGATAATCTTAGTTTCTTACATTACTTTTTCTTAAAAATTATTAAAAAGAATTTAAACATTCTATTTATAAAACATAACTTACAAAATTATTTTGAAAAGTAAAAAGTTGTTTTACTGCTTTCTTTAAATTTTTAGAACAATTCGCTATAGGTTCGATATCTCGGGGCTTAATTAGAAAGTCCTATATTACTTGATAAATGATACGTATACTTGCGTAGAATCCCATATTATAAATAATTAAAGTTGATCTCTTATTTGCTTTAGAATCAAGTTTTTGGCACCGTTGTAAAGAAAGAGATATTATTGTTGAGAAGAAATATAAAGTATAATTTCATATATAAAATGTAAACATAAATATTTGAGGATCAAGTTTTTAGCGTCGTGGGGAAATTAATTAAAATATCATTTAAAGAAAATTGAAGAAAAACTAAATTTTTTACTTTTCCTTGCTTTTGTTAGCGTGTTTTATTTTATTTTATAATTATATATGCATAGTTCAAGTTCTGTGGAACTTGTGCCTTTGATTCTAAATTAAAAAGAACTATTAGAAAAATGAGAAAAGAATTAAAAAATATAGAAAAAGATAAAAACATTCAAGAAATGATGAATCAAAATAATTATAATGTTGAAATGCATCAAGAATTTAGACCTTTAAGATATTATGCTAACCTTACAGTAGATGAACTTCATGGTAGTATTCAAAACCCACTATAGTGGCTAATTCATTTGAACTTAAGTCTGCTATTATCTGAATGGTATCTAATAATTAGTTAGGGGGAGCACCAACTGAAGATCCTAATTTACATGCCAATTTTCTAGAATTGTGTGCTACTTTTAAATACGATGATGTTTTAGATGATATTAGTAGACTAAGACTTTTTCCTTTTTCACTGAGGGATAAGGCTAAGATATGGTTAAATTTGTTAGCACCTGGATCTATCAGAACTTGTGGTGAATGAGAGCAAAAATTTTTAGTTAAATATTTTCCACCATCAAAGACTGCGAAGCTTAGATATGATATTACATCTTTTTATCAGTTTGAAGGGGAATATATATATGAACCATGAGAACGATTTAAAGATCATATAAGAAAGTGTCTACATCATTCGATACCAGATTGGTTAATAATTCAAACTTTTACAATAGATTAGTTGGATCTCTTAGATCTATTATCAATGTTGTTGCATGTTCATTGTTGTCTAAACAGTTTACTGTCGCTTATGCTTTAATTAAAGAAATGGCTACTAATAATTTTCAATGGCCTTTTAAAAGGTTAAATCCTAAAGAGGTTGCCAAAATTCATGAAAATGACGCTTTTGCAATGCTAGCAAATCAAGTTGCTGTAATTTCAAGGAAGATAGAGTAATTTGGAATGAATTTTTCTTAGCCAATTTCCATGAGTTAAGAAAATTTGATAGGCCAACTAGTTGATTTTCAAACATCATTAGAAACTTTGAATGCCATAAATAAGCCTAATAACCCAAATTCAAATTATTATAATCCAGGTTGGAAAAACCATCCAAACTTTAATTAGAATATCAATAATCAGTGTGGTAGTAATCAACAATGGGGGAACAACCAAGTAAACCCATTAGGGAGCTGGAACAACAAAGGGAATAATAACTATAGACCAACCTATTCTCCAGGTTTGAACAATACTTCACAATATAAGGAAAAGAAGTTGTCTATAGAAGAAGTGGGCTACAAATGGGGAATCAATTGCATTGTCAAGAAGCTATAGTCGGAAATATTGAGAATCAATTGGGACAAATAATAAATTCATTAAGCAATAAATCACAAGGAACACTTCCTAGTAATACAGAAGTAAATCTAAGAGACAAGAATAAAGAGTAAGTAAAAGCAGTTTAACTAAGAAGTGAAAGAGAGTTAGAAGGTAGAGTTCAAAAAGAGATTTAAGTAGTGAAAGGAGAGATTGAAGAACCAGAGAGTCTAGAGCAATAGGTTCTGCAAATAAGTTCCTCGAATAGTATCTTTGGTTTGTTGCACCGAAGGTCGGAGTCCGACCGGCTTTTGGAAGGGGGTTTTAATCCGTAACAATTTTCCATTAAGTGGCCAAACATTCTACAAGTGTTTACAGAACACCGGTTTAGTTTCCATTAGGATTTTTGCCGTAAACCCTCACCACCTGCCAGAGGTGGTAATCCACAACTCGTCTAACTCAGGAGAGAAACATCTCTCTCAATCAAGACTCTAGCACCATGAATGTTCCCCAAATTAGAAGTGGAGGGGTCAACTTTAAGGGGAGTCCCTAATGCTCTACTAATCCGAAATAGAGCATTAGTGTGGAACAAGTCATCAGTAGATTAGGAAATTTAAACCACATAGGTTTAAGTGGGGTTCTTTAGCCGGATCAAAGCCGTGGTACCATTTGATGAGTTTCATCTCGGGTGTTAGCTATTTGCATAATCTCGCATTCCAATTAATCTTGCATAGTCTTCTTCCCCGGATAATCTGATAAGGAGGTGTCTTCCATCCATCACTCCAAGTTTCCATTGACCCACAAAGGGAATTCGCTCAAAGCAATTCCCGACTAATTCCATCTTAGGGTGGCCATATTGGAATCGACCCACAATGGAGAACTTAATAGCTTCAAGCAAGAGATTCCATTTCCTTAGAAGTGAAAATAATGGTCGGTCTGCCCTCCTTAGAGCCAAGAGGTCTAATGAAGGGGCAATCCGATTTCCCAACATTGCCGCATCATGTAAATTTTGGGGAAAAGCAATTTTTCTCAAGCATTAGTAACAGTGCAAGCCATTACTTAAGTGCACTCGCATAAGAGGTGGATATGTTGATCCCACCTATGACAAGCAGATTTTCGCAGCTGAAATAACATCGGAGGACACAACAAAAGGAGAAGATATCTGGAGGAAAAGGCAAAGAAGTGCCAGTAACCCAACCAATGGAACAAAGAAAAATCAAAAAACTTTGCCCGGAAAGATCGAACCTCTTGAAAGGACCTTACCAACCACCCACCCGCACCTCGTGAAGGCAAACTCGAAGACCAAACAAGACCCCCACCCTTAGAGAAGGCAGCCAACTTGCCCGTACCGCCACCCAGGGAAGCCATCACCAGCCAAACCCTAGCAGAGCAAAGGAGCCAGCCGCCATTTTTATCTCCAGATTGCATAGAGATGTGAACCCAGAGATTATCCCAGAGGATCTGATAAATCCTGCTCAAGGAGACACCTCTACATTACCCCCTGAACTCACAATTAAAGCTCCAAAAGACTCACACAAATCAAGGTATCATCGAGCGGTGTCATTATACCCTCCATAGATATTATATCTACATCCCGTAATAATATTCAAGTCAGCTTAGCGTGAACGAAGGCAAAAAAGAAGAAAAAGGTGCTAGCCGAACTTCAAAATCGACCCAAGGTGGGGAAAGTGTCACTACCCCACTCGATATCGAAGTGGCAGTAACTAGATCTAGATCCAGCATCGCCCCAACTCACTCCCCTCCCCAAGCATAAACCCCCATATGTTTAACTTCTTATGTTGGAATATTAGGGGTGTGGCCCACCCTCATCTCTTAAAAGGCTATTGTATCTCTTTAAGAAACACCAACTCCGGGCATTGTGCTTCTTGAACCATTGGTTCACAAACACAAATCCAAATTATTTTCCAAGTTTGTCAGGCCGTTCCATTTTTACTAACTCTTCCAATAAAATTCGGGTTCTCACAAGCAGAACTCCATTGCAAAGTTATCGTGGACCATCCTCAATTGATTCATTTACATTAGTACAGCTTAATGGTATTTCTTTTGCTACAACTTTTGTTTATGCAAGTCGCACTAAACCGCTAGAAGAGAACTTCGGCAAGAAATCCATCTTATCAGCTCTAGGGAATCTCTTAGCCGGATTGTGGGTGGGGATTTCAACAACATTTCTTCTACTATAGAAAAATCTGTGGCAGTGCCTCCTAATCTCAACCAACTCACCGAGTTTAATGATAACATCCAGAGAGCAAACCTTTTTGATTTGGGGTTTCAAGGGAACCCTTTTACTTGGAGGAGGGGTAAAACTGGGAGAGACTTGATAGATTCTCGGCAAATGATGCTTAGCACCATACTTTTCTTCATACTACCATTTCACATCTAAATTTTGTCGGGTCCGATCACGTACCATTACTTATTTCCATTTCTACTCCCCCCAACCAAACCAGCTTCTCCCCATTTCGCATTCCCCGAACTTCGGTCTTCCCACCCTCAATTTCAATCTATTATCTCTAAGCAAGTGGACCGGTTGTCCCCACTCCAATCCTTTTATTAGACTTCGAATCTTCAACCGAAACCGGCCGCCGTCCTTTCTCACCGGAGTCGGGAGACTATTGGTGACATCACTCATAACATTGTACAAGCCGAGAAGGATCTCTCTTCTTTGGAAGTTGCCGCCCTTATCGATGATACTAAATACCGCCGCATGGTCACCGCTCAAGAACATCTGCTTACTCTTATTGATCGCGGCAGACCAATTCCTGTATGCAAAAGCCGCTACTACTAAATTCAAAGATGGAGATAGGAACACTAAATTCTTTCATGCATGGATAAAATTCAAAAGGAAATGTAATGCTATACATTCCATCTTAAATGACCAAGGCCTTCTACTCAATGAGGAAGCTGCTATCGCTAATGATGCTCGCCAAGTATTACCGTGAACTTCGACTTTTAAACCCGGCAACAGATCTCCTATTGATGATAGCCGTTTAATAAAGAGTTTAATTATACCCAGCCTCTACAATTAGCTGATATTCCCTCTCTCGAGGAAATTTGGGTGGCACTTAACTCTATCGACAGCTCTAAATCTGCCGGTCCCGATGGGTACAAAGGTCGACTTCTATAAAAACCCGGAACACTTGCAAAGCCGAGGTCACCTCCGCTATCCAAAGCTTCTTTTCAGTGTAGGGACATTCCCCAATACTTCCATGCATCTACTATTGTGCTTGTGCCTAAGACCAATGCCCCCAAGTGCCGGAACCACTATAGACCAATTAGCCTAACCATCGTTATCGCAAGGTTATCGACAGAAATCTTAGTCGCGCATTGCAACCTCATCTTGCTCATATTATCGCCCCAACCAATCAGCCTTTTGTTAAAGGCAGCATCTATTGCTGATAATGCCCTCCTCGCTCAAGAACTTTTGTTGGATTTGGACGTACCTTGTAGGGGTGGTAACTCGATTTACAAACTAGACATAAAAAAGGCTTATGATACTATAGATTGGAACTTTATTCTTCGAGTGCCGCATGCTGGAGGCTTTTCCAATACCTTCGTTTACTCATTAAGAGATGGCTTCGTAACAATAACCATTCTATCCTCATTAATGGCAAATGATGGGGTGATTTCGCAGCAACTAGAGGGCTTAAACAAGGTGATCCACTCTCTCCCACTATCTTCATCATTGTTATGGACTATCTCTCAAGGCCGCCGGATACTCAAGTCTCCTCTCACCCTTATGCCCAATTCCACCACAAGTCGGATATTAACATCTCTCACCTTTTATATGCCGATGATTTAATGATTTTCTCCGCAGCTTCTAAAGCCGCTCGTCAATAAGGTGATGCACTCGTCTCAACAAGTTTCAACAGATATCCGGCCTTCATTTCAACAAAAACAAGTGTGAATTGCTTTTCCCCAACCATATCCACCCTAACATTATCCATCGGACCACCGAATTCACTGGCTTTGTCAAAACCAATCTTCCCATAAAATACTTGGGGGTTCTTCTTATCAAAGGCAGATCTAAACAAACCCATTTCGAGGAGATCATCGCTAAGTCGAATACTCAACTCTCTAATTGGTCCAACTCCTTCCTCTCATCCGGTGGCAGAATTACACTCCTAAATAGCATATTAACCTCTTTCCTCGCTTATATCCCGCAGATGGCTTCGCTTAAAGAAAAGTTCCGAGATTCGGATTGAAAGAATATTTAACGCATTTCTATGGTCTCGGTCATAGAAAACGCATTCATTGGCTAGCTGGCAAAGAGTAGCCTTGCCTAAAGTAGCTGGTGGTTTAGGTTTTAAAGGCTTGAAACACCTACAGCAAGTTAATTTCTGTAAGCTATGGATCCATTTCAGGGAGCAGAATTCTCTTTGGGCTCTTTTCTTGAAAGGGAAATATTGTAGAACCACTCATCCCTCAGCCTCTCATATCAAAACAGGTATTTCTAGAATCTGGAAGCATATGCTCATTAACAAGGAAATAGCCGAATCTCTTATTTACCGGGAGTTAGGCAAGGGTGACATCCTCGTTTTGGCAAGATAATTGGTGTCAAAAGGAACTTCGGTTCCCCTACCTAATATTAACAAAGACCAATTCCCTATTTCCCGCCGTTGGGACAACATGAATTGGTCCATTCCTAAACTGAAACAATTACTCGGTCGATTCTGTTGTTGATCGGTGGCTCTTATCCCCTTTGATAGGTATCAACCTCGATAAACTCGTATGGATAAATGGCAAGAATAAGCAAGATTACCAAGCACATTTATTCCACTATCAACTCTTGGAATCAGTGTCAGCTGGGGCAATAGCATATGGAACAAATATCTTACCCCTCTATGTCCTTCCTCATTCGGAGAATTTTCCATGGGCTCCTCCCTACCGATGATATTCTAAAACTCAAAGGTTTGAGAGGCCCTTCTAAATGCCTTCTCCGTGCTGTTAATTCGGAAACTCGAACCATCTTTTCTTTAAATGCCCCTTCTCCCAAGAGGTTTGGTCGAGTCCGATCGGCAAGTTGAAAATTAACCCGCCGTTGTTAGATTGGCATGATTTTAATGATTCCCGGCATTCCCGGCGAAAGTTAAAGCTGGGGAGATCCCTTGTATTGTGGCTTGGTTCATTTGGATGCATAGAAATGGGGTTAAATATGATGGGGTGCTTCATAAAGCTAACTGAGGTAGTTACCCACCGCCTTACTTTTATCTCTAAATTGATCTCTCGTTAAAAATTTTCCAAACATTCTTCGAGCTTCTTTCGTCTACAAATAGACCTATGCTTCACAAAGTTACTAAGATCTTTTGGAAAGCCCCTAGCCCTCCTTTTATTAAAGTCAATACTGATGGTGCTTTCAAGGATAAATTAGCCGGCATTGGAGGCATCTTCGGAGATCATACTTGGAAAGGTTTGCTTTTCTTCCGGTGCTCCCACTACCGCCGATGATCCTTTGGAAGCCGAATCGTCGCTCGTTTTTTGGGCTCTTCACATTGCTACACTCTTTCAATGGTCTTCCATCATTGTGGAGGGAGACTCTTCTACTCTAGTTCAGTACTTTCGTAAAGACCTTTTTCCTCCTCGGCACCATTCCACTTGGGTTTACCAAATCGGATCTTTGTCGCCTCAGCTCATCGTTCAATTTAACTTTATTTTCGCAGAAGGTAACGGACTCGCTAATTGGATTGCTAAAAAGCTTTATCTTCACAAGAGATTATGGTCTCCTCTACTCTACCTCCCCAGCCGCTTTATCTCATCAAGGCCGACTCATTCCAAGCCCCTCACTTCGAATTTTGGAGTGATGTCCCCGCAATTGTTACTCTCCCTACACCCGCTTAAAGCCGTTTATAATTACCGTAGGAGCATTTTGGTGTCTTTTTGGTGTTTACTTGGTTTTTGCTCCTCTTTTACTTAGTCTCTTTTCCTTTTGGTGTGGAGTTGTACTCGGGATCTTCTTCCCTAGGGGATCACCCTTTTGTAACTGCATACTTTTTTATTAACATGTAGGGGGCCAGTGTAGCCTCTTCCCAAAAAAAAAAAAAAAGAGAGATTGAAGAACCAAAAGATGACACATAGAAAGGTTTGGAAAGACCTATTTCTCCACGTAAGATTGATTTAGAAAAGCCAACTCCTCCATTTCCTCAAAGACTTTGATAAAAAAAGTTTGATAATCAATTTTTAAAATTCTTGGAAATATTTAAGAAGCTTACAATTAACATTCCATTAGCTGAAGCCTTAGAACAAATGCCAAGCTATGTGAAATTTATGAAGGATATTCTCAACAAAAAAAAGAAATTTTGAAGATAATGAAACTGTTACACTTACCGAGGAGTGCAGTGCTATAATTCAGAAAAAGCTTCTTGAAAAGCTTAAAGATCCTATTAGTTTTACGATTCCATGTGCGATCGGAGATAGATTTTATGGGAAAGCTTTATGTGATTTAAATGCATGCATTAACCTTATATCATTATCTATATTCAAAAGACTGGGATTAGAAGCAATAACCCTAACTACTGTAACTTTGAAATTAGCGATCATTCGATCACATATCCTAAATGAGTTATAGAAGATGTTTTAGTGAAGGTAGATCAATTTATCTTTTCTATTGATTTCATTATGCCAGATATGGAGGAAGATAAAGACATACCCATAAATTTAGGGAGACCTTTCCTAGCCACAGGCAGAGTAATGATAGATGTGCAAAAATGGGAATTAAATATGCGAGCCAATTACCAAACTATTTCATTAAATATCTCAAAATCAATGTAATATCTTGTCATAGGTAAAGATGATGACTGCTATAGGATGAATGTTATCAGATATCTAAGTGAATTCCATTCCAAATCAACTTATGAACATGTCGGTTGTTAAATTTTTTTTTAATGTTTGAAATTTTTAAAAGGGTTTAAAATATAGTTTTATAAAATAGAATTTTGATTTAGTTTAATATATATGGATTTTTGAAAATAATATTTTAATTTTGAAGAATACGAAATGAAACTGATTTCATATAAACGTTAGTTTAGATAGTGAAGCACTTCATCACAAGACACGTACCTATCCCGAAGAATAGTTACATTGCTTGGGGTGATGCTTGATCAAATAAACTAAAGAATTAATTACATCCATTTGGTCTGCAAACCATTGTTGACCGACAATTTCCCCTATCTAATATGAAGGAATTAGATAGCTTTTATATTAATATGGGGTCTTTAAGTTTCCTATAAGAGCAATCCCCTATAGTTAATTACATATTGGATAACCGAATTCACCTAAGAAAACTCTTGATATAGATTAGGAAATATTTATATTCATGACTTCCAAAGGTAAGGCTTCAAAGAAAATGTGATAGTCGAAAATTCAATAGAAAAATGGCTCAAGTTTTGGCACATTTCATTTTATCAGAATCCAAAGGAGAAAAGGCTAGAGGAAGGACATGGATTCAAGGAAAATCTTGATGTATTCCTGAAGTATCCTATGGTTTAGCTTTGATTAGGATATTTATTTGGTGTTTCAACCTATCAATTTTATTATTTAGGACATATATTCACTTGGTACTGATCATGCGAATGGCCTAGAAGATAGGAAGATTTATGTCATACCTGATGACAACCTTGGAATCCTAAGACGGGTTAGGGCTTATGTTGCACAACATGGTTATGCAAGGGTCTAAAAAAAGTTGAGGATTTATACCGTACTAAGCAGGCTACCTTGAAGTCCTATGGCTTGTTTGTTTATTTCTAAGGAATTTTGCTATTGAAGATGGCCGTGCTGCCCACCATGCATGCTCTGAGCTCCTCGTTGTAGCATGTTTAGTTTAAAGAAGTGTCAATTGAAGAAAAAAGAGAAGTATCATGTTTTAGAATTATTTAAATTGAGGTGTCTTAATATTTTATTAAGGGAACATTAAAGTTGATTATAGCGACACCGGTTAAGATCCCATAGTTCCATCATCCTGACACCACTATTTTCATCGGATTCACTAAGTCTAAATGATTTTACTAAACTCAACTGAATGAGTTCCATACTTTCATTTAGACCGTGGGAACCCCCGTTAGCAACACGTAGGTTACCTTCTCCGAGGGATTCCCGATCATCCAACGAGACATTTTAATTTAGTTGCAATTGTGATTTTTGTTTTGTTTGTGATTAAATTTTGAGTTGTTTTATATTTTAAATGTTGTGGCAGTGAATTTTATCTTTTCTTGATTTTTTTAATTTTGATCTTGGTTTTATGGCTATCCTAAAAGGTTTTAGTTGTCATGCAGAGTGACATTGTTATTTAGCATGCAAGTTTACAAGGAAATAAAGTGCAGTAGAGTAAAGGTAAGTAAATTACAATAAAATAAAAGCATACCTGGTAGGTCTTCGCGTCATCTCCACATGAAACTTTAGTATTCTTACAATAAACATTTATAATTTACAGTAAAGTAAAACTTATGGATATGTTCGTCATAAGCTTACAAAGTCATAGGTCATAAACTGGTGAGTCCTATTCGTTCATCTGAGAGATATTTTTCATTTAATAAATATAATAGGTGCAGTGGTCCTACAATGTGTCGAGAAGACTTGTGAAAAGATTCAGGAGAGGCCCAGATATTTCACAATACTTTTAAGCTTCCTTGAGGCCTTTATGGACTTATCATAGTTATTAAATGATTTATCTATTTCATACCCTTATGCTCAGAGAGCCAATGTTTTAGTCATCGTAAAAGGCGGGTTAGTTATCATTTGGTACTTTACTTAGGAATTATGTGGGTGGGCCTTTAGAGGTAAACTTAAATTATAAAAGAATTTATCAAATTTTGATGGGCTTGTAATGTTTCAAAAGTAGTTTAAAATTAACTATGTTTTCTTTTCTAATTCTTATTAGTTAATTCCTTTGATTAAGCCTAGCTCACTACTAAAACCTTAAGATTTTAATAGGTATTTTTATCTATTTAGAAAAGGAAGTTAAATGACCTTCGTGATTATGATTCTTATCAAAACATTGAATTATTGTTTAAACATCAAATGAAGGGGTATTAAATTAGTGGAATATTAACTTCCAAAATCAACCCCTAACCTTAGGACTCTTTTATATATTTAATTTTGATGTGACAAAATTGCAGTGAGTTTTTACCATTTATCCCTTAATATTTCAAACATCTAATCATAATAATTAAGGTCATTTATTGCCCTTTTCCAATTTTGATTAAGCCTAAATATTGATTAAGGAAAAATTATCCAAAGTTACAATTTTACCCCTAAAGGCCTTTATCGCTACATAATTCATTAAATTTAGCTCAAATGACTTTAAAATTTTTACGTAACCTCATGTATTGGTTAATTAAAACATTAAAGGTGAAAATGTGATTTTTTCAAATTTTAATTTAATTTATATATTTATTTTAATGCAAAAATAGGGGATTTCAATGAAAATTCAATAACTTGTCCAAAAAAAAACATTTAACTTTGAAATGTTTATTGGAGGTAGACCTAGACCAGAACACAACGTGAACCAAATTTCATGATTTTTTGAGTTTTAATTTAATTATTAGAAATATTTTAAGTTATGGAGTTTTAATTAATTATAAAATATTTTAAAAGTTGAAAATTCAATTTTATATTTTTCATAAGTCCCTCTGAGGTCATGGAACCCAGAGAAATAAAGTTCATATTTTTCTGGTTTTATTTTAATTATTAGAATTATTTTAGTGGAAAAATAAGAAAATTCATTTTTAGCCTTTTAAAAATTAATTTAAGCCTATAAAAACATTGAGGCTTAGGAAAATTATGTGGATGGTTATTAAATGATTAGGAGACAAATGAGATAATTTAGTGATTTTTATTATTTTTGTGATTTTTATTATTTTTAATTATTTAAATATTTAAAATATGGTTTAAAATAAAAATTTTATTAGAAATAAAATTTTATATTTAGAAAATTTATCTAATCATAGAAAACTCCCAAAATCAATTTGGTGAATTTTTAGTTGTATTTTAATTATTAAAATTAATTTAATGTTCAAAATTATCATTTCAATTAGAAAATTCATTTAGGTGACCAAATGAACTCCAAATGCCATGAAATTTTTATGGGGAGTTCTTTGACCTTTAAAGTTTAGCGGAATATTGTTTTTAAGCCATTTTTATTTATATGTAATCCAATTAATTGTTATTTGATATTTAAGCCTTAATTACCATTAGAGTTATTTTTCCTAAGGTCCTCTAGTCCTAGGAAACCTACCATAATTTTTTTGGAATTTTCTAATCAACATGCTAATTACTAGAAATAATTTATCAAAACAAATGCAAAAACTTAGAAAATATAGATCTCTTCATAGAGGTCTCCTCTGACCTTGGAAAAATTAGTGAAGATCCCCCATGACAGAGGCTATAACATGCTAAAATGGTAAGCCATGTTGAAATGTCCTAATGCATGGAGAATTAAAATACTACAAAGGGTATTTAATTAATTAAAAATTAGACATGCATCAAATAAATTTCAAACCATTTCCACATTATTCTCCTCTGTTCACTGAGTAAGATGGTATTTTTATTTTATTTTTATGATTTTTCTACACCAAGTTATGAATTTTTGTATATTAAGTGATTTAAATAATTAAGAAAATCCATATTTTCCTACATAACCAGCTCAGCGGTGCGTCATCCTACGGCGAATCGAAGTCCTACACGGTGCGCTCCTATTTGATGCCACCAGCTGACTAGGATGCCACACGGACCGCTGTTCCAATCCATCTCCTCGTCCGGCGCGATTAGAGCCATCCAAAAGAAACACACGAGATCCAATGGCTGCCCGTCTTCATCCTTGTCTGGGGTGATCCCATGACCGTCCACACTAAAAACCTAATTTCTTGAGCTATACTCAACTAAATCACTTTGGGTTTGATCCTATGGACTCTTCTAAGCATAACGAACATATCCATATGTCTAAGCATGGTTTAAATTAACCCTAATTACATGGAGAATTTAGAGAATCTCGGGAAGAAGGAGAGGTCAATACCTTGGCTCTGAGAAGTGAAGCTTCGATCAGAGCAATTCTACATCTTTGTTGGAGTCCCAGGAGCTCAAGAATGAAGCCTCTTACCCAGGTGAATCGCCTAGGTATGAAAGCGAGTAGAGCCAATTTGGAGCTTTGACGGGAAGTCCCTGTTGGAGTGGCCTGGTGACGGGGCTTTCAGTGTGGAACTTCTTCTCTTGCTCTGGGGACGGTGTGTGTGAGTTTAATTTGACTTTGATGGAGTTTTGGGAGATGCCCTATTTTGGAGTCAAAATTAAGCTCAAAAATTGAGCTTAGACAGAGGATTTGGGGACTTAAAAATGGTGGGGACTGGCTTCTCTGTGTTGTGGGAAGGATTTGTAGTGATTTGGGCAGTTTTGTTAAGGTCTGGTTCAACGAATCTTTTGGCTGTAAAGGGTGGTGTATTAAATAGCCATGGTTGAGTGGCTGCTAGGGCTCCAATTCAGGTGCGATGCACTGCTTAGGTGGAGTGAAGAGGAGCTCCAATGTCAATTTTGGGCTGAGTTGGCCATAGGGTGGAGTTTGGGTTTGGCCAAGTGTGAGGTGGCTCTCGGTTTGGGCTCCTCCAGTGACTAGGCCGGCCGGCCAGGCCAGGGGAGGTGGCCAGTGGGTCAGGTGAGCCAGTGGGCAGGCCATCATGGGGTGAGCTTAAGTGGTTAATGCATTATGGAAAATCCCCCTTAGATTTAACCATTTAAAGTAGGAGATCCCATAATTTTGGGACCTTTGACCATGGCTCCACTATGGTGGGGTAGGTGGATCTATCCGGTCCCTAGGGTCAACTTTGTGGCTGTGGAGGGGTTGGTTTGGTCACATTTGGCTCAATTTGATTAAATTTGGTCATGGGTTCATTTGGGTCACCTTTGGTCTAAATTGGGCTAACTTGGGTTTGATCTTTAATTGAGCCCAAGTGATTGAGCAATATTGTGTATATGATTGCCATAAATGGTTTAGATAAGGATGGAGTGGCTTTGGATTGGTTTGAGGGATCAATTTGGCTTAATTTGAGATTTTAGTCATCTTGGGACAAGTTGGGTTAACTTGGGTTTAGGTTAGGCTAAGGTTGGGTCCAAGGCTAATTAAAGGTTCCAAATGGTCTAGGGGATGTCATAAAGAGTTCCCAACATCAATTAGGTGGAAATTTTGAGAGTAGAGCAACCAATTTGAGAGAATTTTGGCATATGGCATGTTTTGGTCAAAATTTGTGGTTTGGACTTTAAGTGGTTTGGGTGAGACTTGGGCTCAAATTAGGGGTAATTTATGGTTCAATTCAGTTTAGGGGAGTGTCATAGGAAGTTTAGAATTCAAATTGGGGAGAAATTGATTGGTGTTATGTCAATTTGGAGGATTTAGGTCACTTAGGCAAAATTGGGGCTTTTGGATTTTAAGTGGAATTGAGCTCAAATGTGGGTCAAATTTAGCTTGCATTTAATTTAGATTGACATTGGATATGTTGAATTAGAGTTTTCACTTGAAATTAGGCAAGAGTGGAGTAAATTGGGTAGACATTGGGTTCAATTTGGACACTTTTGGGTTAAATGGGTTAAATTGGGAATTTTGGTTAAATTAGGATAAATTGGCCAAATTGGGTCATATGATAGTTGAGATAAATGAAATTGGGAATATTTGGGAAGTTTTTGGAATTTATGAGAATTTTTTATTTTTTTGGAATTTTGGGCTAAGAGGGGCATTTTGGTCATTTTAGGGATCTTTTGGAAAATTTGGTAATTTTAGGTAATTTTGATTAATTTGAGTGGTAAGGAGTATTTTGGAATGATTTTTAAAGAATTATGGGTAATCTGGGTGATTTTGGAAATTTTGGGGAATTTTAGGGTTTTGGGGGTATTTTGGGTATTTTGGGGCAAAGAGGTCATAAATTTGAAGTTTTTTGAAAAATTGGGATTGGTTGAAAGTGAGTAATATGAAATTGTTTAGGTTGAGCCATGGACCAAGGGTCACCCTCATTTGGTCCTCTATGTGTTGGTACTAGCCAAACCCTAGCCTGAGGCTAAGGGCTTGGGAAAACCACTTACATGAATTTCCAAAGAGTTAGGGGATCAAAGGTTATGTGGCTTGTTTAGGGTTGTGAGTATGTAGTGTAAGTGTGGTGTAGGCTATAAACCTCTCAGGGTAGATCCTAAGGTCTGACCACTTATAGGAGACTTCCCCTAGGCTTTCTTATGCTTGGTCTCCTCCTCCCAAAAGCTGCAGGTTAGGCCTTAAGCATATGAAAACTCCCAGTAAAGGAGAAAAGTTTGAATTTCTAAGGGGGATGGCTCCATGGTCAGTCTTCTAAGAAAGTCACCAGAAGAGTCCTATGGCTAGATTCTAGGCTATTTTAAAGACAAACTAGACCTCAACTAAAAGTGATGTCAACAAATGGACCCCTAACAGGTGTGGTGTGTTGGGCAAGCACACTGCACGTATTGGTGTTGACCGATGAGATCAATAAAACCAACAAAACTATCTGAGTCAAAGCTCAAGACAAATACAAAATTTAGTGAGGAAGTTTCCACTGGGGATTTATTTAGTTGAAACCTTTAAGTCCAGGGAACTCCTGCTGGGGAAGGAAAATGGAATACCTTCATGAGAGGAGCTATGGATTTCAAGCCTCCAAACTCTGAAAGAGTTCAAACCGAATCTATTTAAAGTTGGAATTTGGATTTCATTTCAATTTAAAATTTGAGTTTGAATTTTAATTTAATTTTGAGTATTAAATTTTAATTTTAAGTTTCATGGAATTTTACGAAAATTTCAGAATTTGTGGAATTTTAAATTTAAAAATTTAAATCTTGTGGGAAATTTTGAGTTAGAAGTGAGTGCAAAGGGGCAAATTGAAATTTTAGTACCGATCTCTGAAGGTGGGAGTCAGAATTTAGGTACTGATTGATGCATGACTCAGTCTAACGGGGCTTTATATATACTTTCAAATGTAAGAATTCGATACCACTGCTAGAAGATTTAATCACAGACAGCGGCGCCAAAAACTTGACGTGATTTTACTTATGAAAGAATTTATGAATTTATATTTAGATTTTTATAATTTGTAAAATTAACAATTTCAAACGCAAGAATACGTATCGTATCAAGTAATACAGGGCTCTAGTAGAGTCCTGATTATCGATCGCACAGAGAAGATTTTTAGAATATTAAGTAATATTTTTTGATTTTTAAAATTAAATGTAATTATTATTTTTATTTCTTTTTAAAGTTTTGAATTTAGTTTTAATGAATTTTGTACTAAATGTAAGCAAGCAACACTAAAATAAATATTAATGCGGGTATAAATAAAACAACTTTCTCCTTTTCAACTAATCCAAGATTTTTAGAATATTTATCATTTGTGGAGAATTTAGATTATGGTATTTTGCCAAATAGAAGCATTCATATTCTTTATCCTTTGGTCTAGGAATAAAGGACATTGACTAATCTATAGATCAGTTCAGGATGTTTTATTAGTAGAATGGGTTAATCTAGGCTCACACTACTAGATGTCCAAGGGTGGCTATGATCGGCCCTACCAGTGACCCGCTCCATTTCTATAAATCAAATTATTAGAATTTAGTATGTCACTCTAAAACTAATTAATTCTACGCCCAATAAATCATATATTCCTATTTATTTGCACTTCAACTTGAATAACCCACATAAATCCTTCGACTACACAAGGATTCATGTGATATCTATTAGTTAAGAACTTATCTCCGGATATGTCTCAAAAATCTTCAACAGGTTTTAACAATTTAAATGACCAGTTTAAAAAGTAAACTATGATCAGGTATTAATATAATCACAATTTTTATATATATTTTAAGTTAAATTCTCCAACAAAGTTTAATTATCTTATTATCTTTTCATAGTTGAAAGGAGAAAGAAAACTAACTACTCAGAACACATTGAATTCACACTACAAAACATATTGATAAAACTTTGAACCAAGTTACAAATATTTATCTGGAATGTTCCTTCAAGTGATCCGCTGACTCCAACTGACTTCAATGCAATGATGAAAGACTTTAACAGTAATAACACTAATAATCTCACACTTAACACTCAAAATAAACTAAAATTAAACTCACTAAATAATAAAGAAGGTGGCTCCCTAAAATGATTGGATGACTATATATTGCTTGGGGACTAAAGGATGCTAGAAGGGGTGAAAGGGGCGATTTTCTCTGTAGAATGGGGTCATATTTATAGAGCTCTGAATTTGACCAGGGGTTGCTTAAGGCACCTCTTCAAAATTCATCCAAATACAATGTATCTTCTAGAAGATAACTGTCATGCCTAGGCGCCGGACTCCGTGACCAGGTCTTCGCACCTCTTCACTTTGGGTCACACCTCTTCTCTATTAAAAATGTTTCCCTGCATCCAGATGCATTGTATCACATGTCTTATATATCAAGAGTAACTTCCAGTCTTCTAGAAGCTCTAATAACTACTTAACATCTTAAAAAAAAATACCGAAAGTAGTCAAAAATCTTGTCTGCGTCTGTATCGAACTGCCACTTAGGCGCCGGATTCTGTGCCTAGGCGCCAGGCCTACAATTTTGACAACTTTGCTCTATTAGCTCCATTATTGCTCCTTTTTGCTCATTTTTCCTTCTTGAATTCTTTTTTTTTGTCACCTACATCCAAAAACATAAAAATTTCATTAAAGCATAATATCCTTAAGAATTGAATCATAAATAAGGCATAAAAATGGGTATTTTTAAAGTGGATCAAATTCCCCCAAACATAAACGTTACTTGTCCTCAAGTAACCCTTTTAATTACATAAAATATATAACATTTGGAATGAATTTTTAAATACTTAAGATTTCTTTTAATTTTTGGTTTTATAAAAGTTTTAGCAAATCATCAACTAAATTTCACTAATTAAGTTTAATTTTAATAATTTAAAGAATATTTAACTACCAAAACATAAGACTTCCAATTTTTCATTTATTTCAAGAATAATTGTAGTTTATCATATTATGGTCACATAGAATATTTACAAGAAAAAGATTTTCATGGAACATTTTTCTAGTAAAAATAATTGTACATAAAAATTAAGTTAAAAATGTAATTGGTTTTCTTTCTATAAGATAATTCAAGTGAAGCCAATTTTTAATTAATAATTTCCTCAAGCTTCTCCTCACTTTTCTTTTTTTTTTCTTTTCTTTTCTTTTGATTTGTTTTTCAATCCTATATATTTTCTTTTTCTTTTCAGAGATTGTTTTTCAATCATTTTCTTTTTCTTTCTTTTTCTCTTTCAAGTGAGGATTACTATTTTAGGATAACCTGTTAATAATTTTGAACTTCAGTATCCTTAACTTTTATTTAAAAACTTATACATTTTTTTACTTAATAAATATGTCATTATTAATAAGTATTTTTCAAAAATTATTGCAATCTTTTCTTTTTCAGGTAATAATCTTGATTCATTAGTATTTCTAAAATACAATTTTTTAACTATAAATAGGAAAATTCTTAATCTTATTATTCTTTAAGTTAAATAATTCTATTCTTAAAATCAATCAAAATTATTGAAATTTTGGTTAAGTTTACTAAATTATTTATAAATTCCAAAAAAATTTAAGTAATCTTAAATAGACTTTTCATTCCTTATGTTATGTTAATATTTTTTTAAAAGAAAATATTAGTTCATTAAGTACAAATAATATTTAAATTTTAAAAATGTTTTCTCTTCCCCCAAACTTCAGCTTTAGTATATAAATGAATCATAAAATTTTCTAAAGCTTGAGAGAAAGAAATAAATAGGAATTTATTTAGGTACTGTGATAATATAGTAAGGAAAAACTCATTTTTAATCCTACACACGCTTTAATAGGAATATAACATAAATAATTAAGCATATATAGAAAAGTTTGCAGAGCAGGAGTTAATTTTTAAATTTTTTTTAATTAAAACATGAAAAATTACTAGCTATTCATGAATGCTAAATAGTAGGCTGAAAAAATAAACATTTATCATAGAAGATAAAAATTTATCTATATTTCAGTCTTAAACACATAACACAACAGATGCTTTAAAACAATCTCAATATCAAAAGTTCACACAAATTTACTTAAGCAAATCGACACTAACAAACAACAATACATTCACACTAATCAGTACTAACAAACAAGAAATAAACTAAAAATAGAATCACACATCTCAAGAGGTAAATCTGGCTACTAATCACTGTTTGTAGCCTCGTCATCGTCATCTCCAAAAGAAAAGTCCATATCCTTCGGATCAACATACGGTGAAAATCTAGGACAGGTAGGAAACTAAACATCATGCTCACCCTTCAGGAATCTAACTAAAGACTCAAAATACTCAGGATCATAATCACTCTTCCTTTGGGTGTACTCAGAAAGATGATCGATCTTCTTATCGATCGTATCTACTCTACAATGAGTTAGAAATAACTCATTCTTCTACTCCATAAACTGATCATGCATGGACTCCCATAAACTAGATGGTGGCTCAGCATTAGAAGTAGAAGCTCTACCAGAAGTAGGTAATGAACAAGAAGGTGCATTAGAACTCTTACCTCGATGTCGATCATAGATACTGACGCTTTCTCTTCCTATGGGCTTTGTAGACTTGAGCTTTTCCTCAGAAGCTCAGCAACTACTCTAGCACTTTCACAGAGAGAATATATCAAAGATGGAAATCCAAGTCCAACAGAAGTGCTAGAATGAGCAGTGGCCTCTACGGAATCATAAATGATACTTCCTATATCAATCGGCTTACTGTGCTGAATGTAATAGTTGAGGATAGCTCTATCCTTGGTAACCTCGCTTAAATGATTGGATGGAAGGAGACGAGCAGAAATAATGTAGTGACATGCCTTTGAAACACCATTAAGCTTAGAAGATGAAAAATTTACCCTTTTTCCGTTCCAAATCTTCCAAGCTCCAGTACCATCAGTCAGGTAAGCAATAATCATATCTAAATCTCCCTCAGATGGAGATAATCTAGAGTAATAACACTCAATGTTCTGTGGCAGGCCGTAGAAAATGTTGATACTCTCAGGAGTGAATCCTACTCCAACTCCTCTAATGAAAATCTCGTACTCTTCAACATCCATGAAATTGACATAAAACTCTCTAATCACAGGGATAACAACAACAACAGTAAAATAGCAGAATCGTTGCCAGTTGAGAGCAATGATCGTTTCCTCAATTCTTCCTCCCATATTGTAAGAACTTCGTTATGAGATAAACTTCCGAGTCATAGCAAAATCATTGTAACAAAAATGTGCAGCGACAGTGACAAACTTGCTACGATCAAAATTTTCTCATTCCTTTCCTTACTTAGATTTGGGTGCCATCTAAACGTGAAATAAAAACACAATATAAATTCATAGGTTCAAAGAAAATATACTAATTTAAGCTTTTCAAACTTGAAAGAGCTTAAAAATCCATGGATTTAACTCTAAAAATCAAATTGTTTCTCAAAATTTCAGTTTTCTTCAATGTGAACAAAATCCATGTTGAAAATAAAAAATAATTGTTTAGAATGTTGATCTTAGCTTAGGATGAAGAAATTGAGTGATTTCAAGCTTAAAAACTTGAAAAATCTGGCCTCAAATAGGATCTCAAGGGTCTCTTTTAGCGAAAACTAGAGGAAAGGGAAGCTTAGGCTCCAAAAATGGCGTGGGGTTATTTAAGAAGATGAAGTTTCGGGTTCAGGCCGAACCGGTGCCTAGGCGCCGAATTCTGGCGCCTAGGCGCCAGACTCACCTTTCCAAAAATTCGATTTAAATTTTATATTTTCCACAAAAACTTGTCAAATTTGACTCCTAATCAATCTTATAAGAGTATTAATCCAATTTATATCCTCCAAACATTTCCACAATCAATTTAAAATGATAACTAAGATCCACATTTCAAAAACGAAATTTAACTAAACTCTTCAGTTCCAATTCATAATTTTCATTCCAAACTCAATGAATTCCATAACTAGACTATAACAAGGTTTATCATTCTATAAACAACACAAACAACATAAATTCAAAGCAAATTCCAAATCCAACAACATACATTAAACACTAAAGCAAACACACACAAATTAGATAATCGACACACTAGAACTTGACTCAATCACACCTAGAACACATAAGAGATCTATTCACCACCAATTTTCAATTTCCATCTCTTTCGCAATGAAGTTTGCTAGGACTGCCGAGATAGAAAACCAACGCCCTTAGAAATTCCAAAGCCGTCTTTTCATCGATCCACTTGTTCTTCACGTACATTGCTACTTGAGCGTCTTGATAGGTCGTCATATGATCAAATTGAAGTTCTTTTGCCATTCCATGTGTTCAATTTGATGGTACATTTCATGCAAATGATTCCCAATGCTGTGAAGTTCCACTTCAATCTTTTCCAAACGACTAAACAATCTCTTCATACTAACATCAATAAAACAATTAAAATAAGGTTGAGGATCTTTGGAGATTTGTCTCTTACCTCATTTCCATGATTTCCTCGATCCAGTGCTCCCATACTCTTCTTAACTCCTCCAAAATAGATTGCTATGGTCGAAATTAAGGTTTCTATGTCATTGGGGACGAAGATAGGTCAATATATAGGGAGATTTCGTGTGAAAAACTGAAGAATTTTGGTTTTTACACTACCTGTAACTGTGGCTTTTAAGTGCCGGAATCTGGTGTCTAGGAACCAGATCATCGATAGGCGCAGGTTATTCTGGCGCTTAGGCGCCAAATTTTAGCGCCTAGACACCGGAACCTCAAACGACTCCAATTGGCCTATCGTCAAATTTTCAAAGTTTCAGTCTTAAAAATAGGTCTAATAAAAGGGTGTGATACACATACAAACACGATTAAGATAGATTCAAATCACAAACAATCACACTGATAATAAATGGGTTGCCTCCCACAAAGCGCTTGGTTTAACGTCGTCAGCCCGACCTAATTAATTAAATTAATCGGGTAGACTCAGTTTGTAAGCCTCTTTGTAATTTGGTTTCATTTCTCCCATATAAGGCTTCAGTCTTAATCTGTTAACTTTAAATACTTTTCCAGTTTTGGGATCTTTAATATCCACAGCTCCATAAGGGTACACTTTCTCAATTATAAATGGTCCCATCCATTTAGATCTTAATTTTCTAGGTAAATGTTTTAAAAGAGCATTAAATAATATTACTTCTTGTCCAGGCTCAAACATTTTCCTTCAAATCTTTTTGTCATGCAATTTCTTTATTCTTTCCTTATAAATCTTTGCATTCTCATAGGACTCACTGCTTATCTCTTCCATTTCATTCTGTTGTAATAATCGTTTCTCTCTTGCAGCATTGAAATCGTAATTGAACTCCTTTATTGCCCAGTAAGCTTTATGTTTCAGTTCATCAGGTAAGTGACATTGTTTACCATAAACTAACCGATAAGGTGACATTCCGATAGGTGTTTTATAAGCTGTTCTATAAGCCCATAATGCAGAATCAAGTCTATCAACCCAGTCAGTTCTTTTAGGATTAACAGTCTTCTCTAATATTCTTTTAATTTCTTTGTTTGATACTTCAGTCATTCCACTTGTTTGAGGGTGATAAGAAGTTGCAATTCTATGTTTAATTCCGAAATTTTCCAATAATGATTGAATTCTTATATTTTTGAAATGACTTCCCTCATCTGTGATAATTACCCTGGGCATTCCAAATCTTGTAAAAATCATCTTGTTTAAAAATTTTGAAACACTTTTGGAATCACAGTTAGGTAAAGCTACAACTTTGATCCACTTTGAAACATAATCAACTGCTAATAAAATATAAATTATTCCAGATGTTAGTACGAAAGGTCCCATAAAGTCTAAACCCCATACATCAAAAGTTTCAATTTCTAATATAAAGTTTAGGGTCATTTCAACTTTTTTGGATATATTCCCCATTCTTTGACATCGATCACAAGTTTTCACATAATGTCCAACATCTTTGAATAAAGTAGGCCAATAAAATCCAGAATTTAAAATTTTAAATGCAGTTTTATCCACTCCAAAGTGTCCTCCAAATTCAGAATCGTGACATTTTTGAATAATTGCAAAAGTTTCTTCATAAGGTACACATCTTTGAATCACAGAATCTCTTCCTATTTTAAATAAATATGGATCTTCCCAAAAATATGATTTACAATCATCCTTGAATTTCTTAATATATTTGTTATTCAACCCATATGGTAAAATATTGCTAACTAAATAGTTAACTATATCTACATATCAAGGCATTTGTAATCCTTGAATGACATATAATTTTTCATCATGGATTTTCTCATTTATTTTTTCTTCATAAATCTTCTCACTATTATTTTTGATTCTTGATAAATGATCAGCAAATTGGTTGTTAGTTCCATTTCTGTTCACAATCTCAAAATCAAATTCTTGTAAAAGTAAAACCCGTATGATAAATTTAGGTTTAGCATCTTTTTTAGACATTAAATACTTAATAGCAGAATGATTAGTATGTACGATACATTTTGTTCCAAGAAGATATGGTCTGAATTTATCAAAGGCATATACTATTTCTAAAAGTTCTTTTTCAGTAGTAGTGTAATTTATTTGAGTTTCTTTAAGAGTTTTGCTAGCATAGTATATAACTTTGAAAATTTTCTCATATTTTTGTCCCAATACAGCTCCTACTGCATAATCACTCGCATCACATATTAATTCAAAAGGTTTACTCCAATCAGGTGCAATAATAACTTGTGCAGTGATTAATTTTTCTTTTAAAATATTGAACGCATTCTGACAATCTTCATTAAATTTGAATTTAGCTTCTTTTTCCAATAAATAACAAAGAGGTTTAGAAATTTTAGAAAAATCCTTTATATATCTCCTATAAAATCCAGCATGACCCAGAAAACTTCTCACGTCAGTAACGGTAGTAGGTGGTTGAAGTTCAACAATAATTTTTACTTTTGCCTGATCAACTTCCATCCCTATTTGTGAAATTTTATGTTCAAGTACAATTCCTTCTGTAACCATCAATTGACTGTTTTCCTTTTTTAGAACTAAATTTGTTTCTTCACATCTCTTCAAAACTTTCGTTATATTTTCCAAGCAAGATTCAAAAGAGGTTCCAAATACTGAAAAATTGTCCATAAATACTTCAATTCCTTTATCAATTAAGTCACAGAATATTTACATCATACATCTTTGAAAAGTTGCAGGTGCATTGCATAAACCGAAAGACATTCTTCTAAAGGCAAATGTTCCATAAGAACTTGTAAATGTTGTTTTCTCTTGGTCCTCAGGAGCAACAAGTAATTGATGATAACCAGAATATCCAACCTGAAAATAGAAATATGAGTGTCTAGATAATTTATCCAACATCTGATCCAAGAAAGGTAAAGGAAAATGATCCTTTCTAGTGGCGTTGTTTAATTTTCGATAATCAATGCAAGTTCGCCATCCAGTAACTTGTCTTGTTGGGATTAATTCATTTTTTTCATTAACAATGACAGTTACTCCTCCTTTCTTCGGAACACAATAAATAGGGCTCACCAATTGGCTATCCGAAATAGGATAATTAATTCCAGCATCTAACCATTTCAAAATCTCTTTCTTTACAACCTCTTTCATAATTGGGTTCAATCTTCTTTAAGGTTCAATAGTGGGTTTACAATTTTCTTCCATTAAAATCCTATGCATATAGATTGAAGGGCTTATTCCTTTATATCTGCAATAGTCCAACCAAAAGCTTTCTTATAAATCTTCAGAACTCCTATTAATTTTTCTTCTTGATCTTTACTCAATTCCGAAGATATAATTATAGGTAAAGTTAATGAATTTCCAAGAAATGCATACTTTAAATGTGCAGGTAACATTTTTAATTCCAGTTCAAGGTCTTTTTCAATTGAGGGTAAAATTATATCATTTTAGTTGTGTCTAAAATTTCCCAGTTTTCATGAATATAATGAGTTTCTTCAGATAATTTTTCTTTATTTACTTTTTCAATTTCTTCAGTTAATGACTCATTATGTAACATAGATTCATCATTTTTATCTTCAAAAATGACCTTAAATTTTTCTTGATAATGTTTTTCAATTATATAATAAAAAATATCCATTCGATAGCATTTTTCTTTATCAGGACATCTCATTGATTTCAGAACATTAAATGTTATCTCTTGATCATTAACTCTCATCATTAATTCTCCTTTTTACACATCAATCATAACACGCCCAGTAGCTAGGAAAGGTCTTCCTAAAATAATAGGTATTTCTTTATCTTCTTCCATATCTAGCATAATGAAATCTACAGGAAAGATAAATTTATCTACTTTAACAAGAACATCCTCTATAACTCCTTTAGGATAAGTGATAGATCGATCAACTAACTGAAGGGTTACAGTGGTGGGAGAATCTCTTATAAATCTAACCTTCGAAAGATTGAAAATCGCATGAGATTAATACTTGCTCCTAAATCACATAAAGCTTTTCCACAAAATTTTTCTCCAATAGCACATGGTATAGTGAAACATCCAAGATCTTTAAGTTTCTCAGGTAGTTTCTTCTAAATTATTGCAATACATTCTTCACTTAATGCAACAGTTTCATAAGCTTCAAATTTTATTTTCTTACTTAAAATATCCTTCATAAATTTTGCATAGCTTGGCATTTGTTCCAACGCTTGAGCAAAAGAAATGTTGATGGTAAGTTTATTAAAAATCTCAAAGAACTTAGAAAATTGACGGTCAAGCTTCTGCAGTTTTATTCTTTGAGGAAAAGGTGGTGGTGGTCTATCAACTTCCACTTCAATAGGAATTACATTCTGATCTTTACTTGGAGAAAGAGTATCTTTAGGTTTTTTCAATTTCTTCTACCTCTCTCTCTTTTTCAATTTCATTCTGAATTTTCTCTTTTAATTCCTTTCCACTTCTAAGTTGTACAGCTTTTGCTTGTTCATGTTCTTTCCCAGTTTCTTTAGGATTAATTTTGACATTGCTAGGTAGTGTTCCTTGAGGTCTGTAATTAATAAAATTAGCAATTTGACCCATCTGATTCTCAATATTACGAATAGCAGTGTTTTGACTTTGTAGCTGATTACCTAGTTACAAGATCAGTTCTTCTATAGATAACTTTCTCTGCTGATTTTTAAAACCAGGAGAGTAAGTTGGTCTAAGGTTTGAATTTCCTTTATTATTCCAGTTTGGATTAACTTGATTATTACTCCATTGTTGATATCAATTATTCCAATTAAAATTAGGATGATTTTTCCAACCAGGATTATAATAATTAGAATAAGGGTTATTAGATTTATTTGCAATAGCTTGCAAAGTTTCCATTGTTTGAGAATCATCATTATTTGCAGAATTATCATCACTTACATGCGATATATTAATAGCAAAATTATCTAATTTCTTATATGTCACAGGCACTTGTGAAGCTAAAATAGAAAATGCATCTTTATCTTGAATACTTGCCATTCTTTTAGGATTAACCCTTTTAGAAGGCCGTTGAAAATTATTATTAGCCATTTCTTAAATTAAAGTATAAGCTTCTTCAAATGTCTTAGCCATTAAAGAACCACCAGCAGCAGCATCAATAATAGATCTAAGTGATTCAATAAGTCTATTAAAAATGTTTGAATAATTAACCAATTTGGCAAAGCATGATGAGGACATTTTCATAATAGTTCTTTAAATCTTTCCCAAGCTTCATAAATTGTTTCTCAATCAAATTATGTAAATGAAGTTATATCATTTCTTAATTTAGCAATTTTAGAAGGAGGAAAATTTTTAGCAAGGAATTTTTGTGTCATATCTGCCAAAGTTTTAATAGAACAAGCCGCTAATGAATTAAGCCACATCTTTGCTTTATCTTTTAAGGAAAAAGGAAAGAGTCTAAGCCTAATAGCATCATCAGAAACACAATTATATTTAAAGGTAGCACAACGTTCTAAGAAACTAGCAAGGTGTAAATTTGGATCCTCATTAGGTGTTCCTCCAAATTGGTTATTCTGAACCATTTGAATAATATGAGGTTTAAGCTCAAAAGAATTAGCATCTACAGCTGGCATTTGAATACTAATATGAAGTTCATCAGCTGTTGCATAATCCCTTAATGGTTTATAAACATTTTGTTCATTGATTTCTATTAGATTTTGATTATTGTTATGTAAGTTAGTCATTTCCTGATATTTTTGAATTTGTTTATTTTGTTTTCCTTTTTTTTAATTCTTTTAACTGTTCTTTCAAATTCAAAATAAAAAAGTAATAATCCTTCAGATCCAGAACTACGCAGAAAATTAAAATCATTTTGGTATTTTTATTTATATATATATATTATGTTTTATATTTTAAAAGAAATAAAGTGTATAAATTATATTTAATTTGAAAAATGTCTTTTTAACTTTCTTACTTATTTTCCTTATCTTCCCCGGCAACGGCGCCAAAAACTTGATGCGTGACTCAGCCTAACGAGGCTTTATATATACTTTCAAATGCAAGAATTTAATACCACTGCTAGAAGATTTAATCATTGACAGCGGCGACAAAAACTTGATGTGATTTTACATATAAAAGAATTTATGAATTTATATTTAGATTTTTGTAATTTGTAAAAGTCACAATTACAAACGTAAGTATACATATCGTATCAAGTAATACATGGCTCTAGTGGAGTCCTGGTTTTCGATCCCATAGGTAAGATTTTTAGAATATTAAATAATATTTTTAGATTTTTCAAATTAAAAGTAAATATTATTTTTATTTATTTTTAAAGTTTTGATTTTAGATTTAATGAATTTTATACTAAATGTAAGTAAGCAACACTAAAATAAATATTAATGCAGGTATAAATAAAATAACTTTCTCCTTTTCAACTAATCAAAGATTTTTAGAATAATTATCATTTGTGGAGATCTTAGATTATGGTATTGTGCCAAATAGAGGCATTCCTATTCTTTACCCTTTGGTCTAGGCATAAAGGACATTAACTAATCTATAGATCGGTTCAAGATGTTTTATTAGTAGAATGGGTTAATCTAAGCTCACACTACTAGATGTCCAAGGGTGGCTATGGTCAGCTCTACCGATGACTCCGTTCCCTTTCTATAAATCAAATTATTAGAATTTAGTACGTCACTCAAAAAACTAATTAATTCTGCGCCCAATAAATCATATCTTTTTATTTATTTGCACTTCACCTTGAATAACCTGCATAAAGCCTTCGACTACCTAAGGATTCATGTGATATTAACTAGTTAAGAACTCATCTCCAGATAGGTCTCAAAATTCTTCAACAGGTTTTAACAATTTAAATGGCCAGTTTAAAAAGTAAACTAAGATCAGGTCTTAATATCATCACAATTTTAATAAATATTTTAAGTTAAATTTTCCAACAAAGTTTAATTATCTTATTATCTTTTCATAGTTGAAAGGAGAAAAAAAACTAACTACTCAGAACACATTGAATTCACACTACAAAACATATTTATAAAACTTTGAACCAAGTTACAAATACTTATCTGGAATGTTCCTTCAAGTGATTCGCTGACTCCTACTGACTTCAATGCAATGATGAAATACTTTAACGACAACAACACCAATAATCTTACACTTAACACTCAAAATAAACTAAAAATAAACTCACTAAATAATAAAGAAGGTGGCTCCCTAAAATGATTTGATGGCTATATAGTGCTTGGGGATTAAAGGATGCTAGAAGGGGTGAAAGGGGCGATTTTCTCTGTAGAATGGGCTCCTATTTATAGAGCTCTGAATTTGACCAGGGGTTGCTTAAGGCACCTCTTCAAAATTCATCAAAATACAATGTATTTTCTAGAAGGTAACTTTCGCGCCTAGGTGCCGGGATCTGGCGCCTAGGTGCCCGGATCTGGCGCCTAGGCGCTGGACTCCGTGACCAGGTCTTGACACCTCTTCACTTGGGTCACACCTCTTCACCATTAAAACTATTTCCCTACGTCCAGATTCTTTGTATCACATGTCCTATATATTAGGAGTAACTTCCAGTCTTCTAGAAGCTCTAATAACCGCTTAACTCTGTCAAAATAACTCCCCAAAGTCGTCAAAAATCTTGTCTGTATCTGTATCGAACTGGCGCTTAGGCGCCTAGGCGCCAGGCCTACAATTCCAACAACTTTGTTTTTTTAGAACCAATTTTGCCCCTTTTTTCTCATTTTCCTTCTTGAAATATTTTTTTATCACCTACATCAAAAAACATAAAAATACTTTTCATTAAAGCATAATATCCTTAAGAATTAAATTGTAAATAAGGCATTAAAATGGGTATTTTTAAAGTGGATCACTGATCCTGAAGGATAAAAAATGGATATTAGGTACCAGTCTCAGAAATTAGAATCAGAATTTCGGTACCGACCTCAGGACTTCATGAGTGTGGGAAAATTTTCTAGGAAGGGCGATGAAAAATTAGGGAATTTTAGGGGAATCAGAGGACTAAGCTCCGTTCCCGAAATTTCATGGAAGGCGGAAAGTTTCTCGGTTGGGATGTAGAAATATAGGGAATTTTGGGGGAATCAGACGACTAAGCTCCATTTCTGGAATTTCATGGAAGGCGAAAAATTTCTAAGATAGGCTGTGGAGATACAGAAAATTTTGGAAGAAATCAGACAACTAAGCTCCATTCCCGGAATTTTATGGAAGGAGAAAAAATTCACGGATAGGAAATGGAAAATATAGAAAATTTTGGGGGAGTTGGACGACTAAGCTCTGTTATAGGAATTTCATGGATGGTGGAAAATTTCTCGGATAGGATGTGAAAATATAGGGAATTTCGGGAGAAATCGGATGACTAAGCTCTGTTCCCGGAATTTCATGAAGGCAGAAAATTTCTCGAATAAGATATGGAAATATAGGGAATTTTTGGGAAATCAGACGACAAAGCACTGTTCCAGGTATTTCATGGAGGACAGAAAATTTGTTGGATAGGATGCAGAAAATTAGGGAATTTTGGGGGAATTGGACGAGTAAGCTCCGTTACCGAAATTTCATGGAGGGCGAGAAATATCTCAGATAGAAAAGGGAAAGTTTGGGAATTTTGAGGGAAATCATACGACTAAGCTCTGTTCCTGGAATTTCATGGAAGACAAAAAATTTCTCGGATTGGAAATGGAAAATATAGGGAATTTTTGGGGAATCAGACGACTAAACCCCATTCCCGAAATTTCATGAAAGGCGGAAAATTTCTCGGATAGGAAATGGAAAATTAGGGAATTTTGAAGGGAAACAGACGATTAAGCTCCGTTCCCAGAATTTCATGGAAGGCAGAAAATTTCTCGGATAGGAAATGAAAAATTAAGGAATTTTGAAGGAATCTTGGGGAGAAAAGCTCAAGGACTCTCTTTGGCCCAAGGGGTAACAGGAGGGACTCAGAACTCAAGTACTTATCCTAAAATTTCATTTGAGGGGATTTGGTAAAGTTGGTATTGACTTTTAGAGAAAGCAAATTTGGTGCAATTCGGCCATGATCGGTAGCCATTTTAAGATTTGCAGAATTTCATGATATTTCAAATTTGTGAGAAGTGGCGCTGTGTGAAAAGTGCCAAATTTTGCAGAGTGCCCACAAAAGCGAAGGATTTCAAGATGAGTGCAAGGACTCAAATAGAGAGAGAGAGAGAGAGAGAGAGTATTATCATTTGTTTGTTTTCAATTCATTATTTTTTTCTTTCAATTTGTTTTTTTTATTTCATTTTGTTTCATTTAATTTCATTTGATTTAAATTTTGAGTTCATTTAAATTTCTTTTCATTTCACTTGACCTAAGTTTAGAGTTCATTTCGATTTTAATTTTATCTTTTTATTTTGCATCATTCTTTTGTTTTTTTCATTTGGAAGCAACACATGGTTCTACGGATTTCATTTGTCGCATTAAAAAAACATTTCTAGAAACAAAAATCTTCATTAATTTTTTTGAAAGTAGTACAACTGATCATATGCTGACAAGCATCCAAAAATAGATTATGTGTAAATAACTGAACATAACTAACATGTCAGATTGTCTGGCTGCTGCAAAAGTAGTGAGAACAACTGACATGACCCTTTGTGAGGGGTAGTAAATTTCTGCCGCCTGAGGATGAGCTAGCCTGCCAAGGTTACACTCTGGAACAAAAGTTTCCTCGTAAACACCCGGAGGTATTGCCGTCACAGTGGCAAAAGAAGAAGGTTCTCCAATTCTGCATCCGGCTCGTAGTAAAAACACACTTTATCTTCTTCCATTCTTCTGAAGGTGACTGACAACATTTTTCTTATAACTTCTGGGATTCAGTGTTTTGGCAAATCCACTCCATTTCCTTTTAATACCAGTTTTGATCCGACTGGTAAGGGAATTTTAACAAAACCTGAGAATTCTCTTGGTCTGACAATCTGCATTTCTCGTTCAAACAAAATATTGATTTCACTTATAAAAGAGACCATACATAAGGGTCTCACAAATTCATGGTGGTCGATATGAGGTGGTATACAATCCCCATCCTGATAAATATTTATGATGCAGTTGTTAGGAATACATTTTTACAGGTAACACGTGCCACTCGACCATCCTCTTTATCATCTTCTTGATTTGCAACAACATCAGATCCACGTCCATTCTATAAGATCCCAGGGGGATTAATCGCCTTATCGATCTTTAGCAAAGTTATAACAGCAGCCACACTAAATAGTGACTCTAACTTTCCTCTTTTCCATTTTGATGGCTCTGTATATGTTCTTGGCCTCATGCAACCCACTCTGCCCAAAGTCTGAAGAGCATCAATGCAATATAGAATTCCTTCTTCATCTTTCTTTGAGAATACGTCGGTGTATAACTCGAGTTCTTTCAAGATATTGACAACTTTTCTTTGTAGTTCTTCATAGTGTTGAAATTCCTTTCTTCTAATTCTTCTGATTTTTGCCATCACATAGTCTGGAACTCCTCGCAGAGATGGCGGCGGTAGGATAAGTTGTGGTACATACAGCTCTACATCAGGATACTCCCTGCTCCTGAGTAGCATTGAGGCAGCTGCATATGCCTCAAATGTACCATACTCCTCTAGCTATAAAACGTGACATTCTGGGCACTCTGAAAATGCTCCTGTCACTGAAGGCAGTCTGGGTAAACCCGAGTTGCAAGTCAGACACCCAGTCAAGATTTCTTCCATCAGATCCAATGTCGGCACGGAACCTATGCAGTTTCTGGCTTAGTATCGGTGTGCAGTGCACTGTCGTCGATTTCTTTTATTTTAGGATCATAGGTATCTTCTGGATTTGGTGGTATCCCGGTGGCTAGCTTCCAAGCTTATCTCCTCTCCATCCTATCTAAAAGGAGACACTTGTGGTGATTTGCATTTCTTCTTTTAGTGTGTGACAATGACGCATATGGAACTCTTTCAACTAAAGCAACAACAAGATCAGCCTTTGGAGTAGTGATCATAGATGAGACCTGACTGTGTCTCGTGGTGAGGAGGCGTGAGTCAACGAACCCTCCAGTACCTCCATATTCTGATATTTGTCCGGTCTCTTTACGATCAATCTTCTTCATTAACTACATATATGTAGTCTTCTTTTGTGTGTTTCTTTTCAAGATGCGAATTCCAAGCCGTATTTGGAAGCTGATCCAAGAAAAAATACCTATTTTTATGTCTTGATTTTTATTAAATTTTAAGGATATTATGCTTTAATGAAAGGTATTTTTGTGTTTTTGGATGTAGGTGATACAAAAATGTTCAAGAAGGAGAAAAATATGAAAAAGGAGCAAAAAGGAGCCAAAATAGAGCCAAAATGCAAAATTGTCAAAATTACTGGCCTGGCGCCTAGGTACCAGAGTCCGGCGCCTAGGTGCCAGAGTCCGGCGCCTAAGCGCCAGCTCGATACAGAAAACTGTTAAGTTTTTGATGACTTTGGGTATTTATTTTGACGGTGTGAGAGGTTATTGGACCTTCTAGAAGACTGGAAGTTGTTCCTAGTTTATAGGACATGTGATACAATGTATTTGGATGCTTCAAAACGGTTTTAACCGCGAAGAGGTGCGATCCAAAGTGAAGAGGTGCGAAGAACTGGACGCGGTGTCCGGCGCCTAGGAACCAGATTCCGGCGCCTAGGCGCCAGACACACCTTCTAGAAGATTCATTGAATGTGGACACATTTTGAAGAGGTGCCTTGAGGCAACCCTTGAAGCCTATAAATAGGAGGGTATTCCTTTAGAGAAAAACACCCCATCTGCCCCATCTACCCCCCTATCTAGAGTCCAACCTAGAGAGAGAATTAGAGAGATCATATTAGGGCCACCTTTTAACTTTCCTTCATAAATTAGTGAGTTTATTTTAGAGTTTGTATTTAGAGTTTGAAAGAGTTGGTGCATCTGTAGTTCATTACGCTGTGGAGTCAGTAGGAATTAGAAGTTCAGTAGGAGAAACATCTAAGATAAGTATTTTTATTTTGATTCAAAGTTTATTTATTATGTTTTGTAATCTAATTTCAATGCGTTCTGAGTAGTTACTTTACTTTCTCATTTGAATTATGAAAAGATAAATAAGATAATACAAAATTCTTCAGAGAATTAAAAATCATATATTTTTAAAACATTGTGATGATATTAATACCGGTTCTTAATTTACTATTTAAATTGGCCATTTAAATTATTAAAACCCGTTGAAGAGTTTTGAGACCTAGAAGGAGATGAATTCTTAACTTGTAGATATCACATGAATCCTTGGGTAGTCGAAGGCCTTGTGCGGGTTATTCAAGGTGAAGTGCAAATAAATAGGAAGAGGTTATCTATTGGGCGTAGAATTGATAAGTTTTTAGAGTGACAGACTTAAATCTTATGATTTGGTTTATAGAAAAGGAAAGGGTCACTAGTAGGGCCGACCATAGCCACCCTTGGACAACTAGTAGTGTGAGCCTAGATTAACCCATTCTACTAACAATACATCCAGACCTGATCTATAGGCTAGCCAATGTTCTTTGCACCTGGATTAAAGGGTAAAGAATATGAATGTTTCTATTTGGCACAATACCATAAATTTATATTCTCCGCGAATATTATCATTATCTTAGAAAATCTTGGAATAATTGAAAGGGAGAAAGTTGCTTTCTTATTGCTAATTGCATCTATTATTTTATTTATGCTTTATTATTGCATCTAGTAAATTAAAGATATTTTATTTTTTATTATAAAAAAATACTTTAAAATAAAAATATTTAAAGATCTATAACTCTCTCATCGTGGGAACGATACTGGGGTCTTTGTTTCAAAACCCTATGTTACTTGATACGATACGTATACTTGCATAGTACCCCTAGTGTGTAAAATATTTTCCATAAAATTATATTTATATACACTAGCCACTATTATTATTTATAACATATATTTTTGAAAGCATTAATTAGTACGTTGATCTTCAGAGGACTTCGGGTCAAGTTTTTGGCGCCGTTGCCGGGAAAGAGGATTTTAGTATGCATATATTTATATTGGGTCAAGTTTTTGGCGCCGTTGCCGGGGAGAGCAGAGGCAAGCTTTTAGATTTTTAGTATTTTTTATTTTATTCATTTTTCTTTATTATTAAAAAACATATATATAATAATAATATTTATTTTAATTCTTGCTAATTGACTTTTTATGCGTAGTTCTGGATCTGAAGGATTTTTACCTTTAGATTCTGAATTAGAAAGAACTGTTAGAAGAATTAAAAAGGAAAACAAATTAAAAAATTTCAAGAAATGACTAATTTACATAACAATTTACAAAAACCAATTGAAATTAATGATAAAAATGTTCATAAACCATTAAGGGATTATGCTAACCCTACAGTTGATGAACTTCATAGTAGTATTCAAATACCCATTGTAGATGCTAATACTTTTGAGCTTAAACCGTCTATTATTCAAATGGTTCAAAACAATCAATTTAGTGGAACTCCAAATGAGGATCCAGATTTTCACCTTGCTAGTTTTTTAGAACTTTGTGCTACCTTTAAATATAACTATGTTTCTGATGATGCTATTAGGCTTAAACTCTTTCCTTTTTCTTTAAGAGATAAAGCAAAGATGTGGCTGAACTCATTAGCAACAGGTTCTATTAAAACATGGGCTCAAATGGCACAAAAATTCATTGCTAAATATTTTCCTCCTTCTAAAACTACTAAATTAAGAAATGATATTACTTCATTTAGTCAATTTGACTGGGAGACAATTTATGAAACTTTGGAAAGATTTAAAGAATTATTAAGAAAATGTCCTCATCATGCTTTACCAGATTGGTTTATTATTCAAACATTTTATAATGGATTAAATGGATCTTTAAAATCAATTATTGAAGCTACTGCTGGAGGTTCTTTAATGTCTAAATCATTTGAAGAAGCTTACACTTTAATTGAAGAAATAACTAACAATAATTTTTAATGGCCTTCTGAAAGGATTAATCCTAAAAGAATGGTAAGTATTCATGATAATGAAGCCTTTTCTATTTTAGCTTCACAAGTAGCAGCAATGTTTAAGAAATTAGATAGTTTTGCTATTAATATATCACATAATAACTCTGCTAATATTGAAGATTCTCAAACTATTGAAACTTTACAAGCTATTGCTAGTAAAAATAATCCTGAATCAAATTATTATAATCCTGGATGGAAAAATCATCCTAATTTTAACTGGAATAATTCACAACAATGGGGTAATAATCAATCTCATCCCACTGGAAATTGGAATAATCAAGTTAATTCAAACTATAAACCACCTGGATTTACAATCAACAGAAAAAGTTATCTATAGAAGAATTAATTCTACAACTAAGTAATCAATTACAAAATCAAAATACTGTTATTCGTAATATTGAGAATCAAATGAGACAAATCACTAATTTAATTAATTATAGACCCCCAGGAACACTTCCTAGTAATGTTGAAATCAATCCAAAAGAAACTCGGAAAAGAACATGAACATGTTAAAGTCTGTACAACTTAGAAGTGGAAAGGAATTAAAAGAAAGAATGCGTAATGAAATTGAAAATGAGATTGAGGTCGAAGAGATCGAAAAATCTAAAGAAACTCCTTCTCCTAATAAAGATCAAAATGATATTTCTATTAATATGGAAGTTGAAAAACTACCACCACATTTTCCTCAAAGACTTAAACAACAGAAGCTTGATCATCAATTTTCCAAGTTCTCTGAATTTTTTTAGAAACTTACTATATACATACCTTTTGCTGAAGCTTTGGAACAGATGCCAACTTATGCAAAATTTATGAAAGATATTTTAAGTAACAAACGAAGATTTGAAGCTTTTGAAACTGTTGCATTAAGTGAAGAATGTAGTGCAATAATTCAAAAGAAATTACCTCAAAAACTTAAAGATCCTGGAAGTTTTACTATACCTTGTGCTATTGGAGAAAAGTTTTGTGGAAACGCTTTATGCGATTTAGGAGAAAGTATTAATCTCAAGCCATCTTCTATTTTTTGAAGGTTGAATTTAGGAGAGATTACTCCCACCACTGTAACCCTTCAGTTAGCTGATAGATCTATCACTTACTCTAAAGGAGTTATAGAGGATGTTCTTGTTAAAGTAGATAAATTTATCTTCCCTGTAGATTTCATTGTACTTGATAAGATACAGAAATACCTATTATTTTAGGGAGACCTTTTCTAGCGACCGGACGAGCTATGATTGATGTGTAAAAAGGAGAAATAACCATGAGAGTTAATGATCAAGAGATTAAATTTAATGTCCTTAAATCAATGAAGTACCTTGACAAAGAAAAATGTTATCAAATGGATATAATTGATTATTTGATTGAGAAACATTATCAAGAAAAATGTAAAGTCATTTATGAAGAAAAATTTGAATTATTAACCGATGAAGATGAAGAACTAAAAGAAGAGGAAACTCATTATATTAAAGATAATTGGGAAACTTTGGACATAACTCAAAATGATATACTTTTACCCTCAATTAAAAAAGCCCCTGAACTGGAATTAAAAATGTTACCTTTACTTTTAAAGTATGCATTTCTGGGAAATTCATTAACTTTACCGGTTATTATTTCTTCTGAGCTAAGTAAAGATCAAGAAGAAAAATTGACAGGAGTGTTAAAGAATTATAAGAAAGTAGATGGACAATTGCTGACATAAGAGGAATAAGCCCGTCCATTTGTATGCATAGAATTTTAATGGAAGAAAATTTTAAACCTACTATTGAATCGCAAAGAAGATTAAATCCTATCATGAAAGAGGTTGTTAAAAAAGAAATTGTTAAATGGTTAGATGCTGGTATTATTTATTTTATTTTGGATAGCCAATGGGTAAGTCCTATTCATTGTGTTCCAAAGAAAGGAGGAGTAACTGTCATTGTCAATGAAAAAAATGAACTAATTCCTACAAGACAAGTTATTGGATGGTGAATTTGCATTGAATATAGGAAATTAAATGACGCGACTAGAAAAGATCATTTTCCTTTACCTTTTTTGGATCAAATGCTTGATAAATTAGTTGGACACTCATATTTCTATTTTCTGGATGGATATTCTGGTTATCATCAATTACCTATCGCTTCTGAGGACCAAGAGAAAACAACATTTACAAGTCCTTATGGTGCATTTGCCTTTAGAAGAATGCCTTTTGGTTTATGTAATGCACCTACAACTTTTCAAAGATGTATGATGTCAATATTTGTGATTTGATTGATAAATGAATTGAAATATTCATGGAAGATTTTTCAGTTTTTGAAACTTCTTTTGAATCTTGTTTGGAAAATATTTCCAAAATTCTGAAAAGATGTGAAGAAATAAACTTAGTTCTTAACTGGGAAAAATGTCAATTCATGGTCACAGAAGACATTGTACTTGGTCACAGGATTTCACAAAAAGGGATGGAAGTAGATCAAGCAAAAGTGAAAATTATTGATAAATTACAACCACCTACTACTGTTACTGATGTGAGAAGTTTTCTAGGTCATGCTGGATTTTATAGAAGATATATAAAGGATTTTTCTGAAATTGCTAAACCTCTTTATCATTTATTGGAAACAGATGCTAAATTTGAATTTAACAAAGACTGTGTTAATGCTTTTAATATTTTAAAAGAAAAATTAATAACTGCACCTATCATTGTTGCACCTAATTGGAATAAACCTTTTGAATTAATGTGCGATGCAAGTGATTTTGCAATTGGAGCTGTATTAGGACAAAAATATGAGAAAATTTTAAAAGTTATATATTATTCTAGTAAAACTCTTACTGAAATATAAAGAAATTACACTACTACTGAGAAAGAGCATCTAGCCATAGTATATGTCTTTGTTAAATTTAGACCTTATCTTCTTGGTACTAAATTCATAGTTCATACTGATCATTCCGCTATTAAATATCTAATGTCAAAAAAGGATGCTAAACCTAGACTAATAAGATGGGTTTTACTTTTACAATAATTTGATTTTCAAATAGTGGATAGAAAAGGAATAGACAACCAAATTGCTGATCATTTATCTGGAATTACGAATGATGTTATTACTGAAGAAAACATAAATGAGAAATTTCTTAATGAACATTTATATGTTATTCAAGGATACCAAACACCTTGGTATGCAGATATAGTTAACAATTTAGTTAGCAATATTCTACCTTATGGATTGGATGAAAATTTTTTTAAGAAATTTAAAAATGATGCTAAATATTATATTTGAGAAGATCCTCATTTATTTAAATTAGGAAGAGATTATATAATTCAAAGATGCGTACCTTATGAAGAAACTTTTGCTATTATTCAAAAATGTCATGATTCCGATTTTGGAGGACACTTTGGAGTAGAAAAAACTGCATTTAAAATTTTAAATTCAGGATTTTATTGGCCTACTTTATTCAGAGATGTGAGACATTATGTTAAAACATGTGATCGATGTCAAATAATGGTAAATATATCCAAGAAAGATGAAATGCTGTTAAACTATATATTGGAAGATGAAATTTTTGATATATGGGGTTTAGATTTTATAGGACCATTTGTACCATCTTCTGGAAAAATTTATTTTTTATTAGCAGTTGATTATGTTTCAACATGGATTGAAGCTGTAGCTTTGCCTAACTGTGACTCCAAAAGTGTATCTAAATTTTTAAAGAAGATGATTTTTTCAAGATTTGGAATGCCTAAGTTAATTATCACAGATGGTGGAAGTCATTTTAGAAATATATGAATTCAATCATTACTACAAAAATTTGGAATCAAACATAAAATTGCAACTGCATATCACCCACAAACAAGTGGAATGGTTAAAGTATCAAACTAAGAAATTAAAAGAATTTTAGAGAAGACTGTTAATCCTAAAAGAACTGATTAGGTTGATAAACTTGATTCTGCATTATGAGCTTATAGAACAGCTTATAAGACACCAATCGAAATGTCACCTTATCGGTTAGTTTTTGGAAAACACTGTCACTTACCTGTTGAACTTCAACATAAAGCTTTTTGGGCGATAAAGGAGTTTAATTCTGATTTGAATACTACAGGAGAAAAACGATTATTGCAATTAAATGAGATGGATGAAATAAGAAATGAATCATATGATAATGCAAATATTTTAAAGAGAAAATGAAAGTATTACATGATAAAAAGATTTCAAGAAAAATATTTGAGCCTGGACAAGAAGTTTACTATTTAATACTCGTTTAAGACTTTTTCCTGGAAAATTGAGATCAATATGGATAAGACCATATATAATTGAAAAAGTATACCAATATGGAGCTGTGGATATTAAAGACCCCAAAATGGGAAAAAATTTTAAAGTTAATGGATTAAGATTAAAGCTTTATTTGGGAGACATTAAAAAGATTTATAAAGAGGCTTGTGATTAAGTTAACCTGATTAAAGAACTACTTAGGTCGGGCTGACGACATTAAACCAATCGCTTAATGGGAGGCAACCCATATATTTTATTTTTAGTGTGTTTTTACATTTTTAATGTATGGTTATGCCTCGATCTTGACTAATTTTATATAACTTCAGAACATTAAAAATTATCTTGAAGTATATAAAAGTTTGGACTTTAGATCACTCCATTTCATATGTGAGTAAAAAGGAGATCAAGTAAACCTTCATTGAAATTATGTATAATTGTGTTATTGAGATGGTTCTGATCTTACAATTATAATTTACCTATTTTTGGAGAACAAAACTTTGAAATTTGACGTTAGGCGAAACGGAGTCGAACATGGTTCCAGCGCCTAGGCGCCAGAATTCGGCGCCTAAGCGCCAGAATAAGCTGTGTGTCGATGGGTCCGGCGCCTAGGCACCAGATTTGGCGCCTAAGTGCCACGGTTACTGGGTCGTGTAAAAACCAAAAATTTTCGGTTTTTCACACTATTTTCACCTTTAAATTAACCCATCTTCATCCCCAATCCCTATGCAATCATTATTTCGACCCATACACTCCATTCTTGAGAGATTAGAGAGGATTTTTGAAGAAATGGAGAGGAGAAATCTTGGAGAAGTGGCTAGAGACAAAGGTTCAAAAGATCCTCAACCCTACTTCAATGGTTTCATCGCTGTAAGTTTGGAGAAATTTTCTAGTCATCTTGATAAATTTGAAGCAGATTTCAAAAGCATTGGAGATCGCCTTCATGAGATGTATCATCAAATGGAACATCTGAAATGGCAGGCGAAACTTCAATTTGATCATCTAGCGGCTTATCAAGATGCTCAAGTGGAGATGTATGCGAAGAACAATTGGATAGACGAGAAAATGGCTACGGATTTTCCAAGAGCATTAGTGTTCTTCCCAAATGGCGGAATAGTTTTCCTTGCCAAGATAATGGAAATTAGATAGTAATTTGGTGAGATCATGATTTATCTAGTGAGTCATCGTATCAATTTAGTGAATCGATTGTATTTGTTTGTGTATTTGCTTTCATGTTCAATGTGTGTTGTATTTGTTTTCAAATTGTGTTGTTTGATTGTGTGTTAGGATTTGAATCATTATATTAAACTTATCTGAAGTGTATTGAGCCAATTTTGAAGATTATAAATGGAAATTAGAGGAGTTTGATTTAAACCTTGTGTTTGATTGGTGGATTTAATATTTAATTTTTAAAATTTTTGGAAGTTAGAAACCGAAGCCCTATTCTTATATGAGTAATTGGAAGTTGAATTTATGAATTTTGGTGGAAAATAAAATTTTTAGAGTGATTTTTGTGAAAGGCGAGTCTGGCGCCTAGGCGCCAGAATTTGCGCTTAAGCGCCGGTTTGGACTGCTTAAACAAAAAATAACATATAAACCCCATTAGCCATGGATGACGTCTAAGCAAAAATTAACAAAAATTCATCTTCTTCCCCATTTTCGTAAAAAAACACCTCTTAGATCCATTTTGAGGTCAAAACAACAAATATTTGGGCGCGAAATCACTTGATTTCTTTGTCTCGAGGTCAGATCTACACTCTAAACCATTTCTTTTCAATTTTCACCATAGTTTTTCCTATGTTTTTCTAAAAACTGAAATTTTGAGAAAAATTTTGATTTTTAGATATTCTATTTGGATTTTTAAACTTATTTTAAGTTTCTTAAACTTAAAAAGAGTTTAAATATTTGATTCCTAAATTTCTTCTTGTTTTCTTTCACGTTTAGATGGCACCGAAATCTAAGCGAGGGAAGGGACGAGAAAATTTTGACAGTAGCAAGTTCGCGACTGTGGCAGCGTATTTTCGATATCACGAATTTGTGATGTCGAGAAAGTTTATCTCGGAGCGAAGTTTTTACAATCCTGGTGAAATGATTGAGAACACAATCGTTGCACACAACTGGCAACTGTTCTGTTATTTCATTGCTGTTGCTGTTATTCCAGTCGTTTGCGAATTTTATGCTAATTTTTTAGATGCGGAAGACTACGAAGTCTTCATCAGAGGTATTGGAGTAGGATTTACTCCGAAGAGGATCATTGTGTTTTATGGACTGCCACCTACCATCGAGTGCCACTATTCTGGATTATCTCCATCTGAGGGAGATCTTGAGATGATTATTGCTTATTTGACTGACGGCACTGGAGCTTGGAAGATCCGGAATGAAAAATGGGTAAACTTCAAATCATCTAAGCTAAATGGTGTTTCAAAAGCATGGCATTATTTTATTTCTGCTAGACTTCTACCTTCCAACCACCTGAGTGAAGTTACGAGAGAAAGAGCTATCCTGAACTACTGCATTCAGGAGAGGAAGCTGATACATGTCGGCAGTATTATTTATGATTCTATGGAGTCTACTGCTAGATCCAACACTTCTGTGGGACTGGGATTCCCATCTTTGATCTATTCTTTATGTGTTAGCAATGGAGTCACTACTGATATTTCTGAGGAGAAGCTGAAGTTTACCAAGCCAATTGGGCAGGAGAGTGTTAGTATCTATGATCGTCTTCATGGGAAGAGATCTACAGACCCTTCTACTTCTGCACACACTTCAGGTAGACCTTCCACTTCCGGACCTTCTACATCTACCGCCGAGCCACCACCTAGTTTTGGGAATCGATGCATGATCGGCTTGTAGAGCGACGAGCATGAGTTATTTCAAACTCACTACGTAGTTGATTCTATTGATAAGAAAATTCATCATTTATCCGAGTATACCCGGCAGGATGAGTAGTTACGATGCTGAGTATGAGGAAGCTCTCTTTAGATTCCTGAAGGGAGAGCATGATGTTCAGTTTCCTACCTTTCCTAGTTTCTCACCATATGTTGATCTATGTTGAGTTTTCTTTTGGTGATGATGACGATGATGAGGCTACAGACAGTGATTAGTGGCCTGATTTACCTCTGAGTTGTCCTAAGTCTGTTGATAGTTTAGTTTGTTTGCTAGTATTGATTGTTGTTTGTTGTTTACTAGTTTAGATTTGTTAATGTACTTTGTGTGGATTGTTTGGTGTTGAGACTGTTGTTCGAGTATTTTTAATGTATTGTGTTTAAGATTGAAATTTAGATAAATTTATGTTTATTTCTGATTCAGCCTACTGTTTAGTAGTTAATATTGTTGTTCTATTTCTGTTATTATAAGTAGTATAGTCATTTAATTTAATTACTAATGAGCCTACTTACTTTTATACCTGCTTCATTATTTCAATATTATTCATAAAAGCATGTGTAGAAGTAAATTTTTCTTTCTAGAATTTTTTTTTACATAATTATAAAAATTCCTTCTTAAAATTATGTTTTTCTTTCTCTCATACTTTAAAAAAAATTTTCATGATATACCAACACCTAAGTTTGTGGGAAAGGGAAAATACATTCAAATTTAAATTTTATTTGTCCTTTAAGAACTAATATTTTCATAAAATAAAATTTTTAACATAACATGAGGAATGAAGAATCTATTTAAGATCACTTAAATTTTTGAAATTATAAATAATTTAGTGGACTTAATAAAAAATTTTAATAACTTTGATTGATTTTAAGAATAGAATTATTCAACTTAAAGAAGAATAAGATTAAGAAATTTTTCTATTCATAGTAGAGATAATTGAATTTTAGAAGTATTAAGAAATAAAAAATTATAACTTGAAAAAGAATAGATTGAAATTCTTTTTGAAATCTATTTATGTTATAATAATTAAGTGAAAATGTATAAGTTTGAAAATATAAGTTAAGGATAGTGAAGTTCAAAACCATTAATAGGCTATCCAGATACAGTAATCCTCTCTTTAAAATAATAAAAAAAAGATAGAAAAGAGAAAAAGAGAGGAGTAGCTTGAGGAAATGCCTAATAAAAAATTGGCTTCACTTGAATTAACTTATAAAAATAAAATTGATTACATATATTGCTTAATTTTTATGCATGTATTTTTATTAGAAAAGAATTTCATGAAGATCTTTTTCTTGTGAATAATTTATGTGATCTTAATCTAATAAACTAAAATTATTTTCGAAGTGAATGAGAAATTTTTGAAGTCTTATGATTTGGTAGTTAGAATATTCTTTAAATTCTTAAAATTAAACTTAGTGAAATTTGGTTAATGATTTACTAAAGCCTTTATAAAATAAAAAATCATAAGGAGTCTTAAATATTTACCTTTTTATTCCAAATGTTATACATTTTATATAGTAAAAAGGGTTACTTGAGGACAAGTAACGTTTAAGTTTGGGGGATTTTGTTCCAAGAAAAAAATATCTATTTTTATGCCTTGATTTTTATTAAATTTTAAGGATATTATGCTTTAATGAAATGTATTTTTGTGTTTTTGGATGTAGGTGATACAAAAATGTTCAAGAAGGAGAAAATTATGAAAAAGGAGCAAAAGGAGCAAAAATAAAGCCAAAATGCAAAATTATCGAAATTACTAGCCTGGCGCCTAGGCGCCAGAGTCCGGTGCCTAAGCACCAACTCGATAGAGAAAACTGTTAAGGTTTTGACGACTTTTGGGCAGTTATTTTGATGGTGTGAGTGATTATTGGACCTTCTAGAAGACTGGCAGTTGTTCCTGGTTTATAGGACATGTGATACAATGTATTTGGACGCTTCAAAATGGTTTTAATCGTGAAGAGGTGCGATCCAAAGTGAAGAGGTGCGAAGAACTGGACGCTGTGTTCGGCGCCTAGGCGCCAGACACACCTTATAGAAGATTCATTGAATGTGGGCACATTTTGAAGAGGTGCCTTAAGGCAACCCTTGAAGCCTATAAATAGGAGGGTATACCTTAAGAGAAAAAAGCCCCATCTGCCCCATCTGCCCCATCTGCCCCATCTACCCCCTATCTAGAGTCCAACCTAGAGAGAGAATTAGAGAGATCATATTAGGGCTACCATTTTACTTTCCTTCATAAATTAGTGAGTTTATTTTAGAGTTTGTATTTAGTGTTTGAAAGAGTTGGTGCATCTGTAGTTCATTACGCTGTGGAGTCAGAAGGAATCAGAAGTTCAGTAGGAGAAACATCTAAGATAAGTATTTTTAATTTGATTCAAACTTTATTTATTATGTTTTGTAATTTAATTTCAATGTGTTCTGAATAGTTACTTTACTTTCTCCTTTCAATTATGAAAAGATAAATAAGATAATACAAAATTCATCGGAGAATTAAAAATCATATATTTTCAAAACATTGTGATGATATTAATACCGGTTATTAATTTACTATTTAAGTTTGCCATTTAAATTGTTAAAACCTGTCGAAGAGTTTTGAGACCTAGAAGGAGATGAGTTCTTAACTTGTAGATATCACATGAATCCTTGGGTAGTCGAAGGCCTTGTGCGGGTTATTCAAGGTGAAGTGCAAATAAATAGGAAGAGGTTATATATTGGGCGTAGAATTGATAAGTTTTTAGAGTGACAAACTAAAATATTATGATTTGGTTTATAGAAAAGTAATGGGTAACTAGTAGGGCCGACCATAGCCACCCTTGGACATCTAGTAGTGTAAGCCTAGATTAACCCATTCTTCTAATAATACATCCGGACCTGATCTATAGGCCAGCCAATGTTCTTTGCACCTGGATCAAAGGGTAAAGAATATGAATGTTTCTATTTTGCACAATACCATAAATTTATATTCTCCACGAATATTATCATTTTCTTAGAAAATCTTGTAATAATTGAAGGGAGAAAGTTGCTTTCTTATTGCTAATTACATCAATTATTTTATTTCTGCTTCATTATTGCATCTAGTAAATTAAAGATATTTTATTTTTGATTATAAAAGAAATACTTTAAAATAAAAATATTTAATGATCTATAACTCTCTCCTCATGGGAATGATACTGGGGTCTTTGTTTCAAAGACCTATATTACTTGATACGATACATATACTTGCATAGTACCCCTAGTGTGTAAAATATTTTCCATAAAATTATATTTATATACACTAGCCGCTATTATTATTTATAACATATATTTTTGAAAGCATTAATTAGTATGTTGATCTTCATAGGACTTCGGGTCAAGTTTTTGGCGCCATTGTCGGGAAAGAAGATTTTAGTACGCATATATTTATATTGGGTCAGAAGCAAACACCAACTCGCAACCCGACATTTCCTGCACAAGTAAACAGAGGGAAATGTCAGTGGGTGGTGTTGTGCACGAACAAGAACAAGGAAAAACTTATTATCTATTATTTTTAACAAGTTTTGTAATTATTTTAATTTCATTATCTTATTTAATATAGTTGTTGACCTCATTTTTGGTGAGGTCTTTTCTCTCCTTAGTACTTAGGATCTAGCCTTAGGCTTTCCCTTTGACTATCCTAGAGGATTAGAGATGGCACGCACCATTTAGAAATTTAAACACCTCTTAACCCCCTGCAAACCCCACATGTCTGATTGTAAACCCCTAATTCACTTGGAGGGTTAAGATCAAATGTGGAGGTTTAAAGGATGAATTCCTTATAGGATTCTTTGGCCTTAGGACTACCCTGGGTGGCCTGGTCTGGTGAGGGTTGACCTGCACACATTACACTTCCACATACATTCCAAATCCTAAAACTATTCATGCCTAGCTTGACTTCCTGACTCATGTAGATAATTCATATGGATGGACCTTAACCCCTAGGCCCTTGGCAAAGAAGGTTAGGAACAACATAGTGAATGCCTCAAATGAGTCCTCTCATGGCTCCTATGGGCTTAATATGGCTTCATGGCTCAACCAAAATGATTCCATTTCACTCACACTGGCTCAATTTTTCATTTTTCAAAAATTTCAATTTTTGACCCCCGAGGCCCCGGACCCACCAAACTTACTAAAAGCCCTTGAAACTACCCAAAACCACCAAAATTTCCAAATCACCTAGAACTTTTCCAAAATTAACCTTGAACATTTCCCCACCAATCAAATTGATCATTTACAACCAAAAATACCAAAATTTCCAAAAATACCCCCAATACCCTCCAAATTACCAAAATCCCCTCTTGACCCAAAAATCCAAGAATTCCTAGAAAATTCCAGAAAATCCCAAATATTCCCAATTTCATTTTGTTTAACTAAACTATGGGCCAATTTTTCCAATTTACCCCACTTTTACCAAAACCCCCAATTTAGTCCATTTTAAACCCAAATGAACCCAATGTCAAACCAAATCACCCCAATTGACCTCAATTTTGGTCCAATTCAATTCTAAACTTCAATTCAATATCCCCAATATCAATCTAGACCAAATCCAAGCCCAATTTGATTGACATTTGAATCCAATTTCATTTTTAAGCTTAAAGCCCAATTTTGACCCAAAACCCAAACTTAGCCCAAACCAACCCAATTTAACTACAATTAACCCCAAATCTTTTCTAAACCTTCTCTAACATCACCATAAACAAAAAACTAACATAATTTGCCCAAAACATGAACCCAAACCTCACTTAAATTCAATCCAAACCCAGAACCCCTTAAATTGACCTAAACCCAAACCTAACCCAAATAGGCCCAAATCCCAAGACTGAACCCAACCAAAGTTGAAAACTCTTCATAACATTCCCCTTAACATTTCTCAACATCAATTTTACATCAATTTCAACATTAGCCCAACCCTAGCCTAAGTTAGCCCAATTTGGCCCACCTTAGCCCCTTTACCAAATAAACCCAAATCCAATCCAATTCAATCCCAAATCACTCCAAATTTGTTTTAAATCACTCATGACATATCCTTAAACTAAACCCAACATTTATTTGGCATGGCCCTTTACAAATTTTTTGATCTAAAAGCCCATTTTGAAACATAAAAACTCATTCCTCTAAAACCATTTTAAAAGCCCACCTTTACCAAATTTTAAAAGCCCAAACTTGATGCTAAAGCCCATATGACACTCTATTCATCATTTCATTAATTAAAATCATCCCTAAATTCTAAATCAACAATCAAACTTTTCTAAACTAAGACATATGACAAACCATCCAAATTTCACACCAAAATTCAAAAATTCCTAAAACCTACTTCCATGAAACCAAGCCAACTTTTCCCAAGCCATATAAAAGCCATGAAGCCATCCTTAAGCCCCATGTAGAGCCATGAAAGGTTTGACATGTGACCATACCACATTGGGCAAATGGAGGAAGCTCTGTCTAGATTCCTTTAAGGTCATTAGTCTTAACCATGATTACCCTTAACCCAAAATTAATCCAAATATGTTTGGATGTGGACTTCACCACACATGTGAGCTCGACCCACTCGACCCCTCAGCCAAAATCAGGCCATGGGGAGGTGAACCAAGCCCAAATACATGGGTTGACCCAAACCAAGCCAAAATCACCTCTTCCCCTTTCCATTTCAATTCATCCTCTTTACACATTTGATAATTGAACTCACAAACCTCAAGCACTGATCCTCCTGATCACAACACTGACTCGACCTTGGCCGGTCGGCCACTACAGTCGCCAGAAAACACCAGGCCGAGAGGTCCAAATCATCCAAAAATTGCAATTCCCCATGGCTGAGCTGCCCCACTCCAAATGGCCATTGTAGGTGTTCTTCTCCTCACCATAGCAGCTGATCCCAGCCCCTAACTCCCCCTGAGAGGCCATGGCCATGGCTATTTAAGCCAGCCAACCCCTCTCGGCCAAAAGGTTGGCTAAAATCGACCTTCTTAAAGTCCCTCCAAACTCCTCACAAAGCTTCCCCTAGCCAAGACCATTTGATCCCCACTGTTCTCCTGCCCTAATTCCCACTGATTGAGCTCAATTTTGGAGCTCAATTCTCAGCCCAGAACAGGACACTTTCAAATCCTCCACAAAAATCAAATTAAAGTCTCCCACACCTGCACAAGACCAAGAGAAGGAGTTCCCCAGTGAAAGCCCCCTCTCCAGGCCACCCATTTGTTCTAGCCTCGAAAGGTTGAAATCGGGTCTGGTGGAAATCAGGTCTAGGCAATTCCCCAGGGCTAGAGACTTCATCTGGAGCTTGCTTGGACTCAATCGAAGGTGACACAACTCTCAGATCTAAGCTTCACTTCTCTGAGCAAGGGTATGAGCTCTCTCTTCTTCCCGAGCTTCTGAATATTTTCTATTTTTATTGGGTTAATTTCATACCACATAAACCGTATGGATATGTTCGTCTCTTCAAGATGAATCCATAGAGTATAAGAACATAAAAATCCAATGAGAATTGAGTAAGATCTTAGGGTTTTAGTGTGGACGGTCACGGGTGCACACCAGTCGCAGACGATAACCGGGAGCCGTTGGATCGCGCGTGTATCGAGCGGACGGCTCTGATGGCGTCGGACCAGGAGATGGTACATGAACTGCGGGCCCGTGGCAGCTGACTCAGATGGCGGCGCCGAATCAAAGTGCGCCGCGTGGCCTTTCGGAGCTACCGAGGATTTCGTGGCACCGCGTGGATAAGTAGGAAATTAGGGCTATTTTCTATTTATTTAATTACCAGAACTTCAAAAATTCATAACTTTGTGTAAAAAAATCATAAAAATAAAAAAAAAATACCCACTTGCTCAGTGAACAGAGGAGAATAATCTGGAAAAGAAATCAAGTCATTTCATTAAGTATTTTATTTTTAATGATTTATTTACTCTCTATGGTATTTTAATTCTCGATTTGCATAGACAATTCATCATGGCATGAGACCATGGGGCTTTTGAAGCCTCTGAACTTGGGAACATTCCTAATTTTCCAAGGTCAGAGGCCATCCCTATGAGAAGTTATTGATTCTCCAATTGCATGTTACTGTTTTAAGTATTTTAATTTCAATAATTAGCATGTTGTGAAATAAATTCTAGGAAAATTTGGTGATATTTTTTATGACCAGGGGAACCTAGGAAAAATAGGTTTTGAGTTAATTCACATGGAACAATCCTAATTGGCCTAAACACCCAAAATTGAACATTAATTAATTAGGGTTAACTACACATTAAATTAACTTAAAAATAATTCTCCACTGATCTTTAGGATTAGAGGAACATCACATAAAAATTTGAAATCAATTGGAAATGTTTAACCCCACTAAATGGATTAATTAAGTCACATAACCAAAATTAAACTTTAAAAATTCTTAACTCATAAAATACTTTTCAAAAATTCACAAAAATAGTTTTGGGGCTTCTCTGATATTAGAGGAACTTAGGAAAATTAAAAATTTAATTTTCTAAAAATTTTCATTTTTAAGCTTATTTTAATATTTTTAATAATTAAAAAATAATAAAAATCACAAAAATATTAAAAATCACCAAAATGTCACATTTTGAATTCTAATCACCTAGGAATAAACAAAATATTTTTCCTAAGTCTCTAGGGTAAGATATTGAATTTTAAAGGCTTAAAACAATTTTTGAATTAAAAAAATGATTTTCTTTAACATTTCCACTAAAATAATTCTAATAAATTCCAAGAAAAATCAGAAAAATATAAAATTTGGTTCTCTAAGTTCCTTGAAGTCAGAGAGATTTTTTAAAAATACAAAATCTATTTTTCAACATCAATTTTATTTTTAAATTAATTAATACTCCAAAACACAAAATAATTCTATTAAATAAAATATAATTCCAAAAATCACTAAAATTGGTCCAAGTGGTCCTCTGGTCATTAGGGACTTCTCATAATTTTCTTAAGGACAGAAACATTTCCTTGGTCATGTTATTAAAATTTCCTTGAAAACCCCTATTTTCCATTAGAAATAATTACATAAATAAATTAAATATAGAAAAATCACATTTTTCTCCTCTAATGTATTAATTGACATGTGAGTGAGGTTACATCAAAAGTTTAAGTTCATTTGAGCTTAGTTTAGTGAGTTATAGAATTATTAAGCTTGAACGGCAAAAGGGTGATTAAAAATTTCAACCCTTAATTAAAATTTTAGGTTTAATCAAAAAAAGGGGAGGGTAAAATACTTGATCCTAAACTGATTTTGGATGATTGAAATTTAAATAATTGAAGGGTAGAAACCTACTAATCATTTCAAGAATAATTAAAATAAACTTTAATTAATTAATTAATTAAAATTTTGGAAGAATAATAGAAATTGGAATTATTAAAGTAGGGATATTATTAAGAGGATATTTATTCTTTAATTTAAAAATCCCTAAATTAATCACTGCAATAATATTTAATTCCCAATTTAAATGATAACCCAATTTAAAATTTAAAGTGCTAAAAGACTTAACTATTAAATTAACTTAAATTTAAACTAAATTAAATAAAAATTTAAATTAAATTAACACTTTAACAATTAAATTAAATCATATTTAATATATTAAGATGAAATTAAAATTAAATAAAAATAAATTAAATCAAATTAAGTTGAATTAAAATTAAATTAAAATTAAATTAAATCAAATTAAATTAAAATGTAATTAAATTAAATTAAACTCAATTGAATTAAATTAAATCAAATTAAATTAAATTAAATTTAAATTAAATTAAAATCAAATTGAATTAAAATCATTTAACAATAAACCTAAATGAAATCATTAAGAATTAACTCTAAAATAATTTGAACACAATTTCAAACTTAAACTTTTTTTTATATAATTAAGTCAAAATTAAAATTAAATCATTATGTTTAAATCATTGAAATACTTAATAAGTTGATTTGCCCTTTTAAAGCTCTTATTATTATAACTCTTAAATGAAGCATCAAGTGAAGTGTTACTTCACGTATAGGACATTCAAATGTCCTAGTTCACTGAGCAAGAGAATAAAACTTAAACCCCTGGATGATTAATTCACCTGTGCGACTAAATTTACTTAGACTCAAAACAATCCCAGAAATATTGAAAAGATGTTTAGGACTCGTCCTAAACACTTCCTCAATATGACAAGATGTTTTAGAAGAACAATTAAATCTAGTTGTTCTTTGATGAAGAAAATCATCCTTAAACCAAACCAAGAACCTAGACATCATAGGAGATGACTAGCAATAGGATTAGGAATTTGGTAGACAACCAAAACCTTTCCCTTAGCTTTACCTAGGTATCTGTTGAAATATTTAAATGCCTTAACATGTGTTTTAAGTGCAGCTTGGAATGACGGGAAGACCCTCTAGGTATGCTTTTATTTTATTGCAATTTACTTTGTTGCAATTTACTTGCATGCATTGTACTTTACTTTTTCTTGCATGATAAATAAGACTGTTGCATGAAAACCTGAACCCTTAGGATAGTCCCTAAACTGAAACTAAAACTAAATTATAAGTCATTGCAAGATAAAATTCACCGCCACAACATTCCAAAATATAAAACAACTCAAAATTTAATCACAAACAGAACAACAAAACTACAATTATAACTAAATTAAAACGTCTCGTTGAATGATCGAGAATACCTCGGATGATGTAACCCACATGTTGCTAACGTGATTTCCCACGGTCTAAATGAAAGTGTGGAACTCATTAAGTTGAGTTTAGCAAATTCATCTGGACTAAGTGAATTCGATGAAAATAACGGTGTCGGGATGACGAAACCGTGGGATCTTAATCGGTTCTGTTTAAACAACTTTAAGATTTGTTTTAATTAAAATATTTTAAAAAAACACTTGGATTTTAAGATTTTCTCTAAACCAAAACACTTCTCTCATCTCCTGATTTATGACTTCTAAAACTAACCCTCTACAACAACAAGGAGCTTGGAGCACAGTGGGCAGCACGACCATCGTCATCAGCAAAACTCAGATCTACTTCAGCAAAACCTTTCTTAGAGTTAAATAACAAAGCCATAGGACTTCGAGGTAGTTTGCCTAGTACAACATAAATCCTCAACTCTTTGTTAGGCATTTGCATGATCATGTCATGTAAATTAAGCCCTAACCGATCTTAGGATTCCGAGGTAGTTGTTTGGTACGACATAAACCCTCACATCTTAAAGGCTATTTGTATAATCATGTCATACAAATATAAGTCCTAATCAATTAAAATTGGCAGGATTGCAATATTAAATAAACTCCTAAATTGAAACTAAAAAATAAGATTGTTTGCGAAGTTGTCAAGATTCTTCTTGGATCCTCAGCTTCTCCTACTTCTCTTTCTTCGGACTCTTAAAATAAACTGTTCCAAATTTGATCCATTCCCTATTGAAATTTCCAAAACTCAAATCCTTTGAAAACCTTAAACTTTGAAATTCTTGAGAGCAAAACCACTGATAATTATCGAGAGTTTTCTTAAGTGTCTTCATACATTTAAGATGTAATTAACTATAGGGGCTTGCCCTTATAGGGAACTTTAAGAACCCAGGTAATATAAACCCTGTTTAATTTCTTTACATTAAACAGGGGAACTTGTTGGCTTATAAAATTGGTTCGTAGACTAAACGGATGTCACAAATCTCATAGTTTATTTAATCGAACCCCATCATCAAGCAGTGTGTCTATTCTTTGGGATAGATACACGGTTTGTGATGCGGTGCTTGTTTATATAAACTATTTGGGATGTGAGATCGGTTTGATTTCATATCTTAAAATTTTTAAATTTAAAATTATTTTCAAAATCAAATACTACTTTCTAAATTATATATATTTAAATTAAATTTAAAATCTAAAATTCTTCGACAATTTATGTTAGGCGACCCCTTTTCAAAATACAACACAACGTAAAAATATGTCGATAACTTCTGGCGACTCCGCTAGGGACTAGTTCCTCTCTCCATTTTGATCAGATGGTTTTACTTTCATAAATCGGTAGTGAGTCCATGCCCCTAGTGGACCAAACTAACATTCTTCCATTGGAATACACCGTTCATTTCTATCTTGAACAAGTATAGCCAACTCCTCTCAGATTAAGGAGCTACTGTTTAGACACCCTTAAACAGAGAGGTTCCGAGATCCTTTTACCTCTTTTCTGAGGTGGGGTGGACCCCCAAAAGGTGTTATTTTAGGAGCGGTCATTCGAGTTGAGAAGTCTTGCATAAGACTTTATCTTCCTTTCTGATTTTGAATCGAATCCTTTACCTTTTCTATACCTTTAAACATTCCATTCCTAATAAACAAATCTTCTAATAAACGACTCTTTTGATGAATAAATCCTTTTAAAATCACAAATACACTAAGATAAACGAAAATGTGTTCGGACTCTTTCTTTTTTGTCCTAAACTTTACAACGAAAAGAAGCATAATTTGGAACTAATATTCGGAATCTGCCCTGCAGAAAATGACTGCCCCAAAGCTAATCTTCTCCTTCACCAATGGAATGGACTTCCCCGTTTACAAGGATGAATTGCCCAACAATGGGATCGTCCATTTCGGATAAGGATTTGGCAACACAGATGTCAAGTTTGCTGACGTCACTCTCTTCACACTAATGGACAAAGTGTCAGAAACTGAAGAGCCCGTGATTGAGTTCAACCTGAAGTCGGCTCAAGAATTCCCTCCCTCGCAAAGGATTCCAGTCGAGAGGAGTACTACTCGTTCATAGGAGGATCGTTGTCTCTACCCCCACCGGTCTAGTCATCTCCGCACCTACCCCGACTTCCGCCAAACCGAAGGGGAAGGAAATCCAAGTCCGTGATGAGCTCATCACCGGGAGGGTACATATTTTGCTACAATACCATCTGTTTTTGAGATTGGGTCCAGTTCAAGAATTGCACCCCTAACTCAAACTCAAAGGAGAAATAGAAGCAGAAAGATCGCCAAGAAAGCCAGATTTGCTGAAGTTGCTTTTCTAGAAGAAATTCCTGAGGAAAGAGAAGAAGCTGCTCGAGTATATACCTCCGTTGGAAGGGAGCAGGTTTCACCCCCTCTCTGCCGCATCAGATGAAGAGGATGTTTGTAGGATCGCTACGGCATTACCCCGACCTGCATACTACAACAATTACAAAAGGAAAAGGGATAAGACTATGCCATTTGCTCGGCTGCAAGCTGTTATAGAAAGATTGGCAAAGAAAGAAAGATGTCCTGTATCAGAAATCTTAAGAAGGATAGGACGGGTGCCAACTAAATCTCGCCTCGGACCGCGAATAGAATCTGTTGCTACCACAGAGAAACCAAAGAAGAAGATAAAAGCCAGTCCATCCGTTGTTGTATCGGGTCTACAGATTAGGGAGGATACCACCTTCCAGCATATAGACGACAGACCATCCGGTCCTAGGCTTCCGGCTGTAAGAAGGATGGTATGGCGACCTACTACTGGCGAGTTAAGACCAAAACAATGCCCTGAAAAAGAAAAGTCTCATCAGGATACTTGAATCAGAAGAAAGTGCTACTGCAATAAAGGGGACTCCCAGAAAGGAAGTTCAACAACCGTCACGAGACAACTGCAAGACCGTGCGAAAAGGGCCACTAGAGGATGCCATGGACAAGTTAAGGACCGACATCCGACGGTTAGCAGAAGAAAGAGAAGAAGAATTAGGAGATGAAGTTGACTCATCACAGTACATGGATGAGGAGTATGCCGAGATCAACATGGTTGAGACACGAGCATCGTTAGCTTCGCAAAGTGCTCCGGCAGCTGTAGAAAGAGATGAACTGGAAGTGTTAAGAGCACAGCTTCAGGAAAGAGATGATACAATTTCCCAGATGGCAAAGAAGATGGAAGAGATGGCTGCTGCCTTAGCCACTCTCCAGAGTCAGGCCCAGCCTCACAAAGAGACACCCCCAGAGATCATCCATATTGCGGATGAAGGAAAAGAGATCACATCCGTCAATGGGGACGAGCAACCAAAGAAAGATCCTGCACAAAGCATGATTCCAGAAAAGGATATTAAAAACATGGTAGAACAGCAGGTGCAAGAAGCTTTAGCACAATCCAAGAATGGAGCATCTATTCAGACGGGTAGACCTTACCTCGAGGAGTTCGATGCAGTCCAATACCCGAATGGCTTCGTACCACCTCTGTTTAAGACTTTTGATGGAACAGAAAACTCCCGGCAACATGTTACACATTTTCATGCTAGTTGCTGCAATGCTGGTGGGAGCGACGCTTTATTCTTCCGCCAGTTTGTCAGCAGTTTGTCAGGGATCGCCTTCAACTGGTATGCAGAATTGTCGAACGGCTCAGTGAAGACTTTTTTAGAATGGGAGAATCTCTTCATTAAACGATTTGCGAGGGCTCAGCACCACATCACTATCGGTGATCTAGTGGTGGAGCAACAAAAGCCGAGTGAGACTTTAGTGGATTACATACTTCGATGGAGAAACTTAAGTATGAAGTGTGAACCACAGCTTCAAGAACAACATGCAGTTGGTATCATGCTTAAGAGTTTCCATGGCCCGATAGCACTCCTCCTTAAAGGATTTACAATCAAGACTTTCGAGAAGTTGCTTAGCAAGGCTGGGAGCTTGCAAGAAGAGGCAAAACAGTTAAGTTTCGCAGACAAAAATGATAAGCAGAAACCTGTGAAAACATTCAAAAAGAAATCCAGAATCATCGCGGCAGTAGATAAGGGCAAGCAGCCGGTTCAGATACAGTCAGAGCGGCCACAACCTAGTTATCAACCACCACAACGGACTTATCAGCAACCTCAGCAAGGCTATCGGCAACCTCGTCCGAGCTATTAGTCTCCTCAGCATTATGAACAACCGCCTCTTTCATCGCGTACCTTAAGAGAACTTCTAAATAAAGAATATCCATTCAAAACTGAATTAGTAGCGAAGATGTTCTACAGCTTAATGAAGACACCAGATTTTCAGCTCTCAGAGCCCAAGAAGCCCGAGGAAGTCAACAAGAAAGATCATCCGAACTATTGCCCTTACCACCAGATGCTTGGACACAAGATAGAGGATTGCATCACTTTCAAGAGTTGGCTTGATGACAATCTCCGAAAAGGGAACATAACGATCCCAAAGGAATACATGAAGGAACCCTAGAAGGGAGGTTCCGTCAATGTTATTTCAATGGATCCTATTGTTCCGATAGACCCTTACTCGACTGATGATGGATGGAGTACCGTCAGGATGAAGTCATCAAAGAAAATTTTGGATCACATCCAGGCCGCTTTGGTACATGCTTCAACTTAGAGTTTGAAACCTGTCGAGCCGGCACTATCACTTCCGATTGAAGAACAGCCCCAGAAGGAGGAAAAGATCGTGGAAGAAAAGAAGACCGAGGCTCCGAAGGGTAGACTAGGGGCTGCTTATACTAGGATGGTTATTTCTGATTCGGGGGAGAAATCCCTCGAACTCCTGACTTTGTATGATTATCTGCTCGCCCCTGCGGGATCTTATAATGATAAGGGTTATGGTGTTGGCTACGTTTTGACTGTTTCCAAAGATTACGTAACTAGCGACAACCGACTTAATCCGGATCTCGATTCCAATACAAATAACGACTCTCAAATCATACGCAACCTCGATGACCACGACGAAGAAGATGTTCACAAAGGATGCTACGAAAGCTCGACAAGCAACAAGTACATTTGTGAATTCCGAGGGGATCCGATCACGATAGAATTAGAACTATCAGACACCAAAGAAACTTCAGAAGAGCCAGTTGTTCCGATTCAAGAGGAGACACCGATAAATTTAGAAGAGATAACAGAGGTCAATCTAAGAAGCGGAAAAGTTCTACTCCCGAGAATGGGTCCAAAGGATAAAGGAAAGCAGGTGGTTGCTCAGGAAGAGCCAGCCCTAGTAGAGGAATTGCCCATTCGGGAAGAAACTGAGGAACATGGTAATAAAGTGGACTACAACGTGCTAGCCCATCTTAGGAAGCTACCAGCCAAACTAAGCATATACGACGCTCTGATGCTGTCAAAGGAGATGAGAGAGGCTCTGATCAAGGCTTTACTTGATCCAGCCATTTGTTTAGCTCAAATGGTCGGTAATTCCTTCGACGAGGTTTTCTCATTAAAAGAACAGCGAGGTGTTACCTTCACGGACAATGATCTATTACTGGGAACAGCAGATCACAAACGACCGTTATACATTTCAGTCACTATTGGAAGGTTTACACTCTCCAGAGTGTTGGTTGATCCGGGAGCATCAATCAAAATAATGAATCTTCAAACGCTAGCATATTTGAAAATTGATGCTCGTGAGCTTGAAGCAGACAAGATGTTATTGAGAGGCTTCAATCAGAAAGGAGAAAGAGCTCTCAGATTGTGTACACTACTAATGGAGACCGGTGACTTAGCAAAGATAACCGAAAAATTCCACATAATTGATTCTGAGACCTCGTTCAACGCTCTACTAGGTCGACCGTGGATCCATGAAAACCGGATGGTACCATCGTCTCTGCACCAGTGCATAAAGTATTACGAAGGAGGGGAACAGTGTATCAAAGGTGACTTGCAACCATTCTCCGTACACGAGATTGGAATTCATGAAGATGCGGCCTACTACGTGCCCTCGAAGAAAACAATCTTTTCCAGAAATACCATACCAAATGAAGCAAAAGAAATCTGAGACGATGAAGAACCTGAAGTTCTAGTTCAACCGTTACTCACCACTCCCTTACGGCGAGATGGTGAAGATTTCTCCAGAACTCGCACCCGAGGTCGAGGCCGGGGATGAGGACGTGGAAGAAATGTTAGAATAGTTGGACAGAAGAAACTGGTCATCGATGTTGATTGGGAGAACACTTCCAATGAAGGAGAAGAAATCAAGAAAGAAGCAGCGAAAATAAGTCAAAAGAAACCCTAGTTCCAGATCTCTCTCGAAGATGAAAAGAATGAAGAATACAAATCAATGTACGAGAAGATTAACCATCATGTACATACTATGACCTTGACCCCGATCCATTCTAATAAGATTGAGGGTATGGTGGTCAAGGAAGTACTTGGTGGTGGTACTAAGCCAATCAAGTTTTACCGTGGTGCTTCTTATTCCAATAATGAAAAAGATGTACAACTTAAAGATGTTACTTCTTCTGAATTAATGGAATTACCTTTTGAGTGGTACTCTCCCTGTGTTCAAAATTTAATTCAACATGGTGTTTTACCTCAACAATGGACAAAAGTCCGATCACAACACTTTGAAAAATTATGGACTAATGCCGGTCGGCCTCCCAATTCAAAACATGGTCTCGGATTCGACACAGTAGGATCAGTTGACGATACGGGATTTTGCTTGGTTGTCACTTGCGAAATGAAGACTGCTTGGAAGCTTCAGAAGATCTCGAAGATCTACCAATCGGAGATGCTCCACCAGAATTTGAAGAAGAAATTAAATCTACAATAGACGAGTTAATGGAAGTTAACTTAGGTACTAGCGAAGAGCCTAGGCCTACCGTTGTTAGCTCCTTACTCAATAAAGAAGATTCTGAGGAAATAATCAAGCTATTAATGGAATTCAAGGACTATTTTGCTTGGAGTTACGATGAAATTCCAGGATGAACTCCAGAAGTCGCAGTTCACAAGTTAGGAGTAGACCATACTTCTGTTCCAGTCAGACAAGCTCCTAGAAGAATGCATCTAGAAATTGAGCAACAAGTAATAGCCGAAGTTAAGAAGCTAATAGATGCTAAATTTGTCCGTGTAGAAAAATACCCTACTTGGTTAGCCAATATGGTACCAGTCAGAAAGAAGAATGGTCAGATCATAATCTGCGTGGATTTTAGAGATTTAAATAAGGCATGTCCCAAGGACGAATTCCCACTACCAATTCCAGAATTGATGATCGACATTGCTTCAATACATGAAATCTTCTTTTTTATGGATGGATCATCAGGATACAACCAGATAAAGATGCCACCAGAAGATGAAAAACTCACGGCATTCAGAACGCCGATCGGAGTGTATTGCTACACAGTAATGCCATTCGGACTAAAGAACGCAGGAGCAACATACCAAAGAGTGATGACGAAGATTTTTGATGATCTCATTCACAACCAAGTTGAGTGCTATGTGGATGATGTGGTCATCAAAAGTAAACTGAAGGAAGATTACCTGTATGATTTGAGAATTGTTTTCGAGCGACTAAGACAATTTAACCTTAAGATGAATCCCTTAAAATGCACCTTCGGCGTCACCTCCAGGAAATTCTTAGGATTTTTTGTTCGACATCGCAGGATTGAAATTGATCTGGAAAAGATTAAAGCTATCTTAGAAATGCCTCCCCCCAAAACCTTGAAACAGCTACGATCCTTTCAAGGGAAGTTGGCATATCTTCGGCTCTTTATCTCGAACTTGTCAGGTAGGTGTCAGCCCTTCTCGGCATTAGTTAAAAAGGACGCCAAATTTGTTTGGGATGAGAAATGCCAGCGGGCTTTCCAGGACGTTAAGCAATATTTAATGACACCTCCCGTCTTAGCGACCCCGAGTCTCAGGTAGACCATTGATACTTTATACCGCGGCTTTAGATGACTCACTTGGAGCCCTGCTAGCCTGTGTCAATGATGAGGGAAAAGAAAATGCTCTATACTACTTAAGCCGTCGTCTAATTCTGACGGAAGTAAAGTATCCTCCTATTGAGAAGCACTGCTTGGCCCTGATCTTCGCCTCACAGAAGCGCAGACATTACATGCTTTCTCATAAGGTCAACCTTATTTTGAGAGTTAATTCGTTGCAATACTTGATGACCCGACCGATGCTCTCTGGCAGACTTGCCAGGTGGTCGATAATACTATTGTAATTTGACATAACTTTCGTTCCTCTTCACGCCGTAAAGGGACAAGTTCTAGCTGACTTCCTTGCAGCACACCCTTTACCGGCAGACTCGCCTCTCGACGACGATTTGCCTGACGAGCAGATAATGAGCCTAGAAGACCCTGATGATCGACGTTGGGAACTATATTTCGACGGAGCATCCTCAGCACAGAAGAACAAAGAATTACAAACGATAGTGCCTGTAAGGCGAGAATCGGACTAATCTTTATAACACCGGAGCGGGGGATGTTAAGATACTCTTACCACTTAACAGAGCTGTGTACCAACAATGAGGCAGAATACGAAGCCCTCATAATAGGACTAGAACTAACCATTCAAATGGGAATAACGGACATCAACATCTACGGAGATTCTCAGTTGATCATTCAACAGTTCGCCTGACAATACAGAATTTTAAAGCCAAGACTCGAGCAGTACTTGCAGTATGCCATGAAACTGTTGGAACATATTCCGAATGTAACGATCTACAAGATCCCCAAAAAAGAAATTGCTCTCGTGGATGCGCTAGCTCGCCTTGCAAAAGAATTTGCCTGCTTACAAGATGAGTCAGTTGAAGTGTCAGTTCAGGAACAATAGGTCCTATCACAGCTCGACATGGATATGATACATAAATCGAAAAAGCGAGAGGAATCGGTTGTAGCAATAACGAGAAAACACGAAGATTGGCGTCAACCGCTAATAGACTACCTGCAAACAGGGAAATTACCGGACGATAAGTCGCTAGCCCATCAGATCAAGAAAAGAACTCTGTCTTACGCATTAATAAACAATACATTATACAGAAGGTCTTTTGATCAGATGTGGCTAAGATGCCTGAGTGGGTCCGAGGCTCGTGAAATCGTTAAAGAGGTACATTCAGGACTTTGTGGCGCTCATCAGTCGGGTCCGAAAATGAAAATGAAGATTAAAAGACTAGGGTACTACTGGCCCTCAATGATGACCGAATGTATGAAGGTCGCCAAAAGTTGTCACCAGTACCAAGTGCACGGAGTGGTTCTACATCAACCTCCAAATGTGCTACATCCGACAATTGCGTCGTGGCCATTTGAGTGTTGGGACACAGATATAGTGGGTTCGATAGAACCGCCTTCTTCAAGAGGACTTCGCTTCATCCTTGCAGCTACAGACTACTATTCTAAATGGGCAGAAGCTATACCACTTTGGGAAGTGAAGGCACACCACGTGTTACAGTTTTTCAAGAACCAAGTCATTTACCGTTTTGGGGTACCGTGCAGAATCATTTCAGATAATGGGTCAGCATTCAAAAGTACAATGATCAACAATTTTTTTTGAAGACATGGGATCGATTGGCGATACTCAACGATCTACTACCCAAGAGCAAACGGCTTGGCCGAGGCTTTTAATAAAACGCTAATTCAAATTCTAAAGAAAACTTTGGACGACAACAAGAGAAATTGGCACGAGAAGTTGTTAGAAGCCTTATGGGCCTACAGAACAACTTTTAGGACTCCTACTCAGTCTACACATTACGCTTTAATGTACGGGTCTGAGGCAGTTCTACCCTTGGAAGTTCAGCTCCCATCACTCAGAATTGCAGTTGCGAACAAAATAACTACGGAGAAAAGTGCCAGACTACGACTAGAAGAATTGGAAAGCTTGGAAGGGAAAAGTCTTTCCGCGCAACAGAATTTGGAACTGTATCAAGCTAAGATGATCCAGGCCCATGATAAACTGGTCCGCCCAAGAACATTCAAAGTTGGTGACTTAGTTCTTGTCCTCAAGAGACCTATTCTTGCACACCGCAAGATAGGAGGTAAATTTGAACCGACTTGGGAAGGGTCGTTTGTGGTCGAGACAGTCTACTCAGAAGGCTCCTCCCAACTTGTGAATTGCCAAGGAGAATGACAAATGCTTCCAATCAACGGATGATATTTGAAGAAGTATTACGCAACCTGATGTTTCGAAGGAATGAATTCTCATCCCTAGAAACACGGGTGAAGTAACCACTTATGACTGGGTCCGAAAAAAAAAAAAAACCTAAAAATGGATGACAAAAAAAAATCATTAACAAAAAAAAATGTGCTAAAAATAAAATATGTGAAATCATAATAATAAAGTTTTACCCTTCCATTCAAATCAAATCTTGTTCCTGATCTTTCTTCATCTTTCCCTACTTTCCTCAAAAATTAAAATATGTGAATAAGAATCTTCAGTGATAAATATTTTCTTAATGTTCTTGTTCTTAGTACAGCCCCTGATTCTTTCCTTGTTTTTTTCGCAGGGAAATGTCGAACGGGCTGTTGGTCCTAAACTTTAGAAAAGGCGTGAGTCTCGCACTCGATAAAAAGAGGGTGAAGGATGGAGCAGTGATAGAAATTGATTCGACTTCACACCGACCAAACTTACGATACGAAGAAAATGATTGGGTCCCAGTTGACCGAGAAGAGCTTCACAGCCAGACAGTGATGAAGATGGGTGGCCCAAGCCACCAATCCAGCAACAAGAAAAGAAAGACAAACACCGAGGAAATCAAGAAAATCAAGTATGTAGTTACCACGGCAGAGGGCAGGCTCGTCAGCGCCGCGCCCGCAGAAATTCAAGGGGTAAGGAGAGCTACTCTCACTGCTACCCAAAGAAGGAATAAGAATCGATGTATTCGCAAGATGTTGACTAAACTAGTAGCAGATCAACACGAGGAAACAACCTCTTTTGCCGGTACACACATTTCAAAGGTACCGGTTCATCAGGAACCAGAAAGAAGAAAGTCAACGCCAAGAAAATCAGAACAAATCGAAGAAGTGCCAAGAAGAACAGAAATAGAGTCAGTGCCTCGACACCGGACAGAGATACCGGATCCGAAGAACCTTGTTGCAGAAGCAACCCCGGAGGATGTCCCGACGGAGACAATCCCCGAGGAGCCAAGGTATGCGGGGAGAACGTGACGGGATTGAGCCATACATCCCGCAGTACGTTACTAGGCCTCGTCACTTGCAGATCATCCCAGAATATGAATTAGAAAGAATGCAAAATGTTGAGAAGAAGACTTTTGAATAATTTGAAAGGACTAAAGGCAAGAGAATCAACATTTTGGAAGGCCTCGAGTTACACACAAATGTATTCTCAGAACATGAGCAACAGCAGATTGTGGATTGCATCTTAGAACTTCAGAAGATGGGTCGAGCAGGCCGTCTGAGGGAAAAGACTTATTCAGAACCCCGAAGATGGATGCCAGGGAAAGGAAGAGTCACAATACAACGTGGATGTTGCTATAACTTCGCAGAGGACAGAAAAGGAAATCCACCAGGGATACTCCGTTGCAGTGAGGTGGATCCAATGCCGAGGATAATTAAAAGAATGATAACGTGGAGGGTATCGCCGACGGACCGCATACCCAACAGTTGCATCATCAACATTTATCAGAAGGGCGACTGCATACCTCCACACATAGACCACCACGACTTTGTCAGACCTTTTTGCACAGTTTCGTTCGCCAACCAATGCAATATCATGTTCGGATCTGACCTCCAGATAGCAGGCCAGGTAAGTTCCGAGGGCCGGTGGAGATATACTTTCGGTAGGTTCCGTCATGATATTAAAAGGGAATGGAGCAGACATTGCAAAACATTGTATGCCGGGACTGCCAGTGGAGCGGATCTCTATCACTTTTAGAAGAATGGATGACAGAAAGGCGCCTTACCACTTCCAGCCAGATCCAGAATTGGAGAGTCTCCAACCCTACGAGCTGTGAGTTACATGGTAAATAGCACACCTCCAATGCACATCCATGCGGCATTCCTGCCAAGGGTGGCTTGGAAGGTGATGTTATTACCCATGTTTCTTACTATTCAAACATGGATTTTTGACAGACGCTTTTGGATGTATCAACAAGAAGTTTACACAGTCCGTTTTAGATTTACATGGATTGTACGAGACATTAAATTTCTGAGAAAAATGTCATCATGACTAGACCAAGTTGTATGATGTACTTTCAGCAAGTTGGAATGAAAATGACTACGTTATATTTTGGCCTTCACCTCTTTTTGTGCAAATTGACTGAGAAACGTCATTAGAGTTAAATGAACTTTGAACGAAGAACAGAAGAGACAAGAAAACAAATGAGAACTTTTCCTAAAAATCTAAATATTAAAATGAACTTCAAATTCACATGAACACTAAATAAACAACAAATAAAAAAAATGGGATCGTTAAAGGACAAACAAAATGAATCTTAATCTCAAATTGAATTCCAGTCTAAATCCAGCTTTTCAAACCCTCCAATTCTTCTTAAAATCAAGATCTACTTCAGACCTCCTTTGAAACCCTCTCTCGGGATGATTTCAGAACCACGAAAAATTTTCGATTTCGTTCTGATGGCATGGATTCATACCCTTCGCCAAAAAAAATGAAACTTTGATTGATTCTTATGGGATGTGAAACACTTTCATATCTCATTTTGATCTCCCGCTAAATCCAAATCTCCACAGTACATTTCAATTCAAAATTTTCGAGACTGGTACCTACATTCTAGTTCTCATTTTGAGATCGATACCTACATTTCGATTCTCATTCGAATTGATACCTACATTACAATTCAAAATTTCCGAGACTGATACCTACATTCCAGTTCACCTTTCAAGATCGATACCTACATTTCGAATCTCATCCTAATTGATACCTACATTTCAATTCAAAATTTCTGAGACTGGTACCTACATTTCAGTTCTCATTTCGAGATCGATACCTACATTTCGATTCTCATTCGAATTGATACCTACATTTCAATTCAAAATTTCTGAGACTGGTACCTACATTCCAGTTCTCATTTCGAGATCGATACCTACATTTCGATTCTCATCCGAATTGATACCTACATTTCAATTCAAAATTTTTGAGACTGGTACCTACATTCTAGTTCTCATTTTGAGATCGATACCTACATTTCGATTCTCATCCGAATTGATACCTACATTTCAATTCAAAATTTCCGAGACTGGTACCTACATTCCAGTTCACCTTTCAAGATCGATACCTACATTTCGATTCTGATCCGAATTGATACCTACATTTCAATTCAAAATTTCCGAGACTGGTACCTACATTTCAGTTCTCATTTCGAGATCGATACCTACATTTCGATTCTCATTCGAATTGATACCTACATTTCAATTCAAAATTTCTGAGACTGGTACCTACATTCCAGTTCTCCTTTCGAGATCGATACCTACATTTCGATTCTCATCCGAATTGATACCTACATTTCAATTCAAAATTTTCGAGATTGGTACCTACATTCCAGTTCTCATTTCGAGATCGATACCTACATTTCGATTCTCATCCGAATTGATACCTACATTTCAATTCAAAATTTTTGAGACTGGTACCTACATTCCAGTTCTCATTTCGAGATCGATACTACATTTTGATTCTCATTCGAATTGATACCTACATTTCAATTCAAAATTTCCGAGACTGGTACCTACATTCTAGTTCTCATTTCGAGATCGATACCTACATTTCGATTCTCATCTAAATTGATACCTACATTTCAATTTAAAATTTCCGAGACTGGTACCTACATTCCAGTTCTCATTTCGAGATTGATATCTACATTTCGATTCTCATCTGAATGGATACCTACATTTCAATTCAAAATTTCCGAGACTGGGTACCTACATTCCAGTTCTCTTTCGAGATCAATACCTAAATTCTGATACTTATCCTTTTCAATCGACACTTAAGCTCAGATGCTTACTCCGAGGCTGCTACCTAAATCCAGTTTTCTTCGGAATCCCGAGGTTGAAACTCGGGTTTCAATTCTCATTTCAAATCCAAATTTCCTCAAACTGATTTTAAATCAAACTTCAATCTAAATTGGAACTCCAAATAAAAAAAAAGAATCTAAACTCACACATCAAAACTTGAACATGAAATGAAACGAAATCTAAATCGAAATTCTCCAAATCTTGTGATTTGGAATTCAGCTCCTTTTCCTTTCCCCAATGAGAGTCTGATATTCCTCCATAGTGAAAATCCACCAGATACTCCCCAGCGGAAACTTTCTTCACTCCCTCCGTTTATTCTGAGAGAGTTGTTTTTGATGTATGTGTTGGTTCAGTTGATCTCTTCGGTCAACGCCAATACGTGCGGTGTGCTCCTTCAGCACACCACACCTATTGGGGGTCCATTTATTGACCTCATTTTTGGTGAGGTCTTTTCTCTCCTTAGTACTTAGGATCTAGCCTTAGGCTTTCCCTTTGACTATCCTAGAGGATTAGAGATGGCACCCACCATTTAGAAATTTAAACACCTCTTAACTCCCTGCAAACCCAACATGTTTGATTGTAAACCCCTAATTCACTTGGAGGGTTAAGATCAAATGTGGAGGTTTAAAGGATGAGTTTCCTATAGGATTCTTTGCCCTTAGGACTACCCTGGGTGGCCTGGTCTGGTGAGGGTTGACCTGCACACATTACACTTCCACACACATTCCAAATCCTAAAACTATTCATGCCTAGCTTGACTTCCTGACTCATGTAGATAATTCATATGGATGGACCTTAACCCCTAGGCCCTTAGCTAAGAAGGTTAGGAACAACATAGTGAATGCCTCAAATGAGTCCTCTCATGGCTCCTATAGGCTTAATATGGCTTAATGACTCAACCAAAATGATTCCATTTCACTCACACTGGCTCAATTTTCATTTTTCCAAAATTTCAATTTTTGACCCTCGGGGCCCCGGACCCACCAAACCTACTGAAAGCCCTTGAAACTACCCAAAACCACCAAAATTTCCAAATCACCCAGAACTTTTCCAAAATTAACCTTGAACATTTCCCCACCAATAAAATTGATCATTTACAACCAAAATACCAAAATTTCCATAAATACCCTCAATACCCTCCAAATTACCAAAATGCCACTCTTGACCCAAAAATCCAAAAATTCGAAAAATTCCAAAAAAATTCTAGAAAATCCCAAATATTCCCAAGTTAATTTTGTTCAACTACACTATGGGCCAATTTTGCCAATTTACCCCACTTTTACCAAAACCCCCAATTTAGCCCATTTTAAACTTAAATGGACCCAATGTCAAACCAAATCACCCCAATTGACCTCAATTTTGGTCCAATTCAATTCTAAAATTCAATTAAATATCCCCAATATAAATATAGACCAAATCAAAGCCCAATTTGATTGACATTTGAATCCCATTTCATTTTTAAGCTTAAAGCACAATTTTGACCCAAAACCCAAACTTAGCCCAAACCAACCCAATTCAACTACAATTGACCCCAAATCTTTTCTAAACCTTCCCTAACATCTCCATAAACAAAACACTAACATAATTTGCCCAAAACATGAACCCAAACCGCACTTAAATTCAACCCAAACCCAAAACCCCTTAAATTGACCTAAACCCAAACCTAACCCAAATAGGCCCAAATCCCAAGATTGAACCCCAACCAAAGTTGAAAACTCTTCATAACATTCCCCTAAACATTTATCAACATCAATTTTACATCAATTTCAACATTATCCCAACCCTAGCCTAAGTTAGCCCAATTTGGCCCACCTTAGCCCCTTTACCAAATAAACCCAAATCCAATCCAATTCAATCCCAAATCACTCCAAATTTGTTTTAAATCACTCATGACATATCCTTAAACTAAACCCAACATTTATTTGGCATGGCCCTTTACAAAGTTTTTGATCTAAAAGCCCATTTTGAAACATAAAAACCCATTCCCCTAAAACCATTTTAAAAGCCCACCTTTACCAAATTTTAAAAGCCCAAACTTCATGCTAAAGCCCATATGACACTCTATTCATCATTTCATTAATTAAAATCATCCCTAAATTCTAAATCAACAATCAAAATTTTCTAAACTAAGCCATATGACAAACCATCCAAATTTCACACCAAAATACCAAAATTCCTAAAACCTACTTCCATGAAACTAAGCCAACTTTTCCCAAGCCATATAAGAGCCATGAAGCCATCCATAAGCCCCATGTGGAGCCATGAAAGGTTTGACATGTGACCATACCACATTGGGCAAATGGAGGAAGCTCTTTCTAGATTCCCTTAAGGTCATTAGCCTTAACCATGATTACCCTTAACCCAAAATTAATCCAAATATGTTTGGATGTGGACTTCACCACACATGTGAGCCTGACCCACCTGACCTTGTTAGCCCAAAATTAGGCCATGGGGAGGTGAACCAAGCCCAAATACATGGGTTAACCCAAACCAAGCTAAAATCACCTCTTCCCCATTCCATTTCAATTCATCCTCTTTACACATGGTATTTGATAATTGAACTCACAAACCTCAAGCACTGATGCTCCTGATCACAATAGTGGCTTGACCTTGGCCTGCCGGCCACCACAGTCGCCGGAAAACACCAGGTAGAGAGGTCAAAATCAACCAAAAATTGCAATTCCCCATGGCTGAGCTGTCCCACTCCAAATGGCCATTGTAGCTGTTCTTCTCCTCACCAGAGCAGCTGATCCTAGCCCCTAACTCCCCCTGAGAGGCCATGGCCATGGCTATTTATGCCAGCCAACCCCTCTCGGCCAAAAGGTTGGCTGAAATCGACCTTCACAAAATCCCTCCAAACTCCTCACAAAGCTTCCCCTAGACAAGAGCATTTGATCCCCACCGTCCTCCTCGCCCTAATTCCCACCGATCGAGCTCGATTTTGGAGCTCAATTCTCGAGCCGAACGGGACACTTTCAAATCCTCCACAAAAATCAAATTAAACTCTCCCACATCTGCACAAGACCAAGAGAAGGAGTTCCCCAGTGAAAGCCCCCTCTCCAGGCCACCCATTTGTTCTAGCCTCCAAAGGTTGAAATCGGGTCTGGTGGAAATCAGGTCTAGGCAATTCCCCAGTGCCAGAGACTTCATCTGGAGCTTGCTTGGACTCAATCAATGGTGACACAACTCTCAGATCGAAGCTTCACTTCTCTGAGCAAAGGTATAAGCTCTCTCTTCTTCCCGAGCTTCTGAATATTCTCTATTTTTGATTGGGTTAATTTCATGCCACATAAACCCTATGGATATGTTTGTCTCTTCAAGACAAATCCATAGAGTATAAGAACATAAAAATCCATTGAGAATCGAGTGAGATCTTAGGGTTTTAGTGTGGACGGTCACGGGTGCACACCAGTCGTAAACGATGACCGGGAGTCGTTGGATCGCGCGTGTATCGAGCGGACGGCTTAGATGGCGTCGAACCAGGAGATGGTACGTGAACCGCGGGCCCTATGGCAGCTGAGTCAGATGGTGCCGCCGAATCAAAGGGCGTCGTGTGCCCTTTTAGAGCTGCCGAGGATTGCGTGGCGCCGCGTAGGAAATTAGGGCTATTTTCTATTTATTTAATTACCAGAACTTCAAAAATTCATAACTTTGTGTAAAAAAATCATAAAAATAAAATAAAAATACCCTGTTGCTCAGTGAATAGAGGAGAATAATGTGGAAAGGAAATCAAGTCATTTCATCAAGTATTTTATTTTTAATGATTTATTTACTCTCTATGGTATTTTAATTCTTCATTTGCATAGACAATTCATCATGACATGAGACCATGGGGGCTTTTCAAGTCTCTGAACTTGGGAACATTCCCTGAATTGTCCAAGGTCAGAGGCCATCCCTATGGGAAGTTATTGATTTTCCAATTGCATGTTACTCTTTTGAGTATTTTAATTTCAATAATTAGCATGTTGTAAAATAAATTCTAGGAAAATTTGGTGATGTTTCTTATGACTAGAGGAACCTAGGAAAAATAGTTTTTGAGTTAGTTCACATGGAACAATCCTAATTGGCCTAAACACCCAAAAATGAACTTTAATTAATTAGGGTTAACTACACATTAAATTAACTTGAAAACAATTCTCCACTGATCATTAGGATTTAAGGAACATCACATAAAAATTTGAAATCAATTGGAAGTGTTTAACCCCACTAAATGGATTAATTAAGTCACAAAACCAAAATTAAACTTTAAAAATTCATAACTCATAAAATACTTTTCAAAAATTCACAAAAATGGTTTTGGGGCTTCTCTGATATCAGAGGAACTTAGGAAAATTAAAATTGTAATTTTCTAAAAAATTTCATTTTTAAGCTTATTTTAATATTTTAATAATTAATAATAATAAAAATCACAAAAATATTAAAAACCACCAAAATGTCACATTTTGAATTCTAATCACCTAGGAACAAACCAAATATTTTTCCTAAGTCTCTAGGGTAAGATATTGAATTTTAAAAGCTTAAAACAATTTTTGAATTAAAAAATGATTTTCTTTAATATTTCTACTAAAATAATTTTGATAAATCAAAGAAAAGTTAGAAAAATATAAAATTTGGTTCTCTGAGTTCCTTGAAGTCAGAGAGATTTTTGAAAAATACAAAATCTATTTTTCAACTTCAATTTTATTTTTAAATTAATTAATACTCCATAACTCAAAATAATTTTAATAAAAAAAATATAATTAAAAAAATCACCAAAATTTATCCAAGTGGTCCTCTGGTCATTAGGGACATTCCATAATTTTCTTAAGGACAAAATCATTTCCTTGGTCATGTTATTGAATTTTCCTTGAAAACCCCAATTTTCCATTAGAAAAAATTAAATAAATAAATTAAATACAAACAAATCACATTTTCACCTCTAATGTCTTAATTGACATGTGAGTGAGGTTACATTAAAATTTTAAGTTCATTTGAGCTTAGTTTTGTGAGTTATAGAATTATTAAGCTTGAAGGGCAAAAGGGTAATTAAAAATTTCAACCCTTAATTAAAATTTTAGGATTAATCAAAAAAAGAGGAGGGTAAAATATTTGATCCTAAACTGATTTTGGATGATTGAAATTTAAATAATTGAAGGGTAGAAACCTACCAACCATTTCAAGAATAATTAAAATAAACTTTAATTAATTAATTAATTAAAATTTTGGAAGAATAATAGAAATTCGAATTATTAAAGTAGGGATATTATTAAGAGGATATTTATTCTTTAATCTAAAAATCTCTAATTTAGTCACCGCAATAATATTTAATTCCCAATTTGAATGAAAACCCAATTTAAAATTTAAAGTGCTAAAAGACTTAACTATTAAATTAAATTAAATTTAAACTAAATTAAATCAAAATTTAAATTAAATTAACACTTTAACAATTAAATTAAATCATATTTAATATATTAAGATGAAATTAAAATTAAATCAAAATAAATTAAATCAAATTAAGTTAAATTAAAATTAAATTAAAATTAAATTAAATCAAATTAAATTTAAATTTAAATTAAATTAAATTAAACTAAATTGAATTAAATTAAATTAAATGAAATTAAATTAAATTAAATTAAATTAAATTAAATTTAAATTAAATTAAAATCAAATTGAATTAAAATCATTTGACAACAAACCTAAATGAAATAATTAAGAATTAACTCTAAAATAATTTGAACAGTATTTCAAACTTAAACTTTTTTTTATATAATTAAGTCAAAATTAAAATTAAATCATTAAGTTTAAATAATTGAAATAGTTAATAAGTTGATTTGCCCATTTAAAGCTCTTATTATTATAACTCTTAAATGAAGTATCAAGTGAAGTGTTACTTCACTTATAGGACATTCAAATGTCCTAGTTCACTGAGCAAGAGAACAAAACTTAAACCCCTAGATGATTAATTCACCTGTGCGACTAAATTTACTTGGACTCAAAACAATCCCAGAAATATTTAAAAGATGTTTAGGACTCGTCCTAAACACTTCCTCAATATGACGGGATGTTTTAGAAAAAATAATTGAATCTAGTTGTTCTTTGATGAAGAAAATCATTCTTAAACCAAACCAAGAACCTAGATGTCATAGGAGATGACTAGCAATAGGATTAGGAATTTGGTAGACAACCAAAACCCTTCCCTTAGCTTTACCTGAGTATCTGTTGAAATATTTAAATGCCTTAACATGTGTTTTAAGTGCAGCTTGGGATGACGGGAAGACCCTCCAGGTATGCTTTTATTTTATTACAATTTACTTTGTTGCAATTTACTTACATGCATTGTACTTTACTTTTTCTTACATGATAAATAAGACTGTTGCATGAAAGCCTGAACCCTTATGATAGTCCCTAAACTGAAACCAAAACTAAATTAGAAGTCATTGCAAGATAAAATTCACCGCCACAACATTCCAAAATATAAAACAACTCAAAATTTAATCACAAACATAACAACAAAACTACAATTATAACTAAATTAAAACGTCTCGTTGAATGATCGGGAATACCTCGGATGATGTAACCCACGTATTGCTAACGGGATTTTCCACGGTCTAAATGAAAGTGTGGAACTCATTCAGTTGAGTTTAGCAAATTCATCTGGACTAAGTGAATTCGATGAAAATAACGGTGCCGGGATGACGGAACCATGGGATCTTAATCGGTTCTGTTTAAATAACTTTAAGATTTGTTTTAATTAAAATATTAAAAAAACACTTCGATTTTAAGATTTTCTCTAAACCAAAACACTTCTCTCATCTCCTGATTTATGACTTCTAAAACTAAACCTCTACAATAACAAGGAGCTTGGAGCACAGTGGGCAGCACGACCATCGTCATCAGCAAAACTCGGATCTACTTCAGCTAAACCTTTCTTAGAGTTAAATAACAAAGCCATAGGACTTCGAGGTAGTTTGCCTAGTGCAACATAAATCCTCAACTCTTTAGGCATTTGCATGATCATGTCATGTAAATTAAGCCCTAACCGGTCTTAGGATTCCGAGGTAGTTGTTTGGTAGGACATAAACCCTCACATCTTCAAGGCTATTTGTATGATCATGTCATACAAATATAAGTCCTCATCAATTAAAATTGGCAGGATTGCAATATTAAATAAACTCCCAAATTGAAACCAAACAATAGGATTGTTTGAGAAGTTGTCAAGATTCTTCTTGGATCCTCAGCTTCTACTTCTCTTTCTTTGGACTCTTAAAATAAACTGTTCCAAATTTTATCCATTCCCTATTGAAATTTCCAAAACTCAAATCCTTTGAAAACCTTAAACTTTGAAATTCTTGAGAGCAAAACCACTGATCATTATCTAGAGTTTTCTTAAGTGTCTTCAGACATTTAAGATGTAATTAACTATAGGGGCTTGCCCTTATAGGGAACTTTAAGAACTGAGGTAATATAAACCCTGTTTAATTTCTTTACATTAAACAGGGGAACTTGTCGGCTCATAGAATTGGTTCGCAGACCAAACGGATGTCACAAATCTCCTAGTTTATTTAATCAAGCCCCATCATCAAGCAGTGTGTCTATTCTTCGGGATAGATACACAGTTTATGATGCGGTGCTCGTTTATATAAACTATTTGGGATGTGAGATTGGTTTGATTTCATATCTTAAAATTTTTAAATTTAAAATTATTTTCAAAATCAAATAATAGTTTCTAAATTATATATATTTAAATTAAATTTAAAATCTAAAATTCACCGACAATTTCTGTTAGGCGATCCCTTTTCAAAATACAACACAACCTAAAAATATGCTGACAATAGTTTTATAAGATTTAGTATTTAGGAATTAACAGGCGTATTTTATTTTTGTGAGAAAATTTACTTTATTTTATTTAACCTTATTTTATTACAAGATTTGGACCCAGTCATAGATGCTGACCCTATTCTATTTTGGAATGAAAATCTTTCTTCATATTCCTCATGTCGCGTAGTACTTCTTCTGAGATCGTCCATTTATTGGCAACATGTGTCTATCCCCTTGAGTGTCCACCAGCTGATACGACCCTCCAAAGTAAACCTTTTCCACAACTAATGGTCATTCCCAGGTCGGTTCAAATTTTCCACCCATCTTATGGTTTGCAAGAATAAGCCTTCTAAGAACGAGCACGAGGTCACCAATTTTGAATGACCTCGGGCGGACCAACCTATTGTGGGCTTAAATCATCTTTGATTGGTAGAGTTCCAAATTTTGTTGTGCAAGCAATCTTTTCCCTTTGAGACTTTCTAATTCTGCTAGTCGAAGTTTGGCATTCTCTTCTATTGTAATTTGACTAATGACGAAGATCCGGAGTGATGGTAGCTGAACTTCTAGCGGAAGGACTGCCTCAGACCTGTACACAAGTGCATAAGGTGTAGACTGTGTCGGCATTCTGACTGTCGTCCTGTATGCCCACAAAGCTTCTAGCAACTTCTCATGACAACCTTTTTTATAGTCGTTGAGTGTCTTCTTTAGAATTTGAACGAGCATCTTGTTGAAGGCTTTTTCCAAGCAATTTGTTTTGGGGTAGTAGATTGTCGAGTATCTCCAATCTATCACGTGTCTTCTGGCAAAGTTGTTGATTTTTGTGCTCTTGAAGGTAGACCCATTGTCAGAGATGATCCTTCACAGCACACTGAAGTGGTAGACAACCTGATTCTTGAAGAACTATAGAACTTCCTGTGCTGTAACTTCTCGTAGCAGAACTACCTCTGCCCACTTAGAGAAGTAGTCTGTAGTTGCGAGTATGAATCTGTGTCCTTTTGAAGATGGAGGGTCTATCGGACCCACTATATCCGTGCCCCAAAACTCGAATGGGCACGAGGTAATCGTGGGGTGTAGAACTTTCGGTGGTTGGTGCAAGACCACTCCATGCACTTGGCATTGATGACATTTCTTTGTTGTGTCCATGCAGTTTGTCATCATTGTCGGCTAGTAGTATCCGAGTCTTTTGATTTTCATCTTCATCTTTGGTCTTGACTGGTGAGCTCCACACAATTTGGCATGTACTTCTTTGACAATTTTCTGTGCTTCTGCTCTACTGAGGCATCTGAGCCACATCTGATCGAAGAATCTTCTGTACAGAACACTGTCAATTAAGGTATATAAGAGAGCTCTCTTCTGAATTTAATGCGCTGCTGACTTTTCTTCTAGTAACCTTCCAATTTACAAATATTCTATCAATGGTTGATGCCAATCTTCTATATCATCTGCCACCGTAGTTGCTATGTATTCCTTTTTAGTCTTGTGTATACTGTCGAGGTCGATCTGCGATAAAACCTGACGTCCTTGTACGTAATATATACACAATCTTTGGGTGGACAAGACAATTCTTTAGCAAGTTTGGCTAAAACATCCATGTGGGCTTTTTTTGCTCTAGGAATCCTATAGAATATCACACTTAAAATTTGCTCGAGTAGTTTCATTGTGTACCGGTGGTATTCTTCTAACCTTGTCTTCAAAATTTTACACTATCCTGCCACTTGTTGAATGACAAGTTGTGAGTCGCTATAAATGACAATGTATGTTATTTCCATTAATATTGCTAATTCCAAACCAGTGATTAGAGCTTCGTATTCTGCTTCATTATTGGTACAAGGCTCTGACAAGTGATAGGAGAATCTCAGTATCGCCTGATTCAGAGTCACGAAGATTAAACCAATTCCTACTTTGTCGGGTATCACTGTCTATTGTCCTTTGTCTCTTCGGGTTGATGACGCTCTGTCAAAGTACATTTCCCAAAGTTTGGCACTGGCTATTCTATTTATAATATATGTTCATCTGGTAGTTCGTCATTAAGCGGAGACCCAGTTGGCAGTGGGTGCGCTGTTAGAAAATCCAAGAGAATCTGCCTTGATAGCGGACAAAAGTTATATCAAATTGCAATAGTATTATCGACCATCTTTCTAAGCATCCAGAAAGTGTTGGTCAGGTCATCAAATATTGCAACGGATTAACTTTTGAAATTAGGTTAACTTTATGAGATAGCATGTAATGTCTAAGCTTTTTAGCGACAAAAACTAAAGCTAGACAATGTTTCTCAATAGGAGGATACTTTAGTTCTGCTGGTATTAGACGTCGACTCAGGTAGTAGAGTGCATTCTCTTTACCCTTATTATTGACTTGGGCAATTATTGCCCCAAGAGACTCGTCCAAAGCCGCAGTATAAAGTATCAATGGTCTACCTGGGATAGGGGCTGTTAAAATAGGATGTGTCGTTAGATATCATTTAATATCTTCAAAAGCTCATTGACACGACACTCCCCAAACAAATGTGACATCCTTTCGAAGCAGGTTCGAAAAGGGTAGACACCTTCCTAACAAGTTGGATCTAAAGCATCTTAGATACTCTAATTTTCCTTAAAAAGAATGTAGTTGTTTCAAGGATTTAGGAGGCATTTCTAATATCACTTTAATCTTTTCTAGGATGATTTCAATTCCCCGATGATGGACAACGAATCCGATAAATTTCTCGGAGGTAACGCAGAAAGCACACTTTAAGGGATTCATCTTTAGATTGTATTGTTGTAACTGTTCAAATACGATCCTCAAATCATTTAAGTGATTTTCTTTTATGTTGCACTTAATGACCAAATTGTCTACGTAGCATTCCACTTGGTTGTGAATAAGGTCATCGAAGATTTTTATCATTGCTCTTTGGAAAATTGCTCCTGCGTTCTTTAAACCGAATGGCATTAAGGTAAAATGATGCAACAAAAATGTTATACTATTTTTGCTATATAATTTTACCCTTTTTTGGTGATATTGCACTTTTAAAAAAGGTATTTTTCATGATTTGTTGTAGGTATGATGATTTTAGGTGATTAGGGGAAAAGGAATCAAAAAAGAATGAAATCGGAAAGAAAAGGCGCAAAATGGGAGAAAACATCTTCTGGTGCCGACGGCGCCAACTTCCAGAGACTCTAGAATTAAATGGATGATAGAGTGCCGCCGGAGCCCTATGCCGGTGCAATTAAAAAATGAAGAGTTTTGGCAACTTTTCGAAGGGATGCTTAAGGAAACTCTTGGGAATTCATTTATAAGATATATGTAACTGTTTTTGGACGAAATTTGAGAGGTAGAGAGAAGGGGAGAAGAGTGTATAAGTAGAGAGAGTGTGAGTTTAGAGTTAGGGTTTGGAAGAGTGAGTGTAGAAGTGAAGATTTGAGAGAGATTCTTCTTTAAGGAGTGAAGATTTGAGAGAGATTGCTTCTTCCTTCCCATTCTAAAGAGGGAATTGAGTGCTGCAAAGAAGAGAGAAAAGGATTCAAAGGAACTTCAAGGGATTTGCTTGGGGAAGAGAAAGAGATAAGTTGTATTTGCTATTGTGGTTTGTATGACTTTTCTTTTATATAAAAAATCCATGTTTTGTTGTGTCTTATCTATGAATTATGAGTAGTATCCTTTGTTTTTTCTTCTTGCGTAGAGATGTGATGATGTGATGATGTGGATTTGAATTGCTTTTAAAGTATTTAAGAAATTGTGATGGTTTTTCATTTCGAACTTAATTTACTTTCTGATCTGGCCAATTGAATTATTAAAATCTGTTATTGAACAATAACTTCAAAAGGATTGAGTGTCCTACAACAATAATGAAGAATCCATTCAATATCCATGAATGAATTGCGTAGTTAATGGGAATTAAGTGCAGATAAATAGGGAAATGTGTTTTGATGGGCTTCAAATTGGAGGTTTCATGGTGACAGGTTGAGATCCCTAATTTGGTCATAAGATTGGCAACTAAAGTAGAAGGTTAGCCTTCAGGTGAAGGGTCAGTTGGAGCTCCGTAGTGACAGTCGATATCCTCCCAGCCTAGCCTTATATTTAGTGACTGAACTTATGATATGTCAATGTTCTTTACAAGCTTGGAAGAGGGGGTACTCTTTTAAGGGTGAAGAAACATTTATGCTCCTATTTGACACAATACAATAAATAATCATTCTATATCAATCACACATCATATACTCATTGTAAGAGGAAAGACACTGTTCATATATATCAAAACCTTTCAAATACAAAGCTTAGTGTGTGTGTGTGTTAGTTAATTCTGTTTAAAGATATTAGAAGTAATTGTGATTTGCTTAACTATTACTGTTTCTGCATCTTGTTAGTAGAAGTAAACTTAAACTTTAATTGTGATTTGAGTATTGGATTTCAGTATTACATTATCTATTGTAAGAATTGTGCCTTCCCTGTGGGATCGATAACCAAGACTCCATTAGAGCCTTGTATTACTTGATACGATACATATACTTGTGTTGAAGTTTGAACTTTAAAAATCATTATAAATATATAATTTTTGGTTCATAAGTTCTTGCATATAAAAATTTCACATCAAGTTTTTGGCGACATTGCCAGGGAAGGTATAAACGATATCTATTGATAATATAGTAACTGAAAAACTTTACTTTGTAGTGTGTAATTGTGTGCTTGTTTACTTTTTAAAGTACTTATGTGATTTTATATGTGTAGTAGTGGATCTATAGGTTTAGTACCTTACGATTCAAACTTAGAGGGCACTGTTAGAAAAACTAGAAAACAACAAAAACAAACTGAGAATCCTTGCGAAATGGCGAATAACCAAGATAATCAGAGAAATGATATTGGAAATTTGTCAAGACCTTTAAGAGATTATGCTAACCCAACAGCAGATGAAATTCATGTGACTATTTAAAATCCTGATGTTGCTGCTATTATCCAAATGGTATAAAATAATCAATTTGGAGGAACACCTAATGAGGATCCAAATTTACATCTCGCTAGTTTTCTAGAACTATGTGCTACTTTTAAATATGACGGAGTGTCGAATGATGTGTCAGATTAATGACTTTTTTCCTTTTTCATTAAGGGATAAAACTGAGGCGTGGTTAAATTCGTTAGCACCTGGATCTATTAGAACTTGTGGAGAACTTTCTCAAAAGTTTCTATCAAAATATTTCCCTCCATCAAAGACTGCTAAGCTAAAAAATGATATCACATCTTTTGGTCAGTTTGAAGGGGAATCAATATATGAAGCTTGGGAAAGATTTAAATATCTTCTTAGAAAGTGCCCACATCATGCTTTACCAGACTGGTTAATAATTCAAACTTTTTATAATGGATTAGCGGGATCATTGAAATCGATTATAGATGCTGCTGCTGGTGGATCCTTAATGTCAAAACCTTTTGATGAAGCATACTCATTAATAGAAGAAATGACCACTAATAATTTTCAATGGCCCTCTGAAGGGGTAAATCCTAAGAGAGTAGCAAGTGTTCATGATTCAAATATGATGACTATGATAGTTTCTCAAATTGCAGCCCTTTCTAAGAAAATAGATTAGTATGGAATGAATTATTCTCAACCACCCCAAGTGTTAGAGGAAAATTCATTTGGACAGATAACAAAATCTTTAACACCTTATGAGACTTTGAATGCTATTAATAGACCTAATAATCCTTATTCGAATTATTATAATCCTGGTTGGAAGAATCACCCAAATTTCAACTGGAATAATAACAATGCCAATGTTAACCCACAATGGGGGAACAATTCTATAAATCTAGTTAGAATTTCGAACAATCAAGGAAATACCAATTTTAGACCTTCTTATCCTCCTAGATTCAATAGTAACCCGAAATTTAAGGATAAGAAGTTTTCTATTGAAGAAATGATTCTGAATATAGGAAATCAACTACAAGCTCAAGGCATTGAGATGAAAAATATTGAAAATCAATTGGGGCATATTTTCACTACACTAAATAATAGACCTTCTAGAATGCTTCCAAGTAATGTTGAGATCAATCCAAAAGATCAAAACAAGGAACAACTTAAAGCTATTCAATTAAAGAGTTGAAAGGAATTGGAGACAAGAGTACAAAAAGAAGTTGAAATAGAGAAAGAGAAGGTGGATATTGAAAAAGGTTCAAACAAGATTTATCCAGATATGGAATATACTCTTGAACTAATGAAGATTACTGTTGAAAAACTACCACCTCCATTTCCTCAAAGATTGAAGAAGCAAAACATGGATAACAAATTTGGAAAATTTTTGGAGATCCTTAAGAACTTACTGATAAATATTCTTTTTGTCGAAGCATTAGAACAGATGCCTGATGATGCACAAAAAATATATACTATTTCAGCTATATAATTTTACCCATTTTTAGTGATATTGCACTTTAAAGAAAGATATTTTTCATGATTTTTTACATGTATGATGATTTTAGGTGATTGGAGGTAAAAGAAGCGAAAAGGAACGAATATAGAGCAAAAAGCAGCTAAAAGGACGAAAATAGCTTCTGGCGTCGCCAGCGCCAGAATGGGCATCGCCGGCGCCATTTTCTAAAGCTCAGAAAATAATCAGACGATAGAGCACTGTCGGTGTACTATCAGGCACCGCCGGCTCCCAATGTCGGTGGATTTCAAATTTGAAGAGTTTTGGCGATTTTTTGAAGGGATACCTATAGAAACTCTTGGGATTTCGTTTCTAACTTATAAGCAACTATTTTTGAATGAAAAATAAGAGAGTTATGGAGTTCTAGTGTAGTTCTAGTGAGGGAGAGTGTGTGTTGAGTGTTAGGGCTTAGAAGAGAAGAGTGTAGAAGTGAGAATTTGAGAGGAATTCTTCTCTAAGGAGTGAAGGAGAAGGAGTAAAGTGAGACATTGCTTCTTCCTTTCCATTCTAAAGAGAGAATTGAGTGTTGCAAAGATGAGAGAAAAGGATTTAAAGGAACTTCAAGGGAATTGCATTGGGCAAGAGAAAGAGAAAAGTTGTATTTTCTTTTGTGGTTTGTATGACTTTTCTTTTATATATAAAATCCATGTTTTATTGTGTCTTCTTTATGAATTCTAAGTTGTTTCCTTTCTCTTTCTTCTTGCATAGAGATGTGATGATGTGTTGATGTGTATTTAAAGTGCTTTTAAAGTAATGAAGAAATTATGATGGTTTTTCATTTTAAACTTAAATTACTTGTCGATCCAGCCAATTAAATTGTTAAAGTCTGTTGTTGAACATTAACTCTGAAAGGATTTAGTGTCCTACAACAACAATGAAGAATCCAATCAATTTCCGTGATGAATTGCGTAGTTCATGGGAATTGAGTGCAAATAAATAGGGAAATATTTTTTGAAGGACTTCAAATTGGAGGTTTTAGGGTGACGGGCTGAGATCCCCAATTTAGTCCTAAGATTAGTAACTAAACTGGAAGGTTAGCCTTCAGGTGAAGGGTGTGTGGGAGCTCTGTACTGACATGCAGTGTCCTCCCAGCCTAGCCTTATATTTAGTGACTAAACTTAGGATATGTCAATGTTCTTTTCATGCTTGGAAGAGAGGGTACTCTTTTGAGGGTAAAGAAACATTTATGCTCTTATTTCGCACAATACCATAAATAATCATTCCATATCATCCACACATCATATTCTCGTTGCAAGAGGAAATATACTTTTCTTATATATCAAAACCTTTTGAAATATAGTTTAGTGTGTGTATGTTAATTAATTCTATTTTAAAGATATTAGAAGTAATTGTAGTATACTTAATTATTACTATTTTCTGCATCTAGTTTGTAGAAGTAAACATTAAACTTTAATTGCAATTTGAGTATTGGATTTCAGTATTACGTTATCTATTGTAAGATTCATGCCTTCCCTGTGGGATCGATAATCAAGACTCCATTAGAGCACTATATTACTTGATACAATACATATATTTGCGTTGAATGTTTGGCCTTTACAAAATCATTATAAATAAATATAAATTTGAGTTCCTAAGTTATTGCAATATATAAAAAGTCAACCGCATCAAGTTTTTGGCACCATTGTCAAGGAAGGAAGGAAGTATAAATGATATCTATTGATAATATAGTAACTGAAAACCTTTACTTTGTAGTGTGTAATTGTGTGCTTATTTACTTTTTAGAGTATTTATGTGATTTTATATGTGTAGTAGTGGATCTATAGGTTTAGTACCTTACGATTCGGAGTTAGAGAGCACTGTTAGAAAAATTAGAAAACAACAAAAACAAACTGAGAATCCTTGCGAAATAGCGAATAACTAAGATAATCAGAGAAATTATATTTGAAATTTGCCAAGACCTTTAAGAGATTATGCTAACCCAACAACAGATGAAATTCATGTGACTATTCAAAATCCTGATGTTGCTGCTAATTCATTTGAGCTTGAACCTGCTATTATCCAAATGGTACAAAATAATCAATTTGGAGGAACACCTAATGAGGATCCAAATTTACATCTCACTAGTTTTCTAGAACTACATGCTACTTTTAAATATGACGGAGTGTCGAGTGATGTGTGAGACTTAGACTTGTTCCTTTTTGATTAAGGGATAAAGCTAAGGCGTGGTTAAATTCGTTAGCACCTGGATCTATTAGAACTTGGGGAGAACTTTCTCAAAATTTTATATCAAATTATTTCCCTCCATCAAAGACTGCTAAGCTAAGAAATGATATCACATATTTTGGTCAGTTTGAAGGGGAATCAATATATGAAGCTTGGGAAAGATTTAAAGATTTTCTTAGAAAGTGCTCACATCATGCTTCACCAGATTGGTTAATCATTCAAACATTTTATAATAGATTAGTGGGATCATTGAGATCAATTATAGATGTTACTGGTGGTGGATTGTTGATGTCAAAACCCATTGATGAAGCATACACATTAATAGAAGAAATGGCTACTAATAATTTTCAATGACCCTCTGAATGGGTAAATTCTAAAAGAGTAGCCTGTGTTCATGATTCATATATGATGGCTATGATAGTTTCTCAAATTGCAGCCTTTTCTAAGAAAATAGATTAGTATTGAATGAATTATTCTCAACCACCTAAAGTGTTAGAGGAATATTCATTTGGATAGTGTCGGCATATTTTTAGGTCGTGTTTTATTTTGAAGAGGGGTCGCCTATGTAAATCATGTCAGCGAATTTTTAATTTAATTAAAATAAATAATTTGAAAAGTAGTATTTGATTTTGAAAATAATTTTAAATTTGAAGGTTTTAAGATATGAAATTAAACCGACCTCACATCCCAAATAGTTTATATAAACGAGCACCGCACCACAAGCCGTGTATCTATCCCTAAGGATAGACACACTCGCTTGATGGTGGGGCTTGATTAAATAAACTAGAAGATTAGTGACATCCGTTTGGTCCGCGAACCAATTTTATAAGCCGACAAGTTTCCCCTGCTTAATATGAAAACATTAAACAGGGTTTATATTACTCAGGTTCTTTAAAATTCCCTATAAGGGCAAGCCCCTATAGTTAATTACATCTTAAGTGACGGGAATCACCTAAGAAAACTCTCGATAATAATCAATGATTCTGCTCTCAAGAATTTCAAAGTTTAAGGTTTTCAAAGATTGAATTTTGGAGTTTCAATAGGGAATGGATCAAATTTTTGGAACATTTTGTTTTGTGAATCCAAAGGAAGAAAGGTAGGAGAAATCATTGATTCGAAGTGAACTTCGATAATTTCCCGACTATCCTATTGTTTGTCTTGAATTTAGGAAAGTCCTAATGTTTATTTGATATTTCAATCTTGCCAATTTCAATTAATTAGGGCTTATATTTGTATGATAAAATCAAACAAATAGCATCAGAAGATGTGAGGGTTTATTGTCGTATCGGACGACTACCTCGGAATCCTAAGACCGGTTAGGGCTTAATTTGCAATGCAAATGCCTAACGAAGAGTTGAGGATTTATGTTGCACTAGGCAAGCTACCTCGAAGTCCTATGGCTTGGTTGTTTTAATTCTAGGAAAATTTTGCTGAAGTAGACTCAGGTTTTGCTGATGACGATGGTCGTGCTGCCCACCATGCTCCGAGCTCCTTGTTGTTGCAGAGGTTTAATTTTAGAAATCATAAATTAGGAGTTGAGAAAAGTGTTTTGGTTTAGAGAAAATCTTAATTTCCGGGTGTTTTTTATGTTTTATTTAAAACAAATCTTAAAGTTGATTATAACGACACCGGTTAAGATCCCACGGTTCCATCCTTCCGGCATCATTATTTTTATCGGATTCACTTAGTCCGGATGAATTTGCTAAACTCAGCTGAATGAGTTCCACACTTTCATTTAGACCGTGGGAAATCCCGTTAGCAACACGTAGGTTACATCATCCGAGGTATTCCCGATCATCCAACGAGGCGTTTTAGTTTAGTTGCAATTGTAGTTTTGTGTTCTCGTTTGTGATTAAATTTTGAGTTGTTTTATATTTTGAAATGTTGTGGCGGTGAATTTTATCTTGCAATGACTTTTAACTTAATTTTGGTTTCGGTTTTAGGGGCTATCCTAAAGGTGTGGGTTTTCATGCAACGGTTGTTTTATCATGCAAGAAAAGTAAAATGCATTTGCAATAAAGTAAATTGCAAGAAAGTAAATTGCAAGAAAGTAAATTGCAATAAAATAAAAGCGTACTCGGAGGGTCTTCCCGTCATCCCAAGCTGCACTTAAAACACAATTAGAATATTTAAGCAAGTTCCTAGGTAAAGCTAAGGGAAAGGTTATGGTTTTCTACCAAATTCCTAATCCTATAGCTAGTCATCTCCTATGACGTCTAGGTTCTTTGGGTTTTAGTTTAAGGACGATTTTCTTCATCAAAGAATAATCAAATTCGATTGTTCTTATAAATATCCTATCATATTGAGGAAGTGCTTAAGAAGGATCTTAAACATCTTTTCAATATTTCTAGGATTATTTTAAGTCCAAATGAATTTAATTATATAAATGAATCGATCGTCCGAGGTTTTCAAGTCTTGTTAACTTGCTCGATGAACTAGGACATTTGAATATCCTATGAGTGAAGTAACACTCCATTTAATGTTTCATTTAGGAGTTATAATAATCAAAGCTTTCGAGGGTAAATTAGTATTCAAATGATTTGATTTAAGTTAAAGGGTTTAAATTTGGAATAGTGTTCAAGTTGCTTTATATTTAGTTTAATTTAATTTAATTTGATTTGATGTTTAATTAATTTGATTTAATTTAATTTAATTTAATTATTTAATTTAATTTAATTTAATTTAATTTAATTTAATTATTTAATTTAATTTAATTTTTTAATTTAATTTAATTTAATTATTTAATTTAATTTAATTTAATTATTTAATTTAATTTAATTTAATTGTTTAATTTAATTTAATTTAATTTTAATTAATTTAATTTAATTGTTTAATTTAATTTAATTTAATTTTAATTAATTTAATTTAATTGTTTAATTTAATTTAATTTAATTATTAAATTTAATTTAATCTTAATTTAATTTATCTTTAATTTACTTTATTTTTAATTTTAATTGAAATTTCAAAAGATTTTAATAATTTAATTAAGTCTTTTAATATTTTAAATTTGAGTTATCATTTTAATTAAAAATTGAGTATTAGTTGATATAATTAATTTAGGGATTTTTAAATTAAAGAATAAATCTCTTCCTAATAAAGATCCCTTATTTTAATAATTCCAATTTTATTATTCTTCCAAATTTAATCTATTATTTAATTAAAGTTTAATCATTTTAAAATTATTTAATGGGTTTCTACCCTTTAATTATTTAAGTTTCAATCATCCAAATCAGATTAGGATCAAATATTTTACTTGTTGACTTTTTATTAAACCTAAAGTTTTAATTAAGGATTAAAGATTTTAATTACCATTTTACCCTTTAAGCTTAATAATTTCATAACTCACTAAATTGAACTCAAATGAACTTGAAATTTTTATGTGACTTCACTCATATGTCAATAAAGACATGAGAGGAGAAAATGTGATTTTTCTGTGTTTAATTTATTTATATAATTATTTTTGGTGGAAAATAGAGATTTTCAAGGAAAATTTGATAACATGACCAAGGGAAAGTTTCTGTCCTTAAGAAAATTAGGGGACATTCCTAATGACCAGAGAAGCACTTGGACCAATTTTGGTGATTTTTTGAATTATATTATTTTTATTATAATTATTTTGAGTTTTGGAGTGTTAATTAATTTAAAAATAAAATAAATGTTGAAAAATGGATTTTATATTTTTCAAAAATCTCTCTGATATCAAGGAAACCAGAGAATCAAATTTTGCAATTTTCTGATTTTTCTATGATTTATAATAATTATTTTAGTGAAAATGCTAGAAAATACATTTTTTTTTAATTTTAAAATTACCCTAGGGCTTTAAAATTTAATATCTCACTAAATAGACTTAGGAAAAATGTGGGATTTGTTCCTAAGTGATTAAAATTCAAAATGTGACATTTTGGTGAATTTTATTATTTTTGTGATTTTTATTATTTTTTAATTATTAAAAATATTAAAATATTATTAAAAATCAACTTTTTTAGAAAATTGAAATTTTAATTTTCTTAGGTTCCCCTGATATCAGAGAGGCTCCAAAACCAATTTGGTGAATTTTTAAAAAGTATTTTAAAAGTTATGAATTTTTAAAGTTTAAAATGGCTAAGTGGCTTAATCAACCCAATTAGTGGGGCTAACCAAGTCCAATTGACCTCAAATTTTTATGGTGGATTCCTCTGATCCTAAAGGTCAGTGGAGAATTGATTTCAAGTCAATTTGATACCTGGTTAACTCTAATTAATTAAAGACCTATTTTGGGTGTTTAAGCCAATTAGGGTTAATCCGAGTGAATTAACTCAAGTCCTATTTTTCCTAGGGTTCTCTGGTCATAAGGAACATCACCAAATATTTCTAGAATTTATTTCACAACATGCTAATTTTTGGAATTAAAATACTCAAAACAAGCAACATGCATTTGAAAAATAAATAACTTTTCACAGAGATGGCCTCCGACCTTGGAAAATTCAGGGAATGTTCCCAAGTTCGGAGGCTTCAAAAGCCCTATGGTCTCATGCCATGGTGAATTGTATACATGCATGGAGAATTAAATGTATGCAGAGAGTAAATAAATCATAAAAAATAAAATACTTAATTAAATTAAATGATTTCTTTTCCACATTATTCTCCTCCGTTCACCTGAGCAAGGGGGTATTTTTATTTTATTTTTGTGATTTTTCTACACAAAGATATGGATTTTTGAAGTTTAGGGAATTAAATAAATAAGAAAATACCCTAATTTTCTATTTATCCACGCGGCGCCGGCGAAACCTCGGCGGCTCCGAACGCACACGCGTCGCGCTCCCATTCGACGCCGCCACCCGAGTCGGCGGCCGGGCCCCGCGGTTCTCGTACCGTCTCCTGGTCCGACGCAATCCTGGCCGTCCGTGTGCGCGTGTATCGAATGGACGGCATCCGTTCATCGTCCCCAAGTGTTCTCACCCGAGAGCCGTCCACACTAAATCCCTAAGATCTCACTCGATTCTCAATGGATTTTTATGTTCTTATGCTCCATGGATTCGTCTCGAAGAGACGAATACATCTATACGGCTAACATGCATTGAAACTAAGGCATTCGAAATGAAGAATCTTCGAAGCTCGGGATGAAGAGTTAGCTCATACCTTGGCTCGGAGAAGTGTGGCTTCAATCCGAGAGTTGTTGCACCTTCGATTGGGTCCCGCAAGCTCCGGATGAAGTCTCCGGTCCAGTGAATTGTCCGGATATGATTTCGACCAAGCCCGATCACAAAGCTTGGAGGTCGGAGCAACCGGGTGGCCTCGGAGATGGGGCTTTTGGTGGTGGACACCTTCCCGGGTCCGGTGAAGGTGTAGAGCCAATCAATTTGGGAATTGGCTCACCGTGGAGAAGTGTCCCGGTTTTTGGGCTAAAGTTCGAGCTCAAAATCGGGCTCAGCCAGAAGAAATTGGGTCGGAATTCAGTGGGGATCGGTGTGCTCTATGTGTAGAGAGTGATCGCGGAGTGATTTTGCGCGAGTTTCCTTAAGGTTTTTGTTTCGGCTCTCCCATGGCCGAGAGGGGTGGAGTTTAAATAGGAGAGGGTGGAAGGCCTCTCGCAGGGAGTTAGGGCTTGGGATCGAGCTGCTCTGGTGAGGAGAAGATCGGCCATGGTGACCACTAGGCATGGGGCGGCTCAAGCAAGTGAGAATTTCAATGTTGGCTCACATGTGAGCTCTCGGCCATGGTGTTTTCCGGCGGCTCGGTGGCCGGCCGGCCGAGCAATGGTCACCATCTTGGTCGAGTGGGTCGGTGGCTGGGGTTTAGTGTAGGCAATCGAGGTTTGACATGTGTAAAGGAGTTTGATTTAAATGGAATGGGAGAAGGCTCACTTTGGCTTGGTTTGGGTCAACCCACCATTTTGGGCTTGGTGCACCCTTCCAAGCTCGATTTTGAGCTGAGGGAATCATTTAGGTCGGCTCTAGAAGGAATGGTGAAGTCTCCATCCATGATGAGGTGGCTAAACATGGTTTAGTGTGTGACATGATTAAGGTAAAAAAGGGTTAAAGGAGGTTTAAGAAAGAACCCCCCCTTCTTGCCATAAATGGACTAATGACAAGTCAAAGCCCTCATGGCTTCATGTGGCTTGAGAATGGCTTGTTCATGGCTTCATTTGGCTTGGGAAAAGGTTGATTTGTTTCATGAAAAGGGTTTTAAGAATTTTGGATGTTTTGATGGAAATTTGTATGAAACTTGATTTGGAATAATTTGATGGTGACTTTAGGACTTAGGTAATGGATTTAATTAAATGGATGACAAATGGAGATGTCATGTGGGCTTTAGGGTAGATTTGGGCTTTTGAATTTTGAAGGAAATGGGCTTTTAAGAAGGTTTAAGGGAAGTGGGCTTTTAAGTTTAAGGATGTGTTCATGGATGGGAATTTTTGTAGAGGTTTGGGCCAAATAGTTGTTGGTTTTGGTTTAGGGATGTTTCATGAATAACTTGAAATAGATTTAAGGTGGTTTGGGTTTGAATTGGGTTGAATTTGGGTTTATTTGGTAAATGGGCCAATGTAGGTCAAATTGGGCTAACTTGGGCCAATGTTGGGCTAGGGTTGAAATTGATGTAAAATAAATATTAAGAAATGTTTATGGGAATGTTTCAAAGAGGTTTTGGCTTTGGTTGGGTTTTAATTTTGAGGTTTGGGCCTATTTGGGTTAGATTTGGGTTTAGGTCAAAATTGGGCTTTTTGATTTTGGGTTGAATTTGAGTGGGGTTTGGGTCAAAATCTTGGGCAAATCATGTTAGTGTTTTGTTTATGAGGATGTTAAGGAAGGTTTAGAAAAGATTTGGGGTTAATTGGAGTTGAATTGGGTTAGTTTGGGCTAAGTTTGGGTCATGGGTCCAAATTTGGGCTTTAAGGCCCAAAGTGAAATTGGATCCAAATGTCAATCAAATTGGACTTGGATTTGGTCTAAATTGGTATTGGGAATGTTGAATTGAAGTTTAGAATTGAATTGGACCAAAATTGGGGTCAATTGGGTATGTTTGGTTTGACATTGGGTCCACTTTGGGTTAAAATGGGTCAATTTGGGGGTTTTGACAAAAGTAGGGTAAATTGACAAAATTGGCCCATGGTGTAGTTGGACAAAATGAAATTGGGAATATTTGGGATTTTCTGGAATTTTCTGGGAATTTTCTGAATTTTTGGATTTTTAGGCCAAGAAGGGTATTTTGGGTATTTGGAGGGTATTGGGGGGTATTTTTGGAATTTTTGGTATTTTTGGGTATGGATGATCAATTTGAGTGATGTGGAGGTGTTTGGGATTGATTTTGGAAAATTTTAGGTAATTTGGAGATTTTGCAAAAATTTGGGTAATTTCAAGGGTTTTGGGTAGGTTTAGTAGGTGTAGGGTCCCGGGGGTCAAAAATTGAAAATTTGGGAAATTGAAGATTGGGTGAATTTGGGTGGGGTGAAATCATTTTGGTTGAGCCATGAAGCCATTTCAAGCCCATATGAGCCATGAAAGGACTCATTTGAGGCATTCACTATGTTGTTCCTAACCCTCTGTAGCCAAGGGCTTAGGGGTTAAGGACCATCCATGTGAATCACCTACATGAGTCGGGAGGTCAAGTTGGGTATGGGTGTGGTTTTAGGAAGTGTGTGGAAATGTAGTGTGTAAGTGTAGTGTATGTCAGCCCCTTCACCGGACCGAGCCACCTGTAGGCGGTCCTAAGGCCAAAGAGTCCTATAGGAACTCATCCTTTAAACTTCCATATTTGATTTCAACCCTCTAGGTGATTAGGGGTCTATAGTCAAGTTTGTGGAGTTTGCAGGGAGTTTAGAAGTGGTTTGAATTTCTAAAAGGCGGGTCCCAATTCTAGTCCTCTAAGATAGTCAAAGGAAAAGCCTAAGGCTAGATCCTAAGCACTAAAAAGAAGAAAAGGAAGACCTCATCAAAAATGAGGTCAACAGATAGATAACAGAATCTCAAACATATTATGCAACTTTTAATGCTATTAATAGACCTAACAATCCTTATTCAAATTATTATAATCCGGGTTGGAAGAATCACCCAAATTTCAACTGGAATAATAGTAATTCCAATGTTAACCCACATTGGGGGAACAGAGCTATAAATCTAGTTGGAAATTCGAACAATCAAGGAAATACTAATTTTAGACCATCTTATCCTCCTGGATTCAATAGTGACCTACAATTTAAGGATAAGAAGTTGTCTACTGACGAACTAATTCTGAATATAGGAAATTAATAACAAGCTCAAGGTGCTGCGATGAAAAATATTGAAAACTAATTGGGGCATATTTTCACTACACTAATAGACCTTCTGGAATGCTTCAAAGTAATGTGGAGATCAATCCAAAAGATCAAAACAAGGAACAAATTAAGGCTTTTCAATTAAGGAGTGGAAAGGATTGGAAACAAGAGTGCAAAAAGAAGTTGAAATAGAAAAAGAGAAGGTGAGTATTGAAAAAATTTCAAGCAAAATTTATCCAAACATGGATTATACTCTTGAACCAATGAAGATTACTGTTGAAAAAACACCAACTCTATTTCCTCAAAGATTGAAGCAACAAAACAGGGATAAAAGATTTGGAAAATTTTTGGAGATCCTTAAGAAATTAACGATAAATATTCATTTTGATGAAGCATTAGAACAGACGCCTGAGTATGCCAAGTTTATGAAGAATATTCTGAAAAAGAAAAAAAAGTTTACAGATCATGAAACTGTTGCACTTAGAGGAAATTGTAGTGCAATTATTCATAAGAAGCTTCCAGAAAAACTTAAAGATCCTAGTAGTTTCACTATCCTGTGTGTTATAGGTGAAAATTTTTTTGGATGAGCCTTATGTGATATGGGAGCTAGTATTAATCTTATGCCTTTATCAACTTTCAAAAGGTTGGGAATATGACAATTTTCTCCTACATCTGTGACTCTTCAGTTGGCCGATCATTCGATTACTTGCCCTAAAGGAGTGGTGGAAGATGTGTTAGTGAAAGTGGATAAATTTATCTTTCCTCTAGATTTTTTTGTACTTGATATGGAGGAATATAAAGAAATTCCAATCATTTTGGGAAGACCATTCCTTGCTACTGGAAGAGCAGTGATTGATGTTCAAAAATTAGAATTAACTATGAGAATCAATGATCAAGAGGTCACCTTTAATATTTTGAAATCTATGAAGAATCCCTCAATGGAAAAAGATAATGAATGCTTTAGGATGGAAATCTGTGAATATTTTAAAAATGATCATTTTAAAAATATATTTGAAAAATAAGTAGAGTATGAAAATATGTTTGAAGAAGGAACTGGAAATGAAGAAAATTCAGATATTAAGAATAATGAAGATTTGGAGTATGTTCAGGAGAGATTTGAAGTATTAGACACTATGGAAGGTGGAAATAAAAGCTTAATTCCATTTATAATAAAACCTCATGAAATTGAGATGAAAATTCTCCCTAATCATTTGAAGTATACGTTTTTAGGAGAATCATCTACTCTTCCAGTTATTGTATCTTCGGAGTTAAACGATTATCAAGAACATAAGTTGTTGGAAATTTTAAAAAGATACAAGAAAACATTGGATGGACTTTAGGAGATATTACTAGAATCAATCCTTCAATTTATATGCACAGAATTTTATTAGATGAAGAACATAAACAGAGAGTTGATCCGTAGAGGAGATTGAATCCAATAATGAAGGAAGTAGTTAAGAAGGAGATTTAAAATGGTTGGATGCTAGAATTATTTATCCTATTTCAGATAGTGCTTGGATGAGTCCAATACATTATGTACCAAAAAAGGGAGGAGTGACTGTTGAAGTGAATGAATGTAATGAAATTATACCCACAAGACAAATTAATGGATGGCGAATTTGTATTGGTAATAGGAAATTAAATGCCGCCACCCGAAAAGATCACTTTCCTCTTCCTTTTCTCGATCAAATGTTAGATAGACTTGCTGGACACAAGTACTACTGCTTTTTTGATGGATATACTAGTTACCATCAAATACCTATTACTCCTGAGGATCAAGAAAAGACAACATTTACTAGCCCTTATGGAACCTTTTATTTTTGAAGAATGCCTTTTGGACTGTGTAATGCACCTGCAACATTTTAGAGATGTATGATTTATATCTTCAGCAATATGATAGATAATGAAATAGAAGTTTTCATGGATGATTTCTCTGTATTCAGGACTTCATTTGAAATCTGTTTGGAAAACTTAGCAAAAGTTTTTGAGCTTTGTGAGAAAACAAATTTAGTTCTGAATTGGGAGAAATGTCAATTTATAGTCGCAGGAGGAATTGTGCTTGGGCATAAAATTTCTGAACATGGTATGGAGGTCGACCCTGCTAAAATTAGTGATTGAGAGATTGCCACCACCCTCTAGTGTGAGAGAGGTGAGAAGTTTCTTAGGACACATTGGATTTTACAGGCTATATATTAAAGATTTTTCTAAAATTACTAAATATTTGTGCCAACTTCTAGAAAACGATAGAAACTTTAATTTTAATAATGATTGTTTGTGTGCTTTCGAATTATTGAAAATGAAATTAATCACTGCACCTATAATTGTTTCACCAGATTGGGAGAAACCATTTGAACTTATGTGTGATGCTAGTGATTATGTGATCGGAGTAGCATTGGGGCAAAGGCATGATAAAGTTTTCAAAGTCATTTACTATGCTAGTAAAACTCTTAATGAAGCTTAAATTAATTGTACTACTACTGAAAGAGAGTTATTAGCTATAGTATTTGCTTTTGAAAAGTTTAGACCTTATTTAATTTGAGCTAAAAGTATTGTGCATACAGACCATTCAACTACCAAATATTTAATGCGAAAGAAGGATGTGAAACCTAAACTGATTAGATCGATACTTCTTCTGCAAGAGCTTGATTTTATGATAGTTGATAGGAAGGGATCTGTTAACCAATTAGTTGATCATTTGTCGAGATTAGAGTATGATAAATTCTCTGAATTTGAGAAGGAATTTACAGAAACTTTCCCTGATGAAAAACTTTATACTATTATGGGAAGAAATTTGCCTTGGTATGCTGATATTGTGAATTATATTGTGAGTGATATTGTACCACCTGATTTAACAAGGCAACAACAAAAGAAGTTTAAATATGACGCAAAATTTTATTTTTGGGATGAGCCCTATCTATATAAACAATGTAAGGATCTGATCATTAGGATTTGTGTGCCACAAGAAGAAACGAATTTAATTATTCAATAATGTCATGATTCTGAATTTGGAGGTCATTTCAGTGTTGATAAAACTGCTTTTAAGATTTTACAATCTGGATTTTAATGGCCTGCTCTTTTTAAGGATGTATAAAAATATATTAAATCAAGTGATAGATGTTATAGAGTTGGTAATATCTATAGAAGAAATGAAATGTCTCTAAATTATAATTTGAAAGTTAAAATTTTTGATGTATGGGGATTATATTTTATGAGACCATTTACTTCTTCATTTGGAAATTTATATATACTGGTTGCAGTTAATTATGTCTCAAAATGGATTAAAGTTATTGCTTTTCCTATATGTGATGCTCGGAGTGTTTCAAAAATTTTAAAGAAAAATATATTTACAAGATATGGAATGGCGAGAGTGATTATAACTAATGGTGGATCCCATTTCAGGAATAATCAACTTAAGAGATTGATTGAGAAATATAATATTATTCATAGAATCTCTACTGCTTATCATCCCCAGACTAGTGGTTTAGCAAAAGTGTCTAATTGTGAAATTAAAAGAATTTTGAAAAAAATAGTGGATAATAATAAATTAGATTGGTTTGCTCGATTAGATACTACATTATGGGCTTATAGGACTGCTTTTAAGACCCATATTGGAATGTCTCCTTATAGACTAGTGTTTGGTAAGACTTGCCATTTACCGGTTGAATTGGAGCATAAAGCATATTGGGCGATAAAAGAGTTGAATTTTAATTTGAAAAATGCAGGAGAGAAGATATTTACATAATTGAATGAATGGGAATAGATTAGAAATGTATCTTATCACAATGAAAGGATTTATAAAGAGAGAGTGAAATGGTGGCATGATCAAAAGATATTAAAAAAGAGATTATAATTTGGCCAGAAAGTTTTGCTATACAACACAAGATTGATGTTATTTCCTGGAAGGCTAAAGTCTAGATGGTTAGGACCTTTTACAATTGTAAAAGTTCATTCTTTTGGACCTGTTGATATTAAGGATCCTGATACTGAAAAGATTTTCAAAGTTAATGGGCATCGATTAAAGCCTTACTTTGACGGGTTTCAACCTGACATTAAAGAGGTTTTAATGCTTAGTCATCTCGATTAACTGAATGGTTTGTCGAGCTGATGACGTTAAACCAAGCGCTTTATGGGAGGCAACCCATATGTATCTTTCTGGTGTGTTTGCTTGTTTGTTGTAGTTGTGCTTTTTAAATAGTTATTTTTGAATCCTAATCACTCCTAAATACTTTTAAAATTGATAAATATTGGATCGAATTGAGATATTGGAATTTTTTGGGCCAAACGAAGTTTGATGATATTTTTTACCATTGGCGCCGCCAACGCCCAATTACAGAGAGAATTGCTGAATTTCGGGTTTGAGCACCGCCGGCGCCCTATCGAGCGCTGCCGATGCCCAAAACTTGTTGACGATTTTTGGAGTTTCAAAATACGAGTTTTGGCAGTTTTGAACAGGACCTTCGTCCTTATAACTCCCTAAACTCCATTGTAGACTTCCAAACTCTAGAAAAAAGAAAACTACCATTCCCAATTCGCATCCCATGGATTCCTACTCCATAGAAACCCCTCGATCTCTCATTTTCAACCAAAGGAAGTTGATAAGTTTCGAGGCGCAACGATTGTTCAACAAAGTGATGATGAAGAGGAGGATTATCAAGGAAAGAGGCTTTATAAATCGATGTATCGATAATCCTACTACAAGAATTTAACAGATAATTAAGGAAAGACATTGGGAAGTGCTATGTTACACTACCATTGCCGTATTCGTTCCGATTATGAAGGAATTCTATACAAATCTTCACGGGATCAACCAAGGATTTATCTTTGTGTGAGGTAGGTTTGTGAAATTCACTCCTGTGAGAATTAATGATCTTTTTATGATTGAGATGTCTATTGTTATTTGATGGATGAGAATGAAGATTGGGAAGTTAGAGAAAATGGATATATTAATTTTCCTTCTGCATTCTTAAATCCGGTATCAAAGTAGTGGCATTACTTTATTTCGGAAAAGTTATTTCCAACTTTGAAGATTAGTAAGGTAACCAAGAAAAGTGCCATTTTGAATTTTTGTATTCAAACAGGGAGGCCGATTGATATTGGTAATATAATTGTGAAATCAGTTTTGAGATTGATTGTTCATGGATCTAAATATGGGCTTGGACACCCATCCACCATATTTCTGTTGCGTAGTCAATCACAAGTTCCATATGAGAGCTGGGAAATGGTTCTTCTTCCCTGGAGGCCTATTGATCCAACTAATCTTTATGACTACCAAACAGTGGGAGATGAGGATGATATGAATATGCTTGCTGATCAACCAACTCAGACTTCACAATCCATTTATCCCTATTTTGCTGAAAGTTCCAGAATTATACTGAAGATGATCAAACAGTTGGAAAACGAGGTACATAATGTTATGAATGCCTTCAATAATATTTCTAATTTTTTTGATCATATAGATTGGAGGATGAAGGAACAATTTGATCACACTGGTCGGATTGAGATGGGCCTGATTAATCTGATAAATAAGAACACTGTGATTGCTGAGGATTCATCTGATGAATTCCCATTTCATCCCTTTTATATTTTGTTCATGCATCAACAATCTATTGAAGATATTAGAGAGGAAGATAGTTCTGAAACCGATGTGGAGTGATTACTGGATTCTACTTATGTTTTATGTGTGTTTGCTTTACTTTATTCAATTCTGTTTGGTGTGTTTAGTATTTACTTTTCTTTGCTTTGTAATTTGAATTTGGATTTTTTATGCTTAATTTTATTGTGTGTGCTTTGATTTTAGTGTTTGCTTATCGTAACATACTTGCAACACTAAAAATCTTGGAGTTGTTGGCTTAATTTGATGAACATATTAGTGTTTATGATGTAATGTGGATTTTATATATAGAAGTATGTTTTGTTTTTTTGGGTAAAAAATTGTGTTAGTTGTTGCTTGTGTGATGAAGTAGATGCTTAATGAAGTATTAAATGTCATTGTGGAGGTCGAAACGATTGAAATTACGAAAAAATTTTCGGACCCAGAAAAATTTTTAGACTGGCGCTGCCGGTGCCCAAATCTAGAGAGTTTTGGTATTTTAAATAAATAGAGCGTCGCCGGCGCCCTATCAAGCGCTGCCCGCGCCCTAGTACAAAAAAAGGCCAAAAACCCTTTATTTGGCGATTTTGACCCTGGGACCTATAGTTTTTTCCATTGCCTTCGTCTTCCTCCTCCTTTTTTGTGATTTTGAAGACCTAGGGCTTGCTAGATCTTTGATTTCACATGATTTCAAAGCTTTTAGAGACCGGATCTACACTTCTCTTAGTAAGTGCTTCACTTTAAGTTAATTTTTTTTTAATTTTCACCATCGGAATCTCTCACATTGTTTAGATTAAATTTTTTGGAATTTTGAAAAAATTTTGAGATTTCCTATGATGAAATTTGCTCTTACTTGTTTAAAATAGTATTTGGTGTTTGTTACATTACGGATTTGGAATTTTTTGGAATTTTCTTGCAAATTTTTAGAAATTCACATGGGTCCAATGATGAGTAAAGGGAAGAGAAAATTGGATTTTGATGAACAAAAATCTGTTAATGTTAAAGAGAAATTTCGCTTTAATTCTTACATTTACAATAAGAAGTGTATTTTGGATCAGGATTTGGATAATCCTGGTGGAACTGTAGAACAGTTAATTGCCGAGTGAAACTGGGAAAGATTTTGTTATTTTACTGCAAATGCTGTTATGGGTGTTGTTAGAGACTTCTATTCAAATGTGCCCTGGACTAAGACTAATTATGTGTTAGTTCGAGGAAAAATGGTTGAATTTACTCATCAACGTATCAATGCATTCTATCATACTCGGGAGCCATTTGTTTGTGAATATGAAAACTTTGATACTCAAGAGGAAAATATGAAGGAAGTGATTGCTTTACTGATAGACGGAAGAGGGGAATGGAAAGTAAGTAAAAAATAGAGTATTAACTTCTCTGCTTCCAAGTTAAATGTTACATCTAAAGTTTGGCACTATTTCATCTCTGCAAGACTGTTACCTTCTTATCAACACAGCAAAGTTACAAGGGATAGAGCAAATTTGAACTATTGTATTTAGAAGATAAAGAAAATTGATATTGGAGCTATTGTCTTCAAGAACATTCAAACTATTGCTAGAGGTGAGACCACTGGAGGATTATGACATCCTACCCTAGTTCATGCCCTGTATGTTCAGTCTGGAGTAGAGTTCAGCAGTTCTGAAGAGATAGCTATACCACTGACATCGATTACAAAGACTATTATTCGTACTTATGAATGTCATGTGGGAGCCCGAGATGAAAGTAGGAGTACTGAGATTCTTACTATGAGATATAACATTCCTTCTAAATCTGAGCCCCCTACTTTATCTGATATTATGGAGCAGCTGAGATTACAGAGTGCTAGTGTGGATAGACTCCATGTTAGGATGGATGTGTTTGAGGCCAGAAGTGATGTGAATGAAGATTATATGAGAATAAGAGTTGAGTTCAATATTGCCTATCATGATGCTCAGGTCAGATTCATGAGGGGGGAGACTGATGTGAAATTTTCTACTTGCCCCAGCTATACACCGTATAAACCTGATCATGCTGACCCTACTGATGAACCTGGTGATGAAGATTGGGAGATTGTTTGTTTCTGTTTCTATTTTTCTTGTTATGTATTGTGTTGTATTGTTGTGATGTAGTAGTTATTTTCTTTTCATGTGATGTGTAAACATGTTGATGTACTGTTATGTTGTAATGAAAAATTGAAAGTGTTAAATGAACTGTGTAGTGATATGATAGTTTATTTAATATTGTGGTGTTTTGTTGGATATTTAGATGTTTAAAGATAATTTCTCGTTACCCTGCAAATGTTTAAAATTTCTATATATCACTGTTACTAACTGTTTCATGCCTGCTAGTTGTAAATTTTGACTAATACCAGATAACTGTTGAAGATTTCAAGATCCCAAAACAAAAAGGTTAGTTTCTTTTACTCTCTACTGTTTCAAATTTATTGAAAAATTTAAGTTTGGGGGAGGGTAGAAAAATATTAACTCTTATTTGTTCTCAATTATAGTATTTTTAAAAATTATTAGCATAACTTCTGGCAGTTGAACCTCACTGTAGGTAACTGGAAAGTTTTATTTCAGTTGAATATTATGGAAGGACTGGATGAAAATTTTAAGTAATAAAGGTTAATTTTATAGAAGTAAGATATTTGGTATGAAAGGTTTTGATTATAGTTAACTATTTAAAGTAAAGAAAACTGTAATTTTGAAATGTTAAGAGACTTAAAGTATTGTGTGTTAAGAAAAGATTGTGACTTTATGATGAATAATAAAGCTCATACCTAATTATAACGTAAGGAGGCGATTCAAGTTTGAACTTTAAAAAGAGGAGAGTGAAGTTCAAAATCATTAAAGGCTATCTAGATATAGTAATCCTCCTTTAAAAAAAGAAAGAAAAGAAAAAAAAAATTGAAAAACAATCCTAAAAGAAAAGAAAAAGAAAAAGAAAGAAAAATATTTATGAGGAGAAGCTTGAGGAGATGCCTAATAAAAAATTAGCTTCACTTGACTCACCCTAAAGGGAGAACTTGATTTCATTTCTAAATTTATATCTAAAGTATTAGCCTACATTCTGATGAAGTTTGCATGACCTCCTTTTTCACATAGTCTTTCAAGGCACTCTTAATGTGCCAAACTATGATTTATCTTTAAATAAATAGAAGACTAGAACCCTTAGACTTGATTGCTGAATATTCTTATACTTGTAGTGTGACCTGAGTTACCGAATTTCTTTCTAAAAGTCTAACCAATATATTCTTTTGAATGAAAAATTTTAGTGTTTTACAGGTGAAAAGTACATTGACTTGAGTTATATTTTTATACAGTAAAAAGATTACTTGAGGACAAGTTATAGTAAAATTTAGGGGATTTTGATGCCAAAAATATATATTGTTTCTGTTATATAATTTTACCCATTTTTGGTGATATTTCACTTTAAAGAAAGTTATTTTTCATTTTTCATGATTTGTTGCAGGTATGATAATTTTAGGTGATTGGAGCGAAATGAAGCGAAAAGGAACAAATTCAGAGCAAAAAGGATTAAAAAAGAGGAAAACAGCTTCTAGCGCCGCCAACACCATTTTCCAGAGAGCTCAGAAAATAATCAGACGATAGAGTGCCGCCGGCGCCCTATCGGGCATCGCCCCCAATGTCGGTGGATTTCAAATTTAAAGAGTTATGGTGAATTTTTGAAGGGATGCTGACCCGATTTTTGTATTTCTAAATACAAGGATTTGTTACCACTGCTAGAAAATTTAATTTCAGATAATGGCACGAAACACTTGACCTGGAATAATTTGCTATATTGATGTGTACCAAATTTTAATTACGACAAGAACATTAAATAAAACTTGATTACTACTTAATGCTAGGCCGTTAATGTTTAATAATTTTTTAAATATATGTTTATATAACAAAATATAATTTAAAAAAGAAATATTTTATATACTTTTTGGGTACTACACAAGTATACGTATCGTTTCAAGTAATATATGGCTATGAAACAAAGACCCCAGTATCGATCCCACGAGGAAAAAATATGGTAATAAATTTTTAAATATTTTATTTCAAAAATCTTTTTTTATTTTAATCTAACTTTAAATTACTTTTAATTTACTAGATGCAGATAAAGAAAACAATAATAAGAAAATGATTTTGTGAAAACTATAAAAATCAATCAACTTTCTTCCCTTCAATTAATCTAAGATTTTTAAGATAATTTAATATTCGTTGGAGAATTTGATTTATGGTATTGTGCCAAATAGAAGCACTCCTATTCTTTACCCTTTGATCTAGGCACAAAGAACATTGGCTAATTTACAGATCAGGTCTGGATGTCTTGTTAGTAGAATGGGTTAATCTAGACTCACATTACTAGATGTCCAAGGGTAGCTATGGTCGGCCCAACTAGTGACCCTTTCCTAATCTATAAATCAAATTATAAGAATTTAGTTTATCACTCTAAAAACTTATTAATTCTACACCCTTTAAATCTTATCTTCCTATTTATTTGCACATCACTTTGAATAGCCCACACTTGGCCTTCGACTACCCAAGGATTCATGTGACATTTATAAGTTAAGAGTTCTTCTCCTTCTAGGTCTCAAAACTATTCAAAAGGTTTTAACAATTTAAATGGCCAATTTAAAAAGTAAAGTAAGATCAGGTATTAATATCATCACAATGTTTTGAAAATATTTTGAATTTTAATTCTCCATCGAATCTTATATTATCTTATTTATCTCTTCATAATTGAAGGAAGAAAGTAAACTAACTACTCAGAACACATTGAATATAAACAACAAAACATAATAAATAAACTTTGAATAAAAAATAAAATACTTATCTCAAATATTCCTTCTACAGATCTTCTGATTCCTACTGACTCCACAGTGTAATGAACTTCAGATGCAACAACTCGAAAATAAACTCTCTAAACTAAAATAAAAGTGGCCCTAAATTTCTCTCTCTATTTCTCTCTCTAAGGATGAGAGATCCTAAAGTGGATAAGAGAAAGGGGTTATAATGGGGGGCACATTTTTCTGAAAAAATGGACTCCTATTTATAGGCTTCAAGGGTTGCCTTGAGGTACCTCTTCAAAACATGTCCACATTCAATGAATCTTCTAGAAGGTCTGTCTGGCACCTAGGCACCGGAATCTAGCGCCTAGGCGCCAGACACCGCGTCCAGTTCTTCGCACCTCTTCACTTTGGCTCGCACCTCTTTGCGATTAAAACAGTTTTGGAGAGTCCGAATGCAATGTATCACATGTCCTATTATCAAGGAACAACTGCCAGTCTTCTAGAATGTCCAGTAACCGCTCACTCCGTTAAAATAACCGTTCAAACGTTGTCAAAAATTTGACTGTTCTTGTATCGAGTCTGGCGCTTAGGCGCCAATTTCTGGCGCTTAGGAGCCAATTTCTGGCGCCTAGGCGTCAGGCCATATTTTTTATAATATTTGTATTTTGCTCCATTTTTTCTTCTTTTTGCTCCTTTTTTCACCTTTTTTCCTTTTTGGACCTTTTTACATCACCTACATCCAATAACACAAAAATACCTTTCATTAAAGCATAATATCCTTAGAAATTGATAAGAATTAAGACATAAAAAATAGGTATTTTTTATTGATCAGATGCCTATGGAAACTTTTGGGATTTCATTTCTAACTATAAGTAGCTATTTTTGGACAAAAAATAGAGAGAGTTCTGGAGTTCTAGTGTAGTTCTAGTGAGGGAGAGTGTGTGTTGAGTGTTAGGGCTTAGAAGAGAAGAATGTAGAAGTGAGAATTTGAGAGGAATTCTTCTCTAAGGAGTGAAGGACAAGGAGTAAAGTGAGAGATTGCTTCTTCCTTTCCATTCTAAAGAGGGAATTGAGTGTTGCAAAAAAGAGAAAAAAGGATTCAAAGAAACTTCAAGGGAATTTCATTGGGGAAGAGAAAGAGATAAGTTGTATTTTCTTTTGTGGTTTGTATGTCTTTCTTTTTTATATAAAATCCATATTTTATTTTGTCTTCTCTATGAATTATAAGTAGTCTCCTTTTTCTTCTTTCATAGAGATGTGATGATGTGTTGATGTGGATTTGATGTGCTTTTAAAGTAATGAAGAAATTGTGATGGTTTTTCATTTCAAACTTAATTTACTTTTTGATCTAGCCTGCTAAATTGTTGAAATCTATTGTTGAACATTTACTCTGAAAGGATTTAGTATCCTATAACAACAATGAAGAATCCATTCAATTTTCATGGATGAATTGCGTAGTTCATGAGAATTGAGTGCAAATAAATAGGGAAATATGTTTTCATGGACTTCAAATTGGAGGTTTCAAGGTGACAGGCTGAGATCTCCAATTTGTTCCTAAGATTAGTAACCAAACTTGAAGGTTAGCCTGCAGGTGAAGGGTGAGTGGGAGCTCCTTAGTGACAACATGTATCCTCCTAGCCTAGCCTTAGAGATTTAGTAACTAAACTTTTCAAACAATTGGATTTTGGAATTTCAATAGGGAATGAATCAAATTTAGGACAATTTATTTTGGGAATTCAAGGGAAGAGAAGTAGGAGAAGTTGAGGATCCAAGAAGAATTTTGGTAACTTCCCAAACTATCCTGCTTAGCAGAGAGTGTAGTGCAATTATTCAGAAGAAGCTTTCGAAAAACTTAAAGTTCATAGTAGTTTCACTATCCCGTGTGCTATAAGTGAAAATTTTTTTGGAAGAGTTTTATGTGATATGAGAGCTAGTATTAATCTTACGCCTTTATCAACTTTCAAAAGGTTTAGAATAGGAAAAATTTCTCCTACATCTATGACTCTTCATTTGGTCGATCGTTCCATTACTTACCCCAAAGGAGTGGTGGAAGATGTGTTAGTGAAAGTGGATAAATTTATATTTCCTATGAAATTTATTATACTTGGTATGGAGGAAGATAAAGAAATTCCAATAATTTTGGGAAGACCATTCCTTGCTACTGAGAGAGCAGTGATTGATGTTCAAAAAGGAGAATTAACTATGAGGGCTAATGATCAAGAGGTGAACTTTAATATTTTGGAATCTATGAAGTATACCTCAATGGAAAAAGTTGATGAATGTTTTAGGTTGGAGGTTTGTGAATATTTAAGAAAGGATCATTTTGAAATTATATTTGAAAAAGAAGCGGAGTATGAAAATATGTTTGAAGAAGGAATTGAAAATGAAGAAAATTCAGATAGTAAGAATAATGAATTTTTGTAGTATGTTCAGGAGAGATTTGAAGTATTAGACACTATGGAAGGTGGAGATAAAAGCTTAATTCCATCTATAATAAAACCTCCTGAACTTGAGATGAAAATTATCCCTAATCATTTGAAGAATATGTTTTTAGGAGAATCATCTGCCATACAATTTATTGTATCTTTGGAGTTAAACGAATATCAAGAACAAAAATTGTTGAAATTTTAAAAAGATACAAAAAGGCTTTTGGATGGACATTAGTGAATATTAAATGAATAGGTCCTTCGAGTTGTATGCAGAGGAATTTATTAGATGAAGAACATAAACCGAGAGTTGATCCGCAGAGGAGATTGAATCCAATAATGAAAGAAGTAGTTAAGAAGGAGATTTTAAAATGGCTGGATGCTGGAATTATTTATCCTATTTTGGATAATGCTTGGGTGAGTCCAATACATTTTGTACCAAAAAAGGAAGGAGTGACTGTTGAAGTGAATGAATGGAATGAAATTATACCCACAGGACAAATTAATGGATGACGAATTTGTATTGACTATAGGAAATTAAATGCCGCCACCCGAAAAGATCACTTTCCTCAACCTTTTCTCGATCAAATGCTGGATAGACTTGCTGGACATAATTACTAATGCTTTCTGGATGGATATACTGGTTATCATCAAATACTTATTGCTCCGAAGGATCAAGAAAAGACAACATTTACTAGCCCTTACGGAACCTTTGCTTTTCAAAGAATGCCTTTTGGACTGTGTAATGCACCTGCAACATTTTAAAGATGTATGATGTCTATTCTCAGCAGTATGATAGATATTGGAATAGAAGTTTTGAAGGATGATTTCTCTGTATTCATGACTTCATTTGAAATCTATTTGCAAAACTTAGCAAAAGTTTGGAACTTCGTGAGAAAACAAATTTAGTTCTGAATTGGGAAAATGTCAATTTATGATTGCAGGAGAAATTGTGCTTGGGCATAAAATTTTTGAATTTGGTATGGAGGTCGACCCTGCTAAAGTTTAAGTGATTGAGAGATTGCCACTACCCACAACTGTTAGAGAGGTGAGGAGTTTCTTAGGACACGCTGGATTTTACAGGCGATATATTAAAGATTTTTCTAAAATTACTAAACCTTTGTGCCGACTTCCAGAAAATGATAGAAAATTTTATTTTAATGATGAAAGTTTGTGTGTTTTTGAATTATTAAAATAGAAATTAATCACTGCACTTATAATTATTTCACCTGATTGGGAGAAACCATTTGAAATTATGTGTGATGCTAGTGATTATGCGATCGGAGTAGCATTGGGGCAGAGGCATGATAAAGTTTTCAAAGTCATTTACTATGCTAGTAAAACTCTTAATGAAGCTCAGATTAATTAAACCAATATTGAAAGAGAGTTATTAGCTATAATATTTGCTTTTGAAAAGTTTATACCTTATTTAATTGGAACTAAAAGTATTGTACATACAGACCATTCACCTATCAAATATTTATTGCAAAAGAAAAATGTCAAACCTAGATTGATTAGATGGATACTTATTTTGCAAGAATTTGATTTTATGATAGTTGATCGGAAGGGATATGATAACCAAATAGCTGGTCATTTGCCGAGATTACAGTAAGATAAATTATTTGAATTTGAGAAGGAAGTTACAGAAACTTTCCCTGATGAATAACTTTATACTATTATGGGAAGAAATTTGCCTTGGTATACTGATATTGTGAATTATATTGTAAGTGATACTGTACCACTTAATTTAACAAGGCAACAACAAAAGAAGTTTAAATATGATGCAAGGTTTTATTTTTGGGATGAGCCCTATCTATATAAACAGTGTAAGGATTTGATTATTAGGAGATGTGTGCCACAGAAATAAACTATTTTAATTATTCAACGATGTCATGATTCTGAATTTGGAGGTCATTTCGGTGTTACTAAAACTGCTTTTAAGATTTTGCACTATGGATTTTATTGGCCTATTTTTTAAGGATATATATAAATATATTAAATCATGTGATTGATGTCAGAGAGTAGGTAATATCTCTAGAAGAAATGAAATGCCTCTAAACTATAATTTGGAAGTTAAAATTTTTGATGTATGGGGATTAGATTTTATAGGATCATTTACTCATTCATTTGGGAATTTATATATACTGGTTGTAGTTGATTATATCTCAAAATTGATTAAAGCTATTGCTTTACTTAGATGTGATGCTCGGAGTGTTTCAAAATTTTTAAAGAAAAATATGTTTGTGAGATATGGAATGCCGAGAGTGATCATAACTGATGGTGGATCCCATTTCAAGAATAATCAAATTAAGAGATTGATTAAGAAATATAATATTATTCATAGAGTCTCTACTGCTTATCATCCCCAGAATAGTGGATTAGCAGAAATTTCTAATCATGAAATTAAAAGAATTTTGGAGAAAACTGTGGATAATCACAAATTAGATTGGTCTGCTCGATTAAATACTACATTATGGGCTTATAGGATTGCTTTTAAGACCCCTATTGGAATGTCTTCCTATAGACTAGTGTTTGTTAAGACTTTCCATTTACCGGTTGAATTGGGTCATAAAGCATATTAGACGATAAAAGAGTTGAATATTAATTTGAAAAATGCTGGAGAGAAGAGATTTATGCAATTGAATGAATTGGAAGAAATTAGAAATGCATCTTATCACAATGACATGATCTATAAAGAGAGAATGAGATTTTGGCATGATCGGAAGATATTGAAAAAGAAATTTGAACATAGATAGAAAGTTTTGTTATACAACAACAGGCTGAATTTATTTCCTGAAAAGCTCAAGTCTAGATGGTTGGGACCATTATAGTTGTAAAAGTTTATTCTTTTGGAGCTGTTGATATTGAGGATCTTGATACTGAAAAGATTTTTAAGGTTAGTGGGCATCGATTAAATCCTTACTTTGACAAGTTTCAACCTAACTTCAAAGAGGTTTTAATGCAGAGTCATCTCGATTAACTGAATGGTTTGTCGGGCTGACGACGTTAAACCAAACGCTTTTTGGGAGGCAACCCATATGTATCTTTGTGGTGTGTTTGCTTGTTTGTTGTAGTTGTGCTTTTAGATAATTATTTTGGACTCCTAATCGCTAGTAAATACTTTTAAAAATTGATAAATATTGGATCGAATATAGATATTGGAATATTTCGGGCCAAACAAAGTTCGGTGAAATTTTTTACCACTGCCACCGCCGGTGCCCAAGTACAGGCTGTATGCTGAACTTCAGGATTTGAGCACCCTATCGAGTGCTGCCAGCGTCCAAATCCTGGTGACAGTTATTGGAGTTTAAAAATTTGATTTTTGGCGGTTTTGAGCAGGATTTTCTTCCATATAACCCCCAAAACTCCATTTTAAACCTCCAACCACCAGAAAAAAGAAAGAAAACTTCCTTTCCCAATTCGCATCCCATGGATTCCTACTCCATAGAACCCCCTCGATATTACATTTTCAACTGACAAAAGTTTATCAGTTTCGAAGCGCAACGATTATTTACCAAGGTGATGATGAAGAGGATGATTATCAAGGAGAGAGTCCTTATTAATCGAGGTTTGGATAATCCTACTACAAGTGTTGAAGAGATAATAAAGAAAAGGCATTGGGAAGTGTTATGTTACAGCGCTTCCGTAGTTGTTCCAGTTGTAAAGGAATTCTATGCAAATCTTCATGGGATCAACCAAGGATTCGTCTATGTGAGAGGAAGGTTTGTGCAATTCACTCCTCCGAGAATTAATGATCTCTTTATGATTGAGAATGTACCTATCTTCCACTATTCCAATTTTAATGAGCCAAGCGATGATATGAAGATTAGTAAAGTAACCAAGGAAAGTGTTATTTTAAATTTTTGTATTCAAACTGGAAGGCCGATTGATATTGGAAATATAATTGTGAAATCTGTTTTGGGATTGATAGTTCATGGATCTAAATATGGGCTTGGATACCGGTCCACCATATTTCTGTTGTGTAGTCAATCACAAGTTCCTTATGAGAGTTGGGAAAAGGTTCTTCTTTCTTGGAGGCCTATTGATCCAACTAATCTTTATGACTACCAAACAGTAGGAGATGAAGGTGATATGGATCTGCTTGCTGATCAACCAACTCAGACTTCACAACTCATTAAGCCTTACTTTCCTGAAAGTTCCAGTGTGATACTGAAGAAAATCAAGAAGTTGTAAAAAGAGGTACAAAATGTTTTGAATGCCGTTAATAATATTTCTGATTTATTTGATCACATAGACTGGAGGATGAAGGAACAATTTGATCACACTGGTCGGATTGAAATGGGTCTGATTAATTTGTTAAAGAAGAATGATGTGATTGCTGAGGATTCATTTGGTGAATTCCCATTTCGTCCCTTCTTCAATTTGTTCGTGCATCATCAATCTATTAAAGATATTAGAGAGGAAGATAGTTCGAAGACTGATGAGGAGTGACTACTGGATTCTGCATGTGCTTGATGTGTGTTTGCTTTGTTTTGCTTCGTTTTCTTTGGTGTGTTTAGTATTTGCTTTGCTTTACTTTGCTTTGTAGTTTGTGTTTAGATTTACTATGCTTAACTTAGTTGTGTGTGCTTAGATTTTAGTGTTTGCTTATTGTAGTGTACTTGCAACACTAAAAATCTAAGGGTCGTTGATTTGATTTCATGAACATGATAGTGTTTATATTGTAATGTAGATTTTATATATAGAGGTGATGTTTTGTGTTGTTTGTGTAAGAATTGTGTTAGTTATTGATTGTGTGATGAAATAGATGCTTAATGAAGTGTTAAATGTCATTGTGGAGGACGAAACAACTGAAATTACAAAAAAGTTTTCGGACCAAGAAAACTTTTTTCATCCGCCAATGCCCAAATACAGAGACTTTGGCTGATTGGAATAAATAGAGTGCCATCGGCGCCCTGTCGAGCGCTGTCGGCTCCCGAATACATAAAAAGGCCAAAACCCTTATATTTTGTGATTATGACTCTGGTAACCGCAAATTTCTCCCTTGCATTCGTCTTCCTCCTCCATTTTCGTGACTTTGAAGGACTAGGGCTTGCTACATCTTGGATTTGAAGCGATTTCAAGGCTTTTCGAGACCGGATCTACACTTCTCGTGGTAAGAGCTTCACTTTGTGTAAAAATTTTTGATTTTCACCATAGGAATCTCTCACATTGCTTAGATTGGAATTTTCAGATTTTTAAAGAAATTTTGGGATTTCCTATGATGAAATTTGCTCTTACTTGTTTAGAATAGTATTTGGAGTTTGCTACATTGTGGATTTGAAATTTATTAGAATTTTCATGCATTTTTTAGAAATTTACATGGCTCCAAGAATGAGTAAGAAGTAGAGAAAATTTGATTATGATGAAGAAAAATTTGTCAATGTTAAGGCACAATTTCGTTTTAATTCTTACATTTACAATAAGAAGTGTATTCAGGATCGAGCTTTTAACAATCCTGGTGAATCTGTTCAACAGTTAATTACCAATCAGAAATGTGAAAGATTTTTTTATTTTACTACAAATGCTGTTTTGGGTGTTGTAAGAAAATTCTATGCAAACTTGCCCTGGACTGAGACAGAATATGTGTTAGTTTGAGGAAAAATGATTGAATTCACCCCTCAGCGTATCAATGCATTTTATCGGACTTGGAAACCTTTTGTATGTGAATATGAAAATTTTGATACCCGAGAGGCAAATTTGAAGGAAGTTATTGCTTTTCTGACAGATAGAAAAGTGGAATAGAAACTGAGTAAAAAATAGATAATTAACTTCCCTACTTCCAAGTTAAACGTTGCATTTAAAGTCTGGCACTATTTCATCTCTGCTAGACTGTTATCTTTTTATCACCATAGTGAAGTTACAAGGGTTAGAGCAATTTTAAATTATTGTATTCAGACTATGAAGAAGATTGATATTGGAGCTATTGCCTTCAAGAACATTCAGTCTATTTCTAGAGGAGAGACCAGTAGAGGATTAGGACATCCTGCTCTGATTCATGCCCTATGTGTACAGTTTGGAGTAGAAGTCAACAGTTCTGAAGAGGTAGTTATACCACTGAGACCGATTACCAAGACTATCATTCGTACTTATGAGTCTCCTATGGGAGCACGAGATGAGAGTAAGAGTACTGATATTCCTACTATGAGCTATGACATTCCATCTACGTCTGAGCCCCTTACATTATCCAATTTTTTGGAGCAGTTGAGATTACAAAGTAATAGTATGGATAGACTCTATGGTAGGATGGATTTGTTTGAAGCTAGAAGTGATGTGAATGAGGATTATATGAGAAGAAGAGTTGAGTATGATATTGCCTATCATGACGCCCAGGTCAGATTCATGAGGGGGGAGACTAATGTGATATTCCCTACTTACCTCAGCTATACACTGTATAAACCTGGTCCAGCTGACCCTATTGATGAAGCTAGTGATGAAGAGTGGTAGTTTTTCTTTTTCTATTTTCGTTTTTCTTTTTATGTGTTGTGTCTTTGTGATGTAGTAGTTATTTACTTTCTATGTGATGTTTGAGCCTGTCGATGTAGTGTTGTAATGAAAAGTTGAAAATGTTAAATGAAATGTGTAGTGTTGTGATAGTTTGTGTAGTAGTTGTGGTGTTTTGATTGGATGTTTAGATGTTTAAAGTTGATATCTCTTTACCCTGCAAATGTTTAAAAATAATATGTCACTGTTACTAACTGTTTCATACCTATTAGCTGTAAATTATGACTAATACCAAATAGCTTTTCAAGATTTCAAGTTCCCGACAAAAAAAGGTTAGTTTCTTTTACTCTCTACTATTTCAAATTTATTGAAAATTTATGTTTTGGGGAGGGTAGAAAAATATTAACTCTTATTTTTTCTCATTTATTATATTTTCAAAAATTATTAGCAAAACTCTCGCAGTTGAACCTCACTTTAGATAACTAAAGTTTTTATTTTAGTTGAATATTATGGAAGGATTGGATGAAAGTTTTTAGTAATAAAGGTTAATTTTATAGGGGTAAGATATTTGGTATGAAAGGATTTGACTATAGTTAACTATTAAAAGTAAAAAAAAACTGTATTTTTGAAATGTTAAGAGACTTAAAGTATTATATGTTAAGAAGAGATTGTGACTTTATGATGAATAATAAAGCTCATACCTAATTATAAAGTAAGGAGGTGTTTCAAGTTTGAACTTTAAAAAGACGAGAGTGAAGTTCAAAATCATTAAAGGTTGTCTAGATATAGTAATCTTCATGAAAAAAAAATAGAAAGAAAAGAAAAAAAAGAATTGAAAAACAATCCCAAAAAGAAAAGAAAGAGAAAAAGAAAAGAAAAAAAAAGAAAAAATATTTATGAGGAGAAGCTTGAGGAGATGTCTAATCAAAAATTGGCTTCACTTGAGCCACCCTAAAGGGAGAACTTGATTTCATTTCTGAATTTATATATAAAGTGTTGGCCTACATTCTGATGAAGTTTCCATGAACTCATTTTTCATATAGATTTTCAAGGCACTCTTAATGGGACAATTTATGGTTTATCTTGAAATAAATAGAAGACTAGAACGCTTAGATTTGATTGCTGAATATTCTTATACTTGTAGTGTTGGCCTGAGTTACTGAATTTCTTTCTAAAAGTCTTACCAATATATTCCTTTGAATGAAAATTTTTGGTGTCCTACAGGTGATAAGTACATCACCTTGAGTTATATATTTATGTAGTAAAAGGATTACTTGAGGACAAGTAATATTTAAGTTTGGGGAATTTTGATGCACAAAAAATATACTGTTTTTGTTATATAATTTTACCCATTTTTGGTGATATTGCACTATAAAGTAAGGTATTTTTCATGATTTGTTGCAGGTATGATGATTTTAGCTGATTGGAGTAAAAAAAGCAAAAAGGAACGAATTTAGAGCGAAAAGAAGTAGAATGGGAGAAAATAGCTTCTGGCGCTGCGGGTACCGGAATGGCGTCGCAGGTGCCAACTTCCAGAGACTCCAGAATTAAATGGACGATAGAGCGCCACCAAAGCCCTATGTCGGTGTAATTCAAAATGAAGAGTTTTGGCGACTTTTTAAAGGGATGCTTAAGGAAACTCTTGGGAATTCATTTCTAACATATATGTAACTATTTTTGGATGAAATTTGAGAGGTCGAGAGAAGGGGGAGAAGAGTGTAGAAGTAGAGAGAGTGTTAGTTTAGAGTTAGGTTTTGGAAGAGTGAGTGTAGAAGTGAAGATTTGAGAGGGATCATTTTTTAAGGAGTGAAGGAGAATGAGTAAAGTAAGAGATTGCTTCTTCCTTTCCATTCTAAAGAGGGAATTGAGTGTTGCAAAGAAGAGAAAAAAGGATTTAAAGGAACTTCAAGGGATTTGGTTGGGGAAGAGAAAGAGATAAGTTGTATTTTCTATTGTGGTTTGTATGACTATTCTTTTATATATAAAATCCATGTTTTATTGTGTTTTCTCTATGAATTCTGAGTAGTCTTCTTTTTCTTTCTTCTTACATAGAGATGTGATGATGTGGATTTGAAGTGCTTTTAAAGTATTGAAGAAATTGTGATGGTTTTTCATTTTAAACTTAATTTACTTTTCGATCTGGCCAATTGAATTGTTAAAATCTCTTGTTGTACATTAACTCCGAAAGGATTGAGTGTCCTACAACAATAATTAAGAATTCATTCAATGTCCATGAATGAATTGCGTAGTTCATGGGAATTGAGTGCAAATAAATAGGGAAATGTGTTTTGATGGGCTTCAAATTGGAGGTTTCAGGATAACGGGCTGAGATCTCCAATTTGGTCCTAAGATTGGTAATTAAAGTCGAAGGTTAGCCTTCAGGTGAAGGGTGAGTGGGGGCTCAGTAGTGACAGCCGGTATCCTCCCAGCCTAGCCTTAGATTTAGTGACTGAACTTAGGATATGTTAATGTTCTTTACATGCTTGAAAGAGGGGGTACTCTTTTGAGGGTAAAGAAACATTTATGCTCCTATTTGGCACAATACAATAAATAATCATTCTATATCATTCACACATCATATACTCATCACAAGAGGAAAGACACTTTTCATATATTTCAAAACATTTCAAATACAAAGCTTAGTGTGTGTGTGTGTGTTAGTTAATTTTGTTTAAAGATATTAGAATTAATTGTGGTTTGCTTAACTGTTACTGTTTTCTTCATCTTGTTAGTAGAAGTAAACTTAAAATTTAATTGCGATTTGAGTACTGGATTTTAGTATGACGATATCTATTGTAAGGAACGTGCCTTCCCTGTGGGATCGATAAGCAGGACTCCATTAGAGCCCAGTATTACTTGATACGATATGTATAATCGCGTTAAATTTAGGACTTTACAAAATTATTATAAATATATATATATTTGAGTTCGTAAGTTCTTTCTTATAAAAAGTCTGCATCAGTAAATCCCGATCGGAGTTCTGAATGCTGTAAGCGTTGCATCTTCTAGAGCCATCTGGATTTAATTGTGTCCTGATGATCAATCCATGAAGGAGATGATTTCGTGTGACGACAAGATGTCCACAATTAATTTTGGTAATGGTAAATGGAATTCATCTTTCGGACATTGATGTGATGAGACTTTATATATGCTTTAAAATACAAGAATTTGATACCACCTTTTAGAATATTTAATTTCCGGCAAATGGCTTCAAAAACTTGATGTGTGAGGTTTACTTTTATTAATTTATATTTCTATTTTATAATCATTATTGTAAAAGTCACAATTTTAAACACAAGTATACGTATCGTTCAAGTAATACAGGGCTCTAGTGGAGTCTTGGTTATCGATCCCACAGGGATAGTGAATTTATAAAAGTAAGAAATATTAGTAATATTTTGAAATTTTCAAATGCTATTTATATATATATATATATATATATATATTATATGTATATTCAAATTTAATTTACTAACAATTTTTACCGAAAGCAAGTAAGCGATAGCTGATAACGTAAAGTAAGTAGAATGGGTTAATCTAGGCAAATATAAAAACGACTTTCTTCTTTTTCAAATAATCCAAGAATTATAGAGTAATTATCTTTTATAGGGAATTAAGATTATGGTATTGTGCCAAATAGAAGCATTCCTATTCTTTACCCTTTGGTTCAGGTAAAAAGAACATTAACTAATCTATATATAGGCTCAGGATGTTTTATTAGTAGAATGGGTTAATCTAGGCTCATACTACTAGATTTCCAAGGGTGGCTATGGTCGGCCCTACCAATGACCCGTTACCTTTCTATAAATCAAATTATTAGAATTTAGTCTGTCACTCCAAATACTAAGTAATTTTACGCCCAATAAATATTTTCTTTCTATTTATTTGCACTTCACCTTAAACAATCCGCGTATAGCCTGCGATTACCAAAGGATTCATGTGATATCTACTAGTTAAGAATTTATCTTCGGATAGGTCTCAAAATTCTTCAACAGGTTTTAATAAATTAAATCGCCAATTTAAAAAGTAAACTAAGATCAGGTATTAATATCATCACAATGTTCTAAAATATTTTATATTTAATTCTCCTATAAAATTAATTAATTTATAATCTTTTCATAGTTGAAAGGAAAAAGATAACTATCTACCTAGAACACATTGAAATAACACAACAAAACATATTTATAAAACTTTGAACCAAAGTACAAATACTTATCTGAAGTGTTCCATCAAGTGATCTGCTGACTTCTACTGACTCCACAACAATGATGAAAGACTCCAATGGAAATAACTCACAATAAACACTCATAATAAATTCACTAGATACAAAATAAAGTGACACCCTAAGTATGGAAGAGACTAAATAAAACTAGAGAGGAGAGAGAAGATGCTAAAATGGGTATGTGTACTAAGAGGGCCGCTTTTGGTGACTTTTTCTCTATAGAATGGGCTCCAATTTATAGAGCTCTAAATTTGACCAGGGGTTGCTTAAGGCACCTCTTCAAAATTCGTCCAAATTATAGAGCTCTAGAAGGTAACTGTCGCGCCTAGGTCCGGACTCCGTGACCAGGTCTTTTGCACCTCTTCACTTTGGGTCGCACCTCTTCGCAATCTAGACCGTTTCCTCGTGTCCAAATACATTGTAGCACACGTCCTATATATTAGGAGTAACTTCCAGTCTTCTAGAAGCTCTAATAACAGCTTAACACCATCAAAATGATTGGCCAAAGTCATCAAAAAAACTTGACACCGTCCATATCGAACTGGCCCTTAGGCGCCGAATTCTGGCGCCTAGGCTCCAGGCCAATAATTCCAAAATTTAGCTCCATAAGCTCCATTTTTGCTCCTTTTTGCTCCTTTATCCTTCTTTTTCTTTCTTGGACTCTTTTTAAATCATCTACATCCAAAAACATAAAAATACCTTTCAATAAAGCATAATATCCTTAAGAATTGAATCATAAATAAGGCATAAAAATGGGTATATTTTAGGTAGATCAACTTCCCCCAAACTTAAACGTTACTTGTCCTCAAGTAACCCTTTTAATTACATAAATTAGATAACATTTGAAATGAAATAAAAGTATTTAATATTCCTTGTAATTTTTGGATTTATAAATGCTTTAGCAAATCATTAACCAAATTTCACTAATTAAGTTTAATTTTAAGAATTAAAGAACATTTAACTACGAAATCATAAGACTTCCAATTTTTCATTTATTTCAAGAATAATTGTAATTCATCATATTAAGGTCACATAGAACATTTACAAGAAAAAGATTTTCATGAAATATTTTTCTAGTAAATATATATATATATAGAAATTAAGTTAAAAATGTAATCAGTCTTCTTCTTATAAGATAATTCAAGTGAAGCCAATTTTTGATTAGGCATTTCCTCAAGCTTCTCCTCACTTTCTTTTCTTTTCTTTTTTCTTTTTTTTAAGTGAGGATTACTATTTTTTGATAGCCTGTTAATGATTTTGAACTTTACTATCCTTAACTTATTTTCAAAAACTTATACATTTTTACTTAATGAATATGACATTAATAATTTATTATTTTTCAAATCTTATTTCAATCTTTTCTTTTTCAAGCAATAATCTTGATTCCTTAGTATTTCAAAAATACAATTCTCTGTACCATAAATAGAAAAATTTTGATCTTATTATTCTTTAAGTTAAATGATTCTATTCTTAAATTCAACCAAAATTTTTGAAGTTTTAGTTAAGTTTACTAAATTATTTATAAATTCAAAAATTTAGGTAATCTTAAACAGATTTTTCATTCCTTATGTTATGTTAATATATTTTTAAGGAAAATGTTAGTTCTTTAAGGACAAATAATATTCAAATTTGATAAATGTTTTCCCTTCCCCCAAACTTCAGCTTTAGTATAAATATAAATCACTAAATTTTCTAAAGCATGAGAGAAAGAAATAAACAAGAATTAATCTAAGTACAATAATGATGTAGTAAGGAAAAACTAACTTCTTCTTCTACACATGCTTCAATATGAATATAACAGAAATGATTAAGCATATATAGAAAAGTTTTGCAAAGCAGGATTTAATCTATAAATATAAATCTTTTTTTTAATTTTTTAATTTTTTATTTTTTTATTTTTGAACATGCAAATTTACTAACTATTCATGAACACTAAACAGTAGGCTGAAATAGAAATAAACTTTTATAGAAATTCATTCACATTTCGGTCTTAAACACACATAAGATAATCTAAAAACAGTTTTAACATAAAAGTTCACATAAACACTAACAAAAAACATCACATTAAACAGCACAAAAACAAGAAAATATATTAAAAACAAAATCAACAATCTATAGAGATAAGTCAAAGTACTAATCACTATCTGTAGCTTCATCATCATCATCACCAAAAGAAAACTCCATATCCTTTGGATCAACATATGGTGAAAATCTGGAACAAGTATGGAACTGAACATCGTACTCACCCTTCAGAAATCTCACTAAAGACTCTGAATACTCAGCATCGTAATCACTCTTTCTTTGTGTATACTCAGAAATATGATCAATCTTCTTGTATATAGTATCTACTCTACAGTGAGTTAAGAATAACTCATGCTACTGCTCCATAAACTGATCATGCATGGTTTCCTAAAAAGTAGATGATGGCTCAGCAGAAGTAGATGGTCTAGAAGTAGAAGCTCTATCTGAAGTAGGTAATGAACCAACAGGTGCAGTAGATCTCTTACCTCGCAGTCGATTATAAATGATGATGCTTTAACTTCCTATAGGCTTTGTCGACTTGAGCTTTTCCTCAGAAAGCTCAACAACTACTCCAATACTTTGAAATAGAGAATAGATCAGAGATGGAAAACCAAGTTCAATAGAAGTGCTAGAACGAGCAGTAGCCTCTACAAAATCATAAATAATGCTCCCTACATCAATAGACTTCCTCTCTTGAATGCAGTAGTTGAGAATAGCTCTATCTTTGGTAACTTCACTCAGATGATTAGATGGAAGGAGACGAGCAGAAATAAAGTAGTGTCATGCCTTTGAAACACCATTAAGCTTAGAAGATGAAAAATTTACCCTTTTTCCATTCCGAATCTTCCAGGCTCCAGTACTATCAGTCAGGTAGGTAATGATCATATCCAAATCTCCCTCAGATGGAGATAATCCTGAGTAATAACTCTCTACGTTTGGAGGCAGGCCATAGAAAATATTGATGCGTTCAGGAGTAAATCCTACTCCAACTCCTTGAACAAAATCTCGTATTCTTCTGCATCCATGAAATTAGCATAAAACTCTCTAACAACCGAGATAACAACAACAGCAGTGAAATAGCAAAATCATTGCCAGTTAAGTGCAACGATTGTCTCCTCAATTCTTCCTCCAGATTATAAAAACTTCACTCTGAGAAAAATTTTCGAGTCGTAGAAAAATCATTGTATCGGAAGTGTGCAGCAGCAGTGACGAACTTGCTACGATCAAAATTTTTTCTTTCCTTTCCTCACTTAGATTTGGGTGCTATCTAAACGTGAAAATAATAATGCGAAATAAATTCAACAGATCTTAGGAAAATAAACTAATTTAAGCTTTTTAAACTTGAAAAAGCTTAAAAATTCATGGATTTAACAAAAAAAATTCAAAATTTCTCTCAAAATTTTGGTTTTTCTTAATGAGAGCAAAATCCATGGTGAAAATAAAAAATAATACGTTTAGAATGTAGATCTGACCTCGAGATGAAGAAATCAGGTGTTTTCAAGCTCAAAAACTTGAAAATCTGTCTTTAAATGGGATCTCTAGGTGGTATTTTCATGAAAAATAGTGGAGAAGGAAGCTTAGGCGTCAAAAATGGTGTGGGGGGGTTTAAGAAGATGAGTTTTTGGGTTCAGGCCGAACCGGCGCCTAGGTGCCGAATTCTGGCTCCTAGGCTCCAGACCCGCCTTTCCAAAAATTCGATTTAAATTAAACATTTTCCACCATATCTTATCAAATTTGATTCCTAATTACTCTTATGAGAGTATGAACCCATTTTATATCCTCCAAATATTTTTACAATCAAATTAAAATGATAGTATAGATCCACAAAAAATGTATCCAAATTCTTCAATTCTAATTCCTAACATCCATTCCAAATTCAATAACTTTCAGTACAAGACTGTATCATGGTTCATCATTTTATAGATAACACAAACAATAACATATTCAAAGCAAACATTCAATTCCAACAACGCACATTGAACAATTAAGCAAACACACAAATTAGATATTCAACACACTAACACGAGACTCGATCACACCTAAAACACATATAGGATCTCTTTAACTCCAATCTTCAATTACCATTTCTTTCACAATGAAGTTCGCTAGGACCGAAGGGATAGAACACTAACGCCCTTAGAAATTCCAAAGCCATCTTTTCATCGATCCACTTGTTCTTTGCGTACATTTCTACTTGAGCATCATGATAGGCAGCCATATGATCAGATTGAAGTTTGGTTTGTCATTCCAAGTGTTCGTATTGGTGGTACATCTCATGGAGACGATTACTAATACTTTGAAGTTCCGCTTCAATCTTATCCAATCGACTAAACTTTTTCTCCATACTAACAACAATAAAATCATTAAAATAAGGCTGAAGATCTTTAGGAGAATTAAATCTTACCTCATTTCCATGATTTTCTCTATCCATTGCCTCCAAATCCTTCTTAACTCCTCCAAAATGGATTGCTCTAGACAAAATTAGTGTTTCTATGGGATTGGGGATGAAAAATAGGCTATATATAAAGAGATTTTGGGTGAATTTCAGTTTTTCCATAATCTGTATTCGTGGAGCTCAGGAGCCGGAATCTGGCGCCTAGGCGCCGGATCATCGATACGCCAGCAACTCTAGCGCTTAGGCTCCAACTTTTGACGCCAAGTCGCCAGAATCTTGATTGACCCTGATTCGCCTATCGTCAAATTTTACAAAGTTTCGGTCGTAAAAAAAGATCTAATAAACGAGTGTGATCCACACACAAATACTGTTACAAAAAATTCAAATCACAAACAATCACAAATGAAGGTTAACTTGATCTCCTTTTTACTCACATTTGACATGGAGTGGTCCAAGTCCAAATTTTATATACTTCAAGAAAATGTTTAGCTTAAGCCAATTAAGACTTGTTAGCTTTCTATTTCCCGAAGTTATATATAAATTTAGTGAAGACCAAGGCATAACCTTACAACAATAATTAAACTCAAACTATTAAATATGGGTTGCCTCCCACACAGAGCTTGGTTTAATGTTGTCAGCCCGACCTAATTAATTAAATTAATCAGGTAGACTCAGCTCATAAGCCTCTTTGTAATTTAATTTCATTTCTCCCATATAAGGCTTCAGTCTTAATCTGCTAACTTTAAATAGTTTTCCAATTTTGGGATCTTTAATATCCACAACTCCATAAGGGTATCCTTTCTCAATTATAAATGGTCCCATCCATTTAGATTTTAAATTTCCAGGGAAAAGTTTTAAACGAGCATTAAATAATAATACTTCTTGTCCAGGCTTGAATATTTTCCTTGAAATCATTTTTTCAAGAAATTTCTTCATTCTTTCCTGATAAATTCTTGCATTTTCATAAGACTCATTTCTTATATCTTCCATTTCATTCAGTTGTAATAATCATTTTTCTCCTGCAGTATTCAAATTATAATTGAACTCCTTTATCGGCCAATAAGATTTATGCTCTAGTTCAACAAGTAAGTGACAATGTTTACCATAAATTAACAATAAGTGTCTTATAAGCTGTTCTATAAGCCCATAATGTAGAATCAAGTCTATTAACCTAGTCAGTTCTTTTAGGATTAACAGTCTTTTCTAAAATTTTTTTAATTTCTCTGTTTGACACTTCAGCCATTCCACTTGTTTGTGGATGATAAGCAGTTGCAATTCTATGTTTAATTCTGAATTTTTCAAGCAATAATTGAATTCTTATATTTCTGAAATGACTTCCCCCATCTGTGATAATTATCCTGGGCATTCCAAATCTTGTAAAAATCATTTTCTTTAAAAATTTTGAAAAACACTTTTGGAATCATAGTTAGGTAAAGCTACATCTTTGATCCACTTTGAAACATAATCAACTGCTAATAAAATATAAATCTTTCCAGATGATGGTACGAAAGGTCCCATAAAGTCTAAACCCCATACATCGAAAATTTTGATTTCTATTATAAAGTTTAGAGACATTTCATCTTTTCTGGATATATTTCCCATTCTTTACATCGATCACAAGTTTTCACATAATGTCCAACATCTTTAAATAATGTAGGCCAATAAAATCCATAATTTAAAATTTTAAATGCAGTTTTATCCACTCCAAAGTGTCCTCCAAATTCAGAATTATGACATTTTCGAATAGTTGCAAAAGTTTCTTCATAAGGTACACATCTTCGATTCACAGAATAACTTCCTAATTTAAATAAATGAAGATCTTCCCAAATATATGATTTACAATCATTCTTGAATTTCTTAATGTATTTCCTATTCATCCCATATGGTAAAATATTGCTAACCAAGTAGTTAACTATATATGTATACCAAGGCATTTGTATTCCTTGAATGACATATAATTTCTCATCCGGGAATTTCTCATTTATATTTTTTTCATAAATCTTCTCATTATTATTTTTTATTCTTGATAAATGATCAGCAATTTGGTTGTCAATCCCTTTTCTGTTTACAATTTCAAAATCAAATTCTTGCAAAAGTAAAACCCATCTGATAAATCTAGGTTTAGCAACATTTTTAGATATTAAATACTTAATGGCAGAATGATCAGTGTGTACGATACATTTTGTTCCAAGAAGATATGTTCTAAATTTATCAAAGGCATATACTATTGCTAAAAGCTCTTTTTCAGTAGTAGTGTAATTTATTTGAGTTTCATTAAGAGTTTTGCTAGCATAGTATATAACTTTGAAAATCTTCTCATATTTTTGTCCTAATACAGCTACGATTGCATAATCACTTGCATCACACATTAATTCAAAAGGTTTATTCCAATCAGGTGCAATAATGACAGGTGCAGTGATTAATTTTTTTTCAAAATATTGAACGCATTAAGACAATCTTCATTAAATTCAAATTTAGCTTCTTTTTCTAATAAATGGCAAAGAGGTTTAGCAATTTTTGAAAAATCTTTTATATATCTCGTATAAAATCTAGCATGACCCAAAAAACTTCTCATATCAGTAACGGTAGTAGGTGGTTGCAGTTCAGCAATAATTTTCATTTTTGCTTGATCCACTTCCATCCCTATTTTTGAAACTTTTTGTCCAAGTACAATGCCTTTTGTGACCATAAATTGACATTTTTCCCAGTTTAGAACTAAATTTGTTTCTTCACATCTCTTCAAAATTTATTTTATATTTTCCAAGCAAGATTCAAAAGAAGTTCCAAAAACTGAAAAATCCTCCATAAATACTTCAATTACTTTATCAATCAAATCACAGAATATTGACATCATACATCTTTGAAAAGTTGTAGGTGCATTGTATAAACTGAAAGACATTCTTCTAAAGGCAAATGTTCCATAAGGATTTGTAAATGTTGTCTTTTCTTGATCCTCAAGAGCAACGGGTAATATAGAATCATAAATAATACTCCTAACATCAATCAGCTTCCTCTCTTGTATGCAGTTGTTGAGGATAGTTCTGTCCTTGATAACCTCACTCAGTTAGTTGGATGGAAGGAGGCGAGCAGAAATAAAGTAATGCCATGCCTTAGAAACACCATTTAGCTTAGAAGATGAAAAATGTACTTGTTTTTTGTTCCGGATCTTCCAAGCTCCAGTACCATCTATCAAATAAGCAATAATCATCTCCAGATCTCCCTCAGATAGAGATAATCCAGAGTAATAATTAGTGGCAGGCCGTAGAAGATGTTGATTCGCTCTGGATTAAATCAGATTCCAACTCCTCTCACGAAGATTTCAAAATATTCGTCATCCAAGAAATTTGCATAAAACTCCCTGACGTCAGGGATAACAGCAACAACAGTAAAGTAGCAGAATAGTTGCCAGTTCAGTGCAATGATCGTATCTTCATTCCTTCCTCCAAGATTGTAAAAACTTCGTTCCAAGATAAATTTTCTTGTCTTAGCAAAATTATTGTAACGAAAATGTGTCACGGCAGTGGCAAACTTGCTATGATCGAAATTCTCTTGTTCCTTTCCTCACATAGATTTAGGTGTCATCTAAACGTGAAATAAAAAACGCAAAATAAATTTATAGGATCAAAGGAAATGAACTAATTTAAGCTTTTTAAACTTGAAAGAGCTTAAAAATCCATGGATTTAACTCTAAAAATCAATTTTTTTCTCAAAATTTTGGTTCTCTTCAAAGAGAGCAAAATCCATGGTGAAATTAAAAAATAAATGGTTTAGAATGTAGATGTGACCTCAAGATGAAGAAATCAAGTGATTCCAAGCTTAAAAACTTGAAAATCTGGCCTCAAAATGGATTCTAAGGCTCTATTATCGCGAAAATGGGAAGAACAGGAAGCTTAGGCATCGAAAATGGCATTGGGGGGTTTAAGAAGATGAAGTTTTGGGTTTAGGCGTCGAATTCTAGCGCCTAGGCGTCGAATTCTGGCGCCTAGGCGCTAGACTCGCCTTTCCAAAAATTCGATTTAAAAATTATATTTTCCACCAAAACTTATCAAATTCAACTTCTAATTACTCACATGAGAGTATTACTCCAATTTCTAACTTCTAAATATTTCCACAATCAATTAAAATGATAAAATAGATCCACATTTCAAACTCAGGATATAACCAAACTCTTCAATTCCATTTCATATTTTTCATTCTAAGCGCAATAAATTCCAGAAAATGACTATAAAAAGGTTCATCATTCTTTAAATAACACAAACAACACTAATTCAAAGAAAATTCTCAATCCAACAACTCACATTGAACAATTAAGCATACACACAATCTAAACAATCGACTCAAAAGAACATGAATCAATCACACTTATAACACATAAAAGATCTATTCAACGCCGAACTTTAATTTCCATCCATCTCTCCATTGCTTCCAAACTTCTCTCTTCTCCTTCAAAATGAATTGTTCTGGTCGAAAATAGGTTTGCTTAGAGATTGTGGACGAAGATATGGCAATTTATAGGGAGATTTTGTGTTAAGAACTGAAAATTTTTTGTTTTTGTACGATCAGTAACTGGGACACTTAGGCACTGAAATCTGTCACCTAGGCGCCGGACTATCGATACCATTGGTTATACTGACGCTTAGGCATCGAATTTGGGCACCTAGGCGCCTGAACCACATTCGACTCTGTTTCTCCTATCGTCAATTTTACAATGTTTCGGTCTTAAAAATAGGTCTATTAAAAGGGTGTGATCTACACACAAACATCGATAAAGATAAATTCAAATCATAAACAATCACAATGATAATATATGGGTTGCCTCCCACAAAGCGCTTGTTTTAACGTCATCAGCACAACCTAATCAGTTGAATTAATCGTGTAGACTTAGTTCGTAAGCTTCCTTGTAATTTGATTTCATTTCTCCCATATAAGGCTTCAGTCTTAATCCGTTAACTTAAATATTTTTACCATTTTGGGATCTTTAATATCCACAGATCCATAAGGTTATACTTTCTCAATTATAAATGGTCCCATCCATTTAGATCTTAATTTTCCAGGAAATAGTTTTAAACGAGCATTAAATAATAATACTTCTTGTACAGGCTCAAATATTTTCCTTGAAATCTTTTTGTCATGCAAATTCTTCATTCTTTCCATATAAATCTTTGCATTTTCATAGGACTCATTTCTTTTCTCTTCCATTTCATTCATTTGTAACACTCGTTGATCTTCTTGCAGCATTCAATCATAATTAAACTCCTTTATCACCTAGTAAGCTTTATGTTCCAGTTCAACAGGTAAGTGACAATGTTTACTATAAATTAACCGATAAGGTAAAATTCCGATAGGTGTCTTATAAGCTGTTATATAAGACCATAATGCAGAATCAAGTCTATAAACTCAGTTAGTTCTTTTAGGATTAACAGTCTTCTCTAATATTCTTTTAATTTCTCTGTTTGATACTTCAGCCATTCCACTTGTTTGTGGGTGATAAGCAGTTGCAATTCTATGTTTAATTCTGAATTTTTCCAGTAATGATTGAATTCTTTTATTTCTGAAATGACTTCCTCCATCTATGATATCTACCCTTGGCATTCCAAATCTTGTAAAAATCATTTTCTTTAAAAATTTTGAAACACTTTTGGAATCACAGTTAGGTAAAGCTATAACTTCAATCCACTTTCAAACATAATCAACTGCTAATAAAATATAATTTTTTCTAGATGATGGTACAAAAGTTCCATAAAGTCTAAACCCCATACATCAAAAATTTCAATTTCTAATATATAGTTTAGAGGCATTTCATCTTTTCTGGATATATTCCCCATTCTTTGACATCAGTCACAAGTTTTCACATAATAACCAACATTCTTAAATAATGTAGGCCAATAAAATATATAATTTAAAATTTTAAAAGCAGTTTTATCCACTCCAAAGTGTCCTCCAAATTCAGAATCATGACATTTTTGAATAATTGCAAAAGTTTCTTCATAAGGTACACATCTTTGAATCACAAAATCTCTTTCTATTTTAAATAAATGAGGATCTTCCCAAATATATGATTTAGAATCATTCTTGAGTTTCTTAATATATTTGCTATTCAATCCATACGGTAAAATATTGCTAACCAAATAGTTAACTATATCTGCATACCAAGGCATTTGTAATCCTTGAATAACATATAACTGTTCATCAGGGAATTTTCCGTTTATGTTTTCTTCAGGAATCTTTTCACTATTATTTTTAATTCTTAATAAATGATCAGCAATTTGGTTATCAGCTCCTTTTATGTCCACTATTTGAAAATCAATTTTTTGTAATAGTAAAAACCATTTGATCAATCTAGGTTTAGCATCCTTTTTAGACATCAAATACTTAAAAGCAGAATGATCAGTATGTACGATATATTTTATCCCAAGAAGATAAGGTCTAAATTTATCAAAGGCATATACTATTGCTAAGAGAACTTTCTCAGTAGTAGTGTAATTTTTTTGAGTTTCATTTAGAGTTTTGCTAGTATAATATATAATTTTGAAAATTTTCTCATATTTTTGTCTCAATACAGCTCCAATTGCATAATCATGTTGACCCCATTTTTGATGAGGTCTTCTCTTCTTCTTTTTAGTACTTAGGATCTAGCCTTAGGCTTTTCCTTTGACTATCTTAGAGGACTAGAATTGGGACCCACCACTTAGAAACTCAAACCACTTCTTAACTCCCTGCAAACTCCACAAACTTGACTGTAGACCCCTAATCACCTGGAGGGTCGAAATCAAATGTGGAAGTTTAAAGGATGAGTTCCTATAGGACTCTTTGGCCTTAGGACCGCCTCAGGTGGCCCGGTCCGGTGAAGGGGCTGACTTACACACACACTACATTTATACACTACACTTTCACACACCTATACTCAACTTGACCTCCTGACTCATGTAGGTGATTCGCATGGATGGTCCTTAACCCCTAAGCCCTTGGCTAAGAGGGTTAGGAACAACATATTGGATGCCTCAAATGAGTCCCTTCATGGCTCATGTGGGCTTGATATGGCTTCATGGCCCAACCAAAATGATTTTATTCCACTTATATTCACCCAATCTTCAATTTTCCAAATTTTCAATTTTTTGACCCCCGGGACCCTACACCCGCTTAGCCTGCCCAAAATTTGCAAAATTTCCAAATCACCCGAAATTCCTCAAAACCATTCCTAAACATTTCCACATTATTCAAATTGATCATCCATACCCAAAAATACCAAAAATTCCAAAAATACCTCCCAATACCCTCCAAATACCCAAAATACCCCCTCTTGACCAAAACTCCAGAAATTCATAAAATTCCCAGAAAATTCCAGAAAATCCCAAATATTCCCAATTTCATTTTGTCCAACTACACCATGGGCCTATTTTGTCAATTTACCCTACTTTTGTCAAAACCCCCAATTTGACCCATTTTAACCCTAAGTGAACCCAATGTCAAACCAAACCTACCCAATTGACCCAAATTCTGGTCCAATTCAATTCTAAACTTCAATTCAACATTCCCAACACCAATTTAGACCAAATCCAAGTCCAATTTGATTGACATTTGGATCCAATTTCACTTTTGGCCTTAAAGCCCAATTTGGACCCATGACCCAAACCTAACCCAAACTCACCCAATTCAACTCCAATTAACCCCAAATCTTTTCCAAATCTTCCTTAACATCCCTACAAACAAAACACTAACATGATTTGTCCAACATTTAGACCCAAACCCCACTCAAATTCAACCCAAAGCTAAAAGGCCCAATTTTGACCTAAACCCAAACTTAACCCAAATAAGCCCAAACCCCAAAATCAAAACCCAACCAAGGCCAAAACCTCTTTGAAACACTCCCATAAACATTTCCCAACACTTATTTTACATCAATTTCAACCCTAGCCCAACATTGGCCCAAGTTAGCCCAATTTGACCTACATTGGCCCATTCACCAAAGAGGTCCAAATCCAACTCAAACCTAGCCCAAAAACTTCAAGTTTATTCCAAATCATTCATGAAACATTCTTAAACTAAATTCAACACTCATAGGATCCAATCCTTTGCAAAATTTACATCCACCAATTTGTTTTCAAACCTAAAGGCCCACTTTCCTAAACCATTCTAAAGCCCATTTCCACCAAATACAAAAGCCCAAAATTGGCCCTAAAGCCCACATGGAAAATTCTTTTCATCATACCTTTAATTGATATCACCCCTAAGTTTCAAAATCATCATTAAACCATTCCAAATCAAGCTTCATACAAATTCCCATCAAATTACCAAAATTTCTAAAATCCATTTTCATGAAATTGACCAAGCTTTTCCCGAAGCCAAAGACAAGCCATGAAGCCATGCATGAGCCTCATAGGAGCCATGAGAGCCATGGAATCCACTTTCCACCTCACCAAACCATTGATGGTAAGAGAGGGGATCTCTTTCTTAAACCCTTTTTAAGCCCTTTTTACCTTAAACATGATACACTCTAAACCATACTTTGCCACCTAATCCTTGATGTGGACTTAACTACCTTTGGTAGGTTGACTCACATGAGCCTCCCAGCCCAAAACCAGAGCTTGGAAGGGTGCACCAAACCCAAAATGGTGCGTTGACCCATTTGGACCCAAAATGAGCCTCTCCCCATACCCTTTTGATTCAAACCCTTTACACATGTCCATGGCCGATCGATCGCACAAACCTCCAGCCACGACCCACTGGACTCGAGGGTGACCCATGCTCGCCGGCCGGCCGCCCGGGTCGCCGGAAAACACCATGGCCGAGACCTTGGGAGGAGCCAAACTTTGGAATTTCACCTTGCCGAGCCGCCCCATGCCCAATGGCCACCATGGCTGTTCTTCCCATGCCCGCAGCAGTCGATCCCAAGCCCTAACTCTCCACGGGAGGCCCTCCAGCCCACCTCTATTTAAACCCGACCCCTCACGGCCATGAGAGGAGAATTGCACAAACCTTGCCGAAACTCTGCCAAAATTGTTCCAAACCCTACTCCATACTTAGAGTAGTTGATCCCCAGTGTCAATTTGCCCTAATCCCCACCAACAAAATACAATTTCTCAACTGAAATTTCACCCAAAACCAGGACACTTTGTCACAGGTGAGCCAATCCTCAAATTGATCGGTCCTACACCTTCACTGGACCAAGAGGAGAAGTTTCCCACTGAAAGCCCCATCTCCGGGCCACCCGGTTGCTCCGGCCTCCAAGCTTTGTGATCGGCCGTGGTCGAAATCCTACCTAGGCAATTCACCGGATCGGGAGACTTCATCCGGAGCTTGCTGGGATCCAATCGAAGGTGACACAACCCTCAGATCGAAGCCACACTTCTCTGAGCAAAGGTATGGCCTCACTCTCCTTCCCGAGCTTCTGAACTTACTCCATTTTTATTGAGTTAATTTCATGCCACATAAACCATATGGATGTGTTCGTCTTCTCGAGACGAATCCATAGAGCATAAGAACGTTAAATTTGGTCAAGTATCGAGTGAGATATTAGGCCTAGAAGACGGACAGCTCTCGGGTAAGGACGCCTGGGGACGATGAACGGATGCCGTTCATTTAATACACGCGCGGACGGACGGCTAGGATCGTGCCGGATCAGGAAATGGAACGACACAGTGGGGCCCCGGAGCGCTGAGTCAGATGGCGGCGTCGAATCGGAGAGCGCCACACGGCGTTTCGGAGCTGCCGAGGTTGACGCGGCGCCGCGTGGATATATAGAAAATTAGGGTATTTTTCTATTTATTTAATTCCCTAAACTTCAAAAATCCATAACTTTGTGTAGGAAAATCAGAAAAATAAAATAAAAATACCCTCTTGCTCGGTGAACGAGAGGAGAATAATGTGGAAAAGAAATTATTTAATTTCATCAAGTATTTTATTTTTAATGATTTATTTCCCTTCTGCATTGTTTTAATTCTCCATGCATATAGGAAATTCACCATGGCATGAGACCATAGAGCTATTGAAGCCTCTGAATTTGGGGACATTCCCTAAATTTTCCAAAGTCAGAGGCCATCCCTATGAGAAGTTATTGATTTTTCAAATTCATGTTACTGTTTTGAGTATTTTAAATCCAATAATTAGCATGTTGTGAAATAAATTCTAGGAAAATTTGGTGATGTCTCTTATTACCAGAGGACCCTAGGAAAAATAGATTTTGGATTAGTTTATTTAAAATAACCCTAATTGGCTTAAACACCCAAAATAGCTCCTTAATTAATTAGAGCTAACCATATATAAAATTGACTTGAAATCAATTCTCCACTAACCTTTAGGATCAGAGGAACCCACCATAAAAATTTGGAGTCAATTGGACTTGGTTAACCCTATTAAATTGGTTGATTAAACCATTTAGTCAATTTGAACTTTAAAAATTCATAACTTTCAAAATACTTTTCAAAAATTCACCAAATTAGTTTTGGAGCCTCTCTGATATCAGGGGAATTTAAGAAAATTAAAATTTCAATTTTCTAAAAAAGTTGATTTTTTGGTATTATTTTAATAATTAAAAAATAATAAAAATCACAAAAATAATAAAATTCACCAAAATGTCGCATTTTGAATTTTAATCACTTAGGAACAAATCCCATATTTTTCTTAGGTCTATTTAATGAGATATTAAATTTTAAAGCCCTAGGGTAATTTTAAAATTTAAAAAATGTATTTTCTAGTATTCTCATTAAAATAATTATAATAAATCAAAGAAAAATTAGAAAATTACAAAAATTGATTTTCTGATTTCCTTGATATTAGAGAGATTTTTGAAAAATATAAATTTCATTTTTCAACCTTTATTTTATTTTTAAATTAATTAATACTCCAAAACTTAAAATAATTATAATAAAAATAATATAATTTAAAAAATCACCAAAATTGGTCCAAGTGGTCCTCTGGTCATTAGGAATGTCCCAAAATTTTCTTAAAGACAGAAACTTTCCCTTGGTCATATTATTAAATTTTCCTTGGAAATTCCTATTTTCCACCAAAAATAATTGCATAAATAAATTAAATACAGAAAAATCATATTTTCTCCACTCATGTCTTTATTGGCATATGAGTAAAGTCACATAAAAATTTCAAGTTCATTTAAGCTCAATTTAGTGAGTTATGAAATTATTAAGCTTGAAGGGCAAAATGGTAATTAAAATTTTAACCCTTAATTAAAACTTTAGGTTTAATAAAATTAACAAGTAAAATATTTGATCTTAATCTGATTTGGATGATTGAAATTTAAATAATTAAAAGGTAGAAACCTACTAAACAATTTAAAATAATTGAAATAAACCTTAATTAAATAATTGATTAAATTTGGAAAAATAATAAAATTGGAATTATTAAAATAGGGATATTATTAGGAAGAGATTTATTCTTTAATTTAAAAATCCCTAAATTAATCATCTCAATAATATTTAATTCCTAATTAAAATGATAATTCAAATTTAAGTTTTAAAATTTTAAAGGACTTAATCATTAAAATTAAATTAAAAAGTTAAATTATTAAACTCTTTTTAAATTTTCAATTAAACTAAAATTAAAAATAAAATTAAATTAAAGATTAAATTAAATTAAATCAAACAAATTAAATAAATTAAATTAAATTAAATCAAAAAAATTAAATTAAATTAAAAAAAATCAAATTAAAAAAATATAAATAATTAAATTAAATTAAATTAAATTAAATTAAAATAAAATGAAATAAAACTAAAATTAAAATTAAAATTAAAATTAAAATTGAAATTAAAAAATCAAAATTAAAACTAAACCAAATTAAATTAAATTAAAGTTAAATTAAATTGAAAAAAAATAACATAACCTAAGACATGAAGAAAATAAATATAAAGCAACTTGAACACTATTCCAAATTTAAATCCGATAACTGAAATTAAACTAAATCACAAAACATTTGAACACCAATTTGCCTCGAGAGCTTTGGTTATCATAACTCCTAAACGAACGTTAAATGAAATGCTACTTCACTTATAGGATATTCAAATGTCCTAGTTCACTGAGCAAGATAACAAAACTTGAATTCCCGGATGATTAATTCATTTGTATAATTAAATTCATTTGGACTTAAAACAATTCTAGCAATATTGAGAAGATGTTTAAGATTCTTCTTAAGCACTTCCTCAACATGATGGGATGTTTATAATAACAATTGAAATTAATTGTTCTTTGATGAAGAAAATCGTCCTCAAACCAAAACTCAAGAACCTAGACGTCATAGGAAATGACTAGCTATAGGATTAGGAATTTGGTAGAAAACCATGACCCTTCCCTTAGCTTTACCTAGGAACTTGCTTAAATATTCTAATTGTGTTTTAAGTGCAGCTTGGGATGACGGGAAGACCCTCCGAGTACGCTTTTATTTTATTGTAATTTACCTTATTGCAATTTATTTAATCGCATCGCACTTACTTTTCTTGTATGATAAACAACTCGTTGCATGAAAACCCACACTTTTAGGATAGTCCCTAAAGCTGAAACCAAAACTAAATTAAAAGTCATTGCAAGATAAAATTCACCGCCACAACATTTCAAAATATAAAACAACTCAAAATTTAATCACAAACAGAACACAAAACTACAATTACAACTAAATTAAAACATTATGTTGGATGATCGGGAATACCTCGGATGATGTAACCTACGTGTTGCTAACGGGATTTCCACGGTCTAATTGAAAGTGTGGAACTCATTCAGTTGAGTTTAGCAAATTCATCTGGACTAAGTGAATCCGATAAAAATAACGATGCCGGAAGGATGGAACCGTGGGATCTTAACCGGTGTCGTTATAATCAACTTTAAAATTTGTTTTAATTATAACATTAAAAACACTTGGAAATTAAGATTTTTTTTCTCTAAACCAAAAACACTTTCCTCATCTCCTGATTTATGACATCTATAACTAAACCTCTGCAACAACAAGGAGCTCGGAGCACGGTGGGCAGTATGGCCATCTTCGTCAGCAAAACAATTCTACATCAGCTAAACAACAAAGCCATAGGACTTCGAGGTAGTTTGCCTAGTGCAACATAAATCCTCAACCTTTTGTTAGGTATTTGCGTTGCAAATTAAGCCCTAACCGGACTTAGGATTCCGAGGTAGTCGTCCGATGCGACATAAACCCTCATATCTTCAAGGCTACTTTTATGATTTTACCATACAAATATAAGTCCTAATTAATTAAAATTGGCAAGATCAAAACATTAAATAGATATTAGGATCTTCCTAAATTCAAGCCAAACAATAGGATAGCCGGGAAATTATCGAAGTTCGCTTCGAATCCGTAATTTCTCCTACGTTTCTTCCTTTGAAATCCTAAAATAAAATCTTCCAAATTTGATCCATTCCCTATTGAAATTCCAAAATTCAATCCTTTGAAAGCTTAAACTTTGAAATTATTGAGAGCGAATTGCGATTATTATCGAGAGTTTTCTTAGGTGATTCCCGTCACTTAAGATGTAATTAACTATAGGGGCTTGCCCTTATAGGGAATTTAAAGAACTCAGGTAATATAAACCCTGTTTAATGCTTTCATATTAAGCAGGGGAATTTGTCGGCTTATAAAATTGGTTCGCAGACCATACGGATGTCACGAATCTTCTAGTTTATTTAATCGAGTCCTATCACCAAGCAGTGTGTCTATTCTCCGGGATAGATGTACAGTTTGTGGTGCGGTGCTCGTTTATATAAACTATTCGGGATGTGAGATCAATTTGATTTCATATCTTAAAATTTTCAAATTTAAAATTATTTTTAAAATCAAATACTACTTTTCAAATTATTTATTTAAATTAAATTAAAAATTCGCCGCACAATTTCTGTTAGGCGACCTCCTTTTCAAAAATATAACACTCAACCTAAAAAAATATATGCCGACAATTTCTGGCGACTCCGCTGGGGACAATTCCTCTCTCCATTTTAATCAGACAATTCTGCTTTCAAAAATCGGTAGTGTATCCATGTCCCTTGTGGATCAAGCTACCCTTCATTCCGTTGGAATACTATGTTCATTTCTACCTTGAACAAGTATAGCCAACATTCTCTTGGATTTAGGAGCCACTGTTTAGACACCCCTAAACAGAGAGGTTCCGAGATCCTTTTACCTCATTTCTGAGGTGGGGTGGACCCCCAATAGGTGTTAGTTTAGGAGTGATCCTTCGAGTCGAGAAGTCTTGCATAAGGCTTTCTTTTCCTTTCCAACTTTGAATCGGATTCATTACCTTCTCAACACCTTTGAATATTCCGTTCTAAATAAACAAACCCTCTAATGAATGACTCTTTTAACAAATAACTCCTTCTCATAAATACATGAACAAGAATGTGTTCGGACTCTTTTCGATTCCTTTCTTTTCGTCCTGATGAGAAGAAGCATAACTAGGACCGACAACCAGAATCTACCTCCGCGAAATGGAAGCGCCAAAGCTGATTTTCTCCTTCACCAATGGACTGGACTTCGCTGTTTACAAGGATGTGCTGCCCGACAATGGGATCATCCGGTTTGGACAAGGATTCGAGAACACAAATGTCAAGATCACCGACGTTTCCCTTTTCGCGCTGACAAACAAAATATCCGAAGCCGAGAAGCCGTTGATCGAGTTCGACCTTAGGTCAACCCAAGAGTTTCCTCCCCGCAAAGATTCCAACCGAGAGGAATCTTCTTGTCCGTGAAGGATCGTTCTTGCTACCCCCACTGGTCTAGTTGTCTCTGCACCTACCCCGGCTTCTGCCAGATTAAAGGGGAAGGAAATCCAGAACTATGGTGAACCTGTTACCGTGGAGGGTACAAACTTTCCTGTGAGACCTTCTGTTTTTGAAATCGGGTCCAGCTCAAGAATTCCATCACTAACACGGACCCAAAGAAGGAACAGAAGTAGGAAGATTGCCAGGAAGGCCAGAGCTGCCGAAGTTGCTTTCCTAGAGGAAATCCCTGAAATCCCTGAGTACACACCACTACCTGAATACATACCATTGCTCGAAGATACACCCTTTTTGGAAGGAAGTAGATTCCACCCCTTTCCGCCGTAGTCGACGAGGAAAATGTCCGCGAGATTGTTTATACATTACCTCGACCGACGATACTACAACGACGACGAAAGAAAAGGGCTAGGATCATGCCATTTACCCGACTACAGACTGTGATCAAGAAGCTAGCAAAGAAAGAGAAATGCCCCGTATCGGAGATTCTAAGAAGGATAGGGTGGGTGCCAGTCAAATCCCGTCTTGGGCCACGAGTAGAACCTGCCATCGTTACAGAAAAGCCAAATAAAAGGATGAAGGCTAGTCCGCCTATCATTGTTTCAGGGTTGCGGATTAGGGAGGATACCACCTTCTAGCATTTGGTCGACGGACCATCCGGTCCTAGACCTTCTGTCGCTAGAAGGATGGTATGGCGTCCCACTACTTGGACAACTAAGATTGAAACAACGGCTCGAGAAGGAAAGTCTCGTCGGGAGACTTGAATCCGAAGAAAGTGTTCTTGCGAGTAAGGGGACTCATGAGAAGGGAACCCGGCGGCCATCACACGACAACTGCGAAGATGCACAGAAAGGACCGCTAGAGGATGCTATGGAAAAGTTGAGGACTGATATTCGAAGATTAGCAAAAGAAAGAGAAGAGAAATTTGGAGACGAGATTGATTCATCGGAATTCATGGACGATGAGTATGCGGAAATCAACATGGTTGAAACACGAGCTTCGTCAGCTTCACAAGGTGCTCCTGCAGCCGCAGAAAGAGAGGAGCCTGAAGTAATGAGGAGGCAGCTTCAAGAGAGAGATGATACGATCGCCCAGAATGGCGAAGAGGATGGAAGAGATGGGCTGTAGCCCTAGCCACTCTCCGGAGTCGAGTGCAACCCCAAGAGAAACACCCCGAGAGGTCATTCACATTGTAGACGGGGAAAGGAGATTACATCCGTCAACGGGGATGATCGGCTAAAGAAAGATACAACACAAAGTATGATTCCGAAAAAGATATCAAGAGCTTGGTGGAACGGCGAGTACGAGAAGCCTTAGCACAATCGAAAAGCGGGACATCCATTCGGACGTGTAGACCTTACCGGAAGAATTCGACGCTGTCCAATACCCAAAAGGCTTCGTACCACCTCTGTTCAAGACCTTTGATGGAGCCGGGAACCCCCGACAGCATGTTGCACACTTTCGTGCCAGTTGTTGCAATGCCGGCGGGAGCGATGCATTACTCTTCCGACAGTTCGTCAGCAGCCTGTCAGGGATCGCCTTTGATTGGTATGCGGAGTTACCGAATGGTTCGGTGAAGACGTTCTCGGAATTAGAAAACCTCTTCATCAAGCGATTCGCCGGAGCTCGGCACCACATCACTATAAGTGATTTAGTGGTAGAGAAGCGAAGCCGAACGAAACTTTGGTGGATTACATACTTCGATGGAGAAATCTAAGTATGAAGTGTGAACCACAATTACAAGAACGAGCATGCGATCGACATCTTACTTAAAAGCATTCATGACCCGATAGCACTTCTCCTCGAGGATTTACCATTAAGACTTTCGAGAAGTTGTTAAGCAAGGCCGGAAGCTTGCAAGAGGAGGCGAAGCAATTAAGTTTCGCCGACAAGACAGACAAGCAAAAGCCTGTGAAGACTTTTGAAAAGAAATCTGGGATCGTTGCAGCAATCGACAAAGGCAAGCAACCGATACAAATATCGTCCGAACGGCCGCAGCAACCTCAACAGAATTACCAGCAACCCCAACCCACCTATCAGTCATCTCAACAATATGAACAACCGCCTCGTCCGCAACGTACATTAAGGGAGCTTCGAGCGAGGAATATCCATTCAAAAATGAGGCGAGTGCAAAAATGTTCCGTAGTCTGATGAAGACTCCAGATTTCCAGCTGCCAGAGCCTAAGAGACCAGAAGAAGTTAACAAGACAGGTGATCCCAACTTTTGCCCCTACCACCGGATGCTTGGGCACAAGATAGAAGATTGCATTACCTTCAAAAGTTGGCTCAATGACAACCTTCGGAAAGGGAATATAACAATCTCGAAGGAGTACATGAAGGAACCCCGAAAAGAGGTTCCGTCAATGTTGTCTCGACCGATCTCATTGTTCCGATAGATCCCTATGCGACTGAAGATGGATGGACTACCGCTTGGACAAGGTCTTCAAAAAAGATTTTAGACAGCATCCAAACTGCCTCGGTGCGAGCTTCAATTTAGAGTTTGAAACCTGTCAAGTCGGCACTATCACTTACGATAGAAGAACCACCTCAACAAGAGATGATTGAAGAGAAGAAGAAAATCGATGAAGAAGAGAGGACCGAGGCTCCTAAGGCTAGACTAGGGGCTGCTCATCCTAGGATAGTTGTTTCTGATTCGAGGGAGAAATCCCTCGAACCTCTGACTCTGTATGATTATTTGCTCACTCCGGTGGGATCTTATAATGATAAGGGTGATGGTGTTGGCTACGTTTTGAATGTTTCTAACGATTACGTAACTAGCGACAATCCGGACATCGATCTCGATACCAATGACAATTCTCAAATCATACACAATCTCGACGATCACGATGACAAAGAAGACATCCATCAAGGAGGTTAAGAGGGTTCAACAAGCAACAAATCTATCTACGAGTTTCGAGGAGCTCCAGTCACAATAGAATTAGAGCCTTCAGACTCTGAAGCTAATCTGGAAGAACCTGTCATTCCGATTCAAGAAGAAACACCAGTAAGCTCAACACTAGATTCAGAAGAAATTACAGAAGTCAACTTAAGAAGTGGAAGAGTTTTACCTCCGAGAATGGTTCCAAAGGACAAAGGGAAGCAGGTGGTTGTTCAAGAAGAACCAACCCGGCGGAAGAAATACCCATTCGAGAAGAAGTCGAGACACATGAAAATAAAGTAGACTACAACGTGCTAGCCCATCTTAGGAAACTACCGACCAAGCCGAGCATCTACGACGCTCTCATCTTATCAAAGGAGATGAGAGAAGCTCCGATCAAGGCCTTACTTGATCCAAAAATTTGCTTAGCTCAAATTGCCGGAGATTCCTTAGATGAGGTTTGTTTGTTAAAGGAACAGCGAGGTGTTACCTTCACGGACAATGACCTACCGCTCGGGACGACGGACCACAACCGATCGTTGTACATTTCGAGTTACAATTGAGAAGTTTACACTCTCCGCAGTATTGGTGGATCCAGGAGCATCAATCAATATAATGAGTCTTCGAACACTAGCATACTTGGAAATTGATGCTCGCGAGCTCGAAGCCGACAAAATGTTATTAAGAGTATTCAACCAGAAAGGAGAAAGAGCCCTTGGATCAATAACACTACTAATGAAGACCGGTGACTTAGCAAAGACAACCGCAAAATTTCACATAATTAATTCAGAAACGTCGTTCAACTGTCTACTGGGCCGACCATGGATACATTAAAACCAGATGGTACCATCATCTCTACATCAGTGCATCAAATACTACGATGGAGGGGAACAATGCATCAAAGGTGACTTACAACCGTTCTCCGTACATGAGATTGGAATCCATGAAGACGCAGCATATTATGCACCACCGAAGAAAACAATCTTCTCCAGAGATACCATAACAAATGAAGCAAAGAAAGTTCGGGACAACGAAGAACACGAAGTTCTAGTCCAACAGTCACTCACCACTCCCTTACGGCGAGATGGTGAAGGTTTCTCCATAACTCGCATCCGAGGTCGAGGCCGGGGACGAGGTCGTGGTAGGGACGTTAGGACAGTTGGACAGAGGAAACCAGCCATCAATGTTGATTGGGAAGACAGTTCTGAAGAAGAAAAAGAGATCAAACAAGAGGCAGCGACAATAAGTTGGAAGAAGCCGCAATTCAAGATCTCTCTCGAAGATGAGAAGAACGAAGAATACAAATCGATGTACGAGAAGATTAACCACTATGTACATACTTATGACCACGACCCCGATCCATTCTAATAAGATCGAGGGTATGATGGTCAAAGAGGTACATAGCGGTGGTCAAAGCCAATCAAATTCTACCGTAGTGCTCCTTCCTCCAAAACTGAGAATAATGTACAATTTGAAGATGTCACTTCATCAGAATTAATGGAATTACCTTTTGAGTGGTACTCTCCCTGTGTTCAAAATTTAATTCAGCGTGATTTCTTACCTCGATAATGGACAAAAGGCCAATCACAACATTTTGAAAAGTTATGGAATAACTCCGGTCATCCACCCAATTCAAAGCATGGACTCGGATTCGGCACAGTAGGATCAGTTGGCGATACTGAATTTTGCTTGGTTGTCACTTGTGAATCTAATGAAAACTGCATGGAAACTACAGATGAACTCGAAGATTTACAAATTGGAGACGCTCCACCAGAATTCAAAGAATAAATTAAATCTACAATAGATGAGTTAACGGAAGTTAACTTAGGTACTAGCGAAGAGCCTAGACCTACCTTTGTTAGCTCCTTACTTAATAAAGAAGACTCCGAAGAAATAATCAAGTTATTAATGGAATTTAAAGACTGTTTTGCTTGGAACTACGATGAGATGCCGGGTTTAGCTCCGGAGGTCGCGAGTCCATAAGCTAGGAGTGGATCCTACTACGTCCCGGTCGGACAAGGTCCCGAAGAATGCGTCTAGAAATCGAACAACAAGTCATAGCTGAAGTTAAAAAGCTAATAGACGCTAAATTTGTCCGTGAAGAACAATACCGACTTGGTTAGCTAATGTGGTGCCGATCGAAAGAAGAATGGTCGGATCGGAATTTGTGTGGACTTCGGAGATTTAAACAAGGCATGTCCAAAAGATGAATTCCCTCTACCGATCCCGGAATTAATGATCGACATTGCTTCGACACATGAAATATTCTCATTCATGGATGGATCTTCGGGATACAACCGGATAAAGATGGCTCCGGAAGATGAAAAGCTTACGGCATTCGAACGCCGATCGGAGTATATTGCTACTCAGTGATGCCATTCGGACTGAAGAACGTAGGAGCAACCACCAGAGAGCGATGACAAGAATTTTTGATGATCTCATTCACAATCAAGTCGAATGCTACGTGGACGATGTGGTCATCAAAAGCAAAGTAAAGGAAAACCACCTGTATGATTTGAGAATTGTTTTTGAACGATTAAGACAATTTAACCTTAAGATGAATCCCTTAAAATGCGCCTTCGGCGTCACCTCCGGAAATTCTTAGGATTCGTTGTCCGACATCGTGGAATTGAAATCGACCCAAAAAGATTAAAGCTATCTTAGAAATGCCGCCTCCACTAAACCTTAAAACAACTACGATCCTTTCGAGGAAGCTAGCATATCTTCGACGCTTTATCTCAAACTTGTCGGGTAGGTGTCGGCCTTTCTCGGCACTAGTTAAAAAGGACGCCAAATTTATTTGGGAAGAGAAATGCCGAAGGCCTTCGAAGACATTAAACAATATTTAATGACACCTCCTGTCTTAGCGGCCCCGAGTCTCGGGTAGACCGTCGATACTTTATACCGCGGCTTTAGACGACTCTCTCGGAGCCCCGTTAGCCGAGTCGATGATGAGGGTAAAGAAAATGCTCTTTACTATTTAAGCCGTCGTTTACTTCCGACGGAAATAAGGTATCCCGCAATTGAAAAGAATTGTTTGGCCACGATCTTCGCCGCTCAAAAGCTCGGGCACTAAATGCTTTCTCATAAGGTCGACTCGATCTCGAAGTTTAATCCATTGCAATACTTGATGACTCGTCCAACGCTTACCGACAGACTTGCCAGATGGTTAATGATATTATTGCAATTCGATATAACTTTCGTGCCTCTTCGTGCCGTAAAGGGACAAGTCTTAGCAAACTTCCTCGCAGCACACCCTTTGCCGGCAGAATCTCCTCTCAATGACGATTTACCGGATGAACAAATAATGAGCCTAGAAGACCACGATGATCGACGTTGGGAATTATATTTCGACGGAGCATCTTCGAGCACACAAAGACGAAGAATCACAAGTGATAGTGCCCGATAAGGCGGGAATCGGACTAATCTTTATAACACCGTAGCGGGGGATGTTAAGATACTCCTACCACTTAACGAGCCGTGTACAAACAACGAAGCGAATACGAAGCCCTCATAACGGGATCGGAATTAACTATTCGAATGGGGATAACGGACATCAACATCAACGGGGATTCGCGGTTAATCATTCAACGGATCGCCGGACAATACAAAATTTTAAAACCAAGACTCGAGCAATACTTCCGGTATGCCATACAGCTGTTGGAACGGATTCCGAATGTGACGATCTACAAAATTTCCGAAAAGAAAATGCTTTAACGGATGTGTTAGCTCGCCTCGCAAAAGAGTTTGCTCGTTTGCAAGATGAGTCGGTGGAAGTGTCGGTTCACGGACGTCGGAGTCTCGTCACGGCTTGACATAGACACAATACACAAATAAAAAAAAGAAGAAGAATCAGTTGCAGCAGTGACAGAAAACACAGAGGATTGACGACAGCCATTAATAGACTACCTGCGAACAGGAAAGCTACCACACGATAGGTCGCTAGCCCATCAGATCAAGAAAAGAACTCTGTCCTACGCATTAATAAACAACACGTTGTACAGAAGGTCTTTTGATCAAATGTGGCTAAGGTGCCTAAGCGGGTCCGAGGCCCGTGAAATTGTTAAAGAGGTGCATTCAGGACTCTGTGGCGCTCACCAGTCGGGTCCAAAGATGAAAATGAAAATTAAAAGACTAGGGTACTACTGGCCCTCGATGATGTCCGACTGCATGAAAATCGCCAAGAGTTGTCACCAATGCCAAGTGCACGGAGTGGTTCTACACCAACCTCCAAATGTGCTACATCGGACAATTGCGTCGTGGCCATTTGAATGTTGGGGCACAGATATAGTGGGTCCAATAGAACCACCATCTTCGAAAGGACATTGCTTCATTCTTGTGGCTACGGATTACTTTTCCAAGTGGGCGAGGCGGTTCCACTTAGAGAAGTGAAAGCACACCACGTGCTACGGTTTTTAAGAACCAAGTTGTCTACCGTTTCGGAGTGCCGCGCGAGATCATATCGGATAATGGGTCGGCATTCGAAGCACACAAATCAATAATTTTGTTAGGAGACACGGAATCGGCGGCGATATTCAACAATTTACTATCCAAGAGCAAACGGCACTAGTCGAGGCTTTTAATAAAACTCTCGTTCAAATCTTAAAGAAAACTTTGGACGATAATAAGAGAAATTGGCACGAGAAGTTATTAGAAGCCTTTTGGGCCTACCGGACAACCTTCAGAAGCCTACTCAAGCTACACCTTACGCTCGGGTGTATGGGTCCGAGGCAGTGTTACTTTTAGAGGTCCAGCTTCCTTCACTCAGAATTGCAGTTGCAAACAAGATCACGACAGAAGAGAATGCCAAATTACGACTAGAAGAATTAGAAAGCACGGAAGGGAAATGACTTGCGGCGTAGCGGAATTTAGAACTATACCAAGCTAAGATGGTTCAAGCCCATGACAAATTGGTCCGCCTGAGAACCTTCAAAGTTGGTGACTTAGTTCTCGTTCTCAAAAGACCTATTCTTGCACACCGCAAGATAGGAGGAAAATTTGAACCCACTTGGGAAGGGCCGTTTGTGGTTGAAGTAGTATACTCAAGAGGTTCCTACCAGCTAGTGAATTGCCAGGGAGAACGACATATGCTTCCAATCAACGGACGATACTTGAAAAAGTATTACGCTACCTGATGTTTCGAAGGAATGAATTCTTCATCCCTAAGAAACACGGGCGAAGTAGTTACTTATGACTGGGTCCGAACCCAAAAATAATAAAATGTGCTAAAACAAATAAAATCATGATAATAAAGTTTTCCTTGTTTTCTCTTCCATATCAAGATCTTTTTCCTGATCTTATCCCATTTCATTCCTGTTAAATAAAAAAAAAGAAAAAAAAAATAATATAATAAAAAAAAACTGTCTTTAATAAACATTTTCTTAATGTTCTTGTTCTTAGTACAGCCCCTGATCCTTTTCCTTGTCTTTTCGCGGGGAAATGTCGAACGGGCGGTTGGTCTCGAACTTTAGAAATGGTGTAAGCCGCACTCGACGAAAAGAGGGTGAAAGATGGAGCGATAATAGAGATTGACTCGGACTTTGCACCAACGGGCTCGCAATACGAGGAAGGTGAGTCGGGTCCCGATTGATCGAGAGGAACTGCCGGTCGGACGATAATGAAAGTGGGTGGCCCGAGCCACCAATCCGACGACAGAAAAGAAAAACAAACACCGAAGAAGACAAGAAAATCAAGTACGTAGTTGCTACGGCGGAAGGCGAGCTCGTCGGCGCCGCGCCCACGAGAGATTCGGGAAGTTCGAAGATCTACTCTCACGGCAACGCAACGAAGAAATAAGAATCGCTGTATCCGTAAGATGTTAACCAAACTAGCGGCGGACCGGCGCGACGAGGCGATGCTTGCTCGCCGGTACATACACTTCGAGGACGCCGATTCACCGAGTGCCGGAAGAAAGGAGGCCGGCTCCTAGGATAACGAAGGGACCGGGGAAATCTCACGGAGATCGGAAGAAAGAAGGCTACCACGCCACCGGATAGAACCACCGGTAATGCATAACCTTGTTGCGGAAGCAACCCGGAGGATGTCCCGACAAACATCATCCCCGAGGAGCCGAGGTATGCAGGAGAACGTGAAGGGATTGAGCCGTATATCCCACAATATGTCACCAGGCCTCGCCATTTGCAAATTATTCCAGAGTACGAGCTTGAAAGAATGCAGAATGTCGAAAAGAAAACTTTTGAATACTTCGAGAGAATCAGAGGCAGAAGGATCAATATACTAGAAGGCCTCGAGCTACATACAGACGTATTCTCAGAATATGAACAACAACAAATCGTGGAGTGCATCCGAGATTTGAAAAGAATGGGCCGAGTGGGCCGCCTAAGAGAAAACACCTACTCAGAACCCCGGAGATGGATGCCAGGGAAAGGTAGAATTACAATACAATGTGGATGCTGCTAAAATTTCGCAGAAGACAGGAAGGGAAACCCACCAGGGATACTCCGTCATGGCTAAGTGGATCCAATGTCATTAGTCATCAAGAGAATGGTAAAAAGGTTGATAACATGGAGGGTACGCGACGGATTGCATACCCGATAGCTGCATTATTAACATTTACAAGCGGGGTGATCGCATACCCCCGCACATAGATCACCACGACTTTGTCGGACCTTCTGCACGATCTCTTTCCGAATGAGTGTAACATCATGTTCGGATGCGACCTCCGGATAGCGAGGCCCGGGTGAGTTCGAGGGCCGGTGAAGACACCATTACCGGTAGGTTCCGTCATGATGTCGAAGGGCAACGGAGCGGATGTCGCTAAACATTGCATACCGGGAGTACCGGTGAAGCGGATCTCGATTACTTTCGAAGGATGGACGACGAGAAGACACCTTACCACTTCCAGCCAGACCCGGAGCTAGAGAATCTCCGACCTTATGAGCTGTGAGTTACATGGAAAATATCACACCTCCAACGTACATCCATCCGGCATCCTTGCCAAGGATGGCTTCGAAGGTGATGTTATTGACCATGTACCTCACTATTCAGACATGGATTTTTGACAGTTACCTTTTTTTTTGGATGGATTGACAAAGATCATACATAGTCCATTTTGAGTCTACATTGATTGTATGAGATGTATTCCAGATCGAGTTGTATGATGTATCTTCGACATGATTGGAATGAAAGTGACCATGTCACATTTTTGGCCTTCACCACTTTTGTGCAAGTTGACTGAGAAACGCCATTAAAGTTAAATGAACTTCGAACAAAGAACAGAAAAGAAACAAAAAAGAATAAAAGAAAACTTTCCTTAAAAGTCTAAATAAAAAAATGATGAACTCCAAATTCACGATAAAATAAATTTGAATCGTTAAAAGACAAACGAAATGAACACAGATTCCAAATCAAATCTCAATCAAATTCAAATTCAATCTTTCCAGATTTCAAATCCAATCTCAATCAAATTTCAAATTTGATCTTCCAGATCTCAAATCAAATTTTAAATCAAATTTCAAATTCAATCCTTCCAAATCTCAAATCAAATCTCAAATCAAATCTCAATCGAAAATTCAAATTCAATCTCCCAAATCTAAAATCCAATCCGTCCTACCCTCTCCCTTGTCTGGGATGGAAGCGGTTGATTCCATTGACGCAGATCGAATCTGATGGCGAGGAATTATATCCATGTCGGCATATTTTTAGGTTGTGTTTTATTTTGAAGAGGGGTCGCCTAACAGAAATCTGTCGGTGAATTTTTTAATTTAATTAAAATAAATAATTTGAAAAGTAGTATTTGATTTTGAAAATAATTTCAAATTTGAAGGTTTTAAGATATGAGACTAAACCGATCTCACATCCCAAATAGTTTATATAAACGAGCACCGCACCACAAACCGTGTATCTATCCCTAAGGATAGACACACCGCTTGACTGGTGGGGCTCGATTAAATAAACTAGAAGATTTGTGACATCCTTTTGGTTTGCGAACCAATTTTATAAGCCGACAAAATTCCCTAGCTTAATATGAAAACATTAAACGGGGTTTATATTACACAGGTTCTTCAAAATTCCTATAAGGGCAAGCCCCTATAGTTAATTACATCTTAAGTGATCTGGAATCACCTAAGAAAACTCTCGATAATAATCAATAATTCTGCTCTCGAGGATTTCGAAGTTTAAGTTTTCGAGGGATTGAATTTTGGAATTTCAATAGGGAATGGATCAAGTTTGGAACATTTTGTTTTGTGAATCCAAAGGAAGAAAAGTAGGAGAAACCACAGATTCAAAGTGAACTTCGGTAATTTCCCGACTATCCTATTGTGTGGCTTAAATTTAGGAAAATCCTAATGTTTATTTAAATGTTTTGATTTTGTCAATTTTAATTAATTAGGACTTATATTTATATGATAAAATCATACAAATAGCCTCGAAGATGTGAGGGTTTATGTCGTATCAGACGACTACCTCGGAATCCTAAGTCCGGTTAGGGCTTAATTTGCAAGGCAAATGCCTAACAAAAGGTTGAGGATTTATGTTGCACTAGGCAAACTACCTCGAAATCCTATGGCTTGGTTATTTAATTCTAGGAAAGTTTTGCTGAAGTAGGTTCAAGTTTTGCTAACGACGATGGCCGTGCTGCCCACCATGCTCCGAGCTCCTTATTGTTGCGAGGTTTAGTTTTAGAAATCATAAATCGGGAGATGAGAAAAGTGTTTTGGTTTAGAGAAAATCTTAATTTCCGGGTGGTTTTTTTTATGTTTTAATTAAAACAAATCTTAAAGTTGATTATAACGACACGGTTAAGATCTCGCGGTTCCATCCTTCGGCATCATTATTTTTATCGGATTCACTTAGTCCGGATGAATTTGCTAAACTCGACTGAATGAGTTCCACACTTTCATTTAGACCGTGGGAAATCCCGTTAGCAACACGTAGGTTACATCATCCGAGGTATTCCCGATCATCCAACGGGACGTTTTAATTTAGTTGCAATTGTAGTTTTGTGTTACGTTTGTGATTAAATTTTGAGTTGTTTTATATTTTGAAATGTTGTGGCGGTGAATTTTATCTTGCAATGACTTTTAACTTAGTTTTGGTTTCGGTTTTAGAGTCTATCCTAAAGGTGTGGGTTTTCATGCAACGGTTGTTTTATCATGCAAGAAAAGTAAAGTGCATTTCGCGATAAAGTAAATTGCGATAATGTAAATTGCAAGAAAGTAAATTGCAATAAAATAAAAGCGTACACTGGAGGGTCTTCCCGTCATCCCAAGCTACACTTAAAACACAATTAGAATATTTAAGCAAGTTCCTAGGTAAAGCTAAGGTAAGGGTTATGGTTTTCTACCAAGTTCCTAATCCTATAGTTAGTCATTTCCTATGACGTCTGAGTTCTTTGTGTTTTTTTTAAGGACGATTTTCTTCATCAAAGTATAATTAAATTCGATTGTTCTTATAAATGTCCTATCATATTGAGAAAGTGCTTAAGAAGAATCTTAAACATCTTTTCAATATTTCTAGGATTGTTTTAAGTCCAAATGAATTTAATTATATAAATGAATTAATCGTCCGAGAATTCAAGTTTTGTTGTTATCTTGCTCAGTGAACTAGGACATTTGAATATCCTATAAGTGAAGTAACATTTCACTTAATGTCTTATTTAGGAGTTATGATAACTAAAGCTTTTGAGGGTAAATTGGTGTTCAAATGGTTTGTGATTTAGTTTAATTTCCATTAATGAGTTTAAATTTGGAATAGTGTTCGAGTTATTTTAGATTTATTTTGAATTCTTTATGTCTTTGGTGATGTTATATTTAATTTAATTTAATTTAATTTAATTTAATTTAATTGAGTTTTAATTTAATTTAATTCAATATAGTTCAATTTAATTTGATTTGATGTTTAATTAATTTGATTTGATTTAATTTTAATTTAATTTGATTTAATTTAATTTAATTTAATTTAATTATTTAATTTAATTTAATTTGATTTGATTTAATTTAATTTAATTTAATTTAATTATTCAATTTAATTTAATTAATTTAATTTAATTTGATTTAATTTAATGTAATTTAATTTAATTTAATTATTCAATTTAATTTAATTTGTTTAATTTAATTTAATTTAATTTGATTGTTTAATTTAATTTAATTTGATTTGATTGTTTAATTTAATTTAATTTGATTTAATTTAATTCAATTATTTAATTTAATTTAATTTATTTAATTTAATTTAATTTTAATTTAATTTAATTTAATTTAATTTAATTTATTTAATTTAATTTAATTTTAATTTAATTTTATTTTTAATTTTAATTGAAATTTTTAAAAGAGTTTAATAATTAAGTCTTTTAATATTTTAAATTTGAGTTATCATTTTAATTAAGAATTGAATATTAATGAGATAATTAATTTAGGGATTTTTAAATTAAAGAATAAATCTCTTCCTAATAATATCCCTATTTTAATAATTCCAATTTTATTATTCTTCCAAATTTAATCAATTATTTAATTAAAGTTTAATCATTTTAAAATTGCTTAATGGGTTTCTACCCTTTAATTATTTAAATTTCAATCATCCAAATCAGATTAGGATCAAATATTTTACTTGTTAATTTTTTATTAAACCTAAAGTTTTAATTAAGGGTTAAAAATTTAATTACCACTTTACCCTTTAAGCTTAATGATTTCATAACTCACTAAATTGAACTCAAATGAACTTGAAATTTTTGTGTGAATTCACTCATGTGTCAATAAAGACATGAGAGGAGAAAATGTGATTTTTCTGTATTTAATTTATTTATATAATAATTTTTGGTGAAAAATAGAGATTTCCAAGGAAAATTTAATAACATGACCAAGGGAAAGTTTCTGTCCTTAAGAAAATTAGGGGACATTCCTAATGACCAGAGGACCACTTGGACCAATTTTGGTGATTTTTTGAATTATATTATTTTTATTATAATTATTTTTAGTTTTGAAGTGTTAATTAATTTAAAAATAAAATAAATGTTGAAAAATGAATTTTATATTTTTTCAAAAATCTCTCTGATATCAAGGAAACCAGAGAAGCAAATTTTGTAATTTTCTGATTTTTCTATGATTTATTATAATTATTTTAGTGAAAATGCTAGAAAATACATTTTTTAATTTTAAAATTACCTTAAAGCTTTAAAATTTAATATCTCACTAAATAGACCTAAGAAAAATGTGGGATTTGTTCCTATGTGATTAAAATTCAAAATGTGACATTTTGGTGATTTTAATTATTTTTGTGATTTTATTATTTTTTAATTATTAAAAATATTAAAATATTATTAAAAATCAAATTTTTAGAAAATTGAAATTTTAATTTTCTTAGGTTCCCCTGATATCAGAGAGGCTCCAAAACCAATTTAGTGAATTTTTGAAAGGTATTTTAAAAGTTATGAATTTTTAAAGTTTAAAATGGCTAAGTGGCTTAATCAACCCGATTAGTGGGGCTAACCAAGTCCGATTGACCTCGAAACTTTTATGGTGGATTCCTCTGATCCTAAAGGTCAGTGGAGAATTGATTTCAAGTCAATTTGATGCATGGTTAACTCTAATTAATTAAAGACCTATTTTGGGTGTTTAAGCCAATTAGGGTTGTTTTAAATGAACTAATTCAAAACCTATTTTTCCTAGGGTTCTGCGAGTCGTAAGAAACATCCTCAAATTTTCCTAGAATTTATTTCACAACATGCTATTTATTGGAATTAAAATACTCGAAAACGGCAACATGAATTTGAAAAATCAATAAATCTTCATAGGGATGGCCTCCGACTTTGGAAAATTCGGGGAATGTTCCCAAATTCGGAGGCTTCAAAGCCCCATGGTCTCATGCCATGGTGAATTGTATACATGCATGGAGAATTAAAAGTATGCGAGAGAGTAAATAAATTATAAAAAATAAAATATTTGATGAAATTAAATGATTTCTTTTCCACATTATTCTCCTCTATTCATCGAGCAAGAAGGTATTTTTATTTTATTTTTCGATTTTTCTACACGGAGATATGAATTTTTGAAGTTTAGGGAATTAAATAAATAGAAAAATACCCTAATTTTCTATTTATCCACGCGGCGCCGCGTCGACCTCGGCGACTCCGAACGCACACGCGTCGGGCTCCCATTCGACGCCGCCACCCGAGTCGGCGGCCGGGCCCCGCGGTTCTCGTACCGTCTCCTGGTCCGACGCCATCTGAGCCGTTCGTCCGCGCGTGTATTGAATGGACGGCATCTGTTCATCGTCCCCGAGCGTCCTCACCCGAGAGCCGTCCACACTAAATCCCTAAGATCTCACTCGATACTCAATGGATTTTTATGTTCTTATGTTCTATGGATTCTTCTTGAAGAGACGAACACATCTATACGGTTAACATGCATTGAAATTAAGGCATTTGAAATGGAGAATCTCCGAAGCTTGGGATAAAGAATTAGCTCATACCTTTGCTCGGAGAAGTGTGGCTTCAATCCGAGAGTTGTTGCACCTTCGATTGGATCCCGCAAGCTCCGGATGAAGTCTCTCGATGCAGTGAATTGTCCGGATGTGATTTCGACTAAGCCCGATCACAAAGCTTGGAGGGCTGAGCAACCGGGTGGCTCGGAGATGGGGCTTTTGTTGGTGGACACCTTCCTCGGTGCGGTGAAGGTGTAGAACCAATCAATTTGGGAATTGGCTCACTTGTGGAGAAGTGTCCTAGCTTTGGGTGGAATTTTAGTTGGGAAATTGGATTTTATCGGTGGGGATTAGAGGCAAATTGACACTGGGGATCAACTGCTCTAAGGGTGGAGAAGGGTTTGGAACAATTTTGGCAGAGTTTCGGCAAGGTTTGTGCAACTCTCCTCCCATGGCCGAGAGGGGTGGAGTTTAAATAGGAGAGGGTGGAGGGCCTCCCAGGGGGAGTTGAGGCATGGGATCAGCTGCTCTGGTGAGGAGAGGAACAGCCATGGTGGCCATTGGGCATGGGGCAACTCAGCAGGTGAGAATTCCAAGCTTGGGCTCGCATGATGCTCTCGGGTGTGGTGTTTTCCGGCGATCCGGGCGGTTGGCCGGCGAGGCATGGGTCACCATCTTGACCGGGGAGGTCGAGGACTTGGCAATGGTGAAGTCGATTGGGCTTGGACATGTGTAAAGTGTTTGAATTAAAATGGAATGGGGAGGGGTCATTTTGGCCTTAATTTGGTCAACCCATTGGTTTGGGTTGGGTGCACGTCCCCATGGCCCGATTTTGGGCTGAGAGGATCGGTTGGGTCGGCCAAGGGAGAGTGGTGTGGTCTCCATCCATGATGAGGTGGCTAAGCATGGTTTAGTGTGTGACATGCTTAAGGTAAAAAAGGGGTTAAGGAGGATTAGGAAAGGGGCCCCTCCTTTTGCCATTAATGGCTTGATCACATGTCGAAGCCTTCCATGGCTTCATGTGGCTTGTCCATGGCTTGCATGGCTCACCTTTGGCTTGGGAAAAGGTTTGGTCAATTTCATGAAAATGGGTTTTAAGAATTTTTTGGTAATTTGATGGAAATTTGTATGAAACTTGATTTGGAATTATTTGATGATGAATTTAGGACTTAGGTAATGGATTTAATTAAGTGGATGACAAATGGAGATGTCATGTGGGCTTTAGGGTGGATTTTGGGCTTTTGGATGTGGTGAAGGATGGGCTTTTAAAATGGTTTAGGAAGGTGGGCTTTTGAATTTTTAAAATGGATTTTGGGATGAAATTTTGGTAAAGGCTTGGGCCAAATAATTGTTGGGTTTAGCTCATGGATGTATCATGAGTGATTTGAAATGAATTTGAGGTGGTTTGGGTTTGAATTGAGTTGAATTTGGGTTGATTTGGTAAATGGGCCAATATAGGTCAAATTGGGCTAACTTGGGCCAATGTTGGGCTAGGGTTGAAATTGATGTAAAATAAATATTGAGAAATGTTTATGGGAGTGTTTCAAAGAGGTTTTGGCTTTGGTTGGGTTTTGATTTTGGGGTTTGGGCCCATTTGGGCTAGGTTTGGGTTTAGGTCAAAATTGGGCCTCTTAGCCTTGGGTTGAATTTGAGTGGTGTTTGGGTCAAAATTTTGGGAAAATCATGTTAGTGCTATGCTTGTGGGGATGCTAAGGAAGATTTAGAAAAGATTTGGGGTTAATTGGAGTTGAATTGGGTGAGTTTGGGTTAGGTTTGGGTCATGGGACCAAATTGGGCTTTAAGGCCAAAAGTGAGATTGGATCCAAATGTCAATCAAATTGGGCTTGGATTTGGTCTAGATTGGTATTTGGGATATTGAATTGAAGTTTAGAATTGAATTGGACCAAAATTGGGGTCAATTGGGTAGGTTTGGTTTGACATTGGGTTCACTTAGGGTTATAATGGGTCAAATTGGCGGTTTTGACAAAAGTAGGGTAAATTGACAAAATTAGCCCATGGTGTAGTTGGACAAAATGAAATTGGGAATATTTGGGATTTTCTGGAATTTTCTGGGAATTTTCTGAATTTTTGGATTTTTGGGTCGAGAGGGGTATTTTGGGTATTTGGAGGGTATTGGGAGGTTTTCTTGGAATTTTTGGTATTTTTGGGTATGGATGATCAGTTTAAGTGATGTGGAAATGTTTGGGATTGATTTTGTAGAATTTTGGGTAATTTGGAAATTTTTGAGAAATTTGGGTAATTTCGAGGTTTTGGGTAGAATTTAGCGGGTGTAGGGTCCCGGGGGTCAAAAATTGAAAATTTGGAAAATTGAAGATTGGGTGAATTTGAGTGGAGTGAAATCATTTTGGTTGAGCCATGAAGCCATGAAGCCATGAAGCCATATCAAGCCCACATGAGCCATGAAGGGACTCATTTGAGGCATTCACTATGTTGTTCCTAACCCTCTTAGCCAAGGGCTTAGGGGTTAAGGACCATCCATGTGAATCACCTACATGAGTCGAGGAGGTCAAGTTGGGTATGGGTGTGGTTTTAGGAGGTATGTGGAGGTGTAGTGTGTAGGTGTAGTGTATAAATGTAGTGTGTGTGTAAGTCGGCCCCTTCACTGAGACCGGGCCGCCAGGGCGATCTAAGGCCGAAAGAGTCCTATAGGAACTCATAGTTTAAACTTCCACATTTGATTTCAACCCTCTAGGTGATTAGGGGTCTACGATCAAGTTTGTGGAGTTTGCGGGGAGTTAAGAAGTGGTTTGAATTTCTAAAAGGTGGGTCCCAATTCTAGTCCTCTAAGATGGTCAAAGGAAAAGCCTAAGGCTAGATCCTAAGTACTAAAAAGAAGAAGAGAAGACCTCATCAAAAATGAGGTCAACAATCCAATCCAAACCAGTGACTTCCGATCAACTCTTTTGAACAGGATCTGTGACATCTACATATTCCCTCCTAATCTATTTCCTTCCATGAAAGTCTTTTACAACTTTCATGAAATTCTCGAAGCACCAAAATTCCACACTTTTCAAATCAACACTACAAATCTTTGCAAAGTCAATGAATACATCAAATTCAAACTTTTGGGGTTGAGGATTTCACATCCGAGACTGCATTGCTTTAGGATTCTTTCCCTATCGCAATGAAATACATCAAATTCAAATTCTTGGGGTTGAGGATTTTACATCCGAGACTGCATTGCTTCTTTCCCTATCGCAATGAAATACATCAAAATCAAATTCTTGGGGTTGAGGATTTTACATCCGAGACTGCATTGCTTTAGGATTCTTTCCCTATTGCAATGAAATACATCAAAATTCAAACTTTTGAAGTTGAGGATTTTACATCCGATACTGCATTGTTTTAGGATCCTTTCCCTATCGCAATGAAATACGTCAAATTCAAATTCCTGGGGTTGAGGATTTAACATCCGAGACTGCATTGCTTTAGGATTCTTTCCCTATTGCAATGAAATACATCAAAAGTCAAACTTTTTGAAGTTGAGGATTTTACATCCGATACTGCATTGCTTTAGGATCCTTTCCCTATCGCAATGAAATACATCAAAGTCAAATTCCTGGGGTTGAGGATTTTACATCAGAAACTGCATTGCTTTAGGATTCTTTCCCTATTGCAATGAAATACATCAAAATTCAAACTTTTTGAAGTTGAGGATTTTACATCCGATACTGCATTGCTTTAGGATCCTTTCCCTATCGCAATGAAATACATCAAAGTCAAATTCCTGGGGTTGAGGATTTTACATCCGAGACTGCATTGCTTTAGGATTCTTTCCCTATTGCATTGAAATACATCAAAATTCAAACTTTTTGAAGTTGAGGATTTTACATCCGATACAACATTGCTTTAGGATTCCTTCCCTATCACAATGAAATACATCAAAATCAAATTCTTGAAGTTGAGGATTTTACATCCGATACTGCATCGCTTTAGGATTCTTTCCCTATCGCAATGAAATACATCAAAATCAAACTCTTGAGGTTAATCATTTTACATCCAATACCGCATTGCTCTGAGATCTCTCCTCATTGTAATGATTCAATCCAATCGATTCAATTTTCTTTTGAGGTTGATGATGTTACATCTAAAACCACAAAATTCCAATTTTCATTTCAAGTCTAAATCCCTTCAAATTAATCTTAACGAAACATCAATCTAAATTTAAAGTCAAACAAAAATCTAAGCTCACACGTCAAAACTTAAACTGAAACAAAATAAAATCAAAATTCCCCCAGATTATGTGATTTGGGATTCACCTCCTTTCTCTTTCCCCAGCGAGAGTTCAGGAATCTCCAGTCTCAGAGATATACTTGACACTCCCCAGCGGAAACTCTTCTACTTTGTCCTAAGTTTGTCACTTGGACATTCGTGTTGGTTTTGTTGATCACTTCGGTCAACACCAATATGCGCGGTGTGCTCCGTCAGCTCACCACACCTATTGGGGGTCCATTTGTTGACCCCATTTTTGATGAGGTCTTCTCTTCTTCTTTTTAGTACTTAGGATCTAGCCTTAGGCTTTTCCTTTGACTATCTTAGAGGACTAGAATTGGGACCCACCACTTAGAAACTCAAACCACTTCTTAACTCCCTGCAAACTCCACAAACTTGATTGTAGACCCCTAATCACTCGGAGGGTTGAAATCGAATGTGGAAGTTTAAAGGATGAGTTCCTATAGGACTCTTTGGCCTTAGGACTGCCCTGGGTGGCCTGGTCTGGTGAAGGGGCTGACTTACAAACACACTACATTTATACACTACACTTTCACACACCTATACCTAACTTGACCTCCTGACTCATGTAGGTGATTCACATGGATGGTCCTTAACCCCTAAGCCCTTGGCTAAGAGGGTTAGGAACAACATATTGGATGCCTCAAATGAGTCCCTTCATGGCTCATGTGGGCTTGATATGGCTTCATGGCCCAATCAAAATGATTTTATTCCACTTATATTCACCCAATCTTCAATTTTCCAAATTTTTAATTTTTTGACCCCCGGGACCCTACACCCGCTTAGCCTGCCCAAAATTTACAAAATTTCCAAATCACCCAAAATTCCTCAAAACATTCCTAAACATTTCCACATTACTCAAATTGATCATCCATACCCAAAAATACCAAAAATTCCAAAAATACCTCCTAATACCCTCCAAATACCCAAAATACCCTCTCTTGACCCAAAATCCAGAAATTCAGAAAATTCCCAAAAAATTCTAAAAAATCCCAAATATTCCCAATTTCATTTTATTCAACTACACCATGGGCCTATTTTGTCAATTTACCCTACTTTTGTCAAAACCCCCAATTTGACCCATTTTAACCCTAAGTGAACCCAATGTCAAACCAAACCTACCTAATTGACCCAAATTCTGGTCCAATTCAATTCTAAACTTCAATTAAACATTCCCAACACCAATTTAGACCAATCCAAGTCCAATTTGATTGACATTTGGATCCAATTTCACTTTTGGCCTTAAAGCCCAATTTGGACCGATGACCCAAACCTAACCCAAACTCACCCAATTCAACTCCAATTAACCCCGAATCTTTTCTAAATCTTCCTTAACATCCCTACAAACAAAACACTAACATGATTTTCCCAACATTTAGACCCAAACCCCACTCAAATTCAACCCAAAGCTAAAAGGCCCAATTTTGACCTAAACCCAAACTTAACCCAAATAAGCCCAAACCCCAAAATCAAAACCCAACCAAGGCCAAAACCTCTTTGAAACACTCCCATAAACATTTCCCAACACTTATTTTACATCAATTTCAACCCTAGCCCAACATTGGCCCAAGTTAGCCCAATTTGACCTACATTGGCCCATTCACCAAAGAGGTCCAAATCCAACTCAAACCTAGCCCAAACACTTCAAGTTTATTCCAAATCATTCATGAAACATTCTTAAAAAAAAATTCAACACTCATAGGATCCAATCCTTTGCAAAATTTACATCCACCAATTTGTTTTCAAACCTAAAGGCCCACTTTCCTAAACCATTCTAAAGCCCATTTCCACCAAATACAAAAGCCCAAAATTGGCCCTAAAGCCCACATGGCAATTTCTTTTCATCATACCTTTAATTGATATCACCCCTAAGTTTCAAAATCATCATTAAACCATTCCAAATCAAGCTTCATACAAATTCCCATTAAATTAACAAAATTTCTAAAATCCATTTTCATGAAATTGACCAAGCTTTTCCCCAAGCCAAAGACAAGCCATGAAGCCATGCATGAGCCCCATAGGAGCCATGAGAGCCATGGAATCCACTTTCCACCTCACCAAACCATTAATGGTAAGAGAGGGGATCTCTTTCTTAAACCCTTTTTAAGCCCTTTTTACCTTAAACATGATACACTCTAAACCATACTTTGCCACCTAATCCTTGATGTGGACTTCACTACCTTTGGTAGGTTGACTCACATGAGCCTCCCAGCCCAAAACCAGAGCTTGGAAGGGTGCACCAAACCCAAAATTGTGTATTGACCCATTTGGACCCAAAATGAGCCTCTCCCTATACCCTTTTGATTCAAACCCTTTACACATGTCCATGGCCAATTGACTGCACAAACCTCCAGCCACGACCCACTGGACTCGAGGGTGACCCATGCCTGCTGGCCGGCCGCCCAGGTCACCGGAAAACACCATGGTCGAGACCTTGGGAGGAGCCAAACTTTGGAATTCCACCTTGCTCGAGCTACCCCATGCCCGATGGCCACCATGGCCGTTCTTCCCATGCCCGGAGCAGCTGATCCCAAGCCCTAACTCTCCACGGGAGGCCCTCCGACCACCTCTATTTAAACCCGACCCCCTCACGGCCATGAGAGGAGAGTTGCACAAACCTTGCCAAAACTGCGCCAAAATTGTTCCAAACCCTACTCCATACTTAGAGCGAGTTGATCCCCAGAGTGTCGATTTGCCCTAATCCCCACCAACAAAATCCAATTTCTCAGCCGAAATTTCACCCAAAACCGAACACTTTGTCACGGTGAGCCAATCCTCAAATTGATCGGTCCTACACCTTAGCTCGGACCAAGAGGAGAAGTTTCCCACTGAAAGCCCCATCTCCGAAGCCACCCGGTTGCTCCGACCTCCAAGCTTTGTGATCGGGCGTGGTCGAAATCCTACCTAGGCAATTCACCAGACCAGGAGACTTCATCTGGAGCTTGCTGGGATCCAATCGAAGGTGACACAACCCTCAGATCGAAGCCACACTTCTTTGAGCAAAGGTATGGCCTCACTCTCCTTCCCGAGCTTCTAAACTTTCTCCATTTTTATTGAGTCAATTTCATGCCACATAAACCGTAGGATGTGTTCGTCTTCTCAAGACGAATCCATAGAGCATAAGAATGTTAAATTTGGTCAAGTATCGAGTGAGATCTTAGGCCTAGAAGACGGACGGCTCTCGGGTAAGGACGCCTGGGGACGATGAACGGATGCCGTTCATTTAATACACGCGCGGACGGACGGCCAGGATCGCGCCGGATCAGGAAATGGAACGACACAGCGGGACCCCGGAGCGCTGAGTCAGATGGCGGTGTCGAATCGGAGAGCGCCACGCGGCGTTTCGGAGCTGCCGAGGTTGCCGCGTGGATAAATAGAAAATTAGGGTATTTTTCTATTTATTTAATTCCCTAAATTTCAAAAATCCATAACTTTGTGTAGGAAAATCAGAAAAATAAAATAAAAATACCCTCTTGCTCAGTGAACAGAGGAGAATAATGTGGAAAAGAAATTATTTAATTTCATCAAGTATTTTATTTTTAATGATTTATTTCCCTTCTTCATTGTTTTAATTCTCTATGCATATAGGAAATTCACCATGGCATGAGACCATAGGGCTTTTGAAGCCTCTGAATTTAGGAACATTCCCTGAATTTTCCAAAGTCAGAGGCCATCCCTATGAGAAGTTATTGATTTTTCAAATTCATGTTACTGTTTTGAGTATTTTAAATCCAATAATTAGCATGTTGTGAAATAATTTCTAGGAAAATTTGGTGATGTCTCTTATGACCAGAGGACCCTAGGAAAAATAGATTTTGGATTAGTTTATTTAAAATAACCCTAATTGGTTTAAACACCCAAAATAGCTCCTTAATTAATTAGAGCTAACCATATATCAAATTAACTTGAAATCAATTCTCCACTGACCTTTAGGATCAGAGGAACCCACCATAAAAATTTGAAGTCAATTGGACTTGATTAGCCCTATTAAATTGGTTGATTAAACCATTTAGTCAATTTGAACTTTAAAAATTCATAACTTTCAAAATGCTTTTCAAAAATTCACCAAATTAGTTTTGGAGCCTCTCTGATATCAGGGGAATTTAAGAAAATTAAAATTTCAATTTTCTAAAAAAGTTGATTTTTTGTATTATTTTAATATTTTAATAATTAAAAAATAATAAAAATCACAAAAATAATAAAATTCACCAAAATGTCACATTTTGAATTTTAATCACTTAGGAACAAATCCCATATTTTTCTTAGGTCTATTTAATGAAATATTAAATTTTAAAGCCCTAGGGTAATTTTAAAATTAAAAAAATGTATTTTCTAGCATTCTCATTAAAATAATTATAATAAATCAAAGAAAAATCAAAAAATTGCAAAAATTGTTTCTTTGATTTCCTTGATATCAGAGAGATTTTTGAAAAATATAAATTTCATTTTTCAACCTTTATTTTATTTTTAAATTAATTAATACTCCAAAACTTAAAATAATTATAATAAAAATAATATAATTTAAAAAATCACCAAAATTGGTCCAAGTGGTCCTCTGGTCATTAGGAATGTCCCAAAATTTTCTTAAAGACAGAAACTTTCCCTTGGTCATATTATTAAATTTTCCTTGGAAATTCCTATTTTCCACCAAAAATAATTGCATAAATAAATTAAATACAGAAAAATCATATTTTCTCCACTCATGTCTTTATTGGCATATGAGTAAAGTCACATAAAAATTTCAAGTTCATTTAAGCTCAATTTAGTGAGTTATGAAATTATTAAGCTTGAAGGGCAAAATGGTAATTAAAATTTTAACCCTTAATTAAAACTTTAGGTTTAATAAAATTAACAAGTAAAATATTTGATCTTAATCTGATTTGGATGATTGAAATTTAAATAATTAAAGGGTAGAAACCTACTAAACAATTTAAAATAATTGAAATAAACCTTAATTAAATAATTGATTAAATTTGGAAGAATAATAAAATTGGAATTATTAAAATAGGGATATTATTAGGAAGAGATTTATTCTTTAATTTAAAAATCCCTAAATTAATCATCTCAATAATATTTAATTCCTAATTAAAATGATAATTCAAATTTAAGTTTTAAAATGTTAAAGGACTTAATCATTAAAATTAAATTAAAAAGTTAAATTATTAAACTCTTTTTAAATTTTCAATTAAACTAAAATTAAAAATAAAATTAAATTAAAGATTAAATTAAATTAAGTCAAACAAATTAAATAAATTAAATTAAATTAAATCAAAAAAATTAAATTAAATTAAATAAAATCAAATTAAAAAAATATAAATAATTAAATTAAATTAAATTAAATTAAATTAAAATAAAATCAAATAAAACTAAAATTAAAATTAAAATTAAAATTAAAATTGAAATTAAAAAATCAAAATTAAATTAAAATTAAAACTAAACCAAATTAAATTAAATTAAAGTTAAATTAAATTGAAAAAAAAAATAACATAACCTAAGACATGAAGAAAATAAATATAAAGCAACTTGAACACTATTCCAAATTTAAATCCGATAACTGAAATTAAACTAAATCACAAACCATTTGAACACCAATTTGCCCTCGAGAGCTTTGGTTATCATAACTCCTAAAAAGAACGTTAAATGAAATGCTACTTCACTTATAGGTTATTCAAATGTCCTAGTTCACTGAGCAAGATAACAAAACTTGAATTCCCGGACAATTAATTCATTTGTATAATTAAATTCATTTGGACTTAAAACAATTCTAGCAATATTGAGAAGATGTTTAAGATTCTTCTTAAGCACTTCCTCAACATGATAGGATGTTTATAAGAACAATTGAAATTAATTGTTCTTTGATGAAGAAAATCGTCCTCAAACTAAAACACAAGAACCTAGACGTCATAGGAAATGACTAGCTATAGGATTAGGAATTTGGTAGAAAACCATGACCCTTCCCTTAGCTTTACCTAGGAACTTGCTTAAATATTCTAATTGTGTTTTAAGTGCAGCTTGGGATGAAGGGAAGACCCTCCAGGTACGCTTTTATTTTATTGCAATTTACCTTATTGCAATTTATTTAATCGCATCGCACTTACTTTTCTTGTATGATAAACAACTGTTACATGAAAACCCACACTTTTAGGATAGTCCCTAAAACTGAAACCAAAACTAAATTAAAAGTCATTGCAAGATAAAATTCACCGCCACAACATTTCAAAATATAAAACAACTCAAAATTTAATCACAAACAAAACACAAAACTACAATTACAACTAAATTAAAACATTCTGTTGGATGATCGGGAATACCTCGGATGATGTAACCTACGTGTTGCTAATAGGATTTCCCATGGTCTAAATGAAAGTGTGGAACTCATTCGGTTGAGTTTAGCAAATTCATCTGGACTAAGTGAATCCGATAAAAATAACTATGCCGGAAGGATGGAACCGTGGGATCTTAACCGGTGTCGTTATAATCAACTTTAAAATTTGTTTTAATTAAACCATTAAAAACACTTGGAAATTAAGATTTTTTTTCTCTAAACCAAAACACTTTCCTCATCTCCTGATTTATGACATGTATAACTAAACCTCTGCAACAACAAGGAGCTCGGAGCACTGTGGGCAGCATGGCCATCTTCATCAGCAAAACAATTCTACATCAGCTAAACATTCCTAGAACTAAACAACAAAGCCATAGGACTTCGAGGTAGTTTGCCTAGTGCAACATAAATCCTCAACCTTTTGTTAGGCATTTGCGTTGCAAATTATGCCCTAACCAGACTTAGGATTCCGAGGTAGTCGTCCGATGCGACATAAACCCTCACATCTTCAAGGCTACTTGTATGATTTTACCATACAAATATAAGTCCTAATTAATTAAAATTGGCAAGATCAAAACATTAAATAGATATTAGGATCTTCCTAAATTCGAAGCGAAACAATAGGATATCCAGGAAATTACCGAAGTTCGCTTCGAATCCGTAATTTCTCCTACCTTTCTTCCTTTGAAATCCCAAAATAAAATCTTCCAAATTTGATCCATTCCACTATTGAAATTCCAAAATTCAATCCTTTGAAAGCTTAAACTTTGAAATTCTTGAGAGCGAAATTACGATTATTATCGAGAGTTTTCTTAGGTGATTCCCGTCACTTAAGATGTAATTAACTATAGGGGCTTGCCCTTATAGGGAATTTAAAGAACCTGAGTAATATAAACCCTGTTTAATGCTTTCATATTAAGCAGGGGAATTTGTCGGCTTATAAAATTGGTTCACAGACCAAACGGATGTCACGAATCTTCTAGTTTATTTAATCGAGTCCTATCACCAAGCAGTGTGTCTATTCTCCGGGATAGATGTACAGTTTGTGGTGCGGTGCTTGTTTATATAAACTATTCGGGATGTGAGATCAGTTTGATTTCATATCTTAAAATTTTCAAATTTAAAATTTTTTTCAAAATCAAATACTACTTTTCAAATTATTTATTTAAATTAAATTAAAAATTCGCCGCACAATTTCTGTTAGGCGACCTCCTTTTCAAAAATACAACACTCAACCTAAAAAAATATATGCCGACAAATCACTTGCATCACACATTAATTCAAAAGGTTTAGTCCAATCAGGTGCAATAATGACAGGTGGAGTGATTAATTTTTCTTTTAAAATGTTGAACGCATTACGACAATCTTCATTAAATTCAAACTTAGCTTCTTTTTTTAATAAATGACAAAGAGGTTTAGCAATTTTTAAAAAATCCTTTATATATCTTCTATAAAATCCAGCATGACCCAGAAAACTTCTCACATTAGTAACAGTAATAGGTGGTTGAAGTTCAACAATAATTTTCACTTTTGCCTAATCAACTTCCATCCCTTTTTGTGAAATTTTATGTCCAAGTACAATTCCTTCTATGAACATAAACTGTCATTTTTCCCAGTTTAAAACCAAATTTTTTTCTTCACATCTTTTTAGAACTGTCATTATATTTTCCAAGCAAGACTCAAAAGAAGTTCCAAATACTGAAAAATCGTCCATAAATTCTTTGATTCCTTTATCAATTAAATCACAGAATATTGACATCATACATCTCTAAAAATTTGCAGGTGCATTACATAAACTGAAAGACATTCTTCTAAAAGCAAATGTTCCATAAGGACTTGTAAATGTTGTTTCCTCTTGGTCCTCTGGAGCAATGGGTAATTGATGATAACTAGAATATCCATCCAAAAAAAAGAAATATGAGTGTCCAGCTAATTTATCCAGCATCTGATCCAAGCAAGGTAAAGGAAAATGATCCTTTCTAGTGACATTGTTTAATTTTCTATAATCAATGCAAATTCGCCATCCAATGACTTATCTTGTATGGATTAATTCATTTTTATCTTTAACAATGACAGTTACTTCTTCTTTTTTTGGAACACAATGAATAGGACCTACCCATTGACTATCCGAAATATGATAAATAATTCCAGCATCTAACCATTTCAAAATCTCTTTTTTAACAACCTCTTTCATAATTGGGTTCAATCTTCTTTGAGGTTCAATAGTCGGTTTACAATTTTCTTCCATTAAAATCCTTTGGATATAGATTGAAGGGCTTATTCCTCTTATATCTGCAATAGTCCAACCAAAAGCTTTCTAATAATTCTTCAGAACTCTTATTAATTTTTCTTCTTAATCTTTGCTTAGTTCTGAAGATATAATCACAGGTAAAGTTAATGAATTTCCCAGAAATACATACTTTAAATGTGCAGGTAACATTTTTAATTCCAGTTCAGGGGCTTTTTCAACTAAGGGTAAAATTATATCATTTTTTAGTTTTGTCTAAAATTTCCCAATTATCATGAATATAATAAGGTTCTTCAGATAAATTTTCTTCATTCACTTCTTCAATTTCTTCAGTTAATGACTCATTATATATTATGCATTCATTATTTTTTTCTTCAGAAATGACCTTACATTTTTCTTGATAATGATTTTCAATTATATAATCAAAAATATCCATCCGATGGCATTTTTCTTTGTCAGGATACCTCATTGATTTAAGAACATTAAATGTTATCTCTTGATCATTAACTCTCATTGTTAATTCTCCTTTTTGCACATCAATCATAACATGTCCGGTAGCTAGAAAAGGTCTCCCTAAAATAATAGGTATTTCTTAATCTTCTTCCATATCCAGTATAATGAAATCTACAGGAAAGATAAATTTATCCACCTTAACAAGAACATCCTCTATAACTAATTTAGGTTAAGTAATCGATCGAACAACTAACTGAAGGGTTACAGTAGTGGGAGAAATCTCTCCTAAATCTAACCTTCAAAAGAAACAAAATGGCATGAGATTAATACTTGCTCCTAAATCACATAAGGCTTTTCCACAAAATTTTTCTCCAATAGCATATGGTATAGTGAAACTTGCAGGATCTTTAAGTTTTTGAGGTAATTTTTTTTGAATTATTACACTACAATCTTCACTTAATGCAACAGTTTCATAAGCTTCAAATTTACGTTTCTTGCTTAAAATGTCCTTCATAAATTTTGCATAGCTCGGCATTTGTTCCAAAGCTTCAGCAAAAGGAATGTTGATGGTAAGTTTCTTAAAAATTTCAAAGAACATAGAAAATTAATGGTCAAGCCTCTGCTGGTTTAGTTTTTGAGGAAAAGGTGGTGGTGGTCTTTCGACTTCCACTTTAATAGGAATTTCAGTCTGATCTTTACTTGGAAAAAGAGTTTCTTTAGGTTTTTTAATCTCTTCAACTTCTCTTTCTTTTTTTAATTTCATTCTGAATTTTCTCTTTTAATTCTTTTCCACTTCTAAATTGTACAGCATTTGCTTATTCATGGTCTTTTCCAATTTCTTTTAGATTAATTTCGACAATGCTAGGAAGTGTTACTTGAGGTCTGTAATTAATAAAATTAGCAATTTGACCCATCTGATTCTCAATATTTCAAATAGCAGTGTTTTAACTTTGTAGTTGATTACCTAGTTGCAAGATCAATTCTTCTACAAATAACTTTTTTTGCTTATTGTTAAAACTAGGAGGATAAGTTGATCTAAAGTTTGAATTTCCTTGATTGTTCCAATTCCCGATTGGATTACCTTGATTATTATTTCATTGTTGATGTCCATTATTCAAATTAAAACTAGGGTGATTTTTCCAGCCTGGATTATAATAATTTGAATAAGGATTATTAGTTTTACTAGCAATAGCTTGCAAATTTTCCATTGTTTAAGAATCATCAATATTTGCAGAATTATCATTACTTACATAAGATACAGTAGTAGCAAATTTATCCAATTTCATAGATATCACAACCACTTGTGAAGCTAAAATAGAAAAAACTTCATTATCTTGAATACTTGCCACTCTTTTATGATTAACCCTTTCAGAAGGCCATTAAAAATTGTTATTAGCTATTTCTTCAATTAAAGTATAAGCTTCATCAAATGTCTTAGCCATTAAAGAACCACCAGCAGCAGCATTTATAATAAATCTAAGTGATCCAATAAGTCTGTTATAAAATGTTTGAATAATTAACCAATCTAGTAAAGCATGATGAGGACATTTTCTTAATAGGTCTTTAAATCTTTCCCATGCTTTAAAAATTGTTTCTCCATCAAATTGCATAAATGAAGTGATAATATTTCTTAATTTAGCAGTTTTAGAAGGAGGAAAATATTTAGCAAGGAATTTTTGTGTCATATCTGCCCAAGTTTTAATAGAATAAGTTGCTTATGAGTTAAGCCACATCTTTGCTTTATCTTTTAAAGAAAAACAAAAAGAGTTTAAGCCTAATAGCATCATCAGAAACATTACTATATTTAAAGGTAGCACAAAGTTCTAAGAAACTAACAAGGTGTAAATTTGGATCCTCATTTGGTGTTGCTCCAAATTGATTATTTTGAACCATTTGAATATTAGAAGGTTTAAGCTCAAAAGAATTAGCATCTACAGCATACATTTGAATACTAGTATGAAGTTCATCAACTGTAGGGTTTGCATAATCCCTTAATGGTTTATAAATATTTTTTTCATTAATTTCTAGTGGATTTGGATTATTATTATGTAAGTTAGTCATTTCCTGATATTTTTTAATTTGATTTCCTTTTCAATTCTTTTAACAGTTCTTTCTAATTCAGAATCAAAAGGTAATAATCCTTCAGATCCAGAACTACGCATAAAAAAATAAAATAAAATCTTTTTGGTATTTTAGTTTTTGTAAATTTTTTTGTATTATTATTTTTTAGAAATAAAAGTATATTAAATATTTTTAATTTGAGAAATATTTTCTTAATATTTTTCTTTCACCTCTTTTTTATCTTCCCCGGCAACGGAGCCAAAAACTTGATGCCCCAACCTTTACTTTTGCAAGAATTTATGAATTTATATTTAAATATTTATAATAACTTGTGTAAAAGTCACAATTTCAAACGCAAGTATACATATCATTTCAAATAAAACAGGGCTCTGTTGGAGTCCTGGTTATCGATCCCATAAGTTAAGTGAAAATTAATTTAAGAAATATATTAGATTTTCAAATAAAAAGTAAATATCATTTTTATTTCTTTTCAAAATTCAGATTTTTATGTTTAATTTAATTTCTACTAAATGTAAGTAAGCAGCAATAAAGTAAAATATTAATGCGAGTATAAATAAAATAACTTTCTCCTTTTTAAACTAATCCAAGATTTTTTAAAATAATTATCATTCATTGAGAACTTGAAATTATGGTATTGCACCAAATAGAAGCATTTCTATTCTTTACCTTCGCTTGATAGTATAAAGAACATTGGCTAATCTATAGGTTGGTTTAGGATGTATTATTAGTAGAATGGGATAATCTAGGCTCACACTTCTAGATGTCCAAGTGTGGCTATGGTCGGCCTTACTAATGACCCGTTCTCTTTCTATAAACCAAATTATTATAATTTAGTCTGTCACTCTAAAAACTAATCAATTCTATGCCCAATAAATAATATCTTCCTATTTATTTTGCACTTCACCTTAAATAACCCGCATATAGCCTTCGATTACCCAAGGATTTATGTGATCTATACTAGTTAGGAACTCATCTCTGGATAGGTCTCAGAGTTCTTCAACAGGTTTTAACAATTTAAATGGCCAGTATAAAAAAGTAAATTAAGATCAGGTATTAATATCATCACAATTTTTATAAAATTTAAGTTTAAGTTCTCCAATGAAATTAAATTATCTTATTAACTCTTCATAGTTGAAAGGAGAAAGAAAATTAACTACTCAGAACACATTGAATTCACACAACAAAACATATTTATAAAACTTTGAACCAAGTTACAAATTCCTATTTGGAATGTTCATTCAAGTGATTAGCTAACTCTTACTGACTCCAATGCAAAATGAAAGAGTTCAACAACACCAACACTTACAAACTCACACTTACTACTCAAGGAATTGAGTAGTAAAACTCAAAATAACTAAAATAAACTCACTAATTACTTAAGAAGGTGGCTCCCTAAAATTATTTTCAAGCGTGAGAGAACTCTAGAGTGCTTGGGGGCCCTTTTCTCTGTAGAATTGACTCCTATTTATAGAGCTTCAAAAATGACCAGGGGTTGCTTAAGGCACCTCTTCAAAATTCATCCAAATACAATGTATCTTCTAGAAAGTAACTATGGCACCTAGGCGCCAGATTCTGGCGCCTAGGCACCGGAGTTCGTGACCAAGTCTTTGCACCACTTCACTTTGGATCCAACCACTTCACGATTAAATTTATTTTCCCGTGTCCAGATGCATTGTATTACATGTCCTATATATTAGGAGTAACTTCCAGTCTTCTAGAAGTTCTGATAACCTCTTAACACCGTCAAAATAACTACCTAAAGTTGTTAAAAATTCTTCACTGCTTCAGTATTGAATTGGCGCTTAGGCTCTAGTTTTCCTTTTTAGCTCTAGTTTTGCTCCTTTTTGCTCATTTTTCCTTCTTGAACTCTTTTTTTATCACCTACATCCAAAAACATAAAAATACCTTTCATTAAAGCATAATTTACTTAAGAATTGAATCTTAAATAAGGCATAAAATAGGTATTTTTAAAGTGGATCAAAGTTTCAAATTTAAGAAAAGAAGAGTGAAATTAAAAATTACTAACACGCTATCCAGATATTGTAATCCTCACTTGAAAAAGAAAAAGAAAGGATTGATAAAAATCCATGAAAAGAAAAGAAAAATATGTATAGGATTGAAAAGCAATCCAAAATTAAAAAAAAGAAGAAAAAGTAACTGAGGAGAAGCTTGAGAAGATGTCTTACCAAAAATTGGCTTCACTTTGACCTACCTAAAAAGAAAACCAAATACATTCATGAACTTATATTTATGAACTAGTTTCTTTACTAGTAGCATTCTCATGAATTTCCTATCATCTAAATATTCTAAGTGATTTGATATTGCAACATATAGTCATTCTTGAAATGAATAGAAGACTAGAATTCTTAGACTTGATGACTAGATAGCCTTACACCTTAAAGAATTAATCTAATTACTTGAAAAATTTTTCTAAAATTCTGACTATGATATTTATTTAAATCAATTTTATAGTATTTCTAAATTAAAACCTTGTTACAATGAATTATCACTTTTATGTAGTACAAAAATTACTTGAGGACAAGTAATAGTTTAAGTTTGAAGGATTTTGACTAAAGAAAAATATGTTGAGATTTTCATACCTATTTATAACGATTTTGATGATATTGCACTTTAAAGAAATGTATTTTTTATGTTTTGTTGCAGAAATATTGATATAGTGTCATTGGAGCAAAAAGATACAAAAAAGGAGCAAATTTGGAGTAAAAATGACCAAAATATGAAGATTTGACCTTAGGGCGCTGACGGTGAGATCGACCCCACAGTCGGTGAGGTTTTCTCAATAGATCCATAACCTAGTATTCTAGAAGCTGTCGACAGTGAGATTGAGGCAGCCAACGATGAGAATAACGGTTCTCTCACAAGGTGCATTGAATGTGGACGGTTTTTGAAGGGATGCTTGGAAAAATATTGGAAAATCTTCTACAACTTTAAAAGAGACAATTTGAGACCGAAAAGTGTGTGTCAGTGTGTGTTAGGAGAAGGAAAAAAGGAGTCTTCTTCAGTTTAGGTCATTTATAGTGAGTGTCTAGTGTGTCTGTTAGTTTAAATTATTGAGATTGTGAGGAATTCTTCGAGAGATTGTAAGAGTTTAAGGAAAGTGAGAGATTTCTTCCTCCTTACCGCATCGAAGGAGAATTCTGTGTGTTGTAAAGAAAGGAAGAGATTCAGAGGAACTTCATGGAGTTTACTTGAAGAGGAATTCAAGATAAGTTGTGTTTACTTATTGTAGTTTGTATATCTTTGGTTTTATATATGAAATCCAAGTTTTGTCGTATCTTCTCCATGAGATCTGAGTAGTTTCTCTATCTTTCTCCTTGTTTTGAGATTTTTGTGAAATGGTGTTTTAAATTAATTGCACCAAGAGAATGTTAAAGAAGTTGTGATGATATTTTCACTTCAATCCTAATTTACTTTCAATCTGGCCAATTGATTTGTTAAAATATGTTGAGTTTTACAACTAAAGTGAAGATTACATCCAAGATTCAGGGAGGTCAAAGTCATTGAAATAAGGGTGAAAATAAATAGGAAAATTTTATTTATTGGGCGTAGAATTGGAGATTTTAGAGTGACAAAATAAAATCCTCAATTCGGTCCTATCATTTGGGTGCTGAAGTGTAGAGGTTAGTCCTCAGCGAGGGGAAAGTGGGAGCACCTAAGTGAGAGCCGGTATCCTTCCAGCCTAGCCTTAGATTCAGTAACCAAACATAGGATTAGTCAATGTTCTTTATGCCTAGACCTAAGGGTAAAGAATAGGTATGCTCCTATTTGTCACAACACAATTTAAACTAATTCAATTTATCCATTCACTTAGATTTCTTGACAAGTAGAAGGATGTTTGCTTGTATATTGAACCTCACGTTACAAACTTTATTAGTAAAATTAGTTAATTTTTAGTAGAATTAGTTTATTAAAATTACATCTTATTTACAATTGCATATTAGTGATAAATAGGCAATTTGAACTACAAGGTTGTGATTCTGTATTGGTTTTTAAAATCCTAGTTCGTTGCCTTTAATATATTCCCTATGGGATCAATAATCATGACTCCACTAGAGCCTTGTATTACTTGAGCAATGCGTATAATTGCGTTGATAAGAGTAACTTTGCAATTATTGAATGTTTTATACACTTCTTTATCAAATTTATAATCACAGTCAAGTTTTTAGAGCCGTTGCTAGAAATTTAACCCTTTTAGTAGCGATATTAAATTCTTACATTATTAAGCTTACGCAAAGTAGCGGGATCAAAACCCTAGACTCTAAAACACTTTTCAAACACTCAAACCACTTCTTCTCTAGACTTTTCTCTTTAATTATGGCACCAAAATCAAGTTGAAATAGTTTAATGACTATTTTCCCAAGAGATGCTTCATGAAACCCTCCAAAAGTCATCCAAATACATTGAATATGACCTCTACTAACATTGGGCACCATCGGCGACCTATCACGCTTAAATATCTGGGCTCTTTGGAATAATACGCTGTCGGCACCCATTCTAACGCCGACGGTGCCAAAACTATAAAAAATGGCTTTTTTCCCTTTTCGCTCCAAATTCATTCTATTTTTTTTCTTTTTGCTCAAATTGCCTAAAATCATCATACAAAAAAACATGAAAAATGCCTTCTTCTAAAGTGCAATATCACCAAAAATAAGTACAAAATATATATGAAAAATTAAACATATTTTTGGTGCATCAGCTAGACCCAACATTTAGTGGTAGGTTCAAGTTAGGTTCAACCTAAATTTAGTGTTTAGGTTGAGTCTAATATGAGCTAGACTCTGAACAGCCTGATCGGTATCGGGAACGCTTCCTCTAAAGTAAATATTCAAAGGATTGTTTCAGTTGAGTTTTCACACAAAGATCAATTTAATAATTAGGCAGTCACTAATATATAAAAGTATATGTATCGTTCAAGTAATACAGGGCTGCAGTAAAGTCTTGGTTATCGATCCCAAAAGGAAGGTAGGAACTTTATCAAAATATAGTAAATATTTGAAATCCAATACTCAATTCACAATGCAAGTTCAAGAACTAATTAAGTTGCTAGTGCAAAGATAAATATAGCTAAATTAACTAAAATTACTTTCTAAATTTCTAAATAAGATTAACTAACACACACTAAGTTTTGTATTGAAAGGTTCTAATATTTTATGTGATGAGTGATTGATATAGATTGATAATAAATTTGTATTGTGTCAAATAGGAGCAATTATATTATTTACCCTAGTCAGAGTACCCCCTCTTCCTAGTATAAAAATAACATTGGCAATTCTTAGTCCTAGTCACTAAATCCAAGATTAGGCTGGGAGGATACTGGCTCTTGACCTGACCGTAGTTACGCAAGAAAAATAGCTTATAAAAATATGGCCAAACTTGACCCCAAATCAGATTAAGCGGCTAGTGTACGATAATTAAAGATTAAAGTTTTTATAAATAAATATAAATCATAAAGTCGGGGTACTACACAACTATATGTATCGTTTTAAGTAATATAGAGCCTTCTTTTTAAAACCTAAGATATCGATCCCATGAGGAAGCTAAGTAAAATTAAGAAAGAAAGAAGAAAAATCTATTTAAAAGCTGATCAACTAAAAAGTAAAAATATGCAAGTTACTTAAATATCAATTGTAAGTAAGAAGGTAATTTAAATGCTTTAACACAATAAACAAAGAATCTTTCCCCAAACAAAATATTTCATGATTAGTAAACATCTTAATTAGCTTGAGAACTTTGAGAATGAGGTATTGTGATAAATAAGAGCATATATATTCGTTACCCTTATTACAGTGCATAAAGAACATTGGCTAGTTTTTAAAGGTTTGATCAGGATGTGTTATTAGTAGTAAGGATGAATTCTAGGCTCTCACTTCTAGATTCCCCCAGGGTGCCTATGGTCGGGCCTACTAGTGACCCGTCACCTCTTCTTAAACCAAATTGATAGAATTTAGCCTGTCACTCTATAAACATAATTAATTTTACGCCATTCAAAGATTATCTCTCTATCTATTTGTACTTTCCCTTTTAAGGATTTACAATCTACCTTTCTAAGAGAAATGTGATACATACCAGTTAAGAACTCTAATCCACGGTCAGATCTTAAGAATTTTCCACAGATTTTAACGATACAAGAGGCCAACTTGCAGGGTAAATGAAGATCAGGTAAAGTATCATCAGAAATTATGGAAGAATAAAAACAAAGTTCTCAAAACCAAATCTGACCAAATTAAATCCTTAACTAAATCATTTCATATTCATAGGGAGAAAGAGAAGAAGATTACCCAGAAAGCATAGGATTCACACCACAAATCATATTTATATAATTCAAATTCAAAGTATAAAACTTAAGAACCAAGTTATAAATACTTATCTGCAATGATATCCAAGCAATCCTTTGATGTTTCTCTTACTCCGACTGACTTTTTCAAGAATCCATCTCCAGCAATCACACTAAAACACTCTAAACACTCACTAAAGTAAGTGAATAACACTCCACACTCTTTAACTAAATGACAATACACACCTGTTTCACTCTTATAACACCTAAACAAACCCAAAAACAACACCTTTGCTGTAGAATCATCCTATATTTATAGAGGTTTGAAAATGACCTGGGTTTGCTTCAGGTATCTCTTCAAAATTCTTCAACATTCAATGAATATTCTAGAAATTAAATGTGGGGCCTAGGCGCCAATTTCCTGCAAGAATGGATGCGTCCCTTCAGATTTTGAGTCACACCTCTTCGTTGAAAAACTGATACCCTGTATCTATATTCATTGTATCTTGTTCATAACATATGAGAATTTGTCAAGAAACTTCTAGACTTCTTCTGAGGCATCAATAACCGTCACAAAACCATCCAAGAATTCTCTAGATTCCACTGCTGAGTCTGGCGCCTAAGCGCTAGAATTAGCCCTTTTTCTTATTTTCTTCACTTGACTCATTTTTTGCCCCTTTTACACCTTTTTTGACTCTTTTTCTTCATAAACTCATTTTCTTTTACCTGCAACAAAAAACATAAGAAATATCTTTCATTAAAGTATAATATTTTTAAAATATTAATTAAAATGATATAAAATTTTAGGTAATTTTAAGGTGGATTAATTCCCCCAAACTTAAACGTTGCTTGTCCTCAAGTAACACTTTATTACTATAAATAATAATCTATGATGAAAAAATTTTTTAAGACTTCTATAACTATTTCTTTTATAAATATAATATTGAAACTTGAAAAGCTTTTTAATAACTTAGGCTAAAACCCAAAATGTGTAAAATATTTAATAATTAAGTGTTAAGAACTCTCTTCTCCTATATATTTAAAAAAAAATTGTAATTTGTTATATTACGAACATGTAGATAATTTATAAGAAAAAGATTTTCATGATAACTCTACTATTAAGGATGCTTATACATGAAACTTAAGTAAAAAAATGTGATTAGGTCTCTTTATATAAGATAAATCAAGTGAAGCCAATTTTTGATTAGTCATCTCCTCAAGCTTCTCCTCATATATTTTTCATTTTTGGGTCTTTTTAATTTTTCTATTGATATTTACCTTTTTTCACATAAATAAGGATTACTATATCTGGATAGCCTATTAATGATATTAAACTTCACTATCCTTAACTTATATTTAAAGACATACACATTTTTCGCTTAATGAATATGTGTTCAATAAAAAATATTTTTCATAGAGTTTCAATTCTATCTTCTCAAACAAACATCTAGATTCCTTAATACTTTCAAAAATACTATATATATATATATATATATATATATATATATGTATGTATGTATATATATATAATTTAAATATTTGAATCAAAATTCTTACATTCTTTCATTAAATAATTACAATTTTTAGAATTTCCCTTGTTATAAAAATTATTCTTATAAGTTTATTATAATATTTATGAAAACAATAGCATCTCTATCTTAAAGTAACTTTTCTTCCGTAGGTTATGTTATTAATTTTTTTTAAAATATTGCTTGTTAAGGACAAGTAAAGTTTAAATTTAAGTTCTTTTCCCTCCCTCAGGGTTAGTTCTTTTTAAAAAGGCTTATATATTTTACAATATGAAAGTTTTAAACTGAGCAGGAAGAAAAATGTACAATATTTAAGGTTTTTAATACAATAGAGTAATACAGGTATAAGCAGCAATATAAAAGAGTAAAAAAGTGAATAACATATGAAAACTAAACTCTTTAACAATTTTAAACAGTAAATTCAGAAGGAGCATAAATAGGATTAAGTTCTAAGCATTCTAACAAGAGAAACTTAACTGATTTACTACAGAGTACTCATACAGTGCAATAATACTGAAAAGGTAAAAACACACATAGATACATAACTAAAGCAAAGCAGAAATACAGTTTAATCATCCTCAGTCTCGTCATCATCATCAAAGGAATCATATGGAATAGGACTTCTGGGATTTATCCATGCGGTGAATTTAGGACAAGTATGAAATTTTATATTCTTATCACCCTTCAAGAATTTCACAAGAGCATCATTATATTCCCCATCATAGTCTCTCTTCCTTTGTATATAATCTGACACATGATCGATTTTACTATCCATATCATCTACTCTGTATTGTATCAAGAATAGATCACTTTGATGCTCAAGTACCTCTAACAAACAGTATTCCACACATCTGATGGAAGCTTAGAAGAAGAAGTAGAAGGTATGGGTGCAGAAGTAGAAGGCATATAAGAATTAAATGCTCCAAAACCATGACTTTTTGTTTTTCCATAAATATCCACATGAGATTTTCCATTTGGCTTCAGTGGCTTAAGTATTTCTTTAGAATGAGAGTAAGTCATATCGGCATTCTTGCATATCAAGAAAATGAGAGCCGGGAAGCCTAAACCAGAAATAACACTTCCTCTAGTTGAAGTGTTGATTACATCATATATAATGGCTCCCACATCGATTGGTTTCATTTCTTGAAAGAAATATTTAAAATAGTTCGTTCTTTTGTCACCTCACTTAGGTGATTTGATGGAAGAATGAGAGCTGAAAAAAAGTATTACCACGCTTTAGAAGTAGCATTAAACATATAAGAGGAAACATTTACCCGCTTATTGTTTCAGATTTTCCAAGATCCTCTTCCATCAATCAGGTAGGCTAAAATCTCATCAAGCTCTCCTTCAGACTGAGTAAAAACATCGTAGAAGCAGTCTGTAGCAGGAGGTAGGCCATAAAACATGTTGATTACTTCAGGAGCGAACTCAACTCCCATTCCTCTAACATAAACTTCATTATCTACAGTTTCAAGAAAATTTGTATAAAATTCCCGAACAACAGAAATAACGGCCACAGGAGAAAATAACAGAACTGCTCCCACTATCGAACAGCGATAATATGTTCGATCGAGCTGCCGGGATGATAAAACTTCGTTATGCAATGAATTTGCAAGCCGACACGAATTCATTGTAGTGCACGTGAGCACTTGCCCTAAAAAACTTTGATAAATCAAATTCACTTCGGTCCTTTCCTCACTTTGATTTTGGTGCCATTTTATAATTTTGAAAATAATTCCAAAAAATTTATAAAATTCATAACATGACACAAAATCTAAGCTTAAAACACTAAATTAAGCTTAGATCCATGGATTTTCCACTTAAAAATCAAAATTTTCTTCCAAATTTTTGGCACTACTCATATGTAGAGAAATCTATGGTAAAAACTCAAAAAAACTATACCAAAATGTTGATCGAACCTTGAGAAGTTGAAATCCGGAGTTTCTACGCTTCGAAAATTCATAAATTAAGCACAAAAAGGAACCCTAGGACTAGAATTCACGAGTTTGGGGGAAGAAGATGAAGCTTAGGCACTTCAATGGTGATGGGCTAGTTTTAAGGCCAAAATCTGGTTTAGGTGAACTAGTGCCTAGGGTCAGAATCGCAAAAAAATCCTCAAAATTTTCAAATTTTTACATTTTATAATTTAGATGTTCTTACATCTGTAAACTTAAATTCACATCATAAACTTCATCAAACTTCTCCTATAAAATATTTAAGTCCAAAATAGATTCTAATTTAAGATACATTCCAAACTCAAATTTTACTTCATTTCATTTCAGATCTTCAAGATAAGGCTCAAAAAATACATAAAATACAAATAAACCACTTCTCACATCTCACAACAACATATAACAATCACACAAATCATTTACACAAAACATTTCCAAATCACTTAATAGTTAACTATTACAATCAATTTCTCCACACAAATTCACCCTAATTCCATGGGTTCACATTAGAACCTTCATTAGTTCAACAAGGTAATTCACTATGAATAAAGGAATGAAAGAGAGTGACACGAGGAAATTCCAAGGCCGTCTTTTAATCTATTCAATTGTTCTTAGCATACATGGTTACCTGATAATCTTCAAAGGCTGCCAAATGATCAGATTGAACCTTCATTTGTCACTCCATATGCTCATATTGGTGGTACTTTTCATGGAACCTTTCTCCAATATGAACCAATTCTTATTCAATCTTCTCAAGTTGACCAAATAACTTCTCCAATGTCATGGCTAGGTAGCCATTAAAAGAAGGTTTGTGAATCCTTGTGCATAAACTTGACTTTTCTTCCATTCTCTATGTTTAATCTCTCCATGGAAGCAATCACATCTCTCTTCTCTATTAAAAGTATAGTTTCGGGTTAAAAATCTGATGGCTTGGCGTTTGGGGATGAAGAACTGGTGGTTTATAGGGAATTGAGTGGGTAAAAACTACTATGGGGCGGTTTTTCCATGATACAGGACTGTGGTGCCTAGACGCTAATTTTGGTGCTAGGCACCAAAATCCAAAAATCACAGGTTCGGCCTTCATCAAATTTTCATAAAGTTTAACACCAAATTAAGGTCCAAAAATGTAGATCAAAAGATATGTAACTAAGTGAAGTCACATATAAAACACTTTCAATATCAAAACAAATCAAATCATACAATGGGTTGCCTCCCACAAAGCGCTTGGTTTAATGTCGTCAGCCCGACATAACCAATTGTTTACTCCAAATGGATTAAATATAATACATCCTTAAAAGATGGCAAACTTCCTCCAATATAGGGCTTCAATCTTTGTCCATTTACTTCAATTATAGAATCTGTTTTCAGATCTATTTCCACTGCTCCATAAGGATAAACTTTCTTAACAACAAAATGCCCTGTCCATTTGGATCTCAATTTCATAGAAAAAATTTTAATCTGGAATTTTATAGTAATACTTCTTGTCAAAGCTCAAAAGTCTTTCTAAAAATTCTTTTATCATGCATTTTATCATTTTTCTCTTTATAGATTCGAGCACTTTCATAAGAATCATTTTTAATTTCTTCAAGTTCATTCAATTGCAATAATTGTTTATCTTCAGCATCACATAATTTGTAGTAAAACTCTTTAATCGCCCAATAGGGTTTATGTTCCAATTTAATAGGTAAATGACAAGGTTTTCCATAGATGAGTCTATATGGTGACATTCCATTAGGAGTTTTATAAGCAGTCCTATAAGCCCATAAAGCATCATCGAGTCTATCAGCCCAATTAATTAGCTTTCGGTAAACTGTTTTCTCTAAAATTTTTTTGATCTCCTAATTTGAAACTTCAGCTAATTCACTAGTTTGGGGATGATAAGCTATTGAAATTCTATGTTTAATCCCAAATTTACTCATTAATCTTTGAATCATAAAATTCTTGAAGTGACTTCCCCCATCAGTGATAATTACTCGTGACATTTCGAATCTAGTAAAAATATTATAGTTGAAAATTTTTCAACACTTTTGGCATCACAATGAGGTAAATCTTTTGCTTCAATCTATTTTGAAACATAATCAATAGGCAATAATATATATTTTTTTCCTGAAGAAGGTACAAATGGTCCCATGAAATTTAAACCCCAGACATAAAAAATTTCCACTTCCAAACTAAAATTTAGAGGCATTTCATCCCTCCTAGAAATATTGCCTATACATTGACATCGATCACAAGATTTAACAAAAAACTTAAAATCCCTAAATAATGTAGGCCAATAAAATCTAGATTGTAAAATTTTAAAAGTAGTTTTATCAATTCCTAAATGCCTGCCACATTCAGAGTTGTGACATTTTTTAATAATCTCGTAATTCTTTATAAGGAACACATCTTCGTATAATAGAATCCATACATTATTTAAACAGAAAGAGGTTATCCCAAAAATAAAATTTCACATCATGTAAGAACTTCTTTTTATGATGATGATCTAATCCATATGGTATAATATTACTAGCTAAATAATTAACTATATCAACATATCATGGGATTAATCCATCATAAACAGTATAAAGTTGTTCATCAGGAAAACATTCATTTATTTCTTCCTTATCATTCATTACCTTATTATTTTTTTATTCTTGATAGATAATCGACAATTTCATTATCAGACCCTTTTCTATTAACTATTTAAAAGTAAAATTCTTGCAAAAGAAGAATCCATCTAATCAATCTAAGTTTAGCTTCATTTTTAGTCATCAAATATTTAATAGCAGAATGATTCATATGCACTACACATTTATTCCCAAGTAAATATCATCAAAATTTGTCAAAAGTATATACTATAGCCCGTAGCTCTTTTTCAATAGTTGTGTAGTTAATTTGAGCTTCATTAAGAGTTTTACTGACATAATATATAACCATAAACATCTTATCATATCTTTGCCCTAAAGCTGCCCCAATAGCTTAATCACTCGCATCGCACATTAACTCAAATGATTTTTCCCAATTAGGTGCAATAATTATTGGTGCTGTGATTAACTTTTCTTTTAATAAATTAAAGGCATTTAGGTAATTTTCATCAAATTCAAATTTAATATATTTTTCTAAAAGATGGCATAAAGGTTTAGTAATCTTGGAAAAATCTTTAATGTATCTTCTATAAAATCCAACATGTCCAAGAAAACTTCTTATACCAGTTACATTAGTTAGGGGTTGTAATGCAGCAATAATTTGGATTTTTGCTTGGTCAACTTACATCCTGTTTTTAGAAATCTTATGACCTAGTACAATTCCTTCTGTGATCATAAATTGACCCTTCTCTAAATTCATAACTAAATTTGTTTATTGACAGCGCTTTAACACTTTAATCAAATTATGTAAGCAAGAATCAAATGAAGTTCCAAATATAGTGAAATCATCCATAAAAATGTCAATTCCTTTTTCAATTAAGTCACAAAAATAGCCATCATAAACCTTTGAAAAGTAGCAAGTACAATACATAACCCAAAAGGGATTCTTCAAAAAGCAAATGTTGTATAAGGACTTGTAAACGTAGTCTTTTCTTGATCCTCAGGAGTTATAGGTATTTGATGATAACCAGAATATCCATCCAAAAAGCAAAAATATGAATGTTCTGCTAATCCATCCAACATTTAATCTAATAATTAAAGAGGAAAATGATCTTTCCTGGTGGCAGCATTGAGTTTTCTGTAATCAATACAGATCCGCCAACTAGTCACTTGTCTTGAAGGAATTAATTCATTATTTTCATTTTCAACAACAGTCACTCCTCCTTTCTTTGGAACACAATGAATAGAACAAACCCAAGGACTATCACATATTGGATCAATAATTCCTACATCCAACCATTTCAACATTTCTTTCTTAACAACTTCTTTCATAACTGGGTTTAATCTCCTTTGAGGTTCAATACTGGGTTTATTATCATCTTCCAATCTTATTCAGTGCATATAAATTGAAGGGCTTATTCCTTTAATATTTGCTATTGACCATCCAAAAGCTTTTTTATATAGTTTTAACACTTCAATCAATTTCATCTCTTGTTCTGTAGTTAATTCAGAATATATAAAAACAAGTAAAGTTAATGAATTCCCTAAAAAGGCATACTTTAAATGAGAGGGTAATTCCTTCAATTCCAATTTAGGAGCCTTTTCAATTGATGGTTTGAATTCATTACTTTCAGTTGTATCCAATATTTCCCAATTTTGAGTAATATAATGAATATCTTTTACATCTTCTTTACAATCACTTACATCACTTAAATCTTCACGGTTTGAAAACTCTTCTTCTTTAGAAATGATCTGACATTTTTCTTGATAATGCTGTGCTATCATGTAGTCAAAGATATCCATTCTGTAACACTTTTCCTTGTTAGGATACTTCATTGATTTAGGAACATTAAATGTTACTTCTTGGTCATTAACTCTCATGGTTAACTCCCATTTTTGTACATCTATCATAGCACATCCAGTAGCAAGAAAAATTCTTCCTAAAATAATAGGAATCTATTTATATTCTTCCATATCCAGAATTATAAAATCTACAGAGAAAATAAATTTATCCACCTTTACTAATACACCTTCTATCATTCCTCTCGGGTGAGTAGTAAATCGATCTGTTAATTGTAAGGTTACATTGTAGGAGATATTTCTCCTAAATCTAACCTCTTAATGATGGATAAGGGCATGAGGTTAATACTCGCTCCTAAATCGCATAAGACTTTTCCATGAAATCTGTCTCCTATAGCACAAGGTATAGTAAAACTTCCAGGATCTTAAGCTCTTGAGGAAGCTTTTTCTGAATAATTGCACTACATTCTTCGCTTAGTGTAATGGTTTCATAAGCTTCAAAATTTCTTTTCTTATTAAGAATATATTTCATAAATTTAGCATACTTAGGCATTTGCTTTAAAGCCTTAGTAAATGGGATATTAATGGTAAGCTTTTTAAATACCTTAAAAAATTTTGAAAATTGTTGAGCCAATTTTTGCTGTTTCTGTCGTTGTGGAAATGGGGTTGGAAGTTTTTCAAATTCATCTTGAGATAGAAATTTTTTTTTCTTTTTCAGGGATTATTTCATTAAGTTTCTCAACTTCTATCACTTCTGTCTCTTTTTGGATTTTATTTTATTTTCCATCCCTTAGTTATTTTCCACTTCTAATACAACTTTAATTTGCTCTTTGTCTTTTCCATTTTCTCTTGGATTTACTTCAACAGTGCTCAAAAGTGTTACTTGTGGTCTGTTGTTAATTACATTTGCATTTTGCCCCAATTGATTCTCGATATTTCTTATTGCAGCATTTTGACTTTGCAACTGACTGCACATTTGTAAAATTAATTCTTCTATAGACAATTTCTTTTCCTTAAATTGTTGATTATTAAAACCAGGAGGATAAGGAGGTCGATAGTAAGAATTACCTTTATTATTCCAATTTCCCATTGGGTTAGGATGGCTATTAACCCATTGTGGATTTGCATTATTCTAATTTATATTAGGGTGATTTTTCCAACCTGGGTTTTAGTAATTGGAGTATGGGTTATTAGTTTTGCTAGCGATAACTTGTAATGTTTCTAAAGTTTGAGATTCATCAGTATTTCCTGAATTATCATTACTTAAATGTGATAATTGAGACAAATTATCAAATTTCTTAGATATTGCAACTACTTGAGAAACTAAAATAGAAAAGGCTTCATTTTCTTGAATATGAACCACCCTTTTAGTATTTACTCTATCATAAGGCCATTAAAAATTATTCGTTGTCATTTCCTCTATTAAAGCATAAGCTTCATCAAATGACTTATCCATTAAGAAACCACCAATAGCAACATCTATTATAGATCTAAGAGAACCTATTAATCCATTATAAAATGTTTGTATAATTAATCAGTCTGGTAAAAGATGATGTGGGCACTTTCTAAGGAGTTCTTTAAATCATTCCCATGCTTCATAAATCGTTTCTCTTTCAAATTGAGTAAATGAGGTTATACCATTTCTAAGTTTTGTAGTTCCAAATGGTAGAAAATACTTAGCTATAAATTTTTGAGCCATTTCTCCCTAAGTTTTAATCGATCCTATTGCTAATAAATTTAGCCACATTTTAGCCTTATCCCTAAAAAAAAGGAAAAAGTCTAAGCCTAATAGCATCATCAGAAATATTATCATATTTGAAAGTAGCACAAAGTTCTAGAAAACTGGAAAGGTGTAAATTAGGATCTTCTGTAGGAGATCCTCAAAACTGATTATCTTGGACCATTTGTGTAATTGCAGGTTTAAGTTCAATTGAATTTGCTGCTACTGCAGGTATTTGAATGCTTAAATAAATTTCATCAGCTGTAGGGTTAGCATATTCTCTTAAGGGTCTTTCTAGATTTTGATGATCATTTTCTGCAATATTTTGTTCCATATTATTTCAAGGTATATTAGCCATTTCTTGCAAATTATTAAATCATTTTTCTCTTCTAATTTTTCTTACAGTGCATTCTAATTTAGAATTCTAGGGTATTAATCTTTCAGATCCTGAACTTCACATAAAAAAATTAGAAAATATTTTTGATTAATAATAGAACAAAAATATACTTTAAAAATATGTATTATAAAAAAATTTATCTTTCTTTTTTTAATTTACGTAGTGATTCCCCAGCAACGACGCTAAAAACTTAACCCAACCGCAATTGCACAAGTATAATAAATTATAAAATTATGGCCAAACTTGACCCCAAATCAGATAAAGTGGCTAATGTACGATAATTAAATATTAAAGTTTTTATAAATAAATATAAATCGTACAATAGGGATACTACGCAAGTATACATATCATTTCTAGTAATATAATAGGGCTTTCTTTTTAAAACCCCAAATATCGATCCAATGGGAAGCTAAGTAAAATTAAGAAAGCAAGAAGAAAAATCTATTTAAAAGCTAATCAACTAAAATGTAAAAATATGCAAGTTACTTAAATATCAATTGTAAGTAAGAAGGTAATTTAAATGCTTTAACACAATAAATAAAGATTCTTTCCCCATACGAAATATTTCATGATTAGTAAACATCGAAATTAGCTTAAGAACTTTGAGAATGAGATATTGTGACAAATAGAAGCATATATATTTTTTACCCTTGTTACAATGCATAAGAACATTGGCTAGTTTTTAAATATTGGATCAGGATGTATTATTAGTAGTAAGGACAAATTCTAGTCTCTCACTTCAATGATTATCTCCCTATCTATTTGCACCTCCACCTTTAAGGATTTACAATCTACCTTTCAAAGAGAAATGTGATACATACAAGTTAAGAACTCTTAGCCCACGGTCATATCTAAAGAATTCTCCACAGATTTTAATGATACAAGAGGCCAATTTGTAGCGTAAATGAAGATCAGGTAAAGTATCATAAAAAATTTTGGAAGAAAAAAAACAAATTTCTCAAAATCAAATTAAATCCTTAACAAAATCATTTCATATTTGTATGGAGAAAGAGAAGAAGACTACTCAGAAGGCATAGGATTCACTCCACAAATCATATTTATATGATTCAAATTCAAAGTACAAAACTTAAGAACCAAGTTATAAATACTTATCTGGAATGATATCCAAGAAATCCTTTGAAGTTTCTCTGACTCCGACTGACTTTTTCAAGACTCCAACTCCAGTAATAACACTAAAACACTCTAAACTCTCACTAAATTAAAGTGAATAACACTCCACACTCTTTAACTAAATGACAATACACACCTCTTTCACTCTTATAACACCTACACACACAACAACCACACCTTTGCTGTAGAATCATCCTATATTTACAGAGCTTCAAAAATGAACAGGGGTTGCTTCAGGCATCAGTTCAAAATTCATCAACATTCAATGAATATTTTAGAAATTAACTGTGGTGCCTTAGCGCCAGTTTCCTGCGTGAATGGATGCGTTCCTTCAGATTTTGAGTCGCACCTCTTCATTGAAAAACTGATTCCCTGTGTCTATATTTTTTATATCTTGTTTATAACATATGGGAATTTGTCTAGAGACTTCTATATTGCTTCTGAGGCATCAATAAACATCACAAAACCGTCTAAGGATTCTCTAGATTCCATTACTGAGTCTGGCGTCGGGGCACTAGAATCAATCCTTTTTTCTTCTTTTCTTCACTTGACTCATTTTTGCTCTTTTACTCCTTTTTTTACTCTTTTTCTTCATAAACTCATTTTCTTGTACCTGTAACCAAAAACATAATAAATGTCTTTCATTAAAGCGTAATATTCTTAAAAGTTTAATTAAAAATGATATAAATTTTTAGGTAATTTTGAGGTGGATCAGCTCTCACTTCTGAGCTCTCACTTCCCTTCACTTGAAGGCTAGCCCTAGCTTTAATTACCAAACTTTTGGACCAAATTTGGGATTCCAGCCTATCACTCTAAAATCTCCAATTTGAAACCCACCAAACCATATTTTCTTATTTAGTTGCACTCAATTCCAATGAACTACGCAACTCATTCATGGTCATTGAATGGATTCTCCACTATTGTTGTAGAACACTGACAACTGAAAATATGTTGAGATTTTCATGCTTATTTTATATTGATTTTGATGATAATGCACTTTAAATAAAGGAAATTTTAATGTTTTGTTGCAGGTATGTTGATATATGGACATTGCAGCAAAAAGATGGCAAAAGGAGCGAATTCTGAGCAAAAAATACCAAAATATGAAGATTTGACTTTGGGCACCGACGGCGAGATCGACGACGCTGACGAAAAATTTTCCCGAGAGTTCAGAAAATATATTCCAAAGAAGGTTGCCGACGGCGAGCTCGACCCCGCCGATAGTGAGCCTTAACAGATATGATCCAAAATTTAGTATTCTAGAAGCCTGCCAATGGCGAGATTGAGGCCGCCGATGGTGAGTATGTCGGTTCTCTCACGAGGTGCATCAAATGTGGATGACTTTTGAAGGGATGCTTGGACAACTCTTGGAAATTCTTCTACAACTTAAAAAAAACAATTTGGGGCCAAAAAAAGGGAGTCCACTGTGTCTATTAGTGTTGGTGGTGCCATAAGAGTATTAGAGAGTTAGTTTAATTAGTGTTAATTGTGAGGAATTCTTCGAGAGATTGTAAGAGTGGAATTAAAGTGAGATATTTCTTCCTCCTTGCCGCTTCGAAGGAGAATTCTGTGTGCCGTAAAGAAATGAAGAGATTCTGAGGAACTTCAAGGAGTTTGCTTGGGGAGGAATTCGAGATAAGTTGTATTTACTTATTATAGTTTGTATAACTTTGCTCTTATATATGAAATCCAAGTTTTGTCGTATCTTCTCCATGAGATCTGAGTAGTTTCTCTGTCTTTCTCCTTGTTTTGAGATTTTGTGAAATCATGATTTGAATTAGTTGTGTCAAGAGAATCTTAAATAAGTTGTGATAATCTTTTCACTTCAATCTTAAATTACTTTCAATTTGGCCAATTGATTTGTTAAAATATGTTGATTTTTACAACTAAAGTAAAGATTACATCCAAGATTCAAGGAGGTCAAAGTCCTTGAAAGTAGGGTGCAAGTAAAGAATGAAATATTATTTATCAGGCGTAGAATTAGAGATTTTAGAGTGACAGACTAAAATCCTCAATTCGGTCCTATTGTTTGGGTACTGAAGTGTAGATGTTAGCCCTCAGGCGAGGGGAACATGTGAGCTCCGAAGTGAGAGCCGGTATCCTCCCAGCCTAGCCGCAGATTCAGTAACCAAGCATAGGATTAGTCAATGTTCTTTATGCCTGGACCAAAGGGTAAAGAATAGGTATGCTCCTATTTGGCACAACACAGTTTTAAACTAATTATAATTATCCATTCACTTAAATTTCTTAACAAGGAGAAGGATCTTGCTTATATATTGAACATCACTTTATTAGTAAAAGTTGTTAGTTGTTAGTAAAATTAGTTTATTAAAATTACATCTTATTTACGATTGCTTGATAGTGACAAATAGGTAATTTGAACTACAAGTTTGTGATTTTGAATTGGTTTCTATAATCCTAGTTCGTAACCTCTAAAATATTCTCTGTGGTATCAATATCCAGGACTCCACTAGAGCCCTGTATTACTTGAGCGATACGTTTACTTGAGTTGATAAGATTAACTCTGCTATTATTGAATATTTTATACATTTATTACAATATTAATATTACGCTAAGTGCAAGGAGTTGTGGCGTCGTTGCCCGGGAATATAACATAATTAGAGTAACAGATAATTTAGGACTATTAGAAAACTTTTTAATAGAATTGCAACTTATTATCATATTTAGTCAATTGTTTTTCTATGTACTGATTTCAATTGTATGCGTAAATTTGGACCTAAAAATCCTATACCCTACAATTCAAAATAAGAATGCACTATTAGGAAAATTAGCAAACTTAGAAAAAAACCTAGAAATATTGAGACAATGGAAAACACTGTATACAACCAAAGAATAGAAAATGAACATCAATGTAGACCTTTAAGAGATTACGCTAACCCTGCATTAGATGAAATTCACTTAACTATCCAAAACCCTGATGTAGCTGCTAATTCATTTGAGCTTAAACCTATAATTATCCAAATGGTACAAAACAATCAATTCGGTGGAACTTCTAACGAAGATCCTAATTTAGATCTTGCGAGTTTTCTAGAACTTTGTGCTACTTTTAAATATGATGGAGTTTCAAATGATGCTGTCAGAATTAGACTTTTCCATTTTCACTAAAGTACAACACTAAGGCTTGGTTAAATTTGTTAGCACCTGGATCTATTAGAACTTGGTGGGGAACTTTCACAAAAAATCTTATTGAAATATTTTCCACCATCTAAGACTGCTAAGCTTAGAAATAATATCATCTCTTTCAGTCAGTATGAGGGAGAATCGATATACGAATCTTGGGGAAGATTTAAAGATCTTCTTAGGAGATGTTCATATCATGCTTTACCAGATTGGTTAATTATTCAAACTTTTTATAATGGATTAGTAGGATCTCTTAGATCTATCATTGATGTTGCTGCTGGTGGATCACTAATGTCTAAACCTTTTGAAGAAGCTTAAGCTTTAATCAAAGAAATGACTACCAATAATTTTTAATGGCCCACTGAAAGGGTAAATCCTAAGGAAGTAGCCAGTATTCATGATTCGGATGCTTTAACTATGATAGTTTCTCAAATTGCTGCTCTTTCAAAGAAAATAGATCAATACGGAATGAATTGTTCTCAAACACCTCCAGTGTTAGAAGAAAATTCATTAGGACAAATTGTAGATGCTCAATTTTCATATGAAACTTTAAATTTGATAAATAATAGACAAAATAACCCTTATTCAAACTACTATAGTCCAGGTTGGAAGAATCATCCAAACTTTAATTGGAATAACCAAGGTAATGCTAATCATGTTAATTCTCATTAAGGGAACAATTCTGTAAACCATTAGGAAATGAAAACAATCAGGTTAATCCAATTATAGACCTTCTAATCCACTAGGTTTTTATAATAATTCACAATTTAAGGAGAAGAAGTTGTTTATGGAAGAACTAGTTTTGAATATGGGAAATCAATTACAAAATCATGGAGTTGCTATTAAAAACTTAGAAAACTAATTAGGGCATATTGCTAATGCACTTAGCAATAGACCAGTTGGAACTTTATCTAGTAATGTTGAAGTAAATCCTAAAGTTCAAGGAAAAGAACAGATCAAGGCTATTCAATTAAGAAGTAGAAAAGAGTTGGAAACAAGGGGCCAGAAAGAAACTATAGTTGAAAAGGAAAAACTGGAAACTGAGGAGAAAATGAAAGTTTATATCCTGATTATCCTCTAAAACCTACGAAAATTATTGTTGAAAGACCACCACCACCATTTCCTCAAAGACGGAAGCAACCAGACAAGGGAAAAAGATTTGCTAAATTCTTAGACAATTTAAAAAAATTTTCAATAAATATTCCTTTTTGTTGAAGCTTTGGAACAAATGCCTGATTATGTTAATTTTATGAAGGATATACTTAACAAAAAGAGGAAGCTACAAGATCATGAGACTGTTGCACTCAGTGAAGAGTGTAGTGCTATAATTCAAAAAAAACTTCCATAAAAACTTAAAGATCCTGGTAGTTTTACAATCTCGTGTGCTATTGGTGAAAAATTTTATGGACGAGAATTATGTGATTTTGGAGCTAGCACAAATCTGATGCCTCTATCAACTTTTAAAAGGTTAGGAATATGAGAGATTGCACCAACATCTATAACTTTACAGTTAGCTGATTGATTTATTACACATTCTAAAGGAGTTCTAGAAGATGTTCTAGTTAAGGTTGACAAATTTATCTTTCCTGTAGACTTTATTATTTTGGATATGGAAGAAGATAAGGAAATACCGATCATTTTAGGAAGACCATTCCTAGCTACAGGAAGAGCCATGATAGATGTTCAAAAAGGAGAGTTGACTTTGAGAGTAAATGATTAGGAAGTGACATTTAACATCTCAAAATCAATGAAATATCATTCAATAGAAAAATATGATGAATGTTTTGAGAATGGATACATGCGATTATTTGAGAAAAGAATATTTTAAAGAAAATTTTGAAAAATATGAAAATATTGAAAACGATTATTTTTATGAAATTGATAACAAAGAAGCTGACTATATTCAAGAACAATTTGAAACGCTCGTTTCAATAGCACCAGAGAACAAAATCTTAATTACATCTTTAGTAAAACCCCCTGAAATTGAATTGAAGACTCTTCCTAATCATTTGAAATATGCATTTTTAGGATAGTTGTCAACATTACCAGTAATTGTATCTTCAGACTTAGATGAAGTTCAAGAATAAAAATTAATGGATACATTAAAAAAGTTTAAAAGAGCTTTTGGTTAGACTCTGCTGATATAAAGGGAATTAGCCCTTTGATTTGTATGCACAGAATTTTATTGAATGATGAACATAAACCAAGAATTGATCCACAAAGGAGAGTGAACCCTATTATGAAAGAAATAGTTAAAAAAGATATTTTAAAATTGTTTGATGCTGGAATTCTATCTCATATTTCGGACAGCACTTGGGTAAGCCCAATTCATTGTGTTACTAAGAAATGAGGAGTAAATGTTGAAGTAAATGAGAATAATGAACTAATACATATCAGGGAAGTTACTGGGTAGCATATTTGTATTGATTATAGAAAATTAAATGTTGCCACTAGAAAATATCATTTTCCTCTTCCTTTTCTAGACTAAAAGTTGGATAGGCTTACTGGACACGAGTACTATTGCTTTCTGGATGGATATAACAGTTATCACCAAATTCCTATTGCTCCTGAGAATCAAGAGAAAACTACATTTACTAGTCCTTATGGAACTTATACTTTTTAAAGAATGCCTATGGGAATATGTAATGCACCTGCAACATTCCAGAGATGTATGATGTCCATATTTAGTAAATTAATTGATGTTGGAATAGAAGTATTTGTGGATGATTTCCTTGTATTTGGAACATCATTTGATGCATGCTTAAATCATCTTGAAAAAATTTTGGAGCTATGTGAAAGAACTAATTTACTTCTAAATTGGGAGAAATGTCAATTTATGGTTGTAGGAGATTGTCGACCTCATTTTTTATGAGGTCTTTTTCGCCTCTCTTTAGTACTTAGGATCTAGCCTTAGGCTTTTCCTTTGACAAATCTTAGAGGACTAGAAATGGAACCCACAATTTAGAAATTCAAATTACTTCTTAACTCCCTGCAAACCCCACAAACTTGATTGTAGACCCCTAATCACCTAAAGGGTTGGAATCAAATGTGGAGGTTTAAAGGATGAGTTCCCTATAAGGACTTTTTAGCCTTAGGAATACCCTGGGTGGCCTGTTTTGGTGAGGATTGACTTGCACATACACTACACTCTCACACACATTCCAAGTCCTAAAACCACACTCTCACCCAACTTGACTTCCTGACTCGCTAAGAGGGTTAGGAACAACATAGTGAATGCCTCAAATGAGTCCTCTCATGGCTCATATGGGCTTAATATGGCTTCATGGCTCAACCAAAATGATTCCATTTTGCTCAAATTTGATCAATCTTCATTTTTCCAAAATTTCAATTTTTGACCCTTGGGGCCCTACGCCTACTAAACCTACCAAAAGCCCTTAAAACTACTCAAATTTACAAAATCACCTAAATTACCCAAAATTCCCCAAAATCAATCCTAAACATTCTCCCCCACTCAAATTGATCATCCATAGCCAAAAATACCAAAAATTCCAAAAGTACCCCCCAATACCCTCCAAATACCCAAAATGCTCTTCTTAGCCCAAAAATCCAAAAATTAAAAAAATTCACAAAAAATTCCAGAAAATCCCAAATATTCCCAATTTCATTTTTTTCAACTACACCATGTGCCAATTTTGCCAATTTAACCCACTTGTACCAAAACCCCCAATTTAACCCATTTTAAACCCAAGTGAACCCAATGTCAAACCAAATCACCCCAATTGACCTCAATTTTTGTCCTATTAAATTCTAAACTTCAAATAAACATCCCCAATATCAATTTAGACCAAATCCAAGTCCAATTTGATTTACATTGGAGCCCAATTTCAATTTGAAGCCTAAGGCCCAATTTTGGCCCATGACCTAAACCTAGCTCAAACCCATCCAATTCAACTCCAATTGGCCCCAAATATTTTCTAAAGCCTTCCTAACATCCCCATAAACAAAACACTAACTTTATTTGCCCAAAATTTGAAGCTAAACTCCACCCAAACCTAACCCAAAACCAAAATCCCTTAAATTGACCTAAGCAAAAACCTAACCCAAATGGGCCCAAATCCCAAAATTAGAGCCCAATCAAAGTTGGAAACTCTTTGTGACACTCCCATGAACATTTATAAACATTAATTTTACATCAAATCCAACTTTAGCCCAACCTTAACCCAACTAAGCCCAATTTTGCCCACCTTGGCCCCTTTACCAAAACACCCCACATTAAACCCAATTCAATTCAAAATCACTTTAAACTTGTTCCAAGCTATTCATGACACATACCTAAACCAATTTCAACATTTATTTGGCATGATTCTTCAAAAAATTTCCATCCACCAATTTATTTTCAAACCTAAAGACCCACTTTCTTAAACCATTCTAAGAGCTCACTTCCACCAAATCCAAAAGCCCAAAAATTCATCCAAAGCCCACATGACATTTCTCTACATCATGCATTCAATTAAAATCATCCCTAAGTCCTAAAACAATGATAAAATAATTCCAAATGAAGCTTCATCCAAATTTCCACCAAAATATCCAAAATCCTTAAAATCCATTTTTATGAAATTGACCAAACTTTTTCCAAGCCAAATGTGAGTCATTGTGCCATGTACAAGCCACATGGAAGCCATGGAAGCCACTTTCCACCTCACCAAGCCATTAATGGCAGGAAGAGGGGACCCTTTCCTAATCTTTCATTAAACATTTTTAACCATACTCATGTCACACTCTAAACCATGCTTAGCCCCCTCACCTTGGATGGAGACTTCACCACCCCTTCCAAGCTGACCTAAATGATTCCCTCAGCTCAAAATCAGGTCTTGGGGAGGTGCACCAAGCCTATTTCCATGGATTGACCAAATCAAGCTCAAAATACACTCCCCCCCATTCCATTTTAATCAAGCTTTTTACACATGTCCAACTCCAATTGACTTCAACAAATTCAACCCCTGACCCCACTGAGTCAGATGGTGACCCATGTCTCGCCGGCCAGCCACCACAGCCACCGGAAAACATCATGGCTGAGAGATCCATGTGAGCCAAAAACTTCAATTCTCCCTTGCTGAGCTGTCCCAACCCTAATGGACATCAGAGGTCTTCTTCTCCTCCCCTGAGCAGCTGATCCCAGCCTCCAATTATCCCTGGGAAGCCTTCCAGCCATGTCTATTTAAACCCACCACCCTCTCGGCCAAAAGAAGAGAAGAACCAGAACTTAAGGAAACTCTGCCAAAATTGCTCCAGGACCTTCTCCTAACCCTGAGCAGTTGATCCTCGGTGTTCCTTCGCCCTAATCCCCATTACCGCAGCTCAATTTCTGAGTTGAAAATCCACCCAAAAAACAGGACACTTCACCACAGTGAGCCAATCTCCAAATTGATTGGTCCTACACCTTCACCAGACTAAGAGGAGAAGTTCCCCAACAAAAGCCCCCTCACCGAAGCCGACCTATTGCTTCCAGCCCTCCAAGCTTTGTGATCGGCCTTGGTCACCGTCATACCTAGACAATTCCCGCGAGCCGAGACTTCATCCGGAGCTTGCCTCGGACTCAATCGAAGGTGACACAACTCTCGCATCGAAGCTTCACTTCTCTGAGCAAAGGTATGAACTCACTCTTTGTCCTGCGCTTCCAGTGATTCTCCATTTTGTTTAACTTAATTTCATAGCCTATAAACCGTATGGATGTGTTCTTCTCTTCAAGACGAATCCATAGAGCATAAGAACACAGAAATCTATTGAAAATCGAGTGAGATCTTAGGGTTTTAGTGTGGACGGTCACGGGTGCACACCAGTCGTAGACGATGACAGGGAGCCGTTGGATCGCGCGTGTATCGAGCGGACGGTGAAGATTGCACCGGATTAGGGAATGTTAAATGAACCGTGGGCCCCTGGAGCGCTGAGTCAGATGGTGGCGTCGAATGGGAATGCGCCGCGTGGGCTTTCGGTGCTGCCGATGTTGCGCTGGCGCCGAGTCGGATAAGTAGATAAATAGGGTATTTTTGAATTATTTAAATGCCCAGAACTTTAAAAATTCATATCTTTGCATTGAAAAATCACAAAAATAAAATAATAATACTCTCTTGCTCAGTGAACAGAGGAAAATAATGTGGAAAAGAAATCAAGTTAATTGGATAATTTTAATTTTAATAAATTATTTACTATTTTCAGTATTTTGATTCTTCATTTGCATAGACAATTCACCATGGCATGAGACCATAGGGCTTTTGAAGCCTCCGATCTTGGGAACATTCCCTGAATTTTTCAAGGTCAGAGGTCATTACTGTGAAAAGTTGTTTAATTTTCAATTTCGTGTCACTGTTTTAGGTATTTTAATTTCAATAATTAGCATGTTGTAAAATAAATTCTAGGAAAATTTGGTGATGTTCCTTAGGACCAGAGGACCTTATGAAAAATATACTTTGAGTTAATTCATTCATAATAAACTTAATTGGCCTAAACCCCTAAAATTGAATTTGAATTAATTAGGGTTAACCACATATCAAATTGACTTGAAAACAATTCTCCACTGATCTTTAGGATCAGAGGAACCTCACATAAAAATTTGAAATCAATTGGACTTGATTAACCTTACCAAATGGGTTGATTAAGCCTCATAAGCAAAATGGAACTTTAAAAATTCATAACTCTAATAAAACTTTTCAAAAATTCACAAAAATGGTTTTGGGGCTTCTCTGATATCAGGGGAGTTCAGGAAAATTAAAATTGGAATTTTCAAAAAAGTTGATTTTTCACAATGTTTTAATATTTTAATAATTAAAAAATAATAAAAATCATAAAAATATTAAAAATCATAGAAATGTCACATTTTGATTCCTAATCACTCAGGAACAAACCAAATATTTTTCATAAGTCCCTAGGGTAAGATATTAAATTTTAAAGGCTTAATGTAATTTTTAATATTAAAAAATGAGTTTTCAACCTCTTCACTAAAATAATTCTAATAAATCAAAGAAAAATCAGAAAATTATTAAATTTATTTTTCTGGACTCCTTGAGGTCAGAGAAATTTTAAAAAAAATATAAAATCCATTTTTCAACTTTAATTTTATTTTATAATTAATTAATACTCTAAAACTCAAAATAATTATAATAAATAAAATATAATTCAAAAAATCACAAAAATTGGTCCAAGTGGTCCTCTAGTCATTAGGAACATCTCATAATTTTCTTAAGGACAACAACTTTTCCTTGGTCATGTTGTTGAATTTTATTTGAAAACCCTTATTTTCTACTAAAAAAAATTATATAAATAAATTAAATTCAGAAAAATCACATTTTCTCCTCTAATGTCTTAATTGACATGTGAGTGAAGTGAAATAAAAATTTCAAATTCATTTTAGCTCAATTTAGTGAGTTATTAAATAAATAAGCTTAAAAGGGCATAAAGGTAATTAAAAATTTTAACCCTTAATTAAAACTTTAGGTTTAATCAAAATGGGGAGGTAAAATATTTGATCTTAATTTTCTCTGGATGATTGAAACTTAGAGAAATTAAGGGGTAGAAACTCATTAAACATTTTGAAAATATCAAAAATGAAACTTTAATTAATTAAATGATTTAGATTTTGGAAAGAATATATTTGAATTTAGATTATTAAAATAGGGATATTTTAAGAGGACATTTATTCTTTAATTTAAAAAATCCCAACATAAGTCACTTTAACAACATCTAATTCTTAATTAAAAATTAAAATAATAATCCAAATTAACAATTAAAAGTAAAATTAAATTAAATTAAATTAAAATTAAATTAAATTAAAATTAAATAAATTTAAATTAAATTAAATTAAAATTAAATTAAATTTAATCAAAATTAAATTAAATTAAAATTAAAATAAAATAAAATAAAATTATATTAAATTTAAAATTAAATAAATTAAAATTAAAATTAAATTAAAATTAAATTAAAATTAAATTAAAATTAAATTAAATTAAAATCAAATTGAATTAAATTATATTAAAAATCATTTAACAACAAACCTAAATGAAATCGTTTAGAATTAAATCTAAACTAATTTGAACACTATTCCAAACTTAAAATTATTAATTAAAACCTCATAATTAAATTAAAACACTTTAAACCAGTAACTCAAACGTTTAATTATGATTAAAATTCTCCATAAACCAACTTGCCCTTAAAGGCTTTAATTATTATAACTCTTAAATAAGAATATTAAGTGAGATGTCACTTCATTCATCAGGTAATCAAATAGCTAAGTTCACTGAGTAAGAAACAAAGTTTAACTAAACTCCTGGAGATTAATTCACTTGTGCAACTAAATTTACTTGGACTCAAAACAATCCTAGAAATATTGAAAAGATGTTTAGGAATCGTCCTAAGCACTTCCTCAATATGACGGGGTGTTTTAGAAGAAAAATCGAATTTAATTGTTCTTTGATGAAGAGAATCACCCTTAAATCAAACCAAGAACCTAGACGTCATAGGAGATGACTAGTTATAGGATTAGGAATTTGGTAGACAACCAAAACCCTTTCCTTAGCTTTACCTAGGTATCTGTTAAAACACTTAAATGCCTTAACATGTGTTTTAAGTGTAGTTTGGGATGACGGGAAGACCCTCCAGGTACGCTTTTATTTTATTGTAATTTACTTTATTGCAATTTACATACATGCACTGTACTTTACGTTTCTTGCATGATAAATAAGACTGTTGCATGAAAACCAAAACCTTTAGGATAGTCCCTGAACTGAAACCAAAACTAAATTAAAAGTCATTGCAAGATAAAAGTCACCGCCACAACATTCCAAAATATAAAACAACTCAAAATTTAATCACAAACAGAACGACAAAACTGCAATTACAACTAAATTAAAACGTCTCGTTGAATGATCGGGAATACCTCGGATGATGTAACCCATGTGTTGCTAACGGGATTTCCCAAGGTCTAAATGAAAGTGTGGAACTCATTTAGTTGAGTTTAGCAGATTCATCTGGACTAAGTGAATTCAATGAAAATAACGGTGCCGGGATGACGGAACCGTGGGATCTTAATCGTTTCTGTTTAATTAACTTTAAGATTTGTTTTAATTAAAACACTAAAAAACACTTGGATTTTAAGATTTTCTCTAAACCAAAACACTTCTCTCATCTCCTGATTTATGATTTCTAAAACTAAACCCCTATAACAACAAGGAGCTAGGAGCATGGTGGGCAGTACGACCATCGTCATAAGAAAAACTTGAATCTACTTCAGCAGAACTTAGAATTAAATAACCAAGCCATAGGACTTCGAGGTAGTTTTCCTAGTGCAACAAAAATCCTCAACTCTTCGTTTGGCATTTGCATGATCATGTCATGTAAATTAAGCCCTAACCGGTCTTAGGACTCCGAGGTAGTAGTTCAGGACGACATAAACCCTCACATCTTCGAGGCTATTTGTATGATTATGTCATACTAATATAAGTCCTAATTAATTAAAATTGGCAGGATTGCAACATTAAATAAACTCCCAAAATTCAAGCCAAACAAATAGGATAGTTGGGAAGTCACCGATACTTGTCTCGACATCCCCTAGCTTTTGTTCCTTTAGCCTCCTGAAATTAATTGTTCCAAACATGATCCATTTCCTATTGTAAACCCAAAATTCAATCCTTTGAAACTTTAAACTTTGAAAATCTTGAGAGAAAAACCACTAATCATTATCGAGAGTTTTCTTAAATGATTCCTGTCATTTAAGATGTAATTAGTTATAGGGGCTTGCCCTTATATGGAACTTTAAGAACCCAGGTAATATAAACCCTGTTTAATTTCTTTATATTAAATAGGGGAACTTGTCGGCTTATAAAATTGGTTCACAGACCAAACGAATGTCACAAATCTTTTAGTTTATTTAACCGAGCCCCATCATCAAGCAGTGTGTTTATTCTTCGGGATAGATACACGGTTTGTGATGCGATGCTCGTTTATATAAACTATTTGGGATATAGGATCGGTTTGATTTCATATCTTAAAATTTTCAAAATTAAAATTATTTTCAAAATCAAATACTACTTTCTAAATTATATATATATATTTATTTAAATTAAATTTAAAATTTAAATTTTGCCGACAGTTTCTGTAGGCGACCCCTTTTTAAAATACAACACACTCAACCTAAAAATATGCCGACAAATTTCTGGCGACTCCGCTGGGGAATTGTTCCTCTGTCTATTTTTGATTAGATGGTTTTGCTTTCATAAATCGGTAGTGAGTCCATTCATAAATCGGTAGTGAGTCCATATCCCTAGTGGATCAAAACTACCATTCTTCCGTTGGAATACCCCGTTCATTTCTGTCTTGAACTAGTATAGCCAACTCCTCCCGGATTTAGGAGCCACTGTTTAGACACCCCTAAATAGAGAGGTTCCGAGATCCTTTTAACTCTTTTTTGAGGTGGGGTGCACCCCCAATAGGTGTTAGTTCAGGAGCGGTCCTTCGAGTCAAGAAGTCTTGCATAAGACTTTCTCTTCCTTTCCAATTCTAAATCGGGCCCTTTACCTTTCTATAACCCTTTTTCCCTTTAATCGTTTTGTTTCTAACAAACGAACCTCCTAATAAATAATCTCTTTTAAAAATCACAAATACACTAAGATAAATGAAAATGTGTTCGGACTCTTTCTTTTTCGTCCTAAACTTTACGATGAAAAGAAGCATAATTCGAGACTGACATTCGGAATCTGCCCTAAAGAAAATGACTGCCCCAAAATTAATCTTCTCATTCACCAATAGAATGGACTTCGCTGTTTACAAGGATGAGCTGCCCGACAATGGAATCATCCTTTTCGGACAAGGATTCAACAACACAGATATCAAGTTTGCTGATGTTACTCTCTTCACATTAATGGACAAAGTGTCAGAAACTGAAGAGCCCGTGATTGAGTTCAACTTGAAATGGACTCAAGAATTCCCTCCCCTACAAAGGGTTCCAGCTGAGAAGAGTACTACTGTTCATAGGAGGACTGTTGTCTCTACCCCTACCGGTCTAGTCATAGCACCTACCCCAACTTCTGCCAAACTGAAGGGGAAGGAAATCCAAGTATGTGATGAGCCTGTCACCGTGGAGGGTACAGATTTTGCTACAATACCATCTGTTTTTGAGATTGGGTCCAGCTCAAGAGTTGCACCCCTAACTCGGACTCAAAGGAGAAATAAAAGCGATAAAGATCGCCAAGAAAGCCAGAGCTGCTGAAGTTGCTTTTCTAGAAGAAATTCCTGAGGAAAGAGAAGAACTGCCTGAGTATATACCACTGTTGGAAGGGAGCAGGTTTCACCCTCTCTCTGCCGCATTAGATGAAGGGAATGTCCGTAGGATCGCCACTGCATTACCCTGACTTGCGTACTACAATAATTACAAGAGAAAAAGGGATAAAACTACGCCATTTACTCGGCTGCAGGCTGTGATAGAAAGATTGGCAAAGAAAGAAAGATGCCCTGTGTCAGAAATATTAAGAAGAATAGGATGAGTGCCAGCTAAATCCCGCCTCGGACCGCTAATTGAGCCTGTTGTTGCCTCAGAGAAACCAAAGAAGAAGATAAAAGCTAGTCCACCCGTGGTTGTATCGGGTCTACAAATTAGGGAAGATACCATCTTCCAGCATATAGCTAACAGACCATCCGATCCTAGGCTTTTGACTGTAGGAAGGATGGTATGGAGACCCACTACTGGCGAGCTAAGACCAAAACAATGTCCTGAGAAGAAAAGTCTCGTCAGAAGACTTGAATCAGAAGAAAGTGCTACTGCATTAAGGGAACTCCCAGGAAGGAAGTTCAACAACCGTCACAAGACGACTGCGAGACCGTGCGAAAAGGGCCACTAGAGGATGCCATGGACAAGTTAAGGACTGACATCCGACGGTTAACAAAAGAAAGAGAAGAAAAATTAGGAGATGATGTTGAATCATCAGATTTCATGGATGAGGAGTATGCCGAGATCAACATGGCTGAGACACTAGCATCGTCAGCTTCGCAAGGTGCTCCGGCAGCTGCTGGAAGTGATAAACCAGAAGTGATGAGAGCACAGATTCGGGAGAGAGATGACACAATTTCCCAAATGGTAAAGAGGATGGAAGAGATGGCTGCTGCCTTAGCCACTCTCCAAAGTCAGGTACAACCTCGTAAAGAAACACCCCGTAAATTATCCATATTGCAGATGGAGGAAAAGAGATCACATCCGTCAACGGAGACAAATAACCAAAGAAAGATCCTGCACAAAGCATGATTCCAGAAAAGGACATTAAGAGCATGGTAGAACAGCAAGTGCGAGAGGCCCTAGCACAATCTAAGAGTGGAGCATCTATTCAAACGAGTAGACCTTACCCCAAAGAGTTCGATGCAGTCCAATGCCCAAAAGGCTTCGTACCACCTCTGTTTAAGACTTTTGATGGAACGAGAAAGCCCCGACAACATATTGCACATTTTCGTGCTAGTTGATGCAATGCCGGTGGGAGTAACACTTTACTCTTCCGACAGTTCGTCAGCAGTTTATCAGTGATTGCCTTCGACTGGTACGCAGAATTGTCGAACGGTTCAGTAAAGACCATTTTAGAACTAGAGAATCTCTTCGTTAAACGATTTGTCGGGGCTCAACACCACATCACTATCGGTGATCTAGAGGTGGAGCAACAAAATCCAAACGAGACTTTAGTGGATTACATACTGTTGACCTCATTTTTGATGAGGTCTTCTCTTCTTCTTTTTAGTGCTTAGGATCTAGCCTTAGGCTTTTCCTTTGACTATCTTAGAGGACTAGAATTGGGACCCACCTTTTAGAAACTCAAACCACTTCTTAACTCCCTGCAAACTCTACAAACTTGATCGTAAACCCCTAATCACCTAGAGGGTCGAAATCAAATGTGGAAGTTTAAGGATGAGTTCCTATAGGACTCTTTGGCCTTAGGATCGCTCCGGTGGCCCGGTCTCAGTGAAGGGGCCGACTTACACACACACCACACTTATACACTACACTTTCACACACTTCCTAAAACACACCCATACCCAACTTGACCTCCCCGACTCATGTAGGTGATTCACATGGATGGTCCTTAACCCCTAAGCCCTCGGCTAAGAGGGTTAGTGAACAACATAGTGAATGCCTCAAATGAGTCCCTTCATGGCTCATGTGGGCTTGATATGGCTTCATGGCTCAACCAAAATGATTTCACTCCACTTACATCCACCCAATCTTCGATTTTCCAAATTTTCAATTTTTGACCCCGTGACCCTACACCCGCCTAGCCAACCCAAAACCCTTGAAATTACCCAAATTTTTCAAAATTTCCTAAATCACCCAAAATTCCTCAAAATTGATCTTAACCATTTCCAAATTACTCAAATTGATCATCCATACCCAAAAATACCAAAAATTCCAAAAATACCTCCCAATACCCTCCAAATACCCAAAATACCCCTCTTGGCCAAAAATCCAAAAATTCAGAAAATTCCCAGAAAATTCCAGAAAATCCCAAATATTCCCAATTTCATTTTGTCCAACTACACCATGGGCCAATTTTGTCAATTTACCCTACTTTTGTCAAAACCCCCAATTTGACCCATTTTAACCCTGAGTGAACCCAATGTCAAACCAAACCTACCCAATTGACCCAAATTCTGGTTCAATTCAGTTCTAAACTTCAATTCAACATTCCCAACACCAATCTAGACTAAATTCAAGTCCAATTTGATTGACATTTGGATCCAATTTCACTTTTGGCCTTAAAGCCCAATTTGGACCCATGACCCAAACCTAACCCAAACTCACCCAATTCAAACTCCAATTAACCCCAAATCTTTTCTAAATCTTCCTTAACATTCCCACAAATAAAACACTAACATGATTTGCCCAAAATTTAGACCCAAACCCCACTCAAATTCAACCAAAAGCTAAAAGGCCCATTTTTGACCTAAACCCCAACCTAACCCAAATGAGCCCAAACCCCAAAATCAAAGCCCAACCAAAGTCAAAACCTCTTTGAAACACTCCCATAAATATTTCTCAACATTAATTTTACATCAATTTTAACCCTAGCCCAACATTGGCCCAAGTTAGCCCAATTTGACCTACATAGGCCCACTTACCAAATAAATCCAAATTCAAACCAATTCAACCCCAAATCACACCAAATTGACTCAAAGCCCTTCATAGAACATCCCTAAACCAATTATAACACTTATTTGACAAGGTCCTTCACAAAATCTTCACCCAAATGCCCATCCTAAAATCAAAAAGCCCATTCCCCTTAAACTTTCCTAAAAGTCCACTTCCTTCAAATTCAAAAGCCCAAACTCATCTAAAGCCCACATGGCACTTCCCCTCATCATCCATTTAATCAAAATTGCCCCTAAGTTTCAATGTCATCAATTAAACAATTCCAAATCAAGCCCCATACAAATTCCCATCAAAATATCAAAATTTTCTTAAATCCGTTTTTATGAAATTGACCCAAGCTTTTCCCAAGCCAAATGGAGCCAAGGGTGAGCCATTCACAAGCCATATGGAGCCATGAAAGTTTGGCATGTGACCATGCCATTAATGGTAAAAGGAGGGGCTCCTTTCCTAATATTTCATTAAGCTTTTTTAACCTTATCCATGACACACTCTAAACCATGTTTAGCCACCTCATCATGGATAGAGACCACACCATTCTCTCTGGTCGACCCAACCGATCCTCTCAGCCCCAAAATCAGAGCCATGGGGAGGTGCACCCAACCCAAACCAATGGGTTGACCAAATTGAAGCCAAAATGACCCATTCTCCATTCCATTTTAATTCAAAGCCTTTACACATGTCAAACTCCACCGACTTCACCAACTTCAAGCCCCGGACTCCCCGTCCCCGAAGGTGACCCATGCCTCGCCGGCCACTGCCCGGATCGCCGGAAAACACCATGGCCGAGACCTCGGGAGGAGCCAAACTTTGGAATTCCACCTTGCCGAGCCGCCCCATGCCCAATGGCCACCATGGCCGTTCTTCCCATGACCGTAGCACTCGATCCCAACCCTCGTCACCCCCGGGAGGCTCTCCAACCCACCTCTATTTAAACCCGACCCCCTCACGGCCATGAAGGGAGAGTTGCACAAACCTTGCCGAAACTCGCCAAAATTGTTCCAAACCTTCTCCACCCTGTAGAGAAGTTGATCCCCGTGGTCAATTTGCCCTAATCCCCACCGACAAAACCCAATTTCTCAACCGAAATTCCACCCAAAACCAGGACACTTCTCCACAAGCTGAGCCAATCCCCAAATTGATTGGTTCTAAACCTTCACTGCACCAGGGGAAGGTGTCCACCAAGCAAAAGCCCCATCTCCAGAGCCACCCAGCTTGCTCCAGCCCTCCAAGCTTTGTGGATCGGCTGTGGTCGAAATCATACTTAGACAATTCACTGCGACTCGGGAGACTTCATCCGGAGCTTCATCGGATCCAATCAAAGGTGCAACAACTCTCAGATTGAAGCCACACTTCTCTGAGCAAAGGTATGAGCTAATTCTTCATCCCGAGCTTCTAGAGATTCTCCATTTCGAATGTTTTAATTTCAATGCATGATAACCGTATAGATGTGTTCGTCTCTGCAAGACGAATCCATGAGCATAAGAACATGAAAATCCATTGAGTATCGAGTGAGATATTAGGGATTTAGTGTGGACGGCTCTCGGGTGAGGACACTCGGGGACGATGAACGGATGCCGTTCATTTAATACACGCGCGGACGGACGGCCAGGATCGCGTCGGATCAGAAGACGGAACGATACAGCGGGCCCCGGGAGCGCCGAGTCGATGGCGGCGTCGAATGGGAGCACGCCACGCGGCGCTTCGGAGCCGCCGAGGTCGACGCGGCGCCGCATGGATAAATAGAAAATTAGGGATTTTTCTGATTTATTTAATTCCCTAAACTTCAAAAATTCATAACTTTGTGTAGGAAAATCGAAAAATAAAATAAAAATACCCTCTCGCTCAGCTGAATGAGGAAAATAATGTGGAAAAGAAATCATTTAATTTCATCAAATATTTTATTTTTTATAATTTATTTACTCTCTGCATACTTTTAATTCTCCATGCATGTATACAATTCACCATGGCATGAGACCATAGGGCTTTTGAAGCCTCCGAATTTGGAAACATTCCCTGAATTTTCCAAAGTCGAGGCCATCCCTATGAAGAGTTATTGATTTTTCAAATTCATGTTACTGTTTTGAGTATTTTAATTCCAATAAATAGCATGTTGTGAAATAAATTCTAGGAAAATTTGATGATGTTCCTTATGACCAGAGAACCGTAGGAAAAATAGGTTTTGAGCTAGTTCATTTAAAACAACCCTAATTGGCTTAAACACTCAAAATATGTCTCTAATTAATTAGAGCTAATCATACATTAAATTGAATTCAAATCAATTCTCCACTGACCTTTAGGATCAGAGGAACCCACCATAAAAATTTGAGGTCAATTGGACTTGGTTAGCCCCACTAATTGGGTTGATTAAGCCACTTAGTCATTTTAAACTTTAAAAATTCATAACTTTCAAAATACCTTTCAAAAATTCACTAAATTGGTTTTGGAGCTTCTATGATATTAGGGGAATCTAAGAAAATTAAAATTTCAATTTTCTAAAAAAGTTGATTTTTAATATTATTTTAATATTTTTAATAATTAAAAAATAATAAAAATCACAAAAATAATAAAATTCACCAAAATGTCACATTTTGAATTTTAATCACTTAGGAACAAACCCCATATTTTTCTTAGGTCTATTTAGTGAGATATTAAATTTTAAAGCTCTAGGGTAATTTTAAAATTAAAAAAATGTATTTTCTAGCATTTGCACTAAAATAATTATAATAAATCATAGAAAAATTAGAAAATTGCAAAATTTGCTTCTCTGATTTCCTTGATATCAGAGAGATTTTTGAAAAATATAAAATTCATTTTTCAACATTTATTTTATTTTTAAATTAATTAATATTCCAAAACTTAAAATAATTATAATAAAAATAATATAATTCAAAAAATCACCAAACTTGGTCCAAGTGGTTCTCTGGTCATTAGAAATGTCCCCTAATTTTCTTAAGGACAGAAACTTTCCCTTGGTCATGTTATTAAATTTTCCTTGGAAATCTCTATTTTCTACCAAAAATAATTATATAAATAAATTAAATACAGAAAAATCACATTTTCTCCTCTCATGTCTTTATTCACATATGAGTGAAGTCACATAAAAATTTCAAGTTCATTTGAGTTCAATTTAGTGAGTTATGAAATTATTAAGCTTAAAGGGTAAAGTGGTAATTAAAATTTTAACCCTTAATTAAAACTTTAGGTTTAATAAAAAAATTAACAAGTAAAATATTTGATCCTAATCTGATTTGGATGTTTGAAATTTAAATAATTAAAGGGTAGAAACCCATTAAACAATTTAAAATGATTAAACCTTAATTAAATAATTGATTAAATTTGGGAAGAATAATAAAATCGGAATTATTAAAATAAGGATATTATTAGGAAGAGATTTATTCTTTAATTTAAAAAAATCCCTAAATTAATTATCTCATTAATATTCAATTCTTAATTAAAATGATAACTCAAATTCAAAACATTAAAAGACTTAATCATTAAACTAAAATTAAATTATTAAACTCTTTTAAAATTTCAATTAAAATTAAAAAATAAAATTAAATTAAAAATTAAATTAAATTAAGTAAATTAAATTGAATTAAATTAAATTAAATTAAATTAAAATTAAAAGTTGAATTAAATTAAAGATTAAATTAAATTAAATAAAATAAACAAATTAAATTAAATTAAATTAAATTAAATTAAATTAAATTAAATTAAATTAAATTAAATCAAATTAAATTAAAATTAAATCAAATCAAATTAATTTAATGTAACATCAAATCAAACTAAATTAAGTTAAACCAAATTAAATTGAATTAAATTAAATTAAAACTCAATTAAATTAAATTAAATTAAATTATGTTGAATTTAATATAACATCACCTAAGACATAAAGAAATTAAACATAAAACAACTTGAATACTAGCCCAAATTTAAACCCTTTAATTGAAATTAAGCTAGATCACAAACCATTTCAATACCAATTTACCCTCGAAAGCTTTAGTTATCATAACTCCTAAACGTAATATTAAATGAAATGTTACTTCATTTATAGGATATTCAAATGTCCTAGTTCACTCGAGCAAGATAACAAAACTCGAATCCCTAGACGATTAATTCATTTATATAATTAAATTCATTCGACTTAAAACAATCCTAGAAATATCGAAAAGATGTTTAAGATTATTCTTAAGCACTTCCTCAATATGATAGGACATTTATAAGAACAATTGGACTTAATTGTTCTTTGATGAAGAAAATCGTCTTCAAACAAAAACACAAAGAACCTAGACGTCATAGAAAATGACTAGCTATAGGATTAGGAATTTGGTAGAAAACCATAACCCTTCCCTTAGCTTTACCTAGGAACTTGCTTAAATATTCTAATTGTGTTTTAAGTGCAGCTTGGGATGACGGGAAGACCCTCCGTGTACGCTTTTATTTTATTGCAATTTACTTTTCGCAATTTACATTATTGCAATTTCATTAATCGCATCGCACTTACTTTTCTGCATGATAAACAACTCGTTGCATGAAAACTCACACCTTTAGGATAGCCCCTAAAACCGAAACCAAAACTAAATTAAAAGTCATTGCAAGATAAAATTCACCGCCACAACATTTCAAAATATAAAACAACTCAAAATTTAATCACAAACGTAACACAAAACTACAATTACAACTAAATTAAAACGTCCTCGTTGGATGATCGGGAATACCTCGGATGATGTAACCTACATGTTGCTAATGGGATTTCCCACGGTCTAAATGAAAGTGTGGAACTCATTCAGTTGAGTTTAGCAAATTCATCTGGACTAAGTGAATCCGATAAAAATAATGATGCCGGATGGATGGAACCGTGGGATCTAAACCGGTGTCGTTATAATCAACTTTAAGATTTGTTTTAATTAAAATATTGAAAACACTTGGAAATTAAGATTTTCTCTAAACCAAAACACTTTTCTCATCCCCTGATTTATGACTTCTAAAACTAAACCTCTGCGACAACAAGGAGCTCGGAGCATGGTGGGCAGCACGACCATCGTCGTCAGCAAAACCCGAATCTACTTCAGCAAAACTTTCCTAGAATTAAATAACAAACCCATAGGACTTCGAGGTAGTTTGCCTAGTGCAACATAAATCCTCAACTCTTCGTTGGGCATTTGCATTTCAAATTAAGCCCTAACCTGGTCTTAGGATTCCGAGGTAGTCATCCGATACGACATAAACCCTCACATCTTCGAGGCTATTTCGTATGATTCTATCATATAAATATAAGTCCTAATTAATTAAAATTGTCAAGATCAAAACATTTAAATAAATATTAGGACTTTCCTAAACTCAAGCCAAACAATAGGATAGTCTGGAAATTACCGAAGTTCGCTTCGAATCCGTGATTTCTCCTACTTTTCTTCCTTTGAATTCCCAAAACAAAATGTTCCAAATTTGATCCATTCCCTATCGAAATTCCAAACTTCAATCCTTTCGAGAACTTAAACTTCGAAATTCTTGAGAGCGTAATTATCGATTATTTTCGAGAGTTTTTTTAGGTGATTCCCGTCACTTAAGATGTAATTAACTATAGGGGCTTGCCCTTATAGGGAATTTTAAAGAACCTGTGTAATATAAACCCCGTTTAATGCTTTCATATTAAGCGAGAGAATTTGTCGGCTTATAAAATTGGTTCGCAGTACCAAACGGATGTCACAAATCTTCTAGTTTATTTAATTGAGCCCCACCGTCAAGCAGTGTGTCTATCCCTAGGGATAGATACACGGTTTGTGGTGCGGTGCTCGTTTATATAAACTATTTGGGATGTGAGATCAGTTTAATCTCATATCTTAAAACCTTCAAATTTAAAATTATTTTCAAAATCAAACACTACTTTTCAAAATTATTTATTTAAATTAAATTAAAAATTCGCCGCACAATTTCTGTTAGGCGACCCCCTTTTCAAAATAAAACACACAACCTAAAAAAATAATGCCGACAAATTTCTGGCGACTCCGCTGGGGAAAATTCCTCTCTCCATTTTAGTCAAATAATTTTTGCTTTCGAAAATCGGTAGTGTATCCATGTTCCTAATGGATCAAACTACCATTCTTTCCATTGGAATACTATGTTCATTTCTACCGTGAACAAGTATAGCCAACATTCTCGAATTTAGGAACCATTGTTTAGACACCCCTAAACAGAGAGGTTCCGAGATCCTTTTACCTCATTTCTGAGGTGGGGTGGACCCCCAATAGGTGTTAGTTTAGGAATGATCCTTCGAGTCGAGAAGTCTTGCTTAAGACTCTCTTTTCCTTTCCAACTCCGAATCGGATTCCTTACCTTCTCTACACCTTTCGAACATTCCGTTCTAAATAAACAAACCCTCTAATAAGTGATTCTTTTAACAAATGATTCCTTCTTATAAATACATGAACAAGAATGTGTTCGACTCTTTTCAATTCCTTTCTTTTCGTCCTAAAGAAAAGAAGCATAACTCGGGACCGACAACCAGAATCTACCCCTGCAAATGGAAGCCCCGAAACCGCTTTTCTCCTTCACCAATGGATCGGACTTTCGCCGTCTATAAGGATGAGCTACCCGACAATGGGATCATCCGATTTGGACAAGGATTTGAAAACACGAATGTCAAGATCACCGACGTTTCCCTCTTTGCACTGACGAACAAGGTATCTGAAGCTGAGGAGCCGCTGCTTGAGTTCAACCTTAGGTCGACCCAAGAGTTTCCTCCCCTGCAAAGGATCCCTACTAAGAGGAGTACTGCCATCCGCAGGAGGACTGTTCTTACTACCTCCACTGGTCTAGTTGTTTCTGCACCTACCACGACTTCTGCCAAATCAAAGGGGAAAGAAATCCAGAATTATAGTAAACCTGTTACCGTGGAGGGTACAGATCTTCTTGTAAGACCTTCTATTTTCAAAATCGGGTCCAGTTCAAAGATTCCATCACTGACAAGGACCCAAAGAAGAAACATAAGTAGAAGGACCGCTAGAGAAGCCAGAGCTACTGAAATTGCTTTCCTAGAGGAAATTCCGTAATCGCCGTAATATACACCGCCGCCGAATATACACCGCTACCCGAATACATACCACTCTTGGGAGGAAGCGGGTTCCATCCCCTCTCCGCCGCGGAGGATGAGGAGAATGTTCGCAAGATTGTCGCCACATTACCTCAGCCCGCATATTACAACGATAGCCGCAAGAAAAGAACTAGAACTACGCCGTTTGCTCGACTGCAAACTTTGGTAGAAAAGTTAGCAAAGAAGGAAAACTGCCCCGTATCGGAGATTCTACGAAGGATAGGGCGGGTGCCAGCCAAATCCCGTCTTGGGCCCCGAGTAGAACCCGCCATCATGACAGAAAAGCCAAGTAAAAGAATGAAGGCTAGTCCGCCCGTTGTTGTCTCGTGATTACGGACTAGGAGGATACCACCTTCCAAAGCATTTGGCCGACAGACCATCCGGTTCTAGACCTTCCGCCGCTAGAAGGATGGTATGGCGTCCCACTACCGGGCGACTAAGATCGAAACGAGCAGCTCGAGAAAGAAAGTCTCGCCAGGAGGCCGGAATCGAAGAAAGTGCTACCGCGATAAAGGGGACTCGTGAAAAGGGGACCCGGCAGCCTATCGCACGACAACCGCAAAGACACACGAAAAGCCCCGCTAGAAGATGCCATGGAAAAGTTGAGAACCGATATCCGACGGTTGGCAAAAGAAAGAGAAGAAAAGTTCGGAGATGAGATTGATTCATCGGAATTCATGGACGACGAATATGCGAAATCAACATGGTCGAGACACGAGCTTCATCGCCTTCGCAAGGTGCTCCCGGGGCCGCAGAAGAGAGGAGCCGAACCGATGAGAAGGCAAGCTTCGGAAAAAGACGACACGATCGCTCAAATGGCAAAAAGGATGGAAGAGATGGCCGTAGCTCCGGCCACTCTCCGCAGTCAAGTACAACCACAAAGAGAGACACCCCCGCAGGTCATTCACATTGTAGACGGAGGAAGGGAGATTACATCCGTCAATGGGGATGATCACCGAAAAAGGATACAACACAAAGTATGATCCCCGAAAAGGATATCAAGAACTTGGTAGAACAAGCAGAGCGAGAAGCCTTAGCACAATCGAAGAGCGGGACATCCATTCGGACGGGTAGACCTTACCCGAAGAATTCGACGCCGTCCAATACCCGAAAGGCTTCGTACCACCTCTATTCAAGACCTTCAACGGAACCGGAACCCCCGACAAGCATGTTGCACACTTTCGTGCTCGTTGTTGTAATGCCGGCGGTAGCGATGCATTACTCTTCCGACAGCTCGTCGGCAGTCCGTCGAGAATCGCCTTCGACCGGTATGCGAATTACCAAACGGTTCGGTGAAGACGTTCTCGTAGCTAGAGAACCTCTTCATCAAGCGATTCGCCGGAGCTCAGCACCACATCACTATAGGTGATTTAGTGGTAGAGAAACAAAAGCCGAATGAAACTTTGGTGGATTACATACTCCGATGGAGGAACTTAAGCATGAAATGTGAACCACAACTGCAAGAACAACATGCAGTCGGCATTTTACTTAAAAGCATTCACGGCCCGATAGCACTTCTCCTCAAAGGATTCACTATTAAGACTTTCGAGAAGTTGTTAAGCAAGGCCGGAAGCTTGCAAGAAGAGGCGAAGCAATTAAGTTTCGCCGACAAGACGCGACAAGCAAAAGCCCGTGAAGACTTTCGAAAAGAAATCCGGGATCGTTGCAGCGAGCTGACAAAGGCAAGCAACCGATGCAAATACCACCGTAACGGCCGCGAAGAACCACAACGAATTACCAAGCAACCCCGGTCCAGCTATCACTCATCTCCGCAAGTATGAACAACCGTCTCGTCCGCAACGTACATTAAGGAACTTCGAGCAGAGAATATCCGTTCAAAAATGAAGCAAGATCGAAAATGTTCCGTAGCCTGATGAAGACTCCAGATTTCCAGCTGCCAGAGCCTAAAAGACCAGAGGAAGTCAACAAGAAAGGTGATCCCAACTTTTGCCCCTACCACCGGATGCTTGGGCACAAGATAGAAGATTGCATTACCTTTAAAAGTTGGCTCAATGACAACCTTCGGAAAGGGAATATAACAATCCCGAAGGAGTACATGAAGGAACCCCGTAAAGGAGGTTCCGTCAATGTTATCTCAATCGATCCCGTCATTCCGATAGATCCCTATGCGACCGACGATGGATGGACTACCGCTCGGACAAGGTCTTCGAAGAAGATTTTAGACAAAGCATCCGAACCGCCTCGGTGCGAGCTTCAATTCGTATTTCGAGACCCGTTAAGCCGGTACTATAACTTGCGATAGAAGAACCACCTCAACAGGAGACGATCGAAGAGAAGAAGAAGATCGACGAAGAAGAGGGGACCGAGACTCCTAAGGCTAGACTAGGGGCCGCTTATCCTAGGATAGTTGTTTCCGATTCGGGGAGAAATCCCTCGAACCTCTCGATTTTGTATGATTATCTGCTCACTTCGGTGGGATCATATAATGATAAGGGTGATGGCGTTGCCTACGTTTTGACTGTTTCTAACGATTACGTAACTAGCGACAATCCGGATATCGATTTCGATACCAACGATAATTCTCAAATCATACACAATCTCGACGATCAAAATAACGAAGAAGACACCCATCAAGGAGGCTACGAGAGCTCAACAAGCAACGAATCTATCTGCGAGTTTCGAGGAGCTCCAGTCACAATAGAGTTAGAGCCTTCAGATTCTGAAGATAATCCGGAAGAGCCTGTCATTCCGATTCAGGAGGAAACACCAGCAAGCTCAACACTAGATTCAGAAGAAATTACAGAAGTTAATTTAAGAAGTGGAAGAGTTCTACCTCCAAGAATGGGTCCAAAGGACAAAGGAAAGCAGGTGGTTGTTCAAGAAGAACCAACCCCAGCAGAAGAAATACCCATTCGAGAAGAAGCCGAGACGCATGAAAATAAAGTGGACTACAACGTACTAGCCCATCTTAGGAAACTACCGGCCAAACTGAGCATTTACGATGCTCTCATTATCAAAGGAGATGAGAGAAGCTCTGATCAAAGCCTTACTTGATCTAGAAATTTGCTTAGCTCAAATGGCCGGAGATTCCTTAGATGAGGTTTGTTCGTTAAAGGAACAGCGAGGTGTTACCTTCACTGGACAATGACCTACTACTTGGGACGACGAGATCACAACCGACCGTTGTACATTTCGGTTACAATCGGGAAGTTTACGCTCTCCGCAGTATTGGTGGATCCAGGAGCATCAATCAATATAATGAGTCTTCGAACACTAAGCATATTTGGAAATTGATGCTCGCGAGCTCGAAGCGTACAAAATGTTATTAAGAGGATTCAACCGTGAAAGGAGAAAGAGCCCTCGGGTCAATAACGCTACTAATGAAGACCGGTGACTTAGCAAAGACAACAAGCAAAATTTCACATATTTGATTCGTAAATATCGTTCAACGCTCTACTCGGGCCGACCATGGATACATGAAAACAGGATGGTACCATCATCTCCGCATCGTTGCATCAAATACTACGATGGAGGGGAACGAAGGCATCAAAGGCGACTTACAACCATTCTCCGTACATGAAATTGGAATCCATGAAGATGCAGCTTATTATGCACCACCGAAGAAAACGATCTTCTCCAGAGATACCGTAACAAATGAAGCAAAGAAAGTTCAGGACGACGAAGAACCTGAAGTTCTAGTCCAACAGTCACTAACCACTCCCTTACGGCGAGATGGTGAGGGTTTCTCCACAACTCGCATCCGAGGTCGAGGCCGGGGACGAGGTAGTGGTAGAGACGCTAGGACAGTTGGACAGAGGAAACCAGCCATCAATGTTGATTGGGAATATAGTTCTGAAGAAGAAAAAGAAATCAAACAAGAAGCAGCGACAATAAGTCGGAAGAAGCCGCAATTTAAGATCTCCCTCGAAGATGAAAAGAATGAAGAATACAAATCAATGTACGAGAAGATTGACCACTACGTACATACTATGACCCTAACCCCGATCCATTCTAACAAGGTCGAGGGTATGGTGGTCAAAGAGGTACGTAACGACGGTGCAAGGCCAATCAAATTCTACCGTGGTGCTTCTTCCTCCAAAACTGAAAATCATGTACAATTCGAAGATGTCACTTCATCGAATTAATGGAATTACCTTTTGAGTGGTACTCTCCCTGTGTTCAAAATTTAATTCAACGTGGTTTCTTGCCTCGACAATGGACAAAAGGCCAATCACAACATTTTGAAAAATTATGGAATAACTCGGTCGTCCTCCCAATTCAAAGTATGGACTCGGATTCGGCACGATAGGATCGGTCGACGATACCGAATTTTGCTTGGTTGTCACTTGCGAGCCCAATGAAAACCGCATGGAAACTACAGACGAACTCGAAGATGTACAAATTGGAGACGCTCCACCAGAATTCGAAGAAGAAATCAAATTTACAATAGATGAGTTGAGGGAAGTTAACTTAGGTACTAGCGAAGAGCCTAGACCTACCTTTGTTAGCTCCTTACTCAATAAAGAAGACTCCGAAGAAATAATCAAATTATTAATGGAATTTAAAGACTGTTTTGCTTGGAATTATGACGAGATGCCGGGATTAGCTCCGCAGATTGCAGTCCATAAGCTAGGAGTGAATCCTACTTCGTCCCAGCCGACAAGGTCCCGGAAGAATGCATCTAGAAATCGAACAACAAGTCATAGCCGAAGTTAAAAAGCTAATAGACGCCAAATTTGTCCGTGAAGAACAATACCCGACTCGGTTTGCCAATGTGGTGCCAGTCGTAAAGAAGAATGGTCGGATCGGAATTTGTGTGGACTTCGGAGATTTAAACAAGGCATGTCCAAAGGATGAATTCCTCTACCGATCCCGTAACTAATGATCGACATTGCTTCGACACATGAGATATTTTCATTCATGGATGGATCTTCGTGATACAACCAGATAAAAATGGCTCCGGAAGATGAAAAGCTTACAGCATTCGAACGCCGATCGGAGTATTTTGCTACACGATAATGCCATTCGGATCGAAGAACGCAGGAGCAACCTACCGAAGAGCAATGACAAGAATTTTTGATGATCTCATCCACAATCAAGTCGAATGCTACGTGGACGATGTGGTCATCAAAAGCAAAGTAAAGGAAAACCACTCGTATGATTCGAGAATTGTTTTCGAACGATTAAGACAATTTAACCTTAAGATGAATCCCTCAAAATGCGCCTTCGGCGTCACCTCCGGGAAATTCTTAGGATTCGTTGTCCGACATCGTGGAATTGAAATCGACCCGGAAAAGATTAAAGCTATCTTAGAAATGCCGCCTCCTAAAACCTTAAAACAATTACGATCTTTTCAAGGGAAGCTGGCATATCTCCGACGCTTTATCTCAAACCTGTCAGGTAGGTGTCAGTCTTTCTCGGTACTAGTTAAAAAGGACGCCAAATTTATTTGGGAAGAAAAATGCCAGAAGGCCTTCAAGGACATTAAACAATATTTAATGACACCTCCCGTCTTAGCAGCCCCGGCCTCGGTGTAGACCACCGATACTTTACACCGCGGCTTTAGACGACTCTCTCGAGCCCCGTTAGCCTGTGTCAATGATGAGGGTAAAGAAAACGCTCTTTACTACTTAAGCCGTCGTTTACTTCCGACGGAAGTAAGGTATCCCGCAATTGAAAAGCATTGTTTGGCCCTGATCTTCGCCGCTCAAAAGCTCATGCACTACATGCTTTCTCATAAGGTCAACCTAATCTCGAAGTTTAATCCATTGCAATACTTGATGACTCGTCCAACACTTTCCGGCAGACTTGCCAGATGGTCAATGATATTATTGCAATTTGATATAACTTTCGTGCCTCTTCGTGCCGTAAAGGGACAAGTCTTAGCAGACTTCCTCGCAAAGACACCCTTTGCCGGCGAATCTCCTCTCAATGATGATTTGCCAGATTAACAAATAATGAGCCTAGAAGACCCTGATGATCGACGTTGGGAATTATACTTCAACGGAGCATCTTCAGCACACAAAGACGAAGAATCGCAAGTGATAGTGCCCGGTAAGCAGGAATCGGGCTAATCTTCATAACACCGGAGCGGGGGATGTTAAGATACTCCTACCACTTGACGTAACCGTGTACAAACAACGAAGCGAATACGAAGCCCTCATAACGGGACCGGAATTAACTATTCAAATGGGGATAACGTACATCAACATCTACGGGGATTCGCGAGTTAATCATTCAACGGATCGCCGGACAATACAGAATTTTAAAGCCAAGACTCGAACAATACTTCCAAGTATGCCATACAAACTGTTGGAACAGATTCCAAATGTAACGATCTACAAAATTCCCAGAAAAGAAAATGCTTTAGCAGATGCTTTAGCCCGTCTCGCAAAAGAATTTGCCTGTTTGCAAGATGAATCAGTGGAAGTGTCGGTTCACGGACGTCAGGTCCTATCACAGCTCGACATAGACACAATACACAAATCAGAAAAAGAAAAAGGATCAGTATGCAACGAAGTGACTGAAAACACGTAAGATCGGCGACGACCATTGATGAACTACTCGTAAACAGAAAGCTACCGGACGATAGGTCGCTAGCCCATCGGATCAAGAAAAGAACTCGTCTTACGCATTAATAAACAACACACTCGTACGAAGGTCTTTTGATCAAATGTGGCTAAGGTGCCTAAGCGGGTCCGAGGCCCGTGAAATTGTTAAAGAGGTACATTCGAGACTCCGTGGCGCTCACCGATCGGGTCCAAAGATGAAAATGAAAATTAAAAGACTAGGGTACTACTGGCCCTCGATGATGACCGACTGCATGAAAATCGCCAAGAGCTGTCACCAATGCCAAGTGCACGGAGTGGTTCTACACCAACCTCCAAATGTGCTACATCCGACAATTGCGTCGTGGATAGTGGGTCCGATAGAACCACCATCTTCAAAAGGACATCGCTTCATTCTTGCGACTACAGATTACTTTTCCAAGTGGGCAGAGGCAGTTCCACTTAGAGAAGTGAAAACACACCACGTGCTACAGTTTTTTAAGAACCAAGTTGTCTACCGTTTCGGGTGCCGTGCAGATCATCTCGGATAATGGGTCAGTATTCGAAGCACGCAAATTAACAATTTTGTCGGAGACACGGAATCGACCGGCGATACTCAACAATTTACTACCCAAGAGCAAACGGCCTCGCCGAGGCTTTTAATAAAACTCTCGTTCAAATCTTAAAGAAAACCTTGGACGATAATAAGAGAAATTGGCACGAGAAGTTGTTAGAAGCCTTATGGGCCTACCGGACAACCTTCGTAACTCCTACTCAAGCTACACCTTACGCTCCGGTGTATGGGTCCGAGGCAAGTGTTACCTTTAGAGGTTCAACTTCCTTCACTCAGAATTGCAGTTACAAATAAAATCACGATAGAAGAGAACGCCAAATTACGACTCGAAGAATTAGAAAGCTTGGAAGGGAAAAGACTTGCAGTGCAACAGAATTTAGAACTATACCAAGCTAAGATGGTTCAAGCCCATGACAACCGGTACGCCCAAGAACCTTCAAAGTTGGTGACTTAGTTCTTGTTCTCAAGAGACCTATTCTTGCACATCGCAAGATAGGAGGAAAATTTGAACCCACTTGGGAAGGACCGTTTGTGGTTGAAGTAGTATACTCAGGAGGTTCCTACCAGCTAGTGAATTGCCAGGGAGAATGACATATGCTTCCGATCAACGGACGATACTTGAAAAAGTATTACGCTACCTGATGTTTCGAAGGAATGAATTCTTAATCCCTAAGAAACACGGGTGAAGTAATTACTTATGACTGGGTCCGAACCCAAAAAAAATAATAAAAAATGTGCTAAGATAAATAAAGTAATGATAATTGAGTTTTCCTTGTTTTCTTTTCCAAATCAAAATCTCTTCCCTGATCTTATCCTACTTCATTCCTATTAAATTCGAAAATAAAAAAAAATATAAAAAAAATGTGTCTTTAATAAACATTTTCTTAATGTTCTTGTTCTTAGTACAGCCCCTGATCCTTTTCCTTGTCTTTTCGCAGGGAAATGTCGAACGGGCGGTTGGTCCCGAACTTTAAGAATGGCGTAAGCCTTGCACTCGATGAAAAGAGGGTGAAAGATGGAGCGATAATCGAGATTGACTCGGATTTCGCACCAGCGAGCCTACGAGACGAGGAAAGTGACCGGGTCCCGCTGATCGAGAAGAACCGCCCGGCGGACAAGTGATGAAAGTGGGTGGCCCAAGCCACCAATCCAGCAATAAGAAAAGAAAGGCAAATACTGAAGAAGACAAGAAAATGAAATATGTAGTCGCTACAGCAGAGGGCAGGCTTGTCAGCGCCGCGCCCACAGAGATTCAAGAAGTGCGGAGAGCTACTCTCACAGCAACGCAACGAAGAAATAAGAATCGACGTATCCGTAAGATGTTAACAAAACTAGCTGCGGACCAGCGCAACGAGACAGTTACTACTGCCAGTACGTACACTTCAAGGACACCGGTTCACCAGGAACCTGAAGAAAGGAGGCCAGCTCCTAGGATAACAGAAAGGACCAGGGAAATCTCACAAAGATCAGAAGAAAGAAGGCTACCACGTAACCGGATAGAACCACCGGTAATGCATGACCTTGTTGCAGAAGCAACCCCGGGGGATGTCCCGACAGGCATCATCCCTGAGGAGCCGAGGTATGCAGGAGAACGTGAAGGGATTGAACCGTATATCCCACAATATGTCACAAGGCCTCGCCATCCGCATCATTCCGGAATACGAGCCGGAGAGAATGCAAAATGTTGAAAAGAAAACCTTTGAATACTTCGAGAGAATTAAAGGTAGAAGAATCAATATACTAGAGGGCCTCGAGCTACATACGGATGTATTCTCGCAGTATGAACAACAAGAAATCGTGGATTGTATCCGGATTTGAAAAGAATTGGCCGAGCAGAGCCGCCTAAGGGAAAATACCTACTCGGAACCCCGGAGATGGATGCCGGGGAAGGGAAGAATCACAATACAATGCGGATGTCTGCTACAACTTTCGTCGAAGACAGGAAGGGAAACCCACCGGAATACTCCGTCATGGGCAAGTGGATCCGATGCCATTAGTCATCAAGAGAATGGTAAAGAGATTGATAACATGGAGGGTACCGCCAGCGATTGCATACCCAATAGTTGCATTATCAACATCTACAAACAAGGTGACCGCATACCCCCACACATAGATCACCACGACTTTGTCGACCCTTCGCACGGTCTCTTTCCCGAACGAGTGTAACATCATGTTCGGATCCGACCTCCGGATAGCAGGCCCGGTGAGTTCCGAGGGCCGTTGAAGATACCTTTACCGGTAGGTTCCGTCATGATACCGAAGGGCAATGGAGCGGATATCGCTAAGCATTGCATACCAGGAGTACCAGTGAAGCGGATCTCGGTTACTTTCGGAAGAATGGATGACAGGAAGACACCTTACCATTTCCGACTGCACCCGTAGCTAGAGAACCTCCGGCCTTACGAGCCGTGAGTTACATGGAAAATATCACACCTCCAACGTACATCCAGCTCGGCATCCTTGCCAAGGATGGCTTGGAAGGTGATGTTATTAACCATGTACCCCACTATTCGTACATGGATTTTTTGACGTATGCTTCTTTGATGGATCAACAAAGATCATACATAGTCCGTTTTGAGTCTACATGGATTGTATGAGATGTATTCCAGATCGAGTTGTATGATGTATCTTCAACATGATTGGAATGAAAGTGACCATGTCACATTTTTGGCCTTCACCTCTTTTGTGCAAATTGACTGGGAAAACACCATTAAAGTTAAATGAACTTCGAACAAAGAACAGAAAAGAAATAAAAAAAAGAGAATAAAAGAAAACTTTCTAGAAAAAAAAAATCTAAAAAATGACGAATACCAAATTCACATGAACATTAAATAAACGATAAGATAAAATTTGAATCATTAAAAGATAAACGAAATCAACATAAATGTTAAATCAAACCCTCAACCGAATTTCAAATCCAATCTCGATCAAATTTCAAATGTGATCTTCCAAATTTCAAATTAAATCTTAAATCAAAATTTCAACCGAGTTCAAACTCATCCTTCCAAACCTCAAATTCAATTTCTTCCAGATCTCGAATCAAATATCAATCAAAATTAAATTTTTGGGTCGAGGATTTTATATCCAAGACTGCACTGCATTAGGATTCTTCCCTATTGCACTGAAATACATCAAAATCAAATTTTTGGGTCAAGGATTTTACATCCAAGACTGCACTGCTTTAGGATTCTTTCCCTATTGCATCGAAATACATCAAATTCAAACTTTTGGGTCGAGGATTTTATATCCAAGACTCGCACTCGCTTTAGGATTCTTCCCTATTGCACCGAAATACATCAAAATCAAATTTTTGGGTCGAGGATTTTACATCTAAGATCGCATCGCTTTAGGATTCTTTCCCTATCGCACCGAAATACATCAAATTCAAACTTTTGGGTCGAGGATTTTATATCCAAGACCGCACTCGCTTTAGGATTCTTTCCCTATCGCACCGAAATACATCATATTCAAACTTTTGGGTCGAGGATTTTACATCCAAGACTGCACTGCTTTAGGATTCTTTCCCTATTGCACCGAAATACATCAAAATCAAACTTTTTGGGTCGAGGATTTTACATCTGATACTGCACTGCTTTAGGATTCTTTCCCTATTGCACTGAAATACATCAAAATCAAACTTTTTGGGTCGAGAATTTTACATCCAAGACTGCACTACTTTAGGATTCTTTCCCTATTGCACTGAAATACATCAAATTCAAAGTTTTGGGTCGAGGATTTTACATCCAAGACCGCACTGCTTTAGGATTTTTTCCCTATTGCACTGAAATACATCAAATTCAAACTTTTGGGTCGAGGATTTTACATCCAAGACTCGCACCGCTTTAGGATTCTTTCCCTATTGCACCGAAATACATCAAATTCAAACTTTTGGGTCGAGGATTTTACATCCAAGACCGCATTGCTTTAGGATTCTTTCCTATCGCACCGAAATACATCAAAATCAAACTTTTCGGGTCGAGGATTTTACATCCAAGATCGCATCGCTTTAGGATTCTTCCCTATCGCACTCGAAATACATCAAATTCAAACTTTTTGGGTCGAGGATTTTACATCCAAGACCGCACCGCTTTAGGATTCTTCCCTATCGCACCGAAATACATCAAATTCAAACTTTTGGGTCGAGGATTTTACATCCAAGACCGCACTCGCTTTAGGATTCTTCCCTATTGCACCGAAATACATCAAATTCAAACTTTTGGGTCGAGGATTTTACATCCAAGACCGCACCGCTTTAGGATTCTTTCCCTACGACAATGAAATACATCAAAATCAAACTCTCGAGGTTAAGGATTTTACATCCAATACCACATTGCTCCGAGATCTCTCCTCATTGCAATGATTCAATCCGATCAATTCAATTTTCTTTCGAGGTTGAAGATGTTACATCTAAAACCTCAGAATTCCAATTTTCATTTCAAATCAAATCCCTCAAATTAATTTTGACAAAATTTCAATCTAAATTAAAACTCCAAACTAAAATCCAAGCTCACACATCAAAACTTAAATTGAAACAAAATAAAATCTAAATTGGAATTCTCCCAGGTCATGTGATTTGAAATTCACCTCCTTTTCCTTTCCCTAGCGAGAGTTCAGGTATCTCCAGTTTTGGGAACATACCCGATACTCCCTAGCGGAAATTCTTTTGCTTTGTCCTAAGTTTGTCACTTGGACGTTTGTGTTGGTTTTGTTGATCGCTTCGGTCAACACCAATATGCGAGGTGTGCTCCATCAGCTCACCACACCTATTGGGGGTCCATTTGTTGACCTCATTTTTGATGAGGTCTTCTCTTCTTCTTTTTAGTGCTTAGGATCTAGCCTTAGGCTTTTCCTTTGACTATCTTAGAGGACTAGAATCGGGACCCACCTTTTAGAAACTCAAACCACTTCTTAACTCCCTGCAAACTCCACAAACTTGACTGTAAACCCCTAATCACCTAAAGGGTTGAAATCAAAAGTGGAAGTTTAAGAATGAGTTCCTATAGGACTCTTTGGCCTTAGGACTGCCCTGGGTGATCTGGTCTGGTGAAGGGGCTGACTTACACACACACCACACTTATACACTACACTTTCACACACTTCCTAAAAACACACCCATACCCAACTTGACCTCCTGACTCATGTAGGTGATTCACATGGATGGTCCTTAACCCCTAAGCCCTTGGCTAAGAGGGTTAGGAACAACATAGTGAATGCCTCAAATGAGTCCATTCATGGCTCATGCGGGCTTGATATGGCTTCATGGCTCAACCAAAATGATTTCACTCCACTTACATCCACCCAATCTTCGATTTTCCAAATTTTCAATTTTTGACCCCCGGGACCCTACACCCGCCTAGCCTACCCAAAACCCTTGAAATTACCCAAATTTTTCAAAATTTCCTAAATCACCCAAAATTCCTCAAAATTGATCTTAAACATTTTCACATTACTCAAATTGATCATCCATACCCAAAAAATACCAAAAATTCCAAAAATACCTCCCAATACCCTCCAAATACCCAAAATACCCCTCTTGGCCAAAAATCCAAAAATTCAGCAAATTCCTAGAAAATTCCAGAAAATCTCAAATATTCCCAATTTCATTTTGTCCAACTATACCGTGGGCCAATTTTGTCAATTTACCCTACTTTTGTCAAAACCCCCAATTTGACCCATTTTAACCCTAAGTGAACCCAATGTCAAACCAAACCTACCCAATTGACCCAAATTCTGGTCCAATTCAGTTCTAAACTTCAATTCAACATTCCCAACACCAATCTAGACAAAATGCAAGTCCAATTTGATTGACATTTGGATCCAATTTCACTTTTGGCCTTAAAGCCCAATTTGGACCCATGACCCAAACCTAACCCAAACTCACCCAATTCAAACTCCAATTAACCCCAAATCTTTTCCAAATATTCCTTAACATTCCCACAAATAAAACACTAACATGATTTGCCCAAAATTTAGACCCAAACCCCACTCAAATTCAACCCAAAGCTAAAAGGCCCATTTTTGACCTAAACCCCAACCTAACCCAAATGAGCCCAAACCCCAAAATCAAAGCCCAACCAAAGTCAAAACCTCTTTGAAACACTCCCATAAATATTTCTCATCATTAATTTTACATCAATTTTAACCCTAGCCCAACATTGGCCCAAGTTAGCCCAATTTGACCTACATAGGCCCACTTACCAAATAAATCCAAATTCAAACCAATTCAACCCCAAATCACACCAAATTGACTCCAAGCCCTTCATAGAACATCCCTAAACCAATTATAACACTTATTTGACAAGGTCCTTCACAAAATATTCACCCAAATGCCCATCTTAAAATCAAAAAGCCCATTCCCCTTAAACTTTCTTAAAAGCCCACTTCCTTCAAATTCAAAAGCCCAAACTCATCTAAAGCCCACATGGCACTTCCCCTCATCATAAATTTAATCAAAATTGCCCCTAAGTTTCAAAATCATCAATTAAACAATTCCAAATCAAGCCCCATACAAATTCCCATCAAAATATCAAAATTTTCTTAAATCCCTTTTTATGAAATTGACCCAAGCTTTTCTCAAGCCAAATGGAGCCAAGGGTGAGCCATTCACAAGCCATATGGAGCCATGAAAGTTTGGCATGTGACCATGCCATTAATGGTAAAAGGAGGGGCTCCTTTCCTAATCTTTCATTAAGCTTTTTTAACCTTATCCATGACACACTCTAAACCATGTTTAGCCACCTCATCATGGATAGAGACCACACCATTCTCTCTTGGCTGACCCAACTGATCCTCTCAGCCCAAAATCAGGCCATGGGGAGGTGCACCCAACCCAAACCAATGGGTTGACCAAATTGAAGCCAAAATGACCCATTCTCCATTCAATTTTAATTCAAAGCCTTTACACATGTCAAACTCCAATTGACTTCACCAACTTCAAGCCCCGGACTCCCCGACCCCGAAGGTGACCCATGCTCGCGGGCCGACCGCCCGGATCGCCGGAAAACACCATGGCCGAGACCTCGGGAGGAGCCAAACTTTGGAATTCCACCTCGCCGAGCCGCCCCATGCCCAATGGCCACCATGGCTGTTCTTCCCATGACCAGAGCAGCTGATCCCAACCCTTGGCCATCCCTGGGAGGCTCTCCAGCCACCTCTATTTAAACCCGACCCCCTCACGGCCATGAAGGGAGAGTTGCACAAACCTTGCCGAAACTCTGCCAAAATTGTTCCAAACCTTCTCCACCCTTAGAGCAGTTGATCCCCAGTGTCAATTTGCCCTAATCCCCACTGACAAAACCCAATTTCTCAACTGAAATTCCACCCAAAACCAGGACACTTCTCCATAGTGAGCCAATCCCCAAATTGATTGGTTCTACACCTTCACTGCACCGGGGAAGGTGTCCACCAACAAAAGCCCCATCTCCGAGCCACCCAGCTTGCTCCGACCTCCAAGCTTTGTGATCTAGCTGTGGTCGAAATCACACTTAGACAATTCACCAGACCAGGAGACTTCATCTGGAGCTTGCTGGGATCCAATCGAAGGCGCAACAACTCTCAGATCGAAGCCACACTTCTCTGAGCAAAGGTATGAGCTAATTCTTCATCCCGAGCTTCTAGAGATTCTCCATTTCGAATGCTTTAATTTCAATGCATCATAGCCGTATAGATGTGTTCGTCTCTCGCAAGATGAATCCATAGAGCATAAGAACATGAAAATCCATTGAGTATCGAGTGAGATATTAGGGATTTAGTGTGGACGGCTCTCGGGTGAGGACACTTGGGGACGATGAACGGATGTCGTTCATTTAATACACGCGCGGACGGATGGCCGTGGATCGCGTCGGATCGAAGACGCGAACGATACAGCGGGCCCCGGAGCGCCGAGTCGATGGCGGCGTCGAATGGGAGCGCGCCACGCGGCGTTTCGGAGTCGCCGAGGTTGACGCGGCGCCGCGTGGATAAATAGAAAATTAGGGATTTTTCTGATTTATTTAATTCCCTAAACTTCAAAAATTCATAACTTTGTGTAAGAAAATCAGAAAAATAAAATAAAAATACCCTCTTGCTCAGTGAACAGAGGAGAATAATGTGGAAAAGAAATCATTTAATTTCATCAAGTATTTTATTTTTTATAATTTATTTACTCTCTGCATACTTTTAATTCTCCATGCATGTATACAATTCACCATGGCATGAGACCATAGGGCTTTGAAGCCTCTCGAATTTGGTAACATTCCCCGAATTTTCCAAAGTCGAGGCCATCCCTATGAAGAGTTATTGATTTTTCAAATTCATGTTACTGTTTTGAGTATTTTAATTCCAATAAATAGCATGTTGTGAAATAAATTCTAGGAAAATTTGATGATGTTCCTTATGACTAGAGAACCTTAGGAAAAATATGTTTTGAGCTAGTTCATTTAAAACAACCCTAATTGGCTTAAACACTCAAAATAAGTCTCTAATTAATTAGAGCTAACCATACATTAAATTTACTTCAAATCAATTCTCCACTGACCTTTAGGATCAGAGGAACCCACCATAAAAATTTGAGGTCAATTGGACTTGGTTAGCCCCACTAATCGGGTTGATTAAGCCACTTAGTCATTTTAAACTTTAAAAATTCATAACTTTCAAAATACCTTTCAAAAATTCACTAAATTGGTTTTGGAGCCTCTCTGATATTAGGGGAATCTAAGAAAATTAAAATTTCAATTTTCTAAAAAAGTTGATTTTTAATATTATTTTAATATTTTTAATAATTAAAAAATAATAAAAATCACAAAAATAATAAAATTCACCAAAATGTCACATTTTGAATTTTAATCACTTAGGAACAAACCCCATATTTTTCTTAGGTCTATTTAGCGAGATATTAAATTTTAAAGCTCTAGGGTAATTTTAAAATTTTAAAAAATGTATTTTCTAGCATTTGCACTAAAATAATTATAATAAATCATAGAAAAATCAAAAAATTGCAAAATTTGCTTCTCTGAATTCCTTGATATCAGAGAGATTTTTGAAAAATATAAAATTCATTTTTCAACATTTATTTTATTTTCAAAATTAATTAATATTCCAAAATTTAAAATAATTATAATAAAAATAATTTAATTCAAAAAATCACCAAAATTGGTCCAAGTGGTTCTCTGGTCATTAGGAATGTCCCCTAATTTTCTTAAGGACAGAAACTTTCCCTTGGTCATGTTATTAAATTTTCCTTGGAAATCTCTATTTTCTACCAAAAATAATTATATAAATAAATTAAATACAGAAAAATCACATTTTCTCCTCTCATGTCTTTATTGACATATGAGTGAAGTCACATAAAAATTTCAAGTTCATTTGAGTTCAATTTAGTGAGTTATGAAATTATTAAGCTTAAAGGGTAAAGTGGTAATTAAAATTTTAACCCTTAATTAAAACTTTAGGTTTAATAAAAAAATTAACAAGTAAAATATTTGATCCTAATCTGATTTGGATGATTGAAATTTAAATAATTAAAGGGTAGAAACCCATTAAACAATTTAAAATGATTAAACCTTAATTAAATAATTGATTAAATTTGGGAAGAATAATAAAATTGGAATTATTAAAATAGGGATATTATTAGGAAGAGATTTATTCTTTAATTTAAAAAAAATCCCTAAATTAATTATCTCATTAATATTCAATTCTTAATTAAAATGATAACTCAAATTCAAAACATTAAAAGACTTAATCATTAAACTAAAATTAAATTATTAAACTCTTTTAAAATTTCAATTAAAATTAAAAAATAAAATTAAATTAAAAATTAAATTAAATTAAGTAAATTAAATTGAATTAAATTAAATTAAATTAAATTAAAATTAAAAGTTGAATTAAATTAAAGATTAAATTAAATTAAATAAAATAAAAAAATTAAATTAAATTAATTAAATTAAATTAAATTAAATTAAATTAAATTAAATTAAATTAAATTAAATTAAATTAAATCAAATTAAATTAAAATTAAATCAAATCAAATTAATTTAATGTAACATCAAATCAAACTAAATTAAGTTAAACCAAATTAAATTGAATTAAATTAAATTAAAACTCAATTAAATTAAATTAAATTAAATTAAGTTGAATTAAATATAACATCACCTAAGACATAAAGAAATTAAACATAAAACAACTTGAATACTATCCCAAATTTAAACCCTTTAATTGAAATTAAGCTAGATCACAAACCATTTGAATACCAATTTACCCTCGAAAGCTTTAGTTATCATAACTCCTAAACAGAATATTAAATGAAATGTTACTTCATTTATAGGATATTCAAATGTCCTAGTTCACTGAGCAAGATAACAAAACTTGAATCCCTGGACGATTAATTCATTTATATAATTAAATTCATTTGGACTTAAAACAATCCTAGAAATATTGAAACGATGTTTAAGATTATTCTTAAGCACTTCCTCAATATGATAGGACATTTATAAGAACAATTAGACTTAATTGTTCTTTGATGAAGAAAATCGTCTTCAAACAAAAACACAAAGAACCTAGACGTCATAGGAAATGACTAGCTATAGGATTAGGAATTTGGTAGAAAACCATAACCCTTCCCTTAGCTTTACCTAGGAACTTGCTTAAATATTCTAATTGTGTTTTAAGTGCAGCTTGGGATGACGGGAAGACCCTCCGAGTACGCTTTTATTTTATTGCAATTTACTTTCTTGCAATTTACATTATTGCAATTTCATTAATCGCATCGCACTTACTTTTCTTGCATGATAAACAACTCGTTGCATGAAAACTCACACCTTTAGGATAGCCCCTAAAACTGAAACCAAAACTAAATTAAAAGTCATTGCAAGATAAAATTCACCGCCACAACAGTTCAAAATATAAAACAACTCAAAATTTAATCACAAACAGAACACAAAACTACAATTACAACTAAATTAAAACGTCATGTTGGATGATCGGGAATACCTCGGATGATGTAACCTACGTGTTGCTAACGGGATTTCCCACGGTCTAAATGAAAGTGTGGAACTCATTCAGTTGAGTTTAGCAAATTCATCTGGACTAAGTGAATCCGATAAAAATAATGATGCCGGAAGGATGGAACCGCGGGATCTTAACCGGTGTCGTTATAATCAACTTTAAGATTTGTTTTAATTAAAATATTGAAAACACTTGGAAATTAAGATTTTCTCTAAACCAAAACACTTTTCTCATCCCCCGATTTATGACTTCTAAAACTAAACCTCTGCGACAACAAGGAGCTCGGAGCATGGTGGGCAAGACGGCCATCGTCATCAGCGAAAACCCGAATCTACTTCAGCAAAACTTTCCTAGAATTAAATAACAAACCCATAGGACTTCGAGGTAGTTTGCCTAGTGCAACATAAATCCTCAACTCTTCGTTGGGCATTTGCATTGCAAATTAAGCCTAACCGGTCTTAGGATTCCGAGGTAGTCGTCTAATACGACATAAACCCTCACATCTTCGAGGCTATTTGTATGATTCTATCATATAAATATAAGTCCTAATTAATTAAAATTGACAAGATCAAAACATTAAAATAAATATTAGGACTTTCCTAAACTCAAGCCAAACAATAGGATAGTCGGGAAATTACCGAAGTTCGCTTCGAATCTGTGATTTCTCCTACTTTTCTTCCTTTGAATTCCCAAAACAAAATGTTCCAATTTTGATCCATTCCCTATTGAAATTCCAAACTTCAATCCTTTGAGAACTTAAACTTTGAAATTCTTGAGAGCAGAATTATTGATTATTATCAAGAGTTTTCTTAGGTGATTCCCGTCACTTAAGATGTAATTAACTATAGGGGCTTGCCCTTATAGGGAATTTAAAGAACCCAGGTAATATAAACCCTGTTTAATGCTTTCATATTAAGCAGGGGAATTTGTCGGCTTATAAAATTGGTTCGCGGACCAAACGGATGTCACAAATCTTCTAGTTTATTTAATCGAGCCCCACCGTCAAGCAACGGTGTCTATCCCTAGGGATAGATACACGGCTTGTGGTGCGGAGCTCGTTTATATAAACTATTTGGGATGTGAGATCGGTTTAATCTCATATCTTAAAACCTTCAAATTTAAAATTATTTTCAAAATCAAACACTACTTTTCAAAATTATTTATTTAAATTAAATTAAAAATTCGCCGCACAATTTCTGTTAGGCGACCCCCTTTTCAAAATAAAACACACAACCTAAAAAAAATAATGCTGACACATACTTCGATGGAGAAACTTAAGCATGAAGTGTGAATCACAGCTTCAAGAATAACATGTAGTCGGTATCCTACTTAAAAGTATCCATGGCCCGATAGCACTTCTCCTTAAAGGATTTACAATCAAAACTTTCGAGAAGTTGCTTAGCAAGGCCGGGAGCTTGCAAGAAGAGGCAAAGAAGTTAAGTTTCGTAGACAAGACTGATAAGCAGAAGCCTATGAAAATATTTGAAAAGAAATCTGGAATCGTCACGGCAGTAGACAAGGTCAAGCGATCGGTTCGGATACGATCGGAGCGGACACAGACCTAGTTATCAACCACCACAACGGACTTATCGACGAACCTCAAGCAAGGCTATCAGCAACCTCAGCAAGGCTATCAGCAACCTCGTCCGAGCTATCAGTCGCCTCAGCATTATGAACAACCGCCTCGTTCATCGCGTACCTTAAGAGAACTTCTAAATAAAGAATATCCATTCAAAACTGAAGCAGTAGCGAAGATGTTCTGCAGCTTAATGAAGACACCGGATTTTCAGCTACCATAGCCCAAGAAGCCGGAGGAAGTCAATAAGAAAGATCATCTGAACTATTTCCCTAACCACCAGATGCTCAGACACAAGATAGAGGATTGCATCACTTTCAAGAGTTGGCTTGATGACAATCTCCGAAAAGGGAACATAACTATCCCAAAGGAATACATGAAGGAAACAGGAAAGGAGGTTCCGTGAACGTTATTTCAACGAACCTATTATTTTGATAGACCCTTACACGATCGATGATGGATGGAGTACCGTCTGGACAAAGTCATCAAAGAAAATTTTGGACCACATCCAAACCGCTTCGGTACACGCTTCAACTCAAAGTTTGAAACATGTCGAGCCGGCACAATCACTTGCGATTGAAGAACCGCCCCAGTAGGAGGAGAAGATCGTGGAAGAAAAGAAGACCGAGGCTCCGAAGGGTAGACTAGGGGATGCTTATCTTAGGATGGTTATTTCCGATTCAGGGGAGAAACCCCTCAAGCTCCTGACTCTGTATGATTATCTGCTCGCCCCGGTGGGATCTTATAATGATAAGGGTTATGGCATTGTCTACGTTTTGACTGTTTCTAACGATTACGTAACTAGCGACAATCGGCTTAATCCAGATCTCGATTCCAAAACAAATAAGGATTCTGAAATCATACATAACCTTGATGACCATGACAAAGTAGATGTTCACAAAGGAGGCTACGAAAGCTCGACAAGCAACGATTCCATTTATGAATTCCGAGGGGCTCCGATCACAATAGAATTAGAACCATCAGACACCGAAGCGACTTCAGAAGAGCCAGTTGCTCCGATTCAAAAGGAAACACTAAATTCAGAAGAAATAACTGAAGTAAATTTAAGAAGTGGAAAAGTTCTACCCTCGAGAATGGGTTCAAAGGATAAAGGAAAGCAGGTGGTTGCTCAGGAAGAGCCAACCCCAATAAAGAAACTGCTCATTCAGGAAGAAACCGTGGAACATGGTAATAAAGTAGACTACAACGTGCTAGCCCATCTTAGGAAGCTACCAGCCAAACTAAGCATATACGACGCTCTGATCCTGTCAAAGGAGATGAGAGAGGTTCTGATCAAGGCTTTACTTGATCCAGAGATTTGATTAGCCCAAATGGCCGGTAATTCCTTCGATGAGGTTTGCTCGTTAAAAGAACAGCGAGGTGTTACCTTCACAGACAATGATCTATTATTGGGAACAGCAGATCACAACCGACTGTTATACATTTTAATCACTATTGGAAAGTTTACGCTCTCCAGAGTGTTGGTTGATCCGGGAGCATCAATCAACATAATGAATCTTCGGATGCTAGCATATTTAGAAATTGATGCTCGCGAGCTTGAAGTAGACAAGATGCTATTAAGAGGCTTCAATCAAAAAGGAGAAAGAGCTCTTGGATCGATAACATTACTAATGAAGACTGGTGATTTAGCAAAGACAACCGGAAAATTCCACATAATTGATTCTGAAACATCGTTCAACGCCCTACTGGGTCGACCGTGGATCCATGAAAATCAGATGGTACCGTCGTCTCTGCACCAATGCATAAAGTATTACGAAGGAGGTGAACAGTGTATCAAAGGTAACTTGCAACCATTCTCCGTGCATGAAATTGGAATTCATGAAGAAGCGGCCTACTATGTGCCCCCGAAGAAAACAATATTTTCCAGAAATACCATACCAAACGAGGTAAAAGAAATTCAAGATGATGAAGAACCCAAAGTTGTAGTCCAACAGTTACTCACCACTCCTTTACGGCGAGATGGTGAAGATTTCTCCAGGACTCGCACCCGAGGTCGAGGCCGGGGACGAGGACGTGGAAGAAATGTTGGAACAAGTTGGACAGAAGAAACCGGTCATCGATGTTGATTGGGAGAACAGTTCTGAAGAAGAAGAAGAAATTAAGAAAGAAGCAGCGATAATAAGTCAGAAGAAACCACAGCTTAAGATCTCTCTCGAAGATGAAAAGAATGAAGAATACAAATCAATGTACGAGAAGATTAACCATTATGTACATACTATGACCCTGACCCCGATCCGTTCTAATAAGATCGAGTGTATGGTGGTCAAGGAAGTGAATGGCGGTGGTACTAAGCCAATCAAGTTTTACCGTGTTGCTTCTTCTTCCAATAATGAAAAAGATCTACAATTTGAAGATGTTACTTCTTTCGAATTAATGAATTACCTTTTAAGTGGTACTCTCCCTGTGTTCAAAATTTAATTCAATTTGGTGTCTTACCTCGATAATGGATAAAAGACTGATCACAACACTTTGAAAAATTATGGAATAATGCCGGTCGGCCTCCCAATTCAAAACATGGTCTCGGATTCGACGCAGTAGGATCAGTTGATGATACAGGATTTTGCTTGATTGTCACTTGCGAACCTAATGAAGACTGCTTGGAAGCTTCAGAAGAACTCGAAGATCTACCAATAAGAGACTCTCCACCAGAATTCGAAGAAGAAATCAAATCTATAATAGACGAGTTAATGAAAGTTAACTTAGGTACTAGCGAAGAGCCTAGGCCGACCTTTGTTAGCTCCTTACTCAATTTAAAAGATTCTGAAGAAATAATCAAGCTACTAATGGAATTCAAGGACTGTTTTGCTTGGAGTTACGACGAAATTCCAGGATTAGCTCCAGAAGTTGCAGTTCACAAGTTAGGAGTAGATCCTACTTCCGTTTCAGTCAGACAAGCTTCCAGAAGAATGCGTCTAGAAATTGAGCAACAAGTAATAGCTGGAGTTAAGAAGCTAATAGACGCTAAATTTGTCCGTGAAGAACAATACCCTACTTGGCTAGCCAATGTGGTACTAGTCAGGAAGAAGAATGGACAAATCAGAATCTACGTAGACTTCAGAGATTTAAATAAAGCATATCTGAATGATGAATTTCCACTACCAATCCCAGAACTGATGATCGACATTGCTTAAACACATGAAATCTTCTCTTTCATGGATGGATCATCAGGATACAACCAGATAAAGATGGCACCAGAAGATGTAAAGCTCACGACATTCAAAATGCCGATCGGAGTGTATTGCTACACATTAATGCCATTCAGACTAAAGAACATAGGAGCAACATACCAAAGAGCGATGACGAAGATTTTTGATGATCTCATTCACAACCAAGTCGAGTTCTATGTGGATGATGTGGTAATTAAAAGAAAACTGAAGGAAGATCACCTGTATGATTTGAGAATTGTTTTCGAGCGACTAAGACAATTTAACCTTAAGATGAATCTCTTAAAATGCGCCTTCGGGGTCACCTCTGGGAAATTCATAGGATTTGTTGTCCGACATCGCGTGATTGAAATCGATCCAGAAAAGATTAAAGCTATTTTAGAAATGCCTCCTCCTAAAACTTTGAAACAACAACGATCCTTTCAAGGGAAGTTGGCATATCTTCGATGCTTTATCTCGAACTTGTCAGGCAAGTGTCAGCCCTTCTCGGCTTTAGTTAAAAAGGACGCCAAATTCATTTGGGATGAGAGATGCCAGCGGGCTTTCAAGGACATTAAACAATATTTAATGACACCTCTTGTCTTAGCAGCCCAAGTCTCAGGTAGACCATTGATACTTTATACAACGGCTCTAGACGACTCCCTTGGAGCTCTACTAGCCCAGGTCAATGATGAGGGAAAAGAAAATTCTCTCTACTACTTAAGCCGTCGTCTAATCCCGACGGAAGTAAAGTATCCTCCGATTGAGAAGCATTGTTTGGCCCTGATCTTCGCCGCTCAAAAGCTCAGGCATTACATGCTTTCTCATAAAGTCAACCTTATTTCGAGAGTTAATCCGTTGCAATACTTGATGACCCGACCGACGATTTCTGGCAGACTTGTCAGGTGGTCGATGACACTATTGCAATTCGACATAACTTTCGTTCCTCTTCGCACCGTAAAGGGACAAGTCCTAGCTGACTTCCTCGCAGCACACCCTTTACCGGCAGATTTGCCTCTCAACGACGATTTGCCTGATGAGCAGATAATGAGCCTAGAAGACCCTAATGATCGACGTTGGGAACTATACTTCGATGGTGCATCCTCAGCACAGAAGAACAAAGAATCGCAAATGATAGTGCCCGGTAAGGCAGGAATCGGACTAATCTTTATAACACCGGAGCGGGGAATGTTAAGATACTCCTACCACTTAATAGAACCGTGTACAAACAACGAGGCAGAATACGAAGCCCTTATAACAGGACTGAAATTAACCATTTACATGGGAATAACGGACATCAACATCTATGGAGATTCTCAGTTGATCAATCAACAAGTCGTCGAAAAGTACAAAATTCTAAAACCAAGACTCGAACAGTACTTTCGGTACGCCATGAAACTGTTGGAGCAAATTTCAAATGTAACAATCTACAAGATTCCTAGAAAAGAAAATACTCTCGCCGATGTGCTAGGCCCCCTTGCAAAGGAATTTTCCTGCTTGTAGGATGAGTCAGTTGAAGTGTCAGTTCAAGGATGACAGGTCCTATCACAGCTTGACATGGATACAATACACAAATCAATAGAAAAAGCAAAAGAAACAATTGCAGCAGTGACAGAAAATACAGAAGATTGGCGGTAGCCATTAATAGACTACTTGCAGACAGGAAACCTGCCTGACGATAAGTCATTAGCCCATCAAATCAAGAAAAGAACTCTATCTTACACATTAATAAACAATACATTATACAGAAGGTCTTTTAATAAGATGTAGCTAAGATGCCTGAGCAGGTCTGAGGCTCGTGAAGTCGTTAAAGAAGTACATTCAGGATTTTGTGGCACTCATCAATCGGGTCCGAAAATGAAAATAAAGATTAAAAGACTAGGGTACTACTGGCCCTCAATGATGACCGACTGTATGAAAGTTTCCAAAAGCTGTCACCAGTGCCAAGTGCATGGAGTGGTTCTACATCAACCTCCAAATGTGCTACATCCGACAATCGCGTCGTGGCCATTCGAGTGTTGGGGCACAGATATAGTGGGTCTGATAGAACCACCTTCTTCAAGAGGACATCGCTTCATTCTAGCAGCTACAGACTACTTTCTAAATGGGCAGAAGCTATACCACTTAGAGAAGTGAAGGCACACCATGTGCTACAGTTTTTCAAGAACCAAGTTGTCTACTATTTTTGGGTACCGTGTAGAATCATTTCAGATAATGGGTCTGCATTCAAAAGTATAAAGATCAACAATTTTGTCAGAAGACACGGGATCGATTGGCGATACTCAACGATCTACTACCCAAGAGCAAACGGCTTGGCCGAGGCTTTTAATAAAACTCTCGTTCAAATTTTAAAGAAAGCTTTGGACGACAACAAGAGAAATTGGCATGAGAAGTTGTTAGAAGCCTTATAGGCCTACAGGACGACTTTTAGGACTCCTACTCAGTCTTCGCCTTACGCTTTAGTGTACGGGTCCGAGGTCGTCTTGCCCCTCGAAGTTCAGCTTCCGTCACTCCGAATTGTAGTTGCAGAAAAGATCACTACAGAAGAAAATGCCAGACTACGACTAGAAGAGCTGGAAAGCCTGGAAGGGAAAAGACTTTCCGCGCAATAGAATTTGGAACTGTATCAAGCCAAGATGATCCAGGCCCATGATAAACTGGTCCATCCCAGGACATTCGAAGTCGGTAACTTAGTTCTTGTTCTCAGAAGACCTATTCTTGTACACCGCAAGATAGATGGTAAATTTGAACCAACATGGGAAGGGCTGTTCGTCGTCGAGACAGTCTACTCAGGAGGTTCCTACCAACTGGTGAATTGTCGTGGAGAATGACCTATGCTTCTGATCAATGGACGGTATTTAAAGAAGTATTACGCAACCTGATGTTTCGAAGGGTGGCCTCTAAGATAGAATCTTATCCCTATAAACACGGGTGAAGTAATTACTTTGTGACTGGGTCCGAACCTAAAACAAAATAAAATGGATGATAAAAAAAATCTCATCAACAAAAATGTTAAAAAAAAACATGGGAAATCATAATAATAAAATGCGAATCTTTCCTTTTAAATCCATTCATTCTTGATATTTCCTCATCTCTTCTTCCTTCCTTTAAATTTAAAAGAAGTGAATAAGATTTTTTTTCAAGTGTTTTTCTTATTGTTCTTGTTCTTAGTAGAGCCCCTAATCTTTTCCTTGTTTTTTCGCAGGGAAATGTCGAACTGGCGGTTGGTTCTAAACTTTAGAAATGGCGTGAGTCTAGCACTTGATGAAATGAGAGTGAGGGATGGAGCAGTGATAGAGATTGACTCGAACTTCACACCAACCGTCTTACAATACGAAGAAAATGATTGGATCTCAGTTGATCGAGAAGAACTTCACAGCCAGACAGTGATGAGAATGGGTGGCCAGAGCCACCAATCCAGCAACAAGAAAAGAAAAACAAACGCCGCACATGGAACCGAAGAAGATAAGAAAATTAAGTCCATGGTTGCCACAACAGAGGGTAGCCTTGTCAGCGCCGCGCCCGCAGAAAATCAAGGGGTAAGGAGAGCTACTCTCTCTGCTACCCAGCGTAGAAATAAGAATCGTCGCATTCGCAAATTGTTGACCAAGTTAGCAGAAGATCAACATGAACAAATAGTGGATACAGTTAATACAAATGCTCCAAGGAGACCGGTTCGTCAAGAACCAGAAAGAAGAAATTTAATTCCAAGAAGGACGGAACAGATAAAAGAAATACCAAGAAAAGCATAAATAGAGTCGGTACCTCGACGCCGAGCATATGTACCAGATCCGAAGAGTCTTGTTGTGAGAGCAACCCCGGAGGATGTCCCTAAGGAGACTATCCCCGAGGAGCTGAGACATGCAGAAGAATGTGCTGGGGTTGAGCCATTCATCCCGCAGTATGTTACTAGACACCGAGGACTTTAAAAATCTCGGAATATGAGCTGGAGAAAATGCAATTAGTTGAGAAGAAAACCTTTGAATACTTTGAAAGAATTGGAAACAAGAGGGTCAACATCTTGGAAGGCCTCGAGCTACATACAAATGTTTTCTCAGATTATGAGCAACAACAAATTGTGGACTGCATCCTGGAATTGCAGAAAATGGGTTGAGCTGGCCGCCTGAGAGAAAAGACATATTCAGAACCGCAAACATGGATGCCGGGGAAAGGAAGAGTTACAATCCAATGCAGATGTTGCTACAATTTTTCCATAGACAGAAAATGAAATCCACCAGGGGTACTCCGTCGCAGTGAGGTAGATCCAATGCCAAGAGTCATCAAGAGAATGGTGAAAAGGATGATAACATGGAGGGTACTGCCTGCAGATTGCATACCCAACAGCTGCATTATCAATATCTACATGGAAGGCGACTGCATACCTTCGCATATAGACCATCATGACTTTGTTAGACCCTTCTGCACAGTGTCATTCCTTAGCCAGTGCAACATCATGTTCGGATCTGTCCTCCGGATTGCAGGCCCAGGTGAGTTTCGAGGGCTGGTGGAGATACCACTACCGGTAGGTTCCGTCCTGGTGTTAAAAGGAAACGGAGCAGACGTTGTGAAGCATTGTATTCCAGGAGTGCAGGTGGAGCGGATCTCAGTTACTTTTAGAAGAATGGACGACAGAAAAAATGCCTTACCACTTTCAGCCAGATCTAGAATTGGAGAGTCTCCGACCCTACGAGCTGTGAGTTACATGGGAAATAGCACACCTCCAATGCACATCCATGCGGCACTCCTGCCAAGGGTGGATTGGAAGGTGATGTTATTACCCATGTTTCTTACTATTCAAACATGGATTTTTAACAGACGCTTTTGGATGGATCAACAAGAATCTTACACAATCCATTTTGGATTTACATAGATTGTATGAGACATAAGATTTCTGAGGAAAATGTCATCAGGACTAGATCAAGTTTTATGATGTACTTTCAGCAAATTGGAATGAAAATGACTACGTCATATTTCGCCTTCATATTTTTTTGTGCAAATTGATTGGGAAATGCCATTAGAGTTAAATAAACTTTGAACGAAGAACAGAAAAGAAAAGAAAATAAATGAGAATTTTTCTTAAAAAAAAATTTGAATATTAAAATGAACTTCAAAATTCATATGAACATTAAATAAACAACAAAAAAAATGGGATCGTTAAAGGACAAACAAAACGAATCTAAATCTCAAATTGAATTCCGATCTGAATCCTCTGATTCGAACCTTTCAATTCTTCTCTCAATCGAAATCCGTTTAAAACTCTTTTGAAATTTGAATATTTTCCTCGACTTATTGCTAAGTCAAGTCTTTTCAGCTTGGTACACTTACCAGCTCCTTTCAATTCTCTTTCTTCTTTGTCTTAGAGGATCGACTAGTTCTATTGACACGGAGCCACGAACTATGTTCGATTTGGTTCTGATGGCATGCGACTCGGTCCCTCTTCATACAGATAAATCTTCGAGGCTAGAGCCTAACTTCTAGTCCTCTTCAAATTTCTGAGACTGGTACCTAAATTCCAGCTCTCTTCCCTCGACATCAGTACCTAAATTCTGATTCTCATCCTTTGTGAGGTCGGTACCTAAATTTCGACTCTAATTCGAGATCGATACCTAAATTTCGATTCTCTTTCGAATTGATACCCAAATTTCAATTCTAAATTCCGAGACTGGTACCTAAATTCCAGTCCTCTTCCTTCGAGGTCGGTACCTAAATTCCGACTCTCATTCGAGATCGATACCTAAATTTTGATTCTCTTTCGAATTGATACCTAAATTTCAATTTTAAATTCCGAGACTGGTACCTAAATTCCAATTCTCTTCCTTCGAGGTCGGTACCTAAATTCCTACTGTCATTTGAGATCGATACCTAAATTTCGATTCTCTTTTGAATTGATTCCTAAATTTCAATTCTAAATTCCAAGACTGGTACCTAAATTCCAGTTCTCTTCCTTCAAGGTCGGTACCTAAATTCCGACTCTCATTTAAGATCGATACCTAAATATCGATTCTCTTTTGAATTGATACCTAAATTTCAATTCTAAATTCCAAGACTGGTACCTAAATTTCAGTCCTCTTCCTTCGAGGTCAGTACCTAAATTCCGACTCTCATCCGAGATCGATAACTAAATTTCGATTATCTTTTGAATTGATACCTAAATTTCAATTCTAAATTCCGAGACTGGTAGCTAAATTACAGTTCTCTTCCTTCGAGGTCGGTACCTAAATTCTGATTCTCATTTGAGAACGATACCTAAATTTCGATTCTCTTTTGAATTGATACCTAAATTTTAATTCTAACTTCCGAGACTGGTACCTAAATTTCAGTTCTCTTCCTTCAAGGTCGGTACCTAAATTTCGACTCTCATTCGAGATCGATACCTAAATTTCGATTCTCTTTCGAATTGATACCTAAATTTCAATTCTAAATTTCCAAGACTGGTATCTAAATTCCAGTTCTCTTCCTTCGAGGTCGGTACCTAAATTCCGACTCTCATCCGAGATCGATATCTAAATTTCGATTCTCTTTCAGGTTTGATACTTAAATTTCAAATCTTACACTCTCGAGATCAGTACCTAAATTCTGACTCTCATCCTTTGTGAGGTCGGTACCTAAATTCTGACTCTCATTTCGAGGTCAGTACTTAAATTTTGACTCTCATCCTTTTCAATTGACCTAAATTTTGACTCTCATTTCGAGGTCAGTACCTAAATTTTGACTCTCATTTCGAGGTTGGTACCTAAACTCCAATTTTGACTCTCATTTTTATGAGGTCTTTTTCTCCTCTCTTTAGTACTTAGGATCTAGCCTTAGGCTTTTCCTTTGACAAATCTTAGAGGACTAGAAATGGAACTCACCATTTAGAAATTCAAACTACTTCTTAACTCCCTGCAAACCCCACAAGCTCGATTGTAGACCCTAAGCACCTAGAGGGTTGAAATTAAATGTGGAGGTTTAAAGGATGAGTTCCCTATAAGGACTTCTTGGCCTTAGGAATACCCTGGGTGGCCTGGTCTGGTGAGGATTGACTTGCACATACACTACACTCTCACACACATTCCAAGTCCTAAAACCAAACTCTCACCCAACTTGACTTTCTGACTCATGTAGGAAATTCATATGGATGGTCCTTAACCCCTAAGCCCCTGGCTAAGAGGGTTAGGAACAACATAGTGAATGCCTCAAATGAGTCCTCTCATGGCTCATATGGGCTTAATATGGCTTCATGGCTCAACCAAAGTGATTCCATTTTGCTCAAATTTGATCAATCTTCATTTTTCCAAAATTTCAATTTTTGACCCCGGGGCCCTACACCTACTAAACCTACCAAAAGCCCTTGAAACTACCCAAAATTTACAAAATCACTTAAATTACCCAAAATTCCTCAAAATCATTCCTAAAGATTCCCCCCACTCAAATTGATCATCCATAGCCAAAAATACCAAAAATTCCAAAAGTACCCCCGAATACCCTCTAAATACCCAAAATGCTTTTCTTAGCCCAAAAATCCAAAAATTCATAAAATTCCTAAAAAATTTGATAAAATCCTAAATATTCTAAATTTCATTTTGTTCAGCTACACAATGGGCCAATTTTGCCAATTTACCCCATGTTTTACCAAAACCCCCAATTTAACCCATTTTAAACCCAAGTGAACCCAATGTCAAACCAAACCACCCCAATTGACCTCAAATTTGGTCCTATTCAATTCTAATCTTCAAATAAACATCCCCAATATCAATTTAGACCAAATCCAAGTCCAATTTGATTGACATTGGAGCCCAATTTCAATTTGAAGCCTAAGGCCTAATTTTGGCCGATGATCTAAACCTAGCTCAAACCCATCCAATTCAACTCCAATTGGCCCCAAATATTTTCTAAAGCCTTCCTAACATACCCATAAACAAAACACTAACTTGATTTGCCCAAAATTTGAAGCTAAACTCCACCCAAACCTAACCCAAAACCAAAATCCCTTAAATTGACCTAAGCCAAAACATAACCCAAATGGGCCCAAATCCCAAAATTAGAGCCCAATCAAAGTTGGAAACTTTTTGTGACACTCCCATGAACATTTCTTAACATTAATTTTACATCAAATCCAACTTTAGCCCAACCTTAACCCAAGTAAGCCCAATTTGGCCCACCTTGGCCTCTTTACCAAAAGACCCCACATTAAACCCAATTCAATTCAAAAGCACTTTAAACTTGTTCCAAGCCATTCATGACACATACCTAAACCAATTGCAACATTTATTTGGCAAGATTCTTCACAAAATTTCCATCCACCAATTTATTTTCAAACCTAAAGGCCCACTTTCTTAAACCATTCTAAAAGCCCACTTCCACCAAATCCAAAAGCCCAAAAATTCATCCAAAGCCCACATGACATTTCTCTACATCATGCATTCAATTAAAATCATCCCTAAGTCCTAAACCAATGATAAAATAATTCCAAATGAAGCTTCATCCAAATTTCCACCAAAATATCCAAAATCCTTAAAATCCATTTTTATGAAATTGACCAAACTTTTTCCAAGCTAAATGTGAGCCATTGAGCCATGTACAAGCCACATGGAAGCCATGGAAGCCACTTTCCACCTCACTAAGCCATTAATGGCAAGAAGTGGGGACCCTTTCCTAATCTTTCATTAAACATTTTTAACCATACTCATGTCACACTCTAAAACATGCTTAGCCACCTCACCTTGGATGGAGACTTCACCACCCCTTTAAAGCTGACCTAAATGATTCCCTCAGCTCAAAAACAGGTCTTGGGGAGGTGTACCAAGCCTATTTCCATGGATTGACCAAACCAAGCTCAAAATACACTCTCCCCCATTCAATTTTAATCAAGCTTTTTACACATGTCAAACTCTAATTGACTTCACCAAATTCAACCCCTGACCCCACTGAGTCAGATGGTGACCCATGCCTGGCAGGCCAGCCACCACAGCCACCGGAAAACACCATCCATGTGAGCTAAAAAATTCAATTCTCCCTTGCTAAGCTGTCCCAACCCTAATGGACACCAGAGCTCTTCTACTCCTCCCCTGAGCAGCTGATTTCAGCCTCCAATTGCCCCCGAGAAGCCCTCCAGCAATGTCTATTTAAATCCACCACCCTCTCGGCCAAAAGAAGAGAAGAACCAGACCTTAAGGAAACTCTACCAAAATTGCTCCAGGACCTTCTCCTAACCTAGAGCAGTTGATCCCCAGTGTTCCTTTGCCCTAATCCCCATTAACAAAGCTCAATTTCTGAGTTGAAAATCCACCCAAAAAATAGGAAACTTCACCACAATGAGCCAATCTCCAAATTGATTGGTCCTACACCTTCCCTAGACCAAGAGAAGTTCCCCAGCAAAAGCCCCCTCACCAGGCCAACCATTGCTTCCAGCCTCCAAGCTTTGTGATCGACCTTGGTCACTTTCATACCTAGACAATTCCCCGCAGCCAAAGACTTCATCTGGAGCTTGCCTGGACTCAATCGAAGGTGACACAACTCTCAGATCGAAGCTTCACTTCTCCGAGCAATGATATGACGGTCACGGGTGCACACCAGTCATAGACGATGACTGGGAGCCATTGGATCGCGCGTGTATCGAGTGGACGGTTCAGATTGCTCCGGACCAGGGAATGTTACATGAACCGCGGGCCCCTAGAGCACTGAGTTAGATGGCGGCGTAGAATGGGAATGCACCGCGTGGGCTTTCAGAGCTGCCGATGTTGCGCTGGCGCCGAGTCAGATATAGAGTAATTTTGAATTATTTAAATGCCTAGAACTTCAAAAATTCATATCTTTGCATAGAAAAATCACAAAAATAAAATAAAAATATCCTCTTGCTCAGTGAACAGAGGAGAATAATGTGGAAAAGAAATCAAGTTAATTGGATGAGTATTTTATTTTTAATAATTTATTTACTATTTTTAGTATTTTGATTCTTCATTTGCATAGACAATTCACCATGGCATGAGACCATAGGGCTTTTGAAGCCTCTGATCTTGGGAACATTCCCTGAAATTTTCAAGGTCAGAGGCCATCTCTGTGAAAAGGTATTGAATTTTCAATTTCATGTCACTATTTTAGGTATTTTAATTCCAATAATTAACATGTTGTAAAATAAATTCTAAGAAAATTTGGTGATATTACTTAGGAACAGAGGACCCTATGAAAAATATATTTTGAGTTAATTCATTCATAATAACCTTAATTGGCCTAAACCCCTAAAATTGAGTTTGAATTAATTAGGGTTAACTACACATCAAATTAACTTGAAAATAATTCTCCACTGATCTTTAGGATCAGAGGAACCTCACATAAAAATTTGAAATCAATTGGACTTGATTAACCCTACCAAATGGGTTGATTAAGCCTCATAAGCAAAATGGAACTTTAAAAATTCATAACTCAAAAAATACTTTTCAAAAATTCACAAAAATGGTTTTGGGGCTTCTCTGAGATCAGAGGAGTTCAGAAAAATTAAAATTGGAATTTGCTAAAAAAGTTGATTTTTCACAATATTTTAATATTTTAATAATTAAAAAATAATAAAAATCATAAAAATATTAAAAATCTTAAAAATGTCACATTTTGATTCCTAATCACTCAGGAATAAACCAAATATTTTTCCTAAGTCCCTAGGGTAAGATATTGAATTTTAAAGACTTAATGTAATTTTTAATATTAAAAAATGAGTTTTCAACCCTCTTCACTAAAATAATTCGAATAAATAGGGTTGATTTATAATAAATGGAACTATAAAATGAGTTTTTCAAGATGTTTCTCTGGACTCCTTGAGGTTAGAGAAATTTATGAAAAATATAAAATCCATTTTTCAACTTTAATTTTATTTTATAATTAATTAATACTCTAAACTCAAAATAATTATAATAAATAAAATATAATTCAAAGAATCACCAAAATTGGTCCAAGTGGTCCTCTAGTAATTAGGAACAACCCATAATTTTCTTAAGAATAGCAACTTTTCCTTGGTCATGTTGTTGAATTTTCTTTGATAACCCTTATTTTCTACTAAAAATAATTATATAAATAAATTAAATTCAGAAAAATCACATTTTCTCCTCTAATGTCTTAATTGACATGTGAGTGAAGTGACATAAAAATTTCAAATTCATTTGAGCTCAATTTAGTGAGTTATGAAATAAATAAGCTTAAAAGGGCATAAAGGTAATTAAAAATTTTAACCCTTAATTAAAACTTTAGGTTTAATCAAAATGGGGAGGTAAAATATTTGATCTTAATTTTCTCTTGGATGATTGAAACTTAGGGAAATTAAGGGGTAGAAACCCATTGAACATTTTGAAAATATCAAAAATGAAACTTTAATTAATTAAATGATTTAGATTTTGGAAAGAATATATTTAAATTTGGATTATTAAAATAGCGATATTATTAAGAGGACATTTATTCTTTAATTTAAAAAATCTCTAAATAAGTCACTTTAACAACATTTAATTCTTAATTAAAAATTAAAATAATAATCCAAATTAACAATTAAAACTAAAATTAAAACTAAAATTAAAACTAAAATTAAATTAAAATAAATTAAAATAAAATTAAATTAAAAATTAAATAAATTTAAATTAAATTAAATTAAAATTAAATTAAATTAAATTAAATTAAATTGAAATTTAATTTAATTAAATTAAATTAAAATTAAATTAAAATTAAATTAAAATTAAACTAAAATTAAATTAAATTAAAAATTAAATAAATTTAAATTTAAATTAAATTAAAATTAAATTAAAATTAAATTAAAATTAAATTAAATTAAAATCAAATTGAATTAAATTAAATTAAAAATCATTTAACAACAAACCTAAATGAAATCGTTAAGAATTAAATCTAAAATAATTTGAAAACTATTCCAAACTTAAAATTATTAATTAAAACCTCATAATTAAATTAAAACACTTTAAACCAGTAACTCAAACATTTAATTATGATTAAAATTCTCGATAAACCAACTTGCCCTTAAAGGCTTTAATTATTATAAATCTTAAATAAGAGTATTAAGTCAGATGTCACTTCATTCATCAGGAAATCAAATACCTAAGTTCACTGAGCAAGAAACAAAGTTTAACTAAACTCCTGGATGATTAATTCACCTGTGCAACTAAATTTACTTGGACTCAAAGTAATCCCAGAAATATTGAAAAGATGTTTAGGACTCGTCCTAAGCACTTCCTCAATATGACGGGGTGTTTTAAAAGAACAACCGAATTTAATTGTTCTTTGAATAAGAAAATCACCCTTATATCAAACCAAGAACCTAGAAGTCATAGACGATGACTAGTTATAGGATTAGGAATTTGGTAGACAACTAAAACCCTTTCCTTAGCTTTACCTAGGAATCTGTTGAAAAATTTAAATGCCTTAACATGTGTTTTAAGTGCAGCTTCGGATGACGGGAAGACCCTCCAGGTACGCTTTTATTTTATTGCAATTTACTTTATTGCAATTTACTTACATGCACTGTACTTTACTTTTCTTGCATGATAAATAAGACTGTTGCATGAAAACCAAAACCTATAGGATAGTCCCTGAACTGAAACCAAGACTAAATTAAAAGTCATTGCAAGATAAAATTCACCGCCACAACATTCCAAAATATAAAACAACTCAAAATTTAATCACAAATATAACGACAAAACTACAATTACAACTAAATTAAAACGTCTCGTTGAATGATCGGGAATACCTTGGATGATGTAACCCACGTGTTGCTAACGGTATTTCCCAAGGTCTAAATGAAAGTGTGGAATTCATTCAGTTGAGTTTAGCAAATTCATCTAGACTAAGTGAATTCAATGAAAATAACGGTGCCTGGATGACGGAACCGTGAGAACTTAATCAGTTTTGTTTAATTAACATTAAGATTTGTTTTAATTAAAACACTAAAAAACACTTGGATTTAAAGATTTTCTCTAAACCAAAACACTTCTCTTATCTCCTGATTTATGATTTCTAAAACTAAACCACTACAACAACAAGGAGCTCGAAGCATGGTGGGCAGCACGTCCATCGTCATCAACAAAACTTGAATCTACTTCATCAAAACTTTCCTTAGAATTAAATAACCAAGCCATAGGACTTCGAGGTAGTTTTCCTAGTGCAACATAAATCCTCAACTCTTCTTTAGGCATTTGCATGATCATGTCATGTAAATTAAGCCCTAACTGGTCTTAGGACTCCGAGGTAGTCGTTCGGTACGACATAAACCCTCACATCTTCGAGGCTATTTATATGATTATGTCATACAAATATAAGTCCTAATTAATTAAAATTGGCAGGATTGTAACATTAAATAAACTCCCAAAATTCAAGCTAAAAAAATAGGATAGTTGGGAAGTCACCGACACTTGTCTCGAATCCATTACATCCTCTACCTTTCATTCCTTTCGACTCCTGAAATTGACTGTTCCAAACTTGATCCATTCCCTATTGAAATCCTAAAATTCAATCCTTTGAAACCTTAAACTTTGAAATTCTTGAGAGTAATAACACTAATCATTATCGAGAGTTTCTTAAATGATTCACGTAATTTAAGATGTAATTAACTATATGGGCTTGCCATTATAGGGAACTTTAAGAACCTAGGTAATAGAAACCCTGTTTAATTTCTTTATATTAAATAGGGGAACTTGTCGGCTTATAAAATTGGTTCGCAGACCAAACGGATGTCACAAATCTTCAAGTTTATTTAACCGAGCCCCATCATCAAGTAGTGTGTTTATTTTTCAGGATAGATACACGGTTTATGATGTGATGCTCGTTTATATAAACTATTTAGGATGTGAGATCGGTTTGATTTCATATCTTAAAATTTTCAAAATTAAAATTATTTTCAAAATCAAATACTACTTTCTAATATATATATATATATATATATATATATATATATATATAAATTAAAATTAAAATTTAAATTTAGCCGACAATTTCTGTAGGCGACTCCTTTTTAAAATACAACACTCTCAACCTAAAAATATGCCGACAGAGATATTGTATTAGGGCATAAAATTTCAGAAAATGGCATGGAAGTAGACTCTGAAAAAATTCAAGTTATGGCTAAACTACCACCTCCTACTACAGTGCGAGGGGTAAGAAGTGTTCTTGGACATGCTGGTTTTTACAGGCGTTATATTAAAGATTTTTTCAAAATTACTAAACCTCTATGCCAACTTTTAGAAAATGACAAGAAATTTGAATTTACTGAAGATTGCTTGAATGCCTTTGAGTTATTAAAGGATAAACTAATCACAACACCTATAATAGTTTCACCTGACTGGGAGAAACCATTCGAATTAATGTGTGATGCTAGTGATTATGCTATTGGAGCTGTTCTTGGACAAAGATATGATAAGATTTTTAAAGTTATATACTACGCTAGTAGAACTCTTAACGATGTTTAAATTAACTATACAGTTACTGAAAAAGTGTTACTGGCTATTGTATATGCTATTGAAAAATTCAAATCATATTTAATTGGGACTAAATTTATTGTGCATATTGATCACTCTGCTATTAAATATCTGATGTAGAAGAAGGATACTAAACCAAGATTAATCAGATGGATACTTTTGATGCAAGAATTCGATTTTGTAATAATTGATAGAAAGGGAACTGAGAATCGAATTGCTGATTTATCGAGATTAGAATATCATGAATTATCTGACACCGACAATGAAATTATTGACAGTTTTCCTGATGAACAACTTTATAATATTAATGAGTGGAAAATATGTTGGTATACTAATATAGTTAATTATATTGTAAGTGATATTTTGCCCCCTATGCTAACACTGCAGCAACAAAAAAAATTCATTCATGATGCAAAAGCATATTTTTAGGATGAACCATATTTATATAAGCAATGTAAGGATCTTATTATTAGAAGATGTGTGCCTTATGAAGAAACTAAACTGATTATTCAAAAATGCCATGATTCTGAATTTGGAAATTTTAGGACTGACAAAACTTCGCATAAAATTTTACAATGTGGATTTTATTGGCCTACTCTCTTCAGAAATGTTTACAGATATATCAAAACTTGTGATAGGTGCCAACGAGTAGGTAATATATCTAGAAGAAATAAAATGCCTCTGAATTTTATGTTAGAAGTTGAGAACTTTGATGTTTGGGGATTAGATTTCATGGGACCATTTATTCCTTCATTTGGGAACTTATATATATTGATTGCAATTGATTATGTATCAAAGTGGATTGAAGCACAAGCTTTACCTCATTGTGATGCTAAAAGTGTTTCAAGACTCTTAATGAGAAATATTTTCACAATATACGGAATGCCAAGAGTGATTATCCCTGACGGAGGATCCCATTTCAGGAATAAATATATTCAGAGATCTGTAGAAAAGTATAATATTATTCATAGAATCTCTACTGCTTATCATTCTCAAACTAGTGGATTAGCTGAAGTTTCTAATCGAGAGATTAAACAAATTTTAGAAAAGACTGTAAATCCTAGTAGATTAGATTGGTCTACGAGACTGGATACTGCATTATGGGCATACAGGACTGCTTATAAAACTCATATTGGAATGACTCCTTACAGACTCATTTTTGGAAAGACTTGCCACTTACCAGTCGAATTGGAGCATAAAGCATAATTAGATTTTAAAGAAATCAATTATAATTTGAAAAATGCTGGTGAGAAGAGATTGTTATAAATGAATGAATTGGAAGAATTAAGAAATGAATCTTATGATAATGATAGAATTTATAAGGAGAAACTGAAGTTAAGGCATGATCGGAAGATTAACCAGAAGAACTTTGAACAGGGACAAGAAGTTTTTCTTTACAATACAAGGCTGAAGTTATTCCCTGGGAAATTGAAGTCTCATTGGTTAGGACCCATTACTCTGACTCAAGTTTATACTTACGGAGCAGTTGAAATTGAAGATCCAAAGACTGAGAATAGATTTAAAGTAAATAGACATAGATTAAAACCATATTTTGAGGGTAAAAGACCAAAATTTAAAGAGGTTTTAATGCTCATTCAACCTGAATAACACCTGAATAGGTCGGACTGATGACGTTAAACCATGCATTTTATGGGAGGCAACCCATAGTTATTTTTGTTTGTTGTTTATTTGTTTGAATTTATCATTAGTATGTGGTAGTATTGAATTCTACTACTCGTATTTACCCTTTGATCATCATGGAATTTGAATCCATAGAGAAAATTTGGAATGAATTTGGACCACTGCGTTAATGTGCAAATTTTACCTTGGGCGCCGACAGCGAGCTCGATGCCGCCGACGGTGGGTTTTTCTAAGAGCACAAGCAATTTAATTGCACAATCCCACCAAAGGCGCCATAGAGGCAGCTGACGGCGAGATCGGCGAGTTGACAGTTTCTGAGTTCGAAATGGCAGTTTTTGGCATTTTTAGGCGGAATTTTTCCCCTATAAACTTCCAATAACTATTCCTAAACTCTCCATTTCCAAAAAAATGAATGGAAACTCCCTTGAATTCATCCCTAATGGCTTCTAGTTCCACAGATTACCCTAGATTTCGAGTGTTTAATTGGAGAAAGTTCGTTAGTGCCGAGGCACAGCGAATCTTCAACAAAGTGCTGACAAAGAGGAGATTAATCAAAGAAAGAGGTTTTGTGAGTCGAGGATCAAACAATCCTTCGACAGCGATTGAAAGATGAACATGCGATAAAGATAGTAAGTATTTTGCTACACTCCTGCCATAGTAGTCGTTCCTGCAGTGAAGGAATTTTACGTAAATTTGCATGGACTCAACCAGGGAAGTGTTTATGTGCAAGGTAGGTGGATAAATTTTACTCCTGCATGAATTAATGAATTGTATATGATCGAGAATGTTCCTGTCTGCCATTATTCCAACTTCATCCCGACAAGAAATCTGATCACTGAAATCTACCAATATTTGACGGACGAAACTGAAGACTGGGAAATTAGAGAAAACGGGTATGTTAGTTTTTTCTGCTACACTTTTAAATCCTATATCAAAACATTGGTACTTTTTTCATTTTTGAAAAGTTATTACTGATGATGAGGATCGGTAAAGTTACTAAAGAAAGTATTATTTTGAATTATTGTGTTCAAATGGGTTGTCCAATTGACATTGGATCAATAATTGTGAAGTTTATTTTGGGCCTGATCGTTCAAGGATCAACTCATGGGCTTGGACATCCTTCTACAATTTTCTCAAAGTGCAGCTTGTTCCAAGTTTCATATGAGATATGGGAAAAGGTACTCCTACCTTGGAAGCCTTTAGACCCAACCAAAATGTTCCCAGCAATTGAAAAGGAGAATGAGATGGGCGTTATTATGGAGCAATCATCACAGAACTCAATTCCAGTTCAACCTCTAGTTTCGGACAAGGCGCTGATGATCCTACACAAAATTAAGAAATTTGAGAAAGAGGTAAATTTGATGAATTGAATTAACAATATCTCTAATTTCTTTGATCACATTAATTGGAGGATGAAAGAGCACTTTGATCACTCTGAACATTTTGAAGGAGGTTTGATACGCTTAATGAGAAAGATGGGATGGATAGAAGAAGAATCTACTGAATAATTCCCTTTCCGACCCTTCTATAACCTTTATGTTCATGTTCAATCGATGGGTCATATTAGAGGAGAAACCAGCACTGAATCGGAGGACAAGTAGATTTTCTTTACTCTGTATGTTTTTTTATGTGTTTAGACTTGATTTGAACTTACTAGTTTGCTTGATTTGATGTTTGATTTTTGATCTCAGTATAGTTGAGATTAAGATTGTAATGTTTGTTTTCAGCATTTAGAGTGTTGAGGCTTGGATTGCGACGCTGATTTAATGAAATGAGGTTAAGAAAATACCTAACTTATGTGTGTTGTGTAATGTGTATTGTAACGCTTGAATTTTATATATAATTGTGATGTTTTGTGTTGTGAATGTTTATTTGTGTTAATTCATCACAATTTCACTAAAATTTATGTTTAAAATGATCGAACAAATGTCGATGAGGCTTAAATTTAATTGAAATCGCAAAAATATGGAAATTGTACAAATTTTAAGAATCTCGCTGACGGCGCCCTTGAGGTCGCCTATAGCGAGTTTTCCCTAGACTATTGATATTTAATTCTATTGAGCTTATTGACAGCGCGAACGACCTCGCCGACAATGAGATCCTAAAAATTACCTTTTAACCGCGATTTTGACCAGTCAACCGCCACTATTCATCATCTTCTTCCTTTATTTACCGAAAATTTTGACCTAGGGCATGAGAGATCATGGATTTGGGGAAATTTCAACTCATTTTGACACCAGATTTGATCATCACCTGATAAGAGCTTCCCTCATACGTAAAATTTTTTTATTTTCACCATGAATTTCTTCGACATTTAGAAATTCCAGAAAAATTGAAAATGTGGAGAAAATACTTGGAAGAAATTCATGGAACTTAATTTAAAACTCTTAAAGTCACTTTTGGAAGCCATTTTATCATTATTTTAGAGTTTAGTTTATATTTTTGTAAATTTAATAGATTGAAATTGGCTCCCCGAACAAAAGAGGCGACTTGAGTTTGATGAGGCTCAGTTTATAAATGCAAAAGCCCAGTCAAGGTACACTTCTATCTTCCAAGGAAAGAAATGTATACAAGACAGTGTTTTTGATAATACTGGAGGAGAAGTTGAACGAGTTATTAGAGAAAGAAATTGGAAAAACTTTTGCTACACTACAAACAAAACTGTTGTAGAAGTTGTAAAAGAGTTCTATGCCAATCTGACTAAACTTGTGGACGAGCCTGTAAAAGTAAGAGGATTTTCTGTTGATTTTAATGTTGTCCGCATAAATTCCTTTTACGAACTTCATGATTTTTACTCTAGTGAGTAAGAGACATTTGGAACCATGGAAGGTCCGTTGAATGATTTCATTGACTTTCTCACTGATGGGAAAGGGACATGGAAAATTAAACAGCGTGAACGGATTAATTTTTCTCTTTCTATTTTGAATGCCACAGCTAAAGCATAGCATTATTTCATTTGTTCTACCCTGCTACCTACCTACCACCATAGTGAAGTGTCGAGAGATAGAGCGGTTTTGAATTTCTGTATTCAAAACAATTGAAGCATTAATGTGGGGAATATAATTTATAAGAAAGTTTTGGCTACGACAAAGAGTTAATCAAGTGGTGGACTAGAACAATTGAAGAATTAATGTGGGGAATATAATTTATAAGAGTATTTTTGCTACGACAAAGAGTGAATCAAGTGGAGGACTAGGACGTCCTGACCTCATTTATACATTTTGCCAATTATCTGGAGTGGAAGCTAGAGATGATGAAGAATGGGTTTACCCTTTAAAACCCATTACTAAAGCTAACTTGAAGACATATGAATCCCATAAAGAATGGAGATCTGGGAGTAGGAGTAAAGCACCTTCTACTAGTAGAGATATCCCCTCTAATAGTTATGACCCTTCTGTATCTAGCTCCCCTACCCTTTATGATTTGATGAATGAAATGACCCTGCAGCGGAAGAGTTTTGTAAAGTTAGAGGAAAGACTTGAGAAATTAGATCAGAGGATTGAAGGATTAGAGTGAAGACACAATCATGATAGTGAGTATCTTCAGTGGCATTTTGATTTCGAGATTACTTACTACAATGCTCAGGCCAGACACTATAGAGGTGAGCCTGATGTTACTTTTCCTGAATTCCCCCGATATACTTGTTATCAGCCCAATTCACCTGCTGACCAGGGAGATGAGACATAGTATGGGATTTCAATGTCTAATCTTAAATTTGATTATTGCGATGTATGTGTAAGTGTTTTTTTGTAGTATTTGTATTTTGTGTACGGTATTATTTTATGAGATGTGTGTTTTAATTATAGTTTTTATTTCATTTCTGGATGGATTATGATATGTAGATTATAATTGTAATTGTGAACTCTAAGATAAAATTGTAGACTGTTTGTTATTGTGTTATGAAATGCAAATGCTATTTGGTATTGTACTGTGTAGTATAACAACTGTTGTTGTTAAATTTTTTATTTTACGTAATTATTTCAAAATTTTCATTACCCCAACAAATTTCTAATATGTTATATGTGTAGAAAAGTTCCTAATATTAAAGGCCAATTGAAGTTAGAAATTTTGAGAAGAACCTGCAAAATTTCAGAAAGATGAAAATGCCTAAAGTGTAAAGGTATGATTTAAATTTAGAATTTTTCTTTCATTTCGTATTATTTCTATATATTGAAAAATTAAAGTTTGGGGGGGGGGGAGAAAAATATTAACTGTTATTTGTTCTCAATTAAAATATTTTCAAAATTTATAAATATGATTTTTGTGATAAAATTTAATTCAGTTAACTATATTTAGATTTTATTTAAATGTTGTGGAAGATTCAAAAAAATATTTTTGGTAATGAAAATAAATTTTGTTGGTTAAGATAATTATTATAAGAGGATAAGACTATAGTTAACTTTTTAAAGCAAAGAAAACTATATTTTGAAATATTAAGAATCTCAAGAATTTAGTTGAGAAAGAAAAGATTGGGACTCAATGATGTAAAGACTATGAATTACATATAAGGTAAATGAATGGTTTAAGTTTCAAATTTAGGAAAAGAAGAGTGAAGTTCAAAATTATTAACAGGCTATCCAGATATAAAAATCCTCACTTAAGAAAGAAAAAGAAAAAAAAGAAAGGATTGAAAAACAATCCATGAAAAGAAAAGAAAAATATATATAGGATTGAAAAGCAATCCAAATGAAGGAAAAAAAAGTAAGTGAGGAGAAGCATCAGGAGATGTCTTATCAAAAATTAACTTCACTTAGATTAACCTAAAGGGAAAACTAAATATATTTCTAAACTTATATTTATGAGTAGTATATTTACTAGTAGTGTCCTCATGAATTTCCTATCATCTAAATATTTCAAGTGAATTAATATTGCAACATATAGTCATTCTTGAAATGAATATAAGACTAGAAATCTTACACTTGACGACTAAATAGCCTTAAATCTACAGAGTTAATCTAATTACTTGAAAATCTTTCTAAGAAATCTTACTATAATATTTATTTAAATCAAAATTATAGTATTTCTGAATTAAAACTTTACCACAATAAATCATGACTTTTATGTAGTACTAAAAATTACTTGAGGATAAGTAATAGTTAAGTTTAGGAGATTTGACTAACTGAAAATAAGTTGAGATTTACATGCTTATTTTATATTGATTTTGATGATATTGCACTTTAAAGAAATGTATTTTTGATGTTTTGTTGCAGGTATGTTAATTTATGGATATTACAACAAAAGATGCAAAAAGGAGAGAATTTGGAGCAAAAATGACCAAAATAAGATGATTTGACTGTAGGCGCCGATGACGAGATCGACAGCACAGACGGTGGATTTTTCCTGAGTGTTCAGAAAATATATTACAAAGAAGGTCGCTGACAGTGAGCTCAACCCCGCTGATAGTGAGCCTTAACAGATATGGTCCAAAACTTAGTATTTTAGAAGCTCGTCAACGGCGAGATCAAGGCCGTCGATGGCAAGTATGTCGGTTCTCTCACGAGGTGCATCGAATGTGGATGATTTTTGAAGGGATGCTTGGGCAACTCTTGGAAACTCTTCTACAACTTTAAAAGAAATATTTTGGGTCCGAAAAAAGGGTGTCCACTGTGTCTATTAGTGTTGGTGTTTCCATTAGAGTATTGGAGAGTTTGTTTAATTAGTGTTAATTGTGAGTAATTCTTTGAGAGATTGTAAAAGTATAAGGAAAGTGAGAGATTTCTTCCTCGCCGCTTCAAAGGAGAATTTTGTGTGCCGTAAAGAGAGGAAGAGATTCAGAAGAACTTGAAGGAGTTTTCTTAGGGAAGAATTCAAGATAAGTTGTATTTACTTATTATAGTTTGTATAACTTTGCATTTATATATGAAATCCAAGTTTTATCGTATCTTCTCAAAGAGATCTGATTAGTTTCTCTGCCTTTATCCTTATTTTGAGATTTTGTGAAATGGTGATTTGAATTAGTTGTGCCAAGAGAATATTAAAAAAGTTGTGATAATCTTTTCACTTCAATCTAGCCAATTGATTTGTTAAAATCTGTTGATTTTTACAACTAAAGTGAAGATTACATCCAAGATTCTGGGAGGTCAAAGTCCTTGAAAGTTGGGTGCAAATAAATAAAGAAATATTATTTATCGGGCGTAGAATTGGAGATTTTAGAGTGACAGACTAAAATCCTCAATTCGGTCCTATCGTTTGGGTGTTGAAGTGTAGATGTTAGCCCTCAGGTGAGGGGAACGTGGGAGCTCCGAAGTGAGAGCCGGTATCCTCCCAGCCTAGCCGTAAATTCAGTAACCAAGCATAGGATTAGTCAATGTTATTTATGCTTGGACCAAAGGATAAAGAATATGTATGCTCTTATTTGGCACAACATAGTTTTAAACTAATTCTAATTAACCATTCACTTAAATTTCTTGATAAGGAGAAGGATGCTTGCTTATATATTGAACCTCACTTTATTAGTAAAAGTAGTTAGTTGTTAGTAAAATTAGTTTATTAAAATTACATCTTATTTATGATTGCTTATTATTGACAAATAGGCAATTTGAACTACAAGTTTGTGATTCTGAATTGGTTTCTATAATCCTAGTTCGTAGCCTCTAAAATATTCCCTGTGGGATCGATATCCAGGACTCTACTAGAGCCCTGTATTACTTGAGTGATACATATACTTGCGTTGATAAGAGTAACTCTACGATTATTGAATATTTTATACATTTCTTACAATATTAAGATTACGCTAAGTGCGCAGAGTTTGTTCAAACACTTAGTCCTTTTGGATTGAATGTTTCACAACGAGATTTAACAATTCAATTGGCCAAATCGAAAAGTAAATGAAGTTCAAAGTGAAAAACTATCACAATTTCTTAACACTTTTATGGCACATGAAATCTACATCAACACTTCACCACATCACATTGTAAGAAGAAAGACAAGGAAATCTACTCAAAATTCATGAGGAAGATATTATAAAACATGGATTTTATATATAAAAGCAAAGTTATAAAAACCACAAAAGTAAATACAACTTATATCAATTTTTTCCCCAAGCAAATCCCTAGAAGTTCCTTTAAATCCTTTTATCTCTTCTCTACAACACTCAATTCACTCTTTAGAATAGTAAGAAAGAAGAAAAATCCCACCTTCCTCCTTCTCCTACACTCTTTAGAGAAAAATCCCTCACAAAACAACACTTACCACACACTCTCTACAAACCCTAACATACTCTCTTCACTCCCTTTCACTTTGCTCTCTCTCCTCTCTCTTTAACACACTCTTTTTGGGCGTCCATAACTGTCTATAAGAGTCTAGAAACAAATTCCCCATAGTTTCCTCAACAACCCTTCAAAAAGCATCCAAATGCATTGAATTTTGACTTCCACAGACATTGGGCGTCGACAGCACTAGAAAGGGCGTCGCCGGCGCTGGGCTACTATTTAATTTCTAAATTCTCTAGATTTGGGCGTCGGTGGCACCAGATGACTGTTTTCTTTATTTTGCCTCTTTTTGCTCCAAATTCGTTCTTTTTTGCTTTCTTTTTCTCCAATCACCTAAAATCTTCATACCTGCAGCAAAACATGAAGAATATCTTTCTTTAAAGTGAAATATCACCAAAATGAGTACAAATTGTATAGCAAATACTTGACATATTTTTAGTGCATCAAAATCCCCCAAACTTAACTATTACTTTTCTTTAAGTAATTCTTTTACGACATAAAAATATAACTCAAAGTAGTGAACTTTTCACTTATAGAATACTATGACTTTTGATTCAAATGAATATAATAGTAAGATTCTTAGAAAGAAGTTCAGTAACTTGATTTAAAACTACAGGTATAAGAACATTTAGTAGTCAAGTCTAAGAGTTCTAGTGTTCTATTCATTTAAAGATGAGCTGTAATTTGTCACATTAAGGGTGCCTTGAAAGACTTATGAAAAACAAGTTCATGCAAACTCTATTAGAAAGTAGGCTAATACTTTAACTGTAAATTTAGAAATGTATCGAAATTCTTCCTTTAGGTAGATTCAAGTGAAGCCAATTTTTTATTAGACATCTCCTTAAGCTTTTCCTCACTGATTTTTCTTTCTTTTTCTTTCCTCTTATTTTATTTGTTTTAATTTTCTTTTTTTTCTTGTGAGGATTACTATATCTAGATAACCTTTAATAGGTTTGAACTTCACTCTCCTCTTTCTAAAGTTGAAACTTAAAACACCTCCTTACTTTATAAATCTATATCAGCTTTATAATCCATAATAAAGTCATAATCCTTTCTTCACACGCAGCTCTTTAAGTCTCTTAACATTTCAAAAATACAGTTTTCTTTACTTTAAATAATTAACTATAGTCCAATTCTCTAATGCTAAACATCTTAACCTTATAAAATTAACCTTTATTACTAAAAAATTTCATTCAAATCTACCATAATATAAATGAAATAAAAAATTTAGTTATCTAATGTTAGGTTCAACTGCTAAAAGTTATGATAATAAATTTTGAAATTATATTAATTGAAAAAAATAAGAGTTAATATTTTACCCTTCCCAAACTTAAGTTATTTATATAAATTTGCAAAGGTAGAGAGTAAAAGAAAACTAACCTTTTTATGCTGGGATTTTGAAATATTTTAAAGCTATGCTGTTATTAATAAAAAATTAAGCTATCAAGCATGAAACAGTTAGAAATAGTGATATATATAATATTTAAAATTTTCAAGGGTTCATAACATCACAATCTTAATCCAAGTCACTAAACATTAAACATTAAACATCCAACATAACATCATAATCTCAATCTAAATCACTAGACAAGCTAACACAGAGTTCATTACATTTTCATTTTTTTTCATTTTTTAACACAATATCATCAGCAAACTATACGAATCACAGAAAAACAAATAATTGACATAAAAAAATACCATAAAATAGAAATAAAAATAGAAATCACAAAACTATCAATCATCATCACCGGCTTCCTCAGCTTCTTCTGCATGATCCAGTCTGTAAGGAACATAACTGGTGGAGGTGAGAAATATCACTCTAATGTCTCCCCTTATAAATTTGTCCAGAGAATCATGGTATGCAATATCATACTCAACTCTCCTCCTCATGTAAGCATCATTAACATCACTTCTAGCCTCAAAGTCATCCATTCTACTATGGAGTCTATCTATATTGGCACTCTCAATCCTCAACTGCTCCATAACATCAGATAATGTAGGTGGCTCAGAAGTATGTGGAATATCCTGGCTGGTAGTAGGAATATCAGTACTTCTACATTCTCCTCCCCCTACCACATGAGAATCATAAGTACGAATACTGGTCTTGGTAATAGGCCTCGGTGGTGTCAGCATTATTTTTAGGTTGAGTGTTGTATTTTTGAAAAAGAGGTCGCCTAACAGAAGTTGTCGGCGAATTTTTAATTTAAATAAATAATTTGAAAAGTAGTATTTGATTTTGAAAGTAATTTTAAGATATGAAATCAAACTGATTTCACATCCCAAATAGTTTATATAAACGAGCACCGCATCACGAAACCGTGTATCTACCCCGAAGAATAGACACCTCTGCTTGATGATAGGGCTCGATTAAATAAACTAAAAGATTTGTGACATCCGTTTGGTCCGCGAACCAATTTTATAAGCCGACAAATTCCCCGCTTAATATGAAAGCATTAAACGGGGTTTATATTACTCGGGTTCTTTAAATTCTTTATAAGGGCAAGCCCCTATAGTTAATTACATCTTAAGTGACGGGAATCACCTAAGAAAACTCTCGATAATAATCAGTAATTCTGCTCTCAAGAATTTCAAAGTTTAAGCTTTCAAAGGATTGAATTTTGGAATTTCAATAGGGAATGGATCAAATTTGGATGATTTTATTTTGGGATTTCAAAGGAAGAAAGGTAAGAGAAGTCACAGATTCGAAGCGAACTTCGGTAATTTCCCAACTATCCTATTGTTTGGCTCGGATTTAGGAAAGTCCTAATGTTTATTTAGTATTTCAATCTTGCCAATTTTAATTAATTAGGACTTATATTTGTATGATAGAATCACACAAATAGCCTTGAAGTTATGAGGGTTTATGTCGTACTGAACGACTACCTCGGAATCCTAAATCCGGTTAGGGCTTAATTTGCAATGCAAATGCCTAACAAAAGGTTGAGGATTTATGTTGCACTAGGCAAACTACCTGGAAATCCTATGGCTTGGTTATTTAAACTAAGGAATTTTTAGCTGATGTAGAGTCGTTTTGCTGACGAAGATGGCCATGCTGCCCACCGTGCCCCGAGCTCCTTGTTGTTGCAGAGGTTTAGTTATAGAAGTCATAAATCAGGAGATGAGGAAAGTGTTTTGGTTTAGAGAAAATCTTAATTTCCAAGTGTTTTTGTGTTTTGATTGAAATAAATCTTAAAGTTGATTATAACGACACCAGTTAAGATCCCACGGTTCCATCCTTCCGGCATCGTTATCTTTATCGGATTCACTTAGTCCAGATGAATTTGCTAAACTCAACTGAATGAGTTCCACACTTTCATTTAGACCGTGGGAAATCCCGTTAGCAACACGTAGGTTACATCATCCGAGGTATTCCCAATCATCCAACAGGACGTTTTAATTTAGTTGTAATTGTAGTTTTGTGTTCTGTTTGTGATTAAATTTTGAGTTTTTTTATATTTTGAAATGTTGTGACGGTGAATTTTATCTTGCAATGACTTTTAATTTAGTTTTGGTTTCAGTTTTAGGGACTATCCTAAAGGTGTGGGTTTTCATGCAACAGTTGTTTATCATGCAAGAAAAAGTAAGTGCGATGCGATTAAAGAAATTGCAATAATGTAAATTGCAATAAAATAAAAGCGTACACTGGAGGGTCTTCCCGTCATCCCAAGCTGCACTTAAAACGCAATTAGAATATTTAAGCGAGTTCCTAGGTAAAGCTAAGGGACGGGTTATGGTTTTCTACCAAATTTCTAATCCTATAGCTAGTCATTTCCTATGACGTCCAGGTTCTTGTGTTTTGGTTTGAGGACGATTTTTTTCATCAAAGAATAATTAAGTTCAATTGTTCTTATGAGTATACTATCATATTGAGGAAGTGCTTAAGAAGAATCTTAAACATCTTTTCAATATTGATAGGATTATTTTAAGTCCAAATGAATTTAATCATACAAATGAATTAATCGTCCGAGGATTCAAGTTTTGTTATCTTGCTCGATGAACTAGGACATTTGAATATCCTATAAGTGAAGTAGCATTTCATTTAATGTTCACGTTTAGGAGTTATGATAACCAAAGCTCTCGAGGGCAAATTGGTGTTCAAATGGTTTATGATTTAGTTTAACTTCGATTAACGGGTTTAAATTTGGAATAGTGTTCAAGTTGCTTTATATTTAATTTCTTTATGTCTTAGGTAATGTTATTTAATTCAATTTAATTTAACTTTAATTTAATTTAATTTGGTTTAGTTTTAATTTTAATTTAATTTTGATTTTTTATTTTTAATTTTAGTTTTATTTGATTTTATTTTAATTTAATTTAATTTAATTTAATTTAATATGCTTTAATTTAATTTAATTTAATTTAATTTAATTATTTATTTATTTTTTAATTTAATTTTATTTAATTTAATTTAATTTAATTTAATTTATTTGATTTAATTTAATTTAATCTTTAATTTAATTTTATTTTTAATTTTAGTTTAATTGAAAATTTAAAAAGAGTTTAATAATTTAAATTTTTTTAATTTAATTTTAATGATTAAGTCTTTTAACATTTTAAAACTTAAATTTGAATTATCATTTTAATTAGGAATTAAATATTATTAAGATGATCAATTTAGGGATTTTTAAATTAAAGAATAAATCTCTTCCTAATAATATCCCTATTTAATAATTCCAACTTTATTATTCTTCCAAATTTAATCAATTATTAAATTAAGTTTATTTCAATTATTTTAAATTGTTTAGTAGGTTTCTAACCTTTAATTATTTAAATTTCAATCATCCAAATCAGATTAAGATCAAATATTTTACTTGTTAATTTTATTAAACCTAAAGTTATAATTAAGGGTTAAAATTTTAATTACCATTTTGCCCTTCAAGCTTAATAATTTCATAACTCACTAAATTGAGCTTAAATGAACTTGAAATTTTTATGTGACTTCCCTCATATGCCAATAAAGACATGAGAGGAGAAAATGTGATTTTTCTGTATTTAATTTATTTATGTAATTATTTTTGGTGGAAAATAGGAATTTCCAAGGAAAATTTAATAATATGACCAAGGGAAAGTTTCTGTCCTTAAGAAAATTATAGGATATTCCTAATGACCAGAGGACCACTTGGACCAATTTTGGTGATTTTTTAAATTATATTATTTCTATTATAATTATTTTAAGTTTTGGAGTATTAATTAATTTCAAAATAAAATAAAGTTTGAAAAATGAATTTTATATTTTTCAAAAATCCCTCTAATATCAAGGAAATCAGAGAATCAAATTTTGCAATTTTCTGATTTTTCTTTGATTTATTATAATTATTTTAGTGAAAATGCTAGAAAATACATTTTTTTTTTAATTTTAAAATTACCCTAGGGCTTTAAAATTTAATATCTCATTAAATAAACCTAAGAAAAATATGGGATTTGTTCCTAGGTAATTAAAATTCAAAATGTGACATTTTGGTGAATTTTATTGTTTTTATGATTTTTATTATTTTTTAATTATTAAAATATTAAAATAATGCAAAAAACTAAATTTTTTAGAAAATTGAAATTTTAATTTTCTTAAATTCCCCTGATATCAGAGAGGCTCCAAAACCAATTTGGTGAATTTTTGAAAGGTATTTTGAAAGTTATGAATTTTTGAAATTCAAATTGGCTAAATGACTTAACCAACCCATTTAGTAGGGCTAACCAAGTCCAATTGACTTCAAATTTTTATGGTGGGTTCCTCTGATCCTAAAGGTCAGTGTAGAATTGATTTCAAGTCAATTTGATATATGGTTAGCTCTAATTAATTAGGGACCTATTTTGGGTGTTTAAGCCAATTAGGGTTATTTTAAATAAACTAATCCAAAATCTATTTTTCCTAGGGTCCTCTGGTCATAAGAGACATCACCAAATTTTCCTAGAATTTATTTCACAACATGCTAATTATTGGATTTAAAATACTCAAAACGAGTAACATAAATTTGAAAAATCAATAACTTCTCATAGGGATGGCCTCGACTTTGGAAAATTCAGGGAATGTTCCCAAATTCGGAGGCTTCAAAAGCCCTATGGTCTCATGCCATGGTGAATTCCCTATATGCATGGAGAATTAAAAGAATGCGAGAGGGTAAAAAAATCATTAAAAATAAAATACTTGATGAAATTAAATGATTTCTTTTCCAAATTATTCTCCTCCGTTCATCGAGCAAGAAGGTATTTTTATTTTATTTTTCCGATTTTCCTACACAAAGTTATGGATTTTTGAAGTTTAGGGAATTAAATAAATCAGAAAATACCCTAATTTTCTATTTATCCACGCGGCGCAGCGTCAACCTCGGCAGCTCCGAAACGCCGCGTGGCGCTCTCCGATTCGACGCCGCCATCTGACTCAGCGCTCCGGGGGCCCGCTGTGTCGTTCCATCTCCTGATCCGGCGCGATCTTGGCCGTCCGTTCACGCGTGTATTAAATGAACGGCATCCGTTCATCGTCCCCAAGCGTTCTCACCCGAGAGCCGTCCACACTAAATCCCTAATATCTCACTCAATACTTAACGGATTTTAGTGTTCTTGTGCTCTATGGATTCGTCTTGAAGAGACGAACACATCTATACGGTGATCATGCATTGAAATTAAAGCATTTGAAATGGAGAATCTCTAGAAGCTCGGGATGAAGAATTAGCTCATACCTTTGCTCAGAGAAGTGTGGCTTCAATCTGAGGGTTGTGTCACCTTCGATTGGATCTCGACAAGCTCCGGATGAAGTCTCTCGGTCCGGTGAATTGCCTAGGTAGGATTTTGACCACGGCCGATCACAAAGCTTGGAGGCTGGAGCAACCGGGTGGCCTGGAGATGGGGCTTTCGGTGGGAAACTTCTCCTCTTGGTCCAGAGTGAAGGTGTAGGACCGATCAATTTGAGGATTGGCTCACCGTGGCAAAGTGTCCTGGTTTTGGGTGAAATTTCGGTTGAGAAATTGGGTTCGTTGGTGGGGATTAGGGCAAATTGACACCGGGGATCAACCTGCTCTAAGTATGGAGTAGGGTTTGGAACAATTTTGGCGAGTTTCGGCAAGGTTTGTGCAACTCTCCTCTCATGGCCGTGAGGGGGTCGGGTTTAAATAGAGGTGGCTGGAGGGCCTCACGGGGATGGCCGAGGGTTGGGATCGAGCTGCTCCGGGCATGGGAAGAACAGCCATGGTGGCCATTGGGCATGGGGCAGCTCGAGCAAGGTGGAATTCCAAAGTTTGGCTCCTCCCAAGGTCTCGGCCATGGTGTTTTCCGGCGACCCGTGTGGCCGGCCGGCGAGCATGGGTCACCCTCGAGTCCAGGTGGGTCGGGGCTGGAGGTTTGTGCGGATCAATCGGCCATGGACATGTGTAAAGGGTTTGAATCAAAAGGGTATGGGGAGAGGCTCATTTTGGGTTCAAATGAGTCAACCCATCATTTTGGGTTTGGTGCACCCTTCCATGGCTGATTTGGGCCGAGGGAGGATCGGGTGAATCAGCCTAGAAAAGGGTAGAGAAGTCACCATCCATGAATATTTTGATTAATCATGGATTAAGGTGAAGCATTAAAAGGGTTAAAACCTTTTTAAAGGGGCTTAAAAGAGGCTCCTCCTTTTGCCATTAATGGCTTGATCACATGTCAAACCTTCCATGGCTTCATGTGGCTTGTCCATGGCTTGCATGGCTTGTCTTTGGCTTGGGGAAAAGCTTGGTCAATTTCATGAAAATGGATTTTAGAAATTTTGGTAATTTGATGGGAATTTGTATGAAGCTTGATTTGGAATGGTTTAATGATGATTTTGAAACTTAGGGGTGATATCAATTAAAGGTATGATGAAAAGAAATTGCCATGTGGGCTTTAGGGCCAATTTTGGGCTTTTGTATTTGGTGGAAATGGGCTTTTAGAATGGTTTAGGAAAGTGGGCCTTTAGGTTTGAAAAAAATTGGTGGATGTAAATTTTGCAAAGGATTGGATCCCATGAGTGTTGAATTTAGTTTAAGAATGTTTCATGAATGATTTGGAATAAACTTGAAGTGTTTGGGCTAGGTTTGGGTTGGATTTGGACCTCTTTGGTGAATGGGCCAATGTAGGTCAAATTGGGCTAACTTGGGCCAATGTTGGGCTAGGGTTGAAATTGATGTAAAATAAGTGTTGGGAAATGTTTATGGGAGTGTTTCAAAGAGGTTTTGGCCTTGGTTGGGTTTTGATTTTGGGGTTTGGGCTTATTTGGGTTAAGTTTGGGCTTAGGTCAAAATTGGGCCTTTTAGCTTTGGGTTGAATTTGAGTGGGGTTTGGGTCTAAATTTTGGGCAAATCATGTTAGTGTTTTGCTTGTGGGAATGTTAAGGAAGATTTAGAAAAGATTTGGGGTTAATAGGAGTTGAATTGGGTGAGTTTGGGTTAGGTTTGGGTCATGGGTCCAAATTGGGCTTTAAGGCTAAAAGTGAAATTGGATCAAAGTGTCAATCAAATTGGACTTGGATTTGATCTAAATTGGTGTTGGGAATGTTGAATTGAAGTTTATAATTGAATTGGACCAGAATTTGGGTCAATTGGGTAGGTTTGGTTTGACATTGGGTTCACTTAGGGTTAAAAATGGGTCAAATTGGGGGTTTTGACAAAAGTAGGGTAAATTGACAAAATTTGCCCATGGTGTAGTTGAACAAAATGAAATTGGGAATATTTGGGATTTTTTAGAATTTTCTGGGAATTTTCTGAATTTCTGGATTTTGGGTCAAGAGGGGGTATTTTGGGTATTTGGAGGGTATTGGGAGGTATTTTGAGGTATTTTTGGAATTTTTGGTATTTTTGGCTATGAATGATCAATTTGAGTAATGTGGAAATGTTTGGGATTAGTTTTGAGGAATTTTGGGCGATTTGAAAAATTTTGCAAATTTTGGGCAGGCTAAGCGAGTGTAGGGTCCCCGGGGTCAAAAATTGAAAATTTGGAAAATTGAAGATTGGGTGAATATAAGTAGAATAAAATCATTTTGGTTGGGCCATGAAGCCATATCAAGCCCACATGAGCCATGAAGGGACTCATTTGAGGCATCCAATATGTTGTTCCTAACGCTCTTAGTCGAGGGCTTAGGGGTTGAGGACCATCCATGTGAATAACCTACATGAGTCAGAAGGTCAAGTTGGGTATGGGTGTGGTTTTAGGAGGTGTGTACAAGTGTAGTGAATAAGTGTAGTGTGTGTAAGTCAGCCCCTTCACCAGACCAGGCCACCCAGGGTAGTCCTAAGGCCAAAGAGTCCTATAGGAACTCATCCTTTAAACTTCCACATTTGATTTCAACCCTCTAGGTGATTAGGGGTCTATAGTCAAGTTTGTGGAGTTTGCAGGGAGCTAAGAAGTGGTTTGAGTTTCTAAGTGGTGGGTCCCAATTCTAGTCCTCTAAGATAGTCAAAGGAAAAGCTTAAGGCTAGATCCTCAGTACTAAAAAGAAGAAGAGAAGACCTCATCAAAAATGAGGTCAACTAATGGACCCCCAATAGGTGTGGTGAGCTGACGGAGCACACCGCGCGTATTGGCGTTGACCGAAGTGATCAACAAAACCAACACAAACGTCCAAGTGACAAACTTAGGATAAAGTAAAAGAGTTTCAGCTGGGGAGTGTCAAGTATTTCTCTGAGACTAGAGATTCCTAAACTCTCGCTGGGGAAAGGGAAAGAGGTGAATCCCAAATCACATGATCTGGGGGAATTTCAATTTAGATTTTATTTTGTTTCAGTTTAAGTTTTGATGTGTGAGCTCAGATTTTAGTTTGAGTTTAAATTTAGATTGATGTTTCGTTAAGATTAATTTGAAGGAATTCGAACTTGAAATGAAAATTGGAATTTTGTGGTTTTAGATGTAACATCTTCAACCTCAAAAGAAAATTGAATTGATTGGATTGAATCATTACAATGAGGAGGGTTCTCAGAGCAATGCGGTGTTGGATGTAAAATCCTTAACCTCAAGAGTTTGATTTTGATGTATTTCATTGCGATTGGGAAAGAATCCTAAAGCAATGCAGTTTCAGATGTAAAATCCTCAACCCCAGGAATTTGATGTTGATGTATTTCATTGCGATAGGGAAAGAACCCTAAAGCAATGCAGTCTCGGATGTAAAAATCCTCAACCCCAAAAGTCAGAATTTAATGTATTTCATTGCGATAGGGAAAGAATCCTAAAGCAATGCAGTCTCGGATGTAAAATCCTCAACCCCAGGAATTTGATTTTTGATGTATTTCATTGCGATAGGGAAAGGACCCTAAAGCAATGCGATCTCGGATGTAAAAATCCTCAACCCCAAAAGTCGAATTTGATGTATTTCATTGCGATAGGGAAAGAATCCTAAAGCAATGCAGTCTCGGATGTAAAATCCTCAACCCCAGGAATTTGATTTTGATGTATTTCATTGCGATAGGGAAAGAACCCTAAAGCAATGGAGTCTCGGATGTAAAAATCCTCAACCCCAAAAGTCAGAATTTGATGTATTTCATTGCGATAGGGAAAGAATCCTAAAGCAATGCAGTCTCGGATGTAAAATCCTCAACCCCAAAAGTTTGATTTGATGTATTTCATTGCAATAGGGAAATAATCCTAAAGCAATGCAGTCTCGGATGTAAAATCCTCAACCCCAAAAGTTTGATTTGATGTATTTCATTGCGATAGGGAAAGAGTCCTAAAGCAATGCAGTCTCGGATGTAAAATCCTCAACTCCAAAAGTTTGAATTTAATGTATTTCATTGCAATAGGGAAATAATCCTTAAGCAATGCAGTCTCGGATGTAAAATCCTCAACCCTAGGAATTTGACTTTGATGTATTTCATTGCGATATGGAAAGGATCCTAAAACAATGTAGTATCGGATGTAAAATCTTCAACTTCAAGAATTTGATTTTGATGTATTTCATTGCGATAGGGAAAGGATCCTAAAGCAATGCAGTTTCAGATGTAAAATCCTCAACTCCAAAAGTTTGAATTTTGATAGTCATTGACTTTGCAAAGATTTGTAGTGTTGATTTGAAAGGTGTGGAATTTTGGTGTTTCGAGAATTTCATGAAAGTTGTAGAAGACTTTTTTTTGGAAAGAAACAAATTATGAGGGAACATGTAGATGCTACATATCCCATTCAAAAGAGTTAATCGAAAGTTGCTGGTTTGGATTGGATATAATCCCTCGCCATCAGATTAGATCCGCGTCAATGGAATCAACCACTTCCATCCCAGACAAGGGAAAGAGTAGAACGGATTGGATTTCAGATTTGGAAGATTGAGTTTGAACTCGATTGAAATTTGATTTGAAATCTGTGTTCATTTCGTTTGTCTTTTAACGATTCAAATTTATTTTATCGTGAATTTGGAGTTCATCATTTTTTTTTATTTAGACTTTTAAGGAAAGTTTTTTTTTATTCTTTTTTGTTTCTTTTCTATTCTTTGTTCGAAGTTCATTTAACTTCAATGGCGTTTCCCAGTCAATTTGCACAAAAGAGGTGAAGGCCAAAAATTTGACATGGTCACTTTCATTCCAATTATGTTGAAGATACATCATACAACACGATCTGGAATACATCTCATACAATCCATGTAGACTCAAAACGGACTATGTATGATCTTGTCGATCCATCCAAAAAAGCATCTGTTAAAAATCCATGTCTGAATAGTGAGGTACATGGTCAATAACATCACCTTCCAAGCCATCCTTGGCAAGGATGCTGGATGGATGTACGTTGGAGGTGTGATATTTTCCATGTAACTCACAGCTCGTAAGGTCGGAGATTCTCTAGCTCCGGGTCTGGCTGGAAGTGGTAAGGTGTCTTCCTGTCGTCCATCCTTCTGAAAGTAACTGAGATCCGCTTCACTGGTACTCCTGGTATGCAATGTTTAGCGACATCTGCTCCGTTGCCCTTCAGTATCATGACGGAACCTACCGGTAATGGTATCTTCACCGGCCCTCGGAACTCACCCGGGCCTCGCTATCCGGAGGTCGGATCCGAACATGATGTTACACTCGTTCGAGAAAGAGATCGTGCGAGAAGGTCCGACAAAGTCGTGGTGATCTATGTGCGGGGGTATGCGGTCACCCCGCTTGTAGATGTTAATAATGCAGTCGTTGGGTATGCAATCCGCTGGCGGTACCCTCCATGTTATCAATCTTTTTACCATTCTCTTGATGACTAATGGCATTGGATCCACTTGGCCATGACGGAGTATCCCGGTGGGTTTCCTTCCTGTCTTCTGCTAAATTGTAGCAGCATCCACATTGTATTGTAATTCTACCTTTCCCTGGCATCCATCTCCGGGGTTCTGAGTAGGTATTTTCTCTTAGGAGGCCCGCTCGGCCCATTCTTTTCAAATCCCGGATGCAATCCATGATTTGTTGTTGTTCATATTCTGAGAATACGTCTGTATGTAGTTCGAGGCCTTCTAGTATATTGATCCTTCTGCCTCTGATTCTCTCGAAGTATTCAAAAGTTTTCTTTTCGACATTCCGCATTCTTTCCGGCTCGTACTCGGAATAATTTGCAAATGGCGGGGCCTCGGTGACATATTGTGGGATATACGGCTCAATCCCTTCACGTTCTCCTCGCATACCTCGGCTCCTCGGGGATGATGTCCGTCGGGACATCTTCCGGGGTTGCTTCTGCAACAAGGTTATGCATTACTGGTGGTTCTATCTGGTGGCGTGGTAGCCTCCTTTCTTCTAATCTCCATGAGATTTCCCTGGTCCCTTCTGTTATCCTAGGAGCTGGCCTCCTTTCTTCCGTACATCGGTGAACTGGCGTCCTTGAAGTGTATGTACTGGCAGTAGCAACTGCCTCGTCGCGCTGGTCCGCTGCTAGTTTGGTTAACATCTTACGGATACGGCGATTCATATTTCTTCGTTGCGTTGCTGTGAGAGTAGCTCTTCGAACTTCCTGAATCTCTGTAAGCGCTTTGCTGACAAGCCTGCCCTCTGCTGTAGCGACTACAGACTTGATTTTCTTGTCTTCTTCAGTGTTTGTTTTTCTTTTCTTGCTGCTGGATTGGTAGCTTGGGCCACCCACTTTCATCACCGTTCGCCCGGCGAGTTCCTCTCGGTCAATCGGGATCCGAGTCACTTTCCTCTTACTGTAGGCCTGCTGGTGCGAAATCCGAGTCAATATCGATTATCGCTCCATCTTTCACCATCTTCTCATCAAGTGCAAGGCTTACGCCATTTCTAAAGTTCAGGACCAACCGCCCGTTCGACATTTCCCTGCGAAAAGACAAGGAAAATGATCAGGGGCTGTACTAAGAACAAGAACATTAAGAAAATGTTTATTAAAGACATTTTTTTTATATTATTATTATTATTATTTTTTTTAACAGGAATGAAGTGGGATAAGATCAGGAAAGAGATTTTGATTTGGAAAAGAAAACAAGGAAAACTTTATTATCATGACTTTATTTATTTTAGCACATTTTATTATTTTTGGGTTCGGACCCAGTCATAAGTAACTACTTCACCCGTGTTTCTTAGGGATGAAGAATTCATTCCTTCGAAACATCAGCTAGCGTAATACTTTTTCAAGTATCGTCCGTTGATCGGAAGCATATGTCGTTCTCCCGGCAATTCACTAGCCGGTAGGAACCTCCCGAGTATACCTGCTTCAACCACAAACGGCCCTTCCCAAGTGGGTTCAAATTTTCCTCCTATCTTGCGGTGTGCAAGGATAGGTCTCTTGAGAACGAGAACTAAGTCACCAACTTTGAAGGTTCTTGGGCGGACCGATCCGTCATGGGCTTGAACCATCTTAGCTTGGTATAGTTCTAAATCTCGTCTGCGCTGCAAGTCTTTTCCCTTCCAGGCTTTCTAATTCTTCTAGTTATAATTTGGCATTCTCTTCCGTAGTCATTTTGTTTGCAATCGCAATTCGAGTGAAGGAAGCCGAACCTCTAAAGGTAATATCGCCTCGGACCCATACATCGGAGCGTAAGGTGTAGCTTGAGTAGGAGTTCGAAGGTTGTCCGGTAGGCCCATAAGGCTTCTAATAACTTCTCGTGCCAATTTCTCTTATTATCGTCCAAAGTTTTCTTTAAGATTTGAACGAGAGTTTTATTAAAAGCCTCGGCCGAGCCATTTGCTCTTGGATAGTAAATTGTTGAATATTGCCGATCGATTCCGTGTCTCTCGACAAAATTATTGATTTGTGTGCTTCGAATGCTGATCCATTATCCGAGATGATCCCGTGCGGCACTCCGAAACGGTAGACAACTTGGTTCTTGAAAACCGTAGCACGTGGTGTGCTTTCACTTCTCTAAGTGGAGCCGCCTCTGCCACTTGGAAAAGTAATCTGTAGCCGCAAGATTGAAGCGATGTCCTTTTGAAGATGGTGGTTCTATTGGACCCACTATATCTGTGCCCCAACATTCAAATGGCCACGACGCAATTGTCGGATGTAGCACATTTGGAGGTTGGTGTAGAACCACTCCGTGCACTTGGCATTGGTAACAACTCTTGGCGATTTTCATGCAGTCGGTCATCATCGAGGGCCAGTAGTACCCTAGTCTTTTGATTTTCATTTTCATCTTCGGACCCGATCGAGTGAGCGCCACGGAGTCCCGAATGCACCTCTTTAACAATTTCACGGGCCTCGGACCCGCTTAGGCACCTTAGCCACATTTGATCAAAAGATCTTCTCTACAATGTGTTGTTTATTAATGCGTAGGACAGAGTTCTTTTCTTGTTCTGATGGGCTAGTGACCTATCGTCTGGTAGCTTTCCTGTTTGCAGGTAGTCAATTAATGGTTGTCGCCAATCCTCTGTGTTTTCCGTCCATCGTTGTAACCGGTTCTTCTTCTTTTTCCGATTTGTGTATTGTGTCTATGTCGAGTCGTGACGGGACCCGACGTCCGTGAGCCGACACTTCCACTCGACTCATCTTGCAAACGGGCAAACTCTTTTGTGAGGCAAGCTAACGCATCTGCTAAAGCATTTTCTTTTCCGGGAATTTTGTAGATTGTCACATTCGGAATTTGTTCCAACAGTACGTATGGCATACTCGGAAGTATTGCTCGAGTCTTGGCTTTAAAATTCCGTACTCGTTCGGCGATCCGTTGAATGATTAGCTGCGAATCCCGTAGATGTTGATGTCTATTATCCCTATTTGAATAGTCGATTCCGGTCCTGTTATGAGGGCTTCGTATTCCGCTTCATTGTTTGTACATGGCTCGTCAAGTGGTAGGAGTATCTTAACATCCCCGCTCCGGTGTTATAAAGATTAATCCGATCCCTGCCTTACCGAGCACTATCACTTGCGATTCTTCGTCTTTGTGTGCCTGAAGATGCTCCGTCGAAATATAATTCCCAACGTCGATCATCGGGGTCTTCTAGGCTCATTATTTGTTCATCCGGCGGATCGTCATTGAGAGGAGATTCCGCCGGCATAGGGTGTGCTGCGAGGAAATCTGCTAAGACTTGTCCCTTTACGGCACGAAGAGGCACGAAAGTTATATCGAATTGCAATAATATCATCGACCATCTTGCAAGTCTGCCGGAAAGCGTTGGACGAGTCATCAAATATTGCAATGGATTAAATTTCGAGATCAGGTTGACCTTATGAGAAAGCATGTAGTGCCTGAGCATTTGAGCGGCGAAGATCAGGGCCAAACAATGCTTTTCAATTGAGGGATACCTTATTTCCGTCGGAAGTAAACGACGGCTTAAGTAGTAAAGAGCATTTTCTTTACCCTCATCATTGACACAGGCTAACGGGGCTCGAGAGAGTCGTCTAAAGCCGCGGTATAAAGTATCGCCGGTCTACACCGAGGCCGAGGGCTGCTAAGACGAGGAGGTGTCATTAAATATTGCTTAATGTCTTCAAAGGCCTTCTAGCATTTCTCTTCCCAAATAAATTTGGCGTCCTTTTTAACTAGTGCCGAGAAAGGCTGACACCTACCTGACAAGTTTGAGATAAAGCGTCGAAGATATGCTAGCTTCCCTTGAAAAGATCGTAGTTGTTTTAAGGTTTTGGGAGGCGGCATTTCTAAGATAGCTTTAATATTTTCCGGGTCGATTTCAATTCCACGATGTCGGACAACGAATCCTAAGAATTTCCGGAGGTGACGCCGAAGGCGCATTTTAAGGGATTCATCTTAAGGTTAAATTGTCTTAATCGTTCGAAAATAATTCTCAAATCATACGAGTGGTTGTCCTTTACTTTGCTTTTGATGACCACATCATCCACGTAGCATTCGACTTGATTGTGGATGAGATCATCAAAAATTCTTGTCATTGCTCTACGGTATGTTGCTCCTGCGTTCTTCGGTCCGAATGACATCACCGTGTAGTAGCAATATACTCCGATCGGCGTTCGAATGCTCGTAAGCTTTTCATCTTCCGGAGCCATTTTTATCTGGTTGTATCCCGAAGATCTATCCATGAATGAGAATATTTCATGTGTTGAAGCAATGTCGATCATTAATTGCGGGATCGGTAGAGGGAATTCATCTTTTGGACATGCCTTGTTTAAATCTCCGAAGTCCACACAAATTCCGATCCGACCATTCTTCTTTCTGACTGGCACCACATTGGCTAACCAAGTCGGGTATTGTTCTTCACGGACAAATTTAGCGTCTATTAGCTTTTTAACTTCAGCTATGACTTGTTGTTCGATTTCCAGACGCATTCTTCTGGGACCTTGTCTGACTGGGACAGAAGTAGGATCCACTCCTAGCTTATGGACTGCGACCTCTGGAGCTAATCCTGGCATCTCGTCGTAGCTCCAAGCAAAGCAGTCTTTAAATTTCATTAATTACTTGATTATTTCTTCAGAGTCTTCTTTATTTAGTAAGGAGCTAACAAAGGTAGGTCTAGGCTCTTCGCTAGTACCTAAGTTAACTTCCGTTAACTCATTTATTGTAGATTTAATCTCTTCTTCGAACTCTGGCGGAGCGTCTCCAATTTGTAAATCTTCGAGTTCATCTGTAGTTTCCATGCAGTTTTCATTAGGCTCACAAGTGACAACCAAGCAAAATTCAGTATCGTCAACTGATCCTACTGTGCCGAATCCGAGACCATGCTTTGAATTGGGTGGACGACCGGAGTTATTCCATAACTTTTCAAAATGTTGTGATTGGCCTTTTGTCCATTGTCGAGGTAAGAAACCACGCTGAATTAAATTTTGAACACGGCGGAGTACCACTCAAAAGGTAATTCCATTAATTCTGATGAAGTGACATCTTCAAATTGTACATTATTCTCAGTTTTGGAGGAAGTAGCACCACGGTAGAATTTGATTGGCTTTGCACCGCCGCTACGTACCTCTTTGACCACCATACCCTCGATCTTATTAGAATGGATCGGGGTCAGGGTCATAGTATGTACATAGTGGTTAATCTTCTCGTACATCGATTTGTTTTCTTCTTTCTTCTCATCTTCGAGAGAAATCTTAAATTGCGGCTTCTTCCGACTTATTGTCGCTGCTTCTTATTCGATCTCTTTTTCTTCTTCAGAACTGTCTTCCCAATCAACATTGATGGCTGGTTTCCTCTGTCCAACTGTCCTAACGTCTCTGCCACGACCTCGTCCCCGGCCTCGACCTCGGATGCGAGTTGTGGAGAAACCTTCACCATCTCGCCGTAAGGGAGTGGTGAGTGACTGTTGGACTAGAACTTCAAGTTCTTCATTGTCCCGAACTCTCTTTGCTTCATTCGTTATGGTATCTCTGGAGAAGATTGTTTTCTTTGGAGGTGCATAATAAGCTCGCATCTTCATGAATTCCAATTTCATATACGGAGAATGGTTGTAAGTCACCTTTGATGCACTTGTTCCCCTCCATCGTAGTATTTGATGCACCGATGTAGAGATGATGGTACCATCCTCGTTTTCATGTATCCATGGTCGGCCCGAGTAGAGCGTTGAACGACGTTTCGAATCAATTATGTGAAATTTTGCGGTTGTCTTTGCCAAGTCACCGGTCTTCATTAGCGAGTGTTATTGATCCGAGGGCTCTTTCTCCTTTACGGTTGAATCCTCTTAATAACATTTTGTCGGCTCCGAGCTCGCGAGCATCAATTTCCAAGTATGCTAGTGTTCGAAGACTCATTATATTGATTGATGCTCCTGGATCCACCAATACTGCTGGAGAGTGTAAACTTCCCAATTAGTAATTGAAATGTACAACGGTCGGTTGTGATCTGCTGTCCCAAGTAATAAGTCATTGTCCGTGAAGGTAACACCTCGCTGTTCCTTTAACGAACAAACCTCATCTAAGGAATCTCCGGCCATTTGAGCTAAGCAAATTTCCGGATCAAGTAAGGCCTTGATCAGAGCTTCTCTCATCTCCTTTGATAAGAGGAGAGCATCGTAGATGCTAAGTTTGGCTGGTAGTTTCCTAAGATGGGCTAGCACTTTGTAGTCCACTTTATTTTCATGTGTCTCGGCTTCTTCTCGAATGAGTATTTCTTCTGCCGGGGTTGGTTCTTCTTGAGCAACAACCTGCTTTCCTTTGTCCTTTGGACCCATTCTCAGAGGTAGAACTCTTCCACTTCTTATGTTAACTTCTGTAATTTCTTCGAATCTAGTGTTGAGTTTGCTTGGTGTTTCTTCCCGAAACGGAATGACGGAGTTCTTCCGGATTAGCTTCGAGTCCGAAGGCTCTAATTCTATTATGACTGGAGCTCCTCGAAACTCGCAGATAGATTCGTTGCTTGTTGAACTCTCGTAACCTCCTTGATGGATGTCTTCTTTGTCATCGTGATCGTCAAGATTGTGTATGATTTGAGAATTGTCATTGGTATCGAAATCGATGTCCGGATTGTCGCTAGTTACGTAATCGTTAGAAACAATCAAAACGTAGCCAACGCCATCACCCTTATCATTATAAGATCCCACCGAAGTGAGCGGATAATTATACGAGTCGGAGGTTCGAGGGATTTCTCCCCCGAATCCGAAACAACTATCCTAGGATAAGCGGCCCCTAGTCTAGCCTTAGGAGCCTCGGTCCTCTCTTCTTCGTCGATTTTCTTCTTCTCTTCAATCATCTCCTGTTGAGGTGGTTCTTCTATCGTAAGTGATAGTGCCGACTTGACAGGTTTCGAACTCTGAATTGAAGCTCGCACCGAGGCGGTTTGGATGCTGTCTAAAATCTTTTTTGAAGACCTTGTCCAAGCGGTAGTCCATCCATCGTCAGTCGCATAGGGATCTATCGGAACAATGAGATCAGTCGAGACAACATTGATGGAACCTCCTTTCTGGGGTTCCTTCATGTACTCCTTCGGGATTGTTATATTCCCTTTCCGAAGGTTGTCGTTGAGCCAACTTTTGAAGGTAATGCAATCCTCTATCTTGTGCCCAAGCATCCGGTGGTAAGGGCAAAAGTTGGGATCACCTTTCTTGTTAACTTCTTCGGGTCTCTTAGGCTCTGGCAGTTGGAAATCTGGAGTCTTCATCAGACTACGGAACATTTTTGGCACTGCCTCATTTTTGAATGGATATTCCCTGCTCAGAAGCTCCCTTAATGTACGTTGCGGACGAGGCGGTTGTTCATACTGTGGAGATGATCGATAGCTAGGTCGGGGTTCGTCGGTAATTCTGTTGAGGTTGCTTGCGGCCGTTCTGACGATATTTGTATCGGTTGCTTACCTTTGTCGACTGCTGCAACGATCCCAGATTTCTTTTCATAAGTCTTCACAGGCTTTTGCTTGTCTGTCTTGTCGGCGAAACTTAATTGCTTCGCCTCCTCTTACAGGCTTCCGGCCTTGCTTAACAACTTCTCGAAAGTCTTAATGGTAAATCCCTTGAGGAGAAGTGCTATCGGGCCATGAATGCTCTTAAGTAAGATGCCGACTGCATGCTGTTCTTGTAGTTGTGGTTCACACTTCATACTTAGGTTCCTCCATCAAAGTATGTAATCCACCAAAGTTTCGTTCGGCTTCTGCTTCTCTACCACTAAATCACCTATAGTGATGTGGTGCTGAGCTCCGGCAAATCGCTTGATGAAGAGGTTCTCTAGTTCTGAAAATGTCTTCACCGAACCGTTCGGTAATTCTGCATACCAATCAAAGGCGATCCCTGACAGGCTGCTGACAAATTGTCGGAAGAGTAATGCATCACTCCCGTCGGCATTGCAACAACTGGCACGAAAGTGTGCAACATGTTGTCGGGGGTTCCCGGTTCCATCAAAGGTCTTGAACAGAGGTGGTACGAATCCCTTTGGGTATTGGACAGCGTCGAATTCTTCTGGGTAAGGTCTACCCGTTCGAATGGATGTCCCGCTCTTTGATTGTGCTAAGGCTTCTCGCACCTGTTGTTCCACCAAGCTCTTGATATCTTTTTCTGGAATCATACTTTGTGTTGTATATTTCTTTAGCTGATCATCCCCGTTGACAGACGTAATCTCCTTTCCTCCGTCTCCAATGTGAATGACCTCGCAGGGGTGTCTCTCTTTGGGGTTGCACTTGACTCTGGAGAGTGGCTAGGGCTACAGCCCATCTCTTCCATCCTCTTCACCATTTGGGCGATCGTATCGTCTTTCTCTTGAAGCTGCCTTCTCATCACTTCCGGCTCTCGTCTTTCGCGGTGCGCAGGAGCACCTTGTGAAGCTGACGAGGCTCATGTTTCGACCATGTTAATTTCTGCATACTCATCGTTCATGAATTCCGATGAATCAATCTCATCTCCGAATTTCTCTTCTCTTTCTTTTGCTAGTCGTCGAATATCAGTCCTCAACTTTTCCATAGCGTCCTCTAGCTGTCTTTTCTATGCATCCTCGCGGTTGTCGTGTGATAGGCTGTCGGGTTCCCTTCTCACGAGTCCCCTTTACTCGCGATGGCACTTTCTTCGCATTCAAGTCTCTGACGAGACTTTCCTTCTCGGGTTGTTGTTTCAATCTTAACTGTCCGATAGTGGGATGCCATACCATCCTTCTAGCGGCAGAAGGTCTAGGACCGGATGGTCCGTCAGCCAAATGCTGGAAGGTGGTATCCTCCCTAATCTGCAACCACGAAACAATGATAGGCGGACTAGCCTTCATCCTTTTATTTGGCTTTTCTGTAACGATGGCGGGTTCTACTCGTGGCCCAAGACGGGATTTGACTGGCACCCGCCCTATCCTTCTTAGAATCTCCGATACGGGGCATTTCTCTTTCTTTGCTAGCTTCTCGATCACAGTCTGTAGTCGGGCAAATGGCGTGATCCTAGCCCTTTTCTTTCTGCTGTCATTGTAGATTACTGGTTGAGGTAATGTAGAAACAATCATGCGGACATTTTCCTCGTCAGCTGCGGCGGAAAGGGGGTGGAATCTACTTCCTTCCAAAATGGGTGTATCTTCGAGCAATGGTATGTATTCGAGTAGTGGTGTGTACTCGGGGATTTACGGGATTTCCTTCGGGAAAGCAACTTCGGCGGCTACGGCCTTCCGGCAATTTTCCTACTTCGTTCCTTCTTTGGGTCCGTGTTAGTGATGGAATTCTTGAGTCTGGACCCGATTTCAAAAATAGAAGGTCTCACGGGAAAGTCCGTACCCTCCACGGTAACGGGTTCACCATAGTTCGGATTTCCTTCCCCTTTAATCTGGCGAAGCCGGGGTAGGTGCGAGACAACTAGACCAGTGGGGGTAGCAAGAACAGTCCTTCTACGGACGGCAGTACTCCTCTCAGTCGGGATCTTTTGCAGGGGAGGAAACTCTTGGGTTGACCTAAGGTTGAACTCGAACAACGGCTTCTCAGCTTCAGATACTTTGTTTGTCAATGCGAAAAGGAAAACGTCGGTGATCTTGACATTTGTGTTCTTGAATCCTTGTCCAAACCGGATGATCCCATTGTCGGGCAGCTCATCCTTGTAAACAGTGAAGTCCAGTCCATTCGTGAAGGAGAAAATCAGCTTTGGGGCTTCCATTTCTGCAGGGTAGATCTTGATTGTCAGTCCCAAGTTATGCTTCTTCTCATTAGGACGAAAAGAAAGGAATCGAAAAGAGTCCGAACACATTCTTGTTCATGTATTTATGAGGAGTTATTTGTTAAAAGAGTCATTCATTAGAGGGTTTGTTTATTTAGAACGGAATGTTCAAAGGTGTAGAGAAGGTAATGAATCTGATTCAGAGTTGGAAAGGAAAAGAAAGTCTTATGCAAGACTTCTCGACTCGAAGGATTACTCCTAAACTAACACCTATTGGGGGTCCACCCCACCTCAGAAATGAGGTAAAAGGATCTCGGAACCTCTCTGTTTAGGGGTGTCTAAACAGTGGCTCCTAAATCCGAGAGAATGTTGGCTATACTTGTTCAAGGTAGAAATGAACATAGTATTCCAACGGAAAGAAGGGTAGCTTGATCCACAAGGGACATGGATACACCACCGATTTTTGAAAGCAGAACTGTCCGATTAAAATGGAGAGAGGAATTGTCCCCAGCGGAGTCGCCAGAAATATGTCGGCATTATTTTTAGGTTGAGTGTTGTATTTTTGAAAAGAGGTCGCCTAACGAAGTTGTCGGCGAATTTTTAATTTAAATAAATAATTTGAAAAGTAGTATTTGATTTTGAAAGTAATTTTAAGATATGAAATCAAACTGATTTCACATCCCAAATAGTTTATATAAACGAGCACCGCATCACAAACCGTGTATCTACCCCGAAGAATAGACACACTGCTTGATGATAGGGCTCGATTAAATAAACTAAAAGACTTGTGACATCCGTTTGGTCTGAAAACCAATTTTATAAGCCGACAAATTCCCCTGCTTAATATGAAAGCATTAAACGGGGTTTATATTACTCGGGTTCTTTAAATTCCCTATAAGGGCAAGCCCCTATAGTTAATTACATCTTAAGTGACGGGAATCACCTAAGAAAACTCTCGATAATAATCAGTAATTCTGCTCTCAAGAATTTCAAAGGATTGAATTTTGGAATTTCAATAGGGAATGGATCAAATTTGGAAGATTTTATTTTGGGATTTGAAAGGAAGAAAGGTAAGAGAAGTCACAGATTCAAAGCGAACTTTGGTAATTTCCCAACTATCCTATTGTTTGGCTCGGATTTAGGAAAGTCCTAATGTTTATTTAGTTTTTCAATCTTGCCAATTTTAATTAATTAGGACTTATATTTGTATGATAGAATCACACAAATAGCCTTGAAGTTATGAGGGTTTATGTCGTACCGAACGACTACCTCGGAATCCTAAGTCCGGTTAGGGCTTAATTTGCAATGCAAATGCCTAACAAAAGGTTGAGGATTTATGTTGCACTAGGCAAACTACCTCGAAATCCTACGGCTTGATTATTTAAACTAAGGAATGTTTAGTTGATGTAGAGTCGTTTTGCTGACGAAGATGACCATGCTGCCCACCGTGCCCCGAGCTCCTTATTGTTGCAGAGGTTTAGTTATAGAAGTCATAAATCAGGAGATGAGGAAAGTGTTTTGGTTTAGAGAAAATCTTAATTTCCAAGTGTTTTTGTGTTTTGATTAAAACAAATCTTAAAGTTGATTATAACGACACCGGTTAAGATCCCACGGTTCCATCCTTCCGGCATCGTTATTTTTATCGGATTCACTTAGTCCAGATGAATTTGCTAAACTCAACTGAATGAGTTCCACACTTTCATTTGGATCGTGGGAAATCCCGTTAGCAACACGTAGGTTACATCATCCGAGGTATTCCCGATCATCCAACGGGACGTTTTAATTTAGTTGTAATTGTAGTTTTGTGTTACGTTTGTGATTAAATTTTGAGTTGTTTTATATTTTGAAATGTTGTGGCGGTGAATTTTATCTTGCATCGACTTTTAATTTAGTTTTGATTTCGGTTTTAGGGACTATCCTAAAGGTGTGGGTTTTCATGCAACAGTTGTTTATCATGCAAGAAAAAGTAAGTGCGATGCAATTAAAGAAATTGCAATAATGTAAATTGCAATAAAATAAAAGCGTACCTGGAGGGTCTTCCCGTCATCCCAAGCTCCACTTAAAACGCAATTAGAATATTTAACCAGGTTCCTAGGTAAAGCTAAGGGAAGGGTTATGGTTTTCTACCAAGTTCCTAATCCTATAGCTAGTCATTTCCTATGACGTCTAGGTTCTTGTGTTTTGGTTTGACGATTTTCTTCATCAAAGAATAATTAAGTTCAATTGTTCTTATGAGTATACTATCATATTGAGGAAGTGCTTAAGAAGAATCTTAAACATCTTTTCAATATTGATAGGATTGTTTTAAGTCCAAATGAATTTAATCATACAAATGAATTAATCGTCCGGGGATTCAAGTTTTGTTATCTTGCTCACTGAACTTGGACATTTGAATATCCTATAAGTGAAGTAGCATTTCATTTAATGTTTTGTTTAGGAGTTATGATAACCAAAGCTCTCGAGGGCAAATTGGTGTTCAAATGGTTTATGATTTAGTTTAACTTCAATTAACGGGTTTAAATTTGGAATAGTGTTCAAGTTGCTTTATATTTAATTTTTTTATGTCTTAGGTAATGTTATTTAATTCAATTTAATTTAACTTTAATTTAATTTAATTTGGTTTAGTTTTAATTTTAATTTTGATTTTTTAATTTTAATTTTAATTTTAATTTTAATTTTAATTTTAGTTTTATTTGATTTGATTTTAATTTAATTTAATTTAATTTAATTTAATTTAATTTAATATGCTTTAATTTAATTTAATTTAATTTAATTTAATTATTTATTTTTTTTAATTTAATTTAATTTAATTTAATTTAATTTATTTGATTTAATTTAATTTAATCTTTAATTTAATTTTATTTTTAATTTTAGTTTAATTGAAAATTTAAAAAGAGTTTAATAATTTAATTTTTTTTAATTTAATTTTAATGATTAAGTCTTTTAACGTTTTAAAACTTAAATTTGAATTATCATTTTAATTAGGAATTAAATATTATTAAGATGATCAATTTAGGGATTTTTAAATTAAAGAATAAATCTCTTCCTAATAATATCCCTATTTAATAATTCCAACTTTATTATTCTTCCAAATTTAATCAATTATTTAATTAAGTTTATTTAAATTATTTTAAATTGTTTAGTAGGTTTCTACCCTTTAATTATTTAAATTTCAATCATCCAAATCAGATTAAGATCAAATATTTTACTTGTTAATTTTATTAAACCTAAAGTTTTAATTAAGGGTTAAAATTTTAATTACCATTTTGCCCTTCAAGCTTAATAATTTCATAACTCACTAAATTGAGCTTAAATGAACTTGAAATTTTTATGCGACTTCACTCATATTCCAATAAAGACATGAGAAGAGAAAATGTGATTTTTCTGTATTAAATTTATTTATGTAATTATTTTTGGTGGAAAATAGGAATTTCCAAGGAAAATTTAATAATATGACCAAGGGAAAGTTTCTGTCCTTAAGAAAATTATGGGACATTCCTAATGACCAGAGGACCCCTTGGACCAATTTTGGTGATTTTTTAAGTAATATTATTTTTATTATAATTATTTTAAGTTTTGGAGTATTAATTAATTTAAAAATAAAATAAAGGTTGAAAAATGAATTTTATATTTTTCAAAAATCTCTCTGATATCAAGGAAATCAGAGAATCAATTTTTGTAATTTTATGATTTTTCTTTGATTTATTATAATTATTTTAGTGAAAATGCTAGAAAATACATTTTTTTTTAATTTTAAAATTACCCTAGGGCTTTAAAATTTAATATCTCATTAAATAGACCTAAGAAAAATATGGGATTTGTTCCTAGGTAATTAAAATTCAAAATGTGACATTTTGGTTAATTTTATTATTTTTATGATTTTTATTATTTTTTAATTATTAAAGTATTAAAATAATACAAAAAATTAAATTTTTTAGAAAATAGAAATTTTAATTTTCTTAAATTCCCCTGATATTAGAGAGGCTCCAAAACCAATTTGGTGAATTTTTGAAAGGTGTTTTGAAAGTTATGAATTTTTGAAATTCAAATTGGCTAAATGACTTAACCAACCCATTTAGTAGGGCTAACCAAGTCCAATTGACCTCAAATTTTTATGGTGGGTTCCTCTGATCCTAAAGGTCAGTGGAGAATTGATTTCAAGTCAATTTGATATATGGTTAGCTCTAATTAATTAGGGACCTATTTTGGGTGTTTAAGCCAATTAGGGTTATTTTAAATAAACTAATCCAAAATATATTTTTCCTAGGGTCCTCTGGTCATAAGAGAGATCACCAAATTTTCTTAGAATTTATTTCACAACATGCTAATTATTGGATTTAAAATACTCAAAACAGTGACATGAATTTAAAAAATCAATAACTTCTCATAGGGATGGCCTCTGACTTTGGAAAATTCAGGGAATGTTCACAAATTCAGAGGCTTCAAAAGCCTTATGGTCTCATGCCATGGTGAATTCTCTATATGCTTGGAGAATTAAAAGAATGCAGAGGGTAAATAAATCATTAAAAATAAAATACTTGATGAAATTAAATGATTTCTTTTCCATATTATTCTCCTCTGTTCACCGAGCAAGAGGGTATTTTTATTTTATTTTTCCGATTTTCCTACACAAAGTTATGGATTTTTGAAGTTTAGGGAATTAAATAAATCAGAAAATACCCTAATTTTCTATTTATCCACGCGGCGCCGCGTCAACCTCGGCAGCTCCGAAACGCCGCGTGGCGCTCTCCGATTCGATGCCATCTGACTCAGGGCTCCGGGGCCCCGCTGTGTCATTCCATCTCCTAATCCGGCGCGATCCTGGCCATCCGTCCGCGCGTGTATTAAATGAACGACATTCATTCATCGTCCACAAGCGTTCTCACACGAGAGCCGTCCACACTAAATCCCTAATATCTTACTCAATACTTAACGGATTTTAGTGTTCTTGTGCTCTATGGATTCGTCTTAAAGAGACGAACACATCTATACGGTGATCATGCATTGAAATTAAAACATTTGAAATGGAGAATCTCTAGAAGCTCAGGATGAAGAATTAGCTCATACCTTTGCTCAGAGAAGTGTGGCTTCAATCTGAGGGTTGTGTCACCTTCGATTGGATCCCGGCAAGCTCAAGATGAAGTCTCCCGGTCCGGTGAATTGCTCAGGTAGGATTTCAACCACGGCCGATCACAAAGCTTGGAGGCCGGAGCAACCGGGTGGCTTCGGAGATGGGGCTTTCGGTGGGAAACTTCTCCTCTTGGTCCAGGTGAAGGTGTAGGACCGGTCAATTTGAGGATTGGCTCACTGTGGCAAAGTGTCCTGGTTTTGGGTGAAATTTCGGTTGAGAAATTGGGTTCGTTGGTGGGGATTAGGGCAAATTGACACTGGGGATCAACTGCTCTAAGTATGGAGTAGGGTTTGGAACAATTTTGGCAGAGTTTCGGGAAGGTTTGTGCAACTCTCCTCTCATGGCCGTGAGGGGGTCGGGTTTAAATCTCTGAGCATGGGAAGAACAGCCATGGTGGCCATTGGGCATGGGGTAGCTCAGCAAGGTGGAATTCCAAAGTTTGACTCCTCCCAAGGTCTCGGCCATGGTGTTTTCCGGCGACCCAGGCGGCTGGCCGGCAGGCATGGGTCACCCTCGAGTCCAGGTGGGTTAGGGCTGGAGGTTTGTGCGATCAATTGGCCATGGACATGTGTAAAGGGTTTGAATCAAAAGGGTATGGGGAGAGGCTTATTTTGGGTCCAAATGGGTCAACCCACCATTTTGGGTTTGGTGCACCCTTCCATGGCTGATTTGGGCTGAGGGAGGATCAGGTGAATCAGCTAGAAAAGGGTAGAGAAGTCACAATCCATGAATATTTTGATTAATCATGGATTAAGGTGAAGCATTAAAAGGGTTAAAACCTTTTAAGGGGGCTTAAAAGAGGCTCCTCCTTTTGCCATTAATGGTTTGATCACATGTCAAACCTTCCATGGCTTCATGTGGCTTGTCCATGGCTTGCATGGCTTGTCTTTGGCTTGGGGAAAAGCTTGGTCAATTTCATGAAAATGGATATTAGAAATTTTGGTAATTTGATGGGAATTTGTATGAAGCTTGATTTGGAATGGTTTAATGATGATTTTGAAACTTAGGGGTGATATCAATTAAAGGTATGATGAAAAGAAATTGCCATGTGGGCTTTAGGGCAAATTTTGGGCTTTTGTATTTGGTGGAAATGGGCTTTTAGAATGGTTTAGGAAAGTGGGCCTTTAGGTTTGAAAACAAATTGGTGGATGTAAATTTTGCAAAGGATTGGATCCCATGAGTGTTGAATTTAGTTTAAGAATGTTTCATGAATGATTTGGAATAAACTTGAAGTGTTTGGGCTAGGTTTGGGTTGGATTTGGACCTCTTTGGTGAATGGGCGAATGTAGATCAAATTGGGCTAACTTGGGCCAATGTTGGGCTAGGGTTGAAATTGATGTAAAATAAGTGTTGGTAAATGTTTATGGGAGTGTTTCAAAGAGGTTTTGGCCTTGGTTGGGTTTTGATTTTGGGGTTTGGGCTTATTTGGGTTAAGTTTGGGTTTAGGTCAAAATTCAGCCTTTTAGCTTTGGGTTAAATTTGAGTGGGGTTTGGGTCTAAATTTTGATCAAATTATGTTAGTGTTTTGCTTGTTGGAATGTTAAGGAAGATTTAGAAATGATTTGGGGTTAATAGTAGTTGAATTGGGTGAGTTTGGGTTAGGTTTGGGTCATGGGTCCAAATTGGGCTTTAAGGCCAAAAGTGAAATTGGATCCAAATGTCAATCAAATTGGACTTGGATTTGGTCTAAATTGGTGTTGGGAATGTTTAATGGAAGTTTAGAATTGAATTGGACCAGAATTTGGATCAATTGGGTAGGTTTGGTTTGACATTGGGTTCACTTAGGGTTAAAAATGGGTCAAATTGGGGGTTTTGACAAAAGTAGGGTAAATTGACAAAATTGGCCCATGGTATAGTTGAACAAAATGAAATTGAGAATATTTGGGATTTTCTGGAATTTTCTGGGAATTTTCTGAATTTCTGGATTTTGGGTCAAGAGGGGGTATTTTAGGTATTTGGAGGGCATTGGGAGGTATTTGGAGGTATTTTTGGAATTTTTGGTATTTTTGGCTAAGAATGATCAATTTGGGTAATGTGGAAATGTTTGGGATTGGTTTTGAGGAATTTTGGGCGATTTGAAAAATTTTACAAATTTTGGGCAGGCTAAGCGGGTGTAGGGTCCCTGGGGTCAAAAATTAAAAATTTGGAAAATTGAAGATTGGGTGAATATAAGTGGAATAAAATCATTTTGGTTGGGCCATGAAGCCATATCAAGCCCACATGAGACATGAAGGGACTCATTTGAGGCATCCAATATGTTGTTCCTAACCCTCTTAGCCGAGGGCTTAGGGGTTGAGGACCATCCATGTGAATCACCTACATGAGTCAGGAGGTCAAGTTGGGTATGGGTGTGGTTTTTGGAGGTGTGTGCAAGTGTAGTGTATAGGTGTAGTGTGTGTGTAAGTCAGCCCCTTCACCAGACCAGGCCACCCAGGGCAGTCCTAAGGCCGAAGAGTCCTATAGGAACTCATCCTTTAAACTTCCACATTTGATTTCAACCCTCTAGGTGATTAGGGGTCTATAGTCAAGTTTGTGGATTTTGCAGGGAGCTAAGAAGTGGTTTGAGTTTCTAAGTGGTGGGTCCCAATTCTAGTCCTCTAAGATAGTCAAAGGAAAAGCCTAAGGCTAGATCCTAAGTACTAAAAAGAAGAAGAGAAGACCTCATCAAAAATGAGGTCAACAGGTGGATGGACAAACTCCTCAAAACTATCAACCTCAACTCTAGACATTGCACATAATGCATGAATTTGGGCAGAATGTCTTAATCCACAAGTGGTCTCTCCTCTAGCAACAGTCTGGATATTCTTGAAGATAATCGATTTAATATTAATTTGTCTTGTAGTCTGAATACAATAATAGAGAATTGCTCTATCTCTAGTGACTTCACTGTGCTGATAAGAAGGTAGTAATCTTGCATAGATGAAATAGTGCCATGCTTTAGAAGCTACATTTAACTTGGAAGCAGGGAAATTAATCATATGTTTTTGCTTTACTTTCCATTCCCTTCTTCCATCAATAAAAATGCAATCAATTCTTTCATATTAGCTTCCCTGATATCAAAGTTTTCATATTCTCAAAATTTAATCCCCCTTAACTAATAAAAAGCATTTATACGCTGAGGGGTGAATTCTACCACTTTTCCACGAACAAACACATATTTCGTTTCGGTCCAAAGCAAATTTGTATAAAATTCTCTAACAATACCCATAATAGCATTAGCAGTAAAATAACAAAAGGTTTCCCAATTTCGATCAGAAATCAACTGCTCTACAGATCCGCCCGGATTTTCAAAAGCCCGATCTTGAATACACTTTTTGTTATATAAGAATGAATTGAAACGATATTGTGCTTTCACATTAACAAATATTTCTTCATCAAAATCCAACTTTCTCTTGCCTTTACTTGTCTTAGGAGCCATGTGAAATTATCTAAAAATTTTCAAGAAAATCTAATAAATTTCAAAATTGCAACGTAGGAGACTACTAAAGTAAAGCTAAGAGCTTAAATCACTTTGAAAAATTTTAAAACATCATGAAAAATTCCAAATCTCAGATCTAAACAATGTGAGAAATTTCCATGGTGAAAATAAAAAAAATTTAGATTAGGGTGAAACTCTTACCAAGAGAAGACAAGATCCATACTTTTTGAGCCTTGAAATTGCTTTAAATTACAATCTAGCAAGCCCTGGATCTCAAAAATGTGTTGGCTGGAGGTAGAAGACAATGGAAATAGCGTAAATGATGGGTCCCAGGGTAAAAATCATGAAATAAAGAAGGTTTCGGGCCTTTTATGTATTCGGGTGACGGAGGCACTGGATAGGGCCCCAATAGTGCTTTTTTTAATTTAATTTCCAAACTCTCTGTCTTTGGATGCTGGCGGTGCCCATTCTGGCACCGGTAGCTCCAGTTCAATTTCTAAGTCCATAAAATTTTTTCTGTAATTTTGATAGTTTCAACGTTACACCATCACATAATTACCATCTTTAAGCATCTATTTCATCAATTAAGCAACTAACTAAAAACAAATCTACACAAAAACACAAAACATCACTTTAATATATAAAATCCACATTACAAACATACTCACTTAAGCATTCACTACATAAGTTCATCAAGCCACAGAATTTTAGCGTCGCAAACACACTACGATACTCTAATGCTGAAAACTAAATATAAATATAGAATCCAAGCATAATACGTCCAAACACAAACTACATTGTCAACCAAGCCAACACTAAGCACACCAAAGCATAATAAAAATACCAAATACTAAATATAAAGTAGAGTCACTACACATCGTCAATCTCAGTACTATCTTCTCCTCTGATATCTCCCATAGATTGACGATGCACAAACAGAATGTAGAAGGGAAAATATGGGAATTCATCAGTCAAATCCTCAACAATCATAACATTCATTTTCATCACATTTACCAAACTATCCTCAATTCGCCCAGTGTGATCAGATTATTCTTTCTCTCCAATCCAAGTGATCAAATAAATCAGAGATATTTTTAATAGATGACCCATGCTAAATATATGCGTAATAAAAATTCAATCCCCGGCAACTCCACCAAAAAAATGACCCGCAATCCGCTGATGAAAAATATAATAATTAATGCTTTCAAATATATGTAATAGATAATAATAGCGGCTAGTGTATATAAATATAAATTTATCGAAAATATTTTACACACTAGGGGTACTACGCAAGTATACGTATCTTGTCAAGTAATATAGGCCTTTGAAACAAAGACCCAAGTATCGATCCCACGAGGAGTGAGTTATGGATTTTTAAATATTTTAATTTTATTTTTAAGTATTTCATTTCTAGTTATAAATTTGATATTTTTAATTTACTAGATGCAATAATGAAGCAATAATGAAATGATTGATGTAAAATAGAAATAAGAATACAACTTTCTTCCTTTCAATTAATCCAAGATTTTCTAAGATAATGATAATATTCGTGGAGAATATAAATTTATAGTATTGTGCCAAATAGAAGCATTCATATTCTTTACCCTTTGATCCAGGGTGTAAAGAACATTGGCTAACTTTATAGATCAGGTCCGGATATATTGTTAGTAGAATGGGTTAATCTAGGCTCACACTACTAGATGTCCAAGGCTGGCTTTGGTCGGCCCTTCTAGTGACCCTTTCCTTCTCTATAAATCAAATCATAAGAATTTAGTCTATCACTCTAAAAACTTATCAATTATACTCCCATTATATAATATCATCCTATTTATTTGCACTTCACCTTGAACAACCCGCACAAGGCCTTCAACTACCCAAGGATTCATGTGATATCTACTAGTTAAGAATTCATCTCCTTCTAGGTATCAAAATTCTTCAACAGATTTTAACCATTTAAATGGCCAATTTAAATAGTAAATGAAGATCCGATATTAATATCATCACAATGTTTTAAAATATAGATAGTTTTTAATTCTCCAATGAATTTTATATTATCTTATTTATCTTTTCATAATTGAAATGATAAAGTAAACTAACTACCCAGAACACATTAAATTTAAACAACAAAACATGATAATAAAACTTTGAATAAAATTACAAATACTTATCTCAAGTGTTTCTCCTACTGAACCTCTGAATTCTTTTGACTCCAAAGCAAATAAACTTCAAAAGCACCAACTCTTTAAACTCTTAATACAAACTCTAAATAAAATAACTAACTAATTTATGAAGGATAGTAAAATGTGGCCCTAAAGAATCTCTCTAATTCTCTCTCTAGATGGGGCTCAAGATAGGGGGCCTTTTTTTCTGAAGGAGTACCCTCCTATTTATAGTATTCAAGGGTTGCCTCAAGGCACCTCTTCAAAATGTGTCCACATTTAATTAATCTTCTAGAAGGTGTGTCTGGCACCTAGGCACCGAACTCTGCATCCAGTTCTTCGCATCTCTTCACTTTGGATCACACCTCTTCGCAATTAAAACCATTTCCAAGCGTCCAAATACATTGTATCACATGTCCTATAAATCAGGAACAACTGACAGTCTTCTAGAAGGTCCAATAACCGCTAACACTGTCAAAATAACTATCCAAAAGTTGTCAAAAATCTTGACAGATCCCGTAGGTGTCGGATTCTGGCGCCAAGGAGCCATACCAATAATTTTGACAATTTTGCATTTTGGCTCCATTTTTTCTCCTTTTTGCTCCTTTTTGCTCCTTTTTCACTTTTTTTCCTTCTTGAACATTTTTCCATCACCTATTTCCAACAACACAAAAATACCTTTCATTAAAGCATAATATCCTTAAAAATTTGATAAAAATCAAGGCATAATAATGTTAAATCAAAATCCCCCAAACTTAAATGTTACTTGTCCTCAAGTAACCCTTTTTACTATATAAAATGTATAACATTTGGAATGAAAGATAAATATTTAAGACTCCTTGTAATTTTTGATCTTATAAAGGCTTTAGTAAATCATTAACCAAATTTCACTAAGTTTAATTTTCAGAATTTAAAGAATATTCAACTACCAAAATCATAAGACTTCAAAAATTTTTCATTCATTTCAAAAATAATAGAAGTTTATTATATTATGATCACAAAGATTATTTACAAGAAAAAGATTTTCATGAAAAAGTCCTTCCTAAATAAAGATTCATGCATAAAAATTAAGTAAAGTATGTAACTAGTTTTCTTCATATAAGATAATTCAAGTGAAGCCAATTTTTTATTAGGCATATCCTCAAGCTTCTCCTCTTTTTTTCTTTTTTTTCTTTTTTCACAGGTGAGAGTATCGTATCTCGGATAGCTTCGTTAATGATTTTGAACTTCACTATCCTTAACTTATATTTTCAAACCTTTACATTTTCACTTAATTATTATAACATGAATCGAATTTCAAAAAGACTTTCAATCTTTTCTTTTTCAAGTTATAATTTTTTATTTCTTAATACTTCTAAAATTCAATTATTTCTATAATGAATAGAAAATTTTCTTAATTTTATTCTTCTTTAAGTTAAATAATTCTATTCTTAAAATCAATCAAAGTTATTAAAATTTTAGTTAAGTCCACTAAATTATTTATAATTTCAAAAATTTAAGTGATCTTAAATAGATTTTTCCTTCCATATGTTATGTTAAGATTTTTTTTTTTAGAAAATATTAGTTTATTAAGGACAAATAAAATTTAAATATGCATGTATTTTCCTTTCCCCCATACTTAAGTTTTGGTATATCATAAAAAATAAAGTATGAGAGAAAGAAAAGTATAATTTCAAAAGGAAATTTATAAGCATGTAAAAAAAATTCTAGAAAGAAATATAATTTACTTCTACACATGCTTTTTATGAATATTACAAAAATAATGAAGCATATAAAATAAAGCAGGCTAATTTTTTTTTAACAAAAAAAATTTTATATAACAGTAGTTCAATTAAATAACTATATTACTAACAGAAATATAATAACATTACTAACTATTCTAGAATACTAAGCAGTAGGCTGAAACAAAAATAAACATAAATTCATTCAAATCTCAGTCTGCAACTAAATATCTAAAACAGTCTCAACATCAAACAATTCATACAAAGTCTCATAAACAAATCTAAACTAGCAAACAGCAAACAACAATCAGTACTAATAAACAAAAACTAAACTAACAACAGTCTCAGCACATCTCTGAGGTAAATCAGGCTACTAATCACTGTCTGTAGCCTCGTCATCATCATCAACAAAAGAAAACTCCACATCCTTTGGATCAACATATGGTGATAATCTAGGATAGGTGGGAAACTCAATATCATGCTCACCCTTCAAGAATCTAACTAAATACTCTGAATACTCAGCACATACTCACTCTTCCTCTGGGTGTAATCAGATAGGTGATCAATTTTCTTATCCATAGTATCAACTCTGCAGTGACTTAGAAATAACTCATTCTGCTACTCCAGAAATTAATCATGCATCGATTCCCAAAAACTAGATGGTGGCTCAGCAGTAGAAGAAGAAGGTCTGGAAGTGGAAGCTCTACCTGGGGTAGGTGCAGAAGTATAAGGGGCTGTAGATCTCTTCCTACGAAGAAGATCATAGATACTAACACTCTCCTACCCAATTGTCTTAGTAGACTTCAGCTTCTCCTCAGAAATATCAGTAGTGACTCCATTGTTCACACATAAAGTATAAATCAGGGATGGGAATCCTAGTCCTACAGAAGTACTGGATCTAGTAGTAGACTCCACAGAATCATAAATAATACTACCGACATCTATCGGCTTCCTCTCCTGAATGCATTTGTTTAAGATAGCTTGATCTTTAGTCACTTCGCTTAGGTGGTTGGAAGGTATAAGTCTTGCAGAAATAAAGTAATGCCATGCCACGCACGACTGGAATAACAGCAACAGCGGTGAAATAACAGAATCGTTGCCAGTTGTGCGCAACGATCGTGTTCTCGATCATTTCACCGGGATTGTAAAAGCTTCACTCTGAGATAAATTTTCTGGACGTCGCAAATTTGTGATATAAAAAATACGCTACCACAGTCGCGAACTGCTACTATCTAAATTTTCTCGTGCCTTTCCTCGCTTAGATTTTGGTGACATCTAAACGTGAAAGAAAACACAAATAAATTAAGGAATCAAATATTTAAACTCTTTTTAAGCTTAAGAAACTTAAAATGAGTTTAAAAATTCATGGAGAAACATTAAAAATCAAACTTTTTCTCAAAATTTTGGTTATTAACCAAAAATAAGAAAACCTATGGTTAAAATAAAAACTAAATGGATTAGAGTGTAGATCTGACCTTGAGATGAGGAAATCAAGTGATTTCGGGCTCAAAATCTTGATGTTTTGACCTCAAAATGGATTTAGAAGGTGGATTTTTGTGAAAAGACGAAGGGGATGAAGCTTAGGCATAAAAAATGGTTAATGGGGGTTTAAATGGTGATTTTCGAGTAAGCAGGCCGAACCGGCACCTAGGCACCAAATTCTGGCGCCAGACTCGCCTTTCAAAAAAAATCACTTTAAAAATTTTATTTTCCACTAAAACTCATAATTTAAACTTCTAATTACTCATATAAGAGTATTGGTTCAGTTTCCATCTTCCAAAATATTTTCCAATAATTTTATAAATTAAAAATTAAATCCACCAATTAAACACAAGTTTAAATCAAACTCTTCTAATTCCATTCATGATTTTCAATTTCGGCTCAATACAATTCAGATAAGTATCATAACATGATTCAAGTTCTAACAACAATCAAACAACACAAATTTGAAAGCAAATACAACACACAGTGAACATGAAAGCAAACACACAAATAAACACAATCGATTCACTAAATTGATGCAACGACACACTAGATAAATCACAATCTCACCACATTGCTATCTAATTCCCATTATCTTCACAATGAAGATTACTTGGCCTATGTCGGCATATTTTTAGGTTATGTGTTTTGCAAAGGGGTCGCCTACAGAAGTAGTCGACAAATTTTTTAGATTTTAAATTTAATTTAAATATATATATATAATTTAGAAAGTAGTATTTGATTTTGAAAATGATTTTAAATTTGAAAGTATTAAGATATGAAATCAAACCGATCTCACATCTCGAATAGTTTATATAAACGAGCACCGCATCACAAACCGTGTATCTATCCCGAAGAATAGACACACTGCTTGATAATAGGGCTCGATTAAATAAACTAGAAGATTTGTGACATCCGTTTGGTCTGTGAACCAATTTTATAAGCCGACAAGTTCCCCTGCTTAATACAAAGAAATTAAGCAGGGTTTATATTACCTGGGTTCTTAAAGTTTCCTATAAGGGTAAGCCCCTATGTTAATTACATCTTAAATGACGGGAATCATTTAAGAAAACTCTCGATAATGATCTGTGGTTTTTCTCTCAAGAATTTCAAAGTTTAAGGGTTCAAAGGATTGAATTTTGGGATTTCAATAGGGAATGTATCAAGTTTAGAACAGTTTGTTTCAAGAATCCAAAGGAAGAGAAGTAGGAGAAGCTGAGGATCCAAGAAGAATCTTAGCAACTTCCCAAACTATTCTATTGTTTGGCTTCAATTTAGGAATTTATTTAATGTTGCAATCCTACCAATTTTATTTATTTAGGACTTATATTCGTATGACATGATCATACAAATAGTTTTGAAGATGTGAGGGTTTATGTCGTACCAAACAACAACCTCGGAATCCTAAGACCAGTTAGGGCTTAATTTACATAATATGATTATGAAAATGCCTAACGAAGAGTTGAGGATTTATGTTGCACTAGGCAAACAAGCTCAAAGTCATATGGCTTGGTTATTTAATTCTAAGAAAGTTTTTCTGAAGTAGATCCAAGTTTTGCTGATGACGATGGCCGTGCTGCCCACCATGCTCCGAGCTCCTTGTTGTTGCAGAGGTTTAGTTTTAGAAGTCATAAATCAGGAGATGAGAGAAGTGTTTTGATTTAGAGAAAATCTTAAAATCCAACTATTTTTTTTAATATTTTAATTAAAATAAATCTTAAAGTTAATTAAACAGAACCGATTAAGATCCCACGGTTCCTTCATCCAGGCACCGTTATTTTCATTGAATTCACTTAGTCCAGATGAATTTGCTAAACTCAACTGAATGAGTTCCACACTTTCATTTAGACCGTGAGAAATCTCGTTAACAACACGTGGGTTACATCATCCGAGGTATTCCTGATCATTCAACGAGACGTTTTAATTTAGTGGCAATTGTAGTTTTGTTGTTCTGTTTGTGATTAAATTTTGAGTTGTTTTATATTTTGAAATGTTGTGGCGGTGAATTTTATCTTGCAATGACTTTTAATTTAGTTTTGGTTTCAGTTTAGGGACTATCCTAAAGGTTTTGGTTTTCATGCAACAGTCTTGTTTAACATGCAAGAAAAGTAAAGTACAATGCATGTAAGTAAATTGCAATAAAATAAAAGCATACCTGGAGGGTCTTCTCGTCATCCCAAGCTGCACTTAAAACACATGTTAAAGCATTTAAATATTTCAACAAGTACCTAGGTAAAGCTAAGGGAAGGGTTTTGGTTGTCTACCAAATTCCTAATCCTATAACTAGTCATCTCCTATGACGTCTAGGTTCTTGGTTTGGTTTAAGGACGATTTTCTTCATCAAAGAACAACAAGATTCAATTATTCTTCTAAAACATCTCGTCATATTGAGGAAGTTTTTAGGACGAGTCCTAAATATCTTTTCAATATTTTTGGGATTGTTTTGAGTCCAAGTAAATTTAGTTGCACATGTGAATTAATCATCTAGGGGTTTAAGTTTTATTCTCTTGCTCAGTGAACTAGGATATTTGAATGTCCTATAAGTGAAGTAACACTTCACTTGATACTTCATTTAAAAGTTATAATAATAAGAGCTTTAAAAGGGCAAATCAATTTATTAGGTATTTTAATGATTTAAACTTAATGATTTAATTTCAATTTTGATATAATTATAAAAGTTAGTTTAAGTTTGGAATAGTGTTCAAGTTATTTTAAATTTAATTCTTAATGATTTCTTTTAGGTTTGTTGTTAAATGATTTTGATTTAATTTAATTCAATTTAATTATAATTTAATTAATTTTAATTTTAATTTAATTTGATTTGATTTTAATTTTAATTTAATTTGGTTTAATTTAATTTAATTTAAATTTTAATTAAATTAAATTAAATTAAATTTAATTTTAATTTAATTTAATTTAATTTTAATTTTAATTTAATTTAATTTTAATTTAATTTTAATTTAATTTAATTTTAGTTTAATTTTAATTTACTTTAATTTAGTATAGTTTAATTTTAATTTAACTTTAATTTAATTTAATTTTTAATTTAGTTTAAATTTAATTTTAATTTAATTTTAGTTTAATTTTAGTTTTAATTATTAATTTGGATTATTATTTTAATTTTTTAATTAAGAATTAAGTATTATTGAAGTGATTTATTTAGGGATTTTTTAAATTAAAGAATAAATATCCTCTTAATAATATCCCTACTTTAATAATTCTAATTTCTATTACTCTTCCAAAATTTCAATTAATTAATTAATTAAAGTTTTATTTTAATTATATTTGAAATTGTTAGTAGGTTTCTACCCTCAATCATTTAAGTTTCAATCATCCAAAATCAGTTTAAAATCGAATATTTTACCCTCCCCTTTTTGATTAATCCTAAAATTTTAATTAAGGGTTGAAATTTTTGATTACCTTTTTTCCCTTCAAGCTTAATAATTCTATAACTCACTAAACTAAGAACAAATGAAATTGAAATTTTTATGTAACCTCACTCACATGTCAATTAAGACATTAGACGAGAAAAGTGATTTTTCTGTATTTAATTTATTTATGTAATTATTTTTAATGGAAAATAGGGGCTTTCAAGGAAAATTCAATAACATGACCAAGGAAATGTTTCTGTCCTTAAGAAAATTATGGGATGTTCCTAATGACCAGAGGACCATTTGGAACTATTTTGGTGATTTTTTGAATTATATTTTATTTATTAGAATTATTTTGAGTTTTGAGGTATTAATTAATTTTAAAATAAAATTAAAGTTGAGAAATATGTTTTATATTTTTGAAAAATCTCTCTAATATCAGGGAAGTCAGAGAACAAAATTTATTATTTTTTTGATTTTTCTTTGATTTATTAGAATTAATTTAGTGGAAATGTTAAAAAAAAATCATTTTTTAATTCAAAAATTGTTTTAGGCTTTTAAAATTCAATATCTTAGCCTAGAGATTTAGGAAAAATATTTGGTTTGTTCCTAAGTGATTGGAATTCAAAATGTGACATTTTGGTGATTTGTAAAATTTTTATGATTTTTATTATTTTTTAATTATTAAAAATATTAAAATAATGATAAAAATCAACTTTTTTAGAAAATTACAATTTTAATTTTCCTAAGTTTCTCTGATATCAGAGAAGCTCCAAAAACATTTTTGTGAATTTTTTAAAAGTATTTTGTGAGTTTTGAATTTTTAAAGTTTAATTTTATCCATTTTGCTTAAGAGGCTTAATCAACCCATTTGGTGAGGTTAATCAAATCCAATTGACTTCAAATTTTTATGTGATGTTCCTCTGATCCTAAAGATCAGTGGAGAATTGCTTTCAAGTTAATTTAATGTGTAGTTAACCCTAATTAATTAAAGTTCCATTTTGGGTGTTTAGGCCAATTAGGGTTGTTCCATGTGAATTAACACAAGACTTATTTTCCTAGGTTCCTCTGGTCATAAGAAACATCACTAAATTTTCCTAGAATTTATTTCTCAACATGCTAATTATTGGAATTAAAATACTCAAAATAGTAACATGCAATTGAAAAATCAATAACTTCTCATAGGGATGGCCTCTGACCTTGGAAAATTCAAGGAATGTTCCCAAGTTCAGAGGCTTCAAAAGCCCCATGGTCTCATGCCATGGTGAATTGCCTATGCAAATGGAGAATTAAAATAATGTAGAGAGTAAATAAATCATTAAAAATAAAATACTCAATGAAATTACTTGATTTCTTTTCCACATTATCCTCCTCTGTTCACTGAGCAATAGGGTATTTTTATTTTATTTTTATGATTTTTCTACACAAAGTTATGAATTTTTGAAGTTTTGATAATTAAATAAATAGAAAAATGCCATATTTTCCTACTTATCCACACGGTGCCACGCAATCCTCGGCAGCTACGAAAGACCACGCCGCGCGCTTTGATTCTGCGCCGCCATCTGAGTTAGCTTCCACGGGGCCCGCGGCTCACGTACCATCTCCTGGTTCTACGCCATCTGAGCCGTCCGCTCGATACACGCGCGATCCAACGACTCCCGGTCATTGTCTACGACTGGTGTGCACCCGTGACCGTCCACACTAAAACCCTAAGATCTCACTCAATTCTTAATGAATTTTTATATTCTTATACTCTATGGATTTGTCTTGAAGAGACGAACATATCCATACGGTTTATGTGGCATGAAACTAACCCAATCAAAATAGAGAATGTTCAGAAGCTCGTGAAGAAGAGATAGCTCATACCTTTGCTCAGATAAGTGATGCTTCGATCTGAGAGTTGTGTCACCTTCGATTGAGTCCAAGCAAGCTCCAGATGAAGTCTCTGGCCCTGGGGAATTGCCTAGACCTGATTTCCACCATACCCGATTTTAACATTTTAAGGCTAGAACAAATTGGTGGCCTGGAGAGGGGGCTTTCACTGAAGAACTCCTTCTCTTGGTCTTGTGCAGGTGTGGGAGAGTTTAATTTGATTTTTGTGGAGGATTTGAAAGTGTCCTGTTCTGGCCTAAGAATTGAGCTCCAAAATTGAGCTCAATCGGTGGGAATTAGGGCGGGGAGGACGGTGGGGATCAAATGCTCTTGGCTAGGGGAAGCTCTGTGAGGAGTTTGGAGGGATTTTGTGAAGGTCGATTTCAGCCAACCTTTTGGCCTAGAGGAGTTGGCTGGCTTAAATAGCCATGGCCATGGCCTCTCAGGGGAAGTTAGGGGCTGGGATCAGCTGCTTTGGTGAGGAGAAGAAAAGCTACAAAGGCCATTTGGAGTGGGTCAGCTCAACCTTGGGGAATTGCAATTTTTGGCTGATTTGGACCTCTTGGCCTGGTGTTTTCCGACGATTGTGGTGGCTGGCCGGCAAAGGTCAGGTCACTGTTGTGATCAGGAGGATCAGTGTTTAAGGTTTGTGAGTTCAATTATCAAATGCCATGTGTAAAGAGGATGAATTGAAATGGAAAGGGGAAGAGGTGATTTTGGCTTGGTTTGGGTCAACCCATCTATTTTGGCTTGGTTCACCTCCCCATGGCTTGATTTTGAGCTAAGGAGGTCAGGTGGGTCAGACTCACATGTGTGGTGAAGTCCGCATCCAAACATATTTGGGTTAATTTTGGGTTAAGGGTAATCATGGTTAAGGCTAATGACCTTAAGGGAATCTAGAAAGAGCTTCCTCCATTTGCCCAATGTGGTATGGTCACATGTCAAACCTTTCATGGCTCCACATGGGGCTTAAGGATGGCTTCATAGCTCTTATTTGGCTTGGGAAAAGTTGGCTTGGTTTCATGGAAGTAGGTTTTAGGAATTTTGGTATTTTGGTGTGAAATTTGTATGGTTTGTCATATAGCTTATTTTAGAAAAGTTTGATTGTTGATTTAGAATTTAGGGATGATTTAAATTAATGAAATGATGAATAGAGTGCCATATGGGCTTTAGCATGAAGTTTGGGCATTTAAAATTTGGTAAAGGTGGTCTTTTAAAATGGTTTTAGGGGAATGGGTTTTTATGTTTCAAAATGGGCTTTTAGATCAAAAAAAATTTGTAAAGGGCCATGCCAAATAAATGTTGGGTTTAGTTTAAGGATATGTCATGAGTGATTTAAAACAAATTTGAAGTGATTTGGGATTAAATAAGAATTGATTTGGGTTTATTTGGTAAAGGGGCTAAGGTGGGCTAAATTGGGATAACTTAGGCTAGGGTTGGGCTAATGTTGAAATTGATGTAAAATTGATGTTGAGAAATGTTTAGGACAATGTTATGAAGAGTTTTCAACTTTGGTTGGGGTTCAATCTTGGGATTTGGGCTTAGTTGGGTTAGGTTTGGGTTTAGGTCAATTTAAGGGGTTTTGGGTTTGGGTTGAATTTAAATGAGGTTTGGGTTCAACTTTTGGAAAAATTAGGTTAGGTTTTGTTTATGGAGATGCTAGGGAAGGTTTAGAAAAGATTTGGGTTCAATTGGAGTTGAATTGGGTTGGTTTGGGCTAAGTTTGAGTAATGGGTCAAAATTGGTCTTTAAGCTAAAAAATGAAATTGGATTCAAATGTCAATCAAATTGGGCTTGTATTTGGTCTAGATTGATATTGGGGATATTTAATTGAAGTTTAGAATTGAATTGGATAAAATTGAGGTCAATTGGGGTGATTTGGTTTGACATTGGGTTCATTTGGGTTTAAAATGGGCTAAATTGGGGGTTTTGGTAAAAGTTGGGTAAATTGGCAAAATTGGCCCATGGTGTAGTTGAATAAAATGAAATTGGGAATATTTGGGATTTTTTGGAAATTTTTGGGAATTTTCTGAATTTTTGAATTTCTGGGTCAAGAGGGGCATTTTGGTAATTTGGAGGGTATTGGGGGTATTTTTGGAAATTTTGGTATTTTTGGCTGTAAATGATCAATTTTATTGGTGGAGAAATGTTCAAGGTTAATTTTGGAAAAGTTTTGGGTGATTTGGAAAATTTGGTGGTTTTGGGTATTTTCAATGGCTTTTAGTAGGTTTGGTGGGTCCGGGGCCCCGAGGGTCAAACAATGAAATTTTGGAGAAATGTAAATTGAGCGAGTGTGAGTGAAATGGAATCATTTTGGTTGAGCCATGAAGCCATATTAAGCCCATAGGAGCCATGAGAGGACTCATTTGAGGCATTCACTGTGTTGTTCCTAACCTTCTTAGCCAAGGGCCTAGGGGTTAAGGTCCATCCATATGAATTATCTACATAAGTCAGGAAGTCAAGCTAGGCATGAATAGTTTTAGGATTTGGAATGTGTGTGAATGTGTAATGTGTGCAGGTGAACCCTCACCAGACCAGGCCACCCAGGGTGATCCTAAGGCCAAAGAGTCCTATAAGGAACTCATCCTTTAAACCTCCACATTTGATCTCAATCCTCTAGGTTATTAGGGGTTTACAATCAAGCTTGTGGGGTTTGCAGGGAGTTAAGAAGTTGTTGAGTTTCTAAAGGGGTAGGTTCCATCTCTGGTCCTTTAATATAGTCAAAGGAAAAGCCTAAGGCTAGATCCTAAGTACTAAAGAGAGAAGAGAAGACCTCATCAAAAATGAGGTCAATAAATGGACCCCCAATAGGTGTGGTGTCCTAACCAAGCACACCGCGTGTATTGGCGTTAATCAAAGAGATCAACAAAACCAACACAGATGTCCAAGTGACAAACTTAGGACAGAGTAGAAAAATTTCCGCTAGGTAGTATCAAGTATATCTCCAACACTGGAGGTTCTTGAACTCTCGCTGGGGAAAGGTAAAGGAGGTGAATTCCAAATCACAAGATTTGGAGAATTTTGATTTAGATTTCGTTTCATTTCATGTTCAAGTTTTGATGTGTATGTTTAGATTTTTTTTTTTTTGATTTGGAGTTCCAATTTAGATTGAAGTTTGATTTAAAATTAGTTTGAGGAAATTTGGATTTGAAATGAGAATTGAAACCCGAGTTTCAACCATAGGATTGCGAAGAAAACTGGATTTTAGGTAGCAGCCTCGGAGTAAGCATCCGAGCTTAAGTGTCGATTGAAAAGGATGAGAATCAGAATTTAGGTACTGATCTCGAAAGAGAACTGGAATGTAGGTACCAGTCTCGAAAATTTTGAATTGAAATGTAGGTATCAATTCGGATGAGAATCGAAATGTAGGTATCGATCTCGAAATGAGAACTGGAATGTAGGTACCAGTCTCAGAAATTTTGAATTGAAATGTAGGTATCAATTCGGATGAGAATCGAAATGTAGGTATCGATTTCAAAATGAGAACTGGAATGTAGGTACCAGTCTCAGAAATTTTGAATTGAAATGTAGGTATCAATTCGAATGAGAATCAAAATGTAGGTATCGATCTCAAAATGAGAATTGAAATGTAGGTACCAGTCTCGGAAATTTTGAATTGAAATGTAGGTATTGATCTTGAAATGAGAACTGGAATGTAGGTACCAGTCTCAGAAATTTTGATTTGAAATGTACGTATCAATTCAGATGAGAATCAAAATGTAGGTATCGATCTCGAAATGAGAACTGGAATGTAGGTACCAGTATCGAAAATTTTGAATTGAAATGTACTGTGGAGATTTGGATTTAGCAGGAGATTGAAATGAGATATGAAAGTGTTCCACATCCCACGAGAATCAATCAAAGTTTGATTATTTGGCGAAGGGTATGAATCCATGCCATTAGAACGAAATCGAAAATTTTTCGTGGTTTTGAAAAGATGAATTTAGATTGGAATTCAATTTGAGATTTAGATTTGTTTTGTTTGTCCTTTAACGATCTGATTTTTTTATTATTATTTGTTGTTTATTTAGTGTTCATGTGAATTTGAAGTTCATTTTACTATTCAGATTTTTAGGAAAAGTTCTCATTTATTTTCTTTTCTCTTCTGTTCTTCGTTCAAAGTTCATTTAACTCTAATGATGTTTCCCAGTCAATTTGCACAAAAAGAGGTGAAGGCAAAATATGACGTAGTCATTTTCATTCCAACTTGCTGAAAGTACATCATACAACTTGGTCTAGTCATGATGACATTTTCCTCATAAATTTAATGTCTTGTACAATCCATGTAAATTCAAAACGGACTGTATAAACTTCTTGTTAATCCATCCAAAAGTGTCTGTAAAAAATCCATGTCTGAATAGTAAGAAACATGGGTAATAACATCACATTCCAAGACACCCTTGGCAGGAATGCCGCATGGATGTGCATTAGAGGTGTGTTATTTCCCATGTAACTCACATTTCATAGAGCTGGAGACTCTCCAATTCTGGATCTGGCTGGAAGTGGTAAGACGCCTTTTTGTCGTCCATCCTTCTAAAGTGATAGAGATCTGCTCCACTGGCTCTCCCGGTATACAATGTTTTGTGATGTCTGCTCCATTTCCTTTTAATATCATGACGGAACCTACCGGAAGTGGTATCTCTACCGGCCCTCGAAACTTACCCAGACCTGCTATCAGGAGGTCAGATCCGAACATGATATTGCATTGGTTGACGAATGAAACTGTACAAAAAGGTCTGACAAAGTCGTGGTGGTCTATGTGTGGAGGTATGCAGTCGCCCTTCTGGTAAAAGTTGATGATGCAAATTTTGGGTATGCAGTTTGCTGGCAGTACCCTCCACGTTACCATTCTTTTCACCATACTTTTAATTATCCTCGGCATTGGATCCACCTCACTACGATGCAGTATCCCTGACGGATTTCCTTTTCTGTCCTCTGCGAAGTTATAGCAACATCTGCATTGTATTGTGACTCTTCCTTTCCCTGACATCCATCTCCGGGGTTCTGAATAAGTCTTTTCCCTCAGACGGCCTGCTCGACCCATCTTCTAAAGTTCTAAGATGCAGTCCACAATCTGCTGCTGCTCGTACTCTGAGAATACATCTGTGTGTAACTCGAGGCCTTCCAAAATGTTGATTCTCTTGCCTTTAATCCTTTTAAAGTATTCAAAAGTCTTCTTCTCAACATTTTGCATTCTTTCTAATTCATATTCTGGGATGATCTGTAAGTGACGAAGCCTAGTAATGTACTGTGGGATGTATGGCACAATCCCGTCACGTTCTCCTGCATACCTTGGCTCCTCGGGGATTGTCTCTGTCGGGACATCCTCCGGGGTTGCTTTCGCAACAAGGTTCTTCAGATCTGGTTTCTCTGTCCGGTGTCGAGGCACTGACTCTATTTCTGTTCTTCTTGGCACTTCTTCGATTTGTTCTGATTTTCTTGGCGTTGACTTTCTTTTTTCTGGTTCCTGACAAATCGGTATCTTTGAAATGTGTGTGCCAGCAAAAGAGGTTGTTTCCTCATTGCTAGTTTAGTCAACATCTTGCGGATACGGCGACTCTTATTCCTTCTTTGGGTAGCAGTGAGAGTAGCTCTCCTTACCCCTTGAATTTCTGTGGGCGCGGCGCTGACGAGCCTGCCCTCTGCCGTGGTAACTACAGACTTGCTTTTCTTATTTTTGTCGATGTTTTTCTTTCTTTTCTTGTTGCTAGATTGGTGGCTTGGGCCACCCATCTTCATCACTGTCTGGTTGTGAAGCTCTTCTCGGTCAACTGGGACCCAATAAATTTTTTCGTACTGTAGGCTGGCTGGTGTGAAGTCAGAATCAAATTCTATCACTGCTCCATCCTTCACCCTCTTTTCCTCGAGTGCGAGACTCACGCCATTTCTAAAGTTTAGGACCAACCGCCCGTTCGACATTTCCCTGCGAAAAAGACAAGGAAAGGATTAGGGGCTATACTAAGAACAAGAACATTAAGAAAATATTTATCACTGAAGATTCTTATTCACTTATTTTAATTTTTAAGGAAAGTAGGAAAATATGAAGAAAGATCAAGAATAAGATTTGATTTGAACGGAAGGGTAAAACTTTTTTATTATGATTTCACATATTTTATTTTTAGCACATATTTTTTGTTAATGATTTTTTTGTCATCCCTTTTTATGTTTTTTTTTTCTTTTCTTTTGTTTCGGACCCAGTCACAAGTGGTTACTTCACCCGTATTTCTAGGGATGAGAATTCAGTCCTTGGAAACATCAGGTTGCGTAATACTTCTTCAAATATCGTCCGTTGATTGGAAGCATTTGTCGTTCTCCTTGGCAATTCACAAGTTGGTAGGAACCTCCAGAGTAAACTGTCTCGACCACGAACGGCCCTTCCCAAGTCGGTTCACATTTACCACCTATCTTGCGATGTGCAAGAATAGGTCTTCTGAGAACCAAAACCAAGTCACCGACTTTGAATGTCCTTTGGCGGACTAGTTTATCATGGGCCTGGATCATCTTAGCTTGATACAGTTCCAAATTCTGTTGCGCGGAAAGTCTTTTCCCTTCCAAGCTCTTCAATTCTTCTAGTCGTAGTTTGGCATTTTCCTCCGTAGTGATTTTGTTCGCAATTGCAATTCTGAGTGATGGGAGCTAGACTTCCAAGGGTAGAACTGCCTCAGACCCGTATACTAAAGCGTAGGGCGTAGACTGCGTAGGAGTCCTAAAAGTTGTCATGTAGGCTCATAAGGCTTCTAACAACTTCTCGTGTCAATTTCTCTTGTTGTCGTCCATAATTTTCTTTAGAATTTGAACGAGAGTTTTATTAAAAGCCTCGGCCAAGCCGTTTGCTCTTGGGTAGTAGATCGTTGAGTATTGCCAATCGATCTCGTGTCTTCTGACAAAATTGTTGATCTTTGTACTTTTGAATGCAGACTAATTATCTGAAATGATTCTGAGCGGTACCCCAAAATGGTAGACTACTTAGTTCTTGAAAAACTGTAACACGTGGTGTGCCTTCACTTCCCTGAGTGGTATAGCTTCTGTCCATTTAGAAAGGTAGTCTATAGCTACAAGGATGAAGCGATGTCCTCTTGAAGAAGGTGATTCTATCAGACCCACTATATCTGTGCCCCAACACTCAAATGGCCACGACGCAATTGTCGGATGTAGCACATTTGGAGGTTGATGTAGAACCACTCCATGCACTTGGCATTGGTGACAGCTCTTGGCGATCTTCATACAGTCGGTCTTCATTGAGGGCCAATAGTACCCTAATCTCTTAATCTTCATTTTCATCTTTGGACCCGACTGATGAGCGCCACAGAGTCCTGAGTGTACCTCTTTGACAATTTCACGAGCTTCAGACTCGCTCAGGCATCTCAGCCATATTTGATCAAAAGACCTTCTATATAACGTATTGTTTATTAATGCGTAAGACAGAGTTATTTTCTTGATCTGATGGGCTAGCAACTTATCATCCGGTAATTTCCCTGTTTGCAGGTAGTCTATTAGCCGTTGACGCCAATCTTCTGTGTTTTCTGTTATTGCCGCAACTCGATTCCTCTCGCTTTTCCGATTTCCGTATCATATCCATGTCGAGCCGTGATAGGACCCGTCGTCCCTGAACTGAGACTTCAACTGACTCTTCTTGTAAGCAGGCAAATTCTCTTGCAAGGCGAGCTAGCGCATCCACGAGAGCATTTTCTTTTATGGGGATCTTGTAGATCGTTACATTCAGAATATGTTCCAACAGTTTCATGGCATACTGAAAGTACTTCTCGAGTCTTGGCTTTAAAATTCTGTATTGTCCGGCGACCTGTTGAATGATCAACTAAGAATCTTCGTAGATGTTGATGTCCATTATTCCCATTTAAATGGTTAGTTCTAGTCCTATTATGAGGGCTTCGTATTCTGCCTTGTTGTTTGTACACGGCTCTGTTAAGTGGTAAGAGTATCTTAACATCCCCCGCTCCGGTCTTATAAAGATTAGTCTGATTCCTGCCTTACCGAACACTATCATTTGCAATTCTTTGTTCTTCTGTGCTGAGGATGCTCCTTCGAAGTATAGTTCCCAACGTCGATCATCAGGGTCTTCTAGGCTCATTATCTGCTCGTCAGGCAAATCTTCGTCGAGAGGTGAATCTGCAGGTAAAGGGTGTTCTGCAAGGAAGTCAACTAGAACTTGTCCTTTTACGGCGCGGAGAGGAATGAAAGTTATGTCAAATTGCAATAGTATCATCGACCACCTGGAAAGTCTGCCAAAGAGCGTCAGTCGGGTCATCAAGGATTGCAACAGATTAACTCTCGAAATAAGGTTGACCTTATCAGAAAGCATGTAATGCCTGAGCTTCTGTGCGGCGAAGATCAGGGCCAAGCAGTGCTTCTCAATAGGAGGATACTTTACTTCCTTCGGAATTAGACGACGGCTTAAGTAGTATAGAGCATTTTCTTTTCCCTCATCATTGACCTGGGCTAGCAGGGCTCCAAGGGAGTCGTCTAAAGCCTCGATATAAGGTATCAACGGTCTACCTGAGACTGGGGTTGCTAAGACAGGAGGTGTCATTTAGTATTGTTTGATGTCATCGAATGCATGTTGACATTTGGAGTCCCAAGTAAACTTGGCATCCTTCTTACCCAAAGCAGAAAAAGGCTGACACCTTCTTGAAAAATTCGATATAAAGCGTCGAAGATATGCCAACATTCCTTGAAAGGATCGCAGCTGTTTCAAGGTTTTAGGAGGTGGCATTTCTAAGATAGCTTTAATCTTTTCTAGATCAATTTCAATTCTGTGATGTCGGACAACAAATCCTAAGAATTTCCCGGAGGTGACGCCGAAGGCGCATTTTAAGGGTTTCATCTTAAGGTTGTATTGTCTTAGTCGCTCGAAAACAATTCTCAAATCATACAGGTGATCTTCCTTCAGTTTACTTTTTATGACCACATCATCCACGTAGCACTCAACTTGGTTGTGAATGAGATCATCAAAAATCTTTGTCATCTCTCTTTGGTATGTTGCTCCTACGTTCTTTAGTCCCAATGGCATTACTATGTAGCAATACACTCCGATAGGCGTTCTGAATGCCGTGAGCTTTTCGTTTTCTGGTGCCATCTTTATCTGGTTGTATCCTGATGATCCATCCATGAATGAAAACATTTCATGTGTTGAAGCAATATCGATCATTAGTTCTGGGATTGGTAGTGAAAATTCGTCTTTTGGACATGCTTTATTTAAATCTCTGAAGTCTACGCAGATTCTGATCTGACCATTCTTCTTCTGATTGGTACCACATTGGCTAACCAAGTAGGGTATTGTTCTTCACGGACAATTTTAGCGTCTATTAGCTTCTTAACTTCGGCTATTACTTGTTGCTCAATTTCTAAACATATTCTTCTGGGGGCTTGTCTGACTGGAACGAAAGTATGATCTACTCCTAACTTGTGAACTGCGACCTCTGGAGCTAATCCTGGCATTTCATCGTAACTCCAAGCAAAACAATCCTTGAATTCCATTATTAGCTTGCTTATTTCCTCAAAATCTTCTTTATTGAGTAAGGAGCTAACAAAGGTAGGCCTGGGCTCTTCTCTAGTACCTAAGTTAACTTCCATTAACTCGTCTATTGTAGATTTGATTTCTTCTTCAAATTCTGGTGGAGCATCTATGATTGGTAGATCTTCGAGATCTCCTGAAGCTTCCAAGCAGTCTTCATTAGGTTCGCAAGTGACAACCAAGCAAAATCCCGTATCGTCAACTGATCCTACTGTGCCGAATCCGGGACCATGTTTTGAATTGGGAGGCCGACCGACATCATTCCATAATTTTTCAAAGTGTTGTGATCGGTCTTTTGTCCATTGTCGAGGTAAGACACCACGTTGAATTAAATTTTGAACACAGGGAGAGTACCACTCAAAAGGTAATTCCATTAATTCGGAAGGAGTAACATATTCAAATTGTACATCTTTTTCATTATTGGAAGAAGAAGCACCACGGTAAAACTTGATTGGCTTAGTACCACCACCATGCACTTCCTTGACCACCATATCCTCGATCTTATTAGAATGGATCGGGGTCAGGGTCATAGTATGTACATGATGGTTAATCTTCTCGTACATTGACTAGTATTCTTCATTCTTTTCATCTTCGAGAGAGATTTGGAACTGGGGTTTCTTTTGACTTATTGTCGCTGCTTCTTTCTTGATCTCTTCTCCTTCTTCGGAAGTGTTCTCCCAATCAACATCGATGACCAGTTTCTTCTGTCCAACTGTTCTAACATTTCTTCCACGTCCTCATCCCCGGCCTCGACCTCGGGTGCGAGTTCTAGAGAGATCTTCACCATCTCGCCGTAAGGGAGTGGTGAGTAACTGTTGAACTAGTTCTTCAGGTTCTTCGTCGTCTCGAATTTCTTTTGCTTCATTTGGTATAGTATTTCTGGAAAAGATTGTTTTCTTCGGGGGCGCGTAGTAGGCCGCATCTTCATGAATTCCAATCTCGTGTATGGAGAATGGTTGCAAGTCACCTTTGATACACTGTTCCCCTCCTTCATAATACTTTATGCACTGGTGCAGAGACGACGGTACCATCCGGTTTTCATGGATCCACGGTCGACCCAATAGAGCGTTGAACGATGTTTCAAAATCAATTTTGTGGAATTTTGCGGTTATCTTTGCTAAATCACCGATCTTCATTAGTAATGTTATCGATCTAAGAGCTCTTTCACCTTTTTGATTAAAGCCTCTTAATAACATCTTGTCTGCTTCAAGTTCGCGAGCATCAATTTTTAAATATGCTAGCATCCGAAGATTCATTATGTTGATTGATGCTCCCGGATCAACCAACACTCTAGAGAGCGTAAACCTTCCAATAGTGACTGAAATGTATAACGATCGGTTGTGATCTGCTGTTCCCAGTAATAGATCATTGTCTGTGAAGGTAAAACCTCGCTGTTCTTTTAACGAGCAAACCTCGTCGAAGGAATTACCGGCCATTTGAGTTAAACAAATCTCTGGATCAAGTAAAGCCTTGATCAGAGCCTCCCTCATCTCCTTTGATAGGATCAGAGCATCGTATATGCTTTGTTTGGCTGGTAGATTCCTAAGATGTGCTAGCACATTATAGTCCACTTTATTACCATGTTCCTCGGTTTCTTTCCGAAAGGGCAATTCTTCTGTCGGGGCTGGCTCTTCCTAAACAACCACCTGTTTTCCTTTATCCTTTGGACCCATTCTTGGGGGTAGAACTTTTCCACTTCTTAAATTTACTTCAGTTATTTCTTTCGAATTTGGTGTTTCCTTTTGAATCTGAGCAACTGGCTCTTCTGAAGTTGCTTCGGTGTCTGATAGTTCTAATTCTTTCGTGATTGGAGTTCCTCTAAATTCACAAATGGACTTGTTGCTTGTCGAGCTTTCGTTGCCTCCTTTGTGAACACTTTCTTCGTCGTGGTCATCGAGGTTGTGTATGATTTGAGAATCGTCATTTGTATTGGAATCAAGATCCGAATTAAGCCGGTTATCTCTAGTTACGTAATCGTTAGAAACAGTCAAAACGTAGCCAACGCCATAACCCTTATCATTATAAGATCCAGTCGAGGCGAGCAAATAATCATACAGAGTCAGGAGTTTGAGGGATTTCTCCCCCGAATCGGAAACAACCATCCTAGGATAAGCAGCCCCTAGTCTACCCTTCGGAGCCTCGGTCTTCTTTTCTTCCACGATCTTCTTCTTCTTCTGGGGCGGTTCTTCAATTGCAAGTGATAGTGTCGGCTCGACAGGTTTCAAACTCTGAGTTGAAGCACGTACCGAAGCGGCTTGGATGTGATCCAAAATTTTCTTTGATGACTTCATCCAGACGGTACTCCATCCATCATCAGTCGCGTAAGGGTCTATTGGAACAATAGGATCCGTTGAAATAACATTGACGGAACCTCCCTTCTGGGGTTCCTTCATGTATTCCTTTGGGATCGTTATGTTCCCTTTTCGGAGATTGTCATCAAGCCAACTCTTGAAAGTGATGCAATCCTCTATCTTATGTCCAAGCATCTGGTGGTAAGGGCAATAGTTCGGATGATCTTTCTTATCGACTTCCTCCGACTTCTTGGGCTACGGCAATCGACAATCCGGTGTCTTCATTAAGTCACGGAACATCTTCGCTACTGCTTTAGTTTTGAATGGATATTCTTTATTTAAGAGTTCTCTTAAGGTACGCGATGAACGAGGCGGTTGTTCATAATGCTGAGTCGACTGATAGCTCGGACGAGGTTGCTGATAGCCTTGCTGAGGTGATAAGTCCGTTGTGGTGGTTGATAACTAGGATGTGGTCGCTCTGACTGTATCTGAATCGGCTGCTTGCCCTTATCTACTGCCGTGAAGATTCTGAATTTCTTTTCGAATGTTTTCACAGGTTTTTGCTTATCGTTCTTGTCCGTGAAACTTAACTGTTTTGCCTCTTCTACCAAGCTCCCGGCCTTGCTAAGCAACTTCTCGAATGTCTTGATTGTAAATCCTTTAAGGAGGAGTGCTATCGGGCCATGGATACTCTTAAGCAGGATACCGACTGCATGTTGTTCATGAAGCTGTGGTTCACACTTCATGCTTAAGTTTCTCCATCGAAGTATGTAATCCACTAAAGTCTCATTTGGCTTTTGTTGCTCCACCGCTAGATCACCGATAGTGATGTGGTGCTGAGCCCCGACAAATCATTTAACAAAGAGATTCTACAGTTCTGAAAAAGTCTTCACTGAGCCGTTCGGCAATTCTACGTACCAGTCGAAGGCTATCCCTGACAAACTGCTGACGAACTAGCAAAAGAGTAGAGCGTCGCTCCCACCGGCATTGCAGCAACTGGCACGAAAATGTGCAACATGTTGCCGGGGGTTTCCTGTTCCATCAAAAGTCTTAAACATAGGTGGTACGAAGCCTTTCGGGTATTGGACTGCATCGAACTCCTCGGGGTAAGGTCTACCCGTCTGAATAGATGCTCCATTCTTGGATTGTGCTAGACCTTCTCGCACCTGCTGTTCTACCATGTTTTTAATATCCTTTTCTGAAATCATGCTTTGTGTAGAATCATTCTTTGGTAATTCGTTTCCATTGACGGATGTGATCTCTATTCCTCCATCTGCAATATGGATAATTTCCGGGGGAGTGTCTCTTTCTGAGGCTGGGCTTGACTCTGGAGAGTGGCTAAGGCAGCAGCCATCTCTTCCATCCTCTTTGCCATCTGGGAAATTGTATCATCTCTTTCCCGAAGCTGTGCTCTTAACACTTCCGGTTCATCTCTTTCTGCAGCTGTCAGAGCACCTTACGAAGCTGACGATGCTCGTGTATCAACCATGTTGATCTCGATATACTCCTCATCCATGAACTCTGATGAGTCAATTTCATCTCCTAATTCTTCTTCTCTTTCTTTTGCTAACCTTCGGATGTCTGTCCTTAAGTTATCCATGGCATCCTACAGTGGCCCTTTTCGCACGGTCTCACAGTTGTCTCGTGACGATTGTTGAACTTCCTTTCCAGGAGTCCCCTTTATTGTAGTAGCACTTTCTTCTGATTTGAGTCTCCTGACGAGACTTTTCTTCTCAGGGCATTGCTTTGGTCTTAACTCGCCAGTAGTAGGTCGCCATACCATCCTTCTTGCAGCCGGAAGCCTAGGACCGGATGGTCTGTCGGCTATATGCTGGAAGGTGGTATCCTCCCTAATCTGTAGACCCGATACAACAACGGGTGGACTAGCTTTTATCTTCTTCTTTGGTTTCTCTTTGGCAGCACCAGGTTCTATTCGCGATCTGAGGAGGGATTTAGCTGGTACCCGTCCTATCCTTCTTAAGATTTCTGACTCAGGGCATCTTTCTTTCTTTGCCAATCTTTCTATTACAGCTTGCAATCGAGCCAATGACGTAGTCTTATCCCTTTTCCTCTTGTAATTGTTATAGTATGCAGGTCGGGTAATGCGGTGGCGATCCTACGAACATCCTCTTCATCTGATGCGGTAGAGAGGGGGTGAAACCTGCTCCCTTCTAACAGAGGTATATACTCAGGCAGTTCTTCTCTTTCTTCAGAAATTTCTTCTAGAAAAGTAACTTCAGTAGCTCTAGCTTTTTTTGCTATCTTTCTGGTTCTATTTCTCCTTTGAGTCCGAGTTAGGGGTGCAATTCTTGAACTGGACCCAATCTCAAAAATAGATGGTATTGTAGCAAAATCTGTACCCTCCACGGTGACAGGCTCATCACAGACTTGGATTTCCTTCCCCTTCAGTTTGGCAGAAGTCGGGGTAGGTGCAGAGATGACTAGACCGGTGGGGGTAGAGACAACAGTCCTCCTACGAACAGTAGTACTCCTCTCAGCTGGAACCCTTTGCAGGGGAGGGAATTCTTGAGCCGACTTCAGGTTGAACTCAATCACGGGCTCTTTAGTTTCTGACACTTTGTCCATTAGTGTGAAGAGAGTGACGTCAGCAAACTTGACATCTGTGTTACCAAATCCTTGTCCGAAATGGGTGATCCCATTGTCGGGCAGTTCATCCTTGTAAACGGCGAAGTCCATTCCATTGGTGAAGGAGAAGATTAGCTTTGGGGCAGTCATTTTCTGCAGGGCAGATTCCGAATGTCAGTCCCTGCTTCTTTTCATTGTAAAGTTTAGGACGAAAAAGAAAGAGTTTGAACACATTTTCGTTTATCTTATTGTATTTGTGATTTTAAAAGGATTTATTCATCAAAAGAGTCGTTTATTAGAGGATTTGTTTATTAGGAATGGAATGTTTAAAGGTATAGAAAAGGTAAAGGATTCGATTCAGAATCAGAAAGGAAGAGAAAGTCTTATGCAAGACTACTCGACTCGAAGGACTGCTCCTAAAGTAACACCTATTGGGGGTCCATCCCACCTCAGAAAAGAGGTAAAAGGATCTCAGAACCTCTCTGTTTAAGGGTGTCTAAATAGTGGCTCCTAAATCCGAGAGGAGTTGGCTATACTCGTTCAAGACAGAAATGAACGGGGTATTCCAACGGAAGAATGGTAGTTTTGGTCCATTGGGATATGGACTCACCACCGATTTATGAAAGCAAAACCATCTAATCAAAATGGAGAGAGGAACTACTCCCCAGTGGAGTCGCCAGAAGTTGTCGGCATATTTTTAGGTTATGTGTTTTGCAAAGGGTTCGCCTAAAGAAGTTGTTGGCAAATTTTTTAGATTTTAAATTTAATTTAAATATATATATATAATTTAGAAAGTAGTATTTGATTTTGAAAATAATTTAAAATTTGAAAGTTATAAGATATGAAATCAAATCGATCTCACATCCTGAATAGTTTATATAAACGATCACCGCATCACAAACGTATATCTATCCCGAAGAATAGACACACTGCTTGATAATAGGACTCGATTAAATAAACTAGAAGATTTGTGACATCCGTTTGGTCTGTGAACCAATTTTATAAACCGACAAGTTCCCATGCTTAATACAAAGAAATTAAGCAGGGTTTATATTACCTGGGTTCTTAAAGTTCCCTATAAGGGCAAGCCCTTATAGTTAATTACATCTTAAATGACGGGAATCATTTAAGAAAACTCTCGATAATGATCAATGGTTTTGCTCTCAAGAATTTCAAATTTTAAGGTTTCAAAGGATTGAATTTTGGGATTTAAATAGGGAATGGATCAAGTTTGGAACAGTTTGTTTCAAGAATCCAAAGGAAGAGAAGTAGGAGAAGCTGAGGATCCAAGATGAATCTTGGCAACTACCCAAACTATCCTATTGTTTGGCTTCAATTTAGGAATTTATTTAATGTTGCAATCCTGCCAATTTTATTTATTTAGGACTTATATTCGTATGACATGATCATACAAATAGCCTTGAAGATGTGAGGGTTTATGTTGTACCAAACAACTACCTCGGAATCCTAAGACCGGTTAGGGCTTAATTTGCATAATTGATTTATGTTGCACTAGGTAAACTACCTCGAAGTCCTATGGCTTGGTTATTTAATTCTAAGAAAGTTTTGCTGATGACGATGGTCATGCTGCCCACCATGCTCCGAGCTCCTTATTGTTACAGAGGTTTAGTTTTAGAAGTCATAAATCAGGAGATGAGAGAAGTGTTTTGGTTTAGAGACAATCTTAAAATCCAAGTGTTTTTTTAATATTTTAATTAAAATAAATCTTAAATTTAATTAAACAGAACCGATTAAGATCCCACGGTTCCGTCATCCAGGCACCGTTATTTTCATTGAATTAACTTAGTCCAGATGAACTTGCTAAACTCAACTGAATGAGTTTTGCACTTTCATTTAAACAGTGGGAAATCCCATTAGCAACACGTGGGTTACATCATCCGAGGTATTCCCGATCATTCAACGAGACGTTTTAATTTAGTTGCAATTGTAGTTTTGTTGTTCTGTTTGTGATTAAATTTTGAGTTGTTTTATATTTTGAAATGTTGTGGCGGTAAATTTTATCTTGCAATGACTTTTAATTTAGTTTTGGTTTTAGTTTAGGGACTATCCTAAAGGTTTTGGTTTTCATGCAACACTCTTGTTTAACATGTAAGAAAAGTAAAGTACAATGCATGTAAGTAAATTGCAATAAAGTAAATTGCAATAAAATAAAAGCATACCTGGAGGGTCTTCTAGTCATCCTAAGCTGCACTTAAAACACATGTTAAAGCATTTAAATATTTCAACAAGTATCTAGGTAAAGCTAAGGGAAGGGTTTTGGTTGTCTACCAAATTCCTAATCCTATAACTAGTCATCTCCTATGAAATCTAGGTTCTTGGTTTGGTTTAAGGACGATTTTCTTCATCAAAGAACAACTAGATTCAATTATTCTTCTAAAACATCCCGTCATATTGAGGAAGTGTTTAGGACGAGTTCTAAACATCTTTTCAATATTTCTAGGATTTTTTTGAGTCCATGTAAATTTAGTTGCATAGGTGAATTAATCATCTAGGGGTTTAAGTTTTGTTCTCTTGCTCTGTGAACTAGGACATTTGAATGTCCTATAAGTGAAGTAACACTTCACTTGATACTTCATTTAAGAGTTATAATAATAAGAGCTTTAAAATGGCAAATCAATTTATTAGGTATTTTAATGATTTAAACTTAATGATTTAATTTTAATTTTGACTTAATTATAAATGTTAGTTTAAGTTTGGAATAGGGTTCAAGTTAGTTTAGATTTAATTCTTAATGATTTCATTTAGGTTTGTTGTTAAATGATTTTGATTTAATTTAATTCAATTTAATTTTAATTTAATTAATTTTAATTTTAATTTAATTTGATTTGATTTTAATTTTAATTTAATATAATATAATTTAATTTAATTTAAATTTTAATTTAATTTAATTTAAATTTAATTTAATTTAATTTAATTTTAATTTTAATTTTTAATTTAATTTATTTTATTTTATTTAATTTAATTTTAATTTAATTTAATTTTAATTTGATTTAATTTTAATTTAATTTTAATTTAATTTAATTTTAATTTAATTTAATTTTAATTTAATTTTAATTTACTTTAATTTAATTTAGTTTAATTTTAAGTTAATTTTAATTTAATTTAATTTTTAATTTAGTTTAAATTTAATTTTAATTTAATTTTAGTTTAGTTTTAGTTTTAATTATTAATTTGCATTATTATTTTTATTTTTTAATTAAAAATTAAGTATTATTGAAGTGATTTATTTAGGGATTTTTTAAATTAAAGAATAAATATCCTCTTAATAATATCCCTACTTTAATAATTCCAATTTTTATTATTCTTCCAAAATTTCAATTAATTAATTTATTAAAGTTTTATTTTAATTATATTTAAAATGGTTAGTAGGTTTCTACCCTCAATCATTTAAGTTTTAATCATCCAAAATCAGTTTAAAATCAAATATTTTACCCTCCCCTTTTTTATTAATCCTAAAATTTTAATTAAGGGTTGAAATTTTTTATTACCCTTTTGCCCTTCAAGCTTAATAATTCTATAACTCACTAAACTAAGCTCAAATGAAATTGAAATTTTTATGTAACCTCACTCACATGTCAATTAAGACATTAGAGGAGAAAATGTGATTTTTCTGTATTTAATTTATTTATGTAATTATTTTTAATGGAAAATAAGGAAAATTCAATAACATGACAAAGGAAATGTTTCTGTCCTTAAGAAAATTATGGGATGTTCCTAATGACCAGAGGACCATTTGGACCAATTTTGGAAAAATATTTGGTTTGTTCCTAAGTGATTAGAATTCAAAATGTGACATTTTGGTGATTTTTAATATTTTAATGATTTTTATTATTTTTTAATTATTAAAAATATTAAAATAATAATAAAATCAACTTTTTTAGAAAATTACAATTTTAATTTTCCTAAGTTCCTCTGATATCAGAGAAGCTCCAAAACCATTTTTGTGAATTTTTTAAAAGTATTTTGTGAGTTATGAATTTTTAAAGTTTAATCTTATCCATTTTGATGAAGAGACTTAATCAACCCATTTGGTGAGGTTAATCAAATCCAATTGACTTCAAATTTTTATGTGATGTTCCTCTAATCCTAAAGGTCAGTGGAGAATTACTTTCAAGTTAATTTAATTTGTGGTTAACCCTAATTAATTAAAGTTCAATTTTGGGTTTTTAGGCCAATTAGGGTTGTTCCATGTGAATTAACTCAAGACCTATTTTTCCTAGGTTCCTCTGGTCATAAGAAATATCACCAAATTTTCCTAGAATTTATTTCTCAACATGCTAATTATTGGAATTAAAATACTCAAAACAGTAACATGCAATTGAAAAATCAATAACTTCTCATAGGAATGGCCTCTAACCTTGGAAAATTTAGGGAATGTTCCCAAGTTCAGAGGCTTCAAAAGCCCATGGTCTCATGCCTTGGTGAATTACCTATGCAAATGGAGAATTAAAACAATGCAGAGAGTAAATAAATCATTAAAAATAAAATACTCAATGAAATTACTTGATTTCTTTTCCACATTATCCTCCTCTATTCACTAAGCAAAATGGTATTTTTATTTTATTTTTATGATTTTTCTACACAAAGTTATGAATTTTTGAAGTTCTGATAATTAAATAAATAGAAAAATACCCTATTTTCCGACTTATCCACGCAGTGCCATGCAATCATCGGCATCTCCGAAAGACCACGTGACGCGCTTTAATTCGGCACCGCCATCTGAGTCAGCTACCACGGGGCCTGCGGTTCACGTACCATCTCCTGGTCTGACGCCATCTAAGTCGTCCGCTCAATACACGCTCGATCCAACGGCTCCCGGTCATCGTCTACGACTGGTGTGCACCCGTGACCATCCACACTAAAACCCTAAGATCTCACTCGATTCTTAATGGATTTTTATGTTCTTATACTCTATGGATTCGTCTTGAAGAGACAAACATATCCATATGGTTTATGTGGCATGAAATTAACCCAATCAAAATAGAGAATGTTCAGAAGCTCGGGCAGAAGAGAGAGCTCATACCTTTGCTCAGAGAAATGAAGCTTCGATCTGAGAGTTGTGTCACCTTCGATTGAGTCCAAGCAAGCTCCAGATGAAGTCTCTGGCCCTGGGGAATTTCCTAGACCTGATTTCCACCAGACCCGATTTCAATCTTTAGAGGCTAGAACAAATGGGTGGCCTGGAGAGGGGGCTTTCATTGGGGAACTCCTTCTCTTGGTCTTGTGCAGGTGTGGGAGAGTTTAATTTGATTTTTGTGGAGGATTTGAATGTGTCCTGTTCTGGCCTGAGAATTAAGCTCCAAAATTGAGCTCAATCAGTGGGAATTAGGGCAGGAGGACAATGGGGATCAAATGCTCTTGGCTAGGGGAAGCTTTGTGAGGATTTTGGAGGGATTTTGTGAAGGTCAATTTCAGCCAACCTTTTGGCCGAGAGGGGTTGGCTGGCTTAAATAGCCATGGCCATGGCCTCTCAGGGGGAGTTAGGGGCTGGGATCAGCTGCTCTGTTGAGGAGAAGAACAGCTACAATGACCATTTGGAGTGGGGCAGCTCAGCCAAGGGGAATTGTAATTTTTGGTTGATTTGGACCTCTCGGCCTGGTGTTTTCGGCGACTGTGGTGGCCGGCCGGCCAAGGTCAGGTCACTGTTGTGATCAGGAGGATCAATGCTTAAGGTTTGTGAGTTCAATTATCAAATGCCATGTGTAAAGAGGATGAATTGAAATGGAAAGCGGAAGAGGTGATTTTGGCTTGGTTTGGGTCAACCTATGTATTTGGGCTTGGTTCACCTCCCCATGACCTGATTTTGGGCTGAGGTCAGGTTGGTCAGACACACATGTGTGGTGAAGTCCACATCCAAACATATTTGGATTAATTTTGGGTTAAGGGTAATCATGGTTAAGCCTAATGACCTTAAGGGAATCTAGAAAGAGCTTCCTTCATTTGCCCAATGTGGTATGGTCACATGTCAAACCTTTCATGGCTCCACATGGGGCTTAAGGATGGCTTCATAGCTCTTATATGGCTTGGGAAAAGTTGGCTTGGTTTCATGGAAGTAGGTTTTAGGAATTTTGGTATTTTGGTGTGAAATTTGGATTGTTTGTCATATGGCTTAGTTTAGAAAAGTTTGATTGTTGATTTAGAATTTAGGGATGATTTTAATAAATGAAATGATGAATAGAGTGTCATATGGGCTTTAACATGAAGTTTGGGCTTTTAAAATTTGGTAAAGGTGGGCTTTTAAAATGGTTTTAGGGGAATGGGTTTTTATGTTTCAAAATGGGCTTTTAGAAAAAAAAAATTGTAATGGGCCATGCCAAATAAATGTTAGGTTTACTTTAAGGATATGTCATGAGTGATTTAAAACAAATTTGGAGTGATTTGGGATTGAATTGGATTGGATTTGGGTTTATTTGGTAAAGGGGCTAAGGTGGGCCAAATTGGGCTAACTTAGGCTAGGGTTGGGCTAATGTTGAAAATGATGTAAAATTGATGTTGAGAAATGTTTAGGGGAATGTTATGAAGAGTTTTCAACTTTGGTTGGGGTTCAATCTTGGGATTTGGGCTTATTTGGGTTAGGTTTGGGTTTAGGTCAATTTAAGGGGTTTTGGGTTTGGTTTGAATTTAATGAGGTTTGGGTTCAAGTTTTGTGCAAATTATGTTAGTGTTTTGTTCATGGAGATGTTAGGGAAGGTTTAGAAATGATTTGGGGTCAATTGGAGTTGAATTGGGTTGGTTTGGGCTAAGTTTGAGTTATGGGTCAAAATTGGGCTTCAAGCTTAAAAATAAAATTGGATTCAAATGTCAATCAAATTTGGCTTGGATTTGGTCTAGATTGATATTGGAGATATTGAATGAATTTAGAATTGAATTGGACCAAAATTGAGATCAATTGGGGTGATTTGGTTTGACATTGGGTTCATTTTGGTTTAGAATGGGCTAAATTTGGGGTTTTGGTAAAAGTGGGGTAAATTGGCAAAATTGGCCCATGGTGTAGTCGAACAAAATAAAATTGGGAATATTTGGGATTTTCTAGAATTTTCTAGGAATTTTCTGAATTTTTGGATTTCTGGGTCAAGAGGGGCATTTTGGTAATTTGGAGGGTATTGGGGGTATTTTTGGAAATTTTGGTATTTTTTGCTGTAAATGATCAATTTGATTGGTGGGGAAATGTTCAAGGTTAATTTTGGAAAAGTTTTGGGTGATTTGGAAATTTTGGTGGTTTTGTGTAATTTCAAGGGCTTTTAGTAGGTTTGGTAGGTCCGAGGCCCCGGGGGTCAAAAATTGAAATTTTGGAAAAATGAAAATTGAGCAAGTGTGAGTGAAATGGAATTATTTTGGTTGAGCCATGAAGCCATATTAAGCCCATAGGAGCCATGAGAGGACTCATTTGAGGTATTCACTTTGTTATTCCTAGCCTTCTTAGCTAAGGGCCTAGAGGTTAAGGTCCATCCGTATGAATTATCTACATGAGTCAGGAAGTCAAGCTAGGCATGAATAGTTTTTAGATTTGGAATGTGTGTGAAAGTGTAATGTGTGTAGGTGAACCCTCACCAGACCAGGCCACTCAGGGTGATCCTAAGGCCAAAGAGTCCTATAGGGAACTCATGCTTACCTGCACATTTGATCTCAACCCTCTAGGTTATTAGGGGTTTACAATCAAGCTTGTGGGGTTTGCAGGGAGTTAAGAAGTGGTTGAGTTTCTAAAGGGGTAGGTTCCATCTCTAGTCCTCTAAGATAGTCAAAGGAAAAGCCTAAGGCTAGATCCTAAGTACTAAAGAGAGAAGAGAAGACCTAATAAAAAATGAGGTCAACAGCATACTGGGGAAGAATACTAACGCTCTTAGAGAAACTGTAGTCGTTTTCTCGTCGATCCAATTGTTCTTCGCATACATCTCCACTTGAGCATCTTGATAAGCCTCTAGATGATCAAATTGAAGTTTCACCTGCCATTCCAGATGTTCAATTTGATGATACATCTCATGGAGGCGATCTCCAATGCTTTTGAATTTTGCTTCAAACTTATCTATATGACTAGATATTTTCTCCAAACTTACAGTGATGAAACCGTTGAAGTAGGGTTGAGGATCCTTTGAGACCTTGTCTCTAACCTCTTCTCCAAGATTTCTCCTCTCCATTTCTTCAAAAATCCTCTCTAATCTCTCAAGAATGGAGTGTATGAATCGAAATAATGATTGCATAGGGATAGGGGACAAAGATAGGGTAATTTATAAGAGAAAATTGTGTGAAAAACTGAAATTTTTTTGTTTTGACACGATCCAGTAACTGTGGCGCTTAGGCGCCAAATCTGGCGCCTAGGCGCCGGACCCATCGACACATAGTTTACTCTGGCGCTTAGGCGCCGGAACCATGTTCGACTCCGTTTCGCCTAACGTCAAATTTCAAAGTTTCGTTCTCCAAAATAGGTAATTTAGAATGGTAAGATCAATATAGACTCAGTAACACAAATTATAAGCAATCATAATGAAAGTTAACTTGATCTCCTTTTTACTCATATATGAAATAGAGTGATCCAATGTCTAAGCTTTATATATTTCGAGATAATTTTCAGCTTAAGTCAATAGAGACTAGTTAGCATCAAATTTTCTAAAGTAATATAAAATTAAACAAGACCGAGGCATAACCTTACATTAAAAATGTAAAAACACACAAAACAACGAATAACTATGGGTTACCTCCCACAAAGCGCTTGGTTTAATGTCATCAGCCCGACCTAATTAAGTTTTTAATCAGGTAGACTCAACTCATAAGTCTCTTTATAAATCTTTTTAATATCTCCCAAATAAGGCTTCAGTCTTAATCCATTAACTTTAAAAATTTTTCCTGTTTTGGGATCTTTAATATCCACAGCTCCATAATGGTATACTTCTTCAATTATATACGGTCTATCCATTTTGATCTTAATTTTCCAAGATATAGTCTTAAACGAGTATTAAATAATAATACTTCTTGTCCAGGCTCAAATACTTTTCCTGAAATCTTTTTATCATGCAATATTTTCATTTTCTCTTTATAAATCCTTGCATTTTCATATGATTCATTTCTTATTTCATCCATCTCATTTAATTGCAATAATCATTTTTCTCCTACATTATTCAAATCAAAATTAAACTCCTTTATTGCCCAATAAGCTTTATGTTCAAGTTAACAGGTAAGTAACAATGTTTACCATAAACTAACAAGTAAGATGACATTCTGATTGGTGTCTTATAAGCTGTTCTATAAGCCCATAATGCATAATCAAGTCTATCAACCTAATCAATACTTTTAGGATTAGCAGTCTTCTCTAAAATTCTTTTAATTTCTCTGCTTGATACTTCAGCCATTCCACTTGTTTGTGGGTGATATGCAGTTGCAATTCTGTGTTTGATTCCAAAATTTTCCAATAATGATTGAATTCTTATATTTCTGAAATCACTTCCATCATCTGTGATAATTACCTTGGGCATTCCAAATCTTGAAAAGATCATCTTCTTTAAAATTTTTGAAACACTTTTGGAATCACAGCTAGGTAAAACTAAAGCTTCAATCCACCTTGAAACGTAATCAACCGCTAATAAAATATAAACCTTTCCAGATGATGATACAAATGGCCCCATAAAGTCTAAACCCCATATATCGAAAATTTCAACTTCCAATATATAATTTAAAGGCATTTCATCTTTCTTGGATATATTTCCCATCCTTTTACATCGATCACATGTTTTCACATAATGTCTCACATCTTTAAATAAGGTAGGCCAATAAAATCCTGAATTTAAAATTTTAAATGCAGTTTTATCTACTCCAAAGTGTCCTCCAAATTAGGAATCATGACATTTTTGAATAATAGCATAAGTTTCTTCATAAGGTACGCATCTATGAATTACAGAATCTCTTCCTAATTTAAATAAATGAGGATCTTCCCAAATATAAGATTTAGCATCATTTTTAAATTTCTTAATAAATTTGTTATCAAATCCATAAGATAAAATATTGCTAACTAAATTGTTAACTATATCTGCATACCAAGGTGTTTGGCATCCTTGAATAACATACGAATGTTCATCAAGAAATTTCTCATTTATATTTTCTTAAGTAATAACATCATTCTTAATTCTAGATAAATGATCAGCAATTTGGTTCTCCGTTCCTTTTCTATCCACTATTTGAAAATCAAATTCTTGTAGAAGTAACCCATCTTATCAGGCTAGGTTTAGCATCTTTTTTCAACATTAAATATTTAATAGCCGAATGATCAATATGAACTATGCATTTGGTACCAAGAAGATAAGGTCTAAATTTATCAAAGGCATATACTATAGCTAAAAGCTCTTTCTCAGTAGTAGTGTAATTTCTTTGAGTTTTAGTAAGTGTTTTACTAGCATAATATATAACTTTGAAAATTTTCTCATATTTTTGTCCCAATAATGCTCCAATTGCAAAATCACTTGCATCGCACATTAATTCAAAAGTTTTATTCCAATTAGGTGCAATAATTATAGGTGCAGGTATTAATTTTTCTTTTAGAATATTGAAAGCATTAACATAGTCTTCATTAAATTCAAATTTAGCTTCTTTTTCCAATAAAAGACAAAAAGGTTTAGCAATTTTTGAAAAATCCTTTATATATCTTCTATAAAATCCAGCATGACCCAGAAAACTTCTCACATCAATAACAGTAGTAGGGGATTGCAGTTCAGCAATAATTTTCACTTTTGCTTGATAAACTTTAATCCTTTTTTGTGAAACTTTGTGACCAAGTACAATGCCTTGTGTGACCATAAATTGACATTTTTCCCAGTTAAGAACAAAATTTGTTTCTTTACATCTTTTCAGAACTTTGGAAATATTTTCCAAACAAGACTCAAAAAAAGTTCCAAAAATTGAAAAATCGTCCATGAATACTTCAATTTCTTTATCAATCAAATCACAAAATATTGACATCATACATCTTTGAAAAGTTGCAGGTGCATTACATAAACCAGAAGACATTCTTTTAACGGAAAATGTTCCATAAGGACTTGTAAATGTTGTTCTCTCTTGGTCCTCAGGAGCGATAAGTAATTGATGATAACCAGAATATCCATCCAGAAAATAGAAATATGAGTGTCCAGCTAATTTGTCAAGCTTTTGATCCAAGAAAGGTAAAGGAAAATGATCCTTTCTAGTGGCGTCATTTAACTTCCGATAATCAATGTAAATTCGTCATCCAGTAACTTGTCTTGTAGGAATTAGTTCATTTTTATCATTGACAGTGACAGTTACTCCTCCTTTCTTCAAAACACAATGAATAGGACTTACTCATTGGATATCCGAAATAGGATAAATAATTCTAGCATCTAACCATTTTAAAATTTCTTTTTTAACAACCTCTTTCATGATAGGATTTAATTTTCTTTGCAGTTCAATAGTAGGTTTAAATTTTTCTTCCATTAAATTTCTATGCATATAAATAGAAGGGCTTATTCCTCTGATATCAGCAATAGTCCAACCAAAAGCTTTCTTATAATTCTTTAACACTCCTATTAATTTTTCTTCTTGATCTAAACTTAGCTCAGAAGAAATAATAACAGGTAAAGTTAATGAATTTCCAAGAAATGCATACTTTAAATGTGAAGGTAACATTTTTAATTCCAGTTCAAGGGCTTTTTTAATTGAGGGTAAAAATATATCATTTTGAGTTATGTCTAAAGTTTCCCAGTTATCTTTAATATAATGAGTTTCTTTAAATAATTCTTCTTCTTTTAGTTCTTCATTTTCATCAGTTAAAAATTCAATTTCTTCTTCAGGAATGATTTTACATTTTTCTCGATAGTGTTTTTGAATTATAAAATCAAAAATATCCATTCGATAGCATTTTTCTTTGTCAGGGAACTTCATCGATTTAAGAACATTGAATTTAATCTCTTGATAATTAACTCTCATAATTAATTCTCCTTTTTGCACATCAATCATAGCTCGTCCTGTAGCTAGAAATGGTCTCCCTAAAATAATTGGTATTTCTTTATCTTCTTCCATATCAAGTACAATGAAATCCACAGGGAAGATAAATTTATCTACTTTAACAAGTACATCCTTTATAACTCCTTCAGGGTAAGTGATAGATCTATCAGCTAGCTGAAGGGTTATAGTGGTGGGAGTAACCGCTCCTAAATTCAACCTTCGATAAATAGAAAATGGCATGAGATTAATACTTGCTCCTAAATCAGATAAAGTTTTTCCACAAAATTTTTCTCCAATAGCACAAGGTATAGTAAAACTTCCAGGATCTTTAAGTTTTTGAGGTAATTTCTTTTGAATTATTGCACTACATTCTTCACTTAATGCAAAAATTTCAAAGGCTTCAAATTTTCGTTTCTTACTTAATATATCCTTCATAAATTTTGCATAAGTTGGCATCTGTTCCAAAGCTTCAGCAAAGGGTATGTTTATAGTAAGTTTCTTAAAAATTTCAAAGAACTTAGAAAATTGATGATCAAGTTTCTGCTGTTTTAATCTTTGAGGAAAAGGTGGTGGTGGTTTCTAAACTTCCACTTTAATAGAAATATTAGTTTGATCTTGATTAGGAGAAGGAGTTTCTTTAGGTTTTTCAATCTCTTCAACCTCAATCTCTTTGTCAATTTCATTCTGCATTCTTTCTTTTAATTCCTTTCCACTTCTAAGTTGTACAGCTTTAACATGTTCATGTTCTTTTTTAGTTTCTTTTTGATTAATTTCAACATTACTAGGAAGTGTTCCTGGAGGTCTCTAATTAATTAAATTAGTGATTTGTCCCATTTTATTCTCAATATTACGAATAACAGTATTTTGATTTTGTAATTGATTACTCATTTGTAAAATTAATTCTTCTATTGATAACTTTTTCTGCTGATTATTAATTCAAGGTGGTTTATAATTTGAATTTACTAGATTATTCCAATTTTCAGTTGGATGGGATTGATTAATACCCCATTGTTGTTGTTGATTATTCTAGTTAAAATTAGGGTGATTTTTCCATCCAGGATTATAATAATTTGAATATGGATTATTTTTACTAGCAATAGCTTGTAAAGTTTCAATAGTTTGAGAATCTTTAATATTAGATGAGTTGTTATGTGATATGTTGATGGCAAAATTATCTAATTTCTTAGATATTACAGCTACTTGTGAAGCTAAGATAGAAAAGGCTTCGTTATCTTGAATACTTGACATTCGTTCAGGATTAATCCTTTCAGAAGGCCATTGAAAATTATTGTTAGCCATTTCTTCAATTAAAGTATAAGCTTCTTCAAATGATTTAGACATTAAAGAACCTCCAGTAGCAGCATCAATAATTGATATTAGTGATCCAATTAAACCATTATAAAATGTTTGAATAATTAATCAATCAGGTAAAGCATGATGAGGAAATTTTCTTAAAAGTTCTTTAAATCTTTCCCAAGTTTCATAAATTTTCTCCCCGTTAAATTGACTAAATGAAGTAATATCATTTCTTAATTTAACAGTTTTAGAAGGAGGAAAATATTTTGCAAGGAATTTTTGTGCCATTTCAGCCCATGTTTTAATAGAGCCTGTTGCTAATGAGTTCAACCACATCTTTGCTTTATCTCTTAAAGAAAAAGGAAAGAGTCTAAGCTAATGGCATCATCAGAAACATTGTTATATTTAAAGGTAGCACAAAGTTCTAAAAAACTAAAAAGTTGTAAATTTGGATCTTCATTTGGTGTTCCTCCAAATTGATTATTTTGAACCATTTTAATGATAGATGGTTTAAGCTCAAAAGAATTAGCATCTACAGTAGGTGTTTGAATACTACTATGAAGTTCATCAACTATAGGGATAGCATAATCCCTTAATGGTTTGTAAACATTTTGTTCATTAATTTCAGTTGGATTTTGTAAATTGTTATGTAAATTAGCCATCTCTTCGATTTTTTGAGTTTGTTTTCCTTTTTTAATTCTTTTAATAGTTCTTTCTAATTCATAATCTAAAGGTAATAATCCTTCAGATCCAACACTACACATAAAAAGTAAATTAACAAGAAATAAAATCTCTACTTATTAGTAAAAAAAAATTTTTATTATTTCATATATATTTTATTATTATTTTTTTTTTGTTATATTTTATATTTTTGACAATAAAAGAAAATGAATAAAATAAAATAAAAATATTTAAAATCTAAAAATTTGCCTTCTCTCCTCCCCGGGCAATGACGCAAAAAACTTGACCCACACTAAATTTATGTGTACTAAAAATTCAATCCCCGGCAACAGCGCCAAAAACTTGACCCGCAATACGCTGATGACAAATATAATAATTAATTCATTCAAATATATGTAATAGATAATAATAGTGGCTAGCGTATATAAATATAATTTTTTTGAAAATATTTTACATACTAGGGGTATTACGCAAATATACGTATCGTATCAAGTAATATAGGGATTTGAAACAAAGACCCCAATATCGATCCCATGAGGAGTGAGTTATGGATTTTTAAATATTTTAATTTGATTTTTAAGTATTTTTAATAGTTATAAATTTGATATTTTTAATTTACTAGATGCAATAATAAAGCAGTAATGAAAATGAATGATGTAAAATAGCAATAAGAAAACAACTTTCTTCCTTTAAATTAATCCAAGATTTTCTAAGATAATAATAATATTCCTGGAGAATATAAATTTATGGTATTGTGCCAAATAGAAGCATTCATATTCTTTACCCTTTGATCCAGGTGTAAAGAACATTGGCTAGCCTACAGATCAGGTCTGAATGTATTGTTAGTAGAATGGGTTAATCTAGGCTCACACTACTACATGTCCAAGGGTGGCTATGGTCTGCCCAACTAGTGACCCATTTCTTCTCTATAAATCAAATCACAAGAATTTAGTCTGTCACTCTAAAAACTTATCAATTCTACACCCATTATATAATATCTTCCTATTTATTTGCACTTCACCTTGAATAACCCGCACAAGGCCTTTGACCACCCAAGGATTCATGTGATATCTTCTAGTTAAGAATTCATCTCCTTCTAGGTATCAAAACACTTCAACAGATTTTAACAATTTAAATCGCCAAATTAAATAGTAAATTAAGATCCGGTATTAATATCATCACAATGTTTTAAAATATAAATAGTTTTTAATTCTCCAACGAATTTTATATCATTTTATTTATCTTTTCATAATTGAAAGGAGAAAGTAAACTAACTACTCAGAACACATTGAATTTAAACAACAAAACATGATAATAAAACTTTGAATAAAATTACAAATACTTATCTCAAGTGTTTCTCCTACTGAACCTCTGAATTCTTTTGACTTCAAGCAAATAAACTTCAAAAGCACAAACTATTTAAACTCTTAATATAAACTCTAAATAAAATAACTAACTAATTTATGAAGGATAGTAAAATGTGGCCCTAAAGTATCTCTCTAATTCTCTCTCTAGATGGGGCTCTAGATAGAGGGGCCTTTTTTCTGAAGGAGTACCCTCCTATTTATAGGCTTCAAGGGTTGCCTCAAGGCACCTCTTCAAAATGTGTCCACATTCAATGAATCTTCTGTTGACCTCATTTTTGATGAGGTCTTCTCTTCTTCTTTTTAGTACTTAGGATCTAGCCTTAGGCTTTTCCTTTGACTATCTTAGAGGATTAGAATTGGGACCCACCACTTAGAAATTCAAACCACTTCTTAACTCCCTGCAAACTCTACAAACTTGACTATAGACCCCTAATCACCTAGAGGGTTGAAATCAAATGTGGAAGTTTAAAGGATGACTTCCTATAGGACTCTTTGGCCTTAGGACTGCCCTGGGTGGCCTGGTCTGGTGAAGGGCTGACTTACACACACACTACACTCATACACTACACTTTCACACACCTATACCCAACTTGACCTCCTGACTCATGTAGGTGATTCACATGGATGGTCCTTAACCCTAAGCCCTTGGCTAAGAGGGTTAGGAACAACAATGTGGATGCCTCAAATGAGTCCCTTCATGGCTCATGTGGGCTTGATATCCCTTCATGGCTCAACCAAAATGATTTCATTCCACTTACATTCACCCAGTCTTCAATTTTCCAAATTTTCAATTTTTGACCCCCGGGACCCTACACCCGCCTAGCCTACCCAAAACCCTTGAAATCACCCAAATTTTTCAAAAATCTCAAATCACCCAAAATTCCTCAAAACCAATCCCAAACATTTCCACATCACTCAAATTGACCATCCATACCCAAAAATATCAAAAATTCCAAGAATACCTCCCAATACCCTCCAAATACCCAAAATACCCCTCTTGACCCAAAAATCCAAAAATTCAGAAAATTCCTAGAAAATTCAAGAAAATCCCAAATATTCCCAATTTCATTTTGTTTAACTACACCATGGACCAATTTTGTCAATTTACCCTACTTTTGTCAAAACCCCCAATTTGACCCATTTTAACCCAAAGTGAACCCAATGTCAAACCAAACTTACCAAATTGACCCAAATTCTAGTCCAATTCAATTCTAAACTTCAATTCAACATTCCCAATACCAATCTAGACCAAATCCAAGTCCAATTTGATTGACATTTGGATCCAATTTCACTTTTGACCTTAAAGCCCAATTTGGACCCATGACCCAAACCTAACCCAAACTCACCCAATTCAACTCCAATTAACCCCAAATCTTTTCTAAATCTTCTTTAACATTCCCACAAATAAAACACTAACATGATTTGCCCAACATTTAGACCCAAACCCCACTCAAATTCAACCCAAAGCTAAAAGGCCCAATTTTGACCTAAACCCAAACCTAACCCAAATGAGCCCAAACCCCAAAATCAAAGCCCAACCAAAGTTAAAACCTCTGTGAAACACTCCCATAAACATTTCCCAATATTTATTTTACATCAATTTCAACCCTAGCCCATCATTGGCCCAAGTTAGCCCAATTTGACCTATATTGGCCCATTCACCAAAGGAGCCCAAATTCAACCCAATTCAAACCCAAATCACTCCCAATTTGCTCCAAGTCACTCATGACACATCTATGAGCTAAACCCAAAAATTATTTGGCCCAAGCCTTTACCAAAATTTCATCCCAAAATCCATTTTAAAATCCAAAAGTCCACTTTCCTAAACCGTTCTAAAAGCCCATTTCCACCAAATACAAAAGCCCAAAATTGGCCCTAAAGCCAACATGGCAATTTCTTTTCATCATACCTCTAATTGATATCACCCCTAAGTTTCAAAATCATCATCAAACCATTCCAAATCAAGCTTCATACAAATTCCCATCAAATTACCAAAAAATTTCTAAAATCCATTTTCATGAAATCGACCAAGCTTTTCCCCAAGCCAAAGACAAGCCATGCAAGCCATGGACAAGCCACATGAAGCCATGGAAGGTTTGACATGTGATCAAGCCACTAATGGCAAAAGGAGGAGCCTCTTTTAAGCCCCCTTAAAAAGGTTTTAACCCTTTTAATGCTTCACCTTAATCCATGTTTAATCAAAATATTCATGGATGGTGACTTCTCCACCCTTTCCTAGCTGATCCATCTGATCCTCCCACAACCCAAATCAGCCATGGGGAGGTGAACCAAGCCCAAAAGGTGGGTTGACCCATTTGGACACAAAATGAGCTCCTCCCCCATTCCATTTCAATTCAACTCCTTTACACATGTCCATGGCCAATTGACTACACTAAGCCCCGACCACGACCTCCCTGACCTCGAGGGTGACCTGACCCTGGCCGGCCAGCCACCACAGCCGCCGGAAACCACCAGGCCGAGAGCTCACATGTGAGCCCAAACTTGGAATTCTCACCTGCTGAGCTGCCCCATCCCCAGTGGCCATTGTAGTTGTTCTTCTCTTGCCAAGAGCAGCTGATCCCAAGCCCTAACTCTCCTTGGGAGGCCCTCCACCCTCTCCTATTTAAACACCACCCCCTCCCGGCCATGGGAGGTGCTGAACCAGACCTTACTGAAACTCTGCCAAAATTGCTCCAGATCACTCTCCATACTTAGAGCAGTTGATCCCTAGTGCCAATTTGCCCTAATCCCCACCAATAGAGCCCAATTTCTCGACCAAAATTCCACCCAAAACCGGGACACTTCTCCACAGTGGATCAATCCTCAAATTGATTGGTCCTACACCTTCACTGGACCGAGGGAAGGAGTCCACCAAAGCAAAAGCCCCCTCTCCAGGGCCACCCAGTTGCTCCAGCCTCCATGCTTTGTGATCGGCCGTGGTCGAAATCATACCTAGGCGATTCATCGGACCGGGAGACTTCATCCGGAGCTTGTTCGGGATCCAATCGAAGGTGACACAACCCTCAGATTGAAGCCACACTTCTTTGAGCAAAGGTATGAGCTAATTCTTCATCCCGAGCTTCTGGAGATTCTCCATTTCAAATGCTTTAATTTCAATGCATGATCACCGTATAGATGTATTTGTCTCTTCAAGACGAATCCATAGAGTACAAGAACACAAAAATCCATTGAGTATTAAGTGAGATATTAGGGATTTAGTGTGGACGGATCTCGGGTGAGGACGCTTAGGGACGATGAACGGATGCCGTCCATTTAATACACGCGCGGACGAACGGCCAGGATCGCGTCGGATCAGGAGACGGAACGACACAGCGGGGCCCCGGAGTGCTGAGTCAGATGACGGCGTCAAACCAGAACGCACCGCGTGGCCTTTCGGAGCTGCCGAGGTTGACGTGGCGCCGCGTGGATAAATAGAAAATTAGGGTATTTTTGATTTATTTAATTCCCCTAAACTTCAAAAATGCATAACTTTGTGTAGGAAAATTAGAAAAATAAAATAAAAATACTCTCTTGCTCAGTGAATAGAGGAGAATAATGTGGAAAAGAAATTATTTAATTTCATCAAGTATTTTATTTTTAATGATTTATTTCCCTTCTGCATTGTTTTAATTCTCCATGCATATAAGAAATTCATCATGGCATGAGACCATAGGGCTTTTGAAGCCTCTAAATTTGGGAACATTCCCTGAATTTTCAAAAGTCAGAGGCCATCCCTATGAGAAGTTATTGATTTTTCAAATTCATGTTACTGTTTTGAGTATTTTAATTCCAATAATTAGCATGTTGTGAAATAAATTCTAGGAAAATTTGGTGATGTCTCTTATGACCAGAGGACCCTAGGAAAAACAGGTTTTAAGTTAACTCATTTAAAATAACCCTAATTGGCTTAAACACCCAAAATAGATCCCTAATTAATCAGAGGAACCCACCATAAAAATTTGAAATCAATTGGACTTGGTTAGCCCTACTAAATGGGTTGATTAAGTCATTCAGTCAATTTGAACTTTAAAAATTCATAACTTTCAAAATACTTTTTAAAAATTCACCAAATTGGTTTTGGAGCCTCTCTGATATCAGGGAAATTTAAGAAAATTAAAAATTTTAATTTTCTAAAAAAGTTGATTTTTTGGTATTATTTAATATTTTAATAATTAAAAAATAATAAAAATCACAAAAATAATAAAATTCACCAAAATGTTATATTTTGAATTTTAATCACTCAGGAACAAACACCATATTTTTCTTAAGTCTCTATAATGAGATATTAAATTTTAAAGCCCTAAGGTAATTTTAAAATTTAAAAAATGTATTTTCTAGCATTTCCACTAAAATAATTCTAATAAATCAAATAAAAATCAAAAAATTGTAAAAATTGATTCTCTGATTTTCTTGATATTAGAGAGATTTTTGAAAAATATAAAATTCATTTTTCAACCTTTATTTAATTTTTAAATTAATTAATACTCCAAAAGTTAAAATAATTATAATAAAAATAACATAATTCAAAAAATCACCAAAATTGGTTCAAGTGGTCCTCTGGTCATTAGGAATGTCCCATAATTTTCTTAAGGACAGAAACTTTCCCTTGGTCATATTATTAAATTTTCTTTGGAAATTCCTATTTTCCACCAAAAATAATTACATAAATAAATTAAATACAGAAAAATCACATTTTCTCCTCTCATGTCTTTATTGACATATGAGTGAAGTCACATAAAAATTTCAAGTTCATTTAAGCTCAATTTAGTGAGTTATGAAATTATTAAGCTTGAAGGGCAAAGTGGTAATTAAAATTTTAACCCTTAATTAAAACTTTAGGTTTAATAAAATTAACAAGTAAAATATTTGATCTTAATCTGATTTGGATGATTGAAACTCAAATAATTAAAGGGTAGAAACCTACTAAACAATTTAAAATAATTGAAATAAACCTTAATTAAATAATTGATTAAATTTGGAAGAATAATAAAATTGGAATTATTAAAATAGGGATATTATTAGGAAGAGATTTATTCTTTAATTTAAAAATCCTTAAATTAATCATCTCATTAATATTTAATTCTTAATTAAAATGATAATTCAAATTTAAGTTTTAAAATGTTAAAGGACTTAATCATTAAATTAAATTAAAAAAAAAGTATTAAATTATTAAACTTTTTTTAAATTTTTAATTAAATTAAAAATAAAAATAAAATTAAATTAAAGATTAAATTAAATTAAATTAAATTAAACAAATAAATTAAATTAAATTAAATTAAATAAATAAATTAAATTAAATTAAATTAAACAAATGAATTAAATTAAATTAAATTAAATAAATTAATTAAATTAAATTAAATTAAATTAAATTAAATTAAAATTAAATCAAATTAAATTAAATTGAAGGAAGTTAAATTAAATTAAATTAAATTAATTTATATCAAATCAAACTAAATTGATTTAAATTAAATTAAATAATAGAATCAAGTTAAAATTAAAATCAAGTTAAATTGAATCAAAATTGAAACTAAACTAAATTAAATTAAATTAAAGTTAAATTAAATTGAATTAAATAACATTACCTAAGACATAAAGAAATTAAATATAAAGCAACTTGAACACTATTCCAAATTTAAATCTGATAACTGAAATTAAATCATAAACCATTCGAACACCAATTTGCCTCGAAAGCTTTGGTTATCATAACTCCTAAATAGAACATTAAATGAAATGCTACTTCACTTATAGGATATTCAAATGTCTTAGTTCACTGAGTAAGATAACAACAAAACTTGAATTCCCGGACGATTAATTCATTCGTATAATTAAATTCATTTGGACTTAAAACAATTCTAGCAATATTAAAAAAATGTTTAAGATTCTTCTTAAGCACTTCCTCAATATGATAGGATACTTGTAAGAACAATTGAACTTAATTGTTCTTTGATGAAGAAAATCGTCCTCAAACCAAAACACAAACACCTAGACGTCATAAGAAATGACTAGCTATAGGATTAGGAATTTGGTAGAAAACCATAACCCTTCCCTTAGCTTTACCTAGGAACTTGCTTAAATATTCTAATTGTGTTTTAAGTGCAGCTTGGGATGACGGGAAGACCCTCCAGTACGCTTTTATTTTATTGCAATTTACATTATTGCAATTTCTTTAATTGCATCGCACTTACTTTTTCTTGCATGATAAACAACTGTTGCATGAAAACCCACACCTTTAGGATAGTCCCTAAAACTGAAACCAAAACTAAGTTAAAAGTCATCGCAAGATAAAATTCACCACCACAACATTTCAAAATATAAAACAACTCAAGATTTAATCACAAACAGAACACAAAACTACAATTACAACTAAATTAAAACGTCCTGTCGGATGATCGGGAATACCTCGGATGATGTAACCTACGTGTTGCTAACGGGATTTCCCACGGTCTAAATGAAAGTGTGGAACTCATTTAGTTGAGTTTAGCAAATTCATCTGGACTAAGTGAATCCGATAAAAATAACGATGTCGGAAGGATGGAACCGTGGGATCTTAACCGGTGTCGTTATAATCAACTTTAAGATTTGTTTTAATTAAAACACAAAAACACTTGGAAATTAAGATTTTCTCTAAACCAAAACACTTTTCTCATCTCCCGATTTATGACTTCTAAAACTAAACCTCTCGCAACAACAAGGAGCTTGGAGCATGGTGGGCAACGACGGCCATCGTAGTCAAGCAAAACTTGAATCTACATCAGCAAAACTTTCTTAGAATTAAACAACCAATCCATAGGACTCTGAGGTAGTTTGCCTAGTGTAACATAAATCCTCAACCTTTTGTTAGGCATTTGCATTGCAAATTAAGTCCTAACCGGACTTAGGATTCCGAGGTAGTCGTTCGGTACGATATAAACCCTCATAACTTCAAGGCTATTTGTATGATTCTATCATATAAATATAAGTCCTAATTAACTAAAATCAGCAAGATCAAAACATTAAATAAATATTAGGACTTTCCTAAATTCAAGCCAAACAATAGGATAGACGGGGAATTACCGAAGTTCGCTTCGAATCTGTAATTTCTCCTACCTTTCTTCCTTTGAATTCCCAAAACAAAATGTCCAAACTCGATCCATTCCCTATTGAAATACCAAAATTCAATACCTTGAAAACTTAAACTTTGAAATTCTTGAGAGCAGAATTACTGATTATTATCGAGAGTTTTCTTAGGTGATTCCCGTCACTTAAGATGTAATTAACTATAGGGGCTTGCCCTTATAGGGAATTTTAAAGAACCCGTGTAATATAAACCCTGTTTAATGTTTTCATATTAAGCGGGGAATTTGTCGGCTTATAAAATTGGTTCGCAGACCAAACGGATGTCAAAAATCTTCTAGTTTATTTAATCGAGCCCCACCATCAAGCAGTGTGTCTATCCTTAGGATAGATACACGGTTTGTGATGCGGTGTTCGTTTATATAAACTATTTGGGATGTGAGATCAGTTTAATTTCATATCTTAAAATCTTCAAATTTAAAATTATTTTAAAAAATCAAATACTACTTTTCAAATTATTTATTTAAATTAAATTAAAAAATTCGCCGACAATTTTTGTTAGGCGACCCCTCTTTTTTAAAATACAACACACTTAACCTAAAATATGCCGACATCTTCTAGAAGGTGTGTCTGACGCCTAGGCGCCGGAATCTGGCGCCTAGGCACTGGAATCTACGTCCCGTTCTTCGCACCTCTTCACTTTGGATCGCACCTCTTTACGATTAAAACCATTTCCAAGCGTCCAAATACATTGTATCACATGTCCTATAAACCAAGAACAACTACCAGTCTTGTAGAAGGTCCAATTACCGCTAACACCATCAAAATAACTATCCAAAAGTCGTAAAAAAATCTTGACAGATCCCGTATCGACCTAGCGCTTAGGCGCCGGATTCTGGCGCCTAGGCGCAGACCAATAATTTTGACAATTTTGCATTTTGGCTCCATTTTTGCACTTTTTTGCTCCTTTTTGCTCCTTTTTCACTTTTTTCCTTCTTGAAAGTTTTTCCATCACCTATATCCAAAAACACAAAAATACTTTTCATTAAAGCATAATATCCTTAAAAAATTGATAAAAATCAAGGCATAATAATGGGTATTTTTTTCATGGATCAATAGCATTCATAAAATTCTGTACATCTTTCTCCAACTTCTAGATCTTCTTTAAAATCACTTGAGAACTTTTAGGAAAGCAAGGCTAAATAAGTCATGAACTCTGAAATGGTTGATCTACAATGAGGCTCATATCATTTTCATCTTTTATTGCCTGACAGTCATAAAGATTAGTTGGGTCTATAGGCCTCCGAGGAAGAAACACTTTTTCCCAACTTTCATATGGAACCCGTGACTGGATGCAAAGAAGAAATATGGTGGAAGGATGTCCAAGCCCATATTTAGATCCATGAACATTCAACCCCAATACAGATTTCACAATTATAGAACCAATATCGATCGTTTGAAACTAGTAATTTAAAATAACACATTCCTTCGTTACTTTACTAATTTTCATAGTAGGAAGTAACTTTGCAGAAATAAAGTAATGTCATTGTTTCGACACTGGATTTAAAAATGTAATAGAAATAAGTACAAATTTGTTATCTCTTATCTTTGAATCTTCACTTTCATCAGTCAAATAGCGATAAATTTCATTCTTGTTGTCCCTCATCTCATTAAATTCATATAATGGCAGATAGGCAAGTTCTCAATCATAACAAATTATTAATCTTCGAAGGAGTGAATGGTACAAACCTGCCTCGCACATAGACGAATCCTTGGTTGATCCCATGAAGATATGCATAAAACCCTTTGATAACAGGAACGACTACAGCGGCAATACTGTAGGTAGTGCTGTTGCATAACACTTCCCAATGTCTCTGCATAATATCTCTTCTACTCGAGTACTTGGAGTATCCATATCTCGATTCACAAAGCCTCTTTCTTTGATAATCCTCCTCGTTATCATCACTTTGTTGAATAATCATTGCGCCTTAAAAATGATAAATTTTTGTGGGTTAAAAACTCTAAGTCTCGTAGTTTTTGCGGAGTTGGAATCCTTTGGATGAGAATTTGGAATGAATCCTTTCATTTTTTTGGATTTTATGGGGTCAAAAACACGTTTTGGGAAGTTACTAGGATGAAATCATGCCTAAAACTGTCAAAATTCATATTTTGAAACTCTAGGAACCGTCACTAGAACTTTGGCACCGACGGCACTCAAATCCAGAAATAAGGTGCACTCTCTGAAATAGGGAACCGACAACACCCATTCTGGCGCCGACGGCGCTAGTGTTATAAAATGCACCAAACATCATTTTGGTTCAAAATATTCTAATTCTTCGATACGATCCAATAATTTCCAATCTTTAATCATATGTACGAATAAGTAGAACTCAAATATTACTAACTACAAGCATAACTACTAAAAACAAGAAAACAAACATAATAAAGATAAATATGAGTTGCCTCTCACAAAGCGCTTGGTTTAACGTCATCCATCCGACAAACATACTGTTATTCATGATGAATTAACATTAAAACCTCTTTAAAATTTGGCCAATACCCTTCAAAATATGGTTTTAATATATGCCCATTAACTTTCAATATCTTTCCAGTTTTAGGATCCTCAATATCAACAGCTCCAAAAGAAGAAACTCTTATAACAATAAGAGGTCTAATCCACCAAGACTACTTTTCCAGGAAATAAATTCAATCTTGTATTATATATCAAAAATTTTTGTCAAGGTTCAAATTTATTTCTTGATATCTTTCGATCATGTCATAATTTCATTTATCCATATAAATTCTATCATTATGATAAGATTCATTTCTATTATCATTCAATTATGCAAATCTCTTCTCACCTGCATTCTTTAATTTAAAATTCAACTCTTTTATCACCCAATATGCTTTATGCTCCAATGCTACAGGTAAGTGACAAGTCCTTCCAAATACTATTCTATAAGGAGACTTTCTGATAGGGGCCTTATAAGCATTTCTATATGCCCATAATGTAGTATCCAATCTCACAGACCAGTCAAATTTGTGAAGATCTCATTATTCTTCAAAATTATTTTAATTTCAGGATTAGACACTTCTGTTAACCACTAGTCTAGAAATGATAAGCAGAAAAGATTTTATGAATATTATTATTTTTTTGTACCAATCTCTGAATTTGATTATTCCTAAAATGAGATCCACCACAGTTATGATCGCTCTCAGCAAAAATATTTTTCATTAAAAATTTGGAAACAATCCAAGCATCACTTCTAGTTAAAGCATTTGCTTCAATCCATTTTGAGACATAATCAAAAGCAACCAATATATATAAATTTGCAAATGAAGGAGTATATGGTCCCATAAAATCCAATCCCCATACATCAAATATCTCAACTTCTAATGTAAAATTTAGAGGTATTTCATTTCTTCTAGAAACATCACCTACTCTATGACATTGATCACATGATTTTACATATCTGTATACATCCCTAAAAAGAGTAGGCCAATAAAATCAAGACTGTAAAATCTTATAAGCAGTATTATTAGTACCAAAATGTCCTCCAAATTATGAATCATGACAACTCCAAATAATTGGTTCAAGTTCTTCATATAGCACACATCTTGAATAATAAGATCCTTACACTGTTTAAATACGTAGGGCTCATTCCAAAAGTAAAATTTAGCATCATATTTAAATTTCTTTTGTTGTTGCCTAGTTAAATCAGGTGACAAAATATCACTTACTAAATAATTCACAATATCCAAGGCAAATTCCTTTCCTTAATGTTGTAAAGTTGCTCATCAGGGAAAGTTGATGTAATTTCCTTCTTAAATTCAAATAATTTGTAATACTCCAGTCTAGGTAAATGTTCAGCAATTTGATTATCAGGTCCTTTTCTATCAAGTATCACAAAGTCAAATTCTTGCATTAGAAGTATCCATCTAATTAATCTCGGTTTGACATCCTTCTTTTGCATTAAATATTTGATAGTTGAATGGTCTGTATGCACTATACATTTAGCTCCAAACAGATAAGGTCTGAACTTTTAAAAACCATAAATAATAACTAATAGTTCTCTTTCCGTAGTGGTATAATTAATCTGAGCTTCATTAAGTATTTTACTGGCATAGTAAATGATTTTGAAAATTTTATCATACCTTTGCCCTAAAGCAACTCCAATCGCAAAATCACTGGCATCACATATAAGTTCGAATGGTTTCTCTCAATCAGCTGAAACAATTATAGGGGCAGTGATTAGTTTTTCTTTTAATAGTTCAAAGACATTTAAAAATTCTTCATTAAAATCAAATTTCTTATCTTTTTCTAAAAGTTGGAATAAAGGTTTAGTAATTTTCAAAAAATCTTCAATATAACACCTTTAAAATCCAGCATGTCCTAAGAAACCCCTTACTCCTCTCACTATAGTAGGAGGTGGTAATTTCTTAATAATCTGAATTTTTTGCAGGGTCAACCTCCATTCCAAGTTCAGAAATTTTATGTCCAAGTACAATTTCTCCTGCAACCATAAATTGATATTTTTCCCAATTTAAAACTAATTTTGTTTTCTCACAAAGCTCCAAAACTTTTTTTAAGTGATTCAAACATATGTCAAATGAAGTTCCAAATATAGAAAAATCATCCATAAATACTTCTATTCCATCATCGATCAGATTACTAAAAATAGATATCATACATCTTTGAAACGTTGTAGGTGCATTACATAATCCAAAGGTTATTCTTCTAAAAGAAAAAGTTCCATAAGGGCTAGTAAATGTAGTCTTTTCTTGATCCTCAAGAGCAATGAGTATTTGATGATAACCAATATATCCATCCAAAAAGCAATAGTACTTGTGTCCGGCAAGTCTATCCAACATTTGATCTAGAAAAGGAAGATGAAAGTGATCTTTCCTAGTGGTGGCATTTAATTTTCTATAATCGATACAAATTCACAAGCCATTAACTTGTCTTGTTGGTATAATTTCATTCTGTTCATTTACATCAACAGTCACTCCTCCCTTCTTAGTGACACAATGAATTGGACTTATCCAAGCACTGTCTGAAATTGGATAAATAATTCTAGCATCAAGCAATTTTAAAATTTCCTTCTTAACAACTTCTTTCATTATTGGATTTAATCTCCTTCGCAGATCACCTCTAGGATTATGTTGTTCATCCAATTAAATTCTATGCATAAAGATCAAATGGTTGCATCCTTTAATATTGGCTAAGGTCCAACCAAAAGCCTTTTTTGTATCTTTTTAAAGTATCCAATAATTGTTTTTCTTGATATTCATTCAAATCTGAAGATATAATAATTGGTAAGGTAGATGATTCTCCTAAAAAAATATATTTCACATGATTAGGAATAATTTTCATTTCTATTTCAGGAGGTTTTATGATAGATGGAATTAAACTTTTATCATCACTTTTCATAGTATCCAACATTTCAAATCTTTCCTGAACATAGTCTAAATCTTCATTCTTCATATTATCAAAATCATCTTCAATTTCATTATCATCCTCACATCTCAAATTTTCATATTCTATTTTCTTTTCGAACATCTCTTTAAAATTATCATCTCTCAAATAATCATAGATTTCCATTCAAATGCAGTCATCATCTTTTTCTGTTAAGGGACATTCCATAGATTTCAGAATATTAAATGTCATCTCTTGATCCTTAACTCTCATAGTTAATTCTTCTTTTTAAACATCAATCATATCTCTTCTAGTAGCAAGAAATGGTCTTCCCAAAATAATTAGAATTTCTTTTTACTCCATATTTAATAAAATAAAGTCCACAGGAAAGATAAATTAATCCATCTTCACTAATACATCTTCCAGAACTCCTTTAGGATAAGTAATGGAATGATCAGCTAACTAAAGAGTCATAGAAGTAAGTGAAATTTCTCCTATTCCCAATCTTTTGAAAGTTGATAAAGGCATAAGGTTAATACTAGCTCCTAGATTACATAAAGCTCTTCGAAAAAATTTTCACTTATAGCACACGGGATAGTTAAACTACTAGGGTCTTTAAGTTTTTTGTGAAACATTTTCTGAATAATTGCACGACACTCTCCACTAAGTGCAACAGTCTCATGATCTATGAACTTTCTTTTCTTTTTAAGAATATCCTTTATAAACTTTGCATAATCAGACATCTGTTTTAATGCTTCAACAAAGAGAATATTGACTGTTAATTTCTTAAGGATTTCTAAAAATTTTGTAAATCAGTTATCCCTATATTGTTTTTTTAATTTTTGAGGAAATGGAGGTGGTGGTTTCTTTGCAGTAATTTTCATTGGTTCAAGCGGATATTTTAAGTCTTGATATCTATTATTAGTCACTTTTTCACTCCTCATTCTCAGTTTCAACTTCTTTTTGCACTCTCGATTCTAATTCTTTTCCACTTCTTAATTGAATACCTTAATTTGCTCTTTTTTTATCTTTTGGATTGATCTCAACATTACTGAGAAGAGTTCTTAAAGGTCTATTATTAAGCGCAGTGAAAATATTTCTTAATTGATTTTCAATATTCGTAGTCGCAACACCATGAGTTTGTAATTTATTACCCATATTTAAAATTAATTCTTTAGTAGATAACTTCTTTTTCTTAAATTGTGGGTTACTATTAAAACCTAAAGAATAAGAAGTTCTATAGTTTGTGTTTCCTTGGTTGTTCAAATTACCTACTGGGTTCACAAAATTGTTTTTCCATTGCAGGTTAACAACATTATTATTATCCTTATTGAAATTTGGATGATTCATCCAATAAGGATTATAATAATTCGAATAAAGATTGTTGGGTCTATTATTTATAGCACTTAAGGTCTCATAGGGTGTTTAAGATTCTATTTTCTATCATAAAGAATTTTCCTCTAGCATTAGGGGTGTTTAAGAATAATTCATTCTATATTGATCTATTTTCTTTGAAAGGGTAGCAATTTGAGAGACTCATAGTTATAGCATCAGAATCATGAATACTAGCTACTCTCTTTGGATTTACCCATTTAGAGGGCCATTAAAAAATGTTAGTGGCCATCTCTTCTATTATCGAATATGCTTCATCAAAATGTTTTGACATTAATGATCCACAAGTAGCAACATCTATAATTGATCTCAGGGATCCCACTAATCCATTAAAAAAATATTGAATTATTAATCAATCTGGTAAAGCATGATGTGGACACTTCCTAAGGAGATCTTTAAATCTTTCCCAAGCTTCTTATATTGATTCCCCTTCAAACTGATCAAAAGATGCAATATCATTTCTTAGCTTAGCAATTTTTTATGGAGGGAAATAATTTTGATAGAAATTTTTGTGAAAGTTCTCCCCAGGTTCTGATAGATCCAATTGATAACAAATTTAACTATGCCTTAGCTTTATCCCTTAATGAAAATGGAAAAGTCTTACGTCTGACTGCATCATTCTACACTCCATCATATTTAAAGGTAGCACACAGTTCTAGAAAACATGTGAGATGCAAATTAGGATTATCATTATGTATTCCTCCAAATTGATTATTTTGTACCGTTTGTATAATAACAGGTTTAAGCTCAAATGAACTAGCAGCAACATCAGGATTTTGGATAGTTAAGTGAATTTCATCTGCTGTGGGGTTAGCATAATCTCTTAAAGGCCTTGGTATATTTTGATTGTTCACAATTTTGTGAGCATTTTCAGATTCTTTTTTGTTTTTATTTTTGAATTTTTCTAATAGTATGCTCTAGTTCTGAATCATAAGGCACTAAACCTACAGATCCAATCCTACATATATAAAATCACACAAAACACATAAAAAAGTAAGCAATCACACACACACAATTACAAACTACAAAGTAAAGATTTTCAAATACTAAAATTTTAATAGTATACCTTCCCCGGAAACGGTGCCAAAAACTTGAACAGCTTGATCGGTATCGGGTGTGTTGTCTCTAATGTATATATTCAAAGGATTGTTTCAGTTCAGTTTCACAATAAGATCAATTTAATAATTAGACAATCACTCATATACGTAAGTATATGTATCGTTCAAGTAATACAGGGCTCTAGTGGAGTTCTGGTTATCGATCCCACGAGGAAGGTAAAAACTTTATCAAAGTATAACAAAGATTTAAAATTCAATACTCAACTCACAATGCAAGTTCAAGTACTCATTAAGTAGCTAGTGCAAGGATAACTTACAACTAAATTAATTAAAATTACTTCTTAAATTTCTAAACATGATTAACTAACACACACAAAGTTTTGTATTGAAAGGTTCTAATATGGAAAAGTATCTTTCCTCTTGCAATAATTTTGTGATGAGTGATTGATATAGATTGATAATAAATTTGTATTGTGCCAAATAGGAGCAATTATATTCTTTATATTCGTCCGAATACAACCTCTTCCAAGTATGAAAAAAATATTGGCAAATCCTAGGACTAGTCACTAAATCCAAGGTTAGGATGGGAGGATACTGGCTCTCACTTCAGAGCTCTCACTTCCCTTCACCTAAAGGCTAACTCTAGCTTTATTTACCGAACCTTAGGACCAAATTGGTGATTTCAGCCTTTCACTCTAAAATCTCCAATTCGACGCTCATCAAACCACATTTCACTATTTATTTGCACTCAATTCTCATGAACTATGCAACTCATTCATGGACATTTAATGGATTCTCCTCTATTGTTGTAGAATACTTAATCCTTTCAGATTGAATGTTTTACAAAAAGTTTTAACAATCCAATTGGCCAGATCGAAAAGTAAATGAAGTTCAAAGTGAAAAACTATTACAATTTCTTAACATTTTTATGGCACATCAAATCTACATCAACACTTCACCACATCACATTACAAGAAGAAGGACAAAGAAAGTACTCAAAATTCATGTGGAAGATACAACAAAACATGAATTTTATATATAAAACCAAAGTCATACAAACCACAAAATTAAATACAACTTATCTCAATTTCTTCCCTAAGAAAATCCCTTGAAGTTCCTTTAAATCCTTTTCTCTCTTCTCTACGACATTCAATTCTTTCTTTATAACAGTAAGGAAGAAGAAAACTCTCACTTCCCTCCTTCTCCTACACTCCTTTGAGAAGAATCACTAACAAAATGACACCTACCACACACTCTCTACAAACCCTAACACACTCTCGTCACTCCCTTTCAATTCTCTCCCTCTCCTATCTCTTCAATACACTAACTGTCTATAAGAATCTAGAAATGAATTCCTCAAGAGTTTCCTCAAGGAACCCTTCAAAAAGCGTCAAAATACATTATATTTTGACTTCCACGGATAGTGTGCGCTGGCGGCGCTGGATAGTGTGTCGGCGATGCTAGGCCGCTATTTAATTTCTAAACTCTCTAAAATTGGGCGCCGACAGTGCTAGAAGGCTGTTTTATCCATTTTTCCTCTTTTTGCTCCAAATTTGTTCCTTTTTTCTTTCTTTTACTCCAATAACTTAAAATCTTCATACTTGTAGCAAAAAATGAAGAATACATTCCTTTAAAGTACAATATCACAAAAAATGAGCACAAATTGTATAGCAAAAACCTAACATATTTTTGGTGCATCAGACTCAACATGTAGGGTTAAGTCAAAGTTAAGCCAGACTTAAGAATTTAGGTTTAGGTCTAATGTGTTGTAGACCTAAGGTTTAGGGTTAAGGCTAATTAATGTTAGACTTAAGGATTAGAATTAGATCTAACGTGGTATAGACCTAAACCAGATTAGGTTAAAATAGGTTAATCCTAGGTCATTATATTAGGTCATATAACTTATAGCCAAGAGAGATGACCCCTCAGAATCCCTTAACCTTAAGGATTTAAAAGAAATAAACCAAGTGTGGGAGTAGGTTTTGCGTTAGGGTGTAATTTTTGAAATTTACATATTTTCCCTTAACTTTCTAAATTATCATTTTAGACTTTAAAAGGTTGGGAATTTTATATTTAGGAATTAAACTAATTACCTTAAATTTCCTAACCTATTCTAATTTTTTTATTTCAAATCTTTTATATTTTTATAATTATTTTCAATGTAAAAATAAAATTAGTATAAAATTGGTCTTTTTTTACTTTGGGAAATTTCCTTAACCTTGAAAAACTTATAGAATATTCCCAAGAGCAAAAGGGAATAATCCCTGTAAATTTTATAGTTTTTGGATTTATATTAAATTTTTAATAACTAAAATACTCTTTGGATTAATTAATTAATTAAAAATTAAATATAATTTATTTATTATCAATTTTATTATTTCTTACTTTCTCCTCTGTCCCCTAAGTTCCAAGGTGTTTTTGGTTTCTTTTTCTGATTTTTTCTTTGTAGAAATATGATTTTTTAAAGTTTATTAGTCTTTTATATTTGATTAATTTAGAAATTCTTAATGAATTATTTATCCGACGAGGCAGCCCGTCATCCTTATCAGCTCTGAAAGCTTACGTGACGCATTTGGATTGGATGCACTTTCCACGGTGTCATCTGAGTTAGCTTGGAGTGTAGCCACTTTTGTATGGAGATCTCAGTGGTTTGACTCGATCGATGTCATCCATTTCAAAGACAAAAAATGGATGACATCAGTTCATTGTCTCATAGAGAGAAGTTACTGAATGCCATTCATGTTCAAACATTAAAATCTTTCCGAATTTTTCATGAAATTGTATGGGATTTGTTTCAAAAGCTTTATCTATCCATGAAGAACACATACATGTGGTTAGTCAAGTATGTTATACACATTTCTTTTACAAAAGACTAAACCTGAGGCAATATTTAGGGTTTTTGATCCATACCTTATCCCAGAATGTGAAGCCTCAAATAAGCTTGATAGACATGATCGCCTTGGCCCTATGCAGCTCTTCCTTAGCTCAATTTTATTGATATTGGGCCAAGGTATGAGCTAGTTGAAGTGGTGGCTTGGTTTGGTCTTGAGAAAGGTTAGAGGCCTCGGGAAACTCTACTTTTTAATGGGAAAGTGTCATAAAGATCTTAAGAAACTTTTGGGAGAGTTGAATTGATGTTTTGAGGTGGTTTATGTTGAACCTGGATATTGTCATTGTTTTTAATAATAAAATTAGGGTTCCATGGTTGATATTGTAAGCTAAGAACAGAGGGATTTTGTTGCCTAAGTCATAAAGCGTGTTTTTTGTATTAAAAGTTAGAGGATTTGGAAGAAGAATGAGGGCAATTTTCTTGCTTGAAGCTCTAAGGTTTGCCATAAAATTGCCATGGGGGGCTTGGATATGGCTAAGGCTAGCCTGAGGAGAATCCTCTAACTCCTCTGAGGTGTTTGCAGAGTTAAGGAAGGGGGTTATGGTGGGAATTTCCTTTATTGGAAGGTTTTTCCAAGATGTCTCCAATGGAGGATGAGTGGAGAATTCATGGCTTTGAAGCATTTGGGAAGAGTGGAAAAGTGGTTGGTTTGTCTTTCTAGAGGTTTACCTTTACCTAATTTTGAAAAGACTTGGGTTTCATGGACCATTTTGCCAAGTATGGAAAGCGGTAGTTAGGTATGCCTCGTCCTCTTTTTTTTTTTTGACTTTTGGTTTTAATTTTATTTATTAATGTCTAGGTCATTCAATACCCTGGTGGGTTGATTAGGGTTATGGATGACATATGAATAATTGGGTCATGGGCTTAATTCAAATCTTTCATCTATGAGCCTAAGTTTTGAGTTAGGGCCATGGGTTAAAAGCTTATGTACTTTTAAAACCTCCTTTTAATTAATAAATTAATTAATAAATAAAGAAAACTAAAGTTGACCATGTGATCATAAGGTTGGCCACATAGTGGTAAGTTGACCAAAATTATCAATTTGATCATATGGTGGTAGGATTGATCATAGAGTCAATCGGAGAGTCATATGGCACAGGGTTGACCACATTGACCAAAAGGTTTACTAGGATGGTCAAGTTAACCACATAGTCATGTGTTGACCAAATGGTGGTTGGGTTGACATTAGGGTCAATGTGTGATTCATATCATCTAAGGTTGACCATATTGGCTAAGGGGTTGATCAGGATGGTCAGGTTGACCGTATGGTCATATGTTGACAATATGGTGGTCAAATTAGAGTTAGGTTTGATTTTATTGACCATGTTAAGGTCCTATTCCATTTTAAATTCAAAGGAACAAACTAAGGTTTTATGTTTGAGTTTTAGGGTCTAACAGGGTTAGGGGGACACTTGATGAGGTTAAGGATCAATTTGGGTGGACCCCCTTCCCAAAGTGACTTTGAAGGAAATGTGCTTCCTAGGGTTTTCAGATAAGATTCTAGGGTCTCAGACTAATTCAGGGGACTTAGAACAAATAGACAACTACTTTTTATTTTAGGTTGATCTAAGTGATCTCGAATTATGTCTTCTCCTGGTAGTTAATTTATGTTCCCATAAGGCAATTCTAGAACCTCGTGGTCAATTTAGTTCCTCTCTTAGTTAAAACCCTAAACCCTCTCAATCAGAGGATTGGGAGTTTGAGCTTGTAATGGTGAGGTCCATTTTAAACCCTAATTTAGCATTATGTCTACATGGGTCAAATGACTCCTCACAAAAGTGAGGTCAACAAAGCGCCATTCTTGAGTGAGGATTTATTTAGTCTTTGATGGATCATTGAAAGAATAATGAGAGGGGGTGGCTGAAATTCTTTTATATGTTTAAGAGAGTTGTAGCTTATGCGATTAAAGATTCCCTGCTAATTCTAAGGAATTACAAAATCTTAAGGTTTATGTTAGATGTAATTGGATTTCCTTTGATATTAGCTCCACAAATTAAATTTATCATTAGAATGGCATAGAGAATGATGAGTATACCTTATACTATAATGGGCAACATTATTTTGAAGAAATTTTTGAGACATTCGACAAGAGTGATCGAAAGTATTCAAGGAATGAGGATTGAGGATAAATTATTAAATTTTCTTGCTTGGAACTGACTATTGAAACAAAGGCTTAACGTTATTTCACTTCCACAAACTTGATGCTAGGTAAATATATCAGTGAGGTGACAAATGATAGTTAAGCTAAATTTATTTGGAATATATTTTCATAAATTTATTGAAAAATAATTAAAATTTTCTCTTTAATATGTTTAAGGGGACTAATACAATAGGATTTGGGAACCCCTCACTTATCTATCAATTATGTTTGAAGGGGGGAGCCTTAAGATACTCATTTAGGGAAGTGTACCATCCTAGTTCTTCTTTAACCAAATAATAAAACATGTCTTATGGCATTAGATCTTTTGAGGGTGGTGAGAGTTCGACCCAACTATGTATTACACTATCAACCAAAATGAGATCACCAGAAACACTAATTGAGCAAGTTAAATATTTTAGAGAGCATTTTTAGGACTTTATAAAATAGCAAAGTATGAAGCATGGTGGCAATAAAAAATGTAATTAAAGTTTGACTATTACATTTTTTAGTTGCTACAAAACTTCAATTACATGGCTAATTATTATTTAGCCATAGATCCCATTTCTAACAACTACTAATTAAAATATGCTTTAAATTAGGTAATTTTCTCTGTACTTCTGAATTTCCAACTTTGTTGTGGTTTAAGTCAAGTAGAAGCAGTTGAGGAATAAGGTGAAAATAAAGTAAGTAAAGAAAGAAGAAGAATGAGAGGAAAGAAAGAGGTTAAGTATTTCTCTTTTCAGAGGGCTTTGGAGTGGAGGGTGGAGTGAGAGAAAGAGATTGAAGATAATTTGATTTCTTTAGAAGTGTATTTTTTTAATTTCTAGTTCTGAAGTCTTGTTGTGATATCACCACAATGCTTCTTAAGATAACATCACAATGCCATAGAAAAAATAGTTATTTTTTATATTTTGTACTTTGTTTTCAGTAATCACATGTGCTTCCATTGCAACTTAAATTTTTATTTGGTTTGAGTAAGTTCTTAAAATTAAAATGAAATAAATGGAATTTTAGAATGTTAAAATAGGACTAGTACAAACATTATTAATTATTTAATAGTCTATTAAATTAATGATAAATGAAATTTTGTCATTCATTTGTAGATGAAATCCGAATTTCTAACGAATTAATATTTTTCAAAGAACATACATACATGTAGTTAACTAAATATGAATCTAGTTAGTTAATATATTATAATTTTTACATCATTTTTAGTTTATAATATATGTTAAGTATCAAATGAATAATAGCATTAGAAATAGAAATACGATAATATACTGCAGTCGAACTGAATATCTAAGGAGAAAGAAATAATTTGTAAAAAAAGAACTCTTCTTGGCCAATAAAGTGATCATGTTGCTCAATGAAGAAAAGAAAAAAAATAAAAAAAGAGATGTGAAAGAGAAAAACTTGAGGCTTAGTATCACATAAAAAATTTGTACTTAGCATTCTCCTACAATCTAATAATAAAAAAAAGTTATCAAATCAAACTAATTATGTTATTTTAGAAGAGAATATTATATTTGGATAAAAATTAAATCACTAAACTTATAAAATAATTAGCAAAAAATTATGAGAATCCATACTAGAACACGAATAAGCACTATAGAAGCTATGTTCAAGGAAATAATAATTCAACTATGACATTAAATATATGTTGTTTATTTATTATTCATATTAAAGAAATTATTTTTTCAATACAATCATTTACTTAAAATAGTAATTTTAATTTTACATTTTAATGATTTTGATATCAAATAAAGTCAATGATATATTTGAATTGCTTGTAATAACTTATGTGGATTCACTATGCTAAGTGCATTAAATAATTAACAATTCTAATGTGAATTTAAATGGATGTAATAAAATTTTATGGCGTATTATCACTAAATGTATCGTTCATTACATGAATTTCTCAATCTATAAGGTCGATATAAACTTCTACAATTATAAAACAAAAGATAAAAAAATTCAAGAAGTCAAGGTAGCACTATGATTCTATTCAAAAAATTATATAGCCTAAAAAATAAGGAATGTGGAGCCAAGGAATTGATTAAGGAAAGTTGTAATGCTTGGAGGGTAAAGAAATTGCTTTGGAAAATGGAGAGCTAAGTGCCACTAATCCCCGATAAATGCAACGACGCCAAAAACTTGGTACCGTCTGGTAAATGCGCTGATGATTTAGATATGAAACTTATGATTTTATAATATGGGATACTACGCAAGTCTACATATCATTTATCAAGTAATATAGGACTTTATGATTAAGTCTCGAGATATCGAACCCAGTGGGAAAATATGAAAATTTTTAAAGAAATCAACAAATTATCTTTTTACTTTCTTTAATTGTTTTTGAAAAAGTAAGTTTTGATTTTGAAAAGTTTTGAAAGTTGAATTGTCTTTTAAAATTTCTTTAATAAAATGTTAAGCAATGAAATTAAAATTATAATAACTAATAACACTGGATGTAAAATACTATTAACTAGAATATCTTTTTCTTTTCTTTTATGAAGTAGTAATAATTCTTAAAGTATTATTGTGGAAGTATTTAAATTTGTTGTGATAGATAGAAGCAAATTTGTTCTTTACCCTTACTTGGTTCTATAAAGAACATAGGTTAATTTGAAATTTTTATTATTTTGAACTTGGTTAGGCAGGGAAGATACCAGTCTCTCACTCTAGAGTTCCCTAGCTTCCCACCACCTGGGGGATAACTTCTCATAACAAAACTCAAAATTTCAAACCAAATTAGGGGGTTTTAGCCTGTCACTCTAAAATCCTCTAATTTTACTCCCTTTCATAAAAATATATTCTAATATTACATTCAATTATATGGACTACAATTCTCACCCATATAATTGCATGTGATTCTTACTAACTTTTTTGAGACAATACCGCATTTGATCTTACATAATCTCAAAAAATTCTACAACTTAGCAGGCCAAATTAAGAAGTAAACAAAATTTTCAGAATCAATCTTCATAACTACATTTAACTTTAAACACTTATATTTTCTACAACAATTCTCCATAAATTAATTACTTCTCCATTTAAGAAAAAAAAAGATAAAGTAAACTACTCAGAATGCATTGAGAAAATATAAAAATACATTGATTTGAAATAAAAAACAATAAGAAAAATAACAAATGAAAGCAAGTATTAATAAAAAGATTAAAAGTAAACACTTATCTGAAAATCCTCTCCACAAAACTAAGGAAGTTCCTCTGAAACATTTACTCTTCGCTAAACTACTCCTCAGAGCAAGTCTCCTAACTCTGATGACTCAGAATGCAGACTTCAGACTTCAATAAAAATTAAACTAAAAGAAAGAAAAGAAGTGGGAAGAAGAAGACTTCACTTCGACCCTTTTCTTATTTCTACTCTCTACTCCTACTCTTAATAAAAACTCTTAAAATGCAGAGGAAGAACAATGGAAGTACCCTTCAAAACGCAATGGAAGAGCCTCCTAAAGCCTCACCTAATCTTTCCTAAGAATTTCTTTAAATAGAAAACCAAAAGGTGCCTTGGTGTCTCTTCAAAATGTGTCCAGATTCATTGTATCTACCAAGGAATGCACCCCTTCATTCAAACTTGCTGCCCAAAGGAAGTTGTGGTAGTTACCACCAAGAGTTGCTTCCATCCCCTTTGAAATTGGCACCAAATTCATTTGAATTTCGATTTTTAATTGTGGTCACTAAGTGCTGGCCAGCAGCGCTTAGCCGCTAGTGCCAAAATTTTGATTTTTCATTAATTTTCTCCAAATTTGATCCAATTTTGCTTCTTTCATCATGACCATCCATTTTCATCATACCTGTAAGAAAAACACAAAATATCTCTCTTAAAGTGCAATATCATTAAAAATAGGTATAAAAATGTGCATAAAAATACTATATATTTTAGGTGTATCAAAATCCCCCAAACTTAAAATGTTACTTGTCCTCAAGTGACAGTTAATCTCATAGAATATTTTAGCATGCAAATTATGTAATGAGTTTCTAAGGAAGAAAACAAAATTTTGTTCTAGAAATGGAATAGTCCAATTTAGAAAAAAATTCAGTAATTAAAACCAACTTAAAGTTTAGAAAGTTCTTAAGTAAAGAAAAATGACAAATATAAGTCTCTATCTATTTCAAAAATATTTTTAGATTATTCAAAATATATGATTCAAAAATTTATTTTTCTCACTTAAAAATCTTTATTTGAAAAATAATTTTACTCACTATATTATAACCTTAAGTTTTATATTTTCTCTGAACTTATATCTTAAACTTTAGGATTGAAACCAATTATTGATTATGCCTTTAAATCCTCAAGCTTCTCCTCCCTTTTCATATACTATTTTTCACATTTTTTTTCTTTTTCTCTTTGTTTTTTATAAGGCAAGGATTACTATTTCTGGATAGACCTTTAATGATTTTAAATTCCATCCTTCCATTTAAAATAAAGATCAGATTTATGTCTTTTACTTAAAAATCATAATAATAGTATCTGAAAATTACTTTTCAATAAAAGTAATTTAAGCTTTGAAGAATAAAAGTCAAATCTTCTATTTATCCAAAAATACAAAACTTCTTACTAAAGATAGTTTAACTTTATTTAACACTTCTTCATTAAGAAAATTTTACTTTAAGTTTTTCATGATTACTATAAATTTTAATTAAATTCTTTTATTCATTTCTACATTCAAATTTTTGTTCCCCTAATATAACTTCATGTACATAGTTGTTCTCAATCAAGAATAAGATTTATTTTTAAGTATTCTTGAGAATCAAATAAAATTTTAGCTTTTGAAGATCTTTGTCTTTTAAAATCCCCCCCAAACATTAATTTTTTAATACAATACTAGAATTTCTTAGAAATGGCATTCAATTTGAAAGCAGGAAAGTTCACTCTTCTATCATTTGTTATTTTCCATAATCCTCTTCCATCAGTCAGAAATTACATGATCTCATCTAATTCCCCTTCCGAAGGATGATTAGAATAAAAAACAGAACATGTCAGGAGGTAGTCCATAAAAGTATTGATTCTCCCCACAATTCTTCCAATACTCCAATCAAAATTTAATAACCATTGATTCCACACAAATTTCACAAAAACACAAACTTATATTAAAACAAACATAATACTTAATACAATACTAGAATTTCTATCCAAACATAAAGGATGAAATTCTCTAAATACAGGAGACATTAATCTCAAACTGATAAGTATACATCTCTAGCATGTAACCATCACATCATCAGGCTTAGTTAATATTTAAAAAAAAACACTAAACACACCAAACATGAACTCACAAGAACACTAAACATAACACATAAGAACATTAAACAAACAAAACACTCTTAATTCCATTCTCCATTAGACGGAATATATCCCGGACCACTATTATTCTCATTTGACCCTTCTGGAATATAAATTTGATAGAACGGGCGATAATTGTTCATTCTTACATCATCTTCTTCAATCCATTTGTTCTTCACAAACATCGCCTTATCTATTTCTTCCACGTACCTTGAACGATTGAATTGCATCTTGAGTTGCCATCCCATGTGTTCCAAATGTAAGTTAGTATCATTGATCTTTGCTTCCATTGAAGTAACTCGGGCTTCAATTTTTGCAGTCATTTCTGCAATACCCTGAATACTAACAGCGAGATATCTATTAAATAACTCTTTAGCACTATCACTAATGAACTTATTTTTGTCAGAATCTTGCTTCTTCTTCATCTCATTCTCTTCTTAAGACTTCAGAAATGAAAATAGGACTTGGCGCAAGTGTTTCTCTTAAGTCAGGTCCTTTTTTATAGACTTGGGAAATGTTAGAATAGCCCCAAGACGTTTAGAAACTCCAAAATAACTCCCAAAACTTCTCCCCCATGATCTAGACTTCTAGATCCACATTTTTCACATTTTTTATAACTGCGGCGCCTAAGCGCCAACTAGTCGGCGCTTAGCCGCCAGTGCACAATTTAGCACAGGTCTGCTACGTGTCCAAATTTTCATTCTAACTTCTCTAAATCATCAATTAAGGTCAAATAAACTCTACTTAAGTTTAAAAACTCAAAATTACTATCACTAAAAACATAAAAACAAAGCAAACAAAACACACTAAACAATCATAAAGCAAAGCATACCGATAAATATGGGTTACCTCCCACAAAGTGCTTGTTTTAACGTCTTCAGCCTGACATAGCCATAACTCATTCTGAGTGACCCAACATCAAATTCTCATTAGATTTAGATTTATTTACTGAAAAATATGGTTTTAGTCTATGTCCATTAAATATTTTTGCAGTCTTAGGATCTTGAATATCTACGGCTCCATAAGAATAAACTTTTATCATAATAAATGGACCCATCCACCTGGACTTAAGCTTTCCAGAAAGTATTCTCAATCTAGAATTTTACAACAAAACTTTTTGTCCTGGTACAAGATTTTTGGTAAGAATCTTCCGATCATGCCATAACTTCATCTTTTTCTTATAAATATTAGCATTTTCATAAGATCCATTCCTTATTTCTTCAAGCTCATTCAATTGTAATAATCTCTTTTCATCAGCATCTTTCAAATTATAATTGAACTCTTTAATAGCCCAATATGCTTTAATCTTATGTTCAAAAGATAAATGACAAGCTTTTCCAAAAATCAGCCTAATGGGGACATTCCTATAGATGTTCTGTAAGCAGTCCTATAGGCCCACAAAGCATAATCCATTTTAATTGACCAATCCTTTCTATTTGGATTAACAGTTTTTTTCCAATATTCATTCAATTTCACGATTGGATAATTCAACTAAACCACTTGTCTGTGGATGATAAGCAGTAGTAATGCGATGATTAATATGATATTTCTTTGCTAACTTCCTAATAATCGCATTTCTAAATTGACTTCCCCCATCAGTTATGATTACTCTTAGTATTCCAAATCTGCAAAATAAACTCTTTTCTAAAAACTTTGTAACACTTTGAGCATCACATCGAGGTAAAGTAATAGTTTTAATCCATTTGGAAACATAGTTTACTGCTATCAAAATATAAACATTTCCGAAAGATGGTGTAAATGGTCCCATAAAATCTAGTCCCCAAATATCAAATATTTCAACTTCCAACATATAATTAAGGGGCATCTCATTTATTCTAGAAATATTGCCTACACGCTGACATCTATCACAATTTATAATATAAACATTCACATCCTTAAAAATTGTAGGCCAATAAAATCCTGATTGTAATATTTTATATGCAGTTTTATCACTTCCAAAATGTCCCCCATAATCAGAATCATGACATTTTTGAATAATTTCATAAGTCTCTTTCAATGGTACACATCTTCGAATTATAAGATCCTTTCCATGTTTATATAAAAATGGGTCATCCCAAAAAAATTCTTAGCATCAGACATAAATTTCTTCTTTTCATGATATGTCAAACCATAGGGTATAATATTACTAACAAAAAAGTTTACTATGTCTGCATACCACGGAACATGCCATTCTTTAACAGTGAACAGTTTTTCATCAGGAAAATGTTCATTAATTTCTTCAATATCATAGAAAGATTTTTCAATTTCAAGCCTAGACAAATGATCAGCAATTTGATTATCATAACCCTTCCTATCTACTATCTCAAAATCAAATTCTTGTAAAAGAAGCATCCATCTTATCAGTCTCGGTTTTGCATCATTTTTCTTCATTAAGTATTTAATAGCAGAATGATCAGTATGCACAATAAATTTAGTTCCAATTAAATATGATCGAAATTTATCAAAAGCAAATACTATAGCTAATAACTCTTTCTCAGTAGTGGTATAATTAATTTGAGCTTCATTAAGAGTTTTACTAGCAAAATAAATTACTTTGAAAATTTTATCATATTTATGACCCAAAATAGCACCAATAGCATAATCACTAGTATCACACATTAATTTAAAAGGTTTTTCCCAATTTGGTGAAATTATTACAGGTGCAGTGATTAATTTTTCTTTTAATGTTTTAAAGGCTTTACTACAGTCATCATCAAAATTAAAAATTGCATCATTTTCCAGTAAACGGCATAAAGGTTTTGTAATCTTTGAAAAGACTTTAATGTAATGCCTGTAGAATCCAGCATGTCCTAAAAAACTTTTAATTCCCCTTACATTGGTTGGGCAAGGTAAATTAGATATAACTTGAATTTTTGTAGGATCTACCTCCAAACCTTTTTCTGAAATCCGATGTCCCAAAACAATTCCTCCTGCTACCATAAATTGGCTTCCCAATTAAGGATGAAATTAGTTTCTTCACAGCATTTTAGAACTTTAGATAGATGTTCTAATCATGATTCAAACAAAATCCCAAACAATGAAAAGTCATCCATAAAAACTTCAATCCCTCTTTCAATTAAATCACAAAAAATAGCCATCATACATCTTTGAAATGTAGTAGGGGCATTACATAAACCAAAGGGCATTCTTCTAAAAGAAAAAGTACGATAAGGACTGGTAAACGTAGTTTTCTCTTGATCCTCAGGAGCAATTTGAATTTGGTGGTAACCAGTATATCCATCCAGAAAACAAAAGTATTTATGCCCAGCTAGTTTATCCAACATTTGATCTAGAAAAGGGAGTGGAAAATGATCTTTCCTTATGACAAGGTTTAATTTCCTATAATCAATGCATATTCGCCACCCTGTAACTTGTCATGTTGGTATCATTTTATTTTTTTCATTAACAGTCACAGTTACTCCTCCATTCTTAGGAACACAGTGAATAGGACTAACCCATGCACTATCTGAAATAGGGTAGATTATTCCAGCATCCAACCATTTTAAAATTTCTTTCGTAACAATGTCTTTCATAATAGGATTTAATCTCCTTTGGGGATCAGCACGCGGTTTGCAATTATCTTCCATAAGAATTCTTTGCATACAAATTGAAGGACTGATTTCTTTAATATCAGCTATTGTCCATCCGAAGGCTTTCTTGTGCTTCTTCAAAATTTCTAGCAAACTCTCTTCTTCTTTTTCAGTTAATTGAGAGGAAATTATAACAGGAAAGGTTGAGGATTCACCTAGAGAAACATACTTCAAATGATCAGGAAGCATTTTTAACTCAAGTTCAGGAGGTTTTTCAATTGATGGACCATAAGATTTATCTTTTCCAGTCATATCCAACAATTTAAAACTTTCACGAACAAACTTTAAATCTTCCTCTTGAAAATCTTCAGAATCAAAGAACTCCTCTTCTTGCTTATATTCAAATTCTTCTCTTTCAGCTTTCTCTTCATGAGTTTATTTGAAATGACATTCACTTAAATATTCAATAACGTCCATCCTATAACACTCATCTTCTTTACCTCTAGTAGGATATTTCATCAATTTTGAAATATTAAATGTAACAGTCTGATCATTAACCCGTGACCCACAATTTTATATTATGATATTTTTAATTTAATTGCAACGACGCCAAAAACTTGACCCCGCTATAATATATGTATAGAATTGTAATTGTTTATGTTGTGGATGCTACGCAAGTATATTTATCGTATCAAGTAATACAGGGCTCTAGTGCAGTCCTGGTTATCGATCCCACAGGGAAAGAGAAAATTAAATAACAGCTAATTTTAAAATAATAATAATAATGATAATAATAATAATAATAATAATATACGAAAATTTGGAATTCGAATTCAAGCGCAATAAAGTAAACTAAGTATTTTAATTAGATAAATTAACTAAGTAGAAAATTAATATGAATTGCAAGTGCGGGAAATAAAACTAAGCTGCTAAATAAGTCTTAACTATTCAGAAAAAGTATCTTTCCCCTTGTTTAGAAATTTAAATGATTGATGAATTTAAATAGATAATGTTAAGGTATTGTGACAAATAGGAGCATTCCTATTCTTTACCCTTTGGTCCAGGTGTAAATAATATTGACTAATCCTATGTTTGATTACTGAATCTGCGGCTAGGTTGGGAGGATACCGACTGCCACTTCAGAGCTCCCACGTTCCCCTCGCCTGAGGGCTAACATCTACACTTCAGCTCTCACCAAAAACTTGACCCACAATTTTATATTATGATATTTTTAATTTAATTGCAACGACGCCAAAAACTTGACCCCGCTATAATATATGTAAAGAATTGTAATTGTTTATGTTGTGGATGCTACGCAAGTATACATATCGTATCAAGTAATACGGGGCTCTAGTGGAGTCACGGTTATCGATCCCACGGGGAAAGAGAAAATTAAATAACGACTAATTTTAAAATAATAATAATAATGATAATAATAATAATAATATACGAAAATTTGGAATTCTGAATTTAAGCGCAATAAAGTAAACTAAGTATTTTAATTAGATAAATTAACTAAGTAGAAAATTAATACGAATTGCAAGTGCAGGAAATAAAACTAACTGCTAAATAAGTCTTAACTATTCAGAAAAGTATCTTTCCCCTTGTTTAGAAATTTAAATGATTGATGAATTTAAATAGATAATGTTAAGGTATTGTGACAAATATGAGCATTCCTATTCTTTATCCTTTGGTCCAGGTGTAAAGAATATTGACTAATCCTATGTTTGATTACTGAATCGCGGCTAGGTCGGGAGGATACCGACTGCCACATCAGAGTTCCCACGTTCCCCTCGCCTGAGGGCTAACATCTACACTTCAGCTCTCAAACAATAGGACCGAATTGAATATTTTAGTCTGTCACACTAAAATGCTCAATTCTGCGCCCAGTGATATTATTTCTCTATTTATTTGCACCCTCCTTCCAAGGCTTTTGAATTCCCCGAATATCATATGTAATTTTTACTATAGTTGATAATCAACATATTTTAACAAATCAAATGGCCAGATTGAAAAGTAAATTAAGTTTTAAGTAAAAATTATCACAATTTATTAATATATAAAAATACTTCTATTTTTAGTTCATCAAATCACTTAATTTCATAACAGGGAGAAAGACTAAATAAACTACTTAGAATGCATGGAAACTAAACTAAGCATGGATTTCATTTAAAGTTAAAAACAATAAATACAAATACTTATCTTAATTTATCCCCAAGCAGACTCCTCGCAGTTCCTTTGACTCTTCCTTCTAATACAGCACGACTCACTAAAAACTCACTAACTTACTCAAAAACTCTCTAAGACACACACTAAGACACAAAACTGCACTCTAAAGACACTTAGAACACAAAAGATTGGACTTAAAACACAAAGACTGCACACCAAAGACTTAATTTCGGCTAAAAAATATATAGAGGTGAGCAAAGGACCAAGAGGTGTGTAATCATCCCTTCAAAAAGTGTCCAGGTTCAATGTATCTGCACCATATGAACTAGCTCGCCGTAGGCGACGAATACCTCGCTGTCGGCGAGGCTTCTAGAAGATCTTCAAACCGCTCTAGTAGGATATTTCGTCAATTTTGAAATATTAAATGTAACAGTCTGATCATTAACCCGTGACCCACAATTTTATATTATGATATTTATAATTTAATTGCAACGAGCCAAAAACTTTACCCCGCTATAATATATGTATAGAATTGTAATTGTTTATGTTGTGGATGCTACGCAAGTATATTTATCATATCAAGTAATACAGGGCTCTAGTGCAGTCCTGGTTATCGATCCCACAGGGAAAGAGAAAATTAAATAATAGCTAATTTTAAAATAATAATAATAATGATAATAATAATAATAATAATAATATACGAAAATTTGGAATTCTGAATTCAAGCGCAATAAAGTAAACTAAGTATTTTAATTAGATAAATTAACTAAGTAGAAAATTAATATGAATTGCAAGTGCAGGAAATAAAACTAACTGCTAAATAAGTCTTAACTATTCGGAAAAAGTATCTTTCCCTTGTTTAGAAATTTAAATGATTGATGAATTTAAATAGATAATGTTAAGGTATTGTGACAAATAGGAGCATTCCTATTCTTTACCCTTTGGTCCAGGTGTAAATAATATTGACTAATCCTATGTTTGATTACTGAATCTGCAGCTAGGCTGGGAGGATACCGACTGCCACTTCAGAGCTCCCACGTTCCCCTCGCCTGAGGGCTAACATCTACACTTCAGCTCTCACCAAAAACTTGACCCACAATTTTATATTATGATATTTTTAATTTAATTGCAACGACGCCAAAAACTTGACCCCGCTATAATATATGTATAGAATTGTAATTGTTTATGTTGTGGATGCTACGCAAGTATACGTATCGTATCAAGTAATACGGGGCTCTAGTGGAGTCACGGTTATCGATCCCACGGGGAAAGAGAAAATTAAATAACGGCTAATTTTAAAATAATAATAATAATGATAATAATAATAATAATAATATACGAAAATTTGGAATTCTGAATTTAAGCGCAATAAAGTAAACTAGTATTTTAATTAGATAAATTAACTAAGTAGAAAATTAATACGAATTGCAAGTGCGGGAAATAAAACTAACTGCTAATCAAGTCTTAACTATTCATAAAAAGTATCTTTCCCCTTGTTTAGAAATTTAAATGATTGATGAATTTAAATAGATAATGTTAAGGTATTATGACAAATAGGAGCATTCCTATTCTTTACCCTTTGGTCCAGGTGTAAAGAATATTGACTAATCCTATGTTTGATTGCGAATCCGCGGCTAGGTCGGGAGGATACCGACTGCCACTTCGAGCTCCCACGTTCCCCTCGCCGAGGGCTAACATCTACACTTCGGCTCTCGAACAATAGGACCGAATTGAATATTTTAGTCTTTCACACTAAAATGCTCGATTTTATGCCCGATGATATTATTTCCCTATTTATTTGCACCCTCCTTTCAAGGCTTTTGAATTCCCCGAATATCAGATGTAATTTTTTACTATAGTTGATAATCAACATATTTTAACAAATCAAATGGCCAGTTTGAAAAGTAAATTAAGTTTTAAATAAAAATTATCAAAATTTATAAATATATAAAAATAATTCTATTTTTAGTTCATCAAATCACTTAATTTCATAACAGGGAGAAAGACTAAATAAAATACTCAGAATGCATGGAAACTAAACTAAACATGGATTTCATTTAAAGTTTAAAACAATAAATACAAATACTTATCTTAATTTATCCCCAAGCAGACTCCTCGCAGTTCCTTTGACTCTTCCTTCCAGTACAGCACGACTCACTAAAAACTCACTAACTTACTCAAAAACTCTCTAAGACACACACTAAGACACAAAACTGCACTCTAAAGACACTTAGAACACAAAAGATTGGACTTAAAACACAAAGACTGCACACCAAAGACTTAATTTCGGCTTCTATATATAGAGGTGAGCAAAGGACCAAGAGGTGTGTAATCATCCCTTCAAAAAGTGTCCAGGTTCAATGTATCTGCACCATATGAACTAGCTCGTCGTAGGCGACGAATACCTCGCTGTCGGCGAGGCTTCTAGAAGATCTTCAAACCGCTCTAGCTCGCTGTCAGCGGGCTCAGGCTTGCTGTCAGCGAGACAGCTATAAATTCTTCAGAATTTTCTTCTCGTAACCTCGCCGTCGGCGGGCTAGTTCAAATGGTGCAGATACATTGAACCTGGACACTTTTTGAAGGGATGCTTACACACCTCTTGGTCCTTTGCTCACCTCTATATATAGAAGCTGAAATTAAGTCTTTGGTGTGCGATCTTTGTGTTTTAAGTCCAATCTTTTGTGTTCTAAGTGTCTTTAGAGTGCAGTTTTGTGTCTTAGTGTGTGTCTTAGAGAGTTTTTGAGTAAGTTAGTGAGTTTTTAGTGAGTTGTGTCGTACTAGAAGGAAGAGTCAAAGGAACTGCGAGAGTCCGTTGAGATAAATTAAGATAAGTATTTGTATTTATTGTTTTAAACTTTAAATGAAATCCATGCTTAGTTTAGTTTCCATGCATTCTGAGTACTTTATTTAGTCTTTCTCCCTGTTATGAAATTAAGTGATTTGATGAACTAAAAATAGAATTATTTTTATATATTTATAAATTTTGATAATTTTTATTTAAAACTTAATTTACTTTTCAACTGGCCATTTGATTTGTTAAAATATGTTGATTATCAACTATAGTAAAAATTACATCCGATATTCGAGAATTCAAAAGCTTGAAAGGAGGTGCAAATAAATAGGGAAATAATATCACTCTGGCGTAGAATTGAGCATTTTAGTGTGACAGACTAAATTATTCAATTCGATCCTATTGTTTGAGAGCTGAAGTGTAGATGTTAGCCCTCAGGCGAGGGGAACGTGGGAGCTCTGAAGTGGCGTCGGTATCCTCCGACTTAGCCGCAGATTCGATAATCAAACATAGGATTAGTCAATATTATTTACACTGGACCAAAGGGTAAGGAATAGGAATGCTCCTATTTGTCACAATACCTTAACATTATCTATTTAAATTCATCAATCATTTAAATTTCTAAACAAGGGAAAGATACTTTTTCGAATAGTTAAGACTTATTTAGCGATTAGTTTTATTTCTGCACTTGCAATTCATATTAATTTTCTACTTAGTTAATTTATCTAATTAAAATACTTAGTTTACTTTATTGCGCTTAATTCGAATTCCAAATTTTCGTATATTATTATTATTATTATTATTATCATTATTATTATTATTTTAAAATTAGCTGTTATTTAATTTTCTCTTTCCTCGTGGGATCGATAACCGAGGCTCGCACTAGAGCCTCGTATTACTTGATACGATAAATATACTTGCGTAGCATCCACAACATAAACAATTACAATTCTATACATATATTATAGCGAGTCAAGTTTTTTGCGTCGTTGCAATTAAATTAAAAATATCATAATATAAAATTGTGGGTCAAATTTTTGGCGCCGTTGCCGTGGAAAGTAAGAAAAATTTACTAGAGTAACGGACTATTTTAAAATAATCATAATAAATAAATTAATATCTATTCTAAAATTGTATGCGCAAATTTGGAAATGAAAATTTAATACCTTACGATTCTGAATTAGAGCGTACAATTAAAAGAATTAGAAAACAAAAGAAACAAACTATAAATTTAACACAAATGGCGAATATTCCTGAAATTCAAAATATGAACCAACAAAGACCATTAAGAGATTATGCCAACCCTACATCAGATGAAATTCATTTACCTATTCAAAACCCTGATGTAGTTGCTAATTCATTTGAACTTAAACCTGCAATTATCCAAATGGTATAAAACAATCAATTTAGTGGTTCACCTACTGAAGATCCTAACTTAGATCTTGCTAGTTTTCTAGAACTTTATGCTACTTTTAAATATCAAGGAGTATCCGATGATGCTATAAGACTTAGACTTTTTCCTTTTTCATTAAGGGATAAGGCTAAAATGTGGTTGAATTCGTTAGCACCTGGATCTATTAAAACTTGGGGAGAATTATCACAAAAATTTCTATCCAAATATTTTCCATCATCTAAAACTCGTTAAGTTTAGAAATGATATAACTTCTTTTTGTCGGATAGATGGAGAATCAATATATGAATCTTGGGAGAGATTTAAGGAACTTCTTAGGAAATGCCCACATCATGCGCTACCGGATTGGTCGATTATTCAAACCTTTTATAATGGATTAGTGGGATCTTTAAGATCAATCATCGATGCTTCATTCTTGGAGGTTCATTAATGTCTAAACCATTTAATGAAGCTTATGCACTAATAGAAGAAATGGCAACAAATAATTTCCAATGGCCTGCAGATAGAGTAAATCCGAAAAAAATAGCCAGCATTTATGAAAACGATGCAATATCTATGTTAGCTTCTCAAATTGCTGTTATATCTAAGAAATTAGATCATTTTGGAATGAACTACTCTCCTACTTTAGAAGAAAACTCATATGGACAAATCATAGAATCTCAATCTAATTATGAAACTTTAAATGCTTATTAATAATAGAACTAATAACCCTTTTTCAAACTATTATAATCCTAGTTGGAAAACTCATCCAAATTTTAATTGGAATAACACATCTAATCAACAATGGATGAATCAACCTAATCAAGCAAATCCAAACTATAAACCTAATTACCCACCTGGATTTAATAACAATAACCCACAATTCAAAGATAAGAAATTATCTATGGATGAATTAATTTTGAATATGGTTCATCAACTACAAAATCAAGGAAATCAACTACAAATTCAAGGAAATCAATTACAAATTCAAGGAACATCTATTAAAAATATCGAAACTCAACTTGGACATATTGCTACTGCACTAAATAATAGAATACCTGAAACTTTTCCTAGTAATGTCGAAATAAATCCTAAAGATCAAGGAAAAGAACAAATTAAAGCAATACAACTAAGGAGTGGAAAAGAATTAGAACCTAAAATTCAAAAAGAACTTAAAAGCCAAAATGAGGAAGTGGAAATTGAAACGGAAACAATTCAACAAGATTCAAACTTGGAACATCCTTTAATACCTATGAAAATTTCTGTTGAAACACCTCCACCACCATTTCCTCAACGACTAGCTCAACACAAAAGAGATAAACAATTTGCTAAATTCCTTGAAATACTAAAGAAATTAACAATCAATATAACTTTTGTCGAAGCTTTAGATCAGATGCCAAATTATGTAAAATTTATGAAAGATATTCTAAATAAGAAAAGAAAATTCACTGATAATGAAACAGTCGCACTTAGTGAAGAGTGTAGTGTTATTATTCAGAAGAAGCTTTCTGAAAAATTGAAAGATCCTGGTAGTTTCACTATACCCTGCGCTATAGGAGAAAAATTTTATGGAAAAGCTTTGTGTGACTTAGGAGCAAGCATCAATCTAATGCCTCTATCGATTTTTAAGAGATTAGGATTAGGAAAAATTACACCTACTTCAGTAACCCTTCAATTAGCTGATCGTTCGGTTACCTATCCTAAGGGAGTTATTGAAGATGTGTTAGTAAAGGTGGATAAATTTATCTTCCCGAGTAGATTTTATTGTTTTAGATATGGAGGAAGATAAAGAAATTTCTATCATTTTAGGAAGACCATTTTTAGCTACTGGAAAAGCTATGATTGATGTTTAGAAAGGAGAATTAACTATGAGAGTAAATTACCAAAAAGTTACCTTTAATATTGCAAAATCAATGAAATATCTGGCACTAGAAAAAGATGATGAATGTTTTCGGATGGAAATACTTGAATAATTACAACGCGAACATTTTAAGGAATATTACGAATATAATTTAGAAAAAGAAAATACGGAATTAATTGAAGATAATAATGAAGAATTAAATTATATTCAGGAAGGATTTGAATTTTTGGATAATACTGAAAACACTGACAAGAATATAGTTCCATCAATTATTAAACCTCTTGAACTTGAGCTAAAAATATTACTTGATCATTTGAAATATGCTTATTTAGGTAATTCTTCAACTTTACCAGTTATTATTTCATCTGCATTAAACAAATCTCAAGAACAAAAACTTTTAGAAACTTTAAAAAAATATAAGAAAACTTTTGGTTGGACTTTAGCAGATATTAAAGGAATTAGTCCTCCAATCTGTATGCATAGAATTATTTTAGATGATGAACAGAAACTTAAAGCAGATCCCCAAAGGAGATTAAACCCAATAATGAAAGAAGTAGTTAAGAAAGCAATTTTAAAATGGTTAGATAATGGTATTATATATCCTATTTCTGACAGTGCTTGGGTAAGCCCAATTCACTGTGTTCCTAAGAAGGGAGGAGTGACCGTCACTGTCAATGAAAATAACGATCTTATTCCTATAAGACAAGTTACTGGTTAGCATATATGTATTGATTATAGGAAATTAAATACCGCCACCAGGAAAGATCACTTCCCTTTACCATTTCTAGACCAGATGTTAGATAGATTAGCCGGACATAAGTATTTTTGTTTTCTAGATGGATACACCGGTTATCATCAAATACAAATTGCTCCTGAGGATCAAGAGAAAACTACATTTACTAGTCCTTATGGAACTTTCGCTTTTCAAAGAATGCCTTTTGGATTATGTAATGCACCAACAACACTCCAGAGATGTATGATGTCTATATTTAGTAAGTTAATTAACAATGGAATAGAAGTATTTATGGATGATTTCTCTGTATTTGGAACATCATTTGACACATGCTTAACTCTTCTTGAAAAAGTATTAGAAGTATGTGAGAAAACAAATTTAGTTCTAAATTGGGAGAAATGTCAATTTATAGTTGCTTGGCGGCATTGTATTAGGGCATAAAATTTCGGAAAAAGTCATGGAAGTGGACCCCGCAAAAATTCAAGTTATAGCTAAATTACCACTTCCAACTACGGTAAAAGGGGTAAGAAGTTTTTTTGGACATGCTGGATTCTAAAGACGCTATATAAAAGATTTTTCAAAAATTACTAAACCTCTATGCCAACTTCTCGAAAAGGACAAGAAATTTGAATTTACAATCGAATGCCTGAATGCTTTTGAACTCTTAAAAGAAAAATTAATTACAGCACCTATAATAATTTCACCTAACTGGGAGAAACCATTTGAGCTTATGTGTGATGCTAGTGACTATGCTGTAGGAGCAGTTCTTGGGCAAAGATATGAAAAGATTTTTAAAATTATATACTATGCTAGTAAAACTCTAAATGATGCTGAAATAAATTATACAATTACAGAAAGAGAATTATTAGCGGTAGTATATGGTTTTAATAAATTTAGACCTTATCTGATTGGAACAAAATGTATCGTGCATACTAATCATTCTGCTATCAAATATTTAATGCAAAAGAAAGATTCCAAACCAAGATTAATTAGATGGATGCTATTAATGCAAGAATTCAATTTTGAGATCGTTAATAAGAAAGGAACTGATAATCAAATTGCGGATCATTTATCAAGATTAGAAAATCATGAATTACCCGATATTGAAAATGAAATTATAGACGGTTTTCCTGATGAACAACTATATAATATCAATGAGTGGAAAATACCATGGTATGCTGATATAGTAAACTATATAGTTAGTAATATTTTACCACCTATGCTAACTTTGCAACAACAGAAAAAATTCATCGATGATACGAAAACCTATTTTTGGGATGAACCATATTTATATAAGCAATGTAAGGATTTAATTATTAGAAGATGTATACCTTATGAAGAAACTGAACCAATTATTCAAAAATGTCATGATTCTGATTTTAGAGGACATTTTGGGATCGATAAAGCCGCTTATAAGATTCTACAATCTGGATTTTACCGGCCTACTCTATTTAGAGATGTATACAGATATATTAAAACTTGCGATAAATGTCAAAGAGTAGGAAATATATCTAGAAGAAACGAAATGCCTCTAAATTTTATTTTAGAAGTTAAAATTTTTGATGTTTGGGGATTAGATTTTATGGGACCTTTTATTCCTTCGTTTGGAAACTCATATATATTAGTAGATGTTGATTATGTTTCCAAATGGATCGAGGCACAAGCTTTACCTAGGTGTGATGCTAAGAGTGTTTCAAAATTTCTGATGAAAAATATTTTTACTAGATTTGGAATGCCGAGAGTGATTATCACTGACGGAGGAACTCATTTTAGAAATAAATACATTCAAAAACTAGTAGAAAAATACAATTTTACTCATAAGATATCCACTGCTTTTCATCCACAGACTAGCGGATTAGTGAAGTATCCAATCGTGAGATTAAACGTATTTTAGAAAAATCAGCAAACCCAAATAGGTTAGATTGGTCTATTAGATTAGACACTCGAATTTTGGGCTTATAGAATCGCTTATAAAACTCCGATTGGAATGACTCCTTACGGGCTTATATATGGAAAAACATGCCACTTACCAGTTGAATTAGAACATAAAGCATATTGGGCGATTAAAGAATTTAATTATAATATGAAGGAAGCTGGTGAGAAGAGATTGTTGCAATTAAATGAATTGAAAGAATTAAGAAATGAATCATATGATAATTATCGGATTTATAAAGAAAAGATGAAATTATGGCTTGATCGGAAGATTAATCAGAGAAATTTTGAACCAGGACAGGAAGTTTTGCTATATAATACTAGATTGAAATTATTTTCTGGAAAATTGAAGTCTCGATGGTTAGGACCTTTCACCATAACTCAAATATTTTCATACGGAACTATAGAAATCGAAGATCCAAAAGCTGGACATAAATTTAAAGTTAATGGACATAGATTAAAACCATATTTCGAAGGTATAAGACCTAACTATAAAGAGGTTTTAATGCTTAGTCGACTCGATTAATAATTGAAATTAGGTCGGGCTGACGACGTTAAACCAAGCGCTTTATGGGAGGCAACCCATATTAGTTATCTATTTTTATTGTATCTTAATAATTAGTTTATATTATTGAAACTTTACTACTCAATTATTATTAAGAATCATCACATATTCGAACTATTATGATGAGAAAAGAAATTATTCGATTTAGAGTGAAATTTGACATTATTTTGAAATCTCGCCGACGGCGAGGTCGATACTTGCTAACAGCGAGGTTCGCGCCTAATTCAGTTTATTTATAAGCTCGGCTGACAGTGAGAAACGAGCCCGCCGACAGCGAGAACCTGAAAGGCAGTTTTTATAACTAAGTCGCCGACGGCGAGAAACCTCCCGCCGATAGTGAGGAAGTTATAAAAATGAGTTATATATACTTAAAATGCCAATTTGGACGGTTTCAACACCAAATCCTTAGTGAAAAAGCATTCTTAAACCATTCTAAGTTTGCCTTCTTCACTAGAATTCATTCCATTCACCATAATGGCCTCCAAATTCTTAGATTCTTCTAATCTGGAGTGTTTAACCGGAGGAAATTTGTGAGTGCGGAAGTGCAGCGGATCTTCAATAAGGTTTTGGTAAAGAAAAGAGTTATCAAGGAAAGGAGATTTGTCAATCGAGGATTAGAGAATTCCACTACGAAGATAGAAGAAATTATTGCGCAGCGGCACTGGGAGGTATTCTGTTACACTACATCTGCTGTTGTTATTCCGGTTGTAAAAGAATTCTACTCTAACTTACATGTGATCAACAATGGGAATATCTACGTCCGAGGAAGATGGGTGACGTTTACTCCATCAAGAGTAAATGAGTTATTCTCTATAGAAAACACCCCGGTATGTCACTATTCAAATTTTGTGCCTTCTCGGTGTAATATGAATGAGATATCTGACTGATGAAATGGAAGATTAAGAAATGCGTGAAGACGGGTATGTTAGTTTCTCTGCATCACTTTTGAATCCTGTCTCGAAGCACTGGCACTTTTTCATCTCATCTAAATTGTTACCTACTATGAGGGTAAACAAGGTTTCGAAAGAATGCGATATATTGAATTATTGTATTCAAATTGGATTGCCTATTGATGTGGGATCAATAATTGTTAAGTCCGCATTAGGTTTAATTGTGCATGGGTCGGTTCACGCGACTAGGACACCCATCTACTATTTTTGCATTATGCAATCAGTACCAGGTTTCTTATGAAGCTTGGGAAAAGGTTTTGTTACCTTGGAAGCCACTTGATCCTACAGATATGTTCCCTACTTTGGACAATAATGAAGACATTACATTCATCTCTGATAGAGCTTCACAGAATCATTCTATAGCAAGGCCTATTTCAGATAAAACGGAGTTACTTATGAAGAAAATTAATGGAATGGAGAAAGAACTATAGAATGTGAGAGATTTAATCGACACTATATCCGATTTATTTGATCACATTGATCTGGAGGATGAAGGAACACTTCGATCATTCGGACACTTGGAAGCTAGCTTTCTTCATTTATCGAGACGAAGGGTTGGATCACCTGAAGAATCCGCCGGAATTTCCCTTCAGGCCTTTCTATAACTTATTTGTGCATCATCGTCATATCGGAAATATCAGAGAAGATGAAGATTTTGACATTGAAGAATAGTAGTAAAGATTTCCATAGTATGTTTGTGTTTATGTTATTTGATTTGATTTAGACTTTTATTATGTGTGGAGTGATGATTTGAATATCTCAAACTTAGTTGAGATATGCGTCATAGTTTTGTATCAGCATTTAGTGTGTCGTGGTTTGGTTTGTGATGCTCGATTAGTAGTAAGGATTGAAGTTTGAAGTTTATAGAGTCTAAAAATTATGTTAGTTTGTACATCCCATTGGATTTCAATATTAAAGTTAATTTGTTGTGTTGTGTGAATTTGTTTGTGTATAAGTAGCTAATCTTCATATTAAATTAATAAATGATGTGATCGGAAATATAATATAAGACAAATCAAGGACGAAAATGAGTGACGAATTTCAGAAATTTAAAATTTTTGGAATCTCGCCGACGGCGAGAAAAATCCCGCCGACAACGAGATCGATGTCGCTGACAGCGAAGAATTTCTCGCCGACAGCGGATTTTTCCTGAAAGTTTTTTGTTCTGAAAAATATTAGCTCGCCGACGGCAAGAAAAATCTTGCTGACAGCGAGGTCGAAAAAAAACATATATTTGACCGGTCAAAAACACTATTCATCATCCCCAACCTCCAATTTTCGTAAAAATCGACCTAGGGCTTGAGAGATCTTGGATTTGAAGTGATTTCATCACTCAAAAACACCGGATTTCATCTTCTCTTGGTAAGTGCTTCACTCCTATGTAAAAATTTTTGATTTTCACCTTGTATTTTCACCACATTGCAAATTTTGAGAAAAATCAAAATGTGGAAGAAATATTCAGTGGAAATCCATGGAATTTGATTTAAATTGCTTACAAATGTTGTAGGAAGCCTTCTTAGGATTATTTTTAAGTTTAGTGAAAATTTTTATGATTTTCACAGATCAATCGAATGGCTCCACGACAAGAATGTCGAGTAGAGTTCGACGAAAACCGATTCATCAATGCACGAGCACAAGCAAAATATTTTGAAAATATACAAGGAAGAAAGTGCATTGCGGATCGGGTATTCAAAAATCCGGGAGGAGAAGTAGAGCGAATTATAAAGGAATGAGGTCGGGAAAATTTCGTTATGTTCGAGTATAGAGCAGTCGTAGAAGTGGTGAAAGAATTTTATGCCAATTGATCAGTCGTCGAAGATGCACCGATAATGGTACGAGGGTTTTTTGTAGATTTCAATGCTGCAAGAATTAACGCGTTCTATGAAGTTCATGACTCGCACTTTAGCGAGTATGAAACTTTAGGAACGATGGAAGGACCACTGGAGAAAGTTATTAACTTTCTCACTGATGGGACCGGAGTATGGAAAATGAAGCAGCAGGAAAGAGTGAATTTTCCTCTTTCCAAATTAAATGCAGTCTCCAAAGCCTGGCATTACTTTATTTGTTCTACTCTGTTACCCACATATCACCATAGTGAGGTAACACGAGATAGAAGCAATTCGAATTTCGCATTCGGAATAACAAAAGCATCAACATCGGGAGAATTATTTATCGAATATACTGGCCACTCCTCGAAATGAGAGTGGAGCCTGGATTGGGCCACCTCGGATTGATTTTCGCACTCGCCAACTTTGCAGAGTTGAGGCTAGAGATGATGAAGAATGGGTGGAACCTATGAAACCACTTACATTCGCTAACATTAAGAAGTATGAGTCCCATGAAGGGTGGAGAGCGAGGAGTAAGAAGTTATTTTACTCAATCAAGTAGAGATATACCCTCTACTAGCTATGGACCTCCGAGCCTACCACCCCTACCTTACAAGATCCGATGAATGAATTGACTCTGCATAGGAGGAGTTTTGAGCGGTTGGAGAGACCATGGGGAGAAGGTTTGATCATTTTGATCAAAGGATTGATAATCCGGAGAGGAGACATGATTATGATAGTGAATACCTCCGGCGACATTCGGAATACGAGATTGCATATTATGAAGCCGAACGTCGTTATAGGAGTGGAGATTTAGATGTTGTCTTTCCGGAATGCCCCGGGTACACTCGGTATCACCCCGCTCGGTCTTCTCGATGCACTTACGGATCGAGGAGGGGATGATATAGTTTGGGACTTTGATGCTCGAAGATTAGGACTTTATGTATTTTATTTGTTTGATGTAAGTTATTTTGAGGACTGTATATGTTTGTAATATTCAATACTTTATTTTGAGACATTGGATGTTAGTTAGATTAATCTGCTTGGATTGTTATAGCAGTTAGTTTTTGTTTTTGTGTTAGTTAATTGCATTTGTTTTTATGTTAATTAGGATGTTAGTTTTCTTTAATATGTTTTTTATTTTATTTTGTATTGTTTTAAGTTTTTAAAATTGTTAATCTATTAGTTCAATTATTTTTAATATGTTAGTAATTCATATGTGTAGTGTAGAGTTATTTTAATTGTTGTGTTTAATACATATCTTAGATTTTATCCCTGCATTTTCTTTAAATTGTTATATATATATGGAGAATACTAACAGTACAGATTCAATGAAAAATGAAAAAGCCTGCAAAAATTTCAAAGAGAAAAAAAAGAAATACCTAAACTTCAAAGGTATGATTTATTTACTTTCCTTCTTATTCATTATTTAGAATAGATATAAAAATTTAAGTTTGGGGGGAGAGTAAAATACAAATTTAGTTATTAACTTGTTCTCAATTTCTATTTTCAAATTATTATAAAAATGATTTTTATAGCAAATTTTTCAATTTGATTTAATAAGAATTATTTTATTTAATTATTATAAAAGGTTAAATGAAATATTTCTTGTACTTTAATTAATTAAATAGAATAAAATATTTGGTTAAAGGGAATAAGAATATAGTAAACTATTTTTAGTAATGAAAACTATATTCTAAAATTAAAATTCTTAAGTATTCAAGTGAAAAAGAAAAGATTGAAAATCAATGAAGTAAAAACTATGAGGTATATAAAAGCTAAGAAATATTCCTAAGTTTCAAATTTAGGAAGATGAAAATGAAGTTCAAAATTATTAACAGGCTCTCCAGATACAGTAATCCTCATTAGAAAAAAAGAAAAAAAAAGAAAAAAAGAAAGAAATAGAAAAAAAAAGAAAAAAAAAAGAAAAATGAGGAGAAGCTTGAGGAGATGCCTTATCAAAAATTGGCTTCATTTGATTTAACCTAAAGGGCAAAACTTAGATATTTCCAAACTTATGTTTATGGATTAGAATTTTACCTAATAGTATTTTCTTGAATTTCTTATCATATGAATATCTTAAGTAGTTATTCTTTTAAATATAGTCATTCCGAAATGAATAGTAAGCTAGAAATCTTAGACTCGATGACTAAATAATTTATTTCTATAAGATTAATTAAATTACATGAATTATTTTTGTTTAACTTTATTATGATATTAATTAATCTAATTCATAGTTATTTAAATTGAAAAATCTTATTATAAAACTCATTATTTTTATGTAGTACTAAAATTACTTGAGGACAAGTAATAAGTAAGTTTGGGGGATTTTGATCGCTGAAAAATTTATTAAGAAATTCATACCTATTTTTGATGAAATTACACTTTAAAGAAGGGTATTTTCTTTATTTTATTGCAGGAATGAAGAATTTAGGTGATAAAAGCAAAAAATCATAAAAATGAGCGAATTTGGAACAAAAACATGCAATTTGTGCTGAGTCGCCGACGGCGAGGTTACGAGAAGAAAATTCTGAAGAATTTATAACTGTCTCGCTGACAGCGAGCCCGAGCCCGCTGACAGCGATCTAGAGCGGTTTGAAGATCTTCTAGAAGCCTCGCCGAGCGGCGAGGTAGTTCGTCGCCGATGGCGAGCTAGTTCAAATTGTGCGGATACATTGAACTCGGACACTTTTTGAAGGGATGCTTACACACCTCTTGGTCCTTTGCTCACCTCTATATATAGAAGCCGAAATTAAGTCTTTGGTGTGCAGTCTTTGTGTTTTAAGTCCAATCTTTTGTGTTCTAAGTGCCTTTAGAGTGCAGTTTTGTGTCTTAGTGTGTGTCTTAGAGAGTTTTTGAGTAAGTTAGTGAGTTTTTAGTGAGTCATGCTCGTCTTGGAAGGAAGAGTCGAAAGGAACTGAGGAGTCACGCAGGGATAAATTAAGATAAGTATTTGTATTTATTGCTTTTAACTTTAAATGAAATCCATGCTTAGTTTAGTTTCCATGCATTCTGAGTAGTTTATTTAGTCTTTCTCCCTGTTATGAAATTAAGTGATTTGATGAACTAAAAATAGAAGTATTTTTATATATTAATAAATTGTGATAATTTTTACTTAAAACTTAATTTACTTTTCAAATGGCCATTTGATTTGTTAAAATATGTTGATAATCAACTATTGTAAAAATTACATCCGATATTCGGGAATTCAAAAGCCTTGGAAGGAGGGTGCAAATAAATAGGAAATAATATCATCGGGAGTAGAATTGAGCATTTTAGTGTGACGGACTAAAATATTCAATTCTACGCCCAAGGATATTATTTCCCTATTTATTTGCACCCTCCTTTCAAGGCTTTTGAATTCCCTGAATATCAGATGTAATTTTTACTATAGTTGATAATCAACATATTTTAACAAATCAAATGTCCAGTTTGAAAAGTAAATTAAGTTTTAAGTAAAAATTATCACAATTTATTAATATATAAAAATACTTCTATTTTTTGTTCATCAATTCACTTAATTTCATAACAGGGAGACTAAATAAACTACTTAGAATGCATGGAAACTAAACTAAGCATGGATTTCATTTAAAGATAAAAACAATAAATACAAATACTTATCTTAATTTATCCCTGCGGACTCTCGCAGTTCTTCGACTCTTCCTTCCAAGACAGACGACTCACTAAAAACTCACTAACTTACTCAAAAACTCTCTAAGACACACACTAAGACACAAAACTCGCACTCTAAAGACACTTAGAACACAAAAGATGGACTTAAAACACAAAGATCGCACACCAAAGACTTAATTTCAGCTTCTATATATAGAGGTGAGCAAAGGACCAAGAGGTGTGTAAGCATCCCATCAAAAAGTGTCCAGGTTTAATGTATCTGCACCATTTGAACTAGCTCACCGTCGGCGACGAACTACCTCGCTGTCGGCGAGGCTTCTAAAAGATCTTCAAACCGCTCTAGCTCGCTGTCAGAAAGCTCGGGCTCGCTGTCAACGAGATAGTTATAAATTCTTCAGAATTTTCTTCTCGTAACCTCGCCGTCGGCGGGCTCGATCTCGTCGTCGGCGACTCAGTACAAATTGCATGATTTTACTCCAAATTCGCTCCTTTTTATGATTTTTGCTTTTATCACCTAAATTCTTCATTCCTGCAATAAAATAAAGAAAATACCCTTCTTTGAAGTGCAATTTCATCAAAAATAGGTATGAATTTCTTAATAAATTTTTCAGCGATCAACCTGCATCTTAATTCCCCTTTTTGCACATCTATTATGGCTCTGCCTGTAGCTAGGAAAGGTCTCCCCAAAATTATGGGTATCTCTTTATCTTCCTCCATATCTAACATAGTGAAATCCAATGGAAAAATAAATTGATCCACATTTACCAAAACATCTTCTATAACTCCTTTAGGATATGTGATCGAACGATCTGCTAATTGCAGAGTTACAGTAGTTGGGGTTATTTCTCCTAGTCCCAGTCTTTTGAATATTGATAGAGGCATAAGGTTAATGCTTGCACCCAAATCACGTAAAGCTTTTCCACAGAATCTTTCTCTGATTGGATATGGAATTGTGAAACTACCAGGATCTTCAAGTTTTTCAGGAAGCTTTTTTGGAATTATCGCACTGCACTCCTCACTAAGTGCAACAGTCTCATTTTCTTCAAACTTCCTCTTTTTATTAAGAATATCCTTCATAAATTTTGCATAGCTTGGCATTTATTCTAGGGCTTCAGCAAATGGAATATTAATGGTAAGCTTCTTTTATATCTCCAAGAATTTTGAAAATTGCTTATCCAACTTTTGTAGATGAAGTCTCTGAGGAAATGGAGGTCGTGGTTTTTCTAAATCAACCTTAGGTAGAGAAATAGGTCTTTGAAAACCTTTTGGAGCGTCCTCTTTATGTTTTTCAATCTCTTCTTTCTCTACTTCAGTTTCTTTTTGAACTCTACCTTCCAATTCTTTTCCACTTCTCAGTTGAATTTCCTTTACTTGTTCTTTATTCTTTTCTCTTGGATTCACTTCAGTATTACTTGGAAGCATTCCTTGGGATCTATTACTTAAGGCATTTGCAATTTGTCTCAATTGATTTTCAATATTTCTGATGGTTGCTCCTTGAATTTGTAATTGATTTCTCATATGTAATACTACTTCTTTCATAGACAACTTCTTCTCCTTGTTTTGTAAAGCATTGTTATAACTTGAAGGATAAGTTAATATATTATTATTATTACCTTGGTTGTTCCAATTCCCCAATGGGTTTACTTGGGTGTTCCCCCATTGTTGATTAACACCACCCTAATTATTGTTATTCCAGTTAAAATTTGGATGATTCTTCCAACCTGGGTTATAATAATTGGTATATGGATTGTTAGTTTTGATTATAGCATTCACAGTTTCTGGTGAAGAATAAGAATCAACCATTTGGCCTAATGAATTTTCTTCAATCATGAGATTTGGCTGAGAAAAATTCATACCAAATTGGTCTATCTTCCTTGATACAAGAAGCAACTTGATTTGCTAACATTGTAAAAGCATCATTTTCATAAACATTGGCTACCTTTTTAGGATTTAACCTTTCAGAAGGCCATTGAAAATTATTAGTAGCCATTTCTTCAATTAAAGCATAAGTGATCGCTGGAAATTTTATTAAGAAATTCATACCTATTTTTGATGAAATTGCACTTTAAAGAAAGGTATTTTCTTTATTTTATTGCAGGAATGGAGAATTTAGGTGATAAAAGCTAAAATCATAAAAAATGAGCGAATTTGGAGCGAAAAGGAAGAAAATAATGAAATTTATGCTGAGTCGCCGACGGAGAGATCGAGCCCGCCGACGGCGAGGCTACGAGGAGACATTTCTGAAGGAATTATAACTGTCTCGCTGACAGGGAGCCCGAGCCCGCTGACAGCGAGCTAGCGTGGCTTGAAGATCTTCTAGAAGCCTCGCCGACAGCTAGGTAGTTCGTCGCCGACGGCGAGCTAGTTCAAATGGCGCAGATACATTGAACCTGGACACTTTTTGAAGGGATGCTTACACACCTCTTGGTCCTTTGCTCACCTCTATATATAGAGGCCGAAATTAAGTGTTAAGTGTGTCTTTTAGGGTGTGTTCTAAGTTTGAGAGTCTTTAAGAATTATTAAGTGCAGTTTTTGTGTCTTTAAGTGTTATAAGTGAGTTATTTTGAGTCTTTAGTGAGTATTTAGTGAGTTAGTGAGTTTTTAGTGAGTCTTGCTATACTGGAAAGAAGAGTCAAAGGAACTGCAAGGAGTCTGCTTGGGGATAAATCGAGATAAGTATTTGTATTTATTGTTTTTAACTTTAAATGAAATCCATGCTTAGTTTAGTTCCCATGCATTCTGAGTAGTTTATTAGTCTTTCTCCCTTTCATGAAATTAAGTGACTTGATGAACTAAAAATAGAAGTACTTTTATATATTAATAAATTGTGATAATTTTTACTTAAAACTTAATTTACTTTCAAACTGGCCATTTGATTTGTTAAAATGTGTTGAATATCAACTATAGTAAAAATTACAACTGATATTCGGGGAATTCAAAAGCCTTGGAAGGAGGGTGCAAATAAATAGGGAAATAATATCACTGGGCGTAGAATTGAGCATTTTAGTGTGACAGACTAAAATATTCAATTCAGTTCTATTGTTTGAGAGCTGAAGTGTAGATGTTAGCCCTCAGGCGAGGGGAACGTGGGAGCTCGAGTGGCAGTCGGTATCCTCCCGAACTTAGCCACGGATTCGCAATCAAACATAGGATTAGTCAATATTCTTTACACTGGACTAAAGGGTAAAGAATAGGAATGCTCCTATTTGTCATAATACCTTAACATTATCTATTTAAATTCATTAATCATTTAAATTTCTAAACAAGGGGAAAAATACTTTTTCTGAATAGTTAAGACTTATTTAGCAGTTAGTTTTATTTCCTGCTCTTGCAATTCGTATTAATTTTCTACTTAGTTAATTTATCTAATTAAAATACTAGTTTACTTTATTGCGCTTAAATTCAGAATTCCAAATTTCCGTATATTATTATTATTATTATTATTTTAAAATTAGCTGTTATTTAATTTTCTCTTTCCCCGTGGGATCGATAACCGGGACTCCACTAGAGCCTCGTATTACTTGATACGATACGTATACTTGCGTAGCATCCACAACATAAACAATTACAAATTCTATACATATAATATAGCGGGGTCAAGTTTTTAGCGTCGTTGCAATTAAATTAAAAATATCATAATAAAATATTGTGGGTCAAGTTTTTGGCGCCGTTGCCGGGGGAAGTAAGAAAAATTTACTAGAGTAACGGACTATTTTAGAATAATCATAATAAATAAATTAATATCTATTCTAAAAATTGTATGCGCAAATTTAGAAACGAAAATTTAATACCTTACGATTCTGAATTAGAGCGTACAATTAAAAGAATTAGAAAACAAAAGAAACAAATAATAAATTTAACACAAATGGCGAATATTCCCGAAATTCAAAATATGAACCAATAAAGACCATTAAGAGATTATGCCAACCCTACATCGGATGAAATTCATTTAACCATTCAAAACCCCGATGTAGTCGCTAATTCATTTGAACTTAAACCCGCAATTATCCAAATGGTACAAAACAATCAATTTAGTGGTTCACCTACTGAAGATCCTAACTTCTATCTTGCTAGTTTTCTAGAACTTTGTGCTACTTTTAAATATCAAGGAGTATCTGACGATGCTATAAGACTTAGACTTTTTCCTTTTTCATTAAGGGATAAGGCTAAAATGTGGTTGAATTCGTTAAGACTCGGATCTATTAAAACTTGGGGAGAATTATCACAAAAATTTCTATCCAAATATTTTCCACCATCTAAAACTACTAAGTTTAGAAATGATATAACTTCTTTTTGTCAGTTAGATGGAGAATCAATAAATGAATCTTGGGAGAGATTGAAGGAACTTCTTAAGAAATGCCCACATCATGCGCTACCAGAATGGCTGATTATTCAAACCTTTTATACTGGATTTGTAGGATCTTTAAGATCAATCATCGATGCTGCTGCTGGAGGTTCATTAATGTATAAACCATTTGATGAAGCTTATGCACTAATCGAAGAAATGGCAACAAATAATTTCCAATGGCCTGCTGACAGAGTAAATCCGAAAAAGATAGCCAGCATTCATGAAAATGATGCAATATATATATTAGCTTCTCAAATTGCTGCTATATCTAAGAAATTAGATCATTTTGGAATGAACTACTCTCCTACTTTAGAAGAAAACTCATCTAGACAAATTATAGAATCTCAATCTAATTATGAAACTTTAAATGCTATTAATAATAGAAGTAATAACCTTTATTCAAACTATTATAATCCTGGTTGGAAAACTCATCCAAATTTTAATTGGAATAACACATCTAATCAACAATGGATGAATCAACCTAATCAAGCAAATCCAAACTATAAACCCAATTACCCACCTGGACTTAATAACAATAACCCTCAATTCAAAGATAAAAAATTATCTATGGATGAATTAATTTTGAATATGGGTCATCAACTACAAAATCAAGGAAATCAACTACAAATTCAAGGAAATTAATTACAAATTCAAGGAACATCTATTAAAAATATCGAAACTAAACTTGGACATATTGCTACTGCGCTAAATAATAGAATACCTAGAACTTTTCCTAGTAATGTGGAAATAAATCCTAAAGATCAAGGAAAAGAAAAAATAAAAGCAATACAACTAAGGAGTGGAAAAGAATTAGAACCTCAAATTCAAAAAGAACTTAAAAGCCAAAAAGAGGAAGTGGAAATTGAAAAGGAAACAATTCAACAAGATTCAAACTTAGAACATCCTTTAATACCTATGAAAATTTCTGTTGAAAAACCTCCACCACCATTTCCTCAACGACTAGCTCAACTTGAAAAAGATAAACAATTTGCTAAATTCCTTGAAATATTAAAAAAATTAACAATCAATATACCTTTTGTCGAAGCTTTAAATAAGATGCAAAATTATGTAAAATTTTTGAAAGATATTCTAAATAAGAAAAGAAAATTCACTGATAATGAAACAGTCGCACTTAGTGAATAGTGTAGTGCTATTATTCAGAAGAAGCTTCCTGAAAAATTAAAAGATCCTGGTAGTTTCACTATAACCTGCGCTATAGGAGAAAAATTTTATGGAAAAGCTTTGCGTGACTTAGGAGCAAGCATCAATCTAATGCCTCTATCGATTTTTAAGAGATTAGGATTAGGAAAAATTACACCTACTTCAGTAACCCTTCAATTAGCTGATCGTTCGGTTACCTATCCTAAGGGAGTTATTGAAGATGTGTTAGTAAAAGTGGATAAATTTATCTTCCCAGTAGATTTTATTGTTTTAGATATGGAGGAAGATAAAGAAATTCCTATCATTTATTTAGACCATTTTTAGCTACTGGAAAAGCTATGATTGATGTTGAAAAAGGAGAATTAACTATGAGAGTAAATGACCAAAAAGTTACCTTTAATATTGCAAAATCAATGAAATATCCTGCGCTAGAAAAAGATGATGAATCTTTTCGGATGGAAATACTTAAACATTTACAACAAGAACATTTTAAGGAATATTACGAAGATAAATTAGAAAAATAAAATACTGAATTAATTGAGGATAATAATGAAGAACTAGATTATATTCAGGAAAGATTTGAATTTTTGGATATTACTGAAAACACTGACAAGAATATAGTTCCATCAATTATTAAACCTCCCGAACTCGAGCTAAAAATATTACCCGATCATTTAAAATATGCTTATTTAGGTAATTCTTCAACTTTACCGATTATTATTTCATCCGCATTAAACGAATCTCAAGAACAAAAACTTTTAGAAACTTTAAAAAAATATAAGAAAACTTTTTGTTGGACTTTAGCAGATATTAAAGGAATTAGTCCTTCAATCTGTATGCATAGAATTATTTTAGATGATGAACATAAAGCTAAAGCAGATCCCCAAAGGAGATTAAACCCGATAATGAAAGAACTAGTTAAGAAAGAAATTTTAAAATGGTTAGTTAATGGTATCATATATCCTATATCTGACAGTGCTTGGGTAAGCCCAATTCACTGTGTTCCTAAGAAAGGAGGAGTGACTGTCACTGCCAATGAAAATAATGATCTTATTCCTATAAGACAAGTTACTGGTTGGCGTATATGTATTGATTATAGGAAACTAAATACCGCCACCAGGAAATATCACTTCCCTTTACCATTTCTAGACCAGATGTTAGATAGATTAGCCGGACATAAGTATTTTTGTTTTCTAGATGGATACACTCGGTTATCATCAAATACAAATTGCTCCCGAGGATCAAGAGAAAACTACCTTTACTAGTCCTTATGGAACTTTCGCTTTTCGAAGAATGCCTTTTGGATTATGTAATGCACCAAGCAACATTCCAGTAGATGTATGATGTCTATATTTAGTAAGTTAATTGACAATGGAATAGAAGTATTTATGGATGATTTCTCCGTATTTGGAACATCATTTGACACATGCTTAACTCATCTTGAAAAAGTATTAGAAGTATGTGAGAAAACAAATTTAGTTCTAAATTGGGAGAAATGTCAATATATGGTTGCGGGCGGCATTGTATTAGGGCATAAAATTTCGGAAAAAGGTATGGAAGTGGACCCTGCAAAAATTCAAGTTATAGCTAAATTACCACTGTACAGCTTATTTTAGGGTTGTGTGTTTTATTTTGAAAAGGGGGTCACCTAACAGAAATTGTCGGCGAATTTTAGATTTTAAATTTGATTTAAATATATATATATATAATTTAGAAAGTAGCATTTGAATTTAAAAATAATTTTAAATTTGAAAATTTTAAGATATGAAATCAAACCGATCTCACATCCCAAATAGTTTATATAAACGAGCACCGCACCACAAACCGTTTATCTATCCCGAAGAATAGACACACTGCTTGATAATGGGGCTCAATTAAATAAACTAAAAGATTTGTGATATCTGTTTGGTCTGCGAACCAATTTTATAAGCCGACAAATTGCCCTATTTAATATGAAAGCATTAAACAGGGTTTATATTACCTGGGTTCTTTAAAATTCCATATAAGGGCAAGCCCCTATAGTTAATTACATCTTAAGTGACGGGAATCACCTAAGAAAACTCTTAAAAATAATCAGTAGTTCTGCTCTCAAGAATTTCAAAGTTTAAGTTTTCAAGGGATTGAATTTTGGAATTTCAATAGGGAATGGATCAAATTTGGAAGATTTTATTTTGGGAATTCAAAGGAAGAAAGGTAGGAGAAATCACAGATTCAAAGCGAACTTCGGTAATTTCCCGACTATCCTATTGTTTGGCTTGAATTTAGGAAGGTCCTAGTATTCATTTAATATTTTAATCTTGCCAATTTTAATTAATTAGGACTTATATTTGTATGATAAAATCATACAAATAGCCTCGAAGATATGAGGGTTTATGTCGTACTAAACGACTACCTCGGAGTCCTAAGACCGGTTAGGGCTTAATTTGCAATGCAAATGCCTAACGAAGAGTTGAGGATTTATGTTGCACTAGGCAAGCTTACCTCGAAGTCCTATGGCTTGGTTATTTAATTCTAAGAAAGTTTTGCTGAAGTAGACTCAGGTTTTGCTGATGACAATGGCCGTGCTACCCACCATGCTCCGAGCTCCTTGTTGTTACAGAGGTTTAGTTATAGAAGTCATAGATCAAGAGATGAGAAAAGTGTTTTGGTTTAGAGAAAATCTTAATTTCCAAGTGCTTTTTTTATATTTTATTTAAAACAAATCTTAAAGTTGATTATAACAACACCGGTTAAGATCCCACGGTTCCATCCTTCCGGCATCGTTATTTTTATCGGATTCACTTAGTCCGGATGAATTTGTTAAACTCAACTCGAATGAGTTCCACACTTTCATTTAGATCGTGGGAAATCCCGTTAGCAACACGTAGGTTACATCATCCGAGGTATTCCCGATCATCCAACAGGACGTTTTAATTTAGTTGTAATTGCAGTTTTGTGTTCTGTTTGTGATTAAATTTTGAGTTGTTTTATATTTTGAAATGTTGTGGCGGTGCATTTTATCTTGCAATGACTTTTAATTTAGTTTTAGTTTCAGTTTTAGGGACTATCCTAAAGGTGTGGGTTTTCATGCAATAGTTGTTTATCATAAAAGAAAAGTAAGTGCGATGCGATTAAATAAATTGCAATAAGGTAAATTGCAATAAAATAAAAGCGTACCTGGAGGGTCTTCCCGTCATCCCAAGCTGCACTTAAACACAATTTAGAATATTTAAGCAAGTTACTAGGTAAAGCTAAGGGAAGGGTTATGGTTTTCTACCAAATTCCTAATCCTATAGCTAGTCATTTCCTATGACGTCTAGGTTCTTGTGTTTTGGTTTGAGGACGATTTTTTTCATCAAAGAACAATTAAGTTCAATTGCTCTTATAAGTATCTTATCATATTGAGGAAGTGCTTAAGAGGAATCTTAAACATCTTTTCAATACTGCTAGGATTGTTTTAAGTCCAAATGAATTTAATTAATCAGGTGAAGTAATCGTCTGAGGTTTAGTTAAGTTTTGTTGTTGTCTTGCTCAGTGAACTAGGACATTTAAATATCCTATAGGTGAAGTAACATTTCATTTAATGTTCTGTTTAGGAGTTATAATAACCAAAGCTTTCGAGGGCAAATTGGTGTTCAAATGGTTTATGATTTAATTTAAGTTAATGGGTTTAAATTTGGAATAGTGTTCAAGTTGCTTTATATTTATTTTTAAATTCTTTATGTCTTAGGTGATGTCATTTTTAATTCAATTTAATTTTAACTTTAATTTAATTTAATTTGGTTTAGTTTTAATTTTAATTTAATTTTAATTTTTTAATTTTAATTTTAATTTAAATTTAAATTTAATTTTTAATTTAAATTTAATTTTATTTTAATTTGATTTTTTTATTTATATTTTTTTTATTTTAATTAATTTAATTTAATTTATTTGATTGATTTAATTTAATATGTTTTAATTTAATTTAATTTAGTTTAATTTAATTTAATTTATTTGATTTGATTTAATTTAAGTTAATTTAATTTAATTTAATCTTTAATTTAATTTTATTTTTAATTTTAATTTAATTGAAAATTTAAAAAGAGTTTAATAATTTAACTTTTAATTTAATTTTAATGATTAAGTCCTTTAATATTTTAAAACTTAAATTTGAATTATCATTTTAATCGGGGTTGAATATTATTGAGATGATTAATTTAGGGATTTTTAAATTAAAGAACAAATCTCTTCCTAATAATAATATCCCTATTTTAATAATTCCAACTTTATTATTCTTCCAAATTTAATCAATTATTTAATTAAAGTTTATTTTAATTATCTTTAAATTGTTTAATAGATTTCTACCCTTTAATTATTTAAATTTCAATCATCCAAATCAGATTAAGATCAAATATTTTACTTTTTTAATTTTATTAAACCTAAAGTTTTAATTAAAGGTTAAAATTTTTAATTACCATTTTGCCCTTCAAGCTTAATAATTTCATAACTCACTAAATTGAGCTTAAATGAACTTGAAATTTTTATGTGACTTCACTCATATGTCAATAAAGACATAAGAGGAGAAAATGTGATTTTTCTGTATTTAATTTATTTATGTAATTATTTTTGGTGGAAAATAGGAATTTCCAAGAAAAATTTAATAATATGACCAAGGGAAAGTTTCTGTCCTTAAGAAAATTATGGGACATTCCTAATGACCGAGAGGATCACTTGGACCAATTTTGGTGATTTTTTGAATTATATTATTTTTATTATAATTATTTTAAGTTTTGAAGTATTAATTAAATTAAACAAAATAAATGTTGAAAAATGAATTTTATATTTTTTAAAAATCTCTATGATATCAAGGAAATCAGAGAATCAATTTTTACAATTTTTTGATTTTTCTTTGATTTATTAGAATTATTTTAGTGAAAATGCTAAAAAAACATTTTTTTTAATTTTAAAATTACCTTAGGGCTTTAAATTTTAATATCTCATTAAATAGACCTAAGAAAAATATGGGGTTTATTTCTAAGTGATTAAAATTCAAAATGTGATATTTTGGTGAATTTTATTATTTTTGAGATTTTTATTATTTTTTTAATTATTAAAATATTAAAATAATACAAAAAATCAACTTTTTTAGAAAATTAAAATTTTAATTTTCCTAAATTCCCCTGATATCAGAGAGGCTCCAAAACTAATTTGGTGAATATTTGAAAAGCATTTTGAAAGTTATGAATTTTTAAAGTTTAAATTGGCTAAATGACTTAATCAACCCATTTAAGTAGGGTTAACCAAGTCCAATTGACCTCAAATTTTTATTGTGAGTTCCTCTGATCCTAAAGGTCAGTGGAGAATTGATTTCAAGTCAATTTGATGTATGGTTAACTCTAATTAATTAGGGACCTATTTTGGGTGTTTAAGCCAATTAGAGTTATTTTAAATGAACTAGTTCAAAACCTATTTTTCCTAGGGTCCCCTGGTCATAAGAAACATCACCAAATTTTCCTAGAATTTATTTCACAACATGCTAATTATTGGATTTAAAATACTCAAAACAGTAACATGAATTTGAAAAGTCAATAACTTCTCATAGGGATGGCCTCTGACTTTGGAAAATTCAGGGAATGTTCCCAAATTCAGAGGCTTCAAAAGCCCTATGGTCTCATGCCATGGTGAATTTCCTATATGCATGGAGAATTAAAACAATGCAGAAGTGAAATAAATCATTAAAAATAAAATACTTGATGAAATTAAATGATTTCTTTTCCACATTATTCTCCTCTGTTCACCGAGCAAGAGAGTATTTTTATTTTATTTTTCTGATTTTCCTACACAAAGTTATGGATTTTTGTAGTTTAGGGAATTAAATAAATCAGAAAATACCCTAATTTTCTATTTATCCACGCGGCGCCGCGTCAACCTCGGCAGCTCCGAACGCACACGCGTCGCCTTCTGATTTGACGTCGTCGTCTGACTCAGCTCTCCGGGGGCCCGTTGTATCATTCTGTCTTCTCATCCGGCGCGATCCTGGCCGTCCGTCCGCGCTTGTATTAAATGAACGGCATCCGTTCATCGTCCCCAAGCCTCTTAGCCCGAGAACCGTCCGTCTTCTAGGCCTAAGATCTCACTCGATACTTGACCAAATTGAACGTTGTTATGCTCTATGGATTCGTCTTGAAGAGACGAATACATCTATATTGTTTATGTGGCATGAAATTGACTCAATAAAAATGGAGAATGTTCAGAAGCTCAGGAAGAAGAGTGAGGCCATGCCTTTGCTCGAGAAGTGTGGCTTCGATCCGAGGGTCGTGTCACCTTCGATTGCGTCCCAGCGAAGCTCCGCATGAAGTCTCCCGGTCCGGTGAATCGCCTAGCTATGAAAGTGACCACAACCGATCACAAAGCTTGGAGGCCGGAGCAACCGGGTGCTCCGGAGATGGGGCTTTCAGTGGGAAACTTCTCCTCTTGGTCCAGTGAAGGTGTAGGACCGATCAATTTGAGGATTGGCTCACCGTGGCAAAGTGTCCTGGTTTTGGGTGAAATTTCGCCGAGAAATCGGATTCTGTCAGTGGGATCGGGGCAAATCGACACCTGGGATCAACTCGCTCTAAGTATGGAGTAGGGTTTGGAACAATTTTGGCGCAGTTTCGGCAAGGTTTGTGAAACTCTCTTCTCATGGCCGCGAGGGGGCTCGGGTTTAAATAGAGGTGGCCGGAGAGCCTCACGAGGATGGCCAAGGGTCGGGATCAGCTGCTCTGGCATGGGAAGAACAACCATGGTGGCCATCGGGCATGGGGCAGCTCAACGAAGGTGGAATTCCAAAGTTAGCTCACATGTGAGCTCTCGGTGTGGTGTTTTCCGGCGACTCGGTGGCCGGCCGGCTGTGCACTGGTCACCATCATGTTCGAGTGGGTCGTGGTCGGGGTTTAGTGTAGCAATCGGCAAATGCCATGTGTAAAAGGCTTGGATTAGAATGGAATGGGAGAGGGCTCATTTTGGCTCAAATTGGTCAACCCATCCCTTTGGGCTAGGTGCACCACCCAAGGCTTGGTTTAGGCTCGAAGGAAAAGTGATTTGGCTCAAGCATAATCGAGTAGGGTCAAGTCACCATCCAAGCACAATTAGGCATAAGCATGGTTAAGGGAACCATAAGAGTGGTTAATCACCTTTAGGAATTAAGGAAAGAGTCTCCTCCTTTTGCCCAAAATGGCATGGTGACATGTAAAGAGGCTCTCATGGCTTCCATGTGGCTCATGCATGGCTTCATGGCTCACCTTTGGCTTGGGAAAAGTTAAGTCAATTTCATGGAAATGGATTTAAGAAAATTTTGGTATTTTGATGGGAATTTGTATGGGGCTTAATTTGGAATGGCTTCATGATGAATTTTCAAACTTAGGGATTGATTTAATTGAGGGTATGATGAGAAGAATTTGTCATATGGGCTTTGGATTGATTTTAACCCTTTGGATTTTGGTGAAGATGGGCTTTAGGAAGGTTTCATGTAAGTGGGCTTTTAAGTTTCAAAATGAATTCATGGATGGGAATTTTGTAGAAGTTTGGGCCAAATAATTGTTGGGTTTTGTTTAGGGATATGTCATGAGTGATTTGAAATGAGTTTGGAATGATTTGGGTCTCAATCGGGTCGATTTGATCTTCGGTGAATGGGCCAATATAGGTCAAATTGGGCTAACTTGGGCCAATGTTGGGCTAGGGTTGAAATTGATGTAAAATAAATGTTGGTAAATGTTTATGGGAGTGTTTTAAAGAGGTTTTGGCTTTGGTTGGGTTTTGATTTTGGGGTTTGGGCATATTTGGGTTAGGTTTGGGTTTAGGTCAAAATTGGGCTTTTTGGCTTTGGGTTGAATTTGAGTGGGGTTTGGGTCTAAATTTTGGGCAAATCATGTTAGGGTTTTGTTTTTAGGGATGTTAAGGAAGGTTTAGAAAATATTTGGGGTTAATTGGAGTTGAATTGGGTGAGTTTGGGTTAGGTTCTGGGTCATGGGTCCAGATTGGGCTTTAAGGCCAAAAGTGAAATCGATCCAAATGTCAATCAAATTGGACTTGGATTTGGTCTATATTGGTGTTGGGATTGTTTAATTGAAGTTTAGAATTGAATTGGACCAGGATTTGGGTCAATTGGGTAGGTTTGGTTTGACATTGGGTTCACTTAGGGTTAAAATGGGTTAAATTGGGGGTTTTGATAAAAGTGGGGTAAATTGACAAAATTGGCCCATGGTTTAGTAGAACAAAATGAAATTGGTAATATTTGGGATTTTTGGAAATTTTCTGGGAATTTTCTGAATTTTTGGATTTTTGGGTCAAGAGGGGTATTTTGGGTATTTGGAGGGTATTGGGAGGTATTTTTGGAATTTTTGGTATTTTTTGCTATGAATGATCAATTTGAGTAATGTGGGAATGTTTGGGAATGATTTTGAGGAATTTTGGGTAATTTAGGTGATTTTGTAAATTTCGGGAAGTTTCAAGGTTTTGGGTAGGTTAGGCGGGTGTAGGGTCCCGGGGTCAAAAATCGAAAATTTGGAAAATCGAAGAGCGGGTAAATGTAAGTGGAATGAAATCATTTTGGTTGAGCTATGAAGCCATATCAAGCCCACATGATCCATGAAGGGACTCATTTAAGGCATTCACTATGTTGTTCCAAACCCTCTTAGCCAAGGGCTTAGGGGTTAAGGACCATCCATGTGAATCACCTACATGAGTCAGGAGGTCAAGTTGGGTATGGGTGTGCTTCTAGGATGTGTGTGAAAGTGTAGTGTATAAATGTAGTGTATGTGCAAGTCATCCCTCACCAGACCAGGCTACCCAGGGCAGTCCTAAGGCCAAAGAGTCCTATAGGAACCCATCCTTTAAACTTCCACATTTGATTTCAACCCTCTAGGTGATTAGGGGTCTACTATCAAGTTTGTGGAGTTTGCAGGGAGTTAAGAAGTGGTTTGAATTTCTAAGTGGTGGGTCCCAATTCTAATCCTCTAAGTCAAAGGAAAAGCCTAAGGCTAGATCCTAAGTATTATAGAGAGAAGAGAAGACCTCATCAAAAATGAGGTCAACAACCACCTCCAACTACGGTAAAAGGGGTAAGAAGTTTTCTTGGACATGTTGGATTCTACAGACGCTATATAAAAGATTTTTCAAAAATTACTAAACCTCTATGCCAACTTCTCGAAAAGGACAAGAAATTTGAATTTACAATTGAATGCCTGAATGCTTTTGAACTCTTAAAAGAAAAATTAATTACAGCACCTATAATAGTTTCACCTAACTGGACAAACCATTTGAGCTTATGTGTGATGCTAGTGATTATGCCGTAGGAGCAGCTTCTTGGGCAAAGATATGAAAAGATTTTTAAAGTTATATACTATGCTTAGTAAAACTCTAAATGATGTCGAAATAAATTATACAATTGCATGAAAAGAGAATTATTAGCGGTAGTATATGGTTTTAATAAATTTAGACCTTATCTGATTGGAACAAAATGTATCATGCATACTGATCATTCTGCTATCAAATATTTAATGCAAAAGAAAGATTCCAAACCAAGATTAATTAGATGGATGCTATTAATAAAAGAATTCGATTTTGAGATTGTTAATAAGAAAGGAACTGATAATCAAATTGCGGATCATTTATCAAGATTAGAAAATCATGAATTATCTGATATTGAAAATGAAATTATAGCATGCTTTTCCGATGAACAACTATATAATATAAATGAATGGAAAATACCATTAGTATGCTCGATATAGTAAACTATATAGTTAGTAATATTTTACCACCTATGCTAACTTTGCAACAACGAAAAAAATTCATCCATGATACGAAAACCTATTTTTGGGATGAACCATATTTATATAAGCAATGTAAGGATTTAATTATTAGAAGATGTGTACCTTATGAAGAAACCGAACCAATTATTCAAAAATGTCATGATTCCGATTTTGGAGGACATTTTGGGACTGATAAAACTGCTTATAAGATTCTACAATCTGGATTTTACTCGCCTACTCTATTTAGAGATGTATACAGATATATTAAAACTTGCGATAAATGCCAAAGAGTAGGAAATATATCTAGAAGAAACGAAATGCCTCTAAATTTTATATTAAAAGTTGAAATTTTTGATGTTTGGGGATTAGATTTTATGGGACCTTTGATTCCTTCGTTTGGAAACTCATATATATTAGTAATTGTCGATTATGTTTCCAAATGGATCGAGGCACAAGCTTTACCTAGGTGTGATGCTAAGAGTGTTTCAAAATTTCGATGAAAAATATTTTTACTAGATTTGGAATGCCGAGAGTGATTATCACCGACGGAGGAACTCATTTTAGAAATAAATACATTCACAAACTAGTAGAAAAATACAATATTACTCATAAGATATCCATCGTTTATCATCCACGTACTAACGGATTAGCTGAAGTATCTAATCGTGAGATTAAACGTATTTTAGAAAAATTTGTAAACCCAAATAGGTTAGATTGGTCTATTAGATTAGACAATCGCATTATGGGCTTATAGGATCGCTTATAAAACTCCGATTAGAATGACTCCTTACGAGCTTATATATGGAAAAACATGCCACTTACTAGTTGAATTAGAACATAAAGCATATCGGGCGATTAAAGAATTTAATTATAATATGAAGGAAGCTCGGTGAGAAGAGATTGCTACAATTAAATGAATTGGAAGAATTAAGAAATGAATCATATGATAATGATCGGATTTATAAAGAAAAGATGAAGTTATGGCATGATCGGAAGATTAATCGGAGAAATTTTGAACCGGGACGAGGAAGTTTTACTATATAATACTAGATTGAAATTATTTCCTGGAAAATTGAAGTCTCGATGGTTAGGACAATTCACCATAACTCAAATATTTTCATACGGAACTATAGAAATCGAAGATCCAAAAAATGGACATAAATTTAAAGTTAATGGACATAGATTAAAACCATATTTTGAAGGTATAAGACCTAACTATAAAGAGGTTTTGATGCTTAGTCGACCTGATTAATAATTGAAATTAGGTCGGGCTGACGACGTTAAACCAAGTGCTTTATGGGAGGCAACCCATATTAGTATGACTCGAAGGTAACAACTTAGATGAGATAAAATAATGTCATGCCTTAGAAATGGCATTCAATTTGGAAGCAGGAAAGTTCACTCTTCTATCATTTGTTATTTTTCATAATCCTCTTCCATCAGTCAAAAATTACATGATCTCATCTAATTCCCCTTCCGAAGGATGATGTTAGAATAAAAAACAGAACATGTCAGGAGGTAGTCCATAAAAAGTATTGATTCTCCCCACAATTCTTCCAATACTCCAATCAAAATTTAATAAACATTGATTTCACACAAATTTCACAAAAACACAAACTTATATTAAAACAAACATAATACTTAATACAATACTAGAATTTCTATCCAAACATAAAGGATGAAATTCTCTAAATACAAGAGACATTAATCTCAAACCGATAAGTATACATCTCTAAGCATGTAACCATCACATCATCGAGCTTAGTTAATATTTAAAAAAAACACTAAACACACCAAACATGAACTCACAAGAACACTAAACATAACACATAAGAACATTAAACAAACAAAACACTCTTAATTCCATTCTCCATTAGACGGAATATATCCCGGACCACTATTATTCTCATTTGACCCTTCTGGAATATAAATTTGATAGAACGGGCGATAATTGTTCATTCTTACATCATCTTCTTCAATCCATTTGTTCTTCACAAACATCGCCTTATCTATTTCTTCCACGTACCATGAATGATTGAATTGCATCTTGAGTTGCCATCCCATGTGTTCCAAATGTAAGTTAGTTTCATTGATCTTTGCTTCCATTGAAGTAACTCGGGCTTCAATTTTTGCAGTCATTTCTGCAATACCCTGAATACTAACAGCGAGATATCTATTAAATAACTCTTTAGCACTATCACTAATGAACTTACTTTTGTCAGAATCTTGCTTCTTCTTCATCTCATTCTCTTCTTAAGACTTCAGAAATGAAAATAGGACTTGGCGCAAGTGTTTCTCTTAAGTCAGGTCCTTTTTTATAGACTTGGGAAATGTTAGAATAGCCTTAAGACGTTTAGAAACTCCAAAATAACTCCCAAAACTTCTCCCCCATGATCTAGACTTCTAGATCCACATTTTTCACATTTTTTATAACTGCGGTGCCTAAGCGCCAACTAGTCGACGCTTAGCCGCCAGTGCACAATTTAGCACAGGTCTGCTACGTGTCCAAATTTTCATTCTAACTTCTCTAAATCATCAATTAAGGTCAAATAAACTCTACTTAAGTTTAAAAACTCAAAATTACTATCACTAAAAACATAAAAACAAAGCAAACAAAACACACTAAACAAACATAAAGCTAAGCATACCGATAAATATGGGTTACCTCCCACAAAGCGCTTGTTTTAACGTCTTCAGCCTGACATAGCCATAACTCATTCTGAGTGACCCAACATCAAATTCTCATTAGATTTAGATTTATTTACTGAAAAATATGGTTTTAGTCTATGTCCATTAAATATTTTTGCAGTCTTAGGATCTTGAATATCTACAGCTCCATAAGAATAAACTTTTATCACAATAAATGGACCCATCCACCTGGACTTAAGTTTTCCAGAAAGTATTCTCAATCTAGAATTATACAACAAAACTTTTTGTCCCGGTACAAGATTTTTGGTAAGAATCTTCCGATCATGCCATAACTTCATCTTTTCCTTATAAATATTAGCATTTTCATAAGATCCATTCCTTATTTCTTCAAGCTCATTCAATTGCAGTAATCTCTTTTCATTAGCATCTTTCAAATTATAATTGAACTCTTTAATAGCCCAATATGCTTTAATCTTATGTTCAAAAGGTGAATGACAAGCTTTTCCAAAAATCAGCCTAATTGGGACATTCCTATAGATGTTCTGTAAGCAGTCCTATAGGTCCACAAAGCAAAATCCATTTTAATTGACCAATCCTTTATATTTGGATTAACAGTTTTTTTCCAATATTCATTCAATTTCACGATTGGATAATTCAACTAAACCACTTGTCTGTGGATGATAAGCAGTAGCAATGTGATGATTAATATGATATTTCTTTGCTAACTTCCTAATAATCGCATTTCTAAATTGACTTCCCCCATCAGTTATGATTACTCTTAGTATTCCAAATCTGCAAAATAAATTCTTTTCTAAAAACTTTGCAACACTTTGAGCATCACATCGAGGTAAAGCAATAGCTTTAATCCATTTGGAAACATAGTTTACTGCTATCAAAATATAAACATTTCCGAAAGATGGTGTAAATGGTCCCATAAAATCTAGTCCCCAAACATCAAATATTTCAACTTCCAACATATAATTAAGGGGCATCTCATTTATTCTAGAAATATTGCCTACACGCTGACATCTATCACAATTTATAATATAAACATTCACATCCTTAAAAATTGTAGGCCAATAAAATCCTGATTGTAATATTTTATATGCAGTTTTATCACTTCCAAAATGTCCCCCATAATCAGAATCATGACATTTTTGAATAATTTCATAAGTCTCTTCCAAAGGTACACATCTTCGAATTATATAAGATCCTTTCCATGTTTATATAAAAATGGGTCATCCCAAAAAAAGTCTTAGCATCAGACTTAAATTTCTTCTTTTCATGATATGTCAAACCATAGGGTATAATATTACTAACAAAAAAGTTTACTATGTCCGCATACCACGGAACATGCCATTCTTTAACAGTGAACAGTTTTTCATCAGGAAAATGTTCATTAATTTCTTCAATATCATAGAAAGATTTTTCAATTTCAAGCCTGGAAAAATGATCAGCAATTTGATTATCATAACCCTTCCTATCTACTATCTCAAAATCAAATTCTTGCAAAAGAAGCATCCATCTTATCAGTCTCGGTTTTGCATCATTTTTCTTCATTAAGTATTTAATAGCAGAATGATCAGTATGCACAACAAATTTAGTTTCAATTAAATATGATCGAAATTTATCAAAAGCAAATACTATAGCTAATAACTCTTTCTCAGTAGTGGTATAATTAATTTGAGCTTCATTAAGAGTTTTACTAGCATAATAAATTACTTTGAAAATTTTATCATATTTATGACCCAAAACGGCACCAATAGCATAATCACTAGCATCACACATTAATTTAAAAGGTTTTTCCCAATTTGGTGAAATTATTACAGGTGCAGTGCTTAATTTTTCTTTTAATGTTTTAAAGGCTTTACTACAGTCATCATCAAAATTAAAAATTGCATCATTTTCCAGTAAACGGCATAAAGGTTTTGTAATCTTTGAAAAGACTTTAATGTAATGTCTGTAGAATCCGACATGTCCTAAAAAACTTTTAATTCCCCTTACATTGGTTGGGCAAGGTAAATTAGATATAACTTGAATTTTTGTAGGATCTACCTGCAAACCTTTTTCTGAAATCTGATGTCCCAAAACAATTCCTCCTGCTACCATAAATTGGCTTCCCAATTAAGGACAAAATTAGTTTCTTCACAGCGTTTTAGAACTTTAGATAGATGTTCTAATCATGATTCAAACAAAATCCCAAGCACTGAAAAGTCATCCATAAAAACTTCAATCCCTCTTTCAATTAAATCACAAAAAATAGCCATCATACATCTCTGAAATGTAGCAGGGGCATTACATAAACCAAAGGGCATTCTTCTAAAAGCAAACGTACGATAAGGACTGGTAAACGTAGTTTTCTCTTGATCCTCAGGAGCAATTTGAATTTGGTGGTAACCAGTATATCCATCCAGAAAACAAAAGTATTTATGCCCAGCTAGTTTATCCAACATTTGATCTAGAAAAGGGAGTGGAAAATGATCTTTCCTTATGACAAGGTTTAATTTCCTATAATCGATGCATATTCGCCACCCCGTAACTTGTCATATTGGTATCATTTTATTTTTTCATTAACGATCACGATTACTCCTCCATTCTTAGGAACACAGTGAATAGGACTAACCCATGCACTATCTGAAATAGGGTAGATAATTCCAGCATCCAACCATTTTAAAATTTCTTTCGTAACAATGTCTTTCGTAATAGGATTTAATCTCCTTTGGGGATCAGCCCGTGATTTGCAATTATCTTCCATACGAATTCTTTGCATACAAATTGAAGGACTGATTTCTTTAATATCAGCAATTGTCCATCCAAAGGCTTTCTTGTGCTTCTTCAAAATTTCTAGCAAACTCTCTTCTTCTTTTTCAGTTAATTGACAGGAAATTATAACAGGAAAGGTTGAGGATTCACCTAGAAAAACATACTTCAAATGATCAGGAAGCATTTTTAACTCAAGTTCAGGAGGTTTTTCAATTGATGGACCATAATATTAATCTTTTCCAGTCATATCCAACAATTTAAAACTTTCACGAACAAACTTTAAATCTTCCTCTTGAAAATCTTCAGAATCAAAGAACTCCTCTTCTTGCTTATATTCAAATTCTTCTCTTTCAGCTTTCTCTTCATGAGTTTATTTGAAATGACATTCACTTAAATATTCAATAACATCCATCCTATAACACTCATCTTCTTTACCTCTAGCAGGATATTTCATCAATTTTGAAATATTAAATGAAACAGTCTGATCATTAACCCGTGACCCACAATTTTATATAATGATATTTTTAATTTAATTGCAACGATGCCAAAAACTTGACCCCCGCTATAATATATGTATTGAATTGTAATTGTTTATGTTGTGGATGGTACGCAAGTATACGTATCGTATCAAGTAATACAGGGCTCTAGTAGAGTCCTGGTTATCGATCCCACGGGGAAAGAGAAAATTAAATAACAGCTAATTTTAAAATAATAATAATAATGATAATAATAATAATAATATACCGAAATTTGGAATTCTGAATTTAAGCGCAATAAAGTAACTAAGTATTTTAATTATATAAATTAACTAAGTAGAAAATTAATACGAATTGCAAGTGCAGGAAATAAAACTAACTGCTAAATTAGTCTTAACTATTCAGAAAAAGTATCTTTCCCCTTGTTTAGAAATTTAAATGATTGATGAATTTAAATAGATAATGTTAAGGTATTGTGACAAATAGGAGCATTCCTATTCTTTACCCTTTGGTCCAGGTGTAAAGAATATTGACTAATCCTATGTTTGATTACTGAATCTGCGGCTAGGTCGGGAGGATACCGACTGCCACTTCAGAGCTCCCATGTTCCCCTCGCCTGAGGGCTAACATCTACACTTCAGCTCTCACCAAAAACTTGACCCACAATTTTATATTATGATATTTTTAATTTAATTGCAATGACGCCAAAAACTTGACCCCGCTATAATATATGCATAGAATTGTAATTGTTTATGTTGTGGATGCTACGCAAGTATACGTATCATATCAAGTAATACAGGGCTCTAGTGGAGTCCCGGTTATCGATCCAACGAGGAAAGAGAAAATTAAATAACGGCTAATTTTAAAATAATAATAATAATGATAATAATAATAATAATAATATACGAAAATTTGGAATTCGAATTTAAGCGCAATAAAGTAAACTAAGTATTTTAATTAGATAAATTAGCTAAGTAGAAAATTAATACGAATTGCAAGTGCAGGAAATAAAACTAACTGCTAAATAAGTCTTAACTATTCATAAAAAGTATCTTTCCCCTTGTTTAGAAATTTAAATGATTGATGAATTTAAATAGATAATGTTAAGGTATTGTGACAAATAGGAGCATTCCTATTCTTTACCCTTTGGTCCAGTGTAAAGAATATTTACTAATCCTATGTTTGATTACCGAATCTGCGGCTAGTGCGGGAGGATACCGATCGACACTTCGGAGCTCCCACGTTCCCTTCGCCCGAGGGCTAACATCTACACTTTAGCTCTTAAACAATAGGACCGAATTGAATATTTTAGTCCGTCACACTAAAATGCTCGATTCTACGCCCGATGATATTATTTCCCTATTTATTTGCACCCTCCTTCCAAGGCTTTTGAATTCCCCGAATATCAGATGTAATTTTTACTATAGTTGATAATCAACATATTTTAACAAATCAAATGGCCAGTTTGAAAAGTAAATTAAGTTTTAAGTAAAAATTATCACAATTTATTAATATATAAAAATACTTTTATTTTTAGTTCATCAAATCACTTAATTTCATAACAGGGAGAAAGATTAAATAAACTACTCAGAATGCATGGAAACTAAACTAAGCATGGATTTCATTTAAAGTTAAAAACAATAAATACAAATACTTATCTTAATTTATCCCCAAGAAGACTCCTCGCAGTTCCTTTGACTCTTCCTTCCAGTACAGCACGACTTACTAAAAACTCACTAACTTACTCAAAAACTCTCTAAGACACACACTAAGACACAAAACTGCACTCTAAAGACACTTAGAACACAAAAGATTGGACTTAAAACACAAAGACTGCACACCAAAGACTTAATTTCGGCTTCTATATATAGAGGTGAGCAAAGGACCAAGAGGTGTGTAAGCATCCCTTCAAAAAGTGTCCAGGTTCAATGTATCCCACATCATGCACTACCAGATTGGCTGATTATTCAAACCTTTTATAATGGATTAGTGGGATCTTTAAGATCAATCATCGATGCTGCTGCTGGAGGTTCATTAATGTCTAAACCATTTAATGAAGCTTATGCACTAATCGAAGAAATGGCAACAAATAATTTCCAATGGCCTGCAGATAGAGTAAATCCGAAAAAGATAGCCAGCATTCATGAAAAAGATAGCCAGTATTCATTGCTGTTATATCTAAGAAATTAGATCATTTTGGAATGAACTACTCTCCTACTTTAGAAGAAAACTCATCTCGACAAATCATAGAATCTCAATCTAATTATGAAACTTTAAATGCTATTAATAATAGAACTAATAACCCTTATTCAAACTATTATAATCCTGGTTGGAAAACTCATCCAAATTTTAATTGGAATAACACATCTAATCAACAATGGATGAATCAACCTAATCAAGCAAATCCAAACTATAAACCTAATTACCCACCTGGATTTAATAACAATAACCCACAATTCAAAGATAAGAAATTATGTATGGATGAATTAATTTTGAATATGGGTCATCAACTACAAAATCAAGGAAATCAACTACAAATTCAAGGAAATCAATTACAAATTCATGGAACATCTATTAAAAATATCGAAACTCAACTTGGACATATTGCTACTGCACTAAATAATAAAATACCTGGAACTTCTCCTAGTAATGTGGAAATAAATCCTAAAGATCAAGGAAAAGAAAAAATTAAAGCAATACAACTAAGGAGTGGAAAAGAATTAGAACCTCAAATTCAAAAAGAAATTAAAAGCCAAAATGAGGAAGTGGAAATTGAAAAAGAAACAATTCAACAAGATTCAAACTTGGAACATCCTTTAATACCTATGAAAATTTCTGTTGAAACACATCCACCACCATTTCCTCAACGACTAGCTCAACATAAAAAGATAAACAATTTGCTAAATTCCTTGAAATACTAAAGAAATTAACAATCAATATACCTTTTGTCGAAGATTTAAATCAGATGCCAAATTATGTAAAATTTATGAAACATATTCTAAATAAGAAAAGAAAATTCACCGATAATGAAATAGTCGCACTTAGTGCGAGTGTAGTGCTTATTATTCGAAGAAGCTTCCGAAAAATTGAAAGATCCCGGTAGTTTCACTATACCTCGCGCTATAGGAGAAAAATTTTATGGAAATTCTTTGTGTGACTTAGGAGCAAGCATCAATCTAATGCCTCTATCGATTTTTAAGATATTAGGATTAGGAAAAATTACACCTACTTCAGTAACCCTTCAATTAGCTGATCGTTCGGTTACCTATCCTAAGGGAGTTATTGAAGATGTGTTAGTAAAGGTGGATAAATTTATCTTCCCGAGTAGATTTTATTGTTTTAGATATGGAGGAAGATAAAGAAATTCCTATCATTTTAGGAAGACCATTTTTAGCTACTGGAAAAGCTATGATTGATGTTCAGAAAGGAGAATTAACTATGAGAGTAAATGACCAAAAAGTTACCTTTAATATTGCAAAATCAATGAAATATCCGGCGCTAGAAAAAGATGATGAATGTTTTCGGATGGAAATACTTGAACAATTACAACGCGAACATTTTAAGGAATATTACGAAGATAATTTAGAAAAATAAAATACTGAATTAATTAAAGATAATAATGAAGAATTAAATTATATTCAGGAAAGATTTGAATTTTTGGATAATACTGAAAACAACGACAAGAATATAGTTCCATCAATTATTAAACCTCCCGAACTTGAGCTAAAAATATTACTCGATCATTTGAAATATGCTTATTTAGGTAATTCTTCAACTTTACCGGTTATTATTTCATACTGCATTAAACGAATCTTAAGAACAAAAACTTTTAGAAACTTTAAAAAAATATGAGAAAACTTTTGGTTGGACTTTATGCAGATATTAAAGGAATTAGTCCTTCAATCCGTATGCATAGAATTATTTTAGATGATGAACGAAACCTAAAGCGAGATCCCCAAAGGAGATTAAACCCAATAATGAAAGAAGTAGTTAAGAAAGAAATTTTAAAATGGTTAGATAATGGTATTATATATCCTATTTCGACGAGTGCTTGGGTAAGCCCAATTCATCGTGTTCCTAAGAAGGGAGGAGTGACCGTCATCTGTCAATGAAAATAACGATCTTATTCCTATAAGACAAGTTACTTGGTTGGCATATATGTATTGATTATAGGAAATTAAATACCGCCACCAGGAAAGATCACTTCCCTTTACCATTTCTAGACCGGATGTTAGATAGATTAGCTCGGACATAAGTATTTTTGTTTTCTAGATCGATACACCGGTTATCATCAAATACAAATTGCTCCTGAGGATCAAGAGAAAACTACATTTACTAGTCCTTATGAAACTTTCGCTTTTCGAAGAATGCCTTTTGGATTATGTAATGCACCAGCAACATTCCAGAGTTGTATGATGTCTATATTTAGTAAGTTAATTGACAATGGAATAGAAGTATTTATGGATGATTTCTCTGTTTTTGGAACATCATTTGACACATGCTTAACTCATCTTGAAAAAGTATTAGAAGTATGTGAGAAAATAAATTTAGTTCTAAATTGGGAGAAATGTCAATTTATGGTTACTGGCGGCATTGTATTAGGGCATAAAATTTCGGAAAAAGGCATGGAAGTGGACCTCGCAAAAATTCAAGTTATAGCTAAATTACCACCTCCAATTACTCGTAAAAGGTGTAAGAAGTTTTCTTGGACATGCTTGGATTCTACGGACGCTATATAAAAGATTTTTCAAAAATTACTAAACCTCTATGCCAACTTCTCGAAAAGGACAAGAAATTTGAATTTACAATCGAATGCTCGAATGCTTTTGAACTCTTAAAAGAAAAATTAATTACGACACTTATAATAGTTTCACCTAACCTGGGAGAAACCATTTGAGCTTATGTGTGATGCTAGTGATTATACTCGTAGGAGCGAGTTCTTGGGCAAAGATATGAAAAGATTTTTAAAGTTATATACTATGCTAGTAAAACTCTAAATGATGCTGAAATAAATTATACAGTTACAGAAAGAGAATTATTAGCGGTAGTATATGGTTTTAATAAATTTAGACCTTATCTCATTGGAACAAAATGTATCGTGCATACTGATCATTCTGCTATCAAATATTTAATGCAAAAGAAAGAAAATCATGCAAGAATTCGATTTTGAGATCGTTAATAAGAAAGGAACTGATAATAAAATTGCGGATCATTTATCAAGATTAGAAAATCATGAATTATCTGATATTGAAAATGAAATTATAGACGCTTTTCCGATGAACAACTATATAATATCGATGAGTGGAAAATACCATGGTATGCCGATATAGTAAACTATATAGTTAGTAATATTTTACCACCCATGCTAACTTTGCAACAACGAAAAAAATTCATCCATGATACGAAAACCTATTTTTGGGATGAACCATATTTATATAAGCAATGTAAGGATTTAATTATTAGAAGATGTGTACCTTATGAAGAAACTGAACCAATTATTCAAAAATGTTATGATTCTGATTTTGGAGGACATTTTGGGACTGATAAAACTGCTTATAAGATTCTTCAATCTGGATTTTACTGGCCTACTCTATTTGGAGATGTATACAGATATATTTAGAGATGTATGCCAAAGAGTAGGAAATATATCTAGAAGAAACGAAATGCCTCTAAATTTTATATTAGAAGTTGAAATTTTTGATGTTTGGGGATTAGATTTTATGGGACCTTTTATTCCTTCGTTTGGAAACTCATATATATTAGTAGTTGTTGATCATGTTTCCAAATGGACTGAGGCACAAGCTTTACCTAGGTGTGATGCTAAGAGTGTTTCAAAATTTCTGATGAAAAATATTTTTACTAGATTTGGAATGCTGAGAGTGATTATCACTGACGGAGGAACTCATTTTAGAAATAAATACATTCACAAACTAGTAGAAAAATACAATATTACTCATAAGATATCCACTGCTTATCATCCACAAACTAGCGGTTTAGCTGAAGTATCTAATCGTGAGATTAAACGTATTTTAGAAAAATCTGTAAACCCAAATAGGTTAGATTGGTTTATTAGATTAGACACTGCATTATGGGCTTATAGGACTGCTTATAAAACTCCGATTAGAATGACTCCTTACAGGCTTATATATGGAAAAACATGCCACTTACCAGTTGAATTAGAACATAAAGCATATTGGGCGATTAAAGAATTTAATTATAATATGAAGGAAGCTGGTGAGAAGAGATTGCTGCAATTAAATGAATTGGAAGAATTAAGAAATGAATCATATGATAATGATCAGATTTATAAAGAAAAGATGAAGTTATGGCATGATCGGAAGATTAATCAGAGAAATTTTGAACCAAGACAGGAAGTTTTGCTATATAATACAAGATTGAAATTATTTCCTGGAAAATTGAAGTCTCGATGGTTAGGACAATTCACCATAACTCAAATATTTTCATACGGAACTATAGAAATCGAAGATCCAAAAAATGGACATAAATTTAAAGTTAATGGACATAGATTAAAACCATATTTTGAAGGTATAAGACCTAACTATAAAGAGGTTTTAATGCTTAGTCGACACGATTAATAATTGAAATTAGGTAGGGTCGACGACGTTAAACCAAGCGCTTTATGGGAGGCAACCCATATTAGTTATCTATTTTTTTTGTATCTTAATAGTTAGTCCATATTATTGAAACTTTACTACTCAAGGCGAGGTTCTCGCCTAAATTAAATTCAGTTTATTTATCGATCTCGCTGACAGCGAGAAACGTCCCGCCGACAGTGAGAACATGGGAGGCAGTTTTTATAACTGAGTCGCCGATGGCGAGAAACTTCTCGCCGTCAGCGAGGAAGTTATAAAGATGAGTTATTTATACTCTGAATGCCGATTTGGACGGTTTCAACACCAATTCCTTAGTGAAAACCCATTCTTAAATCATTCTAAATCTGCCTTCTTCACTATAATTCCTTCCATTCACCATAATGGCCTCAAAATTCTTAGATTCCTCTAATTCTGGAGTGTTTAACCGGAGGAAATTTGTGAGTACGGAAGCGCAGCGGATCTTCAACAAGGTTTTGGTAAAGAAAAGAGTTATCAAGGAACGGGGATTTGTCAATCGAGGATTAGAGAATTCCAAGTACAAAGATAGAAGAAACGATCGCGCAGCCGGCACTCGGGAGGTATTTTGTTACACTACGTCCGTCGTTGTTATTCCGAGTTGTGAAAGAGTTCTACTCTAACTTACATGCGATCAACAATGGGAATGTCTACGTCCGAGGAAGATGGGTGACGTTTACTCCATCAAGAGTAAATGAATTATTCTCTATAGAAAACACCCCGGTATGTCACTATTCAAATTTTGTGCCTTCTCGATATAATATGAATGAGATATTTCGATATCTGACTGATGAACCGGAAGATTGGGAAATGCGTGAAGAAGGGTATGTTAGTTTCTCTGCATCACTTTTGAATCCTGTCTCAAAGCACTGGCACTTTTTCATCTCATCTAAATTGTACCTACTATGAGAGTAAACAAGGTTTCGAAGGAATGCGCTATATTGAATTATTGCATTCAAAATGGATTGCCTATTGATGTTGGATCAATAATTGTTAAGTCTGCATTGGGTTTAATTGTGCATGGGTCAAGTCACGGACTAGGACACCCATCTACTATTTTTGCATTATGCGATCGGTACTCAAGTTTCTTATGAAGCTTGGGAAAAGGTTCTGTTACCTTGGAAGTCGCTCGATCCTACGGATATGTTCCCTACTTTGGACAATAATGATGATATTACATTTATCTCCGATAGAGCTTCACGAATAAACCTATAGCAAGGCCTATTTCGGATAAAACAGAGTTACTTATGAAGAAAATTAAAGGAATGGAGAAAGAACTGCAAAAAGTGAGAGATTCAATCAATAATATATCTGATTTATTTGATCACATTGACTGGAGGATGAAGGAACACTTTGATCATTCTGGACACCTGAAAGCTAGCTTTCTTCATTTACTGAGACAGAAGGGTTGGATCACCGAAGAATCTGCTTCGGAATTTCCCTTCGGGCCTTTCTATAACTTATTTGTGCATCATCGTCATATCGGAAATATCGTAGAAGATGAAGATTCGACCTTGAAGAGTAGTAGTAAAGATTTATATAGTATGTTTGTATTTATGTTATTTGATTTGATTTAGATTTTATTATGTGTGGAGTGATGATTTGAATATCTCAAACTTAATTGAGATATGCGTCATAGTTTTGTATCAGCATTTAGTGTGTCGTGGATTGGTTTGCGATGCTGATTAGTAGTAAGAATTGAAGTTTGAAGTTTGATTATAGAGTATAAAATTATGTTAGTTTGTACATCTCATGGATTTCAATATTAAAGTTAATTTGTTGTGTTGTGTGAATTTGTTTGTGTATAAGTAGCTAATCTTCATATTAAATTAATAAATGATGTGATCGGAAATATAATATAAGGCAAATCAAGGATGAAAATGAGTGACAAATTTAAGAAATTTAAATTTTTGGAATCTCGCCAACAGTGGATTTTTCCCGAGAGTTTTTGGTTCCAAAAAATATTAGCTCGCCGACGGCGAGAAAAATCTCGCTGACAGCGAGGTCGGGAAAAACATATATTTTGACCGGTCAAAAACACTATTCATCATCCCCAACCTCTCATTTTCGCAAAAACCGACCTAGGGCTTGAGAGATCTTGGATTTGAAGCTATTTCAACACTTTTTGACACCGGATTTCATCTTCCCTTGGTAAGAGCTTCACTCCTATGCAAAAATTTTTGATTTTCACCATATATTTTCACCACATTGCAAATTTTGGGAAAAATCAAAATGTGGAAGAAATATTTGGTGGAAATCCATGGAATTTGATTTAAATTGCTTATAAATGTTGTAGGAAGCCTTCTTAGTATTATTTTTAAGTTTAGTGAAAATTTTCACGATTTTCACAGATCGATCGTATGGCTCCACGACAAAAATGTCGAGTAGAATTCGACGAAAACCGATTCATCAATGCACGAGCACAGGCTAAATATTTTGAAAACATACAAGGGAGAAAGTGCATTGCGGATCAGGTTTTCACAAATCTAGGAGGAGAAGTAGAGCAGATTATTAAGGAACGAGGTTGGGAGAATTTCTGTTACGTTCAATATAGAGCAGCTGTAGAAGTGGTTAAAGAATTTTATGCCAATTTGACTGCCGCTGAAGATGCACTAGTAAAGGTACGAGGGTTTTTGTAGATTTCAATGCTGCAAGAATTAACGCGTTCTATGAAGTTCATGACTCGCACTTTAGCGAGTATGAAACTTTTGGAACGATTGAAGGACCACTGGAGTAAGTCATTAGCTTTCTCACTGATGGAACCGGAGTTTGGAAAATTAAGCAGCAGGAAAGAGTGAATATTCCTCTTTCTAAATTAAATGCGAGTCTCCAAAGCTCGGCATTACTTTATTTGTTCCGCTCTCGTTACCCACATATCACCACAGGTGAGGTAACACGAGATAGAGCAATTCGAATTTTTGTATTCGGAAAAACGAAGCATCAACATTGGGAGAATTATTTATCAAAACATCCCGGCCACTCCTCGAAATGAGAGTGGAGTCTGGATTGGGACACCCTCGGATTAATTTTTGCACTCTGCCAACTCTCTGGAGTTGAGGCTAGAGATGATGAAGAATGAGTGGAACCTATGAAACCACTCACAGCTGCCCATATCAAGAAGTATGAATCTCATGAAGGATGGAGATCAGGAGTGAGAAGTTATTTCACTCGACCGAGTAGAGATATACCCTCTACTAGCTATGAACCTCCTGAGCCTACCACCCCTACCCTACAAGATCTGATGAATGAATTAACCCTGCATAGGAGGAGTTTTGAGCAGTTTAGAGAAATAATGGGGAGAAGATTTGATCATTTTGATCAAAGGATTGATAATCCGGAGAGGAGACATGATTATGATAGTGAGTACCTCCGGCGACATTCGGAATACGAAATTGCATACTATGAAGCTGAACGTCGTTATAGGAGTGGAGATTTAGATGTTGTCTTTCCGCATTGCCCTGGTATACTCGGTATCATCCTGCTCAGTTTTCTCAGCCTACAGATCAAGGAGGGGATGATAATATAGTTTGGGACTTTGATGCTGAAGATTAGGACATTATTTGTTTTATTTGTTTGGTGTTAAATTATTTTGAGGACTTTATATGTTTGTAATATTCAGTACTTTATATTTTGAGACATTGGATGTTAGTTAGATTAATTTGCTTGAATTGTTATAATAGTTTAGATTTTGTTTTTGTGTTAGTTAATTGCATTTGTTTTTATGTTAAATAAGATGTTAGTTTTCTTTAGTATGTTTTTATTTTATTTTGTATTGTTTTAAGTTTTTAAAATTGTTAATATGTTAATGTTTTTAATATGTTAGTAATTCATATGAAAGGTAGTTAATTTTAATTGTTGTATTTAATACTTATCTCGTATTTTTATCCCCGCATTTTCTTTAAATTATATATACTTTAAAATACTAACAAGATGCGTTCAATGAAAACGAAAAGCCTACAAAAATTTCAAAGAAAAAAGAATACCTAAACTTCAAAATGGATGATTTATTTACTTTCCCTTTTCCATTATTTAGGAGTAGATATAAAAATTTGCTCGGGGGAGTAAAATACAAATTTAGTTATTAACTTGTTCTCAATTTCTATTTTCAAATTATTATAAAATGATTTTTATAGCAAATTTTTCTAAATTTAATTAATATGAATTATTTTATTTAATTATTATAAAAGGCAATGAAATATTTCTTAGTGCTTTAATTAATTAAATAGAATAAAATATTCGTTAAAGAGACAAGAATATAAACTATTTTTTAAGAAGGAAAACTATATTCTAAAATTAAAATTTTAAGTATTCAAGTGAAAAGAAAAGATCAAAATCAATGAAGTAAAAACTATGAAGTATATATAAGCTAAGAAATATTTCTAAGTTTCAAATTCTGTACATTTAAAATCGAAGCTTCAAAATTATTAACAAGGCCTGCATACGTAATCCTCATTAAAAAAAAAAAGAAAAAGAAAAATGGCGGTGTTCGAGAGACAAGCCTTATCAAAACGGCTTCATTCTTTGAACAACCCAAGCGAAAACTTATATTTCAAACTTATGTTTATTGACAATTTTACTCATTAAATATTAATTTCTTATCATATGAATATCTTAAGTAGTTATTCTTTTTAAATATAGTCATTCCCGAAACGAATAAGAAATGTAAATCTTGAATTCGATAACTAAATAATTTATTTCTATAAGATTAATTAAATTACATGAATTATTTTATTTAACTTTATTATGATATTAATTAATCTAATTCATAGTTTATTTAAATTGAAAAATCTTATTATAGAACTCATTTTTTATATAGTATTAAAATTACTTCGAGGATGTGACAAGAAGTTTTGTGATTGGATCAATTAAAAAATTTATTAAGAATTCATACCTATTTTTCACGAAATTGCACTTTAGCAGCCGTATTTTCTTTATTTTGTCATATGAATTTAAAATTTGTGCATAAAAGCAAAACTGCAAAGGGAGCGGATCTTGTTGTTAGTGCTAAAAATAACGCACCCCAGCCGAGCGCCGACTCGCGGATCGAGCCCGCCGACGGCGAGGGTACGAGGAAAAATCATGACGAATCGTTCGGGCTCGACGCCGAGTTCGAGTCTACGATTACCGAGCCCGAGCCCGCCACGAGATAGCGCTGCTCGAAGATCTTTCTAAGCCCCCGCCGAGAGAAGTCATTCCTCGACGAGCGAGCTAGTCTGGAACATGCCAGAGACATCGAACCCTGACACTTTTTGGCTTGATGCTTATAATAATCTCTCGTCTCGTTCTAATTTATATATAGAGGTCAACCAAACTTTCTATGGGTTATAAGGGTGTGTTATATATGTGTTATATGTGTTCTAAGGGTGTGTTATAAGGGTGTGTTATTTTGTGTTATGTGCATTTTTTGAAATTTTTAAGCCATTAATTTTAGTCTTTAGAGTCTTAATTAGTGAGTTAGTGAGTTTTAGCGAGTCTCATTGCATCGGAAGGAAGAGTCAAAGGAATCGGCGACGAGTCTCGCTTGTGGATAACCGAGATAAGTATTTATATTTATCGTTTTTAACTTTGGAAACGAAATCCATGCTTAATGAATTTAAGTGCATTCGAGTAGAGCATAATTTAGTTTTTAAAATTACCAGTTATTTAATTTTCTATTTCCCCGTGGGATCGATAACTGTGACCCACTGTGAGCTACGTATTACTCGATAAAATACGATACTTGCGTAAGATCCACAACATAAACAATTACAATTCTATACATATAATATAAATATATTTAAAAGCTACGTCATTGCACTAAATTAAAATTATCATAATATAAAATTGTGGGTCAAAATTAAAAGTACAAAAGTCCACTCTTCTCCTAGGAAGTTATTTTTACAAAAATATATTTAAATCACAACTATCTTGAAATAACCAGAAAAATATAATCAAATACGGATTTTTAAATTACAAAAAACTTTTATTTATGGTTACATTAGTCACACTGGCTACTAAAGCCGTAGTTGGGCTCGTGATTAGTGATTGCTAGATATTGCTCTACTTGTACTTCTTTTCAAGAGTTATGACTAAGTTATCAGCTCACTTTTCTCTGCTACTCCCCCTTTTATAAGTGAAAATGGGGGTCTTTATTTTTCCTTTCTAAATCGGGCCTATTTAAATGTCTTAATTACCCCAAAACTGAATAATCATAAACACATTGAATTCCTTTTGTTGAGTAGCTCAATTTATCTATAAAGAGGGCAAATGTTGAAATTGTTTAGCCTTCTAATTAATGGATCAAACCCTTGCTTATACTTAAAGTGTATATGAGCTTTTTTGCATAAATTTATACCAAATTTTTATGTATAAATAGATAAAATTTTCTGATACTTTATGTAATTTTTCATATTTAATTTCGGCGCCAACTTCAATTGAGGAAATAATATTATTGTTAATACTCAAATCCACAGTTTTTAAAATTTGTCATTTTGTATTATTATTAAATAATTTTAGTTTTTAAAATTTTGTCTTTATATCTATCGATCTATCTATCTATCTATCTATCTATCTATATATAACAGTGGTTCGATTTTAAAATTTATGTATTTCACTTTCTGCATAAGCCCAAAGATATTGATAGCATTGAATAAGCCATAGATAATTCTTTATTTGCATACATTATATATTCGCGAACAAAAAGCTATTTGACAACCCTAATGATATGCTAGCTTATGTTAATTAAAACTGATCAACTTCTATTAATATTTTATATATATTTGGATTTTCATTTTCTTATATAAAATAAAAAATGAAACTTGCTTTATAACTTTTCATATATATATATATATATATATAAAACCTTATCTTAACTAAATATATAGGATGAGCAATAAACCAATAACCTACAATTTAATGCATGCATGGAAACGAATATAAAAGCTTGAACATAACTGTGCAAAATAGTATATCTCATATAAAAAGAAATGGCAATAAACTTGAAAATAGCTCAATAATAAATATATAATAATAATAAGACAGTGGCTAAGAAAGCATTAACTATTATTTCATACTAATAAGACAGTGGCTAACAAAATTTATTTTTGGAAATGCAATATATATATATATATATATATATATATATATATATATATATATATATATATATATATATATATATATATATATTAAAAAGGAGCTCTCAATGTTCTAACTTTGTTAATACTAAGTAGGAGATACAAAACTAAAAGGGGACTCAAATAAAAGGAGAAAACACCACCTAACCCACAACAAACTCCTCAAGGATCCTAACTAAAATTGCGTAACTTGAGGAATATATGTCATATATTTTAAGCAAAGACTATAAAATCCAAGGTTGCATAAAAGAGGCCACCACAGCTGCAGACAAAGAAGATGGAACCAAGAGCAAAATGCTGGGGACATCCAAAGTCGATGGGAGAACAATGATCACCTGGAAACGGGGGAACTCACTTATTCAAAGAATTAAGAACTTTAGCTCACTGGATGCTAAGGTTGAAAACCCCGGGCCATGGGAATGAAGACTGCCCGGCAAGCTAATGGGCGTTTGTTTACCCTCTCGAAATTGGAAGAAATCCGGGTGTGAGGGGTCCCGAAAGCAAGAATAAGTTCCATCCGCATTTGTGGTGCCACCGAAGCCGATGGGAAAAATGCAATGTTCTTAATCAGCCTTATGAGTCCACTCAATCCAGGTATTTTCTCAACCAAGCACCGAGCAGTCAAGAGCCCAAAGCACGCAATCAATCTGCATTCAAATGCATCTTTCGCGTAGATCAAAAGGAAATAAAGCATAATTACCCAGATGGTTCCCGAAGATGCCCCACCCTGTACCATCATCGGAGAAACTTCATCGTGTTTATCTTGATAAATTGGAAGGGGAGCTTCACCGAGCGCTTTCACTCCGAAAAGAGAAATAGGGGCAGAGGGAATAAGTGGGGAGGCTGGCGAAGAATTTGTGGAAACCCCTTATGAATAATGAGTTTGCTAATGCAGGACTTGACCCCGATACCGAAGGGGCAAAGCAGAAGGTGTCTTCGAATTGCCCGGTTCCCCGGACATCCAAATGAACCGCATGGCATGAAGAATGCATTAGCTCGGGATTTCCCCTCACACCAATGGAGATGATGGAAAACCTCCCAATGAAGGTGACTCAAGTATTAAGATATCCGGGATCGTAATTCTCGCTGACCGCTGGAGAAATTACACCGGAATAGCTGCTGAATAACATTCTTCATGCTTATTGACAAAGAACACATATAGAAGGACCTCTCAAGCCTTTTAACTTTAGGATATCATCAAGTGGGAATAATGTCAGAAGAGCACGCCAAAGAAGGAAAGACATGGAAGGAGAGGTGTTTACTCCATAACGCTTCCCCATTCACACAAGAGTTGATCGATAAGAGGAGCCGAGAGGTATTTAACAGCCAATTGAGACCCCGAGAGATGTTGTCGTGTTTCCCGCATGACAGAATGGGCCAACTCGTCGTGCCGAATGATCTTGCAAGATAGTTTCGAGGTGTGGATGGACCGTGTACCGATCCCAACAACGCCAGTCGCTGTGTGAGGGCCGTTGTTACCCTCAGTGGATTAACCATTCTTCGGGGTACCCACTGCTCAGCCGAAATCGATCTCCCGTATCCCATAAGAATTTAGTTTTCCGCTTCTGTCTAGTTTTCGCATTTTGACCTGCATCTTGGAATCCCCCTAACTTCCCAACGGTATGGAAGGGGTGGGTGTGTTTCCGTGGCCACGCTTTCGTAAATTTAGCTTACAAGGAGGTCTCACTTAAAATGGATCCAAAGCTTGAGGAAGTTGACATGTCACAGGTGAGAAGACTCCCTAAAGGCAAGCCCCTGTACAGAAGGGGGTTTGTGCGCTTTAATCCAGTAGAAGTCCAATGAAGTCATTGCCTGTCCTGTACCAAAAGAAATCTATCGATGTTCTTTCCTGGCACCGAGTACTCTTCTTCAAAGGAGCGCTGAAGTAGGTAAGAAGGGAAAGAGGTTAGAATGCTTTTCGGAGGGGTGATTCGCCACCATTAAGGGTGAAGAATTTATTTTGTATAGTTTAGCCGAGTGCGTTTAAAAGTGGCCGCCATGTGTAGTTGCTCTGCCGAATTTTAAATTTAATTTAAATATGTATATAATTTAGAAAGTGTATTTGATTAAACACCTAAATCAAAGGATTAAGAGAAATTCTAAACCGATCTCACATCCCGAATAGTTGATATAAATGATGCCATCATTAAACCTGTATCTATCCCGAAGAATACACACTCTTCGATAATGAAGTTCGATTAAATAAACTAAGTAGTGTTCGTGACATCCGTTTGTCCGCGAACCAATTTTATAAGCCGACACCCCCGTTTAATACGAAAACATTAAACAAAGGTTTATATTACCCCGGGTTTTAAAATTTCTATAAGGGCAAGCCTCTATATTTAATTACATCTTGGCGACGGAATCACCGAAGAAAACTCTCGAGAGACCCGAATTTCAATTCTAAGAATTAAAGTTTAAGTTTTCAAAGAATTGAATTTTGAATCTCAATAGGAATGGATCAAGTTTGGAAATATTTTATTTCGAATTCAAAGGAAGAAAAGTAGGAGAAATTACGGATTCAAGTGAACTTCGATAATCTCCCCGACTATCCTATTGCTCGGCTTGATTTCAGGAAAGTCCTAAATGTTTATTTAATAAGTTAATCTTGCCAATTTTAATTAATTAGGTATTATATTTCATATGATAGAACCATACAAATAGCCCGGAAGATATGAGGGTTTAGGGCCTGTATTCGACGACTACCTCGGAATCCTAAGACCGGCTAGGGCTTAATTGCAATGCAAATGCCTAACGAAGAGCCGAGGATTTATGTTGCACCAGCAAACTACCCCGAAGTCTCATGGCTTTGTTGTTTAATTCTCAGAAAGTTTTGTCAAGTAGGTTCAAGTTTTCACGACGACGATTTATCAGTTACCCACCATGCTCCGAGCTCCTTGTTGTCACAGAGGTTTTGTTTTGAAATGGCAAATTGGGGATTTGTGGTGCGGCTCGTTTAGAAAGCCCTGGCCTAAGTGTTTTTTTGTGTTTAATTAAAACACCTTAAAAGTTTATTTTATACGAACACCTGCTAAGATCCCACGTTCCATCCTTCCTAAGATTATTATTTTTATCTGATTCACTTAGTCCGTATGAATTCATAAACCCAACCGAATGAGTTCCACACTTCATTTAGACCGCGGAAATCCTGCGCAACACGTAGGTTACATCATCCGAGGTATTCCCGATCATCCAACAGACGTTTTTAATTCAGCTTGTAATCGTAGTTTTGTGTTCTTGTTTGTGATTAAATTTCGAGTTGTCTTATATTTTCAAATGTCATGAGCGAATTTTATCTTGTAGTGTCTTAATTTAGTTATGGGTTTCCGCCGGTTTTTTTCCTAAAGGTGGTGGTTTTCATGCAACCGTTTATCATGCAAGAAAAATAAGTGCGATGCGATTAAATACCCATCGAAAGCAAATCACAATGTAATAAAAGCGTACTTAGGGTCTTCCCGTCATCCCAAGTCGCACTTAAAACACAAATAGAATATTTAAGCAAGTTCAGTAAAGCTAAGGTAAGCGGTTATGGTTTTCTACCAAATTCCTAATCCTATAGCTAGTCATTTCCTATGACGTCTAAGTCTTTGTGTTTCTGTTCTAAGACGATTTTCTTCATCAAAGAACAATTAAGCTCAATTGTTTATGAATATCCTATCATATCATAGTTGCCAGTTAAGAATCTTAAACATCTTTTCAATATTTCTAGGATTGTTTTAAGTCCAAATGAATTTAATTATGTAAATGAATCGATCGTCCGAGGTTTTCAGCAAGCTTTGCTAACTTTGTCACGTCGAACTAGATATTCGAATGTCCTTATAAGTGAAGTAACATTTCATTTAATATTCTGCTTAGGAGTTATGATAACCAAAGCTTAGAGGGTAAATTGGTGTTCAAAATGGTTTGTGATTTAGCTTAATTTCAATCAAGGGTTTAAATTCGAATAACAGTTTCCGGCTATTTGTGCTCATTTCTTTATGTTCAGTGATGTTATTTAATTCAACTTAATTTAATTTAATTTAATTTAATTTAATTTAATTTAATTTAATTTAATTCAATTTAGTTTGATTTGATGTTACATTGAATTAATTTGATTTAATTTAATTAATTTTTTTTATTTAATTTGATTTAATTTAATTTAATTTAATTTAATTTATTTAATTTAATTTAATTTTTAATCTAATTTAATTTTTTAATTTTATTTAATTTAATTTAATTTAATTTTTTAATTTAATTTAATTTTTAATTTAATTTTTAATTTGATTTAATTTGATTTAATTTAATTTTTAATTTAATTTAATTTTATTTATTTTAATTTTAATTAAAATTTTAAAAGAGTTCAATAATTTAATTTTTAGCTTAATGATTAAATCTTTTAATATTTTAAATTTGAATTATCATTTTAATTTAATTGAACACTAATTAAAACGATTAATTTAGGGATATTTTAAATTAAAGAATAAATCTTCCTAGCCAATATCCCTATTTTTCCAATTTTATTATTCTTCCAAATTTAAATCAATATTTAATTAAAGTTTAATCATTTTACATCGCTTAATGGGTTTCTACCCTTCAATTATTAAATTTCAATCATCCAAATCAGATTAGATCAAATATTTTACTTGTTAATTTTATTAAACTCTAAAGTTTTAATTAAGGATTAAAGAAAAATTAATTACCACTTTACCCTTTGCTTAATAATTGCATAACTCATTAAATTGAACTCAAATGAACTTGAAATTTTTATGTGACTTCACTCATATGTCAATAAAGACATTAGAGGAGAAAATGTGATTTTTCTGTATTTAATTTATTTATATAATTATTTTTGCAGAAAATAGAGATTTCAAAGGAAAATTTAATATTATTCAAGGGAAAGTTTCTGTCCTTAAGAAAATTATGGGACATTCCTAATGACCAAAGGACCACTTGGACCAATTTTTGTGATTTTTTGAATTATATTATTTTTATTATAAATATTTTAAGTTCTGAGTGTTAATTAATTTAAAAATAAAATAAATGTTGAAAAAATGAATTTTATGTTTTTCAAAAATCTCTCTGATATCAAGGAAATCAGAGAAGCTAAATTTGCAATTTTCTGATTTTTCTTATGATTTATTATAATTATTTTAAGGAAAATGCTAAAAAATACATTTTTAATTTTAAAAATTACCTCAGCTTTAAAAATTAATATCTCACCAAATAGGCCTAAGAAAAATATGGGTTTGTTCCTAAGGATTAAAATTCAAAATGTGACATTTTGCTAATTTTATATTTTAAGTATTTTTATTATTTTTAATTATTAAAAATATTAAAATAATATTAAAAAATCAACTTTTTTTAGAAAATTGTAATTTAATTTTCTGAATTCCCCTGATATCAGAGAGGTTCCAAAACCAATTTGGTGAATTTTTGAAAGATATTTTTAAAGTTACAATTTTAAAGTTTAAAATGACTAAATTGCTTAATCAACCTAATTAATGCGCTAACTGTGTTCAATCGAATTTTCAAATTTTTACAAGGGTTTCTTCTGACTCTAAAGGTCAATGGAGGAGTTAAGATTTGAAGTAATTTGATGTATGGTTAGCTCTAATTAATTAGAGATCTATTTCGAGTGTTTAAGCCAATTGTGGTCGCCTAAAATGAACTAACTCAAAACCTATTTTTCCTGCGCTTCTCTCAAGGCAATAACATTACCAAATTTTCCTTAATTTATTTCACAACATGCTATTTATTGAATTAAAATACTCCAAACAAGACATGAATTTGAAAATCAATAACTCTTCATAGGATGACTCGACTTTGAAAATCTGTGGAATGTTCTCAAATTCGTAGGCTTCAAAAGCCCTATATTCTGCCATGGCTAATCAGATACGCAATGGTAATTAAACGGGGAGGCAAGAGAGTAACAATTATAAAAAATAAAAATACTTTATAAAATTAAATACATTTCTTTTCCACATTATTCTCCTCCTCGTTCACCGAGCAAGAGGGTATTTTTATTTTATTTTTCCGATTTTCCTACACAAAGTTATGAATTTTTAAAGTTTCGATATTTAATAAATACATTAAATACCCTATTTATTCATTTATCCACGCGCGCCAAATAAATACTCCAGCCTGGCTGTGGTGGCTGCTCGCGCTGCGATTGGCGCCGCCATCCGAGTCACTCGTCCCGGACCCGCTGGCCACGTATCATTCCCCGGTCCGCGCATCCGAACCGTCCGCTCGATACACGCGCGATCCAATCCGCTCCTCGGGTCATCGTCTACGATCGGGTAAGCATCCGCGACCGTCCACACTCTAACCCCAAGAACTCACTCGATTCTCACGATTTTCGTGTTCTTATGTTTGCGATTCGTCTCAAGAGACGAACACATCCATACTGTGAACATGCATTGAAATTTATTCAAATGAAATGGAGAATCTTTGTAAGCTCGGGAAGAAGAATGAGTTCATACTCGTCGCAGAAGTGAAGCTCGATCCGAGAGTCAGTGTTGCACCTTCGATCGGATCCTGAAGAAGCTCCGCATGAAGTCTCCCGGGTCCGGTGAATTGTCTAGGTTGGACTTCGAATTACGCCCGATCACAAAGCTTCGAGGCCGGAGCAACCGGGGTGGCCCCGGAGATGGGCTGGGAAACTTCTCCTCGGGGTCCAAGCATGTGTAGGACCAACTGTTCCGTGATCGTCTACCGCGAAGAAGTGTCCCGGTTTTTTAAGTTAGGCTCGAGCTCAAAATTGAGCTCACCGGAGGGAATTGGGGCTGAATTCGCTGGGATCAAGTGCTCTATGCGTGGAGTGATCCTGGAGGATTTTGCGTAGCTTCCTTAAGGTTAGGTTCGGAAGCACTCTCTGCCGAGAGGGTGAGGGGTTTGGGGCCAGCATGGTCATGAGGCTCTCCTGTGGGGGTGTCGAGGGCCGGGATCACGCTCCTGGCATGTGAAGAACAGCCACAATGGCCATCGGATGGGGCACAACAGGAGAATTTGGAAGTCGGCTCACATGTGAGCTCTCACCATGGTGTTTTCCTACGACCGGTGGCCGGGGCTTGCGTGCGGGTCACTCCTCGTGGTCGTGGCCGGGCCGGGTGTTTGTGCGCTAATTGCAATGCCAAGGTAAAGGCTTTGATCCAAAGTAGACGAAGTATGGTTGTTTGTCTAAATGGGTCAACCCACCCATTTGGGCTTGGTGCACTTTCCAAGGTGGCTTTGGTGCCGTGGGGGATCAAAGGATCACTGTCTTGGCATGGAGAAGTCTCCATCCAAATATATTCGGATTAAATTTAGGTTTAAAGAATCATGATTAAGGCTAATGAGCTTTAGGGATTAAGGAAAGGGTCCCTCCTTCCTACCCAATATGGTATGGTGGAGTGTCCAAGGCTCTCATGGCTCTACATGTGGCTCATGCATGGCTTCATGGCTCACCTTGTCGTGTGGAAAGTTTCTGTCAATTTCATGAAATGGATTATAGGAATTTTGGTAATTTACGGAAATTTGTGTGGAACTTGATTTGGAATGATTTGATGATGAATTTAGGACTTAGGTATTGAGTTTAATTGAAAGTATGATGAGGGAAATGTCATATGGGCTTTAGGATGATTTTGGCTGTTAATTTCAAGGAAATGGGCTTTTTGTGAAGGCTTATGGGAAGTGGGCTTTTAAGTTTAAGAATGTGTTCATAGATGAGAATTTTTTTGTAAAATTTTGGGCCAAATAATTGTTGGTTTTGGTTTAGTGGATGCTTCATGAGTGGTTTGAAACAAATTCGAGGTGATTTGGGCTCAATCAATGATAATAGCTCTTTTTTGCAAAGAGGCTAAGGTGGGCCAAAATGGGCTACCATGGGCCAAAGTTGGGCTAGAGTTGAAATTGATGTAAAATTAATGTTGGGAAATGTTTATGGGAGTGTTTCAAAGAGGTTTTGGCTTTGGTTAGGTTTTGATTGGATTGGGCTCATTTGGGCTAGGTTTAGTTTAGGTCAAAATTGGGCTTTTTGATTTTTGGGTTGAATTTGGAGGGGTTTGGGTTCAAATTTTGGGCAACTGTTAGTTTTTTGTTTATGGGGATGTTAAGGAAGATTTAGAAAAGATTCGGGGGTTAATTGGAGTTGAATTGGGTGAGCTCGAAGAAGTTCGTCATAGTCCAAATTGGGCTTTAAGGCCAAAAGTGAAATTGATCCCAAATGCCAATCAAATCGTCTGGATTTGGTCTAGGATTGGTGTTGGGGATGCTGAATTGAAGTTTAGAATTGAATTGACCAGAATTTAGGTCAATTGGGTAGGTTAGGTTTGACATTGGGTTTACTTTCAAGTTAAAATGGGTCAAATTGGGGATTTTGATAAAAGTGGGTAAATTGACAAAATTGGCCCATGGTAGTTTAACAAAATGAAATTAGAATATTTGGGATTTTTGAAATTTTCTGGGAATTTTCTGAATTTTTGGATTTTTTTGCCAAGAGGGGTATTTTTGGGTATTTGAGGGTATTGGGAGGTATTTTGGAATTTTATATTTTTTATTATGGATGATCAGTTTGAGTGATGTGGAAATGCTCGGGAATGATTTTTGAGAATTTTTGTGATTTGGAAATTTTTGAAATTCTCGCTATTCGTGTTTTGCAGTCATAAAAATAGGGTCCTTGGGTCAAAAATTAAAAATCGAAATCAAGACATATGAATGTAAAGGGAATAAAATCATTTTGGTTGAGCCATGAAGCCACATCAAACCCATATGAGCCATGAAGTGACTCATTCGAGGCATTCACTATGTCGTTCCTAACCCTCTTGGCCCAAGGGCTTAGGGTTAAGGACTAATTCATGAATCATCTACATGAGTCGTGGAGGTCAAGTTCTGGCATGGGTGTGTTTTAGGAGTGCTTGGAAGTGTAGTGTATGAGTGTAGTGTGTGTAAGTCAGCCTCATCGACCAGCACTCGGCAAATTCTATGCCAAAGAGTCCTATAAAATGAACTCACGAAAACTTCCACACTACTTCAACCCTCTGTGTGATTAGGGGTCTACAAATAAGTTTTGTGGAGTTTGCAGGGAGTTAAGAAGTGGTTTAAAATTCTAGATGGTGGATCCCAATTCTAGTCCTCTAAGATAGTCAAAGGAAAGTTTCCAAGGCTGGGATCCTAAGTACTAAAGAGAAGAAGAGAAGACTCTATCAAAACGAGGTCATGTAATTAGACCGCAATTAAGTCGGGTTTTTATTCTGCTCGTACATTCATCAAATTGGATTTGTTTTGTCCTACCTACGTAAGACAGTACCTGCATTTAATTTGAGTTAAGCTGTAGAATCCAAAGGAGCTCGTTGATCCAATGTCCGATGTGGGCAGAGTATGCTTAGAGAATATCAATGGGACATTTCCTCTGTTTAAGACCATATCACTGGGTTGTCGTAAGTTCCAAGCACCACTTAATCTTTTTGACGCATTTTTATGGGCAACATAGAAGCATAATATCATCCGCATACATTAAATGAGAGATGTTAATGTTAGATCTATGAAGGTACTGGAAAAGTTGTGTGAGGAAGGAGTTCTCTATCCACCAATCTTGAAAAGTAGTCTAAATACAGGATGAAGATGGTGGGGGATAGAGGGTCTCCCTGTTGAAGGCCCCTAGTAGCTTTGAAACTCCCCCATGCTTGACCATTAATTAGGATGGAGTGCTCATTTGTTTCCAACCATCTCCTTATGAGATTGCCGAAATGGTTATTGAATCCCCTTGCAGCAAGGACATCCATGATAAAATCCCAACTAATGGTATCATAAGCCTTTTGGATGTCTAGTTTGCGGATGAGATTACCCCCCTTTGGCTCTTGTCAAGATCAGGAGAAGTTCCTGTGCCGGAAGGACATTGTCACTAATAGATCTCCCCTTGACAAAGGCAGACTGGTTTGGCCTGATTAACTTATCCAGTGGGGTTGTAATCTGCCCACAATTATCTTACTAATGGTCTTACTAATCACTGTTGTCAAACAAATAGGCCTGTAGTGGTTCCAGTTCTGAGTAGTGGAGGCTTTAGGTACTAGCACATAATTTGAAGCACTAAAGTAGCTGGGGAGGGGATGACCCATGAAGAAACTTTGAATGGCAGCCACCACATCATTCGAATCCAGTCCCGGGACTTCTTGTAGAAGTCAGCGAGTGTAGCCATCGTGCCCCAGCTGTCTTAGAGCTATCCACAGAGTTAAGAGCATTCCAGATTTCCTTGGCTGATGGAGTGCTAGCCAGATCCAGGTTGGAAGTGAAATCAAACTCAGCAAGGAAGAGGGATTTATCAATGGCAGACCTGAGACCAGGCTTATGGGTAAGGAGCTGCTTAAAGTAAAGAACAGCATCAGCTGCAATGTCAGGGAGATTAGATAGCAGACGACCATCTTCAGATTTAATACTGTGAATGTTATTGCATTTCCTTCTGTAATTAATTTGTGCCTGATAAAATTTAGAGTTTCTATCTCCATCAACAAAATGGGCAAGAGAAGCTTTTTGTTTCAGCACAGCTTCCTGATTAGCAATGGCAACCATAAGTTTATCTTGGGCATCAAACAGTTGGTTTTCAGTAGCAAGACCAGCCTGAAATTGGGTTTCCAAATGAGTAAGAGCAGTTTCTGCATAATAAACAGCCTGGTGAAAGTCACCTAAGAAGTTCCAATTCCAGTGTCTAAGGGCCTTGCTGAGTTTAATCTGGAGATGGCTGAGCTTGATGAGAGGATTAGAGTGAGTAATATTACACCAATGCTTCTGGACAATGCTATTGAAATCAGCTTAGGATGACCAAACATTCAGAAATCTGAAAGGAGGAGGGGATCTGGTTTGGTTTGGAGAGGTAATGGTGATCAAAAGGGGTCTATGATCAGATTCAGCAAAGCTTAGGTGGGTGACATAGGTAAGGAGCCAGGTGGATAGCCATAGGTGATTCACAAGAATTCTGTCTAATCTCTCCCATATAGTTCCTCTTCTCCAAGTGTACTTAGGACCACTATAGCCTAATGTCAAAAAGATTGGCATCTTGTATATTTTCAAGGAAGTTAGACATCTTTGTCACATTTGGGGCCCTTCCACCTAATTTTTCCCCGGAGAGCCAATGGTGTTAAAATCTCCCCCCACTAGCCAGGGGAGGTTAAGATTAGAGCCAATGTTAGTGAGCTGATCCCACAAAGCAGATTACGTCACTATTTCGCAACCCTGCATAGACAAAAGTGATATAACCTTGATTGCCATTAATTTGGAAGGAGGAGTGGAGGAATTGTTGGTGATCAAGAAGATTAGACCAAGTAATTTCCTTTCTACAGAAGACCCAAATTTTGTTGCTACAGTTGGTAAAATGGTTAAAACCATGGAATTTAGTGAGGAGTTTGTAAGGGTGCTTATGCACCATAGGCTCAAAAATGGCAAAGCACCATAACTTATGTTTCTTAATAAGGTGTAAAATTCTTTTTAGGGACAAAGGATTAACCATGCCCCTAATGTTCCGAGCAAAGCATGTTAATCATTGAGGTGGGGGAGGGAGTTGGATGTCTGAGATCTAGTTCTGGATCTAGATCTTCTCTTTGTAGAGCCTGCCATTTCCCCCTCTGATAAAGAGGATCGCAATTTCTGTACTTCAGTGCTTATCTTCTTTTTCTTCTTTGAAATTTGGGTTTCCCATTCGCATTCCATAGCAATCTGCATATTTTTCATAACATTGGGGGGGGGGCACAGGAGAGGGATTAGATGGTTGAATAGGTGTCACAAGCCTGATTTCCTCTACTTCTCTTCTGCACCAGTCACCAGGGGACCCAGGGGAGCTGCCAAGTGACTGATCCAACAACTGTGGGTGGGCTGACTGAAAAGGTGGGCAAACAGCTGGAGGGACAATGTTCTCTCCCATAGCCAAAGGAACAGCCAGGGAGACTCCCATATCTTGCTCTTCTGGAGGTGCCACAGATTGAGTGTTAACATTAGCAGTATCTACTGGAGGATAGGGAGTTCTACTAGGCAAGTTAGCTGTTCTTCTATGAGGGGGGTGAAGCCTATAGCATTTTTCATTTGTGTGACCAAACATTTTGCAGTGAGAGCAGAAATGAGGCTTTTGCTGCATGATAATTTCCTGCCAGTGCCCTTCACTAACAGATCCAATCCAAATTCTTTTAATCTCTGGTAGAGAGATATCCCTTTCTACTTGAATTCTAGCAGATTCTGGCTTTGCCTTGTTGATGGTTTCAGCATCCAATCTTAGAGGTGTACCTAGGGATCTCCCAATTTGAAATAAAGCTGTTTGGTTAAAGTATCTATATGGAAGGTTGGGGAGTTTGAACCAAATAGGCACTATGGGAGGATCTTTGCTAGGATCAAAATCTGGGGTCCACTTAATTATCTTCATTTCAACTCCAACAATACTGACAACTTGTTTTGCAAATAACAAAGCATAGTCTTCCTCATTGGAGAAGTTAATGAGCAAATGTACGCCATCTAGAAGACCAATCTTCCAGCTGCCTTTAAAGGTAAGAGATTCAAAATATTTCCTCACTAACTCCATTTTAGGGTGACCCAACACAAACTTCCCAATGAGGGTGAGTTTGACTTCCTCATCCAGAGCTTCCAATTCCTTGTCGGAAAAATGACAGCTGGGCGACCATCCTCGACTTCAAGGGGTCCGAAGAAGGGCAGAAGCTTTACCGGCAGACGGCATCATGGAGCAATTGAGGGAAGAAGAGCTTAGAGGGGTCAGAAATAGAGGGGGCATTCCCCACCACACCAGCATAAGTAACTTTAGCCCAAGAAATATTAGTATCTAAATCAATGGGATAGGCCATGAAGTAGGAAAGAGAGGCTGACCCCCAGAGGGCAGCACACTAGAAAAAACACTCAAAGGTGGAGACAGAAAGATCAGATCGAAGTCAAAGCCAGGAGCAACTGATGAAACAGCTTGAGAGGGGGCAATGGAATAGTAGCAATTTTAAAAAAGAGTCTGCCCGGGAAATGCCAGAGTTGCAGCAGGGCCACCAAAAACAAAACCAAAGCCAAAGGAGAGATTCCCCCCACCTTACCACCCACCAGAGAAGAAACCAGGGAGACCGCCGCCGACAGGGTCATGGTCGGAACCCTAGCAGAGCTCTTCCTCCTATAGCCGCCATTTATATATATATATATATATATATATATATATATATATATATATATATATATATATATCTCTCTATATATATATATATATATATATATATATATATATATATATATATATATATATATACATATATATATATATATACATATATATATATATGTATATAATATATATATATATATATATACACATATATATATATACAATATTAAAGATTTGCTCGCCCATTCCTTCTCGCTCCCTGCTCTGTCTGTGTCTCCTTTATTTTCATATCTAGCCTCCCATTCTCTCTTTCCTCTCTCCGGCACTTTCTCATTTTCCTTTTATCCAGCTCTCCCACTCTTTATCTCTCTCGACTCTCTTTATCCCACTTCATTGTTCTCTCTACTCATTATCTTTTCTATCTCACTCTCGTTCTGTTCGCTTCTCTTATACATCCTCTTATCTCTGTCTCTGCGTTCTCTTATGCATCTTCTTATTCGGCTTTATCCCTTCATTTATCTACGCTCTTTCTATCTCCACCTTCATCCATTGTACATATATCCCTCTCAGTTAAACTCTTTCTCACCTCTCTCTCTCTATTACTCTCTCTTTGTCTCTACCATTTATGTACATACTTTCTATCTCGCCTTCTCTCTTTTGTCCCCCTCTTTCCTTCTATCTTTTATATCTCCCTCTCTCGCTCCTTCTCACCTCTCCACATGCCCCCTCTTTGCTCTCCTTTTTTCTTTTTCTCTCTACCACCATTCCATTCTTTGCTCTCTCGCATGCATCCTCGCTTTATGTAATAACCACTGCCATTACCCTCTCTCCCCCTTACTTACCTCCCTCATTCTCTCTCTCTCTCTCTCTCTCTCTCTTCGGTTATATATACATATCCCTTTCTCTCAATTTTATCTCTCCTTCTCTCTCTCTCCTTTTATCTCTCTCTCTCTCATTTGTCTCACTTTCTCTCTCTCGATCTTTTAGTCTCTTTCTCTTGCGTATTTCTCGCTTCTCTCACATTCTTTTGTTCTCTCTTCTCTCTCATTATTTCTCTCCTTTCTTTCTCTTCTCTCTTGCTCTCTCTCTTCGTCTCTTACTTTCTCACATCTTATCTTCTTTATCCCTCTCCGGCCCTCTCTCTTTTACTTTATACACCTCCGTCCCTCACTCCTTGCCTCCCTCCTCCGCTCCTTCCTCTTTTCTCTCGTTCCTTTTGTCTCCCCTTCATTTCTCTCTTATTCTCTATCCTTACTCTTTCTTCTTGCTCTCCTGCGAAGATCGAGGTGGGAGGAGGGAAGGAGAGTTGGAGATGACGCGGGGGATAAAGGCGAGTGAGAGAAAAAAATAGAGAGGAAGAAGAGGGAGGTAGAGAGAGATGAGAAAGAAGAAGAGCGACCCGAATATGCGGACAGGGCCGGGAAAATAGGAATGAGTTAGAGAGAGAATGATGGAAAGTGAGTGTGAAACGAAAAGAAATTAGAAAACGATCGATAAAATAGTAAGTAGAGAGCGATAGAGAAGAGTTCGATAAAGGATCGAGAGTGGGGAGGGAGAGAGACGTGAGTGTAACATAGAGCGAGAGAGGAAAGAAAGAAAGAAAGAGAAAGATAAAGATAAGGATAGAAAGTGGGAGAAGAGGAGAGAGGAGATAAAGATGGAGAGAAAGAGGGATGCTCGAACATAAAAGAGAGTATGAGAGATAGGGCGAGTGTGTGAGTGGGGAGCGTGGGATTGAGAGCGAAGAGAAAAGCTGAGCGTGTGATAGGGATAAAGCAGAGTGAAGTAATTGAAGATTGAGAAACCAAGAGAAAAGAGAGGGAGAGGATGGAGGTAGACGAGAAAAAAGAAAGAAAGAGATGGAGAGGAAGAGTAGGAGGAAGGAAGAGAGAGTGGGAGAGGGAGATAGAGATAAGTGAGAGACGAAGAAAGAGGAGTAGAAGAAAGTGAGGTAGACAGATGCAAGTGACTGTGAAGAAGTAAGAAAGATGCGAAAGAGAAGGGAGAATGGGAGAGAGACATAAAGAGAAAAACAAAGGATAGAGAGAGATAGAATGGCGGGAGAAAGAAGGGAAGCCGAGATGGAGGTGTGAGGGAGAGAGAGTGAGAAAGAAAGTAAGAGATAGAGATAAGAGAGTAGGAGAGAGCGAGAGAAAGCAAGCGAAGAGAAGAGATTATGGGTGAGAAAGTGTTGGAATAGTAAGAGAGTGTGTAAGAGAAAGGGAGAAAGAGAGGGAGCAAATATAGTGCGAGTGAGAGAGGAAGGAGAGAGGGAAAGATGGAAGAGAGATAAAGTGAGTAAGAGAGGGTAAATGAGAGAGGGAGTGAGACGAATAGTGAGAGAAGTAAAGAGAGAGGGAGGAAAAGAGAAGTGAGAGAAAGGAGAGACATAAGCATGGAAATTTGGAGCGAGAGATAAAGAGAGAGCAAAAGAGAAGTAGAGAGAAAGAGAGAGAGAAGCCTTTGTAGAACGAAAGAGAGAAGGGTGTGAGAAAGAGATTGAAATAAAGAGAGAGATAAGAGAGAGTTGAAGAGAGTGAGTGAGAGATATAGGATGTCACAGATAGAAATAGAGAGAGAAAGAGTGAGGGGTTGAGGGAGTGAAAAGAATGTGAGAAATAGATTGGAAGAAATATAGGGAGTAAGAGAGATAAGATGAGGCTGAGATATATGCGTATTGAAGTAGAGATAGATAGAGTGAGGGTGAGGCAGCTAGACTTAGAGATGAGAGGAGAAAGTGGAGAGAAAAGGTAAAGTGTGATTCTGGAAATGGAGGAGAAAGATGGGGAGAGAGTAAATGAGAGAGAGAAATGAAAGAGAAAGAACGAGTGAGAGAAAGAGAGAATGCATAAGGGACGAATGTAGGAAAGGAGAGATTGAGGGAAGGAGGAAAGGAGGGTAAGAGAGAGAGTGTGTGTGTGCGTGTGATGGAGAAAAAAGTGTGAGAGAGACATAGAGAGTGGGAAACGTGAGAGAGAGAAAGAGATGAGCTACATGGTGAAAGCGAGATGGAGGTCGCGAGAGTGAGGGGGAGAGAAAATAAGAGAAAGAAAGAGTGAAAGAGAGAGCGTAGATAGAGAGAGCTGATAGATTTAAAGAGAGAGAGAGATATAATAAAGAGAAATAGAGAGCGAAAATAGAAGTGTATAGAAGAAGTACATGTAAAGTGAGTAGTGTGAGAAAGATCTTGAAAGGAAGAGAGGGTAGGGAGAATGAGAGAGATGAAGAGACATATAGAGAGGTGAGAGAGAGATATATAAGCTAGAAAGAGGTTGAAAAGATAGAAACGAGAGAGAAGAGGAGAGACAATGTGAGGCGAGAGAGGATGGATTCGAAAGAGAAGGTGAGATAGGGGGAGTGATGGGAAGAGAAAATGAAAGAGAGCGAGAGAGGGCGAGAGTAGAGAAAGTGAGAGAAATACATAAGTGAGAGAGGTAGGAATGGATATAGTAGTGAAGGAGGGAAGGAGGGTAAGAGAGAGAGGGGGATAGTAAGAATGAGAGTGAGATAGAGCGGGGAAAGTGAGAGAAGAGCATGAAAAAAGAGAGAAAGGAGTGAGAGAGAGTACGAAAGAGAAAGAGCTCCATGAGAGAGAGAGATGGAGGGCAGAGTGAGAAGGAGGTATAGAGAGAGAAAGGAAAGAAAAAATGAGAGAGAGTGTGAAAAAACAATAGATTAAGATAGAGCAAGAGAGAGTGAGGGGGAGAGTGGGGAAGGAGAGATGGGATAAGCATGGAAAGATGGAGCGAGAGATACGAGTGAGAGAAAGAAGTAGAGAGAGAATGAAAGAACGTAGAAAATTAGAGAAGGGTGTGAGAAAGTGATTGAAATAAAGAGAGAAGAGAGACGAGATGAGCGAGAGAGAGTTGCAGGTGAGAGAAAGGGAGCGAGGAAGGAAGCGAAAGATGGAGAGAGGGATGGAAATAGTGAGTGAGAGATATAAGATATGTGAAAGAGAAGACGAAAAGAAAGAGAGAGGGAGAAAGTGTAGAGGGAGGGAGAAGAGTGTGAGAAAGAGCTTGAAAGAAAGAGGAAGTAAGAAAGATAGAAATGATGAGGTAAATAGAAATGTGAGAGAGAGAGAGATAGAAGAGTGAGTGAGGTGCGTAGAAAGAGAGGAGGGAGAGGAGAAGAAGAGATGAGGGAGTGAGTGAAATGAGAGAAAAGAAAGAATAAGAACGAGTGAGAGAAAGAGAGAGAATGCATAAGGGTGAGAGATAAGAAAGGAAAGCGAAGGATGGAGGAAGGAAGGGGTAGGAGAGAGTGTGTGAGAGGGAGGGAGGGAGAATAAGTGTGAGATAGACGTAGAGAGTAGGAAAAAGTGAGAGAGAGTAAGGCTAGAGAGGGAACGATGGGGCCAGTGAGAGAGCGAAAGAAGTCCTCATGACTTTGAGAGAGTGAAGGACACGAGAGAGTGAAGGAGGGAGGAAGAGTGATAGAAGAGTATGAGAAATTGATAGAGAAGTGAGCAGAGAAAAGAAAGGGAAAGAAATAGTAGAGAAAAGTGAACGGTGGGAGAAAGAGAGAACGGAAATATGTGGGGGAGATTAAGAGAGTGAGAGAACAAGTGAGAGAGAAAGAGATAGAGAAGATCAAAGGGACCAAGGTGTAGAATAGTAGAGGTTTATATGTATACATAGAAAGATAGAGAGAAAGTGGGGAGGAGAAGAGAGGAAGGCGAGAGAGGGAGACGAAGTGTGGATGTAGAGAGGAGAGAGTCGGAGAGCGAAAGAAGGGAAAAAGAGGCGAAGATAGAAAGAGATAGAGAGGCAAAAGGAGGAGGCATAGGTATAGAGGAAAAAGATACGAAACATGAGAGAGAGAGAGAGAGAGAGATTGAGGATTGGAGGGAAAGAGAGGGGGGAATAGAGTAAGAGAGTTAGATAGAAAAGAAAGATAGGGTGAGAAAGATATATATAAATAGAAAGAAGTCGAAAAGTTATAGAGAGAGAAAGAGGAGAGATAGGGGCGGGCGAGAGGATAGAAGGAAGTGAGTGAGAAGAGAGAGAATGAAGAGAGAGCGCGTGAAGACGAGATTAGAAATATAAAAGGGAGAAATTACGAATGGATAGAGTGAGTGAAAGAGTGAGAATGAAGAGTAAGAGAGAAAGGGAGAGTTAGAATGAAAAGATATAAAACAAGAAAGTAATATAAAACAAGAAAGAGAGACAAAAAAGTAAAGAAAGTGAGAAAGAAAAGCTCCATGAGTGAGAGAGAGATGGAAGGCGAGAGAGAGGGAGGTATGGAGAGAAGAAGAAAAAGAAAGAGTGAGAGAGAAACGACTCTCTTTCTCTCTTTATCTTCTCTGTCTCGTCTTTTCTCTTCCCTCGCTATTCTTCTCACTATCACTCTTTCTTTCTCTCTACTCTCTCCATCACCGTTTAGAGTCGTCCATCTCTCCTTTCTCGTATGTATCTATTCTCTTTCTCTCCTTCTTTCTCTCTCGCTCTTATATTTCTCTCTCATTCTCTCCACCTCCTTCTCGCTCTCTTTCTTATGCTCTCTCCCTCACCTCCCTCCCTTGTTTCATTTTCCCTTTCTTCCTCCTCTAACTCTCTCATTTCCCGACACTAACTCTCGCGAACCTCCTCCTCCTTTAACTCTACGCCAGAGCTATCTATCTTTCTCTCACTCTTGCCTCTCTCGCTCGGTTTTTCTCTCTTCTCACTCGCTCCTCATCTCCCTCGTCTCTCTTTCTCTCACTATGTTTTATTCTCTTTCTTTTTCTCTCTCATTTTACTACCTACGACATTCTCTCTGTCCTCTTATCACTCTTTCTATTTTCCTCACCCTCGCTTCTCATCTCGCTCTCTCACATAGTATTTCCGCTCCTCTCTTCTCCCTCTTTCTTTCAAACTCTTTCTCGCACTCTTTTCCCTTCCTCTCATTTTCTCTCTCTTTCTCTCTCTCTTTTATTTCTTCATCTCTCTCCCATTAATACTCACTCTCTCGATCTTTCTCGAAATCGTTCTCTCACACTTTCTCTCGAGGTGCTCTTTTATTTCTCTCGCGCTTTTCTATTGCTCTCTCTTACTAAATCCTCACCCTCGTCTCACTCTCATTCTCCTATCCTTTCTCTCACTCTTTTTTTGCCCCCTTCCTCCTTAACTCATTGTCTCCTTCTACCTCTCTCTTTTGTGTAATACCTCTCTCTCTCTCTCTCTCTCTCTTTTTCTCTCACCCCTTGCTTATGTCTCGCTCTCTCCTTTATCTCTTCTCCCCATCTTCTCACTCACTACTCCTCTCACCTTTTCTCTTAAATCTATCCCTCTACAGCCCTTTCTATACGTCACACCTTCTCTCTATCTATCCATCTCTCTCGAACACTTAGTAATTGTCTCTTCGTATCTCTCTCTCCCTTCTCTCCCTTTCCCTCGATACACTTCAATTACTCTTCTCTCACCTCTTATCTCTTCTCTCTTTACTTCTTTTGCTCTCTTTATTTTTGTCACTCTCTCTCCATCCTTGTCTCCCTCTCTTTCCATCCTTGTCTCACCTCTCCCTCTCAATCTCTCTCTTTCTCTCTTACTCTCTTGTCTTTCTCTCTCCCTTTCCTTTTCTTTTCCTTCTCTTCTTTCTCTCATCCTTCTTTATCTAAAACTCTCTTCATTAGTCTTTTTCTCTTGTTCTCCTCCCTCCCTCACTCCACTTTCTCTTCGTCCTCTCTCTCTCTCATGCACGTGCATGGAGCTCTTATTTTTCTCTCTCCACGACCTTTCGTTTCTCTCGCATCTAGTCTCTCGTACTTTCTCCACCACTCTCACTTCAGCCCTCCCCGCCCCCCTCTACAATCTCACTCTCCTGATTCCTGCCCCTCTCTTTCGACCTCCTTTCCTCCTTCCATACTCTCTTATGTTTTCACTCTCTCTCTTTCTTTAAGCCTTGTCTTCCTGCCTCTTGTTTCTCTCTTCGCTCTCTCTTCTCGCTCCGCAACCCTCTCTGCCCGTCTTGGACCTCCATCCCTCCCTCTCGCTTTTCTCCTCGCACTTTCTCTTTTAAATACACTTTAACCTCTCTTATTTATCTCTCGTTCACGCTCTCTACTGTCTCTTCATCATTCTCACATCTTTCTTTCAGCTCTTTCTCATGATCTTCTCTCTCCTACCATTTCTTCTCTCGGCTTATTTTGCACTCTTTATATCTCTCGATCTCTCTTTTCATCTCAACATTTATCTCTCTCTCGGTCTCTCTCTCACCCTCTCTTCCTCTCTTACGACGGCTCTCTCTCTCTCTCATTCAACAACTGTCTTGCTCTCTTTATCTTCTTTCTTTCTCGTCTTTCTCTTCCTTGCTTCTTCTTCTTCTCTCTCTCGCTCTTTCTTTCTCTCACTCTCTCTCTCTCCTTCTCGTTCCTCATATCTCGGCTTCTCTCGCCCAGGATCTCTTCTCTTTCTCTCATTTTGATTTATTTCTCTCTCGTTCTTTCCGCCCTCCCTCTTACTCTCATTCTCCTTCCTCTCTCCCCATCCTCCCTCCCTTGTTTCACCCTTTCTTTATGCCTGCTCTCACTATTCTATCACTCTCATGAATTATCTCTCTTTCTCTCACTCTCGCCCTCTCTCTCACCCTATCTTTTTCGTCTTCCCGCTCGCTCCTCATCTCTCTCTGCCTCTTCATCCGATCCCTCTCACTCTTTCCCTCTCCTCTCACTCCTCTTCTCTCGTTTCTCTTATTATTTGCCTTACTCATTCTTCCCGATCTCTTGGTCTCTCACACTTTCTATAATTGCCTCTTCATATGCTCTTCTCTCTCTTTAGTTCGATATCTTTCCTGCATCCTTCTCTCTTTATCTCTTTCTTGTTCTCTCTTATTTCTCTCCTACTTCTCCTTCGCTCGTTTTGTATCCTTCACTCCATCTTTCCGTGCTTATCTCCCTCCCTCTCTCCCTCCCTCTCTCCCTCTCGCTCTCTCTGCTCTGTCTTACTACGACTGTCTTCTATTTGCCTCTCTCTTCTCTACGAAACTTATATTTCTCTTTATCGAAACCTCTTTTTATTTATATATCTCCCTCGCCCTTCACTATGTCCTTTTCATCTTTCTCGCTCTCTCTGCTCTCTTTTATTCGAGATCTTTGCCACACTCACTCTCTTTTATGTAACTCTTCATCTACTTCTATATTGCTCTCTATATCTCCCACTCTATCTTTTTATTAGTATATCTCTCTCCCCCCTTTATTCCTCTCTTACCATCTCTCTCTCTCTCCTGACTCTCTTGCCCTGCGATCTTCTCTTTACTTCTCTCTCTTTCACTCTTTCTTTCTCTTGTTCTCTCTCCCTCCCTCACTCTCTTGTGTCCTCCATCTCTCTACGTAATAGAGAGCTCTCTTTCTTCTGTCTCGCTCCTCATTTCTTCTCTTCTATCTTTCACTTTCTCTCACATTTTCCCACTCTCTACGCTTATCTCACACTTATTCTCCCTCCCTCGCTACAAACACACACGAGTCTCTCTTGCCTCCCTTCTTCCTTTCTCACTCGCTCCCTTTCCTCCCTCTTTCCAGTATATATTTTCTCTGCCATCTTTCATTCTTCTGTTCTTTCTCGGTTCACTCCATATCTTTTCTCTCAGATCTTGAATCACTCCAACCTCTCTCGCACTATTTTCTCTTCTTCTCTCTCCATTACCTCCCTCTTGCTTGCCCTCCATCTATCTCTCTCATTGAGATCTCTTTCACTCTCTTTCACTCATTTATCTCTCTTTCTTGCTCTCTTTCACTCGCTTCTCTCGACCTCTCCATCTCACACTCATTCTCCCCCTTTCTCTCTCGATTCTCACTCTCCTCTCCACCCTCCTTCCTCGCCCGATCACCCTATCCATTTCTACCTCTCTCGCCCATGTATTTCTCTCTCACTTTCTTGCACGTTGCTCTCTTTCGTGCTTTCTCTTCATTCTCTCTTCTAGCTCGCGATCCCTCTCTCTCTTTCTCTGAATCCATTTCTTTAACTCTCGCACTCTTTTCTTCATCTTTCTCTTCTCTCTTTTTCTTTCCCCTTTCTCTCGGCTTCAGCTTCTCTTTTATACCTCGACCTCTCAATCATCTCTCGCACACTTTCTTCATCTTTCTCTCTCTCTTCCTTTTCCAATCTCTTTCTCATACTTTTCTCTCTCCTTACACCTCTTGTTATCTCTAATTCTATTTTTGCCCTCTTTATATCTCTCATTCTCTTTTCTATCACGAAATCGATCTCTTTCTCACTCTCACACCCTCTCTTTCTCTCTTACCATCGTTGTCTCTCATCAACTAGTCTCTTGCTCTCTTTACCTTCTCATCTCATATTTCTTCCCTTGCTTCTTCTTCTTTTCTCTCCTCTTTCTTTCTCTCATTCTCTCTCCCTCTCTCACTCTTGTGCTCTCGCGTCTCTCTACCTTCCTTATGGATTTCTTCTCTCTCTCTCTCTCTCTCTCTCTCTCTCACTTTTACTTCGATCTCATTCTCTGCCTCCGACTCACTCTCTTTCTTCCTCCTCTCTCCCTCTCTCTCTACCTCGTTTCATTTGCCACTTTCTTCTGTCTCACTCTCACATTTCCTACCACTCTCTCTTATAAATTATCTCTTTCTCTCACTCTTGCCCTCTCTCACTCTCTTTTTTGTCTCTTCTCGCACACTCCTCGTCTCTCTCCTGTATCTTGAATCGATCTGCCTTTCTTTCTCTCTCCTCTTCTCTCCTTTCCCTTAATAGGCTTGATGGAGAGAAGGAAAGAACTCTCTTTTTACCACTTATCTTTGTCCTCTCTTGATATCTTTCTCTACTCCTTCTCTGATTCTAGAGGTCTTTCATTCTCTTGTTAGCTGTTTCACTTTAGTATATATATCTTGCCCTTTTTCCCTTTGTCCCTCTATCTTTTTATTTTCTTAATTTACTTCATTTATATGTTCTCTCTATCACTTGTCTCTTTCTTCTCTCTTGTTGTGTCTCTCCGTCTCTTTATGTTATGTCTCGCTCTCTCGTGCCCTCTTCCTCCTCTTGGAATTTTCTCTCTCATTCTTAACTTTATAAACATTCTTACTCTCTCTCTCTTCATCCTTCCCTTTCCTCTCTTCTCTATCTCTCTCTGTCCCTCCCTCTTTCCCCTTATATACCCTTGTCTCCCATTCAGACTCAACACCTTCACTCCTCCTGCAATGCCTCATACATCTCTTTCCCCATTATGTTGCTCTCACTTCTCTCTCTTTCTCTCTCTGACTCTCTATATCTTTTCCTCTCTCTCTCCCTCTCTATTTTCCTCTCTCTCTAGCTCTCCCTCCCTTCATTACACTCTCTTACACTCATTCCCCCCTCTTTCTTACAATCTTATCTTGTTTTTCTTTCTCCCCAGCTCTACGGGAGGATGGGTTGAAAGAGCGAGAATGGAAAGGAGGTAGAGAGAAAGACAAAACGAAGGCAAAGAGGGGCATGTGGAGCGGTGAAAAGGAGCGAGAGAGGGAGATATAATATAGAGAGAAGGAAACAGAGAAAGAGGTGAAATAGAAAGGGCATAAGAGTGAGAGAGACGAGAGAGAGAGGTAATAGAGAGAGGGTGAGAAAGAGTTTAACGGAGAGGGATATGTACAATGGATGAAGGTGGAGATAGAAGAGATAGAGATAGAAATGAAGGGATAGGTTGAGAATAAGAAGATGCATAAGAGAATGTGAGAGATAGAGACAGAGGATAGGAGGGAAAGAGAGGGGGAATGAAGAGAGTGAGATAGAAAAGACATGACAGTGGGAAACGATGATGTGAGATAAGAAATTCGGGGAGAGGGATAAAGAGTGGGAGAGTGGGGATAAAAAGCAAAAAGGAGAAAGTGTTGGAGAGAGTGAAAGAGAGAATGGGAGGTATAAATAGAATAATAGATAGATATGCGGATAGAGTGTGAGGGAGTGAGTAAGTAAGCGATGGAGAGAGATATAGGGAGAGAGAGAGAGGGAGATAGTGAAAGAGATAGTGAAGGAAAGATAGAGAAAGAGAGCGAGAGAAATAGAGAAGTGGGAGGAAAGATTGCGGATAAATAGAAAATAGATAAAAGAGATAGAGAGAGGGAGTGAGAGAGATAGAGGGAGAGAGAGAGAAAGAGAGAGAGGGAGAGAGAATAGTGAGAGAAAAGGAGATATATATATATATAAGCGAAAAGGAAAGAGAATGAAAAAAAGGAGAGAGTGTGACAGACAGGGAGAATAAAAGAGTGTAACGGAAGAGGTGTATATATAAATACGGGGAAGGAACTAAATAGAAAAAAATAGAGATAAAAAAAGGAGGGATAGGTAGAGAGTAAGAAGATGTAAGAAAGAACGTGAGAGATATGGATAAAAGATAGGAGGAAAGAGATGGAAACAGAGAAAGAGAGTTAGATAGAAAAAACATGAGAGAAGGAGAGAGAGAGAACAAGGAAGTGACGGAAAGAGAGACGGTAAGGGAGAAAGAATGAGAGTGTTAGGGATAAAGAGCGAAGGAGAAAGTGTTGGAGAGTAAAAAGAGAATGAGAGTGCAGATGGGAAAAGAGATATATAGATAGATATAGAGTGTGAGAGAGTGAGTGAGCGAGGGAGGGAGGGAGAGAGAGAGAGAGGGAGATAGAAAGAGATAGGAATAAAAGAAAGTGAGAAAGGAAAGGAATGAAAGGAGAGATTGAGAGAAAGGGAGATAGAGAAAGAAGGTGAGAGAGGGAGGGAGGGAGTGAGTGAGCATGAGAGGGGTAGAGATAGAGAGAGTTGGAAGGAGAGAGAAAAGGAAGCAGGGATTGGAAAGAGAGAGGAAAAAGAGATAGTGGTAGACAATGATAGAGAAATATAAAGAAAGAGAGAGAGAAGGATAGCAAGAGAAGACATGTGAGAGAGAGTGAGTGAGATAACATGGGAGAGTTAGAGATAGAGATATCAGAAGAGATAATGAGGGGCGCGCGAGGGTACAATAACAACTGATTGGATATAAAGAGTGAGATAAAAAGATATAGATAGAAGGGCTTCATGTGAGAGTGAAAGAAGTGCGAGAGTAAGAGAGGGAGGGGAAATAGAGAAGGATTAAGATAGAGAGCAAGAGAGTGTGAGAAAGAATAAGAGTGAGAGAGAAAGTGAGTGAGAGAGAGGGAGGGATAGGGAAGGTGGGAGGAAGGGAGAGCGGGAGGAATAAAGGGAGGGAGGGCATAAGAGAGAGTCTCATCTTTCCCTTTCTCACTGCGTACATTTTCTGCCCATTCATTTTATTTTATTAATCTCTCATACTCTCTCTCTCCTCTCCTACACCTCCATCTACAGCTCTCTTTATGCCCTCCTCTCTTGTCCTCCCTCACTCTCACTCTCTCTTTATAGCCGTTCTCATCTCAGTAGCTCACCCCTCTCACCTCTCCTCTCTCTTCTCTCTTTATCTATGCCGCTTCTGTATCTCATATATATATCTCTCTTAGTTTCTTTCATCTGTATCATCTCGCTCTCTCTCCCACTTCTCTTTCTTTTTTTCTTTCAAGCTCTTTCTCACACTCATCTTTCTCCTTATACCCCTTATCTCTCACTCACCATTTCTTTATCTCTTTCTGCCCATCTACATCTCTCTCTACATGTCTCTTTACTCTCTCTTTGTCCGAATTTCTCTCCCTCTCTCGCTCTTGCTCCCTCTTGCTCTTTCCGCTTATCTCACATCCTTTAACTCTTTTTGCTCTACATTTTTCCCTCTCTCTCTCTCGCGATTTCTTTATCTCATTCTTTCTCCGTCCCTCCCTCTCTTGTGCCCTCCATCTCTCTCTCGCTCTCGCTATAATTTCTTTTTCTTTCCCCATTTTTTTCACTCTCATGTTGTTTTCTCTTATGGAATCACTCTCTTGCTCTCTCTCCACCTGTTCTACTTTTGTTACTTTTTTACTTTCTCTTCCACTCTCTCCCTCCCTCCCTCTCTCTCTCTTTTCTTGCTATCTTTTGCTCTCTGTCTTTCTTCTCTTCGTCTATTTCTTCGTCTCTGATCTCCTTCGATCACACTACGTATTTCTCTCTCTTGGTGCTCTTTTCTTTATCTCTTCACTCTTTTCTCTGTTCTCTCTCTCACGAGCTCCTTTCTACTTTCATCACTCTCTCTCCTCTTTTATGCCCCATTCCTCCTTCCCCCAACTCTCTCCTTCCCTACCTCTCTCTATTATGTATTCTCTCTCACTTTCTAAGCACTCTTGCTTGTCGCCTCGCTCTCTTCTCTTATCTCTTATACTCTCTTGAATCCAAACCTCTCTCCCTCTCTCTCCTCTGCTACAGCCTTTCTATCTGCCACATTTTTTCTATCTATATCTCTCTCGAGCACTTTCAATGTTGTCTCTTCATATATCTCTCTCACTTCTCTCCTTTTTTGAAGCTCCTTCTCTCTTCTCTCTCGTTTCTATCTCATGTCTCTTTACTTCTTTTGCTCTCTATATTTTTTCCTCTCTTTTCATCCTTATCTCCTCTCTCCCTCCCCCTCTCTCTCCGTTCTCTCTTACTCTCTTGTTTTCTCTCTCACCTTGCAACTCTCTTTCCCCTTCTCTCTCTTCTTTCCATCTATCTACCTTATCATCTCGCCCTCTCTTCATTCCTTCTAGCTCTTTCATGCCTAAATCTTTCTCCTTCTACCCCTTCTCTCTCACTCACCTTCTCTTTATAAAACTCCTTTAGTTGTATTTCTCTCTACATGTCTCTTTATCTCTCTTTCCATCTCAATCTACTATCTTATTCTCATCCTCTCTTGCTCTTGCTTCTCTTCCTACTTCTCAATCTCTACTTTACCCTTTAGCTCTTTTGCTCTCTCCTCTCCTTTTTAATATTACTCTTCTCTCACTCTTTCTTTATCTCATTCTTTCTCCATCCACTCCCTCTGTTGTGCCCTCCATGTCCCTCTTATTCTCCTTAATTTCTCTTTCTCTATTTTTTTGCACTCTTATTTATTTCTCTCATATGCAATCACTCTCTTCCTCTCTCTCTCCACCTATTATTTCTTTTTGTATTTTTTTTTACTTTCTACTGCCACTCTTTCTCCCTCATCCCTCCCTCTCTCTCGACTCTCTCTCGCGCTCTTCTTATCTTTCGCTCTACATCTTTCTTTCTCTCCATCGACTTCTTTCTCTCTCGATCTCGCTTAAACATTCTCTTTTCTATATTTCTCTCTATAACTCCTCTCTTCCTCCATCTCTTTCATTCTCACGTGACTTTATCTCTCTTTTTTGCTACTTCCTCCTTCTCCCTTTCTCCTTCCCTACTATACGCATGTTATGTGTTCTCCCTCTCTTTTATCGCTCTTTTTATCACTCTCTCTCTCTCTCCTCTGTCTCTTCTCTCTCTTCTTACTCCTCCTCGGTCCTCTCCCTAAATCGAGCCTTTCTCCCTCCCTCTCCCTCACTCACCCAGATTACATGTGCCACATTTCTCAAAAACCATCCCTCTCTTAAACACTCGATGTCACATCTCTTCATATCTCTCTCTACTTCTCTCCTTTTTTATCAGCTCCTTCTCTCACTCTTCTCTCTCCCTCTATCTTGTCTCTTTCTTCATTTGCTCTCTCTATATCTATCCTCTCTTTTCATCCTTTTATCTCCCCTCCTCTCCCTCCCCCCTCTCTCTCGTTCTCTCTTACTCTACATGTTTTCTCTCCTACTTTGTACCTCACCATTTGCTCCTTGTCTCTCTTCTTCTCTCTTATCATTCTCTTCTATTGCTCCTTCTCTTGCTCCTTTTCTCTCTCTCACTCTCGCTATCACTTTTTCTCGTTTTTTCTCCTCATTCTCTCATTTGTGCTCTCGTCTCTCTCTCTCTCTCACGCACATGCATGATGCTCTTCTTTTTTTTCTTTCTTGCCCGCACTTATTTCTCTCGCTATTATACTCGCGATTTATCCTTCTCACCCGCCTCTATCTCGCTCTAATTCTTTATCCCTCCCTCTACTCTCACTCTCACAATCTCTCTTCTCTCAGCTTGCTTTCCCTCCCCTTCCCTTACTCTCTTATGTTTTCACTCTCGCTCTGCTCTCACAACTCTTATCTTCCTCTCGTTCTTTCTTCGGTCTTTCTCCTCCTTTGCCCCTCTCCTTTCATCATGAATCCTTCCATCCTCATCTTACTTTTCTCCTCACCATTCTCTTATTATCTAATTTAACTTCTCTCTTATCTCTCTCTCGCACTCACTTGTCTCCTCGTCTCTCTCTCTCTCGAACCAAAAGAAAGAATTAGATTGAGAGAACGAGTGAGAGAGAGGAGAGAGGAGGTGTAACGAAGAGGAGGTGTGAAAGAGTGTAACAGAGAGGGATATATGTACAATGGATGGAGGTGGAGATAAAAAAGATAGAGATAGAAAGAGGTAGAGAGTAAGAGATGCATAAGAGAATGTGAGAGATAAAGATAGAGGATGGGAGGGAACGAGAGAGGGTAAAGAGAAACGAGTGAGAGTAGAAAAGACATGAGAGGAGAGAGAGAAAATAGAGAGTAAGTTAAGAGATAGAGAGGAAGAAAGTGTAAGACTTGTTGGGGGATAAAAAGCAAAAGGCGAAAGTTCTCGAGAGAGTGAAAGAAGAGAAAGATGGGTACGGATGGGAAAGAGATAGCTAGGTAGATAAAGTGCGAGGGAAGTGAGTGGTGGGGAGGAGAGAGAGACATAGTGAGAGAGAGGTAGATAGCAAAGAGATTGAGATAGAAGTTATAGGGAGAAGAGACGAAGAGAAATAGGGTGGAAAGAGAAAGAGTGCGAGATAAAGAATATATAAAATAGACGGCAGTGAGAGAGAAGGAAGAATGGAAGGAAAGAGAGAGGGTGAGCGGCGGTGGAAGAATGGGAGATATGTATGTGTATGGCGAGAGCGAGAGGGACAGAAAGGGGGAAGTGTAACATAGAGGGATATATATATAAGAGAAGGAACTAGAGATAGAACGAGATAGAGATAGAAAAGTAGGGATAGGTAGAGAGTAAGTAGATGTAAGAGAGAACGATGTAGAGATATATAAAGGATGGGAGGGAAGGAGAGCATAAGAAAGGAGAGTGAGATAGAAAAGACATGAAAGAAGAAGAGAGAGAACAAGAAGTGAGAGAAAGAGAACGAGGGGGGTGAGAGAGTGATAGTGTTGGGGATAAAGCAAAAGGAGAAAGTGCGGAGGGATTGAAAGAGAGAAGGAGGTATAGAGGGGAAAAAAGATATAGATAGATAGATACACATAGAGTGTGATGGGTGGTGGTGAGGGAGGGAGATAGAGACATAGCGAGTGAGTGAGAGAGAGAGAGAGATATACGGGGAGATAGAGAAAGTGAGAAAGGAAAGGAATGAAAGGGAGTGAGTGAGATAAGAGAGAGAGAAAGGGACGGAGAGAGAGGGAGGGAGGGAGAGAGTGAGTGAGTAAGAAGGAGAGGGAGAGATTGAGGGACAAAGAGAGAGGCAGAGATAGAGAGTTGGAAGGAGAGATTAAGAGAAGGAGGGTGGAAGAATGAGGGCAAAAGAGTTAGTGGTAGAGAATGATAGGGAGAAATATAAGAGAGAGAAAGAAGGGATAGTAAGAGAAGATGTGTGTGAGAGAGTAAGAGAGCATGGGAGAGTTAGAGACAGACATATAAAGAGAGATGAGGAGGTATAGTAGAAAGAAAGTACAAGTAAGAGAGAGGGAGGGAAATAGAGTTGGATTGAGAGAGAGAGAGAGAGAGAGAGAGAGAGAACAAGAGGTATAGTGAGAAAGAACGAGTGTGAAAGAGCATGTGAGTGGGAGAGAGGGAGGGAGGAAGGGAATATGGAAGATATACAGAGAGAGAGACAAAGCGGGAAGGATCGGGGAAAGGCGATAAAAAGAGGGATGGAGAGAGAGAAAGGAAGAGGGAGAGAGAAAGTGAGGAGATAAATAAATTAGGGTGTGCGCATGTATGAGAGTCGGGAGATAGATTGAAAATCAAGAGAGAGAAGGTCAGGAGAGATGGAGCAAGAAAAGAGTAAGAAATAAAAAGAGAGAATGGAGATGGAGGGAAAGAGAGGGAATAGAGAGAAAGAGAGTGTAGATAGAGAATACATGAGAGAAGGAGAGAGAGAGAACAATGAAGTTAGAGATTGAGAGATAAAGAGGGAGAGAGAGTGCGAGAGTGCGGGATAAATAGAAAAATGGAGAGAGTGAAAGAGAGAAAGATAGGTATAGAGAGGAAAAGAGATAGATTGATAGATAGATAGAGTGTGAAGGAGTGAGTGAGTGATGGGAGGGAGGGAGAGACATAGCGAGAGAGAGAAAGAAGATAGAGTAAGAGATAGAAAGAGAAGAGAAGGTGAGAAAGGAAAGGAATGAAAGGAGAGAGTGAGAGGTTTGTGCGAGCAAGAAAAGGAAAAAAAGGTAAGAGAGGGATGGAGAGAATGAGTGATTGAAAAGAGAGAGTGATTGAGGGACGAAGAGAGAGGGTAGGGTGAGAGAGTGGGAAGAAAAGAGGAAGGAAAGGAAAGATTGTAGAGAGGGCAAAAGACTTAGCGATAGAGAATGATAGAGGGAAATATAAGGGAGAGAGAAGGGATAACAACGAAGTAGTAATATTATATGAGAACGTAGTGAACGATATAATAGAGAAGTATAGATTGTGGATCTTTGTGCTTACGTGCTTAGTGGGCGATTACATTACTTGTATTCATGGACTTGATGAATAAATTTGAAGGGTACCATAGGTAATGCTCTAAATTTGGAATCAAATAATGTTGGCGTTGTATTAATAATTCTCTTCTCTCGGAATTCTTTTCTCGCTTCATATCTCTCACTCGCTCTTTCCATCCCTTTCTCTCCCTCTCTTCTTCCTCCTTGTTATCTCTCTCTCTCTCGCTCACCTTGCAACTCTCTGCTTCTCTCTTTGTCATCTTTCTTTTAGTTGCTCCTTCTCACTATCTCTCACACACTTTATCTTTATCTCGTTCTTTCTCATCGCTCGCTCACTCTTTCTCACATTTTACTACATTCCTCGCTGGCACCATACCTACCTCCCTTTCACTCATTATCTCTCTTACTCTCTCTCTCCTTTTCTTTACCCCTTTCCTCCTTCCCCCACTCTCTCCTTCCTTACCTCTAGCTATTTTTATTCGCTCTTTCTCTTTCTCTCCTCTTACTATGGCTTGTTCTCTCTTCTCCTCTCTTTTCTCGCTCCTTCCTCTCATCCTTCCTCTTAGGAATCAAACCTCTCTCCCTCTCTCTCCTTTACTTACCCTTTCTATCTGCCATTTCTCTGTCTATCTCTCTCGAAACTCGGTATCTATCTCTTCATCACTCTCTCTCTCTCTCTCTCACTTCTCTCCCTTCTGCATCCTTGATCTCGTGTCTCTTTACTTCTTTTACCTCGCTTAGATCTTTCATTCTCTTTCTAAAATCCTTATCCGCTCTTTCTCCCCCCCCTCTTTCTCTTCCATTCTCTTTACACTCTTGTTTTCTCTTGCACCTACCCAACTCTCTTGCCCTATTCTCTCTCTTATTTCTCTCTCATCGATCTCTTCTCTTGCTCCTCTCTCACTCTCCTTGTCGCTCATTTTCTCTTTTTCTCCTTCCTCCCTCACTCACTTATGCTCTACTGTCTCTCATTCTAGCACGCTCGCGGGCTCTTCATTTCTTCTCTCTCGGCACACTCATTTCTCTCACTCTTATTCCCTCGCATTATCCTTCTATCCACCTACATCTACATCTCATTTACGAGCCCGCACTCTCTCTCTCTCACGCTCGCTCTTTTTTGAAGTCTTGTCTTCCCTGTCTCGTTCTCTCTTCACTCTCACTCTCACTCGCGGCCCCTCTCGCCTTGATCTTGAATCCATCCATCCCTCTCTCATACTTTTCTCTAATCTCTCTCTTTATATGCCTTAACCTCTATTATCTATCTCTCTCACTCTTTACTTGTCTCTCCATCTTTCTCTTTATCTCTCTTTTTTTATTTCTTTCTCTCTTATTCTCTCTCCACTTATATTTTGCTCGCTTTATATCTCTCGATCTCTCTTTCCATCTGACATATATCTCTCTCTCGCTCTCTCTCGCCCTCTCTTCCTCTCTCACCGTCTCTTTCTCTCTCATCCAAATAACTCTCTTGCTCTCCTTATCTTCTCTCTATCTCATCTTTCTCATCCCTTTATTCTTCTCTCTCTCACACAATCTTTCTTTCTCTCATACTCTTTCCCTCTCCCACTAGTGCCATTCATCTCTCCCTCTCTCAACTGAATCTATTCTCTCTCTCTCTCTCTCTCTCTCTCTCTCTCTCTCTCTTTCTCTCTCTCTCTCTCTCTCTCTCTCTCTTTTATTTCTCTCATTCTCTTCACCTCCTTTTCACTCTCGTTCTCCCTCTTCTCTCCCTCTCCCTTGTTTCATTTTCCTTTCTTCCTTCTCTCACTCTGCAGCTTTCCCACCACCTCTCATAAACTCTCTCTCTTTCTATCACTCTTGTCCTCTCTCTCACTCTGTCTTTTATCTCTCTTCTCAACTCACTTCTCATCTACCTCCTCTCTCTCTTTCTCTCGGCACATGCTCTTTCTCCTTCTTTTCTCTCCCATTTCGCACCTCTCCATCTTTCTCTTCCACTCTTCGATCACTCTCCTTTCTGTCGCTCCTCTTCTCTCCTCTCCTCTCGTCACTCTTTCTGTTACTCGCCCGGCATTCTATACATCTATTGCTCTCTGATTTATTGCCTCATCATCTATCTCTCTTACTCCCTCTTCTTTCAAGATCTTTCTCATCTTTCTCTTATGTTCCTCCTTCTCCTATCTCTCTCTCACACTTTCTTTATATCATTGTTTTCTCCCTCCTATATCTCATGCCTTCCATATGTCCCTCTCTCTCTCTCCACTCCCAGCTCTTCTCGATTACATTATTTCCACTAACTTGTTCTTACTCTGTCTGCTCTCTCATCACACCGCTTTTATCTCCCGCTCTCTCTCTCTCACCCTATTGCTCCTCTCCTCATTTCTCACTTCCTTTACAATCTCTAAATCTTTCACTCTCTCTTCCCATTTTTCCCTCTCGCCCTCACACACTTCCTCAATCTCTTTCTTTCTCTCTCCTTCTTTGTATTCCTCTCTTGTCATCACCCTCTCACTAAGGCTACTTTATAGCTCTTTCTTTTCATTTTCCTCTTCAATAGGCTACTCTTTTTGTCTCTCATCCTCATTATTTACAATTTTTGCTCATCATGTCAAAGTCCTACATCATCGCCACTGTTGCATCTCTTGTTCATTCTCTCTCTCTCTCTCTCACCCTCTCTCTCTCTCTTTCTCTCTCGTTCTTTCTCTTGCACCTTCCTTCATTATCATAAATTTCTTTTTCTCTTTCCCTCTCTCTCCACACTTATTTTTCTCATATTTTCTCTCAAACTATCTTTGGCTCTCTCCTTTCTCTCGTGGCTTGTCTTTTCTCCCTCTGTCACTTTACTTCTCACTTTCTATCTGTCTATCCCTCTCTCTTTTTTACCCTTCCTCTTTTACCCTTTCTCTCTTACTCGAAATTATCTCTCCATCTTTCCCTCTCTCCCTCACTCTTTATTTTCTCGCTCTATTTCTTTCCCTCTCTTCCACACTCTCTCTTGTTGTTCTGACACTAGAACGAGAGAGAAAGAGGGAGAGAGAGGGAGGGAGAGAGGGCGATAAACATGGAACGATGGAGTGAGAGATATAGAGAGTAAAAAAAAAGTAGAGTGAGAAAGAGAGAAGGGCGTAGAGATAAAGAGAAAGAGAGTGTGAGAAAGAGATTGAAAATAAAGAGAGAGAATAAAAAGACATGATGAGACGAGATAGAAAATTGTGTGTGAGACTAAGAAATTGAAAGAATGTGTAGGCGAGAATAATAAGAGAATGGAAAGGCGAGGAGAGGAGAGAAAAAGAGGAGAATTGATTCGAAGAGAAGCGGGGAGAGAAGTGAAAAGTGAATGAGAAGAGAGAAAAAGTGAGTGAGGGATAGAGGGCGGGAGTGAGAGAGAAGATAATTCATTAAAGAGAGTGGTGGAAAGGTGAGAGTGATAGAAGAAGAGAAGGAAGAGAGAGCGAATGATTTGAGAGAGGGAGAGAGGAGGGAGAACAAGAGTGAGAGGGAGGGAGTTGGAGAGCGTGAGAGAAAATGAGAGTGAGAGAGAGCCAGTAAAAGAGATTATGAGAGAGGGATAGATGGAGGGTACGAGAGAGGGGAGAGAATAAGAAAAGAAAGAGTGAGATAGAGAAGAAAGAATAGCGAGCGAGAGAGAAGGTAAGAAGACGAGAGAGTTTTTGGATGAGAGATGAGTCGAGAGAAAGAATAGAGGGTGTGAAGCTGAGGGAAGTAGATATTGGGATGGAAAGAGAGATTGAGAGATATAAAGGAGCAAAATAGAAGTGGAAAAACAAGTGGCGAGAAAGAGAGAAGATTATAAGAAGGAGAGACTTGAAATAAAGAGAGAGGGAGAAAGATAAAGTGACAACTAGAGAGTGTGAGAGAGAGATAGATTAGAGGTTCGGGTAGATAAATAAAGCGGGCGAGAGAGCGAGAGAGAGCGAGAGTAGAAGAAAGAGAGGGAAATACATAGAGTGGAAGAGGTAGGAATGGATAGAGTGAGTGAAGGAGGGAAGGAGGGTAAGAGACACGAGGAGAGTGATAATGAGAGCGAAAGGGAGAGAATGAGAGTGAGATAGAGGTAGAGAGAGTGAGAGAGGGAGAGCGAAAGAAAGAGTGCGAGAGAGTGAAAGGGAAGAGCTCCATGATCGAGTTTGAGAGAGAGAGATGGAGAGAAAGGGAGACGGAGGTATGATAGATAAGAAGAGAAAGAAAATTATGCAGAAAGCGAAGAAAATAAAGATAAGTTATAGAGAAGAGATATGGTAAATGAGAAAGCTGACAAAGTAAAACGATAGAGAGAGAATGAGGGGAGAGAGGGAAGGAGAGACAGTGAGAGATACGGGCGAGAGCAAAAAATAAGTAGAGAGAAAGAGAAATAAGTGCTTAGAGAAAAGGAGAAGGGTGAGAGAAAGAGATTGAATTAAGAGAGACGAGAGAGAGTTGCAAGGTGAAGAGCATGTGAGGAAGCGAGAGAGAGGGAGAGAGAGATGGAAAGAGTGAGTGTGAGATATAGGAAGTCGAAAGAAAAGTAGAGAGAGGTTAGAAGGAGGGAGAAGAGTGAGAAAAGATTTTGAAAGAATGAGGAAGTAAGAGAGATAGAGATGAGGAGGCAAATAGAAAGCGTGGCAAGAAAGTTCAAGAGATAGATAGAGTGAGGTGAGGTAGATAGAAAGAAAAATGAGAGAGAGAAGATGAAAGGTAGAGATTGATATAAGAGCGAGAAGAAAGATGGGAGTGAGTGAAATGAGAGATTAGAGAAGGAGAAAGAATATAAGTAAGAGAATGAGACATATTACATAAGGGATGGAGGTAGGAAAGGGGAGAGTAAGAAAGAGAAAGAAAGGGCAAGAGAAATTTGTGTTTATGTGTGTGTGTGTGTGAGCGAGGGAGAATAAATGTGAGGCTGAGATGTAGAGAGTGGGAAAAGTTAGGGAGAGTAAGTGAAAGAGGGATTAATGGGAGAGAGTAAGAGAAAATGAGAAGAGCTTTATGACGAGAAGAAGGGCACGAAGTGAGGAGGGAGAAACAAAAGAAAGAAAGAGTGAAGAGAGAGACGAAATAGAGAGAATGAAGAGAGCGAGAGAGTTGGGGGAGAGAAGATGGTAAAGAAGAAAGAGAGATAGGAGAGAGAGATATATATTGATATAAAGATAGAGTGAGAGATGTAGAGGTGGAAGAATAGAAGTAAATAGAAAGAGGTACTTGTGAGAGGCGTGTGAGAAAGATCATGAATTAAGAGAGAAAGAGAGAGAGAGAGAGAGAGAGAGAGATGAAGAGACATATAGTGAGGTGAGAGAGATATATAAATAGAAAGAGATTGAGAAATATAGTCGAGTGAAGGTATGGGAGCATAGTGGCGGTAGGGAGGGATGGATTGAGGGAAGGAGAGATAGGGGGAGTGGTTGAGAAAGAGGCTGAAGAGAGAGCTTGAGAGGGAAATAGTAGAGAAAGAAAGTTAGATAACTACATAGGTCGGGAAAAGATAGAGTAAAGGGGAAGGAGGGCAAGAAAGAAAGGGTGAGAGTGAAATGGTAAGAAGAGAGGAAATCACAGAGAATGAGAGTGAGATATAGGTAGTAAGTGAGAGAGCGAGAATGAGAGAGAATGGAGTGAGAGAGAGTGAGAAAGAGAAGAGCTCGTAGGCGAGAGAGACGGATGGAGGATAAGAGAGGTAGATATGAAGAAGAAAAGAATGAAAGAGTGAGAGAGCGAGAATCGAGAAAGAGAAAGATAAGTTAGAGAGAAGAGGTAAATAGAGAAGGCAACGAGAGTAAGACTAATGGAGAGAAAGAGGATATAGTGAGAGATAGGAGATAAGCATGGAATAATGGAGCCCCCGGATATAAAGAGAGCAAAGAAAGTAGAGAGAGAAAGAGAGAACGAGTGTAGCGATAATGAGAGACGAGGCATGAAAAAAGAGATTAAAATAAAGAGAGAAAGAGAGATGAAGAGAGAGAGAGAGAGTTGCGAGTGAGAGAGAGAGATCGAGGTAGGAAGCAAGAGAGAGGGATGGAAAGAGTGAGTGAGTAATATAGGAAATGCGAAAATGAGGTAAAAGAAAGATAAAGGGGTAGAGGTAGTGAGAAGTATGTGAGAAAAAAGCTTGAAAGATAGAGGAAGTAAGAATGATAGAGATGAGGAGACAAATAGAAAATGTGTGTGTGTGTGTGTGTGTGTGTGAGAGAGAGAGAGAGAGAGAGAGAGAGAGAGAGAGAGATAGAAAGAGTGAGATTGAGGTAGATAGAATGATAGAGGAGAGGAGAGAAAGAGGTGGAGAGTGATTCGAAGCGAGAGGAGAAAAGATGGGGATTGAGTGAAATGAAAGAGAAAGAAAGAAAAAGAACGAGAGAGAGAGAGAGATACATAAGGAGAGGTAGAAAGGACGGGGTGAGAGGAGGAAGGGAGAGGGCACGAGAGTGTGTGTGTGTGTGTGTGAGGGAGGGAGAATAAGTGTGAGATAGACGAAAAGATTGGGAAAAAGTCGAAGAGATTAAGTGAAAGAGGGAAGAATGGGAGAGAGAGTGAGAAAAAGAAGGGCTCCATGATTGAGAGAGAGATGGAGGACACGAGAGAGTGTGGAGGAGAAGACAAGAAAGAAAGGGTGATAGAGAAAGAGAATAAAGAGAGAGAGAGAGAGAGAGAAGATAGAGAGAGAGCGAAGTGTTATAAGAGAGCAGAGAGATGGTAAGAGATGAAGTGAGGAGAAAATTATATTGATGAAAATATAGAGTGATGGTAGATAGAAGAGTCACATGTAGGGAGGTGAGCATGGCTCATTGAAGAAAGAGAAAGTGGGCGGGGTGGGCGGGCGCCTGGGGAGGTATATATATATATATGGTGGGGGCGGTAGAGAAAGACAGGAGAATGATGGGGGAAGGGGTGAGGAGAGAGAGGTAGGTGGGGAAAGCAGAGAGCAGAGAGAAACAGAGAAAAGTGTAGAGAAGTACATAAGTGAGAGAGGTAGGAATGAATAGAGTGGTGAAGGAGGGAATGAGGGTAAGAGAGGGGAAGAGTGAGAATGATAAAAGGGAGAATGAGAGATTGATAGAGGCAGAAAGTAAGTGAGAAAGCGAAAGTGAGAAAATAGTGAGATAGAGTGAGAAAGATAAGTACTGTGAACGAGAGAGAGAGAGAGATGGAGGCAGCACAAAGAAAGAAGAACGCGGTGAGAAGAAGTGAAGAAAGAGTGAGAGGGAGAAGCGAGAAGAAAGAAAGATCAGTTAGAGAGTGACAGAGGGAGGGAAACGAAGGCATTAGAGTAAGATAGAGCGAAGAGTGGGGAGAGAGGGAGGGAGAGAGCAAGGTAAGCATGGAACGATGGAGTGAGAGATATAGAGAAATAGAAAGAAGGGCGTAAGAGATAAAGGGAGAAGGGTGTGAAAGTTATTGAAATAAAGAGAGAAGAGATTGACTTCAGAACGCAAATAGAAATTGTGTTTGAGAGACTGCGAATGTATGTGTGAGTAAATAAATAAGAGAAAGGAGTGGCGAGGAGAGGAGAGACGAGAAGGAGGAATTAATTCGTGAGTAGGAGAGAGATGAGGAGTGAGTGAGAAGAGAAAAAGGGAAAGAGAGACAAGATTGAGAGAAAGAGAGATAATTCATAGAGAGTGGTAGGAAAGGTGAGTGTGAGAGGAAAGGGAATATGAAACGAGAGAGGGAGGGAGAGGAAAGTGGAGGGAGGACGAGAGTAGAGAGGGAGGTGGAGAAGTGAGAGAGAAATAAATGAGTGATAGAGAAAGAAGAGAAGAGATCCATGAAGAGAGGGAGAGATGGAGGGCACGAGAGGAGAGAGGTAGAGGAAATGAGAGAATGAAAGAGGGAGAAGAAGAAGCGGGGGAAGAGTGAGAAGGTAAATAGAAGCAGAGTGTTGTTGGATGAGAGAGGTCGAAGGAGAGAAGGTGTGAGAGAGAGTGTGAGAGAGATAGATACTAGGATGAAATAGAGATTGAGAGATATAGAGAGAAAATAGAAGTTGAGAGAGTAAGTTTTGGGATGGAAAGAGATTGAGAGATATTGAGAGGAAAAAAAATAGAAGTTGAGATAATAAGTGGTTGACGGATAATAGAGAAATTTATGATAAAGAGGTTGAAATAAAGAGGGAGAAAGATGAAGAGACAACTAGAGAGTGAGAGAGATAGATAGATAAGAGAGGTGAGCGGATAAGAAAAGGCTAATAAAGAGTGGAAAAATAAATGAGAGAAGAAGATGGTAGAGAGTGTGAGGAGAGAGGGAGGGAGTGCGAAGAACGAAGAGAGCCTGAGGGAGGCAAGTAGAAGAAAAGAGAGGAAATACGAAAGTGACGAGTAGGAATGGATAGAGTGTGTGAAGGAGGGAAAGAGACAGGAAAGTGATAATGAGAGGGAAAAGGGGGATAATGAGAGTAAGATAGAGGTAGAGAGAAGTGAGTGAGAGAGAAAAGAAATAGAAAGAGTTAGTAGTGGGTGAAGGAGGGTAAGAGAGACGGGGAAAGTGAGAATGAGAGAGGAAAGGGGGACAATGTGAGATAGAAGGTATAGAGAAGTGAGTGAGAGAGAAAGAAATAGAGAGAAAAGTGAGAGAGTGTGTGAGAAAAAGGAGCTCCATGAAAGGAGAGCCGAGGAGATGGAGAGCGAGAGCGGGAAGTGTGGAGAGAGAAGAATAGAAAGAATGCGTGAGAGGAGCGAGAAGCGAGAGAAGAGAATGGTAAGTTAGAGAGAAGAGAGAGAGGAGAGAAAGCTGACGATGTAAGATAGAGTGAGAGAGTGAAGGGGATAGAGGAGGAGAGAGGACATAAGCATGGAATGATGAAGTTAGAGGTATAGAGAGAGAGAAAGAGAAGTAGAGCGAATTAGAGAAGGAAGTAGAGATAAAGAGAAAGGGTGTGAGAAAGAGATTGAAAGGAAGAGAGAGAGTTGCGAGTGAGAGAGAGAGCGAGAGAGGAAGCAAGACGGAGGGAGAGAGATGGAAAGAGTGAGTGAGAGATATAGAAAATCGAAAGAGAGAGGTAGAGGTAGTGAAAGTGTGTGAGAAAGAACGAAGAAAAGAAACTTAGAGAGAGAAATTTAGAGGCGAGATAGAAATTATGTGTAGAGAGAGCTAGAGATAGAGAGTGAGGGTGAGGCAGATAAAAGAGAGTGGAAAGGAGAGGAGAGGAGAGAAAGAGGTATGGAGTGATTCGAGAGTGGAGAAAAGATGGGAGTGAGTAAAATGAGAGAAAAAGAAAGAGAAAGAACAAATTGAGAGAAAGAGAGAGAGATAATATATAATGGAGAGAGGTAGGAACGGAGAGAGTGAGGGAAGAAAGGCAATGCGAGAGAGAGTGTGTGTGTGAGTGAGCGAGGCATCATACGTTTGAGATAGACGTAGAGAGTGGGAAAATGGGAGAGAGAGAGTAAATGAAATATGTAATAATGGGAAAGAGTGAGAGACAAAGAGAAGGAGTTACATGGTAAGAGAGAACGGGAGGGCATGAGAGAGTGAGGCGGGGGAGAGTTAACGAGAGAGAAGAAAGAGTGAAAGAGAGAAAGAAAGAGTGAAAGAGAGAGAAAGAAAGAGAATATAGAGAGGCGAGAGAGTTGTAATGATAGAGAGAGAGAGATGGTAAGGAAGCGGGGGAGAGATATAAATTGATGAAAAGATAGAGTGAGAGATACGCAAGTAGCAAAAATAGAAGTAGATGAAAAGTACGTGGCAAGGAAGCATAGAGGGAATTATGAAAGAAAGAGATGAAGAGACACATGAGAGGGTGAGAGAGATATATAAAAACAAAAGAGGTTGAGAAAGATTGAAAGAGATGGAAGAGAAAGAGAGAAAGAAAAGAGGTAGGGAGGATGAAATCGAGGGAATGAGAGATAGGGGAAGTGAGTGAGAATAGAGTATGAACAGAGAGCACGAGAGAGGGAAAGGGTAGAGGAAAGTGAGAGAAATATATAAGTGAGAGAGGTAGGAAATGATAGAGTGAGTGAAGGAGGTAAGGAGGGTAAGGGAGAGAGGGGAGAGTGAGAATGAGTGAGAGAAAGCGAGAGAATGAGAGTGAGATAGAGGTAGAGAAGTGTGTGAAAGAACAAGAAAGAGAGAGAAAGGAGTGACAGAGAGTGAGAAGAAAATACGTGGTAGAGATGAAAGGAGCAAGAGAGAGGTATGGTGAGAGAAGAAAGAAAGAGTGAGAGTGAGAGACGAAAGGAAAGAGAGGGCAAATAGAGAAGGCAGCAGTAAGACAAATCGAGAGAGAGTGAGCGGGGAGAGAGTGAGGGAGAGTGGGAGATAATCGTAGGAAAGAGGAGTTAGAGATATAGAGGAGCAAAAGAGAAATAGAAAGAGAAAGAGAGTGAATGGCATAGAACTAATGAGAGAAGGGTGTGAGAAAGAGATTGAAAAACAGTGATGAGAGAGATGAAGACAGAGTTGTATGGTGAGAGAGAGAGCAAGAGAGGAAGCAAGAGAGAGGGAGAGAGAGGGTTGTAAAGAGTGAGTGAGAGATATAGAAAATGTGAAAATGAAGTTGAGAGACAAACAGGTAGAGGGAACGAGAAGAGTGTGATGAAAGAGCTTGAAAGAAAGAGGAAGTAAGAAAGATAGAGATGGGGAGGCAGATAGAAACTGTGTGATAGAGCTAGAGATAGAAAGAATGAGATTGAGTTAGAAAGAGAGACGAGATGAGAGGATAGGAGAGGAGAGAAAGCAGTAGGGAATGATTCATGAGAGGAGGAGAAAGATGGGGAGTGAGTGAAATGAAAGGGAAAAGAAAGAGAAAAAAAATAGAGTGAGAGAAAGAGAGAGAATACATAAGAGTGAGATTGAGGTAGAAAGAGAGACGAGACGACAGGAGAGGAGAGTAGAGCAGAGAAAGCGGTAGGGAGTGATTCGAAGCGAGAGGGAGAAAGATAGAGTGAGTGAAATGAAAGGGAAAAAAAAGAGAGAGAAAGAATAGAGTGAGAGAAAGAGAGAGAATAAATAAGGGAGAGGTAGGGAAATGAGAGAGTGAGGGGAAGAGGTAGGGTGAGAGAGTGTGTATGTGAGAGAGGGAGGCGAGAATAAGTGTGAGTTAAACGTAGAGAGTGGGAAAAAGGAGCGAGACGATATAAGTGAAAGAGGGATGAATGGGAGAGAGTGAGAGAGAAAGTGAAGGTCTCCATGACTGAGAGAGAGATGGAGGGCAAGATAGTTATGGAGGGAGAGAGAAGAAGAGAAAGAAAGGGTGACATAGAGAGAGAAGAAAGACAAATGATAGATAGGGCAAAGAAGTTATAGGAAGAGAGAGATGGTAATAGAGCAAGAGAGGGGGAGAAAGAGGTATATATTGATAAAAGAATATAATGAGATATATAGAGAGAGCAGAAAATAAAGTAGAAGGAAGAGGTATATGTAGAGAGAGAGGTAGATAGGGAGAAGGTGAGGCGGATAGAAAGGGTGAGTAGAAGAGAGGGAGGGGGAGAGAGAGGCATGGATTCAAAAGAGATGGAGAGAGGAGTAACGAGTGAGAAGAGAGAGAAGAGAAGGAGGAGAGAGAGAGATATGGCATGAGTGAGAGAAAGAGAGAGAAAACACATAATAGAGGTAAGGAATGAGAGAGTGAGGGGAAGGAGGAAGGGAAAAAAAGAGGAGAGAGAGTGAGAGGAAGAGTAAGAATGAGATGGAGGTAGAGAGGAATTAGTGAGAGGAGCAATAGAGAATAGAGTATGAGAGAGAGAAAAGCAGCATGACAGAGGTAGAGAGAATGATTGAGAGAGATGGAGAGAGTTAGTATTAATAGGAGTGAGAGAAAGAGATATAAAGAGAGTGGAGAAGGGAGTAGTGGGTAAGGATGAGAGATAGAGAGAGAGAAAATGTCAGAAAGTAGAGAGGGAGAGTGAGATGGAGAGGGAGTGTGTAGAAGCGAAAGTGAGAGAGGGAGACGGAGAGGGAGAGTAAGTTGGGTGGTAAGAATAAGATATCAAGAGAAAGATTGCAAATGAAAGAAAGCTGGTGATTGTGAGAGAGATTCAACGTGAAGGATAGAGTGTGAGAGAGTGTGTGTGAGAAATAAAGGAGAGATAGATTGATTTGTGGAAGAAAATAGAGGTAGAGAGAGGGAGGAAGAGTAGTGATATTGTGAGCGAGAGAGAGAGAGGGAGCTAGAACTAGAGAAAGGAGAGAAATTGAGATATATAAAGAGAGAAAAAGATAGCAGGTGATAGCAAGAGTAAGAGAAGATAAGAGAGAGATTGTGGTGATATTCTAAACGAAGAGAGGGCGAGAGAATGATAGAAAATATAAAGAAAAGATAGAGAGATATCGAAGTGAGTGATAGATAAAGAGCGAGAGTGCGAGAAATGGTATAAAGGGAGAAGGGGAGAGAAAGTGAGAGGAAGTAAGAGAGGGAGAGATAATAGAGAGAAAGAATTGGACGGGGAGGGAGAGAGCGAGAGAGATAGAGAGAGCCTGAGAGAGGAGAGAAGATTATAGTGAGATAGTGAGAGAAAAAGAAAGTGAAGAGAGAGCAAAAGAGAAAAGTGAGATAGAGAGCGTGTGTGTGAAAGTGAGCGAGAGGGAGAGGGAAAGAGAGGGAGATAGAATGGTTAAGTGAGCGAGGATAGATAGAGAAATAGAAAACGGGAGGGAGCAATGAAGTATTATGAAAGAGTGAGAGAGAAAGAGAGAGAGATATATAAATTAAGTGATAGAGAGTGAGAGAGAGAATGAAATAGAGATAGTGAGGGATGAGAAGGAGAGAGTGATAGAAAGTGATGGAAAGAGCGAGTGAGAGAGTGAGAGAAATGTGGGAGAGAGATACAAAGTGAGCCAAAGATTTTAAGAGGGAGAGAGAGAGTCTGTTGAGAGATTGAAGGAAAGAGAGAGATGAGTGAGAGAGAGAGAGAGAGAGAGAAAGGCATGTGAAAGAAAAAGACAGCGGGGGGGCGGGGTAGCTAGATAGATATAAGTGCGAGAGATATATAATGAGAGGAGAGGTAAGAGGGAGAGAATAGAGAGCATGAAAAGAGGAAGGGAGGACGAAACAAAAGAGGAGGAAGTAAAAAGAATGGAAGACACGAGAGATAAAAAGATTGTGAAGAGAGAGAATGGAAGGTTGGGAGGGAAATATAAAGAGAGAAAGAAAGATGAAGAAGTGAGAGAGTTAAAGAAAAGAGAGAATGAGGAGAAAATATAAGAGAGAGTAGAGAAAGGCGACGGAGAGAGGTAGAAGGAGTGAGGGAGCAAGATTAAAAGAAGAGTGTGTTTGTGAGAGATGAGGAAGAACGAAAGAAAGAGAGATGTTAGACGAAAGAGAATGAACGATGTGGATAGAAATGAGAAAGAAAAATGTGGATAGAAAAAGAGAAAGAAAAATATTGTGAAAGGGAGGAGAGGAAAGAGAGTAAAAAATAAAGGGACGGAGAGAGAGTGAGATATAGATAGAGAAGGGGGACGGGTGAATCGAAAAGAGAGAAGAAAAGGTAGAGAAGAGAGAGAGCGATAGAGAACACAAAAGGTAGCAAAGAAAAAGAGAGAGGGAGAATGAGGCTAAAGATACAAAAGGAAAGAGCAATAGTGGGAGAAATAGATGAGGATAAAGAGAGTGGAAGAGAGTATGAGAGGGAAATGAGAGAAAAAAAGAGAAAAGAAAAAGCTCATGAAAGGTGAATGACGATGATAGAGAGAAATGGAGGGAGAGAGAGTGAAAGAAAGTGCGAGTTAGAGAGAGAGAGAGAGAGCATGAGTGAGAGTGAGTGAGAGGTGGCGAGAGAGGAGTAAGAAAGAAACTAAGAGAGAGAGGGAGAGGCGAGAGGGAGTAGAAGTGGGAGAGAAATAGTGAGAAAGAAAGTAAGAGAGTGAGGGATCGTGGGGCGGATGTAGAGAGGGAGGAAGTAATGGGGACGGAGGAGAGAGTCGAAAAGATTGAGGATAGCGAGAGAGGGATTCGGGGCATCGAGAAGACAAGAGGGAGTAGAAAGGGAGGAGGGATGGATGAGTGAGCAAGAGAGATTGGGAGGAGAGAGAAAAAATGGAATGAGGAGAAAGGTAGAGGGTGAGAGAAAAAGAAAGAGACGAATCGAGGGAAGGGAAAGAGAGAAGAAAAAGAGCACAAGAGAGAAAGAGAGCGAAATATGTAGAAATCTGAAAGTAGAGAGTGTGAGAAAGAGGATGAAATATAGAAGAGGATGCTTAAGAGGAATAGAGATAGAGGAAGATAGAAATTGTGTGTGAGAGTGCGATTGATAAAGGTGAGGCAGGATGAAAGAGAGATGAGAGGAGAGGAGGGGGAGAAAGGGTGTGGAGTAAGAAAAGAGAGAATACATAAGGGAGAGAGGTATGAAAGGAGAGAGTCGGTGAAAGAGCGAAAGGAGGACGAAGAGTGTGTTTATGTAAGAGAGAGGGAGAATAAATTATTGATGTACATAGAGACTGAAAAAAGTGTGATAGATTCGTGAAGAGAAGATTGTAGAGATTAGTGGGAGAAGGAGAAGAGCCACCTTAGTGAGAGAGAGATGGAGGAGGGAGAGAGGACGAGAAGAAAGAAAGTGTTAGAGAGAGAGAGAGAGAGAGAGAGAGAGAGAGAGAGAGAGAGAGAGAGAGAGAGAGAGAGAGAGAGAGAGAGAGAGAGAGAGAGAGAGAGAGAGAGAGAAAGAAAGGGAAGACAAAGAGAAAGATGTGAGAGAGAGATAGATGGTAAGAGAGGAAAATAGAAGGGAGAGGGAGATATAAAAGAAGCGGCAAAGTAGATAGAAGACAATGTGAGAAAGATCTTGAAGAAGAGAGAAGAGAGTGAGAGAGAGATGAAGAGACATACAGAGAAAGGTGATAGATATATAAATATAAAGATGTTGAGAAAGGTAGAAGAGAAGAAGAGGAGGAATAACAGTGGGCGGTGGCATGGATTCGAGAGAGAAGGAGAGAGGTGGGGAGTGGGTGACAAGAGAGAACGAAAGAGAACACGAGAGAAGCGAAGTAGAAAAAGATAGAGAGGTAGGAGAAATGTGAGAGTGAGTAAAATAGTGAAGGAGGATAGAGAGAGAGGGCTAGAGTGAAGAATGAGTGAGAGAAGAAGGAGAATGAGGAGTACGATAGAGGTAGAGAGAAGTGAGTGAGATAGATCGAAAAGTGAGAAAAGTGTGAGATAGAAGTTTGAGAAAGAGAGAAGAGCTTCATGAGCATAGAGAGAGAGATAGAGGGCAGCAGAGAGGGAGGTATGGGAGAAAATAGAGAAAGAAAGAGTGATAGAGAGAGAGACGAAGAGACGAATGGGAGTAGAGAAAGAGGGCAAATAGACGAAATGACGAAAGTAAGATAGAGCAAGAGTGAGTGAGAGAGAGGCAGGGAGAGAACGAGATAAGCATGGAAAGATGGAGTGAGAGATATAGAAAGAGCAAAAGAGAAGTATAGAAAGAAGGGCGTAGAGATAAAGAGAGCGAAGAGAGAGACGAAGAGGCAAATTGAAAGTGTGTGTGAGAGACTCAGAGATTGAAAGAATAAGTGAGGCAAATAATAAGAGAAATGAGACGAGAGGAGATGAGAGGAGAGAGAGAGGGAGGAAGTGATTGAGAGAAGCGGGGCAGAGATGAGCGATGAGTGAAGGCAGAGAGAAAGAAGGAGTGAGTGAGTGAGAGAAAGAAAGATAATTCATATGAGTGGTAGAAAAGGTGAGAGAGAGAAATAAGAAGAAAGGGCAAATGAAATGAGTGAGGAAGGGAGAGGAAGAGAGGAGGGAGAACGAGTATTAGAGGGAGGTGATGGAGGGTATGAGAAATAAAAAGAATGAGGGGGAGAGAGAAGGAGAAGCGATCCATGAGAGAGGGAGTAATGGAGGGCACAAGTGGGAGAGAGGGAGAGAGAATGAGATAAATAAAGAGTGAGAGAGAGAAAGAGAGAGAGAGAAAGAAAGAGACGAGGAATAGAATGATGAGATAGAGAGAAGATAAAGAGAGCAAGAGAGTTATTTTATGAGATAGAGAGAGACAGTAAGAGATGAAGAGAGGGTGGGAGAGAGAAAGTGAAAGTGAGATAGATATTTGTATGAAAAGAGAGATTTAGAGATACAAAAGATGGCTAAATAGAAGTAGAGAGTACAAGTGGTAGAAGGAGAGAGAAGAGTATGAGAAAGAGTTTGAAAGAGAGAGAAAAGTTGGCATTGATAAATAGAGAGTGTGAGGCAATGATAGATAAGAGAGAGAGATTGAGGCAGAAAAAAAAAGTGAGGAGAAAAGTGAGAGAAAGAAGAATAAAGAAAGCGGTGAAAGAGAGAGAGAGAGAGAGAGAGAGAGAGAGAGAGAGAGGAAGAAAGGGATGGGATACAATGAGAAAAGAGTGAGATAGGAGAGACATAACAAGAAAGGCATATAAAGATAAAGAAGGTGAATGAGAGAGTGAGAGTAAAAGATAGAAGAGATGTAGAGAGAGTAAATGAAAGAGAAAAAAAAGTGTGTGGGAGAGTGTGTGAGAGATAGTGAGTGTGTTGAAAGGAAGGGACATGATAAGATAAAAGAGAGCAAAACAGATAAAGTGGGAGAGAGGGAATAATGAAAAAGAGATAGAGTGAGGGAGAAAGAAAGAGAGAGGGAGGAAAAGAGTGAGTGAGAGATATAAGAAGAGAAAAAGAGAAGTAAAGAGAAAGAGAGAGGGAGGGATGGAGCTGAGAGGGATGGAGGGAGGGTGGGGAGGGAGGGAGGGGAGAGAAAAAGGAGGAAGAAAGAGAGTGAGATTGAGGGAGTGAAAGCGAGGGAGAGAGAGAGAAAGAGAGAAATTGAGAGAGATTGAGACGAGCGCTAGAGATTAAGAGAAAGAATGAGAAAGTGAGGGAGGGAGGGAGAGAGAGGAAGGAAGAGAAATAAGGAGAAAGAGGAGATGAGGTAGAGGGGGAGGGTGAGAGTGGAAGGGTGAAGATGAGAGAGAGACGAGAGAAGAGTGAGAGAAAGAGAGGGAACGAAATAGATTAAGACTGAGTAAGAGAGTAAAAAGAGAGAGTGCAAAAGAAAAGAGTGGGAGAGGGAGATAGAGTGGTGGAAATAGCGATAGAGATAATGCGAGGGAGTGTGAGTTATATACATAGTGAATGAGAGAGAGAGGGAGGGAGCTAGAGGAAGAAAGAGTAGAAGAGTGATTATAAGATAAATTTAGTGGAAGACAGTGAGAGACAGAGTGAAGAGTAGAATATAGGGAGTAGATAGAGATAAAAAAGAGAGGGAATGAGGAGTGAGAGAGAGAGAGCAAGTGAGCCATAAATAGAGATCGAGAGTAAGGGAAGGAAGCTAAAGAGAGAGAAGGGTGAGGTAGGAGACACGAGAGAGAGCTGATAGAAAGGTAGAGCTTGTGAGAGAAGGAATAAAGTACGAGCACTAGAGAGAGAGAAAGAAGAGAAAAATGGCAGAGGGAGATGATGTACAGAAAAGAGCGAGAAGGGGGGGAGCTAGAGGTCGAGGAGAGATAGTGAAAAAGAGAGTGAGGGAGAAAAAAGGCGAGAGAGATAAACGTTAAAGATTCCGGGAGTATGAGAAGTTAGGTAGAGAGAAAGAGAGATAAAGAGAGTGGAGAAGGGTAGTGGGTAAGGATGAGAGAGATAGAGAGAGAGAAAATGTCGGAAAGTAGAGAGGGAGAGTGAGATGGAGGGAGTGTGTAGAGAGCGAAAGTGAGAGGGAGACGGAGAGAGTGAGATGGAGAGGGAGAGTGGCAAAGCAAAGTGAGAGAGGGAGACGGAGAGAGTAAGTTGGAGTGGTAAGAATAAGATATCAAAGAGAAAGATTACAAATGAAAAGAAAGGCTGAAAGTGATTGCAGAGATTCAACGTGAAGGATAGAGTGTGAGAGTGTGTGTGAGAAATAAAGGAGAGATAGATTGATTTGTGGAAGAAAAATAGAGGTAGAGAGGGAGGAAGAGTAAGTGATATTGTGAAGCGAGAGAGAGAGGGAGGGAGCTAGAGCTAGAAAGGGAGAGAAATTGAGATATATAAAGAAAAAAAGATAGCGACAGTGATAACAAGAGTAAGAGAGAATAAGAGAGATTGTAGAGAGATATTCTAAGCAAAGGGAAATGAGAGAATGATAGAAAATATAAAAAGAAAAGAGAGAGAGAATATCGAGAGTGAGTGATAGATAAAGAGCGAGAGTGCGTAAGGCATAAAGGGAGAAGGGGAGAGAAAGTGAGAGAGAGTAAGAGAGGGAGAGATAATAAGAGAGAAAGAATTGGACGGGGAGGGAGAGAGCGAGAGAGAGATAGAGAGAGCACAAAGAGAGGAGGAGAAGATTATAGTGAGATAGTGAGAGAAAAAGAGAGTGAGAGAGAGAGAACGAAAGAGAAAAAGTGAGATAGAGAGCGTGTGTGAAAGTGAGCGAGAGGGAGAGGGAAAGAGAGGGAGATAGAATGGTTAAGTGAGCGGGATAGATAGAGAAATAGAAAACGGGAGAGGGAGCAATAGAGCTATTATGAAAGAGTGAGAGAGAAAGAGAGAATGCTCACTAAATTAGGGCAATAGAGAGTGAGAGAGAGAATGAGAAATAGAGATAGTGAGGGATGAGAAGAGAGTGATAGAAAGTGATGGAAGAGCAAGTGAGAGAGTGAGAGAAATGTGGAGGAGAATGCAAGTGAGAATAAGATTTTAGAGGAGAGAGAGTCATTGAGAGATTGAAAGAAAGTGTATGAGTGTGAGGAGGGAGGGAGAAGAAGGGGGAGAGAGCGAAAGAAAAGGGGGGGGGAAAGACATGTTGAAAGAAAGAAAGAAAAAGAGATAGTGAGAGGTATTATATTTAGAGGGTAGCTAGATAGATATAAGTGCGAGAGATATATAATGAGAGGAGAGGTAAGAGGGAGAGAATAGAGAGCATGAGAAAGAGGAAGGGGGACAGAACAAAAGAGGAGGGAGGTAAAAGAATGGAAGACACAGAGAAAAGATTGTAAGAGAGAGAATGGAAGGCGGGAGAGGGGGAAATATAAAAGAGAGAAGAGAAAGATGAAGAAGAGAGTGAGAGAGTTAAAGAAAGAGAGAGAATGAGGGAGAAAATATAAGAGAGAGAGTAGAGAAAGGCAGCGACGGAGAGAGGTAGAAGGAGTGAGGGAGCAAGATTAAAAGAAGAGAGTGTGTTTGTGAGAGATGAGGAAGAGCAAAAGAAAGAGAGAAATGTTAGTGAGAGAATGAACGATGTGGATAGAAATGAGAAAGAAAAATGTGGATAGAAAAGGAGAAGAAAATATTGACAAAGGGAGGAGAGAAAGAGAGTAAAAAATAAAGGGACGGAGAGAGTGACGAGATATAGACGAGGAGAAGAGAGGGACGGGTGAATCGAAAAGAGAGAAAGAAAAAGGTAGAGAAGAGAGAGCGATAGAGAACACAAAAGGTAGCAAAGAAAAAGAGAGAGAATGAGGCTAAAAGATACAAAAAGGAAGAGCAATAGTGGGAGAAATAGATGAGGATAAAGAGTGGAAGAGAGTGAGAGAGGAAATGAGAGAAAAAAGAAAAGAAAAAGCTCCGTGAAAGGAGTGAATGATGATAGAGAGAAATGGAGGGAGAGAGTGAAAGAAAGTGCGAGTGAGAGAGAGAGAGAGAGAGAGAGAGAGAGCATGAGTGAGAGTGAGAGTGAGAGGAGGTGGTAGAGAGGAGTAAGAAAGAAACTAAGAGAGAGAGAGGGAGAGAGGCAGAGGGAGTGGAAGTGGGAGAGAAATAGTGAGAAAGAAAGTAAGAGAGTGAGGGATCGTGGGGCAGATGTAGAGAGAGGGAGGAAATGTGGGGACGGAGGAGAGAGTCAAGAGAAAGATTGAGGATAGCGAGGGATTCGAGGGCATCAAGAGAGACAAGAGGGAGTAGAAAGGGAGGAGGATGGATGAGTGAGCAAGAGAGATTGGGAGGAGAGAAAAAATGGAATGAGGAGAAAGGTAGAGGGTGAGAGAAAAAGAAAAAGAGCCAAATCGAGGGAAGGGAAAGAGAGAAGAAAAAGAGCACAAGAGAGAGAAGAGAGCAAAATAAGGCAAAGAGCAAAGTAGAGAGTGTGAGAAAGAGGATGAAATATAGAGGATGTAAGAGAAATAGAGATGAAGAGGAAGATAGAAATTGTGTGTGAGAGTGCGATTGATAAAGGGTGAGGCAGATAGAAAGAGAGATGAGAGGAGAGGAGGGGGGAGAAAGGGTATGGAGTAAGAAAAAGAGAGAGAATACATAAGGGAGAGAGGTATGAAAGGAGAGAGTCAGTGAAAAGGGCAGGAGGACAGAGAGAGTGTGTGTTTAGCAGAGAGAGGAGAAATAAATTTATGATGTACATAGAAGTAGAAAAAGGGTGTGATAGATTAAGTGAAGAGAAGATTGTAAGGAGATTATTGGGGGAGAAGGCTCTATGACTGAGAGAGAGATGGAGGAGGGAGAGAGGACAAAAAGAAAGAAAGTGTTAGAGAGAAGAAAGGGAGAGAAGAAAGATGTAGGGAGAGAGATAGATGGTAAGAGAGGAAAATAGAAGGAGAGGGAGATATAAAGAGAGCGAAATAGAAGTAGATAGAAGACAATGCGAGAAAGATCTTGAAAGAAAGAGACAGAAGAGAGAGTGAGAGAGAGATGAAGAGACATACAGAGAAGGTGATAGATATATAAATATAAAGAGGTTGCAAAGGTAGAAGAGAGAAGAAGAGGAGAATTGAGAGTGAGCGGGGTGGCTTGGATTCGAAAGGAGAGAGGTGTGGAGTGGGTGACAAGAGAGAACGAAGAGAGAACACGAGAGAAGGCAAGAGTAGAAAAAAGATAGAGAGGTAGGAGAATGAGAGTGAGTGAAATAGTGAAGGAGGATAAGAGAGAGAGAGGGCTAGAGTGAGAATGAGTGAGAGAAGAAGGAGAATGAGAGTACGATAGAGGTAGAGAAGTGAGTGAGATAGATCAAGAAAGAGTGAGAAAGAGGTGTGAGATAGAGTTTGAGAAAGAGAAGAGCTTCATGAGCATGAGAGAGAGATAGAGAGACGAGAGAGGGAGGTATGGGGAGAAAGAAAATAAAGAGAAAGAAAGAGTGATAGAGAGAGACGAAGAAACGAGATAAATTAGAGAGAAGAAAGAGAGGGCAAATAGACAAGGCAATAAAGTAAGATAGAGCAAGAGTGAGTGAGGGAGAGAGAGGCAGGGAGAGAACGAGATAAGCATGGAAAGATGGAGTGAGAGATATAGAAAGAGCAAAGTATAGAAAGAAGGGCGTAGAGATAAAAAGAGAGCGAAGAGAGAGAAGAAGAGGCAAATTGAAAGTGTGTGTGAGAGACTCAGAGATTGAAAGAATAAGTGAGGCAAATAATAAGAGAAATGAGACGAGAGGAGATGAGAGGAGAGAGAGAGGGAGGAAGTGATTCAAGAGAGCAGGACAGAGATGAGCGAGTGAGTGAGACGAGAGAGAAAGAGGTAGTGAGTGAGAGAAAGAGAGATAATTCATATGAGTGGTAGAAAAGGTGAGAGAGAGAAATAAGAAGAAAGGGCAAATGAAATGAGTGAGGAAGGGAGAGGAAGAGAGGAGGGAGAACGAGTATTAGAGGGAGGTGATGGAGGTATGAGAAATAAAAAGAATGAGGGGGAGAGAGAAGGAGAAGCGATCCATGAGAGAGGGAGTAATGGAGGGCACAAGTGGGAGAGAGGGAGAGAGAATGAGATAAATAAAGAGTGAGAGAGAGAAGAAGAAGAAGAAGCAAGGGAATAGAATGATGAGATAGAGAGAAGATAAAGAGAGCAAGAGAGTTATTTTATGAGATAGAGAGACGAGTAAAGATGAAGAGAGGGTGGGAGAGAGAAAGAGAGTGAGATAGATATTTGTATGAAAAGAGAGATTAAGAGATACAAAAGATGGCTAAATAGAAGTAGAGAGTACATGTGGTAGAAGGAGTGAGAAGAGTATGAGAAAGAGTTTGAAAGAGAGAGAAAAAGTTGAAGTGATAAATAGAGAGTGTGAGACAATGATAGATAAGAGAGATTGAGGCGGATAAAAAAAAAAAGTGAGGAGAAAAGTGAGAGAAACTGAAGAATAAAGAAAGCGGCGAAGAGAGAGGAAGAAAGGGAGGGGATACAATGAGAAAAGAGTGAGATAGGAGAGACATAACAAGAAAGGCATATAAAGATAAAGAAGGTGAATGAGAGAGTGAGAGTAAAAGATAGAAGAGATGTAGAGAGAGTAAATGAAAGAGAAAAAAGTGTGTGGGAGAGTGTGTGAGAGATAGTGAGTGTGTTGAAAGGAAGGGACATGATAAGATAAAAGAGAGCAAAACAGATAAAGTGGGAGAGAGGGAATAATGAAAAAGAGATAGAGTGAGGGAGAAAGAAAGAGAGAGAACAAGAGTGAGAAATAGGAGGGAGTAAATGAGAGGATGAGCGAGGGAGAGATATGGAGAGATAGAGAGACTTCAAGATAGAGATGGGGAGAAAAAGAGAATGAGAAAGCGGGAGAGTGAGAAGATCAGAGATAGTGAGAGGACATATGGAGGGCATGAGAGATAGGGTAGAAAGAACGAGATAAAGAAAAAAAAGTGTGTAAGAGATAGAGAAGGAGCGAAGATAAGAAAGATGAGAAATAGAAGAGAGTTGCGAGAATAGAGAGAGTGATAGCAAGGAGGGAAACAAGAGAGAGGGATGGAAAGAGTGAGTGAGAGATAAGAAGAGGAAAAGAGAAGTAGAGAGAAAGAGTGGGAAAGGAGTAGTGTGAGTGAGAAGAGTTTGAGAAAGAGCTTGAGAGAAAGAGAAATTAAGAAAAATAGATATGATGAGTAAATAAAAACTGCGTGAGAGAGTGCGAGAGATAGATAGAGTGAGGGTGAGGTGGATAGAAAGAGATACGAGTGGAGAGGAGAGGAGAGAAGAAGTAGGGAGTAACAGAAAGAGAGAGAATACATAAGGGAGGGAGGTAGGAAATGAGACAGCGAGAGAAATGGCAAAAGAGGGAAAAAGAGAGTTTGTGTGTGATAGAGAGGGAGAATAAGTTTGAGATAGATATAGAGAGTGAAAAAAAGTGAGAGAGATTAAGTGAAGGAGAGAAGAATGGAAGAGAGTTAGATAGAGAAGGAGAAGAGCTGCATGAGCGCGTGAGAGATGGAGGCCACGAGAGAGTGAGGGAGGGAGAGAGAACATGAGAAAGAAAGAGTGAAAGAGAGAAGATAAAGAGAAAGAGGTTGGGAGAGAGAGAGAGAAATGGTAAGAGAGGAAAAGAGGGAGGAGAGAAATAGATATATATATTGATGAAAAGATTGAGTGAGAGATATAAATAGAGAAAAATGTAAGTACATAGAAAAACAGTGTGAGAAAGATCTTGAGAGAAAGAGAGAGAAGAGAGTGAGGGAGAGATGAGGGTGAGAGAGATATATATTTGAGAAAGATAGAAAGAGAGAAGAGGAGAGACAAAGTGAGACAGGGAGGGATGGATTCAAGCGAGAGAAGGAGAGAGAGAGGAGTGAGAAAGAAGTGAGAAAAAAGTGAGAACGTGAGAGAGGGCAATAGTAAAAGAAAGAGAGTGAGGTAGGAATGGATAGAGTGAGTGAAGGAGGGAAGGAAGGTAAGAGAGAGGGGAGAGTGAGAGAAAGAGGGACATTGAGAGTAAGATAGTGGTAGAGAGAAGTGGTGAGAAAGTTAAAGAAAGAGAGAGAAGAGAGTGAGAGAGAGTTTGAGAAAGAGAGGGAGAGAGAGAGATGGAGTGCAAGAGAGAGGGAGGTATGGGAGAGAAGAAGAGAAAGAAAGAGTGATAGAGAGAGAAGCGAGAGAAGAGGAAGATAAGTTAGAGAGAAGAAATATAGGGCAAATAGAGAAGGCATATATTTAGAGAGCAAAAGTGAAGTAGAGAGAGAAGGGCATAGAGATAAAGAGAGAAGGGCGTGAGAAAGATATTAAATTAAAGAGAGAGAAAAGCGAAAGACAAGGAGGCAGATAGAAGTGTGTGTGATTGAACCGAGTGATTGAAAGAATGAGTGAGCGTGTAGAGAAAAGAGACGAGAGGAGAGGAGAGAAAAGAGGATGAATTGATTCGAGGGCATGAGAGAGATGAGCGGTGAGTGAGACGAAGAGAAAAAGAGGGAGTGAGTGAGAGAGACGAGAGTGATAGAAAGAGGAGTGTTCATATGAGAGATTGGTAGTAAAGATGAGAGTGAGCGAAAGAGGAAGAAACGACAAATGAAATGAGTGAGGGAGGGAGAGGGAGAGAGGAGAGAAACGAGAGTGAGAGGGAGGTGATGAGAATGAGAAATAAAAGAGTGAAAGAGAGAGAGAAAGAGAGGAGATCCCGAGAGAGGGAGGGCGAGAGGAGTGAGGGAGAGAGAATGAGAGTAAGAGTGGGAGAGAGAAAGTGAGGGAAGAGAATGATGAGATAGAGTGAAGGCAAAGAGAGCGAAGAGAGTTGTTTGATGAGATAAAGAGAGACGGTAAGAGGGGAGGAGAGGGTAGGAGAGAGAAAGTGAGAGCGAGATAGATATTGGTATGGAAAGAGTGATTGAGAGATATAAAGGAGTAAGATAGAAGTAAAAGAAAATGTGGTAAGAAGGAGAGAGAAGAGCATGAGAAAGAGCTTGAAAGAAAGAGAGAGAAAGATAAAGCGATAAGTAGGAAGTGCGAAGACGGAGATAAATCGGAGAGATTGGGGCGGATAAAGAAATGTGAGGAGAAAACTAAGAGAAAGTGAAGGATAAGGGAAAATTTTAAGAAGAAGAGAGATGGAGAAATGGGTGGGGGACGATGAGAAAAAGAGTGAGATAGAAAAATAACGAAAAGAGATAATAAAGAGAAAGAGGGATAAAGTTAGAGTGATAATAAATGATAGAAAAGAGTTAGAGATCGAATGAAAGAGAAATGGTATGTGAGAGAGAGTGTGAGAGATAGTGCATGTACGAGAAAGGGAGCGAAACGAAATAAGATAAGAGAGTGCCAAATAGGTAAAGAGGGAGAGAGTGAATGATGCATTAGCGATAAATCGAGGGAGAGAAAGATAGAGAGCAGGGGAGAGAAAAGAGTAGGGAATAAGTTAGAGGGAGAGCGAGGTAGAGATATAGAGAGATAGGGAGACATCAAGTTAGAGATGGGAAGAAAGAGAGAGTGAGATAATGGGAGCGTGAGAAGAGCTAGAGAGAGTGAGAGAAGGACATATGGAGGGCTTGAGAGAGGGAGGGAGAAAGAACGAGATAAAATAAAGTGTGTGAGAGATAGAGAGAAGGAACAATATAAGAGAAAGATGAGAAAGAGAGAAGAGAGAGAGTTGCAAGGAGAGAGAGAGGGAGAGATAGCAAGGAGGAAGCAAGTGGGAGGGATGGAAAGAGTGACTGAGAGATATAAGAAGAGAGAGAAGTAGAGAGAAAGAGTGAGAAAGGGGTAGAGGGAGTGAAAGGTGTGTGAGAAAGAGGTAGATAAGTAAAAAGTGTGAGATTGTGTGTGAGAGTGAGATAGATAATAGATAGTAAGTAGAGAATGTGAAACTATGTGTGAAAAGATAGATAAGTAGAGAGTGTGAGATTGTGCGTGAGAGGAGAGAAAGTGGTAGGGAGTATGAGAGAAAGAGAGAAAATACATAAGGGAGAGAGGTAGGAAAGGAGAGAGAGAGTGTGTGTAAGAGAGAGGGAAGTTGAGATAGATAGAGAGAGGGAAGTTGAGATAGACAGAGAGAGTAAAAAAAAGTGAAAGTAAGTAATGGAAAGAGAGAAGAATGGAAAGAATGGAAAGAGACAAAGAGAGAAGGAGAAGAGCTCTACAAAGAGAGAAGGAAAGAATGGAAAGAGACGAAGAGAGAAGTAAGTAATGGAAAGACGAAAAGAAGAATGGGGAAAGAGTAGAGAGACGAGGAGAAGGCTCTACGGCGAGAGAGATGGAGGGCACGAGAGAGTGAGGAGGAAGATAAGATAAGAGAAAGAAAGATTGAAAGAGAGAGAGAAAGAATGAGAGAAGACGAGAGAGAAAGAGGTAGAGAGAGAGATGGTAAGAAAGGAAAAGGAAATGAGAGATATATTGATGAAAAGATAGAGAGAGATATAAAGAGAGCAAAATAGAAGTAGATAGAAGAACGAGTAAGAAAGATCTTGAAAGAAAGAAAGAAGAGAGAGATGAAAGAGACATATAGAGTGGGTGAGAGAGATATATATATATATATATAAAGAGGTTGAGAAAGATAGAAAGAGAGAGAAGAGGAGAATTATAGTCGAGGTAGGGAGGGATGGATTCAGCGAGAATGTGAGAGAGGGGGAGTAATTGAGAAAGAGAGAATGAGAGAGGGGAGTAAGAGAGAAGAGAGAATGAAGAGAGAATGCGAGAGAGTGTGAGTAGAAGATCGAGAGAGGTAAGAATGGATAGAGTGGTGAAGGAGGGAAGGAGGAGTAAGAGAGAGGAAGAGGGATAATGAGACTAAGATAGGGAAGAGAGAGAGTGAGCGAGAATGAGCAAGAAAGAGAGAGAAAAAGTGAGATAGAGTGTAAGAAAGATAACAGCTCCATGAGAAACATGGAGGGCGAGAGAGAGGGAGGTATGCGAGAGAAGAAGAAAGAAAGAATGAGGGACGAGAGAAGCAAGAGAGGAAAAAGATAAGTTAGAGAGAAGAAAGAGAGGGCAAATAGAGAGAAGCGATAGATTAAGACGGGCGAGAGTGAGTGAGGGAGAGAGAGGGAGGAAGAGAGGGAGATAAGCATGGAAAGATGGAGCGAGATATAGAGAGAGCGAAAAGATAAGTAGAGAGAAGGGCTTAGAGATAAAAATGAGAAAGAGATTAAGAATAAAAGAGAAGAGACGAGAGGACAAAGAGGCAGATAGAAATTGTGTTTGATAGACCAAGGATTGAAAGATTGAGTGAGGAAATAATAAGAGAAAGGAGAGGATAGAGGAGAAGATAGAGTAGGGGTGATTCTAGAGAGCATTGGAGAGATGAACGAGTGAGCTAGATGAGAGAGAAAGAAGGAGTGAGCGAGAGAGACGAGTGAGAGAAAGTATGAAAAAAGATTGAGAAGGTATTTATGCGTGTGAGAGATAGAGAGAGCGAAGAGATTTAGAGAGATTGAGAAGAGAGCGAGAGAGAATGAAAGAGTGAGGGAGAAAGAAAGAGGCAAAGACAGCATGAGAAAGGAAGAGAGATCGAAGAGAGTGAGGAGGAGTTCAGTGAGTGAGATATATAAAAAAATAAATAGAAAGAGGGGAATAAAACAAGAGGGTGATTGTGAGATAAAGAAGGGTAAGAGAGAGAAAAAAGTAGCGAGAGAAAGAACTAGAGAAAAGTGAGATGAGATCAATTTAAGAAAGAGCTAAGGAGTTAATGAGATAGAGAGAAAAGAGAATGATACATGGAGGTAAAGGAGAGATATATAGTGAAAGGGAAGGATAGGGATGAAAAGAGGGAGACGAGAGAGAATAGAGGGCAAGAGAGAAAGGGAGGGAGAGGTGGGTGAAGGGAATGAGAGAGGAAGGGAGAGAGGAAGGGTGTGAGGTGGGTGGTAGGGAGTGAGAGAGGAAGGGAGATGGGTGAAAGTGTTAGAGAAAGAGAGAGAGGTGGAAAGAGAGAAGGAAGAAAGAGAGAAGAGAGAGTTAGAGGGAGGGATGGACAATAAGAGCGATGGATATAGTGGAGTTAAGGTTAGCACATGCCGGTGAGCGAGAAACGAGATTAAGTGAGTGAAAGAAGGTGAGGAAAGAGATATAAAGGGTGAGTTATAGAGATGGAGAGAGATAGAGCAACAAAGTAGTAGATAATGAGAGGGAGAGAGAAAGAGATATAATGGGGATGAATGAGGAATGAGGAGAGAGAATGAGAGAACAAGGAATGAGAGAGAGAATGTGCAGGAGAAGAGAAAGATGAGAAAGAAAGAGAGAGAGCAAGAGAAGAGAAAGATGAGAAAGTGAGAGAGAACAATAGAGTAGCATAGGGTGAGAGTGATAACGAGAAAGGAATACAAAAGAGAGAGAGAGAAAGAGAGAGAGAGAGTGAGGGAGAGTGTGAGGGCAGAGAGAGTCAAAGATTTAGAGATAGTAAAGAGAGCTAGAGAAAAAGAAGAGATAGAGGGAGAACGAATAGTGTGAGAACGAGCATGAAAGGATGAGTGAGATAATAGAGAGAGATGTAGAGTTTGATAGAGAAAGATATAAAAACATTTAGGTGCATAGAATGTGAGAAATGAGGAGAGAGATAACAAGAGCAATAGGGTCGAGAGAGATGGTAAGCGAGGAAGAGAGAGAGAGATGGAAAAAGGTGGAGTGAGGGAAGGATAGGGTAAGAAAAGAGAGAAATCGGGAATAGCTTGAGTGAATAGAGGACATATGGAGGGCATGAAAGGAGGAAGAAGAATGAGATAAAGAAAAAGCATGTGAGAGATATAAGAAGAGCAAAGAAGTAGAGAGAAAGTGAGAAAGGGGTGGGGAGTCGAAAGAGTTTGAGAAAAGATCTCGGGGAGAGGAATCGAAAAATAGAGATGAAGAAGCAAATAAAAACCATTTTTGATAATGCGAGAAATAAATAGAGTGATGGTGAGGTGGATAGAATGAGATATGAGAGGAAAAGAGAGGAGAAAGAAGTAGGGAGTAAGAGAAAGAGAGTTAAGGGAGAGAGAGGAAGGAAAGCTCTCTCTCGGGTTGCTCTTCCGTCTCTCACAAAAATGTTGTCTTGTTTTAACCTTGCTCGGCTCCCTCCTACACCTCTCTCCCTCCTTGCCTTTATTTTGCTACTCTCCTATACATTTTCTCCCTCGTTCTCTCTCTCTTTCTTTAACTCTCTCACACACTCTCTCTATTTATCTTTTCTTGTTACACTCTTTTTATCTCCCGCTCTGTCACACTCTCTCTCCTTTTTTCACATTCTTTCCTTTCTCAGTTATATATATATATATATATATATATATATATATATATATATATATTAAAGGAAAGGGATTGGAGGTTTTTTGTTTATCTTAATTTTCCCGGGTTCTTGAAATTCAAATCTTTTGAATTTTCTTGTTCTTTATCTGGTTCTCTTTTCATGGCTGATTCTTCTCCTATTTCTATTCCTGGCAAGTCTTCTTTTGTGGATGTGGTAAATGCTGCTGCTGATATGTCAGATAAATTGGTTTTTCCTAATTGCTACCATGAAACTGCTGCTGGTAGAGGTAATTGCCCATTTATTAAACAAGTAAGCAAGAAGGGAGGTAAGCCTGCCTTAATCTTCACGGATTCTGAGCTTGCTTCATTGGTTGAAGTTCATAAATATACTCTTGTGGGGAAATTTCAATATGGGCATCCTAAGATGGAAAGAATAAGGAAATGTTTTGAAGATTTGAAATTGTCTGGTTCATGGAAGGTTGGGCTGTTTGATGGAAGACATATTATGATTAAGCTTTCTAAAGATGAGGATTATGCTAATTTGTTCTCTAAAAGTTCTTGATGATGGATGGAAAATATATGAAAATTCGAAATGGTCTCTCGATTTTGATTCTAATCAAGAAGCTCCTATTATTCCTGTTTGGTTTAGAATACCTAATCCGAAATTACAATATTTCAATCATCAAGTGATCTATGCAATTGGTACTGCTTTGGGGAAGCCTCTAAAATTGGATATATCTACTTTTAATTTGTCTAGACCTTCTTTAGCAAGGATTCTAGTTGAAAGAGATATTACTCTTCCTGATGTTGAGGAAATTTGGCTTGGATCTCCACATAATGGTTATTGGCAACCATTACTTATAGAACAAAGGCCTCGCATACTGTTGTAATTGCAAGATGTTTGGTCATTGTAAAGACAATCTGTTATAGGATTCATCCTAATCTTAGGCCAACAAATGCTAAATTGGTTATTTCTACTGCCGATAACTCCATACCCGAGGTAGTGCCTGTCTGTAATGCCTGTTGTTCCCGATGTAGTGCCTCGCTGTACCCGAGGTAGTGCTCGTTGTAATGCCTTGTTTTTGTGCCTGATATAGAAGTTGGAAGGATGGTTTCTACTGATTCTGGCATTCTTCCTTCAATTCCTTCTGAGGTTCCAGAAATTACTTTATCTTTATCTAATCCTGCACTTATTTCTGATGATTCTAATTCAATCATGGTTCAAATTAAACAAGGAGTTACTTTTACTGATAATGAGCCTGTTACAAACAATTCTGCCATGGAAGTGATGGATCCTGTTGGTAATTCTGACTTAAATTTACAGAATGTTATTCAGAATTCGTAACTCGTTTCTAATGTACCAGATGTTCCATCTATTATTAATTCTGAAACTTCTTCTGATTTAATCATTCTTGAGAAAGAAGGCACTGTTATAGAACATGTTGGAAGTGATTTAAACTTTTCAAATAATATACAGTATAATTCAGTTTCAACTATCCCCAAACCTGTTGATTATCCCATTTTTCAAAATGTTACTCAAGATGGGTTAACTTCTTCATTGGATAATCTTGATGCTGCTGCTAATGATCTTAAGGATGATTGGTTGATCAAGAAGTCTAAAAAGAAAAAGAAAACTGCTGATTTATTGTCTTTATCTGAAGCTAACATTATTCCTTCTTCCTCTTCTAGGCTTACTAGAAGTGGAAAGCTTGCCCTTCATGATTAAGTTCATATGCTGGAATATTAGGGGAGTGGCCAATCCTGGCTCCCTTAATAGAATTCTGAGTCTAAACAGGATTCATAAGTTTTGGGTGATTGTGATTTTGGAACCTTTGGTGAAATCCAATTTTGATAAATACATCAGAAAATTTCCTGGATTTTCTTTTTTACCAAATTGTTCTAATAAGATTTGGCTGCTCTATAGAAAGGAATTATTGGTGAATGTTCTTCTTGATCATCCCCAGATTTTACATTTTCATTTTCAGTTAGATCATTTTCAGGGTTTTGCATCCTTTGTGTATGCTGCTTCTCTTCCCAATGACAGATTGGAGCTTTGGAATAAAATTCGTGAGATTAGTTTAACAATGTCAGAAAGTTGGATGGTGGGTGGAGATTTCAATTGCATTGCTCATCCTAGTGAGAAGAAAGGAGGCAGGAATCCCAGTTTAATAGAGATGCTGAAATTTACTAATGATATACATTCTGCCAAGCTTGTTGATATTGGCTTTGAAGGTTCTCCTTTTACTTGGAAGAGAGGATCTTTATATGAAAGGCTTGATAGAATATTAGTTAATCAATCTTGGATTAACATGTTCCCTATTTCCAAAGTTAAACATTTGGCTAGAATGGGTTACGATCATTCTCCTTTGCTTGTCTGCTTGTGCTCCTTTTTCGTGGTGAAATCTAATTCATTCGAGTATCTAAATGTTTGGTCCGATCACCCTAATTTCGGTAAAGTAATTGAGAGGAATTGGTGTGCTCCTATCACTTGGTTTTACAAATCCTATTATTAAATTATGGCTTTTACATAAAAGACTAGCTAAAGAACTTAAAGTATGGAGCTGGAATGTATTTGGTAATATACATCAAAAGGTCACGTTCAGCTGAAGTTTTTGTGTCTGCTGTGGAAAAAGATGTTGAAGCTGGGAGTGCTTCTGAACAACAATTAGCTGCTGCTTATGCCAATTTAAATTCTGCTATTCATCAAGAAGAGTTATTTCTACAGCAGAAAGCTGCTGCAAATTGGTTCCATCATGGAGACAGAAATTCTAAATTTTTTCATGCTCTTATTAAATATAAAAGATCAGTCAACACTATCCTCCAAATTAAGACAATTGACAACAGATATCTATTAAATACTAAGGATATTGCTGAGAATGCTGTCTCTTATTTCACTGAGTTGTTTGCTGCCCAGACCACTAAATCTAATATGTTTTCTGCCTCCATATTTTCTTCTTCTGGATTCATTAATCAATCATTGGATTTAGCTGCTGCTCCTAATGAACATGAGATTTCTATTGCCATTAACTCCATGGAAAGTGATAAGGCTGCAGGACCAGATGGGTTCACACCTGATTTTTATAAAAAATTTTGGCATATTATCAAATCTGATATTACTGCTGCTGTACAAAGTTACTTCCATGGTAATCAATTGTCTAAATATTTTGCTTCTTCAACTATTATTCGATTCCTAAGAATACAATGAAGGCTTCTTGGTCTGATTTTAGACCTATTAGCTTAACTTCAACTTTTTCCAAGATCATAAGTAAGATTCGAGTGGCCAGATTACAACCATTCTCTGGAAGATTTAATTTCGGAAAATCAAGCTGCTTTCTTAAAAGGGAGAAGTATTAGTGATAATGTGCTTTTGGCTCAAGAACTTTTAAGCGATCTGGATAGAAAGTGTAGAGGCTCCAACATTATTTTTAAATTGGATTTGGCCAAAGCTTTTGATACAATAAGTTGGAAATTCATTATTGATGTATTGGAGGCAAGGGGGTTCAAAGCTGATTTCTGTAATTTGATTGTTAGATGGCTTACCAATAATCATTATAGTGTTATGATCAATGGCAAGTGTCATGGTTTTTTCTCTTCTGGTAGAGGTATCAAACAAGGTGATCCATTATCACCTTACATTTTCATTCTATCTTTTGATTATCTATCCAAGATGTTAAATCAAATTCAGCAGTCTCATCCATATACTCAATTTCAGCATAGATCTTCACAACTAATTTCCCACCTTGCCTATGCTGATGATGTCATTGTATTCTCTAATGGAAGTAAGCAATCCATTAAATGTTTAATGAAAACTTTGGCTATATTTGAAAGTGTTTCTGGTATGCTCTTCAACAAACCTAAATGTCAATTCCTAGCGAGGATCTAAAATCAGCATATCTATTAAAAATTGGATTGCTTGATTTCACCGGCTTTAAAGAGGCTCATTTTCCTTTGCTTTGTATTTGGGGTTTCCACTGATTAAGGGAAGAAGGAAGTTATGCCATTTTGATGATATTGTAGCTAAGATATCTTCACAACTTAACTGCTGGTCTAACAAGTTCTTATCTAATGGGGGAAGAATTACTCTTCTTAAAAGTGTTCTAACATCTTTTCCCCTTTACATTCTTCAAATGATCAGAATGAAGAAGAGTACTCAGAAATTAATTTCTGTTATGTTCAACAAATTCTTATGGGAAGGTAATCACAAACAAATGCACTGGACAAATTGGGATAAATTGTGCAAGCCTGTTGATTGTGGTGGTCTTGGGTTTAAAAGCTTTCATCACCTAAGCTTTTCCTTCTATTGTAAACGATGGCTCAAATTCGGAGCTAATGATTCTCTTTGGTCTAAATTTATGCATGGTAAATATTGTTATATTACTCATCCTACTCAAGTTCAATATAAAGTGGGTGATTCTAGAACTTGGAAGGAGTTGCTTAAAATTAGATTGAAGGCTGAAGATCTCTTTACTTGGGATATTGGAAATGGCCAAATTAATTTTTGGTTTGATAAGTGGTTGTATGATGAATCCTTATCAAATCATTATAATTCCTCTTCTAATATTAAGATTGTTGCTGATTGCTGGAAAGAGCATAAATGGAATTCTGAAATGCTTCAACATCATCTTAATCCTGAAATTATTAACAAGATTTTATCAATTCCTATTCAGTTTACTGGAAAAGATAGATTAATACCTAAGAATTCATCTACTCGAGTTTTTCTAAATTTGTTTATCACTCTTGCTTCAAGCTGGCATAAAAATGATTAGGGTACTAAATTATGGAATAAATTTATCACTCCATCTATGTCCTTCTTTTGTTGGAAATTATTTAAGAAGCTACTCCCAACTGATGATATTTTGAAGCTTAAAGGTATTAGAGGTCCTTCTATTTGTCCTTTTTGTCATCTTGATGAGGAATCTTTATTCCATATTTTCCTTAATTGCAATAGAATTCAGCACATCTGGAAGGAGATTCTATCCAGATTAAATCAGAATGGAAAATTTTTTGTGTGGTCTTCTATTGAGGCTTGTTGGCAGGATTGGAAAGATGGTTCTTACTACTACACTCCCTTGATTATCTTCTGGTTCATCTGGTTGGCTCGAAATGATGTTAAACATCTTAATATCTCTTTCTCTTCTCAATCTATTATTCGGAATTGCTGGTCTTATTTTAACAAACTGCAGAATTTTATTACTCCTTCTCAGACTCTTAAGAAAAGGCAAATTGTTTTAGTACAATGGAAGGCTCCTATGCATCCTTGGTTGAAAATTAATACAGATGGCAGTCTTAAAGCTAATTCTGCTGGTATTGGAGGACTTTGCAGGGATTTTAGAGGACAATGTCTTTGGTTCTTTGCTGCCCTCGTCATGGCTTGTTCTGCACTAGAATGCGAAATAATTCTTGTTTTTTGGGGTTTGAAAATTCGTTGAAAAAATGAACTTAAATTTTCTTCATTTTGAACTTGATTCATTGCTTCTCTTACGGATTCGACACGAAATCTGCTATACCATGGTTCCTTCATATATGGTTTAAAAAGATCGAGGTTATTGCTTCTTCCAAGCATATTATTTGGTCTCACATCTACGAGAGAAGGGAATCGGCACTGCAAATTGGCTTGCTTCTACCGCATTTTCTTCCTTTAATATAGTTTGTAGTTCTGATGTCTCATCCTTTCCTTTTTTTAGTTCTCTATTACATGGGGATTTAATTATGATCCCTCATGTTAGATGTATCAACTCTTCTATTTAATATATTTTTGCTTCAAAAAAAAATATATATTAAAGGAAAGGGCAGAATAAGCCCCTACATGTTGAGAAATAAAAATTTACAAAAGGTGGTAGAAAGGCCCCCAAACTAATAAAATCCTAGTGGCAGCCCCTACCAAGGTAAAGTAAAAACAGTACATGTAAATTCTCTCCCACTCACCAAAACAAGCAAAGACTATAAACTAAGGTTGCAGAAAAAAGGCCACCACAAAGCCAGGTAGACAGCAAGATGGAACCAAGAACAAAATGCCAGGGGACATCCAAAGTCAGATGGGAGAACAATGATCAATTCTGAAATGGGGGGAACTCAACTTATCTCCAGCAATTAAGAACTTTAGCTCAGCTGGATGGAAGGTTGGAAACCTCGGCTTTGGGGGAAATAGCACTCGCCGGGCAAGCCGATGGGCGGGTTTGTTACCCTCTGCGAAATTGGAAGAAAGCTGGGTGTGAGGGGTCACGAAAGCAAGAATGAGTTCCATCCGGTATTTGTGGTGCCACTGAAGCCGATGGGAACATTCAATGTTCTTAATCGGGTCTTGAGAGTCCACCTCAATCCGGGTATTTTCCCAACCGATAATCCGAGCAAGTCGAAGAGCCCAAAGCACTGCAATCAGTTCAGACTCAAATGCATCTTTGGCAGAGACTGGGGCAAGGAAATAAAGCAGACAATTACCCAAATGGTTCCTGAAGATGCCCCCCACCCCAGCTCCATCAATGGAGAAACTTCCATCAGTGTTAATCTTGATGTAATTGGAAGGGGAGCCTTCCAGCTGACAGCTTTTACCTGAAAGGAGAGAGCAGGGGCAGGAGGGAATAAGTGGGTTGGCTGCTGAAGAATTTGTGGGAACCCCTTATGAATAATGAGTTTACTAATGTAGGACTTGCAATTCCTGGCAACTGTGGGGGCAGCAGCAGTAAGATCTTCAAATTTGGCCTGGTTCCTGGCCATCCAAATGAACCAGATGGCAATGAAATGAATGGTATTAGCCTTTGAGATTTCCCCCTCACACCAATGATGATGGAAAACCTCCCAATGAAGGTGACTGCTATTAAGAGATATCTGGGATTTTAATTCTTGCCAGACTGCTTGGGAGAAATTACACTGGAAGAACAAGTGTGGAATAGATTCTTCATGCTGATGACAAAGAACACAGATAGAAGGACCTCTCAAGCCTTTTAACTTAAAGATATCATCAGTGGGAATAATGCTGTGAAGAGCACGCCAGCAAAGGAAAGACATGGAAGGGGAGAGGTGTTTACTCCATACTGCCTTCCCCCATTTGACAGTAGGCCACTGATAAGAGGAGCTGTAGAGGTATTTAGTCAAGCTTTGATATTTGGAGACCCCCAGAGAGATGCTGTCAGGTTTCCCCAGATGTATAGGAATAGTTGCAACTTGCTGTGCTGAATGATCTTGCAAGATAGCTCTGAGATGTGGGATGGACCAGGTAGCTCCATCCCAACAATCAGCAACAGTTAGGGAGGGGTCAGTGTTACCATTTCTAGGGATTAACCATTCTTTTGGACACTAGTTGTCCAGCCAGAACATGAACTCCCCATTCCCCAGATCCCATAAGAATTTGGTTTCAGCTTCCTGTCTAGCTTTCAGCATTTTGACCCAGATCTTGGAATCCCCCAATCTCCTAACAGCAAGGGAAGGGTGGATATGCTTGCAATACTTGCCTTTCAGAAATTTAGCCCACAAGGAGGTCTGGGCTCTAAAATGGATCCAAAGCTTGAGGAAGTTGACATGCTGCAGGTGGAGAAGACCCCTAAAGCCAAGCCCCCCAGCAGAAGGGGGTTTAGCAGTTTTAATCCAGGAAGTCCAATGAAGCTAGTGTCTTTGTCCAGACCAAAGAAATCTATTGAATGTTCTTTCCAGAAGTAATTGAGTACTCTTCTTCAAAGGAGTCAGTTGAAGTAGGTAAGAAGGGAAAGAGGTTAGAATGCTTGTTCGATAGGGTGATTCCGCCACCATTAGACAGGAAGGAATTAGACCAGCAATTCAGTTGGGTTTTTATCTTACCCAGACATTCATCAAATTGAATTTGTTTTGTCCTACCCATAGTAAGATAAGCACCCAGATATTTAATTAGGGGAGTTAAGCTAGAGAATCCAGTGAGCTCAGTGATCCAGTGTCTGATTTGGGCAGGAGTATGTTTAGAGAATATCAGTTGACATTTCTCCTTGTTGAAGACCATACCGACTTGCTTGTTGAAAAGTCTCCAAGCACCACTTAATCTTTTTGACAGCATTTTTATGGGCAGTTGATAGCAGCATAATATCATCTGCATACATTAAATGAGAGACAACAATGTTAGATCTATGAAGGTACCTGGAAAAGTTGTGAGGAAGGAGTTCACTATCCACCAGTCTTGAAAAGTAGTCTAAAGACAGGATGAAGATGGTGGGGGATAGAGTGTCTCCCTGCTGAAGGCCCCTAGTAGCTTTGAAACTCCCCCATGCTTGACCATTAATTAGGATGGAGTTCTCATTTGTTTCCAACCATCTCCTTATGAGATTGCAGAAATGGTTATTGAATCCCCTTGCAGCAAGGACATCCATGATAAAATCCCAACTAATGGTATCATAAGCCTTTTGGATGTCTAGTTTGCAGATGAGATTACCCCCCCTTTGGCTCTTGTCAAGATCAAGGAGAAGTTCCTGTGCCAAAAGGACATTGTCACTAATAGATCTCCCCTTGACAAAGGCAGACTGGTTTGGCCTGATTAACTTATCCAGGTGGGGTTGTAATCTGCCCACAATTATCTTACTAATGGTCTTACTAATCACTGTTGTCAAACAAATAGGCCTGTAGTGGTTCCAGTTCTGAGTAGTGGAGGCTTTAGGTACTAGCACATAATTTGAAGCACTAAAGTAGCTGGGGAGGGGATGACCCATGAAGAAACTTTGAATGGCAGCCACCACATCATTCTGAATCCAGTCCCAGGACTTCTTGTAGAAGTCAGCAGTGTAGCCATCAGGCCCAGCTGTCTTAGAGCTATCCACAGAGTTAAGAGCATTCCAGATTTCCTTGGCTGATGGAGTGCTAGCCAGATCCAGGTTGGAAGTGAAATCAAATTCAGCAAGGAAGAGGGATTTATCAATGGCAGACCTGAGACCAGGCTTATGGGTAAGGAGCTGCTTAAAGTAAAGAACAGCATCAGCTGCAATATCAGGGAGATTAGATAGCAGACGACCATCTTCAGATTTAATACTGTGAATGTTATTGCATTTCCTTCTGTAATTAATTTGTGCATGATAAAATTTAGAGTTTCTGTCTCCATCAACAAAATGGGCAAGAGCAGCTTTTTGTTTCAGCACAGCTTCCTGATTAGCAATGGCAACCATAAGTTTAGCTTGGGCATCAAACAGTTGGTTTTCAGTAGCAAGACCAGCCTGAAATTGGGTTTCCAAATGAGTAAGAGCAGTTTCAGCATAATAAACAGCCTGGTGAAAGTCACCTAAGAAGTTCCAATTCCAGTGTCTAAGGGCCTTGCTGAGTTTAATCTGGAGATGGCTGAGCTTGATGAGAGGATTAGAGTGAGTAATATTACACCAATGCTTCTGGACAATGCTATTGAAATCAGCTTGGGATGACCAAACATTCAGAAATATGAAAGGAGGAGGGGATCTGGTTTGGTTTGGAGAGGTAATGGTGATCAAAAGGGGTCTATGATCAGATTCAGCAAAGCTTAGGTGGGTGACATAGGTAAGGAGCCAGGTGGATAGCCAAAGGTGATTCACAAGAATTCTGTCTAATCTCTCCCATATAGTTCCTCTTCTCCAAGTGTACTTAGGACCACTATAGCCAATGTCAAAAAGATTGGCATCTTGTATATTTTCAAGGAAGTTAGACATCTTTGTCACATTTGGGGCCCTTCCACCTAATTTTTCCCCTGGAGAGCCAATGCTGTTAAAATCTCCCCCCACTAGCCAGGGGAGGTTAAGATTAGAGCCAATGTTAGTGAGCTGATCCCACAAAGCGAGTTCGTCACTATTTCGCAACTCGCATAGACAAAAGTGATATAACCTTGATGGCCATTAATTTGGAAGGAGGAGTGGAGGAATTGTTGGTGATCAAGAAGATTAGACCAAGTAATTTCCTTTCTACAGAAGACCCAAATTTTGTTGCTGCAGTTGGTAAAATGGTTAAAACCATGGAATTTAGTGAGGAGTTTGCAAGGGTGCTTATGCACCATAGGCTCAAAAATGGCAAAGCACCATAACTTATGTTTCTTAATAAGGTGTAAAATTCTTTTTAGGGACAAAGGATTACCCATGCCCCTAATGTTCCAGCAAAGCATGTTAATCATTGAGGTGGGGGGAGGGAGTTGGATGTCTGAGATCTAGTTCTGGATCTAGATCTTCTCTTTGTAGAGCCTGCCATTTCCCCCTCTGATAAAGAGGATCCCAATTTCTGTACTTCAGTGCTTATCTTCTTTTTCTTCTTTGAAATTTGGGTTTCCCATTTGCCTTCCAAAGCAATCTGCATATTTTTAATAACATTGGGGGGCACAGGAGAGGGATTAGATGGTTGAATAGGTGTCACAAGCCTGATTTCCTCTACTTCTCTTCTGCACCAGTCACCAGGGGACCCAGGGGAGCTGCCAAGTGACTGATCCAACAACTGTGGGTGGGCTGACTGAAAAGGTGGGCAAACAGCTGGAGGGACAATGTTCTCTCCCATAGCCAAAGGAACAGCCAGGGAGACTCCCATATCCTGCACTTCTGGAGGTGCCACAGATTGAGTGTTAACATTAGCAGTATCTACTGGAGGAGAGGGAGTTCTACTAGGCAAGTTAGCTGTTCTTCTATGAGGGGGGTGAAGCCTATAGCATTTTTCATTTGTGTGACCAAACATTTTGCAGTGTGAGCAGAAATGAGGCTTTTGCTGCATGATAATTTCCTGCCAGTGCCCTTCACTAACAGATCCAATCCAAATTCTTTTAATCTCTGGTAGAGAGATATCCCTTTCTACTTGAATTCTTGCAGATTCTGGCTTTGCCTTGTTGATGGTTTCAGCATCCAATCTTAGAGGTGTACCTAGGGATCTCCCAATTTGAAATAAAGCTGTTTGGTTAAAGTATCTATATGGAAGGTTGGGGAGTTTGAACCAAATAGGCACTATGGGAGGATCTTTGCTAGGATCAAAATCCGGGGTCCACTTAATTATCTTCATTTCAACTCCAACAATACTGACAACTTGTTTTGCAAATAACAAAGCATAGTCTTCCTCATTGGAGAAGTTAATGAGCAGATGTCTGCCATCTAGAAGACCAATCTTCCAACTGCCTTTGAAGTTAAGAGATTCAAAATATTTCCTCACTAACTCCATTTTAGGGTGACCCAACACAAACTTCCCAATGAGGGTGAGTTTGACTTCCTCATCCAGAGCTTCCAATTCCTTGTCAGAAAAAATGACAGCTGGGCAACCATCCTTGACTTCAAGGGGTCTGATGAAGGGGCAAGAAGCTTTACCAGCAGCAGCATCATGGAGCAATTGAGGGAAGAAGAGCTTAGAAGGGTCAGAAATAGAGGGGGCATTCCCCACCACACCAGCATAAGTAACTTTAGCCCAAGAAATATTAGTATCTAAATCAATGGGATAGGCCATGAAGAGGAAAGAGAGGCTGACCCCCAGAGGGCAGCACACCAGAAAAACACTCAAAGGTGGAGACAGAAAGATCAGATCGAAGTCAAAGCCAGGAGCAACTGATGAAGCAGCTTGAGAGGGGGCAATGGAACAGTAGCAATTTTAAAAAAGAGTCTGCCCGGGAAAGGCCAGAGTTGCAGCAGGGCCACCAAAAACAAAACCAAAGCCAAAGGAGAGATTCCCCCCACCTTACCACCCACCAGAGAAGAAACCAGGGAGACCGCCACCGACAGGGTCATGGTCGGAACCCTAGCAGAGCACATCCTCCTATAGCCGCCATTTTTTTTCTTATATATATATATATATATCCTTTTCTCCCACTATTCTCTCTCCCTCTCCCTCTTTTCCTCTCTCTCCTCCATCTCTCTCACTCCCTCTCTCTATCTCTTTTATCTATTTTCTATTTATCTCGCACTCTTTCCTCCCACCCTCTATTTCTCTTAGTCTCTTCTCTCTATATTTTCCTTCACTATCTCTTTCAGTATCTCCCTCTCTCCCTATGTCTCTCTCTCTCCATCGCTCACTTACTCACTCCCTCACACTCTATCTGTATATCTATCTATTTTCATATCTAAACCTCCCATTCTCTCTTTCACTCTCTCCAGCACTTTCTCCTTTTTCCTTTTTATCCCCACTCTCCCACTCTTTATCTCTCTCTGACTCTCTTTATCCCACTTCATTGTTCTCTCTACTCTCATGTCTTTTCTATCTCACTCTCATTCTCTATTCCCCTTCTCTTTCCCTCCTATCCTCTATCTCTGTCTCTCACGTTCTCTTATGCATCTTCTTATTCTCAACCTATCCCTTCATTTCTATCTCTATCTCTTTCTATCTCCACCTTCATCCATTGTACATATATCCCTCTCCGTTAAACTCTTTCTCACCTCTCTCTCTCTCTATTACTCTTTCTCTTGTCTCTCTCACTGTCTTGCCCTTTCTATCTCACCTTCTCTCTTTTGTCCCCCTCTTTCCCTTCTATACTATATCTCCCTCTCTCGCTCCTTCTCACCTCTCCACATGCCCCTCTTTGCTCTCCTTTTTTCTTTTTCTCTCTACCACCATTCCATTCTTTGCTCTCTCCACCCATCCTCCCTTTATATGTCTTTCCCTCTCCTTCCCTCTCTCCCCCTTACTTACCTCCCTCATTCTCTCTCTCTCTCTTCAGTTTATATATACATATCCCTTTCTCTCAATTTTATCTCTCCTTCTCTCTCTCTCCCTATCTCTCCTTCCATTTGTCTCACTTTCTCTCTCTCAATCTTTTAGTCTCTTTCTCTTGCATGTTCTCCCTTCTCTCACATTCTTTTGTTCTCTCTTCTCTCTCATTATTTCTCTCCCTTTCTTTCTCTTCTCTCTCACTCTCTTCATCTCTTACTTTCTCTATCTTATATTCTTTATCCCTCTCCAGCCCTCTCTCTTTTACTTTATACACCTCCGTCCCTTCGCCCTCCTTGCCTCCCTCCTCCCTCCCTTCCTCCTTGCCTCTCATTCCTTTTGTCTCCCCTTCATTTCTCTCTTACTCTCTATCACCTTACTCTTTCTTCTTGCTCTCCCTACGAAGATCAAGAGAGGTGGGAGGGAGGGAAGGAGAGTTGGAGATAATGACAGGGGGATAAAGGCAGAGTGAGAGAAAAAAATAGAGAGGAAGAAGAGGGAGCTAGAGAAGAGAGATGAGAAAGAGAGAAGAGCGACCCAGATATGCAATAAAGAGAGATTAGGGAAAATGAGAGGAATGAGTTAGAGAGAGAATGATGGAGGGAAAGTGAGTGTGAACGAAGAAATTAAGAGAACAATCGATAAAATAGTAAGTGAGAGAGCGATAGAGAGAGTTCGATAAAAAGGGATCAAAGAGTGGGAGGGAGAGAGAGACAATGAGAGTGTAACATAGAGCAAGAGAGGAAGAGAGAAAGAGAAAGATAAAGATAAGGATAGAAAGTGGGAGAGAGGGAGAGAGGGAGATAAAAGATGGAGAGAAGAGGGATGCTCAGACATAAAAGAGAGTATGAGAGATAGGGCGAGTGTGTGAGAGTGGGAGCGTGGGATTGAGAGCAAGAGAGAAAAGAAAGCAAGAGGGCAGTGTGATAGGGATAAAACAAGTGAAGTAGTGAAAGATTGAGAAACCAAGAGAAAAGAGAGGGAGAGGGATGGAGGTAGACAGAAAAAAGAAAGAAAGAGATGGAGAGGAAGAGTAGGAGGAAGGAAGAGAGTGGGAGAGGGAGATAGAGATGAGTGAGAGACGAAGAAAGAGGAGTAGAAGAAAGTGAGGTAGACAGATGCAAGTGATTGTAAGAAGAAGTAAGAAAGATGCAAAGAGAAGGGAGAATGGGAGAGAGACATAAAGAGAAAAACAAAGGATAGAGAGAGATAGAAAGAAACTGGGAGAAAGAGAGAACGAGATGGAGGTGTGAGGGAGAGAGAGTGAGAAAGAGAAAGTAAGAGATAGAGATAAGAGAGTAGGAGAGAGCGAGAGAAAGCAAGCAAGAGAAGAGATTATGGGTGAGAAAGTGTTGGAATAGTAAGAGAGAGTGTGTAAGAGAAAGGGAGAAAGAGAGGGAGCAAATATAGTGCGAGTGAGAGAGGAAGGGAGAGAGGGAAAGATGGAAGAGAGATAAAGTGAGTAAGAGAGAGGGTAAATGAGAGAGGGAGTGAGACAGATAGTGAGAGAAGTAAAGAGAGAGGGAGGAAAAGAGAGGCTGAGAGAAAGGAGAGACATAAGCATGGAAATATGGAGTGAGAGATAAAGAGAGAGCAAAAGAGAAGTAGAGAAAGAAAGAGAGAGAAGCACATAGAGACAAAGAGAGAAGGGTGTGAGAAAGAGATTGAAATAAAGAGAGATAAGAGAGAGTTGAAGAGAGTGAGTGAGAGATATAGGATGTCCTAGATAGAAATAGAGAGAGAAAGAGTGAGGGGTTGAGGGAGTGAAAAGAATGTGAGAAATAGATTGGAAGAAATAGGGAGTAAGAGAGATAAAGATGAGGAGGCAGATATATACTGTGTAAGAGCTAGAGATAGATAGAGGGTGAGGCAGCTAGACTTAGAGATGAGAGCAGAAGAGAGGAGAGAAAGAGGTAAAGTGTGATTCTAGAGTGGATGAGAAAGATGGGGAGAGAGTAAAATGAGAGAGAAATGAAAGAGAAAGAACAGAGTGAGAGAAAGAGAGAATGCATAAGGGACAAATGTAGGAAAGGAGAGATTGAGGGAAGGAGGAAAGGAGGGCAAGAGAGAGAGTGTGTGTGTGCGTGTGATGGAGGGAAAAAAAGTTTGAGAGAGACATAGAGAGTGGGAAACGTGAGAGAGAGAAAGAGATGAGCTCTATGACTGAAATCGAGATGGAGGTCACGAGAGAGTGAGGGGGAGAGAAAATAAGAGAAAGAAAGAGTGAAAGAGAGAGAGTAGATAGAGAGGGCAATGGAGTTGTAAAGAGAGAGAGATATATAATAAAGAGAAATAGAGAGCAAAATAGAAGTGTATAGAAGAAGTACATGTAAAGTGAGTAGTGTGAGAAAGATCTTGAAAGGAAGAGAGGGTAGGGAGAATGAGAGAGATGAAGAGACATATAGAGAGGGTGAGAGAGATATATAACTAGAAAGAGGTTGAAAAAGATAGAAACAGAGAGAAGAGGAGAGACAATGTGAGGCAGAGAGGGATGGATTCAAAAGAGAAGGTGAGATAGGGGGAGTGATGGGAAGAGAAAATGAAGAGAGAGCACGAGAGAGGGCAAGAGTAGAGAAAGTGAGAGAAATACATAAGTGAGAGAGGTAGGAATGGATAGAGTGAGTGAAGGAGGGAAGGAGGGTAAGAGAGAGAGGGGGGGATAGTAAGAATGAGAGTGAGATAGAGGCAGAGAGAAGTGAGAGAAGAGCATGAAAAAGAGAGAAAGGAGTGAGAGAGAGTACAAAGAGAAGAGCTCCATGAGAGAGAGAGAGAGATGGAGGGCAAGAGTGAAGGAGGTATAAAGAGAGAAGAAAAGGAAGAAAAAATGAGAGAGAGTGTGAGAAAAAACAATAGATTAAGATAGAGCAAGAGAGAGTGAGGGGGAGAGTGGGAAGGAGAGATGGGATAAGCATGGAAAGATGGAGCGAGAGATACAGTGAGAGAAAAAGAGAAGTAGAGAGAGAATGAGAGAAGAACGTAGAGAAAATTAGAGAAGGGTGTGAGAAAGTGATTGAAATAAAGAGAGAGAAGAGAGACAGATGACGAGAGAGAGTTGCAAGGTGAGAGAGAAAGGGAGCAAGGAAGGAAGCAAGAAAGATGGAGAGAGGGATGGAAATAGTGAGTGAGAGATATAAGATATGTGAAAGAGAAGCAAAGAAAGAGAGAGGGAGAAAGTGTAGAGGGAGGGAGAAGAGTGTGAGAAAGAGCTTGAAAGAAAGAGGAAGAAAGAAAGATAGAAATGATGAGGTAAATAGAAACTGTGTGAGAGAGAGAGAGAGATAGAAAGAGTGAGAGTGAGGTGGGTAGAAAGAGAGGAGAGGAGAGGAGAAGAAGAGATAGGGAGTGATTCAAGAGCAAAGGAGAAAGATGGGGCGTGAGTGAAATGAGAGAGAAAAGAAAGAATAAGAACCGAGTGAGAGAAAGAGAGAGAATACATAAGGGTGAGAGATAAGAAAGGAGAAAGCGAAGGATGGAGGAAGGAAGGGTAGGAGAGAGTGTGTGTGAGAGGGAGGGAGGGAGAATAAGTGTGAGATAGACGTAGAGAGTAGGAAAAAGTGAGAGAGAGTAAGCTAGAGAGGGAACAATGGGACAGAGTGAGAGAGAGAAAGAGAAGTGCTCCATGACTGAGAGAGAGTGGAGGGCACGAGAGAGTGAAGGAGGGAGGAAGAGTGATAGAAAGTATGAGAAATTGATAGAGAAGTGAACTAGAGAAAAAGAAAGGGAAAGAGATAGTGAGAAAAAGTAGACAGAGGGAGAAAAGAGAGAGAACAAATATGTGGGGGAGATTAAGAGAGTGAGAGAACAAGTGAGAGAGAAAGAGATAGAGAAGATAAAGGACCAAAGGTAGAATAGTAGAGGTTTATATGTATACATAGAAGATAGAGAGAAAGTGGGGAGGAGAAGAGAGGAAGGCAGAGAGGAAGAAAGTGAGAGAGAGAGACAAAGTGTGGATGTAGAGAGGGAGAGAGTGAGAGCGAAAGAAGGGAAAAGAGGCGAAGATAGAAAGAGATAGAGACAAAAGGAGGAGGCATAGGTATAGAGGAAAAAGATGCAAGAGAGAACATGAGAGAGAGAGAGAGAGAGAGATTGAGGATTGGAGGGAAGAGAGGGGGAATAGAGTAAGAGAGTTAGATAGAAAAGAAAGAGTGAGGGTGAGAAAGATATATAAATAGAAAGAAGTCCAAAAAGTTATAGAGAGAGTAGAGAGACAGAGTGAGGCATGGAGGGATGGAGGGGGAGTGAGTGAGAAGAGAGAATGAAGGAAGAGCGCGTGAGAGGGTAAGATTAGAAATATAAAAGGGAGAGAGGTACGAATGGATAGAGTGAGTGAAAGAGTGAGAATGAAGGTAAGAGAGAAAGGGGAGAGTTAGAATGAAAGAGATATAAAACAAGAAAGTAATATAAAACAAGAAAGAGAGACAAAAGAGTAAAAGAGAGTGAGAAAGAGAAGAGCTCCATGAGTGAGAGAGAGATGGAAGGCAAGAGAGAGGGAGGTATGGAGAGAGAAGAAGAAAAAGAAAGAGTGAGAGAGAGAAATAACTCTCTTTCTCTCTTTATCTTCTCTCTATCTCATCTTTCTCTTCCCTCACTTCTTCTTCTCACTATCACTCTTTCTTTCTCTCACACTCTCTCCATCACCATTTAGAGTCGTCCATCTCTCCCTTTCTCATGTATCTATTCTCTTTCTCTCCTTCTTTCTCTCTCACTCTTATATTTCTCTCTCATTCTCTCCACCTCCTTCTCACTCTCTTTCTTCCGCCTCTCTCCCTCTACCTCCCTCCCTTGTTTCATTTTCCCTTTCTTCCTCCTCTAACTCTCTCATTTCCAACCACTAACTCTCATGAACTATCTCCTCCTTTAACTCTCATGAACTATCTATCTTTCTCTCACTCTTGCCCTCTCTCTAACTCGGTTTTTTCTCTCTTCTCACTCACTCCTCATCTCCCTCGTCTCTCTTTCTCTCACTATGTTTATTCTCTTTCTTTTCTCTCTCATTTTGCCCACTACCTACGACATTCTCTCCTGTCCTCTTATCACTCTTTCTATTTTCCTCACCCTCACTTTATCTATCTCACGCTCTCTCACATAGTATTTCACGCTCTCTCTTACTCCCTCTTTCTTTCAAACTCTTTCTCACACTCTTTTCCCTTCCTCTACCCTTTTCTCTCTCTTTCTCTCTCTACTATTTCTTCATCTCTCTCCCATTAATACTCACTCTCTCGATCTTTCTCAATCGTTCTCTCTACTTTCTCTCATGGTGCTCTTTTATTTCTCTCACGCTTTTCCCTGTTGCTCTCTCTTACTAAATCCTCTCTACCCTCATCTCACTCTCATTCTCCCTATCACTTTCTCTCCTCTTTTTTTCCCCCTTCCTTCTTAACTCACTGTCTCCTTCACTACCTCTCTCTATTGTGTAATACCTCTCTCTCTCTCTCTCTTTCTCTCACCCTTGCTTATGTCTCGCTCTCTCCTTTATCTCTTCTCTATCTTCTCACTCACTACTCCTCTCACCTTTTCTCTTAAATCTATCCCTCTACAGCCCTTTCTATCTGTCACACCTTCTCTCTATCTATCCATCTCTCTCAAACACTTAGTAATTGTCTCTTCATATCTCTCTCTCCCACTTCTCTCCCTTTCCCTCAATCTACTTCACTTACTCTTCTCTCTACCTCTATCTCTTCTCTCTTTACTTCTTTTGCTCTCTTTATTTTTGTCACTCTCTCTTTCCATCCTTGTCTCACTCTCTTTCCATCCTTGTCTCACCCTCTCCCTCTCAATCTCTCTCTTTCTCTCTTACTCTCTTGTCTTTTCTCTCTCCCACTGCAACACTCTTTTCCCTTCTCACACTTCTTTCTCTCATCCTTCTCTATCTCTCGCTCTCACTGTTGGTCTTTTTTTCTCTTGTTCTCCTCCCTCCCTCACTCACTTTGCTCTTGATCTCTCTCTCTCTCATGCACGTGCATGGAGCTCTTATTTTTTTCTCTCTCCCTGACACTCGTTTCTCTCACATCTAGTCTCTCATACTTTCTCCTACTCTCCACCAAGCCCTCCCACCCCCTCTCTATCTCACTCTCACAATTCCCTACCCCTCTCTTTCGACCTCCTTTCCTCCTTCCCTTACTCTCTTATGTTTTCACTCTCTCTCTCTTTCTTTAAGCCTTGTCTTCCCTCTTGTTCTCTCTTCACTCTCTCTTCTCACTCACTAACCCTCTCTACTTCTGTCTTGAATCCATCCATCCCTCCCTCTCACTTTTCTCCTCACCTTTCTCTTTTCATCTGCTTTAACCTCTCCTATTTATCTCTCATTCACGCTCTCTACCTGTCTCTTCATCATTCTCTATCTTTCTTTCAAGCTCTTTCTCATAGTCTTCTCTCTCCTACCATTTCTTCTCTCAACTTCTATTTTGCACTCTTTATATCTCTCAATCTCTCTTTTCATCTCAACATTTATCTCTCTCTCGGTCTCTCTCTCACCCTCTCTTCCTCTCTTACGACAGCTCTCTCTCTCTCTCATTCAACAACAGTCTTGCCCTCTTTATATTCTTTCTTTCTCATCTTTCTCTTCCCTTGCTTCTTCTTCTTCTCTCTCACTCTTTCTTTCTCTCACTCTCTCTCTCTCCTTCTCGTTCCCTCCATATCTCCTTCTCTCATGGATCTCTTCTCTTTCTCTCTCACTGATTTATTTCTCTCTCATTCTTTCCACCTCCCTCTTACTCTCATTCTCCTTCCTCTCTCCCTGTCCCTCCCTCCCTTGTTTCACTTGCCCTTTCTTCCTCCTTTCACTCTCACTGTTCCTATCACTCTCATGAATTATCTCTCTTTCTCTCACTCTCGCCCTCTCTCTCACCCTATCTTTTTTCTGTCTTCCCACTCACTCCTCATCTCTCTCCTGCTCTTTAAATCAATCCCTCTCACTCTTTCCCTCTCCTCTCCTCTCCTCTTCTCTCGTTTCTCTTATTATTTGCCTTACTCATTCTTTCAATCTCTTGGTCTCTCACACACTTTCTAATTGCCTCTTCATCACTCGCTCTTCTCTCTCTTTAGTTCAATCGCTTTCTCACATCCTTCTCTCTTTATCTCTTTCTTGTTCTCTCTATTTCTCTCCCTACTTCTCCTTCGCTCATTTTGTATCCTTCACTCCATCTTTCCATGCTTATCTCCCTCCCTCTCTCCCTCCCTCTCTCCCCCTCACTCTCTCTCGCTCTGTCTTACTCTGTTGTCTTCTCTATTTGCCCTCTCTCTTCTCTCTAACTTATATTTCTCTTTATCAACCTCTTTTTATTTATATATCTCCCTCACCTTCACTATGTCCTTTCATCTTTCTCGCTCTCTCTGCTCTCTCTTTTATTCAAGATCTTTACCACACTCCTCTCTCTATATGTAACTCTTCATCTACTTCTATATTGCTCTCTCTATATCTCCCACTCTATCTTTTTATTAGTATATCTCTCTCCCCCACTATTCCTCTCTTACCATCTCTCTCTCTCTCCCTACAACTCTCTTGCCCTCTCAATCTTCTCTCTTTACTTCTCTCTCTTTCACTCTTTCTTTCTCTTGTTCTCTCTCCCTCCCTCACTCTCTTGTGCCCTCCATCTCTCTCTGTAATAGAGCTCTACTCTTTCTGTCTCACTCACTCATTTCTTCTCTTCTATCTTTCACTTTCTCTCACATTTTCCCACTCTCTACGCTTATCTCACACTTATTCTCCCTCCCTCATACAAACACACACAGTGTCTCTCTTGCCCTCCCTTCTTCCTTTCCTCACTTGCTCCTTTCCTCCCTCTTTCCCTTATGTATTTTCTCTCTCACTCACTCTGTTCTTTCTATTTCTTTTTTCTCAGTTCACTCACTATCTTTTCTCTCCGATCTTGAATCACTCCCAACCTCTCTCACACACTTTTTCTCTTCTTCTCTCTCCATACCTCCCTCTTGCTTGCCCTCCATCTATCTCTCTCATTGAGATCTTCTCTTTCTCACTCTCTTTCACTCATTTATCTCTCTTTCTTGCTCTCTCTCACTCACTTCTCTCAACCTCTATCTCACACTCATTCTCCCCCTTTCTCTCTCTGATTCTCACTCTCCCCCTCTCTCTTACCCTCCTTCCCTCTTCAATCACTCTATCCATTTCTACCTCTCTCACTTATGTATTTCTCTCACTTTCTTCTACACGTTGCTCTCTTTCGTGCTTTCTCTTCATTCTCTCTTCTAGCTCACAATCCCTCTCTCTCCTTTTCTCTTGAATCCATTTCTTTAACTCTCACACTCTTTTCTTCATCTTTCTCTTCTCTCTTTTTCTTTCCCCCTTTCTCTCAGCTTCATTTCTCTTTTTATCTACCTCAACCTCTCCAATCTATCTCTCACACACTTTCTTCATCTTTCTCTCTCTCTTCCTTTCAAGCTCTTTCTCATACTTTTCTCTCTCCTTCTACCTCTTGTTATCTCTAATTCTATTTTGCCCTCTTTATATCTCTCAATCTCTCTTTCTATCACAAAATCGATCTCTTTCTCACTCTCTCACCCTCTCTTTCTCTCTTACCATCGCTGTCTCTCATCCAACAAGTCTCTTGCTCTCTTTACCTTCTCTCTATCTCATCTTTCTTTTCCCTTGCTTCTTCTTCTTTTCTCTCCTCTTTCTTTCTCTCATTCTCTCTCCCTCTCTCACTCTTGTGCTCTCCATCTCTACCTTCCTTATGGATTTCTTCTCTCTCTCTCTCTCTCTCTCTCTCTCTCACTTTTACTTCGATCTCATTCTCTCTACCTCCAACTCACTCTCTTTCTTCCTCCTCTCTCCCTCTCTCTCTACCTCGTTTCATTTGCCCTTTCTTCCTTGTCTCACTCTCACATTTCCTACCACTCTCTCTTATAAATTATATCTTTCTCTCACTCTTGCCCTCTCTCTCACTCTCTTTTTTTTGTCTCTTCTCACACACTCCTCATCTCTCTCCTGCTCTCTTGAATCAATCCCTCCCTTTCTTTCTCTCTCCTCTTCTCTCCTTTCCCTTAATAGAGAGCAATGGAGAGAAGGGAAAGAGACCTCTCTTCTACCCTTATCTTTGTCCTCTCTTGATATCTTTCTCTCTCCTTCTCTGATTCTAGAGGTCTTTCATTCTCTTATTCCATGTTTCACTTTAGTATATATATCTTGTCCTTTTTCCCTTTGTCCCTCTATCTTTTTATTTTCTTAATTTACTTCATTTATATGTTCTCTCTCGTCACTTGTCCTTTCTTCTCTCTTGTTGTGTCTCTCCATCTCTTTATGTTATGTCTCACTCTCTCGTGCCCTCTTCCTCCTCTTGGAATTTTCTCTCTCTCATTCTTAACTTTATAAACATTCTTACTCTTCTCTCTCTCCTCATCCTTCCCTTTCACTCTCTTCTCTATCTCTCTCTCTATCCCTCCCTCTTTCCCCTTATATACCCTTGTCTCCCATTCCCATTTAACACCTTCACTCTCTCTATTGCCTCACTTCTGTCTCTTTCTATTATGTTGCTCTCACTTCTCTCTCTTTCTCTCTCTAATTCTCTATATCTTTTCCTCTCTCTCTCCCTCTCTATTTTCTCTCTCTCTAGCACTCCCTCCCTTCATTACACTCTCTTACACTCATTCTCCCCTCTTTCTTACAATCACTATCTTGTTTTTTCTTTCTCCCCCACTCTCTAAAGGGAGGATGGGTTGAAAGAGCAAAGAATGGAAAGGAGGTAGAGAGAAAAAGACAAAACGAGAGCAAAGAGGGGCATGTGGAGCGGTGAAAAGGAGCGAGAGAGGGAGATATAGTATAGAAGGGAAAGAGGGGAACAAAAGAGAAAGAAGGTGAAATAGAAAGGGCATAAGAGTGAGAGAGATGAGAGAGGGAGTAATAGAGAGAGGGGTGAGAAAGAGTTTAACGGAGAGGGATATATGTACAATGGATGAAGGTGGAGATAGAAAGAGATAGAGATAGAAATGAAGGGATAGGTTGAGAATAAGAAGATGCATAAGAGAATGTGAGAGACAGAGATAGAGGATAGGAGGGAAAGAGAGGGGGAATAGAGAAAGAGAGTGAGATAGAAAAGACATGAGAGTAGAGAGAACAATGAAGTGAGATAAAGAGAGTCAGAGAGGGATAAAGAGTGGGAGAGTGGGGATAAAAAGCAAAAAGGAGAAAGTGTTGGAGAGAGTGAAAGAGAGAATGGGAGGTATAGATAGAATAATAGATAGATATGCAGATAGAGTGTGAGGGAGTGAGTAAGTAAGCGATGGAGAGAGAGACATAGGGAGAGAGAGGGAGATAGTGAAAGAGATAGTGAAGGAAAAGATAGAGAGAAGAGACTGAGAGAAATAGAGGGTGGGAGGAAAGAGTGCGAGATAAATAGAAAATAGATAAAAGAGATAGAGAGAGGGAGTGAGAGAGATAGAGGAGAGAGAGAGGAAAAGAGAGAGAGGGAGAGAGAATAGTGGGAGAAAAGGAGAGATATATATATATAAACTGAAAAGGGAAAGAGAATGAAAAAAAAGGAGAGAGAGTGTGACAGAGCGGGAGATAAAAAGGAGTGTAACAGAGAGGTGTATATATATATACGGGAAGGAACTAGAAATAGAAAAAAATAGAGATAAAAAAGGAGGGATAGGTAGAGAGTAAGAAGATGTAAGAAAGAACGTGAGAGATATGGATAAAAGATAGGAGGGAAAGAGATGGAAATAGAGAAAGAGAGTTAGATAGAAAAGACATGAGAGAAGGAGAGAGAGAACAAGGAAGTGACAGAAAGAGAGACAGTAAGGGAGAAAGAATGAGAGTGTTAGGGATAAAGAGCAAGAAGGAGAAAGTGTTGGAGAGTCTAAAAAAGAGAATGAGAGGTCTAGATGGGAAAAGAGATATATAGATAGATATATAGAGTGTGAGGGAGTGAGTGAGCGAGGGAGGGAGAGAGAGAGAGAGAGAGGGAGATAGAGAAAGAGATAGGAATAAAGAGAAAGTGAGAAAGGAAGGGAATGAAAGGAGAGATTGAGAGAAGAGAGAGGGAGATAGAAAGAAGGTGAGAGAGGGAGGGAGGGAGTGAGTGAGCATAGAGAGGGGTAGAGATAGAGAGAGTTGGAAGGAGAGAGAAAAGGAAGCAGGGATTGGAAGAGAGAGGGAAAAAGAGATAGTGGTAGACAATGATAGAGAAATATAAGAGAAAGAGAGAGAGAAGGATAGCAAGAGAAGACATGTGAGAGAGAGTGAGTGAGATAACATGGGAGAGTTAGAGATAGAGATATCAAGAGAGATAATGAGAGACTGCGCGAGGGGTACAATAACAACTGATTGGATATAAAGTGAGATAAAAAGATATAGATAGAAGGGCTTCATGTGAGAGAGTGAAAGAATGTGCAAGTAAGAGAGAGGGAGGGAAATAGAGAAGGATTAAGATAGAGAGCAAGAGAGTGTGAGAAAGAATAAGAGTGAGAGAGAAAGTGAGTGAGAGAGAGGGAGGGATAGGGAAGGTGGGAGGAAGGGAGAGCGGGAGGAATAAAGGGAGGGAGGGCGCAAGAGAGAGAGTCTCTTCTTTCCTTTCTCACTCATTACATTTTTCTAGCATTCATTTTATTTTATTAATCTTACACACTCTCTCTTTCTACATACCTCGCATCTATAGCTCTCTTTATCTCCCTCTCTTGCCCTCCCTCTACGCTCCTTCCCTAATTATCTCTCTCCATGTGTTTTCTCTCTCTGTTCCTCTCTTTTTTCCTTCCACTCACTCTCTCTCTTTCTCTTCGTTCTCATCTCGCTAGCTCACCCCCTCTCTCCTCTCCTCTCTCTCCTCCCTCTCTCTTTATGCATGTCACTTCTCTGTCTGCATATATATCTCTCTTAGTTTTTATTTCTGTGTCATCCTCACCCTCTCCTTCTCTTTCTTTCTTTCTTTCGAGCTCTTTCTCACCTCATCTTTCTCCTTATACCCCTTATCTCTACTACTTCATCTCTTTATCTCTTTCTCTACTTATCTCTCTCTTCTCTACATGTCTCTTACTCTCTTTCCATCCCCATTCTCTGCCTCTCTCGCTTTTTGATCCCTCTTGCCCACTTTCCATATCTCACATCCTTTAGCTCTTTTGCTCTCTATTCTCCCTCTCTATCTCTCTCACTTTCTTTATCTCATTCTTTCTTCGTCCCTCCCTCTCTTGTGCCCTCCATCTCTCTCTCTCGCTCTCACTTATAATTTCCTTTTCTCTATTTTTTTCACTCTTATCTATTTCTCTCTTATAAAATCACTCTCTTGCTCTCTCTCCACCTGTTCTACTTTGGTTACTTTTTTACTTTCTTTGCCACTCTCGCCCTCCCTCCCTCTCTCTCTCTTTTCTTCTTTATCTTTTGCTCTCTATCTTTCTTTCTCTTTGAGAGAGGCATAGAAACGAACGAGTGAAAGAGAGTGACGGTGGTGGGAGAAGATGAAGGAATGGAGCGAGCAAGAGAGAGAGAGAGAGAGAGAGATCAAATGAAAAGAGAGGGAGAGACATGTGTTAAGAGAAAGAGAGAAAGAGAGATAAGAGAGGAGATAGAAAGCAAGATGAAGAAGTAGAGTATGGTAAGGATATAGGCTTAGATAGAGATAAGTGACAGAGATATATATGAGAGGAAAGGTGAGATGGAGGAATAGAGAAGAAAAACGAAAGAAGGAAGGGAAGCGAGCGAGAGGAGGAAGGTAGAGGGATGGAAGACAGAGGTAAAATACTATGAAAAGAGAGAGAGAGAGGAAGATGGAAGAGAAAAGGAAAGATAAAATGAGAGAAGAGAGTGAGAGAGTTAAAGAAAGAGAAAGAGAATGAGGGTGAAAATGTAGGAGAGAGAGTAAAATAGGCAAGGGAGGGAGGAGTAGAGAGGGGAGCGGCAAGGTTAAAACAAGACGACGCATTTTTGTGAGAGATGAGAAAGAGCAAACGGGAGAGAGAGCTTTCCTTCCTCTCTCCTTAAGCACTCTCTCTTTCTCTTACTCTCGCCCCCTTTCTCTCCTCTCTTTTCCTCTCATATCTCTTTCTATCCACCTTACCCATCACTCTATTTATTTCTCGCATTGTAAAAATGGATTTTTATTTGCTTCTTCATCTCTATTTTTCTTGATTCACTCTCTCTCGAGATCTTTCTCAAACTCTTCTCCCTCCCTCTGCCCCTTTCTCCTCTTTCTCTCTTACTTCTCTTTTGCTCTTAACATATCTCTCGCTCCCACTCTTTCCATCCCCCTCTCTTGCTTCCTTCCTTCTTTATCTCTCTCTCTCTCCTTGCAACTCTCTTCTCTGACCTGCACATATCTCTTATCCTGCTCCTTCTCTCTATCTCTTACTTTTTCTTTATCTAGTTCTCTCTCATACATGGCCTGTCCTTCTCACACTATGTACGCTCTTTGCACTCTCTCGCTTTCTCTCCAGTCTCTCTTTCTCCCCATCACTATCTTGAAGTCTCTCATCTCTCTATATTCTCCCTCGCTCTCCCTCTCACTTACTCCCTCCTATTTCTTAACTCTTTCTCTCTTTCTCTCCCACTCGGCTCCTCTCTTTTTTGACATTCCTGGCTTCACTTTATCGTTTTGATGTCTTTTTTATCTTTTTATGTCCCCTTCATACTCTTCATGCAACGCACACGCATCTCTCACACACTCACTCTCACACACTCATTTTTCTCTTTTGTTTGCTCTATACCTCTCTTAATTGTTTACTCTTACTCTCGTTATCCGCTTTCTTTTTATATCCGCTTTCTCATTATTTCTCTCCTTATCACACATTTTCTGTTGTATCCCCTCCTTTTCTTCCCTCTCTCTTCACCTTTCTTTATCCTCCACTTTCTCTCACTTTCTCACATTTTTTTTATACGCTCGATCTCTCTTGTCTTCATCTCTGTCTCTCTCTACTTATCTCTTCATCTTTCTCTCTCTTTCTTTCGAAGCTCTTTCTCGCCCCACTCTTCTCTCTTTTTCTACACTTGTTCTCTCTACTTTGTTTTTGCCTCTTTTAAATCTCTAGGTCTCTCTTTCCATCCCAATACCGATCTCGTTCTCGCTTTCTCTCTCCCACCCTCTCTTCCTCTCTTACTGTCTCTCTTCTATCTTACCAATTAACTCTTCCTCTCTTACTTACTCTCTTGCTCTCTTTATCTTCTCTATATCTCATCATTCTCTTCCCTCCCTTCTTCTTCTGCTCTCTCTCACTCTTTATTTCTTTCATTCTTTCTCCTTCTCTCCCTCTCTCCCACTCGTGCCCTCCATCACTCCCTCTCTCATGGATCGCTTCTCTCTCTCTCTCTCTCTCATTCTTTTATTTGTCGCTTCCCTCATACCTCCCTCTCACTCATACTCTCTCACTCTCTCCCTGTCTCCCTCCCTCGCTCATTTCATTTGCCCTTTCTTCCCGCTTTCTCTCACTCACAGCTTTCTACCACTCGCTTATATGAAGTATCTCTCTTTCTCTCATTCTTGCCCTCTCACACACTCACTCTTTTCTATCTCGTCTCACTCACTGATCATCTCTGCTCTGCTCTATTGAATAAATTCCTCCCTCTCTCTCTCTCTCATCTCCTCTCGTTTCCTCTCAATTATCTTATTACCTCGCTTATTCACTGATCTTTCGATCTCTCTTCCTTTCTCTCTGCCTCCCCTTCTCTCTCTATCTTCACTCTCATTATTTTAATCTCTCTCACACCCTTCTCTTTTCATCTCTACGCCCTCCTCTCTATACTTCTCTTTTGCACTCTCAATATCTCTAACTCCATCTTTGCATGCTTATCTCTCTCTCTCCCTGCCTCTCTCTTCCTCACAGTCACTCTGTCTTACTTTTTGCCTTCTGTATTTACCCTCTCTTTCTTCTCTCTAAATTATCTTTCTCTTATCTTGCTTCTCTCTCTGTACTCTTTCTTACTCTTCTTCTCTCCAGCTTACCTCGCTCTGATAAATACGAAAGAAAGGGAAAGTTAGAGAAAGTGAGACAAGAGAGTGAGGAAAGTATGTGTGGTGTGAGAGATGAGTGAGATAGAAGGAAACGAATGTCAGAGGGCGAGAGAGCGAGAGAAAAATGGAAGAGTGAGAGAGAGAGAAAGAGAGAAAAGACATCATGACGAAAGGGAGAGATCGAGAAGGCATGAAGTGAAGGAAGAGAAAGAACAATTAGAGAGAGAGGAGGAAGGGAGGGAGGAGTAGCAGAGGGAGTGAGATATATACAAAAATAATTAGAATGATGGGAATATAACAAGAGGGTGATTATGATATAAAGAAGGGTGAGAGAGAGAGAAGAGGAGCAGAGAAAGAGCTAGAGAAAAGTGAGATGAGAGCAATTCGAAAAGAGCTGAGGAGTTGATGCTACACTCTCTTAATCCCTTTCTCACTCACTTGTACTCGCTAACAATAACTCCCACTATATCCATCGCTCTCATTGTCCATCCCTCCCACTAACTCTCTCTTCTCGCTTCTTCCGTCTCTCTTTCGCACCCTCTCTCTCTTCCCCTCACACTCTCTATCTATCTCCCTTAATTTTTCTTTAACTCCACCCCCTTTCATTCTCTCCCTTCCTCTGTCACTCTCTCTCACCCACCTCTCTCCCTCTTTATTCTCTCTCGCCCTCTATTCTCTCTCGCCCTCTTTTCATCTCTTTAACTCTCTCACTCTCTTCTTCATCTTTCTCTTCTATCTTTTATCTTTCTCTCCCTCTTTTCATCCCTTTACCTCCCAGCTTCCTCTCTCTCTCTTTCTCTCTCTCTCTTTCTCTCTCTCTCTCTTCACATAATTTTATCTCTGTGTTCCTTCCACCTCATTTGCTCTTCCCCCTTCCTCGTTCTCATGCTCTCTATGCTCTCCCTCTCACCTCTCCTCTCATATATCTCTCTTACTTATCTTTATCTAGCTATCCCATTCATACTCTAGCTCTCTATCTTGCCCTCTATCTCCTCTCACTATCTCTCTTTTTCTCTCTCTTTCTCTTTACATGCCTCTCCCTCTCTTTATCTTGCTCTCTCTCCCTCTCTCGTGCTGTCTCCATTCCTTCATCTCTCCCTCCACCCTCACTCTCTTTCCCTCATTCTCTCTCTATGATTTTATCTCCCTCTGAAAATCTCATTCTTACTTTGTATCTCTCTCCCCGCATTTCTCTCTCGCTCTCTCACTTCCTTTTTCCATCACTTCTTATCACTCTCTTTTCTCTCTATCATTATTACACAGCTCTTTCTTGAATTGCTCTCATCTCCCTTTTCTCTAGCTCTTTCTCGACTCCTTCTTTCTCTCTCTCTCTTACCCCTTTTATCTCACAATCACCCTCTTGTTTTATTCACTTCTGTTATTTTTGTATATATCTCACTCACTCTCATACTCCTCCCTCCCTTACATCCTCTCTCCATCTTGTTCTTTCTCTTCTTTCACTATCTCTTCGATCTCTCTCCCTTTTTTCTGTTGTCTTTTCTCCTCTTTCTTTCTCTCTCTCTTTTATTCTCTCGCTCTCTTCTCGATCTTTCCACGACTCTCTTGCTCTCTCCATCTCTCGCTCTGCTCATCCTCAACGCTCGCATACTTTCTAACTACTTTTTCTGTTTTCTCACTTTTCTCTTTCTTTCGAGCCCTTTCTCATACTCTTCTCATTCCCTTTCACACTCTTTCTCATACTCTTCTCACTTCCTTTCTCACTCTTTCTCTCCATTCTCTTTTTTCTCTTCTTGTATCTCTCGCTCCTCTTTCCATCCATCTACTCTTGCTTCTTTCCTTCTTATCAGTCTCTTTCTCTTTCTCGTTTTTCTTATCTTGCTCTTCTCTTTATCTCTCGCACACACTTTTTCTTTCTCATTCTTTCTCCCTCCTTTCATGCCCTGTGTCCCTCTCTCGTTCACTCATTTATTCACGATTTCTCTCTCTTTTTCTTACTCTATCTGCTCCCTCACTCCACCTTTTTCCATCTCTCTCTCCCTCTCTTCCTCGCTTACCATCTCTCTCTGACCATTATTGCTCTTGTTATCTCTCTCCCTCTATTTCTCACATTCTATCCGCTAAATGTTTTTATATCTTTCTCTGTCAAACCTACCACATCTCTCTCTCTATTATCTCACTTATCTTTCATGCTTGTTCTCGCACTTATTCGTTCTCCCTCTAACTCTTCTTTTTCTCACAGTTTCTCTTTTACTATCTCTAAATCTTTGACTCTCTCTTGCCCTCACACTCTCCCTCACTCTCTCTCTCTCTTTCTCTCTCTCCTTTTTTGTATTCCTTTCTTGTTATCACTCTCTCTATTGTTCTCTCTCTTTCTTATCTTTCTCTTCTCTTGCTCTCTCTCTCTCTTTCTTTCTCATCTTTCTCTTCTCCTGCTCATTCTCTCTCTCATTTCTTGTCCTCTCATTCTCTCTCCCTTCCTCATTCATCCCCATCATATCTCTTTCTCTCTCCCTCTCATTATCTACCACTTTGTTGCTTTCTATCTCTCTCCATCTGTCTTCTTGCTTATGTCTGTTTCCCTCGTCTTCTTTCGCTCCTTAATCTCTCTTTCTCGCTCGGCCCCAGTACGAAGTGACGCCTTTACGCACTTTATATCATCGCTCTTACGTCCGTCCCTCCCTCTAACTCTCTCTTCTCTCTTCTTCCTTCTCTCTTTTCCACCCTCTCTCTCTTTCTACTAACACTCTCGATCTATCTCCCTTCCTCTCTCGCCACACACCTTCCCCTACTCTCCCTTCCTCTCTCCGAGTCCTCTCTCGTTCCACTCTCCATGCACCTCTCTCCTCCCTTTCTCTCTTGCCTCTATTCTTTGTCTCTCCCTCTTTTCATCCCTATCCTTCCCTTTCTGTATATATCTCTCATTCGGCTCCATGTATCGATCTCTTTTTCTCTCGATCTCATTAACTCATAGCTCTTTCTTAAATTGATCTCATCTCGCTTTTCTCTAGTTCTTTCTCTGTTACTTTTTTTCTCTCTTGCCACTTATTTATCTCGCGATCACCCTCTTATTTTATTCCCTCTTTCTATTTATTTTTATATATCTCACTCCCCTCCGGAACTCCTCCTCCCTCCCTTACATCTCTCTCCTAATTTGTTCTTTCTCTTCTTTCACTCTCTCTTCGATCTCTCTCTTTTTTCTCGTACGTCTTTGTCTCTCTTTCTTTCTCCCTCACTCTTTCATTCTCTTTAACTCTCTTCTCAATCTCTCTAAATCTCTTGCTCTCTCTTATCTCTGCGCGCACACATACTTTCTCACTCTTTTTTCTTACTTTCTCTCGCTCTTGCCTCTCGCTCCTCACTCTTTTCTCTCTCGTCTAGCTCAAACTGTTCATCTCTCGATGCTCTCCAGAATCGATTCCTCGCTCCGTTCTCTCTCCTGTCCTCTCCTTTGTCTTATTATTTCCTCACCTCGATCTTTCAATCCCTTGGTCTTTCAAACACAATTTCTATCTGCCTCGTTGTCCTCTGTCTCTTCTCTCTCTCTTTATTTTAATCTCTTTCTCATTTTTATCTCTAAGCCCTTCTCTCTCTTATCTTTTGCTCTCTCTGTCTCTCACTCCATCTTTCCATGCTTATCTCCCTCTCTTCCTCCCTCTCTCTCCCTCACTCACTCTCGCTCGTTGATGTGTTTGCCTTCTTTGTTTGCCTCTCTCTTCCTTCTCTCTCTTTATCTTCTCTGCTTCCTCTCATCAAACAAACAACCACAACAACCCACACTCCTCTCTCTTGCCTCCCATGTTTCCCTCTCTCTTCCTCACTCATTTCTTCTGTCTCCCTCTATCTCTTTCTTTCTTCTTTTCTTGCTCAACTCTGTCCCTTCTCTCCTTCTCTGTTACATCCTCGGCTCTCCCTCTTCTCTCTCTTCCCCCATTATGTTGCTCAGCTGACAGTGTGTCCTCTTGTTCTTTTATTCTCTCGATCTTCTACTCTCACACTCTCTCGCATTCTCTCTTACTCCCCCTCTCTCTCTCATTCTCCTCTTCATACTCACTCTCACATTCTCGCGGAATCATCCTCACACACGACTATAATTCTCCTCTTCTCTCTCTTACCATCTTTCTCGACTTCTTTATATATATATCTCTCTCACCCACTACATGTGTCTCTTCATCTCTCTCTCTCTCTCTTCTTTCTCTTTCTTTCAAGATCTTTCTCACTGCGCTCTTCTATCTACTTCTATTTTATATATATCTCTCTCTATCTTTTTCATCAATATCTCTCTCATTTTCCCTCTTTTCCTTTCTTACCATCTCTTTCTCTCTCTTTCTCTCTGTCTTCTCTCATTCTTCTCTCTCTCTTTCAATCTTTCTTTCTCTTCTCTTCTCTTCCTCCCTCACTCTCTCGTGCCCTCCATCTCTCTCAGTCGTAGAGCTCTTCTCCATATCTCTCTAGCTCTTTCCATTCTTCTCTCTTTTACTTACTCACTTTCACTTTTTTTCACTCTCTTTGTCTATCTCAAACTTATTCTTCCCTCTCTCTCTCCTTTCCTACCTCCCTCCCTTATGTATTCTCTCTCTTTCTCTTATACTCCCTACCTCTTTCTCTCCTCTCACGCATAATCTCACACTCTCTACTTATCTATCTTTCCACACATAGTCTCACATTCTCTATACTGTCTATTATCTATCTCGCTCTCACACCTGATCTCACACTTTCTACTTATACACACTCTTTCTCGCACACCTTTCCTCCCTCACCCTTTCTCGCTCTTTCTCTTTCTACTTCTCTTTCTCTCTTCTTATATCTCTCCGTCACTCTTTCCATTCCTCTCACTTGCTTCCTCCTTGCTATCTCTCCCTCTCTCTCTCCTTACACTCTCTCTCTTCTCTCTTTCTCATCTTTCTCTTATCTTGTTCCTTCTCTCTCACACACTTTATTTTATCGGATTCTTTCTCCCTCCCTCTCTCGAAGCCCTGTATGTCCTTCTCTCACTCTCTCTTACAGCTCTTCTCGCTCTCCCATTATCTCACTCTCTCTTTCTTCCATCTACATCTTGATGTCTCCACATCTCTCTATATCTCTACCTCGCTCTCCCTCTCACTTACTCCCTCTCTTTTCTCTCCCACCCTTTCTATCTTTCTCTCCCTCGATTTATCTACAATCGTCATTCACTCTCTCCCCTCTTTACACATGACACTCTCTTATCTTATTTCGTCACTCCCTTTCTCGCACATGCACTATCTCTCACACTCTCTCTCTCGCACACTCCATTTCTCTTTCATTTGCTCTCTCTGCCTTTTTTTTATCATTTATTATCACTCTAACTTTATCACTCTTTCTCTTTCTTATTATTTTCTCTTTATCTCACTCTTTTTCTCATTGTCTCCACCCGTTTCTCCATCTCTGTTCAGCTCTTTCCTTATCCTTCACTTTCTCTTAGTTTTCTCCCTCGCATTTTCTCTTTTTATCGTTGCCTCGATCTCTACGATTTATCTGCTGTCTTGCACTCTCCCTTGTTAGCTTTATCTTTCTCTCTCTCTTTCTTTCGAGCTCTTTCTCATGCTCTTCTCTCTCCTTCTACCACATTTTCTTTGTATTTTACCCTCTTTATATCTCTCGATACTCTTTCCATACCAATATCTATCTCGCTCTCGCTTCCTCTCTCTACCCTCTCCTCCTCTCTTCTTGTCTCTCTTTATCTCGTAAAAAAACTCTCTTGCTCTCTTTGTCTTCACTCTATCTCATCATTCTCTTCCCTCACTTCTTTTCTCTCCCACTCTTACTCTCATTCTCTCTGTCACTCCCTCTCGTGCCACTCCCTCTTGGATCTCCTCTCTTTCTCTCTCTCTTTCTCTTATTTCTCTACCATTCTCACCGCCTCCCTCTCGCTCTCATTTCTCTCCTCTCTCCCTCTCCCTCCCTCCCTCTTTCATTTCATTTGTTGTTTCTTCCCTGCTTTCGCTCGCTCTCATCTTTCACTTTGCCAATCTCTCATATGAATTATCACTCTCTTCTATCAGTCTTGCCCTCTCACTCACTCCCTCTTTTCTCTTCGTCTCACTCACTGCTCATCTCTCTCATGCTCTCTTGAATCAATTCATCCCTCTCTTTTCTCTCCTCTCCTCTCGTCTCTTTTCTCTTATTATTAGCCTCGCTCATTCTTTCGATCGCTCGGTTCGATCACACACACTTGTACGCACTCCTCGTCTTTCTCTGTTCTCTCTCTTTATTTTATATCTTTCTCGCCCTTCTCTCTTTATCTACATGCCCATACTCTCTCTACTTCACTTTTACTCTCTAAATATATGCCTTCTCACAGTAACTTGATATTTCTTCTCTCCCCAACTTATCTTCCTCTTCTCTCGCTTCTCTCTCTTTATCACTCTTTCTTTCTCTTGCTTCTCTCCCCACGCCACCTCCCTCTCTCTTGCCTCATCTCTACTCTCCTCTCTTTCTCATGGAGACTCTTCTCTTTCTCGGAAACTCTCTCTTTCTTTATCTTTCTCACCACTTCTCACCACTATCTTACTCTGATATCCTCTTTCTCTCCTCTCCCCCTCTCTCTTACCCTCCTTCCCTCCTTCACTCACTTTATCCATTCTGCCTCACTCTCTTTCTTTTACTCTTGCCCTTTCTCGCGTTCTCGCTTTTCTCACTTTCTCACTCCCCCTCTCTCTCCTTCTCTGTTGAATCCATCCCTCCCTGTCTCACTTTATCTCTCCTCTTCTCTCTTTCTATCTTTCTCAAATATATCTCTCACCCTTATCTCTCTCTCACTCTCTTCTCTCTTTTCGTTCGAATCTTTCTCGCATATTTGTTTTTCTATGTACTTGTGTTTTTCTCTTATTTATATCTCTCACTCGATCTTTTCATCGATATATATGTCTATTTCTCTCATACCTCTTTTCTCTCTTACCATTTCTCTCTCTCCCAACCTCTTTCTCTTTATCTTCTCTCTTTCACTCTTTCTTTCTCTTGTCCTCTCTCCCTCCCTCACTCTCTTGTGGCCTCCATCTCTCTCTCAGTCATAAAGCTCTTCTCCTTCTACCATCTATCTCTCTTGAATTCTTATACTCCTTCGCTTAATTTCTCTCACTTTTTTTTTTCACTCTCATGTGTATCCACCAGGCTGTTCTCCCTCTCCCCATCACACACCACACTCTCTCTCTCTCTTTCCTACTCTTTTTGCCCTTTCTCTCGCTGTCTCCTTTCCTACCTCCATCCCTTATGTATTCTCTCTCTTTACGTTACTCTCTTCTTTCTCTCTCTCCTCTCCTTGTATCTCTTTTATCCACCTCCCACCCTCACTCTATCTATCTCTCGCACTCTCGCAGTTTATTTGCTGCATCATATATTTTCTTAATTTCTCTTTCTCTCAGAAGCTCTTTCTCCAAACTCTTCTCACTCACTCTGCCCCTTTCCTCTTTCTCTCACTTCTCTTTTCCTCTTCTTATATCTCTCACTCACTCTTTCCATCCCTCTCTCTTGTTCCCCTCCTTTCTATCTCTCTCTCTCTCTATTCTTGCAACTCTCTCTTCTATATTTCTCATCTTTCTCTTATCTTGCTCCTTCTCGCTATCTCTTACATAGTTTTTTCTTTATCTCGTTCTTTCTCCCCCATCTCTCATGCCCTCCATATGTCCTTCTCTCACTTGCTTCACGATCTTCTCACTCTCCAGCTTTCTCGCTCTCTTTTTCTCCCCATCTCTATCTTGAAGTCTCTCTTGTCTCTCTTTATATCTCTCCCTCTCTCACCCTCTCACTTACTCCCTGTTCTTACTCTTGCTCTCTCTCTCTTTCTCCCTCCCTCACTGCTGTCTCTTTTTCATCGTTCCTACTCTCCTTTGCTCTGTTTTGCTCTCTCTTTTATCTTATCATGTCCCTCCGCACAACCACTCACTTATCTCTCACACACTCTCCCACACACACTCTTTTTTGCTCTTTCATTTGCTCTCTCTACATACTCTTATCTTTTACTCTCGCTCTCTCATTATCGAGTCTTTATCTTTATATGCCTTTCTCGTTATGTCTCTCATACATCTCCTCTTTCTCATTGTATCCCCTGCTTTCTTCCTCTCTCTTCGCCGCTTTCTTTATTCTTCGAGTTTCTATCACTTTTCTCCTCATGCACACTCTGCCTCAATCTCTCTGCTCCCCATCTTCTCACACTCTGTTTATCCTTGACTTTTTCTCTCTCTTTCTTTCAAACTCTTTCTCCTACTCTTCTCTCCTCATGCCTTGTACTACTGCCACATTTTTCCATCATTTGTATCTCTTATTCTCTCTTTTCATACCAACATCTATCTCACTCTCGCTTTCTCTCTCCCACCCTCTCTTCATCTCTTTCTGTCTCTCTCTATCTCATAAAATAACTCTCTTGCTCTCTTTATCTTCTCTCTATCTCATCATTTTATTCCCTTGCTTCTTCTTCTTCTCTCTCTCACTCTTTATTTATCTCATTCTCTCTCCCTCTCTCTCCCAGCATGCCCTCCATTACTCCCCCTCTCATGGATCGCTTCTCCTTCTCTCTCCCCCTCATTCCTTTTATTTCTCGTACCCTCCATCACCTCCCTCTAATACTCGTTCTCCCTCCTCTCTTCCTCTCTCTTTCTCACTCATTTCATATGCCTTTTCTTCTGTTCTCTCTCTCACCTTTTCCGCCACTCATATGAATTATCTCTCTTTCTCTCACTCACTCACTCCCTCTTTTCTCTCTCATCTCACTCGGCTGCTCATCTACTGTCCTGCTCTCTTGGATACTTCCTCCCTCTCTCTCCTCTCGTCTCCTCTCGTCTCATTTCTCTTATTATTATTTGCCTCACTTATTCTTTCGATCTCTACTCAGTCTCTCACACACACTTTCAATGTTGCCTCTTCGTCTCTCTCTCTTCACTCTCTTTATCCTACACCCTTCTCTCTATGCTTCTCTTTTGCTCTTTATATCTCTCACTCCATCTTTCAGCGCTTATCGCTCTATACTACCCTCTCTCTCCCTCACTCGCTCTTGCTTTGTCTTACTTTATTGCCTTCTCTGACCCCTTTCTCTTTCTTCTCTCTCTAATTGTCTGTCTCTTCTCTTGCTTCTCTCTCTATCCTCTTTCTTTCTCTTATTTTCTCCCATACCTCCCTCTCTGTTGCCCTCTATCTCTCGTACTCGTGAGCTCTTCTCTTTCTCGAGCTACATCTGCACTTTTCTCGATCTTCTTGTCTATCTCCTCACTTCTCTCTACCTCTTATCGTACTCTCATTCTCCTCCTTCTCTCACTCATTCTCACTCTAGCCCTCTCTCTCTCTTACCCTCCTTCATTCTTTCAACACCACACTCCTACTCCAATTCTACCTCTACAAATTTTTTTCTACTGCCTCCATCTCGGTTCTCTCTTCGTTCTCTCTTGTCACTTCCTCTACCTCTCTCCTTCTCTCTTGAATCCATGCACTTTGCTCTCTGTCCTCCTCTTCTTCTCTCTTACCTTTCTCGGAAACTCTTTATATTTATATATCTATCACCTTCTTTGTATGTCTCTTCATCTCTCTCTCACTCTCTCTTCTCTCTCTTTCTTTCAGATCTTTCTCACATTGTCATACATCTCACTTATTTCGCTGCCACTATATCTCCCTCTCCTTATTTTCCTCTCTTACCATCTATCTCTCTCCCTGACTTTCTCTTGTCTTCTCGGGTTTCTTCTCTCTCTCTGTCTCTCTCTCTCTCTCTCTCTCTCTCGCACACACACACACACACACACTTTATTTCTTTTGTCCTCTCTCCCTCCATCTCTCTCTCAGTCGTAGAGATCTTCTCCTTCTCCCACTAATCTCTTACATTCTTCTCTCTTTCACTTACTCTATCTCACTTTTGTTCACTCTCATGTACATCACAAACTTATTCTCCTCTACTCGCACATAAACACACGAGCTCTCTCTTGTCCTCCCTTTGCCCTTGCACTTACTCTCTCCTTTCTACCTCTCTCACTTATGTATTCTCCCTCTTTTTCTTATAAATACCCTTTCTCCCCCTCTCTCCTCTCATCTCTCTTCTGTCTGCCTCGCCCTCTGCTCCCATCGCACTCTCGCACACACAATTTATCTTCCTCTTCATCTCTATTTCATAACACATCCTCACCTTTCAAGCTCTTTCTCGCACTCATCACTGCTCCTCTACCGCCTTCTCGCTCTTTCTTTCTTCTTCTCTCACCGTTTCATTGCTCTTCTTATATCTCTTACTCACTCTTTCCATGCCTCTCTCATGCTTCCTCCCTTGTGTATCTCATTCTTCTCTCTTTCATCTTTCTCTTATCCTTACTCCTTCTCTCTTATCTCTCGCACACAACTTTTCTTTATCTCATTCTTTCTCCCTCCCCCTCTCATACTCCATATGTCCCTCTCTCGCTCTCTCTAACTCTTCTCGGTATCTTCGTGCACAAACATGTTCTCTCTCTTTATTTTACTTTATCTTGCCCCCTCGCTCTACATTTTTCCATCTCTTATCTCTTTTGTTCTCTAACCATCTCTCTCTGACCTACTGCTCTTGTGTCTCTTTCCTCTTTTCTCACTTTCTATCCTTTAAACTCCTTTATACTCTCTCTGTCAGGCTCTTTACATCTCTCTCTTTCTCACATAATATTATCTCACTCGTCTTTTCATGCTCTTTCTTAGCACTATTACGTTATCCCTCAATTCCTCTCTTTCTCTCCGTCTTTTCTGTCTCTCTTGTCATCACTCTTTAACCATGCTACTCTATTGTTCTCTCTATCTAATCATTCTCTTCCACCACGCTACTCTCTTGTGCTCTCTCTCTCTCTCTCTCTCTCTCTCTCTCTCTCTCTTCTTTCTTTTCTCTTGCTCATTCTCTCTATCTCATTCTTTGTTCTCTCGTTATCTTTCCTTTCCTCGATGGCACTTTGCCATCTCTTTTTCTCTCTTCCTCTCTCGTTATCTCTGGCTTTGTTGCTTTCCATCTCTCTCTGTCTCTTTAACTCCCTTTTTTATATATCTTTTCCTCTCTTTGCCCTACTCCCTTAATCTCTTTCTCGCTCGCGGTACTCGCTCACCTTAACTCCCACTCTATCCATCGCTCTCTGCTCCCAACTCTCTCTCTCTTATTCTCTTTTCTTTCTTCTCTCTCTCCGCCCCTCTCTCTCGATTTCTCTCACACTCTTTCTATCTATCTCCTTGGTTTTTAACTTCATCCCTCCCTCTCTCTCCCTTTCTCTCTCGAGTCCACTCCCACCCCAACTCTCTCCACTGCCTTTCTTTCTTGTCCTCTCTTTTATATTTATTTCCCTCTTTTCATCATCTCTCCCTTACCTAATATATCTCCTTTTTCTCGTGTCTCGCTTATTTTTCTCACATATCATAAACTCCACAGCTCTCTTCGGTGTACTGTCTCGCTTTTCTCTAGCTCTTTTTCTACTCCTCTTCTCTCTCTTATCCACTGCCCCTTTATTTATCCTACAAAAATCACTCTCCATTTTATTCACACTCTTCCCCATTTATATTTGTATGTATCTCGGCCAGCTTTCTGTTTACTCCTCCCTCCCTTCGTTCCTCTACATCTTGTTCTTAACTTTTTTTTTTTTTCGCTCTCTTCTATCCTCTGCTTTTTCTCTTGTCTTTTTCTCTCTTTCTTTCTATCTAACTCTTATTCTCTCGTACTCTTCTCAATCTACGACTCTCTTTCTCTCTGGGAGTCTCTCTCACATCTCTACAATTAACTTTTTGCTCTTTACATTCCTACCATTATCTAAATACGTACTCTTAGTTTCTCTTTACTTTTCTCTTGTGTTATCTCTATGTCTTTCTCACTCTTTATTGAATACACTATGTCCTCTCTTCTCTCGCTCCCTTCTCTCTCACACTCTTATCTCTCCCTGCTCCTTCTTTTTCTCTCTTATCACTTTACATTTCTCCCGCTCTCTCGCTCTCTCCCTCTTTCTACGCACTTTCTCTTTCCCTCCTCTCTCCCTGGTCTCAGCCTCTCTTTTCCTCTCTCGCAAATCTCTCTCCCTCACTCTTTACTCTCTCTCCATCTCTTCTTCGGGGAGAACACTCCCTACTTGCCTCTATTTCCACTCACTTTTGTCTGTTTTCTCTCCACCTCCTTTAAAGCACTTGCCCCCATCTTACTCCCTTACTCTCTCTTACTCCGCTTCTCGCACTTTTTCTTCTCTTGCTTGCACCCGCTCCCGCAGCTCTTATCACTCTCTGCTTTATGCTTATTTTCACTTTACCTCGCACCTCTCTCATTATGTCAATCTCATCTTTTCTCCCCATTTCTTTTTTATTTGTTACACCCTCTTCCCCTCATCTCTCCCCTTATTTTTCTTGTTCTCCCCAATTTTTATTTCTCTCTCCCCTCTTCCCTCTGTCCTCTCTCTTATTCTTTTCCTTTTATTCTTTTTGTCTCACTATCTCTCTCCACTTCAGTTATTTCTTTTTCCCCACCCCTTGCGAGCTCACTTTCTCCCTCCCCAGCACTCTCCCCACTTTGTTTCTACCTAAACCTTGTCATTCTCACTTGCTTTGAATACTCCTTTTCAAATTCTCTCTTGTATCAATCTCATTCGATCTGACACTTAATTCCTTCTCCCCGATTTCTCTCTCCCTTTTCTCCCTCTCTCCCTCTTGGTTCTCACACTCTCTACTTTGCTCTTTGCCTTATATTGCTCTCTTCTCTCTCTTGTGCTCTTTTTCTTCTCTCTTTCCCTTCCCTCGATTTGGCTCTCTTTCTTTTTCTCTCACCCTCTGCACCTTTCTCCTCATTCCATTTTTTACTCTCTCCTCCCAATCTCTCTTGCTCACTCATCCATCCATCCTCCTTCCTACTCCCTCGTCTCTCTTTATGCACTGAATCCCTCTCTTGGCTACCCTCGATCTTTCTCTTTAACTCTCTCCTCCGTCCGTTACTTCTCTCTCTCTTCACATGCGCGATCCCTCGCTCTTTTTTCTTTCTCCTTTATTTCTCTCCCCCGCCCATCTCTCCCTCTGCCTCTCTCCCTCTCTCTCTCTCTCTTAGTTTCTTTCTTACTCCTCTCTGCCGCCTCCTCTCACTCTCACTCTCTCCTTCTCTCTCTCTCTCTCTCTCGCTTGCACTTTCTTTCACTCTCTCCCTCAGTTTCTCTCTGTCATTGTCATTCACTCCTTTAATGAGCTTTTCCTTTTCTCTTTTTTTTCTCTCATTTCTCTCTCGTACTCTCTTCCGCTCTCTTTATCCCCATCTTATTTCTCCCAATGGCTCTTTCCTTCTTTATCTTTAGCCTCATTCTCCTACTCCCTTTTCTTTCTGCCTTTTGTGTTCTCTGTCGCTCTCTCTCTTCTCTATCTTTTTCTTCTCTCTTTTGATTTAATTCGTCCCTCTCTTCTATGTATATGCTCACTCTCTCTTTGTCCCTTTATTTTTGACTCTCTTTCCTCCCTCCCTCATCGATATTTTTCTTTCTCTTTTTATCCACATTTTTCTTTTCTGTTTTTTTATATCCACATTGTTCATTCTCTTGGCTAACATCTCTCTCTTTCTTTTGCTCTTCCTCATCTCTCACAAACACACTCTCTTCTTTTAATCTTGCACCCTCACTCCTACCTCTCTCTGTCGCTGCCTTTCTCTACTCTCTCTCTCTTATATTTTCTCTCTCATTCTCTCTCTTTCTTTAACTCTCTCGCTCTCTTCTTCGCTCTTTCTCTTCTCTCCTTTTATCTTTCCCCCTCTCTCTGACTTCCATTCTCTCTCTTCTTTATCTTTTATCTACGCTGTCTTCCATTCTTTTACCTCCTCCTTCTCTTTGTTACTTGTCCCCCTTCCTCTTTCTCATGCTCTCATTCTCCACTCTTACCTCTCCTCTCATTATATATCTCTCGCACTTATATCATCTGTTACCCCGGTCATACTACACTCTCCTATCTCCTTTTCTCTTTCTTTCTCTCAACATGTCTTTCCTACTCTTTCTTTTGCTCTCTTTTCTTTCTCTCCCTCCCTCACCTCATTCTCTTTCCCTTCGATCTCTCTCGATTACTCTCTCTCCCTCTCGAAATCTTATTCTCGCTTTGTATCTCTCTCCCGCATTTCTCTCACTCTCTCACTTGCTCTTTCCGTCACTGTATCCTCTCTCCTTCTAAATCTCACTATCTATCTCTATTTCTCATTCTCTCTCTCACACTCTGACCTTTTTAATTTATATATCTCTCTCTCTTTCTCTCTCACTCTTTCATAATAGCTATTGCTCCTCTCGTTTTCTATTTCTCTGTCTTATCCTGCTCACTTAACCATTCTATCTACCTCTCTTTCCCTCTCCCTCTCGCTCGCCTTCGCACACACGCTCTCCCCATCTCACTTTTTCTCTTTTGCTCTCTCTCACTCTCTTTTTCTCTCACTATCTCACTATAATCTTTTCTCCTCCTCTCTTGTGCTCTCTCTGTCTCTCTCCCTCCCTGTCCAATTCTTTCTCTCTTACTTCCTCTCACTTTCTCTCCCCTTCTCCCTTTATAGCTCCATTTCTCGCACTCTCGCTCTTTATCTATCACTCACTCTTGATCTCTCTTTCTTTTCTCCTTTTATATTTTCTATCATTCTCTGACCCTCTCTCTTGCTTAGAATATCACTCACAATCACTCTCTTATTCTCTCTTACTCTTATTATCTCTCTGTTAACATCTTTTTTCTCTCTTTTATATATCTCGATTTCTCCCTTTCTACAGTTGCTTTCCTCCCTCTCTCTCTTACTCGCAATATCACTTACTCTTCCTCCCTCTCTCTACCTCTTTTTCTCTTCCCTGAGCTCGTCTATCTCTCCTTTATTTCTCACACACACTCTCTCACACTCTATCCTTCATGTTGAATCTCTCTCACAATCACTCTCTAACTTTCTTTCATTTGTAATCTTTCTCTTGATATCTTATTCTTACCACTCCATCTTACTCCCCCTCTCCGTCTCCCTCTCACTTTGCTTCTACACACTCCCTCTCCATCTCACTCTACCTCTCTACTTTCTGACATTTTCTCTCTCTCTCTCTCTCATCCTTACCCACTACTCCCTTCTCCACTCTCTTTATCTCTCTTTCTCTCACTCTAACTTCTCATACTCCTTAAATCTTTAACTCCTTTTATCTCTCTGCCTTTTTCTCCCTCACTCTCTTTTTCACTATCTCTCCTCGACCTTCTCTAGCTCCCTCTCTTCTCGCTCTTCTCTTTTTCTGTACATCATCTCCCTCTGCCATTTTTCTCTTCTTTCTCTCTCTCTAGTGCTCGTACTCTTTATTCCCTCTCTCGCAGCTCTACCTTCTATTTCCCTCTCTCTGTGTCTCCCGCTCTGACCCATACTCTCTACATAGCTTCCTTCCCCTTACTCTCGATCTCTATTTATGGCTCACTTTTGCTCTCTCTCTCTCTCCTGACCCTTCCCTCTCTTCTTTATCTCTTTATCTACTCACACCCTTATTTTCTCTTCACTCTCTCTCTCACTGTCTTCCACTAAATTTATCTTATAATCACTCATACACTCTTTCTTCCTCTTCTTGTCTCTCTAACTCGCTCTCCTTGTTCTCTTCCTCTAGCTCCCTCCCTCTCTCTCTCATTCACTATGTATATAACTCACACTCCCTCGCATTATCTCTGTCGCTATTTCCACCACTCTATCTCCCTCTCCCACTCTTTTATTTTGCACTCTCTCTTTTTACTCTCTTAATTAGTCTTAATCTTTTTCATTCCCTCTCTTTTTTCTCACTCTTCTTTTTCTCTCTCTCATCTTCACCCTCTTCCACTCTCTCTCTCCCCCCTCTCTCACCCCTCTCTGTCTCTCTCTCTCTCTTCTCCTTATTTCTCTTCCTCTCTCTCCCTCTCACTTTCATTCTTTCTCTTAATGTTATAACGCTCGTCTCGATCTCTCTCGATTTCTCTCTTTCTCTCTCTCCCTCACTTTCACTCCCTCGAAATCTCACTCTCTCTTTCTTCCTCCTTTAGTTCTCTCCTACTCCCTCCCTTCACTCCCTCCATTCCTCTCGGCCCCGTCCCTCCCCTTTCTCTCTCTTTCTCTTTACTTCTCTTTTTCTCTTCTTATATCTCTCACTCACTCTTTCCCTCCCTCTCTCTTGCTTCTCCCATGTTACCTCTCTCTCTCTCTCACCTTGCAACTCTCTCTTTTCTCTGTTTCTCAATATATCTAACACACTTTTTCTTTATCGCGTTCTTTCTCCCTCACTCTCTCATGCCCGCCATATGTCCCGCTCTCAATTTCACTAGCTTTTCTCGTTTCTCTTCATTGCACACAAGCATTCTCTTTCTTTTTCTTACTCTATCTTTCTATCCACTCCACCTTTTTCTATCTCCCTTTCTAACCATCTCTCTTTGACCCTCTTCCTTTCTGTTGTCTCTCTTCCGATTTCTCACTTCAACATCTTTAAACCTCTCTGTTCTCTCTCTAACAAACTCTACATCTCTCTATCTCTCGTATCTTTTCGTTTCTTTCATGCTTTCTTTCTCTTTTATGTGATACTCTTTCTAAATCTCGCTCGTCTCCTCTTTTCTCCTCTTACTCTTTTTGCATCCACTCCCCCTCTCTCCCTCTCCCGCTTTATCTCTCCCTCCCCTCCCCATCTCTCTGTTCTCTCTCGTCACTCATGCCACTACTCTCTTAACTAAAAACTCTTGTTCTCTCTTCTCTTTTCTTTTTTTTCTTCTCTCGCACTCTCTCTCGAGCTATTTTTCTCTTTTTGTCATCTACCTGTCTGCCCTCCATATCTCTCTCACGTGTGGAGCTCTTCTCTTTTCTCATTCTTTTTCTCTCTCATTCTTCCCTTTGCTCGCTCTTGCCACTCTCTCCCTCTCTCTTCACCTCCATTTCACTCTCCTCCCTCCTCCCCTCCCCATTCCTCGCCCTCTCTTGCCACTCCCTCGATTCCCCTCTTTCTTTCTCTTCTACTTCTCTGTTCTCTCACTCTTGCACTTTCTATCTTGCTCTCTCTTCTCACTTTCACTTTCTCTCTCTCCTACTTAAATACATCCCCTAACCACTCTCATCTCCTTTCCTCTCTTTTGATCTCACCCTCTCTTTATACGCATAAACTTGTACTCTTTCTTTCGAAGCTCTTTCTCGCACTCTTCTCTCTCCCCGACCTCCTGACTACTTTATTTCTCTTTTGCTCTCTTTATATTTATCATTATCTTGTTCCATCCTTTATCATTATCTCTCTCAGGCTCTCTCTCTCCCCTCTCTTCCCCTTCTCAAACACCATCTCGGCCCCTGCGAAGCTCTCTTGCTCTACATCTCTTTCTTATATCTACTCTCATTCTTTCTTCCTTTCTTTCTCTGGCTACTGACCCCTCTCTCTTCCTGTCTCTACATTGGAGAGTTCTTTCCTATCTCACTTTGCTCTCTTACACACATTTTTCTTTATTACTCTCTTCCTTTTTTTATTATATCTCACTGTCAATCTCCCTCCCTCTCTCTATCTCTCTCTATCTCCCCCTCTCTCTTGCCCTGTCTCACTCCTTCCCAAACTCTCTCCATTTCTCTCTCCTTTTCCCTCTCTCTCTCTCTTTTGTTTCTCTCTCATCTCCTTTGTCCTCATCTCTCCTCTCCTCTCCCCTTCTCTCTTTATCTTATTCCTCTTTCTCAGCCCGATCTCTCTCTTAGTCTCTATTTGCTATCATCGCTCCCTCTCTCCTCTTATCTCTTCCCTTCAGCCTTTCTCACACGCATCTTTCTCCTTCTACCTTTTCTCTCTCACTCACTTTCTCTTTATCTCTTTCTCTACTTATATATTTCTCTCTCTTTGTCTCTTTCATTTTCCATCCCAATCACAATCTCACTCTCTCCCTTTCTCCCTCTCGCCTCCTTATCCTAACTTCTCCTATCTTTTATTTTTCTCTTCTCGCACTCTTTTTTCATCTGATTCTCTCTCCCCACTCTTGTGCCCTCTATCTCTCTCTCACTCTCACTTCCCAATTTATTTTCTATTTTTCGCTCTCCATCTTATTTCTCTCTTAACGATCACTCTTACGCTCTCTCTCCACTGTTATTTTTGTATCTTTTACTTTCTCTACCGCTCCCTTCTCCTCTCACCCTTCCTCCCTCTCTCTTGATTTTCATAATATCTCTCACTCTCTATCTTTCTATCCATCAATCTATTTCTTCCTCTCACTCCTATTAATACTAACTCTCTCCATCTCTCTCAATCATTCTCTGCCTCATCATGTTGCTTTTCTCTCTCTCGTACTCTTTATTCTCTGTTCTCTCTCTCTCGCACAATTCCTCTCTGCCTGTCATTCTCATTCTCCCTCTCCTCCCTCTACTCCTCTTTTTTCCCCTTCCTCCTTCCCTCACTCTCTCATTCCCAACCTCTCTCTATTATGTGTTTTCTCTCTCTTTCTCTCACTCATGACATATCTCTCTCTCACCTCCTCTTCTCTCTCTTCTCACTAGTTACTCCTCTCTCCTTCTCTTTTGAATACATGCCTCTCCCCCTCCCTCTCTTCTACTCTCCTTTGTCTGCCTCGCACTTCTCCCCATCTACCTCTCTCCTACACATATACCTCTTCCATACATACATTTTCTTTCTCTCTATCAATCTCATTATATTCTTTTATCGATATACCTCTTTCTCCCCTCTCTTGCTCTCTTACCATCTCTCTCCCTATACTTCTTTGCCTTATCCCCATCATTTCTCTTTCTTCTCTCTCTGTCGCACTTTCTTTCTCTTCTTCTTCTCTCTCCTCCAATCCTTTATCTCGTGCCCTCATCTCTCTCTGTCATGGAGACCTTCACTTTCTCTCTCACTCTCTCCCAATTCATCCCTCTTTCACTTATTGTCTCTTTTCCCGCTCTACACATTTAACTCGCACTTATTACGCACTCCCTCTCTCACTTAAACACTCTCTCGCCCTCTCTTCCTCTTCCCTCACTCTCTCCTTTCCTACTTCTCTCCCTTATTTATTCTCTCTTTCTCTCGCTCTATTCTTTCTATTTTTTCCCTTTCATTTCAACTCGCTCCCCATCTTTCTCCTCTGCTCTTGAATCACTCCCTACTACTTTCTCTTCTCTCCTCTCCTCTCACATCGTCTCGTCTCTCTTTCTACCTCAATCTCACTCTTATGTATTCTCTCTCTTTCTCTCACTCTATTTTTTCTCTTTCTTTTCCCTTTCATTTCACTCACTCCCCCGTCTTTCTCCTCCTCTTCCCGATCATTCCACCACCGCTTTCTCTCACTCTCTATCCTCTCATCTCGTCTCTCTTTACCTCGATCTCATTCTTTATCCTACAGCTCTAACACTGCAGGTTTCCTATCTGCCTACTCATCTCTACCTTTCTTACTTCCTCTTTCTTTCGAAGCTCTTTTGTCGCACTCTTCTCGTTCCTACTGCCTCTTTGTCTCTCGGCTTCGTTTCACATTTTATTTATATCTCTCACTCGCTCTTTCCCCAACCCTCTCTCTCCCTCTCTCTTGCTTCCTCTCTTGCTCTCTCTCTCACCCTACAACTCTGTCTTCATCTCTCTCATCACTGTTTTTCAATCTCTTTCTCACACCCTTCTCTCATTAGCTACATGCCCTTCAGCTCTCTTTCTCTTTATTTCTCTTTTGCTCCTCGCCTATCTCTAACTCCTCTTTCCGCGGGTATCCTTCCCACTCTCCCTCACTCTCTCTCGATTTGTCTACTCTGTTGCCTTCTCTATTTGCCCTCTCTCTCTTCTCTTCTCTTGCTTCTCACTCTCACTCTTTCTTTACTCTTCTTCTCTCACCATACCTCCCTCTCTCTTGCCCTTCATCTCTCTGGCCTCGTGGGCTCTTCTCTTTCTCACTCTCTCTCACTCCTTTCTCTCTCTTTCTTGTTCTTTCACACACTTCTCTACCTCTTTATCTCACTCTCGTTCTCCGCTTTCTCTCACTCATTCTCGCTCTCCCCTCTCTCCCTTACCCTCCTTCCCTCCTTCGCTCGCTTTCTATCCTTTCCACTGCCTCTCTCATTTATGTATTTCTCTCACTTTCCTCTACCCTTTCCCTCTATCGTGCTCCTCTCTTCGCTCTTTATTCTCACTCGCATCCCCTTTATCTCTCATTCCCTCTTGATTTCATCCTCTGCCTCTTTCTTTCTCTCTTCTCATACATCTCTTTCAATCTTTCTCGAAGCCTCTTTCTTTTTATATATCTCTACCCTCTAATATGTCTCTTCATCTCTCTTTCTTTCATAATCTTTCTACCATTTAGCCTCTCTCGACATGTACCTCCTCTATCTACTTCTATTTTGCTATCTCTGTATCTCTCACTCTATCTTTTCATCAATTTATATCTCTCTCCCCCCTCTTCCTCTCTTACAATCTCTCTCTCTCTCTCTATCTTTACAACTCTCTTGGCCTCTCTATATTCTCTCTTTCTTTCTCTCTCCTTCGACTGTTCTTTCTTACTGACTCTACTCCCTCGGCTCTCTCTCATGCGCTCCTGTTCTCTCTTAGTTATAGAATTCTTCTCTTTGTCTCTCACTCTTTCCCATTATTACATCTTTCACTTACTCTCTCTCTCCCATTTTCCCACTCTCTACGTCTAACTCACACTTATGCTGCCTCGTTCACTCACACACACACACTCTCTCTTTCATTTCCTTCTTCCCCTCACTCTCTCCGTTCCTACCTCTCTCCATTATGTATTCTCTCTCTTTCTCTCAATTTGTTCTTTCTCTTTCTTTTCTCTCTCATTTTACTCGCTCCCAATCTTTCTTCTCCACTCTTGAATCACTCCATTACCTCTTTCTCTCCTTTCCTCTCCTTTACGCTCTCTTTTTATGTTTGCCTCACCCTCACTTTCTATCTCTAGCTCTCTCACACATAATTTCTATTTGCCTCCAAATTTCTCTCTCTAAGTTTCTCTTTATTTCAAGCTCTTTCTCACACACTTCTCACTACCTCTACCTCTCTCTCTCTCTTTCGATTTTCTATATCTCTCACTCACTCTTTCCATCTCTCTCTCCCTGTTTGTCTTGCTTCCTCTCTGCTCTCTCTCTCTCGGCTTGCCGCTCTCTCTCTTCCTTTCAATCTCTTTCTCGCACCCCTTCTCTCTTTATCTACTTCCTTCTCTACAGTCGCTCTCTACTTCTCTTTTCTCTCTACATATCTCGACTTCATCATTCCATGCTTATGTCCCTCTCTCCCCTTCACTCTCTCGCTCACATCTTCTTTGTTGCCTTCTCTTTATTTCCCTCTCTCTCTTCTCCCCAGCTTACCTTTCTCTTCTCTCGCTTCTCTCTCTCTCGCGCATTCTTTATCTTCTTCTCTCCCACTTTTACTGCTCTCTTGCCTCCATCTCTGTCTCTCTCATGGAGCTCCTCTTTCTCGCTCTCTCTCTCTCACTCTTTTCTCTCTTTTTCTTTCTCTCTCTTTCCTTCTCATACCTCTATCTCGCATTGTCCCCCTTTCCCTCTCTCATTCTCACTTTCCCCAGTCTCTCTTACCTGCATTCCTTGTAACTCTTTATTTCTTTTTCTCTCTCACTCGCTTCTCTCTCTCCCATCTTACTCTCTCATTCTCCCCCTTTCCCTCTCTCATTATCACTTTCTCTGTCTCTTACCCTCATTACACACTACATCCATTCATTACTTTCTCTATCACTCGTATTTCTCTCTCTTTCTTCTACTCTTTGCTCTCTCTTGTGCTCTCTCTTCTCTCTTCGCACTCCCTCCCCCTCTCTCTCTCCTCGCTCTCTTCATCATCTTTCTCTTCTCTCATTTATTTTCCACTCTCTTATTAGCTTCCTTTTCTTATCTGCCTCACCTCTCCTATCTATCTCTCTCTCTCTCTCTGTCTAGTTGTCTATACATCTTTCTCTCACTCTTTATTTAAACCATATCCTTAGTCTTCTTTATCAGTACGACCACTTATTATCTCGGCTTCCCATTTTTCCTCTCGATATCTCTCGATCTCTCTTTCCATCTGACACTTACTCTCTCGGCTTATTTTTCTTCTTTATATCTCTCGATCTACATTTCCATCCTAGTATCATCTCTCTCATACTCTCTCTCTCCCTTCTCTTCCTCTTCGACCTTCTCTCTCTCTCATCCAATGACTCTCTTCTTTTGTCATTTACCTTCTCACTCTTCCCAGCTTCTTCTTTTCTCTCTTCCGTTCTCTCATTCCTGCTGCCTCTTTCCTCCTCGTACCCTCCATCTCTCCCACTCTCATGGATCTTCTCACTCTCTTCTCTCTCTCTCTCACACTCATTTATTTCTCTCTCAATCTCTCCACCTCCCTCTCACTCTCGTACTCCCTCTACTCTCCCTCCCTCTCCCTCCCTCGTTTCATATTCCCTTTCTTCCTCATCTCACGCTCACCTTTCCTACCACTCTCTCTTATGAATTATCTCTCTTTCTCTCACTCTTGCCCTCTCTCCCACTCTCTCTTTTCTCTCTTCTCACTCACTCCTCATCTCTCTCCTGCTTTCTTGAATTAATCCCTCCTTCTGTCTCTCCTCTCCTCGCCACTCCTTTCTCTTATTATTTGCCTCACATGCATTCGGAGTCTCTCGAACACACTTTCTACTTGCCTCTTCTTGATCTCTTCTCTCTTTATTTCGATAACTTTCCTCGCACCCTTCTCTCTTTATCTCTGTGCCTTCTTTCTATTTCTCTCTATATCTCTCGCTCATTGTTCCATGCTTATCTTGCTCTCTCCCTCCCTCTCTCCCACATTCTCTCTCGCTCTACTTACTCACAATGTCTTCTTAGTTTTCCCTCTCTCCTACTCTCTAAGCGATCTTTCTTCTTTCTCGCTTTTTCCTCTCACTCTTTCTTTCTCTTCTTCTCACTGTCACTCTTCTAGCTTGCCCTCCATCTCTCTCTCTCTCTCTTGCTCATGGAGTACTTATCTTTCTCACTCTATCTCACTCTTTCTTGCTCTTTCTCACTTACTTCTCTCTGCCTCTTCCACCTTGCTTTCATTCTCCCTTTTATCATTCTGCCTCTTCCACATCTCTCTTACCCTCGTTCCACTCCTTCACTACTTTCTATTCATTCTACCTCTCTCGCTTATGTACTTCTCACACTTTTCTCTACTCTTTCCCTCTCTCATGCTCTCTCTTCATTTTCTCTTCTCACTCACTCCCTCTCTCTCTCCTTCTCTCTTGAATCGATCCCTTCCCACCTCACTCTGTCTCTCCTCTTCTCTCTCTTTCTATCATTCTTCGCTGCTATATATATCTGTATATCTCGCACTCTACATATGTCTACTCATCTCTCTTGCTCTCACTTCTCTTTCTTTCTTCGATGGTCTTTCTCACTCTCCTCTCTCTACATGTACCTCTTATCTACCATCACTCTATATTTTCATCGATATAATTTCTCTCCCCTTCCTTCCTCTCTTCTGATCTCTCTTGTCTCTTTATAACACTCTTGCCACTCTCTATCTTCTCTCTTTATTCTCTTTCTATCACCCTTTCTTTCTCTTGTTCTCTCTCCCTCACTGCCTATGCGTGTCCTCCCCGTCTCTCTCGATCATCTGGAGCCCTTCTCTTTTCTCTCTCCTCTCTCCCATTCTTCCCTCTTTCACTTAATCTCTCTAACGTTTTCCCACTCTCTTTGTCTATCTCACACTTATTCTCCCTCCCTCACACACACACACACACTTTGTCTCGTGCTCTCCCTTCCTCCTTCTCTCACTCTGTCCTTTCTACCTCTCTCCCTTATGTATTCTCTCTCACTCCCTATTCTTTTTCTTTCTTTTCTCATTCATTTCGCTCGATCATTCTCTTTTCTCCCTCTGCTCTTGAATCACTCCCCACCTCTTTCTCTCCTCTCCTCTGTCGTTCTATCTACCTCGGCCTCACTCCCCTTCCCCATCTCTCTCTCTCTCACACACACACACATTTCTATTTATGTCTCGTCTCATCATTCTTACTTCTCATCTTTGAAGATTTTTCTCGCATACTTCTCGCACTACCTACGCACTTTATCTTTCTCTTTCTACCTCATTTTCGCATTTCCTATATCACTCACTCACTCTTTCCATCCCTCTCTCTTGCTTCCTACCTTGATCTCTCTCTCTCTCTTCATCTCTCTCTTCTCTCTCTTTATTTTAATCTCTTTTTCATGCCCTTCTCTCATTATCGCTACTTTATTCTCTCTCTTCTCTCTCTTCCTTCTCTTTTGCTCTCTTTATATCTGTCACTCCATTATTCCATGATCATCTCCTATCTCTCTCGCTATCCTCCTTTCTCTCCATTAGTCTTACTATGTTGCCTTCTCTATTTGCCTCTCTCTCTCTTCTCTCGAACTTATATTTCTCTTCTCTCGATTCTCGCTCTCTCACTCTTTCATTCTTTTCTTCTCTTCATATCTACCTCTCTTGTCCTCCATCTCTCTCTCTCGCCTTGAGCTCTTCTCTTTCTCACTATCTCTCACTCCATTCTCTCTCATTCTTGCTCTCTCACTCACTTCTCTCTACCTATATCTCACTCTTATTCTCTCGCATTCTCTCACTTATTCTCACTCTCGCCCTTTCTTTCTTACCACTCCTTCCCACTCCTTCCTCACTCCCATCTTTTCTGACACATGTAGTTATCTAACTTTCTTCTACTATTTCCCACCTCTCTCGAAGCTTTCTCTTCGGTCTCTCTTCTCAACCACTCCCTTTATCTCCTTCCGTCTTGAATCAAATCCCCTCTACATCACTATGTCTCGCATCTTCTCACTCGACTATATTTCTCAATCGGCTATTTATATATATCTCTCTCACCCTCTCTATATGTCTCTTCATCTCTCTCTCTCTCTCTTTTCTCTCTTAATTCATGATCTTTCTCACACGCCTCTCCCTACAATTACCTCTTCTATTTACTTCTATTCTTCCACCTCTACATCTCTCACTCTATCTTTATATCAATATATATCTCTCTCTGCCTCTCTTCTTCTCTTACCATCTTCTCTCCACGCTCTCTTGCCCTCTCTATCTTCTCTATTTCTTCTCTCTCCTTCACTCTTTCTTTCTTTTGTTCTCTCTCCCTCCCTCGCTCTCTCGTGCCCACTCTTTTTCTCTCTCGGTCATAAAGCTCTTCTCATTTTCTATACTCACTCTCTCCCGTTAATCCTCTTTCACTTACTCTTACTAACTTTTCCCTCTCTTCACAAGTTTGTCTCGCATTTATTCTCCCTCACTCACACACACACACATAAACAGTCTCTCTTGCCTTTCTTCCTCTTTCCCCTCACTCTCCCCTTTCCTACCTCCATCCCTTATGTAATATGTCTCATTCTCTTACTTATATTCTTTCTCCTTCTCTAATCTCTCATTTCACTCACTCCCCATCTTTCTTCTTTGCTCTTATATCAATCTCTACCCTTTTCTCTCCTCTCCTCTCCTCTCCTCTCATTTTTCTTTCTATCTATCTCACTCTCACTCTATATTTCTCTAGCTTTCTTACACGAGTTTCTATTTGCCTCCTCATCTCTTCATCTCTCTTACTTCCTCGTTTCTTTCAATCTTTCCTGTCTTCTCCCTCCCCAACCACTCTCTCTACTTTTCTTTTGACTTCCTATCTCACACTCACTCTTTCCATCTCTCTCTCCGTCTCTCTTGCTTCCTCACATACTCTCTCTCGCATGCAACTCTCTCTCTTGTCTCTCTTAATTTCAATCTCTTTCTCTCACACTTCTCTCCTTTCTCGAAGCACTTCTCTCTTTCTCTCTACTTATTTTTTGCTCTCGTTGTATCTCTCACTCTGTCTCTCCTTCCCTCTCTCCACCTCATTCTCTCTCTGTCTTGTTTTTACTTTGTTGCTTTCTCTATTTACCATATCTCTCTTCTCTATAACTTATGCCTTTATCTTCTCTCGCTTCTCTCTTAGACACTTTCTTTCTCTTCTTATCTATCATACCTCCATCTCTCTTTCTCTCCATCTCTCTCTCTCTCTCTCTCTCTCTCTCTCTCTCTCTCTCTCTCTCGATCATGGAGCTCTTCCTTTTCTCACTCTCTCGCACTCTTTTCTCTTTCTTCTTGCTCTCCCTCCCTCACTTCTCTCTACCTCTATCTCACTCTCATTCTCTCCCTTTCTCTCTCATTGTCACTCTCCCCTTGTGTCTCTTACCCTCCTTCCCTCCTTCACTCACTCTATCCATTCATACCTCTTCCACTTATGTATTTCCCTCTCTTTCTTCTACTCTTGCTCTCTCTCGCTCTCTCAGCTTGCTTTATTTATCTACCTGAACCTCTCGATCTCTCTCTCGCACTCTCTAGTTGTCACTTCCATCTTTCTCCCTCTCCTCTTTATTTCAAGCTCCTTCTTATAATCTTCTCTCTCCTTCTGCCACTTGTTTTCCACTTCTATTTTGCCTCTTTATATCTCTCAATCTCTCTTTCCATCCCAGTATCTATCTTTCTTGCTCTCTCTCACACCCTCTCTTCTTCTCTGACCATCTCTCTCTCTCATCCAAAAACTCTCTAGCTCTCTTTACATTCTCTCTCTTCGCTCGCTTATTCTTCTTCTCTATCTCACTCTTTCTTTTTCTTATTCTCTCCCCCTCTCTCCCTCTCTCCCTCTCGTGCCCTCCATCTATCCCTCTCTCATGGATCTCTTTACTTGCTCTCTCTCACTCTTTTATTTCTCTCTCACGCTCTCCAACTCCCTCTCACTCTTGTTCTCCCTCCTCTCTCCCTCTCTCGATTCATTTGCCACCTCTCTTCCTTCTTCCCCCATCACTCTCGCACTTTCCCATACTCTCTTTAATGAATTATCTCTCTTTCTCTCCTCCCTGCCCTCTCTCCCTCACTCTCACTTTTTTCTCTCTTCTCATTCCTCCTCGTCTCTTTCCTTTGCTCTCTTGAATCAATTCCTCCCTCTTTTTCTCTCTCCTCTCCTCACTTTCTATTCTCTTATTATTTGGCTTGCCTACTTTATTTTTTAAATTTCTTAGTCTCTCACACACACTTTCTATCGTCTCATGTGTCTTTCTATTCTGCTAGCTTTATTTCAATCTCTTTCTCACACCTTCTCTTTTTATCTCTCGCCTTCTCTCTCTTTCTCACTCTACTTTTCTTTTACTCTCTCTATATCTCTCACTCCATTGTTCAACATTTTATCGCCCTCTCTCCCTCCCTCTCTCTCCCTCATTCTCTCTCGTTCTATCTCGATACGATTATTCTCCCCATTGCCCTCTCTCTCTTCTCTTTAACTTATCATTCTCTTCTCTTACTTCTCTCTTTCTTTCTCTTCTTCTCTCTCATATCTCTCTCCTCTCCCTTGCACTCATCTCTTTCTGTAGTCTTGCCGCGTTGGAGCTGCGCATCTTTCTCGCTCCCTCATCTTTTCCCTCTCTTTCTTGCTCTCTCTTATTTCTCTCTCTACCTCTACCTCATTCTATCCTTCCCCTTTCTCTATATGTTCTCCTCCTTCCCTCACTCGCTCTGTCAATTACTACCTTAATTTGTTCTCTCACTTTTCGTATTGCACCCTACTTGTGCCCTCTCGCCTTTACCCTCTTCATTCTCCCTTCTAAATTACTCGCCCTCTCGCTCCTCTCTTGAATCATCCTTCCCTACATCACTCTTTCTCTATGCCCTTCTCTCTCTTTCTCTCTTTACTTCTCTTTTTCTCTTCCATACCTCTCTCTCTGTCTTCCCATGTTTATCTTCCTCCCTCCTTCCTCTCTCACTTTGTCATGTCTTGTGTTGCTTTCTTTATTTGCCCTCTCTCATTCTCTCTAGCTTCTCTCTCTCACTCTTTCTTTCTCTTCTTCTCTCTCCATACATCCTTCTCTCTTTCCCTCATCTCTCTTTGTCTCTCTCGTTTATCGAGCTCTTCTCTTCTCGCTCTTTCACTCTTTTCTCTCTTTCTTGCTCCCTCTCGCTGACTTCTCTCTTTCCATCTCACCCTCGCTTTATCTCTTTCATTCTAACTCCTCTCCCTCTCTTACTCTCCTTCCTTCCTTCACTCGCTCTATCCATTCGAACTCTATGTATTTCTTTCTCTTTCTTCTACTCTTGCCCTCTTCGCGCTCTCTCTTCAATCGCTCACTTTCCTTCTCTTTTGAATCTAAGCCTCCCTACCTCACTCTGCCTCTCCTCTCCTCTCTCTATCTTACTCAACCTCTTTCTATTTATATATATCTCCCTCATCCTCTCTATATTTCTCTTCATCTCTCTCGCTCTCTCTTCTACTACTTATATTTTGCTCTCTCTCTCTATATCTCACTCTATCTTTTGAAAAATATATATATCTCTCTACCCATCTCTTCCTCTCTTAACCTCTCTCTCTCTCTCTCCCTACAAGTCTCTTGCCCTCTGTCTTCTCTCTTTTTCTTCTCTCTCTATTTCACTCTTTCTTTTTTCTCCTTTTCTCTTCCCTCCCTCCTCTTATATCTCTCTACTTCTCTCCCCATGTGTCTCTTCATCTCTCTCACTCTCTCATCTCTCTCTTTCTTTGAAGACCTTTCTCACACTCCTATCTCAAATGTACCTCTTCTCTCAACTTTTATTTTGCTCTATATATTATCTCACTCTATATTTCATCAATATATATATCTCTCTCCCCCTCTCTTCCTCTCTTACCATCTCTCTCTCTCCCTAAAACTCTCTTTCTCTACGTATTCTCTCTTTCTTCCTCTATTATTTCACACTTTCTTTCTCTTGTTCTCTCTGCCTCCCTTACTCTCTCGTGCCCTCTGACTCTCTTCGGTCATATAGCTCATCTCTTTCTCTCTTTTCACTTACTCATCTCGTTTCACAATCTCTGCGTCTATCTACATTTGTCTCTCCCTCTCTCGCACACACACTCTCTTTCTTGCCCTCCCTTCCTCCTTCCATCACTCTCCCCTTTGTTACCTCTCTTGCTTATGTATTCTCCTCTTTTATCACTCTTTTCTTTCTCTTTATTTTCTCTCTCATTCACTCACTCCCAATCATTCTCCTCTCTTGAATCACTCCTACACAGCCTTTCTCTCCTCTCGCCTCTCTTCTATTTGCCTCCCTTTTATTCTATCTATCCTCCCTCTCTCTGCCCCATTTTATATGCTGCCTACTCACCTCTCTGACTCTTACTTTCACTTTCTTTCGGGCTCTTTCTCATACTCTTCTAACTCCCACAAGCCCTTTCTCTCTACTTATATTTCGTACATCTTTTATCTCTCACTCACTCTAGCATCCCTCTCTCGCCCCTCTTGCTTCCTCCCTTGCTCTATCTCACCTTACCGACTCTCTCTCCAGCCATCACTCTCTCTTCTCTCTCTTTATTTCGAAATCTCATTCTCGCACTCTTCTCTCTTTCTCTATGACCTTTTTCTTCTTTCTTCCTTACTTCTCTTGCTCTCAATATAAAGTGAGAATGAAATGAGATATGAGTAGCAACGGAGAGAATGAGAGAGTGACGAGAGAGGAGAGAAAGATAAGTGAATAAAGGGATGGAGAGAGATTCTAATGGATGGAGAGAGGGTGAAGATAGAGTGAGAGGGAGGGAAAGAAGCTTGTGGAAGATAAGGAAAGAAAGTGAGAGAGATAGGAGCGAAAGAGAGAAAGAGAGATATATATAGAAAGAGACGAGGGTAAGATAGAGAGTTAAGGAGAGGCAGAGCGAGAGTAGATAAAAGAGAGATAGAGAGGTAAACAACAGCGTAGAGAGTGAGTATAAGAGAAGAACGAGTGTGCGTATGTGATAATGGGAGAGAGGGAGAGAGAGAGGGTGAAAGAGAAAGGGAGAGAGGGAAGGAGGGATGATAGATCCGGTGAGGGAGGAGGGATAGAATGGGAGAGATATATGAATAGAGTGAGAGAGAGAAAGTTAGGAGAAAGAAGATAGAGAGGGTGAGAGGGCGAAGAAGAATTACAAAAATTTTTAGTGAGGGGACGGAGAAAGACAGAAGTTGGAAAGAGAGAGAAGGGAGGAAATAGGGGTAGAGATATTTTGGTATGAAAGAGAGAGTGAGAATGAGAGAGAGAGATAGAGGGAGGTGAGTGAGTTTGAGAGAGATGGAGAGTGAGAGGGGAGAGAAATAGGGTGAGAAGAGTAAGGGAGGGAGAGAAAGAGAATGAAGGGAGGGAGGGAGAGAGAATGAGAGAGTAGAAAGTAAAGAGAGTGAAAGAGAATGTGAGGGAGAGTGAATGTGAGAGAGAGAGAGAGAGGATATAGAAGAGGGGAGGATTGAGGGAGGAGAGAGCAAGATGGAGAGCGAGATGAAAATTATGAGAGAAACTGATATTAATAGAAAGAGTGTGAGGAAGGAAGAGACTGGGAGTGGGAGATAAAGAAGGGTGAGCGAGGAAGAGAGAGAGAGTAGAAGAAAGTGAGGTAAACAAATGCAAGTGACAGTAAGCAAAAGTAAGAAAGATGCAAAGAGAATTGAGAATGGGAGGGAGTCATAAAGAGAAAAAGAATGATAGAGAGAGATAGAAACTGGGAGAAAGAGAGAATGGGATCTAGGTGTGAGGGAGAGAGAGAGAGAAAGAGAAAGTAAGAGCTAGAGTCAGGAGAGCTAGAGAGAGAGAGAGAGAGAAAGCAAGTGAGAGGAGAGATTGTGAGTTAGAAAGTGTCAGAACAACAAGAGAGAGTGTGTAAGAGAGGGAAAGAAATAGAGCGAGAAAATAAAGAGTGAGGGAGAGAGGGAAAGATGGAGAGATAATTTGAGTAAGAGAGAAAGGGTAAAAGAGGGAGGGTAAAAGAGAGAGGGAGTGAGACAGATAGAGTGAGAAGTAAAGCGGGACAGAGGGAGGAAAAGACAGCGGCTGAGAGAAAGGAGAGAGCCAAAGATAGTTTGAGAGAAAATATGAGAAAAATAAGTGTGGAGAGAGAGGGAAAGAGAAAAAGAAATTGTGACAATGAAGGTATGTGCAAGAGAAAGAATGAGAGAGAAAGAGAGTAAGAGAGAGGGTGAGAGAGGGGTGAGAGAGAGAATGAACAAGAGATGCAAATAGGGGCGATGATAGAGATGGACATAGATAGAGCAAAAAAATTGTAAATAATGAGTGGGATAGAGAGACAAAAAGAGTAGCCTGTTGGAAGAGGAAAATGAAATAGAGAGCTATAAAGTAGCTTAGTGAGAGGGTGATGACAAGAGAGGAATACAAAGAAGGAGAGAGAAAGAAAGAGATTGAGGAAGTGTGTGAGGGCGAGAGGGAAAATGGGAAGAGAGAGTGAAAGATTTAGAGATAGTAAAGGAGAACAAGAGAAAAAGAGGAGGTAGAGGGAGAACGAATAGTGTGAGAAAGAGCATGAAAGAATGAGGGAGATAATAGAGAGAGATGGAGAGATGAAGAGGTTGATAGCGAGAGAGAGATGGATAGAGAGGTTTAGGTGGTTAGAAAGTGAGAAATGAGGAGAGGAGCAATAGGGTGAGAGAGAGAGAGGGAGATAAAAAGTGGTGGAGTGAGAGAGCAGATAGAGTAAGAACAAGTTAGGGAAATAGAATGTAATTGAGAAGAGCTTGGGAGGGAGAGAGAGAGAGGGACATATGGAGGGCATGAGATATAGGGAGGGAGAAAACAATGATATAAAGAAAGTGTGAGAGAGATAGGGAGAAGGAGGAACATAAGAGAAAGATGAGAAAGATCTTGAAAGAAGAGGGAGTAAGAGAGATAGAGATGATGAGGCAAATAGAAACTGTGTGAGAGCAATAGATAGATAGAATGCTGGCGAGGCAAATAGAAAGAGTGACGAGAGGAGAGGAGAGAAGAGGAGCGACAGAGTTAGAGAGTGATTGAAGAGTGGAAGAGAAAGATGGAGAGTGGGTGAAATGGGAGAGAAAAGAAGGAGAAAGAGCATAGTGAGAGAAAGAGAGAGGAGGGAGATGAGAAGTGAGTGAGAAGAGAGATAAAAGACAGAGTGAGAGAGAGGACAAGAGTGATAGAAAGAGAGATAGTTTATGAGAGGGTGGTGGGAAAGCTGAGAGTGAGAGAAGGAAGAAAGGGAAAATGAAACAAGGGAGGGAGGGAGAGGGAGAGAAGAGGGAGAACGAGAGTGAAAAGGAGGTGAAGAGAATGAGAGAAATAAGAGAGAGAGAGAGAGAGAGAGAGAGAGAGAGAGAGAGAGAGAGAATAGATCCATGAGAGAGGGAGAGATGAATGGCACTAGTGGGAGAGGGAAAGAGCATGAGAGAAAGAAAGATTGTGTGAGAGAGAGAAGAATAAAGGGATGAGAAAGATGAGATAGAGAGAAGATAAGGAGAGCAAGAGAGTTATTGGATGAGAGAGCAAGATGGTGAGAGAGGAAGAGAGGGCGAGAGAGAGCGAGAGAGAGATATATGTTGGGATGGAAAGAGAGATTGAGAGATATAAAGCGAGCAAAATAGAAGTGGAGAGAGAATAGTATGAGAAAGAGCTTGAAAAAAAGAGAGATAGAGAAAGATGAGGAGACAAGTAAAGAGTGTGAGAGAGATAGATAGTAGAGGTTAAGGCATATAAAGAGAGAAAGATTAGGAGAAAAGTATGAGAGAGGGATGGATGGATTCAAGACTGAAGGCGAGAGGGGCTGTGAGTGAGAAGAGAGAGTGAAGAGAGAACGAGAGGGAAGACAAGACTTCAAAAAAGAGCGAGCGTGAGAGAGAGAGCGAGGGACGGTAAATGAGAGTGAGATAGAGGTGGATAGAAGGATAAATTGTGAGGGAATAAGAGTGAGAGAAATGAGTGTGCCGAGAGAGAAGAAATGAAGAGCTCCATGAGCGTGCGTGAGAGTGAGAGACAGAGAGCATAAGTGAGTGAGGGAGGAAGGAGAAAAAGAGAAAAATGAGTGACAGTGAGAGCGGGAGAGAGAGGAGCAAGAGAAGAGATTGATGAGAGAGAAATAAGAGAGAGAAGGGGCAAGAGAGTTGCAGGGTGCAAGAGAAAAAACAAGAGTGTAAAAGAGAATGGAAGAGAAAGAGGGGGGGAGAGAGAGCGTGATAAGGATGGAAAGAGAATGAAAGATCTATGGAGGGCAAAAGAAGTAAAGAGACACGAGATTGAAGGATAGAGAAGGGAGAGAAGTGAGAGAGAGAGAGAGTGATGAAGAGATAGATACTGAGTTTTTGAGAGAGATATAGATAGAGAAATGTGGCAGATAGAAAGGGTAAGTAAAGGAGAGAGAGGGAGAGAGGTTTGGATTCCGGAGAGAAGGACAGAGGAGTAGTGAGTGAGAAAAGAGAGGAGAAGAGAGAACAAGCCATAGGCAAGAGGGAGAGAAAGAGAAAGAGCGAATAAAAATAGCTAGAGGTAGGGAAGGAGAGAGTGGGGGAAGGAGGAAAGGGGTAAAGAAAAGGAGAGAGAGAGTAAGAGAGAGAATGAGAGTGAGGTGGAGGTAGAGAGGAGCTAGTGAGAGAGAGCAATAGAGAAAAGAGTGAGTGAGCGATGGAGAAAGAACGAGATAAAGATAAAGTGTGTGAGAGATAGTGAGAAGGAGCAACTAAAAGAAAGATGACAAAGAGAGAAGTGAGAGAGTTGCAAGGTGAGTGAGAGAGAGAGATAACAAGGGAGGAAGCAAGAGAGGGAGAGAAAGGGATGGAAAGAGTGAGTGAGAGATATAGGAAGCGAGAAAAAGAATTAGTGAAAAGAGAATTATTAATACAACGCCAACATTATTTGATTCCAAATTTAGAGCATTACCTATGGTACCCTCTTCAAATTCTATTCATCAAGTCCATGAATACAAGCAATGTCATCGCCCACTTGAAGTACGTTACCAGTATCCACAATCTATACTTCTCTATTATATTGTTCACTACGTTCTCATATAATATTACTACTTCTGTTGTTATCCCTTCTCTCTCCCTTATATTTCCCTCTATCATTCTCTATCGCTAAGTCTTTCGCCCTCTCTTACAATCTTTCCTTTCCTTCCTCTTTTCTTCCCACTCTCTCAATCTCTACCCTCTCTCTTTGTCCCTCAATCACTCTCTCTTCTTTTCAATCACTCGTTCTCTCCATCCCTCTCTTACCTTTTTCTCTCTCTTCTTTTACTCTGATAAACCTCTCACTCTCTCCTTTCATTCCTTTCCTTTCTCACCTTCTCTTCTCTTTCTATCTCTTACTCTATCTTCTTCTCTCTCTCTCTCTCGCTATGTCTCTCCCTCCCTCCCATCACTCACTCACTCCTTCACACTCTATCTATCTATCAATCTATCTCTTTTCCTCTCTATACCTATCTTTCTCTCTTTCACTCTCTCCATTTTTCTCTTTATCCCGCACTCTCCCACTCTCTCTCCCTCTTTATCTCTCAATCTCTAACTTCATTGTTCTCTCTCTCTCCTTCTCTCATGTATTCTCTATCTACACTTCTTCTCTATTCCCTCTCTCTTTCCCTCCATCTCCATTCTCTCTTTTATTTCTTACTCTTTCTTGTCCATCTCTCCTGACCTTCTCTCTCTTGATTTTCAATCTATCTCCTGACTCTCATACATGCGCACACTTAATTTATTTATCTCCTCACTTTCTCTCTCCCTCTCTCTTTCCCTTTCTCTCTCCATCTCTCTTTATTGCCTTTTCCTGATCCTTCGCTTTGTCTCTCTCTCTCTATCTTCCTTATTCCCTTCCTCCCTCCCTCTCTCCCACTCACATGCTCTTTCACACTCGTTCTTTCTCACTATACCTCTTGCTCTCTCTCTCTCTCTCTCTCTCAATCCAACTCTATTTCCCTCCCTCTCTCTTACTTGCACTTTCTTTCAGTCTATACCTCCTCATCTCTCTTTATATGTCTGTCTCTAACTCTCCCATGCTCTCTTACTCTCTCTCTCACACATCTTCTCTTACTATCCCTTCTTTCTCTCTCTTATATTTCTCCCTATCATTCTCTACCACTAACTCTTTCGCCCTCATTCTTCCAATCTCTCCTTCTCTTAATCTCTCCTTCCAACTCTCTCTATCTCTGCCTCTCTCTTTGTCCCTCAATCTCTCCCTCTCCTTCTTACTCACTCACTCTCTCCCTCCCTCCCTCTCTCTCCATCCTCTTTCTCTCTCCCTCTCTCTTATCTCACTCACTCCTTTCATTCCTTTCCTTTCTCACTTTCTCTATCTCCCTGTATATCTCTCTCTCTCTCTCTCTCACTCACTCGCTATGTCTCTATCTCCCTCCCTCACTCACTCACTCCATCACACTCTATGTATCTATCTATCTATCTTTTTTCCCCTCTATACCTCCTTCTCTCTTTCAATCCCTCCGGCACTTTCTCCTTTTTGCTCTTTATCCCCAACACTATCACTCTCTCGCCCTCTCTGTCTCTCTTTCTCTCACTTCCTTGTTCTCTCTCTTCTTCTTTCATGTCTTTTCTATCTCACTCTCCTTCTTTATTTCCCTCTCTTTCCCTCCCATCCTTTATATATCTCTATACTGTTCTCTCTTGCATCTACTTACTCTCTACCTATCCCGCCTTTTCTATCTCTATCTCGTTCTATCTCTAGTTCCTTCTCTTATATATATATCCCTCTATGTTACACTCTCTCTCCTTTCTCTAACTCTCTTGCCCTTTTCAGTTTATACGTATATATATCTCCCATTCTTCCACTGTTCTCTCTCCCTCTCTCTCTCTTTCCCTCCCACTCCTTCCTTCTCTCTCACTCCGCTCTCTGTCTATTTTATATATATTCTCTTTATCTCGCACTCTTTCTCTTCCACCCTCTATTTCTCTTCGTCTCTTCTCTCCCTATAACTTCTCTCTCAATCTCTTTTGCTATCTACCTCTCTCTCTCACTATGTCTCTCTCTCCCTCCCTCATTCACTCACTTCCTCGCACTTTATCTACCTAGCTATCTCTTTTCCCATCTGTACCCATCTTTCTCTCTTTCACTCTCTCGAGAACTTTCTTCTTTTTGCTTTTTATCCCTCACTATCTCACACTTTCTTCCTCTCTATCTCTCTTTAACTCACTTCATTTTTCTCTCTCCTCTCATGTCTTTTCTACCTCACTCTGTTTCTCTTTACCCTCTCTCGTTCCCTCCCATCCTCTATCTTTATCTCTCACATTCTCTTATGCATCTCTTACTCTCTACCTCTTTCTATCTCTATCTTTTTTATCTCCACCTCCATCCATTGTACATATATCCCTCTCTGTTACACTCTTTCACACCTCCCTCTCTGTTACACCCTCTCTCCTCTCTCTCACTCTCTTGCCCTTTCAATCTCACCTTCTTTCTCTTTTGTCTGAGAGAGAGAGAGATGAGGAGACAAGTAGTGAGTGTGAGAGAGAGATAGAGAGAAGTTAAATCAGATAATAAGAGAATGGTGAGGAGAAAAGTAAGATGGAGGGATGGAAGGATTCATGATGAAAGGAGAGAGGGGCAGTGAGTGAGAAAGACTGAAGAAAGAACGAGAGGGAAGATAAGAGTTAGAGAAAGAGAGCGAGAGTGAAAACATAAGAGAGTAAGGGAAGGAGGGAAAGCAGTTGAGAGAAGAGGGAGATTGTGAGAGTGAGAAAGAGAGGGAGGGACAGTAAATTAGAGCGAGATAGAGGTGGAGAGAAGGATAAATTGTGAGAGAATAATAGTGAGAGAAATAAGTGTGGGCAAGAAAGAAAAAAGAAGAGCATCATGCATGTGCGTGAGAGAGAGAGAGAGACGAGAGCACAAATGAGAGAATGAGGAGAAAACGAGAAAAAAAAGTGATAGTGAGAGCGAGAGAGAGAAAAGGAGCAAGAGAAGGAGCAATAGAAGAGAATGATAAGAGAGAAGAAGAGAGACAAGGAGCAACAGAGGTACAGGGTGAGAGAGAAAAAACATGAGAGTAAGAGAGAACGAGAGAGAGGGGGGAGGGAGAGAGTGAGATAAGGATGAAAAGAGAGTGATAGATATAGAGAGAGCAAATGAAGTAAAGAGACACAAGATAGAGGGAGAGAGAAGAGTGAGAGAAGGAGCTTGATAAAAAAGGAGAGAAGTGGGAGAGAGATATGAAGAGATAGATACTGAGTGTTTAAGAGAGGGATAGATGGAGAAATGTGGCACATAGAAACGGTGAGTAGAGGAGAGGGAGGGAGAAAGGTTTGGATTTAGGAGAGGACTGAGGAGAAGTGAGTGAGAAGAGAGAGAAGAGATAGAGGAGAGAGAGAGAGTGATAGGCAAGAGTGATAGAAAGAGAGAGAGGGAGAACACATAATATAGATAGGTAGTGAAGGAGAAAGTGGGAGAAGGAGGAAGTGGGCAAAAAAGAGGAGATAAAGTCACAGGGAGAATGAGAGTGAGATGGAGGTAGAGAGGAGTTATAGAGAGAGAAATATAGAAAAGAGAGAATGTTTAAGGGAGATTGAGAGAGAAAGAAGTTGATGGAGAGAAAGAAAGATAGAGAGCGAAAGATAGTAAGAAAGGCGAGAGAGAGTTGAGAGAGAGGGAGGGATAGAGGGAGAAAGAGTGGTAGAGAAAGTAAAAAAATACAAAAAGAAATAATAGGTGGAGAGAGAGAGGAAGAGAGTGATTGCATATGAGAGAAATAAATAAGAGTAAAAAAATAGAGAAAGAGAAATTAGAAGTGAGAATAAGAGGGACATGGAGGGCACAACAGAGGGAGGGATGGAGAAAGAATGAGATAAAGAAAGAGTGAGAGAAGAGTAATATTAAAAAGGAGAGGAGAGAGCAAAAGAGCTAAAGGGTGTGAGAGATGGATAGTGGGGAAGAGAAGCAAGAGCAAGAGAGGATGAGAATAAGATAGAGATTGAGATGGAAAGAGAGATAAAGAGACATAGAGAGAGAAATAGACAACTAGTGAAAGCGATAAAGAGAAGGTGAGTGAGAGAGAAGGGGTAGAAGGAGAAAGATGAGTATGAGAAAGAGCTAGAAGGAATGAAGAGAGGGTGAGATGATAAGGTAGATAGATGGAAAGAAGAGAGAGAAGGGGAAAGAGAGTTGCAAGGTGAGAGAAAAAATAAGAGAGTAAGAGTGAACGGGAGAGAGAGGGGGGAGGGAGAGAGTGAGATAAGGATGGAAAGAGAGTGAAAAATATAGGGAGAGCAAAAGAAGTAAAGAGACATGAGATAGAATGAGAGGGAAGAAGGAGCTTCAAAAAAAGGAGAGAAGTGGGAGAGAGATATATGAAGAGACAAATATTGAGTGTTTGAGAGAGAGATAGATAGAAAAATGTGGCAGATAGAAAGGTTGAGTAGAGGAGAGAGAGGGAGAGAGGTTTGGATTCAAGAGAGAGAAGAGATAGAGAAGAGAGCGAGTGACAAGCAAGAGTGAGAGAAAGTGAGAGAGAATACATAATAGAGAGAGGTAGGGAAGGAGAGAGTGGGGGAAGGAGGAATGGGGCATAAAAGAGGAGAGAGAGTGATGAAAGTAGAAAGGAGTTTGTGAGAGAGAGAAATAGAGAAAAGAGTGAGAGAGATAAAGAAAAGAGCACCATGAGAGAGAGAACATAGAGAGTGATCGAAGGAGATTGAGAGACGAAGAAATAGACGAAGAGAAAGAAAGACAGAGAGCAAAAGATAGCAAGAAAAGAGAGAGAGAGGGAGGGAGGGAGAGAGTGGAAGAGAAAGTAAAAAAGTAACAAAAGTAGAACAGGTGGAGAGAGAGCAAGAGAGTGATTGCATAAGAGAAAAACAGATGAGAGTGAAAAAAATAGAGAAAAAGAAATTATAAGTGAGAGCGAGAGAGAGATGGAGGGCACAAGAGAGGGAGGGACGGAGAAAGAATGAGATAAAGAAATTGTGAGAGAGAGAGAGGGAAAATAGAGAGCAAAAGAGTTAAAGGATGTGAGATATGGAAAGTGAGCAAGAGGGAGCAAGAGCGAGAGAGGGAGAGAATGGGATGGAAAGAGAGAGTAAGAGACATAGAGAGAGATAGAGATAAGTAGAGAAAGAGATAAAGAGATGGTGAGTGAGAGATAAGGGGTATAAGGAGAAAGATGAGTGTGAGAAAGAGCTTGAAAGAAAAAAAGAAAGAGAAGTGGGAGAGAGAGTGAGATGATATGGTAGAAAGAAACTAAGAGAGATATATATATAGAGATACAGAAGTGGCATAGATAAAGAGAGAAGAGGAGAGGAGAGGTGAGAGGGGGTGAGCTAGTGAGATGAGAATGAAGAGAAAGAGAGAGTGAGAGTGAGGGAAAAAGAGAGTGAAATAGAGAGAGAAAATACATGAGAGAGAGAATTAGGGAAGGAGTGAGGGAGGACAAGAGAGGAGGGCATAAAGAGAGCTAGAGATGGAGGTAGAGAGAGGAGAGAGAGAGTGTGAGAGATTAATAAAATAAAAATGAATGCTAGAAAAAATGTAATGAGTGAGAAAGGGAAAGATGAGACTCTCTCTTATGCCCTCCCTCCCTTTATTTCCCTCCTTCCCTATCCCTCCCTCTCTCTCACTCACTTTCTCTCTCACTCTCATTCTTTCTCACACTCTCTTGCTCTCTATCTTAATCCTTCTCTATTTCCCTCCCTCTCTCTTACTTGCACTTTCTTTCACTCTCTCACATGGAGCCCTTCTATCTATAACTTTTTATCTCACTTTATATCCAATCAGTTGTTATTGTACCCCTCGCGCAGTCTCTCATTATCTCTCTTGATATCTCTATCTCTAACTCTCCCTTGTTATCTCACTCACTCTCTCTCACATGTCTTCTCTTGCTATCCTTCTCTCTCTCTTTCTCTTATATTTCTCTATCATTATCTACCACTATCTCTTTTGCCCTCTCTCTTCCAATCCCTGCTTCCTTTTCTCTCTCCTTCCAACTCTCTCTATCTCTACCCCTCTCTATGCTCACTCACTCCCTCCCTCCCTCTCTCACCTTCTTTCTATCTCCCTTTCTCTTCTCTCAATCTCTCCTTTCATTCCCTTCCTTTCTCACTTTCTCTTTATTCCTATCTCTTTCTCTATCTCCCTCTCTCTCTCTCTCTCCCTCCCTTGCTCACTCACTCCCTCACACTCTATATATCAATCTATATATCTCTTTTCCCATCTAGACCTCTCATTCTCTTTTTTAGACTCTCCAACACTTTATCCCTAACACTCTCATTCTTTCTCCCTTACCGTCTCTCTTTCTGTCACTTCCTTGTTCTGTCTCTCTCCTTCTCTCATGTCTTTTCTATCTAACTCTCTTTCTCTATTTCCATCTCTTTCCCTTCTATCTTTTATCCATATCTCTCACGTTCTTTCTTACATCTTCTTACTCTCTACCTATCCCTCCTTTTTTATCTCTATTTTTTTCTATTTCTAGTTCCTTCCAGTATATATATATATACACCTCTCTGTTACACTCCTTTTTATCTCCCGCTCTGTCACACTCTCTCTCCTTTTTTTTCATTCTCTTTCCCTTTTCAGTTTATATATATATCTCCTTTTCTCCCACTATTCTCTCTCCCTCTCTCTCTTTTCCTCTCTCTCTCTCCTCTATCTCTCTCACTGCCTCTCTCTATCTCTTTTATCTATTTTCTATTTATCTCGCACTCCTTCCTCCCACCCTCTATTTCTCTCAGTCTCTTCTCTCTCTCTTTTCCTTCACTATCTCTTTCACTATCTCCCTCTCTCTCCCTATGTCTCTCTCTCCATCGCTTACTCACTTCCTCACACTCTATCTGCATATCTATCTATTTTTCTATCTATACCTCCCATTCTCTCTTTCACTCTCTCCAACACTTTCTCCTTTTTGCTTTTTATCCCCACTCTCCCACTCTTTATTCCTCTCTGACTCTCTTTATCTCACTTCATTGTTCTCTCTACTGTCATGTCTTTTCTATCTCACTCTCTTTCTCTATTCCCCCTCTCTTTCCCTCCTATCCTCTATCTCTGTCTCTCACATTCTCTTATGCATCTTCTTATTCTCAACCTATCCCTTCATTTCTATCTCTATCTCTTTCTATCTCCACCTTCATCCATTGTACATATATCCCTCTCCGTTAAACTCTTTCTCACCCCTCTCTCTATTACTCCCTCTCTCGTCTCTCTCACTCTCTTGCCCTTTCTATCTCACCTTCTTTCTCTTTTGTTCCCCTCTTTCCCTTCTATACTATATCTCCCTCTCTCGCTCCTTCTCACCGCTCCACATGCCCCTCTTTGCTCTCGTTTTGTCTTTTTCTCTCTACCTTCTTTCCATTCTTTGCTCTTTCAACCCATCCTCCCTTTAGAGAGTGGGGGACAAAGAAAAAACAAGATAGTGATTATAAGAAAGAGGGGAGAATGAGTGTAAGAGAGTGTAATGAAGGGAGGGAGTGCTAGAGAGAGAGAAATAGAGAGGGAGAGAGAGAGGAAAAGATATAGAGAATTAGAGAGAGAAAGAGAGAGAAGTGAGAGCAAGATAATAGAAAGAGACAGAAGTGAGGCAAGAGAGAGAGTGAAGGTGTGAAATGGGAATGGGAGACAAGGGTATATAAGGGGAAAGAGGGAGGGATAGAGAGAGAGATAGAGAAGAGAGTGAAAGGGAAGGATGAGGAGAGAGAGAAGAGTAAGAATGTTTATAAAGTTAAGAATGAGAGAGAGAAAATTCCAAGAGGAGGAAGAGGGCACGAGAGAGTGAGACATAACATAAAGAGATGGAGAGACACAACAAGAGAGAAGAAAGGACAAGTGACGAGAGAGAACATATAAATGAAGTAAATTAAGAAAATAAAAAGATAGAGGGACAAAGGGAAAAAGGGCAAGATATATATACTAAAGTGAAACATGGAATAAGAGAATGAAAGACCTCTAGAATCAGAGAGGGAGAGAGAAAGAAATCAAGAGAGGACAAAGATAAGGGTAAAAGAGAGGTCTCTTTCCCTTCTCTCCATTGCTCTCTATTAATGGAAAGGAGAGAAGAGGAGAGAGAAAGAAAGGTAGGGATTGATTCAAGATAGCAGGAGAGAGATGAGGAGTGTGTGAGAAGAGACAAAAAAAGAGAGTGAGAGAGAGGGCAAGAGTGAGAGAAAGAGATAATTTATAAGAGAGAGTGGTAGGAAATGTGAGAGTGAGACAAGGAAGAAAGGGTAAATGAAACGAGGTAGAGAGAGAGGGAGAGAGGAGGAAGAAAGAGAGTGAGTTGGAGGTAGAGAGAATGAGATCGAAGTAAAAGTGAGAGAGAGAGAGAGAGAGAGAGAGAAGAAATCCATAAGGAAGGTAGAGATGGAGAGCACAAGAGTGAGAGAGGGAGAGAGAATGAGAGAAAGAAAGAGGAGAGAAAAGAAGAAGAAGCAAGGGAAAAGAAAGATGAGATAGAGAGAAGGTAAAGAGAGCAAGAGACTTGTTGGATGAGAGACAGCGATGGTAAGAGAGAAAGAGAGGGTGAGAGAGTGAGAAAGAGATCGATTTTGTGATAGAAAGAGAGATTGAGAGATATAAAGAGGGCAAAATAGAATTAGAGATAACAAGAGGTAGAAGGAGAGAGAAAAGTATGAGAAAGAGCTTGAAAGGAAGAGAGAGAGAAAGATGAAGAAAGTGTGTGAGAGATAGATTGGAGAGGTTGAGGTAGATAAAAAGAGAAATGAAGCTGAGAGAGAGGGGGAACGAAAAAGATAGAAGATAAAGATGAAGAAAAGAGTGTGAGAGTTAAAAAAATGGATTCAAGAGAAAAGGAGAGAGAGGGATTGTGAGCTAGAAGAGAGAATGAAGAGAAAGCACGAAAGAGAGCAACGTGTAGAAGAAAGTGAGAGAAATACATAAGTGAGTGAGGTAGAAATGAATAGGGTGATTGAAGAGGGAAGGAGGGTAAGAGAGAGGGGGAGAGTGAGAATCAGAGAGAGAAAGGGGGAGAATGAGTGTGAGATAGAGGTTGAGAGAAGTGAGTGAGAGAGAGCAAGAAAGAGAGATAAATGAGTGAAAGAGAGTGAGAAAGAGAAGATCTCAATGAGAGAGATAGATGGAGGGCAAGCAAGAGGGAGGTATGGAGAGAGAAGAAGAGAAAAAGTGTGTGAGAGAGGTTGGGAGTGATTCAAGATCGGAGAGAAAAGATAGTGAGTGAACTGAGAAAAAAGAAATAGAAAGAACAGAGTGAGTGAAAGAAAATACATAAGGGAAAGAGGGAGGAAAGGAGCGAGTGAGGGAAGGAAGAAGGGAGGGCAAGAGAGACACTCTGTGTGTTTGTATGAGGGAGGGAGAATAAGTGTAAGATAAGCGTAGAGAGTGGGAAAATGTGAGAGAAATTGAAAGATAGAAGAGAAGAAATGAGTGAGTGAGACAGAAAGAGTAGAGCTCTATTACAGAGAGAGATGGAGGGCACAAGAGAGTGAGGGAGGGAGAGAGAACAAGAGAAAGAAAGAGTGAAAGAGAGAGAAGTAAAGAGAGAAGATTGAGAGGGCAAGAGAGTTGTAGGGAGAGAGAGAGAGATGGTAAGAGAGGAATAGTGGGGGAGAGAGATATACTAATGAAAAGATAGAGTGAGAGATATAGAGAGAGCAATATAGAAGTAGATGAAGAGTTACATGTAGAGAGAGGAGTGTGGTAAAGATCTTGAATAAAAGAGAGAGCAGAGAGAGCGAGAAAGATGAAAGGACATAGTGAAGGTGAGGGAGATATATAAATAAAAAGAGGTTGATAAAAAGAAATATAAGTTAGAGAGAAGAGAGAGGGCAAATAGAGAAGACAACAGAGTAAGACAGAGCGAGAGAGAGTGAGGGGGAGAGAGGGAGGGAGAGAGGGAGGGAGATAAGCATGGAAAGATGGAGTGAAGGATACAAAGTGAGCGAAGGAGAAGTAGGGAGAGAAAGAGAGAGAACGAGAAAGAGATAAAGAGAGAAGGATGGGAGAAAGCGATTAAACTAAAGAGAGAGAAGAGCGAGTGATGAAGAGGTAATTAGAAAGTGTGTGAGAGACCAAGAGATTGAAAGAATGAGTAAGGCAAATAATAAGAGAAACGAGAGAAGAGGAGAGGAGAGGAGAGGGAAAGAGTGAGAGGGATTGATTTAAAGAGCAGGAGAGAGATGTGGAGTGAGTGGGAAGACAGAAAAAAGATAGGGTGGGAGAGAGGTTGAGAGTGAGAGCAAGAGAGATAATTCATGAGAGTGATAGGAACAGTGAGAGTGAAAGGAGGAAGAAAGGGCAAGTGAAACAAGGGAGGGAGGGACAGGGAGAGAGGAAGGAGAATGAGAGTAAGAGGGAGGTGGAAAGAATGAGAGAGAAATAAATCAGTGAGAGAAAGAGAAGAGATCCATGAGAGAAGGAGATATGGAGGGAACGAGAAGGAGAGAGAGAGAGTGAGAGAAAGAAAGAGTGAGAGAGAAGAAGAAGAAGAAGCAAGGGAAGAGAAAGATGAGAAAGAAAGAATATAAAGAGGGCAAGACTGTTGTTGAATGAGAGAGAGAGAGAACTGTCGTAAGAGAGGAAGAGAGGGTGAGAGAGAGACCGAGAGAGAGATAAATGTTGAGATGGAAAGAGAGATTGATAGATATAAAGAGTGCAAAATAGAAGTTGAGAGAAGAAATGGTAGGAGAGAGAAGACTATGATAAAGAGCTTGAAAGAAAGATAGAGAATGATGAAGAGACTGGTAGAGAGCGTGAATGAGAGATAAAAAGGAGAGGTTAAAGCAGATGAAAAGAGAAAGGTGAGGAGAAAAGTGAGAGGGAGGGATGGATGGATTCAAGACAGAAGTAGAGAGGGTTAGTGAGTGAGAAGAGAGAGTGAAGAGAGAACAAGAGGGAAGACAAGGCTTAGAGAAAGAGAGAGAGAGAGTGAAAACATAAGAGAGTAAGGGAAGGAGGAAAGGAGGTCGAAAGAGAGGGGTAGGGAATTGTGAGAGTGAGATAGAGAAGGAGTGGGAGGGCTTGGTGGAGAGTAGGAGAAAGTATGAGAGACTATATGTGAGAGAAACGAGTGTCAGGGAGAGAGAAAAAAATAAGAGCTCCATGCACGTGCATGAGAGAGAGAGAGAGATCAAGAGCAAAGTGAGTGAGCGAGGGAGGAGAACAAGAGAAAAAAAGACCAACAGTGAGAGCGAGAGATAAAGAAGGATGAGAGAAAGAAGTGTGAGAAGGGAAAAGAGTGTTGCAGGGGGAGAGAGAAAAGACAAGAGAGTAAGAGAGAAAGAGAGAGATTGAGAGGGAGAGAGTGAGACAAGGATGGAAAGAGAGAGTGACAAAAATAAAGAGAGCAAAAGAAGTAAAGAGAGAAGAGATAGAGGTAGAGAGAAGAGTAAGTGAAGTAGATTGAGGGAAAGGGAGAGAAGTGGGAGAGAGAGATATGAAGAGACAATTACTAAGTGTTTTGAGAGAGATGGATAGATAGAGAGAAGGTGTGACAGATAGAAAGGGCTGTAGAGGGATAGATTTAAGAGAAAAGGTGAGAGGAGTAGTGAGTGAGAAGATAGAGAAGAGATAAAGGAGAGAGCGAGACATAAGCAAGGGTGAGAGAAAAAGAGAGAGAGAGAGAGAGGTATTACACAATAGAGAGAGGTAGTGAAGGAGACAATGAGTTAAGGAGGAAGGGGGCAAAAAAGAGGAGAGAAAGTGATAGGGAGAATGAGAGTGAGATGAGGGTAGAGAGGATTTAGTAAGAGAGAGCAATAGGGAAAAGCGTGAGAGAAATAAAAGAACACCATGAGAGAAAGTAGAGAGAACGATTGAGAAAGATCGAGAGAGTGAGTATTAATGAGAGAGAGATGAAGAAATAGTAGAGAGGGAAAGAGAGAGAAAATGGTAGAGGAAGGGAAAAGAGTGTGAGAAAGAGTTTGAAAGAAAGAGGGAGTAAAAGAGAGCATGAAATACTATGTGAGAGAGCGTGAGATAGATAAAGTGAGGGTGAGGAAAATAGAAAGAGTGATAAGAGGACAGGAGAGAATGTAGTAGGTAGTGGGCAAAATGAGAGAGAAAAGAAAGATAATAAACATAGTGAGAGAAAGAGAGATGAGGGAGATGAGGAGTGAGTGAGAAGAGAGAAAAAAGACCGAGTTAGAGAGAGGGCAAGAGTGAGAGAAAGATAGATAGTTCATGAGAGTTAGAGGAGGAGATAGTTCATGAGAGTTAGTGGTTGGAAATGAGAGAGTTAGAGGAGGAAGAAAGGGAAAATGAAACAAGGGAGGGAGGTAGAGGGAGAGAGGCGGAAGAAAGAGAATGAGAAGGAGGTGGAGAGAATGAGAGAGAAATATAAGAGTGAGAGAGAGAGAAGGAGAGAAAGAGAATAGATACATGAGAAAGGGAGAGATGGACGACTCTAAAGGGTGATGGAGAGAGTGTGAGAGAAAGAAAGAGTGATAGTGAGAAGAAGAAGTGAGGGAAGAGAAAGATGAGATAGAGAGAAGATAAAGAGAGAAAGAGAGTTATTTCTCTCTCTCACTCTTTCTTTTTCTTCTTCTCTCTCCATACCTCCCTCTCTCTTGCCTTCCATCTCTCTCTCACTCATGGAGCTCTTCTCTTTCTCACTCTCTTTTACTCTTTTGTCTCTCTTTCTTGTTTTCTATTACTTCTCTCTACCTCTATCTCACTCTCGTTCTCCCCTTTATCTCTTTCATTCTCACTCTCCCCTTTCTCTCTTACCTTCATTCTCACTCTTTCACTCACTCTATCCATTCGTACCTCTATCCCTTTTATATTTCTAATCTTGCCCTCTCACGCGCTCTCTCTTCATTCTCTCTCTTCTCACTCACTCCCCCTTCTATCCCTCCCTGCCTCGCCCTATCTCTCCTCTACTCTCTCTATAAATTTTTGGACTTCTTTCTATTTATATATCTTTCTCACCCTCTCTCTTTCTTTTCTATCTAACTCTCTTACTCTATTCCCCCTCTCTTCCCTCCAATCCTCAATCTCTCTCTCTCTCTCTCATGTTCTCTCTTGCATCTTTTTCCTCTATACCTATGCCTCCTCCTTTTGTCTCAATCTCTTTCTATCTTCGCCTCTTTTCCCTTCTTTCGCTCTTACTCTCTCCCTCTCTACATCCACACTTTGTCTCCGTCTCTCACTTTCTTCCTCTCTGCCTTCCTCTCTTCTCCTCCCCACTTTCTCTCTATCTTCTATGTATACATAAAAACCTCTACTATTCTACCTTTGGTCCTTTATCTTCTCTATCTCTTTCTCTCTCACTTGTTCTCTCACTCTCTTAATCTCCCCCACATATTTGTTCTCTCTCTTTTCTCCCACTGTCTACTTTTTCTCACTATCACTTTCCCTTTCTTTTTCTCTCGTTCACTTCTCTATCAATTTCTCATACTTTCTATCACTCTTCCTCCCTCCTTCACTCTCTCGTGTCCTCCACTCTCTCTCAGTCATGGAGCACTTCTCTTTCTCTCTCTCACTCGTCCCATTGTTCCCTCTCTAGCTTACTCTCTCTCACTTTTTCCTACTCTCTACGTCCATCTCACACTTATTCTCCCTCCCTCCCTCTCACACACACTCTCTCCTACCCTTCCTTCCTCCATCCTTCGCTTTCTCCTTTCCTATCTCTCACCCTTATGTATTCTCTCTCTTTCTCTCACTCTGTTCTTATTCTTTCTTTTCTCTCTCATTTCACTCATGCCCCATCTTTCTCCTTTGCTCTTAAATCACTCCCTATCTCTTCTTCTCCTCTCCTCTCCTCTCTTTCTACGCACCTCACTCTCACTCTTTCTATCTCTCTCTCTCTCACACAGTTTCTATTTACCTCATCATTTCTATCTTTCTTACTTCCTCTTTCTTTCAAGCTCTTTCTCACACTCTTCTCCCTCCCTCTACACTTTCTCCCTCTCTCTTTCTTTGCTTCTCTTTCACATATCTTATATCTCTCACTCACTATTTCCATCCCTCTCTCCATCTTTCTTGCTTCCTTCCTTGCTTCCTTTCTCTCTCACCTTGTAACTCTCTCTCGTCATCTGTCTCTCTTCTCTCTCTTTATTTCAATCACTTTCTCACACCCTTCTCTAATTTTCTCTACGTTCTTCTCTCATTCTCTCTCTACTTCTCTTTTTCTCTCACTGTATCTCTCGCTCCATCTTTCCATGCTTATCCCATCTCTCCTTCCCACTCTCCCCCTCACTCTATCTTAATCTATTGTTTTTTCTCACACTCTCTCTCATTTTTTTCTTCCTTTTCTTCTCTCTTTATACCTCCTTCACTCTTGCCCTCGATCTCTCTCTCTCTCTCTCACGGAGCTCTTCTCTTTGTACTCTCTCTCTCACTCCTTTCTCTCTTTTTCATGCTCTTCTCTCACTTCTCTCTGCCTCTATCTCACTCTCATTCTTACTATCCCCCCCTCTCTCTTACCCTCCTTCCCTCCTTCACTCACTCTATCCATTCCTACCTCTCTCACTTATGTATTTCTCTCACTTTCTCTACTCTTGCCCTCTCTCGTGCTCTCTCTTCATTTTCTCTTCCCATCACTCCCCCTATCTCACCTTCTCTTTTGAATCCATCCCTCTCTGCCTCACATTGTCTCTCCTCTTCTCTCGTTTCTATCTTTTTCAACCTCTTTCTAGTTATATATCTCTCTCACCCTCTCTATATGTCTCTTCATCTCTCTCATTCTCCCTACCCTCTCTTCCTTTCAAGATCTTTCTCACACTACTCACTTTACATGTACCTCTTCTATACACTTCTATTTTGCTCTCTATTTCTCTTTATTATATATCTCTCTCTCTTTACAACTCCATTGCCCTCTCTATCTACTCTCTCTCTTTCACTCTTTCTTTCTCTTATTTTCTCTCCCCCCTCACTCTCTCGTGACCTCCATCTCGCTCTCAGTCATAGAGCTCATCTCTTTCTCTCTCTCACGTTTCCCACTCTCTATGTCTATCTCACACTTTTTTCCCTCCATCACACGCACACACACACTCTCTCTCTTGCCCTCCCTTCCTCCTTCCCTCAATCTCTCCTTTCCTACATTTGTCCCTTATGCATTCTCTCTTTCTCTCACTCTGTTCTTTCTCTTTCATTTCTCTCTCATTTGACTCTCTCCCCATCTCCTCCACTCTAGAATCACACTTTACCTCTTTCTCTCCTCTCTTCTCCTCTCATCTCTAATTCTAGCTGCCTCACCCTCACTCTATCTCTCTTCCTCTCTTACCATCACTCTCTGACCCTACTACTCTTGATGTCTCTCTCCTCATTTCTCACTTTCTATCCACCTAAATCTCCCTCTCTCTATCACACTCTACATCTCTTTGTCTATCTCTATTATCTCACTCATCCTTTCATGCTCTTTCTCGCACTATTCATTCTCCCTCTAACTCCTTCGCTCTTTCTGTAGTTCTCTTTCTCTATCTCTAAATGTTTGACTCTCTTTCCATTTCTCCCTCTTGCCCTCACACTCTCCCTCACTCTCTCTTTCTCTCTCTCCTTCTTTGTATTCCTCTCTTATCATAAATCTCTCACCATGCTAATCTCTTGGTCTCTCTCTCTCTCTCTTTCTAATCTTTCTTTTCTCTTGCTCATTCACTCTCTGTCATTCCTTGTTCTCGCATTCTCTCTCCCTTCCTCATTCGTGCCCTCTATATATCTTTCTCTCTCCCTCTCATATCTACCACTTTGTTGCTCCATCCCACTCAATCTCTGTAACACCCCTTTTTATATCTCCTTCCCTCACTTTCCCCCACTCTCTTAATATTTTCTCACTCACTGGTACTCGCTCACCTTAACTCCCACTATATCCTTCACTCTAACTCTCTCTTCTCTCTTCTTTGTTCTCTCTCTCCCACCCTCACTCTCTTTTTCTCACACCCACTGTCTATCTCCCTTAGTTTTCCTTTAACTCCATCCCCACTTCTCTGTGCCCCTCTCTGACACCCTCCCACCCAGTTTTAGAGAAGGGAGCGAGGACAAATAGAGTTGGCAACAGAGTAAGATAGAGTGAGAGAGAGTGAGGGGGAGAAAGGGAGGGAGAGTGGGACATAAGCATGGAAAGATGGAGTGAGAGATATAGAGAATGCAAATGAAGAGAGAGAAGAGAGAGTTGTAAGGTGAAAGATAGCAAGGGAGGAAGCAAGAGAGAGGGAGAGAGATGGAAAGAGTGAGGGTGAGGTAGAAGGGAGAACAAGAGAGTGTGTATGGAGAAGAAAGATGAGGAGTGAGTGAAATGAGAGAGAGAAGAAAGAGAAAGTGAGAAATAACAGATTGAGAGAAAGAGAGAGAATAGATAAGGGAGAGAGGTAGGAAGAGAGAACAAGAGAGTGAGGGAAGGAGGAAGGGAGAACAAGAGCATGTGTGTGTGTGAGAGCGAGGCAGAATAAGTGTGAGATAGACGTAGAGAGTGGGAAAATGTGTGAGAGAATGTGAATAAGGGAATAATGGGATAGAGTTAGAGAGAGAAGTAGAAGAGTTCTATGACTTAGAGAGAAAAGGAGGACACGAGAGATTGAGGAAGGGATAGGGAATATAAGAAAGAGAGTGAAAAGAAAGAGAGAAGATAAAGAGGACAAGAGAGTTGTAAGGAGAGAGAAAGAGATGGTATGAGAGGAAGAGAGTGGGAGAGAGATATATATATATATATTGATGAAAAGATAGTGTGATATAGAGAGAGCAAAATAGAAGTAGATAGAAGAGGTACATGTAGAGAGAGGCTTGTTAGAAAGATCATGAAAGATAGAGAGAGATGAAGAGACATATAGAGAGGGTGAGAGAGATAAAAATAGAAAGAGGTTGAGAAAGATAGAAAGAGAGAGAAGAGGAGAGACAGATTGAGGCATGGAGGGATGGTTCAAGAGGGAAGGATAGATTGGGGAAGTGAGTCAGAAGAGAGAATGAAAAGAGAGTACGAGAATGAGCAAGAACAGAGGAAAGTGAGAGAACTACATAGGTGAGAGAGGTAGGAAAGCATTGAGTGAGTGAAGGAGGGTAAGAGAGAGGGGGAGAGTGACAATGAGTGAGAGAAACAGGGAGAATGAGAGTGAGATAAAGGTAGAGAGAAGTGAGTGAAAGAGAAAGAAAGAGAGTGAAAGGAGTAAGAGAGTGTGAGAAAGAGAAGAGTTCCATGAGCGAGAAAGAAAGAGAGAGAAAGAGGACAAGAGAGAGGGAGATATGGAGAGAGAAAAGGAGAAAGAAAGAGAGAGAGAAGTAAGAAAAAATAAAGATAAGTTAGAGAGAAGGGAGAGAGAGGGCAAATAGAGAAGGCAACAGAGTAAGACAGATTGAGAGAGAGTGAGGGGGAGAGAGCGAGGGAGAGAGGGAGATAAGCATGGACAAACTGAGTGAGAGATATAGAGAGAGCAAAAAAGAATTAGAGAGTGAAAGATAGAGAAGGGTGTGAAAAAGAGATTGAAACTAATAGAGAGAAGAGAGAGATAAAGAGAGTGGCAAGGTGAGGGAGAGAGAGAGAAAGGGAGGAAGTAAAGGAGAGGGAGAGAGAGGGTTGGAAAGAGTGAGTGAGAAGAGTGTAAGAAAGAGCTTGAATGAAAGAGGAAGTAATAAAGATAGAGATGGGGAGGAAGGTAGAAACTGTGTGTCATAGAGCTAGCGATAGAAAGTGTGAGGGCGAGGTAGATTGAAAGAGAGATTATACAAGAGGATAGGAGAGGAGAGAAAGAGAGGGAGTGATTCAAGAGCGAGGAGAAAGATGGGGAGTGAGTGAAATGAAAGAGAAAAGAAAGAGAAAGAATAGAGTGAGAGAATTAGGGAGAATACAAAAAGAGAAAGATAGGGAAGGAGGAAAGCAGGGTGAGAAAGTGTGTGTGTATTAGAGGGGGGGCTGAATGAGTGTGAGATAGACATAGAGAGTGGTAAAAAGTGAGAGAGAGTAATTAATTGAAAGAGGGAAGAATGGGAGAGAGTGAGAGAGAGAGAGAGAAAGGGAAGGGCTCCATGACTGAGAGAGAGATGGAGACATGAGAGTGATGGAGGGAGAGAGAAGAAAAGAATGAAACAGTGATAGAGAGATAGAAGAAAGAGAGATGACAGAGAGGGTAAGGGAGAGAGATATATGGTAAGAGAGGAAGAGTGGAGGAAAGAGAGAGATATATTGATAAAAAGTAAGAGTGAGAGATATGGAGAGAGCAAAATAGAAGTAGATATAAGAGGTACATTTAAAGAGAGAGATAGTTAGGGAGAAGGTGAGGCAGATTGAAAGGGTGGCATGAGTGAGAAAGAGAGAATAGAAAGAGGAGAGAGCGAGAGATAGGCATGAGTGAGAGAAAGAGAGAGAGATATAACACATAATAGAAAGAGGTAGGGAAGGAGAGAGTGAGTGAAGGACGATGGGGCAAAAAGGAGGATAGGGAGAGTGAGAGGGAGAATGAGAGTGAGATTGAGGTAGCGAGGAATTAGTGGGAGAGAGCAATAGAGAAAAGAGTATGAGAGAGAGAAAAGAGCACCATGAGAGAGGCAGAGAGAATGATTGAGAAAGATAGAGAGAGTTTGTATTAATAGAAGAGAGAGGAAGAAATAGATGGAGAGATAGACAGAGAGCGAGAGAGAGGCAGGGAGGGAGAGAGGGAGAAACAGTGGTAGAGAAAGTAAAAGAGATACAAAAGAAATAACAGGTGGAGAAAGAGCAAGAGAGTGATTGCATAAAAGAGAAATAGATAAGAGCAAAAACATAGAGAAAATAAATTGAGAAGTGAGAGTAAGAGAGAGAGAGAGATAGAGGGCACAAGAGAGGGGCGAGAGAGAGAATCAGATGAAAATATAGTGAGTGAGTGAGAGAGAGGGCTGAGAGAAGAGAAAGACTAAAATGGGAGAAGTGAGGAGGCAAGAGCAAGAGAGAGAGAGAGAGAGAGAGAGAGAGAGAGAGAGAGAGAGAGATTGGGATGGAAAGACAAAGAGGCATGGAGAGAGAAATAAATAAGTAAAGAAAGAGATAAAAAGAAGGTGAGTGAGAGAGAAGGGGTAGAAGGAGAAAGATGCGTGTGAGAAATAGGTTGAAGGGAAGAGAGAGAAGAGGGAGAGGGGGAGTGATGATAAGGCAGATAGAGACTAGAGAGATTGATAGAGAGAGAGAGGTGAGATAGATAAAGAGTGAATCGAGGAGTGAGGGAGGGCAAGAGAGAGGGCGAGATAGAGAGAGTAAGAGAGAGGAATGGAGATGGAGGTACAGAGAGGAAGAGAGCGATAAAGAAATATGTGTGTGATAGAGCACAGAGAGATACGAAAAGGGAAATTCTCCACGAGAGAGAGAGAGAGAAAGTGAGATAGAGAGAGAGGGTTGGAGAGCATAAGAGTGGGCTCAGTGAGAAAGAGTGGAAGGAAGAATGAGAGAAAGATGAGAAAGAGAGAATGGAGAGAGCAAGAGAGTTGCAGGGTGAGATAGTGCTGACAGAAGAGGAAGAGAGGGAGTAAGAGAGTATGTGTGAGAGATAGAGATTGGGATGGAACGAGATAATGATAGATATAGAGAGAGCAAAAGAGAGATAGAGAAAATAGGAGGTTGACGAGAGCGAAGAGTGTGAGAAAGACTTGAAAGAAAGGGAGATGATGAGATAGATAAAGAGTGAGAGAGAGACATAGATAGAGAGAGGGTGATCATAAGAGAGAGGAAAGGAGGTGAGAGTGACTGAGGGGAAGTATTTAAGAGAGGAGAGAGAGGGAGTGAGTGAGAGGAGAGAGTAAGATAGAGTCAAGAGTGAGAGAAATAGAGAGTTAGGAAGGGAGAAGTGAGGAAAGGAGGGAGTGCAAGAGAGAGGAGGGAAAAGAGAGGGAGGGAGCGCGAGTGAGAGTGAAATGAAGGTAGAAAGAGGGAGAGAGTGAGAGATTGAGCAAGAGAGAAGATTGAGAGAGAAAAGTGAAGAAAAAAGAGAAGAGCTCTATGCGTGAGGGAGATATGGAGGTTAGAAGAGAGGGAGGGACAAAAAGAGAGAAAAAGTTTGATAGAGAGGAGTGGGTGAAGAGAAAAATGAAAAAGAGAGGAGAGTTTTTAGTTGAGAGAGTTGTAGCAAGAGAGGAAGAGAGAGTGTGAGAGAGATAGAGAGAGATAGAAAAGGAGAGAGATGGAGGGTTAGATTTGGAGAGGGAGAGAGAGGGGGAGTGGATGCAAAAAGAGTAAGAAGAGAAAAAGAGAAGAGAGAGGAAAAGATTTAGAGAAACAAAATACATAAAAGAGAATGAGCATGAATGGATGAGTGAGATAATAGAGAGAGATGTAGAGTTTGATAGAGAGAGATAGATAGGTTTAGGCTGATAGAAAGGGAGAAATGAGGACAGAGACAGTAAGAGCATTGGAGAGAGATGGTAAGAGAGGTAGAAAGGGAGATGGAAAAAGGTGGAGTGAGAGAGCATATATAATAAGTAAAAGAGAGAGAACAATTTTAGGCAATGAAGAGAATTTGAGAAAGAGCTAGAAAGAGTGAGAGAGGGACATATGGAGGCATGAGAGAGGAAGGAGAAAGAACGAGATAAAGAAAAGTGTGTGAGAGATAGGGAGAAGGAAAAAGATAAGAGAAAGATGAGAAAGAGAGAAGTGAGAGAGTTGCAAGGTGAGAGAGAGAGATAGCAAGGGAGGAAGAAATAGTGGGGGATGGAAAGAATGAGTGAGAGATATAAGAAGTGCTAAAGAGAAGTAGAGAGAAAGAGAGAGAAAGGGGAGAGATGGAGCTAAGAGGGATGGAGGGAGGGTGGGGAGGGAGAGGCGGAGAACTAAAGGAGGGACAAAGAAAATTGAGGGAGTGAAAGTGAGAGAGAGATTGAAGGAGAGAAATTGAGAGAGATTGAGATGAGTGCGAGAGATTAAGAGAATTAATGAGAAAGTGAGAGAGAGAGGAAGATAAATAAAGAGCAAGAGATGGGGAGAGCGAGGTAGAGGAAAAGGGTGAGAGTGGAAGAGGGTGAGATGAGAGAGAGACGGAGAGAAGAGTGAGAGAAGAGAGTTAGCGAAACAGATTGAGACTGAGAGAATAATAAAACGAGAGAGTGTAAAAGAAAAGAGTGGGGGAGGGAGATAGAGTGGTAGAAAGAGCGACATAGAGATAATGCGAGAAAGAGTGAGTGAGATAACAGAGCAATTGAGTTATTATGGAGAGATTCAGTGGAAGAGAGTATGAGAGAGGGAGGAAAGTGAGAGAGAGGAGAGATATATACAGAGAAAAGGGAGAGAGAGTGAGATAAAGTGAGAGGAATGGAACGTGAGTTATATACATAGAGCTAGAGGGAGAGAGCAAGGAAAGTGAGTTAGAGATATAAGAAGAGGAAGAAAAGTAGGAGAGTGATTATAAGAGAGATTTAGAGGAAGAGGGTGGGAGATAGAGTGAAGGGTAGAAGATAGGGAGTAGATAGAGATAGAGAAGAGCAAGAAGGGAGAGTGAGAGAAAAAATGAGCCATAAATAGAGATCGAGAGTGTGGGGGTAGAAGCGAACAAGAGAGAAGAGAGAGCGAGAGAGAGAGGGAGGAGAAAAATGGTAAAGAGAGATAAAAATGTACAAAAAGAGAAAAAATGGAGAGACAAGAGGGAGCTAGAGAAGGTGAGGAGAGAGAGTAAAAATTAGAGTGAGGGAGAGAAAGCCAGAGAGATATAAGTTGTTGGAGATTTATGTTGTATGAGAAGAGAGAGTGAGAGAAATAGTAAGACAGCAGAGAAGAGGGGAGTAGTGGGTAAGGGTGAGAGAGAGAGAAAGTCAGAAAGTAGAGAGGGAGAGAGAGATGGAGAGGGAGTGTGTAGAAGCAAAGGGAGAGGGAGAACGAGAGGGAGTGGTAAGACTAAGATATCAAAAGAGAGATAACAAATGAAAGAAAGCTAGAGAGTGATTGTGAGAGAGATTCAACGTGAAGGAAAGAGTGTGAGAGAGAGTGTGAGTGTGAGAGAGGAAAGAGATTAAGTAGTGGAAGAGAAAAGAGAGATAGAGAGAGGGAGAGTGACTGATATAGTGATCAATAGAGAGAGAGAGAGGGAGCTAAAATGAGAGAAAAGGAGAGAAAGTGAGATATATAAAAACAAGAAAAAGATAGCAATAGAGAGATAACAAGAGAGAGAAAAAGGGAGTGATTGTGAGAGATACTCAGAGCAAGAGAGAGGGGGCAGAGAATGATAGAAAAGAGAAAAAGAGAAAAGTGAGAGATATTGAGAGTGAGAGTGCGGGAGATGGAGCTATAAAGGGAGAAGGGGATAGAGAGTGAGAGAGCGAGAGATAGTAAGAGAGAAAGAACGGGACAGGGAGTGAGAGAGCGAGAGAGACATAGAGAGAGCACAAGAGAGAGAGGAGAAAAGATTAGAGTGAGATAGTGAGAGAGAAAGAGGGAAAAGAGAAAAAACCAAATAGAGAGTGTGTGCGTGAGAGCGAGTGAGAGGGAGAGGGAAAGATAATGGTTTAGTGAGCAGTATATGGACAGAGAAACAGAAAAAAGGAAAGGGATCAATAGAGCTATTTTGAGAGAAATTCAGATATAGTGAAAGAAGAAGAGGCTTAAAAGAGTGAGAGAGAGAATGAGAAATAAAGATGTTGAGGAATGTGTGAGAGAGAGTGATAGGAAGTGATGGAAAGAGAAAGTGAGAGAGTGAGAGAAATGTGGGAGCGGGATACAATGTAAGAATAAGATTTTGAGAGGGAGAGAGAGGCATAGAAAGAGAAGAGGGAAAGAGAGTGAGGGTGGAGGGTGAGAGATGAACGAATGGAGAGAGCAAGAGAGAGAGAGAGAGCAAAGAAAGAGAGGGAGAGACATGTTGAGAGAAAGAGAGAGAGAAAGAGAGATAGTGAGAGGAGATAGAGAGCAAGATAGAGAGGTAGAGTATGACTGGGATAGCTAGATAGAGATAAGTTAGAGAGAGATATATGAGGAAAGGATAGAGGGAGAGAATAGAGTGCATGAGAAAGAGGAAGGGGCAGAGCAAAAGAGGAGGAAGGTAGAGGGATGGAAGACAGAGATAAAATACTTTGAAGTTAGAGAGAGGAAGCTGGGAGAGAAAGGGAAAGATAAAAGAGAGAAGAGAAAGATGAAGAAGAGAGTGAGAGAGTTAAAGAAAGAGAGAGAGAGAATGAGGGAGAAAATGCAGGAGAGTGTGTAACATAAAGGCAAGGAGGGAGAGAGATAGAGGGAGTGAGGGAGCAAGGTTAAAAGAAAAGAGTGTTTTTGTGAGAGATGAGGAAGAAAGAGCAAAAGGGAGAGAGAGCTTTCCTACCTCTCTGTCGTATGTATTCTCTCTTTCTCTTACTCCCTGCTTCTTTCTCTCCTCTCCTCTTCTCTCGTATCTCTTTTTATCCTCCTCACTCTCATCTCTCACACTATCAATCACGGTTTCTACTTGCCTCATCATCTATATTTTTCTTAATTCTTCTTTCACTTGAGATCTTTCTCAAACTCTTCTGACTCCTCTACCCTTTTCTCACTCTTTCTCTCTACTTCTCTTTTGCTCTTCTTATATCTCTCACTCACTCTTTCCCTCCCTCTATCTTGCTTCCCTCCTTACTATCTCTCTCTCTATCTCCCTCCCTCTCTCTCTCTCTCTCTCTCTCTCTCCTTGCAACTCTCTGTTCTCTATTTCTCATCGTCCTTTTATCTTTCTCCTTCCCTCTATCTCTTACACACTTTTTCTTTATGTAGTTCTTTCTCCCCCTCTCTCATGCCCTCCATATGTCCTTCTCTCACTATGTCTGCACTTCTCACTCTCCAGCCCTTTCACTCTCTTTCTTCCCATCTCTCACTAACCTTAACCTCACTAAACTTAACTCCCACTATATCTATTACTCTCAAACTTCTCTTCACTCTTCTTCCGTCTCTCTTTACCTACCCTCTCTCTCTTTCTCTCACACTCTATGTATCTCCCATAGTTTTCCTTTAACTCCACCCCCTCCCACTCTCTCCCTTCCTCTGTCACCCCCTCCCACCCACCTCTCTCCCTGCCTTTCTCTCTTGCCCTCTCTTCCCTCTCTCCCTCTTTTCATCTCTTTAACTCTCTCACTCTATTCTTCATCTTTCTCTTCTGTCTTTTTTCTTTCCCCCTCTCTCTCAGCTACCTCCCTGTCTCTCTTCACAATATTTTATCTTTGTCTTACATCCCTCTACATTTCTCCTCATTTTCTCAACCCCCGTCCTCTTTCTCATGCTCTCTATGCTCTCCCTCTCACCTCTCCTCTCATATATCTCTCTCTCACTTATCTCTATCTAGATAACCCATTCATACTCTACCTCTCTATCTTGCCCTCTATCTTCTCTCACTATCTCTCTCTCTCTTTCTCTTAACATGTCTCTCCCTCTCTTTCTTTTGCCCTCTCTCCCTCTCTCTTTTTCTCTCCACTCCATCTCTCTCCCTCCACCCTCACTCTCTTTCCCTTATTCTATCTCTATGACTCTTTCTCCCTCTCAAAATCTCACTCTTACTTTATATCTCTCTACCACATTTCTCTCACTCTCTCACTTTCTCCTTCCATCACTTCATATAACAATCTCACATGGATCACTCTCTTTTTCTCTGTATCTCATTAACTCCCTAGCCCTTTCTTGAATTGCTCTCATCTCGCTTTTCTCTAGCTCTCTCTCAGCTCCATTTCTCTCTCTCTCTCTCTCTCAATCTTACCTTCTTTATCTCACAATCGCCCTCTTGTTTTATTCCCCTCTTTATATTTATTTGTATATATATCTCACTCACTCTGCTACTTCTCCCTCCCTTCCTCCCTCTTTATCTTTTTCTTTCTCTTCTTTCACTATCTCTTCGATCTCTATCCCTTTTTCATGCTGTCTTTTTCTCTCTTTCTTTCTCTCTCACTCTTTCATTCTCTCTCGCTCTCTTCTCAATCTCTTCAACTCTCTTGCTCTCTATCTCACTCTATCTCTCACACGCACACATACTTTCTAACTCTTTTTTCTCACTTTCTCTCACTTTTCTCTTTCTTTCAAGCTCTTTCTCATACTCTTCTCACTCCCTCTACCCCTTTCTCACTCTTTCTCTCTACTTCTCTCTCACTCACACTTTTCATCCCTCTCCCTTGCTTCTTCCATTGTTATCTCTCTCTTCTCTCTTTCTAATTTTTTTCTTATCTTACTCCTTTCTATCTCTCACACGCTTTTTCTTTATCTCGTTTTTTCTCCCTCCCTCTTTCATGCCCTCATATGTCCCTCACTCACTCTCTCTAGCTCTTCCCAAGTTCTCTTCATTTCCTAAACCTTTTCTCTATTTTTTCTTACTCTATCTGCTCCATCACTCCACCTTTCTCCACCTCTCTCTCTTCCTGGCTTACCATCTCTCTCTGACCCTACTGCTCTAGCTAGCTCTTTACTCATTTCTCATATTCTATAAACCTAAAGCTCTCTATCTCTTTCTCTATAAAACACTACATCTCTCTATCTCTCTATTATCTCACTCATCCTTTCATGCTCGTTCTCGCACTATTTGTTCTCCCTCTAACTCCTCTCTTTCTCCAGTTCTCTTTTACTATCTCTAAATCTTTGACTCTCTCTTTCCTTTTCTCCCTCTTGCCCTCACACTCTCCCTCACTCTCTCTCTTTCTCTCTCTCCATCGTATCCTTTCTTGTTATCACTCTCTCACCATGCTACTCTATTGTTTTCTCTCTTTCTCATCTTTCTCTTTCACAATGATACTCTCTTGCTCTCTCTCTTCTCATCTTTCTCTTCTCTTGCTCATTCTCTCTCTCATTCCTTGTTCTCTCATTCTCTCTCCCTACCTAGTTCGTCCCCTCTATATCTCTTTCTCTCTCCCTCCCACTCTCTCCCTTCCTCTGTCACCCCCTCCCACCCACCTCTCTCTCTGCCTTTCTCTCTTGCCCTCTCTTCCCTCTCTCTCCCTCTTTTCATCTCTTTAACTCTCTCACTCTATTCTTTATCTTTCTCTTCGTCTTTTTTTTTCCCTCTCTCTCGCCTACCTCTCTCACTCTCTTCACAATATTTTATCTTTGTCTTACATCCCTCTACCTTTCTCCTCATTTGCTCAACCCCCGTCCTCTTTCTCATGCTCTCTATGCTCTCCCTCTCACCTCTCCTCTCATATATCTCTCTCTCACTTATCTATATCTAGCTAACCCATTCATACTCTACCTCTCTATCTTGCCCTCTATCTTCTCTCACTATCTCTCTCTCTCTCTCTCTCTCTCTCTCTCTCTCTCTCTCTCTCTCTCTTTCTCTTAACATGTCTCTCCCTCTCTTTCTTTTGCCCTCTCTCCCTCTCTCTTTTTCTCTCAACTCCATCTCTCTCCCTCCACCCTCTCTCTCTCTTTCCCTTATTCTATCTCTATGATTCTTTCTCCCTCTCAAAATCTCACTCTTACTTTATATACCACTACCACATTTCTCTCACTCTCTCACTTTCTCCTTCCATCACTTCATATTACTCTCTCTCATGTATCACTCTCCTTTTCTCTCTACCTCATTAACTCCCTAGCCCTTTCTTGACTTGCTCTCATCTCACTTTTCTCTAGCTCTCTCTCAGCTCCATTTCTCTCTCTCTCTCAATCTCACCTTCTTTATCTCACAATTGCCCTCTTGTTTTATTCCCCTATTTATATTTATTTGTATATATATCTCACTTACTCTGCTACTTCTCCCTCCCTTCCTCTTTATCTTTTTCTTTCTCTTCTTTCGCTATCTCTTCGATCTCTATCCCTTTTTCGTGCTGTCTTTTTCTCTCATTCTTTCTCTCTCACTCTTTCATTCTCTCTCGCTCTCTTCTCAATCTCTTCAACTCTCTTGCTCTCTATCTCACTCTATCTCTCACACGCTCACATACTTTTTAACTCTTTTTCTCTCACTTTCTCTAACTTTTCTCTTTCTTTCAAGCTCTTTCTCATACTCTTCTCACTCCCTCTACCCCTTTCTCACTCTTTCTCTCTACTTCTCTCTCACTCACACTTTTCATCCCTCTCCCTTGCTTCTTCCCTTGCTATCTCTCTCTTCTCTCTTTCTAATTTTTTTCTTATCTTACTCCTTTCTATCTCTCACACGCTTTTTCTTTATCTCGTTTTTTCTCCCTCCCTCTTTCATGCCCTCATATGTCCCTCTCTCACTCTCTCTAGCTCTTCCCAAGTTCTCTTCATTTCCTAAACTTTTTCTCTATTTTTTCTTACTCTATCTGCTCCCTCACTCCACCTTTCTCCATCTCTCTCTCTTCCTGGCTTACCATCTCTCTCTGACCCTACTGCTCTAACTAGCTCTCTCCTCATTTCTCATATTCTATCCACCTAAAGCTCTCTATCTCTTTCTCTATCAAACACTACATCTCTCTATCTCTCTCTATTATCTCACTCATCCTTTCATGCTCGTTCTCGCACTATTCATTCTCGCTCTAACTCCTCTCTTTCTCCAGTTCTCTTTTACTATCTCTAAATCTTTGACTCTCTGTTTCCTTTTCTCCCTCTTGCCCTTAAACTCTCCCTCACTCTCTCTCTTTCTCTCTCTCCATCGTATCCTTTCTTGTTATCACTCTCTCACCATGCTACTCTATTGTTTTCTCTCTTTCTCATCTTTCTCTTTCACAATGATACTCTCTTGCTCTCTCTCTTCTCATCTTTCTCTTCTCTTGCTCATTCTCTCTCTCATTCCTTGTTCTCTCATTCTCTCTCCCTACCTAGTTCGTCCCCTCTATATCTCTTTCTCTCTCCCTCTCATTATTTACCACTTTGTTGCTCTATCACTCTTCATCTCTATAAGTCACCCTTTTATATCTCTTTCCCACACCTTACCCAACTCTCTTAATCTCTTTCTATCTCAGTGGTACTCACTAAAATTAACTCCCACTATAACCTTTGCTCTCACAGTCCATCCCTTCCTCTAACTCTCTCTTCTCTCTTCTTCCTTATCATTCCCCCACTCTCTCTCTCTTTCAATCACACTTTCTATCTATCTCCCTTGGTTTTCCTTTAACTCCACCCCCTCACTCCCTCTCCCTTCCTCTCTCACTCCCTCCCACCCACCTCTCTCCCTCTTTTCATCCTTATCTCTCCGTTTCTCTATATATCTCTCCTTTTGCCCCATGTATCAGTCTCATTTTTTCTCTATCACCTTAATTCCCTAGCTCTTTCTTGAATTGCTCTCATCTCGCTTTTCTCTCTCTTTCTATGCTACTCTTTTTTGTCTCGCTCACCCTTCTTTATCTGACAATCACCCTCTTGTTTTATTCCCCTCTTTCTATTTATGTTTTTATATATGTCACTCACTGAGCAACTCCTTCTCCCTCCCTTCCTCCTCTCTATCTTGTTCTTTCTCTGCTTTCACTCTCTCCATGATCTCCCTCCCTTTCTCATGCTATCTTTTTCTCTCTTTCTTTCTCTCACACTTTTATTCTCTCTCGCTCTCTTCTCAATCACTCTGACTCTCTTGCTCTCTATATCTTGTATTTTATCTTTCTATCTCACTCTTTTTCTCATTGTCTCCGTCCCTTTCCATATCTCTCTTCGGCGCTTTCTTTATCCTGCACTTTCTCTCAGTTTTCTCCTCACATTTCTCTTTTTAAATGCCTCAATCTCTCTGATCTATCTCTGTCTCACACACGCTACTTATCGCTTCATCTTTCACTCTCTCTTTATTTCAAGCTCTTTCTCATACTCTTCTTTCTCCTTCTACCACTTGTCTCTACTTCTATTTTACCCTCTTTATATTTCTCAATCACTCTTTCCATCCTAATATCTATCTCGCTCTCACTTTCTCTCTTCTACCCTCTCCTCCTGTCTTACTGTCTCTCTTTATCTCATTAAACAACTACCTTGCTCTCTTTATCTTCTCTCTATCTCATCTTTCTCCTCCCTTCTTCTTCTGTCTCGCTCTCTTTCTTACTCTCATTCTCTCTCCCTCACTCCCTCTGATGCCCTCCATCACTCCCTCTCCCTTAGATCTCTTCTATTTCTCTCTCTTTCAGTCTTTTATTTCTCTCATTCTCACCACCTCCCTCTGACTCTCGTTCTCCCTTCTCTCTCCCTCACTCATTTCATTTGCCATTTCTTCCTCTTTCTCTCACTCTTACCTTTCCTACCACTCTCTCACATGAATTATCCCTTTTTCTCTGACTCTGGCCCTTTCCCTCTCTCCTTTTTTTCTCTTCTTCTCACTCACTGCCCATCTCTCTCATGCTCTCTTGAATCAATTCCTCCCTCCCTTTCTCTCACCTCTCCTCTTGTCTCCTTTCTCTTACTATTTGTCTCTCACCACACTTCTGTCTGCCTCCTTGTCTATCTCCGTTGTCTCTGTTTATTTTAATATCTTTCTCACACCCTTCTCTCTTTATCTCTATGCCCTTCTCTCTCTACTTTACTTTTACTCTCTCTATATCTCTCACTCCATCTTTCCATGCTTATCTCTCTATCTCTCCCTCAACCTCTCTCTCCCACACTCTCGCTCTGTCTTACTTTGTTGCCTTCTCTATTTGCCCTCAATTTCTTCTCTCTACTTGTCTTCCTTTTCTTTTGCTTCTCTCACTATCATTCTTTCTTTCTCTTCTTCTCTCCCAAAACTCCCTTTCTCTCTCTTGCTCATGGAACTCATCTCTTTCTCAAACTCTCTCTCACTCTTTACTCTCTCTTTCTTGATCTTTCTCACTCACTTCTCTCTACCTCTATCTTACTCTCAATGTCCCTCTTTCTCTCACTCTCCCCCTCTCTCTTACCCTCCTTCCCTCCTTCACTCACTCTATTCATTCCTACCTCTCTCTCTTTCTTTTACTCTTGCCCTCTCTCGCGTTCTCGCTTCTTTCTCTCTTCTCACTCACTCCCCCTCTCTCTCCTTCTCTCTTGAATCCATCCATCCCTCCCTGTCTTGCTCAGTCTCTCCTCTTCTCTCTTTCTATCTTTCTTAAAAATATATCTCTCTCACCCTCTATGTAGGTCTCTTCATCTTTCTCTCACTCTCTCTTCTCTCTCTTTCTTTCAAGATCTTTCTCACACTGTTCTTCTATCGACTTTTGTTTTGCTCTCTTTATATCTCTCACTCAATCTTTTCATCAATATATATATCTTCCCCCTCTTTTCTTCTCTTACTCTTTCTTTCTCTTGTCCTCTCTCCCTCCCTCACTCTCTCGTGACTTCCATCACACTCTCAGTCATAGAACTCTCCTCCATTGTTCTCTCCTTCAGAAAGAGAGTGAAAGGAGTAAGAGAGAGTGAGAAAGAGAAGAGCTCCATGAGCGAGATAGAAAGAGAGAAAGAGGACAAGAGAGAGGGAGATATGGAGAGAGAAAATGAGAAAGAAAGTGAGAGAGAAGTAAGAGAAAAGAAAGATAAGTTAGAGAGAAGGGAGAGAGAGGGCAAATAGAGAAGGCAAAAGAGTAAGACAGATTGAGAGTGAGTGAGGGGGAGAGAGTGAGGGGAAGAGGGAGATAAGCATGGACAGATTGAGTGAGAGATATAGAGAGAGCAAAAAAGAAGTAGAGAGAGAAAGATAGAGAAGGGTGTGACAAAGAGATTGAAACTAATAGAGAGAAGAGAGAGATAAAGAGAGTTGCAAGGTGAGAGAGAGAGAGAGAAAGGGAGGAAGTAAAGGAGAGGGAGAGAGAGGGTTGGAAAGAGTGAGTGAGAAGAGTGTAAGAAAGAGCTTGAAAGAAAGAGGAAGTAATAAAGATAGAGATGGGGAGGAAGGTAGAAATTGTGTGTCATAGAGCTAGCGATAGAAAGTGTGAGGGCGAGGTAGATTGAAAGAGAGATTATACAAGAGGATAGGAGAGGAGAGAAAGAGAGGGAGTGATTCAAGAGCAAGGAGAAAGATGGGGAGTGAGTGAAATGAAAGAGAAAAGAAAGAGAAAGAATAGAGTGAGAGAATTAGGGAGAATACAAAAAGAGAAAGATAGGGAAGGAAGAAAGTAGGGTGAGAAAGTGTGTGTATTAGAGGGGGGGCTGAATGAGTGTGAGATAGACATAGAGAGTGGTAAAAAGTGAGAGAGAGTAATTAATTGAAAGAGGGAAGAATGGGAGAGAGTGAGAGAGAGAGAGATATAGAGACATGAGAGAGTGATGGAGGGAGAGAGAAGAAAAGAATGAAACAATGATAGAGAGATAGAAGAAAGAGAGATGACAGAGAGGGTAAGGGAGAGAGATAGATGGTAAGAGAGGAAGAGTGGGGGAAAGAGAGAGATATATTGATAAAAAGTAAGAGTGAGAGATATGGAGAGAGCAAAATAGAAGTAGATATAAGAGGTACATCTAAAGAGAGAGATATTTAGGGAGAAGGTGAGGCAGATTGAAAGGGTGGCATGGATTCAGAAGAGGAGAGAGGAGTAATGAGTGAGAAGGAGAGAATAGAAAGAGGAAAGAGTGAGAGATAGGCATGAGTGAGAGAAAGAGAGAGAGATATAACACATAATAGAAAGAGGTAGGGAAGGAGAGAGTGAGTGAAGGACGATGGGGCAAAAAGGAGGATAGGGAGAGTGAGAGGGAGAATGAGAGTGAGATTGAGGTAGCGAGGAATTAGTGGGAGAGAGCAATAGAGAAAAGATTATGAGAGAGAGAAAAGAGCACCATGAGAGAGGTAGAGATAATGATTGAGAAAGATAGAGAGAGTTTGTATTAATAGAAGAGAGAGGAAGAAATAGATGGAGAGATAGGCAGAGAGCGAGAGAGAGGTAGGGAGGGAGAGAGGGAGAAACAGTGGTAGAGAAACTAAAAGAGATACAAAAGAAATAACAGGTGGAGAAAGAGCAAGAGAGTGATAGCATAAAAGAGAAATAAATAAGAGCAAAAACATAGAGAAAATAAATTGAGAAGTGAGAGTAAGAGAGAGAGAGAGAGAGATAGAGGGCACAAGAGAGGGGGATAGAGAGAATTAGATGAAAATGTAGTGAGTGAGAGAGAGAGAGAGGACTGAGAGAAGAGAAAGACTAAAATGGGAGAAGTGAGGAGGCAAGAGCGAGAGCGAGAGAGAGGGAGAGAGAGATTGGGATGGAAAGACAAAGAGGCATGGAGAGAGAAATAAATAAGTAAAGAAAGAGATAAAAAGAAGGTGAGTGAGAGAGAACGGGTAGAAGGAGAAAGATGTGTGTGAGAAATAGGTTGAAGGGAAGAGAGAGTAGAGGGAGAGGGGGAGAGATGATAAGGCAGATAAAGACTAGAGAGATTGATAGAGAGAGAGAGGTGAGATAGATAAAGAGTGAATCGAGGAGTGAGGGAGGGCAAGAGAGAGGGCGAGATAGAGAGAGTGAGAGAGAGGAATGGAGATGGAGGTGCAGAGAGGAAGAGAGCGAGAAAGAAATATGTGTGTGATAGAGCACAGAGAGATACGAAAAGAGAAATTCTCCATGAGAGAGAGAGAAAGAGAGATAGAGAGAGAGGGTTGGAGAGCATAAGAGAGGGCTCAGTGAGAGAGTGGAAGGAAGAATGAGAGAAAGATGAGAAAGAGAGAATGGAGAGAGCAAGAGAGTTGCAGGGTGAGATAGTGCTGACAGAAGAGGAAGAGAGGGAGTAAGAGAGTATGTGTGAGAGATAGAGATTGGGATGGAACGAGATAATGATAGATATAGAGAGAGCAAAAGAGAGATAGAGAAAATAGGAGGTTGACGAGAGCGAAGAGTGTGAGAAAGACTTGAAAGAAAGGGAGATGATGAGATAGATAAAGAGTGAGAGAGAGATATAGATAGAGAGAGGGTGATCATAAGAGAGAGGAAAGGAGGTGAGAGTGGCTGAGGGGAAGTATTTAAGAGAGGAGAGAGAGGGAGTGAGTGAGAGGAGAGAGTAAGATAGAGTCAAGAGTGAGAGAAATAGAGAGTTAGGAAGGGAGAAGTGAGGAAAGGAGGGAGGGAAAGAGAGAGGAGGGAAAAGAGATGGAGGGAGTGCGAGTGAGAGTGAAATGAAGGTAGAGAGAGGGAGAGAGTGAGAGATTTAGTAAGAGAGAAGATTGAGAGAGAAAAGTGAAGAAAAAAGAGAAGAGCTCTATGCGTGAGGGAGATATGGAGGGTAGAAGAGAGGGAGGGACAAAAAGAGAGAAAATATTTGATAGAAAGGAGTGAGTGAAGAGAAAAATGAGAAAGAGAGGAGAGTTTTTAGTAGAGAGAGTTGTAGCAAGAGATGAAGAGAGAGTGTGAGAGATATACTGAGAGATAGAAAAGGAGAGAGATGGAGGGTTAGATTGGGAGAGGGAAGGAGATGGGGAGTGGATACAAAAAGAGTAAGAAGAGAAAAAGAGAAGAGAGAGGAAAAGATTTAGAGAAACAAAATACATAAAAGAGAAAGAGCATGAAAGGATGAGTGAGATAATAGAGAGAGATGTAGAGTTTGATAGAGAGAGATAGATAGGTTTAGGCGGATAGAAAGGGAGAAATGAGGAGAGAGACAGCAAGAGCATTAGAGAGAGATGGTAAGAGAGGTAGAAAGGGAGATGGAAAAAGGTGGAGTGAGAGAGCATATATAATAAGTAAAAGAGAGAGAGAACAATTTTAGGCAATGAAGAGAATTTGAGAAAGAGCTAGAGAGAGTGAGAGAGGGACATATGGAGGCATGAGAGAGGAAGGAGAAAGAATGAGATAAAGAAAAGTGTGTGAGAGATAGGGAGAAGGAAAAAGATAAGAGAAAGATGAGAGAAAGAGAGAAGTGAGAGAGTTGCAAGGTGAGAGAGAGAGATAGCAAGGGAGGAAGAAAGAGTGGGGGATGGAAAGAATGAGTGAGAGATATAAGAAGTGCTAAAGAGAAGTAGAGAGAAAGAGAGAGAAAGGGGAGAGATGGAGCTAAGAGGGATGGAGGGAGGGTGGGGAGGGAGAGGCGAAGAACTAAAGGAGGGACAAAGAAAATTGAAGGAGTGAAAGTGAGAGAGAGATTGAAGGAGAGAAATTGAGAGAGATTGAGATGAGTGCGAGAGATTAAGAGAATTAATGAGAAAGTGAGAGAGAGAGAGGAAGATAAATAAAGAGCAAGAGATGGGGAGAGAGCGAGGTAGAGGAAAAGGGTGAGAGTGGAAGAGGGTGAGATGAGAGAGAGACGGAGAGAAGAGTGAGAGAAGAGAGTTAGCGAAACAGATTGAGACTGAGAGAATAATAAAATGAGAGAGAGTGTAAAAGAAAAGAGTGGGGGAGGGAGATAGAGTGGTAGAAAGAGCGACATAGAGATAATGCGAGAAAGAGTGAGCGAGATAACAGAGCAATTGAGTTATTATGGAGAGATTCAGCGGAAGAGAGTATGAGAGAGGGAGGAAAGTGAGAGAGAGGAGAGATATATACAGAGAAAAGGGAGAGAGAGTGAGATAAAGTGAGAGGAATGGAACGTGAGTTATATACATAGAGCTAGAGGGAGAGAGCAAGGAAAGTGAGTTAGAGATATAAGAAGAGGAAGAAAAAGTAGGAGAGTAATTATAAGAGAGATTTAGAGGAAGATGGTGGGAGATAGAGTGAAGGGTAGAAGATAGGGAGTAGATAGAGATAGAGAAGAGCGAGAAGGGAGAGTGAGAGCAAAAATGAGCCATAAATAGAGATCGAGAGTGTGGGGGTAGAAGCGAACGAGAGAGAAGAGAGAGCGAGAGAGAGGGAGGAGAAAAATGGTAAAGGGAGATAATAATGTACAGAAAGAGAAAAAATGGTGAGGCAAGAGGGAGCTAGAGAAGGTTGAGGAGAGAGAGTGAAAATTAGAGTGAGGGAGAGAAAGCCAGAGAGATATAAGTTGTTGGAGATTTAAGTTGTATGAGAAGAGAGAGTGAGAGAAAGAGTAAGACAGCGGAGAAGAGGGGAGTAGTGGGTAAGGGTGAGAGAGAGAGAAAGTCAGAAAGTAGAGAGGGAGAGAGAGATGGAGAGGGAGTGTGTAGAAGCAAAGGGAGAGGGAGAATGAGAGGGAGTGGTAAGACTAAGATATCAAAAGAGAGATAACAAATGAAAGAAAGCTAGAGAGTGATTGTGAGAGAGATTCAACGTGAAGGAAAGAGTGTGAGAGAGAGTGTGTGTGTGAGAGAGGAAAGAGATTGAGTAGTGGAAGAGAAAGAGAGATATAGAGAGAGGGAGAGTGACTGATATAGTGATCAATAGAGAGAGAGAGGGAGCTAAAACGAGAGAAAAGGAGAGAAAGTGAGATATATAAAAACGAGAAAAAGATAGCAATAGAGAGATAACAAGAGAGAGAGAAAAAGGGAGTGATTGTGAGAGATACTCAGAGCAAGAGAGAGGGGGCAGAGAATGATAGAAAAGAGAAAAAGAGAAAAGCGAGAGATATTGAGAGTGAGAGTGCGGGAGATGGAGCTATAAAGGGAGAAGGGGATAGAGAGTGAGAGAGCGAGAGATAGTAAGAGAGAAAGAACGGGACAGGGAGTGAGAGAGCGAGAGAGACATAGAGAGAGCACAAGAGAGAGAGGAGAAAAGATTAGAGTGAGATAGTGAGAGAGAAAGAGAAAGAGGGCAAAAGAGAAAAAACCAAATAGAGAGTGTGTGCGTGAGAGCGAGTGAGAGGGAGAGGGAAAGATAATGATTTAGTGAACAGTATATGGACAGAGAAACAAAAAAAAGGAAAGGGATCAATAGAGCTATTATGAGAGAAATTCAGATATAGTGAAAGAAGAAGAGGCTTAAAAGAGTGAGAGAGATGGAGAGAGATATATAAAATAGTGCAGGTGAGAGTGAGAGAGAGAATGAGAAATAAAGATATTGAGGAATGTGTGAGAGAGAGTGATAGGAAGTGATGGAAAGAGAAAGTGAGAGAGTGAGAGAAATGTGGGAGCGGGATACAATGTAAGAATAAGATTTTGAGAGGGAGAGAGAGGCATAGAAAGAGAAGAGGGAAAGAGAGTGAGGGTGGAGGGTGAGAGATGAACGAATGGAGAGAGCAAGAGAGAGAGAGAGCAAAGAAAGAGAGGGAGAGACATGTTGAGAGAAAGAGAGAGAGAAAGAGAGATAGTGAGAGGAGATAGAGAGCAAGATAGAGAGATAGAGTATGACTAGGATTGCTAGATAGAGATAAGTTAGAGAGAGATATATGAGGAAAGGATAGAGGGAGAGAATAGAGTGCATGAGAAGGAGGAAGGGGCAGAGCAAAAGAGGAGGAAGGTAGAGGGATGGAAGACAGAGATAAAATACTTTGAAGTTAGAGAAAGGAAGCTGGGAGAGAAGGGGAAAGATAAAAGAGAGAAGAGAAAGATGAGAAGAGAGTGAGAGAGTTAAAGAAAGAGAGAGAGAATGAGGGAGAAAATGTAGGAGAGAGTGTAACATAAAGGCAAGGACGGAGAGAGATAGAGGGAGTGAGGGAGCAAGGTTAAAAGAAAAGAGTGTTTTTGTGAGAGATGAAGAAAAGCAAAAGGGAGAGAGAGCTTTCCTACCTCTCTGCCGTATGTATTCTCTCTCTTTCTCTTACTCTCTACTTCTTTCTCTCCTCTCCTCTTCTCTCGTATCTCTATTTATCCACTCACTCTCATCTCTCACACTATCAATCACGGTTTCTACTTGCCTCATCATCTATATTTTTCTTAATTCCTCTTTCACTTGAGATCTTTCTCAAACTCTTCTGACTCCCTCTACCCTTTTCTCACTCTTTCTCTCTACTTCTCTTTTGCTCTTCTTATATCTCTCACTCACTCTTTCCATCCCTCTATCTTGCTTCCCTCCTTACTATCTCTCTCTCTCTCTCTCTCTCTCTCTCTCCTTGCAACTCTCTGTTCTCTATGTCTCATCGTCCTCTTATTTTGCTCCTTCTCTCTATCTCTTACACACTTTTTCTTTATGTAGTTCTTTCTCCCCCTCTCTCATTCCCTCCATAAGTCCTTCTCTCACTAAGTCTGCACTTCTCACTTTCTAGCCCTTTCACTCTCTTTCTCCCCATCTCTCACTAACCTTAACCTCACTAACCTTAACTCCCACTATATCTATTGCTCTCAAACTCCTCTTCACTCTTCTTCCGTCTCTCTTTCCCTACCCTCTCTCTCTTTCTCTCACACTCTATCTATCTCCCTTAGTTTTCCTTTAACTCCACCCCCTCCCACTCTCTCCCTTCCTCTGTCACCCCCTCCCACCCACCTCTCTCTCTGCCTTTCTCTCTTGCCCTCTCTTCCCTCTCTCTCCCTCTTTTCATCTCTTTAACTCTCTCACTCTATTCTTTATCTTTCTCTTCTGTCTTTTTTTTCCCCTCTCTCTCAGCTACCTCTCTCACTCTCTTCACAATATTTTATCTTTGTCTTACATCCCTCTACCTTTCTCCTCATTTGCTCAACCCCCGTCCTCTTTCTCATGCTCTCTATGCTCTCCCTCTCACCTCTCCTCTCATATATCTCTCTCTCACTTATCTATATCTAGCTAACCCATTCATACTCTACCTCTCTATCTTGCCCTCTATCTTCTCTCACTCTCTCTCTCTCTCTCTCTCTCTCTCTCTCTCTCTCTCTCTCTCTCTCTCTCTCTTAACATGTCTCTCCCTCTCTTTCTTTTGCCCTCTCTCCCTCTCTCTTTTTCTCTCCACTCCATCTCTCTCCCTCCACCCTCTCTCTCTTTCCCTTATTCTATCTCTATGATTCTTTCTCCCTCTCAAAATCTCACTCTTACTTTATATCTCTCTACCACATTTCTCTCACTCTCTCACTTTCTCCTTCCATCACTTCATATTACTCTCTCTCATGTATCACTCTCTTTTTCTCTCTACCTCATTAACTCCCTAGCCCTTTCTTGAATTGCTCTCATCTCACTTTTCTCTAGCTCTCTCTCAGCTCCATTTCTCTCTCTCTCTCTCAATCTCACCTTCTTTATCTCACAATTGCCCTCTTGTTTTATTCCCCTATTTATATTTATTTGTATATATATCTCACTTACTCTGCTACTTCTCCCTCCCTTCCTCTTTATCTTTTTCTTTCTCTTCTTTCGCTATCTCTTCGATCTCTATCCCTTTTTCGTGCTGTCTTTTTCTCTCTTTCTTTCTCTCTCACTCTTTCATTCTCTCTCGCTCTCTTCTCAATCTCTTCAACTCTCTTACTCTCTATATCACTCTATCTCTCACACGCTCACATACTTTCTAACTCTTTTTCTCTCACTTTCTCTAACTTTTCTCTTTCTTTCAAGCTCTTTCTCATACTCTTCTCACTCCCTCTACCCCTTTCTCACTCTTTCTCTCTACTTCTCTCTCACTCACACTTTTCATCCCTCTCCCTTGCTTCTTCCCTTGCTATCTCTCTCTTCTCTCTTTCTAATTTTTTTCTTATCTTACTCCTTTCTATCTCTCACACGCTTTTTCTTTATCTCGTTTTTTCTCCCTCCCTCTTTCATGCCCTCATATGTCCCTCTCTCACTCTCTCTAGCTCTTCCCAAGTTCTCTTCATTTCCTAAACTTTTTCTCTATTTTTTCTTACTCTATCTGCTCCCTCACTCCACCTTTCTCCATCTCTCTCTCTTCCTGGCTTACCATCTCTCTTTGAACCTACTGCTCTAACTAGCTCTCTCCTCATTTCTCATATTCTATCCACCTAAAGCTCTCTATCTCTTTCTCTATCAAACACTACATCTCTCTATCTCTCTCTATTATCTCACTCATCCTTTCATGCTCGTTCTCGCACTATTCATTCTCGCTCTAACTCCTCTCTTTCTCCAGTTCTCTTTTACTATCTCTAAATCTTTGACTCTCTGTTTCCTTTTCTCCCTCTTGCCCTTAAACTCTCCCTCACTCTCTCTCTTTCTCTCTCTCCATCGTATCCTTTCTTGTTATCACTCTCTCACCATGCTACTCTATTGTTTTCTCTCTTTCTCATCTTTCTCTTTCACAATGATACTCTCTTGCTCTCTCTCTTCTCATCTTTCTCTTCTCTTGCTCATTCTCTCTCTCATTCCTTGTTCTCTCATTCTCTCTCCCTACCTAGTTCGTCCCCTCTATATCTCTTTCTCTCTCCCTCTCATTATTTACCACTTTGTTGCTCTATCACTCTTCATCTCTATAAGTCACCCTTTTATATCTCTTTCCCACACCTTACCCAACTCTCTTAATCTCTTTCTATCTCACTGGTACTCACTAAAATTAACTCCCACTATATCCTTCGCTCTCACAGTCCATCCCTTCCTCTAACTCTCTCTTCTCTCTTCTTCCTTATCATTTCCCCACTCTCTCTCTCTTTCAATCACACTTTCTATCTATCTCCCTTGGTTTTCCTTTAACTCCACCCCCTCCCTCTCTCTCCCTTCCTCTCTCACTCCCTCCCACCCACCTCTCTCCCTCTCTTCTCTCTCTCTCCCTCTTTTCATCCTTATCTCTCCGTTTCTCTATATATCTCTCCTTTTGCCCCATGTATCAGTCTCCTTTTTTCTCTATCAACTTAATTCCCTAGCTCTTTCTTGAATTTCTCTCATCTCGCTTTTCTCTCTCTTTCTTTGCTACTCTTTTTTCTCTCGCTGACCCTTCTTTATCTGACAATCACCCTCTTGTTTTATTCCCCTCTTTCTATTTATGGTTTTATATATCTCACTCACTGAGCAACTACTTCTCCCTCCCTTCCTCCTTCTCTCTATCTTGTTCTTTCTCTGCTTTCACTCTCTCCATGATCTCCCTCCCTTTCTCATGCTATCTTTTTCTCTCTTTCTTTCTCTCACACTTTCATTCTCTCTCGCTCTCTTCTCAATCGCTCTGACTCTCTTGCTCTCTATATCTTGTATTTTATCTTTCTATCTCACTCTTTTTCTCATTGTCTCCGTCCCTTTCTATATCTCTCTTCGGCGCTTTCTTTATCCTTCACTTTCTCTCAGTTTTCTCCTCACATTTCTCTTTTTAACTGCCTCAATCTCTCTGATCTATCTTTGTCTCACACACGCTACTTATCGCTTCATCTTTCTCTCTCTCTTTATTTCCAGCTCTTTCTCATACTCTTCTTTCTCCTTCTACCACTTGTTCTCTACTTCTATTTTACCCTCTTTATATCTCTCAATCACTCTTTCCATCCCAATATCTATCTCGCTCTCACTTTCTCTCTTCTACCCTCTCCTCCTCTCTTACTGTCTCTCTTTATCTCATTAAACAACTCACATGCTCTCTTTATCTTCTCTCTATCTCATCTTTCTCCTCCCTTCTTCTTCTATCTCGCTCTCTTTCTTACTCTCATTCTCTCTCCCTCACTCCCTCTCCCTTGGATCTCTTCTATTTCTCTCTCTCTTTCACTGTTTTATTTCTCTCATTCTCACCACCTCGCTCTGACTCTCGTTCTCTCTTCTCTCTCCCTCACTCATTTCATTTGCCATTTCTTCCTCTTTCTCTCACTCTTACCTTTTCTACCACTCTCTCATATGAATTATCCCTTTTTCTCTCACTCTGGCCCTCTCCCTCTCTCCCTTTTTTCTCTTCTTCTCACTCATTGCTCATCTCTCTCATGCTCTCTTGAATCAAATCCTCCCTCCCTTTCTCTCACCTCTCCTCTTGTCTCCTTTCTCTTACTATTTGTCTCACTCATTCTTTCATTCTCTCTGTCTCTCACACACACTTCTGTCTGCCTCCTTGTCTCTCTCCGTTGTCTCTCTTTATTTTAATATCTTTCTCACACCCTTCTCTCTTTATCTCTATGCCCTTCTCTCTCTACTTCACTTTTACTCTCTCTATATCTCTCACTCCATCTTTCCATGCTTATCTCTCTCTCTCTCTCTCCCTCCCTCACCCTCTCTCTCCCTCACTCTCGCTCTGTCTTACTTTGTTGCCTTCTCTGTTTGCCCTCTATTTCTTCTCTCTAACTTGTCTTCCTTTTCTCTTGCTTCTTTCACTATCATTCTTTCTTTCTCTTCTTCTCTCCCAAAACTCCCTCTCTCTCTCTCTTGCTCATGGAACTCATCTCTTTCTCAAACTCTCTCTCACTCTTTACTCTCTCTTTCTTGATCTTTCTCACTCCTCTCTACCTCTATCTTACTCTCAATGTCCCTCTTTCTCTCACTCTCCCCCTCTCTCTTACCCTCCTTCCCTCCTTCACTCGCTCTATTCATTCCTACCTCTCTCTCTTTCTTTTACTCTTGCCCTCTCTCGTGTTCTCGCTTCTTTCTCTCTTCTCTCACACACTCCCCCTCTCTCTCCTTCTCTCTTGAATCCATCCATCCCTCCTTGTCTTGCTCAGTCTCTCCTCTTCTTTCTTTCTATCTTTCTTATATATATATCTCTCTCACCCTCTCTGTATGTCTCTTCATCTTTCTCTCACTCTCTCTTCTCTCTCTTTCTTTTAAGATCTTTCACACACTGTTCTTCTATTGACTTTTGTTTTGCTCTCTTTATATCTCTCACTCAATCTTTTCATCAATATATATATATATATATATATATATATATATATATATATATATATATATATATATATATATATATATAAATATCTTCCCCCTCTTTTCTTCTCTTACCATTTCTCTCTCTCCTTACCTCTTTCTCTCTATCATCCCTCTCTCTCTCTCTTTTACTTTTTTTTCTCTTGTCCTCTCTCCCTCCTTCACTCTCTCGTGACTTCCATCACTCTCTCAGTCATAGAACTCTCCTCCATTCTTCTCTCCTTCACTTTATCTTTTTCAATTTTTTTTCACTCTATATGTCTATCTCAAACTTATTCTCCCTCTTTATCACACAAAAACACTCTCTCTTGCCCTCCCTTGCCCTTTCCCTCATTGTCTCCTTTCCTTTCTCTCTCCATTATCTATTCTCTCTCTTTCTCTTACTCACTACTTCTTTCTCTCCTCTCCTCTCATATCTCTTTCTATCCACCTCACCTTCACTCTATCTGTCTCTCGCACTCTCTCACACAGTTTCTATTTGCCTTCTTTCTCTCAAGCTCTTTCTCAAACTCCTTTCCTTTCTCAAGCTCTTTCTATTTGCCTTCTATTTGCCTTCTTTCTCTCAAGCTCTTTCTCTATTTCTCTGTTTCTCTTCTTATATCTCTTACACTCTCTTTCCATCCCTCTCTCATGCTTCCCTCCTTGCTATCTCTCTCTCTCTCTCTATTTGCAACTCTCTCTTCTCTATTTCTTATCTTTCTCTTATCTTGCTCCTTCTCTCATTCTCTTACACACTTTTTCTTTCTCATTCTTTCTCCCCGCCTCTCTCATGTCCTCCATATGTCCTTCTCTCACTATCTCTGCTCTTCTCACTCTCCCGCTCTCTCTTTCTCCCCATCTCTCTATTGAAGTCTCTCTATCTCTCTATATCTCTCCCTCGCTCACCCTCTCACTTCCTCCTATTTCTTGCTCTTGCTCTCTCTCTTTCTCTCTCCCTCACTCTGTCTCTTTTTCATCATTCCCTCTCTCCCACTTATAGGTTTTGCTCTCTTTTATCTTATTTTGTTCCCTCCCTTTCTCACACATGCACTATCTCTCACACACTCTTTCACACACTCATTTTTCTTTTTCTTTTGCTCTCTCTACCACTCTTTTATCTTTTACTCTCACTTTCTCATTATCCCTCTTTCTCTTTATATCCCTTTCTCATTATGTCTCTCCTTCAATCTCACTCTTTTTCTCATTGTATCCCTCTCTTTCTCCCTCTCTTCGCCTCTTTCTTTATCCTTCACTTTCTCTCACTTTTCTCCTCACATTTTTTATCTGCCTCAATCTCTCTTATCTATCTCTGTCTCACACTCTCTACTTAGCGCTTCATCTTTCTCTCTCTTTCATTCAAGATCTTTCTCATAATCTTCTCTTTCCTTCTACCACTTGTTCTCTCTACTTCTATTTTGCCCTCTTTTGTATCTCTCAATCTCTCTTTCCATACGATTATCTATCTCGCTCACTTTCTCTCTCCCACCCTCTCTTACTCTCTTACTACCTGTCTCTATTGTCTAACTACTCTCTTGCTCACTTTATCTTCTCTCTATCTCATCATTCCCTTCCCTCGCTTCTTCTTCCTCTCTCTCTCTCACTCTTTATTTCTCTCATTCTCTCTCCCTCTCCCACTCGTGCCCTCCATCACTCCCTCTCTCATGGATCGCTTCTCTTTCTCTTCTCTCTCTCATTCTTTTATTTCTCGTGCCCTTCATCACCTCCCTTCTCACTCTCGTCCTCGCTCCTCTCCCACTCTTTCTTCCTCACTCATTTCATTTGCCCTTTCTTCCTATTTCTCTCACTCTCACCTTTCCTACCACTCTCTCATATGAATTATCTCTCTTTCTCTCACTCTTGCCCTCTCACTCACTCCCTCTTTTCTCTCTCGTCTCACTCACTGCTCATCTCTGTCCTGCTCTCTTGAATCAATTCCTCCCACACTTTCTCTCTCCTCTCCTCTCCTCTCCTCTCATTTCTCTTATTATTTGCCTCACTTATTCTTTCAATCTCTCGGTCTCTCACACACACTTTCTATCTGCCTCTTCGTTTGCCTCTCTTCACACTCTTTATTTTATTCTATTTCTCACACTCTTCTATCTTTATCTCTATGCCCTTCTCTCTATACTTCTCTTCTGCTCACTCTATATCACTCGCTCCATCTTTCCATGCTTATCTCCCTCTCTCCCAGCCTCTCTCTCCCTCACTCACTCTCGCTCGGTCTTACTTTAATGCCTTCTCTGTTTACCCTCTCTTTCTTCTATCTAACTTATCTTTCTCTTCTCTTGCTTCTCTCTCCAACATTCTTTCTTTCTCTTATTATCTCCCATACCTCCCTCTCTCTTGGATCTATTCTCTTTCCCTCTCTCACTCTCTCCACCTCCCTCTCACTCTCGTTCTCCCTCTCCCTCCCTCCTTCGTTGCATTTTCCCATTCTTCCTCCTCTATCTCTCACCATTCCTACCAATCTCTCAAATGAATTATCTCTCTTTTTCTCACTCTTGCCCTCTCTCCCACTCTCTCTATTTTCTCTCTTCTAACTCATTCCTCGTCTCTTTTCTCCTCTCTTCAATCAATCTCTCCCCATCTTTATCTTCTCTCCTCGCCTCTCCTTTCTCTTATTATTTGCCTCACACATTCTTTCTCTGTCTCTCACACACACTTTTTATTTTCCTTTTCTTATCTCTCTCTTATATCTATTTATTTCAATCACTTTCTCACACCCTTCTCTCTTTATCTCTACACCCTTCTCTCTGTTTCTCTCTCTACTTTTCATTTGTTGTATCTATGTCTCTGATTCCATCATTCCATGCTTATCTCCCTCCCTCCCTCTCTCTCTTACCCTCATTCTCTCTCGCTCTACCTTAATCTAATGCCTTCTCTATTTGCCCTCTCTCCCTCTTCTATCTAGCTTATCTTTCTCATCTTCTCTTCCCTCTCTGTAACTTTCTTTCTCTTCATATCTCTACATAATACCTCTCTCATCCTCCATCTCTCTCTCTTGCTCATGGAGCGATTATCTTTCTCACTCTCACTCTTTTCTCTCTCTTTATTGCTCTCTCACTTACTTCTCTCTACTTCTATCTCACTCTCATTCTCCCCCTTTCTCTTTCTCATTCTCACTCTCCCCCTCTCTCTTACCCTCCTTCCCTCCACTCACTGTATCCATTCCTACCTCTCTCACTTGTGTATTTGTCTCACTTTCTTCTACTCTTGCCCTCTCTTACGCTCTCTCTTCATTCTCTCTTCTCACTCACTCCCCCTCTCTCTCCTTCTCTCTTGAATCGATTCCTCCATGCCTCACTCTATCTCTCATCTTCTCAATCTTTCTATCATTCTCAACCTCTCTATATGTCTAATCATCTCTCTCTTGCTCTCTCTTCTTTCTTTCATGATGTTTCTCACACACCTCTCTCCATGTGCCTCTTCTATCTGCCTAGATTTTGCTCTCTCTATATCTCTCACTCTATCTTTTCATCAATATATCTCTCTGTCCCCCTCACTTCCTCCCTTACCATCTCACTCTCTTTCTCTCCCTACAACACTATTGCCCTATCTGTCTTCTCTCTTTTTGCTCTCTCTCTCTATCACCCTTTCTTTCTCTTCTTCTCTCTCCCTCCATCACTCTCTCGTGTCCTCCATATCTCTCTCAGTCATGGAGCCCTTCTCTTTCTCTCTCTCACTCTCTCCCATTCTTCCCTCTTTCACTTACTCTCTCTGACTTTTTCCCACTCTTTACATCTATTATCCTTCCCTCACACACACACACTCTCTCTTGCTCTCCCTTTCTCCTTCTCTCTCTCCGTTCCTTCCTCTCCTTGATTATACTCCTCTTTCTCTCACTATGTTCTTTTTCTTTCTTTTCTATTTCATTTCACTCACTCCCCATCTTTCTACTTCTCTTGAATCACCTCTTTCTATCCTCTCCTATCTTCTCCTCTCATCTCGTCTATCTTTCTATCTACCTCACCCTCACTCTTTCTATCTCTCACTCCCTCACAAACAATTTATATCTACCTCCTCATTTCTAAAATTCTCACTTCCTCTATCTTTCAAGCTTTTTCTCACTCTTATCATTCCCTCTAACCCTTAGTTCTCTTTCTCTTTCTACTTTATCTTTACATTTTCTACATCTCTCACTCACTCTTTCCAGCCCTCTCTCTCCTTTTCTCTTGCTTCCTCCCTTGCTCTCTCTCACCTTGCAACTCTCTCTCTTCATCTCTCTCTTCTCTCTCCTTATTTCAATCTTTTTGTCACGCCCATCTCTCATTATCAATACGCCATTCACTCTCTACTTCTCTTTTGCTCTCTCTCTATATCTCTCACTCCATCTTTCCACGCTTATCTCCTATCTCCCTCTCTCTCTCTCTCTTCCTTCTCTCTCTCGATCTATCTTACTTTGCTGCCTTCTCTATTTGTCCTCTCTCTCTTCTATCTAAGTTATCGTTCTCTTATCTCACTTCTCGCTCTCTCCCTCTTTATTTCTTCTCTTCTTCTCTCTCCAACCTCCCTCTCTTGCCTCCATCACTCTCTCTCGCACATTGAGCTCTTATCTTTCTCACTATCTCTCACTCCATTCTCTCTCATTCTTGCTCTCTCATTCACTTCTCTCTACCTATATCTCACTCTCAATCTCTCACTCATTCTCACTCTCCCCCTCTCTTTCTTACCCTCCTTCCCTCCTTCACTTACTCTATCCTTTCCTACCTCTCTCACCTATGTATTTCTCTCACTCTTGCCTTCTCTCATGCTCTCTCTTCATTATCTCTTCTCAATCACTCCCCCTATCTCTTCTTGCCTCACTATGTCTCTCAACTTCTCACTCTTTCAATCTTTCAATCATTCTATTCCCCTAATTTTCCTTTAGTTTTATTTCTCTTTCTACTTCATTTTCGCATTCCCTATATGTCTCCCTCGCTCTTGTACATCTCTCACTCTATCTTCCCCTACTTATCTCCCTCTCTCCCCCTCTGTCTTACTGTGTTGCCATCTTTATTTGTCCTCTCTCCCTTCTCTCTAACTTATCTTTCTCTCTCCTACATTTTCTAGCTCATTCTCTCTCTCTCTTTCTTTAACTCTCTCACTCTCTTCTTCATCTTTCTCTTCTCTCTTTTATCTTTCCCTTTCTCTCCCAATTCCTCTCTCTCACTTCACAGTATTTTATCTCTGTCTTCCATCCCTCTACCTTCCTCCTCTTTTGCTCTGCCCCCTTCCTCTTTCTCATGCACTCTATTCTCTCCCTCTAACCTTTCCTCTCATATATCTCTCTCTAACTTATCTCTATCTAGCTATCCCAGTCATACTCTACCTCTATCTTGCTCTCTATCTCCTCTCACTATCTCTCTTTCTCTCTCTCTTTCTCTCAACATGTCTCTCCCTCTCTTTCTTTGCTCTCTTTCTCTCTCTTGCTCTCTCCATTCATCTCTCTTCCTCCACCCTCACTCTCTTTCCCTCATTCTCTTGCTATGCCAGAGCTATTATGAGAGAAATTCAGATATAGTGAAAGAAAGAAGAGGCTTAAAAAGAGTGAGAGAGATGGAGAGAGATATATAAAATAGTGCGGTGAGAGTGAGAGAGAGAATGAAAATAAAGATGTTGAGGAATGTGTGAGAGAGTGATGAGAGTGATCAGAGGAGAGTAGAGTTAGAGAAATGTGGGGAAGCGGATACAATGTAAGAATAAGATTTTGAGAGGGAGAGAGAGGCATAGAAAGAGAAGAGGGAAAGAGAGTGAGGGTGGAGGGTGAGAGATGAACGAATGGAGAGAGCAAGAGAGAGAGAGAGAGAGCAAAGAAAGAGAGGGAGAGACATGTTAAGAGAAAGAGAGAGAGAAAGAGAGATAGTGAGAGGAGATAGAGAGCAAGATAGAGAGGTAGAATATGACTGGGATAGCTAGATAGAGATAAGTTAGAGAGAGATATATGAGGAAAGGATAGAGGAAGAGAATAGAGTGCATGAGACAGAGGAAGGGGGCAGAGCAAAAGAGGAGGAAGGTAGAGGGATGAAAGACAGAGATAAAATACTTTGAAGTTAGAGAGAGGAAGCTGGGAGAGAAAGGGAAAGATAAAAGAGAGAAGAGAATGATGAAGAAGAGAGTGAGAGAGTTAAAGAAAGAGAGAGAGAATGAGGGAGAAAATTTAGGAGAGAGTGTAACATAAAGGCAAGGAGGGAGAGAGATAGAGGGAGTGAGGGAGCAAGGTTAAAAGAAAAGAGACTTTTTGTGAGAGATGAGGAAGACCAAAAGGGAGAGAGAGCTTTCCTACCTCTCTGCCGTATGTATTATCTCTCATTCTCTTACTCCCTACTTCTTTCTCTCCTCTCCTCTTCTCTCGTATCTCTTTTATCAGCCTTACTCTCATCTCTCACACTATCAATCACGGTTTCTACTTGCCTCATCATCTATATTTTTCTTAATTCCTCTTTCACTTGAGATCTTTCTCAAACTCTTCTGACTCACTCTACTCTTTTCTCACTCTTTATCTCTACTTCTCTTTTGCTCTTCTTATATCTCTCACTCACTCTTTCCATCCCTCTATCTTGCTTCCCTCCTTACTATCTCTCTCTCCTCTCTCTCTCTCTCTCTCTCTCTCTCTCTCTCTCTCTCTCTCTCTCCTTGCAACTCTTTGTTCTCTATTTCTCATCGTCCTCTTATCTTGCTCCTTCTCTCTATCTCTTACACACTTTTTCTTTATGTAGTTCTTTCTCCCCCTCTCTCATGCCCTCCATATGTCCTTCTCTCACTATGTCTGCACTTCTCACTCTCCAGCCCTTTCACTCTCTTTCTCCCCATCTCTCACTAACCTTAACCTCACTAACCTTAACTCCCACTATATCTATTGCTCTCAAACTCCTCTTCACTCTTCATCCGTCTCTCTTTCCCTACCCTCTCTCTCTTTCTCTCACACTCTATCTATCTCCCTTAGTTTTCCTTTAACTCCACCCCCTCCACTCTCTCCCTTCCTCTGTCACCCCCTCGCACCCACCTCTCTCCCTGCCTTTCTCTCTTGCCCTCTCTTCCCTCTCTCTCCCTCTTTTCATCTCTTTAACTCTCTCACTCTATTCTTCATCTTTCTCTTCTGTCTTTTTTCTTTCCCCCCTCTCTCTCAGCTACCTCTCTCTCTCTTCACAATATTTTATCTTTGTCTTACATCCCTCTACCTTTCTCCTCATTTTCTCAAACCCCTTCCTCTTTCTCATGCTCTCTATACTCTCCCTCTTCTCTCTTTCTAATTTTTCTCTTATCTTACTCCTTTCTATCTCTCACACGCTTTTTCTTTATCTCGTTTTTTCTCCCTCCCTCTTTCATGCCCTCATATGTCCCTCTCTCACTCTCTCTACCTCTTCTCAAGTTCTCTTCATTTCCTAAACTTTTTCTCTATTTTTTCTTACTCTATCTGCTCCCTCACTCCACCTTCTCCATCTCTCTCTCTTCCTAGCTTACCATCTCTCTCTGACCCTACTACTCTAGCTAGCTCTCTCCTCATTTCTCATATTCTATCCACCTAAAGCTCTCTATCTCTTTCTCTATCAAACACTACATCTCTCTATCTCTCTCTATTATCTCACTCATCCTTTCATGCTCGTTCTCGCACTATTCGTTCTCCCTCTAACTCCTCTCTTTCTCCAGTTCTCTTTTACTATCTCTAAATCTTTGACTCTCTTTCCTTTTCTCCCTCTTGCCCTCACACTCTCCCTCACTCTCTCTCTTTGTCTCTCTCCATCGTATCCTTTCTTGTTATCACTCTCTCACCATGATACTCTATTGTTTTCTCTCTTTCTCATCTTTCTCTTTCACAATGATACTCTCTTGCTCTCTCTCTTCTCATCTTTCTCTTCTCTTGCTCATTCTCTCTCTCATTCCTTGTTCTCTCATTCTCTCTCCCTTCCTAGTTCGTCCCCTCTATATCTCTTTCTCTCTCCCTCTCATTATTTACCACTCTGTTGCTCTATCACTCTTCATCTCTATAAGTCACCCTTTTATATCTCTTTCCCACACCTTACCCAACTCTCTTAATCTCTTTCTCTCTCACTGGTACTCACTAAAATTAACTCCCATTATATCCTTCGTTCTCACAGTCCATCCCTTCCTCTAACTCTCTCTTCTCTCTTCTTCCTTATCAATTCCCCACTCTCTCTCTCTCTCTTTCAATCACACTTTCTATCTATCTCCCTTGGTTTTCCTTTAACTCCACCCCCTCCCTCTCTCTCCCTTCCTCTCTCACTCCCTCTCACCCACCTCTCTCCCTGCCTTTCTCTCTTGCCCTCTCTTCTCTCTCTCTCTCCCTCTTTTCATCCTTATCTCTCCGTTTCTCTATATATCTCTCCTTTTGCTCCATGTATCAGTCTCCTTATTTATCTATCTCCTTAATTCCCTAGCTCTTTCTTGAATTGCTCTCATCTCGCTTTTCTCTCTCTTTCTTTGATATTCTTTTTTCTCTCGCTTACCCTTCTTTATCTGACAATCACCATCTTGTTTTATTCCCCTCTTTCTATTTATGTTTTTATATATCTCACTCACTGAGCAACTCCTTCTCCCACCCTTCCTCCTTCTCTCTATCTTGTTCTTTCTCTACTTTCACTCTCTCCATGATCTCCCTCCCTTTCTCATGCTATCTTTTTCTCTCTTTCTTTCTCTCACACTTTCATTCTCTCTCACTCTCTTCTCAATCACTCTGACTCTCTTGCTCTCTCTATCTTGTATTTTATCTTTCTATCTCATTCTTTTTCTCATTGTCTCCATCCCTTTCTCTGTCTCTCTTCGGTGCTTTCTTTATCCTTCACTTTCTCTCAGTTTTCTCCTCACATTTCTCTTTTTAACTGCCTCAATCTCTCTAATCTATCTCTGTCTCACACACGCTACTTATCGCTTCATCTTTCTCTCTCTCTCTTTATTTCAAGCTCTTTCTCATACTCTTCTTTCTCCTTCTACCACTTGTTCTCTACTTCTATTTTACCCTCTTTATATCTCTCAATCACTCTTTCCATCCCAATATCTATCTCGCTCTCACTTTCTCTCTTCTACCCTCTCCTCCTCTCTTACTGTCTCTCTTTATCTTATTAAACAACTCCCTTGCTCTCTTTATCTTCTCTCTATCTCATCTTTCTCCTCCCTTACTTCTTTTGTCTCGCACTCTTTCTTACTCTCATTCTCTCTCCCTCACTCCCTCTCATGCCCTCCATCACTCCCTCTCCCTTGGATCTTTTCTATTTCTCTCTCTCTTTCACTCTTTTATTTCTCTCATTCTCACCACCTCCCTCTGACTCTCATTCTCTCTTCTCTCTCCCTCACTCATTTAATTTGCCATTTCTTCCTCTTTCTCTCACTCTTACCTTTCCTACCACTCTCTCATATGAATTATCCCTTTTTCTCTCACTCTGGCCCTCTCCCTCTCTCCCTTTTTTCTCTTCTTCTCACTCACTGCTCATCTCTCTCTTGCTCTCTTGAATCAATTCCTCCCTCCCTTTCTCTCATCTGTCCTCTTGTCTCCTTTCTCTTACTCTTTGTCTCACTCATTCTTTCATTCTCTCTGTCTCTCACACACACTTCTGTCTGCCTCCTTGTCTCTCTCCGTTGTCTCTCTTTATTTTAATATCTTTCTCACACCCTTCTCTCTTTATCTCTATGCCCTTCTCTCTCTGCTTCACTTTTACTCTCTCTATATCTCTCACTCCATCTTTCCATGCTTATCTCTCTCTCTCTCTCCCTCACTCTCGCTCTGTCTTACTTTGTTGCCTTCTCTATTTGCCCTCTATTTCTTCTCTCTAACTTGTCTTCCTTTTCTCTTGCTTCTCTCACTATCATTCTTTCTTTCTCTTCTTCTCTCCCAAAACTCCCTCTCTCTCTTGCTCATGGAACTCATCTCTTTCTCAAACTCTCTCTTTCTTGATCTTTCTCACTCACTTCTCTCTACCTCTATCTTACTCTCAATGTCCCTCTTTCTCTCACTCTCCCCCTCTCTCTTACCCTCCTTCCCTCCTTCACTCGCTCTATTCATTCCTACCTCTCTCTCTTTCTTTTACTCTTGCCCTCTCTCGTGTTCTCGCTTCTTTCTCTCTTCTCACTCACTCCCCCTCTCTCTCCTTCTCTCTTGAATCCATCCATTCCTCCCTGTCTTGCTCAGTCTCTCCTCTTCTCTCTTTCTATCTTTCTTAAATATATATCTCTCTCACCCTCTCTGTATGTCTCTTCATCTTTCTCTCACTCTCTCTTCTCTCTCTTTCTTTCAAGATCTTTCTCACACTGTTCTTCTATCGACTTTTGTTTTGCTCTTTTTATATCTCTCACTCAATCTTTTCATCAATATATATATATATATCTTCCCCCTCTTTTCTTCTCTTACCATTTCTCTCTCTCTCCTTACCTCTTTCTCTCTATCTTCCCTCTCTCTCTCTCTTTTACTCTTTCTTTCTCTTATCCTCTCTCCCTCCCTCACTCTCTCACGACTTCAATCACTCTCTCAGTCATAGAACTCTCCTCCATTCTTTTCTCCTTCACTTAATCTTTTTCAAATTTTTTTCACTTTATATGTCTATCTCAAACTTATTCTCCCTCTTTATCACACACAAACACTCTCTCTTGCCCTCCCTTGACCTTTCCCTCATTGTCTCCTTTCCTTTCTCTCTCAATTATGTATTCTCTCTCTTTCTCTTACTCACTACTTCATTCTCTCCTCTCCTCTCATATCTCTTTCTATCCACCTCACCTTCACTCTATCTGTCTCTCGCACTCTCTCACACAGTTTCTATTTGCCTTCTTTCTCTCAAGCTCTTTCTCAAACTCCTCACTCCCTCTTCCCCTTTCCCACTCTTTCCTCTACTTCTCTGTTGCTCTTCTTATATCTCTTACTCACTCTTTCCATCCCTCTCTCATGCTTCCCTCCTTGCTATCTCTCTCTCTCTCTCTCTACTTGCAACTCTCTCTTCTCTATTTCTCATCTTTCTCTTATCTTGCTCCTTCTCTCATTCTCTTACACACTTTTTCTTTCTCAATCTTTCTCCCCGCCTCTCTCATGTCCTCCATATGTCCTTCTCTCTCTATCTCTGCTCTTCTCACTCTCTCGCTCTCTCTTTCTCCCCATCTCTCTATTGAAGTCTCTCTATCTCTCTATATCTCTCCCTCGCTCACCCTCTCACTTCCTCCTATTTCTCGCTCTTGCTCTCTCTCTTTCTCTCTCCCTCACTCTGTCTCTTTTTCATCATTCCCTCTCTCCCACTTTATCTGTTTTGCTCTCTTTTATCTTATTTTGTTCCCTCCCTTTCTCACACATGCACTATCTCTCACACACTCTTTCACACACACATTTTTCTTTTTCGTTTGCTCTCTCTACCTCTCTTTTATCTTTTACTCTCACTTTCTCATTATCCCTCTTTCTCTTTATATCCCTTTCTCATTATGTCTCTCCTTCAATCTCACTCTTTTTCTCATTGTATCCCTCTCTTTCTCCCTCTCTTTGTCGCTTTATATTTTTCTTTTTTGTTCTTTTTTCTCTCGTCCTCGCTCCTCTCCCCCTCTTTCTTCCTCACTCATTTCATTTGCCCTTTCTTCCTATTTCTCTCACTCTCACCTTTCCTACCACTCTCTCATATGAATTATCTCTCTTTCTCTCACTCTTGCCCTCTCACTCACTCCCTCTTTTCTCTCTCGTCTCACTCATTGCTCATCTCTGTCCTGCTCTCTTGAATCAATTTCTCCCACACTTTCTCTTTCCTCTCCTCTCCTCTCCTCTCCTCTCATTTCTCTTATTATTTGCCTCACTTATTCTTTCAATCTCTCGGTCTCTCATACACTTTCTATCTGCCTCTTCATTTGCCTCTCGTCATTCTCTTTATTTTATTCTATTTCTCACACTCTTCAATCTTTATCTCTATGCCCTTCTCTCTATACTTCTCTTCTGCTCACTCTATATCACTCGCTCCATCTTTCCATGCTTATCTCCCTCTCTCCCAGCCTCTCTCTCCCTCACTCTCGCTCGATCTTACTTTAATGCCTTCTCTATTTACGCTCTCTTTCTTCTCTCTAACTTTTCTTTCTCTTCTCTTGCTTCTGTCTCCAACACTCTTTCTTTCTCTTATTCTCTCCCATACCTCCCTCTCTCTTGCTCACGGAGCTCTCATCTTTCTCAAACTCTATCTCACACTTTTCTCACTCTTTATTGATCTTTCTCACTCGCTTCTCTCTATCTCTATCTTACTCTCATTCTCCCTCTTTCACTCATTGCTCCTCTCAGTCATTAACTCTTTCTTTATTACATTCTCTCTCCCTTCCTCAATCTCTCGTGCCCTCCTTTTCCATCTCAGTCATAGAACTCTTCTCCTTCTCTCTCTAACTCTCTCCCATTATTCCCTTATTCACATTCTCGCTCTCACAATTTCCCACTCTCTACATCTATTTCACATTTATCTTGCCTCGCTCTCACACACACACGTGCTCCTGTTCTCCCTTCCTCCTCCCCTCAGTCTCTTGTTCTCCCTTCCTACCTCTCTTCCTTATCCATTCCCGCTATTTCTCTCAATATGTTGTTTCTCTCTTTCTCTTTCTTCTCTCTCTCATTTCACTCACTCCTCATCTTTCTTCTCCATACACACTCTCTTGTTCTCACACTTTCCATCTCTCTCCCTCTCTCTTGCTTCCTCCCTTGCTCTCTTTCCCCTTACAACTCTCTTTCTTCAACTTTCTCTTTTCTCTCTAAATTTCAATCTCATTCTCACGCCTTCTTTCTTTATCTCTATGCCCTTCTCTCTCTTTCTCTCTCTATTTCTCTTTTGATCTCTCACTCCATCTTTCCATGCTTATGTCCCTCTCTCCCTTCCTTTCTCCCCCTCACTCTCTCACTCTATCTTACTTAGTTGCCATCTCTATTTGCCCTCGCTCCCTTCGCTCGAACTTATATTTCTCTTCTCTCGCTTTTGTCTCTAACTTATTATGTCTCTTCTTCTCTCTCCATACCTCTCGCTCTCTTGCCCTCCATCTCTCTCTCTCTCTCATGGAGCTCTTCTCTTTCTCGCTCTCTCAAACTCTTTTCTCTCTCTTTCTTTCTCTCTCTCACTCACTTCTCTCTACCTCTATCTCACTCTTATTGTCCCCCTTTCCCTCTCTCATCATCACTTTCCACCTGTCTCTCTTTCCCTTCTTCACTCGCTCTATCTATTCCTACCTATCTCACTTTTGTGTTTTCCTCTCTCTTCATTCTTTCTTCTCACTCACTCCCCCTCTCTCTACTTCTCTCTTGAATCCATTTCTTTAACTCCCTCACTCTCTTCTTCATCTTTATCTTCTCTCTTATATCTTTCCACTCTCTCCCAGCTTCCATTTATTTATCTTCCTCAACCTCTTCTATCCATCTCTCTCTTACACTCTCTAGTTTTCTCTTTATCTTTCTCTCTCTCTCTCTCTCTTTATTTCAACCTCTTTCTCATAATCTTCTCTCTCCTTCTACCACTTGTTCTCTCTATTTCTATTTTCCCCTCTTTATATCTCTCCATCTCTCTTTCCATCCTAACACTTGTTCTCTCAACTTCTATTTTGCCCTCTTTATATCTCTCAGTCCTTGTTTCCATTCTAGTATATATCTCTCTCGTTCTCTCTCTCACCTATTTGTCTCTTACCATCTCTCTCTCTCAACCAACAACTCTCTTTCTCTCTTTACCTTCTCTCTTCCTTCACTTCTTCTTCCCTCTCTCATGGATCTATTCTCTTTCCCTCTCTCACTCTCTCCACCTCCCTCTCACTCTCGTTCTCCCTCTCCCTCCCTCCTTCGTTGTATTTTCCCATTCTTCCTCCTCTATCTCTCACCATTCCTACCAATCTCTCTAATGAATTATCTCTCTTTTTCTCACTCTTGCCCTCTCTCCCACTCTCTCTATTTTCTTTCTTCTAACTCATTCCTCGTCTCTTTTCTCCTCTCTTCAATCAATCTCTCCCCCTCTTTATCTTCTCTCCTCGCCTCTCCTTTCTCTTATTATTTACCTCACACATTCTTTCTCTGTCTCTCACACACACTTTTTATTTTCCTTTTCTTGTCTCTCTCTTATATCTATTTATTTCAATCACTTTCTCACACCCTTCTCTCTTTATCTCTACACCCTTCTCTCTGTTTATCTCTCTACTTTTCTTTTGTTGTATCTATGTCTCTGATTCCATCGTTCCAAGCTTATCTCCCTCCCTCCCTCTCTCTCTCACCCTCATTCTCTCTCGCTCTATCTTACTCTAATGCCTTCTCTATTTGCCCTCTCTCCCTCTTCTCTCTAGCTTATCTTTCTCGTCTTCTCTTCCCTCTCTGTCATTTTCTTTCTCTTCATATCTCTACATAATACCTCTCTCATCCTCCATCTCTCTCTCTTGCTCATGGAGCGATTATCTTTCTCACTCTCACTCTTTTCTCTCTCTTTATTGCTCTCTCACTTACTTCTCTCTACTTCTATCTCACTCTCATTCTCCCCCTTTCTCTTTCTCATTCTCACTCTCCCCCTCTCTCTTACCCTCCTTCCCTCCATCACTCACTCTATCCATTCCTACCTCTCTCACTTATGTATTTGTCTCACTTTCTTCTACTCTTGCCCTCTCTTACGCTCTCTCTTCATTCTCTCTTCTCACTCACTCCCCCTCTCTCTCCTTCTCTCTTGAATCGATCCCTCCATGCCTCACTCTATCTCTCATCTTCTCAATCTTTCTATCATTCTCAACCTCTCTATATGTCTAATCATCTCTCTCTCTCGCTCTCTCTTCTTTCTTTCATGATGTTTCTCACACACCTCTCTCCATGTGCCTCTTCTATCTGCCTATATTTTCCTTTCTCTATATCTCTCACTCTATCTTTTCATCAATATATCTCTCTGTCCCCTTCACTTCCTCCCTTACCATCTCACTCTCTTTCTCTCCCTACAACACTATTGCCTTATCCGTCTTCTCTCTTTTTGCTCTCTCTCTCTCTATCACCCTTTCTTTCTCTTCTTCTCTCTCCCTCCATCACTCTCTCGTGTCCTCCATATCTCTCTCAGTCATGGAGCCCTTCTCTTTTTCTCTCTCACTCTCTCCCATTCTTCCCTCTTTCACTTACTCTCTCTGACTTTTTCCCACTCTTTACATCTATTATCCCTCCCTCACACACACACACTCTCTCTTTTGCTCTCCCTTTCTCCTTCTCTCACTCTCTCCGTTCCTACCTCTCCCTGATTATACTCCTCTTTCTCTCACTATGTTCTTTTCCTTTCTTTTCTCTTTCATTTCACTCACTCCCCATCTTTCTACTTCTCTTGAATCACCTCTTTCTATCCTCTCCTATCTTCTCCTCTCATCTCGTCTATCTTTCTATCTACCTCACCCTCACTCTTTCTGTCTCTCACTCCCTCACAAACAGTTTATATCTACCTCCTCATCTCTAAAATTCTCACTTCCTCTATCTTTCAAGCTTTTTCTCACTCTTCTCACTCCCTCTATCCCTTTGTTCTCTTTCTCTTTCTACTTTATCTTTACATTTTCTACATCTCTCACTCACTATTTCCAGCCCTCTCTCTCATTTTCTCTTGCTTCCTCCCTTGCTCTCTCTCACCTTGCAACTCTCTCTTCATCTCTCTCTTCTCTCTCCTTATTTCAATCTCTTTGTCAAGCCCATCTCTCATTATCGATACGCCATTCTCTCTCTACTTCTCTTTTGCTCTCTCTATATCTCTCACTCCATCTATCCATGCTTATCTTCTATCTCCCTCTCTCTCTTCCTTCTCTCTCTCGATCTGTCTTACTTTGATGCCTTCTCTATTTGTCCTCTCTCTCTTCTATCTAAGTTATCGTTCTCTTATCTCACTTCTCGCTCTCTCCCTCTTTATTTCTCTTCTTCTCTCTCCAACCTCCCTCTCTCTTGCCTCCATCACTCTCTCTCTCGCACATTGAGCTCTTGTCTTTCTCACTCTCTCTCACTCCATTCTCTCTCATTCTTGCTCTCTCATTCACTTCTCTCTACCTATATCTCACTCTCAATCTCTAGCTTTATCTCACTCATTCTCACTCTCCCCCTCTCTTTCTTACCCTCCTTCCCTCCTTCACTTACTCTATCCTTTCCTACCTCTCTCACCTATGTATTTCTCTCACTCTTGCCCTCTCTCATGCTCTCTCTTCCTTATCTGTTCTCAATCACTCCCCTATCTCTTCTTGCCTCACTATGTCTCTCATCTTCTCACGCTTTCAATCATTCTCAATCTCTTTCTATTTGTATATCTCTCTCACCCTCTCTTGCTTGCTCTATTCCCCCAATTTTCCTCTAGTTTTATTTCGCTTTCTACTTCATTTTCGCATTCCCTATATGTCTCCCTCGCTCTTGTACATCTCTCACTCTATCTTCCCCTACTTATCTCCCTCTCTCCCCCTCTGTCTTACTGTGTTGCCATCTTTATTTGCCCTCTCTCCTTTCTCTCTAACTTATCTTTCTCTCTCCTACATTTTCTAGCTCATTCTCTCTCTCTTTCCTTAACTCTCTCACTCTCTTCTTCATCTTTCACTTCTCTCTTTTATCTTTCCTTTTAACTCCCAATTCCTCTCTCTTACTTCACAATATTTTATCTCTGTCTTCCATCCCTCTGCCTTCCTCCGCTTTTGCTCTGCCCCCTTCCTCTTTCTCATGCACTCTATTCTCTCCCTCTAACCTTTCCTCTCATATATCTCTCTCTAACTTATCTCTATCTAGCTATCTCAGTCATACTCTACCTCTATCTTGCTCTCTATCTCCTCTCACTATCTCTCTTTCTCTCTCTCTTTCTCTCAAAATGTCTCTCCCTCTCTTTCTTTGCTTTCTTTCTTTCTCTTGCTCTCTCCATTCATCTCTCTTCCTCCACCCTCACTCTCTTTCCCTAATTCTCTTTCTATGCCTCTCTCTCCCTCTAAAAATCTCATTCTTACTTTGTATCCCTCTCCCACATTTCTCTCACTCTCTCACTTTCTCATTCCATCACTTCCTATCACTCTCTCTCACACATTCCTCAATATCTCTATTTCTCATTTTCTCTCTCACTCTCACCTGCACTATTTTATATCTCTCTCTCCATCTCTCTCACTCTTTTAAGCCTCTTCTTCTTTTACTATATCTGAATTTCTCTCATAATAGCTCTATTGATCCTTTCCCTTTTTCTATTTCTCTGTCTATGTGCTGCTCACTAAACCATTATCTTTCCCTCTCGCTCGCTCTCATGCACGCACTCTCTATCTGGTTTTTTTCTCTTTTGCCCTCTTTCTCTTTCTTTCTCACTATCTCACTCAACTCTTGTCTCGTCTCTCTCTTGTGCTCTCTTTATCTCTGTTACGCTCTCTCCTTCCCTATCCCGTTCTTTCTCTCTTACTATCTCTCCCTCTCTCTTCCTCTCACTCCCATCTCCTGCACTCTAACTCTTTTTGTATCACTCACTCTCAATATCTCTCACTTTTCTCTTTTTCTCTTTTCTATCATTCTCTGCCCCCTCTCTTGCTCAGAATATCTCTCACAATCACTCCCTTTTTCTCTCTTCCTCTTGTTATGTCTCTATTGCTATTTTTTTCTCATTTTTATACATCTCACTTTCTCTCCCTTTCTCTCGTTCTAGCTCCCTCCCTCTCTCTATTGATCACTCTATCACTCACTCTCCCTCCGTCTCTCTATCTCTCTTTTCTCTTCCACTACTTAATCTCTCTCTCCTCTCTCTGTCACACACTCTCTCTCACATTCTTTCCTTCACGTTGAATCTCTCTCACAATCACTCTCTAGCTTTCTTTCATTTGTTATCTCTCACTTGATATCTTAATCTCACCACTCCATCTCACTCTCCCTCTCCCTTTGCTTCTACACTCTCCCTCTCCATCTCACTCTCCATCTCTACTTTCTGACATTCTATCTCTCTACCACCCTTGCCCACTACTCCCCTCTTCTCCGCTCTCTTACTCTTTCTCTCACTCTCTCTGCTCACACCTTAAATCTCCAACACCTTTTATCTCTCTGGCATTCTCTCCCTCACTTTAACTTTTACTCTCTCTCCGCAACGGTCTTTAGCTCCCTTCCGTCTCACCATTCTCTCTCTTTCTACATTATCTCCCTTTACCATTTTTCTCTTCCCTCTCTCTCGCTCTCTCTAGTGCTTGTACTCTTTATTCCATCTCTCTCATACTCTTCTTTATATTCCTCTCTCTCTCTCTGTCTACCCACTCTCCCCCTTCTCTCTCTTTTGCTTCCACCTCCACACTCTCGATCTCTATTTATGGCTCACTTTTGCTCTCACTCTCCCATCTCTCTTCTCTATTTCTATCTACTTACTCCCTATCTTCTACCCTTCACTCTGTCTCCCACTCTCTTCCTCTAAATCTCTCTTATAATCACTCTCCTACTCTTTCTTCCTGTTCTTATATCTCTAACTCATTCTCCTTGCTCTCTCCCTCTAGCTCCCTCCCCCTCTCTCTCATTCACTATGTATATAACTCACGCTCCATTCCTCTCACCTTATCTCACTCTCTCTCGCTTTTCTCTGTATACATCTCTCCTCTCTCTCGCTTTCCTCCCTCTCGCATACTCTCTCACACTGAATCTCTCCATAATAACTCAATTGCTCTGTTATCTCGCTCACTCTTTCTCGCATTATCTCTATTTCACTCTTTCTACCACTCTATCTCCCTCTCTCACTCTTTTATTTTGCACTCTCTCTCTTTTTATTACTCTCTCAGTCTCAATCTGTTTCGCTCCCTCTCTTTTCTCCCACTCTTCTCTCCATCTCTCTCATCTTCACTCTCTCCCACTCTCACCCTCTTTCTCTACCTCGCTCTCCCCCACTCTTGCTCTTTATTTATCTTCCTCTATCTCAATTTCTCATTAATTCTCTTAATCTCTTGCACTCATCTCAGTCTCTCTCAACTTCTCTCCTTCAATCTCTCTCTCATTTTCACTCCCTCAATTGTCTTTGTCCCACCTTTAGTTCTCCGCCTCCCCCCCACCCTCCCTTTATCCCTCTTAGCTCCATCTCTCCCCTTTCTCTCTCTTTCTCTCTACTTCTCTTTAGCACTTCTTATATCTCTCACTCATTCTTTCCATCCCTCACTCTTTCTTCCTCCCTTGTTATCTCTCTTTCTCTCACCTTGCAACTCTCTCACTTCTCTCTTTCTCATCTTTCTCTTATCTTGTTCCTTCTCCCTATCTCTCACACACTTTTCCTTATCTCGTTCTTTCTCCTTCCCTCTCTCATGTCTCCATATGTCCCTCTCACACTCTCTCTAGCTCTTCTCAAATTCACTTCATTGCGTAAACTTGTTCTCTCTCACTTTTACTTGTTCTATCTGCTCTCTCACTCCACCTTTTTCAATCTCCCTTTCTTCCTCTCTTACCATCTCTCTCTACTGCTCTTGCTGTCTGTCTCCTAATTTCTCCCTTTCTATCCACCTAAACCTCTCCATCTCTCTCTATAAAACTCTACTTACTACTTCTTACTACTACTTTTGCTTTTTCTCTTCTTATTACTTTTGCATCCACTCCCCCTCTCTCTCCCGATCTAACCCTCCATCCCTCTCTCTCGCTCTCTCTTCCACTCTTGCCGCAACTCTCTCAACTAAAAACTCTCCTCTCATTCTCATTTTTCTCTTCACTCACTCCTGTCTATCAAACTTTTTCTCTCTTTTTCTCCCTCCCTCCCTCTCTTCTGCCCTCCATATCTCCCTCACGCATAGAGATCTTCTCTTTTTTCTCTCTCTTTTCTCTCTCAATCTTCTCTCTTACTCAATCTCTCTCTCTCCTTCTCTACCTTCATTTCACTCTCACTCTCCCTCCCTCCCTCTCTTTTCCCTCCTCTCTCTTGCCCTCCCTCCTTTCCTCACTTTCTCCCTTCCTAACTCTCTATTTCTCCCACTCTTAACTCTATCTTGCTCTCTCCTCTCACTCACTCCCTCTCTCTCCTCTACTAAATACATCCCCTCAGCCACTCTCATATCCTTTCCTCTCTCTATCTATATCTCTCCTTTCTTAGTCATATTTCTTTCTTTTAAGCTCATTCTCACACTCTTCGCTCTCCCCAACCTCCTATTTTCTCTATCTCTCTTTTGCTCTCTCTATATCTATCATTATCTCGTTCCATCCCAATCTCTATCTCTCACACATACTCTCTTTCTCCCTCTCTTCCTCTTCTGCCTGCACTATCTCACCCTGCAAACTCTCTTGCTCTCTCCATTCTCTCTTTCTCATCTCTCTCTCATTCTTTCTTGCACTCTTTCTCACTGGGCCCACTCTTATGCTCTCCATCCCTCTCTCTCTTTCTCTCTCTCTCTAGTAGAGAATTTCTCTTTTCGTATCTCTCTTGCTTTATCACACACATTTTTGTTTATCACTCTCTTCCTCTCTGTACCTCCATCTTACTATAATTCTCCCTCCCTTCCTCTCTCTCGCTCTCTCAATCTCACCCTCTCTCTTGTCCGCCCTCACTCCTCTATTCTCTCTTTATCTATCTCTCCTCTCTCTCTCTCCATCAATCTCTCTCTAGTCTCTATCTGCCTTATCATCACTCCCCTCTCCCTTTTCTCTCTCTTCCCTTCAACCTATTTCTCACATGCATCTTTCTCCTTTTACCCCGTGCCTCTCATTCACCTTCTTTTTATCTCTTTCTTTACTTATACATTTCTCTCTCCATGTCTCTTTCTCTTTCCATCCCAATCTCTATCAAACTCTCTCTCTCGCTCTTGCCTCCTCACTTCTCCCATTTTAATCTTTCTCTTCTCTCACTCCTCTCTCTCTCACAATTTTTTCATCTGATTCTCTCTCTCCCCCTCTCTTGTGCTCTCTATCTCTCTCTATCTCACTCTCACTTCTCAATTTATTTTCTCTATTTTTTGCTCTTATCTATTTCTCTTTTATGCAATCATTCTCTTGCTCTTTCTCCACCTGTTATTTCATTTGTATCTCTTTTACTTTCTCTACCACTATTTTCTCCCTCTCTCTCCCTACCTCTCTCTCGCTTTTTGTACTATCTCTCGCTCACTATATTTCTTCTATTAATACAAACTCTCTCCATCTTTCTCAATCATTCTCTCTGCCTCTCTCATACTCTTTTCTTTATTGCTCTCTCCCACTAATTCCTCGCTACCTCCATCTCACTCTCCCTATCCTCCTTTTTGCCCCTTCGTTCTTCCCTCACTCTCTCCTTCCCTACCTCTTCTATTTCGTGTTATCTCTCTCTCTCTCTCTTTCTCTCACTCATGCCTATTTCTCTCTCTCCCCTTTCTCTTTTCTCTCTTCTCACTCATTGCTCCTCTCTCCTCTTTTGAATCCGTGCCACTCCCCCTCCCTCTCCTCTACTCACCCTTTCAATCTGCCTCACCTTCTACCTTTCTATCTCTCTCTAGATCTACCTCTTATATCTACTTCTATTTTTCTCTCTCCATATCTCACACTCTATCTTTTATCAATATATCTCTCTCTTTCTCCCACTCTTCCCCTCATTCAATCTCTCTCTCTCCCTTATCCTCTCTATCATTTCTCTTTCTTCTATCTCTTTGTCACCCTTTCTTTCTCATCTTCTCTCTCCCTCCATCATTCTCTCGTGCACTCCATCTCTCTCTTAGTCATGGAGCCCTTCCCTTTCTCTCTCTCACTCTCTCTCATTCTTCCCTCTTTCAATTACTCTCACACTTTTTACCACTCTCTCTCCCCCTTTCTCTCTCATTCTCTCACTCTATTCTTTCTCTTTCTTTTCTCTTTCATTTCACTCACTCCCCATCTTCCTCCTCGCTCTTGAATTATTCCCTCTCTCTCTCCTCTCATATCCTCTCATATTGTATCTCTTTCTATCTACCTCATCCTCACTCTTTCTATCGCTAGCTCTATCATACACAATTTCTATCTTCCTCCCCATCTGTATCTTTATTACTTCCTCTTTCTTTCAAGCTCTTTCTTACACTCTTCACACTCACTCTTTGCAACCCTCTCTCTCCCTCTCCTTTACTTCCTCCCTTTCTCTCTCTCTCACCTTGCAACTCTCTCCTCATCTCTCTCTTCTCTCTATTAGTTTCAATCTCTATGTCACACCCTTCTCTCATTATCTCTACACCCTTCTCTCTCTTTCTCTCTCTACTTCTCATTTGCTCTTTCTATATCTCTCACTCCATCTGTCCATGCTTATCACCCTCTCTCCCTTCCTCTCTCCCCCTCACTCTCTCTCGATCTGTCTTACCCTTTTGCCTTCTCTATTTACCCTCTCTCTCTCTTCTCTCTAACTTATCTTTCTCTTCTCTTTTTTTTTCTCTCTCTCTTTCTCATTTTCTCTCTCCATATCTCCCTCTTGCTTGCCCTCTTTCTTTCTCTTTCTCTCTCACTCATGGAGCTCTTCTCTTTCTCACTCTCTCTTACTCCTTTCACTCTCTTTCTTGCTCTTTCACGCACTTCTCTCTACCTCTATCTCACTCTCATTCTCCCTGTTTCTCTCACTCATTCTCACTCTCCCCCTCTCTCTTACCCTCCTTCCCTCCTTCACTCACTCTATCCTTTCCTACCTCTCTCACCTATGTAGTTCTCTCACTTTCCATTACTCTTGCCCATTCTCTCTCTTCATTCTCTCTTCTGACTCACCTCCCCAATCTGTCCTTCCCTCTTGAATCATCCCTCCCTGACTTAATCTGTCTCTCCTCTTCTCTCTCTTTCTATCCTCTTTCTATTTATATATCTCTCTCACCCTCTCTGTATGTCTCTTATATCTCTTTCTTTCATGATCTTTCTAACAAGCCTCTCTCTACATGTACCTCTTCTATCTACTTCTATCTTGCTCTCTCTATATCACTCACTCTATCTTTTCATCAATATATGCATATATATATATATATATATATATATATATATAATATATATATATAATATATATATATATATATATATATATATATCTCCCCCTCTCTTCCTCTCATACCATCTCTTTCTCTCTCCCTACAACTCTCTTGCCCTTTCTATCTTCTCTCTTTTTAACTCTTTCTTTATTATATTCTCTCTCCCTTCCTCACTCTCTCGTGCCCTCCTTTTCCATCTCAGTCATAGAACTCTTCTCCTTCTCTCTCTAACTCTCTCCCATTATTCCCATATTCACATTCTCTCTCTCTCACATTTTCCCACTCTCTATGTCTATCTCACACTTATTCTGCCTCTCTCTCACACACACACGCACTCTTGTTCTCCCTTCCTCCTCTCTCCCATATCTATTCGCTCTCTTTCTCTCAATCTGTTATTTCTCTCTTTCTCTTTCTTCTCTCTCTGATTTCACTCACTCCTCATCTTTCTTCTCCATACACACTCTCTTGTTCTCACACTTTCCATCTCTCTCCCACTCTCTTGCTTCCTCTCTTGCTCTCTTTCCCCTTACAACTCTCTCTCTTAAACTTTCTCTTCTCTCTTTTCACTTCAATCTCATTCTCACACCATTCTTTCTTTATCTCTACGCCCTTCTCTCTCTTTCTCTCTATTTCTCTTTCGCACTCTCTATATCTCTCACTCCATCTTTCCATGCTTATGTCCCTCTCTCCCTTCCTTTCTCCCCCACTCTCACTCTATCTTACTTAGTTGCCATCTCTATTTGCCCTCGCTCCCTTCTCTCGCTTATGTCTCAAACTTGTTATGTCTCTTCTTCTCTCTCCATACCTCCCGCTCTCTTGCCCTCCATCTCTCTCTCTCATGGAGCTCTTCTCTTTCTCGCTCTCTCTAACTCTTTTCTCTCTCTTTCTTTCTCTATCTCACTCACTTCTCTCTACCTCTATCTCACTCTCATTGTCCCCCTTTCCCTCTCTCATCATCACTTCCACCTGTCTCTCTTTCCCTTCTTCACTCACTCTATCTATTCCTACCTCTCTCACTTTTGTGTTTTCCTCTCTCTTCATGCTTTCTTCTCTCACTCCCCCTCTCTCTACTTCTCTCTTGAATCCATTTCTTTAACTCCCTCACTCTCTTCTTCATCTTTCTCTTCTCTCTTATATCTTTCCACTCTCTCCCAGCTTCCTTTTTTTTATCTTCCTCAACCTCTCCTATCCATCTCTCTCTCACTCTCTCTCTCTCTCTCTCTCTCTCTCTCTTTATTTCAACCTCTTTCTCATAACCTTCTCTCTCCTTCTACTACTTGTTCTCTCTATTTCTATTTTCCCCTCTTTATATCTCTCCATCTCTCTTTCCATCCTAACACGTTCTCTCAACTTCTATTTTGCCCTCTTTATATCTCTTAATCCTTGTTTCCATTCTATTATATATCTCTCTTGTTCTCTCTCTCACCTATTATTCTCTTACCATCTCTCTCTCCCATCCAACAGCTCTCTTTCTCTCTTTACCTTCTGTCTTCCTTCACTTCTTCTTCCCTCTCTCATGGATCTGTTCTCTTTCCCTATCTCACTCTCTCCACGTCACTCTCACTCTTGTTCTCTCTCTCCCTCCCTCCTTCATTGCATTTTCCCATTCTTCCTCCTCTATCTCTCACCATTCCTACCAATCTCTCTTATGAATTATCTCTCTTTCTCTCGCTCTTGCCCTCTCTCCCACTCTCTCTGTTTTCTCTCTTCTAACTCACTCCTCATCTCTTTCCTCCTCTCTTGAATCAATCTCTCCCCCTCTTTATCTTCTCTCCTCACTTCTCCTTTCTCTTATTATTTGCCTCACACATTCTTTCTCTATCTCTCACACACACTTTCTATTTTCCTTTTCTTGTCTCTCTCTTATCTCTATTTATTTCAATCACTGTCTCACACTCTTCTCTCTGTATCTCTACACCCTTCTCTCTTTCTCTCACTACTTTTCTTTTGTTGTATCTATATCTCTCACTTCATCATTCTATGCTTACCTCCCTCCCTCCCTCTCTCTCTCCCCCTCATTCTCTCTCGCTCTATCTTACTCTAATGCCTTCTCTATTTGCCCTCTCTCTCTCTTCTCTCTAGCTTATTTTTCTCTTCTTCGCTTTTCTCTCTCTCACTCTTTCTTTCTCTTCATATCTCTTCATACCTACTCTCTCATCCTCCATCTCTCTCTCTTGCTCATGGAGCGATTATCTTTCTCACTCTCTCTCACTCTTTTCTCTCTATTTATTGTTCTCTCTCACTTACTTCTCTCTACCTCTATCTCACTCTTATTCTTCCCCTTTCTCTTTCTCATTCTCACTCTCCCCCTCTCTCTTACCCTCCTTCCCTCCATCACGTACTCTATCCGTTCCTACCTCTCTCACTTATGTATTTGTCTCACTTTATTCTACTCTTGCCCTCTCTTACGCTCTCACTTCATTCTCTCTTCTCACTCACTCCCCCTCTCTCTCCTTCTCTCTTGAATCAATCCCTCCATGCCTCACTCCGTCTCTCCTCTTCTCTATCTTTCTTTCATTCTCAACCTCTCTATATGTCTAATCATCTCTCTCTCTCGCTCTCTCTTCCTTCTTTCATGATGTTTCTCAGACACCTCTCTCCATGTGCCTCTTCTATCTGCTTATATTTTGCTCTCTCTATATCTCTCACTCTATCTTTTCATCAATATATCTCTCTGTCCCCCTCTCTTCCTCCCTTACCATCTCTCTCTTCCTCTCCCCACAACACTATTGCCCTGTCTGTCTTCTCTCTTTATGCTCTCTCTCTCTCTCTATCACCCTTTCTTTCTCTTGTTCTCTCTCCCTCCATCACTCTCTCGTGTCCTCCATATCTCTCTCAGTCATGGAGCCCTTCTCTCTCTCACTCTTTCCCATTCTTCCCTCTTTCACTTACTCTCTTTGACTTTTTCCCACTCTTTACATCTATTATCCCTCCCTCACACACACACACTCTCTCTCATGCCCTCCCTTTCTCCTTCTCTCACTCTCTCCTTTCCTACCTCTCCCTGATGTATTCTCCTCTTTCTCTCACTATGTTCTTTTTCTTTCCTTTCTCTTTCATTTCACTCACTCCTCATCTTTCTACTCTTCTCTTGAATCACTCCCTACCTCTTTCTATCCTCTCCTATCTTCTCCTCTCATCTCGTCTATCTTTCTATCTACCTCACCCTCACTCTTTCTATCTCTCACTCCCTCACAAACTGTTTATATCTACCTCCTCATCTCTATCATTCTCACTTCCTCTATCTTTCAAGCTTTTTCTCACACTCTTCTCACTCCCTCTACCCGTTTGTATCTCTTTCTCTTTCTACTTTATCTTTACATTTTCTACATCTCACTCACTCTTTCCAACCCTCTCTCTCCTTCTCTCTTGCTTCCTCCCTTGCTCTCTCTCACCTTGCAACTCTTTCTCTTTCTTCATCTCTCTCTTCTCTCTCCTTATTTCAATCTCTTTGTCACGCCCATCTCTCATTATCGATACGCCATTCTCTCTCTACTTCTCTTTTGCTCTCTCTATATCTCTCACTCCATCTTTCCATGCTTATCTCCTATCTCCCTCTCTCTCTCTTCCTTACTCTCTCTCGATCTTACTCTGTTGCTTTCTCTATTTCTCCTCTCTCTTCTAACTTATCGTTCTCTTATCTGACTTTTCTCTCTCTCACACTTTATTTCTCTTCTTCTCTCTCCAACCTCCCTCTCTCTTTCCTCCATCACTCTCTCTCGCTCATTGAGCTCTTCTCTTTTTTACTCTCTCTCACTCCATTCTCTCTCATTCTTGCTCTCTCATTCACTTCTCTCTACCTATATCTCACTCTCATTCTCTAGCTTTATCTCACACTCACCTCCCTCCTTCCTCTCCCTCACCCGCTCGTCATTACCTCATTCGACTCTTTCTTCCTCTTTCTCTCACTCTCACCTTCCTACCACTCTCATATTTACCACCATTCTCTTCAACTTCGCCCTCTCACTCATTCCATTTTTTTCACTCTCATCTCACTGCCTCGCTCATCTCTCATGCTCTTTCACCCACTCTCCCTCTACTCTCTCTCTCTCCTCTCGTCCTGCCTTCAATATTCGATTCACTCATTCTTCAATCTCTGTCTCTCACACACACTTATCTCATTTCGTTCCCCTTGCCTTCCCTATTTTAATATCTTTCCTCACGCCCTTCTCTCTTTATCTCTACATCCTTCTCTCTCACTACTTTTCTCAATATATTCTCACCCATCTATCCATGCTTATCTCTTTCTCATCCCTCTCTCTCCCTCACCTACTCTCGCCAGTCTTATTTAAGTGTCAGCTTCTCTATTTCGTCTCTCTATTTCTTCTCTCTAACTTATCTTTCTCTTCTTCTTCGCTTCTCTCTCTATCACTCTTTCTTTCTCTTCTCTCTCATATCTCCCTCTCATAAAATTGAGAGAAAGATAGAGAGAAGGGCTTCATGCGACAGAGTGAGAGAGGACGATAAAGAAAATGAGGGAGAGGCCGAAAGAAAGGCGTGCAGAGACATGAGGGAAGAGAGAGAGACCGAGAGAGAGAGAGAGAGAGAGAAAGATAGAGAATGAGAGAGAATGAGAGTGAGATAGAATCAGAATGGAGAGAGAGGGAGGGAAGTGGAAGGAGGGAGGGAAGGTATAAAAGAGATGGAGAGAGAGAGAGAGAGAACGTGAAAGATCTAGGAAGGGCACAGAGAGAGACAAAGAGAGAGAGAGGGCAGAGAGGGAGTGAGATAGTGATAGCATAGGATAGAATGGGGTGCAATTGTGTGAAAGTGAGGAGATAGATCAAATTAAGAGAGAGGGAAGCACAGAGAGAAAAAAATAAGAAAAGGAGAGAGAGAAAGAGAGACAAGAACAGAGAGAGTAGAAAGAGAGTAAGTGAAAGAGAAATGAGAGAGATGGGGGAAGGGAGACAGAGAGGACAAATATATATAATGGGCAGAAAGCACAAGAGGATGAGAGAGAAGTGGATATGCCATAGAAAGGGAGGTGAGAAAGAGTGCAATCAGAGGAATATATCTATAAGCAAGAGACGGAGATAAAAAAAGATAGAGACAGAAAGGAGGAATAAGTAAAAAGTAAGAAGACGCAATACCGCAGAACGCGAGAGAGAGATGGATGACAAGAAGGAGAGAGCTGTGGAATCGAGAAAGAGAGTGATATAGGAAAGACAATGGAGAAGGAGAGAGAATCATGAAGTGAGAGAAAAGAGATTGAGAGGGCGAGAGCGGGAGAGCGGGGATAAAGAGAATAAAAGAGAGAGTGTCGGAGAGAGTGAAAAAAAGAAAGAGAGGTACAAAGGGGAAAGAGGAAGCATAGAGTTGTGAGGTGCGAGGGAGTAAGCGACTGGCGGAGGGAGAGAGACATAGAGAGAGTAACAGAGGAGAAATGGAGAGGGGGTGAGAAAGAGTGTAAGATAAAAGAAAATAAGAGAAATGTGATGTAGAGTGCATGCGAGAGAAAAGAAATGAGAGAGAGAGCTGGAAGAGAGGGAGTGCGAGAGAGGACATTTTGATGGGGACATGTTGGAGGAGACAAGCGTGGAAGAGATAGAGGGAGGAAAGAGGAAAGAGAGAGAGAGAAGATAAAGTGTGAATGAGAAGGGGGATCGAGAGAGGTGGAGGGAAGGAACAGAGTCAGAGCCATCAGGAGAGGCAGAGAGGCAGAGAGAAAAAAATGAGAGGTTTAAGAGTGACCAAGAGAAGAGAGATGAGAAAGAGAAGAATGAGTGAGACATGCACAGAGATTAAGTGTGTACGAGAAGAAAGATGTAGATTAAGAAAAATGGAGTGAAATTGGAGTAGGCTAAGAGATAAAAAAGAACAATCAATAAAACAGAGAGTGAGAGAGAGAGAGAGATAGAGAGTTTGACAAAAGAGAACGTATGTTGGGAGGGAGAGAGAGAGATAATGAGATTGTACGTAGACAAGAGAGGAAGAGAAAGAGAAAGATAGAGATAAGGATAGATATCGGGGAGAGAGAGAGGAGGAGATAAGTGATAGAGAGAAGAGAGGCTGACAAAAAGAGAGTATGAGAGGCGAGAGAGCGTGTATGAGAGAGGAGGGTGGAGTGAGAGCAAGAGCTAAGATTGATGGGGACATAGCAAGTAGAAGGATGAGGAGATTGAGAAAATAAGATAAGAGAGAGAGGGAGAGGATGGAGTTCGATAAAAAAGGAAGAGAGAGAGAGAGGGATGAGTGGGTAGAGTGGGAGAAGAGTGAGAGGAAGAGAGAGAATTGGGAAGAAAGTGAGGTAGACAAGCAAGTGATCCGTAAGAAAAGTAAGAAAGATGCAAAAGAGAAGGGAGACTGGAGTGCGTACGTAAAGAGAAAAAAAAATGATAGAGAGAGATAGAAAGAAACAGGGAGAAAGAGAGAATGGGATCGAGAAGAGGGAGAGAGAGGAAGAAAGAGAGACTAAGAGCTAGAGATGGAAGAGCATGAGAGGGAGAGAAAGATAGGGAGAGCGGGAGATGAAAGATAGAGAAAGGGAACATTCGGGGAGAGTCGTAGAAAGCGAGCAAGCAAATAAAGAGGAGTGCGAGAGAGGGAGGGAGAGAGAGGGAAAGATGAAAGAGAGATAAAGTGAGTATGAGAGAGAGTAAAACAGTTGAGGGAGTGAGACAGATAGAGAGAGAAGTAAAGTGAGAGGGAGGAAGGGAGAGAGGCAAAGAGAAAGGAGAGACATAAGCATGGAAAGATGGAAAGAGAGATAAAGAAAGAGCATAAGAGAAGTAGAGAGAGAAAGAGAGAAGGGCAGAGATACAGAGAATGGTGTAAGAAATAGATTAAAATAAAGGAGAGAAGAGTGGGAGAGAGAGTTAAAAGGTGAGAGGTAAGGCGGGGAGGGATGGATTCAAGAGAGAAGGAGAGATAATGGGGAGGAGGGAAAAGAGAATGAAGAGAGAGCATGAGAGAGGGTAAGAGTAGATAAAAGTGAGAGAAATACAAAAGTGAGAGAGGAAGGAAGGGCAGGAGAGAGAGTGTGAGTTTGTGAGAGGGAGGCAAAATAAGTGTGAGATGGACATAGAGAGTAGGAAAAAGTGAGAGAGAGTAAGTGAAAGGAGTAAGAATCGAGATAAAGAAAGAGAGCGCGAGAGAGTGGAGGGCGAGCGAAAGAGTTGGAGGAAGGAAGAGTGATGGGGAAGTATGAGAAAGGGATGGGGAGAAGTGAAAGAGAGAAAGAGGTAGGAAAGATAGAGTGGGAGAAAAAGTAGAAAGAGGGAAAAAAGAGAGAACAAATATGTGGGGGAGATTAAGAGAGTGAGAGAGGAGTTTAGGAGAAAGAGATAGTGAAGATAAAGGAACAAATGGAGAAAAGTAGTTTATATATGTAGAAGAGAGAGGGAAAGAGGGGGGCAAGAGAGGAAGGGAGAGAGACAATGAGTGGATGTAGAGAGGGAGAGAGAGGGAGAGAGCATAAGAAGGGGGAAGGGAGATGGAGATAGAAAGCGATAGAGATAGAAATTGAGGGATAGGCAGAGAGGAAGAAGATGCAAGAGATAACATGAGAGAGAGATTGAGATGAGGGATCGGAGGGATGAGAGGGGAATTAGAGAAAGAGAGGAGTTAGAAAAGACAGAGTGAGGGGGAGAGAGGGTGAGTGAGGCAGAGGAATGGTCTTAAGAGAGAAGGATATAGTGGGAGTGAGTGAGAAGAAAATGTAGAGAGAGCGCGAGAGAAGGCAAGAGTAGAAGAAAGTGAGAGAAATAAAAAAGTGAGAGAGGCAGAATGATAAAGTGAGTGAAAGAGAAACAAGCTACCGCAGAGCGGGCGCAGTAAGAATGAAAGAAATAAAAGGGGACAAAGAGATGTAGATAGAGGTAAAAAGACGTAAGTATGAGAAAGCAAGAAATAAAGAGAGTAAAATAATGAAAGAGAAAGAGAGAGCCAGAGAAAGGAAGATTCCACGCCGAGAGCGAGAGATGGAGGGCAAGAGAGAGGGAGGTATGGAAAGTGAAGAAGAGAAAGAAAGAGTGAGAGAGAGAAGCTAGAGAAGAGAAAGATAAGTTAGAGAGAAGGGAGAGAGGGCAAATAAAGTGGCAACAGAGTAAGACAGAGGGGGAGAGAGGGAGATAAGTAGGGGATGAGCTGAGGAAAGATGTACAAGATTGAGTGAGACATATAAGAAATGCAAGAACGAAGTAGAAAGAGAAATAAAAATAGAGGAAAATAAGAAATGGAGCAAGCAAGAGAGGGTAGTAGAGATATAAATAGAAAAAGATCGAGAGTAATAGAAAGAGTGAGAAGATGATAGACATAAGGAGGTGTGGAGGGATGGATTCAAAAAGGAAGGAGAGTAGGGGGAGTGATTGAGAAGAGATAATGAAGAGAGAGCACGAGAGAGGGAAAGAGTAGAAGAAAGTGAGAGAAATATATAAGTGAGAGAGGTAGGAAAGGATAAAGAGTAAGTGAAGGGGGGAAGGAGGGTAAGAAAGAGAGGGGGAGAGCGAGAATAAGTGAGATAAAGTGAGAGAATTAATAGATGGACAGTAGGAAGAAGTAAATGAGAGAGCAAGACAGAGAGAATGGAAAGAGAGATAGTGAGAAAGAGAATAGCTCAATGTGCGAGAGAGAGATGGAGGCAAGAGAGAGGGAGGTATTGGGAGAGAGTAATAAAGAGAAATAAAGAGTGAGAGAGAGATGTGAGATAAGAGAACCATAAGTTAGATAGAAAACGTAGAGGACAACAGAGAAGGCAATGCAGTTAGACTCGATCGAGAGAGAGTAAGGAAGAGAGAGAGTGAGACGGGGAGATAAGCATAGAAAGATGGAGTGAGAGATATGGAGAGAGTAAAAGAGAAGTAGAGAGAGAACGGCGTATTGATATTGAGAGATGGGCGTGAAAAAAAGATTGAAAAAAGAAGAGAGAGAAGAAGAGAGTTGTAAGGTGAGAGAGCAAGGGAGGAAGCAAGAGAGAAGGGAGAGAGAGGGCCGGGAAAGAGTGAGTGAGAGATATAAAATGTGAAGATGAAGTGTAAAGAGAAAGAGATACAAAGGGGTAGAGGGATCGAGAAGAGGTAGAAAAATTCGAAAGATGAGGAAGTGAGAATGACATGGACATAGAGGTGATAGAAACTATGAGCGAGGATGGTAGATAAAGAGTGATAGATGAGGTAGATAGAAAATAAACGAGATGAGGAAGAGAAGATAGAGAGGATAAAGAGGTAAGGAGTGATTCAAGAGAAGAGTAGAAAGATTGTGATCGAGTGAAATGAAAGAGAAAAGAAATAAAAAGAACATAGTGAGAGAAAGAGGAGTATACATCGTGTGGAGAGGCAGGAAAGGAGAGAGAGAGAGAGAGAAGGAGAAAGGAGGGGTAAGAGAGAGAGAGTGTGTGTGAGGGAGGGATAATAACACGAGAGAGCGGGAAAGTCGAGAGAGTAAGTGAAAGAGGGAAGAACGGGAGAGAGTGAGAGAGAGAAAGAGAAGGGCTCTATGACTAAGAGATATCGAGGACACCAGAGAGTGATGGAGGAGAGAACAAGAGAAAGAAAGGGTGATGTGAGAGAGAAAGAAAGAGAGAAGATGTAGAGGCAATAAAAGAGCACAGAGGGAGAGAGAGAGAGAGATGTTATGAGGAAGAGAGGGGGGCAGAGAGATATGTCGATGAAACGATGCGAGTGAGAGATAGATAGCAAAACAGTAACAGAGAGGCACACAGAGAGTGATATGTGAGAAAGATCATGAAAAAGAAAGAAGAGAGAACGAGAGAGAGATGATTTGACATAGAGAGGCTCGAATGATAAAGATAAGAGAAGAGGAGAGACAGAAAGTGATTCAAGAGAGAATAGAGGGAGCCAGTAAGAGAGAGAATGAAGAGAGAGCGCAAGAGAGGGCAAGAGTAAGAAGAAAGTGAGAAAGATACATAAGTGAGAGAGGTAGGAATGGATAGATCGAGTGATGGAAGAAAGGAGGGTAAGAGAGAGGGGGAGAGAACGAGAAAGAGAAAGGGGAGAATGAGAGGATAAAGAGGGCGGAGAGAAGTAAGCGAGAGAGAGCAAAAAATAGAGGAGAAAAGAGTGAGAGCGAGTGAGAAAGATAAGCGCTCCATGAGTAAGGGAGAGAAAGGAGTATGAGAGAGGTGGTATGGAGAGATAAGAAGAGAAGAAAGAGTGAGAGAGAAGGGAGAAGCAAAGAAGAGAAAGATAAGTTAGAGAGAAGAGAGAGAGAGAGACAAATAAGAGACATTTAGAGTAAGATAGAGCAAGAGAGAATGATGGGGAGAGAGAGAGAGGGAGGGAGATAAGTGCCAGAAAATAATGGAGTGAGAGATATAGATACAACAAAAGAAAAGTAGAGAGAGAAAGAGAGAAAGGGTGTAGTGATAAAGAGGGAAGGGTGTGAGAAAGTGATTGAAATAAAAAGAGATAAGAGAGAGACATGAAAAGGAAAATAGAAAGTGAGTGTGAGGGACCGAGAAAGAATGTGTGAGGCAAATAATAAGAGAAAAGAGAGGTGAGGAGAGAAGAGAAAGAGAGGGAGGGACTGATCTGGAGAGGAGGAGAGATGAGGAGTGAGTTAAGAGAGAAAATAGAGAGAGGGAGAGAGGGTAAGTGTGAGAGAAAGAGAAATAATCATAAGAGAAATTGGTAGGAATGGTGAGAGATGAGGGAGGAAGAACTGGAAAATGAAACGAAGGAGGGAGGGAGAGGAGAACGAGGGTGATGGTGGAGGTTGAGAGAGTGAGAGAAATAAACGGAGCGAGAGAGGGAAAGAGAAATGTGATCCATGAGAGTGGAAGGGATGGAGGGCACGAAAGAGAGGGAGAGAGAACAAGAAAGAAGAAAGAGTGAGAGAGAAGAAGAAGTGAAGGAAGAGTGAGAAGGTAAAGAGAGTAAGAGAGTTGTTGGATGAGAGAGAGATGGTAAGAGACGAATAAAGAGAGAGAGATATATATATACTAGAATGGAAACAAAAATTGAGAGATATAAAGAGGGCAAAAATAAGCCGAGACAACAAGTGTTAGGATGGAAAGAGAGATGGAGAGATATGAAGAGGGGAAAATAGAAATAGAGAGAAGAAGTGGTAGAAGGAGAGAGAAGATTATGAGAAAAACGTTGAAATAAAGAGAGGGAGAGAAAGATGAAGAGATAACTAGAGAGTGAGAGAGAGAGATGGATAGAGAGGCCGAGGAAGATAAAAAATGGAAACTCGGGAGAGTTGAAAGATAAAAGAGAGAGGAGAAAGATGAATGAGAGATGAGGGAGTTAAAGAAATGGATTCAAGAGAGAAGTAGAGAGAGGGGGAGGAGGCGAGAAGAAAGATGAAGAGAGAGGAAAACACAAAAGTGAGAGAGGTAGAATGGCGAGTGAGTAAAGAAGGGTAAGATAGATAGTGGAAAGTGATAATGAGAGAGGGAAAGAGGGAGAATGAGAGTGAGATAGAGTGTCGAGAGAAGAGTGAGAGAGAGAAAGAAAGAGAGAGAGAAAAGAGTTATTGCGCGAGAAAAGAAAAGAGCCCATGAGAGCGAGTGCGAGGGCTAGAGAGCGAGAGATATGGAGAGAGAAGAAGAGACAAAACAAGTTGGGAGACAGAAGGTAGATAACGTAAATATAAGTTCGAGAGAAGAGCGAGGGCAAGCGAGAGAGAGCGAGGGGGAGAAAGAGAGGAGAGAGGGACATAAGCATGGAAAGATAGAGTGAGAGATATAAGAGAGTGCATAAGAGAAGTGAGAGAAAGATAGAGAAGGGCATAGAGATAAAGAGAGAATGGTGTGAGAAAGAGATCAAATGAAAAGAGGAAGAGAGAGAATTGAAGAGAGAGAGTTGTGGGTGAAAGAGAGCAAGGAGGAAGCAAGAGAGGGGAAAGCGAGATGGAAAGATGCGAGGGTGAGGCAAGGGCAAACAAGAGAGTGTGCATGCGTAAGAAAGATGAGCGAGTGAAATGAGAGGAGAAGAAAAAGAAAGAGAGAAGTAACAAGATTGAGGGAAAGAGAAGAATAGATAAGGGAGAAATTTAGGAAGGGAGGACAAGAGAGCGAGGAGGAGGAAGGCGTAATAAGAGCGATATGCGAGCGAGGTAGAATAAATGTGAGATGTACGTAGAGAGTGGGAAAATGTGTGAGAGAATGTGAATAAGGGAATAATGGGAGAGAGTTAGAGAGAGAAGGAGAAGAGTTCTATGATCGAGAGAGAAAAGGAGGGCACAAGAGAGTGAGGAAGGGAGAGAGAACATAAGAAAGAAAGAGTTGAAAGAGAGAGAAAAGGAAAGAGAGAAGATAAGAGAGGGCAAGAGAGTTGTACGGAGAGAGAAAGTGATGGTGGCCGAGAGGAAGAGAGGGGGAGAGAGATATATAGATTGATGAAATGATAGAGTGAGTGATATAAAGAGAGCAAAATGTATGATGTAAGAGATACATGTAGAGAGAGGCTGAAATAAAAGATTATGAAAGAAAGAGAGATGAAGAGACATATAGAGAGTGGTTGGGTGAGATATATAAATTGAAAGAGATCGAGAAAGATAGAAAGAGAGAGAAGAGGAGATAGAGATTGAGGCAGAGAGGGATGATTCAAGAGGGAAGGACAACAAGGAAGTGAGTCGGAAGAGAGAATGAAGACAAGAGTACAAGAAAACGGCAAGAGCAGAGGAAATGAGAGAACTGCTATTGTGTGAGAGATGGTGGGAAATGATAGAGTGAGTGAAGGAGAGGGATGGAGAGTAAGAGAGGGGGAGAGTGAGAATGGAGTGAGAGAAATGGGAGAATGAGAGTTGAGATAAAGGTAGAGAAAAGTGAGTGAAAGAGCAAGAAAGAGAGTGAAAGAAGTAAGAGAGTGTGAGAAAGAGAAGAGCCCCATGAGCTAGAGAGAAAGAGGTCATGCGAGAGGGAGATATGGAGAAAGAAAATGAGAAAGAAAGATAGAGAGAAAAGCAAGAGAAGGGAAAGATAAGTTAGAGAGAAGAGAGAGAGAGAGAGGGCAAATAAAGAAGTCAATATAGTAAGACAAACATCTAGAGAGAGTGTAGGGGAGATGTGGAGATAAGCATGGATAGATGGAGTTAAAGATATAGAGAGAGGAAAAGAGAAGTAGAGAGAAAGAGAGAGAAGGTTGTAAAGATAATGAGAGAAGGGTGTGACATAGAGATTGAAAGTAATAGAGAGAAGAGAGAGATGAAGAGAGTGTTGCAAGGTGAGAGAGAGAGAGAAAGGGAAGAAGTAAAGGAGGGGGAGAGAGGATTGGAAAGAGTGAGTAAGAAGAGTGTAAGAAAGAGCTTGAAAGAAAGAGGAAGTAATAAAGATAGAAATGGGGAGGAAGATAGAAACTGTGTGTGATAAAGCTAGTGATAGAAAGAGTGAGAGTGAGGTAGATAGAAAGAGAGACGAAACGGGAGGATAGGAGAGGTAGGGACTCAAGAGTGAGGAGAAAGATGGGGAGTGAGTGAAATGAAAGAGAAAATAAAGAGAAAGAATTGAGGAGAGATGTGGAAGGAGGAAGGTGGTGAGAAAGCATGTGTATTGTAGGGGTCAATAAGTGTGAGATGTACATAGAGAGAGTGTAAAAAGTGAGAGAGAGTAATTGAAAGAGGAAAGAATGGGATAGAGTGAGAGAGAGAGAAAGGAAGGGCTCATGACTGGGAGAGAGATGGAGAGCTCTAGAGAGTGATGGAGGGAGAGAGAAGAAGAGAAAGAAAGGGTGATAGAGAGATAGAAGAAAGAGATATGACAGAGAGGGTAAGGGAGAGAGAGAGATGGTAAGAGAGGAAGAGTGGGGAAGAGAGAAATATATTGATAAAAAGAGAGAGTGAGAGATATGGAGAGAGAAAAACAGAAGCAGATATAAGAGGTACATCTAGAGAGAGAGACAGAGAGGAAGAAGGTCGACAAGATTGAAAGGTAGAGAGAGTGGCATGGATTCCGAAAGTAGAGGAGCAATGAGGAGAAGAGGAGAAGAGAAAAAAGGAGAGCGCGAGAGACAGTATGCGTGAGAGAAAGAGAGAGAGAGAGAGAGAGATGTCACTTATTAAAGAAGAGGTAGGGAAGGGAGAGAGTCAGTGTGGAAGGACGCAAGGGATAAAAAGGAGGATAGGAGTGTGAGAGGGAGAATGAGAGTGAGACAAGAGGTGGGGCCGAGGAATTGAATTTTTGGGAGAGAGCAATAGAGAAAAGAGTACGAGAGAGAGGAAAGATCTCCATGAGTGAGGCGTAAAGAACACAGAAAGATGAGAGACCGTATTAATAAGAGAGGGGAAGAAATAGATGGAGAGATTGAAAGATAGTGAGCGAGATATACTACAAAAGCGAGAGAGAGGTAGGGAGTTAGAGAGAAGAAACATGGTAGAGAAAGTAAAAGAGATACAAAAGAAATAACTGCAGAAGAGCAAGAGAGTGATTGCATAAAAGAGAAATAGATAAGAGCAAAAATAGAGAAAATAAATTAGAAGTGAGAGAGAGAGAGAGATAGAGGGCACAAGAGAGGGGGAGAGAGAGAATCGTATGAAAAATTACAGAGAGAGAGAGAGAGGAGTGAGAGAAGAGAAAGATTAAAGTGGGAGAAGTGAGGAGGCGAGAGAGAGAGAGAGAGAGAGAGAGAGAGAGAGAGAGTGACATAGATATTGGGATGGAAAGAGAAAGAGACATGGAGAGAGAAATAGATAAGTAAAGAAAGAGATAAAAAGAAGGTGGGTGAGAGAGAAAGGGTAGAAGGAGAAAGATGCGGCGAGAAATAGATGAAGGAAGAGAGAGAAAAGGGAGAGGGGGAGTGATGATAAGGTCGATGAGACTAGAGAGAGACTAGCGGAGAGAGAGAGGTGAGATAGATAAATAGAGAATAGACGAGTGAGGGAGGGCAAGAGAGAGGGAAAATAGAAAGTGCGAGAGAAAGCCAAGGGAGGGAAAATGATAGTTAGCGAGGTGCACAAAAAGGAAGAGAGATGTAGAAAGAAAATGTGTGTGATAACATCATGTAGAGATACAAAAAGAGAAATTCTCCACGAGAGAGAGAGAGAAAGAGAGAGAGGGTTGGAAAGCATAATAATGGGCCCAAAGTGAAAGAGTGGAAGAAAAGGATGAGAAAGAGATGAGAAAGAGAGAACGGGAGAGAGCAAGAGAGTTGCACACAGATGTTGTCATGTAAGAGGAAGAAAGGGAGAAAGATAGTATGTGTGTGAGATAGAGATTGGAATAGAACAAGATAATGATAGATATAGAGAGAGCAAAAGAACAAAAAAAATAGGACGTTGGGGAGGGCGAAGAGATTGAGAAAGAGCCTGAAAGAAAGAGATGAGGGCAAATAAAGAGCGAGAGAGAGATATACAGAGAGAGGGTGATCATAAGAGAGAGGAAAGGAGACGAGAGTGCATTGTGTGGGATGTATTTAGGAGAGGAGAGGGCAAGATAGAGTCAAGAGGAGAGAAATAGAGAAATAGGTAGGAGAAAGTGAGGAAAGGATGAGGGCAAGATAGAGGAGGGAAAAGAAAAGGAGGGACAGGAGATGGAGAGTGAAATGAAGGCAGAGAGAGGGAGAGAGTGAGAGATCGAGCAAGAGAGAAGATCGAGAGAGAAAAGAGAGAGAAAAGAGAAGAGCTCTATGCGTGAGAAAGATATGGAGGGCAGAAGAGAGGGAGGGAGGGAGAAAAAGATAGAAAAATTTTGATAGAGAGGAGTAAGTGAAGAGAAAAATGAGAATGAGAGGAGAGTTTTTAGTTGAGAGAGTTGTGGCAAGAGAGGAAGAGAGAGTGAGAGAGAGGGAGATAGAAAAGGAGAGAGAGAGGGAGGGTTAGATCGGGAGAGGGAGAGAGAGGGGGAGTGGATGCAAAAGGTGTAAGAAGAGAAAAAGAGAAGAGAGAGGAAAGATTTAGAGAAAGAGAATACATAAAAGAGAAAGAGCATGAAAGAATGAGTGCGATAATAGAGAAAGAGATGTAGAGTTTGATAGAGAGAGATAGAGAAGTTTAGGTGGATAGAAAGGGAGAAATGAGGAGAGAGATTGAAAGAGAAGTAGAGAGAGATGCTAAGAGAGGAAGAGAGAGATGCTAAGGAGTGTGAGAGCAGATAGAATAAGTAAAAGAGAGAGAGAGAACAAGTTTAAAGAATGAGAATTTTAGAAGAGCTGTGACAGTAGGAGAGAGGGACATACGTAGGCATGAGAGAGGGAAGGAGAAAGAATGAAATAAAGAAAAGTGTCTGAGAGATAGGGAGAAGGAACAAGATAAGAGAAAGATGAGAAAGAGAGATGTGAGAGAGTTGCAAGGTGAGAGCGAGATAGCAAGGGAGGAAGAAAGAGTGAGGGATGGATAGAATGAGTGAGAAATATAAGTAATATTAAAGAGAAGTAGAGAGAAAGAGAGAGAAAGGGGAGAGATGGAGCCGAGGGATAAAGGGAGGGTGGGGAGGGAGAGGCGAGAACTTAAAGGAGGGACAAAGACAATTGATGGAGGGAATGAGAGAGAGAGGAAGGGAGAGGAAGCTGGGAGACAAGATCGAGACGCAGTGCGAGAGATTAAGAGAATTGATGAGAAAGTGAGAATGAGAGAACAAAGATCAAGAGTGGGGAAGAGCGAGGTAGGGAAGAGTTGAGAGTGAAGAGGGTGAAGATGAGAGAGAGATGGAGAGAAGAGGAGAGAAAAGAGAGCGAGCGAAACATACGAGACTAAGAGAGTAATAAAATGAGAGAGTGCAAAAGAAAAGATGAGAGAGGGAGATGTAGTGGTAGAAAGAGCGGCATAGATATAATGCGGGAAAGAGTGAGCAAGATAATAGAGCAATTGAGTTATTATGGAGAGATTCATGGGAGAGAGTATGCGAGAGGGAGGAAAGCGAGAGAGAGGATAGAAGTTATATACAAGAGAAAATGAGAGAGCAGATAAAGTGAGAGTGAATGAGCGTGAGTCAGATACATAAGGAATGAGAGAGAGGGGAGGGAGCTAGAGGGAGAGAGCAAGGAGAGCGAGTTAGAGATATAAGAAGAGGAAGAAAGAGTAAGAGAGCGATTATAAGCAGATTTGTAGGAAGAGAGTAGGAGACAGAGTGAAGGGGTAACTAAGATAGGAGGACAGAGATAAAGAAGAGAGAGACGGGAGAGTGAGAGCAAAAGTGAGCCATAAATAGAGATTGGAGAGTGGGTGTGGAAGCGAAAGAGAGAGAAGGGGGGAGTGGGGAGACAAGGTAGAGAGGGGAATAAAGAAGAGCATGAGAGAGATGGAATAAAGAGTACGAGCACTACAGAGAGCGAGAGAGAGGGAGGAGAAAAATGGTAAAGGCAGAGCACGTACAGAAGAGAGAGAATGTCAAAAGTAGAGAGGAAGAGGTAGAAGTAAAGGGAGAGGGAGAGGGAGAGGGAGAGTGAGATGGAGTGGTAAGACTAAGATATCAAGAGAGAGATAACAAATCAAAGAAAGCTAGAGAGTGATTGTGAGAGAGATTCAACTTGAAGGAATGAGTGAGAGAGAGAGAGAGAGAGGAGAGAGAGAGATTAAGAAAGGAAAAGAAAAGAGAGATAGAGATAGGGAGGGAGAGTGAGTGATAAGAGTGACTGTACAGAGAGAGGGAGGGAGCTAGAACGAGAGAAAGGGAGAGAAAAAGCAAGATATATAAAAATGAGAAAAATATAAAGAATAGAGAGATAACAAGAGGAAATATTTAAAAGGGAGGATTGTGAGGAGATATTTGTGAGTAAGAGAGAGGGGGGCATAGAATGATAAAAAAGAGAAAGTGAGAGACATTGATAGTGAGTGATAGAAAAAGAGTGAGAGAGTGAGATGGAGCCATAAAGGAAGGAGGGGATAGAGTAAGAGAAGAGAGAGGGAGAGATAGTAAGAGAGAAAGAACGGGATAGGGAGGGAGAGAGAGTGATAGAGAGCACAAGGGAGAGATGAGAAAAGAGTAGAGGGGATAGTGAGATAGAAAGAGAAAGAGGGCAAAAGAGAAAAAAACCGTATGTAGAGTGCGCGGCGCGAGAGCGAGCGAGAGGGCGAGGGAAAGATAATGGTTTAGGCGAGGTGCACATGTATTCGCAGAAATAGAAAAGGGAAAGGGATCAATAGAGCTATTATGAGAGAAATTCATATATTGAAAGAAGAAGGGGCTTAAAAGAGTGAGAGAGATGGAGAGAGAGATATAAAATAGTGCAAAAAAGGAGTGAGAGAGAACGAGAAATAGATATTGAGGAATGTGTGAGAGAGAGTGATGGTATGTTGGAAAAAGAAAGTGAGAGAGTGAGAGCAATGTGGGAGAGGGATACAAAGTAAAAATGAGATTTTGAGAGGAGAGAGAGTGCATAGAAAGAAAATGAGGGAAAGAGAGTGAGGGCGGAGGGAGAGATGAAGGAACGAAGCGAGCAAGAGAGAGAGAGAGAGAAAAAGAAAGAGGGAGAGACATGTCGAGAGAAAGAGAAGATGTTGAGAGGAGATAGAGAGCAAGATAGATGTAGATTATGACTGGGATAGCTAGATAGAGATAAGTTAGAGAGAGATATAATAGGAAAGGTTAGATGGAGAGAATAGAGGGCGAGAAAGAGGAAGGGGCGGAGCAAAAAGAGGAGGAAGTAGAGGGATGACAGAGATAAAATACTCGTGAAGTGAGAGAGAGAGGTTAGGAGAGAAAGGAAAGATAAAAGAGAGAAGAGAAAGATGAAGAAGAGAATGAGAGAGTTAAGAAAGAGAGAGAGACCGAGGTAGAAAATGTATTTATATAGAGAGAGAGTAAGATAAAGGCAAGGAAGGAGAGAGATGTAGAGAGCGAAAGAGTGTATTTGTTAGAGATGAGGAAGAGCGTATGAAGAGAGGGCTTTCCTACCTCTCTTCCGTATGTATTCTCTTTATTTTTCTTACTCCCTACTTCTGCTCTCCTCTCCTCTCCTCTTGTATCTCTTTCTATATGCTTCACCCTCACTCAATCTATCTCTCGCACTATCAAACGCGTCAACTTTCCTCACCATCTCTTTTTCTTAATTCCCTTTCCTCGAGATCTTTCTCAATCTCTTCACTCCCTCTACCCTTTTCTCATTATTTCTCTCTACTTCTCTTTTGCTCTTCTAATATCTCTCACCCACTCTTTCCATACCTCTCTCTTGCTTCCCTCCTTGTTATCTCTCTCTCTCTCTCTCATTGCAACTCTCCGTTCTCTATTTCTCATCTTCCTCTTATCTTGCTCCTTCTCTTTATCTCTTACACACTTTTTCTTTATGTGCCTTTTTCTCCCCCATCTCTCATGCCCTCCATATTTCCTTCTCTCACTATGTCTGCTATTCTCACTCTCCCCCACACTTTCACTTCCTTTCTCCTCATCTCTATCTTGAAGTCTTCATCTTCTGATATCTCCCCGCTTCTCCTCTCACTTACTCCATCCTATTTCTTGTTATTGCTCTCTCTTTTTCTCTCCCTCACTCTATCACTTTTTCATCATTCCTCCTCCCACTTTATTTGTTTTGCTCTCTTTTATCTTATTATGTCTCCTCCCTTTCTCATGCATGCACTATCTCTCACACATTCCTTTTTCTCTTTTGTTTGCTCTCTCTACCTCACTTCAATGTTTTACTCTCACTCTCTCATTATCCCTCTTTCTCTTTATATCCCTTTCCTGTTATTTCTCTCCTTCAATCTCACTTTTCTTCATTGTCCCCTCCTTTTCTCACCACTTTCTTTATCCTTCACTCTCTCTCACTTTTCCTCACATTTTTTTTTGGCTCAATCTCTCTTATCTATCTCTCGTCTCACACTCTCGACTTATCTCTTCATCTTTCTCTCTCTTTCTTTCAAGCTCTTTCATACTCTTCTCTAACCTTCTACTACTTGTTCTCTCTACTTTATTTTACCCTCTTTTCGTATCTCTCAATCTCTCTTTCCATCCAATATTGATCTTATTCTCTCTTTATCTCTCTCACCCTCTCTTCCTCTCTTACTCGTCTCTTTATCTCATCAAAGAATTTCTTGAAGCTCTTTTTATCTTCTCTCTATCTCATCATTCTTTCCTTTCTCTCACTTTATTTCTCTCATTCTCTCTCCTACTCTCCCTCCTCTCCCACTCGTGCCCTCCATCACTCCCTCTCTCATGGATCACTTCTCTTTCTCTCTCTCTCTCATTCTTTTATTTCTCGTACCCTCCATCACCTCCCTCTCATCATTCTCTCTCCTCTCTCCCTCTCCCTCCCTCGCTCATTTAGTTTCCCTCTTTCACTTCTCTAACCTGCAGAGCTTCCTACCACTGCTCTATATGAAGTATCTCTTTCTCTCTCACTCTCGCTCTTTCACTCACTCCCTCTTTTCTCTCTCATCTTCTACTCTCCGCCATTCCTGCTCGCTCAACCAATTCCTCCCCACTCTTCTCACTCTCTCTCTGCCTCTCTCATTTATCTTATTATTTGCCTCACTTATTCTTCACCCTTCTGGCCTCATTGTCTTCTCTCTTCGTCCGCTCGTGTCACTCTCTCTTCGATTAGTATTTTAATCTCTTTCACACCCTCTCTTTATCTCTGCCCATTTTCTCTATGCTTTCTCTTTGCTCTCTCAATGACTTCACTCATCTTTCCATGCTTATTTCCTCTCCGCTTCTCTCTCGCATTCATCACTTTCACTCACTGTTGCTCTTCTATATTTTCCTCTATTTCTCTAATCATCTTTTCTTTTCTTCTCGCTTTCACAACTGCTCTTTCTTCCCAGATACCTACCTTCTCCATACGAGAGAAAGGGAAAGTGAGAGAGAGAGAAAAAAGAGTGAGAGAAAGGGTGTGTGTGTGAGAGAGATAGAGGAGATAGAGAGGAAGGAATGGAGAGATTGAGAAGAGAGTGAGAGAGAATGAAAGAGTGAGAGAGAAAGAAAAAGAGAAAAGACAAAGATGAAAAAGGGAGAGGGATCGAAGATGATGCGAAAGAAGAGAAAGAACAAGATAGAGAGAGGGACGAAGGGAGGGAGGATTATAAATATGTGTGAGATATATACAAAAATAAATAGAATGATGGAAGAAACAAGCCATGATTTAATAATATAAGAGAGGAGAGAAGAAGAGGAGAAAGAGCGCCAGACAAAAGCGAGATGAGAGCAATTAAGGTGGTTGTTAACTTTCCCTCACTTGAATCTCTTTCTCGCTCACTCGGTACTCGCTAACCTTAACTCCCACTATATCCATCGCTCTCACTGTCCATCCCTCCCACCTTCTTACTCTTCTTTCCGTCTCTCTTCCCGTGTTCCTCTCTCTCTTTGTCTCACACTTTCTATTCATTTCCTTAGCTTTCCTTTAACTCACCCCTCTCACTCTCCTTTCCCTCGTCACTCCTCCCCACTCCACGTTCCCCGCTCTCTCGCTATCTCTCTCTCTCTCTCCCTTCTCATCTCTTTAATCCTCTATTCTTCATCTCTTCTCTCTCTCTTTTTCTTTCCCTTCTCTTTCTCTCTCTCTCACAAGATTATGTTTTTCTTCCATCCCTCTCACGCTCTCCCTCATTCTTCCACAACTCCCCGCTCCCTCTTCTCATGATCTCTAGGTTTCTCCTCACCTCTCCTTCATATATCTTCACGACCTCTATCTAGCTAACCCATTCATACTCTACCTCTTATCTTCGTCTTCATTCTTCTCACACACTATCTCTCTTCTTTCCCAATATGTCTCTCTCCTTCTCTTTCACTTTCTCTCCTGCCTTCCATTCCTTCATCTCTCCTCTACTCCTCACTTTCTTCCCTCATCCTCTTCACTATGATTCTCTCTCTCAAAACCTCACTCTTACTTTGTATCTCTCTCTCCCACATTTCTCTCAATCTCACTTTCTCCTTTCATCACTTCCATAACTTTTCTCTCATCTCAACTCCCTAGCCTCTTTTCTTAATCTGCTCTCATCCTTGCCGTAGCTCTCTAACTCCTCTTCTCTCTATCTTCCCTAATCTTACCCTTCTTTATCCTACAATCACCTCTGCTTATCTCTCTTATATTTATATATATTCACTCACTGCTATTTTTCTCCCTCCTTCCTCCATCTCTTTCTATTTTCTTTTCTCTCTTCATCATCTCTTCGATCTCTCCCTTCATGCCGTCTTTTCACTTTCGCTCTCACTCTTCATTCTCTCCAGCCTCTTTCAAATCTCTCCAACTTCTGTTTTTCTCCTTCCTCTTCTTCATATCCTCCAGAGATATGTCCCTCTCTCTCTAACCTTCCCACTCTTCATTTAAACTTTCCATTTTTATCTGTCTCCTCATTCCACCTTTCACTTTCCTTTCTGATGACTATCCTCCACCCTACCGTCTTTGCTATCTCTCTCATTTTCATCTGCATCCACGTAAAGCTCTCTATCAAACACTACATCTATCCGTCTCTCTCATTATCCACTCTATCCTTCTGCGTTCGTTCTCACACTATTCGTTCTCCTCTAACTCTCTTCCTTTCACTATTAGTTCTTTTACTATCTCTAATTTTTACCTCTTCTTTTCCTCTGCCCTCACTCTCTCACTCTCTCTCTTGTCTTTCACCATGCTACTCTATTGTTCTCTCTTTCTCATCTTCTCTTCCACAATGCTACTTTCACTTGTTTCCTCTCTCTTCCTCATCTTCTTCTTGCTCATTCCCTCTCTCATTCCTATCTTCATTCTCTCTCCCTCCCAGTCTGTCCCCTCTATATTCTTTTCTCTCTCCTCTCATTATCTACCACTTTCTGTTTCATCTCTCTCCATTCTATAACTCTGGCCTTCTTTTATCTCTTTTGTCACTTTCCTAACTTTAAATCTCTTCTCTCTCACATTACTCGCTAAACTTAACTCCCACTTATCCCTTTGCCTTTCACTGTCTATCCTTCTCCCTTAACTCTATCTTCTCTCTTCTCTTCCTTCACTTTTCCTAATTTCTCTCTTTCTCTCATACCTTCATCTAACTCCCTGGCTTTAACTCCCCTCCCTTCTCTCTCCCTTTCCTTTCTGTCCTTCCTGCCTCACCTCTCTCCCTCCCTTTCTCTATCTATTTTCTCTCTTCTTCTCCTCTCTTTCGTCTATGTCTCCTTTCTCTATTTATCTCTCCTTTGCACGCATGTATCGCCTTCCTTTTTCTCTTCTATCTCACACCCTAAATTTTCTTTTTATCTGTTTCACACTGCTTTTCTTATACTATTTTCCGTTTACCCTCTTTTCTCTCACATCTCTTCTTATCCACACCACTTCTGTTTTATTCCCTCTTTCTATTTATGTTTTTTATATATCTCACTCACTCGCAACTCCTTCTCCTCCCTTCCTCTCTCTATCTTGTTCTTTCTCTTCACTCTTCCAGATCTCTCTCCCTTTCTCATGTCAAGCCTTTTCTCTCTCTCTTTCTTTCTCTCTATATCATCTCTTTCTCGTCTTTTCAACTATCTCGACTTTGTTTCTATTTCAATTTTGGGTATGACGCACACAAATTTTCTCATACTTTCCCTTTCTCTACATTATCTCTTTCTCTCACTCTGCCTCACTACTCCCCTACTTTCCTATCTACCGCTTGTCTATCTTCCATGTTTTCCTCTCTAAAATGCTGTAAGCAGAGAGGAGAGGAGATGAAGAGGGAGGAGAAGGACAAAGTGATGGGAGGTAAGACTAAGATACGTGAGAGACATAAATGAGGAGTGATTGTGAGAGATTCAGCAAGGGGAAAGAGCAGAGAGGTGATAAAGCAGAGAAGAGGAGAGAGATCATAGTGGAAGAGAAACGAATGATAAGAGAAGAGGGAGAGGAGGATGGGAGTGATGTTTGTTGGTGATGGTTGCAATGAGAGAATTGAGAGAAATGAGATAAAAAAAGATAGAAATAAGAGATGTTGGAGGTATTCGGGAGTAATAGAGAGGATGAGAATGGAAGTGAAAGGAGAAAAAGAGGAAAAGTGAGAGAGATATTAAGAGGAGACAGAGAAGAGCGGAGTGGCCGAGAGATGGAGTAAACTGAGGAGGGGAGAGAGAGATAGAAGAGAGAGTAGAGAAGTAAGAGCCAGAAAGAACGAGACAGGAGGAGAGAGCAAGAGAGAGATAGAGAGAGAGAACAAGAGAGGGAGGAGAAAAGAATGAGGGAGATGTTGAGAGAGAAAAAGAGAGAGCAAAAGAGAAAAACCAAAAAGAGATGTAAAGAGAGAGAAAGGGAGAGGAGAGGGAAAGAGAATGGTTGCATAGCAACAGAGTATGTTAAAAAAATAAAATAAGGGAAGGATCAATAGAGCTATTATGAGAGAAATTAGGATGGCAGTGGTAGCAAATAAGAGACTAAAAAGATACCAGAGATGGAGAGAGAATATAAAATAAAGGAAAGAGAGGGAGAGGGAGGCAGAGAGAGAATGAGAGAGAGGAGGGGCGAGGGAGAGAGACGACGAAACAGAGCTGTAGAGAGGGAGAGAGAGAAAAGAAAGAGGAGAGACATGTCGAGAGAAAGAGAGAGAAAGAGAGATAGTGAGAGGAGATGAGAGAGAGTATGACGGATAGCGAACAGATAAGGAGAGAGACATAAGAGGAGAGGTGAGAGGGAGAGAAGGAGAGGCGGGTGATGGTGGTGGGGATGAGTAAAGAGGAGTAGAAGGTAGAGGATGGAAAACATTTATTGGGGCACATCATAATAGGGAGAGAATGAGAGAAGAAATGTAGGAGAGAGGAAGATAAAGGCATGGAGGGAGAGAGATGTGAGGGAGTGAGGGAGCAAGGTTAAAAGAAGAGATGAGAAGAGCAAAAGGGAGAGAGAGAGATGTTAGGGAGAGAAAGAAATGTATTAAGATAGAAAGAAAAATATCGAGAGTGTAGGAGTGAGAGAGAGAAATAAAGGTACAACAGAGAGATAGATAGAGAGAGAGAGAAGTGAGGGAGAATGAGTCAAAAGAGATAAGAAAATGAAGAGGAGAGAGAGGAGCAGAGAGAACACAGAGGTAGAAAGAAAGAAGATAGAGAAAGAGATGAAAGCAAAGATAGAGAGAAGGCAAGAGTGATATGGGGAGAAATGATGGGGAGGAAGAGAGAGGAAGAGATTATGAGAGAGAAATGAGAGAGAAAAGGTAGAAGGGAGACTCACAGGTAGAGGCAGAATGATAGAGAAATGAGGGAGAGAAAGAAAGGGAAGAGAGAGAGAGCAAGAGTGAGAGTGGGAGTGGAGGTGGCGAAGAGGAGAAGAGAACTGTCGAGAGAGGGAGAGAAATGGAAGAGGGGATATCTAATAGTGAGAAAGAAAGTAGAGAGAGGAGGGATGCCCAGAATGGAGAGGAGGGAGGAAATGACTGAGAGAGAGAAAATGTGCTGGAAAGACTGGCGAGGTAGGCCAAGAGAGAGATCGTAGGCCAGTGGAGAGAGAGGGAGGGAGGGAGTGAGGGATGGATGACAGCAAGAGAATCAGATGGAGAGAGAGTAAGAATGGAAGGAGGACTGAAGGGGAGTGGGTGAGAGAAAAGAAAGAGCGAGCAAAAATAAAGAGAAGGAAAGAGAGAAGCAAGTTATAAGAGAGAGAAAAGACAACCAACATGGTAAAGAGGCAGTTTCCAGGAGGTGAGAGGGAAGAGAGAGAGAGGAGTGAGAGAGAAAGCGAGGGGAGAGACAAGATGGAAACAACTGAGGTACCCACTGAATGAGATAGACACGGTTGCAGAGAACAATCCAGAGGTAGACACCAAGAGAACTCAGGAGAGATCCAGCGTGTTTGAGAGAAACTAAGAAAGTCAGAAAATGAGGGAGGAGAGTGATAAACCAAGAACAAAGCGAGGGAGAGGGAGAGAGAGAGAGAGAGAGAGAGAGAGAGAGAAAGTGAGGTCCCGAAGAGCAGGAATATGAACAATAATGGAGGTGGACGAGGAGAGAGGGGAGGAAGAGATAGTATATAAAAGAAAGGAGAAAAAGAAAAATAGAGAGAACGGAGTAGTGGGTATGTGTGACAGAAAAAGAAAGGGAAACAAAAACCAGAGAGATAGCAGAGAGAGGGTGCCGGCAAGGAAAGTAATGATGAAGGGAGAGAGATAAGCAAGAGAGTAAGTGCCTGCAGAGAAGAGAAAATCAGAGAGAGAGGAAAGAGAGCCAAGGGAGTAAAGATACAGGTTGTGCATGAGAGTGCGATAAAAGGAGGAAAATAGCTGCAGTGGGGTGCCATCTAAATACATGAGGGGAGGAGAGAGTCAAAGAGTTGGGGTGAGGATCCAGGTGAGAGAGAGGGTGAGAGTCAGGGGAGGGGAGAGGAGGGAAAGAGGAGAGAGCGAGAGAGAGAAGGGAGAAAAGATGGAGGGAGAGAGATGGAGAAATGAAATAGACAGAGAGAAAAAATAAAAGGAGAGGGAGAGATAAGAGCAGGAGGTTATTAGCTAGACATGTTGAACAGAGGTGACAATGGTAGTGTTCAACAAAAAGAAAGACCGAGAGATTAAAGTATGATAGAGAGAAGAATAAGAGAAACTGGAAGAGAAATGATGAGCAAGGAGGGGGAGAAGAGCGAAAAAGAATCACAGAGAGAAAAGACTAAAGAGTTCGTAGAGAGAAAGAAAGAGGCACAGAGAAGAGAGACAAAGAGTGTGAGAAGTAAGAGAGAGAGAGAGAGAGCAAAAGAGACAAAGTAACCAGGAAGAGAGCAAAGAGAAGAGAAGAAAGAAGGGAGAGAGAGACAAATGGGGGGAGAGATAAATACAAGAGAGAGTATGTAGCAAGATTGGTGAGAGAATGGGAGAGAGATGGAGAGGGAACGAGAGAGAGAAAGCATTATAATAATAAGTAAGAATGAGAAAACGAACTAAAGGAGAGTGAGAGACAGAGACACAGGGTGTAACAAAGAGAAAGAGAGAGGAGTGTGTGAGATAGAGGCAGATGAGAAAGAAATGATAGAGAGGCAGATGAGAGAAATTGTTAGCAATATATAATGGGAAAGCAAAAGGGAAAGATAATAACGGAAAGAAAGTGAAGCAAAGAGAGAGAAAGAGAAAGAATAAGATGAGAAGGTGAAATATAGGAGAGGAGAAAGCAAGAGACAGAGTGATAAAGAGAGCGGGTAGAAAGAGAGAGAGCAGAGGGAGAGAGACAAGGGAATGAGATGTAATGAAGAATGAGATAGAACAATGGGGAGAGAAAGAGAGGAGAGAAAGTTAAGGGGAGAGGGAAAGAGTAGAAAGAAAGATAAATCGAGAGGGATATACATTATGAGTGAGAGCCGAGAGGGTCGGAGGGAGGAGAGGGAGAGGTGAATTAAAGGAGAGAGAGAAAGAATATTTTGAGGGAGAGAAAGTGAGAGAGAGAAGGAGAGAAACCGACATAGAGAATGAAGTAAAGTATATTGAGAGGGGGCGAGAGAAAAGGTGAGAGCCAGAGAGGGAGGAGGGGAGAGAGAAGGAAAATGTGATATGGTGGATAAAGTGAAAGAGAAATAAAAGGAGAATATGAGAGATAAAACATATGTTCGAGAGGGAAAATGAGCAAGAGAGAGATTTAGAGACTTAGAAACATAAGAGACAGTAAGGGGAGAGAGTAAGAGAGAGGTTATCAAGGAGGTTGTTACTGTATAGACAAGAGAGAGAAATGACAAGAGAAAGAGAAAGAAGGGAGAGAGAGAGTGAACAGTGAGGGAAGAATAGATATATGTAGAAAGTGAGATAAGAGAGAGGGAGGAGGGGGCAGAGGGAGAGCGTGTTATAGATTGAAAGAGAGAGAGAGAGAGAGAGAGAAAGACGAGATAAGTGGAATGCGAGACAAAAAAGGGAGAGAGAGAGATAAGGGAGAGTGAAAGAAGAGAAAAGGCAAGATAGATAAGAGGGGAGGAAGAGAGGGAGAAAGAGTGGTAGAGTGAGTTTGATCGATGCAAAAATAATAAAAAGAGGGACAAAACAAGAGTAGTTGTGTTATAAAGAAAGGTAGTGGAGAGAAAATAAGAGCATGTAAAGAACTAGATAGCAAAAGAAGTGAGAGAAATAAGAGAGAGCTAGGGAGTTAATGAGATAGAGAGAAAAAGAGAGTGAGAAATTGAGCAAAAAGGGACGATATGGAGAAAGGGAGAGATAAAGGATTAAAAGAGGGATATCAAGAGAAGAGAAGGCAAGAGAGAAAGGTATGGAGAGAGGTGGGTGAGGAAAAGGGGAGAGAGGGAGGGAGAGGATGAGGGGGATGGATTTAAAGGAAAACTAAGAGAGGAAGATAGAGAGTGTGAGAGAAAGAGGGATGGGTGGGAGGAATAAAAAGTGAGAGGGATGACTATTGTGAGTTAAAGTGATTGAAAGAAGAAGGAGCGAGAAAGAGATTAAGAGAGCAAAAAGAAAGAGAAAGAGATGGAGAAAAGGGAGCGATGGATGGAGAGAGATAGATCAATGTAAATAGTGATATGGAGATAGAGGGCAAGGACAAGGAAGGGAGAGAGACTAGAGAATAAGGAATGAGAGAGAGATAGAGAGAACGAGTACATAAGAGAAAGAAAGAGAATGGAGAGAGAGCAATAGAGTAAAGATGGTGAGAAAAAGATGAGAAATAGAGAGAGCAATAAAGTAACATGGTGAGAGAGTGATGACAAGAGGAATGCAAAGAAGGAGAGAAAGAGCGAGAGAGTGTGAGGGCAGAGAGGTGAAATCGAACGAGAGAGCGAAAGAATTAAGGATGGTAAAAGAGAACTGTATAAGAGAAGGGAGGAGGGGGTATATAACTAATAAGCAGAAGAAAGAGTGTGAAAGAATGAGGGAGATATTAAAGAGAGACGAAGAGATAAAGAGGCCGATTAGAGAGAGGTAGAGAGGTCTAGGTGAATGGGGAAGTCGAAACGAGGAGGATGAGAAAGAAGACATGAGGCGAGAGAGAGAGAGATGGTAAGAGAGGAAGAGAGAGAGATATAAAGAGGTGGAGTGAGAGAGCAGAAAGACCAAGACAAAGAGAGAGAGCAAGTTTGGGCAATGAAGAGAAATTGAGAAGAGCTAGAAAAAGCGAGAGAGGGACTGATGGAGAGCATGAGAGAGAGGAAGTGAGGAAGAACGAAATAAAGAGAAATCAAAGGGAGATGGGAGAGGAGCAAGATAAGAGAAAGATTAGAACGAGAGAAGAGAGAGATAGCTGTGATAGAAGGCAAGAGAGAGGGAGGGAGAGAAATGGAAAAAGAGAGTGAGTGATAGAAGAGCGAAGTAAAATTAGAGAGATAAAGAGAGAGAAGGTAGATGGAATGACAAGAGTGCGAGAAAGTTCTCGAAATAAAGAGGAAGTAAGAGAGATAAAGACAGGGAGTGGAGGAACTAGTGTGAGAGACAGAGAGTGAGGGTGAGGCAGACAGAAACAGAGATGAGATGAGAGGCAGAGGAGAGGAGAGAAAGATGCAGTGATCGATTCAAGAGCGAGACAAAGACGAGGAGGAGTGAAATGAGAGAGAAAAGAAAGAGAAAGAACAGAGATAGAGAAGGACAAAATAGAATACATAAGGGAGAGAGGAAGGAAAGGAGAGAGTGATGGAAAGAGGAAAGGAGTGTGTTTGTGTGTGTGTGTGTGTGTGTGTGGGAGAGAAAATAAGTGTGAGATAGACGTAAAGAGTGGGAAAAGTGAGATATAGTAAATGAATGAAAGAAGAATGGGAAAGAGCGAGAGAGAGAGAAGATGAGGAGGATCGAGAGGGAGATGGAGGGCACAAGAGAGAGGGAGAGGGAGATAGAACAAGAGAAAGTAAGAGTGAAAGAGAGAAGGCAAGTGGGCAAGAGAGTTACCGACATGGAGAGATGATATGAAAGGAAGAAAGGGGGAAAGAGAAAGATATAATGATGAAATGAGAAGGAGGGGTACACAGGTAGAGAAAGAAGAGAGAGAGGAGGAAGAAGAAGATAGAAGAAGTATATGTAGACAAGAGGAGTGCAAGAAAGATCTTCAAAGAAAGAGAGAAAAGAGAGAACAATTCGAGAAATGGAGAGACATATAAAGAGGGTGATAAAGATATATAAATGTAAAGAGTTTTGGAAATATAGAAAGTATTAGGAAGAGGATAGACAAGGGTGAGGCAGTAAGGATGGCTTCAAGAGAGGAGAGGTGAGTGAGTGAGAAAAGAGAATGAAGAGACCACGAGAGAGGGCAAGAGTAGAAGAAAGTGAATGAAATACACAACAGAGAGGTAAGAATGGATAGAGTGAGTGAAGGAGGGAAGGAAGGTAAGAGAGAGGGAGAGGAGAATGAGAGAGAGAAAGGGGAGAATAAGAATGAGATAAGGCAGTAGGTAAGTGAGAGAAAGCAATAAAGAGAGAGAAAAGAGCGAGAGTGAGAGTGAGAAAGAGAGAGCTCCATTAGTAAGAGAGAGAGAGAGGGAAAGAGCAAGAGAGGGGGAGGTATGGAGCGAGAAGAAGAGAACAAAAGTGTGAGAGAGAGAAGCGAGCGAAGAGAAAGATAAGTTAGAGAAGATAGAGAGGGAAAATAGAGTAAGAAAGTGAGAGTGAGACGAGAGAGGGAGTGAGAGGGAGATATGCATTTAAAGATTGAGTGAGACATATAGAGAGAGCAAAAGAGAAGTTGAGAGAGAAAGAGAAAAGGGCGTAGAGATAAAGTGAGAAGGGTGTGAGAAAGCTACTGAAATAAAGAGAGAAGAAAGAGAGAAATGAAGAGGTTAAAGTGCAAAAGAGATCTGAGAGATCAAACAATGTAGTGGCAAATAATAAGGGAAACGAGAGGACTGGAGAGGAGAGGAGAAAGAGAGGGAGGCATTGATTCAACAGACTAGAAGAGAGGAGTGAGTGAGAAGAGAAAAAAAAAAGACAGAGTGATAGAGAGAGATAATTCACATGAGAGAGCGATAGGAAAGGTGAGAGTGAGAGGAGGAAGAAAGAGCAAAATGAAATGAGCGAGGGAGGGAGAGTGAGAGAGAAGAGAGAACGAGAGTGAGAGGGAGGTGGAGAGAATGAGAGAAAAATAAAAAGGGTGAGAGAGAAAGAGAAGAGACCCAGAGAGGGAGGGATGAGGGTACGAGAGGAGGAGGATAAAGAATGAGAGAAAGAAAGGTGAGAGAGAGTAGAAGAAGAAGTGGATCAAGAGAAATATGAGAGAGAAGATAAAAAGAGAGAGAGGGTTCTTGAATAAGAGAGAGAGATGGTATGAATGGAAGAGATGGTGAGAGAGAGTGAGAGAGATAGATATCGTCGGGAAAGAGAGAAGTGTCAGATGAGAAAGATGAGATAAGAGGGAAGAGCAAGAGAGCAAGAGAGTTGCTTGTTAGAGGTGAGAGAAGGTCTCTCTCCTTCTTATCTTACTTCAACTCTCACTCTCTCTCCACCACGCACACACACTCTTTCTCCCTCATTCTTCTTTCTCTCTATCTTTATATCTCTTCAAGCTTTATCTCTCATCCCTTTCTCCATCTCTTTTTGCCTCATTCTTTCTCTCTCACTCTCACTCGCTCCCTTCTTTATTCCGCTCTTTCTACCTCTTTCATCTACCTCTTTCTTTCTTGCACTCTCTCTAACTCTTTCCCTCTTCCTCTCACTCTCTCACCCTTCTCTCGTCTCCCACTCTCCCTTCTCATGTCTTCGTATTTTTTGTCTCTAGTGCTATTCTCTTTCCACTCACCTTTTCTCTTTATCTCTTCCCCACCCTTCCACCTCCTTCTCTCTCCCACCTCTTTTTTTCTCGCCGTCTCCCCCTCTTTATCTCTCCCTCGATCTTTCTTTCTCTCTATCCCCTTTTCTCTCTCTCACTCTCCCTCTTTGTCCTTCTCCCCGTCTTCACACTCCCGCATCCCTTAATATCCCCACCTCTCTCTACCCCCCCACTTCTTCTCTTACACCTTCTTCACTTTTTATCTCAAATTTTCTCTAACTCCCCCTTAGTTCATACTTTCTCTCTCCTTCCCTCTACCTTTCTCCTCTCGTTCTTTCCCACTCCCTCTAACTCTCACCCTTTCTCTCCTCTCTCTCCCACTCTCTCTCTACCACCATCTCACTCTCATTCTCCCTCCCTTCCTTTCTCTAGCACTCTATCTCCCCCTTTCTTAACCTCCCTCTCTCCTTCCCTTGCACTCTCTCTCATGTATTCTCTCTCTTTTTCCCTCACCCTCACTCTCTCTTTCTCTTCTCTCGCATCTCACTATCTCTCCCTCCCTCTCCTCTCCTCTCCTCTTCTCACTTTATCTATCTCACTTCTATCACTCTTTTAGTCTCTCTACCTTATCATCTCTCCCACCCTTCCTCTTCTCATTTTCCTTCTGCCTTTTCTTAGACTCATATTTCTCTCCTACCTATTCTCTCTCACACATTCTCCTTATTTGTTTCTCTACTTATCTATTTCTCTCTATTTATCTCACACTCTCATCGATCTCACTTCCTCTCATTGTCGCTTCCTTTTGCTCACTTTCCATCCCTCACATCCTTTAACTATTTTGCTTCTCACTCCCTTTCCCTTTGTCCTCTTACAATAACACTCTTACAATAAAACTCTTACTCTCTCTCCACTTGTCATTTCTTTTTGCATCTTTTTTACTTTTCTCGCCATTATTTTTCCTCTCTTCCCTCTTTCTTCTCCCGTCTCTCTCACTTTTCCTACTATCACTCACTCTATCTTTCAATCTCTCCATCTATTTCTTCCTCTTTCTCCCATTAATACTCGCTCTCAATCTCTTTTAATCATTCTCTCCGTTTCCTCCTCATGGTGCTCTTTTATTTCACTTCTCACTATTTCTCTATCGCTCTCTCACTAATCTCTACCTCCATCTCATTATCCCTCTCACTCTCTCTCCCTTTTTTTGCTCCATTCCTCCTTCCTCACGCTCTCCTTCCTAACCTATCTCTATTATATATTCTTCACTCTCTCTCGCTTTCTCTAACTCTTGCCTTTCTCGCTCTTATAATTACTATACCTTCCTCCCTATCCATCTCATATACCTACCCCTTTCGTCACACGTTCTCTCTATCTATCACTCTCTCAAACACTAAGATTTTAGACATTTTCATATCTCTCTCGTCCCACTTCTCACCCATATTTCAAGCTCGTTCTCTCACTCCTCTCTTTACCTCTTTCTCACTTACATGTTACTTTCTCTTCCATCCTTTTCTCACTCTCTCTCCCTCTCTCTCTCTCTCTCATTCTCCCATACTTTCTCATCTTTCTCTCTCACCCAACAACTCTTTTCCTTCCTCTCTTCTTTCTCTTCATAATTCTCTGTTGCCCTCTCTCTCCCGCTCTCATCGTCACCACTGTTGTTTCGTTCTCCCTCCCTCCTCACTCGTGCTTCCTTCTCTCGCTCTCTCTCTCACACACACACATGGATCCTTTGATCTCTTCTCCGCCTCTTATTCACCCTTGCCTCTCTTCACCATAATCTTTCTCACACTCTCTTAACCTCCTTCCCTCATTCCCTTACGTTTACTCTTTCATCCGCCTTAATCTTCTCTCGCCTACACTCTCTACTCATCGCTTCATTTTTCTCTCTTCTTTTCAAGCCCTTTCTCATACTCTTCTCTCTCCTTCCGTCACTTCTTCTCTCTACTTCTATTTCGCTCTCTTTATCTCTCTCAATATCTCTTTCAATCCCAATATCCATCTCGCCCCCGTTTTCTCCCCTCCCACCATCTCTTCCTTTTACTATCTCTTTCTATCCTATCAAACAACTCTCTTCCTAACTTTATCTTCTCTATATCTCATCATTCTCTTCCCTCGCTTCTTCTTCTTCTCTATCTCATGCTTTCTTTCTTCATTCTCTCTCCCTCTTTCCTCTCATGCCCTCCATCACTCCCTCTCTCACGGATCTCTTTCTCTTTCTTTCTCTCTCCTTCTCTATCTCACTCTTTTATTTCTCTCATTCTCTCCCCACCACCCTCTCACTCGTACCATCCTCTCGCCCTCTCCCTCCCTTACTCATTTAATTTGTCCTTTCTTTCCTTTCTCTACTCACCTTTTCACCACTCTCTCATATGTATTATCTCTTTTCTTACACTTGCCCTCTCACTCACTCTCTTTCTCTCTCTCATCTCACTCACTATTCATCTGCCTTTCACACTCCCCCGAATCAATTCCTCCCTCTCTTCTCTCCCTCTCCTCTCGCTCAATTCTCTTATTATTTGCCTCGCTCTTTATTTCAATCTCTCGTCTCTCTTACACACTTTCATTCCGTCTCTTCGTCTCTCTCTCTTCTCTCTCATATTCTTATCTCTTTTCACACCTTTCTCACTTTATCTCTATGCCCTTTCTCTCTACTTTCCTCGCTTCCTCTTCTATATCTCTCAATCAATCATTCCATGCTTATCTCCCTCTCCCACCCTATCTCTCCCTCACTCACTCTCACTCTCTCTTCTTCTCTTTAATCATCTTTCTTTTCTCTCGATTTCTCTCTCTCACACTCTTTCATTCTCTCTCTCCCTCATATACCTCTCTCTGCCTTCCGTCTCTCTCTCGTTTCCGTGGTGCCTTTCCTCTTTCCCTTACCGCTCTCACTCTTTTGTCTCTCTTTCTTAATCTTTCTCACTCACTTCTCTACTCTCATTCTCTCTCCTCCATTCTCACTCTCCCCATCTCTTTCTTACACTCCTTCCCTCGCTTCACTCACTCTATCCATTTCTACATCTCTCACTTTCTACTTCGTCCTCACTCTATCTATCTTTCGTACTCTCGTCACGCTTTCTATCTGCATCCTCATCTCTATTTCTCTTAGTTCTTCTTTCTTTCAAGCTCTTTCTCACACTCTTCTCACTCCCTCTACCCCTTTCTCACTCTTTCTCACTACTTATCTTTTACTATTCTTATATCTCTCACTCGGTCTTTTCATCCCTCTCTCTCTCTCTCCTCTCCCCGTCGTCTCTTCTCTCTCATCTTTCTTTAGCTTTCTCTTTCTCTCTCTCATGCCCTCCACATGTCACATTTCACTCTTCTCAGCCTCAACTACTTCTTTTTTCTGCTTCCTCTCTCCACCTTTATCAATTCCTCTCTTCCTCTTACCAAAGACTTCCCCGACTTACTCGCTCTTGTTTCTGCTTCCTTCATTTCTCACTTTCTATCCACTCCAAATTACTCTCTATCAAACTCACATCTCCTGGGCCTTCTTTTCATTATCTCACTCATCCTTTCATGCTCTTCGCACTATTCGTTCTCCCTTTAACTTTTCGCTTCTTTCTACTTCTCTTCACTATCTCTAGAATATCGACACTCTCTTTCCTTTCTCCCTCTCGTTCTCACATTCACCCTCACATCGTCTCTCTCTCTCTCTTTCGTATCTCTTTCTTTGCCATCACTCTCTCTCACCATGCTACTTATCGTTTCCTTCCTCTCTTTCTCATCTTTCTCGTCCACTATGCTACTTTCGCTCTCTCTCTCTTTCTCATCTTTCTTTCTCTTATTCATTCTCTTTCCTCGTTCTCTCATTCTCTTTCCATTTCTCTTCTATTTCTCTTTCTCTCCCTCTCATTATCTACCACTTTGTTGTTTTATCTCTCTCCATCTCTATAACTCACCTTTATATCTCTTCACTCTTTCCTCCACTCTCTGTCTCTTCCTCGCTCACTAAGATTGCCATTCTTAACTCTCAATTATATCCATCGCTCATTGTCCATCCCTCCCTCTAACTCTTTTTCTCTCTTCTTCCTTCTCTCTTTTCCACCCTCTTTCACTTTCTCTCACACTCTCTACATATTTATCTTTCTCACAAACAGTCTCACACTCTCCACTTATATCTCTTATCTATCTCACTTTCACACAAAGTATCACACTCTCAACTTATCTATCTCTTTCTCACACACCTTTCAATCCCTCTACCCCTTTCTCAGTCTTCTCTCTACTTCTCTTTCGCTCTTCTTATATCTCTCACTCACTCTTCCATTTCTCTCTCTCTTGCTTCCTCCCTTGCTATCTCTCCCATTCTCTCTCACCTTGCAGCCCTCTCTCTTCTCTCTTTCTCATCTTTCTCTTATCTTGCTCCTTCTCTCTATCTCTCACACACTTTTTCTTTATCTCGTTCTTTCTTCCTCCCACTCTAATGTCCTCTATATGTCCCTCTCTCACTCTCTCTAGCTCTTCTCACTCTCCCGCTCTCTCAGTCTCTCTTTCTCCCCATCTTTATCTTGACGTCTCTTTATCTCTCTATATCTCTCCCTCGCTCTCCCTCTCACTTACTCCCTCCTCTTTCTCTCCCCTGCTCTCCATCTTTCTCTCTCCCTCACACTGTCTCTATTTCATCATTCCCTCTCTCCCTCTTTACCTATTTTACTCTCTTATCTTATTATGTCCCCTCCCTTTCTCACACATGCACTATCTCTCACACACTCTCTCACACTCTTTTTTCTTTTTTTTGCTCTCTCTACCTCTTTTCTATCTTTTATTATCACTCTCTCCTTATCCCTCTTTCTCTTTATAGCCTTTTCTTGTTATTTTCTCTTTCTTTCTCACTCTTTTTCTCATTGTCTCTCCTCCCTTTCTCTCTCTTCGGTACTTTCCTTATCCTTCACTTTCTCTTAGTTTTCTCTTCACATTTCTCATTTTATCTACCTCAATCACTCTTATATGTCTCTGTCTTATAGCTTCATTCTCTCTCTCTCTCTCTCTCTTTCTTTTAAGATCTTCCTCATACTCTTCTCTCTCCATCTACCACTTGTTATCTACTTTTATTTTACTCTCTTTATATCTCTCAATCTCTCTTTCCATCCCAATCTATCTTGCTCTCGCTTTCTCTCTCCCACCCTCTCTTCCTCTCTTACTGTCTCTCTCTATCACATCAAACAACTTTCTTGCTCTCTTTATCTTCTCTCTATCTCATCATTCTCTTCCCTCACTTCTTTTTTTCTCTCGCTCTCTCCCTCTCGTGCCCTCCAACACTCCCTCACTCTTGGTTCTCTTCTCTTTCTCTCTCTTTCACTTTTTTATTTCTCTCATTCTCATCTCCCCTCTCCCTCCCTCACTCATTTCATTTGCCCTTTCTTCCTCTTTCTCTCAATCTCATCTTTCCTACCACTCTCTCATATGAATTATCTCTCTCTCACTCTTGCCCTCTTTTCTCACTCATCTCACTCACTGTCCATCTCTCTCATGCTCTCTTGAATCAATTGCTCCCTCTCTTTCTCTCTCATCTCCTCTCGTCTCAATTCTCTTATTATTTACCTCACTCATTCTTTCAATCTCTCGGTCGCTCACACACACTTCTATCTGTCTCTTTGTCTCTCTATTCTCTCTTTTTTTAATATCTTTCTCACGCCCTTCACTCTTTATCTCTAAGCACTTCTCTCTCTACTTCACTTTTGCTCTCTCTATATCTCACTCCATATTTCCATGCTTATCTCCCACTCTCCCACAATCTCTCTCCCTCACTCACGCTGACTTACTATGTTGCCTTCTATATTGCTCTCTTTCTTCTCTCTAACTTATCTTTCTCTTCTCTCGCTTCTCTCTCTATCACTCTTTCTTTCCATTCTTCTCTCCCATACCTCCCGCTCTCATAAAGTGAGGGAAAGATATAGAGATAAGGGCTTCATGTGAGAGAGTTTGAGAGGATGCTAAAGAAATAGAGGGAGAGGCTGAAAGAAAGTGCAAGTAAGAGACATGGAGGAAAATAGAGTAGGACAGAGAGAGAGAGAGAGAGAGAGAGCAAGAATGAAACTGAGAGAGAATGAGAGGGAGATATAATATGTGCGAGAGAGAGAGGGAGGGATGGGGAGGGAGGGAAGGTATAAGTGAGATGGAGAGAGAGAGAGAGAGAGAGAGAGAGAGAGAGAGAGAAAGTGAAAGATCTAGGAAGGGCAATAGAGAGCGACAAAGAGCGAGAGGGAAAGAGAGACATAGAGAGATGGTGAGGAGATAGATAGAGAATGTGTGCAATTGTGTGAAAGTGAGGAGATAAATTGAAAGTAAGAGAGGGAAGCAAGGGAGAGAAAAAATAAGAAAAGGAGAGAAAGAAAGAGATAAGAGAGTGGAAAGAGTAAGTGAAAGAGAAAGTTTGAGAGAGATAGGAGGGAGACAGAGGGACAAAAGAGAAAGAGTGTGATACAAAAATAAAAGAGATAAATGAGATATAGAGAGTGCATGTGAGATAAAAGATAAATGAGAGAGAGGAGAGTGAGAAGAGAGGGAGAGTGAGAGAGGAACATATTGATAGATATAGTGAGGAGACAAGTGAAAGAGACAGAGGGAGGGAAAGAGGAAGGAGGAGAGAGGGAAAGACATAAAGACTGAATGAGAAGGGAGATCGAGAGAGGTGGGAGGCAAGAAAGGAGAGTTGGAGCCATCAGAGAGGGAGAGAGGCATAGAGAGAAAAAAAATGAGAGAGGGTTAAGAGGGAGCAAGAGAAGAGAGATGAGAGAGAGAGAGTAGAATGAGTGAGATATGCAATAGAGTGATTAGGGTGTACGAGAAGAAAGAGAGAGAGAGAATGATGGAGAGAAAGAGAGTGTGAACAGAGAGATAAAGAGAACAATCGATAAAGAGTAGGTGAGAGAGATGGAGAGAGTTTGATAAAAAAGAGAGCATAGAGTGGGAGGGAGAGAGCGATAATGAGAGTGTAACAGAAAGCAAGAGAGGAAGAGAGAAAGAGAAAGATAAAGATAAGGATAGAAAGTGGAAGAGAGATATGGAGATAAGTGATGGAGAGAAGAGAGAGGCTGAGACATAAAAGAGAGTATTAGTGATAGAAAAAGAGTGTGTGAGAGAGGGAGGGTGGGAGTGAGAGCAAGAGAGAGAAGAAAGCAAGAGGGAAGATTGATGGGGATATAACAAGTGAAAGAGTGAGAGATTGAGAAAGCAAGCGAAGAGAGAGAGAGAGGGATGGAGGTAGATAGAAAAAAAAGGAAGAGATGTAGAGAGTGGGAGGTAGGAAGAGTGTGGGAAAGGGAGATAAAGAAGAGTGAGATAGGAAGAGAGAGAAAGTAAAAAAAGTGAAGTAGACAGATGCTAGTGATTGTACGCAGAAGTAAGATGCAAAGAGAAGGGAGAATGGGAGAGACATAAAGAGAAAAAGAAATGATAGATAAAGAAAGAAACAACTAGAAAGAGAGAATGAGATCGAGGTGTGAGGGAGAGAGAGGAAGAAAGAGAGAGTAAGAGCTAGAGATAGGAGAGCAGGAGAGAGGGAGAGAAAGAAAGTGAGAGGAGATCGTGAGTGAGAAAGTACGGGAACAACAAGAGAGAGTGTGTAAGAGAAAGTGAGAGAAATAGAGCAAGCAAATAAAGAGTGAGTGAGAGGGAGGGAGAGGGACGGAAAGGTGAAAGAGAGATAAAGTGAGTATGAGAGAGAGAAAGAGACAGATAAAGAGAGAAGTGGAAAGATGGAGTGACATAAGCATGGAGAGAGCCTTAGGGAAAGGAGAGACATAAGCATGGAAAGATGGAGTGAGAGATAAAGAAAGAGCAAAAGAGAAGTTGAGAGAGAATAAGAGAGAAGGGCATAGTGATAAAGAGAGAAGAGTGAGAGAGAGTTAAAAGTTGAGAGTGAGGTGAGGCAGGGAGGGATGGATTGAAGAGAGAAGGAGAGATAGGGGGAGTGAGTGGGAAAAGAGAATGAAGAGAGAGCACGAGAGAGGGCAAGAGTACAAGAAAGTGAGAGAAATAGAAAGGTGTGAGAGGTAGGAATGGATAGAGTGAGTGAAGATGGGTAAGATAGAGAAGGGGATAGTGAGAATGAGAGGGAGAGAAAGGGGAGAATGAGAGTGAGATAGAGGTAGAGAGAAGTGAGGGAGAAAGCAAGAAAGAGAGAGAAAGAAGTGAGAGAGTGTGAAAGAGAAGAGCTCCATGGGCAAGAGAGAGAGAGAGGAGGGCAAGAGTGAGGGAGGTATGAAGAGAGAAGAAGAGAATTAAAGAGTGAGAAAGAGAAGAAAAAGATACGTTAGAGAGATGAGAGAGGAAAATAGAGAAAGCAATAGAGTAAAATAGACCGAGAGAGAGTGAGGGGGAGAGAGGGAGGGAGAGACGGGGATAAGCACAGAAAGATGGAGCGTGTAATATAGAGAGAGCAAAAGAGAAGTTGAGAAAGAAAGAGAGAAGGACATAGAGATAATGAGAGAAAGCTGTGAGAAAGAAATTGAAATAAAGAGAGAGAAGAGAGAGAGATGAAGAGAGATAGTTGCAAGGTGAGAGAAAGAGAGGGCAAGGGAGGAAGCAAGATAGAGGGAAAGAGAGGGATGGAAAGAGTGAGTGAGAGATATAGGAAATGTGAAAGAGAAGCATAGTGAGAAAGAGAGAGAAAGGAGTTGAGGGAGTGAGAAGAGTGTTAGAAAGAGCTTCGAGGAAAGAGGAATGAGGAAGCAGATTGAGAGAGCGAGAGATAGAAAGAGTGAGAATGAGGTAGATAGAAAGAGAGAGGAGAGGAGAGGAGAGAAAGAGATAGGGAGTGATTCAAGAACGGAGGAGAAAGATGGGGGTGATTGAAATGAGAGAGCAAAGAAAGAGAAAGAACAGAGTGAGAGAAAGAGAAAGAATACATAAGGGTGAGAGATATGAAAGGAGAGAGTGAAGGAAGGAGGAAGGAAGGGCAGGAGAGAGAGTGTGTGTGTGTGAGAGGGAGGGAGGATAAGTGTGAGATGGACATAGAGAGTAGGAAAAAGTGAGAGAAAGTGAAGGGGGGAAGAATTGAGAGAGAGAAAGAGAAGTGGGAGAGAGTGGAGGGCACGAGAGAGTGATGGAAAGAGGAAGAGTGATAGAAAGTTTGAGAAAGGGATAGAGAAGTGAAATAGAGAAAGAGAAGCGGAAATAGAGAGTGAGAAAACATAGAAAGAGGGAAATAAGAGAGTAAAAATATGTGGGGGAGATTAAGAGAGTAAGAGAGGAAGCGAGAGAGAAAGAGATAGTAAAGATAAAGGAACAAATGGAGAAAAGTAGAGTTTTATATATATACAAGAGAGAGGGAAAGAGGAGGGGAAGAGAGGAAAGGGGAAAGGGAGAGGGAGAAAGGGAGAGGGAGAAAGACAATGAGTGATTGTAGAGAGGGAGAGGGAGAGAGCGAAAGAAGGAGAAGGATGTGGATATAGAAAGAGATAGAGACAAAAAAAGAGGGATAGGTAGAGAGGAAGAAGACACAAGAGAGAACGTGAGAGAGAGAGATGGAGTTAGAGGAGTGGAGGGAAAGAGAGGAAGAATAGAGAAAAAGAGTGAGATATAAAAAACAGAGTGAGGATGAGAGAGGTTGAGTGAGGCAGGGAGGAATGGATTCAAGAGAGGAGAGAGTGGGAGTGAGTGAGAAGAGAGAATGAAGAGAGAGCACAAGAGAGGGAAAGAGTAGAAGAAAGTGAGAGAAATACGAAAGTGAGAGATGTAAGAATGGATAAAGTGAGTGAAAGAGGGAAGGAGGGTAACAGAGAGGGGGGAGAGTGAGAATGAAAGAGATAAAGGGGACATAGAGAGTGAGATAGAGGTAAAGAGACGTAAGTAAGAGAAAGCAAGAAATAGAGAGAAAAGAGTGAGAGAGAGTGAGAAAGTGAATAATTCCATGACCCAGAACGAGGGATGGAGGGAAGGAGAGAGGGAGGTATCGAGAGAGAAGAAGAGAAATAAAGAGTGAGAGAAAGAGAGAAGCTAGAGAAGAGAAAGATAAGTTAGAGAGAAGGGAGAGAAAGCAAATAAAGATAGCAATAGAGTAAGACAGAGGGAGATAAGTAGGGCAAGATTGAGTGAGAGATTTACAAGAGCGAGTGAGGCATATAGGAAATGTGAAAATGAAGTAGAAAGAGAAATCAAAATAGAGGAAAAGAGGGAGAAGAGAGCAAGGGAGAGAGGTGAGAGAGATATATAAATAGAAAAAGATTGAGAAAGATAGAAAGAGTGAGATGATGAGAGACATAGTGAGGCAAGGAGGGATGGATTCAAAAGGGAAGGAGAGATAGGGGGAGTGATTGAGAAGAGATAATAGAGAGAGAGCATCAGAGAGGGCATGAGTAGAAGAAAGTGAGAGAAATACATAGTTCAGAGAGGTAGGAAAGGATAGAGTGAGTGAAGGAGGGAAGGAGGGTAAGAAAGAGCGGGGAAGAGTGAGCATGAGTGAGATAAAGTGAGAGAATGAGAGTGAGATATAGGTAGAGAGAAGTGAATGAGAGTGCAAGAATGAGAGAGAATAGAGTGAGAGAGAGTGAGAAAGAGAAGAGCTTAATGTGAGAGAGAGAGAGAGAGATGGAGGGCAAGAGGGAGGGAGGTATGGAGAGAGAAGAAGAGAAATGAAGAGTGAGAGAGAGAAGTGAGAAGAGAACGATAAGTTGGATAGAAGAGACAGAGGGCAAATAGGGAAAGCAACAGAGTAAGACAAATTAAGAGAGTGTAAGGAAGAGAGAGCGAGGGAGATAAGCATGGAAAGATGGAGTGAGAGATATAGAGAGAGCAAAAGAGAAGTAGAGAGAGAATAACGTATTGATAATTAGAGATGGGCATGAAAAAGAGATTGAAATAAGGAGATATAAGAGAGAGATGAAGAGAGAGAGTTGCAAGGTGAGAGAGAGCAAGGGAGGAAGCAAGAGAGGATAGAGAGGGCTGGAAAGAGTGAGCGAGAGATATAGAAAATGCGAAGATGAAGTAGAAATAGAAAGAGGCATAAAGGGTTAGAGGGTGTGAGAAAAATCTTGAAAGATAGAGGAAGTGAGAACGATAGAGATGAGAAGGTAGCTAGAAACTGTGTGTGAGGGAGTGAGAGATAGAAAGAGTAAGGGTTAGGTAGGTAGAAAGATAGATGAGATGAGAGGAAAAGAGACGAGAGGATAGAAAGAGGTAGGGAGTGATTTAAGAGAAGAGGAGAAAGATGGGGAGTGAGGAAATGAAAGAGAAAAGAAATAAAAAGGATATAGTGAGAGAAAGAGGAGAATACATAAGGGAGAAGTAGGAAAGGAGAGAGTAGAGAAGGAGAAAGGGAGGGCAATAGAGAGTGTGTGTGTGTGAGAGAGGGATAATAGACATAGAGAGTGGGAAAAAGTCAGAGAGAGTAAGTGAAAGAGGGAATAATGGGAGAGAGTGAGAGAGAGAGAAAGAGAAGGGCTCCATACTGAGAGAGAGATGAAGAACACAAGAGAGTGATGGAGGGAGAGACAACAAGAGAAAGAAAGTGTGATAGAGAGAGCAGAAAGAGAGAAGATAGAGAGGGCAATAGTATTGTAGGGAGGGAGAGAGAGATGGTAAGGGAGGAAGATAGAGGGAGAGAGAGATATATTGATGAAAAGATATAGTGAGAGATATAGAGAGAACAAAATATAGGTAGATAGAAGAGGCACATGTAGAGAGAGGAGTGTGAGAAAGATCATGAAAGAATGAAGAAAGAGCAAGAGAGAGATGAGTAGACATATAGAGATTTTGAGAGTGATAGAAATATAGAGAAGTGAAGAGACAGAGTGAGGCAGGAAGAGGTTGATTCAAGAGAAAAGGAGAAAGAGGGGGAGTGAGTGTGAAGATAGAATGAAGAGAGAGAAAGAGAGGGCAAGAGTAGAAGAAAATAAGAGAAATATATAAGTGAGAGAGGTAGGAATGGATAGAGTGAGTGATGGAGGGAAAGAGGGTAAGAGAGAGGGGGAGAGTGAGAATCAGAAAGAGGGAAAGAGGGCTAGAGAGAGGGCGAGATAGAGAGAGTGAGAGAGAGGAAGGGAGGGAGAATGATAGTGAGATGGAGGTACAGAGAGGAAGAGAGTGAGAAAAAAAATGTGTGAGAGAGAAAGGATAATTCTCCACGAGAGAGAGAGAGAGAAAGAGAGAGGGGTTGGAGAGCATAACAGTGGACCCAGTGAGAAAAAGTGGAAAAAGAATGAGAGAGAGATGAGAAAGAGAGAATGGAGAGAGCAAGAGAGTTGCAGGGTGAGATAGTGCTGGCAGAAGAGGAAGAGAGCGAGAAAGAGAGTATGTGTGAGAGATAGAGATTGGGATGGAACGAGATAATGATAGATATAGAGAGAGCAAAAGAGAGATAGACAAAATAGGAGGTTGGGGAGAGCGAAGAGTTTGAGAAAGAGCTTGAAAGAAAGAGAGATGATGAGATAGATAAAGAGTGAGAGATAGATATAGATAGAGAGAGGGTGATCATAAGAGAGAAGAAAGGAGATGAGAGTGGCTGAGGGGATGTATTTAGGAGAGGAGAGAGCAAGATAGAGTAAAGAGTGAGAAATAGAGAGTTAGGAAGGGAGAAAGTGAGGAAAGGATGGAGGGCAAGAGAGAGGAGGGAAAAGAGAGAGAGGGAGGGAGAGTGAGAGTGAAATGAAGGCAGAGGGAGGTAGAGAGTGAGAGATTGAGCAAGAGAGAAGATTGAGAGAGAAAAAAGAGAAGAGCTCTACGCATGTGGGAGATATGGAGGGCAGAAGCGAGGGAGGGAGGCCGAAAATAAGAGAAAAAGTTTGATAGAGAGGAGTGAGTGATGAGAAAAATGAGAAAGAGATCAGATTTTTAGTTGAGAGAGTTGTAGCAAGAGAGGAAGAGAGAGAGAGAGAGAGAGAGAGAGAGAGAGAGAGAGAGACAGAGAGATAGGAAAGGAGGGAGAGTGAGGGGGAGTGGATGCAAAAGAGTAAGAAGAGAAAAATAGAAGAGAGGAGAAAAGATTTAGAGAAAGTGAATACATAAAAAAGAAAGAGCATGAAAGGATGAGTGAGATAATAGAGAAAGAGATGTAGAGTTTTATAGAGATAAATAGAGAGGTTTAGGTGGATAGAAAGGGAGAAATGAGGAGAGAGAAAGCAAGAGCAGTAGAGAGAGATGGTAAGAGAGGAAGAAAGGGAGATTTAAAAAGGTGGAGGGAGAGAGTAGATAGAATAAGTAAAAGAGAGAGAGAGAACAAGTTTAGGCTATGAAGAGAATTTGAGAAAAGCTAAAGAGAGTGAGAGAGAGACATATGGAGGCATGAAAGTGGGAAGGAGAAAGAAGGTGATAAAGATGAAGGAACAAGATAAGAGAAAGATAGGGAGAAGGAACAAGAAAAGAGAAAGATGAGAAATGAGAAGTGAGAGAGTTGCAAAGTGAGAGAGAGAGAGAGAGAGAGAGAGAGAGAGAGAGAGAGAGAGAGAGGTAGCAAGGGAGGAAGAAAGAGTGAGGGATGGAAAGAATGAGTAAGAGATATAAGAAGTGCTAAAAAGAAGTAGAGAGAAAGAGAGAGAAAGGGGAGAGATGGAGCTAAAAGGGATGGAGGGAGGGTGGGGTGGTAGAGGCGGAGAACTAAAGGAGGGAGTGAAAATGAGAGATAAATTGAGGGAGTGAAAATGAGAGAGAGAGTGAATGAGAGAAATTGAGAGAGACTAAGATGAGTGCGAGAGATAAAGAGTATTAATGAGGAAGTGAGAGAGAGAGGAAGAGAAATAAAGAGCAAGAGAGGGGGAGAGCGAGGAAGAGGAAAAGGGTGAGAGTGGAAGAGGGTGAAGATGAGAGAGAGGCGGAGAGAAGAGTGAGAGAAAAGAGAGGGAGCGAAACAAATTGAGACTGGGAGAGTAATAAAATGAGAGAGTGCAAATAAAAAGAGTGGGAGAGGGAGATAGAGTGGTAGAAAGAGCGACATAGAGATAATGCGAGAAAGAGTGAGCGAGATAACAGAGCAATTGAGTTATTATGGAGAGATTCAGTGGGAGTGAGTATGCGAGAGAGAGGAAAACGAGAGAGAGGAGAGTTATATACAGAGAAAACGGAGAGAGAGTGAGATAATGTGAGAGGAATGGAGCGTGAGTTATAAACATAGTGAATGAGAGAGAGAGGGAGTTAGAGATATAAGAAGAGGAAGAAAGAGTAGGGAGTGATTAAAAGAGAGATTTAGAGGACTAGAGTGGGAGACAGAGTGAAGGGTAGAAGATAGGGAGTAGATAGAGATAAAAAAGATAGAGAAGGAAAAGTGAGCCATAAATAGAGATCGAGAGTGTTGGGGTGGAAACGAAAGAGAGAGAAGCGGGAGAGTAGGGAGACACGGAGAAAGGGGAATAGAAAGAAGAGCATGAGAGAGATGGAATAAAGAGTACGAGCACTAGAGAGAGTGAGAGAGAGGGAGGAGAAAATTAGTGAAGGGAGATAATGTACAGAAAGAGAGAGAATGGTGAGACAGGAGGGAGCTAGAGAAGGTTGAGGAGAGAGTAAAAATTAGAAGGGCTCTTTCTTCTCACTTACTCCCATTCTCTCTCATTCTCTCTTGAATCCATCCCTCTCTACCTGACTCTATCTCTTTCACCCACTCTATATGTCTCTTCTTCTCTCTCTCTCACTCTCTCTTCTTTCTCTTTCTTTGAAGGTCTATCAACTTCTATTTTGCTCTCTTTATATCTCTCACTCTATTCTTTCAACAATATTTCTCTCTTTCCACCCTCTTTTCCTCTCTTATCATCTCTCTCTACCTCTTTCTCTCTGTCTTCCCATATTCTTCTCTCTCTCATTCACTCTTTCTTTCTCTTGTCCTCTCTTCCACCCTCACTCTCTCATGCCCTCCATCTCTCTCAGTCATAGAGCTCTTCTCCTTCTCTCTCTAACTATTTTCCATTCTTCTCTCTTTCACTTACTCTGTCTCACTTTTTCTCACACTCTATGCCTATCTCAAACATATTTTCCCTCTCTCTCTCACACACACACGCTCCTTTCCTAAATCTCTCCCTTACGTATTTTCTCTCGTTCTCTTACTGCCTACCACTTTCTCTCCTCTCACACACAATCTCACACTCTCTACATATCTATGTTTCTCACACACAGTCTCACACTCTCTACTTATCTATCACTTTCTCACACACCTTTCATTCCCTCTATCTACTTCTATCTACTTCTCTTTCTCTCTTCTTATATCTCTCACTCAATCTTTCCATCTCTCTCTTGCTTCCTCCCTTGCTATCTCTCCCTTTCTCTCACCTTGTAGCCCTCTCTTCTCTCTTTCCCATCTTTCTCTTATCTTGCTCCTTCTCTCTATCTCACACACTTTTTCTTTATCTCGTTCTTTCTCCCTCCCTCTCTCAAGTCCTCCATATGTCCCTCTCTCACCCTCTCTAGCCCTTCTCACTCTCCCGCTCTCTCACTCTCTCTTTCTCCCCATCTCTATCTTGATGTCTCTCAATCTCTCTAAATCTCTCCCTCGCTCTCCCTCTCCCTTACTCCCTCATCTTTCTCTCTCCCTCTCTCTATCTCTATTTCATCATTGCCTCTCTCCCTCTTTACCTATTTTACTTTCTCTTATCTTATTTTGTCCCCTCCCTTTCTCACACATGCACTATCTTTCACACACTCTCTTACACGCTCCTTTTTCTCTGTCGTTTGCTCTCTCTACCTCTTTCTTATCTTTTATTATCACTCTCTCTTTATCGCTCTTTCTCTTTATATCTCTTTCTTGTTATTTTCTCTTTGTATCTCACTCTTTTTGTCATTGTCTCCCCTCTGTTTCTCCCTCTCTCTTCGGGGCTTTCCTTATCCTTCACTTTCTCCTAGTTTTCTCCTCACATTTTTCTGTTTATCTGCCTCAATCTCTCTTTTCTATCTCTATCTCACACTCTCTACTTATCGCTTCATCTTTCTCTCTCATTCTTTCAAGCTCTTTCTCATACTCTTCTCTCTCCTACCACTTGTTATCTACTTCTATTTTACCCTCTTTATATCTCTCAATCTCTCTTTCCATCCCAATATATATCTCGCTCTCGCTTTCTCTCTCCCACTCTCTTCCCCTCTTACTCTGTTTCTCTCTCTCTATCGCATCAAAGAACTCTCTTGCTCTCTTTATCTTCTCTCTATCTCATCATTCTCTTCCCTCACTTCTTCTTCTTCTCTCTCGTTCTCTCCCTCTCGGGCCCTCCATCACTCCCTCTCTCTTGAATCTCTTCTCTTTCTCTCTTTCACTCTTTTATTTCTCTTATTCTCACTACCTCCACCTCACTCTCATTCCCTCTCCTCTCTCCCTCTCCCTCCCTTACTCATTTCATTTGACCTTTCTTCCTCTTTCTCTCACTCTCACCTTTCCTACCACTCTCTCATATGAATTATCTCTCTTTCTCTCACTCTTGCCCTCTCACGCACTCCCTCTTTTCTCTCTCATCTCTCTCACTGCTCATCTCTCTCATGCTCTTTTGAATCAATTCCTCCCTCACTTTCTCTCTCCTCTCCTCTCGTCTCCTTTCCCTTAATATTTGACTCACTCATTCTTTCAATCTCTTGGTCTCTCACACACACTTCTGTCTGCCTCTTTGTCTCTCTCTGTTCTCTCTCTTTATTTTAATATCTTTCTCACGCCCTTCTCTCTTTATCTCTACATCCATCTCTCTCTACTTCACTTTTTCTCTCTCTATATCTCTCACTCCATCTTTTCATGCTTATCTCCCTCTCTCCCACCCTCTATCTCACTCACTCTCGCTGTCTTACTTTGTTGCCTTCTCTATTTGTCCTATATTTCTTCTCTCTAACTTATCTTTCTCTCCTCTCACTTCTCTCTCTATTACAGTTTCTTTCTCTTCTTCTCTCCCATACCTCCCTCTCTCATAAAGTGAGAGAAAGATATAGAGAGAAGGGCTTCATGTGAGAGAGTGAGAGAGAATGATAAAGAAATGGAGGGAGAGGCTAAAAGGAAGTGCAAGTAAGAGACAGTGAGGGAAATATAGTAGAACTGAGAGAGAGAGAGAGTGAGAGAGAGCAAGAGGGAGACTGAGAGAGAATAAGAGTGAGATAGAATTTGTACGAGGGAGAGGGGGGATGGGGAAGGTATAAGAGGTATGGAGAGAGAGAGACAACGTGAAAGATCTAGAAAGGGCAATAGAGAGCGTATAGAGAGAGAGGGAAAGAGAGAGGGAGAGAGATAGTGAGGAGATTGATAGAGAATGTGTGCAATTGTGTGGAAGTGAGGAGATAGATTGAAAGTAAGAGAGGGAAGCACGGGAGAGAAAAAATAAGAAAAGGAGAGAAAGAAAGAGATAAGAGAGTGTGAGAGAGAGCAGAAAGAGTAAGTGAAAGAGAAAGTTTGAGAGAGATAGGAAGGGAGATAGAGAGGGACAAAAGAGAAATAATGTTAGAAAGCACGAGAGGATGAGAGAGTGGTGGGAGAGTGTTATAGAGAGGGAGATGAGAAAGAGTGCAACTGAGTGGAATATATCTATAAGGGAAAGAGATGGAGATAGAAAGAGATAGAGATAGAAAAGGAGGGATAGGTAAAGAGTAAGAAGATGAAACAGAGAACGTGAGAGAGAGAGATGGATGATAAGAAGAAAAGATATGGGGAATTGAGAAAGAGAGAGATAGAAAACACACGAGAGAAGGAGAGAGAACAATGAAGCGAGAGAAAGGGAGATACAGAGGGAGAGAGAGTGGGAGAGTGGGGATAAAGAGCATAAAGGACAAAGTGTTGGAGAGAGTGAAAGAAAGAAAGATAGGTATAGAGGGAAAAAGAGATAGCTAGATAGATAGAGACTGAGGGAGTAAGTGACTGACAGAGGAAGAGAGAGAGACATAAAGAGAGAGAGAGAGAGCAGATAGTGGGAAATGGAGAATGGGAGAGAAAGAGTGTAAGACAAAAAGAAAAAAGATAAATGAGATAGAGAGTGCATGTGAGAGAAAAGATAAATGAGAGAGAGAAGAGTGAGACGAGAGGGGGAGTGAGGGAGGGACATTTTGATAGATATAGTGAGGAGACAAGCAAAAGAGACAGAGGGAGGGAAAGAGGAAGGAGGAGAGGGGAAGAAATAAAGTGTGAATGAGAAGAGATATCTAGAGAGGTGGGAGGGAAGGAATGAGAGTTGGAGCCATCAGAGAGGTAGAGAGGCAGAGAGAAAAAAAAATGAGAGAGGGTTAAGAGTGACCAAGATAAGAGAGATGAGAAAAAGAGAAGAATGAGTGAGATATGCAATAGAGAGATTTGGGTGTACGAGAAGAAAGAGCGAGAGTAAGAAATATGGAGGGAAAGTGAGTGTGAACGGAGAGAATGAGAACAATAAATAGTGTGAACGGAGAGATAATGATAATAATCGATAAAATAGTAAGTGAGAGAGAGATAGAGAGAGTTTGATAAAAAAAGAGAACAGAGGGCGGGAGGGAGAGAGAGGTAATGAGAGTGTAACAAAGAGCAAGAGAGGAAGAGAGAAAGAGAAAGACAGAGATAAGGATAGATAGTGAGAGAGAGAGAGAGGGAGATAAGTGATGGAGAGAAGAGAGAGGCTGAGACAGAAAAGAGAGTATGAGTGATAGAGAGAGTGTGTGTGAGAGAGAGGGTGGGTGGGAGTGAGAACAAGAATGAGGAGAAAGCAAGAGGGAAGATTCATTGGGACATAGCAAGTGAAGGAGTGAGAGATTGAGAACACAAGAGAAGAGAGAGAGAGAGGGATGGATGTTGATAGAAAAATAGAAGAGAGAGAGAGAGGGATGGAGGTAGAGAGTGGGAGAAGAGTGAGAGAAGAAGAGAGAGGAAGTAGAAGAAAGTGAGGTAGACAGATGCAAGTGACTGTAAGCAGAAGTAAGAAAGATGTAAAGAGAAGGGAGAATGAGAGGGAGACATAAAGAGAAAAAGAAATGATAGAGAGAGATAGAAAGAAACAGGGAGAAAGAGGGAATGGGATCGAGGTGTGAGGGAGAGAGAGGAAGAAAGAGATAGTAAGAGCTAGATATAGGAGAGCAGGAGAGAGGGAGAGAAAGAAAGGGAGAGCAGATTATTAGTGAGAAAGTGTGGGAACAACAAGAGAGAGTGTGTAAGAGAAAGAGAGAGAAGGAGAGCAAGCAAATAAAGAGTGAGTGAGAGAGGGAGGGAGAGAGTGGGAAAGTTGAAAGAGAGATAAAGTGAGTACGAGAGAGTAAAAGAGAGAGGGAGTGAGACAAATAGAGAGAGAAGTAAAGTGAGAGGGAGGAAGGGAGAGAGGCTGAGAGAAAGGAGAGACATAAGCATGGAAAGATGGAGCGAGAGATAAAGAAAGAGCATAAGAGAAGTAGAGAGAGAAAAAGAGAGAAGGGCATAGAGATAAAGAGAGAATGGTGTGAGAAACATATTGAAATAAAAGAGAGAGAGTTAAAATGTGATAGAGAGGTGAGGCAGGGAGGGATGGATTTAACAGAGAAGGAGAGATAGGGGGAGTGAGTGGGAAAAGAGAATGAAGAGAGAGCACGAGAGAGGGCAAGAGTAGAAAAAAGTGAGAGAAATACAAAAGTGAGAGAGTTAGGAATGGATAGAGTGGGTGAAGAAGGGTAAGAGAGAGAAGGGCAAGAGTGAGGGAGGTATGAAGAGAGAAGAAGAGAAAGAGTGAGAGAGAGAAGAGGGAGAAGATAAAGATAACTTAGAGAGATGGGAGAGGGAAGTACAGAAGGTAAAAGAGTAAAACAGATAAAGAGAGAGTGATGGGAGAGAGGGAGGGATAGACATGGATAAGCACAGAAAGATGGAGCGAGAGATATAGAGAGAGCAAAAGTGAAGTTCAGAGAGAAAGAGAGAAGGATATAGAGATAATGAGCGAAGGGTTTTAGAAAGAGATTGAAATAAAGAGAGAGAAGAGAGAGAGATGAAGAGAGATAGTTTCAAGGAGAGAGAGAGAGAGCAAAGGAGGAAGCAAGAGAGAGGGAGAGAGAGGGATGGAAAGAGTGAGTGAGAGATATAGGAAATGTGAAAGAGAAGCATAGAGAGAAAGAGAGAGAAGAGGTAGAGGGAGTGAGAAGGGTGTGAGAAAGAGCTTGGAGGAAAGTGGAATGAGGAGGAAGATAGAAATTGTGTATGAGAGAGTGAGAGATAGAAAGAGTGAGAGTGATGTTGATAGAAAGAGAGAAGAGAGGAGAGGAGAGGAGAGGAGAGAAAGAGATAGGGAGTGATTCAAGTGCGGAGGAGAAAGATGGGGCGTGACTAAAATGTGAGAGCTTAAAAAAGAGAAAGAACAAAGTGAGAGAAAGAGAGAGAATACATAAGGGTGAGAGATAGGAAAGGAGAGAGTAAAGGAAGGAGGAACGAAGGGCAGGAGAGAGAGTGTGTGTTTGTGAGAGGGAGGGAGAATAAGTGTGAGAGGGACATAGAGAGTAGGAAAAAGTGAGGGAGAGTAAGTGAAAGGGAGAAGAATTGAGAGAGAGTGGAGGGCACGAGCGAGTGATGAATGGAGGAAGAGTGATAGAAAGTATGAGAAAGGGATAGAGAAGTGAGAGAGAGAAAGAGGAAGGAATAGAGAGAGTGAGAAAAAGTAGAAAGAGGGAAAAAAGAGAGAATAAATATGTGGGGGAGATTAAGAGAGTGAGAGAGGAAGCGAGAGAGAAAGAGATAGTGAAGATAAAGAAACAAATGGAGAAAAGTAGAGTTTATATATATAGAAGAGCGAAGGAAAGAGGGGGTCAAGAGAGGAAGGGAGAGAGGGACAGGGAGAGAGACAATGACTGGATGTAGAGAGGGAGAGGGAGAGAGCAAAAGAAGGGGAAAGAGGTGGAGATAGAAAGAGATAGAGACAGAAAAGGAGGGATATGTAGAGAGGAAGGAGATGCAAGAGAGAACGTGAGAGAGAGATAGAGATAGAGGATTGAAGGGATAGAGAAGGGAAATAGAGAAATAGAGTGAGATAGAAAAAATAGAGTGAGGATGAGAGAGGGTGAGTGAGGCAGGGAGGATGGATTCAAAAGAGAAGGAGAGAGTGGGAATGAAGTGAGAAGAGAGAATGAAGAGAGAGCGCGAGAGATGGCAAGTGTAGAAGAAAGTGAGAGAAATACAAAAGTGAGAGAGTAGGAATTGATAAAGTGAGTGAGAGAGGTACTAATAGAGAGGGGGGAGAGTGAGAATGAAAGAGATAAAGGGGACAAAGAGTGTGAGATAGAGGTAAAGAGATGTAAGTAAGAGAAAGCAAGAAATAGAGAGAAAATAGTGAGAGAGTGAGAAAGTGAAGAACTCCATCAGCGTGAGAGAGAGAAATAGAGGGCAAGAGAGAGGGGGGTATGGAGAGAGAAGAAGAGAAAGAAGAGTGAGAGAGAGAGAGAGAGAGAGAGAAGCTAGAGAAGAGAAAGATAAGTTAGAGAGAAGGGAGAGAGGGCAAATAATAATGGCAATTGAGTAAGACAGATGAGGAGAGAGGGTGATAAGTAGGGGAAGATAGAGTGAGAGATGTAGAAGTGCGAGGGAGACATAGGAAATGTGAAAATGAAGTAGAAAAAGAAATAAAAATAGAGGAAAATTGAGGGAATAAAGCATGCAAGAGAGGGTGAGAGAGATATATAAATAGAAAGAGATTGAGAATGATTGAAAGAGTGAGAAGATGAGAGACATAGTGAGGCAAGAAGAGATAGGGGGAGTGATTGAGAAGAGATAATGAAGAGAGTGCACGAGAGAGGACAAGAGTAGAAGAAAGTGAGAGAAATACATAGGTGAGAGAGGTAGGAAAGGATAGAGTAAGTGAAGGAGGGAAGGAGGCTAAGAAAGAGAGGGGGAGAGTGAGAATGAGTGAGATAAAGAAAGAGAATGAGAGTGAGATATAGGTAGAGAGAAGTGAATCAGAGAGCAAGAATGAGAGAGAATGGAGTGAGAGAGTGTGAGAAAAAGAAGAGCTCAATCTGTGAGAGAGAGTGATGGAGGCAAGAGAGAGGGAGGTATGGAGAGAAAAGAAGAGAAATAAAGAGTGAGAGAGAGAGAAGTGAGATAAGAGAACGATAAGTTAGATAGAAGAGTGAGAGGACAAATAGAGAAGGCAACAGAGTAAAACAGATCGAGAGAGAGTAAGGAAGAGAGAGAGAGGGAGATAGGAGATAAGCATGAAAAGATGGAGTGAAAGATATAGAAAGAGCAAAAGAGATGTAGAGAGAGAACGTCATATCGATAATGAGAGATAGGCGTGACAAAGAGATTGAAATAAGGAGAGAGAAGAGAGAGTTGCAAGGTGAGAGAGAGCAAGGGAGGAAGCAAGAGAGAAGGAAAGAGAGGGATGGAAAGAGAGAGTGAGAGATGTAGAAAATGTGAAGCTGAAGTAGAAATAGAAAGAGACACGAAGGGGTAGAGGAAGTGAGAAGAGTGAGAAGAAGCTTGAAAGATAGAGGAAGTGAGAATGATAGAGATGAGGAGATAGATATAAACTGTTTGTGAGGGAGTGAGAGATAGAAAGAGTGAGGGTGAGGTAGATAGAAAGATAGACGAGATGAGCGGAGAAAATAGGAGAGCATAGAAAGATGTAGGGAGTGATTCAAGAGAAGAGTAGAAAGATGGGGAGTGAGTGAAATGAAAGAGAAAAGAAAGAAAAAGAATATAGTGAGAGAAGAGGAGAATACATCAGGGAGAGGTAGGAAAGGAGAGAGTGAGAGAAGGAGAAACTGAGGGCAAGAGAGAGAGCGTGTGTGTGTGAGGGAGGGATAATAGATGTAAAGAGTTGGAAAAAGTCAGAGAGAGTAAGTTAAAGAAGGAAGAATGGGAGAGAGTGAGAGAGAGAAAGAGAGGGGCTCCATGACTGAGAGAGATATGGAGGACACGAGAGAGTGATGGTGGGAGAGAGAACAAGAGAAAGAAAGGGTGATAGAAAGAGAGAGCAGAAAGAGAGAAGACAAAGAGGGCAATAGTGTTGTAGGGAGAGAGATAGAGAGAGATGTTAAGGGAGGAAGAGAGGGGGACAGAGAGATATATTGATGAAAAGATAGAGTGTGAGATATAGAAAGAGCAAAATATAGGAAGATAGAAGAGATACATGGAGAGAGGTGTGTGAGAAACATCATGAAAGAAAGAAGAGAGAGCGAGAGAGAGATGATTAGACATATATAGAGGTTGAGAATGAAAGAAAGATAGGGAAGAGGAGAGACAGAGTGAGGCATGGAGGGATCGATTCAAGAGAGAAGGAGAGAGAGGGGGAGTAAGTGAGAAGAGAGAATAAAGAGAGAGCGTAAGACAGGGCAAGAGTTGAAGAAAGTGAGACAAATACATAAGTGAGAGAGGTAGGAATGGATAGAGTGAGTGATGGAGGGAAGGAGTGTAAGAGAGTGGGGGAGAGTGAGAATGAGAAAGAGAAAGGGGGAGAATGAGAGTGAGATAGAGGTAGAGAGAAGTAAGTGAGAGAGAGCAAGAAAGAGAGAGAAAAGAGTGAGAGAGAGTGAGAAAGATAATCACTCCATGAGCAAGAGAGAGAGATGGAGGATGAGAGATGAGGTATGAAGAGATAAGAAGAGAAAGAAAGAGTGAGAGAGAGAGAGACGCGAAGAAGAGAAGGATAAGCTAGAGAGAAGAGAGAGGGTGGGCAAATAGAGAAGGCATTAGAGTAAGATAGAACGAGAGAATGAGGGGGAGAGAGAGAGGGAGGGAGGGAGATAAGCATGGAACGATGGAGTGAGAGATATAGATACATCAAAAGAAAAGTAGAGAGAGAAAGAGAGAGAAAGGTGTAGAGATAAAGAGAGAAGGGTGTGAGAAAGTGGTTGAAATAAATTGAGATAAGAGAGAGACAAGAAATGGAAAATAGAAAGTGTGTGTGAGAGACAGAGAAAGTATGTGTGAGGCAAATAATAAGAGAATGGTGAGGCGAGGAGAGAAGAGAAAGAGGGAGAGAGATTGATTCAAGAGAGGAGCAGAGAGATGAGGAGTGAGTTAGAAGAGAGAAAATAGAGTTTGGGAGAGAGGGCAAGAGTGAGAGAAAGAGAGATGATTCATAAGAGAGATTGGTAGGAATGGTGAGAGATAGAGGAGGAAGAATGGGAAAATGAAATGAAGGAGGGAGGAGAGGGAGAACGAGAGTGACAGAGGGAAAGAGAATGGATCCATGAGAGAGGGAAGAAGAAGTGAAGGAAGAGATAAGGTAAAGAGAGCAAGAGAGTTGTTGGATGAGAGAGAGAGATGGTAAGTGAGGAATCGGTGAGAGAGGGAACGAGAGAGAGATATATACTAGAAAGGAAACAAGGATTGAAAGATATAAAGAGGGAAAAATAGAAATTGAGAGAAAGTGTTAGGATGGAAATAGAGATGGAGAGATATAAAGAGGGACAAATAGAACTAGAGAGAACAAGTGGTAGAAGGAGAGAGAAGTTTATGAGAAAGAGGTTGAAATAAAGAAAGAGAGAGAAAGATGAAGAAATAACTAGAGAGTGAGAGAGAGAGACGGATATAGGGGAGGTTGAGGAAGATAAAAAAATGGAAGCTTGGAAGCTGGGAGAGAGTGGAAAGATATAAGAGAGAAGAGAAAGATGAAGAAGAGAGTGAGGGAGTTAAAGAAATGGATTCAAGAGAGGGGTAGAGAGAGGGAGTGGGAGGAAGGAAGGGAGAGAGGGATATAAGTATGAAAAGATGGAGTGAGAGATATAAAGAGTGCAAAAGAGAAATAGAGAGAGAAAGAGAGAGAAGGGCATAGAGATAAAGAGAGAAGGGTATGAGAATGATTTGAAATAAGAGAGAGAAGAGAGAGTTAAAGAGAGAGTTGTAAGGGGAAAGAGAGCAAGGGAGGAAGCAAGAGAGAGGGAGAGAGATTGAAAGTGTGAGAACAAGAGAGTGTATGGAGAAGAAAGATGAGTGAGTGAAATGAGAGAGAAAAAAGAGAAAGAGAGAAATAATAGATTGAGAGAAAGAGAGAGAATAGATAAGGGAGAGAGGTAGGAAGGGAGAACAAGACAGTGAGGGGAGGAGGAAGGGAGAACAAGAGCGTGTGTGTGTGTGAGAGTGAGGCAGAATAAGTGTGAGATAGACGTAATGAGTGGGAAAATGTGTGAGAGAGAGAATGTGAATAAGGGAATAATGGGAGAGAGTTAGAGAGAGAAGGAGAAGAGTTCTATGAGGAGGGCACGAGAGAGTGAGGAAGGGAGAGAGAATATAAGAAAGAATGAGTTAAAGAGAGAGAAAAGAAAGAGAGAAGATAGAGAGGGCAAGAGAGTTGTGGGGAGAGAGAAAGAGATGGTATGAGAGGAACAGAGGGGGAGATATATATATATATATATATATATATATATATTGATGAAAAGATAGAGTGAGTGATATTGAGAGAGCAAAATAGAAGTAGATATAAGAGGTACATGTAGAGAGAGGCTTGTTAGAAAGATCATGAAAGAAAAAGAGAGATGAAGAGACATACAGAGAGGGTGAGAGAGATATATAAATAGAGGGAAGTGAGAGAACTACATAAGTAAGAGAGGTAGGAAAGCATAGAGTGAGTGAAGGAGGGAAGGAGGATAAGAGAGAGGGGGAGAGTGAATAAGTGAGAGAAACAGGGAGAATGAGAGAAAGATAGGGTTAGAGAGAATTGAGTGAAAGAGCAAGAAAAAGAGTGAAAGGAGTAAGAGAGAGTGAGAAAGAGAAAGAAAGAGGGCAAGCGAGAGGGAGATATGGAGAGAGAAAATAAGAAAGAGAGAGAGAGAGAAGCAAGAGAAGAGAAAGATAAGTTAGAAAGAAGAGATAGAGGTTAAATAGAGAAGGCAACAGAGTAAGACAGATCAAGAGAGATTGAGGGGGAGAGAGGGAGTTAAGTATGGACACATGGAGTGAGAGATATAGAAAGAGCAAAAGAAAAGTAGTGAGAGAAAGAGAGAGAAGGGCGTAGAGATAATGAGAGAAGGGTGTGACATAGAGATTGAAACTAATAGAGAGGAGAGAGATGAAGAGAGTTGCAAGGTGAGAGAGAGAGAGAAAGGGAGGAAGTAAAGGAGAGGGAGAGAGAGGGTTTGAAAGAGTGAGTATGAAGAGTGTAAGAAAGAGCTTGAAAGAAAGAGGAAGTAACAAAGATAGAGATTGGCAGGAAGATAGAAACTGTGAGCTAGCTATAGAAAGAGTGAGGGTGAGGTAGATAGAAAGAGATACAATACAAGAGGATCGGAGAGGAGAGAAAGAGAGGGAGTAATTCAAGAGCGAGGAGAAAGATGGGGAGTGAGTGAAATGAAAGAAAGAAGAAAGAAAAAGAATAGAGTGAGAGAATGAGAGAGAATACATGAAAGAGAGAGATAGGGAAGGAGGAAGGCAGGGTGCGAAAGTGTGTGTGTATTAGAGGGGGGGCTGAATAAGTGTGAGATAGACATAGAGAGTGGTAAAAAGTGAGAGAGAGTAATTGAAAGAGGGAAGAATGGGAGAAAGTGAGAGAGAGAAAGGGAAGGGCTCCAAGACTGAGAGAGTGATGGAGGGAGAGAGAAGAAGAGAAAGAAAGGGTGACAGAGAGATAAAAGAAAGAGAGATGACAGAGAGAGCTGAGAGGAAGAGTAGAAGAAAGAGAGAGATATATTGATAAAGGATTGAGTGAGAGATATGGAGAGAGCAAAATAGAAGTAGATATAAGAGGTACATGTAGAGAGAGATAAATAAGGAGAAGGTGAGGCAGATTGAAAGGGTGAGTAGAGGAGAGGGAGGCGGAGTGGCATGGATTCAGAAGAGGAGAGAGGAGCGATGAGTGAGAAGAGAGAGAAGAGAAAGAGGAGAGAGCGGGAAATAAGCATGAGTGAGAGAAAGAGAGAGAGATAACATGAAATAGAAAGAGGTAGGGAAGGAGAGTGTGAGGGAAGAACGAAGGGGCAAAAAGGAGGATAGGGAGAGTGTGATGGAGGTAGCGAGGAACTAGTAGGAGACAACAATAAAGAAAAGAGTATGAGAGAGAGAAAAGAGCACCATGAGAGAGGCAGAGAGAATGATTGAGAAAGATGGAGAGAGTTTGTATTAATACAAGAGAGAGGAAGAAATTGATGGAGAGATAGGAAGATAGTGAGCGAGAGATAGTACGAAAAGTGAGAGAGAGAGATAGCGAGGGAGAGAGGGAGATACAGTGGTAGAGAAAGTAAAAGAGAAAAAAAAGAAATAACAGGTGGAGAAAGAGCAAGAGAGTGATTGCATAAAAGAGAAATAGATAAGAGAAGTGAGAGAGAGAGAGAGAGAGATAGAGGGCACAAGAGAGGGGGAGGGAGAGAATCAGATGAAAAAATAGTGAGAGAGAGAGAGAGGTGTGAGAGAAGAGAACGATTAAAATGGGAGAAGTGAGAAGGCAAGAGCGAGAGAGAGAGTGAGATAGACATTGGGATGGAAAGAGAAAGAGACATGGAGAGGGAAATATATAAGAAAGAGATAAAAAGAAGGTGAAAGAGAGACACGGGGTAGAAGGAGAAAAATACGTGTGAGAAATAGGTTGAAGGGAAGAAAGAGAAGAGGGAGAGAGGGAGTGATGATAAGGCAGATAGAGACTAGAGAGAGATTGATGCAGAGAGAGAGGTGAGATAGATAAAGAGAGAATAGAGGAGTGAGGGAGGGCAAGAGAGAGGGTGAGATAGAGAGAGCGAGAGAGAGGAAGGGAGGGAGAATGATAGTGAGATGGAGGTACAGAGAGGAAGAGAGTGAGAAAGAAAAATGTGTGTGATAGAGCACATTGAAAGAAAAATGTGGAGCACAGAGATATACGAAAAGAGAAATTCTTGACAAGAGAGAGAGAAAGAGAGAGGGATGGAGAGCATAAGACTGGGCCCAGTTAGAAAGAATGGAAGAAAGAATGAGAGAGAGATGAGAAAGAGAGAATAGAGAGAGCAAGAGAGTTTGCAGGGTGAGATAGTGCAAGCAGAAGAGGAAAAGAGGGAGAAAGAGAGTATGTGTGAGAGATAGAGATTGGGATGGAACGAGATAATGATAGATATACAGAGAGCAAAAGAGAGATAGAGAAAATAGGAGGTTGGGGACAACGAAGAGTGTGAGAAAAAGCTTGAAAGAAAGAGAGATGACGAGATAGATAAAGAGTGAGAGAGAGGTATAGATAGAGAGAGGGTGATCATAAGAGAAAGGAAAGGAGATGAGAGTGGCTGAGGGGATGTATTTAGGAGAGGAGAGAGAAGGAGTGAGTGAGAGGAGAGAGCAAGATAGAGTGAAGAGAGAGAGAAATAGAGAGTTAGGAAGGGAGAAAGCGAGGAAAGGAGGGAGGGCAAGAGAGAGGAGGGAAAAGAGAGGGAGGGAGGGACAATGAGAGTGAAAGGAAGGTAGAGAGAGGGAGAGAGTGAGAGATTGAGCAAGAGAGAAGATTGAGAGAGAAAAGAGAGAGAAAAAAGAGAAGAGATCTACGTGAGGGAGATATGGAGGGCAGAAGAGAGGGAGGGAGGGAGAAAAAGAGAGCAAAAGTTTTGATGAGAGGAGTGGTGAGAAAATGAGAATGAGAGGAGAGTTTTAGTTGAGAGAGTTGCAGCAAGAGAGGAAGAGAGTGCGTGAGAGAGAGAGATAGAAAATGAGAGAGAGAGGGGAGGTTAGATCGGGAGAAGGAGTGAGAGTGGATGCAAAGGGATTAAGAAGAGAAAAAGAGAAGAGAGGAAAATATTTAGAGAAAAAAGAATATAAAGAGAAAGAACGCCGAAAGGATGAGCGAGATAATAGAGAGATGTGAACATAAAGAGAGATGGAGAGGTTTAGGTGGATAGAAAGGGAGAAATGACGGGAGAGACATCAAGAGCATTAGAGAGAGATGGTAAGAGAGGAAGAAAGGGAGATTGAAAAGGTGGAGTGAGAGCAGATAAGTTTAGGCAATGAAGAGAATTTGAGAAGAGCTAGAGATTGAAAGGGACATATGGAGGCATGAGAGAGGAAGGAGAAAGAACGAGATAAAGACTGAAAAGTAAGCGAGTTGCAAGGTGTGAGAGAGAGAGATAGCAAGGAAGGAAAAAGTGAGGATGGAAAAAATGAGTAGAACGCAGAAATTGCTAAAGAGGTAGTAGAGAGAAAGAAAAGGGGAAGATGGAGCTAAAGAGGGATAAAGGGAGGTGGGGAGGGAGAGGCGAGAGAACTAAAGGAGGGACGAAGAAAATTGAGGGAGTGAAAATGAGAGAGAGAGTTGGAGAGAAGTTGAGAGAAGGCTGAGATGAGTCACCGAAGATTAAGAGGAGTGTGAGAAAGTGAGAGAGAGGAAGAGAGGAAGAGACATAAAGAGCAAGAGTGGGGAAGAGCGGTAGAGAGGGTGAGAGTGGAAGATGGTGAAGATGAGAGAGACGGAGAAGAGTGAGAAAAGAGAGGGAGAGAAATAGATTGAGACTGAGTGAGTAATAAAATGAGAGAAAGTGCAAAAGAAAGAGTGGGAGAGGGAGATAAGTGGTAGAAAGAGCGACATAGAGATAGCTGAAGAGTGAGCGAGATAACGAACGGTGTGATTGTGGAGAGATTCAGTGGGAGAGAGTATGCGAGAGGGAGGAAAGCCAGAGAGGAAAGATATATATATAGAAAAGGAGAGAGATTGAGATAAAGTGAGAGGAATGAAGTGTGATTATATACATATTGAATGAGAGAGAGAGGGAGGGAGGCTAGAGAGTGAAAGGCAAGGAAGACAGTTAGAGATATAAGAGAAAGAAAGAGTAAGAGAGTTATTATAAGAGATTTAGAAGAGAGTGGGAGACAGAGTGAAGGGTAGAAGATAGGGAGTAAGTAGATAGAGATAGAGAAGAGAGAGACGGGAGAAGTGAGAGCGAAAGTGAGCCATAAATAGATATCGAGAGCGTGGGGTGAGCGAAGGGGAGAGTGGGGAGAGACAAAGTGAGGGGATTAGAAGAAAGAGCATGAGAGATGGAATAAAGTACGAGCAACTAGAGAGAGCAAGAGAGAGGGAGGATAAAAATGGTAAAGGGAGATGATGTAAAGAAAGAGAGAGAGTGGTGAGGCGGGAGAGAGCTAGAGACAGTTGAGGAGAGAGAGTAAAAATTAAAGTGAGGGAGAGAAAGCCAAAGAGATATAAGTTTTAGAGATTTAAGGTGTATGAGCAGAGAGAGTGAGAGAAACAGTAAGAGAGAGTGGAGAAGGGGGGAGTAGTGGGCAAGGGTGAGAGAGAGAATGTCAGAAAGTAGCGAGGGAGAGTGAGATGGAGAGGGAGAGTGTCGAAGCAAATGGAGAGGGAGAGGGAGAGGGAGAGTGAGATGGAGTGGTAAAACTAAGATACAAGAGATAAATAACAAAGAAAGAAAGCTAGAGAGTGATTGTGGGAGAGATTCAACGTGAAGGAGAGAGTGTGAGAGAGAGAGGAGAGAGAGAGATTAAGTAGTGGAAGAGAAAAGAGAGATAGCGAGAGGGAGGGAGAGTGAGTGATAGAGTGATCAATAGAGAGAGGGAGGGAGCTAGAACGAGCGAAAGGGAGAGAAAGTGAGATGTTTAAAAACGAGAAAAAGATAGCAATAGAGAGATAACAAGAGGAAGAGAGAAAAAGGGAGCGATTGTGAGAGATATTCAGAGCAAGAGAGAGGGGGTAGAGAATGATAGAAAAGAAAAAAAGAGAAAAGTAAGAGATATTGAGAGTGAGTGATCTTTCTCACTCTTTTCCTCTCTTCCTCTCTTTCCATCTCACTCTCCCATCCAATAAGTTTCTTCCTCACTTTATCTTCTCTCTATATGATCTTTCTCTTCACTCTCTTTTTCTTCATCTCTCTCTCTCACTCTTTCTTTCTCACGTGCTCTCTCCCTCTCCCTCTAGCGCCCTTCATCTCTCTCTTTATCATGGATCTCTTCTCTTTCTCTCTCCTCTTTATTTCTCTCTGACTCTCTCTGCCTCCTCTCATTCTCGTTCTTCCTCTCCCTCTCCCTTCACTCAGTTTTGTTGGCTTCTTCCTCTTATCACTCTCACATTTCTTGCCACAATGCTCTCTCGCTGAATTATCTCTCTTTCTCCAATTTCGCCCTCTCTTTCACTCTATGTTTTTTATGTCTTTTCACTCACTCCTCATCTCCCTCCTCTCTTTTTCTCTCACTCTATTCATTGTCTTTCTTTCATCTCTCATTTTACCCACTCCTCATCTTTCTCCTTTGCTTTTTCAATCCTCTACGACTTCCTTGCCTCTCTACCATCCATCTTTCTATTTGCCTCAGCCTAACTCTATCTATCTCACGCTCTCTCACACACTATTTCCATTTGCCTCTTCATCTCTATCTCTTTTACCCCTCTTTCTTTCAAGCTCTTTCTCACACTCTTCTCACTTCCTCTACCTTTTCTCTTTCTCTTTCTTTTATCTCTTCATCATGAAGAATGGATAGAGCATGAGAGAGAGAGAGCAAAAGAAAGAGAGGGAGAGACATGTTGAGAAAAGAGAGAAAGAGGCAGTGAGAGGGAGAATGAGGGGGCGATGCTGACAGGATAGATAGATAGAGACAAATGAGAGAGAGTGATATATGAGAGGAGACCTGAGAGGGAGAGAAAGAGAGCATGAGAAAGAGTAAGGGAGACAAAGAAAAAGAGGAGGAAGGTAGAGAGAGAGGAAGTTGGGAGAGAGGGGGAGATAAAGAGATAACGAAAGATGAATAAGAGAGTGAGAGAGTTAAAGAAAGAGAGAGAATGAGGGAGAAAATGTTGGAGAGAGAGTAAGATAAAGGCAAGGAGGGAGAGAGGTAGAGGTGGTGAGGTAGAAATGTTAAAAGAACAGAGTGTGTTTTGAGAGACGAGGAAGAGCAAAAGTGAGAGAGAGGTGTTAGAGGAGAAAAAGAAAAATGTGGACAGAAGATAGAGAGAAAAATATTGACAGTGGGACGGTAGGAGAGAGAGTAAAAATAAAGGGACAGAGTGAGTGAAAGATAGAAGAGAGAAGTGAGGGAGAATGGAGTTAAAAGAGAAGAAAGAAGAGAGAGAGAGCGAGAGAGAGAACACATGGGGAGGAAGGAAGGAAGAGAGAGAGAGAGAGAGAGAATGAGTGCTAAAGATAGAGAAGGGAAGAACCATAATGGGAGAAGTGGATGGGGATAAAGAGAGTAGAAGAGAGTATGAGAGGAAATGAGAAAAAAAGAAGGTACGAAAGGGAGACCTCCCGCGAAAAGAGTGAGTGAGAATGATAAAGAGAAATGAGGGAGAAAGAAAGTACGAGTGAGAGAGAGAGAGAGAGAGAGAGAGAGAGAGCGAGAATGAGAGTGAGTGGGAGGGAGGTGAGCGAGAGGAGTAAGAAAAGCGAGAGAGAGAGAGAGGGAGAGAGACGAGAGGGAGAGGGTGTGGAAGAGGGAGAGGAATAGTGAGAAAGAAAGTAAGAGAGAGAGAGAGGGATGCTCGCTGGGAGAGAGGAGGGAGGAAGTGACGAGAGGGAGGGAGAGAGTCGGGAAAGGCCGGGGTAGTCGAGAGATTGAGGGTGCAGGGAGAGAGAGGAGGGAGTAGGGAGGGAGGGGCGGATGAGTGACAAGAGAGATTGGGAGGAGAGAGTAAGAAATGGAAGGATGAGAAAGGGAAAGGGTGAGACAAAAGAAAGAGTGAGCAAAATAGAGAGAAGGGAAAGCGAGAAGCAAAAGAGCACGAGAGAGAGAAGAGAGCAAAGTAGAGAGAGTGTGAGAGTGAGAGAGGGGAGAGAGAGAGAGAGAGAGGGAGGGAGAGATAGGGAGGAAATGAATTGAGTGTCAAATTGAATGAGATAGATACTAAGAGAAAATTTGTGAGAGAGATTCAAAGCAAGTGAGAGAATGACAAAGTTGGGTAGAAATAGAGCGAGGGAGAGGGAGAGATAAATTAATAAAGGGAGGGTGATTGAGAGAGGGAGAAAGATGAGGTGCGCAAGTGGGGAGAGAATAAGTGAAGTGGAGGGACGAGAGAGAGAGTGAGACCTTAAGAATGGGGAAAAGAGTAAGAGAGAGGGAGGGAAGAGGGCAGAGATAGACATAAAAAAGGGGAAAAAAAGAAAAAAAAGATAGAGATGGAGGGAAGAGGATATATATAGAAATAAAAAAGAAAGGGGAAAAAAGAGATAGGGAGATAGTGAGAGAGGGTGATTTGCGAGAGTGAAAGTAGTTACGGTAGAGAGAGATAGAGCGAGAGAGTGGGTGTGAGCGAGAGAAGAGAAAGAGTGCGAGAGAGAGTGGAAGAGAGGGAAGGGAGTAAGATAGTGTGTTTGTGTGCGTGTGTGAGAGAAAAAGTGACAAAAGGAGGAAATAAAGGAGAGAGTGGGTTGAAAGTTATCGAACGAGAGATGAGGGAGAGAGAGGGTCGAAAAGTGAGAGAGTGTGTGAGAGAGTGTGAGAGTCAGAAGGAGAGTAGGGAAAGAGAGAGTGTTGAGAGAGAGGGAGAATGAGTGAGAGAGGATAAATAGAAAGTGATAGAGAGAAAAATAAAGAGAGAGAGAGATAAGAGCATGAGAGAGAAGAGAGGACAGTGGTAGTGTTCAACAAAGAGAGAGAAAGACTGAGATATTACATGGGAGAAGAGTAAAGAGAAACTAAAAGAAATGATAAGGAAGCAGTGAGTGGAGATAGAGAGCGAGTGAGAGGGGATAGAAAGAGCAAAAAGCAATCGGATAGAGAGTGAAAAAGACGCAAGTCTGGTAAGGAGAGAAAGAAAGAGGTGCGAGAGTATGAGAGATAAAGAGAGTGAGGAGTGAGAGAAAGAGTGAGAGGAGATTAAAGGAGAACTATAAGAGATAGAAAGAGAAAGAAAGAAAGTACAGAGAGAGACAAAAATGTCGAGAGATAATTAGATAGGAGAGAAGAGAGTAAGTTTGAGAGAGAATGGGAAGATGGAGAGGAACCACGGAAGAGAGGAAAAGCATTAGAATAATAAGCTAGAATAAGAAAAACGAACTAGAGAGAGTAGAGAGAGAGAGAGACATAGAGGGTGTGCGACAAAGAGAATGAGAGAAGTGTGTGTATGAGATAGGGAGGCAGGTTGAGAGAGAAATGATAGAGAGAAATCATACTCTAACTTATCTTTCTCTTCTCTTGCTTCTCTCTCTCACTCTTACTTTCTCTTCTTCCCTCCCATCCCACCCTCTCTCTTGCCTTCCATCTTTCTCTCTCTCTTCCTCATGGAGCTGTTGTCTTTCTTACGCTCTATCTCACTCTTTTTTCTCTTTTCTTGCTCTTTCTGACTCAATTCGCTCTACCTCTATCTTAGTCTCATTCTCCCTCTTTCTCTCTCTCATTCTCACTCTCCCCCTCTCTCTTACCCTCCTTCCCTCCTTCACTCACTCTATCCATTCCTACCTCTCACTCTTTCTTCTACTATTGCCCACTCTCGCGTTCTCTCTTCGTTCTTTCTTCTCACTTACTCCCCTTCTCTCTCATTCTCTCTTGAATCTATCCCTCCCTACCAGACTCTATCTCTGCTCTTATCTATCTTGCTATCTTTCTCAACCTCTTTATATTTATATATCTCTTTCACCCACTCTGTATGTCTCTTCTCTCTCACTCTCTCTTCTTTCTCTTTCTTTCAAGGTCTTTCTGACACTATTCTATCAACTTCTATCTTGCTCTCTTTATATCTCTCACTCTATTCTTTCATCAATATTTCTCTCTTTCCACCCTCTTTTCCTCTCTTATCATCTCTCTCTCTACCTCTTTCTCTCTGTCTTCCCTTATTCTTCTCTCTCTCATTCACTCTTTCTTTCTCTTGTCCTCTCTTCCACCCTCACACTCTCGTGTCCTCTATCTCTCTCAGTCATAGAGCTCTTCTCCTTCTCTCTCTAACTCTCTTCCATTCTTCTCTCTTTCACTTACTCTGTCTCACTTTTTCTCACTCTCTATGCTTATCTCAAACTTATTTTCCCTCTCTCTCTCACACACACACTCTCCTTTCCTAACTCTCTCCCTTATGTATTCTCTCTCTTTCTTTTACTCCCTACCACTTTCTCTCCTCTCACACACAATCTCAAACTCTCTACATATCTATCTTTCTCACACAGTCCACACTCTCTACTTATCTATCACTTTGTCACAAACATTTTTCATTCCCTCTACCCCCTTCTCACACGCCTTTCTCACTCTTCTCTCTACTTCTCTTTCTCTCTTCTTATATCTATCACTCAATCTTTCCATCCCTCTCTCTTGCTTCCTCCCTTGTTATCTCTCCCTCTCTCTCTCACCTTACAGCTCTCTTTCTTCTCTCTTTCTCATTTTTCTCTTATCTTGCTCCTTCTCTCTATCTCTCACACACTTTTTCTTTATCTCATTCATTCTCCCTCGCTCTCTCATGCCCTCCACATCTCCCTCTCTCACTTTGTCTAGCTCTTCTTACTCTCCTACTCTCTCACTCTCTATTTCTCCCCATCTCTATCTTGATGTCTCTCAATCTCTCTAAATCTCTCCCTCGCTCTCCCTCTCACTTACTCCCTCCTCTTTGTCTCTCCTGCTTTCTATCTTTCTCTCCCCCTCACTCTGTCTCTATTCATCATTCCCTCTCTCCCTCTTTACCTATTTTACTCTCTCTTATCTTATTTTGTCCCCTCCCTTTCTCACACATGCACTATCTCTCACACACTCTCTTACACACTCCTTTTTCTCAGTCGTTCACTCTCTCTACCTCTTTTTTATCTTTTATTATCACTCTCTCTTTATCGCTCTCTCTTTATATCTCTTTTTTGTTATTTTCTCTTCCTATCTCACTCTTTTTGTCATTGTCTCCCCTCTCTTTCTCCCTCTCTCTTCGGTGCTTTCCTTATCCTTCACTTTCTCGTAGTTTTCTCCTCACATTTCTCTTTTTATCTACCTCAATCTCTCTTATCTATCTCTATCTCACACTCTCTACTTATCGCTTCATCTTTCTCTCTCTCTTTCTTTCAAGCTCTTTCTCATACTCTTCTCTCTCTACCACTTGTTATCTATTTCTATTTTACCCTCTTTATATCTCTCAATCTCTCTTTCCATCCTAATATATATCTCGCTCTCGCTTTCTCTCTCCCACTCTCTCTTCCCCTCTTACTCTCTCTCTCTCTGTATCCCATCAAACAACTCTCTTGCTCTTAATCTTCTCTCTATCTCATCATTCTCTTCCCTCACTTCTTCTTCTTCTCTCTCGTTCTCACCCTCTCGGGCCCTCCATCACTCCCTCTCTCTTGGATCTCTTCTCTTTCTCTCTCTCTCTTTCACTCTTTTATTTCTCTTATTCTCACCACCTCCCTCTCACTCTCATTCCCTCTCCTCTCTCCCTCTACCTCCCTCACTCATTTCATTTGACCTTTCTTCCTCTTTCTCTCACTCTCAACTTTCCTACCACTCTCTCATATGAATTATCTCTCTTTCTCTCACTCTTGCCCTCTCACTCACTGCTCATCTCTCTCATGCTCTTTTGAATCAATTCCTCCCTCGCTTTCTCACTCCTCTCCTCTCGTCTCCTTTCTCTTATTATTTGACTCACTCATTCTTTCAATCTTGGTCTCTCTCACACACTTCTATCTGCCTCTTTGTCTCTCCGTTCTCTCCCACCCGCTCTCTCCCTCACTCACTCTCGCTGTCTTACTTTGTTGCCTTCTCTGTTTCCCTCTATTTCTTCTTACTTATCTTTCTCTCCTCTCGCTTCTCTCTCTATCACAGTTTCTTTCTCTTCTTCTCTCCCATACCTCCCTCTCTCATAAAGTGAGAGAAAGATATAGAGAGAAGGGCTTCATGTGAGAGAGTGAGAGAGAATGATAAAGAAATGGAGGGAGAGGCTAAAAGAAAGTGCAAGTAAGAGACAGGGATGGAAATATAGTAGAACTGAGAGAGAGAGAGAGAGCAAGAGTAAGACTGAGAGAGAATATGAGTGAGATAGAATATGTACGAGGGAGAGGGAGGGATGGGGAAGGAGGAAGGGAAGGTATAAGAGGGATGAAGAGAGAGATAGACAACGTGAAAGATCTAAGAAGGCAATAGAGAGTGACAAAGAGAGAGAGGGAAAGAGAGAGGGAGAGAGACAATGAGGAGATTAATAGAAAATGTGCGCAATTGCGTGAAAGTGAGGAGATAGATTGAAAGTAAGAGAGGGAAGCACGAGAGAGAAAAAATGAGGAAAGGAGAGAGAGAAAGAGATAAGAGAGTGTGAGAGGGAGTAGAAAGAGTAAGTGAAAGAGAAAGTTTGAGAGAGATAGGAAGGGAGACAGAGAGGGACAAATGAGAAATAATGTAAGAAAGCGCAAGAGGATGAGAGAGTGGTGGGAGAATGTTACAGAGAGGGAGGTGAGAAAGAGTGCAACTGAGAGGAATATATCTATAGGGAAAGAGATGGAGATAGAAAGAGATAGAGATTGAAAAGGAGAGATAGGTAAAGAGTAAGAAGATGCAACAGAGGACGTGAGAGAGAGAGATGGATGATAGGAAGGAAAGAGATGGGGAATTGAGAAAGAGAGTGAGATAGAAAATACACGAGAGAAGGAGAGAGAACATTGAAGTGAGAGAAAGAGAGATAGAGAGGGAGAGAGTTCGAGAGTGGGGATAAAGAGCATAAAGGAGAAAGTGTTGGAAAGAGTGAAAGAAAGAAAGATAGGTATAGAGGGGAAAAGAGATGGCTAGATAGATAGAGTGAGGGAGTAAGTGACTGATGGAGGGAGAGAGAATAGAGAGAGAGAGAGAGTAGAGAGAGAAAGAGTGTAAGAGAAAAAGAAAGGAGATAAATGGATCGAGAGAGTGCATGTGAGAGAAAAGATAAATGAGAGAGAGAAGAGTGAGACGAGAGGGAGAGTGAGAGAGGGACATTTTGATAGATATAGTGAGGAGACAAGCGAAAGAGACTGAGGGAGGGAAAGAGGAAGGAGGAGTGAGGGGAAGAGATAAAGTGTGAATGAGAAGGCAGATCTAGAGAGGTGGGAGGGAAGGAAGGAGAGTTGGAGCAATCAAAGAGGTAGAGAGGTAGAGAGAGAGAGAGAGAAAAAAAATGAGAGAGGGTTAAGAGTGACCAAGAGAAGAGAGATAGGTAAGAGAGAAGAATAAGTGAGATATGCAATAGAGAGATTAGGGTGTACGAGAAGAAAGAGTGAGAGTAAGAAATATGGAGGGAAAGTGAGTGTGAACGGAGAGATAATGAGAACAATAAATAGTATGAACGGAGAGATAATGAGAACAATCGATAAAAGAGTAAGTGGGAGAGAGATAGAGAGAGTTTGATAAAAAAGAGAACAGAGAGTGCGAGGGAGAGAGAGATAATGAGAGTGTAACAAAGAGCAAGAGAGGAAGAGAGAAAGAGAAAGATAGAGATAAGGATAGATAGTGAGAGAGAGAGAGAGGGAGATACGTGATGGAGAGAAGAGAGGTTGAGACAGAAAAGAGAGTATGAGAGATAGAGAAAGCGTGTGTGTGAGAGAGGGTGGGTGGGAGTGAGAACAAGAGCAAGGAGAAAGCAAGAGGGAAGATTGATGGGGACATAGCAAGTGAAGGAGTGAGAGATTGAGAAAACAAGAGAAGAGAGAGAGAGGGTTGGAGGTTGATAGAAAAAAATGAAGAGAGAGGGATGGAGGTAGAGAGTGGGAGAAGAGTGAGAGAAGAAGAGAGAGGAAGTAGAAGAAAGGGAGGTAGACAGATGCAAGTGACTGTAAGTAGAAGTAAGAAAGATGCAAAAAGAAGGGAGAATGGGAGGGAGACATAAAGAGAAAAAGAAATGATAGAGAGGTAGAAAGAAATAGAGAGAAAGAGGGAATGGGATCGAGGTGTGAGGGAGAGAGAGGAAGAAAGAGAGAGTAAGAGCTAGAGATAGGAGAGCAGGAGAGAGGGAGAGAAAGAAAGGGAGAGCAGATTATGAGTGAGAAATTGTGGGAACAACAATAGAGAGTGTGTAAGAGAAAGCGAGAGAAAGAGAGCAAGCAAATAAAGAGTGAGTGAGAGAGGGAGGGAAAGAGTGGGAAAGATGAAAGAGAGATAAAGTAAGTACGAGAGAGTAAAAGAGAGAGGGAGTGAGACAGATAGAGAGAGAAGTAAAGTGAGAGGGAGGAAGGGAGAGATGCTGAGAGAAAGGAGAGACATAAGCATGGAAAGATGGAGCGAGATATAAAGAAAGAGCATAAGAGAAGTAGAGAGAGAAAGAGAGAGAAGGGCATAGAGATAAAGAGAGAATGGTGTGAGAAACAAATTGAAATAAAGGAGAGAATAGTGGGAGAGAGAGTTAAAAGGTGAGAGAGAGGTGAAGCAGGGAGGGATGGATTCAAGAGAGAAGGAGAGATAGGGGAGTGAGTGGGAAAAGAGAATGAAGAGAGAGCACGAGAGAGCGGAAGTGTAGAAAAAGTGAGAGAAATACAAAAGTTTGAGAGGTAGGAATGGATAGAGTGGGGGAAGAAGGGTAAGAGAGAGAAGAAGGGCAAGAGTGAGGGAGTTATGAAGAGAGAAGAAGGCAAGAGTGAGAGAGAGAAGAGGGAGAAGATAAAGATAAGTTAAAGAGATGAGAGAGGGAAGTACAGAAGGCAAAAGAGTAAAACAGACAGAGAGAGTGATGAGAGAGAGGGAGGGAGAGACAGAGATAAGCACAAAAAGATGGAGCGAGAGATATAGAGATAGAGAAAGAGAAGTTTAGAGAGAAAGAGAGAAAGACATAGAGATGTGCGAACGGTGTTAGAAAGAGATTGAAATAAAGAGAGAGAAGAGAGATAGTTGCAAGGAGAGAGAGAGAGAGAGAGAGAGAGAGAGCAAGGGAGGAAGCAGGACAGAGGGAGAGAGAGGGAAGGAAAGAGTGAGTGAGAGACATAGAAAAATGCGAAAGAGAAGCATAGAGAGAAAGAGAGAGAAGTGGGTAGAGGGAGTGAGAAGAGTGTGAGAAAGAGCTTGGAGGAAAGAGGAATGAGAAGGCAAATAGAAACTGTGTATGAGAGAGCCAGAGATAGAAAGAGTGAGAGTGATGTAGATAGAAAGAGAGAAGAGAGGAGAGGAGAGGAGAGGAGAGAAAGAGATTGGGAGTGATTCAAGTGTGTAGGAGAAAGATGGGGCATGAGTGAAATGAGAGAACTCAAAAAAGAGAAAGAACAGAGTGAGAGAAATAGAGAGAATACATAAGGGTGAGAGATAGGAAAGGAGAGAGTAAAGAAAGGAGGAAGGAAGAGCAAGAGAGAGAGTGTGTGTTTGTGAGAGGGAGGGAGAATAAGTGTGAGATGGACATAGAGAGTAGGAAAAAGTGAGATAGTAAGTGAAAGGGAGAAGAATTGAGAGAGGGAAAGTGAGTGGAGAGAGTTGAGGGCACGGGCGAGTGATGGAGGGAGGAAGAGTGATAGAAAGTATGATAAAGGGATATAGAAGTTAAAGAGAGAAAGAGGAAGGGAAAGAGAGAGTGAGAAAAAGTAGAAAGAGAGAAAAAAGAGAGAATAAATATGTGGGGAAGATTAAGAGTGTGAGAGAGGAAGCGAGAGAGAAAGAGATAGTGAAGATAAAGGAACAAACGGAGAAAAGTAGAGTTTATTATATAGAAGAGAGAGGGAAAGAGGGGGGCAAGAGAGGAAGGAAGAGAGGGAGAGGGAGAGAGACAATGATTGGATGTAGTGAGGGAGAGGGAAAGAACAAAAGAAGGGGAAAGAGGTGGAGATAGAAAGAGCTAGAGACAGAAAAGGATGGATATGTAGAGAGGAAGGAGATGCAAGAGAGAACGTGAGAGAGAGATGATAGAGGATTGTAGGGATAGAGAGGGGAAATAGAGAAATGGAGTGAGATAGAAAAAACAGAGTGAGGATGAGAGGGTGAGTGAGTGAGTGAGAGAGAATGAGTGAGTGAGGGAGGAATGGATTCAAGAGAGAAGGAGAGAGCGTGAGTGAGTGAGAAGAGAGAATGAAGAGAGAGCGCGAGAGAGGGCAAGAGTAGAAGAAAGTGAGAGAAATACAAAAGTGAGAGAGGTAGAAATGGATAAAGTCAGTGAAAGAGGAAAGCAAGAAATAGAGAGGGAGGAGAGTGTGAATGAAAGAGATAAAGGGGACAAATAGTGTGAGATAGAGGTAAAGAGACGTAAGTAAGAGAAAGCAAGAAATAGAGAGAAAATAATGAGAGAGAGTGAGAAAGTGAAGAACTCAATTAGCGAGAGCGAGAGATGGAGGGCAAGAGAGAGGGAGGTATGGAGAGAGAAGAAGAGAAAGATAAGTTAGAGAGAAGGGAGAGAGGGCAAATAAAGATGGCAACAGAGTAAGAGGTGGAAAGAGGGAGATAAGTAGGGAAAGGTAGAGTGAGAGATGTACAAGAGCGAGGGAGACATAGGAAATGCGAAAATGAAGTAAAAAGAGAAATAAAAATAGAGCAAAATTGGGGCAATAGAGTAAGCAAGAGAGGGTGAGAGAGATATATAAATAGAAAGAGATTAAGAATGATTGAAAGAGTGAGAAGATGAGAGACATAGTGAGGCAAGAAGAGATAGGGGAGTGATTGAGAAGAGATAATGAAGAGAGATCACGAGAGAGGGCAAGAGTAGAAGAAAGTGAGAGAAATACATAGGTAAGAGAGGTAGGAAAGGATAGAGTAAGTGAAGGAGGGTAAGAAAGAGAGGGGGGAGTGAGAATGAGTGAGATAAAGCAAGAGAATGAGAGTGAGATATAGGTAGAGAGAAGTGAATGAGAGAGCAAGAATGAGAGAGAATGGAGTGAGAGAGTGAGAAAGAGAAGAAGAGAAATAAAGAGTGAGAGAGAGAAAAGTGAGATAAGAGAACAATAAGTTAGATAGAAGAGAGAGAGGACAAACAGAGAAGGCAACATAGTAAGATAGATTGAGAGAGAGTAAGGTAGAGAGAGAGGGAGATGGGAGATAAGCATGGAAAGATGGAGTGAGAGATATAGAGAGAGCAAAAGAGAAGTAGAGAGAGAACAGCGTATCGATAATGAGAGATGGGCGTGACAAAGAGATTGAAATAAGGAGAGAGAAGAGAGAGATGAAGAGAGAGAGTTGCAAGGAGAGAGAGAGCAAGGGAGGAAGCAAGAGAGAAGGAGAGAGAGGGCTGGAAAGAGTGAGTGGGAGATGTAGGAAATGTGCAAATAAAGTAGAAAGAGAAAGAGACACAAAGGGTTAGAGGGAGTGAGAAGAGTGTGAGAAAAAGCTTGACTTCTTTCTCTCCTCTGCTCTCATCTCCTTTCTATCCGCCTCACCCTCACACAATCTATCTCTCGCACTATCAAACACGGTTTCTACTTGCCTCACCATCTCTATTTTTCTTAATTCCTCTTTCACTTGAGATCTTTCTCAAACTCTTCTGACTCCCTCTACCCTTTTCTCACTCTTTCTCTCTACTTCTCTTTTGCTCTTCTTATATCTCTCACTCACTCTTTCCATACCTCTCTCTTGCTTCTCTCTCTCTCTCTCTCTCTCTCTCTCTCTCTCTCTCTCTCTCTCTCTCTCTCTCTCTCCCTCCCTCTCTCCTTTCAACTCTTTGTTCTCTATTTCTCATCTTCCTCTTATCTTGCTCCTTCTTTCTATCTCTTACACACTTTTTCTTTATGTTGTTCTTTCTCCCCCCTCTCTCATGCCCTCCATATGTCCTTCTCTCACTATGTCTACTCTTCTCACTCTCCCGCCCTTTCACTCTCTCTTTCTCCCCATCTCTATCTTGAAGTCTCTCTATCTCTCTATATCTCTCCCTAACTCTCCCTCTCACTTACTCCCTCCTATTTCTCGCTATTGCTCTCTCTCTTTCTCTCTCCCTCACTCTGTCTCTTTTTCATCATTCCCTCTCTCCCACTATCTGTTTTGCTCTCTTTTATCTTATTATGTCCCCTCCCTTTCTCATACATGCACTATCTCTCACATACTCCTCTCTTTCATTTTGCTCTCTCTACCTCTCTTCTATGTTTTAATCTCACTCTCTCATTATCCCTCTTTCTCTTTATATCCCTTTCTGGTTATTTCTCTCCATCTCACTCTTTTGCTCATTGTATCCCCTCCTTTTCTCCCTCTCTCTTCGCCACTTTCTTTATCCTTCACTTTCTCTCACTCTTCTCCTCACATTTTTTTGGCTCAATCTCTCTTATCTATCTCTGTCTCACACTCTCGACTATCTCTTCATCTTTCTCTCTCTCTTTCAAGCTCTTTCTCATACTCTTCTCTCTTCTTCTGCCACTTGTTCTCTCTACTTCTATTTTGCCCTCTTTTGTATCTCTCAATCTCTTTCTCCATCCCAATATTGATCTCGTTCTTGCTTTATCTCTCTCACCCTCTCTTCCTCTATTACTGTCTCCCACTATCTCATCTCTATCACTCACCTTCGTTTCTCTCACTCTTGTTCTCTCATCACTCCTCTGTCACTCTTTCTCTCTCCTTCCTTCCCTCTCTCCCTCCCTCTCTCCCCTCTCCCTCACTTTTCTACTATCTTTTACTCTCTATCAATTTTTCTCTCCATATATTTCTTACTCTCTCAATCTCCCTCAATCATTCTCTCTGCTCTCTCTCATGGTGCTCTTTTCTTTCTCTTTCACTCTTTTCTCTATTGCTCTCTCTCACTAACTCCTCTCTACCTCCATCTCACTCTCATTCTCCCTCTCACTCTCTCTCCTCTTCTTTTCCCCCTTGCTCCTTCCCCCACTCTTTCCTTCCCTACCTCTCTCTCTCTTTCTCTCACTCTTGCCTATCATTCGCTCCCACCTCTATCTCTGCTCTCTCTTCTCACCCAACACTCCTCTGTCTTTCTCACCTGAATCCAAACCTCTCTCCCTCTCTCTCCTCTACTCACGCTTTATATCTGCCACATTTCTCTATCTATCTCTCTCTCAAACACTCAATATCTGTCTCATCAAATCTCTCTCTCCCACTTCTCTTCCTTTTTCTCAAGCTTTATCTATCAGTCTTCTCTCTCCCTCTATCTACTTTTGCTCTTTCCAACCTTATCTCACTCTTTCCCCCTCCCTCTCTCTCGTTCTTTCTTTCTCTCTTGTTTTTCTCTCTCACCTTGCAACTCTCTTGCCCATTCTCTCTCTTCTTTCTCTCTCATCATTTTCTTCTCTTTCTCCTTCTCTCTCTCCCGTACTCACTATCACTCTTTGTTTCCCTTTTTCTCCTCCCTCCCTCACTCAAATGTGCGCTCCATCTCTCTCTCTCACGTACATGCATGGAGCTCTTCTTTTTTTCTCTCTTACCCACACTCATTTCTCTCACTCTTGTTGTCTCAGATTTTATCTTTTTCTCCACCTATATCTCACTCACAATTTATCTTTTTCTTCATCCTAATCTCACTATTTCCCCCTTCCCTCTCTCTCATTCTTTCTTTCTCTCTTATTTTTCTCTCTCACCTTGCAACTCTCTTGCCCATTCTCACACTTCTTTCACTCTCATCATTTTCTTCTCTTTCTCCTTCTCTCTCTCCCGCACTCACTATCATTCTTTGTTTACTCTTTTCTCCTCCCTCCCTCACTCGTGCTCTCCATCTCTCTCTCTCTCACATACATGCATGGAGCTTTTCTTTTTTTTCTCTTACCCACACTCATTTCTCTCTCTTGTTGACTCACAATTTATCTTTTCTCCACCTCTCTCTCATTCTCATCTATCGTCCCTCCCTCTCTCTCTCACTCTCACATACTCCCTCTCCCTTCTCAGCCTCTTTCCCTCATTCACTTACTCTTATATTTTCACCCTCGCTCTCTTTCTATAAGTCTTGTCTTCCAGCTCATTCTCTCTTCACTCTCTCTTCTCACTCACTACCCCTCTCTCCTTTTGTCTTGAATCAATCCATCCCTTTCTCTTACTCTTCTCCTCACCTTTATCTTTTTATCTGCCTCAACCTTTCCTATCTCTCTCTCAGACTCTCTAATTGTCTCCTCTTCTTTCTCTCCTTCTTTCTAGCTCTTTCTCAACTCAAAATCTTCTCTCTCCTTCCACTTCTTGTTCTCTCCACTTCTATTTTACTCTTTTTATATTTTTCAATCTCTCTTTCCATCCCAATATCTATCTCACCCCTGCTCTCTTTCTCACTCTCTCTTCCTCCCTTACCAACCATCTCACTCTCTCATCCAATAACTTTCTTCCTCTCTTTATCTTCTCTCTATATGATCTTTCTCTTCCCTCTCTTTTTCTTATTCTCTATCTCACTCTTTCTTTCTCACATGCTCTCTCCCTCTCCCTCTAGCGCCCTTCATCTCTCTCTTTATAATGGATCTCTTCTCTATCTCTCTCCCAATGTTTTATTTCTCTCTCATTCTCTCCACCTCCCTCTCATTCTCGTTCTCCCTCTCCCTCTCCCTCCCTCCCAAGTTTCATTTGTCTTTCTTCCTCCTAACACTCTCACCTTTCTTGCCACACTACTCTCTCATGAATTATCTGTCTTTCTCCAATTTTTCCCTCTCTTTCACTCTATCTTTTTTGTCTTTTCATTCACTCCTCATCTCCCTCCTCTCTTTTTCTCTCACTCTATTCATTCTCTTTCTTTCCTCTCTCGTTTCACCCACTCCCCATCTTTCTCTTCTGCTCTTCAATCACTCCCTACGACTTCCTTGCCTCTCCTCTCCTCTCCTCTCGTCATCTTTCTATTTGCCTCATCCTCACTCTATCTATCTCACACTCTCTCACACACTATTTCCATTTGCCTATTCATCTCTATCTCTCTTACCCCTCTTTCTTTCAAGCTCTTTCTCACACTCTTCTCACTTCCTGTGCCATTTTTTCTCTTTTCTTCTTTCTACTATCTCTTCCCGTCTCTGCCATTAATACTCACTCTCACGATCTTTGTCAATCGTTCTTTCTACATTCTCTTATCATTTCTTTATAAATCTCACTCTTTTCTTTATTTCTCTCTCTTACTAACTCCTCTCTGCCTCCATCTCACTCTCATTCTCTCTCTCACTCTCTCTTCTCTTTTTGCCGCCTTCCTCCTTCCCTCGCTCTCCTTACTTACCTCTCTCTATTATGTAATCTCTCTCTCTCTTTCTCTCACTCTTGCCTACCTCTCGCTCTCTCCTTCGTCTCTTCTCTATCTTCTCACTCACTACTCATCTCTCCTTTTCTCCTGAATCTATCCCTCTACTCACCCTTTCTATATGCCACACCTTCTCTCTATCTATCTATCTCTCACAAACACTCAGTATCTGTCTCTTCATATCTCTCTCTCCCACTTGTCACCCTTTTTTTCAAGCTACTTCACTCACCTTTCGATCTCCCTCTATCTATTCTCTCTTTACTTCTTTTGTTCTCTTTATTTCTGTCACTTTCTCTTTCCATCCATATCTCACTCTCTCCCTCCCACTCTCTATTTCCCCTTCTCTCACTTCTTTCTCTCTCATCCTTCTCTATCTTTCGCTCTCACTGTCAGTCTTTGTTCTCTTGTTGTCCACCCTCCCTCACTCACTTGTGCTCTCCATCTCTCTCTCTCATTCACAAGCATGGAGCTCTTCTTTTTTTTCTTATTCCTCCACAATCATTTCTCTCTCTCATGGTCTCTCACACTTTATCCTTCTCTCCACCTAGCCCTCCCTCCCCCTCTCTTTCTACCTTCGTTCCGCCTTCCCTTACTCTCTTATGTTCTGTCTCTCTCTCTCTAAGTCTTCTCTTCCCTCTTGTTCTCTCTTCACTCTCTCTTCTCACTCACTGCCTCTCTCTCCTTCTATCTTAAATCCATCCATCCCACCCTCTCACTTTTCTCCTCACCATTCTCTTTCTATCTGCCTCAACCTCTCCTATCTATCTCACTCTCACAATCTCTACTCGCATCTTCATCTTTCTCTATCTTTCTTTCAAGCTCTTTCTCATAATCTTCTCTCTTTATTCCACTTTTTCTCCCTACTTCTATTCTACCCTTATTATATCTTTCAATCTCTCTTTCCATCCCAGCATCTATCTCTCTCTCTCTCTCTCTCTCTCTCTCCCTCCCTCTCTTCCTCTCTTACCATCTCTCTCTCTCATTCAACAAATTTCTTGCTATTTTTATCTTCTTTTTTTTCTAATCTTTCTCATCCCTTGCTTCTTCTTATTCTCTCTCTCACTCTTTCTTTCTCTCATTCTCTATCCCTCTCTCCTTTTCGTTCCCTCTATCTCTCCCTCTCTCATGGATCTCTTCTCTTTCTCTCTCTATCACTAACTTATTTCTCTCTCATTACTCCACTTCCCTCTCACTCTCGTTCTCCTTCCTCTTTCCCTCTCCCTCCCTCCCCCGTTTCGTTTGCCCTTTCTTCCTCCTCTCACCCTACCTTTCCTAGCACTCTCTCTCATGAATTATCTTTATTTCTTTCACTCTCGACCTCTCTCTCACTCTCTCTTTTATCTCTCTTCCCGCTCACTCCTCATCTCTCTTACGCTCTCTTGAATCAATCCCTCCCTTTCTTTCCTTCTCCTCAACTTTCCTTTCCTTTCTCTTATTATTTCCCTCATTCCTTCAATCTTTGGTCTCTCACACACTTTCAATCTACCTCTTCATCTCTCTCTCTCTTCTGTCTCTTTAGTTCAATTGCTTTCTCACATTCTTCTCTCTTTATCTCTACGCCCTTCTCTCTCTTTCTCTCTCTCTCACTCCATCTTTCCATGCTTATCTCCCTCTCTCCCTCCCTCTCTCCCCCTCACTCTCTCTCGCTCTGTCTTACTCTGTTGCCTTCACCATTTTCCTTCTCTCTTCTCTCACTTCTCTCTCGAACTATCTCTTTCTCTTCTTCTCTCTCCAAGCTCTCTCTCTCTTGCTCATGGAGCTCTTCTCTTTCTCACTCTCTCTCACTTCTTTCTCTCTCTTTCTTGCTCTCTCTCACTCACTTCTCTCAACCTCTATCTCGCACTCATTCTCCCCCTTTTCTCTCTCATTCTCACTCTCCCCTTCTCTCTTACCCTCCTCTCTCACTTTTATATTTCTCTCACTTTCGTCAACTCTTGCCCTCTCTCGTGGTTTCTCTTCATTCTCTCTTCTTACTTACTCCCTTTATCTCTCCTCTCTTGAATCCATCTCTCTCTGCCTCACTCTGTCTCTCCTCTTCTCTCTCTTTCTATCTTTCTCAACCCTTTGAATATATATATTTCTCCCTCACCCTCACTATATGTCTCTTCATATCTCTCGCTCTCCCTTCTTTCTCTTTCAAGATCTTTATCACACTCCTCTCTCTACAAGTACCTCTTCTATCTACTTCTGTTTTGCTCTCTTTGTATCTCTCACACTATCATTTCATCAGTATATCTCTCTCCCCATATCTTCCTCTCATACCATTCCTCTCTCTCCCTACAATTCCCTTGCCCTCTCTATCTTATTTATTTATTCTTTCTCTCTTTCACTCTTTCTTTCTACTTTCTCTCTCCTCCATCTCTTTTTTCAATCATAGAGCTCTTTAATTTCTCTATCACTCTCTAACATTCTTCTCTCTTTTACTTTCTCTCACTTTTTCCCACTCTCTACGTCAATCTCACACTTATTCTCCCTCCCTCAAACACACACATACACACATTGTCTCTCTTTCCCTCCCTTCATCCTTCCCTCACTCACTCCTTTCATCCCTCTCTCCCTTTTGTATTCTCTTTTTCTCTCACTTAGTTCTTTCTCTTTTTTTACTCTCTCATTTTAGTCACTCAACATCTTTCCCCTTCGATCTTGAATCACTCTCTATGCCTTCCTCTCCTCTCCTCTCCTCTTGTCTCTCTTTATATTCATTTTACCCTCACTCTATCTATCTCTAGCTCTCTCGCACACAGTTTCTATCTGTCTCTTCATCTTTATCTCTCTTACGTCCTCTTTCTTTTAAGCTCTCTTACCCTCTCTTTCTTTCTCTACTTTACTTTTGCACTTCCTACATCACTCAATCACTCTTTCCATCCCTCTCTCAATCTTTGTTGTTTCGCAGTTGCTCTCTCTCACCTTGCAACTCTCTATCGTCATCTCAGTCACTTCTCTCTTTATTTCAATCTCTCTCACAACCTTCTTTCTCTATACACCCTTCTCTCTTTCTCTCTCTACTTCTCTTTTGTTATCTCTACTTCTCTCTTGCTCTGTCTTACTCTGTTACTTTCTCTATTTGCCCTCTCTCTTCTATCTAAATTATCTCTCTTCCTTTGCTTCTATCTCACACATTTTTTTCTCTTCTTCTCTCCCCATACGACCCTCTCTCTTGCCCTCCATCTATCTTTCTCTCTCTCTCATGGAGCTCTTCTCTTTGTCACTCTCTTTAACTCTTTTCTCTCTCTTTCTTTCTCTCTATTACTCACTTCTCTCTACCTCTATCTCACTCTCATTCTACCCCTTTCTATCTCTCATTCTCACTCTCCACCTCTCTCTTACCCTCCTTCCCTCTTCACTCACTCTATCCATTCCTACCTTTCTCACTTATGTATTTCTGTCACTTTCTTCTACTCTTTGGTGTGTCGTGCTCTCTCTTCATTCCCTCTTCTCACTCACTCTCCCGCTCTCTCCTTTTCTCTTGAATCCATTTCCTTAACTCTCTCACTCTCTACTTCATCTTTCTCTTCTCTTTTTTATCTTTCCCCCTCTCTCTCAGCTTCCTTTCTCTTTTTATCAGCCTTAACCTCTCCTATCTATCTTTCTCACACACTCTCTACTTGTCTCCTTATCTTTCTCTTTCTATTTCTTTCAAACTCTTCTCTCTCCTTCTACCACTTGTTCTATCTACTTCTATTTTACCCTCTTTATATCTCTCAATCCTCTTTCCATCACAATATCGATCCCTTGCTCGCTCTCTCACCCTCTCTTTCTCTCTTACCATCTTTGTCTCTCATGCAACAACTCTCTTGCTCTCTTTACCTTACCTCTATCTCGTCTTTCTCTTCCCTCACTTCTTCTTTTCTCTCACTGTTTCTTTCTCTCATGCTCTCTCCCTCTCTCCCTCTCGTGCCCTCCATCTCTCCCTTTCTCATGGATCTCTTCTCTTTCTCTCTCTCTCTCTCTCTCTATTTTATTTATCTCTCATTCTCTACAGCTCCATCTCACTGTCGTTCTCCCTCCTCTCTCCCTCTCCCTCACTCGTTTCATTTGCCCTTTCTTCCTCCTCTCACTCTCACATTTAATATCACTCTCTCTTATGAATTATCTCTCTTTCTCTCACTCTTGCCTCTCTCACTCTCTTTTTTTTCTCTCTTCTCACTCACTTCTCAGCTCTCTTCTGCTCTCTTGAATCAATCCCTCTTTCTCTTTCTCTATTCTTTTCTCTCCTTTCCCTTAATATTTGCCTCACTAATTGTTTCAAGGAAAAAGAAGCGTGTGAGAAAGAGGTTGAAGGGAAGAGAGAGAAGAGGGAGTGGGGGAGTGATGATAAGGCGGATATAGACAAAGACAGAGATCGATGGAGAGAGGTGAGATAGATAAAGAGAGAAGAGAAGAGGAGAGGAGAGATGGGGAGATAGTGAGATGAGAGAGAAGCGAAAAAGAGAGTGAGAGAGAGTGAGAAGGATTGTGGAAGGGCAAGAGGAGGGGGAGATAGATAGAGCGACAGAGATGAATGGAGGGAGAATTAGAGTGACATGGAGGTAGAGAGAGGAAGAGAGTGAGATAAAATGTGTGTGGGAGAGCAAAGAGAGATGGGAAAAGAGAACTTCTCTATGAGAGAGAGAGGGCTGGAGAGCACAGGAGTGGACAGGGGGTAGTGAGTGGAAGAAAGAATGAGAGAGAGATGAGAAAGAGAGAATAGAGAGAGCAAGAGAGTTGCAGAGTGAGATAGTGTTGGTAGAAGAGGAAGAGAGGGAGAATCAGAGTATGTTAGAGAGATCGAGATAGGGATGGAACAAGATAATGATAGATATAGAGAGCGCAAAAGAGAAATAGAGAAAATAGGAGGTTGGGAAGAGAGAAGAGTGTGAGAAAGATCTTGAAAGAAAGAAAGAAAGATAATGAGGCAGATAAAGAGTGATAGAAAGAGATATAAATAGAGAGAGGGTGATCAAAAGAGAGAGGAAAGGGGATGAGAGTGGGTGAGGGGATGTATTTAGGAGAGGAGAGTGAGTGTGAGTGAGTGAGAAGAGAGAGCAAGATAAAGAACAAGGGTGAGAGAAAGAGAGAGGTAGGAAGGGAGAAAGTGAAGAAAATGGGTGGGCAAGAGAGAGGGGGGAAAAAGAGGGAGGGTGAGAGTGAAATGGAAGTAGAGAGAGAGGAAGTGAGAGAGCGAGCAAGAGAGAGGAAGTGAGAGAGCGAGCAAGAGAGAGGAATGAGAGAGAAAAGAGAGAAAAACTAGAAGAACTCCACGCGTGAGAGAGATGTGGAGTGCACAATAGAAGGAGGAAGGGAGAGAAAAAAGACAGAAAAATCTTGAGAGAGGAGTGAGAGGAAAAAATGAGAGAGAGAGAAGAGAGAGAAAGAGAGTTTTTAGATCAGAGTGGTGGAATCAGAGGAAGAGAGAGTGAGAGAGAGATGGAAAAGGAGAGAGAGGGAGGGATCGATCGGGAGAGAGAGAGAAAGGGGGAGTGGATGCAAAAAAATAAGAAGAGAAAAAGAGAAGAGAGAGGGCAAGATTTAGAGAAAGAGAAAGATTGTACATAAAAGAGAGAAAAGTATGAATGGAGAGAGTGAGGGAAGGAGGGAAGGTGAGAAAAAGAGGGGAGAGTGTTTGAAAGAGAAAGGAGGGAGAATGAGACTAAGATGGAGGTAAGGATAGAGTAAGAGAGAGAGCAAGACAGAGAAAGATGATAGCTCTAAAACAGAGAACGAGAGAGATGGACCAAGAGAGAGAGAGAAGAGTGAGAGAGATCGAGATAAAAAGGGAGGAGGGAGGAGGGAGAAAGAGTGGTAGAGAGAGTAAGAAAGATACTAGGAAAAATAACAAGTGAGAAAGAGCAAGAGAGTGATTGTGAATGAGGGAGATAAAAGAGTATGGTAAAAAGAGAACAAGAGTGAGCAATAAGGAGAAGCTGAGAGGAGAGAGATGGAAGGCATGTGAGTGGCTCGGAGGGAGAGAACATGAGATAATAAAGGTGTAAGAAAGAGAAGAGGGAATAGAAAGATGAGAATGGGAGAAGAGATAGTGAAGGAGAGAGAGAAATTGCATGATAGAGAGTTTAGTGTGAGAGAGATATAGCAGAAGAAAGAAATTAAGAGGGAAGAGAGATCAGAACGAAGGGAGGGAGGTTAAGGGAGACTAAAGTCATCTAAAAAGGAGAGTGTAAGAGAAAATGATGCATTTAAAGGAGAGTGATAGAGGAGGGAGAAAGTGAAGGAGAAGAGCGGGAGAGAGACATGTGAGACGAGAGAGGGAAAGAAAGATATTGAAAGAAAAGGGATGGGAAGAGAGTGAGAGATAACAAGTGAATGGGGAGGTGAGAAGAGAGAATGAAAAGATAAAGTTGGGAGAGAGAAGACAAATAAGGTATGAGTGAGGGAGGGACATAAAAAGAGAGAAAAGAGTTGAGGATGGAGCAGGGAGAGAGAGCGAGAGAGAGAGGGAACAAGCGGGAATAGTGAGAAAAGAAGTAGAGAAAGGGAAAGAATGAGAAAAATATAGAGAAAATCAAGTAGGCATAGAGGAGTGAATGGAGGGTGAGGGGGAGGAAAGATAGAGAGGAAGTGGAAGGAAAGACGAGAGATTGAGAAGGAAAGTGGGAGAGGGAAGGAGGAAGAATTAATTGGAGAGAGAGGGGGAGAAAAAGAAGGAGAGTGATGAACAAGAGCTCTATAAGAGGGATTGAGAGAGGAAGATAGAGAGATGGAGGGAGAGAGTGAAATAGAGTGCATGTAAGAGAGAGGGAGGGAAATAGAGCAAGAGTGAGAGTGAGAAAGAAAGTGTGATAGAGAGAGGGATGGATGTGGAAAGAGGTAGAGAGGAAGGGAAGGAGGGGGCATGAGAAAGATAGAGAGAGCGAGGGAGACAAGGTGAAGGATGGAGGAAGTGCAAGGGAGAGGGACAAAGAGAGAGAGCGAGGGAGAGAATAGAATATATAAAAAGAGAAAGAGTGAGAGAGGGAAAGGTGTAAGTAAATGAGAGAGTGAAAGAGAAGAAGATAGAAGAGTGAGAGACCAAGTGAGGTAGCAAGAGAGAGACGAATAGGTTCATGGAAGTGGATATAGGAAGAGAGTGAGAGACATGGAAATGGAAGGAGTGAGTGACAAGAGCGAAAAAGAGTGAAGAAAAAGAGGGAGGGAGGGTGGCAGAGAGACTAGAGGAGCAAGAGAGAGAGGGAGAGAATGATAAAGAGAACAAGAGTGAGCAATAGAGAGAAGCAAGAGAGTGAGGAAGGGAGGGATGAAGCAGCAGAGTGAGGGAAGGAGAGAGATTTAGAGAAAGAGAGAGCAAGAGAGCAGGAGGAGGGGAAGAGGGAGAGGGTAGAGAGAACGAGAAGAGAGAGAGTAAGAACAAGTGAAGGGAATGCGAGAGACAAAAAGGGAGAGATAGAGAAAGTGAAAGAAGTGGAAGAATAAGATGGAGAGAGAGAGGGAGGAAGGGTGGGTGAAGGAGTAGCGGAGTGAGTGAGATATATACAAAAATAAATAGAAAGAGGAGAATAAAACAAGTATGTGATTGTGATATAAAGAAGGTAGGAGAGAGAGAAGAGTAGTAGAGAAAGAGCCAGAGAAAAGTGAGATGAGAGCAATACAAGAGAGATGTAGGGAGTTAATGAGATGGAGAGAGAGAAAGTGAGACATTGAGCAAAAGGGGAGATATATATAGAAACAGAGTGATAGGGATGAAAAATAGGGAGATAGATAGAAGAGAGGGAAAGAGAGAAAGGGAGGGAGAGAGGTGGGTGGGAGAGAGTGAGAGAGGGAGGGAGAGACGGAGGAGCAGAGTTAAAGGAAAACCAAGGGAAACAGATAAAGAGTGTGAGAGAAAGAGAGAGGGTGGGAGAGATAGAAGGAAGAAGAGAGAGTTAGAGGGAGGGATATACAGTGAGAGCGATTGATATAGTGGGAGTTAAGGTGAGTGAGTACCAGTGAGCGAGAAAGAGAATAAGAGAGTGGGGGAAAGTGAGGGAAAGAGAGATAGAGCAACAAAGTGTTAGATAGTGAGAGGGAGAAAGAGAGAGATATAGAGGGCACGAACGAGGAAGGGAGAGAGAACAAGTGAACAAGGAATGAGAGAGAGAATGAGCAAGAGAAGTGAAAGATGAGAAAGAGAGAGAAAGAGCAAGAGAGTAACATGGTGGAAGAGAAAGATGAGATAGAGAGAGAACAATAGAGTAGCATGGTGAGAGAGTGATGACAAGAGAGGAATACAAAGAAGAAGAGAGAGAAAGAGAGAGTGTGAGGGAGAATGTGAGGGCAAGAGGGAGAAATGGAAATAGAGATTCAAAGATTTAGAGATAGTAAAAAGAACTAGAGAAAAAGAGGAGTTACAGGGAAAATGAATAGTGTAAGAAAGAGCATTAAAGGATGAGTGATATAATAGAGAGAGATGTAGAGTTTGATATAGAGAGAGATATAGAGGTTTAAGTGGATAGAAAGTGATAAATGAGGAGAGAGAGACAACAAGAGCAGTAGGGTCAGAGAGAGATGGTAAGAGAGGAAAAGAGAGAGGGATGGAAAAAGGTTGAGTGAGAGAGCAGATAAGGTGAGAGAGGGACATATGGAGGGCGTGAGAGAGAGGGAGAAAGAACGAGATAAAGAAAAAGCATGTTAGAGATAGAGAAACGGAGCAAATAAGGTAATGAGAGAAAGAGAGAAGAGAGAGAAAGCAAGGGAGGAAACAAGGGAGAAGTATGGAAAGAGTGAGTGCGAGATATAAGAAGAGCAAAAGAGAAGAAGAGAGAAAGAGTGAGAAAGGGCTAGAGGGAGTGAGAAGAGGGTGAGAAAGAGCTCGAATAAAAGAGGATGTGAGAGAAATAGAGATGAGAAGGCACATAAAAAGTGTGTGAGAGTGCGAGAACTATATAGAGTGAGGGTGTGGCAGATAGTAAGAAAGATGAGAGGAGAAGGGAGAAGAGAAAGAGGTAGGGAATAAGAAAAAGACAGAGAATACAAAAGGAAGAGAGGTTGGAAAAGAGTGATGGAAAGTGCAAGGGAGGGCAAGAGAGAGTGTGCGTGTGAGAGAGAGGGAGAATAAGTTTGAGATAGACATAGAGAGTGAAAATAAGTGAGAGAGAGTAAGTGAAAGAAAGAAGAATGAAATAAAGCTAGAGAGAGAAAGAGAAGAGTTCTATGACTGAGAGAGATATGTAGGACACGAGAGAGTCAGGGAGGGAGAGGGGACAAGAGAAGGAAAGAGTGAAAGAGAGAGAAGACAAAGAGAGAGAGGTAGAGAAAGAGAGATGGTAATAGAGGAAAAGAGGTGGAGATATATATATATATATATATATATATATATATATATATATATATATATATATATATTGATGAAGAGATAAAGTGAGAGATATAAAGAGAGCAAAATAGAAGTAGATAGAAGAATAGTGCAACAAAGATCTTGAAAGAAAGAGAGAGAAGAGTGAGCGAGAGAGAGATGAAGAGACATGTAGAGAGGTTGAGAAATATAGAAAGAGAGGGAAGAGGAGAGACAGAGTGAGGCAAAGAGGGATGGATTCAAGAGAGAATGAGAGAGATGGGGAGTGAGTGAGAAGAGAGAAAAAAGAGAGAACACGAGAGAGCGCGAGAGTAGAAGAAAGTGAGAGAGGTAGGAATGGATAGAGTGAATGAGGGTAGAGTGAGAATGAGAGAGAGAAAGCGAGAGAATGAGAGTAAAATATAGGTAGAAAGAAGTGAGCGAGAAATATCAAGAAAGAGAAAAGAGTGAGAGTGTGTGAGAAAGAGAAGAGCTCCATGAGTAAGAGAGAGAGAGATGGAGGGCAAGAGAGAGTGAGGTTTGGTAGAGAAGAAGAGAAAGAAAGAGAGAGAGAGAGAGAGAGAGAGAGAGAGAGAGAGAGAGAGAGAGAGAGAGAGAAAATGGAGAGGCAACAATGTAAGACATAGTGAGAGTGAGTGAGGAAGAGAGTGGGAGATAAGCATCGAAAGATGTTGTGAGATATAGAGAGAGCAAAAGAGAACCAGAGAAAGTAGGCTGTAGAGATAAAAAGAGAAGGGTGTGAGAAAGAGATTAAATTAATGAGAGAGAAGAGACAGTTGAAGCGGCAGAAAGATAGTGCTGTGAGAGATCGAGATATTGAAAAAATGGGTGAGGCAAATAATAAGTGAAAGATGAGGAGAGGAAAGGAGAGAGTAAGAGAGAGGGAGGAATTGATTCAAGAGAGTAAGAGATAGATGAGCATGGAGTGAGACGAGAGAGAAGGGAGTGAGTAAGAGGTCATATGAGAGAGTGAAAGGAAAGGTCCAAGTGAGAGAGAGGAAGAAAAAGCAAATGAAATGAGTGTGGGAGGGAGAGGAAGACCGGAGGAAGGACGAGAGTGAGAGGGAGAGAGGAGGGAGAACGAAAGTGAGAGGGAGGTGGAGAGAATGAGCAAAATAAAAGAATGAAAGGGAGAGAAAGAGAAGCGATCCATGAGAGAGGGAGTGATGAAGAGCACGATAAGGAGAGATGGAGAGAGAATGAGAGAAAGAAAGAGTGAGAGAGAGAAGAAGAAGAAACAAGGGAAGTGAAAGATGAGATAGAGGGAGGATAAAGAGAGCAAGATATTTGTTTGATGAGATAGAGAGAGACAGTAAGAGAGGAAGCGAGTGTGGGAGAGACAAAGCGAGAGCGAGATAGATATTAGGATGGAAAGAGAGATTAGGAGATGTAAAGAGAGCAAAATAGAAGAAGAGAAAACAAGTGGTAGATGAGAGCGAAGAGTATGAGAAAGAGATTAAAAGAAAGAGAGAGGGAAAGATTAAGTGATAAATAGTGAGTGTGAGATAGTGATAGATAAAAGAGATTGAGGCAAATAAAAAGAAAATTGTGAGGAGAAAAGTGAGAGAAAGTGAAGGATAAAGAAATCGACAATGATAGAGCGAGAAAGGGAGGGGAGACAATGAGAAAAAGAGTGAGATAGAATGAGAGAAATATCGAGAAAGAGATATAAAGAAAAAGAGGGACAAAGATAGAGTGAGAGTAAAAGATAGGAGAGGTGAATGAGAAAATGAAAGAGGAAAGGGAGTGCGTGAGAGATAGTGCCTGTGTGACAAAGAGGGGACACAAAAAGACAAGAGAGAGTAAACCAGATAAAGTGGGAGAGAGGGAATGATGAAAAAGAGACAGAGGGAGAGAGAAAGAGCAAGAAAGAAGAGGGATTAAGTGAAAGGGAGAGCGAGGGAGAGATATAGAGAGATAGAGGGACTTCAAGATAGAGATGGGGAGAAAGAGAGAGTGAGAGAGCGGGAGAGTGAGAAGAGCTAGAGAGAGTGAGAGAGGGCATATGGAGGGCATGAGAGAGGGAGGGAGAAAGAATGTGATAAAGAAACAGTTTGTGAGAAATAGAAAGAAGGAGCAAGATAAGAGAAAGATGAGAAATAAATAAGAGAGAGAGTTGCAAGGTGAGAGAGAGAGAGATAGCAAGGAAGGAAGCAAGAGAGAGGGATGGAAAAAGTGAGTGAGATATATAAAAAGAGCAAAAGAGAAGTAGACAAAAAGAGTGAGAATGAGGTAGAGGGAGTAATAAGAGTTTGAGAAAGAGCTCGAAAGAAAGAGGAAGTAAGAGAAATAGAGATGAGGAAGCAAACAAAAATTATGTGCGAGAGTGCGAAAGATAGACAGAATGAGGGTGAGGCAGATAGAAAGAGAGACAAAAGGAGAGGAGAGGAAAGAAAGAGGTAGGGAGTAAGAGAAAGAGAAAGCATAAATAAGGGAGAAAGGTAGGAAAGGAGAGAGTGAGGGAAAGGGCAAGGGAGGGCAAGAGAGAGAGTGTGTGTGTGATAGAGAGGGAGAATAACTTTGAGATAGATATAGAGAGTGAAAAAAGTGAGAGAGAGTAAGTGAAGGAGAGAAGAATGGAAGAGAGTTGGAGAGAGAAGGAGAGAGCATACATAAGGGAGAAAGGTAGGAAAAGAGAGAGTGAGGGAAAGGGAAAGGGAGGGCAGGAGAGAGGGTGTGTGTGTGATAGAGAGGGAGAATAATTTTGAGATAGACATAGAGAGTGAAAAAAGTGAGAGAGAGTAAGTGAAGGAGAGAAGAATGGAAGAGAGTTGGAGAGAGAAGGAGAAGGGCTCTATGACTAACAGAGAGAGATGGAGGGCACGAAAGTGTGAGGGTGGGAGAGAAGACTCAGAGAACAAAAGAGTGAAAGAGAGATAAGATAGATAAAAAGAGGTAGGAAGAGAGAGATATGCTAAGAGAGGAAAAGTAGGGTGATATATATATATATATATATATATATATATATATATATATATATATATATATGAGAAGATAAAGTGAGAGATATAAAAAGAGCAAATAGAAGCTGATAGAAGAACAATGTGAGAAAGATCATGAAAGAAAGAGAGAGAACAGAGAGCGAGAGAGAGATGATGAGACATATAGAGAGGGTGAGAGAGATATTTAAATATAAAGTGGTTGAGAAAGATAGAAAGCGAGAAGAGGAGAAAAGGAGTAAGGCTGGGAGGGATGGATTCAAGAGAGAAAGAGAGAGAGGTGGAATGAGTGAGAAAAGAGAACAGAGAACACGAGAGAAGGCAAAGAGTAAAAGAAAGTAAGAGAGGTAAGAATGGATAGAGTGAGTGAAGGAGGGAAGGAGGGACCGAGAGAGGGGGACAATGAGAATGATAGAGAGAATGAGGGACACTGAGAGTAAGATAGAGGCAGAGATAAGTGAGTGAGAAAGATCAAGAAAGAGAGAGAAAAGAGTTAGAGAGATTCTGAGAAAGAGAAGAGCTCCTTGGACAAGAGAGAGAGAGATATGGAGGTCAAGAGAGAGGGAGGTATGGGAGAGAAGAAGAGAAAGAAAGAGTGAGTGAGAGAAGTGAGAGAAGAGAAAGATAAGCTAGAGAGAAGAAAGAGAGGGAAAATAGACAGAGTAAGACAAATCGAGAGAGAGTGAGGGGGATAGAGGGAGATAAACATGGATAGATGGAGTGAGAGATATAGAGAGAGCAAAAGAGAAGTAGAGAGAAAAAGAGAGAGAAGGGTGTGACATAGATTTGAAACTAATAGAGAGAAGAGTGAGATCGAGAGAGAGTTGCAAGGTGAGAGAGAGAAAGGGAGGAAATAAAGGAGAGGGAGAGAGAGGGTTGAAAAGAGTGAGTGTGAAGAGTGTATGAAAGAGCTTGAAAGAAAGAGGAAGTAATAAAGATAGAGATGGGGAGGAAGATAGGAACTGTGTGTGATAGAGCTAGCGATAGAAAGAGTGAGGGTGAGCTAGATAGAAAGAGATACAATACGAGAGGATAGGAGTGGTGAGAAAGAGAGGAAGTAATTCAAGAGCGAGGAGAAAGATGGGGAGTGAGTGAAATGAAAGAGAAAAGAAAGAGAAAGAATAGAATGAGATAATGAAAGAGAATACATGAAATAGAGAGATAGGGAAGGAGGAAGATAGGGTGAGAAAGTGTGTGTGTATTAGAGGGGGGCTGAATAAGTGTGAGATAGACATAAAGAGTGGTAAAAGTGAGAGAGAGTAGTTGAAAGAGGGAAGAATGGGAGAGAGTGAGAGAGAGAAAGGGAAGGGCTTCATGACTGAGAGAGAGATGGAGAGCACGAGAGTGTGATGGAGGGAGAGAGAAGAAGAGAAAGAAAGGGTGACAAAGAGATAGAAGAAAAAGAGGTGACAGAGAGGGTAAGGGAGAGAGAGAGATGGTAAGAGAGGAAGAGTGGGAGAAAGAGAGATATATATTGATAAAAGATAGAGTGAGAGATATGGAGAGAGCAAAATAGAAGTAAATATAAGAGGTACATCTAGAGAGAGAGATAGATAGGGAGAAGGTGAGGCAGATTGAAAGGGTGAGTAGAGGAGAGGGAGGGGGAGTGGCATGGATTCAGAAGAGGAGAGAGGAGCAATGAGTGAGAAGAGAGAGAAGAGAAAGAGGAGAGAGCGAGAGATAGGCATGAGTGAGAGAAAGAGGTAGGGAAGGAGAGAGTGAGGGAAGGACGAATGGGCGAAAAGGAGGATAGGGTGAGTGAGATGGAGGTAGCGAGGAATTAGTGGGAGAGAGCAATAAAGAAAAGAGTATAAGAGAGAGAAAAGAGCACCATGAGAGAGGCAGAGAGAATGATTGAGAAAGATGTAGAGAGTTTGTATTAATAGAAGAGAGAGGAAGAAATAGATGGAAAGATAGAAAGGTGGTGAGCGAGAGATAGTACGAAAAATGAGAGAGAGGTAGGGAGGAAGAGAGGGAGAAATAGTGGTAGAGAAAGTAAAAGAGATACAAAAGAAATAACAGGTGGAGAGAGAGCAAGAGAGTGATTTCATAAAAGAGAAATAGATAAGAGCAAAAAATAGAGAAAATAAATTGAGAAGTGAGAGTGAGAGAGAGAGAGAGATAGAGGGCACCAGAGAGGGGGAGAGAGAGAATTAGATGAAAAAATAGTGAGAGAGAGAGGTGTGAGAGAAGAGAAAGATAAAAATGGGAGAAGTGAGGAGGCAAGAGCGAGAGAGAGTGAGATAGAGATTGGGATGGAAAGAGAAAGAGACATGGAGAGAGAAATAAATAAGTAAAGAAAGAGATGAAAAGAAGGTGAATGAGAGACACGGGGTAAAAGGAGAAAGATGCATGTGAGAAATAGGTTGAAGGGAAGAGAGAGAAGAGGGAGAGGGGGAGTGATGATAAGGCAGATAGAGACTAGAGAGAGATTGATGGAGAGAGAGAGGTGAGATAGATAAAGAGAGAATAGAGGAGTGAGGGAGGGTAAGAGAGAGGGCGAGATAGATAGAGCAAGAGAGAGGAAGGGAGGGAGAATAATAGTGAGATGGAGGTACAGAGAGGAAGAGAGTGAGAAAGAAAAAAATGTGTGATAGAGTAGAGAGAGATACGAAAAGAGAAAGAGAGAGAGGGATGGAGTATAAGAGTGGGCCTAGTGAGAAAGAGTGGAAGTAAGAATGAGAGAGAGATGAGAAAGAGAGAATGGAGAGAGCAAGAGAGTTTGTAGGGTGAGATAGTGCAGGTAGAAGAGGAAGAGGGGAGAAAGAAAGTAAGTGTGAGAGATAGAGATTGGGATGGAACGAGATAATGATAGATATAGAGAGAGCAAAAGAGAGATAGAGAAAATAGGAGGTTAGGGAGAGCGAAGAGTGTGAGAATGAGCTTGAAAGAGAGAAATGACAAGATAGATAAAGAGTGAGAGAGAGATATAGATAAAGAGAGGGTGATCATAAGAGAGAGGAAAGGAGATGAGAGTGGCTGAGGGGATGTATTTAGGAGAGGAGAGAGAGGGAATGAGTGAGAGGAGAGAGCAAGATAGAGTGAAGAGTGAGAGAAATAGAGAGTTAGGAAGGGAGAAAGTGAGGAAAGGAGGGAGGCAAGAGAGAGGAGGGTAAAGAGAGGGAGCAAGGGAGAGGGGGAGTGAAATGAAGGTAGAGAGAGGGAGAGAGTAGAAATTGAGCAAGAGAGAAGATTGACGGAGAAAAGAGAGAGAAAAAAGAGAAGAGCTCTACGCGTGAGGGAGATATGGAGGGCAAAAGAGAGGGAGGGAGGGAGAAAAAGAGAGAAAAAGTTTGATAAAGAGGAGTGAGTGAAGAGAAAAATGAGAATGAGAGGAGAGTTTTTAGTTGAGAGAATTGTGGCAAGAGAGGAAGACAGAGCGAGAGAGAGAGTGAGAGAAAATGAGAGAGAGAGGGAGGGTTAGATCGGGAGAGAGAGGGGGAGTGGATGCAAAAGGAGTAAGAAGAGAAAAAGAGAAGAGAGAGGAAAAGATTTAGAGAAAGAGAATACATAAAAGAGATAGAGCATGAAAGGATGAGTGAGATAATAGAGAAAGAGAAGTAGAGTTTGATAGAGAGAGATAGAGAGGTTTAGGTGGATAGAAAGGGAGAAATGAAGAAAGAGACAACAAGAGCAGTAGAGAGAGATGGTAAGAGAAGAAGAAAGGGAGATTGAAAAAGGTGGAGTGAGAGAGCAGATAGAATAAGTAAAAGAGAGAGAGAGAGAACAAGTTTAGGCAATGAAGAGAATTTAAGAAGAGCTAGAGAGAGTGAGAAAGGGATGGAGAAAGAACGAGATAAAGAAAAATGTGTGAGAGATAGGGAGAAGGAACAAGATAAGAGAAAGATGAGAAAGAGAGAAGTGAGAGAGTTGCAAGTTGAGAGAGATAGAGATAACAAGGGAGGAAGAAAGAGTGAGGGATGGAAAGAATGAGTGAGAGATATAAGAAGTGCTAAAGAGAAGTAGAGAGAAAGAGAGAGAAAAGGGAGAGATGGAGCTAAAAGGGATAAAGGGAGGGTGGGGAGGAAGAGGCGGAGAACTAAAGGAGGGACAAAGACAATTGTGGGAGTGAAAAGGAGAGAGAGAGTGAAGGAGAGAAGTTGAGAGAAACTTAGATGAGTGCAAAAGAATAAGAGAATTAATGAGAAAGTGAGAGAGAGGAAGAGAAATAAAGAGTAAGAGTGGGGGAGAGCGAGATAGAGGAAGAGGGTGAGAGTGGAAGAGCGTGAAGATGAGAGAGATGGAGAGAAGAGTGAGAGAAAAGAGAGGGAGCGAAACAGATTAAAACTGAGAGAGTAATAAAATGAGAGAGAGTGCAAAAGAAAAGAGTGGGAGAGGGAGATAGAGTGGTAGAAAGAGCGACATAGAGATAATGTGAGAAAGAGTGAGTGAGATAACAGAGCAATTGAGTTATTATGGAGAGATTCAGTGGGAGAGAGTATGCGAGAGGGAGGAAAGCGAGAGAGAGGAGAGATATATACAGAGAAAAGGGAAGAGAGTGAGATAAAGTGAGAGGAATGGAGCGTGAGTTATATACATAGTGAATGAGAGAGAGAGAGGGAGCTAGAGGGAGAGAGCAAGGAGAGTGAGCTAAAGAGATAAGAAGTGACAGAAGAGTGGGAGAGTGATTATAAGAGAGTGGGAGACAGAGTGAAGAGTAGAAGATAGGGAGTAGATAGAGATAGAGAAGAGAGAGAAGGGGAGTGGGAGTAAAAGTTAGCTATAAATAGAGATCGAGAGTATGGGGAGGAAGCAAAAGAGACAGAAGGGGGAGAGTGGGGAGACACGGAGAGAGGGGAATAGAAAGAAGAGCATGTTAGAGATGGAATAAAGAGTACGAGCACAAGAGTGAGCGAGAGCGAGGAAGGAGAAAAATCACAAAGGGAGATAATGTAGAGAAAGAGAGAGAAGGGTGAGAAGGGAGTGAGCTAGAGAAGGTTGAGGAGAGAGAGTGAAAATGAGAGTGAGGGAGAGAAAGTCAGAGAGATATAAGGTGTTGGAGATTTAAGGAGTATGAGAAGAGAGAGTGAGAGAAAGAGTAAGAGAACGGAGAAGAGGGGAGTAGTGGGTAAGGGTGAGAGAGAGATTGAAAATGTCAGAAAGTAGAGAGGGGGAGTGAGATTGAGAGGGAGAGTGTAGAAGCAAAGGGAAAGGAGGAGCAAGAGGGAGAGTGAGGTGGAGTGGTATGACTAAGATATCAAGAGAGTGATAACAAATGAAAGAATGTCAGAGAGTGATTGTGAGAGAGATTCAACGTGAAGGAAAGAGTGAGAGAGAGTGTGAGAGAGAGAGAGGAGAGAGATTGAGTAGTGGAAGAGAAAAGAGAGATAGAAGGGAGGGAGAGTGAGTGATAAGAGTGATCAACAGAGAGGGGGAGGAGCTATAATGAGAGAAAGGGAGAGAAAGTGCAAAAAAAAGGAAAATGATAGAAATAAAGAGATTACAAGAGGTATTTAGAGCAAGATAGAGGGGGCAGAGAATGATATAAAAGAGAAAAAGAGAAAAGTGAGAGATATTAAGAGTGAGTGATAGATAAAGAGCGAGAGTGCAAGAGATGGAGCTACAAAGGGAGGATGGGAGAGAGAGGGAGAGATAGTAAGAGAGAAAGAACAACACAGGGAGGGAGAGAGCGAGAGAGAGATAGAGAGAGCACAAGAAAGGGAGGAGAAAAGAATAGAGTGAAATAGTGAGAGAACAAAAGAGAAAAAACTAGATAGAGAGTACGTGCGTGAGAGCGAGTGAGAGAGAGAGGGAAAGACAGATAGACAGAAAAAATAAAATAGAAGAAAGGGATCAATAGAGCTATTATGAGAGAAATTCAGATATGGTGAAAGAAGAAGAGGCTTAAAGGAGTGAGAAAGATGGAGAGAGAGATATAAAATAGTGCAAGTGAGAGGGAGAGATAACATAGAGAGAGAATGAGGGAAAGAGAGTGAGGATGGAGGGAGAGAGATGCAGGAATGGAGAGAGCATGAGAGAGGGAGAGAGAGCAAAAGAAAGAGAGGGAGAGACATGTTGAGAGAAAGAGAGAGAGAGAAAGAGAGATAGTGAGAGGTGATAGAGAGGTAGAGTATGACTGGGATAGCTAGATAGAGATATGTGAGAGAGAGATACTTGAGAGGAGAGCTGAGAGGGAAAGAATAGAGAGCATGAAAAAGAGGAAGGGGGACATAGCAAAAGAGGAGGAAAGTAGAGGGATGGAAAACAAAGATAAAATACTGTGAAGAGAGGGAGAGGAAGCTGGGAGAGAGGGGGAAAGATGAAAGAGATAAGAGAAAGATGAAGAAGAGAGTGAGAGAGTTAAAGAAAGAGAGAGAGAGAATGAGGGAGAAAATGTAGGAGAGAGAGTAAGTAAAAGCAAGGAGGGAGAGAGGTAGAGGGGGTGAGGTAGCAATGTTAAAAGAAGAGAGTGTGTTTGTGAGAGATGAGGAAGAGCAAAAGGGAGAGAGAGGTGTTAGAGGAGAAAAAGAAAATGTGGACAGAAGAGAGAGAGAAAAATATTAACAGTGGGAGTGTAGGAGAGAGAGTAAAAATAAAGGGACAGAGAGAGTGATAGATTGAGAGAGAGAAGTGAGGAAGAATGGAGTCAAAAGAGAGAAGAAAAAGGAAGAGAAGAGAGAGAGCGAGAGAGAACACATGAGAGAGGAAAGAAATAAGAGCGAGAGAGAGAGAGAGAGAGAGAGAGAGAGAGAGAGAGAGAATGAGTGCTAAAGATAGAGAAGGGAAAAACTATAATGGGAGAAATGGATGGGAATAACGAGAGTGGAAGAGAGTATGAGAGAGAAATGAAAGAAAAAAAAAGGTAAAAAGGGAGACCTCCATGAAAGAGAGTGAGTGAGAATGATAGAGAGAAATGGAGGGAGAGAAAGAAAGTGCAAGTGAGAGAGAGGAAGAGTGAGAGTGAGAGTGGGAGGTGGCAGAGAGGAGTAAGAAAGAAACTGAGAGAGAGAGAGAGGGAGAGAGACAAAGGGAGAGGGAGTGGAAGAGGGAGAGGAATCATGAGAAAGAAAGTAAGAGAGAGAGGGATGCCTGGCCATGGAGAGAGAGATGGAGAAAGTGAAGGGGGGAGGGAGGGAGAGAGTAAAAGGGAAAACTGAGGGTAGTCAAGAGAGAGATTGAGGGTGTAGGGAGAGAGAGAAGGGATTAGGGAGGGAGGGACGGATGAGTGAGAAAGAGAGATTGGGAGGAGGAGAGAGTAATAAATGGAACGAGGAGAAAGGGAAAGGGTGAGAGAAAAGAAAGAGTGAGCAAAATAGAGAGAAGGGAAAGAGTGAGAGTGAGAGGAAGAGTGAGAGTGAGAGGGAGGTGGTAGAGAGGAGTAAGAAAGAAACTGAGAGAGAGAGAGAGAGGGAGAGAGACAAAAGGAGAGGGAGTGGAAGAGGGAGAGGAATAGTGAGAAAGAAAGTAAGAGAGAGAGAGGGATGCCTGGCCATGGGGAGAGAGAGGGAGAAAGTGAAGGGAGGGAGGGAGGGAGGGAGGGAGAGAGTAAAAGGGAAAACTGAGGGTAGTCAAGAGAGAGATTGAGGGTGTAGGGAGAGAGAGAAGGGATTAGGGAAGGAGGGATGGATGAGTGAGCAAGAAAGATTGGGAGGAGGAGAGAGTAATAAATGGAAGGAGGAGAAAGGGAAAGGGTGAGAGAAAAGAAAGAGTGAGCAAAATAGAGAGAAGGGAAAGAGAGAAGCAAAAGAGCACGAGAGAGAGAAGAGAGCAAAATAAGGCAAAGAGCAAAGTAGAGAGAGAGAGCGAGGGAGAGATAGGGAGGGAACGAATTGAGTGTCAGATTGAATGAGATAGATACAAAGAGAAATAACTAGAGGGATAGAGAGCAAGAGAGAATTTGTGAGGGAGATTCAAAGCAAGTGAGAGAATGACAAAGTTGGGTCGAAATAAAGGGAGGGAGAGGGAGAGAGGGAGAAAGTGAGGTCGAAAGATTGAGGAAGAGAATAAGTGAAGTGGAGGGATAAGAGAGAGAGTGAGACCGCAAGAATAGGGAAAAGAATAAGAGAGAGAGGGAGGGAAAAGGGGAGAGATAGACATAAAAAAAGGGAAGAAAAAGAAAAAAAATATTGAGATGGAGGGAAGAGGATATATATAGAAATAAAAAAGAAAGGGGAAAAAAAGAGACATGGAGATAGTGAGAGAGGTTGATTGCAAGTGAAAGTAGTTACAATGAGAGAGATAGAGCCAAGAGAGTGGGTGCAAATGAGAGAAGAGAAAGAGTGTGAGAGAAGTGGAAGAGAGAGGGAGGGAGTAAGATAGTGTGTTTGTGTGCGTGAGAGAGAAAAAGTGACAAAAGGAGGAAATAAAGGCAAGTGGGGGGAAAGTTATCTGAACAAGAGATGAGGGAGAGAAGGTCAAAGAGTGAGTGTGTGTGTGTGTGAGAGAGGGTGATAGTCCGAAGGAGAGGAGGGAAAGAGAGAGTCCTAGAGAGAGAGGGAGAAAGAGTGAGAGAGGAGAAATTAAAAGTGATAGAGAGAAAAAGAAAGAGAGGAGAGATAAAAGTTATTTGAACAAGAGATGAGGGAGAGAGGGTCAAAGAGTGAGGGAGAGAGAGTGTGTGAGAGAGGGTGAGAGTCAGAAGGAGAGGAGGGAAAGAGAGAGTGCTAGAGAGAGAGGGAGAAAGAGTGAGAGAGGAGAAATTGAAAATGATAGAGAGAAAAAGAAAGAGAGGGAGAGATAAGAGCAGTAGAGAAGAGAGGACAGTGGTAGTGTTCAACAAGGAGAGAGAAAAACCAAGAGATTACATAGTAGAAGAATAAAGAGAAACTAAGAGAAATGACGAGAGCAAGTGAGTGGGGATAAAGAGAAAGTGAGAGGGTATAGAAAGAGCAAAAAAGCAATCAAACAGAGAGTGAGAAAAGACTATAGAGTTTGATAGAGAGAAAGAAAGAGGTGCTGAGTATGAGAGACAGAGAGTGAGGAGTGAGAGAAAGAGTGAGAGAGCAAGAGGAGATTAAAGGAGAACTATAAGAGATAAAAAGAGAAGAGAGAGAAGAGAAGTACAAGAGAGAGACAAAAAGGTTGAGAGATTAATAGACAAGAGAGAGAAGAAAGCAAGTTTGAGAGAGAATGGGAGAGAGATGGAGAGGGAACCAGAGAGAGAGGAAAAGCATTAGAATAATAAGCTAGAATGAGAAAAACAAACTAGAGATAGTGAGAGAGAGACATAGAGGGTGTGCGACAAAGAGAATAAGAGAAGAGTGTGTGCGAGATAGGGAGGCTGGATGAGAGAGAACTGATAGAGAGGCAGGCTGAGAGAGAAATTGTGAGCAATAAATAATGTGAAAGTAAAGGGAAAGAGAATAAAGAGTGAAAGAATGGACAAAGAGAGAGAGACTAAGATGGAGAAGGTGAAAGATAGGGAGAAGGAGAGAGCAAAAAAGAGACATAGTGATAAAGAGAGTGGGTAGAAGGAGAGAGAGTGGAAGATTGGGAGATAGAGTGGGAAAGGATCTAATGAAGAATGAGATAGTGAAACACGGAGAGAAAAAGAGAGGAAGTGAAAGTGAAGGGGAGAAAGAAAGATAAACTGAGAGGTGGGATATAGATTATGAGTGAGAGCTAAGAGGGTTGGAGGGAGAAGAGGGAGAGGGGAAGAACTAAAGGAAGGAGAATGAGAGAGTATTTTGAGAAAGAGAAAGTGAGAGAGAGAGAGAGGAGAGAAATTGAGAGATAGTGAATGAAGTACATATTGAGAGGGTGAGAGAGAAGGTGTGAGCTAGAGAGGGAGGAAGGGAGAGAGAAAGAAAGTGAGATAGGGAAGATAAAGTAAAAGAGAAATAAAAGGAGAGCATGAAAGATAAAAAATATGTTAGAGAGGGAAAATGAGCAAGAGAGAGATTTAGAGACTTAGAAACATAAGAGAGAGTAAGAGGAGAGAGTGAGAGAGAGAAGTGATTGAAGGAGGGTTGTTACTAACAAATAGAAGAGAGAGAGAAATGACAGAGAGACGAGAAAGCAGAGAAAGAGAGAGTGAGTGAGCAGAGTGAGGGAAGAATAGATATATAGAGGAAGTGAGAGTAAGAGAGAGGGAGGAGGGGGTAGAGGGAGAGCGTAAGAGAGAACGAGAAAGAGAGAGAAAGATCGAGAGAAGGGAATGTGAGAGACAATAAAGGGAGAGAGAGATAGAAAGGTGAGTGAAAATAGAGAAGGAGCAAGATTACAAAAATAATAAAAAGAGGGATTGAGAAAGAGTGGTAGAGTGAGTGAGATCGATACAAAAATAATAAAAAGAGGGGAATAAAACAAGAGAGTAGTTGTGAGATAAAGAAAGGTTGGAGAGAGAGAAGAGGAGCATAGAAAGAGCTATAGAAAGAGAGAAGTGAGAGAATAGAAATGAGAGCTAGGGAGTTAATGAGATAGAAAGCAAAAGAGAGAGAGAAATTGAGCAAAATGGGACAGATATAGAGAAAGGGAGAGATAGGGATGAAAAGAGGTAAATCAAGAGAAGAGAAGGTAAGAGAGAAATGTAGGGAGAGAGGTGGGTGGGAGGGAGTGAGAGAGGGAGCGAGAGAGATGGAGGGGATGGATTTAAAAGAAAACTAAGAGAGGAAGATAGAGAGTGTGAGAGAAAGAGAGATGGGTGGGAGAGGGAGAAGGAAGAAGAGAGAAGTGAGAGTTAGAGGGAGGGATAGAAAGTGAGAGGGATGGCTATTGTAGGAGTTAAAGTAATGGAGTAGCAGTGAGTAAGAAAGAGATTAAGAGAGTAAGAGAAAGTGAGGGAAAGAGATATAAAAATGGGAGTGGTAATGATGGAGAGAGATAAAGCAACAAAGTGGTAAATAGTTATATGGAGATAGAGGGAACAGACAAGGAAGGGAGTATTTTCGTTCATTTTTCTCTCTTTTATTTTAGAAGGAGTCGCCAGTTTGTCGATGGTTATATACTTCCCTCATTCGAATAAATCTCCCTCCCGAATTAGATAAGTGATTCGAAGAGGAGAGGAACCGAATAAGAAGGGGCATACGACAATGACAAACAAGAGAAAACGCAAAACGTGGAGAGCCTGCGTGCGGTAAACCTCGCAAGGATAGACCAAGCATGTCAGCCCAAACAAGATCGGGCGGAGGCACCTTGAACCGATATCCGCGAAAGAATGCCTACGTAGGCTACCCATAACCAGAGAGTCAGGTGTAGGTGTCTGTTCTGGGGTCAAGAGCACTCCCAAGGGGACGTATCCCACTTGGTTAATTACATCTTGGGGGGTACCCAAGAATACTCTCGATAAAAGGAGTTTCGCTTATATTATCATGAACCTGGGGTATAGGCTATCAAAGGAAAGTCATTCCGTGTGGAAACGCCATGATGCTTTCAAAGCTCCCGCTAGACTACGGGGAAGAGAGTGAGTCTCTCACGGTCCCCCAATAGGTAACAGACTCATCAGCATACGAGACCCACGGAATAACCTAAATCATCTCGACGGGGATATCCCAACACGTCAAAGCACATCCGGGCCATAAGGGAAGAGGACAAATCGTCGTATCCCAAACAGGCGGCATCTCATCGGTATCGGGCCGTCAAAATGATATCAATGAAGTCAAGGAGTGAAAGGGCTCAATAGGGGTAGTCAAAGGAAGGGAGAAGTAATCCTAAAGGGGTAGAGGTAGCCAAGTCGGGGTACCACAGACACGTCATCCCAAGCAGTAGGACCCTAAGTCTACTCGGTCGTGAAGGTAGTCGACCCAGCACGTCCTGAGATCCCTGGTCAGCAATCCAAGAATTGCATTATCCACGGAGGCCTCGGTAGACCTAAGGTCAGAGGAAGGAAACTCTATCCTATGACTATAAGCTGGAGCTCCAAGAGGTGGGTCTCACACCTGCCAAAGCGGTAAAGATGCCTCAGGAAAGAAGAGGAAGAGAGGTTCAGCTACAAAGCTGGAAACGCTCCAAACAAAAGGACTTACACCCCGTTTGGGTCGGGGAGCCTTCTAACACCCTAGGCGCACTAGACAACCACCTATAAAGGTATGTTGGGCCAGTCAGGTTGGAGAAGCACGAGGACTCCTCCTCGGGACATGCAAATATGAATGCAGTTATCTAGAGCGGTCTTTAAATAATGTGGAGGCCCTATTAGTATGACTTGGGTGATAGCCATGCAATGCAACCCATTTAAAATTCGGCCCGAAGGCCATGCAAGAAAGTAAAAGTGTAGATTTACAATCTTGAATATTTTAATCCTAAAATTCATTTATCTTGAATATTTTATTAGGATTATTAATATATAAAGCTTACAATTTTAGGGTCCTTAGAGAGCTTAAATGGTATCGTGAAGTCCCAGATCACAGAAAGAAACAAGGAAAACACATGCAGGCATGCAAATATGCAATAAAAACAAGAAAGAAAGCACTCCATAATAAATTAAAAGAGGCCAAAATGCCGCTGGACCGGCGACATATCCCAGGAAAAGCAGTAAAAGCGGCCGGACTCCGCATATACATGTCCGGTCCTAATTCTATACAACAATATAAAAATGCAGAATTAAGATACGGGGCACGAGCATCTGCTCCTGGTCCCCTCCACGTGGTTCTAGCTTTAAAGCGCCTCGGAACCCATGCCCGTATCTTATTTCTGCTACAAGACTCTCCTAGACTCTAAAAGTACATAGGAAAAGAAAAGACTCAATCCTGCATGAAAACAAGTATTAGCGGGAAAGCTCACATGCAAATGACGTATAATGAGCCATGCCTTATAAGTGGGGGAGCTAAACAGCACCTGCAAGCAAATTGTCAGAAATCATTACTTGCTCCCCCATAGCGGTACCTGTGTGCATATAGAGACATGGCTCCCTGCAGAAAAGCGCCCTAACATACTACCATACATACGCAGCATGCAGTCACATCACAAACACAGTGCAGAAGAAGGATACCTGGCTAGGGCAACCAATCCATCAAAGAACAATAGCCAGGCATCAAAAAGACTACATAGCATCCTAATCCTAGCCTAGCACACCATCTAACGAAGAGTGCATTAACCTAGTGCCTAAGTGCGTGGTAAGTCTGGGTATAGTATGACTTTGACGGGGTCGCCGCACCGGCCCCGACCTAAAGATCCGAAGGATCTAAAGGGCGTCACGAAGAAGGGTGACACAAGTTAGATCCAATGGATCCTTAGCACAGTCATACTTCTGCCAATCCCGATGACTTAACTCGCATTGCTCATTGGGATCAACCCAGCAAGCAATGCTTGTTAAGGCATCGCGACCGACACGGGGTCACTCTCCTAACAAGCCTGGCTCGCTACCATGCAAACATGCAAATGCAAATGCATACAGTCATGTGACAGAAGTGATGAGTGTACCGTGGGGCAGTGACTCAGGAAAGGATGGGCATGCCGTGGAGGCAGCGGCCCGAACAAATGGGTGTGCCGTAGCTGCAGTGACCCGAAGGTGGGCGTGTCGTGGAGGTAGGGGCCCGAGAGAAATGGGTGTGTCGTGAAGGCAGTGACCCGAAGGATGGGCATATCGTGGAGACAGGGGCCCGAGGAGGTATGCCGGGGCGGCAATGACCAAAAGGATGGGCGTACCGTGGCGGCAGTGGCCCAAAGAGTTATGCCGAAGCGGCAGTGACCTGAGGATATGCAATATAGGTAGGTGAACATGCAAATGATCATGCAAATGAACATACACAACATGCAGTGGTGCAGGTGGTCGGTGGACCGAACTATGGTGGTCGGTCGAACCAAAGTGTAGTGCCAACTGGTTTAGGGTGGCCAGTTGATGCACAAGTGGTACCGACCGGTCTGGGATGACCGATCAAGGCACAAGTGGTGTCAGTGCAAGTGCAAAATGCAAGTGTTAGTGCAAGGTGCAAATGCAAGAGTGAAGTGCAAGTGCAAGTACAAGTGCGAGATATGCTATGCAGGACATGCACATGCAAATAATGAGGTGCAAGTGACCCCATGTGATAGCGAGCCATGCTCGTACTAACGACCTCACCTGGAAACTTAGGGTTGAGACCCTTGGATGTGCGGCATCGCCGCCTCTTGCTTTAGCGAAGAAACGTGGGGAGTTTCTCCCCGGATGTCCGAGGGGAAAACTCTCCACGACGTCGCGAAATGGGTTAGCTACAAAGCTTTCCCCATTTCGCGAACTCCTCCGGACTTTGCAAAGCGAGCCAGCTACAAAGCTTCTCTCGCTTTGCCAAATCCGACCTTTCAGTTTCTCCAAGTAAAAACTGAGGAATCCAGAGCAAGGGGAGTGAGGGACTCCTACCCATCAGGACTGGTGCTAAGGCTCACAACAACGGGGAGACACTCGGCTCTACGGAAGGTATTTGGCCACGCAAAAGAAATCCTAACATAAAGGCTAATTCTAGGCAAATAAACGATCCATCACATAGGCACGTCATTGCGCTGGCTCACGCCAGCGCACGCACCCCGTGTGGGCGACCGAACCCACACGCCTACACAAAACTAAACCTAGGGCCAGCTAGGAGTTTAGGGGATCTCACCACCGTGGCGGTTGAATGCACATTTTCTTTGCTCGCTCCAAGCCGCTTTCTCGCTAATACGACCATGGATCATGTACCTCGTAACGAAAGAAGGCTGGAGCTAATGAGATGCACTTCCCGGCGGATCTCGCAATGACACAAGGAAAGCAAGAACGAGTGAGGTATATAGGTACCCAATGTAAATGATTTTCGCATATGAAAATGCAAACAAAACATATACCTTAGCGAGAGGGGTAGGACGGCGAGGGATGAACTGAGGTAGGACAGCTCTCGGCGCCGACGTTGGAGGAAGACGGCGGACCGCCCCCGGCGAGATGGGAAGCAGTCCAACGAGGGAGGAGGCGCTCCAGCGAACGGGCTTCTTTTCTAAGAAAACCGGAGGGAAGGTGGATGGACGGGCTAGCATTCCGGCGGCTCCGTTCGCCGGCGAGGAGGAGCCGGCGATGAGGCCCGGACGAGAGGAAGGCTCTCGGGCTGGCCTGGTTTGCGAGATCAGGCGAGGAGAGCTAGAGAGCTTCGCGAGAGACAGAAAAAATGGAGTCCGCGGCTTGAAGAAGAAAAAAAAAAGGTGATAAAGTGATGGGAGAGTTAATGTGATGACTTTTCCTCCCCTATTTTTTATTTGAAGCAGACCCATGCATGAGATGATAGGGGATAGGATTTTTGTTTTACTCTTTTTTATTATTTTTTTAATATCTTTTGCTAGCTGCATGTAATAAGTAAGAGAGAGAGGGAGCTGGCTGTCACGCGTGAGAAATAAAACAAATAGCATAGGGGGCAGCTGAACATGCTTTTAATCAATTTTATTGTCATATCATATATATATGTATATAGCTAGTGATAAGAGAGATATGAGAGAGAAGCTCAACTGATGTTTTTTGTCTTTTGAGAGAGAGAGAAGCCCCCATGCGATAAAATAGCCCATGCCATTTACAGGAGCATTAAAATCTGCTTTTAACAAGATATATAGCCTCTTTTTTTTAGCTCTCTTTTCTTGTTTTATATTTTTTATTTTTATTATTATTATTATTATTATTATTATTATTATATATATATATATAAGTATCGCTTAAATTAAAGGGAGAGAGAGGCGCTTAAAAAATTTTATCCAGTGGGAGAGGCGTGGGAGTATAATAATAGGATAGGATTTTTTATTTTGTTTTTTTTATTTTATTATATTATAATATAATAATAATATTAATTATAATATTATTATTATTCTTCCCGTATTTCTCCCCCGGATATTTCATCGCAGTGAAATGAACATCTCCCCTAGATAAAATCGATGTTCCGGACTCATTCGTGCATTCCGTTTCGTAGTCCGGGATCATTCGGGGTCGTTCGGACCACATTTTCGGCGATCGAGCTCCAAAACGATAATTCACATATTTTTACCCCGTCTGCGAAGCCGTTGCGAGATGGGCATCCTCCTTGAGTAATGTCGATGTCCCGGACACACTCGCGTGGTCCGTTTAGTCGTTCGAAGTCATCTGGACGATTTCACTGACGATCGGGCCAATTCGAGATAACTTCACGCGTGGCGCGACGAATAGTATTTGCTGACCCGATCAGAGTCATCTGACGTACGAAATGCCGACCGGCCTTCACCTAAGCGGAAGCCAAAGCCTAGCAGAATGACCTCGACAACGTGCCCCTCAACACGCGCCGAAATGTCTCAAATGAATGTCTTGCGCTATAAGGGTCAACACATACATAAAGCAATGTTCCATAGCGCTCGAGTGAACCTCCTACACTTCTGACATCAAAAATTGATGCCAACAAAGGACCCCCAACAAGTGTGCTGCGCAGTTAAGGCACAGTGCACTTGTTGGAAGCTGCTCAATTTTTGATTAAGCCCAGGTTAGTAATGAGGCTACACAGCCTAAGCGACCAAAAAGAGCCAATTACCCTAGAGAAGAAAAGCCGCTAGAGACATATCCACTTCTAGGGGGATAGGGAGGAATGCACACTGGACTTATATCCACCCCGACAATGGGTTCAGAGGCCATAGTGGCATGACCCAGAAAAGTGGTTCAGAGGCCGTAGAGGCATAACCACGCCCGGTAGGTTCAGTGGCCGTAGAGGCATAGCCTACGAATGAGTTCAGGGGCCATAGAGGCATGACTCAAAAAAGTGGTTCAAAGGCCGTAGAGGCATGACCACGCCCAGTAGGATCAAGGGCCATAGAGGCATGACCTACAAATGAGTTTAGGGGCCATAGAGGCTTGACTCAAAAATGTGGTTCAGGGGCCGTAGAGGCATGACCACAAAAACAGGTTCAGAGGCCATAGAGGCGTGACCTTGAGGAGAGTTCAGAGGTCATAGAGGCGTGACTCAACTCAGTGGTTCAGGGGCCACAGGGGCATGACCACACAACACTGAGGGTTTAAAACCTCAAATGCCTGCACATCATCGATGAGGACCATTGGGCTTCATGTCACACATGAGCGGAAGGCAGGTTGGCTAGGGAGCCGCCTGTTACTTTAATGAGGATTGTCGGGCATCACATCGCACATTAAGCGGTAGCAGGTTGACTAAATCGAGAAGGAATGTCGTAAAGTTCGCATCTGAGGACTAGTCCGCATTAATCAGTTAGGAGGGAGAGTCAAGAGACTCCGATCCCTCCTGCGAACTGATCGAGGTGCGTACCTCAACACCCGCACTCCATCAATGAGGACTGTAGTATAGATTTTACGTCGCTCATGAGAGGAAGGAAGGTTGGCTAGAAAGCCGCCTATTACTTTAATAAGGAATGCCATGGGGCCTCACATCGCTCACTAAGCGGTAATAGGTTGACTAGATCGAGAGGAGAATGCCAGCGGTCTTCAATTCACCTCTGAGGACTAGTCCACATTGATCAGTTAAGAAGGAGAGTCATGAGACTATAGTCCCTCTTGCGAACTGATCGAGGTGCGTACCTCAACACCCGTGCTCCATCAATGAGGACTGCCGTATAGATTTTACGTCGCTCATGAGAGGAAGGAAGGTTGGCTAGAAAGCCACCTGTCACTTTAATGAGGAATGCCATGGGGCCTCACATCGCTCACTAAGCGGTAACAAGTTGACTAGATCAAGAGGGGAATGCCAGTGGACTTCGCTACCCCTCTGAGTACTAGTCCGCATTGATCAGTTAGGAAGGAGAGTCAAGAGACTCTTATCCCTCCTGTGAACTGATCGAGGTGCATGCCTCAACACCGCACTACATCTTTGATGAATATTAAGAGTTTTACATCATCACCTCAGAGGTAGTGAAAGCTGGCTAGGAAGCCGAGCAACAAAGCTATGACATCAAGCAATGAAATGCTCTTATGAAAGGACCAAGTAGAACGCCATGTGGTCCGAGAAGCACCAAATTTGGATGGCTGAGAAGCACCAAATTTGGATGGCTGAGAAGCCAAAACTAGAGAAGTCATCCATGAGGAATGCACTTGAGACTTACATCCTATCTGGAAAGGGGGTTCAGAGGCCGTTAAGGCGTGACCCTGAAGCAACCAAGGTTTTAGAACATTGAACGCCTACACTATGCATGAGGACTGCCGTCGGGCCTTATGTCGCTCGTTGTGAGGTAGGTAAGTAGGTTGGCTGAGAAGCCGAGCAATAAAGCTAGAAATGTAGTATGACCCGATGTTCTCATAGAAGGACTGAGTAGAACGTCGTTTGGTCTGAGAAGCATCAGAGTATGTGGCTATAGAGCCGGAGAAGTAAAAATACAAATGTTCTGACAATATAGCAGACTAGAAAGTCATGTGGCTCGAGGCACATCGTAGGAGGTGGCTATGGAGCCAAGAAATCATCAAGAGATGAGACACCCTCATGATGGAACCGACTAGAACGTCGTATGGTTCGAGACGTGTTAAATGCTAGATGGACAAAGCAGTATAGCAATCTGAGACGGGTCGGTAAGGCCAAGCAAAGCGGTGTTTACCGTATGCAACGTCCTGGCAGGTGGCAATAAAGCCGACAATGTCCGAAGACAGGATGTTCTCATAGTAGAGCTGACTAGAACGTCGTATGACTCGAGTAACATCGTAGTATATGGCTATGGAGCCAAAGGATCGTCATGAGACGTGACACTCTCATAAAAGAACCGACTAGAACGCCGTATGGTTCGACAGTTGTCAAGCGCTAGCTGGGCGGAGCAGTATAACAATCTGAGACGGGTCTGTAAGGCCAAGCAAAGCGGTGTTTACCGTATGCAACGTCCTGGCAGGTGACAATAAAGCTGACAATGTCCGAAGACAGGATGTTCTCATAGTAGAGCTGACTAGAACGTCGTATGACTCGAGTAACATCGTAGTATATGGCTATGGAGCCAAAGGATCGTCATGAGACGTGACACTCTTATAAAAGAACCGACTAGAACGCCGTATGATTCGACAATTGTCAAGCGCTAGCTGAGCAAAGAAGTCTAGCAATCCAATACGGGTTGGTGAATCCGAGAAAAGCAGTCCTACTGTACACAACATCATGGTATCGACAGATATCAAAATATCGCGACTGGACACAGATCAGTTGACCATCTGAAGTAGTCCTAACCAACGCATCACGGTGTCGAGGGGGTCGGATGAACAAAGCGATCCAACCTCATAATACCTTACGGACCTGAGCGGGATAACTCTTGCTGAAGAGTTTGCGGGAGTGAGAATACCCTGCTTAAGCATGGACTAATCAGACTAGCTTAGAGTTTAGATTAGTAAGACATGCAACCTGACATTGTGAATAGAATCAGCCAAGTCGAATATCAAATAGGAGGTATTCATCCTACCTATGCCATGTAAAATGGTGCAGGAGATATGTATCATGACCACTGCATCAAGCGAGCAAGCATATAGCTGAATAGCCTAAAGTAACATGCTCGGAATATAGTCAGACATTGAAGTGCCCCGAAAAAGCACGGATCAGTGGTAAAGCCGATACAATATGTTGCTCGACGTGGCGGACAAAGCTAACCAAAACAATCGAGATAAAGACATGGTTACATGACCGGAATGGTATAACCATAAGGGTGCTTCTACGAGCACTAGCAAAGCAACTTTTGCTGGGAGATCCATGGATCGGCCGTTAAGCTAATACGACATGGTACTCGAGGTGGCGGACATAACCAACCAAAGAGATCTAGGATTACAATGGGTTATACGACCTAGAACGGTCTAACCGCCAGGGTGCATCAGAAGTATTAGAGATATGACTCTGGCTGGGGAGTTTTACAGGTTAGGATACCTGACTTAAGCATGTACTAAGCGAGCTAGCATGGAACTCAAATTAATGCAACATGCAACTTGACATGGTGAGTAAGATCAACCAAGTCGAAGGGATCGCTGAAGAGGCGATCTCGAAACGTACCCACGGGAAGACTCGCGTTGGGGATACCTTAAACGTTCTGCCAATGCTTTGTGGGGACTTGCATATCTCATTCTAACATGGTGAACAAGCTCAAACCAATCAGAAGAAGCATCAAAACGTGTCGGATGCGCAGAGTATTCTGACCTCGTGACACTTGTGCATGATTTTTCGATAAAGTGACCCATAGTGGGGATTTCAGGTGATCCCTCTATAAGAATTCTATATGACCATTGCATTGGATTTTTTTATGGGTATAAAGATACATGTCTTATGCATGGACTAATCGAGACTACATAGTACTCTAGTTATTGCAACGCGCACTTCGAGATGGTGAGCAAAGTCAGCCAAATCCGTCAAAATACCATAGAGGTATCGAGGGTTGGATGCCTAAATGTTTATCCTCGGGGTGCTTTTAGTAAGCCAAGACTAAGCATAGACCCCACTGGAAATTTCCTCATAAACAAGCAAAGTAGTCCTTGTCGAGGAAAGATTTACAATCCGATCGTGCATTGAAGATCCTGATTAGGCACAGATCAGCTATGTGATTGAACATTTTAGCTGATACGACATGCCTACAGGTAAAGCGGCGAATCACTCAAATCAGGTGGATTGAGTGGTCCAACCCGCATGGGATATCCTAGTCAGGAGTACGTTAGCGAGACTTTCACCGGGGATTCTACAAAATTGACGGGGTAATTCTCGTCGAAGGGTACTATGAAGTGATCAGACCCAGTAAATGGGTGAACACCATGGCTCATCTCAGAAAAGTGTCCCCAACAGGGATTCCTTAAAGGCTTATAGAGTGGCTCTTACATAAGGGGAACAAAGGCATCACAACCTGTAGAAGGGGCTCCGGTCAAAACACCTAATGAGGTGACCCAACTTGGGGATTTTAATGCGGGAATGAAAGTACTCCGCCTAGGCACAGATCGGCTACATAAGCTGAGTGTTGTAGCCAATAAGAACTACAATGCTTATTCCATACAAAGCAATAAGAACTGCTCAAACTATGGGGATGTAAAACGTGGGGTGTTAGAGTATGACGATGGTCTACCCACAAAAATGTCTAGTTTTTAAGCTAAACCATATCCATAGAAGGATCTCAACCGCATTCATTCAAAGCGGGTGTGATAAGCACGTATCCTCATTCAAAAGGATGAACAAGATGTGCATATAAACCAAACTCGTGTCGGGCGGGAGTAGTAGTCTTCGGACCCTGCATAGAGCGGATCGACGAAAGACGACATAAGAGAAAAGCGAGACTTCTCTTATAGAGATTGGTGGCTGCACCAGGTATAAGCCGCTCGTAAGACTTCCACTTTGCCCAAAATGCGAGCCAGCAATCAAAGTAAGAAAAATACAAGGTTTCTCCCACATGAAACTTTTGTGACCTTTCAGTAATCTTTTGACAGACGCAAGGTGATCACTATAAGCAGCTCACATAATGAAGAGACAGTTGAAATGCACATTCTTTATCGCTCCGAAAATTGGATTACAACGTTCTTGTGCTTTGAAAAGCGAATTTCCTCATAAAGTACAATGAGTACATGAAAAAGAGACTAAGAGAGATATTTCTTCAAGAGTTGCCCATTGATAGGGGCATTGGATAAGATTCATTTGCATCAATCGACAAGAATGGTAGCTCAATCTTCAGATGAAGGGTTACTGGACCCTGGGGGTCAACGCGTAGAGTGTAAATGGTAGTGGGTGAGGAGCCCACGAGATGACTAGCCTTTCTTCCGAAGGAAGGGCCGCCGGACCTAAAGGGTCGATGCGTACAGCGTGAAAACACGTGAGTGAAGATTCCACGTATAAAGAGGCAAGATAACTTTCAAGGAAGGACTGTCGGACCCAGTGGTCAACACATAGAATGTAAAGTGGTGGGCGAAGAGTCCGTGCACAAAAAGGCAAGTCAACTTCCGAGGAAAGACTGCCGGACCCAGAGGGTCGACGCGTACAGCATGAAAACACATGGGTGAAGAGTCCACGTACAAAGAGGCAAGTCAACATTCGAGGAAGGACTGCCGGACCCAGAGGGTCGACGCATAGAGCGTGAAAAGGTAGTGGGTGAAAAGCCCACGAGAAGGTAAGCCATTCTTCCAAAGGAAGGGCTGCCGGATCCAGAGGGTCGATGCATAAAGCGTGAAAAGTTAGTGGGTGAAGAGCCCACAGAGCTTCTAGGAGCCTTTCATGCCATACATATATTTTTTTATTGGCACAAAAATTTTTTTATAGAGCTTATCTGAATCTCTTTTTTTTATCTCGGGCTAAGCCACTATTTGGAGTGATTTGACATGACATAACAAATTGATCTGGTACAAAGAGCTCTCATAAAGGCATCCTATAATGACCAGATATATAATGCAAAATATGATATTTTGCAAAATTCAGGTACAGGTGGGATTTTTCCTGAGTACTTTTCCCTAGCCCCTGTCCTTTAATTCTTTTCACCCTTATCCCAAATAGGCCCCGTCATTCGTATCCGGGTGTTAAGGAAATAATTTCGTTTCAGAGATGTCTTTAAATCCATTACTGATTTATCAGTCATCCCAATGTCACTTAAACAATTCTCTGAGCATAATATATTAAGGATCTTAATCTGGAGAATTTTGAAATCAACAAACTCTTTATATTGAAATTTATGATTTTTCTACTCACCTCGAGCTTCTTCTCAGGAGTGTTGATCATTTTTTTCTTTTTTTTTATTTTGAAGCATTTTACACTTTTTTGTTTCTTAAGAATGACTATATTTGGTGAGCTTCTTTTGTTATAAAGCAATTTTTTTCTAACTTAAAAATCTCCTGAATAAAGATTCTTAAGATTTTATGACACATTACTTGTCAAGCTTCCATCTGTTTAACTGAATGAAAAAGTAAGAGATCTAAATAGTCTCTGAAACTACTCACATCTTAATGACACCCATCTAGTCACTCTGAGGTGTTCTCAGAACTTCGGTGAAATTTCATTAAAGTAAGGGATTTGGTCATCGAGACTTAGTTCAAATCCCCCAAACCATGAGGATTTGCAAATCCTATGAAGGTGCATACATGGTATGGCTTAAACTCATCTTTAGGATCTATCCTAGATTAAACCTCAAGAATCATCAAAGGTGAATCGAAGCAAGATCAACTAAGTGGAGAGGTTCCTTTTGGAACCATCTCAACGACCTCCAGAAAGTGGAGTCGGAGCATCAAGAGATGCAGAGATATCTCAGTTAGATAAGTAGAGAGGTGTAACCGTTAACATCGGATACCATGGTATCCCAACAAGTCATGGACTAATTGTAGAGACAAAATGCTCTGATCAGTTCAACATGACTATTGACAAGGTGATGAAAATCAACCAAGTCAAACAACACATATCCATGATGTCGGAAGTAGGAAACATATCAATCTCACAATGAGGCTTTCTCACCAAGAACAAACTAAAAAGTCAATAAGATTCTAGATAGGTGAGGCACCAAATCCTAGTCAGGTTCAGAGTAGACTGACTAAATCAAATGCTAGATGAACAAAGTTATCTTAGCAACAAAATGTTCTCATCAAGAGCTTAGCCAAGAAGGCATAATAGCTCAAGTTAAATGAGGCACTCTCAAACAGCCTGAGAGATATGCATCCCGACTAAGCATGGATCGACTAAGACTAGCAAAGTGGTCTATCGATACAACATGTCGTTAACAAAAGGTTTTGTGGGCGTCCCCAAATCCGGAGTATAAAACATCCATTTTAACCTTGCTTAATAAATGAAAGAGGTAGAAATAAAACACTCTTCAAAGAAAAGGCAAGTGAACCCCTCACCATCAAATGTAGAAAATCATTCTACATGCAGCGTCGGGATATCAAGAGACGTGGTGGCAAGAATTTGCCTAACCCACTCGGTTTTCGCCAGAGTAGGGTGATCAACTTTTGTCCTCAAATAAGGTGAGAATCAACGGGGGTGTGCCCAGATCTCCCTTTATTAATATAGGATAAATTCATCTAGCATGATGAAGAGGAAGCCACAAAATTTTTCTTATAGCCCATGGAAAGAGTGGGAACATCAAGTGAGGTCAAAACCGCTACAACAAGATCATCAATGATACACAGAAGAACATCTGGTACAGTGGCTCTAAGTGCCACACCAAGGGTCCCATGCAACACCTCAGTGGGTCTCATGGACTGCGCGATAGACGACAACTATCCAAGCCTCGTAATGGAATGACAGGTGAACCTCAGTCTCCTACTACGAGGGCCTACAAGATGAGAAAAATAAGGATGTTTGCTCGGACATCTGAAGGATCCGGGAAAGGAACTTCTTTGAGGGAAGAGGACCCAGTCCTCGTAGAGGAAAACCTCTCCAACAATCTTCTTAGTAAGGAGATCCGTAGTGGAGTCATCAATATGGACCGCAGGTTTAAAGCAATCTGCATCGTAAGGAGGGAGAGCCCTTACAGCTATAATGGCTGAAGAATAATTAGCATAACCAGACAGAGAAGTGAAATGATTCTTAGCCAATGGGATCTGAGCGTCATCCCGTGTTAGAATCGGAACAACTCGTAGCGGGGACCCAGTCTGCACCTCTAGAGGATGAAAAAGGTGATTCTCAGCCGACGAGATTTAGTGTCAATCCCAGGCCGGAACCAAAACAAATCGTGGCGGGGACCCTATCCACACTGTCAAACACTGCATTGTAAAATGAAATTGTAGCACTCCAACATATGTGATGATGGAAATTCTCAATATATGGAAGGACTACAAGAGAGATGAGAACGAGAAAGTACGTCGTAGCGCATCGCCATCTAGTACTAGCCTCTTCCTTGAGGGAAAAGTAGCACTGATACGAGCTACTACAACGAAAGAAGTGCTAAATGCACAAGTCCTCCCTTTCAAGGAGGGCAAGTAGCAAACATCTGTAGGGGGCGTGGTCCACAAAACTGGGACAGTAACAAAAATGACTCAAAATGGGGGCCGAAGGCACCTCCTAAACGGGAATCAGAATAAGTATAGAATCCTAATGTAGGACATGCTGCTAAATTTACAGTAATCTATTCCTAGTCCTCCTGGTCATCCTGCATAATCGGGAAACAGGTGGATCCTCAGGGGACCAGAACAGAAAGAGAGTGAACCGGGACGAAAGTCACACCGGTGACAGCAGTGGAAAACCTACTGCTAACAAAAGACTCACCCATGTATAGTAGAGAGATATATGAGAAAACAAAAGGACAAGTCTAGAAAAGACCTTCAGGTGTTGCGATGCATCGCTTTCTAGCGACAGCCTCTATTTGCAAAAGAAGCGGGCGTGAAGCGAGCTACTGCAGCAGGAATAGCTAAATGTGCATGACTCCTTTTCAAGGGGGAGGACACAGAGGAAGACGCCTCAAATGGCGTAGGAACAACTCAATATGCACATCTCCCTTTTTTAAGAGGGAGGGCACAGAGCAGAATGCCGAGAGGGCATAAAAATAGCTCAATACACATGTCTCCCATTTTAAGGGGGAGGGCATAGAGCAAATGTCTCAATAGGCATAGGATCATGTAAGGTAATCCCACAATGGTGCTCGATAGAAACCAAAGGTTATGACACCTTCAGGAGCACATAAAACACATGGGGAGAGGGAAAGGAGTTCCCTCCAGCAGTGATCGTGACCATCTTCTTGCTCTTCCGCATAGCGGGGCAAAAAGAGACAACGATCAGAAACAAGGAAAGGTCAAGAAACCAATCACAAAACTACAACGACACCGATGCATGCGATAATGCTGCAACCGAACTGTCGAGGGTGACGGAAGGGACAGAATGCATCGAGTTGCTACCCCTAGCAACTGACACATGGACTGAAAACCAAGGTCTCACAAAAGGCTCAACTGTGACTCGAAGGAAGAGAACTAGGCTACGATAATATGAGCGGAACTTCAAGTATGGAGAGAGGCTATAACCCCAGAAGAGAAACTCTAAGTATGGAGAGAGAGGCTCTTCCCTAGCGGAGTCGCCATTCTTGCGAATACGCTGGGATCCGCAAGACTCATAAGCGAAAACTCCAAGTATGGAGAGAGACTCATCCCCAGCGGAGTCGCCAATCTGTTTTCGTTCGTTTTTCTCTCTTTTATTTTAGAAGGAGTCGCCAGTTTGTCGATCGTCGTATACTTCCCTCATTCGAATAAATCTCCCTCCCGAATTAGATAAGTGATTCGAAGAGGAGAGGAACCGAATAAGAAGGGGCATACGACAATGACAAACAAGAGAAAACGCAAAACGTGGAGAGCCTGCTCGCGGTAAACCTCGCAAGGATAGACCAAGCATGTCGGCCCAAACAAGATCGGGCGGAGGCACCTTGAGCCGATATCCGCAAAGAACGCTACGTAGGCTACCCATAACCGGAGAGTCGAGTGTAGGTGCACGTTGCAGGGTCGAGAGCACTCCCGAGGGACGTATCCCACTCGGTTAATTACATCTTGGGGGGTACCCAAGAATATTCTCGATAAAAGGAGTTTCGCTTATATTATCATGAACCTGGGGTATAGGCTATCAAAGGAAAGTCATTCCGTGTGGGAACGCCATGATGCTTTCAAAGCTCCCGCAAGACTACGGGGAAGAGAGTGAGTCTCTCACGGTCCCCGAATAGGTAACAGACTCATCAGCATACGAGACCCACGGAATAACCTAAATCATCTCGACGGGGATATCCCAACACGTCAAAGCACATCCGGGCTATAAGGGCAGAGGACAAATCGTCGTATCCCAAACGAGGCGGCAGCTCATCGGTATCGGGCGGTCAAAATGATATCAACTAAGTCGAGGAGCGAAAGGGCTCGATAGGGGTAGTCGAAGGAAGGGAGGAGTAATCCTAAAGGGGTAGAGGTGGCCAAGTCGGGGTACCACGGACCCGTCATCCCGAGCGAGTGGGACCCTAAGTCTACACTGGTCGTGAAGGTAGTCGACCCGGCACGTCACGAGATCCACAGTCGGCAATCCAAGAATTGCATTATCCACGGAGGCCTCGGTAGCCCTACAGGTCGGAGGAAGGAAACTGCTATCCTATGACTATAAGCTGGAGCTCCAAGAGGTGGGTCTCACACCTGCCAAAGCGGCAAAGATGCCTCAGGAAAGAAGAGGAAGAGAGGTTCAGCTATAAAGCTGGAAACGCTCCAAACAAAAGGACTTACACCCCCTCTGGGTCGGGCAGCCTTCTAACACCCTAGGCGCACTAGACAACCACCTATAAAGGTATCTTTGGGCCAGTTAGGTTGGAGAAGCACAGGGACTCCTCCTCGGGACATGCAAATATGAATGCGATTATACAGAGCGGTCTTTAAATAATGTGGAGGCCCTATTAGTATGACTTAGGTGATAGCCATGCAATGCAACCCATTTAAAATCCGGCCCGAAGGCCATGCAAGAAAGTAAAAGTGCGATTTTAAAATCTTGAATATTTTAATCCTAAAATTCATTTATCTTGAATATTTTATTAGGATTATTAATATATAAAGCTTACAATTTTAGGGTCCATAAAGAGCCTTAAATGGTATCGTGAAGTCCCGGATCACGGAAAGAAACAAGGAAAACACATGCGGGCATGCAAATAGTCACCGCGGCTTGAAGAAGAAAAAAAAAGGTGATAAAGTGATGGGAGAGTTAATGTGATGACTTTTCCTCCTCTAATTTTTATTTGAAGCAGACCCATGCATGAGATGATAGGGGATAGGATTTTTGTTTTACTCTTTTTTATTATTTTTTTAATATCTTTTGCTAGCTGCATGTAATAAGTAAGAGAGAGAGGGAGCTGGCTGTCACGCGTGAGAAATAAAACAAATAGCATAGAGGGCAGCTGAACATGCTTTTAATCAATTTTATTGTCATATCATATATATATGTATATAGCTGGTGATAAGAGAGATAGGAGAGAGAAGCTCAACTGATGTTTTTTGTCTTTTGAGAGAGAGAGAAGCCCCCCATGCGATAAGATAGCCCATGCCATTTACAGGAGCATTAAAATCTGCTTTTAACAAGATATATAGCCTCTTTTTTTTAGCTCTCTTTTCTTGTTTTATATTTTTTATTTTATTATTATATATATATATATATATATATATATATATATATATATATATATATATATATATATAAGTATCGCTTAAATTAAAGGGAGAGAGAGGCTCTTAAAAAATTTTATCCAGTGGGAGAGGCGTGGGAGTATAATAATAGGATAAGATTTTTTATTTTGTTTTTTTATTTTATTATATTATAATAAAATAATAATATTAATTATAATATTATTATTATTCTTCCCGTATTTCTCCCCCAGATATGTCATCGCAGTGAAATGAACATCTCCCCTAGATAAAATCGATGTTCCGGACTCATTCGTGCAGTCCGTTTCGTAGCCCGGGATCATTCGGGGTCGTTCGGACCACATTTTCGGTGATCGAGCTCCAAAACGATAATTCACATATTTTTACCCCATCTGCGAAGCCGTTGCGAGATGGGCATCCTCCTTGAGTAATGTCGACGTCCCGGACACACTCGCGTGGTCCGTTTAGTCGTTCGAAGTCATCTGGACGATTTCACTGACGATCGGGCCAATTCGAGATAACTTCACGCGTGGCGCGACGAATAGTATTTGCTGACCCGATCAGAGTCATCTGACGTACGAAATGTCGACCGGCCTTCACCTAAGCGGAAGCCAATGCCTAGCAGAATGACCTCGACAACGTGCCTCTCAACACGCGCCGAAATGTGTCAAATGAATGTCTTGCACTATAAGGGTCAACACATACATCAAGCAATGTTCCATAGCGCTAGAGTGAACCTCCTACACTTCTGACATCAAAAATTGATGCCAACATGGAGAGAGAACTAGAAAATAAGGATTTAGAAAGAGAGACAGAATGAGCAAGAGAACAGAAAGATGAGAATGAGAGAGAAGTCAATAGAGTGGCATGGTGAAAGATAAAGATGAAAAATATAGGGAGCAATAGAGTACCATGGTGAGAGAGTGATGACAAAAGAGGAATAAAAAAAAGGAGAGAGAGAAAGAGTGAGGGAGAGTTTGAGGGTGAGAGGGAGAAATGGAACGAGAGAGTGAAAGATTTAGAGACAGTAAAAGAGCACCAGAGAAAGAGAGAAGGAGGTAGGTAGAGAGAGAATGAATAGTGCAAGAAAGAGCATGAAAGAATGAGGTAGATAATACAGAGAGACAAAGAGATAAAGATGTTGATTAGAGAGAGGTAGAGAGGTCTTGGTGGAGAAAGTCAGAAATGAGGAGAGGAGAAAAGAAATAGTAAGGTGAGAGAGAGATGTTAAGAGAGGAAGAGAGAGGGAGATATAAAGAGGTGGACTGAGAGAGCAGAAAGACCAAGACAAAGAGAGAAAAAAGTTTGGGCAATGAAGAGAAATTGAGAAGAGCTAGTAACAGGGAGAGAGGGACTGATGGAGAGCATGAGAGAGAGAGGATGGGAGGAAGAATGAGGTAAAGAGAAACCGTGTGGGAGATAGAGAGGAGCAAGATAAGTGAAGAGAGAGTTGCAAGGTGAATGAGAGAGATAGCAAGGGATGGAATGAGAAGAGAGAGAAAGTTCTTAAAATAAAGAGGAAGAGAGATAGAGATGAGGAGACAGATATAAACTGCTGTGAGAGAGCAAGAGATTGAGCGAGGGTGAGGCAGATAGAAAGAGAGATGAGAGAGGAGGAGAGAAGAGAAAGATGCAGGGAATGATTCAAGAGCCGAGGAGAAAGACGGGGAGTGAGTGAAATGAGAGAGAAAAGGACAGAGATAGAGAAGGAGAGAGAATAGATAAGGGAGAGAGGAAGGAAAGGAGAGAGTGATGGAAACAGGAAGGGAGTGTGTGAGAGGGAGGGAGAATAGTGTGAGATAGACATAGAGAGTGGGAAAAGTGACTATAGTAAGTGAAAGAAAGAAGAATGGGAGAGAGTGAGAGGGAGAAAGGGAAGAGCGATATGACTGAGAGAGAGAGATGCAGGGCACAAGAGAGTGGGAGAGGGAGATAGAACAAGAGAAAGTAAGAGTGAAAGAGGGAAGGCAAGTGGCAAGAGAGTTACTGAGAGAGACATGGTATGAAAGGAAGAAAGGGGGAAAGAGAGAGATATGATGATGAACAGAGGTACATGTAGAGAAAGAGATATAGAGAGAGCAAAGTAGAAGAAGATAGAAGAAGTACATGTAGAGAAAAAGAGTTTGAGAAAGATCTTGAAAGAGAGAGAGAAGAGAGCGCGAGTGAGATATGAAGAGACATATAGAGAGGGTGAGAAAGATATATAAATAGAATGAGTTTTAGAAATATAGAAAATGATAGAAGAGGATAGACAGGGTGAGGCAGGGAGGGATGGCTTCAAGAGAGGAGAGAAAGGGGAGTGAGTGAGAAAAGAGAATGAAGAGACCGTGCGAGAGGTCAACAGTAGAAAAAAACTAAAAGAAATACATAAGTGAGAAAGGTAATAATGGATTGAGTGAGTGAAGGAGGGAAGGAAGGTAAGAGAGAGGGGGAGAGTGAGAATAAGAGAGAGAAAGGGGGAGAATGAGAATGAGATAGAGGTAGAGAGGTGAGTGAGAGAGAGCAATAAAGAGAGAGAAAAGAAAGAGAGAGAGTGAGAAAGAGAGAGCTCCATGAGCGAGAGAGAGAGGGAGAGCAAGAGGGGGGGAGGTATGGAGAGAGAAGAAGAGAGCGAAAGTGTGAGAGAGAAGCGTGAGAAGAGAAAGATAAGTTAGAGAGAAGAGAGAGAGGGAAAATATAGTAAGACAGAGTGAGAGAGAGTGAGGGCGAGAGACTGAGATAAGCATGTAAAGATGGAGTGAGACATAGAGAGAGAGAAAGAGAAAAGCGCGTAGAGATAAAGTGAGAAGGGAGTAAGAAAGCAATTGAAATAAAAAGAGACAAAAAAGAGAGAGATGAAGAGGCAGATAGAAAGTTTGTTCAAGAGACTGAGAGATTCAAAGAATGTGTGACACAAATAATAAGGGAAATGAGAGGAGTGGAGAGGAGAGAGAAAGAGAGGGAGGGATTGATTCAACAGAGTAGAAGAAAGGAGTGTGTGAGAAGAGAGAAAAAAGATAGAGTGAGAGAGAGGGCAAGAGTGAGAGAGAGAGAGATATATAATTCATATGAGAGAGCAGTAGGAAAGGTGAGAGCGAGAGAAGGAGGAAGAAAGGGCAAAATGAAATGAGGGAGGGAGGGAGAGGGAGAGAGAAGAGAGAACAAGAGTGAGAGGGAGATGGAGAGAATAAAAGAGAAATAAAAAACAGAGAGAGGGAGAAAGAGTGAAAGTAAGAAAGGTGAGAGAGAGTAGAAGAAGAATTGACGGAAGAGAAATAGAGAGAAGATAAAAAGAGAAAGAGAGTTTTCGAATAAGAGAGGGAGATGGCAAGAGAGGAAGAGATGGTGAAAGAGAGAGAGAGTGAGAGAGATAGATATTGGGATGGAAAGAGAGAAGCAATCGAAGAGAAAGATGAGACAGAGAGGGAGGATAAAGAGAGCAAGAGAGTTGTTGGATGAGAGAGAGAGAAGGGTGAGAGAGAGTGTCCTTCTTGTCTATCTCCAACAGTCTTATTACACTTGGTCTCTCTCCTTCTTGTCTTACACCAACTCTCACTCTCTCTCCACCACACACACACACTCTTTTCTCCCTCATTCTTCTTTCTCTCTATCTTTATATCTCTCTCAAGCTTTATCTCTCATCCCTTTCTCTATCTCTTTTTACTTTATTCTCTCTCTCACTCTCTCTCCCTCCCTTCTTTATTCCACTCTTGCTCTTCACCTCTCCCTTCATCCACTTCTCTACCTCTTTCTCTCTTCCTCTCTCTCAAACTCTCTCCCTCTTCCTCTCACTCTCTCGCCCCTCTCTCTTCTCCCACTCTACCTTCTCCATGTCTTTGTATTTTTTGTCTCTACTGTTATTCTCTCTTGCACTCACCCTTTCTATCTCTCTCCCAATTCTTCCACCTGCTCTCTCCATCTCTTCTCTCCCACCTCTCTCTTTCTCACTCTCTCCCCACTTTTAGTCTCTCCCTCTCTTGTTCTTTCTCACTCTCTGTCGCCCTCTCTTTTATCTCTCTCTCACTCTCCTTCTTTGTCCTTCTCCTGTCTCTCCCACTCCTAGATCCCTTTTAATATCCCTGTCTCTCTATCTCTCACTTCTCTTACACTTTCTTCACTCTTCATCTCACTTTTTCTCTTGCTTATTATTATACTCTTCTCTCTCTCCTTCCCTCTCTACCTCTTTCCCTCTCTTTCTTTCCCACTCCCTCTAACTCTCACCCTTTCTCTCCTCTCTCTCCCACTCTCTTCCTCTCTCTACCTCCATCTCACTCTCATTCTCCCTCCCATCCTTTCTCTCACACTCTATCTCTCCCTCTCTTGCCCTCCCTTACTCCTTTCCTCACACTCTCTCTCATGTATTCTCTCTTTTCCCTCACTCTCACTCTCTCTTTCTCTTCTCTCATTCACTATCTCTCCCTCTCTCTCCTCTCCTCTCCTCTTCTCTCTTTATCTATGTCACTTCTATCTCTTTATCTATCTCTCTTTTAGTGTCTCTCTGCCTTGTCATCTCTCCCACTCCTCTTCTCGCTCTTTCTTTCAAGCTCTTTCGTAAACTCATTTTTCTCCTTCTACCCATTCTCTCTCACTCACCTTCTCTTTATCTCTTTCTCTACTATTCTATTTCTCTCTATGTCTCTTACTCTTTCTTTCCATCCCAATCTTTATCTCACTCTCTCCCTCTCTTGTTTTCGCTCCCTCACTTTCCATCCCTCACATCCTTTAACTGGTTTGCTTCTCATCTCCCTTTCTAATCTTTCTCTTCTGTCACTCCTTTCTCTCTCTCCCACTCTTTCATTATCTCATTCTTTCTCCCTCCCTCCCTTACTTGTGCCCACAATCTCTCTCTCACTCACACTTCTCAATTTCTTTTTCTCTATTTTTTTACTCTTATCTATTTCTCTCTTACAATAACACTCTTACTCTCTTTGCACTTGTTATTTCATTTTGCATATTTTTTACTTTCTCTGCCATTATTTTTCCCTCTCCCCTCCCTCTCTCTCCCCTCTCTCTCTCTCACTTTTCTTACTATCGCTCGCTCTATCTTTCTATCTCTCCATCTATTTCTTCACCTCTCTCCCATTAATACTCACTCTCTCGATCTCTTTTAATCATTCTCTCTGCTCTCTCTCTCTCTCTCTCATTGTACTCTTATCTTTCACTTCTCTCTATTTCTCTACTGCTCTCTCTTACTAACTCCATCTCACTCTCATTATTCCTCTCATTTTCTCTCCCATGTTTTGCTCCATTCTGCCTTCCCTCACTCTCTTCTTTCTAACCAATCTCTATTATGTATTCTCTCTCTCTCTCTCTCTCTCTAACTCTTTTCTTTCTCTTTCTTTCCCCTCTGTTTATTCTTCCTCTTCTTGCTCACTACACCTCTCTCCTCTCCTGAGTCCATCCATCACTCACCTTTTCTTTTTGTCACATGTTCTTTCTATCTATCACTCTCTCATACACTCAATATTTATCTCTTCATATCTCTCTCTCCCACTTCTCACTCTTTTAACAAGCTCCTTCTCTCAGTCTTCTCTCTTTACCTCTTTTTCTGACTCTATATCTGTTACTCTCGCTTTCCATCTTTTTCTCACTCTCTCCCACCTCTCTCATATTTTCTCTCTCACCATGCAACTCTTTTTCCCCTTCCCTCTCTTCTTTCTCTCTCATTATTCTCTTCTCTTGATCCTTCTCTATTTCTCGCTCTCATTGTCACTATTTGTTTCTCTTGTTCTCCTCCCTCCCTCACTCACTTGTGCTCTCTATCTCTCTTTCTCACGCACACAATATCGAGCTCCTCTTTATCCTTCTCTCCACCTCTTATTCACCCAACATCCCTCTCTCACTCTCATAATCTCCCTCACCCTCTCTTTCAACCTCCATCCCTAATTCCCTTACGCTCTTATTTTTTCACTCTCTCTCTCTCTCTTCACTCACCAGCCCTCTCTCTTCTGTCTTGAATCCATATATCCCTCCCGCTCACTATTATGCTTACGTTTCTCTTTTCATCTGCCTCAGTCGTTCATATCTATCTCTACCCCACACTCTCTACTTATCGCTTAATTTTCTCTCCCTTTCTTTCAAGCCATTTCTCATACTCTTCTATCTCTGCCCCACACACTCTACCACTTCTTCTCTCTAGTTCTATTTTGCCTTCTTTATATCTCTCATCGTCTCTTTCCATCCTAATATCAATCTCGCCCTTGCTTTCTCCCTCCCACCATCTCTTCCTCTGTTACTATCTCTCTCTATCTCATCAAACAACTCTTATGCTCACTTTATCTTCTCTATATCTCATCATTCTCTTTTCTCGCTTCTTTTTCTTCTCTCTCTCATGCTTTCTTCTCTCATTCCCTCTCCCTCTTTCCCTCTCGTGCCCTCCATCACTCCCTCTCTCATGGATCTCTTCTCTTTCTCTCTCTCTTACTCTTTTATTTCACTCATTCTATCTCCCTCTCACTGTCGTTCTCCGTCCCCTCACGCTCTCCCTCCCTCACTCATTTCATTTGCCCTTTCTTCCTCTTTCTCTTACTCTCACCTTTCCTACCACTCTCTCATATGTATTATCTCTCTTTTTCTCACTCTTGCCCTCTCACTCACTCCCTTTTTTCTCTCTCGACTCACTCACTACTTATCTCTCTTCTGCACTCTTGAATCAATTCCTCCCTCTCTTTCTCTCTCCTCTCCTCTCACTCATTTCCCTTATTATTTGTCTCACTCATTCTTTCAATCTCTCAGTCTCTCACACACTTTCTATCTGCCTCTTCGTCTCTTTCTCTTCTCTTTCTTTATTTTTATCTCTTTCTCACACCCCTCTCACTTTATCTCTACACCCTTCTCTCTCTACTTCTCTTTTGTTTTCTCTATATCTCTCACTCAAATATTCCATGCTTATCTCCCTCTCTCCCACCCTCTCTCTCCCTCGCTCACTCTCACTCTGCCTTACTCTGTTGCCTTCTCTATTTTCACTCTTTTTCTTCTCTTTAAGTTATCTTTCTTTTCTCTTGCTTCTCTCTCTCACTCACTCTTTCATTCTCTTCTTCTCTCGTATACCTCCCTCTCTCTTGCCTTCCGTCTCTCTCTCTTGTTCATGGAGTGTTTCTCTTTCTCACTCTCTCACTCTTTTGTCTCCCTTTCTTAATCATTCTCACTCACTTCTCGTTACCTCTATCTTACTCTCATTCTCCCTCTTTCTCCCTCTCATTCTCACTCTCCCCCTCTCTTTCTTACACTCCCTCCCTCCTTCACTCACTCTATCCATTCCTACATCTCTCATTTTCTTCTACTCTTGCCCTCACTCTATCTATCTTTCTTTCTCTCGCACACAGTTTCTATCTGCCTCCTCATCTCTATTTCTCTTACTTCCTCTTTCTTTCAAGCTCTTTCTCACACTATTATCACTTCCTCTACCCCTTTCTCACTCTTTCTCACAACTTCTCTTTTGCTATTCTTATATCTCTCACTCACTCTTTCCATCCCTCTAACTTGTTTCATCCCTTGCTAACTCTCTCTTCTCTCTTTCTCATCTCTCTCTTATCTTGCTCCTCTCTATCTCTGACACACTTTTTCTTTATCTCGTTCTTTCTCCCTCCCCTCTCATGCCCTCCATATGTCACTCTCAAACTCTTTCTAGCACTTCTAAATTTCTTTTTCATTACCTAAACATGTTCTCTCTCTTTTTTTATTCAATCTGCTCCCTCTCTCCACCTTTATCAATCTCTCTCTATCTTCCTCTCTTACCATCACTCTCTGACACTACTGCACTTGCTGTCTCTCTCCTCATTTCTCACTTTCTATCCACCTAAATTTCTTTGTATCAAACTCTACATCTCTTTGTCTCTCTCTATTATCTCACTCATCCTTTCATGCTCTTTCTCGCACTACTCATTCTCCCACTAAGTCCTTCCCTCTTTCTCTAGTTCTCTTTCTCTATCTTCAAATCTTTGACTCTCTCTTTCCATTTCTCCCTCTTGCCCTCACACTCTCCCTCACTCTCTCTCTTTCTCTCTCTCCTTTGTATTCCTCTCTTGTCATAAATCTTTCACCATGCTACTCTCTTGCTCTCTCTCTCTCTCTCTCTCTATTTCTCATCTTTCTTTTCTCTTGCTCATTCACTCTCTGTCATTCCTTGTTCTCGCATTCTCTCTTCCTTCCTCGTTCGTTCCCTCTATATATCTTTCTCTCTCCCTCTCATACTACCACTTTGTTGCTCCATCTCTCTCAATCTCTATAACATGCCTTTTTATATCACCTTCCCTCACTTTCCCCCACGCTCTTAATCTTTTTCTCACTCATTGGTACTCGCTCACCTTAAGTCCCACTATATCCATCGCTCTCACTGTCTATCCCTCCCTCTAACTCTCTCTTCTCTCTTCTTCGTTCTCTGTCTCCCACCCTCACTTTCTTTTTCTCACACCCTCTATCTATCTCCCTTAGTTTTCCTTTAACTCCATCCCTCCCTCTCTGACAACTTCCCACCCAATTATCTCTCTACCTTTCTCTCTCTTGCCCTCTTTTCACTCTATCTCCCTCCTTGCATCTCTATCTCTCCATTTCTCTATATATCTCACCTTTTTCTCAATGTCTCACTCTCCTTTTCTCTTTGACTCATTAACTCCCTAGCACTCTCTTCAATTGCTCTCGACTCGCTTTTCTCTAGGTCTTTCTCTGCTCCTTTTCTCTCTCTCTCTCTCACCCTTTTTTATCTCACAATCACTCTATTATTTTATTTATTTTTGTATTTATTTTTGTATTTATTTTTGTATAAATCCCACTCACTTTGCTACTCCATCTCCCTCCCTTCCTCCCTCTCTCTAAAATGTTCTTTCTCTTCTTTCACTCTCTCTTCTATCTCTCTCTGTTTTTCATGCTTTCTTTTTCTCACTTTCTTTATCTCTCACACATACTGTCTTTCTCTATCAGGTTCTCACTCTCTGTTCTCACTTTTTCTATCTCTTTCTCTCTTTCCCTTTCTCTCATATGAATTATCTCTTTTTCTCTCACTCTTGCCCTCTCTCTCACTCCCTCTTTTCTCTCTCATCTCACTCATTGCTCATCTCTCTCCTACTCTCTTGTTCCAACCTCTTTTTCTCTCTCCTCTACTTTCCTCTACTCTCCTCTTCTCTCCTCTCCTTTCTCTTATTATTTTCCTTACTCGTTCTTTCAATCTCTCGGTCTCTCACACACTTTCTACCTGGCTCTTCGTCTCTCTTTTCTCTCTCTTTATTTTAATATCTTTGTCACACCCTTTCCTCTTTATCTCTATACTTCTCTTTCTCTCTCTATTCTCTCTCTCCATCTTTCCATGCTTATCTCCCTCTCTCCCTCTCTCTCTCCCCCACTTACTCTTGCTCTTACTCTGTTGCCTTCTTTATTTGCCCTTTCTTTGTTCTCTCTAATTTACCTTTCTCTTCTCTCGCTTCTCTCTCTCTCACTCTTACTTTCTCTTCTTCTCTTCCATACCTCCGTTTCTCTTGCCCTCCATCTCTCTCTCTTCCTCAAGGAGCTCTTCTCTATCTCAAACTCTCTCTCTCTCTTTTCTTACTCTTTCTTGATCTTTCTCTTTCACTTCTCTCTACCTCTATCTTACTCTCTTTCTCCCTCTTTCTCTCCATCATTCTCACTCTCACCCTCTGTCTCCTTCCCTTCATCCCTCCTTCACTCACTCTATCCATTCCTACCTCTATCACTTCCTTCTACTCATGCCCTCTCTCGCCTTCTCTCTTCGTTCTCTCTTCTCACTCACTCCCCCTTTCTCTCCTTTTCTCTTGAATCCATTCCTCCGTGCCTCACTCTGTCTCTCCTCTTCTCTCTCCTTTATCTTTCTCAACCTCTTTATATTTATGTAACCTCTCACCCTCTATATATGTCTATTCATCTCTTTCTCACTCTCACTTCTCTCTCTTTCTTTCAAGATCTTTCTCACACTGTTCTTCTATCTACTTCTATTTTGGTCTCTTCATATCTCTCACTCTTTCTTTTCATCAATATGTCTCTCTCTCACCCCCTCTTTTTCTCTCTTACCATCTGTCTCTCTCTCCCTACTTCTTGCTCTATCTTCTCTCTCTATATGTCTATTCATCTATCTCTCGCTCTTTCTTCTCTCTCTTTCTTTCAAGTTCTTTCTCATACTGTTCTTCTATCTACTATTTTGCTCTCTTCATATCTCCCACTCTTTCTTTTCATCAATATCTCTCTCTCACCGCCCTCTTTTTCTCTCTCTCTCACCGCCTCTTTTTCTCTCTCTCTCTCCCTACTTCTTGCTCTCCGTCTTCTCTCTCCCTTTCACACTTTCCTTCTCTTGTCCTCTCTCCCTCCCTCTCTCTCGTGCCCTCCATCTCTCTCAGTGATAGAGCTCTTCTCCTTCTCTCTCTAACACTCTTCCATTCTTCTCTCTTTTAGTTTCTCTCGCTTTTTTCACTCTCTATGTATCCTCAAAGTTATTATCCATCTCTCTCTCACACACACCCTCCCTTGCCCTCCCTTGCCCTTTCCCTCACTCTCTCCTTTTCTACCTCTCTCCCTCACTCTCTCCTTTTCTCCTTTGTCCTCCATCTCTTTCTCTGTCTTGCCCATGGAGCTCTTATCTTTCTCACTCCCTCATCTTTTCCTTCTCTTTCTTGCTCTCTCTTATTTCTCTCTACCTCTACCTCATTCTATCCTTCCCCTTTCTCTCTCTCATTTTCCCCTCCTTCCCTCCACTCACTCTATCCATTACTACCTTAATTAGTTCTCTCACTTTGTTCTACTATTTCCTTCTACTATTGCTTTCTCTAGCACTACCTCTTCATTCTCCCTTCATTCTCCCTTCTGAATTACTCACATTCTCTCATCTCTTGAATCATCCTTCCCTACATCTCTCTTTCTCTCCTCTTCTTTTTCTTTCTATCTTTTACAACCTCTTTCTATTTATATATCTCTCTCAACATCACTATGTCTTTTCATCTCTCTCTCGCTCTCTCTTCTCTCCCTTTCTTTCAAGATCTTTCTTATACTCCTCTCTCTACATGTACCTCTTCTATTGACTTTTTTCTTTGCTCTCTCTATATCTCTCACTCTATCTTTTCATTAATATATCTCTCTCTCCACTCCCTTCCTCTCTTACCATCTCTCTTTCTCCCTACAGCTCTCTTGCCCTCTCTGTCTTCTTTCTTTCTCATCTCTCTCTCTTTCACTCTCTTCATCTTGTTCTCTCTCCCTCCCTCACTATCTCGTGCCCTCCATATCTCTTATTCATGGAGCCCTTTTCTTTCTCTCTCTCTCTCCCTCTCTCCCATTTTTCCATCTTTCACGTACTGTCTCACTTTTTCCCACTCTTTACGTCTATCTCACACTTATTCACCCCCACTCTCTCTCTCTGACACTCTCTCTTGCTCTACCCTCCTCCTTCCTTCACTCTCATTTTCTACCTCTCATCCTTTTTGTATTCTCTCTTTCTCTCACTCAATTCTTTCTCTTTCTGTTCTCTCTCATTTCACTCACTCCTCATCTTTCTCCTCCGCTCTTCAATCACTCCTTGCGTCTTTCTCTTCTCTCCTCTCCTCCGATCTCTCTTTCTTCATGCCTCACCTTCACTCTATCTATCTCTCTTTCTCTCACACATAGAATCTATTTTCCTCCACATCTATATTACTTGTACTTCCTCTTTCTTTCAAGCTACTTCTCACACTCTTCTAACTCTCTCTACCCCTTGTCTCTCTCACCATGTAGCTCCTCTCTTCTCTCTATTTATTACAATCTCTTTCTCACACCCGCCTCTCTTTATCTCTACGCCCTTTCCTCTCTTTCTCTCTCTACTTCTCATTTTCTTCTCCATACCTGTCTCTTTGTCTTCTCATGTTTATCTCCCTCCCTCTCTTCCTCTCTTCCCCTTTGTCTTACTATGTTGCTTTCTCTATTTGCCCTATCTCTGTTCTCTCTAGCTTCTCTCTCTCACTCTTTCTTTCTCTTCTTCTCTCTCCATACCTCCTTTTCTCTTGCCCTCCATCTCTCTGTCTCTCTCGCTTATCAAGCTCTTCTCTTTCTCACTCTTTCACTCTTTTCTCTCTCTTTCTTGCTCTCTCACACTGACTTCTCTCTACTCCATCTCACCCTCACTTTATCTCTTTCATTCTAACTCTCCCCCTCTCTTACCATCCTTCCTTCCTCCACTCACTCTATCCCTTCCAAACTCTCTCTTTCTTCTACTCTCGCCCTCTTTCGCGCTCTCTCTTCAATCACTCACTTTCCTTCTCTCTTGAATCTAAGCCTCCCTACCTCACTCTGTCTCTCCTCTGCTCTCTCTATCTTACTCAACCTCTTTGTATTTATATATATCTCCCTCACCCTCTCTATATTTCTCTTCATCTCTCTCACTCTCTCTTCTCTCTCTTTTATTCACGGTCTTTCTCACACTCCTCTCTCAACATGCACCTCTTCTATCTACTTATATTTTGCTCTCTACTATATATCTCGCTCTATCTTTTCATCAATATATATATATATATATATATATATATATATATATATATATATATATATATATATATATATATATATTTTTTGAGGGAAAGAAGCCACTGAGGCTCCCTACATGTTACTACAGAACTATAATTACAAAAATCCTTACCAATAGTGGTAAGACCTCCCCATCGACATACTCGACTCCGAACTAAAAGCTAGGACATAAACAAATGAGAACGAGCCTAACTAAATAGCAAACGGAGAAACATAATATAGTCCACTCATCCTGGAGCGGTACAGGGTGCGGTAGAAAGCGCGATAGCTCGGTAAGTCAGAAACGGCTTGGTGGATGAGATAAAGATCCATGCATAAGTCCAGGAGGCTCGGACATGAGACCAACGGCCTTATGGGGCCGAGTGGGGACCTCGAATAATCCGGCACCAAATTTGGGGAGTCGGGTAGTAGTCTTGATGTAAGGGGCGGAAAGATTGTCACTTTGTTGATAAGGGTCTTTAGGCGTGTAGGAATGATGGTTGAGGCCCTCACATTTTGGGAAGAAGCTCCAACTTTGGCTAGCCGACCGGCGGAGTTGATTACCTTCCTTGTGAATGAAGGTGAATTGAACATTGAGTTTGGAGACACGCGTGGATTCTACTCCTCCGGTGACCATGGTGCCGGGGAGGGTTGGAGGGCGAGGGGTTCGGCGATGTAATAATTTCCTCATTATCACCTTCCACGATAATATTATACCGATTACAGCTAATGGCCATGGAAAGCCCCCAAAAGATGGAAATGAGATCGGCTTCAAAGTATCGGCGGCATCAACGGGTGCATGGAAGAAGAACATGCGATCACCCTGTGGTTCACGAAGATTCCACAGAATCCGGCACCTTCCTCATTACGTGACCATTATAATTTAGTTTGAGGAAGGGGAATAGAGAGCTGCCATTTGACCGGTGTGATTCTATGGGAAGGTGCCTCGAGTGGTCTCTAGCCCACAAATATTAGAGAAATTATTATATCGATGAGTTTTTGGATGTAGGAGAGACAATTGTGTGCGACTTTTTGTTCTTGGGTAGAATGTCATCAAAGGTGGCTTTGTTCCTTGCCATCGAAGGAACCGAGGCACAAATAAGAGGAGCTGCACCAATCCCTTGCTTGTTCCAAGCTGCACAACAAGAGTGAGGCGGACCCAGAAAGACTTTGTGTGTTGATTTGACGATCTTTGGAAGATTAACCTCCAAACAGGTGAGAAAACAGCATTTAAAAAACGGGTGTTTGATAGATTCTTCCTCCTCATTGCAAAGTCTACAACAAGAAGGACCTCTCGGACCTTTTAATTTGAGGATGTCATCGGTAGGAAGGATCTTCGGGAAAGTTCTCCAAGAGTAAAGAAAGTCATAGATGGTGATAAGTATTTGTTCCGGGGACATTCACTCCGAGGGACGAGCTCCCGCTCGTAGAGTTTGGAGTAGATGGCTTTAGACAAGCTATCTTTGAGCACGGGAATGCCGAGATGATAGAGTCACATGCTACTTTGTCAAAACTAGTGGTGGCCACTGCCTAGCAGATTCGGGAGTAAGCACGGTTTGAAGATCCTCCAGAACCAGATTAGTTGAGCCCGACACTCGGATACTTTTAGTTTAAGGTTGGGAATATTAGTCCCGGGGTTGAGCCATTCGGTTGGGCACCGGTTATCCAACCGGAAGGTGAGATCCCTTTACTAGTTGCCGACTAAACGGACTTTCGGCTTGCGGCCTAATTCCGAGCATAGCTTTCCATAGCTTAGAGTCACCCACTTTGCTGCTAACCGGGGTCGGGTGGATCGAGTTTGCAATATTTGCCCATCGGAAATTTAGCCGTAGGGAGTTACGGGATCTAAATTTGATCCATGACTTACATAGATTCACTTGAATTATACGCTTTATAGTTTTAAACCCGGTCACTGACCCAGTAGGCTTAGCCACTTTGGTCCGGGAGGTCGATGACCTTGCTTTCTTTGGCCGGCCAAAGAAACTTGTTAACGCCTTTTCGAAGAGAGTTTGGATTCCTTTGTTCATAGTGGTCATACGGAGAACATAAGCGAGGCAAAGTGGTGAGAATACTTCTTAGGATAGTTATCCTACCTCCTTTGGAAAGGTACTTGTGAGTCCAATTTGCCAAATAAGAGTTGATTTTACGGGATGCCTTGAAAGTGCCTTTGCTTTGTTACGCCTATATCAGTGAACCCCTAAGTACTTGAGAGGCGGGTGAGTGCTAGTAAAGCCGGTGAAATTACTAACCCGAGTTTCGAGCCTCCACGAAGTATTTGAAGAAAATAGGAGATGGCTTTTGGACTTATTGAACACCATACCAGAAGATTGCTGGAAGGAGTTCAGGCATTTGACAATCATTTTGACAGCATTCTTGGAAGCATTGGAGAAAACCATAACATCATCTGCATACACTAAGTGAGATACTAAAATATTAGACTTGTGGTGATACCTGTTGGAGGGGTGTGTTATGCTTAGTTTGGTTCGATAATTTGGAGAAATAATCCATAGCCAAGATGAAAAGGGTGGGAGAGAGTGGGTCTCCTTGCTTGAGACCCCTAGAAGCGGAAGTAGCCCCAGTAGACCCATTGAGCGAGAATAGAGTGGGCATTAGCTGACCATCTTCGATAAGATTGCGAGAAGAATTACGAAAACCCCTTCTTGTAAGAGTGTACATAAGAAAGTCAGAGTGGATGGTATCATATGCCTTCTTAATATCAAGCTTGTAAATTAAATTGCCACTTACGCACTTAGTATTCAAATTCAATAGAAGCTCTCGTGCTAACAAGATATTATCGACAATGGACCTACCTTTAACAAAAGCTGCTTGATTAGGGCTGATAACTTTCTCCAAAATGGGTTGTAGTACGGTGACTAACACCTTGCTTATAGTTTTGCTGATCACAGATGTGAGACTAATAGGTCTGAAGTGATCCCAACTAGTTTGTGCAGTGTCTTTGGGGATTAAAACAAAGTTGGAAGCATGGAAGTATTGAGGAATGTCTTCTCCCAGAAAGAAACTAGTGATGGCGGCGAGTCACCTCGGCTTTAATGATCACCCGAAGCCTTGATGTAAAAATCGAAGTGTACCCATCGGGGCTGCAGATCTTAGAGTCGTCAATAGAATTAATGGCCTTCCGAGATCTCCTCTTCGGATGGGGGAGTAGTGAGATTAAGTTGACTAATGTAATCATAATGATCGAGTGAAAAGGGCAGTGTTTATGCTTGGCTCTTTGAAATGGGTTTTGTTGAAGTAGGGAATGAAAGTATTGGGTAGCATCCCTACCAATCTCCAAGTGATTGGAGATCCGATCCCCATTCTCCTTTTTGATGCTATGTATGAAATTACATTTCCTCTTATATTTGAGGTAGGCATGATAGTAGGCGGTGTTCCGATCTCCCTCTATGAAATGATTAATGGAGGCCTTCGTTGAAGAAATTTATCACGAATATCGATAGAGTGCATCGGTTTGGCTCAGCGACAAGGAGATGGGACTGGAGGGCACTCGTTATTAAGGCTTTGCTCTTCCGATTCTAAGACATCCCTTTCACTTTGCTCCACCACTTTAAATACATTGCCAAATTGATTCCAGCCCGGTTAGATAATTTCCTACTTAGCACTGTGATGAAGGAGGCACGGCTTGTGCCATGGGTCCATCTGTGTAGAATCTTGCCGGTTATCTTTGACCACTGCGGGAAGGAGGGATGGGTAGACCGGATATTCGATATACGAAAGGTTTAAAGGAGGGAGTGCTGGGGGAGCGAGTAATAGATATGAGGAGAGGCACTATGGTCGGAGCAAATAAGAGCAAGATGAGTGATGCGGGTATGCGGGAAATGAGCGTGCCGAGCTCATTGGCTAGAAATCTATCCAGCCTTTCTTTAGTAGAATTCCTTTTCCGAGTGAAACTAGGACCCCTAAATCCCGGATCATAAAGCCCAGTTGCATTAATATTATCACTTGAAGGTGTTCATTATAGTTACATTAGGTACGTGGCCACCCGGTTTTTCAGCGAGGAGTAGTAATACAATTGAAATCACCCGATGATCCGGGGGCAATTAATGACAATGCTTAGATTATGGATATGATCCCAGAGCAGAGTTCTGTCAGCTTTTCTGCACCCAGCATACACAAAGGTGACATTAGCAGCCTGTCCAGCAAAGGAGATAGAGATATGAACCATCTGCTGAAGATCCAGCAAGACAGATCCAATTAAGTTCTTTCTGCAAAAGACCCATATCTTATTGTTGGAATTAGCAAAATGAGTGAAACCATGAAAAGTGTTGATAATTTTATTGGAATGCTTTGGTGCACCGAGAGGCTCGAAGTAAGGCAAAGCACCAAAGGGAGTGTTTTTTGGTAAGATAGTGAATCCTTTTAAGTGAGGGTGGGTGGGCCACACCTCTAATGTTCCGGCATAGAAAGTTTATCATGCAATAAAGTAGGTAGGAGGGGTGGGGGAAGGTGGGTGGGATTTTGACCTGGTTCTCCCCCTTAAAGGGAGTGAGGAAGAGGTTCGGCTAGTAAGGAATGAGAGGTAGTGGAGCTGGAGTTGATGTCTAATTTATTTCTTTTTTCTTTTTAGCATTACGCACTTCCCAATTATTTTCCAAAATGTTCGAATGAGTTGGGTGGGGGGCGGTTGGGGAATAACAGTAGAAGGGGCTAAATCAGGAGAACCAATGTTCGGGGGGTAGAATAGGAAAAGGAGAGGAGGGAGGGTCGGGTCGAATGGGTTTGCGGGGGGGTGGGGATGGAGGGGTCATCGAAAGGTGAGGCAAAACAACGGTGATAGGAGATTGAATTGGGTGAGGGTCGAGGCTAAATGGATTTGCGGGGGTGGGGATGGAGGGAAGCTGTCAAAGGTCGAGGCAAAACGGCGGTGATAGGAGATTGAATTGGGGTAGAAGAGGGGCTGCTAACGAAAGGTTCAGCCACAGGAGCCTTTACGGGAGGTGGGTGTAGTCTATAACACTTCTCTATAGTATGCCCAAACATCTTGCAATTAGTGCAATAGTGAGGTTTCTGCTGCATGATAACTTCACGCCAAAAACCCTCGGCGGCGATGCACCACTTGGATTCTATTGACTTCGGGTAAGGAGATGTCTCTTTCAATTTGGATCCTAGGCTGCTTCGGGTAGGCCTCTATTACAAGTGGCTGCATCCATTACGAGGGGGTTCCAATAGTTCTAGCAATCTGGAATAAGGCATTATGGTTGAAATATCTGTATGGGAGATTAGGGAATTTAAACCAAATTGGAATGATGGGTGGTTCCTTGCTAGGATCAAATCCTGGTGTCCATTTTAGAAGTTTCATATCCATACCAGCAATAGTTACATTTTGTTTTGCAAATAGCTTAGCATAATCTTCCTCATTGGAGAAGTGGATAAGGAGGTGCCTTCCATCGAAGCCCCATTCTCCAATTACCGGTAAATGCCGGTGACTCAAAAAAGCCACGACAAGCTCCATCTTTGGATGTCCCGGGGTGAATTTCCTATAAGTGTTAATCGACTTCTTCATTCGGAGTGTTAATTTCCTCATCGGAAAAGTAGGCAATTTGGGCGACCATCCTTGACATCAATGGGATGAATGAAAGGGCAGGATACTTTCCCTGCAGCAGCATCATGAAAAATCTGGGGGAAGAAAAGATTGGAAGGCTGGTTCGGATTAGGGCCTTGGCCCAGCACACCTGCATAAGATGCCTTAATCCAGTCACTCATGGTAGCAGAATCCACGGGGTTTGCCATGGACAAGACCAATCCGGGGAAAAGATCGGTAGCAAAGTGACAACAAACGGAATCTCGGCGGTCTCCGGTAATTAGCTCGGTAGAAGGAAAATTAAACTTCCCGATCACGACAAGTCTCCAAGAGCCGATGGAACAGGTAGAGAAATTGAATTATCGGAGCCGGGAGAGCAAAAAACCCGGCAAAGAGGTCACCAACACTACTACAGACCCTGGGAGGACCACACACCCAACACCTCCTCAAGCCCACCACCACCAGCAGGTCAGCCGCCGGCAGACTCATGGCTGAAACCCTAGCAGAGCTCCAAATCCAGCCGCCATTCTTATTATACATTATATATATATATATATATATATATATATATATATATATATATATATATATATATATATATAACCATCTCTTCATCTCTTAACATCTCTCTCTTTCTCCCTGCAACTCTCTTGCCCTCTATATCTTCTCTTTTTCTTCTCTCTCTATTTCACTCTTTCTTTCTCCTTTTCTCTCTCCCTCCCTCACTCTTATATCTCTCTCACCCTCTCTATATGTCTCTTCATCTCTCTCTCACTCTCTCATATCTCTCTTTCTTTCAAGGTCTTTCTCACACTCCTATCTCAACATGTACCTCTTCTATCAACTTCCATTTTGCTCTATATATTATTGCACTTTATATTTTCATCAATATATATCTCTCTCTCCCCCTCTCTTCCTCTCTTAACATCTCTCTCTCTCTCTCTCTCCCTAAAACTCTCTTTCCCTCTACGTCTTCTCTATTTCTTCTCCTTCTATTTCACACTTTCTTTCTCTTGTTCTCTCTGCTTCCCTTACTCTCTCGTGCTCTCCAACTCTCTTCAGTCATATAGCTCATCTCTTTCTCCCTTTTCACTTACTCTATCTCACGTTTCACACTCTCTATGTCTATCTCACATTTATTCTCCCTCTCTCGCACACACACTCTCTCTCTTGCCCTCCCTTCCTCCTTCCATCACTCTCTCCTTTGTTAACTCTCTCGCTTATGTATTCTCCTTTTTTCTCACTCTGTTCTTTCTCTTTATTTTCTCTCTTATTCACTCACTCCCCATCATTCTCCTCTCCTCTTGAATCACTCTCTACCTCTTTCTCTCCTATTCTCTCCTCTCGCCTTTCTTTCTATCTGCCTCACTTTTATTCTATCTATCCTTCCTCTCTCTCACACATTTTATGTCTGCCGACTCACCTCTACCTCTCTTACTTCCACTTTCTTTCAGGCTCTTTCTCATACTCTTATAACTCCCTCAACCCCTTTCTCTCTCTACTGCCCTTTCACACATCTTTTATCTCTCACTCACTCTAGCCATCCCTCTCTCACCCTCTTGCTTCCTCCCTTGCTCTCTCTCACCTTGCAACTCTCTCAACATCACTCTCTCTTCTCTCTCTTTATTTCAATCTCATTCTCACACTCTTCTCTCTATCTCTATGACCTTTTCTCACTTTTTCCTCATACTTCTCTTTTGCTCTCTCAATATCTCTAGTGAGAATGAAAGAGATATGAGAGCTAGCAACAGAGAGAATGAGAGAGGGACAGAGAGGGAGAGAGAAAGATAAAGTCAAATCGAGTGATATTGAGAGAGAGGCTTGTTAGAAAGATCATGAAAGAAAAAGAGAGATGAAGAGACATACAGAGAGGGTGAGAGAGATATATAAATAGAGGGAAGTGAGAGAACTACATAGGTAAGAGAGGTAAGAAAGGATAGAGTGAGTGAAGGAGGGAAGGAGGGTAAGAGAGAGGGGAGAGTGTGAATAAGTAAGAGAAATAGAGAGAATGAGAGTGAGATAGAGGTAGAGAGAATTGAGTGAAAGAGCAAGAAAGAGAGTGAAAGGAGTAAGAGAGAGTGAGAAAAAGAAGAGCTCCATGAGTGAGAGAGAAAGAGAAAGAAAGAGGGCAAGCGAGAGGGAGATATGGAGAGAGAAAATAAGAATGAGAGAGAGAGAGAGAAGCAAGAGAAGAGAAAGATAAGCTAGAGAGGAGAGTGAGGGTAAATAGAGAAGGCAACAAAGTAAGACAGTTCGAGAGAGAGTGAGGGGGAGAGAGGGAGATAAGCATGGACACATGGAGTGAGAGATATAGAAAGAGCAAAAGATAAGTAGTTAGAGAAAGAGAGAGAAAGGCTTAGAGATAAAGAAAGAAGGGTGTGACATAGAGATTGAAACTAATAGAGAGAAGAGATAGATGAAGAGAGAGTTGCAAGGTGAGAGAGAGAGAGAAAGGGAGGAAGGAGAGGGAGAGAGAGGGTTGGAAAGAGTGAGTATGAAGAGTGTAAGAAAGAGCTTGAAAGAAAGTGGAAGTAACAAAGATAGAGATGGGGAGGAAGATAGAAACTGTGTGTGATAGAGTTAGCTATAGAAAGAGTGAGGGTGAGGTTGATAGAAAGAGATACAATACGAGAGGATCGGAGAGGAGCGAAAGAGAGGGAGTAATTCAAGAGCGAGGAGAAAGATGGGGAGTGAGTGAAATGAAAGAGAAAAGAAAGAAAAAGAATAGAGTGAGAGAATGAGAGAGAATACTTGAAAGAGAGAGATAGGGAAGGAGGAAGGCAGGGTGAGAAAGTGTGTGTGTATTAGAGGGGGGCTGAATAAGTGTGAGATAGATATAGAGAGTGGTAAAAAGTAAGAGAGAGTAATTGAAAGAGGGAAGAATGTGAGAAAGTGAGAGAGAGAGAAAGGGAAGGCCTCCATGACTGAGAGAGAGATGGAGTGCATGAGAGAGTGATGGAGGGAGAGAAGAAGAGAAAGAAAGGGTGACAGAGAGATAAAAGAAAGAGATATGACAGAGAGAGCTGAGAGGAAGAGTAGAAGAAAGAGAGACCTATTGATAAAAGATTGTGTGAGAGATATGGAGAGAGCAAAATAGAAGTAGATATAAGAGGTACATCTAGAGAGAGATAAATAAGGAGAAGGTGAGGCAGATTGAAAGGGTAAGTGGAGGAGAGGAAGGAGGAGTGGCATGGATTCAGAAGAGGAGAGAGGAGCAATGAGTGAGAAGAGAGAGAAGAGAACGAGGAGAGAGCGGGAAATAAGCATGAGTGAGAGAAAGAGAGAGAGATAACACGAAATAGAAAGAGGTAGGGAAGGAGAGAGTGAGGGAGAACGGAGAGGCAAAAAGGAGGATAGGGAGAGTGTGATGGAGGTAGCGAGGAATTAGTAGGAGAAAGCAATAAAGAAAAGAGTATGAGAGAGAGAAAAGAGCACCATGAGAGAGGCAGAGAGATTGATTGAGAAAGATGGAGAGAGTTTGTATTTATAGAAGAGAGAGGAAGAAATTGATGGAGAGATAGAAAGATAGTGAGAGAGAGATAGTACGAAAAGCGAGAGAGAGGTAGGGAGGGAGAGAGGGAGAAACAGTGGTAGAGAAAGTAAAAGAGATATAAAATAAATAACAGGTGGAGAAAGAGCAAGAGAGTGATTGCATAAAAGAGAAATAGATAAGAGCAAACAAATAGCGACAATAAATTGAGAAGTGAGAGTGAGAGAGAGAGAGAGATAGATGGCACAAGAGAGGGGGAGGGAGAGAATCAGATGAAAAAATTGTGTGAGAGAGAGAGAGGAGTGAGAGAAGAGAAAGATTAAAATGGGAGAAGTGAGGAGGTAAGAGCGAGAGAGAGAGTGAGATAGACATTGGGATGGAAAGAGAAAGAGACATGGAGAGGGAAATATATAAGTAAGGAAAGAGATAAAAAGAAGGTGAAAGAGAGACACGGGGTAGAAGGAGAAAGAAACATCTGAGAAATAGGTTGAAGGGAAGAGAGAAGAGGGAGAGGGGGAGTGATGATAAGGCAGATAGAGACTAGAGAGAAATTGATGCAGAGAGAGAGGTGAGATAGATAAAGAGAGAATAGTGGAGCGAGGGAGGGCAAGAGAGAGGGCGAGATAGAGAGAGCGAGAGAGAGGAAGGGAGAATGATAGTGAGATGGAGGTACAGAGAAGAAGAGAGTGAGAAAGAAAAATGTGTGTGATAGAGCACAAAGAGATACGAAAAGAGAAATTCTTGATGAGAGAGAGAGAGAAAGAGAGAGGGATGGAGAGCATAACAGTGGGCCCAGTGAGAAAGAGTGGAAGAAAGAATGAGAGAGAGATGAGAAAGAGAGAATGGAGAGAGCAAGAGAGTTTGCAGGGTGAGATAGTGCAGGCAGAAGAGGAAAAGAGGAAGAAAGAGGGTATGTGTGAGAGATAGAGATTTGGATGGAACGAGATAATGATAGATATAGAGAGAGAAAAAGAGAGATAGAGAAAATAGGAGGTTGGGGACAGCGAACAGTGTGAGAAAGAGCTTGAAAGAAAGAAAGATGATGAGATAGATAAAGAGTGAGAGAGAGATATGGATAGAGAGAGGGTGATCATAAGAGAGAGGAAAGGAGAAGAGAGTGCCTGAGGGGATGTATTAAGGAGAGGAGAGAGAGGGAGTGAGTGAGAGGAGAGAGCAAGATAGAGTGAAGAGAGAGAAATAGAGAGTTAGGAATGGAGAAAGTGAGGAAAGGAGGGAGGGCAAGAGAGAGGAGGGAAAAGAGAGGGAGGGAGGGACAATGAGAGTGAAAGGAAGGTAGAGAGAGGGAGAGAGTGAGAGATTGAGCAAGAGAGAAGATTGAGAGAGAAAAGAGAGTGAAAAAAGTGTCACTCACTATCCCTCCTTCTCTCTATCATTCTTTTCTCTTCCACTACTTAATCTCTCTCCTCTTCTCTCACACACTCTCTCTCACTCTTTCCTTCACTTTGAATCTGTCTCACAATCACTCTCTTGTTATCTCTCTCTTGATATCTTAGTCTTACCACTCCATCTCACTCTCCCTTCTCACTCTCCCTCTCCATCTCACTCTCCCTCTCTACTTTCTGACATTTTCAAGAGAGCAATGGAGAGATGAACAGTGAGCTAGATGATAGAAAATAGAGGGAGTGAGTGAGAGAGCACGAGTGATAGAAAGAGAGATAATTTATATGAGGAAAGGGAAGGTGAGAGAAAGTGAAAAAAAGAGTGAGAAAGTTTGTGTGCGTCTTAGAGATAGAGTGAAATAGAGAGAACAAGAGAGTCAGAGAGATTGAAAAGAGAGCGAGAGAGAATGAAAGTGTGAGAGAGAAAGATAGCATGAGAAAGGGAGAGAGATCTTGGAGAGAGTGAAGAAGAGAAAGAACAAGATAGAGAGAGGGAGGAAGGGAGGGAGAAGGAGTTGCAGAGTGAGTGAGATATATTAAAAACATAAATAGAAAGAGGGAATAAAACAAGAGGGTGATTGTGAGATAAAGAAGGGTAGGCGAGAGAAAAGAGAGTAGCAGAGAAATAGCTAGAGAAAAGTGAGATGAGAGCAATTCAAGAAAGAGCTAAGGCGTTAATGAGATAGAGAGAAAAGGAGACTGATACATGGAGCAAAAGGAGAGATATATAGAGAAAGGGAGACATAGAGATGAAAAGAGAGGGTGAGAGAGAAGAGAAGGCAAGATAGAAAGGGAGGGAGAGAGGTGGGTGGGAGGGAGTTATAGAGGAAGGGAGAGAGAGGGAGGGGTGGAGTTAACGAAAAACCAAGGGAGTTAGATAGAAAGTGTGGGAGAAAGAGAGAGAGGGTGGGAAAGTGAGAAGGAAGAAGAGAGAAGAGAGAGTTAGAAGGAGGGATGGACAGTGAGAGCCAAGGATATAGTGGGAGTTAAGTTTAGCGAATACTAGTGAGAGAGAAAGAGATTAAAAGAGTTGGGGAAGGTGAGGGAAAGAGATATAAAAGGCTGAGTTATAGAGATGGAGAGAGATAGAGCAAGAATGTGGTAGATAATGAGAGGGAGAGAGAAAGAGATATAGAGGGGACGAACTAGGAAGGGAGAGAGAATGAGAGAACAAGGAATGAGAGAGAGAATGAGCAAGAGAAGAGAAAGATGAGAAAGAGAGAGAGAGCAAGCGAGTAGCATTGTGGAAGAGAAAGATGAGAAAGAGAGAGAGAACAATAGAGTAGCATGGTGAGAGAGACAAAGAGAGAGAGTGAGCGAGAGTGAGGGCAAGAGGAAGAAAAGGAAAGAGAGGGTAAAAAATTTAGAGATAGTAAAAGAACTAATAGTGCGAGAAAGAGAGGAGTTAGAGGGAGAACGAATAGTGCGAGAACGAGCATGAAAGAATAAGTGAGATAATAGAGAGAGACAGAGAGATGTAGTGTTTGATAGAGAGCTTTACGTGGATAGAATATGAGAAATGAGGAGAGAGATAACAAGAGCAGTAGGGTCAGAGAGAGATGGTACGCTAAGAAGAGAGAGAGATGGAGAAAGGTGGAATGAGGGACCAGATAAAGTAAGAAAAAAGAGAGAAAAAGTTTAGGAAATGAAGAGAAATTGGAAAGAGTTAGAGAGAGAGAGAGGAACATATGGAGGATATGAAAGAGGAAGGGAGAAAAAACAAGAGAGTTGGAGAGATTTAGAAGAGAGCTGGAGAGAATGAAAGAGAGAGCGAAAGAAAGAGAGAAAAAGATAGCATGAAAAAGGGAGAGAGATCGAAGAGATAGTGAAAGAAGAGAAAAGAAAAAATAAAGAGATGGAGGAAGGGAGGGAGAAGAAGTAGCAGAGTGAGTGAGATATATACATAAATATAAAGAGGGGAATAAAACAAGAGTGCGATTATGAGATAAAGAAGAGTAAGATTGAGAGAGAGAGAGAGAGAAGAGGAGCTGAGAGAGAGCTAGAGAAAAGCGAGATGAGAGCAATTCAAGAAAAGGCTAGGGAGTTGAGATAGAGAGAAAAAGAGTTATAGGAAGTGATGAAAGGAGAAAGTGAGAGATTGAGAGAAATGTGGGAGAGACATACAAAGTAAGAGTGAGATTTTGAGAGAGAGAGAATCATAGTGAGAGATTGAGGGAAAGAAAGTGAGGGTGGAGGGAGAGAGATGAAGGAATGGAGAGAGGGCAAAGAAAGAGCGGGAGATACATGTTAGGAGAAAGAGAGAGAAAGAGAGATAGTGAGAGAAGATAGAGGGCAAGATAAAGAGGTAGAGTATGAATGGGATAGCTAGATAGAGATAAGTGAGAGAGAGAGATATATGAGAGGAGAGGTGAGAGGAAGAGAGCAGAGCAAGAGAGGATCATGAGAGAAGAGAGGGACGGAGGTTAGGAAGCAGTATGAGATGAGAGAAAGTGTGAGAGCAAGAGAGAGAGAGGGTAAGAGGGAAGAGAGAGTGTGGAAAGGAAAGGAGTGAGAGAGGAGTTGGAAAGGGAGGGATGGACGGATGGAGTGAGAGCGATGGATACGAGTGGGAGTAAAGGTTAGCGAGTACCAGTGAGCGAGAAAGAGATTAAGAGAGTGAGGGAGGGTTAATTCCTAGCTCTTTCTTGATTTGCTCTCATCTAGCTTTTGTCTAGCTCTTTCTCTGCTCTTCTTCTCTCACTCTCTTATCCTTCTTTATCTCACAATCAACCTCTTGTTTTATTCCCCTCATTCTATTTATTTTTGTATATATCTCACTCACTCTGCTGCTCATCCTCCCTCCCTTCCTCCCTCTCTCTATCTTGTTCTTTCTCTTCTTTCACTCTATCTTCGATCCCTCTCCCTTTTTCATGTTGTCTTTTTATCTCTTTCTTTCTCTCTCACTCTTTCATTCTCTCTCGCTCTCTTCTCAATCTCTCTGACTCCTTTGCTCTCTCTATCTCACTCTATCTCTCACACCACACATACTTTCTCACTCTTTTTTCTCACTTTCTCTCACTTTCCCTTTCTCTCATATGGAGAGAGTGAGGTATGGGAGAGAAGAAGAGAAAGAAAGAGTGATTGAGAGAGAAGCGAGAGAAGAGAAAGATAAGTTAGAGAGAAGAAATAGAGGGAAAATATAGAAGGCAACAGAGTAAGAGTGAAAGTGAGTGAGGATGCGAGAGGCAAGGAGAGGAGATAAGCATGGAAAGATGGAGTGAGAGATATTGAGAGAGCAAAAGAGAAGTATAGAGAGAAGAGTGTAGAGATAAAGAGAGAAGGGTGTGAGAAAGAGATTAAAATAATAATCGAAGAGAGAGAGACACAGAGGCAGACAGAAAGTGTGTGAGAGACCAAGAGATTGAAAGAATAAGTGAGGCAAATAATAAGATAAATGAGAGGAGACGAGAGGAGAGGAGTGAGAAAGAGAGGGAGGAATTGATTCAAGAGAGCAGAACAGAGATGAGCAGTGAGTGAGATGAGAGAGAAAAGTGGGAGTGAGTGAAAGAGCAAGAGTGAGAGAAAGAGAGATACTTCATATGAGCGAGTGGTAGGAAATATGTGAGTTAGAGAAAGCGAAAGAAAGAGGAAACGAAATGAGTGAGGGAGGGAGAGGGAGAGAGGAGAGAGAATGAGAGTGAGAGGGAGGTGATGGAGGGTACGAGAAATAAAAGAATGAGAGAGAGAGGAGAAAGAGAAGCAATCCATGAGAGAGGGAGTGATGGAGGGCACGAGTGGGAGAGGGAGAGAGGGAGAGTGGGAGAGAGAATGAGAGAAATAAAGAGTGAGAGAGAAGAAGAAGGGGGAAGAGAATGATGAGATAGAGAGAAGATAAAAAGAGCTAGAGAATTCTTTGATGAGATAGAGAGAGACAGTAAGAGAGGAAGAGAGGGTGAGAGAGATAAAGAGAGAATAAGATCAATATTGGGATGGAAAGAGAGATTGAGAGATGCAAAAGAGGGCAAAATAGAAGTAGAGAGAACAAGTGGTAGAAGGTGAGAGAAGAGTATGAGAAAGAGCATGAAAGAAAGAGAGAGAATGATGAAGCGATAAGTCAAGAGTGTGAGACAGAGATAGATAAGAGAGATTGAGCCAAAAGAAATGTGAGGAGAAGAGTGAGAGAAAGTGAAGGATAAAGAAAGTGGTGAGAAAAGGAGGGGATAAATGAGGAAAAGAGTGAGATTGAAGGAGAGAAATAACAAGAAAGGGATATAAAGGAAAGAGGGATAATTAGAGAGTGAGAGTAAAACATTGAAGTGAGGTAGAGAGAGCAAACGAAAGAGAAAAAGGAATGTGTGAGAGATAGTGCGTGTATGAGAAAGGGAGGGGACATTATAAGATAAAAGAGTGCAAAACAGATAAAGTGGGAGGAGGAAATGATGAAAAAGAGACAGAGTGAGGGAGAGAGAAAGAGAGAGCAATAGCGAGGAGGGAGTAAGTGAGAGGGAGAGCGAGGGAGAGATATAGAAAGATAGAGAGACTTCAAGATAGAGATGAGGAGAAAGGGAGAGTGAAAGTGTGGGAGAGTGAGAATAACAGACATAGTGAGAGAAGGACATGTGGAGGGCATGAGAGATGGGAGAGAGAACTACATAAAGAAAAAGTTTGTAAGAGAAGAAGAGGAGCAAGGTAAGAGAAAGATGAGAAATAGAGAAAGGAGAGTTGCAAGGAGAGAGAGAGAGAGAGAGAGAGAGAGAGAGAGAGAGAGAGAGAGAGCAAGGAGGGAAGCAAGAGAGAGGTATGGAAAGAGTGGGTGAGAGATATTAGAAGAGCAAAAGAGAAGTAGAGAGAAATAATGAGAAAAGGGTAGAGGGAGTGAGAAGAGCTTGAGAAAGATCTCGAGGGAAAGAGGAATTAAGAAAAATAAAGATGGTCAGGCAAGTTGAAACCGCGTTTGATAGTGCGAGAGATAGATTGAGTGAGGGTGAGGCATATAGAAAGAGATACAAGAGGAGAGGAGAGGAGAGCAGAAGTAGGGAGTAAGAAAAATAGAGAGAATCCATACTGAAGAGAGGTAGGAAAGCTCTCTCTCCCTTTTGCTCATCTCTAACAAATACACTCTTTCACTCCCTCTATCTCTCTCCTTTCTTGCCTTTATCTTACTCTCTCCTACATTTTCTACCTCATTCTCTCTCTTTCTTTAACTCTCTCATTCTCTTCTTCATCTTTCTCTTCTCTCTTTTTTCTTTCCCTTTCTCTCCTAACTTCCTCTCTCTCACTTCATAGTATTTTATCTCTGTCTTCCATCCCTCTACCTTCCTCCTCTTTTTGCTCCGCCCCCTTCCTCTTTCTCATGCACTTTATTCTCTCCATCTAACCTTTCCTCTCATATATCTCTCTCTAACTTATCTCTATCTAGGTATCCCAGTCATAATCTACATCTATCTTGCTCTCTATCTCCTATCACTATCTCTCTTTCTCTCAACATGTCTCTCCCACTCTTTCTTTTCTCTCTCTCTCTCTTGCTCTAACCATTCCTTCATCTCTCTCCCTCCACCCTCACTCTCTTTCCCTCATTTTCTCTCTATGCCTCTCTCTCCCTCTCAAAATATCATTTTTACTTTGTATCCCTCTCCCACATTTCTCTCACTCTCTCACTTTCTTTTTCCAACACTTCCTATCACTCTCTCTCACACATTCCTCAATATCTCTATTTCTCATTCTCTCTCACTCTCACATGCACTATTTTATATCTCTCTCTCCATCTCTCTCACTCTTTTAAGCCTCTTCTTCTTTCATTATATCTGAATTTCTCTCATAATAGCTCTATTGATCCCTTTCCCTTTTTCTATTTCTCTGTCTATGTGCACCTCACTAAACCATTATCTTTCCCTCACCCTCTCGCTCGCTCTCATGCACACACTCTCTATCTGGTTTTTTTCTCTTTTGCCCTCTTTCTCTTTCTATCTCACTATCTCACTCTACTCTTTTCTCATCTCTCTCTTGTGCTCTCTCTATCACTCTCTCTACCTCCCTATCCCGTTGTTTCTCTCTTAGTATCTCTCCCTCTCTCTTCCTCTTACTCCTATCCCCTCCTTCCTTTATGGCTCCATCTCTCGCACTCTCACTCTTTTTCTATCACTCACTCTCAATATCTCTCACTTTTCTCTTTTCTCTTTTTTATCATTCTCTGCCCCCTCTCTCTTGCTCTGAATATCTCTCACAATCACTCCCTTTTCTGTCTTCCTCTTGTTATCTCTCTATTGCTATATTTTTCTCATTTTTATATATCTTGCTTTCTCTCCCTTTCTCTCGTTCTAGCTCCCTCCCTCTCTCTATTGATTACTCTATCACTCACTTTCCCTCCCTATCTCTATCTCTCTTTTCTTTTCAACTACTTAATCTCTCTCTCCTCTTTCTCTCTCTCTCTCACAGTCTTTCCTTCACATTGAATCTCTCTCACAATCACTCTCTAGCTTTCTTTCATTTGTTATCTCTCTCTTGATATCTTAGTCTTACCACTCCATCTCCCTCTCCCTCTCCCTCTCCCTTTACTTCTACACTCTTCCTCTCTACTTTTTGACATTCTCTCTCTTTCTGTACATTATCTACCTTTACCATTTTTCTCCTCCCTCTCTCTCGCTCTCTCTAGTGCTCGTACTCTTTATTCCATCTCTCTCATGCTCTTCTTTCTATTCCCCTCTCTCTGTGTCTCCCCACTCTCCCCCTTCTCTCTCTTTCGCTTCCACACCCACACTCTCAATCTCTATTTATGGCTCACTTTTGCTCTCACTCTCCCGTCTCTCTCTTCTTTATCTCTATCTACTCCCTATCTTCTACCCTTCACTCTGTCTCCTACTCTCTTCCTCTAAATCTCTGTTATAATCACTCTCTTACTCTTTCTTCCTCTTGTTATATCTCTAACTCACTCTCCTTGCTCTCTCCCTCTAGCTCCCTCCCCCTCTCTCTCATTCACTATGTATATAACTCACGCTCCATTCCTCTCACTTTATCTCACTCTCTCCATTTTCTCTGTATATAACTATCCTCTCTCTCGCTTTCCTCCCTCTCGCATACTCTCTCCCACTGAATCTCTCCATAATAACTCAATTGCTCTATTATCTTGCTCACTCTTTCTCGCATTATATCTATGTCACTCTTTCTACCACTCTATCTCCCTCTCTCACTCTTTTCTTTTGCACTCTCTCACATTTTATTACTCTCTCAGTCTCAATATGTTTCGCTCCCTCTCTTTTCTCTCACTCTTCTCTCCATCTCTCTCTCATCTTCACCCTCTTCCACTCTCAAACTCTTCCTCTACCTCGCTCTCCCCCACTCTTGATCTTTATTTCTCTCCTCATTCTCACTTTCTCATTAATTCTCTTAATCTCTCGCACTCATCTCAGTCTCTCTCAACGTCTCTCCTTCACTCTCTCTCTCATTTTCACTCCATCAATTGTCTTTGTCCCTCCTTTAGTTCTCCGCCTCTCCGTCCCCACCCTCCCTTTATCCCTCTTAGCTCCATCTCTCCCCTTTCTCTCTCTTTCTCTCTACTTCTCTTTAGCACTACTTATATTTCTCACTCATTCTATCCATCCCTCACTCTTTCTTCCTCCCTTGCTATCTCTCTCTCACCTTGAAACTCTCTCACATCTCTCTTTCTCATCTTTCTCTTATCTTGTTCCTTCTCCCTATCTCTCAAACACTTTTCTTTATCTCATTCTTTCTCCTTCCCTCTCTAATGCCTCCATATGTCCCTCTCTTACTCTATCTAGCTCTTCTCAAATTCTCTTCATTGCCTAAACTTGTTCTCTCTCTCTCTCTCTCTCTCTCTCTCTCTCTCTTACTTATTCTATCTGCTCTCACACTCCACCTTTTTCAATCTCCCTTTCTTCCTCTCTTACCATCTCTCTCTACTGCTCTTGCAATCTCTCTCCTCATTTCTCCCTTTCTATCCACCTAAACCTCTCTATCTCTCTCTATCAAACTCTACATCTCTTTCTCTATTATCTCACTCATTCTTTCATGCTCTTTCTCTTTTATGTATTCTCTTTCTCTAAATCTTTTCCTCTCTCTTCTCTTTTTCTCTTCTTACACCTTTTGCATCCACTCCCCCTCTCTCTCCCTCTCCCGATCTAACCCTCCCTCTCTCTCTCCTTTTCTATCTCCCTCTCTCTCACTCTCTCTTCCTCTCTTGCCACAACACTCTCAACTAAAAACTCTCCTCTCACTCTCATTTTTCTCTTCACTCACTCCTCTCTATCAAACTTTTTCTATCTTTTTCTCCCTCCCTCCCTCTCTTCTGCCCTCCATATCTTTCTCACGCATAGAGCTCTTCTCTTTTCTCCCTCAATCTTCTCTCTTGCTCAATCTCTCACTCTCTCCCTCTCTCTAACTTCATTTCACTCTCACTCTCCCTCCCTCCCTCCCACTCTTTTCCCTCCTCTCTCTTGCCCTCCCTCCTTTCCTCACTTTCTCCCTTCCTATTTCTCTATTTCTCTCACTCTTGACTCTATCTTGCCCTCTCCTCTCCTAAATACATCCCCTCAGCCACTCTCATCTCCTTTCCTCTCTCTTATGATCACCCTCTCTCTATCTATATCTCCCTCTCACTCTTTATCTGCCTCATCATCTCTCTTTCTTTCAGGCTCTTTCTCAAACTCTTCGCCCTACCCAACCTCCTATTTTCTCTCTCTATTTTTCTCTCTATATATCTATCATTATCTCGTTCCATCCCAATCTCTATCTCACACACATACTCTCTTTCTCCCTCTCTTCCTCTTCTGCCAGCACTATCTCACCCTGCAACTCTCTTGCTCTCTCTATTCTCTCTTTCTCATCTCTCTCTCATTCTTTATTCCACTCTTTCTCACTGGGCCCACTATTATGCTCTCCAACCCTCTCTCTCTTTCTCTCTCTCTCGTGGAGAATTTCTCTTTTTGTATCTCTCTGTGATCTGTCACACACATTTTTCTTTCTCACTCTCTTCCTTTATGTACCTCCATCTAACTATCATTTTCCCTCCCTTTCTTTCTCTCGCTCTCTCTATTTTTGCCTCTCTTGCCCTCCCTCACTCCTCTATTCTCTCTTTATCTATCTCACCTCTCTATTTCCATCAATCTCTCTCTAGTCTCTATCGACCTTATCATCACTCCCCCTCTCCCTTTTCTCTCTCTTCCCTTCATCCTATTTCTCACACGCATCTTTCTCCTTCTACCCCTTCTCTCTCACTCACCTTCTTTTTATCTCTTTCTTTACTTATCTATTTCTCTCTCCATGTCTCTTTCTCTTTCCATCCCAATCTCTATCTCACTCTCTCTCTCTCTCTCACTCTCGCCTCCTCACTTCTCCCACTTTAATCTTTCTCTTCTCTCACTGCTCTCTCTCTCTCACAAATTTTTCATCTGATTCTCGCTCTCCCCCTCTCTTGTGCCCTCTATCTCTCTCTCTCACTCTGACTTCTCAATTTATTTTCTCTATTTTTTGCTCTTATCTATTTCTCTTTTATGCAATCACTCTCTTTCTCTTCTCCACCTGTTATTTCTTTTGTATCTCTTTTACTTTCTCTACCACTGTTTCTCCCTCTCTGACTCCCTACCTCTCTCTCGCTTTTCATAGTATTTCTCGCTCACTATCTTTCAATCTCTCCGTATATTTCTTCCCCTCTCTTCTATTAATACAGTCTCTCTCCATCTTTCTCAATCATTCTCTCTGCCTCACTCATGGAGATCTTTCCTCTCTCTCTGTTCTCTATTGCTCTCTCCCAGTAATTCCTCGCTACCTCTGTCTCACTCTCATTCTCCCTCTCACACCCCCTATCCTCCTTTTTGTCCCTTCATCCTTCCCTACCTCTTTCTATTACATGTTATCTCTCTCTCTCTCTCTCTCTCTCTCTCTCTCTCTTTCTCTCACGCATGCCTATCTCTCGCTCTCTCCTCTGTCTCTTCTCTCTCTTCTCACTCATTGCTCCTCTCTCCTCTTCTGAATCCATGCCACTCCCCCTCCCTTTCAATCTGCCTCACCTTCTCCCTCTCTATCTCTCTCTCTAGATGTACCTCTTATATCTACTTCTATTTTTCTCTCTCCATATCGTTCACTCTATCTTTTTATCAATATATCTCTCTCTTTCCCCACTCTTCCTCTCTTACCATCTCTCTCTCTCTCCCTTACCCTCTCTGTCATCTCTCTTTCTTCTATCTCTCTGTCACCCTTTCTTTCTCTTCTTCTCTCTCCCTCCATCACTCTCTAGTGCTCTCCATCTCTCTCTCAGTCATGGAGCCCTTCCCTTTCTCTCTCTCACTCTCTCCCATTCTTTCCTCTTTCAATTACTCTCTCTCACTTTTTACCTCTCTCTATGTCTATCTCACACTTATTAACCCCCCCTCTAATACACACACACTTTCTCACCCTGCCTTCCTCCTTCCCTATCTCTCACTCAATTCTTTCTCTTTCTTTTCTCTTTCATTTCACTCACTCCCCATCTTTCTCCTCACTCTTGAATCACTACCTCTCCTATCCTCCCGTATCGTCTCTCTTTCTATCTACCTCACTCTCACTCTTTCTATCGCTAGCTCTATCACACACAGTTTCTATCTTCCTCCCCATTTCTATCTTTATTACTTCCTCTTTCTTTCAAGCTCTTTCTTACACTCTTCTTACTCACTCTTTCCAACCCTCTCTCTCCCCCTCCTTTACTTCTTCCCTTTCTCTCTCTCTCTCACCTTGCAACTCTCTCTTCATCTCTCTCTTCTCTCTATTAGTTTCAATCTCTATGTCACACCCTTCTCTCATTATCTTTACACCCTTCTCTCTCTTTCTCTCTCTACTTCTTTGTTGCTCTCTCTATATCTTTAACTCCATCTATCCATGCTTATCTCCCCCTCTCCCCCTCACTCTCTCTAGATCTGTCTTACTATATTGACTTCTCTATTTGCCCTCTCTCTCTCTCTCTTCTCTCTAACTTATCTTTCCCTTCTCTTGCTTTTCTCTCTATCTTTCTTTCTCATTTTCTCTCTCCATATCTCCCTCTCGCATGACCTCTTTCTCTCTAGCTTATGGGGCTCTTCTCTTTCTCACTCTCTCTTACTTCTTTCACTCTCTTTCTTGCTCTTTCACTCACTTTTCTCTACCTTTATCTCACTCTCATTCTCCCCGTTTCTCTCACTCATTCTCACTCTCCCCCTCTCTTACTCTCCATCCCTCCTTCACTCACTTTATCATTTCCTACCTCTCTCACCTATGTAGTTCTCTCATTTCCTCTACTCTTGCCCATTCTTGTACTTTGTCTTCATTCTCTCTTCCGACTCACTTCCTCGATCTGTCCTTCCCTCTTGAATCATCCCTCTCTGCCTCAATCTGTATCTCCTCTTCTCTCTCTTTCTATCTTTCTCAATCTCTTTCTATTTATATATCTCCCTCACCCTCTCTATATGTCTCTTCATCTCTCTCTTTCTTTCATAATCTTTCTAACAAGCCTCTCTCTACATGTACCTCTTCTATGCACTTCTATTTTGCTCTCTCTATATCACTCACTCTATCTTTTCATCAATCTATATATCTCTCTCCCCCTCTCTTCCTCTCATACCATCTCTTTCTCTCTCCGTACAACTCTCTTGCCCTCTCTATCTTCTCTCTTTATTTTCTCTCTCTTTCACTCTTTCTTTCTTATGTTCTCTCTCCCTTCCTCACTCTCTCGTGCCCTCCTTTTCTCTCTCAGTCATAGAACTCTTCTCCTTCTCTCTCTAACTCTCTCCCATTATTCCCTTATTCACATTCTCTCTCACATATTTTCCCACTCTCTACGTCTATCTCACATTTATTCTACCTCGCTCACATACCAACACTATTATTCTGCCTTCCTCCTCCCCTCACTCTCTTGTTCTCCCTTCCTAACTTTCTCCCTTATCTATTCTTCTCTTTCCCTCAATCTGTTACTTCTCTCTTTCTTTTTCTTCTCCTCTCATTTCACTCACTCATCTTTCTTCTGCATGCACACTCTCTTGTTCGCCCTTCTACCTCAACCCCACTCTTTCCATCTCGCTCCCTCTCTCTTGCTTCCTCCCTTGCTCTCTTTCACTTACAACTCTCTCTCTTCAACTCTCTCTCTTCCCTCTTTTCATTTCAATCTCTTTCTCACACCATTCTCTCTTTATCTCTATGCCCTTCTCTCTCTTTCTTTCTACTTCTTTTATGCACTCTCTATATCTCTCACTCTATCTTTCCATGCTTATGTCCCTCTCTCCCTCCCTTTCTCCCCCTCACTCTCTCTCACTCTATCTTACTCAGTTGCCATCTCTATTTGCCCTCGCTCTCTTCTCTCAAACTTATATTTTTGTTCTATCGCTTCTGTCTCTAACTTGTTATGTCTCTTCTTCTCTCTCCATATCTCTCGCTCTCTAGCCCTCCATCTCGCTCTCATGGAGCTCTTCACTCTCTCGCTCTATCTAACTCTTTTCTCTTTCTTTCTTTCTCTCTCTCACTCACTTCTCTCTACCTCTATCTCACTCTCATTCTCCCTCTTTCCCTCTCTCATTATCACTTTCCACCTATCTCTCTTACCCTTCTTTACTCACTCTATCCATTCCTACCTCTCTCACTTTTGTGTTTTCCTCTCTCTTCATCTTTCTTCTCACTCACTCCCCCTCTCTACTTCTCTCTTGAATCCATTTCTTTAACTCCCTCACTCTCTTATTCATCTTTCTCCTCTCTCTTTTATCTTTCAACTCTCTGCCAGATTTCATTTTTTTATCTTCCTCAACCTCTCCTATCCATCTCTCTCTCACTCTCTAGTTATCTCTTCATCTTTCTCTCTCTCTCTCTCTCTTTATTTAAACCTTTTTCTCATAATCTTCTCTCTCCTTCTACCACTTGTTCTCTCTATTTCTATTTTCCCCTCTTCATATCTCTCCATCTCTCTTTCCATCCTAACACTTGTTGTCTCAGCTTCTATTTTGCCCTCTTTATATCTCTCAATCTTTGTTTCCATTCTAGTATATATATCTCTCTCACCTATTCATCTCTTACCATCTATCTCATCCAACAACTCTCTTACTCTCTTTACCTTCTCCCTCTTCCTTCACTTCTTCTTCTCTCTCACTCTTTCTTACTCTCGTTCTCTCTCCCTCTCTTTCGTGCCCTCCATCCCTCCCACTCTCATGGATCTGTTCTCTTTCCCTCTCTCAATCGTTTATTTCTCTCAGTCTCTCCACCTCCCTATCACCCTCGTTCTTCCTCTCCCTCCCTCCTTCGTTTCATTTTCCCGTTCTTCCTCCTCTATCTCTCACCATTCCTACCAATTTCTCTTATGAATTATTTCTCTTTCTCTCACACTTACCCTCTCTCCCACCCTCTCTATTTTCTCTCTTCTAACTCACTCCTCATCTCTCTCCTCCTCTCTTGAATCAGTCCCTCCCTCTCTTTCTCTTCTGTCCTCGCCTCTCTTTTCTCTTAGTATTTGCCTCACACATTCTTTCTCGGTCTCTCACACACTTTCTATTTTCCTTTTCCTGTCTCTCTCTTATCTCTTTTAATTTCAATCACTTTCTCACACCCTTCCCTCTTTACCTCTACACCCTTCTCTCTCTTTCTCTCTCTACTTTTCTTTTGTTGTATCTATATCTCTCACTCCATCATTCCATGCTTATCTCCCTCTCTCCCTCTCTCTCTCTCCCCCTCATTCTTTCTTGCTCTATCTTACTCTAATGCCTTCTCTATTTGTCCTCTCTCTCTCTCTCTTCTCTCTAACTTATCTTTCTCTTCTTTGCTTCTCCCTTCTCTCTCACTCTTTCTTCTCTTCTTATCTCTCCATACCACCTCTCTCATCCTCCATCTTTCTCTCCCTTACTCATGGAGCGCTTATCTTTCTCACTCGCTCTCACTCTTTTCTCCCTCTTTCTTGCTCTCTCTCACTTACTTCTCTCTACCTCTATCACACTCTCATTCTCACTCCCCCCTCTCTCTTACCCTCCCTCCTTCCATCACTCAATCTATCCATTCGTACCTCTCTCACTTATGTATCTTTCTCACTTTCTTCTACTCTTGCCCTCTCTTACGCTCTCTCTTCATTCTCTCTTCTTACTCACTGCCACTCTCTCCTTCTCTCTTGAATCGATCACTCCATGACTCACTCTGTCTCTCCTCTTCTCTATCTTTCTATCATTCTCAACCTCTCTATATGTCTAATCATCTCTCTCTCGTTCTCTCTTCTTTCTTTCATGATCTTTCTCACATATCACTCTCTATGTGCCTCTCTATTTGCCTACATTTTGCTATCTCTATATCTCTCACTCTATCGTTTCATCAATATATCTCTCTGTCCCCCTCTCTTCCTCCCTTAACATCTCTCTCTCTCTCCCTACAACACTATTGCCCTCTTTATCTTCTCTCTTTCTTTTCTATCTCTATCACCCTTTCTTTCTCTTGTTCTCTTTCCCTATATCACTCTCTCGTATCCTCGATATCTCTCTCAGTTATAGAGCCCTTTTCTTTTTCTCTCTCACTCTCTCCCATTCTTCCCTCTTTCACTTACTCTCTCTGACTTTTCCCACTCTCTACGTCTATTATCCCTCCCTCACACACACTCTCTCTCTTGCCCTCCCTTTCTCCTCTCTCTCTCTCCTTTCCTACCTCTCCCTGATGTATACTCCTCTTTCTCTCACTATGTTCTTTTTCTTTCTTTTCTCTTTCATTTCACTCAATCCCCATCTTTATACTCTTCTCTTGAATCACTCCCTATCTCTTTCTATCCTCTCCTATCTTCTCTTCTCATCTCGTTTATTTTCTATCTACCTCATCCTCACTCTTTCTATCTCTCACTCCCTCACACATAGTTTCTATCTACCTCCTCATCTATATCATTCTCACTTCCTCTATCTTTCAAGCTTTTTCTCACACTCTTCTCACTCCCTCTACCCCTTTGTGTCTCTTTCTACTTCATCTTCACATTTTCTATATCTCTCACTCACTCTTTCCAGCCCTCTCTCTCCTTCTCTCTTGCTTCCTCCCTTGCTCTCTCACCTTGCAACTCTCTCTTCTTCTCTCTCTTCTCTCTTCTTATTTCAATATTTTTTTCACGCCCATCTCTCAATATCAATACGTCGTTCTCTCTCTACTTCTCTTTTGCTCTCTCAATATCTCTCACTCCATCTTTTTATGCTTATCTCCCCATCTCCCTCTCTCTCTTCATTACTCTCTCTCGATCAGTCTAACTCTGTTGCCTTCTCTATTTGTCCTCTCTGTCTTCAATCTAACTTATGGTTCTCTTATCTCACATCTCTCTCTCACTCTTTATTTCTCTTCTTCTCTCTCCATACCTCCCTCTCTCTTGCCTCCATCTCTCTCTCGCACATTGAGCTCTTCTCTTTCTCACTATCTCTCACTCCATTCTCTCTCGTTCTTGCTCTCTCATTTACTTCTTCCTACCTATATCTCTAATTCTCTCACTTTATCTCACTTATTCTCACTCTCCCCCTCTCTTTCTTACCCTCCTTCCTCCCTTCACTTACTCTATCCTTTCCTACCTCTCTCACTTATATATTTCTCTTACTTTCTTTTACGCTTTCCCTCTCTCGTGCTCTCACTTCATTATCTCTTCTCAATCACTCCCCCTACTCTCCTTCCTTTTTGAATCCATCCCTCCATACCTCACTATGTCTCTCATCTTCTCACTCATTCTATTACTCTCAATCTTTTTCTATTTATATATCTCTCTCACCCTCTCTTGCTTGCTCCATTCCCCTTATTTTCCTCTATTTTTATTTCTCTTTCTACTTCATTCTCGCATTTCTTATATGTCTCACTCGCTCTTGTACATCTTTCACTCCATCATCCCCTACTTATCTCCCTCTCTCCCCTCTATCTTACTCTGTTGCCATCTTTATTTGCCCTCTCTCCCTTCTCTCTAACTTATCTTTCTCTTCTCTAGATTCTCTCTCTAACTATTTCTTTCTCTTCTTCACTCTCCATATCTCCCTCTCTCTTGCCCTCATCTCGCTCTCGCTGATGGAGATCTTCACTTTCTCACTCTCTCTCTCACTATTTTCTCTCTATTTCTTGCTTTATCTTACTTACGTCTTTTTACCTCTATCTCCCTCTCTTTGTCCCCTTTTATTTCTTTCATTCTGACTCTCCCCCCTCTCTTAGCTTGTTCCCTCTTTCACTCACTTTATCCATTCCTACCTCTCTCACTTTTTTATTTCTCACTTTCTTCTACTCTTGCCTTCTCTTGCGCTCTCTCTACATTTTTCTTCTCACTCACTCCCACTATATCCTTCTCTCTTGAATCCATTCCTCCCTGCCTCACTCACCCTCTCTCATCCTCACTCTGCCTTTTCTAACTCACTCTCTTTCTCTAATTCCCCTCTCTATCCCTCCAATCCTCTATCTCCATCTCTCTCTCTCATGTTCTCTCTTGCATCTTCTTCCTCACTACCTATCCCTCCATTTCTATCTCTATCTCTTTCTATCTCCATCTCCTTCCCCTTCTTTTGCTCTGTCCCTCTCCCTCTCCCTCTCTACATCCACTCAATGTCTCTCTCCCTTCCTCTCTTGCCCCCCTCTTTCCCTATCTCTTCTACATATATAAACTCTACTTTTCTCCATTTGTTCTTTTATCTTCACTATCTCTTTCTCTCTCGCCTCCTCTCTCACTCTCTTAATCTCCCCCACATATTTGTTCTCTCTCTTTTTTCCCTCTTTCTACTTTTTCTCACTCTCTCTTTCCCTTCCTCTTTCTCTCTTTCACTTCCCTATCCCTTTCTCATACTTTCTATCACTCTTCCTTCCTCCATCACTCGCTCGCGCCCTCCACTCACTCTCTCTCACTCTCTTTCTCTCTCTCAATTCTTCTCCCTTTCACTTACTCTCTCTCACCTTTTCCTACTCTCTATGTCCATCTCACACTTATTCTGCCTCCCTCTCACAAACTCACACTCTCTCTCGCTCCTTCCTTCCTTCCTTCCTTTACTCTCTCCTTTCCCATCTCTCACCTTATATATTCTCTCTCTTTCTCTCACTATACTTCTTTCTCTTTTGCTCTCTCATTTACACTCACACCCCATCTTTTCTCCTCCGCTCTTGAATCACTCCCAATCTCTTCTCTCCTCTCCTCCTCCTCCTCTCCCCCTTTCTATTCATCACTTTCACTCTTCTATCTCCCACACTCTCATACAATAATTTCTATCTGCCTCCCTCATTCCTCTTTACTCCAAGCTCGTCTCACACTTCTTCTCACTCCCTCTACCCTTCTCTCTTTTCTCTCTTTTGCTTCTTCGCATTTTCCTATATCTCTCACTCATCGTTTTTTCATCCTCTCTCTCCCTCTCTCTTGCTTCCTCTCGCTCCCTCCCTTTGTCTCCTCCTCGCAACTATCACTTTTCATCTCTCTCTCTCTCTCTGATTTCAATATTCTTTATAACACCCTTCGCTCATTATTCTATGTCCTTCGCTCTTTCTCTATAAACTTCTCTTTTCTCTTTATATCTCTTGCTCCATCATTTTGTACTTATCCCTATCTCTCACTCCCTCTTCTCTCGTCACTCTCTCTTTATTCTGCTTTACTCTTTACATTCTCTATTTCCCTCTCTCATCTCTCTAACTTACTTATCTTCTCCTCTTCTCTCTTCAATCATTCTTTCTTCTTCTCTTCTTCATACCTCCTCACTCTTGCTCCTCTTCTCTCTTACACTTCTTCACCCACTCTATCCATTCCTACCTCTCTCACTTTTGTATTTCTCTCACTTTTATCTACTCTTGTCCTCTCTCATGCTCTCTTTCATTTTCTTTTCCCACTCACTTCTATCTCTCCTTCTCTCTGATTCCATCCTCCCCGCCTTACTATTCTCTCACCTTTTAACTTCTCCCACTCTTCTCTCCTTTATTTCAATCTATTTCTCACACCATTCTCTCTCGTATTCTATGCCCTTCTCTCTTTCTCTCTACTTCTCTTATGCTTCTTATTTATCTCGCCATCTTCTTCCATGCTTATGCCCTCCTTTTCTCTTAGCCTCTTTCCCATCCTCCCTCTACTTACTTCTCTCTCTATCCGTCTCACTCCCTCACCCTCACTCTCTCTCTATACTCACTTTATCTCTCTTTCATCTTTCCCTCTCTCTCTCCCTCCCTTTCCCCCTCACTCACTCTCTTATTTGCTTGCTCGCTTTCTCTCACACTCTCCTCGATGTTCCTACACTTTCTCATTCATACCTACTTTCCCCTTTTTCTCTCCTTCATGCTCTTCATCTCTTAGCTCTTAGTCTCTCTTTCTTCCTCTCTCTCCCTCACACCTCGATCCTATTCTATCTTTCTCCCCGCTTTCATCTCCCTTTATCATTTTTTTCTCTTTATGTCTGCTCCCTCCTATCTCCCCTATCTTTTGCATCTTTCTTACTTTGCTTACAGTCACTTTGGCATCTGCCTTACCTCACTTTCTTCTACTTTCCTTCCTCTCTAACTCTTCTCCCACTCTCTACCTCCATCCTCTCTCTCTCTCTTCCTTTTTTTATCAAACTCCATCCTCTCTCTCTCTCTCTTATCTTATTTTTCTCAATCTCTCACTCCTTCACTCTGCTATCTCCCCCACACACCTTCCCTCTTGCTTTCTCTCCTCGCCTGCTTCCTCACCCCACCCTCCCTCTCTCATACACACTCTCTCTATCGTCATACTTTTCTATCCAGCCTCTCTCTTTCTTCCATCACTTATCTCCCTCTCTCTCTTTCCCACTATCTATCCTTATCTCTATCTTTCCTTTCTCTTCCTCTCTTGCTCTCTCGTTACACTCTCATTATCTCTCTCTCCCTCCCACTCTCTGCTCTCTTTATCAAACTCTCTCTATCTCTCTCACTTACTCTTTATTGATTGTTCTTTTTATCTCTCAGCTCACACTCACTTCCCTCCATTTTTCTTAATCTCGCTCTTTCTTCTAGTACACCTTAATCTCTTACTGCATGTCTCACTCATTCTTCTCTTCTCATCTCTTCCCTTTGCCACTCTTAACCTCTCATTTTTTTTTCTCTCTGCCTCTCTACCTGCTGATGGCTCCAACTCGCCTTCCCTCCCCACCTCTCTCGATCTCCCTTCTCATCTGACACTTATCTCTTCCCTCTCTCCCTCCTTCCTCTTTCCCTCCCTCTGTCTCTTTCGCTCGTCTCCCTCACTATATCTATCAATGTCCTCTCACGCCGCTCCCTCTCTCTTCTCACTCTCCTCTCTCTCATTTATTTTCTTCACATGCACTCTCTCTATCATATTTATCTATTTTCTTTATCTTACACTCTTTCTCACCCACTCTCCATTTCATTCGCTCTCTCTCTATGTCTCTCTCTCCCTCCATCAGTAAGTCACTTACTCCCTCACACTCTATCTATCTAGCTATCTCTTTCCCCTTGTACCTCTCTTTTTCACTCTCTCCAACACTTTCTCTTTTATGCTCTTTATCCCCACTCTCCCACTTTCTCGCCCTCTCAATCTCTCTATCTCTCACTTCATCGTTCTCTCTCCTTCTCTCGTGTCTTTCCTATCTACTCTCTTTCTCAATTCCCCATATCTTTCCTTCCTGTCATCCATCTCTTTCTCTCACGTTCTCTGTTGCGTCTTCTTATCGTCTTTTTACCTATCCTCCTTTCTATCTCTCTATCTTTCTATCTCCATTTCTTTCCCTTATGCATATATTCCTCTCGCTTGCACTCTTTCTCACCTCCCTTTCGTAACATTCTCTCACTTCTCTCTCATCCTCTTGTGCTTTCTTACATTATGTCTCTTTGTCCCTTCGTCTCCCTTCCTATCTCTCTCAAACTTTCTCTTTCACTTACTCTCTACTCTCTTCACACGCTCTTATCTCTTTCTCTCTCCTTTTCTTATTTTTTTCTTCTCCCCGTGCTTCCCTCTCTTAATTTCAATCTATCTCCCCTCACTTTCACACACCGAACACATTCTCTATCTATCTCCTCACCTGTATCACCCCTCTCTCTTTCCCTCTCTCTCTCTTCGTCTCTCTCTATCGTCTCTTCCTAGATTCACTTTGTCTCTCTCTCTCTCTCCATCTCTTTATACCTCTCCCTCCCTCTCTCTCGCATGCATTCTATCTCACTCTCATTCTCTCTCGCCACTCTCTCTCTCTCTCTCTCTCGCTCCTACTATATTTCTCCATGCCTCTTACTTGTACTTTCTTTCAAACCCTTCCCTCCATTTCTTTATCGTCCTCTCTCACTCCGTCACATGAAGCCCTTCTCTCTATCTTTCTCTCACTTTATGAGAGAGGGAGATATGAGAGAGAAGAAGAGAAAGAAAGAGTGATAGAGAGAGAAGCGAAAGAAGAGAAAGATAAGTTAGAGAGAAGAAATAAGAGGCAACAGAGAAGGCAACAGAGTAAGACATCGAGAGTAGGAGGGAGAGAGAGGGGCGGGAAAGAGGGAGATAAGTATGGAAAGAAGGAGTGAGAGATATAGAGAGAGAGAAAAAGGAAGTAGAGAGAGAAGGATGTAGAGATAAAGAGAGAAGGGCTTTAGGAAAGATATTAAAATAAAGGGAGAGACCAAAGAGAGACAAAGAGGAGGAAGTGTGTGTGAGAGACTTGGCATTTGAAAGTGAAATGAGGAGTCAGTATAAGAGAAATGAGACGAGAGGAGAGGAGAGAGAAAGTGACGAGGAATTGATTCAAAAGAGCATGAGAGAGATGAGCAACAGTGAGATGAGAGGGAAAAAGGAGTGAGTGAGAGGGCAAGAGTTGTAGAAAGAGAGATAATTCATATGAGAGAGTGGTGAATGATGAGAGTGAGAGAAAGAGGAAGAAAGGTCAAATGAAATGTGTGAGGGAGGGTGAGGGAGAGAGGAGAGGGAATGAGAGGAGAGGGAGGTGGTGAGAATGAGAGAAATAAAAGATGAAAGTGAGAGAAAGAGAAGAGATCCAAGAGAGAGGGAGTGACAGGGCCCGCAGGGAGAGCGAGAGAGAATAAGTGAGGGAAGAGAATGATGAGATAGAGAGAAGATAAAGAGAGCAAGATAAAGAGAGATTGTAAAAGAGGAAGAGAGGGTGCAAGAGAGAAAAAGCAGAGCGAGATATGGTACTGGGATGGAAAGAGAGATCGAGAGATATAAAGAGGGTAAAAATGGTGGCGCAGATAACAAGTGGTAATGGAGAGGGAAGAGTATGAGAAAGAGCTTGAAAGAAAGAGAGAGAAAGAGGAAGCGTAAGTAGAGAGTCTGAGATAGAGATAGATAAGAGAGATCGAGGAAGATAAAAGAGAAATGCGGGAGAAACTACGAGAAAGTAAAGGATAAGGAAACCGCCAAAGAAGAGAGAGAGAAAGGGTGGGAAACAATGAGAAAAAGATACAGATAAAAATAGAAAATTACAAGAAAAGATATTAAAAGAAAGAGGGATAAGAGATAGTGATAATAAAAGATAAAAGAGGTAAAGAGAGCAAACAATAAAAGAGAAAAGGAGTTTGTGAGAGAGTGTGTGAGAGATGTGGCATGTGTGAGAAAGTGAGGGGACAAAATAAGATAAGAGAGAGTAAAATAGGTAAAGAAGGAGAGAGAGGGAATGATAAAATAGAGACAGGAGGAGGGGAGGGAAAGAGGAGGGGAGTAAGTGAGAGGGAGAGCGAGGGAGAGATTTGTAGGAGTTAGAGAGACATCAAGATAAAGATGGGGAGAAAGTAAGAGAGCGGGAGAGTGAGGAGAGCTAGAGAGAGTGAGAGAGGGACATATGGAGGGCATGATAGAGGGAGGGAGAAAGAACAAGATAAGAAAAAGTGTGCGAGAGATAAAGAGAAGGAGCAAGATAAGAGAAAGATGAGAAAGACAAGAGAGAGAGCGTGCGAGATAGAGAGAGATAGCAAGGGAGGAAGCAAGAGAGAGGGATGGAAAGAATGAGTGAGAGATATAAGAAGAGAGAAAGAGAAGTAGAGATAAGAGTGAGAAAGGCAGAGGGAGTGAAAGGTAAAAAGTAGAAAGAGATGTATAAGCAGAGAGTGCGAGATCGTGCGAGATCGAGATATATAAGAGATATATAAGTAAAGAGAGAGGAGACTGTGTGTGAGAAAGATAGATAAGTATATAGTGTGAGATTGTGTGTGAGAGAAGAGAAAGTGGTAGGGAGTAAGAGAAAGAGAGAGAATACATAAGGGAGAGAGTTAGAAAGGAGATGCGAGAGAGAGAGAGGGAGAATAAGTTTGAGATAAGTATGAGTTAAAAAAGGAGATGAGTAAGTGAAAGAGAGAGAATGGAAGAAAGTTAGAGAGAGAAGGAGAAGAGCTCTATGATCGAGAGATGGAGGGCACGAGAGAGTGAGGAAGTGAAGAGAGACAAGAGAAAGAAAAAGTGAACGAGAGAGAGAAGGTCAAGGGAAGACAGAAAGAAAGATGTAAAGAGAAAGAGAGAGATGGAAAGAGATGAAAAGAGGGTGGAAAGAGAGAAATATTGATGAAAGAATAGAGTAAGAGATAAAAAGAGAACAAAATAGAAGTTGATAAAAGAATAAAGAGAAAGATCTCGAAAGAACGAGAAAGAAGAGAGAGTGCGAGAGAGAGATTTAAGAGACATATAAAGTGGGTGAAAAAGAGATATATAAATATAAAGAGGTTGAGAAAAATAGAAAGAGAGACAAGAGGAGAGATAGAGTCGTGTAGGGAGGGATATATTCAAGAGAGAATGAGAGAGAGGGGACAAGGAGAAGAAAGAACGAAGAGAGAACACGAGAGTCGTGGCAAGAATAAGAAAGAGAGAGAGAGAATGGATAGAGTGAGTGAAGGAGGGAAGGAGCGTAAGAGAGAGGGGGAGAGTGAGAATGAGAGAGAGAAACAGGAGAATGAGACTAAGATAAAGGTAGAGAGAAGTGGGGAGCGAGGGAAGAGCAAGAAAGAGAGAAAAGAGTGAGATAGAGCGTAAGAAAGACAACAGCTCCATGGAGAAGAGAGAGAAAGATGGAGGCCAAGGGAGAGGGAGGTATGGGAGGGAAATAGAGAAAGAAAGAGTGAGAGAGAGAGAGAAGCGAGAGAAGAGAAAGATAAGTTTTAGAGAAGAAATAGAGGGCCAATAGAGAAGGAAATCAAGCGAGATGGGGAGCGAGAGCGAGTGAAGGAGATAGAGAAGGAAGAGGTGAAAAGCATGGAAAGATGGAGTGGGGAGTGAGCAGAGAGCAAAAGATAAGTAGAGAGAGAAGGGTGTAGAGATAAAGAGAGAAGGGGTAAAGAAAGAGATTAAAGTAAAGAGAGAGAAGAGAGAGAGAGAGATGGAAGAGTCAGATAGAAAGTGTGTGTGAGAGACCAAGAGATCGAGAGAATGAGCGAGGCAATAAAAAGAAAAAGGGAGAGGAGAGGAGAGAGAAAGAGAGTGCGAGGAATTGATTCACAAGAGCAATGTAGAGATGAATAGTGAGCGAGATAAGAGAGAAAAGAGGAGGAGCGAGGGGACAAAGAGGAAAGAGAAAGAGAGATAATTCATAGCGAGAGAAAGGGAAAATGATAAAAGTGAGAAAAAAGAGTGAGAAAGTATGTGTGCGTGTGAGAGATTGAGTGAGATAGAGAGAGCAAGAGAGCTCGAGAGATTGAGAAGAGAGCTTGAGAATAAAAGAGTGAGAGAGAAAGAAAGAGAGAAAAAGACAGCATGAAAAAGGAAGAGAGATCAAAGAGAGAGTGAAAGAGGAGAAAGACAAGGTAAAGAAAGGATGGGAGGGAGAAGGAGTAGCAGAGTGAGATATATATATATATATATATATATAAAGATGGGAATAAAATAAGAGGGTGATTGCAGGATAAAGAAGGGTAAGAGATAGATAGTAGGAAGAGGAGTAGAGAGAGAGCTGTAGAAAAAGAGAGATGAAAGCAATTCAAGAAAGGGTTAGGGAGTTAATGAGATAGAGAGAAAGAGAGTGATACAAGAAGCAAAAGAGAGATATATAGAGAAAGGGAGAGATAGAGATGAAAAGAGGGGGGAGAGAGAGAGAAGAGAGTGGTAAGAGAGAAAAGGTGGAGAGAGAGGGAGGGAAGGAAGTTAAAGGAAAAACCAAGGGAGATCGATCGAGAGTGTGAGAGAAAAGGAGAGAGGGTGGGAAAGAGAGAATGAAGAAGAGAGAAGAGAGAGTTAGAGGGAGGGATGGACAATGAGTGCGATGGATGTAGTGGAAGTTAATGTTAGCGAGTATCAAATGAAAGCAAGAAAGAGATCAAGAGAGGAAGGTGAGGAAAGAGAGATAAAAGAGTGAGTTATAGAGATTGAGAGGGATAGAGCAAAAAAGTGGTAGATAATGAGAGGGAGAGAGAAAGAGATAGAGGGGACGAAGAAGGAAGGTAGAGAGAATGAGAGAACTAGGAAGGGAGTGTGAATGAGAGAGAGAATGAATAAAAGAAGAGAAATAGCGAGAACAGAGAGAGAACAAGAGAGTAGCATGGTGAAAGAGAAAGATGAGAACAGAGAACGATAGAGTAGCATGGTGAGAGAGTGATCACAAGAAAGGAATACAAAGAATGAGAATAAGAAAGAGAGAGTGAGGGAGAGTGTGAGTGGCAAGTAAAGGAAGGAGAGTGTCAAAGATTTAAAGATAGTATTGCAGAACAAGAGAAAGAGAAAAGGTGTTAGAGAGAACAAATAGTGGAGAATGAAAGAAAGATGAGTGAGATAATAGAAAAAGACAGAGAGATGTAGAGTTTGGATAGAGAGAGATAAAGAGGCTTAGGTGGATAGAATGAGAAATGAGAGAGAAATATCAAGAGAGGTGTGGTCGAGAGAGATGGTAAGCGAAGAAGAGAGAGCGAGAGAGATGGAAAGGTGGAGTGAGGGAATGACAGAGTAAGAAAAGGAAGAAAAAGTTTAGGAAAATGAGAGAAATCTCTGGGAAGAGCTAGAGAGAATGAGAGAGGGACACGGAGGGCATGAGAGAGAGAGGGAGAAAGAACGAGATAAAGAAAAGCGTGAGAGAGATAGAGAGAATAGAGAGATAGCAAATAAAGAAGCAAGAGAGAGGGATGGAAAGAGTGAGTGAGATATATAAGAAGAGCTAAAAAGAAGTAGAGAGAAAGAGTGTGAAAGGGGTAAGGGGTGCGAGAAGAGTATGAGAAAGAGCTTGAAAGAAAGAGAATATAAGAGAAACAGTAGATAAGGAGTAGATAGAAAGAGTGTAAGTTAAGTGAATTGAAAGGGAGACGAGAGGAGAGAAAGAGGTAGGGAGTAAGAGAAAGAGAGGAGAATACATAAGCAAGAAAGGTAGAAAAGGAGAGAGTGAGGAAAGGCCAAGAGAGGGCAAGAGAGAGTATGCGAGAGAGATGGTAATAAGTTCGAGGATACAGAGAGTGAAAAAAGCGAGAGAAAGTGATAGAGAGAAGAATGGAAGAGAGTTAGAGAGAGAAGGAGAAGAGCTCTATCACCGAGAGAGATGGAGGGTACGAGAGAGAGGGAGGGAGAGAGGACAAGAGAAGGAAAGTGTGAAAAGGAGAGAGAAGACAGAAAGCAAGAAGTGGGGAGAGAGAGAGAGATGGTAAGAGAGAAAAGAGGGCGGTAGAGAGAGATCTTGAAAGAAAGAGAGAGAAGAAAGAGCGAGAGATAGATGAATAGACATATAGAGGATAAGAGGTTACATAAATATAAATATGTCGAGAAAGATGCAGGAGAGAGAAGAGGAGACATGCAGTGAGGTGGAGGGACGGATTCAAGAGAATAAGGAGAGAAAGGTGGGAGGAGTGAGAAGAGACAACGACGAGAGAACGCGAGAGAGGGTACAAGAGTAGATGGAAGTGATAGCAGTAGGAATGGATAGAGTGAGGAAGGGAGGGAAGGAGGGAAGGAGACAAGATGAGAGTGAGAATGGACAGAGAACGAGGTAGAAAGAGAGACAAGATGAAGAGGCAGAGAGAAGTGAAGAAGAAAGATCAAGAAAGAGTGAGAAAAGAGTGAGAGAGTTCGAGATAGAGAAGAGCTCCTCGAGGAAGAGAGAGCGAGATGGAGGGCAAGAGAAAAGGAGGTATGGAAGAGAAGAAGAGAAAGAGAGATAGAGAGAGAGAGAGAGAAGCAAGAGAAGAGAAGGTAAATTAGAGAGAACAAAGAAAGGGCAAATAAAGAAGGCAACTGAGTAAGAGAAAGAGTGAGGGAGAGTGAGGGGGAGAGAGGGTGATACATGGAAAGATGGAGAGAGAGAATAAAAAGAGAACAAAAGAAGTATAGAAAAAGGGCATAGAGATAAAGAGGGAAGAGTGTGAGGAAGATATTAAAACAAAGAGAGAGAAAAGAGAGGAGAGGAGAGTATAGTAGAGGAGAGAGAAAAAGAGGGAGGAATTAATTCAAGAGAGTAGGAGAGAGATGAGCAATGAGGGAGACAAGAGAGAAAAAGAGGGAGGATGGTAGAGGGCAAGAGTGAGAAAAGGAGATATTTCATATGAGAGAAAGGGAAAGAGAGAGAGAGATAAAAAAGTGAGAACAGAGAGTGAGAAAGAGATAGATAAAGACATTATGGTTGAGTGTGTGAGAGAGAAAGAGAGAAAAAGAAAACATGAAAAACGGAGAGGGAGATAGAAGAGAGAGTGAAAGAAAAGAAAGAACATTTTAGAGAGAGGGAGGAAGGGAGGGAGATGGAGTAGTAAAGTGAGTGGTATTTATACAAAAATAAATAAATTAATAGAGTGATTGTGAGATAAATAAGAGTAAGAGAGAGAGAGAGATAAGGGAGCCGAGAAAGACTTAAAGAAAAGCCAAAGGAGAGCATTTGAAGAGAGAGCTGGTGGAGTTAATGAGTTAGAGAAAAAAAAGTGAGTGAGACATCGAGAAAAAGGAAGATATATAAGAGAAATGGAGAGATATAGATGCAAAGAGGGAGATAGAGTGAAGAGAGGGCAAGAGAGAAAGACAAGAGAGAGAATCGGTGGGGAGGGTGTCGCAGTGAGATGGAAAGGAAGAAAAACCAAGGGAGACAGACAGAGGGTGCGAGAAAAGAGAGCTTAGGAAGGAGACGAGAACGAGAAGAGAGAAGAGTCAGAGGGAGGGATGTATGTGCCGAGAGCATGGATATTGTGGGAGCGAAGGTGAGCGGGTGCACGCTGAGCGAGAAAAGATTAAGGAGTGGGGAAGTGAGAAAGTAGAGAAAAGTGGGTAAGTATAGAGATCGAGGAGAGATGGATCAACAAAGTAGGGAGACAGAGAGGGAAGAGGGAAAGATATACGAGGGGTACGAACGTGGAAGGAAAAGAGAATTCGAGAACAAGGAATGATAGAGAGTGAATGAGAAAGAGAAAAGAAAGATGAGAAATAAAGAGAGAGAGAGCAAGAGAAAGAAGATGGGTGAGTAGAGTCGGTGGCGACAAGAAAGAATACAAAGGAGAGAGAAAGAGTGAGCGAGGGAGAGTAGGAAAGAGGGAGAAATGGAAAGAGAGAGTGAAAGATTTAGATAGAGAAAGAGAACTAAAGAGAAAGAGGGAAGGAGTTAGAGGGAGAGAATGAATAGTGCGAGAAAGAGCATGAAAGGATGAGTGAGATAATAGAGAGAGACAAAGAGATGTAGAGTTTGATGGAGAGAGATTTAGGTGGATAAAGTGAGAAATGAGGAGAGAGACAAGAAGAGCAAGAGGGTCGCAGAGTGATTGTAAGAGAGGAAGAGAGAGAGATTGATAAAGGTGGAGAGAGGGAGCGTATAGAGTAAAAAAAGAGAGAGAATGATTAGTAATGAAAGAAATTCGAGAAGTGCTAGAAAGAGTCTGAGAGTGACATGTGGAGGGCATGAGAGAGGGACAGAGAAAGAATGAGATAACGTTAGAGATAAAGAGGAGTAAGATAAGAGAAAGATGAGAAAGAGATAAGTGAGAGATAGCAAGGGAGGAAACAAGATAGAGGGATCGAAAGAGTGAGTGAGAGATATAAGAATAGCAAAAGAGAAGTGGTGAGAAAGAGTGAGAAAGGGTGAGGGAGGAGAGGAGTGTGCGAGAAAGAGCTCGAAAGAAAGAGAAAGTAAGAGAAATAAGAGATGAGGAGTGCGTATAAAACTGTGTGAGAGAAAGAAAGTTAGAGTAAGGGCAAGAGTAGAAGAAAGTTAGAGATGTAGAACGGATAGAGTGAGTGAAGTAGGGAAGGAGTATAAGAAAGGCAGGGGGAGAGTCAGAATGAGAGGGAGAAAGATGGAGAATTGAAGTAAGATAGAGGTAACAAAAAGTGAGTGGGAAAGATTAAGAAAGAGAGACAAGAGTGAGAGAGAGTGAGAAAAAGAAATGCTCCATGAACAAGAGAGAGACAGAATGCAAGAGAGAGGGAGGTATACGAGAGAAGAAGAGAATGAAAGAGTGAGAGAGAAGTAAGAGAAAAGAAAGATAAGTTAAAGAGAAGAAAAATAGTGAAATAGAGAAGGCAACGAAGTAAGTCAGAGTGAGAATGAGTGAGGGAGAGAGAGGGTGGGAGAGAGGGAGATAAGCATGGAATAATCGAGTGAGAGAAACGCGAGAGAGGACAAGAGTAAAAGAAAGAGAGTGAGGTAGGAATGGATAGAGTGAGTGAAGGAGGGAAGGAGGGAAGGAGAGTGAGAGAAAGAGGGACATTGAGAGAAAGATAGAGGTAGAGAGAATTGAGTGAGAAAGATCAAGAAAGAGAGAGAAAAGAACGAGATAGAGTTTGAGAAAGAGAAGAGTTCCATGAGAAAGAGAGAGAGAGAGAGATGGAGTGCAAGAGAGAGGGAGGTATGGGACAGAAGAAGAGAAAGAAAGAGTAATAGAGAGAAGCGAGAGAAGAGGAAGATACGTTAGAGACAAAAAATAGAGGGCAAATAGAGAAGGCAACAATGTAAGACAAAGCGAGAGTGAGTGAGGGAGAGAGAGGGAGATAAGCATGGAAAGATGGAGTGAGAGATATAGAGAGAGAAAAAGTGATGTAAAGAGAGAAGGGCATAGAGATAAAAAGAGAGAAGGGCGTGAGAAAGATATTAAAAAAAAGAGAGAGAACAAAGAAAGACGAGGAGGCATATAGAAGTGTGTGTGATTTGACCGAGCGATTGAAAGAATGAGTGAGGCAAATAAAAAGAGAAAAGAGACGAGAGGAGAGGAGAGAGAAAGAGAGGGAGGAATTGATTCAAGAGAGCATGAGAGAGATGAGCAGTGAGTGAGACGAAGAGAAAAGAGGGAGTGAGTGAGAGGGCAAGAGTGATAGAAGAGAGAGATAATTCATATGAGAGTGGTAGTAAAGATGAGAGTGAGAGAAAGAGGAAGAAAGGACAAATGAAATGAGTGAGGGAGGGAGAGGGAGAGAGGAGAGAGAACGAGAGTGAGAGGGAGGTGGTGAGAATGAGAGAAATAAAAGAGTGAAAGAGAGAGAGAAAGAGAAGAGATCCAAGAGAGGGAGTGATGGAGGGCACAAGAGGGAGTGAGAGAGAGAGTGAGAGAGAGTGGGAGAGAGAAGAAGTGAGGGAAGAGAATGATGAGATAGAGTGAAGACAAAGAGAGCAAGAGAGTTGTTTGATGAGATAAAGAGAGACAGTAAGAGAGGAGGAGAGGGTAGGAGAGAGAAAGTGAGAGCGAGATAGATATTGGTATGGAAAGAGTGATTGAGAGATATAAAAAGGGTAAAATAGAAGTAGAGAAAATGTGGTAGAAGGAGAGAGAAGAGCATGAGAAAGAGCTTGAAAGAAAGAGAGAGAAAGATAAAGGGATAAGTAGAGAGTGTGAGACAGAGATAAATCAGAGAGATTGAGACAGATAAAAAGAGAAATGTGAGGAGAAAACTGAGACAAAGTGAAGGATAAGGAAAGAACCGAAGAGAGATGGAGAAATGGATGGGAGACAATGAGAAAAAGAGTGAGATAGAAAGAGAAAATAATAAGAAAGAGATATAAAGAGAAAGAAGGATAAAGATAGAGTGATAAAAAATGATAAAAAAGAGGTGTAGAGAGCAAACGAAAGAGAAAATGGAGTGTGTGAGAGAGAGTGTGAGAGATAGTGCATGTGCGAGGAGGAAGAGAGGACAAGAGAAGGAAAGTGTGAAAAAGAGAGAGAGAGAGAGGAAGAACATAAGAAGACAGAGAGAAAGATGTAGGGAGAGAGATAGATGGTAAGAGAGGAAAAGAGGAGGGAGAGGGAGATATAAAGAGAGCGAAATAGAAGTAGATAGAAGACAATGTGAGAAAGATCTTGAGAGAAAGAGAGAGAAGAGAGAGTGAGGAAGAGATGAAGAGACCTATAGAGAACGTGAGAGATATATAAATATAAAGAGGTTGAGAAAGGTAGAAGAGAGGAGAAGAGGAGGGACAGAGTGAGGCAGGGTGGGATGGTTCAAGAGAGAAGGAGAGAAAGGTGGAGTGGGTGACAAGAGAGAACGAAGAGAGAACACGAGAGAGGGCAAGAGTAGAAAAAGGTGAGAGAGGTAGGAATTGATAGAGTGCGTGAAAGAGTGAAGGAGGTTAAGAGAGAGAGAGGGCTATAATGAGAATGAATGAGAGAAGGAGGAGAGAATGAGAGTACGAAGAGGTACAGAGAAGTGAGTGAGAAAGATCAAGAAAGAGTGAGAAAAGTGTGAGATAGAGTTTGAGAAAGAGAAGAGCTCCATGAGCATGAGAGAGAGAGATAGAGGGCAACTGTGAGGGAGGTATGGTAGAAAATAAGAGAAAGAAAGAGTGATAGAGAGAGAAGCAAGAGAAGAGAAATATAAGTTAGAGAGAAGAAAGAGAGGGAAAATAGAGAAGGCAATAAAGTAAGACAGAGCAAGAGTGAGTGAGGGAGAGAGGCAGAGAGAGAGAGAGAGCGAGATAAGCATGGAAAGATGGAGTGAGAGATATAGAGAGTGCAAAAGAGAAGTATAGAGAGAAAGAAGTAGAGTTAAAGAGAGTGAAGACAGAGAGACAAAGAGGTAGATTGACAGTGTGTGTGAGAGACCGAGAGATTGAAAGAATAAGTGAGACAAATAATAAGAGAAATGAGACGAGAGGAGATGAGAGCAGAGAGAGAGGGAGGAAGTGATTCAAGTAAGCATGACAGAGATGAGCAGTGAGTGAGATGAGAGAGAAAAGAGGGAGTGAGTGAGAGAAAAAGAGATAATTCATATGAGAATGGTAGGAAAAGTGTGAGAGAAATAGGAAGAAAGGGTAAATGAAAGGAGTAAGAAAGGGAGAGGGAGAGAGGAGGGAGAACGAGTATGAGAGGGAGGTGATGGGCCCGAGAAATAAAAGAATGAGGGAGAGAGAGAAGGAGAAGCGATCCATGAGAGAGGGAGTGATGGAGGGCACGAGTGGGAGAGAGGGAGAGAGGGAGAGAGGGAGAGAGGGAGAGAGGGAGAGAGGGAGAGAAAATGAGAGAAATAAAGAGTGAGAGAGAGAAGAAGAAGAAGCGAGGGAAGAGAATGATGAGATAAAGAGAAGATAAAGAGAGCAAGAGAGTTATTTTATGAGATAGATAAAGACAGTAAGAGAGGAAGAGAAGGTGGGAGAGAGAAAGTGAGAGTGAGATAGATATTGGTATGAAAAGAGGATTGAGAAATACAAAAGATGGCAAAATAGAAGTAGAGAGTACAAGTGGTAGAAGGAGAGAGAAGAGTATGAGAAAGAGCTTGAAAGAAAGAGAGAGAAAAAGTTGAAGCGATAAATAGAGTGTGAGACAAAGATAGATAAGAGAGATTGAGGCAGATAAAAAAATGTGAGGAGAAAAGTGAGAAAAAGTGAAGAATAAAGAAAGTGGCGAAGAGAGAGGGAGAATGGGAGGGGATACAATGAGAAAAAGAGTGAGATAGAAGGAGAGACATGAAATGATGAGTGAGATAATAGAGAGAGAGAGATGTAAAGTTTGATAGAGAAAGATATAGAGACATTTAGGTGGATAGAATGTGAGAAATGAGGAGAGAGATAGCAAGAACAATAGGGTCAGAGAGAGATGGTAAGCGAGGAAGAGAGAGAGAAATGGAAAAAGGTGGAGTGAGGGAGCAGATAGAGTAAGAAAAGAGAGAGAAATTGGGAAGAGCTAGAGAGAGTGAGAGAGAGACATATGGAGGGCATGAAAGAGAGAGGGAGAAAGAACGAGATAAAGAAAAAGCGTGTGACGATAGAGAAGAGCAAGATAGGAAAAAAATGAGAAAGAGAGGAGAGACTGATAGCAAGGGAAGAAGCAAGAGAGCGGGATGGAAAGAGTGAGTGAGAGATACAAGAAGAGCAAGAGAGAATTAAAGAGAAAGAGTGAGAAAGGGAGTGAGAAGAGTATGAGAAAGGGCTCGAAAGAAAGAGAAAAGTGAGAGAAAGTGAGAAAAAAGAGTTAGAAAGTATGTGTGCGTGTGAGAGATAGAGTGAGATGGAGAGAGCAAGAGAGTTGGAAAGATTGAGAAGAGAGTGAGAGAATAAAAGAGTGAGAGAGAAAGAAAGAGAGAAAAAGACAACACGAAAAAGGGAGAGAGATCGAAGAGATAGTGAAAGAAGAGAAAGAACAAGATAGAGAGAGAAGGAAGGAAGGGAGGGGTAGCAGAGTGAGTGAGATATATACAAAAATAAATAGAAAGTGGGGAATAAAACAAGAGGGTGATTGTGAAATAAATAGGGGTAAGAGAGACAGAGAAGAGTAGCAGAGAGAGCTAGAGAAAAGCGAGATGAGAGCAATTCAAGAAAGAGTTAGGTAGCTAATGAGATAGAGAGAAAAAGAGAGTGATACATGAGAGAGAGAGTGATAGGAAGTGATGGAAAGAGAAAGTGAGAGAGTGAGAGAAATGTGGGAGAGAGATACAAAGTAAGAATGAGATTTTGAGAGGGAGATAGAATCATAGAGAGAGAATGAGGGAAAGAGAGTGAGGGTGGAGGGAGAGATGAAGGAATGGAGACAGCAAGAGAGAGGAAGAGAGAGCAACAGAAAGAGAGGGAGAGACACGTAAAGAGAAAGAAAGAGAAAAAGAAAGATAGTAAGAGGAGAAAGAGGGCAAGATAGACAGCTAGAGTATGAATTGGATAGCTAGATAGAGATAAGTAAGAGAGAGATATATGAGAGGAGAGGTGAGAGGGAGAGTTTAGAGAGCATGAGAAAGAGGAAGGGGGTAGAGCAAATGAGGTGGAAGGTAGAGGGATGGAAGACATAGATAAAATAATGTGAAGAGAGAGAGAGAGAGAGGAAGCTGGGAGAGAAAGGGAAAGATAAAAGAGAGAAGAGAAAGATGAAGAAGAGAGTGAGAGAGTTAAAGAGATGAAAAGAGGGAGAGAAAGATAAGAGAGGGAAAGAGAGAAAAGCAGGGAGAGAGGTGGGTGAGAGAGAGTGACAGAGGAAGGGAGAGAGTGAAAGGGGGTGGAGTTAAGGAAAAACTAAGGAAGATAGATAGAGAGTGTGAGAGAAAGAGAAGGAGGGTGGGAAAGAGAGACAGAAGAAGCGAGAAGAGAGAGTTAGTGGGAGGGATGGATAGTGAGAGCAATAGATATAGTGGGAGTTATGGTTAGTGAGTACCAGTGAGCGAGAAAGAGATCATGAAAGTGGGGAAAGATTAACTCCCTAGCTCTTTCTTGAATTTCTCTCATCTCGCTTTTCTCTAGCACTTTCTCTGTTCCTCTTCTCTCTCTCTTACCCTTCTTTATCTCACAATCACCCTCTTGTTTTATTCCCATCATTCTATTTATTATTATATATATCTCACTCTGCTACTTCTTCTCCCTGCCTTCCTCCCTCTCTCTATCTTGTTCTTTCTCTTCCTTCACTCTCTCTTCGATCTCTCTCCCTTTGTCATGCTGTCTTTTTCTCTCTTTCTTTCTCTCTCACTCTTTCATTCTCTCTTGCTCTCTTCTCAATCTCTTTGACTATCATGCTCTCTCTATCTCACTCTATCTCTCACACCACACATACTTTCTCACTCTTTTGTCTCACTTTCTCTAACTTTCCCCTTCTCTCATATGGAGAGAGTGAGGTATGGGAGAGAAGAGAAAGAAAGAGTGTTAGAGAGAGAAGCAAGTGAAGTGAAAGATAAGTTAGAGAGAAGAAAGAGATGGCAAATAGAGAAGGCAACAAAGTAAGACAGAGTGAGAGTGAGGAAGAGAGAGGCAGGGGGAGAGAAATAAGCATGGAAAGATGGAGTGAGAGATATTGAGAGAGCAAAAGAGAAGTATAGAGAGAAGGGCATAGAGATGAAAAGAGAAGGGTGTGAGAAAGAGATTAAAATAATGAGAGTGAAGAGAGAGAGACAAGGAGGCAAATAGAAAGTGTGTGTGAGAGACTGAGAGATTGAAAGAATAAGTGAGACAAATAATAAGATAATTGAGAAGAAATGAGAGGACGGGAGAGAGAAAAAGAGGGAGCAATTGATTCAAGAGAGTAGGACAGAGATGAGCAGTGAGTGAGACGAGAGAGAAAAGAGGGAGTGTGTGAGAGGGCAAGAGTGAGAGAAAGAGAGAGACTTAATATAAGCGAGTGGTAGGAAAGCTGTGAGTGAGAGAAAGTGGAAGAAAGGGCAAATGAAATGTGTGAGGGAGGGAGAGGGGGATAGGAGAGAGTACGAGAGTGAAAGGGAGGTGATGGAGGGTATGAGAAATAAAAGAATGAGAGAGAGAGAGAGAAAGAGACAAAGAGAAGCGATCCATAAGAGAGGGAGTGATGGAGGGCACGAGTGGAAGAGAGGGAGAGAGGGAGAGAGAATGAAACAAATAAAGAGTGAGAAAGAGAAGAAGAAGAAGGGAGGGAAGAGAATGATGAGATAGAGAGAAGATAAAAAGAGCAAGAGAGTTAATTGATGAGATAGAGAGAGACAGTAAGAGATGAAGAGAGGGTGGGAGAGAGAAAGTGAGAACGAGATCGATATTGGGATGGGAAGAGAAACTGAGAGATTCAAAAGAGAGCAAAAAAGAAGTAGAGAGAACAAGTGGTAGAAGGAGAGAGAAGAGTATGAGAAAGAGCTTGAAAGAAAAAGAGAGAGAAAGCTGAAGCGATAAGTGGAGAGTGTGAGACAGAGATTGAGCCAGATAAAAAAACTGCGAGGAGAAAAGTGAAGGATAAAGAAAGCAGTGAAGAGAGAGGAAGAAAAGGAGGGGATACAATTAGAAAAAGAGTATGATAGAAGGGGAGAAATAACGAGAAAGCGATATAAAGAGAAAGAGGGATAATGAGAGAGTGAGAGTAAACGATAGAAGAGAGGCAGAGAGAGCAAATGAAAGAGAAACAAGAGTGTGTGTGAGAGTGTGTGAGAGATAGTGCGTGTATGAGAAAGGAAGGGGACATAAAAAGATAAAAGACATCAAAACAGATAAAGTGGAAGTGAGGGAATGATGAAAAAGAGATAGAGTGAGTGAGAGAGCAAGAGCAAGAAATAGGAGGGAGTAAGTGAGAGGGAGAGCGAGGGAGAATATAGAGAGGTAGAGAGACTTCAAGATTGAGATGAGGAGAAAGATAGAGTGAGAGAGAGGGAGAGTGCGAACAGCAGACATAGTGTGAGAAGGACATATGGTGGGCATGAGAGAGAACTAGATAAAGAAAAGGTGTGTAAGAGATAGAGAGAAGGAGCAAGATAAGAGATAGATGAGAAATAGAGAAGAGAGAGTTGCAAGGAGAGAGAGAGAGAGAGAGAGAGAGAGAGAGAGAGAGAGATAGCAAGGAAGGAAGCAAGAGAGAAGGATGGAAAGAGTGGGTGAGAGATATAAGAAGAGTAAAAGAGAAGTAGAGAGAAAGGGGTAGTGGGAGTCAGAAGAGTTTGAGAAAGATCTCGAGAGAAAGAGGAATCAAGAAAAATAGAGATGAAGAAGCAAATAGAAACCATTTTTGATAATGCGAGAGATAGATAGAGTGATGGTGAGGCTGATAGAAAGAGATATGAGAGGAGAGGAGAGGAGAGAAAGAAGTAGAGAGTAAGAGAAAGAGAGTACATAAGGGAGAGAGAGGAAGGAAAGCTCTCTCTCCCTTTTGCTTTTCCTCATCTCTCACAAAAATGCTATCTTGTTTTAACCTTGCTAGCTCACTCGCTCTACCTCTCTCCCTCCTTGCCTTTATTTTACTATCTCTCCTACATTTTCTCCCTCATTCTCTCTCTCTCTCTTTCTTTAACTCTGTCAGTCTCTTCTCTCTTTTATCTTTTCGTTTCTCTACTAGCTTCCCCTCTCTCTCTCTCCTCACAGTATTTTAAATCTGTCTTCCATCCCTCTACCTTCCTCTTATTTTGCTCTGCCCCCTTCCTCTTTCTCATGCTCTCTATTCTCTCCCTCTCACCTCTCCTCTCATATATCTCTCTCTCACTTGTCTCTATCTAGCTATCCCAGTTATACTCTTCTTCTCTATCTTGCTCTCTATCTCATCTCTTTCTCTCTCTCTCTTTCACTCTCTCTTTCTCTTAACATGTCTCTCCCTCTCTTTCATTTGCTCTCTCTCTCTCTCTCTCTCTCTCTCTCTCTCTCTTGCTCTCTCCATTCCTTCATCTCTCTCCCACCACCCTCACTCTCTTTCCCTCGTTCTCTTTTTTGCCTCTCTCAAAATCTCATTCTTACTTTGTATCTCTCTCCCACATTTCTTCACTCTCTCACATTCTCTTTTCATCACTTCCTATCACTCTCTCTCGCTAATCCATCATATCTCTATTTTTCATTCTCTCTTTCATTCCCACCTGCACTATTTTATATCTCTCTTCGACTCTCCCATTCTTTTAAGCCTCTTCTTCTTTCAATATATCTAAATTTCTCTCATAATAGCTCTATTGATCCCTTCCCTTGTTTCTATTTCTCTGTCTATCTGCTGCTCACTAAACCATTCTCTTTCCCTTTCTCTCTCGCTCACTCTCACATACACACTCTCTATCTGGTTTTTTCTCTTTTTCCCTCTCTCTCTCTCTTTCTCTATCACTATCTCACTCTACTCTTTTCTCCTCTCTCTTGTGCTCTCTCTATCTCTCTCTCGCCCTCTCCCTCCCTATCACGTTCTTTCTTTCTTACTATCTCCCCCTCTCTATCCCCTCCATCCTTTGTAGCTCCATCTCTCGCACTCTCACTCTTTATCTATCACTCTCTCTCAATATCTATCTCACTTTTCTCTTTTTCTCTTTTATTTCATTCTTTGCCCTCTCTCTTGCTCTAAATATCTCTCACAATCACTCTCTTTTTCTCTCTTCCTCTTGTTATCTCTCTATTGTTATCTTTTTCTCTTTTTTATACATCTCACTTTCTCTCCCTTTCTCTCATTCTAGCTTCCTCCCTCTCTCTATTGATCACTCTATCACTCACTCTCCCTCCCTCTCTCTCTCTTTTCTCTTCCACTACTTAATCTCTCTCTCTCTCACACACACTCTTTCCTTCACGTTGAATCTCTCTCACAATCACTCTCTAGCTTTCTTTCATTTGTTATCTCTCTCTAAATATCTAAGTCTTACCACTCCATCTCACTTTCCCTCTTGTTCTCCCTTCCTTTTGCTTCTACACTCTCCCTCTCCTTCTCACTCTCCCTCTCTATTTTCTGACATTTTCTCTCTCTCTCTAACCCTTACCCACTACTCCTCTCTTCTCTGCTCTCTTACTCTTTCTCTCACTCTCTCTTCTCATACACCTTCTATCTCTCTGGCTTTCTCTCCCTCACTCTAATTTTCACTCTCTCTCCTCAAACTTCTCTTGCTCCCTCCCATCTCACCATTCTCTCTCTTTTTGTACATTATCTCGCTTTCCCATTTTTCTCCTCTCTCTCTCTCTCTCACTCTCTAGTGCTCATACTCTTTATTCCATCTCTCTCATGCTCTTCTTTCTATTCCCCTCTCTCTGTGACTCCCCACTCTCCCCATTCTCTCTCTTACGCTTCCTCCCCCACGCTCTCGATTTCTATTTATGGCTCACTTTTGCACTAACTCCCCCTTCTCTTTCTTCTCTATCTCTATCTACTCCCTATCTTCTACCCTTCACTCTATCTCCCACTCTCTTCCTCTATATCTCTCTTATAATCACTCTCCTACTCTTTCTTCCTCTTCTTATCTCTCAAACTCACTCTCCTTCCTCTATCCCTCTAGCTCCCTCCCTCTCTCTCTCATTCACTATGTATATAACTCACTCTCCCTTCCTCTCACTTTATCTCACTCTCTCTCCCTTTTCTTTGTATATCTCTCCCCTCTCTCTCACTTTCCTCCATCTCGCATACTCTCTCCCACCAAATCTCTCTCATATTAACTCTATTGATTTGTTATCTCACTCACTCTTCCTCGCATTATCTCTATGTTGCTCTTTCTACCACTCTATCTCCCACTCTTTTCTTTCGCTCTCTCTCTCATTTTATTACTCTCTCAGTCTCAATCTATTTCGCTCCCTCTATTTTCTCTCACTCTTTTCTCTGTCTCTCTCTCATCTTCACCCTCTTCCACTCTCATCCTCTCCCTCTACCTCACTCTCCCCCTTTCTCTCTCTATATTTCTCTTCCTCTCTCTCACTTTCTCATTATTTCTCTTAATCTCTCAGCTCATCTCAGTCTCTCCCAATTTCTCTCCTTCACTCTCTCTATCTCTCACTTTCACTCGCTCAATCTCACTCTCTCTTTGTCCCTCCTTTAGTTCTCCCACCCTCCCTCCCACCCTCCCTCCATCACTCTTAGCTCCAGCTCTCCCCTTTCTCTCTCTTTCTCTCTACTTCTCTTTAGCACTTCTTATATCTCTCACTCATTCTTTCCATCCCTCCCTCTTTCTTCCTCCCTTGCTATCTATCTCTCTCTCACCTTGCAACTCTCTCTTCTCTCTTTGTCATCTTTCTTTTATCTTGTTCCTTCTCTTTATCTCTCACACACTTTTCTTTATCTCGTTCTTTCTCCTTCCCTCTCTCATACTTCCATATGTCCCTCTCTCACTTTCTCTAGCTCTTCTCAATTTCTCTTCATTGCCTAAACTTGTTCTCTCCCTTTTACTTATTCTAACTACTCTGTCACTCCACCTTTTTCAATCTCCCTCTCTTCCTCTCTTATCATCTCTCTTTACTGCTCTTACTGTCTCTCCCCTCATTTCTCCCTTTCTATCTACCTAAACCTTTATATCTCTCTCTATCAAAGTCTACATCTCTCTCTATTATCTTACTCATCCTTTCATGCTCTTTCTCTTTCATGTACTCCCTTTCTTTAAATCTTTTCCACTCTCTTCTCTTTTTCTCTTTCTGCTCTTTTTGCATCCACTCCCCTCTCTCTCCCTCTCTCGATCTACCCTCCATCTCCTTCCTTTTCCATCTCTCTCTCGCTCTCTCTTCCTCTCTTGCCACCACTCTCTCAACTAAAAACTCTCCTCTCTTTTTTCTCCCTCTCTCCCTCTCTTCTGCCCTCCACATCTCCCTCATGAGTAGATCTCTTCTCTTTTTCTCTCTTTCTCTCTTATTCTTCTCCCTTGCTCAATCTCTCCCTCTCTATAGCTTCATTTCACTCTCACTCTCCCTCCCTCCCTCTCTTTTCCCGCCTATCTCTTGCCCTCCCTCCTTTCCTCACTTTCTCACTTCCTAACTCTCTATTTCTCTCAATCTTGACCCTATCCTGCTCTCTCCTCTCACTCAATCCCTCTCTCTCCTCTCCTAAATACATCCCCTCAGCCATTCTCATCTCCTTTCCTCTCTCTTATGATCACCCTCTATCTATATCTCTCTCTCACTCTTTATGTGCCTCATCATCTCTCTTTCTTTCAAGCTCTTTCTCACACTCTTCGCTCTCCCCAACCTCCTATTTTCTCTAACTCTCTTTTACTCTCTCTATATCTATCATTATCTCGTTCCATCCCAATCTCTATCTCTCACACATACTCTCTTTCTCCCTCTCTTCCTCTTTTGCCAACACTATCTCACCCTGCAACTCTCTTGCTCTCTCCATTCTCTCTTTTTCATCTCTCTCTCTTTCTTTCCTCCACTCTTTCTCACTACCCCTGCCCACTATTATGCTCTCCAACCCTCTCTCTCTTTTTCTCTCTCTCTAGTGGAGATGTTCTCTTTTCGTATCTCTCTATCCTCTATCACACATATTTTTCTTTCTCACTCTCTTCCCATCTGTACCTCCATCTCACTATCATTCTCCCTCTTTTCCTCTCTGTCGCTCTCTCTATTTTTCCCTCTCTCTTGCCCTCCCTTACTCCTCTTCTCTTCTCTCTTTATCTATCTCACCTCTCTCTCTCCATCAATCTCTCTCTAGTCTCTGTCTGCCTTATCATCACTCCCCCTCTCCCTCTTCTCTCTCTTCCCTTCAACCTATTTCTCACACGAATCTTTCCCCGTATAACCTTCTCTTTATTGCTTTCTCTACTTATCTATTTCTCTCTCCATGTCTCTTTCTCTTTCCATCCCAATCTCTATCTTACTCTTTGCCTTCTCGCTCTCGCCTCCTCAATTCTCCCATTATAATCTTTCTTTTCTCTCACTCCTCTCTCTCTCTCTCCCTCTCTCTTGTGCCCTCTATCTCTCTCTCTCACTCTCACTTCTCACTTTATTTTCTCTATTTTTTTTCCTTTATCTACTTCTCTTTTATACAATCACTCTCTTGCACTTTCTCCACCTGTTATTTCTTTTGTATCTCATTTATATTCTCTACCATTGTTTCTCCCTCTCTGCCTCCCCACCTCTCTCTCTCGCTTTTCGTACTATCTCTTGCTCATTATCTTCTATCTCTCCATCTATTTCTTCCTCTCTCTACTATTAATACAAACTCTCTCCATCTTCCTCAATCATTCTCTCTGCCTCTCTCATGGTGCAATTTTCTTTCACTCATACTCTTTTCTCTATTGCTCTCTCTCACTCCTTGCTACCTCCATCTCACTCTCATTATCCCTCTCACTCTCCCTATCCTCCTTTTTCCCCCTTCGTCCTTCTCTCACTCTCTCCTTCCCTACCTCTTTCTATTATTTATTATCAAGCATGCCTATCTCTCGATCTCTCCTCTTTCTCTTCTCTCTCTTCTCACTCATTGCTCCTCTCTCCTCTTCTGAATCCATGCCACTCCCCTCTCACTCCTCTACTTCCCCTATCTCTCCTTCCCTCTTGAGTCCATTCCTCCCTACCTCATTTTGTCTCTCATTTTCTATGTCTTTCTATCTTTCTTAACCTATTTCTATTTATATATCTCTCTCACCCTCTCTATACGTCTCTTCATCTCTCTCTTTCTTTCATGATCTTTCTAACAAGCCTCTCTCTACATGTACCTCTTATATCTACTTTTATTTTTCTCTCTCTATATCCCTCACTCTAACTTTTCAATAATATATATCTATCTCCCCCTCTCTTCTTATCATACCATCTCTTTCTCTCTCCCTACAACTCTCTTGCCCTCTCTATCTTCTCTCTTTCCTTTCTCTCTTTTACTCTTTCTTTCTTATGTTCTCTCTCCCTCCCTCACTCTCTCGTGCCCTCCTTTTCTCTCTCAGTCATAGAACTCTTCTCTTTCTCTCTCACTCTCTCCCATTATTCCCTCTTTCACATTCTCTCTCTCACATTTTCCCACTCTCTACGTCTATCTCACACTTATTCTGCCTCGCTCTCACACACACACACTCTTGTTCTCCCTTCCTCCTCCCCTCACTCTCTTGTTCTCCCTTCCTACCTCTCTCCCTTATCTATTCTCTCTCTTTTTCTTAATCTGTTATTTCTCTCTTTGTCTTTCTTCTCTCTCTCATTCACTCACTCCTCATCTTTCTTCTCTGCTCTTGAATCACCCCTTAGCTCTTTCTCTCAATCTCTTACTCAATCTTTCCATCTCTCTCTCCCTCTCTCTTGCTTCCTCCCTTGCTCTCTTTCACCTTACAACTCTCTCTCTTCAACTCTCTCTTATCTGTTTCATGTCAATCTCTTTCTCACACCCTTCTCTCTTTTTCTCTCTCTATTTTTCTTTTTTTGTATCTCAATCTCTTACTCCATCGTTCCATGCTTATCTCCCTCCCTCCCGCCCTCTCTCCCCCTTATTCTCTCTCGCTCTATCTTACTCTAATGCCTTCTCTATTTTCCCTCACTCTCTCTTCTCTATAACTTATCTTTCTCTTCTTCGCTTCTCTCTCTCTCTCTCTCTCTCTCTCTCTCTTTCTTTCTCTTCTTATCTCTCCATACCTCCTCTCTCATCCTCCATCTCTCTCTCTCTCCCTTGCTCATGGAGCGCTTATCTTTTTCACTCTCTCTCACTCTTTTCTTTCTCTTTCTTGCTCTCTCTCACTTACTTCTCTCTACCTCTATCTCACTCTCATTCTCCCCCTTTATCTTTCTCACTCTCACTCTCCCCTCTCTCTTACCCTCTTTCCCTCCATCACTCACTCTATCCATTCCTACCTCTCTCACTTATGTATTTCTCTCACTTTCTTCTACTCATGCGCTGTTTTTTGCTCTCTCTTCATTATATCTTTACACTCACTCCCCTCTCTCTCCTTTTCTCTTGAATCAACCTCTTCCTTCCTCACTCTGTCTCTCCACTTCTCTAACTTTCTATCATTCTCAACCTCTCTATATGTCTACTCATCTCTCTCTTGCTCTCTCTTCTTTCTTTCATGATTTTTTTCACACTCCTCTCTCTACATTCGCCTCTTCTATCTACCTATATTTTTCTCTCTCTATATCTCTCACTCTATCTTTTCATTAATATATCTTTCTCTCCCCCTCTCTTCCTCCCTTACCATCTCTCTCTCCCTACAATACTATTGCCCTCTCAGACCTATTTCTTTATGCTCTCTCTCTCTATCACCCTTTTTTTCTCTTGTTCTCTCTCCCTCCATCATTCTCTCGTGTTCTTCATCTCTCTCTCAGTCATGGAGCCCTTTTCTTTCTCTCTCTCAGTCTCTCCCATTATTCCCTCTTTTACTTACTCTCTCTGAATTTTCCCACTCTCTATGTCTATTATCCCTCCCTCACACACACACACATACTCTCTTGCCCTCCCTTTCTCCTTCTCTCACTCTCTCATTCCCTACCTCTCCCTTATGTATTCTCCTCTTTCTCTCACTATGTTCTTTTTCTTTCTTTTCTCTTTCATTTCACTCACTCCCCATCTTTCTCCTCTTCTCTTAAATCACTCCCTACCTCTTTCTATCCTCTCATCTCGTCTATCTTTCTACCTGCCTCATCCTCACTCTTTCTATCTCTCGCTCCCTCACACAAAGTTTCTATCTACCTCCTCATCTCTATCATTCTCACTTCCACTATATTTCAAGCTTTTTCTCACACTCTTCTCACTCAATATTTTCAGCCCTCTCTCTCCTTCTCTCTTGCTTCTCCCTTGCTCTCTCTCACCTTGCAACTCTCTCTCTTCATCCTCTTATCTCTCCTTATTTCAATCTCTTTTTCACACCTATCTCTAATTATTAATACGTCGTTCTCTCTCTACTTCCCTTTTGCTCTCTCTATATCGCTCACTCCATCTTTCCATGCTTATCTTCCTATCTCCCTCTTTCTCTCTTCCTTACTCTCTCTCAATTTATCTTACTCTGTTGCCTTCTATATTTGCCCTTTCTCTCTTCTATCCAACTTATCGTTCTCTTCTCTCACTCTTTATATCTCTTCTCTCTCTCCATACCTCCCTCTCTCTTGCCCTCCATCTCTCTCTCTCAAGCACATTGAGCTCTTATCTTTCTCTCTCTCTCTCTCACTCCATTCTCTCTTGTTCTTGCACTCTCATTATCTCACTTTATCTCACTCATTCTCACTTTTCCCCTCTCCTTCTTACCCTCCTTCCCTCCTTCACTCATTCTATCCTTTCCTACCTCTCTCACCTATGTATGTCTCTCACTTTCTTCTACTCTTGCCCTCTCTCATCCTCTCTCTTTATTATCTCTTTTCAATCACTCCCCTTATCTCTCCTTCCCTTTTGAATCCATCCCTCCTTGCCCCACTATGTCTCTCATCATCTCACTCTTTCTATCTTTCTCAATCTCTTTCTTTTTATATTTCTCTCTCACCCACCCTCCCTTGCTCTCTTCTCCCTCTTTTCCTCTATATTTATTTCTCTTTCTACTTCATTTTGACATTTCCTATATGTCTCACTCGCTCTTGTACATCTCTCACTCCATCTTCCCCTACTTATCTCCCTCTCACCCCCTCTGTCTTACTCTATTGCCATCTTTATTTGCTTTCTCTCCCTTCTCTCTAAATTATCTTTCTCTTCTCTAGCTTCTCTCTCTCACTCACTCTTTATTTCTCTTCTTCTGTCTCTATACCCCTCTCTCTCTTTCCCTCCATCTCTCGCTCTGGGTCATGGAGTTATTCACTTTCTCACTCTTTCTCACTCTTTTCTAACTATTTATTGCTTTCTCTTACTTACATATCTTTACCTCTATCTGACACTCTATGTCCCCTTTATTCTTTCATTCTCACTCTCCCCCCTCTTTGTTACCCTCCTTCCCTCTTTCACTCACTTTATCCATTCCTACTTCTCTCACTTTTATATTTCTCTCACTTTTTTCTACTCTTTCCCACTCTCGTGCTCTCTCTTCATTCTCTCTTCTCACTCACTCCCACTCTATCCTTCTCTCTAGAATCCATTCCTCCCTGCCTCACTCAACCTCTCTCATCCTCACTCTGTCTTTTCTATCTCACTCTCTTTCTCTATTCTTCCTCTCTTTCCCTCCACTCTTCTAACTCCATCTCTCTCCCTCACGTTCTCTCTTGCATCTTCTTCCTCTCTACCTATCCCTCCTTTTCTGTCTCTATCTCTTTCTATATCCACCTCCTTCCCCTTCTTTGGCTCTCTCCCTTTCCCTCTCTGCATCCACTCATTGTCTCTCTTCCTCTCCCTTTCTCCTTTCATCTCTTCCCCTCCTCTTTCCCTCTCTCTCTATATATATATAAAACTCTACTTTTCCCCATTTGTTCCTTTATCTTCACTATCTCTTTATCTCTCACTTCCTCTCTCACTCTCTTAATCTCCCCCACATATTTGTTCTCTCTTATTTCCCTCTTTCTAAGTTTTCTCACTCTCTCTTTCCCTTTCTCTTTCTCTCTTTCACTTCTCTATCCCTTTCTCATACTTTCTATCACTCTTCCTCCCTCCATCACTCTCTTGTGCCCTCCACTCTCTCTCACTTCTCTTTCTCTCTCTCAATTCTCCCCCCTTCACTTTCTCTCACTTTTTCCTACTCTATATGTCCATCTCACACTTATTCTCCCTCCCTCTCACACACACACACACTCTCTCTCCTACCCTTCCTCCTTCCTTCATCTTTGGTTTTCTATCTCTCACCCTTATGTATTCTTTCTCTTTCTCTTACTCTGTTATTTCTCTTTTTTTTTCCTCTCATTTCAATCATGCCCCATCTTTCTCCTATGTTCTTTAATCACTCCCTATCTCCATCTCCTCTCCTCTCCTCTCTTCTCCTTTCTATCTACCTCACTCTCACTCTTTCTATCTCTCGCTCTCTTACACACATTTTCTATCTGCCTCCTTATTCCTCTTTCCTCGAAGCTTTTTCTAACACTCTTCTCACTCCCTTTACTCCTTTCTCTCTCTTTCGCTCTATGCTTTTCTTTCACATTTCTTATATCTCTCACTCACTCTTTCTATCCCTCTCTTTCCCTCTCTCTTGCTTCCTCCCTTGCTCTCTCTCTCTCTCTCTCACCTTAAAACTATCTCTCTTTATCTCTCTCTCTCTTCTCTCTCTTTATTTCAATCTCTTTCTCAGAACTTTCTCTCATTATCTCTGTCCTTCTCTATCTCTCTCTCAACTTCTCTTTTACTCTCTCTATATCTCTCGCTTCATCTTCCTGTGCTTATTCCTGTCTCTCCCTCCCTCCCTCCCCCTCACTCTCTCTTGGTCTGTTTTACTCTATTGCCTTCTCTATTTCCCTCTATCATCTCTCTAACTTATCTTTCTCTCTCTCTCTCACTCTTTCATTTTCTTCTTCTCTCTTCATACCTCCCTCACTCTTACCATCCTCTCTCTCTCTCTCTCTCTCTCTCTCTCTCTCTCTCTCTCACCCATGGAGCTCTTCTCTTTCCCACTCTCTCACTCCTTTCTCTCTCTTTCTTGCTTTCTCACTCCTCTCCACCTCTATCTCACTCTCATTCTCCCCTTTCTCTGCCTCTCATTCTCACTATCCCCTTCTCTCTCTTGCCCTTCTTCACTCACTCTATCCATTCCTACCTCTCACACTTTTCTATTTCTCTCACTTTCTTCTACTTTTGACCTCTCTCGTGCACTCCCTTCATTCTCTTTTCCCACTCACTCCCCCAATCTCTCCTTATCTCTTCAATCCATCCCTCCCTGCCTCACCTCACTCTCACCTTTTAACTCTCTCCCACTCATCTCTCTCTTTATTTCATCTCCTTCTCACACCATTCTCTCTTTATCTCTATGCCCTTCTCTCTCTTTCTCTCTCTACTTCTCTTTTGCTCTTTCTTTAGCTCTCGCTCCATCTTTCCATTTATGTCTCTCCTTTCCCTAAGCCTCTCTCCCTTCCTCCCTTTAACTTTACTTCTCTCCATATCTGTCTCACTCCCTCTCTCTTTTACTCTCTCTCTCATACTCACTTTTTCTCTCTTTCACCTTTCCCTCCCTCTCCCTCTTCTCTCACTCACTCTTTATTTGCTTGCTCTATTTCTCTCGCTTTCTCTTACACACTCTCTTGTTGTTTCCACACTTTCTCACTCATGATCTCCTCTCACTTTCTTTCTCTCCCTCTCTCCCGCTCTTCTATCTCTAGCTCTTACTCTCTCTTTCTTCCTCTCTCTTTCTTCCTCTCTCTCCCTCACACCTTGATCCCATTCTCTCTTTCTACCTGTTTCTTTCTTTCTCTATCATTTCTGTTTCTCTTTATGTCTCCCTCCCATTCTGCCTTCTTTTTGCATCTTACTTCTGCTTACAGTCACTAGTATCTGTCAACCTCACTTTTTCTACTTTCTCTTTCTTCCCTCTCACTCTTCTCTATTTCCCTTTCCTACTCTCTTCCTTCCTCCCACTCTCTACATCTCTTCCCTTTTTTGTCCATCTACCTCCATCCCTCACTCTCTCTCTCTTCGCTTGCTTTCTCAATATCTCACTCCTTCACTTGCTATATCCCCATCAATCTTCCCTCTTGCTTTCTCCTCTCTCTTGCTCTCACTCCCACCCTCCCTCTCTCACACACTCTTTCTCTATCTCTAATAATCTCTTTTCTTTCTTAGCCTCTCCCTTCTCTCCATCACTTATCTCCCTCTCTCTCTCTCTCTCTCTCCCACTTCTATCCTTATCTCTATCTTTCTCTCTCTCTTCCACACTCTTTCTCTCTCCCTTTTTTTCTCTCTCTCTTCCTCACTTCCTCACTTGCTTCCTTACTTGCTATATGCCACATTTCTCCATCTATTTCTTCCTCTCTCTTCTATTGATTCAAACTCTCTCCATATTTCTCAATCATTCTCTCTGCCTCTCTCATGGTGCTCTTTTCTCTCTCATACTCTTTTCTTTATTGCTCTCTCCCACTAATTCCTCGCTACCTCCATCTCACTTTCCCTATCCTCCTTTTTGACCCTTCGTCCTTCCCTCACTCTCTCCTTCCCTACCTCTTTCTATTTTATGTTAACTCTCTCTCTTTCTATCACTCATGCCTATCTCTCAATTTCTGCTCTTTCTCTTTTCTCTCTTCTCACTCGTTGCTCCTCTCTCCTCTTCTGAATCCATGCCACTCCCCCTCCCTCTCCTCTACACACCATTTTAATCTGCCTCACCTTCTCCCTATCAATCTCTCTCTCTAGATGTACCTCTTATATCTACTTCTATTTTGCTCTCTCCATATCTCTCACTCTATCTTTTATCAATATATCTCTCACTTTCTCCCACTCTTCCTCTCTTACCATCTCTCTCTCCCCCCTCCTCTCTGTCATCTCCCTTTCTTCTATCTCTCTATCACCCTTTATTTCTCTTCTTCTCTCTCCCTCCATTACTCTCTCGTGCTCTCCATCTCTCTCAGTCATGGAGCCCTTCGCTTTCTCTCTCTCACTCCATCCCATTCTTCCCCCTTTCAATTACTCTCTCTCACTTTACCACTCTCTATGTCTATCTCAAACTTATTCAGCCCCCCTCTAATACACACACATTCTCACCCTGCCTTCCTCCTTCCCTATCTCTCTCTTTCATGTATTCTCTCTCATTCTCTCACTCTATTCTTTCTATTTCTTTTCTCTTTCATTTCACTTACTCCCCATCTTTCTCCTCGCTCTTGAATTACTCCCTCTCTTTCTCTCCTCTCCTATCTTCTAGTATTGTATCTCATTACACTCCTCACACTCACTCTTTCCAACCCTCTCTGTCCTTCTCCTTTACTTCCCCCCTTTCTCTCTCTCTCTCACCTTGCAACTCTCTTTTCATCTCTCTCTTCTCCTATTAGTTTTAATCTCTGTCACACCCTTCTCTCATTATCTCTACGCCATCTCTCTCTTTCTCTCTACTTCTCTTTTGCTCTCTCTATATCTCTCACTCCATCTGTCCATGCTTATCTCCCTCTTTACCTCCCTCTCTCACCCTCACTCTCTCTCAATCTATTTTACTCTGTTGCCTTCTCTATTTACCCTCTCTCTCTTCTCTCTAACTTATCTTTCTGTTCTCTTCCTTCTCTCTCTCTCTCTTTCTTTCTCATTTTCTCTCTCCATATCTCCCTCTCGCTCGCCCTCTTTCTCTCTTTTTCTTTCTCACTCATGGTGCTCTTCTCTTTCTCACTCTCTTTTACTCCTTTCACTCTCTTTCTTGCTCTTTCACTCACTTCTCTCTACCTCTATCTCACTCTCATTCTCGCTGTTTCTCTCACTCATTCTCACTCTCCCCCTCTCTCTTACCCTCCTTCCCTCCTTCACTCACTCTATCCTTTCGTACCTCTCTCACCTATGTAGTTCTCTCACTTTCCTCTACTCTTACCCATTCTCTCTTTTCATTCTCTCTTGGAGTGAGTGAGAGAAAGAGATCGAAAAAGTGAGAACAGAGAGTATAAAAGTGATAGAGAAGGACAATATGTGTGAGTGTGTGAGAGAGAAAGAAAGAAAGAAAAAGAAAGTATGAAAAACAGAGAGAGAGATAGAAGAGAGAGTGAAAGAAGAGAAAGAACATTTTCGAGAGAGGGAGGAAGGGAGGGAGATGAAGTAGCAAAGTGAGTAGGATTTATACAAAAAAAAATAAAACAATAGAGTGATTGTGAGATAAAAAAGGGTAAGAGAGAGAGCAGAGCAAAACCTAGAGAAAAGTGAGTGGAGAGCATTTGAAGAGAGAGCTAGGGAGTTAATGAGTTAGAGAAAAAAAGAGAGTGAGACATTGAGAAAATGGGGAGATATATAGAGAAATGGAGAGATATAGATGCAAAGAGGGAGATAGAGTGAAGAGAGGCCAAGAGAGAAAGGCGGAGAGAGAATTGGGTGGGAGGGACTCAGAGAGGGAGGGATGGAGTTAAATGAAAACCAAGGGAGATAGATAGAGGGTGTGAGAAAAAGAGAGTGAGGGTGGGAGACAGAGAACAAAGAAGAGATAAGAGAGTTAGAGGGAGGGATAGACAGTGAGAGCGATGGATATAGTGGGAGTTAAGGTGAGCGAGTTCTAGTGAGAAAAAGATTAAGAGAGTGGGGGAAAGTGAGGGAAGGTGATATAAAAAGGGGTGTTATAGAGATTGAAGAGATGGAGCAACAAAGTGGTAGATATGAGAGGGAGAGAGAAAGATATATAGAGGGCACGAACGAGGAAAGAAAAGAGAATGCGAGAACAAGGAATGATAGAGAGTAATGAGCAATAGAAAAGAAAGATGAGATAGTGAGAGAGAGAGAGAGCAAGAGAGTAGCAAGGTGAGAGATTTATGACAATAGAGGAATACAAAGGAGAGAGAGAGAAAGCGAGAAAGTGAGGGAGAGTGTGAGGGCAAGAGGGAGAAATGGAAAGACAGAGTCAAAGATTTAGAGATAGAGAAAGAGAACTAGAGAAAGAGGGAAGGAGTTATAGGGAGAATGAATAGTGCGAGAAAGAGCATGAAAGGATGAGTGAGATAATAGAGAAAGACAAAGAGATGTAGAGTTTGATAGAGAGAGATTTGGGTGGATAGAAAGTGAGAAACGAGAAGAGAAATAGCAAGAGCAGTAGGGTCAGAGAGTGGTGGTAAGAGAGGAAGAGAGAGAGATTGATAAAGGTGGAGAGAGGGAGCAGATAGATTAAAAAGAGAGAGAAAACATGTTTAAGTAATGAAAAGAAATTGAGAAGTGCTAGAAAGAGTCTGAGAGTGACATATGGAGGGCATGAGAGAGGGAGGGAGAAAGAACGAGATAAAGAAAAAGTGTGTCAGAGATAGAAAGAAGGAGCAAGATAAGAGAAAGATGAGAAAGAGAGAAGAGAGAGATAGCAAGGGAGGAAACAAGATAGAGGGATGGAAAGAGTGAGTGAGAGATATAAGAATAGCAAAAGAGAAGTAGTGAGAAAGAGTGCGAAAGGGGTAGAGGGAGTGAGAAGATAGTGAGAAAGAGCTTAAAAGAAAGAGGAAGTAAGAGAAATAGAGATGAGGAGGAAGATAGAAACTATGTGTGAGAGGAAGAAAGAGAGATAGAGTGAGGTCAAGAGTAGAAGAAAGTGGGAGATGTAGGAATGGATAGAGTGAATGAAGGAGGGAACGAGTGTAAGAAAGAGAGAGGGAGAGTGAGAATAAGAGGGAGAAAGAGGGAGAATGAGAGTAAGATAGAGGTAATGAGAAGTGAGTAAGAAAGATTAAGAAAGAGAGACCAAAGAGTGAGAGAGAGTGAGAAAGAGAAATGCTCCATGAACAAGAGAGAGAGAGACAGAAGGCAAGAGAGAGGGAGGTATACAAGAGAAGAAGAGAATGAAAGAGTGAGAGAGAGAGAGAAGTGAGAGAAATGAAAGATAAGTTAAAGAGAAGAAAAAGAGTGAAAATAGAGAAGGCAACGTAGTAAGTCAGAGTGAGGGTGAATGAGAGAGAGAGAGGGTGGGAGAGAGGGAGATAAGAATGGAATAATTGAGTGAGAGATATAGAGAAAGCAAAAGAGAAGTAGAGAGAGAAGAGTGTAGAGATAAAGTGAGAGGGGTGTGAGAAAGAGATAAAAATAAAGAGAGAGAAGAGAAAGAGATGAAGAGGCAGATAGAAAGTGTGTGAGAGAGACAGAGAGATTGCAAGAATGAGTGAGGCAAATAATAAGAGAAAGGAGTGAGAGGAGAGGAGAGAGAAAGAAAGGGAGGAATTGATTCAAGTGTGCAGAAGAGAGATAAGTAGTGAGTGAGTCGAGAGAAAAGAGGGAGTGAATGAGAGGGCAAGAGTGAGAAAAAGTGAGATAATAAATATGAGAGAGTTGTAGGAAACGTGTAAGTGAGAGAAAGAGGAAGAAAGGACAAATGAAATAAGTGAAGGAGGGAGAGGGCGATGGAGAACGACAGTGAGAGAGAGAGAATGAGAGAAATAAAAGAGTAAGATAGAGAGAAAGAGAAGAGATCCATGAGAGAAGGAGTGATGGAGGGCACGAGAGGAAAAGAGGGAGAGGGAATGAGAGAAAGAAAGCATGAGAGAGAGAAGAAGAAGAAGCGAGGAATAAAAATGATGACATATAGAGAAGATAAAGTGAGCAAGAGAGTTGTTTGATGAGATATAGAGAGACAGTAACAGAGGAAGAGATTGTGGGAGGGAGAAAGCGAGGGTGAGATAGATATTGGGATGGAAAGAAACGATGAAAGATATAAAGAGGGCAAAATAGAAGTAGAGAGAAGAAGTGGTAGAAGGAGAGAGAAGAGTATTAGAAACGGCTTGAAAGAAAGAGAGAGAGAAAGATGAAGCGATAAGTAGAGTGTGTGGGGTAGAGATAGATATGAAAGACTTAGGCAGATGAAAAGAGAAACGTAAGCAGAATAGTGAGCGGGAGGGATCATGGATTCAAGACAAAAGAGAGAGGGCTAGTGAGTGAAGAGAGAGAGAGAGAGAGAGAGTGAGTGAGTGAAAAAATAAGAGCGTAAGAGAATTAGGGAGGGAGGTCGAAAGAGAGGGTGAGGGAGATTATGAGAGTAAGAGAGAGGGAGGTAGGGTGAATAAGAGGTGGAGAGAAGGATAAAGTGGAGCTCCATGTGTGTGCGTGAGAGAGAGAGAGATGGAGAGCACAAGTGAGTAAGGGAGGGAGGAGAACAAGAGAAACAAATAGTGACAATGAGAGCGGGAGAGAGAGAAGGAGCAAGAGAAGAGAATGATGAGAGAGAAAGAAGTGAGGGAAGGGGAAAAGAGTTACAGGGTGAGAGAGAAAAGATGAGAGAGTATGGCAGAATGAGAGAGGGAGGGAGAGAGTGAGATAAGGATGGAAAGAGAGAGTAACATATATAGAGTGAGAAAAAGAGGTAAAGAGAGAGGAGTGAGAGAAGGAGCTTGATAAAATGGTGAGAAGTGGGAGAGAGAGATATGAAGAGACAAATATTGAGTGTTTAAGAGAGTGATAGATAGAGAGAACGTGTGATAAAAAGAAAAGGTGAGTGATGGATTGATTCAAGAGAGGAGAGAGGTGTAGTGAGCGACAAGAGGAAGACTAAATAGAGGGGAGACCAAGAGAAAGACAAGAGTTAGAGAAAGCGAGAGAGAGAGAGAGAGAGAGAGAGAGAGAGAGAGAGAATACATAATAGAGAGAGGTTAGGAAGATGAGAGTGAGGAAATGGGAGAGAAAATGAGAGGGAGATGGAGATAGAGATAAGTTAGTAAGAGAGAGCACCAGAGAAATAGAGAGAAGTGAAAGAAAAGAGCACCATGAGAGAGAGCAGAGAGAATGATTAAAAGAGATCGAGAGAGTGAGTATTAATGGGAGAGAGAGGAAGAAAAAGATGGAGAGATAGAAAGATAGAGCAAGTGATATTAAGAAAAGTGAAAGAGAGAGAGGGAGGGGGGAGGGAAAACCAATGGCAGAGAAAGTAAAAAATATGCAAGATGAAATAACAAGTGCAGAGAGAGTACAAGTGTTATTGTAAGAGAGAAATAGATAAGAGTGAGAAAAAAAAAGAGAAAAAGAAATTGAGAAGTAAGAGTGAGAGAGAGATTGTGGGCACAACTAAGGGATGGAGGGAGGGAGAAAGAATGAGATAATGAAAGAGTGGGAGAGAGAGAAAGGAGTGACAGAAAAGAAAGATTAGAAAGGGAGATGAGAAGCAAAACAGTAAAGGATGTGAGGGATGGAAAGTGAGGGAGTTACAACAAGAGAGGGAGAGATTGAGATAGAGATTGGGATGGAAAGAGAGAGTAAGAGACATAGGAGAGAAATAGACAAGTAGAGAAAGAGATAAAGAGAAGGTGAGTGAGAGAGAATGGGTAGAAGGAGAAAATGAGTTTAAGAAAGAGCTTGAAAGAAAGAGCGAGAAGAGGAAGAGTGAGAGAGATGACAAGGCAGTGAGAGACTAAAAGAGAGATGAATAAAGAGATAGAAGTGAGATAGATAAAGAGAGAAGAGGAGAGGAGATGAGAGAGAGGGAGAGATAGTGAAATGAGAGAGAAGAGAAAGAGAGAGTGAGAGTTAGGGAAAAAGAGAGAGAATACATCAGAGAGTGTGAGGGAAGGAGTAAGGGAGTGCAAGAGAGGGGGATATAGAGTGTGAGAGAAAGGAAGGGAGGGAGAATGACAGTGAGATGGAGGTAGAGAGAGGAAGAGAGTGGGAGAGAGAGGAGAGAAAGGGTGAGAGTTAGAGGGAGTGGGAAAGAAAGAGAGGAAAGGGGAGAGAGAAGAGCATAATAATAAGCAAGAGAAAAAGTGAGATAAAGAGTGAAGAAAGTGTAAGAGAAGAAGTGAGAGATAGAGAGAGGCAGGTATATTAAAAGAGATCTAGGAGTGGGAGAGGCAGGAGAAGGACAAAGAGGGAGAGTGAGAGAGAGAGAGAAAAGAGAGGGCGACAGAGAATGAGATAGAAAGAGCAAGAGAGGGAGAGAAATATAGAGGGAGATAATAAAAGTGGGGAGGGAGAGAGAAAGAGAGAGGTGGGAGAGAAGAAATGGAGAGAGAAGGGGGTGGAAGAATTGGGAGAGAGATAGAAAGGGTGAGCGTAAGAGAGAATGATAGTAGAGACAAAAAATACAAAGACATGGCAAATGTAGAGTGGGAGAAGAGAGAGGGGTGAGAGAGTGAGAGGAAGAGGGAGAGAGTTGGAGAGAGATGAAGAGAGAAAGTGGTAGAGAGGTAGATGAAGGGAGGGGCAAAGAGAAAGAGTGGCATAAAGAAGGGAGGGAGAGAGAGTGAGAGAGAAAATGAGGCAAAAAGAGATAGAGAAAGGGATGAGAGATAAAGTTTGAGAGAGATATAAAGATAGAGAGGAAGAAGAATGAGGGAGAAAAGAGTGTGTATGTGTGGTGGAGAGAGAGTGAGACTTGGTGTAAGACAAGAAGGAGAGAGACCAAGTGTAATAAGAGTGTTAGAGATAGACAAGAAGGACAGTCTCTCTCACCCTCTCTCTCTCATCCAACAACTCTCTTGCTCACTTTATACTCTCTCTCTATCTCATCTTTCTATTCCATCGCTTCTCTCTTTCTATCCAAATATGTATCTATCTCTCTCTCACGTTCTCTTACCATCTCTCTCTCTCTTATTCGAGAACTCTCTTTCTCTTTTTATCTTCTCTCTATTTCTCTTCCGTCAATTTTTCTTCTACTCTCTCTCGCCTTTCTTACTCTCATTCTTTCTCCCTCTCTCCCTGTCATGCCCTCCATCATGTGTCTCTTCTCTTTCTCTCTCTCTCCCTTTTTATTTCTGTCTCATTCTCTCCATCTCCCTCTCACTCTTGTTCTCTCTTCTCTCTCCCTCTCCCTCCCTCCCTCATTTCATTTTGCCCTTTCTTCCTTCTCTCACTCTCACCTTTCCTACTGCTCTCTCATATGAATTATCTCTCTCTCTCTCTCTCACTCTTGCCCTCTCTCTCACTCTCTCTTTTTTCTCTCTTCTCACACACTCCTCTCTTCTACTCTGTTGAATCAATCCCTCCCTCCTCTCCACTCCTCTCCACTCCTCTCATTTCCTTATTATTTGTGTCAAACATTCTTTCAATCTCTCAGTCTCTTGCACACACTTTCTATCTGCCCCTTCATCTCTCTCTTTCTTGTCTCTCTTTATTTCAATTGCTTTCTCACACCCTTCTCACTTAATCTCTACACCCTTTTCTCTTTCTCTCTTTACTTCTCTTTTTCTCTCTCTATATATCTCACTCCATCTTTACAGGCTTATATCCCTCTCTCCCTTCCTCTCTCGCCCTCATTCTCTCTCAATCTATCTTACTCTATTTTCCCTCTCTTCTCTCTAAATTATCTTTCTCTTCTCACACTTTCATTCTCTTCTTCTCTCTCCATACCTCTCCCTCTCTTGCTCTCCCTCTCTCTCTCTCACTCATGGAGCTCTCTCTTTCTCACACTCTCTCTCATTATTTTCTCTCTCTTTATTGCTCTCTCTCTCACTCACCTCTCTACCTCTATCTCATTCTCATTCTCCCCCTTTCTCTCTCTCATTCTCACTCTCCCCCTCTCTCTCACCTTCCGTCCCTCCTTCACCCACTCTATCCATTATTACCTCTCTCACTTATGTATTTCTTTTAGTTTCTTTCTACTCTTGACCTCTCGCACGGTGTCTTCATTCTCTTTTCTTACTCACTCCCCATTCTCTCCTCTTCTATCACTTTCTATATTTCTAAAACTCTTTCTATTTATATATCTTTCTCACCCCTCTATATGTCTCATCATGTCCCACTCACTCTCTCTTCTCTCTCTTTATTTCAAGATCTTTCTCACACTCCTTTCTCTACATGTACTTCTATCTTCTTCAACATTGCTCTCTATATATCTCTTTCTCTACATGTACCTCTTTTCATCATTATATCTCTCTATTTCCCCCTTTCTTCGTTTCATACCATGTCTCTCTCTCTCAGTAACTCTCTTGCACACTTGCCTTCCCTCTTTCACTCTTACTTTTTCTTGTTCTATCTCCCTCTCTCACTCTCTTGTGCCCTCCATCTCTCTCTCAGTCATATCGCTCTTCTCTTTCTCCCTCTCACTCTCTCCCATTCTTCTTTCTTTCACTTACTATATCACACACTCTCTACGTCTATCTCACACTATTCTCCTTCCCTCTCACACACACAAACACACACTCCCTTTCTCTTTCCATCACTCTCCTTTCCTTCCTCTCTCCCTTATCTATTCTTTCTCCTTCTCTATCTCTGTCTTTCTCTTTGTTTTTTCTCTCATTTTACTCACTCCCAATCTTTCTCCTTGGCTCTTGAATCAATCCCTGCATCTTTCTCTTCTCTCCGCTTCTCTCATCTCTCTTTCTATCTGCCTCACCCTTGCTCTATCTTTCGCTCTCTCACACCAGTTTCTATCTGCCTCCTCATCTCCATCTCTCTTACTCTTTATTTCAAGAACTTTCTCACACTCTTTTCATTCCTTCTACCTTCTCTCTCTTTATCTCTTTAATTCTCTTTTTCTTTACCTATATCTCTCACTCTCTTTTCCATCCCTCTCCCTCCCTCTCTCTTGCTTCCTCCCTTGCTATCTCTCTTTCACCTTGAAACTCTCTCTTCTCTTATTCTCATCTTTCTCTTATCATGTTCCTCTCTATCTCCCACACAGTTTGTCTTTATCTCATTTTTCCTCCCTTCCTCTCTCTCATGCTCTCCATCTGTCCCTCTCTCGCTTTTTCTAGCTCTTCTCAATTTCTCTTCATTGCCCAAACTTGTTCTCTCTCTTTGTCTTGGTCTTTCTGCTCTCTCACTCCACCTCTTTATATCTCCCTCTCTCGTCCTCTCTTACCATCTCTCTCTCACCTTACTATTCCTTTTCTCTCCTCTCCTCATTTCTGACTTTCTCCACCAAGACCTCTCTACCTCTCTCTAATCAACCTCTTTATCTCTTCATCTCTCTTTATTATCTACCTCATTCTTTCATGCTCTTTTTTGCACTATTTGTTCTCCCTCTACCTACCTCCTTCTCTCTTTCTCTAGCTCTCTTTTACTGTCTCTAAATCTTTCACTCTCTTTTTCCATTTCTCCCTCTCACCCTCAGACTCTCCCTCTCTCTTTCTCTCTCTCTTTTTTATTCCTCTCTTGTCATCACTCTCTCACCATGGCACTCTATTGCTCTCTCTATTTTTCATCTTTTTCTTTCACCATGCCACTCTATTGCTTTCTCTCTCATTCTCATCTTTCTCTTCTCTTGCTCATTCTCTTTCTTTCTCATTCCTTATTCTCTAGCTCTCTCTCCCTTGTCCGTGCCCTCTATCTCCATATCACTATTTACCACTTTGTTGCTCTATCTCTCTCCATCTTTAACGCTCCCATTTGTATTTCTCTTTCCCTCATTTTCTCTTACACTCTTAATCTCTTTCTTACTCACCGCTACTCCATCACTTTAACTCCTACATTAGCCATCCCTCTCACTTTCTATCTCTCCCTCTAACTCTCACTTCTCTCTTGTTCCTTCTTCCTCTTTCACCCATCTCTCTTTCTCTCACACTCTCTATCTTCCTCTCTTAGTTTTCTTTTAAATCCACCCCCTCCATCCCTCTTCATTCCTCTCTCACGCCCTCCCACCCACCTCTCTCCCTACCTTTATCTCTTACCTTCTCTTCTCTCGATTTCCTTCTTTTCATCCCTATCTCTGCCTTTCTTTATATCTGTCCCATTTTGCTCAATTTCTGCTCCCTTTTGCGCTCTATCTTATTAACTCCCTAGCTCTCTCTTCTATTCCCTCACTTCTCTCTTTCTATAGCTCTTTTTATGCTCCTCTTCTCTCTCTCCAACCTTTCTTTATCTCACAACTAATCTCTTGTTTTATTCCCCTCTTTTTATTATTTTTGTATTGTCTCACTCACTCTACCAGTCTTTCTCCCTCCCTTCCTCCCTCTCTCTATCTTGTTCTTTCTCTTTCTTCACTCTCTTTTCTATCTCTCTCTCTCTTTTGTCTCTCACATTCTCTTCTCTCAATCTTTCTCTCTCTCTTTCTTGCTCTCTCTTACGCTCTCCCTCTACCCCCCTCCTCCCTCTCTCTTACTCTCACTTTCTCCATATATCTATTCTTCCCTCACTCTGCTCACTCTCTCTCTTTACTTTCTCTTTCTCTCTATCATTTCTCTCTCTCTTCTATCTCTTATTAACAACTCTCCTTCAATCACTTCTCTCTCTCACTCTTTCCTCTTACTCTCTCTTATGTGTCTAAGTCTCTAAATCTCTCTCTTGGTCATTTTCCTTCTCTAACATAATTTTTTATCTCTCATACTCTCCTTTAATTTCTCTTTCACTTTATCTTCCCTATCTCACTTTCCTTCTCTCTCCCCTCCCCCCTCTCTAGCTTACACCTTCTCTCACCCTTTCAATGTACTTCATTCACTATCTCTCAATTTCTCTCCTCTCTCTCTCACTTTCTCTCCCTCAAAATACTATCTCTTTCTCCCTCCATTAGTTCTTCCCCTCTCCCTCTCCTCCCTCCAACCCTCTCAGCTCTCACTCATAATCTATATCCCACCTCAGTTTATCTTTCTTTCTCTCCTTCACTTTCTCTTCCTTTCTTTGTCTCTCCATGTTTCTCTATGTCATTCTTCATTACATCTCTTTCCCACTCTATCTCCCTCTCTTGCACTCTCTCTCCTTCTACCCGCTCTCTTTATCACTGTCTCTTTTTTGCTCTCTCCTTCTCCCTATCTTTCACCTTTTCCATCTTATTCTCTCTCTCTTTGTCCATTCTTTCGCCCTTTATTCTCTTTCCCTTTTACTTTCCCATTATTTATTGCTCACAATTTCTCTCTCAGCCTGCCTCTCTATCATTTCTCTCTCATCCTGCCTCCCTATCTCACACACACACTTCTCTCATTCTCTTTGTCGCACACCCTCTATGTCTCTCTCTCACTCTCTCTAGTTCATTTTTCTCATTCTAGCTTATTATTCTAATGCTTTTCCTCTCTCTCTGGTTCCCTCTCCATCTCTCTCTCATTCTCTCTCAAACTTTCTCTCTTCTCTCTCTTGTCTATTTATCTCTCGACCTTTTTGTCTCTCTCTTGTACTTCTCTTCTCTCTCTTCTATTTTTATCTCTTATAGTTCTTCTTTAATCTCCTCTTGCTCTCTCGCTCTCTCTCACTCCTCACTCTCTTTGTTTCTCATACTCTGTACCTCTTTCTTTCTCTCTACTAGACTCTTTAGTCTCTCTAGCTGATTGGTTTTTTGCTCTTTCTATCCCCTCTCACTTGCTCTCTATCCCCACTCACTTGCTCTCATCATTTCTCTTGGTTTCTCTTTATTCTTCTCCCATGTAATCTCTCAGTCTTTCTCTCTCTTTGTTGAACACTACCACTGTCCTCTCTTCTCTCACTCCCTTCTCTCTACTACTCTTATCTCTCCATCTCTTTTTCTCTCTATCACTTTCTATTTCTCCCTCTCTCTAGCACTCTCTCTTTCCCTCCTCTCCTTCTGACTCTCACCCTCTCTCACTCACTCTCTCTCCCTCACTCTTTGACCCTCTCTCCCTCATCTCTTGTCCAGATAACTTCCGCCCACTCGCCTTTATTTCCTCCTTTTGTCACTTTTTCTCTCCCACACACACAAACACACTATCTTACTCCCTTCCCTCTCTCTTTCCACTCTCTCTCGCACTCTTTCTCTTCTCTCGCTTGCACCCACTCTCTTGGATCTATGTCTCTCACTATAACTACTTTCACTTGCAATCACTATCTCCCTATCTTTTTTTCCCCTTTTTTATTTCTATATATATCCTCTTCCCTCCATCTCTATCTTCTTTTTTCTTTTTCTTCCCCATTTTTTTTATGTCTATCTCTCCCCTCTTCCCTCCCTCTCTCTCTTATTGTTTTCCCCATTATTGCGGTCTCTCTCTCTCTCTCTCTCTCTCTCTCTCTCTCGCATCCCTCCACTTCACTTATTCTCTTCCCCACTCTTGCGACCTCACTTTCTCCCTCTCTCCCTCTCCCTCCCTTTATTAATTTATCTCTCCCTCTCCCTCCCTCTATTTCTACCCAACTTTGTCATTCTCTCACTTGCTTTGAATCTCTCTCACAAATTCTCTCTTGCTCTCTAGCCCTCTAGTTATTTCTCTTTGTATCTATCTCATTCAATCTGGCACTCAATTCATTCCCTCGCTATCTCTCCCTCGCTCTCTCTCTCTCTCTCTCTCTCTCTCTCTTACACACACTCTCTCTACTTTGCTCTTTGCCTAATTTTGCTCTCTTCTCTCTCTCGTGCTCTTTTGCTTCTCTATTTCCCTTCTCTCTATTTTGTTCACTTTTTTTTTCTCTCACCCTTTCCATTTCTCCTCATTCTATTTCGTACTCTCTCCTCCTCCCAATCTCTCTTGCTCGCTCTTCCATCCCTCCCTCCCTACTCCCTCCTCTCTCTCCCTACAGCCTCAATCTCTCTCTTGACTACCCTTAGTCTTTCCCTTTGACTTTCCCTCCCTCTCTCTCTCCTTGGCCAGACATCCCTCTCTCTCTTACTTTCTTTCTCACTATTCATCTCCCTCTTCCACTCCGTCTGTCTCTCTCCCTCGCTCTCTCTCAGTTTCTTTCTTACTCCTCTCTGCCACCTCCTCCCACTCTCACTTACTCTTGCTCTCTCACTCTCACTTGCACTTTCTTTCTCTCCCTCCAATTCTCTCTATCATTCTGATGTAAATGATAGCATGGATGGCGATGACACGACCTCAAGAGAAGATTTAATTCAAGTTCCATGTGGGCCAATTACTAGATGTCGTGCAAAGGGGTTGAAGAAAGCTCTTAATGAATTAGTTTGCGAGGCTTGGACTCAAGCTAATTCATGGAGATCTAAGGAGAAAGAGCCACCAAGATTTCTCAACTTAATCCAAGCCCAAGGATAAAGGAGTCATATTATTATGACTGGATATTTCTTCTTTTATTTGATTTAATAATGGCTTGCATGCCAACTTGAAGTAGTTTTTTTTTTTAAATTTATTTTAGAAGATATTTTATCTTCTCTTTTCTATTGCATGTAAGCTTTGGCTTATATATAAGCCTTATTTGAAATGAGAAAGGGATTATTAGACTTTGGAAAAAATTACTTGCATGTGCTTCCTTCCTTAGGTTCTCCTTAGGATTCCAGCAGAGCTCTTAGCCATCGCCCAAGGAGTTCTTTCCAGACTTATCAAGCGGATTTCCACCCCGTTTGTGGCGTCTACCACCGTACCAAGGTTCTTTCCTCGCGTCAAGCAAAGGGTGAAGGCCTTATACCAACGTTCTTGTTTGCGTTGAGCATTGGGTCAAGGTTTATCTTCATCAATTTCACTGCCAGGTTGTATCCTACCATATTTTCGGTTTGTTCTAGCTTTAGGATGAATTTCTTGTTTTTTTGTTTCATGAATTTCATACGAATTTTCCTTTAATTCTTTTTAATTTTGTCTTAGCCCATCCGTTTTCTAACTAGAGCATCAATCTCATGGTTCCGTTGAGATCCTGTTCACGTCATTTGGTATCAGAGCCTCACGGTTCTTGAAACGTAATTTTCTTGTTGGGTTTTTTATGTCCTTGTTGGATTCTTTATTTTCGTTCTTCATGAGTAATTGATGAGATTTAGTTATTTTCTTGTTTCTTTTATCTGAATTTTATCCTTGTCCGAATTTTCATTAAGTAATCTAATTGTTAATTCATTTCGTAATTCATTATTCAATTAGCTGCTCTCATTACAATTCATATTTGTGGTCTTGTTTGTATTTGTGTTCTTGTTCATAGTGTTTTAATTATTAATATCCACATCATTACTGTTCATGTGATCGTCCAATTTATTGTCTCGTTATTGCTTGCTTAAATTCACATTGTAATGCTTCTATTTATTATCCAAATCAATTGTTCTTATTATTGTCCAAACCAGTGTTCTTGTTATTATTCAAATCATCTTGTTCTTGATATTGTTTATGATAAATGTTGTTCTTAATGTGATCTTTTTTTTCATTTCTTGTTATTTTCGTTTCTTTTGTTGATATTAGTGTTTCCAAAAGTTTAGTTGTGCTTTTGTTTTGATTCAAGATATCAAAATTCGTATTTTATTACCATCATCCTAATGGTTGGCTTAGCATTTCGATTTTCTTATTTGTGGTAATCCAGAATTTGATTTTAATTGTTCATTTCAAATTCTTGCTTACTTTCCTTCATTACAAATCTTCAATCATGTCCCAACTAAATTTTCAAGATGACGAAAGGCAACCAGCAATTCCTAATATCCAATTTCAAGCATTGGTGGGGGAGATAAGAAGAATGATGAGGGCTGAGTTTGATCATATTCATGAAAGATTGGAACGCGTAAAGGGTGAAATTCAAGAAGGACAGCGACGAAATATTTCTAATAGGCAAAGGGAGAGAGTTCCAACGAGAGGCGTGAGAGAGGAGGATGAAGAATATTATGTGGGTGGATGTGATGAAAAAATTGATCGAGATTCATTTGTTGAGAGAAGGCGTTATGGTGGGCAAGCTAGAGATAGTAGGAATAGAGAAGATAACAATTTAGGGAGTATTAAGATGCGTATTCCTTCTTTTCAAGGCAAAAACAATCCCGAAGCCTATCTTGAATGGGAGAAGAAGGTGGAATTAGTGTTTGATCGCCACAACTATTCCGAAATAAGATGAAATTGGCCGCCATTGAATTTACCGATTATGCTATTGTTTGGTGGGATCAATTAATGTTGAGTAGGAGGAGAAATGGAGAATGTCCCATAGAAACATGGGAAGAAATGAAAGTTGTCATGAGGAAGCGATTTCGCCAAGCCATTACTATCGAGAGTTGTATCGAAGTTACAAAGGCTTAGGCAAGGTAATCGAAGTGTGGAAGATTACTATCGGGAGATGGAGATTGCTATGATTAGGGCTCATGTAGAAGAAGATAGAGAAGCCACTATGGCTAGATTCTTAAATGGTTTAAACCCAGAAATCTAAGATAGGGTCGAAATGCAACATTATGTGGAGTTGGAGGACATGTTACATGTGGCCATCATGGTGGAGCAACAACTCAAGAGGAGGGGAGGCCCACGTGTGTCAACTAGTGTGGGTACTTCATGGAAGCCAACTTTTCAGAAAAAAAGAGGACAATCCAATTGCGAAGTCCAAACCACAGTCAAGACAAGAGACAACTAACCAAGGATGTCAAGGAAAAATTGCCTCTTCCACTTCTAGAAATCGAGACATTAAATATTTTAAATGTCAAGGAAGGGGTCATATAGCCAGCGAATGTCCTAATAAAAGAAGCATGGTGATAAGGGACAATGGAGAAATTGAAACTGATGAAGAATTAGAAATTGACTTTATACCACAAGTAGAGGAAATTGAAGGTGAAGAATATGCGATCACAGGAGAATTGTTAGTCACAAGAAGGGCTTTAAGCGTGCAGGCCAAGGTTGATGAGGGAATCCAAAGAGAAAACATTTTTCACACTAGGTGTCATGTACAAAACAAGGTATATAGTATGATCATTGATGGAGGAAGTTGTACTAATCCTGCTAGCACTATTTTGGTTGAAAAACTAGGGCTGCCAACCATCAAGCATTCCCGACCTTACAAGCTGCAATGGTTTAATGATAGTGGTGAGGTAAAGGTGAACAAGCAGGTTTTGGTCTCATTTCGCATTGGAAAGTATGAAGATGAAGTCTTGTGCGATGTAGTACCAATGCAAGTAGGCCATTTGTTACTAGGCCGACCATGGCAATTTGACCGACAAGTTAAACATGATGGTTTCACTAATAAATACTCATTTGAAGTCAATAATAGAATTATCACTCTAGTGCCAATGACACCAAAGGAGGTCTACGAGGATCAAATGAGATTGCAAAATGATTATTGTCAAATGAAAAGGAGTGGTCAACATAAAGAGGCCGACTCAATTGAGAAAAAGGAAGAAATGGAACAAGCAGCCATTAAGAGAAAAGAAGATAGAAAACAAATGAATTTATATGCAAAGGCAAGTGAAATCAAGAAAGCATTATTTTTAAACCAAACAATGATTGTACTTCTGTACAAAGAGGCGTTCTTAAACACTAACGAACAGGACAATACTTTGCCTAGTTCTATTGCTTCTCTTTTGCAAGATTTTCATGATGTCTTTCCTGAGGAGATTCCACATGGTTTACCACCCATTCGAGGGATTGAGCATCAAATTGATTTTATACCGGGAGCCACCCTTCCAAACCGTCCAGACCTATAGAAGCAATCCCGAGGAAACAAAAGAGTTACAAAGGCTGGTTGGTGAACTAATAGAGAAGGGGTATGTGAGAGAGAGCATGAGTCCATGTGTCGTTCCTCGTAATTCTAGTTCTCGAGAAGGATGGGTCTTGGAGAATGTGTGTGGATTGTCGAGCCATAAACAATATTACGATAAAGTATAGACACCCTATTCCTCACTTAGATGATATGCTAGATGAGTTACATGGATCTTGTGTGTTTTCTAAGGTTGATTTAAAAAGTGGATATCATCATATTAGGATGAAAGAAGGCGATGAGTGGAAAACTGCTTTTAAGACAAAATATGGTTTGTATGAATGGTTAGTTATGCCTTTTGGTTTGACTAATGCACCTAGTACTTTCATGAGACTAATGAACCATGTTTTACGTGCTTTTATTGGAAAATTTGCTGTGGTCTATTTTGATGATATTTTGATCTATAGTAAAAACTTAAAGGATCACGTTGAACATTTAAAACTTGTTTTAGATGTTTTGAGAAAAGAAAAGTTATTTGGTAACTTGGAAAAGTGTACCTTTTGCACCAATAAACTTTATTTTTTGGGATTTGTTGTGAGTGCGCAGGGTATACAGGTTGATAAAGAAAATGTGAGTGCTATTCATGAGTGGCCTAGTCCCACTAGTGTAAGCAATGTTCGTAGTTTTCATGGACTTGCTAGTTTCTACCGACGGTTTGTAAAAGACTTTAGTAGCATAATTGCACCACTCACTGAATTGATTAAGAAGAATGTTGGGTTCAAGTGGGGAGAAGCTCAAGAAAAGGCATTTCAATTGATCAAGGAAAAGCTTACCCACGCCCCTGTTTTGTCTTTACTCGATTTTTCTAAAACATTTGAAATTGAATGTGATGCTTCGGGTATTGGCATAGGTGCTTGTTCTTATGCAGGAGCGAAGACCAATTGCTTATTTCAGTGAAAAGTTGAGTGGGGCCACCTTAAACTACCCAACTTATGACAAGGAGATGTATGCATTGGTTAGAGCCTTGAAAACTTGGCAGCACTACCTTTGGCCTAAAGAGTTTGTGATTCACACTGATCATGAATCCTTAAAACACTTGAAAGGTCAACACAAGCTCAACAAAAGGCATGCTCATTGGGTGGAGTTCATTGAGACATTTCCATATGTCATTCGGTACAAGCAAGGTAAGGAAAATGTGGTTGCTGACGCTCTTTCTCGAAGGTATGCACTACTATCTACTCTTGATGCAAAACTACTTGGTTTTGAACATATTAAAGATTTATACCATGATGATGTTGATTTCTGTAATGAATATCAAGCTTGTGATAAAACTGCTTGATGTAAATTCTTTAAACATGATGGGTTTCTATTTCGAGAAAATAAGTTATGTGTGCCTAAAAGTTCTTTGCGAGAATTGCTTATACAGGAATCTCATGGAGGGGGATTAATGGGACATTTTGGAGTTGCAAAGACTTTAGCTATTTTGCAGGAGCACTTCTACTGGCCACACATGAGGCGAGATGTCCAGAGGATGTGTGGTAGGTGTTTCACATGTCGACAAGCTAAATCTCAAGTGCAACCCCACGGTTTGTATACTCCTCTACCAATTCCTAATGCACCTTGGATTGATATTTCTATGGACTTTGTGCTTGGTTTGCCTAGAACTAAACATGGTAGAGATTCCATTTTTGTGGTGGTGGATAGATTTTCCAAAATGGCACATTTTATTCCATGTCACAAAACTGATGATGCTTCAAATATTGCAGATTTGTTCTTTAGGGAGATTATAAGATTGCATGGTATGCCTAGAACAATTGTTTCTGATAGAGATACTAAGTTCGGAGTTACTTTTGGAAGACCTTGTGGTGTAAGTTAGGAACCAAATTGTTGTTTTCTACTACTTGTCACCCACAAACCGATGGTCAAACTGAAGTAGTAAATAGGACTTTATCTACTTTGTTAAGGGCAATCATAAAGAAGAATATCAAAACATGGGAAGATTGTTTACCACATGTTGAGTTTGCTTATAATAGGGTCGTTCATTCTGCTACTAAATTTTCTCCTTTTGAAATTGTTTATGGTTTTAATCCTTTAACGCCATTTGATTTAATTCCATTACCTGTTTCTGAGCATGTTAACTTGGATGGTAAGAAAAAGACTGAGTTTGTAAAGCATATACATGAAAAGGCACGACACAATATTGAACAAAGGACAAAGCAATATGAAAAATATGCCAACAAAGGGCGTCACAAAATGATCTTCGAACCTGGAGATTGGGTCTGGCTACACATGAGAAAGGAAAGATTTCCAGAACAAAGGCATTCCAAACTGCTTCCAAGGGGAGACGGTCCTTTCCAAGTACTTGAACGTATCAATGACAATGCCTACAAGCTGGATCTACCAGGTAAGTATAATGTGAGTGCCACTTTTAATGTTACTGATTTAAGTCCTTTTGATGCAGCTATTGATTTGAGGACAAATCCTTTTCAAGAGGAGGGAATGATGTAAATGATAGCATGGATGGCGATGACACGACCTCAAGAGAAGATTTAATTCAAGTTCCATGTGGGCCAATTACTAGATGTCGTGCAAAGGGGTTGAAGAAAGCTCTTAATGGATTAGTTCGCGAGGCTTTGACTCAAGCTAATTCATGGAGATCTAAGGAGAAAGAGCCACCAAGATTTCTCAACTTAATCCAAGCCCAAGGATAAATGAGTCATATTATTATGACTGGATATTTCTTCTTTTATTTGATTTAATAATGGCTTGCATGCCAACTTGAAGTAGTTTTTTTTAAAAAATTTGTTTTAGAAGATATTTTATCTTCTCTTTTCTATTGCATGTAAGCTTTGGCCTATATATAGGCCTTATTTGAAATGAGAAAGGGATTATTAGACTTTGGAAAAAATTACTTGCATGTGCTTCCTTCCTTAGGTTCTCCTTAGGATTCCAGCAGAGCTCTTGGCCATCGCCCAAGGAGTTCTTTCCAGACTTATAAACCGGATTTCCACCCCGTTTGTGGCATCTACCACCGTACCAAGGTTCTTTCCTCGCGTCAAGCAAAGGGTGAAGGTCTTATATCAACGTTCTTGTTTGCGTTGAGCATTGGGTCAAGGTTTATCTTCATCAATTTCACCGCCAGGTTGTATCCTACCATATTTTCGGTTTGTTCTAGCTTTAGGACGAATTTCTTGTTTTTTGTTTCATGAATTTCATACGAATTTTCCTTTAATTCTTTTTAATTTTGTCTTAGCCCATCCGTTTTCTAACTAGAGCATCAATCTCATGGTTCCGTTGAGATCCTGTTTACGTCACATTCTCACTCACTCTCTTTCATGGATGACTCCCTTTTTACCTTTTTTTCTCTCATTTCTCTCTCATACTCTCTTCCACTCTCTTTATCCCCATCCATTTCTCCCATTATGGTTCTTCCCTTCTCTATCTTTAGCACTAATTCTCTCTCTCTCTCTTCTTTCTTTCCTCCCTCATGTGTTCTCTCTTGCTCTCTCTCTTCTCTTCCTTTTTCTTCTCTCTTTTGACTCCATTCTCCCTCACTTCTCTCTCTATCTGTCACTCTCTCTGTCCCTTTATTTTTACTCTCTCTCCTACCCTCCCACTGTCAATATTTTTCTCTCTCTCTTCTGTCCACATTTTTCTTTTTCTCCTCTAACACCTCTCTCTCCCTTTTGCTCTTCCTCATCTCTCACAAGCAAACTCTCTTCTTTTAACATTGCTACCTCACCCCCTTTACCTCTCTCCCTCCTTGCCTTTATCTTACTCTCTCTCTCCAACATTTTCTCCCTCATTCTCTCTCTCTTTCTTTAACTCTCTCACTCTCTTCTTCATCTTTCTCTTATCTCTTTTATTATTTCCCCCTCTCTCCCAGCTTCCTCTTCCTCTCTTCACAGTATTTTATTTCTGTTTTTCATCCCTCTACCTTCCTCCTCTTTTGTTTTGTCCCCCTTCCTCTTTCTCATGCTCTCTATTCTATCTCTCTCAGCTCTCCTCTCATATATCTCTCTCTCTCACTTATCTCTATCTAGCTATCACAGTCACACTCTACCTTTCTATCTCCTATCACTATCTCTCTTTCTCTGTCTCTTTCTCACAACATGTCTCTCCCTCTCTTATGCTCTCTCCATTCCTTCATCTCTCTCCCTCCGCCCTCACTCTCTTTCCCTCATTCTCTCTCTATGCCTATCTCTATCTTTCACTTGCACTATTTTATATCTCTCTTTCCATCTCTCTCACTTCTTTAAGCCTCTTTATCTTTCACCATATCTGAATTTCTCTCATAATAGCTCTATTGATCCCTTTCCCCTATTTTATTTTTCTGTCTATCTATTGCTCACTAAACCATTGTCTTTCCCTCTCCCTCTCGCTCGCTCTCAAGCACACACTCTCTATCTGGTTTTTTCACTTTTGCTCTCTTTTTCACTCCCACAATCTCATTCTATTCTTTTCTCCTCCTTCTCTTGTGCTCTCTCTATCTCTCTCACTCTCTCCCTCCCTGTGTCGTTCTTTCTCTCTTACTATCTCTCCCTCTCTCTTCCTGTCACTCTCTCTCCCATCCTCCCTTTGTAGCAACATCTCTCGCACTCTTGCTCTTTATATATCACTCACTCTTAATATCTCTCTCACTTTTCTCTTTTTCTCTTTTCTATCATTCTCTGCCCCCACTATCTTGCTCTAAAAACTTCTTGTTATCTCTCTATTGCTATCTTTTTTCCTTTTTTTCTTTCTCACTTTCCTGCCTTTCTATCGTTATCACTCCCTCCCTCTCTCTATTTATCACTCTATCACTCACTCTCCCTCCCTCTCTATCTCTCTTTTCTCTTCCACTACTCAATCTCTCTCCTCTCTCTCTCACACAGTCTCTCTCTCTTTCCATCACGTTGAATCTCTCTCACAATCACTCTCTAGTATTCTTTCATTTGTTATCTCTCTCTTGATATCTTAATCTTACCACTCCACCTCACTCTCCCTCTCGCTCTTCAATTCCCTTTACTTCTACACTCTCCCTCTCCATCCCACTCTCCCTCTCTACTTTCTTACATTTTCTATCTCTGTCTCACCCTTACCCACTAATCCCCTCTTCTCCGATCTCTTACTCTTTCTCTCACTCTCTCTTCTCATACTCCTTAAATCTCCAACACCTTATATCTCTGGCTTTTTCTCCCTTACTCTCATTTTCACTCTCTCTCCTCAACCTTCTCTGGCTCACTCTCTTCTCACCCTTCTCTCTCTTTCTGTACATTATCTCTCTTTGCCATTTTTCTCCTCCCTCTCTCTCACTCTCTAGTGCTCGTACTCTTTATTCCATCTCTAACATGCCCTTCTTTCTATTCCTCTCTCTCTGTGTCTCCCCACTCTCCCCTTCTGTCTCTTTTGCTTCCTCCCCCAAACCCTTGATCTCTATTTATGGCTAACTTTTACTCACACTCCCCCTTCTCTCCCTTCTCAATCTCTATCTACTCCCTATCTTCTACCCTTCACTCTGTCTCCCACTCTCTTACAATCACTCTCCTACACTTCTTTCACTTCTTATCTCTCTAGCTCACTCTCCTTGCTCTCTCCCTCTAGCTCCCTCCCTCTCTCATTCACTATGTATATAACTCACTTTCCCTTCCTCTCACTTTATCTCACTCTCTCTCTCCCTTTTCTTTGTATATCTCTCCTTTCTCTCTCGCTTTCCTCCCTCTCGCATACTCTCTACCACCAAATCTCTCTCATAATAACTCTATTGATCTGTTATCTCACTCATTCTTTGTCGCATTATCTCTATGTCGCTCTTTCTACCACTCTATCTCCCTCACCCACTCTTTTATGTTGTACTCTCTTTCATTTTATTACTCTGTCAGTCTCAATTTGTTTCGCTCCCTCTTTTTTCTCTCACTCTTCTCTCCGTCTCTCTCTCATCTTCACCCTCTTCCACTCTCACCCTCTCCCTATACCCCTCTATCCCCCCTCTCTTGCTCCTTATTTCTCTTCATCTCTCTCAGTTTCTCATTCGTTCTCTTAATCTCTCGTGCTCATCTCAGTCTCTCTCAATTTCTCTCCTTCACTCTCTCTCTCTCTCTCACTCTCACTCCCTTGATCTCACTCTCTTTCTCCCTCCTTTAGTTCTCCCCACCCTCACTCCATCCCTCTTAGCTCCATCTCTCCCCTTTCTCTCTCTTTCTCTCTACTTCTCTTTAGCACTTCTTACATCTCTCACTCACTCTTTCCATCCCTCACTCCTCCTTCCTCCCTTGCTATCTCTCTCTCTTCTCTCTTTCTCATCTTTCTCTTATCTTGCTCCTTCTCTCTGTCTCTCACACAATTTTCTTTATCTCGTTCTTTCTCCTTCCCCTCTCTCATGCCCTCCATATGTCCCTCTCTCACTCTCTCTAGCTCTTCTCAATTTCTCTCCATTTCTAAACTTGTTCTCTCTCTTATTCTTATTATATCTGCTCTCTCACTCCACCTTTTTCAATCTCCCTCTCTTCCTCTCTTACCAAATCTCTCTACTGCTCTTGTTTTCTCTCTCCTCATTTCTCCCTTTCTATCTACCTAAAGCTCTCTATCTCTCTCTCTATAAAACTCTACATCTCTCTCTATTATCTCAGTCATCTCTTCATGCTCTTCCTCTTTTGTGTATTCTCTTTTTCTAAATAATTTTTCTCTCTTTTACCTTTTTCACGTCTTACACTTTTTGCATCCATTTCCTCTCTCTCTCCCTCTGCCGATCTATCCCTCCCTCTCTCTACTTTTTCCATCTCTCTCTCTCTCTCTCTCTCTCCTCCTCTCTTTCCACCACTCTCTCAACTAAAAACTCTCCTCTCTTTCTCATTTTTCTCTTCACTCACTTTTATCTATCAAACTTTTTTCTCTCTTTTTCTCCCTCCCTCCCTCTCTTCTGCCCTCCATATCTCCCAAATGCATTGAGCTCTTCTCTTTTTTTCTCTCTGTTCTCTCTCATTCTTCTCTCTTGCTCAGTCTCTCGCTCTCTCCCTCTCTCTACCTCCATTTTACTCTCACTCTCCCTCCCTCCCTCCCTCTCTTTTCCACCCTCTCTCTTGTCCTCCCTCCTTTCCTCACTTTCTCCCTTCCTAACTCTCTATTGCTCTCACTCTTTACTCTATCTTTCTCTCTCTTCTCACTCACTCAGTCTTCTCCTTTCTTAAATACATCCTCTCTGCCACTCTCATCTCCTTTCATCTCTCTAATGATCACCCTCTTTCTATATATATATCTCTCTCTTTATCTGCCTCATCCTCTCTTTCTTTCATGCTCTTCCTCACACTCTTCGCTCTCCCCAACCTCCTATTTTCTCTATTTTTCTTTTGCTCTCTCTACATCTATCATTAACTCGTTCCATCCCAATCTCTATCTTTCTCACATACTCTCTTTCTCCCTCTCTTCCTCTTCTGCCAACACTATCTCACGCTACAACTCTCTTGCTCTTTCCATACTCTCTTTCTCATCTCTCTGTCATTCTTTCTTCCACTCTTTCTCACTACCCCTGCCTACTCTTGTGCTCACCAACCCATTCTCTCTTTCTCTTTCTCTCTCTCTCTCTCTCTCTCTCTCGTGGAGATGTTCTCCTTTTGTATCTCTCTGTGCTCTATTACACATTTTTCTTTCTCACTCTCTTCCTTTCTCTATCTCCATCTCACTCTCATTCTCCCTCCCTTCCTCTCTGTAACTCTCACTATCTTGCCCTCTCTCTTGCCTTCCCTCTCTCCTCTTCTCTTCTCTCTTTATCATCTCACCTCTCTCTCTCTCCATTAATCTCTCTCTTAGTCTCTATCCGCCTTATCATCACTCTCCCTCCCCTCTTCTCTCTCTCTTCCCTTCAACCTATTTCTCACACGCATCCTTCTCCTTCTAACTCATCTCTCTCACTCACATTCTATTTATCTCTTTCTCTACTTATCTATTTCTCTCTCCATGTCTCTTTCTCTTTCCATATGAATCTCTATCTCACTCTCTCCCTCTCTCGCTCTCGCCTCCTCTTCCTCACTCCTCCGATTTTAATCTTTCTCTTCTCTCACTCCTCACTTTTTTTTCATCTGATTCTTTCTCCCCCCTCTCTTGTGCCCTCTATCTCTCTATCACACTCACTTCTCGATTTATTTTCCCTATTTTTTGCTCTTATCTATTCCTCTCTTAGGCAATCACTCTCTTGCTCTCTCTCCACCTATTATTTCTTTTGTTTCTCTTCTCTACCACTCTTTCTCCCTCTCTCTCACTTTTTGTACTATCTCTCGCTCTCTATCTTTCTATCTCTCCATTTATTTCTTCCTCTCTTTTCTATTTATTAATAAAAATTCTCTTCATTTTTCTCAATCATTCTCTCCGCCTCTCTCATGGTGCTCTTTTCTCTTTCTCATACTCTTTTCTCCATTGCTCTCTTTAACTAATTCCTCTCTACCTCCATCTCATTCTTATTCTCCCTCTCACTCTCCTTATCCTCTTTTTTGCCCCTTCCTCCTTCCGTCATTCTCTCCTTCCCTACCTCTTTCTATTATGAGTTATCTCTCTCTCTTTCTCTCGCGCATGCATCTCTCGCTCTCTCCTCTTTCTCTTCTCTCATTTCTCACTCATACTCCTCTCTCCTCTTCTTAAAATATGCCTATCGCCCTCCCTCTCCTCTACTCACCCTTTCTATCTGCCTCACCTTCTCCATATCTATCTATATCTTACATGTACCTCTTCTATCTACTTCTATTTTGCTCTCTCCATATCTCTCACTCTATCTTTTATCAATATGTCTCTCTATATCCCCCTCTCTTCCTCTCTTACCATCTATCAACCCTACAACTCTCTTACCCTCTCTGTCATCTCTCTTTCTTCTATCTCTCTGTCACCCTGTCTTTCTCTTCTTCTCTCTCCCTCCATCACTCTCTCGTGCTCTCCATCGCTCTCTATGTCATAGAGCCTTTCCATTTCTCTCTCTCTCTCTCACTCTCACTCTCTACCATTCTTCCCTCTTTCACTTACTCTCTCTCACTTTTTCCTACTCTCTATGTCAATCTCACACTTATTCAGCCTCCCTTTAATACACACACCCTTTCTCACCCTGCCTTCCTCCTTCCCTATCTGTCTCTTTTATGTATTCTCTCTCTTTCTACCCTCGCATATCATTTCTCTTTCTATCTACCTCACCTTCACTCTTTCTATTGCTGGCTCTAACAGCCTCCCCATCTCTTTCTTTCTTACTTCCTCTCTTTCTTTCAAGCTCTTTCTCGCACTCATCTCACTCCCTCCACTCTACTTCATAGAAGTATTTACTATATCTCTCACTCACTCTTTCCAACCCTCTCTCTCCCACTCCCTTGCTTCCTATTTTTCTCTCTCTCACCTTACAACTCTCTCTTCATCTCTCTCTTCTTTTTATTTATTTCAATCTCTATCTCACACCCCTCTCTCACTATCTCCATCCCTTCTCTGACTTTCTCTCTCTACTTCTCTTTTGCTCTCTCTATATCTCTTACTCCATCTTTCCATTCTTATCTCGCTTTCTCCCTCCCTCTCTCCCCTCACTCTCTCTCAATCTGTCTTACTCTGTTGCCTTCTTTATTTGCCCTCCCTCTCTTCTCTATAACTTATCTTTCTCTTCTCTTGCTTCTCTCTCACTCTCTCTCTTTTTCTCTTTTTCTCTCATCATATCTCCTTTTCTCTTGCCCTCAATCTCTCTCTCTCTCTCTCGCTCACTTATGGAGCTCTTCCCTTACTCTCTCTTACTCCTTTCTCTCTCTTTCTTGCTCTTTCACTTACTTCTCTCTACCTCTATTTCACTCTTATTCTACATGTTACTCACACTCATTCTCACTCTCCCCCTCTCTCTTACCCTCCTTCCCTCCTCACTCACTCTATCCTTACCTACCTCTATCACCTATGTATTTCTCTCACTTTCCGCTACTCTTGACCATTCTCGTACTCTCTCTTCATTCTCTCTTCTGACTCACTCCCTCTTGAATCCATCCCTCCATTCCTCAATCTCTCTCCTCTTCTCTCTCTTTCCATCTTTCTCAACCTCTTTCTATTTATATATCTCTCTCACCCATTCTATATGTGTCTTCATCTCTCTATTTCTTTCATGATCTTTCTCACAAGCCTCTCTCTACATGTACCTCTTCTATCTACTTCTTTTTTGCCCCTCAATATCTCTCAGTCTATCTTTTCATCGACATATATATGTCTCTCTCGCCCCTCTATTCCTCTCATACCATCTCTTTCTCTCCCCCTACAACTCTCTTGCCCTCTGTATCTTCTCTCTTTCTTTTCTCCTCTTTCATTCATTCTTTCTCTTGTTCTCTCTTCCTCCCTCACACTCTCGTGCCCTCCTTTTCTCTCTCAGTCATAGAACTTCTCTTTCTCTCTCTCACTCTCTCCAATTATTCCCTCTTTAACATTCTCTCACTCACATTTTCCCACTCTCTAAGTCTATCTCACACTTATTCTGCCTCGCTCTCACACGCAAACACACTCTCTTGTTCTCCCTTCCTACCTCTCTCTCTTATCTATTCTCTCTCTTTCTCTCAATCTATTATTTCTTTCTTTCTCTTTCATCTCTCTGTCATTTCACTCACTCCTTGCCTTTCTTCTCCACTCTTGAATTGCCCCTACCTCTTTCTCTCATTCTCTCACTCACTCTTTCCATCTCTCTCTCTCCCTCTCTCTTGCTTCCACCCTTACTCTCTCTCACCATACAACTCTCTCTCTTCAACTCTCTCTTCTCTCTCTTCCTTTCAATCGCTTTCTTACACCATTCTCTCTTTATGTCTACGCCCTTCTCTCTGTTTCTCTTTCTAATTCTCTTCAGCTCTCTCTATATCTCTCACTCCATTGTTCCATGCTTATGTCCCTCTCTCCCTCCCTTTCTCCCCCTCACTCTCTAGCACTCTGTCTTACTCTGTTGTCATCTCTATTTGCCCTCACTCCCTTCTCTGTAACATATATTTCTCTTCTCTCGCTTCTCTCTCTAACATCTTTCTCTTCTTCTCTCTCCATACCTCTCGCTCTCTTGCCCTCCATCTCTCTATCTTTCTCTCATGGAGCTCTTCTCTTTCTCACTCTCTTTCTTTCTCTCTCACTCACTTCTCTCTACCTCTATCTCACTATCATTCTCCCCCATTCCCTCTCTCATGCTCAATTTCCCCTATCTTCTCCACTCTATCCATTCCTACCTCTCTCACTTTTGTATTTCCCTCTCTCTTCATTCTTTCTTCTCACTCACTTTCCCACTCTTTCCTCTCTTGAATCCATTTCTTTAACTCCCTCACTCTCTTCTTCATCTTTCTCATCTCTCTTTTATCTTTCCATTTTCTCTCAGCTTCCTTTTTTTATCTTGCTCAACCTCTCCTATCTATCTCTCTCTCACACTCTTTAGTTGTCTCTTCATCTTTCTCTCTCTCTTTATTTCAAACTCTTTCTCATAATCTTATCTCGCCTTCTGCCACTCGTTCTCTCTACTTCTATTTTGCCCCTTTGCATATCTCCATCTCTTTTTCCATCCCAACAGTTGTTCTCTCAACTTCTTTTTTGCCCTCTATATATCTCTCAATCTCTATTTCCATCCCAGTATAGATCTCTCTCTCGTTCTCTCTCTCACCTCTTACTCTCTTAGCATCTCTCACTCATCCAACAACTCTCTTGCTCTCTTTACCTTCTCTCTCTTCCCTTGGTTCTTCTTCTTCTCTCTCTCTCTTTGTCTCATTCTCTCTCCCTCTCCCTCTTGTTCCCTCATCTCTCCCACTATCATGGATCTATTCTCTTTCCCTCTATCACTCTTTTATTTCTCTCTCACTCGCTCCACCTCCCTTTCACTCTCGTTTTCCCTTTCCCTCCCTCCCTTGTTTCATTTTCCCTTTCTTCCTTTTCTATCTCTCACCATTTCTACCACTCTCTCTTATGAATTATCTCTCTTTTTCTCACTCTTGCCCTCTCTCCCACTCTCTTTATTTTCTCTCTTCTAACTAACTCCTCATCTCTCTCCTCCTCTCTTGAATCAATTCCTCCCTCTCTCTCCTCTCCTCGCCTCTCCTTTCTCTTATTATTTGCCTCACACATTCTTTCTCGATCTCTCACACACAATTTCTATTTTCCTTTTCATGTCTCTCTCTTATCTCTCTTTATTTCAATCACTTTCTCACACCCTTCTCTCTTTATCTCTACGCCCTTCTCTCTCTACTTTTCTTTGTTGTATCTATATCTCTCACTCTATCGTTCCATACTTATCTCCCTCCCTCCCTCCCTCTCTCTTCCTCACTCTTGCTCTATCTTACTCTAATGCCTTCTCTATTTGTCCTCTCTCTCTCTTCTCTCTAACTTATCTTTTTCTTCTTCGTTTCTCTCTCACTATCACTCTTTCTTTCTCTTCTTCTCTCTCCATACCTCCTCTCTTGTCCTCCATCTCTCTCTTCCTCATGGAGAGCTTATCTTTCTCACTCTACCTCACTCTTTTCTCTCTCTTTCTTGCTTCCTCACACTTCTCTCTATCTCTATCTCACTCTCATTCTCCCCCTTTCTCTTTCTCATTCTCACTCTACCTAACTCTCTCACCCTCATTCCCTCCATCACTCACTCTATCCATTCCTACCTCTCTCGCTTATGTATTTCTCTCACTTTCTTCTACTTTTGCCCTCTCTCACGCTCTCTCTTCAATCTCTCTTCTCTCTCACTCCCCTCTCTCCTTTTATCTTGAATCCATTCCTCCCTGTCTCACTCACCCTCTCTCACCCTCACTCTGTCTTTTATATATCATTCTATTTCTCTATTCCCCTTCTCATTCCATCCAATCCTCTATCTCCCAATCCCTCTCACGTTCTCTCTTGCAAAATTTTTCCTCTCTACTTATCCCTCCTTTTCTGTCTCTATCTCCTTTTATCTCCACCTCTTCCCCTTCTTTCGCTCTCACTCTCTCCCTCTCTACATCCACTCCTGGTCTCTCTCCCTCTCCCTCTCTTCCTCTCTCCCTTCCTCTCTTCCCCCCTCTTTCCCTCTCTCTTCTATATATATATATATATATATATATATATATATATATATATATATATATATGATGGGCTGTTGTTGGTGTTTACGGAGCTCGCTAGGGTTTTGAGATGGTGCTTGGCGGCGGCGCCGTCCTTGGTGGCTCGGTGGTCTCTCGGGTAAGTGGTGTCTACAGTGTGCAAGGCTTTGGCAAGGTTGAGAAGGTTTCTGCCTTTTCTCTGAGAGCTGCTACCTTTCCGGGTGGTGTCCATTCAAATTTTCACTGTTTCATTGCTTGGGATTAGTTGTGTTGCCCGGCTGAAGTGGGTGTTTTTCTGGGACTTGCTGTGTTACAGAAGGGGTTCCAGGCTCTTACAGTACTTGCTGCTCACTCTGATTTTAGTTTTTAGCTCTCGTGGCCGGGGGTCTGTAGGTGCATTATCCGCATTTATGGCTTGCCCAATTGATCTCCATACCAATTTAGATTGGGCCAAGGCCACCTATCGTTGGGGTGGTGGGAAAAGGCCCTACTTTCGAGGATTCATCCGAACTAGTGTTCCCCCAAAGCGCATGATGCTTTGCGGCGAGAAAGGGTCATTGCCCTTTCATCGAGCCTATTGAAGAAAAGGAGGGATGCCCAGTTGCATACTTCTCGATGATGAACTAGAAATGCTAAATGAGGAAGTGAGGCTAACTCTAATTGGGAAATTTACTTTGGGACACCCAAAGATGGAAATGGTAAGAAGCTTTTTTGAATCACTCAATCTAACGGGAGAATGGAGGCTTGGATTAATAGATGGGAGACATCTACTTATTAATCTCACCTCGGATGAAGATTATGCTAAGATATTTGCTAAGCAGCAGGTCACCATTGCTGGTATGGATATGAAAATCTTAAAATGGACCCCTGATTTTGATCCCAACAAAGAACCCCCTATCATCCCCATTTGGTTCAAGCTACCCAATTTGCCATATAGGTATTTTAATCAGACTGCCCTTTTCCATATTGGAAGGGCAATTGGCACCCCACTCAAACTGGATGCAGCTACACTCCACAAGGCAAAACCTGAATTTGCCAGGATTCAAATAGAAGTTGATATATCCCTCCATGAGGTTAAGAGAATATGGGTGGGATCTAAAGCTGATGGGTATTGACAGGAGGTAATCATGCAACAAAAGCCATATTATTGCTCCCACTGTAAAATGTTTGGCCACACAGCTGAAAGGTGTTTCAGGCTCCATCCTCCTCCTAGAAAATCCTCCTTTCTGACCAAAAGTAGGCCAGAAGTGCCCACCATCCCCCCAGCTCAGCCTTCTGAGGTGAATCATGAACTAGCCCCCTTTCCAGCCTTGACCCCCCCCCCACAAACCCATCCCCCACCCTCCTAAAATCTCCCACCTCTCACACCCAGTCCCCCCCTCCCCTACCCCCCACTGCTGGTGCTGTTGCTGATGCAGTGGATTCCATGGAAGAAGAATGGGTAATTTACTCAAAAAATAAGAAGAAGAAAAATAAGTCCGAACAGGGAGAAATTGACTATCCCCTCAGCCCCCAGTGCGGAGAGGACTCCCCTCCACTCGGAAGAAGTAGAACAAGGTCGAGATCTCACAAATCCAGCTCCCCCACCTTTAACCCCCAATGATCAACCTACTATGCTTTGGAACATTAGAGGTGTGGCTAGTCCACACTCTCTTAAAAGACTCACTTACCTCAATAAAAAACACACCCCTTGGTGTATAGCTTTACTAGAACCAATGACTCGGCTTCACTCAAACAAAATCCTCGAAAAACTACACTGGCTTTTCTCTTCACACAAACATCAATAACAAAATTTGGGTTACGTGTGTAGGAGAGAGCTGGGTTGGACCATTCTCATTGATAACCCTCGGTTTGTTCACCTCTCTTTAAATTTTGCTGGTAAAAATGTCCTAGCTACCTTTATCTATGCTTGGATGCGGCAAGCATGACGAGAAATAGTACGTAGGATCGATTGCACCAAATCAATCACTCCATTACCCTCCCCTGGATTGTTGGGGGGATTTCAATTGTATTATTAGTCTTCGCTGAGAAGTTGGGAGGCGGAACTCCAATCCTAAGCAAAATGAACCAATTCGGGGACAATATCCACAATGCCGAGACTTTTTGATTTGGGCTTCAAAGGCCCTCCTTACACACGGAGAAGGAGCCACACTTGGGAGAGGCTGGATAGATTCTTATCCAATGAACTTTGGCACTCTCAATTTCTCCACACTTGTTGTCACTCACCTTCCCCTTGTCCGTTCCGACCACGGACCTCTCCTTTTAACTATTTACTGCCCTCCCCTAAATCACACCGGCTCTCCTTTTAGATTCCTAAATTTCGGTCTTCACACCCCCAGTTCTTACCCCTCATCCGAGTCTCTGCGGAATGGTGCTCCCAATAATGATCCCCGGCTTAGGCTAGAACACCTCCATCGGAAAATCGGTAAAGAGCTTAAGAAGTGGAGTTGGAGAGAATTTGGAAATGTTCACACTGTCATTGCTTGGAGCCGAGAAGGAAGTACTTGACTTGGAGCGAAGGTTCGGATGGGAGTTGTTCACGACCACCTACCGGCTGCGGCCCGGGTAAATCTCTCTAACTCCATTGAAATTCAGGAACGAGTTTCTCGGACGAAGTCTTCTATGCATATATTCACTGAGGGGACGAAACACAAAATTCTACCATTCCTTTATCGAATACGAGAAGACATTGCAACACCATTCACGGTATCCGGGATGAGAATGGCACTTGGCTCGAGAACAATCAAGCTATTGGCGAAGTGCTACCAGCTACTTTCAAAAGCTCCTTTCCTTTCCTTCCGGGATTAGAGAACTCCTAAACCCTTTATGTTTCCGGGGAAACTACCATTACACCAACTCTCTTTCACTTACACACCCCCAATGAGCATGAGGTTTGGCGAGTCGTTAACTCCATTGATAGCTCTAAATCGAATTTGGACCGGATGGGTTCACTCGCCGACTTCTACAAGAAAGCCTGGCTCTGTCATCAGCCACGATATTATTGCGGCCATTGCTTAGTTTCTTCTTGGGAAGGGACCCCCCACAATTTTTCAGCTCATCCCCTATTGTCCCGATCCCTAAGAACACACTTTGCAGTCCAAGCGGGACCACTTGGACCCATAAGCCTCACATCGGTTATAAACAAGGTCATTAGCAAGATTATAGTGGCAAGGCTCCAACCCCATCTCGGTAAAATCATTTGTATGAACCAATGCGCTTTTGTGAAGGGGAGGACAATTTCGGATAATGTGTTATTGGCCCGGGAGATGCTCTATGATCTCAATAAAAAATGTAGGGGGGAAATCTAATTTATAAATTGGACATTAGAAAAGCTCTATGATTCCATCAGCTGGGAGTTCATCAATGAGGTTCTCTCGGCTAGGGGCTTTTACGAAGTTTTCTATTGCATGGTTCAAAGATGGCTTAGAAACAATTCCCACTCTATCCTCATAAATGGCACTAAGTTGGAACACTTTCACTGCAACCGGGGGCTTAAACAAGGGGACCCCTATCCCCAACCCTATTTATTCTAGCTATGGATTACTTTTCCCATATGCTTGAATAATCTCCAAACCACTCACAAGCATACCGAGATATCACCATAAATCTAACATAATGGTTTCCCACCTCATATATGCTGATGATGTGATAATTTTTTCTAATGCCTCCGAGGGAGTCAGTTAAACACACCTTCAAGTGCATCCAACATTTTCAACGGCAATCGGGACTCATTTTCAACCCTTCTAAATGTCAGATTCTTTTTCCCCGAGAAGATCTCACCTGAAATAAAAAATTGGATTCTCACCTACATTGCTTTTTCTAGCACACAGCTACCTATCAAGCATTTGGGAGTACAACTTAATATAGGAAGAGTCAAACAGACCCACTTTGATGAAATCCAACATAAGATCAGCACTTACCTTTCTAACTGGACTCACATCTATCTTTCAAATGGTGAAAGATTGACATTGCTTAAGAGCATCCTAACCACTCTACCCTCCTATGTTATGCAGGTGACCACTATGAAAAAGAGTACTCGGAACCGAGTTTGAAAGAGCATTTAACCATTTTCTGCTGGGCGGGGAACGGAAATCAAACTCAACTGGGCTTCTTGGCAAAGGATGGCCAAACCCACCAGGCAGGTGGTGCGGGCTTCAAAGGGATCCAGCGGATTATCACCGTTAATCTTTGCCGGTTGTGGATCAAATTCAGAACTCAAGACTCTTTGTGGGCACACTACCTTCTTGGAAAGTATTGCGGACACACTCACCCTTCCCGGGTCCCCTCCAAGGCTCGGTGACTCCGAACTTTGGAGAGCTCTTATAAAGAACGGAACCACAGTGCTGAACGACGGTACCTTTGGAACACTGGGTCGGGGAAATCTCGAGTTTTTGGCTTGATCATTGGTGCCCTCCGGATTGGCTACAACCTCTCACTCCACCCACCAACCTTAATCGAAAGTTGTCGATTGCTTGGAATGGGGACAGTGGTCCTTGCCATTTCTCCACAACATCTCGGAAGCTCCTTCGCCCGGAAAGTTGCCACTATTCCTTTCAACGGATCCAATCTGGATTCTCTGTTAGGAAGGCCCTTCACAACCAAAGCTTCTCAAAGGCTATTTACACTCAACTCTATCGGTGGGAAGCTATTCCTTGGAGTGATCCGATGCTGGAACAAGTACCTCTCCCCTCTATGAACCTCTTCGACTGGAGACTTTTCAAAAATCTTCTCCCCACCGACAACATCCTTAAGTTAAAGGGACTTAGGGGCCCTTCTTGCTGTAGTTTGTGTCATATGGAGGAAGAAACTATCAATCATCTTTTCTTTGAATGCAAGTTTTCTAAGGAGGTCCGGACTCGACTAATCCCTCAATTTAAATTGAATACCCTCCATTTGCACTTGGCATCATCTTCTCACCTGTTGGATCGAATGGCATCGACGGGGAACTGGAGCTTTACCCCTACTCATTGCATGGTTCATTTGGATGGCAAGAAACAAGGCTATCTTTGAGGGAGCTGCCACTTGGTGCTAATACTTGTTGCCGAAGCTGCATATCTTATCTCCATAAACTTATTAGCCACAAGAAGTTTCCAAATATTTTTAAAGCTAGCCAACCCTTGAACAACCAGACTCCCTAAAATTCTCGACTGTCACACTGGTCTCCTCCACCCGACAACTATGTTAAAGCAAACACCGATGGTCTGCTACACCACCGATCTTGCGGGTGTGGGTGGTCTCTTCGGGAACCACAAGGGGCTCGCTCGCTGATCTTCCATGCCCCCATTACTCGCTGCTGATGCTCTTGAAACCAAACTTATAGCTGCCTACTCGGGCTCCGAAATTAGCTTTGATCTTCAATTGGAGGAATCTAATCATTGAGGGGGATTCTCGGGAGATGATTAATTTGATTGATACTTGGAACTTTAACCACTTGGACCCACTCACTTTGGATCCAAAAATTCTTTCCCTCACTAGTCAACTAAAGGCCACCTTCACTTTTATTTTCGAGAGAGGGAAATAAGCCGATGATGTGGCTTGCAAGAAGCTGGATCCCTTTCCACTAGAGTGACCCTCTCAACTATTCCCCCTGCTCATCTCAGAATGCTGGAGGCTGGTGATCTCTTATCTGTTCCCCACTTAAGGATTGACAATGGCCACTCTTTGTTATAACAGCATTGACTGTGATGGTTTTGGTTGTTGGGGCTGTTGCTCATTGGGTTCTTTTTTGTTGGCTATATTTGCTCCATGAGGTCTCATGTTTCTTTGCTATCCCACTGGGCACACTATCTGTGGCTGAAGGTTCTCATGATCTCCTTATTGTGAGGGTTAGTTTCAGTAATTTATAGATTTCCTTGTATCTAATAGAGTTGTTTTTATTTTAAGCTGATTCTGTTTTGTGATTGGGGATCCCCATAGGGCTTTAATGTATTTTGTTACTGTTTGGTGGGGACCCCCTCTACTTCAATTTTTGTAACCCCCTTTTTATTTACTAATCAACATGCAGGGAGCCTATGTTGGCTCCTTTTCTCTAATATATATATATATATATATATATATATATATATATATATATAACTCTACTTTTCTCCCTTTGTTCCTTTACTTCACTATCTCTTTCTCTCTCGCTTCCTCTCTCACTCTCTTATTCTACCCCACATATTTGTTCGCTCTCTTTTCTCCCTCTTTCTACTTTTTCTCACTCTCTCTTTCCCTTTCTCTTTCTCTCTTTCACTTCTCTATCCATTTCTCATACTTTCTATCACTCTTTCTCCCTCCATCACTCTCTCGTGCCCTCCACTCTCTCTCACTTCTCTTTCTCTCTCTCAATTCTTCCCCCTTTCACTTACTCTCTCTCACTTTTCCAACTCTCTATGTCCATCTCATACTTATTCTCCCTCCCTCTCTCACACACACACTCTCTCCTGCCCTTCCTTTCTCTTTCTTCACTCTCTCCTTTCCAGTATCACCCTTATGTATTCTCTCTCTTTCTCTAACTCTGTTCTTTCTCTTTATTTGCTCTCTCTTTTCATTCACGCCCCATCTTTCTCCTCCGCTCTTGAATTACTCCCTCTCTTTCTCTCCTCTCTTCTCTTCTCTCTTTTTATCTACCTCACTCTCACTCTTTCTATCTCTCACTCTCTCAAACACAGATTCTATCTGCCTCCTCATTCCTCTTTCTTCCAAACTCTTTCTCACACTCTTCTCACTCCCTCCACCCCTTTCTCTTTCTTTCTCTCTATGCTTCTATTTCGTATTTCCTATATCTCTCACTCACACTTTCCATCCCTCTCTCTCCCTCTCACTTGCTTCCTCCCTTGTTCTCTCTCTCTCTCTTCTCTCTCTTTATTTCAATCTCTTTCTCACACCCTTCCCTCATTATTTCTATGCCCTTCTCTCTTTCTCTCAACTTCTCTTTTGCCCTCTCTATATCTCTCGCTACTTTCCATGCTTATCTCCGTCTCTCCCTCCCTCTCTTCCCCTTACTCTCTCTCAGTCTGTTTTACTCTATTGCCTTCTCTATTTTCCCTCTCTCATCTCTCTAACTTATCTCTCTCTTCTCTCTCTTCATACCACTGTCACTCTTGCCCTCCATCCCTCTCTCTCTAGCCCATGGAGCTCTCACTCTCTCTCACTCCTTTCTCTCTCTTTCTTGCTATCTCACTCATTCCTCACTCTCATTCTCCTCTCTCTCTCTCTCTCTCTCTAATTCTCACTATCACCTTCTCTCTCTTACCCTCCTTCACTCACTTTATCCATTCCTACCTCTCTTATGTATTTCTCTTTCTTCTACTCTTACCCTCTCTTGTGCTCTCTCTTCATTCTCTTTTCCCACTCACTCCCTCTATCTCTCCTTCTCTCTTGAATACATCCCTCCCTGCCTCACCTCTCTCTCACCTTATAACCACACCCTTCTCTCTTTCTCTCTCTACATCTCTTTTGCTCAATCTCTCGCTCCATCTTTCCATGCTTATGTCTCTCCTTTCTCTCAGCCTCTCTCCCTTCCTCCCTCTCACTTTAATTCTTTCTCTATTTGTCTCACTCCCCTCTCTTTTACTCTCTCTCTCGTACTCGCTTTCTCTCATTCATCTTTCCCTATTTTTCCCTCCCTCTCTCACTCACTCTTTATTTGCTCGCTCTATTTCTCTCGCTTTCTCTTACACACTCTCTCTTGCTGTTCCCACACTTTCTCACTCATAATCTCTTCTCTCTTTCTTTCTCTCCCTCTCTCCTGCTCTCCTATCTCTAGCTCTTACTCTCTCTTTCTTCCTCTCTCTCCCTCACACCTGGATCTCATTCTCTCTTTCTCCCTATTTCTTTCTATCTCTCTCTATCATTTCTTTTTCTCTTTATTTTTCCCTCCCATTCTCCCTTCTCTTTGCATCTTTTTTACTTCTGCTTACAGTCACTTGCATCTATCTATCTCACTTTCTTCTACTTCCTCTCTCTTCCTCTCTCACTCTTCTCTATCTCCCTCTCCCACTCTCTTCCATCCTCCCACTCTCTCCATCTCTTCCTTTTTTTCTATCTACCTCCATCCCTCTCTCTCTCTCTTCTCTTGCTTTCTCAATCTCTCACTCCTTCACTTGCTCTATCCCCATCACTCTTCCCTCTTGCTTTCTCCTCTCTCTTGCTCTCACTCCCACCCTCCCTCTCTCACACACTCTCTCTATCTCTCATACTCTCTTTTATGTCTCAGCCTCTCTCTTCTCTCCATTACTTATCTCCCTCTCTCTCCCTCTCCCACTTTCTATCCTTATCTCTATATTTCGCTTTCTCTCTTTTCCTCTCTTACTCTCTCATTGTCTCTCTCTCCCTCCCACTCTCTTGATCTCTCCATTCACACTCACTTTCCCTCCATCTTTCTCTCTCTCACTTTCTTCTCGTACCCCTAATCTCTCTATTGCATATCTTCATCGATCATCTCACTTTCTTATCTCTCTTCTCTAACTCCCTCTTAACCCTCTCTCATTTTTTCTCTCTCTGCCTTCCTACCTCTCTGATGGCTCCAACTCTCCTTCCTTCCCTCCCACTGCTCTCGATCTCCCTTCTCATTCACTCTTTATCTCTTTCCCTCTCTCCTCCTTCCTCTTTCCCTCCCTCTATCTCTTTCACTTGTCTCCTCACTATATCTATCAATATGTCCCTCTCTCACTCTCTTCTCTCTATTTATCTTTTCTCTCAAATGCACTCCCTCTATCTCATTTATCTCTTTTCATTTTGTTTCACACACTTTCTCTCCCACCCTCAATTTCTCTCTATTTGCTCTCTCTCTATTTCTTCTCTCTCTCTCTCTCCATCACTCACTCCCTCACACTCTCTATCTAGCTATCTCTTTTCCCATCTATACCTATCTTTCTCTCTTTCACTCTCTCCAACACTTTCTCCTTTATGTTCTTTATCCCCACTGTCCCACTCTCTCTCCCTCTCTATCTCTCTCTCTCACTTCCTTGCTCTCTCTCCTTCCCTTGTGACTTTTCTATCTCACTCTCTTTCTCAATTCCCCATCTCTTTCCCTCCTATTATCCATCTCTCTCTCTCACATTCTCTCTTGCATCTTCTTACTCTTTACCTATCCCTCCTTTTATATCTCTATCTCTTTCTATCTCCATCTCTTTCCCTTATAGATATATTCCTCTATGTTGCACTCTTTCTCACCTCCCTCTCTGTAACACTCTGTCCACTCTCTCATCCTCTTGCGCTTTCTCACATTCTTTCACTTTTGTCCTCCTCTGTCTCCCTTTCTTATCTCTCTCAAACTTTCTCACTCACTCACTCTTTCCCCTCTCTCTCACACTCTCTTATCTCTTTCTCTCTCTCATTTTCTTATTTTTCTCTCTCGTGCATCATTCTCTTGCTTTCTTTCTATCTCCTCTCTCTCGCACAATTGAACACATTCTCTATCAATCTTCTCACTATTTCTCTCTCTGTATCTCTTTCCCTCTCTCTTTGTCGCTCTCTGTTGCCCTTCCAAGATCCTTCAATTTGTCTCTCTCTCTCCATCTATCTTATACCCTCCCTCCCTCCTTCCCCATCCCTCCCTCTCTCTCGCACACTTTCTATCTCACTCTCATTCTCTCTCACTCTCACACTCACTCTTGCTCTCTCTCTTAGCCCTGCTCTATTTCCCTCCCTCTCTCTTACTTGCACTTTCATTCAGTCTCTCCCTCCATTTCTTTATCATCCTCTCTCACTCTCTCACATGAAGCCATTCTCTTTATTTCTTTCTCTAGACGCTATTGTACCCCCTCTCTCAGTCTCTCATTCTCCTTATCTCTCTTGATATATATGTCTCTCTCACAAGTCTTCTCTTGTTATCCCTTCTCTCTTATATTTCCCTCTATAATTCTCTACTGCTAACTCTTTCACCCTCTCTCTTACAATCTTTCCTTCCAACTCTCAATCTCAACCCTCTCTTCATCCCTCGATCTCCCCCTCTCCTTCTTGCTCACTTTTCCTCTCTATCGCTCCCACTCTCACCCTCTTTCTCTCTCCTTCACTCTTCTCTCACTCTGATAAACCTCTCACTCTCTCCTTTCATTCCATTGCTTTCTAACATTCTCTTATCTCTCTAACTTTTTCTCTATCTCCTGCTCTCTCTAGCTCTCTCTGTCTCTCTCTCTCCCTTACTCACTAATTCCCTCACACTACTATCTATCTCTCTTTTTCCCTCTACATCTCTCTTTCTCTCTTTCACTCTCTCTAGCACTTTCTCCTTTTTTGCTCTTTATCCCCCACTCACCCACTCTCTCTCCCTCTTTATCTCTCTTTCTCTCCTTTCTCATGTCTTTTCTATCTTATCTCTATTCCTCCACTCTTTCCCCCATATCCTCCATCTTTCTCTCTCATATTCTCTCTTGCATCTTTGTACTCTCTACCTATCCTCCTTTTCTATCTCTCTTTCTTTCTATATCTACTTTCTTCCCTTATAGATATACCCTCTCATTGCACCCTTTCTCACCTCCCTCTCTGTTACACACTCTCTCATCTCTCTCACTCTCCTGTGCATTCATACATTCTTTCTCATTTGGTCCCGCTCTGTCTCCCATCCTCTCCATCTCACACTTTCTTTATCACTCACGCTTTCCACTCTCTCTCACTCTCTTCTCACTCTTTATCTCTTGCCTATCTCGTCTATCTCCCCCATCCTTTCCTCTTTTGCTTTTCTATCTATCTCCTCACTTTCACATAGATGCACACTTTCTCTATCTATCTCATCATTCTCTCCCTCTCTCTTTTCCTCTCTCTCTCTCTATCTCTCTGTCACTCTTTATTTCCCTTCCTTGATCATTCACTTTGTCTCTCTATCTCTCTTATGCACTCCCTCCCTCTCTCTCGCTCACTTTCTCTCTCATTCTTACTCTTACTCTCTCTCTCTCTCTCAATCTTGCTTTGTTTCCCTCCCTCTCTCTTACTTGCACTTTCTTTCAGTCTCTCCCTCCATCTTTCTCTATGTTCCTCTTCACTCTCTCACCCGGAGCCTTTCTCTCTAAATCTTTTTCTCTCACTTTTTATCTAGTATCTCTTGCCATTATAGTCACTCTCTCAGTCTCTCAATCTCCTTTCCTCTCTTTATATCTCTATCTCTCTAACTCACCCATGCTCTCTCACTCTCTCTCACATCTCTTCTCTTGCTATCCCTTCTCTCTCTATCGTTTATTTCACTCAATCATTCTCCACTGCTAACTCTTTCTCCCTCCTCTTATAATCACTTCTTCCCTTCCTCTCTCCTTCCAACTCTCTATCTCTACCCTCTCTTTTTGTCCCTCGACCTCCCCCTCTCCTTCTAGCTCACTCACTCTCTCTCTCCCTCCCTCTGTCACCTTCTCTCTCTCCCTCTCTCTTCTCTTGCTCTGATTAACCTCTCACTCTATCCTTTCATTCCCTTCCTTTCTCGCATTCTTTTTTCTCTCTCCCTTCCTTAGTCACTCACTCCCTCACACTCTATCTATCCATCTCCTTTCCCCTCTATACCTCTCTTTCTCCCTTTCACTCTCTCCAGTATTTTCTCCTTCTTGCTCGTTATCCACCACTTTCTCACTCTCTCCCTCTCTCTCTCTCTTTTTATCACTTCATTCTTCTCTCTCCTTCTCTCATGTCTTTTCTATCATACTCTAATTTTCTATTCCCTTTCTCATTCCCTCCTATCCTCCATCTCTCTCTCACGTTCTCTCTTGCATTTTCTTACTCTCTACCTATCTCTCCTTTTTCTATCTCTATCTCTTTCTATCTCCACCTCCTTCCCTTATAGATTATCTCTCTCAGTTGCACTCTTTCTCACCTCCCTCTCTATTACACTCTCTTTCCTCTCGCTTAACCTCTTACGCTTTCTCACATTCTTTCTCGTTTGTCCCTCTCTGTCTCCCTTCCTATCTCTCTCAAACTTTCTCTTCACTCACTTTTTCCACACACACTCTCTCTCACACTATCTCTTTCTGTCTTTCCTCTCTTTCTTTCTATCTCCTAACTCTTACACAAATATACACTTTCTCTATTTATCTCCTCACTGTCTCTCTCCCACTCCCTTTCCCTCTGTCTTTGACATTCTCTATTGCCCTTCCTCGATCCTTCACTTTGTCACTCTCTCTGTGTGTCCCTCTTATACCCTCCCTCCCTTCCTCATTTCCTCCTTCCCCATCCCTTCCTCTCTGTTGCACACTTTCTATCTTACTCTCATTCTCTCTCACTCTCACTCTTACTTTCTCTCTCTCAATCTTGCTCCATTTCCCTTCCTCTCTCTTACTTGGGCTATCTTTCAGTCTCTCCCTCCATCTCTCTCTATCTTCCTCTCTCACCCTCTCACCTTGAGCCCTTCTCTCTATATCTTTTTCTCTCACTTTATATCCTATATCTCTTGCTACCCTCTCCCAGACTCTCATTCTCCTTATATCTATGCCTCTAACTCTCACATGCTCCTCACTCACTCTCTCTCACATCTCTTCTCTTGCTATCACTTCTCTCTCTCACTTATATTTTCCTTTATCATTCTCTAACGCCAACTTTTTCCTTCCAACTCTCTCAATCTCTACCCTTTCTCTATTTCCCTCGATCTCTCCATCTCCTTCTTGCTTACTCATTATCTCCATCCTTCCCTCTCTCACCCTCTTTCTCTCTCTCTCTTTTCTCTCACTCTGATAAACCTCTCACTCTCACCTTTCATTCCCTTCCTTTCTCACTTTCTCTTCTCTCTCTCTCTCTCTCTCTCTCTCTCTCTCTCTCTCTCTTTTTTATCCCCCTCACTCTCTTGCTATGTCCCTTTCTTCCTCCTTCACTAACTCACTCCCTTACACTTTGTCTATCTATCTCACTTTTCCTCTCTACACTCTTTCTCTCTTTCACTCTCTAGCACTTTCTCCTTTTTGCTCATCATTCCCCACTCACCCACTCTCTCCCTCTCTATCTCTCTTTCTCTCCCTTCATTATTTTCTCTCTTTCTCTCTTGTATTTTCTATCTTACACTCTTTCTCTGTTCCCCATTTCTTTCCCTCTTATCCTCGATCTCTCTCTCTCACATTCTCTCTTGCATCTTCTTGCTCTTTACCTATCTCTCCTTTTCTATCTCATCCTCTTTCTATATCCACCAATATTTATCTTTCTCTTTATGTCCACATTTCTCTTTCTCTCCTCTAACATCTCTCTCTCTACCTTTTGCTCTTCCTCATCTCTCACATGCATGTCTCTCTTCTCTCAATCTTGCTCCCTCCGTCCCCTACCCTCTCTCTCACTGCCTCTATCTTACTTTCTCTCATACAGTTTATCCCTCATTCCTTATCTCTTTCTTTAACTCTGGCACTCTCTTCTGCATCTTTGTCTTCTCTCTTCCCAACTTCATTTATCTCTCTTTACTGTCTTTTATCTCTGCGTCTTCCATCTTTCTACTTTCCTCCTCTTTTGTTCTGTCCCCTACCTCTTTCTCATACTCTCTATTCTCTTCCTTTCACCTCTCCTCTCATTATATCTCTCTCCCACTTCTCTCTATCTAGGTATCCCAGTCATACTCTATCTCTCTATCTTGCTAACTATCTCCTCTCATTGTCTCTCTTTCTCTCTCTCTCTCTCAACATGTCTCTTCCTCTATCTTGTGTTCCCATCCCTTCATCTCTCATCCTTGCTTATCCTTACTCTCTCTCCCTCTCAAAATCTCATTCTGATTTTTATCTCTCTCTCCCACATTTCTCTCACTCTCTCACTTTCTCTTTCCCTCACTTCCTATCACTCTTTCCCTCCCATCCCTCACTCTATCTATTTCTCACTCTCACTGTCTCGCTCTTGCACTATTTTATATCTCTCTCCTTCTCTGTCACTCTTTTAACCCTCTTATTCTTTCACTGTATCTAAATCCCTCTCATAATAGCTCTATTGCTCTCTCTCCCATTTTCTATTTCTGTCTCTTTCCTGCTCACTGGACCATTCTATCTCTCTCTCTCATTCCCTCTCCCTCTCACTCGCTTTCACGCACACACACTCTATATCACTTTTCTCATTTGCTCTCTTTCTCTCACTCTCTCACCAACTCACACTATTCTTTTCTCCTCCCTCTCTTGTCTCTCTCTATCTCTCTCTCACTCTCCCATCCCTGTCCTATTCATTCTCTCTTACTATCTCTCCCACTCTCTTCCACTCACTCTCTCTCCCCCTCCTCCCTTTCTAACTCCATCTCTCGCACTATCACTCTTTATTTATCACTCACTCTCCATATCTCTATTTCTTCTCTCTTTTTCTTTTTCCATATCATTCTCTGTCCCCTCTTGCACTACATATCTCTCACAATCACTCTCTTATTCTCTCCTCCTCTTGTTATCTCTATCTTGCTATCTTTTTATCTCCTTTTTATATCTCACTTTCTCCCCCTCTCTCTCGCTCTAGCTCCCTCCCACTCTCTGTCACTCACTCAATCACTCACTCTCTCTTCCTCTCTCTACCTCTCTCTCACAAACACTCTCTCACTCTCCATCATGCTGAATCTCTCTTGCTATCTTACTCTTACCACTCGATCGATTGGGAGATCAAGAGATAGAGTTTTGGAGAGGGAAGGAGAGAGAAAATTCCAGAGAGAGAGGAGGACAGGAAGATAGAGAAGGGAGAGAATAGTGAGAGGAAAGAGAGAAAAGCTAGCGAGTGAGTGAGAGAGTGAGACACAGATTATGAGAGAGAAGATATAAGGAGGGAGAAAGAAGAAGCAAGAGATCAAGAGTGAGGAGGGAGAGAGGGAGAGTGTGAGATAGAGAGAGTGACTGAGGAAGGCAGGGAAAGAGCATGAGATAGAAAAAAGAGTAAGAGAAAAAAGAGAGAATGAGAGAATAAGAGAGATATATAGAGTGAGAAATACAGAGTTAGAGAACAAGAGAGAGGGGGATAGATGTAGGGGGACAAACTGGAGAGAAAGAGACACAGAGAGCAAGAGAGAGCAAGAAAAAAGATAGACTGAGAGAATAGAGAGTGAAACAAAGAGAAAGGAAGTGATGAAAGAGAATGAGAGCTAGAGAGAATGACATATAGATGAAGATAGAAAGAAAAGCGAGAGAAATATAGATTAAAAGAACAAGCGAAAGTTAGAGTGAGAGAGAGAGAGCAGGAGAGAGCGAGAGAAGGAAGAGCAAAACATAGATGGAGAGAGATAGAGAAGCAAGCATGGCATAAGAGAGAGAAAGAGAAACTATGTTTGAGAGAGCAAGAGATAGAGAGAGTGAGGGTGAGGCAGAAAGAAAGAGAGACGAGATGAGAGGAGAAGAGAGAAAGAGGTGGGAGTGGTCATGAGCGAAGGAGAAAGATGGGAGTGAGTTAAAAGAGAGAGAAAAGAAAATAAAAGAACAAAGTGAGAGAATGGGAGAGAATACAAGAGGGAGAGCGATAGGAAAAGAGAAAGTGAGGCAAGGAGGAAGGGAGGACAAGAGAGAGAGAGAGAGAGAGAGTGTGTGTGTGTGTGTGTGAGAGAGAGAGAGAGAGGGAGGGAGAATAGCTGTGAGATAGGCATAGAAGTGGGAAAAAGTGTGAGAGAGTAATTTTGCAGGAAAGAGATGTGGAGTGAGTGAGAAGAGAGAAAAAAGAGAGAGTGAGAGAGAGGGTAAGGGTGAGAGAAAGAGAGATACTTCATAAAAGAGAGTGGTAGGAAAAGTGAGAGTGAGAGAAGGAGCAATAAAGGGCAAATGAAATGAGGGAGGGAAGGAGGGAGATGGACAGAGGAGGGAGAACGAGAGTGAGATGGAGGTGAAGAGAATTAGAGAGAAATAAAAGAGTGAGAAAGAGAGAGAAAGATAAGAGATCCATGAGAAAGGGAGATATGGAAGGCACGAGAGGGGGAGAGGGAGAGGGAGAAATAAAGAGTGAGAGAGAGAAGTATAAGAAGAGAGGGAAGAGAAAGATGAGATAGAGTGAAGGTAAATAGAGAAAAAGAGTTGTTGGATGAGAGAGAGCTGGTAGGAGAGAAAGAGAGGGTGAGAGCGCAAGAAAGAGATCATTAATGGGATGGAAAGAGAGATTGAGAGTTATAAAGATGGCAAAATAGAAGTAGAGAGAACAAGTGGTAAAAGGAGAGAGAAGAATATGAGAAATAGCTTGAAAGAAAGAGAGAGAGAAAGATGAAGAGACAAGTAGAGTGTGTGAGAGAGAGATAGATACGAAAGGTTGATGCAGATTAAAAGAAAAATGAAGCTTGAGAGAGGGGGAAAGATAAAAGAGAAAGAGAAAGATGAAGAAGAGGGTGAGAGAGTTAACGAATGGATTAAAGAGATAAGGAGAGAGAGGGAGAGTGCTTGAGAAGAGAGAATGAAGAGAAAGGGCGAGAGAGAGCAAAGTGTAGAAGAAAGTGAGAGATAGGAATGGATACAGTGAGTAAAGGAGGGAAGGAGGGTAAGAGAGAGGGGGAGAGTGAGAATAAGAGAGAGAGGGGGAAGAATGAATGAGATAGAGGTAGAGAGAAGTGAGTGAGAGAGCAAGAAAAGAGAGAAAAGAGTGAAAGAGAAGAGCTCCGTGAGAGAGAGAGAGTAAGATGGAGGACAAGAGAGAGGGAGGCCTGGAGAGAGAAGAAGAGAAAGAAAGTATAAGAGAGAGAAGTGAGAGAAGAGAAAGATAAGTAAGAGAGAAGAGAGACAAAGGGCAAATAAAGAAGGCAACAAAGTAAGACAGAGCAAGCGAGAAGTAGAAAGAGCTAAAGAAAGAAGTTGAGAAAAGAGAGAGAAGGGCGTAGAGATAAAGAGAGAAGGGTGGGATAAAGAGATTGAAATAAAGAGAGAAAAGGGTGGGATAAAGAGATTGAAATAAAGAGAGAAGGTTGATATGCGAGAGTGAGAGAGCATGGGAGGAAGCAATAGAGAGGGAGAGAGAGGGATGGAAAGAGTGAGTGAGAGATTTAGGGTGCGGAAGAGAAGTAGAGAGAGAAAGACATAGAAAGGGGTAGAGGGAGTAAGAAGAGCATGAGAAAGAGCTTGAAAGTAAGAGGATGTAAGAGAGATAGAGATGAGGCAGAAGATAGAAACTGTATGTGAGAGACCAAGAGATAGGAAGTGATGATAAGGCTAACAGAAAAAGAGACAAGAGGAGAGGAGAGTGAGTGAAAGATGTAGGGAACGATTCAAGATCAGATGAAAAAGATGTAGAGTGAGTGAAACGAGAGAGAAAATAAAGAGAAAGAACATAGTGAGAGAAAGAGAGAGAATACGTAAGGAAGAGAGGGAGGAAAGGAGCGAGTGACGGACAGAGGAAGGGAGGCAAGAGAGAGAGAGTGTGTGTGAGGGATGGAGAATAATTGTGAGATAAATGTAGCGAGAGGGAAAAGTTGAGAGAGAGTAAGTGAAAGAAAGAAGAATAGTAGAGCATGAGAGAGAGAAAGTGAGTGAGGGAGAGAGAAGAAAAGATTGAAAGAGTGATAGAGAGAGAGAATAAAGAGAGAAGACAGAAGTGCCAAGAGAGTTGTAGGGAGAGAGAGATAGTAAGAGAGGAAGATAGGGGGTAGAGAGAGCTATATTGACGAAAAGATGGAGTGAGAGATATAGAGAGCAAAATAGAAGTAGATAGAAGAGGTCCATGTAGAGTACTATGAGAAAGAACTTGAAGAAAGAGAGAGAAGAGAGAGTGAGAGAGAAATGAAGAGACATGTAGAGAGGGTGAGGGAGATATAAAAATAGAAAGAGCTTGACAAAGATAGAAAGAGAGAGAAGACGAGAGACACAGTGAGGCAGGGAGAGATTAATTCATGAAAGGAGAGATAAAAGGATTGAGTGAGAAGAGAGAGTGAAGAGAGAACACAAGAGAGGGCAAGAGTAGAAGAAAGTGAGAGAAATACAAAAGTGAGAGAGGAGAGTAAGAGAGAGGGGGAGAGTGAGAATGAGAAAGAGAAAAAGGGAGAATGAGAGTGAGATAGAGATAGAGAGAAGTGAGTGAGAGAGTGCAAGAAAGAGGGACAGAAGAGTGAGAGAGTGTGACAAAGAGAAGGGCTCTATGAACAAGAGAGAGATAGAGGGAAAGAGAGAGGGAGGTATGGAGAGAGCAGAAGGCAGAAGAGAAAGAAAGACTGAGAGAGAGAAGTGAGAGGAGAATTATAAGTTTGAGAGACGAGAGAGAGCAAATAGTGAAGGCAGCAGAGTAAGACAAAGCAAGAGAGACTGAGGGGGGAGAGTGATGTAAATGATAGCATGGATGACAATGACACGAATCCAGAAGAATATTTAATTCAAGTTCCATGTAGGCCAATAACTAGATATCTTGTAAAAAAGTTGAAGGAAGCCCTTAATGGATTAGTCCAGGAGGCTTGGAGTAAAGCCAATTCATGGGGGTTTAAGGAGAAAGAGTCTTGAATATTTGTTAATTTTATCCAAGTCTAGGAATAATGGAGTTCAATTATTATTGCTGGATATTTCATCTTTTATTATGGTTTAGTAATGGCTTGCATGCCAACTTGGATTTTTTTTATTTTGTTTTAGAATATATTTTATCTTCTTTTTCTTGCTTGTAAGCTTTAGCCTATATATAGGCTTTATTTCAAATGAGAAAGAGGACTTTGGATTTTGGCAAAAACTTGCATGTGGCTATTTCCTTTGGTTTTGCTTAGGATTCCAATAAACTCTTGGCCATCGCCCAAGGAGTTCTTTCCTGACTTATCAAGCAGATTTTCACCTGTTTGTGGCGTCTACCATTGTACCAAGGTTCTTTCCTTACGTCAAGCATAGGGTGAAGGTCTTATACCAACGTTCTTGTTTGCGTTGAGCATTGTGTCAAGGTTTATCTCCATCCATTCCACCACCATGTTCTACCCTACCATTAATTCAGTGTCCGAGCTTTAGATAGTTTTCCTGTGTTGTTTCATGCATTTCATAAGAATTTCCATCAATTAATTTTGGTTTTGGCTTAGCACATCGGGTTTTCTAATTAGAACATGGATCCCCATGATCCTTTCTTTATTCTATGCCCGTCAGAGAGGGAGGAAGAGAGGGAGATAAGCATGGAAAGATGGAGTAAGAGATATAGAGAGAACAAATGAGAAGAAGAGAGAGAAAGAGAGAGAAGAGCATAGAGATAAAGAGAGAAGGATGTGAGAAAGTGATTGAAATAAAGAGAGAGAGGAGAGTAAGATGAAGAGGCGGATAAAAAGTGTGTGAGAGATCAAGAGTTTGAAAGAATGAGTGAGGCAAATGATATAAGAACTGAAAGGACAGGAGAAGAGAGAGAAAGAGAGGGAGGGATTAATTCAAGAGATAGAAGAGAGATAAGCAGTGAGTGAGAAGAGAAACATGTGAGAGTGAGAGAGAGGGCAAGAGTGAGAGAAATAGAGATAATTCATAAGAGAGAGTGCTAGGAAAGGTGAGAGTGAGAGGAGGAAGAAAGGGAAATGAAACGAGGGAGGGAGGGAGAAGGAGAATGAGAGTGTGTGGAAGGTGGAGATAATAAGAGAGAAATAAATAAGTGAGAGAGATAAAGAGAAGAGATCCATGACTGAAGAAGAGATGGAGGGAACGAAAAGGAGAGAGGGAGAGAAAATGATAGAAAGAAAGAGTGCGAGAGAGAGAAGAAAACGAAGAAGCTATGGAAGAGAAAGAAAGAAGATAAAAAGAGCATGAGAGCTATTGAATGAGAAAGGGAGATGGTAAGAGAGGATGAGAAGATGAGAGAGAGTGGAAGTGAAATAGATATTGGGTAAAAAGAGAGATTGAGAGATATAAAGAGGGCAAAATTGAAATAGAGATACCAAGTGGTAGAAGGAGAGAGAAGAGTATGAGAAAGAGCACGTAAGAAAGAGAGAAAGATGAGGAGACAAGTAGAGCGTATGAGAGAGAGATAGATAGGAGAGAGAAGTTTGAGAATGATCTTCAAAGAAGGAGAGAGAAGATAGAACGAGAGAGATATGAAGAGACATATTAGGAGGGTAAGAGAGATATATAAATAGAAAGAGGTTGAAATGATAGAAAGAGAGAGAAGAGGAGAGACAGGGTGAGTAGAGAGAATGAAGAGAGAGCATGAGAGAGGGAAAGAGTAGAAGAAAGTGAGAGAAATACATAAGCGAGAGAGGTAGGATTGGATTGAGTGGGTGAAGTACAGAAGGAGGGTAGGAGAGAGGGGAAGAGTGAGAATAAGAGAGAGAAAAGTGGAGAATGAGAGTTAGATAGAGGTATAGGGAAGTTAGTGAGGGAGAGAAAGAAAGAGAGAGAAAAGAGTGAGAGAAAGTGAGAAAGGGAAGAGCTCCATGAGCAAGAGCGAGAGAGAAAGAGATGGTGGGCAGGAGAGAGGGAGGTATCGAGAGAGAAGAAGAGAAAGAAAAAGTGAGAGAGAGAAGCGAGATAGGAGAAAGATAAGTTAGAGAAAGAGAGAGGGCAAATAGAGAAGGAAACAGAGTGAGACAAGCGAGAGAGAGAGGGGGAGAGGGAGGGAGAGATGGCGATAAGCATGGAAATATGGAGTGAGAGATATAGAGAAAACAAAAATGAAGTAGAGTGATAAAGAGAGAGAAGGGCGTGGAGATAAAGGAAGAAAGGTGTGAGAAAGAGATTGAAATAAAGAGAGAGAAGAGAGAGATGATGATAGAGAGTTGCAAGGTGAGAGAGAGAATGAGAGAGCAAGGGGTAGAGGGAGTGAGAAGAGTGTGAGAAAGAGCTTGAAAGAAAGAGGAAGTAAGAGAGATAGAGACTTGGAGACAGATAGAAACTATGTTTGAGAGAGCAAGAGATAAATACAGTGAGGGTGAGGTAGAGAGAAAGAGAGACGAGATGAGAGGAGAGGAGAGAAAGAGATTGGGAGTGATTCATGAGCAGAGAAAGATGGGAGTGAGTGAAATGAGAGAGAAAAGAAAGAGAAAGAATACATAAAGAAAAAAGGTAGAAAAGGAGAGGGTGAGAGAAGAAGGGATGGCAAGAGATTTGTGTGAGAGAGGGAGGGAGAATAAGTGCGAGATAAACATAGAGTGGGAAAAGTGAGAGAGAGTAAGTGAAAGAGGGAAAATGGGAGAGAGCGAAGGAGAGAAAGAGAAGAGCTCTATGACTGTGAGAGAGATGGAGATTACGAGAGAGTGTGGGAGGGAGAGAAAACAACAGAAAGAATGAGTGAAAAAGAGAGAGAATAAAGCGAGAAGACAGAGAGGGCAAGAGAGTTGTAGGGAGAGAGAGAGATGGAAAGAGAGGAAGAGAGGAGAATGAGAGGGAGAGATATATATTCATGAAAAGATAGAGTGAGATATATGGAGAGAGTAATATAGAAGTAGATAGAAGAGGTACATGTATAGTGAGGAGTGTGAGAATGATCTTGAAAAAAAGAGTGCAAAGAGAGAGCAATAGAGAGAAGAAGAGACATATAGAGAGGTTCAGAGAGATATATAAAAAAAAGATGTTGGGAAAGATAGAAAGAGGGAGAAGATGAGAGACAGTGTAAGGAAGGGAAGGTTGGATTCAAGAAAGGAGAGAGATGGGGAGTGAGTGAAAAGAGAATGAATACAGCGGGCGATAGAGGGAAAGAGTAGAAGAAAGTGAGAGAAATACTTAAGAGAAATGTAGGAATGGATAAAGTGAGTGAAGGTGGGAAGGAGGCTGAGATAGACATGGGAGTGAGAATGAGAGAGAGGAAGGGGGAGAACGAGGAGAGAGATAGAGGTAGAGAAGTAAGTGAGAGATAGGAAGAAAGAGAGAAAAGGGTGAGAGAGAGTGGGAAAAATAAGATCTCCATGAGAGAGAGAGAGTGATGGAGGGCAAGGAGAGAGAAGAAGAGAATGAAAGAGAGAGTGCCAGAGAGAAGTGAGAGAAGAGAAAGATAAGTTAGAGAGAAAAAAGAGAGAGCAAATAGAGAAGGCAATAGAGTAAGATGGAGCGAGATAAAGTCAGGGGGAGTGAGGGAGATAAGCATGGAAATATGAAGTGAGAGTATAGATAGAGAAAAAGAGAAGTAGAGAGATAAAGAGAAAGAATGGCGTATTGATAAAGAGAGGAGGGTGTGAGAAAGTGAATTAAATTAAGAAACATAAGAGAGAGAAATGAAGAGGTAGAAACTATTTGAGATACCGAGAGATTGAAAGAATGAGTGAGGCAAATATTAAGGGAAAGAAAAGGAGAGGAGAGAAAAAGAGAGGGAGGGATAGATTCAGGAGAGCAGGAGAGAGATGAGGAGTGGGAGAGAAGGCAAGAGTGAGAGAAAGAGAGATAATTTATAAGAGAGAGAGGTAGGAAATGTGAGACTGAGAGGAGGAAGAAAGGGCAAATGAAACGAGGGGGAAGGGGAGGGAGAGAGGAGGGAGAATGAGAGTGAGATGGAGGTGGAAAGAATGAGAGAAAAATAGAAGAGTGAGAGAGAGAAGAGAGGAGATCCATGAGAAAGGGAGAGATAAAGGGCACGAGAGGGAGAGACAATAAGAAAGAAATTAATGAACATTTTCCTGATGAAAAACTGTTCACTGTTAAAGAATGGAGTGTTCCGTGGTATGCAGACATAGTAAACTTTATTGTTAGTAATATTATACCCTATGGTTTGACATATCATGAAAAGAAGAAATTTTTGTCTGATGCCAAGACTTATTTCTGGGATGACCCATTTTTATATAAACAAGGACAGGATCTTATAATTTGAAGATGTGTACCTTTGGAAGAGACTTATGAAATTATTCAAAAATGTCATGATTTTGATTATGGGGGACATTTTGGAAGTGATAAAACTGCATATAAAATATTACAATCAGGATTTTTTTGGCCTACAATTTTTAAGGATGTGAATGTTTATATTAAAAATTGTGATAGATGTCAGCGTGTAGGCAATATTTATAGAAGAAATGAGATGCACCTCAATTATATGTTAGAAGTTGAAATATTTGATGTTTGGGGATTAGATTTTATGGGACCATTTAGACCATCTTTCAGAAATGTTTATATTTTAATAGCAGTAGACTATGTTTCCAAATGGATTGAAGCTATTGCTTTACCTCGATGTGATGCTCAAAGTGTTGCAAAGTTTTTAGAAAAGAATATATTTTGCAGATTTGGAATACCAAGAGTAATCATAACTAATAGAGGAAGTCATTTTAGAAATGCGATTATTGGGAAGTTAGCAAAGAAATATCATATTAATCATCGCATTGCTACTGCTTATCATCCACAGAAAAGTGGTTTGGTTGAATTATCCAATTATGAAATTAAAAGAATATTAGAAAAAAATTTTAATCCAAATAGAAAGGATTGGTCAATTAAACTGGATTATGCTTTGTGGGCCTATAGGACTGCTTACAGAACACCTATAGGAATGTCCCCATATAGGCTGATTTTTGGAAAAGCTTGTCATTTACCTTTTGAACTTGAGCATAAAGCATATTGGGCTATTAAAGAGTTCAATTATAATTTGAAAGATGCTGCTGAAAAAAGATTATTGCAATTGAATGAGCTTGAAGAAATAAGGATTGAATCTTATGAAAATGCTAAGATTTATAAGGAAAAGATGAAGTTATGGCATGATCGGAAGATTCTTACAAAAAATCTTGTACCAGGACAACAAGTTTTGCTGTATAATGTTAGAATGAGAATATTTTCTGGAAAACTTAAGTCCAGGTGGATGGGTCCATTCATTGTGAAAAATTTTATTCTTATAGAGCTATAGATATTCAAGATCCTAAGACTAAAAAAATATTTAAAGTTAACAGAAATAGACTTAAATCATATTTTTCAGTCAATAAATCTAAATCTGATGAGAATTTAATGTTGGGTCACTCAGAATGAGTTCTGGGTATGTGACCCGATTTTTGTATTTCCAAATACAAGGATTTGTTACCACTGCTAGAAAATTTAATTTCTGGCAAAGGCGCGAAACACTTGACCTGGAATAACTTGCTATATAGATTTGTACCAAATTTTAATTACGACAATAGCATTAAATAAAACTTTATTTGTTATTGAATGCTAGGCTGTTAATGTTTAATACTTTTTAAATATATGTTTATATAGCAAAATATAATTTTAAAAGAAAATATTTTATATACTTTTTAGGTACTACGCAAGTATACGTATCGTTTCAAGTAACATAGGGCTTTGAAATAAAGATCACAGTATCGATCCCACGAGGAAAAAATGGTAATAAATTTTTAAATATTGTATTTCAAAATCTTTTTGTGTTTTAATCTAACTATAAATTACTTTTAATTTACTAGATGTAGATAAAGAAAAAAATAATAAGAAAATGATTTTGTGAAAACTATATAAAACAAACAACTTTCTTCCTTTCAATTAATCCAAGATTTTAAAGATAATTTAATATTCATTGGAGAATCTATTTTATGGTATTGTGCCAAATAGAAGCATTCCTATTCTTTACCCTTTGATCCAGGTGCAAAGAACATTGGCTAATCTACATATCAGGTCCGGATGTATTGTTAGTAGAATGGGTTAATCTAGGCTCACACTACTAGATGTCCAAGGGTGGCTATGGTCGGCCCTACTAGTGACCCTTTCCTTATCTATAAATCAAATTATAAGGATTTAGTCTCTCACTCTAAAAACTTATCAATTCTACTCCCTTTAAATTTTATCTTCCTATTTATTTGCACTTCACCTTGAATAGCCCGCACATGGCCTTCGACTACCCAAGGATTCATGTGACATCTACAAGTTAAGAGTTCTTATCCTTCTAGGTCTCAAATATCTTCAATAGGTTTTAATAATTTAAATAGCCAATTTAAAAAGTAAAGTAAGATCAGGTATTAATATCATCACAATGTTTTGAAAATATTTTGATTTTCAATTCTCCATTGAATCTTATATTATCTTATTTATCTTTTCATAATTGAAGGAAGAAAGTAAACTAACTACTCAGAACACATTGAATATAAACAACAAAACATAATAAATAAACTTTGAATCAAAAGTAAATACTTATCTCAAATATTTCTTCTATAGATCTTCTAATTCCTACTGACTCCACAGTGTAATGAACTCCAGATGCAACAACTTGAAAATAAACTCACTAAACTAAATAAAAGTGGCCCTAAATTTCTCTCTCTATTTCTCTCTCTAAGGATGAGAGATCCTAAAGTGGCTAGGAGAAAGGGGTTATAATAGGGGCACGTTTTTCTAAAGAAACGAACTCCTATTTATAGGCTTCAAGGGTTGCCTTGAGGCACCTCTTCAAAACATGTCCACATTCAATGAATCTTCTAGAAGGTCTGTCTGGCGCCTAGGCGCCGGACACCGCGTCCAGTTCTTCACACCTCTTCACTTTGGCTTGCACCTCTTCGTGATTAAAACCTTTTTGGAGCGTCCAAATGCAATGTATCACATGTCCTATTATCAAGGAACAACTGCCAGTCTTCTAGAATGTCCAATAACCGCTCACTCCGTCAAAATAACCATCCAAACATTGTAAAAAACTTGACAGTTTCTGTATCGAATCTGGCGTTTAGGCGCCAACTTCTGGCGCCTAGGCCATATTTTTTATAATTTTTGTATTTTGCTCCATTTTTGCTCCTTTTTGCTCCTTTTTCCTTTTTTGGACCTTTTTACATCACCTACATACAAAAACACAAAAATACCTTTCATTAAAGCATAATATCCTTAGAAATTGATAAAAATCAAGGCATAAAAATAGGTATTTTTTTATAGATCAAAATCCCCCAAACTTAAATGTTACTTGTCCTCAAGTAACTCTTTTTACTATATAAAATGTATAACCTTTGAAATAAAAGATAAATATTTAAGATTCCTTATAATTTTTTATTTTATAAAGTCTTTAGTAAATTATTAACCCAATTTCACTAACTAGGTTTAACTTTAAGAATTCAAAGAATATTCAACTACCAAATCATAAGATTTCAAATTTTTCATCCATTTTGAAAATAATAGAAGTTTGTTATATTAAGATCTCATAGATTATTTACAAGAAAAAGATCTTCTTGAAAAATCTTTCTTAAATAAAGATTCATGCATAAAAATTAAGTAAAATATGTAACTAGTTTTCTTTCTATAAGATAATTCAAGTGAAGCCAATTTTTGATTAGGCATTTCCTCAGGTTTCTCCTCTCTTCTCTTTTTCTTTTCTTTTATATATATATATATATATATATATATATAGAGGATTACTATATCTGGATAACCTGTTAATGATTTTGAACTTCACTATCCTTAACTTATATTTTCAAAACTCATACATTTCTATTTAATTATTATAACATGAATAAGAATTCAAAAAGATTTTCAATCTTTTCTTTTTCAAGTGATAATTTTTTATTACTTAATACTTCTAAAATTCCATTATTTTTACTATGAATAGAAAAATTTCTTAATCTTATTCTTCTTTAAGTTAAATTATTCTATTCTTAAAATCAATCAAAGTTATTAAAATTTTGGTTAATTTCACTAAATTATTTATAATTTCAAAAATAAAAGTGATCTTAAATAGATTCTTCATTCCTTAAGTTATGTTTAAAAGTTTTTATTTTAAGAAAATATTAGCTCTTTAAGGACAAATAAAATTTAAATTTGAATGTATTTTCCCTTCCCCCAAACTTAAGTTTTGGTATATTATGAAATTTGAAAGTATGAGAGAGAAAATCATAAGTTTAAAAAGGAAATTTTTTATAAGTATGTAAAAACGATCTTAAAAAGAAAAAATTACTTCTACTCATGCTTTTATGAATAATAAAGATAAAATTGAAGCAGGTATAAAAAGTAAGCAGGCTAATTTTTATGATTATACTAAATTTGAAACAAAATAAAAGCAGAGAAAAATTACTAATTACTAAACAGTAGACTGAAAAAAACATATCATAAATTAACTCTAATCTCAGTCTCAAACACAATATACTAAGAATATTCTAACAACAAAATCTTAACACTAATCAATCCACACAGATAATTATATAAATCAACATACATCAAACATAAAACTAAACAAACAAACCAAACAAAACAAAACAACAAAGTAGCACAACATAGAGATATATAAACTACTAGTCACTAGCTGTAGCCTCATCATCATCATCGTCACCAAAGGAAAACTCAACATCCTTAGGATCAATAAATGGTGTAAAACTAGGAAAAGTAGGGAAACTAACATCATGCTCACCCTTCAGAAACCTGACTAGGGCTTCATTATACTCAGCATCATAGCTACTCTTCCTCTGGGTATAATCAGATAAATGATCAAGTTTCCTATCAATAGTATCAACTCTGCAGTGAGTTTGAAATAACTCCTGCTGCTGCTCTATAAAATGATCATGCATTGACTCCTAGAAACTCAATGGTGGCTCAGCGGAAGTAGAGGATCGGGAAGTAGAAGGTCTACCTGGAGTAGGTGCAGAAGAAGGAGCAGTCGATTTCTTCCCTTGAAGACGATCATATATGCTAATGCTCTCCTGACCAATCGGCTTAGTAGTCTTCAAACTTTCCTCTGAAATATCTACAGTGACTCCATTACTAATAAAAAATGAATAAATCAGAGATGGGAATCCCAGTCCAACCGAAGTGCTGGATCTCGCAGTAGAATCCACAAAATCATCAATAATACTGCCGACATCAATAGGCTTCCTTTGCTGAATGCAGTAGTTTAAGATCGCTCGATCTCTAGTCACTTCACTCAGGTGGTTGGAAGGTAATAATCTTGCAGAAATAAAATAGTGTCATGCTTTAGAAATACCATTTAATTTAGAGGATTTGAAGTTTACCCTTTTTCCGTTCCTGATCTTCTAAGATCCAGTACCGTCAGTCAAATAAGCAATGATCATATCCAAATCTCCATCAGATGGTGATAATCTAGAATAGTAACACTCTATAGTCGGTGGCAGGCCATAAAATACATTGATTCTTTCAGGATCAAATCCTACTCCGACACCTCTGACAAAAACTTCATAATCTTCGGCATCCATAAAATTCGCATAAAACTTTTGAAGTATAGGGATAACAACAACAACAATGAAATAACAGAATCGTTGCCAATTGTGCGCAACGATAGTGTTTTCAATCATTTCTCCCGGATGATAGAAACTTCATTCTGAAATGAACTTCCTCAACGTCGCAAATTCGTGGAATCGAAAATGCACAGCCGCAGTAGAAAATTTGCTGCTATCAAAGTTATCTCGTGCCTTCCCGCGTTTAGATTTCGGAGCCATCTAAACGTGAAAGAAAACAAAAATAAATTTAGGAATAAAAAATTTAAACTCTTTTTAAGTTTATAAAACTTAAAATAAGTTTAAAAATCCAAAGAAATCACTAAAAATCAAAAAAATTTTCAAAATTTTGGTTCTTAGCAAAACCTAGGGAAATCTATGGTGAAAACCGAAAATAAATGGTTTAAAGTGTAGATCTGACCTTAAGACGAAGAAATCAAGTGGTTTTGTGCTCAAATCCTTGATGTTTTGACCTCAAAATGGATCTAAGAAGTGTATTTTCGCGAAAATGGGGAAGAAGATGAAGCTTAGGCGTCGATAATGGCTTTTAGGGGTATTTAAGGAAATTTTCGAGTACAGGCTGAACCGGCGCTTAGGCACCGAATTCTGGCACCTAGGCGCCAGACTCGCCTTTCACAAAAAATTATTTTTAAATTTAATTTTCCACCAAAATTCATAAATTCAACTTCCAATTACTCACATTAGAGTAGGGCTTCAGTTTCTAACTTCCAAAACATTTTCCAAAAAAAATTTAAAATTAAATATTAAATCCACCAATCAAACATAAAGTTTAAATCAAACTTCACTAAATTCCATTTATAATCTTCAATATTGGCTCAATATATTCCAGATAAGTATCATACTTGATTCAAGTTCCTAATACACAATCAAACACAACAATTTTTAAGAAAAAACAACACACATTGAACATGAAAGCAAATACACAAACAAACACAATCGATTCACTAAATCGATACAATGACTCAACAAACCAGATAATAACTATCTCATTACCATAATACTTTAATCTTCACAAGGGAAATTATGTATTCCGCTTGGAAAGAACACTAACGCTCTCGGGAAATCTGAAGTCGTCTTTTCGTTAATCCACTTGTTCTTCGCATACATTTCAACTTGAGCATCTTGATAAGCCGCAAAATGATCAAATTGAAGTTTCGTCTGTCATTCTAGATGTTTAATCGGATGAATCATCTCATGAAGGCGATCTCCAATGCTTTTAAACTCTGCTTCAAACTTATCCAAACTACTAGAAATTTTCTCTAAACTTACCGCGATGAAACCATTGAAGTAGGGTTGAGGATCCTTTGAGACCTTGTCCCTAGCTTCTTCTCCATAATTTCTTCCTTCTATTTCTTCAAAAATTTCTCAAATCTCTCAAGAATGAAGTTTAATGGATGTAACTTTGATTGCTTGATGGTTAGGGATGAAGATGGGTTGATTTAAAGGTGAAAATCGTGTGAAAAACTGAAAATTTTCAGTTTTTGCACGACCCAGTAACAGTGGTGCTTAGGCGCCGAATCTGGCGCCTAGGCACCGGACCTTTTGATACATAGTTTAACTCTGTCGCTTAGGCGCCGGAACTATGTTCAACTCTATTTCGCCTAATCGTCAAATTTCAAAGTTTCGTTCTCCAAGATAGGTAAATTATACTCGTAAGAGTAATCTAGACTCAATAACACACATTGTAAACAATCATAATGAAGGTTAACTTGATCTCCTTTTTACTCATATTTAGAATAGAGTGATCCAATTTCTAAATCTTACATACTTCAAAATAATCTTCAGCCTAAGTCAACAAAGACTTATAAGCATCAAAAAAATTAAAGTAATATAAAATTAGTAAAGATCGAGGCATAACCTTACATTAAAACATAAAAACACTCAAAACAAAAGATAATTATGGGTTTCCTCCCAAAAAAGAGCTTGGTTTACGTCGTCAGCCCGACTTAAGTAAGTCTTTAATCAGGTTGACTCAATTCATAAGCTTCTTTATAAATCATTTTAATATCTCCCAAATAAGGCTTCAATCTTAATCCATTTACTTTAAAAATTTTTCCTGTTTTGGGGTCTTTAATATCCACGACTCCATAATGGTATACTTTCTCAATTATATAGGGTCCAATCCATTTAGATCTTAATTTTCCAGGAAAAAGTTTTAAACGAGAATTAAAACAGTAATACTTCTTGTCCAGGCTAAAAAATTTTTCCTGAAATTTTCTTATCATGCAACATCTTCATTTTCTCTTTATAAATCCTTGCATTTTCATATGATTCATTTCTTATCTCTTCCATCTCATTCAATTACAATAATCGCTTTTCTCCTGATTTATTCAAATTAAAATTAAACTCCTTTATCGCCCAATAAGCTTTATGTTCAAGTTCAACAGGTAAGTGACAATGTTTACCTTAAATTAACCGGTAGGGTGACATTCCGATTGGTGTCTTATAAGTTGTTCTATAAGCCCATAATGCAGACATTCCGATTGGTGTCTTATAAGCTGTTCTACAAGCCCATAATGTAGAATTAAGTCTATCAACCCAATCAGTTCTTTTAGGATTAACAGTCTTCTCTAAAATTCTTTTAATTTTTCTGTTTGATTCTTCAGCCATTCCACTTTTTTGTGGGTGATAAGCAGTTGCAATTCTATGTTTGATTCCAAATTTTTGTAGTAATGATTGAATTCTTATATTTCTGAAATGACTTCCAACATCAGTGATAATTACCTTAGGCATTCCAAATCTTGAAAATATCATTTTCTTTAAGAATTTTGAAACACTTTTGGAATCACAGTTTGGTAAAGCAACAGCTTCAATCCACTTTGAAACATAATCAACTGCTAATAAAATATAAATTTTTTCAGATGATGGAACAAATGGTCCCATAAAATCTAAACCCCATATATAAAAAATTTCAACTTCCAATATATAGTTTAAAGGCATTTCATCCTTCCTAGATATATTTCCCATCCTTTGACATCGATCACATGTTTTCACATAATGTTTCACATCTTTAAATAAGGTAGGCCAATAAAATCCAGAATTTAAAATTTTAAATGCAGTTTTATCTATGCCAAAGTGTCCTCCAAACTTGGAATCATGACATTTTTGAATAATAGCAAAAGTTTCCTCATAAGATACACATCTTCGAATCATAGAATCTTTTCCAATTTTAAATAAATGAGGTTCTTCCCAAATATAAGATTTGGCATCATATTTAAATTTCATAATAAATTTGTTATCTAATTCATAAGGTAAAGTATTGCTAACTAACTAATTAACAATATCAGCATACCAAGGTGTTTTGCATCCTTGAATAACATATAAAGATTCATTAGGAAATTTCTCATTTATATTTTCTTCCGAAATAATATCATTTTTAATTCTAGACAAATGATCAGCAATTTGGTTTTCAGTTCATTTTCTATCTACTATTTGAAAATCAAATTCTTGTAGAAGTAAAACCCATCTTATCAGTCTAGGTTTAGAATCCTTCTTAGATAATAGATATTTAATAGCGTAATGATCAATATGAACATACATTTAGTACCAAGAAGATAAGGTCTAAATTTATCAAAAACATATACCATAGCTATAAGCTCCTTCTCAGTGGTAGTGTAATTTCTTTGTGTTTCAGTGAGAGTTTTACTAGCATAATATGCAACTTTTGAAATCTTCTCATATTTTTGTCCTAATACAGCTTCAATTGCAAAATTACTTGCATCACACATTAATTCAAAAGATTTATTCTAATTAGGTGCAACAATGATTGGTGCAGTTATTAGTTTTTCTTTTAGAATATTAAAAGCATTAATACATTCTTTGTTAAATTCAAATTTCGCATATTTTTCTAATAAATGACAAAGAGGTTTAGCAATTTTAGAAAAATCCTTTATGTTCTTCTATAAAATCCAGCATGACCTAGAAAACTTCTTACATCAGTAACAGTAGTAGGTGGTTGCAATTCAGCAATAATTTTTACTTTCACTTGATCTACTTCCATCCCTTTTTTTGAAACTTTGTGACCAACTACAATGTCTTCTGTGACCATGAATTGACATTTTTCCCAGTTAAGAACTAAGTTTGTTTCTTCACATCTTTTCAGAACTTTGGAAATGTTTTCTAAACAAGATTCAAAAGAAGTTCCAAAAAACTGAAAAATCATCCATGAATATTTCAATTCCTTTGTCCATCACATCACAAAATATTGACATCATACATCTTTGAAAAGTTGCATGTGCTTTTTTTATGGATGGCAAAAGTATATCATTTTGAGTTATGTCTAAAGTTTCCCAGTTATCTTTAATAAAATGAGTCTCTTCTTCTTCTACTTCTTCATTTTCATCAGTTAAAAATTCAAATTTTTCTTCAGAAATGACTTTACATTTTTCTTAATAATGTTCCTCAATTAAATAATCAATTATATCCATTCGATAACATTTCTCTTTATCAGGGTACTTCATTGATTTAAGAACATTGAATTTAATCTCTTAATCATTAACTCTCATGGTTAATTCTCCTTTTTGCACATCAATCATAGCTCGTCTGGTAGCTAGAAAAGGTCTCCCTAAAATAATAAGTATCTCTTTATCTTCTTCCATATCAAGTATGATGAAATCTACAAGGAAGATAAATTTATCCACTTTAACAAGGACATCCTCTATAACTCCTTTAGGATAAGTGATAGATCTATCAGCCTAATCGAAGGGTTACAGTGGTGGGAGTAATCTCTCCTAAATCCAATCTTCGAAAGATAGAAAATGGCATGAGATTAATACTTGCTCCTAAATCACATAAAGCTTTTCCACAAAATTTTTCTCCAATAGCACGAGGTATAGTGAAACTTCGAGGATCCTTAAGCTTTTCAGGTAATTTCTTTTGAATTATTGCACTGCATTCTTCACTTAATGCAACAGTTTCAAAAGCTTCAAATTTTTGTTTCTTGCTTAAAATATCCTACATAAATTTTGTATAAGTTGGCATTTGTTCCAAAGCTTCAGCAAAAGGTATGTTAATAGTAAGTTTCTTAAAAATTTCAAAGAACTTAGAAAATTGATGATCAAGTTTCTGTCGTTTAAGTCTTTGAGGAAAAGGTGGTGGTGGTTTTTCAACTTCCACATTAATAGGTATAACAGTCTGATCTTGACTAGGAGAGAGAGTTTCTTTAGGTTTTTTAATCTCTTCAACCTCAATCTCTTTTTCAATTTCATTCTGCATTCTTTTTTTTAATTCCTTTCCCCTTCTAAGTTGTAGAGCCTTAACATGTTCATGTTCTTTTCCAATTTCCTTTGGATTAATTTCAACATTACTAGGAAGTGTTCTTACAGGTCCGTTATTAATTAAAGTAGAAATTTGCCCCATTTGATTTTCAATATTACGAATAGCAGTATTTTGATTTTGTAATTGATTATTCATTTGTAAAATTAATTCTTCTATTGATAACTTTTTTTGTTGATTATTAAATCCAGGAGGTTTATAATTTGGATTAACTTGATTATTCCAATTTCAGTGGGATGAGATTGATTATTACCCCATTGTTGTTGTGAATTATTCCAGTTAAAATTAGGATGATTTTTCCACCCAAGATTATAATAATTTGAATAAGGATTATTTTTACTTACAATAGCTTGTAAAGTTTCAATAATCTGAGAATCTTCAATATTAGCAGAGTTATTATGTGAAATATTAATTGCAAAATTATCTAATTTCTTAGACATTGATGCTACTTGTGAAGCTAGGATAGAAAAGGCTTCATTATCATGAATACTTGCCATCTTTTTAGGATTAATCCTTTCGGACGGCCATTGAAAAATTTTTATTAGCCATTTCTTCAATTAAAGTGTAAGCTTCTTCAAATGATTTAGACATTAAAGAACCTCCAGCGGCATCATCAATAATTGATTTTAAAGATCCAATTAATCCATTGTAAAATGTTTAAATAATTAACCAATCAGGTAAAGCATGATGAGGACATTTTCTTAATAGTTCTTTAAATCTTTCCCAAGTTTCATATATTGTCTCCCCATCAAATTGACTAAACGAAGTAATATCATTTCTTAATTTAGCAGTTTTAGAAGGAGGAAAATATTTAACAAGGAATTTTTGTGCCATTTCAGCCCATGTTTTAATAGAACCAGTTGCTAATGAGTTTAACCACATCTTTGCTTTATCTCTTAAGGAAAAAGGAAAGAGTCTAAGTCTAATAGCATCATCAGAACCATTATTATATTTAAAGGTAGCATAAAGTTCTAAAAAACTAACAAGGTGTAAATTTGGATCCTCATTTGGTGTTCCACAAAATTGATTGTTTTGCACCATTTGAATAATAGACGGTTTAAGTTCAAAAGAATTAACATCTACAGTGAGTATTTGAAAACTACTATGAAGTTCATCAACTGTAGGGTTAGCATAATCCCTTAATGTTTATAAACATTTTGATCATTAAGTTCAATTGGATTTTGTAAAGTAGCCATTTCTTAAAATTTTTGAATTTGTTTTCCCTTTTTAATTTTTCTAATTGTTCTTTCTAGTTCAAAATCTAAAGGTATTAGTCCTTCAAAACCAAAACTTCGCATACAAAAATAAAGCAAGGAAATTTTTTTTTATTTTATATATTTTTATGTTTTTGGAAATATAATATTTAAAAATCTATAAATTTTTTATTCCTTCCCCGGCAACGGCGCCAAAAACTTGACCCGATTTTTGTATTTCCAAATACAAGGATTTGTTACCACTGCTAGAAGATTTAATTTCTGGCAAAGGCGCGAAACACTTGACGTGGAATAACTTGCTATATAGATGTGTACCAAATTTTAATTACGACAATAACATTAAATAATTGCTACTGAATGCTAGGCCGTTAATGTTTAATACTTTTTAAATATATGTTTATATAGCAAAATATAATTTTAAAAGAAAATATTTTATATACTTTTTGGGTACTACGCAAGTATATGTATCGTTTCAAGTAATATAGGGCTTTGAAACAAAGACCCCAGTATCGATCCCACGTGGAAAAATGGTAATAAATTTTTAAATATTGTATTTCAAAATCTTTTTGTATTTTAATCTAACTATAAATTACTTTTAATTTACTAGATGCAGATAAAGAAAACAATAATAAGAAAATGATTTTGTGAAAACTATATAAAACAAACAACTTTCTTTCTTTCAATTAATCCAAGATTTTTAAGATAATTTAATATTCGTTGGAGAATCTATTTTATGTTATTATGCCAAATAGAAGCATTCCTATTCTTTACCCTTTGATCCAGGTGCAAAGAACATTGGCTAATCGACAGATCAGGTCCGGATGTATTGTTAGTAGAATGGGTTAATCTAGGCTCACACTACTAGATGTTCAAGGGTGGCTTTGGTCGGCCCTACTAGTGACCCTTTCCTTATCTATAAATCAAATTATAAGGATTTAGTCTGTCACTCTAAAAAATTATCAATTCTACGCCCTTTAAATCTTATCTTCCTATTTATTTACACTTCACCTTGAATAGCCCGCACATGGCCTTCGACTACCCAAGGATTCATGTGACATCTACAAGTTAAGAGTTCTTCTCCTTCTAGGTCTCAAATCTCTTCAACAGGTTTTAACAATTTAAATGACCAATTTAAAAAGTAAAGTAAGATCAGGTATTAATATCATTACAATGTTTTGAAAATATTTTGATTTTCAATTCTCCATCGAATCTTATATTATCTTATTTATCTTTTCATAATTGAAGGAAGAAAGTAAACTAACTACTCAGAACACATTGAATATAAACAACAAAACATAATAAATAAACTTTGAATAAAAAATACAATACTTATCTCAAATATTCCTTCAACAGATCTTCTGATTCCTACTGGCTCCACAGTGTAATGAACTCCAGATGCAACAACTTGAAAATAAAGTCACTAAACTAAATAAAAGTGGCCCTAAATTTCTCTCTATTTCTCTCTCTAAGGATGAGAGATCCTAAAGTGGCTAAGAGAAAGGGGTTACAATGGGGGCACATTTTTCTGAAGAAATGAACTCTTATTTATAAGCTTCAAGGGTTGCCTTGAGGCACCTCTTCAAAACATATCCACATTCAATGAATCTTCTAGAAGGTCTGTCTGGCGCCTAGGCGCCGGACGCCGCGTCCAGTTCTTCGTACCTCTTCACTTTGGCTCGCACCTCTTCGTGATTAAAACCATTTTGGAGTGTCCAAATGCAATGTATCACACGTCCTATTATCAAGGAACAACTACCAGTCTTCTAGAATGTCCAATAACAGCTCACTCCGTTAAACTAACCGTCCAAACGTTGTCAAAAACTTGACAGTTTCTGTATCGAGTCTGGAGCTTAGGCGCCAACTTCTGGTGCCTAGGCGCCAGACCATATTTTTTATAATTTTTTGTATTTTGCTCCATTTTTGCTCCTTTCTTCTCCTTTTTCCTTTTTTGGACCTTTTTACATCACCTACATCCAAAAACACAAAAATATCTTTCATTAAAGCATAATATCCTTAGAAATTGATAAAAATTAAGGCATAAAAATAGGTATTTTTTATGGATCAGTATGTCAGGCTGAAGACGTTAAAACAAGCGCTTTGTGGGAGGCAACCCATATTTATCGGTGTGCTTTGCTTTATATTTATTTTGTGTGTTTTATTTGCTTTGTTTGGTTTGTTTTTATGTTTTTAGTGGTAGTAATTTAGAGTTTTTAAACTTAAGTGGAGTTTATTTGACCTTAATTGATGATTTGGAAAAGTCAGAATGAGAATTTGAACACTTAGCACACCTGTGCTAAATTGTGCACTGGCGGCTAAGTGCCGACTAGTTGGCGCTTAGGCGCCACAGTTATAAAAAATGTGAAAAACGTGAATTTAGAGCCTAGATCGTGGGGGAGAAGTTGTGGGAGTTATTTAGGAGATTCTAAACGTGTTGGAGAATATTCTAGCATCTCCCAAGTCTATAAAAAGGTCCTGACTTAAGGAAAACACTTGCCCCAAGTCCTATTTTAATTTTTGAAGTTTAAGAAGAGAATTTTGAGCAGCATGTCTTCCTGGGAGAAGGAGATGAAGAAGAAGCAAGATTCTGATAAAAGTAAGTTCATTAGTGATAGTGCTAAGGAGTTATTTAAAGGATATTTGGTTGTTAGCATTCAAGGTTTTGCAGAGATGATTGCAAAAATTGAAGCCCGAGTGACTTCAATGGAAGCAAAGATCAAAGATATTACTTTACATCTGGATCACATGAGAAGGCAACTCAAGATGCAATTTAATCATTCAAGGTATGTGGAAGAAATAGATAAGGCGATGTTTGTGAAGAACAAATGGATTGAAGAAGATGATATAAGAATGAACAATGATAGCCCATTCTATCAGATTTATATTCCTGAAGGGTCAAATGAGAATAATAGTGGTCCTGGTTATGTTTCGCCTAATGGAGAGTGGAATTAAAAGTGTTTTGTTTCTATTTGTTTAGTGTCTTATATGTTATGTTAGTGTTCTTGTGAGTTTATGTTTGGTGTGTTTAATGTTTAAGTATATGCCTGATGATGTGATGGGTACATCTTAGAGATGTACACTTATCAGTTTAAGATTATAGTATCTTGTATTTTGAGAATTTTATCCTTTATGTTTGGATAAAAAATTCTAGTATTGTATTGAATGTTACGTTTGTTTTAATATAAGTTTGTTTTCGTGAAATTTGTGTGGAATCATTGGTTATTTAACTTTGATTTGGAGTATTAAAAGATTCATGTGGGGAAAAATAATTATTGTGGACTAATTAAGGGTAATTAACAAAGTGATTTAGTGCATATACCTTAATTATAAAAATTTGGGTATTGGCGGCTAAGCACCAGAATGCCGGCGCTTACGCGCCAAATTTCGTGGCAAAGCGCCGATAGTTCGCGCTTAGGCGCCAGTTCACGAAAATTGATTCCCGAAAGTTAAAAACCCAAAAATTACCATTTTCAACCGCCCCATCGTCTTCAACCTTTGCTTTGCCGCAAAAGAGGAGCCTAGGGTATCATATTGTGGATCATTTAAGAGCTGATCTCAACAAAAATTGTTAGATTTGGATTCCTTGAGGTAAGAGCACTTCTCCTAAGTAAAAATTTTTTATTTTCACCATGTATTTTGAGTACATTATGGAAAATCTTAAAATCACTATTTATGGTGAAAATTTGAGGAAAAACTTGAGAAATTGCTTGGGTTTAGTGAAAATATCTTTTGGAAGATAATTTAGCAAGTTTAGTTTAATTTTGGAGTTTATGGTGAATTTTTCATGAATTTTTAGAGATGGCTCTAAAGTCAAAGCGTGCACGAGAAAAGACAAAGTTTGATTCTGACAAATTTGTTAGTTTAAGGGCTGAGGAACGATACATCGATGCATTGCAATCACGTAAGTTGATTCCTGAGCGAGTGTTCAGTAAGCCAGGAGAGGTGATTGAAGATATGATTGCAAGAAGAAACTGGCAGAATTACTATTGCTTCTCCGTTGTTGCTATTGTTTCTGTGGTAAGAAAATTTTATGCAAATTTACCTGCTGCAGACGAAAATTAGGTGATGGTTAGGAGGCATGAAGTAAACATTTCTTCAGGTGCAATCAATACCTTTTATGGACTATCACCTGACATGTTCAGTTTTTATTCTAACTATCATCCTTCAAAAGGAGAATTAGATGAGATTATGGAATATCTGACTGATGGAAGAGGGTTATGGAAAATTACAAATGATAGAAGAGTGAACTTTCCTGCTTCCAAATTAAATGACATTTCTAAGGCATGGCATTATTTTATCTCGTCTAAGTTGTTACCTTCAAGTCACACCAGTGAAGTGACGAGAGAAAGAGCGGTGTTGAACCATTGCATTCAGCATGGGAAGCCTATTGATATTGAAGGGATAATTTATGATTATGTTTTGAACTGTGCTAGATCAACCACGACTGCAGGTATGGGATTTCCTTCCTTGATTCATTCACTATGTGAAAGATCTAGAGTGAAATTTGAAACCTGGGAAGAGGTACTTCAGCCATTGAGACCAATTACTAGTGTAAACGTTGGTGCTTACACTGTACATTTAGAGTTTGGTTGGAGAGGAGGATTTTGCAAGGCTTCTATCGCTTCGCCTTCGTCGCTTCTACTTCTCGTGCTACTACTTCACGTGCTTCGTCATCTACTGATTCACAGACTAGTTTATTAAGAAAGATTTTGAAAAAAGTGAGTCTTACTATAGAGCATGTGAGAGATATGGATGGTAAGCTGGATAATGTTGAGAGATATATTGTAAAACATGATGAATATGAGGAGAATTATCAGCAATATTTGGATAAAGTGATTAGAGGAGATCAGAGTGCTGAGATGCCACCTCATCCATTATATATACCTTATGTGCCATCCAGAGATTGGAACGAGCAAGATGATGATGATGATGATGATGAAGAGTAGATGTATTTGTTTGTTTTAGTTGTTGTATTGATGTGTTGTGTCACTGCGTATTTTATCTAGTATTTTGTTTGATGATTATGTGTGATGTGAACCTTGATAGTATGCAGATTGTAGTTGTACTATTTATCTGTTATGTATATTCAGGTATTGTTGTTATTTTTATTGTTGATTTATATGTTGTTGTGTGGTAGTGTGTAATAGTAAATGTTTTTATCTGTATGTTATGTCAGAGTTTTTAGTAGTGTGTACTTTAATTCCAAAAACTGTTAGGAAATTATAAACCTCTATTAGAAACTTCTACTTAGGAAAACTACATGTTTAAAATTCTTCAAATTCCACTATCATCTGTTATCTGTATCATTGTGTTATTTTAGTTGGTGTGTATTTGCTTTGAAAACCTTCATTATTATAGAAGTCTTCTGAAATTTTTACTTTTCTTATTATTATAAAAAAAGAAGAAAAAAGTTTTGAAAAACTAAATTTGATTTCATTTTACTCATGTATTTAATTTGTTATACTTGCATATTAGGATATTAAAAATTCCTGCAAGCATGATATGTCAGTTTTTATTTCTCACCCATGTATCATTTCTTATGCTTAAATGTTTTATCTTAATTAAAAATTTAAATGTTTGGGGGGATTTAAAAAAAAAATTCAAAAACCTAAAATTTTATTTGATTCTCAAGAATACTTAAAAAATAAATCTTATTTTTGATTGAGAACAATTATGTACATGAAGTTATATTAGGGAAAAAATTTTGAATATAGAAATGAATAAAAGAATTTAGTTAAAATTTATAGTAATCATGAAAAACTTAAAGTTAAAATTTTCTTAATGAAGAGGTGTTAAATAAAGTTAAACTATCTTTAGTAAGAAGTTTTATATTTTTGGATAAATAAAAGATTTGATTTTATTCTTCAAAGCTTAAATTTCTTTTATTGAAGAGTAATTTTAAAATATTATTATTATGATTTTTAAGTGAAAGATGTATATCTAATCTTTATTTTAAATGGAAGGATGGAATTCAAAATCATTAAAGGTCTATCCAGATATAGTAATCCTTGCCTTATTAAAAAAAAGTTTATGAAATGGAAGGAGAAGCTTGAGAATTTAAGGGTCTAATCAAAAATTTGTTTCATACCTAAAGTTTAAGATATAAGTTCAGAGAAAATCTAAAGCTTAAAGTTGTAAAATAGTAAGTAAAATTATTTTTCAAATAAAAATTTTTAAGTGAGAAAAATAAATGTTTGAATCCTATATTTTGAAAAATCTACAAATATTTCTGAAATAGATAGAGGTATTTATCATTTTCTTTTACTTAAGAACTTTTTAAACTTTAAGTTGGTTTTAATTACTGAAATTTTTTCTAAATTGGAATATTCCATTTCTAGAACAAAATTTTGTTATCTTCCTAAGAAACTTATTACATAATTTGCAAGCTAAAATGTTTTATGAGATTAACTGTCATTTGAGGACAAGTAACATTTTATGTTTGGGGGATTTTGATACACCTAAAATATATATTATTTTTATGCACATTTTTATACCTATTTTTAATGATATTGCATTTTAATGGAAGGTATTTTGTGTTTTTCTTGCAGGTATGATGAAAATGGATGGTCATGATGAAAGGAGCAAAATTGGATCAAATTTGGAGAAAAAAATGAAAAATAAAAAATTTCTCACTGGCGGCTAAGCGTCGCTGGGCCGACACTTAGCTGCCACAGTTAAAAATCGAATTTCAAATGGATTTGGCGCCAATTTCAAAGGGGATGGGATGAAAATCTTGGTGGTAATGTCCATAACTTCCTTTGGGCGGTAAGTTTGAATGAAGGGGTGCGTTCCTTGGTAGATACATCGAAACTGGATACATTTTGAAGAGACACCAATGCACCTTTTGGTTTACTACTTAAAGAGAGTCTTAGGAAAGATTAAGAGACTCTTACTTTGCATTTTGAAGGGTTTTTTCTTTCTTTCTTTTGTTTTTCCACTGCATTTTTAAGAGTTTTTATTTTAGAGTAGGAGTAGAGAGTAGAAAGGAGAAAAGGGTCGGAGTGAAGTATTCTTCTTCCCACTTCTTTTCTTTCTTTTAGTTTAGTTTTTATTGAAGTCTGAAGTCTGTATTCTGAGTCAACGAAGTTGGGAGACTTGCTCTGAGGAGTAGTTTAGCGAGGAGTCAAAGTTTCAGGGGAACTTCCTTAGTCTTGTGGAGAGGATTTTCATATAAGTGTTTTTCTTATCGTTGTTTTGAATTTCAAATCAATGTGTTTTTATATTTTCTCAATGCATTCTAAGTAGTATACTTTATCTTTTTCTTTCTTAAATGGAGAAGTAATAATTTACAAAGAATTGTTGTGGAAAGTATAAGTGTTTAAAAGTTGGAAGTTGTGAAGATTGATTCTAAAAACTTTGTTTACTTCTTAATTTGGCCTGTTAAGTTGTAAAATTTCTTGAGATTATGTAAGATCCAATGCGGTACTGTCTCATAAAAGTTAGTAAGAATCACATGAAATTATATGGGTAAGAACTGTAGTCCAAATAATTGAATATAATATTAGAAAATATTTTTATAAAAGGGAGTAAAATTAGAGGATTTTAGAGTGACAGGCTGAAACCCCCTAATTTGGTTTGAAGTTTTGAGTTTTGTTATGAGAAGTTAGCCCCCAGATGGTGGGAATCGAGGGAGCTCTAGAGTGGGAGACTGGTATATTCCCTGCCTAACCATGTTCAAAATAATATAAATTTCAAATTAACCTATGTTCTTTATAGAACCAAGTAAGGGTAAAGAACACATTTGCTTCTATCTGTCACAATAAAAATTTGAATACTTCCACAACAATACTTTAAGAATTATTACTACTTCATGAAAGGAAAGAAAAAGATATTCTAGTTAATAATATTTTACATCCAGTGTTATTAGTTATTGTAAATTTAATTTCTTGCTTTGCATTGTATTAAAAAATTTCAAAAGATATATCAACCTTCAAAACTTTCTAAATCAAGACATACTTTTTCGAACACAATTAAAGAAAGTAAAAAGATAATTTCTCTGATTCCTTTAAAGATTTCACATTTTCCATGTGGGTTCGATATCTCAGGGCTTAATCAGAAAGTCCTATATTACTTGATAAACGGTACGTATACTTGCGTAGTATCCCTTATTATAAAATCATTATTTTCATATCTTAAATCATCATCGCATTTATCCAACGGAACCAAGTTTTTGGCATCCGTTGCACTTATATCTATCGGGGATCAGAGGGAAGGAGTGTAAGAAAGAGAGGGGGAGAGTGAGAATGAGAGGGAGAAAGAGGGAGAATGAGAGTAAGATAGAGGTAACGAGAAGTAAGTGAGAAAGATTAAGAAAGAGACAAAAGAGTGAGAAAGAGTGAGAAAGAGAAGAGCTCCATAAATAAGAGAGAGAGAGACAGAAGGCAAGAGAGAGGGAGGTATACGAGAGAAGAAGAGAATGAAAGAGTGAAAGAGAGAAAAGCTAGAGAAAATAAAGATAAGTAAAAGAGAAGAAAAAGAGTGAAAATAGAGAAGGGAACGGAGTAAGACTGAGTGAAAGTGAGTGAGGGAGAGAGAGGGTGCTAGAGAGGGAGATAAGCAAGGAATAATTGAGTGAGATATAGAGAAAGCAAAAGAGAAGTAGAGGGAGAAGGGTGTAGAGATAAAGTGAGAGGGGTGTGAGAAAGAGATAAAAATAAAGAGAGAGAAGAGAAAGAGATGAAGAGGCAGATAGAAAGTGTTTGAGAGAGACCAAAAGATTGAAAGAATGAGTGAGGCAAATAATAAGAGAATAGAGCGAGAGGAGAGGAGAGTGAAAGAGAGGGAGGAATTGATTCAGGAGTGCAGAAGAGAGATTAGTAGTGAGTGAGACGAGAGAGAAAAGAGGGAGTGAGTGAGAGAGCAACAGTGAGAAAAAGAGAGATAATACATATGAGAGAGTAGTAGGAAAGGTGAGAGTGAGAGAAAGAGGAAGAAAGGGCAAATGAAATGAGTGAGGGAGGGAAAGGATGAGAGGACGTAGAACTTCAGTGAGAGGGAGAGAGAATGAGAGAAATAAAAGAGTAAGAGAGAAAGAGAAAGAGAAGAGATCCATGAGAGAGGGAGTTATGGAGGGCACAAGAGAGAAAGAGGGAGAGGGAATGAGAGAAAGAAAGTGTGTGAGAGAGAAGAAGAAGATGCGAGGAAAGAGAATGATGAGATATAGAGAAAATAAAGTGAGCAAGAGAGTTGTTTGATGAGAGATACTTATTGGGATTGAAAGAGACGATGAGAGATATAAAGAGGGCAAAATAGAAGTAGAGTGAAGAAGTGGTAGAAGGAGAGAGAAGAGTATGAGAAATGGCTTAAAGAAAGACAGAAAGAAAGATGAAGCAATAAGTAGAGAGTGTAGGGCAGAGATAGATATGAATGACTGAGGCAGATGAAAAGAGAAACGTAAGGAGAATAGTGAGCGGGAGGGATGGATGGATTCAAGACAGAAGGAGAGAGGGCTGGTGAGTGAAGAGAGAGTGAAAAAATAAGAGCGTAAGGGAATTACGAAAGGAGGTCGAAAGAGAGGGTGAGGGAGATTATGAGAGTAAGTGAGTGGGAGGTAGGGTGAATAAGAGGTGGAGAGAAGGATAAAGAGGAGCTCAATGTGTGTGCTTGAGAGAGAGAGAGATGGAGTGCACAAGTGAGTGAGGGAGGGAAGAGAAGAAGAGAAACAAATAGTGACAATGAGAGCGGGAGAGAGAGGAGCAAGAGAAGGGAGTGTTGAGAGAGAAAGAAGAGAGGGCAGGGGAAAAAGAGTTGTAGGGTGAGAGAGAAAAGATGAGAGAGTATGGCAGAATGAGATGGGGAGGGAGACAGTAAGATAAGGATGGGAAGAGAGAGTAACATATATAGAGTGAGAAAACGGGGTAAAGAGAGAGGAGTGAGAGAAGGAGCTTGATAAAAGGGTGAGAAGTGGGAGAGAGAGATATGAAGAGACAAATACTGAGTGTTTGAGAGAGTAATAGATAGAGAGAACGTGTGACAAAAAGAAAAGGTGAGTGATGGATGGATTTAGGAGAGGAGAGAGGTGTAGTGAGCGAGAAGAGGAAGAATAAACAGAGGGGAGAGCAAGAGAAAGACAAGAGTTAGAGAAAGTGAGAAAGAGAGAGAGATGAAGAATAGAGTGAGAGAGTTAAAGAGATGAAAAGAGGGAGAGAGAGAGAAGCAAGGGCGAGAGGTGGGTGGGAGGGAGTGACAGAGGAAGGGAGAGAGTGGGAGGGGGTGGAGTTGAAGGAAAACTAAGGGAGTGTGAGAGAAAGAGAGAGAGGGTGGGAAAGAGAGACGAAAGAAGAGTGAAGAGGAGTTTGAGGGAGGGATGGACAGTGACAGTGATGGATATATTGGGAGTTAAGGTTAGCGAGTACCAGTGAGAAAGAAAGAGATTAAGAGAGTGGAGGAAGGTTAACTCCCTAGCTCTTTCTTGAATTGCTCTCATCTCGCTTTTATCTAGCTCTTTCTCTGCTCCTCTTCTCTCTCTCTCTCTGTTACCCTTCTTTATCTCACAATCACCCTCTTGTTTTATTCCTCTCATTCTATTTATTCTTGTATATATCTCACTCACTCTGCTACTCAGCCTCCCTCCCTACCTCCCTCTCTCCATCTTGTTCTTTCTCTTCCTTCGCTCTCTCTTCGATCTCTCTCCCTTTGTCATGCTATCTATTTCTCTCTTTCTTTGTCTCTCACTCTTTCATTCTCTCGTTCTCTTCTCAATCTCTTTGATTCCCTTGCTCTCTCCATCTCACTCTATCTCTCACACCACACATACTTTCTCACTCTCTTGTCTCACTTTCTCTAACTTCCCTTTCTCTCATATGGAGAGAGTGAGGTATGGGAGAGAAGAAGAGAAAGAAAGAGTGATAGAGAGAGAAGTGAGATAAGAGAAAGATAAGTTAGAGAGAAGAAAGAGAGGGCAAAGAGAGAAGACAACAGAGTAAGACAGAGTGAAAGTGTGTGATGAAGAGAGAGGCAAGGAGAGAGGGAGATAAGAATGGAAAGATGGAGTGAGAGATATTGAGAGAGCAAAAGAGAAGTATAGAGAGAAGGGCATAGAGATAAAGAGAGAAGGGTTTAAGAAAGAGATTAAAATAATGAGTGAAGAGAGAGACACAAAGAGGCAGATAAAAAGTGTGTGTGAGAGATGGAGAGATTGAAAGAATAAGTGAGGCAAATAATAAGATAAATGAGAGGACGAGATGAGAGGAGTGAGAAAGAGAGGGAGGAGTTGATTCAAGAGAGCAGGACAGATGAGGAGTGAGTGAGATGAGAGAGAAATGAGGGAGTGAGTGAAAGGGCAAGACTGAGAGAAAGAGAGATACTTCATATGAGCGAGTGGTAGGAAAGCTGTGAGTGAGGGAAAGTGGAAGAAAGGGTAAACGAAATGAGTAAGGTAGGGAGAGGGAGAGGGGAGAGGAGAGAAAATGAGAGTGAGAGGGAGGTGATGGAGGGTACGAGAAATAAAAGAATGAGAGAGAGAGAGAGAAGGATCCATGAGAGGAATGATGGAGGGCACGAGTGGGAGAGAGGGAGGGTGGGAAGAGAATGAGAGAAGTAAAGAGTGAGAGAGAAGAAGAATGGAGGGAAGAGAATGATGAGATAGAAAGAAGATAAAGAGAGCAGGAGAATTATTTGATGAGATAGAGAGAGAAAGTAAGAGAGGAAGAGAAGGTGAGAGAGATAAAGCTAGAACGAGATCAATATTGGGATAGAAAGAGAGATTAAGAGATACAAATGAGGGCAAAAAAGAAGCAGAGAGAACAAGTGGCAGAAGGAGAGAGAAGAGTATGAGAAAGAGCTTGAAAGAAAGAGAGAGAAAGATGAAGCGATAAGTAGAGATTATGAGACAGAGATAGATAAGAGAGATTGAGCCAAAAAATATGGGAAGAGAAGAGTGAGAGAAAGTGAAGGATAAAGAAAGCGGCGAAGAGAGAGGGAGAAAGGGAGGGGATACAATGAGAAAAAGAGTGAGATAGAAGGAGAGACATAATGAGAAAGGGATATAAAGAGAAAGAGGGATAATGAGATAGTGAGAGTAAAACATAGAAGAGAGGTGGAGAGAGCAAACGAAAGAGAAAAAGGGGTGTGTGAGAGATATTGCGTGTATGAGAAAGGGAGGGGACATAATAAGATAAAAGAGAGCAAAACAGATAAAGTGGGAGAGAGGGAATGATGAAAAAGAGACAGAGTGAAGTAGAGGGAAAGATAGAGAGCAAGAGCGAGAAATAGGAGGGGGTAAGTGAGAGGGAGAGTGAGGGAAAGATATAGAGAGATAGAGAGACTTCAAGATAGAGATGGAGAGAAAGAGGGAGTGAAAGGGTGGGAGAGTGAGAAGAGCAAACATAGTGAATGAAGGACATCTGGAGGGCATGAGAGAGGGGGGAGAAAGAACTACATAAAGAAAAAGTGTGTAAGAGATAGAGAGAAGGAGCAAGATAAGAGGAAGATGAGAAATAGAGAACAGAGAGTTGCAAGGAGAGAGAGAGAGATAGCAAGAAGGGAAGCAAGAGAGAGGGATGGAAAGAGTGAGTGAGAGATATAAGAAGAGAAAAAGAGTAGAGAGAAAGAGTAAAAAAGGGTAGAGGGAGTCAGAAGAGTTTGAGAAAGATCTCGAGTGAAAGAGGAATTAAGAAAAATAAAGATGATGAGGCTAGTAGAAATCGTGTTTGATAGTGCAAGAGATAGATTGAGTGAAGGTGAGGCATATAGAAAGAGATACGATAGGAGAGGAGAGGAGAGAAAGAAGTAGGGAGTAAGAGAAAGAGAGAGAATACATACGGGAGAGAGGTAGGAAAGCTCTCTCTCCCTTTTTACCTTCCTCATCTCTCACAAAGACACTCTCTTCTTTTAACCTTGCACCCTCAATCTCTCCATCTTTCTCCCTCCTTGCTTTATCTTACTCTCTCTCTCTCCTATATTTTCTCCCTCATTCTCTCTATCTTTCTTTAACTCTCTCACTCACTTCTTCAACTTTCTCTTCTCTCTTTTATCTTTCCCTTTCTCTCCCAGCTTCCTCTCTCTCACTTCACAGTATTTTATCTTTGTCTTCCATCCTCTACCTTCCTCGTCTTTTGCTCTGCCCCCTACCTCTTTCTCATGCACTCTATTCTCTCCCTCTAATCTTTCCTTTCACATTTCTCTAACTTATCTCTATCTAGCTATCCCAGTCATACTCTACCTCTCTATCTTGCTTTATATCTCCTTTCACTATCTCTCTTTCTCTCAACATGGCTCTCCCTCTAGTTCTTTGCTCTTTCTCTCTCTCTCTCTCTCTTGCTCTCTCCATTCCTTCATCTATCTCCCTCCCCCCTCACTCTTTTTCCCTCATTCTCTTTCTATGCCTCTCTTTCCCTCACAAAATATCATTCTTACTTTGTATCCCTCTCCTACATTTCTCTCACTCTCTCACTTTCTCTTTCCATCACTACCTATTACTCTCTGTCACACATTCCTCAATATCTCTATTTCTAATTCTCTCTCTCATTCTCAGCTGCACTATTTTATATCTCTCTCTCGATCTCTCTCACTCTTTTAAGCCTCTTCTTCTTTCAATTGTATCTGAATTTCTCTCATAATAGCTCTATTGGTCTCTTTCCCTTTTTCTATTTCTCTGTCTATCTGCTGCTCACAAAACCATTATCTTTTCCTCTCCCTCTCGCTCGCTCTCATGCACACACTCTCTATCTGGTTTTTTCTCTTTTGACCTCTTTCTCTTTGTCTCTCACTATCTCACTCTATTCTTTTCTCCTCTCCCTCTTGTGCTCTCTCTATCTCTCTTACGCTCTCTCCCTCCCTATCCTGTTCTTTCTCTCTTGCTATCTCTCCCTCTCTCTTTCTCTCACTCTCTATTCCCTCCTCCCTTTATAGCTCCATCTCTAGCACTCTCACTCTTTTTATACCACTCACTCTCAATATCTCTCACTTTTCTCTTCTCTCTTTCTACCATTCTCTGGCCCCCTCTCTGTTGCTCTGAATATCTCTCACAATCACTCCCTTTTTCTCTCTTGCTCTTGTTATCTCTCTATTGGTATCTTTTTCTCATTTTTATTTATCTCGCTTTCTCTCCCTTTCTCTCGTTCTAGCTCCCTCCCTCTCACTATTGATCACTCTATCATTCGCTCTCCCTCCCTCTTTCTATCTCTCTTTTCCCTTCCACTAATTAGTCTCTCTCCTCTCTCTCTCACATGCTCTCTCACACTCTTTCCTTCACGTTGAATCCCTCTCACAATCACTCTCTAGCTTTCTTTCATTTGTTATCTCTCTCTTGAAATCTTAGTCTTACCAATCCATCTCTCTCCCTCTTGCACTCCCTCTCCCTTTGCTTCTACACTCTCCTTCTCTACTTTCTAACACACACACACTCTCTCTCACCCTTACCCACTACTCCCCTCTTCTCTGCTCTCTTACTCTTTCTCTCACTCTCTTTTCTCATACACCTTAAATCTCCAACACCTTATATCTCTCTGGTTTTCTCTCCCTCACTCTAAATTTTACTCTCTCTCCTCAACCTTCTCTAGCTCCCTCCTGTCTCACCATTCTCTCTCTTTCTATACATTATCTCCCTTCACCAATTTTCTTGTCCCTCTCTCTCGCTCTCTCTAGTGCTCATACTCTTTATTCCATCTCTCTCATGCTCTTCTTTCTACTCCCCTCTCTCTGCGTATCCCCACTCTCCCCCTTCTCTCTCTTTCGCTTCCACCCAACACCCATGATCTCTATTTATGGCTCACTTTTGCTCTCACTTTCCCTTCTCTCTTCTTTATCTCTATCTACACCTATCTTCTACCCTTCACTCTATCTCCCACTATCTTCCTCTAAATCTCTCTTATAATCACTCTCCTACTCTTTCTTCCTCTTCTTATATGTCTAACTCACTCTCCTTGCTCTCTCCCTCTAGCTCCTTCCCTCTCTCTCTCATTCACTATGTATATAACTCACGCTCCATTCCTCTCACTTTATCTCACTCTCTCCCTTTTCTCTGTATATATCTCTCCTCTCTCTAGTTTTCCTCCCACTTGCATACTCATTTCCACGGAATCTCTCCATAATAACTCAATTTCTTTGTTATCTAGCTCACTCTTTCTCACATTATCTCTATGTCACTCTTTTTACCACTTTATCTCCCTTTCCCACTCTTTTCTTTTGCACTCTCTCTAATTTTATTACTCTCTCAGTCTCAATCTGTTTCGCTCTCTCTTTTCTCTCACTCTTCTCTCCGCCTCTCTCTCATCTTCACCCTCTCCACACTCACCCTCTTCCTCTACCTCGCTCTCCCCCTCTCTTGCTCTTTATTTCTTTTCCTCTCTCTCTCTCTCTCACTTCCTCATTAATTCTCTTAATCTCTCACACTCATCTCAGTCTCTCTCAATTTCTCTCATTCACTCTCTCTCTCTCACTTTCACTCCCTCAATTGTCTTTGTCCCTCCTTTAGTTCTCCGCCTCTCCCTCCCCACCCTCCCTCCATCCCTTTTAGATCCATCTCTCCTCTTTCTCTCTACTTCTCTTTAGCATTTCTTATATCTCTCACTCATTCTTTCTATCCCTCACTCTTTCTTCCTCCCTTTCTACATCTCTCTCTCTCTCTCACCTGCAACTCTCTCACTTCTCATTTCTCATCTTTCTCGTATCTTGTTCCTTCTCCCTATCTCTCACACACTTTTCTTTATCTCATTCATTCTCCTTCCCTCTCTCATGCCTCCATATGTCTCTCTCTCACTCTCTCTAGCTCTTCTCAAATTCTCTTTATTGCCTAAACTTGTTCTCTTTCTCTTTTACTTATTCTATCTGCTCTCTCACTCCACCTTTTTCAATTTCCCTTTCTTCCTCTCTTACCATCTCTCTCTACTGCTCTTGCTGTCTCTCTCCTCATTTCTCCCTTTCTATCCACCTAAACCTCTCTATCTCTCTCTATCAAACTCTACATCTCTTTCTCTATTATCTCACTCATCCTTTCATGCTCTTTCTCTTTTATGCATTCTCTTTCTCTAAATCTTTTATACTCTCTTCTCTTTTTCTCTTCTTACTCTTTTTCATCCACGCCCCCTCTCTCTCCCTCTACCGATCTAACCCTCACTCTCTCTCTCTCTCTCTCTCTCTCTCTCTCTTGCCACAACTCTCTCAACTAAAAACTCTCCTCTCTTTCTCATTTTTCTCTTCACTCACTCCTCTCTATCAAACTTTTTCTCTCTTTTTCTCCCTCCCTCCCTCTCTTCTGCCCTCCATATCTCCCTCACACGTAGAGCTCCTCTTTTTTTTTCTCTCTTTTCTCTCTCAATCTTCTCTCTTGCTCAATCTATCTCTCTCTCCCTCTCTCTACCTTCATTTCACTATCACTCTACCTCCCTCCCTCTCTTGTCCCTCCTGTCTCTTGCCCTCCCTCCTTTCCTCACTTTCTCTATTCCTAACTCTCTATCTCTCTCACTCTTGACTCTATCTTGCTCTCTCCTCTCCTAAAAACATCCCCTCAGCCACTCACATCTCCTTTTCCTCTGTCTTATGATCACCCTCTCTCTATCTATATATATCTCTCACTCTTTATCTGTCTCATCATCTCTCTTTCTTTCAAGCTATTTCTCACACTCTTTGCTCTCCCAAACCTCCTATTTTCTCTATCTCTATTTTGCTCTCCCTATATCTATCATTATCTTGTTCCCTCCCAATCTCTATATCTCACACATACTCTCTTTCTCCCTCTCTTCCTCTTCTGCCAGCACTATCTCATCCTGCAACTCTCTTGCTCTCTCCATTCTCGCTTTCTCATCTATCTCTCATTCTTTCTTCCACTCTTTCTCACTGGGTCCACTGTTATGCTCTCCAATCCTCTCTCTCTCTTTCTCTCTCTCATGGAGAATTTTTCTTTTTGTATCTCTCTGTGCTCTATAACACACATTTTTCTTTCTCACTCTAACTCTCTTCCTCTTTTTACCTCCATCTCACTATCATTCTCCCTCCCTTCCTCTCTCTCGCTTTCTCTATCTCTACCTCTCTCTTGCCCTCACTCACTCCTCTATTTTCTCTTTATCTATCTCACCTCTCTCTCCATCAATCTCTCTCTAGTCTCTATCCGCCTTATCATCACTCCCCTCTCCCTTTTCTCTCTCTTCCCTTCATCCTATTTCTCACACACATCTTTCTCCTTTTACCCCTTCTCTCTCACTCACTTTCTTTTTATCTCTTTCTTTACTTATCTATTTCTCTCTCCATGTCTCTTTCTCTTTCCATCCCATTCTCTATCTCTCTCTCTCTCTCTCTCTCTCGCCTCCTCACTTCTCCCATTTTAATCTTTCTCTTCTCTCACTCCTCTCTCTATCTCACTATTTTTTCATCTGATTCTCTCTCTCCCCCTCTCTTGTGCCCTCTATCTCTCTCTCTCTCTCTTTCACTCTCACTTCTCAATTTATTTTCTCTATTTTTTGCTCTTATCTATTTCTCTTTTAGGCAATTACTCTCTTGCTCTTTCTCCACCTGTTATTTCTTTTGTATCTCTTTTATATTATCTATGATTGTTTCTCCCTCTCTCCATCCCTGCCTCTCTCTCGCTTTTCGTACTATCTTTCGCTCACTATCTTTCAATCTCTCCATCCATTTCTTCCTTAATACAATCTCTCGCCATCTTTCTCAATCATTCTCTCTGCCTCACTCATGGTGCTCTTTCTCTCTCTCATACTCTTTTCTCTATTGATCTCTCCCACTAATTCCTCGCTACCTCCATCTCACTCTCCCTATCCTCCTTTTTGCCCCTTCGTCCTTTCCTCACTCTCTCCTTCCTTACCTCTTTCTTTAACATGTTATCTCTCTTTCTTACTCTCACTCATGCCTATCTCTCGCTCTCTCCTCTTTCTCTTCTCTCTCTTCTCACTCATTGCTCCGCTCTCCTCTTTTGAATTAATGCCACTCCCCCTCCCTCTCCTCTACTCACCCATTCAATCTGCCTCACCTTCTCTCTCTCTCTCCTCTCTAGATGTACCTCTTATATCTACTTTTATTTTGCTCTCTCCAAGTCTCTCACACTATCTTTTTATCAATATATCTCTCTCTTTCCCCCACTCTTCCTCTCTTACCATCTCTCTCTCTCCCTTACCCTGTATCTCTCTCTTTCTTCTATCTCTTTGTCACCCTTTCTTGCTCTTCTTCTCTCTCCCTCCATCACTCACTCATGCTCTCCATCTCTCTCTCAGTCATGGAGCCCTTCCCTTTCTCTCTCTCACTCTCTCCCATTCTTCCCTCTTTCAATTACTCTCTCTCTCTCTCACTTTTTTCCTCTCTTTATTTCTATCTCACACTTATTCAGCCCCCCCTAATACACACACACTTTCTCACCCTGCCTTCCTCCTTCCCTAGCTCTCTCATTTATGTATTCTCTCTCATCCTCTCACTCCATTCTTTCTCTTTCTTTTCACTCACTCCCCATCTTTCTCCTCGCCCTTGAATCACTCCCTCTCTTTCTCTCCACTCCTATCCTCTCGTATCGTCTCTCTTTCTATCTACCTCAACCTCAATCTTTCTATCACTGGCTCTATCACACACAGTTTCTATCTTCCTCCCCATCCCTATCTTTATTACTTCCTCTTTCTTTCAAGCTCTTTCTTACACTAGTCACACTCACTCTTCCCAACCCTCTCTCTCACCCTCTCCTTTAATTCTTCCCTTTCTCTCTCTCACTCATTTTGCAACTCTCTCTTCATCTCTCTGTTCTCTCTATTAGTTTCAATCTCTATGTCACACCCTTCTCTCCCTATCTGTACGCCCTTCTCTCTCTTTCTCTCTCTACTTCTCTTTTGCTCTCTCTATATCTTTATTTCCATCTGTACATGCTTATCTCCCTCTCTCCCCCTCACTCTCTCTCGATTTGTCTTACTCTATTGCCTTCTCTATTTGCCCTCTCTCTCTCTTCTCTCTATCTTATCCTTCCCTTCTCTTACTTCTCTCTCTCTCTCTTTCTCATTTTCTCTCTCCATATCTCCCTCTCGCATGCCTTCTTTCTCTCTCTTCTCTCTCGCTCATGGAGCTCTTCTCTTTCTCACTCTCTCTTACTCCTTTCACTCTCTTTCTTGCTCTTTCACTCACTTTTCTCTACCTCGATGTCACTCTCATTCTCCCTGTTTCTCTCACTCATTCTCACTCTCCCCCTCTCTTACCCTCCTTCCCTCCTTCACTCACTCTATCCTTTCCAACCTCTCTCACCTATGTAGTTCTCTCACTTCCTCTACTCTTGCCCATTCCTGTACTCTCTCTTCATTCTCTCTTCTGACTAACTTCCTCGATTTGTCCTTCCCTCTTGAATCACCCCTCCCTACCTCAATCTGCATCTCCTCTTCTCTCTCTTTCTATCTTTATCAAACTCTTTCTATTTGTATATCTCTCTCACCCTCTCTATATGTCTCTTCATCTTTCTCTTTCTTTCATGATCTTTCTAATAAGCCTCTCTCTACATGTACCTCTTCTATCTACTTCTATTTTGCTCTCTCTACATCACTCACCTCTATATTTTCATCAATATATATATATATACATACATACATACATACATATATATATATATATATATATATATATATATATATATATGTCTATCCCCCTCTCTTGCTTTCATACCATCTCTTTCTCTCTCCCTACAAATCTCTTGCCCTCTATATCTTCTCTCTTTCTTTTCTCTCTCTTTCACTCTTTGTTTCTTATGTTCTCTCTCCTTTCCTCACTCTCTCGTGCCCTCCTTTTCGCTCTCAATCATAGAAATCTTCTCCTTCTGCTCTAGCTCTCCCATTATTCCCTTATTCACATTCTCTCTCTCACATTTTCCCACTCTCTACGTCTATCTCACACTTATTCTGCCTCGCTCACAAACACACACACTTTTGTTCTCCCTCCCTCCACCCCTCACTCTCTTGTTCTCCCTTCCTACCTCTCTCCCTTAATTATTCTCTCTCTTTCTCTCAATCTGTTACTTCTCTCTTTCTCTTTCTTCTCTCTCATTTCACTCACTCATCTTTCTTCTGCATATATACTATCTTGTTCTCCCTTCTACATCACCCTCACTCTTTGAATCTCTCTCCCTCTCTCTTGCTTCCTCCCTTGCTCTCTTTCACCTTACAACTCTCTCTTCTCGCTCTTCATTTCAATCTCTTTCTCACACCCTTCTCTCTTTATCTCTATGCCCTTCTCTCTTTCTCTCTCTACTTCTCTTTTGCACTCTCTATATCTCTCACTCCATCTTTCCATGCTTATGTCCCTCTCTCCCTCCCATTCTACCCCTCACTCTCTCTCACTCTATCTTACTCAGTTGCCATCTCTATTTTGCCTCACTTCCCTCTCTTGAACTTATATTTCTCTTCCCTCGCTTCTGTCTCTAACTTGTTTTGTCTCTTCTTCTCTCCAAACCTCTCACTCTCTGGCCCTCCATCTCGCTCTCATGGAGCTCTTCTCATTCTCGCTCTCTCTAACTCTTTTCTCTCTCTTTCTTTCTCTCTACCTCTATCTCACTCTCATTCTTCCCCTTTCCCTCTGTCTTTATCACTTTCCACCTGTCTCTCTTACCCTTCTTCACTCACTCTATCCATTTCTACCTCTCTCACTTTTGTATTTTCTTCTCTTTTCATTCATTCTTCTCACTCACTCCCCTTCTCTCTACTTCTTTCTTGAATCCATTTCTTTAACTCCCTCACTCTCTTATTCATCTTTATCTTCTCTCCTTTATCTTTCCACTCTCTCCTAGCTTCCACTTTTTAATCTTCCTCAACCTCTCCTATCAATCTCTCTCTCACACTCTCTAGTTATCTCTTCATCTTTCTCTCTCTTTATTTCAACCTCCTTCTCATAATCTTCTCTCTGCTTCTACCACTTGTTCTCTCTATTTCTATTTTCCCCTTTTTATATCTCTCCATCTCTCTTTCCATCCTAACACTTGTTGTCTCAACTTCTATTTTGTCCTCTCTATATCTCTCAATCTTTGTTTCCATTCTAGCATATATCTCTCTCTTGTTCTCTCTCTCACGTATTCCTCTCTTATCATCTCTCTCTCATCCAACAACTCTCTTACTCTCTTTAACTTCTCCATCTTCCTTCACTTCTTCTTCTTCTCTCTCTCTTTCTTGCCCTCCATCTCTCTCACTCTCTTTCTTGCCCTCCATCTCTCCCTCTCTCATGGATCTGTTCTCTTTCCCTCTCTCACTCTTTTATTTCTCTCATTCTCTCCACCTCCCTCTCACTCTTGTTCTCCCTCTCCCTCCCTTCTTCGTTTCATTTTCCCTTTCTTTCTCCTCTATCTCGTACCATTCCTACCAATCTCTCTTATGAATTATCTCTCTTTCTCTCACTCTTGCCCTCTCTCCCACTTTCTATTTTCTCTCTTCTAACTCATTCCTCATCTCTCTCCTCGTCTCTTGAATCAATCATTACCTCTTTCTCTTCTTTCCTCACCTCTCTTTTCTCTTATTATTTGCCTAACACATTCTTTCTTGGTCTCTCACACACACTTTCTATTTTCTTTTTCATGTCTCTCTCTTATCTCTTTTTATTTCAATCACTTTCTCACACCCTTCTCTCTTTCTCTCTCTACTTTTCTTTTGTTTTATCTATATCTCTCACTCTATCATTCCATGCTTATCTCCCTCCCTCCCTCTCTCTCTCCCCCACATTCTCTCTCGCTCTTACTCTTATGGCTTCCCTATTTGCCCTCTCTCTCTCTTCTCTATAACTTATCTTTCTCTCATTTGCTTCTCTCTCTCTCTCTCACTCTTTCTTTCTCTTCTTATCTCTCCATACCACCTCTCTCATCCTCCATCTTTCTCTCTCTTACTCATGGAGCGCTTAGCTTTCTTACTCTCTGTCACTCTTTTCTCCCTCTTTCTTTCTCTCTCTCACTTACTTCTCTCTACCTCTATCTCACTCTCATCTCCCTCTTTCTCTCTCATTCTCACTCTCCCCCTCTCTCTTACACTCCTTCCCTCCATCACTCACTCTATCCATTCCTACCTCTCTCACTTATGTATCTTTCTCACTTTCTTTTACTCTTGCCCTCTCTTACTCTCTCTCTCTCTCTCTTCATTCTCTCTTCTCACTCACTCCCCCTCTCTCTTCTTCTCTCTTGAATCGATCCCTCCATGCCTCACTCTGTCTCTCCTTGTCTCTATCTTTCTATCATTCTCAACCTCTCTAAATGTCTAATCATCTCTCTCTCACTCTCTCATCTTTCTTTCATGATCTTTCTCACACATCACTCTCTACATACCTCTTCTATTTGCCTATATTTTGATATCTCTATATCTCTCACTCTATTTTTTCATCAATATATCTCTCTGTCCCCCTCTTTTTCTCCCTTACCATCTCTCTCTCTCTCCCTACAACACTATTGCCCTCTCTATCTTCTCTCTTTCTGCTCTCTCTTTATCACCCTTTCTTTCTCTTGTTCTCTCTCCCTCCATCACTCTCTCATGTCCTCCATATCTCTATCAGTCATGGAGCCCTTCTCTTTTCTCTCTCACATGGAGCCCTTCTCTTTCTCTCTCTCACTCTCTCTCATTCTTCCCTCTTTCACTTACTCTCTCTGACTTTTCCCACTCTCTACGTCTATAATCCCTCCCTCACACACACACACACTCTCTCTCTCTTGCCCTCCCTTTCTCCTTCTCTCACTCTCTCCTTTCCTACCTCTCCCTGATGTATTCTCCTCTTTATCTCACTATGTTCTTTTTCCTTCTTTTCTCTTTCATTTCACTCACTCCCCATCTTTCTAATCTTCTCTTGAATCACTCCCTACCTCTTTCTATCCTCTCCTATCTTCTCTTCTCATCTTGTTTATTTCTTATCTACCTCACCCTCACTCTTTCTATATCTCACTCCCTCACACAGTTTTTATCTACCTCCTCATCTCTATCATTCTCACTTCCTCTATCTTTCAAGCTTTTTCTCACACTCTGCTCGCTCCCTCTACCCTTTTGTGTCTCTTTCTCTTTCTACTTCATCTTCACATTTTCTATATCTCTCACTCACTCTTTCCAGTCCTCTCTCTCCTTCTCTCTTGCTTCCTCCCTTGCTCTCTCACCTTGAAACTCTCTCTCTTCTTCTCTCTCTTCTCTTTTCTTATTTCAATCTCTTTTTCATGCCCATCTCTCATTATCAATATGCCGTTCTCTCTCTACTTCTCTTTTGCTCTCTCTATATCTCTCACTCCATCTTTCCATGCTTATCTCCCTATCTCCCTCTCTCTCTCTTCCTTACTTTCTCTCGATCTATCTTACTTTGTTACCTTCTCTATTTGTCCTCTCTCTCTTCTATCTAACTTATCTTTCTCTTATCTCACTTCTCTCTCTCACTCTTTATTTCTCTTCTACTCTCTCCATACCTCCCTTTCTCTTGCCTCCATCTCTCTCTCTCTCGCACATTGAGCTCTTCTCTTTCTCAATCTCTCTCACTCCATTCTCTCTCATTCTTGCTCTCTCATTTACTTCTCTCTAACTATATTTCACTCTCATTCTCTTGCTTTATCTCACTCTCCCCCTCTCTTTCCTACCCTCCTTCCCTCCTTCACTTACTCTATCCTTTCCTACCTCTCTCACCTATGTATTTCTCTCACTTTCTTCCACTCTTGCCCTCTCTCGTGCTCTCTCTTCATTATCTCTTCTTAATCACTCCCCCTATCTCTCCCTCCTTTTTGAATCCTCCCTCCTTGCCTCACTATGTCTCTCATCTTCTCACTCTTTCTATCATTCTCAATCTCTTTCTATTTATACATCTCTCTCACCCTCTCTAGCTTGCTCTATTCCACCTATTGTCCTCTATTTTTATTTCTATTTCTACTTCATTTTCGCATTTCCTAGATGTCTCACTTGCTCTTGCACATCTTTCACTCCATATTCCTCTACTTATCTCTCTCTCTCCTCCTCTATCTTACTCATTTGCCATTTTTATTTGGCCTCTCTCCCTTCTCTCTAACTTATCTTTCTCTTCTCTAGCTTCTCTCTCTCTCACTCTTTCTTACTCTTCTTCTCTCTCCATAGCCCCTCTCTCTTGTCCTCCATCTCTCGCTCTCATTGATGGAGATCTTCACTTTCTCACTCCCTCTATCTATTTTCTCTCTATTTCTTGCTTTCTTTTACTTACGTCTCTTTACCTCTATCTCACTCTCTTTGTCCCCTTTATTTCCTTCATTCTCACTCTCCCCCCTCTATATTAGTCTGCTTCCCTCTTTCACTCACTTTATCCATTCCTACCTCTCTCAATTTTTTATTTCTCTCACTTTCTTCTACTCTTGCCCTCACTCGCGCATTCTCTTCATTTCTCTTCTCACTCACTCCCACTCTCTCCTTCTCTCTTGAATCCATTCCTCCCTGCCTCACTCACCCTCTCTCATCCTCACTTTGTCTTTTCTATGTCACTCTCTTTCTCTAGTTCCACTTTCTATCCCTCCATTCCTCTATCTCCATCTCTTTCTCTCACGTTCCCTCTTGCATCTTCTTCCTCTCTACCTATCCTTCCTTTTCTGCCTCTATCTCTTTCTATCTCCACCTCCTTCCCCTTCTTTTTCTCTCTCCCTTTTCCTCTCTACATCCACTCATTTTCTCTCTCCCTCTCCCTCTCTCACTTTCTCTCTTTCCCCCTCTTTCCCTCTCTCTTCTATATATATAAACTCTGCTTTTCTCCATCTCTTTCTTTATCTTCACTATCTCTTTCTCTCTCACCTCCTCTTTCACTCTCTTAATCTCCCCCACATATTTGTTCTCTCTTTTCCCTCTTTCGACTTTTTCTCACTTTCTCTTTCCCTTCCTCTTTCTACTCTTCCTCCCTCCATCACTCCCTCGTGCCCTCCACTCTCTCTAACTCTCTTTCTCTCTCTTAATTCTTCTCCCTTTCACTTACTCTCTCTCACTTTTTCCTACTCTCTATGTCCATCTCACACTTATTCTCCCTCCCTCTCACAAACTCACACTCTCTCTCCTACTCTTCCTTCCTCCTTCCTTTACTCTCTTCTTTCTTATCTCTCACCCTTATGTATTCTCTCTCTTTCTCTCACTCTGTTCTTTCTCTTTTCTTGCTCTCTCATTTCACTCACACCCCATCTTTCTCCTCCGCTCTTGAATCACTCTCTATCTCTTTCTCTCCTCTCCTCTCCTCTCCTCTCTTCTCTTCTCTCTTTGTATGTACATCACTCTCACTCTTTCTATCTCTCATTCTCTCATACACAATTTCTATCTGCCTCCTCATTGCTCTTTCCTCTAAGCTCTTTCTCATACTCTTCTCACTCCCTCTACCCATTCTCTCTCTTTCTCTCTATGCTTCTCTTTCGCCTTTCATATATCTCTCACTCACTCTTTCCATCCCTCTCTCTCCCTCTCTCTTGCTTCCTCCCTTGCTCTATCTCTCCTTGCAACTATCTTTCTTAATCTATCTCTCTTCTCTCTCTTTATTTCAATCTCTTTCTAAAACCCTTCACTCATTATATTTATGTCCTTTGCTCTTTCTCTCTGAACTTTTCTTTTGCTCTCACTATGTCTCTCTCTCCATCTTTCTGTGCTTATCCCTGTCTCTCCCTCCCTCTCTCCCCCTCACTCTCTCTTTGTCTGTTTTACTCTTTTACCTTCTCTATTTCCCTCTCTCATCTCTCTAACTTATCTTTATCTTCTCCCTCTTCTCTCTCTCACTCATTCTTTCTCTTCTTCTCTCTTCATACCTCCCTCACTCTTGCCCTTCTTCTCTCTCTTACCCTTCTTCACCCACTCTATCCATTCCTACCTCTCTCACTTTTGTATTTCTCTCACTTTTTTCTACTCTTTCCCTCTCTCGTGCTCTCTCATCATTCTCTTTTCCTGCTCAATCCCCCTATCTCTCTTTCCCTCTTGAATCCATCCCTCCCTGCCTCACCTCTCTCTCTCCCACTCTTCTCTCCTTTATTTCAATCTATTTCTCACACCATTCTCTCTTTATCTCTATGCCCTTCTCTCTCTTTCTCTCTCTACTTCTCTTATGCTCTTTCTTTATCTCTCGCTCTATCTTTCCATGCTTATGTCTCTCCTTTCTCTCAGCCTCTCTCCCATTGTTCCTCTCACTTTACTTCTCCCTCTATCTGTCTCACTCCCTCACTCTATTACTCTCTCTCGTACTAACTTTATCTCTCTTTCATCTTTCCCTCTCTCTCCCTCCCTCTCTCACTCACTCTTTATTTGCTTGCTCGCTTTCTCTTACACACTCTCTATTGTTGTTCCCACGCTTTCTCACTCATAATCTGCTCTCCTTTCTTTCTCTCCCTCTCTCCTACTCTCCTATCTAGCTCTTACTCTCTCTTTCTCCCTCTCTCTCCCTCACACCTCGATCCTATTCTCTCTTTCTATCTCTCTCTATCATTTCTTTTTCTCTTTGTCTCCCTCCCATTCTCCCTTCTTTTTGCATCTTTCTTATTTCTACTTATAGTCACTTGCATCTTTCTACCTCACTTTCTTCTACTTCCTCTCTCTTCCTCTCAAACTTTTCTCCCACTCTCTACCTCCATCCCTCTCTCTCTCTTCCTTTTTGTATCAACCTCCATCCCTCTCTCTCTCTCTCTTCTCTTATTTTCTCAATTTCTCACTCCTTCACTTGTTATGTCCCCATCAATCTCCCCCCTTGCTTTCTCCTCGCTCTTATTCTCACTCCCTCCCTCTCTTACACACACTCTCTTTTCTGTCTCAGCCTCTCTCTTCTCTCCATCACTTAGCTCCCACTCTCTCTCTCTCCCACTATTTATCCTTATCTCTATCTTTCTGTCTCTTTTCTGTCTCAGCCTCTCTCTTCTCTCTTCCTCTCTTGCTCTCTGTTACACTCTCATTATCTCTTTCTCCCTCCCACTCTCAGGTCTCTTTTTTATCAAACTCTCTCAATCTCTCTCTCACTATTTCATTGATTGTTCTCTTTAACTCTCCATTCACACACAATTTCCCTCCAATTTTCTTACTCTCGCTCTTTCTTCTCGTACACCCTAATATCCCTATTGCATATCTCCCTCATTCTTCTCTCTTTCTCATCTCTCTTCTCTTGGTCACTCTTAACCCTCTCTCATTTTTTTCTCTCTCTCTCTCTCTGCCTCTCTACATCTCTACCTCTCTGATGGATCCAACTCACCTTCCTCCCTCCCACCTCTCTAGATCTCCCTTCTCATTCACACTTTATCTCTTCCTCTCCCTCCTCCTTTCTCTTTCCCTCCCTCTGTCTCTTTTGCCTGTCTCCTCACTATATCTATCAAATTGTCCTTCTCACACTCTCCCTCTCTGTTCACTCTCCTCTCTCTCATTTATCTTTTCTCTCACATGCACTCTCTCTATCTCATTTATCTCTTTTCTTTTTTATCATACACTCTTTCTCACCCACTCTCCATTTCTCTCTATCACTTCTCTCTCTATGTCTCTCTCTCCCTCCGTCAGTCACTTACTCCCTCACACTCTATCTATCTAGCTATCTCTTTTCCCCTCTGTACCTCTCTTTCTTTCTTTCACTCTCCAACACTTTCTCCTTTATGCTCTTTATCCCCACTCTCCCACTCTCTCTCCGTCTCTATCTCTCTTTCTCTCACTTTATTGTTCTCTCTCCTTCTCTCGTGTCTTTTCTATCTCACTCTCTTTCTCAATACCCCATCTCTTTCCTTCCTATGATCCATCTCTCTCTCTCTCACGTTCTCTGTTGCATCTTCTTACACTTTACCTATCCCTCCTTTTCTATCTCTATCTCTTTCTATCTCCATCTCTTTCCCTTATAGATATATTCCTCTCAATTGCACTCTTTCTCACCTCCCTTTGTGTAACACTCTCCCACCACTCTCATCCTCTTGCGCTTTCTTACGTTATTTCTCTTTTGTCCCTCTCTGTCTCCCTTCCTATCTCTCTCAAACTTTCTCTTTCACTTACTCTTTCTACTCTCTCTCACACACTCTTATCTCTTTCTCTCTCTCCTTTTTTTATTTTTTTCTCTCCTGTGCTTCCCTCTCTTTCTTTCAATCTATCTCCTCACTTTCACACAATTGCACACATTCTCTATCTATCTCCTCACTGTCTCTCTCCCTCTCTCTTTCCCTCTCTCTCTTTGTCGCTCTCTCTATTTCCTTTCCTTGATCTTTCACTTTGTCTCTCTCTCTCCATCTCTCTTATACCTTCCCTCCCTCATTCCTCATCCCTCCCTCTCCCTCGTACAGATTCTATCTCACTCTCATTCTCTCTCAGTCTCACTCTTGCTCTCTCTCTCTCTCTCTCTCAGTTCTACTATATTTCCCTCCTTATCTCTTGCACTTTCTTTCAGCCTCTCCCTCCATTTCTTTGTCATCCTCTCTCACTCTCTCACATGAAGCCCTTCTCTCTATACATTTCTTTCACTTTATGAGAGAGGGAGGTATGGGAGAGAAGAAGAGAAAGAAAGAGAGATAGAGAGAGAAGTGAGATAAGAGAAAGATAAGTTAGAGAGAAGAAATAGAGGGCAAATAGAGAAGGCAACGGAGTAAGACAGCGAGAGTGAGAGAGGGAGAGAGAGGGTGGGAGAGAGGGAGATAAGCATGGAAAGATGGAGTGAGAGATATAGAGAGAGAAAAAGTGAAGTAGAGAGAGAAGGATGTACAGATAAAGAGAGAAGGGTGTGAGAAAAATATTAAAATAAAGAGAGAGAACAGAGAGAGACAAAGAGGTAGATAGAAGTGTGTGTGAGAAACAGAGAGATTGAAAAAATGAGTGAGTCAAATAATAAGAAAAGTGAGACGAGAGGAGAGGAGAGAGAAAGTGAGGGAGGAATTGATTCAAAAGAGCATGAGAGAGATGAACAGTGAGTGAGATGAGAGAGAAAAGAGGGAGTGAGTGAGAGGGCAAGAGTGAGAGAAAGAGAGATAATTCATATGAAAGAGTGGTAGGAAAGGTGAGAGTGAGAGAAAGAGGAAGATTGGTCAAATGAAAGGAGTGAGGGAGGGAGAGGGAATGAGAGTGAAAGGGAGGTGGTGAGAATGAGCAAAATAAAAGAGTGAAAGTGAGAGAGAAAGAGAAGAGATCCAAGAGAGAGGGAGTGATGTAGGGCCCGAGAGGGAGAGAGCGAGACAGAAGAAGAAGAAGTGAGGGAAGAGAATGATGAGATAGAGAGAAGATAAAGAGAGCAAGAGAGTTGTTTGATGCGATAAAGAGAGACAGAAGAGAGGAAAGAGTATATTGAGATGGAAAGAGGGATTGAGAGATATAAAGAGGGTAAAATAGAAGTAGATAATAAGTGGTAGGAGAGAGAATAGTATGAGAAAGAGCTTGAAAGAAAGAGAGAGAAAGAGAAAGCGATAAGTAGAGAGTGTGAGACAGAGATAGATAAGAGAGATTGAGGCAGATAAAAAGAGAAATGTGAGGAGAAAACTACGACAAAGTTAAGGATAAGGAAAGAGCCGAAGAGAGAGGGAGAAAGGGAGGGAAGACAATGAGAAAAAGAGTGAGATAGAAAGAGAAAATAATAAGAAAGAGATATAAAGAGAAAGAGGGATAAAGAGAGAGTGATAATAAAAGATAAAAAAGAGCTAAAGAGAGCAAGGGAGAGAAAGAGGAGGGAGTAAGTGAGAGGGAGAGCAAGGGAGAGATTTAGAGAGTTAGAGAGACATCAAGATAGAGATGGGGAGAAAGAGAGAGTGAGAGGCGGGAGAGTGAGAAGAGCTAGAGAGGGTGAGAGAGGGACATATGGAGGGCATGATAAAGGGAGGGAGAAAGAACGTGATAAAGAAAAAGTGTGTGAGAGATACAGTGAAGGAGCAAGATAAGAGAAAGATGAGAAAGAGAGAAGAGAGAGAGAGAGAGAGAGCTGCAAAGTGAGAGAGAGAGAGAGGGAGAGATAGCAAGGGAGGAAGCAAGAGAGAGGGATGGAAAGTTTGAGTGAGAGATATAAAAAGAGAGAAAGAGAAGTAGAGAAAAGTGTTAGAAAGGGGTAGAGGGAGTGAAAGGTGTGTGAGAAAGAGATAGATAAGTAGAGTGTGAGACTGTGTGTGAGATTGAGATATATAAGAGATAGATAAGTAGAGAGTGTGAGACTGTGTGAGAAAGATAGACATTTAGAGAGTGTGAGATTGTGTGTGATAGGAGACAAAGTGGTAGGGAGTAAGAGAAAGAGAGAGAATACATAAGGGAGAGAGTTAGGAAAGGAGAGTGTGTGCATCTGAGAGAGAGGGAAAATAAGTTTGAGATAGGCATAGTGAGTGAAAAAAGTGAGACAGAGTAAGTGAAAGAGAGAATAATGGAAGAGAGTTAAAGAGAGAAGGAGAAGAGCTCTATGACTGAGAGAGATGGAGGGCACGAGAGAGTGAGGGTGGAAAAGAGGACAAGGGAAAGAAAGAGTGAATGAGAGAGAAGAATAAGGGAAGAAAGAGAAAGATGTTGAGAGAGAGATGGCAAGAGAGGAAAAGAGGGTGGAAAGAGAGAAATATTGATGAAAGAATAGAGCGAGAGATATAAAGAGAGAAAAATAGAAGTTGATAGAAGAACAGTGTGAGAAAGATCTTGAAAGAACGAGAAAGAAGAGAGAGTGAGAGAGAGATAAAGATACATATAAAGTGGGTGAAAGAGATATATAAATATAAAGAGGTTGAGAAAGATAGAAAGAGACTAGAGTCAGGTAGGGAGGGATAGATTCAAGAGAGAATGAGAGAGAGGGGGAGTAAGTGAGAAGAAAGAATGAAGAGAGAACGCGAGAGTGGGTAAGAGTAGAAGAAAGAGAGAGAGGTAGGAATAGATAGAGTGATTTAAGGAGGGTAAGAGAGAGGGGGGGAGTGAGAATGAGACTGAGATAGAGGTAGAGAGAATTGAGTGAGAAAGAGCAAGAATGAGAGAGAAAAGAGTGAGATAGAGCGTAAGAAAGACAACAGCTCCATGAGGAAGAGAGAGAAAGATGGAGGGCAAGAGAGAGGGAAGTATGGGAGGGAAGAAGAGAAAGAAAGAATGAGAGAGAGAGAAGCGAGAGAAGAAAAAGATAAGTTAGAGAGAAGAAAGAGAAGGCAAATAGAGAAGGCAACAGAGTGAGACAGAGCGAGAGTGGGTGAGGGAGAGAGAGGAAGGAAGAGAGGAGATAAGAATGGAAAGATGGAGTGAGAGATATGTAGAGAGAACAAAAGATAAGTAGAGAGAAGGGCATAGAGATAAAGAGAGAAGGGTGTGAGAAAGAGATTAAAGTAAAGAGAGAGAAGAGAGAGATAGACGAAGAGTCAGATAGAAAGTGTGTTGAGAGACCAAGAGATTGAAAGAATGAGTGAGCCAATAATAAGAAAGAGGAGAGAGAAAGAGTGTGAGGAATTGATTCACGAGAGCAATGTAGAGATGAATAGTGAGAGAGATGAGAGAGAAAAGAGGGAGTGAGTGAGAGGGCAAGAGTGAGAGAAAGATAGACAATTCATATGAGAGAAAGGAAAAGTGACAGAAAGTGAGAAGAAAAGAGTGAAAAAGTATGTGTGCGTGTGAGGGATAGAGTGAGATAGAGAGAGAAAGAGAGTTAGAGAGATTGAGAAGAGAGCAAGAGGGAATGAAAGAGTGAGAGAGAAAGAAAGAGAGAAAAAGACAGCATGAAAAAGGGAGAGTGATCAAAGAGAGAGTGAAAGAAGAGAAACAACAAGATAAAGAGAGGGAGGAAGGGAGGGAGAAGGAGTAGCAGAGTGAGATATACATAAAAATAAATATAATGAGGGGAATAAAACAAGAGGGTGATTGAGAGATAAAGAAGGGAAAGAGATAGAGAGAGAGAAGAGGAGCAGAGAGAGCTAGAGAAAAGAGAGATGAGAGCAATTCAAGAAAGGGCTAGGGAGTTAATTAGATAGAGACAAAAAGAGAGTGATACAAGAAGCAAAAGGAGAGATATATAGAGAAAGGGAGAGATAGAGATGAAAAGAGGGGGGGAGAGAGAGAGAGAGAGGAGAGGGTAAGAGAGAAAGGCTGGGAGAGAGGTGGGTGGAAGGGAGAGAGAGGGAGGGGGTGGAGTTAAAGGAAAACCGAGGGAGATAGATAGAGAGTGTGAGAGAAAAAGAGAGAGGGTGGGAAAGAGAGAATGAAGAAAAAAGAAGAGAGAGTTATAGGGAGGGATGGACAGTGAGAGCGATGGATATAGTGGGAGTTAAGGTTAGCAAGTATCAGTGAGTGAGAAAGAGATCAAGAGAGTGGGGAAGGTGAGGGAAAGAGAGATAAAAGGGTGAGTTATAGAGATTGAGACAGATAGAGCAACAAAGTGGTAGATAATGAGAGGGAGAGAGAAAGAGATATAGAGGGGACAAGAGAGGAAAGTAGATAGAATTAGAGAACGAGGAAGGGAGAGTGAATGAGAGAGAGAATGAACAAGAGAAGAGAAATATGAGAAAGAGAGAGAGAGAGAGAGAGAGAGAGAGAGAGAGCAAGAGAGTAGCATGATGGAAGAGAAATATGAAAAAGAGAGAACAATAGAGTAGCATGGTGAGAGAGTGATGACAAGAAAGGAATACAAAGAAGAAGAAAAAGAAAGAGAGAGAGAGAGAGTGAGGGAGAGTGTGAGGGCAAGGGAAAGAAAAGGAAGGTCAGTGTCAAAGATTTAGAGACAGTAAAAGTGAACAAGAGAAAGAGGTGTTAGAGAGAGAACGAATAGTGCGAGAACGAGCATGAAAGGATGAGCGAGATAATAGAGAGAGATAGAGAGATGTAGAGTTTGATAGAGAGAGAGATAAAGAGGTTTAGGTGGATAGAATGTAAGAAATGACGAGAGAAATAGCAAGAAAAGTAGGGTCAGAGAGAGATGGTAAGCGAAGAAGAGAGAGCGAGAGAGATGGAAAAAGGTGGAGTGAGGGAATAGATAGAGTAAGAAAAAGCGAAAGAAAGAGTTTAGGAAATGAAGAGAAATTAGGAAGAGCTAGAGAGAGTGAGAGAGGGACATTGGAGGGCATGAGATAGGGAGGGAGAAAGAACGAGATAAAGAAAAAGCGTGAGAGAGATAGAGAGGAGCAAGATAAGAAAATGATGAGAAATAAAGAAGAGAGAGATTGCAAGGGAAGAAGCAAAAGAGAGGGATGGAAAGAGTGAGTGAGATATATAAGAAGAGCTAAAGAGAAGTAGAGAGAAAGAGTGAGAAAGGGGTAGAGGGAGTGAGAAGAGTATGAGAAATAGCTCAAAAGAAAGAGGATGTAAGAGAAACAAAGATGAGGAGGCATATTAGAGAGCATGTGAGTGAGAGAAAGGGAGGGAGGGAGGGCATAAGGAAGATAGAGACAGACAAAGAGAAGAATCAGGAAAGGTCAATAAAGAGCAATGGAGAGAGAAAGGGAAAGAGAAAGGGAGAGAGAAAGTGAGGAGATAAATAAATTAAGTGTGCGCCTGTATGAGAGTGGGGAGATAGATTGAAAATCAAGAGAGAGAAGGTCAGGAGAGATGGACAAGAAAGAGTAAGAGATAAAAGAGAGAATAGAGATGGCGGGAAAGAGATAGGGAATAGAGAAGAAATGTAGAGAGTAAATACATGACAGAAGGAGAGAGAGAACAATGAAGTGAGAGATTGAGATATAACGAGAGAGTGGGAGAGTGGGAGAGTGGGAGGTAAAGAGCAAAATGGAGAGAGTGAAAGAGAGAAAGAGAGGTGTAGAGGGGAAAAGAGATAGATAGATAGAGTGTGAAGGAGTGAGTGAGTGATGGGAGGGAAGGAGAGACATATCAAGAAAGAGTGAAGAGATAGAGTAAGAGATAGAAAGAGAAGAGAAGGTGAGAAAGGAAAGGAATGAAAGGAGAGAGTGAGAGGTTTATCAGAGTAAAAGAAGAGAGAGAGAAAAAAGGTAAGAGAGGGAGGGATGGAGAGAATGAGTGAGCAAGAAAAAAAGGGAGTGATCGAGGGACAAAGAGAGAGGGTAGAGATTGAGAGAGTGGGAAGAAGAGCGGAAGGAAAGGAGAGATTGTAAGAGAGGGTGAAAGAGTTAGCAATAGAGAATGATAGAGGGAAATATAAGAGAGAGGGAAGAGATATAAAGAGAAGTAGTAATATTATACGAGAATGTATTGAACAATATAATAGAGAAGTATAGATTGTGGATACTGGTAACGTACTTCAAGTGGGCGACGACATTGCTCGTATTCATGGACTTGATGCACTGGTGAGTTAATAGAATTTGAAGAGGGTACCATAGGTAATGCTCTGAATTTGGAATCAAATAATGTTGGTGTTGTATTAATGGGTGATGGTTTAATGATAAAACAGGGAATTTCTATAAAAGCTTTCTAATTCTTTTCTCTCTAATTCTCTTTCTCGCTTTCTATATCTCTCACTCACTCTTTCCATCCCTCTCTCTCCCTTTCATGCTTCCTCCCTTATTATCTCTCTCTCTCTCTCACACTCACCTTGCAACTCTCTCCCTTCTCTCTTTGTCATCTTACTTTTAGTTTGCTCCTTCTCTCTATCTCTCACACAATTTATCTTTATCTCATTCTTTTTCCGTCGCTCTCTCACTCTTTTCTCTATTGCTCTCTCTCACTAGCTCCTCTCTAGCTCCATCTCACTATCATTCTCTCTCTTACTCTCTCTGCTATTTGCACCCTTCCTCCTCCCCCACTCTCTCCTTCCCTACCTCTATCTATTATTATTCGCTCTCTCTCTTTCTCTCCTCTTGCCTATCACTTGTTCTCTCCTCTATCTCTTCTCTCTCTTCTCACTCACTACTCCTCTGTCATCTCTCTTGCCCCTTCTCTCTCTTACTCCTCTCTCTCCCGCTTTCACTGTCACTCATTTTTCTCTTTTTCTCCTCCTTCCCTCATTCACTTGTGCTCTCCATCTCTTACTCTCACACACGTAATGGAGCTCTTCAATTTTTCTCTCTCAACACACTCATTTCTCTCACTCTTGTTCCCTCACAATTTATCCTTCTCTCCACCTCTATCTCACTCTTACTTACCATCCCTCCCTCTCTCTCTCTCTCACTCACTCTTTTTTTCTAAGTCTTGTCTTCTCTCTCGTTCTCTCTTCACTCTCTCTTCTCACTCACAACCCCTCTCTCCTTCAGTCTTGAATCCATCCATCCCTGTCTCTTACTTTTCTCCTAACCTTTCTCTCTTTATATGCCTTGACCTCTACTATCTATCTCTCTCACACTCTTTACTTGTCTCCCATCTTTCTCTATCTCTCTCTTTCTTTCAAGCTCTTTCTCATACTATTCTCTCTCAATTTCTATTTTTCTCTCTTTATATCTCTCAATCTCTCTTTCCATCCCAAAATATATCTCTCTCTCACTCTCTCTCTCCCTCTCTTCCTCTCACCATCTTTCTCTCTCATCCAATAACTCTCTTGATCTCTTTATCTTCTCTCTATCTCATCTTTCTCTTCCCTTTATTCTTCTCTCTCTCACACACTCTTTCTTTCTCTCATGCTCTTTCCTCTCCCACAAGTGCCCTCCATCTTTCCCTCTCTCATGGATCTCTTCTCTCTCTCTTTCTCTCTCTCTTTTATTTCTCTCATTCTCTTCACCTCCTTTTCACTCTCGTTCTCCCTCTTCTCTCCCTCTCCCTCCCTCTCTTGTTTCATTTTCCCTTTCTTCCTTCTCTCTGTCAGCTTTCCCGCCACTCTATCATGAACTATCTTTCTTTCTATCACTCTTGTCCTCTCTCTCACTCTGTCTTTTTTCTCTCTTCTCACTCACTTCTCATCTCCCTCCTCTCTCGTTCTCTCACTATGTTCTTTCTCCTGCTTTTCTCTCCCATTTCACCCACTCTCCATCTTTCTCCTCCAAACTTGAATCACTCCCTAACTTTATCACTCCTCTTCTCTCCTCTCCTCTCGTCACTCTTTTTATTTGCCTCGCCATCACTCTATCTATCTATTGCTCTCTCACACAGTTTCTACTTGCCTCATCATCTCTATCTCTTTTACTCCCTCTTCTTTTGAAGCTCTCTCTCATCTTTCTCTTATGTTCCTCATTCTCTCTATGTCTCACACACTTTCTTTATCTCATTGTTTTATCCCTGCCTATATATCATGCCCTCCATATGGCCCTCTCTCTCTCCCTCCCTCCCAAGATCTTCTCAATTTCATTCCATTGCCCTAACTTGTTCTTACTCTATCTGCTCTCTCACTCCACCTCTTTATACCTCCCTCTCTCTCTCTCACCGTATTGCTCCTCTCCTCGTTTCTCACTTTCTAACCACCTAAACCTCTCTATCTATCTATCTATCTATCTCTCTCTATCAACCTCTTCATCTCTCCATCTCTCTCTATTATCTCCCTCATTCATTCATGCTCTTTCTCACACTATTCGTTCTCCCTCTACCTCCTCTTTTTCTTTTGTTCTCCTTTACTATTTCTAAATCTTTCACTCTCTCTTCCTATTTTTCCCTCTTGCTCTCACACACTTCCTCAATCTCTCTCTTTCTCTCTCTCCTTCTTTGTATTCCTCTCTTGTCATCACCCTCCCACTAAGCTACTTTATAGCTCTCTCTTTCTCATTTTCCTCTTCCAACAGGTTACTCTCTTTTTCTCTCATCCCACTCACTATTTACAACTTTGTTGCTCTATATATCTCCATCTCTATCTCCCCCTTTCTATATCTCTTGCTCGTTCTCTCGCTCACCCCTCGCTCACCCCTCGCTCACCCTCTCATTTTCTCTCTTTCTCTTGCACATACCTTCCTTGTCGCAATTTCTTTTTCTCTTTCCCACTCTCTCCATACTTATTTGTCTCATCTTTTCTCTCAAACTATCTCTGTCTCTCTCCTTTATCTCAGCCGCTGTCTCTTCCTCCCTCTCTTTCTTTACTTCTCCCTCTATCTGTCTCACTCCCTCTCTCTTTTACCCTCCCTCTTTTACCCTTTCTCTCTTACTCAAATTATCTCTCCTTCGTCTTTCCCTCTCTCTCCCTCACTCTTTATTTTCTCACTCTATTTCTCTCCCTCTCTCACACATTCTCTCTTGTCATTCTTATACTTTCTAACTCGCAATCTCTTCTCTCGCTTGCTCTCTCTCTCTCTCTCTCTCTCTCTCTCTCTCTCTCTCTCTCTCTCTCTCTCTCCAGCTCTCTTGACTCTAGCTCTTACTATCTCTTTCTCCCTCTCTCTCCCTCACACCTCGATCTCATTCTCTCTTTCTCCCAGTTATTTTCTATCTCTCTCTATCATTCTTTTTCTCTATATGACTCCCTCCCATTCTCAATTCTCTTTGCATCTTTCTTACTTTTGCTTATAGTCACTTGCATCTGTTTACCTCACTTTCTTCCACTCTTTCTCTCTTCCTCGCTCACCCTTCTTTATCTCCCACTTCCAGTCTATTCCTTTCTCACACTCTTTCTATTAATATAAGTTTCTCTTATAATTTTCATCTCGCTCTCCATCTTGCTCTCTCCCTCCCTCAATCCTCCCTCTCTCCTCTCTCTCTCTCCATTTACTCTCCCTCACATTCTCTATCACTCTATTTATCTTCTACTCTCTCCCTTCTCAATCTCCCTCCTTCCATTATCTCTCTCCCTCCCTTACTCTTCTCACCCTATTTCTCTCCCTCTCACTCTCCATCTCTCTCAAACTCACTCACTCCCTGTATCTCTCTCTCATTCTCACTCTCTCTTTCATAACAACCCTATCTCTACCTCTATTTCCCTCCCTTTCTCGTTTTCCAACTTCTGCCTTTCTCTGTCCCCAACTCTATCTATCAAACATTTTGTATTTCTCTCTTCGCTCTCTCACCCTCTCTATCTTCTTTCTTCCAACTTCTCTCTCTCCCACTCTATTCATATATCTCCCATTCTATCCTTCCTCCCTCAATGGATCTCGCATTCCTCCTTCCCTCTCTCACTTTCTCTTTCACCCTCTCTTCTCTCCCTCTCTCCCATTATCAGATACGCACACTCTAGTTCTTCTCTCTCTTATACTCACTCTCTACAGTTGCTTGTTTCTACCTCTCTATCTCTTATTTATCTACTCTCTCGCTCAGTCTCTTCTTAACTCTTTATCTTACCCTCTCTCTCTCTTGCTATATATATCACTCTTCTATTTGCTCCCATCTCTCTCACTTTCTTTCCTTATCTCCCACACTCTCTTTCCCTCCCTCTCGCTCTATCTCTCACCCTCTCTCTCCATCCATTAGAATCTCTCTAGCGCTTGATTTGACTTTATCTTTCTCTCTCCCTCTCTGTCACTCTCTCATTCTCTCTGTTGCTAGCCCTCATATCTCTTTCATTCTCACTAGAGATATTGAGAGAGATCAAAGGAGAAATTTGAAGAAAAAGCGAGAAAAAGGCATAGAGATAGAGAGAGGGTGTGAGAATGAGATTGAAATTAAGAGAGAGAAGAGAGAGTGATGTTGAGGAAGTTGCAAGGTGAGAGAGGAGCAAGGGGGAAGCAAGAGAGTTAGAGAGGGATGGCTAGAGTGAGTGAGAGATAAAGGATGTGTGAAAGAGAAGTAGAGAGAGAAAGGGGTTGAGGGAGTTAGAAGAGTGTGAGAAAGAGTTTGAAAGAAAGTGGAATTAAGAGAGGTAGAGGTGAGGAGGCAGACATAAAATGTGTGAAAGAGAGGGAGGATAGATAGAATAAAAGTGACGCAGATATAAAGAGGCGAGAGGAGAGAAGATGAGAGAAAGAGCATAGGAGAATGATGGGGAGTGAGTGAAATGAGAGAGAAAATAAAGAGAAAGAACAGAGTGAGAAAAAGAGGAGAATACATAATTGAGAGAGGTAACAAAGAAGAGAGTGATGGAAGGAGGAAGGGAGGGCAAGAGAGAGAGTGTGTGTGCGAGGGAGGGAGAATAAGTGTGAGATAGACATAGAGAGTGTGAAACATGAGATAGATAGAGTAAGTAAAAAGAGAGAAAGAGATGAGCTATATGACTGAAGAGAGTTGGAGGGCACGAGAGAGTAAAGGAGGCAGAGAGAACAAGAGAAAGAAAGAGTGAAATAGAGGGAGAAGAAAGAGAGAAGACATAGAGGGAAAGGAAGTTGTAGGGAGAGAGAGAGATGGTAAGAGAGGAAGAGAGGGGGAGAGAGATATATATATTGATGAAAATATAGAGTGGAGGAGAAAGATGAGGAGTGAGTGAAAAAGAGAACATAAAGAGAAAGATCTGAGTGAGAGAAAGAGATAATATAAAAAGGAAGAGAGGTTGGAAATGAGAGAGAGAAGGAAGGAGGAAGGGAGAGCAAGAGAGAGTGTCAGAGAGACCGGGGAGAATAAGTGTGAGATAGATGTAGAGAGTGGAAAAAAGTGAGAGAGTACGTGAATGATGAAAAAATGGGAGAGAGCGAGAGAGAGATACAGAAAAGGGCTCCATGACTAAGAGATATGGAGGGCACAAGATAGTGAGGGAGGGAGAGAGAACAAGATGAAGAGAGTGAAAGAGAGAGAGAGAGAGAGAGAGAGAGAGAAAGGAGAAAGAAAGAAGACAGAGAGGGCAAGAGAGCTGTAGAAAGATAGAGAGAGATGGTAATAGAAGAAGGGAGTGGAGAGACAGATATATTAATGAAAATATAGAGTGAGAGATATAGAGAGAGCAAAGTAGAAGTCAATAGAAGAGGTACATGTAGAGAGAGGAGTGTGAGAAAGATCTTGAAAGAAAGGGAGAGAAGAGAGAGCGAGAGAGAGATGAAGAGACATAGTGATGCTGAGAGAGATATATAAATAGAAAGAGGTTGTAAAAGATAGAAAGAAGAAGAAGAGGAGAGAAAGTGTGAGGTAGGGAAGGATGATTCGAGAGAGGAGAGAGAGGGCGAGTAATTCAGAAGGTAGAATGAAGAGGTAGTACTAGAGAGGGCATCATTAGAAAAGAGTGGGAGAACTGATTAAGGTAGTAATGGATAGAGTGAGTGAAGGAGGGAAGGAGGGGAAAATGAGAGAGAGAAAGGGGAGGATGTGAATGAGATAGAGGTAGAGAGAATTAAGAGAGAGCAAGAAAGAGAGGGACAAGATGAGGGAGTGGGAAAGATAAGAGCTCCATGAACAAGACAAGGAAAGAGATGGAGGGCAAGGGAGAGGGAGGTATGGAGAGAGAAGAAGAGAAAGAAAGAGAGAAGCGAGAGAAGAGAATGATAAGTTAAAGAGAAGAGAGAGAGGGCAAATAGAGAAGGTATTAGAGTAAGATAGAATGAGAGAGAATGAGGGGGAGAGAGGGAGGGAGAGATGGAGATATGGAGTGAGAGATATTGAGAGAGTAAAAGAAAAGTAGAGTGAGAAATAGAGAGAAGGGCGTAGAGATAAAGAAAGAAGAGTGTGAGAAAGAGATTGAAATAAAGAGAGAGAATAGAAAGACATGATGAGGAAGATAGAAGTGTGTGTGAGAGGCTAAGAGATTGAAAGAATGTGTGAGATAAATAATAAGAAAATGGAAAGGCGAGGAGAGGAGAGAGAAAAAGAGGGAGGGATTGATTCAAGAGAGCAGGAGAGAGACGAAGAGCTAATGAGAAGAGAGAAAAAAGAGAGTGAGGGAGAGGGCAAGAATGAGAGAAAGAGAGATAATTCATTAAAGAGAGTGGTGGAAAGGTGAGAGTAACATAAGAAGGAAGAAAGGGCAAATGAATTGAGAGAAGGAGGGAGAGGGAGAGAGGAGGGAGAACGAGAGTGAGAAGGAGTTAGAGGGCGTGAGAGAGAAATAAAAGAGTGAGAGAGAGTAAGTAAGAGATCCATGAGAGAGGGGTAGATGGAGGGCACGAGAGGGAGAGAGGGGGAGCGAATAAGAAAAAGAAAGAGTGAGATAAAGAAGAAGAAGAAACGAGCGAAGAGAGAGAAAGTAAAGAGAGCAAAGAGTTTTTGGATGAGAGAGAGATGGTAAGAGAAGAAGAGAGGGTGAAAGAGAGAGCGAGAGAGAGATAGATACTGGGATGGAAAGAGAGATTGAGAGATATAAAGAGGCAAAATAGAAGTGGAGAGAACAGTGGAAGAAGGAGAGGGAAGATTATAAGGAGCTTGAAATAAAGAGAGAGGGAGAATGATGAAGTGACAACTAGAGAGTGTGAGAGAGATAGATTGGAGAGGTTCAGGTAGATAAAAAAAGCAAGCTGAGAGCGCGAGAGAGAGCAAGAGTAGAAGAAAGAGAGAGAAATACATAAGTGGAAGAGGTAGGAAAGGATAGAGTGAGTAAAGGAGGTAAGGAGGGTAAGAGATATAGGGGGAGAGTGACAATGAGAGAGAAAGGGAGATAATGAGAGTGAGATAGAGGTAGAGAGAAGTGAGAGAGAGAGAGAGAGAGAGAGAGATGGAGAGCAAGAGAGAGGGAGGTAGGATAGATAAGAAGAGAAAAAAAGTGTCTAAGATAGAAGAGAGAGAAGAGAAAAATAAGTTATAGAGAAGAGAGATATGGCAAATAGAGAAGGCAACAGAGTATAACAAATGGAGAAATGAGGAAGTGCTTAGAGAAAAAGAGAGAAGGGTGAGAGAAAGAGATTGAAATTAAGATAGAGAAGAGAGAGAGTTGCAAGGTGAGAGAGAGCAAGGGAGGAAGCAAGAGAGAGGGAGAGAGAGATGGAAAGAGTGAGTGTGAAATATAGGAAGTCGAAAGAAAAGTAGAGAGGGGTAGAAGGAGTGGAAAGAGTGTGAGAAAGATTTTGAAAGAATGAGGAATTAAGAGAGATAGAGATGAGGAGGCAAATAGAAACTGTGTGTAAGAAAGCTAGAAATTGATAGAGTGAGGGTGAGGTAGATAGAAAGAGAGACGAGAGGAGAGGGGAGGAGAGAAAGAGGTAGGGATTGATATAAGAGCAGAGAAGAAAGATGGGGAGTGAGTGAAATGAGAGATTAGAGAAGGAGAAAGAATAAAGTAAGAGAATGATACATATTACATAAGGGATGGAGGGGAAGAGTGAGAAGGTAAATAGTGCAAGAGAGTTGTTGGATGAGAGAGAGAAGGTCGAAGAGGAAGAGAAGGTGAGAGAGAGAGAGAGCGTGAGAGAGATAGATACTGGGATGGAAATAGATATTGAGAGATATAAAGAATAAAAAAAGAAGTTGAGAGAGCAATTGCTGGGATGGAAAGAGAAATTGAGAGATGTTGAGAGGGAAAAATAGAAGTTGAGATAATAAGAGGTTGAAGGATAGAGAATATTATGATAAAGAGGTTGAAATAAAGAGAGAGAGAAAGATGAAGAGAAAACTAGAGAGTGAGAGAGAGAGAGAGATAGGAGAGGTGAGGCAGATAAAAAAGGAAGCTGGCAGAGAGTGGAAAGATAAATGAGAGAAGAGAAAGATGATGAAGAGAGTGAGGATTTAGAGAAATGGATTCAAGAGAGAAGGAGAGAGAGGGGGAGTGAGTGAGAATAGAGAATGAAGAGATAGCACGAGAGAGAGCAAGAGTAGAAGAAAGAGAGGAAAATACGAAAGTGATAGAGGTAGGAATGGATAGAGTGTGTGAAGGAGGGTAAGAGACAGAGGGAAAGTGAGAATGAGAGAGGGAAAGGGGGAGAAAAAGAGTAAGATAGAGGTAGAGAGAAGTGAGTAAGAGAGAAAAAGAAATAGAAAGAGTTAGTGGGTGAAAGAGGGTATGAAAGACGGGGAAAGTGAGAATGAGAGAGGGAAAGGGGGACAATGAGAGTGAGATAGGAGTATAGAGAAGTGAGTGAGAGAGATAAAGAAATACAGAGAAAAGAGTGCGAGAGAGAGTGAGAAAGAGGAGCTCCATGAGAGAGACAGGGAGATGGAGGCAAGAGAGCGGGAGGTGTGGAGAAAGAAGAAGAGAAATAATGTGTGTGTGTGAGAGAGAGAGAAGCAGGAAAAGAGAATGATAAGTTAGAGAGAAGAGAGAGAGGGAAATATAGAAGACAACAGTGTAAGATAGAGTGAGAGATAGTGAAGGGGAGAGAGGGAGGGAGAGAGGGACATAAGCATGGAAAGATGAAGTGAGAGATATAGAGAGAGAAAAAAGAAGTAGAGAGAGAAATATAGAGAAGGGAGTAGAGATAAAGAAAGAAGGTTGTGAGAAAGAGATTGGAAGGAAGAGAGAGTGTTGCAAGCTAATAGAGAGAGCGGGAAGGAAGCAAGAGAGATGGAGAGAGAGATGGAAAGAGTGAGTGAGAGATATAGAAAATCAAAAGAAATAGAGAGAGAGAGGTAGAGGTAGCAAGAAGTGTGTGGGAAAGAGCTTGAAAGAGACAAAAAGTTAGAGAGAAGTAAATTTGGAGGCAGATAGAAATTATGTGTGAGAGAGCTAGAGGCAGAGTGAGGGTGAGGCAAATAAAAAGAGAGGAGAGGAGAGGAGAGGAGAGAATGAGGTATGGAGGATTCAAGAGCGGAGAAGAAAGATGGGGAGTGAGTAAAATTAGAGAGAAAAGAATGAGAAAGAACAAATTGAGAGAAAGAGAGAGAATACATAATGGAGAGAGGTAGGAAGGGAGAGAGTGAGGGGAGGAAGGCAGGGCAAGAGAGAGAGAGAGTGTGTGTGTGAGTGAGCGAGGTAGAATAAGTGTGAGATAGACGTAGAGAGTGGGAAAATAGGAGAGAGAGTAAGTGAAAGAAGTAATAATGGGAAAGAGTGAGAGACAAAGTGAAGAGTTGTATGACTAAGAGAGAAGAGGAGGGCATGAGAGAGTGAGGGAGGGAGACTTGCAAGAGAGAAAGAGTGAAAGAGAGAGAATGTAGAGAGGGCAAGAGAGTTGTAAAGAGAGAGAGAGATGGTAAGAGAGGAAGAGGGGGGAGAGACATATAAATTAATGAAAAGATAGAGTGAGAGATATATAGATAGCAAAATAGAAGTAGATAGAGGAGGTACATGTAGAGAGAGGCTTGTGAGAAAGATTATGAAAGAAATAGAGATGAAAAGACATATAGAGAGGGTGAGAGAGATATATAAAAACAAAGAGGTTGAGAAAGATTGAAAGAGAGAGAAGAGAAGAGAGAAAGAAAGAGGTAGGGAGGGATGAAATCAAGAGGGAATGAGAGATAGGGGAAGTGAGTGAGAATAGAGTATGAAGAGAGAGCACGAGAGAGGGAAAGGGTAGAGGAAAGTGAGAGAAATACATAAGTGAGAGAGGTAGGAAATGATAGAGTGAGTGAAGTAGGGTAAGGGAGAGAGGGGAGAGTGAGAATGAGTGAGAGAAAGTGGGAGAATGAGAGTGAGATAGAGGTAGAGAGAAGTGAGTGAAAGAACAAGAAAGAGAGAGAAAGGAGTGAGAGAGAGTGAGAAAGAGAAGAGCTCCATGAGCTAGAGAGAGATGAAGGGCAAGAGAGAGGGAGGTATGGTGAGAGAAGAAGAGAAAGAAAGAGTGAGAGTGAGAAGCAAGAGAAGAGAAGAGAGAGAGGGCAAATAGAGAAGGCAACAGAGTAGGACAAATCGAGAGAGAGTGAGGCGGAGAGAGTGAGGGAGAGTGAGAGATAATCATGGAAAAAGGAGTTAGAGATACAGAGAGAGCAAAAGAGAAGTAGAAAGAGAAAGAGAGTGAAGGGTATAAAGCTAATGAGAGAAGGTTGACAGAAGAGTGTGACGGAAGAGCTTTAAAGAAAGAGGAAGTAAGAACGGTAGAGATGGGGAGGCAAATAGAAACTGTGTGTGATAGAGCTAGAGATAGAAGAGTGAGATTGAGGCAGAAAGAGAGAGGAGAGAAAGCGGTAGGGAGTGATTCAAGAGAGGAGAAAGATGGGGAGTGAGTGAAATGAAAGGGAAAAGAAAGAGAAAAAATAAAGTGAGAGAAAGAGAGAGAATACATAAGAGTGAGATTGAGTTAGAAAGAGAAACTAGACGACAGGAGACGAGAGGAGAGAAAGCGGTTGGGAGTGATTCAAGAGTGGAGGAGAAAGATGGGGAGTGAGTGAAATGAAAGGGAAAAGAAAGAGAAAAAATAGAGTGAGAGAAAGAGAGTGAATAAATAAGGGAGAGAGGTAGGAAAGGAGAGAGTGAGCGAGGAGAAAGAGAGGGTGAGAGAGTGTGTGTGTGAGAGAGAGGGAGGCAGAATAAGTGTGAGTTAAATGTAGAGAGTGGGAAAAAGTGAGACAGTAAGTGAAAGAGGGATGATTGGGAGAGGTGATGGAGGGTACGAGAGAGTGATGGAGGGAGAGAGAAGAAGATAAAGAAAGGGTGAAAGAAAGAAAGAAGAAAGATAGATGACAGATAAGGCAAGAGAGTTTTAGGGAGAGAGAGATGGTAAGAGAGCAAGATAGGGGGAGAAAGAGATATATATTGATAAACCACAAGAGAGATATCAAGAAGGAGGGGGTTGGGGGTAGTGAGAAAGAGTGGAAGAAAGAATTAGAGAGAGATAAGAAAGAGAGAGAGGAAGAGAGTTGCAGGGTGAGATGGTGTTGGCAGAAGGGGAAGAGAGGGAGAGAGAGTATTTGAGAGAGATAGTGATAGGGATGGAACAAGATAATGATAAATATAAAGAGAGCAAAAGAGAAATAGAGAAAATAGGAGGTTGGGGAGAGAGAAGAGTGTGAGAAAGAGCTTGAAAGAAAGAGTAATGTTGAGGCAGATAAAGAGTGAGAGATATAGATAGAGAGAGGGTGATCAAAAGAGAGGAAAGGAGATGAGAGTGGTTAGGGGATGTATTTAAGAGATGAGAGAGAGTGGGCGTGAGTGAGAAGAGAGAGCAAGATAGAGTGCAAGAGTGAGAGAAATAAAGAAGTAGGAAGAGAGAAAGAGGGGAATTGAGGGAGGGAAAGAGAGGGGGGAAATAGAGGGAGGTGGAGTGAGAGTGAAATGGAGGTAGAGAGAGGGAGAGAGTGCCAGAGCGAGCAAAGGGAAGAATGAGAGAAAAAAGAGAAGAGCTCCACATGTGAGAGATATGGAGGGCAGAAGAGAGGTACGAAGGGACAAAAAGAGAGAAAATAGTTTGAGAGAGAGGTGTGAGAGAAGAAGAAAATGAGAAAAAGAGAAGACATAGAACAAGAGAGCTTTTAGTTAAGAGAATGGCGGCAAGGGAGGAAGAGAGAGTGAGATAGAGAGAGAGGGAGGGAGAGATAGGTTCTGAGAGGGAGAGAGAGGGGGAGTGGATGCAAAAAGAGTAAGAAGAGAAAAAGAGAAGACAGGGCAAGATTTAGAGAAAGAGAAAGAGAATACATAAAAGAGAAAGAGAAAGAAAGAATTAGTAAGATAATAGAGAGATAGAGAGATGTAGAGTTTGTTAGAGAGAGAGATAGAGAGGTTTAGGTGGATAGCAAGTGAGAAATCAGGAGAGAGACAGCCAGAGCAATAGGAGATATCGAGAGTGAGTGATAGATAAAGAGCGAGAGTGCGAGAAATGGAGCTATAAAGGGAGAACGGGAGAGAGAGTGAGAGGAAGAGAGAGAGAAAGATAGTAAGAGAGAAAGAATGGGATAAGGAGGAAGAAAGGGAGGGAGAGAGCTAGAGAGAGATTGAGAGAGCACAAGAGAGGGAGGAGAAAAGATTATAGTGAGAGAAAAAGAGAGAGAGCAAAAGAGAAAAAGTGAGATAGAGAGCGTGTGTGTGAAAGCGAGCGAGAGGGAGAGGGAAAGAGAGGGAGATAGAATGGTTAAATGAGCATGAAATAGATTGAGAAATAGAAAACATGAGAGGGAGCAATAGAGCTATTATGAGGGAAATTTAGATATAGTGAAAGAGTAAGAAGGTTAAAAGAGTGAGAGAAAGATAGAGAGATATAAATTAGGGCAATAGAGAGTGAGAGAGAGAATGAGAAATAGAGATAGTGAGGGATGAGTGGGAGAGAGTGATAGAAAGTGATGGAAAGAGAAAGTGAGAGAGTGAGAGAAATGTGGGAGAGAGATACAAAGTGAGAATAAGATTTTGAGAGGGAGAGAGAGTCATTGAGAGAGATTGAAGGAAAGAGAATGAGTGTGAGGGAGGGAGAGCTAAAGAAAGAGAGGGAAAGAAATGTTGAGAGAAAGAGAGAGAAAAAGAGATAGTTAGAGGTAGTATGACTGGGGTAGCTAGATAGATATAAGTGAAAGAGATATATAATGAGACGAGAGGTAAGAGGGAGTGAAGAGAGAGCATGAGAAAGAGGAAGGGGGACAGAGCAAAAGAGAAAGAGGGAGGAAGAGGAATGGAAGACACTGAGATAAAATATTGTGAAGAGAGAGAATGGAAGCTGGGAAAGAGGGGGAAAATAAAAGAGAGAAAAAAAGATGAAGAAGAGAGTGAGAGATTTAAAGAAAGAGAGAGAGAATGAGGGAGAAAATGTAAGAGAGAGAGTAAGATAAAGGTAGGGAGGGAGAGAGGTAGAAGGAGTGAGGGAGCAAGATTAAAAGAAGAGAGTGTGTTTGTGAGAGATGAGGAAGAGCAAATAAAGGGAGATATGTTAGAGGAGAGAATGAACAATGTGGATAGAAAAGAGAGAAAAATGTGGATAGAAAAAGAGAAAGAAAAATATTGACAGAGGGAGGGGAGGAAAGAGAGTAAAAAATAAAGGGACAGAGAGAGTGACAGATATAGACAGAGAAGAGAGGGACGAATTGAATCAAAAGAGAGAAGAAAAAGGTAGAGAAGAGAGAGAGCGATAGAGAACACAAAAGGTATGAAAGAAAAAAGGGAGAGGGAGAATGAGACTAAAGATACAGAAGGAAAGAGCAATAGTGGGAGAAATAGATGGGATAAAGAGAGTGGAAGAGAGTATGAGAGAGAAATGAGAGAGAAAAAAAGAGAAAAGGAAAATCTCCATGAAAGGAGTGAGTGACAATGATAGAGAGAAATGGAGGGAGAGAGTGAAAGAAAGTGCAAGTGAGAGAGAGAGAGAGAGAGAGCATGAGTGAGAGTGAGAGTGAGAGGAGGTGGCAGAGAGGAGTAAGAAAGAAACTAAGAGAGAGAGAGGGAGAGAGAAAGAGGGAGAGGGAGTGGAAGTGGGAGAGAAATAGTGAGAAAGAAAGTAAGAGAGTGAGGGATTGCGGGGCAGAGATAGAGAGAGGGAGGAAGTAACGGGGACTGAGGGAGAGAGTCAAAGGGAAAGATTGTGTGTAGCCAAGAGAGAGATTAAGGGCAGAAAGAGAGACAAGAGGGAGTAGGAAGGGAGGAGGGATGGATCAGTGAGCAAGAGAGATTGGGAAGAGGAGAGAGTAAAAAATGGAATGAGGCGAAAGGGAGAGGGTAAGAGAAAATGAAAGAGAGCAAAATTGAGAGAAGGGAAAGTGAGAAGAAAAAGAGCACAAGAGAGAGAAGATAGCAAAATAAGGCAAAGAGCAAAGTAGACAGAGTGTGAGAGTTAAGAGAGAGAGAGAAGGAGAAAAGAGAGAGAGAGAAATTGGGAGAGAAGGAATTAAGTGTCAGATTGAATGAGAATGATACAAGAGAGAATTTGTGAGTGAGATTCAAAGCAAGTGAGAGAATGACAAGGTTGAGTAGAAATATAGGGAGGGAGAGTGAGAGAGGGAGAAAGTGAGCTCGCAAGGGTGGGGAAAAGAACAACTGGAGTGGAGGGTTGAGAGGGAGGGACAGTGAGACAGCAAGAATAGGGAAAAAAAAAAGAGAGAGATGGAGGGAAGAAGGGAGAGATAGAAATAAAAAAAATGGGGGAGAACAAAAAAATAAGGGGAGAGATGGAGGGAAGAGGGTAGAGGTAGAAATAAAAAAGAAATGGGGAGAAAAAATGAGATTGGGAGATAGTGAGAGAGGGTGAGGGAAAGTGAAAGTAGTTACAGTGAGAGTGATAGAGCCAAGGGAGTGGATGCAAGCAAGAGAAGAGAAAGAGTACGAGAAAGAGTGGAAGAGAGAGGGAATGGAGTAAGATAGTGTGTTTGTGTGTGAGAGAGAAAACGTGACAAAAGGAGGGAAATAGAGGCAAGTTGGGGAGAGTTGTCTGAAGAAGAGATGAAGGAGAGAGAATCAAAGAGTGAGGGAGAGAGATTGTGTGAGAGAGGAAAAGAGAGGTCGAGACCCAGAGCGAGAGGAGGGAAAGAGAAAGTGCTAGAGAAAGAGGGAGAGAGTGAGAGAGTGAGAGAAATAGAAAGTGATAGAGAGAAAAAGAAGGAGAGGGAGAGATAAGAGCAGGGGAGAGAAGGGAACGAGACAAGAGAGGACATAGATAGAGTTCAACAAAGAGAGAGAAAGACAGAGATAACACAAGAGAAGAGTAAATAGAAACTAAGAGAAATGATGAGATAGCGAGAGGGAATAGAAAGAGCAAAAAAATGAATTAGAGAGATAGAGAGAGACTGAGAGAGAAAGAGAGTCAGAGAGACTGAGAAAAGTGCTTGAGAGAATGAAAGAGTGAGAGAGAAAGAAAGAGAGAAAAAGACAACATGAAAAAGGGAGAGATAGAAGAGAGCAAAAGAAGAGAAAGAACAAGATAGAGAGAGGGACGAAGGGAGGGAGGAGTAGCAAAGTGAGTGAGATACATACAAAAATAAATAGAAAGAGGGGAATAAAATGAGAGAGTGATTGTGAGATAAATAAGGGTAGGATAGAGAGAGAAGAGCAGAAAAAGAGCTAGAGAAAAGCGAGATGAGTGCAATTGAAGAGAGAGCTAGGGAGTTAATGATATAGAGAAAAATAAGTGAGACATTGAGAAAAAGAGGAGATATATAGAGTAAGTGAGAGACAGGGATGAAAAGAGGGAAATAGAGAAAAGAGAGGGAAAGAAAGAAAAGCAAGGAGAGAGGTGGGTGGGAGGGAGTGAGAGAGAAAAGGAGAGAGGGGGATGGGATGGAGTTAATACTAAGGGAGATAAATAAAGAGTGAGAGAAATAGAGAGAGAGATTGGGAGAGAGAGAAGAAATAAAAGAGAATAGAGAGATGGACGAATAGATAGTGAGAGCGAGAGTGATGTTGAGGAAGAAATATTCGGTGGAAATCCATGGAATTTGATTTAAATTGCTTACAAATGTTGTAGGAAGCCTTCTTAGTATTATTTTTAAGTTTATTGAAAATTTTCGCGATTTTCACAGATCGACGTATGGCTCCACGACAGAAACGTCGAGTAGAATTCGACGAAAACCTATTCATCAATGCACGAGCACAGGCTAAATATTTTGAAAACATACAAGGAAGAAAGTGCATTGCGGATCGGGTATTCAAAAATCCGGGAGGAGAAGTAGAGCGGATTATAAAGGAACGAGGTTGGGAGAATTTCTGTTACGTTCAATATAGAGCAGCTGTAGAAGTGGTTAAAGAATTTTATTTCAATTTGACTGCCGTTGAAGATGCACCAGTAAAGGTACGAGGATTTTTTGTAGATTTCAATGCTGCAAGAATTAACGCGTTTTATGAAGTTCATGACTCGCACTTTAGCGAGTATGAAACTTTTGGAACAATGGAAGGACCACTAGAGGAAGTCATTAACTTTCTCACTGATGGGACAGGAGTTTGGAAAATTAAGCAGCAGGAAAGAGTGAATTTTCCTCTTTCTAAATTAAATGCGATCTCCAAAGCTCGACATTACTTTATTTGTTCTACTCTGTTACCCACATATCACCACAGTGAGGTAACACGAGATAGAGCAATTCTGAATTTCTGCATTCAGAATAACAGAAGCATCAACATCGGGAGAGTTATTTATCAAAACATCCTAGCCACTCCTCGAAATGAGAGTGGAGCTGGATTGGGCCACCCTGGATTAATTTTTGCACTCGCCAACTCTCCGGAGTTGAGGCTAGAGATGATGAAGAATGGGTGGAACCTATGAAACCACTCACAACTCGCCAACATTAAGAAGTATGAATCTCATGAAGGGTGGAGATCAGGAGTGAGAAGTTATTTCACTCGATCCGGTAGAGATATACCCTCTACTAGCTATGAGCCTCCCGAACCTACCACACCTACCCTACAAGATCCGATGAATGAATTGACCCCGCATAGGAGGAGTTTTGAGCGAGTTTGGAGAAACAATGGGGAGAAGATTTGATCATTTTGATCAAAGGATTGATAATCCGGAGAGGAGACATGATTATGATAGTGAGTACCTCCAGCGACATTCGGAATATGAAATTGCATACTATGAAGCCGAACGTCGTTATAGGAGTGGAGATTTAGATGTTGTCTTTCCGGAATGCCCTGTGTACACTCGGTATCATCCTCGCTCGGTCTTCTCGACCTACGGATCGAGGAGGGGATGATATAGTTTAGGACTTTGATGCTGAAGATTAGGATTTTATTTGTTTTATTTGTTTGGTGTAATTATTTTGAGGACTTTATATGTTTGTAATATTCAGTACTTTATATTTTGAGACATTGGATGTTAGTTAGATTAATTTGCTTGAATTGTTATAATAGTTAGTTTTTGTTTTTGTGTTAGTTAATTGCATTTGTTTTTATGTTAAATAGGATGATAGTTTTCTTTAGTATGTTTTTATTTTATTTTGTATAGTTTTAAGTTTTTAAAATTGTTAATCTGTTAGTTCAATTGTTTTTAATATATAGTAATTCATATGTGTAGTGTAGAGTTATTTTAATTGTTGTGTTTAATACTTATCTTAGATTTTATCTCTGCATTTTCTTTAAATTATTATACATATATGGAGAATACTAACAATATAGGTTGAATGAAAAATGAAAAAGCCTGCAAAAATTTCAAAGAAAAAAAAGAAATACCTAAACTTTAAAGGTATGATTTATTTACTTTTCCTTTTTCATTATTTAGATTAGATATAAAAATTTAAGTTTGGGAGGGGGAGTAAAATACAAATTTAGTTATTAACTTGTTCTCAAATTTCTATTTTTCAAATTATTATAAAATGATTTTTATAGCAAATTTTTCAATTTAATTAATATGAATTATTTTATTTAATTATTATAAAAGGTTAAATGAAATATTTCTAGTGCTTTAATTAATTAAATAGAATAAAATATTTGGTTAAAGGAAATAAGAATATAGTAAACTATTTTTAGTAAGGAAAACTATATTCTAAAATTAAAATTCTTAAGTATTCAAGTGAAAAAGAAAAGATTGAAAATCAATGAAGTAAAAACTATGAAGTATATATAAGCTAAGAAATATTTCTAAGTTTCAAATTTAGGAAGATGAAAATGAAGTTCAAAATTATTAACAGGCTCTCCAGATATAGTAATCCTCATTAGTTAAAAAAAAAATTGAGGAGAAGCTTGAGGAGATGTCTTATCAAAAATTGGCTTCATTTGAATTAACCTAAAGGGAAAAACTTAGATATTTCCAAACTTATGTTTATGGATTAGAATTTTACCTAATAGTATTTTCTTGAATTTCTTATCATATGAATATCTTAAGTAGTTATTCTTTTAAATATAGTCATTCCCGAAATGAATAGTAAGCTAGAAATCTTAGACACGATAACTAAATAATTTATTTCTATAAGATTAATTAAATTACATGAATTATTTTTTATTTAACTTTATTATGATATTACTTAATCTAATTCATAGTTATTTAAATTGAAAAATTTTATTATAAAACTCATTATTTTTATGTAGTACTAAAATTACTTGAGGACAAGTAATAAGTAAGTTTGGGGGATTTTGATCGCCGAAAATTTTATTAAGAAATTCATACCTATTTTTGATGAAATTGCACTTTAAAGAAAGGTATTTTCTTTATTTTATTGCAGGAATGGAGAATTTAGGTGATAAAAGCAAAAATCATAAAAAGGAGCGAATTTGGAGCAAAAAGGAAGAAAATAATGAAATTTGTGCTGAGTCGCCGACGACGAGGCTACGAGGAGACATTTCTGAAGGAATTATAACTGTCTCGCTGACAGCGAGCCCGAGCCCGCTGAGAGCGAGCTAGTGTGGTTTGAAGATCTTCTAGAAACCTCGCCGACAACGAGATAGTTCGTCGCCGACGGCGAGCTAGTTCAAATGGCTCTGATACATTGAACCTGGACACTTTTTGAAGGGATGCTTACACAGCTCTTGGTCCTTTGCTCACCTCTATATATAGAGGCCGAAATTAAGTCTTTAGTGTGTATTTTTGTGTCTTAGTGTGTGTCTTAGAGAGTCCTTGAGTGTTATAAGTAAGTTATTTTGAGTCTTTATTGAGTATTTAGTGAGTTAGTGAGTTTTTAGTGAGTCTTGCTGTACTGGAAGGAAGAGTCAAAGGAACTGCGAGGAGTCTGCTTGGGGATAAATTGAGATAAGTATTTGTATTTATTGTTTTTTTAACTTTAAATGAAATCCATGCTTAGTTTAGTTCCCATGCATTCTGAGTAGTTTATTAGTTTTTCTCCCTGTTATGAAATTAAGTGACTTGATGAACTAAAAATAAAAGTACTTTTATATATTAATAAATTGTGATAATTTTTACTTAAAACTTAATTTACTTTCAAACTGGCCATTTGAATTATTAAAATGTGTTGATTATCAACTATAGTAAAAATTACATCTGATATTCGGGAATTCAAAAGCCTTGGAAGGAAGGTGAAAATAAATAGGGAAATAATATCATCGGGCGTAGAATTGAGCATTTTAGTGTGACGGACTAAAATATTCAATTCAGATCCTATTGTTTGAGAGCTGAAGTGTAGATGTTAGCCCTCAGGCGAGGGAACGTGGGAGCTCGAAGTGGCGATAGGTATCCTCCCGATCTAGCCGCGATTCGGTAATCAAACATAGGATTAGTCAATATTCTTTACACCTGGACCATAGGGTAAAGAATATGAATGCTCTTATTTGTCACAATAACTTAAAATTATCTATTTAATTTCATCAATCACTTAAGTTTCTAAACAAGGGGAAAGATACTTTTTCTGAATAGTTAAGACTTATTTAGCAATTAGTTTAAATTCCTGCACTTTCAATAAGTATTAATTTTCTACTTAGTTAAGTTACCTGATTAGAATACTTAGTTTACTTTATTGCGCTTAAATTTAGAACTCCAAATTTTCGTATACTATTTTAGAATTATTATTATTATTTTAAAATTAGCTATTATTTTATTTTCTCTTTCCCTGTGGAATCGATAATCAGGACTCCACTAGAGCCCTGTATTACTTGATACGATACGTATACTTGCATAGCATCCACAACATAAACAATTACAATTCTATACATATAATATAGCGGGGTCAAGCTTTTGGCGCCGTTGCAATTAAATTAAAATATCATAATATAAAATTGTGGGTCAGGTTTTTAGCGCCGTTGCCGGGGAAAGTAAGAAAAATTTATTAAAGTAACGGACTATTTTAAAATAATCATAATAAATAAATTAATATCTATTCTAAAAATTGTATGCGCAAATTTGGACAAGAAAATTTAATACCTTACGATTCTGAATTAGAGCGTACAATTAAAAGAATTAGAAAACAGAAGAAACAAATAATAAATTTAACACAAATGGCGATTATTCCTGAAATTCAAAATATGAACCAACGAAGACCATTAAGAGATTATGCCAACCCTACATCAGATGAAATTCATTTAACTATTCAAAACCCTGATGTAGCTGCTAATTCTTTTGAACTTAAACTCCGCAATTATCCAAATGGTACAAAACAATCAATTTAGTGGTTCACCTACTGAAGATCCTAACTTACATCTTGCTAGTTTTCTAGAACTTTGTGCTACTTTTAAATATCAAGGAGTATCTGACGATGCTATAAGACTTAGACTTTTTCCTTTTTCATTAAGGGATAAGGCTAAAATATGGTTGAATTCATTAGCACCTGGATCTATTAAAACTTGGGGAGAATTATCACAAAAATTTCTATCCAAATATTTTCCACCATCTAAAACTCGCTAAGTTTAGAAATGATATAACTTCTTTTTGTCGGTTAGATGGAGAATCAATATATGAATCTTGGGAGAGATTTAAGGAACTTCTTAGGAAATGCCCACATCATGCGTTACCGGATTAGTCGATTATTCAAACCTTTTATAATGGATTAGTAGGATCTTTAAGATCAATCATCGATGCTCGTCTTCGGAGGTTCATTAATGTCTAAACCATTTGATGAAGCTTATGCACTAATCGAAGAAATGACAACAAATAATTTCTAATGGCCTGCTGATAGAGTAAATCTGAAAAAGATAGCCAACATTCATGAAAACGATGCAATATCTATGTTAGCCTCTCAAATTGCTGCTATATCTAAGAAATTAGATCATTTTGGAATGAACTACTCTCCTACTCTAGAAGAAAACTCATCCGGACAAATCATAGAATCTCAATCTAATTATGAAACTTTAAATGCTATTAATAATAGAACTAATAACCCTTATTCAAACTATTATAATCTCGGTTGGAAAACTCATCCAAATTTTAATTGGAATAACACATCTAATCAACAATGGATGAATCAACCTAATCAAGCAAATCCAAACTATAAACCTAATTACCCACTTCGGATTTAATAACAATAACCCTCAATTCAAAGATAAGAAATTATCTATGGATGAATTAATTTTGAATATGGGTCATCAACTACAAAATCAAGGAAATCAACTACAAATTCAAGGAAATCAACTACAAATTCAAGGAACATCTATTAAAAATATCGAAACTCAACTTGGACATATTACTACTCGCGCTAAATAATAGAATACCCGGAACTTTTCTTAGTAATGTGGAAATAAATCTTAAAGATCAAGGCAAAGAACAAATTAAAGCAATACGACTAAGGAGTGGAAAATAATTAGAACCTCAATTTCAAAAAGAACTGGAAAGCCAAAAAGAGGAAGTGGAAATTGAAAAAGAAACAATTCAACAAGATTCAAACTTAGAACATCCTTTAATACCTATGAAAATTTACGTTGAAAAACCTCCACCACCATTTCCTCAACGACTAGCTCAACATAAAAAAGATAAACAATTTGCTAAATTCCTTGAAATATTAAAGAAATTAACAATCAATATACCTTTTGTCGAAGCTTTAGATCAGATGCCAAAATATGTAAAATTTATGAAAGATATTTTAAATAAGAAAAGAAAATTCACCGATAATGAAACAGATCACACTTAGTGAAGAGTGTAGTGCTTATTATTCGAAGAAGCTTCTCGAAAAATTAAAAGATCCTCGGTAGTTTCACTATACCACCGCGCTATAGGAGAAAAATTTTATGGAAAAGCTTTGTGTGACTTAGGAGCAAGCATCAATCTAATGCCTCTATCGATTTTTAAGAGATTAGGATTAGGAAAAATTACACCTACTTCGGTAACCCTTCAATTAGCCGATCGTTCGATTACCTATCCTAAGGAAGTTATTGAAGATGTGTTAGTAAAAGTGGATAAATTTATCTTCCCAGTAGATTTTATTGTTTTAGATATGGAGGAAGATAAAGAAATTCCTATCATTTTAGGAAGACCATTTTTAGCTACTCGGAAAAGTTATGATTGTTGTTCGTAAAGGAGAATTAACTATGAGAGTAAATGACCAAAAAGTTACATTTAATATTGCAAAATCAATGAAATATCAAACATTTAAAACAAGAACATTTTAAGGAATATTACGAAGATAAATTAGAAAAGGAAAATATTGAATTAATTGAAGATAATAATGAAGAACTAGATTATATTCAGGAAAGATTTGAATTTTTGGATAATACTGAAAACACTGACAAGAATATAGTTCCATCAATTATTAAACCTCCTGAACTTGAGCTAAAAATATTACCTGATCATTTGAAATATGCTTATTTAGGTAATTCTTCAACTTTACTAGTTATTATTTCATCTGCATTAAACGAATCTCAAGAACAAAGACTTTTAGAAACTTTAAAAAAATATAAGAAAACTTTTGGTTGGACTTTAGCAGATATTAAAGGAATTAGGCCTTTAATCTGTATGCATAGAATTATTTTAGATGATGAACATAAACCTAAAGCAGATCCTCAAAGGAGATTAAACCCGATAATGAAAGAAGTAGTTAAGAAAGAAATTTTAAAATGGTTAGATAATGGTATCATATATCCTATATCCGACGATGCTTGAGTAAGCCCAATTCATCGTGTTCCTAAGAAGGGAGGAGTGACCGTCATCGCCAATGAAAATAACTATCTTATTCTTATAAGACAAGTTACTGGTTGGCGTATATGTATTGATTATAGGAAATTAAATACCGCCACCAGGAAAGATCACTTCCCTTTACCATTTCTAGACAAGATGTTAGATAGATTAGCCGGACATAAGTATTTTTGTTTTCTAGATGGATACACCGGTTATCATCAAATACAAATTGCTCTTGAGGATCAAGAGAAAACTACATTTACTAGTCCTTATGGAACTTTCGCTTTTCGAAGAATGCCTTTTGGATTATGTAATGCACCAAGTAACATTCCGGAGATGTATGATGTCTATATTTAGTAAGTTAATTAACAATGGAATAAAAGTATTTATGGATGATTTCTCTGTATTTGGAACATCATTTGACACATGCTTAACTCATCTTGAAAAAGTATTAGAAGTATGTGAGAAAACAAATTTAGTTCTAAATTAGGAGAAATGTCAATTTATGGTTGGGGCGGCATTGTATTAGGGCATAAAATTTCGGAAAAAGGCATGGAAGTGGACCCTGCAAAAATTCAAGTTATAGCTAAATTACCACCTCCAACTACGGTAAAAGGGGTAATAAGTTTTCTTGGACATGCTGGATTCTACAGACGTTATATTAAAGATTTTTCAAAAATTACTAAACCTCTATGCCAACTTCTCGAAAAGGACAAGAAATTTGAATTTACAATCGAATGCCTGAATTCTTTTGAACTCTTAAAAGAAAAATTAATTACGAGCACCTATAATAGTTTCACCTAACTCGGGAGAAACCATTTGAGCTTATGTGTGATGCTAGTGATTATGTCGTAGGAGCAGTTCTTGGGCAAAGATATGAAAAGATTTTTAAAGTTATATACTATGCTAGTAAAAATCTAAATGATGCGGAAATAAATTATACGATTACTGAAAGAGAATTATTAGCGGTAGTATATGGTTTTAATAAATTTAGACCTTATCCGATTGGAACAAAATGTATCGTGCATACTCGATCATTCTGCTATCAAATATTTAATGCAAAAGAAAGATTCCAAACCAAGATTAATTAGATGGATGCTATTAATGCAAGAATTCGATTTTGAGATCGTTAATAAGAAAGGAACCGATAATCAAATTGCGGATCATTTATCAAGATTAGAAAATCATGAATTAGTCGATATTGAAAATGAAATTATAGACGATTTTCCCGATAAACAACTATATAATATCAATGAATGGAAAATACCATGGTATGCTTGATATAGTAAACTATATAGTTAGTAATATTTTACCACCTATGCTAACTTTGCAACAACGAGAAAAAATTCATCCATGATACGAAAACCTATTTTTGGGATGAACCATATTTATATAAGCAATGTAAGGATTTAATTATTAGAAGATGTGTATCTTATGAAGAAACTGAACCAATTAATCAAAAATGTTATGATTCTGATTTTGGAGGACATTTTGGGACTGATAAAACTGCTTATAAGATTCTACAATCTGGATTTTACTGGCCTACTCTATTTAGAGATGTATACAGATATATTAAAACTTGCGATAAATGTCAAAGAGTAGGAAATATATCTAGAAGAAACGAAATGCCTCTAAATTTTATATTAGAAATTGAAATTTTTGATGTTTAGGGATTAGATTTTATGGGACCTTTTATTCCTTCGTTTGGAAACTCATATATATTAGTAGCTGTTGACTATGTTTCCAAATGGATTGAGGCACAAGCTTTACCTAGGTGTGATGCTAAGAGTGTTTCAAAATTTCTGATGAAAAATATTTTTACTAGATTTGGAATGCCGAGAGTGATTATCACTGACGGAGGAACTCAATTTAGAAATAAATACATTCACAAACTAGTAGAAAAATACAATATTACTCATAAGATATCCACTGCTTATCATCCATAGACTAGCGGATTAGCTAAAGTATCTAACCGTGAGATTAAACGTATTTTAGAAAAATCTGTAAACCCAAATAAGTTAGATTGGTCTATTAGATTAGACATTGCATTATGGGCTTATAGGACTGCTTATAAAACTTCGATTGGAATGACTCCTTACAGGCTTATATGGAAAAACATGCCACTTACCAGCTGAATTAGAACATAAAGCATATTGGGCGATTAAAGAATTTAATTATAATATGAAGGAAGTCGGTGAGAAGAGATTGCTACAATTAAATGAATTGGAAGAATTAAAAAATGAATCATATGATAATGATCGGATTTATAAGGAAAAGATGAAGTTATGGCATGATCGAAAGATTAATCAGAGAAATTTTGAACCAGGACAGGAAGTTTTGCTATATAATACTAGATTGAAATTATTTCCGGGAAAATTGAAGTCTCGATGGTTAGGACCTTTCACCATAACTCAAATATTTTCATACGGAACTATAGAAATCGAAGATCTAAAAACTGGACATAAATTTAAAGTTAATAGACATAGATTAAAACCATATTTTGAAGGTATAAGACCTAAATATAAAGAGGATTTAATGCTTAGTCGACCTGATTAATAATTGAAATTAGGTCGGGCTGACGACGTTAAACCAAGCGCTTTATGGGAGGCAACCCATATTAGTTATTTATTTTTATTGTATCTTAATAGTTAGTCTATATTATTGAAACTTTACTACTCAATTATTATTAAGAATCATCACATATTCGAACCATTATGATGAGAAAAGAAATTATTCGATTTAGAGCATAATTGGACATTATTTTGGAATCTCGCCGAAGGCGAGGTCGATACTCGCCGACAGCGAGGTTCGCGCCTAATTTAATATCAGTTATTTATCGAACTAGCTGACGGCGAGAAACGTCCCGCCGACAGCGAGAACCTGAAAGGCAGTTTTTATAACCGAGTCGCCGACGGCGAGAAACTTCTCGCCGACAAGGAGGACGTTATAAAGATGAGTTATTTATACTTTGAATGCTGATCTGGACGGTTTCAACACCAAATCCTTAGTGAAAAACCATTCTTAATTCATTCTAAATCTGCCTTCTTCACTATAATTCCTTCCATTCACCATAATGGCCTCCAAATTCTTTGATTTCTCTAAATCTGGAGTGTTTAACAGGAGGAAATTTGTGAGTGCGGAAGTGCAGCGGATTTTCAACAAGGTTTTGGTAAAGAAAAGAGTTATCAAGGAACGGGGATTTTTCAATCGAGGATTAGAGAATTCCACTACGAAGATAGAAGAAATGATCGCGCAGCGCACTCGGGAGGTATTTTGTTACACTACGTCCGTTGTTGTTATTCCGAGTTGTGAAAGAGTTCTACTTTAACTTACATGCGATCAACAATGGGAATATCTACGTCCGAGGAAGATGGGTGACGTTTACTCCATCAAGAGTAAATGAATTATTCTCTATAGAAAACACCCCGGTATGTCACTATTCAAATTTTGTGCCTTCTCGATATAATATGAATGAGATATTTCGATATCTGACTGATGAACCGAAAGATTGGGAAATGCGTGAAGACGGGTATGTTAGTTTCTCCGCATCACTTTTGAATCCTCGTCTCAAAGCATCGGCACTTTTTCATCTCATCTAAATTGTTACCTACTATGAGGGTAAACAAGGTTTCGAAAGAATGCGCTATATTGAATTATTGTATTCAAATTGGATTGCCTATTGATGTGGGATCAATAATTGTTAAGTCTGCATTGGGTTTAATTGTGCATGGGTCAGTTCACGGACTAGGACACCCATCTACTATTTTTGCATTATGCGATCAGTACTGTGTTTCTTATGAAGCTTGGGAAAAGGTTTTGTTACCTTGGAAGCCGCTTGATCCTACGGATATGTTCCCTACTTTGGACAATAATGAAGACATTACATTCATCTCTCGATAGAGCTTCACGGAATCATCCTATAGCAAGGCCTATTTCGGATAAAACGGAGTTACTTATGAAGAAAATTAATGGAATGGAGAAAGAACTACAAAATGTGAGAGATTTAATCGACAATATATCCGATTTATTTGATCACATTGATCGGAGGATGAAGGAACACTTCGATCATTCCGTACACTCGAAGCTAGCTTTCTTCATTTACCGAGACGAAGGGTTGGATCACCGAAGAATCTGCTCGAATTTCCCTTCAGGCCTTTATATAACTTATTTGTGCATCATCGTCATATCGGAAATATCAGAGAAGATGAAGATTCTGACCTTGAAGAGTAGTAGTAAAGATTTCTATAATATGTTTGAATTTATGTTATTTGATTTGATTTAGATTTTATTATGTGTGGAGTGATGATTTGAATATCTCAAACTTAATTGAGAGATGCGTCATAGTTTTGTATCAGCATTTAGTGTGTCGTGGATTGGTTTGCGATGCTGATTAGTAGAAAGAATTGAAGTTTGAAGTTTGATTATAGAGATTAAATTATGTTAGTTTGTACATCCCATGGATTTCAATATTAAAGTTAATTTATTGTGTTGTGTGAATTTGTTTGTGTATAAGTAGCTAATCTTCATATTAAATTAATAAATGATGTGATCGGAAATATAATATAAGACAAATCAAGGACGAAAATGAGTGACAAATTTCAAAAATTTAAAATTTTTGGAATCTCGCCGACGGCGAGAAAAATCCCGCCGACAGCGAGATCGATCTCGCTGACAGCGAAGAATTTCTAGCCGAGAGCTGATTTTTCCCGAGAGTTTTTGGTTCTGAAAAATATTAGCTTGCTGACGGCGAGAAAAATCTCGCTGACAGCGAGGTCGGAAAAACATATATTTTGACCGGTCAAAAACACTATTCATCATCCCCAACCTCTCATTTTCGCAAAAACCGACCTAGGGCTTGAGAGATCTTGGATTTGAAGCGATTTCAACACTTTTTGACACCGGATTTCATCTTCCCTTGGTAAGCGCTTCACTCCTATGCAAAAGTTTTTTATTTTCACCATATATTTTCACCATATATTTTCACCGCATTGCAAATTTTGGGAAAAATCAAAATGTGGAAGAAATATTCGGTGGAAATCCATGGAATTTGATTTAAATTGCTTACAAATGTTGTAGGAAGCCTTCTTAGTATTATTTTTAAGTTTATTGAAAATTTTCACGATTTTCACAGATCGATGTATGGCTCCACGACAGAAACGTCGAGTAGAATTCGAAGAAAACCGATTCATCAATGCACGAGCACAGGCTAAATATTTTGAAAACATACAAGGAAGAAAGTGCATTGCGGATTGGGTATTCAAAAATCCGGGAGGAGAAGTAGAGCGAATTATAAAGGAACGAGGTTGGGAGAATTTCTGTTACGTTCAATATAGAGCAGCTGTAGAAGTGGTTAAAGAATTTTATGCCAATTTGACTGTCGCTGAAGATGCACCAAGAAGGTACGATGGTTTTTTGTAGATTTCAATGCTGCAAGAATTAACGCGTTCTATGAAGTTCATGACTCGCACTTTAGCGAGTATGAAACTTTTGGAACGATGGAAGGACCACCTGGAGGAAGTCATTAACTTTCTCACCGATGGGACCGGAGTTTGGAAAATTAAGCGACAGGAAAGAGTGAATTTTCCTCTTTCTAAATTCAATGCGATCTCCAAAGCCTGGCATTACTTTATTTGTTCTACTCTGTTACCCACATATCACCACAGTGAGGTAACACGAGATAGAGCAATTCTGAATTTCTGCATTCAGAATAACAAAAGCATCAACTTGGGAGAGTTATTTATCAAAACATCTTAGCCACTCCTCGAAATGAGAGTGGAGCTGGATTGGGCCACCCTGGATTAATTTTTGCACTCTGCCAACTCTCTGGAGTTGAGGCTAGAGATGATGAAGAATGGGTGGAACCTATGAAACCACTCATAGCTGCCAACATTAAGAAGTATGAATCTCATGAAGGGTGGAGATCAGGAGTGAGAAGTTATTTCACTCAGTCCAGTAGAGATATACCCTCTACTAGCTATGAGCCTCCTGAACCTACCACACCTACCCTACAAGATCTGATGAATGAATTGACCCTGCATAGGAGGAGTTTTGAGCAGTTTGGAGAAACAATGGGGAGAAGATTTGATCATTTTGATCAAAGGATTGATAATCTAGAGAGGAGACATGATTATGATAGTGAGTACCTCCAGCGACATTCAGAATACAAAATTGCATACTATGAAGCTGAATGTCGTTATAGGAGTGGAGATTTAGATGTTGTCTTTCCAAAATGCCCCAGGTACACTCAGTATCATCCTGCTCAGTCTTCTCAGCCTACAGATCAAGGAGGGGATGATATAGTTTGGGACTTTGATGCTGAAGATTAGGATTTTATTTATTTTATTTGTTTGGTGTAATTATTTTAAGGACTTTATATGTTTGTAATATTCAGCACTTTATATTTTGAGACATTGGATGTTAGTTAGATTAATTTGCTTGAATTGTTATAATAGTTAGTTTTTGTTTTTGTGTTAGTTAATTGCATTTGTTTTTATGTTAAATAGGATGATAGTTTTCTTTAGTATGTTTTTATTTTATTTTGTATAGTTTTAAGTTTTTAAAATTGTTAATCTGTTAGTTCAATTGTTTTTAATATATAGTAATTCATATGTGTAGTGTAGAGTTATTTTAATTGTTGTGTTTAATACTTATCTTAGATTTTATCCCTGCATTTTCTTTAAATTGTTATACATATATGGAGAATACTAACAGTACAGGTTCAATGAAAAATGAAAAACCCTGCAAAAATTCCAAAGAAGAAAAAGAAATACCTAAACTTCAAAGGTATGATTTATTTACTTTTCCTTTTTCATTATTTAGATTAGATATAAAAATTTAAGTTTGGGGGGGGAGTAAAATACAAATTTAGTTATTAACTTGTTCTCAAATTTCTATTTTTCAAATTATTATAAAATGATTTTTATAGCAAATTTTTCAATTTAATTAATATGAATTATTTTATTTAATTATTATAAAAGGTTAAATGAAATATTTCTAGTGCTTTAATTAATTAAATAGAATAAAATATTTGGTTAAAGGGAATAAGAATATAGTAAACTATTTTTAGTAAGGAAAACTATATTCTAAAATTAAAATTCTTAAGTATTCAAGTGAAAAAGATAAGATTGAAAATCAATGAAGTAAAAACTATGAAGTATATATAAGCTAAGAAATATTTCTAAGTTTCAAATTTAGGAAGATGAAAATGAAGTTCAGAATTATTAACAGGCTCTCCAGATATAGTAATCCTCATTAGTTTAAAAAAAAATAAGTAGAAGCTTGAGGAGATGTCTTATCAAGAATTGGCTTCATTTGAATTAACCTAAAGGGAAAAACTTAAATATTTCCAAACTTATGTTTATGGATTAGAATTTTACCTAATAGTATTTTCTTGAATTTCTTATCATTTGAATATCTTAAGTAGTTATTCTTTTAAATATAGTCATTCCTGAAATGAATAGTAAGCTAGAAATCTTAGACCTGATAACTAAATAATTTATTTCTATAAGATTAATTAAATTACATGAATTATTTTTTATTTAACTTTATTATGATATTACTTAATCTAATTCATATTTATTTAAATTGAAAAATCTTATTATAAAACTCATTATTTTTATGTAGTACTAAAATTACGTCGAGGACAAGTAATAAGTAAGTTTGGGGGATTTTGATCGCTGAAAATTTTATTAAGAAATTCATACTTATTTTTGATGAAATTGCACTTTAAAGAAAGATATTTTCTTTATTTTATTGCAGGAATGGAGAATTTAGGTGATAAAAGCAAAAATCATAAAAAGGAGTGAATTTGGAGCAAAAAGGAAGAAAATAATGAAATTTGTGCTGAGTCGCCAACGGCGAGGCTACGAGGAGATATTTCTGAAGGAATTATAACTGTCTCGCTGACAGCGAGCCCGAGTCCGCTGACAGCGAGCTAGCACCGTTTGAAGATCTTCTAGAAACCTCGCCGACAGCGAGGTAGTTCGTCGCCGACGACGAGCTAGTTCAAATGGCTCTGATACATTGAACCTGGACACTTTTTGAAGGGATGCTTACACACCTCTTGGTCCTTTGCTCACCTCTATATATAGAGGCCGAAATTAAGTCTTTAGTGTGCAGTTTTGTATTTTAGTGTGTGTCTTAGAGAGTCCTTGAGTGTTATAAGTAAGTTATTTTGAGTCTTTATTGAGTATTTAGTGAGTTAGTGAGTTTTTAGTGAGTCTTGCTGTACTGGAAGGAAGAGTCAAAGGAACTGCGAGGAGTCTGCTTGGGGATAAATTGAGATAAGTATTTGTATTTATTGTTTTTTTAACTTTAAATGAAATCCATGCTTAGTTTAGTTCACATGCATTCTGAGTAGTTTATTAGTCTTTCTCCTCGTTATGAAATTAAGTGACTTGATGAACTAAAAATAAAAGTACTTTTATATATTAATAAATTGTGATAATTTTTACTTAAAACTTAATTTACTTTCAAACTGGCCATTTGAATTGTTAAAATGTGTTGATTATCAACTATAGTAAAAATTACATCCGATATTCGGGGAATTCAAAAGCCTTGGAAGGAAGGTGCAAATAAATAGGAAATAATATCATCGGGCGTAGAATTGAGCATTTTAGTGTGACGGACTAAAATATTCAATTCGGTCCTATTGCTTTGAGAGCCGAAGTGTAGATGTTAGCCCTCGAGCGAGGGGAACGTGGGAGCTCGAAGTGGCGATCGGTATCCTCTCGCCTAGCCGCGGATTCGCAATCAAACATAGGATTAGTCAATATTCTTTACTCCCGGACCAAAGGGTAAAGAATAGGAATGCTCCTATTTGTCACAATACCTTAAAATTATCTATTTAATTTCATCAATCACTTAAATTTCTAAACAAGGGGAAAGATACTTTTTCCGAATAGTTAAGACTTATTTAGCAATTAGTTTAAATTCCGCACTTTCAATACGTATTAATTTTCTACTTAGTTAAGTTACTCGATTAGAATACTTAGTTTACTATATTGCGCTTACATTTAGAACTCCAAATTTTCGTATACTATTTTAGAATTATTATTATTATTTTAAAATTAGTCGTTATTTTATTTTCTCTTTCCCTGTGGGATCGATAACCAGGACTCCACTAGAGCCCTGTATTACTTGATACGATACGTATACTTGTGTAGCATCCACAACATAAACAATTACAATTCTATACATATAATATAGAGGGGTCAAGTTTTTGGCGCCGTTGCAATTAAATTAAAATATCATAATATAAAATTGTAGGTCAGTGATTGTGAGATAGGTAAGGGTAAGAAAGAGAGAGAAGTGGAGCAGAGAAAGAGCTAGAGAAAAGCGAGATGAGAGCAATTCAAGAAAGAGCTAGGTAGTTAATTAGTAGAGAGAAAAAGAGAGTGAGACATGAGAGAGAGTGAGAGAAATGTGGGAGAGAGATACAAAGAATGAGATTTTGAGAGGGAGAGAGAATCATAGAGAGAGAATGAGGGAAAGAGAGTGAGGATTGAGGGAGAGAGAAGAAGGAATGGAGACAGCAGGAGAGAGGTATAGAGAGAAAAAGAAAGAGAGGGAGAGACATGTAAAGAGAAAGAGAGAGAAAAAGAGAGATAGTGAGAAGAGATAGCGGGCAAGATAGAGAGCTAGAGTATGAATGGGATAGTTAGATAGAGATAAGTAAGAGAGAGACATAAGAGGAGAGGTGAGAGGGAGAGCATAGAGAGCATATGAAAGAGGAAGGGGGTAGAGCAAATGAGGTGGAAGGTAGAGGGATGGAAGAAAAAGATAAAATAATGTGAAGAGAGAGAGAGAGAGAGGAAGCTGGGTGAGAAAGGTAAAGATAAAAGAGAGAAGAGAAAGATGAAGAAGAGAGTGAGAGACTTAAAGAGATGAAAAGAAGGAGGGAGAGAGAGAGAAGAGAGGGAAAGCGAGAAAAGTAGGGAGAGAGGTGGGTGAGAGAGAGTGACAGAGGAAGGGAGAGAGTGAAAGAGGGTGGAGTTAAAGAAAAACTAAGGGAGATAGATAGAGAGTGTGAGAGAAAGAGAGGGAGGGTGGGAAAGAGAGACGGAAGAAGCGAGAAGAGAGAGTTAGTGGGAGGGATGAACAGTGAGAGTGATGGATATAGTGGGAGTTATGGTTAGCGAGTACTAGTGAGCGAGAATGAGATTAAGAGAGTGGGGGAAGATTAACTCCCTAGCTCTTTCTTGAATTGCTATCATCTCACTTTTCTCTAGTTCTTTCTCTACTCTTCTTCTCTCTCTATCTTTTACCCTTCTTTATCTCACAATCACCCTCTTTTTTTATTCCCATCGTTCTATTTATTTTTGTATATATCTCGCTCACTATGCTACTCCTTCTCCCTCCCTTCCTCCCTCTCTATCTTGTTCTTTCTCTTCCTTCACTCTCTCTTTGATCTCTCTCCCTTTGTCATGCTGTCTTTTTCTCTCATTCTTTCTCTCTCACTCTTTCATTCTCTCTCGCTCTCTTCTTAATCTCTCTAACTATCTTACTCTCTCTATCTCACTCTATCTCTCACACCACACATACTTTCTCACTCTCTTGTCTCACTTTCTCTAACTTTCCCTTTCTCTCATATGGAGAGAGTGAGGTATGGGAGAGAAGAAGAGAAAGAAAGAGTGATAGAGAGAGAAGCAAGAGAAGAGAAAGATAAGTTAGAGAGAAGAAAGAGAGGGCAAATAGAGAAGGCAACAGAGTAAGACAGAGTGACACTGAGGAAGAGAGAGGCAGGGAGAGAGAGATAAGCATAGAAAGATGGAGTGAGAGATATTGAGAGAGCAAGAGAGAAGTAAAAAAGGGAAGTAAAGAAAGAAGGGCGTGGCGATGAAAAGAGAAGGGTGTGAGAAAAAGATTAAAATAATGACAGTGAAGAGAGAGAGACATGGAGGCAGATGGAAAGTGTGTGAGAGACTGAGAGATTGAAAGAATGAGGAAAATAATAAGATAATTGAGAGGAAACGAGAGGACAGGAGAGAGAAAGAGAGGGAGGACTTGATTCAAGAGAGCAGGACAGAGATGAGCAGTGAGAGTAAACAATAGAAGAGAGGTAGAGAGAGGAAATGCAAGAGAAAAATGAATGTGTGAGAGAGTGTGTGAGAGATAGTGCGTGTATGAGAAAGGGAGGGGATATAATAAGATAAACGGGATCAAAACAGATAAAGTGGGAGTGACGGAATGATGAAAAAGAGACAGTGAGTGAGAGAGAGAGCAAGAGCAAGAAATAAGATGGAGTAAGTGAGAGGGAGAGCGAGGGAGAATATAGAGAGATAGAGAGACTTCAAGATAGAGATGGGGAGAAAGAGAGAGTGAGAGAGCGGGAGAGTGCGAAGAGCAGACATAGTGTGAGAAGGACATATGGTGGGCATGAGAGAGAACTAGATAAAGAAAAGTGTAAGAGATAGAGAGAAGGAGCAAGATAAGAGATAGATGAGAAATAGAGAAGAGAGTTGCAAGGAGAGAGAGAGAGAGAGATAGAAAGGAAAGAAGCAAGCGAGAGGGATGGAAAGAGTGAGTGAGAGATATAAGAAGCTGTTGACCTCATTTTTGATGAGGTCTTCTCTTCCCTCTTTAGTGCTTAGGATCTAGCCTTAGGCTTTTCCTTTGACTAATCTTAGAGGACTAGAATTGGGACCCATCCTTTAGAAATTCAAACACTTCTTAACTACCTGCAAACCCCACAAGCTTGATTGTAGACCCTTAATCACCTAGAGGGTTGAAATCAAAAGTGGAGGTTTAAAGGATGAGTTCCCCATAGGACTCTTTGGCATTAGGACCACCTTGGGTAGCTTGGTCTGGTGAAGGTTGACTTACACACTCACTACACTCATACTCTACACTCTCACACACACAATACAAATCCTAAAACCACACCCATACTCAACTTGATTCCCTGACTCATGTAGGCAATTCATATGGATGGACCTTAACCTCTAAGCCCCTGGTTAAGAGGGTTAGGAACAACATGGTGAATGCCTCAAATGAGTCCTCTCATGGCTCATATAGGCTTAATATGGCTTCATGGCTCAATCAAAGTGATTCCATTTCACTCATATTTGATCAATCTTCTTTTTTCCAAAATTTCAATTTTTGACCCCGGGGACCCTACACTTATCAAACCTACCAAAAGCCCTTAAAATTGCCCAAATCCTCTAAATTTCCAAATCACCCAAAATTCCCCAAAACTAACCTTGAACATTTGCTCACCACTCAAATTGATCATCCATAGCCAAAAATACCAAAGATTCCAAAAATACTCCCCAATACCCTTCAAATACCCAAAATGCCCCTCTTAGCCAAAAAATCCAAAAATTAAAAAAATTCCCAGAAAATTCCAGAAAATCCCAAATATTCCCAATTTCATTTTGTCCAACTACACCATAGGCCAATTTTGTCAACTTACCCCACTTTTACCAAAACTCTCAATTTAGCCCATTCTTAACCCAAGTGAACCCAATGTCAAACCAAACCTACCCAATTGACCCCAATTTTGGTCCAATTCAATTCTAAACTTCAATTCAATATCCCCAATATCAATTTAGATCAAATACAAGTCCAATTTGATTGATATTTGGATTCAATTCCAATTTGGAGCCTAAAGCCCAATTTTGACCCATGACCTAAACTTGACCCAATTTGACCCAATTTGACCCAATTCAACTCCAATTGATCCCAAATCTTTCTCAAACCTTCATAACATCCACAAAAACAAAACACTAACATGATTTGCCCAAAATTTGGACCCAAACCCCACTCAAATTCAACCCAAAAACAAAAGGCCCAATTTGACCTAAACCCAAACCTAACCCAAATAAGCCCAAACCCCAAAATCAAAACCCAACCAAAGTGAAAACCTCTTTGAAACACTCCCATAAATATTTCCCAACATTAATTTTACATCAATTTCAACCCTAGCCCAACATTGGCCCAAATTAGCCCAATTTGACCTACATTGGCCCATTTACCAAATCAACTCAAATTCAACCTAATTCAAACCCAAACCACCTCAAATTCATTTCAAATCACTCATGACATATCCCTAAACCAAACCCAACAATTATTTGGCCCAAACTTCTACAAAATTCCCATCCATGGATTCATTCTTAAACCTAAAGGGGTCATCCCCTTAAGCCCTCCTAAAAGCCCACTTCCACCAAATTCAAAAGCCCAAATCAATCTAAAGCCCACATGACACTTTCCCTCATCACACATTCAATCTAAAATCATTCCTAAAGTCCTAATTTATCAATTAAACAATTCCAAATCAAGCCTCATAACAATTCCCATCAAATTGCCAAAATTCACAAAACCCTTTTTCATGAAGTTGACTTAACTTTTCCCAAGCCAAATATGAGCCATGAAGCCATGCATGAGCCACATGGAAGCCATGAGAGCCTTGGACAGTTCACCATACCCAAAATGACAAGAAGAGGGGACCCTTTAATGATCCCTTTAAGAGTGATTAACCACTCCCATGTCTCCCCTAAGCCTTGCTTAAACTTAATTGTACTTGGATGTTGACCTTTCCCCACTAATCAAGCTGACCTAAACCACTTTCTCTTCAGCCCAAATTAGCCATGGGGAGGTGCACCTAGCCCAATCCATGCATTTGACCAAACTTAGCCAAAATACACCCTTACCCCATTCCACTTTGATTCAAACCCTTTACACATGGCAGCCACCAATTGACTTCACAAACATCAAGCCCTGACCCACCTGAACCTGAGGGTGACCCATGCCTGCCGGCCAGCCGCCTGGATTGCCGGAAAACACCACACCCGAGAGCTCACATGTGAGCCAACATTGAAATTCCTCCTTGCTAAGCTGCCCCAAGTCCAGTGGCTGCCATGGCTGTTCTTCCCTTGACCTAAGCAGCTGATCCCAAGCCCTAAATCCCCCTGGGAGAGCCTCCAGCCATGCCTATTTAAACACCACCACCTCTCGGCCAAATGAGGTGCTAAAATAAACCTTAAGGAAACTCTGCCAAAATTGTTCCGGATTACTCCCCACACATAGAGAACTTGATCCCCACCGAAATCCTCCTGCCATTTCCTCTCGCGAGCTCAATTTCGAGTTGAAATCCAAGCCCAAAATCAGGACACTTCTCCACGAGTGAGCCAATCCCCAAATTGATTGGTCCTACACCTTTACCGGACCAAGAGAAGAAGTTTACCGAGCAAAAGCCCCCTCTCCAGGCCAGCCATTGCTTCCAGCCTCCAAGCTTTGTGATCGGGCTTGGTCGAAATCATACTTAGACAATTCACCAGGCCAAGGGACTTCATCTGGAGCTTACTTAGACCCAATCAAATGTGACACAACTCTCAGATCGAAGCTTCACTTCTCTGAGCAGAGGTATGGACTCACTCTTCTTCCCGAGCTTCCAGAGATTCTCAATTTAGTTTGGGTCAATTTCAATACATGTTTACCGTATGGATGTGTTCGTCTCTTCAAGACAAATCCATAGAGCATAAGAACTCGAAAATCCGTTGAGAATGGAGTGATAAATTAGGGTTAGAAGGTTGACGGTCACGGGTTCACACCAGTCGTAGACGATGACCAAGAGCCGTCGGATCGCGCGTGTATAGAGCGGACGGCCAGGATTGCGCCGGATAGAGTAATGGGACATGAACCGCGGGCCCCTGGAGCGCTGAGTCGGATGGCGGCACCAAATCAGGAGACGACGCGTGGCCTTTCGGAGATGCCGAGGATGGCGTGGCGCCGAGTGGATAAGTAGGAAATTAGGGCTATTTTCTATTTATTTAATTACCAGAACTTTGAAAATTCATAACTTTGTGTAGAAAAATCCTAAAAATAAAATAAAAATACCCTCTTGCTCAGTAAACAGAGGAGAATAATGTGGAAAAGAAATCATGTAATTTCATCAAGTATTTTATTTTTAATTATTTATTTACTCTATGCACTATTTCAATTCTCCATACATATAGGAAATTCACCATGACATGAGACCATAAGGCTTTTGAAGCCTCTGAACTTGGGAAAATTCCCTGAATTTTCCAAGGTCAGAGGCCATCCTTATGAGAAGTAATTGATTTTTCAAATTTATGTCACTATTTTGAGTATTTTAATTCCAATAATTATCATATTGAGAAATAAATTCTAGGAAAATTTGGTGATGTTTCTTATGACCAGAAGACCCTAGGAAAAATAATTTTTGAGTTAATTCACTTTGAACAACCTTAATTGGCCTAAATACCCAAAAGTGAACTTTAATTAATTAGGGTTAACCATTCATCAAGTTAACTTAAAAACAATTCTCCACTGTCCTTTAGGGATATGAGAATACCACATAAAAATTTGAAAACAATTGGACTTGATTAACCCCACCAAATGGGTTGATTCTTAAGTAAAAATGGGTAAAATTAGACTTTAAAAATTTATAACTCACAAAATACTTTTCAAAAATTCACAAAATTGGTTTTGAAGTCTCTCTGATATTAGAGGAATTTAAGAAAATTAAAATTATAATTTTCTAAAAAAGTTGATTTTTATCAATATTTTAATAATTTCAATAATTAAAAAATAATAAAAATCACAATAATATTAAAAATCACCAAAATGTCACATTTTGAATTCTAAACACTTAGGAACAAACCAAATATTTTTCTTAAGTCCCTAGGATAAGATATTGAATTTTAAAGGCTTAATGTAATTTTTAATATTAAAAAATGTATTTTTCCAACCTTTCCACTAAAATAATTCTAATAAATCAAACAAAAATCAGAAAATTATAAAAATTGGTTTCTGATTTCTCTGATATCAGAAAGATTTTTGAAAAATATAAAATTCATTTTTCAACCTTTATTTTATTTTTTAAATTAATTAATACTCCAAAACTAAAAAAAATTATAATAAATAAAATATAATTCAAAAAATCACCAAAATTGGTCTAAGTGGTCCTCTGGTCATTAGAAACATCCCATTATTTTATTAAGGACAGAAACATTTCCTTGAAAACCCCTATTTTCCATTAAAAATAATTACATAAATAAATTAAATACAGAAAAATCACATTTTATCCTCTAATGTCTTAATTGACATGTAAGTGAGGTCACATAAAAATTTCAAGTTCATTTGAGCTTAATTTAGTGAGTTATAGAATTATTAAGCTTGAAGAGCAAATTGGTAATTAAAATTTTCAACCTTTAATTAAAGTTTTAGGATTAATCAAATGGGAAGGGTAAAATATTTGATTTTAAACTGATTTTGGATGATTGAAACTTAAATGGTTAAGGGTAGAAACCCACCAATCATTTTAAGAATAATTAAAATAAACCTTAATTAATTAATTAATTAAATTTGGAAGATTAATGAAAAAATTAGAATTATTAAAGTAGGGATATTATTTAAGAGGATATTTATTCTTTAATTTAAAAATCCCTAAATAAATCACTTCAATAATACTTAATCCTTAATTAAAAGATTAAAATAATAATCCAAATTAAAATTAAATTAAAATTAAACTAAATTAAATTAAAATTAAATTAAATTAAAATTGAATTAAATTAAAATTAAATTAAATAAAATTAAAATAAAATAAAATTGAAATTAAATTAAATTGAAATTAAATTAAAATAAAATTAAATTGAAATTGAATTAAATTGAAATTAAATTTAAATTAAGGTAAATTAAATTAAATTAAATTGAATTAAATTAAATTAAAAATCATTTAATAACAAACCTAAATGAAATTATTAAGAATTAAACCTAAAAAAACTTAAACACTATTCCAAACTTAAACTAATTTTCTATAATTAAATCAAAATTAAAATTAAATCATTAAGTCTAAATCATAAAAATACTTAATAACTTGATTTGCCCTTTTAAAAGCTCTTATTATTATAACTCTTAAATGAAATATCAAGTGAAGTGTTACTTCACTCATGGGACATTCAAATGTGCTAGTTCACTGAGCAAAAGAACAAAACTTAAACCCCTGGATGATTATTTCACTTGTATAATTAAATTCTCTTGGACTTAAAACAATCCTAGAGGTATTAGAAAGATGTTTAAGACTCGTCTTAAGCATTTCCTCAATATGATAGGATGTTTATAAGAACAATTGAACTTAATTGTTCTTTGATGAAGAAAATCGTCCTCAAACCAAAACACAAGAACCTAGACGTCATAGGAGATGACTAGCTATAGGATTAGGATTTTGATAGACAACCAAAACTTTTCCCTTAGTTTTACCTAGGTACTTGTTGAAATATTTAAATGCCTTAACATGTGTTTTAAGTGCAGCTTGGGATGACGGGAAGACCCTCCAGGTACTCTTTTATTTTAGTGCAATTTACTTTATTGCAAATGCACTTTACCTTTCTTGCATGATAAACAACTGTTGCATGAAAACCAAAACCTTTAGGGTAGTCCCTGAATTGAAACCAAAACTAAATTAAAAGTCACTGCAAGATAAAATTCACCGCCACAACATTTCAAAATATAAAATAACTCAAAATTTAATCACAAACAGAACACAAAACTACAATTGCAACTAAATTAAAACGTCTCGTTGAATGATCGGGAATACCTCGGATGATGTAACCCACGTGTTGCTAACGAGATTTCCCGCGGTCTAAATGAAAGTGTGGAACTCATTCAGTTGAGTTTAGCAAATTCATCTGGACTAAGTGAATTCAATGAAAATAACGGTATCGGGATGACGGAACCGTGGGATCTTAATCAGTTCTGTTCTAATAACTTTAAGATTTCTTTTAACTAAAACACTAAAAACACTTGGACTTTAAGATTCCTAAAACTAAACTCTTCTCTTCTCTTTTGATTACAATCTTCTAAAACTAAACCTCTACAACAACAAGGAGCTCAGAGCATGGTGGGCAGCACGACCATCGTCATCAGCAAAACCTAAGTCTACTTCAACAAAACTTTCTTAGAATTAAATAACCAAGCCATAGGATTTCGAGGTAGTTTGCCTAGTGCAACATAAATCCTTAACTCTCCGTTAGGCATTTGCATGATCGTGTCATGTAAATTAAGCCCTAACCGGTCTTAGGACTCCGAGGTAGTCGTTTAGTACGACATAAACCCTCATATCTTCGAGGCTATTTGTATGATTTTATCATACAAATATAAGTCCAAATTAATTAAAATTGGCAAGATTGAAATATCAGATAATATTAGGATTTTCTTAAATCCGAGCCAAACAATAGGATAGTTTGGGAAGTTGCCAAGATTCTTCTTGGATCTTCAGACTTCTCCTACTCCTCTTCCATTGGACTCCCGAAAATAACTCGCTCTAAATTTGATCCATTCCCCGTTGAAATTTCCAAAATCCAATCCTTTGAAAACCTTAAACTTTGAAATTCTTGAGAGCAAAGTCACTGATCATTATCGAGAGTTTTCTTAAATGATTCACTTCATTTAAGATGTAATTAACTATAGGGGCTTGCCCTTATAGGGAAATTTAAGAACCCAGGTAATATAAACCCTGTTTAATTCATTTATATTAAGCAGGGGAATTTGTCGGTTATAAAATTGGTTCGCAGACCAAACGGATGTCATAAATCTTCTAGTTTATTTAATCGAGCCCCATCGTCAAGCAGTGTGCCTATTCTTCGGGATAGATACACAGTTTGTGGTGCGGTGCTCTTTTATATAAACTATTTGGGATGTGAGATCGGTTTGATTTCATATCTTAAAATTTTTCAAATTTAAAATTATTTTCAAAATCAAATACTACTTTTCAAATTATATAATTAAATTAAACTAAAAATTCGCCGACAATTTCTGTAGGCGACCTTCTTTTCAAAATACAACCCTCAACTTAAAAATAATGCCGACAGAAGCGCAAAAGAGAAGTAGAGAGAAAGAGTGAGAAAGGGGTAGAGGGAGTCAGAAGAGTTTGAGAAAGATCTCGAGAGAAAGAGGAATCAAGAAAAATAGAGATGAAGAAGCAAATAGAAACCCTTTTTGATAATGCGAGAGATAAATAGAGTGAGGGTGAGGTAGATAGAAAGAGATATGTGAACAAAGGAGAGGAGAGAAAGAAATAGGGGTAAGAGAAAGAGAGTACACTCTTTCTCCCTTTTGTTCTTCCTCATCTCTCACAAAAATGCTATCTTGTTTTAACCTTGCTCGCTCACTCCCTCAACCTCTCTCCCTCCTTGCCTTTATTTTACTCTCTCTCCTACATTTTCTCCCTCATTCTCTCTCTCTCTTTCTTTAACTCTCTCACTCTCTTCTCTCTTTTATCTTTCCATTTCTCTCCCAGCTTCCTCTCTCTCTCTCTCTCTCTCTCTTCACAGTATTTTACCTCTGTCTTCCATCCCTCTACCTTCCTCCTCTTTTGCTCTGCCCCTTTCCTCTTTCTCCTGCTCTCTATTCTCTCCCTCTCACCTCTCCTCTAATATATCTTTGTCTCACTTATCTCTATCTAGCTATCCCAGTCATACTCTACTTCTTTATATTGCTCTCTATCTCCTCTCTTTGTCTCTCTCTCTCTCTTTCTCTTTCTCTCTCTCTCTCTCTCTCTTGCTCTATCCATTCCTTCATCTCTCTCCCACCACCCTTGCTCTCCTTCCCTCGTTCTCTTTCTATGCCTCTCAAAATCTCATTCTTACTTTGTATATCTCTCCTACATTTCTCTCACTCTCTCACATTGTCTTTCCATCACTTCCTATCACTCTCTCTTGCTCATCCCTCATATCTCTATTTTTCATTCTCTCTTTCACTCTCACCTGCACTATTTTATATCTCTCTCTTCATCTCTCCCATTATTTTAAGCCTCTTCTTCTTCCAATATATCTAAATTTCTCTCATAATAGCTCTATTGATCCCTTACCCTTTTTCTATTTCTCTATCTATCTGCTTCTCACTAAATCATTCTCTTTCCCTCTCCCTCTCGCTCACTCTCTCGTACACACTCTCTATCTGGTTTTTTCTCTATTGCCCTCTCTCTCTCTTTCTCTACCACTATCTCACTCTACTCTTTTCTCCCCTCTCTCTCTTGTGCTCTCTCTATCTCTCTCTCGCCCTCTCCCTCCCTATCCCGTTCTTTCTCTCTAACTATCTCTCCCTCTTTATTCTGTCCCCCTTCGTAGCTCCATCTCTCGCACTCTCCCTCTTTATCTATCACTCACTCTCAATATCTATCTCACTTTTCTCTTTTTCTCTTTTATTTCATTCTCTGCCCCTCTCTCTTGCTCTAAATATCTCTCACAATCACTCTCTTTTTCTCTCTTCCTCTTTTATCTCTCTATTGCTATCTTTTTCTCTTTTTTATACATCTCACTTTCTATCACTTTCTCTCATTCTAGCTTCTCCCTCTCTTTATTGATCAATCTATCACTCACTCTCCCTCCCTCTCTCTCTCTTTTCTCTTCCACTACTTAATCTCTCTCCTCTCTCTCACACACACACTCTCTCACACTTTATTCTTCACGTTGAATCTCTCTCACAATCACTCTCTTGCTTTCTTTCATTTGTTATATCTCTCTTGATATCTAAGTATTACCACTCCATCTCACTTTCCCTCTTGCTCTCCCTCTCCCTTTGCTCCCTCTCCATCTCTGACATTTTCTCATCTCTCTAACCCTTACCCACTACTCCCCTCTTCTCTCACTCTCTCTTCTCATACACCTTATATCTCTCTGGCTTTCTCTCCCTCACTCTAATTTCACTTTCTCCCCTCAACCTTCTTTAGCTCCCTCCCGTCTCACCATTCTCTCTCTTTCTGTAAATTATCTCCCTTCTATCACTCTCTCTAGTGCTCGTACTTTTTATTCCATCTCTCTCATGCTCTTCTTTCCATTCCCCTCTCTCTATGACTCCCCACTCTCCCCCCTTCTCTCTCTTTCGCTTCCTCCCCCACGCTCTCTATTTCTATTTATGGCTCACTTTTGTACTAACTCCACCTTCTCTTCTTCTCTATCTCTATCTACTCCCTATCTTCTGCCCTTCACTCTATCTCCCACTCTCTTCCTTTATATCTCTCTTATAATCACTCTCCTACTCTTTCTTCTCTTATCTCTCAAACTCACTCTCCTTGCTCTCTCCCTCTAGCTCCCTCCCTCTCACTCTCATTCACTATGTATATAACTCACTCTCCCCTCCTCTCAATTTATCTCACTCTCTATCCCATTTCTCCGTATATCTCTCCCCTTTCTCTCACTTTCCTCCCTCTCGCATACTCTCTCCCACCAAATCTGTCTCATAATAACTCTATTGATTTGTTATCTCGCTCACTCTTCCTCGCATTATCTTTATGTCGCTCTTTCTACCACTCTATCTCCCTCTCCCACTCTTTTCTTTTGGCACTCTCTGTTGATGTTTTACTCTCTCAGTCTCAATTTGTTTCGCTCCCTCTATTTTTTCTCACTCTTCTCTCCGTCTCACTCTCATCTTTACCCTCTTCCACTCTCATCCTCTCCCTCTACCTCGCTCTCCCCCTTTCTCTCTCACTTTCTCATTATTTCTCTTAATCTCTCACTCTCATCTCAGTCTCTCCCAATTTCTCTCCTTCACTCTCTCTATCTCTCACTTTCACTCGCTCAATCTCACTCTCTCTTTGTCCCTCCTTTAGTTCTCCCCCTCTCCCTCCACACCCTCCCTCCATCCCTCTTAGCTCCAGCTCTCCCCTTTCTCTCTTTTTCTTTCTACTTCTCTTTAGAACTTCTTATATCTCTCACTCACTATTTCCATCCGACACTCTTTCTTGTTCCCTTGCTATCTTTCTCTCTCTCACCTTGCAGCTCTCTCTCTTCTCTCTTTCTCATCTTTCACTTATCTTGTTCCTTCTCTCTATCTCTCACAAACTTTTCTTTATCTCGTTCTTTCTCCTTCCCTCTCTCATACCTCCATATGTCCCACTCTCACTCTCTCTAGCTCTTCTCAATTTCTTTTCATTGCCTAAACTTGTTCTCTCCCTTTTACTTATTCTAACTGCTCTCTCACTTAACCTTTTTTAATCTCCCTCTCTCTACTGCTCTTATTATCTCTCTCTACTGCTCTTGTTGTCTCTCCCTTCATTTCTCCCTTTCTATCCACCTAAACCTCTCAATCTCTCTCTATTATCTCACTCATCCTTTCATGCTCTTTCTCTTTTATGTACTCCCTTTCTTTAAATCTTTTCCTCCCTCTTCTCTTTTTCTCTTCTTACTCTTTTTACATCCACTACCCTCTCTCTCCTTTTCCATCTCTATCTCTCGCTCTCTCTCCTATTCCATCTCACTCTCTCGCTCTCTCTTCCTCTCATGCCACCACTCTCAACTAAAATCTCATTTTTTCTCTTCATTCACTCCTCTCTATCAAAATTTTTCTCTCTTTTTCTCCCTCAGTCCCTCTCTTCTGCCCTCCATATCTCCCTCATGCATAGAGCTCCTCTGTTTTCTCTCTCTTTTCTCTCTCAATTTTCTCTCTTCCTCAATCTCTCACTCTCTCCCTCTCTCTACCTTCATTTCACTCTCACTCTCCCTCCCTCCCTCTCTTTTCCCTCCCTCTCTTTTCCCTCCTCTCTCTTGCCCTCCCTCCTTTCCTCACTTTCTCCCTTCCTAACTCTTTATTTCTCTCACTCTTGACTCTGCCTTACTCTCTCCTCTCACTCACTCCCTCTCTCTGCTCTCCTAAATACATCCCCTCTTCCACTCTCATCTCCTTTCCTCTCTTATGATCACCCTCTCTCTATCTATATCTCTCTCTCACTCTTTATCTATCTCATCGTCTCTCTTTCTTTCAAGCTCTTTCTCACACTCTTCACTCTCCCCAACCACCTATTTTCTCTATCTCTCTTTTGCTCTCTCTATATCTATCATTATCTCATTCCATCCCAATCTCTATCTCTCACAGGTACTCTTTTTTTCCCTCTCTTCCTCTTCTGCCTGCATTATCTCACCCTGCAAACTCTCTTACTCTCTCCATTCTCTCTTTCTCATCTCTCTCTAATTTTTTCTTCTACTCTTTTTCACTGGGCCCACTCTTATGCTCTCCATCCCTCTCTCTTTCTCTCTCTCGTGGAGAATTTCTCTTTTTGTATCTCTCTGTGCTCTATCACACACATTTTTCTTTCTCACTCTCTTCCTCTCTGTACCTCCATCTCACTATCATTCTCCCTCCCTTCCTCTCTCTCGCTCTCTCTATCTCGCCCTCTCTCTTGCCCTCCCTCACTCCTCTATTCTCTCTCTCCATCAATCTCTCTCTAGTCTCTGCCTTATCATCACTCCCCCTCTCCCTCTTCTCTCTCTTCCCTTCAAACTATTTCTCACACGCATCTTTCTCCTTCTACCCCTTCTCTCTCATTCACCTTCTTTTTATATCTTTCTTTACTTATCTATTTCTCTCTTCATGTCTCTTTCTCTTTCCATATCAATCTGTATCTCACTCTCTCTCTCTCTCTCGCTCTCACCTCCTCACTTCTCCAATTTTAGTCATTCTCTTCTCTCACTCCTCTCTTTCTCTCGCTATTTTTTCATCTGATTCTCTCTCTCCCCTCTCTTGTACCCTCTATCTCTCTCTCACACTCGCTTCTCAAATTTTTTCTCTATTTTTTTGCTCTTATCTATTTCTCTTTTATGCAATCACTCTCTTGTTCTTTCTCCACCTATTATTTCTTTTGTATCTCTTTTACTTTCTCTACCACTGTTTGTCCCTCTTTCCCTCCGGTAGCTCTCTCTCGCTTATCGTATTATCTATCGCTTACTATCTTTCTATCTCTCCATCTATTTTTTCCTCTCTCTTCTATTAATACAAACTCTCTCCATCTTTCTCCATCATTCTCTCTGCCTCTCTCATGGTGCTCTTTTCTCTCTCTCATACACTTTTCTCTATTGCTCTCTCCCACTAATTCCTCGCTACCTCCATCTCACTCTCCCTATCCTCCTTTTTTGCCCCTTCGTCCTTCCTTCACTCTCTCCTTCCCTACCTCTTGTTATGTGTTATCTCTCTCTCTTTCTCTCACTCGTGCCTATCTTTCGTTCTCTCCTCTTTCTCTTCTCTCTCTTCTCACTCATTGCTCCTCTCTCCTCTTTTGAATCCATGCCACTCCCCCTCCCTCTCCTCTACTCACCCTTTCAATCTGCCTCACCTTCTCCCTATCTATCTCTCTTAGATGTACCTCTTATATCTACTTCTATTTTGCTCTCTCCATATCTCTCACACTATCTTTTTATCAATATATGTCTCTCTTTCCCCCACTCTTCCTCTCTTACTATCTCTCTCTCTCCCTTACCCTCTCTGTCATCTCCTTTTCTTCTATCTCTCTGTCACTCTTTCATTCTTTTCTTCTCTCTCCCTCCATCACTCACTCGTGCTCTCTATCTCACTCTCAGTCATGGATCCCTTCCCTTTCTCCCTCTCACTCTCTCCCATTCTTCCCTCTTTCAATTACTCTCTCACGTTTTACCACTTTCTATGTCTATGATACACTTATTCAGCCCCCACGCACTTTCTCACCCTGCTTTCCTCCTTCCCTATCTCTCTCTTTTATGTATTCTCCCTCATTCTCTCACTCTATTCTTTCTCTTTCTTTTCTCTTTCATTTCACTCACTCCCCATATTTCTCCTCGTTCTTGAATTACTCCCTCTCTTTCTCTCCTCTTTTATCCTCTCTTATTCTATCTCTTTCTATCTACCTCACCCTTACTCTTTCTATCGCTAGCTCTATCACACACAGTATCTATCTTCCTCCCCATCTATATCTTTATTGCTTCCTCTTTCTTTCATGCTCTTTCTTACACTCTTCTCACTCACTCTTTCCAACCCTCTCTCTCCCTCTACTTTACTTCCTCCCTTTCTCTCTCTCTCTCACCTTGCAACTCTCTCTTTATCTCCTCTCTCTATTAGTTTCAATCTCTATGTCACACCCTTCTCTCTCGTTCTCTCTCTACTTCTCTTTTGCTCTCTCTATATCTCTCATTCCATCTGTCCATGCTTATCTCCCTATCTCCCCCTCACTCTCTCTCGATCTGTCTTACTTTGTTGCCTTGTCTATTTGCCCTCTCTCTCTTCTCTCTAACTTATCTTTCTCTTATCTTACTCTCTCTCTCTCTCCCTCTCTCCATATCTCCCTCTCTCTTGCCCTCTTTCTCTCTCACTCATGGAGCTCTTTTCTTTCTCACTCTCTCTTACTCCTTTCACTCTCTTTCTTGCTCTTTCACTTACTTCTCTCTACCTCTATCTCACTCTCATTCTCCCTACTTCTCTCACTCATTCTCACTCTCCCCCTCACTCTTACCCTCCTCTCTTTCACTCACTCTATCCTTTCCTACCTCGCACACCTATGTAGTTCTTTCACTTTCCTCTAACCTTGCCCATTCTTGTACTCTCTCTTCATTCTCTTTTATAATTCACTTTCCTGATCTGTACTTCCCTCTTTAATCATCCCTCTCTGCCTCAATCTGTCTCTCCTCTTCTCTCTTTCGAACCTCTTTCTATTTATATATCTCTCTCACCCTCTCTATATGTCTTCATCTCTCTCTTTCTTTCATGATCTTTCTAACAAGCCTCTCTCTACATGTACCTCTTCTATCTAGTTCTATTGTGCTCTCTCTATATCTCTCACTCTATCTTTTCATCAATATATATATCTCTCTCCCCCTCTCTTCCTCTCATACCATCTCTTTCTCTCTCCCTACAACTCTCTTGCCCTCTCTATCTTCTCTCTTTCTTTTTCTCTCTCTTTAACTCTTTCTATCTTATTTTCTCTCTCCCTTCCTTACTCTCTTGTGCCCTCCTTTTCCCTCTTAGTCATAGAACTCTTCTTCTTCTCTCACTAACTCTTTCCTATTATTCCCTTATTCACATTCTCTCTCACACATTTTCCCACTCTCTACGTTTATCTCACACTTATTCTACCTCACTCTCTCACACACACACGCCCTTGTTCTCCCTTCCTCCTCTCCTCACTCTCTTGTTCTCCCTGCCTACCTCTCTCCCTAATCTATTCTCTCTCTTCATCTCAATATGTTATTTCTCTCTTTCTCTTTCTTCTCTCTCTCATTTCACTCACTCCACATCTTTCTTCTCCATACACACTCTCTTGTTCTCACTCTTTCCATCTCTCTCCCTCTCTTGAAAGAGGAGAATACATAAGGGAGAGGTAGGAAAGGAGAGAGTGAGAGAAGGCGAAAGGGAGGGCAAGAGAGAGTGTGTGAGAGGGAGGGATAATAGACGTAGAGAGTGGGAAAAAGTCAAAGAGAGTAAGTGAAAGATGGAAGAATGGGAGAGAGTTAGAAAGAGAAAGAGAAGGGATCCATGACTGAGAAAGAGATGGAGGACACGAGAGAGTGATGGAGGGAGAGAGAACAAAAGAAAGAAATGGTGAAAGAGAGAGCAGAAAGAGAGAAGACAGAGGGCAATAATCTTGTAGGAAGAGAGAGATGGTAAGGGAGGAAGAGTGGGGAACATAGAGATATATTGATGAAGATATAGAGTGGGAGATATAGAGAGAACAAAATATTGGTAGATAGAAGAGGCACATGTACAGAGAGGAGTGTGAGAAAGATCATGAAAGAAAGAAGAGCGAGCGAGAGAGAGATGATTAGACATATAGAGAGGTTGAGAATGATAGAAAGATAGAGAAGAGGAGAGACAGTCATGCTTGAAGGGATTGATTCAAGGGAGAAGGAGAGAGAGGGGGAGTGAGTGAGAAGAGAAAATGAAGGGAGAGCATAAGAGAGGGCAAGAGTAGAAGTAAGTGAGAGAAATACATAACTGCGAGAGGTAGGAATGGATAGAGTGAGTGTGGAGGGAAGGAGGGTAAGAGAAAGGGGGACAATGAGAATGAGAAAGAGAAAGTGGGAGAGTGAGAATGAGAAAGAGAAAGGGGGAGAATGAGAGTGAGATGGAGGTAGAGAGAAGTGAGAGAGAGCAAGAAAGAGAGAGAAAAGAGAGAGAGAGAGAGTGAGAAAGATACGTGCTCCATGAGTAAGAGACAGAGGGATGGAGGATGAGAGAGGAGGTATGGAGATATAAGAAGAGAAAGAAAGAGTGAGAGAGAGAGAAGCGAAGAAGAGAAAGATAAGTTAGAGAGAAGAGAGAGAGAGGGCAAATAGAGAAGGCATTAGAGTAAGATAGAGCGAGAGAGAATGAGGGGGAGAGAGGGAGGGAGGGAAGGAGATAAGCATGGAATGTTGGAGTGAGAGTTAAAGATGCAACTAAAGAAAAGAAGAGAGAAAGTGAGAAGGGTGTTAGAAAGTGATTGAAATAAAGAGAGATAAGAGAGATAAATGAAAAGGAAAATAGAAAGTGTGTGAGAGGGACCGAGAAAGAATGTGTGAGGCAAATAATAAGAGAAAGGAGAGGCGAGGAGAGGAGAGAAAGAGAGGGAGGGATTGATTAAAGAGAGAAGGAGAGAGATGAGGAGTGAGTTAGAAGAGAGAAGATAGAGAGAGTGGGAGAGAGGGCAAGTGTGACAGAAAGAGAGATAATTCATAAGAGAGAGTGGTAGGAATGGTGATAGAGGAGGAAGAAAGGGAAAATGAAATGAAGGAGGGACGGAGAAGGAGAACAAGAGTGAGAGGGAGGTGGAGAGAGTGAGAGAAATAAATGAGTGAGAGAGGGAAAGAGAATAGATCCATGAGAGAGGGAGAGATGGAGGGCACGAGAGAGAGAGGGAGAGAGAATGAGAGAAAGAAAGAGTGAGAGAGAAGAAGAAGAAGTGAAGGAAGAGAGAGAAGGTAAAGAGAGCAAGAGAGTTGTTGGATGAGAGAGAGATATGGTAAGAGAGGAAGGGGTGAGAGAGAGTATGAGAGAGAGATATATTGTGGGATGGAAACATAAATTGAGAGAAAAAAAGAGGGCAAAATAGAAATTGAGAGAACAAGTGTTAGGATGGAAAGAGAGTGGAGAGATATAAAAAGAGAAAAATAGAAGTAGAGAGAAAAAGTGTTAGGATGGAAAGAGAGATGGAGAGATATAAAGAGGGGAAAATAGAAGTAGAGAGAACAAGTGGCAGAAGGAGAGAGAATATTATGAGAAAGAGGTTAAATATATATATATATAGAGAGAGAGAGAGAGAAAGATGAAGAGATAACTAGAAAGTGCGAGAGAGAGATAGATAGGAGAGGTTGAGGAAGATAAAAAAATGGAAGCTGGGAGAGAATGGAAAGATAAAAGAGAGAAGAGAAAGATGAAGAAAAGAGTTAGGGAGTTAAAGAAATAGATTCAATAGAGAAGTAGAGAGAGGGGGCGTGAGTGAGAAGAAAGAATGTAGAGAGAGGAAAATACAAAAGTGAGAGAGGTAGAAATGGATATAGTGAGTGAAGAAGGGTAAGAGAGATAGGGGAAAGTGATAATGAGAGAAGGAAAGAGGGAGGATGAGAGTGAGATAGAGGTACAAAGAAGTGAATGAGAGAGAGAAAGAATGAGAGAGAAAAGAACTTGAGAGTGAGAAAGAGAAGAGCTCCATGAGAGAGAGAGAGAGATGGAGGGCATAGAGCAAGAGGTATGGAGAGAGAAGAAGAGGTAGAAAGAGTTAGAGACAGAAGCGAGAGAAGAGAAATATAAGTTCGAGGAAGGGAGCAAGGGCAAATAGAGATGGCAACTGAGTAAGTTAGAGTGAGAGAGAGTGAGGGGGAGAAAGGGAGGGAGAGAGGGACATAAGCATGGAAAGATGGAGTGAGAGATATAGAGAGTGCAAAAGAGAAGTAGAGAGAGAAAGAGAGAGAAGGGCGTAGAGATAAAGAGAAAAGGGTGTGAGAAAGATATTGAAATGAAGAGAGAGAAGAGAGAGTTGAAGAGAGAGAGTTGTAAGGTGAAAGAGAGCAAGGGAGGAAGCAAGAGAGAGGGAGAGAGATGGAGAGAGTGAGGGTGAGGTAGAAGGAGAACACGATAGTGTGTATGGAGAAGAAAGATGAGGAGTGAGTGAAATGAGAGAGAGAAGAAAGAGAAAGAGAGAAATAACATATTGAGAGAAAGATAGAGAATAGATAAGGGAGAGAGGTAAGAAGGTAGAACAAGATAGTGAGGGGAGGAGGAAGGGAGAACAAGAGCATTTTTGTGTGTGAGAGAGCGAGGCAGAATAAGTGTGAGATAGACGTAGAGAGTGAGAAAATGTGAGAGAGAGAATGTGAAAGAGGTAATAATGAGACAGAGTGAGAGAGAGAAGGAGAAGAGTTCTATGACTGAGAGAGAAAAGGAGGGCATGAGAGAGTGAGGAAGGGAGAGAGACATAGGAAAGAAAAAGTGAAAGAGAGAGAGAGAAAGAGTTCTAGATAGAGAGGGCAAGAGAGTTGTAGGGAGAGAAAGAGATGGTATGAGAGGAGGAGAGGCGGGAGAGATATATATATATATATATATATATTGATGAAAGAAGTAGATAGAAGAGGTACATGTAGAGAGAGGCTTGTTAGAAAGATCATGAAAGAAAGAGAGAGATGAAGAGACATATAGAGAGGGTGAGACAGATATATAAATAGAAAGAGGTTAAGAAAGATAGAAAGAGAGATAAGAGGAGAGACAAATTAAGGAGAGATCAGGAAAGTGAGTCTGAAGAGAGAATGAAGATACAGTACGAGAATGGGCAAGACTAGAGGAAAGTGAGAGAACTACATATGTGAGAGAGGTAGGAAAGGATAGAGTGAGTGAAGGCGGGAAGAAGGGTAAGAGAGAGGAGGAGAGTGAGAATGAGTGAGAGAAATAGGGAGAATGAGAGTGAGATAGAGGCAGAGAGAAGTGAGTGCAAGAGCAAGAAAGAGAGAGAAAGGAGTAAGAGAGAGTGAGAAAGAGAAGACTCCATTAATGAGAGAGAGAGTGAAAGAGGGAAAGAGGGAAAGAGGGAGCGAGATATGGAGAGAGAAAATGAGAAAGAAAGAGAGAGAGAGAGAGAGAAGCAAGAGAAGAGAAAGTTACTAAAGAGAAGAGAGAGAGGGCAAATAGAGAAGGCATCAAAGTAAAACATATCGAGAGAGAGTGTGGGGAAGAGAGCGAAGGAGAGTGGGGGATCAGCATGGATAGATGGAGTAAGAGGTATAGAGAGCAAAAGAGAGGTAGAGAGAGAAAGAGAGAAGGGCGTAGAGATAATGATAGAAGGGTGTGACATAGAGATTGAAACTAACAGAGAGAAGAGAGAGATGAAGAGAGTTGCAAGGTGAGAGAGAGAGAGAGAAAGGGAGGAAGGAAAGGAGAGGGAGAGAGAGGGTTGGAAAGAGTGAGTGAGAGATAAAACAAATGTGAAAAGGAAGTAGAGAGTGAAAGGGGTAGAGGGAGTAAGAAGAGTGTAAGAAAGAGGAAGTAATAAAGATAGATATGGGGAGGAAGATAGAAACTATGTGTGATAGAGCTAGCAATAGAAAGTGTGAGGGTGAGGTAGATAAAAAGAGAGACGATACAAGAGGATAGGAGAGGAGAGAAAGAGAGGGAGTGATTCAAGAGCGATGAGAAAGATGGGGAGTGAGTCAAATGAAAGAGAAAAGAAAGAGATTGAATAGAGTGAGAGAAAGAGAGAGATAGGGAAGGAGGAAGGCAGGGTGAGACTGTGTGTATTAGAGTGAGGCTGAATAAGTGTGAGATAGACATAGAGAGTGGTAAAAAGTGTGAGAGAGAGAGAGAGTAATTGGATGAGGGAAGAATGGGAGAGAGTTAGAGAGAGAAAGGGAAGGGCTCCATGACCGAGAGAGAGATGGAGAGCACGAGAGAGTGATGGAGGCACAGAGAAGAAGAGAAAACAGAAAGATAGAAGAAAGAGAGATGACAGAGAGGGTAAGAGAGTTGTAGGGAGAGAGAGAGATGGTAAGAGAGGAAGAGTGGGGGAAAGAGAAAGAGATATTGATAAAAAGATAGAGAGAGATATGGAGAGAGCAAAATAGAAGTAGATATAAGAGGTACATCTAGAAAGAGAGATAGATAGGGAGAAGGTGAGGCAGATTGAAAGGGTGAGTAGAGGAGAGGGAGGGGGAGTGGCATTGATTCAGAAGAGGAGAGAGGAGCAAAGAGTGAGAAGAGAGAGAAGAGAAAGAGAAGAGAGCTAAAGATAGGAATGAGTGAGAGAAAGAGAGAGAGAGAGATAGCACGTAATAGAAAGAGGTAGGGAAGGAGAATGAGGGAAAGATGAAGCGGCAAAAAGGAGGATAGGGAGAGTGTCAGGGAGAATGAGAGTGAGATAGAGGTAGTGAAGAATTAGTGAGAGAGAGTAGTAGAGAAAAGTGTATGAGAGAGAGAAAAGAGCACCATGATAGAGGCAGGGAGAATGATTGTGAAAGATGGAGAGAGTTTGTATTAATATAAGAAAGAGGAAGAAATAGATGGAGAAATAGAAAGATAGTGAGCGAGAGATAGTACAAAAGCAAGAGAGAGGTAGGGAGGGAGAGAGGGAGAAATAGTGGTAGAGAAAGTAAAAGAGACATAAGAAATAACAGATGGAGAAAGATCAAGAGAGTGATTGCATAAAAGAGAAATAGAAAAGAGCAAAAAAATAGAGAAAATAAATTGAGAAGTGAGAGCGAGAGAGAGGAGATAGAGGGCACAAGAGAGAGGGAGAGAGAGAGAGGAGTGAGAGAAGAGAAAGATTAAAATGTGAGAAGCGAGGAGGCGAGAGCGAGTGAAGGAGAGAGTGAGATAGAGATAGGGATGGAAAGAGAAAGAGACATGGAGAGAGAAATAGATAAGTAGAGAAAGAGATAAAGATGTGTGTGATAAATAGGTTAAAGGGAAGAGAGAGAACAGTGGGCCCAGTGAGAAAGAGTGGAAGAAAGAATGAGAGAGAGATGAGAAAGAGAGAATGGAGAGAGCAAGAGAGTTGCAGGGTGAGATAGTGCTAGAAGAAGAGGAAGAGAGGAAGAAATAGAGTATGTGTGATAGATAGAGATTTGGATGGAATGAGATAATGATAGATATATAGAGAGCAGAAGAGAGATAGAGAAAATAGGAGGTTGGGGTGAGTGAAGAGTGTGAGAAAGAGAGATGATGAGGCAGATAAAGAGTGAGAGAGAGAGATATAGATAAAGAGAGGGTGATCATAAGAGGAAAGGAGATGAGAGTGGCTGAGGGGATGTATTTAGGAGAGGAGAGAGGGAGTGAGTAAGAGGAGAGAGCAAGATAGAGTCAAGAGTGAGAAATAGAGAGTTAGGAAGGGAGAAAGAGAGGAAAGGAGGGAGGCAAGAGAGAGGAGGAAAAAGAGAGGGAGGGAGGGAGAGTGAGAGTGAAATTAAGTTAGAGAGAGGGAAAGAGTAAGAGATTGAGCAAGAGAGAAGAATGAGAAAGAAAAGATAGTGAAAAAAGAGAAGAGCTCTACGCGTGGGAGGGAGAAAAAGAGAGATAATGTTTGACAGAGAGGAGAGTTTTTAGTTGAGAGAGTGGTGGCAAGAGAGGAAGAGAGAGAGGAAAAGGTTTAGAGAAAGAGAATACATAAAAGAGAAAGAGCATGAATGGATGAACGAGATAATAGAGAAAGAGATGTAGAGTTTGATAGAGAGAGATAGAGAGGTTTAGGTGGATAGAAAGGGAGAAATGAGGAGAGAGACAACAAAAGCAATAGAGAGAGATGGTAAGAGAGGAAGAGAGGGAGATTGAAAAAAGTGGGCTGAGAGAGCACATAAAATAAATAAAAGAGAGATAAAACAAGTTTAGGTAATGAAGAGAAATTGAGAATAGCTAGAGAGAGCGAGGGAGGGACATATGGAGGCATGAGAGAGGGAAGGAGAAAGAACGAGATAAAAAAAATTTTGTGAGAGATAGGGAGAAGGAACAAGATAAGAGAAAGATAAGAAAGAGAGAAGAGAGAGATTTGCAAGGAGAGAGAGAGAGAGAGAGAGAGAGAGAGATAGCAAGGGAGGAAGAAAGAGTAAGGGATGGAAAGAATGAGTGAGAGATATAAGAAGTTTTAGAGAGAAGTAGGGAGATAGAGAGAAAGGGGAGAGATCGAGCTAAGAGGGATGGAGGGAGGGTAGGGAGGTAGGGTGGGGAGAACTAAAGGAGGGACAAAGAGAGAGTGAGATTGAGGGAGTGAAAGTGAGGGAGAGAGAGACTGAGAGCGCAAGAGATTAAGAGAATAAATGAGAAAATTAGAGAGAGGAAGAGAAAGTAAGAGCAAGAGAGAGGGAGAGCGAGGTAGAGGGAGACAGTAAGAGTGAAAGAGGGTGAAGATGAGAGAGAGATGGAGGGAAGAGTGGGAGAAAAGATAGGGAGCAAAACATATTGAGATTGAGAGAGTAATAAAATGAGAGAGTGCGAAAAAAAAGAGTGGGTGAGGGAGATAGATTTGTAGAAAGAGCAACATAGAGATAATGCGAGAAAGAGTGGGCGAGATAACAGTGCAATAGAGTTATTATAGAGATTTAGTGGGAGAGAGTATGCTAGAGGGAGGAAAGCTAGAGAAAAGAGAGACTTATACAAAGAAAAGGGAGAAAGAATGAGATAAAGTGAGAGGAATGGAGAGTGAGTTATATACATAGTGAACGAGAGAGGGAGGGAGGGAGCTAGAGGGAGAGAGCAAGGAGAGTGAGTTAGAGAGATAAGAAGAGGAATAAAGAGTTGGAGAGTGACTATAAGAGAGATTTAGAGGAAGAGAGTGGGAGACAGAGTGAAGGGTAGAAGATAGGGAGTAGATAGAGATAGAGAAGAGAGAGAAGGGAGTGAAAGAAAAGTGAGCCATAAATAGAGATCGAGAGTGTGGGGGAGGAAGTGAAAGAGAGAGAAGGGGAGAGTGGGGAGACACAGAGAGAGGGGAATAGAAAGAAGAGCATGAGAGAGAAGGAATAAAGAGTATGAGCACTAGAGAGAGTGAGAGAGAGGGAGGAAAAGAATGACAAAGGGAGATAATGTACAGAAAGAGAGAGAATGGTGAGACAGAGGGAGCTAGAAAGGTTGAGGAGAGAAAGCAAAAATTAGAGTGAGGGATAGAAAACCAGAGAGATATAAGGTGTTGGAGATTTAAGGTGTATGAGAAGAGAGAGTGAGATAAAGAGTAAGAGAGCAGAGAAGAGGGGAGCAGTGGGTAAGGGTGAGAGAGAGAGAATGCCAGAAAGTAGAGAGGGAGAGTGAGATGGAGAGCGAGAGTGCAGAAGCAAAAGGAGAGGGAGAGCGAGAGGGAGAGTGAGGTGGAGTGGTAAGACTAAGAAATCAAGAGAGAGATAACAAATGAAAGAAAGCTAGAGTGATTGTGAGAGAGGTTCAACGTGAAGGAAAGTGTGTGTGTGAGAGAGAAAGGAGAGAGTTTAAGTAGTGGAAGAGAAAAGAGAGATAGAGAGAGGGAGGGAGAGTGGGTGATACAGTGATCAATAGAGGGACGGAGCTAGAACGAGAGAAAGGGAGAGAAAGTGAGTTATATAAAAATGATAAAAAGATAGCAATAGAAAGATAACTAGAGGAAGGGACAAAAAGAGAGAGATTGTTTGAGATACTCAGAGCAAGAGAGTGGGGGCAGAGAATGATAGAAAAGAGAAAAAGAGAAAAGTGAGAGATATACTGAAAGACTAATAGAAAAAGACTTAGCGTGCGAGAGATGGAGCTATAAGGGAGGAGCGGATAGAGAGTGAGAGGAAGAGAGATGAAGAGATAGTAAGAGAGAAAGAACGAGATAGGGAGGGAGAGAGCAAGAGAGAGATAGAGAGAGCACAAGAGAGGGAGGAGAAAAGAGTAGAGTGAGATAATGAGAGAGAATGAGAGAGAAAGAGAGAGAGGGCAAAAGAGAAATAGTCAGATAGAGATTGTGTACGTGAGAGCAAGCAAGAGAGAGAGAGGGAAAGAGAATGGTTTAGTGAGCAGCAGATAGGCAGAGAATATAAAATAGTGCAGGTGAGTGTGAGAGAGAATGACAAATAGAGATATTGAGGGATGAGTGAAGGGAGTGATAGGAAGTGATGGAAAGAGAAAGTGAGAGAGTGAGAGGAATTTGGGAGAGAGATACAAAGTAAGAAAGAGATTTTGAGAGGGAGAGAGAAGCATAGAAAGAGAATGAGGGAAAGAGAGTGAGAGTGGAGGGAGAGAGATGAAGGAATGGAGAGAGCGAGAGAGAGAGAGAGAGAGAGAGAGAGAGAGAGAGAGAGAGCAAAAGAAAAAGAGGGAGAGATATGTTGAGAGAAAGAGAGGGAGAAAGAGAGATAGTGAGAGGATATAGAGAGCAAGATAGAGAGGTAGAGTATGACTGGGATAGCTAGATAGAGATATGTTAGAGATATATGTGAGGAGAGGTGAGAGGGAGAGAATAGAGAGCATGAGAAAGAGGAAGCGGGCAGAGCAAAAGAGTAGAAAGAAAGGTAGAGGGATGGAAGACAGAGACAAAATACTATGAAGAGAGAGAGAGGAGGCTCGGAGAAAAAGGGAAAGTTAAAAGAGAAAGATGAAGAAGAGAGTGATAGAGTTAAAGAAAGAGAGAGAGAATGAGGGAGTAAATGTAGGAGAGAGAGATAGAGGGAGTGAGGGAGCAAGGTTAAAGAAGAGAGTATTTTGTGAGAGATGAGGAAGAGCAAAAGAAAGAGAGAGCTTTCCTACCGCTCTCCCTTATATATTCTCTCTCCTTCTCTTACTCCCTACATCTTTCTCTCCTCTCCTCTCCTCTCATATCTCTTTCTATCCACCTCACCCTCACTCAATCGATCTCTCGCACTATCAAACATGGTTTCTATTTGCCTCATCATCTTCATTTTTCTTAATTCCTCTTTCTCTCTAGATCTTTCTCAAACTCTTCTAGTTCCCTCTACCCTTTTCTCACTCTTTCTCTCTACTTCTCTTTTTCTCTTCTTATATTTCTCACTCACTCTTTCCATCCCTCTCTCTCTTGCTTCCCTCGTTGATCTCTCTCTCTCTCTCTCTCTCTCTCTCTCTCTCTCTCTCTCTCTCCTTGCAACTCTCTCTTCTCTATTTTTCATCTTTCACTTATCTTGATCCTTCTCTCTATCTCTTACACACTTTTTCTTTATCTAGTTCTTTCTGCCCCCCCTTCTCTCATGCCCTCCATATGTCCTTCTCTCACTATGTCTACTCTTCTCACTCTCCCACTCTTTCACTCTCTCTTTCTCGCCATCTCTATTTTGAAGTCTCTTTATCTCTCTTTATCTCTCCCTCACTCTCCATTTCACTTACTCCCATCTATTTCTTGCTCTAGCTCTCTCTCTTTCTCTCTCCCTCTCTCTATCTCTTTTTCTTCATTCCCTCTCTCCCACTTTATATGTTTTGCTCTCTTTTATCTTATTTTGTCCCCTCCCTTTCTTGTACACACACTATCTCTCACACACTCCGTTTTCTCACACTTCGTTTGCTCTCTCTACCTCACTTCTATGTTGTAATCTTACTCTCTCATTATCCCTCTATCTCTTTATATCCCTTTCACATTATTTCTCTCCTTCTATCTCACTATTTTTCTCATCGTTTCCCCTCCCTTTGTCCCTCTCTCTTCACCGCTTTCTTTATCCTTCACTTTCTCTCACTTTTCTCCGCACATTTTTTTGGTAATCTCTTATCTATCTCTGTCTCACACTCTAAATATCAATTCATCTTTCTCTCTCTCTTTCTTTCAAACTCTTTCTCATACTCCTCTTTCTCCTTCTACCACTTGTTCTCTCTACTTCGATTTTGCCCTCTTTTGTATCTCTCATTGTCTCTTTCCATCCCAATAATGATCTCGTTCTTGCTTTATCTCTCTCACCCTCTCTTCCTCTCATACTGTCTCTCTCTACCTCATCAAATAATTCTCTTGCTCTCTTTATGTTCTCTCTATCTCATCATTCTCTTCCCTCCCTTCTTCTTCTTCTCTCTCACTCTTTATATCTCTCATTCTCCCTCCTCTCCCACTCGTGCCCTCCATCACTCCCTCTATCATGGATCGCTTCTCTCTCTCTCTCTCTCATTTTTTATTTCTCGTACCCTCCATCACCTCCCTCTCACTCTCATTCTCTCTCATCTCTCCCTACCTCACTAATTTCATTTGCCCTTTCTTCCGCTTTCTATCACTCACATCTTTCCTACCACTCGCTTATATGAAGTATCTCTCTTTCTCTCACTCACTCTCTCTTTTCTCTCTCGTCTCACTCACTGCTCATCTTTGTCCTGCTCTCTTGAACCAATTCCTCCATCTCTTTCTCTCTCCTCTCCTCTCTTCTCCTCTCATTTATCTTATTATTCGCCTCACTTATTCTTTCAATCTCTCGGTCTCTCACACAAACTTTCAATCTGCTTCTTTGTCTCTCTCTCCACTCTCAGTATTTTAATCTCTTTCTCAAACCCTTCTCTCTTTATCTCTTTGCCCTTCTCTCTATACTTCTCTTTTGCTCTCTCAATATCTCTCACTCCATCTGTCCATGCTTATCTCCCTCTCTTCCTCGCTCACTCTCACTCTGTCTTACTCTGTTGCCTTCTCTCTTTGCTTTCTCTTTCATCTCTCTAACTTATCTTTCTCTTCTCTTGCTTCGCTCTCTATCACTCTTTCTTTCTCTTCTCTCCCATACCTCACTCTCTCCATATGAGAGAAAGGGAAAGAGAGAGAAAGTGAGAAGAAAAGAACGAGAAAGTATGTGTGGTGTGAGAGATAGAGTGAGATAGAGAGTGAAAGAGAGTCAGAGAGATTGAGAAGAGAGCTAGAGAAATGAAAGAGTGAGAGAGAAAGAAAGTGAGAAAAAGACAGCATGATAAAGGGAGAGAGATTGAAGATAGAGTGAAAGAAGAGAAAGAACAAGATAGAGAGAGGGAGGAAGGGAGGGAGAATGAGTAGAAGAGTGAGTGAGATATATAAAAAAATAAATAGAATTAGGGGAATAAAACAAGAAGGTAATTGAGATAAAAAAGGGCAAGAGAGAGAGAGGGGGGAGCAGAGAAAGAGCTAGAGAAAAGCGAGAGAGAGCAATTCAAAAAAGAGCTAGTGAGTTAACATTCCCCACTCTCTTAATCTTTTTCTCGCTCACTGGTACTCACTAACCTTAACTCCCACTATATACATCGCTCGTAGTGTCCATCCCTCCCTCTAACACTCTTTTCACTCTTCTTATGTCTCTCTTTCCCACCCTCTCTCTCTTTCTCTCACACTCTCTATCTATCTATCTCCCTTATTTTCCTTTAACTCCACACCATCCCACTCTCTCCCTTCCTTTGTCACTCCCTCCCATCCACCTCTCTCCCTGCCTTTCCTCTTGCCCTCTCTTCTCTCTCTCTCCCTCTCTACATCTCTTTAACTCTCTCACTCTATTCTTCATCTCTCTTTCTCTTTTATTTTCCCCCCTCTCTCACAGCTTCCTCTCTCTCTCTCTTCACAGTATTTTATCTTTGTCTTCCATCCCTCTACCTTCCTCCTCATTTGCTCTACCACCTTCCTCTTTCTCATACTCCATATGCTCTCCCTCTCACCTCTCCTCTCATATATCTCTTTCACTTATCTCTATCAACTCTACCTCTTTATCTTCTCTCACTATCTCTCTTTCTCTCTCTTTCTCTTAACATGTCTCTCCCTCTCTTTCTTTTGCTCTCTCTTCCTCTCTCTGGCTCTCTCCATTCCTTCATCTCTCTCCCTCCACCCTCACTCTCTTTCCCTCATTCTCTCTCTATGATTCTCTCTCCCTCTCAAAATATCATTCTTACTTTGTATCTCTCTCCCACATTTCTCTCACTCTCTCACTTTCTCTTTCCATCACTTCCTATCACTCTCTTCATGTATCACTCTCTTTTTTTCTTTATCTCATTAACTACCTAGCTCTATCTTGAATTGCTCTCATCTCACTTTTCTCTAGCTCTTTCTCTTCTCCTTTTCTCTCTCTCTCTAACCCCTGTTTATCTAACAATCACCCTCTTGGTTTATTCCCCTCTTTCTCTTTATTTTTGTTTATATCTCCCTCAGTCTGCTACTCCTCCCTCCCTTCGTCCCTCTCTCTATCTTGTTCTTTCTCTTCTTTCATTATCTCTTTGATCTCTCTCTCTTTTTGATGCTATATTTTTTTTCTCTTTCATTCTCCCTCACTCTTCCATTCTCCCTCGCTCTCTTCTCAATCTCTCTAACTTTCTTTCTCTCAATCGCACTCTATCTCTCACACGCACACATACTTTCTAACTCTTTTTTTCCTTTTCTCTCACTTTTCTCTTTCTTTAGAGCTCTTTCTCATACTCTTCTCACTCCCTCTACCCCTTCCTCTCTCTTTCTCTCTACATCTCTTTTGATCATCTTATATCTCTCACTCACTCTTTCCATCCCTCTCCCTTGCTTCTTCCCTTGCTATCTCTCCCTTCTCTCTTTCTCATTTTTTTTCTTATCTTGCTCCTCTCTGTCTCACACGCTTTTTCTTTATCTTGTTCTTTCTCCCTCCCTCTTTCATGCCCTCCATATGTCCCCCTCTCACTCTCTCTAGCTCTCCCCAATTTCTCTTCATTTCCTAAACTTTTCCTCTCTCTTTTTTTTACTCTATCGGCACCTTCACTCCACCTTTCTCCATCTCTCTCTCTTCCTCGCTTACCAACTCTCTCTGAACCTACCGCTCTTGCTATCTCTCTCCTCATTTCTCATATTCTATCCCTCTAAAGCTCTCTATCTCTTTCTCTATCAAACTCTACATCTCAATATCTCTCTCTATTATCTCACTCATCCTTTCATGCTCGTGCTCATACTATTCATTCTCCCTCTAATTCCTCTCTTTCTTTAGTTCTCTTTTACTATCTATAAATCTTTGATTATCTCTTTCCTTTTCTCCCTCTTGCCCTTACACTCCCCCTCACTCTCTCTCTTTCTCTCTCTCCTTCTTTGTATTCCTTTCTTGTCATCACTCTCTCACCATGCTACTCTATGTTGTCTCTCTTTCTCATCATTCTCTTCCACCATGCTACTCTCTTGCTCCCTCTCTCTCTCTCATTCTCATCTTTCTCTTCTCTTGCTCATTCTCTCTCTCATTCCTTGTTCTCTCATTCTCTCTCCCTTCCTCGTTCATCCCCTCAAAATCTCTTTCTCTCTCCCTCTCATTATCTACCATTTTGTTGATCTATCTCTCTCCATCACTTTAACTCACCCTTTTATATCTTTTTCATCACCTTCCCCAATCTCTTAGGCTTCATTTGGGGCGGCTTAAGCTTATCCATCTTATTCAAAGATACGCTGCTTTTCTCATATAAGCCGCTGATAAGCTGAACTGCAGGTAGGGTACCGCGATCGGCTTCTTTAAGGAATTAAAAACGGACTTATTGGATAATCCGTCCAAACTCACAAACAAAACGGTACGGCGGCATTTTCAAAACGCCGCCCACACTTATAAGCTGCCCCAAACAGACCCTTAATCTCTTTCTCTCTCACTGGTACTCGCTAACCTTAACTCCCACTATATCCATCGCTCTCATTGGTAGTCTCTCTAACTCTCTCTTCTCTCTTCTTCCTTCTCTCTTTCCCACCCTCTCTCTCTTTCTCTCACACTCTCTATCTATCTCCTTTGGTTTTCCTTTAACTCCACCCCCTCCCTCTCTCAATTTTCCACCCAATTCTCTCCCTACCTTTCTCTCTTACCCTCTCTTCTCTCTCTCTTTCCCTCTTTTCAGCCCTATCTCTCTCCCTTTCTCTATATATCTCTCGTTTTGCTCCTTGTATCACTCTCTTTTTCTCTCTATCTCATTAACTCCCTAGCACTTTCTTAAATTGCTCTCATCTCGCTTTTCTCTAGCTCTCTTTCAGCTCCTCTTCTCTCTCTCTCTCAATCTTACCCTTCTTTATCTCACAATCACCCTCTTGTTTTATTCCCATTTTTATATTTATTTTTATATATCTTACTTACTCTGCTACTCCGTCTCCCTCCCTTCCTCCCTCTCTTTATCTTGTTCTTTCTCTTCTTTCAACATCTCTTCGATCTCTCTCCCTTATTCATGTTGTTTTTTTCTCTCCTTCTTTCTCACTCTTTCATTTTTTCTCGCTCTCTTCTCAATCTCTCCAACTCTTATGCTCTCTCTATCTCACTTTATCTCTCACACGCACACATACTTTCTAACTCTTTTTTTATCACTTTCTCTCACTTTTCTCTTTCTTTCGAGCTCTTTCCCATGCTCTTCTCACTCCCTCTACCCTCTTCTCATTCTTTCTCTCTAATTCTCTTTTGCTCTTCTTGTATCTCTCACTCACTCTTTCCATCCCTCTCTCATGCTTTTTCCCTTGCTATCTCTCTTCTCTCTTACTCATTTTTTTCTTATCTTACTCCTGTTTATCTCTCACAGGCTTTTTCTTTATCTCGTTCTTTCTCCCTCCGTCTTTCATGCCCTCCATATGTTCCTCTCACCCTCTAGCTCCTCCCAATTTCTCTTCATTTCCTAAACTTCTTCTCTCTCTTTTTCTTACTCTATCTACTCCCTCACTCCACCTTTTCCATCTCTCTCTCTTCCTCACTTATCATCTCTCCCCAACCTTACTCTCTTTTTATCTCTCTCCTCATATCTCACATTCTATCCACCTAAATCTCTCTATCTCATTTTCTATCAAAATCTAGATCTCTCTATCTCTCTCTATTATCTCACTGAACCTTTCATGCTCGTCCTAGCACTATTCCTCCTCTCTTTCTCTAGCTCTCTTTTACTAACTCTAAATCTTTGACTCTCGCTTTCCTTTTCTCCCTCTTGCCCACACACTCTCCCTCACTCTCTATCTCATTCTCTCTCCTTTTTTGTATTCTTTTCTTGTCATCACTCTCTCACCATGCTACTCTATTATTCTCTCTCATTCTCATCTTTCTCTTCCACCAAGCTACTTCTTGCTCTCCCTCTCTTTATTATCTTTTTCTTCTCTTGCTCATTCTCTCTCTCATTCCTTATTCTCTCATTCTCTCTCCCTTCCTCGTTTGTCCCCTCTATATCTATTTTTCTCTACCTCTCATTATCTACCACTTTGTTGCTCTATCTCTCTCCATCTCTATAACTCACCCATTTATATCTCTTCCCTCACCTTCTTTCACTCTCTTAGTCTCTTTCTCGATCACTGATACTGGCTAACCTTAACTCCAACTTTATCCATCACTCTCATTGTCCATCCCTCGCTCTAACAATCTCTTCTCCCTTCTACCTTCTCTCCTCCCACCCTCTCTCTCTTTCTCACACACTTTCTATCCATCCCTTGGTTTTCATTTAACTCCACCCCCTCTCTCTCTCTCACTTCCTCTCTCACTCCCTCCCACCCACCTCTCTCCCTGCCTTTCTCTATTGCCCTCTCTTCTCTCTCTCTCTCTCTCTCTCTCCCTCTTTTCATCCCTATTTCTCCATTTCTCTATATATTTCTCCTTTTGTTCCATGTATCAGTCTCTTTTTCTCTCTATCTCATTAACTCCCTAGCTCTTTCTTGAATTTCTCTCATCTCGCTTTTCTCTAGCTCTTTCTTTGCTACTCTATATTCTCTCACTTACCCTTCTTTATCTCATAATCACCCTCTTATTTTATTCTCCTCTTTCTATTTATTTTTTTGTATATCTCACTCACTTTGCAACTCATTCTCCCTCCCTTCCTCCCTCTCTCTATTTTGTTCTTTCTCTTCTTTCACTCTCTCTTTGATCTGTCCCTTTCTCTTGCTGTCTTTTTCTCTCTTTCTTTCTCTCACTCTTTCATTCTCTCTCGCTCTCACTATCTCACTCTATCTCTCGCACGCACACATACTTTTTCACTAATTTTTCTCACTTTCTCTCACTTTCCCTTTCTCTCACTCTTGCCCTCTCACTCACTCCCTCTTTTATCTCTCATCTAGCTCATTTTTCATGTCTCCATTGCTCTCTTGAATCAATTACTCACTCTCTTTCTCTCTCCTCTCCTCTCCTCTCCTTTCTCTTATTATTGCCTCACTCAATCTTCCAATTTGTTGGTCTCTCACACACTTTCTATCAGCTACTTCGTCTCTCTCTTGCTCTTCTCTCTCTTTATTTTAATCTCTTTCTCACACCCTTCTCTCTTTATCTCTACGCCCTTCTCTCTACTTATCTTTTTCTCTATATATCTCTCACTCCATCTTTCCATGCTTATCTCCCTCTCTTCCTCTCTCTCTCTCTCTCTCTCCCTCACTCACTCTCGCTCTCTCTTACTCTATTTCCTTCTCAATTTGCCCTCTCTTTCTTCTCCCTAAATTATCTTTCTCTTCTCTCGCTTATCTCTCTCTCACTCTTTCTTTTTCTTCTTCTCTACCATACCTCCCTCTCTCTTACCCTCCTTCTTTCCCTCTCCCTTCCTCATGGAGGTGTTATCTTTCTTACACACTATCCCACTTTTTTCTCTCTTTCTTGCTCATTCTCGCTCACGTCTCTCTACCTCTATCTTAGTCTCATTCTCCCTCTTTCTCTCTCTCATTCTCACTCTCCCCTCTCTCCTACTCTCCTTCACTCGCTCTATACATTCTTACCTCTCTCTCTTTCTTCTACTCTTGCCCTCTCTCGCATTCTCTCTTCATTATCTCTTCTCACTTACTCCCCCTCTCTCTCATTCTCTCCTCTCACTTACTCCCCCTTTCTCTCATTCTCTCTTAAATCCATCCCTCCCTACCTGACTATAATTATCCTCTTCTCTCTCTTCAATCTTTCTCAACCTGTTTACATTTATAGATCGCTCTTTATCTCTCTTTCACGCTCACTTCTTTCTCTTTCTTTCAAGATTTTTCTTGCACTGTTCTTCAATCTACTTCTATTTTGCACTCTTTATATCTGTCACTATCTTTTCATCAATATATCTCTCTTTTCCCCTCTTTTCCACTCTTACCATCTCTCTCTACCTCTTTCTCTCTGTCTTCTATCATTTTCTCTCTCTATTTCACTCTTTCTTTCTCTTCTCTAATATTCTCACTCTATTATAATATGTCTTCTCTAATATTCCTCTTTTTATATGTCTTGTCTCACTTTGTTGCTCATTCTCTCTCGCCTCTTCTCTCTATACTTCTCTTTTGCTCACTTTATATCTCTCACTCCATCTTTCCATGCTTATCTCCCTCTATCCCAGCCTCTCTCTCCCTCACTCACTCTTGCTCTGTCTTACCTTAATGCCTTCTCTATTTATCCTCTCTTTCTTCTCTCTAACTATCTTTCTCTTCGCTTGCTTCTCTCTCTAACACTCTTTCTTTCTCTTATTCTCGCCCATACCTCCCTCTCTCTTGTTCTGTATCTCTCTCTCTTGCTCATGGAGCTCTTATCTTTCTCAAACTCTATCTTACACTTTTTTCGCTCTTTCTTGATCTTTCTCACTCGCTTCTCTCTATCTCTATCTTACTCTCATTCTCCCTCTTTCTCTCACTCACTCTCACTCTAGCCCTCTCTCTCTTACCCTCCTTCACTCCTTCACTCACTCTATCTGTTCTTACCTCTCACTTTTTTCTAGTCCCTCCCTCTCTCTGGTTCTCACTTCATTCTCTCTTGTCACTCATTGAATCCATCCCACCCTGCCTCACTTTGTCTCTCCTCTTCTCCTCTCTTCTACCAATCTCAACCTCTTTATATTTACATATCTCTCTCACCCTCTCTATATGTCTCTACATCTCTCTCTCACTCTCTCTCTCCTCTCTCTTTCTTTCAAGATCTTTCTCACATTGTCTTCTATCTACTTCAATTTCACTCTCTTTATATCTCCCTCTCCCCCCTCTTTTCCTCTCTTACCATCTCTCTCTCTCCCTACATCTTTCTCTTAGTCTTCTCACTTTCTTCTTCTCTCTCTCTTTCACACTTTCTTTCTCTTGTCTTCTCTCTTCCCTCACTCTCTCGTGTCCTCCATCTCTCTCTCAATCGTAGAGCTCTTCTCCTTCTCCATCTAATTCTCTTACATTCTTCTCTCTTTCACTAACTCTATCTCGCTTTTTTTCACTCTATATTTACATCGCAAACATATTCTTCCTTTCACACATACACACTCTCTCTTGTCCTTTTTTTCCCCTTTCCCTCTCTCTCTCATTTCCTTCCTCAATCTCTTATGTATTTTCTCTCTTTTTCTTACTTCATACCTCTTGCTCCTCTCTCCTCTCCTCTCATCTCTCTTTTATCTGCTTCACCCTCTATTTATCTCTCGCACTCTCACAGAAACTTTCCCCTCATCTCTATTTCTCTTACTTCCTCTTTATTTCAAGCTCTTTCTCACACTCATCTCACTCCCTCTACCCATTTCTCACTCTTTCTTTCTACTTCTCTCACCACCTTTGCTCTTCTTATATCTCTCACTCACTTTGTCCATCCCTCTCTCTTGCTTCCTCCCTATGTACCTCTCTCTTCTCTTTTTCTCATCTTTCTCTTACCTTGCTCCTCTCTCTCTCACACACACTTTTTCTTTATATCGTTCTTTCTCTCTCCCAATCTCATGCCCTCCATATGTCCCTCTCTCACTCTCTCTAGCTCTTCTCAATTTATCATCATTGCCTAAACCTGTTCTCTCTCTATTTTTTACTCTATTTGCTCCCTCACTACACATTTTTCCATCACTATCTCTTTTCCTCTCTTACCATCCCTCTCTGACCCTACTGCTCTTGTTGTCTCTTTCCTCATTTCTCACTTTCTATCCACCTAAACCTCTTTATCTCTCTCTATCAAACTCTACATCTCTCTTTCTCTTTAGATTATGTCACTCATCCTTTCATGCTCTTTCTTACACTATTTGTTCTCCCTTAAACTCCTCTCTTTCTCTCCCTCCTTTTTTGTATCCTCTCTTGTCATCACTCTCTCACCATGCTACTCTATTGTTCTCTCTATCTAATCATTCTCTTCCACCTCGCTACTCTCTTGCTCTCACTCTCTCTCTCTCTTTCTCATCTTTCTCTTCTCTTGCTCATTCTCTCTCTCTCTCTCTCTCTCTCTCTCTTTCATTCATTGTTCTCTTGTTATGTCTCCTTTCCTCGTTCTTTCCCTTTATATCTCTTTCTCTCTTCCTCTCATTATCTATCACTTTGTTGCTCTATCTCTCTCCATCTCTATAACTCCCCTTTTTAAATCTCTTTCCCTCGCTTTTCCACACTCTCTTAATCTCTTCTCGCTCACTGGTACTCACTCACCTTAACTCCCACTCTATCCATCACTCTCACTATCTATCCCTCCCTTCCTCCATTCTCTTTTCTTTCTTCTCTCTCTCCCACCCTCCCACTCTTTCTCTCACACTCTCTATCTATCTCCCTTGGTTTTTACTCCATCCCCTCCCACTTCTCTCTATCTCCCTCTTTTCATCCCTATCTCTCCTTTTCTTTATATATCTCCCCTTTTGCTCATGTCACTCTCTTTTTATCTCTCTATCTCATTAACGCTCTAGCTCTCTCTTGAATTGCTCTCCTCTCACTTTTCTCTCTCCTCTTCTCTCTCTCTTACTCTTCTTTATCTCATAATCACTCTCTTGTTTTATTCCCGTCTTTCTATTTATTTTTTTATATATCTCACTCACTCTGGTACTCCTTCTCCCTCCTTCTCTCTATCTTGTTCTCTTTCTTCTTTCACTCTCTCTTCTATCTCTCTCTCCCTTTTTCATGCTGCCTTTTTCTCCCTTTCTTTCTCTCTCACTCTTTAATTCTCTCTCGCTCTCTTCTCAATCTCTCTGACTCTCTTGCTCTCTCTGTCTCACTCTATCTCTCTCACACACACATACTTTCTTTCTCTATCACTCTCCCACTCTTTGTTCTCACTTTCTCTATCACTTTCTCTCACTTTCTCTCACCTTGTCCTCTCACTCTCTTTTTTCTCGCTTGTCTCACTCACCACTCATCTCTCTCATTCTCTGTTGAATCAATTCCTCCCTCTCTTTCTCTCTCCTTTCCTCTCCTTTCCTCTCCTTTCTCTTATTACTTTCCTCACTCATTCATTCAATCTATCGATATCTCACACAAGCTATCTATCTATCTCTTTGTCTCTTGCTCTCTTCTCTCTCTTTATTTTAACCTCTTTCTCACCCCTTCTCTCCCTACATCTCTTTTTCTCTCTCTATATCTCTCACTCCATCTTTCCATGCTTATCACCTCTCTCCCTCCGTCGCTCTCCCTCACTCACTCGCGCTCTGTCTTACTCTGTTGCCTTCTCTATTTTCCCTCTCTTCTCTCTAACTTATCTTTCTTTTCCCTCGCTTCTCTCTCTCACTCTTTCTTTCTCTTCTTCTCTCCCATACCTCCCTCCCTCACTTTTCTCTCTTTCCTGATCTTTCTCACTCACTCTCTACCTCTATCTCACTCTCATTCTCGCCCTTTCTCTCTCTCATTCTCACTCTCCCCCACTCTCTTTCCTTACTTCCCTCCTTCACTCACTCTATCAATTCCTACCTCTCTCACTTTCCACTACTCTTGTCCTCTCTCACATTCTCTCTTTGTTCTCTCTTCTCACTCACTTTCCCTCTCTCTGCTCTATTGAATCCATCCCTCCTTGCCTCACACAGTCTCTCCTCTTCTCTCTCTTTCTATCTTTCTCAACCTTTTTATATTTACATATCACTCTCACCCTCTCTATATGTCTCTTCATCTCTCTCTCGTACTCTCTTCTCTCTCTTTTTTTCAAGATCTTTCTCATACTGCTCTTCTATGTATGTCCATTTTGCTCTCTTTATATCTCTCACTCTATCTTTTCATTAATATATCTCTTTCTCTCCCCCTCTTTTCCTCTCTTACCATCTCTCTACCTCTTTCTCTCTATCTTCTCTCTCACTTCTCACTCGCTCTTTCACATTTTCTTTCTCTTGTCCTTGTTCCATCCCTCACTCTCTCGTGCCCTTCATCTCTCTCTCAGTCATAGAGCTCTTCTCCTTCTCTCTCTAACTCTCTTCCATTCTTCTCTCTTTCACTTTCTCTCACTTTTTTTTCACTCTTAATGTCTATCTCAAAGTTATTCTCCCTCTATCACACACACTCACACACACACACACACTCCCTCTTGCCCTCCCTTGCACTTTCACTCACTCTCTCCTTTCCTACTTCTCTCCCTCAAGTAGAGAAAGAGGTGTGATAAAACTCTTGAAAGAAAGAGAGAGAAGAGAGAGCGAGAGAGATGAAGAGACATATAGTGAGGGTGAGGGAGATATATAATTAGAAAGAGGTTGAGAAAGATAGAAAGAGAGAGAAGAGGAGAGACAGAGTGAGGCGGAGAGAGATGGATTCAAGAGAGAAGGAGAGATAAAGGGAGTGAGTAAGAAGAGAGAATGAAGAGAGACCATGAGAGAGGGAAAGAGTAGAAGAAAGTGAGAGAAATAAAAAAGTGAGAAAGAAGGGTAAGAGAGAGGGCGAGAGTGAGAATGAGAGAGAGAAAGTGGGAGAATGAGTGTGAGATAGAGGTAGAGAGAAGTGAGTGAGAGAGAGCAACAAAGAGAGAGAAACAACTGAGAAAGAGTGAGAAAGAGAAGAGCTCCATGAGAGAGAGAGAGATGGAAGGTAAGAGAGGAGGTTGGAGAGAGAAGAAGAGAAAGAATGAGTGAGAGAGGCAGGTGAGAGAAGAGAAATATAAGTTAGAGAGAAGAGAGACAGCAAATAACGAAGGCAATAGAGTAAAACAGAGTGAGAGAGTGAGGGGGAGAGAGGGAGATAAGCTTAGATTGATGGAGTGAGAGATATAGAGAGAGCGAAAGAGAAGTAGAGAGAGAAAGAGAGAGAAGGGCATATATATAGACAGATAAGGATTTAAGAAAGCGATTGAACTAAAGAGACAGACGAGAGAGAAATGAAGAGGCAAATAGAAAGTGTGTCTGAGAGACCAAAAGATTGAAAGACTAAGCGAGGAAAATAATAAGAGAAAGGAGAGGAGAGGAGAGGAGAGAGGAGGAGAGGGAGGGATTGATTCAAAAGAGCACGAGAGAAATGATGAGTGAGTGGGAAGAGAAAAAAAGAGAGTGAGAGAGAGAGCAAGAGTGAGAGAAAGAAGATACTTCGCAAGAGAGAGTGCTAGGAAAGGCAAGAGTGAGAGGAGGAAGAAAGGGCAAATGAAATGAGGAAGGGAGGGAGAGGGAGAGAGGAAGGACAACGAGAGTGAGAGGGAGGAGGAGATAATAAGAGAGAAATAAATCAGTGAGAGAGAGAGAGAGAGAGAGAGAGAGAGAAGAGATTCATGAGAGGGGAAGATTGAGGGAATGAGAAGGAGAGAGAATGAGAGAGATTATGAAGAAGCGAGGAAAGAGAAAGATGAGAAAGAAAGAAGACAAAAAGAGCAAGAAAGTTTTTAAATGAGAGAGAGAGAAGGTAAGAGAGGAAGAGAGGGTGAGGGAGGGAGTGATAGAGAGATGGATGTTGGGATGGAAAGAAAGATTGAAGATATAAAGAGGGAAAAATAGAAGTAGAGAGAACAAGTGGCAGAAGGAGAGAAAAGAGTATGAGAAAGAGAAAGATGAAGAGAAAAGTAGAGAGGGAGGGAGGGATGGATTCAAGATAGAAGGAGAGAGGGGCAGTGAGTGAGAAGAGAGTGAAGAGAGAACAAGAGGGAAGAGAAGACTTAGAGAAAGAGAGAGAGAGAGTGAAAGCATAGGAAAGTAAGGGAAGGAGAAAAGTAGGTTGAAAGAGAGGAGGAGGAAGATTCTGAGAGTGAGATAGAGTGGGGGAGGGAGGGCTAGATGGAGAGAAGGATAAAATGTGATCTCTCACCTTTCTTTCTCTCATTCTTTATCCCTCCCTCCTCTATCAAGTATCTCTTCTCTTTCTCTCTCTCTCTCCCTTATATTTCTCTCTCATTCTCTCCACCTCCCTCTCACTCTCGTTCTCTCTTCTCCCTCACTCTCTCTCCCTCGCTCATTTCATTTTACTCTTTATCCCCCCATCTCTCACTCTCACCTTTCTTATCGCTCTCTCATATGAATTATCTCTCTCTCACTCTTGCCCTCTCTCTCACTCTCTCTTTTTTTTCTCTTCGCACTCACTCCTCTCTTCTACTCTGTTGAATCAATCCCTCCCTCTTTTTCTCTCTCCTCTCCACTCCTCTCGTTTACCTTATTATTTGTCACTCATTCTTTCAATTTCTCAGTCTCTTACACACACTTTGTATCTGTCTCTTCAATTCTCTCTTTCTTCTCTCTTTATTTCAATTGCTTTCTCAGACCCTTCTCACTTTATCTCTACTAACTTTTCTTTTTCTCTCTACTTCTCTTTTTCTCTCTCTATATGTCTCACTCCATCTTTACATGTTTATCTCCCTCTCACTCCCTCTCTCCCCCTCACTCTGTCTTATTCTATTTTCCCTCTCTCTCTTCTCTCTAACTTATCTTTCTCTTTTCTCACTTCTCTATCTCACACTTTCGTTCTCTTCTTCTCTCTCCATACCTCCCCCTCTTGCTCTCCTTCTCTCTCTTTCGCTCATGGAGCTCTCTTTGTCTCACTCTCACTCTCGCTCTTTTCTCTCTCTTTATTTCTCTCTCTCACTCACCCTCTACCTCTATCTCATTCTTATTCTCCCCCTTTCTCTCTCTCATTCTCACTCTCCCCCTCTCTCTCTTACCTTCCTTCCCTCCTTCACTCACTCTATCCATTCTTACCTCTCTCACTTATGTATTTCTTTCACTTTCTTCTACTCTTACCCTCTCTTACGGTCTCTTCATTCTCTTTTCTCACTCACTCCCCTCTCTCTCCTCACTTGAAGCCATCCCTCCCTGCCTCACCTTGCCTATCCTCCTCTATCACTCTCTATATTTCTAAAACTCTTTCTATTTATATATCTTTATCACCCCTCTATAGGTCTCTTCATGTCTCACTCGCTCTCTCTTCTCTCTCTTTCTTTCAAGATCATTCTCACACTCCTCTCTCTAGACATATACTTTTTATATTTTGTTCTCTCTATATCTCTTTCTCTACATGTACCTCTTCTATCTTTTCATCATTATATCTCTTTCTCTTTCCCCCTTTCTTCCTTTCATACCATCTCTTTCTCTCTCTCTCAGTAACTCTCTTGCCCACTTGCCGTCTCTTTCACTCTTCCTTTCTCTTGTTCTATCTCCTTCTCCCTCTCTCTTGTGCCTTCCATCTCTCACCCAGTCATATAGCTCTTCTCTTTCTCTCTCTCTCCCTCTCTCCCATTCTTCTTTCATTCACTTACTATATCTCACTTTTCCCACTCTCTACGTTTATCTCACACTTATTCTCCTTCCCTCACACACACAAACACTCTCCCTCCCTCTTTCCATCACTCTCTCCTTTCCTTCCTCTCTCCCTTATGTATTCTTTCTCCTTCTCTATCTCTGTTCTTTCTCTTTCTTTTCTCTTTCATTTTACTCACTCCCCGTCTTTCTGCTCAGCTCTTGAATCAATCCCTGCATCTTTCTCTCCTCACCTCACCTCTCATCTCTGTTTCTATCTGCCTCACCATCACTCTATCTCTCACTCTCTCACACTAGTTTTTATCTACCTCCTCATCTTTATCTCTCTTACTTCCTCTTTATTTCAAGAACTTTCTCACACTCTTTTCATTCCATCTACCTTCTCTCTCTTTATCTCTCTAATTCTATTTCGCTCTTCTTATATCTCTCACTCTATTTTTCCATCCCTCTCCCTTGCTTCCTCCCTTGTTATCTCTCTCTTTCACCTTACAACTCTCTCTTCTCTAGTTCTAATCTTTCTCTTATCTTGCTCCTCTCTATCTCCCACACAATTTCTCTTTTTCTCGTTCTTCCTCCCTTCCTCTCTCTCATGCTCTCCATCAGCCCCTCTCTCGCTTTTTTAGCTCTTCTCAATTTCTCTTCATTACCCAAACTTTTTCTCTCTCTTTGTCTTGGTCTTTCTGCTCTCTCACTCCACCTCTTTATATCTCCCTCTCTCTTCCTCTCTTACCATCTCTCTCACCCTACTACTCTTTCTTTCTCTCTCCTCTCCTCATTTCGACTTTCTATCCACCTAGACCTCTCTACCTCTCTCTAATCAACCTCTTTATCTCTTCGTCTCTCTTTATTATCTCCTTCATTCTTTCACACTCTTTCTTGCACTATTCATCTTCCTCTACCTCCTTCTCTCCTTCTCTAGTTCTCTTTTACTATCCTGAAATCTTTCACTCTCTCATTCCATTTCTCCCTCTCACCCTCACACTCTCCCTCACACTTTCTCTCTCTCCTTTGTATTCCTCTCTTGTCATCACTCTCTCACCATGGTACTCTATTGCTCTTTTTGTTTCTCATCTTTTTCTTTCATCATGCAACTCTATTGCTCTCTCTCTCTCATTCTTATCTTTCTCTTCTTTTGCTCATTCTCTCTCTCTCTCTAGCTCTCTCTCTATCATTCCTTATTCTCTAGTCTCTCTCCCTTCCTTATCCGTGCCCTCTATCTCTCTCCATCTCTATCGCTCCCCTTTTTATATCTCTTTCCCTCACTTTCTCTTGCTCACTTAATCTCTTTCTCACTCACTGCTACTCAATTACTTTAACTTCTGCAATAGCCATCCCTCTCACTTTCTATTCCTCCCTCTAACTCTTACTTCTCTCTTCTTCTTTCTCCCTATCCCACCCATCTGTCTTTCTCTCACACTCTCTATCTTCATCTCTTAGTTTTCCTTTAAATCCATTCCTCTCCCTCCCTCTCTCACTCCCTCCCACCCAACTCATTCCCTACCTTTCTCTCTTTCCTTCTCTTCTCTCGTTGTCCCTATCTCTCCCTTTCTCTATATCTGTCCCTTTTTGCTCTACTTCTCACTCTCTTTTTCTCTCTATCTCATTAACTCCCTAGCTCTCTCTTTTATTTCTCTCACTTCTCTCTTTCTCTAGTTCTTTCTATGCTCCTCTTTTCTCTCTCCTACCTTTCTTTATATCACTACACTCTTGTTTTATTCCCCTCTTTTTATTATTTTTGTATCAATCAAACTCACTCTACCACTCTTTCTCCCTCCCTTCCTCCCTCTCTCTATCTTGCTCTTTCTCTTATTTCACTCTCCCTTCTATCTCTCTCTCCCTTTTTTGTCTCACATTCCCTTCTCTCGATCTTTCTATCTCTCTCTTTCTCATTCTCTCTTACGCTCTCCCTCTACCCCTTCCTCCCTCTCTCCTGATCTCACATTCTCCAGATATCTATTCTTCCCTCACTCTGTTCACTCTCTCTCTCTCTCTCTTTCTTCTTTGTCTTTCTCTCTATCATTTCTCTCCCTGTTCTATGTCTATGTAACAACCCTCCTTCAATAACTTCTCTCTTTCTCTTTCCCCTTACTCTCTTATGTTTCTAAATCTCTCTTTTGCTCCTTTTCCCTCTCTAACATATTCTTTTTCTCTCATACTCTCCTTTTATTTCTCTTTCACTTTATCCACCCTATCTCACTTTCCTTCTCTCTCCCCTCCTCCCTCTCTAGCTCACACCTTCTCTCTCACCCTCTCAATATGTACTTTATTCTCTATCTCTGAATTTCTCTCCTTCTCTCTCTCACTTTCTCTCCCTAAAAATACTCTCTATTTCTTTCTCCTTTAGTTCTTCACCTCTCCCTCTCCTCCCTCCAAACCTCTCAGCTCTCACTCATAATCTATATCCCACCTCTCAGTTTATTGTTCTTTCTCTCTTTCCCTCTCCCCTTCACTTTCTCTCCTCTCTTTTTCTCTCCCTATTGCTCTATCTCATTCTTCATTACATCCCTTTCCCCCCTCTATCTCCCTCTCCTCCACTCTCTCTCCTTCCACTCGCTCTCTTTATCACTCTGCCTCTTTTTTGCTCTCCCACTCTCCCTATCTTTCTCCTTCTCCATCTTATTCTCTCTTTTTCTCTCTCTTTGTCTGCTTTTGCTCTTTATTCTCTTTCCATTTTGCTTTCCCATTATTTATTGCTCACAATTTCTCTCTCAGCCTGTCTCTCTATCATTTCTCTCTCATACTGCCTCTTTATCTCACTCACACTCTTCTCTCTTTCTTTTTGTCGCACACCCTCTATGTCTCCCTCTTACTCTCCCTAGTTCGTTTTTCTCGTTCTTGCTTATTATTATAATGCTTTTCCTCTCTCTCGTTCCCTCTCCATCTCTCTCCCATTCTCTCTCAAACTTGCTCTCTTCTCTCTCTTATCTATTTATCTCTCCATTTTTTTTGTCTCTCTCTTGTACTTCTCTCTTCTCCCTTCTCTTTTTATCTCTTATAGTTCTCCTTTAATCTCTTTTTGTCTCTCATACTCTGTTCCTCTTTATTTCTCTCTACCGAACTCTTTAGTCATTTGTCACTCTCTCTGGCTAATTCCTTTTTTGCTCTTTCTATCCCCTCTCACTTTCTCACTATCCCTTCTCACTTGCTTTCATCATTTCTCTTAGTTTCTCTTTATTCTTCTCTCATGTAATCTCTCAGTCTTTCCCTCTCTCTTTGTTGAACAATACCACTGTCCTCTCTTCTCTTGCTCCCTTCTCTCTCCTGCTCTTATCTCTCCCTCTCTTTATTTTTCTCTCTATCACTTTCTATTTCTCCTTTTCTCTCTAGCACTATCTCTTTCCCTCCTCTCCCTACGACTCTCATCCTCTCTCACACACTCTCTCTCCCTCACTCTTTGACTCTTTCTCCCTCATCTGTTGTTCAGATAACTTCCCCCACTTGCCTTTATTTTCCTCCTTTTGTCACTTTTTCTCTCTCACACACAAACACACTATCTTACTCCCTTCCCTCTCTCCCCACTCTCTCTCACAACTTTCACTTCTCTTGCTTGCAACCACTCTCTTGGCACTATCTCTCTCACTGTAACTACTTTCACTTACCCTCACCCTCTCTCACTATCCCCCTATCTCGTTTTTTCTTCCCCTTTCATTTTTATTTCTATCTATATCCTCTTCCCTCCATCTCTCTCTTATTTTTTTCTTTTTCTCCCCCTTTCTTTTTTATGTCGATCTCTCCCCTCTTTCCTACCTCTCGCTCGTCCCTCCAATTCACTTATTTTCTTCCCCACTCTTGCGACCTCACTTTCTCTCTCCCTCCCTCTACCTCCCTTTATTAGTTTATCTCTCACTCTCCCTCCCTCTATTTCTACCCAACTTTTTCATTCTCTCACTTGTTTTGAATCTCTCTCACAAATTTTCTCTTGCTCTCTACCCCTCTAGTTATTTCTCTTTATATATATCTCATTCAATCTGACACTCAATTCATTCCCTCCCTATCTCTCCCTCTCTTTCTCTCTCTCTCTCTCTTTTACTCTCACACTCTCTCTACTTTGCTCTTTGCCGTATTTCATTCTCTTTTCTCTCTCATACTCTTTTGCTTCTCTTTTTCCCTTCTTTCTATTTTGCTCGCTCTTTCTTTTCTCTCACCCTTTCCCTTTGTCCTCATTCCATTTCTTACTCTCTCCTCCTCCCAATCTCTCTTGCTCACTTATTCATCCCTCCCTCCCTACTTCCTCCTCTCTCTCCCTAAGCCCTCAATCTCTCTCTTGACTACCCTTAATCTCTCCCTTTGACTTTCTCTCTCCTTCCCGTCACTTCCTCCCTCTCTCTCTCCCTGGCTAGGCAACCCTCACTCTCTCTTACTTTCTTTCTCACTATTCCTCCCCTTCTCTCAGTTTCTTTCTTACTCCTCTCTGCCACCTCCTCCCACTGTCACTCTCACTCTTGCTCTCTCTCTCTCTCTCTCTCACTTGCACTTTCTTTCTCTCCCTTCATTTCTCTCTATCATTCTCACCCACTGTCTTTCATGGAGGTCTCCCTTTCTACCATTTTCTCTCTCATTTCTCTCTCACACTCTCCTCCACTCTTTTTTATCCCCATCCTGTTCTCCCACTATCGCTCTTCCGTTCTCTATCTTTAACACTCACTCTCTTTCTTTCTCTCTTCTTTCTTTCCTACCTCAAGGTTCTCTATCGCTCTCTCTCTTCTCTCTTTTGACTCCATTCTCCCTCCCCTCTCTCTCTCTATCTGTCACTCTTTGTCCCTTTATTTTTACTCTCTCTTCTCCCCTCCCACTCTCAATATTTTTATTTCTCTCTTTTGTCCACATTTTTCTTTCTCTCCCCTAACATCTCTCTCTCCCTTTTGCTCTTCCTCATCTCTCACAAACACACTCTCTTCTTTTAATCTTGCTCCCTCAGTCCCTCTAACTCTCTCCCTCCTTGCCTTTATCTTACTTTGTCCTACATTTTCTCCCTCATTCTCTCTCTTTTTCTTTAAGTATCTCACTCTCTTCTTCATCTTTCTCTTATCTCTTTTATCTTTTTCCCCCTCTCTCCCAACTTCCACTCTCTCTCTTTACAGTATTTTATCTCCGTTTTCCATCCCTTCACCTTCCTCCTCTTTTGCTCTGTCCCCCTTCCTGTTTCTCATGCTTTCTATTCCCTCCCTCTCACCTCTCCTCTATATCTCTCACTTATCTCTATCTAGCTATCCCAGTCATACTCCACCTCTCTATCTCCTCTCACTATCTCTCTTTCTCTCTCTATTTCTCTCAACATGTCTCTCTCTCTTTTTCTTTTGCTCTCTCTCCCTCTCTCTTGCTCTCTCCATTCCTTCATCTCTCTCCCTCCACCCTCACTCTATTTACCTCATTCTCTCTCTATGCCTCCTTCTCACTTACACTATTTTATATTCTCTCTCCATATCTCTCACTCTTTTAAGCCTCTTCTTTACCATATCTAAATTTCCCTTTCCATTATTTTACTTTTATATCTATCTGCTACTCACTAAACCATTCTCTTTCCCTCTCCCTCTCGGTCTCTCTCACGCACACACACTCTTTCTGGTTTTTTCTCTTTTGCTCTCTTTTTCTCTCTCACTATCTCACTCTATTCTTTTCTCCTCTCTCTCTTGTTCTCTCTCTATCTCTCTCTCACTCTCTCTCTCCCTATCTCATTCTTTCTCTCTTAATATCTCTCCCTCTCTCTTCCTATCACTTTCTCTTCCCTCCTCCCTTTGTAGCTTCATCTCTTGCACTCTAGCTCTTTATCTATCACTCACTCTTAATATCACTCTCACTTTTCTCTTTTTCTTTTTTTTCTATCATTCTCTGCCCCCTCTCTATTGCTCTGAATACCTCTTGTTATCTCTCCATTGCTATCTTTTTTCTTTTTTTTCTATCTCATTTTCTCTCCCTTTCTCTCGTTATAGCTCCCTCCCTCTCTCTGTTGATCACTCTATTGCTCACTCTCCCTCCCTCTCTCTATCTCTCTTTTCTTTTCCACTACTTAATCTCTCTCCTCTTCTCTCACACACACACTCTCTCTTTCCTTCACATTGAATCTCTCTCACAATCACTCTCTAGCGTTCTTTCATTTGTTATCTCTCTCTTGATATCTTAGACTTACCATTCCATCTCACTCTCCCTCTCACTCTCCCTTTCCCTTTGCTTCTACACTCTCCCTCTCTACTTTCTGACATTTTCTCTATCTCACTCACCCTTACCCACTACTCCCCTCTTCTCTGCTCCCTTACTCTTTCTCTCACTCTCTCTTCTCATACTCCTTAAATCTCCAACACCATAAATCATCTGGCTTTCTCCCCCTCACTCTCATTTTCACTCTCTCTCCTTAACCTTCTCTAGCTCCCTCCCTTCTCACCCTTCTCTCTCTTTTTGTACATTATTTCCCTTTGTCATTTTTCTCCTCCCTCACTCTCACTCTCTCTAGTGCTCGTACTCTTTATTCCATCTCTAACATGATCTTCTTTCTATTCCACTCTCTCTGTGTCTCCCAACTCTCCCCCTTCTCTCTCTTTCGCTTCATCCCCCACACTCTCGATCTCTATTAATGGCTCACTTTTGCTCTCACTCCCCCTTCTCTCTCTTCTCTATCTCTATATACTCCCTATCTTCTACCCTTCACTCTGTCTCCCACTCTCTTCCTCTAAATCTCTTTTATAATCACTCTCCTACTCTTCTTCCTCTTCTTATCTCCCTAACTCACTCTCCTTGCTCTCTCCCTTAAGCTCCCTCCATCTCTCTCATTCACTATGAATATAACTAACTCTCCCTTCCTCTCACTTTATCTCACTCTCTCTCCCATTTCTCTGTATATCTCTCCCTCCTCTCTCGCTTTCCTCCCTCTTGCATACTCTCTCACACAAAATCTCTCTCATAATAACTCTATTTATATGTTATCTCGCTCAATCTCTATGTCACTCTTTCTACCACTCTTATCTCCCTCTCCCACTCTTTTCTTTTGTACTCTCCCTCATTTTATTACTCTCTCGTCTCAATTTGTTTCACTCCCCCTCTTTTCTCTCACTCTTCTCTCTGTCTCTCTCTCTCATCTTCACGCTCTTCCACTCTCACCCTCTCCCTCTACCCCTCTCCCCCCTACTTTTCTTTTCATCTCTCTCACTTTCTCATTCTGTCTCTTAACCTCTCGCACTCATCTCAGTCTCTCTCAATTTCTCTCCTTCACTCTCTCTCTCTCTCTCTCTCACTTTCACTCCCTCAATCTCACTCTCTCTTTCTCCCTCCTTTAGTTCTCCCCCTCTACCTCCCCCCTCCCTCCATCCCTCTTAGCTCCATCTCTCCCCTTTCTCTCTATTTCTCTCTGCTTCTCTTTAGCATTTCTTATATCTCTCACTCACTCTTTCCATCCCTCACTCTTTCTTCCTCCCTTGTTATCTCTCTCTCTCTCTCACCTTGCAACTCACTCTCTTCTCTCTTTCTCATCTTTCTCTTATCTTGCTCCTTCTCTATATCTCTCACACTCCTTTCTATATCTCGTTCTTTCTCCTTCCCTCACTCATGCCCTCCATATGTCCCTCTCACTCTCTCTAGCTAATCTCAATTTCTCTTCATTGCCTAAATTTGTTTTCTCTCTTATTCTTATTCTATTTGCTCTCGCAATCCACCTTTTTCAATCTCCCTATCTTCCTCTCTTACCATCTCTCTCTACTGCTCTTGTTGTCTCTCTCCTCATTTCTCCCTTTCTATCCACCTAAACCTCTCCATCTCTCTCTCTATAAAACTCTACATTTCTCTCTATTATCTCACTCATCCTTTCATGCACTCTCTTTTATGTATTCTCTTTCTCTAAATCTTTTCCTCTCTCTTCCCTTTTTCTCTTCTTACTCTTTTTGCATCCACTCCCCCTCTCTCTCCCTCTCCCAAACTATCCCTCCCTCTCTTTCCTTTTCCATCTCTCTCTCTCTCGCTCTCCCTTCCTCTCTTTCCACCACTCTCTCAACTAAAAGCTCTCCTCTCTTTCTCATCTTTCCTCTTCACTAACTCCTCTCTATCAAACATTTTTCTCTCCTTTTCTCCCTCCCTCCCTCTCTTCTGCCCTCCAGATCTCTCTCACGTATAGAGCTCATCCTTTTTTCTCTCTTTTCTCTTTCATTCTTCCTCTTGCTCAGTCTCTCACTCCCTTCCTCTCTCTACCTCCATTTCACTCTCACTCCCCCTCCCTCCCTCCCTCTCCTTCCCCCCTCTCTCTTGCCCTCCGTCCTTTCCTCACTTTCTCCCTTCCTAACTCTCTAATTCTCTCACTCTTGACTCTATCTTGCTTTCTCCCTTCCTAACTCTCTATTTCTCTCACTCTTGACAGTATCTTGCTCTCTCTTCTCACTCACTCCCTCTCTCTCCTCTTCTAAATACATCCCCTCTGCCACTCTTATCTCCTTTCCTCTCTCTTATGATCACCATCTCGCTATCTATATCTTTCTCTCTCACTCTTTACCTCATCATCTCTCTTTCTTTCAAGCTCTTTCTCACACTGTCCGCTCTCCCCATCCTACTATTTTCTCTTTCTCTCTTTTGCTCTCTCTAAATCTATCATTATTTCGTTCCTTCCAATCTCTATCTCTCTCACATACTCTCAGTCTCCCTCTCTTCCTCTTTTGCCAACACTATCTCACCCTGCAACTCTCTTGCTCTCTCCATTCTCTCTTTCTCATTTCTCTGTCATTCTTTCTTCCACTCTTTCTCATTGTCCCTGCCCACTCTTGTGCTCCCCAACCCTTTCACTCTTTCTCTCTCGGTCATGGAGATGTTTTCTTTTTGTATCTCTCTGTGCTCTATCACACACATTTTTCTTTCTCATTGTCTTCCTTTCTTTACCTCAATCTTACTCTCATTCTCCTCCTTTCCACTCTGTCGATCTCTCTATCTCACCCTCTCTCTTGCCCTCCCTCACTCCTCTTCTCTTCTCTCTTTATCTATCTCACCTCTCTCTCTCTCGATTAATCTCTCTCTTAGTCTCTATTTGCCTTATCATCACTCCCCCTCTCCCTCTTCTCTCTTCCCTTCAAACTATTTCTCACACGAATCCTTCTCCTTCTACATCTTCTCTTTCACTCACCTTCTTTTTATCTCATTCTATACTTATCTTTTTCTCTTTCCATCCCGATCCCTATCTCACTCTCTTCCTCTCTCGCTCTTGCCTCCTCTTCCTCACTTCTCCTGTTTTTATCTTTCTCTTCTCTCACTCCTCTGATGTGAATCGAATCAAGACAGGATCATGGGGATTGATGTTCTAATAAGAAAACCTGAGGTGCTATGCGAAAACCGAAATCAATTGATGGAAATTCGTATGAAATGCCTGAACAAAACAAGAAAATCGTCCTAAAGCTAGAACAAACCAAAAATATGGTAGAATACAACCTGACAGTGAAATGGATGGAGATAAACCTCGACCCAATGCTCAATGCAAACAAGAACGTCGGTATGAGAACTTCACCCTATGCTTAACGTGAGGAAAGAACCTTGGTACAATGGTAGACACCACAAACAGGGTGAAAATCCGCTTGATTAATCAGGGAAGAACTCCTTGGGCGATGGCCAAGAGTCCAGTTGGAATCCCAGGGAAAACCAAAGAAAAAACCCAAAATTTGTTTTGCCAAAAGACCAAAAATCCCTTTCTCATTTCAAATAAGGCCTATATATAAGCCAAAGCTTACATGCAAAAGAAAAGAGAAGATAAAATATCTTCTAAAACAAATTTTAAAAACTAATTCAAGTTGGCATGCAAGCCATTATTAAATCAAATAAAAGAAGAAATATCTAACCATAATAATATGACTCCTTTATCCTTGGGCTTGGATTAAGTTGATAATTCTTGGTGGCTCTTTCTCCATAAATCTCTATGAATTGGCTTGAGTCCAAACCTATCGAACTAATCCATTAAGAGCTTTCATCAACCCCTTTGCACGACATCTAGTAATTGGCCCACATGGAACTTGAATTAAATCTTCTCTTGAGGTCGTGTCATCGCCATCCATGCTATCATTTACATCATTCCCCTCCTCTTGAAAAGGATTTGTCCTCAAATCAATAGCTGCATCAAAAGGACTTAAATCGGTAACATTGAAAGTGGCACTCACATTATACTTACCTAGTAGATCTAGCTTGTAGGCATTGTCATTGATACGTTCAAGTACTTGGAAAGGACCATCTTCCCTTGGAAGCAGTTTGGAATGCCTTTGTTCTGGAAATATTTCCTTTCTCATGTGTAGCCAGACCCAATCTCTAGGTTCGAAGATCATTTTGTGACGCCCCTTGTTGGCATATTTTTTGTATTGCTTTGTCCTTTGTTCAATATTGAGTCGTGCCTTTTCATGTATCTACTTTACTAACTCAGCCTTTTTCTTACCATCCAAGTTAACATGCTCAGAAACAAGTAATGGAATTAACTCAAATGGCGTTAAAGGATAAAAAACATAAACAATTTCAAAAGGTGAAAATTTAGTAGTAGAATGACAATTTTGTAGCAGAATTATATCAAATGAGCACTCATGCATAGCACGCACCTTTTCTTCATCAACCTGTATACCTTACACACTCAAAACAAATTCTAAAAACAAATGTTTATTGGTTAAGAAGGTACACTTTTCCAGTTTTTTACCAAATAACTTTTCTTTTTTAAAAACATCTAAAAGAAGTTTTAAACTATTCAACATGATCCTTCAAGTTTTTACTATAGATTAGAATATCATCGAAATAGACCACAAAAAATTTTCAATAAAAGCACGTAAAATATGGTTCATTAATCTCATGAAAGTACTTGGTGTGTTAGTAAAACCAAAAGGCATAACTAACCATTCATACAAACCATATTTTGTCTTGAAAGCAGTTTCCACTCATCGTCTTCTTTCATCCTAATCTGATAATATCCACTTTTTAAATTAACCTTAGAAAACACAAAAGATCCATGTAACTCATCTAGCATATCATCTAAGCGAGGAATAGGGTGTCTATACTTTATCGTAATATTGTTTATGGCTTGACAATCCACACACATTCTCAAAGACCCATCCTTCTTAGGAACTAGAATTACAGGAACAACACATGGACTCATGCTCTCTCTCACATACCCGTTCTCTATTAGTTCGCCAACCTGCCTTTGTATCTCTTTTGTTTCCTTGGGATTGCTTCTATAGGCTGGATGGTTTGGAAGGGTGGCTCTTGGTATAAAATTAGTTTGATGCTCAATCCCTCGAATGGGTGGTAAACCATGTGGAATCTCCTAAAGAAAGACATCATGAAAATCTTGCAAAAGAGAAACAATAGAACTAGGTAAAGTATTATCATGTTCATTAGTGTTTAAGAATGCCTCTTTGTACAAAAGTACAATCATTGGTTGGTTTAAAAATAATGCTCTCTTGATTTCACTTGTCTTTGCATAAAAATTCATTTGTTTTCTATCTTTTTTTCTCCTAATGGCTTCTTGTTCAATTTCTTCCTTTTTCTCAGTTGAGTCGGCCTCTTTATGTTGGGCACTCCTTTTCATTTGACAATAATCTTTTTGCAATCTCACTTGATCCTCGTAGACCTCCTTTGGTGTCATTCGCACTAGTGTGATAATTCTTTTATTGACTTCAAATGAGTATTTGTTGGTGAAACCATCATGTTTAACTTGTCAGTCAAATTGCCATGGTCGGCCTACTAACAAATGGCCTGCTTGCATTGGTACTACATTGCACAAGACTTCATCTTCATACTTTCCAATGCTGAATGAGACCAAAACCCTCTTATTCACCTTTACCTCACCACTTTCATTAAACCATTTCAGCTTGTAAGGTCAGGAATGCTTGATAGTTGACATCTCTAGTTTTTCAACCAAAATAACGCTAGCAACATTAGTACAACTTCCTCCATCAATGATCATACTACATACCTTGTTTTGTACATGAGACCTAGTGTAAAAAATGTTTTCTCTTTGAATTCCCTCATCAACCTTGGCCTACACGCTTAAGGACCTACTTGTGACTAACAATTCTCCCGTGACTGCATATTCTTCACCTTCAATTTCCTCTACTTGTGGTATAGAGTCAATTTCTAATTCTTCATCAGTTTCAATTTCTCCATTGTCCCTTATCTCCATGATGCTTTTGTTAGGACATTGGCTAGGTATATGATCCCTGCCTTAAGATCCTTGGCTGGTAGTCTTGTCTTGGCTCAGCTTTAGACTTTGTGATTAGCTTATCCTCTTTTTTTTGAAAATTCGGCTTTCATGAAGTACCCACACTAGTTGACACACGTGGGCCTCCCCTCCTCTTGAGTTGTTGCACCACCTTGATGGCCACATGTAACATGTCCTCCAACTCCACATAATGTTGCATTTGAACTCTATCTTGGATTTTTAGGTTTAAACCATTTAAGAATCTAGCCATAGTGGCATCTCTATCTTCTTTTACATGAGCCCTAATCATAGCAATCTCCATCTCATGATAGTAATCTTCCACACTTCGATTACCTTGCTGGCCTTTGTAACTTTTGATACAGCTCTCGATAGTAATGGCTTGGCACAAATCGCTTCCTCATGACAACTTTCGATTCTTCCCATGTGTCTATGGGACGTTCTCCATTTCTCCTCCTACTCAACATTAATTGATCCCACCAAACAATAGCATAATCAGTAAATTCCATGGCATCCAATTTTACCTTCTTTATTTTAGAATAATTGTGGTAGTCAAACACTAATTCCACCTTCTTCTCCCATTCAAGATAGGCTTCAGGATTGTTTTTGCCTTGAAAAGAAGGAACACGCATCTTAATACTCCCTAAGTTGTTATCTTTTTTATTCCTACTATCTCTAGCTTGCCTACCATAACGCCTTCTCTCAACAAATGAATCCCTATCAATTTCTTCATCAAATCCACCCACATAGTATTCTTAATCCTCCTCTCTCACTCCTCTCATTGGAACTCTCTCCCTTTGCCTATTAGAAATATTTCTTCGCTGTCCTTCTTGAATTCCTCCCTCTACTCATTCCAACCTTTCATGAATATGATCAAATTCAGCCCTCATCATTCTTCTCATCTCCCCCACCAATGCTTGAAATTGGATATTAGGAATTGCTGGTTGCCTTTCGTCATCTTCAAAATTCAGTTGGGACATGGTTGAAGATTTATGAGGGTAGGTAACCAAGAATCCAAAAATAAGCAACTTAAACGAAATTGAAGATTACCACAAATAAGAAAAAACGAAATGCTAAGTAAATCATTGGGATGATGATAATGCAGTACAAATTTTGATATCTTGAATCAATGAAAAAGCACAGCTACACTTATGAAAACAACAATATCAACAAAAGAAATGAAAATAACAAGAAACAAAAATAATAAGATCACATCAAGAATAATATTTACATTAACAATAACAAGAACAAGATGATTTTGAACAATAGCAAGAACACTGATCTGGACAATAACATGAACAAATGATGAATAATAATGATGTGAACATTAAAAGGAAAATGAATATGAATAATAATCATTGCAGCAAATTGAATAACTAATTACGAAATGAAAGAGCAAATTGGATTACCAAGTTAAAATTCGGACATAGATGAAAGGAATCAGACAAAAGAAACACGAACAAAACTAAATCTCATCAATTACCCATGAAGAACGAAAATAAAGAATCCAACAAGAAAATCAAAACCCAACAAGAAACTTATGTCTTCAAGAACCGTGAGGCTCTGATACCAAATGACGTGAATCGAATCAAGATAGGATCGTGGGGATTGATGTTCTAATAAGAAAACCTGAGGTGCTATGCGAAAACCAAAATCAATTGATGGAAATTTGTATGAAATGCCTGAACAAAACAAGAAAATCGTACTGAAGCTAGAATAAACTGAAAATATGGTAGGATACAACCTGGCGGTGAAATGGATGGAGATAAACCTCGACCCAATGCTCAACGCAAACAGGAACGTCGGTATTAGACCTTCACCCTATGCTTAACGTGAAGAAAGAACCTTGGTACAATGGTAGATGTCACAAACGGGGTGAAAATCTGCTTGATAAGTCAGGCAAGAACTCCTTGGGCGATGGCCAAGAGTCCGGTTCAAATCCCAGGAAAAATCAAATGAAAAACCCAAAAGTTGTTTTGCCAAAATACCAAAAATCCCTTTCTCATTTCAAATAAGGCCTATATATAGGCCAAAGCTTACATGCAAAAGAAAAGAGAAGATAAAATATCTTCTACAAAAAATTTTAAAAACTACTTCAAGTTGGCATACAAGCCATTATTAAATCAAATAAAAGAAGAAATATCCATCCATAATAATATGACTCCTTTATCCTTGGGCTTGGATTAAGTTGAGAAATCTTAGTGGCTCTTTCTCCATAGATCTCCATGAATTGGCTTGAGTCCAGGCCTCCCGAACTAATCCATTAGGAGCTTTCTTCAACCCCTTTGCACGACATATAGTAATTGACCTACATGAAACTTGAATTAAATCTTCTCTTGAGGTCGTGTCATCGCCATCCATGCTATCATTTACATCATACTCTCTCTCTCTCACTCATTCTCACCACCTCCCTCTTACTCTCATTCCCCCTCCTCTCTCCCTCTCCCTCCCTTACTCATTTCATTTGCCCTTTCTTCCTCTTTCTCTCACTCTTAGCTTTCCTACCACTCTCTCATATGAATTATCTCTCTCTCTTACTCTTGCTCTCTCACTCACTCCCTCTTTTCTCTCTCATCTCTCTTACTGACTCATGCTCTCTTGATTCAATTCCTCCCTCTTATTCTCTCGTGTCTCCTCTCATTTCTCTTTTTATTTGCCTCACTCATTCTTTCAATCTCTCGATCTCTCACACACACTTTTTATCTGCCTCTTCATCTCTCTCTCTCTTCCCTCTCTTTATTTTATTCTCTTTCTCATGCCCTTCTTCTTTATCTCTACCCCCTTCTTTCACTACTTCGCTTTTGCTTTCTGTATATCTCTCAATCCATCTTTCCATGCTTATCTCCCCCTCCCTCTCTCTCTCTCTCTCTCTCTCTCTCACTTTCACTGTGTCTTAATGTGTTGCCTTCTCTATTTGCCTCTCTTTCTTCTCTCTAACTTATCTTTCTCTTCTCTCACTTCTCCCTCTCATTTTTTTTTCTCTTCTTCTCTCCCATACCTCCCTCTCTCTTACCCTCCATCTCTCTCTCTCTTTCTCAAGGAGCTCTTCTCTTTATCAGACTCTCTCTAACTCTTTTCTCTCTCTTTCTTGATCTTTCTCCCTCACTTCTCTTTGCCTCTATCTTACTCTCAGTGTACCTCTTTCTCTCTATCATTCTCACTGTCCCCCTCTCTCGGTCCCTCCTTCCCTCATTCACTCACTCTATCCATTCTTACCTCTCTTACTTTCTTTTACTCTTTGCCCTCTCTCGTGTACTCTTTTCTCACTCACTCCACCTCTCTCTCTTACTCTCTTGAATCCATCCCTCCCGACATTACTCCCCTCCTCTTCTCGCTTTTTATCTTTCTCAACCACTTTATATTTAAATATCTCTCTCACCCTCTCTATATGTCTCATCATCTCTCTCTCGTTCTCTGTTCTCTCTCTTTCTTTCATGAACATTCTCATATTTTTCTTCTGTCAGCTTGTATTTGCTATCTTTATATAACTCACTCTATCTTCTCATATATATATATATATATATATATATATATATATATATATATATATATATATCCCCCTACTTTTCATCTCTTGCCATCTCTCTCTTCCTACCTCTTTTATCTGTCTTATCTCTCTTTCACTCTTTTGTTCTCTTATCTTCTCTCCCATACTCACACTTTTGTGCCCTCAATCTCTCCCTGTTAGCATAGAGCTCTCTCCTTCTCTCTCCAACTCTCTTCCATTCTTCTCTCCTTCACTTACTCTCTCTCACTTTTTTGACTCTCTATGTCTATCTCAAACTTATTATCCCTATCTATCACACACATGTACTCTCTCTTACCCTCCCTTGCCCTTTCCCTCACTCTCTCCTTTCCTACCTTTCTCCCTTATGTATGCCCTCTCTTTCTCTTACTCTCTACCTCTTTCTCTCCTCTCCTCTTCTTTTGTCTCTCTTTCTATCTACCTCACCCTCACTCTATCTATCTTTCGCACTCTTGGACACAATTTTTGTTTGCTTCCTTATCTCTATTTCTCTTACTTCCTCTTTCTTTTGAGCTCTTTCTCAAACTCTTATCACTCCCTCTACATCATTCTCACTTTTTTTATCTACTTCTCTTTTGCTCTTTTTATATATCTCACTCACTTTTTCCATCCCTCTCTCTTTCTTCCTCCCTTGCTATTTGTCTCTCTATCTCTCTCACCTTGCAACTCTCTCTCTTATTTATTTCTCATCTTTCTCTTATCTTGCTCCTTCTCTCTATTTCTCACAAACTTTTTATTTATCACATTCTTTCTCCCTCCCTCTCTCATGCCCTCCATATGTCCCTCTCTCACTCTTTCTAGCTCTTCTCACTCTCCCGCTCTCTCGTTCTCTCTTTCTCCCCATCTCTATCTTCAAGTCTCTCTATCTCTCTATATCTCTCCCTCGCTCTCCCTCTCACTTACTCCCTCCCCTTTCTCACTCTTTCTCCCTTTCTTCCTCCCTCTGTCTCTTTTTCATAATTCCCTCTCTCCCACTTTATCTGGTTTACTCTCTCTTGTTTTTTTTGTCCCCACTTTGTCACACAGGCACTATCTCTCACACACTCCCTTTTCTTTTTCATTTTCTCTCTCCACCTTTCTTCTATCTTTTACTCTCACTCTATCTTTATCCCTATTTTTCTTTATATCTCTTTCTGGTTATTTCTCTCATTCTATTTCACTCTTTTTCTCATTGTCTCCCCTCCCTTCCTCCCTCTATCATCGCTGCTTTCTTTATCCTTCACTTTCTCTCACTTTTCTCCTCACATTTTTCTTTTTATCTGCCTCAATCTCTTTTATCTATCACTATCTAACACTCTCTATATATCACTTAATCTTTCAATCTCTTTCTCATACTGTTCGCTCTCATCTACCACTTGTTTTCTCTACTTCTATTTTGCCCTCTTTCTCCCATTCTCTCATTCCATCCTAATATCTATCTTGCTCTCGCTTTCTCTCTCTCACACTCGCTTCATCTCTTACTATCTCTCTCTCTGTCTATCTCATTAAACAAATCTCTTGCTCTCTTTACCTTCCCTCTGTCTCATTATTCACTTCCCTCATTTCTTCTTCTTCTCTCTCTCACTCTTTCTTTCTCTCATTCTCTCTCCCTCTCATGGATCACTTCTCTTTCTCTCCCTTTCATTCTTTTACTTCTCTCATTCTCTCCACCTCCCTCTCACTCTCGTTCTCCCCCCTCTCTCCCTCTCACTCTCGTCCTCCCTTCGCTCTCCCTCTCCCTCCCTTACTCATTTCATTTGCCCTTTTTTCCTCTTTCTCTCACTTGGACCTTTCCTTCCACTCTCTCATATGACCTCTTACTCACTCCCTTCTCTCTCTTACTCTCTTGATTCAATTCCTCCCTCTGTTTCTCTCTCCTTTCCTCTCCTCGCCTTTCACTTATTATTTGCCTCACTCATTTTTTCAATATCTCAGTCTCTCACCACGTACTATCTTTCTGCAGCTTCATCAATCTCTTCTCTCTCATTATTTTAATATCTTGCTCACACCCTTCTCTTTTTATCTCTACGGCCTACTTTCTCTAGTTCTCTTTTGCTCTATCTATATCTGACAACATCTTTCCATGCTTATCTTCCACTCTCTTCCTCACTCACTTTCGATGTGTCTTACATTGTTGCCTCTCTATTTTCCCTCTCTTTCTTCTCTCTAACTTATCTTTCTCTTCTCTCTCTCTCTCTCTCTCTCTCTCTCTCTCTCTCTCTCTCTCTCTCTCTCTCTTTCTCTTCTTCTCTCCCAAACCTCACTCTCTCTTTCCCTCCATCTCTCTCTCTCTTACTCTGGAGCTCTTCTCTTTCTCACATACTCTCTCACTCTTTTCTCTTTCTTGATCTTTCTCGCTCACTTCTTTCTACCTATATTTTACTCTCATTCTCTCGCTTTCTCTTTCTCATTCTCACTCTACCCTCTCTATTACCCTTATTCTCTCCTTCATTCACTCTATCCATTCCTACCTCTCTCACTTTCTTCTACTCTTTCCCTCTCTCGCGATCTCTCTTTTTTCTCTCTTCTAACTCACTCCCCATCTCTATCATTCGCTCTTGAATCCATCCCTCTTTGCCCCACTTTGTCTCTCCTCTTCCCTCTCTTTCTATATTTCTCAACCTCTCTGCACGTCTCTTCATCTTTTTCTTGCTCACCCTTCTCTCTCTTCCTTTTAAGATCTTTGTCGCACTATTCTTCTTTCTACTTCTATTTTGCTCTCTTTACATCTCTCACTATATCTTTTCATCAATATATATATCTCTCTCCACCTCTTTTCCTCTATTACCATCTCTCTCTTTCACACTTTCTTTCTCTTGTCCCCTCTCCCTCCCTCACTCTCTCGTGCCCTACATATCTCTCTCAGTCATAGAACTCTTCTCTTTCTCTCTAGCTTTCTTTTATTCTTTTTTCTTTCACTTACTCTCTCTCACTTATTTTCACTCTCTATGTCTATGTCAAACTTATTCTCCCTCTCTCTCTCACACACACACTCCCTCTTGACCTCCCTTGCCCTTTCCATCACTCTCTTTTCCAACCTCTCTCCCTTATGTATTCTATGTCTTTCTCTTATTCACTACCTCTTTCTCTCCTCCCTTCTCTCGTCTTTCTTACTATCCGCTACACCCTCACTCTATATAGCTCTCGCACTCTAACACAGTTTTTGTCTGCCTTCTCATCTCTATTTCTCTCACATCCTCTTTCTTTCGAGCTCTTTCTCACATTCTTCTCACTCCCTCTACCCCTTTCTCACTCTTTCTCTGCTTCTCTTTTGCTCTTCTTATATCTCTCACTCACTCTTTCCATACTTCTCCCTTGCTTCCTCCCTTACTATCTCTCTTTTCTCTCTTTCTCTCTTTACCTTATTTTGCTATGTTTTTCTATCTCTAACACGCTTTTTCTTTATCTCGTTCTTTCTCCCTTCTCTCTCCCATGCCCTCCATATGTCCCTCTATCACTTTATCTGCTCTCTCACTCAACCTTTTTCCATCCTTCTCTCTTTTCCTCTTTTACCATCTCTCTGACCCTACTGCTCTTGTTGTCTCTCTCCTCATTTCTCACTTTCTATCCACTTAAACCTCTCTATCTCTCTCTATATCAAAGTCTCCATCTCTCTCTCTCTCTCTATTATATCACTCATCCTTTCAAGCTCTTTCTCACACTATTCATTCTCCCTCTAACTCCTCTTTTTCTCTAGTTCTTTTTACTATCTCAAAATCTTTGAATCTCTATTTTCATTTCTCCCTCTTGCCCTCACACTCTCCCTCGGACTCTCTCTTTCTCTCTCTCCTTCTTTGTATTCCTCTCTTGTCATCACTCTCTCACCATGCTACTCTATGGTTCTCTTTCTATCTCATCTTTCTCTTCCACCATGTTACTCTCTTGCTCTTTCTCTCTCTTTCTCATCTTTCTCTTCTCTTGCTCATTCTCTCTCTCATTCGTTGTTCTCTTGTTCTCTCTCCCTTCCTCGTTCGTGCCCTCTATATCTCTCTCTTTCTCCCTCTCACTATCTAACACTTTGTTGCTCTATCTCTCTTTCCCTTACTTTCCCACACTCTCTTATTCTCTTTCTCGCTCACTGGTACTCACTCACCTTAACTCCCACTATATCAATCGCTCTCACTGTATATCCCTCCCTCTAACTCTCTCTTCTCTCTTCTTCCTTCTATCTCTCCCACCCTCTCTCTCTTTCTATCACACTCTTTATCTGTCTCCCTTGGTTTTCCTTTAACTCTGCTCCTCCGTCTCTCTCCCTCCCTCTCTCACTCTCTCCCACCCACCTCTCTCCCTCCCTTTCTCTCTTTCCCTCTCTTCTATCTATCTCCCTATTTTTTTATCCCTATCACTCCCTTTCTATACATATCTCCCCTTTTGCTCAATGTCTCACTTTCTCTTTCTCTCCATCTCATTAAATCCCTAGATCTCTCTTGTATTGCTCTCATCTCACTTTTCTCCGGCTCTTTCTCTCCTACTCTTCTCTCTCTCCTACCTTCTTTATATCACAATCACATACTTATTTTATTCTCCTCTTTCTATTTATTTTTGTATATATCTCACTCACTCTGCTACTCCTTCTCCCACCCTTCCTCCCTCTCTCCATCTTGTTCTTCCACTTCTTTCGCTTTCTCTCTCTCTCTCCCTTTTTGTCTCTTGCATTCCCTTCACTTGTTCTTGCTCTCTCTCTCTTCTCGTTCTCTCTACCCTCTCCCTCTTCCCCTCCTCCTGCTCTCTTGCTCTCTCTTTCTCTAAATCTCTCTCCTTCCCTCACTCTGTTGCTTCCTCCCTCCCTTCCGCCCTCCCTCTCTCTCTCTCTCGCCCCTTTAGTCTCTCTGCCACCCTCCCTCCCTCTTTATCTTCACTATTTTTCGCTCTCGTCACTCACTCTTGCCATTTCCATGTCTCTCACTCTCTTCCTATATCCACTTCCATGAATCTATTCCTCTCTCTCTTGCTCCCTCACTTGGTCTCTCACTCTTCTATCTTCTTCTCTTTCATTCTCTCATTTACTTACACCTTTCCCTTTCTCACTCTTTCACTCTTTATATATTCCATTCTCTCCCTCGCTCTCTCTCTCTCTCTTCGTCCCTCTACCTTGCACTTCCTCCACCCTTCACCTTATCTCCCTCGCTCTCTCTATCTCTCTGTGCCCCCTCTTTCCCTTCCTCTCTACCTCTTTCCACATCCATCCCTCTTTCTATCACACTTTCTTTCTCACTCTCATTCTCTCTCTCTCTCACTCTTGCTCTATTTTTCTCCCTCTCTCTTACATGCACTCTATTTCACTATCTCCCTCCATCTCTCCATCTTCCTCTCTCAATCCCTCTTATAGAGCTCTTGTCCATCACCATCTTGCTCACTCCATCACTCTCCTTTTTCTCCCCCTCTCTCTCTCTCCAATTAATTCTTCCTGCCTCTCTCTCCCACTTTCCTTCTCAATCTCTCATCTTTCCTTCATCTTCCTCTATATCTTTCCTCCCCCTCACCCTACATTCACTTCTCTATGACTACTTGATTTTCTCTATCTTTTTCTCATTTTTTCCCGTTCTTTACTTCTTTTCTCACTCTTCCCGCTTGTTCCTTCTCTCTCGCTCTCTCTCCCTACTCCATCCTCAACTATTTTATCTCTTTTTATGTCCCTCCCTCACTCATACCTTATTTCTCTTCTCTCTCCCAATTTTATCTTTTTAATCTCTCTGCTCGCCTCCCCATTCACTTGTTATCTCTCACTCTTTCTTCCCATCCCTTTTCTTTCAATATCATTCTTTCCCTCTCTCCTCTCACATGTCTCTCTCTTGATCTTCTTCTTCATTTTCTCCCTCCTCTATCACTCTCCTTTAAATGCATCATTTTCTCTCACTCTCTCCTTTTTAGATGACTTTACTCTCCCTTAACCTCCCTCGCTTTGTTTTGATCTCTCTTCCCTCTCATTTTCTTCCTTCTGCTATATCTCTCTCACACTAAACTCTCTATCATGCAATTTCTCTCTCTCCTTCACTATCTCTTCTCCCATTCTCATCTTTCTATTCCATCTTCTCTCTCTTACGGCTTTATTATCTCACGTTCTCTCCCTCCGAGCCACTCTCATGCCTTCCATCTCTCTCCTCTCAGCTTCTCTTTAATGCTCACTCTTGTTCTCTTTTTACCATACTCTTTTATCTCCCTCATTCATAATCACTCTCTTGCTCTTTCTCACTTGTTATTTTTCCTAGGATCTTTCTTACTCTCTCTGCCACTCTTTCTCCCTCCTCCCTCCTCCCTTTTTATCTCGATCTCTCTCACTCTTCTCTCTCTCTCTCTCTCTCGGTCCATCTCTCATGTTCTCTGTTTTAGAGCTGTCATCTTTCCCTATCTTGCTCTCTCTCTTACTCTATCCTTACCTCCATCTTAGTCTCATTCTCCCTCCCTCTTTCTCTTTCAAACACTCTCCCCTCTTTTACTCTCCTTCCCTCACTCTCTCCATCATACTTCTCTCTCTTTTATGTAAAATCTTTCTCTTTCTCTAAATATTTCCCTCTCTCTTCTCTATTTCTCTTCTTATTTTTTTGCATCCACTCCCCCCTCTCTCTCTCGTGATCTATACCTCCCTCTCTCTCCTTTTCCATCTCTCTCTCACTCTCTCTTCCTCTCATGCCACCACTCTCTTAACTAAAAACTCTCTTGCTCTCTCTCTCTTCTCTCTTTCTCATTTTTTCTTCTCTCACTCCTCTCTCAAGCTTTTTTCTGTCTTTTTTTCTTTCTCCCTTCCTCCTTCTCTTGTGCCCTCCACATCTCTCTCACGCATGGAGTTCTTCTCGTTTTCTCTCTTTTCTCTCTCATTCTTCTCTCTTGCTCGCTCTCTCACTTCCTCTATCTCTACCTCCATTTCACTCTCACCCTCCTTCCCTCCCCCCTCTCTTTTCCCCCCCTATCTCTTTCCCTCCCTCCTTTCCTCACTTTCTCCCTTTTTACCTCTCTCTTTTCTCACCCTTGTTCTTTACCTTGCCCTCTCTTCTCACTCACTCCCACTCACTCTCCTCTCCTAAATACATCCCCTCACCCACTCTCATCCCCTTTCCTCTCTCTTTTGATCCCCCTCTCTTTATCTACATCTCTCTCTCTCACTCATTATCCGCCTCATTATCTTTCTTTCTTTCAAGCTATTTCTCACACTCTTCTCTCTTCCTAACCTCCTATTTTCTCTATTTCTCTTTTGTGATCTATATATCTATCATTATCTTGTTCCATCCATATCTCAATCTCTCTCACATACTCTCATTCTCCCTCTTTTCCTCTTCTACCAACACTATCTCACCCTGCAACTCTCTTGCTCTCTCTCTATTCTCTCTTTCTCATCTCTCTCTCATTCTTTCTTCCACTAACTACCCCCTCCCACTCTTGTGCTCTCCAGCCCTCTCTCTCTCTCATGGAAAATTTCTCTTTTCCCATCTCTCTTTGCTCTCCCACACACATTTTTCTCTCACTCTCTTCCTCGCTCTACCTCCAAGTCACTCTCATTCTCCCTCCCTTCATCTCTGTCGCTCTCTCTATCTCCCCCTCCTCTTGCCCTTCCTCAATCCTTCCCATTCTCTCTCTCTCTCTCTCTCTCTCTCTCTCTCTCTCTCTCTCTCTCTCTCGCTTCTCTCTCATCTCACTATCTCCCCATCTCTCCTCTCGCCTTCTCTTCTCACTTTATCTTTCTCACCTCTCTCCATTGATTTCTATCTTTGTCTCTATCCTCCTTATCATCACTCCCCCTCTCCCTCTTCTCTCTCTTCCCTTCAACCTCTTTCTCACACGCATCTTTCTCCTTGAAACAATTGGTGAGGCAAATATTAAGGGAAATGAGAGAAAAGAATAGATAAAGAAAAAGAGGGATTGACTCAAGAGAGCAGAAGAGAGCTGAGAAGTGAGTGAGAAGAGAGAAAAAAAAAGAGAGTGAGAGAGAGGGCAAGAGTGAGAGAAAGAGAGATAATTCATAAGGGAGAGTGGTAGTAAATGTGAGAGTGAGAGGAGGAAGAAAGGGCAAATGAATCAAGGGAGTGAGGGAGAGGGAGAGAGGAGGGAGAACGACAATGAGATGGAGTTATAGAGAATGAGAGATAAATAAAATAGAGAGAGAGAGAAAGAAAGAGAAGAGATCCATGAGAAAGGGAGAGATGGAGGGCACAAGAGGGAGAGAGGGAGAGAGCATGAGAGAAAGTAACAGTGAGAGAGAAAGAAGAAGTTAGGGAAGAGAAAGATGAGATAGAGGTAAGGTAAAGAGAGCAAGAGAGTTGTTGGATGAGAGACAAAGATGGTAAGAGAGAAAGAGAGGGAGAGAGAACAAGAAAGGGATCGATATTGTGATGGAAAGAGAGATTGAGAGATAAAAAGAGGGCAAAATAGAAGTAGATAGAACAAGTGGTTGGAGAGAGAAGGCTTTGAGAAGAGCTTGAAAGAAAGAAAAAGAGAAAGATGAGGAGACAAGTAGAGAGTGTGTGAGAAAGATAGATATGAGAGGTTAAGGCTGATAAAAAGAGAAAGGAAGATAAGAGAGAGAGAGGGGGAAAGATAAAAGAGAGGATAAAAATGAAGTAGAGAGTGAGAGAGTTAAAGAAATGGATTCAAGAGAAAAGGAGAGAGAGAGGGAGAGTGAGTGAGAAGAGGGAATGAAGAGAGAGCACGAGACAACAAAGAGTAGAAGAAAGTGAGAGAAATACATAAGTGAAAGAGGTAGGAATGGATAGAGTGAGTGAAGAGGGAAGGAGGGTAAGAGAGAGCGGGACAGTGAGAATGAGAGATAGAATGCGGTAGAATGAGAGTGAGATAGAGGTAGAGAGAAGTGAGTGATAGAGAGAAAGAAAGAGAGAGAAAAGAGTTAGAGAGAGTGACAAAGAGAAGAGCTCCATGAGAGCGAGAGAGAAAGAGATAGATGGAGGGCAAGAGAGAGGTTGGTATGGGGAGAGAAGAAGAGAAAAATGTGTGTAAGATAGAAGCAAAGGAAAAGAGATAATTTAGATAAAAGAGAAAGGGAAAATAGAGAAAGAAACAGAGTAAGGCAGAGCAAGAGAGACGTAGAGATAACAAAAGAGAAGTAGAGAGAAAAAGAGAGAAGGGTGTATAGATAAAGAAAGAAGTATGTGAGAGAGATTGAAATAAAGAGAGAAGTGACGGAGATGAAGATAGAGAGTTGCAAGGTGAGAGAGACAAAGTGCGAAGCAACAAAGATTGAGAGAGAGGGATGGAAAGAGTGATTGAGTGATGTAGGAAGTGCGAAAGTGAAGTAGAGAGAGAAAGAGAGGGTAAGGGGTAGAGGGAGTAAAAAGAGCATAAGAAAGAGCTTGAAAGAAAGAGGATGTAAGAGATTCAGAGATGAAGAGGCAGATAGAAACTATGTGTGAGAGAGCTAGAGATAGATAGAGTGAGGGTAAGGTGAATAGAAAGAGAGACAAGAGGAGAGGAGAGGAGAGAGAGGCGTAGAGAGTGATTCAAGATCGAAGGGGAAAGATGTTGAGTGACTAAAATGAGTGAGTAAAGAAAGAGAAAGAGAGAATACATAAGGGAGAGAGGGATGAAAGGAGCGAGTGAGGGAAGGATGAAGGGAGGGAAAGAGAGATAGTGTGTGCATGTGTGTGTTTGAGGGAGGGAGAATAAGTGTGAGATTGACATAGAGAGTGGGAAAAAGTGAGAGAAAGTGAAAGGGAGAAGAATGTTAGAGAGTGAGAGAGAGAAATTAAAGAGCTCTATGATTGAGAAAGAGATGGAGGGCATGAGAAAGTGAGGGAGGGAGAGAGAAAGTAGAAAGAAAGATTGAAAGAGAGAAAGAATAAAGAAATAAGATAGAGAGGGCAAGAGAATTGTCGGGAGAGAGAGGAATGGTATGAGAGGAAGAGAGGGGGAGAGAGATATACTGATGAATCGATAGTATGAGAGATACAGAGAGAGCAAAACAAAAGTAGATAGAAAAGGTACATGTAGAGAGAGGAGTATGATAAAGATCTTGAAAGAAAGAGAGAGAAGAGAGAGCGAGAGATATGAAGAGACATATAGTGAGGGTGAGGGAGATATATATATATATAGAAACGGTTGAGAAAGATAGAAAGAGAGAGAAGAGGAGAGACAGAGTGAGGCAAAGAGAGATGGATTCGAGAGAGGAGAGATAAAGGGAGTAAGTAAGAAGAGACAATGAAGAGAAACCACAAGAGGGGGCAAGAGTTGAAGAAATTGAGAGAAATACAAAAGTGAGAGAGGAGGGTAAGAGAGAAAGGGAGAGTGAGAATGAGAGAGAAAAGGGGGAGAATGAGTGCGAGATAGAGGTTAAGAGAAGTGAGTGAGAGAGAGCAAGAAAGAGAGAGAAAGAAGTAAGAGAGAGTGAGAAAGAGAAGAGCTTCATGAGCAAGAGAGAGAGAACTTGGAGAGAGAAGAAGAGAAAGAGATAGTTCGAGAGAGAATTGAGAGAAGAGAGAAACAAAACAGTGAAGGAAATAGAGTAAGACAGAGCGAGAGAGAGTGAGGGGGAGAGAGGGAGATAAGCATGGAAAGATGGAGTGAGAGGGAGGGGGAGAGGGAGATAAGCATGGAAAGATGGAGTGAGAAAACAATTGAACTAAAGAGACAGAAGAGAGATGAAGAGGCAGATTGAAAATGTGTGTGAGAGACTAAAGATTAAAAGAATGAGGGAAATAATAAGAGAAAGGAGAGGAAAGTTGAGGGGAAGGAAAGAAAGGGAGGGATTGATTCAAGAGAGCATAAGAGAGATGAGGAGTGAGTGGGAAGAGAGAAAAAAGAGAGTGTGAGAGAGAGGTCGAGAGTGAGAAAAAAGAAAGATAATTCATAAGAGAGAGTGTTAGGAAAGGTAGCGTGAGAGGAGGAAGAATGGGAAAACGAAACGGGAGAGGAAGGGAGAGGGAGAGAGGAAGAAGAACGAGAGTGAGAGGGAAGTGGAGTAATGAGAGAGAAATAAGTCAGTGAGAGAGAGAGAAAAAGAAGAGATCCATAAGAGAGGAAGAGATAGATGGAACGAAAAGGAGAGAGGGAGAATAAGAGAAAGAAAGAGTCAGAGAGAATAAGAAGAAGCTAGGGAAGAGAAAAATGAGAATGAAACAAGATAAAAATAGCAAGAAATTTGTTGAATGAGAGAGAGAGAGACAGTAAGAGAGGAAGAGAGGGAGGGAGAGAGAGAGAGAGCGAGAGAGAGATAGATATTGGGATGGAAAGAGAGATTGAAAGATATAATGAGGGTAGAATAGAAGTAGGGAGAAAAAGTGGCATAAAGAGAGAGAAGAGTATGAGAAAGAGCTTGAAATAAAGATAGAGAAAGATGAAGAGGCGAGTAGAGAGTGTGAGAGAGTGATAGATAGGAGAGGTTGAGGCAGATAGAAAGAGAAAGGTGAGGAGAAAAGTGAGAGGGTGGGATGGATAAATTCAAGATAGAAGGAGAGAGTGGCAGTGAGTGAGAAGTGAGAGTGAAGAGAGAACAAGAGGGAAGAGAAGACTTAGAGAGAGACAGACAGAGTGAAAACATTAGAGAGTAAGGGAAGGAGGAAAGAAGGTCGAAAGAGAGGGGGAGGGAGGGCTAGGTGAAGAGAAGGATAAAGTGTGAGAGACCATGAGTGAGAGAAATGATTGTGGGGGATTAAGAAAAAAAGAAGAGCTCCATGGTTGTGAATGAGAGAGAGAGATGGAGAGCACAAGTAAGTGAGGGAGGCTGGAGAACAAGAGAAACAAAGACTGACAGTGAGAGAGAGAGATAGAGAAGGATGAGAGAGAAAGAAGTGAGAGAAGGGGAAAATAGAGAGTGGGAGGGAGAGAGTGAGATATGGATGGAAGGAGAAAGTGACAAAAATAAAGAGAACAAAAGAAGTAGAGAGAGAATAGATTGAGGGATTGAGAAAAGTGAGTGAAGTAGCTTGAAAAAAAGGGTTAGAAGTGGGAGAGAGAGATATAAAGAGACAGATGCTGAGTGTTTGTGAGAGATTGATAGATTGAGAGAAGGTGTGGCAGATAGAAAGGGTGAGTAGAGGGACAGATTCAGGAGAAAAGGAGAGATGAGTAGTGACTGAGAAGATAGAGAAGAGACCAAGGAGAGAGCGAGAGGTAGGCAAGGGTGAGAGAAAGAGAGATAGATTACATAATAGAGAGAGGTAAGTAAGGAGAACGGGGAAGGAGGAAGGCGGCAAAAAAGAGAAGAGAGAGAGAGGGAGAATGAGAGTGGGATGGAGGTAGAGAGGAGTTAGTCAGATAGAGAAACAAAGAAAAGAGTGAGAGATGTAAAGAAAAGATAAGAGAATGTAGAAAGAACGATTGAGAAAGATCGTGGGAGTGAGTATTAATGGAAGAGACAGGAATAGATAGTAGAAAGAGAAAAAGAGAAAAAAAGGTAGAGGAAGTGAGAAGATTGTGAGAAAGAGCTTGAAAGAAAGAGGGGTAAGAGAGACAGATGAAGAGGCAAATTGAAATAGTGTGTGAGAGAGCGTGAGATAAATAGAGTAAGGATGAGGCAAATAGAAAGATGACGAGAGGAAAGGAGAGGCAAGGAAGTCATAGGGAGTGATTGAATAACAAAGGAGAAAGATGGGGAGTGGGTGAAATGAGAGATGAAAGAAAGAGAATGAATAGAGTGAGAGAAAAAGAGAGGAGGGAGATGAGGAGTGAGTGAAAGGACATAAAAAACACAGATTGAAAGAGAGGGCAAAATTAGAGAAAGAGACATAATTCATGAGAGAGTAGTGTGGCAAGAAAGGTAAGAGTGATAGGAGGAAGAAAGCCAAATGAAACTTGGGAATGAGGGAGAGGTAGAGGGAGAACGAGAATGAGAGGGTGGTGGAGAGAATGAGAGAGAAATAAAAGAGTGAGAGAGAGAAAGAGAAGAGATCCATGATAAAGAGAGAGATGAAGGGCGCTAGAGGGAGAGGGAGAGAGCATGTGAGAAAGAAAGAGTGAGAGAGAGAAGAAGAAAAAGAGAGGGAAGAGAAAGATCAGATAGAGAGAAGATAAAGAGAGGAAGAAAGTTATTGGATGAGAGAGTGAGATGGTAAGAGAGGAAGAGAGAGTGAGAAAGAGAGCAGGGGTGAGATAGATATTGGGATGGAAAGAGAGATTGAGAAAAATAAAAAGGGCAAAATAGAAGTGGAGAGAAAAAGAAGTAGAAGGAGATAGAAGATTTTGAGAAAGAGCTAGAAAAAAGGAGAGAAAGAAGAGAAGACAAGTAGAGAGTATGAGACAGAGATATAGGAAATGTTGAGGCAGATAAAAAGAGAGGTGAGGAGAAGAGTAAGAGAAAGGGATGGATTGATTCAAGACAAAAGGAGAGAGGGGTAGTGAGTGAGAAGAGAGAGCGAAGAGAGAATGAGAGGGAAGACAAGACTTATAGAAAGAGAGCGAGGGTGAAAATATAAGAGTAAGTGAATGAGGGAAAGAGGCTGAGAAGGGAGAGGGAAATTGTGAGAGTGAGAGAGAGGGGGGGGGGGACGATAAATGAGAAAGAGATATAGGTGGAGAAAAAGATAAATTGTGAGACAACAAGAGTGAGAGAAATGAGTGTGGGTAAGAGAGAAAAAAGAAGAGCTCCATGCATGTACGTGAGAGAGAGAGAGATGGAGAGCACAAGTGAGTGAGGGAGGGAGGAGAAAAAGGGAAACAAAGAGTGATAGTGAGTGCGGGAGAGAGAGAAGGAGAAAGAGAAGAAAATGATGAGAGAGAAAGAAGTGAAAGAATGGGCAAGAGAGTTGCAAGGTGAGAGAGAAAGAAGTGAAAGAATGGGCAAGAGAGTTGCAAGGTGAGAGAGAAAAATAAGAGAGAAAGAAAGAACGAGAGAGAGGGAGGGGGGAAAGAGTGAGATAAGGATGGATAAAAAGATAAATTATGTGTTAGATATAGGTGGAGAAAAAGATAAATTGTGAGACAACAAGAGTGAGAGAAATGAGTGTGTAAGAGAGAAAAAAAGAAGAGCTCCATGCATTTACATGAGAGAGAGAGAGATGGAGAGCACAAGTGAGTAAGGGAGGGAGGAGAAAAAGGGAAACAAAGAGTGATAGTGAGTGCGGGAGAGAGAGAAGGAGAAAGAAAAGAAAATGATGAGAGAGAAAGAAGAGAAAGAATGGGCAAGATAGTTGCAAGGTGAGAGAAAAACAAGAGAGAAAGAAAGAACAAGAGAGAGGGAGTGAGGAAAGAGTGAGATAAGGATGGAAAGAGAGTGGTAGATATAGAGAGAGCAAAAGTAGATAGAGGGAGAGAGAGGAGTGATAGAAGATGCTTGAGAAAAATGAAGAGAAGAGGGAGGGAGAGAGAGAGAGATATGATGAGACAAATACTGATTGTTTGAGAGAGAGATAGATAGATAAATGTGGTAGATATAAAGGATGAGTAAAGGAGAGAGAGGGAGAGAGGTTTGGATTCATGAGAGAAAGACATAAGATTACTGAGTGAGAAGAGAGAGAAGAGAAAGAGGTGGGAATGAATGATAGTCAAGAGTGAGAGAAAGAGAGAGGTAGGGAAGGAGAGAGTGGGGGAATGAGAGAGTGGGGGAAGGAGAGCAGAGAGAGTGAGATGGAGGTAGAGAGGAGTTAGTGAGAGAGAGAAATAGAGAAAAGAGTGAAAGAGAGAAAGAAGAGAGCACTATGAGAGAGAGCAGGGAGAATGATTGCGGGAGATTAAGAGAGGAACAGATGGAGAGAAAGAATGATAGAGAGTGAAAGATAGTAGAAAAGTGAGAGAGAGGGGAGAGAGGGAGGGAGAAAGAGTGGCAGTGGAGTGATGAGAGAACAAGAGTGAGAGAAACGATGTGAGTGATAGAGATGAGATAGAGAGAGACAGTAATAGAGGAAGAGAGGGTGAGAGATAAAGAAAGAATGAGATCAATATTGGGATGGAAAAAGATATTGAGAGATACAAAAGAGGACAAAATAGAAGTAGAGAGAACAAGTGACAGAAGGAGAGAGAAGAGTATGTGAAAGAGCTCGAAAGAAAGAGAGAGAAAGATGAAGTGATGGTCAAGAGTGTGAGACAAAAATAGATAAGAGAGATTGAGCCAAAAAAATGTGAGGAGAAGAGTGAGAGAAAGTGAAGGATAAAGGAAGTGGCAAAGAGAAAAGGAGAAAAGGAGGGGATACAATGAGGAAAAGAGTGAGATGGAGAGAAATAACCAGAAAGGGATATAAAGAGAAAGAGGGATAATGAGAGAGTGAGACTAAAACATAGAAGAGAGGTCGAGAGAGCAAACGAAAGAGAAAGGAGTGTGTGAGAGATAGTGCATGTATGAGAAAGGGAGGGGCGATAATAAGATAAAAGAGAGCAAAAGAGATAAAGTGGGAGAGAGGGAATGATGAAAAAGAGACAGAGTGAGGGAGAGAGAAAGAGACAGAGCAATACCGAGAAAATAGAGGGATTAAGTGAGAGGGAGAGTGAGGGAGAGATATAGAGAGATAGAGAGACTTCAAGATAGAGATGGGGAGAAAGAGAGAGTGAAAGGGCGGGAGAGTGAGAAGAGCAGACATAGTGAGAGAAGGAGATATGGAGGGCATGAGAGAGGGGGGAGAAAGAACTACATAAAGAAAAAGTGTGTAAGAGATAGAGAGAAGGAAAAAGATAAGAGGAAGATGAGAAATAGAGAACAGAGAGTTGCAAGGAGAGAGAGAGAGAGATAACAAGGAGGGAAGCAGGAGAGAGGTATGGAAAGAGTGAGTGAGAGATATAAGAAAAGAAAAAGAGTAGTAGAGAGAAAGCGTGAGAAAAGGGTAGAGGGAGTCAGAAGAGTTTGAGAAAGATCTCGAGTGAAAGAGGAATAAAGAAAAATAGAGATGGTGAGGCAAGTAGATACCATGTTTGATGGTGTAAGAGAAAGATTGAGTGAGGGTGAGGTAGATAGAAAGAGATACGAGAGGAGAGAAGAGGAGAGGAGATAAAGAAGTAGGGAGTAAGAGAACGAGAGAGAATACATACAAGGAGAGGTAGGAAAGCACTCTCTCCCTTTTGTTCTTCCTCATTTCTCACAAAAACACTCTCTTCTTTTAACCTTGCTCCCTCACTCCCTCTATCCCTCTCCCTCCTTGCCTTTATCTTACTCTCTCTCTCCTACATTTTCTACCTCATTCTCTCTCTCTTTCTTTAACTCTCTCACTCTCTTCTTCATCTTTCTCTTCTCTCTTTTATCTTTCCCTTCCTCTCCCAATTCCTCTCTCTCACGTCACAGTATTTTATCTCTGTCTTCCATCCCTCTACCTTCCTCCTCGTTTGCTCCGCCCCCTTCCTCTTTCTCATGCACTCTATTCTCTCCCTCTAAACTTTCCTCTCATATATCTCTCTGTAACAACTTATCTTTATCCAGCTATCCCAGTCATACTCTACCTCTATCTTGCTCTCTATCTCCTCTCACTAACTCTCTTTCTCTCTCTCTTTCTCTCAACATGTCTCTCCCTCTCTTTCTTTCTCTCTCTCTCTTGCTCTCTCCATTCATCTCTCTTCCTCCACCCTCACTCTCTTTCCCTCATTCTCTTTCTATGCCTATCTCTCCCTCTCAAAATCTCATTCTTAGTTTGTATCCCTCTCCCGCATTTCTCTCACACTCTCACTTTCTCTTTCCATCACTTCCTATCACTCTCTCTCACACATTCATCAATATCTCTATTTATGAGTGAGGGAGGGAGAGGGAAGAGAATGATGAGTGAGGGAGGGCGAGGGAGAGAGGAGAGGGAATGAGAGTGAGAGGGAGGTAGTGAGAATAAGAGAAATAAAAGAGTGAAAGAGAGAGAAAGAGAAGAGATCCAAGAGAGAGGGAGTGATGGAGGGCCCGAGAGGGAGAGAATGAGAGAGAAGAAGAAGAAGTGAGGGAAGAGAATGATGAGATAGAGAGAAGATAGAGAGCAAGAGAGTTGTTTGATGCGATAGAGAGAGAGTAAGAGGGGAAGAGAGAGTGGGAGAGAGAAAGCGAGAGCTAGATATATATTGGGATGGAAAGAGAGATTGAGAGATATAAAGAGGGTAAAATAGAAGTAGATAACAAGTGGTAGGAGAGAGAAGAGTATGAGAAAGAGCTTGAAAGAAAGAGAGAGAAAGATGAAGCGATATGTAGAGAGTGTGAGATAGAGATAGATAAGAGAGATTGATCCAGATAAAAAAATGTGAGGAGAAAAGTGAGAGAAAATAAAGGATAAAGAAAGCGGCGAAGAGAGAGGGAGAAAGATGGGGATACAATGAGAAAAAGAGTGAGATAGAAGGAGAGAAATAACGAGAAAGGGATATAATAAGAGAGTGAGAGTAAACTAAAGAGGGATAATGAGAGAGTGAGAGTAAAACATAGAAGAGAGGTGGAGAGAGCAAACTAAAGAGAAAAAGGAGTATGTGAGAGATAGTGCGTGTATGAGAAAGGGAGGGGACATAATAAGAGAGCAAAACATATAAAGTGGGAGAGAGGGAATGATGAAAAAGAGACAGAGTGAGGGAGAGAGAAAGAGAGAGAGCAAGAGTAAGAAATAGGAGGGAGTAAGTGAGAGGGAGAGCGAGGGAGAGATATAGAGAGATAGAGAGACTTCAAGGTAGAGATGGGGATAAAGAGAGAGTGAAAGGGCGGGAGAGTGAGAAGAGCAGAAATAGTGAACGAAGGACATATGGAGGGCATGAGAGAGGGGGAGAAAGAACTACATAATGAAAAAGTGTGTAAAAGATAAAGAGAAGGAGCAAGATAAGAGGAAGATGAGAAATAGAGAACAGAGAGTTCCAAGGAGAGAGAGAGAGAGAGAGAGAGAGAGAGAGAGAGAGAGAGAGAGAGATTGCAAGGAGGGAAGCAAGAGAGAGGGATGGAAAGTGTGAATGAGAGCTATAAGAAGAGAAAAAGAGAAGTAGAGAGAAATAGTGAGAAAAGGGTAGAGGGAGTCAGAAGAGTTTGAGAAAGATCTCGAGTGAAAGAGAAATTAAGAAAAATAAAGATGATGAGGCAAGTAGAAACAGTTTTTGATAGTGCGAGAGATAGATTGAGTGAAGGTGAGGCAGATAGAAAGAGATACGAGAGGAGAGGAGAGGTGAGAAAGAAGTAGGGAGTAAGAGAAAGAGAGAGAATACATACGAGAGAGAGGTAGGAAAGCTCTCTCTCCCTTTTTCTCTTCCTCATTTCTCACAAAAACACTCTCTTCTTTTGACCTTGATCCCTCACTCCCTCTATCTCCCTCCCTCCTTGCCTTTATCTTACTCTCTCTCCAACATTTTCTCCCTCATTCTCTCTATCTTTATTTAACTCTCTCACTCTCTTCTTCATCTTTCTCTTCTCTCTTTTATCTTTTCCTTTCTCTCCCAACTTCCTCTCTCTCAGTTCATAGTATTTTATCTGTCTTACATCCTATACCTTCCTCCTCTTTTGCTCTGCCCCCTTCCTCTTTCTCATGCACTCTATTCTCTCCCTCTAACCTTTCCTCTCACATTTATCTCTCTAACTTATCTCTATCAAGCTATCCCAGTCATACACTATCTCTCTATCTTGCTCTCTATCTCCTCTCACTATCTCTCTTTATCTTTCTCTTTCTCCCAACATGTCTGTCCCTCTCGTTCTTTGCTCTCTTTTTCTCTTGCTCTCTCCATTCCTTCATCTCTCTCCCTCCACCCTCACTCTTTTTCCCTCATTCTCTTTCTATGCCTCTCTCTCTCCCTCTCAAAATCTCATTCTTACTTTGTATCCCTCTCCCACATTTCTCTCACTCTCTCACTTTCTCTTTCCATAACTTCCTATCACTCTCTCTCATACATTCCTCAATATCTCTATTTCTCATTCTCTCTCTCACTATATGCCTCTCACCTGCACTATATCTCTCTCTCCATCTCTCTCACTGTTTTAAGCATCTTCTTCTTTCAATTGTATTTGAATTTCTCTCATAATAACTCTATTGTTCCCTTTCCCTTTTTCTATTTCTTTGTCTATCTGCTGCTCACTAAACCATTATCTTTCTCTCTCCCTCTCGCTCGCTCTCACGCACACACTCTCTTTCTGGTTTTTTCTCTATTGAGCTCTTTCTCTTTCTCTCTCGCTATCTCATTCTACTCTTTTATCCTCTCTCTCTCTCTCTTGTGCTCTCTCTATCTCTCTTATGCTCTCTCCCTCCCTATCCCATTCTTTCTCTCTTACTATCTCACTCTCTCTGATCCTCTCACTCTTTATCCCCTCCTCCCTTTATAGCTCCATCTCTCGCACACTCACTCTTTTTCTATCACTCACTCTCAATATATCTCACTTTTCTCTTTTTCTCTTTCTATCATTCTCTGCCCCTTCTCTCTTGCTCTAAATATCTCTCACAATCACTCCCTTTTTCGCTCTTGCTCTTGTTATCTCTCTATTGCTACCTTTTTCATTTATATATATCTCGCATTCTCTCCCTTTCTCTCATTCTAGCTCTCTCCCTCTATATATTGATCACTCTATCACTCACTCTCCGTCCCTCTCTCTATCTCTCTTTTCTCATCCACTACTTAATCTCTCTCCTCTCTCTCACACACGCTCTCTCATACTCTTTCCTTCACGTTGAATCTCTCTCACAATCACTCTCTAGCTTTCTTTCATTTGTTATCTCTCTCTTGATATCTTAGTCTACCAATCCATCTCACTCTCCCTCTGGCACTCGCTCTCCCTTTGCTTCTAGAAACTCTCTCTTCATCTCACTCTCCCTCTCTACTTTCTGAAATTATCTCTCTCTCTCTCTCTCACCCTTACCCACTACTTCCCTCTTCTCCCTCACTCTTTCTCTCACTCTCTCTTCTCATACACCTTAAATCTCCAATACCTTATATCTCTATGGCTTTCTATCCCTCACTCTAATTATCACTCTCTCTCCTCAACCTTCTCTAGCTCCCTCCTGTCTCACCATTCTCTCTCTTTTTGTACATTATCTCCCTTCACCAATTTTCTCCTCCCTCTCTCTCGCTCTCTCTAGTGCTCGTACTCTTTATTCCATCTCTCTCATGCTCTTCTTTCTATTCCCCTCTCTCTGTGTCTCCCCACTCTCCCGCTTCTCTCTCTTTCGCTTCCACCCCAACACTCTCGATCTCTATTTATGGCTCACTTTTCCTCTCACTCTCCCTTCTCTCTCTTTTTTATCTCTATCTACTCCCTATCTTCTACCCTTCACTCTGTCTCCCACTCTCTTCCTCTAAATCTCTCTTATAATCACTCCCCTACTCTTTCTTCCTTTTTCTTATATCTCTAACTCACTCTCCCTGCTCTCTCCCTCTAGCTCCCTCCCTCTCTCTCTCATTCACTATGTATACAACTCACGCTCCATTCCTCTCACTTTATCTCACTCTCTCTCCATTTTCTCTATATATAACTCTCCTCTCTCGCTTTCCTCCCTCTCGCATACTCTCTCCCACTGACTCTCTCCATAATATCTCAATTTCTCTGTTATCTCTCTAACTCTTTCTCGCATTATCCCTATGTCGCTCTTTCTACCACTCTATCTCACTCGCCCACTCTTTTCTTTTGCGCTCTCTCATTTTCTCAATCTATTTCGCTCCCTCTCTTTTCTCTCACTCTTGTCTCCGTCTCTCTCTCATCTTCACCCTCCTCCACTCTCACCCTTTTCCTCTATCTCGCTCTCCCCCTCTCTTGCTCTTTATTTCTCTTCCTCTCTCTCTCACTTCCTCATTAATTCTCTTAATCTCTCTCACTCATCTCAATCTCTCTCAATTTCTATCCTTCACTCTCTCTCTCACTTTCACTCCCTCAATTATCTTTCTCCCTCCTTTAGTTCTCCGCCTCTCCCTCCCCACCCTCCCTCCATCCCTTTTAGCTCCACCTCTCCCCTTTCTCTCTCTTTCTCTCTACTTCTTTTTAGCACTTCTTATATCTCTCACTCATTCTTTCCATCCCTCACTCTTTCTTCCTCCCTTACTACCTCTCTCTCTCTCTCACCTTGCAACTCTCTCACTTATCATTTCTCATCTTTCTCTTATCTTGTTCCTTCTCCCTATCTCTCACACACTTTTCTTTTTTTCGTTCTTTCTCCTTCCCTCTCTCATGCCTCCATATGTCTCTCTCTCACTCTCTCTAACTCTTCTCAAATTCTCTTCATTGCCTAAACTTGTTCTCTCTCTCTCTTACTTATATTATCTCCTCTCTCACTCCACCTTTTTAATCTCCCTTTCTTCCTCTCTTACCATCTCTCTCTACTGCTCTTACTCTCTCTCTCCTCATTTCTCCCTTTCTATCCACCTAAACCTCTCTATCTCTCTCTATCAAACTCTGCATCTCTTTCTCTATTATCTCACTCATCCTTTAATGCTCTTTCTTTTTTATGTATTATCTTTCTCCAAATCTTTTCTCCTCTCTTCTATTTTTCTCTTCTTACTCTTTTGCATTCACTCCCCCCCTCTCTCCCTCTTCTGATCTAACCCTCCCTCCCTCCCTCTCTCTCTCTCTCTCTCTCTCTCTCTCTCTCTCTCTCTCTCTCTCTCTTCCTCTCTTATGACAACTCTCTCAACTAAAAACTCTCCTCTCTTTCTAATTTTTCTCTTCACTCACTCCTCTCTATCAAACTTTCTCTCTCTTCTGCCCTCCATATCTCCCACACGTGTCGAGCTCTTCTCTTTTTTCTCTCTCTTTTCTCTATCAATCTTCTCTCTTGCTCAATCTCTCACTCTACCTCTCTCTAATTTCATTTCACTCTCACTCTCCCTCCCTCCCTCCCTCTCTTTTCCCTCCTCTCTCTTGCCCTCCCTCCTTTTCTCACTTTCTCCTTTCCTAACTCTATATTTCTCTCACTCTAACTCTATCTTGCTCTCTCCTCTCCTAAATACAACCCCTCAGCCACTCTGATCTCCTTTCCTCTCTCTTATGATCACCCTCTCTCTATCTATCTCTCACTCTTTATCTATCTCATCATCTCTCTTTCTTTCAAGCACTTTCTCACTCTCTTCGCTCTCCCCAACCACCTATTTTCTCTATCTCTCTTTTGCTCTCTCTATATCTTTCATTATCTCGTTCCATCCCAATCTCTATCTCTCACACATACTCTCTTTCTCCCTCTCTTCCTCTTCTATCAGTACTATCTCACCCTGCAACACTCTTGCTCTCTCCATTCTCTCTTTCTCAGCTCTCTCTCATTCTTTCTTCCACTCATTCTGACTGTGCCCACTGTTATGCTCTCCAACCCTTGCTACCTCCATCTCACTCTCCCTATCCTCCTTTTTGACCCTTCGTCCTTCCCTCACTCTCTTCTTCCCTACCTCTTTCTATTTTGTGTTAACTCTCTCTCTTTCTCTCACTCGTGCCTATCTCTCGCTCTCTCCTCTTTCTCTTCTCTCTCTTCTCACTCATTGCTCTTCTCTTCGCTTCTGAATTCATGCCACTCCCCCTCCCTCTTCTCTACTCACCCTTTCAATCTGCCTCACATTCTCCCTATCTATCTCTCTCTAGATGTACCTCTTATATCTACTTCTATTTTACTCTCTCCATATCTCTCACTCTATCTTTTTTATTAATACATCTCTCTCTTTCCCCCACACTTCCTCTCTTACCATCTCTTTCTCTCCCTTACCCTCTCTGTCATTTCTCTTTCTTCTATATCTCTGTCACCCTTTCTTTCTCTTCTTCTGTCTCCCTCCCTCAGTCTCTCGTGCTCTCCATCTCTCTCTCAGTCATGGAGCCCTTCCCTTTCCTCTCTCACTCTCTCCCATTCTTCCCTTTTTCAATTACTCTCTCTCACTTTTTACAGCTCACTATATCTATCTCACACTTTTTCAGCCCCCCCTCTAATACACACACACTTTCTCACCCTGCCTTCCTCCTTCCCTATCTCTCTCTTTTATGTATTCTCTCTCATTCTCTCACTTTATCCTTTCTCTTTCTTTTATCTTTAATTTCACTCACTCCCCATATTTCTCCTTGCTCTTGAATTACTCCCTCTTTTTCTCTCCTCTCCTATCCTCTCGTATCATCTCTCTTTCTGCCTACCTCACCCTCACTCTTTCTATCGCTAGCTCTATCACACACAATTTCTATCTTCCTCTCCATCTCTATCTTTATTACTTCCTCTTTCTTTTAAGCTCTTTCTTGCACTCTTCTCACTCACTCTTTCCAACCCTCTCTCTCCCTCTCCTTTACTTCTTTCCTTTCTCTCTCTCTCACCTTGCAACTCTCTATTCATCTTTCTTCTTTTTATTAGTTTCAATCTCTATGTCACACCCTTCTCTCATTATCTGTACGCCCTTCTCTCTTTCTCTCTCTACTTCTCTTTTGCTCTCTCTCTATATCTTTAACTCCATTTGTCCATGCTTATCTCCCTCTCTCCCCCTCACTCTCTCTCTATCTGTCTTACTCTATTGCCTTCTCTATTTTCCCTCTCTCTCTCTTCTCTCTAACTCATCTTTCCCTTCTCTTACTTCTCTCTCTCTTTCTTTCCCATTTTCTCTCTCCATAACTTCCTGTCGCATGCCCTCTTTCTCTCTCTTTCTCTCTCACTCATGGAGCTCTTCTCTTTCTCACTCTCTCTTTCTCTCTCACTCATGGAGCTCTTCTCTTTCTCACTCTCTCTTACTCCTTTCACTCTCTTTCTTTCTCTTTCACTCACTTTTCTCTACCTCTATCTCACTCTCATTCTCCCTATTTCTCTCACTCGTTCTCCCTCTCCCCCTCTCTTACCCTCCCCTCCTTCACTCTCTCTATCCTTTCCTACCTCTCTCAACTATGTAGTTCTCTCACTTTCCTCTACTCTTGCACATTCTTGTACTATATCTTCATTCTCTCTTTTGACTCACTTCCTCGATCTGTCCTTCCCTCTTGAATCATCCCTCCCTGCCTCAATCTATATCTCCTCTTCTCTCTCTTCCTATCTTTCTCAACCTCTTTCTATTTATATATCTCTCTCACCCTCTCTATATGTCTCTTCATCTCTCTCTCTCTTTCATGATCTTTCTAACAAGCCTCTCTCTACATTTACCTCTTCTATCTACTTCTATTTTGCTCTCTCTATATCACTCACTCTATCATTTTATCAATATATATATCTCTCTCCCCCTCTCTTCCTCTCATACCATCTCTTTCTCTCTCCCTACAACTCTCTTGCCATCTTTATCTTCTCTCTTTCTTTTCTCCCTCTTTAACTCTTTCTTTCTTATGTTCTCTCTCTCTCTTCCTCACTCTTTCGTGTCCTCCTTTTCTCTCTCAGTCATAGAACTCTTCTCCTTCTCTCTCTAACTCTCTCTCATTATTCCCTTATTCACATTCTCTCTCTCATATTTTCCCACTCTCTACGTCTATCTCATACTTATTCTGCCTCACACACACACACACACACACACACACAAACTTTTGTTCTCCCTTCCTCCTCCCCTCACTCTCTTATTCTCGCTTCCTACCTCTCTCCCTTATCTATTCTTTCTCTTTCTCTCAATCTGTTACTTCTCTTTTTCTGTTTCTTCCCTCTCTCATTTCACTCACTCATCTTTCTTCTGCATACACACTCTCTTGTTCTCCCTTCTACCTTACCCTCACTCTTTCCATCTCTCCCTCTCTCTTGCTTCCTTCCTTACTCTCTTTCACCTTAGAACTCTCTCTTCTCTCTCTTTATTTCAATCTCTTTCTCACATCCTTCTCTCTTTCTCTCTCTACTTCCTCTTTTGCACTCTCTATATCTCTCACTCCATCTTTCCATGCTTATGTCCCTCTCTCACTCTATCTTACTCAGTTGCCATCTCTATTTGCCCTCGCTCCCTTCTCTCGAACTTATATTTCTCTTCTCTCATTTATGTCTCTAACTTGTTCTGTCTCTTCTTCTCTCACCATACCTCTCACTCTCTGGCCCTCCATCTCGCTCTCATGGAGCTCTTCTCTTTTTTGGCTCTCTCTAACTCTTTTCTCTCTCTTTCTTTCTCTCTCTCACTCACTTCTCTCTACCTCTATCTCACTCTCATTCTCCCTCTTTCCCTCTCTCATTATCACTTTCCACCTGTCTCTCTTACCCTTCTTCACTCACTCTATCCATTCCTACCTCTCTCACTTTTTGTGTTTCCCTCTCTCTTCATTCTTTCTTCTCACTCACTCTGCATCTCTCTACTTCTCTCTTGAATCCATTTCTTTAACTCCCTCACTCTCTTATTCATCTTGCTCTTCTCTCTTTCATCTTTCCACTCTCTCCAAGCTTCTTTTTTTTTATCTTCCTCAACCTCTCCTATCCATCTCTCTCTCACACTCTCTAGTTATCTCTTCATCTTTCTCTCTCCCTTTATTTCAACCTCATTCTCATAATCTTCTCTCTCCTTCTACCACTTGTTCTCTCTATTTCTATTTTCCTCTCTTTATATCTCTCCATCTCTCTTTCCTTCCAAACACTTGTTGTCTCAACTTCTATTTTGCCCTCTTTATATCTCTCAATATTTATTTCCATTCTAGTATATATCTCTCTCTCGTTCTCTCTCTCACCCATTCCTCTCTTACCATCTCTCTCTCTCTCTCATCCAACAACTCTCTTACTCTCTTTACCTTCTCCCTCTTCCTTCACTTCTTTTTCTCTCTCACTCTTTCTTTCTCTCATTCTCTCTCCCTCTCTTTCATGCCCTCCCTCTCTCCCTCTCTCGTGGATCTGCTCTCTTTCCCACTCTCACTTGTTTATTTCTCTCGTTCTCTCCACATCCCTCTCACTCTCGTTCTCCCTCTCCCTCCTTCATTTCATTTTCCCTTTCTTCCTCCTCTATCTCTCGCCATTCCTACCAATCTCTCTTATGAATTATCTCTATTTCTCTCACTCTTGCCCTCTCTCTCACTCTCTCTATTTTCTCTCATCTCTCTCCTCCTCCTTGAATCAATCCCTCCCTCTCTTTCTCTTCTCTCCTTACCTCTCTTTTCTCTTATTATTTGCCTCACACATTCTTTCTCGGTCTCTCACTTCATGTCTCTCTCTTATCTCTTTTTATTTCAATCACTTTCTCACACCCTTCTCTCTTTATCTCTACGACGTTCTATATCTTTATCTCTCTATTTTTCTTTTGTTGTATCTATATCTCTCACTCCATATTCTCAAGCTTATCTCCCTCCCTCCCTCTCTCTCTCTCCCCCTCATTCTCTCTCGCTCTATCTTACTATAATGCCTTCTCTATTTGCCCTCTCTCTTCTCTCTAACTTATCTCTCTCTTCTTTGGTTCTCTCTCTCTCTCTCTTGCTCATGGAGCGCTTATCTTTCTCACTCTCTCTCTCTCTCACTCTTTTCTCCCTCTTTCTTTCTCTCTCACTTACTTCTCTCTACCTCTATCTCACTCTCATTCTCCCCCTTTCTCTTTCTCACTCTAACTCTCCCCCTCTCTCTTACCCTCCTTCCCTCCATCACTCACTCTATCCATTCCTACCTCTCTCACTTATGTATCTTTCACACTTTCTTCTACTCTTGCCCTCTCTTACGCTCTCTCTTCATTCTCTCTTCTCACTCACTCCACCTCTCTGTCCTTCTCTCTTGAATCGATCCCTCCATGCCTCACTCTGTCTCTCGTCTTCTTTATCTTTCTGTCATTCTCAACCTCTCTATATGTCTAATCATCTCTCTCTCGCTCTCTCTTTTTTCTTTCATGATCTTTCTCACACATCACTCTCTACGTGCCTCTTCTATTTGGTTATATTTTGTTATTTTTATATCTCTCACACTATCTTTTCATCAATATATCTATCTGTCCCCCTCTCTTCCTCCTTTACCATCTCTCTCTCCCTACAACACTATTTCCCTCTCTATCTTCTCTCCTTATACTCTCTCTCTATCACCCTTTCTTTGTCTTGTTCTCTCTCCCTCCATCACTCTCTCGTGTCCTGCATATCTCTCTCAGTCATGCAGACCTTCTCTTTCTCTCTCTCACTCTCTCCCATTCTTCCCACTTTTACTTACTCTCGCTGACCTTTCCCACTCTCTATGTCTATTATCCCTCCCTCACACTCACACACACTCTCTCTTGCCCTCCCTTTCTCCTCTCACTCTCTCCTTTCCTACCTCTCCCAGATGTATTCTCCTCTTTCTCTCACTATGTTCTTTTTCTTTCTTTCCTCTTTCATTTCACTCACTCCCCATCTTTCTACTCTTCTCTTGAATCACTCCATACCTTTCTATCCTCTCCTATCTTCTCTCTTCTCATCTCATTTATTTTCTACTACCTCGCCCTTACTCTTTCTATCTCTCACTCCCTTACACACAGTTTCTATCTACCTCCTCATCTCTATCATTCTAACTTCCTCTATCTTTCAAGCTTTTTCTCACACTCTTCTCACGCCCTCTACCTCTTTGTGTCTCTTTCTCTTTCTACTTCATCTTCACATTTTCTATTTCTCTCACTCACTCTTTCCAGCCCTCTCTCTCCTTCTCTCTTGCTTCCTCCCTTGCTCTCTCACCTTGCAACCCTCTCTCTCTTCTTCTCTATCTTCTCTCTTCTTATTTCAATCTCTTTTTCACGCCCATCTCTCATTATCAATACACTTTTCTCTCTCTACTTCTCTTTTTCTCTCTCTATATCTCTCACTTTATCTTTCCAAGCTTATCTCCCTATCTCCCTCTCTCTTCCTTACTCTCTCTCAATCTGTCTTACTCTGTTGCCTTCTCTATTTGTCCTCTCTCTCTTCTACCTAATTTATCATTCTCTTATCTCACTTCTTTCACTCACTCTTTATTTCTCTTCTTCTCTCTCCATACCTCCCTCTCTCTTGCCTCCTCTCTCTCTCGCACATTGAGCTCTTGTCCTTCTCACTCTCTCACTCCATTCTCTCTCATTCTTGCTCTCTCATTCACTTCTCTCTACCTTTATCTACTCTCATTCTCTCGCTTTATCTCACTCATTCTCACTCTTCCCCACTCTTTCTTATCCTCCTTCCCTCCTTCACTTACTCTATCATTTCCTACCTCTCTCACCTATGTATTTCTCTCATTTATTCTACTCTTGCCCTCTCTTGTGCTCTCCCTTCATTATCTCTTCTCAATCACTCCCCTTATCTCTCCTTCCCTTTTGAATCCATCCCTCCTTGCCTCACTATGTCTCTCATCTTCTCACTTTTTCTATCATTCTCAATCTCTTTCTATCTATATATCTCTCTCACCCTCTCTTTCTTGCTTTATTCCCCCTATTTTCCTCTATTTATATTTCTCTTTCTACTTCATTTTTGCATTTCCTGTATGTCTCACTCGCTCTTGTACATCTTTCACTCCATCTTCCCTTACTTATCTCCCTCTCTCCCCCTCTGTCTTACTTTGTTGCTATCTTTATTTACTCTCTCTCCCTTCTCTCTAACTTATATTTCTGTTCTCTAGCTTCTCTCTCTCTCTCACTCTTTCTTTCTCTTCTTCTCTCTCCATACCTCCCTCTCTCTTGCCCTCCATCTCTCGCTCTCGTTGAAGAAGATCTTCACTTTCTCACTCTCTCTAACTATTTTCTCTCTATTTCTTGCTTTCTCTTACTTGTGTCTCTTTACCTCTCTCTCACTCTCTTTGTCCCCTTTATTTCTTTCATTCTCACTCTCCCCCTCTCTGTTAGCTTGCTTCCCTCATTCACTCACTTTATCCATTCCTACCTCTCTCACATTTTTATTTCTCACTTTCTTCTACTCTTGCCCCCTCTCACGCTCTCTCTTCATTTCTCTTCTCACTCACTCCCACTCTATCCTTCTCTCTTGAATCCATTCCTCTCTGTCTCACTCACCCTCTCTCATCCTCACTCTATCTTTTCTATCTCACTCTCTTTCTCTAGTTCACCTCTTTATCCCTCTAATCCTCTATCTCCATCTCTCTCTCTCACGTTCTCTCTTGCATCTTCTTCACTTATACCTATCCCTCCTTTTCTGTCTCTATCTCTTTCTATCTTCACCTCTTTTTCCTTTTTCCGCTCTCACTCTATCCCTCTCTACATCCACACTTTGTCTTTCTCTCTCCCTCTCTTCCTCTCTGTCTTCCTCTCTGTCTTCCTCTCTTCCCCTCTCCACTTTCTTTATATCTTCTATGTATACATATAAACCTCTACTATTCTACCTTTGGTCCATTATCTTCTCTATCTCTTTCTCTATCGCTTGTTCTCTCACTCTCTTAATCTCCCCCACATATTTTTTTCTCTCACTTTTCTCCCTCTTTCTACTTTTTCTCTTGTTTACTTCTCTATCCATTTCTCGAACTTTCTATCACTCTTCCTCCCTCCTTCACTCTCTCATGCCCTCCACTCTCTCTCAGTCATGGAGCACTTCTCTTTCTCTCTCTCACTCTCTCCCATTGTTCCCTCTTTCACTTACTCTCTCTCACTTTTTCCTACTCTCTACGTCTATCTCACACTTATTCTCCCTCCCTCCCTCTCACACACACTCTCTCCTACCTTTCCTTCCTCCATCCTTTACTCTCTCCTTTCCTATCTCTCACCCTTATGTATTCTCTTTCTTCCTCTCACTCTGTTCTTATTCTTTCTTTTCTCCCTCATTTCACTCAGCCCCATCTTTCTCATCCGTTCTTGAATCACTCCTTATCTTTTTTTCTCCTGTCATCTCCTCTCCTCTCTCCTTCTACCAATCTCACTCACTCTTTCTATTTCTCCTCTCTCTCTCTCATAGTTTCTATTTACCTCATATCTCTATCTTTCTTACTTACTCAATCTTTTAAGCTCTTTCTCACACTCTTCTCCCTCCCTCTACACTTTCTCTCTCTTTCTTTCTCTACTTCTCTTTCACATATCTTATATCTCTCACTCACTATTTCCATCCCTCTCTCCATCTTTATTGCTTTCTTTCTTGCTCTCTTTTCTCTCACCTTGCAACTCTCTCTCGTCATCTCTCTCTCTTCTCTCTCTTTATTTCAATCTCTTTCGTACACCCTTCTCTCATTATCTCTACCTCCTTCTCTCTTTCTCTCTCTACTTCTTTTTTTCTCTCACTATATCTCTCACTCCATCTTTCTATGATTATCCCATATCTCCCTCCCGCTCTCCCCCTCACACTCTCTTGGTCTGTCTTACTCTATTATTTTTTCTCACACTCTCTCTCTCACTATTTCTTCTTCTTCTCTCTTCATACCTCCTTCACTCTTTCCCTCCATCTCTCTCTCTCATGGAGCTCTTCTCTTTCTACTCTCTCCACTCCTTTCTCCTCTTTCATGTTCTCTCTCTCACTTCTCTCTACCTCTATCTCACTCTCATTCTTGCCTTTCTCTCTCTCATTCTTACTATCCCCCTCTCTCTCTCTTACCCTCCTTCCCTTCTTCACTCACTCTATCCATCCCTACCTCTCTCACTTTTCTACTCTTGCCCTCTCTCGTGCTCTCTCTTCATTATCTCTTCCCATCACTCCCCCTATCTCGCCTTCTCTTTTGAATCTATCCCTCTCTGCCTCACTTTGTCTCTCCTCTTCTCCCTCTTTCTATATTTCTCAACCTCTTTCTAATTATATATCTCTCTCACCCTCTCCATATGTCTCTTCATCTGTCTCGTTCTCCCTACTCTCTCTTCCTTTCATGATCTTTCTCACACTCCTCACTTTACATGTACCTCTTCTATACACTTCTATTTTGCTCTCTATTTCTCTTTACCATCTCTCTCTCTCTTTACAACTCCATTGCCCTCTCTATCTTCTCTCTCTCTCTTCTCTCTCTCTCTTTCACTCTTTCTTTCTCTTGTTTTCTCTCCCCCCTCACTCACTAGTGCCCTCCATCTCACTCTCAGTCATAGAGCTCATCTCTTTCTCTCTTACACATTTCCCACTCTCTACGACTATCTCACACTTTTTTCCCTCTGTCACATGCACACACACACTCTCTCTCTTGCCCTCCCTTCCTCCTTCCCTCAATCTCTCCTTTCCTACATCTCTCCCTTATGTATTCTCTCTCTTTCTCTCACTCTGTTCTTTCTCTTTCATTTCTCTCTCATATTACTCTCTCCTCATCTTTCTCCTCCACTCTTGAATCACACTTTACCTCATTCTCTCCTCTCTTCTCCTCTCTTCTCTATTTCAAGCTGCCTCACCCTCTATCTATCTCTAGCTCACACAGTATATATATGCCTCCTCATCTTTATCTCTCTTACTTCCTCTTTCTTCCAATCTATTTCTCACATTCTTTTCACTCCCTCTACCCCTCACTCTTTCTCTCTCTGCTTCTCTCTTGGACATCCTATATCTCTCACTCACTCTTTCCATCTCTCTCCCTCTCTCTTGCTTCCTTCCTTTCCCTCTCTCACCTTGTAACTCCCTCTCTTCAACTCTCTCTTATCTCTCTTGATTTCAATCTCTTTCTCACACTCTTCTCTCTTTGTCTCTATGTGCTTCTCTCTTTTCTCTATACTTCTCTTTTACTCTCTCTTTATCTCTCACTCCAACTTTCCATGCTTATGTCTCTCCTTTTTCTCAGCCTCTCTCTTTTCCTCCCTCTCTCTTTACTTCTCTCACTATCTGTCTCACTCTCTCTCTCATTTACCCTCTCTCTCTTACTCAAACTAGAAGGGAAAGAGGGGGACAACAGAGAATGAAGGTGAGATAGAAAGGGCAAAATAGTGAGAGAGAAGAGAGAGAGAGAGTAATAGAGAGAGAGGGTAGAAAGAGTTTAATGGAGAGGGATATATGTACAATGGATGAAGTTGGAGAAAGAAAGAGAGAGATAGAAATGAAGGGATATGTGGAGAATAAGAAGAGGCATAAGAGAACGTGAGAGACAGAGATAGAGGATAGGAGGGAAAGAGAGGGGGAATAGAGAAAGAGAGTGAGATAGAAAATACATGAGAGTAGAGAGAACAATGAAGTGAGATAAAGAGAGTCAGAGAGGGATAAAAGGTGGGAGATTAGGGATAAAAAGTAAAAAGGAGAAGTGTTGGAGAGAGTGAAAGAAAGAATGGGAGGTATAAATAGGAAAATAGATAGATATACAGATAGAGTGTGAGGGAGTGAGTGAGTGAGCGATGGAGAGAGAGACATCGGGAGAGAGAGAGAGGGAGATAGTGAAAGAGATAGTGAAGGAAAAGATAGAGAGAAGAGACTGAGAGAAATAGAGGCTGGTAGGAAAGAGTGCGAGATAAATAGAAAATAGATAAAAGAGATAGAGAGAGGGAGTGAGAGAGACGGAGGAGAGAGAGGGAAAGAGAGAGAGGGAGAGAGAATAATGGGAGAAAAGGAGATATATATAAATATATGTATAAACTGAAAAGGGAAAGAGAGTGAAAAAAAGGAGAGAGAGTGTGACAGAGCGGGAGATGAAAAAGAGTGTAATATATATATATATATATATATATATATATATATATATATATAGGGAAGGAACTAGAAATAGAAAGAAATAGGGATAAAAAAAGGAGGGATATGTAGAGAATAAGATGATGTAAGAGAGAACGTGAGAGATATGGATAAATGATAGGAGGGAAAGAGATGGAAATAGAGAAAGAGAGTGAGATAAAAAAGACATGAGAGAAGGAGAGAGAGAACAAGGAAGTGACAGAAAGAGAGACAGTAAGGGAGAAAGAATGAGATTGTAGGGGATAAAGAGCAAAAATGAGAATGTGTTGGAGAGTGTGAAAAAAAGAATGAGAGGTCAAAAGTGGAAATGAGATAGATAGATAGATATATAGAGTGTGAAGGAGTGAGTGAGCGAGGGAGGGAGAGAGAGAGAGACAGGGAGATAGAGAAAGAGATAGGAAGAAAGAGAAAGTGAGAAAGGAAGGGAATGAAAAAAGAGAGTGAGAGAAGAGAGAGGGATATAGAAAGAAGGTGAGAGAGGGAGGGAGGGAGGAAGTGAGTGAGCAAAGAGAGGGGCTAGAGATAGAGAGAGTTGGAAGGAGAGAGAAAGGGAAGCAGGGATTGGAAGAGAGAGGGCAAAAGAGATAGTGGTAGATAATGATAGAGAAACATAAGAGAAAGAGAGAGAGAGAAGGATAGCAAGAGAAGATATGTGAGAGAGAGTGAGTGAGATAACATGGAAGAGTTAGAGATAGAGATATCAAGAGAGGTAATGAGAGACTGTGAGAGGGGTACAATAACAGTAGATTGGATATAAAGTGAGATAAAAAGATATAGATAGAAGGGCTTCATGTGAGAGAGTGAGAGAGAAAGATTGAGAGAGATGGAGGGAGAGACTGAAAGAAAGTACAAGTAAGAGAGAGGGAGGGAAATAGATAAGGATTAAGAGAGAGAGCAAGAGTGAGTGTGAGAAAGAAACAGAGTGAGAGAGAAAGTGAGCGAGAGAGAGGGAGGGATAGGAATGGAGGGAGGGAGAAAGGAAGAGCGGGAGGAACAAAGGGAGGGAGGGCATAAGAGAGAGAGTCTTTTATTTACCTTTCTCACTCATTACCTTTTTTCTAGCATTCATTTTTATTTTATTAATCTCTCACACACTCTCTCTCCTCTCTCTACCTCCATCTCTAGCTCTCTTTATCTCCCCCTCTCTTGCCCTCCCTCGCTCCTTCCCCAATTCTCTCTCTCTTGTATTTTCTCTCTCTATTTCACTCTCTTTTCCCTCACTCTCACTATCTCTTTCTCTTAGTTCTCATCTCACTAGCTCACCCCCTCTCTCCTCTCCTCTCCTCTTCTTTCTTAATCTATGTCACTTCTCTATCTCAATGTATATCTCTCTTAGTATATTTCTACCATATCATCTCACCCTCTCTCCCATTTCTCTTTCTTTCTTTCTTTCAAGCTCTTTCTCACACTCATCTTTCTCCTTATACACCTTATCTCTCACTCACCATCTCTTTATCTCTTTCTCTACTTATCTATCTCTCTCTCTATGTCTCTTACTCTCTCTTTCCATCCCATTCTTTCCCTCTCTCGCTCTTGCACCCTCTTGCTCACTTTCCATATCTCACATGCTTTAGCTCTTTTGCTCTCTATTCTCCCTCTCTCTCACACACACTTTCTTTATCTCATTCTTTCTCCGTACCTCCCTCTCTTGTACCCTCCATCTCTCTCTCACACTCACTTATAGTTTCTTTTTCTCTATTTTTTTCACTCTTATCTATTTCTCTCTTATGCAATCACTCTCTTGCTCTCCCTCCACCTGTTCTACTTTTGTAACTTTTTTACTTTCTCTGCCACTCTCTCCCTCTCTCTCGCTTTTCATGCTATCTTTTGCACTCTCTCTTTCTTTATTTTCATTTCTTCCTCTCTCAATCTCATTCAATTACTCTCTATGTTCTCTCTCTCGTGGTGCTCTTTTCTTTATCTCCCTCACTCATTTCTCTATTTCTCTCTCTCACAAACTCTTTTCTACCTCCATCACACTCTCATTCTCCCTCTCACTCTCTCTCCTATTTTTGCCCCCTTCCTCCTTCCCCCACTCTCTCCTTCCCTACCTCTCTCTATTATGTATTCTCTCTTTCTCTTTCTCTCACTCTTGCCTGTCACTCGCTCTCTCCTCTATCTCTTATCTCTCTTCTCACTCATTAATCCTTTGTCCTTCTCTTGAATCCAAACCTCTCTCCCTCTCTCTCCTCTACTCTACCTTTCTATCTGCCACATTTCTCTATCTCTCTCTCTCTCAAACACTAAGTATTTGTCTCTTCATATATCTCTCTCCCACTTCTCTCCCTTTTTTTGAAGCTCCTTCTCTCACTCTTCTCTCTCCTTATATCTCGTGCCTCTTTACTTCTTTTGCTATTCCTAAATTTTTCACTCTCTTTCCATCCTTATCTCACCCCTCCCTCCCCCCTCTCTCTCGTTCTCTCTTATTCTATTATTTTTTCTCTCTCACCTTGCAACTCCCTTTCCCCTTCTCTCTCTTCTTTCAATCTATCTACCTTATCATCTCACCCTCTCTTCTTTCCTTCTAGCTCTTTCTCATACTCATCTTTCTCCTTCTACCCCTTCTCTCTCACTCACCTTCTCTTTATCGCATTCACTAGTTGTCTATTTCTCTCTCTATGTCTCTTAAACTCTCTTTCCACCCCAATCTACATCTTATTCTCATCCTTTCTTGCTCTTGCTTCTCTTCCTCACTTTCCATCTCTCACACTCTTTAGCTCTTTTGCACTCTCTTCTCCTTTTTAACTCTTCTCTCACTCTTTCTTTATCTCATTCTTTCTCCATCCCTCCCTCTGTTGTGCCCTCCATGTCCCTCTTATTCTCACTTCTGATTTCTCTTTCTCTCTTTTTTTGCTCTTATTTATTTCTCTCATATGCAATCACTCTCTTCCTCTCTCTCTCTCTCCACCTATTATTTCTTTTTGTATTTTTTTTTACTTTCTCTACCACTCTTTCTACCTCTGTCCCTCCCTCTCTCTCCCCTCTCTCGCCTTTCTTACTATCTTTCACTCTCTATCTTTCTCTCTCCAGCAATTTCTTCCTCTCTCAATCTCCCTTAAACATTCTCTCTGCTCCTCTCATGGTGCTCTTTTCTTTTCTCTCTCTCTTTTCTATATTTCTCTTTATATAACTCCTCTCTACCTCCATCTCACTCTCATTCTCCCCCTGACTCTCTCTCCTCTTTTTTGCCCACTTCCTCCTTCCCCCACACTCTCCTTCACTACATATCTCTATTATGTATTCTCCCTCTCACTCTTTCTTCATTCTTGCTTATCACTCTCTCTCCTATATCTCTTCTCTCTCCTCTCACTCACTTCTCCTCTGTCCTTCTCTCCTAAATCCAAAACTTTCTCCCTCCCTCTCCTCTACTCACCATTTCTATGTGCCAGATTTCTCCATCTATCACTCTCTCAAACACTCAGTATCTATCTCTTCATATGTCTCTCCCACTTCTCTCCTGTTTTATCAAGCTCCTTCTCTCACTCTTCTCTCTCCCTCTATCTCATGTCTCTTTACTTCATTTTCTCTCTATATATCTATCACTCTCTTTCCATCCTTATCTCACTCTCTCCCTCCCCCTCTCCCGCTCTCTCTTACTCTCTTGTTTTTCCTCTCTCACCCTATAACTCGTTTGCTCCTTATCTCTCTTCTTCTCTTTTATCATTCTCTTCTCTTGCACCTTTTCTCTCTCACGTTCTCACTATCACTCTATTTTTTTCTCTTATTCTCCTCCCTCACTCACTTGTGCTCTCCTCTCTCTCTCACACACACACGTGCATGATGCTCTTCTTTTTTCTTTCTCACCCACACTTATTTATCTCACTATTTTTCTCTCACAATTTATCCTTCTCTCCACCTCTATCTCACTCTCATTTACCGTCCCTCCGTTCTCACTCTCATAATCTCTCTCCTCTCAACTGCTTTCCCTCCTTCCCTTACTCTCGTATGTTTTCACTCTCGCTCGCTTTCTCTAACTCTTATCTTCCCTCTCGTTCTCTCTTCAATCTTTCTCACTCACTGCCCCTCTCTCCTTCCATCTTGAATCCATCCATCCCTCCATCTTACTTTTCTCCTCACCATTCTCTTATTTTCTACTTAACTTGTCCTCTCTATCTCTCTCTCACACTCACTACTTGTCTCCTCGTCTCTCTCTCTCACAAAAGAGAGAGAAAGTGAGATTGAAAGGGCAAGAGAGTGAGAGAGAGGGAGAGGGTGTAACAGAGAGGGAGGTGTGAAAGAGAGTAATAGAGAGGGATATATGCGCAATGGATGGAGGTAGAGATAAAAAAGATAGAGATAGAAAGAGCTAGAGAGTAAGAGATGCATAAGAGAATGTGAGAGATAAAGATAAAGGATAGGAGGGAAAGAGGGGGAAAAGAGAAACAGAGTAATAGAAAAGACATGAGAGGAGAGAGAAAAATGAAGTGAGTTAAAGAGAGATAGAGAGGAAGAAAGTGTTAGATAGTGGGGGATATGAAGCAAAAAGGAGAAAGTGCTCGAGAGAGTGAAAGAGAGAAAGAGGGGTACTAATGGGAAAAGAGATAGCTAGATAGATAGAGTGCGAGGAAGTGAGTGAGTGAAAGAGGGAGAGAGAGACATAGTGAGAGAGAGAGAGAGAGAGGTAGATAGTAAAAGGGATTGAGAGAGAAGTTATAGGGAGAGAAGAGACAGAGAGAAATAGAGGGTGGGAGAGGAAGATTGCGAGATAAAGAGAATATATATAAAATAGACAGAGAGGGGAGTGAGAGAGAAGGAACGAGTGGAAGGGAAAGAGAGAGAGGGAGAGAGAACTGTGGGAGAAAGGGAGATATGTATACGTATAAACTGAAAAGGGCACGTGAGTGAGATAAAGGAGAGAGAGTGTAACAGAGAGGGATATATATATAAGAGAAGGAGTTGGAGATAGAACGAGATACAGATAGAAAAGGTGGGATAGGTAGAGAGTAAGTAGATGCAAGAGAGAACATGATAGAGATATATAAAGGATGGGAGGGAAAGAGAGGGAAATAAAGAAGGAGAGTGAGATAGAAAAGACATGAAAGAAGGAGAGAGAGAACAAGAAAGTGAGAGAAAGAGAGACAGAGAGGAAGAGAGAGTGAGAGTGTTGGGGATAAAGAGCAAAAAAGAGAAAGTGCTGGAGGGATTAAAAGAGAGAAGGAGGTATAGAGGGGAAAAGAGATAGATAAATAGATATATAGAGTGTGATGGAGTGAGGGAGTGAGTGAGGGAGGGAGAGAGAGACATAGCGAGAGAGAGAGAGATAGAGAAAGTGAGAAAGGAAAGGAATGAAAGGTGTGAGTGAGATAAGAGAGAGGGAGAGAGAAAGAGGACGGGAGGAAGGGAGGGAGGGAGAGAGTGAGTGAGCAAGAAGGAGAGGAAGAGATTGAGGGACAAAGAGAGAGGACGGAGATAGAGAGAGTTGGAAGGAGAGATTAAGATAAGGAGAGAATTGAAGAAAGAGGGCGAAAGTGTTAGCGGTAGAGAATGATAGAGATAAATATAAGAGAGAGAGAAGGGATATTAAGAGAAGAGATGTGAGAGAGAGTGAGTAAGAGAGCATGGGAGAGTTAGAGACAGACATATAAAGAGAGATGAGGAGGTATAGACTGAAAGAAAGTGCAAGTAAGAGAGAGGGAGGGAAATAGAGTTGGATTGATAGAGAGAGAGAGCAAGAGGTGCAGTGAGAAAGAATGAGTGTGAGAGAGCATGTGAGTGAGAGAGAGGGAGGGAGGGAGGGCATAAGGAAGATAGAGAGAGAGAGAGACAAAGCAAAGGATCAGGAAAGGGCAATAAAGATCGATGGAGAGAGAAAGGGAAAGAGAGAGGGAGAGAGAAAGTGAGGAGAAAAATAAAATAAGTGTGCGCATGTATGAGAATGGGGAGATAGATTGAAAATAAAGAGAGAGAAGGTCAGGAGAGATGGACAAGAAAGAGTAAGAGATAAAAGAGAGAAAAGAGATGGAGGGAAAGAGAGAGGGAATAGAGAATAAGTGTTGATAAAAATACATGAGAGAAGGAGAGAGAGAATAATGAAGTGAGAGATTGAGAGATAAAGAGGGAGAGGGAGTTGGAGAGTGGGAGATAAAGAGAAAAATGGAGAGAGTGAAAGAGGGAAAGAGAGGTATAGAGGGGAAACGAGATAGATACATAGATAGATAGAGTGTGAAGGAGTGAGTGAGTGATGGGAGAGAGGGAGATACATAGCGAGAGAGAGAGAGAGGGAGATACATAGCGAGAGAGAGAAAGAGAAGAGTAGGTGAGAAACGAAAGGAATGAAGGAGAGAGTGAGTGGTTTATCAGAGTAAAAGAAGAGAGAGAGAGAGAAAAAATGTAAGAGAGGGAGGGATGGAGAGAATGAGTGAGCGAGAAGAAGAGGGAGTGATCGAGGGACAAAGAGGGAGGGTAGAGATTCAGAGTGTTGGAAGAGTAAGAGAGGGAGAAAGTTAGTGATAGAGAATGATAGAGGTAAATATAAGAGAGAGATAACAAGAGAACTAATAATATTATACGAGAACATATTGGAAAATATAATAGAGAAGTATAGATTGTGGATACTGGTAACGTACTTCAAGTGGGCGACCACATTGCTTGTATTCATGGACTTGATGAATAGAATTTGAAGAGGGTACCATAGGTAATGCTCTGAATTTGGAATCAAATAATGTTGGCGTTGTATTAATGGGTGATGGTTTAATGATAAAACCAGGATTTTCTCTAAAAGCTTTCGAATTCTCTTCTCTCTAATTCTTTTTCTCGCTTCCTATATCTCTCACTCACTCTTTCCATCCCTTTCTCTCCCTCTCTTGCTTCCTCCCTTGTTATCTCTCTCTCTCTCACTCACCTTACAACTCTCTCACTTCTCTCTTTGTCATCTTTCTTTTAGTTTGCTCCTTTCTTCAAGTGGGCGACACACTTTATCTTTATCTCGTTCTTTCTCCATCGCTCTCTCACTTTTTTCTCTATTGCTCTCTCTCACTATCTCCTCTCAACCTCCATCTTACTCTCATTCTCTCTCTTACTCTCTCTCCTCTTCTTTGACCCCTTCCCCCACTCTCTCTTTCCCTACCTCTAACTATTATTATTCGCTGTCTCTCTTTCTCTCCCTCTTGCCTATCAGTTGTTCTCTCCTCTTCTCTCTTCTCACTCACTACTCCTCTGTCCTTCTCTCCTGAATTCAAACCTCTATCTCTCTCTCTTCATTACTTACCCTTTCTATCTGCCACATTTCTCTATCTATATCTCTCTCAAAAACTCAGTATCTATCTCATCATCACTCTCTCTCTCTCATTTCTCTCCCTTCTCTATCCTTCAATCTCTTGTCTCTTTACTCCTTTTGCCCTCCTTATATCTTTCATTCTCTTTCCATCCTTATCCCACACTCTCTCTCCCCCTCTTTCTCTTCCGTTCTCTCTTACACTTGTTTTTTCTCTCGCACCTTGCAACTCTCTTGCCTCTTCTCTCTCTTATTTCTCTCTCATCATTCTCTTCTCTTGCTCCTCTCTCTCCCGCTCTCACTGTCACTCATGTTTCTCTTTTTCTCCTCCCTCCCTCACTCACTTGTGCTCTCCATCTCTCACTCTTACGCACGAGCATGGAGCTCTTCATTTCTTCTCTCTCGGCACACTCATTTCTCTCACTCTTGTTCCCTCACAATTTATCCTGCTCTCCACCTCTATCTCACTATCATTTATCGTCCCTTCCTCTCTCTCTCTCTCACTCTCGCTATTTTTTTCTAAGTCTTGTCTTCCCTCTCATTTTCTCTTCACTCTCTCTTCTCACTCACAACCCTTCTCTCCTTCAGTCTTGAATCCATCCATCCCTCTCTCTTACTTTTCTCCTAACTTTCTCTCTTTATATGCCTTAACCTCTACTATCTATCTCTCTCACACTCTTTACTTGTCTCCTCATCTTTCTCTATCTTTGTCTTTCTTTCAAGCTCTTTCTCATACTATTCTCTCTCCACTTCTATTTTGCTCTCTTTATATCTCTCAATCTCTTTCCATCCCTATATATATCTCTCTCTCACTGTCTCTCACCCTCTCTTCCTTTCTCACCATCTTTCTCTCTCATCCAATAACTCTCTTGCTCTCTTAATCTTCTCTCTATCTCATCTTTCTCTTCCCTTTATTCTTCTCTCTTTCACACACTCTTTCTTTCTGTCATTCTCTTTCCTCTCCCACAAGTGCCCTCCATCTCTCCTCTCTCATGGATCTCTTCTCTCTCTCTCTTTTATTTCTCTAATTCTCTTCACCTTTTTTTCACTCTCGTTCTCCCTCTTCTCTCCCTCTCCCTCTCCCTCCCTCCCTTGTCTCATTTTCCCTTTCTTCCTTCTCTCACTCTCAGCTTTCCCACCACTCTCTCATGAACTATCTCTCTTTCTATCACTCTTGTCCTCCCTCTCACTCTGTATTTTTTCTCTTCTCACTCACTTCTCATCTCCCTCCACTCTCTTTCTCTCACTATGTTCATTCTTTTTCTTTTCTCTCCCATTTCACGCACTCTCCATCTTTCTCCTCCACTCATGAATCATTCCTTAACTCTATCGCTCCTCTTCTCTCCTCTCCTCTCGTCACTCTTTCTATTTGCCTCGCCAGCACTCTATCTATCTATTGCTCTCTCACACAGTTTCTATTTGCCTCATCATCTCTATCTCTCTTACTCCCTCTTCTTTCAAGCTCTTTCTCATCTTTCTCTTATGTTCCTCCTTCTCTCTATCTTTCACACACTTTCTTTATCTCATTGTTTTCTCCCTCCCTATATCTCATGCTCTCCATATGTCCCTCTCTCTCTCTCTCCCTCCCAAGCTCTTCTCAATTTCATTCCATTGCCCTAACTTGTTCTTACTCTATCTGCTCTCTCACTTTATCTCCCTCTTTCTATCTCCCTCGCTCTCTCTCACCCTATTCTCCTCTCATTTCTTACTTTATAACCACCTAAACCTTTCTATCTATCTCTCTCTTTATCAACTTCTTCATCTCTCCATCTCTCTCTATTATCTCCATCATTCTTTCATGCCCTTTCTCACACTATGTGTTCTCCCTCAACCTACTCTGTTTCTCTTCTTCTCCTTTACCATCTTTAAATCCTTCACTCTCTCTTCCCATTTTTCCCTCTCACCCTCACACACTTCCTCAATCTCTCTCTTTCTCTCTCTCCTTCTTTGTATTCCTCTCTTGTCATCACCCTCTCACTAAGCTACTTTATAGCTCTCTCTTTCTCATTTTCCACTTCCAACAGGCTACTCTCTTTTCCTCTCTATCCCACTCACTATTTACTACTTTGTTGCTCTATCTATCTCCATCTCTATCACCCCCTTTTTATATCTTTTGCTCATTCTCTCTCTCACCCCTCTCTCACCCTCTTGCTTTCTCTTTCTCTCTCATTCTTTATCTTGCACATAGCTTCCTTGTCACAATTTCTTTTTCTCATTCCCTCTCTCTCCATACTTATTTGTCTCATCTTTTCTCTCAAACTATCTCTGGATCTCTCCTTTCTCTCAGCTGATGTCTCTTTCTTCCTCTCTCTTTACTTCTCTCTCTATCTGTCTTACTCCCTCTCTCTTTTACCCTCCCTCTTTTATCCTTTCTCTCTTACTCAAATTATCTCTCCTTAATCTTTCCATCTCTATCCCTCCCTCTCTCCCTCACTCTTTATTTTCTCGCTCTATTTTTGTCCCTCTCACACACTCTCTCTTGTTGTTCTGACACTTTCTAACTCACAATCTCTTCTCTCACTTGCTTTCTCTCTCTCTGGGTCTCCTAACTCTAGTTCTTACTTTCTCTTCTCCCTCTCTCTCCCTCACACCCCGATCCCATTCTCTCTTTCTCCCAGTTATTTTCTATCTCTCTCTATCATTCTTTTTCTCTTTATGACTCCCTCCCATTATCAATTCACTTTGCATCTTTCTCACTTTTGCTTACAGTCACTTGCATCTGTTTACCTCACTTTCCTCTCTCTCTCTCTCTCTAGCTCACTCTTCTTTCTCTCCCACTACCAGTCTCTTCCTTCCTCACACTCTTTCTATTAATATCAGTTTCTCTCATAATTTTCATCTCGCTCTCCATCTTGCTCTCTCCCTCCCTTAATCCTCCCTCTCTCCTCTCTCTCTCTCTCATTCTCTCTCCCTCACATTCTCTTTCACTCTCTTTATCTTCTACTCTCACCCTTCTCAATCTCCCTCCCTCCATTCTCTCTCTCTCCATTACTCTTCTCACCCTATTTCTCTCACTCTCACTCTCCATCTCTCTCAAACTCACTCACTCCCTATATCTCTCTCTTTTTCTCACTCTGTCTTTCATACCATCCCTATCTCTACCTCTATTTCCCTCTAGTAGACCTTTGAGGAATTATGTGAACCCTACGGTGGATAAAATTCACTTAATTATACAAACCCCCATAGTAGAGGCTAATACTTTTGAACTCGAGCCAACAATTATTCAAATGGTGAAAATAATCAAATTGAAGGATCACTGTCTGAAGACCCAAACTTATGTTTAGTGAATCTCTTAAAAGTCTACTCTACATTCAGGTATAATGGTATCTCTAATGATATCGTTAGATTTAGACTTTTTCCCTTTTCACTTGGGGATAAAAACAAAATGTAGCTTAAATTTCTGAGGAAAATACTTTTGAGACTTGAGAATGATTTTAAGAATTTTAAGGAAGTGTTCACATCACGCAATACCTGATTAGCCTATTATTCAAACCTTTTCTAACATAGTTGTTGGATCTCTAAGAGCAATCATTGACATTGTCGCAGAAGGTTCTCTTATGTTCAAATCATATGAAGAAGTTTATTCTCTTAAAGACGAGGTGGCCCACAACAAGTTTCAATGGCCCTTCAAGAGAGTAAACCCAAAAGGGTAGCAAATATTCATGAAGTAGATGTGATGACTATTTTAACTTCTAAAGTAGTGGCTATTGAGAGAAACTTAGACCAATACATAGTGAGTTGTCTTGTTGAATGACCCTAGTTATTAAAGAAAATTCATTTGGATAGTTGGATGATACTAACTCTTTTAAAACTATCCATGTTATAAGGGATTGCTCAAATAACTAATATTCCAATTATATCAACTCAGACCAGGAAAATCATCCCAACTTTAACTGGAATAACAATTTTAGAGGAGGAAACCAATCATGGAGAGATAATTAAGTTAACCCTCTAGGTAATTGGAATAACCAGAGTAATTCTAACTTTGGCCCATTTTTTTGTTGGATTTAACTCTAACCCATAGTTCAAGAAGAAGAAGTTATTGTTAGAAGAGGTTGTTATTCAAATGGGGAGTTAGCTGCATAGCCAAGGGACAATAATTTGGAATATAGAAAATGAACGTTGGAGGATTGCTAACTCACTTAGTAATCGTTGTCAAGAGATTCGTCCTAGTAGTACTAAGGTGAAGCCTAAGGAGAGGAGCGGTGTGTTAAAGAGTGGAAGCGAGTTGGAGGATATAATTTGGAAATAGATTGAGGTTTAGGGTGAGAAGAGTAAAAGTGAGGCAGATAGGGATGGTATGAAAGAGAGAGTGAGAGGGAGATAAAGAGAAGGTTGTGAGAATGAGATTAAAATAAAGAGAGAGAAGAGAGAGTGATGTTGAGAGAGTTGCAAGGTGAGAGAGAGCAAGGGAGGAAGCAAGAGAGTGAGAGAGGGATGGCTAGAGTGAGTGAGAGATAAAGGATGTGCGAAAGGGAAGTAGAGAGAGAAAGGGGTTGAGGGAGTTAGAAGAGTGTGAGAAAGAGCCTGAAAGAAAGTGGAAGTAAGAGAGGTAGAGGTGAGGAGGCAAACATAAAATGTGTGAGAGAGAGGGAAGATAGATAGAATAAAAGTGTTGCAGATAGAAAGAGAGACGAGAGGAGAGAAAGAGGTAGGGAGTGATTCAAGAGTAGAGGAGAATAATGGGGAGTGAGTGAAATGAGAGAGATAATAAAGAGAAAGAACTGAGTGAGAAAAAGAGGAGAATACATAAGCGAGAGAGGTAACAAAGGAGAGAGTGATGGAAGGAGGAAGGGAGGGCAAGAGAGAGAGTGTGTGTGTGAGGGAGGGAGAAAAAGTGTGAGATAGACGTAGAGAGTGTGAAACATAAGATAGAGTAAGTGAAAAGAGAGAGAGATGAGCTATAGGACTGAAGAGAGTTGGAGGGCACGAGAGAGTAAGGGAGGTAGAGAGAACAAGAGGAAAAAAAGTGAAATAGAGGGAGAAGAAAGAGAGAAGACGTAGAGCAAGAGAGTTGTAGGGAAGAGAGAGATGGTAAGAGAGGAAGAGAGGCGGAGAGAGATATATATTGATGAAAATATAGAGTGAGATATATATAGAGCAAAGTAGAAGTTAATAAAAGAGGTACATGTTAAGATAGGAGTGTGAGAAAGACCTTGAAAGAAAGAGAGAGCTGAAAGAGCGAGAGAGAGAGAGAGATGAAGAGACATATAGAGAGGGTGAGAGAGATATAAGAGTGAGGGAGGGAGAGAACAAGAGAAAGAAAGAGTGAAATAGAGAGAGAAGAAAAAGAGAAGACATAGAGAGCAAAGAGTTGTAGGGAGGGAGGGAGATGTTAAGAGAGGAAGAGATGGGTAGAGAGATATATATTGATGAAAAGATAGAGTGAGATATATAGAGAGCAAAATATAAGTAGATAGAAGAGGTGCATGTTGAGAGAGGAGTGTGAGAAAGAACTTGAATAAAAGAGAGAGAAGAGAGAGCGAGAGAGATGAAGAGACATATAGAGAGGGTGAGAGAGATAGATATAAATAGAAAGAGGTTGAGTAAGATAGAGAGAGCAGAAGAGAGACAGAGTGAGGTAGGGAGGCTTAGGTTCAAGAGAGAAAGAAAGTGAGCGATGGAAGAGAGAGTGCAAAAGAGGGCAAGAGTAAAAGAAAGAGAGAAATACATAAGTGAGAGAATTTGGAATGGATAGAGTGAGTGGAGGAAGGAAGGCGGGTAAGAGAGGGGGAGAGTTAGAATGAAAGAGATAAAGGGGAGAATGAGGGTGAGATGGAGTAGAGAGAAGTGACTGAGAGAGAGCAAGAAAGAGAGAGAAAAGAGTGAGAGAGTGAGAAAGAGAAGAGCTCGATAAGCAGGAGAGAGAGAGAGATGGAGAGCAAGAGAGAAAGAGGTATGGAGAGAGAAGAAGAGAAAATAAGAGTGAGTGAGAGAAGCTAGAGAGAACAGAGAGATGGCAAATAGAGAAAGCAACATAGTAAGACAAAGGGGGATAGAGGAAGGGAGGGAGGGAGGAAGATAAACATGGGAAGACGGAGAGAGAGGTATGGAAGAGAAAAAGAGAAGTAGAGAGAGAAAGAGAGAGAAGGGCATAGAGATAAAGAGAGGGGGGTGTGAGAAAGTGATTGTAATAAATAGAGAGAAGATAGACAGAGAGAGATGAAGAGAGAGAGCTACATGGTGAGAGAGACAAGAGGAAGAGAGTGTTAGAATAGTGTGAGAAGGAGCTTGAAAGAAAAAGTACGAGAAATATAGATGAGGAGGAAAATAAATACTACGTGTGAGAGAAAGAGAGATAGATAGAGTGAAGGTGAGGCATGAAGAAAGAGAGATTAGAGGAGAGGAGAGAAGAGAAAGATGCAAGGAGTGATTTAAGAGCGGAGGAGAAAGATGAGGAGTGAGTGAAATGAGAGAGAACATAAAGAGAAAGAACTGAGTGAGAGAAAGAGAGAATACAAAAAGTAAGAGAGGTAGGAAATGAGAGAGTGAAGGAAGGAGGAAGGGAGAGCAAGAGAGAGTGTCAGAGAGAGAGGGGGGAGAATAAGTGTGAGATAGACATAGAGAGTGGGAAAAAGTGAGAGAGTATGTGAAAGATGGAAAATTGGGAGAGAGCGAGAGAGAGAGAAAGGAAAGAGCTCCATGACTAAGAGATATTGAGGGCACGAGATAGTGAGAGAGAACAAGATGAAGAGAGTGAAAGAGAGAGAGAGGAGAAAGAAAGAAGACAGAGAGGGCAAGAGAGCTGTAAGGAGAGAGAGATGGTAAGAGAGGAAGGGAGTGGAGAGAGGGATATATTAATGAAAAGATAGAGTGAGAGATATAGAGAGAGCAAAGTAGAAGTCGATAGAAGAGGTACATATCGAGAGAGGAGTGTGAGAAAGATCTTGAGAGAAAGGGAGAGAAGAGAGAGCGAGAGAGAGATGAAGAGACATAGTGATGCTGGATAGATATATAAATAGAAAGAGGTTGTAAATGATAGAAAGAAAAAGAAGAGGAGAGAAAGAGTGATGTAGGGAAGGATGATTCAAGAGGGGAGAGAGAGGGTGAGTAATTCAGAAGGGAGAATGAAGGGAGAATGAAGGGATAGTCCTAGAGAGGGCAATAGTAGAAAAAAGTGAGAGAACTAATTAAGGTATAATAGATAGCGTGAGTGAAGGCAGGAAGGAGGGGAAAATGAGAGAGAGAAAGGGGGAGGGTGAGAATGAGATAGAGGTAGAAAGAAGTAAGAGAGAGCAAGAAAGAGAGAGAAAAGATGAGGGAGTGAGAAAGATAAGAGCTCATGAGCAAGACAGAGAAAGATGGAGGGCAAGGGAGAGGGATGAATGGAGAGTGAAGAAGAGAAAGAAAGAGAGAAGCGAGAGAAGAGAACGATAAGTAAAAGAGAAGAGAGAGAGGCCAAATAGAGAAGACATCAGAGTAAGATAGAATGAGAGAGAATGAGGGGGAGCAAGGGAGAGAGAGAGAGTGATAAGCATGGAATGATGGAGTGAGAGATATAGAGAGAGCAAAAGAAAAGTAGAGTGAGAAAGAGAGAGAAGGGCATAGAGATAAAGAGAGAAGAGTGTGAGAAAGAGATTGAAATAAAGAGAGAGAATAGAAAGACATGATGAGGCAGATAGAAAGTGTGTGTGAGAGACTAAGAGATTGAAAGAATGTGTGAGGAAAATAATAAGAGAATGGAAAGGCGAGGAGAGGAGAGAGAAAAATAGGGAGGGATTGATTCAAGAGAGCAGGAGAGACATGAAGAGTGAATGAGAAGAGAGAAAAAAGAGAAAGTGAGGGAGAGGGCAAGAGTGAGAGAAAGAGAGATAATTCATTAAAGAGAGTGGTGGAAAGGTGAGAGTGACAGAAGAAGAAAGAAAAGACAAATGAATCGAGAGAGGGAGGGAGAACGAGAGTGAGGGGAATTGGAGAGCGTGAGATAGAAGTAAAATAGAGAGAGAGAGAGAGAGAGAGAGTAAAGAGATCCATGAGAGAGGGATAGATGGAGGGCACTAGAGGGAGAGAGGGAGAGAATAAGAAAAAGAAAGAGTGAGAGAGTGAAGTTGAAGCGAGGGAAGAGAGGGAAGGTAAAGAGAGCAAGAGAGTTTTTGGATGAGAGGAGATGGTAAACAAGAAAAGAGGGCGAGAGAGAGAGAGAGATAGATACTAGGATGGAAAGAGAGATTGAGAGATATAAAGAGGCAAAATAGAAGTGGAGAGAACAAGTGGCAGAAGGAGAGAGAAGATTATAAGGAGGAGCTTGAAATAAAGAGAGAAGGAGAAAGATGAAGTGACAACTAGAGAGTTTGTGAGACAGATTGATTGGAGAGGTTTAGGTAGATAAAAAAATCAAGCTGAGAGCACGAGAGAGAGCAAGGGTAGAAGAAAGAGAGGGAAATACATAAGTGGAAGAGGTAGTAATGGATAGAGTGAGTGAAGGAGGGAAGGAGGGTAAGAGAGATAGGGGGAGAGTAATAATGAGAGAGAAAGGGAGAGAATGAGAGTGAGATAGAGGTAGAAAGAAGTGAGAGAGGGAGAGCAAGAAAGAGAGAGAGAAATGAGTGAGAGAGAGTGAGAAAGGGAAGAGCTCCATGAGCAAGTTCTAGAGAGAGAGAGAGAGAGAGAGAGAGAGAGAGATGGAGAGCAAGAGAGAGGGAGGTATGGATAGATAGAAGAGAAAAAAAGTGTCTACGAGAAAAGCGAGAGAAGAGAAAGATAAGTTATAGAGAAGAGAGATATGGCAAATAGAGAAGGCAACAAAGTAAAACAGATAGAGAGAGAATGAGGGGGAGAGAGGGAAGGAGATGGAGTGAGAGATATAGCGAGAGCAAAAAAGAAGTTGAGAGAAAGAAGGAGATGAGAGAGTTACAAGGTGAGAGAGAGCAAGGGTGGAAGCAAGAGAGAGAGAGAGATGGAAAGAGTGAATGTGAGATATAGGAAGTCGAAAGAAAAGTAGAGAGAGGGGTAGAAGGAGTAAGAAGAGTCTGAGAAAGATTTTGAAAGAATGAGTAAGTAAGAGAGATAGAGATGAGGATGCAAATAGAAATTGTGTTTAAGAAAGCTAGAGATAGGTAGAGTGAGGGTGAGGTTGATAGAAAGAGAGACGAGAGGAGAGGAGAGGAGAGAAAGAGGTAGGGATTGATATAAGAGCAAAGAAGAAAGATGGGGAGTGAGTAAAATGAGAGATTAGAGAAGGAGAAAGAATAAAGTGAGAGAATGAGACATATTACATAAGGGATGGAGGTAGGAAAGGGAAGAGTGAGGGAAAGAGGAAGGAAGGGCAAGAGAGACTATGTTTGTGTGTGTGTGTGTGTGTGTGTGTGAGAGCCAGGGAGAATAAATGCGAGACAGATGTAGAGAGTGGCAAAAGTTAGAGAGAGTAAGTGAAAGAGGAAATAATGGAAGCGAGTGAGAGAGATAAAGAGAAAAGCTTTATGACTGAGAGAGAAGGACGGCACAAGAGAGTGAGGGAGGGAGAGAGAACAAAAGAAAGGAAGAGTGAAAGAGAGAGAAGAAAGAGAGAAGATAGAGAGGGCATGAGAGTTGTAGGGAGAGAGGATGGTATGAGAAGAAGAGAGGTAGGAGAGCGATATATATTGATATAAAGATAAAGTGAGAGATATAGAGAGAGAAAAATAGAAGTAGATAGAAGAGGTACTTGTAGAGAGAGGTGTGTAAGAAAGATCATGAATTAAGAGAGAAAAGAGAGAGCGAGAGAGAGAGAGATGAAAGGACATATAGAGAGGGTGAGAGAGATATATAAATAGAAAGAGGTTGAGAAATATAGTCAGAGTGAGAAGATGTGAGACATAGTGAGGTAGGGAGGGACGGATTCAAGAGGGAATGAGAGATAGGGAGAGTGGTTGAGAAGAGAGACTGAAGAGAGAGCATGAGAGAGGGAAGGAGTATAAGAAAGTGAGATAACTACATAGGCCAGGAAAAGGTTAGAGCGAGGGAAGGAGGGAAGGAGGGAAGGAAAGAAAGGGTGAGAGTGAGAATTAAGTGAGAGAATGAGAGAGAATGAGAGTGAGATATAGGTAGAGGGAAGTGAGTGAGAGAGCAAGAATGAGAGAGAGTGGTGTGAGAGAGAGTGAGAAAGTGAAGAGCTCATGGGTGAGAGAGAGAGATGGAGGACAAGAGAGGTAGATATGGAGAGAGAAGAAAAGAAAGAAAGAGTGAGAGATCGAGAATTGAGAGAAGAGAAAGAAAAGTTAGAGAGACGAGAGAGAGGCAAATAGAGAAGGCAACAGAGTAAGACAAATGGAGAGAGAGTAAGGAGGAGAGAGAGAGAGGGAGATAGGAGATAAGCATGCAATAATCGAGTGAGAGATATAAAGAGAACAAAAGAGAGGTAGAGAGAGAAAGAGAGAGAACAGTGTACCGATAATGAGAGACAGGAGTGAAAAAGAGATTAAAATAAAGAGAGAGAAGAGAGACATGAAGAGAGAGAGAGAGAGTTGCAAGGTGAGAGAGAGACCAAGGTAGGAAGCAAGAGAGAGGGATGGAAAGAGTGAGTGAGTGATATAGGAAATGCGAAAATGAAGTAGAAAAAGAAAGAGAGATAAAGGAGTAGAGGTAGTGAGAAGTGTGTGAGAAAAAGCTTGAAAGATATAGGAAGTAAGAATGATAGAGATGAGGAGGAAAATAGAAAATGTGTGTGTGTGTGTGAGAGAGAGAGAGAGATAGAAAGAGTGATAGAAAGATAAAGGAGAGGAGAGGAGAGCAGAGGAGAGGAGAGAAAGAGGTGGATAGTGATTCAAGAGCAAAGGAGAAAAGATGGGGATTGAGTGAAATGAAAGAGAAAAGAAAGAAAAAGAACAGAGCGAGAGAGAATACATAAGGTAGAGAGGTAGAAAGGATAGAGTGAGGGAAGGAGGAAGGGAGTGCACGAGAGAGTGTGTGTGTGTGTATGTGTGAGGGAGGCAGAATAAGTGTGAGATAGACATAGAGAGTGGGAAAAGTCAGCGAGATTAAGTGAAAGAGGGAAGAATGGTGATTGAGAGAGAGATGGAGGACACGAGAGAGTGATGGAGGGAGAGAGAACAAGAGAAAGAAAGGGTGATAGATAGAGAGAATAAAGAGAGAAGATAGAGAGGGCAAGAGTGTTATAGGGATACAGAGAGATGGTAAGAGAAGAAGAGAGGGGGAGAGAAAAATATATTGATGAAAATATAGAGTGATGGTAGATAGAAGAGGTACATGTAGAGAGAGGAGAGTGAGAAAATTCATTGAAGAAAGAGAGAGAAGTGAGAGCAAGAGAGAGATGAGTAGACATATAGAGAGGGTGATACATATATATATAGTGGTTGAGAATGATAGAAAGAGAGAGAAGATGAGAGACAGAGTGAGGCGGGAAGGGATCGATTCAAGAGAGAAGGATAGAGAGAGAGGGAGTGAGTGAGAAGAGAAAATTAAGAGAGAGACGAGAGAGGGAAAGAGTGGAGTAGAGTGAGAGAAATACATAAGTGAGAGAGGTAGAAATGAATAGAGTGAGTGAAGGAGGGAATGAGGGTAAGAGAGAGAGGGAGTGTGAGAATGATAAAGAAAAAAAAGGGAGAATGAGAGTGTGATAGAGGCATAGAGAAGTAATTGAGAAAGAGCAAGAAAGAGTGAGAGAAGTAAGTGAGATAGAGTGAGAAAGATAAGTACTCCATGAGCAAGAGAGAGAGAGAGATGGAGGGCAAGATAGAAAGAAAGAGAGAGAGAGAAGAAGAGAAAGAAAGAGTGAGAGGGAGAAGCAAGAGAGAAGAAACATAAATTAGAGAGAAGAGGGTAGAGTAAAATAGAGCGAGAGAGAATGATAGGGAGAGAGGGAGGGAGAGCGAGATAAGCATGGAACGATGGAGTGAGAGATATAGAGAGAGCAAAAGAAAGGTAAAGAGATAAATAGAAAGAAGGGGGTAGAGATAAAGAGAGAAGGGTGTGAGAAAATGATTAAAATAAAGAGAGAGAAGAGATTGACATGAAGAGGCAAATAGAAAGTGTGTTTGAGAGACTAAGTAATAAGAAAAAGGAGAGGCCAGGAGAGGAGAGATAGAGGGAGGGATTGATTCAAGAGAGCAGGAGAGAGATGAGGAGTGAGTGAGGAGAGAAAAGAGAGAGTGGGAGAGAGGGCAAGAGTGAGAGAAAGAGAGATAATTCATAAGAGAGAGTGGTAGGAACGGTGAGCATGATAGGATGAAGAAAGGGAATATGAAACGAGAGAGGGAGGGAGAGGGAGAGTGGAGGGAGAACTAGTGTGAGAGGGAGGTGGAGAAGTGAGAGAGAAATAAAAGAGTGATAGAGAGAAAGAAAAGAGATCCATGAGAGAGGGAGAGTTGGAGGACACTAGAAGGAGAGAGGCAGAGGGAATCAGAGAATGAAAGAGAGAGAAGAAGAAGCGGGGGAAGAGTGAGAAGGTAAATAGAGCAAGAGAGTTGTTGGATGAGAGAGAAGGTCGAAGAGGAAGAGAAGGTGAGAGAGAGCGTGAGAGAGATATCGAAATAGATATTGAGAGATATAAAGAAGAAAAATAGAAGTTGAGAGAACAAGTGCTGGGATGGAAAGAAAGATTGAGAGATATTGAGATTGAAAAATGGAAGTTGAGATATTAAGTGGTTGACTGATTAGAGAAGATTATGATAAATAGGTTGAAATAAAGAGAGAAAGAAATATGAAGAGACAACTAGAGAGTGAGAGAGAGAGATAGATAGGAGAGGTGAGGCAGATAAAAAAAGGAAGCTGGTAGAGAGTGGAATGATAAATGAGAGAAGAGAAAGATGATGAAGAGAGTGAGGAGTTAGATAAATGGATTCAAGAGAGAAGGAGAGAGAGAGGGAGTGAGTGAGAAGAGAGAATGAAAAGAGAGCACGAGAGAGAGAGCAAGAGTAGAAGAAAGAGAGGGAAATATGAAAGTGACAGAGGTAGGAATGGATAGAGTGTGTGAAGGAGGGTATGAGACAGAGGGAAAGTGAGAATGAGAGAGGGAAAGGGGGAGAATGAGAGTAAGATAGAGGTAGAGAGAAGTGAATGAGAGAGAAAAAGAAATAAAAAGAGTTAGTGGGTGAAGGAGGGTAAGAGAGACAGGGGGAAAGTGAGAATGAGAGAGGGAAAGGGGGACAATGAGAGTGAGACAGAGGTATACAGAAGTGAGTGAGAGAGAGAAAGAAATAGAGAGAAATGAGAGAGAGTGAGAAAGAGGTGCTCCATGAGAGAGACAGAGAGATGAAGGCAAGAGAGCGGGAGGTGTGGAGAGAGAAGAAGAGAAAGAATGCGTGAGAGAGAGAGAAGCGAGAGAAGAGAAAGATAAGTTAGAGAGAAGAGAGACAGGGAAATAGAGAAGGCAACAGTGTAAGACAGAGTGAGAGAGATTGAAGGGGAGAGAGGGAGGGAGAGAGGGACATAAGCATGGAAAGATGAAGTGAGAGATATAAAGAGAGAAAAGAGAAGTAGAGAGAGAAATAGAGAGAAGGGAGTAGAGAAAAAGAGAGAAGGGTGTGAGAAAGAGATTGAAAGGAAGATGGAAAGAGTGAGTGAGAGATATAGAAAATTGAAAGAGAGAGAGGGAGAGGTAGAGGTAGTGAGAAATGTGTGAGAAAGAGCTTGAAAGAAAAAGAAAGTTAGAGAGATAGAAATTTGGAGGCAGATAGAAATTATGTGTGAGAGAGCTAGAGATAGAGTGAGGGTGAGGCAGATAAAAAGAGAGAGGAGAGGAGAAAAAGAGGTATGGAGTGATTCAAGAGCGGAGAAGAAAGATGGGGAGTGAGTAAAATGAGAGAGAAAAGAAAGAGAAAGAACAAATTGAGAGAAAGAGAGAATCTATAATGGAGAGGTATGAAGGGAGAGAGTGAGGGGAGGAAGGCAAGGTAAGAGAGAGAGTGTGTGTGTGAGTGAGTGAGGCAGAATAAGTGTGAGATAGACGTAGAGAGTGGGAAACTAGGAGAGAGAGTAAGTGAAAGAATTAATAATGGGAAAGAGTGAGAGACAAAGAGAAGAGTTCTATGACTAAGAGAGAACATGAGGGCATGAGAGAGTGAGGTAGGGAGAGTTGCAAGAGAAAGAAAGAGTGAAAGAGAGAGAAAGAAAGAGAGAATATAGAGAGGGCAAGAGAGTTGTAAAGAGAGAGAGAGAGAGATGGTAAGAGAGGAAGAGGGGGAGAGATATAAATTGATGAAAAGATAGAGTGAGAGATATAGAGATAGCAAAATATAAGTAGATAGAGGAGGTACATGTAGAGACAGGCTTGTGAGAAAGATTATGAAAGAAAGAGAGATAAAGAGACATATAGAGAGGGTGAGAGAGATATATAAGAAGAAAGAGGTTGAGAAAGATAGAAAAAGGAGAAGAGAAGATAGAAAGAGAGAGGTAGGGAGGGATGGATTCAAGAGGGAATGAGAGATAAGGGAAGTGAGTGAGAAGAGAGAATGAAGAGAGAGCACGAGAGAGGGTAAGGGTAGGGGAAAGTGAGAGAAATACATATGTGAGAGAGGTAGGAATAGATAGAGTGAGTGAAGGAGGGTAAGGGAGAGAGGGGAGAGTGAGAATGAGTGAGAGAAAGCGGGAGAATGAGAGTGAGATAGAGGTAGAGAAGTGTGTGAAAGAACAAGAAAGAGAGAGAAAGGAGTGACAGAGAGTGAGAAAGAGAAGAGCTCCATGAGCTAGAGAGAGATGAAGGGCAAGAGAGAGGGAGGTATGGTGAGAGAAGAAGAGAAAGAAAGAATGAGAGTGAGAAGCAAGAGAAGAGAAGAGAGAGAGGGCAAATAGAGAAGGCAACAGAGTAAGACAAATCGAGAGAGAGTGAGCGGGAGAGAGTGAGGGAGAGTGGGAGATAATCATGGAAAGAGGAGTTAGAGATATAGAGGAGCAAAAGAGAAATAGAAAGAGAAAGAGAGTGAAGGGCATAGAGCTAATGAGAGAAGGGTGTGAGAAAGAATTGAAATAAGCAGAGAGATGAGAGAGATGAAGAGAGAGTTGTAAGGTGAGAGAGAGCAAGAGAAGAATCAAGAGAGAGGGAGAGAGAGGGCTGTAAAGAGTGAGTGAAAGATATAGAAAATGTGAAAATGAAGTTGAGAGACAAAGAGGTGGAGGGAACGAGAAGAGTGTGATGAAAGAGCTTCAAAGAAAGAGGAAGTAAGAAATGTAGAGATGGGGAGGCAGATAGAAACTGTGTGATAGAGCTAGAGATAGAAAGAGTGAGATTGCGGTAGAAAGAGAGATGAGATAAGAGAATAGGAGAGAAGAGAAAGCGGTAGGGAGTGCTTCAACAGAGGAGGAGAAAGATGGGGAGTGAATGAAATGAAAGAGAAAAGAAAGAGAAAAATAGAGTGAGAGAAAGAGAGAGAATACATAAGAGTGAGATTGAGTTAGAAAGAGAGACGAGACAACAAGAGAGGAGAGGAGAGGAGAGAAAGCGGTAGGGAGTGATTCAAGAGCGGAAGAGAAAGATGGGGAGTGAGTGAAATGAAAGGGAAAAAAAAGAGAAAGAATAGAGTGAGAGAAAGAGAGAGAATAAATAAGGGAGAGAGGTAGGAAAGGAGAGAGTGAGGGGAAGAGGAAGAGAGGGTGAGAGAGTGTGTATGTGAGAGAGGGAGGCAGAATAAGTGTGAGTTAAATGTAGAGAGTGGGAAAAAGTGAGACAGTAAGTGAAAGAGGGATGAATGGGAGAGAGTGAGAGAGAAAGTGAAGGTCTCCATGACAGAGAGATATGGAGGGCACGAGAGAGTGATGGAGGGAGAGAGAAGAAGAGAAAGAAAGGGTGATAGAGAGAGAGAAGAAAGACAGATTACAGATAGGTCAGGGAGTTATAGGGAGAGAGAGATGGTAAGAGAGCAAGAGAGGGGGAGAAATAGATATATATTGATAAAAGGATGTAGTGAGATATATAGAGAGAGAAAAATAAAAGAATATGGAAGAGGTATATGTAGAGAGAGAGGTAGATAAGGAGAAGGTGAGGCAGATAGAAAGGGTGAGTAGAAGAGAGGGAGGTGGAGAGGCATGGATTCAAAAGAGAATGAGAGAGGAGTAATGAGTGAGAAGAGAGAAGAGAAAGAAGTGAGAGTGAGAGATAGACATGAGTGAGAGAAAGAGAGAGATAGAGAATAGTGTATGGAAGGAGAGAGTGAGGGAAGGAGGAAGGGGCAAAAAAGAGGAGAGAGGGAGTGAGAGGGAGAATGAGAATGAGATGGAGGTAGAGAGGAATTAGTGAGAGAGAGCAATAGAGAATAGTGTATGAGAGAGAGAAAAGCAACATGAGAGAGGCAGAGAGAATGATTGAGAGAGATGGAGAGAGTTAGTATTAATAGGAGTGTGAGGAAGAAATCGATGGAGAGATAGAAAGATAGAGAGCGAGAGATAGTACGAAAAGCAAGAGAGAGGGAGGGAGGGTGAGAGGGAGGAGTGGTAGAGAAAGTAAATAAGATACAAAAAAAATAACAAGTGGAGAGAGAGAGCAAGAGAGTGATTGTATAAGAGAGAAATAGATGAGAGCGAAAAAATCGAGAAAATAAATTGAGAAGTGAGAGTGTGTGAGAGAGAGAGATAGAGGGCACAAGAGTGGGGGGAGAGAGAGAATCAGATGAAAAAAGAGTGCGAGAAGAGAAAAATAAAAGATGGGAGAAGTTAGGATAAGGAGGCGAGAGGGAGAGAGGGAGAGAGTGAGATTGAGATTGGGATGGAAAGTGAAAGAGACAAAGAGAGAGAAATATATAAGTAGAGAAAGAGATAAAGAGAAAGTGAGTGAGAGAGAATGGGTAGAAGGAGAAAGATGCATGCGAGAAAGTGTTTGAAGGGAAGAGATAGAGAGGGAGAGGGGGAGTGATGATAAGACGGATAGAGACTAAGAGAGAGATTGATGGAGAAAGAGGTGAGTAAGATAAAGAGAGAAGAGGAGAGGAGAGGAGAGATGGGAGGATAGTGAGATGAGAGAGAAGCGAAAGAGAGAGAGAGGGAAAAGGAGAGAGAAATGGAGAGAGTTTGGGAAGGAGTGAGGCAGGGCAAGAGAGAGGGGGAGATAGAGAGAGATAGAGAGAGGGAGGGAGATTGACAGTGAGATATACTAAAGAAAGGAAGAGAGTAATAAAGAAAAATGTGTGTGTGAGAGCAAAGAGAGATTGGAAAAAGAACTTCTCCACGAGAGAGATATAAAGAGAGAGGAGGTTGGGGGTTGTGAGAAAGCGTGGGAAAAAGAATAAGAGAGAGATAAGAAAGAGAGAGAGCAAGATAGTTGCAGGGTGAGATAGTGTTGGCTGAAGGGGAAGAGAGGGAGAGAGAGTATTTGAGAGAGATAGTGATATGGATAGAAAAAGATAATGATAAATATAAAGAGAGAAAATGAGAAATAGAGAAAATAGGAGGTTAGGGAGAGATAAGAGTTTGAGAAAGAGCTTGAAAGAAAGAGTGATGTTGAGGCAGATAAGGAGTGAGAGAAATATAGATAGAGAGAGGGTGATCAATAGAGAGGAAAGGAGATGAGAGTGGTTAGGGGATGTATTTAGGAGAGGAGAGAGAGCAGGCGTGAGTGAGAAGAGAGAGCAAGATAGAGTGCAAGAGTGAGAGAAATAGAGAGGTAGGAAGAGAGAAAGTGAGGAATTGAGGGAGGGCAAGAGAGGACGGGAAATATAGGGAGGGCAAGAGAGGGGGGGAAATAGAGGGGGTGAGAGTGAAATGGAGGTAGAGAGAGGGAGAGAGTGCCAGAGCGAGCAAAGGGAAGAATGAGAGAAAAAAGAGAGAGAAAAGAGAAGAGCTCCACACGTGAGAGATATGGTGGGCAAAAGAGAGGTAGGGAGGGACAAAAAGAGAGAAAATAGTTTGAGAGAGAGCTATGAGAGAAGAAAAAATGAGAAAAAGAGAAGACAGAACAAGAGAGTTTTTAGTTAAGAGAATGGTGGTAAGGGAGGAAGAGAGAGAGAGATATATATATAGAGAGTGAGGGAGGGAGAGATAGGTTTGGAGAGGGAGAGAGAGGGGAAGTGGATGCAAAAAGAATAAGAAGAGAAAAAGAGAAGACATGGCAAGATTTAGAAAAAGAGAAAGAGAATACATAAAAGAGAAAGAGCATGAAAGAATGAGTAAGATAATAGAGAGATAGAGAGATGTAGAGTTTGTTAGAGAGAGATAGAGAGGTTTAGGTGGATAGCAAGTGAGAAATCAGGAGAGAGACAGCCAGAGCAGTAGGGTCAAAGAGAGATGGTTAGAGAGGGAGATAGAAAAAGGTGGAGTGATAGAGCAGATAGAGTAAGAAAGAGAAAAAGTTTAGGTAATGAAGAGAAATTGAGAAGAGCTAGTGAAAGTGAGAGAGGGACATATGGCATGCATGAGAGAGGGAGGGAGAAAGAACGCGATAAAGAAAAAGTGTGTGAGAGATATAGAGGAGCAAGATGGGAGAAATATGGAAATAGAGAAGAGCGAGAGTTTCATGGAGAGAGAGAGAGGTAACATGGGGCGAAGCAAGAGAGAGGGATGGAAAGAGTGAGTGAGAGATATAAGAAGAGCAAAAGAGGAGTAGAGAGAAAGAGAGAGAAAGGGGATTGATGGAGCTGAGAGGGTTGGAGGGAGGGAGGGAGGGGAGGGAGAGGGAGATAACTAAAGGAGGAAGAACGAGAGAGTGAGATTGAGGGAGTGAAAGTGAGGGGGAGAGAGGAGAGAAATTGAGAGAGACTGAGACGAGCACTAGAGATTAAGAGAAAGAATGAGAAAGTGAGAGGGAGAGAGAGGAAGAGAAATAAGGAGAAGAGAGGGAGATAGAGGGGTAGAGGGAGAGGGTGAAGATGAGAGAGAGACAAAGAAGAGTGACAGAAAAGAGAGGCAACGAAATAGATTGAGACTAAGAGAGTAAAAAGAGAGAGTGCAAAAGAAAAGAGTGGGAGAGAGAGATAGAGTGGTAGAAATAGCGACAGAGATAATGCAAGGAAGAGTGAGCGAGATAACAGAGCAATAAAATTTTTATGAGAGATTCAGAGTGAGAGAGAGTATGCGAGCGGGAAGAAAGCGAGAGAGAGGAGAGAGATATACAGAGAAATGGAAGAGAGAGTGAGATAGAGAGAGAGGAAGGGAGTGTGAGTTATATACATAGTGAATGAGAGAGAGAGGGAGGGAGCTAGAGGAAGAGAACAAGGAGAGCGAGTTAGAGAGACAAGAAGAGGAAGAAAGAGTAGAAGAGTGATTATAAGACAGATTTAGATGAAGACAATGAGAGACAGAGTGAAAAGTAGAATATAGGAAGTAGATAGAGATAAAGAAGCGAGGGAAGGGGGAGTGAGAGAGAGAGAGAGCAAAAGTGGGCCATAAATAGAGATCGAGAAAAGGGGAAGAAAGCTAGAGAGAGAGAAGGTGGAGTGTGGGGAGACACAGAGAGAGGGCAATAGAAGGAAGAGCTTGAGAGAGAGGGAATAATGAGTACGAGCACTAGAGAGAGTGAGAGAGAAAGAGGAGGAAAATGGCAGAGGGAGATAATGGACAGAAAGAGAGAAGAGCGAGAAGAGAGGGAGTTAGAGAAGGTCGAGGAGAGATAGTGAAAATGAGAATGAGGGAGAAAAAGGCAGAGAGATAAAAGGAGTTGGAGATTTAAGGAGTATGAGAAGAGAGAGTGAGAGAGAGAGATAAAGAGAGTGGAGAAGAGAGGAGTAGTGGGTAAGGGTGAGAGAGAGAGAGAGAGAGAGAGAATGTTAGAAAGTAGAGAGGGAGAGTGAGATGGAGAGGGAGTGTGTAGAAGTAAAGTGAGAGGAAGACGGAGAGGGAGAGGGAGAGTGAGATGGAGTGGTAAGAATAAGATATCAAGAGAAAGATTACAAATGAAAGAAAGCTAGAGAGTGATTGTGAGAGAGATTCAACGTGAAGGATAGAGTGTGAGAGAGTGTGTGTGAGAAATAAAGGAGAGATAGATTGATTTGTGGAAGAGAAAATAGAGGTAGAGAGAGGGAGGAAGAGTAAGTGATATTGTGAGCAAGAGAGAGAGGGAGGGAGCTAGAACGAGAGAAAGGGAGAGAAATTGAGATATATAAAAGAAGAAAAAGATAACAACAGAGAGATAACAAGAGGAAGAGAGAATAAGAGAGTGATTGTGAGTGATATTCTAAGCAAGAGAGAGGGGCAGAGAATGATAGAAAAGAGAAAAAGAAAAGAGAGAGAGAGATATCGAGAGTGAGTGATAGATAAAGAGCGAGAGTGCGAGAAATGGAGCTATAAATTGAGAAGGGGAGAGAGAGTGAGAGGAAGAGAGAGGGAGAGATAGTAAGAGAGAAAGAATGGGACAGGGAGGGAGAGAGCGAGAGAGATAGAGAGAGCACAAGAGAGGGAGGAGAAAAGATTATAGTGAGATAGTAAGAGAAAGAGAGAGAGAGAGAGAGAGAGAGAGCAAAAGAGAAAAGGTGAGATAGAGAGCATGTGTGTGAAAGCGAGCAAGAGGGAGAGGGAAAGAGAGGGAGATAGAATGGTTAAGTGAGCAGGAAATAGATAGAGAAATAGAAAACGGGAGAGGGAGCAAAGGAGCTATTATGAGAGAAATTTAGGTATAGTGAAAGAGTAAGAAGGTTAAAAGAGTGAGAGAGAAAGAGAGAGATATATAAATTAGGGCAATAGAGAGTGAGAGAGAGAATGAGAAATAGAGATAGTGAGAGATGAGTGGGAGAGAGTGATAGAAAATGATGAAAAGAGAAAGTGAGAGAGTGAGAGAAATGTGGGAGAGAGATACAAAGCGAGAATAAGATTTTGATAGGGAGTGTCATTGAGAGGATTGAAGGAAAGAGAATGAGTGTGAGGGAGCAAGAGATTAATAGAGAGGGGGAGAAAGCAAAAGAAAGAGAGGGAAAGACATGTTGAGAGAAAGAAAGAGAAAAAGAGATAGTGAGAGGTAGTATGACTGGGGTAGCTAGATAGATATAAGTGCGAGAGATATATAATGAGAGGAGAGGTAAGAGGGAGAGAATAGAGAGCATGAGAAAGAGGAAGGGGGACAGAGCAAAAGAGAAGGAGGGAGGTAGAGGAATGGAAGAAACAGAAATAAAAGATTGTGAAGAGAGAGAATGGAAGCTGGGAGAGAGGGGAGAAAAATAAAAGAGAGAAGAGAAAGATGAAGAAGAGATTGAGAGAGTTAAAGAAAGAGAGAGAGACTGAGGGAGAAAATGTAAAAGAGAGAGTAAGATAAAGGTAGGGAGGGAGAGAGGTAGAAGGAGTGAGGGAGCAAGATTAAAAGAAGAGAGTGTGTTTGTGAGAGCTGAGGAAGAGCAAATAAAGGGAGATATGTTAGAGGAGAGAACGAACAATGTGGATAGAAAAGAGAGAAAAATGTGGACAAAAAAAGAGAAAGAAAAATATTGACAGAGGGAGGGGAGGAGAGAGAGTCAAAAATAAAGGGATAGAGAGAGTGACAGATATAGAGAGAGAAGAGAGGGATGAATTGAATCAAAAGAGAGAAGAAAAAGGTAGAGAAGAGAGAGAGATAGAGAACACAAAAGGTAGGAAAGAAAAAAGGGAGAGGGAGAATGAGACTAAAGATACAGAAGGAAAGAGCAATAGTGGGAGAAATAGATGGGATAAAGAGAGTGGAAGAGAGTATGAGAGAGAAATGAGAGAAAAAAAGAGAAAAGGAAAAGCTCCATGAAAGGAGTGAATGACAATGATAGAGAGAAATGGAGGGAGAGAGTGAAAGAAAGTGCAAGTGAGAGAGAGAGAGACAGCACGAGTGAGAGTAAGAGTGAGAGGAGGAGACAAAGAGGAGTAAGAAAGAAACTAAGAGAGAGAGATGGAGAGAGGGAGAGGGAGAGTTAGTGGAAGTGGGAGAGAAATAGTGAGAAAGAAAGTAAGAGAGTGAGGGATCGCAGGTCAGAGATAGAGAGAGGGAGGAAGTAACGGGGACGGAGGGAGAGAGTCAAAGGGAAAGATTGAGGGTAGCCAAGAGAGAGATTAAGGGCATAAAGAGATACAAGAGGGAGTAGGAAGGGAGGAGAGATGGATGAGTGAGCAAGAGAGATTGGGAGGAGGAGAGAGTAAAAAATGGAATGCTTAGAAAGGGAGAGGGTGAGAGAAAAAAGAAAGAGAGCAAAATGGAGAGAAGGGAAAGAGAGAAGAAAAAGAGCACAAGAGAGAGTAGAGATCAAAATAAGGCAAAGAGCAAATTAGAGAGAGTGTGAGAGTCAAGAGAGAGAGGGAGAAAAGAGAAAGAAATTGGGAGGGAAGGAATTAAGTGTCAGATTGAATGAGATTGATACAAGAGAGAATTTGTGTGTGAGATTCAAAGCAAGTGAGAGAATGACAAGGTTGAGTAGAAACAGAGGGGGGAGAGTGCGAGAGGGAGAAAGTGAGCTCGCAAGGGTGGGGAAAAGAACAACTGAAGTGGAGGCATGAGAGAGAGGGATAGTGAGACAATAAGAATATGGAAAAGAGTAAGAGAGAGATGGAGGGAAGAGGGGAGAGATAGAAATACAAAAAAATGGGGGAGAACAAGAAAAAATAAGGAGAGAGATGGAGGGAAGAGGGTAGAGATAGGAATAAAAAAGAAATAGGGAGAAAAAATGAGATTGGGAGATAGAGAGGGTGAGGGCAAGTGAAAGTAGTTACAGTGAGTGATAGAGCCAAGGGAGTGGGTGCAAGCAAGAGAAGATAAAGAGTGTGAGAAAGAGTGGAAGAGAGACAGATAGGAGTAAGATAGTGTGTTTATGTGTGTGAGATAGAAAACGTGACAAAAGGAGGGAAATAGAAGCAAGTAGGGGAGAGTTGTCTGAAGAAGAGATGAACGAGAGAGAGTCAAAGAGTGAGGGAGAGAGATTGTGTGAGAGAGGAAAAGAGAGGTTGAGACCCAGAGGGAGAGGAGGGAAAGAGAAAGTGTTGGAGAAAGAAGGAGAGAGTGACAGAGTGGAAGAAATAGAAAGTGATAGAGAGAAAAAGGAGAGGGAGAGATAAGAGAAGGAGAGAGAAGGGAGCGAGAGAAGAAAGGACATAGGTAGAGTTCAACAAAGAGAGAGAAAGACAGAGAGATAACACAAGAGAATAATAAAGAGAAACTAAGAGAAACGATGAGATAGAGAGAGGGAATAGAAAGAGTAAAAAAGAATTAGAGAGATAGAGAGAGACTAAGAGAGAAAGAGAGTCAGAGAGATTGAGAAGAGTGCGAGAAAGAATGAAAGAGTTAGAGAGAAAGAAAGAGAGAAAAAGATAGCATGAAAAAGGGTGAGGGATAGAAGAGAGTGAAAGAAGAGAAAGAACAAGATAGAGAGAGGGACGAAGGGAAGGAGGAGTATCAGAGTGAGTGAGATACATACAAAAATAAATAGAAAGAGGGGAATAAAATGAGAGTGATTGTGAGATAAATAAGGGTAGGATAGAGAGAGAAGAGGAGCAGAAAAAGAGCTAGATGAGTGTAATTGAAGAGAGAGCTAGGGAGTTAACGATATAAAGAAAAATAAGTGAGAAATTGAGAAAAAGGGGAGATATATAGAGTAAGGGAGAGACAGGTTGAAAAGAGGGAAGTAGAGAAAAGAGAGGGCAAGTAAGAAAGGCAGGGAGAGAGGTGGGTGGGAGGGAGTGAGAGAGAAAGGGAGAGAGTGGGAGGGGATGGAGTTAAAACCAAGGGAGATAGATAGAGAGTGTGAGAGAAATAGAGAGAGGGTGGGAGAGATAGAAGAAAGAAAAGAGAATAGATAGTGGGGGAATAGATAGTGAGAGCGATGGATAGAGTGGGAGTTAGGGTGAGTAAGTACCAGTGAGCGAGAAAGAGATTAAGAGAGTGGGGAAAAGTGAGGGAAAGAGATATAAAATGGGGAGTTATAGAGATGGAGAGAGATAGAGCAATAAAGTGGCAGATAATGAGAGGAAGAGAGAAAGAGATATAAAGGGCAAGAATGAGCATAAGAGAAATAATAAGAGAACAAAGAATGAGAGAGATAGAATGAGCAAGAGAAGAGAAAGAAGAGAGAGAGAGAGAGAGAGAGCAAGAGAGTAGCGTGGTGGAAGAGAATGATTAGATAGAGAGAACAATAGAGTAGCATGGTTAGAGAGTGATGACAAGAGAGGATAGAAAAAAGGAGGGAGAGAAAGAGAGGAGTTTGAGGGAGAACGAATAGTGCGAGAAAGAGCATGAAAAGATGAGTGAGATAATATTATGAGAAAGAGAGATGTAGAGTTTGATAGAGAGAGAGAAAGAAGTTTAGGTGGATAGAAAGTGAGAAAAGAGGAAAGAGACAACAAGAGCAGTAGGGTCAGAGAGAGATGGTAAGAGAACAAAAGAGATAGAGATGGAAAAATGTGGAGTGAGGGAGCAGATAGAGTAAAAAATAGAGAGAGAACAAGTTTAGGCAATGAAGATAAATTGAGAAGAGCTAGAGAGAGTGAGAGAGGGACATATGGAGGGCATGAGAGAGGGAGGGAGAAAGAACGAGATAAAGAAAAAGTGTGTGAGAGATATAGAGAAGGACCAAGGTAAGAGAAACATGAGAAAGAGAGAAGAAAGAGATACAAAAGGGAGGAAGCATGAGAGAGGCTTGGAAAGAGTGAGTAAGAGATATAAGAAGAGCAATGAGTGGTGAGAGAAGAAGAAAGAAAGAGTGAGAAAGCGGTAGAGGGAGTGTGATGAGTGTGAGAAAGAGCTTGAAATATAGAGGATGTAAGAGAAAATGAGATGAGGAGGAAGATAGAAACTGTGTGTCAGAGTGCGAGAGATAGATAGAGGGTGAGGCAGATAGAAAGAGAGATGAGAGGAGAGGAGGGGGGAGAAAGGGTATGGAGTAAGAAAAAGAGAGAGAATACATAAGGGAGAGAGGTAGGAAAGGAGAGAGTCAGTGAAAGGGCAAAGGAGGACAAGAGAGAGTGTGTGTTTATGTAAGAGAGAGGGAGAATAAGTTTGTGATGTACATAGAGAGTGAAAAAAAGTGAGATAGAGTAAGTGAAAGAGAGAAGATTGTAAGAGATTAGTGGGAGAAGGAGAAGAGCTCTATGACTGAGAGAGAGATGGAGGAGGGAGAGAGGACAAGAGAAAGAAAGTGTGAATGAGAGAGAGAGAGAGAGAAGAAAGGGAGAAGACAGAGAGAAAGATGTAGGGAGAGAGATAGATGGTATGAGAGGAAAATAGGAGGGTGAGGGAGATATAAAGAGAGCGAAAAAGAAGTAGATAAAAGACAATGTGAGAATGATCTTGAAAGAAAGAGAGAGAAAAGAGAGTGAGAGAGATGAAGAGACATATAGAGAAGGTGAGAGATATTTAAATATAAAGAGGTTGAGAGAGGTAGAAGAGAGGAGAAGAGGAGGGACGAGTGAGGTAGGGTGGCATGGATTCAAGAGAGAAGGAGAGAAAGGTGGAGTGGGTGACAAGAGAGAATGTGTGAGAGGGCAAGAGTAGAAAAAAGTGAGAGGTAGGAATGAATAGAGTGAGTGAAAGAGTGAAGGAGGGTAAGAGAGAGAGAGAGGGCTAGAGTGAGAATGAGTGAGATAAGGAGGAGAATGAGAGTATGATAGAGGTAGAGAGAAGTGGGTGAGAATGATCAAGAAAGAGTGAGAAAGTGTGAGATAGAGTTTGAGAAAGAGAAGAGCTACATGAGCATGAGAGAGAGATAGAGGGCAACAGAGAGGGAGGTATGGGAGAAAATAAGGAAAAGAAAGAGTGATAGAGAGAGAAGCAAGAGAAGAAAGAGAGGGCAAATAGAGAGGGCAAATAGAGTAAGACAGAGCGAGAGTGAGTGAGGGAGAGAGAGGCAAGGAGAGAGCCAGATAAGCATGGAAAGATGGAGTGAGAGATATAGAGAGAGCAGAAGAGAAGTTTAGAGAGAAGGGCATAGAGATAAAGAGAGTGAAGAGAGAGAGAGATGAAGAGGTAGATTGAAAGTGTGTGTGAGAGACCGAGAGATTGAAAGAATAAGTGAGGAAAATAATAAGAGAAATGAGATGAGACGAGATGAGAGGAGAGAGAGGAGAGGGAGGGAGGAAGTGATTCAAGAGAGCAGGACAGAGATGAGCAGTTAGTGAGACGAGAGAGAAAAGAGGGAGTGAGTGAGTGAGAGAAAGAGAGAGAATTCATATGAGAGTGGTAGAGGTGAGAGTGAGAGAAATAGGAAGAAAGGGCAAATGAAATGAGTGAGAAAGGGAAAGGGAGGGAGGAGGGAGGACGAGTATGAGAGGGAGGTGATGGAGCGCACGAGAAATAAAAGAATGAGGAGGAGAGAGAAGGAGAAGTGATCCATGAGAGAGGGAGTGATGGAGGGCACGAGTGGGAGGGAGAGAGGGAGAGAGAATGAGATAAATAAAGAGGGGGAGAGAAGAAGAAGAAATGAGGGAAGATAATGATGAGATAGAGAGAAGATAAAGAGAGCAAGAGAGTTATTTTATGAGATAGAAAGAGACAGTAAGAGAGGAAGAGAGGGTGGGAGAGAGAAAGTGAGAGTGAGATAGATATTGGTATGAAAAGAGAGATTGAGAGATTAAAAAGATGGCAAAATAGAACTAGAGAGTACAAGTGGTAGAATGAAAGAGAAGAGTATGAGAAAGAGCTTGAAAGAAAGAGTGAGAAAAAGTTGAAGCAATAAATAGAGAGTGTGTGACAAAGATAGATAAGAGAGATTGAGGCAGATAAAAAAACGTGAGAAAAGTGAGAGAAAGTGAAGAATAAAGAAAGCGGTGAAGAGAGAGGGAGAAAGGGAGGGGATACAATGAGAAAAAGAGTGAGATAAAAAGAGAGACATAACGAGAAAGGGATATAAAGAGAAAGACGGATAATGAGAGTGAGAGTAAAAGATAAAATAGATGTAGAGAGAGCAAATGAAAGAGAAAAAGGAGTGTGTGGGAGAGTGTGTGAGAGATAGTGAGTGTGTCCAAAGGGAGGGACGGGATATGATAAAAGAGAGCAAAACAGATAAAGTGGGAAAGAGGGAATGTTGAAAAAGAGATAGAGTGACGAAGAGAGAAAGAGAGAGAACAAGAGCAAGAAATAGGTGGGAGTAAGTGAGAGGGTGAGCGAGGGAGAGATATAGAGAGATAAAAAGACTTCAAAATAGAGATGGGGAGAAAGAGAGAGTGAGAAAGCGGGAGAGTGAGAAAATCATAGATAGTGAGACAACTGAAATTTTAGTTCCTAAGAAGGATGGGTCTTGGAGAATATGTGTGTGGATTGTCGAGCCATAAACAATATTACGATAAAGTATAGACACCCTATTCCTCGTTTAGATAATATGCTAGATGAGTTACATGGATCTTGTGTGTTTTCTAAGGTTGATTTAAAAAGTGGATATCATCAGATTTGGATGAAAGAAGGCGATGAGTGAAAAACTGCTTTTAAGATAAAATATAGTTTGTATGAATGGTTAGTTATGCCTTTTGGTTTGACTAATGCACCTAGTACTTTCATGAGACTAATGAACCATGTTTTACGTTCTTTTATTGGAAAATTTGTTGTGGTTTATTTCGATGATATTCTGATCTATAACAAAAACTTAAAGGATCACGTTGAACATTTAAAACTTGTTTCAGATGTTTTAAGGAAAGAAAAATTATTTGGTAACTTGGAAAAGTGTACCTTTTGCACCAATAAACTTTGTTTTTTGGGATTTGTTGTGAGTGCGCAGGGTATACAGGTTGATGAAGAAAAGTTCAGTGCTATACATGAGTGGCCTAGTCCCACTAATGTAAGCAATGTTCATAGTTTTCATGGACTTGCTAGTTTCTACCGATGGTTTGTAAAAGACTTTAGTAGCTTAGTTACACCACTCACTGAATTGATTAAGAAGAATGTTGGGTTCAAGTGGGGAGAAGTGCAAGAAAAGGTATTTCAGTTGATCAAGGAAAAACTTACCCACGCCACTGTTTTGTCTTTACCTGATTTTTCTAAAACATTTGAAATTGAATGTGATGCTTCAGATATTGGCATAGGTGCTGTTTTTATGCAGGACTGAAGACCAATTGTTTATTTCAGTGAAAAATTGAGTGGGGCCACCTTAAACTACCCAACTTATGATAAGGAGATGTATGCATTGGTTAGAGCTTTGAAAACTTGGCAGCACTACTTTTGGCCTAAAGAGTTCATGATTCACACTGATCATGAATCCTTAAAACTCTTGAAAGGTCAACACAAGCTCAACAAAAGGCATGCCCATTGGGTGGAGTTCATTGAGACATTTCCATATGTCATTCGGTACAAGCAAGGTAAGGAAAATGTGGTTTCTGATGCTCTTTCTTGAAGGTATGCACTACTATCTACTCTTGATGCAAAACTACTTGGTTTTGAACATATTAAAGATTTATACCATGATGATGTTGATTTCTGTAATGAATATCAAGCTTGTGATAGAACTGCTTGCAGTAAATTATTTAAACATGATTGGTTTCTATTTCGATAAAAAAAGTTATGTGAGCCTAAAAGTTCTTTGCGAGAATTTCTTATAGAGGAACTCATGGAGGGGGGTTAATGGGACATTTTGGAGTTGCAAAGACTTTAGCTGTTTTGCAGGAGAACTTCTACTGGCCACACATGAGGCGGGATGTCGAGAGGATTTGTGGTAGGTGTGTCACATGTCGACAAGCTAAATCTCGAGTGCAACCCCACGGTTTGCATACTCCTCTACCAATTCCTAATGCACCTTGGATTGATATTTCTATAGACTTTATGCTTGGTTTGCCTAGAACTAAACATGGTAGAGATTCCATTTTTGTGGTGGTGGATAGATTTTCCAAAATGGCACATTTTATTGCAAGTCACAAAACTGATGATCCTTCAAATATTGCGGATTTGTTCTTTAGGGAGATTATAAGATTGCATGGTATTCCTAGAACAATTGTTTCTGATATAGATGCTAAGTTCTTGAGTTACTTTTGGAAGACCTTGTGATGTAAGTTAGGAACTAAATTATTGCTTTCTACTACTTGTCACCCACAAAACGATGGTCAAACTGAAGTAGTAAATAGGACTTTGTCTACTTTGTTAAGGGCAATCATAAAGAAGAATATCAAAACATGGGAAGATTGTGTACCACACGTTGAGTGCTTATAATAGGGCTGTTCATTCTGCTACTAAATTTTCTCCTTTTAAAATTGTTTATGGTTTTAATCCTTTAACGCCATTTGATTTAGTTCCATTACCTGTTTCTGAGCATGTTAACTTGGATGGTAAGAAAAAGGCTGAGTTTGTAAAGCAGATACATGAAAAGGCACGACTCAATATTGAACAAAGAACAAAGCAATACGAAAATTATGCCAACAAGGGGCGTCACAAAATGATCATCGAACTTGGAGATTTGGTCTGGCTACACATGAAAAAGTAAAGATTTCCAAAACAAAGGCATTCCAAACTACTTCCAAGGGGAGATGGTCCTTTCCAAGTACTTGAACATATCAATGGCAATGCCTACAAATTGGATCTACTAGGTAAGTATAATGTGAGTGCCACTTTCAATGTTACTGATTTAAGTCCTTTTGATGCAGCTATTGATTTGAGGACAAATCCTTTTCAAGAAGGGGGGAATGATGTAAATGATAGCATGGATGGCGATGACACTACCTCAAGAAAAGATTTAATTCAAGTTCCATGTGGGCCAATTACTAGATGTCGTGCAAAGGGGTTGAAGAAAGCTCTTAATGGATTAGTCCGGGAGGCTTGGACTCAAGCCAATTCATGGAGATCTAAAGAGAAAGAGCCACCAAGATTTCTCAAGTTAATCCAAGCCCAAGGATAAAGGAGTTATATTATTATGGCTGGATATTTCTACTTTTATTTGATTTAATAATGTCTTGCATGCCAACTTGAAGTAGTTTTTTTTATTTGTTTTAGAAGATTTTTTATCTTCTCTTTTCTTTTACATGTAAGCTTTAGCCTATAAATAGGCCTCACTTTAAATGAAAAGGGATCATTAGACTTTGGCAAAAACAACTTGGATGTGCTTCCTTCCTTAGGCTTTCCTTAGGATTCCAGCAGAGCTCTTGGCCATCACCCAAGGAGTTCTTCCCAGACTTATCAAGCGGATTTTCACTCCGTTTGTGGTGTCTACAATCGAACCAAGGTTCTTTCCTCGCGTCAAGCATAGGGTGAAGGTCTCATACTTACGTTCTTATTTGTGTTGAGCATTGGGTCAAGGTTTATCTCCATCAATTTCACCGTCCGGTTGTATCCTACCATATTTTTGATTTGTTCTAGTTTTATGATGAATTTCTTGTTTTGTTTCATGCATTTCATATGAATTTCCACCAATTAATTTTGGTTTTCGCATAGCACCTTAGGTTTTCTTATTAGAATATCAATCCCCACGATCCTGTCTTGATTCGATTCACGTCAGAGGGACATATGGAGGGCATAAAAGAGGGAGGAAGAAAGAACGAGATAAAGAAAAAGCACAAGGGAAGAAGCAAGAGAGAGGGATGTAAAGAGTGAGTGAGAGATACAAGAAGAGCAAAAGAGAATTAGAGCTAAAGAGTGAGAAAGGGAGTGAGAAGAGTATGAGAAAGAGTGAGAAACAGAGTGAGAAAGGTAGTAAGAAGAGTATGAGAAAGGGCCCGAAAGAAAGAGAAAAGTGAGAGAGTGAGAAAAAAGAGTTAGAAAGTATGTGTGCGTGTGAGAGATAGAGTGAGATGGAGAGAGCAAGAGAATTGGAAAGATTGAGAAGAGAGCGAGAGAATAAAAGAGTGAGAGAGAGAGAGAAAGAGAGAAAAAGACAACATGAAAAAGGGAGAGAGATCAAAGAGATAGTGAGAGAAGAGAAAGAACAAGATAAAGAGAGGAGGAAGGGAGGGAGGAGTAGCAGAGTGAGTGAGATATACAAAAAAAAGAAAGTGGGGAATAAAACAAGAGAGTGATTGTGAGATTAAAGGGGTAAGAGAGAGAGAGAGAGAGAGAACAGGAGCAGAGAAAGAGCTAGAGAAAAGTGAGAAGAGAGCAATTCAAGAAAGAACTAGTTAGTTAATGAGATAGAGAGAAAAAGAGAGTGATAGGAAGTGATGGAAAGAGAAAGTGAGAGAGTGAGAGAAATGTGGGAGAGAAATACAAAGTAAGAATGAGATTTTGAGAGGGAGAGAGAATCATAGAGAGAGAATGAGTGAAAGAGAGTGATGGTGGAGGGACAGAGATGAATGAATGGAGACAACAGGAGAGAGGGAGAGAGAGCAAAAGAAAGAGAAGGAGAGACGTGCAAAGAGAAAGAGAGAAAAAGAGAGATAGTGAGAGGAGATAGAGGGAAAGATAGAGAGCTAGAGTATGAATGGGATAGCTAGATAGAGATAAGCAAGAGATATATGAGAGGAGAGGTGAGAGGGAGAGAATAGAAAGCATGAGAAAGAGGAAGGGGGTAGAGCAAATGAGGTGGAAGGTAGAGGGATGGAAGACAAAGATAAAATAATGTGAAGAGAGAGAGAGAGGAAGCTGGGAGAGAAAGGGAAAGATAAAAGAGAGAAGAGAAGAGAGAGAAAAGAGAAAAGCAGGGAAAGAGGTGGGTGAGAGAGAGTGACAGAGGAAGGGAGAGAGTGAAAGGGGGTGGAGTTAAAGAAAAACTAAGGGAGATAGATAGAGAATGTGAGAGGAAGAGAGAGAGGGTGGGAAAGAGAGATGGAAGAAGCGAGAAGAGAATGTTAGTGGGAGGGATGGATAGTGAGAGTAATGGATATAGTGGGAGTTATGGTTAGCGAGTGCCAGTGAGCGAGAAATAGATTAAGAGAGTGGGGGAAGATTAACTCTCATCTCGCTTTTTTCTAGCTCGTTCTCTGCTCCTCTTCTCTTTCTCTCTCTTACCCTTCTTTTTCTCACAATCACCCTCTTGTTTTATTCCAATCATTCTATTTATTTTTGTGTATATCAGTCACTTTGCTACTCCTTCTCCCTCCCTTCCTTTCTCTATCTTGTTCTTTCTCTTCCTTCACTCTCTCTTCATTCTCTCTCCCTTTGTCATGCTGTCTTTTTCTCTCTTTCTTTCTCTCTCAATCTTCCATTCTCTCTCGCTCTCTTCTCAATCTCTCTGACTATCTTGCTCTCTCTAACTCACTCTATCTCTCACAACACACATACTTTCTCACTCTGTTGTCTCACTTTCTCTAACTTTCCCTTTCTCTCATATGGACAGAGTGAGGTATGAGAGAGAAGAAGAGAAAGAAAGAGTGATAGAGAGAGAAGAAAGAGAAGAGAAAGATAAGTTAGAGAGACGAAAGAGAGGGCAAATAGAGAAGGCAACAGAGTGAGACAGAGTGAGGAAGAGAGAGCCAGGGAGAGAGAGAGAGATAAGCATGGAAAGATGGAGTGAGAGATATTGAGAGAGCAAAAGAGAGGTATAGTGAGAAGGGCGTAGAGATGAAAAGAGAAGAGTGTGAGAAAGAGATTAAAATAATGAGAGTGAAGAGAGAGAGACAAGGAGGCAGATATAAAGTGTGTGTGAGAGACTGGGAGATTGAAAGAATAAGTGAGGCAAATAATAAGATAATTGAGAGGAAATGAGAGGACATGAGAGATAAAGAGAGGAAGCAATTGATTCAAGAGAGCAGGACAGAGTTTAGTGAGTGAGACGAGAGAGAAAAGAGGGAGTGTGTGAGAGGGCAAGAGTGAGAGAAAGAGATACTTCATATAAGCGAGTGGTAGGAAAGCTGTGAGTGAGAAAAAGTGGAAGAAAGGGCAAATGAAATGAGTGAGGGAGGGAGAGGGAGAGAGGAGAGAGTATGAGAGTGAGAGGGAGGTGATGGAGAGTACGAGAAATAAAAGAATGAGAGAGAGAGAGAAGCGATCCATGAGTGAGGGAGTGATGAAGGGCACGAGTGGGTGAGAGGGAGAGAGGGAGAGAGAATGAAAGAAATAAAGAGTGAGTGAGAGAAGAAGAAGGGAGGGAAGAGAATGATGAGATAGAGAGAAGATAAAGAGAGCAAGAGTGTTAATTGATGAGATAGAGAGAGAGGTAAGAGAGGAAGAGAGGGTGGGAGAGAGAAAGCGAGAACGAGATCGGTATTGGGATGGAAAGAGAGACTGAGAGATTTAAAAGAGGGCAAAATAGAAGTAGAGAGAACAAGGTAGAAAAAGAGAGAAGAGTACGAGAAAGTGCTTGAAAGAAAGAGAGAGAAAGATGAAGAGATAAGTAGAGAGTGTGAGACAGAGATAGACAAGAGAGATTGAGCCAGATAAAAAAAAATGTGAGGAGAAAAGTGAGAGAAAGTGAAGGATAAAGAAAGCGGTGAAGAGAGAGGAAGAAAAGGAGGGGATACAGTGAGAAAAAGTGTGTGATAAAAGGAGAGAAATAATGAGAAAGGGATATAAAAAGAAAGTGGGATAATGAGAGAGTGAGAGTAAACAATTGAAGAGAGGTAGAGAGAGCAAACAAAAGAGAAAAATGAGTGTGTGAGAGAGTGTGTGAGAGATAGTGCGTGTATGAGAAAGGAAGGGGACATAAAAAGATAAAAGATGTCAAAACAGATAAAGTGGGAGATATATGGTGGGCATGAGAGAGAACTGGATAAAGAAAAGGTGTGTAAGAGATAGAGAGGAGCAAGATAAGAGATAGATGAGAAATAGAGAAAAGAGTTGCAAGGAGAGAGAGAGTAAGAGAGAGAGAGAGAGAAATAGAGAGAGATAGCAAGGAAGGAAGCAAGAGAGAGGGATAGAAAGAGTGAGCGAGAGATATAAGAAGAGCAAAAGAGAAATATCTCTCTCTCACTCTCTCTCACCATCTCTTACTCTCTTACCATCTCTCTCTTTTATTCAACAACCCTCTTTCTTTTTTTATCTCCTCTCTCATATTTCTCTTCCGTCACCTCTTCTCTACTCTCTCTCACCTTTCTTTCTCTCATTCTTTATCCTCCCTCCTCTCATGCCCTCCATCCCTCCCTCTCTCAAGTATCTCTTCTCTTTCTCTCTCTCCCTTTTTTATTTCTCTCTCATTCTCTCCACCTCCCTCTAAATATCGTTCTCTCTTCTCTCTCACTCTCCATCCCTCGCTCATTTCATTTTGCTCTTTCTTCCTCCTTCTGTCACTCTCACCTTTTCTATCGCTTTCTCATATGAATTATCCCTCTCTCTCACTCTGTCTTTTTTTTCTCTTCTCACTCACTCCTCTCTTCTACTATGTTGAATCAATACCTCCCTCTCTTTCTCTCTCCTCTCCACTCCTCTCATTTCCCTTATTATTTGTCACTCATTGTTTTAATTTCTCGGTCTCTTGCACACACTTTATGTCAGCCTCTTCTTTTTTATCTTTCTTCTCTCTCTTTATTTCAGTTGTTTTCTCACACCCTTCTCACTTTATCTCTACGCCATTTTCTCTTTCTCTCTCTACTTCTCTTTTGCTCTCTCTATATGTCTCACTCCATCTTTACATGCTTATCTCCCTCTCACTCCCTCACTCCCCTCACTCTCTCTCACTTTGTCTTACTCTATTTTCCCTCTCTTCTCTAACTTATCTTTCTCTTCGCTCGCTTCTCTCTCTCACACTTTCGTTCTCTTCTTCTCTCTCCATACCTCCCCCTCTCTTGCTCTCCCTCTCTCTCTCTCGCTCATGGAGCTCTCTCTTTCTCACTCTCACTCTCGCTCTTTTCTCTCTCTTTATTGCTCTCTCTCACTCACCCTTTACCTCTATCTCATTCCTATTCTCCCCCTTTCTCACTCTCATTCTCACTCTCCCCCTCTCTCTCTTACCTTCCATCCCTCCTTCACTCACTCTATCCATTCTTACCTCTCTCACTTATGTATTTCTTTCACTTTCTTCTACTCTTGCCCTCTCTCGTGGTCTCTTCATTCTCTTTTCTCACTCACTCGCCTCTCTCTCCTCTCTTGAAGCCATCCCTTCCTGCCTCACCCTGTCTATCCTCTTCTATCACTTTCTATATTTCCAAAACTCTTTCTATTTTTATATATCTTTATCACCCTCTCTATATGTCTATCCATGTCTCACTTGCTCTCTCTTCTCTCTCTTTCTTTCAGGATCTTTCTCTTACTCCTCTCTCTACATATCTTCTTCTATTTTGCTCTTTATCAGTAATTCTCTTGCCCACTTGCCTTCTCTCTTTCACTCTTACTTTCTCTTGCTCTATCTCCCTCTCCCTCTCTCTTGTGCCCTCCATCTTTCTCTCAGTCATATAGCTCTTTTCTTTCCCTCTCTCACTCTCTCCCATTCTTCTTTCATTCACTTACTATATCTCACTTTTCCCACTCTCTACGTCTATCTCACACTTATTCTCTCTCCCCCCCCCACACACACACTCCCTTCCTCTTTCCATCACTCTCTCATTTTCTTCCTCTCTCCCTTATGTATTCTCTGTCCTTCTCTATCTCTGTTCTTTCTCTTTCATTTCTCTCTCATTTCACTCACTCCCCATCTTTCTCCTCGGCTCTTGAATCGATCCCTGCATCTTTCTCTCCTCTCCTCTACTCTCATCTCATCTCTGTTTCTGTCTGCCTCACCCTCACTCTATCTCTCGCTCTCTCACACCAGTTTCCATCTGCCTCCTCAGCTTTATCTCTCTTCCTCTTTATTTCAAGAACTTTCTCACACTGTTTTCATTCCATCTACCTTCTCTCTCTTTATCTCTCAAATTCTATTTAGCTCTTCCTATATCACTCACTCTCTTTTTCCATCCCTCTCCCTCCCTCTCTCTAGCTTCCTCCCTTGCTATCTCTCTCTTATCTTGTTCTAATCTTTCTCTTATCTTGCTCCTCTCTATCTCCCACACAGTGTCTCTTTATCTCGTTCTTCCTCCCTTCTTCTCTCTCATGCTCTCCATCAGTCCCTCTCTCTCGCTTTTTCTAGCTCTTCTCAATTTCTCTTCATTGCCCAAACTTGCTCTCTCTCTTTGTCTTGGTCTTTCTACTCTCTCTTCCTCTCTTACCATCTCTCTCTCACCTTACTATTTCTTTTCTCTCCTCTCCTCATTTTTGACTTTCTCCACCAAGACCTCTCTACCTCTCTCTAATCAACCTCTTTATCTCTTCGTCTCTCTTTATTATCTCCCTCATTCTTTCACGCTCTTTCTTACACTATTCGTTCTCGCTCTACCTCCTTCTCTCCTTCTCTAGTTCTCTTTTACTATCCCTAAGTCTTCCACTCTCTCGTTCCATTTCTCCCTCTCACCCTCACACTCTCCCTCACTCTTTCTCTCTCTCCTTCTTTGTATTCCTCTCTTGACATCATTCTCTCACCACGGTACTCTATTGCTCTCTCTATTTCTCATCTTTTTCTTTCACCATGCTACTCTATTGCTCTCTCTCTCATTCTCATCTTTCTCTTCTCTTGCTCATTCTCTCTATCTCTCTCTCTCATTCCTTATTCTCTAGTCTCTCTCCCTTCCTTGTCCTTTCCCTCTATCTACATATCACTATTTACTATTTTGTTGGTCTATCTCTCTCCATCTCTATCGCTCCCCTTTTTATATCTCTTTCCCTCACTTTCTTTTGCTCTCTTAATCTCTTTCTCACTCACTGCTACTCGATCACTTTAACTCCTACAATAGCCATCCCTCTCAATTTTTATTCCTCCCTCTAACTATAACTTCTCTCTTCTTCCTTCTCCCTCTCCCACCCATCTCTCTTTCTCTCACACTCTCTATCTTCCTCTCTTAGTTTTCCTTTAAATCCATCCCCCTTCGTCCCTCCCACCCACCTCTCTCACTCCCTCCCACCCACCTCTCTCCCTACCTTTCTCTCTTGCCTTCTCTTCTCTCGATTTCCCTCTTTGCATCCATATCTCTCCCTTTCTCTATATCTGTCCCTTTTTGCTCAATTTCTCACTCTCTTTTTCTCTTTATCTCATTAACTCCCTAGCTCTCTCTTCTATTTCTCTCACTTCTCTCTTTATCTAGTTCTTACTATGCTCCTCTTCCCTCTCTCCTACCTTTCTTTATAACACAACTACTCACTTGTTTTATTCCCCTCTTTTTATTATTTTTGCATCAATCAAACTCACTCTACCACTCTTTCTCCCTCCCTTCCTCCCTCTCTCTATCTTGCTCTTTCTCTTCTTTCACTCTCCCTTCTATCTCTCTCTCCCTTTTTTGTCTCACATTCCCTTATCTCGATCTTTCTCTCTCTCTTTCAATCTCTATTACGCTCTCCCTCTACCCCCTCCTCCCTCTCTCTTGCTCTCACTTTCTACATATATCTATTCTTCCCTCACTCTGTTCACTATCTCTCTCCCTTCTTTCTCTTTCTCTCTATCATTTCTCTCTCTTCTATCTCTAAGTAATAAAAATCCTTCAATAACCTCTCTCTTACTCTCTCCTCTTACTTTCTCTTATGTTTCTAAGTCTCTAAATCTCTCTCTTTCTCATTTTCCCCCTCTAACATATGTTTTATCTCTCATACTCTCCTTTTATTTCTCTTTCACTTTATCCACCCTAACACACTTTCCTTCTCTCTCCTCTCCTCCCTCTCTAGCTCACACCTTCTCTCTTACCCTCTCAAAATGTACTTCATTCTCTATCTATCAATTTCTCTTCTTCTCTCTCTCACTTTCTCTCCCTCAAAATACTCTCTCTTTCTCTCTCCTTTAGTTCATCACCTCTCCCTCTCCTCCCTCCAACCCTCTCAGCTCTCACTCATAATCTATATCCCACCTCTCAGTTTATCTTTCTTCCTCTCTTTCCCTCTCCCCTTAACTTTCTCTCCTCTCTTTTTCTCTCCCTATTGTTCTATCTCATTCTTTATTACATCCCATTCCCCCTCTGTCTCCCTCTCTTCTGCTCTTTCTCTCTTTCTACCCACTCTCTTTATCACTCTGTCTCTTTTTTGCTCTCTCCCTGTCCCTATATTTCACCTTCTCCATCTTATTCTTTCTCTTTCTCTCTCTTTGTCCACTTTCGCTCTTTATTCTCTTTCCCTTTTGCTTTCCCATATTTATTGCTCACAATTTCTCTCTCATCCTACCTCTCTATCGTTTCTTTCTCATCATGCCTCTCTATCTCACACACACTTCTCTCTTTCTCTTTGTCATACACCCTCTATGTCTCTGTCACTCTCCCTAGTTCGTTTTTCTCATTCTTGCTTATTATTATAATGCTTTTCCTCTCTCGTTCCCTCTCCATCTCTCTCCAATTCTCTCTCAATCTTGCTTTCTACTCTCTCTTGTCTATTTATCTCTCCACCATTTTGTCTCTCTCTCAAACTTCTCTCTTCTCTCTTCTCTCTTTATCTCCAATAGTTCTCCTTTAATCTCCTCTTGCTCTCTCACTCTTTCTCTCACCCCTTCTCACACTCTTTGTCTCTCATACTCTGTACTCTCCGACTCTCACCCTCTCTCACACACTCTCTGCCTAACTCTTTGACTCTGTTTCCCTCATCTCTTATTCAGATAACTTTTCCCACTCGCCTTTATTTTCCACCTTTTTTCACTTTTTTCTCTCTCACACACACACGAACACACTATCTTACTCCCTTCCCTCAATCTTCACTCTCTCTCACAATCTTTCTCTTCTCTCGCTTGCACCCACTCTCTTGGCTCTATCTCTCTCACCGTAACTACTTTCACTTGCCCTCACCCTCTCCACTATCTCCCTATCTCATTTTTTCTTCCCCTTTCTTTTTTATTTCTATGTATACCCTCTTCCCTCCATCTCTCTCTTATTTTTTTCTTTTTCTCCCCCTTTCTTTTTTATGTCTATTTCTTCCCTCTTCCCTCCCACTCTCTCTCGTCCCTCCACTTCACTTATTCTCTTCCCCCACTCTTGAAATGTCACTTTCTCTCTCTCTCTCTCCCTCTCCCTCCCTTTATCAGTTTATCTCTCACTCTCCCTCCCTCTATTTCTACCCAACTTTGTCATTCTCTCACTTGCTTTGAATCTCTCTCATAAATTCTCTCTTGATATCTACCCCTCAAGTTATTTCTCTTTGTATCTATCTCATTCAATATGACACTCAATTCATTCCCTCCTTATCTCTCCCTCTCTCTCTCTCTCTCTCTCTCTCTCTCTCTCTCTCTCACTCTCACACTCTCTACTTTTCTCTTTGCTGTATTTCGTTCTCTTTTCTCTCTCGTGCTCTTTTGCTTCTCTCTTTCCCTTCTCTTTATTTTGCTCACTCTTTTTTTTCTCTCACCCTTTCCCTTTGTCCTCCTTCCATTTCTTACTCCATCCTCCTCACAATCTCCCTTGCTCACTCATCCATCCCTCCCTCCCTACTTCCTCCTCTCTCTCCCTAAGCCTCAATCTCTCTCTTGTCTACCCTCAATCTTTCCCTTTGACTTTCTCTCTCCCTCCAATCATTTCCTCCCTCTCTCTCCTGGCTAGGCATCCCTCACTCTCTCTTACTTTCTTTCTCACTATTCCTCTCCCTCTCTCAGTTTCTTTCTTACTCCTCTTCGCCACCTTCTCCCACTCTCACTCTCACTCTTTCTCTCTCTCTCGCTTGCACTTTCTTTCTCTCCCTTCATTTCTCTCTATCATTCTCACCCACTCTCTTTCATGGAGGTCTCCCTTTCAACCTTTTTCTCTCTCTTTTCTCTCTCATACTCTCTTCCACTTTCTTTATCCCTATCCATTTCTCCCACTATCACTCTTCCCTTCTCTATCTTTAGCACTCACTCTCTTTATCTTCTTTCTTTCCTACCACTTGTGTTCTCTCTCGCTCTCTCTCTTCTCTTCATTTTTCTTCTCTCTTTTGACTCCATTCTCCCTCACTTCTCTCTCTATCTGTCACTCTATTTCTCCCTTTATTTTTACTCTCTCTCCTCCCCTCCCACTCTCAATATTTTTTTTTCTCTCTTTTGTCCACATTTTTCTTTCTCTCCCCTAACATCTCTCTCTTCCTTTTGCTCTTCCTCATCTCTCTTCTTTTAACCTTGCTCCCTCACTCCCTCTATCTCTCTCCCTCTATGACTTTATCTTACTCTCTCCTACATTTTCTCTCTCATTCTCTCTCTCTTTCTTTAAATCTCTCACTCTCATCTTCATTTTTCTCTTACCTCTTTTATTATTCCCCCTCTCTCCCAGCTTCCTCTCTCTTTCTCTCTTCAAAGTATTTTATCTATGTTTTCCATCCTTCTACCTTCCTCCTCTTTTGCTCTGTCCCCTTTCCTCTTTCTCATGCTCTCTATTCTCTCTCTCTCACCTCTCCTCTATATGTCTCTCTCACTTATCTCTATTTAGCTATCCAAGTCATACTCTACCTCTCTATCTCCTCTCTTTCTCTCTCTTTCTCTCTCTTTCTCTCCACATGTCTCTCCCTCTCTTTCTTTTGCTCTCTCTCCCTCTATCTAGCTCTCCATTTCTTCTTCTCTCTCCCTCCACCCTCACTCTCTTTCCCTCATTCTCTCTCTATGCCTCCCTCTCCCTCTCACTTGCACTATTTTATATTCTCTCTCCATCTCTCTCACTCTTTTAAGCCTCTTCTTCTTTCACCATATCTAAATTTCTCTCATAATAGCTCTATTGATCCTTTCCCTTATTTTATTTTTCTGTCTATCTGCTGCTCACTAAACCATTCTCTTTCCCTCTCCCTCTCGCTCTCTCTCACGCACACACTCTTTTTCTGGTTTTTTCTCTTTTGCTCTCTCTTTTTCTCTCTCACTATCTCACTCTATTCTTTACTCCTCCCTCTCTTATTCTCTCTCTATCTCTCTCTTGCTCTCTCTCTCTCTCTCCCTGTCACGTTCTTTCACTCTTTCTTCTCTCCCTCTCTCGTCCTATCACTCTCTCTCCCCTCCTCCCTTTGTAGCTCCATCTCTCACACTCTCGCTCTTTATCTGTCACTCACTCTTAATATCTCTCTCACTTTTCTCTTTTTCTTTTTTCTATCATTCTCTGCCCCCTCTCTATTGCTCTGAATACCTCTTGTTATCTCTCTATTGCTATCTTTTTTTCTTTTTCTTTTCTATCTCATTTTCTCTCCCTTTCTCTCGTTATAGCTCCCTCCCTCTCTCTGTTATCACTCTATCACTCACTATCCCTCTTTATCTCTATCATTATTTTCTCTTCCACTACTCAATCTCTCTCCTCTTCTCTCACACACACACACTCTCTCTCTCTCTCACTCTTTCCTTCACTTTGAATCTCTCTCACAATCACTCTCTTGTTATCTCTCGCTTGATATCTTAGTCTTACCACTCCATCTCACTCTCCCTCTCTACTTTCTAACATTTTCAAGAGAAAAATGGAGAGATGAATAGTGAGCTAGATGAGAGAAAAAAGAGGGAGTGAGTGAGAGGGAAAGAGTGAGAGAAAAGCAAGATAATTCATATGAGAGAAAGGGAAAGTGCGAGAAAGTTAAAAAAAAGAGTGAGAAAGTATGTGTGCGTCTTAGAGATAGAGTGAAATAAAGAGAACAAGAGAGTCAGAGAGATTGAGAAGAGAGTGAGAGAGAATGAAATTGTGAGAGAGAAAGAAAGAGAGAAAAAGATAGCATGAGAAAGGGAGAGAGATCATGGAGAGAATGAAAGAAGAGAAAGAACAGGATAGAGAGAGGGAGGAAGGGAGGGAGAAGGAGTTGCAGAATGAGTGAGATATATAAAAAACATAAATAGAAAGAGGGGAATAAAACAAAAGGGTGAGTTATAGAGAAAGAGATTAAGAGAGTTGGGGAAGGTGAAGGAAAGAGATATAAAAGGGTGAGTTATAGAGATGGAGACATATAGAGCTTGAAATTGGTAGATAATGAGAGGGAGAGAGAAAGAGATATAGAGGGGACGAACTAGGAAAGGAGAGAGAATGAGAGAACAAGGAATGAGAGAGAATGAGCAAGAGAAGAGAAAGATGAGAAAGTGAGAGAGAGCAAGTGAGTAGCATTGTGGAAGAGAAAGATGAGAAAGAGAGAGAACAATAGAGTAGCATGGTGAGAGAGACAAAGAGAGAGAGAGTGAGGGAGAGTGAGGGCAAGAGGGAGAAAAGGAAAGAGAGGGTAAAAAATTTAGAGATAGTAAAAGAACTAATAGTGCTAGAATGAGAGGAGTTAGAAGGAGAATGAATAGTGCAAGAACGAGCATGAAAGGATGAGTGAGATAATAGAGAGAGACAGAGAGATGTAGTGTTTGATAGAGAGCTTTACGTGGATAGAATACGAGAAATGAGGAGAGAGATAGCAAGAGCAGTAGGGTCAGAGAGAGATGGTAAGCCTAGAAGAGAGAGAGATGGAGAAAGGTGGAATGAGGGAGCAGATAAAGTAAGAAAAAAGAGAGAGAAAAGTTTAGGAAATGAAGAGAAATTGGGAAGAGTTAGAGAGAGAGGGACATATGGAGGATATGAAAGAGGAAGGGAGAAAAAACAAGATAAAGAAAAAGCATGTGAGAGATAGAGAGGAGCAAGATAAGAAATAAAATGAGAATGAGAGAAGAGAGAGATAGCAAGGGAAGAAGTAAGGGAGAGGGATGGAAAAAGTGAGTGAGAGATATAAGAAGAGCAAAAGAGAAGTAAAGAGAAAGAGTGAGAAAGGGGTAGAGGGTTTGAGAAGAGTATGAGAAAGAGCTCTAAAGAAACATAAAAGTGAGAGAAAGCGAGAAAAAAGAGTTAGAAAGTATGTGTGTGTGAGAGAGATAGAGTTAGATAGAGAACAAGAGAGTTGGAGAGATTTAGAAGAGAGCGGGAGAGAATGAAAGAGTGAGAGAGAAAGAACGAGAGAAAAAGATAGCATGAAAAAGGGAGAGAGATCAAAGAGATAGTGAAAGAAGAGAAAGAAAAAAATAAAGAGAGGGAGGAAGGGAGGGAGAATGAGTAGCAGAGTGAGATATATACATAAATATAAAGAGGGGAATAAAACAAGAGGGTGATTTGAGATAAAGAAGGGTAAGATTGAGAGAGAGAGAGAGAGAAGAGGAGCTGAGAGAGAGCTAGAGAAAAGCGAGATGAGAGCAATTCAAGAAAAGGCTAGGGAGTTAATGAGATAGAGAGAAAAAGAGAGTGATAGGAAGTGATGGAAGGAGAAAGTGAGAGAGTGAGAGAAATGTGGGAGAGAGATACAAGGTAAGAGTGAGATTTTGAGAGAGAGAATCATAAAGAGAGACTGAGGGAAAGAGAGTGAGGGTGGAGGGAGAGAGATGAAGGAATGGAAAGAGAAAGAGAGAGGGAGAGCGGGCAAAAGAAAGAGAGGGAGAGACATGATAGGAGAAAGAGATAGAAAGAGAGATAGTGAGAGAAGATAGAGGGCAAGATAAAAGGTAGAGTATTAATGGGATAGCTAGATAGAGATAAGTGAGAGAGATATATGAGAGGAGAGGTGAGAGGGAGAGAGCATAGAAATCTTGAGAAAGAGGACGGGGGTTGAGCAAATGAGGAGGAAGGCAGAGGGATGGAAGACAAAGATAAAATACTGTGGAGAGAGAGGAAGCTGAGAGAGAGGGGGAAAGAAAAAAGAGTGAAGAGAAAGATGAAGAATAGAGTGAGAGAGTTAAAGAGATGAAAAGAGGGAGAGAGAGAGAAGAGAGGTCAAGAGAGAAAGGCATGGAGAGACATGGGTGGGAAGGAGTGACAGGGGAAGGGAGAGAGTGGGAGGGGGTGGAAATAAAGGAAAACTAAGGGAGATAGACAGAAAGTATGAGACAAAGAGAGAGGGTGGGAAAGAGAGACGGACGAAGAGTGAAGAGGTGTTAGCGGGAGGGATGGACAGTGAGAGCGATGGATACCGTGGGAGTTAAGGTTAGCGAGTACCAGTGAGCGAGAAAGAGATTAAGAGAGTGGGAGAGGGTTAACTCTCTAGCTCTTTCTTGAATTGCTCTCATCTCGTTTTTGTCTAGCTCTTTCTCTACTCTTCTTCTCTCACTCTCTTACCCTTCTTTATCTCACAATTAACCTCTTGTTTTATTCCCCTCATTCTATTTATTTTTGTATATATCTCAGTCAGTCTGCTACTCACCCTCCCTCCCTTCCTCCCTCTCTCTATCTTGTTCTTTTCTTCTTTCACTCTATCTTCGATCTCTCTCCCTTTGTCATGCTTTCTTTCTCTCTCTTTATTTCTCTCTCACTCTTTCATTCTCTCTCGCTCTCTTCTCAATCTCTCTGACTCCCTTGCTCTCTCTATCTCACTCTATCTCTCACACCACACATACTTTCTCACTCTTTTTTCTCACTTTCTCTCACTTTCCCTTTCTCTCATATATAGAGTGAGGTATGGGAGAGAAGAAGAGAAAGAAAGAGTGATAGAGAGAGAAGCGAGAATAGAGAAAGATAAGTTAGAGAGAAGAAAGAGAGGGCAAATATAGAAGGCAACAAAGTAAGAGTGAGAGTGAGTGAGGATGAGAGAGGCAAGGAGGGAGGGAGATAAGCATGGAAAAATGGAGTGAGAGATATTGAGAGAGCAAAAAAGAAGTATAGAAAGAAGAGTGTAGAGATAAAGAGAGAAGGGTGTGAGAAAGAGATTAAAATAATGATCGAAGAGAGAGAGACACAGAGGCAGACAGAAAGTGTGTGAGAGACCAAGAGATTGATAGAATAAGTGAGGCAAATAATAAGATAAATGAGAGGAGACGAGAGGAGAGGAGTGAGAAAGAGAGGGAGGAATTGATTCAAGAGAGCAGAATAGAGATGAGCAGTGAGTGAGATGAGAGAGAAAAGAGGGAGTGAAAGAGCAAGAGTGAGAGAAAGAGAGATACTTCATATGAGCGAGTGGTAGGAAAGATATGAGTTAGAGAAAGCGAAAGAAAGGCAAACGAAATGAGTGAGGGAGGGAGAGGGAGAGAGGAGAGAGAACAAGAGTGAGAGGGAGGTGATGGAGGGAACAAGAAATAAAAGAATGAGAGAGAGAGAAAGAGAAGTGATCCATGAGAGAGGGAGTGATGGAGGGCACGAGTGGGAGAGGGAATGAGAGAAATAAAGAGTGAGAGAGAAGAAGAAGGGGGGAAGATAATGATGAGATAGAGAGAAGATAAAAAGAGCAAGATAATTATTTGATGAGATAGAGAGAGATAGTAAGAGAGGAAGAGAGGGTGAGAGAAATAAAGCGAGAACGAGATCAATATTGGGATGGAAAGAGAGATTGAGAGATGCAAAAGAGGGCAAAATAGAAGTAGAGAGAACCAGTGATAGGTGAGAGAAGAGTATGAGAAAGAGACTGAAAGAAAGAGAGAGAAGATGAAGCGATAAGTCGAGAGTGTGAGACAGAGATAGATAAGAGAGATTGAGCCAAAAAAAATGTGAGGAGAAGAGTGAGAGAAAGTGAAGGATAAAGAAAGTGGCGAAGAGAGAGGGAGCAAAGGAGGGGATAAATGAGGAAAAGAGTGAGATTGAAGGATAGAAATAACGAGAAAGGGATATAAAGAGAATGAGGGATAATGAGAGAGTGAGAGTAAAACATAGAAGAGAGGTAGAGAGAGCAAACGAAAGAGAAAAAGGAATGTGTGAGAGATAGTGTGTGTATGAGAAAGGGAGGGGACATAATAAGATAAAAGAGAGCAAAATAGATACAGTGGGAGGAGCGAATGATGAAAAAGAGACAGAGTGAGGGAGAGAAAAAGAGAGAGCAATAGCGAGAAATAGGAGGGAGTAAGTGAGAGGGAGAGCGAGGGAGAGATATAGAGAGATAGAGAGACTTCAAGATAGAGATGGGGAGAAAGAGAGAGTGAAAGTGTGGGAGAGTGAGAAGAGCAGACATAGTGAGAGAAGGACATATGGAGGGCATGAGAGATGGGGAGAAAGAACTACATAAAGAAAAAGTGTGTAAGAGATAAAAAGAAGGAGCAAGATAAGAGGAAGATGAGAAATAGAGAACAGAGAGTTGCAAGGAGGGAGAGAGAGAGAGAGAGAGAGAGAGCTAGGAGGGAAGCAAGAGAGAGGTATGGAAAGAGTGAGTGAGAGATATAAGAAGAGAAAAAGAGAAGTTGAGAGAAATAGTGAGAAAAGGGTAGAGTGAGTTAGAAGAGCTTGAGAAAGATCTCCAAGGAAAGAGGAATTAAGAAAAATAGAAACCATGTTCTCTCTCACTTCACAGATAGAAAGAGATAGAAAGAGATACGAGAGGAGAGGAGAGGAGAGGAGAAGTAGGGAGTAAGAAAAAGAGAGAGAATACATGGGAGAGAAGTAGGAAAGCTCTCTCTCCCATTTGCTCTTCCTCATCTCTAACAAAAACACTCTCCTCTTTTAACCTTGCTCTCTCACTCCCTCTATCTCTCTCCTTCCTTGGCTTTATCTTACTCTCTTTCTCCTACATTTTCTACCTCATTCTCTCTCTCTTTCTTTAACTCTCTCATTATCTTCTTCATCTTTCTCTTCTCTCTTTTATCTTTCCCTTTCTCTCCTAACTTCCTCTCTCTCGCTTCACAGTATTTTATCTCTGTCTTCCATCCCTCTACCTTCCTCCTCTTTTGCTCCACCCCCTTCCTCTTTCTCATGCACTCTATTCTCTCCATCTAACCTTTCCTCTCATATATCTCTCTCTAACTTCTCTCTATCTAGCTATCCTAGTCATACACTACCTCTATCTTGCTCTCTATCCCCTCTCACTATCTCTCTTCCTCTTTCTTTCTCTCAACATGTCTCTCCCACTCTTTCTTTGCTCTCTCTCTCTCTCTCTCTTGCTTTAACCATTCCTTCATCTCTCTCGCTCCACCCTTACTCTCTTTCCCTCATTCTCTTTCTATGCCTCTCTCTCCCTCTCAAAATCTCATTCTTACTTTGTATCCCTCTCCCACATTTCTCTCACTCTCTCACTTTCTCTTTCCATCACTTCTTATCTCTCTCTCTCTCACATTCTTCAATATCTCTATTTCTCATTCTCTCTCTCACTCTCACCGGAACTATTTTATACCTCTCTCTCCATCTCTCTCACTCTTTTAAGCCTCTTCTTCTTTCATTATATCTGAATTTCTCTCATAATTGCTCTATTGATCCCTTTCCCTTTTTCAATTTCTCTGTCTATGTGCTTCTCACTAAACCATTATCTTTCCCTCACCCTCTCGCTCGCTCTCACGCACACACTCTCTATCTGGTTTTTTTTCTCTTTTGCCCTCTTTCTCTTTCTATCTCACTATCTCACTCTACTCTTTTCTCGTCTCTTTCTTGTGCTCTCTCTATCTCTTGTTCTTTCCCTCCCTATCCCATTCTTTCTCTCTTACTATCTCTCCCTCTCTCTTCCTCTTACTCCTATCCCCTCCTCCCTTTATAGCTCCATCTCTCACACTCTCACACTTTTTCTATCACTCACTCTCACTATCTCTCACTTTTCTCTTTTTGTCTTTTCTATCATTCTCTGCCCCCTCTCTCTTGCTCTGAATATCTCTCATAATCACTCCCTTTTTCTCTCTTCCTCTTGTTATCTCTCTATTGCTATCTTTTTCTCATTTTTATATATCTTGCTTTCTCTCCCTTTCTCTCGTTCTAGCTCCCTCCCTCTCTCTATTGATCACTCTATCACTCACTCTCCCTCCCTATCTCTATCTCTCTTTTCTTTTCCACTACTTAATCTCTCTCTCCTCCCTCTCTCTCACACTCTCTCTCTCACAATCTTTCCTTCACGTTGAATCTCTGTCACAATCACTCTCTAGTTTTCTTTCATTTGTTATCTCTCTCTTGATATCATAGTCTTACCACTCCATCTCCCTCTCCCTCTCCCTTTGCTTCTACGCTCTACCTCTCTACTTTCTGACATTCTCTCTCTCTCTCTCAACCTTACCCACTAATCCCCTCTTCTCCACTCTCTCTCACTCTCTCTTCTCATACACCTTAAATCTCCAGCACCTTATATCTCTCTGGCTTTCTCTCCCTCACTCTAATTTTTACTCTCTCTTCTCAACCTTCTCTAGCTCCCTCCCGTCGCACCATTCTCTCTCTTTCTGTACATTATCTCCCTTTACCATTTTTCTCCTCCCTCTCTCTGTCGCTCTCTCTAGTGCTCGTACTCTTTATCCCATCTATCTCAGGCTCGTCTTTCTATTCCCCTCTCTCTGTGTCTCCCCACTCTCCTCCTTCTCTCTCTTTCGCTGCCACACCCACACTCTCGATCTCTATTTATGGCTCACTTTTGCTCTCATTATCCCATTTCTCTCTTCTTTATCTCTATCTACTCCCTATCTTCTACCCTTCACTCTGTCTCCCACTCTCTTCCTTTAAATCTCTCTTATAATCACTCTCCTACTCTTTCTTCCCCTTCTTATATCTCTAACTCACTCTACTTCCTCTCTCCTTCTAGCTCCCTCCCCCTCTCTCTCATTCACTATGTATATAACTCACGCTCCATTCCTCTCACTTTATCTTACTCTCTCTCCCTTTTCTTTGTATATAACTATCCTCTCTCTCGGTTTCCTCCCTCTTGCATACTCTCTCCCACTGAATCTCTCCATAATAACTCAATTGCTCTGTTATCTTGCTCACTCTTTCTCACATTATATCTATGTCACTCTTTCTACCACAGTATCTCCCTCTCCCCCTCTTTTCTTTTGCACTCTCTCTCATTTTATTACTCTCTTAGTCTCAATTTGTTTTGCTCGCTCCCTTTTCTCTCTCTTCTATCTCTCTCTCATCTTCATCCTCTTCCACTCTCACCCTCTTCCTTTACCTCGCTCTCCCCCACTCTTATTCTTTATTTCTCTCCTCTCTCTCACTTTCTCATTAATTCTCTTAATCTCTCGCACTCATCTCAGTCTCTCTCAACTTCTTTCCTTCACTCTCTCTCTCATTTTCACTCCCTCAATTGTCTTTGTCCTCCTTTAGTTCTTCGCCTCTCCCTCCCCACCCTCCCTTTATCCCTCTTAGCTCCATCTCTCCCCTTTCTCTCTCTTTCTCTTTACGTCTCTTTAGCACTACTATATCTCTCACTCATTCTATTCATCTCTCACTCTTTCTTCCTCCCTTGCTATCTCTATCTCTCACCTTGCAACTCTCTCACATTACTCTTTCTCATATTTCTCTTATCTTGTTCCTTCTCCCTATCTCTCAGACACTTTTCTTTATCCCGCTCTTTCTCCTTCCCTCTCATGCCTCCATATGTCCCTCTCTCACTCTATCTAGCTCTTCTCAAATTCTCTTCATTGCCTAAACTTGTTCTCTCTCTCTCTCTCTTACTTATTCTATCTGCTCTCTCACTCCACCTTTTTCAATCTCCCTTTCTTCCTCTCTTACCATCTCTCTCTACTACTCTTTCTGTTTCTCTCCTCATTTCTCCCTTTCTATCCACCTAAACCTCTCTATCTCTCTATCAAACTCTACATCTCTTTCTCTCTATCTCACTCATCTTTTCATGCTCTTTTTCTTTTATGTATTCTCTTTCTCTAAATCTTTTCCTCTCTTTTCTCTTTTCTCTTCTTACTCCTTTTGCATCCACTCCCCAGCTCTCTCCCTCTCCCGATCTAACCCTCCCTCTCTCCCTCCTTTTCTATCTCTCTCTCTCTCACTCTATCTTCCTCTCTTGCCACAACTCTCTCAACTAAAAACTCTCCTCTCATTCTCATTTTTCTTATCACTCACTCCTCTCTATCAAACTTTTTCTCTCTTTTTCTCCCTCTTTCCCTCTCTTCTGCCCTCCATATCTCCCTCACGCATAGAGATCTTCTCTCTTTTCTCTCTCTTTTCTCTCTCAATCTTCTCTCTTACTCAATCTCTCACTCTCTCCCACTCTCTACCTTCATTTCACTCTCACTCCCCCTCCCTCCCACTATTTTGCCTCCTCTCTTTTGCCCTCCCTCCTTTCCTCACTTTCTCCCTTCCTAGCTCTCTATTTCTCTCACTCTAGACTCTATCTTGCTCTCTCCTCTCACTCACTCCCTCTCTCCTCCCCTAAATACATCCCCTTATCCACACTCATCTCCTTTCCTCTCTTATGATCACCCTCTCTCTATCTATATATCTCTCTCTCACTCTTTATCTATCTCGTCCTCTCTCTTTCTTTCAAGCTCTTTCTCACACTCTTCGCTCTCCCCGACCTCCTATTTTCTCTCTCTCTTTTGCTCTCTCTATATCTATCATTATCTCGTTCCATCCCAATCTCTATCTCTTACAGATACTCTCTTTCTCCCTCTCTTCCTCTTCTGCCAGCACTATCTCACCTGCAAACTCTCTTACTCTCTCCATTCTCTCTTTTTCATCTCTCTCTCATTCTTTTTTCCACTCTTTCTTACTAGGCCCACTCTTATGCTCTCCATTCCTCTCTCTCTTTCTATCTCTCGTCGAGAATTTCTCTTTTTGTATCTCTCTGTGCTCTATCACTCTAACACACATTTTTCTTTCTCACTCTCTTCTTCTTTGTACCTCCATCTCACTATCATTCTCTCTCACTTCCTCTCTCTCGCTCTCTCTATCTTTCCCTCTCTCTTTGCTTTCCCTCACTCTATCTCTCCTTATCTATCTCACCTCTCTCTCTCCATCAATCTCTCTAGTATCAATCTGCCTTATCATCACTCCCCCTCTCCTTCTTCTCTCTCTTCCCTTCAACCTATTTCTCACACGCATCTTTCTCCTTCTACCCTGTCTCTCTCATTCACCTTCTTTTTATATCTTTCTTTACTTATCTATTTCTCTCTTCATGTCTCTTTCTCTTTCCATCCCAATCTCTATCTCACACACTCTCTCTCTCTCGCCTCCTCACTTCTCCCATTTTAATCTTTCTCTTCTCTCACTCCTCTCTTTCTCGCACTATTTTTTCATCTGATTCTCTCTCTCCCCCTCCCTTGTGCCCTCTATCTCTCTCTCTCACTCTCACTCCTCAATTTTTTTTCTCTATTGTTTTGCTCTTATCTATTTCTATTTTATGCAATCACTCTCTTGCTTTTTCTCGACCTGTTATTTATTTTGTATCTCTTTTACTTTCTCTACCATTGTTTCTCCCTCTTTCCCTCCCTACCTCTCTCTTGCTTTTCATATTATCTCTCGCTGATCATCTTTCCATCTCCATCTATTTCTTCCTCTCTTCTATTAATACAAACTCTCTCCATCTTTCTCAATCATTCTCTCTGCCTCTCTCAGGGTGCTCTTTTCTCTCTTTCATACTCTTTTCTCTATTGCTCTCTCCCACTAATTCCTCGCTACCTCCACCTCATTCTCCCTATCCTCCTTTTTGCCCCTTGTCCTTCCCTCACTCTCTCATTCCCTACCTCTTTCTATTATGTGTTATTTCTCTCTCCTTCTCTCACTCGTGCCTATCTCGCGCTCTCTCCTCTTTCTCTTCTCTCTCTTTTCACTCATTGCTCCTCTCTCCTCTTCTGAATTCATGCCACTCCTCCTCCTTCTCCTCTACTCACCTTTCAATTTGCCTCACCTTCTCCCTATCTATCTCTCTCTAGATGTAACTCTCATATCTTCTTCTATTTTGCTCTCTCCATATCTCTCACTCTATCTTTTTATCAATATATCTCTCTTTCCCTCACTCTTTCTCTCTTACTATCTCTCTCTCTCCCTTACCCTCTCTGTCATCTCTCTTTCTTCTATCTCTCTGTCACCCTTTCTTTCTCTTCTTCTCTCTCCCTCCATCACTCTCTCGTGCTCTCCATCTCTCTCTTGGTCATGGAGCCCTTCCCTTTCTCTCTCACTCTCTCCCATTCTTCCCTCTTTCAATTACTCTCTCTCACTTTTTACTACTCTCTGTCAATTTCATACTTATTCAGCCCCCCTCTAATACACACACACACACTTTCTCACCCTGCCTTCCTCCTTCTCTATCTCGCTTTTATGTATTCTCCCTCATTCTCTCACTCTATTCTTTCTCTTTCATTTCACTCACTCCCCATCTTTCTCCTCGCTCTTGATTTACTCCCTCTCTTTCTCTCCTCTCCTATCCTGATCAATTGTATCTCTTTCTATCTACCTCACCCATTGCTCTTTCTATCGCTCGCTCTATCACACACAGTTTCTATCTTCCTCCCCATCTCTATCTTTATTGCTTCCTCTTTCTTTCAAGCTCTTTCTTACACTCTTCCCTCTCACTCTTTCCAACCCTCTCTCTTAGAGCCTTTACTTCCTCCCTTTCAATCTCTCTCACCTTGCAACTCTCTCTCACCTTGCAACTCTCTCTTCATCTCTCTCTTCTCTCTATTAGTTTCAATCTCTATGTCACACCCTTCTCTCATTATCTCTACGCCCTTCCCACTCTTTCTCTCTCCACTTCTCTTTTACTTTCTCTATATATCTCACTCCATCTGTCCATGCTTATCTCCCTCTCTCCCTCCCTCTCTCCCCCTCACTCTCTCTCGATCTGTCTTACTTTGTTGCCTTCTCTATTTTCCCTCTCTCTCTCTTCACTATAACTTATCTTTATCTTCTCTTGCTATGGGGACTACGCAACTGGATGGCGTGAGAACTCTCCTGACTTAACCATCTCGTTCAATAGTGAGTGTATGACCAAAAATAGGGTACAGTTAGGGCTTGGATGCTTTCTGACATTCTCTTCAAAAATAACCCTTCAAAGCCGCTTGAACCTTTCACTTACAAAGAAAAACATGATTTCATCTGACCATACTAAGAAATTCTCATATCTCATATCTGAAGAAAGGGCGGGTTCCAAAGAATATATGTGCTTTTTCTAAGCTCAAGAAAGTTCAAGGCGCGAAGTGTTTCACTGAGACAAGTTCAAGGCGATAGGTTTAGTTCCATCCAGGTGATCTAGTCTAGTGCCTAGTTACGAGTCATGCATTTCTCGGCGATCAAGCCAGACCATTTTGAGTGCCTTTGTCAACTCATCAAATTGCATTTCTAGGCCTTAAACAAGCTCATTTCAATTCCTACTTGCATCTATTAGGAGAAAGTTTCATCGAGTGGGATTGATCTTCCATCCCATGAGAGTTTCCTGCCAACTAGTTTAGTTCTCTTCGTCAAGTCTGTTATCTTACTTAATCCAGAAAGTCAGCAAGTTGGTTTGGGATTTGATCCACTCGATATAGGGAACGAGCAGATGCTTCTTTCTCATTTTCTCTCTCCATATCTCCCTCTCTCTTACCCTCTTTCTCTCTCTTTCTCTCTCACTCATAGAGCTCTTCTCTTTCTCACTCTCTCTTACCCTTTCACTCTCTTTCTTGCTCTTTTACTCAATCCTCTCTACCTCTAACTCACTTTCATTCTCCCTGTTTCTCTCACTCATTCTCACTCTCCCCCTCTCTCTTACCCTCCTTCACTCACTCTATCCTTTCCTACCTCTCTCACCTATGTAGTTCTCTCACTTTCCTCTACTCTTGCCCATTCTCGTCTCTCTCTTAATTCTCTCTTCTGACTCACTTCCCCGATCTGTCCATCCCACTTGAATCATCCCTCCCTGCCTCAATCTGTCTCTCCTCTTCTCTCTCTTTCTATCCTCTTTCTATTTATATATCTCTCTCACCCTCTCTATATGTCTCTTTATCTCTCTCTTTCTTTCAAGATCTTTATAACAAGCCTCTCTCTCTATACACACTCTCTTTATAATTCTGCCTCGCTCTCACACACACACATGCTCTTGTTCTCCCTTCCTCCTCCCCTCACTCTCTTGTTCTCCCTTCCTACCTCTCTCCTTTATCTATTCTCTCTCTTCATCTCAATCTATTATTTCTCTCTTTCTCTTTCTTCTCTCTCTCAATTCACTCACTCCTCATCTTTCTTCTCCATACACACTCTCTTGTTCTCACTCTTTCCATCTCTCTCCCTCTCTCTTGCTTCCTCCCTTGCTCTCTTTCCCCTTACAACTCTCTCTTCTCTCTCTTAATTTCAATCTCTTTCTTACACCCTTCTCACTTTATCTTTATGCCCTTCTCTCTCTTTCTCTCTCTACTTCTCTTTTGTACTCTCTATATCTCTCACTCCATCTTTCCATGCTTACGTCCCTCTCTCCCTTCCTTTCTCCCCCTCACTCTCTCTCACTCTATCTTACTTAGTTGCCATCTCTATTTGCCCTCGCTCCCTTCTCTCGAACATATATTTCTCTTCTCTCGCTTCTGTCTCTTCTTATCTCTCTCTCTTCACTTTCTCGCTCTTTTCTCTCTTTCTTTCTCTCTCTCACTCACTTCTCTCTACCTCTATCTCACTCTCATCTCCCCCTTTCCCTCTCTCATTATCACTTTCCACCTGTCTCTCTTACCCTTCTTCACTCACTTATCCATTCCTACCTCTCTCACTTTTGTGTTTTTCTCTTTCTCCATTATTTCTTCTTACTCACTCCCCCCTCTCTACTTCTCTCATGAATCCATTTCTTTAATTCCCTCACTCTCTTCTTCATCTTTCTCTTCTCTCTTTTATCTTTCCACTCTCTCTCAGCTTCCATTTTTTTATCTTCCTCAACCTCTCCTATCCATCTCTCTCTCACACACTCTAGTTATCTCTTCATCTTTCTCTCTCTCTTTATTTCAACCTCTTTCTCATAATCTTCTCTCTCCTTCTACCACTTGTTCTCTCTATTTCTATTTTCCCCTCTTTATATCTCTCCATCTCTCTTTCCATCCTAACACTTGTTCTCTCCACTTCTATTTTTCCCTCTTTATATCTCTCAATCATTGTTTCCATTCTAGTACATATCTCTCTTTCATTCTCTCTCTCACTTATTCCTCTCTTACCATCTCTCTCTCTCATCCAACAAATCTCTTGCTCTCTTTACCTTCTCTCTCATCCTTCACTTCTTCTTCTCTCTCTCTTTATTTCTCTCATTCTCTCTCCCACTTTCTCGTGCCCTCCATCTCTCCCTCTCTCTGGATCTATTCTTTTTTCCTCTCACTCGTTTATTTCTCTCACTCTCGTTCTCCCTCTCCCTCCCTCCTTCGTTTCATTTTCCCTTTCTTCCTCCTTTATCTCTCACCATTTTTACCAATCTCTCTTACGAATTATCTCTCTTTCTCTCACTCATGCCCTCTATCCCACTCTCTCTATTTACCCTCTTCTAACTCACTCCTCATCTCTCTCCTCCACTCTTGAATCAATCCCTTCCTCTCTTTCTCTTCTCTCCTCACCTCTCCTTTCTCTTATTATTTGCCTCACACGTTCTTTCTCTGTCTCTCACACACACTTTCTATTTTCCTTTACATGTCTCTCTCTTATATCTCTTTATTTCAATCACGTTCTCACACCCTTCTCTCTCTTTCTCTCTCTACTTTTCTTTTGTTGTATCTATATCTCTCACTCCATTGTTCCATGCTTATCTCCCTCCCTCCCTCTCTCTCTCCCCCTCATTCTGTCTCGCTCCATTCACTCTAATGCCTTCTCTATTTGCCCTATCTCTCTTCTCTCTAACTTATCTTTCTCTTCTTCGCTTCTCTCTCTCTCACCTTTCTTTCTCTTCTTATCTCTCCATACCTCCTCTCTCATCCTCCATATCTCTCTCTCTCTTGCTCATGGAGTGATTATCTTTCTCACTTTCTCTCACTCTTTTCTCTCTTTCTTGCTCTCTCTCACTTACTTCTCTCTACCTCTATCTCACTCTCATTCTCCCCATTTCTCTTTCTCATTCTCACTCTCCGCCTCTCTCTTACCCTCCTTCCCTCCATAACTCACTCTATTCATTCCTACCTCTCTCACTTATGTATTTTTCTCACTTTCTTCTACTCTTGCCATCTCTTACATCTCTCTTCATTCTCTCTTCTAACTCGCTCCCCCTCTCTCTCCTTCTCTCTTGAATCGATCCCTCCATGCCTCCCTCTGTCTCTCCTCTTATCTATCTTTCTATCATTCTCAACCTCTCTATATGTCTAATCATCTCTCTCTCGCTCTCTCTTCTTTCTTTCATGATCTTTCTCACACACCTCTCTCTACACATGCCTCTTCTATCTGCCTATATTTTGCTCTCTCTATCTCTCTCACTCTATCTTTTCATCAATGTATCTCTCTGTCCCCCTCTCTTTCTCCCTTATCATTTCTCTCTCCCTACAACACTATTGCCATCTATGTCTTCTCTCTTTCTGCTCTCTCAATCACCCTTTCTTTCTCTTGTTCTCTCTCCCTCCATCACTCTCTCGTGTCCTCCATATCTCTCTCAGTCATGGAGCCATTCTCTTTCTCTCTCTCACTCTCTCCCATTCTTCTCTCTTTCACTTACTCTCTCTGACTTTTTCCCACTCTCTTAAGTCTAGTATCCCTCCATCTCTCACACACACACTCTCTCTTACTCTCCCTTTCTCCTTCTCTCGCTCTCTCCTTTCCTACCTCTCCCGGATGTATTCTCCTCTTTCTCTCACTATGTTCTTTTTCTTTCTTTTCTCTTTCATTTCACTCACTCCTCATCTTTCTACTCTTCTCTTAAATCACTCCCTACCACTTTCTATCCTCTTATATCTTCTCCTCTCATCTCATCTATCTTTCTATCTACCTCAGCCTATTCTTTCTGTCTCTCACTCCCTCACACATAGTTTCTATCTACCTCCTCATCTCTATCATTCTCACTTCCTCTATCTTTCAAGCTTTTTCTCACACTCTTCTCACTCCTTCCACCCCTTTGTGTCTCTTTGTCTTTCTACTTCATCTTCTCATTTTCTATATCTCTCACTCACTCTTTCCAGACCTTTCTCTCCTTCTCCATTACTTCCTCCCTTGCTCTCTCTCACCTGGCAACTCCTTTCTTCATCTCTCTCTTCTCTCTCCTTATTTCAATCTCTTTGTCATCCCATCTCTCATTATCAATACGATGATCTCTCTCTACTTCTCTTTTGCTCTATTTATATCTCTCACTCCATCTTTCATGCTTTTCTCCCTATCTCCCTCTCTCTCTTCCTTATTCTCTCTTGATCTGTCTTACTCTGTTGCCTTCTCTATTTGTCCTCTCTCTCTTCTATCTAGCTTATCGTTCTCTTATCTCATTTCTCTCTCTCTCACTCTTTTTTTCTCTTCTTCTCTCTCCATACCTCCCTCTCTCTTGCCTCCATCTCTCTCTCAAGCACATTGAGCTCTTCTCTTTCTCATTCTCTCTCACCCCAATTTCTCTCATTCTTGCTCTCTCATTCACTTCTCTCTACCTATATCTCACTCTCATTCTCTCACTTTATCTCACTCATTCTCACTCTCCCCCACTCTTTCTTACCCTCCTTCCCTCCTTCACTTACTCTATCCTTTCCTACCTCTCTCACCTATATATTTCTCTCACTTTCTTCTACTCTTGCCCTCTCTCGTGCTCTCTCTTCATTATCTCTTCTGAATCACTCCCCCTATCTTTCCTTCCCTTTTGAATCCATCCCTCCTTGCCTCACTATGTCTCTCATTTTCTCACTCTTTCTATCATTCTCAATCTCTTTCTATTTATATATCCCTCTCACCCTCTCTTGCTTGCTCTATTCTCCCTATTTTCCTCTATTTTTTTTCTCTTTCTACTTCATTTTCATATTTCCTATATGTCTCCCTCAACTTCCCCTACTTATCTCCCTCTCTCTCCCTCTGTCTTACTCTGTTGCCATCTTTATTTTCCCTCTCCCTTCTCTCTAACTTATATTTCTCTTTTTCTCTCTCCATACCTCCCTCTCTCTTGCCCTCCATCTCTTGCTCTCGCTGATGGAGTTCCTCACTTTCTCAATCTCTCTCACTATTTTCTCTCTATTTCTTGCTTTCTCTTACTTACATCTCTTTACCTCTATCACACTCTTTGTCCCCTTTATCTCTTTCATTCTCACTCGCCCACTCTGTTAGCATGCTTCCCTCTTTCACTCACTTTATCCATTCCTACCTCTCTCACTTTTGTTTTTCTCTCACTTTCTTCTACTCTTGCCCTCTCCCACGCTCTCTCTTCATTCTCTCTTCTCACTCAATTCCACTCTCTTCTTCTCTCTTGAATCCATTCCTCCTTGCCTCACTCACCCTCCCTCATCCTCACTCTGTCTTTTCTATCTCAATCTATTTCTCTATTTCCCTTCTCTATCCCTACAATCCCCTATCTCCATCTCTCTCTCACATTCACTCTTGCATCTTCTTCCTCTTTACATATCCCTCCTTTTCTATCTCTATCTCTTTCTATCTCCACCTCTTTCCCCTTCTTTTGCTCTCTACATCTCCCTCTCTACATCCACTCATTGTCTCTCTCCCTTCCTCTCTTGCCCCCTTTTTCCCTTTCTCTTCTATAAATATAAACTCTACTTTTCTCCATTTGTTCCTTTATCTTCACTATCTCTTTCTCTCTTGCTTCCTCTCTAACTCTCTTAATCACCCCCACATATTTGTTCTCACTTTTTTCCCTTTTTCTACTTTTTCTCACTCTCTCTGTCCCTTCTTCTTTCTCTCTTTCACTTCTCTATCCCTTTCTCATACTTTCGATCACTCTTCCTCCCTCCATCACTCGCTCGTGCCCTCCACTCTCTCATACTCTCTTTCTCTCTCAATTCTTTTCCCTTTCACTTAATCTCTCTCACTTTTTCCTACTATTTATGTCCATCTTACACTTATTCTCCCTCCCTCTCACAAACACACTCTCTCTCCTGTCCTTCCTTCCTCCTTCCTTTACTCTCTCCTTTCCTATCTCTCACCCTTATGTATTCTTTCTCTTTCTCTCACACCGTTCTTTCTCTTTTTCTGCTCTCTCATTTCACTCACACTCCATCTTTCTCCTCCGCACTTGAATCACTCCCTATCTCTTTCTCTCCTCTCCTCTCTTCTCTATTTCTATCTTCTACATCACTCTCACTCTTTCTATCTCTCGCTCTCTCATACACAGTTTCTATCTGCCTCCTCATTCCTCTTTCCTCCAAGCTTTTTCTAACACACTTCTCACTCCCTCTACCCCTTCTCTCTTTCTTTCTATGCTTCTCTTTCGCATTTCCTATATCTCTAACTCAGTCTTTCCATCCCTCTCTCTGAGCGAGATAAAGAGATAGATGTTGGGATAGAAGGAGAGATCTAGAGATATAAACAGGGCAAAATAGAATTAGAGAGAACAAGTGGTAGAAAGAGAGAGAAGATTAGGAGAAAGAGCTTGAAAGAAAGAGAGAGAAAGAAGAAGAAACTTGTGGAGAGTGTGAGAGAGATAGATAGGAAAGGTTGAGGCAGAGAAAAACAGAAAGGTCAGGAGAAAAGTGAGAGGGGTGGATGGATTCAAGATAGAAGGAGAGAGTGTCAGTGAGTGAGAAGAGAGAGTGAAGCGAGAACAATAGGGAAGTCAAGATATAAAGAGAGATAGAAAGAGAGTGAAAACATAAGAGAGTAAGGGAAGGAGGCAAGGAGTTTGAAAGATAGTGGGAGGTATATTGTGAGAGTGAGAAAGAGAGAGGGAGGGAGGGTGAATGAGAATGAGATAGAGGTGGAGAGAAGGATAAAATGTGAGAGACCAAGAGTGAGAGAAATGAGTGTGGGGAAGAGAGAAGAAAAAGAGCTCCATGCGCATGCATGTGAGAGAGTGATGGAGAGCACAAGTGAGAGAGGGAAGGAGGAGAAAGAGAGAAATAAAGACTTACAGTGAGAGCGAGAGATAGAGATGGATGAGAGAGAAAGAAATGAGAGAAGGGGAAAGAGAGTTGCAGGGTGAGAGAGAAAAGACAAGAGACTAAGAGAGAACGAGAGAGAGAGAGAGAGAGAGAGAAAGTGGGAGGGAGAGAGTGAGATAAGGTTTGAAAGATAGAATGACAGAAATAGAGAGATATCCCTCCATTCTCTCTCTCCCTCCCTTACTCTTACTCCCTCTATCTCTATCTCTCTCACACACTCACTCCCTTTCTTTCATAACATCATTATCTCTACCTCTATTTCCCTCCCTCTCTCTACCCCACTTCCCTATTTCTCTACCTCCCTCTATCTATCAAACATTTTGTATTGCTCTCTTCCCTCTCTCACCCTCTCTCTGTCCCACTCTCTTCATATATCTCCCATTCCTTGCCACTTTCTCCCTTACTCGATCTCTCTTTCCTCCTTCCTTCTCTCCCTTTCTCTCTCTTCCTCCGTCACTCTCCCTTCTCTCCCTCTCTCTTTCATTCAAATACACACACTCTCTCGTTCTTCTCTCTCTTATACTCACTCTCTACACTTGCTTGTTTCTACCTCTCTATTTATCTTTTATCTCTCACTCTCTCTCATTCTCCTCTTAAATCTCCATCTTACCCTCTCTCTCTTGCTATCTATATCGCTCATCTCTTTGCTTCCCTCGCTCTCACAATCTTTCCTTCTCTCCCACACTCTTTCTCTCCCTCTCACTCTATCTCTTACCATTCCTCCCTCCATTGGAATCTCTCTCCATCACTTGATTTGACTTCATCTTTCTCTCTACCTCTCTCTCTTCTCTCTCATTCTCCCTCTTGCTAGCTCTCATATCTCTTTCCCTGCCCTCCCACATATACTCTCTCTTTTTTACATTAAGTCTCTCACGCTCACTTTTTCTCTCTCTTCCTTTTATTATTTACTTTTCTCTACCTATCTTCATCTCTCCTTTTCTATCCTCTCTCTATCCTTCAATTATCTGTCTCCCTCTTTCTCTTTCTCTGACCCCCTCAATCTCTCACCCTCAGAAAAGGATAGAGAAAGATAAATTCCAATCGAGGGATGGAGAGAGATTCCAATGAAGGGAGAAATGTTGAATGAGATGTGAGAGAGAGGAATGAAAAAGGGAGAGTGAGATGGGGGAGAGAGTGAGAGAGAGAGAAGAAGAGATGATGAAAAAAGAGATGATGAAAAAAGAGATGAAAGAGAGATTGAGGGAAAGAGAGAGAGGGATGGAGAGCAAGAGAGAGGGAGAGAGAGAAGAGTGAGAGATATAATGAAAAGTGATCATGAGGGCGAGAGGGAAGGAGGAATGAGAGTTTGAGTGAGGGAGAAAGAGGGACGGAAGGGAGATATATGAAGAGAGTGGGAGAGAAAGAAGGTGGGAGAAAAGAGGGGAGAGATGGAGAGAGAGGGAAGTGAGCATACAGAATGTTTGATAGATAGAGGGAGGGACAGAGAAGGAGGGAAAAGGGGGGAGAGAGAGGGAGGGAAATAAATGTAGAGAGGGATGTTATGAAAGAAAAAGTGAGTGTTTGTGTGTGTGAGAGAGAGATATAGGGAGTGAGTAGTGAGAGAGAGATGGAGAGTGAGAGGGAGAGAGATAGGGTGAGAAGAGTAATTGAGGGAGAGAGAGAGAATGGATGGAGGGAGTTAGAGAAGAGAGAGTAGAAGATAAAGAGAGTGCAAGAGAAAGTGAGGGAAAGTGAATGAGAAAGAGAGAGAGAAGAGAGAAGGAAGATTGATGGAGGGAGAGAGCAAGATGGAGAGAAACATAAAAATTATGAGGAACTATGAGTAAGAGAAAGCTTGGGAGGAGGAAAAGTGAGGTAGACAGATGCAAGCAACTGTAAGTAGAAGTAAGAAAGATGCAAAGAGAAGGGAGAATTGGATGGAGCATAAAGGGAAAAAAAAGATAGAGAGAGATAAAAAGAAATGGGGAGAAAGAGAGAAAGGGATCGAGGTGTAAGGGAGGAAGAGGGAGAAAGAGAGAGTAAGAGCTAGAAATAGGAAAGCCGAGAGAGGGAGAGAAAACAAGCAAGAGAAGAGATTGTGAGTGAGAAAGTGTGGAAACAACAAGAGAATGTGTGAGAGAAAGGGAGAGAAGTGGAACGAGCAAATAAAGAGTGACAGAGAGACAGAGACAGGGAGAGAGATAAATAGAGCGAGAAGTAAAGAGAGAGAGGAGGAAGGGGTAGAGAGAGCCAGAGAGACATTGAGAGAAAATATGAGTCAAAGAAGTATGGAGAGAGAGAGACAAGAGAAAGAGGAACTGTGATGGGGAAGGTGTGTGCAAGAGAAATAATGATAGAGAAAGCATGAGGGCAAAAAAAGGGTGAGAGAGAATGACCAAGACATATAAAATAGGGAGTGATAGAAATGGAGATAGATAGAGCAACAAAGTGGTAGACAGTGAGCGGGAGAGAGAGATAAAGGGCATGAATGAGGAAGGGAGAGAGAATGAAAGAATATGGAATGAGAGAATGATCAAGAGAAGAGAAAGATGAGAAAGAGAGAGAGAACACGAAGTAGCATGATGGAAGAGAAAAACGGGAAAGGGAGAGAGCAATAGAGTGGCATGGTGAGAGAGTGATGATAAGAGATAAGTGCAAAGAAGGATTGAGAGAAAGTGAGAGATTGAGAGAGGGTTTGAGGGCTAGAGGGAGAAATGGAAAGAGAGAGTGAAAGGTTTAGAGATAGTAAAAGAGAACTAGAGAAAGAGAGGAGGTAGAGAGAAAATCAATAGTTCGAGATGGAGCATGAAAGAATGATTGAGATAACAAAGAGAGACTGAGAGATGAGGAGGTTGATAGAGAGAGATATATAGATATGTTTAGGTGGTCAGAAAGTGAGAAATGAGGAGAGGAAAAAGACAGGAAGAGCAGTAGGGTGAGAGAGGGAGATTGAAATAAGTGGAGTGAGAGAGAAAATAGAGTAAGAAAAAGAGAGAACATTAGAGAAAGAAAATAACACCAAGAGAGAGATCAGAGAGAATGATTGAAGGGGAATGAGAGAGGGAGAAATAGATGGAGGGAAAGAAATATGGAGAGCAAAAGATAGTAAAAAAGTGAGAGAGTGAGGAGAGATTGGGAGAGAGTGGCAGAGAAAGTAAAAAAGATACAAAAAGAAATAACAGGTGGAGAGAGAGAGAGTAAGGGAGTGATTGCATAAGAGAGAAATAGATAAGAGCGAAAAAATAGAGAAAAAGAAATTGAGAAGTGAGAGAAAAAGCAAGAGAAAGATGGAGGGCATAAGATAGAGAGGAACGAAGAGAGAATGAGATAAAGAAAAAGTGAGAGGATCGATAAAACAGTAAGATTAAAAAGGGAGAAGAGAGAGCAAAAGAGCTAAAGGGTGTGAGAAATGGAAAGTGAGGAAGACGGAGGAAGAGCGAGAGGGGGAGAGCATGAGATAAAGATTGGGATGTAAAGAGAGATTAAAAGACGTAAAGTGGGAAATAGATGAGTAGACAAAGAGATAAAGAGAAGGTGAGTGAGAGAGAAGGGAGAAGGAGAAGAAAAAGCTTGAAAGAAAAAAAGAGAAGAGGGAGAGAGGGTGACATGATAAAGTCAATAGAGACTAAGATAGAGATAGATAGAGATTGAGAAGTGAGATAGATAAAGAGAGAAAAGGAGAGAGAGGAGAGAGGGGGTGAGCTAGTGTGATGAGAGAGAAGAGAAAGAGAGAGTGAGAGTGAGGGATAAAGAGAGTGAAATAGAGAGAGAGAGAGAGAGAGTACACAAGAGGGATAGAGTTAGGGAAGTAGTGAGGGAGGGCAAGAGAGGAAGGCAGAGAGAGCTAGAGAAAGGAAGGAAAGGAGAATGAGAGTGAGGTGGACGTAGAGAGAGGAGAGAGAGATTGATGAGTGAGATTGTGAGAGAGGAACAAAAAGAATGCAAGAAGAAAGGGAATGAGTGAGAGATAGAAAATGAAGAGACTATCTCTCTTACGCCCTCCTTCCCTCCTTTCCTCCCTCCCTCCTTTCCCATCCTTCCCTCTCTCTTGCTCACTTTCTCTCTCACTCTCATTCTCTCTCACTCTCACTCTTTATCTCTCTTACTTGCAATTTTTTTTAGTCTCTCCCTCCATCTCTCTCAATCTTCCTCTCTCACTCTCTCAAATGGGGCCATTCTCTCTATATCTTTTTATCTCACTTTATATCCTATCTCTTGCTTTTGTCCCCCTTTCTTAGTCTCTCATTCTAATTATCTCTTTTGTATGTATATACATATATATATATATATATATATATATATATATATATATATATATATATATATATATATATATATATATACTTATAACATGTAGGAAGGAAGAGAGAGAAGCTCCTGATTTTTAGGGAGGATTCTTGAGGCGATTTTTAAATCTCCTCAGGTTTTTCTTTTCTTTCTACTGTTTAAGCTTGATTTGCTTGAATTTCCATTGATTTGAAGGTTCTTGTTGAGGTTTTCTTCTTCCCGGGCATTTGTTTTTCAAATCCTGGAATTTGTTTTTCGGTTTTCAACTCATCTTTCTTGCTGTGGTTTTCTTCTTCTCTTTGCTGGGTTCTTGATTCTCAATTCCTGGTTTTATTTCATTGTTCTTGTTTGGAGGTTCTTATTTCCTGATGGCTGAATTGATTAATAGCAATGCTACTTTTCTTGAAATTGCTGGTAAGGGAATTTCTGATCAACAAGATAAACTTACTTTTCCTCAATGTTACCATGACACGGCTGCAGGGAGGGGTGATTGTCAATTCATCAAACAAGTGGTTAAAAAGGGTGGAAAACCAGCCCTTATTTTCTCCGATTCCGAATTGACATCTTTGGTGGATGTTCATAAATTCACATTAATTGGTAAGTTTCAATATGGTCATCCAAAAATGGATAACATTAGAAGGATTTTGGAAGGGCTGAAATTGGTAGGGACTAGGAAAGTTGGTTTATTTGATGGTAGGCATATTATGATTCATCTTTCTAAAGAAGAAGATTATGCTAATCTTTTTTCCAGAAAATTTATTATGATGGAAGGTAGATATATGAAAATCTTGAAATGGTCCCCTAACTTCGATACAAATCAAGAAGCCCCTATTATTCCTATTTGGTATAAGCTTCCCAATTTGAAACTTCATTTTCTCAATCATCAAGTAATTTATGCTATTGGGACTGCTATAAGGAGACCATTAAAATTGGATATGTCCACATTTAATCATTCTAGACCATCCTTAGCCAGAATTCTTGTAGAAAGAGACATTACTCTCCCTGAAATTGATGAAATTTGGCTTGGTTCTCCTCATAATGGCTATTGGCAACCCATAGTTGTGGAACAAAAGCCTACATATTGCTATCATTGTAGAATGTTTGGTCATTCTAAAGAAGGCTGTTATAGATTGAAACCAGATCTTAAACCTGTTAATAATAAAAATGTTCATTCTTCTATTTTGGTTAAGGATGGATCATTGCCTGAAGGATCTTTAACAGCTGGAAAACAGATTTCACAAGCTACTGGTAATAATTATTGATACTGTTGATGCTACAGATTCTGGTATTCAAACTTCAATACCTGCTATGGAAGTTGTTGTTGGTTCTCAAGATCTTATTCATATTCAGAATTCTAATTCTGAGTCTGCCATACTGATTGAAAGTTCTATTATTAATTCCAATAATTCTGGGACTCCTTCAGAATTATCTGTTGTTGTTCCTTCAGAATTACTTGCTGCTGTTATTAATTCCAATAAGTCTGCCATATTGATTGAAAGTTCTATTATTAATTCCAATAAAAGTTCTCATTGGGACTCCTTCAGCTTATTTTTCTCTTGCTCGTTCCTTCAGAATTACCTGTTGATTTGCCTATGGTTACTGAAAGAGATGTTAACTCTGATATTGGTTTAGTAAATATGGTTCCCACTTCACAAATCATTTCTGATACTAATTTGACTTCTGGTGCTCAATGATTGGAACCAAACTTATCCAATGCAGTTTCTGTTGATGATGATAGAAATAATTATTTATCTAAAGAAGTGTTACCACCAGCAATGCAATATCCAGTCTTCAATATTAAACCTCAGGAGATTCCTGATATTCATACTAATATGGCTACTGTCAATAATGAGTTGAATGAGGATTGGGTATTGAAAAGAAGCAAGAAGAAAAATCGGTTGATCATATTTCGCCGAGAACATTATTCCCTCCAGTCCTATCGCATCTTCCTTCTCTAGATTGACTAGGGGAGGTAGATCTATCCATCATGCTTAATTTTCTCTGCTGGAACATTAGGGGAGTGGCAAACCTTGGCTCCCTTAATAGATTGTTAAGAATAAACAGGGTTCATAAGTGTTGGATGGTGGTTCTTCTTGAGCCAATGGTTAAGTCTAATTATGACAGATTTACTAAAAAGTTCCTAGGATACAATCTTGTTTATAATTCTTCGAATAAAATTTGGATTTTTTATAGGAAAGAATTAAAGATAGATATTATGGTGGATCATTCTCAGTTTTTGCATGTTCATTTTGAGATTGATTCTTTTAAAGGTTATGCTTCTTTTGTCTATGCTGCTTCATCTAAAGTGGATAGAGAGGATCTTTGGTCCCAATTGCATGTGATTGGTCAAACTATCAATGAGGGCTGGATGGTTGGAGGTGACTTCAACTGTATTTCTCATCCTAGTGAGAAGAAGGGAGGCAGGAATCCTAATCTGAATGATTTGCTGTTTTTTTCTGATTCTATCAAAAATGCTGGACTGTTTGATATTGGATTTGAAGGTTCACCTTTTACTTGGAGGAGGGGTAATATTTATGAAAGATTGGATAGAGTTCTTGTTAACAAGCCATGATTTGATTTATTTCCCATTTCTAAAGTTCAGCATCTTGCTAGACTGGGGTCTGATCATTCTCCTCTCCTTATAAAGCTTGTTGTTGCAAATATTGTTCATAAAACCTGTTTCAGATATTTGAATGTATGGTCTTCACATCCTAATTGCAGGAAGCTAATTGAGTCTAACTGGAATATTCCAAAGGATTTCTTAAATGCTAATCCTCTCATTCAGCTTTGGCAGATTCAGAAAAAGCTTTCTAAGGTTTTAACTAGCTGGAATTGGAGTGATTTTGGCAATATTAATTCCAATATAAAAGATGCTGAAGTGTTGGTTTCCAAAACTGAACAAGTTGTTGAACATGGCTCCTGTTCTGATCATGAATTAAACACCGCCATTCTTCAGGAGGAACAGTTTCTCCAACAAAAAGCTTCAGCCAATCACATTCTATATGGTGATAGAAATTCTAGATTTTTTCATGCTGTGATCAAGTATAGAAGATCTATTAATTCTATTTTAAAAATTAATTCTTCTACTAAATGATGGCTTTATGATTCCCAAGGCATAGCTGAAGATGTTGTTCTCTATTTCCAGAATATTTTTTCTGCTCATCCAGTTATCTCTTCATCTTTTTATGTTCGGTTATTGCAATGTAACATGTTTAAAGGAAATGCTGCTCATTTAACTAATCCTCCTACTGAAAATGAAGTTTTTTCTGCTATTGATTCTCTGGATAGCAACAAAACAACTGGGCCTGATGGTTATTCTTCTGATTTCTATAAAAAGTTTTGGAGTATTATTAAGCATATGGTGAAGGCTTCTATCATAGCTTTTTTTCAAGGTTCTAATTTGCCTAAATATTTTGCTTCCTCTACTATCATCCTTATTCCTAAAGATAAATTTAAAAACAGCTGGAAGGATTTTAGGCCCATATGTATTACTTCTACTTTTTCTAAGATCATTAGTCAGGTTCTAGTGGACAGGCTACAACCTTTTCTATTGGATTTAATCTCTGAAAACCAATCAGCTTTCATCAAAGGGAGATGTATTAGTGACAAAATTCTTCTTTCTCAGGAGTTGCTTGCTGATATTGATAAGCCATGTAGAGGTTCTAATATTATTCTTAAGCTAGATCTTTCTAAAGCTTTTGATTCAATCAATTGGTCTTTCATTATTGATGTATTAGCTGCTAAAGGTTTCAACTTTGATTTTTGCACTTTAATCTCTAGATGGTTGGAGAACAATTATTATAGTGTTCTGATTAATGGAAGTACTCATGGTTTCTTTTAAGCTGGTAGGGGGATTAAACAAGGAGATCCATTATCTCCTTATATTTTCATTTTGGCTTTTGACTACCTCTCTAAATTATTAAATCAGGTTCATATGGCTAATCCTTATGTTCAATATCAGCATAGATCTAATATTTTGGTTAGTCACACTGGGTATGCAGATGATTTTATTGTCTTTTGTAATGGGAGCAAGCAATCAATTAAATGTATTATGAAAAATCTTTCCAGTTTTGCATCTGTTTCTGGAATGGAATTTAATAAAGCCAAATGTTCTTTTCTTGCCAGTTCATTGATGAAGGCTCATATGAAAAATTGGATATTTGATTATACTAGATTTAAAGAGGCTAATTATCCTCTTGTTTATTTGGGCTTTCCTTTGTCCAAAGGAAGAAGAAGATTGTCTCATTTTGATGATGTGGTTGCCAAAATCTGTTCTAGAATTCAATGTTGGACGAATTATTTTCTCTGTAATGGTGGAAGAGTTACTCTTTTGAAGAGTATTTTAACTACTTTCCCTTTGTATATTCTCCAAATGGTTAATATGAAGAGAAGCTCTCAAAAATTACTCTACGTTATTTTCAACAAATTTTTATGGGAAGGACAACATAAACAAATGCATTGGACTAATTGGGATAAATTGTGTAAACCACTTGCTTGTGGAGGACTTGGATTCAAAAGCTTTCAACATCTTAGTTTCTCTTATTTTTGTAAGCAATGGATTCATTTCAGATCAAACTCTTCTCTTCGATCTCTATTTCTTCATGGTAAATATTGCAAAATATCCCATCCCTCTCAGGTTCAAGCTAAATTAGGTGATTCTAAAAACTGGAAAAGGCTTTTAAAAGTAAGAGAATTTGCTGAAAAGCTTTTTATTTGGGATATTGGTGATGGTCAAGTGGACTTTTGGCTTGACAATTGGTTATTTAATGACCACCTGTATAAGCAAGGAGTATCTTCTTCAAATCAGAAAGTTTCTGATTTCTGGTCCAATTCCAATTGGGATGAGGCTAAACTGAAAGCTGCTGTTAATACTGATTTGGTAAATAAAATTCTGTCTATACCATTACAGCCTAATGTTAAGGATAGATTGATTACCAAGAATCCATCTACTCAAAGTCTCTCCAAGTTCATTTATCTCTCTAGTAATAGTACATAACTCATGTTAATGATTGGGGCAAGCAACTTTGGAATAAGTACATAACTCCTTCTATGTCATTTTTTTGTTGGAAGCTTTTCAGGAATTTTTTGCCAACTGATGATATTCTGAAGTTAAAGGGTATTCGGGGCCCTTCTATGTGTCCTTTTTGTCTCTCAAGTGAAGAATCTATTTCTCATTTATTTATCAGTTGCAATGCTATACAGGAGGTATGGAAGGCTGTTCTTACTCAAAAGGGATTGATTCATAGATATTGTTGTTGGGTCAAGCTTGTTGATTGCTGGCCAGATTGGAAGATGACAGCAGAATTTTACATCCCCCTGATTATATTTTGGTTCACTTGGATGGTTAGGAATGAGATTATGCATAACAATATGGTTTTTTCAGCCAAGGTTATTATAAAGAACTGCTTGAATTTTCTTCATAAGATGACAGCTTCTTTGAACTTAAATGATAAGCCATCAGCAATCAAAGTCCAATTGATCATTTGGAGAACTCCTAAATACCCATGGGTTAAAATCAATACTGATGGAAGTTATATACATTCCACTGCTGTTAATTGTTCCAATGCTGGTATTGGTGCTCTATGCAGAAATTACATGGGGACTTGCTTATGGCTTATCTCTGCACCAATTGCTGCCATTAATGCATTAGAATCTGAAGCTATAGCTGTTTTCTGGAGTCTAAAGACAGCCATTCTGAATCATTAAGGTCCAATTCATGTGGAGATGGATTCCTTAATATTACTGAATATTCTTCTACATAAAGCAACTACTCCTTGGTATCTTCAAATTTGGATCAATAAAATTTCATTATTGGTATCTAATCTATCTATAGTTTGGAGTCACATTCATAGAGAGGGAAATCGACCGACAAATTGGCTTGCTACTAGAGCCAGTTCTTCTAAGGACATTTTATGCTTTTCGTACTCTTCTTTGGATCCTAAATCTCCTATTTTTATGGAGTTTAGAATTTTATTACATGGGGACCTGCTTTCTTTTCCTCATATTAGATGTACTAGACTTTCTTGATTAATATATTTTCATTTCTGCTAATATATATATATATATATATATATATATATATATATATATATATATATATATATATATCCATATAAAAAATGGCGGGCTGTGAGGGTAGAGAGAGAAGCTCTGCTAGGGTTCCCATGGCGGCTGTGAGGGTAAGTGCTTCCTCTAGTGTTTCTCAAGGTTGGTTCTTCCTGGTTTGCTTTGGTTTGGTGTTGCTTGGCCTTTTTGGTGCTTTTGGAGTTTCCCGGGTTACCTGCTTTTCAAATTTTTTGAAGTGTTCTACTGTTCCATTGGTTCACTACTTGGCTGGTTCTTGGCTGAGCTTCTGTTTTGAGTTTTCTTCCTGGTTCTTTGTGTCTTTTGCTGGTGTTTACTAGCCGTCTACTCTCTTTCTGGGTTTTCCTGGCTGTTTCTGCTGGCTGGAAGGACTTTTCTGGTTCTCAGTCTGAAGTTTGTTTTGGTGGCTTGCCGTTTTAGTTATGGCTGATACTCCTGCCAGTCGTTTCCCCATTGATTTCAGCACTAATGTAAGTTGGACAAAGGCCACTTATGCTGGAGTGGTGGGGAAGGGGCAGGCTCCTCATAGGAATTTTGATCATCTGGTTTTTCCCCAGTCAATGCATGACACTGCAGCTGGTTTGGGTCGGTCCCCTTCATCGGACCTATTGGTAGTAAGGATGGCCTTCTGCAGTGTTGTTTTCTAAACAGGATATGAAGTGTCTTAATGATGCTATTAAATATTGCCTCATTGGAAAATTCCAACTTGGCCATCCTAAAATGGAGTTTGTGAGAAAATACTTTGATGACCTTGGCTTGGTAGGAAGCTGGAAATTGGGCTTATTAGATGGAAGGCATTTGCTCATCAGGCTGTCTAACGAGGAAGACTATGCCAAAATTTTTGGAAAAAAATCTATTATCATTGCTGGGGTTACTATGAAGGTCCTAAAGTGGACACCTGACTTTGATCCACTTAAAGAACCTCCCATCATACCCATGTGGTTTAAATTCTCCAATCTACCTATACAACTCTATAATCACAATGCACTCTATAATATCAGCCAAGCTTTGGGCCTCCCTTTAAAAACTGATACTCACACCTTTGATATGGCTAGACCAGCAATACTGCAAGGGTTCTTGTGGAAAGAGATATCACCTTGCCTGAGATAAAGAAAATTTGGGTTAGAACAGATGAAGATGTTCCAGAAGAAGGTTTTTAGCAAGAGGTGGAAGTGGAATTCAAACCCCATTACTGTAATCACTGTAGGATGTTTGGTCATATGAGGGAGCAGTGTTACAGACTCCATCCCCCTTCAAAGAAAAGAAATGCTGGCCCAAAGACAGGCAACAATGCTACCATACAGCAGATGCAGGATGTGGAGCCTGTTGTAGCTAGTCAGGTAGCACTTACAAGGGAGGATGATTTTCTGGACATACCAGATGAAGGAGAGGTCAACACTGAAAAAATGGATACAGGTTTGAACACACTCCAAGTAGAACAGGTCACTGAACCGAGTCATTAACTCGATCGTCAACAGATCATAAGAAGGTTAAAGAGCTTGGAAATACACTCGACAATAAACACAAGATCACCGATGATATAATCAATGGGACAGTCGAAGAAATGACAAATGAATGGCAGTCACAAAAGGGGAACAAGAAAAGAAAGGGAAATCGAGTTGCAAGGGTTACTTCGAGGCTCAATCTCCAAGTGCCCTTCCTGTCGGCCCTCCTTCCGGTTCTCACCCCAGGACTCGTAGGGAAGGGAAAAATCACTTTACATGATTAATTTCATGTGTTGGAACATAAGGGGGTTGCTCATCCAACCTCCTATAGTAGAATAAAGCATTTTGTTAAGTTACACAAGTTATGGTGCTTTGCACTTTTGGAACCTTTGGTTCACAAGAATTCCGAGCAGATTGTTAAATCTTTCTCTGGTTTTAACTGTTTTGCTAATTTAAATAATAAAGTTTGGGTGTTTTCAAGGAAAGAGCTTGATGGGCGGGTACTTGCGGACAATACCCAGCTTATACATATTCAGTTCTTTATTGCCGATAAGTTGGCGTATGCCACCTTTATTTATGCCGACTACAATCTCGTTCAGCGCAGCCTTCTTTGGAGTGAGTCGCTCAGCATTGCAAAGGACATGGATTCCATATGGCTTTTGAGTGGTGATTTTAACTGCATTACTTCCATTTCTGAGAAGAAAGGTGGTAGTGCACCCAATAAATATACTATGGAAAAATTCAATCAATTCATTCTTGATGCCAATTTTTTTGACTTGGGATTCACTGGTCCTGCCTTTACTTGGAGGAGAGGAAACACTTGGGAGAGATTAGATAGAGTGTTAGTAAACTCTTTTTGGCTTCAATCTTTCCCATACACTTTTGTAAGGCACCTATCTATGGTCTGCTCTGATCACAGACCACTTTTAATCTCTATTACAAATTCAGTTGGCAATGCTGGAGGAGCTTTTAGATTCCAAAACATGTGGACATTGCATCCTGACTTTCTAAATCGATTAAGAAGGTGTGGATCATCGTCAAGGGTCATACTCGGTGAGTCGTTTATGGACACTCCAAAAAACTACTGCCAAGCATTTGAAGAATTGGAACTGGGAAATTGGGCACCTACAAAATAATATTCAACAAGCTGAAAAGACTCTTAAATGTGTTGAGGCTTGCTATATGCAAGGTGAAAGAACGGAGGCTGAATTATTTTCAGCCTCAGATTATTTGTTAGCCTAAGTTAAATATCAGGAGGACTTTTATAAGCAAAAGGCTGGTACAGTAAAGTTTAAGGATGGAGACAGGAATACAAGGTACTATCATGCCCACATCAACTTCAGGAGGAAATGTAATATGATCTTAAGTATCACAAGAGCTGATGGGGGGATCATCAATGATGCTGAAGAGATTGCCAAAGATGTAGTGTCACATTTTCAAGGTTTATTTAATGCGGTTCAACCCAAGTAATACTACCATTAAACAAGAATTATTCCAAGACAGTATCAATATGTGCAAAACTTAAATATTTCTAATATACCCGATGAAAATGAGATCAAATTAGCACTCGGATTCTATTGATGGGAGCAAAGTTGCAGGCCCGGATGGTTTTACCTCCACCTTCTACAAAAGCCGATGGGATATTATCAAGCTCGATGTTATTCGAGTCGTACAATCTTTTTTTGAAGGAATGGATCCTCCCAGATACTTCACTGCCTCAAACATTGTACTGCTGCTAAAGAACAAAACCAGGAGGAATTGAGGGGACTACAGGCCCATCAGTTTAACCACTGTGATGTCAAAAGTGCTGAGTAAGGTCATAATGTCCAGGCTTCAACCCCACCTAAGCTGTCTAATTGAAGGCAATCAAGCTGCTTTTGTCAAAGGCAGGAACATATCTGATAATATCCTTCTAGCACAGGAGTTACTACTGGATTTGGACAATAAGTGCAGAGGTCATAACATCATTTTCAAATTGGATATCAAAAAGGCTTATGATACTATTAACTGGGATTTCATCATCAAGGTCTTACATGCTAGGGGTTTTCAGCCCAACTTTATCCACATCATTCATAGATGGCTTAAAAACAATGCTCATTCTGTTTTTGTCAATGGTAAAGCTCATGGGTTCTTTAGTGCTACTAGGGGTATCAAACAAGGTGACCCACTTGTCCCCTACTATTTTCATTTTAGCTTTGGATTATTTATCTAAAGTTCGAATCGGGAGTTCAACTTTGCCCCCACATAGCTTATCATCACAAATCTAACATCAGAATTAGTCACCTTGCTTATGCTGATGACATTATCATTTTTTCTAGAGCCTCTAAGACTGCTGTTAAAACAGTTCACACCATTTTGAAACATTTTATTCAGGTCTCCGGAATGGAACTTAATTTACAAAAATGTAATTTCTTCCCCAGCAAACATATCAGTCTTAATCTGAAGCACTGGATTACTGGCTATTCAGGTTTCAGCTTCTCTTCCAATTAATTACCTTGGTGTCAAACTCCTTAAAGGTAGGTCCAAGCAGATTTAATTCTAAGATGTGATTGATAAGATCCAAAATCAGATTTCTAGCTGGGCAAACTCCTTATCTAACGGGGGGAGATTGACTCTGCTGAAGAGTATTATCATAGCACTTCCTTCCTATGCCCTCCAAATGTTCATTATGAAACAAAGCACCAAAAAGAAGATTGGTAATTTGTTTAACAGATTTTTATGGTATGGACAGCATAAGCAAATACATTAGCTCTCTTGGCAGCAACTTTGTAAGCCACTACATGTTGGAGGCTTGGGCTTCAAGAGCTTTGATCAGTTAGGCATAATAAATCTTTGCAAACTCTGGATTAGGTTCAGGGCCAATGACACTCTTTGGGCAAACTTTCTTCATGGCAAATATTGCAAGGTCGTTCATCCCACAATGGTGCAACCAAAGCCGGGAGATTCCAGAGTTATGGAAAGCTATGATAAAAATTAAGGATAAAGCTGAGAACCTTTTTGTGTGGGAGCTTGGTGAGGGTAATATCAACTTCTGGCTTGACAGCTGGATTTAGGAAGGTACTAAGTTGGGCCCATCACCACATATGAATAATTACTATGTTAATGACTATTGGGTGGACAATCACTGGAATTTGAGTCTACTCAGGACAATGCTATCTCCTGATCAGATACAACAAGTCTCAACTGTTAAGGTGCAACCTGGTATCAAAGATAAGCTGAAGATTAAGAACAATTGTTCTCAAAAAGTTTCTTCTTTCATCCACCAAAGCTTTTTCTGTTGGGATAGAATCCAGTGGGGCAGTGAGCTGTGGGGTAATCTGCTTTCACCATCTATGTCCTTCTTCTGCTGGAGGGTTAGACACCATCTCATCCCTACTGATGATATACTGAAATTAAAGGGTTTGAAAGGACCATCCTGTTGCTTATTGTGCAGAATGTCTGATGAATCCATCCCTCACTTGTTTTACAGCTGTCCTTTCTCCCAAGCTGTTTGGAATGAACTTCTTTGTAGGTGTAATTTGGATATTTTGAATCTCTGCAGGTTTCACTTGTTCAGTTGCTGGAGGGATTGGGAGAATGCTAAGCTGCTGGTTGTTCCATGTTTGGTTACTTGGTTCATCTGGATGAACAGAAATAAGGCTAAACATGAGGGACAATTTTCTTCACCCTTACAGAGTTCGTTGTTCATTGCTCGACTTATCTTAGCAAGCTAATTAAACATCAGAATTTTAGAGACATATGCAATGTGGGACAAATTCCTCCGAGCAAATTTTTCTCTATGGTAAAATGGAACCCTCCTCCCAACAGGTGGCTAAAAGTGAATACTGAAGGAAGTTTTCAGCCCTCAATTGCTGGGATTGGTGGAATCTTCAGATACAGTCATGGGGATAGCCTACTCCTTTTCCAGTCTCCAACCTACGCTCTTGATGCCATGGAAGCTGAAATAATTGCTATATTTTGGGCTGTCAAGCTTGCCTTTAAATGCCAATTCAAGCACTTGGTGGTTGAGTCAGATTCTATCAACTGTATTAATTTTCTTAAAAATACTGAGCCAGCCCCATGGTACATTAACAGATGGCTGAGAAGGATGACCAACCTCATGGAAGGCATGACAGTGCAGTGGAGTCATATGCTAGAGAAGGAAATGCACCAGCTCACTGGCTTGCATCACTGGGTTGCAATGATAGGATTATTGTTAGTTCTATTCCCCCTTCACCTCTTTTCCTTTTGATTCATAGTGACAATCTGAATCTTCCTTATGTAAGAAGATAGTGTACTCATATTTTAATATGAAATGAAATTTGTGCTTGCCTTTGGCAGGCATTTCTGGTAATATATATATATATATATATCCCTTTCTCCCACTATTCACTCTCTCTTTCCCTCTCCCTATTTTCGTCTATATCACTTCCTTTTTCTATCTCTTTTGTCTATTTTCTCTTTATCTCGCACCCTTGCTACCCACCTTTTATTTCTCTTAGTCTCTTCTCTCTCTATCTCTTCCTTCTCTATCACTTTCACCATCTCTATCTATCTCCATTCCTCACTCACTCCCTCACACTCTATGTATCCATCTCTTTTCCCATCTATACCTCTCTCTCTCTCTTTCACTCTTTCCTGCACTTTCTCCTTTTCACTTTTTATCCCCCACTCTTCCACTCTTTATCCATCTCGATCTCTCTTTATCTCACTTCATTATTCTCTCTCCTCTCATTTATTTTCTATCTCACTCCCTTTCCCTCCTATCCTCTATCTCTATCTCTCACGTTCTCTCATGCTCTTCTTACTCTCTACCTATCCCTTCTTTTCTATCTCAGTCTCTTTCTATCTCCACCTCCTTCCCTTGTATATATGCCCCTCTCTGTTACACTCTTTCTTACCTCCCTCTTTGTTACGCCCTCTCTCCTCTCTCTCTCTCACTCTATTGCATTTTCTATCTCATATTCATTCCCTTTTGTCCCTCTCTTTCCCTCCTATACTATATATCTCTCTCTCTCTTCCCCCTTCTCAGCTCTCTACATGCCCCTCTTCCCTCACTCTTTACCTTTCTCTCGACTTCCTTTCCATTCTTTTCTCTCTCAGAGATTGAGAGAGTGGGATGGAAAGAGTGATTGAGTGATGTAGGAAGTGCAAAAGTGAAATAGAGAGAGAAAGAGAGGGTAAGGGGTAGAGGGATTAAAAAGAGCATAAGAAAGAGCTTGAATGAAAGAGGATGTAAGAGAGATAGAGATGAAGAGGCGGATAGAAACTGCGTGTGAGAGAGCTAGAGATAGATAGAGTGAGGGTAAGGTGAATAGAAAGAGAGACAAGAGGAGAGGAGAGGAGAGAAAGGCGTAGAGAGTGATTTAAGATCGAAGGAAAAGATGTTGAGTGACTAAAATGAAAGAGTAAAGAAAGAGAAAGAACTAAGTGAGAGAAAGAGAGAATACATAAGGGATAGAGGGATGAAAGGAGCGAGTGTGGGAAGGATGAAGGGAGGGAAAGAGATACAGTGTGTGTGTGTGTTTGAGGGAGGGAGAATAAGTGTGAGATTAACGTAGAGAGTGGGAAAAAGTGAGAGAAAGTGAAAGAGGGAAGAATGCTAGAGAGTGAGAGAGAGAGAGATTAAATAGCTCAATGATTGAGAAAGAGATGGAGGGCATGAGAAAGTGAGGGAAGGAGTGAGAAAGTAGAAAGAAAGAGTGAGAGAGAAAGAATAAAGAAATAAGATAGAGAGGGCAAGAGAATTGTAGGGAGACAGAGAGAAATGGTATGAGAGGAAGAGAGGAGGAGAGAGATATACTGATGAAAAGATAGTGTGAGAGATATAGAGAGAGCAAAACAGAAGTAGATAGAAAAGGTACATGTAGAGAGAGGAGTGTGATAAAGATCTTGAAAGAAAGAGAGAAGAGAGAGCGAGAGATATGAAGAGACATATAGTGAGGGTGAGGGAGATATATAAATAGAAAGTAGTTGAGAAAGATAGAAAGAGAGAGAAGAGGAGAGATAGAGTGAGGCAGGGAGAGATGGATTCAAGAGAGGAGACATAAAGGAGTGAGTGACAAGAGAGAATGAAGAGAGACCACGAGATAGAGCAAGAGTGGAAGATAGTAAGAGAAATACAAAATTTAGAGAGGAGGGTAAGAGAGAAGGGGAGAGTGAGAATGAGAGAGAAAAGGGGGAGAATGAGTGCGAGATAGTGGTTAAGAGTAGTGAGTGAGAGAGAGAACGAAGTGAGAGAGAGTGAGAAAGAGAAGAGCTCCATGAGCAAGAGAGAAAGCTTGGAGAGAGAAGAAGAGAAAGAGATAGTTCGAGAGAGAAGTATGAGAAGAGAGAAGGAAAATAGTGAAGGCAACAGAGTAAGACAAAGCGAGAGAGAGTGAGGGGCAGGGAAGGAGAGATGGAGATAAGCATGGAAAGATGGATTGAGAGAGAGAGAAAGAGGGAGAAGGGCATAGAGATAAAGAGAGAAGAATGTGAGAAAGAGATTGAACTAAAGAGACAGAAGAGAGAGAGATGAAGAGGTAGATTGAAAGTGTGTGTGAGAGACCAAAAGATTGAAAGAATGAGGGAAATATTAAGAGAAAGGAGAGGAAAGTTGAGGAGAAGGAAAGAAAGGGAGAGATTGATTCAAGAGAGCATAAGATAGATGAGGAGAGAGTGGGAAGAGAGAAAAAAGAGAGAGAGTGAGATAGAGGTCGAGAGTGAGATATATAAAGATAATTCATGAGAGAGAGTGCTAGGAAAGGTAGCGTGAGAGGAGGAAGAAAGGGCAAACAAAATGGGGGAGGGAGGGAGAGGGAGAGAAGGAGAATGGTTGTGAGAGGGAAGTGGAGTAATTAGAGAGAAATAAGTTAGTGAGAGAGAGAGAAATAGAGAAGATCCGTGAGAGAGTGAGAGATAGAGGGAACAAAAAGGAGAGAGGGAGAGAAAATGAGAGAAAGAAAGAGTGAGAGAGAGAATAAGAAGAAGAGAGGGAAGAGAAATATGAGAAAGAAAGAAGACAAAATAGCAAGAAAGTTGTTGAATGAGAGAGAGATGGTAAGAGAGGAATAGAGGGAGAGGTGGGAGAGAGAGAGAGAGAGAGAGAGAGAGAGAGAGAGAGAGAGAGAGATGCTGGGATGGAAAGAGAGATTGAAAAATATAATGAGGGTAGAATAGAAGTTGGGAGAAAAAGTGGCATAAAGAGAGAGAAGAGAAAGGTGAGGAGAAAAGTGAGAGGGTGGGATGGATGGATTCAAAATAGAAGGAGAGAGGGGCAATGAGTGAGAAGAGAGAGTGAAGAGAGAACAAGAGGGAAGAAAAGAATTAGAGAGAGACAGACAGAGTGAAAACATAAGAGAGTAAAGGAAGGAGGAAAGAAGGTCGAAAGAGAGGGGGAGAAATGATTAAGGCTAGGTGGAGAGAAGGATAAAGTGTGAGAGACCATGAGTAAGAGAAATGATTGTGGGGGATTAAGAAAAAAAGAAGAGCTCCATGCTTGTGAATGAGAGAGAGAGAGATGGAGAGCACAAGTGAGGGAGGGAGGGTGGAGAACAAGAGAAACAAAGACTGACAGTGAAAGTAAGAGATAGAGAAAGATGAGAGAGAAAGAAGTGAGAGAAGGGGAAATAGATAGTGGGAGGGAGAGAATGAGATATGGATGGAAGGAGAAAATGACATAAATAAAGAGAACAAAAAAAGTAAAGAGAGAATAGATTTAGGGAGAGAGAAAGGTGAGTGAAGTAGCTTTAAAAAAGGGTGAGAAGTGGGAGAGAGAGATATGAAGAGACGGATACTAAGTGTTTGTGAGAGATAGATAGAGAGAAGGTGTGGTAGATAGAAAGGCTGAGTAGAGGGATAGATTTAGGAGAAAAGGAGAGATGAGTAGTGAGTGAGAAGATAGAGAAGAGACCAAGGAGAGAGCGAGAAGTAGTTAAGGGTGAGAGAAACAAAGAGAGATTACATAATAGAGAGAGGTAGGTACGGAGAGCGAGGGAAGGAAGAAGGTGGCGAAAAAGAGAAGAGAGAGTGAGAGGGAGAATGAGAGTTAGATGGAGGTAGAGAGGAGTTAGGGAGAGAGAGAAACAAAGAAAAGAGTGAGAAATATAAAGAAAAGATAAGAGAACGTAGAAAGAACGATTGAGAAAGATCGTGAGAGTGAGTATTAACGGGAGAGATAAGAAGAGTTAGTAGAAAGAGAAAAGAGAAATAAGGGTAGAGGAAGTGAGAAGAGTGTGAGAAAGAGCTTGAAAGAAAGAGGGGTTAGAGAGATAGAGATAAAGAGGCAAATGTAAATAGTGTGTGAGAGAGCATGAGATAGATCGAGTGAGGATGAGGCAAATAGAAAGATGATGAGAGGAGAGGAGAGGAGAGGCAAGGAAGTCGTAGGGAGTGATTGAAGAGCAGAGGAGAAAGATGGGGAGTGAGTGAAATGAGGGAGGAATGAAAGAGAATGAATAGAGTGAGAGAAAAAGAGAGGAGGGAGATGAGGAGTGAGTGAAAAGACATAAAAAAGACAGAGTGAGAGAGAGGGCAAAATTGGAGAGAGAGATAATTCATGAGAGAGTAGTGTGGCAAGAAAGGAGAAAGCCAAATGAAACTTGGGTGGGAGGGAGAGGGAGAGGGAGAGGGAGAACGAGAATGAGAGGGAGGTGGAGAGAATGAGAGGGAGGTGGAGAGAATGAGAGAGAGAAAGAGAAGAGATCCATGATAAAGAGAGAGATGAAGGGCGCTAGAGGGAGAGGGAAAGAGCATGTGAGAAGGAAAGCATGAGAGAGAAGAAGAAGAAAAAGAGAGGGAAGAGAAAGATCTGTTAGAGAGAAGAAAAAGAGAGGAAAAAAGTTATTGGATGAGAGAGTGAGATGGTAAGAGAGGAAGAGAGAGTGAGAAAGAGAGCAGGGGTGAGATAGATATTGGGATGGAAAGAGAGATTGAGAAATATAAAAAGGGCAAAATAGATGTGGAGAGAACAAGAAGTAGAAGGAGAGAAAAGATTTTGAGAAAGAGCTAATAAGAAGGAGAGAAAGAAGAGGAGACAAGTAGAGAGTCAGAGAGAGAGAGAGAGATAGGAAAGGTTGAAGCAGATTAAAAGAGAAAGGTGAGGAGAAGAGTAAGAGAAAGGGATGGATTAGTTCAAGAAAAAAGGAGAGAGGGGCGGTGAGTGAGAAGAGAGAGTGAAGAGAGAATGAGAGGGAAGACATGACTTATAGAAAGAGAGCGAGGGTGAAAATATAAGAGTAAGTGAATGAGGGAAAGAGGCTGAGAAGGGGGAGGGAGATTGTGAGAGTGAGAGAGAGATAGAAGGACAATAAATGAGAATGAGATATAAGTGGAGAAAAATATAAATTGTGGGACAATAAGAGTGAGATAAATGAGTGTGGGTAAGAGAGAAAAAAGAAGAGCTCCATGCATGTACATGAGAGAGAGAGAGATGGAGAGCACAAGTGAGTGAGGGAGGGAGGAGAAAAAGGCAAAAAAAGAGTGATAGTGCGTGCAAGAGAGAGAGAAGGAGAAAGAGAAGAAAATGATGAGAGGGAAAGAAGAGAGAGAATGGGCAAGAGCATTGCAAGGTGAGAGAAAAACAAAAGAGAAAGAAAGAACGAGAGAGAGGGAGGGGGGAAAGGGTGAGATAACGATGGAGAAAAAGATAAATTGTGAGTGAGATATAGGTGGAGAAAAAGATAAATTGTGAGACAACAAGAGTGAGAGAAATGAGTGTGAGTAATAGAAAAAAAAGAAGAGCTCCATGCATGTACATGAGAGAGAGGGATGGAGAGCACAAGTGAGGAAGGGAGGAGAAAAAGGAAAACAAAGAGTGATAGTGAGTGCGGGATAGAGAGGAGCAAGAGAAGAAAATGATGAGAGAGAAAGAAGAGAGAGAATGTGCAAGAGATTTGCAAGGTGAGAGAGAAAGAAAGAACGAGAGAGAGGGAGGGGGAGTGAGATAAGGATGGAAAGAGAGTGACAGATATAGAGAGCAAAAGTAGATAGAGGGAGAGAGAAGAGTGATAGAAAATGCTTGAGAAAAAGGAAGAGAAGTGGGAGAGAGAGAGAGGATATGATGAGACAGATACTGAGTGTTTGAGAGAGATAGATAGAGAAATGTGGCAGATATAAAGCGTGAGTAGAGGAGAGAGAGGGAGAGAGGTTTGGATTAGGGAAAGAAAGAAAGAGGGGTACTGAGTGAGAAGAGAGAGAAGAGATAGAGGTGGGAGCGAATGACATGCAAGAGTGAGAGAAAGAGAGAGAGGTAGGGAAGGGGAGAGTAGGGGAAGGGGAAGGGGGAAAGAAGAGGAGAGAGAGTGAGAGGGATAATGAGAGTGAGATGGAGGTAGAAAGGAGTTAGTGAGAGAGAGCAATTGAGAAAAAAGTGAAAGAGAAAGAAAAGAGCACCATGAGAGAGAGTAGAGATAATGATTGAGGGAGATTGAGAGAGGAAGACATTGATGGAGAGAAAGAATGATAGAGTGTGAAAGATAGTAGAAAAGTGAGAGAGAGGGGAGAGAGGGAGGGAGAAAGAGTGGCAGAGGAGTGATGAGAGAACAAGAGTGAGAGAAATGAAGGTGAGCGATAGAGATGAGATAGAGAGAGACATTAAGAGAGGAAGAGAGGGTAAGAGATATAAAGTGAGAACGGATCAATATTGGGATGGAAAAAGAGATTGAGAGATACAAAAGAGAGCAAAATAGAAGTAGAGAGAACAAGTGGCAGAAGGAGAGAGAAGAGTATGAGAAAGAGCTTGAAAGAAAGACAGAATGAAAGATGAAGCAATAGTCGAGAGTGTGATACAGAGATGAATAAGAGAGATTGAGCTACAAAAAATGTGAGGAGAATAGTGAGAGAATGTGAAGGATAAAAAAAGTGGTGAAGAGAGAAGGAGAAAAGGAGGGGATACGATGAGGAAAAGAGTGAGATGGAGAGAAATAACGAGAAAGGGATATAAAGAGAAAGAGGGATAATGAGAGAGTGAGAGTAAAACATAGAAGAGAGGTAGAGAGAGCAAACGAAAGAGAAAAAGGAGTGTGCGAGAGATAGTGCATGTATGAGAAAGGGAGGGGACATAATAAGATAAAAGAGAGCAAAACAGATAAAGTGGGAGAGAGGGAATGATAAAAAAGAGACAGGGTTAAGGAGAGAGAAAGAGACAGAGCAATAGCGAGAAAAAGGAGGGAGTAAGTGAGAGGGAGAGCGAGGGAGAGATATAGAGAGATAGAGAGATTTCAAGATAGAGATAGGGAGAAAGAGAGAGTGAAAGGGTGGGAGTGTGAGAAGAGTAGACATAGTGAGAGAAGGACATATGGAGGGCATGAGAGAGGGGAGAGAAAGAACTACATAAAGAAAAGTGTGTAAGAGATAGAGAGAAGGAGCAAGATTAGAGGAAGAAGAGAAATAGAGAACAAAGAGTTGCAAGGAGAGAGAGAGTGAGATAGCAAGAGGGAAGCAAGAGAGAGGTATGGAAAGAGTGAGGGAGAGATATAAGAGAGCAAAAGAGAAGTAGATAGAAAGAGTGAGAAAAGGGTAGAGCGAGTCAGAAGAGTTTGAGAAAGATCTCGAGTGAAAGAGGAATTAAGAAAAATAGATATGGTGAGGCAATTGGAAACCGTGTTTGATAGTGTGAGAGATAGATTGAGTGAGGGTGAGGCGGATAGAAGGAGATTCGAGAGGTGAGGAGAGGAGAGGAGAGAAAGAAGTAGGGAGTAAGGGAAAGAGAGAGAATACATACAAGGAGAGGTAGGAAAGCTCTCTCTCCCTTTTGATCTTCCTCATCTGTCACAAAAACACTCTCTTCTTTTAACCTTGCTCCCTCACTCCCTCTATCCCTCTCCCTCCTTACCTTTATCTTACTCTCTCTCTCCTACATTTTCTAACTCATTCTCTCTCTCTTTCTTTAACTCTCTCACTCTCTTCTTCATCTTTCTCTTCTCTCTTTTATCTTTCCCTTTCCCTAACAATTCCTCTCTCTCACTTCACAGTATTTTTTCTCTGTCTTCCATCCCTCTACCTTCCTTCTCTTTTGCTCCGCCCCCTTCTTCTTTCTCATGCACTTTATTCTTTCCCTCTAACCTTTCCTCTCATATATCTCTCTCTAACTTATCTCTATCTAGCTATCCCAGTCATACTCTACCTCTAACTTGCTCTCTAACTCCTCTCACTATCTCTCTCTCTCTCTCTCTCTCTCTCTCTCTCTCTCTCTCTCTCTCTCTCTCTCTCTTTCTCTCGACATGTCTCTCCCTCTCTTTCGTTGCTCTCTCTCTCTCTCTCTCGCTCTCTCCATTCCTTCATATCTCTTCCTCCACCCTCACTCTCTTTCCCTTATTCTCTTTCTATGCCTCTCTCTGTAGTGATAGAGAGGGGAAATAGAGAAATAGAGTGTGATAGAAAAAACAGAGTGAGGATAAGAGAGGGTGAGTGAGGTAGGGAGGAATGGATTCAAGAGAGGAGAGAGTGTGAGTGAGTGAGAAGAAAGAATGAAGAGAGAGCGCGAGAGAGGGCAAGAGTAGAAGAAAGTGAGAGAAATACAAAAGTGAGAGAGGTAGAAATGGATAAAGTCAGTGAAAGAGGGAAGCAGACTAACAGAGAGGGAGGAGAGTGAGAATGAAAGAGATAAAGGGGACAAAGAGTTGAGATAGAGGTAAAGAGACGTAAGAGAAAGCAAGAAATAGAGAGAAAATAATGAGAGAGAGTGAGAAAGTGAAGAACTCAATTAGCGAGAGCGAGAGATGGAGGGCAAGAGAGATGGAGGTATGGAGAGAGAAGAAGAGAAATATAAGTTAGAGAGAAGGGAGAGAGGGCAAATAAAGATGGCAATAGTGTAAGAGGGGGAAAGAGGGAGATAAGCAGGGGAAGGTAGAATGAGAGATGTACAAGAGCAAGGGAGACATAGGAAATGCGAAAATGAAGTAGAAAGAGAAATAAAAATAGAGCAAAATTGGGGCAATAGAGCAAGCAAGAGAGGGAGCAAGCAAGAGAGGGTGAGAGAGCTATATAAATAGAAAGAAATTAAGAATGATTGAAAGAGTGAGAAGATGGGATACATAGTGAGGCAAGAAGAGATAGGGGAGTGATTGAGAAGAGATAATGAAGGGAGATCACGAGAGAGGGCAAGAGTAGAAGAAAGTGAGAGAAATACATAGGTGAGAGAGGTGGAAAGGATAGAGTAAGTGAAGAAGGGTAAGAAAGAGAGTGGGAGAGTGAGAATGAGTGAGATAAAGCAAGAGAATGAGAGTGAGATATAGGTAGAGAGAAGTGAATGAGAGAGCAACAATGAGAGAGAAGTGAATGAGAGATCAATAATGAGAAGAACAGAAATAAAGAGTGAGAGAGTGAAAAGTGAGATAAGAGAACAATAAGTTAGATAGAAGAGAGAGAGGACAAATAGAGAAGGCAACAGAGTAAGACAGATTGAGAGAGAGTAAGGAAGAGAGAGAGAGGGAGATAGGAGATAAGCATGGAAAGATGGAGTGAGAGATATAGAGAGAGCAAAAGAGAAGTAGAGAGAGAACAGCGTATCGATAATGAGAGATGGGCGTGACAAAGAATTGAAATGAGGAGAGAGAAGAGAGAGATGAAGAGAGAGAGTTGCAAGGTGAGAGAGAGCAAGGGAGGAAGCAAGAGAGAAGGAGAGAGAGGGCTGGAAAGTGTGAGTGGGAGATGTAGGAAATGTGAAGATAAAGTAGAAAGAGAAAGAGACACAAAGGGGTAGAGGGAGTGAGAAGAGTGTGAGAAAAAGCTTGACTTCTTTCTCTCCTCTCCTCTCATCTCCTTTCTATCCGCCTCACCCTCACGCAATCTATCTCTCGCACTATCAAACACGGTTTCTACATGCCTCACCATCTCTATTTTTCTTAATTCCTCTTTCACTTGAGAACTTTCTCAAACTCTTTTGACTCGCTCTACCCTTTTCTCACTCTTTCTCTCTACTTCTCTTTTGCTCTTCTTATATCTCTCACTCACTCTTTCCATACCTCTCTCTTGCTTCCCTCGCTCTCTCTCTCTCTCTCTCTCTCTCTCTCTCTCTCTCTCTCTCTCTCTCCTTGCAACTCTCTGTTCTCTATTTCTCATCTTCCTCTTATCTTGCTCCTTCTGTCTATCTCTTACACACTTTTCTTTATGTTGTTCTTTCTCCCCCCTCTCTCATGCCCTCCATATGTCCTTCTCTCACTATGTCTACTCTTCTCACTCTCCAGCCCTTTCACTCTCTCTTTCTCCCCATCTCTATCTTGAAGTCTCTCTATCTCTCTATAACTCTCCCTAACTCTCCGTCTCACTTACTCCCTCCCATTTCTCGCTATTGCTCTCTCTCTTTCTCTCTCCCTTTGTCTCTTTTTCATCATTCCCTCTCTCCCACTTTATCTGTTTTGCTCTCTTTTATCTTATTATGTCCCCTCCCTTTCTCATACATGCATTATCTCTCACACACTCCTCTCTTTCATTTGCTCTCTCTACCTCTCTTCTATGTTTTAATCTCACTCTCTCATTATCCCTCTTTCTCTTTATATCCCTTTCTGGTTATTTCTCTCCATCTCACTCTTTTGCTCATTGTATCTCCTCATTTTCTCCCTTTCTCTTCACCACTTTCTTTATCCTTCACTTTCTCTCACTCTTCTCCTCACATTTTTTTGGCTCAATCTCTCTTATCTATCTCTGTCTCACATTCTCGACTATCTCTTCATCTTTCTCTCTCTCTTTCAAGCTCTTTCTCATACTCTTCTCTCTTATTCTGACACTTGTTCTCTCTACTTCTATTTTGCCCTCTTTTGTATCTCTCAGTCTCTTTCTCCATCCCAATATTGATCTCGTTCTTGGGTTATCTCTCTCACCCTCTCTTCCTCTATTACTGTCTCTCACTATCTCATCTCTATCACTCACCTTCGTTTCTCTCACTATTGTTCTCTCATCACTCCTCTGTCACTCTTTCTCTCTCCTTCTCTCCCCTCTCTCTCAATTCTCTACTATCTTTCACTCTCTATCATTCTTTCTCTCCATCTATTTCTTCCTCTCTCACTCCCTCAATCATTCTCTCTGCTCTCTCTCATGGTGCTCTTTTCTTTCTCTTTCACTCTTTTCTCTATTGCTCTCTCTCACTAACTCCTCTCAACCTCCATCTCACTCTCATTCTACCTCTCACTCTCCCTCCTCTTCTTTTCCCCCTTCCTCCTTCCCCCACTCTTTCCTTCCCTACCTCTCTCTCTTTCTCTCACTCTTGTCTATCATTCACTCCCACCTCTATCTCTGCTCTCTCTTCTCACTCAGTACTCCTCTGTCTTTCTCTCTTGAATCCAAACCTCTCTTCCTCTCTCTCCTCTACTCACGCTTTATATCTGCCACATTTCTCTATCTATCTATATCTCAAACACTCAATATCTGCCTCATCAAATCTCTCTCTCCCACTTCTCTTCTGTTTTCTCAAGCTTTATCTATCAGTCTTCTCTCTCCCTCTATCTACTTTTGCTCTTTCCAACCTTATCTCACTCTTCCCCCCTCCCTCTCTCTCGTTCTTTCTTTCTCTCTTATTTTTCTCTCTCACCTTGCAACTCTCTTGCCCATTCTCTCTCTTCTTTCTCTCTCATCAATTTCTTCTCTCTCTCCCGTACTCACTATCACTCTTTGTTTCCCTTTTTCTCCTCCCTCCCTCACTCACATGTGCGCTCCATCTCTCTCTCTCACGTACATGCATGGAGCTCTTCTTTTTTTCTCTCTTACCCACACTCATTTCTCTCACTCTTGTTGTCTCAGATTTTATCTTTTTCTCCACCTATATCTCACTCACAATTTATCTTTTTCTTCATCCTAATCTCACTATTTCCCACTTCCCTCTCTCTCATTCTTTCTTTCTCTCTCACCTTGCAACTCTCTTGCCCATTCTCTCACTTTCTTCACTCTAATCATTTTCTTCTCTTTCTCCTTCTCTCTCCCGCACTCACTATCATTCTTTGTTTCCCCTTTTCTCCTCCCTCCCTCACTCGTGCTCTCCATCTCTCTCTCTCACGTACATGCATGGAGCTTTTCTTTTTTTCTCTCTTACCCACACTCATTTCTCTCACTCTTGTTGTCTCACAATTTATCTTTTTCTCCACCTCTCTCTCATTCACATCTATCGTCCCTCCCTCTCTCTCTCACTCTCACAAACTCCCTCTCCCTTCTCAGCCTCTTTCGCTTATTCACTTACTCTTATATTTTCACCCTCGCTCTCTTTCTATAAGTCTTGTCTTCCCTCTCATTCTCTCTTCACTCTCTCTTCTCACTCACTGCCCCTCTCTCCTTTTGTCTAGAATCAATCCATCCCTTTCTCTTACTCTTCGCCTCACCTTTCTCTTTTTATCTGCCTCAACCTTTCCTATCTCTCTCTCTCAGACTCTCTAATTGTCTCCTCTTCTTTCTCTCCGTTTTTTTAGCTCTTTCTCAACTCAAAATCTTCTCTCTCCTTCCACTTCTTGTTATCTCCACTTCTATTTTGCCCTTTTTATATTTCTAAATCTCTCTTTCCATCCCAATATCTATCTCACCCCTGCGCTCTTTCTCACTCTCTCTTCCTCTCTTACCATCTCACTCTCTCATCCAATAACTTTCTTCCTCTCTTTATCATCTCTCTATATGATCTTTCTCTTCCCTCTCTTTTTCTTCTTCTCTATCTCACTCTTTCTTTCTCACATGCTCTCTCCCTCTCCCTCTAGCGCCCTTCATCTCTCTCTTTATAATGGATCTCTTCTCTTTCTCTCTCTCAATCTTTTATTTCTCTCTCATTCTCTCCACCTCCCTCTCATTCTCATTCTCCCTCTCCCTCTCCCTCCCTCCCAAGTTTAATTTGTCTTTCTTCCTCCTATCACTCTCACCTTTCTTGCCACACTACTCTCTCATGAATTATCTGTCTTTCTCAAATTTTGCCCTCTCTTTCACTCTATCTTTTTTATGTCTTTTCATTCACTCCTCATCTCCCTCCTCTCTTTTTCTCTCACTCTATTCATTCTCTTTCTTTCCTCTCTCGTTTCACCCACTCCCCATCTTTCTCTTCTGCTCTTCAATCACTCCCTACGACTTTCTTGCCTCTCCTCTCCTCTCCTCTCATCATCTTTCTATTTGCCTCATCCTCACTCTATCTATCTCACACTCTCTCACACACTGTTTCCATTTGCCTATTCATCTCTATCTCTCTTACCCCTCTTTCTTTCAAGCCCTTTCTCACACTCTTCTCACTTCCTCTACCATTTTTTCTCTTTTCTTCTTTCTACTATCTCTTTCTATATTCTCTTATCTCACTCTTTTCTTTATTTCTCTCTCTCACTAACTCCTCTCTGCCTCCATCTCACTCTCATTCTCTCTCTCACTCTCTCTTCTCTTTTTGCCGCCTTCCTCCTTCCCTCGCTCTCCTTACTTACCTCTCTCTATTATGTAATCTCTCTCTCTTTCTCTCACTCTTCCCTACCTCTCGCTCTCTCCTTCGTCTCTTCTCTATCTTCTCACTCACTACTCATCTCTCCTTTTCTCTTGAATCTATCCCTCTACTCACCCTTTCTATCTGCCACACCTTCTCTCTATCTATCTATCTCTCACAAACACTCAGTATCCGTCTCTTCATATCTCTCTCTCCCACTTGTCACCCTTTTTTTCAAGCTACTTCACTCACCTTTCTCTCTCCCTCTATCTATTCTCTCTTTACTTCTTTTGTTCTCTTTATTTCTGTCACTTTCTCCTTCCATCCATATCTCACTCTCTCCCTCCCACTCTCTATTTCCCTTTCTCTCACTTCTTTCTCTCTCATCCTTCTCTATCTTTTGCTCTCACTGTCATTCTTTGTTTCTCTTGTTGTCCACCCTCCCTTACTCACTTGTGCTCATTCACAAGCATGGAGCTCTTCTTTTTTTTCTTATTCCTCCACAATCATTTCTCTCACTCATCGTCTCTCACACTTTATCCTTCTCTCCACCTACCCCTCCCTCCCCCTCTCTGTCTACCTTCGTTCTGCCTTCCCTTACTCTCTTATGTTATGTCTCTCTCTCTCTCTAAGTCTTCTCTTCCCTCTAGTTCTCTCTTCACTCTCTCTTCTCACTCACTGCCCCTCTCTCCTTCTATCTTGAATCCATCCATCCCACCCTCTCACTTTTCTCCTCACCTTTCTCTTTCTATCTGCCTCAACCTCTCCTTTTATCTCACTCTCACAATCTCTACTCGCCTCTTCATCTTTCTCTTTCTTTCTTTCAAGCTCTTTCTCATAGTCTTCTCTCTTTATTCCACTTTTTCTCCCTACTTCTATTCTACCCTTATTATATCTTTCAATCTCTCTTTCCATCCCAGCATCTCTCTCTCTCTCTCTCTCTCTCTCTCTCTCTCTCCCTCTCCCTCTCTTCTTCTCTTACCATCTCTCTTTCTCATTCAACAAATTTCATGCTATTTTTATCTTCTTTTTTTCTAATCTTTCTCATCCCTTGCTTCTTCTTATTCTCTCTCCCTCTCTCCTTTTCGTTCCCTCTATCTCTCCCTCTCTAATGTATCACTTCTCTTTCTCTCTCTATCACTAACTTATTTCTCTCTCATTACTCCACTTCCCTCTCACTCTCGTTCTCCTTCCTCTCTCCCTCTCCCTCCCTCCCCCGTTTCGTTTGCCCTTTCTTCCTCCTCTCACCCTACCTTTCCTAGCACTCTCTCTTATGAATTATCTTTATTTCTCTCACTCTCGACCTCTCTCTCACTCCCTCTTTTATCTCTCTTTCCACTCACTCCTCATCTCTCTTACACTCTCTTGAATTAATCCCTCCCTTTCTTTCCTTCTCCTCAACTTTCCTTTCCTTTCTCTTATTGTTTCCCTCATTCTTTCAATCTTTGGTCTCTCACACACACTTTCAATCTGCCTCTTCATCTCTCTCTCTTCTGTCTCTTTAGTTTAATTGCTTTCTCACATTCTTCTCTCTTTATCTCTACGCCCTTCTCTCTCTTTCTCTCTCTCTACTCCATCATTCCATGCTTATCTCCCTCTCTCCCTCCCTCTCTCCCCCTCACTCTCTCTCGCTCTGTCTTACTCTGTTGCCTTCACCGTTTTCCTTCTCTCTTCTCTCACTTCTCTCTCGAACTCTCTTTCTCTTCTCTCTCCAAGCTCTCTCTCTTGCTCATGGAGCTCTTCTCTTTCTCACTCTCTCTCACTTGTTTCTCTCTCTTTCTTGCTCTCTGTCACTCACTTCTCTCAACCTCTATCTTGCACTCCTTCTCCCCTTTTCTCTCTCATTCTCACTCTCCCCTTCTCTCTTACCCTCCTCTCTCACTTTTGTATTTCTCTCACTTTCGTCAACTCTTGCCCTCTCTTGTGGTTTCTCTTCATTCTCTCTTCTTACTTACTCCCTTTATCTCTCCTCTTGAATCCATCTCTCTCTGCCTCACTCTGTCTCTCCTCTTCTCTCTCTTTCTATCTTTCTCAACCTTTGAATATATATATCTCCCTCACCCTCACTATATGTCTCTTCATATCTCTCACTCTCCCTTATTTCTCTTTCAAGATCTTTATCACACTCCTCTCTCTACATGTACCTCTTCTATCTACTTCTGTTTTTCTCTCTTTGTATCTCTCACACTATCATTTCATCAGTATATCTCTCTCCCCATATCTTCCTCGCATAACATTCCTCTCTCTCCCTACAATTCCCTTGCCCTCTCTATCTTATTTATTTATTCTCTCTCTTTTACTCTTTCTTTCTACTTTCTCTCTCCTCCATCTCTTTTTTCAACCATAGAGCTCTTTAATTTCTCTGTCACTCTCTAACATTTTCTCTCTTTTACTTTCTCTCACTTTTTCCCACTCTCTACGTCAATCTCACACTTATTCTCCCTCCCTCAAACACACACATACACACACTGTCTCTCTTTCCCTCCCTTCATCCTTCCCTCACTCACTCCTTTCATCCCTCTCTCCCTTTTGTATTCTCTTTTTCTCTCACTTAGTTCTTTCTCTTTTTTAACTCTCATTTTAGTCACTAACCATCTTTCCCCTTCGATCTTGAATCACTCTCTACGCCTTCCTCTCCTCTCCTCTTGTCTCTCTTTATATTCATTTTACCCTCACTCTATCTATCTCTAGCTCTCTCACACACAGTTTCTATCTGCCTCTTCATCTTTATCTCTCTTACGTCCTCTTTCTTTCAAGCTCTTTTTTTCTCTCTTTTTACTCCCTCTACCCCTTGCCCTCTCTTTCTTACTCTACTTTACTTTTGCACTTCCTACATCACACAATCACTCTTTCCATCCCACTCTCTCAATCTTTGTTGCTTCGCAGTTGCTCTCTCTCACCTTGCAACTCTCTATCTTCATCTTCGTCACTTCTCTCTTTATTTCAATCTCTCTCACATCCTACTTTCTCTATACACCCTTCTCTCTTTCTCTCTCTACTTCTCTCTTGCTGTGTCTTACTTTGTTACTTTCTCTATTTGCCCTCTCTCTTCTATCTAAATTATCTCTCTTCCTTTGCTTCTATCTCACACACCTTTTTCTCTTCTCTCCCCATACCACCCTCTCTCTTGCCCTTCATCTATCTCTCTCTCTCTCATGGAGCTCTTCTCTTTGTCACTCTCTTTAACTCTTTTCTCTCTTTTTCTTTCTCTCTTTTTCTTTCTCTCTACTTCTCTCTACCTCTATCTCACTCTCATTCTACCCATTTCTACCTCTCATTCTAACTCTCCCCCTCTCTCTTACCCTCCTTCCCTCTTCACTCACTCTATCCATTCCTACCTTTCTCACTTATGTATTTCTCTCACTTTCTTCTACTCTTTGGTGTCTTGTGCTCTCTCTTCATTCCCTCTTCTCACTCACTCTCCCGCTCTCTCCTTTTCTCTTGAATCCATTTCCTTTAACTCTCTCACTCTTTACTTGATCTTTCTCTTCTCTTTTTAATCTTTCCCCCCCTCTCTCATCTTCCTTTTCTGAGAAGAAAGGTGGTAGTGCACCCAATAAATATACTATGGAAAAATTCAATCAATTCATTCTTGATGCCAATTTTTTTGACTTGGGATTCACTGGTCCTGCCTTTACTTGGAGGAGAGGAAACACTTGGGAGAGATTAGATAGAGTGTTAGTAAACTCTTTTTGGCTTCAATCTTTCCCATACACTTTTGTAAGGCACCTATCTATGGTCTGCTCAGATCACATACCACTTTTAATCTCTATTACAAATTCAGTTGGCAATGCTGGAGGAGCTTTTAGAATCCAAAACATGTGGACATTGCATCCTGACTTTCTAAATCAGATTAAGAAGGTGTAGACTGCTGTCAAGGGTCATACTCCTTGGGGCTGTTTATGGACACTCCAAAAAACTACTGCCAAGCATTTGAAGAATTGGAACTGGGAAATTGGGCACCTACAAAATAATATTCAACAAGCTGAAAAGACTCTTAAATGTGTTGAGGCTGGCTATATGCAAGGTGAAAGAACGGAGGTCGAATTATTTTCAGCCTCAGATTATTTGTTAGCCTAAGTTAAATATCGGGAGGACTTTTATAAGCAAAAGGCCGGTACGAGTAAAGTTTAAGGATGGAGACAAGCAATACAAGGTACTATCATGCCCACATCAACTTCGGGAGAAAATGTAATATGATCTTAAGTATCACAAGAGTCGATGGGGGGATCATCAATGATGTCGAAGAGATTGCCAAAGATGCAGTGTCACATTTTCAAGGTTTATTTAATGCAGTTCAACCCAGCAATACTACCATTAAACAGGAATTATTCCAAGACAGGTATCAATATGTGCAAAACTTAAATATTTCTAATATACCTGATGAAAATGAGATCAAATTAGCACTGGATTCTATTGATGGGAGCAAAGTTGCAGGCCCAGATGGTTTTACCTCCACCTTCTACAAAAGTCGTTGGGATATTATCAAGCTCGATGTTATTCGAGGCCGTACAATCTTTTTTGAAGGAATGGATCCTCCCGCATACTTCACCGCCTCAAACATTGTACTCGTCGCTAAAGAACAAAACCAGGAGGAATCGAGGGGACTACGAGCCCATCGGCTTAACCATCGTGATGTCAAAAGTGCTGAGTAAGGTCATAATCTCCAGGCTTCAACCCCACCTAAGCTGTCTAATTGAAGGCAATCAAGCTGCTTTTGTCAAAGGCAGGAACATATCTGATAATATCCTTCTAGCACGAGAGTTACTACTGGATTTGGACAATAAGTGCAGAGGTCATAACATCATTTTCAAATTGGATATAAAAAAGGCTTATGATACTATTAACTCGGGCTTTCATCATCAAGGTCTTACATGCTAGGGGTTTTCAGCCTAACTTTATCCACATCATTCATAGATGGCTTAAAAACAATGCTCATTCTGTTCTTGTCAATGGTAAAGCTCATGGGTTCTTTAGTGCTACTAGGGGTATCAAACAAGGTGACCCACTGTCCCCTACTATTTTCATTTTAGCTTTGGATTATTTATCTAAAGTTCTGAATCAGGAGTTCAACTTTGCCCCCCACATAGCTTATCATCACAAATCTAACATCAGAATTAGTCACCTTGCTTATGCCGATGACATTATCATTTTTTCTAGAGCCTCTAAGATCGTTGTTAAAACAGCTTCACACCATTTTGAAACATTTTATTCGAGTCTCCTGAATGGAACTTAATTTACAAAAATGTAATTTCTTCCCCAACAAACATATCAATCTTAATCTGAAGCACTGGATTACTGGCTATTCAGGTTTCAGCTTCTCTTCCAATTAATTACCTTGGTGTCAAACTCCTTAAAGGCAGGTCCAAGCAGATTTAATTCCAAGATGTGATTGATAAGATCCAAAATCAGATTTCTAGCTGGGCAAACTCCTTATCTAACGGGGGGAGATTGACTCTGCTGAAGAGTATTATCATAGCACTTCCTTCCTATGCCCTCCAAATGTTCATTATGAAACAAAGCACCAAAAAGAAGATTGGTAATTTGTTTAACAGATTTTTATGGTATGGACAGCATAAGCAAATACATTGGCTCTCTTGGCAGCAACTTTGTAAGCCACTACATGTTGGAGGCTTGGGCTTCAAGAGCTTTGATCAGTTAGGCATAATAAATCTTTGCAAACTCTGGATTAGGTTCAGGGCCAATGACACTCTTTGGGCAAACTTTCTTCATGGCAAATATTGCAAGGCTGTTCATCCCACAATGGTGCAACCAAAGCTGGGAGATTCCAGGTTATGGAAAGCTATGATAAAAATTAAGGATAAAGCTGAGAACCTTTTTGTGTGGGAGCTTGGTGAGGGTAATATCAACTTCTGGCTTGACAGCTGGATCTGGGAAGGTACTAAGTTGGGCCCATCACCACATATGAATAATTACTGTGTTAATGACTATTGGGTGGACAATCACTGGAATTTGAGTCTACTCAGGACAATGCTATCTCCTGATCAGATACAACAAGTCTTAACCGTTAAGGTGCAACCCGGTATCAAAGATAAGTCGAAGATTAAGAACAATTGTTCTCAAAAGTTTCTTCTTTCATCCACCAAAGCTTTTTCTCGTTGGGATAGAATCCAGTGGGGCGATGAGTCGTGGGGTAATCTCGCTTTCACCATCTATGTCCTTCTTCTGCTGGAGGGTTAGACACCATCTCATCCCTACTGATGATATACTGAAATTAAAGGGCTTGAAAGGACCATCCTGTTGCTTATTGTGCAGAATGTCTGATGAATCCATCCCTCACTTGTTTTACAGCTGTCCTTTCTCCCAAGCTGTTTGGAATGAACTTCTTTATAGGTGTAATTTGGATACTTTGAATCTCTGCAGGTTTCACTTGTTCAGTTGCTGGAGGGATTGGGAGAATGCTAAGCTGATGGTTGTTCCATGTTTGGTTACTTGGTTCATCTGGATGAACAGAAATAAGGCTAAACATGAGGGACAATTTTCTTCACCCTTACAGAGTTGTTGTTCATTGCTCGACTTATCTTAGCAAGCTAATTAAACATCAAAATTTTAGAGACATATGCAATGTGGGACGATTCCTCCGAGCGATTTTTCTCTATGGTAAAATGGAACCCTCCTCCCAACAGGTGGCTAAAAGTGAATACCGATGGAAGTTTTCAGCCCTCAATTGCTTGGGATTGGTGGAATCTTCGTAGACAGGTCATGGGGATAGCTTACTCCTTTTCCGAGTCTCCAACCTACGCTCTTGATGCCATGGAAGCTGAAATAATTGCTATATTTTGGGTCGTCAAGCTTGCCTTTAAATGCCAATTCAAGCACTTGGTGGTTGAGTCGGATTCTATCAATCTGTGTTAATTTTCTTAAAAATACCGAGCCAGCCCCATGGTACATTAACGGATGGTCGAGAAGGATGACCAACCTCATGGAAGGCATGACGAGTGCAGTGGAGTCATATTGCTAGAGAAGGAAATGCACCAGCTCACTGGCTTGCATCACCGGGTTGCAATGATAGGATTATTGTTAGTTCTATTCCCCCTTCACCTCTTTTACTTTTGATTCATAGTGACAATCTGAATCTTCCTTATGTAAGAAGATAGTGTACTCATATTTTAATATGAAATGAAATTTGTGCTTGCCTTTGGCGAGCATTTCGGTAATATATATATATATATATATATATATATATATATATATATATATATATATATCCAAAAAAATGGCTGCTGGTAAGGAGGGAGGTGCTCTGCTAGGGTTTGCTTTTGGCGGCTGGCGGTTTGGATGGAGCTGGTAGGTTCTTTCTCCTGTTTCTTCTTCCTGGAGAGACTTCCTCTTGGGTTTTTTTTTTTGGTTGTTTGGAAGGGTTTTGTCTTTCCCGGGTTGGAAGATTTTCAAATTTTTACTGTTGCATTGGCTGGTTTGGTGTGGGGGAGGGCTTCCTGCTGTTCTATGGCTAACCCTGCTCGGCCATATCCTATTGATGCTGCTACTAATGCTCTGTGGGCTAAAGCTTCTTATGCTGGGGTAGTGGGTATGGGGAACTATGCCCACAAATCCTTTGACCATTTGGTTTTTCCCCAAGGATTGCATGATACTGCTGCTGGTAGGGGTAATGCCCCTTTCATTAATCCTGTTAGTAACAAGGATGGCTCGCCTGCTGTGTTGTTCTCCAAAAATGACATGAAATGTCTTAATGATTCTATTAAGTTTTGTTTGATTGGGAAGTTTCAGATGGGACATCCAAAGATGGAATATGTAAGGAAGAGTTTTGAGGATTTAAACCTTGCTGGAAGCTGGAAGCTTGGGCTGCTGGATGGTAGGCATTTGCTCATTAGACTTTCTAATGAGGAAGACTATGCAAAAGTTTTTGGCAAACAATCTATCCTAATTGCTGGAACATATATGAAGTTATTAAAGTGGACCCCTGAATTTGATCCACTAAAGGAGCCACCTATCATCCCCATGTGGTATAAGCTACCTAATCTACCTATCCAATTATATGATCACAATGCTCTATTTAACATAAGTCAAGCATCGGGAACCCCTTTAAAAACGTACACTCATACTTTTGATCTAGCTAGACCGAGCAGCAGCAAGGGTTTTAGTGGAAAGGGATATTACTCTCCACGATATCCATAGAGTGTGGGTGAGAACGGATGAGGATTTACCCGATGAGGGTTTACGGCAGGAGGTGGAAGTAGAATTTAAACCATTTTACCGCAAGCACCGTAGAATGTTTGGTCATGAGTTGGAAAATTGCTACGGACTTCATCCTCCCAAGCAAGAAGAAACCTTTTAGTAAGCGTGAAGGTTAACTTGGCTCCCGGTGATGTGCGGGGTCAAAATGCTGAAACTCGTCTCCGGGGATGTGGTTATTCTTGACCCTCCAAGGATCGAAAGAGGAAGTACAGATTGTGAAGGGGAAAAAGAGGATGTGCGGAATGTGAAGGAGCAGGAAGGTGTGGTGGAGGGGGGTGAAACCATGAAGATTATAGAAGTGAATCCCCTCCCTAGGATTATCAGGGAAGTGGAAAATAGAATGGAATTGTCTGGGGGAAAGATTCAAGTGGTGAATGAGGAACTGAAGTCTGGATGGCAAATTCAGAAAAACAGTAAAAGGAAGAAAAGTAAATCAGAGATACAAAGTCTACTGGAATCCCGACCTTTATGTGATCCTCCCGATAGCCTCTCTACCGCCCCTGGGACTAGGGAAAAGGGAAACTCTTCTAATATGATAAATTTTACGTGCTTGGAATATAAAAGGGCTGCTCATCCCTCCTCTCTTAGCGAGAGTTAAATATATGGTTAAATATTACAAGCTATGGTGTTTTGCTTTACTTGAACCCATGGTTAATAAAAATTCTCAATGCATCATTAAAAAATTCCCTAACTTCCAATGTTGGATTAATGTGAGTAATAAGATCCGGGTTTTTGCTAGAAAGGAGTTAAATTGTTCTATTTTGGTAGACCATCAACAATTTATGCATATTCAAGTTTCTATTGGTGATTTTGTTGGTTTTGTCACTTTCATTTATGCTAGCTCAGCTCCTCGTTCTTCGCAGAAACTTTGGAATAACCTCGGTTAACATTGCTCCAGCATCAATTCATTTTGGCTTGTTGGTGGAGATTTTAATTGCCTTTCTTCTGCTGCTGAAAAGAAGGGTGGTGCTTCTCCTAGCTCGGGCTTCCATGAATAGGTTCAATCAATTTATTGCCGATGCAGCAATCTTTGATCCGGGTTTTTGTGGTCCACCTACACCGGAGAAGGGGTAGAACCCGGGAGAGACTTGACGAGTGCTTGGGGAATTCCTCTTGGCTTCAGCAATTTCCCTATACCATTGTGACTCATTTATCCATGGCCGGCTCGGATCACGTACCTTTGCTCATCTCTATTAACAACACTCGTTAACGATAATGGTGGTATGTTCAGATTTCAAAACATGTGGACTAAGCACCCGCATTTTCACGTCGAACTAGGGAAGGTGTGGGTTTCCCCCATGGGAGGCTCCTCTTGGGGTAACCTATGGAATTTGCACAAAATCACTGCTCAGCATTTCAGAAACTGGAATTGGACAGTTTTTGGGAATGTACAGGATAATCTTAAGAAGGCTGAAGAGGATGTGGCTGCTGCTGAAGCTGGTTTTATTAATGGTGTGGGCAGTGAAGCAGCTCTTTATAATGCACAAGATCAGTTGCTGGTCCAGTTCACATACCAGGAGGAGTTTTATAAACAAAAGTACTGCACGCGATTTATTGAAGGGGATAGAAACACTAAGTATTATCATGCATTCATTAAGTATAAGAGGAAGTGTAACATGATTCTTTCCATCACCGATGAAGCCGGGATTGTGCTTCATAATGCGAAGATATAGCTTTGGATGCTGTTAACCACTTTGCTCAAATGTTTACCCAACCCAATATTTGTCCTACCCCTATTTATGAGAATTTGCTACGGACTCTGAATATGTATGTTCGAATCTTAACTTAGTGGAAATCCTGTGGGAGGAGGAGATAAAAAATGCATTAGACTCCTTAGATGATGCTAAAGCTGCAGTCCCGATGGCTTCTCTTCCAACTTTTATAAAGTCGGTTGGATGAGTTGTTGGGAAGGAGATTATTCAAGCCGTACAAGACTTCTTCCGAGGTATGGATCTTCCCGTGTATTTTTCTCGCCTCTACAATTGTTTTAATCCCAAAAAACAAATTGAGAAAATCATGGGGAGATTATAGACCAATTAGCCTTACTTCTGTAATGTCCAAAATTATCAGTAAAATCATCATGGCAAGACTGCAGCCACATTTGAATCTTCTGATTTGTCCCAGTCAGGCTGCATTTGTGAAGGGTGATCAATTTCGGATAATATCTTGTCGGCTCGAGAATTGTCTGTTGGATTTAGATAAGAAATGTAGAGGCAACAATGTGATACTCAAGCTGGATATAAGAAAAGCATATGATACCATCGACTGGGGGTTTATCACCCAAACTTTATATGCTGTGGGTTTTCGACCGTGTTTTGTTCAAATCTCATCCATAGGTGACTAAGCAATAATGCTCATTCCGTTATGGTGAATGGGAAATGCCATGGGTTCTTTAGAGCTTCCAGAGGTATCAAGCAAGGTGATCCTCTCTCCCCTACCATTTTTATCCTTGCTTTTGACTACTTATCCAGATTATTGGATTTTGTCTTCACCCAAACACCAAGTTCAGCTTACCATCACAGGTCCAATTTAATTGTAAGTCATTTATCTTATGCCGATGATATCATTATCTTCTCTAAGGCTTCTAAAGTGGCTATTAAAAAAGTAATGAAAACACTAGCTCATTTCAAGGAGGTTTCGGTTTGGAGCTTAATCTTCGTAAATGCCATTTCTACCCTAGTTCTAATGTCGACTCGATGATGAAAACCCGGATTGCCGATTACACCGGCTTTCGATCCGCTACTTTGCCTATCGCTACTTGGGAGTCCATTTGATTAAGGGAAGATCAAGACAAACTCATTTTCAAGAAATCTCCGAGAAAATCAAAACACAAATTTCCGGGTGGTCTAATTCCTTTTTGTCTAATGGGGGAGGCTAACTTTACTCGAAGAGCATTTTAACCGCCCTCCTCCTATGCTCTACGGATGTTTATCATGAAAAAGAGTACACAAACAAGCATTGGTAGAATTTTCAACAAATTTCTTTGGGCTGGTCAGCATAAGCAGATCCATTGGTCATCCTGGAAGCAACTTTGTAAACCCCTTCAGTCGGGGTCTGGGGTTTAGAAGCTTTGAACAGCTCAGCTTCATAAATTTATGTAAATTGTGGATTAGATTCAGGGCTAATGATACCATTTGGGCTCGCATATGCATGGTAAATACCGTAGAAAGGATCACCCATCTCTGGTGGTGCCTAAGTCGGGGACTCTAGATTGTGGAAGGAATTATCGAAGGTCAAAGATAAGGCCGAACAGTACCTTTATCCGGGAGCCGGGAGAGGGTCATATCAATTTTTGGCTTGATAATTGGGTGTGGGGAGGGGAGAAACTCACTCGCCCACAAAATGTTGATGGACCTTCTATATCTAAATGCTATGTTAATACCTTTTGGTCCGAAAACCAATGGAACTGCGAATTCGGAAAACATCCTAAATCCCGACCAACTACAACGAGTACTCTTGACTCCCTTTCATCCCGAAAAAGAGATAAGATTATCACCAAACAACGAACTTCATCAAAAGTCGGGACCTTTATCTTTCAGAAATTCTATTCCCGGGACCATATCGTGGGGACTCGAGCCGTGGAGCAACCGTCGCTCCTTCCATGTCCTTCTTTTGCTGGAGATTAAGACATTTACTTCTTCCTACTGATGATATCCTCAAATTAAAGGGAATTAGAGGGCCTTCCTGCTGTCTATTATGTATGCAGGAGGAAGAATCTGGGGATCATTTGTTCTTCAGGTGTGCCTTCTCTCAAGAGGTCTGGAGGCATGTGATAAGCAGGATTCAGGTAGATACTTTGCAATTAAGTTGGCTGGACCTATTGATGTGTTAGGGGACCGGCATAAGGTGAATCTCCCGGTGGTTCCTTGTGTTGTGGCCTCGGTTTATCCGGATGGGCGGAAATAAGGTTAGATTTGAGGGGTGTTCGTCCCTCGCCTCCCTTGTTGCTCGCTCATTACTTAACTTACCTTAAGAAACTTACTAAATATCACAAATTCACCGATATCCGCCAAGTAGGTTCTCGAACATTCCTCCCCCTTTCTCCGGTTGCTCGGGTGGTCCCCTCCCTCTTCCTATTGGATCAAAGTTAATACTTATGGAAGCTTCAAAATTCAGCGAGCGTGGATTGGTGGCATCTTTAGAAATGGGGTGGGGCATCGCTTATTGTTCTTCTACTCTCCTGTCGAGGTCCGTGATGCTCTTGAGGCTGAAATGGTGGCCATCTTTCGGGCAATTAAAATTGCCGAATACTGTGATGTGAGATTCCTAATAGTAGAATCGGACTCTTCTAATTGCATTAGCTTCCCGCAAGGGACTCGAAGTTGCTCCATGGTACATTCAGTAGATGGTTGAATAGAGTGAAGGGAGAGGTTGAGAGTATAAATGTAATTTTTTCATATATACCTAGGGAGGGTAATGCTCCCGCACACCGGCTTGAATCTCGTGGTTATTGTAAAAGGGAAATTTTGGTAGAAACTACACCTCCACCTTCCCTTGCAGTTTTGTTGCATGGTGATAGGATAGGTCTTCCTTTTGTAAGAACATAAGATGGTGATTAATATACTTCTTGCTCGCTAGGCAAGTTTTTTGAAATATATATATATATATATATATATATATATATATATATATATATATATATATATATATATATATATCCCTTTCTCCCACTATTCACTCTCTCTTTCCCTCTCCCTATTTTCGTCTATATCACTTCCTTTTTCTATCACTTTTGTCTATTTTCTCTTTATCTCGCACCCTTGCTACCCACCTTCTATTTCTCTTAGTCTCTTCTCTCTCTATCTCTTCCTTCTCTATCACTTTCACCATCTCTATCTATCTCCATTCCTCACTCACTCCCTCACACTCTATGTATCCATCTCTTTTCCCATCTATACCTCTCTCTCTCTCTTTCACTCTTTCCTCGCACTTTCTCCTTTTCACTTTTTATCCCCCACTCTTCCACTCTTTATCCATCTCGATCTCTCTTTATCTCACTTCATTATTCTCTCTCCTCTCATTTATTTTCTATCTCACTCCCTTTCCCTCCTATCCTCTATCTCTATCTCTCACGTTCTCTCATGCTCTTCTTACTCTCTACCTATCCCTTCTTTTATATCTCAGCTCTCTTTCTATCTCCACCTCCTTCCCTTGTATATATGCCCCTCTCTCGTTACACTCTTTCTTACCTCCCTCTTTGTTACGCTCTCTCTCTCTCTCTCTCTCACTCTATTGCCTTTTCTATCTCATATTCATTCCCCTTTGTCCCTCTCTTTCCCTCCTATATTATATATCTCTCTCTCTTCCCCTTCTCGCCTCTCTACATGCCCCTCTTCCTCACTCTTTACCTTTCTCTCGACTTCCTTTCCATTCTTTGCTCTCTCAGAGATTGAGAGAGTGGGATGGAAAGAGTGATTGAGTGATGTTGGAAGTGCGAAAGTGAAATAGAGAGAGAAAGAGATGGTAAGGGGTAGAGGGATTAAAAAGAGCATAAGAAAGAGCTTGAATGAAAGAGGATGTAAGAGAGATGGAGATGAAGAGGCGGATGGAAACTGCGTGTGAGAGAGCTAGAGATAGATAGAGTGAGGGTAAGGTGAATAGAAAGAGAGACAAGAGGAGAGGAGAGGAGAGAAAGGCGTAGAGAGTGATTTAAGATCGAAGGAAAAGATGTTGAGTGACTAAAATGAAAGAGTAAAGAAAGAGAAAGAACTAAGTGAGAGAAAGAGAGAATACATAAGGGATAGAGGGATGAAAGGAGCAGGTGTGGGAAGGATGAAGGGAGGGAAAGAGATACAGTGTGTGTGTGTGTTTGAGGGAGGGAGAATAAGTGTGAGATTAACGTAGAGAGTGGGAAAAAGTGAGAGAAAGTGAAAGAGGGAAGAATGCTAGAGAGTGAGAGAGAGAGAGAGAGATTAAATAGCTCAATGATTGAGAAAGAGATGGAGGGCATGAGAAAGTGAGGGAAGGAGTGAGAAAGTAGAAAGAAAGAGTGAGAGAGAAAGAATAAAGAAATAAGATAGAGAGGGCAAGAGAATTGTAGGGAGACAGAGAGAAATGGTATGAGAGGAAGAGAGGAGGAGAGAGATATACCGATGAAAAGATAGTGTGAGAGATATAGAGAGAGCAAAACGAAGTAGATAGAAAAGGTACATGTAGAGAGAGAAGTGTGATAAAGATCTTGAAAGAAAGAGAGAAGAGAGAGCGAGAGAGATGAAGAGACATATAGTGAGGGTGAGGGAGATATATATATATAAAGGGTTGAGAAAGATAGAAAGAGAGAGAAGAGGAGAGATAGAGTGATGCAGAGAGAGATGGATTCAAGAGAGGAGAGATAAAGGGAGTAAGTAAGAAGAGAGAATGAAGAGAAACCACAAGAGAGGGCAAGAGTTGAAGAAAGTGAGAGAAATACATAAGTGAGAGAGGAGGGTAAGAGAGAAGGGGAGAGTGAGAATGAGAGAGAAAGGGGGAGAATGAGTGCGAGATAGTGGTTAAGAGTAGTGAGTGAGAGAGAGAACGAAGTGAGAGAGAGTGAGAAAGAGAAGAGCTCCATGAGCAAGAGAGAAAGCTTGGAGAGAGAAGAAGAGAAAGAGATAGTTCGAGAGAGAAGTATGAGAAGAGAGAAGGAAAATAGTGAAGGCAACAGAGTAAGACAGAGCGAGAGAGAGTGAGGGGGAGGGAAGGAGAGATGGAGATAAGCATGGAAAGATGGATTGAGAGAGAGAGAAAGAGGGAGAAGGGCATAGAGATAAAGAGAGAAGAATGTGAGAAAGAGATTGAACTAAAGAGATAGAAGAGAGAGAGATGAAGAGGTAGATTGAAAGTGTGTGTGAGAGACCAAAAGATTGAAAGAATGAGGGAAATAATAAGAGAAAGGAGAGGAAAGTTGAGGAGAAGGAAAGAAAGGGAGAGATTGATTCAAGAGAGCATAAGATAGATGAGGAGAGAGTGGGAAGAGAGAAAAAAGAGAGTGAGATAGAGGTCGAGAGTGAGATATATAAAGATAATTCATGAGAGAGAGTGCTAGGAAAGGTAGCGTGAGAGGAGGAAGAAAGGGCAAACAAAATGGGGGAGGGAGGGAGAGGGAGAGAAGGAGAATGGTTGTGAGAGGGAAGTGGAGTAATTAGAGAGAAATAAGTTAGTGAGAGAGAGAGAAATAGAGGAGATCCGTGAGAGAGTGAGAGATAGAGGGAACAAAAAGGAGAGAGGGAGAGAAAATGAGAGAAAGAAAGAGTGAGAGAGAGAATAAGAAGAAGAGAGGGAAGAGAAATATGAGAAAGAAAGAAGACAAAATAGCAAGAAAGTTGTTGAATGAGAGAGAGATGGTAAGAGAGGAATAGAGGGAGAGGGGGGAGAGAGAGAGAGAGAGAGAGAGAGAGAGAGAGAGAGAGAGATGCTGGATGGAAAGAGAGATTGAAAAATATAATGAGGGTAGAATAGAAGTTGGGAGAAAAAGTGGCATAAAGAGAGAGAAGAGAAAGGTGAGGAGAAAATTGAGAGGGTGGGATGGATGGATTCAAAATAGAAGGAGAGAGGGGCAATGAGTGAGAAGAGAGAGTAAAGAGAGAACAAGAGGGAAGAGAAGAATTAGAGAGATACAGACAGAGTGAAAACATAAGAGAGTAAAGGAAGGAGGAAAGAAGGTCGAAAGAGAGGGGGAGGGAGGGCTAGGTGGAGAGAAGGATAAAGTGTGAGAGACCATGAGTAAGAGAAATGATTGTGGGGGATTAAGAAAAAAAGAAGAGCTCCATGCTTGTGAATGAGAGAGAGAGAGATGGAGAGCACAAGTGAGGGAGGGAGGGTGGAGAACAAGAGAAACAAAGACTGACAGTGAAAGTAAGAGATAGAGAAAGATGAGAGAGAAAGAAGTGAGAGAAGGGGAAATAGAGAGTGGGAGGGAGAGAATGAGATATGGATGGAAGGAGAAAATGACATAAATAAAGAGAACAAAAAAAGTAAAGAGAGAATAGATATAGGGAGAGAGAAAGGTGAGTGAAGTAGCTTTAAAAAAGGGTGAGAAGTGGGAGAGAGAGATATGAAGAGACGGATACTAAGTGTTTGTGAGAGATAGATAGAGAGAAGGTGTGGTAGACAGAAAGGCTGAGTAGAGGGATAGATTTAGGAGAAAAGGAGAGATGAGTAGTGAGTGAGAAGATAGAGAAGAGACCAAGGAGAGAGCGAGAAGTAGTTAAGGGTGAGAGAAACAGAGAGAGATTACATAATAGAGAGAGGTAGGTACGGAGAGCGAGGGAAGGAAGAAGGTGGCGAAAAAGAGAAGAGAGAGTGAGAGGGAGAATGAGAGTGAGATGGAGGTAGAGAGGAGTTAGTGAGAGAGAGAAACAAAGAAAAGAGTGAGAAATATAAAGAAAAGATAAGAGAATGTAGAAAGAACGATTGAGAAAGATCGTGAGAGTGAGTATTAACGGGAGAGATAAGAAGAGTTTGTAGAAAGAGAAAAGAGAAATAAGGGTAGAGGAAGTGAGAAGAGTGTGAGAAAGAGCTTGAAAGAAAGAGGGGTTAGAGAGATAGAGATAAAGAGGCAAATGTAAATAGTGTGTGAGAGAGCATGAGATAGATCGAGTGAGGATGAGGCAAATAAAAAGATGATGAGAGGAGAGGAGAGGAGAGGCAAGGAAGTCGTAGGGAGTGATTGAAGAGCAAAGGAGAAAGATGGGGAGTGAGTGAAATGAGGGAGGAAAGAAAGAGAATGAATAGAGTGAGAGAAAAAGAGAGGAGGGAGATGAGGAGTGAGTGAAAAGACATAAAAAAGACAGAGTGAGAGAGAGGGCAAAATTGGAGAGAGAGATAATTCATGAGAGAGTAGTGTGGCAAGAAAGGAGAAAGCCAAATGAAACTTGGGTGGGAGGGAGAGGGAGAGGGAGAGGGAGAGGGAGAACGAGAATGAGAGGGAGGTGGAGAGAATGAGAGGGAGGTGGAGAGAATGAGAGAGAGAAAGAGAAGAGATCCATGATAAAGAGAGAGATGAAGGGCGCTAGAGGGAGAGGGAAAGAGCATGTGAGAAGGAAAGCATGAGAGAGAAGAAGAAGAAAAAGAGAGGGAAGAGAAAGATCTGTTAGAGAGAAGAAAAAGAGAGGAAAAAAGTTATTTGATGAGAGAGTGAGATGGTAAGAGAGGAAGAGAGAGTGAGAAAGAGAGCAGGGGTGAGATAGATATTGGGATGGAAAGAGAGATTGAGAAATATAAAAAGGGCAAAATAGATGTGGAGAGAACAAGAAGTAGAAGGAGAGAAAAGATTTTGAGAAAGAGCTAATAAGAAGGAGAGAAAGAAGAGGAGACAAGTAGAGAGTCAGAGAGAGAGAGAGAGATAGGAAAGGTTGAGGCAGATAAAAAGAGAAAGGTGAGGAGAAGAGTAAGAGAAAGGGATGGATTAGTTCAAGACAAAAGGAGAGAGGGGCGGTGAGTGAGAAGAGAGAGTGAAGAGAGAATGAGAGGGAAGACATGACTTATAGAAAGAGAGCGAGGGTGAAAATATAAGAGTAAGTTAATGAGGGACAGAGGCTGAGAAGGGGGAGGGAGATTGTGAGAGTGAGAGAGAGATAGAAGGACAATAAATGAGAATGAGATATAAGTGGAGAAAAAGATAAATTGTGGGACAATAAGAGTGAGATAAATGAGTGTGGGTAAGAGAGAAAAAAAGAAGAGCTCCATGCATGTACATGAGAGAGAGAGAGATGGAGAGCACAAGTGAGTGAGGGAGGGAGGAGAAAAAGGCAAAAAAAGAGTGATAGTGAGTGCAAGAGAGAGAGAAGGAGAAAGAGAAGAAAATGATGAGAGGGAAAGAAGAGAGAGAATGGGCAAAAGCATTGCAAGGTGAGAGAAAAACAAAAGAGAAAGAAAGAACGAGAGAGAGGGAGGGGGGAAAGGGTGAGATAACGATGGAGAAAAAGATAAATTGTGAGTGAGATATAGGTGGAGAAAAAGATAAATTGTGAGACAACAAGAGTGAGAGAAATGAGTGTGGGTAATAGAAAAAAAAGAAGAGCTCCATGCATGTACATGAGAGAGAGGGATGGAGAGCACAAGTGAGGGAGGGAGGAGAAAAAGGAAAACAAAGAGTGATAGTGAGTGTGGGATAGAGAGGAGCAAGAGAAGAAAATGATGAGAGAGAAAAAAGAGAGAGAATGGGCAAGAGAGTTGCAAGGTGAGAGAGAAAGAAAGAACGAGAGAGAGAGGGAGGGGGGAAGAGTGAGATAAGGATGGAAAGAGAGTGACAGATATATAGAGAGCAAAAATAGATAGAGGGAGAGAGAAGAGTGATAGAAGAAGCTTAAAAAAAGGGAGAGAAGTGGGAGAGAGAGAGATATGATGAGACAGATACTGAGTGTTTGAGAGAGAGATAGATAGAGAAATGTGGCAGATATAAAGCGTGAGTAGAGGAGAGAGAGGAGGAGAGGTTTGGATTTGGGAAAGAAAGAAAGAGGGGTACTGAGTGAGAAGAGAGGGAAGAGATAGAAGTGGGAGCGAATGACATGCAAGAGTGAGAGAAAGAGAGAGAGGTAGGGAAGGGGAGAGTAGGGGAAGGGGAAGGGGGAAAGAAGAGGAGAGAGAGTGAGAGGGATAATGAGAGTGAGATGGAGGTAGAAAGGAGTTAGTGAGAGAGAGCAATTGAGAAAAAAGTGAAAGAGAAAGAAAAGAGCACCATGAGAGAGAGTAGAGATAATGATTGAGGGAGATTGAGAGAGGAAGACATTGATGGAGAGAAAGAATGATAGAGTGTGAAAGATAGTAGAAAAGTGAGAGAGAGGGAGAGAGGGAGGGAGAAAGAGTGGCAGAGGAGTGATGAGAGAACAAGAGTGAGAGAAATGAAGGTGAGTGATAGAGATGAGATAGAGAGAGACATTAAGAGAGGAAGAGAGGGTAAGAGATATAAAGTGAGAACGGATCAATATTGGGATGGAAAAAGAGATTGAGAGATACAAAAGAGAGCAAAATAGAAGTAGAGAGAACAAGTGGCAGAAGGAGAGAGAAGAGTATGAGAAAGAGCTTGAAAGAAAGATAGAATGAAAGATGAAGCAATAGTCGAGAGTGTGATACAGAGATGAATAAGAGAGATTGAGCTACAAAAAATGTGAGGAGAATAGTGAGAGAATGTGAAGGATAAAGAAAGTGGTGAAGAGAGAAGGAGAAAAGGAGGGGATACAATGAGGAAAAGAGTGAGATGGAGAGAAATAACGAGAAAGGGATATAAAGAGAAAGAGGGATAATGAGAGAGTGAGAGTAAAACATAGAAGAGAGGTAGAGAGAGCAAACGAAAGAGAAAAAGGAGTGTGCGAGAGATAGTGCATGTATGAGAAAGGGAGGGGACATAATAAGATAAAAGAGAGCAAAACAGATAAAGTGGGAGAGAGGGAATGATGAAAAAGAGACAGGGTTAAGGAGAGAGAAAGAGACAGAGCAATAGCGAGAAATAGGAGGGAGTAAGTGAGAGGGAGAGCGAGGGAGAGATATAGAGAGATAGAGAGACTTCAAGATAGAGATAGGGAGAAAGAGAGAGTGAAAGGGTGGGAGTGTGAGAAGAGTAGACATAGTGAGAGAAGGACATATGGAGGGCATGAGAGAGGGGAGAGAAAGAACTACATAAAGAAAAGTGTGTAAGAGATAGAGAGAAGGAGCAAGATTAGAGGAAGATGAGAAATAGAGAACAAAGAGTTGCAAGGAGAGAGAGAGTGAGATAGCAAGAGGGAAGCAAGAGAGAGGTATGGAAAGAGTGAGTGAGAGATATAAGAAAGCAAAAGAGAAGTAGATAGAAAGAGTGAGAAAAGGGTAGAGCGAGTCAGAAGAGTTTGAGAAAGATCTCGAGTGAAAGAGGAATTAAGAAAAATAGATATGGTGAGGCAATTGGAAACCGTGTTTGATAGTGTGAGAGATAGATTGAGTGAGGGTGAGGCGGATAGAAGGAGATTCGAGAGGTGAGGAGAGGAGAGGAGAAAAAGAAGTAGGAAGGGAAAGAGAGAGAATACATATAAGGAGAGGTAGGAAAGCTCTCTCTCCCTTTTGCTCTTCCTCATCTCTCACAAAAACACTCTCTTCTTTTAACCTTGCTCCCTCACTCCCTCTATCCCTCTCCCTCCTTGCCTTTATCTTACTCTCTCTCTCCTACATTTTCTAACTCACTCTCTCTCTTTCTTTAACTCTCTCACTCTCTTCTTCATCTTTCTCATCTCTCTTTTATCTTTCCCTTTCCCTCCCAATTCCTCTCTCTCACTTCACAGTATTTTTTCTCTGTCTTCCATCCCTCTACCTTCCTTCTCTTTTGCTCCGCCCACTTCTTCTTTCTCATGCACTTTATTCTTTCCCTCTAACCTTTCCTCTCATATATCTCTCTCTAACTTATCTCTATCTAGCTATCCCAGTCATACTCTACCTCTAACTTGCTCTCTAACTCCTCTCACTATCTCTCTCTCTCTCTCTCTTTCTCTCTCTCTCTCTCTCTCTCTCTCTCTCTCTCTCGACATGTCTCTCCCTCTCTTTCGTTGCTCTCTCTCTCTCTCGCTCTCTCCATTCCTTCATATCTCTTCCTCCACCCTCACTCTCTTTCCCTTATTCTCTTTCTATGCCTCTCTCTGTAGTGATAGAGAGGGAAATAGAGAAATAGAGTGTGATAGAAAACAGAGCGAGGATAAGAGAGGGTGAGTGAGGTAGGGAGGAATGGATTCAAGAGAGGAGAGAGTGTGAGTGAGTGAGAAGAGAGAATGAAGAGAGAGCGCGAGAGAGGGCAAGAGTAGAAGAAAGTGAGAGAAATACAAAAGTGAGAGAGGTAGAAATGGATAAAGTCAGTGAAAGAGGGAAGCAGACTAACAGAGAGGGAGGAGAGTGAATGAAAGAGATAAAGGGGACAAAGAGTTGAGATAGAGGTAAAGAGACGTAAGAGAAAGCAAGAAATAGAGAGAAAATAATGAGAAAGAGTGAGAAAGTGAAGAACTCAATTAGCGAGAGCGAGAGATGGAGGGCAAGAGAGATGGAGGTATGGAGAGAGAAGAAGAGAAATATAAGTTAGAGAGAAGGGAGAGAGGGCAAATAAAGATGGCAATAGTGTAAGAGGGGGAAAGAGGGAGATAAGTAGGGGAAGGTAGAATGAGAGATGTACAAGAGCAAGGGAGACATAGGAAATGCGAAAATGAAGTAGAAAGAGAAATAAAAATAGAGCAAAATTGGGGCAATAGAGAAAGCAAGAGAGGGTGAGAGAGCTATATAAATAGAAAGAAATTAAGAATGATTGAAAGAGTGAGAAGATGGGAGACATAGTGAGGCAAGAAGAGATAGGGGAGTGATTGAGAAGAGATAATGAAGGGAGATCACGAGAGAGGGCAAGAGTAGAAGAAAGTGAGAGAAATACATAGGTGAGAGAGGTGGAAAGGATAGAGTAAGTGAAGAAGGGTAAGAAAGAGAGTGGGAGAATGAGAATGAGTGAGATAAAGCAAGAGAATGAGAGTGAGATATAGGTAGAGAGAAGTGAATGAGAGAGCAACAATGAGAGAGAAGTGAATGAGAGATCAACAATGAGAAGAACAGAAATAAAGAGTGAGAGAGTGAAAAGTGAGATAAGAGAACAATAAGTTAGATAGAAGAGAGAGGACAAATAGAGAAGGCAACAGAGTAAGACAGATTGAGAGAGAGTAAGGAAGAGAGAGAGAGGGAGATAGGAGATAAGCATGGAAAGATGGAGTGAGAGATATAAAGAGAGGAAAAGAGAAGTAGAGAGAGAACAGCGTATCGATAGTGAGAGATGGGCGTGACAAAGAATTGAAATGAGGAGAGAGAAGAGAGAGATGAAGAGAGAGAGTTGCAAGGTGAGAGAGAGCAAGGGAGGAAGCAAGAGAGAAGGAGAGAGAGGGCTGGAAAGTGTGAGTGGGAGATGTAGGAAATGTGAAGATAAAGTAGAAAGAGAAAGAGACACAAAGGGGTAGAGGGAGTGAGAAGAGTGAGAAAAAGCTTGACTTCTTTCTCTCCTCTCCTCTCATCTCCTTTCTATCCGCCTCACCCTCATGCAATCTATCTCTCGCACTATCAAACACGGTTTCTACTTGCCTCACCATCTCTATTTTTCTTAATTCCTCTTTCACTTGAGAACTTTCTCAAACTCTTTTGACTCGCTCTACCCTTTTCTCACTCTTTCTCTCTACTTCTCTTTTGCTCTTCTTATATCTCTCACTCACTCTTTCCATACCTCTCTCTTGCTTCCCTTGCTCTCTCTCTCTCTCTCTCTCTCTCTCTCTCTCTCCCTCTCTCCTTGCAACTCTCTGTTCTCTATTTCTCATCTTCCTCTTATCTTGCTCCTTCTTTCTATCTCTTACACACTTTTCTTTATGTTGTTCTTTCTCCCCCCTCTCTCATGCCCTCCATATGTCCTTCTCTCACTATGTCAACTCTTCTCACTCTCCAACCCTTTCACTCTCTCTTTCTCCCCATCTCTATCTTGAAGTCTCTCTATCTCTCTATAACTCTCCCTAACTCTCCCTCTCACTTACTCCCTCCCATTTCTCGCTATCGCTCTCTCTCTTTCTCTCTCCCTTTGTCTCTTTTTCATCATTCCCTCTCTCCCACTTTATCTCGTTTTGCTCTCTTTTATCTTATTATGTCCCCTCCCTTTCTCATACATGCATTATCTCTCACACACTCCTCTCTTTCATTTGCTCTCTCTACCTCTCTTCTATGTTTTAATCTCACTCTCTCATTATCCCTCTTTCTCTTTATATCCCTTTCTGGTTATTTCTCTCCATCTCACTCTTTTGCTCATTGTATCTCCTCATTTTCTCCCTTTCTCTTCGCCACTTTCTTTATCCTTCACTTTCTCTCAGTCTTCTCCTCACATTTTTTTGGCTCAATCTCTCTTATCTATCTCTGTCTCACATTCTCGACTATCTCTTCATCTTTCTCTCTCTCTTTCAAGCTCTTTCTCATACTCTTCTCTCTTATTCTGACACTTGTTCTCTCTACTTCTATTTTGCCCTCTTTTGTATCTCTCAATCTCTTTCTCCATCCCAATATTGATCTCGTTCTTGCTTTATCTCTCTCACCCTCTCTTCCTCTATTACTGTCTCTCACTATCTCATCTCTATCACTCACCTTCGTTTCTCTCACTATTGTTCTCTCATCACTCCTCTGTCACTCTTTCTCTCTCCTTCTCTCCCCTCTCTCTCAATTCTCTACTATCTTTCACTCTCTATCATTCTTTCTCTCCATCTATTTCTTCCTCTCTCACTCCCTCAATCATTCTCTCTACTCTCTCTCATGGTGCTCTTTTCTTTCTCTTTCACTCTTTTCTCTATTGCCCTCTCTCACTAACTCCTCTCAACCTCCATCTCACTCTCATTCTACCTCTCACTCTCTCTCCTCTTCTTTTCCCCCTTCCTCCTTCCCCCACTCTTTCCTTCCCTACCTCTCTCTCTTTCTCTCACTCTTGCCTATCATTCACTCCCACCTCTATCTCTGCTCTCTCTTCTCACTCAGTACTCCTCTGTCTTTCTCTCTTGAATCCAAACCTCTCTTCCTCTCTCTCCTCTACTCACGCTTTATATCTGCCACATTTCTCTATCTATCTATCTCTCAAACACTCAATATCTGCCTCATCAAATCTCTCTCTCCCACTTCTCTTCCGTTTTCTCAAACTTTATCTATCAGTCTTCTCTCTCCCTCTATCTACTTTTGCTCTTTCCAACCTTATCTCACTCTTCCCCCCTCCCTCTCTCTCGTTCTTTCTTTCTCTCTTGTTTTTCTCTCTCACCTTGCAACTCTCTTGCCCATTCTCTCTCATCAATTTCTTCTTTCTCTCCCGTACTCACTATCACTCTTTGTTTCCCTTTTTCTCCTCCCTCCCTCACTCACATGTGCGCTCCATCTCTCTCTCTCACGTACATGCATGGAGCTCTTCTTTTTTTTCTCTCTTACCCACACTCATTTCTCTCACTCCTGTTGTCTCAGATTTTATCTTTTTCTCCACCTATATCTCACTCACAATTTATCTTTTTCTTCATCCTACTCTCACTATTTCCCCCTTCCCTCTCTCTCATTCTTTCTTTCTCTCTCACCTTGCAACTCTCTTGCCCATTCTCTCACTTTCTTCACTCTAATCATTTTCTTCTCTTTCTCCTTCTCTCTCCCGCACTCACTATCATTCTTTGTTTCTCTTATTCTCCTCCCTCCCTCACTCAAGCTCTCCATCTCTCTCTCTCACCAACATGCATGGAGTTTTTCTTTTTTTCTCTCTTACCCACACTCATTTCTCTCACTCTTGTTGTCTCACAATTTATCTTTTTCTCCACCTCTCTCTCATTCTCATCTATCGTCCCTCCCTCTCTCTCTCACTCTCACAAACTCCCTCTCCCTTCTCAGCCTCTTTCCCTCATTCACTTACTCTTATATTTTCACCCTCGCTCTCTTTCTATAAGTCTTGTCTTCCCTCTCATTCTCTCTTCACTCTCTCTTCTCACTCACTGCCCCTCTCTCCTTTTGTCTTGAATCAATCCATCCCTTTCTCTTACTCTTCGCCTCACCTTTCTCTTTTTATCTGCCTCAACCTTTCCTATCTCTCTCTCTCTCTCAGACTCTCTAATTGTCTCCTCTTCTTTCTCTCCGTTTTTCTAGCTCTTTCTCAACTCAAAATCTTCTCTCTCCTTCCACTTCTTGTTATCTCCACTTCTATTTTGCTCTTTTTATATTTCTCAATCTCTCTTTCCATCCCAATATCTATCTCACCCCTGCTCTCTTTCTCACTCTCTCTTCCTCTCTTACCATCTCACTCTCTCATCCAATAACTTCTTCCTCTCTTTATCATCTCTCTATATGATCTTTCTCTTCCCTCTCTTTTTCTTCTTCTCTATCTCACTCTTTCTTTCTCGCATGCTCTCTCCCTCTCCCTCTAGCGCCCTTCATCTCTCTCTTTATCATGGATCTCTTCTCTTTCTCTCTCTCACTCTTTTATTTCTCTCATTCTCTCCACCTCCCTCTCATTCTCATTCTCCCTCTCCCTCTCCCTCCCTCCCAAGTTCATTTGGCTTTCTTCCTCCTATCACTCTCACCTTTCTTGCCACACTACTCTCTCATGAATTATCTGTCTTTCTCCAATTTTGCCCTCTCTTTCACTCTATCTTTTTTATGTCTTTTCATTCACTCCACATCTCCCTCCTCTCTTTTTCTCTCACTCTATTCATTCTCTTTCTTTCCTCTCTCGTTTCACCCACTCCCCATCTTTCTCTTCTGCTCTTCAATCACTCCCTACGACTTTCTTGCCTCTCCTCTCCTCTCCTCTCCTCTCCTCATCTTTCTATTTGCCTCATCCTCACTCTATCTATCTCACACTCTCTCACACACTGTTTCCATTTGCCTATTCATCTCTATCTCTCTTACCCCTCTTTCTTTCAAGCCCTTTCTCACACTCTTCTCACTTCCTCTACCATTTTTTCTCTTTTCTTCTTTCTACTATCTCTTCCCGTCTCTCCCATTAATATCACTCTCACGATCTTTGTCAATCGTTCTTTCTACATTCTCTTATCTCACTCTTTTCTTTATTTCTCTCTCTCACTAACTCCTCTCTGCCTCCATCTCATTCTCTCTCTCACTCTCTCTTCTCTTTTTGCCGCCTTCCTCCTTCCCTCGCTCTCCTTACTTACCTCTCTCTATTATGTAATCTCTCTCTCTTTCTCTCACTCTTTCCTACCTCTCGCTCTCTCCTTCGTCTCTTCTCTATCTTCTCACTCACTACTCATCTCTCCTTTTCTCCTGAATCTATCCCTCTACTCACCCTTTCTATCTGCCACGCCTTCTCTCTATCTATCTATCTCTCACAAACACTCAGTATCCGTCTCTTCATATCTCTCTCTCCCACTTGTCACCCTTTTTTTCAAGCTACTTCACTCACCTTTCTCTCTCCATCTATCTATTCTCTCTTTACTTCTCTTGTTCTCATTATTTCTGTCACTTTCTCCTTCCATCCATATCTCACTCTCTCCCTCCCACTCTCTATTTCCCTTTCTCTTACTTCTTTCTCTCTCATCCTTCTCTATCTTTCGCTCTCACTGTCAGTCTTTGTTTCTCTTGTTGTCCACCCTCCCTCACTCACTTGTGCTCTCCATCTCTCTCTCTCATTCACAAGCATGGAGCTCTTCTTTTTTTTCTTATTCCTCCACAATCATTTCTCTCACTCATCGTCTCTCACACTTTATCCTTCTCTCCACCTACCCCTCCCTCCCACTCTCTTTCTACCTTCGTTCGGCCTTCCCTTACTCTCTTATGTTATGTCTCTCTCTCTCTAAGTCTTCTCTTCCCTCTAGTTCTCTCTTCACTCTCTCTTCTCACTCACTGCCCCTCTCTCCTTCTATCTTGAATCCATCCATCCCACCCTCTCACTTTTCTCTCACCTTTCTCTTTCTATCTGCCTCAACCTCTCCTTCTATCTCACTCTCACAATCTCTACTCGCCTCTTCATCTTTCTCTTTCTTTCTTTCAAGCTCTTTCTCATAATCTTCTCTCTTTATTCCACTTTTTCTCCCTACTTCTATTCTACCGTTATTATATCTTTCAATCTCTCTTTCCATCCAAGCATCTCTCTCTCTCTCTCTCTCTCTCTCTCCCTCTCTTCCTCTCTTACCATCTCTCTTTCTCATTCAACAAATTTCATGCTATTTTTATCTTCTTTTTTTCTAATCTTTCTCATCCCTTGCTTCTTCTTATTCTCTCTCCCTCTCTCCTTTTTGTTCCCTCTATCTCTCCCTCTCTAATGGATCACTTCTCTTTCTCTCTCTATCACTAACTTATTTCTCTCTCATTACTCCACTTCCCTCTCACTCTCGTTCTCCTTCCTCTCTCCCTCTCCCTCCCTCCCCCGTTTCGTTTGCCCTTTCTTCCTCCTCTCACCATACCTTTCCTAGCACTCTCTCTTATGAATTATCTTTATTTCTCTCACTCTCGACCTCTCTCTCACTCTCTGTTTTATCTCTCTTCCCACTCACTCCTCATCTCTCTTACACTCTCTTGAATTAATCCCTCCCTTTCTTTTCTTCTCCTCAACTTTCCTTTCCTTTCTCTTATTGTTTCCCTCATTCTTTCAATCTTTGGTCTCTCACACACACTTTCAATCTGCCTCTTCATCTCTCTCTCTCCGTCTCTTTAGTTTAATTGCTTTCTCACATTCTTCTCTCTTTATCTCTACGCCCTTCTCTCTCTTTCTCTCTCTCTACTCCATCTTTTCATGCTTATCTCCCTCTCTCCCTCCCTCTCTCCCCCTCACTCTCTCTCGCTCTGTCTTACTCTGTTGCCTTCACCGTTTTCCTTCTCTCTTCTCTCACTTCTCTCTCGAACTCTCTTTCTCTTCTCTCTCCAAGCTCTCTCTCTGCTCATGGAGCTCTTCTCTTTCTCACTCTCTCTCACTTGTTTCTCTCTCTTTCTTGCTCTCTATCACTCACTTCTCTCAACCTCTATCTCGCACTCATTCTCCCCCTTTTCTCTCTCATTCTCACTCTCCCCTTCTCTCTTACCCTCCTCTCTCACTTTTGTATTTCTCTCACTTTCGTCAACTCTTGCCCTCTCTTGTGGTTTCTCTTCATTCTCTCTTCTTACTTACTCGCTTTATCTCTCCTCTCTTGAATCCATCTCTCTCTGCCTCACTCTGTCTCTCCTCTTCTCTCTCTTTCTATCTTTCTCAACCCTTTGAATATATATATCTCCCTCACCCTCACTATATGTCTCTTCATATCTCTCACTCTCCCTTCTTTCTCTTTCAAGATCTTTATCACACTCCTCTCTCTACATGTACCTCTTCTATCTACTTCTGTTTTTCTCTCTTTGTATCTCTCACACTATCATTTCATCAGTATATCTCTCTCCCCATATCTTCCTTGCATAACATTCCTCTCTCTCCCTACAATTCCCTTGCCCTCTCTATCTTATTTATTTATTCTCTCTCTTTCACTCTTTCTTTCTACTTTCTCTCTCCTCCATCTCTTTTTTCAACCATAGAGCTCTTTAATTTCTCTGTCACTCTCTAACATTTTCTCTCTTTTACTTTCTCTCACTTTTTCACACTCTCTACGTCAATCTCACACTTATTCTCCCTCCCTCAAACACACACATACACACACTGTCCCTCTTTCCCACCCTTCATCCTTCCCTCACTCACTCCTTTCATCCCTCTCTCCCTTTTGTATTCTCTTTTTCTCTCACTTAGTTCTTTCTCTTTTTTAACTCTCATTTTAGTCACTAACCATCTTTCCCCTTCGATCTTGAATCACTCTCTACGCCTTCCTCTCCTCTCCTCTTGTCTCTCTTTATATTCATTTTACCCTCACTCTATCTATCTCTAGCTCTCTCACACACAGCTTCTATCCGCCTCTTCATCTTTATCTCTCTTACGTCCTCTTTCTTTCAAGCTCTTTTTTTCTCTCTTTTACTCTCTCTACCCCTTGCCCTCTCTTTCTTACTCTACTTTACTTTTGCACTTCCTACATCACTCAATCACTCTTTCCATCCCACTCTCTCAATCTTTGTTGCTTCGCAGTTGCTCTCTCTCACCTTGCAACTCTCTATCTTCATCTCCGTCACTTCTCTCTTTATTTCAATCTCTCTCACATCCTTCTTTCTCTATACACCCTTCTCTCTTTCTCTCTCTACTTCTCTTTTGTTATCTCTACTTCTCTCTTGCTCTGTCTTACTTTGTTACTTTCTCTGTTTGCCCTCTCTCTTCTATCTAAATTATCTCTCTTCCTTTGCTTCTATCTCACACACCTTTTTCTCTTCTTCTCTCCCCATACCACCCTCTCTCTTGCCCTTCATCTATCTCTCTCTCTCTCATGGAGCTCTTCTCTTTGTCACTCTCTTTAACTCTTTTCTCTCTTTTTCTTTCTCTCTACTTCTCTCTACCTCTATCTCACTCTCATTCTACCCATTTCTACCTCTCATTCTAACTCTCCCCCTCTCTCTTACCCTCCTTCCCTCTTCACTCACTCTATCCATTCCTACCTTTCTCACTTATGTATTTCTCTCACTTTCTTCTACTCTTTGGTGTCTTGTGCTATCTCTTCATTCCCTCTTCTCACTCTCCCGCTCTCTCCTTTTCTCTTGAATCCATTTCCTTTAACTCTCTTACTCTTTACTTGATCTTTCTCTTCTCTTTTTTATCTTTCCCCCTCTCTCTCATCTTCCTTTCTCTTTTTATCAGCCTTAACCTCTCCTATCTATCTTTTTCACACACTCTCTACTTGTCTCCTCATCTTTCTCTCTCTTTCTTTCAAACTCTTCTCAAACTCTTCTCTCTCCTTCTACCACTTGTTCTATCTACTTCTATTTTATCCTCTTTATATCTCTCAATCTCTCTTTCCATCACAATATCGATCCTTTTCTCGCTCTCTCACCCTCTCTTTCTCTCTTACCATCTTTGTCTCTCATCCAACAACTCTCTTGCTCTCTTTACCTTACCTCTATCTCATCTTTCTCTTCCCTCACTTCTTCTTTTCTCTCACTGTTTCTTTCTCTCATCTCTCTCCCTCTCTCCCTCTCTCCCTCTCGTGCCCTCCATCTCTCCCTTTCTCATGGATCTCTTCTCTTTTTCTCTCTCTCTCTCTCTCTATTTTATTTATCTATCTTCTCTACAGCTCCATCTCACTGTCATTCTCCCTCCTCTCTCCCTCTCCCTCACTCGTTTCATTTGCCCTTTCTTCCTCCTCTCACTCTCACATTTAATATCACTCTCTATTATGAATTATCTCTCTTTCTCTCACTCTTTCCCTCTCTCTCACTCTCTTTTTTTTCTTTCTTCTCACTCACTTCTCAGCTCTCTTCTGCTCTCTGGAATCAATCCCTCTTTCTCTTTCTCTATTCTTTTCTCTCCTTTCCCTTAATATTTGCCTCACTAATTGTTTCAAGGAAAAAGATGCGTGTGAGAAAGAGGTTGAAGGGAAGAGAGAGAAGAGGGAGTGGGGGAGTGATGATAAGGCGAATATAAACAAAGACAGAGATCGATGGAGAGAGGTGAGATAGATAAAGAGAGAAGAGAAGAGGAGAGGAAAGATGGGGAGATAGTGAGATGAGAGAGAAGCGAAAAAGAGAGTGAGAGAGAGTGAGAAGGATTGTGGAAGGGCAAGAGGAGGGGGAGATAGAGAGAGCGACAGAGATGAAGAGAGGGAGAATTAGAGTGACATGGAGGTAGAGAGAGGAAGAGAGTGAGATAAAATGTGTGTGGAAGAGCAAAGAGAGATGGGAAAAGAGAACTTCTCTATGAGAGAGAGAGAGGGCTGGAGAGCACAGGAGTGGACAGGGGGTAGTGAGTGGAAGAAAGAATGAGAGAGAGATGAGAAAGAGAGAATAGAGAGAGCAAGAGAGTAGCAGGTTGAGATAGTGTTGGTAGAAGAGGAAGAGAGGGAGAATGAGAGTATGTGAGATAGATCGAGATAGGGATGGAACAAGATAATGATAGATATAGAGAGCGCAAAAAAGAAATAGAGAAAATAGGAGGTTGGAAAGAGAGAAGAGTATGAGAAAGATCTTCAAAGAAAGAAAGATAATGAGGCAGATAAAGAGTGATAGAAAGAGATATAAATAGAGAGAGGGTGATCAAAAGAGAGAGGAAAGTGGATGAGAGTGGGTGAGGGGATGTATTTAGTAGAGGAGAGTGAGTAGGAGTGAGTGAGAAGAGAGAGCAAGATAAAGAACAATGGTGAGAGAAAGAGAGAGGTAGGAAGGGAGAAAGTGAGGAAAGGGGTCGGCAAGAGAGAGGGGGGAAAAAAGAGGGAGGGTGAGAGTGAAATGGAAGTAGATAGAGAGGAAGTGAGAGAGCGAGCAAGAGAGAGGAATGAGAGAGAAAAGAGAGAAGAATGAGAAGAACTCCACACGTGAGAGAGATGTGGAGGGCACAAGAGGAGGAAGGGAGAGCAAAAAGACAGAAAAAGCTTGAGAGAGGAGTGAGAGAAAAAAATGAGAAAGAGAGAAGAGAGAGAAAGAGAGTTTTTAGATCAGAGAGTGGTGGAATGAGAGGAAGAGAGAGTGAGAGAGAGATGGAAAAGGAGAGAGAGGGAGGGATCGATCGGGAGAGAGAGAGAAAGGGGGAGTGGATGCAAAAAAATAAGAAGAGAAAAAGAGAAGAGAGAGGGCAAGATTTAGAGAAAGAGAAAGATTGTACATAAAAGAGAGAAAAGTATGAATGGAGAGAGTGAGGGAAGGAGGGGGAAGGAGGGAAGGAGTGAAAAAGAGGAGAGAGTGTTTGAAAGAGAAAGGAGGGAGAATGAGACTAAGATGGAGGTAAGGATAGAGTAAGAGAGAGAGCAAGATAGAGAAAGATGATAGCTTCAAAACAGAGAACGAGAGAGATGGACCAAGAGAGAGAGAGAAGAGTGAGAGAGATCGAGATAAAAAGGGAGGAGGGAGGAGGGAAAAAGAGTGGCAGCGAGAGTAAGAAAGATACTAGGAAAAATAACAAGTGAAAAAGAGCAAGAGATTGATTGTGAATGAGGGAGATAAAAGAGTATGGTAAAAAGAGAACAAGAGTGAGCAATAGAGAGAAGCTGAGAGGAGAGAGATGGAAGGCATGTGCGTGGCTCGAAGCGAGAGAACATGAGATAATAAAGGTGTAAGAAAGAGAAGAGGGAATAGAAAGATGAGAATGGGAGAAGAGATAGTGAAGGAGAGAGAAATTGCATGATAGAGAGTTTAGTGTGAGAGAGATATAGCAAAAGGAAGAAATTGAGAGGGAAGAGAGATCAGAACAAAGGGAGGGAGGTTAAGGGAGAGTAAAATCATCTAAAAAGGAGAGAGTAAGAGAAAATGATGCAAATAAAGGAGAGTGATAGAGGAGGGAGAAAGTGAAGGAGAAGAGGCGGAGAGAGACATGTGAGACGAGAGAGGGAAAGAAAGATATTGAAAGAAAAGGGATGGGAAGAGAGAGTGAGAGATAACAAGTGAATGGGGAGGTGAGAAGAGAATGAAAAGATAAAGTTGAGAGAGAGAAGACAAATAAGGTATGAGTGAGGGAGGGACATAAAAAGAGAGAAAAGAGTTGAGGATGGAGCAGGGAGAGAGAGCGAGAGAGAGGGAACAAGCGGGAATAGTGAGAAAAGAAGTAGAGAAAGGGAAAGAATGAGAAAAATATAGAGAAAATCAAGTAGGCATAGAGGAGTGAATGGAGGGTGAGGGGGAGGAAAGATAGAGAGGAAGTGGAAGGAAAGCGAGAGATTGAGAAGGAAAGTGGGAGAGGGAAGGAGGAAGAATTAAATAGAGAGAGAGAGGGAGAGAAAAAGAAGGAGAGTGATGAACAAGATCTCTATAAGAGGGATTGAGAGAGGAAGACAGAGAGATGGAGGGAGAGAGTGAAATAGAGTGCATGTAAGAGAGAGGGAGGGAAATAGAGCAAGAGTGAGAGTGAGAGAGAATGAGAATGAGAAAGAAAGTGTGATAGAGAGAGGGATGGATGTGGAAAGAGGTAGAGAGGAAGGGAAGGAGGGGGAGAAAGATAGAGAGAGAGAGGGAGACAAGATGAAGGATGGAGGAAGTGCAAGGGAGAGGGACAAAGAGAGAGAGCTAGGGAGAGAATAGAATATATAAAAAGAGAAAGAGTGAGAGAGGGAAAGGTGTAAGTAAATGAGAGAGTGAAAGAGAAGAAGATAGAAGAGTGAGAGACCAAGTGAGGTAGCAAGAGAGAGACGAATAGGTTCATGGAAGTGGATATAGGAAGAGAGTGAGAGACATGGAAATGGAAGGAGTGAGTGACAAGAGCGAAAAAGAGTGAAGATAAAGAGGGAGGGAGGGTGGCAGAGAGACTAAAGGGGCGAGAGAGAGAGAGAGAGAGAGAGAGGGAGGGCGGAAGGGAGGGAGGAAGCAACAGAGTGAGGGAAGGAGAGAGATTTAGAGAAAGAGAGAGCAAGAGAGCAGGAGGAGGGGAAGAGGGAGAGGGTAGAGAGAACGAGAAGAGAGAGAGAGAGCAAGAACAAGTGAAGGGAACACAAGAGACAAAAAGGGAGAGAGAGAGAGAAAGCGAAAGAAGTGGAAGAACAAGATGGAGAGAGGGAGTAAGGGTGGGAGAAGGAGTAGCAGAGTGAGTGAGATATATACAAAAATAAATAGAAAGAGGATAATAAAACAAGTGTGTGATTGTGATATAAAGAAGGTAGGAGAGAGAGAAGAGTAGTAGAGAAAGAGCCAGAGAAAAGTGAGATGAGAGCAATACAAGAGAGATCTAGGGAGTTAATGAGATGGAGAGAAAGAGAAAGTGAGACATTGAGCAAAAGGGGAGATATATATAGAAAGGGAGTGATAGGGATGAAAAATAGGGAGATAGATAGAAGAGAGGGAAAGAGAGAAAGGGAGGGAGAGAGGTGGGTGGGAGAGAGTGAGAGAGGGAGGGAGAGAGACGGAGGAGCAGAGTTAAAGGAAAACCAAGGGAGACAGATAAAGAGTGTGAGAGAAAGAGAGAGAGGGTGGGAGAGATAGAAGGAAGAAAGAGAAGAGAGAGTTAGAGGGAGGGATATACAGTGAGAGCGATTGATATAGTGGGAGTTAAGGTGAGTGAGTACCTGTGAGCGAGAAAGAGAATAAGAGAGTGGGGGAAAGTGAGGGAAAGAGAGATAGAGCAACAAAGTATTAGATAGTGAGAGGGAGAAAGACAGAGATATAGAGGGCACGAACGAGGAAGGGAGAGAGAACAAGAGATCAAGGAATGAGAGAGAGAGAATGTGCAAGAGAAGAGAAAGATGAGAAAGAGAGAGAAAGAGCAAGAGAGTAACATGGTGGAAGAGAAAGATGAGATAGAGAGAGAACAATAGAGTAGCATGGTGAGAGAGTGATGACAAGAGAGGAATACAAAGAAGGAGAGAGTGAAAGAGAGAGTGTGAGGGCAAGAGGGAGAAATGGAAATAGAGATTCAAAGATTTAGAGATAGTAAAAAGAACTAGAGAAAAAGAGGAGTTACAGGGAAAATGAATAGTGTAAGAAAGAGCACTAAAGGATGAGTGATATAATAGAGAGAGATGTAGAGTTTGATATAGAGAGAGATATAGAGGTTTAAGTGGATAGAAAGTGATAAATGAGGAGAGAGAGACAGCAAGAGCAGTAGGGTCAGAGAGAGATGGTAAGAGAGGAAAAGAGAGAGGGATGGAAAGAGGTTGAGTGAGAGAGCAGATAAGGTGAGCGAGGGGCATATGGAGGGCGTGAGAGAGAGGGAGAAAGAACGAGATAAAGAAAAAGCATGTTAGAGATAGAGAAACGGAGCAAAATAAGGTAAAGAGAGAAAGAGAGAAGAGAGAGATAGCAAGGGAGGAAACAAGGGAGAAGTATGGAAAGAGTGAGTGAGAGATATAAGAAGAGCAAAAGAGAAGCAGAGAGAAAGAGTGAGAAAGGGATAGAGGGAGTGAGAAGAGGGTGAGAAAGAGCTCGAAAAAAGAGGATGTGAAAGAAATAGAGATGAGAAGGCACATAAAAAGTGTGTGAGAGTGCGAGAGCTATATAGAGTGAGGGTATGGCGGATAGTAAGAAAGATGAGAGGAGAAGGGAGAAGAGAAAGAGGTAGGGAATAAGAGAAAGACAGAGAATACAAAAGGAAGAGAGGTTGGAAAATAGAGTGATTGAAAGTGCAAGGGAGGGCAAGAGAGAGTGTGCTTGTGAGAGAGAGGGAGAATAAGTTTGAGATAGACATGGAGAGTGAAAATAAGTGAGAGAGAGACTAAGTGAAAGAAAGAAGAATGAAATAAAGCTAGAGAGAGAAAGAGAAGAGTTCTATGACTGAGAGAGATATGTAGGACACGAGAGAGTGAGGGAGGGAGAGGGGACAAGAGAAGGAAAGAGTGAAAGAGAGAGAAGACAAAGAGAGAGAGGTAGAGAAAGAGAGATGGTAATAGAGGAAAAGAGGTGGAGATATATATACATAGGCTGCAGAGATAAAAAGAGAAGGGTGTGAGAAAGAGATTAAAATAATGAGAGAGAAGAGATAGATGAAGCGGTAGAAAGATAGTGCTGTGAGAGACCGAGATATTAAAAAAATGGGTGAGGCAAATAATAAGTGAAAGATTAGGAGAGGAAAGGAGAGAGAAAGAGAGAGGGAGGAATTGATTCAAGAGAGTAAGAGAGAGAAGAGCATGGAGTGAGACGAGAGAGAAGGGAGTGAGTAAGAAGTCATATGAGAGAGTGAAAGGAAAGGTACAAGTGAGAGAGAGAGAGGAAGAAAGGGCAAATGAAATGAGTGAGGGAGGGAGAGGAAGAGCGAAGGAAGGACGAGAGTGAGAGGGAGAGAGGAGGGAGAACGAAAGCGAGAGGGAGGTGGAGAGAATGAGCGAAATAAAAGAATGAAAGGGAGAGAAAGAGAAGTGATCCATGAGAGAGGGAGCGATTGAGGGCACAATAGGGAGAGACAGAGAGAGAATGAGAGAAAGAAAGAGTTAGAGAGAGAAGAAGAAGAAACAAGGAAAGTGAAAGATGAGATAGAGGGAGGATAAAGAGAGCAAGAGATTTGTTTGATGAGATAGAGAGAGAGAGAGTAAGAGAGGAAGCGAGTGTGGGAGAGACAAAGCGAGAGCAAGATAGATATTAGGATGGAAAGAGAGATTAGGAGATGTAAAGAGGGCAAAATAGAAGAAGAGAAAACAAGTGGTAGATGAGAGCGAAGAGTATGAGAAAGATATTAAAAGAAAGAGAGGGAAAGATTAAGTGATAAATAGAGAGTGTGAGACAGTGATAGATAAAAGAGATTGAGGCAGATAAAAAGAAAAATATGAGGAGAAAAGTGAGAGAAAGTGAAGGATAAAGAAAGCGGCAATGATAGAGAGAGAAAGGGAGGGGAGACAATGAGAAAAAGAGTGAGATAGAATGAGAGAAATATCGAGAAAGAGATATAAAGAAAAGAGGGACAAAGATAGAGTTAGAGTAAAAGATAGGAGAGAGGTGAATGAGAAAATGAAAGAGGAAAGGGAGTGCGTGAGAGATAGTGCCTGTGTGACAAAGAGGGGACACAAAAAGACAAGAGAGAGTAAACCAGATAAAGTGGGAGAGAGGGAATGATGAAAAAGAGACAGAGGGAGAGAGGAAGATAGAGAGAAAGAGCGAGAAAGAAGAGGGATTAAGTGAGAGGGAGAGCGAGGGAGAGATATAGAGAGATAGAGAGACTTCAAGATAGAGATGGGGAGAAAGAGAGAGAGAGAGAGAACGGGAGAGTGAGAAGAGCTAGAGAGAGTGAGAGAGGGACATATGGAGGGCATGAGAGAGGGAGGGAGAAAGAATGTGATAAAGAAAAAGTTTGTGAGAAATAGAAAGAAGGAGCAAGATAAGAGAAAGATGAGAAATAAATAAGAGAGAGAATTGCAAGGTGAGAGAGAGAGAAATAGAAAGGAAGGAAGCAAGAGAGATGGATGGAAAAAGTGAGTGAGATATATAAAAAGAGCAAAAGAGAAGTAGACAAAAAGAGTGAGAATGAGGTAGAGGGAGTAATAAAGTTTGAGAAAGAGAAAAAGAAAGAGGAAGAGAAATAGAGATGAGGAAGCAAACAAAAATTATGTACGAGAGTGCGAAAGATAGATAGTGAGGGTAAAGCAGATAGAAAGAGAGACAAAAGGAGAGGCGAGGAAAGAAAGAGGTAGGGATTAAGAGAAAGAGAGAGCATAAATAAGGGAGAAAGGTAAAAAAGGAGAGAGTGAGGGAAAGGGCAAGGAAGGGCAAGAGAGAGTGTGTGTATGTGATAGAGAGGGAGAATAACTTTGAGATAGATATAGAGAGTGAAAAAAGTGAGAGAGAGTAGGTGAAGGAGAGAAGAATGGAAGAGAGTTGGAGAGAGAAGGAGAGAGCATACATAAGGGAGAAAGGTAGGAAAGGAGAGAGTGAGTGAAGGAGGGAAGGAGGGACCGAGAGAGGGGGACAGTGAAAATGATAGAGAGAAAGAGGGACACTGAGAGTAAGATAGAGGCAGAGAGAAGTGAGTGAGAAAGATCAAGAAAGAGAGAGAAAAGAGTTAGAGAGATTCTGAGAAAGAGAAGAGCTCCTTGGACATGAGAGAGAGAGAGATGGAGGTCAAGAGAGAGGGAGGTATGGGAGAGAAGAAGAGAAAGAAAGAGTAAGAGAGAGAAGTGAGAGAAGAGAAAGATATTCTAGAGAGAAGAAAGTGAGGGCAAATAGACAGAGTAAGAAAAATCGAGAGAGAGTGAGGGGGATAGAGGGAGATAAGCATGGATAGATGGACTGAGAGATATAGAGAGAGCAAAAGAGAAGTAGAGAGAAAGAGAGAGATGGTGTAGAGATAATGAGAGAAGGGTGTGACATAGATTTTAAACTAATAAAGAGAAGAGAGAGATCGAGAGAGAGTTGCAAGGTGAGAGAGAGAAAGGGAGGAAGTAAAGGAGAGGGAGAGAGAGGGTTGGAAAGATTGAGTGTGAAGAGTGTAAGAAAGTGCTTGAAGAAAGAGGAAGTAATAAAGATAGATATGGGGAGGAAGATAGGAACTGTGTGTGATAGAGCTAGCGATAGAAAGACTGAGGGTGAGGTAGATAGAAAGAGATACAATACTAGAGGATAGGAGTGGTGAGAAAGAGAGGAAGTAATTCAAGAGCGAGGAGAAAGATGGGGAGTGAGTGAAATGAAAGAGAAAAGAAAGAATAGAGTGAGATAATGAGAGAGAATACATGAAAGAGAGAGATAGGGAAGGAGGAAGGCAGGGTGAGAAAGTGTGTGTGTATTAGAGGGGGGCTGAATAAGTGTGAGATATACATAAAGAGTGGTAAAAGTGAGAGAGTAATTGAAAGAGGGAAGAATGGGAGAGAGTAAGAGAGAGAAAGGGAAGGGCTCCATGACTGAGAGAGAGATGGAGAGCACGAGAGAGTGATGGAGGGAGAGAGAAGAAGAGAAAGAAAGGGTGACAAAGAGATAGAAGAAAAAGAGATGACAGAGAGGGTAAGGGGGAGAGAGATGGGGAGAGAGGAAGAGTGGGAGAAAGACAGATATATATTGATAAAAGATAGTGAGAGATATGGAGAGAGCAAAATAGAAGTAGATATAAGAGGTACATCTAGAGAGAGAGATAGATAGGGAGAAGGTGAGGCAGATTGAAAGGGTGAGTAGAGGAGAGGGAGGGGGAGTGGCATGGATTCAGAAGAGGAGAGAGGAGCAATGAGTGAGAAGAGAGAGAAGAGAAAGAGGAGAGAGCGAGAGATAGGCATGAGTGAGAGAAAGAGAGAGAGATGACACAAAATAGAAAGAGGTAGGGAAGGAGAGAGTGAGGGAAGGACGAATAGGCAAAAAGGAGGATAGGGAGAGTGAGATGGAGGTAGCGTGGCATTAATGGGAGAGAGCAATAAAGAAAAGAGTATGAGAGAGAGAAAAGAGCTCCATGAGAGAGGCAGAGAGAATGATTGAGAAAGATGTAGAGAGTTTGTATTAATAGAAGAGAGAGGAAGAAGTAGATGGAAAGATAGAAAGGTGGTGAGCGAGAGATAGTACGAAAAACAAGAGAGGTAGGGAGGGAGAGAGGGAGAAATAGTGGTAGAGAAAGTAAAAAAGCTACAAAAGAAATAACAGGTGGAGAAAGAGCAAGAGAGTGATTTCATAAAAGAGAAATAGATAAGAACAAAAAAATAGAGAAAATAAATTGAGAAGTGAGAGTGAGAGAGAGAGAGATAGAGAGCACAAGAGAAGGGGAGAGAGAGAATCAGATGAAAAAATAGTGAGAGAGAAGAGTGAGAGAAGAGAAATATAAAAATGGGAGAAGTGAGGAGGCAAGAGCGAGAAAGAGTGAGATAGAGATTGGATGGAAAGAGAAAGAGACATGGAGAGAGAAATATATAAGTAAAGAAAGAGATGAAAAGAAGGTGAATGAGAGACAAGGGGTAAAAGGAGAAAGATGCATGTGAGAAATAGTTTGAAGGGAAGAGAGAGAAGAGGGAGAGGGGGAGTGATGATAAGGCAGATAGAGACTAGAGAGAGATTGATGGAGAGAGAGAGGTGAGATATATAAAGAGAGAATAGAGGAGTGAGGGAGGGCAAGAGAGATGGCAAGATAGATAGGGCAAGAGAGAGGAAGGGAGGGAGAATGATAGTGAGATGGAGGTACAGAGAGGAAGAGAGTGAGAATGAAAAAAATGTGTGATAGAGTATACGAAAAGAGAAAGAGAGAGAGGGATGGAGCATAAGAGTGGGCCCAGTGAGAAAGAGTGGAAGTAAGAATGAGAGAGAGATGAGAAAGAGAGAATGGAGAGAGCAAAAGAGTTTGCAGGGTGAGATAGTGCAGGTAGAAGAGGAAGAGGGGAGAAAGAAAGTATGTGTGACAGATAGAGATTGGGATGGAACGAGATAATGATAGATATAGAGAGAGCAAAAGAGAGATAGAGAAAATAGGAGGTTGGTGAGAGCGAAGAGTGTGAGAATGAGCTTGAAAGAAAGAGAGATGACAAGATAGATAAAGAGTGAGAGAGAGATATAGATAAAGAGAGGGTGATCATAAGAGAGAGGAAAGGAGATGAGAGTGGCTGAGGGGATGTATTTAGGAGAGGAGAGAGAGGGAATGAGTGAGAGGAGAGAGCAAGATAGAGTCAAGAGTGAGAGAAATAGAGAGTTAGGAAGGGAGAAAGTGAGGAAAGGAGGGAGGCAAGAGAGAGGAGGGTAAAGAGAGGGAGCGAGGGAGAGGGGGAGTGAAATGAAGGTAGAGAGAGGGAGAGTAGAAATTGAGCAAGAGAGAAGATTGACAGAGAAAAGAGAGAGAAAAAAAAGAAGAGCTCTACGCGTGAGGGAGATATGGAGGGCAAAAGAGAGGGAGGGAGGGAGAAAAAGAGAGAAAAAGTTTGATAAAGAGGTGTGAGTGAAGAGAAAAATGAGAATGAGAGGAGAGTTTTTAGTTGAGAGAATTGTGGCAAGAGAGGAAGACAGAGCGAGAGAGAGTGAGAGAAAATGAGAGAGAGAGGGAGGGTTAGATCGGGAGAGAGAGGGGGAGTGGATGCAAAAGGAGTAAGAAGAGAAAAAGAGAAGAGAGAGGAAAAGATTTAGAGAAAGAGAATACATAAAAGAGAAAGAGCATGAAAGGATGAGTGAGATAATAGAGAAAGAGATGTAGAGTTTGATAGAGAGGTTTAGGTGGATAGAAATGGAGAAATGAAGAAAGAGACAACAAGAGCAGTAGAGAGAGATGGTAAGAGAAGAAGTAAGGGAGATTGAAAAAGGTGGAGTGAGAGAGCAGATAGAATAAGTAAAAGAGAGAGAGAGAGAGAACAAGTTTAGGCAATGAAGAGAATTTGAGAAGAGCTAGAGAGAGTGAGAAAGGGATGGAGAAAGAACGAGATAAAGAAAAATGTGTGAGAGATAGGGAGAAGGAACAAGATAAGAGAAAGATGAGAAAGAGAGAAGTGAGAGAGTTGCAAGTTGAGAGAGAGAGAGAGAGATAGCAAGGGAGGAAGAAAGAGTAAGGGATGGAAAGAATGAGTGAGAGATATAAGAAGTGCTAAAGAGAAGTAGAGAGAAAGAGAGAGAAACGGGAGAGATGGAGCTAAAAAGGATAAAACGAGGGTGGGGAGGAAGAGGCGGAGAACTAAAGGAGGGACAAAGACAATTGTGGGAGTGAAAGTGAGAGAGAGAGTGAAAAGAATAAGAGAATTAATGAGAAAGTGAGAGAGAGGAAGAGAAATAAAGAGTTAGAGTGGGGGAGAGCGAGATAGAGGAAGAGGGTGAGAGTGGAAGAGGGTGAAGATGAGAGAGAGATGGAGAGAAGAGTGAGAGAAAAGAGAGGGAGCGAAACAGATTAAAACTGAGAGAGTAATAAAATGAGAGAGAGTGCAAAAGAAAAGAGTGGGAGAGGGAGATAGAGTGGTAGAAAGAGCGACATAGAGATAATGCGAGAAAGAGTGAGCGAGATAACAGAGCAATTGAGTTATTATGGAGAGATTCAGTGGGAGAGAGTATGCAAGAGGGAGGAAAGAGAGAGAGAGGAGAGATATATACATAGAAAAGGGAAGAGAGTGAGATAAAGTTAGAGGAATGGAGCGTGAGTTATATACATAGTGAATGAGAGAGAGAGGGAGCTAGAGGGAGAGAGCAAGGAGAGTGAGCTAAAGAGATAAGAAGTGAAAGAAGAGTGGGAGAGTGATTATAAGAGAGTGGGAGACAGAGTGAAGAGTAGAAGATAGGGAGTAGATAGAGATAGAGAAGAGAGAGAAGGGGAGTGGGAGTAAAAGTTAGCTATAAATAGAGATCGAGAGTATGGGGAGGAAGCAAAAGAGACAGAAGGGGGAGAGTGGGGAGACACAGAGAGAGGGGAATAGAAAGAAGAGCATGTTAGAGATGGAATAAAGAGTACGAGCACAAGAGAGAGTGAGAGCGAGGAAGGAGAAAAATCACAAAGGGAGATAATGTACAGAAAGAGAGAGAAGGGTGAGAAGGGAGTGAGCTAGAGAAGGTTGAGGAGAGAGAGTGAAAATGAGAGTGAGGGAGAGAAAGTCAGAGAGATATAAGGTGTTGGAGATTTAAGGAGTATGAGAAGAGAGAGTGAGAGAAAGAGTAAGAGAACGGAGAAGAGGGGAGTAGTGGGTAAGGGTGAGAGAGAGATTGAAAATGTCTGAAAGTAGAGAGGGAGAGTGAGATTGAGAGGGAGAGTGTAGAAGCAAAGGGAAAGGAGGAGCAAGAGGGAGAGTGAGCTGGAGTGGTAAGACTAAGATATCAAGAGGTGATAACAAGAGGTATTTAGAGATAACAAGAGGTATTTAGAGCAAGATAGAGGGGGCAGAGAATGATAAAAAAGAGAAAAAGAGAAAAGTGAGAGATATTAAGAGTGAGTGATAGATAAAGAGCGAGAGTGCGAGAGATGGAGCTACAAAGGGAGGATGGGAGAGAGAGGGAGAGATAGTAAGAGAGAAAGAACGACACAGGGAGGGAGAGAGCGAGAGAGAGATAGAGAGAGCACAGGAAAGGGAGGAGAAAAGAATAGAGTGAGATAGTGAGAGAGCAAAAGAGAAAAAACCAGATAAAGAGTGCGTGCGTGAGAGCGAGCGAGAGGGAGAGGGAAAGACAATGGTTTAGTGAGCAGCAAATAGACAGAAAAAATAAAATAGGGGAAAGGGATCAATAGAGCTATTATGAGAGAAATTCAGATATGGTGAAAGAAGAAGAGGTTTAAAGGAGTGAGAGAGATGGAGAGAGAGATATTAAATAGTGCAAGTGAGAGGGAGAGATAACATAGAGAGAGAATGAGGGAAAGAGAGTGAGGATGGAGGGAGAGAGATGCAGGAATGGAGAGAGCATGAGAGAGGGAGAGAGAGCAAAAGAAAGAGAGGGAGAGACATGTTGAGAGAAAGATAGAGAGAGAAAGAGAGATAGTGAGAGGTGATAGAGAGGTATAGTATGACTGGGATAGCTAGATAGAGATATGTGAGAGCTGAGAGGGAGAGAATAGAGAGCATGAGAAAGAGGAATGGGGACATAGCAAAAGAGGAGGAAAGTAGAGGAATGGAAAACAAAGATAAAATACTGTGAAGAGAGGGAGAGGAAGCTGGGTGAGAGGGGGAAAGATGAAAGAGATAAGAGAAAGATGAAGAAGAGAGTGAGAGAGTTAAAGAAAGAGAGAGAGAGAATGAGGGAGAAAATGTAGGAGAGAGAGTAAGTAAAAGCAAGGAGGGAGAGAGGTAGAGGGGGTGAGGTAGCAATGTTAAAAGAAGAGGGTGTGTTTGTGAGAGATGAGGAAGAGCAAAAGGGAGAGAGAGAGGTGTTAGAGGATAAAAAGAAAATGTGGACAGAAGAGAGAAAAATATTAACAGTGGGAGTGTAGGAGAGAGAGTAAAAATAAAGGGACAGAGAGAGTGACAGATTGAGAGAGAGAAGTGAGGGAGAATGGAGTCAAAAGAGAGAAGAAAAAGGAAGAGAAGAGAGAGCGAGAGAGAACACATGAGAGAGGAAATGAAGAAGAGAGAGAGAGAGAGAATGAGTGCTAAAGATAGAGAAGGGAAAAACCATAATGGGAGAAATGGATGGGGATAACGAGAGTGGAAGAGAGTATGAGAGAGAAATGAGAGAAAAAAAGGTAAAAAGGGAGACCTCCATGAAAGAGAGTGAGTGAGAATGATAGAGAGAAATGGAGGGAGAGAAAGAAAGTGCAAGTGAGAGAGAGGAAGAGTGAGAGTGAGAGTGGGAGGTGGCAGAGAGGAGTAAGAAAGAAACTGAGAGAGAGAGGGAGAGAGACAAAAGGAGAGGGAGTGGAAGAGGGAGAGGAATAGTGAGAAAGAAAGTAAGAGAGAGAGAGGGAGAAAGTGAAGGGAGGGAGGGAGGGAGGGAGTAAATGGGAAAACTGAGGGTAGTCAAGAGAGAGATTGAGGGTGTAGGGAGAGAGAGAGGGGATTAGGGAGGAAGGGACGGATGAGTGAGCAAGAGAGATTGGGAGGAGGAGATAAAAAATTGAGAGAGAGAGAAAAGGAGTGAGAGGGAGATGGAGAGAATGAAAGAGAAATAAAAAACACAGAGAGAGAGAGAGAAAGAGAAGAGATACATGAGAGAGGGAGAGAGGGAGAAAGAGTGAGAGTAAGAAAGGTGAGAGAGAGTAGAAGAAGAATTGACGGAAGAGAAATAGAGAGAAGATAAAAAGAGAAAGAGAGTTGTCGAATAAGAGAGGGAGATGGAAAGAGAGGAAGAGATGGTGAGAGAGAGAGAGTGAGAGAGAGATAGATATTGGGATGGAAAGAGAGAAGCGATGGAAGAGAAAGATGAGATAGAGAAAGAGGATAAAGAGAGTAAGAGAGTTGTTGGATGAGAGAGAGAGAAGGGTGAGAGAGAGTGTCCTTCTTGTCTATCTCCAACAGTCTTATTACACTTCGTTTCTCTCCTTCTTGTCTTACACCAACTCTCACTCTCTCTCCACCACACACACACTCTTTTCTCCCTCATTCTTCTTTCTCTCTATCTTTATATCTCTCTCAAGCTTTATCTCTCATCCCTTTCTCTATCTCTTTTTGCTTTATTCTCTCTCTCACTCTCTTTCCCTCCCTTCTTTATTCCACTCTTTCTCTTCACCTCTCCCTTCATCCACTTCTCTACCTCTTTCTCTCTTCCTCTCTCTCAAACTCTCTCCCTCTTCCTCTCACTCTCTCGCCCCTCTCTCTTCTCCCACTCTACCTTCTCCATGTCTTTGTATTTTTTGTCTCTACTGTTATTCTCTCTTGCACTCACCCTTTCTATCTCTCTCCCAATTCTTCCACCCCTTCTCTCTCCATCTCTTCTCTCCCATCTATCTCTTTCTCACTCTCTCCCAACTGTTAGTCTCTCCCTTTATATTTCTCTCCCTCTCTTGTTCTTTCTCACTCTCTGTCGCCCTCTCTTTTCTCTCTCTCTCACTCTCCTTCTTTGTTCTTCTCTTGTCTCTCCCACTCCTAGATCCCTTTTAATATCCCCGTCTCTCTATCTCTCACTTCTCTTGCACTTTCTTCACTCTTTATCTCACTTTTTCTCTTGCTTATTATTATACTCTTCTCTCTCTCCTTCCCTCTCTACCTCTTTCCCTCTCTTTCTTTCCCACTCCCTCTAACTATCACCCTTTCTCTCCTCTCTCTCCCACTCTTTCCTCTCTCTACCTCCATCTCACTCTCATTCTCCCTCCCATCCTTTCTCTCGCACTCTATCTCTCCCTCTCTTGCCCTCCCTTACTCCTTCCCTCACACTCTCTCTCATGTATTCTCTCTTTTCCCTCACTCTCACTCTCTCTTTCTCTTCTCTCATTCACTATCTCTTCCTCTCTCTCCTCTCCTCTCCTCTCCTCCCTTTATCTATGTCACTTCTATCTCTTTATCTATCTCTCTTTTAGTCTCTCTCTGCCTTGTCATCTCTCCCACTCCTCCTCTTCTCGCTCTTTCTTTCAAGCTCTTTCGTAAACTCATTTTTCTCCTTCTACCCATTCTCTCTCACTCACCTTCTCTATATCTCTTTCTCTACTTGTATATTTCGCTCTCTATGTCTCTTACTCTTTCTTTCCATCCCAATCTTTATCTCACTCTCTCCCTCTCTTGTTTTTGCTCCCTCACTTTCCATCCCTCACATCATTTAACTGGTTTGCTTCTCATCTCCCTTTCTAATCTTTCTCTTCTGTCACTCCTTTCTCTCTCTCCCACTCTTTCATTATCTCATTCTTTCTCCCTCCCTCCCTTACTTGTGCCCACAATCTCTCTCTCACTCACACTTCTCAATTTCTTTTTCTCTATTTTTTTACTCTTATCTATTTCTCTTACAATAACACTCGTACTCTCTTTGCACTTGTTATTTCATTTTGCATATTTTTTACTTTCTCTGCCATTATTTTTCCCTCTCCCCTCCCTCTCTCTCCCCTCTCTCTCACTTTTCTTACTATCGCTCGCTCTATCTTTCTATCTCTCCATCTATTTCTTCACCTCTCTCCCATTAATACTCACTCTCTCGATCACTTTTAATCATTCTCTCTGCTCTCTCTCTCATGGTACTTTTATCTTTCACTTCTCTCTATTTCTCTGCTGCTCTCTCTTACTAACTTCTCTCTACCTCCATCTCACTCTCATTATTCCTCTCATTTTCTCTCCCATGTTTTGCTCCATTTTGCTTTCCCTCACTCTCTTCTTCCTAACCAATCTCTATTATGTATTCTCTCTCTCTCTCTCTCTCTCTCTCTCTCTCTCTTGCTTTCTCTAACTCTTGTCTTTCTCTTTCTTTCCCCTCTGTTTATTCTTCCTCTTCTTGCTCACTACACCTCTCTCCTCTCTTGAATCCATCCATCACACCTTTTCTTTTTGGCACATGTTCTTTCTATCTATCACTCTCTCAAACACTCAATATTTATCTCTTCATATCTCTCTCTCCCACTTCTCACTCTTTTAACAAGCTCCTTCTCTCAGTCCTCTCTCTTTACCTCTTTTTCTGACTCTATATATGTTACTCTCTCTTTCCATCCTTTTCTCGCTCTCTCCCCCCTCTCTCATATTTTCTCTCTCACCCTGCACCTCTTTTTCCCCTTCCCTCTCTTCTTTCTCTCTCATTATTCTCTTCTGTTGCTCCTTCTCTATTTCTCACTCTCATTGTCACTATTTGTTTCTCTTGTTCTCCTCCCTCCCTCACTCACTTGTGCTCTCTATCTCTCTCTCTCACGCACACAATATGGAGCTCCTCTTTATCCTTCTCTCCACCTCTTATTCACCCAACATCCCTCTCTCACTCTCATAATCTTTCATCTCCGTCACTTCTCTCTTTATTTCAATCTCTCTCACATACTTCTCTCTTTATCTATACACCCTTCTCTCTCTTTCTCTCTCTACTTCTCTTTTGTTATCTCTACTTCTCTCTTGCTCTGTCTAATTCTGTTGCTTTCTCTATTTGCCCTCTCTCTTCTATCTAAATTATCTCTCTTCCTTTGCTTCTTTATCACACACTTTTTTCTCTTCTTCTCTCCCCTACTACTCTCTCTCTTGCCCTCCATCTCTCTCTCTCTCTCTCTCATGGAGCTCTTCTCTATGTCACTCTCTTAAACTCTTTTCTCTCTCTTTCTTTCTCTCTATCACTCACTTCTCTCTACCTCTATCCCACTCTCATTCTACCGCTTTCTATCTCTCATTCTCACTCACCCCCTCTCTCGTAACCTCCTTCCTTCTTCACTCACTCTATCCATTCCTACCTCTCTCACTTATGTATTTCTCTCACTTTCTTCTAGTCTTTGCTGTCTCGTGCTCTCTCTTCATTCCCTCTTCTCACTCACTCTCCCTCTGGCTTTTCTCTTGAATCCATTTCTTTAACTCTCTTACTCTCTACTTCATCTTTCTCCTCTCTCTTGTATCTTCCCCCTCTCTCTCAGCTTCCTTTCTCTTTTTATCAGCTTTAACCTCTACTATCTATCTTTCTCACACACTCTCCACTTGTCTCCTCATATTTCTCTTTCTCTTTCTTTCAAGCTCTTCTCAAACTCTTCTCTCTCCTTCTACCACTTGTTCCATCTACTTCTATTTTTCCCTCTTTATATCTCTAAATTTCTCTTTCCATCACAATATGGATCCCTTTCTCGCTCTCTCACCCTCTCTTTCTCTCTTACCACCTTTGTCTCTCATCCAACAACTCTCTTGCTCTCTTTACCTTACAACTATCTCATCTTTCTCTTCCCTCATTTCTTCTTCTTTTTCTCTCACTATTTCTTTCTCTCATGCTCTCTCCCTCTATCCCTCTCGTGCCCTCCATCTCTCCCTTTCTCATGGATCTCTTCTCTCTCTCTCTCTCTCTATTTTATTTATCTCTCATTCTCTACAGCTCCATCTCACTGTCGTTCTTCCTCTCCCTCACTCCCTTGTTTCATTTGTCCTTTCTTCCTCCTCTCACTCTCACATTTACTACCACTCTCTCTTATGAATTATCTCTCTTTCTCTCACTCTTGCCCTCTCTCTCACTCTATTTTTTTCTATCTTCTCACTCACTTCTCAGCTCTCTTCTGCTCTCTTGAATCAATTCCTCTTTCTCTTTCACTATTCTTTTGTCTCATTTCCCATATTTGCCTCACTAATTGTTTCAAGGAGAAAAATGCATGTGAGAAAGAGGTTGAAGGGAAGAGAGAGAAGACGGAGAGGGGGAGTGATAGAGACAAAAACATAGGTCGATGGAGAGAGGTGAGATAGATAAAGAGAGAAGAGAAGAGGAGAGGAGAGATGGAGAGATAGTGAGATGAGAGAGAAGCGAAAAAGAGAGAGAGAGAGTGGGAAGGATTGAGGAAGGGCAAGAGGAGGGGGAGATAGAGAGAGCGACAGAGAAGAAGGGAGGGAGAATGAGAGTGACATGGAGAGTGAGAGAAAAATGTGTGTGGGAGAGCAAAGAGAGATGGGAAAAGAGAACTTCTCCACTAGAGAGAGAGAGAGAGATGGCTGGAGAGCACAAGAGTAGGCGGGGGTAGTGAGTGGAAGAAAGAATGAGAGAGAGATGAGAAAGTGAGAATAGAGAGAGCAAGAGAGTTGCAGGGTGAGATAGTGTTGGTAGAAGAGGAAGAGAGGGAGAATGAGACTATGTTAGAGAGATTGACATAGGGATGGAACAAGATAATGATAGATATAGAGAGCGCAAAAGAGAAATAGAGAAAATAGGACGTTGGGAAGAGAGAAGAGTGTGAGAAAGAGCTTGAAAGAAAAGAAAGATAATGAAGCAGATAAAGAGTGAGAAAGAGAGATATAGATAGAGAGAGGGTGATCAAAAGAGAGAGAAAAGGGGATGAGAGTGGGTGAGGGGATGTATTTAGGAGTGAAGAGTGAGTGGGAGTGAGTGAGAAGAGAGAACAAGATAAAGAATAAGGGTGAGAGAAAGAGAGAGAGGTAGAAAGGGAGAAAGTGAGGAAAGGAGGGAGGACAAGAGAGAAGGGGAAAAAGAGAGGGAGGAGGGAGGGAGGGTGAGATTGAAATGGAGGTAGAGAGAGGAAGTGAGAGAGCAAGCAAGAGAGAAGAATGAGAGAGAAAAGAGAGAAAAATGAGAAGAACTCCACGCGTGAGAGAGATGTGGAGGGCACAAAGAAGGAGGAAGGGAAAAAAAAAGATAGAAAAAAGTTTGAGAGAGGAGTGAGAGAACAAAAAATGAGAAAGAGAAGAGAGAGAGAGAGGAAGAGAGTGGTGGCTTGAGAGGAAGAGAGAGAGTGAGAGAGAGATGGAAAAGGAGAGATCGGGAGAGAGACAGAGGGGGGAGTGGATGCAAAAAAATAAGAAGAGAAAAAGAGGAGAGAGGGCAAGATTTAGAGAAAGAGAAAGATTTTACATAAAAGAGAGAGAAGTTTGAATGGAGAGAGTGAGGGAAGGAGGGGGAAGGAGGGGAGAGTGTTTGAAAGAGAAAGAGGGAGGGAGAATGAGAGTAAGATGGAGGTAAGGATAGAGTAAGAGAGAGAGAAAGACAGAGAAAGATGACAGCTCTAAAACAGAGAACAAGAGAGATGGACCGAGAGAGAGAGAGAGAGAGAAGAGAGAGAGATCAAGATAAAAAGGGAGGAGGGAGGAGGGAAAAAGAGTAGCAGAAAGAGTAAGAAAGATACTAGGAAAAATAACAAGTGAGAAAGAGCAAGAGAGTGATTGTGAATGAGGGAGATAAAAGAGTATGGTAAAAAGAGAACAAGAGTGAGCAATAGAGAGAAGCTGAGAGGAGAGAGTGGAAGGCATGAGAGTGGCTCGGAGGGAGAGAACATAAGATAATAAAGGTGTATGAGATAGAAGAGGGAATAGAAAGATGAGAATGGGAGAAGAGATAGTGAAGGAGAGAGAGAAATTGCATGATAGAGAGTTTAGTGTAAGAGAGATATAGCAGAAGGAAGAAAATGAGAGGCAAGAGAGATCAAAACAAAGGGAGGGAGTTAAGGGAGAGTAAAGTCATCTAAAAAGGAGAGTGTGAGAGAAAATGAAGCATATAAAGGTGAGTGACAGAGGAGGGAGAAAATGAAGGAGAAGAGCGAGAGAGAGACATGTGAGAGGAGAGAGGGAAAGAAAGATATTGAAAGAAAAGGGATGAGAAGAGAAAGTGAGAGATAACAAGTGAATGGGGAGGCGAGAAGAGAGAATAAAAAGATAAAATGGAGAGAGAGAGAAGAGAAATAAGGTATGAGTGAGGGAGGGACATAAAAAGAGAGAAAATAGTTGAGGATGGAGCAGGGAGAGAGAACGAGAGAGATTGAACAAGCGGGAAGAGTGAGAAAAGAAGTAGAGAAAGGGAAAAAATGAAAAAAAGATAGAGAAAATCAAGTAGGCATAGAGAAGTGAATGGAGGGTGAGGGGGAGGAAAGATAGAGAGGAAGAGGGAGCAAAAACGAGAGATTGAGAAGGAAAGTGGGAGAGGGAGGCAGGAAGAATTAATTGGAGAGAGAGAGAGAGGGGGAGAAAAAGAAGGAGAGTGATGGACAAGAGCTCTAAAAGAGGGATTGAGAGAGGAAGCTAGAGAGATGGAGTGAGAGAGTGAAATAGAGTGCATGTGAGAGAGGGAGGTAAATAGAGCAAGAGTGAGAGTGAGAGAGAATGAGAGTGAGAAAGAAAGTGTGATAGAGAGAGGGATGGAGGTGTAAAGAGGTAGAGAGGAGGGGATGGAGGGGGCATGAGAGAAATAGAGAGAGCTAGGGAAGCAAGGTGAAGGATGGAGGAAGTGCAAGGGAGAGGGACGAAGAGAGAGAGAGAGCAGGGAGAGAATGGAATATATAAAGAGAGAAAGAGTGAGAGAAGGAAAGATGTAAGTAAATGAGAGAGTGAAAGATAAGAAGATAGAAGAGTGAGAGACCAAGTGAGGGAGCAAGGGAGAGAGGAATAGATTCATGAAAGTGGATATAGGAAGAGAGTGAAAGACATGCAAATGGAAGGAGTGAGTGACGAGAGTGAAAAAGAGTGAAGATAAAGAGGGAGGGAGGGTGGCAGAGAGACTAAAGGGACGGGAGAGAGAGTGAGAGAGAGAGAGAGAGAGAGAGAGAGAGAGAGAGGGCAAAAGGGAGGGAGGAAGCAACAGAGTGAGGGAAGGAGAGAGATTTAGAGAAAGAGAGAGCAAGAGAGCGGGAGGAGGGGTAGAGGGAGAGGGTAGAAAGAACGAGAAGAGAGAGCAAGAACAAGTGAAGGGAATGCGAGAGACAAAAAGGGGGAGAGAGAAAGCGAAAGAAGAGGAAGAACAAGATGGAGAGTGGGAGGAAGGGTGGGAGAAGGAGTAGCAGAGTGAGTGAGATATATACAAAAATAATTAGAAAGAGGGGAATAAAACAAGTGTGTGATTGTGATATAAAGAAGGGTAGGAGAGAGAGAAGAGTAGCAAAGAAAGAGCCAGAGAAAAGTGAGATGAGAGCAATAAAAGAGAGATCTAGGGAGTTAATGAGATGGAGAGAAAGAGAAAGTGAGACATTGAGTAAAAGGGGAGATATATATATAGAAAGGGAGTGATAGGGATGATAATAGGGAGATAGAGTGAAGAGAGGGAAAGAGAGAAAGGGAGGGAGAGAGGTGGGTGGGAGAGAATGAGAGACGGAGGGAGTGGAGTTAAAGGAAAACCAAGGGATACAGATAGAGAGTGTGGGAGAAAGAGAGAGAGGGTGGGAGAGATAGAAGGAAGAAGAGAGAAGAGAGAGTTAGAGGGAGGGATATACAGTGAGAGCGATTGATATAGTGGGAGTTAAGGTGAGTGAGTACCAGTGAGCGAGAAAGAGAATAAGAGAGTGGGGGAAAGTGAGGGAAAGAGAGATAGAGCAACAAAGTGTTAGATAGTGAGAGGGAGAAAGAGAGAGATATAAACGACACGAACGAGGAAGGGAGAGAGAATGAGAGAACAAGGAATGAGAGAGAGAATGAGCAAGAGAAGAGAAAGATGTTAAAGAGAGAGAAAGAGCAAAAGAGCAACATGGTGGAAGAGAAAGATGAGATGGAGAGAGAACAATAGGGTAGCATGGTGAGAGACTGATGACAAGAAAGGAATACAAAGAATGAGAGAGAGAAAGAGAGAGTCTGAGGAAGAGTGTGAGGGCAAGAGGGAAAAATGGCAATAGAGATTCAAAGATTTTGAGATAGTAAAAAAAACTAGAGAAAAAGAGGAGTTAGAGGGAGAACAAATTGTGTGAGAAAGAGCATGAAAGGATGAGTGATATAATAGAGAGAGACATAGAGATGGAGAGTTTGATATAGAGAGAGATAAAGAGGTTTAAGTGGATAGAAAGTGTGAATTGAGGAGAGAGACAACAAGAACAGTAGGGTCAGAGAGAGATGGTAAGAGAGGAAAAGAGAGAGGGATGGAAAAAGGTTGAGTGAGAGAGCAAATAAAGTGAGAGAGGGTCATATGAAGGGCATGAGAGAGAGGGAGAAAGAATGAGATGAAGAAAAAGCGTGTTAGAGATAGAGAAAGGGAGCAAAATAAGGTAAAGAGAGAAAAGAAAGATAGCAAGGGAGGAAGCAAGGGAGAAAAAGAGAAGCAAAGAGAAAGAGTGAGAAGAATGTGAGAAAGAGCTAGAAAGAAAGAGGATGAGAGAGAAATAGAGATGAGAAGGCAGATAAAAACTGTGTGTGAGAGTGCGAGAGCTATATAGAGTGAGGGTGTGGTGGATAGTAAGAAAGACAAGAGGATAATGGAGGAGAGAAAGAGGTAGGGAAAAGAGAAAGACAGAGAATACATAAGGGAGAGAGGTTGGAAAAGAGAGTGATGGAAAGGGCAAGGGAGGGCAAGAGAGAGTGTGTGTGTGTTTGAGAGAGGGAGAATAAGTTTGAGATAGACATAGAAAGCGAAAATAAGTGAGAGAGAGTAGGTCAAAGAAGAAGAATGAAAGAAAGCTAGATAGAGAAAGAAAAGAGTTCTATGACTGAGATAGATTTGTAGGGCACGAGAGAGTGAGGAAGGGAGAGGGGATAAGAGAAAGAAAGAGTGAAAGAGAGAGAAGACAAAGAGAGAGAGGTAGAGAAAGAGAGATGGTAATAGAGGAAAAGAGGTGGAGAAAGATATATATATATATATATATATATATATATATATATATATATATATATTAACAAAGAGATAGAGTGAGAGATATAAAGAGAGAAAAATAGAAGTAGATAGAAGAATAGTGCAACAAAGATCTTGAAAGAAAGAGAGAGAAAAGTGAGCGAGAGAGAGACAAAGAGACATATAGAGAGGTTGAGAAATATAGAAAGAGAGGGAAGAGGAGAGACAGAGTGAGGCAAAGAGGGTTGGATTCAAGAGCGAATGAGAGAGATGGGGAGTGAGTGAGAAGAGAGAGAAAAGGGAGAACGCGAGAGAGGGCAAGAGTAGAAGAAAGTGAGAAGGTAGGAATGGATACAGTGAATGAAGGAGAGAATGAGGGTAAGAGAGAGGGTAGAGTGAGAATGAGAGAGAGAAAGCGAGAGAATGAGAGTAAAATATAGGTAGAAAGAAGTGAGCGAGAAAGATCAAGAAAGAGAAAAGAGTGAGAGAGTTTGTGAGAAAGAGAAGAGCTCCATGAGCAAGAGAGAGAGAGAGATGGAGGGCAAGAGAGAGTGAGGTTTGGTAGAGAAGAAGAGAAAGAAAGAGAGAGAGAAGAGAGAGAAGACAAGATAAGTTAGAGAGGAAAAAGAGAGGGCAAATAGAGAGGCAACAATGTAAGACACATCGAAAGTGAGTGAGGAAGAGAGTGGGAGATAAGCATGGAAAGATGTTGTGAGATATAGAAAGAGCAAAAGAGAATTAGAGAAACTAGGCCGTAGAGATAAAAAAGAGAAGGGTGTGAGAAAGATATTAAAATAATGAAAGAGAAGAGATATATGAAGCGGCAGGAAGATAGTGCGTGTGAGAGATCTAGATATTGAAAAAATGGGTGAGGTAAATAATAAGAGAAAGGCGAGGAGAGGAAAGGAGAGAGAAAGAGAGGGAGGAATTGATTCAAGAGAGTAAAAGAGAGATGAGCATGGAGTGAGACGAGAGAGAAGGGAGTGAGTAAGAGGTCATGTGAGAGAGTGTAAGGAAAGGTCTAAGTGAGAGAAAGAGCAAGAAATGGCAAATGAAATGAGTGAGGGAGGGAGAGGGAGAGCGGAGGGAGGACGAGAGTGAGAGGGAGAGAGGAGGGAGAACGAGAGTGAGAGGGAGGTGGAGAGAATGAGAGAAATAAAAGAATGAAAGGGAGAGCAATGGAGGGCACGAGAGGGATAGAGGGAGAGAGAATGAGAGAAAGAAAGAGTGAGAGAGAGAAGAAGAAGAAATGAGGGAAGTGAATGATGAGATATAGGGAAGATAAAGAGAGCAAGAGATTTGTTTGATGAGATAGAGAGAGAGACAGTAAGAGAGGAAGCGAGTGTGGGAGAGACAAAGCGAGAGCGAGATAGATATTAGGATGGAAAGAAAAATTTGAAGAAAGAGGGCAAAATAAAAGTAGAGAAAAGAAGTGGTAGATGAGAGCAAACAGTATGAGAAAGAGATTGAAAGAAAGAGAGAGGGAAAGATTAAGTGATAAATAGAGTGTGAGACAGTGATAGATAAAAGAGATTGAGGCAGATAAAAAGAAAAGTGTGAGGAGAAAAGTGATAGAAAGTGAAGGATAAAGAAAGTAACAATGATGGAGGGAGAAAGGGAGGGGAGACAATGAGAAAAAGAGTGAGATAGAATGAGAGAAATAACGAGAAAGAGATATAAAGAAATAGAGGGACAAAGATAGAGTGAGAGTAAAAGATAGAAGAGAGGTGGAGAGAGAAAATGAAAGAGAAAAGGGAGTGTGTGAGTGATAGTGCCTGTGTGACAAAGAGGGGACAAAAAAGACAAGAGAGAGTAAACCAGATAAAGTGGGAGAGAGGGAATGATGAAAAAGAGATAGAGGGAGGAAGATAGAGAGAAAGAGTGAGAAAGGGGAGGGACTAAGTGAGAGGGGGAGCGAGGGAGAGATACAGAGAGATAAAAAGACTTAAAGACAGAGATGGGGGGAAAGAGAGAGTGAGAGAGCGGGAGAGTGAGAAGTGCTAGAGAGAGTGAGAGAGGGACATATGTAGGGCATGAGAGAGGGAGGGAGAAAGAATGTGATAAAGAAAAAGTTTGTGAGATAGTAGAGAAGGAGCAAGTTATGAGAAAGATGAGAAATAAATAAGGGAGAGAGTTCCAAGGAGAGAGAGAGAGAGAGAGATAACGAAGAAGCAAGAGAGAGGGTTGGAAAAAGTGTGTGAGATATATAAAAAGAGCAAAAGAGAAGTAGACAGAAAGAGTGAGAGTGAGGAAGAGGGAGTGATAGGAGTTTGAGAAAGTGCTCGCAAGAAAGAGGAAGTAAGAGAAATAGAGATGAGGAAGCAAACAAAAATTGTGTGCGAGAGTGCTAAAGATAGTAGAGTAAGGGTGAGGCAGATAGAAAGAGAGACAAAAGGAGAGGAGAGGAAAGAAAGAGGTAGCGAGTAAGAGAAAGAGAGAGCATACATAAGGGAGAAAGTTAGGAAAGGAGAGAGTGAGGGAAAGGGCAAGGGAGGGCAAGAGAGAGAGAGTGTGTGTGATAGAGAGGGAGAATAAGTTTGAGATAGACATAGAGAGTGAAAAAAGTGAGAGAGAGTAAGTGAAGGAGAAAAGAATGGAAGAGAGTTGGAGAGAGAAGGAGAAGAGCTCTCGACTAACGAGGGAGAGATGGAGGGCACGAAAGTGTGAGGGTGGGAGAGAAGACAAGAGAACAAAAGAGTGAAAGATAGATAAGACGGATAAAAAGAGGTAGGAAGAGAGTGAGATGGTAAGCGAGGAAAAGCAGGGGGATATATATATATATATATATATATATATATATATATATATATATATATATGAGAAGATAGAGTGAGAGATATAAAGATAGCAAATAGAAGGCGATGAGAAGAACAATGTGAGAAAGTTCATGAAAGAAAGAGAGAGAACAGAGAGCAAGAGAGATGATGAGACATATAGAGAGGGTTAGAGAGATATTTAAATATAAAGTGGTTGAGAAAGATAGAAAGCCAGAAGAGGAGAGGAGTAAGGCCAGGAGGGATGGATTCAAGAGAGAAAGAGAGGGAGAGGCGGAGTGAGTGAGAAAAGAGAACAGAGAACACGAGAGAGGGCAAAGAGTAAAAGAAAGTAAGAGAGGTAAGAATGGATAGAGTGAGTGAAGGAGGGAAGGAGGGACCGAGAGAGGGGGACAGTGAGAATGATAGAGAGAAAGAGGGACACTGAGAGTAAGATAGAGGCAGCGAGAAGTGAGTGACAAAGATCAAGAAAGAGAGAGAAAAGAGTTAGAGTGGTTTGAGAAAGAGAAGAGATCCTTGAGCAAGAGAGAGAGAGATGGAGGGTAAGAGAGAGGGAGGTATGGGAGAGAATAAGAGAAAGAAATAGTGAGAGAGAGAAGTGAGAGAAGAGAAAGATAAGTTAGAGAAAAGAAAGAGATGGCAAATAGAGAAGGCAACCCATTAAGAAACAACAAAAGTGAGAGAGAGAGAGAGGGAGGGGGAGATAAGCATGGAAAGATGGAGTCGGAGATATACAGAGACCAAAAGAGAAGTAGAGAAAGAAGGGCGTAGAGATAAAGAAGAAGGTGTGAGAAAGAGATTAAAATAAAGAGAGGGAAGAGAGAGACGAAGAGGCAAATAAAAAGTGTGTGTGAGAGAGAAGGAAAGGAGAGAGTGATGGAAACAGGAAGGGAGTGTGTGAGAGGGAGGGAGAATAGTGTGAGATAGACATAGAGAGTGGGAAAAGTGAGATATAGTAAGTGAAAGAAAGAAGAATGGGAGAGACTGAGAGGGAGAAAGAGAAGAGTGATATGACTGAGAGAGAGAGATGCAGGGCACAAGAGAGTGGGAGAGGGAGATAGAACAAGAGAAAGTAAGAGTGAAAGAGGGAAGGCAAGTGGCAAGAGAGTTACTAAGAGAGAGACATGGTATGAAAGGAAGAAAGGGGGAAAGAGAGAGATATGATGATGAATAGAGGTACATGTAGAGAAAGAGATATAGAGAGAGAGCAAAGTAGAAAAGATAGAAGAAGTACATGTAGAGAAAAGGAGTGTGAGAAAGATCTTGAAAGAGCGAGAGAAGAGAGAGCGAGTGAGATATGAAGAGACATATAGAGAGGGTGAGAAAGATATATAAATAGAAAGAGTTTTAGAAATATAGAAAATAATAGAAGAGGATAGACAGTGTGAGGCAGGGAGGGATGGCTTCAAGAGTGGAGAGAAAGGGGAGTCAGTGAGAAAAGAGAATGAAGAGACCGTGCGAGAGGTCAAGAGTAGAAAGAAACTAAAAGAAAAACATAAGTGAGAGAGGTAATAATGGATTGAGTGAGTGAAGGAGGGAAGGAAGGTAAGAGAGAGGGGGAGAGTGAGAATGAGGCAGAGAAAGGGGGGGAATGAGAATGAGATAGAGGTAAAGAGGTGAGTGAGAGAGAGAGAGCAATAAAGAGAGAGCGAGTGAGAAAGAGAGAGCTCCACGAGTGAGAGAGAGGGAGAGCAAGAGAGGGGGAGGTATGGAGAGAGAAGAAGAGAGCGAAAGTGTGAGAGGGAGAAGCGTGAGAAGAGAAAGAAAGTTAGAGAGAAGCGAGAGAGGGAAAATAGAGTAAGACAGAGTGAGAAAGAATGACGGCGAAAGACAGAGATAAGCATGTAAAGATGGAGTGAGACATATAGAGAGAGAAAAAGAGAAGTAGAGAGAGAAAGAGAAAAGGGTGTAGAGATAAAGTGAGAAGGGTGTAAGAAAGCAATTGAAATAAAAAGAGACAAGAAAGAGAGAGATGAAGAGGCAGATAGAACGTTTTTTCAAGAGACTGAGAGATTCAAAGAATGTGTGACACAAATAATAAGGCAAATGAGAGGAGTGGAGAGGAGAGAGAAAGAGAGGGAGGGATTGATTCAAAAGAGTAGAAGAAAGGAGTGTGTGAGAAGAGAGAAAAAAGATAGAGTGAGAGAGAGGGCAAGAGAGAGAGAGAGAGAGAGAGAGAGATAATTCATATGAGAGAGCAGTAGGAAAGGTGAGAGCGAGAGGAGGGAGAAAGGGCAAAATGAAATGAGGGAGGGAGGGAAAGGGAGAGAGAAGAGAGAACAAGAGTGAGAGGGAGATGGAGAGAATGAAAGAGAAATAAAAAACTGAGAGAGAGAGAAAGAGAAGAGATACATGAGAGAGGGAGAGAGGGAGAGAGGGAGAGAGAGTGAGAGTAAGAAAGGTGAGAGAGATGGTAAGAAGAATTGACAGAAGAGAAATAGAGAGAAGATAAAAAGAGAAAGAGAGTTGTAGAATAAGAGAGGGAGATGGTAAGGAGGAAGAGATGGTGAGAGAGAGAGAGCGGGAAAGAGATAAATATTAGGATGGAAAGAGAGAAGCGATGGAAGAGAAAGATGAGACAGAGAGAGAGGATAAAGAGAGCAAGAGAGTTGTTGGATGAGAGAGAGAGAGAGAAGGGTGAGAGAGTGTCCTTCTTGTCTATCTCCAACAGTCTTATTACACTTGGTCTCTCTCCTTCTTGTCTTACACCAACTCTCACTCTCTCTCCATCACACACACTCTTTTCTCCCTCATTCTTCTTTCTCTCTATCTTTATATCTCTCCCAAGCTTTATCTCTCATCCCTTTCTCTATCTCTTTTTGCTTTATTCTCTCTCTCACTCTCTTTCCCTCCCTTCTTTCTCTCCAGCTCTCCCTTCATCCAATTCTCTACCTCTTTCTCTCTTCCTCTCTCTCAAACTCTCTCCCTCTTCCTCTCACTCTCTCGCCCCTCTCTCTTCTCCCACTCTACCTTCTCCATGTCTATGTATTTGTTGTCTCTACTGTTATTCTCTTTTGCACTCACCTTTTCTATCTCTCTCCATATTCTTCCACCCCTTCTCTCTCCATCTCTTCTCTCCCACCTCTCTCTTTCTCACTCTCTCCCCACTTTTAGTCTCTCCCTCTATATTTCTCTCCCTCTCTTGTTCTTTCTCACTCTCTGTCGCCCTCTCTTTTCTCTATCTCTCACTCTCCTTGTTTGTCCTTCTCCTGTCTCTCCCACTCCTAGAGCCCTTTAATATCCCTGTCTTTGTATCTCTCACTTCTCTTACACTTTCTTCACTCTTTATCTCACTTTTTCTCTTGCTTATTGTTATACTCTTCTCTCTGTCCTTCCCTCTCTACCTCTTTCCCTCTCTTTCTTTCCCACTCCCTCTAACTCTCACCCTTTCTCTCCTCTCTCTCCCACTCTCTTCCTCTCTCTACCTCTCACTCTCATTCTCCCTCCCATCCTTTCTCTCGCACTCTATCTCTCCCTCTCTTGCCCTCCCTTACTCCTTCCCTCACACTCTCTCTCATGTATTCTCTCTTTTTCCCTCACTCTCACTCTCTCTTTCTCTTCTCTCATTCACTATCTCTCCCTCTCTCTCCTCTCCTCTCCTCTTCTCTCTTTATATGTCACTTCTATCTCTTTATCTATCTCTCTTTTAGTCTCTCTCTGCCTTGTCATCTATCCCACTCCTCCTCTTCTCGCTCTTTCTTTCAAGCTCTTTCGTAAACTCATTTTTCTCTTTCTACCCATTCTCTCTCACTCACCTTCTCTTTATCTCTTTCTCTACTTATCTATTTCTCTCTCTATGTCTCTTACTCTTTCTTTCCATCCCAATCTTTATCTCACTCTCTCCCTCTCTTGTTTTAGCTCCCTCACTTTCCATCCCTCACATCCTTTAACTGGTTTGCTTCTCATCTCCCTTTCTAATCTTTCTCTTCTGTCACTCCTTTCTTTCTCTCCCACTCTTTCCTTATCTCATTCTTTCTCCCTCCCTCCCTTACTTGTGCCCACAATCTCTCTCTCATTCACACTTCTCAATTTCTTTTTCTCTATTTTTTTACTCTTATCTATTTCTCTCTTACTCTCTTTGCACTTGTTATTTCATTTTGCATATTTTTTACTTTCTCTGCCATTATTTTTCCCTCTCCCCTCCCTCTCTCTCCCCTCTCTCTCACTTTCTTACTATCACTCGCTCTATCTTTCTATCTCTCCATCTATTTCTTCACCTCTCTCCCATTAATACTCACTCTCTCAATTCTTTTAATCATTCTCTTTGCTCTCTCTCTCTCATGGTACTCTTATCTTTCACTTCTCTCTATTTCTCTGCTCCTCTCTCTTACTAACTTCTTTCTACCTCCATCTCACTCTCATTATTCCTCTCATTTTCTCTCCCATGTTTTGCTCCATTCTGCCTTCCCTCACTCTCTTCTTCCTAACCAATCTCTATTATGTATTCTCTCTCTCTCTCTCTCTCTCTCTCTCTCTCTCTCTCTCTCTCTCTCTCTTTCTCGCTTTCTCTAACTCTTGTCTTTCTCTTGCTTTCCCCTCTGTTTATTCTTCCTCGTCTTGCTCACTACACCTCTCTCCTCTCCTGAATCCATCCATCACTCACCTTTTCTTTTTGTCACATGTTCTTTCTATCTATCTCTCTCTCAAACACTCAATATTTGTCTCTTCATATCTCTCCCTTCCACTTCTCACCCTTTTATCAAGTTCCTTCTCTCACTCCTCTCTCCTTACCTCTTTTTCTCACTCTATATCTGTTACTCTCTCTTTCCATCCTTATCTCACTCTCTCCCCACTCTCTCATATTTTCTCTCTCACCCTGCAACTCTTTTTCTCCTTCCCTCTCTTCTTTCTCTCTCATTATTCTCTTCTCTTGCTCCTTCTCTATTTCCCGCTCTCATTGTCACTATTTGTTTCTCTTGTTCTCTCCCTCCCTCACTCACTTGTGCTTTCTATCTCTCTCTATCTCTCACGCACACAATATGGAGCTCCTCTTTATCCTTCTCTCCACCTCTTATTCACCCTACATCCCTCTCTCTTACTCTCATATTCTCCCTCACCCTCTCTTTCAACCTCCTTCCCTAATTCCCTTACGCTCTTATTTTTTCACCCTCTCTCTCTCTCTTCACTCACCAGCCCTCTCTCTTCTGTCTTGAATCCATATATCCCTCATGCTCACTATTATGCTTACGTTTCTCTTTTCATCTGCCTCAGTCTTTCATATCTATCTCTGCCCCACACTCTCTACTTATCGCTTCATCTTTCTCTCTCTTTCATTCAAGCCGTTTCTCATATTTTTCTATCTCTGCCCCACACACTCTACCACTTCTTCTCTCTACTTCTATTTTGTTCTCTTTATATCTCTCATCGTCTCTTTCCATCTCAATATCTATCTCGCCCTCGCTTTCTCCCTCCCACCATCTCTTCCTCTATTACTGTCTCTCTATCTCATCAAACAACTCTTATGCTCACTTTATCTTCTCTATATCTCATCATTCTCTTTTCTCGCTTCTTTTTCTTCTCTCTCTCATGCTTTCTGCTCTCATTCCCTCTCCCTCTTTCCCTTTTGTGCCCTCCATCACTCCCTCTCTCATGGATCTCTTTTCTTTCTCTCTCTCTTACTCTTTTATTTCTCTCATTCTCTCTCCCTCTTCCTCCCTCACTCATTTCATTTGCCCTTTCTTCCTCTTTCTCTTACTCTCACCTTTCCTACCACTCTCTCATATGTATTATCTCTCTTTTTCTCACTCTTGCCCTCTCACTCACTCCCTCCCTCTTTTCCCTCTCGACTCACTCACTACTTATCTCTCTTCCGCACTCTTGAATCAATTCCTCCCTCTCTTTCTCTCTCCTCTCCTCTCACTCATTTCTCTTATTATTTGTCTCATTCATTCTTTCATCTCTCAGTGTCTCTCACACACTTTCTATCTGCCTCTTCATCTCTTTCTCTTCTCTCTCTTTACTTTTATCTCTTTCTCACACCCCTCTCACTTTATCTCTACACCCTTCTCTCTCTACTTCTCTTTTGTTTTCTCTATATCTCTCACTCAATTATTCCATACTTATCTCCCTCTCTCCCACCCTCTCTCTCCCTCGCTCACTCTCACTCTGACTTACTTCGTTGCCTTCTCTATTTTCACACTTTTTCTTCTCTTTAGTTATGTTTCTTTTCACTTGCTTCTCTCTCTCTCTCACTCACTCTTTCATTCTCTTCTTCTTCGTATAGCTCCTTCTCTCTTGCCTTTCATCTCTCTCTCTCTTGTTCATGGAGCATTTCTCTTTCTCACTCTCTCACTCTCTCACTCTTTTGTCTCCCTTTCTTAATCATTCCCACTCACTTCTCGTTACCTCTATCTTACTGTCTTTCTCCCTCTTTCTCCCTCTCATTCTCACTCACCCCTCTCTTTCTTACACTCCCTCCCTCCTTCACTCACTCTATTCATTCCTACATCTCTCACTTTCTTCTACTCTTGCCCTCACTCTATCTATCTTTATTTCTCTCACACACAGTTTCTATCTACCTCCTCATCTCTATTTCCCTTATTTCCTCTTTCTTTCAAGCTCTTTCTTACACTCTTATCACTTCCTCTACCCCTTTCTCACTCTTTCTCACTACTTCTCTTTTGTTATTCTTATATCTCTCACTCACTCTTTCCATCCCTCTAACTTGTTTCCTCCCTTGCTAACTCTCTCTTCTCTCTTTCTCATCTCTCTCTTATCTTGCTCCTCTCTATCTCCGACACACTTTTTCTTTATCTCGTTCTTTCTCCCTCCCCCTCTCATGCCCTCCATATGTCACTCTCAAACTCTTTGTAGCACTTCTAAATTTCTTTTCATTACCTAAACATGTTCTCTCTCTTTTTTTACTCAATCTGCTCCCTTTCTCCACCTTTATCAATCTCTCTCTATCTTCCTCTCTTATCATCACTCTCTGACACTACTGCTCTTGCTGTCTCTCTCCTCTTTTCTCACTTTCTATCCACCTAAATCTCTCTCTATCAAACTCTACATCTCTTTGTCTCTCTCTATTATCTCACTCATCCTTTCATGCTCTTTCTCAAACTATTCATTCTCCCACTAAGTCCTTCCCTCTTTCTCTAGTTCTCTTTCTCTATCTCTAAATCTTTGACTCTCTCTTTCCATTTCTCCCTCTTGCCCTCACACTCTCCCTCACTCTCTCTCTTTCTCTCTCTCCTTTGTGTTCCTCACTTGCCATAAATCTTTCACCATGCTACTCTCTTGCTCTCTCTCTCTCTCTTTCTCATCTTTCTTTTCTCTTGCTCATTCACTCTTTCATTCCTTGTTCTCGCATTCTATCTTCTTTCCTCATTCGTGCCCTCTATATATCTTTCTATCTCCCTCTCATATCTACCACTTTGTTGCTCCATCTCTCTCAATCTCTATAACATGCCTTTTTATATCACCTTCCCTCACTTTCCCCCACGCTCTTAATCTTTTTCTCACTCACTGATACTCACTCACCTTAAGTCCCACTATATCCATCGCTCTCACTGTCTATCCCTTCCTCTAACTCTCTATTCTCTCTTCTTCGTTCTCTGTCTCCCACCCTCACTTTCTTTTTCTCACACCCTCTATCTAACTCCCTTGGTTTTCCTTTAACTCCATCCCTCCCTCTCTGAAACCCTCCCACCCAATTCTCTCTCTACCTTTCTCTATCTTGCCCTCTCTTCACTATATCTCCCTCTTCGCATCTCTATCTCTCTATTTCTCTATATATCTCCCCTTTTTCTCAATGTCTCACTCTCCTTTTCTCTCTAACTCATTAAATCCCTAGCACTCTCTTCAATTGCTCTTAACTCGCTTTTCTCTAGGTCTTTCTCTGCTCCATTTGTCTCTCTCTCTCTCACCCTTTTTTATCTCACAATCACTCTATTGTTTTATTTATTTTTCTATTTATTTTTGTATAAATCCCAACCACTTTGCTACTCCATCTCCCTCCCTTCCTCCTCTCTAAAATGTTATTTCTCTTCTTTCACTCTCTCTTCCATCTCTCTCTCTATTTTTCATGCTTTCTTTTTCTCTCTTTCTTTTTCTCTCTTTCTTTATCTCTCACAAATACTGTCTTTCTCTATCAGGTTCTCACTCTTTGTTCTCACTTTTTCTATCTCTTTCTCTCTTTCCCTTTCTCTTATATGAATTATCCCTTTTTCTCTCACTCTTGCCCTCTCTCTCACTCCCTCTTTTCTCTCTCATCTCACTCATTGCTCATCTCTCTCCTACTCTCTTGAATTAATTCCTACCTCTTTTTCTCTCTCCTCTAGTTTCCTCTACTCTCCTCTTCTCTCCTCTCCTTTCTCTTATTATTTTCCTTATTCTTTCAATCTCTCGGTCTCTCACACACTTTCTACCTGGCTCTTCGTCTCTCTTTTCTCTCTCTTTATTTTAATATCTTTGTCATAGCCTTTCCTCTTTATCTCTATACTTCTCTTTTTCTCTTTCTATTCTCTCTCTCCATCTTTCCATGCTTATCTCCCTCTCTCCCCTTCTCTCTCCCTCACTTACTCTTGCTCTTACTCTGTTGCCTTCTTTATTTGCCCTTTCTTTGTTCTCTCTAATTTTCTCTCTAACTCTCTTCCATTCTTCTCTCTTTCACTCTCTCTCGCTTTTTTCACTCTCTATGTATCCTCAAAGTTATTATCCATCTCTCTCTCACACACACCCTCCCTTGCCCTCCCTTGCCCTTTCCCTCACTCTCTCCTTTTCTACCTCTCTCCCTTATGTATTCTCTCTCTTTCTCTTACTCCCTACCTCTTTCTCTCCTCTCGTCTCTATTTCTATTCACTTCACTTACACTCTATTTATCTGTCACACTCTCACACACAGTTTCTATCTACCTCCTCTACTTTATTTCTCTTACATCCTCTTTCTTTCGAGCTCTTTCTCATACTCTTCTCACTCCCTCTACCCCTTTCTAACTCTTTCTCTCTACTTCTCTTTAGCTCTTCTTATATTTCTCACTCACTCTTTTCATCCCTCTCTCTTGCTTCTTCCCTTGCTATCTCTCTCTTCTCTCTTTCTCATATTTTTCTTATCTTGCTCCTTCTCTCTATCTCTCACATGCTTTTTATTTATCCCGTTCTTTCTCCCTCCCTCTCTCATGCCCTCCAAAGTCCCTATCTCACTCTCTCTAGCTCTTCCCAATTTCTCTTCAGTTTCTGAACTTTTTCTTTCGCTCTATCTTACTCCATATGTTCCTTCACTCCACCTTTTTCCATCTCTCTCACTCTCTCTTCTTCTCTTACCATCTCTCTCTGACCCTACTTCTCTTGCTATTTCTCTCCTCATTTCTCACATTCTATCCACCTAAACCTCTCATCTCTCTCTCTATCAAACTCTACATCTCTCTGTCTCTCTCTATTATCTCACTCATCCTTTCATGCTTGTTCTCACACTATTTGTTCTCTCTCTAACACCTTTTCTCTTTCTCTTGTTCTCTTTTACTATCTCTAAATCTTTGACACTCTCCTTCCTTTTCTTCCCCTTGCCCTCACACTCTCCCTCACTCTCCCTCTCTTTCTCTTTCTCTTTCTCCTTCTTTGTATTCATTTCTTGTCATCACTCTCTCACCATGCTACTATATTTTTCTCTCTTTCTCATCTTTCTCTTCCACCATGCTACTCTCTTGCTCTCTCTATCTCTCTCTTTCTCATATTTCTCTTCTCTTATTCATTATCTCTCATTCACTCTCCCTTCCTCGTTCTCTAATTCTCTCTACCTTCCTCATTCATCCCCTTTATATCTCTTTCTCTCTCCCTCTCATTATCTACCACTTTATTGCTCTATCTCTCTCAATCTCTATAACTCACCCTTTTATCTCTCTTTCCCTCACCTTCCCCACTCTCTTGATCTCTTTCTCGCTCACTGATACTCAGTAACCTTAACTCCCACTATATCCATCGCTCTCACTATCCATCCCTCCCTCTAACTCTCTCTTCTCTCTTCTTCATTCTCTCTTTCCTACCCTCTCTCTTCTTCTCTCACACTTTCTATCTATCTCCCTTGCTTTTCCTTTAAATCCACCCCCTCCCACTCTCTCCCTCCCACCCACCTCTCTCCCGACCTTTCTCTCTTACCATCTCTTCTCTCTCTCTCTCTCTCCCTCTTTTCATCTTTATCTCTCCCTTTCTCTATATATCTATCCTTTTGCTTCTTGTATCACTCTCTTTTTCTCTCCATCTCATTAACTCCCTAGCCCTTTCTTGAATTGCTCTCATCTCTCTTTTCTCTATCTCTCTCTCTCTGCGCCTCTTGTTCTTTCTCTTCTTTCACTCTCTCTTTGATCTCTCTCCCTTTTTCATGCTGTCTCTTTCTCTCTTTTTTTCTCTCTTTCTCTCTCACTCTTTCATTCTCTCTCGCTTTCTTCTCAATCTCTCCAACTCTCTTGCTCTCTCTATCTCAATCTATCACTCAGACGCACACTTACTTTCTCACTCTTATTTTCTCACTTTCCATCACTTTCCCTTTCTCTCATATCATTTCTCTCTTTCTCTCACTCTTGCCCTCTCACTCACTCCCTCTTTTCTCTCTCATCTCGCTCACTATTCATCTCTACATTGCTCTCGTGAATCAATTCCTCGCAACCTTTCTCTCTCCTATCTTCTCCTCTTTCTTCTTAGTGCCTCACTCATTCTTTCAATCTCTTGGTCTCTCACACACTTTCTATCTGAATCTTCGTCTCTCTCTCTCTCTCTGTCTCTCTTCTCTCTCTTTACTTTAATCTCTTAGTCTCTCACACACTTTCTCGTAGTTTTCTCCTCACATTTCTCTTTTTATCTGCCTCAATCTCTCTTATCTCTGTCTCACACTCTCTACTTATCGCTTCCTCTTTCTCTCTCTTTCTTTCAAGCTCTTTCTCATACTCCTCTCTCTCCTGCCACTTGTTATCTACCTCTATTTTACCCTCTTTATATCTCTCAATCTCTCTTTCCATCCCAACATACATCTCGTTCTCGCTTTCTCTCTCCCACCCTCTCTTCCTCTTTTACTGTCTCTCTCTCCATCGCATCAAACAACTCTCTTACTCTCTTTATCTTCTCTCTATCTCATCATTCTCTTCCCTCACTTCTTCTTCTTCTCTCTAGCTTTCCCCCTCTCGGGCCCTCCATCACTCCCTCTCTCTTGGATCTCTTCTCTTTCTCTCTCACTTTCCCTCTTTTATTTCTCTCATTCTCACCACCTCTCTCTCACTCTCATTCCCTCTCCTCTCTCCCTCACTATCCCTCACTCATTTCATTTGACCTTTCTTCTTCTCTCTCTCACTCTCACATTTCCTACCACTCTCTCATATGAATTATCTCTCTTTCTCTCACTCTTGCCCTCGCACTCACTCCCTATTCTCTCTCATCTCACTCACTGCTCATCTCTCTCATGCTCTTCTGAATCAATTCCTCCCTCACTTTCTCTCTCCTCTCCTCTTTTCTCATTTCTCTTATTATTTGACTCACTCATTCTTTCAATCTCTCGGTCTCTCACACACACTTCTATCTGCCTCTTTATCTCTCTCTATTCTCTCTCTTTATTTTAATATCTTTCTCACACCCTTCTCTCTTTATCTTTACATCATTCTCTCTCTACTTCACTTTTTCTCTCTATATCTCTCACTCCATCTTTCCATGCTTTTCTTCCTCTCTCCCACGCTCTCTCTCCCTCACCCACTCTCACTGTCTTACTCTGTTGCCTTCTCTATTTGCCCTCTATTTCTTCTCTCTAACTTATCTCTCTCTTCTCTCGCTTCTCTCTATCACACTTTCTTTCTCTTCTTCTCTCCCATACCTCCCTCTCTCATAAAGTGAGTGAAAGACAGAGAGAAGGGCTTCATGTGAGAGACTGAGAGAGAATGATAAAGAAATGAAGGGAGATGCTGAAAGAAAGTGCAAGAAAGAGATATGGAGGGAAATATAGTAGAACTGAGAGAGATAGGAAGAGTAAGAGTGAGACTGAGAGAGAATGAGAGTGAGATAGAATTTGTATGAGGGAGAGGGAGGGACGGGGAAGGAGGGAGAGACAAAGTGAAAGATCTTGGAATGGCAATAGAGAGCGACAAAGTGAGATAGGGAAAGAGAGAGGGAGAGAGACAGTGAGGAGTTAGATAGAGAATGTGTGTAATTGTGTGAAAGTGAGGAGATAGATTGAAAGTAAGAGAAAAGGAGACAGAGAGTGGTGGGAGAGTGTTACAGAAAGGGAGGTGAGAAAGAGTGCAACTCGGAGGAATATATCTATTAGGGAAAGAGATGGAGATAGAAAGAGATAGAGATAGAGAAGGAGGGATGGGTAAAGGGTAAGAAGATGCAACAAAGATCATGAGAGAGAGATGGATGATAGGAAGGAAAGAGATGGGGAATTGAGAAAGAGAGTGAGATAGAAAAGACACAAGAGAAGGAGAGAGAACAATGAAGTGAGAGAAAGAGAGATAGAGAGGGAGAGAGAGTGGGAGAGTGGGGAAAGAGAGCATAAAGGAGAATGTGTTGGAGAGAGTGAAAGAGAGAAAGAGAGGTACAGAGGGGAAAAGAGATAGAAAGATAGATAGATAGAGTTTGAGGGAGTAACTGACTGACAGAGAGAGAGACATAGAGAGAGAGCAGATAGAGAGAAATGGAGAGTGGGTGAGAAAGAGTGCAGGATAAAAAAGAAAAGAGATTAATGAGATAGAGAGAGTGCATGTGAGAGAAAAGATAAATGAGAGGGAGGAGAGTGAGGAGAGGGAGACTGAGAGAGGGACATTTTGATAGATATAGTGAGGAGACAAGCGAAAGAGACAGAGGGAGGGAAAGAGAAAGGAGGAGAGTGGGGAAGAGATAAAGTGTGAATGAGAAGGGAGAACGAGTGAGGTGGGAGGGAAGGAAGGAGAGTTGGAGCCAAAAAAAAGGTAGAGTGGTAGAGAGGCAGAGAGAGAGAAAAAAATGAGAGAGGGTTAAGAGTGACCAAGAGAAGAGAGATGAGAATGAGAGAAGAATGAGTGAGATATGCAATAGAGAGATTAGGGTGTACGAGAAGAAAGAGTGAGAGTAAGAAAAATGGAGGGAAACTGAGTGTGAACGAAGAGATAAAGAGAACAATTAATAAAAGAGTAAGTGAGAGAGAGATAGAGAGAGTTTGATAGAAAAGAGAACAGAGAGTGGGAGGGAGAGAGAGATAATGAGAGTGTAGCAGTGAGCAAAAGAGGAAGAGAGAAAGATAAAGATAGAGATAATGATAGATAGTGGGAAAGAGAGAGGAAGAGAGAGGGAGATAAGTGATGGAGAGAAGAGAGAGGCTGAGATAGCGAAGAGAGTTTGAGATATAGAGAGAGTGTGTGAGAGAGGGAGGGTGGGAGTGAGAACAAGAGCGAAGAGAAAGCAAGAGGGAAGATTCGTGGGGACATAACAAGTGAAGGAGTGGGAGATTGATAAAATAAGAGAAGCAAGAAAGAGAGAGGGATGGAGGTTGATAGAAAAAAGGAAGAGAGAGAGAGGAATGGAGGTAGAGAGTAGGAGAAGAGTTAGAGAGGAAGAGAGAGGAAGTAGAAGAAAGTGAGGTAGACAAATGCCAGAAGTAAGAAAGATGCAAAGAGAATGGAGAACAGGAGGAGACATACAGAGAAAAAGAAATGATAGAGAGAGATAGAAAGAAACAGGGAGAAAGAGATAATAGGATCGAGGTGTGAGGGAGAGAGAGGAAGAAAGAGAGAGCTAGAGATAAGAGAGCAGGAGAGAGGGAGAGAAAGAAAGGGAGAGCAGATTATGAGTGAGAAAGTATGGAAACAGTAAGAGAGAGTGTGTAAGATAAAGCGAGCTAGCAAATAAAGACGGAGTGAGAGAGGGAGGGAGAGAGAGGGAAAGATGAAAGACAAATAAAGTGAGTACAAGAGAGAGAGTAAAAGAGTGAGGGAGTGAGATAGATAGAGAGAGAAGTAAAGTGAGAAAGAGGAAGGGAGAGAGGCTGAGAGAAAGGAGAGACATAAGCATGGAAAGATGGAGCGAGAGATAAAGAAAGAGCATAAGAGAAGTAGAGAGAGAAAGAGAGAAAAGGGCATAGAAATAAAGAGAGAATGGTGTGAGAAACAGATTGAAATAAAGGAGAGAAGAGTGGGAGAGAGAGTTAAAAGGTGAGAGAGAGGTGAGGTAGGGAGGGATGGATTCAAGAGAGAAGGAGAGATAGGGGGAGTGAGTGGGAAAAGAGAATGAAGAGAGAGCACGAGAGAGGGCAAGAGTAGAAAAAAGTGAGAAAAATACAAAAGTGAGAGAAGTAAGAATGGATAGAGTGGGTGAAGAAGGGTGAGAGAGAGAAGAAGAGCAAGAGTGAGGGAGGTATGAAGAGAGAAGAAGAGAAAGAATGAGTGAGAGAGAGAAGAGGGAGAAGATAAAGATAAGTTAGAGAGATGAGAGAGGGAGATAGAGAAGGTAAAAGAGTAAAACATATAAAGAGAGTGAGGGGGAGAGATGGAGGGAGAGACGGTGATAAGCACAAAAAGATGGAGTGAGAGATATAAAGAGAGTAAGAGAGAAGTTCAGAGAGAATGAGCAAAGGACAGAGATAATGAGCGAAGGGTGTTAGAAAGAGATTGAAATAAAGAGAGAGAAGAGAGAGATGAAGAGAGATAGTTGCGAGAAGAGAGAGAGAGAGCAAGGGAGGAAGCAAGAGAGAGGGAGAGAGAGGGATGGAAAGAGCCAGTGAGAGTATAGGAAATGCGAAAGAGAAGCATATAAAGAAAGAGAGAGAAGGGGTAGAGGGAGTCAGAAGAGTTTGAGAAAGAGCTTGAAGGAAAGAGGAATGAGGAGGCAGATAGAAACTGTGTATGAGAGAGCGAGAGATAGAAAGAGTGAGAGTGACGTAGATGAAAGAGAGAGGAGAGGAGAGAAAGAGATAGGGAGTGATTCAAGAGCAGAGGATAAAGATGGGGTGTGAGTGAAATGAGAGAGCAAAAAAAGAGAAAGAATAGAGAGAGAAAGAGAGAGAATACATAAGGGTGAGAGATAGGAAAGGAGAGAGAGTAAAGGAAGGAGGAAGGAAGGGCAGGAGAGAGAGTGTGAGTTTGTGAGAGGGAATGAGAATAAGTGTGAGATGGACTAGAGTGTAGGGAAAAGTGAGAGAGTAAGTGAAAGGGAGAAGAATTAAGAGAGAGAAAGAGAGTGAGAGAGAGTGGAGGGCACGAGCGACTGATGGAGGGAGGAAGAGTGATAGAAAGTATGAGAAAGGAATAGAGAAGTGAAAGAGAGAGAGGAAGGGAAAGAGAGAGTGAGAAAAAGTAGAAAGAGGGAAAAAAGAGAGAGAATAAATATGTGGGGGAGATTAAGATAGTGAGAGAGGAGGCGAGAGAGAAAGTGATAGTGAAGATAAAGGAACAAATGGAGAAAAGTAGAGTTTATATATATAGAAGAGAACGGGAAAGAGGGGGGCAAGAGAGGAAGTGAGAGAGGGAGAGGGAGAGAGAAAATGAGTGGATGTAGAGAGGGAGAGAGCAAAAGACGGGGAAGGAGGTGGAGATAGAAAGAGATAGAGACATAAAAGGTGGGATAGGTAGAGAGGAAGAAGATGCAAGAGAGAAATAGAGAGAGAGAGATGGAGATAGTCGATTGGGGGATAGAGAGGGGAACTAGAGAAAGTGAGTGAGATAGAAAAGAGAGAGTGAGGATGAGAGAGGGTGAGTGAGGCAGGGAGGATTGGATTCAAGAGAAAAGGATAGAGTGGGAGTGAGTGAGAAGAGAAATGAAGAGAGAGCGCGAGAGAGGGCAAGAGTAGAAGAAAGTGAGAGAAATAAAAAAGTGAGAGAGGTAGGAATGGATAAAGTGAGTGAAAGAGGGAAGCATGCTAATAGAGAGGGGGGAGAGTGAGAATGAAAGAAATAAAGGGGACAAAGAGAGTGAGATAGAGGTAAAGAGACGTAAGTAAGAGAAAGCAAGAAATAGAGAGAAAATAGTGAGAGAGAGTGAGAAAGTGAAGACCTCCATCAGCGAGAGCGAGAGATGGAGGGCAAGAGAGAGGGGAGGTATGGAGAGAGAAGAAGAGAAAGAAAGAGTGAGAGAGAGAGAAGCTAGAGAAGAGAAAGATATGTTAGAGAGAAGGGAGAGAGGGCAAATAAAGATGGCAACAGAGTAAGACAGAGGGGGAGAGAGGGGAGATAAGTAGAGTAAGCAAGTGAGACATATAGGAAATGCGAAAATGAAGTAGAAAGAGAAATAAGAATAGAGGAAAATAGGGGGCATAGAGTAAGCAATAGAGGGTGAGAGTGATATATAAATAGAAAGATATTGAGAAATATAGAAAGAGTGAGAAGATGAGAGACATAGTGAGGCAAGGAGGGATGGATTCAAATGGGAAGGAGAGATAGGGGGAGTGATTGAGAAGAGATAATGAAGAGAGAGCACAAGAGAGAGCAAGAGTTGAAGAAAGTGAGAGAAATACATATGTGAAAGAGGTAGGAAAGGATAGAGTAAGTGAAGGAGGGAAGGAGGATGAGAAAGAGAGGGGGAGAGTGAGAATGAGCGAGATAAAGCGAGAGAATGAGAGTAGATATAGGTAGAGAGAAGTGAATGAGAGAATGGAGTGAGAGAAAATGAGAAAGAGAAGAGGTCAATGTGTGTGAGAGAGAGGTGGAGGCAAGAGAGAGAGAGGTGGAGGCAAGAGAGAGGGAGGTATGGAGAGAGAAAAAGAGAAATAAAGGGTGAGAGAGAAGTGAGATAAGAGAACGATAACTTAGATAGAAGAGAAAGAGGACAAATAGAGAAGCAACAGAGTGAGACAGATCGAGAGAGAGTAAGGAAGAGAGAGTGGGGAGATGGGGAGATAAGCATGGAAAGATGGAGTGAGAGATATAGAGAGAGCAAAAGAGAAGTAGAGAGAGAACGACGTATTGATAATGAGAGATGGGTGTGAAAAAGAGATTGAAATAAGCAGAGAGAAGAGAGAGAAGAAGAGGGAGAGCTGCAAGGTAAGAGAGAGCAAGGGAGGAAGCAAGAGAGAAGGAGAGAGGGTTGGAAAGAGTGAGTGAGAGATATAGAAAATGTGAAGATGAAGTAAAAAGAGAGAGACACACATGGGTAGAGGGAGTGAGGAGAGTGTGAGAAAAAGCTTGAAAGATAGAGGAAGTGAGAATGATAGAGATGAGGAGGTAGATAGAAACTGTGTGTGAGGAAGTGAGAGATAGAAAGAGTGAGGGTGAGGTAGATAGAAAATAAACAAGATGAGAAGAGAAGATAGGAGAGGATAGAAAGAAGTAGGTGGTGATTCAAGAGAAGAGTAGAAAGATGGGCAGTGAGTGAAATGAATGAGAAAAGAAAGAAAAAGAATGTAGTGAGAGAAAGATGATAATACATCAGGGAGAGGTAGGAAAGGAGAGAGTGAGAGAAGGAGAAAGGGAGGGCAAGAGAGAGAGTGTGTGTGTGTGAGGGAGGTATCATAGTCGTAGAAAGTGGGAAAAGTCAGAGAGAGTAAGTGAGAGAGGGAAGAATGGGAGAGAGTGAGAGAGAGAAAGAGAAGGACTCCATGACTGAGAGAGGGAGAGAGAACAAGAGAAAGAAATGGTGATAGAGAGAGAGCAGAAAGAGAGAAAATAGAGAGGGCAATAGTGTTGTAGGGAGAGAGAGAGAGAGATGGTAAGGGAGGAAGAGAGGGGACAGAGAGATATATTCATGAAAATATAAAGTGAGACATATAGAGATAGCAAAATATAGGTATCTTTGTCGCTCTACTTCCTTTTCACCCGATTGCCCTCACACACTCTCTCTTTCTTTATCTCCTTCTTTGTATTCCTTTCTTGTCATCACTCTCTCACCATGCTACTCTATTGTTCTCTCTCTTTCTCATCTTTCTCTTCCACCATGCTACTCTCTTACTCTCTCTCTCTTTCTCATATTTCTCTTCTCTTGTTCATTCTCTCTCTCATTCCTTGTTCTCTCATTCTCTCTCCCTTCCTCTTTCGTCCCCTCTATATCTCTTTCTCTCTCCCTCTCATTATCTACCACTTTGTTGCTTTATCTCTCTCAATCTCTATAACTCACCCTTTTATTTCTCTTTCCCTCAACTTCCTCCACTCTCTTAATCTCTTTCTTGCTCACTGATACTCGCTAACCTTAACTCCCACTGTATCCATCGCTCTCACTATCCATCCCTCCCTCTAAATCTCTCTTCTCTCTTCTTCAATCTCTCTTTCGCACCCTATTTCTTTTTCTCTCACACTCTCTATCTATCTCCCTCGATTTTCCTTTAACTCCACCCCCTCCCTCTCTCCCTCCCACCCACCTCTCTCCCTGCCTTTCTTTCTTACCCTCTCTTCTCTCTCTGCCTCCTTTCATCTCTATCTCTCCCTTTCTCTATATATCTCTCCTTTTGCTCCTTGTATCACTCTTGTTTTTCTATATCTCATTATCCCTAGCCCTTTCTTGAATTGATCTCTTCTCTCTTTTCTCTTGCTCTCTCTCTGCTCCACTTCTCTCTCTCTCTCTCCCTTCTTTATCTAACAATCACCCTCTTGTTTTATTCCCCTCTTTATATTTATTTTGTATATATCTCACTCACTCTGCAACTCTTTCTCCTCCCTTCCTCCCTCTCTTTAACTTGTTCTTTCTCTTCTTTCACTCTCTCTTTGATCTCTCTCCCTTTTTCATGCAATCTTTTTCTCTCTTTCTTTCTCTCTCTCTCTCTCTCTCTCTCTCTCTCTCTCTTCCATTCTATCTCGCTATCTTCTCAATCTCTCTAACTCTCTTGCTCTCTCTATCTCACTCTATCTTTCACGCGCACACATACTTTCTCACTCTCTGACTTTCTCTTTCTCTCATATGAATTATCTCTCTTTCTCTCACTCACTCCCTCATTTCTCTCTCATCTCACTCACTATTCATCTCTACATTGCTCTCGTGAATTAATTCCTCACATTATTTCTCTCTCCTCTCTTCTCCTCTCATTTTTCTTATAATTCGCTCACTCATTCTTTCAATCTCTTGGTCTCTCACACACACTTTCTATCTGACTCTTAGTCTCTCTCTCTCACTCTCTCTCTCTTCTCTCTCTTTACTTTAATCTCTTTCTCACACCCTTCTCTCTTTATCTCTACGCCCTTCTCTCTCTACTTTCTTTTGCTCTCTCTACATATCTCTCACTCCATCTTTCCATGCTTATCTCCTCTCTTCCTTCCTCTCTCTCCCTCACTCACACTTGCTCTGTCTCACTCTGTTGCCTTCTTTATTTGCCCTCTCTTTCTTCTCTCTAACTTATCTTTTTCTTCTCTTGCTTCTCTCTCACTCTTTCTTTCTCTTCTTCCCTCCCATCCCACCCTCTCTTGCCTTCCATCTTTCTCTCTCTCTTCCTCATGGAGCTGTTGTCTTTCTTACGCTCTATCTCACTCTTTTCTTTATCTTTCTTCCGCTTTCTCACTCACTTTGCTCTACCTCTATCTTAGTCTCATTCTCCCTCTTTCTCTCTCTCATTCTCAGTCTCCCCCTCTCTCTTACCCTCCTTCACTCACTCTATCCATTCCTACCTCTCTCTCTCTCTCTCTTTCTTCTACTATTGCCCACTCTCGTGTTCTCTCTTCGTTCTTTCTTCTCACTTACTCCCCTTCTCTCTCATTCTCTCTTGAATCCATCCTTCCTTACCTGACTCTATCTCTCCTCTTGTCTCTCTTTCTATCTTTCTCAACCTCTTTATATTTATATATCTCTTTCACCCACTATCTCTCTCTCTCTCTCTCTCTCTCTCTCTCTCTCTCTCTCTCTCTCTCTTTCTCTTTCTTTCAATATCTTTCTCACATTGTTCTTCTATCAACTTCTATTTTGCTCCCTTTATATCTCCCACTCTATTCTTTCATAAATATTTCTCTTTTTCCACCCTCTTTTCCTCTCTTATATCTCTCTCTCAACCTCTTTCTCTCTGTCTTCCCTTATTCTTCTCTCTCATTCACTCTTTCTATCTCTTCTCCTCTCTTCCACCCTCACTCTCACGTGCCCTCCATCTCTCAGTCATAGAGCTCTTCTCCTCTCTCTAACTCTCTTCCATTCCTCTCTCTTTCACTTACTCTGTCTCATTTTTTTTCACTCTTTATGCCTATCTCAAACCTCACACACACACTCTCCTTTCCTAACTCTCTCCCTTATGAATTCTCTCTCTTTCTCTTACTCCACACCACTTTCTCTCCTCCCACACACAATCTCACACTCTACATATCTATCTTTCTCACACACAGTCTCACGCTCTGTACTTCTCTATCACTTTCTCACACACCTTTCACTCCCTCTATCCCTTTCTCACTCTTCTATCTACTTCTCTTTCTCTCTTCTTATATCTCTCACTCACTCTTTCCATCCCTTTCTCTTGCTTCCTCCCTTGCTATCTCTCCCTCTCTCTCTCACCTTGCAGCTCTCTCTCTTCTCTCTTTCTCATCCTTCTCTTATCTTGCTCCTTCTCTCTATCTCTCACTCTTTTTCTTTATCTCGTTCTTTCTCCCTCCCTCTCTCATGCCCTCCATATGTCCCTCTCTCACTCTCTCTAGCTCTTCTCACTGTCCCAGTCTCTTACTCTGTCTTTCTCCCCATTTTTATCTTGATGTCTCTCAATCTCTTTAAATCTCTCCCTCACTCTTCCTCTCACTTACTCCCTCCTCTTTCTCTCCCCTGCTTTCTATCTTTCTCTCTCCCTCACACTGTCTCTATTTCATCATTCCCTCTCTCCCTCTTTACCCATTTTACTCTCTCTTATCTTATTTTGTCCCCTCCCTTTCTCACACATGCACTATCTCTCACACACACTCTCACACACTCCTATTTCCCTGTCGTTTGCTCTCTCTACCTCTTTTTTATCTTTTATTATCACTACCTCTTTATTCATCTTTCTCTTTATATCTCTTTCTTGTTATTTTATTATCTCACTCTTTTTCTTATTGTCTCCCCCCCTTCCTCCCTCTCTCTTCGACGCTTTCCTTATCCTTCACTGTCTCTTAGTTTCTCCTCACATTTCTCTTTTTATCTGCCTCAATCTCTCTTATCCATCTCTATCTTACACTCTCTACTTATCTCTTCATCTTTCTCTCTCTGTTTCTTTCAATCTCTTTCTCATACTCTTCTCTCTCCTACCACTTGTTATCTACTTCTATTTTACCATCTTTATATATCTCAATCTCTCTTTCCATCCCAATATATATCTCGCACTTGCTTTCTCTCTCCCACCCTCGCTTCCCCTCTTACTGTCTCTCTCTCAATCACATCAAACAACTCTCTTGCTCTATTTATCTTCTCTATCTCTCTATCTCATCATTCTCTTCCCTCACTTCTTCTTCTGCTCTCTCTCCCCCTCCCTCTCAGGCGCTCCATCACTCCCTCTCTCTTAGATCTCTTCTCTCTCTCTCTCTCTCTCTCTCTCTCTCAGTATCACTCTTTTATTTCTCTCATTCTCACCACCTCCCTCTCACTCTCATTCCCTCTCCCTCCCTCACTCATTTCAATTGACCTTTCTTCCTCTTTCTCTCACTCTCACCTTTCCTACCACTATCTCATATGAATTATCTCTCTTTCTCTCACTCTTGCCCTCTAGCTCACTCCCTCTTTTCTCTCTCATCTCACTCACTGCTCATCTCTCTCATGCTCTTTTGAATCAATTCCTCCCTCACTTTCTCTCTCCTCTCCTCTCGTCTCCTTTCTCTTATTATTTGACTTACTCATTCTTTCAATCTATCGGCCTCTCACACACACTTCTCTCTCTTTACTTTAATATCTTTCTCATGCCCTTCTCTCTTTATCTCTACATCCTTCTCTCTCTACTTCAATTTTTCTCTCTCTATATCTCTCACTCCATCTTTTCATGCTTATCTCCCTCTCTCCCACCCTCTCTCTCCCTCACTCTCGCTGTCTTACTCTGTTGCCTTCTCTATTTGCCGTCTATTTCTTCTAACTTATCTTTCTCTCCTCTCGCTTCTCGACTAGCTGCCTTCTTTCCTAAGTCCGTAGCTCAAGTTTACCTTAGCCTTTACTTAGCTAGCGCTATTTTGAGCAAGCAAGTGAGTGACACACTCTTTATCTCTTTGGTTTTTCCGTTGTTTTTTCCAAAAAGTCTTTCTTTTCTTCTTCTATTACTCCCGTTTGTTTCACTCAACACAAACACCTGGCTTTCCTGACTTGTCTGGAAGTACAATAAGGTTGGTAGCTTGTTAGGACTAAGGTGTTTGAAAGATGAGAAGACTTCTTATTAGTTCTCTTACATAACTCGAGGTTACGAACTCTGCTGACTTAGCCGCTCACTCGAACTGTAGTTCTTGTTTTCTTGTCCTATCTTGTGAAAAGAAGCAGATCGTTACCTCTGTGAGTTCCCTTTTTCATGGATAGATCACTGAACTATGCGCCTCTCTTCGCTTTTCGATCAGTCATAGTTCCCCGTTCACTTACGCAATATTCACTCGTTTACTTGTTAGCGAGGTAAATTCCAAACCTTTTCTTTCATGTAATCTAAGGTTTTGAAAGAACGTAGTCAGTTTTTGAACTAAGTTTCCTCGCTCGTTATAGGAAGTGAATGGTTGGCTATAAGAAGGAAAAAAGTCGCCGGTCCGTGCTTGGTATATTGAATATTCACTTCTTGAGCAATCAGGTTTTCTGTCCACCTTGTTAGACTCTTCTACAATAGAGATGATAGATGCTAGAAGCAGGCAAGGCGCGGGGCAAAAGAGTTTGAGATTTCATAAGCGCCTTGGATGGGACGGACAAGCTCTAGCTATAGATAGAGTGGCAAGGAGAGAAGCTAGAGCTAGATGCCTCTGAGAAGCATCTATGAGTAGATTATACCATGCCAGGTACAGTGAAAGTCTTTATGCTACAGTCTTCTTTATGCGCAGCATAACAGTGTCTTTCATTCTTTCTGGTAATGAATAGATTCTAGCTACCTTTCTCTGGCTAACGCATATCCGTTTTCTCACTTGAAAGAGTTCCTTACTCACAAGTAGTACAGTGAGAAAGGAAAGGAGAAGAAGAGATTTTTTTTTCAGAGAAAGATCGCTTAACTGATTTCTCGAAAACCCTCTTTCCTTAGAAACTGAACCAACTGCAATTGATTCACATGGGTCTCAGTAGGACCCTACCAACCAAAACTTTACACACAAAGAGACCTGGAAGACAAACGAAAGACTAAAGGAAGATGGTGACCTATCATTCTATAAAACCCTTATCGGTTGGATTGGTTAGTGGTGGATCCCTCTTACTCTCCCTCTCTATCTCATCATTCTCTTCCCTCACTTCTTCTTCTTCTCTCTCGCTCTCTCCCTCTCGGGCGCTCCATCACTCCCTCTCTCTTGGATCTCTTCTCTCTCTCTCTCTCTCTCTCTCTCTCTCTCTGTCACTCTTTTATTTCTCTCATTCCCACCACCTCTGTCTCACTCTCATTCCCTCTCCCTCTCTCACTCATTTCATTTGACCTTTCTTCCTCTTTCTCTCACTCTCACCTTTCCTACCACTATCTCATATGAATTATCTCTCTCTCTCACTCTTGCCCTCTAGCTCACTCCCTCTTTTTTCTCTCATCTCACTCACTGCTCATCTCTCTCATGCTCTTTTGAATCAATTCCTCCCTCCTTTCTCTCTCCTTTCCTCTCGTCTCCTTTCTCTTATTATTTGAATCACTCATTCTTTCAATCTCTCGGTCTCTCACACACACTTCTATCCGCCTCTTTATCTCTCTCTGTTCTCTCTCTTTATTTTAATATCTTTCTCACACCCTTCTCTCTTTATCTCTACATCCTTCTCTCTCTACTTCACTTTTTCTCTCTCTATATCTCTCACTCCATCTTTCCATGCTTATCTCCCTCTCTTCCACCCTCTCCCTCCCTCACTCTCGCTGTCTTACTCTGTTGCCTTCTCTATTTGCCCTCTATTTCTTCTGTCTAACTTATCTTTCTCTCCTCTCACTTCTCTCTCTATCACACTTTCTTTCTCTTCCTCTCTCCCATACCTCCCTCTCTCAAAAGTGAGAGAAAGATATAGAGAGAAGGGCTTCATGTGAGAGAATGATAAAGAAATGGAGGGAGAGGCTAAAAGAAAGTGCAATTAAGAGACAGGGAGGGAAATATAGTAGAACTGAGAGAGAGAGAGAGAGAGAGAGAGAGAGAGAGAGAGAAAGAGAGAGAGCAAGAGTGAGACTGAGAGAGAATATGTACGAGGGAGAGGGAGGGATTGGGAGAGGGAGGGAAGGTATAAGAGGGATGGAGAGAGAGAGAGAGAGACAAAGTGAAAGATCTAGGAAGGGCAATAGAGAGCGACAAAGAGAGAGAGGGAATGAGAGAGGGAGAGAGACATTGAGGAGATATATAGAGAATGTTTGCAATTGTGTGAAAGTGAAGAGATAGATTGAAAGTAAAAGAGGGAAGCAAGGGAGAGAAAAAAATAAGAAATGGTGAGAGAGAAAGAGATAAGAATGTGTGAGAGAGAGTAGAAAGAGTAAGTGAAAGAGAAAGTTTGAGAGAGATAGGAATGGAGACAGAGAGGGACAAAAGGGAAATAATGTAAGAAAGCGGAAAAGGATGAGAGAGTGGTGGGAGAGTGTTGCAGAGAGGGAGGTAAGAAAGAGTGCAACTGAAAGGAATATATCTATAAGGGAAAGAGATGGAGATAGAAAGAGATAGAGATAGAAAAGGTGGGATAGGTAAAGAGTAAGAAGATGCAAAAAGAATGTAAGAGAGAGAGAGAGATGGATGATAGGAAGGAAAGAGATGGGGAATTGAGAAAGAGAGTGAGATAGAAAATACACGACAGAAGGAGATAAAACAATGAAGTGAGAGAAAGAGAGATAGAGAGGGAGAGAGAGTGGGAGAGTGGGAATAAAGGGCATAAAGGAGAAAGTGTTGGAGAGAGTGAAAGAAAGAAAGATAGGTACAGAGGGGAAAAGAGATTGCTAGATAGATAGAGAGTGAGGGAGTAAGTGACTAACGGAGGGAAAGAGAGACATAGTGAGAGAGCAGATAGAGAAAATGGAGAGTGGGAGAGAAAGAGTGTAAGTTAAAAAGAAAAGAGATAAATGAGATAGAGAGAATGCAAGTGAGAGAAAAGATAAATGAGAGAGAGGAGAGAGAAGAGAGGGAGAGTAAGAGAGGGACATTTTGATAGATATAGTGAGAAGACATGCAAAAGAGACAGAGGGAGGGAAAGAGGAAGCAGGAGAGAGGGGAAGAGATAAAGTGAGAATGAGAAGGGAGATCGAGAGTGGTGGGAGGGAAGGAAGGAGAGTTGGAGCGATCAGAGAGGTAGAGGCAGAGAGAGAAAAAAATGAGGAGGGTTAAGAGTGACCAAGAGAAGAGAGATGAGAAAAAGAGAATAATGAGTGAGATATGCAATAGAGAGATTAGGGTGTACGAGAAGAAAAAATGAGAGTAAGAAATATGGAGGGAAAGTGAGTGTGAACGAAGAGATTATGAGAGCAATAAATAATGTGAACGGAGAGATAATGAGAACAATCGATAAAAGAGTGAGAGAGAGATAGAGAGTTTTATAAAAAAGAGAACAGATAGTGGGAGGGAGAGAGAGATAATGAGAGTGTAACAGAGAGCAAGAGAGGAAGAGAGAAAGATAAAGATAAAGATAAGGATAGATAGTGAGAGTGACAGAGAGAGTGAGATGTAGATAAGTGATGGAGAGAAGAGAGAGGCTGAGACAGAAAAGAGAGTATGAGAGATAGAGAGAGTGTGTGTGTGAGAGAGGGTGGGTGAGAGTGAGAACAAGAGCGAGGAGAAAGTAAGACGAAAGATTCATGGGGACATAACAAGTGAAGGAGTGAGAGATTGAGAAAACAAGAGAAGAGAGAGAGAGGGATGGAGGTTGATAGAAAAAAAGGAAGAGAGAGAGAGAGGAATGGAAGTAGAGAGTGGGAGAAGAGTGAGAGAGGAAGAGAGAGGAAGTAGAAGAAAGTGAGGTAGACAGATGTAGGTGACTGTAAGCAGAAGTAAGAAAGATGCAAAGAGAAGGGATAATGGGAGGAAGACATAAAGAGAAAAAGAAATGATAGAGAGAGATACAAAGAAATAGGGAGAAAGACGGCATGGGATTGAGGTGTGAGGGAGAGAGATGAAGAAAAAAAGATTAAGAGCTAGAGATAGGAGAGTAGGAGAGAGGGAGAGAAAGAAAGGGAGAGCATATTATGAGTGAGAAAGTGTGGGAATAGCAAGAGAGTGTGTAAGAGAAAGTGAGAGAAATAGAGCAAGCAAATAAAGAGTGAGTGAGAGAGGGAGGGAGAGAGTGGGAAAGATGGAAGAGAGATAAAATGAATACGAGTGAGTAAAAGAGAGAGGGAGTGTGACAGATAGAGAGAGAAGTAAAGTGAGAGGGAAGAAGGGAGAGATGCTGAGAGAAAGGAGAGACATAAGCACAAAAAGATGGAGCGAGAGATAAATAAAGAGCACAAGAGAAGTAGAGAGAGAAAGAGAGAGAAGGACATAGAGATAAAGAGAGAATGGTGTGAGAAATAGATTGAAATAAAGGAGAGAAGAGTGGGAGAGAGAGTTAAAAGGTGAGAGAGAGGTGAGGCAGGGAGGAATGGATTCAAGAGAGAAGGAGAGATAGGGAGTGAGTGGGAAAAGAGAATGAAGAGAGAGCACGAGAGAGGGCAAGAGTAGAAAAAAGTGAGAGAGGTAGGAATTGATAGAGTGGGTGAAGAAGGGTAAGAGAGAGAAGAAGGGCAAGAGTGAGGAAGGTATGAAGAGAGAAGAAGAGAAAGAGTAAGAGAGAGAAGAGGGAGAAGATAAAGATAAGTTAGAGAGATGAGAGAGGGAAGTAGAGAAGGCAAAAGAGTAAAAAAAGACAAAGAGAGAGTGAGGGGGAGAGAGGGAGAGAGATATAGAGAGAGCAAAAGAGAAGTTCAGAGGGAAAGAGAGAAGGACATAGAGATAATGAGCGAAGGGTGTTAGAAAGAGATTGAAATAAAGAGAGAGAAGAGAGAGTGAGATAAAGAGAGACAGTTGTAAGGAGAGAGAGAGAGAGAGAGCAAGGGAGGAAGCAAGAGAGAGGGAGAGAGAGGGGTGGAAAGAGTGAGTGAGAGATATAGGAAATGTGAAAGATAAGCATAGAGAGAAAGAGAGAGAGAAGGGGTAGAGGGAGTGAGAAGAGTGTGAGAAAGAGCTTGGAGGAAAGAGGAATGAGGAGGCAGATAGAAACTATGTATGAGAGAGCGAGAGATAGAAAGAGTGAGAGTGATATAAATAGAAAGAGAGAAGAGAGGAGAGGAGAGGAGAGGAGAGAAAGTAATAGGGAGTGATTCAAGTGCGGAGGAGAAAGATAGGGCGTGAGTGAAATGAGAGAGCAAAAAAAGAGAAAGAACAGAGTGAGAGAAAGAGAGAGAATACATAAGAGTGAGAGATAGGAAATGAGAGAGTAAAGGAAGGAGGAAGGAAGGGCAGGAGAGAGAGTGTGTGTTTGTGAGAGGGAGGGAGAATAAGTGTGAGATGGACATAGAGAGTAGGAAAAAGTGAGAGAGTAAGTGAAAGGGAGAAGAATTGAGAGAGAGAAAGTGAGTGAGAGAGAGTGGAGGGCACGATCGAGTGATGGAGGGAGGAAGAGTGATAGAAAGTATGAGAAAGGGATAGAGAAGTGAAAGAGAAAGAGGAAGGGAAAGAGAGTGAGAAAAAGTAGAAAGAGAGAAAAAAGAGAGAACAAATATGTGGGTGAGATTAAGAGAGTGAGAGAAGAAGCGAGAGAGAAATAGATAGTGAAGATAAAGGAACAAATGGAGAAAAGTAGAGTTTATATATATAGAAGAGAGAGGGAAAGAGGGGGGCAAGAGAGGAAGGGAGAGAGGGAGACGGAGAGAGATAATGAGTAGATGTAGAGAGGGAGAGTGAGAGAGCAAAAGAAGGGGAAAGAGGTGGAGATAGAAAGAGCTAGAGACAGAAAAGGAGGGATATGTAGAGAGGAAGAAGATGCACGAGAAAACGTGAGAGAGAGATGGAGATAGAGGATTGGAGGGATAGAGAGGGGAAATAAAGAAAGAGAGAGATAGAAAAGACAGAGTGAGAATGAGAGAGGGTGAGTGAGGCAGGGAGGAATGGATTTAAAAGAAAAGGAGAGAGTGGGAGTCAGTGAGTAGAGAGGCTAAAGAGAGAGAGCAAGAGAGGGCAAGAGTAGAAGAAAGTGAGAGAAATACAAAAGTGAGAGAGGTAGGAATGGATAAATTGAGTGAAAGAGGGAAGCAGGCTAAGAGAGAGGGGGGAGAGTGAGAATGAAAGAGATAAAGGGGCCAAAGAGCGTGAGGTAGAGGTAAAGAGACGTAAGTAAGAGAAAGCAAGAAATAGAGAGAAAATAGTGAGAGAGAGTGAGAAAGTGAAGAACTCCATTAGCGAGAGCAAGAGATGGAGTGATGCAAATGATAGCATAGATATCAATGACACGACTTCAAGAGAGATTTTAATTCAAGTTCCATGTGGGCCAATTACTAGACGCTACACAAAGAGGTTGAAGAAGCTCTTAATGGATTAGTCAAGGAGGCTTCAACTCCAGCCAATTCATGGGTGTCTCAAGAGAAAGAGCCTAGAAGATTTTGTCAATTTAAACGAATTCAAGGATAAAAGAGCCATATATTATGGCTGGATGTTTCTTCTTTTACTGCGTTTTAGTATTGGCTTGTATGCCAACTTTGTTTAGCTTTATTTGTTTTTTTTAGAAGATATTTTATCTTCATTTACTTGCTTGTAAACTTGAGCCTATATATAGGCCTTATTTGAAATGATAAAGGGATCATTAGACTTTGGCAAAAAAAACATGCATGTGGTTCTTTCCTTAGGTTTTTTCCTTAGGATTCTAGAGGAGCTCTTGGCCATTGCCTAAGGAGTTCATCCCAGACTTATCAAGAGGATTTCCATCCCGTTTGTGGCGTCTACAATCAATCGTACCAAGGTTATTTCCTCGCATCAAACATAGGGTGAAGGTCTCATACCGACGTTCTTGTTTGCGTTGAGTATTGAGTATTGTTTTGTTTCATGCATTTCATACGAATTTTCCTTTAATTCTTTTTAATTTTGTCTTAGCCCATCAGTTTTTCTAACTAGAGCGTCAATCTCATGGTTCCATCGACATCCTGTTCACGTCATTTGGTATCAGAGCCTCACGGTTCTTGAAACGTAATTTTCTTGTTGGGTTTTTTATGTTCTTGTTGGATTCTTTATTTTCGTTCTTCATGAGTAATTGATGAGATTTAGTTATTTTCTTGTTTCTTTTGTCTGAATTTTATCCTTGTCCGAATTTTCATTAAGTAATCTAATTGTTAATTCATTTCGTAATTCATTGTTCAATTAGCTGCTCTCATTACAATTCATATTTGTGTTCTTGTTCATAGTGTCTTAATTATTAATATCCACATCATTACTGTTCATGTGATCGTCCAATTTATTGTCTCGTTATTGCTTGCTTAAATTCACATCGTAATGCTTCTATTTATTATCCAAATCAGTTGTTCTTATTATTGTACAAATTAGTGTTCTTGTTATTATTCAAATCATCTTGTTCTTGATATTGTTTATGATAAATGTTGTTCTTAATGTGATCTTTTTTTTCATTTCTTTTGTTGATATTAGTGTTGCCAAAAGTTTAGTTGTGCTTTTGTTTTGATTCAAGATATCAAAATTCATATTTTATTACCATCATCCTAATGGTTGGCTTAGCATTTCGATTTTCTTATTTGTGGTAATCCATAATTTGATTTTAATTGTTCATTTCAGATTCTTGCTTACTTTCCTTCATTATAAATTTCAATCATGTCCCAACTAAATTTTCAAGATGACGAAATGCAACCAGCAATTCCTAATATCCAATTTCAAGCATTGGTGGGGGAGATGAGAAGAATGATGAGGGCTGAGTTTGATCATATTCATGAAAGGTTGGAACGCGTAGAGGGTGGAATTAAAGAAGGACAACGACGAAATATTTCTAATAGGCAAAGGGAGAGAGTTCCAATGAGAGGCGTGAGAGAGGAGGATGAAGAATATTATGTGGGTGGATGTGATGAAGAAATTGATCGGGATTCATTTGTTGAGAGAAGGCATTATGATGGGCAAGCTAGAGATAGAAGGAATAGAGAAGATAACAATTTAGGGAGTATTAAGATGTGTATTCCTTCTTTTCAAGGCAAAAACAATTCTGAAGCCTATCTTGAATGGGAGAACAAGGTGGAATTAGTGTTTGACTGCCACAACTATTCTGAAATAAAGAAGGTGAAGTTGGCCGCCATTGAATTTACTGATTATGCTATTGTTTGGTGGGATCAATTAATGTTGAGTAGGAGGAGAAATGGTGAATGTCCCATAGAAACATAGGAAGAAATGAAATTTGTCATGAGGAAGCGATTTGTGCCAAGCCATTACTATCGAGAGTTGTATCAGAAGTTACAAAGGCTTAGGCAAGGTAATCAAAGTGTGGAAGATTACTATCAGGAGATGGAGATTGCTATGATTAGGGCTCATGTAGAAGAAGATAGAGAAGCCACTATGGCTAGATTCTTAAATGGTTTAAACCCAGAAATCCAAGATAGGGTTGAATACAACATTATGTGGAGTTGGAGGACATGTTACATGCGGCCATCAAGGTGGAGCAACAAATCAAGAGGAGGGGAGGCCCACGTGTGTCAACTAGTGTGGGTACTTCATGGAAGCCAACTTTTCAAAAAAAAAGGACAATCCAATTGCGAAGTCCAAACCACAGTCAAGACAAGAGACAACTAACCAAGGAAGTCAAGGAAAAATTGCCTCTTCCACTTCTAGAAATCGAGACATTAAATGTTTTAAATGTCAAGGCAGGGGTCATATAGCCAGCGAATGTCCTAATAAAAGAAGCATGGTGATAAGGGACAATGGAGAAATTGAAACTGATGAAGAATTAGAAATTGACTTTATATCACAAGTGGAGGAAATTGAAGGTGAAGAATATGCAGTCACAGGAGAATTGTTAGTCACAAGAAGGGCTTTAAGCGTGAAGGCCAAGGTTGATGAGGGAATCCAAAGAGAAAACATTTTTCACACTAGGTGTCATGTACAAAACAAGGTATGTAGTATGATCATTGATGGAGGAAGTTGTACTAATGTTGCTAGCACTATTTTGGTTGAAAAACTAGGGCTGCCAACCATCAAGCATTCCCGACCTTACAAGCTGCAATGGTTTAATGATAGTGGTGAGGTAAAGGTGAACAAGCAGGTTTTGGTCTCATTCCGCATTGAAAAGTATGAAGATGAAGTCTTGTGCGATGTAGTACCAATGCAAGCAGGCCATTTGTTACTAGGCCGACCATGGCAATTTGACCGACAAGTTAAACATGATGGTTTCACTAATAAATACTCATTTGAAGTCAATAATAGAATTATCACTCTAGTGCCAATGACACCAAAGGAGGTCTACGAGGATCAAATGAGATTGCAAAATGATTATTGTCAAATGAAAAGGAGTGCTCAACATAAAGAGGCCGACTCAATTGAGAAAAAGGAAGAAATGGAACAAGCAGCCATTAAGAGAAAAGAAGATAGAAAATAAATGAATTTATATGCAAAGGCAAGTGAAATCAAGAAAGCATTGTTTTTAAACCAAACAATGATTGTACTTCTGTACAAAGAGGAGTTCTTAAACACTAACGAACAGGACAATACTTTGCCTAGTTCTATTGCTTCTCTTTTGCAAGATTTTCATGATGTCTTTCCTGAGGAGATTCCACATGGTTTACCACCCATTCGAGGGATTGAGCATCAAATTGATTTTATACCAGGAGCCACCCTTCCAAACCGTCCAACCCTATAGAAGCAATCCCAAGGAAACAAAAGAGTTACAAAGGCAGAGTTGGCGAACTAATAAAGAAGGGGTATGTGAGAGAGCATGAGCCCATTTGTTGTTCCTGTAATTCTAGTTCCTAAGAAGGATGGGTCTTGGAGAATGTGTGTGGATTGTCGAGCCATAAACAATATTACGATAAAGTATAGACACCCTATTCCTCGCTTAGATGATATGCTAGATGAGTTACATGGATCTTGTGTGTTTTCTAAGGTTGATTTAAAAAGTGGATATCATCAGATTATGATGAAAGAAGGCGATGAGTGGAAAACTGCTTTTAAGACAAAATATGGTTTGTATGAATGGTTAGTTATGCATTTTGGTTTGACTAATGCACCTAGTACTTTCATGAGACTAATGAACCATGTTTTACGTGCTTTTATTGGAAAATTTGTTGTGGTCTATTTTGATGATATTTTGATCTATAGCAAAAACTTTAAGGATCATGTTGAACATTTAAAACTTCTTTTAGATGTTATTTTTTAAAAAAAAGTTATTTGGTAAACTGGAAAAGTGTACCTTCTTAACCAATAAACATTTGTTTTTAGAATTTGTTTTGAGTGCGCAAGGTATACAGGTTGATGAAGAAATGGTGCGTGCTATGTATGAGTGGACATTTGATATAATTCTTCTACTAAATTTTCATTCTACTACTAAATTTTCATATTTTGAAATTATTTATGTTTTTAATCCTTTAACGCCATTTGATTTAATTCCATTACTTTTTTCTAAGCATGTTAACTTGGATGGTAAGAAAAAGGCTAAGTTTGTAAAGCAGATACAAAAAAAGGCACGAGTCAATATCGAACAAAGAACAAAGCAATACGAAAAACATGCCAACAAGGGGTATCACAAAATGATCTTCAAACCTGAAGATTGGGTCTGGTTACATATAAGAAAAGAAAGATTTCCAGAACAAAAGCATTCTAGACTGTTCCAGGAGGAAATGGTCCTTTCCAAGTACTTGAACATATCAAGGACAATGCCTACAAGTTGGATCTACCAGGTAGTATACTGTGAGCGACACTTTTAATGTTACTGATTTAAGTTCTTTTGATGCAGGAACTGATTTGAGGGCAAATCCTTTTCAAGAGGAGGGGAATGATGCAAATGATAGCATGGATATCAATGACACGACTTCAAGAGAGATTTTAATTCAAGTTCCATGTGGGCCAATTACTAGATGCTGCACAAAGAGGTTGAAGAAGCTCTTAATGGATTAGTCAAGGAGGCTTCAACTCCAGCCAATTCATGGGTGTCTGAAGAGAAAGAGCCTAGAAGATTTTGTCAATTTAAACGAATTCAAGGATAAAGGAGCCATATATTATGGCTGGATGTTTCTTCTATTATTGTGTTTTAGTACTGGCTTGTATGCCAACTTTGTTTTGCATTATTTGTTTTTTTAGAAGATATTTTATCTTCATTTACTTGCTTGTAAACTTGAGCCTATATATAGGCCTTATTTGAAATGATAAAGGGATCATTAGAATTTGGCTAAAAAAACATGCATGTGGTTCTTTCCTTAGGTTTTTTCCTTAGGATTCTAGCGGAGCTCTTAGCCATCTCCTAAGGAGTTCATCCCAGACTTATCAAGCGGATTTCCATCCCGTTTGTGGCATCTACAATCAATCGTACCAAGGTTCTTTCCTCGCATCAAACATAGGGTGAAGGTCTCATACCGAGGTTCTTGTTTGCGTTGAGTATTGGGTCGAGGTTTATCTCCATCCATTTCACCGTCAGTTTGTATCCTACCATATTTTCTGTTTGTTCTAGCTTTATGATGAATTTCTTGTTTTGTTTCATGCATTTCATACGAATTTTCCTTTAATTCTTTTTAATTTTGTCTTAGCCCATCAGTTTTTCTAACTAGAGCATCAATCTCATGGTTCCGTCGAGATCCTGTTCACGTCATGGAGGGCAAGAGAAAGGGAGGTATGGAGAGAGAAGAAGAGAAAGAAAGAGTGAGAGTGAGAGAGAAGCTAGAGAAGAGAAAGCTAAGTTAGAGAGAAGGGAGAGAGGGCAAATAAAGATGGCAACAGAGTAAGACAGAAGGAGAGAGAGGGAGATAACTAGGGAAAGATAGAGTGAGAGATGTACAAGAGCGAGGGAGACATAGGAAATGCGAAAATGAAATATAAAGAGAAATAAAAAATAGAGGAAAATTGGGGGAATAGAGCAAGCAAGAGAGGGTGAGAGATATATAAATAAAAAAGAGATTGAGAATGATAGAAAGAGTGAGAAGATGGGAGACAAAGTGAGGCAAGAAGAGATCGGGGGAGTGATTGAGAAGAGATAATGAAGAGAGAGCACGAGAGAGGGCAAGAGTAGAAGAAAGTGAGAGAAATACATAGGTGAGAGAGGTAGGAAAGGATAGAGTAAGTGAAGGAGGGAAGGAGGGTAAGAAAGAGAGGGGGAGAGTGAGAATGAGTGAGATAAAGCAAGAGAATGAGAGTGAGATATAAGTAGAGAGAAGTGAATGAGAGAGCAAGAACGAGAGAGAATGGAGTGAGAGAGAGTGAGAAAGAGAAGAGCTCAATGTGTGTGTGAGAGAGAGAGTAATGGAGGCTAGAGAGAGGGAGGTATGGATAGAGAAGAAGAGAAATAAAGAGTGAGAGAGAGAGAGAAGTGAGATAAGAGAACGATAAGTTAGATAGAAGAGAGAGAGGACAAATAGAGAAGGCAACAAAGTAAGACAGATCGAGAAAGGGAGATAAGGAGAAAAGAATGGAAAGATGGAGTAAGAGATATAGAGAGAGCAAAAGAGAAGTAGAGAGAGAACAACATATTGATAATGAGAGATGGCGTGACAGATATTGAAATAAGGAGAGAGAAGAGAGAGATGAAGAAAGAGAGTTGCAAGGTGAGAGAGAACAAGGGAGGAAGCAAGACAGAAGGAGAGGAGCGCTGGATAGAGTGAGTGAGAGATGTAGAAAATGTGAAGATGAAGTAGAAAGAGAAAGAGACACAAAGGGAGAGTGAGAAGAGTGTGAGAAAAAGCTTGAACATAGAGGAAGTGAGAATGATAGAGATGAGAAGGTAGATATAAACTGTGTGAGGGAGTGAAAGATAGAAAGAGTGAGGGTGAGGTAGATAGAAAGATAGACGAGATGAGAGGAGAAGATAGGAGAGGATAGAAAGAGGTAGGGAGTGATTCAAGAGATGAGTAGCAAGATGGGGAGTGAGTGAAATGAAAGAGAACATAGTGAGAGAAAAAGGAGAATACATTAGGGAGAGGCAGGAAAAGAGAGAGTGAGAGAAAAAGAAATGGAGGGCAAGAGAGAGATTGTGTGTGTGTGAGGGTGGGATAATATATGTTGAGAGTGGGAAAAAGTTAGAGAGTAAGTGAAAGAGGGAAGAATGGGAGAGAGTGAGATAGAGAGAAAGAGAAGGGCTCCATGACTGAGAGAGATATGGAGGACATGAGAGAGTGATGTAGGGAGAGAGAACAAGAGAAAGAAAGGGTGATAGAGAGAGAGAGCAGAAAGAGGGAAGATAGAGAGGGCAATAGTGTTGTATGGAGAGAGAGAGATGGTAAGAGAGGAAGAGAGGGGCATAGAGAGATATATTGATGAAAAGATAGAGTGAGAGATATAGAGAGAGCAAAATATAGGTAGATAGAAGAGGCACAGCTGAGAGAGGTGTGTGAGAAAGATCATCAAAGAAAGAAGAGAGAGGGAGGGAGAGATGACTAGACATATAGAGAGGTTGAGAATGATAGAAAGATAGAGAAGAGGAGAGACAGAGTGAGTCATGGAGGGATTGATTCAAGAGAGAAGGGGAGAGAGGGGGAGTGAGTGAGAAGAGAGAATGAAGAGAGAGCATAAGAGAAGGCAAGAGTAGAAGAAAGTGAGAAAAATACATAAGTGAGAGAGGTGGGAATGGATAGAGTGAGTGATGGAGGGAAGGAGGGTAAGAGAGAGGGGGAGAGTGAGAATGAGAAAGAGAAAGGGGGAGAATGAGACTGAGATGGAGGTAGAGAGAAGTAAGTGAGAGAGAACAAGAAAGAGAGAGAAAAGAGTGAGAGAGAGTGAGAAAGATAATCGCTCCATGAGTAAGAGAGAGAGAGATGGAGGATGAGAGAGGAAGTATGGAGAGATAAGAAAAAGAAAGTGTGAGAGAGTGAGAAGCGAAGAAGAGAAAGATAAGTTAGAGAGAAGAGAGAGAGAGGGCAAATCGAGAAGGCATTAGAGTAACATAGAGCGAGAGAGAATGAGGGGGAGAGAGAGAGAGGGAGGGAGATAAGCATGGAACGATGGAGTGAGAGATAGATACAACAAAAGAAAAGTAGAGAGAGAAAGAGAGAGCAGGGCGTAGAGATAAAGAGAGAAGGGTGTGAGAAAGTGATTGAAATAAATAGAGATAAGAGAGAGAAAAGAAAAGGAAAATAGAAAGTGTGTGTGAGAAACAGAGAAAGAATGTGCGAGGCAAATAATAAGAGAAAGGAGAGGTGAGGAGAGAAGAGAAAGAGGGGGAGGGATTGATTCAAGAGAGGAGGAGAGAAATGAGGAGTGAGTTAGAAGAGAGAGAATAGAGAGAGTGGGAGAGAGGGCAAGAGTGAGAGAAAGAGAGATAATTCATAAAAGAGATTGTCAGGAATGGTGAGAGAAAGAGGAGGAAGAACAGGAAAATGAAATGAAGGAGGGAGGGAGAGGGAGAACGAGAGTGAGAGGGAGGTAAGGAGAGTGAGAGAAATAAACGAGTGAGAGAGGGAAAGAGAATAAATCCATGACAGAGGGAAGAAGTGAAGGAAGAGGGAGAAGGTAAAGAGAGCAAGAGATTTGTTGGATGAGAGAGAGAGATGGTAAGAGAGGAATAGGTGAGAGTGAGAATGAGAGAAAGATATATAGGATTGAGAGATAAAAAGAGGGCAAAACAGAAGTTGAGAGAACAAGTGTTAGGATGGAATGAGAGATGGAGAGATATAAAGAGGGGAAAATAGAAATATAGAGAACAAGTGGTAGAAGGAGAGAGAAGATTATGAGAAAGAGGTTGAAATAAAGAGAGGGAGAGAGAGAAAAAGATGAAGAGATAACTAGAGAGTGTGAGAGAGAGATGGATAGGAGAGGTTGAGGAAGATTAAAAATGGAAGCTGGGAGAGAGTAGAAAGATAAAAGAAGAAGACAAAGATGAAGAAGAGAGTGAGGGAGTTAAAGAAATGGATTCGAGAGAGAAGTAGAGAGAGGGGGAGTGAGTGAGAAGAAAGAATGAAGAGAGAGGAAAACACAAAAGTGAGAGAGGTAGGAATGTACAGAGTGAGTGAAGAAGGGTAAGAGAGACAGGTGGAAGTGATAATGAGAGAAGGAAAGGGGGAGAATGAGAATGAGATAGAGGTAGAGAGAAGTGAGTGAGAAGAGAAAGAAAGGGAGATAAAAGAGTTAGAGAGAGCGAGAAAGAGAAGAGCTCCATGAGAGAGAGAGATAGAGTGCAAGAGAGCGAGAGGTAAGGAGAGAGAAGAAGAGACAGAACAAGTTAGAGACAAAAGCGAGAGAAGAGAAATATAAGTTAGAGAGAATAGAGTGAGGGCAAATAAAGATGACAACTGAGTATGATAGAGTGAGAGAGTGTGAGGGGAGAAAGGAAGAGAGAGAGAGGGACATAAGCATGGAAAAATGGAGTGAGAGATATACAGAGTGCAAAAGAGAAATAGAGAGAGAGAAGGGTATAGAGATAAAGAGAGAAGGTTGTGATAAAGAGATTGAAATGAAGAGAAAGAAGAGAGAGTTGAAGAGAGAGAGTTGTAAGTGGAAAGAGAGCAAGGTTGGAAGCAAAGAGATGGAAAGTGTGAGAACAAGAGAGTGTGTATTATGAAGAAAGACGAGGAGTGAGTGAAATGAGTGAGAGAAGAAAAAGAAAGAGAGAAATAAAAAATTGAGAGAAAGAGAGAGAATAGATAAGGGAGAGGTAGGAAGGGAGAACAAGAGAGTGAGGGGAGGAGAAAGGGAGAATAAGAGCGTGTGCGTGTGTGTGAGAGCGAGGCAGAATAAGTGTGAGATAGACATAGAGAGTGGGAAAATGTGACAAAAAGAATGTGAATAAGGGAAAAATGGGAGAGAGTTATACGAGAAGGAGAAGAGTAAAATGACTGAGAGGGAAAAAGAGGGCACGAGAGAGTGAGAGGAAGGGAGAGAGAACATAAGAAAGAAAGAGTTAAAGAGAGAGAAAAGAAAGAGAGAAGATAGAGAGGGCAAGAGAGTTGTAGGGAGAGAGAAAGAGATGGTATGAGAGGAAGAGAGGGGGAGAGAGATATATATATTGATGAAAAGATAGAGTGAGTGATATAGAGAGAGCAAAATAGAAGTTGATAGAAGAGGTACATGTAGAGAGAGGCTTGTTAGAAAGATCATGAAAGAAAGAGAGAGATGAAGAGACATATAGAGAGGGTGAGAGATATATTTAAATAGAAACAGGACAGAAAGATAGAGAAGAGAAGAGACAAATTGAGGCAGGGAGGGATGATTCAAGAGGGAAAGATAGATCGGGGAAGTGAGTCAGAAGAGATAATGAAGAGAGAGAATGGGCAAGAGTAGAGGAAAGTGAGAGAACTGCATAGGTGAGAGGGTAGGAAAGGATAGAGTGAGTGAAAGAGGGAAGGAGGGTAAGAGAGAAGGGGAGAGTGAGAATGAGTGAGAGAAATAGGGAGAATGAGATTGAGATAGAGGTAGAGAGAAGTGAGTGAAAGAGCAAGAAAGAGAGTGAAAGGAGTAAGAGAGAGTGAGAAAGAGAAGAGCTCCATGAGTGAGAGAGAAAGAGAGAGAAAGAAGGCAAGCAAGAGGGAGATATGGAGAGAGAAAATGAGAAAGAAAGAAAGAGAGAAGCAAGAGAAGATAAAGATAAGTTAGAGAGAAGAGAGAGATAGGACAAATAGAGAAGGCAACAGAGTAAGACAGATCGAGAGAGAGTGAGGGGGAGAGAGGGAGATGAGCATGGACAGATGGAGTGAGAGATATAGAGACAATAAAAGAGAAGTAGAGAGAAAAAGAGAGAGAAGGGCGTAGAGATAATGAGAGAAGAGTGTGACATAGAAATTTAAACTAATAGAGAGAAGAGAGAGATGAAGCGAGAGTTGCAAGGTGAGAGAGAGAGAGAGAAAGGGAGGAAGTAAAAGAAAGGGGAGAGAGGGTTGGAAAGAGTGAGTGTGAAGAGTGTAAGAAAGATCTTGAAAGAAAGAGGAAGTAATAAAGATAGAGATAGGGAAGAAGATAAGCCCCACGTGTGATAGAGCTAGAGATAGAAAGAGTGAGGTGAGGTAGATAGAAAGAGATACAGTACGAGAGGATAGGAGGGAGAGAAACAGAGGGAGTAATTCGAAACAGAAGTAGAAAGATGGGAAGTGAGTGAAATGTAATAGAAAATAAAGAAAAGAATAGAGTAAGAAAGAGAGAGAATACTTGAAAGAGAGATAAGGAAGGAGGAAGGTGGGGTCGGAAAGTGTGTGTATTAGAGAGGGGTGAATAAGTGTGAGAAAAACATAGAGAGTGGTAATAAGTGAGAGAGAGCAATTGAAAGAGGGAAGAATGGGAGGGTGATAGAGAGAAAGGGAAGGGCTCCATGGCGGGAGAGATGGAGAGCACGAGAGTGAGTGATGGAGGGAGAGAGAAGAAAGAGAGAAAGAAAGGGTGAGAGAGAGATAGAAGAAAGAGAGATGAAGAAGAGGGTAAGGGAGAGAGAAAGATGGTAAGAGAGGAGAGTGGGAGAAAAGAGAATATATTGATAAAAAATAGAGTGAGAGATATAGAGGAGAAAAATAAAAGTACATAGAAGAGGTACATATAGAGAGAGATAAATAAGGAGAAGGTGAGCATGATTGAAAGGGTGAGTAGAGGAGAGGGAGGGGGAGTGGCATGGATTCAGAAGAGGAGAGAGGAGCAATGAGTGAGAAGAGAGAGAAGAGAAAGAGGAGAGAGCGGGAAATAAGCATGAGTGAGAGAAAGAGAGAGAGGTAACACGAAATAGAAAGAGGTAGGGAAGGAGAGTGTGAGGGAAGAACGAAGGGGCAAAAAGGAGGATAGGGAGAGTGTGATGGAGGTAGCGAGGAATTAGTAGGAGAAAGCAATAAAGAAAAGAGTATGAGAGAGAAAAGAGCACCATGAGAGAGGCAGAGAGAATGATTGAGAAAGATGGAGAGAGTTTGTATTAATAGAAGAGAGAGGAAGAAATTGATGGAGAGATAGAAAGATAGTGAGCGAGAGATAGTACGAAAAGCGAGAGAGAGGTAGGGAGGGAGAGAGGGAGAAACAGTGGTAGAGAAAGTAAAAGAGAAGAAAAAGAAATAACAGGTGGAGAAAGAGCAAGAGAGTGATTGCATAAAAGAGAAATAGATAAGAGCAAAAAAATAGCGACAATAAAATGAGAAGTGAGAGTGAGAGAGAGAGATAGAGGGCACAAGAGAGGGGGAGGGAGAGAATCAGATGAAAAAATACTGAGAGAGAGAGAGAGGAGTGAGAGAAGAGAAAGATTAAAATGGGAGAAGTGAGGAGGCAAGAGTGAGAGAGAGATTGAGATAGACATTGGGATGGAAAGAGAAAGAGACATGGAGAGGGAAATATATAAGTAAAGAAAGAGATGAAAAGAAGGTGAAAGAGAGACACGGGGTAGAAGGAGAAAAATACGTGTGAGAAATAGGTTGAAGGGAAGAGAGAGAAGAGGGAGAGGGGGAGTGATGATAAGGCAGATAGAGACTAGAGAGAGATTGATGCAGAGAGAGAGGTGAGATAGATAAAGAGAGAATAGAGGAGTGAGGGAGGGCAAGAGAGAGGGCGAGATAGAGAGAGCGAGAGAGAGGAAGGGAGGGAGAATGATAGTGAGATGGAGGTACAGAGAGGAAGAGAGTGAGAAAGAAAAATGTGTGTGATAGAGCACAGAGAAAGAAAAATGTGTGATAGAGCACGGAGAGATATGAAAAGAGAAATTCTTGACGAGAGAGAGAGAGAAAGAGAGAGGGATGGAGAGCATAAGAGTGGGCCCAGTGATAAAGAGTGGAAGAAAGAATGAGAGAGAGATGAGAAAGAGATAATGGAGAGAGCAAGAGAGTTTGCAGGGTGAGATAGTGCAAGCAGAAGAGGAAAAGAGGGAGAAAGAGAGTATGTGTGAGAGATAGAGATTGGGATGGAACGAGATAATGATAGATATAGAGAGAGAAAAAGAGAGATAGAGAAAATAAGAGGTTGGGGACAACGGAAGAGTGTGAGAAGAGCTTGAAAGAAAGAGAGATGACGAGATAGATAAAGAGTGAGAGGGAGATATAGATAGAGAGAGGGTGATCATAAGAGAGAGGAAAGGAGATGAGAGTGGCTGAGGGGATGTATTTAGGAGAGGAGAGAGAGGGAGTGAGTGAGAGGAGAGAGCAAGATAGAGTGAAGAGAGAGAAATAGAGAGTTAGGAAGGGAGAAAGTGAGGAAAGGAGGGAGGGCAAGAGAGAGGAGGGAAAAGAGAGGGAGGGAGGGACAGTGAGAGTGAAATGAAGGTAGAGAGAGGGAGAGAGTGAGAGATTGAGCAAGAGAGAAGATTGAGAGAGAAAAGAGAGAAAAAAGAGAAGAGCTCTACGCGTGAGGGAGATATGGAGGGCAGAAGAGAGGGAGGGAGGGAGAAAAAGAGAGCAAAAGTTTGATAGAGAGGAGTGAGTGAAGAGAAAAATGAGAATGAGAGGAGAGTTTTTAGTTGAGAGAGTTGCAGCAAGAGAGGAAGAGAGTGCGAGAGAGAGAGAGATAGAAAAGGAGAGAGAGAGGGAAGGTTAGATCGGGAGAGAGAGGGGGAGTGGATGCAAAAGGAGTAAGAAGAGAAAAAGAGAAGAGAGAGGAAAATATTTAGAGAAAAAGAATACATAAAAGAGAAAGAGCATGAAAGGATGAGTGAGATAATAGAGAGAGATGTAGAGTTTTATAAAGAGAGAGATGGAGAGGTTTAGGTGGATAGAAAGGGAGAAATGAGGAGAGAGACAGCAAGAGCAGTAGAGAGATATGGTAAGAGAGGAAGCAAGGGAGATTGAAAAAGGTGGAGTTAGAGCAGATAAGTTTAGGCAATGAAGAGAATTTGAGAAGAGCTAGAGAGATTGAGAAAGGGACATATGGAGGCATGAGAGAGGGAAGGAGAAAGAACGAGATAAAGACTGAGAAAGAGAGAAGTGAGAGAGTTGCAAGTTGAGAGAGAGAGAGAGATAGCAAGGGAGGAAGAAAGAGTGAGGGATGGAAAGAATGAGTGAGAGGCATAAGAAGTGCTAAAGAGTAGTAGAGAGAAAGAGAGAGAAAGGGGAGCGATGGAGCTAAGAGGGATAAAGGGAGGGTGCAGAGGGAGAGGCAGAGAACTAAAGGAGGGACAAAGAAAATTGAGGGAGTGAAAATGAGAGAGAGAGTTAAGGAGAGAAGTTGAGAGAGACTGAGATGAGTGCGAGAGATTAAGAGAATTAATGAGAAAGTGAGAGAGAGGAAGAGAGGAAGAGACATAAAGAGCAAGAGTGGGGAAGAGCGAGGTAGAGGAAGAGGGTGAGAGTGGAAGATGGTGAAGATGAGAGAGATGGAGGAAGAGTGAGAGAAAAGAGAGGGAGCGAAACAGATTGAGACTGAGAGAGTAATAAAATGAGAGAAAGTGCAAAAGAAAAGAGTGGGAGAGGGAGATAGAGTGGTAGAAAGAGCGACATAGAGATAATGAGAGAAAGAGTGAGCGAGATAACAGAGCAATTGAGTTATTATGGAGAGATTCAGTGGGAGAGAGTATGCGAGAGGGAGGAAAGCGAGAGAGAGGAGAGATATATAGAGAGAAAAGGGAGAGAGAGTGAGATAAAGTGAGAGGAATGGAGTGTGAGTTATATACATATTGAATGAGAGAGAGAGGGAGGGAGCTAGAGGGAGAGAGCAAGGAGAATGAGTTAGAGATATAAGAAGAGGAAGAAAGAGTAGGAGAGTGATTATAAGAGAGAATTAGAGGAAGAGTGTGGGAGACAGAGTAAAGGGTGGAAGATAGGGAGTAAGTAGATAAAGATAGAGAAGAGAGAGACGAGAGAGTGAGAGCAAAAGTGAGCCATAAATAGATATCGAGAGTGTGGGGGTGGAAGTGAAAGAGAGAGAAGGGGGAGAGTGGGGAGAGACAGAGAGAGGGGATTAGAAAGTAGAGCATGAGAGCGATGGAATAAAGAGTACGAGCAACTAGAGAGAGCGAGAGAGAGAGAGAGGAGAAAAATGGTTAAGGGAGATAATGTAAAGAAAGAGAGAGAATGGTGAAGTGGGAGGGAGCTAGAGACGGTTGAGAAGAGAGAGTAAAAATTAAAGTGAGGGAGAGAAAGCCAGAGAGATATAAGGTGTTGAAGATTTAAGGTGTATGAGCAGAGAGAGTGAGAGAAGTGAGAGAGACGAGAAGAGGGAGTAGGAGCAAGAGAGAGAGAGAGAATGTCGAAGGTGAGAGAGAGAGAATGTCAGAAAGTAGAGAGGGAGAGTGAGATGGAGAGGGAGAGTGAGAGGGAGAGTGAGATGGAGTGGTAAGACTAAGATATCAAGAGAGAGATAACAAATGAAAGAAAGCTAGAGAGTGATTGTGGGAGATATTCAACGTGAAGGAGAGAGTGTGAGAGAGAGTGTGTGAGAGAGAGAGAGAGAGAGATTAAGTAGTGGAAGAGAAAAGAGAGATAGAGAGAGGGAGGGAGAGTGAGTGATAGAGTGATCAATAGAGATGGAGGGAGCTAGAACGAGAGAAAGGGAGAGAAAGTGAGATGTTTAAAAACGAGAAAAAGATAGCAATAGAGAGATAACAAGAGGAAGAGAGAAAAAGGGAGCGATTGTGAGAGATATTCAGAGCAAGAGAGAGGGGATAGAGAATGATAGAAAAGAGAAAAAGAGAAACGTAAGAGATATTGAGAGTGCGAGAGATGAGCTACAAAGGGAGGAGCGGATAGAGAGTGAAAGGAAGAGAGAGGGAGAGATAGTAAGACAGAAAGAACAGGATAGGGAGGGAGAGAGCGTAAGAGAGATAGAGAGAGCACAAGAGAGAGACTAGAAAAGAGTAGAGTGAGATAGTGAGAGAGAAAGAGAAAGAGGGCAAAAGAGAAAAAAACCATGTAGAGAGTGTGTGCATGAGAGCGAGCGAGAGGAAGAGGGAAAGATAATGATTTAGTGAGCAGCACATAGACAACGAAATAGAAAAAGGGAAAGGATCAATTGACCTATTATGAGAGAAATTCAGATATAGTAAAAAAAGAAGAGGCTTAAAAGAGTGAGAGAGATGGAGAGAGATATATAAAATAGTGCGGGTGAGAGTGAGAGAGAATGAGAAATAGAGATATTGAGGAATGTGTGAGAGAGAGTGATAGGAAGTGATGGAAAGAGAAAGTGAGAGAGTGAGAGAAATGTGGGAGAGGGATACAAAGTAAGAATGAGATTTTGAGAGGGAGAGAGAGGCATAGAAAGAGAATGAGGGAAAGAGAGTGAGGGTGGAGGAAGAGAGATGAATGGAGAGAGCAAGAGAGAGAGAGAGAGCAAAGAAAGAGAGGGAGAGACACACAAACTTTGAAAATAGAATTAACTAACTGACACACACTAAGCTATATATTTGAAAGGTTTTTGATATATGAGAAAAGTATCTTTCCTCTTGCAATGAGAATATGACGTGTGAATGATATGGAACAAATATCTATGTTAGTGTGCCGAATAGGAGCATAAATATTTCTTTACCCTTAAAAGAGTACCCCCTCTTCAAAGCATGAAAAGAACATTGATATATCCTAAGTTTAGTCACTAAATCTAAGGCTAGGCTAGGAGGATACCAGCTCTCACTACGGAGCTCCCACTCTCGCTTCACCTGAAGGCTAAACTTCGAGTTTAGTTACTAATCTTAGGACCAATTTGGGGATCTCAGCTTTACTCTGAAACCTCCAAATTGAAGTCCATCAAAACACATTTCCTTATTTATATACACTCAATTCCAATGAATTACACAATTCATCCACAAAAATTGAATAGATTCTTCATTATTGTTGTAGGTCATTAAATTCTTTCAGAATTAATGTTCAACAACATATTTGAACAATTTAATTAGCCAAATCGAAAAGTAAATTAAGTTCTAAATGAAAAATTATCACAATTTCTTCAATACATTAAAAGCACTTCAAATCCACATCAATCCACCTCCCTCTCATTCTCGTTCTCCCTCTCCCTCTCCCATCCTCCAAAGTTTCATTTGGCTTTCTTCCTCCTATCACTCTCACATTTCTTGCCACACTACTCTCTCATGAATTATCTCTCTTTCTCCAATTTTGCTCTCTCTTTCACTCTATGTTTTTTATGTATTTTCACTCACTCCTCATCTCCCTCCTCTCTTTTTCTCACTCTATTCATTCTCTTTCTTTCCTCTCTCATTTCACCCACTCCCCATCTTTCTCCTTTGCTTTTCAATCACTCCCTACGATTTCCTTGCCTCTCCTCTCGTCATCTTTCTATTTGCCTCAGCCTCACTCTATCTATCTCACACTCTCTCACACACTGTTTCCATTTGCCTCTTCATCTCTATCTCTTTTACCCCTCTTTCTTTCAAGCTCTTTCTCACACTCTTCTCACTTCTCTACCCTTTTTTCTCTTTTTCTCTTTCTACTATCTCTTCCTGTCTCTCCCATTAATACTCACTCTCACGATCTTTCTCAATCATTCTTTCTACATTCTCTTATCTTTTATTTATATCTCACTCTTTTCTTTGTTTCTCTCTCTCACTACCTCCTCTCTACCTCCATCTCATCTCATTCTCCCTCTCACTCTCTCTTCTCTTTTTTGCTGCCTTCTTCCTTCCTCACTCTCCTTACTTATGTCTCTCTATTTTGTAATCTCTCTCTCTCTCTCTTTCTCTCACCCTTGCCTACCTTTCGCTCTCTCCTTGGTCTCTTCTCAATCTTCTCCCTCACTACTCATCTCTCCTTTTCTCCTGAATCTATCCCTCTACTCACCCTTTCTATCCCCCACACCTTCTCTCTATCTATCTATCTCTCACAAACGCTCAGTATCCGTCTCTTTATATCTCTCTCTCCCACTTCTCACCCTTTATTTCAAGCTACTTCACTCACCTTTCTCTCTCCCTCTATCTATTCCCTCTTTACTTCTTATGTTCTCTTTCCATCCATCCATATCTCACTCTCTCCCTCCCACTCTCTATTTTCCCCTTCTCTCACTTCTTTCTCTCTCATCCTTCTCTATCTCTCGCTCTCACTATCAGTCTTTGTTTCTCTTGTTCTCCACCCTCCCTCACTCACTTGTGCTCTCCATCTCTCTTTCTCTCTCATTCACAACCATGGAGCTCTTCTTTTTTTCTTAATCCCCCACAATCATTTCTCTCACTCATGGTCTCTCACACTTTATCCTTCTCTCCACCTGCCCTCCCTCCCTCTCTCTTTCGACCTTCTTTCTTCCTTCCCTTACTCTCTTATGTTTTCACTCTGTCTGTCTCTCTCTAAGTCTTCTCTTCGCTCTTGTTCTCTCTTCACTCTCTCTTCTCACTCACTGCCCCTCTCTCCTTCTATCTTGAATCCATCGATTCCACCCTCTCACTTTTCTCCTCACCTTACTCTTTCAATCTGCCTCAACCTCTCCTATCAATCTCTTCATCTTTCTCTATCTTTATTTCAAGCTCTTTCTCATACACTTCTCTCTCTTCATGCCACTTTTTCTCCCTACTTCTATTCTACCCTCATTATATCTTTCAATCTCTCTTTCCATCCCAGCATGTACCTCTCTCTCGCTCTCTCGCTCTCTCTCTCTCTCTCTCTCTCTCTCTCTCTCCCTTTCTTCCTCTCTTACCATTCTCTCTCTCATTCAACAAATTTCTTGCTATTTTTATCTTCTTTCTTTCTCATCTTTCTCTTCCCTCGCTTCTTATTCTCACTCTCTCACTCTTTCTTTCTCTCATTCTCTCTCCCTCTCTCCTTTTCGTTCCCTCTATCTCTCCCTCTCTCATGGATCTCTTCTCTTTCTCTCTCTCTCTCACTGACTTGTTTCTCTCTCCTTACTCCACTTTCCTCTCACTCTCGTTCTCCTTCCTCTCTCCCTCTCCCTCCCTCCCCCGTTTCATTTTCCCTTTCTTCCTCCTCTCACGCTACCTTTCCTAGCACTCTCTCTCATGAATTATCTTTCTTTTCTTACTCTCGACCTCTCTGTCACTCTCTTTTTTTTCTCTTTTCCCACTCACTCCTCATCTCTCTTATGTTCTCTTGAATCAATCCCACCCTTTCTTTGCTTCTCCTCAACTTTCCCCTCCTTTCTCTTATTATTTCCCTCATTCTTTCAATCTTTGGTCTCTCACACACACTTTCAATCTGCCTCTTCATCTCTCTCTTCTGTCTCTTTAGTTCAATTGCTTTCTCAAATTCTTCTCTCTTTATCTCTACACCCTTCTCTTTCTTTCTCTCTCTCTCACTCCAACTTTCCATGCTTATCTCCCTCTCTCCCTCCCTCTCTCCCCCTCTCTCTCGCTCTGTCTTACTCTGTTGCCTTCACTGTTTTCCTTCTCTCTTCTCTCACTTATCTCTCGAACTATCTCTTTCTCTTCTTCTCTCTCTAATCTCTCTCTCTTACTAATGGAGCTCTTCTCTTTCTCACACTCTCTCACTTCTTTCTCTTTCTTTCTTGCTCTCTCACTCACTTCTCTGAACCTCTATCTCGCACTCATTCTCCCCTTTCTCGTCTCATTCTCACTCTCCCCTTCTCTCTTACCCTCCTCTCTCACTTCTGTATTTCTCTCACTTTCTTCAATTCTTGCCCTCTCTTGTGGTTTCTCTTCATTCTCTCTTCTTACTTACTCCTTTTATCTCTCCTCTCTTGAATCTATTTTCTCTACCTCACCCTGTCTCTCCTCTTCTCTCTCTTTTTATCTTTCTCAACCCTTTCTATATATATATATATATATATATATATCTCCCTCACCCTCACTATATGTCTCTTCATATCTCTTGCTCTCTCTTCTCTCTCTTTCTTTCAAGATCTTTATCACACTCCCTCTCTATATATGTACCTCCTCTACCTCCTGTTTTGCTCTCTCTGTATCTCTCACACTATCATTTCATCAATATATCTCTCTCCCCCTCTCTTCTACTCATACCACTCCTCTCTCTCCCGACAATTCTCTTGCCCTCTCTATCTTATTTCTTTATTCTTTCTCTCTTTCACTCTTTTATTTCTACTTTCTCTCTCCCTCCCTCACATTCTCATGCCCTCCATCTCTTTCTCAATCATAGAGCTCTTTAATTTCTCTCTCTCACTCTCTAACATTCTTCTCTCTTTCACTTTCTCTCACTTTTTCCCACTCTCTACATCAATCTCACACTCATTCTCCCTCCCTCAAACACACACATACACACACTCTCTCCCTTTCCCTCTCTTCATTCTTCCCTGACTCGCTCCTTTCATCCCTCTCTCTCTTTCTCTCACATAGTTCTTTCTCTTTCTTTACTCTCTCATTTTAGTCACTTAACATCTTTTCCCTTCAAACTTGAATCACTCTCTATGCCTTTCTCTCCTCTCCTCTTGTCTCTCTTTCTATTCACCTTACCCCCACTATCTATCTCTAACTCTCTCACACAGTTTCTATCTGCTTCTTCATCTCTATCTACGTCCTCTTTCTTTCAAGCTCTTTCTTATGCTCTTTTACTCCCTCTACCCCTTACACTATCTTTCTCTCTCTACTTCACCTTCGCACTTCCTACATCACTCAATCACTCTTTCCATCCCACTCTCTCAATCTTTGTTGCTTCACACTTGCTCTCTCTCACCTTGCAACTCTCTATCTTCATCTCTGTCACTTATCTCTTTATTTCAATCTCTCTCACATCCTTCTCTCTTTATCTATACACCCTTCTCTCGCTTTCTCTCTCTACTTCTTTTTTGTTATCTCTACTTCTCTCTTGCTCTGTCTAACTCTGTTGCTTTCTCTATTTGCCCTCTCTCTTCTATCTAAATTATCTCTCTTCCTTTGCGTCTATATCACACACTTTTTTCTCTTCTACTCTCCCCTACCACCCTCTCTCTTGCCCTCCATCTATCTCTCTCTCTCTCATGGAGCTCTTCTCTATGTCACTCTCTTTAACTCTTTTCTCTTTCTTTCTTTCTCTCTATCACTCACTTCTCTCTACCTCTATCCCACTCTCATTCTACCTCTTTCTATCTCTCATTCTCACTCTCCCCCTCTCTCGTACCCTCCTTCCTTCTTCACTCACTCTATCCATTCCTACCTCTCTCACTTATGTATTTCTCTCACCTTCTTCTAGTCTTTGCTGTCTCGTGCTCTCTCTTCATCCCCTCTTCTCACTCACTCTCCCTCTCACTGCTTTTCTCTTGAATCCATTTCTTTAACTCTCTCACTCTCTACTTCATATTTCTCTTCTCTCTTGTATCTTTCCCCCTCTCTCTTAGCTTCCTTTCTCTTTTTATCAGCTTTAACCTCTACTATCTATCTTTCTCACACACTCTCTACTTGTCTCCTCATCTTTCTCTTTCTCTTTCTTTCAAGCTCTTCTCAAACTCTTCTCTCTCCTTCTACCACTTGTTCTATCTAATTCTATTTTGCCCTCTTTATATCTCTCAATATCTCTTTCCATCACAATATTGATCCCTTTCTCGCTCTCTCACCCTCTCTTTCTCTCTTACCACCTTTGTCTCTCATCCAACAACTCTCTTGCTCTCTTTACCTTACCACTATCTCATCTTTCTCTTCCCTCACTTCTTCTTTTTCTCTCACTGTTTCTTTCTCTCATGCTCTCTCCCTCTATCCCTCTTGTGCCCTCCATCTCTCCCTTTTTCATGGATCTCTTCTCTCTCTCTCTCTCTCTCTCTCTCTCTCTCTTTCTCTCTCTATATTATATTTATCTCTCATTCTCTACAGCTCCATCTCACTGTCGTTCTCCCTCTCCCTCACTCCCTTGTTTCATTTGCCCTTTCTTCCTCCTCTCACTCTCACATTTACTACACTTTCTCTTATGAATTATCTCTCTTTCTCTCACTCTTGCCCTCTCTCTCTCTCTCTATTTTTTTCTATCTTCTCATTCACTTCTCATCTCTCTTCTGCTCTCTTGAATCAATCCCTCTTTCTTTTTCACTATTCTTTTCTCTCATTTCCCATATTTGCCTCACTAATTGTTTCAAGGAAAAAAGATGCGTGTGAGAAAGAGGTTGAAGGGAAGAGAGAGAAGTGGGAGAGGGGGAGTGATAATAAGGCGGATAGAGACAAAGACATAAGTCGATGGAGAGAGGTGAGATAGATAAAGAGAGAAGAGAAGAGGAGAGGAGAGATGGAGAGATAGTGAGATGAGAGAGAAGCGAAAAAGAGAGTGAGAGAGAGTGGGAAGGATTGAGGAAGGGCAAGAGGAGGGGGAGATAGAGAGCGACAGAGAATAAGGGAGGGAGAATGAGAGTGGCATGGAGAGTGAGAGAAAAATGTGTGTGGGAGAGCAAAGAGAGATGGGAAAAGTGAACTTCTCCACGAGGGGGAGAGAGAGAGAGATGGCTGGAGAGCACAAGAGTGGGCGGGGGTAGTGAGTGGAAGAAAGAATGAGAGAGAGATGAGAAAGTGAGAATAGAGAGAGCAAGAGAGTTGCAAGGTGAGATAGTGTTGGTAGAAGAGGAAGAGAGGGAGAATGAGAGTATGTTAGAGAGATCGACATAGGGATGGAACAAGATAATGATAGATATAGAGAGCGCAAAAGAGAAATAGAGAAAATAGGAGGTTGGAAAGAGAGAAGAGTGTGAGAAAGAGCTTGAAAGAAAAGAAAGATAATGAGGCAGATAAAGAGTGAGAAAGAGAGATATAGATAGAGAGAGGGTGATCAAAAAAGAGAGGAAAGGGGATGAGAGTGGGTGAGGGGATGTATTTAGGAGAGGAGAGTGAGTGGGAGTGAGTGAGAAGAGAGAACAAGATAAAGAATAAGTGTGAGAGAAAGAGAGAGGTAGAAAGGGAGAAAGTGAGGAAAGGAGGGAGGACAAGAGAGAGGGGGAAAAAGAGAAGGAGGAGGGAGGGAGGGTGAGATTAAAATGGAGGTAGAGAGAGGAAGTGAGAGAGCGAGCAAGAGAGAAGATTTAGAGAGAATAGAGAGAAAAACGAGAAGAACTCCACGCGTGAGAGAGATGTGGTGGGCACAAGAGAAGGAGGAAGGGAAAAAAAAGAGAGAAAAAAGTTTAAGAGAGGAGTGAGAGAAGAAAAAATGAGAAGGAGAAGAGAGAGAGAGAGCAAGAGAGTTTTTATTTGAGAGAGTGGTGGCATGAGAGGAAGAGAGAGTGAGAGAGATGGAAAAGGAGAGAGGGTGGTATAGATCGGGAGAGAGAGAGGGGGGAGTGGATGCAGAAAATAAGAAGAGAAAAAGAGGAGAGAGGGAAAGATTTAGAGAAAGAGAAAGATTTTACATAAAAGAGAGAGAAGTATGAATGGAGAGAGTGAGGGAAGGAGGAGGAAGGAGGGAAGGAGGGAAAAGGAGGGGAGAGTGTTTGAAAGAGAAAGAGGGAGGGAGAATGAGAGTAAGATGGAGGTAAGGATAGAGTAAGAGAGAGAGCAAGACAGAGAAAGATGATAGCTCTAAAACAGAGAACAAGAGAGATGGACCGAGAGAGAGAGAGAGAGAGAGAGAGAGAGAGAGAAGAGTGAGAGAGATCAAGATAAAAAGGGAGGAGGGAAAAAGAGTTGCAGAAAGAGTAAGAAAGATACTAGGAAAAATAACAAGTGAGAAAGAGCAAGAGAGTGATTGTGAATGAGGGAGATGAAAGAGTATGGTAAAAAGAGAACAAGAGTGAGCAATAGAGAGAAGCTGAGAGGAGAGAGTGGAAGGCATGAGAGTGGCTCGAAGGGAGAGAACATGAGATAACAAAGGTGTATGAGAGAGAAGAGGGAATAGAAAGATGAGAATGGGAGAAGAGATAGTGAAGAAGAGAGAGAAATTGCATGATAGAGAGTTTAGTATGAGAAAGATATAGCAGAAGGAAAAAATGAGAGGGAAGAGAGATCAAAACAAAGGGAGGGAGGTTAAGGGAGAGTAAAGTCATCTAAAAATGAGAGTGTGAGAGAAAATGATGCATTTAAAGGTGAGTGACAGAGGAGGGAGAAAATGAAGGAGAAGAGCGAGAGAGAGACATGTGAGAGGAGAGAGGGAAAGAAAGATATTGAAAGAAAAGGGATGGGAAGAGAGAGTGAGAGATAACAAGTGAATGGGGAGGCGAGAAGAGAGAATGAAAAGATAAAATTGAGAGAGAGAAGAGAAATAATGTATGAGTGAAGGAGGGACATAAAAAGAGAAAAATTAGTTGAGGATGGAGCAGGGAGAGAGAGCGAGAGAGATGGAACAAGTAGGAAGAGTGAGAAAAGAAGTAGAGAAAGGGAAAGAATGAAAAAAAGATAGAGAAAATCAAGTAGGCATAGAGAAGTAAATGGAGGGTGAGGGCGAGGAAAGATAGAGAGGAAGAGGAAGCAAAAACGAGAGATTGAGAAGGAAAGTGGGAGAGGGAGGCAGGAAGAATTAATTGGAGAGAGAGAGGAGGAGAAAAAGAAGGAGAGTGATGGACAAGAGCTCTAAAAGAGGGATTGAGAGAGGAAGATAGAGAGATGGAGTGAGAGAGGGAGGTAAATAGAGCAAGAGTGAGAGTGAGAGAGAATGAGAGTGAGAAAGAAAGTGTGATAGAGAGAGGGATGGATGTGTAAAGAGGTAGAGAGGAGGGGATGGAGGGGGCATGAGAGAAATAGAGAGAGAGCTATGGAGCCAAGGTGAAGGATGGAGGAAGTGCAAGGGAGAGGGACGAAGAGAGAGAGAGCAGGGAGAGAATGGAATATATAAAGAGAGAAAGAGTGAGAGAGGGAAAGATGTAAGTAAATGAGAGAGTGAAAGAGAAGAAGATAGAAGAGTGAGAGACCAAGTGAGGGAGCAAGGGAGAGAGGAATAGATTCATGGAAGTGGATATAGGAAGAGAGTGAAAGACATGCAAATGGAAGGAGTGAGTGACGAGAGCGAAAAAGAGTGAAGATAAAGAGGGAGGGTGGCAGAGAGACTAAAGGGACGGGAGAGAGAGAGTGAGAGAGAGAGAGAGAGAGAGAGGGAGGGCGGAAGGGAGGGAGGAAGCAACAGAGTGAGGGAAGGAGAGAGATTTAGAGAAAGAGAGAGCAAGAGAGCGGGAGGAGGGGTAGAGGGAGAGAGTAGAGAGAACGAGAAGAGAGAGCAAAACAAGTGAAGGGAATGCGAGAGACAAAAAGGGGGGGAGAGAAAGCAAAAGAAGAGGAAGAACAAGATGGAGAGTGGGAGGAAGGGTGGGAGGAGTAGCAGAGTGAGTGAGATATATACAAAAATAAATAGAAAGAGGGGAATAAAACAAGTGTGTGATTGTGATATAAAGAAGGGTAGGAGAGAGAGAAGAGTAGCAGAGAAAGAACCAGAGAAAGTGAGATGAGAGCAATACAAGAGAGATCTAGGGAGTTAATGAGATGGAGAGAAAGAGAAAGTGAGACATTGAGCAAAAGGGGAGATATATATATATAGAAAGGGAGTGATAGGGATGATAATAGGGAGATAGATAGAAGAGAGGGAAAGAGAGAAAGGGAGGGAGAGAGGTGGGTGGGAGAGAATGAGAGAGGGAGGGAGAGAGACGGAGGGAGTGGAGTTAAAGGAAAACCAAGGGATACAGATAGAGAGTGTGGGAGAAAGAGAGAGAGGGTGGGAGAGATAGAAGGAAGAAGAGAGAAAGAGGATAAGAGAGTGGGGGAAAGTGAGGGAAAGCGAGATAGAGCAACAAAGTGTTAGATAGTAAGGGAGAAAGAGAGAGATATAGAGGGCACGAACGAGGAAGGGATAGAGAACAAGAGAATAAGGAATGAGAGAGAGAATGAGCAAGAGAAGAGAAAGATGATAAAGAGAGAGATAGAGCAAAAGAGTAACATGGTGGAAGAGAAAGATGAGATAGAGAGAGAACAATAGATTATTATGGTGAGAAAGTGATGACAAGAAAGGAATACAAAGAATGAGAGAGAGAAAGAGAGAGTCTGAGGGAGAGTGTGAGGGCAAGAGTGAAAAATGGAAATAGAGATTCAAAGATTTTGAGATAGTAAACAGAACTAGAGAAAAAGAGGAGTTAGAGGGAGAACGAATTGTGTGAGAAAGAGCATGAAAGGATGAGTGATATAATAGAGAGAGACATAGAGATGGAGAGTTTGATATAGAGAGAGATAGAGAGGTTTAAGTGGATAGAAAGTGTGAATTGAGGAGAGTGACAACAAGAGCAGTAGGGTCAGAGAGAGATGGTAAGAGAGGAAAAGAGAGAGGGATGGAAAAAGGTTGAGTGAGAGAGCAGATAAAGTGGGAGAGGGACATATGAAGGGCATGAGAGAGAGGGAGAAAGAATGAGATGAGGAAAAGTGTGTTAGAGATAGAGAAAGGGAGCAAAATAAGGTAAAGAGAGAAAAGAGAGATAGCAAGGGAGGAAGCAAGGGAGAAAAAGAGAAGCAAAGGGAAAGAGTGAGAAGGGGTTAGAGGGAGTGAGAAGATTGTGAGAAAGAGCTCGAAAGAAAGAGGATGAGAAAGAAATATAGATGAGAAGGCAGATAAAAACTGTGTGTGAGAGTGCGAGAGCTATATAGAGTGAGGGTGTGGTGGATAGTAAGAAAGACGAGAGGATAATGGAGGAGAGAAAGAGGTAGGGAATAAGAGAAAGACAGAGAATACATAAGTTAGAGAGGATGGAAAAGAGAGTGATGGAAAGGGCAAGGGAGGGCAAGAGAGTGTGTGTGTGTGAGAGAGAGAGGGAGAATAAGTTTGAGATAGACATAGAGAGTGAAAATAAGTGAGAGAGAGTAAGTGAAAGAAAGAAGAATGAAAGAAAGCTAGAGAGAGAAAGAAAAGAGTTCTATGACTGTGAGAGATTTGTATGGCGTGAGAGAATGAGGGAGGGAGAGGGGACAAGACAAAGAAAGAGTGAAAGAGAGAGAAGACAGAGAGAGGTAGAGAAAGAGAGATGGTAATAGAGGAAAAGAGGTGGAGAAAGATATATATATATATATATATATATATATATATATATTAATGAAGAGATAGAGTGAGAGATATAAAGAGAGTAAAATAGAAGTAGATAGAAGAATAGTGCAACAAAGATCTTGAAAGAAAGAGAGAGAAGAGTGAGCGAGAGATAGATGAAGAGACATATAGAGAGGTTGAGAAATATAGAAAGAGAGGGAAGAGGAGAGACAGAGTGAGGCAAAGAGGGATGGATTCAAGAGCGAATGAGAGAGATAAGGAGTGAGTGAGAAGAGAGAGAAAAGAGAGAACGCGAGAGAGGGCAAGAGTAGAAGAAAGTGAGAAGGTAGGAATGGATAGAGTGAATGTAGGCGAGAATGAGGGTAAGATAGAGGGTAGAGTGAGAATGAGAGTAAAATATAGGTAGAAAGAAGTAAGCGAGAAAGATCAAGAAACAGAAAAGAGTGAGAGAGTTTGTGTGAAAGAGAAGAGCTCCATGAGCAAGAGAGAGAGAGAGAGATGGAGGGCAACAGAGAGTGAGGTTTGGTAGAGAAGAAGAGAAAGAAATAGAGAGAGAAGAGAGAGAAGAAAAAGATAAGTTAGAGAGGAAAAAGAGAGGGCAAATAGAGAGGCAACAATGTAAGACACATCGAAAGTGAGTGAGGAAGAGAGTGGGAGATAAGCATGGAAAGATGTTGTGAGATATAGAGAGAGCAAAAGAGAACTAGAGAAAGTAGGCCGTAGAGATAAAAAAGAGAAGGGTGTGAGAAAGATATTAAAATAATGAGAGAGAAGAGATATATGAAGCAGCAGGTAGATAGTGCGTGTGAGAGACCTAGATATTGAAAAAATGGGTGAGGCCAATAATAAGAGAAAGGCGAGGAGAGGAAAGGAGAGAGAAAGAGAGGGAGGAATTGATTCAAAAGAGTAAAAGAGAGATGAGCATGGAGTGAGACGAGAGAGAAGGGAGTGAGTAACAGGTCATGTGAGAGAGTGGAAGGAATGGTCTAAGTGAGAGAAAGAGGAAGAAATGGCAAATGGAATGAGTGAGAGAGGGAGAGGGACAGCGGAGGGAGGATGAGAGTGAGAGGGAGAGAGGAGGGAGAACGAGAGTGAGAGGGAGGTAGAGAGAATGAGAGAAATAAAATAATGAAAGGGAGAGAAAGATAAGTGATCCATGAGAGGGATAGCGATGGAGGGCACGAGAGGGATAGAGGGAGAGAGAATGAGAGAAAGAAAGAGTGAGAGAGAGAAGATGAAGAAATGAGGAAAGTGAATGATGGGATATAGGGAAGATAAAGAGAGCAAGAGATTTGTTTGATGAGATAGAGAGAGAGACAGTAAGAGAGGAAGCGAGTGTGGGAGTGACAAAGCGAGAGCGAGATAGATATTAGAATGGAAAGAAAAATTTGAAGAAAGAGGGCAAAATAAAAGTAGAGAAAAGAAGTGGTAGATGAGAGCGAACAGTATGAGAAAGAGATTGAAAGAAAGAGAGAGGGAAAGATTAAGTGATAAATAGAGTGTGAGATAGTGATAGATAAAAGAGATTGAGGCAGATAAAAAGAAAAGTGTGAGGAGAAAAGTGAGAGAAAGTGAAGGATAAAGAAAGCGGCAATGATGGAGGGAGAAAGGGAGGGGAGACAATGAGAAAAAGAGTGAGATTGAGAGAAATAACGAGAAAGAGATATAAAGAAAAAGAGGGACAAAGATAGAGTGAGAGTAAAAGATAGAAGAGAGGTAGAGAGAGAAAATGAAAGAGAAAAGGGAGTGTGTGAGAGATAGTGCTTGTGTGACAAAGAGGGGACAAAAAAGACAAGAGAGAGTAAACCAGATAAAGTGGGAGAGAGGGAATGATGAAAAAGAGATAGAGGGAGGAAGATAGAGAGAAAGAGCGAGAAAGGGGAGGGACTAAGTGAGAGGGAGAGCGAGGGAGAGATATAGAGAGATAAAAAGACTTCAAGATAGAGATAGGGAGAAAGAGAGAGTGAGAGAGCGGGAGAGTGAGAAGAGCTAGAGAGAGTGAGAGAGGGACTATGTAGGGCATGAGAGAGGGAGGGAGAAAGAATGTGATAAAGAAAAAGTTTGTGAGAAATAGAGAGAAGGAGAAAGTTAAGAGAAAGATGAGAAATAAATAAGGGAGAGAGTTGTAAGGAGAGAGAGAGAGAGATAGCGAGGAAGCAAGAGAGAGGGTTGGAAAAAGTGTGTGAGATATATAAAAAGAGCAAAAGAGAAGTAGACAGAAAGAGTGAGAATGAGGTAGAGGGAGTGATAGGAGTTTGAGAAAGAGCTCGAAAGAAAGAGGAAGTAAGAGAAATAGAGATGAGGAAGCAAACAAAAATTGTGTGCGAGAGTGCGAAAGATAGTAGAGTAAGGGTGAGGCAGATAGAAAGAGAGACAAAAGGAGAGGAGAGGAAAGAAAGAGGTAGCGAGTAAGAGAAAGAGAGAGCATACATAAGGGAGAAAGTTAGGAAAGGAGAGTGTGAGGGAAAGGGCAAGGGAGGGCAAGAGAGAGAGTGTGTGTGTGATAGAGAGGGAGAATAAGTTTGAGATAGACATAGAGAGTGAAAAAGTGAGAGAGAGTAAGTGAAGGAGAAAAGAATGGAAGAGAGTTGGAGAGAGAAGGAGAAGAGCTCTATGACTAACAGGGAGAGATGGAGGGCACGAAAGTGTGAGGGTGGGAGAGAAGACAAGAGAACAAATGAGTGAAAGATAGATAAGACAGATAAAAAGAGGTAGGAAGAGAGAGAGATGGTAAGAGAGGAAAAGCAGGGGGATATATATATATATATGAGAAGATAGAGTGAGAGATATAAAGATAGCAAATAGTAACTGACAGAAAAACAATGTGAGAAAGTTCATGAAAGAAAGAGAGAGAATAGAGAGCGAGAGAGATGATGAGACATATAGAGAGGGTGAGAGAGATATTTAAATATAAAGTGGTTGAGAAAGATAGAAAGTGAGAAGAGGAGAGGAGTAAGGCCAGGAGGGATGGATTCAACAGAGAAAGAGAGAGAGAGGCGGAGTGAGTGAGAAAAGAGAACACACAAGACGAGAGAGGGCAAAGAGTAAAAGAAAGTAAGAGAGGTAAGAATGGATAGAGTGAGTGAAGGAAGGAAGGAGGGACCTAGAGAGGGGGACAGTGAGAATGATAGAGAGAAAGAGGGGCACTGAGAGTAAGATAGAGGCAGCGAGAAGTGAGTGGAAAATATCAAGAAAGAGAGAGAAAAGAGTTAGAGTGAGTCTGAGAAAGAGAAGAGCTCCTTGAGCAAGAAAGAGAGAGATGGAGGGCAAGAGGGTAGGTATGGAAGAGAAGAAGAGAAAGAAGGAGTGAGAGAGAAAAGTGAGAGAAGAGAAAGATAAGTTAGAGAGAAGAAAGAGATGGCAAATAGAGAAGGCAACCCATTAAGACATAGCGAAAGTGTGAGAGAGAGAGAGAGGGAGGGGGAGATAAGCATGGAAAGATGGAGTCGGAGATATACAGAGAGCAAAAGAGAAGTAGAGAAAGAAGGGCGTAGAGATAAAGAAGAAGGGTATGAGAAAGAGATTAAAATAAAGAGAGGGAAGAGAGAGAGAGACGAAGAGGCAGATAAAAAAAGTGTGTGAGAGATCGAGAGATTGAAAGGATGAGTGAGGCAAATAAAAAGAGAAATGAGAGTTGAAGCGAGAGAATAAGATGGATGAATTGAATTAAGAGAGCAGGAGAGAGATGAGCAGTAAGTGAGATGAGAGAAAAGAGGGAGTGAGAGGGCAAGAGTGAGAGAAAGAGAGATAATTCATATGAGAGAGTGGTAGGAAAGCTGAGAGTGAGAGAAAGAGGAAGAAGTTACAAATGAAATGAGTGAGGGAGGGAGAGGGAGAGAGGAGGGGGAATGAGAGTAACATGGAGGTGGTGAAATGAGTGAGAGAGAGGTGTGAGAGAAGAGAAAGATTAAAATGGAAGAAGTGAGGAAGAGGAGGCGAGAGCAAGAGAAGGAGAGAGTGAGATAGAGCTCGAGATGAAAAGAGAAATAGATAAGTAGAGAAAGAGATAAAGAGAAGGTGAGTGAGAGAGAAGGGGTAGAAGGAGAAGGATGTGTGTGATAAATAGGTTGAAGGGAAGAGAGAGGAGGGAGAGGGGGAGTGATGATAAGGCAGATAGAGACTAAGAGAGAGATTAATCGAGAGAGAGGTGAGATAGATAAAGTGTGAAGAGAAGAGGAGTGACGGAGGGCAAGAGAGAGGGTGAGATAGACAGATCGACCGAGAGGAAGGGAGGAGAATGAGAGTGAGATGGAGGTAGAGAAAGGAAGACAGTGAGAAAGAAATATGTGTGTGATAGAGCACAAAGAGATACAAAAAGAGAACATCCCCACGAGCGAGAGTGAAAGAGAGAAAGGGTTGGAGAGCACAAGAGTGGGCAGGGGTAGTGAGAAAGAGTGGAAGAAAGAATGACAAAGAAATGAAAAAGAGAGAATGGAGCGAGCAAGAGAGTTGCAAGGTGAGATAATGTTGGCAAAAGAGGAAGAGAGGTAGAATGAGAGTATTTGAGAGAGATAGAGATTTGGATGGAACGAAATAATGATAGATATAGAGAGAACAAAAGAGAGAAGAGAAAATAGCAGGATGGGGAGAGTGAAGAGTGTGAGAAAGAGCTTGAAAGAAAGAGAGATGATGAGGTAAAGAGTGAGAGAGAGATATAGATAGAGAGATGGTGATCATAAGAGAGAGGAAAGGAGATGAGAGTGGCAGAGGGGATGTATTTAGAAGAGGAGAGAGAGGGAGTGAGTGAGAAGAGAGAGCAAGGTAGAGTCAAGAGTGAGAGAAATAGAGAGTTAGGAAGGGAGAAAGCAAGATAGAGTCAAGAGCAAGAGAAATAGAGAGTTAGGATGGGAGAAAGTGAGGAAAGGACGGAGGGCAAGAGAGAGGGGGGAAGGAGAGGGAGGGAGGGAGGGGGAGTGAGAGTGAAATGGAGGTAGAGAGAGGAAGGGAGTGAGAGACCGAGCAAGAGGGAAGAATGAGAGAGAAAAGAGAGAAAAAAAAAGAGAAAAGCTCTATATTTGAGAGAGATATGGAGGGCAGAACAGAGGGACAGAGGGAGAAAAGGAGAGAAAAAAGTTTGACAGAGAGGAGTGAGTGAAGAGGAAAAATGAGAAAGAGAGGAGAGCTTTTAGTTGAGAGAGTGGTGGAAAGTGAGGAAGGGAGAGCGCGCGCGCGCGCGCGCGAGAGAGAGAGAGAGAGAGAGAGAGAGAGAGAGAGAGAGAGAGAGAGAGATGGAAAAAGAAAGAGAGGGAGAGATAGATCGGGAGAGGGAGAGAGAGGGGGAGGGGATGCAAAAAGAGTAAGAAGAGAAAAAGAGAAGAGAGAGGAAAAGATTTAGAGAAAGAGAATACATAAAAGAGAAAGAGCATGAAAGGATGAGTGAGATAATAGAGAGAGATGTAGAGTTTTTTAGAGAGAGAGATGGAGAGGTTTAGGTGGATAGAATGGGAGAAATGAGGAGAGAGATAGCAAGAGCAGTAGAGAGAGATGGTAAGAGAGGTAGATAGGGAGATTGTAAAAGGTGGATTGAGAGAGCAGATAGAATAAGAATAAGAGAGAGAACAAGTTTAGGCAATGAAGAGAAATTGAGAAGAGCTAGAGAGAGTGAGAGGGACATATGGATGGCATGAGAGAGGGAAGGAGAAAGAACAAGATATAAAAAGGTGTGTGAGAGATAGAGAGAAGGAGCAAGATAAGAGAAAGATGAGAAAGAGAGAAGAGAGAGAGTTGCAAGGTGAGAGAGAGTGAGAGAGAGAGATAGAAAGGGAGGAAGAAAGAGTGAGGGATGGAAAGAGTGAGTGAGAGATATAAGAAGTGCTAAAGAGAAGCATAGAGAAAGAGAGAGAAAGGGGAGAGATGGAGCTAAGAGGGATGGAGGGAGGGTGGGGAGGTAGAGGGGAAGAACTAAAGAGGGAGAAAGAGAGAGTGAGATTGAGGGGGTGAAAGTGAGAGAGAGAGTGAGAGTGAAGGAGAGAAATTGAGAGAGACTGAGATGAGTGCGAGAGATTAAGAGAAAGAATGAGAAAGTGAGAGATGAAGAGAAAAATTGGGGGAGAGAGGGGTAGAGGGAGAGGGTGAGAGTGGAAGAGTGTGAAGATGAGAGAGAGACTAAGAGAAGAGTCAGAGAAAAGAGGGGGAGCGAAACAGATTGAGATGAGAGAGTGATAAAATGAGGGAGATTACAAAAGAAAAGAGTGGGAGAGGGAAATAAGAGTGGTAGAAAGAGCGACATAGAGATAATGAGAGGAAGAGTGAGCGAGATAACAAATCAATAGAGTTATTATGAGAGAGATTTGGTGGGAGAGAGTATGCCAGAGGGAGGAAAGCGAGAAAGGAGGGAGAGATATACAGAGAAATGGGAGAGAGAGTGATATAAAGTGAGAGGAAGGGAGAGTGAGTTATATACATTGTGAATGAGAGAGAGAGAGAGGGAGCTTAAAGGAGAGAGCAAGGAGAGTGAGTTAGAGAGATAAGAAGAGGAAGAAGAGTGGGAGAGTGGGAGACAGAGTGAAGGGTAGAAGATATGGAGTATATAGAGATAGAAAAGAGAGAGAAGGGGGAGTGAAAGCAAAAGTGAGCCATAAATAGAGATCAAGAGTGTGGGGGAAGAAGCAAAAGAGAGAGAAGCGGGAGAGTTGGAGACACAAAGAGAGGGGAATAAAAAGAAGAGCATGTTAGAGATGGAATAAAGAGTACGCGCACTAGAGAGATGAGAGTGAGGGAGGAGAAAAATGGCAAAAGGAAATAATGTACAGAAAGAGAGAGAAGGGTGAGAAGGGAGGGAGCTAGAGAAGGTTGAGGAGAGAGAGTGAAAATGAGAGTGAGGGGGAGAAAGCCAGGTGATATATGGTGTTGGAGGTTTAATGAGTATGAGAAGAGAGAGTGAGAGAAAGAGTAAAGGAGCAGAGAGGGAAGTAGTGGGTAAGGGTGAGTGAGAGAGAAAATGTCAGAAAGTAGATAGGGAGAGTGAGATGGAGATGGAGAGTGTAGAAGCAGAGGGAAAGGGAGAGTGAGAGGGAGTGGTAAGAATAAGATATCAAGAGAGAGATAACAAATGAAAGAAAGCTAGAGAGTGATTGTGAGAGAGATTCAACATGAAGGAAAGAGAGAGAGTGTGTGTGAGAGAAGAGGAGAGAGATTGAGTAGTGGAAGAGAAAAGAGAGATACAGAGAGGGAGGGAGAGTGAGTGATATAGTGATCAACAGAGAGAGGGAGCGAGCTATAACGTGAGAAGGGAGAGAAAATGAGATAGAAAAAAAAAAGAAAAATAGATAGCGATAGAGAGATTACAAGAGGTATTCAGAACAATAGAGAGGGGGCAGAGAATGATAGAAAAGAGAAAGAGAAAAGTGTGAGATTAAGAGTGAGTGACAGATAAAGAGCGAGAGTGCAAGAGATGGAGCTATAAAGGGAGTAGGAAAGAGGGAGTGATAGGAAGAGAGAGGGAGAGATAGTAAGAGAGAAAGAATGAGACAGGGAGGGAGAGAGCGAGAGAGAGACAGGTGAGAGAACAAGAGAGGGAGGAGAAAAGAATAGAGTGAGATAGTGAGAGAGAAAAAGAGAGCAAAAGAGAAAAAACCAGAAAGAGAGTGGTTTAGTGAGCAGCAGATAGATAGAAAAATAAAATAACGGAAAGAGAAATTTAGATATGGTGAACGAAGAGGCTTAAAAGAGTGAGAGATATGGAGACAGAATATAAAATAGTGCAAGTTAGAGGGAGAGGGAGAGGGAGGCATAGAGAGAGAATGAGGGAAAGAGAGTAAGGGTGGAGGGAGAGAGATGAAGGAATGGAGAGAGCAAGAGAGAGGGAGAGAGCAAAAGAAAGAGAGGGAGAGACATGTTGAGAGAAAGAGAGAGAAAAAGAGATAGTGAGAGAAGATAGAGAGGTAGAGTATGACTGGAATAGCTAGATAGAGATAAGTGAGAGAGACATATAGAGGAGAGGTGAGAGGGAGAGAATAGAGAGCATGAGAAAGTGGAAGGGGGACAGAGAAAAAGAGGAGGAAGGTAGAGAGATGGAAAACGAAGATAAAATACTGTGAAGAGAGAGAGAGGAAGTTGGGAGAGAGGCGTAAAGATAAAAGAGATAAGAGAAAGTTGAAGACGAGAGTGAGAAAGTTAAAGAAAGAGAGAGAGAATGAGAGTGAAAATTTAGGACAGAGCTTTATAAAGGCAAGGAGGGAGAGAGGTAGAGGGACTGAGGGAGCAAGGTTAAAAGAAGAGAGTGTGTTTGTGAGAGAAGAGGAAGAGCAAGAGGGAGAGAGATGTTAGGGGAGAGAAAGAAAAATGAGGACAAAAGAGAGAAAGAAATATATTGATAGTGGGAGGGGAGGAGAGAGAGTAAAAATAAAGGGACAAAGAGAGTGACAGATAGAGAGAGAGGGGAGGGAGAATGGAGTCAAAAGAGAGAAGAAAAATGAAGAGAAGAGAGAGAGCGATAAAGAACACAAGAGGAAAGAAAGAAAGAAGAGAGAAAGAAAGAGAGTGAGTGCTAAAGATAGAGAATGGAAGAGCGATAGTGGAAGAAATGGATGGGGATAAAGAGAGTGGAGGAGAGTATGAGAGAGAAATGAGAGAGAAAAGGTAGAAAAGGAGACATCCATGAAAGAGAGTGGGTGAGAATGATAGAGAGAAATGGAGGGAGAGAAAGAAAGTGCAAGTGAGGGAGACAGAGAGAGCAAGAGTGAGAGTGGGAGGAGGTGGCAGAGAAGAGTAAGAAAGAAACTGAGAGAGGGGGAGGAATAGTGAGAAAGAAAGTAAGAGAATGCCTAGCCACGGAGAGAGAGAGGGAGGAAGTGACGGGAAGGAGAGAGAAAGTCAAATGGAAAGATTGAGGGTAGTCAAGATAGAGATTGAGGGCTTAGGGAGAGAGAGGAGGAAGTAGGGAGGGAGGGATGGATGCGTGAGCAAGAGAGATTGGGAGGAGGAGAGAGTAAGAAATGGAAGGAGGACAAAGGGAAAGGGTGAGAGAAAAGAAAGAGTGAGCAAAATAGAGAGAAGGGAAAGAGAGAAGCAAAAGAGCACGAGAGAGAAAAAAGAATGAAATACGGCAAAGAGCAAAGTAGAGAAAGTGTGAAAGTAAAAGAGAGAGAGAGTGAGAGAGAAAGAGAGGGAGAGATAGGGAGGGACTGAATTGAGTGTCAGATGAATGAGATAGATACAAAGAGAAATAACTACAGGGGTAGAGAGAAAGAGAGAATTTGTGAGAGAGATTCAAAGCAAGTGAGAGAATGACAAAATTGGGTAGAAATAGAGGGAGGGAGAGAGAAAGTGAGGTCGCAAGAGTGGGGAAGAGAATAAGTGAAGTGGAGGGACGAGAGAGAGAGGGAGAGAAGAGGGGAGAGATAAACATAAAAAAGAAAAGGGTAGAAAAAGAAAAAAATAAGAGAGATGGAGGGAAGAGGATATAGATAGAAATAAAAATGAAAATGGAAGAAAAAACGGATAGGGAGATAGTGAGAGAGGGTGAGGGTAAGTGAAAGTAGTTACAGTGAGAGAGATAGAGCCAAGAGAGTGGGTGCAAGTGAGAAGAGAAATATTGTGAGAGAGAGTGGAGAGAGAGGGAAGGGAGTAAGATAGCGTGTTTGTGTGTGAGAGAGAAAAAGTAACAAAAGGAGGAAAATAAAGGCAAGTGGGGGAAAGTTATCTGAACAACAGATGAGGGAGAGAGAGTCGAAGAGTGAGGGAGAGAGAGTGTGTGAGAGAGGATGAGAGTCGGAGGGAGAGAAGGGAAAGAGATAGTGCTAGAGAGAGAAGGAGAAATAGAAAGTGATAGAGAGAAAAATAAAGGGAGGGAGAGATAAGAGCAGGAGAGAGAGGGGATCCAGAGAAGAGAGGCAGTGGTAGTGTTGAACAAAGAGAGAGAAAGACTGAGAGATTACATGAGAGAAGAATAAAGAGAAACTAAGAGAAATGATGAAATCAAGTGAGAGGGGATAGAAAGAGTGAAAAAGGAATCAGACAGAGAGAGTGAGAAAAGATTAAAGAGTTCTATAGAGAGAAAGAAAGAGGCACAGAGTATGAGAGACAAAGAGTGAGAGAAGGGGTGAGAGAAAGAGTGAGAGAGAAAGAGGAGATTAAAGGAGAACTATAAGAGATAAAAAGATAATGGAGAAGAGAGAAGTACAAGAGAGAGACAAAATGGTGGAGAGATAAATATACAAGAGTGAGAAGAGAGCAAGTTTGAGAGAGAATGGGAGAGAGATGGAGAGGGAACGAGAGAGAGGAAAAGCATTATAATAATAAGCAAGAATGAGAAAAACGAAATAGGGAGAGTGAGAGAGACATAGAGGGTGTGTGACAAAGAGAAAGAGAGAAGAGTGTGTGTGAGATAGATAGGCAGGATGAGAGAGAAATGATAGAGAGGCAGGCTGAGAGAGAAATTGTGAGCAATAAATAATGGGAAAGCAAAAGGGAAAGAGTATAAAGAGCGAAAGCGGACAAAGAGAGAGAGATAGAATAAGATGGAGAAGGAGAAAGATAGGGAGAGGGGGATAGAAAAAAAGAGACAGAGTGATAAAGAGAGCGGGTAGAAGGAGAGAGAGTGGAGGCGAGGTAGACAGAGGGGGGAAAGGGATGTAATGTAGAATGAGATAGAGCAATAGGGTGAGAAAAAGAGAGGAGAGAAAGTGAAGGGGAGAGGGAAAGAGAGAAAGAAAGATAAACTGAGAGGTGGGATATAGATTATGAGTGAGAGCTGAGAGGGTTGGAGGGAGGAGAGGGAGAGTTGAAGAACTAAAGGAGAGAGAAAGAGAGAGTATTTTGAGGGAGAGAAAGTGAGAGAGAGAGAGAGAAGGAGAGAAATTGAGAGATAGACAATGAACAAATTGATAGGGTGAGAGAGAAGGTGTGAGCTAGAAAGGTAGGAGGGGAGAGAGAAGGAAAGTGAGATAGGGTGGATAAAGTGAAAGAGAAATAAAAGGAGAGTATGAGATAAAAAAAAGTTTGTTAGAGAGAGAAAAGGAGAAAGAGAGAGATTTAGAGACTTGGAAATATAAGAGAGAGTAAGGGGAGAGAGAAAGAGAGAAGTTATTGAAGGAGGGTTGTTACATAGAGATATAACAGAGAGAAATGACAGAGAGAAAGAGAAAGAAGAGAGAGAGAGAGAGAGAGAGTGAGCAGAGTGAGGGAAGAATAGATATATGGAGAAAGTGAGAGCACGAAAGAGGGAGGAGGGGGTAGAGGGAAAGCGTAAGAGAGAATGAAAAAAAGAGAGAGAGAAAGATCGAGAGAAGGGAATGTGAGACAAAAAGGGAGAGTGAAATAAGAGATAAAGCAAGATATAGAGAGGGAGGAAGGGAGGGGGAAAGAGTGGTAGAGTGAGTTTGATTGATACAAAAATGATAAAAAGAGGGGAATAAAACAAGAGAATAGTTGTGATATAAAGAAAGGTAGGAGAGAGAGAGAAGAGGAGAATAGAAAGAACTAGAGAAAGAGAGAAGTGAGAGAAATAGAAGAGAGAGCTAGGGAGTTAATGAGATAGAGAGAAAAAGAGAGTTAGAAATTGAGCAAAAAAGAGACAAATATAGAGAAAGGGAGAGATAGGGATGAAGAGAAGGAAAGAGAGAAAGGTACGGAGTGAGATGGGTGGGACGGAGTGAGAGAGATGGATGGGGATGGCTTTAAAGGAAAACTAAGAGATGAAGATAGAGAGTGCGAGAGAAAAACATATGAGAGGACAAGGAAGAAGAGAGAAGTTAGAGTTAGAGGGAGGAATAGAAAGGGAGAGGGATGGCTATTGTAGAATTTAAAGTGATTCAGTAGCAGTGAGTGAGAAAGAGATTAAGGGAGCAAGAGAAAGTGAATGAAAGAGATATAGATAGGGGAGTGATAGAGTTGGAGATAGATAGAGCAACAAAGTGGTAAATAGTGATATGGTGATATAGGGCACAGACAAGGAAGGGAGAGACTAGAGAATAAGGAGAGAGAGAGAGAGAGAGAATGAGCAAAAGAAGAAAAAGATGAGAATGAGAGAGAGAGAGAGCAATAGAGTAGCATGGTGAAATAAAAAGATGAGAAACATAAAGAGCAATAGAGTACCATGGTGAGAGAGTGATGAAAAGAGAGGAATACAAAGAAGGAGAGAGAGAAATAGCGAGGGAGAGTGTGAGGGAGAAATGGAACGAGAGAGTGAAAGATTTAGGGATAGTAAAAGAGAACTAGAGAAGGAGAAGAGGAGGTAGAGGGAGACGAATAGTGAAAGAAAGAGTGTGAAAGAATGTGGGAGATAATAATGAGAGATGAAGAGATAAAGAGGTTGATTAGAGAGAGGTACAGGGGTCCAGGTGGATAGAAAGTCGAAATGAGGAGAGGAGAGGGAAAGAAATAGTAGGGTGAGAGAGATGGTAAGAGAAGAAGAGAGAGGGAGATATAAAGAGGTGGAGCGAGAGAGTAGAAAGACCAAGACAAAGAGAGAGAACAAGTTTGGGTAATGAAGAGAAATTGAGAAGAGCTAAAAAAGCGAGAGAGGGACTGATGGAGAGCATGAGAGAGAGGAAGGGAGGAAAAAACGAGATAAAGAGAAACTGTGCGGGAGATAGAGAGGAGCAAGATAAGAGGAAGATTAGAATGAGAAAAGATAGATTTGTTAGGTGAAAGAGAGAGATAACAAGGGAGCAATCAAGAGACAGTGAGGGAGAGGGATGGAAAAAGAGAGTGAGAGTATAGGAAGAGCGAAAAAGAATTAGAGAGATAAAGAGAGAGAAGGTAGACGGAATGAAAAGAGTGTGAGAAAGTTCTTGAAATAAAGAGGAAGTAAGAGAGATAAAGATGAGGAGGCAGATCGAAACTGGTGTGAGAGAGCGAGAGATAGAGTGAGGGTGAGGCAGATAGAAACCGAGATGAGAGGAGATGTGAGGAGAGAAAGATGTAAGGATTGATTCAAGAGCTGAGGAGAAAGACAAGGAGTGAGTAAAATGAAAGAGAAAAGAAAGAGAAAGAACAGAGATAGAGAAGAGAAAGAATACATAAGGGAGAGAGGAAGGAAAAGAGAGAGTGATGGAAAGAGGAAGGGAGTGTGTGTGTGTGTGAGGGAGAGAGAATAAGTGTGAAATAGATGTAGAGAGTGGGAAAAGTGAGATATAGTAAGTGAACGAAAGAAGAATGGGACAGAGTGAGAGAGAGAAAGAGAAGAGCTATATGACTGAGAGAGAGAGATGGAGGGCACAAGAGAGAGGGAGAAGGAGATAAAATAAGAGAAGTAAGAGTGAAAGAGAAGGCAAGTGGGCAAGAGAGTTACTGGGAGAGAGAGATGGTATGAAAGGAAGAAAGGGGAATGAGAAAGAGATATAATGATGAAAAGATAGAAGAGGTACATGTAGAGAAAGAGATATAAATAGAGCAAAATAGAAGAAGTATATGTGTAGAGAGAGGAGTGTGAGAAAAATTTTGAAAGAAAGAGAGAGAAGAGAGAGCGAGTGAGACATGAAGAGACCTATAGAGGGGTGATAAAGATATATAAATAGAAAGAGTTTTAGAAATATAGAGAGTAATAGAAGAGGATAGACAGGGTGAGGTAGGGAGAGATGGCTTCAAGAGAGGAGAGAGAAGGGAGTGAGTGAGAAAAGAGAATAAAGAGACCGCAAGAGAGGGCAAGAGTAGAAGAAAGTGAAAGAAATACATTAAGTGAGAGATGTAAGCATGGATAGAGTGAGTGAAGGAGGGAAGGAAGGTAAGAGAAAGAGGGGGAGAGTGAGAATGAGAGAGAGAAAGGGGTAGAATAAGAATGAGATTGAGGTAGAGGGTGAGTGAGAGAGAGCAATAAAGAGAGAGAAAAGAGCGAGAGTGACAGTGAGAAAAAGAGAGCTCCATGAGCGAGAGAGAGAGAGAGGGAGAGAAGAGAGGGGGAAGTATGGAGAGAGAAGAAGAGAACAAAAGTGTGAGAGAGAAAAGTGAGAAAAGAGAAAGATAAGTTAGAGAGGAGAGAGAGGGGGAAAATAGAATAAGACAGAGTGAGGGGGAGAGAGGGAGTGAGAGGGAGATAAACATGTAAAGATGGAGTGAGACATATAGAGAGAGCAAAAGAGAAGTAGAGAGAGAAAGAGAAAAGGTAGTAGAGATAAAGTGAGAAGGGTGTGAGAAATCAATTGAAAAAAAAAGAGAAGAAAGAGAGAAATGAAGAGGCAGATATAAAGTGTGTGCAAGAGACCGAGAGATTGAAAGATTGACAAATAATAAGGGAAACGAGAGGAGTGAAGAGGAGAGAGAAAAAGAGGGAGGGATTGATTCAACAGAGTAGAAGAGAGGAGTGAGTGAGAAGAGAAAAAAAAGAAGAGTGAGAGAGAGGGTAAGAGTGAGTGAGAGAGAGAAAATTCATATGAGAGCAAAATGAAATGAGCGAGGGAGGGAGAGTGAGAGAGAAGAGAGAACGAGACTGGGAGGGAGGTGGAGAGAATGAGAGAGAAATAAAAAAGGGAGAGAGAGAAAAAGAGAAGAGATACTTGAGAGAGGAGGGAGGGATAAAGAATGAGAGAAAGAAAGGTGAGAGATCACATTTTATCCTTCTCTCCCTCTAGGCCTCCCTCCTCCTCTCTATCTCACTCTCAGAATCTTCCTCCTCTCTTTCAACCTACTTTTCTCCTTCCCTTACTTTCCTATGCTTTTACTCTCTCTCTCTCTCTCTCTCTCTCTCTCTCTCTCTCTCTCTGTCTGTCTCTCTTTCTCTCTAAGTCTTCTCTTCCCTCTTGTTCTCTCTTCACTCTCTTCTCACTCACTGCCCCTCTCTCCTTCTATCTTGAATCAATCCCTCCCTCCCTCTCACTTTTCTCCTCCCCTTTCTCATTTTGTCTTCCTCAACCTCTCCTATCTATCTCTCTCGCACTCTCTAATTTTCTCTTCATCTTTCTTTATCTTTCTCATACCCTTTTCTCTCCTTCTGCCACTTGTTCTCTATACTTATATTTTGCCCTCTTTATATCTTCAATCTCTTTTTCCATCCCAACATCCATCTCTCTCTCACTCTCTCCAACACCCTCTCTTCCTCTCTTACCATCTATCTCTCTCTCTCATTCAACAACTTTCTTGCTCTTTTTATCTTCTTTCTTTCTCATCTATCTCTTCCCTCGCTTCTTCATATTCTCTCTCAAACTTTTTTATTTCTCTCATTCTCTCTCCTTCTCTCCTCATTCACTCCATCTTCTCCTCTCATGGATCTCTTTTCTTTCTCTCTCTCTCTTTCACTGAATTATTTCTCTCTTATTATCTCCACCTCCCTCTCACTCTCGTTATCCTTCCTCTCTCCCTCTCCCTTCCTCCCTCATTTCATTTGCCCTTTCTTCCTCCTCTCACACCTTTCCTAGCACTCTCTCTTGCGAAGTATCTTCTTTCTCTCACTCTTTCCCTCTCTCTCACTCTCTCTTTTTTCTCTCTTCCCACTCACTCATCATCTCTCTCGTGCTCTCTTGAATCAATCCCTCCCTCTCTTTCCCTCTCCTCTCCTCTCTTCTCCTCTCCTCTCCTCTCCTCTCCTTTCTCTTATTATTTTCCTCGCTCATTCTTTCAATATTTTGGTCTCTCAGACACACTTTCTATTTGCCTCTTCATTTCTCTCTCGTTTGTCTCTTTAGTTCAATCGCTTTCTTACATCCTTCTCTCTTTCTCTACTCCCTTCTCTCTCCTTCTCTCTCTACTTCTCTTTCGCTCTCTCTATATCTCTCACTCCATCATTCCAAGCTTATCTCCCTCTCTCCCTACCTCTCTCCCCCTCACTCTCTCACTCTGTTGCCTTCGTTATTTGCCCTCTCTCTTCTCTCTAACTTATATTTCTCTTCTCTAACCTGCCTCTCTCACTCTTTCTTTATCTTCTTCTCTTTCCAACCTCCCTCTCTCTTGCCTTCCAACTCTCTCACTCTCTCTCATGGATCTCTTCTCTTTCTCATTCTCTCTCACTTGTTTCTCTCTCTTTGTTGCTCTCTCTCACTCACTTCTCTCTTCCTCTATCTCACACTCATTCTCTCACTTTCTCTCTCACATTCTCACTCTCACCCTCTCTCTTACCCTTCTTTCTCACTTTTTATTTCTCTCACTTTCTTCTACTCTTTCCCTCTCTCGTGGTCTCTCTTCATTCTCTCTTCTTACTCACTCCCTTTATCTGTCCTTCTCTCTTGAGTCCATCTCTCCGCCTCACTCTCTCTCCTCTTCTCTCTCTTTCTATCTTTCTCAACCTCTTTCTAATTATATATCTCCCTCACCCTCACTATATGTCTCTTCATTTCTCAAGCTCTCTCTTCTCTCTCTTTCTTTCAAGATTTTTATCACACCTCTCTCTCTACATGAGGGAGAGAAGTAGGAAAGGAGAGAGTGAGGGAAAGGGCAAGGGAGGGCAAGAGGGAGTGTGTGTGTGTGTGTGATAGAGGGAGAATAACTTTGAGATAGACATTGAGAGCGAAAAAAAGTGAGAGAGTAAGTGAAAGAGAGAAGAATGGAAGAGAGTTAGAGAGAGAAGGAGAAGTGCTCTATGACTGAGAGAGAGATGGAGGGCACGAGAGAGTGAGGGAGGGAACAAGGACAAGAGAAAGAAAATGTGAAAGAGCGAGTGAGAAGTGAGAGAGAATATAGAGAGAAAGAGGTAGAGAGAGATGGTAAGAGAGGAAAAGTGGGGAGAGAAAGTGATTTATTGATGAAAAGATAGAGTGAGAGATATATAGAGAGCAAAATGGAAGTAGATAGAAGGCAGTGTGAGAAAGATCTTGAAAGAAAGAGAGAGAAGAGAGACGAGAGAGAGATGAAGAGACATATAGAGAGGATGAGAAAGATATGTAAATATAAAAAGGTAGAGAAAGAAAGAGAGGTAAGAGGAGAGACTGTGTGAGGCAGGGAGGGATGGATTCAAGAGAGCAGAGAGAGGGAAAGTGAGTGAGAAGAGAGAACAAAGAGAGAATGCGAGAGAGGGCAAGAGTAGAGGAAAGTGAGAGAGGTAGGAATTGATAGAGTGGTGAAGGAGGTAAGCAAGGTAAGAGTGGGGGAGAGTGAGAATGTGAGAGAGAAATGGCTAGAATGAGAGTGAGATAGAGGTAGAGAGTGAGTGAGAATGATCAAGAAAGAGAGAAAAAAGTGAGGGAGGTATGGGAGAGAAGAAGAGAAAGAAAGAGTGAGAGAGAGAAGCGAGGGAAAATAAAGATAAGTTGGAGAGAAGAAAGAGAGGAGAAATAGAGAAGGCAACAAAATAAGATAGCGAGAGTGAGTGAGGGAGAGGGAGGGAGGGAGAGAGATAGATAAGCATGGAAAGATGGAGTGAGAGATATATAGAGAGAAAAAGAGATGTAGGGAGAGAAGGGGCAAGAAAGAGGTTAAAATAAAGAAAGAGAGAGAGAGAGAGAGAGAGAGAGAGAGAGAGAGAGAGAGACGAAGAGAAGATAGATAGTGTGTCTGAGATATCGAGAGATTGAAAGAATGAGTGAGGCAAGTAGTAAGAGAAAGAAAAAGAGAAGAGAGATAAAGAGAGGGAGGAATTGATTCAATAGAGCATAAGAGAGATGAGCGGTGAGTGAGACGAGCGAGAAAAAAGGGAGTGAGTGAGAGGACAAGAGTTAGAGAAAGTGAGAACAAAGAGTGGGAGAGTGATAGAAAAAGAAACTATGTGTGTGTACGAGAGATAGACTGAGGCAGAGAGAGCAAGAGAGTCAGAGAGATTGAGAAGAGAGCGAGAGAGAATTAAAGAGAGAGAAAGAGTGGGAGAAAAAGGCAACATGAAAAAGGGAGAGAGAGAGATAGAAGAGAGAGTGAAAGAAGAGAGAGAACAAGATAGAGAGAGGGAGGAAGGGAGGGAGAGTGAGTGAGATATATAAAAAAAATAAATAGAAAGACGGGGATAAAACAAGAGAGTGATTATGAGATCAAGAAGAGTAAGAGAGAGAGAGAAGAGGAGAGCAATTCAAGAGAGAGCTAGAGCATTAGTGAGATGGAGAGATAAAAAGAGAGTGACATGAGCAAAAGGGGATATATATAGAGAAAAGGAGAGATATGGATGAAAAGAGGGAGACAGAGAGAAGTGGGAGGGGATGGAGTAAAAACCAAGGGAGATAGATAGAGAGCGTAAGAGAAAGAGTGGGAGAGAGAGAAGCAAGAAAAGAGAATGGAGGAAGAGAGAGATAGATAGTGAGAGAGATAGATAGTGAGAGCGATGGATAGAGTGGGAGTTAAGGTGAGTGAGTACCAGTGAGCGAGAAGGGATTAAGAGAGTATGGAAAAGTGAGGGAAAGAGGTATAAAAAAGGTAGTTATAGAGATGGAGAGAGATAGAGCAACAAAGTGATAGATAATGAGAGGAAGAGAGAAAGAGATATGGAGGGCAAGAACGAGGAAAGGAGACATAACGAGAGAACAAGGAATGAGAGAGAGAGAATGAGCAAGAGAAAAGAAAGATGAGAAAGAGAGTGAGAGTGAGAGCAAGAGAGGTGGAAGAGAATGATTAGATAGAGAGAACAATAGAGTAGCATGTGAGAGAGTGATGACAAGAGAGGATACAAGAAAGGAGGGAGAGAAAGAGAGGAGTTTAAGGGAGAACGAATAGTGCGAGAAAGAGCATGAAAGGATGAGTGACATAATCTAAAGAGAGAGAGATGTAGAGTTTGATAAGAGAGATAAAGAGGTTTAGGTGGATAGAAAGTGAGAAATGAGGAAAGAGACAGCTAGAGTGGTAGGGTCAGAGAGGGATGGTAAGAGAGGAAAAGAGATAGAGATGGAAAATTGTGGAGTGAGGGAGCAAATAGAGTAGAAAATAAAGAGAGAACAGGTTTAGGCAATGATGATAAATTGAGAAGAGCTAGTGAGAGTGAGAGAGGGACATATGGAGGGCATGAGAGAGGGAGAGAGAAAGAACGATATAAAGAAAAAGTGTGTGAGAGATAGAGAGAAGGAGCAAGGTAAGAGAAAGATGAGAAAGAGAGAAGAGGGGGATACATAAGTGAAGAAGCAAGAGAGGGGAATGGACAGAGTGAGTGAGAGATATAAGAAGAGCAAAGGTGGTGAGAGAAGTAGAAAGAAAGAGTGAGAAATGGGTAGAGGGAGTGAGATGAGTGTGAGAAAGAGCTTGAAATAAAGAGGAAGTAAGAGAAATAGAGATGAGGGGAAAGTTTCTGTGAGTGCGAGAGATAAATAGAGGGTGAAGCAGATAAAAAAAGAGATGGCAGGAGAGGGGAGAGGAGAGAGGAGCAAAAGGTATGGAGTAAGAAAAAGAGAGAGAATGCATAAGGGAGTGAGGAAGAAAAGGAGAGAGAGGGAAAGGGAAAAAGGACATGAGAGAGTGTGTATGTGTGAGAGAGGAAGAATATGTTTGCGATGTACATATAGAGTGAAAAAAAGTGAGATAGAGTAAGTGAAAGAGAGATGAATGTAAGAGAATTAAAGGGAGAAGGAGAAGAGCAGACTGAGAGAGAGATGGAGGACATGAGAGAGTGAGGGAGGGAGAGAGGACAAGAGAAAGAAAGTGTGAAAGAGAGAGAGAAGAAGAAAGGGAGAAGACTGAGAGAAAGATGTAGGGAGAGAGAGAGATGGTAAGAGAGGAAAAGAGGGGGGAGAGGGAGATATAAAGAGAGCGAAATTGAAGTAGATAGAAGACAATGTGAGAAAGATCTTGAAAGAAAGAGAGAAGAGAGAGTGAGAGAGAGATGTAGAGACATATAGAGAGGGTGAGAGAGATATGTAAATATAAAGAGGTTGAGAATGGTAGAAGAGAGGAGAAGAGGAGAGACAGAGTGAGGCAGGGTGGGATGGATTCAATGAGTGTCAAGAGAGAATGAAGAGAGAAACGGAGAGAGGGCAGGAGTAGAAAAAAGTGAGAGAGGTAGGTACGGATAGAGTGAGTGAAGGAGTGAAGGAGGGTAAGAGAGAGAGAGGGCTAGAGTGAGAATGAGTGAGAGAAAGAGGGAGAATGAGAGTAAGATAGAGGTAGAGAGAAGCGAGTGAGAAAGATCAAGAAAGAGCGAAAAAAGTGTGAGATAGAGTTTGAGAAAGATAAGAGCTCCATGAGCAAGAGAGAGAGATAGAGAGCAAGAGAGAGGGAGGAATGAGCGAGAATAAGAGAAAGAAAGAGTGTTAGAGAGAGAAGCAAGAGAAGAGAAAGATAAGTTAGAGAGGAGAAAGAGAGGGAAAATAGAGAAGGCATTAAAGTAAGAGCGAGAGTGAGTGAGGGAGAGAGAGGCTGGGAGAGAGGGAGATAAGCATGGAAAGATGGAGTGAGAGATATAAAGTGAGCAAAAGAGAAGTATAGAGAGAAGGGGCAAGAGAGAATGAGCAACAAAGTGAGAGAAGACATATAAAAAGAGGAATATTAGAGAAGACATATTATATTAGAGTGAGAATATTAGAGAAGAGAAAGAAAGAGTGAAATAGAGAGAGAAGAATGAAAGAAGACAGAGAGAAAGAGGTAGAGAGAGAAGGTAAGAGAGGAAAAGAGGGAAAAAAGAGAGATATATTGATGAAAAGATAGAGTGACAGATATAAAGAGAGCAAAATAGAAGTAGATAGAAGAACAGTGCAAGAAAGATCGTGAAAGAAAGAGAAAGAAGAGAGTGTGAGAGAGAGATGATGAGCGATATATAAATGTAAACAGGTTGAGAAAGATTGAAAGAGAGAGAAGAGGAGAATTATAGTCAAGTAGGGACGGATGGATTCAAGAGAGAATGAGAGAAAGGGAGAGTAAGTGAGAGGAGAGAATGAGAGAGAGGGGGAGTAAGTGAGAAGAGACAATGAAGAGAGAATGCGAGAGAGGACAAGAGTAAAAGAAAGAGAAAAAGGTAAGAATGGATAGAGCGAGTGAAGGAGGGTAGGAGAGAGAGGGAGAGTGAGAATGAGAGAGAGAAAGAGGGAGAATGAGACTAAGATAGAGGTAGAGAGAAGTGAGCGAGAATGAGCAAGAAAGAGAGAGAAAAGAGTGTGATAGAGTGTAAGAAAGACAACAGCTCCATGAGGAAGAGAGAGGGAAAGGAGGGCAAGAGAGTGTAAGGTATGGTAGAGAAGAAGAGACAGAAAGAGAGAGAGATAAGCGAGAGAAGAGAAAGATAAGTTAGGGAGAAGAAAGAGAGGGCAAATTGAGAAGGCAACAGAGTAAGACAGAGCGAGAGTGAGTGAGGGAGAGAGAGAGAGAGGAAGAGAGGGAGATAAGCATGAAAAGATAGAGTGAGAGATATAGAGAGAGCAAAAGATAAGTAGAGAGAAGGGTGTGAAAAGATATTAAAATAAAGAGAGAGAAGAGTGAAAGAGAGACGAAGTAGCAGATAGAAAGTGTGTGTAAGAGACCAACAGATTGAAAGAATGAATGAGGCAATAATAAATAAAAGGAGAGGAGAGGAGAGGAGAGAGAAAGAGAGTGAGTAATTGATTCAAGAGAGCAATGGAAAGATGAACAATGAGCTGGATGAGAGATAAAAGAGGGAGTGAGTGAGAGGGCAAGAGTGAGAGAAAGAGAGACAATTCATATGAGAGAAAGGGAAAGTGAGAGAAAGTGAGAAAAATGAGTGAAAAAGTATGTGTGCGTGCGAGAGATAGAGTGAGATAGTGAGAGCAAGAGAGGATGAAAGAGTGAGAGAGAGAAAGAGAGAAAAAGACAGCATGAGAAAGGGAGAGATCAAAGAGAGAGTGAAAGAAGAGAAAGAACAAGATAGAGAGAGGGACGAAGGGTGGGAGAATGAGTTGCAGAGTGAGTGAGATATATAAAAAAATAAATAGAAAAAGGGTAATAAAACAAGAGGGTGATTATGAGATAAAGAAGGGTAAGCAAGAGAAAACAGAGTAGCAAAGAAAGAGCTAGAGAAAAGCGAGATGAGAGAAATTCAAGAAAGAGCTAGGGAGTTAATGAGATAGAGAGAAAAAGAGACTGATACATGGAGCAAAAGGAGAGCTATATAGAGAAAGGGAGAAATAGGGATGAAAAGAGGGAGAGAGAGAGAAGAGAGGGCAATAGAGAAAGGCAGGGTGAGAGGTGGGTGGGAGGAGGTGAGAGAGGAAGGGAGAGAGAGAGGGGTGGAGTTAAATGAAGACCAAGGGGTAGATAGAAAGTGTGGGAGAAAGAGAGAGAGGGTGGGAAGAGAGAAGGTAAAAGGGAGAAGAGAGTGTTAGAGGGAGGGATAGACAGTGAGAGTAAGTTGGACTTAAGTTTAGCCAGTATCAGTGAGCGAGAAAGAGATTAAGAGAGTGAATGAGAGAACAAGGAAAGAGATATAAATGGGTGAGTTATAGAGATGGAGAGAGATAGAGCAACAAAATGATAGATAATGAGAGGTAGAGAGAAACATATATAGAGGGGACAAACGACGAAGGTAGAGAGAATGAGAGAGAGAATGAGCAAGAGAAGAAAAAGATGAGAAAGAGAGGGAGAGCAAGAAGTAGCATGGTGGAAGAGAAAGATGAGAATGAGAGAGAACAATAGAGTAGTATGGTGAGAGAGTGATGAAAAGAAAAGAATACAAAAAAGGAGAGAGAAAGAGATAGAGAGTGAGGGAGAGAGTAAGGGCAAGGGGGAGAAAAGGAAAGAGAGAGTCAAAGATTTAGAGATAGTAAAAGAGAACTAGAGATAGAGAGGAGTTAGAGGGAGAACAAATAGTGCGAGAAAGAGCATGAAAGGTTGAGTGAGATAATAGAGAGACAGAGAGATGTAGATTTTGATAGAGAATGAGTTAGAGAGATTTAGGTGGATAGAATGTGAGATATGAGGAGAGAGATAGCAAGAGAGTATGGTTGGGGAGAGATGGTAAGCGAGGAAGAGAGAGAGATGGAAAATGGTTGAGTGAGGGAGCAGATAGAGTAAGAAAAAGAGAGAGAAGAAGTTTAGGAAATGAAAAGAAATTGGGAAGAGCTAGAGGGAGTGAGAGGGACACATGGAGGGCATGAAAGAGGGAGGGAGAAAGAACGAGATAAAGAAAAAGCGTGTGAGAGATAGAGAGGAGCAAGATAAGAAAAAAATGAGTAAGAGAGAAGAGAAAGATAGCAAGGGAAAAGCAAGAGAGATGAATAGAAAGAGTGAGTGAGAGATACAAGAAGAGCAAAAGAGAATTAGAGAGAAAGAGTAAGAAGAGGGTAGAGGGAGTGAGAAGAGCATGGGAAAGAGCTCGAAAGAAAGAGAGTAATGAGAGAAAGTGAGAAAAAAGAGTTAGAAAGTACATGTGTGTGTGAGAGAGATAAAGTGAGATAGAGAGAGCATAAGAGTTGGAGTGATTGAGAAGAGAGCGAGAGAGAATGAAAGAGTGAGAGAGAAAGAGAGAAAAAAACAACATGAATAAGGGAGAGAGATCTAAGAGATGGTGAAAGAAGAGAAAGAAAAAGATAAAGAGAGAGAGGAAGGGAGGGAGAAGAAGTAGCAGAGTAAGTAAGGTATATACAAAAATAAATATAAAAAGGGAATAAAACAAGATGTGATTGTGAGATAACCAAGGGTAAGATTGAGAGAGAGAGAGAGAGGAGGAGCTCTGAGAGAGCTAGAGAAAAGCGAGATGAGAGCAATTCAAGAAAGTGTTAGGGAGTTAATGAGATAGAGAGAAAAAGAGAGTGATACAAGGAGCAAAAGGAGAGATATATAGAGAAAGGGAGAGATAAGGAAGAAAAGAGGGAAAGAAAGAGAAGAGAGGGTAAGAGAGAAAGGCAGGAAGAGAATTGGGTGGGAGAGAGAGAGAGGGAGGGGGTGGAGTTAAATGAAAACCAAGGGAGATAAATAGAGGGTGTGAGAGAAAGAGAGAGAGGGTGGGAAAGAGAGAAGGAAGAAGAGAGAAGAGAGAGTTAGAGGGAGGGATGGATAGGGAGAGCGATGGATGTAGTGGGAGTTAAGGTTAGTGAGTACCAGTGAGAGAGAAAGAGATTAAGAGAGTGGGGGAAGGTGAGGAAAGAGATATAAAAGGGTGAGTTATAGTGATGGAGAGAGATAGAGCAACAAAATGGTAGTTAATGAGAGGGAGAGAGAAAGAGATATTGAGGGGACGACTGAGGAAGGGAGAGAGAATGAGGGAACAAGGAATGAGAGAGAATGAGAAAGCGAAGAGAAAGATGAGAACGAGAGAGAGAGAGAGCAAGAGAGTAGCATGGTGGAAGAGAAAGATGAGAAAGAGAGAGAACATAGAGTAGCTTGGTGAGAGAGTGATGACAAGAAAGGAATACAAAGAAGGAGAAAGAGAAAGAGAGAGAGAGTGAGGGGGAGTGTGAGTGCAAGTGGTAGAAAAGGAAAGAGAGAATCAAAGATTTAGAGATAATAAAAGAGAACTAGAGAAAGAGATTAGAGGGAGAACAAATAGTGCGAGAACGAGCATGAAACGATGAGTGAGATAATATAGAGAGATATTGAGATGTAGAGTTTGATAGAGAAAGAGAAAGAGAGCTTTAGGTGGATAGAATATGAGAAATGAGGAGAGAGATAGCAAAAGCAGTAGGATCAAAGAGAGATGGTAAGCAAGGAAGAGAGAGAGAGAGATGGATAAAGGTGGAGTGAAGGAGCCGATAGAGTAAGAAAAAAAGAGAAAAAGTTTAGGAAATAAGAGAAATTGGGAAGAGCTAGAGAGACTGAGAGGGGGACATATGGAGAGCATGAAAGAGGGAGGAAGAAAGAACAAGATAAAGAAAAAGTGTGTGAGACAGAGAGGAGCAAGATAAGAAAAAAATGAGAGAGAGAAGAGAGAGATAGCAAGGGAAGAAGCAAGGGAGAGGGATGGAAAGAGTGAGTGAGAGATATAAGAAGATCAAAAGAGATGTAGAGAGAAAGAGAGAGGAAGGGTTAGAGGGAGTTAGAAGAGTATAAAGAGCTCTAAAAAAGAGAAAAGTGAGAGAAAGTGAGAAAAAAAGAGTTAGAAAGTATGTGTGCGTGTGAGAGATAGAGTGAGATTGAGAGCAAGAGAGTTAGAGAGATTGAGAAGAGAGCAAGGGAGAATGAAAGAGTGAGAGAGAAAGAAAGAGAGAAAAAATATAACATAAAAAATGGAGAGAGATAAAAGAGATAATGAAAGAAGAAAAAGAACAAGATAGAGTGAGGGACGAAGGGAGGGAGGAGTAACAGAGTGAGGGAGATATATACAAAAATAAATAGAAAGAGGGGAATAAACCAAGAGGGTGATTGTTAGATAAACAGGGGTAAGAGAGAGAGAAGAGGAGAAGAGAAAGAGCTAGAGAAAAGTTAGATGAGAGCAATTCAAGAAAGAGCTAGGTAGTTAATGAGATAAAGAAAAAAAGAGAGTGATACATGAAAGAGAGTGATAGGAAGTGATGGAAAGAGAAAGTGAGAGAGTGAGAGAAATGTGGGAGAGAGACACAAAGTAAGAATGATATTTTGAGAGGGAGAGAGAATCATAGAGAGAGAGAATGAGGGAAAGAGAGTGAGGGTGGAGGGAGAGAGATGAAGGAATGGAGAGAGCAAGGTAGAAGAAGAGAGAGAAAAAGAAAGAGAGGGAGAGGCATGTTAAGAGAAAGAGAGAGAGAAAGAGAGATAGTGAGAGAAGATAGAGGGCAAGATAAAGAGGTAGAGTATGAATGGGATAGCTAGATAGAGATAAGTGAGAGAGATATATGAGAGGAGAGGTGAGAGGGAGAGCATATAGAGTATGAGAAAGAGGAAGGGGGTAGAGGAAATGAGGAGGAAGGTAGAGGGATGGAAGACAAAGATAAAATATTGTGAAGAGAGAGAGAGGAAGCTGTGAGAGAGGGGGAAAGATAAAAGAGAGAAGAGAAAGATGAAGAATAGAGTGAGAGAGTTAAAGAGATGAAAAGAGGGAGAGAGAGAGAGAGAAGAGAGGGCAAGAGGAAAGGCAGGGAGAGAGGTGGGTGGGAGGGAGTGACAAAGGAAGGGAGAGAGTGGGATGGTGTGGAGTTAAAGGAAAACTAAGGGAGATAGATAGAGAGTGTGAGAGAAGGAGAGAGAGGGTGGGAAAGAGAGGCGGAAGAAGAGTGAAGAGAGTGTTAGAGGGAGGGATGGACACTGCGAGCGATGTATATAGTGGGAGTTAAGGGTAGTGAGTACCAGTGAGGGAGAAAAAGATTAAGAGAGTGGTGGAACGTTAAGTCCCTAGCTCTTTCTTGAATTGTTCTCATCTCGCTTTTCTCTAGGTCTTTCTCTGGTACTCTCTCTCTCTCTCTTACCCTTTTTTATCTCACAATAGAGGCACATGTAGATAGAGGAGTGTGAGAAAGATCATGAAATAATGAAGTGCGAGAGAGAGAGATGATTAGACATATAGAGAAGTTGAGCATGATGAAAAGATAGAGAAGAGGAGAAATGATTCATGCTTGAAGGGATCGATTCAAGGGAGAAGGAGAGAGAGGGGGAGCGAGTGAGAAGAGAATAAAAAGAGAGTATAAGAGAGGGTCGAAGTGAAAGTGAGAGAAATACATAAGTGAGAGAGGTAGGAATGGAAAGAGTGAGTGTGGAGGGAAGAAGGGTAAGAGAAAGGGGGAGTGTGAGAATAAGAAAGAGAAAGGGAGAGAATGAGAGTGAGATAGAGGTAGATAGAAGTGAGAAAGAGCATGAAAGAGAGAAAAGAATGAGATAGAGTGAGAAAGATAAGTGCTCCATGAGAATAAGAGAGGATGGAGGATGACAGAGGAGGTATGGAGAAATAAGAAGAGAAAGAAAAAGTGAGAGAGAGAGAAACAAAGAAGAGAAAGATAAGTTAGAGAAAGAGAGACAGGGCAAATAGAGAAGGCATTAGAGTAAGATAGAGTGAGAGAGAATGAGGGGAGAGAGGAGGGAGGGAAGGAGATAAGCATGGAACTTTGGAGTGAGAGATATAGATACAACAAAAGAAAAGAAGAGAGAAAGAGAGAAGGGCATAGAGATAAAGAGAGAAGGGTGTGAGAAAGTGATTGAAATAAAGAGAGATAAGAGAGAGACATGAAAAGAGGAAAATAGAAAGTGTGTGAGAGAGACCGAGAAAGAATGTGTGAGGCAAATAATAAGATAAAGGAGAGGCGAAGAGAGGACAAAAAAGAGGGAGGGATTGATTCGAGAGGAGGAGAGAGATGAGGAGTGAGTTAGAAGAGAAAATAGAGAGTGGGAGAGAGGGCAAGGGTGAGAGAAAGAGAGATAGTTCATAAGAGAGAGTGGTAGGAATGGTGAGAGATAGAGGAAGAAAGGAAAACGAAATGGAGGGAGGGAGAGGGAGAACGAGAATGAGAGGGAGGTGGAAGTGAGAGAAATAAATGAGTGAGAGAGGGAAAGGGAATAGATAAGCAGAGAGGAGAGATGGAGGCACGAGAGAGAGAGGAGAGAGAATGAGAGAAAGAAAGAGAGAGAGAGAAAGAAGAATTGAAGGAAGAGAGAAGGTAAAGAGAGCAAGAGAGTTGTTGGATGAGAGAGAGAAATGGTAAGAGAGAAAGAGGTGAGAGAGAACGAGAAGAGAGATATATCTTGGGATGAAACAAAGATTGAGATATACAAAGAGGAAATGAAAATAAAAGTTGAAGAACAAGTGTTAGGATGGAAAAAGAGAGATGGAGAGAGATATAAAGAGAGAGAAAAATAGAAGTAGAAGCAAAGTGTTAGGATGGAAAGAGAGATGGAGAGATATGAAGAGGGGAAAATAGAAGTAGAGAGAACAAGTGGTAGAAGGAGAGAGAAGATTATTAGAAAGAGGTTGAAATAAAGAGAGAGAGAGAGAAAGATGAAGAGATAACTAGAAAGTGAGAGAGAGAGAGATAGGAGAGGTTGAAGAAGATAAAAAAAATGGAAGCTGAGAGAGAGTGGAAAGAAAAAAGAGAGAAGAGAAAGATGAAGAGAAGAGTGCGGGAGTTAAAGAAATGGATTCAATAGAGAAGTAGAGAGAGTGGGAGTGAGTGAGAAGAAAGAATGAAGATAGAGGAAAATACAAAAGTGAGAGAGGTAGAAATGGATAGAGTGAGTGAAGAAGGGTAAGAGAGGCAGGGGGAATGTGATAATGAGAGAGGGAAAGGGGGTGGATGAGAGTGAGATAGAGGTACAGAGAAGTGAATGAGAGTGAGATAGAGGTGCAGAGAAGTGAATGAGAGAGTGAGAAAGAGAAGAGCTCCACGAGAGAGAGAGAGAGAGAGAGAGAGAGAGTGAGAGATGGAGGGCGTAGAGAAAGAGGTATGGAGAGATAAGAAGAGACAGAAGAGTTAGAGACAGAAGCGAGAGAAGAGAAATATAAGTTCGAGAGAAGGGAGTGAGGGCAAATAGAGATGGAAACTGAGTATGTTAGAGTGAGAGAGAGTGAGGGGGAGAAAGGGAGGGAGAGATGGACATAAGCATGTAAAGATGGAGTGAGAGATATAGAGAGTGCAAAAGAGAACTAGAGAGATAAAGAGAGAGAAGGGCATAGAGATAAAGAGAAAAGGGTGTGAGAAAGATATTAAAATGAAGAGAGAGAGAGTTGAATAGAGAGAGGTGTAAGGTGAAAGAGAGCAAGGGATGAAGCCAAGAGAGGGAGAAGATGGAGAGAGTGAGGCGAGGTAGAAGGGAGAACAAGATAGTGTGTATGGAAAATGAGGAGTAAGTGAAATGGAGAGAGAGAAGAAAGAGAAATATAGAAATAATAGATTGAGAGAAAGAGAGAGAATAGATAAGGGAGAGGTAGGAAGGTAGAACAAGATAGTGAGGGGAGGAGGAAGGGAGAATAAGAGCGTTTGTGTGTGTAGTGAGCGGAATAAGTGTGAGATAGACGTAAGTACGAAAATGTTAGAGAGAGAGAATTCGAAAGAGGGAATAATTGGATAAGTGAGAGAGAATGAGAAAGAGTTACGCAGGCGAGAGAGAAAATGAGGGCAAGAGAGTGAGGAAGGGAGAGAGAACATAAGAAAGAAAGAGTGAAAGAGAGAAAAGAAAGAGTTACGAATAAAGAGAGCAAGAGAGTTGTGGGAAGAGAGAAAGAGATGGTATGAGAGGAAGAGAGGGGAGAGAGATATAGATTGATGAAAAAATAGAGTGAGAGATATAGAGAGATCAAAATAGAAAGTAGATAAAAGAGATACAAGTAGAGAGGCTTGTTAGAAAGATCATGAAAGAAAGAGAGATGAAGAGACATATGGAGAGGTGAGAGAGATATAAATAGAAAGAGGTTGAGAAAGATTGAAAGAGGAGAAGAGGAGAGGCAGTTGAGGCGAGGAGGGATGGATTCGAAGAGGAAGGAGAGATCGGGGAAGTAGTGCGAAGAATGAGAATACGGCACGAGAATGGGCAAGTAAGAAAAGTGAGAGAACTACGTAGGTAGAGGTAGGAAAGGATAAAGTGAGTGAAGGCGGGAAGAAGGGTAAGAGAGGGAGAGGAGGAGAGTGAGAATGAGTGAGAGAAACAGGGATAATGAGGAAGTGAGATAGAGGTAGAGAGAAGTGAGTGCAAGAGCGAGAAAGAGAGAAAGGAGTAAGAGAAAGAGCTCCATTAATGAGTAAGAGAGAGAAAGAGAGGAAAGAGGAGAGAAGATATGGAGAGCGAAAATGAGAAAGAAAGTGAGAGAGAGAAGCATGAGAAGAGAAAGATACTAAGGAGAAGAGAGGGAAGATAGAGAAGGCAACAAAGACATATCGAGAGAGTGTGAGGGGGAGAGAGGAGAGTGGGGGATAAGCATGGATAGATGGAGTGAGAGGTATAGAGAGAGCAAAAGAGAAGTACGAGAGAGAAAGAGATACAAGGGGTGTGACATAGAGATTGAAACTAACGAGAAGAGATGAAGAGAGTTGCGAGGTGAGAGAGAAATGAAGGAAGTAAAGGAGATGGAGAGAGGTTGGAAAGAGTGAGTGAGAGAGATATAAAAAATGTGAAAATGAAGTAGAGAGTGAAGGGGTAGAGGAGTAAGGAAAAGAGAGAGTGTAAGAAAGAGCTTGAAAGAAAGAGGAAGTAAAAAACATAGAGATGGGGAGGAAGATAGAGCGTAGCCGTCGTAGCAATAGAAAGTGCGAGGGTGAGGCAGAGGATAGGAGAGGAGAGAAACGGGAGAGTCTTTCGAAGGCGACGAGAAAGATAGAGTGAGTGAAATGAAAGAGAAAGAAAGAGAATGAATAAGTGAGAGAAAGAGAGATAGGGAAGGAGGAAGGTAGGGTGAGTATTAGAGGAGTGGATAAGTGTGAGATTGACATAGAGAGTGCTAAAGTGAGAGAGAGAGTAATTGAAAGAGGGAAGAATGGGAGAGAGTGAGAGATAAAGGGAAGGGCTCCGCAGTGAGCGAGAGAGATGGAGAGCACGAGAGAGTGATGGAGGCGAGAGAAGAAAGAGAAGGAAAGGGTGACGAGAAAGATAGAGAAAGAGATGTGAGAGAGGGTAAGAGAGTATTATGGAGAGAGAGAGAGAGATGGTAAGAGAGGAAGAGTGGGGGAAAGAGAAAGAAATATTGATAAAAAGATAGAGTGAGAGATATGGAGAGAGCAAAATAGAAGTAGATATAGAAGGTACATCTAGAGAGAGATGGACGGGGAGAAAGTCATGAGATTGAAAGGGTGGAGTAGAGGAGAGGGAGGGGGAGTGGCATGGATTCGGAAAGAGGGAGAGAGGAGCAAAGAGTGAGAGAGAGAAGATAAAGAGAAGAGCGCGAGAGAGATAGGCATGAGTGAGAGAAAGAGAGAGAGAGATAGCACATAATAGAAAGAGGTAGGGAAGGAGAGTGAGGGAAGGACGAAGCGGCAAAAAGAAGGAGGATAGGGAGAATGAGAGTGAGATGGAGGTAGTGAGGAGTTAGTGAGAGAGAGCATTGAAAAGTGTATGAGAGAGAGAAAAGAGCACCACGAAAGACGAACGAGAGAGAATGAATGTGAAAGATGGAGAGAGTTTGTATTAATAGAAGAAAGAGGAAGAAATAGATGGAGAGATAGAGAAAGATGAGGGAGATAGTACGAAAGCAGAGAGGTTGGGAGGGAGAGGAGAAACGGTGGTAGAGAGCTAAAGAATAGAAAATAACAAATGGAGAAAGAGCAAGAGAGTGATTGCATAAAAGAGAAATAGATAAAAAAAAAGGAAGCAAAAAAAATGAGAAAATAAATTGAGAAGTGAGCGTGACGGAGAGAGAGATATAGAGGGGCACAAGAGAGGGAGAGAGAGAATCAAATGAAAAAAAGAGTGAGAGAAGAAAGATTAAGATATGAGAAGTGAGGAGGCGAGAACGAGTGAAGGAGAGAGTGAGATAGAGATTGGGATGGAAAGAGAAAGAGACATAGAGAGAGAAATATATAAGTAGAGAAAGAGATAAAGATGCGTGTGATAAATAGGTTGAAGGGAAGAGTGCGAAGAGTGGGCAGAGTGAGAAAGAGTGGAAGAAAGAATGAGAGAGATTGAAAGAGAGAATGGAGAGAGCAAGAGAGTTGCCGGGTGAGATAGTGCGTGAGAGAAGAGGAAGAGAGGGAGAAGAGAGTATGTGTGAGAAATAGGGTGGGATGGAATGAGATAATGATAGATATAGAGAGAGCGAAAGAGATAGAGGGGTGGGGAGGGGCGAAGAGTGTGAGAAAGGGCTTGAAAGAAAGAGAGATGATGAGGCGATAAGAGTGAGAGAGATATAGATAGAGGGTGATCATAAGAGAGAGGAAGGAAGTAGAGAGTGGGCTGATGGGATATATTTAGGAGAGGAGAGAGGGAGTGAGTAAGACGAGAAGGCAGATAGAGTCGAAGTGAGAAATAGAGAGTTAGGAAGGGAGAAAGAGAGGAAAGGAGGGAGGGGCGAGAGAGGAGGAAAAGAGAGGGAGGGAGGTAGAGTGAGAGTGAAATAAAGGTAAAGGGGAGAGAGTAAGAGATTAGCGAGAGAAGAACGAGAGAGAAAGAGAGTGAAAAAAGAGAAGAGCTCTACTCGTGAGGGAGAGAGGAGAAAGAATAAATTTTGACGAAGGGAGAGTTTTTAGTTGAGAGAGTGGTGAGAGAGGAAGAGAGAGAGAGAGAGAGAGAGAGAGAGAGATGGAAAAGTAGAGATAGGGAGGGATAGATCGGGAGAGGGAGAGAGAGGGGAAGTGGATGCAAAGAGTAAGAAGAAAAAGAGAAGAGAGAGGAAAAGATGAGAATGAGAATACATATAAAAGAGAAAGAGCATGAATGGATGAGTGAGATAATAGAGAAAGGGATGTAGAGTTTGATAGAGAGAGACGGAGAGGTTTCGGTGGATAGAAAGGGGAGAATTGAGGAGAGGATAGCAAGAGAAATGAGAGAGATGGTAGAGAGGAAGAGGGAGGGTGAAAATGGTGGAGTGAGAGAGCGATAGAATAAATAAAGAGAGACAAAACAAGTCTAGGCAATGAAGAGAAATTGAGAGAGAGTTTGGAGAGAGTGAGAGACATATGGAGGCATGAGAGAGGGAAGGGGAGAAAGAATGAGATAAAGAAAAGTGTGTGAGAGATAGGGAGAAGGAGCAAAGATAAAGAGAAAGATGCGAAAGAGAAAGAATTGCGAGGCGAGGAAAGAGATAGCGAGGGAGGAAGAAAGAGTGAGGGATGGAAAGAATGAGTGAGAGATATAAGAAGTTACGAAAGTAGAGAGAATGAGAGAGAAAGGGGAGAGATCGAGCTAAGAGGGATGGAGAAGGGGAGGGTGGGGAGGGAGAGAGCTGGCCAAAGAAGGGATAAATAGAGAGTGAGATTGAGGGAGTGAAAGATAGGGAGAGAGAGTGAAGGAGAGAAATTGAGAGAGACTGAGATGAGCGCGAGAGATTAAGAGAATTAATGAGAAAAATAGAGAGAGGAAGAGAAAGAAAAGATAGGGAGCAAAATAGATTGAGACTAAGAGAGTAATAAATTGAAAGCAAGGTAGAGGGAGAGGGTAAGAGTGGAATAGGGTGAAGGTGAGTGAGATGGAGAGAAGAGTGAGAGAAAAGATAGGGAGCAAAATAGATTGAGACTAAGAGAGTAATAAATTGAAAGAGTGCGAAAGAAAAGAGTGGGCGAGATAACGAGGCCAATAGAGATAATGCGAGAAAAAGAGGAATATAGAGATAATGCGAGAAAGAGGTACGCGAAGACAACGAGCAATAGAGTTATTATGGAGAGATTTAGTGGGAGAGAGTATGCGTGAGGAGGAAAACTAGAGAGGAGAGACATATATAGAAAAGGGTGAGAGAGTGAGATAAAGTGAGAGGAATGGAGAGTGAGTTCTATCTGTAGTGAATGAGAGAGGGAGGGAGGAGCTTGAAGGGAGAAGCAGGAGAGTGAGTTAGAGAGATAAGAAGAGGAAGAAAGAGTAGGAGAGTGATTATAAGAGAGATTTAGAGGAAGAGAGTGGGAGACAGAGTGAAGGGTAGAAGATAGAGAGTAGATAGAGATAGAGAAAAGAGAGAGGGGGAGTGAAAGAAAAAGTGAGCCATAAATAGAGATCAAGAGTGTGGGGGAGGAAGCGAAAGAGAGGAGAGTTGGGAGACGAGAGAGAGAATAGAAAGAAGAGCATCAGAGAGATGGACTAAGAGTACGAGCACTAGAGAGTGAGAGAGGGAGGAAAATGACGAATGGAGATAATGTACGAAGAGAGAGCATAGTAAGACGGGGGGAGCTAGAAGGTTGAGGAGAGAGAGCGAAAACTAGAGTGAGGGAGAAAGCCCGAGAGAGATATAAAGTGTTGGAGATTTAAGGTGTATGAGAAAAGAGAGTGAGAGAAAAAAGTAAGAGACGAGAGAAGAGGAGCGAGTGGGTAAGGGTGTGAGAGAGAGAATGTCGGAAAGTAGAGAGGGACGATTGAGATGGAGAGGAGTACGGAAAACGAAAGGGAGGGAGAGAGTGTTGGGGGAGGAAGCGAAAGAAGGGGAGAGGGCGGGAGACACGGAGAGAGAGGGAATAGAAAGAAAGAGCATGAGAGAGATTGAATAAAGTACGAGCACTAGAAAGTGAGAGAGAGGGGAGGAGAAAATGACAAATGGAGATAATGTACAAAGAAGGCATAGTGAGACGGGGGAGGGAGCTAGAGAAGGTTGAGGAGAGAGAGCGAAAAATAAGAGTGAGGAGAGAAAGCCGGAGAGATATAAGGTGTTGGAGATTTAAGATGTATGAGAAGAGAGAGTGAGAGAAAGAGTAAGAGAGCAGAGCAGTGGGTAAGGGTGAGAGAGAGAGAGAGAATATCAAAAAGTAGAGAGGGAGAGTGAGATGGAAAGGGAGAGTGCAGAAGCAAAGGGAGAGGGAGAGTGCAGAAGCAATGTGAGATGGAGTGGTAAGACAAAGATGTCAGTGAGAGATAACCAAATGAAAAAGCTAGAGTGATTGTGAGAGAGATTCAATATGAAGGAAAGTGTGTGAGAGAGTATGTGAGAGAGAGGGAGAGATTAAGTAGTGGAAGAAAGAGATAGAGAGAGGGAGGGAGAGTGCGTGATACGGTGATCAATCAATATAGAGAGGGAGGGAGCTAGAACCAGAGAGGGAGAGAAAGTGAGTTATATAAAAATGAGAAAAAGATAGCAATAGAAAGATAACAAGAGGAAGAAAGAAAAAAGAGAGCGATTGTGTGAGGGAATTCAGAGCAAAGAGGTAGGGGACGAGAGAATGATAGAAAAGAAAAAAAGAGAAAAGTGAGAGAGTTATTGAAAGAAGGATAGGAAAAAGGGATAGAGTGCGAGAGATGGACGCAACGGGAGGAACGGATAGAGTGAGAGGAAGAGAGAGAGAGGAAGAGATAGTAAGTGAGAAAGAACGAGATAGGGGGAGGGAGAGAGCGAGAGAGAGATAGAGAGAGCACAAGAGAGGGAAGAAAAGTAGAGTGAGATAATGAGAGAGAAAGAGAGAGAGAGCAAAAGAAAAAGTCGGATAGAGATTGTGTACGTGAGAGCGAGTGAGAGAGAGGGGAAAGAGAATGATTTAATTGAAGCAACATATAGAGCGAGAGAACAAGAAAAAGGAAAGAGATCAATAGAGTTATTATGAGAGAAATTTAGATATAGTGAAAGAAGACGGGGCTTAAAGAGTGAGAGAGAGATGGAGAGAATGTAAATAGATGCAGGTGAGCGTGAGAGAGAATGAGAGATAGAATATTGAGGGATGAGTGAGGAAAGTGATAAGATGATGGAAAGAAAAGTAGAGAGTGAGGGAAAATCGAGAGAGAGATACAAAATAAGAATGAGATTTGAGAGGGAGAGAGAGGCATAGAAAGAGAATGAGGAAAGAGAGTGAGGGTGGAGGGAGAGAGATGAAGGAGTGGAGAGAACGAGAGAGAGAGAGAGAGAGAGAGAGAGAGAGAGAGAGAGAAAGGTAGAGTATGACCGGGATAGCTAGATAAAGATAAGTTAAAGAGAGATGTAAGGAGGGAAGTAGAGAGGAGAGAATGAAGGCATGAGAAAGAGGGAGCGGGACATAGCAAAAAGAGTAGAAAGGTAGAGGATGGAAAGACGGAGATAAATGCATGAAGAGAGAGAGAGAGGAGGCTCGGTGAAAAAGGAAAGATAAAGAAGAGAAAGCAGAGAAAGATAAAGAGTAATTGATTTAAAAACAAAGAGAAGGGAGGAGAAAATGTAAAGGAAAGTAGATAAAGGCAAGGAGGAAGAGATAGAGGAGTGAGGGAGCAAGGTTAAAAAAAGGAGAGAGTGTTTTTGTGAGAGATGTGGAAGAGCAAAAGGAAGAGAGAGCTTTCTACCTCTCTCCCTTATGTATTCTCTCTCTTTCTCTTACTCCACACTTCTTTCTCTGATCTCCCTCTCTCTCGCCATCTCTTTCTATCAGCTCACCCTCAGTCAATCGATCCTCTCGCACCCTATCAAGCTCACCAGTTTTCTATTTGCCTCATCATCTTCCATTTTCTTAATTCCTCTTTCTCTCTAGATCTTTCTCGGAGCTCTTCTGACTCCCTCACTCCTTTCTCGGTCTTTCTCTCTACTTCTCTTTTCTCTTATATTTCTCACTCACTCTTTCCATCCCTCTCTTGCTTCCGTCCTTGATCTCTCTCTCTCTCTCTCCTTGTTACCTATCTCTTCTCTTGTTTCTCATCTTTCTCTTAACCCAGTCCATCTCTGCATCTCTTACACACTTTTTCTTTATCAGTTCTTCTGCCCCCTTCTCTCATGCCCTCATGTGTCCTTCTCTCACTATGTCTACTCTTCTCACTCTCCCACTCTGTCCTCTCTCTTTCTCCCCATCTCTAGCTTGAAGTCTCTGCGATCTCTTTTTATCTCTCCCTCGCTCTCCTTTCGGCTCCTTTATTTCTCACTCTTGCTCTCTCCTCTTTCTCTCTCCCTCTCTCATCTCTTTTTCATCCATTCCACTCTCTCCCCCTTGTATATTTTGCTCTCTTTTATCTTGTAATGTCCCTCCCTTTTTGTACACTGCTATCTCTCACACACTCCTTTTCTCTTTCGTTTGCTCTCTACCTGCCCTATTATGTTTACTCTTACTCTCGTTATCACTATCTCTTATATCCCTTTCACATTAATTATCTCACTCTTTCTCTCATTATAACCCCTCCTTTCACCCTCTCTCTTCGCGCTTTCTTTATCCTTCACTTTCTCTCACTTTTCTCCTCACATTTTTTTGTGTCTCTCTCTCTTACCCTCTCGTACGGCTTATTTTTTAGGTTGTGTGTTTTATTTTGAAAGGGGGTCGCCTAACGAAATTGTGCGGCGAATTTTTAATTTAATTTAAATAAATAATTTTGAAAAGTAGTGTTTGATTTTGAAAATAATTTTAAATTCGAAGGTTTTAAGATATGAGATTAAACCGATCTCACATCCTAAAAAGTATATATAAACGAGCACGCACCACAAGCCGTGTATCTATCCCATGTGATGAGACACACCGCTCGACGGTGGGCTCAATTAAATAAACTAGAAGATTTGTGACATCCGTTTGGTCCGCGAACCAATTTTATAAGCCGACAAATTCCCCGCTTAATATGAAAGCATTAAACAGGGTTTATATTACTCAGGTTCTTTAAAATTCCATATAAGGGCAAGCCCCTATAGTTAATTACATCTTAAGTGACGGGAATCACCTAAGAAAACTCTCGATAATAATCAATAATTCTGCTCTCAAGAATTTTAAAGTTTAAGTTCTCAAAGGATTGGAGTTTGGAATTTCAATAGGGAATGGATCAAATTTGGAACATTTTGTTTTGGGAATCCAAAGGAAGAAAAGTAGGAGAAATCACAGATTCGAAGCGAACTTCGGTAATTTCCCGACTATCCTATTGTTTGGCTTGAGTTTAGGAAAGTCCTAATATTTATTTAAATGTTTTGATCTTATCAATTTTAATTAATTAGGACTTATATTTATATGATAGAATCATACAAATAGCCTCGAAGATGTGAGGGTTTATGTCGTATCGAACGACTACCTCGGAATCCTAAAACCGGTTAGGGCTTAATTTGCAGTGCAAATGCCTAACAAAAGGTTGAGGATTTATGTTGCACTAGGCAAACTACCTCGAAGTCCTATGGGTTTGTTATTTAATTCTAGGAAAGTTTTGTTGAAGTAGACTCGAGTTTTCTTCGATGACGATGGCCGTCGCCGCCCACCATGCTCCGAGCTCCTTGTTGTTGCAGAGGTTTAGTTTTAGAAATCATAAATCGTGGGATGAGAAAAGTGTTTTGGTTTAGAGAAAATCTTAATTTCCAAGTGTTTTTCAATATTTTAATTAAAGCAAATCTTAAAGTTGATTATAACGACACTAGTTAAGATCCTACTGTTCCATCCTTCCGGCATCATTATTTTTATCGGATTCACTTAGTCCGTATGAATTTGCTAAACTCAACCGAATGAGTTCCACACTTTCATTTAGACCGTGGAAATCCCGTTAGCAACACGTAGGTTACATCATCCGAGGTATTCCCGATCATCCAACGTGACGTTTTAATTTAGTTGTAATTGTAGTTTTGTGTTCTGTTTGTGATTAAATTTTGAGTTGTTTTATATTTTGAAATGTTGTGGCGGTGAATTTTATCTTGCAATGACTTTTAATTTAGTTTTGGTTTCAGCTTTTAGGGGCTATCCTAAAGGTGTGGGTTTTCATGCAACGGTTGTTTATCATACAAGAAACGTAAGTGCAATGCGATTAAATAAATTGTAATAATGTAAATTGCAAGAAAGTAAATTGCAATAACATAACGGCGTACTCGGAGGGTCTTCCCGTCATCCCAAGCCGCACTTAAAACACAATTAGAATATTTAAGCAAGTTCCTAGTAAAGCTAAGGGAAGGGTTATGGTTTTCTACCAAATTCCTAATCCTATAGCTAGTCATTTCCTATGACGTCTGATGTCTTTGTGTTTTGGTTTGAGGACGATTTTCTTCATCAAAGAACAATTAAGTCCAATTGTTCTTATAAACATCCTATCATATTGAGAAAGTGTTTAAGAAGAATCTTAAACATCTTTTCAATATTGCTAGAATTGTTTTAAGTCCAAATGGATTCAATTACACAAATGAATTAATCGTCCAAGAATCTCAAGTTTTGTTATATCGCTTCGGAGAACTAGGACATTTCGAATATCCTATAAATGAAGTAACATTTCATTTAATATTCCGTTTAGGAGTTATGATAACTAAAGCTTTCGAGGGTAAATTGGTATTCAAATGATTTGTGATTTAGTTTAATTTCAATTAATTTGGAATAGTGTTCAAGTTATTTTAGATTTATTTTGAATTCTTTATGTCTTTGGTGATGTTATATTTAATTCAACTTAATTTAATTTAATTTAATTTAATTGAGTTTTAATTTAATTTAATTCAATTTAGTTTGGTTTGATGTTACATTAAATTAATTTGATTTGATTTAATTTTAATTTAATTTAATTTAATTTAATTTAATTTGATTTAATTTGATTTAATTGAATTTAATTTTTAATTTAATTTAATTTAATTTAATTTGATTTAATTTAGTTTAATTTAATTTAATTTGATTTAATTTAATTTAATTTAATTTAATTTAATTTAATTTAATTTGTTTATTTAATTTATTTTAATTTGATTTATTTAATTTAATTTAATTTAATCCAATTTAATTTACTTAATTTAATTTAATTTTTAATTTAATTTTATTTTTAATTTTAATTGAAATTTTTAAAAGAGTTTAATAATTTAATTTTAGTTTAATGATTAAGTCTTTTAATATATTTTAAATTTGAGTTATCATTTTAATTAAGAATTGAATATTAATGAGATAATTAATTTATGGATTTTTAAATTAAAGAATAAATCTCTTCCTAATAATATCCCTTATTTTATTAATTCCAATTTTATTATTCTTCCAAATTTAATCAATTATTTAATTAAAGTTTAATCATTTTAAATTGTTTAATGGGTTTCTACCCTTTAATTATTTAAATTTCAATCATCCAAATCAGATTAGGATCAAATATTTTACTTGTTAATTTTTTTATTAAACCTAAAGTTTTAATTAAGGATTAAGATTTTTTAATTACCATTTTTACCCTTTAAGCTTAATAATTTCATAACTCACTAAATTGAACTCAAATGAACTTGAAATTTTTATGTGACTTCACTCATATGCCAATAAAGACATGAGAGGAGAAAATTTGATTTTTCTGTATTTAATTTATTTATATAATTATTTTTGGTAGAAAATAGAGATTTTCAAGGAAAATTTAATAACATGACCAAGGGAAAGTTTCTATACTTAAGAAAATTAGGGGACATTCCTAATGACCAGAGGACCACTTGGACCAATTTTGGTGATTTTTTAAATTATATTATTTTTATTATAATTATTTTAAGTTTTGGAGTGTTAGATAATTTAAAAATAAAATAAATGTTGAAAAATGAATTTTATATTTTTCAAAAATCTCTCTGATATCAAGGAAATCAAAGAAGCAAATTTTGTAATTTTTTGATTTTTTTATGATTTATTATAATTATTTTAGTGAAAATGCTAGAAAATACATTTTTTTTAATTTTAAAATTACCCTAGAGCTTTAAAATTTAATATCTCATAAAATATACCTAAGAAAAATATGGGGTTTGTTCCTAAGTGATTAAAATTCAAAATGTGACATTTTGGTGAATTTTATTATTTTTGTGATTTTTATTATTTTTTAATTATTAAAATATTAAAATAATATTAAAAAATCAACTTTTTTAGAAAATTGAAATTTTAATTTTCTTAGATTCCCCTAATATCAGAGAGGCTCCAAAACCAATTTAGTGAATTTTTGAAAGGTATTTTGAAAGTTATGAATTTTTAAAGTTTAAAATGACTAAGTGGCTTAATCAACCCAATTAGTGGGGCTAACCAAGTCCAATTGACCTCAAATTTTTATGGTGGGTTCCTCTGATCCTAAAGGTCAGTGGAGAATTGATTTGAAGTCAATTTAATCTATGGTTAGCTCTAATTAATTAGAGACCTATTTTGAGTGTTTAAGCCAATTAGGGTTGTTTTAAATAAACTAGCTCAAAACCTATTTTTCCTAGGGTTCTCTGGTCATAAGGAACATCATCAAATTTTCCTAGAATTTATTTCACAACATGCTATTTATTAGAATTAAAATACTCAAAACAGTAACATGAATTTGAAAAATCAATAACTCTTCATAGGGATGGCCTCTGACTTTGGAAAATTCAGGGAATGTTCCCAAATTCGGAGGTTTCAAAAGCCCTATGGTCTCATGCCATGGTGAATTGTATACATGCATGGAGAATTAAAAGTATGCGAGAGAGTAAATAAATTATAAAAAATAAAATACTTGATGAAATTGAATGATTTCTTTTCCACATTATTCTCCTCTGTTCACTGAGCAAGAGGGTATTTTTATTTTATTTTTCTGATTTTTCTACACAAAGTTATGAATTTTTGAAGTTTAGGGAATTAAATAAATCAAAAAATACCCTAATTTTCTATTTATCCACGCGGCGCCGCGTCAACCTCAGCAGCTCTGAAACGCCGCGTGGCACGCTCCCATTCAACGCCGCCATCTGACTCAGTGCTCCCGGGGCCCGCTGTATCGTTCCGTCTTCTGATCCGACGCGATCCTGGCCGTCCGTCCGCGCGTGTATTAAATGAACGGCATCCGTTCATCGTCCCCAAGTGTCCTCACCCGAGAGCCGTCCACACTAAATCCCTAATATCTCACTCGATACTCAATGGATTTTCATGTTCTTATGCTCTATGGATTCGTCTTGAAGAGACGAACACATCTATACGGCTATCATGCATTGAAATTAAAGCATTTGAAATGGAGAATCTCTAGAAGCTTGGGATGAAGAATTAGCTCATACCTTTGCTCAGAGAAGTGTGGCTTCAATCTGAGAGTTGTTGTACCTTCGATTGGATCCTAGCAAGCTCTAGATGAAGTCTTCGGTCCAGTGAATTGTGCAGGTTGGATTTCGACCACAGTACCGATCACAAAGCTTGGAGGTCGGAGCAACCTGGAGGCACTGGAGATGGGGCTTTTGTTGGTGGACACCTTCCCCGGTCTGGTGAAGGTGTAGAACCAATCAATTTGGGGATTGGCTCACTGTGGAGAAGTGTCCTGGTTTTGGGTGGAATTTCAGTTGAGAAATTGGGTTTTGTCAGTGGAGATTAGGGCAAATTGACACTGGGGATCAAATGCTCTAAGGGTGGAGAAGGTTTGGAACAATTTTGGCAGAGTTTCGGCAAGGTTTGTGCAACTCCTCTCTCATGGCCGTGAGGGGGTCGGGTTTAAATAAAGGTGGATGGAGGGCCTCCCAGGGAGAGTTAGGGCTTGGGATCAGCTGCTCTTGGCAAGAGAAGAACAGCTACAATGGCCATTGGGCATGGGGCAGCTCGACGAGGTGGAATTCCAAAGTTTGGCTCCTCCCAAGGTCTCGGCCATGGTGTTTTCCGACGATCCAGGCGGCTGGCCGGCAGGCATGGGTCACCTTCAGGGTCAGGGAGTCCAGGGCTTGAAGTTGGTGAAGTCAATTGGAGTTTGACATGTGTAAAGGCTTTGGATTGAAATGGAATGGGGGGAGGGCTATACTTGGCTAGGTTTGGTCAACCCATTTGTTTAGGTCGGGTTCACCTCCCCATGGCTGGTCTTGGGCCGAGAAGATCGGTTAGGCTAGCCGGTCAAGAGGTGGTGATGTCCTTATCCAAAAATATTTGGATTAAATCTTAGTTAGGGGAAACATGCTTAAGGCTAATGACTTTTAGGAGATGGTTAAAGGACCTCCTCCTTTTGCCATTAATGGCATGGTCGCATGCCAAACTTTCATGGCTCCAAATGGCTTGTGAATGGCTCATCCTTGGCTCTTGGGAAAAGCTTGGGTCAATTTCATAAAAAGGGATTTAAGAAAATTTTGATATTTTGATGGGAATTTGTATGAGGTTTGATTTGGAATTGTTTAATTGATGACTTTGAAACTTAGGGGCAATTTTGATTAAATGGATGATGAGGGGAAGTGCCATGTGGGCTTTAGATGAATTTGGGCTTTTGAATTTGAAGGAAGTGGGCTTTTAGGAAAGTTTAAGGGGAATGGGCTTTTTGATTTTAGGATGGGCATTTGGGTGAAGATTTTGTGAAGGACCTTGTCAAATAAGTGTTATAATTGGTTTAGGGATGTTCTATGAAGGGCTTGGAGTCAATTTAGTGTGATTTGGGGTTGAATTGGTTTGAATTTGGATTTATTTGGTAAGTGGGCCTATGTAGGTCAAATTGGGCTAACTTGGGCTAATGTTGGGTTAGGGTTAAAATTGATGTAAAATTAATGTTGAGAAATATTTATGGGAGTGTTTTAAAGAGGTTTTGACTTTGGTTGGGCTTTGATTTTGGGGTTTGGGCTCATTTGGGTTAGGTTTGGGTTTAGGTCAAAAATGGGCCTTTTAGCTTTGGGTTGAATTTGAGTGGGGTTTGGGTCTAAATGTTGGGAAAATCAGGTTAGTGTTTTGTTTGTGGGAATGTTAAGGAAGGTTTAGAAAAGATTTGGGGTTAATTGGAGCTGAATTGGGTGAGTTTGGGTTAGGTTTGGGTCATGGGTCCAAATTGGGCTTTAAGGCCAAAAGTGAAATTGGATCCAAATGTCAATCAAATTGAACTTGGATTTGGTCTAGATTGGTGTTGGGAATGTTGAATTGAAGTTTAGAACTGAATTGGACCAGAATTTGGGTCAATTGGGTAGGTTTGGTTTGACATTGGGTTCACTTAGGGTTAAAATGGGTCAAATTGGGGGTTTTGACAAAAGTAGGGTAAATTGACAAAATTGGCCCATGGTGTAGTTGGACAAAATGAAATTGGGAATATTTGGGATTTTTTGGAATTTTCTGGGAATTTTCTGAATTTTTGGATTTTTTGGCCAAGAGGGGTATTTTGGGTATTTGGAGGGTATTGGGAGGTATTTTTGGAATTTTTGGTATTTTTGGGTATGGATGATCAATTTGAGTAATGTGGAAATGTTTAAGATCAATTTTGAGGAATTTTGGGTGATTTAGGAAATTTTGAAAAATTTGGGTAATTTTAAGGGTTTTGGGTAGGCTAGGCGGGGTGTAGGGTCCCGGGGGTCAAAAATTGAAAATTTGGAAAATCGAAGATTGGGTGGATGTAAGTGGAGTGAAATCATTTTGGTTGAGCCATGAAGTCATATCAAGCCCACATGAGCCATGAAGGGACCCATTTGAGGCATTCACTATGTTGTTCCTAACCTCTTAGCAAGGGCTTAGGGGTTAAGGACCATCCATGTGAATCACCTACATGAGTCGGGAGGTCAAGTTGGGTATGGGTGTGTTTTAGGAAGTGTGTGAAAGTGTAGTGTATAAGTGTAGTGTGTGTGTAAGTCGGCCCCTTCACCAGACCAGGCCACCTGAGGCAGTCCTAAGGCCAAAGAGTCCTATAGGAACTCATCCTTAAACTTCCACATTTGATTTCAACCCTCTAGGTGATTAGGGGTCTATAGTCAAGTTTGTGGAGTTTGAAGGGAGTTAAGAAGTGGTTTGAGTTTCTAAAAGGTGGGTCCCAATTCTAGTCCTCTAAGAAGTCAAAGGAAAAGCCTAAGGCTAGATCCTAAGCACTAAAAGAAGAAGAGAAGACCTCATCAAAAATGAGGTCAACACCCTCCTTCACTCCTTCACTCACTCTATCTGTACCTACCTCTCTCACTTTTTTCTACTCCTGCCCTCTCTCCGTTTCTCTCTTCATTCTCTCTTGACACTCATTGAATCCATCCCACCCTGCATCACTCTGTCTCTCCTCTTCTCCTCTCTTCTACCATTCTCAACCTCTTTATATTTACATATCTCTCTCACCCTCTCTATATGTCTCTACATCTCGCTCTCACTCTCTCTCTTGTCTCTTTCTTTCAAGATCTTTCTCACATTGTCTTCCATCTACTTCAATTTCGCTCTCTTTATATCTCCCTCTCCCCCCTCTTTTCCTCTCTGACCATCTCTCTCTCTCCCTACATCTTTCTCTGTCTTCTCCCTTTCTTCTTCTCTCTCTCTTTCACACTTTCTTTCTCTATCCTCTCTCCCTACCTCACTCTCTCGCGTCCTCCATCTCTCTCTCAGTCTGCTCTTCTCCTTCTCCCTTTAATTCTCTTACATTCGTCTCTCTTTCACTTACTCTATCTCACTTTTTTCACTCTATATGTACATCGCAACATATTCTTCCTCTCTCTCACACATACACACTCTCTCTTGTCCTTTTTCCCTTTCCCTCTCTCTCCTTTTCTTCCTCACTCCCTTATGTATTCTCTCTCTTTTTCTTACTCCATACCTTTTGCTCCTCTCTCCTCTCTCCTCTCCCCTCTCCTGTCATCTCTCTTTTTATCTGCTTCACCCTCTATCTATCTCTCGCACTCACAGAAACTTCCTCTTTATTTCAAGCTCTTTCTCACACTCATCTCACTCCCTCTACCCATTTCTCACTCTTTCTTTCTACTTCTCTCACCACCTTTGCTCTTCTTATATCTCTCACTCACGCTGTCCATCCCTCTCTCTTGCTTCCTCACTTCTGTATCTCTCTCTTCTCTCTTTCTCATCTTTCTCTTACCTTGCTCCTTCTCTCTATCTCTCACACACTTTTTCTTTATATCGTTCTTTCTCTCTCCCTCTCTCATGCCCTCCATATGTCCCTCTCTCACTCTCTCTAGCTCTTCTCAATTTATCATCATTGCCTAAACCTGTTCTCTCTTTATTTTCTACTCTATTTGCTCCCTCACTCCACAATTTTCCATCTCTATCTCTTTTCCTCTCTTACCATCCCTCTCTGACCCTACCGCTCTTGCTGTCTCTTTCCTCATTTCTCACTTTCTATCCACCTAAACCTCTTTATCTCTCTTATCAAACTCTACATCTCTCATTCTCTTTAGATTATGTCACTCATCCTTTCATGCTCTTTCTCGCACTATTCGTTCTCCCTTAAACTCCTCTCTTTCTCTCCCTCCTTTCTTATATCCTCTCTTGTCATCACTCTCTCACCATGCTACTCTATTGTTCTCTCTAGCTAATCATTTTCTTCCACCTAGCAGCTTTCTTGCTCTCACTCTCACTCTCACTCTCTTTCTCATCTTTCTTTTCTCTTGCTCATTCTCTCTCTCTCATTCCTTGTTCTCTCGTTATGTCTCCTTTCCTCGTTCTTGCCTTCTATATCTCTTTCTCTCTTCCTCTCATTATCTATCACTTTGTTGCTCTATCTCTCTCCATCTCTATAACTCCCTTTTTTATACCTCTTTCCCTCACTTTTCCACACTCTCTTAATCCCTTCTCGCTCACTGGTACTCACTCACCTTAACTCCCACTCTATCCATCGCTCTCACTATCTATCCCTATCTTCCTCCATTCTCTTTTTTTTCTTCTCTCTCTCCCACCCTCCCACTCTTTCTGTCAAGCTCTCTATCTATCTCCCTTGGTTTTTACTCCATCCCCTCCCACTTCTCTCTGTCTCCCTCTTTTCATCCCTATCTCTCATTTTCTTTATATATCTCCCCTTTTGCTCATGTCACTCTCTTTTTACCTCTCTATCTCATTAATGCTCTAACTCTCTCTTGAATTGCTCTCCTCTTCTCTCTCTCTCTTACTCTTCTTGATCTCATAATCACTCTCTTGTTTTATTCCCGTCTTTCTATTTATTTTTTATATATCTCACTCACTCTGTTACTCCTTCTCCCTCCCTTCCTCCCTCTCTCTATCTTGTTCTCTCTCTTCTTTCACTCTCTCTTCTATCACACTCTCTCTCCCTTTTTCATGCTGCCTTTTTCTCCCACTCTTTCTCTCTCTCTCTTTAATTCTCTCTCGCTCTCTTCTCAATCTCTCTGACTTTCTTGCTCTCTCTGCCTCACTCTATCTCTGGTACACACACATACTTTCTTTTTCTAGCACTCTCCCACTCTTTGTTCTCACTTTCTCTCACTCTTGTCCTCTCACTCACTCCCTTTTTTCTCGCTCGTCTCACTCACCGCTCATCTCTCTCATGCTCTATTGAATCAATTCCTCCCTCTCTTTCTCTCTCTCCTCTCCTCTCCTTTCTCTTACTACTTGCCTCACTCATTCTTTCAATCTCTCGATATCTCACACACACTATCTATCTTCTCTTCGTCTCTCTCTCTCTTCTCTTTCTTTATTTTAACCTCTTTCTTTCCCCTTCTCTCCCTACATCTCTTTTTCTCTCTCTATATCTCTCACTCCATCTTTCCATGCTTATCTACCTCTCTCCCTCCCTAGCTCCCCTTACTCACTCTCGTTGTCTTATTCTGTTGCCTTCTCTATTTCTCCTCTCTTTCTTCTCTCCAACTTATCTTTCTTTTCCCTCGCTTCTCTCTCTCTCACTCTTTCTTTCTCTTCTTCTCTCCCATACCTCCCTCACTTTTTTCTCTCTTTCTTAATCTTTCTCACTCACTCTCTACCTCTATCTCACTCTCATTCTCGCCATTTCTCTCTCACATTCTCACTCTCCCCCACTCTCTTACCTTGCTTCCTCCTTCACTCACTCTATCAATTCCTACCTCTCTCACTTTCCTCTACTCTTGCCCTCTCTCGCATTCTCTCTTTGTTCTCTCTTCTCACTCACTTTCCCTCTCTCTGCTCTCTTGAATCCATCCCTCCCTGACTAACACAGTCTCTCCTCTTATCTCTCTTTCTATCTTTCTCTACCTTTTTATATTTACATATCTCTCTCACCCTCTCTATATGTCTCTTCATCTCTCTCTCTTCTCTCTTCTCTCTCTTTCTTTCAAGATCTTTCTCACACTGCCTTCTATCTACTTCCATTTTGCTCTCTTTATATCTCTCACTCTATCTTTTCATCAATACATCTCTTTCTCTCCCATTCTTTTCCTCTCTTACCATCTCTCTCTACCTCTTTCTCTCTATATTCTCTCTCACTTCTCACTCGCTCTTTCACATTTTCTTTCTCTTGTCCTTGTTCCCTCCCTCACTCTCTCGTGCCCTCCATCTCTCTCTCAGTCATAGAGCACTTCTCCTTCTCTCTCTAACTCTCTTCCATTATTCTCTCTTTCAGTTTCTCTCACTTTTTTTCGCTCTCACTGTCTATCTCAAACTAATTCTCCCTCTATCACACATACACACACACTCCCTCTTGCCCTCCCTTGCCCTTTCCCTCACTCTCCCCTTTCCTACTTCTCTCCCTCATGTAGAGAGAGAGGTGTGATAAAAATCTTGAAAGAAAGAGAGAGAAGAGATAGCGTGAGAAATGAAGAGACATATAGTGAGGGTGAGGGAGATATATAATTAGAAAGAGGTTGAGAAAGATAGAAAGAGAGAGAAGAGGAGAGAGAGTGAGGCAGAGAGAGATGGATTCAAGAGAGAAGGAGAGATAAAGGGAGTGAGTAAGAAGAGAGAATGAAGAGAGACCACGAGAGAGGGAAAGAGTAGAAGAAAGTGAGAGAAATAAAAAGTGAGAATGAAGGGTAAGAGAGAGGGCGAGAGTGAGAATGAAAGAGAGAAAGTGAGAGAATGAGTGTGAGATAGAGGAAGAGAGAAGTGAGTGAGAGAGAGCAACAAAGAGAGAGAAACAAGTGAGAGAGAATGAGAAAGAGAAGAGATCCATGAGAGAGAGTGAGAGAGTTGGAAGGCAAGAGAGAGGGAGGTTGGAAAGAGAAGAAGATAAAGAAAGAGTGAGAGAGGCAGGTTAGAGAAGAGAAATATAAGTTAGAGAGAAGAGAGAGGGCAAATAACTAAGGCAACAGAGTGAGAGAGTGAGGGGGAGAGGTAGCGAGAGAGGGAGATAAGCTTGGAATGATGGAGTGAGAGATATAGAGAGAGCGAAAGAGAAGTAGAGAGAGAAGGAGAGAGAAGGGAGTACAGAAAGAGAGAAGGATGTAAGAAAGCGATTGAACTAAAGAGACAGGAGAGAGAGAAATGAAAAGGCAAATAGAAAGTGTGTCTGAGAGACCAAAATATTGAAAGAATGAGCGAGGAAAATAATAAGAGAAAGGAGAGGAGAGGGAAAGAGAGAGAGGGATTGATTCAAGAGAGCATGAGAGAGATGAGAAGTGAGTGGGAAGAGAGAAAAAAGAGAGAGTGAGAGAGAGGGAAAGAGTGAGAGAAAGAAGATACTTCCAAGAGAGAGTGCTAGGAAAGGCGTGAGAGGAGGAAGAAAGGGCAAATGAAATGAGGGAGGAAGGGAGAGGGAGAGAGGAAGGATAACGAGAGTGAGAGGGAGGTGGAGATAATAAGAGAGAAATAATTCAGTGAAAGAGAGAGAGAGAAAGAGAAGAGATCCATGAGAGCGGAAGATGGAGTGAGAATGAGAGAAATAAAAAAGTTTGAGAGAGAATATGAAGAAGCGAGGGAAGAGATAGATGAGAAAGAAAGAAGATAAAAAGAGCAAGAAAGTTGTTGAATGAGAGAGAGAGAGAGATGGTAAGAGAGGAAGAGAGGGTGATGGAGAGAGAGAGAGATGGATGTTGGGATGGAAAAAGAGATTGAAGATATAAAGAGGGCAAAATATAAGTATAGAGAACAAGTGGCAGAAGGAGAGAAAAGAGTATGAGAAAGATAAAGAAAGATGAATAAAAAATTACCTAGAGTGTGAGAGAGATAGATGAGAGGTTGAGGAAGACAAAATGAGAAAGGTGAGGAGAAAAGTGACAGGTAGGGAGGGATGGATTCAAGATAGAAGGAGAGAGGGGCAGTGAGTGAGAAGAGAGTGAAGAGAGAACAAGAGGAAAGAGAAGACTTAGAGAAAGAGAGAGAGAGAGAGAGAGAGAGAGAGAGAGAGAGTAAAAGCATAGGAAAGTAAGGGAAGGAGAAAAGTAGGTTGAAAGAGAGGAGGAAGATTCTGAGAGTGAGATAGAGAAGAGGAGGGAGGCCTAGATGGAGAGAAGGATAAAATGTGATCTCTCACCTTTCTTTCTCTCATTCTTTATCCCTCCCTCCTCTCTCAAGTATCTCTTCTCTTTTTCTCTCTCTCCCTTTTTTATTTCTCTCTCATTCTCTTCACCTCCCTCTCACTCTCGTTCTCTCTTTTCTCTCACTCTCCCTCCCTCGCTCATTTCATTTTGCTCTCTCATATGAATTCTCTCTCTCTCACTCACTCTTGCCCTCTCTCTCACTCTTCCTTTTTTTCTCTTCTCACTCACTCCTCTCTTCTACTCTGTTGAATCAATCCCTCCCTCTTTTTCTCTCTCCTCTCCACTCCTCTCGTTTCCCTTATTATTTGTTAATCATTCTTTCAATCTCTCAGTCTCTTGCACACACTTTATATCTGCCTCTTTATTTCTCTCTTTCTTCTCTCTTTTTTTCAATTGATTTCTCACACCCTTCTCACTTTATCTCTACTACCTTTTCGCTTTCTCTCTCTACTTCTCTTTTGCTCTCTAGATATGTCTCACTCCATCTTTACATGTTTATCCCCCTCTCACTCCCTCTCTCCCCCTCACTCTGTCTTATTCTATTTTCCCTCTCTCTCTCCTCTCTAACTTATCTTTCTCTTTTCTCACTTCTCTCTCTCACACTTTCGTTCTCTTCTTCTCTCTCCATACCTCCCCCTCTCTTCTCTCCCTCTCTCTCTCTCTCTCGCTCATGGAGCTCTCTTTTTCTCACTCTCACTCTCGCACTTTTCTCTCTCTTTATTGCTCTCTCTCACTCACCCTCTACCTCAATCTCATTGTTATTCTACCCCTTTCTCTCTCTCATTCTCACTCTCCCCCTCTTTCTCTTACCTTCCTTCCCTCGTTCACTCACTCTATCCATTCTTACATCTCTCACTTATATATTTCTTTCACTTTCTTCTACTCTTGCCCTCTCTCGCGGTCTCTTTATTCTCTTTTCTCACTCACTCCCTTCTCTCTCCTCTCTTGAAGCCATCTCTCCCTGCCTAACCCTGTCTATCCTCATCTATCACTCTCTATATTTCTAAAAATCTTTCTATTTATATATATTTATCACCCCTCTATAGGTCTCTTCATGTCTCACTCACTCTCCCTTTTCTCTCTTTCTTTCAAGATTTTTCTCACACTCCTCTCTCTACACATATACTTCTTCTATTTTGCTCTATTTATATCTCTCTCTCTACATGTACCTCTTCTATCTTTTCATCATTATATCTCTTTCTCATTCCCCTTTCTTCCTTTCATACCATCTCTCTCTCTCAGTAACTCTCTTGCCCACTTGCCTTCTCTTATTCTATCTCCTTCTCCCTCTCTCTTATGCCCTCCATCTCTCTCTCAGTCATATAGCTCTTCTCTTTCTCTCTCTCACTCTCTCCCATTCTTCGTTCGTTCACTTACTATATCTCACTTTTCCCACTCTCTACATCTATTTCACACTTATTCTCGCTCCCTCACACACACACACACTCCCTTCCTCTTTCCATCACTCTCTCCTTTCCTTCCTCTCTCCCTTATGTATTCTTTCTCCTTCTCTATCTCTGTTCTTTCTCTTTCTTTTCTCTTTCATTTTACTCACTCCTTGTCTTTCTCCTCAGCTCTTGAATCAATCCCTGCATCTTTCTCTCCTCACCTCTCCTCTCATCTCTGTTTCTATCTGCCTCACCCTCACTCTATCTCTCGCTCTCTCACACCAGTTTCTATCTACCTCCTCATCTTTATCTCTCTTACTTCCGCTTTATTTCAAGAACTTTCTCACTCTTTTCATTCAGTCTACCTTCTCTCTCTTTATCTCTCTAATTCTTTTTCGCTCTTCCTATATCTCTCACTCTCTTTTTCCATCCCTCTCCCTCCCTGTCTCTTAATTGCTCCCTTGTTATCTCTCTCTTTCACCTTACAAATCTATCTTCTCTCGTTCTAATCTTTCTCTTATCTTGCTCCTCTCTATCTCCCACACAGTTTCTCTTTATCTCGTTCTTCCTCCCTTCCTATCTCTCATGCTCTCCATCAGTCCCTCTCTCGCTTTTTTAGCTCTTCTGAATTTCTCTTCATTACCCAAACTTGTTCTCTCTCTTTGTCTTGGTCTTTCTGCTCTCTCGCTCCACCTCTTTATATCTCCCTCTCTCTTCCTCTCTTACCATCTCTCTCACCCTACTATTTCTTTCCCTCTCCTCTCCTCATTTCGACTTTCTATCCACCTGGACCTCTCTACCTCTCTCTAATCAACTTCTTTATCTCTTCGTCTCTCATTATTATCTCCCACATTCTTTCACACTCTTTCTTGCACTATTCGTCTCCCTCTACCTCCTCCTCTCCTTCTCTAGTTCTCTTTTACTATCCCTAAATCTTTCACTCTCTCGTTCCATTTCTCCCTCACACTCTCCCTCGCTCTTTCTCTCTCTCCTTCTTTGTATTCCTCTCTTGTCATCACTCTCTCACCATGGTACTCTATTGCTCTTTATCTTTCTCATCTTTTTATTTCACCATGCTACTCTATTTCTCTTTCTCTCTCTCATCTTTTTCTTCTTTTGCTCATTCTCTCTCTCTCTCTCTCTCTCTCTCTCTCTCGTTCCTTATTCTCTAGTCTCTCCCTTCCTTGTCTGTGCCCTCTATCTCCATATCACTATTTACCACTTTGTTGCTCTATCTCTCTCGACCTCTATCACTCCCCTATTTATATCTCTTTCCTTCACTTTCTCTTGCTCCCTTAATCTCTTTCTCACTCACTGCTACTGAATCACTTTAACTTCTACAATAGCCATCCCTCTCACTTTCTATTCCTCCCTCTAACTCTAACTTCTCTCTTCTTCCTTGTCCCTCCTCCACCCATCTGTTTTTCTCTCGCACTCTCTATCTTCATCTCTTAGCTTTCCTTTAAAGTCATCCCCATCCATCTCTCTCATTCCGTCCCACCCACCTCACTCTGTACCTTTCTCTCTTTCCTTCTCTTCATCCCTATCTCTCCCTTTCTCTAAATCTGTCCCTTTTTTGCTCAATTTCTCTCTCTCTTTTTCTCTCTATCTCATTAACTCCCTAGCTCTCTCTTCTGTTTCTCTCACTTCTCTCTTTCTCTAGTTCTTTCTATGCTCCTCTTCTCTCTCTCCTACCTTTCTTTATATCACAACTACTCTCTTGTTTTATTCCCCTCTTTTTATCATTTTTGTATCAATCAAACTCACTCTACCACTCTTTCTCCCTCCCTTCCTCCCTCTCTCTATCTTGCTTTATCTCTTATTTAACTCTCCCATTTTTGTCTCACATTCCCTTCTCTCGATCTTTCTCTCTCTCTCTTTTTCGTTCTCTCTTACGGTTTCCCTCTACCCCCTCCTCCCTCTTTCCTGCTCTCACTTTCTCCATATATCTATTCTTCCCTCACTCTCTCTCTCTCTTTCTCTTCTTACTTTTTCTCTCTGTCATTTCTCTCTGTTATATCTCTATGTAACAACCCTCCTTCAATAACTTCTCTCTTTCTCTCTCCCCTTACTCTCTCTTATATTTCCAAGTCTTTAAATCTCTCTCTTGCTCCTTTTCTCTCTCTAACATACTTTTTTATATCTCATACTCTCCTTTTATTTATCTTTCACGTTATCCACCCTATCTCACATTCCTTCTCTCTCCCCTCCTCCCTTTCTAGCTCACACCTTTTCTCTCACCCTATCAATTTGTTTATTCTCTATCTCTCAATTTCTCTCCTTCTCTCTCTCTCTCACTTTCTCTCCCTCAAAATACTCTCTCTTTCTCTCTCCTTTAGTTCTTCAACTCTCCCTCTCCTCCCTCCAACCCTCTCAGCTCTCACTCATAATCTATATCCCACCTCTCAGTTTATCTTTCTTTCTCTCTTTCCCTCTCCCCTTCACTTTCTCTCCTCTCTTTTTCTCTCCCTATTGCTCTATCTCATTCTACATTACATCCCTTTCCCCCCTCTGTCTACCTCGCCTCCACTCTCTCTCCTTCTACCCGCTCTCTTTATCACTCTGTCTCTTTTTTGCTCTCCCCCTCTCCCTATCTTTCTCCTTCTCCATCTTATTCTATCTCTCTCTCTCTTTGTCCGCTTTCGCTCTTTATTCTCTTTCCCTTTTGCTTTCCCATTATTTATTGCTCACAATTTCTCTCTCAACCTGCCTCTCTATCTCACACACACTCTTCTCTCTTTCTCTTTGTCGCACACCCTCTAAGTCTCTCTCACTCTCCCTATTTCGTTTTTCTCATTCTTGCTTATTATTATAATGCTTTTCCTCTCTCTCGTTTCCTCTCCATCACTCTCCCATTCTCTCTCAAACTTGCTCTATTCTCTCTCTTGTCTATTTATCTCTCCACCATTTTGTCTCTCTCTTGTACTTCTCTCTTCTCCCTTATCTTTTTATCTCTTATAGTTCTCCTTTAATCTCCTCTTTCTCTCTCACTCTTTCTCTCACCCCTTCTCTCACTCTCTGTCTCTCATACTCTGTACCTCTTTCTTTCTCTCTATCGAACTCTTTAGTCTTTTCTCACTCTCTCTGTCTGATTCCTTTTTCACTCTTTCTGTCCCCTCTCACTTGATTTCATCATTTCTCTTAGTTTCACTTTATTCTTCTCTCATGTAATCTCTCAGTCTTTCTCTCTCTTTGTTCAACACTACCACTGCCTCTCTTCTCTGGCTCCCCTCTCTCTCCTGCTCTTATCTCTCCCTCCCTTTATTTTTCTCTCTATCACTTTCTATTCCTCCTTCTCTCTCTAGCACTGTCTCTTTCCCTCCTCTCCCTCCGACTCTCATCCCCTCTCACACACTCTCTCTCCCTCACTCTTCGACTCTCTCTCCCTCATCTGTTGTTCAGATAACTTTCCCCCACTTGCCTTTATTTTCCTCCTTTTGTTAATTTTTCTCTCACACACAAACACACTATCTTACTCCCTTCCCTCTCTCTCCACTCTCTCTCACAATATTTCTCTTCTCTCGCTTGCACCCACTCTCTTGGCTCTCTCTCTCACTGTAACTACTTTCACTTGCCCTCACCCTCTCTCACTATCTCCCTATCCGTTTTTTCTTCCATTTTCATTTTTATTTCTATCTATATCCTCTTCCCTCCATCTCTCTCTTATTTTTTTCTTTTTCTACACTTTTCTTTTTTATGTTTATCTCTCCCCTCTTCTCTCCCTCTCTCTCTCGTCCCTCTACTTCACTTATTCTCTTCCCCACTCTTGCGACCTCACTTTCTCTATCCCTCCCTCTATTTCTACCCAATTTTGTCATTCTCTCACTTGCTTAGAATCTCTCTCACAAATTCTCTCTTTCTCTCTACCCCTCTAGTTATTTCTCTTTGTATCTATCTCATTCATCTCACACTCAATTCAGTCCCTCCATATCTCTCCCTCTCTTTCTCTCTCACTCTCTCCCTCTTTTACTTTCACACTTTCTCTACTTTGCTCTTTGTCGTATTTCGTTCTTTTTTCTCTCTCGTGCTCTTTTGCTTCTCTCTTTCCCTTCTCTCTATTTTGCTCACTCTTTCGTTTCTCTCACCCTTTCCCTTTGTCCTCCTTCCATTTCTTACTCTCTCCTCCTCCCAATCTCTCTTGCTCACGCATCCATCCCTCCCTCCCTACTTCCTCCTCTCTCTCCCTAAGCCCTCAATCTCTATCTTGACTACCCTCTATCTTTCCATTTGACTTTCTCTGTCCTTCCCGTCACTTCCTCCCTCTCTCTCTCCCTGGCTAGGCATTCTCTAACTTTCTTTCTCACTATTCCTCCCCCTCTCTCAGTTTCTTTCTTACTCTTCTCTGCCACCTCCTCCCACTCTCACTCTCACTCTTGCTCTCTCTCTCTCCCTCACTTGCACTTTCTTTCTCTCCCTCCATTTCTCTCTATCATTCTCACCCACTCTCTTTCATGGAGGTCTCCTTTTCTACCTTTTCTCTCTCATTTCTCTCTCATACTCTCTTCCACTCTCTTTATCCCCATCCATTTCTTCCACTATCGCTCTTCCCTTCTCTATCTTTAGCACTCACTCTCTTTCTTTCTCTCTTCTTTCTTTCTTTCCTCTTGTGTTCTCATCGCTCTCTCTCTTCTCTTCATTTTTCTTCTCTCTTTTGACTCCATTCTCCCTCCCCTCTCTCTCTATCTATCACTCTCTTTGTCCCTTTATTTTTACTCTCTCTCCTCCCCTCCCACTATCAATATTTTTCTTTCTCTCTTTTGTCCTCATTTTTCTTTCTCTCCCCTAACATCTCTCTCTCTCTCTTGCTCTTCCTCTTCTCTCATAAACACACTCTCTTCTTTTAACCTTGCTCCCTCAGTCCCTCTACCTCTCTCCCTCCTCGTCTTTATAAAGCTTTGTCCTACATTTTCACTCTCATTCTCTCTCTCTCTTTCTTTAACTCTCTCACTCTCTTCTTCATCTTTCTCTTATCTCTTTTATCTTTACGCCTCTCTCCCAACTTCCTCTCTCTCTTCACAGTATTTTATCTTCTTTTTCCATCCCTCTACCTTCCTCCTCTTTTTCTCTGTCCCCCTTCCACTTTCTCATGCTCTCTATTCTCTCCCTCTCACCTCTCCTCTATATGTTTCTCTCACTTATCTCTATCTAGCTATCCCAGTCATACTCTACCTCTCTATCTCCTCTCACTATCTCTTTTTCTCTCTCTTTCTCTTAACATGTCTGTCCCTCTCTTTCTTTTGCTCTCTCTCCCTCTCTCTTGCTCTCTCCATTCCTTCATCTCTCTCCCTCCACCCTTACTCTCTTTCCCTCATTCTCTCTCTATGCCTCCCTCTCCCTCTCACTTGCACTATTTTATATTCTCTCTCCATATCTCTCACTCTTTTAAGCCTCTTCATTCACCATATCTAAATTTCTCTTTCCGTTATTTTATTTTTCTATCTATCTGCTGCTCACTAAACCATTCTCTTTCCATCTCCCTCTCGCTCTCTCTCACGCACACACTCTCTTTCTGGTTTTTTCTCTTTTGCTCTCTTTTTCTCTCTCACTATCTCACTCTATTCTTTTCTCCTCCCTCTCTTGTTCTCTCACCTGTCTCTCTCTCGCTCTCTCCCTCCCTGTCTCATTCTTTCTCTCTTACTATCTCTCCCTCTCTCTTCCTATCACTCCCTCTTTCCTCCTCCCTTTATAGCCTCTTGCACTCTCGCTCTTTTTCTATCACTCACTCTTAATCTCACACTTTTCTCTTTCTCTTTTCTATCATTCTCTGCCCCCTCTCTATTGCTCTGAATACCTCTTGTTATCTCCCTTTCTCTCGTTATAGCTCGCTCCCTCTCTCTGTTGATCACTCACTCTTCCATCCTCTCTTTATCTCTCTTTTCTCTTCCACTACTCAATCTCTCTCCTCTTCTCTCACACACACTCTCTCTCTTTCCTTCATGTTGAATCTCTCTCACAATCACTCTCTAGCTTTCTTTCATTTGTTATCTCTCTCTTGATATCATAGTCTTACCACTCCATCTCACTCTCCCTCTCACTCTCCCTTTCCCTCTGCTTCTACACTCTCCATCTCCATCTCACTCTCCCTATCTACTTTCTGACATTTTCTCTCTCTCTCACCCTTACCCACTACTTCCCTCTCTGCTCCCTTACTCTCTCTCACTCTCTCTTCTCATACTCCTTAAATCTCCAACACCATATATCACCTGGCTTTCTCCCCCTCACTCTCATTTTCACTCTCTCTCCTCAACCTTCTCTAGCTCCCTCCCTTCTCACCCTTCTCTCTCTTTCTGTACATTATTTCCTTTTGCCATTTTTCTCCTCCCTCACTCTCTCTCTCTTTAGTGTGCGTACTCTTTATTCCATCTCTAACATGCTCTTCTTTCTATTCCCCTCTCTTTGTGTCTCCCAACTCTCCCGCTTCTCTCTCTTTTACTTCTTCCCCCACACTCTTGATCTCTATTTATGGCTCACTTTTGCTTTCACTCCCCCTTCTCTCTCTTCTCTATCTCTATATACTCCCTATCTTCTACCCTTCACTCTGTCTCCCACTCTCCCACTCTTCTTCCTCTTCTTATCTCTCTAACACACTCTCCTTGCTCTCTCCTTTAAGCTCCCTCCCTCTCTCTCTCATTCACTATGTATATAACTCACTCTTCCTTCCTCTCACTTTATATCACTCTCTCTCCCATTTCTCTGTATATCTCTCCCTCCTTTATCGCTTTCCTCCCTCTCGCATACTCTCTCCCACCAAATCTCTCTCATAATAACTCTATTGATCTGTTATCTCGCTCACTCTTCCTCTCATTATCTCTATGTCGCTCTTTCTACCACTCTTATTTCCCTCTCCCACTCTTTTCTTTTGTACTCACCCTCATTTTATCACTCTCATCTCAATCTGTTTCGCTCCCCCTCTTTTCTTTGACTCTTCTCTTCGTCTCTCTCTTATCTTCACACTCTTCCACTCTCACCCTCTCCCTCTACCCCTCTCTCCCCCTATTTTTCTCTTCATCTCTCACTTTCTCATTCTTTCTCTTAATCTCTCGCACTCATCTCAGTCTCTCTCAATTTCTCTCCTTCACTCTCTCTCTCTCTCTCACTTTCACTCCCTCAATCTCACTCTCTTTCTCCCTCCTTTAGTTCTCCCCCTCTACCACCCCACCCTCCCTCCATCCCTCTTAGCTCCATCTCTCCCCTTTCTCTCTCTTTCTATATGCTTCTCTTTAGCACTTCTTATATCTCTCACTCACTCTTTCCATCCCTCACTCTTTCTTCCTCCCTTTCTATCTCTCCCTCTCACTCTCTCTCACCTTGACACTTACTCTCTTCTCTCTTTCTCGTCTTTCTCTTATCTTGCTCCTTCTCTCTATCTCTCACACACCTTTCTATATCTTGTTCTTTCTCCTTCCCTCTCTCATGCCCTCCATATGTCCCTCTCACTCTCTCTAGCTCTTCTCAATTTCTCTTTGTTGCCTAAACTTGTTCTCTCTCTTATTCTTATTCTATCTGCTCTCTCAATCCACCTTTTTCAATCTCCCTATCTACCTCTCTTACCATCTCTCTCTTGCTATCTCTCTCCTCATTTCTCCCATTCTATCCACCTAAACCTCTCCATCTCTCTCTCTAAAAAACTCTACATCTCTCTCTATTATCTCACTCATCCTTTCATGCTCTTTCTCTTTTTTGTATTCTCTTTCTCTAAATCTTTTCCTCTTTCTTCTCTTTTTCTCTTCTTACTCTTTTTGCATCCACTCCCCCTCTCTCTCTCTCTCCCGATCTATCCCTCCCTCTCTTTCCTTTTCCATCTCTCTCTCTCTCTCTCTCGCTCTCCCTTCCTCACTTTCCACCACTCTCTCAACTAAAAGCTCTCATCTCTTTCTCATTTTTCCTCTTCACTCACTCCTCTTTGTCAAACTTTTTTCTCTCCTTTTCTCCCTCTGTCCCTCTATTCTGCCCTCCATATCTCTGTCACATATAGAGCTCTTCTCTTTTTTTTTTCTCTATTTTCTATATCATTCTTCCCTCTTGCTCAGTCTCTCACTCCCTTCCTCTCTCTACCTCCATTTCACTCTCACTCCCCCTCCCTCCCTCCCTCTCCTTCCCCCCTCTCTCTTGCCCTCCATCCTTTCCTCACTTTCTCCCATCCTAACTCTATTTCTCTTGCACTTGACTCTATCTTGCTTTATCCCTTCCTAACTCTCTATTTCTCTCACTCTTGACTCTACCTTGCTCTCTCTTCTCACTCACTCCCTCTCTCTCCTCTTCTATATACATCCCCTCTGCCACTCTCATCTCCTTTCCTTTCTCCTATGATCACCATCTCTCTATCTATATCTCTCTCTCCCTCTCTACCTCATCATCTCTCTTTCTTTCAAGGTCTTTCTCACACTCTTCGCTCTCCCTATCCTGCTATTTTCTCTATCTCTCCTTTGCTCTCTCTATATCTATCATTATTTCGTTCCATCCCAATCTCTATCTCTCTCACATACTCTCATTCTCCCTCTCTTCCTCTTTTGCCAACATTATCTCACCTTGCAACTCTCTTGCTCTCTCCATTCTCTCTTTCTCATTTCTTTGTCATTCTTTCTTCCACTCTTTCTCACTACCCCCGCCCACTCTTGTGCTCTCCAACCCTTTCTCTCTTTCACTCTCGCTCGTGGGGATGTTCTCTTTTTGTATCTCTTTGTGCTCTATCACACACATTTTTCTTTCTCACTGTCTTCCTTTCTCTACCTCCATCTCACTCTGATTCTCCTCCCTTCCTCTCGGTCGATCTATCTATCTCACTCTCTCTCTTGCCCTCCGTCACTCCTCTTCTCTTCTCTTTATCTATCTCACCTCTCTCTCGATTAATATCTCTCTTAGTCTCTATCTGCCTTATCATCACTCCCCCTCTCCCTCCTCTCTCTTCCCTTCAACCTATTTATCACACACATCCTTCTCCTTCTACCCCTTCTCTCTCACTCACCTTCTCTTTATCTCTTTCTCTACTTATCTATTTCTCTTTTCATCTCGAGCTCTATCTCACTCTCTCCCTCTCTTGCTCTCGCCTCCTCTTCCTCACTTCTCCCATTTTAATCTTTCTCTTCTCTCACACCTCTCTCTCACTCATTCTCACCACCTCCATGTTACTCTCATTCCCCCTCCTCTCTCCCTTTCCCTCCCTCACTCATTTCATTTGCCCTTTCTTCCACTTTCTCTCACTCTCAACTTTCCTAACACTCTCTCATATGAATTATCTCTCTTTCTCTCACTCTTACCCTCTCACTCACTCCCTCTTTTCTCTCATCTCACTTAGTGCTCATCTCTCTCCTGCTCTCTTGATTCAATTCCTCCCTCTTATTCTCTCGCGTCACCTCTCATTTCTCTTTTTATTTGCCTCACTCATTTTTTCAATCTCTCGATCTCTCACACTCACTTTTTATCTGTCTCTTCGTCTCTCTCTCTTCCCTCTCTTTATTTTAATCTCTTTCTCACACCCTTCTTCTTTATCTCTACGCCCTTCTTTCTCTACTTCTCTTTTGCTCTCTGTATATCTCCTACTCCACCTTTCCATGCTTATCTCCCCCTCCCTCTCTCTCTCTCTCTCTCTCACTTTCGCTGTGTCTTAATGGGTTGCCTTCTCTATTTGTCATCTCTTTCTTCTCTCTAACTTATCTTTCTCTTCTCTCACTTTTCTCTCTCACTCTTTCTTTCTCTTCTTCTCTCCCATACCTACCTCTCTCTTGCCCTCCATCTCTCTCTCTCTTGCTCAAGGAGCTCTTCTCTTTCTCAGACTCACTCTAACTCTTTTCTATCTCTTTCTTGATATTTGTCACTCACTTCTCGCTGCCTCTATCTTACTCTCAGTGCCCCTCTTTCTCTCTATCATTCTCACTGTCCCCCTCTCTCGGTCCCTCCTTCCCTCCTTCACTCACTCTATCCATTCTTACCTCTCTTACTTTCTTTTACTCTTTGCCCTCTCTCGTGTTCTCTGTTCTCTTTCTCACTCACTCCGCCTCTCTCTCTCTTTCTCTCTTGAATCCATCCCTCCTGGCCTTACTCCTCTCCTCTTCTGGCTTTCTATCTTTCTCAACCACTTTATATTTAAATATCTCTCTCACCCTCTCTATATGTCTCATCATCTCTCTCGCTCTCTGTTCTCTCTCTTTCTTTCATGAACTTTCTCACATTGTTCTTCTATCAGCCTACTATTTGCTATCTTTATATCTCTCACTCTATCTTCTCATATATATATATATATATATATATATATATATATATATATATATATATATTCCCTCGCTTTTCCTCTCTTACCATCTCTCTCTCTTCCTACCTCTTTTATCCGTCTTATCTATCTTTCACTCTTTTGTTCTCTTGTCTTCTCTCCCACCCTCACACTTCCGTGCCCTCCATCTCTCCCTGTTAGTCATAGAGCTCTTCTCCTTCTCTCTCCAACTCTCTTCAATTCTTTTCTCCTTCACTTACTCTCTCTCACTTTTTTCACTCTCTATGTCTATCTCAAACTTATTCTCCCTCTCTATCACACACACACACTCTCCCTAACTTTCTCCCTTATGTATGCTCTCTCTTTCTCTTACTCGCTACCTCTTTCTTTCCTCTCCTCTCCTTTTGTCTCTCTTTCTATCTGCCTCACCCTTACTCTACTATCTTTCGCACTCTCGCACACAATTTTTGTTTGCTTCCTCATCTCTATTTCTCTTGCTTCCTCTTTCTTTCTAGCTCTTTCTCAAACTCTTATCACTCCCTCTACCTCATTCTCACTCTTTCTGTCTACTTCTCTTTTGCTCTTTTTATATATCTCACACACTTTTTCCAACCCTCTCTCTTGCTTCCTCGCTCTCTCTCTCTCTCTCGCTTATTTATTTCTCATCTTTCTCTTAACTTGCTCCTTCTCTCTATTTCTCACAAACTTTTTCTTTATCACATTCTTTCTCCCTCCCTCTCTCATGCCCTACATAGTCCCTCTCTCACTCTCTCTAGCTCTTCTCACTCTCCCACTCTCTCACTCTCTCTTTCTCCCCATCTATATCTTGAAGTCTTTTTATCTCTCTATATCTCTCCCTCACTCTCCCTCTCACTTAGTCCCTCCCCTTTCTCGCTCTTTCTCTCTATCTTCCTCCCTCTATCTCTCTTTCATCATTCCCTCTCTCCCACTTTATCTGGTTTACTCTCTCTTATCTTTTTTGTCCCCTCTTTGTCACACAGGCACTATCTCTCACACACTCCCTTTTTTCTTTCATTTTCTCTCTCCACCTCTCTTCCATCTTTTACTCTCACTCTATCTTTGTCCCTCTTTTTCTTTATATCTCTTTCTCTTTATTTCTCTCAATCTCACTCTTTTTCTCATTGTCTCCCCTCCCTTTCTCCCTCCATCATTGCCGCTTTCTTTATCCTTCACTTTCTCTCACTTTTCTTCTCACACTTTTCTTTTTATCTACCTCAATCTCTTTTATCTATCACTGTCTCGCGCTCTATTTATCACTTAATCTTTCCCTCTCTCTTTCTTTCAATCTCTTTCTCATACTGTTCGCTCTCATCTACCACTTCTTTTCTCTACTTTTATTTTGCCCTCTTTCTTCAAATTTTTCTTTCCATCCTAATATCTATCTCGCTCTCGCTTTGTCTCTCCCACAGTCGCTTCCTTTCTTACTGTCTCTCTCTCCATCTCATCAAACAAATCTCTTGCTCACTTTATCTTCCCTATATCTCATCATTCACTTCCCTCATTTCTTCTTCTTCTCTCTCTCACTATTTCTTTCTCTCATTCTCTCTCCCTCTATCCCTCTCGTGCCCTCCATCGCTCTCCCTCTCATGGATCACTTATCTTTCTCTCCCTTTCATTACTTTATTTCTCCCATTCTCTCCACCTCCCTCTCACTCTCGTTCTCCCTCCTCTCGTCCCTCTCACTCTCGTCCTCCCTCCGCTCTCCCTCTCCCAACCTCACTCATTTCATTTGTCATTTCTTTCTCTTTCACTCACTTAGACCTTTCCTTCCACTCTCTCACATGACCTGTTACTCACTCCCTTCTCTCTCGTCTCACTCCATGATCATCTCTCTTTTACTCTCTTGAATCAATTCCTCCCTCTCTTTCTATCTCCTTTCCTCTCCTCGCCTTTCTCTTATTATTTGCCTCACCCATTTTTTCAATATCTAGGTCTCTCACACGCACTATCTACCTGCTGCTTCATCTATCTCTTCTCTCTCATTATTTTAATATCTTTCTCACACCCTTCTCTTTTTTATCTCTACGGCCTACTTTCTCTAGTTCTCTTTTGCTCTCTCTATATCTCACAACATCTTTCCATGCTTATCTCCCACTCTCTTCCTCACTCACTTTCGATGTGTCTTACATTGTTGCCTCTCTATTTACCCTCTCTTTTTTCTCTCTAACTTATTTTTTTCTTCTCTCTCTTCTCTCTCTCTCTTTCTTTCTCTTCTTCTCTACCAAACCTCACTCTCTCTTGCCCTCCATCTCTCTCTCTCTCTCTTGCTCATGGAGCTCTTCTCTTTCTCACAAACTCTCTCACTCTTTTCTGTTTCTTGATCTTTCTCGCTCACTTCTTTCTACTTTTACTCTCATTCTCTCGCTTTCTCTCTCTCATTCTCACTCTACCCTCTCTCTTACCCTCATTCTCGCCTACATCCACTCTATCCATTCCTACCATCTCACTTTCTTCTACTCTTGCCCTCTCTCGCATTCTCCCTTTTCTCTCTCTTCTCACTCACTCCCTATCTCTCTCATTCGCTCTTGAATCCATCCCTCTTTGCCTCACTCTGTCTCTCCTCTTCCCTCTCTTTCTATATTTCTCAACCTCTCTATATGTCTTTTTATCTATCTCTCGCTCACACTTCTCTCTCTTTCTTTCAAGATCTTTGTTGCACTATTCTTCTATCTACTTCTATTTTACTCTCTTTATATCTTTCACTCTATCTCTTCATTAATATATATATATATATCTTTCTCCACCTCTTTCCCTCTATTACCATCTCTCTTTCTCTACCTCTCTCTTTGTCTTCTCTCTCTTTCACTCTTTCTTTGTCTTGTCCCCTCTCCCTCCCTCACTCTCTCGTGCCCTACAAATCTCTCTCAGTCATAGAACTCTGTTCTTTCTCTCTCTAGCTTTCTTTCATTCTTCTTTCTTTCACTTACTCTCTCTCACTTATTTTCACTCTCTATGTCTATCTCAAACTTATTCTCCCTCTCTCTCACACACACACTCTCTCTCTTGCCCTCCATTGCCCTTTCCATCACTCTCTTTTCCATCCTCTCTCCCTTATGTATTCTCTGTCTTTCTCTTATTCCCTACCTCTTTCTCTCCTCCATTATCCTCTCGTCTTTCTTACTATCCACCACACCCTCACTCTATATAGCTCTCGCACTCTCTCACACAGTTTTTATCTGCCTTCTCATCTCTATTTCTCTCTCATCCTCTTTCTTTCTAGCTCTTTCTCACATTCTTCTCACTCCCTCTAACCCTTTCTCACTCTTTCCCTTTGCTTCTCTTTTTCTCCCTTGCTTCCTCCCTTGCTATCTCTCTTTTCTCTCTTTACCTTATTTTGCTCCCTTTCTCTATCTCTAACACGCTTTTTCTTCATCTCATTCTTTCTCCCTCTCTCTCATGCCCTTCATATGTCCCTCTCTCACTTTATCTCGCTCTCTCACTCAACCTTTTTCCATCCCTCTCTCTTTTCCTCTCTTACCATCTCTCTCGACCCCTCTTGCTCTTGTTGTCTCTCTCCTCGATTCACACTTTCTATCCACTTAAACCTCTCTATCTCTCTCTATATCAAACTCTCCATCTCTATGTCTCTCTCTATTATATCACTCATCCTTTCATGCTCTCTCTCACAATTCGTTCTCCCTTTAACTCCTCTTCTTCTCTAGTTCTTTTTACTATCTAAAAATCTTGGAATCTCTATTTCCATTTTTCTCTCTTGCCCTCACACTCTCCCTCAGACTCTCTCTTTCTCTCTCTCATTCTTTGTATTCCTTTCTTGTCATCACTCTCTCACCATAATACTCTATTGTTCTCTCTCTATCTCATCTTTCTCTTCCACCATGTTACTCTTTTGCTCTTTCTCTCTCTTTATCATCTTTCTCTTCCTTGCTCATTCTCTCTCATTCCTTGTTCTCTCTCCCTTCCTCGTTCGTGCCCTCTATATCTCTCTCTTTCTCCCTTACTATCTAACACTTTGTTGCTCTATCTCTCTTTCCCTCACTTTCCCCCACTCTCTTATCCTCTTTCTCACTCACTGGTACTCACTCACCTTAACTCCCACTATATCAATCACTCTCCTTGTATATCCCTCCCTCTAACTCTCTCTTCTCTCTTCTTCCTTCTATCTCTCCCACCCTCTCTCTCTTTCTCCCACACTCTCTATCTGTCTCCCTTGGTTTTCCTTTAACTCCACTCCCTCCGTCTCTCTCCCTCTCTCTCTCATTCTCTACCACCCACCACTCTCCCTCCCTTTCTCTCTTTCCCTCTCTTCTCTCTATCTCCCTATTTGTCATCCTATCACTCCCTTTCTATATATATCTCCCCTTTTGCTCGATGTCTCACTTTCTCTTTCTCTCCATCTCATTAACTCCTAGATCTCTCTTGTATTGCTCTCATCTCACTTTTCTCCGGCTCTTTCTCTCGCTACTCTTCTCTCTCTCCTACCCTTCTTTATATCACAATCACACACTTGTTTTATTCCCCTCTTTCTATTTATTTTAGTATATATCTCACTCACTCTGCTACTCCTTCTCCCACCCTTCCTCCCACTCTCCATCCCGTTCTTCCTCTTCTTTCGTTTTCTCTCTCCCCCTTTTTGTCTCTCGCATTTTCTTTGACTTGTTCTTGCTCTCTCTCTTCTCGTTCTCTCTACTCTCTCCCTCTACACCTCCTCCCGCTCTCTTGCTCTCTTTTTCTCTAAATCTCTCTCCGTCCCTCACTCTCTTGCCTCCTCCCTCCCTTCCGCCCTCCTTCTTTCTCTCTCTCACTCTCTCTCTCTCTCTCACTCTCTCTCACTCTCTCTCCCGTCCCTTTAGTCTCTCTGCCACCCTCCCTCCCTCTTTATCTTCACTCTTTTTTGCTCTCGTCACTCACTCCTTCCATTTGCATGTCTTTCACTCTCTTCCTATATCCACTTCCATGAATCTATTCCTCTCTTCGTTGCTCCCTCACTTGGTCTCTCACTCTTCTATCTTCTTCTCTTTCAGTCTCTCATTTACTTTCATCTTTCCCTCTTTCACTCTTTCCCTCTTTATATATTCCATTCTCTCCCTCGCTCTCTCTCTATTCGTCCCTCTCCCTCGCACTTCCTCCATCATTCACCTTGCCTCCCTAGCTCTCTCTCGTTTCTCTCATGCCCCCTCCATCCCCTCCTCTCTACCTCTTTACACATCCATCCCTCTCTCTATCACACTTTCTTTCTCACCCCATTCTCTCTCACTCTCACTCTTGCTCTATTTACCTCCCTCTCTCACATGCACTCTATTTCACTCTCTCACTCCATCTCTCTATCTTCCTCTCTCAATCCCTCTTTTAGAGCTCTTGTCCATCACTCTCCTTCTTTTTCTCCTCCTCTCTCTCTCCAATTAATTCTTCCCGCCTCCCTCTCCCACTTTCCTTCTCAATCTCTCGTTTTTGCTTCCTCTTCTTCTCTATCTTTCCTCCCCCTAACCCTCCATTCACTTCTCTATGCCTACTTGATTTTCTCTATCTTTTTTTTATTCTTTCCCTTTTTCTACTTCTTTTCTCACTCTTCCCGCTTGTTCCATCTCTCTCGCTCTCTCTCCCTGCTCCATCCTCAACTATTTTCTCTCTTTTTATGTCCCTCCCTCACTCATACCTTATTTCTCTTCTCTCTCTCAATTTTATCTTTTCATTCTCTCTTCTCGCCTCCCCATTCACTTGTTATCTCTCACTCTCTCTTCCCATCCCTTTTCTTTCAATATCTTTCTTTCCCTCTCTCCTCTCACATGTCTCTCTCTCGCTCTTCTCCTTCATTTTCTCCCTCCTCTGTCACTCACCGTTAAATGCATCATTTTCTCTCACACTCTCCTTTTTAGATGACTTTACTCTCCCTTAACCTCCCTCCCTTTGTTTTGATCTCTCTTCCCTCTCATTTTCTTCCTTCTGCTATATATCTCTCACACTAAACTCTCTATCATGCAATTTCTCTCTCTTCTTCACTATCTCTTCTCCGATTCTCATCTTTCTATTCCCTCTTCTCTCTCATACACCTTTGTTATCTCATGTTCTCTCCCTCCAGAGCCACTCTCATGCCTTCCACTCTCTCCTCTCGGCTTCTCTCTATTGCTCACTCTTGTTCTCTTTTTACCATACTCTTTTATCTCCCTCATTCACAATCACTCTCTTGCTCTTTCTCACTTGTTGTTTTTCCTAGTATCTTTCTTACTCTTTCTGCCACTCTTTTTCCCTCCTCCCTCCTCCCTTTTTATCTTGATCTCTCTCTCTCTCTCTCTCTCTCTCTCTCTCTCTCTCTCTCTCTCTCTCGGTCCATCTCTCTTGTTCTCTGTTTTAGAGCTGTCATCTTTCTCTGTCTTGCTCTCTCTCTCTCTTACTCTATCCTTACCTCCATCTTACTCTCATTCTCCCTCCCTCTTTCTCTTTCAAACACTCTCCCCTCTTTTTCTCTCCTTCCCCCTCCTTCCCTCACTCTCTCCATTCATACTTCTCTCTCTTTTATGTAAAATCTTTCTCTTTCTCTAAATCTTGCCCTCTCTCCTCTTTTCTCTTCTTATTTTTTTGCATCCACTCCCCACTCTCTCTCTCTCTCTCCCGATCTATACCTCCATCTCTCTCCTTTTCCATCTCTCTCTCACTCTCTCTTCCTATCATGCCACCACTCTCTTAAATAAAAACTCTCTTGCTCTCTCTCTCTTCTCTTTCTCATTTTTTTTCTCTCACTCCTCTCTGAAACTTTTTTCTATCTTTTTTTTCCCTTCCTCCTTCTCTTGTGCCCTCCACATCTCTCTCACGTGTGGAGTTTTTCTCGTTTTTCTCTCTTTTCTCTCTCAATATTCTCTCTTGCTCGCTCTCTCACTTCCTCTCTCTACCTCCATTTCAATCTCACCCTCCCTCCCTCCTCCCTCTCTTTTTCCCCCTCTCTCTTGTCCTCCCTCCTTTCCTCACTTTCTCCCTTTCTACCTCTCTCTTTCTCTCACCCTTATTCTTTATCTTGTTCTCTCTTCTCACTCACTCCCACTCACTCTCCTCTCCTAAATACATCACCTCACCCACTCTCATCCCCTTTCCTCTCTCTTTTGATCACCCTCTCTCTATCTATATCTCTCTTTCTCACTCTTTTTATCTGCCTCATTATCTTTCTTTTCTTTCAAGCTCTTTCTCACACTCTTCTCTCTTCCCAACCTCCTATTTTCTCTATTTCTCTTTTGCGCTCTCTATATCTATCATTATCTTGTTCCATTCCTATGTCGATCTCTCTAACATACTCTCATTCTCCCTCTCTTCCTCTTCTACCAACACTATCTCACCCTGCAACTCTGTTTCTCTCTCTATTCTCACTTTCTCATCTCTCTCTCATTCTTTCTTCCACTCACTACCCCTGCCCACTCTTGTGCTCTCCAGCCATCTCTCTCTCTCTCTCATGGAGAAGTTCTCTTTTCCCATCTCTCTTTGATCTCCCACACACATTTTTCTCTCACTCTCCATGTCACTCTCATTCTCCCTCCCTTCTTCTCTGTCGCTCTCTCTATCTCCCCCTCCTCTTGCCCTTCCTCAATCCTTCCCACTCTCTCTCACTCTCTTTTTCGCTTCTCTCTAATCTCACTATCTCTCCATCTCTCCTCTCCTCTTCTCTTCTCTCTTTATCTATCTCACCTCTCTCCATCGACCTCTGTCTTTGTCTCTACCGCCTTATTATCACTCCCCCTCTCCCTCTTCTCTCTCTTCCCTTCAACCTCTTTCTCACACGCATCTTTTGTCCTTGAAACAATTAGTGAGGAAAATATGGGAAATGAGATAAAAGAATAGTGAAAGAGAAAGAGGGATTGATTCAAGAGAAGCGAAGAGAGATGAGAAGTGAGTGAGAAGATAGAAAAAAATAGAGTGAGAGAGAGGGCAAGAGTGAGAGAAAGAGATAATTCATAAGAGAGAGTGGTAGTAAATGTGAGAGTGAGAGGAGGAAGAAAGGGCAAATGAAACAAGGGAGTGATGGAGAGGGAGAACGATAGTGAGATGGAGCTGTAGAGAATGAGAGATAAATAAAATAGAGAGAGAGAGAGAAGAGATCCATGAGAAAGGGAGAGATGGAGGGCACAAGAGGGATAGAGGGAGAGAGCATGAGAGAAAGAAACAGTGAGAGAAGAAGAAGAAGAAGTGAGGGAAGAGAAAGATGAGATAGTGGTAAGGTAAAGAGAGCAGAGAGTTGTTGAATGAGAGACAAAGGTGGTAAGAGAGAAAGACGAGGGTGAGAGAGCGAGAAAGGGATCGATATTGTGATGGAAAGAGATATTGAGAGATATAAAGAGGGCAAAATAGAATTAGATAGAACAAGTGGTAGAAGAGAGAGAAGAGTTTGAGAAGAGCTTGAAAGAAAGAGAAAGAGAAATATGAGGAGACAAGTAGAGAGTGTGTGAGAAAGATAGATAGTAGTGGTTAAAGCTGATAAAAAGAGAAAGGAAGCTGAGAGAGAGGGGGAAAGATACAAGAGAGAAGAGAGTGAGAGAGTTAAAGAAATGGATTCAAGAGAAAAGAAGAGAGAGGGAGAGTGAGTGAGAAGAGGGAATGAAGAGAGAGCACGAGACAACAAAGACTAGAAGAAAGTGAGAGAAATACATGAGTGAGAGAGGTAGGAATGGATAGAGCGAGTGAAGAAGGAAGGAGGGTATGAGAGATAGAAAGAGGTAGAATGAGAGTGGGATAGAGGTAGAGAGAAGTGAGTGATAAAGAGAAAGAAAGAGAGAGAAAGAGTTAAAGAGAGTGACATAGAGAAGAGCTCCATGAGAGAGAGAGAGAGAGAGATAGATGGAGGGCGGAGACGAGAGGGTGGTAGGGAAAGAAGAAGAGAAAAAGTGTGATATAGAAGCAAAGGAAGAGAGATAATTTAGATAGAAGAGAGAGGGCAAATGAGAGAAAGCAACAAAGTTAGACGAGAGCAAGAGAGAAGTAGAGATAATAAAAGAGAAGTAGAGAGAGAAAGAGAGAGAAGGGTGTATAGATAAAGAGAGACGAATCTGAGAGAGATTGAGATAAAGAGAGAAGTGACAGAGATGAAGATAGAGAGTTGCAAGGTGAGAGAGAGCAAGTGCGAAGCAACAAAGATTGAGAGAGTGGGATGGAAAGAGTGATTGAGTGATGTAGGAAATGCGAAAGTGAAGTAGAGAGAGAAAGAAAGGGTAAGGGGTAGAGGGAGTAAAAAGAGCATAAGAAAGAGCTTGAAAGAAAGAGGACGTAGATAGAGATGAAGAAGCAGATAGAAACTATGTGTGAGAGAGCTAGAGATAGATAGAGTCGGGGTAAGGTGAATAGAAAGAGAGACAAGAGGAGAGGAGAGGAGAGAAAGGCGTAGAGAGTGATTGAAATTTGAAGGGAAAAGATGTTAAGTGACTAAAATGAGAGAGTAAAGAAAGAGAAAGAACTATGTGAGAGAAATAGAGAATACTTAAGAGAGAGAGAGGGATGAAAGGAGCGAGTGAGGGAAGAATGAAGAGAGGGAAAGGGAGACGGTGTGTGTATGTGTGTGTTTGAGGGAGGGAGGGAGAATGAGAGTTAGATTGATGTAGAGAGTGGGAAAAGTGAGAGAAAGTGAAAGAGAGAAGAATGTTAGAGAGTGAGAGAGAGAAATTAAAGAGCTACATGATTGAGAAAGACATGGAGGGCATGAGAATGTGAGGGAGGGAGAGAGAAAGTAGAAAAATAGAGTGAATGAGAGAAAGAATAAAGAAATAAGATAGAGAGGGCAAGAGAATTGTCGGGAGAGAGAGGAATGGTATGAGTAGAAGAGAGGGGAGAGAGATATATTGATGAAATGATAGTGTGAGAGATACGAGAGAGAGCAAAACTGAAGGAGATAGAGGAGGTACATATAGAGAGGGAGTGTGATAAAGATCTTGAAAGAATGAGAGAGAAGAGAGAGCAAGAGATATGAAGAGACATATAGTGAGGGTGAGGGAGATATATATAAAAGGGTTGAGAAAGATACAAAGAGAGAGAAGAGGAGAGACGGAGTGAGGTAGAGATAAATGGATTCAAGAGAGGAGAGATAAAAGGAGTAAGTAAGAAGAGAGAATGAAGAGAAACCACAAGAGAGGGCAAGAGTTGAAGAAAGTGAGAGAAATACGAAGTGAGAGAGGAGGGTAAGAGAGAAGGGAGAGTGAGAATGCGAGAGAAAGGGGGAGAATGAGTGCGAGATAGAGGTTGAGAGAAGTGAGTGAGAGAGCAAGAAAGAGAGAGAAAGAAGTGAGAGAGTGTGAGAAAGAGAAGAGCTCCATGAGTAAGAGAGAGAGAGCTTGGAGAGAGAAGAAGAGATAGAGATAGTTCGAGAGAGAAGTGAGAGAAGAGAGAAGGAAAACAGTGAAGGAACAGAGTAAAATAGAAGGGTGTAGAGATAAAGAGAGAGAGAGAGGGGGAGAGAGGGAGATTGGATAGTTGGAGTGAGAGAGAAAGAAAGAAAGAGAAGGGCGTAGAGATAAAGAGAGAAGAATTTGAGAATGCAATTAAACTAAAGAGACAGAAGAGAGAGATGAAGAGGTAGATTGAAAGTGTGTGTGAGAGACCAAAGATTGAAAGAATGAGGGAAATAATAAGAGAAAGGAGAGGAAAGTTGAGGAGAAGCAAAGAAAGGGTGGGATTGATTCAAGAGAACATAAGAGAGATGAGGAGTGAGTGGGAAAAGAGAAAAAGAGAGAGTGAGAGAGAGGTCGAGAGTGAGAAAAAGAAAGATAATTCATGAGAGAGAGTGCTTAGGAAAAGGTAGTGTGAGAGGAGGAAGAAAGAGAAAATGAAACGGGGGAGGGAGGGAGAGGGAGAGAGGAAGGAGAACGAGAGTGAGAGGGAAGCTGGAGTAATGAGGAGAGAAACAAGTCGAGTGAGAGAGAGAGAGAAGAGATCCACGAGAGAGGGAGAGATAGAGGGAACTAAAAGGAGAGAGAGAGAGAGAATGAGAGAAAGAACGAGTGAGAGAGTGAGAAGAAGAAGAAGCGAGGAAAGAGAAAGATGAGAAAGAAAGAAGATAAAAATAGCAAGAAATTTGTTGAATGAGAGAGAGAATGGTAAGAGAGGAAGAAAGGAGAGAGAGAGAGAGAGCGAGCGAGAGAGAGATACATGCTGGGATGGAAAGAGAGATTGAAAGATATAATGAGGGTAGAATAGAAGTAGGGAGAAAAAGTGGCATGAAGAGAGGAAGTGTATGAGAAAGAGCTTGAAATAAAGATAGAGAAAGATGAAGAGATTGATAGGAGAGGTTGAGGCAGATTGAAAGAAAAAGGTGAGGAGAAAAGTGAGAGGGTGGAATGGATGGATTCAAGATGGAGAGAGGGGCAGTGAGTGAGAAGAGAGAGTGAAGAGAGAACAAGAGGGAAGTGAAGACTTAGAGAGAGACAAACAGAGTGAAAACATAAGAGAGTAAGGGAAGGAAGAAAGAAGGTCGAAAGAGAGAGGGAGGGAGGGCGAGTGGAGAGAAGGATAAAGTGTGAGAGACCATGAGTGAGAGAAATGATTGTGGGGGATTACGAAAAAAAGAAGAGCTCCATGGTTGTGAATGGGAGAGAGAGAGAGATGGAGAGCACAAGTGAGTGAGGGAGGGTGGAGAACAAGAGAAACAAAGAGCGACAGTGAGAGCGAGAGATAGAGAAGGATGAGAGAGAAAGAAGTGAGAGAAGGGGAAAATAGAGTGTGGGAGGGAGAGAGTGAGATATGGATGGATGGAAGGAGAACATAAGAAGTAAAGAGAGAATATATAGAGGGAGAGAGAAAGGTGAGAGAAGTAGCTTGAAATAAATGGGGAGAAGTGGGAGAGAGAGATATAAAGAGACGGATACTGAGCGTTTGTGAGAGATAGATAGATAAAGAGAAGGTGAGGCAGATAGAAAGGGTGAGTAGAGGGATAGATTCAGGAGAAAAGGAGAGATGAGTAGTGAGTGAGAAGATTGAGAAGAGACCAAGGAGAGCGAGAGGTAGGCAAGGGTGAGAGAAAGAGAGAGAGAGAGATTACAAAATAGAGAGACATAAGTAAGGAGAGCGAGGAAGGAGGAAGGCGACAAAAAGAGAAGAGAGAGTGAGAGGGAGAATGAGAGTGAGATGGAGGTAGAGAGGAGTTAGTGAGAGAGAGAAACAAAGAAAAAGTGAGATATAAATAAAAGATAAGAGAATGTAGAAAGAATGATTGAGAAAGATCGTGAGAGTGAGTATTAATGGGAGAGATAGGAAGAGATAGTAGAAAGAGAAAAAGAGAAAAAGGGTAGAGAAGTGAGAAGAGTGTGAGAAAGAGCTTGAAAGAAAGAGGGGTAAAAGAGGTAGAGATGAAGAGGCAAATGGAAACGAGTGTGTGAGAGAGTGTGAGATAGATAGAGTGAGGCTGAGGCAAATAGAAAGATGACGAGAGGAGAGGCAAGGAAGTCGTAGGGAGTGATTGAAAAGCAAAGGAGAAAGATGGGGAGTGGGTGAAATGAGAGAGGAAAGAAAGAGAATGAATAGAGTGAGAAAAAGAGAGGAGGGAGATGAGGAGTGAAAAGACATAAAAAACATAGAGTGAAAGAGAGAGCAAAATTGGAGAAAGAGAGATAATTCATGAGAGAGTAGTGTGGCAAGAAATGTGAGAGTGATTGGAGGAAGAAAGCCGAATGAAACTTTGGAGGATGGGAGAGGGAGAGGGAGAACGAGAATGAGAGGGAGGTGGATTGATGTGGATTTGAAGTGCTTTTAATGTATTGAAGAAATTGTGATAATTTTTCATTTAGAACTTAATTTACTTTTCGATTTAGCTAATTAAATTGTTCGAATATATTGTTGAAATTAATTCTGAAAGGATTTAATGTCCTACAACAATAATGAAGAATTCATTCAATTTTCGTGGATGAATTGCGTAATTCATTAGAATTGAGTGTATATAAATAAGGAAATGTGTTTTGATGGACTTCAATTTGGACGTTTCAGAGTGACAGGTTGAGATCCCCAATTGGTCCTAAGATTAGTAACTAAACTCGAAGGTTAGCCTTCAGGTTAAGGGAGAGTGGGAGCTCCGTAGTGAGAGCTGGTATCCTCCTAGCCTAGCCTTAGATTTAGTGACTAAACTTAGGATAAATCAATGTTCTTTTCATGCTTTGAAGAGGGGTACTCTTTTAATGGTAAAGAAATATTTATGCTCCTATTTGGCACACTAACATAGATATTTGTTCCATATCATCCACACATCATATTCTCATTGCGAGAGGAAAGATACTTTTCTCATATATCAAAAACCTTTCAAATATATAGCTTAGTGTGTGACTGTTAGTTAATTATATTTTCAAAGTTAGTGTGTCTCTCCCTCTCTTTCTTTGCTCTCTCTCTCTCTCTCTTGCTCTCTCCATTCATCTCTCTTCCTCCACCCTCACTCTCTTTCCCTCATTCTCTTTCTATGCCTCTCTCTCCCTCTCAAAATCTCATTCTTACTTTGTATCCCTCTTTTCTCTCACTCTCTCACTTTCTCTTTCCATCACTTCTTATCACTCTCTCTCTCACACATTCCTCAATATCTCTATTTCTCATTCTCTCTCACTCTCACCCGCACTATGTTATATATACTGAATTTCTCTCATAATAGGTCAATTGATCCTTTCCCATTTTCTATTTCGTTAGTACTATGTGCTGCTCACTAAATCATTATCTTTCCCTCTTCCTCTCGCTCGCTCTCATGCACACACTCTCTACATGGTTTTTATCTCTTTTGCCCTCTTTCTCTTTCTCTCTCACTATCTCACTCTACTCTTTTCTAGTCTCTCTCTTGTGCTCTCTCTATCTCTCTTACGCTCTCTCCCTCCCTATCCTTGTTCTTTACGTCTTACTATCTCTCCCTCTCCCTTCCTTTCACTCTCTATCCGCTCCTCCCTTTATAGCTCATCTCTCACACTCTAACTCTTTTTGTGTCACTCACTCTCGATATCTCTTACTTTTCTCTTTCTCTTTTTTATCATTCTCTACCCCCTCTCTCTTGCTCCGAATATCTCTCACAATCGCTCCCTTTTTCTCTCTTCCTCTTGTTATCTCTCTATTGCTAACTTTTTCTCGTTTTTAAACATCTCACTTTTTCTCCCTTCTCTCGTTCTAGCTCCCTCCCTCTCTCTATTGATCACTCTATCACTCACTCTCCCTCCCTCTCTCTATCTCTCTTTTCTCTTCCACTACTTAATCTCTCTCTCCTCTCTCTCTCACACACTCTCTCTCACACTCTCTCCTTCACGTTGAATCTCTCCCACAATCACTCTCTAGCTTTCTTTCATTTGTTATCTCTCTCTTGATATCTTAGTCTTACCACTCCATCTTACTCTCCCTCTCGCTCTCCCTCTCCCTTTGCTTCTACACTCTCCCTCTCCATCTCACTCTCCCTCTCTGCTTTACGACATTCTCTCTCTCTCTCTCTACCCTTGCCCACTACTCCCCTCTTCTCCGCTCTCTTACTTATTTCTCTCACTCTCTCTCGCTCATACACCTTAAAATCTTCAACACCTTATATCTCTACGGCTTTCTCTCCCTCACTTTAATTTTTACTCTCTCTCCTCAACTGTCTCTAGCTCTCTCCCGCCTCACCACTCTCTCTCTTTCTTTACATCATCTCCCTTTACCATTTTTATCCTCCCTCTCTCTTGCTCTCTCTAGTTGCTCGTACTCTTTATTCCATCTCTCTCATGCTCTTCTTTCTAATCCCCTCACTTTGTCTCTCCCCACTCTCCCCCTTCTCTCTCTTTCGCTTCCACCCCACGCTCTCGATATCTATTTATGGCTCACTTTTGCTCTCACTCTCCCGTCTCTCTCTTCTCTATCTCTATCTAATTACTCCCTATCTTCTACCCTTCACTCGTCTCCCAAACTCTTCCTCTAAAATCTTTCTTATAATCACACTCCTACTCTTTTTTCCTATTCTTATATCTCTAACTCATTCTCCTTGCTCTCTCCCTCTAGCTCCCTCCCTCTCTCTCTCTCATTCAATATGTGTATAACTCATACTCCATTCCTCTCACTTTATCTCACTCTCTCTCCCTTTTCTCTCTATATATCTCTCCTCTCTCTCGCTTTCCTCCCTCTCGCATACTCTCTCCCACTGAATCTCTCCATAATAACTCAATTTCTCTGTTATCTCGCTCACTCTTTCTCTCATTATCTCTATGTCGCTCTTTCTACCACTCTATCTCCCTCTCCCACTCTTTTCTTTTGCACTTTCTCTCATTTTATTACTCTCTCGGTCTCGATACGTTTCGCTCCCACTCTTCTCTCTCACTCTTCCTCCGTCTCTCTCTCATCTTCACCATCTTCCTCTACCTCGTTCTCCCCCATTCTTGCTCTTTATGTCTCTTCCTCTCTCTCACTTTCTCATTAATTCTCTTAATCTCTCGCACTCATCTCAGTCTCTCTCAACTTCTCTCCTTAACTCTCTCTCTCATTTTCACTCCCTCGATTTTCTTTGTCCCTCCTTTAGTTCTCGCGCTCTCCCTCCGCACCCTCCCTTTACCCCTCTTAGCTCCATCGCTCCCCTTTCTCTCTCTTTCTCTCTACTTGCTCTTTAGCACTTCTTATGCCTCTCACTCATTCTTTCCATCCCTCACTCTTTCTTCCTCCCATGCTTTATCTCTCTCTCTCTCTCTCAACATGCATTTCTCTCACTTCTCTCTTTCTCGATCTTTATCTCGTTCTTTCTCCTTCCCTCTCTCATGCCTCCATATGTCCCTTTCTTAATCTCTACTAGCTCTTCTCAAATTCTCTTCATTGCCTAAACTTATACTGCTCTCACTCCACCTTTTTCAATCTCCCTTGCTTCCTCTCTTACCATATCTCTCTCTCTGCTCTTGCTATCTCTCTCCTCATTTCTCCCTTTCTATCCACCTAAACCTCTCCATCTCTCTCTTTATAAAACTCTACATCTCTCTCTATTATCTCACTCATCCTTTCATGCTCTTTCTCTTTTATGTATTCTTTTTCTCTAAATATTTTCCTCTCTCTTCTCTTCTTCTCTTCTTACTCCTTTTGCATCCACTCACCCTCTCTCTCCCGATCTAACCTTCCCTTTCTCTCTCCTTTTCTATCTCTCTCTCTCATGCACTCTCTTCCTCTCTTGTTGCAACTCTCTCAACTAAAAACTCTCCTCTCATTCTCATTTTTCTCTTCACTCACTCCTCTCTCATCAAGCTTTTGCTCTCTTTTCTCCCTCCCTCCCTCTCTTACGCCCTCCATATCTCCCTCGCGCGTAGAGCTCTTCTCTTTTTCTCTCTTTTCTCTCTCAATCTTCTCTCTTGCTCAATCTCTCACTCTCTCCCTCTCTCTACCTTCCTTTCACTCTCATTTGTCCCTCCCTCCCTCTCTTTTCCCTCATCTCTCTTGCCCTCCCTCCTTTCCTCACTTTCTCCCTTCCTAACTCTCTATTTCTCTCTCTTCACTCTATCTTGCTCTCTCCTCTCACTCACTCCCTCTCTCTCCTCTCCTAAATACATCCCCTCGACCACTCTCATCTCTTTTCCTCTCTCTTATGATCACCCTCTCTCTATCTATATCTCCCTCTCACTCTTTATCTATCTCGTCATCTCTCTTTCTTTCAAGCTCTTCTCACACTCTTCGCTGTCCCCAACCACTTATTTTCTCTATCTCTCTTTTTCTCTCTCTATATCTATCATTATCTCGTTCCAACCCAATCTGTATCTCTCACACATACTCTCTTTCTCCCTCTTTTCCTCTTCTGCTTACACTATCTCACCTTGCAAACTCTCTTGCTCTCTCCATTATCTCTTTCTCATCTCTCTCTCATTCTTTCTTCCACTCTTTCTCACTGGGCCCACTCTTATGTTCTCCATCCCTCTCTCTCTCTTTCTCTCGTCAAGAATTTCTCTTTTAGTATCTCTCTGTGCTCTATCACACACATTTTCTTTCTACGTGCTCTATCACACACATTTTTCTTTCTCACTCTCTTCCTCTCTGTACCTCCATCTCACTATCATTCTCCCTCCCTTCCTCTCTCTCGCTCTCTCTATCTCGCCCTCTCTCTTGTCCTCCCTCACTCCTCTATTCTCTCTTTATCTATCTCACCTCTCTCTCGCATCGATCTCTCTCCAATCTCTATCTGCCTTATCATCACTCCCCCTCTCCCTCTTCTCTCTCTTCCTTTCAACCTATTTCTCACACGTATTTTTCTCCTTCTACCCCGTGTCTCTCTTTCACCTTCTTTTTATCTCTTTCTTTACTTATATATTTCCATCTCCATGTCTCTTTCTCCTTCCATCCCAATGTCTATCTCAATCTCTCACTCACTCTTGCCTCCTCACTTCTCCCATTTTAATCTTTCTCTTCTCTCACTCCTCTCTCTCTCGGTATTTTTTCATCGATTCTCTCCCTCCCCTTCTCTTGTTCCCTCTATCTCTCTCTCTCTCACTCTCACTTCTCATTTTATTGTCACTATTTTTTTGCTCTTATCTATTCTCTCTTATGCAATCACTCTCTTGTTCTCTCTCCACATATTATTTCTTGTTGTTTCTTTTTCTTTCTCTACCATTGTTTCTCCCTCTCTCCCTCCCTACCTCTCTCTCGCTTTTAGTATCATCTCTCGCTCACTATCTTTCTATCTCTCCATCAATTTCTTCCTCTCTCTTCTATTAATACAAACTCACTCCATCTTTCTCAATCATTCTCTCTGCCTCTCTCATGGTGCTCTTTTCTCTCTCTCATACTCTTTTCTTTATTGCTTTCTCCTACTAATTCCTCGCTACCTCCATCACACTCTCCCTATCCTCCTTTTTGCCCCTTCGTTCTTCCCTCACTCTCTCCTTCCCTACCTCTTTCTATTTCGTGTTACCTCTCTCTCTTTCTCTCACTCATGCTTATTTCCCGCTCTCTCCTCTTTCTCTTCTCTCTCTTCTCAGTCATTGCTCCTCTCTCCTCTTCTGAATCCATGCCACTCCCCCTCCCTCTCCTCTACTCACCCTTTCAATCTGCCTCACCTTCTCCTTATTTATCTCTCTCTAGATGTACCTCTTATATCTACTTCTATTTTGCTCTCTCCATATCTCTCTCTTCGATCTTTTATCGATATATCTCTCTCTTTCTTCTCTTCCTCTCAGCTCTCTCTGTCATCTCTCTCTTTCTTTTATCTCTCTGTCACCCTTTCTTTCTCTTCTTTTCTCTCCCTCCATCACTCTCTCGTCTTTTCCATCTCTCGCGGTCATGGAGCCCTTCCCTTTCTCTCTCTCACTTTCTCCGTTCTTCCCTCTTTCAATTTACTCTCTCTCTCATTTTTTACCACTCTCTATGTCTATCTCACACTTATTCGGCCCCCCTCTAATACACACACTTTCTCACCCTGCCTTCCCTCCTTCCCTATCTCTCTCTTTCATGTATTCTCTCTCATTCTCTCACTCTATTCTTTTTCTTTCTTTTCTCTTTCATTTCACTCACTCCCCATCTTTCTCCTCACTCTTGAATTACTCCCTCTCTTTCTCTCCTCTCTGATCCTCTCGTATTGTATCTCTTTCTATATACCTCACCTACACTCTTTCTATAGCTAGCTTTCTATCGTATACGATTTATCTTCCTCCCCATCTCTATCTTTGTTACTTCCTCTTTCTTTCGAAGCTCTTTCTTACAACTCTTCATACTCACTCTTTCAACCCCTCTCTCTCCCTCTCCTTTACTTCCTCCCTTTCTCTCTCTCTCACCTTGCAACTCTCTCTTCATCTATCTCTTCTCTCTATTAGTTTCAATCTCTATGCCACACCCTTCTCTCATTATCTCTACGCCCTTCTCTCTCTTTCTCTCACTCTTATCTTTTGCTCTTTCTATATCTCTCCCACTCACTCTCCCCCTCACTCTCTCTCGATCTGTCACTTGCTACATTTGCCTTCTCTATTTACCTATCTCTCTTCTTTCTAACTTATCTTTCTCTTCACTTGCTTCTCTCTCTCTCTCTTTCTTATTTTCTCTCTCCATATCTCCCTCTCGCTTGTCTCGTTCTTTCTCTTTCTCTCTCCTCATGGAGCTTTTATCTTTCTCACTCTCTCTTACTCCTTTCACTCTCTTTCTTGCTCTTTCACTCGAATTCTCTCTACCTCCCCATCTCACTCTCATTCTCTCCACTTGTTTCTCTCACTTATTCACACTCTCCTCTCTCTTACCCTGCTTCCCTCCTTCCACTCACTCCATCCTTTCCTACCTCTCTTTACCGATGTAGTTCTCTCACTTCCCTCTGTTATATATCTCTCTCACCCTCTCTGTATGTCTATTTATCTCTCTTTTTCTTTCATGATCTTTCTAACAAGCCTCTCTCTACATGTACCTCTTATCTACTTCTATTTTGCTCTCTGATATCACTCACTCTATCTTTTCATCGATATATATATATATATATATATATATATATATATCCCCCAAAATGGCGAGGTTTGTAGGAGGAAGTGCTCTTGCTAGGAGTTCCGACCATGACCACTGTCGGCGGCGGTCTCCCTGGTTTCTTCTGCGGTGGGTAGTAAGGTAGGAGGTTTCTCTCCTTTGGCTTTGGTTTCTTGTTTTGGTGGTCACATGCTGCTACTTTGGCCTTTCTAGGAGCTGACTCTTTTTCAAAATTGCTATTTGTTCCATTGCCTCCTCTCCATTGCTTCATCGGTGCTTCGCTTTGACTTATTTGATCTTCTGTCTCCTCCTTTGAGTATTTTTTACAGTGTGCTACCCTGCAGAGTCCGGCCTCCTTTCCTTCTTCATAGCTGCCAATTGGATTTAGATACTAATATCTGCGGCCGAGGTTACTTATCTTGGTGTGTGGTGGGAATGCACAATGCATTACGACCCTCGCTCTTCTTCCCTCGATTGCTCCATGATGTTGCGCTGTTGGTAAAGCTTCCTGCCCTTAATCAGGCCCTTAAAGTCAGGGATGGTTGCCCGGCTGTCATATTTTCTGACAAGGAATTGGAAGCTCTGGATGAGGAAGTCAAACTCACCCTCATTGGGAAGTTTGTGTTGGGTCACCTAAAATGGAGTTAGTGAGAAATATTTTGAATCTCTTAACTTTAAAGACGTGGAAGATTGGTCTTCTAGATGGCAGACATTTGCTCATTAACTTCTCCGATGAGGAAGACTATGCTTTGTTATTTGCAAGGCAAGTTGTCGAGTGTTGGAGTTGAAATGAAGATAATTAAGTGGACCCAGATTTTGATCTACTGAGAATCCTCCCATAGTGCTATTTGGTTCAAACTCCCAACCTTCCATATGAATACTTTTAGCCAAACAGCTTTATTTCAAATTGGGGAGATCTGGGTACACCTCACAGATTGGATGCGAAACCATCAGCAATGGCTTCGAATGCTGCTAGAATTCGAGTAGAGGATATCTCTCTACCAAAAATTAAAGAATTTAGATTGGATACATTAGTGAAGGGCACTGGCAGGATATTATCATACGTAAAAGCCTCATTTCTGCTCTCAACTGCCAATGTTTAGTGCTACAAATGAAAAATCTTATAGGCTTCATCCCTACGGAAGAACGACTAACTTGCACAGTAGAACTCCCCTCCTCCGGTAGATACAACAAATGTTAACACTCAATCTGTGGCACCTCCAGAAGAGCAGGTTATGGGAGTCTCTCTGGCTGTTCCTTTGGCTATGGGAGAGAACATTGTCCCTCCGTTGTTGCAGCATATCGATCAAGCCGCCTTCCCACGATTCTTTGGATCGGTCGGCAGCGGCTCACAGTCCCCAGTGAGCGGGTGCGAGAAGTGAGTAAATCAGGCTTGTGACACCTATTCAACCATCTATTCCTCTGTACCCCCCCCGTGTTATTAAAAATATACAGATTATATGGAAGACGGAAATGGGAAACCCAAATTTGAAGAAGAAAAAAGAAGATAAATGCGGGAAGTACGGAAATTGGGATCCTGCTTTATCGGAGAATGGCGGAGCTCTGAAGAGAGAGATCTAGATCCAGAACTAGATCTCGGACATCAACTCCCATACCACCTCGATGATTAACATGCTTTTCTTGGAACATTAGGGGCATGGGTAATCCTTTGTCCTAAAGAAAATTTTACACCTTATTAAAACATAATTTATGGTGCTTTGCCATCTTTGAGCACATGGTGCATGGCACCCTTGTAATTTCCTCCTTAAATTCCATGGTTTTAACCATTTTAGCAACTGCGGCAACAAAATTTGGGTCTTCTGTAGAAAGGAGTACTTGTCCTAATCTACGCTGATCACCAACAGTTCCTCCACTCCTCCTTCCAAATTAATGGCCATCGAGGTTATATCACTTTTGTCTATGCGGAGTTGCGAAGCTAGTGACGAGAACTGCTTTACTGAGACCAGCTCACTAACATTGGCTCTAATCTTAACCTCCCTGGCTAGTGGGGGGAGACTTTAACAGCATTGGCTCTCCGGGGGGAAAAATTAGGTGGTAGGGCCCCGAATGTGACAAAGATGTCTAACTTCCTTGAAAATATACAAGATGTAATCTTTTTGACATTGGCTATAGTGGTCCTTTAAGTACACTTGGAGAAGAGGAACTATATGGGAGAGATTAGACAGAATTCTTGTGAATCACCTTTGGTTATCCACGCTCCCTTTATGTCACCCACACTAGCTTTGCCGAATACGATCGCCCAGACACTTTTGATCACCATTACCTCTCCGAACCCAACCGGCTCCCTCCTTTCAGATTCCTGAATGTTTGGTCATCCCAGAGCTGATTTTAATAACATTGTCGAACACATTGGTGTAATATTACTCACTCTAATCCTCTCATCAAGCTCGGCCATCTCCAGGATTAAACTCAATGAAGGCCCTTAGACAGGTGGAACTTCTTAGGTGACTTTCACAGTGGTAATTTATTATGCGAAACTGCTCTTATTCATTTGGAAACCCGATTTCAGGCTGGTCTTGCAACTGAGAACCAACGTGTTTGATGCAAGCTAAACTTATGGTTGCCATTGCCCCGATCGGAAAGTGTCTTTGAAACAAAAAGCTTCTCTTGCCCATTTTGTTGATGGAGACGAAACTCTAAATTTTATCGTACACAAATTAATTACAGAAGGAAATGTTGATAACATCCACAGTATTAAAACTGAAGAGGGTCGTCGATATCCCAATCTCACTGATGGCTTCTTTGCTAATGTTTCTTTACTTTAGCGGCTATGCAATGGCTTGATCTGGTCTGCCATTGATAAATCCCACTCTTCCTTGCGAGTTTGATTTCACTTCCAGCGCCTGGATCTGGCTAGCACTCCATCAGCCAAAGAAATCTGGAATGCTATTAACTCTGTGGATAGCTCACAAAAGGCAGTGGGCACGATGGCTACCTTTGTGACACTACCAGAAATCCACAGGTGTTTGGATTCGGGGAATGATGTGGTGTGCCATTCGAAGTTTCTTCATGGTTCATCCCCTCTGACTACTTTAGTGCTTCAAATTATGTGCTTGTACCTAAATCCTCCACTACTCAAGAGCGGAACCACTACGAGCTTATGTTTGACAACGGTGATTAGTAAGACCATTAGTAAGATAATTGTGGGCGGAGTCTGGCCCCACACAGATGGATTAATCCAGACGAAACCAGTCTGCCTTTGTCGAGGGGAGATCTATTAGTGACAATGTCCTTTTGGCACAGGAACCTTCTCCTTGATCTTGACAAAACCAAGGGGTAATCTCATCTACAAACTTGACATCCAAAAGGCTTATGATACCATTAGTTGGGATTTTATCATGTCCTTCTTCTTGAGGGTTTAAATAACCATTTCTGTTAATAAGGAGATGGTTGGAAACTAATGAGCACTCCATCCTAATTAATGGTCAAGCTTGGGGAGTTTCCATTGCCAAGGGGGCCTTGACGGGGAGACCCTCTATCCCCCACCATCTTCGCTCTTGTCTTTCGTATTTTTCCAGATTGGTGGATAGAGAACTCTCTCTCGCAACTTCTTGGTACCTTCATAGATCTAACATTGTTGTCTCTCATTTAATGTATGAGATGATATCATGCTTATGTTGCCCATAAAATAGCATCAAAAAGATTAAGTGGTGCTTGGAGACTTTTCAACGGCAAAATTTGGTTTGGTATTCGGCAAAGGAGAAATGTCGACTTATATTCTGCAGCATACTCCTACCCACATCGGACATTGGATCACTGGCTCCTTTGGTTTCTCTAGCTTAACTCCCCCCGTTAAATACACAGGTGCTTATCTTCTTGTGGGTAGAACTAAGCAAATCCAATTTGATGAATGTCAGGCAAGATTAAAGAGCCCGACTTGGTGCTGGTCTAATTCCTTCTGTCAATAGTGGCCAGAATCACCCTACTGAAAAGCATTCTAGCCTCTTTCCCATCTTACCTACTTCAGCGGCTCCTTTGAAGAAGAGTACTCGATTACTTGGAAAGAACATTGATAGATTTCTTTGGTCTGGACAAAGACACCGGCTCATTGGACTTCTGGATTAAAACTGCTAAAGCCCCATTCTGTTGGGGGGCTTGGCTTTAGGGGTCTTCTCCACCTGCAGCATGTGACTTCCTCGAGCTTTGGATCCATTTTAGAGCCCGGACCTCCTTGTGGGCTAAATTTACGAAAGGCCAGTATTGCAAACACACCCACCCTTCCCTTGTTGTTAGGAGATTGGGGGATTCCAAGATCTGGGTCAAAATGTTGAAAACTGAACAGAGGTAAGGGAAACTAAATTCCTATGGGATGCGGGAAGGAGATCAGTTGCAGGCTGCCGGACAGCGGGTGTCAAAGGGTGGTTAATCCTAAGGGTAACAGCGGCCCCTCCACCTTTGTTATTTGATTGTTGGGATGGAGCTACACAGTACATCCCACACCTCGGAAAAGCTATCTTGCAAGATCATTCAGCACAGCAAGTGCAACTATTCCTATACATCACAGGAAACCTGACGGCATCTCTACGAGGGGTCTCCAAAATATCGAAGCTTAGCCCAAGCCTGCGGCTCCTCATCGGTGGCTTTTACTATCAAATGGGGGAAGGCGGCATGGAGTAAACACCTCTCCCCCTCCATGTCTTTCTTTTGCTGTCGTGTCTTCACAGCATTATTCCCACTGATGATATCCTTAAGTTAAAGGCTTGAGAGGTCCTTCTATATGTGTTCTTTGCCATCGGCACTGAAGAATCATATTCCTTGTTTGGTGTAATTTCTCCCAAAAGCGATTACGGCAAGAATTACAATCGGATATCTCTTAATTGCAGTCACCTTCATTGAGAGATTTTCCATCATCATTGGTGTGAGGGGAAACCCCAAAGGCTAATACCATTCACTTCATTGCCATACGGTTCATTTGGATGTCCGGGAACCGAACGGAATTTTAAGACCTTCTGTTCTTTGCCCCTTACGGTTGTCGGGAATTGCAAGTCCTACATTAGCAAACTCATTATCCATAAGGGTTTCCACAAATTCTTCAGCAGCCTCCCCACTTATTCCCTCCCCTTTCTTGTCTCTATTCGAGTGAAGGCATTTGTCAATTTGGAAGGCTCCCCCCTTCCAATTACATCGAGATTAACAACGATGGAAGTTTCTCAGAGTGATGGAGGTTTGGGGTGGGGCATCTTCGGGGAACCATCTGGGTAACTGTCTGTTTTTTTCCTTGCCCCAGTCTCTGCCAAAAAGATGCATTTGAGTCTGAATTGATTGCGGTGCTTTGGGCTCTTCAACTTGCTCGGATTCTTTGGTTGGGAAAATACCGGATTGAGTGGACTCTGAACTGATTAAGAACATCGAATTTTCCCATCAACTTCGGTGGCACCATAAATATTGGATGGAACTTATTCTTGCTTTCAGGACCCCTCACACCCAGTTTTCTTCCAATTTCAGAGAGGGTAATAAATACCATTAGCTTGCCGGGGCAGTCTTCATTTCCCCCGAAAATTGCTTTCTGACCTCCTATGAGAGGCCCCAAGTTCTTAATTCTTGGAGATAAGCTGAGTTCCCCATTTCAGAATTGATCATTGCTCTCCCATTTGACTTTGGATGTCCCCTGGCATTTTGCTCTTGGTCCCATCTTGCCGTCTATCTGTTCTGGGGTGGCCTCTTTACGCAACCTTAGTTTATTATCTTTGCTTAAAATATATAAATATATAGTCGCTCAAGTCTTGTAATTTTAGTTAGGATCTTTGAGGACTTTTGTTGTGGGTTAGGTGGTGTTTTCTCCTTAGTATTTGGAGATCCCCCCTTACCTAGTTTGTATCTCTATTTAGTATTATTAACAAAGTTGGAGCTCATTGAGGCTCCTTTCTAATATATATATATATATATATATATATATATATATATATATATATATATATATATATATATATATATCTCCCTCTCTTCCTCTCATACCATCTCTCTCTCTCCCTACAACTCTCTTGCCCTCTCTATCTTCTCTCTTTCTTTTCTCTCTCTTTAACTCATTATTTCTTATATTCTCTCTCCTTCCTCACTCTCTCGTGCCCTCCTCTTCCATCTCGATCCTTAGAACTCTTCTCCTTCTCTCTACAACTCTCTCGAATTTGTTGACCTCATTTTTGATGAGTTCTTCTCACTCTTAAGTACTTAGGATCTTGCCTTAGGCTTTTCCTTTGACTATCTTAGAGGACTAGAGATGGAACTGTCCCTTTAGAAGCTCAGCCACTTCTTAACTCCTTGCCAGGCAACAAGCTTGATTGTAAACCCCCAATCGCCTAGAGGGTTGTTGAGATCGAATGTGGAGGTTTAAGGATGAGTTCCCTATATGACTCTTTGGCCTTAGGATCATCCTGAGTGGCCTGAATGCAGTGAGGGCGTGCACATACATTACACTTTCACACACATTCGAAATCCTAAAAGCTTATTCATGCTACAGCTTAACCTCGACTCATGTGGATAATTCATATGGATGGACCCAGCAACCCACTAGGCCCTTGGTAAGAAGTTGGGGCAACATAGTGAATGCCTCAAATGAGTCCTCGCGCTCCTATGGGCATAATACGGCTTCATGATTCAACTAAAGTGATTCCATTCTACTTTCAAATTTGATCAATTTTCATTTTTTAAAAATTTTGATTTTTGACCCCAGGAGCCCTACACACACAAACCTACCAAAAGCCCTTGGAACTACCCAAAATTTACAAAATCACCTAAATTACCCAAAATTACTCAAAATCAATCCTCAACATTTCCCCCACTTAAATTTATCATTCATAGCGAAAAATACCAAAATTTCCAAAATACCCCCAATACCCTCGAATAAGCAAAATGCCCCTCTTGACCCAAAATTCAAAAAATTCCAAAAATTTCCAAAAAATTTCAAAAAATCCCAAATATTATCAATTTAATTTTTGTTCAACTACACCATGGGCAAATTTTGTCAGATTTACCATTTACTTTTGCAAAAACCCAATTTAGCCCATTTTAAACCCAGAATGAACCCGATGTCAAACCAAATCACCCCAATTGACCTCGGTGTGGTCCAATTCAATTCTAAACTTCAATTTAATATCCCCAATATCAATCTAGTCTAAATCTAAGCCCAATTTGATTGACATTTGAATCCAATTTCATTTTTAAGCTTAAAAGCTTCAATTTTGACCCATGACCAAAACTTAGCTTCCAAAACCAATATAATTCAATACCAATTTGACCCAAATATTTCTAAACCTTCCTAAAATCCCCACAAACAAAACACTAACATAATTTGCAAAAATTTGGACCCAAAACCCTACTCAAATTCCAACCCCGAGCCCTAAATCCCTTAAATGGGCCTACACCCAAAACCCTAGCTTGAAATAGGCCCAAATCCCAATCCAAAACCCGACCAAAGATGAAACCTATTTGAAACACTCCCATAAAAATTTCTCAACATTAATTTTACATCAATTTCAACACTATACCAACCTTAGCCCAAGTTGGTCCATTTTGACCTATTTTGACCCTACACAGGGACTAATTAGACTCGATTCAATTCGAATCACTTCCAATTGATTCCAAATCACTCATGACACATCCCTAGACTAAACCCAACATTTCTTCATCCCAACACTTTACAAAAATTTCCACTTACAAATTTTTAAATTTAAAAGCCCATCCCCATAAACCATTCTAAAAACCCACCTTTGCAAATTTTAAAAGCGAACCCATCATAAAGCCCACACTACGATTTCACCTCATCTTCCTGCGATTAATATCACTCCACAAGTGCTAAATCCATCATGAAAATCAAACCAAAATGGTATTATGCCAAATCCCATCAAATAACCTAAAAATTTCCAAAAATTCCTAAAACCTTTTCCATGAAAATTAACCAAACTCTTGCGAAACGGAAATGTGAGCAATGAAGCCATGCTATAAGCCGCATGAAGTATGGATGGTTTGAATTTTCACCAAGCTATTAATGGCAAGGGGAGGAGAGGGCCTTTTCTAAGCTCTAACTAAACCTTTTTAACTCTTTTAATGTCTCACCCTAACCCAAAATTAACTTAAACAAAATTGATGTGAACTTCACCATGTGAGCATTTTGACCTCATATTTAAAGTGTAGGCCATGAGGAGATGAACCCCAAAACAAAACCATGGCTTGGACCAAATCTAGCCAAAATGGACACTCCTCCAAGCCTTTGATCCAGCCTTTACATGGCAAAACTCAATTGAACCCGGGAATCGAAATACGATTTCCACGAGCACGAGTTGACGACCACTGGTGTGGAAATACCGAGAAAATGCCATGGCAGAGACCTTGGGAGAACCCAACATTGAAATTCTCCCTTACGAGCTGCCCCATGCCCAGCCAGGCGCCATGGCTGTTCTTCCCTTGACTGGCAGTGATAAAGCCATTAAACCCCCACAGGAGATATAAGGCCACTCTATTTAAACACCACCTCTCTGCGCAAGGGGGACATTGAAACAAACCGACTCTACCAAAGTGTTCGAGACACTCCCCCACACTGGAGAACTCGATCCCCATGAAATTCCCTTGCCATTTCCTCTGCGAGCTCAATTTCAGAGTTAAGAATTAAGCCCAAAACAAGACACTTCACCACGGTGAGTCGATCCTTAAATTGATTGACTCTACACCACTCTGGAACCAAGAGGAGAAGTTTCCAAACGAAAGCTCCCTCATTAGGCCGGCCATTGGCACCCGGCCTCAAGCTTTGTGATCGGCTGTGGTCACTTTTGTACCTAGGCAGACCACCAAGCCAAGGGACTTTCCTCCGGAGCTTGCTTGGACCCAATCGAACGTGACACAACTCTCGAATCGAAGCTTCACTTCTCTGATATGAACTCTCTCTTCCTCACGAGCTTCTGGAGATTCTCCATTCGATATGAATTAATTTCAATGCATGTTTACCATATGGATGTGTTCGTCTCTTCAAGACGAATCCATGAAACATAAGAACACAAAAATCCGTTGAGAATCGAGTGAGTTCTTAGGGTTTTCGTGTGGACGGTCACGGGTGCACACCGGTCGTAGACGATGAGCGGGAGCCATTGGATCGAGCGTGTATCGAGCGGAGATCGAGCGGACAGCGCGTAATGGTACATGAACAGTCCACGGGCGCTGAGTCGGATGGCAGCATCGGGTAGATGCGCCGCGTGGGCTTTCGGAGGCTGCCAGGGATTGCGTGGCGTCGCGTGGATAAGTAGATAAATAGGGAATTTTCTTATTTATTAAATATCGAGAACTTCCAAAAATGCATAACTTTGTGTAGAAAAATCCTAAAATGAAATAAAAATACCCTCTTGCTCAGTGAACAGGGGAGAATAATGTGGAAATGAAATCAAGTCATTTCATGGTATTTTATTGTTAATGATTTATTTACTTTTTGTGGTATTTTAATTCTCCATTTGCATTAACAATTCACCATGGCATGAGACCATGGGGTTTTGAAGCACTCTAATCTAGGGAACATTCCCTGAATTTTTTAAGGTCAGAGGCCATCCCTATGAGAAGTTATTGATTTTTCAAGTTCATGTTCTTGTTTATTTTAATTCCAATAATTAGCGTATTTGAGAAATAAATTCTAGGAAAATTTGGTGATGTTTCTTATGACAGGAGGATCTTAAGAAAATAGGTTTGAGTAAATTCACTTGAAACAACCTAATTAGCCTAAATACCCAAAATTGAACTTTAATTAATTAAGGTTAACCACATTAAATTAACTTGAAAATAATTCTCCATTGATCTTTAGGATCAGAGGAACATCACATAAAAATTTGAAATCGTTTGAAATGTTTAACTTTACAAAATGGATTAATTAAATCACATAACCAAAGTTAAACTTTAAAAATTCATAACTCACAAAATACTTTCAAAAATTCACAAAAATGGTTTTTGGAGCTTCTGCGATATCGAGAGACTTAGGAAAATTAAAATTGTAATTTCTAAAAAAGTTGATTTTTATCATTATTTTAATATTTTTAATAATTAAAAATAATAAAAATCATAAAAATATTAAAAATCACCAAAATGTCATTTGAATTCTAATCATTTAGGAACAAACCAAATATTTTTTCTAAGTCTCTAGGGTAAGTTATTGAATTTTAAAGGCTTCATGTATTTTTTTTAATATTAAAAAAATGTATTTTCCAATCTTTTCATAAAATAATTCTAATAAATCAAAGAAAAATCAGAAAAATATAAAATTTATTTCTCTAGACTCCTTCAGGTTAGAGAGATTTAAGAAAAATATAAAATCCATTTTTCAACTTTAATTTAATTTAAAATTAATTAATACTCCAAAACTCAAAATAATTCTAATAAATAAAATAATTAAAGAAAATCACAAAAATTGTTCCAAATGGTCCTCTAGTCATTAGGAACATCCCTTAATTTTCTTAAGGAAAGAAACTTTTCCTTGGTCATGTTATTTAATTTTCCTTGAAAACCCTATTTTCCATTAAAAATATTCCATAAATAAATTAAATACGGAGAAAAATCACATTTTCTCCTCCAATGTCTTAATTGACATGTGGTGGGAGTTATATAAAAATTTCAAGTTCATTTGAGCTTAATTTAGTGAGTTATAGAATTATTAAGCTTGAAGGGCAAAAGGGTAATTAAAAATTTCAGCCTTAATTAAAATTTTAGGATTAATCAAAAAGGGGAGGGTAAAATATTTGATTTTAAGCTGATTTTGAATGATTGAAACTTAAATGATTGAGGGTAGAAACCACCTACTATCCATTTCAAATATAATTAAAATAAAACTTTAATTAATTAACTAATTGAAATTTTGGAAGAATAATAGAAATTGAAATTATTAAAGTAGGGATATTATTAAGAGGATATTTATTCTTTAATTTAAAAATCCTAAAATAAATCACTTCAATAATACTTAATTCTTAATTAAAAAATTAAAATAATAATCCAAATTAAAATTAAACTAAAATTAAATTAAATTAAATTTAAATTAAATTAAATTAAATTAAAATTAAATTAAATTAAATTAAATTAAATTAAATTAAATTAAATTAAAATTAAAATTAAAATTAAATTAAATTAAATTAAATTAAATTAAAAATCAAAATTACATTAAAATTAAATTAAAATTAAAATAAATTAAATTAAATTAAAATTAGATTAAAATTAAATTAAATTAAATTAAATTAAATTAAAATTAAATTAAATTAAATTAAATTAAATTAAATTAAATTAAATTAAAATCAAAATCAAATTAAGTAAAATTAAATTAAATTGAATTAAAATTAAATTGAATTAAATTAAATTAAAATCATTTAATAACAAACCTAAATGAAATCATTAAGAATTAAATCTAAAATAGCAAATTATTTATTAAATTTAAACTAATTTTTTTTTATAATTAAGTGAAATTAAAATTAAATCATTAAGTTTAAATCATTAAAATACTTAATAAAATTTGATTTTGCCCTTCTAAAGCTCTTATTATTATAACTCTTAAATGAAGTATCAAGTGAAGTGTTACTTCACTTATAGGATATTCAAATGTCCTAGTTCAACGAGCAAGAGAACAAAACTTAAACTCTGAATGATTAAATCACTTGTATAATTAAATTCTCTTGGACTTAAAACAATCTAGAGGTATTGAAAAGATGTTTAAGACTTGTCTTAAGAACTTCCTCGATATGATCGGATATTTATAAGAACAATTGAACTTAATTGTTCTTTGGTGAAGAAAATCATCCTTAAACCAAAACACGAGAACACAGACGTCATGGAGATGACTAGATATAGGATTAGGACTTTGGTAAGCTGACGAAACCTTTCCTTAACTGCACAGAGTGCGTGGAAACATTTAAATGTCTTAACATGTGTTTTAAGTGCAACTTGGGATGACGGAAGACCCTCCCCGAGGTGGCACATTTTATTGCAATTTACTTTATTGCAATTTACTTACATACAACATGCCTGCACTTCTTGCATGATAAGCAATGTTGCATGAGCAAATCTTTAGGATAGTCCCTGAGCCGAAACCAAAACTAAATTAAAAGTCATTACAAGATAAAAATCAAGCCACAACATTTCAAAATATAAAATAACTCGAAAATTTAATCACGAAACGAGAACAATAAAATTACAACTTTAATTAAATTAAAACGTCTCGTTGAATGATCGGGAATACCTCGGATGATGTAACGCATGTTGCTAATGGGATTTCCCACGGTCCTAAATGAAAATGTGGAACTCATTTAGTTGAGTTTAGCAAATTCATTTAGACTAAGTGAATTAGATATGAAAATATAACGGTGCGGGATGACGGAACCGTGGGATCTTAATCGGTTGTTTAATCAACTTTAAGATTTATTTTAATTAAAATATTAAAAAACACTTGGATTTTAAGATTTTACCTAAACCAAAACACTTCTCTCATCTTACGATTTATGACTTCTAAAACTAAACCTCTGTGATAAGGAGCTTGGAGCGTGATGGGCGACACGGCCATCTTCGTCGACAAAACAACTCTACATCAGCAAAACTTTCTTTAGTTTAAATAATAAAGCCATAGGACTTCGAGTAGTTTGCTTAGTGCAACATAATTCCTCAACTCTTTGTTAGGCATTTGCATAATCAAGTTATGCAAATTAGTTCTAACGTCCTTAGGACTCGAGGTAGTCGTTTGGTACGACATAAACCCTCGCATCTTCGAGGCTATTTGTATGATTATGTCATACTAATATAAGTCCTAATTAATTAAAATTGGCAGGATTGCAACATTAAATAATCTTCTCGAATTCAAGCCAAACAATAGGATAGTTTGGGAAGTTGCCCAATTCTTCTTGGATCTCGACCTCTTTATTCTCTTGATTGAACACGAGAAAATAAGCATTCCAAATTTGATCCATTTCCTAGTGAAATTTCCCAAAACTCAATTCCTTGGAAACCTAAACTTTGAAATTCTTGAGAGCAAAACCCTTTGATCATTATCTAGAGTTTTCTTAAGTGATTCCGTTACTTAGGATGTAATTGCTTATAGGGGCTTGTCATATAGGGAACTTTAAGAACCGAGGGTAATATAAGCCACTGCTTAATTCCTTTATATTAAGCGGGGGAACGCTCGACTTATTAAATTGGTTTGCAGACCAAACGGATGTCACAAATCTTCTAGTTTGCCAATCGAGCCCATCACCAATAGGTGTGTTTATTCCTCGGGATAGATATACGGTTTGTGATGCGGTGCTCGTTTATATAAACTATTTGGGATGTGAGATCAGCTTGATTTCATATCTTAAAATTTTTCAAACTTAAATTACTTTAAAAATCAAATACTACTTTTCAAATTATTTAAAATTAAATTAAAAAAATTCGCCGACAACACGTAAGAACCCCCACTTTTCGAAAATACACAACTTTAAAAATAAAAGTAGTACAATTTATTTTGGCGACTCAGTGAGGAATGGTTCCTCTCTCCATTTTTGATCAGATGGTTTTTTACTTTCATAAATCGGTAGTGAGTCCATGCTCCCTAATGGACAAAACTACCATTCTTCCGTTGGAATACCGTTCATTTGTCTTGAACGAGTATATCTGACTCCTCTCGAATTTAGGAGCAGTATTTAAACACCCCTAAACGGAGAGGTTCCGAGATCCTTTTACCTCTTTCACGAGGTGGGGTGGACCCCCAATAGGTGTTAGTTTAGGAAGCGATCCTTCGAGTCGAAGTCTTGCATAAGACTTTCTCTTTCTTTCGATTCTAAAAGAATCCTTTCGCACTTTCCATTACCTTTAAACATTCATTTCTAATAAACAAATCTTCTAATAAACGAATCTTTTGATGAATAGATCCTTTTAAAATTACAAATACACTAAGATAAACGAAAATGTGTTCGGACTCTTTCTTTCGTCCTAAACTTTACGGCGAAAAGAAGCATAGTGGGATTGATACTCTGAAGTCTGCCTATGATGACTGCCCCAAAGCTGATTTTCTCCTTCACCAACGGACTGGACTTAGGCGTGTCTACAAGGATGAGCTGCCTGATAATGGGATCATCCGTTTCAGACAGGATTCGAAAATACGGATGTCGAGATTGCGACGTCACTCTCTCTTCGCACTTACGGACAAAGTGCACGAGGCGAGAAACCTCGATTGAATTCAACTTGAAGTCAACTCGAGTTCCCTCCCACCCAAGGGTCTGAAGTTTGAAGAAGAAACACTTTCATTCACAGGAAGTTAGCTGCGTCCCAAGGAAGCTGTTGTCTGCGCCTATAGGTTTGGTCGTCACCGCACCTACCCTTGTTCCCTCAAGGCGAGAGGAAGGAAGTCCAAGTTGATTTATGAGCCTATCACCGTGGAGGTTCGGACTTTACCGCAATACCATCTGTTTTTGAGATAGGGTCCAGCTCGAGGTATAAACCCTTAACCCGGACACGAGAGAAGGAATAAAGAACGAGAAAGATTGCTAAGATCGGGAAAGTCGAGCGACGACCTCTCTTAAAGGAATCACGAAGGAAAAGAAGAAGAACTGCCAAAATACTTGCCGCTGTTGCCAGAATACTCGCCGGTTGTTAGAAGGAAGTAGATTCCCTGCTTTCTGCCGCATGCAATGAGGAAGATGCGAAAAGGATTGCTCGCTGCGTTACCTCGGCCCGCATATTACAATGATGTTGGAAGAAAGAAGAGTAAGGCTACACCGCTTACCGATTGCGAGCGTTAGTCGAGAAATTGACCCGGGAAGGAAGGATGTCTGTCGAGTGCGAGAAGGAAGAGGCAGTCTTAGATTAAATCCACCGCCTTGGACGCGAGTGGAGTACGCATTTGCCATGGAACGGACGAGAAGAAAGTCCGAGCTAGTGAAAGAGGCTCATTTGTTATCGTATCAGGGCTGCAAATTAGGGAGGATACCACCTTCCAGCACATAGCCGACGGACCATACGGTCCTAGGCTTCGGTAAGAAGGATGGTATGAGCCTACTGCGATGGTGAGGACGCTTGATGTCTGAGAAGAAAAGTCTCGTCGGGATGCTCGAGTCAGAAGAAAGTGCTACTGCAATGAAGAAGACTCCCGAAAAGGAAATTCAACAACCGTCACAAGGCAATGCAACGGGACCGTGCGAAAGGGGCCACTGGGGATGCCATGGATAAATTGGGAGGCGACATCCGGTAGCAAAAGAAAGATAAGAAGAACTAGGAGATGAAGTTGACTCCTCGAGTTCATGGATGAGGAGTATCTTTGAGATCAACATGGTCGAGACACGGGCATCGACGGCTTCGCAAGGTGCCCCATCAGCGCGGAAAAGATGAACCCCGAGAGGTGTTAAGAGCACGGTCGGGAAAGAGATGACACAATTTCCCGAATGGCAAAGAGGATGGAAGAGATGGCTGCTGCCTTGGCCACTCAGAGTCAGGCCCAACATCGAGAAAGACACCCCGAGAGATCATCCATTTTGCGGATGGAGGAAAGAGATCACATCATCGATGGGGACGGCTTGACGAAGAAGGATTCTACAGCATGATTCTAGAAAAGGATATTAAAAACATGGTAGAAGAGCGAATTGCGAGAGGCCACAGCACAATCCAAGAATGGAGCATCTATTCAAACGGGTAGACCTCGAAGAGTTCGTCTGATGCAATACCCAAAAGGCTTCATACCACCTACGGTTTAAGACATTTGATGGAACGAGGGAAACCCCGACGACATGTTGCACATTTTCGTGCTAGTTCTTGTAATCTTGCAGTCAGGGCTTGACGCATTGCTCTTAGACGGTTCGTCGGCGGCTTATCGGGGATTGCCTTTAGCGGTACGAGTGCAAAAGGCTCGGTAAAGACTTTTGAGAGCCCGGAGAATCTCTTTGTTCTAGCAGTTCTTTGGAGCTCGGCACCACATCAACGGTGGTGATCTAGTGGTGGAGCGGCAAAAGCCAAACAAGACTTTAGTCGATTACATACTTCGATGGAGAAACTTAAGCATGAAGTGTGAACCACGGCTTGAGAACAACATGTAGTCGGCATCCTGCTTAAGAGTATCCATGGCTCGATAGCAATTCTCCTTAAAAGATTTACAATCAAGGAAAACGAGGAAGTTGCTTAGCAAGGCCGGGAGCTTTGAAGAGGCAAAACGAGTTAAGTTTCACGGACAAGAACAATAAGCAGAAACCTGACGAAAACATTCGAAAAAGAAATCGAGATAGTCGCGGCGATTAGATAAGGCGAACGGCGGATTCCCGGATACGATCGGAAGCGGCCACGGCCTAGTTATCAACCACCACAACGGACTTATCAGCAACCCTGCGTCCGAGCTATCGGTCGTCTCAACATTATAGACAAGCGCCTTGTTCATCGCGTACCTTAAGAGAACTTATAAATAAAGAATATTCGTTCAAAACGGAGACGAGTAGCAAAGATGTTCCACGGCAATGAAGACACGGATTTTAATTGCCGAGCCCAGAAGCCAGAAGAAGTCAATAAGAAAGATCATCCGAACTATTGCCCTTACCACGAGATGCTTGGACATAAGATGAAGATTGCATCAGCTTCGAGGGCTTGGCTTGATGACGTCTCGAAGGAACATAACGATCCGAAGGAATACATGAAGGAGCCCCCGAAAGGAGGTTGTCAATGTTATTTCAACGGATCCTATTGTTCGATAGACCCTTACGCGGCCGATGATGGATGGAGTACCATGCGAATGAAAGTCTTCATAGAAAATTTTGGATCGCATCCAAACCGCTTCGGTCACACACTTCGGCTCAGTTTGAAACTTTTTTGTTGAGCGGCAACATGCACTTGCGATTGAAGAACCGCCCCAGATGGAGGAGAAGATCGTGGAAGAAAGAAGACCGAGGCTCCGAAGGGTAGACTAGGGGCTGCTTATCCTAGGATGGTTATTTCCGATTCGGGGAAAAATCCCTCGAACTCCGGAATACTAATGTGATTGTCTGTAGCCCGGCGGAATGTTATAATGATAAGGGTTATGGCGTTGGCTACGTTTTGGCCCCATTTCTAACGATAACGTAACTAGCGACAACTGACTTAATCTGGATCTCGATTCCAATACAAATAACCGATTCTCGAGTCGACATAACCTCGACGACCACGATGAAGAAGATGTTCGCGAAGGAGGTACACGAAAGCTCGACGAGCAACGAGTCGTTGTATCGGGGAGGCTACGTCCAGCATGGGGTAGAACCATCGGATACTGAAGCAACTTCAGAGATGCCAATTGTTCAATTCAGGAGGATTCACCAGTGATTCAACACGGAAATTCAAAAGAAATAAGCGAAGTAAATTTAAGAAGTGGAAAAGTTCGCCTAGAGAATGGAGTTTGAAGGATAAAAGAAGCGGTGATTACTCGGGAAGAGCCAACCCCAGCGGAAGAGAATTGCCCATTCGGGAAGAACCGAGGAACATGGTAATAAAGTGGACTATAATGTGCTAGCCCATCTTGAGGCTTCCAACCAAACTAAGCATATATGACGCTCGATATTGTCGAAGGAGATGAGGGCTACGTCGAGGCTTTGGCTGATCGAGAGATCTGTTTAGCTCAAATGGCCGCTAATTCCTTTGACGAGGTTTGCTCGTTAAAACGGCGAGGTGTTACCTTCACGGACAATGATACGTACTGGGAACAACGATTATAACCCGAAGTTGTTATGCGTTTGATCCACGGTGGAAAGTTTACGCTCTCCGGAGTGTTGGTTGATCCGGGAGCATCAATCAGCATAATGGCAACCCGGACGCTAGCATGTTGGAAATTAATGCTCGCGAGCTTGAAGCGGACGAATCTTATTAAAAGGCTTGATCGAAAAGGAGAAAGAGCTCTTGGATCGATAACACTACTAATGAAGACGGTGATTACTTGAAAACGGCAAAATTCCACATAATTGATTACGAGACATCGTTCAACACTGCGGGTCGACCGTGGATTCATGAAAATTGGATGGTGCCGTCGTCTGCGCACCGTGCATAAAGTATTACGAAGGAACGATGCATCATATCTTTGTTTTCGTTCGTTTTTCTCTCTTTTATTTTAGAAGGAGTCGCCGACTACGTCGATGTCATATACTTCCCCATTCGAATAAATCTCCCTCACGGATCAAATAAGTAATTTGAAGGAGAGGAATAGAATAGAAAGGGACATGCGACAAAATGACAAGCCATTGAGAGAAAACACGAAAACGTGGAGAAACTTACGTGCGATAAACCTCGCAAGGATAGGTTTAAGAGTGTTCGCCCAAGCAAACATCGGGCGAATGCATCTTAAAACCGATATCCGAAGAATACCTACGTAAACTACCCATAACCAGAGAGTCGGGTGTAGGTGCTTGTTCACAGACCCGAAGTGCTCTAAGGGGACGTATCCCACTTAGTTAATTACATCTTAGGGTGTGCCGAGAATACTCTTGATCGAGGGGTTTTCGCACTCGAGTAGTGCCAACTAGCATGAATTTCTAAAGGAGGTTATTTCACAAGGGGGATGTTCCAAAGCTTTCAAAGTTCCTGTTAGACCACGGGGTGGAGAATGGATCCCACTATCCCCCGCGAGAGTAACGGACTCATCGGCATACGAGAATCTGCGAAAGAACCATATCATCCCAAATGGAGAACCCGACACGTCAAAGCACATCCGGGTCGTAAGGGCGGAAGGCAAATCGTCGTATCCCCAAGCCCGGCGGCAGCTCATCGGCGTTAGGCCATCGAGATGATGCCAACGAAGACGAAAGGAATGAAATGGCTCAGCAAAGGTAGTCGAGAGGATGGAAAGAGTATTAAAAGGTAGAGGTAGTAGAGGTACGGGTTCGACGAGACCCATCATTACGCTGTTAGGACCCTAAGTCTGCAGGTCGTGAAGGTAATTGAGCCCAACCGTCCTGAGATCCCCGGTCGACAATCCTTGGTGTGACCCCAACGGGGAATCTCGGTAGTCCTAAAGTCGAGACGAAACTCGTCCTATGTTGTAAGTTGGAGTTCCAGAGGTGGAGGGCTCACACTGCCAAAATGGCTAGGATGCCACAGGAAAGAAAAGAATGGGAGGTTCAGCTACCATTTTATCATAAACACTCCAACAAGAGGGCTTATACCCAGATGCAGGTCGAGAACCTCCTAACATCTAAAGCGGTAGGCAACCACATATTGAGGGTGTCTTTGGGCCGGTCCAGTTGAAGAGTACGGGAACTTCTCCTCGGGACATGCAAATATGATGTAATTATCTAAGAGAATCCTAAAGTATTGTGGGACACATTAGGTATGACTTGGGTGATAGCCGTACAATCCGAGCCGTTTAAATCGTAGAAAGTAGTACGAGAAAATAAAGACAGAATTTAAAATCTTGAATCTTTTAATCTCGTTTTAATTTTACCTTGAATATTTTATTAGGATCTTTAAAAAACGGAAATAAACAAAATAAAGCGCTTCCCGGATCACGGAAAGAAACAATGTAAAATTTTTTGAGCTTGTACGAGTCATGCGAATAAAGCGAGAAAAGCACTCCGAAAAGAATAAATAAAGAGGCCCGAAATGCCGGCTGGACCGACGACATAATCCGGAAAAAGCAGTAAAGGCGGCCGGACTCCGCATATACATGCCCGGTCCTAGATCTATACAAAAATATAAGATTCGAGACTTAAGGTACGGGCCGCGAGTCGTTGCTGCGGTCACGGTCGCATGGTTCGGTGCGTCGTCCGCCTCGGCGTGCCGTACACTTGTTCGTCTGAGACTCTTCTTTAAAAAAAAAAAAAAAAAAAGGACTCGTAAATACATCCGGAAAAGAAAATAAAGACTCGACTTGCATAAAACAAGTATTAGCGGGCACACCATGCAACGTGAAATAACGAAGCCGTGCCTTGCGGTGGGGGAGCTAACAACTTTGCGGCAAGGGGTTAGAAATCATTACGGAGCTCCTAGCAATGCTTTGTGTGAGTGTGTAAATAGGCACGGCTCTTTTGCCAAAAAAATCGCCTGTCATACTATCACACACAATAAACAATACACCAAGCACACTGACGAAAACAAGAAAAGTGACACGTGGCTAGCCTTAGTAACCATGACACATAACGATAGCCGAGAGGTGTCGAAAAGGCTTGCCTAGCATCCTAAATCTAGCTTTGTACACCATCTAACAAAAAGTGCATTAACCTAGAATCTAAGTGCGGGGCAAGTCTGGGTTTTAGTATGGCTTTAGCCGGGAGGTCTCATGCCGGCCCCACCCTGAGAGATCCAAAGGGTCTAATAATTGTCGCCGGGGATGATCTTTTAAAAATGACGGCCTCGTATACGGCCTAAATTTGCTATATGCTTAAATTTAAAAATACGATAGACGTGATAAATAGGAAAATATGTAATTTTTATATTTTGATGAGGCCATTAAATGCAGGCAACATGCATGGGTGACACAAATTAGATCCTTTGGATCCTTAGCACGATCATACTCGTGTTAGTCCCGATGACGCTGTGGACTTGCGGGATGTTGACCCGGCGACGGCGCTCGTTAAGGCATCGCTACCCATTACGGGAGTCACTCTCCTAACGGGTCTGGCTCACTATCAATGCACGAACGGGCGGTCTGGATGTAGCCGTCAAAACATGCGAGTGACGAGTACCCCGTGAGGCGGTGACTCGAAAGTGGATGTCGAGCGACATTGACCCGAAGGGATGGGCGTGCCATGGTGGTAGCGGCCGAGGCGATGGGCGTGCCATGGTGGCAGCGGCCTGAAGGGCGATGGGCGTGCCGTGGCGGCACTGACGGCCCGAAGAGGTGTCTTAGGGACGAGCGATGACCCAGTGATATGCAACTCACACATATGACTGATGCAATATTGCTAAACATATGCGGCAATATGCGAAAGCATACATACACATGCGGGACATGCAACGATGCAAGTGGCTGGTTGACCTAGTCGAGTATTCGGTCGGACCAAAATGGCGCGGCCGGGATGACGATTAGAGCATAGGTGATATCGACCGTCTAAGGACAACCGATCGATGTGCGAATATGAAATGCAAAGTGCGGCTAGTGTCGAGCCGGTCCGGGACGACCGATTGGGGTGCACATGGGCTCCAGTGCAAAAGTATGACACGTGGGAAATGCGAAGTGCAAAGGGACACCGATTGGGTCGGGACGGCCGTCCGGGATGCGAATGCGAGCGCGCGTATAGGTGCGAAGCACGGCATGCAGATGTAGCGAAGCAACATGCGAACGCCTGATGTGATAGCGAGCCATTCCCACACTGCTGACCTCGCCGGGGGAACACCGGGGTCAATATATGAAAAGAAACGGCGGCTAACGCCTTTGCTCCGGCGAGGCGAATGGGATACTTTCCCTTCGGATTTCCGAGAGGGAAACTCTGTAATGACGTCGCGAAATGGGCTAGCTAAAAGCTTTTCCCGTTTTGCGAACTCCTCTAAACTTTGCAAAGCAGAGCCGGTGAAAAGCCTCTCTCACTTTGCGAGTCCGACCTCCCGGCTTTTCAAGGTAGGCGGGAATCCAAAGCAAACGGTGAGGGACTCGACCGTCGGGGCCGGTCTTAAGGCTCGAATTAAATGGGATTCACTCGGCTTTCGAGGGGGATTGGGCACGCATGTAAAATGGCGGCTATCCTAAGGGCTAGCTCTAGGAAACGGACGATCCATCACATAGAGGCGCGTGCGCGCAGGCTGGCGGCGCACGCACTGCATGCGGGCGATCGAACCCGCACGCCTCCAACACGCCACGGCGGCGGAGCTAGCGACAAAATGCGAGTTTCAAGAGATTATACCGCCACGATGTTTGCACGATGCCGTTGATGATCGAAGTTTTCCTTGCAGGCAGGAGGTCCTCATAATCTCCTAAAAGTAACGACGTCCGTGTCCGGAGGTTGGCTTGACGACGAAGCACGCCGAAACGAAGGAGGTGTGATGGAGGAGAGCCGGAATATGATTGTTCTGGTTTACTTCGGCGCAAGTTCGTCATAGAGCGGCGGAGGTCCGGTGAGCTGGGGATGACTTGGACTGAAGGAGACCGGCGAGGGAGGCTCTAAACGGCGGGATCTCGTCACGGAGTTGGAGGAGCGAAGGATGCCGCGGATGCGGCTGGCCGCGAAAAGGGAGAATGGTGCGGCCAAGCACGGCCGGAGGGCGGAAGGAAGGCGTGGGTCGCCGGCGAGTGCGCCCCGGTGTCGCCGCCAAGTGAAGAGGAGGCGGCGGGCTTGGTTCCGCGAGGCCCCGGGGAGGCGGCGGAGGCTTCGCGAGAGAAGCGGAGTTCTTGGATCCTTCTCTCGAGAGAAGAAATGGAGGAGCGTTTGGAGGCTGGAGAGAAGGCGTGTGGTTCCGCGAGAGCGAGGAAGGATCCCCCGGAGAGGCTTCGCGTGAGAGAAGAAAAATCAGCCACGGGTCTCCGCTCTTTTTTTTTTTAAAAAGACGAAGAAGTCCCTCCAGAACTTTGCAAAGGGAATCATAAATAATATCCCCCCACTTCTCTTCTTTTTTTTTTTTCTTTTTTTTTTAAGCTATTAGTGACGGGATCAAATGTGGATCCCATGCGAGCACGCGTGAGTTTGACACATGGTAGGGAAAGGATTTTACGGGATTATTAGTTTTTTTATATTTTATTATTTTTTAATTGCCTCGTACGGTTGATAGCAGAGAGAGAGCGGCGTGACTTTAATATGGATAGGAGAATGGGAGAGATAAAATTTTTAATCATATTTATTATATATATATAGGATAAACCCTCTTCTTTTTAATTTGTCGTGCGCATTACTTTCCTTTTTTACTTATTTTATATATTTAAGCTTTGCGTGTGGAGAAAGAAGGATATCGCGCTTGACAAAAATTTTTATTTCCTATCTAGACATAGGATGATTCTGATTTTTATGTTTGTCATAGTTTTAGGAATGGTAGTAAAAACTCCATAAGAAGTTTAATGAAGGTTTTTTGGGTGATTTTGAAGAGGTCTACGGTATGACTTTTAACAAGTCAAGTGTCATTTTTTGTTTAGTTCTAAATTCAATATTATCTTAAAAAAGTGGATAAGCGATTTCCCTTTATGGTTAGGGAGGCTAAATATCCTCTTAAGTATTTGGGTTTTCCTTTAATCGAAAATTGAAACTTAGACATTCCCACTATGATGATGTGGTATCTAAAATTTACGCTCAAATTCAATGTTGGACAAATTCATTTCTATCAAATGGTAGTAGAATCACTCTTCTCGAGTATTTTAACTACTTATCCTCTCTATATTCTTCAAATGATCCAAGATGAAGAAAAGCACACAAAATTACTGTCCATTATATTTAATAAGTTTCTTTGGGAAGGTCATCATAGACGAATGCATTGGGCCACGATTGGGATAAAGTTTGTAAACTGTCAGTAGTGGTGGGTTGGGTTTTAAGAGTTTTCGGCAAATCGACTTTTCCTTTTATTGCGAAACGTGGATTAACTTTAGAGCAAAGAACTCCTTATGAGTCTAAGTTTTTGCTGGGAAGTACTGTTCTAATGTTCATCCTACTCGAGTACAATTGAAGAATGGGGATTGAAATCCTTTGGGCTTGATGCGAAAGTTAGAGAAGCGAATTTGAACAACTTTTTGTATGGGAGCTTGGGGATGGGCAAATTCATTTTGGAGGGATAAGTGGATTTTTAATGAGTCTCGATTGATCTTAATATTCATCATTCCATTCATCATCCCATTCAGAAAGTAGCTGATTCTTGGACCAATTCAGAATGGAGATCTTCTTCAGCTTAGTAGTGACGTTCTGGCAAAAAAGATTTTGAATATTCCCTGTTCAATGACCAAAAGGAATAAATTGGTTACAAAGATTCCACCTAATCAAAGCTTGTCTAATTTTCTGTTAGAGGTATCTATTCCTACTAATGATTGGGGGAAGAAGCTATGGAATAAATTCTTAACACCTTAGTATCTTTTCTGTTGGAGACTTTTAAGGAAGTTTCTTCAATGAGATGACATTCTAAAACTTAAGGGAATTCGTGGACCTTGATTTGTCAATTTTGTCATGGCGATGAAGAATCCATTCCTCACATATTTATAAGGTGCCTTGTTGTTCAAGAGGTATGGAAATCTGTTTTGGATAATCTTGGGCTTTCTCAAATTTTTCATGGCTTAGTATTGAGTTATGTTGGCATGATTGGAAGGATTCTACGATTATTACATTCCTCTTATCTTAAAGTTTTATATGGATGGGAAGGAATGATGCTATTTTCAACAACAGGATTGCTCATCCAACATATTATCAGGAATTGTTTAATTTATGTTCATAAGGCTAGACAAATAATTAATTCTCGGCAAATTCTTTGTTATTAACGAATTCGAGCTTGTTATTTGGAGATTACTGAGCTCCTTGGGTTAAAATCAATTCTGATGGGAGTTTTTCTTCAATTGGTGCTGGAATTGAATGAAATTTAGGGATCATATTGTTAATTGTAATTGGTTTCTCTCTGCTCCTGGCCAGTGGTAGATAACGGTCTTGGCGAAGTTATTGCGCCTTTATTGGGGTCTGTTGCCTTTATTAATAGCATAATTATATTCATATGGAGATGGATTCATTGCTTTTAGTAAAGATGTTGTTGAATGAAGTTGCTGTTCATGGCACATTCTTACTTGGGTTAATATGATCTTGAGTTATCCTCCGGGCTAGTTGTTATGTGGAGTCATATTAATGAGAGGGGAACCAACACGCAAATTAGTTGGCCAAGAGAGCTTCTTCTAGGAAGGAAACAATTTGCAACTCAAGCTCTTCTTCAGAATTTTGTCTTCTTCTTTTTCTTTTTTAGAACTCTTTTACATGGGGACTTATTGGCCATTCCTCGTATCGGATGTTTTAAGACCTCCATTATTCGATAAAAATATATATTTTGCCAAAAAAAAATATATATATATATATATATAATATAAAGCTATGGGGATGCGATAGAAAGATATGCGTAAGGTATAATATGTTATATATACAAATTATGTTATAATAATATCAATATTATTATAATTATTATCCATGCATTTTTAAGCGCTCGCATATGTCCTTGCGGTCGTAGATGTCCTTTATGGAGTAAAATCGACATTTCGGACGATGGCGTGTGGTCCATTTCGTCATGCGAGGTGTTGTTTTGGGGCCGTTCGGGCCACTTTTTGGGCAATTGGCAAAGAATAATTCACATATTTTTGGCAGGTGTACGGCCTCGCGGCCCGAAGCGGACGCTCTGGGTAATATGAAGCGTTCGGATACGCTCGCGTGGTCTATTTCGTCGTTCGGGGTTATACGAACGAGCTCGCTGTGGGCGGACCCGAATTTTAGTCGATTTGCGTGACGCGGCGAGTAATATATGTTGGCCCAGCTGAAACTGTCCGAGATGTGATATGCCAGGCCGGCCTTCGTCCACAGTGACCAAAACCTAGAAATGACGTAGCTACGTGCCCCTCGACACGTCTTGAAAGGTGCGAAGTGATTGTCTCGCGCTACGAGAGACAACACATGCTTGACTAAGGTTCCATAGCGCTCGAGCGGACATTCGACACTTGCGGCATCAAAAATTGATGCGAGCCGGGACTGACAAGTGTCTTTGTGATTAAGGCATAGTGCACTTGTTGGAAAGGCTGCTGATTTTTTATCGAGCCTAGGTTAGTAATGAGGCTACATAACCTAAGCGACCAAAAAAGAGCCAATTACCCTAGAGAGGAAAAACCGCGGGAGCCATATCCACTTCCGGGGGAATGGGGAGGAATGCAAACGGGACTTATATCCCACCCCGACAATGGGTTCGAGAGGCCATAGAGCATGGCTCATGCCGGTCGAGTTCGGGGGCCATGGGCGTGACCTACGAATGAGTTCGGGGGCCGTAGAGGCGTGACTCGGAAAAGTGGTTCGAGAGGCCGTGGGGGCATAACCAGCAGGTGGATGAAGAGCGCAAAGCTTTAAATGCACACGGCAATAGACTTGACGAGGAACTATATCTTTCCTTAAGAACACGCGAGGTAAGAAGGCCGAGTTATCTCGTGTAACTAGGGTCATCGATATGTCTCCATGTAAGAAGCCCGACGAAGCATCGTTGTGGTTCCCGTAGGAGTGGAAACACCGTGGTTGATCGAAGGCTAAGGGCTGGTGGATTCGCAACAGAACCGCGGCGGATTCGGCGACCTCGCCGGTATAACTGATCGAGAAGGCCCGGTCATCTCGTGTGACTCGGGTCATGCATCTACGAAGCATAGGAGGGATGTCGAAAGACACATATCCCGACTCGAATGATGTAAGAAGTGATCGTATCAGGAAGGAATACGCGGATTCATCGGTCACGAGATCGAGCAGGGTATGTGACCTCGGACACTGCTTCTGTTAAGGAGAAACGGCAGGGCTCACATTACGCGGCAAGGAGTTCGCGAGGCGAGAGGAATTTAAAGGTTATCTCATGTAACCGAGAGTCATACGGTATGTCTCCTCGTAAGAAACGAACCGGCCATCTACTGTGGTTCTCGTCGAGTGAGACTTTGAAGGGGAAAGCGGGGGACTTGTATCCCGACCGGGTAGTTGTACGAAATGATCATATCGGGATAGGAATCGTTGGGATTCACAGGATCCACCGAGATCGGCGAGGTATGAGACCTCGGAAATACGCTATAATGAGGTGAAATGCCAAGAGACTTACATTCTACCTCAAAGTTACGGGGTAGAAGGTTGGGTTATCTTGTGTAATAGATTCATACGATGTGCTCCCGAACCGAACGTTATGTGGTCGGAGAAGCAATGAAAAAGATGGCGACAAAGCCCAGATGTTAATAGACTAGATGTTCTCATAATAGAGCGGAGACCACGAGTCGTAAAAATTTGTAGGAGTCTTTGGAGGCAAGGAATCATCATGAGATGGGGCCTCATGAAGGAATGACAGAACGTCATAAGGTTCGAGAAGCGTCGGAAGCTTAGTTGAGCGAAAGCGATATAACGGTCGAATGGGAATAAGACGAGCGAGGCGATCTTCACCGTATGGAACGTAATGGTATCGTCAAATATCAAAATATCATGATCGTACGCAGATCGGTGACTAACTAAGGTAGTTTAACTGATGTGACTTATCTCGATCGGATGCAGTAGGTAAGACCCTCATCGGAGACTCCTTAGAGGCTAATAAGGTAGTCCTTATATGAAGAAGGTAAGTGTAGCCCATCATGTGTAACGGGGGGGGCTTATCAAAACACTGTCGTGGTGATCCAACCTTGGATTTAAATGTGGATGCGAAAGATACCTAGTTTAGGCTTGGATTTTCGAGGAAAACGTGAAATATTGTAGCCGATGTAACATACATTTCCCCGTGTGGCGATGAGGTTATTCGTAATGTCATGGAGAAGAGTCGAGTCAAATTATGATGACGTCTTTTCCACCATAACTGTCTAGCTTTTAATGAAGCCGCCTCCGTAGGAGGGTTTCGATCACGTTCATTAGAGGAGAACGAGGCAGACACGTATTCCACATAAATAAGAATGAATGGAACGTGTATATACATGCTCGCAACAAGAGGGAGTAGTAGTCTTTGGACCCTACGTGAAGCGAGATCGAAAAAGACTAAGTAGAAGAAAAGCAAGGCTTCTCTTGTAGAGATTGGTGGCCGCACCGGGTATAAGCCTTCTCGTGGGACTCCCACTTTGCCGTAGAAATGCGAGCCCGACAATCTAATTAAGAGAAAAATAAGGTTTCTCTCGCACGAAATCAATTTGAACTATAAATGATTTGTTGGCGGATACAAGATACTCCTATGAAGCATTTCACGTAATAAGTACAACAAAAATGCATATTATTCATTGCTCAATAGATGCGAATTACATAGTGCATGTATTACAAAATGCAAATTTATGTATATAAAGTCCGATGATCACATGGAAAGGAGCTAAGCAAAGTATCTTTTTAGGTATCGCCGAGTTGATAGGGGGCATTAGATGAGATCCATCTGCATCGATCAACATGTAAGCTCCTCCTTCGTGAACTTTGTCGATCACGAAGGTCCTTCCGAGTAGGCTGAGCTTGCCATGTCTTCGACGGTGAGCCACGGTGGGCGGCGTAGAACTAACACCGAGTCTCCCGACCACGAAGGTCCTCGGTCTCACTCAATTTGTCATGAGCTACGGCCATGCGAGCGCGGTACTAATGAAGATTTTGTTGAGATTGTGCTAACTCCTCGAGGCCCATCGAGCTCTTCCAACTTTGAATCGAATATTGTCATCAACGGTGATGTTGTTGTAAACTCGTAATGAAGGCGGTTCAACTTCGAGGAAGGAGCCCCGCGGACCCCAAACGTCGAAATGTAAGGGGTAGAGCTAGTCGGGGGTACGGTATGTCGTACGATGACGTAATGTCTCGCGGAAAGCCTCTCATTCCACTCCCTTCTTGTTAGCGTGAAGGAGGTTTTCTTCGTGAGATTCACCAAGGTCTTATTAAAAGCTTCGAACGAGTAGTTAGCTCTCGGGTAGTACATTGTGGAGTATCTCCCAGTCGATTTGATGTCGACGTGCAAATTGGTTGATCTTGGTATTTTTGAAAGCCGGACCATTGTCGGAAATGATGCGTCGTGGCACGCGAATCGATACACAATACTGGTTCTTTAGGAAATGCGGCACGTTGTCGGCTTTGACCTCCCTCGGAAGGGATGGCTTCCGCCCACTTAGAAAAGTAATCGGTGTTTGCGAGTATGAAATGATGTCCTTTAGGAAACAGGAGGTCAATGAGCCCCACGATATCGATCCCCTATGCCTCGAAATGGCCGAGACGCCCGCGTCGGATGCCGGTGCGTTCGGGGGGCTGGTGAGTGCGGGGCGAACACTGTGATGATGACACCGCTTGGCATAGTATGCGGTCAATAGTCATCGAGGGCCGGTAATATCCGAGTCTTTAATCTTAGCTTTCATCTTAGGGCCCGATTGATGGGACCCACAAGGCTAATGTGGACTTGGTAAGATTTTTTGAATCTCATCCTTTGACACATCGTAACCACATTTTGTTAGCGAGCGTCGGTAAAGGGTGTCATTTAGGATGGTGAACGACAATGCTCTCTTTTGTATCTGAGTAGCGAGGGAGCGGTTGTCGGGAATGTGCCCTTCGTCGAAGTGAGTTATGTCTTGTCGCCCGATCGGCGGACGGCTCGTCGAAGTAGAAGGACTACACCCTCTCCTTCGGAGGGGTTAAACTCATGGGCTCGAGAGGCGGTGATAGGACCCTCACATCTTGGATCACAACGTCACGGGATCTCGTGGGACTAGGCTTCGGTTCTTTAGCCGGCAAGCGAGAGCGTCGGCCTTGTTGTTGGTGAACGAGCAATTCTAACTAAAGTGACATCGGGGATGTGCTACAGTAATGCCATAACTCTCTTGTGATAGACGAGAGATCCGGCTTGAGGACTTTGTAAGTTCCTAACACAGCTGAGATAATGAAGTGAATCCACATTAAATTTACCATCCTCGTTATGCTCATTTGGATGGCTAATTCTAATCCCGAGGATCGAGGCTTCGTATTCGCCTCGTTGTTTGTACGTGGTTCTGTTAAGCTATAAGAATAGCGGAGAATACCACGCTCGGGGAAACAAAGATAAGACGATGCCGGCCTTCACCCTCGGAAAGAGATGCGAGTCTTCCTTGAGGAAGATGCTCATCGAAATAGAGCCATTCGGGTGAATCAACGAGATAACAAATGCTCGTCAGTCATCATTTAGCGGTGAACAAGGCCCAGGACTGGATGTGCGTAGAAAAATCGGCTGAAAGCTTGTCCTTTGACGGCTTATTGGGGAACATAAGATATGTGTGTGATAAGATCATAGCCGTCTTCTTGTCGTCCGGCTAAAGTGGGGCGAGTCATGAGGTATTGCGAAGGGGTTTGCCGCGAAATCGAATCATTATGATGTGAGCATATAATGTCTCGGCTTACGGTGAAAATATAATGGCTCGTGTTTTCGATTGGCGGATACTTCTTCGGCGGGATGAGGCGCACATGCGAGATAGTACAAGGCGCCCTCTTTCCGACTTCATTAACAGGCAATGAAAGCTACCGATTCATCGAAGCGGCGATGTAGAGTATAAGAGGTTTTCCTTGAACAAGAGCGACGAAAGCTGGAGGATTAGTAATTCTTGATGTCTTCGAAAAGCATCTTGACGTTCTCATCCCGATGGAAACGGGCATCCTTCTTGGTAAAAGCGAGAGAAGGGACGACAACGCCGGAGAGATTTGAAATAAACCTCCTAATGAACGCGAGTTTCCCACATAAGGAGCGTAGTTGCGTTAAGCTTTAGGAGGCTCCATCTCGATGATAGATTTGATTTTTTTCTGAGGTCGATCTCTATGCCCCTTTATCTTGAGGCCCCATAAAACTTTAGAAACTTCCCCGAAGAACCTTAGAAGGCGCATGATAGGTTCGTCTTATTGAATTTTTTAAGACGTTCGAAGACGGTCCTTAAATTTGTGAGATGATCCTCTTCGGAATGACTTTTAACAACTACATCATCGATATAACATTCAACTTCATGATGTAGTAGGTCGTAGAAGATATGAGTCATGTACGGCGATAGGTTGCCCCGGCATTTTGAGACCGAAGGACATAACTGTAACGGAAGATGCCGATGGGTGTATGGAACGCCGTATGTTGTTCTTCTGGCGGGCAAATCACGATTTGGTTGTACCCGGACAAGCCATCCATAAAGGAGAACATCACATGTGTAGAGGCGACATCTGTATCAGCTGCAGGATTGGTAGAGGAAGTCATCCTTCGGGCGAAAACTTATTCGAGGTCAATCGATGCAAACTCGTATCATCCATTCTTCTTTCGAACGGGTACGATGTTTGCGAGCGAAATAGGGGTAGGAAACTGCTAATAAAGCCGGCCTCGATGAGCTTTTTGGTTTCTTCAATAACCTTCATCTGATCTCGGGCCGCATCCTCCGAGGTGTTTGTTTTACGGGAGTGACAACGGATCGATAGAAAGATTGTGGACCACAACCTGCGGTGCTAAGCGGGGCATCTCGGAATAGCTCCGAGCAAGGCGGTCCGAAACTCTTTGAGGATCTCCATAATTTTGGCGGCCATGGAGCGGATAAGGAACTACTAATGTATGTGGGACGAGGGTCGTCCATTGTGCACTGAGTTGACCGACCAACTCGTCGATGGTCGAAGAGACGCCATCCTCCGGCGCTCGGGGGGGGGGCTGGTGACCTCGATCTCCTCGTCATGGGGAATGATTCCTGGCTATCACGAGGTGAGGATCATTTTGCATGAAGCTTTGGGAATTTTAGCATTACCCAAGCACAACTTGACATATCTGTCCTAGGATGTTTGTCTCACGGTAGCCTATTTTGCCACATAGCCTTACACAATTTGGCTTGGTGGACGGAGCCATCTTTCGGGCAAATAGTAATTTATCTAATAATTTAGAAATGAGAGGCGAGCAATAATATGACAGAGGTATGTCCTCTACGTTTCATTCATATCGTAGGGGACATTACACCGGATGTTAGGTAACATGCGAATCGACTTTGTAAAACAAAATGACTTTCTCCTTAGACACGGGTTTAGGAGGTACATAAAAAGTTTTGGGCTCTTATTTGTGGAAGCACGTGCAGCTGTCAGATCTCTATAGTGCCCTTGTGGTACAGGGTTGATAGTGAGCACCTCATCCATCGGTGTCGATACGGTCGGACGAGGAACCATCATCGATGGCGGTGACCAAAGGATCTCTTCATCGAGCTACATGGAGTGTCACCTTGTGAATACCTAGGTTTGTCCGCTTTGGAGGGCTTCTTCTTCCTCAGAATCTGTATCGGAGTCGATACATATCGTAACTTTAGGGGCGGGCGGAATAGGGAGCCTTGTGACTCCTCTTGCGTCTCCTTACCTTTCATTAGGCGAGGGGTAGGAGGAGGAGGGGTACGCGAATGTCCTAGCGGAACTAGAGGCAAGAAATGGTGACTTGTTATGTGGAACATAATATTCGGCATCGTCGTATACACCGACTTCGTTCATGGAGAATGGATGAACGTCGCAGGATAAGCCTTCTCCTCTAGTGCATATATTTGATGCATTGATGGGAGGTTGAAGAATGTAATTCCATGTTCATGGATCCGGGGTGTGAGGGCAAGGCTCTAAAGGGCGTATTCCCATCAATGACGTGAAACTTGGCTTCCTTTTGAATTCTCCGAATTGGAGAGGAAGGGTTATGGACCCACAGGGTCTTTTGCCTTTTCATTGAAGCCATTCAACATAATCCTATCGGAACATAATCTTCGAGTGCCCAGTAGGAGACAACTCCAAAGTACGAACGTGAATGATGTTAACGGATGCACCGGGATCAACCAGTATGCGGTTCAGAGGTGTGCGTATACTATAGCTGTTATGTACAAAGAGGCGATTATGGTGCCGGTGCCGACAATAAATCATCCTCGGAAAAAGGTGACGGTAGCTATATCACGTGGAAGATTAGCCTCCCTCATCCTCTCCTCGGCGTAATAGGCATGGAAGACTTCAGGCTCTAAGAGCTTTCACTAAAGTCTCCATAATTCGGAGGAAGATAGGAGGAGGGCGTCGTAGATACTCGATGATGCGGTAACCTCTTCGGATGTGCTAGCACATTATAATCTACTTTGCTAGTAAGATTTTTAGCCTCCTTGCTACGGCCGGGAGCTTCATGGGGATCATCTATCTCTGGGTGATGATCTCCTTATCTTTCTTGAGTGGTAGGATTAGCGCTTTCCGGAGGAAGGAGCTTGCCTCGCGGGCGGATTTCTTGAATATCCTTGTCGGGGGACCCAAAGAGGTGATTTCGATGGGACACTTTCCGGGGACGGGGTACTATGGAAGAGTCTGAGTAAATGACGTCTCACCCGCATCTTCGATGAATCGCTCGGAGTCATCGCGGATGCGGTAAGCACCATCGAAGGAGAGCTGACAATGGATATTGCTCCTCTTCCTCACTAACAATATCTTGCATCGGGTATGAGAACTAACAACCAACGTAGAAGAATACCCTGAAATGCCTTTCTTTATTGCTTTATCGGTAGTACAAAATGCTTCAGAGGGAACAAACTCCTGCTACGAGCTCACATTGGCAACAAAAAGGAAAAGGAAGTTCATAAACCTCGCATGTTGAGGAAGAAGTAGTGACGGAAATTATTTGAAATGACGCGATGACTCTTATTTGGAAGTCTCATGCGGGGAGGTTTCTCTAGGTGATCTTTGCTACAGGATCTCTATCTCCCACCGATAGCGGGCTTCGAACGATTTTGAAGACATAACAATCTTCGAAGCACATGGCACAGTGCATATGGTATGGGCGGTAGTCGAGCCTCTGAGTCTTTTCGTTTCTTCGGAGGTTTCTTTGGATTGGGAAGGTTTGCATGCCCTGTTTGAGGAGATTCTTAAACATCTTTTTAAGACAATCTCTTTTAAAGGAGTGAGCAGAGATTTCTTTTGCTGCGACGCTTGACCCTTCCATTTTTGGGAAGGTGGGCGAGCTTGCTCGGCGAGCCGGGGATGGGCCTTTTGGTCTGCCATCTGTCGTCAAAGCTAAGCTTTCTTCCATTCTTCTTAAAGGAAGGGTGAAAAAAATTTCTTTCCCTTAGTTTTGTCATCACCCTTGAGGACAAAGCCTGCCGAGTGTCTTGCGGGTTGACCACCTTCTGCATCGGCTCCTCGAAAGTCTACGGCGGGGGTGATCTTGATATGCGGAAATGGGTCCTACTGTTTTACCCATTATCAATGCCACTGCATCTTGCTCCTAGAGAGGGAGGCTCACATTTCATGCTCAAATTTTGCCGACGAATAGCAAAGTCAACTAAACGTTCATTAGACTTTCGTTGGGATAACATCGAGTCACTCGGGGTGACCGTTGTGAGCCCACATCAAAGCATTTTACAAAGCATCCTCTAGCTCGGCGAGAACGTCTTGAAGGTGTCGTTCGGTACATGTCGGCATACCATTCGAAACCAAATCACCCAATTTAGTGACAAAAAGGCGAAGGAGCAAAGTGTCATTATTACCGTCATGCAACACAATGCTTGGAGGCTGGGCGATATGTGCGTGCGGGTTGCCGGCCCCTTGAAAACGTTTGAAACGCGGAGGGACAAACCCCAAAGGATATGGTATATATTCATATGCCTCGGGGTAGGGCCGCCTCGACGCATTATGGCCTCTCCTGTTGTTGCCAAAGGCGGCCTTGACTTTTGAATGCGGTAAAAGATTGTAGATGCGAGTCGGAAGGTGTTTGCTCGTGGTGAGCATCATTAGAAGACGTGGTAGGAACATGCTTCATCGGTTCGGGCGGCACGATAGGTGTCACTAATCGTGTCTCTACGTGTCGAGAGGTGAAGCTATACATTTGGACCCGAGTAGGTTCGGCACATGGCATAACAATCTACGTTGTGAGGATTCTTTATCGACCTTGTAAAGGGCAATAGTCTCCTCGGGGTAAGACTACCTTGATCGATGGCGGGACATTCGGAGCCTCGCGGGTTCATGACGGTCGGCCTCTCGAGATCATGTGACGGGTCATACGCCAGAAATCTTTGACCACGGTGGTCCTTGCGAGAACGTGGTGTCTCGCCGTCTCGGCATCATGAAGCTCCTCTTGAGGGATCATCCTCTTGAGGTTTTCGGGAATATCAGAAAGTACGCATGACGGATCATCCTCGAGGATCGAATTCAGGCTCATCCTCGGGGTTAACCGAGAAAGCTCCAAGTTGTGATCGGCGGGGATAACTTTGTCCGGGATTGAGACAATAGCCTGCGACGGGGAGGTGAAACTACGAGAGGTGCAACGGTGGGAGCCTTTCGGACCCAATTCCTCTTGGGAGGGCAATAACCCTTTCGATGTATGAGTGTGAGGAGTATCGGCGGGGGGTACGCCCGGATCTCCCTCCTTGCAAAAACGGTAGAAGCGGAGATGCGACTTAAAGTAGGAGAACGGTAAGCAAACAAGCCCTTCTTTGTAGTGTCATCAACGAAGGAGGTACGATGAAACCGGCCATGTTGCCGCTATGAAGTAAGTAGGAACGGACCCGGCTGCGGGAGCGGCCGAGTCGAGCTGCATGTGCGGGGCCTCTCGGGACTCCGAATGGGCTTGGTGAGTGCTGTGCCTCGACGCAGTCTAGCGACCTCGTAGCGGACGGCGGGAGGGGCCACGGTCTCCTACTACGCGGTCGTCGTGGGTGAGAATAGTCCGGGAAGTTGTTACATGACATGCTCGGATGTTTTTGATATACGAGCCGAGAGCTTCCACCGGCTTGGACCTGTCCTCTCATGAAGGTAACTACTCCGGCAATTTCCTTCGTCGGAAAATCCGTAGCAAGAATGGTCGAACTGGACAGTGGATCGAAGAGAACTCGTATCATGAGGCGGGGAACGCCTCGAGGCAATTACGGCGGGGAACATAATCTACGGAACCGGAAAAAGAGCGAGCGATTCTGGTTAGAGGAATCGAAGATTCCCCACGAAGTGGAGACCGAACGATGAAGGGGCTTGCTGTTGGATACGCGACATCCTTTTTACGGTCCTCGGGCCCTCCTACCCGACTTCGGAGCGGGAGTAGCCTCGGAAGGGACCGGAGGGACGAGTGTCGGACCTGGCAGGGGACAACGGTAAGCGACGGCGGTGTCGCATGAAGATTTCTACCAAAGGTAGGGACGATCATGAACGCGGTGGGCGACCCGGCCGATCCCAGAAAACGAAGGGCGTTGCGGTGCATCGGCCCATCGAGGGGCGCCTCTTCTTCGGGGAGGCGAGGGCTCGATGCGAGCTCTTGCGGCGGAGGGGAGCGCGCTCGGTGAAGTGACTCCTTTCGAGGAGCGGGGTACGGAGCGGACGCCTCGGCGGGCGTGGATTACTATGGTAATCCGAATGGGATGCTCGAAGGAACCGAAGGTGATAGTACCTTCGAACACTAAAAACACTTGAGAAGAGGCTTGTGTTTCGCTACATGATAGCAATCGTAACCATCTTTTCGCTCGCCATGTACGCTCAGCGAGAAAGAGATAACGATTACAAAATAGAAAAGAGAAAAAGGTCGAAAACCAATCGAAACAAAGTACAACGGCATCGATGCATGCGAAATGTAGCGGCCGTCTGTCGAGGGTAGAAAAAGGGACGAAGTGCTTCAGGCGCAACCATAGCAGCTGAAGCACGGATACGAAAGTCAAGGTCTAACAAGACACAATAGTGACATCTCGACGAGAAAGAAGCTGGAGTCACCAAAAAGTGTAAAGCGAGAACCCCTTTAGAGAAAGAGTGCACTACCCTCGATAATTCCCCAGAATAGGCACATATACCTAACAAGACAACTCCATATACGAGACGAGGCAGATTCTTCCCCGAAGGAGTTGCTGATCTTGCGAATAAATAGAATTAGCGAAGGCAAAACCTATGGTGAAGAGAAAGCCTCCTCCCCGACATTCTTCATTGTTTTCGATCGTTTTTCTCTCTTTTATTTTAGAAGGAGTCGCCGACTGTCGATCGTCATATACTTCCCCCATTCGAATAAATCTCCCTCACGAATCAAATAAGTAATTCGAAGAGGAGAGGAGCAGAATAGAAAGGGACATACGATAAAATGACGAACGAGAGAAAACACGAAAACGTGGAGAGCTTACGTGCGACCTCGTAAGGATAGGTTTAAGAGTGTTCGCCCAAACAACATCGGGCGAATGCATCTTAAACCGATGTCAAAGGAAGAATACCTACGTAAACTACCCATAACCGAGAGTCGAGTGTAGGTGCCTTTTGCGGGGCCAAGAGTGCTCACAGGGGACTTATCCCGCTTAGTTAATTACATCTTAGGGTGTGCAGGGAATACTCTTGATCGAGGGGGTTTTCTTACTCGGTAGTGCCAACTAGCATAGGGCTACAAAAGGAGGTTATTTCACGGGGGGATGTTCCGAAGCTTTCGAAGTTCTGTTAGACCACGGGGTGGAGAATGGATCTCCAGCACTATCCCCGCAAAGGTAACGGACTCATCGGCATACGGAATACGAAACAACCATATCATCCCGATGGAGAACCACGACAGCGTCAAAGCACATCCGAGCCGTAAGGGCGAGGGACAAATCGTCGTATCCCAGAACGGGGCGGCGGCTCGTGGGCGTTGGGCCAGCGAGATGATGCCAACGAAGACAAAGGAATGAAATGGCTCAACAAAGGTAGTCGAGAGGATGGAAAGAGTATTCCTAAAAAGGTAGAGGTAGGCCCAAGTCGGGGTTCGACGGACCCATCATTCAAAGCAATTAGGACCCTAAGTCTGCCGGTCGTGAAGGTAGTCGACCAACCGTCCTGAGATCCACAGGTCAACAATCCTTGAATTGTGACCCCAACGGGGAATCTCGGTAGCCCTAAGGTGAAAGGAATGAAACTACACATCCTGGTATAAGTTGGAGTTCCAGAGAGGTGGGCTCACACTTTGCCGAAATGGTGAGGATGCCAAGGGAAAGAAAAGAATGGGAGGTTGACTACAAAGGCATAAACACTCCAACAGAGGGCTTATACCCACGTCTGGGTCGGGGAGCCTCCTAACATCCTAGCGAGTTAGACGACCACATATTCGAAGATTATGCGTGAGTTAGATTGAAGAAGTACGGGGACTTCTCCTCGGGACATGCGAATATGATGCAATTATCTAAGAGAATCCTAAAGTATTGTGGAGGCCACATTAGGTATGACTTGGGTGATAGCCATGCAATGCAACCCGTTTTTAAATCAGTGAAGGCAATGCGGAAAAATAAAGACGGAGACTTTAAAATCTTGAATCTTTTAATCTAGATTTTAATTTTACCTTGAATATTTTTATTAGGATCTTTAAAACGGGAAATAAACAAAATAAAGCGCTTCCCGGATCACGGAAAGAAACAATGTAAAACGATTCAAACATACGGAGATCATGCAAATAAAAAACGGCACTCGAATAAATAAAAGAGGCCGAATGCCCATTTGGACCGACAACATAATCCGAAAAGCGGTAAAGGCGGTCGGACTCCTCCGCATATACACACCGTCCTAGATCTATACAAAAATATAGGAATTCGGACTTAAGGTACGGGCCACGAGTCGTTGCTACGAGTCTGGTCACATAGTTCGGTGCGTCGTGCGCCTCGAGCACATTGCCCCGTACCTTATTTCCGATACGGACTCTTCCTTTAGGGCTACAGTAAATACATCCGGAAAAGAAAATAAAGACTCGACCTGCATAAAACAAGTATTAGCGGGCACACCATGCAACGTGAAATAACAAGCCGTGCCTTGTAATTGGGGGAGCTAACGGCACACAAGCAAAGGGGTTAGAAATCATTACGAACACAACGATGCTTTGTGTGAGTGTGTAAATAGGCACGGCTCTATGAAGAAAATCGCCACGACATACTATAACACACAATAAACATGTAAGCACCTTGTGAAAGCAAGAAAAGTGACAGTAGTAGCACAAGACAACACGGCACATAACAATAGCCGAGAATTGTCAAAAAGACTACCTAGCATCCTAAATCCTAGCCTAGCACCATCGCGAAAAGTGCATTAACACAGAATCTAAGTGCGGGGCAAGTCGGGTTTAGTATGACTTTGGCGGGGTCGCCATCTTGACTATACTGAGGATCAAAGGGTCTAATAATTGTCGCCGGGATGATCTTTTAAAAATGACGGCCTCGTATACGACTTTAAATTTGCTATATGCTTAAATTTAAAAAATACGATAGACGTGATAAATAGGAAAATATGTAATTTTATATTTTAGAGTAAGGGCCATTAAATGCGAGCCCGTAACATGCATGTTGACACAAATTGAATCCTTTGGATCCTTAGCACATTATACTCGTGTTAATCCCGATGACTTAACTCGCGGAACTCAACGGGATCAACCCGACGAGGCGGCACTCGTTAAGGCATCACGGCCCAGGCACGGGAGTCATATACGCGGGTACGGCTCACTATCGATGCGAACGAATGAGATGCAAATGTAGCAGATCAAAACATGCGAGTGACGAGTGTACCATGAGGCGGTGACTCAAAGTGGGTGTATCGAGCGACATTGACCTGAAGGGATGGGCGTGCCATGGTGGCGGTAGCCGAGGTGATGGGCGTGCGGGGTGGCGACACCGAGGGCGATGGGCGTGCGTGTGACGGCCGAAGAGGGTGTGCGGGACGGTAGTGACCCGAAGTGATATGCAACTCATACATATGACCAATGCAATATTGCTAAACCTATATGCGGCAATGCGAGAAATACATACATACACATGCGGGGACATGCGAGCGATGCGAGTGAGTGCCGGTTGACACAGTCGAGTATTCGGTCGGACGAGGAAATATCGCGCAATGGCCGGGATAGCCCGTTAGAGCATAGGTGATATCGACCGTCTACGGAGACAACGATCGATGTGCAAATATGAAATGCAAAGTGCAGCTAGTGTCAACCGGTCCGGGACGACCGATTGGGGTGCACATGGAGATACGAAAGTGCAAAAGTATGACACGTGGGAAATGCGAAGTGCAAAAGGGTACCGATTGGGTCGGGACGACCGATCGGGGATGCAAGTGTAAGCTTGTAACGTATAGGTGCAAGCTTGCAACATGCAAATGTATCAAGCAACATGCAAGGCATACAAATGTGATAGCGAGCCATTCCCGCACTAACGACTCGCCGGGGGAACTGGGGTCAATATATGAAAAGAAACGGCGGCGCCGCCTTTGCTCCGGCGAGGCAAATGGGATACTTTCCCTCCGGATTTCCAAGAGGGAAACTCTCCACGGCTGTCGCGAAATGGGCTAGCTACAAAGCTTTTCCCGTTTTGCGAACTCTCTAAACTTTGCAAAGCGAGCAGTGCGAAAAGCTTCTCTCGCTTTGCGAGTCGACCTCCCGGCTTTCGAGTGAGGCGGGAATCAGAAGCAAACGGAGTGAGGGACTCAAACCCGCGGGACGGGGTGCTAAGGCTCAAAATAAATGGGATTCACTCGGCTTTCGAGGGGGATTAGGCCACGCATGTAAAGTAAACGGCATCTAAAGGGCAGCTGCAGGAAACGGACGATCCGCACATAGGCGCGTCGCCGCACGGCTCGCGCCGGTATGCACCCCGTGCGGGGGATCGAACCCGCACGTCTACCAACAACAACTTACGGTGACTATGAAGCAAAATGCAAGTTTCAGAGATTATACCGCTGCGATGTTTGCCGATGCCCGTTGATGATCGAGGGAAGTTTTCGCCGCAGCGAGCGAGAGTCTCGCAATCTCCCTAAAATGCCCCGACGTCCGCTGTCCGGTGGTTGGCTTGACAACGGCACGAAAATGAAGGAGATGCGATGGAGAGCCCGGAATATGTGATTATTCTGCTGGTTTACTTCGGGCGCAAGTTCGTCACTTCGTGAGGCGGAGGTCCGGCCATTTGGGGGATGACTTGGGTCGAAAGAGCCGTAGAGGAGAACTCTAAAGGCGGGATCTTGTCACGAGGGTTGGAGGAGCGGCGAGAAAGGATGCCGCGGATGCGGCTGGCCGAAAGGGAGAATGTAAGTGCGGCCCAGCTTCGGCGGAGGGCGGAAGGAGGCGTAGGTCGCCGGCGCTGCGCGGTGTCGCCCGCCCAGTGAAAGGAGGCTGGCGGGCTTGGCTCCGCCGGGCGGGAGGGCGGCGGATGCTGCGAGAGAGAGCGGAGTTCTTGGATCCTTCTCTCGAGAGAAGAGAAATGGAGGAGCGTTTGGAGTTGGAAGAGAAGGCGTGTGCGGTACAGTTCGCGGAAGCGAGGAAGGATCCCCGGAAGGCTTCGCGTGAGGGAGAAGAAAAATCAGCCCTGGTCTCCGCTCTTTTTTTTTTTGTTTGAGAGCGAAGTCCCTCCAGAACTTTGCAAGGGAATCATAAATAATATCCCCCCACTTCTCTTCTTTTTTTTTTTAAGCTATTAGTGACGAGGATCAAATGCGGATCCCATGCGAGCACGGGTGAGTTTGACACATGGTAGGGAAAGGATTTTACGGGATTATTAGTTTTTATATTTTATTATTTTTAATTGCCTCATGCAATTGATAACGAGAGAGGGCAGTGTGACTTTAATATGGATAGGAGAATAGGAGAGATAAGAATTTTTAATCATATTTATTATATATATATAGGATAAACCCTCTTCTTTTTAATTTGTTAGTACGCGTACTTTCCCCTTTTTACTTATTTTATATATTTAAGCTTGCATGTGGAGAAAGAAGGATATCACACTTCCTTAAAGAATTTTTTTTTTATTTCTTTATCTAGACATAGGATCGATTCTGATTTTTTGTTTTTGTTTTTTTTGAAAAGGAGAAAATTCATTCGGCGAAGTCGACAAAGTTTACATACATCTAATATAGGGAATATCAGTCAAATCCCCAAAAAGTAAAAGCTTTAAAGGATCATCAGGTTTAACGAGAAAAAATAATCCTTTGGTTTGCGGTAGCACGTTTGACGACCGAGTTAGCGAGGTTGGTTACCTTCTCAAAGATATGGGACCACTTGAGGTGATAGAGGCAAATGTAGAGAGCAATGTTACGTAGGGTATACCAAATTCCATGGAGGAGGGGATAATCCTTGTATAATATTAACAAGCTGCTGAGAATCAGTTTCAATCCGGACAAATTGGTAGTTGAAAGCTTTAGCGATGTCGGGGCCCGGTAAGCGGCTTGAAGTTCAGAATGGAGAGGCGCGGTGAGATGATTGGCACTTGGAAATACCCTTGTAACTTACCTCCGATTTCTACAAAGCTGCCCCAATTCCAGCGGCCCGAGTTAGTGAAGCTCCCATCTATATTTATTTTTATCCATGGTGGAGGTGGAAGGGACCACTTCAGCAATGTAGGTTTTCTTTGGTTTGTAGGCTCCAACGGTGGCTTCTTTCTGTTGCAGCGGTTAGCCACCATATGATTAATATTGCATTTTTGTTGTCAAAATTTAAATGATTTCTATGCATCCAAACAAACCAGCGAGATAACTAAAGGTAGATGGAACCATTTTCACTTTTCCAGTCCTCCCGGCAAGCCTCCCAATTGGACGATTGTGATTAAGATGAGTAAGATGGAAATGTTTTAAAACAGTAATCCACACTTTGTTTAGTGACGGTGCAGTAAGAAGAGGTGGGAAAAGATTCTTCCGAGCTTGTGAGCCAACATCTAGAAGCTAGTCTTAGGCCTTTGAGTTTTAAAATATCATCTAATGGAAGATAATGATGGAATAATCTCGGCGGAAATAAGACATAGAAGGGGGATAAAAACTGGTCAGATTTTCTCCCCCCAAGAAGTATCGAGGCCAAAGTTGAAGTGAGATGTGAATCATCTGATTGAAAGATTTTTATTAGACTTCTTCAACAGATTCTATCAGGTTTAGTTGGATTAATAGGGATTTGAATAATCTGTTGTATGCTCTCCCTGTCAAAACTTCATTCGGCTTTGTTGACATTCTGAGTGATCCTCCACCCAAAAATCTGCAACGGTTAGTTGGTAATTGAAATCGGCTGATAAAATTTAGAGTTCCATCTCTATCCAGTTGTCATAATAAAAATTCACCTCCCCCTTGCCCACTTCCCGGCAGAAATACTGATTGGCCATGTCCACGACTTTCGACAAGCTTCTCCGATACTTGGAATCCTTGTCTTGACACAATTTGAGATTTGGGTGATCTTTCAGGCAATACTTGTCAAAAAGGAATTTTTGCCCACATGATATCTTTCCTTCTGAATTTAATCCACTGTTTACAATAGAACAAATGGCTCATCTGTTAAAAATTTCTCAGCCTAGTCCCCCGGCCTTGGTTGGTTTACAAACCTTGTTCGAGATAGCCCGATGATATTGCTTGGTTTGGCCTTCCCAGAGAAATTTATTAAACATTGTTTATAACATTTCAGGTGCTTTTTTCATTCTAACTATTTGTAAGCTGATAAAGGGGAAAGGTTGGTATACTCTTAAGTAAAGTTAATCTTCCACCATTAGATAGAAAGGTATTTGTCTGACAGTTTTAAAGTTGATGTAATCTTCTTGACAACTTCATCGTAATGCGAGATTGCTTTCTCCTTCCTTTAATTAAATTTGTACACCTAAATATTTCAAGGGAGATCAGCAGCAGAGAACCCAGTGTACTCTTTCACCCCTTGTTGATGATTGAACCCTTTGCCGGCCAAAAATTGACACTTCCTTTGGTTTAATTCCGGGCACCGCAACCAAGGCTAGGTGATCGGTCAGTTGCAAGGTTTTACGAACGGCAAGCTTACTTCCATTGGTGAAAATGATAACATCATCAGCATATGCCAAATGACTTATCATCTGTGAAGAGCCATGCTTAAAATGAAGATAAGGATAAATTGTTTGAGCGGCATTCGAGTTAGGAGAAGTAATCGAAAACGATATGAAGATGGTTGGAGACAATGGGTCTCCTTGTTTCGACCCCTACCGGCTTTGAAGAAACCACAGCTGCAGCCATTGACCGGGACAACGTAATAAACATTAGACGACCATCTTTGAATTAAAGTACAAAATCGGGATGGAAACCTCTAGCTTTAAGTACTAAATCGAAATAAATTTCCAGCGTGAATCATAAGCCTTTTTAAGATCCAATTTGAGAAGTAAATTGTGTCCCCTACATTTCTTATCAATATCAAGTAACGATTTACGAGCCAAAAGACAATTATCAATAATAGTTACGCACGCACAAGCTGATTAGTTGGTAGTCAATTAGTTAAGATAGGGTTGTAGTCTTCCACAAGAATTTCTTAATTATTTTAGAAAAGGTAGTAGTAAGGCTGATAGGTACGAGATTCAGTCCACTGGTTTTTTTGAGATCCTTTGGGAATAAGTGCAATGCGCATTCTTGACAAAATATTTAGGAAGATCAGATCCGAAAGAAAGAATGAAGCTTGCTGAATAAGATCGGCACCCACAATATCCAGGGCTTTAATATAAAATGTTGATAAACCCATCGAACTTTCTTTGTTTTATTACCATCAATGCTCTTTAAAGCTTGCAATATCTCCTGTTTATCAGGTAAAAGAAAGTTAAATTAAAAGGCTGATTCACATAATCTTGATGATAAAAAAAACATCTGACAACAAATGAAGTAGAGGATATGGTACATTCGGCAAACAAATTAGAAAATGTGTCTGACACTTTGTGAGAGGGAAGATTGGTCGGTAACCCAATTGCCAGACTCATCCTTGATTTTAAATATAGCATTTATTTTCTTCGCTGAAGTTTGCATGAAAATACTTAGAATTCATTTTGTCATGCAGGTACTTGTTTCTGACGGCTTTACTATAGAAAATCCTCTTCCCTTTCCGGTGCTTGGAATAAAAGTAGTGGACAATTTCAAGTTCATGTGCCCGATTCTCCCCCAAATCATTTGCAGCTTCCAACAAATGGACTTTAGCTTCTACATCCTTCCTTGTTGAAAAATATTTCCAAAGGCTGAGTCTTATTCCACGGTCTAAGTTTAAAAGCTACATTCTTTTGCAATCTCCATAGTCTCGCAAGAGGACTACGACTAATGTGATCGGGGACCTTCCGAGACTCTTGTGTACTTCAGCTAGAAAGCTATCATGGGTACCAAGCATTGAAAAATCTAAATTTGGGGAGTACCACTGTAAGAGGGCGTTTGAAAGAAATGCGATTAGTAGTGGGAGTGGTCGGATGTTTGCACTGTGTAAATCTTTGCGCTTGAGTTGTAGGAAAAGTGTTGAACGGAGTCATTAGCTAAAGCTCTATCAATTCTCTCAAGCAAATTACCTCTCTTCCATGTGAAAGGGGTACCAATGTATCCTAAGATCAGGTAATCTGCATTAGTGATATTACGAGAGAATTGTGGCATAGGTATTAAGATCGGGGAGTTCTTCCCTCTTTTTCTCGCTGGGATCTCTAATGCGATTAAAATCCTAGTGACAAGCCAATTTGAAGAGTTACTTGTCTTGATCTGCACAACTCATTCCAAGAGAAACTCTATCCATGGGAGTACACCCAGCATAGATGATAGTAGCAGCACTTGGAAAGAATCCATCTGGCTTGTAAATGGAGAAATTGATAATTATCAAGTTGAACATTGCGGGTTGCTTTCTCTTGTAAAAATCCGAGATCTTATTGTTGCGGTTGGAGTGAAAATGGAATCAGGAAATCTTTTAGTGAATTTAGAGATGTTGGTATGCACCATAGGTTCCGGTAAATATAATCCAAGGTTTAAAAGTCCTGTTAAGATGTAGTAATCTATTAAGGGTGCCGGGACTTGCCGCACCTAACATTCCGGCAAATCGAAAGTTAATCATGGTGTAATGCCTTACCAGCCTAGTACTTAGAGGGTGTTGCATCGAAATGATGCATACCAATAATATTAGACTTAGATAAATTTTGCGGCTCCATAATATCTTTTCTCCTCCTTCTACTTTTGTTGAGACCCGAGCACCATCGGCCCCGATGATTTCTTAAATTCTCGAGAATCATTTGGGCAGATTCCCAGATTATGGGACTTGAAGGGGTTATAAAAGTGGCACACACGCCAGAATAATGCAGGATCACTTCCTTAGTAGTATCGACTCCTGTGCGGCACTTGTGATCTAGATGTGGTGGCAGTGTTTGTAGGCTCCTTAAGGACAGTGTTAGATAAATCAATATCTTGTAGATTCTTATTCCTCCTCCTCCTAACTTCCTTGTTGAGACCACAAGCATACCCATCGAAATTGTCTGAACTCACCATCATCGGCTTCGGTAACCGGTGTAGCATTATTCATACCATTGTCTCTAATCTCTATTGGTAGATCTGCATATTTTCCAATAGTTGCACCTTGTTGATCGAGCGGTAGTAATTGGGACAGTGCAGACTGGAATCACTGGAGAGATAGGTGGATTATCAGTTTTCTTAGTAACCTTATTATTTACATTATAAGGTCTTAATTCGGGGTGGAGTTTAAAACATTGTTCCATGGTGTGTCCGAATATGTGACGGTGCTTTATAGATACAAAGGTTGATATTCCACAGTTTCTTGATATCCATTATTAGCAGTGCCTAGCCAAACCCATCCAAATGAGTTGAGTAATGTCCCTTTCAACTAGAAATCTTGCATTGGAAATCTTGGTAACATTAGCGGAGGATATCGAGTTTGAGTGGCCTTCCTTTAGCATGACTATGTCCTTAGATGATTAATGATTGTTAAAAGGAAGTTTTAAGTTAGGGGAGACTGAACCACACTGGGTATAGGTGGTTCTTTTAGTTGGATCAAAGTCCATTGTCACTTGAGGAGCTTCATGGGGTTCCCATCTATCATTATCACTTTTAGAAAAAACCTGTGCATAATCCTCCTCCTTAGCAAAGTGCAACATAATGTGTCCTCTTTAATAGCTAATTTCCAAAGCACACTAGCTTGAAATCATCGGCAAGCTTTTTCTCAAGATATCCATTTTAGGATGGCCAAATTGAAATTTCACTTCCTGAGTAAATTTATAAGGCTCGAACGGTTCGAAATCTCCTCCTCGGTAAAAATCGGAACGGCTTCAGCCTTCCTAGTACATTTCCTAATAAACTCACACTCGGCTTTCCACGTCCATTGCATCATGAAATAATTGAGGGAACACCAGTTTATCTCCTAGAGTGGTTCCACCATCTTTCCTCACTATAACTTCGGCAAAAGTACCCCTTCCAGCAAAGTGTGGATCGGCCGAGTGAGATCATGTGCCATTGCCGTGTAACGATTACCACGAGAAAAATTCAAAAATAAGGAGCCCGGGAAGTGAGAAAGAATCACCCCCACCCAAAACCAAAGGAAGAAGAGAACTGAGAAGGCTTCCAGCTTCTTAACAGCCACCTTTCTCCACCTTGCACCAGCACGGCCGCTCACCTTACCGGTTTCCTCCATGGAAACCCTAGCGGAAACACCTCCCTCCGAGCCCGGCCCCGCCATTTCTATATATGCAGTTTTTTTGTTTATATATATATATATATTTTTTTTTTTTTTGGGAAGAGGCTACACGGCCCCCTACATGTTAATAAAAAAGTATGCGATTACAAGGGTGATCCCACAGGAAGAAGATCCCGGTCTGACTCCGCACTTACTGCAAAAGGAAAAGAGACTAAGTAAATGAAATAAACTAGAGTAGTGGCCATTCCCAGTAAAAGAAGAGAACAGCCTGAAGAGAAAACCCAAGAGGAGCAAAAACCAATTAAACACCAAAAAGACACCAAAATGCTCCTACGAGTAATTATAAACGACTTTAAGCGAGGTGTAGGGAGAAGTATATGATTGCGGGGACATCACTCCGAAATTCTGAAGTGAGGGCTTGGAATGAGTCGGCCTTGATGAGATAAAGCAGCTGGGGAGGTAGAGTAGAGGAGACCATAATCTCTTGTGAAGATAAAGATTTTTAGCAATCCAATTAGCGAATACATTACCTTCTGCGAAAATAAAAGTTAAATTGAACGATGGGCGAGGCAGCAAAGATCGATTTGGTAAACCTAGTGGAATGGTGCCAAGGAGGAAAAAGGTCTTTCTGAAAGTACTGAACTAGAGTAGAAGAGTCTCCCTCCACAATGATGGAAGACCATTGAAAGAGTGTAGCAATGTGAAGAGCCCAAAAAACGGCGACGATTCGGCTTCCAAAGGATCATCGGCGGTAGTGGGAGCACGGAAGAAAAACGAAACCTTTCCGTTATGATCTTTGAAGATGCCTCAGTGACTAATTGATCCTTGAAAGCACCATCGGTATTGACTTTAATAAAAGGAGGGGCAGGGGCTTTCCAAAAGATCTTAGTAACTTTGTGAAGCATAGGTCTATTTGTAGACAAAGAAGCGAAGAATGTTTGGAAAATTTTTAACAGAGATCAATTTAGAGATAAAAGTAAGGCGGTGGGTAATACCTGTGCTTTTATGAAGCACCCCCATCATATTTAACCCCATTTCTATGTCAAATGAACGAGCCACAATACGAAAGTCTCCCGGCTTGCTTTTACGCAGGAATGCCGGGAATCATTAAATCATGCCAATCTAACAACAGCAGGTTAATTTTCAACTTGCTGATCGGACGACCAAACCTCTTGGGAGAAGGGCATTTAAAGAAAAGATGGTTAGAGTTTAAGATTAACGGCACGGAAGAAGGCATTTAGAAGGGCCTCTCCAAACCTTTGAGTTTTAGAATATCATCGGTAGGAGGAGCCCATGGAAAATTCTCGAATGAGGAAGGACATAGGGGAGTAAGATATTTGTTCCATATCTTGTGCATTGACTGGGTCCGAGTTTGATAGTGGAATAAATGTGCTTAGTATCTCTTTGCTATTCTTGCAATTTATCCATCTCTCTCTTCTCACTCACTCCCTCTCTCTCCTCTTCTATATACATCCCCTCTGCCACTCTCATCTCCTTTCCTTTCTCTTATGATCACCATCTCTCTATCTATATCTCTCTCTCCCTCTTTACCTCATCATCTCTCTTTCTTTCAAGCTCTTTCTCACACTCTTCGCTCTCCCCATCCTGCTATTTTCTCTATCTCTCCTTTGCTCTCTCTATATCTATCATTATTTCGTTCCATCCCAATCTCTATCTCTCTCACATACTCTCATTCTCCCTCTCTTCCTCTTTTGCCAACATTATCTCACCTTGCAACTCTCTTGCTCTCTCCATTCTCTCTTTCTCATTTCTTTGTCATTCTTTCTTCCACTCTTTCTCACTACCCCTGCCCACTCTTGTGCTCTCCAACCCTTTCTCTCTTTCACTCTCGCTCGTGGGGATGTTCTCTTTTTGTATCTCTTTGTGCTCTATCACACACATTTTTCTTTCTCACTGTCTTCCTTTCTCTATCTCCATCTCACTCTGATTCTCCTCCCTTCCTCTCGGTCGATCTGTCTATCTCACCCTCTCTCTTGCCCTCCGTCACTCCTCTTCTCTTCTCTTTATCTATCTCACCTCTATCTCGATTAATCTCTCTCTTAGTCTCTATCTGCCTTATCATCACTCCCCCTCTCCCTCCTCTCTCTTCCCTTCAACCTATTTATCACACACATCCTTCTCCTTCTACCCCTTCTCTCTCACTCACCTTCTCTTTATCTCTTTCTCTACTTATCTATTTCTCTTTTCATCTCGAGCTCTATCTCACTCTCTCCCTCTCTTGCTCTCGCCTCCTCTTCCTCACTTCTCCCATTTTAATCTTTCTCTTCTCTCACACCTCTCTCTCACTCATTCTCACCACCTCCATGTTACTCTCATTCCCCCTCCTCTCTCCCTCTCCCTCCCTCACTCATTTCATTTGCCCTTTCTTCCTCTTTCTCTCACTCTCAGCTTTCCTACCACTCTCTCATATGAATTATCTCTCTTTCTCTCACTCTTACCCTCTCACTCACTCCCTCTTTTCTCTCGTCTCACTTAGTGCTCATCTCTCTCCTACTCTCTTGATTCAATTCCTCCCTCTTATTCTCTCGCGTCACCTCTCATTTCTCTTTTTATTTGCCTCACTCATTTTTTCAATCTCTCAATCTCTTACACACACTTTTTATCTGTCTCTTCGTCTCTCTCTCTTCCCTCTCTTTATTTTAATCTCTTTCTCACACCCGTCTTCTTTATCTCTACGCCCTTCTTTCTCTACTTCTCTTTTGCTTTCTGTATATCTCCTACTCCATCTTTCCATGCTTATCTCCCTCCTCTCTCTCTCTCTCTCTCTCACTTTCGCTGTGTCTTAATGGGTTGCCTTCTCTATTTGTCATCTCTTTCTTCTCTCTAACTTATCTTTCTCTTATCTCACTTCTCTCTCACTCTTTCTTTCTCTTCTTCTCTCCCATACCTACCTCTCTCTTGCCCTCCATCTCTCTCTCTCTTGCTCAAGGAGCTCTTCTCTTTCTCAGACTCACTCTAACTCTTTTCTCTCTTTTTCTTGATATTTGTCACTCACTTCTCGCTGCCTCTATCTTACTCTCAGTGCCCCTCTTTCTCTCTATCATTCTCACTGTCCCCCTCTCTCGGTCCCTCCTTCCCTCCTTCACTCACCCTATCCATTCTTACCTCTCTTACTTTCTTTTACTCTTTGCCCTCTCTCGTGTTCTCTCGTTCTCTTTCTCACTCACTCCGCCTCTCTCTCTCTTTCTCTCTTGAATCCATCCCTCCTGGCCTTACTCCTCTCCTCTTCTCGCTTTCTATCTTTCTCAACCACTTTATATTTAAATATCTCTCTCACCCTCTCTATATGTCTCATCATCTCTCTCGCTCTCTGTTCTCTCTCTTTCTTTCATGAACTTTCTCACATTGTTCTTCTATCAGCTACTATTTGCTATCTTTATATCTCTCACTCTATCTTCTCATATATATATATATATATATATATATATATCCCCCTGCTTTTCCTCTCTTACCATCTCTCTCTCTTCCTACCTCTTTTATCTGTCTTATCTATCTTTCACTCTTTTGTTCTCTTGTCTTCTCTCCCACCCTCACACTTTCGTGCCCTCCATCTCTCCCCGTTAGTCATAGAGCTCTTCTCCTTCTCTCTCCAACTCTCTTCCATTCTTTTCTCCTTCACTTACTCTCTCTCACTTTTTTCACTCTCTATGTCTATCTCAAACTTATTCTCCCTCTCTATCACACACACACTCTCTCTCTTGCCCTCCCTTGCCCTTTCCCTCACTCTCTCCTTTCCTAACTTTCTCCCTTATGTATGCTCTCTCTTTCTCTTACTCGCTACCTCTTTCTTTCCTCTCCTCTCCTTTTGTCTCTCTTTCTATCTGCCTCACCCTTACTCTACTATCTTTCGCACTCTCGCACACAATTTTTGTTTGCTTCCTCATCTCTATTTCTCTTGCTTCCTCTTTCTTTCGAGCTCTTTCTCAAACTCTTATCACTCCCTCTACCTCATTCTCACTCTTTCTGTCTACTTCTCTTTTGCTCTTTTTATATATCTCACACACTTTTTCCAACCCTCTCTCTGCTTCGCTTCTCTCGCTCTCTCTCTAACTCTCTCGCTTATTTATTTCTCATCTTTCTCTTAACTTGCTCCTTCTCTCTATTTCTCACAAACTTTTTCTTTATCACATTCTTTCTCCCTCCCTCTCTCATGCTCTACATAGTCCCTCTCTCACTCTCTCTAGCTCTTCTCACTCTCCCGCTCTCTCACTCTCTCTTTCTCCCCATCTATATCTTGAAGTCTTTTTATCTCTCTATATCTCTCCCTCACTCTCCCTCTCACTTAGTCCCTCCCCTTTCTCGCTCTTTCTCTCTATCTTCCTCCCTCTATCTCTTTTTCATCATTCCCTCTCTCCCACTTTATCCGGTTTACTCTCTCTTATCTTTTTTGTCCCCTCTTTGTCACACAGGCACTATCTCTCACACACTCCCTTTTCTCTTTCATTTTCTCTCTCCACCTCTCTTCTATCTTTTACTCTCACTCTATCTTTGTCCCTCTTTTTCTTTATATATCTTTCTCTTTATTTCTCTCAATCTCACTCTTTTTCTCATTGTCTCCCCTCCATTTCTCCCTCCATCATTGCCGCTTTCTTTATCCTTCACTTTCTCTCACTTTTCTTCTCACACTTTTCTTTTTATCTACCTCAATCTCTTTTATCTATCACTGTCTCACACTCTATTTATCACTTAATCTTTCCCTCTCTCTTTCTTTCAATCTCTTTCTCATACTGTTCGCTCTCATCTACCACTTCTTTTCTCTACTTTTATTTTGCCCTCTTTCTTCAAATTTTTCTTTCCAACCTAATATCTATCTCGCTCTCGCTTTGTCTCTCCCACACTCGCTTCCTTTCTTACTGTCTCTCTCTCTATCTCATCAAACAAATCTCTTGCTCACTTTATCTTCCCTATATCTCATCATTCGCTTCCCTCATTTCTTCTTCTTCTCTCTCTTACTCTTTCTTTCTCTCATTCTCTCTCCCTCTATCCCTCTCGTGCCCTCCATCGCTCTCCCTCTCATGGATCACTTATCTTTCTTTCCCTTTCATTACTTTATTTCTCCCATTCTCTCCACCTCCCTCTCACTCTCGTTCTCCCTCCTCTCTCCCTCTCACTCTCGTCCTCCCTCCGCTCTCCCTCTCCCAACCTCACTCATTTCATTTGCCATTTCTTTCTCTTTCACTCACTTAGACCTTTCCTTCCACTCTCTCACATGACCTGTTACTCACTCCCTTCTCTCTCGTCTCACTCCATGCTCATCTCTCTTTTACTCTCTTGAATCAATTCCTCCCTCTCTTTCTCTCTCCTTTCCTCTCCTCGCCTTTCTCTTATTATTTGCCTCACCCATTTTTTCAATATCTAGGTCTCTCACACGCACTATCTACCTGCCGCTTCATATATCTCTTCTCTCTCATTATTTTAATATCTTTCTCACACCCTTCTCTTTTTTATCTCTACGGCCTACTTTCTCTAGTTCTCTTTTGCTCTCTCTATATCTCACAACATCTTTCCATGCTTATCTCCCACTCTCTTCCTCACTCACTTTTGATGTGTCTTACATTGTTGCCTCTCTATTTGCCCTCTTTTTTTCCTCTCTAACTTATCTTTTCTTCTCTCTCTTCTCTCTCTCTCTTTCTTTCTCTTCTTCTCTACCAAACCTCACTCTCTCTTGCCCTCCATCTCTCTCTCTCTCTCTTGCTCATGGAGCTCTTCTCTTTCTCACAAACTCTCTCACTCTTTTCTGTTTCTTGATCTTTCTCGCTCACTTCTTTCTACTTTTACTCTCATTCTCTCGCTTTCTCTCTCTCATTCTCACTCTACCCTCTCTCTTACCCTCATTCTCGCCTACATCCACTCTATCCATTCCTACCTTCTCACTTTCTTCTACTCTTGCCCTCTCTCGCGTTCTTCCTTTTCTCTCTCTTCTCACTCACTCCCTATCTCTCTCATTTGCTCATGAATCCATCCCTCTTTGCCTCACTCTGTCTCTCCTCTTCCCTCTCTTTCTATATTTCTCAACCTCTCTATATGTCTCTTCATCTATCTCTCGCTCACTCTTCTCTCTCTTTCTTTCAAGATCTTTGTTGCACTATTCTTCTATCTACTTCTATTTTACTCTCTTTATATCTCTCACTCTATCTCTTCATTAATATATATATATATATATATATATATATATATATATATATCTTTCTCCACCTCTTTTCCTCTATTACCATCTCTCTTTCTCTACCTCTCTCTTTGTCTTCTCTCTCTTTCACTCTTTCTTTGTCTTGTCCCCTCTCCCTCCCTCACTCTCTCGTGCCCTACAAATCTCTCTCAGTCATAGAACTCTGTTCTTTCTCTCTCTAGCTTTCTTTCATTCTTCTTTCTTTCACTTACTCTCTCTCACTTATTTTCACTCTCTATGTCTATCTCAAACTTATTCTCCCTCTCTCTCACACACACACTCTCTCTCTTGCCCTCCATTGCCCTTTCCATCACTCTCTTTTCCATCCTCTCTCCCTTATGTATTCTCTGTCTTTCTCTTATTCCCTACCTCTTTCTCTCCTCCATTATCCTCTCGTCTTTCTTACTATCCACCACACCCTCACTCTATATAGCTCTCGCACTCTCTCACACAGTTTTTATCTGCCTTCTCATCTCTATTTCTCTCTCATCCTCTTTCTTTCGAGCTCTTTCTCACATTCTTCTCACTCCCTCTAACCCTTTCTCACTCTTTCCCTTTGCTTCTCTTTTTCTCCCTTGCTTCCTCCCTTGCTATCTCTCTTTTCTCTCTTTACCTTATTTTGCTCCCTTTCTCTATCTCTAACACGCTATTTCTTCATCTCATTCTTTCTCCCTCTCTCTCATGCCCTTTATATGCCCCTCTCTCACTTTATCTGCTCTTTCACTCAACCTTTTTCCATCCCTCTCTCTTTTCCTCTCTTACCATCTCTCTCTGACCCTACTGTTCTTGTTGTCTCTCTCCTCAATTCACACTTTCTATCCACTTAAACCTCTCTATCTCTCTCTATATCAAACTCTTCATCTCTATGTCTCTCTCTATTATATCACTCATCCTTTCATGCTCTCTCTCACAATTCGTTCTCCCTCTAACTCTTCTTTTCCTCTAGTTCTTTTTACTATCTAAAAATCTTTGAATCTCTATTTCCTTTTTTCTCTCTTGCCCTCACACTCTCCCTCAGACTCTCTCTCATTCTTTGTATTCCTTTCTTATCATCACTCTCTCACCATAATACTCTATTGTTCCCTCTCTATCTCATCTTTCTCTTCCACCATGTTACTCTTTTGCTCTTTCTCTCTCTTTATCATCTTTCTCTTCCTTGCTCATTCTCTCTCATTCCTTGTTCTCTTGTTCTCTCTCCCTTCCTCGTTCGTGCCCTCTATATCTCTCTCTTTCTCCCTTACTATCTAACACTTTGTTGCTCTATCTCTCTTTCCCTCACTTTCCCCCACTCTCTTATCCTCTTTCTCGCTCACTGGTACTCACTCACCTTAACTCCCACTATATCAATCACTCTCACTGTATATCCCTCCCTCTAACTCTCTCTTCTCTCTTCTTCCTTCTATCTCTCCCACCCTCTCTCTCTTTCTCCCACACTCTCTATCTGTCTCCCTTGGTTTTCCTTTAACTCCACTCCCTCCGTCTCTCTCCCTCTCTCTCTCATTCTCTCCCACCCACCTCTCTCCCTCCCTTTCTCTCTTTCCCTCTCTTCTCTCTATCTCCCTATTTGTCATCCCTATCACTCCCTTTCTATATATATCTCCCCTTTTGCTCAATGTCTCACTTTCTCTTTCTCTCCATCTCATTAACTCCCTAGATCTCTCTTGTATTGCTCTCATCTCACTTTTCTCTGGCTCTTTCTCTGCTACTCTTCTCTCTCTCCTACCCTTCTTTATATCACAATCACACACTTGTTTTATTCCCCTCTTTCTATTTATTTTAGTATATATCTCTCACTCTGCTACTCCTTCTCCCACCCTTCCTCCCACTCTCCATCCTGTTCTTCCTCTTCTTTCGCTTTCTCTCTCCCCCTTTTTGTCTCTCGCATTTTCTTTCACTTGTTCTTGCTCTCTCTCTTCTCGTTCTCTCTACTCTCTCCCTCTACACCTCCTCCCGCTCTCTTGCTCTCTTTTTCTCTAAATCTCTCTCCGTCCCTCACTCTGTTGCTTCCTCCCTCCTTTCCGCCCTCCCTCTTTCTCTCTCTCACTCTCTCTCTCTCTCTCTCTCTCTCACTCTCTCTCCCGTCCCTTTAGTCTCTCTGCCACCCTCCCTCCCTCTTTATCTTCACTCTTTTTCGCTCTCGTCACTCACTCCTTCCATTTGCATGTCTTTCACTCTCTTCCTATATCCACTTCCATGAATCTATTCCTCTCTCCGTTGCTCCCTCACTTGGTCTCTCACTCTTCTATCTTCTTCTCTTTCAGTCTCTCATTTACTTACATCTTTCCCTCTCTCACTCTTTCCCTCTTTATATATTCCATTCTCTCCCTGCTCTCTCTCTATTCGTCCCTCTCCCTTGCACTTCCTCCATCATTCACCTTGCCTCCCTAGCTCTCTCTGTTTCTCTCATGCCCCCTCCATCCCCTCCTCTCTACCTCTTTACACATCCATCCCTCTCTCTATCACACTTTCTTTCTCACTCCCATTCTCTCTCACTCTCACTCTTGCTCTATTTACCTCCCTCTCTCACATGCACTCTATTTCACTCTCTCACTCCATCTCTCTATCTTCCTCTCTCAATCCCTCTTTTAGAGCTCTTGTCCATCACTCTCCTTCTTTTTCTCCTCCTCTCTCTCTCCAATTAATTCTTCCTGCCTCCCTCTCCCACTTTCCTTCTCAATCTCTCGTTTTTGCTTCCTCTTCTTCTCTATCTTTCCTCCCCCTAACCCTCCATTCACTTCTCTATGCCTACTTGATTTTCTCTATCTTTTTTTCATTCTTTCCCTTTTTCTACTTCTTTTCTCACTCTTCCCGCTTGTTCCATCTCTCTCGCTCTCTCCCCTCGCTCCATCCTCAACTATTTTCTCTCTTTTATGTCCCTCCCTCACTCATACCTTATTTCTCTTCTCTCTCTCAATTTTATCTTTTCATTCTCTCTTCTCGCCTCCCCATTCACTTGTTATCTCTCACTCTCTCTTCCCGTCCCTTTTCTTTCAATATCTTTCTTTCCCTCTCTCCTCTCACATGTCTCTCTCTCGCTCTTCTCCTTCATTTTCTCCCTCCTCTGTCACTCACCTTTAAATGCATCATTTTCTCTCACACTCTCCTTTTTAGATGACTTTACTCTCCCTTAACTCCCTCCCTTTGTTTTGATCTCTCTTCCCTTTCATTTTCTTCCTTCTGCTATATATCTCTCACACTAAACTCTCTATCATGCAATTTCTCTCTCTTCTTCACTATCTCTTCTCCGATTCTCATCTTTCTATTCCCTCTTCTCTCTCATACACCTTTGTTATCTCATGTTCTCTCCCTCCGAGCCACTCTCATGCCTTCCACTCTCTCCTCTCAGCTTCTCTCTATTGCTCACTCTTGTTCTCTTTTTACCATACTCTTTTATCTCCCTCATTCACAATCACTCTCTTGCTCTTTCTCACTTGTTGTTTTTCCTAGTATCTTTCTTACTCTTTCTGCCACTCTTTTCCCTCCTCCCTCCTCCCTTTTATCTTGATCTCTCTCTCTCTCTCTCTCTCTCTCTCTCTCTCTCTCTCTCTCTCTCTGTCCATCTCTCTTGTTCTCTGTTTTAGAGCTGTCATCTTTCTCTGTCTTGCTCTCTCTCTCTTAGTCTATCCTTACCTCCATCTTACTCTCATTCTCCCTCCCTCTTTCTCTTTCAAACACTCTCCCCTCTTTTTCTCTCCTTCCCCCTCCTTCCCTCACTCTCTCCATTCATACTTCTCTCTCTTTTATGTAAAATCTTTCTCTTTCTCTAAATCTTTCCCTCTCTCCTCTTTTTCTCTTCTTATTTTTTTGCATCCACTCCTCCCTCTCTCTCTCTCCCGATCTATACCTCCCTCTCTCTCCTTTTCCATCTCTCTCTCACTCTCTCTTCCTCTCATGCCACCACTCTCTCAAATAAAAACTCTCTTGCTCTCTCTCTCTCTCTTCTCTTTCTCATTTTTTCTTCTCTCACTCCTCTCTCAAACTTTTTTCTCTCTTTTTTTTCCCTTCCTCCTTCTCTTGTGCCCTCCACATCTCTCTCACGCGTGGAGTTCTTCTCGTTTTTCTCTCTTTTCTCTCTCAATCTTCTCTCTTGCTCGCTCTCTCACTTCCTCTCTCTACCTCCATTTCAATCTCACCCTCCCTCCCTCTCTCTTGTCCTCCCTCCTTTCCTCACTTTCTCCCTTTCTACCTCTCTCTTTCTCTCACCCTTATTCTTTATCTTGTTCTCTCTTCTCACTCACTCCCACTCACTCTCCTCTCCTAAATACATCACCTCACCCACTCTCATCCCCTTTCCTCTCTCTTTTGATCACCCTCTCTCTATCTATATCTCTCTTTCTCACTCTTTTATCTGCCTCGTTATCTTTCTTTTCTTTCAAGCTCTTTCTCACACTCTTCTCTCTTCCCAACCTCCTATTTTCTCTATTTCTCTTTTGCGCTCTCTATATCTATCATTATCTTGTTCCATTCCTATGTCGATCTCTCTAACATACTCTCATTCTCCCTCTCTTCCTCTTCTACCAACACTATCTCACCCTGCAACTCTGTTTCTCTCTCTATTCTCACTTTCTCATCTCTCTCTCATTCTTTCTTCCACTCACTACCCCTGCCCACTCTTGTGCTCTCCAGCCATCTCTCTCTCTCTCTCATGGAGAAGTTCTCTTTTCCCATCTCTCTTTGATCTCCCACACACATTTTTCTCTCACTCTCCATGTCACTCTCATTCTCCCTCCCTTCTTCTCCGTCGCTCTCTCTATCTCCCCCTCCTCTTGCCCTTCCTCAATCCTTCCCACTCTCTCTCACTCTCTTTTTCGCTTCTCTCTCATCTCACTATCTCTCCATCTCTCCTCTCCTCTTCTCTTCTCTCTTTATCTATCTCACCTCTCTCCATCGACCTATGTCTTTGTCTCTATCCGCCTTATTATCACTCCCCCTCTCCCTCTTCTCTCTCTTCCCTTCAACCTCTTTCTCACACGCATCTTTTGTCCTTGAAACAATTAGTGAGGCAAATATGGGAAATGAGATAAAAGAATAGTGAAAGAGAAAGAGGGATTGATTCAAGAGAGCTGAAGAGAGATGAGAAGTGAGTGAGAAGATAGAAAAAAATAGAGTGAGAGAGAGGGCAAGAGTGAGAGAAAGAGATAATTCATAAGAGAGAGTGGTAGTAAATGTGAGAGTGAGAGGAGGAAGAAAGGGCAAATGAAACAAGGGAGTGATGGAGAGGGAGAACGACAGTGAGATGGAGCTGTAGAGAATGAGAGATAAATAAAATAGAGAGAGAGAGAGAGAAGAGATCCATGAGAAAGGGAGAGATGGAGGGCACAAGAGGGATAGAGGGAGAGAGCATGAGAGAAAGAAACAGTGAGAGAAGAAGAAGAAGAAGTGAGGGAAGAGAAAGATGAGATAGTGGTAAGGTAAAGAGAGCAAGAGAGTTGTTGAATGAGAGACAAAGGTGGTAAGAGAGAAAGACAGGGTGAGAGAGCGAGAAAGGGATCGATATTGTGATGGAAAGAGATATTGAGAGATATAAAGAGGGCAAAATAGAATTAGATAGAACAAGTGGTAGAAGGAGAGAGAAGAGTTTGAGAAGAGCTTGAAAGAAAGAGAAAGAGAAATATGAGGAGACAAGTAGAGAGTGTGTGAGAAAGATAGATAGTAGAGGTTAAAGCTGATAAAAAGAGAAAGGAAGCTGAGAGAGGGGGGAAAGATACAAGAGAGAAGAGAAATATGAAGTAGAGAGTGAGAGAGTTAAAGAAATGGATTCAAGAGAAAAGCAGTGAGAGGGAGAGTGAGTGAGAAGAGGGAATGAAGAGAGAGCACGAGACAACAAAGACTAGAAGAAAGTGAGAGAAATACATGAGTGAGAGAGGTAGGAATGGATAGAGCGAGTGAAGAAGGAAGGAGGGTATGAGAGATAGAAAGAGGTAGAATGAGAGTGGGATAGAGGTAGAGAGAAGTGAGTGATAAAGAGAAAGAAAGAGAGAGAAAAGAGTTAAAGAGAGTGACATAGAGAAGAGCTCCATGAGAGAGAGAGAGAGAGAGATAGATGGAGGGCAGGACAGAGGGTGGTAGGGGAAAGAAGAAGAGAAAAAAGTGTGATATAGAAGCAAAGGAAGAGAGATAATTTAGATAGAAGAGAGAGGGCAAATAGAGAAAGCAACAAAGTTAGACAGAGCAAGAGAGAAGTAGAGATAATAAAAGAGAAGTAGAGAGAGAAAGAGAGAGAAGGGTGTATAGATAAAGAGAGACGAATCTGAGAGAGATTGAGATAAAGAGAGAAGTGACAGAGATGAAGATAGAGAGTTGCAAGGTGAGAGAGAGCAAGTGCGAAGCAACAAAGATTGAGAGAGTGGGATGGAAAGAGTGATTGAGTGATGTAGGAAATGCGAAAGTGAAGTAGAGAGAGAAAGAAAGGGTAAGGGGTAGAGGGAGTAAAAGAGCATAAGAAAGAGCTTGAAAGAAAGAGGACGTAGATAGAGATGAAGAAGCGAGATAGAAACTATGTGTGAGAGAGCTAGAGATAGATAGAGTCGGGGTAAGGTGAATAGAAAGAGAGACAGAGAGGAGAGGAGAGGAGAGAAAGGCGTAGAGAGTGATTGAAATTTGAAGGGAAAAGATGTTAAGTGACTAAAATGAGAGAGTAAAGAAAGAGAAAGAACTATGTGAGTGAAAGAGAGAATACTTAAGAGAGAGAGGGATGAAAGGAGCGAGTGAGGGAAGAATGAAGAGAGGGAAAGGGAGACAGTGTGTATGTGTGTGTTTGAGGGAGGGAGGGAGAATGAGTGTTAGATTGATGTAGAGAGTGGGAAAAAGTGAGAGAAAGTGAAAGAGAGAAGAATGTTAGAGAGTGAGAGAGAGAAATTAAAGAGCTCTATGATTGAGAAAGAGATGGAGGGCATGAGAATGTGAGGGAGGGAGAGAGAAAGTAGAAAAAAAGAGTGAAAGAGAGAAAGAATAAAGAAATAAGATAGAGAGGGCAAGAGAATTGTCGGGAGAGAGAGGAATGGTATGAGTAGAAGAGAGGGGGAGAGATATATTGATGAAATGATAGTGTGAGAGATACAGAGAGAGCAAAACAGAAGGAGATAGAGGAGGTACATATAGAGAGGGAGTGTGATAAAGATCTTGAAAGAATGAGAGAGAAGAGAGAGCAAGAGATATGAAGAGACATATAGTGAGGGTGAGGGAGATATATATATAGAAAGGGTTGAGAAAGATACAAAGAGAGAGAAGAGGAGAGACAGAGTGAGGTAGAGATAAATGGATTCAAGAGAGGAGAGATAAAAGGAGTAAGTAAGAAGAGAGAATGAAGAGAAACCACAAGAGAGGGCAAGAGTTGAAGAAAGTGAGAGAAATACAGAAGTGAGAGAGGAGGGTAAGAGAGAAGGGGAGAGTGAGAATGCGAGAGAAAGGGGGAGAATGAGTGCGAGATAGAGGTTGAGAGAAGTGAGTGAGAGAGCAAGAAAGAGAGAGAAAGAAGTGAGAGAGTGTGAGAAAGAGAAGAGCTCCATGAGTAAGAGAGAGAGAGCTTGGAGAGAGAAGAAGAGATAGAGATAGTTCGAGAGAGAAGTGAGAGAAGAGAGAAGGAAAACAGTGAAGGAACAGAGTAAAATAGAAGGGCGTAGAGAGAAGGGGAGAGAGGGAGGGAGAGAGGGAGATTGGAAAGTTGGAGTGAGAGAGAGAGAAAGAAAGAGAAGGGCGTAGAGATAAAGAGAGAAGAATTTGAGAAAGCAATTAAACTAAAGAGACAGAAGAGAGAGATGAAGAGGTAGATTGAAAGTGTGTGTGAGAGACCAAAGATTGAAAGAATGAGGGAAATAATAAGAGAAAGGAGAGGAAAGTTGAGGAGAAGCAAAGAAAGGGTGGGATTGATTCAAGAGAACATAAGAGAGATGAGGAGTGAGTGGGAAAAGAGAAAAAAGAGAGAGTGAGAGAGAGGTCGAGAGTGAGAAAAAGAAAGATAATTCATGAGAGAGAGTGCTAGGAAAGGTAGTGTGAGAGGAGGAAGAAAGAGAAAATGAAACGGGGGAGGGAGGGAGAGGGAGAGAGGAAGGAGAACGAGAGTGAGAGGGAACTGGAGTAATGAGAGAGAAACAAGTCAGTGAGAGAGAGAGAGAAGAGATCCACGAGAGAGGGAGAGATAGAGGGAACTAAAAGGAGAGAGGGAGAGAGAATGAGAGAAAGAACGAGTGAGAGAGTGAGAAGAAGAAGAAGCGAGGAAAGAGAAAGATGAGAAAGAAAGAAGATAAAAATAGCAAGAAATTTGTTGAATGAGAGAGAGAATGGTAAGAGAGGAAGAAAGGGAGAGAGAGAGAGAGAGCGAGAGAGAGATACATGCTGGGATGGAAAGAGAGATTGAAAGATATAATGAGGGTAGAATAGAAGTAGGGAGAAAAAGTGGCATGAAGAGAGAGAAGTGTATGAGAAAGAGCTTGAAATAAAGATAGAGAAAGATGAAGAGATTGATAGGAGAGGTTCAGGCAGATTGAAAGAGTAAGGTGAGGAGAAAAGTGAGAGGGTGGAATGGATGGATTGAAGATGGAGAGAGGGGTAGTGAGTGAGAAGAGAGAGTGAAGAGAGAACAAGAGGGAAGAGAAGACTTAGAGAGAGACAAACAAAGTGAAAACATAAGAGAGTAAGGGATGGAAGAAAGAAGGTCGAAAGAGAGAGGGAGGGAGGGCAGGTGGAGAGAAGGATAAAGTGTGAGAGACCATGAGTGAGAGAAATGATTGTGGGGGATTACGAAAAAAAGAAGAGCTCCATGGTTGTGAATGAGAGAGAGAGAGAGAGAGATGGAGAGCACAAGTGAGTGAGGGAGGGTGGAGAACAAGAGAAACAAAGACTGACAGTGAGAGCGAGAGATAGAGAAGGATGAGAGAGAAAGAAGTGAGAGAAGGGGAAAATAGAGTGTGGGAGGGAGAGAGTGAGATATGGATGGATGGAAGGAGAACATAAGAAGTAAAGAGAGAATATATAGAGGGAGAGAGAAAGGTGAGAGAAGTAGCTTGAAATAAATGGGGAGAAGTGGGAGAGAGAGATATAAAGAGACGGATACTGAGCGTTTGTGAGAGATAGATAGATAAAGAGAAGGTGAGGCAGATAGAAAGGGTGAGTAGAGGGATAGATTCAGGAGAAAAGGAGAGATGAGTAGTGAGTGAGAAGATTGAGAAGAGACCAAGAGAGAGCGAGAGGTAGGCAAGGGTGAGAGAAAGAGAGAGAGAGAGATTACAAAATAGAGAGACATAAGTAAGGAGAGCGAGGAAGGAGGAAGGCAGCAAAAAAGAGAAGAGAGAGTGAGAGGGAGAATGAGAGTGAGATGGAGGTAGAGAGGAGTTAGTGAGAGAGAGAAACAAAGAAAAAAGTGAGATATAAATAAAAGATAAGAGAATGTAGAAAGAATGATTGAGAAAGATCGTGAGAGTGAGTATTAATGGGAGAGATAGGAAGAGATAGTAGAAAGAGAAAAAGAGAAAAAAGGGTAGAGAAGTGAGAAGAGTGTGAGAAAGAGCTTGAAAGAAAGAGGGGTAAAAGAGGTAGAGATGAAGAGGCAAATGGAAACAGTGTGTGAGAGAGTGTGAGATAGATAGAGTGAGGCTGAGGCAAATAGAAAGATGACGAGAGGAGAGGCAAGGAAGTCGTAGGGAGTGATTGAAAAGCAAAGGAGAAAGATGGGGAGTGGGTGAAATGAGAGAGGAAAGAAAGAGAATGAATAGAGTGAGAAAAAGAGAGGAGGGAGATGAGGAGTGAAAAGACATAAAAAACATAGAGTGAAAGAGAGAGCAAAATTGGAGAAAGAGAGATAATTCATGAGAGAGTAGTGTGGCAAGAAATGTGAGAGTGATTGGAGGAAGAAAGCCAAATGAAACTTTGGAGGATGGGAGAGGGAGAGGGAGAACGAGAATGAGAGGGAGGTGGATTGATGTGGATTTGAAGTGCTTTTAATGTATTGAAGAAATTGTGATAATTTTTCATTTAGAACTTAATTTACTTTTCGATTTAGCTAATTAAATTGTTCAAATATGTTGTTGAAATTAATTCTGAAAGGATTTAATGTCCTACAACAATAATGAAGAATTCATTCAATTTCCGTGGATGAATTGCTTAATTCATTAGAATTGAGTGTATATAAATAAGGAAATATGTTTTGATGGACTTCAATTTGGAGGTTTCAGAGTGACAGGCTGAGATCCCCAAATTGGTCCTAAGATTAGTAACTAAACTCGAAGGTTAGCCTTCAGGTTAAGGGAGAGTGGGAGCTCCGTAGTGAGAGCTGGTATCCTCCTAGCCTAGCCTTAGATTTAGTGACTAAACTTAGGATAAATCAATGTTCTTTTCATGCTTTGAAGAGGGGTACTCTTTTAATGGTAAAGAAATATTTATGCTCCTATTTGGCACACTAACATAGATATTTGTTCCATATCATCCACACATCATATTCTCATTGCAAGAGGAAAGATACTTTTCTCATATATCAAAAACCTTTCAAATATATAGCTTAGTGTGTGTGTGTTAGTTAATTATATTTTCAAAGTTAGTGTGTCTCTCCCTCTCTTTCTTTGCTCTCTATCTCTCTCTTGCTCTCTCCATTCATCTCTCTTCCTCCACCCTCACTCTCTTTCCCTCATTCTCTTTCTATGCCTCTCTCTCCCTCTCAAAATCTCATTCTTACTTTGTATCCCTCTTTTCTCTCACTCTCTCACTTTCTCTTTCCATCACTTCTTATCACTCTCTCTCTCACACATTCCTCAATATCTCTATTTCTCATTCTCTCTCACTCTCACCCGCACTATGTTATATATCTGAATTTCTCTCATAATAGGTCAATTGATCCTTTCCCATTTTCTATTTCGTTGTCTATGTGCTGCTCACTAAATCATTATCTTTCCCTCTTCCTCTCGCTCGCTCTCATGCACACACTCTCTACATGGTTTTTATCTCTTTTGCCCTCTTTCTCTTTCTCTCTCACTATCTCACTCTACTCTTTTCTAGTCTCTCTCTTGTGCTCTCTCTATCTCTCTTACGCTCTCTCCCTCCCTATCCTGTTCTTTCTGTCTTACTATCTCTCCCTCTCCCTTCCTTTCACTCTCTATCCGCTCCTCCCTTTATAGCTCATCTCTCACACTCTAACTCTTTTTGTGTCACTCACTCTCAATATCTCTTACTTTTCTCTTTCTCTTTTCTATCATTCTCTACCCCCTCTCTCTTGCTCTGAATATCTCTCACAATCGCTCCCTTTTTCTCTCTTCCTCTTGTTATCTCTCTATTGCTATCTTTTTCTCGTTTTTAAACATCTCACTTTTTCTCCCTTCTCTCGTTCTAGCTCCCTCCCTCTCTCTATTGATCACTCTATCACTCACTCTCCCTCCCTCTCTCTATCTCTCTTTTCTCTTCCACTACTTAATCTCTCTCTCCTCTCTCTCTCACACACTCTCTCTCACACTCTCTCCTTCACGTTGAATCTCTCCCACAATCACTCTCTAGCTTTCTTTCATTTGTTATCTCTCTCTTGATATCTTAGTCTTACCACTCCATCTCACTCTCCCTCTCGCTCTCCCTCTCCCTTTGCTTCTACACTCTCCCTCTCCATCTCACTCTCCCTCTCTACTTTCTGACATTCTCTCTCTCTCACCCTTGCCCACTACTCCCCTCTTCTCCGCTCTCTTACTGTTTCTCTCACTCTCTCTGCTCATACACCTTAAATCTTCAACACCTTATATCTCTCTGGCTTTCTCTCCCTCACTTTAATTTTTACTCTCTCTCCTCAACCGTCTCTAGCTCCCTCCCACTTCACCATTCTCTCTCTTTCTTTACATTATCTCCATTTACCATTTTTGTCCTCCCTCTCTCTCGCTCTCTCTAGTTGCTCGTACTCTTTATTCCATCTCTCTCATGCTCTTCTTTCTAATCCCCTCTCTCTGTCTCTCCCCACTCTCCCCCTTCTCTCTCTTTCGCTTCCACCCCCACACTCTCGATATCTATTTATGGCTCACTTTTGCTCTCACTCTCCCGTCTCTCTCTTCTCTATCTCTATCTACTTACTCCCTATCTTCTACCCTTCACTCTGTCTCCCAAACTCTTCCTCTAAAATCTTTCTTATAATCACACTCCTACTCTTTTTTCCTCTTCTTATATCTCTAACTCATTCTCCTTGCTCTCTCCCTCTAGCTCCCTCCCTCTCTCTCTCTCATTCAATATGTGTATAACTCATACTCCATTCCTCTCACTTTATCTCACTCTCTCTCCCTTTTCTCTCTATATATCTCTCCTCTCTCTCGCTTTCCTCCCTCTCGCATACTCTCTCCCACTGAATCTCTCCATAATAACTCAATTGCTCTGTTATCTCGCTCACTCTTTCTCTCATTATCTCTATGTCGCTCTTTCTACCACTCTATCTCCCTCTCCCACTCTTTTCTTTTGCACTTTCTCTCATTTTATTACTCTCTCAGTCTCAATCTGTTTCGCTCCCACTCTTCTCTCTCACTCTTCCTCCGTCTCTCTCTCATCTTCACCATCTTCCTCTACCTCGTTCTCCCCCATTCTTGCTCTTTATGTCTCTTCCTCTCTCTCACTTTCTCATTAATTCTCTTAATCTCTCGCACTCATCTCAGTCTCTCTCAACTTCTCTCCTTAACTCTCTCTCTCATTTTCACTCCCTCAATTTTCTTTGTCCCTCCTTTAGTTCTCTGGCTCTCCCTCCGCACCCTCCCTTTACCCCTCTTAGCTCCATCGCTCCCCTTTCTCTCTCTTTCTCTCTACTGCTCTTTAGCACTTCTTATGCCTCTCACTCATTCTTTCCATCCCTCACTCTTTCTTCCTCCCATGCTATCTCTCTCTCTCTCTCAACATGCATTTCTCTCACTTCTCTCTTTCTCAATCTTTATCTCGTTCTTTCTCCTTCCCTCTCTCATGCCTCCATATGTCCCTTTCTTAATCTCTCTAGCTCTTCTCAAATTCTCTTCATTGCCTAAACTTATCTGCTCTCACTCCACCTTTTTCAATCTCCCTTGCTTCCTCTCTTACCATATCTCTCTACTGCTCTTGCTATCTCTCTCCTCATTTCTCCCTTTCTATCCACCTAAACCTCTCCATCTCTCTCTTTATAAAACTCTACATCTCTCTCTATTATCTCACTCATCCTTTCATGCTCTTTCTCTTTTATGTATTCTTTTTCTCTAAATATTTTCCTCTCTCTTCTCTTTTTCTCTTCTCACTCCTTTTGCATCCACTCACCCTCTCTCTCCCGATCTAACCTTCCCTCTCTCTCTCCTTTTCTATCTCTCTCTCTCATGCACTCTCTTCCTCTCTTGCTGCAACTCTCTCAACTAAAAACTCTCCTCTCATTCTCATTTTTCTCTTCACTCACTCCTCTCTATCAAGCTTTTGCTCTCTTTTTCTCCCTCCCTCCCTCTCTTCTGCCCTCCATATCTCCCTCACGCGTAGAGCTCTTCTCTTTTTTCTCTCTTTTCTCTCTCAATCTTCTCTCTTGCTCAATCTCTCACTCTCTCCCTCTCTCTACCTTCCTTTCACTCTCACTGTCCCTCCCTCCCTCTCTTTTCCCTCATCTCTCTTGCCCTCCCTCCTTTCCTCACTTTCTCCCTTCCTAACTCTCTATTTCTCTCTCTTCACTCTATCTTGCTCTCTCCTCTCACTCACTCCCTCTCTCTCCTCTCCTAAATACATCCCCTCGACCACTCTCATCTCCTTTCCTCTATCTTATGATCACCCTCTCTCTATCTATATCTCCCTCTCACTCTTTATCTATCTCGTCATCTCTCTTTCTTTCAAGCTCTTCTCACACTCTTCGCTGTCCCCAACCACTTATTTTCTCTATCTCTCTTTTTCTCTCTCTATATCTATCATTATCTCGTTCCAACCCAATCTGTATCTCTCACACATACTCTCTTTCTCCCTCTTTTCCTCTTCTGCTTACACTATCTCACCTTGCAAACTCTCTTGCTCTCTCCATTATCTCTTTCTCATCTCTCTCTCATTCTTTCTTCCACTCTTTCTCACTGGGCCCACTCTTATGTTCTCCATCCCTCTCTCTCTCTTTCTCTCGTCAAGAATTTCTCTTTTCGTATCTCTCTGTGCTCTATCACACACATTTTTCTTTCTCTGTGCTCTATCACACACATTTTTCTTTCTCACTCTCTTCCTCTCTGTACCTCCATCTCACTATCATTCTCCCTCCCTTCCTCTCTCTCGCTCTCTCTATCTCGCCCTCTCTCTTGCCCTCCCTCACTCCTCTATTCTCTCTTTATCTATCTCACCTCTCTCTCCATCAATCTCTCTCTAATCTCTATCTGCCTTATCATCACTCCCCCTCTCCCTCTTCTCTCTCTTCCTTTCAACCTATTTCTCACACGTATTTTTCTCCTTCTACCCCGTGTCTCTCTTTCACCTTCTTTTTATCTCTTTCTTTACTTATATATTTCCATCTCCATGTCTCTTTCTCCTTCCATCCCAATGTCTATCTCAATCTCTCACTCACTCTTGCCTCCTCACTTCTCCCATTTTAATCTTTCTCTTCTCTCACTCCTCTCTCTCTCAGTATTTTTTCATCTGATTCTCTCCCTCCCCTTCTCTTGTTCCCTCTATCTCTCTCTCTCTCACTCTCACTTCTCATTTTATTGTCACTATTTTTTTGCTCTTATCTATTTCTCTTTTATGCAATCACTCTCTTGTTCTTTCTCCACATGTTATTTCTTTTTTTTCTCTTTTACTTTCTCTACCATTGTTTCTCCCTCTCTCCCTCCCTACCTCTCTCTCGCTTTTAGTATCATCTCTCGCTCACTATCTTTCTATCTCTCCATCAATTTCTTCCTCTCTCTCTATTAATACAAACTCTCTCCATCTTTCTCAATCATTCTCTCTGCCTCTCTCATGGTGCTCTTTTCTCTCTCTCATACTCTTTTCTTTATTGCTTTCTCCTACTAATTCCTCGCTACCTCCATCACACTCTCCCTATCCTCCTTTTTGCCCCTTCGTTCTTCCCTCACTCTCTCCTTCCCTACCTCTTTCTATTTCGTGTTACCTCTCTCTCTTTCTCTCACTCATGCTTATTTCCCGCTCTCTCCTCTTTCTCTTCTCTCTCTTCTCACTCATTGCTCCTCTCTCCTCTTCGAATCCATGCCACTCCCCTCCCTCTCCTCTACTCACCCTTTCAATCTGCCTCACCTTCTCCTTATTTATCTCTCTCTAGATGTACCTCTTATATCTACTTCTATTTTGCTCTCTCCATATCTCTCTCTCAATCTTTTATCAATAGGTCTCTCTTTCTTCTACTCTTCCTCTCAGCACTCTCTGTCATCTCTCTTTCTTTTATCTCTCTGTCACCCTTTCTTTCTCTTCTTCTCTCTCCCTCCATCACTCTCTCGTGCACTCCATCTCTCTCTCAGTCATGGAGCCCTTCCATTTCTCTCTCTTACTTTCTCCCATTCCTCCCTCTTTCAATTACTCTCTCTCACTTTTTACCACTCACTATGTCTATCTCACACTTAGTCAGCCCCCCTCTAATACACACACTTTCTCACCCTGCCTTCCTCCTTCCCTATCTCTCTCTTTCATGTATTCTCTCTCATTCTCTCACTCTATTCTTTTTCTTTCTTTTCTCTTTCATTTCACTCACTCCCCATCTTTCTCCTCGCTCTTGAATTACTCCCTCTCTTTCTCTCCTCTCCGATCCTCTCGTATTGTATCTCTTTCTATTTACCTCACCCTCACTCTTTCTATAGCTAGCTCTATCTCACACAATTTCTATCTTCCTCCCCATCTCTATCTTTGTTACTTCCTCTTTCTTTCAAGCTCTTTCTTACACTCTTCATACTCACTCTTTCCAACCCTCTCTCTCCCTCTCCTTTACTTCCTCCCTTTATCTCTCTCTCTCACACCTTGCAACTCTCTCTTCATCTATCTCTTCTCTCTATTAGTTTCAATCTCTATGTCACACCCTTCTCTCTCTCTCTCTCACTACTTAACTTTTGCTCTTTCTTTATCTCTCCCTCCCTCTCTCCCCCTCACTCTCTCTCGATCTGTCTTACTCTGTTGCCTTCTCTATTTACCCTATCTCTCTTATTTCTAACTTATCTTTCTCTTCTCTTGCTTCTCTCTCTCTCTCTCTTTCTTATTTTCTCTCTCCATATCTCCCTCTCGCTTGCCCTCGTTCTTTCTCTTTCTCTCTCACTCATGGAGCTTTTCTCTTTCTCACTCTCTCTTACTCCTTTCACTCTCTTTCTTGCTCTTTCACTCAATTCTGTCTACCTCTATCTCACTCTCATTCTCCTTGTTTCTCTCACTTATTCACACTCTCCCCCTCTCTCTTACCCTCCTTCCCTCCTTCACTCACTCTATCCTTTCCTACCTCTCTTACCCATGTAGTTCTCTCACTTCCCTCTATTTATATATCTCTCTCACCCTCTCTGTATGTCTCTTCATCTCTCTTTTTCTTTCATGATCTTTCTAACAAGCCTCTCTCTACATGTACCTCTTCTATCTACTTCTATTTTGCTCTCTCAATATCACTCACTCTATCTTTTCATCAATATATATATATATATATATATATATATATATATATATATATATATATATATCTCCCCCTCTCTTCCTCTCATACCATCTCTTTCTCTCTCCCTACAACTCTCTTGCCCTCTCTATCTTCTCTCTTTCTTTTCTCTCTCTTTAACTCATTATTTCTTATATTCTCTCTCCCTTCCTCACTCTCTCGTGCCCTCCTCTTCCATCTCAGTCATAGAACTTTTCTCCATCTCTATCTAACTCTCTCCCATTATTCCCTTATTTACATTCTCTCTCTCACATTTTCCCACTCACTACGTCTATCTCACACGTATTCTGCCTCGCTCTCACACACACACACGCTTTTGTTCTCCCTTCCTCGTCCCCTCTCTGTCTTGTTCTCCCTTCCTACCTCTCTCCCTTATCTATTCTCTCTTACTCTCATTCTATTATTTTTCTCTTTCTCTTTTCTCTCATTTCACTCACTCCTCATCTTTCTTCTCCATACACACTCTCTTGTTCTCACACTTTCAATCTCTCTCCCTCTCTCTTGCTTCCTTGCTCTCTTTCCCCTTACAACTCTCTCTCTTTAACTTTCTCTTCTCTCTCTTATTTCAATATCATTCTCATACCCTTCTCTCTTTATCTATATGCCCTTCTCTCTCTTTCTCTCTCTATTTCTCTTTTGCATTCTTTATATCTCTCACTCCATCTTTTCATGCTTATATCCCTCTCCCCCTTCCTTTCTCCCACTAACTCTCTCTCACTCTATCTTACTTAGTTGCCATCTCTATTTGCCCTCGCTCCATTCTCTCGAACTTATATTTCTCTTCTCTCGCTTCTGTCTCTAGCTTATTCTGTCTCTTCTTCTCTCTCCATACCTCTCGCTCTCTTGTCCATCTCTCTCTCTCTCATGGAGCTCTTCTCTTTCTCGCTCTCTGTAACTCTTTTCTCTCTCTTTCTTTCTCTCTGTCACTCACTTCTCTCTACCTCTATCTCACTCTCATTGTCCCCCTTTCCCTCTCTCATTATCACTTTCCACCTGTCTCTCTTACCCTTCTTCACTCACTCTATCCATTCCTACCTCTCTCACTTTTGTGTTTTCCTCTCTCTTTATTCTTTCTTCTCACTCACTCCCCCTCTCTCTACTTCTCTCTTGAATCCATTTCTTTAACTCCCTCACTCTCTTCTTCATCTTTCTCTTCTCTCTTATATCTTTCCACTCTCTCCCAGCTTCCATTTTTTTATCTTCCTCAACCTCCCCTATTTCCATCTCTCTCTCTCACTCTCTAGTTATCTCTTCATCTTTCTCTCTCTTTCTTTATTTCAACCTCTTTCTCATAAACTTCTCTCTCCTTCTACCACTTGTTCTCTCTATTTCTATTTTTCCCTCTATATATCTCTCCATCTATCTTTCCATCCTAACACTTATTCTCTCAATTTCTATTTTTCCCTCTTTATATCTCTCAATCCTTATTTCCTTTCTAGTATATATCTCTCTCTCGTTCTCTCTCTCACCTATTCCTCACTTACCATCTCTCTATCTCATCCAACAACTCTCTTGCTCTCTTTACCTTATCTCTTCCTTCACTTCTTCTTCCCTCTCTCATGGATCTATTCTCTTTCCCTCTCTCACTCTCGTTCTCCTTCTCCCTCCTTCATTTCATTTTCCCATTCATCCTCCTCTCACCATTCCTACCAATCTATCTTATGAATCATCTCTCTTTCTCTCACTCTTGCCCTCTCTCTCACACTCTATTTCTCTCTTCTAACTCACTCCTCATCTCTCTCCTCCTCTGTTGAATCAATCTCTCTCCCTCTTTCTCTTCTCTCCTAGCCTCTCCTTTCTCTTATTATTTGCCTCACACATTCTTTCTCTGTCTCTCACACACACTTTCTATTTTCCTTTTCTTGTCTCTCTCTTATCTCTATTTATTTCAACCACTTTCTCACAACCTTCTCTATTTATCTCTACGCCCTTCTCTCTCTTTCTCTCTCTACTTTTCTTTTGATGTATCTATATCTCTCACTCTATTGTTCCATGCTTATCTCCCTCCCTCCCTCTCTCTCTCCTCCTCATTCTTTCGTTCTATCTTACTCTAATGCCTTCTCTATTTGCCCTCCCTCTCTCTTCTCTCTAGCTTATCTTTCTCTCCCTCGCTTCTCTCTCTCTCTCACTCTTTCTTTCTCTTCTTATCTCTTCATACCTCCTCTCTCATCCTCCATCTCTCTCTCTTGCTCATGGAGCGATTATCTTTCTCACTCTCTCACTTGTTTCTCTCTTTTCCTTGCTCTCTCTCACTCACTTCTCTACCTTTATCTCACTCTCATTCTTCCCCTTTCTTTCTCTCATTCTTACTCTCTCCCTATCTCTAACCCTCCTTCCCTCCATCACTTACTCTATCCATTCCTACCTCTATCACTTATGTATTTGTCTCACTTTCTTCTACTCTTGCTCTCTCTTACGCTCTCTTTATTCTCTCTTCTCACTTACTCCCCCTCTCTCTCCTTCTCTCTTGAATCGATCCCTCCTGCCTCACTCTGTCTCTCCTCTTCTCTATCTTTCTATCATTCTCAACCTCTCTCGCTCTCTCTTCTTTCTTTCATGATGTTTCTCACACACCTCTCTCCATGCATCTCTTCTATCTTCCTATATTTTGCTCTTTCTATATCTCTCACTCTATCTTTTCATCAATATATCTCTCTGTCCCCCTCTCTTCCTTCCTTACCGTCTCTCTATCTCTCTCCCTACAACACTATTACCCTCTCTATCTTCTCTCTTTCTGCTCTCTCTCTCTATCACCCTTTTTTTCTCTTGTTCTCTCTCCCTCCATCACTCTCTTGTGTCCTCCATATCTCTCTCAGTCATGGAGCCCTTCTCTTTCTCTCTCTCACTCTCTCCCATTCTTCCTTCTTTCACTTACTCTCTCTGACGTTTTCCCACTCTTTACATCTATTATCCTTCCCTCACACACTCACGCTCTCTCTCTTGGCCTCACTTTCTCCTTCTCTCACTCTCTCCTTTCCTACCTCTCCCTGATGTATTCTCCTCTCTCTCACTATATTCTTTTTCTTTCTTTTCTCTTTCATTTCACTCACTCCTCATCTTTCTACTCTTCTCTTGAATCACTCCCTACATCTTTATATCCTCTCCTATTTTCTCCTCTCATCTCGTCTATCTTTCTATCTACCCACCCTCACTCTTTCTGTCTCTCACTCCCTCACAAACAATTCATATCTATCTCCTCATCTCTATCATTCTCACCTCCTCTATCTTTCAAGCTTCTTCTCACTCTTCACACTTCCTCTACCCCTTTGTGTCTCTTTCTCTTTCTACTTTAGCTTCACATTTTCTACATCTCTCACTCACTCTTTCCAGCCCTCTCTTTCCTTCTCTCTTGCTTCCTCCCTTGCTCTCTCTCACCTTGCAACTCTCCCTCTTTTTCTCTCTCTTCTCTCTCCTTATTTAAATCTCTTTGTCACGCCCATCTCTCATTATTGATACGTCGTTCTCTCTCTACATCACTTTTGCTCTCTCTATATCTCTCACTCCATCTTTCCATGCTTATCTCCTATCTCCCTCTCTCTCTCTTCCTTACTCTCTCTCGATCTGTTTTACTTTGTTTCCTTCTCTATTTGTCCTCTCTTTCTTCTATCTAACTTATCGTTCTCTTATCTCACTTCTCTCTCTCTCTCTTTATTTCTCTTTTTCTCTCTGCATACCTCCCTCTCTCCTCCATCACTCTCTCTCACACATTGAGCTCTTCTTTTTCTCACTCTCTCTCTCACTCCATTCTCTCTCATTCTTGCTCTCTGATTCACTTCTCTCTACCTATATCTCACTCTCATTCTCTTTCTTTATCTCACTCATTCTCACTCTCCCCCTCTCTTTCTTACCCTCCTTCCCTCCTTCACTTACTCTATCCTTTCCTACCTCTCTCACCTATGTATTTCTCTCACTTTCTTCTACTCTTGTCCTCTCTCATGCTCTCTCTTCATTATCTCTTCTCGAATCACTCCCCCAATCTCTTCTTGCCTCACTATGTCTCTCGTCTTCTCACTCTTTCAATCATTCTCTATCTCTTTCTATTTATATATCTCTCTCACACTCTCTTGCTTGCTTTATTCCCCCAATTTTCCTCTATTTCCATTTCTCTTTCTACTTCATTTTCGCATTTCCTATATGTCTCCCTCGCACTTGTACATCTCTCACTCAATCTTCCCCTACTTATGACCCTCTCTCCTCATCTGTCTTACTCTATTGCCATTATTATTTGCCCTCTCTCCCTTATCTCTAACTTATCTTTCTCTTCTCTAGCTTCTCTCTCTCTCTCTCTCACTCTTTTTTCTAATCTTCTCTCTCCATACCTCCCTTTCGCTTGCCCTCTATCTCTCTCTCTCTCGCTGATGGATTTCTTCACTTTCTCACTCTCTCTCACTATTTTCTCTCTATTTCTTGCTTTCTCTTACTTACATCTCTTTACCTCTATCTCACACTCTTTGTCCCCTTTATCTCTTTCATTCTCACTCTCCCCCCGCTCTATTAGTACCTCTCTCACTCACTTTATCAATTCCTACCTCTCTCACTTTTGTATTTCTCTCACTTTCTTCTACACTTGCCCTCTCTCGCGCTCTCTCTTCATTCTCTCTTCTCACTTCATTCCCACTCTCTCCTTTCTCTCTTGAATCCATCCTCCCTTTCTCACTCACCCTCTCTCATCCTCACTCTATTTCTCTATTTCCCTTCTCTATCCCTCCAATCCTCTATCTCCATCTCTCTCTCACGTTCTCTCTTGCATCTCCTTCCTCTCTACATATCCCTCCTTTTTTGTCTCTAGCTCTTTCTATCTCCCCCTCTTTCCCCTTCTTTTGCTCTCTCCCTCTCCCTCTCTACATCCAATCATTGTCTCTCTCCCTCTCCCTCCTCCCTTCCTCTCTTGCCCCCCTCTTTCCCTCTCTCTTCTATATATATAAACTCTACTTTTCTCCGTTTGTTTCTTTATCTTCACTATCTCTTTCTCTCTCGCTTCCTCTCTCACTCTCTTAATCTCCCACACATATTTATTCTCTCTTTTTCCCTCTTTCTACTTTTTCTCACTCTCTTTTCCTTCCTCTTTCTCTCTTTCACTTCTCTATCCCTTTCTCATACTTTCTATCACTCTTCCTCCCTCCATCACTCGCTCGTGCCCTCCACTCTCTCTCACTCTCTTTCTCTCTCTCAATTCTTCTCCCTTTCACTTACTCTCTCTCACTTTTTCCTACTCTCTATGTCCATCTCACACTTATTCTCCCTCATTCTCACAAACACACTCTCTCTCTCCTACCCTTCCTTCCTCCTTCCTTTACTCTCTCCTTTCCTATCTCTCACCCTTATGTATTCTCTCTCTTTCTCACTTTGTTCTTTCTCTTTTTTTAGCTCTCTCATTTCACTCACGCCCCATCTTTCTCTTCCGCACTTGAATCACTCCCTATCTCTTTCTCTCCTCTCCTCTCCTCTCTTCTCTCTTTCTATCTACATCACTCTCACTCTTTCTATCTCTCACTCTTTCATACACAATTTCTATCTGCCTCCTCATTCCGCTTTCCTCCAAGCTCTTTCTCACACTTTTCTCACTCCCTCTACCTCTTCTCTCTCTTTCTCTCTATGCTTCTCTTTCACATTTCCTATATCTCTCACTCACTCTTTCCATCCCTCTCTCTTCCTCTCTCTTCCTTCCTCCCTTGCTCTCTCTCTCTCTCTCTCCTTGCAACTATCTCTCTTCATCTCTCTCTCTTCTCTCTCTTTATTTCAATCTCTTTCTAAAACCCTTCGCTCATTTTCTCTATATCCTTCTCTCTTTCTCTCTGAACTTCAATTATGCTCTCTCTATCTCTCGCTCCATCTTTCTGTGTTATCCATGTTTATCCCTCCCTCTCTTCCCTCACTCTCACTTTATCTGTTTTACTCTTTTGCCTTCTGTACTTACCTCTCTCATCTCTCTAAGTTATCTTTATCTTCTCCCTCTTCTCTCTCTCACTCTCTTCTTCTCTCTTCATACCTCCCTCACTCTTGCCCTTCTTATCTCTCTTACCCTTCTTCACCCACTCTATTCATTCCTACGTCTCTCACTTTTGTATTTCTCTCACTTTTTTCTACTCTTGCCCTCTCTCGTGCTCACTCTTCATTCTCTTTTCCCACTCACTCCCCCATCTCTCCTTCTCTGTTGAATCCATCCCTCCCTGCCTCACCTCTCTCTCACCTCTAAACTCTCTCTCTTTTATTTCAATCTGTTTCTCACACCATTCTCTCTTTATCTCTATGCCCTTCTCTCTTTTTCTCTCTCTACTTCTCTTATGCTCTTTCTTTATCTCTCGCTCCATCTTTCAATGCTTATGTCTCTCCTTTCTCTCAGCCTCTCTCCCTTCCTCCCTCTCACTTTACTTCTCTCTCTATTTGTCTCACTCCCTCTCTCTTTTACTCTCTTGTACTCACTTTATCTCTCTTTCATCTTTCCCCTCTCACTCACTCTTTATTTGCTTGCTCTCCTTCTCTCTCTTTCTCTTACACATTCTCTCTTGTTGTTCCCACACTTTCTCACTAATAATCTGCTCTCCCTTTCTTTCTCTCCCTCTCTCCTGCTCTACTATATCTAGCTCTTACTCTCTCTTTCTTCCTCTCTCTCCCTCACACCTCGATCCCATTCCCTCTTTCTTCCTGTTCTTTCTATCTCTCTCTATCATTTATTTTTCTCTTTATTTCTCCCTCTCATTCCCAATTCTCTTTGCATCTTTCTTACTTCTGCTTACAGTCACTTGCATCTGTCTACCTCACTTTCTTCTACTTCCTCTCTCTTCTTCTCTCTCTCTTCTCCCACTCTCTACCTCCATCCCTCTCTTTCTCTTCTTTTTTTTCTATCAACCCCATCCCTCTCTCGTGCTCTTCTCTTGTGCTCTCAATCTCTCACTCCTTGACTTGCTATGTCCCCATCAATCTTCCCTCTTGCTTTCTCTTCGCTCTTGTTCTCACTCCCACCCACCCTCTCTATCACACACACTCTCTCTATCACTCATACTCTCTTTTCTGTCTCAGCCTCTCTCTTCTCTCCATCACTTATCTCCCTCTCTCTCTCTCTCACTATCTATTCTTATCTCTATCTTTCTCTTTCTTTCTTCCTCTCTTGCTCTTTGTTAAACTCTCATTATTTCTCTCTCCCTCCCACTCTCTGTTCTCTTTTTTATCAAACTCTCTCTATTCCTCTCTCACTTACTATTTTATCGATTATTATCATTATCTCTCCATTCACACTATTTATTGTTCTCATTATCTCTCCGTTCACACTCACTTTCCCTCTATATTTCTTACTCTCGCTCTTTCTTTTCGTACACCCTAATCTCTCTATTGCATATCTCACTCATTCTTCTCTTTTTCTCATCTCTCTTCTCTTGGTCACTCTTAATCCTCTCTCATTTTTTTCTCTCTCTGCCTCTCTACCTCTTTGATGGCTCCAACTCTCCTTCCTTCCCTCCCACCTCTCTAGATCTCTCTTCTCATTAACACTTTATTTCTTCCCCTCTCCTCCTTCATCTTTCCCTCTCTCTGTCTCTTTCACTTGTCTCCTCACTATATCTATCAAAATGTCCCTCCCTCACTCTCCCTATCGTCTCACTCTTATGTCTCTCATTTATCTTTTCTCTCACATGCACTCTCTCTATCTCATTTATCTTTTTTCTTTTTGTCTCCCACTCTTTCTCTCCCAGTCTCCATTTCTCACTATCTGCTCTCTCTCTTTATGTCTCTCTCTCCCTCCGTTACTCACTTACTCCCTCACTCTCTATCTATCTAGCTATCTCTTTTCCCCTCTATACCTATCTTTCTCTCCCACATTGTCTCTCTCTCTCTTTCTCTATACCTCTTATACCTTACCCATCCCTCCCTCTCCCTGGTACGCATTCTATCTCTCTTATTCTCTCTCAGTCTCACTCTTGCTCTTTCTCACTCACTCTCTCTCTCTCAGTTCTACTATATTTCCCTCACTTTCTCTTACTTGCACTTTCTTTTACCCTCTCCCTCCATTTCTTTATCATTCTCTCTCACTCTCTCACATATAGCTCTTCTCTCTATATCTTTCTCTAATTGTATGAGAGAGGGAGGTATGGGAGAGATGAAGAGAAAAAAACTGTAATAGAGAGAGATGTGAGAGGAGAGAAAGATAAGTTAGAGAGAAGAAATAGAGGGCAAATAGAGAAGGCAACAAAGTAAGACAGTAAGAGTGAGTGAGATAGAGGGTGGGAGAGAGGGAGATAAGCATGAAAAGATGGAGTGAGAGATATAGAGAGAGAAAAAGTGAAGTAGAGAGAGATGGATGTAGAGTTAAAGAGAGAAGGGCGTGAGAAAGATATTAAAATAAAGAGAGAGAACAGAGAGAGAGACAAAGAGGCAGATAGAAGTGTGTGTGAGAGACCGAGAGATTGAAAGAATGAGTGAGTCAAATATTAAGAGAAAGGAGACGAGAGGAGAGGATAGAGAAAGTGAGGGAGGAATTGATTCAAAAGAGCATGAGAGAGATGAGATGAGAGAGAAAAGAGGGAGTGCGTGAGAGGGCAAGAGTGAGAGAAAGAGAGATAATTCATATGAGAGAGTGGTAGGAAATGTGAGAGTGAGAGAAAGAGGAAGAAAGGTCAAATGAAATGAGTAAGGGAGGGAGAGGGAGAGAGGAGAGGGAATGAGAGTGAGAGGGAGGTGGTGAGAATAAGAGAAATAAAAGAGTGAAAGAGAGAAAGAGAAGAGATCCACGAGAGAGGGAGTGATAGAGTGCCCGAGAGGGAGAGAATGAGAGAGAAGAAGTGAGGGAAGAGAATGATGAGATAGAGAGAAGATAAAGAGAGCAAGAGAGTTCTTTGATGCGATAGAGAGAGAGAGTAAGAGGGGAAGAGAGTGGGAGAGAGAAAGCGAGAGCGAGATATATATTGGGATGGAAAGGGAGATTGAAAGATATAAAGAGGGTAAAATAGAAGTAGGTAACAAGTGGTAGGAGAGAGAAGAGTGAGAAAGAGCTTGAAAGAGAGAGAGAAAGATGAAGCGATAAGTAGAGAGTGTGAGATAGAGATAGATAAGAGAGATTGAGGCAGATAAACAGAGAAATGTGAGGAGAAAACTACAAGAAAGTGAAGGATAAGGAAAGACCCAAAGAGAGGCAAAAACAGAGGGGAGACAATGACAAAAAGAGCGAGCTAGAAAGAGAAAATAACAAGAAAGAGATATAAAGAGAAAGAGCTATAAAGAGAGAGTGATAATAAAAGATAAAAAAGAGGTAGAGAGAGCAAACGACAGAGAAAAAGGAGTGTGTAAGAGAGTGTGTGAGAGATAGTGCATGTGTGAGAAAGGGAGAGGACAAAATACGATAAGAGAAAGTAAAATAGGTAAAGAGGGAGAGAGGCAATGATGAAATAGAGACAAAGAGAGGGAGAGAGAAAGATGAGGGAGTAAGTGAGAGGGAGAGCGAGGGAGAGATTTAGAGAGATTGAGAGACATTAAGATAGAGATGGGGAGAAAGAGAGAGTGAGAGAGCGAGAGAGTGAGAAGAGCTAGAGAGAGTGAGAGAGGGACATATGGAGGGCTTGAGAGAGGGAGGGAGAAAGAACGAGATAAAGAAAAAGTGTGTGAGATAGAGAGGAGCAAGATAAGAGAAATATGAGAAAGAGAGAAGAGAGAGTGCTGCAAGGTGAGAGAGAAAGGGAGAGATAGCAAGGGAGGAAGCAAGAGAGAGATGGAAAAATTGAGTGAGAGATATAAGAAGAGAGAAAGAGAAGTAGATAGAAGAGTGAGAAAGCGATAGAGGGAATGAAAGATGTGTGAGAAAGTGATAGATAAGTAGAGAGTGTGAGACTGTGTGTGAGAAAGATAGATATGTAGAGAGTGTGAGATTGTGTGTGAGAGGAGAGAAAGTGGTAGGGAGTAAGAGAAAGAGAGAGAATACGTAAGGGAGAGAGTTAGGAAAGGAGCGTGTGTGTGTGATAGAGAGAGGGAAAATAAGTTTGAGATAGGCATAGAGTGAAAAAAGTGAGATGGAGTAAGTGAAAGAGAGAAGAATGGAAAACAGTTAGAGAGAGATGGAGAAGAGCTCTATGACTGAGAGAGATGGAGGGCACGACAGAGTGAGAGTGGAAGAGAGGACAAGAGAAAGAAAGAGTGAATGAGAGAGAGAAGAACATGTGAAGACAGAGAGAAAGAGGTAGAGAGAGAGATGATAAGAGAGGAAAAGAGGGTGGAAAGAGAGAAATATTGATGAAAGAATAGAGTAAAAGATATAAAGAGAGCAAAATAGAAGTTGATATAATAGTGTGAGAAAGACCTTCAAAGAAAGAGAGAGAAGAGAGAGTGAGAGAGAGAGAAGAAGAGACATTTAGAGTGGGTGAAAGAGATAGAGTTAGGTAGAGAGGGATGGATTCAAGAGAGAAGGAGAGAGAATGGGAGTAAGTGAGAAGAAAAAACGAAAAGAGAATGTGAAAGTGGGCAATAGTAGAAGAAAGAGAGAGAGGTAGGAATTGATAAAGTGAGTGAAGGAGGGTATGAGAGAGGGGAGAGTGAGAATGAAAGAGAGAAAGAGGGAGAACGAGACTAAGATAGAGGTAGAGCGAAGTGAGTGAGAAAGAGCAAGAAAGAGAGAGAAAAGAGTGAGATAGAACGTAATAAAGACAACAGCTCCATGAGGAAGAGAGAGAGAAAGATGGAAGGCAAGAGAGAGGTGGGATGGGAGGGAAGAATAGAAAGAAAGAGTGAGAGAGAGAGAGAAGCAAGAGAAGAGAAAGATAAGTTAGAGAGAAGAAAGAGAGAGCAAATAGAGAAGGCAACAGAGTGAGACAGAGCGAGAGTGAGTGTGGGAGAGAGAGGAAGGAAGAGAGGAGATAAGCATGGAAAGATGGAGTGAGAGATATGTAGAGAGACCAAAACAAAAGTAGAGAGAGAAGGGCGTAGAGATAAAGAGAGAAGGGTGTGACAAAGAGATTAAAGTAATAAGAGAGAGAGAGAGACGAAGAGTCAGATAGAAAGTGTGTGAGAGACCAAGAGATTGAAAGAATGAGTGAGGCAATAATAAGAAAAAGGACAGGAGAGGAGAGGAGAGAGAAAGGGTGTGAGGAATTGATTAACGAGAGTAATGTAGAGACAAATAGTGAGCGAGATGACAGAGAAAAGAGGGAGTTAGTGAGAGGGCAAGAGTGAGAAAAAGAGAGATAATTCATATGAGAGAAAGGGAAAGTGAGAGAGAAAGTGAGAAAGAGTGTGAATGTGTGCGAGTGAGAAAGAGTGAGATAGAGAGAGAAAGAGAGTTAGAGAGATTGAGAAGAGAGCGAGATAGAATAAAGAGTGAGAGAGAAAGAAAGAGAGAAAAAGATAGCATGAAAAAGGGAGAGAGATCAAAGAGAGAGTGAAAGAAGAGAAAGAACAAGATAAAGAGAGGGAGGAAGGTAGGGAGTAGTAGAGTGAGTGAGATATATACAAAAATAAATATAAAGAGGGGAATAAAACAAGAGGGTGATTGTGAGATAAAGAAGGGAGTGAGAGAGAGAGAAGAGGAGCAGAGAGAGCAAGAGAAAAGAGAGATGAGAGCAATTCAAGAAAGGGCTAGGGAGTTAATGAGATAGAGTGAGAAAGAGAGTGATACAAAGAGCAAAAGGAGAGACATATAGAGAAAGGGAGAGATAGAGATGAAAAGAGGGAGAGAGAGAGAGAGAGAGAGAGAGAGAGAGAGAGAGAGAGAGAGAGAGAGAAGAGAGAGAGAGAGCGGGGAAGAGAGGTGGGTGGGAGGGAGAGAGAGGGAGGGGTGGAGTTAAAGAAAAACCGAGGGAGATAGATAGAGATTGTGAGAGAAATAGAGAGAGGGTGGGAAAGAGAGAATGAAGAAGAGAGAAGAGAGAGTTAGAGGGAGGGATGGACAGTGAGAGCGATGGATATAGTGGGAGTTAATGTTAGCGAGTATCAATGAGCGAGAAAGAGATTAAGAGAGCGGGGGAAGGTTAGGGAAAGAGATATAAAAGGGTGAGTTATAGAGATTGAGAGAGATAGAAAAACAAAGTGGTAGATAATGAATGAGAGGGAGAGAGAAAGAGATATGAAGGGGACGAACGAGAAAGGGTGAGAGAATGAGAGAACAAGGAATGAGAGAGAGAGAGAGAGAGAGAATGAACAAGAGAAGAGAAATATCGAGCATGTTAACTTGGATGGTAAGAAAAAGGCTGAGTTTGTAAAGCATATACATGAAAAGGCACGACACAATATTGAACAAAGGACAAAGCAATATGAAAAATATGCCAACAAAGGGCGTTACAAAATGATCTTCGAACCTGGAGATTGGGTCTGGCTACACATGAGAAAGGAAAGATTTTCATAACAAAGGCATTCCAAACTGCTTCCAAGGGGAGACGGTCCTTTCCAAGTACTTGAAAGTATTAATGACAATGCCTACAAGCTGGATCTACCAGGTAAGTATAATGTGAGTGCCACTTTTAATGTTACTGATTTAAGTCCTTTTGATGCGGCTATTGATTTGAGGACAAATCCTTTTCGAGAGGAGGGAATGATGTAAATGATAGCATGGATGGCGATGACACGACCTCGAGAAGAGTTAATTCAAGTTCCATGTGGGCCGATTACTAGATGTCGTGCGAAAGGGTTGAAGAAAGCTCTTAATGGATTAGTTTGCGAGGCTTGGACTCGAAGCTAATTCATGGAGATCTAAGGAGAAAGAGCCACCAAGATTTCTCAACTTAATCCAAGCCCAAGGAAAAAGGAGTCATATTATTATGACTGGATATTTCTTCTTTTATTTGATTTAATAATGGCTTGCATGCCAACTTGAAGTAGTTCTTTTTAAAATTTATTTTAGAAGATATTTTATCTTCTCTTTTCTATTGCATGTAAGCTTTGGCCTATATATAGGCCTTATTTGAAATGAGAAAGGGATGATTAGACTTTGGAAAAAATTACTTGCATGTGCTTCCTTCCTTAGGTTCTCCTTAGGATTCCGGCGAGCTCTTGGTCATCGCCGAGGTTCTTTCCGGACTTATCGAGTGGATTTCCACCCCGTTTGTGGCGTCTACCATTGTACCAAGGTTCTTTCCTCGCGTCGAGCAAAGGGTGAAGGTCTTATACCAACGTTCTTGTCTGCGTTGAGCATTGGGTCGAGGTTTATCTTCATCGATTTCACCGCCGGGTTGTATCTACAGAGAGATGGATAAAAAGTTTGAGGATACATAGAGAGTGAAAAAGCGAGAGAGAGTGAAAGAGAGAAGAATGGAAGAGAGTTAGAGAAAGAAGGAGAAGAGCTCTATCACTGAGAGAGATGGAGGGAACGAGAGAGACGGAGGGAGAGAGGACAAGAGAAGGAAAGTGTGAAAGGGAGAGAGAAGATAGACAGAAAGAAGTAGGGAGAGAGAGAGAGATGGTACGAGAGAAAAAGAGGGGGCTGAGAGAGATATATTTATGAAAAGAAAGAGTGAGAGATATGAAGAGAGCAAAATAGAAGTAGATAGAAGAACAATGTGATAAAGATCTTGAGAGAAAGAGAGAGAGGAGAGAACTAGAGAGAGATGAAGACATATAGAGAGGGTGAGAGGTTACATAAATATAAAGAGTTGAGAAAGATAGAGGAGAGAGAAAAGGAGAGACAAAGAGAGGTAGTGTGAGTGAAGGAGGGAATGAGGGAAAAAGACAGAGGGGAGAGTGAGAATGATGGAGAGAAAGAGGGAGAAAGAGAGTAAGATAGAGGTAGAGAGAAGGGAGAGAGGGAGATAAGCATGGAAAGATGGAGAGAGAGAATAGAGAGAGAAAAAGAGAAGTATAGAATGAAGGGCATAGAGATAAAGAGAGAATGGTGTGAGAAAGATATTAAAATAAAGAGAGAGGAGAGAGACGAGGAGCCAGGTAGAAAGTGTGTGAGAGACCAAGAGATTGAAAGAATGAAAGAGACAAATAATAAGAGAGATGAGAGGAGAGGAGAGGAGAGGAGAGGAGAGAGAGAAAGAGGGAGGAATTAATTCAAGAGAGTAGGAGAGAGATGTGCAATGAGTGAGACGAGAGAGAAAAGAGGGAGGGAGTGAGAGGGCAAGAATGAGAGAAAAAGAGATAATTCATATGAGAGAAAGGGAAAGAGAGAAAGAGATAGAAAAAGTGAGAACTGAGAGTGAGAAAGTGATAGGGAAAGACAGTATGTGTGAGTGTGTGAGAGAGAAAGAAAGAGAGAAAAAGAAAGCATGAAAAATGGGGAGAGAAATAGAAGAGAAAGTGAAAGAAGAGAAAGAACATTTAGAGAGAGGGAGCAAGGGAGGAAGCTGGAGTAGCACAGTGTGTGGGATCTATACTAAAATAAATAAAACAATAGAGTGATTGTGAGATAAGAAAGGGTAAGAGAGAGAGAGAGAAAAAGGAGCGAGAGAAAGACCTAGAGAAAAGCGAGTCAAGAGCAATTGAAGAGAGTACTAGGGAGTTAATGAGTGAGACAGAAAAAGAGAGTGAGACATTAAGAAAAAGGCTAGATATATAGAGAAATGGAGAGATAGAGATGCAAAGAGGGAGATAGAGTGAAGAGAGGGCAAGAGAGAAAGGCAGAGAGAGAACCGGGTGGGAGGGTGTCAAAGAGGGACAGAGAGAGGGAGGGATGGAGTTAAAGGAAAACCAAGGGAGATTGATAGAGGGTGTGAAAAAAAGAGAGTGAGGTGGCAGAGAGAAAATGAAGAAGAGAGAAGAGTTAGAGGGAGGGATAGACAATGAGAGCGATGGATATAGTGTAAGCGAGTACCAGTGAGCGAGAAAAAGATTAAGAGAGTGGGGGAAAGTGAGGGAAGGAGATATAAAAAGGGGTGTTATAGAGATTGAGAGAGATGGAGCAACAAAGTGGTAGATATGAAAGGGAGAGGAAAGATATATAGAGGGCACGAATGAGGGGAGAGAGAATGCAAGAACAAAGAATGACAGAGAGCGAATGAGCAAGAGAAAAGCAAGATGAGAAAGAGAGAGAGAGCAAGAGAGTAGCATGGTGAGAGATTTATGACAAGAGAGAAATACAAAAGAGAGAGAAGAGAGAGAGTGAGGGAGAGTGTGAGGGCAAGAGGGAGAAATGGAAATATAGAGTTAAAGATTTAGAGATAGAGAAAGAGAACTAGAGAATGAGGTAAGGAGTTTGAAGGAGAACGAATAATGCTAGAAAGAGCATGAAAGGATGAGTGAGATAATGGAGAGAGACAAAGAGATGTAGAGTTTGATATGATAGAGAATTTAGGTGGATAGAAAGTGAGAAATGAGGAGAGAGACGGCAAGAGCAGTAGGGTCAGGGAGTGATGGTAAGAGAGGAAGAAAGAGAGAGATTGATAAAGGTGGAGAGAGGGAGCAGATAGAATAAAACAAGAGAGAGGGAGGGAGAAAGAATGAGATAAAGAAAAAGTGTTTGAGAGAAAGAGAGGAGCAATATAAGAGAAAGATGAGAAAGAGAGAAGAGAGAGATAGCAAAGGAGAAAACAAGATAGAAGGATGGCAAGAGTAAGTGAGAGATATAATAAAAACAAAAGAGTAGTGAGAAAGAGTGAGAAAGGGGTAGAGGGAGTGAGAAGAGTGTGAGAAAGAGCTTGAAAGAAAGAGGAAGTAAGAGAAATAAAGATGAGCAGGCAGATAGAAACTGTGTGAGAGAAAAAAAGGCAGATAGAGTGAGGGCAAGAGTAGAAGAAAGTGAGAGATGTAGGAATTGATAGAGTGAGTGAAGGAGGGAAGCGGCGTAAGAAAGAGGGAGGAGAGTGAGAATGAGAGGGAGAATGAGAGTAAGATAGAGGTAACGAGAAGTAAGTCAGAATGATTAAGAAAGAGACAAAAGAGTGAGAGAGTGTGAGAAAGAGAAGTGCACCATGAACAAGAGAGAGAGGCGGAAGGGAAGAGAGAGGGAGGTATGCGAGAGAAGAAGAGAATGAAAGAGTGAGTGAGAGAGAAGCGAGAGAAAAGAAAGATAAGTTAAAGAGAAGAAAAAGAGTGAAAATAGAGAAGGGAACGGAGTAAGACAGAGTGAGAGTGAGTGAGGGACAGAGAGGGTGGGAGAGAGGGAGATAAGCATGGAATAATTGAGTAAGAGATATAAAGAAAGAAAAAGAAAAGTAGAGAGAGAAGGGTGTAGAGATAAAGTGAGAGGGGTGTGAGAAAGAGATAAAAATAAAGAGAGAGAAGAGAAAGACACGAAGAGGCAAATAGAAAGTGTGTGAGAGAGACCGAGATCTTGAAAGAATGAGTGTGGCAAATAATAAGAGAAAGGAGCAAGATGAGAGGAGAGTGAAAGAGATGGAGGAATTGATTCAAGAGTGCAGAAGAAAGATCAGTAGTGAGTGAGACGAGAAAGAAAAGAGGGAGTGAGTGAGAGGGCAATAGTGAGAAGAAGAGATATAATACATATGAGAGAGTGGTAGGCAAAGGTGAGAGTGAGAGAAAGAGGAAGAAAGGGCAAATGAAATGAGTGAGGGAGGGAGAGGGCGAGAGGATGGAGAACGATAGTAAGAGGGAGAGAGAATGAGAGAAATAAAAGAGTAAGAGAGAGAAAGAGAAGAGATCCATGAGAGAGGGAGTGATTGAGGGAATGAGAGGGAAAGAGAGAAAGAAAGCATGAGTGAGAGAAGAAGAGGATGCAAGGAAAGAGAATGATGAGATATAGAGAAGATAAAGTGAGCAAGAGAGTTGTTTGATGAGATAGAGAGAGACAGTAATAGAGGAAGAGATGGTTTGAAGGAGAAAGCGAGGGCAAGATAGATATTACGATGGAAAGAGACGGTGAGAGATATAAAGAGGGCAAAATAGAAGTAGAGAGAAGAAGTGGTAGAATAAGAGAGAAGAGTATGAGAAAGGGCTTAAAAGAAAGAGAGAGAAAGATGAAGAGATAAGTAGAGAGTGTGGGGCAGAGATAGATATGAAAGACTGAGGCAGATGAATGGTGAGCGAGAGGGATGGATGGATTCAAGACAAAAGGAGAGAGGGCTGGTGAGTGAAGAGAGAGAGAGAGAAAAAAATAAGAGTGTAAGGGAATTAGGGAAGGAGGTCGAGAGAGAGGGTGAGGGAGATTATGAGACTAAGAGAGTGGGAGGTAGGGTGAATAAGAACTGGAGAGAAGGATAAAGAGGAGCTCCATGTGTGTGCTTGAGAGAGAGAGATTGAGAGCACAAGTGAGTGAGGAAGGGAGGAGAACAAGAGAAAAAAATAGTGACAATGAGAGCGGGAGAGAGAGGAGCAAGAGAAGAGAATGATGTGAGAGAAAGAATGGAGGGAAGGGGAAAAAGAGTTGTAGGGTGAGAGAGTATGGCAGAATGAGAGGGGCAGGGAGAGAGTGAGATAAGGATGGAAAGAGAGAGTTACATATATAGAGTGAGAAAAAGAGGTAAAGAGAGAGGAGTGAGAGAAAGAGCTTGATAAAAGGGTGAGAAGTGGGAGAGAGATATATGAAGAATAAATACTGAGTGTTTGAGAGAGTGATAGATAGAGAGAATGCGTGACAAAAAGAAAAGATGAGTGATGGATGGATTTAGGAGAGGAGAGAGGTTTAGTGAGTGAGAAGAGGAAATAAATAGAGGGGAGGCAAGAGAAAGAAAAGAGTTAGAGAAAGTGTGAGAGAGAGATGAAGAATAGAGTGAGAAAGTTAAAGAGATGAAAAGAGGGAGAGAGAGAAGCGAAGGAAGTGAGAAAGGTAGGGAGAGAGGTGGGTGGGAGGGAGTGACAGAGGAAGTGAGAGAGTTGGAGGGGGTAGAGTTAAAGGAAAACTAAGGGAGATAGATAGAGAGTGTGAGAGAAAGAGAGAGAGGGTGGGAAAGAGAGATGAAAGAATAGTGAAGAAGAGTAAGAGGGAGGGATGGACAGTAAGAGTGATGGATATAGTGGGAGTTAAGGTTAGCGAGTACCGGTGACAAGAAAGAGATTAAGAGAGTAGGGTAAGGTTAACTCCCTAGCTCTTTCTTGAATTGCTCTCATCTCGCTTTTGTCTAGCTCTTTCTCTACTCCTCTTCTCTCTCTCTCTTACACTTCTTTATCTCACAATCACCCTCTTATTTTATTCCCCTCATTCTTTTTATTTTTGTATATATCTCACTCACTCTGCTACTCATCCTCCCTCCCTTTCTCCCTCTCTCTATTTTGTTCTTTCTCTTCCTTCACTCTCTCTTCAATCTATCTCCCTTTGTCATGCTATCTTTTTCTCTCTTTCTTTCGTCTCTCACTCTTTCATTCTCTCTCGCTCTCTTCTCAATCTCTCTGATTCCCTTGCTCTCTCTATCTCACTCTATCTCTCACACCACACATACTTTCTCACTCTTTTTTCTCACTTTCTCTCACTTTCCCTTTCTCTCATATGGAGAGAGTGAGGTATGGGAGAGAAGAAGAGAAAGAAAGAGTGATAGAGAGAAACGAGAGAAGAGAAAGATAAGTTAGAGAGAAGAAAGAGAGGGCAAATAGAGAAGGCAACAGAGTAAGACAGAGTGAAAGTGAGTGATGAAGAGAGAGGCAAGGGGAGAGGGAGATAAGAATGGAAAGATGGAGTGAGAGATATTGAGAGAGCAAAAGAGAAGTATAGAGAGAAGGGCTTAGAGATAAAGGTGTGAGAATGCGATTAAAATAATGAGTGAAGAGAGAGACAAAGAGGTAGATAGAAAGTGTGTGACAGACCGAGATATTCAAAGAATAAGTGAGGCAAATAATAAGATAAATGAGAGGAGACGAGCGAGAAAAAGAGGGAGGAATTGTTCAAGAGAGCATGACAGATGAGCAGTGAGTGAGATGAGAGAGAAAAGACGGAGTGAGTGAAAGGGCAAGAGTGAGAGAAAGAGAGATACTTCATAAGAGCGAGTGGTAGGAAAGCTGTGAGTGAGAGAAAGCGGAAGAAAGGGCAAACAAAATGAGTGAGGGAGGGAGAGGGAGAGGGAGAGAGGAGAGAGAATGCAAGAGGGAGGTGATGGAGGGTATGAGAAATAAAAGAATGAGAGAGAGAAAGAGAAGGATCCATGAGAGAGGGAGTGATCGAGGACACGAGTGGGAGAGAGAATGAGAGAAATAACGAGTGAGAGAGAAGAAGAAGAAGGGAGGGAAGAGAATGATGAGATAGAGAATTATTTGATGAGATAGAGAGAGACAGTAAGAGAGGATGAGAGGGTGAGAGAGATAAAGTGAAAACAAGATCAATATCGGGATAGAAAGAGAGATTGAGAGATACAAAAGAGGACAAAATAGAAGTAGAGAGAACAAGTGGCAGAAGGAGAGAGAAGAGTATGAGAAAGAGTTTGAAAGAAAGAGAGAGGAAGATGAAGCGGTAAGTAGAGAGTGTGAGACAGAGATAGATAAGAGAGATTGAGCCAAAAAAATGGGAGGAGAAGAGTGAGAAAAAGTGAAGGATAAAGAAAGCGGCGAAGAGAGATGGAGAGGGAGGAATACAATGAGAAAAAGAGTGAGATAGAAGGAGAGAAATAACGAGAAAGTGATATAAAGAGAAAGAGGGATAATGAGAGAGTGAGAGTAAAACATACAAGAGGGGTGGAGAGAGCAAACAAAAGAGAAAAAGGAGTGTGAGAGATAGTGCGTGTATGAGAAAGGGAGGGGACATAATAAGATAAAAGAGAGCAAAACAGATAAAGTGGGAGAGAGGGAATGATGAAAAGAGACAGAGTGAGGGAGAGAGAAAGAGAGAGAGCAAGAGCGAGAAATAGGAGGGAGTAAGTGAGAGGGAGAGCGAGGGAGATAAAGAGACTTCAAAATAGAGAGGGGGAGAAAGAAAGAGTGAAAGGCCGGGAGAGTGAGCAGAGCAGAAATAGTGAATGAAGGACATATGGAGGGCATGAGAGAGGGGGGAGAAACAACTCAATAAAGAAAAAGTGTGTAAGAGATAAAGACGAGCAAAATAAGAGGAAGATGAGAAATAGAGAACAGAGAGTTCCAAGGAGAGAGAGAGATAACAAGGAGGGAAGCAAGAGAGAGTGATGGAAAAGTGGGTGAGAGATATAAGAAGAGAAAAAGAGAAGTACAGAGAAAGAGTGAGAAAAGGGTAGAGGGAGTAGAAGAGTTTGAGAAAGATCTCAAGTGAAAGAGAAATTAAGAAAAATATAGATGATGAGGCAAGTAGAAACCGTGTTTGATAGTGCGAGAGATAGATTGAGTGAAGGTGAGACAGATAGAAAGAGATACTAGAGGAGAGGAGTGGTGAGAAAGAAGTAGGGAGTAAGAGAGAGAGAGAATAAATACAAGAGAGAGATAGGAAAGCTCTCTCTCCCTTTTTCTCTTCCTCAGCTCTCACAAAAACACTCTCTTCTTTTTAACCTTGCTCCCTCACTCCCTCTATCTCTCTCCCTCCTTGCCTTTATCTTTCACTCCTACATTTTCTCCCTCATTCTCTCTATCTTTCTTTAAGTCTCTCACTCTCTTCTTCATCTTTCTCTTCTCTCTTTTATCTTTCCCTTTCTCTCCCAGCTTCCTCTCTCTCAGTTCACGTATTTTATCTCTGTCTTCCATCCTCTACCTTCCTCCTCTTTTGCTCTGTCCCCTTCCTCTTTCTCATGCACTCTATTCTCTCCCTCTAGCCTTTCCTCTCACATTTCTCTCTCTAACTTATCTCTATCTATCTATCCCAATCATACTCTACCTCTCTACCTTGCTCTCTATCTGCTCTCTTATCTCTCTTTCTCTCAACATGTCTCTCCCTCTCTTTCTTTGCGCTCTCTCTCTCTCTCTCTTGCTCTCTCCATTCCTTCATCTCTCTCCCTCCACCCTCACTCTTTTTCCCTCATTCTCTTTCTATGCCTCTCTCTCCCTCTCAAAATCTCATTCTTACTTTGTATCCCTCTCCCACATTTCTCTCACTCTTTCACTTTCTCTTTCCATAACTTCCTATCACTCTCTCTCATACATTCCTCAATATTTCGATTTCTAATTCTCTCTCTCACTATATGCCTCTCACCTGCACAATTTTATATCTCTCTCTCCATCTCTCTCACTGTTTTAAGCCTCTTCTTCTTTCAATTGTATCTGAATTTCTCTCATAATAGCTCTAATGATCCCTTTCCCTTTTTCTATTTCTCTGTCTATCTGCTGCTCACTAAAGCATTATCTTTCTCTCTCCCTCTCGCTCACTCTCACGCACCACTCTCTTTCTGGTTTTTTCTCTTTTGACCTCTTTCTCTTTCTCTCTCACTATCTCACTCTACTCTTTTCTCCTCTCTCTTCTGCTATCTCTATCTCTCTTATGCTCTCTCCCTCCCTATCCCGTTCTTTCTCTCTTACTATCTCACCCTCTCTCTTCCTCTTACTCTCCCCTCCTCCCTTTATAGCTCCATCTCTCTCACACTCACTCTTTTTCTATCACTCACTCTCAATATATCTCACTTTTCTCTTTTTCTCTTTCTATCATTCTCTGCCCCCTCTCTCTTGCTCTGAATATCTCTCACAATCACTCCCATTTTCTCTCTTGCTCTTGTTATCTCTCTATTGCTATCTTTTTCTCATTTTTATATATCTCGCTTTCTCTCCCTTTCTCTCCGTTTATCTCGTTCTAGCTCCCTCCCTCTCTCTATTGATCACTCTATCACTCACACTCCCTCCCTCTCTCTATCTCTCTTTTATGTTCCACTACTTAATCTCTCTCCTCTCTCTCTCACACACGCTCTCTCAAACTCTTTCCTTCACATTTAATCTCTCTCACAATCACTCTCTAGCTTTCTTTCATTTGTTATCTCTCTCTTGATATCTTAGTCTTACCAATCCATCTCACTCCCCCTCTTGTACTCGCTCTCCCTTTGCTTCTACACTCTCCCTCTCCATCTCACTCTCCCTCTCTACTTTCTGACATTCTCTCTCTCTCTCTCACCCTTACCCACTACTCCCCTCTTCTCCGCTCTCTTACTCTTTCTCTCACTCTCTCTTCTCATACACCTTAAATCTCCAACACCTTATATCTCTCTGGCTTTCTCTCCCTCACTCTAATTTTCACTCTCTCTCCTCAACCTTCTCTAGCTCCCTCCTGTCTCACCATTCTCTCTCTTTCTGTACATTATATCCCTTCACTAATTTTCTCCTCCCTCTCACTCGCTCACTCTAGTGCTCATACTCTTTGTTCCATCTCTCTCATGCTCTTCTTTCTATTCCCCCCTCTCTGTGTCTCCCTACTCTCCCGCTTCTCTCTCTTTCGCTTCCACCCCAACACTCTCGATCTCTATTTATGGCTCACTTTTGCTCTCACACTTCCTTCTCTATCTTTTTTATCGCTATCTACTCCCTATCTTCTACCCTTCACTCTTTCTCCCACTCTATTCCTCTAAATCTCTCTTATAACCACTCCCTACTCTTTCTTCCTCTTCTTATATCTCTAACTCACTCTCCTTGCTCTCTGCCTCTAGCTCCCTCCCTCTCTCTCTCATTCACTGTGTATATAACTCACGCTCCATTCCTCTCACATTATCTCACTCTCTCTCCGTTTTCTCTGTATATAACTCTCCTCTCTCTCGCATACTCACTCCCACTGAATCTCTCCATAATAACTCAATTGCTCTGTTATCTCGCTCACTCTTTCTCGCATTATCTCTATGTCGCTCTTTCTACCACTCTATCTCCCTCTCCCACTCTTTTCTTTTGCACTCTCTCATTTTATTACTATCCCAGTCTCAATCTGTTTCGCTCCCTCTCTTTTCTCTCACTCTTCTCTCCGCCTCTCTCTCATCTTCACCCTCTTCCACTCTCACCCTTTTCCTCTACCTCGCTCTCCTCCTCTCTTGCTCTTTATTTCTCTTCCTCTCTCTCTCTCTCACTTCCTCATTAATTCTCTTAATCTCTCGCACTCATCTCAGTCTCTCTCAATTTCTCTCCTTCACTCTCTCTCTCACTTTCTCTCCCTCAATTGTCTTTGTCCCTCCTTTAGTTCTCCGCCTCTCCCTCCCCACCCTCTCTCCATCCCTTTTAGTTCCATCTCTCCCTTTTCTCTCTCTTTCTCTCTACTTCTTTTTAGCACTTCTTATATCTCTTACTCATTCTTTCCATCCCTCACTCTTTCTTCCTCCCTTGCTACCTCTCTCTCTCACTTTGCAACTCTCTCACTTCTCATTTCTCATCTTTCTCTTATCTTGTTCCTTCTCCCTATCTCTCACACACTTTTTTTTATCACGTTCTTTCTCCTTCCCTCTTTCATGCCTCTCCATATGTCTCTCTCTCACTCTCTCTAGCTCTTCTCAAATTCTCTTCATTGCCTAAACTTGTACTCTCTCTTTTTTACTTATTCTATCTAGTCTCTCCCTCAGCCTTTTTAAATCTCCTTTCTTCCTCTCTTACCATCTCTCTCTACTGCTCTTGCTTTCTCTCTCCTCATTTCTCCCTTTCAATCCACCTAAACCTCTCTATCTCTCTCTATCAAACCCTACATCTCTTTCTCTATTATCTCACTCATCCTTTCATGCTCTTTCTTTTTTATGTATTCACTTTCTCTAAATCTTTTCTCCTCTCTTCTATTTTTCTCTTCTTACTCTTTTGCATCCACTCCCCCTCTCTCTCCCTCTCCCAATCTAACCCTCCCTCTCTCTCCTTCTCTCTCTCTCTCTCTCTCTCTCTCTCTCTTCCTCTCTTGCCACAACTCTCTCAACTAAAACTCTCATCTCTTTCTCATTTTTCTCTTCACTCACTCCTCTCTATCAATCTTTTTCTCTTATTTTCGGCCTCACTCCGTATCTCTTTTTCTCTTCTTACTCTTTTGCATCCACTCCCCCTCTCTCCCTCTCCCGATCTAAACCTCCCTCTCTCTCCTTTTCTATCTCTCTCTCTCTCTCTCTCTCGCTCTCTCTTCCTCTCTTGCCACAACTCTCTCAACTAAAAACTCTCCTCTCTTACTCACTTTTCTCTTCACTCACTCCTCTCTATCAAACTTTTTCTTTCTTTTTCTCCCTCCATCCCTCTCTTCTGCCCTCCATATCTCCCTCACGCGTAGAGCTCTTCTCTTTTTCTCTCTCTTTTCTCTCTCAATCTTCTCTCTTGCTCAATCTCTCACTCTCTACCTCCCTCTACCTCATTTCACTCTCCCTCCCTCTCTCTCTTTTCCCTCCTCTCTCTTGCCCTCCCTCCTTTCCTCACTTTCTTCCTTCCTAACTCTCTATTTCTCTCACTCTTGACTCTATCTTGCTCTCTCCTCTCCTAAATACATCCCCTTAGCCTCTCTCATCTCCTTTCTTCTCTCTTATGATCACCCTCTCTCTATCTATATCTATCTCTCACTCTTTATCTATCTCATCATCTCTCTTTCTTTCAAGCTCTTTCTCAAACTCTTCGCTCTCCCCAACATCCTATTTTCTCTCTCTCTTTTGCTCTCTCTATATCTATCATTATCTCGTTCCATCCCAATCTCTATCTCTCACACATACTCTCTTTCTCGCTCTCTTCCTCTTCTGCCAACACTATCTCACCCAGCAACTCTCTTTCTCTCTCCATTCTCCCTTTCTCATCTCTCTCCATTCTCTCTTTCTCATCTCTCTCTCATTCTTTTTTCCACTCTTTCTCACTGGGCCCACTGTTATGCTCTCCAACCCCCTCTCTCTTTCTCTCTCTCATGGAGAATTACCCTTTCTCTCTCACACATTTTTTTCTCTCTCTTCCTCTCTGTACCTCCATCTCACTATCATTCTCCCTCCCTTCCTCTCTCTCACTCTCTCTATCTCGCCATCTCTCTGGCCCTCCCTCACTCCTCTATTCTCTCTTTATCTATCTCTCTCTCTCTCTCTCCATCAATCTCTCTCTAGTCTCTATTTGCCTTATCATCACTCTCCCTCTCCCTTTTCTCTCTCTTACCTTCATCCTATTTCTCACACGCATCTTTCTCCTTCTACCCCTTCTCTCGCACTCACCTTCTTTTTATCTCTTTCTTTACTTATCTATTTCTCTCTCCGTGTCTCTTTCTCTTTCCATCCCAATCTCTATTTCACTCTTCTCTCTCGCTATCGCCTCCTCACCTCCCATTTTAATCTTTCTCTTCTCTCACTCCTCTCTCTCTCACTAGTTTTTCATCTAGTTCTCTCTCTCCCCCTCTTGTGCCCTTTATCTCTCTCTCTCTCTCACTCTCACTTCTCAATTTATTTTCTCTACTTTTTTGCTCTTATATATTTCTCTTTTATGCAATCACTTTCTTGCTCTTTCTGCATCTGTTATTTCTTTTGTATCTCTTTTACTTTCTCTACCATTATTTCTACCTCTCTCCCTCCCTACCTCTCTCTTGCTTCTCGTACTATCTCTCACTCACTATCATTCAATCTCTCAATATTTTTCTTCCTCTCTCTTCTATTAATACAATCTCTCTCCATCTTTCTCAATCATTCTCTCTACCTCACTCATGGTGCTCTTTTCTCTCTCTCATACTCTTTTCTCTATTGCTCTCTCCCACTAATTCCTCGCTACCTCCATCTCACTCTCTCTATCCTCCTTTTTGCCCCTTCGTCCTTCCCTCACTCTCTCTTTCCCTACCTCTTTCTATTACGTGTTATCTCTCTATCTCTTTCTCTCACTCATGCTTATCGCTCGATCTCTCTTCTTTCTCTTCTCTCTCTTCTCACTCATTGCTCCTCTCTCCTCTTCTGAATCCATACCACTGCCCCTCTCACTCCTCTACTTCCCCTATCTCTCCTTCCCTCTTGAGTCCATCCCTCTCTGCCTCATTTTGTCTCTCCTTTTCTGTCTTTCTATCTTTCTCAACCTCTTTTTATTTATATATCTCTCTCACCCTCTCTATATGTCTCTTCATCTCTCTCTTTCTTTCATGATCTTTCTAATAAGCCTCCCTCTACATGTACCTCTTCTATGGACTTTTATTTTTCTCTCTCTATATCTCTCACTCGATATATCAATCTCCCCCTCTCTTCTTCTCATACCATCTCTTTCTCTCTCCCTACAACTCTCTTGCCCTCCCTATCTTCTCTCTTTCCTTTCTCTCTCTTTTACTCTTTTTTCTTATGTTCTCTCTCCCTCCCTCACTCTCTCGTGCCCTCCTTTTCTCTCTCAGTCATATAACACTTCTCTTTCTCTCTCACTCTCTCCCATTATTCCCTCTTCCACATTCTCTCTCACACATTTTCCCACTCTCTACATCTATCTCACACTTATTCTGCCTCGTACACACACACACTCTCTCTCTTGTTCTCCCTTCCTCCTCCCCTCACTCTCTTGTTCTCCCTTCCTACCTCTCTCCCTTATATATTCTCTCTCCTTTTCTCAATCTGTTATTTCTCTTTTTGTCTTTCTTCTCTCTCTCATTTCACTCACTCCTCATCTTTCTTCTTCACTCTTAAATCACCCCTTAGCTCTTTCTCTCAATCTCTTACTCAATCTTTCCATCTCTCTCCCTCTCTCTTGCTTCCTTGCTCTCTTTCACCTTACAACTCTCTCTCTTCAACTCTCTCTTATCTCTTTCATGTCAATCTCTTTCTCACACCCTTCTCTCTTTTTATCTCTCTACTTTTCTATTTTCGTATCTAAATCTCTCACTCCATCGTTCCATGCTTATCTCCCTCCCTCCCGCCCTTTCTCCCTCTCATTCTCTTTCACTCTATCTTACTCTAATGCCTTCTCTATTTGCCCTCTCTCTATCTTCTCTCTAACTTAACTTTCTCTTTTTCTCTTCTCTCTCTCTAACTCTCTTTCTTTCACTTCTTCTCTCTCCATACCTGCTCTCTCTCTCTTGCTCATGGAGCGCTTATCTTTCTCACTCTCTCTCACTATTTCTCTCTCTTTCTTGATCTCTCTCACTTACTTCTTTGTAAATCTATCTCACTCTCATTCTCCCCTTTTATCTTTCTCATTCTCACACTCCCCCTCTCTCTTACCCTCTTTCCCTCCATCACTCACTCTATCCATTCCTACCTCTCTCACTTATGTATTTCTCTTACTTTCTTCTACTCTTGCCCTTTCTTTCTCTCTCTCTTCATTCTATCTTCACACTCACTCCCCCTCTTTCTCCTTTTCTCTTGAATCAACCTCTTCCTGCCTCACTCTGTCTCTCCACTTCTCTATCTTTCTATCACTCTCAAATTCTCTATATGTCTACTCATCTCTCTCTTGCTCTCTCTTCTTTCTTTCATGATCTTTCTCACACTCCTCTCTCTACATGTGCCTCTTCTATCTACCTATATTTTGCTCTCTCTATATCTCTCACTCTGTCTTTTCATCAATATATCTCTCTCTCCCCCTATCTTCCTCCCTTACCATCTCTCTCTCTCCCTACAATACTATTGCCCTCTCTATCTTCTCTCATTCTGCTCTCTCTCTATCACCCTTTCTTTCTCTTGTTCTCTCTCCCTCCATCACTCTCTCATGTTCTTCATCTCTCTCTCAGTCATGGAGCCCTTCTCTTTCTCTCTCTCACTCTCTCCCATTCTTCCCTCTTTCACTTACTCTCTCTCACTTTTTCCCACTCTCTACATCTATTATCCCTCTCTCTCACTCACACTCTCTTGCCCTCCCTTTCTCCTTCTCTACTCTCTCCTTTCCTACCTCTCCCTTATGTATTCTCCTCTTTCTCTCACTATATTCTTTTTCTTTCTTTTCTCTTTCATTTCACTCACTCATCTTTCTCCTCTTCTCTTAAATCACTCCCTACGTCTTTCTATCCTCTCGTCTCTTTTCCTCTCATCTCATCTATCTTTCTACCTACCTAACCCTCACACTTTCTATCTCACTCCCTCACACACAGTTTCTATATTCCTTCTCATCTCTATCGTTCTCACTTCATCTATCTTTCAAGCTTTTTCTCACACCCTCTGACCCTTTATGCCTCTTTCTATTTCTACTTCATCTTCGCATTTTCTATCTCTCGCTCACTATTTCAAACCCTCTCTCTCCTTCTCTCTTGCTTCCTCCCTTGCTCTCTCTCACGTTGCAACTCTCTTTCTTCATCTCTCTCTTATCTCTCCTTATTTCAATCTCTTTTTCATGCCCATCTCTAATTGTCAATACGTCGTTCTCTCTCTACTTCTCTTTTGCTCTCTCTATATATCTCACTCCATTTTTCGATTCTTATCTCCCTATCTCCCTCTCTCTCTCTCTCTTCCTTATACTCTCTTAATTTGTCTTACTCTGTTGCCTTCCCTATTTGCCCTCTCTCTCTTCTATCCAACTTATCATTCTCTTCTCTCACTTCTCTCTCTCACTCTTCATTTCTCTTCTTCTTTCTCCATACCTCCCTCCCTCTTGCCCTCCATCTCTCTCTCTCTCTCGCACATTAAGCTCTTCTCTCTCTCACTCTCTCTCACTCCATTCTCTCTCGTTCTTGCACTCTCATTCACTTCTCTCTACCTATATCTCACTCTCATTCTCTCACTTTATCTCACTCATTCTCACTCTTCCCCTCTCTTTCTTACCCTCCTTCACTCACTCTATCCTTTCCTACCTCTCTCATCTATGTATTTCTCTAACTTTCTTCTACTCTTGCCCTCTCTCATGCTCTCTCTCTATTATCTCTTCTCAATCACTGCCCCTATCTCTCCTTCCCTTTTGAATCCATCCCTCCTTGCCTCACTATGTCTCTCATCATCTCACTCTTTCTATCTTTCTCAATCCTTTTCTATTTATATATCTCTGTCACCCTCTCTCCCTTGCTCTCTTCTCCCTCTTTTCCTCTATATTGATTTCTCTTTCTACTTCATTTTCGCATTTCCTATATGTCTCACTCGCTCTTGTACATCTCTCACTCCATCTTCCCCTACTTATCTCCCTCTCTCTCTCCCTGTCTTACTCTATTGCCATCTTTATTTGCTTTCTCTCCCTTATCTCTAACTTATCTTTCTCTTCTCTAGCTTCTCTCTTTCACTCTCTTTATTTCTCTTCTTCTCTCTCGATACCTCCCTCTCTCTTTCCCTCCATCTCTCGCTCCGGGTCATGGAATTATTCACTTTCTCACTCTCTCTCACTAGTTTCTCTCTATTTCTTGCTTTCTCTTACTTACGTCTCTTTACCTCTATCTCACTCTCTATGTCCCCTTTATCTCTTTCATTCTCACTCTCCCCTCTCTCTACCCTCCTTCCCTCTTTCACTTACTTTATCCATTCTTACCTCTCTCACTTTTGTATTTCTATCACTTTCTTCTACTCTTTCCCTCTCTCACGCTCTCTCTTCATTCTCTCTTCTCACTCACTCCCACTCTCTCCTTCTCTCTTGAATCCATTCCTCCCTGCCTCACTCAACCTCTCTCATCCTCACTCTATCTTCTATATCTCTCTTTTTCTCTTTTCTTCCTCTCTTTCCCTCCACTCCTCTAACTCCATCTCTCTCTCTCTCACTTTCTATCTTGCGTCTTCTTCCTCTCTACCTATCCCTCCTTTTTTGTCTCTATCTCTTTCTATATCGACATCCTTCACCTTCTTTCTCCCTCTCCCTCTCCCTCTCTACATCCACTCATTGTCTTTCTCCCTCTCCCTTTCTCCTTTCCTCTCTTCCCCTCCTTTTTCCCTCTCTCTTCTATATATATATATATATAAAACTCTACTTTTCTCCATTTGTTCCTTTATCTTCACTATCTCTTTCTCTCTTGCTTCCTCTCTTACTCTCTTAATCTCCCCCACATATTTGTTCTCTCTTATTTCCCTCTTTCTATGTTTTCTCACTCTCTATTTCCCTTTCTCTTTCTCTCTTTCACTTCTCTATCCCTTTCTCATACTTTCTATCACTCTTCCTCTTTCCATCACTCTCTCGTGCCCTCCACTCTCTCCCACTTCTCTTTCTCTTTCTCAATTCTTCCCCCTTTCACTTTCTCTCACTTTTTCCTACTCTCTATGTCCATCTCACACTTATTCTCCCTGCCTCTCACACACACACACTCTCTCTCCTGCCCTTCCTTCCTCCTTCCTTCACTCTCTCCTTCCTATCTCTCACCCTTATGTATTCTTTCTCTTTCTCTCACTCTGTTCTTTCTCTTTCTTTGCTCTCTCATTTCAATCACCCCCATCTTTCTCCTCCGTTCTTGAATCACTCCCTATCTCTTTCTCTCCTCTCCTCTCCTCTCCCTTTCTATCTACCTCACTCTCACTCTTTCTATCTCTCGCTCTCTCACATTTTCTATCTGCCTCCTCATTCATCTTTCCTCGAAGCTCTTTCTAACACTCTTCTCACTCCCTCCTCTCCTTTCTCTCTCTTTCTCTCTATGCTTCTCTTTCACATTTCCTATATCTCTCACTCACTCTTTCCATCCCTCTCTTTCCCTCTATCTTGCTTCCTCCCTTGCCCTCTCTCTCTCTCTCTCACCATGCAACATCTCTCTTCATCTCTCTCTCTTCTCTCTCTTTATTTCAATTTCTTTCTCACAGCCTTCCCTCATTATTTCTATGTCCTTCTCTCTTTCTTTCTCAACTTCTCTTTTGCTCTATATTACACGCTCCATCTTTCTGTGCTTATCCCTGTCTCTCCCTCCCTCTCTCCCCCTCACTCTCTCTCGGTCTGTTTTACTCTATTGCCTTCTCTATTTCCCTCTCTCATCTCTCTAATGTATCTTTTTCTTCTCTTTCTCACTCTTTCATTCTCTTCTTCTCTCTTCATACCTCCCTCACTCTTGCCCTCCTCTCTCTCTCTCTTGCCCATGGAGCTCTTCTATTTCTCACTCTCTCACTTCTTTCTCTCTCTTTCTTGCTTTCTCCCTCACTTCTCTCTACCTCTATCTCACTCTCATTCTCCCCTCTCTCCCTCTCATTCTCACTATCCCCTTCTCTATCTTACCCTTCTTCACTCACTCTATCCATTCCTACCGCTCACACCTTTCTATTTCTCTCACTTTCTTGTACTCTTGCCCTCTCTCGTGCTCTCTCTTCATTCTCTTTTCCCACTCACTCCCCCTATCTCCCCTTATCTCTTCAATCCATCCCTCCTTGCCTCACCTCACTCTCATTTAACTCTCTCTCACTCTTCTCTCTTTATCTCTATGCCCTTCTCGCCCTACTTCTCTTTTGCTCTTTCTTTATCTCTCACTCCATCTTTCCATGCTTGTCTCTCCTTTCCCTAAGGCTCTCTCCATGCTTATGTCACTCCATCTTTCCACTTTACTTCTCTCTCTATCTGTCTCACTCTCTCTCTCTCTCTCTCTCTCTCTCTTTTACTCTCTCTCTCATACTCACGTTATCTCTCTTTCACCTTTCCCTCCCTCTCCCTTTCACCTTTATCTCTGACTCACTCTTTATTTCCTTGCTCTATTTCTCTCACTTTCTCTTACACACTCTCTCTTGTTGTTCCCATACTTTCTCACTCATGATCTCCTCTCACTTTCTTTCTCTCTCTCTCTTGTTCTCCTAACTCTAGCTCTTACTCTCTCTTTCTTCCTCTCTCTCCCTCACACCTCGATCTCATCCTCTCTTTCTCCTTGTTTCTTTCTTTCTCTATCATTTCTTTTTCTCTTTACGTCTCTCTCCGATTCTCCCTTCTCTTTGCATCTTAATTCTGCTTACAATCACTAGCATCTGTCTACTTCACTTTTTTTACTTTCTCTCTCTTCCTCTCTCACTCTTCTCTATCTCCCTTTCCCACTCTCTTCCTTCCTCCCACTCTCTACATCTCTTCCTTTTTTTCTATCTACCTCCATCCCTCTCTCTCTCTCTCTTCGCTTGCTTTCTCAATCTCTCACTCTTTCACTTGTTATATCCCCATCAATCTTCCCTCTTGCTTTCTTCTCTCTCTTGCTCTCACTCCCACCCTTCCTCTCTCACACACTCTTTTTCAATCTCTAATACTCTCTTTTCTGTCTCAGCCTCTCTCTTCTCTTCATTACTTATCTCCATATCTCTCTCCCACTTTCTATCCTTATCTCTATCATTCTCTTTCTCTCTTCCTCTCTTGCTTTCTGTTACACTCTCATTATCTCTCTCTCCCTCCCACTCTATGTTCCCTTTTTTTGTCAAACTCTCTCCATCTCTCTCTCACTTACTCTATATCAATTGTTCTCTTTATCTCTCTGTTCACACTCACTTTCTCTCCATCATTCTCTCTCTCTCTCTCTCTCTCTCTCTTTCTTCTCGTACACCCTAATCCCTATATTGCATATCTCACTCATTCTACTCTCTATCTCTCTCATCTCTCTTCTCTTGCTCCCTCTTAACCCTCTCTCATTTTTTTCTCTCTCTCTGCCTCTCTCCCTCTCTGATGGCTCCAACTCTCCTTTCTTGCCTCCCACCTCTCTCGATCTCCCTTCTCATTCAGTCTTTATGTCTTCCCCTCTCTCCTCCTTCCTCTTTCCCTCCCTCTGTCTCTTTCACTTGTCTCCTCACTATATCTATCAATATGTTCCTCTCTCACACTCCCTCTCTTCTCACTCTCCTCTCTCTCATTTATCTTTTATCTCACATGCACTCTATCTATCTCATTTATCTCTTTTATTTTTGTCTCACACTTTTTCTCTCCCAATCTCCATTTCTCTCTATCTGCTCTCTCTCTCTATGTCTCTCTCTCCATCCGTCACTGACTCCCTCACACTCTATCTATCTAGCTATCTCTTTTCCCCTCTATACCTCTCTTTCTCTCTTTAACTCTCTCCAGTACTTTCTCCTTCATGCTCTTTATCCCCACTCTCACACTCTCTATCCCTCTCTATCTCTCTTTCTCTCACTTCAATATTCTCTCTCCTTCTCTCATGACTTTTCTATCTCACTCTCTTTCTCGATTCCCTCATCACTTTCCTTCCTATCATCCATCACTCTCTCTCACGTTCTCTCTTGTATCTTCTTACTCACCTATCCCTCCTTTTCTATCTCTATCTCTTTATATCTCCATCTCTTTCCCTTATAGATATATTCCTCTCTGTTGCACTATTTCTCACCTCCCTCTCTGTAACACTCTCCCACCACTCTCTCATTCTCTTGCGCTTTCTCACATTCTTTCTCTTTTGTCCCTATCTCTCTCAAACTTTCTCTTTCACTTACTCTTTCCACTCTCTTATCTCTTTCTTTCTCTCCTTTTCTTATTTTTTCTCTCCCTTGCTTCCCTCTCTTACTTTCAATCTATCTCCTCACTTTCACACAATTGCACAAATTCTCAATCTATCTCCTCACCATCTCTCTCTGTCACTCTTTCCCTCTCTCTCTTTGTCGCTCTCTATTGCCCTTCCTAGATCTTTCACTTTGTCTCCCTCTCTCTCTCTCCATCTCACTTATACCTTCCCTCCCTCCCCATCCCCCCTCTCTCTCGCACATATTATATCTCACTCTCATTCTCTCAGTTTCATTCTCTCTCTCTCTCTCTCTCTCTCTCTATCCTACTCTATTTACCTCCGTGTCTCTTACTTGCACTTTCTTTCAGCCTCTCCCTCTATTTCTTTAGCATCCTCTCAAACTCTCTCACATGAAGACCTTCTCTCTATATCTTTCCCTCACTTTATGAGAGAGGGAGGTATCGGAGAGAAGAAGGGAAAGAAAGAGTGATAGAGAGAGAAGCGAGAGAAGAGAAAGATAAGTTAGAGAGAAGAAAGAGGGTAATTGAGAAGGCAATAGAGTAAGTCAGCGAGAGTGAGGGAGAGAGAGTGTGGGAGAGTGGGAGATAAGCATGGAAAGATGGAGTGAGATATAGAGAGAGCAAAAGTGAAGTAGAGAGAGAAGGGCGTAGAGATAAAGAGTGAAGGGCGTGAGAAAGATATTAAAATAAAAAGAGAGAATAGAGATAGACAAAGAGGCAGATAGAAGTTTGTGTAAGCGACCGAGAGATTGAAAGAATGAGTGAGGCAAATAAGAAGAGAATTGAGACGGGAGGAGAGGAGAGAGAAAGAGAGGGAGCAATTGATTCAAGAGAGCATGAGAGAGATGGACAGTGAGTGAGATGAGTGAGAAAAGAGGGCAAGAGTGAGAGAAAGAGAGATAATTCATATGAGAGAGTGGTAGGAAAGATGAGATTGAGAGAAAGAGGAAGAAAGGGCAAATGAAATGAGTGAGGGAGGGAGAGGGGAGAGAGATGAGAGTGAGAGGAAGGTGGTGAGAATGAGAGAAATAAAAAAGTGAAAGAGAGAGAAAGAGAAGAGAACCAAGAGTGAGGGAGTGATGGAGGGTACAAGAGGGAGAGAGCGAGAGAAAAAAAGAAGTAAGGGAAGAGAATGATGAGATAGAGAGAAGATAAAGACAGTAAGAAAGTTGTTTGATGTGATAGAGAGTGAAGTAAGAGAGGAAGAGAGGGTGGGAGAGAAAGCGAGAGCAAGATAGATTGGGGTGGAAAGAGAGATTGAGAGATATAAAGAGAGTAAAATAAAAGTAGATAGCAAGTAGTAGAGGGAGAGAGAAGAGTATGAGAAAGAGCTTGAAAGAAAGAGAGAGAGAGAGAGAGAGAACAAAGTGATAAGATAGAGACAGATAAGAGTGATTGAGGCAGATAAAATGAGAAATGTGAGGAGAAAACTAAGAGAAAGTGAAGGATAAGGAAAGTACCGAAGAGAGAGAAAGGGAGGGGAGACAATGAGAAAAAGAGTGAGATAGAAAGAGAAAATAACAAGAAAGAGCTATAAAGAGAAAGAGGGATAAGGAGAGAGTGATAATAAAAGATAGAAAAGAGGCAGAGAGAGCAAAAAAAAGAGAAAAAAGAGTGTGAGAGATAGTGCATGTGTGAGAAAGGGAGGAGACAGAATAAGATAAGAGAGAGTAAAATAGGTATAGAGGGAGAGAGGGAATGATGAAATAGAGATAGAGTGAGGGAGAGAGAAAGATAGAGAGCAGGGGAGAGAAAGAGGAGGGAGTAAGTGAGAGGGAGAGCCAGAGAGAGATATAGAGAGATAAAGAGACGTCAAGATAGAGATGGGGAGAAAGAGAGAGTGAGAGAGCGGGAGAGTGAGAAGAGCTAGAGGGAGTGAGAGAGGGACATATAGAGGGCATTAGAGAGGGAGGAAGAAAGAACGAGATAAATAAAAAGTGTGTGAGAGATAGAGAGGTGGAGCAAGATAAGAGAAAGATGAGAAAGAGAGAAGAGAGTGGGATGCAAGGTGAGAGAGAAAGGGAGAGATAGCAAGGGAGGAAGCAAGAGAGAGAGATGGAAAGAGTGAGTGAGAGATATAAGAAGAGAGAAACAGAAGTAGAGAGAAGAGTGAGAAAGGGGTAGAGGGAGTGAAAGGTGTGTGAGAAAGAGATAGATAAGTTGAGAGTGTGAGACTTTGTGTGAGAGTGAGATAGATAAGAGATAAAAGTAGAGAGTGTGAGACTGTGCGTGAGAAAGATAGATATGTAGAGAGTTTGAGATTGTGTGTGATAGGAGAGAAAGAGGTAGGGAGTAAGAGAAAGAGAGAGAATACATAAGGGAGAGAGTTAGGAAAGGAGAGTGTGTGTGAGAGAGAGAGGGGGAGAATAAGTTTGAGAAAGACATAGAGAGTGAAATAAAGTGAGACACAGTAAATGAAAGAGAGAAGAATGGAAGAGAGTTAGAGAGAGAAGGAGAAGAGCTCTATGATTGAGAGAGATGGAGGGCATGAGAGTGAGGGTGGAAGAGAGGACAAGAGAAATATAGAGTGAATGAGAGAGAGAAGAATGAATGAAGACAGAGAGAAAGATGTAGAGAGAGAGAGATGGTAAGAGAAGAAAAGAAGGTGGAAAGAGAGAACTATTGATGAAAAGATAGAATGAGAGATATAAAGAGAGCAAAATCAAAGTAGATAGAAGAATAGTGTGAGAAAGATCTTGAAAGAAATAGAAAGAATAGAGAGGGAGAGAGAGATGAAGGGAACATAGAGTGTGTGAAAGAGATATTTAAATATAAAGAGGGTGAGAAAGATAGAAAAAGAAACAAGAAGAGAGATAGAGTCAGGTAGGGAGGGATGGATTTAAGAGTGGATGAGAGACAGGGGGAGTAAATGAGAAGAGTGAACGAAGAGAGAAAGCGAGATTGGGCAAGAGTAGAACAAAGAGAGAAGTAGGAATGAATAGAGTGAGTGAAGGAGGGAAGAAGAGTAAGAGAGAGGGGGAGAGTGAAAACGAGAGAGAAAGAGGGAGAATGAGACTAAGATAGAGTTAGAGAGAAGTGAGTGAGAAAGAGCAAGAAAGGAAGAGAAAAGAGTGAGATAGAGTGTAAGAAAGACAACAGTTCCATGAGGAATGAAGAGAGAAAGATTGAGGGCAAGAGAGAGGGAGGTATGGGAGAGAAGAAGAGAAAGGAGTGAGAGAGAGAGACGTGAGAGAAGAGAAAAATAAGTTAGAGAGATAGAGAGGGCAAATAAAGAAGACAACAGAGTAAGACAGAGCACCAGTGTGTGAGAGATAGAGAGGGAGGAAGAGAGGGAGATAAGCATGGAATGATGGAGTGAGAGATATATAGAGAGAGCAAAAGAGATAAGTAGAGAGAGAAGTGCGTAGAGCTAAAGAGAGAAGGGTGTGAGAAAGAGATTAAAATAAAGAGAGATAAGAGAGAGAGAGAGGGACGAAGAGGCACATAGGAGGTGTGTGTGAGAGACCAAAAGATTGAAAGAATGAGTGAGGCAATAATAAAAAAAAGGAGAGGAGAGGAGAGGAGAGGAGTGTGAGAAATTGATTCAAGAGAGCAATGGAGAGATGAATACTGAGCGAGATGAGAGAGAAAAGAGGGAGTGGGTGAGAGGGCAAGAGTGAGAGAAAGAGAGATAATTCATATGAGAGAAAGGGAGAGAAAGTAAGAAAAAAGAGTGAAAAAGTATGTGTGCGTGTGAGAGATACAGTGAGATAGAGAGAGTAAGAGAGTTAGAGAGATTGAGAAGAGAGTGAGAGAGAATGAAAGACTCAGATAGAAAGAAAGAGATAAAAAGACAACATGAAAAAGGGAAAGATATCGAAGAGAGAGTGAAAGAAGAGAAAAAACAAGATAAAGTGAGGGAGGAAGGGAGGAATAAGGAGTAGCAGAGTGAGTGAAATAAATACAAAAGTAAATATAAAGAGGGGAATTGTTAGATAAAGAAGGCTAAGAGAGAGAGAGAGAAGAGGAGCAGAAAAAGAGCTAGAGAAAAGTGAGATGACAACAAGTCAAGAAAGGGTTAGGGAGTTAATGAGATAGAGAGAAAAAGAGAGTGATACAAGGAGCAAAAGAAGAGATACATAGAGAAAGGGAGAGATAGGGATGGAGAGAGAGAGAGAGAGAGAGAGAGAGAAGAGAGGTAAGAGAGAAATGTAGGGAGAGAGAGGGAGGGGGTTGAATTAAAGGAAAATCAAGGGAGATAGATAGAGAGTGAGAGAGAAAGTGAGAGAGGATGGGAAAGAGAGAAGGAAGAAGAGAGAAGAGAGAGTTAGAGGAAGGGATGGCAAGTGAGAGCGACGGATATAGTGAGAGTTAAGGTTAGCGAGTGCCAGTGAGCGAGAAAGAGATTAAGAGAGTGGAGGAAGGTGAAGGAAAGAGATATATAAAAGGGTGAGTTATAGAGATGGAGAGAGATAAAGCAACAAAGTGGTAGAAAATGAGAGGGGGAGAGAAAGAGAAATAGAAGAGAAAGGGAGAGAGAATGAGAGAACAAGGAAAGAGAATGAATAAGAGAAGAGAAAGATGAGAAAGAGAGAGAGAGAGAGCAAGAGAGTAGCATGGTGGACGAGAAAGATGAGAAAGAGAGAGAACAATAGAGTAGCATGGTGAGAGAGTGATGACAAGAAAGGAATACAAAGAAGGAGAGAGAGACAGCGAGGGAGAGTGTGAGGGCAAGAGCTAGTGAAAGAGAACTAGTGAAAGAGCGAAGAAAGAGCATGAAAGGATGAAAGGATGATAGTGAAAGAGAACTAGAGAAAGAGAGTGTCAAAGATTTAGAGATAGTTAAAGATAACTAGAGAAAGAGCAAAGGAGTTAGAGATAGTGAAAGAGAAGTGTCAAAGATTTAGAGATAGTGAAAGAGAACTAGAGAAAGAGCAAAGGAGTTAGAGGGAGAACGAATAGTGCGAGAAAGAGCTTGAAAGGATGAGTGAGGTAATAGGGAGAGACAGAGAGATGTAGAGTTTGATAGAGAGTAATTTAGGTGGATAGAAAGTGAGAAATGAGGAGAGAGACAACAAGAGCAGTAGAGTCAGAGAGTGCTGGTAAGAGAGGAAGAGAGAGAAAGATTGATAAAGGTGGAGAGAGGGAGCAGAAAAAAAGAGAGAGAATAAGTTTAGGCTATGAAAAGAAATTGAGAAGTGTGACATGTGGAGGGCATGAGAGAGGGAGGGAGAAGGAACGAGATAAAGAATAAGTGTGTGAGCGATAGAGAGAAGGAGAAAGATAAGAGAAAGATGAGAAAGAGAGAATGATGAAAGACCGAGTGAGAGATAGCAAGGGAGGAAGCAAGAGAGAGGAATGAAAAGACCGAGTGAGAGATATAAGAATAGCAAAAGAGAAGTAGTGAGAAAGAGTGAGAAAGGGATAGAGGGAGTGAGAAGAGTGTGAGAAAGAGCTTGAAAGAAAGAGGAAGTAAGAGAAATAAAGATGAGGGGACAGATAGAAACTGCGTGAGAGTACGAAAGATAGATAAAGTGAGGGCAAGAGTAGAAGAAAGTGAGAGATGTAGGAATGGATAGAGTGAGTGAAGCAGGGAAGGAGTGTAAGAAAGAGAGGGGGAGAGTGAGAATGAGGTAAAGAGAAGTGAGTGAGAAAGATTAAGAAAGAGAGACAAAAGAGTGAGAGCGAGTGAGAAAGAGAAGAGCTCCATGAATAAGAGAGAGAGAGAGAGACGGAAGGCAAGAGAGAGGTAGGTATATGAGAGAAGAAGAGAATGAAAGAGAGAGAGAGAGAGAAATCAGAGAAAAGAAAGAAAAGTTAAAGAGAAGAAAGAGAGAGTGAGAGTGAGTGAGGGAGAGATAGGGTGGGAGAGAGGAAGATAAGCATAGAATGATTGATTGAGAGATATAGAGAGAGCAAAAGAGAAGTAGAGAGAGAAGGGCATAGAGATAAAGTGAGAAGGGTGTGAGAAAGAGATAAGAATAAAGAGTGAGAAGAGAGAGAGAGACGAAGAGGCAGATAGAAAGTGTGTGAGAGAGAAGAATGAGTGAGGCAAATAATAAGAGAAATGAGTGAGAGGAGAGGAGAGAGAAAGAGAGGGAGGAATTGATTCAAGAGTGTAGAAGACAGATGAATAGTGAGTGAGATGAGTGAGAAAAGAGAGAGTGAGTGAAAGTCAAGAGTAAGAAAAAAGAAAGATAATACATATGAGAGAGTGGTTGAAAAGCTGAGAGTAAGAGAAAGTAGAAGAAAGGACAAATTAAATGAGTAAGGGAGGGAGAGGGCGAGAGGATGGAGTACGAGAGTGAGAGGGTGGTGGAGAGAATGAGAGAAATAAAAGAGTGAGATAGAGAGGGAGAGAGAGAGAGAGAGAGAGAGAGAGAGAGAGAAAGAGAGAGAGAGAGAGAAGAGATCCATGAGAGAGGGAGTGATGGAGGGCATGAGAGGGAAAGAGGGAGAGAAAATGAGAGAAAGAAAACGTGAGAGAGAGAAGAAGAAGAAGCGAGGGAAGAGAATGATGAGATATAGAGAAGATAAAGTTAGCAAGAGAGTTGTTTGATGGGATAGAAAGAGACAGAAAAGAGGAAGAGATGGTGGGAGGGAGAAAACGGGGGCGAGATAGATATTGGGATGGAAAGAGATGTTGAGAGATATAAAGAAGGCAAAATAGAAGTAGAGAGAAGAAGTGGTAGAAGGAGAGAGAAGAGTATGAGAAAGGGCTTGAAAGAAAGAGAGAGAGAAAGATGAAGCGATGAATAGAGAGTGTGGGGCAGAGATAGATATGGAAGATTGAGGCAGATGAAAAGAGAAACATAAGGGAATGAGGGAAGGAGGACAAAAGAGAGTGTGAGGGAGATTATGAGAGTGAGAGAGAGGGAGGTAGGGTGAATCAGAGGTGGAGGGAAGGATAAACAGGAGCTCCATGTGTGTGTGTGTGAGAGAGCGAGAGAAGGAGAGCACGAGTGAGGGAGGGAGGAGAACAAGAACAACAAATAGTGACAATGAGAGCAGGAGAGAGAGAAGGAGCAAGAAAAGAGAATTATGAGAGAGAAAGAAGAGAGGGAAAGGGAAAAAGAGTTGTTGGGTGAGAGAGAAAAGATGAGAGAGTATGGGAGAATGAGAGAGAGAGGGGGAGAGAGAGAGTGAGATAAGGATGGAAGAGAGAGTAACATATATAGAGTGAGAAAAAGAGGTAAAGAGAGAGGAGTGAGAGAAAGAGCTTAAAATATGGGTGAGAAGTGGGACAGAGAGATATGAAAAGACAAATACTGAGTGTTTGAGAGAGTGATAGATAGAGAGAATGTGTGACAAAAGAAAGGTGAGTATATATGGATGGATTCAGGAGAGGAGAGAGGTGTAGTGAGTTATAAGAGCAAGAGAAAGGCACGAGTTAGAGAAAGCGAGAGAGAGTGAGAGAATACATAATAGAGATATGTTAGGAAGGAGAGAGTGAGGGAAGGAGGAATGGAGCAAAAAAATGGAGAGAGAATGAGAGGGAGAATGAGATGGAGGTAGAGAGAAGTTAGTGAGAGAGCAGCAGAGAAATAGTGAGAAGTTAAAGAAAAGAGCACCATGAGGAGAGCAGAGAGAATGATTAAAAGAGATTGAGAGAGTGAGTATTAATGGGAGAAAGAGGAAGAAATAGATGGAGAGATTGAAAGATAGACCGAGTGATAGTAAGAAAAGTGAGAGAGACGGGAGAGAAAGAGGGGAAGAGATGGAAAGATAATGGCAAAAAAAGTAAAAAAGATGCAAAAAAAGTAAAAAAGATGCAAAAAGAAATAACAAGTGGAGAGAGAGTAAGAGTGTTATTGTAAAAGGACAAAGGGAAAGGGAGTGAGAAGCAAAACAGTTAAAGGATGTGAGGGATGGAAAGAGAGGAAAAGGAAGCGACAGCGAGAGGAAGAGAGTGAGATCGATGAGAGTGTGAGATAGATAGAGAGAGAAATAGATAAGTAGAGAAACATATAAAGAGAATGTGTGAGAGAGAATGGGTAGGAGGAGAAATATGAGTCTGAGAAAGAGCTTGAAAGAAAGAAAAAGAAGAGGAAGAGTGGGAGAGATGATAAGGTAGAGAGAGACCTAAAGAGAGATAGAAGTGAGACAGATAAAGAGAGAAGAGGAGAGGAGAGGAGAGAGAGGGAGAGATAGTGAGATGCGAGAGAAGAGAAAGAGATAGTGAGAGTGAGGGAAAATGAGAGAGAATACACGAGGTATAGTGTGAGGGAAGGAGAGAGGGAGGTCAAGACAGGGGGAGATAGAGTGCTAGAGAAAGGAAGGGAGGGAGAATGAGAGTGTGATGGTGGTAGAGAGAGGAAGAGAGTGGAGAGAGAGGAGAGAAAGGGTGAGAGTTAGAGGGAGTGGGAAAGAAAGAGAGGAAAAGAGTAGAGGGAAGGAGAGAGAGAAGAGTATAATAAGGAGCTAGAGAAAAAGTGAGATAAAGAGTGAAGAACATGTAAGAGAAGAAGTGAGAGGTAGAGAGAGGTGGGGATATTAAAAGGGATCTGATAGTGGCAGAGACAGGAGAAGGAGAAAGAGAGAGAGTGAGAAAGAAAGAGGGGAGACAGTGAGATAAAGAAAGGTGGGAGAGAAGGGGTGGAAGAATTGAGAGAGATAGAAAGGGTGAGCGGAAAAGAGAATAACACTAGAGACAAAAAATACAAAGACATAGAGAAGGGAGAGTTGGAGAATAGAGAGGGGTGAGAGAGTGAGAGGAAGAGGGAAAGAGTTAGAGAGAGTGCAAGAGAGAAAGAGGTAGAGAGGTAGATGAAGGGAGAGGTAAAGAGAAAGAGTGGAATAAAGAAGGGAGCAAGTGAGAGTGAGAGAGAAAGAATGAGGCAAAAAAGAGATGGAGAAAGGGATGAGAGATAAAGCTTGAAAGAGATATAAAGATAGAGAGAAAGAAGAATGAGGGAGAAAAGAGTGTGTGTGCGTGGTGGAGAGAGAGCGAGAGTTGAAGTAAGGTAAGAAGGAGAGAGACCTAGTGTAATAAGAATGTTGGATATAGACAAGAAGGACAATCTCTCTCACCCTCTCTTCCTCTCACATCTCTCTCCTCTTTATCTTCCCTCTTATCTCATCTTTCTCATCCAACACTTCTCTCTTTCCAACCCAATATCTATCTCTCTCTCACTCTCTCTCACCATCTCTTCCTTTCATACCATCTCTCTCTCTTATTCAACAACCCTCTCTCTCTTTTTATCATCTCTCTCATACTTCTCTTAGGTCACTTCTTCTTCTACTCTCTCTCACCTTTCTTTCTCTCATTCTTTATCCTCCCTCCTCTCATGCCCTCTATCCCACCCTCTCTCAAGTATCTCTTCTCTTTCTCTCTCACCCTTTTTATTTCTCTCTCATTCTCTCCACCTCCCTCTCACTCTCGTTCTCTCTTCTCTCTCACTCTCCCTCCCTCTCTCATTTCATTTAGTTCTTTCTTCCTCCTTCTCTCACTCTCACCTTTCCTATCGCTCTCTCATATGAATTATCTCTCTCTCACTCTGTCTTTTTTTTTCTCTTCTCACTCACTCCTCTCTTCTAGTCTGTTGAATCAATCCCTCCCTCTCTTTCTCTCTCCTCTCCAGTCCTCTTGTTTCCCTTATTAATTGTCACTCATTGCTTCAATCTCTCGGTCTCTTGTACATACGTTATATCTGCCTCTTCATTTATCTCTTTCTTCTCTATCTTATTTTCAGTTGCTTTCTCACACCCTTCTCACTTTATCTCTATGCCCTTTTCTCTTTTCTCTCAACTTCTCTTTTGCTCTCTCTATATGTCTCACTCCATCTTTAAATGCATATCTTCCTCTCACTCCCTCTCTCTCCCCTCACTCTCCCCTCACTCTCTCTCACTCTGTCTTACTCTATTTTCCCTCTCTCTCTTCTCTAACTTATCTTTCTCTTCGCTCGCTTCTCTCTCTCACACTTTCGTTCTCTTCTTCTCTCTCCATACCTCCCCCTCTCTTGCTCTCCCTCTCTCTCTCGCTCATGGAGCTCTATCTTTCTCACTCTCACTCTCGCTCTTTTCTCTCTCTTTATTGCTATCTCACTCACACTCTACCTCTATCTCATTCTTATTCTCCCCCTTTCTCTCTCTCATTCTCACTCTCCTCCTCTCTCTTACCTTCCTTCCCTCCACTCACTCTATCCATTCTTACCTCTCTCACTTATGTATTTCTTTCACCTTCTTCTATTCTACTCTTGCCATCTCTCGTGGTCTCTTCATTATCTTTTCTCACTCACTCGCCTCTCTCTCCTCTCTTAAAGTCATCCCTTCCTGCCTCACCCTGTCTATCCTCTTCTATCACTTTCTATATTTCCAAAACTCTTTCTATTTATATATCTTTATCACCCTCTCTATATGTCTCTCCATGTCTCACTTGCTCTCTCTTCTCTCTCTTTCTTTCTAGATCTTTCTTGCACTCCTCTCTCTACATATACTTCTTCTATCTTCTTCTATTTTGCTCTCTCTATATTTCTTTCTGTACATGTACCTCTTATATATTTTCATTATTATATCTTTTTCTTTCCCCCTTTCTTCCTTTCATACCATCTCTCTCTCTCTCTCAGTAACTCTCTTGCCCACTTGCCTTCTCTCTTTCACTCTTACTTTCTCTTGTTCTATCTCCCTCTCCCTCTCTCTTGTGCCCTCCATCTCCCTCTCAGTCATATAGCTCTTCTCTTTCTCTCTCTCACTCTCTCCCATTCTTCTTTCATTCACTTACTATATCTCACTTTTCCCACTCTCTATGTCTATCTCACACTTATTTTCTCTCCCCCCCACACACACACAAACACACTCTCTTCCTCTTTCCATCACTCTCTCCTTTCCTTCCTCTCTCCCTGATGTATTCTCTGTCCTTCTCTATCTCTGTTCTTTCTCTTTCTTTTCTCTCTCATTTCACTCACTCCTCGTCTTTCTCCTCGGCTCTTGAATCAATCCCTGCTTCTTTCTCTCCTCTCCTCTACTCTCATCTCATCTCTATTTCTATCTGCCTCACCCTCACTCTATCTCTCGCTCTCTCACACTAGTTTCCATCTGCCTCCTCATCTTTATCTCTTTTACTTCCTCTTTATTTCAAGAACTTTCTCGCACTCTTTTCATTCCATGTACCTTCTCTCTCTTTATCTCTCTAATTCTATTTCACTCTCCCTATATCACTCACTCTCTTTTTCCATGCCTCTCCCTCCCTCTCTCTTGCTTCCTCCCTTGCTATCTCTCTTCTCTCGTTCTAATCTTTCTCTTATCTTGCTCCTCTCTATCTCCCACACAGTTTCTCTTTATCTCATTCTTCCTCCCTGCCTCTCTCTCATGCTCTCCATCAGTCCCTCTCTCACTTTTTCTAGCTCTTCTCAATTTCTCTTCATTGCCCAAACATATTCTCTCTCTTTGTCTTGGTCTTTCTGCTCTCTCACTCCACCTCTTTATATCTCTCTCTCTCTTTTCCTCTCTTACCATCTCTCTCTCACCCTACTACTCTTTCTTTCTCACTCCTCTCCTCATTTCAACTTTCTATTCACCTAGACCTCTCTACCTCTCTCTAATAAAACCTCTTTATCTCTTAGTCTCTCTTTATTATCTCCCTCATTCTTTCATGCTCTTTCTTACACTATTCGTTCTCCCTCTACCTACCTCCTTCTCTCCTCTAGTTCTCTTTTACTATCCCTAAATCTTTCACTCTCTCGTTCCATTTCTCTCTCTCTCACCCTCACACTCTCCCTCACTCTTTCTCTCTCTCCTTCTTTGCATTCCTCTCTTGTCATCACTCTCTCACCATGGTACTCTATTGCTCTCTTTGTTTCTCATCTTTTTCTTTCACCATGCTACTTTATTGCTCTCTCTCTCATTCTCATCTTTCTCTTCTCTTGCTCATTCTCTCTATCTCTCACTCTCATTCCTTATTCTCTAGTCTCTCTCCCTTCCTTGTCCTTGCCCTCTATCTCCATATCACTATTTACCATTTTGTTGATCTATCTCTCTCCATCTCTATCGCTCCCCTTTTTATATATCTTTGCCTCACTTTCTTTTGCTCTCTTAATCTCTTTCTCACTCACTGCTACTCGATCACTTTAACTCCTACAATAGTCATCCCTCTCACTTTTTATTCCTCCCACCCATCTCTCTTTCTCTCACACTCTCTATCTTCCTCTCTTAGTTTTCCTTTAAATCCATTCCCCTCCATCCCTCTCCCTCCCTCTCTCACTCCCTCCCACCCACCTCTCTCCCTACCTTTCTCTCTTGCCTTCTCTTCTCTTGATTTCCCTTTTTTAATCCATATCTCTCCCTTTCTCAATATCTGTCCCTTTTTGCTCAATTTCTCACTCTCTTTTTCTCTCTATCTCATTAACTCCCTAGCTCTCTCTTCTATTTCTCTCACTTCTTTCTTTATCTAGCTCTTTCTCTGCTCCTCTTCTCTCTCCTACCTTTCTTTATAACGCAACTACTCACTTGTTTTATTCCCCTCTTTTTATTATTTTTGCATCAATCAAACTCACTCTACCACTCTTTCTCCCTCCCTTCCTCCCTCTCTCTATCTTGCTCTTTCTCTTCTTTCACTCTCCCTTCTATCTCTCTCTCCCTTTTTTGTCTCACATTCACTTATCTCGATCTTTCTCTCTCTCTCTCTCTTTCAATCTCTCTTACGCTCTCCCTCTGCCCCCTCCTCCCTCTCTCTTGCTCTCACTTTCTACATATATCTATTCTTCCCTCACTCTGTTCACTCTCTCTCTCCCTTCTTTCTCTTTCTCTCTATCATTTCTCTCTCTTCTATCTCTAAGTAACAACCCTCCTTCAATAACCTCTCTCTTACTCTCTCCTCTTACTCTCTCTTATGTTTCTAAGTCTCTAAATCTCTCTCTTGCTCATTTTCCCTCTCTAACATATGTTTTATCTCTCATACTCTCCTTTTATTTCTCTTTCACTTTATCCACCCTATCAAACTTTCCTTCTCTCTCCCCTCCTCCCTCTCTAGCTCACACCTTCTCTCTCACCCTCTCAATATGTACTTCATTCTCTATCTGTCAATTTCTCTCCTTCTCTCTCTCACTTTCTCTCCCTCAAAATATTCTCTCTTTCTCTCTCCTTTAATTCACCTCTCCCTCTCAGCTCCCACCTCTCAGTTTATCTTTCTTTCTCTCTTTCCCTCTCCACTTAACTTTCTCTCCTCTCTTTTTCTCTCCCTATTGTTCTATCTCATTCTTCATTACATCCCATTCCCCTTCTGTCTCCCTCTCCTCTGCTCTCTCTTTCTACCCACTCTCTTTATCACTCTGTCTCTGTTTTGCTCTCTCCCTCTCCCTATATTTCACCTTCTTCATCTTATTCTTTCTATTTCTCTCTCTTTGTCCACTTTCACTCTTTATTCACTTTCCCTTTTGCTTTCCCATTATTTATTGCTCACAATTTCTCTCTCATCCCGCCTCTTTATCATTTCTTTCTCATCCTGCCTCTCTATCTCACACACTCCTCTCTTTCTCTTTGTCGTACACCCTCTATGTCTCTCTCTCACTCTCCCTAGTTCGTTATTCTCATTCTTGCTTATTATTTTAATGCTTTTCCTCTCTCTCGTTCCCTCTCCATCTCTCTCCCATTCTCTCTCAATCTTGCTCTCTACTCTCTCTTATCTATTTATCTCTCCACCATTTTGTCTCTCTCTTATACGTCTCTCTTCTCTCTTCTTTTTCTATCTCTTATAGTTCTCCTTTAATCTCCTCTTGCTCTCTCACTCTTTCTCTCACCCCCTTCGCACACACTCTTTGTCTCTCATACTCTGTACCTCTTTCTTTCTCTCTACCAAACTCTTTAGTCTTTTCTCACTCTCTCTGTCTGATTCCTTTTTCGCTCTTTCTATCCCCTCTCACTTGCTCTCATCATTTCTCTTAGTTTCTCTTTATTCTTCTCTCATGTAATCTCTCAGTCTTTCTCTCTTTGTTGAACACTACCATTGTCCTCTCTTCTCTCGCTCCCTTCTTTCTCCTGCTCTTATCTCTCCCTCTCTTTATTTTTCTCTCTATCACTCACTATTTCTCCCTTTCTCTCACTCTTTCTCCTTCTCTCTCTAGCACTCTCTCTTTCCCTCCTCTCCGTCCGACTCTCACCCTCTCTCACACACTCTCTCTTCCTAACTCTTTGACTCTCTCTCCCTCATCTCTTGTTCAAATAACTTCCCCCCACTCGCTTTTATTTTCCTCCTTTTGTCACTTTTTTCTCTCTCTCACACACAAACACACTATCTTACTCCCTTCCCTCTCACTCCAGTCTCTCTCAAAATCTTTCTCTTCTCTCACTTGCACCCACTCTCTTGCTCTATCTCTCTCACTGTAACTACTTTCACTTGCCCTCACCCTCTCTCACTATCTCCCTATCTCGTTTTTTCTTCCCTTTTCTTTTTTATTTCTATCTATACCCTCTTCCCTCGATCTCTCTCTTAATTTTTTCTTTTTCTCCCCCTTTCTTTTTATCTCTATCTCTTTCCTCCCTCTCTCTCTCATCCCTCCACTTCACTTATTCTCTTCCCCTACTCTTGAGACCTCACTTTCTCTCTCTCTCTCCGTCTCCCTCCCTTTATTAGTTTATCTCTCACTCTCCCTCCCTCTATTTCTACCCAACTTTGTCATTCTCTCACTTGCTTTGAATCTCTCTCACAAATTCTCTCTTAATTTCTACCCCTCTAGTTATTTCTCTTTGTATCTATCTCATTCAATCTGATACTCAATTTGTTCCCTCCCTATCTCTCCCTCTCTCTCTCTCTCTCTCTCTCTCTCTCTCTTTCTCTCACACTCTCTACTTTGCTCTTTACTGTATTTCGTTCTCTTTTCTCTCTCATGCTCTTTTGCTTCTCTCTTTCCCTTCTCTTTATTTTGCTCACTCTTTCTTTTCTCTCACCCTTTCCCTTTGTCCTCCTTCCTTTTCTTACTCTCTCCTCTTCCCAATTTATTTTTCTCACTCATCCATCCCTCCCTCCCTACTTCCTCCTCTCTCTCCTTAAGCCCTCAATCTCTCTCTTGACTATGCTCAATCTTTCCCTTTGACTTTCTCTCTCCCTCCAGTCACTTCCTCCCTCTCTCTCCCTGGCTAGGCATCCCTCACTCTCTCTTACTTTCTTTCTCACTATTCCTCTCCGTCTTCCACTCCCTCTCCCTCTCTCAGTTTCTTTCATACTCCTCTTCGCCACGTTCTCCCACTCTCACTCTCACTCTTGCTCTCTCTCTCTCACTTGCACTTTCTTTCTCTGGAGTGAGTGAGAAGAGACAACGACGAGAGAACGCGAGAGAAGGCATGAGTAGATGGAAGTGATAGAGGTAGGAATGGATAGAGTGAGTGAAGGAGGGAAGGAGACAGAGGATGAGAGTGAGAATGATGGAGAGAAAGACGGAGAAAGAGAGTAAGATAGAGGTAGAGAGAAGTGAAAGAGAAAGATCAAGAAAGAGTGAGAGAGTTTGAGATAGAGAAGAGCTCCTTGAGGAAGAGAGAGTGAGATGGAGGGCAAGAGAAAAGGAGGTATGGAAGTCAAGAAGAGAAAGAAAGAGTGAGAGAGAGAGAGAAGCAAGAGAAGAGAAGGTAAATTAGAGAGAAAAAAGAAAGGGCAAATAAAGAAGACAACTGAGTAAGAGCAAGAGTAAGTGAGGGAGAGTGAGGGGGAGAGAGGATGATAAGCATGGAAAGATGGAGAGAGAGAATAAAAAGAGAACAAAAGAAGTATAGAAAAAAGGGCATAGAGAAAAAGAGGGAAGAGTGTGAGAAAGATATTAAAACAAAGAGAGAGAAAAGAGAGACGAAGAGCCAAGTAGAAAGTGTGTGAGAGACCGAGAGATTGAAAGAACGAGTCAGGCAAACAATAAGAGAAAGGAGAGGAGAGGAGAGGAGAGTATAGTAGAGGAGAGTAGAGGAGAGAGAAAAAGAGGGAGGAATTAATTCAAGAGAGTAGGAGAGAGATGAGCAATGAGGGATACAAGAGAGAAAAGGGGGAGTGAGTGAGAGGGCAAGAGTGAGAGAAAAGGAGATAATTCATATGAGAGAAAGGGAAAGAGAGAAAGAGATAAAAAAGTGAGAACAGAGAGTGAGAAAGAGATAGAGAAAGACATTATGGGTGAGTGTGTGAGAGAGAAAGAGAGAAAAAGAAAACATGAAAAACGGAGAGGGAGATAGAAGAGAGAGTGAAAGAAGAGAAAGAACATTTTAGAGAGAGGGAGGAAGGGAGGGAGATGGAGTAGTAAAGTGAGTGGTATTTATACAAAAATAAATAAAATAATAGAGTGATTGTGAGATAAAAAAGAGTAAGAGAGAGAGAGATAAGGAGCACAGAAAGACTTAAAGAAAAGCCAGTGGAGAGCATTTGAAGAGAGAGCTAGGGAGTTAATGAGTTAGAGAAAAAAAGTGAGTGAGACATTAAGAAAAAGGGAGGATATATAGAGAAATGGAGAGATATAGATGCAAAGAGGGAGATAGAGTGAAGAGAGGGCAAGAGAGAAAGACAGAGAGAGAATTGGGTGGGAGGGTGTCAGAGAGGGAGGGATGGCGTTAAAGGAAAACCAAGGGAGATAGATAGAGGGTGTGAGAAAAGAGAGTGAGGGTGGGAGACGAGAGAATGAAGAAGAGAGAAGAGAGAGTTAGAGGGAGGGATAGACAGTGAGAGCGATGGATATAGTGGGAGTTAAGGTGAGCGAGTACCAGTGAGCGAGGAAAAGATTAAGGGAGTGGGGGAAGCGAGGGAAGGAGATATGAAAAGGGGTGTTATAGAGATTGAGAGAGATGATCAACAAAGTGGTAGATATGAGAGGGAGAGAGAAAGATATATAGAGGGCATGAACGTGGAAGGAAGAGAGAATGCGAGAACAAGGAATGACAGAGAGTGAATGAGAAAGAGAAAAGAAAGATGAGAAAAAGAGAGAGAGAGAGAGCAAGAGAGTAGCATGGTGAGAGATTTATGACAAGAAAGGAATACAAAGGAGAGAGAAAGAGCGAGTGAGGGAGAGTGTGAGGGCAAGAGGGAGAAATGGAAAGAGAGAGTCAAAGATTTAGATAGAGAAAGAGAACTAGAGAAAGAGGGAGAATGAATAGTGCGAGAAAGAGCATGTAAGGATGAGTGAGATAATAGAGAGACAAATAGATGTAGAGTTTGATAGAGAGAGATTTAGGTGGATAGAAAGTGAGAAATGAGGAGAGAGACAGCAAGAGCAGTAGGGTCAGAGAGTGATGGTAAGAGAAGAAGAGAGAGATTGATAAAGGTGGAGAGAGAGAGAACAGATAGAGTAAAAAAAGAGAGAACAGATTTAAGTAATGAAAGGAAATTAAGAAGTGATAGAAAGAGTCTGAGAGTGACATATGGAGGGCATGAGAGAGGGACGGAGAAAGAATGAGATAACGTTAGAGATAGAGAGGAGCAAGATAAGAGAAAGATGAGAAAGAGATAAGTGAGAGATAGCAAGGGAGGAAACAAGATAGCAAGGGAGGGATCAAAAGAGTGAGTGAGAGATATAAGAATAGCAAAAGAGAAGTGGTGAGAAAGAGTGAGAAAGGGGTAGAGGGAGTGAGAAGAGTGTGAGAAAGAGCTTGAAAGAAAGAGAAAGTAAGAGAAATAGAGATGAGGAGGCAGATAGAAACTGTGTGTGAGAGAAAGAAAGTTAGAGTGAGGGCAAGAGTAGAAGAAAGTGAGAGATGTAGAACGGATAGAGTGAGTGAAGGAGGGAAGGAGTGTAAGAAAGATAGGGGGAGAATGAGAATGAGAGGGAGAAAGAGGGAGAATTGAAGTAAGATAGAGGTAACAAAAAGTGAGTGAGAAAGATTAAGAAAGAGAGACAAAAGAGTGAGAGAGAGTGAGAAAGAGAAATGCTCCATGAATAAGAGAGAGAGACAGAATGCAAGAGAGAGGGAGGTATAAGAGAGAAGAAGAGAATGAAAGAGTGAGAGAGAGAGAGAAGCAAGAGAAAAGAAAGATAAGTTAAAGAGAAGAAAAAGAGTGAAAATAGAGAAGGCAACGAAGTAAGTCAGAGTGAGAATGAGTGAGGGAGAGAGAGGGTGGGAGAAAGAGATAAGCATGGAATAATTGAGTGAGAGATATAGAGAAAGCAAAAGAGAAGTAGAAAGGGAAGAGTGTAGAGATAAAGTCAGAGGGTGTGAGAAAGAGATAAAAATTAAGAGAGAGAAGAGAAAGAGAAGAAGAGGCAGATAGAAAGTGTGTGAGCGAGACTGAGAGATTGAAAGAATGAGTGAGGCAAATAATAAGTAAAAGGAGTGAGAGGATAGGAGAGAGAAAGAGAGGGAGGAATTGATTTAAGAGTGCAGAAGAGAGATAAGTAGTGAGTGAGTCGAGAGAGAAAGAGTGAGTGAGTGAGAGGCAAAAAGTGAGAAAAAGATAGATAATACATATGAGAGTGGTAGGAAAGGTGAGAGTGAGAGAAAGAGGAAGAAATGAGTGAGGGAGGGAGAGGGCGAGAGGACGGAGAACTACAGTGAGAGGAAGAGAGAATGAGAGAAATAAAAGAGTAAGAGGGAGAGAAAGAGAAGAGATCCATGAGAGAGGGAGTGATGGAGGGCATGAGAGGGAAGTGGAAGAGGGAATGAGAGAAAGAAAGCATGAGAGAGAGAAGAAGAAGCGAGGAAAGAGAATGATGAGATATAGAGAAGATAAAGTGAGCAAGAGAGTTGTTTGATGAGATAGAGAGAGACAGTAATAGAGGAAGAGATGGTGGGAGGGAGAAAGCGAAGGCGAGATAGATATAAAGAGGGAAAAATAGAAGTAGAGAGAAGAAGTGGTAGAAGGAGAGAGAAGAGTATGAGAAACGGCTTGAAAGAAAGAGAGAGAGAAAGATGAAGCGATAAGTAGAGAGTGTGGGGCAGAGATAGATATGAAAGGCTGAGGCAGATGAAAAGAGAAACTTAAGCAGAATAGTGAGCGGAAGGGATATATGGATTCAAGACAGAAGAGAGAGGGCTGGTGAGTGAAGAGAGAGAGAGAGTGAAAGAATAAGAGCGTAAGGGAATTTGAGAAGGAGGTCGAAAGAGAGGGTGAGGGAGATTATGAGAGTAAGAGAGAGGGAGGTAGGGTGAATAAGAGGTGGAGAGAAGGATAAAGAGGAGCTCCATGTGTGTGCGTGAGAGAGAGAGAGATGGAGAGCACAAGTGAGTGAGGGAGGGAGGAGAACAAGAGAAACAAATAGTGAAAATGAGAGCGGGAGAGAGAGGACCAAGATAAGAGAATGATGAGAGAGAAAGAAGAGAGGGAAGGGGAAAAAGAGTTACAGGGTGAGAGCAAAGGTGAGAGAGTATGGCAGAATGAGAGGGGGAGGGAGAGAGTGAGATAAGGGTGGAAAGAGAGAGTAACATATATAGAGTGAGAAAAAGAGGTAAAGAGAGAGGAGTGAGAGAAGGAGCTTGATAAAATGGTGAGAAGTGGGAGAGATATATATGAAGAGACAAATATTGAGTGTTTGAGAGAGTGATAGATAGAGAGAACGTGCGACAAAAGAAAAGGTGAGTGATGGATGGATTCAGGAGAGGAGAGAGGTGTAGTGAGCGAGAAGAGGAAGAATAAACAGAGGGGAGAGCAAGAGAAAGACAAGAGTTAGAGAGAGTGAGAGAGAGAGAGATAGAGAGAGAGAGAATACATAATAGAGATAGGTTAGGAAGTAGAGAGTGAGGGAAGGCGGAATGGAGCAAAAAATGGGAGAGAAAATGAGAGGAAGAATGAGAGTGAGATGGAGGTAGAGAGAATTTAGTAAAGAGAGCAGCAGAGAAATAGAGAGAAGTGAAAGAAAAGAGCACCATGAGAGAGAGAGAGCAGAGAGAATGATTAAAAGAGATCGAGAAAGTGAGTATTAATGGGAGACAGAGAGGAAGAAATAGATGGAGAGATAGAAAGATAGAGCGAGCGATAGAAAGAAAAGTGAGAGAGAGGGGGAGGGGAGAGAGAGGGAGGGGAGAGGAAAAAATAATGGCAGAGAAAGTAAAAAATATGCAAAATGAAATAACAAGTGCTGAGAGAGTCGGAGTGTTATTGTAAGAGAGAAATAGATAAGAGTGAAAAAAATAGAGAAAAAGAAATTGAGAAGTGAGAGTGAGAGAGAGATTGTGGGCACAAGTGAGGGAGGGAGGGAGAAGGAACGAGATAAAGAAAGAGTGGGAGAGAGAGAAAGGAGTGACAGAAGAGAAAGATTAGAAAGTGAGATGAGAAGCAAAATAGTTAAAGGATCTGAGGGATGGAAAGTGTGGGAGCGACAACAAGAGAGGGAGAGAGTGAGATAGAGATTGGGATGGAAAGAGAGAGTAAGAGACATTGAGAGAGAAATAAACAAGTAGAGAAAGAGATAAAGAGAAGGCGAGTGAGAGAGAATGGGTAGAAGGAGAAAAATGAGTTGAAGAAAGAGCTTGAAAGAACGAGCGAGAAGAGGACGAGTGGGAGAGATGACAAGGCAGAGAGAGACTAAAAGAGAGATAGATAAAGAGGGAAGAGGAGAGGAGAGAGAGAGGGAGAGATAGTGAGATGAGAGAGAAGAGAATGAGAGAGTGAGGGTGATCGAAAAAGAGAGAGAATACATGAGAGAGAGTGTGAGGGAAGGAGTAAGGGAGGGCAAGAGAGGGGGAGATAGAGTGCGAGAGAAAGGAAGGGAGGTAGAATGAGAGTTAGAGTGAGATGGAGGTAGAGAGAGGAAGAGAGTGGGAGAGAGAGGAGAGAAAGGGTGAGAGTTAGAGGGAGTGGGGAAGAAAGAGAGGGAAAGAGGTAGACAGGGAAGGAGAGAGACAAGAGTAAAATAATAAGCAAGAGAAAAAGTTAGATAAAGAGTGAAGAAAGTGTAAGAGAAGAAGCGAGAGATAGAGAGAGGCAGGGATATTAAAAGGGATCTAGGAGTGGAAGAGACAGGAGAAGGACAAAGAGGGAGAGTGAGAGAGAGAGAGAAAGGAGAGGGCAACAGAGAGTGAGATAGAAAGAGTAAGAGAGGGAGAGAATATAGAGGGAGAGACTAAAAGTGGGGAGAGAGTGAGAAAGAGAGGTGGGAGAGAAGAGATGGAGAGAGAAGGGGTGGAAGAGGTGCGAGAGAGATATAAAGGGTGAGTGCAAGTGAGAATAACAGTAGAGACAAAAAAATACAAAGAAATGGAGAAGGTAGAGTGGGAGAAGAGAGAGGGACGAGAGAGCGAGAGGAAGAGGGAGAGAGTTGGAGAGAGAGGAAGAGATAGAGAGGGACGAGAGAGTGAGAGGAAGAGGAAGAGAGTTGGAGAGATAGGAAGAGAGGTAGATGAAGGGAGAGGCAAAGAGAAAGAATGGAATAAAGAAGGGAAGGAGAGAGAGTGAGAGAGAGAATGAGGCAAAAAGAGATGGAGAAAGGGATGAGAGATAAAGCTGGAGAGAGATATAAAGATAGAGAGAAAGAAGAATGAGGGAGAAAAGAGTGTGTGTGTGTGGTGGAGAGAGATTGAGAGTTGCTGTAAGACAAGAAGGAGAGAGACCAAGTGTAATAAGAATGTTGGAGATAGACAAGAAGGACAGCCTCACTCACCCTCTCTCTCTCTCATCCAACAACTCTCTTGCTCTCTTTATCCTCGCTCTCTATCTCATCTTTCTCTTCCATCGTTTCTCTCTTTCCATCCCAATATCTATCCCGCTCTCACTCTCTCTCTCACCATCTCTTCCTCTTTCCATCCCAACTCTCTTTCTCTTTTATCTTCTCTCCGTTTCTCTTTCGTCAATTCTTCTTCTACTCTCTCTCACCTTTCTTACTCTCATTCTTTGTCCCTCTCTCCCTGTCATGCCCTCCATCTCTCCCTCTCTCATGTATCTCTTCTTTTTCTCTCTCTCTCTCCCTTTTTTATTTCTCTCTCATTCTCTCCATCTCCTTCTCACTCTTTTTCTCTCTTCTCTCTCCCTCTCCCTCCCTCCCTCATTTGATTTTACCCTTTCTTACTCCTTCTCTCACTCTCACCTTTCCTACCGTTCTCTCATATGAATATCTCTCTCTCACTCTTGCCGTCTCTCTCACTCTCACTTTTTTCTTTCTTCTCACACACTCCTCTCTTCTACTCAATTGAATCAATCCATCTCTCTTTCTCTCTCCCCTCCACTCCTCTCATTTCCCTTATTATTTGTGTCACATATTCTTTCAATCTCTCGGTCTCTTGTACATACTTTCTATCTGCCTCTTCATCTCTTTCTTGTCTCTCTTTATGTCAATTGCTTTCTCAAACCCTTCTCACTTTATCTCTACGCCTTTTTCTCTTTCTCTCTCTACTTTTATTTTTCTCTCTATATGTCTCACTCCATCTTTACATGCTTATCACCCTCTCTCCTTCCCTCTCTCCCCCTCACTCTCTCTCTGTCTTACTCTATTTTCCCTGTCTCTCTTCTTCTCTCTAACTTATCTTTCTCTTCTCATGCTTCTCTCTCACACTTTCGTTCTCTTCTTCTCTCTCCATACCTCCCCCTCTCTCGCTCTCCCTCTCTCTCTCTCACTCATGGAGCTCTCTCTTTCTCACACTCTCTCTCTCATTTTTTTCTGTCTCTTTATTGCTCTCTCCCTCTCTCTCTCACACTTCTCTACCTCTATCTCATTCTTATTCTCCGCCTTTCTCTCGCTTATTCTCACTCTCCCTTTCTCTCTTACCTTCCTTCCCTCGTTCACTCACTCTATCCATCTTTACCTCGCTCACTTTTCCTCTGTTTCTTTCTCTCTCCTCTCCTCTCGCTTCTTTCTCCTTTTATTTTCTTCACTCATTCTTTCAATCTCTCTGTCTCTCTCACACACTTTCTATCTGCCTCTTCGTCTCTTTCTCTTCTCTCTCTTTATTTTTATCTCTTTCTCACGCCCCTCTCACTTTATCTCTACACCCTTCTCTCTACTTTTCTTTTGCTTTCTCTATTATTCCATGCTTACTTCCCTCTCTCCCACCCTCTCTCTCCCTCACTCTCACTCTCTCTTACTCTGTTGTCTTCTCTATTTTCACTCTTTTTCTTCTCTTTAACTTATCTTTCTTTTCTCTCACTTTTCTCTCTCTCACTCTTTCATTCTTTTCTTCTCTATACCTCCCTCTCTCTTGCCTTCTGTCTCTCTCTTGTTCATGGAGCACTTCTCTCTCTCACTCTGTCTCACTCTCTTGTCTCTCTTTCTTAATCTTTCTCACTCACTTCTCATTACCTCTATCTTACTCTCATTCCCTCCTTCACTCACTCTATCCATTCCTACATCTCTCACTTTCTTCTACTCTTGCCCTCACTCTATCTATCTTTCTGTCTCTCACACACAGTTTCTATCTGCCTCCTCATCTATATTTCTCTTACTTCCTATTTCTTTTAAGCTCTTTTTCACACTCTTCTCAGTCCCTCTACCCCTTTCTCACTCTTTCTCACTACTTCTCTTTTGCTATTCTTATATCTCTCACTCATTCTTTCCATCCCTCTATCTTGTTTCCTCCCTTGCTATCTCTCTCTTCTCTCTTTCTCATAATTCTATTATCTTGCTCTTTCTCTCTATCTCTCACACACTTTTTCTTTATCTCGTTCTTTCTCCCTCCCTCTCTCATGCCCTCCATATGTCACTCTCAGACTCTTTCTAGCACTTCTTAATTTCTTTTCATTGCCTCAAACTTTTCTCTCTCTTTTTCTACTATATCTGCTCCCTATCTCCACCTTTATCAATCTCTCTTATCTCTAGCTCTTACACAGTATATATCTGCCTCCTCATCTTTATCTCTCTTACTCCCTATTTCTTCCAATCTATTTCTCACATTCCTTTCACTCCCTCAACCCCTCACTCTTTCTCTCTCTATTTCTATCTAGGACATCCTATATCTCTCACTCACTCTCTTCAACTCTCTCTTATCTCTCTTTATTTCAATCTCTTTCTCACACCCTTCTCTCTTAGTCTCTATGTGCTTCTCTCTCTTTCTCTCTCTACTTCTCTTTTGCTCTCTCTTTATCTCTCGCTCCATATTTACATGCTTATGTCTCTCCTTTCTCTCAGTCTCTCTCTTTTCCTCCCTCTCTCTTTACTTCTCCCACTATCTGTCTCACTCCCTCTCTCATTTACCCTCTCTCTTACTCACTTTATCTCTCTTCCATCTTTCCCTCAGAAGGCGAAGCAATTAAGTTTTGCCGACAAGACGGACAAAGCGAAGCGGTGAAGACCTTCGAAAAGAAATCCGGGATCGTTGCAGCGATTGACAAAGGCAAACAACGTGCAAATACCACGGAAACAACCCGCCGACAACCACGACAAAATTACCGGCAACCCAGGTCCAGCTATCAATTCGTCTCCGCGATGAACAAGCGAGTCTCGTCGCAACGTACATTGAGGAGCTTCGAGCGAGAGAATATGCGTTCAAAAATAGACGGTACCGAAGATGTTCCGCAGCTTAATGAAAACTCCGGATTTCGAGTGCCGAGACGAAAAGACGAGAGGAAGTCAACGAAAAGGTGATCCCAACTTTTACCCTAACATCGGATGCTTGGGCACGAAGATAGAAGATTGCATTACCTTGAAGTTGATAACGACAACCCGGAAAGAAATATAACAATCCCGAAGGAGTACATGAAGGAACCCGGAAAGGAGATTCGTCCAGTATTATCTCAGCCGTCCCGTCATTAGATGATCCATGCAGCTAACGATGGATGGTACCGCTGGACGAGGTCTTCGAAGAAGATTTTAGACGACATCAGGAACCGCTTCGGTGCGGGCTTCAATTCGAAGTTAGAGACTGTTAAACCGGTACTATCACTTGCAATAGAAGAAACACCTCGACGAGACGATCGAAGAAAGAAGAAAATTGACGAAGAAGAGGCCCAGACTCTAAGGCTAGACTAGGGAACAACATCCTAGGATAGTTGTTTCGATTCGAGAGAAATCCCTCGAACCTCGGTTTTGTATGATTATCTGTCCTTCGGTGGGATCATATAATGGTAGAGGGTGATGGCGTTGGCTACGTTTTATTGTTTCTAACGATTCGTAACTAGCGACCCAATCGGATAACCGACTTCGATACCAACAGCAATTCTCGAATCATACAAGATCTCGACGATCAAAATGACGAAGAAGGCATCCATCAAGGAGGCTACGAGGAGTTCAACAAGCAACGGATCTGTCTGTGAGTTTCGAGGAGCTCCGGTTACGATAGAGTTAGAGCCTTGATTTTGAAGATAATGCAGGAAGAGCCGGTCATTCCGATTCGGGGGGAGACACCGACAAATTCAACACTAGATTCAGAAGAAATAACGAGAAGTCAACCTAGAGTGGAAAAGTTCTACCTCCAAGAATGGGTCCAAAAGACAAAGGAAAGCGAGGTGGTTGTTCAAGAAGAACCAACCCCAACGAAGAAATACCCGTTGAGAAGAAGCCGAGACGCATGGAAACAAAGTGGACTACAACGTGTTAGCCCATCTTAGGAAACTACCGGCCAAGGCGGCGTTTCGATGCTCTCATCTTATCAAAGGAGATGAGAGAAGCTCGATCAGGCCTTACTTGATCCCGAGAAATTTGCTTAGCTCAAATGGCCGGAGATTCCCCTGGGTGAGGTTGCTCGTTAAAGAACGACGGAGTGTTACCTTCACGGACAATGACCTACTACTTGGGACGGCGAGATCTGTAGAGCTAGTTGTACATTTCGATTACAATTGGGAAGTTTACGCTCTACGAGTATTGGTGGATCCGGGAGCATCGATCAATATAATGAGTCTTCGAACACTAGCATACTTGGAAATTGATGCTCGTGAGCTCGGCGCGACAAAATGTTATTAAGAGGATTCAACCGGAGAAAGGAGAAAGAGCCCTCGGATCAATAACGGCTGGCGATGAAAACGGTGACTTAGCAAAGATAACTTGCCAAATTTCACATAATCGATTCGAAACGTCGTTCGCGCTCTAGGCCGACCATGGATACATGAAAACGAGGATGGTACCATCATCTGCGCACCGGTGCATCAAATACTAGATGGAGGGGAACGGTGCATCAAGGCGACTTACAACCATTCTCCGTACATGAGATTGGAATCCATGAAGATGCGACTTATTATGCACGCGAAAACGATCTTCTCCGGAGAGATGCGTAACAAATGAAGCAAAGAAAAGTTCGAGACAACGAAGAACTGAAGTTCTAGTCAACGGTCACTCACCACTGCTCGGCGAGATGGTGAAGGTTTCTCCCGCTCGCATGCGTGGTCGAGGTGGGACGAGGTCGTGGTAAGAGACGCTCGGGTTCCATTGAATGAGAAACCAACCATCAATGTTGATTGGAATGATAGTTACGAAGAAGAAAAAGAAATCAAGCAAGCCGGCAACAATAAGTCGAAAGAAGCCGCAATACAAGATCTCCCTCGAAGATGAAAAGAATGAAGAATAAATCGATGTATGAGAAGATTAACCACTACGTACATACTATGACCCTAACCGATCCATTCGACAAGATCGAGAGACAATTGGTCAAGAAGTGCCGCGTAACGACGTGCAAAGCCGATCCAAATTCTACCGTGGTGCTTCTTCCTCCAAGCGAAAATAATGTACAATTCGAAGATGTCACTTCATCCAAGAATTAATGGAATTACCTTTTGAGTGGTACTCTCCACAATATTCCAATTAATTCGACATGGTTTCTTACCTCGACAATGGACAAAAGGCCAATCACAACATTTTGAAAAGTTATGGAACAACTAAGGTCGTCCTCAGTCAAGCATGGACTCGGATTGACCTGATGGGATCGGTTGACGTCTGAATTTTGCTTGGTTGTCATACCAAGTCCAGTGTGCATGGGGCTACGGAGACGAACTCGAAGATTTACAAATTGGAGACGCTCCACCAGGAGGTCGAAGAAATCAAATCTACAATAGATGAGTTGATGGAAGTTAACTTGGGTACTAGCGAGAGCCTAGACCTACCTTTGTTAGCTCCTTACTCAAATGAAGACTCCGAAGAAATAATCGAGTTATTAATGGAATTTAAAGACGGTTTTGCTTGGAGCTACGATGAAATGCGGGATTCAGCTCAGAGGTTGCGGTCCATAAGGCTAAAGTGGATCTGCCCACATTCCGGTCAGGACAAGGTCAGAAGATAATGCAGAAATCGAACAACAAGTCATAGTTAAAAAAGCTAATAAGAGCTAAATTTGTCCGTGAAGAACAATACACGACACAGTTGTAATGTGGTGCCGGTCGGAAAGAAGAATGGTCGGATCGAGAATTTGTATGACGGACTTGAAGTTAAGCAGGCATGTCAGATGAATTCCCTCTACCAATTCCGGGCCCGATGATCGATATTGCTTCGACACATGAAATATTCTCGTTCATGGATGGATCTTGAGGATACAACCAGATAAAAATGGCTCCGAGAAGATGAAAAGCTTACGGCATTCGAACGCCGATCGGAGTATTTTGCTACACGGTGATGCCATTCGGACGGCAGGAGCAACCTACCAGAGCAATGACAAGAATTTTTGATGACCTCATACAATCAAGTCTAATCTTACGTGGACGATGTGGTCATCAAAAGCAAAGTAAGGGAAAACCACCTGTATGATTTGAGAATTGTTTTCGAACGATTAAGACAATTTAACCTTAAGATGAATCCCTTAAAAATGCGCCTTCGGCGTCACCTCGCAGGAAATTCTTAGGATTCGTTGTCAGACATCGTGGAATTGAAATCGACCGGAGAAGATTAAAGCTATCTTAGAAATGCGCCTCCCAAAACCTTAAAACAACTACGATCTTTTCAAGGAAGGCTGGCATATCTTCGACGCTTTATCTCGGAGCTTGTCGGTGGGTGTCGACCTTTCTCGGCCTTGGATTAAAGGACGCCATTTATTTGGGAAGAGAAATGCAGAGAAGGCCTTCGAGGACATTAAACAATATTTGGCAGCACCTCACTGTCTTGCGGCGTCTGGAGTAGACCGGCGATGCTTTACCCGCGGCTTTAGACGACTCTCTCGGAGCCTGTTAGCCCGAATTCGATGATGAGGTAAAAGAAAATGCTCTTTACTATTTAAGCCGTCGTTTACTTCCGACGGAAGTAAGGTATCCCATGATGAAAAATTGTTTAATACGATCTTCGGCTAACTCAAAAGCTCAGGCACTACATGCTTTCTCATAAGGTCAACCTGATTTCGAAGTTTAATCCATTCTGGAAATACTTGATGACTCGTCCAACACTTTCCGGCGGACTTGCCGGATGGTCGATGATATTATTGCAATTCGATATAACTTTCGTGCCTCTGCGTGCGCGTGAAGGGACAAGTCTTCGCAGACTTCCTTGCAGCGCACCGCACCTTGACGATTCTCCTCTCGATGACGATTTGCCGGATGAACAAATAATGAACCTAGAAGACCACACCGATGATCGACGTTGGGAATTATATTTCGACGGAGCATCTTGACACACAAAGACGAAGAATGCATGAAGTGATAGTGCCGTGGCGGGGAATCGGGCTAATCTTTATAACGCGGAGCGGGGATGTTAAAAGATACTCCTACCACTTGGCAGGCAGGTGTACGAACAACGAAGCGAATACGAAGCCCTCATAGCAGGTTAAGGTGTATTCGAATGGGGATAACGGACATCAACATCTACGGGATTCACGGTTAATCATTCGGCGAGATGGCGGACAATACGAATTTTTAAACTAGGAACTCGAACAATACTTCCGGTATGCCATACGAACATTGGAACGATTCCAAATGCGACAATTCTGAATTCCCGAAAAATGCTTTGGCAGATGCTTTTAGCCGTCTCGCAAAGAGTTTTGTTGCAAGATGAATCGGTGGAAGTGTCGGTCCACGGACGTCGGGTCCTATCACGGCTCGACATAGACACCATGCACGGAAATCGAAAAGGAAAAGAAAAAGAATCGGTTGTAGCGATGAAAGCGAGAAAACACGAGAGAAGATTGGCGACGGCCATTGATGAACTACACCGCAAACGGGAAAGCTACCGAGACAATAGGTCGCTAGCCCATCGGATCAAGAAAAGAACTACGTCTCGCATTAATAAACAACACATTATACGGAAGGTCTTTTGATCAAATGTGGCTAAGGTGCCTAAACGGGTAGAGGCCGTGAAATTGATGAGGTGCATTCGGGACTGCGTAGGCGCTCACCGAGTCGGGTCCAAAGATGAAAATGAAAATTAAAAGACTAGGGTACTACGGCCTCGATGATGGCCAGAAGCCCATGAAAATACGCCCAGAGGCTGTCCTGTGCAAGTGCACGGAGTGGTTCTACACCAACCTCCGGAAATGTGCTACACCCGACAATTGCGTCGTGGCCATTTGAATGTTGGGGCACGGATATAGTGGGTCAATGAAGACCACCATCTTCAAAAAAGGACATCGCTTCATTCTTGCGGCTACGGATTACTTTTCAGTGGGCGGAAAGCAGTTCACTTCGTAGTGGCACACCACGTGCTACGGTTTTCAGAGCCGAGTTGTCTCGGTTTTCGGAGTGCCGCGCGGAGATCATCTCGAATGTGGGTCGGCATTCAGAGAGCACACAAATCAACAATTTTGTCGGGGAGACACGAATCGACGCGATACTCGACAATTTACTACCCAAGAGCAAACAGTCTCCTTGAGGCTTTTAATAAAACTCTCGTTCAAATCTTAAAGAAAACCACAGACGATAATAAGAGAAATTGGCACGAGAAATTGTTAGAAGCCTTGAGCTGCCGGACAACCTTCGAACTCTGCTCAAGCTACACCTTACGCTCTGAATTCATGTGGGTCCGAGCAGTGTTACCTTTCGAGGTTCGGCTTCCTTCACTCGAGTGCCGATTGCAAACAAGATCACGACGAGAAGAAAACGCCGGATTACGACTTAAAGAATTAGAAAGCCTGGAAGGAAAAGACTTGCGGCGCAACGGAATTTAGAAATATACCAAGCTAAGATGGATTCAAGCCCGCGACTAGCCCAAGTCGCCCGAGAACCTTCCAAAGTTGGTGACTTAGTTCTCGTTCTCGAGAGACCCCCAATTCTTGCACACCGCGAATGGGAGAAAATTTGAACCCACTTGGGAAGGACCGTTTGTGGTTGAAGCGGTATGCTCGGAGGTTCCTACCGGCGGCTAGTGAATTGCGGGAGAACGGCATATGCTTCAGTCAATGGACGATACTTGAAAGAGTATTACGCTGCGATGTTTCGAAGGAATGAAATCTTCATCTAAGAAACACCGGGCGAAGTAATTACTTATGATTGAGTCCGAACCCAAAAATAGTAAAATGTGTTAAAATAAATAAAATCGTGATAATTAAGTTTTCCTTGTTTCCTTTTCCAAATCAAATCTCTTCCTCATCTTATCCTACTTCATTCTGTTAAATTTCAAAATATAGAATAATAAAAAAATGTATCTTTAATAAACATTTTTCTTAATGTTCTTGTTCTTAGTACGACCCACGATCCTTTTCCTTGTCTTTTCGCGGGGAAATGTCGAACGGGCGGTTGGTCTTGAACTTTAAGAATGGTGTAAGCCTTGCACTTGATGAAAAGGGTGAAAGATGGAGCGATAATGAGATTGACTCAGATTTCGCACAATGAACTCTGATCTGAGGAAAGTATTGGGTCCCGAGTTAACCGAGAAGAACTTCACGGCGACCGGTGATGAAAGTGGGTGGCCCAAGCCACCAATCAACAACAAGAAAAGAAAAGCAAACACCGAAGAGAATAAAGAAAATGAAGTCCGTAGTCGCTACGGCGGGCGAACTTGTCGAGCGCCGCACCCGGAGATTCAAGAAGTGCGGAGAGCTGCTCTCACGGCCCGCGCAACGAAGAAATGAAATCGCGTGTCAGTAAGATGTTAACAAAACTAGCTGCGGACCAGCGCGACGAGACAATTGCTAATCTGGCCACACACATTTCAAGGACACGGTTTCTCGGGAACTGAAGAAGGAGGCCGACTCACAGAATAACGAAAGAACGGGAAATCTCCGGAAGATCGGAAAGAAGAGAATTTCTGCGCGCGGATGGGAGCCACCGATAATCGCAGGCTTGTTGCCAGAAGCAACCCGGGGACATCACCGGCAGGCATCATCCCCAAGGAGCCGAGAGTATGCGGGGGAGCGTGAGGATTGAACCATATATCCTGATATGTCACGAGAGCTCGCCATCTGCAGATCATTCGAATACGGTACAAGGAGAGGATGCAAAATGTGAAAGAAAACTTTGAGATACTTCGAGAGAATTAAAGGAAGAAGAATCAACATACTAGAGAACATTTCCTGCAAGCCGTATTCTCGGAAGTATGAACGACGACGAATCGTGGATTGTATCGGGATTTGAAGAGAATGGGCGACGGGCGCGAGGAAAACATACTCGGAACCTAGGAGATGGATGTCGAGGAAAGGAAGAATCACGATACAATGCGGATCTTGCTACAACTTCTTTGAAGACGAAGAAACCCACCGGGAATACTCCGTCATGGGCGAGTAGATCCGATGCCATTAGTCATCAAGAGAATGGTAAAAAGATTGATAACATGGAGAATCTTGCCCGGCAAATTGCATACCCGATAAATACGCATTATCAACATCTACAAACGGGGTATTGCATACCCCCACGTATAGACCACCATGACTTCGTCGGACAACTACCTTGCAGTCTCTTTCTTGAACGAATGTGACATCATGTTTGGATGCGATCTCGGATCGCCGAGCCGGTGAGTTCGAGGACGATAAAGATACGGGTGCCAGGTGGGTTCCGTCATGATGCTGCGGGGTAACGGAGCGGATATCGCAAAGCATTGCATACCGGGAGTGCCGGTGGAGCGAATCTCGGTTACTTTCGGGAGGATGGACGACGGCAAAATACCTTACCATTTCGACGGACCCGAGTGGAGAACCTCGGCCTTACGAAGTACATGGGATTACATGGGAAATATCACACCTCCAACATACATCCAACCGGCATCCTTGCCAAGGATGGCTTGGAAGGTGATGTTATTGACCATGTGCCTCACCCTATTGATTTATGGATTTTTTGACGGATGCTTCTTTTGATGGATCGACAAGGTAATACACGATCGTTTTGAGTCTACATGGATTGTATGAAATATATTCCGAGATCGAGTTGTATGAAGTATTTTCAACATGATTGGAATGAAAATGACCATGTCACATTTTTGGCCTTCACCTCTTTTGTGCAAATTGATTGGGAAACGCCATTAAAGTTAAATGAACTTCGAACAAAGAAGAACGAGAAAAAGAAAAAAAAAGAAACAAAAAGAAAACTTTCCTTAAATCTTAAAAAAAAGAACAAATACCAAATTCACATGGGCATTAAATAAACAATAAAATAAAATTTGAATCATTAAAAGATAAACGAAATCAACACAAATCTCAAATTCCATCTTTTGAAGTTAAAATCCAATTTCAAATTCAATCTTTCCAAATTCCAAATCAAATTTTCAATCTTTTCAAATATCAAATCAAATTCTCAATCAAATTTCAAATCAATCTAGATCAAATTTCAAGTTTGATCTTCCAAATTTGAATCAAATCTTAAATCAAAATTTATTCGAGTTCAAACTCATTCTTCCAAATCTCAAATTCAATCTTTTTAGATTTCAAATCTCAATCAAATTCAATTCAATTTCTTCCCGGATCTGAATCGAAATATCAGTGAATTCAACTTTTTTGAATTGAAGATTTTACATCCAAGTACCTTGCTTTAGGATTCTTTCCATATTGCCTTTGAAGTACATCAAATTCAACTTTTTTTGGTCGAGGATTTTTACATCAGAAGCCCCGCAACGCTTTAGGATTCTTTCACTGTTACTTGTAGAAGTACATCAAATTCAACTTTTTGGGTCGAGGATTTTACATCCAAGGCCCTTGCTTTAGGATTCTTTCCTAATTGCCTTGAAATACATCAATTCAAACTTTTGGGTCGAGGATTTTACATCCAAGGCCCTTCTTTTAGGATTCTTTTCCTATTGCACTGAAATACATCAAATTCAAATTTTTGGGTCGGTTACACACTGTCAAGTACCTTGCTAGGATTCTTTCTGTTATATGAAATACATCAAATTCAAATTTTTGGTCGAGGATTTTACATCCAAGGCCCATACTTCTTTTAGAGGATTCTTTCCTATTGTGAAATGCATCTCAAATTCAACCTTTTGGGTCAGTTTTACATCCAAGGCCCCGCCTTGCTAGGATTCTTGCCTGTTACTTGCTTGAAATACATCAAATTCAAATTTTGGGTCGAGGATTTTACATCCAAGGCTGTACTGAGTCTTTCCTTTATTACCTTTGAAATACATCAAATTCAAGCTTTTGGGTCGAGGATTTTACATCCAAGGCTGCCTTTATTGAGGATTCTTTTCCTATTGCACCTTGCCAAAATACATCAAAAATCAACTTTTGGGTCGAGGGATTTTACATCAGCTTGCCTTTGCTTGATTCTTTTCTGTGCCTTTGAAATACATCAAAAATCAACTTTTCAGATTAGGATTTTACATCTGGCTTGCCTTTGCTTTTAGGATTCTTTTCTATTCAGTGAAATACATCAAAATCAAACTCTTCGGGTTAAGGATTTTATGTCCAACACCGCATTACTCTGAGATCTATTCTCATTGCAACGATTCAATCTGATCAAATTCAAATTTCTTTCGAGTTGAAGATGTTACATATTTAAACCTCACAACTCAATTTTTCATTTCAAATCAAATCCTCAAATTAATTTTGACAAAACTTCAATCTAAATTGAAACTCCAAACTAAAATCTAAACTCACACATCAAAACTTAAATTCAAACAAAATAAAATCTAAATCGAAATTCCCCCGAGGTCATGTGATTTGGGATTCACCTCCTTTTCCTTTCCCCGTGACTCGAATCTCCCGGTTCCAGAGACATACTTGCTACTCCCCATCGGAAACTCTCCTACTTCGTCCTAAGTTCATGACTGAGACATGTTTGTGTTGGTTTTGTTGATCCCTTGGTCAACACCAATACGCGCGGTGTGCTCGAGTCGGCTCACCCACCTTTATTGGGGGTCCATTTGTTGACCTCATTTTGATGAGGTCTTATCTTCTTCTCTTTAGTACTTAGGATCTAGCCTTAGGCTTTTCCTTTGACTATCTTAGAGGACTAGAATTGGGACCCACCTTTTAGAATTCAAACCCTTCTTAACTCCTGCAAACTCACAAGCTTGACTATAGACCCCTAATCACCTAGAGGGTTGAAATCAAATGTGGAAGAGTTTAAAGGATGAGTTCCTATAGGATTCTTTGGCCTTAGGACTGCCATGGGTGGCACAGTACGGTGAAGGGGCTGACTTACACTACACTTACACTACATTTCCACACACTTCCTAAAACCACACTCATACCCAACTTGACCTCGACTCATGAGTGATTCACATGGATGAGGTCCTTAACCCCTAAGCCCTTGGCTAGAGGTTTAGGAACAACATAGTGAATGCCTCAAATGAGTCATTTCATAACTCATATGGGCTTGAAATGGCTTCATGGCTCAACCAAAATGACTTCTTTCCACTTAAATTCACCCAATCTTCAATTTCCCAAAATTTTTCAATTTTTGACCCAAGGACCCTACACCTACTAAACCTACCCAAAAGCCATGAAATTACCCAATTTTTCAAAATTTCCAAATTACCCAAAATTTTCCAAAATCAATCCCAGAAAGCATCTCCATCACTCCAAATTGATCATCCATACCCAAAAATACCAAAGATTCCAAAATACCTCCCGATACCCTCCAGATACCCAAAATACCCTTCTTGGCCTAAAAATCCAAAAATTGAGAAAATTCCCAGAGAAAATTCCAGAAAATCCCAAATATTCCCAATTTCATTTTGTCCAACTACACCATGGGCCAATTTTGTCAATTTACCCTACTTTTGTCAAAACCCCCAATTTGACCCATTTTAACCTAAGTGAACCAATTACCGAACCAAACCTACCCAATTGACCCCAATTTTGCTCCAATTCAATTCTAAACTTCAATTCAACATTCCCAATACTCAATCTAGACCAAATCCAAGTCAATTTGATTGACATTTGGATCCAATCTCACTTTTGGCCTTAAAACCCAATTTGGACCCATGACCAACTTAGCTTAAATTCAACCCAATTCGAAGCCCAATGCCCCAAATTTGTTTCAAATCATTGCGACATCCATGAGCTAAACCAAACAATTATTTGGCCCAACCTCTTTACAAAATTCCCATCCATAAATTCATTTTTTAAACTTAAGGGCCCATTCCTTAAACCATTTTAAAAGCCCACTTCCACCAAATCCAAAGCACAAAAATTCTTCCAAAGCCCATATGACATTTCCCCTCATCCTTATTTTCAATTAAAAATCATCCCTGAAGTCCTAAACCAATGATCAAATATTTCTAAATGAAGCTTCATCAGAATTTCTACCAAATTATCCAAATCCTTAAAATCCTTTTATGAAATTGACCAAACTTTTTGCCAAAGCCAAGGTGAGCCATGAAGCCATGCATGAGCCACATGTGAGCCATGAGAGCTTTGGACACTCCACCATGCCATATTGGGTAAGAGAGAGGACTTTCCTTAATCCCTAAAGCTCATTAGCCTTAATCATGTTTCACCTAAGCAATTTAATCCAAATATATTTGGATGGAGACTCTCCATGTAAACCGGTGATCCCTTTGATCCCCCACAGCATCCAAAGCCACCTTGAAGGGTGCACCAAGCCCAAATGGGTGGATTGACCCATTTAGACTCAAAACTAGCCATGCCCCATTTACTTTGGATCAAAGACTTTACACATGGCATTTGCCAATTGCCTACACTAAACCCCAGCCTGTCCCACCGTCGCAGGTGACCCATGCACAGCGGCCGGCCACCGGCGGACGCGGGAAAACACCATGGCCGAGAGCTCACATGTGAGCCAACATTGAAATTCTCACTTGGCAAGTGCCCATGTACTAGTGGTCACCATGGTTGTTCTTCTCCTCACGAGCAGGCGATCCCAGCCCCTAGCTCCTACTGCGAGGCCCCCGGCCAGCTCTATTTAAACTCCACCTCTCTCGGCATGAAAGAAGAAGCATAAACCTTGCCAAAACTACGCAAAATTGTTCCAGGATACTCCTCCACCCTTAGAGCACTTGATCCCCGGTGAAAATCCCCACTGCCATTTCTCCTATGTAAGCTCGATTTCGAGTTGAAATTCCACCCCAGCTCCAGACACTTCTCCATAGTGAGCCAATTCCCAAATTGATTGGCTCTGCCTTCACCGGACAAAGGGAAGGTGTCCACCATCAACCCCATCTCCGGGCCACCCGGTTGCTCCCGGCCTCCAAGCTTGTGATCGGGCTTGGTCGAAATCCGCATATCCGGACAATTCACCGGACAGGGAGACTTCATGTTTGGAGCTTGCGGAACCCAATCGAAGGTGCAACAACTCTCGGATTGAAGCCACACTTCTACGAGAGCCAAGGTATGAAACTAACTCTTCATCACGACTTCACGAAATTCTCCATTTCAAATGCTTTAGTTTCAATGCATGTTAGTATAGATGTGTTCGTCTCTTGAGACGAATCCATAGAGTATAAGAACGTAAAATCCGTTGAGAATCGAGTGAGATCTTAGGGATTTAGTATGGACGGCTCTCGGTGGTACTTGGGGACGATGAACGGATCTTGTCCATTCAATACGCGGACGGACGGCTCGGATGGCGTCGGACCGAGACGGTACGAGAACCACGGGGCCGGGGGCTGTGACTCAAGTGGCGGCGTCGAATGGGAGTGCGCCGCGTGGCCTTTCGAAGGCGCCGAGGATGCGTTGGCGCCGGCGTGGATAAATAGGAAATTAGGTATTTTCTTATTTGTTAGTCCTAAACTTCAAAAATTCATATCTCTGTGTGGGAAAATGTAAAATAAAATAAAAATATCCTCTTGCTCGGTAGACGGAGGAGAATAATGTGGAAAAGAAATCATTTAATTTCCTCCAGTATTTATTTTTTATAATTTATTTACTCTCTGCATTGTTTTTAATTCTCACATGCATGCATACAATTTCACCATGGCATGAGACCATAGGGCTTTTGAAGCCTCGTTGGAACATTCTGCTGAATTTTAAAGTCGAGAGGAGCCATCCCTATGAAAAGTTCTTGATTTTTCAAGTTCAGGTCATTATTTTAGTATTTTAATTCCAGTAAATAGTATGTTGTGAAATAAATTCTAGGAAAATTTGGTAATGTTCCTTATGACCGGAAAGAGAACCCTAGGAAAAATAGATTTTGGCTTAGTTCATTCAAAACAACCCTAATTGGCTTAAACACCCAAAATAGGTCTTTAATTAATTAGAGTTAACCAGGCATCAAATTGACTTGAAATTAATTCTCCTTGACCTTTAGGATCGGAGAGGAATCCACCATAAAAATTTAGAATTCGATTGGACTTGGTTAGCCCCACTAATTGGGTTGATTAAGTCACTTAGCCATTTTAAACTTTAAAAATTCATAACTTTTAAAATACTTTCAAAAATTCACCAAATTGGTTTTGGAGCCTCTGATATCAGGGGAACCTAAGAAAATTAAAATTTCAATTTTTTCTAAAAAAGTTGATTTTTAATAATATTTTAATATTTTTAATAATTAAAAAATAATAAAAATAACAAAAATAATAAAATTCACCAAAATGTCACATTTTGAATTTTAATCACTTAGGAACAAATCACATTTTCTTAAGTCTATTTGGTGAGATATTAAATTTTAAAGCTTTAGGATATTTTTAGAATTAAAGAAATGTATTTTCTAGCATTTTCACTAAAATAATTACAATAAATCATGAAAAAATCAGAAAATTTACAAAATTTGTTTCTCTGGTTTCTTGATATCAGAGATATTTTTGAAAAATATAAAATTCATTTTTCAACATTTATTTTATTTTTAAATTAATTAACACTCCAAAACTTAAAATAATTATAATAAAAATAATATAATTCAAGAAATCACCAAAATTGGTCCAAATGCTTCTCTGGTCATTAGGAATGTCCCTAATTTCTTAAGGACAGAAACTTTCCTTTGGTCATGTTATCAAATTTTCCTTGAAAATCTCTATTTTCCACGCAAAAATAATTATATAAATAAATTAAATACAGAAAAATCATTTTCTCCTCTCATGTCTTTATTGACATATAGTGAAGTCACATAAAAATTTCAAGTTCATTTGAGTTCAATTTAGTGAGTTATGAAATTATTAAGCTTAAAGGGTAAAATGGTAATTAAAATTTTTTTAACCCTTAATTTAAAACTTTAGGTTTAATAAAAAATTAACAAGTAAAATATTTGATCTTAATCTGATTTGGATGATTGAAATTTAAATAATTAAGGTAGAAACCCATTAAACAATTTTAAAATGATTAAACGCTAATTAAATAATTGATTAAATTTGGAAGAATAATGAAATTGGAATTATTAAAATAGGGATATTATTAGGAAGAAATTTATTAATTTAAATCCTAAATTAATCATCTCATTAATATTCGATTCTTAATTAAAATGATAACTCAAATTTAAAATATTAAAAGACTTAATTAAATCATTAAAAACTCTTTTAAAATCTCGATTAAAATTATAAATTAAATTAAATTAAATTAAAATTAAAATAAAATTAAATTAAATTAAACAATTAAATTAAACTAAATTAAATTAAATTAAAATGAATTAAACAATCAAATTAAATCAAAACCAAATTAAATTAAATTAAATAATTAAATTAAATTAAATAAATTAAATTAAATAATTAAATTAAATTAAATTAAATCAAATTAAATTAAAATTAAATCAAAATCAAATTAATTAAACATCAAATCAAATTAAATTAAGTTAAATTAAATTAAAACTCGATTAAATTAAGTTGAATTAAATATAACATAACTTAAGACATCTCTCTCTTTTTTGTCTCTTTTTATTTCAATTGCTTTCTTACACCCTTCTCACTTTATCTCTACGCCCTTTTTCTCTTTCTCTCTCTACTTCTCTTTTTCTCTCTCTATGTCTCACTCCATCTTTACATGCTTATCTCCGTCTCTCGCCCTCACTCTCTCTCACTCTGTCTTACTCTATTTTCCCTCTCTCTCTTCTCTCTAACTTATCTTTCTCTTCTCACGCTTCTCTCTCACACTTTCGCTCTCTTCTTCTCTCTCCATACCTCCCCCTCTCTTGCTCTCCCTCTCTCTCTCGCTCATGGAGCTCTCTCTTTCTCACTCTCTCTCTCTTTCTTTTCTCTCTCTTTATTGCTCTCTCTCTCACTCACCTCTCTACCTCTATCTCATTCTCATTCTCCCCCATTCTCTCTCTTATTCTCACTCTCCCCCTCTCTCTTACCTTCCTTCCCTCCTTCACTCAATCCATTATTACCTTTCTCACTTATGTATTTCTTTTAGTTTCTTTCTACTGTTGACCTCTCGCACGGTCTCTTCATTCTCTTTTCTCACTCACTCCCCTTTCTCTCCTCTCTTGAAGCCATCCCTCCCTGCCTCACCCTGTCTATCCTCTTCTACCATTTTCTATATTTCTAAAACTCTTTCTATTTATATATCTTTCTCACCCTCTCTATATGTCTCTTCATATCTCACTCGCTCTCTCTTCTCTCTCTCTTTCGAGATCTTTCTCGAAACTCTTTTTCTCTACATGTACTTCTTATCTTCTTCTACTTTGCTCTCTACTATATCTCTTTCTCTACATGTACCTATATTCATCATCATATCTCTCTCTTTCCCCCTTTCTTCCTTTCATACCATGTCTCTCTCAGTAACTCTCTTGCCACTTACCTTCCCTCTTTCACTCTTACTTTCTCTTGTTCTATCTCCCTCTCCCACTCTCTTGTGCCCTGCATCTCTCTCTCTCAGTCATATCGCTCTTCTCTTTCTCCCTCTCACTCTCTCCCATTCTTCTTTCTTTCACTTACTATATCTCACTTTTCCCACTCTCATGTACTATCTCACATTATTCTCCCTCCCTCTCGCACACTCCCTTCCTGTTTCCATCACTCTCTTCTTTCCTTCCTCTTTCCCTTATCTATTCTCTCTCCTTCTCTATCTCTGCTTTCTCTTTTCTCTCTCATTTCACTCACTCCCCGTCTTTCTCCTCAGCTCTTGAATCAATCCCTGCATCTTTCTCTTCTCTCCTCTTCTCTCATCTCTCTTTCTATCTGCCTCACCCTCGCTCAATCTCTTGCTCTCTCACACCAGTTTCTATCTGCCTCCACATCTCTATCTCTCTTCCTCTTTATTTTAAGAACTTTCTCTCTCTTCTCATTCCATCCTCTTATCTCTCTCTTTCACCTTGCAACTCTCTCTTCTCTTATCTTGCTCCTCTCTATCTCCCACACAGTTTCTCTTTATCTCGTTCTTCCTCCCTTCCTCTCTCTCTCGTACTCTCCATCGGTCCCTCTCTCCCCATTCACTAGCTCTTCTCGATTTCTCTTCATTGCCCAGAACTTTTTATCTCTCTTTGTCTTGGTCTTTCTGCTCTCTCACTCCACCTCTTTATATCTCCCTCTCTCTTCCTCTCTTACCATCTCTCTCTCACCTTACTATTTCTTTTCTCCTCTCCTCATTTCGACTTTCTCCACAAGACCTCTCTACCTCTCTCTGATCGACATCTTTATCTCTTCGTCTCTCTGTATTATCTACCTCATTCGTTCTTGCTCTTTCTTGCACTTATTCGTTCTCTCTCTACCTACCTCCTTCTCTCTTTCTCTGGTGCTCTTTTACTGTCTCTAAATATTTCACTCTCTCGTTCCATTTCTCCCTCTCACCCTCAGACTCTCCCTCACTCTTTCTCTCTCTCCTTTTTTTTATTCCTCTTTTGTCATCACTCTCTCACCATGGTACTCTATTGCTCCCTATATTTTTCATCTTTATCTTTCACCATGCCACTCTATTGATTTCTCTCTCATTCTCATCTTTCTCTTCTCTTGCTCATTCTCTCTCTCTTTCTAATTCCTTATTTTCTAGTTCTCTCTCCCTTCCTTGTCTGTGCCCTCTATCTCCATATCACTATTTACCACTTTGTTGCTCTATCTCTCTCCATCATTACCGCTCCCATTTTTATATCTCTTTCCCTCACTTTCTCTTACTCTCTTAATCTCTTTCTTACTCACTGCTACTCCATTACTTTAACTCCTACTGATAGCCATCCCTCTCACTTTCTATCCCTCCCTCTAACTCTCACTTCTCTCTTCTTCCTTCTCCCTCTCCCACCCATCTCTCTTTCTCTCACACTCTCTATCTTCCTCTCTTAGTTTTCTTTTAAATCCATCCCCTCCATCTCTCTCGCTCCCTCTCTCACTCCCTCCCACCCACCTCTCTCCCTACATTTCTCTCTTACCTTCTCTTCTCTCGATTTCCCTCTTTTCATCCCTATCTCTCCCTTTCTCTATATCTGTCCCATTTTGCTCAATTTCTCTCTCTCCTTTGCTTTCTATCTCATTAACTCCCTAGCTCTCTCTACTATTCTCTCACTTCTCTCTTTCTATAGCTCTTTCTATGCTCCTCTTCTCTCTCTCCAACCTTTCTTTATCTCACTGACTACTCTCTTGTTTTATTCCCCTCTTTTTATTATTTTTGTATCGATCTCACTCACTCTACCACTCTTTCTCAATCCCTTCCTCCCTCTCTCTATCTTGCTCCTTCTCTATTTTCACTCTCCTTTCTATCTCTCTCTCCCTTTTTGTCTCTCACATTCCCTTCTCTCGATCTTTCTCTCTCTTTCTCCTTCTCTCTTACGCTCTCCCTCTACCCCCTCCTCCCTCTCTCTTACTCTCACTTCCTCCATATATCTATTCTTCCCTCACTCTGCTCACTCTCTCTCTCTCTTTCTCTGCTTTCTCGTTCTCTCTGTCATTTCTCTCTCTCTTCTATCTCTTTGTAACAACCGTCCTTCAATCACTTCTCTCTCTCACTCTCTCCTCTTACTCTCTCTTATGTTTCTAAGTCTCTAAATCTCTCTCTTGCTCATTTTCCCTCTCTAACATATTTTTTATCTTTCATGCTCTCCTTTTATTTCTCTTTTACTTTATCTTCCCTGTCTCACTTTCTTTCTCTCTCCCCTCCTCCCTCTCTAGCTCACACCTTCTCTCTCACCCTCTCAATATGTACTTCATTCACTATCTCTCAATTTCTCTCCTCTCTCTCTCTCTCACTTTCTCTCCCTCAAAATACTCTCTCATTCTCCGTCCTTTAGTTCTTCCCCTCTCCGTCTCCTCCCTCCAACCCTCTTAGCTCTCACTCATAATCTATATCCCACCTCTCAGTTTATCTTTCTTTCTCCCCTTCACTTTCACTTCCTCTCTTTTTCTCTCCGTGTTTCACTATCTCATTCTTCATTAGATCCGTTTCCCACTCTATCTCCCAATCTTCCACTCTCTCTCCTTCTACCCACTCTCTTTATCACTGTCTCTTTTTTGCTCTCTCCTTCTCCCTATCTTTCACCTTCTCCATCTTAGTCTCTCTCTCTTTGTCCATTCTTTCACTCTTTATTCTCTTTCCCTTTTACTTTCACATTATTTATTGCTCACAATTTCTCTCTCAGCCTGCCTCTCTATCATTTCTCTCTCATCCAGCCTCCCTATCTCGCACACACTCTTCTCTTATTCTCTTTGTCGCACACCCTCTATGTCTCTCTCTCACTCTCTCTAGTTTGTTTTTATCATTCTAGCTTATTATTCTAATGCTTTTCCTCTCTCTCTGGTTCCGTCACCATCTCTCTCCCATTCTCTCTCAAACTTGCTTTCTTCTCTCTCTTGTTTATTAATCTCTCAACCTTTTTGTCTCTCTCTTGTACTTCTTTTCTCTCTCTTCTCTTTTTATCTCTTATAGTTCTCCTTTAATCTCCTCTTGCTCTCTCACTCTTTCTCTCACTCCTCACTCTCTGTCTCTCATACTCAGCACCTCTTTCTTTCTCTCTATCAGACTCTATAGTCTTTTCTCACTCTCTCTGTTTGATTGCTTTTTTGCTCTTTCTATCCCCTCTCACTTGCTCTCTATCCCCACTCACTTGTTCTCGTCATTTCTCTTAGTTTCTCTTTATTCTTCTACTATGTAATCTCTCGGTTTTTCTCCCTCTTCATTGAACACTACCACTGTCCTCTCTTCTCTCACTCCCTTCTCTCTACTACTCTTATCTCTCCCTCTCTTTCTTATTCTCTCTATCACTTTCAATTTCTCCTCTCTCACTCTTTCTCCCTCTCTCTCTAGCACTCTCTCTTTCCCTCCTCTCCTTCTAACTCTCACCCTCTCTCACACACTCTCTCTCCCTCATCTCTTGTTCAAATAACTTTTATCTCTCCCTCTCTTTCTTTTTCTCTCTATCACTTTTAATTTCTCCTCTCTCACTCTTTCTCCCTCTCTCCCTAACACTCTCTCTTTCCCTCCTCTCCTTCTGACTATCACCCTCTCTCTCACACACACACACTCACTCTTTGACCTTCTCTCCCTCATCTCTTGTTCAGATAACTTCCCCCCACTCGCCTTAATTTCCTCCTTTTGTCACTTTTTCTCTCTCACGCACACAAACACACTATCTTACTCCCTCCCTCTCTCTTCCACTATCTCACACACTCTTTCTCTTCTCTCATTTGCACCCACTCTCTTGGCTCTATCTCTCTCATTGTAACTACTTTCACTTGCAATCAACCTCGCTCACTATCTCCATGTCTTTTTTTTCCCCTTTCTTTTTTATTTCTATATATATCCTCTTCCCTCCATCTCAATCTTTTTTTTTCTTCCCCTTTTTTTATGTCTATCTCTCCCCTTTTCCCTCCCTCTCTCTCTTATTCTTTTTCCTATTCTTGCGGTCTCACTCACTCTCTCTCATCCCTCCACTTCACTTATTCTCTTCCTCACTCTTTTGACCTCACTTTCTCCCTCTCTCCCTCTCCCTCCCTTTATTTCGACCCAACTTTGTCATTCTCTCACTTGCTTTGAATCTCCCTCACAAATTCTCTCTTGCTCTCTATCCCTTTATTTCGACCCAACTTTGTTATTTCTCTTTGTATCTATCTCATTCAATCTGACACTCAATTCGTTCCCTCCCTATCTCCCCCTCGCTCTCTCTACTTTTCTCTTTGCCTTATTTTGCTCTCTTCTCTCTCTCATGCTCTTTTGCTTCTCTCTTTCCCTTCTATCTATTTTGCTCACTCTTTCTTTTCTCTCACCCTTTCCCTTTCTCCTCCTTCCATTTATTACTCTCTCCTCCTCCCAATCTCTCTTGCTCACTCATCCGTCCCATCCTCCCTAAACCCTTCTCTCTCTCCCTACACCCTCAATCTCTCTCTTGACTACCCTCAGTTTTCCCTTTTACTCTCTCCCTCCCTCCCTTCACTTTCTCCCTCTCTCTCTCTCTGGCCAGGCATCCCTCTCTCTCTCTTACTTTCTTTCTCACTATTCCTCTCCCTCTTCCACTCCCTCTCCTTTTGTCTCTCTCCCTCTCTCTCTCAGTTTCTTTCTTACTCCTCTCTACCACCTCCCACTCTCACTCTCACTCTTCCTCTCACTCTCACTCTTTCCCTTCTCTCTATTTTGCTCACTCTTTCTTTTCTCTCACCCTTTCCCTTTCTCCTCCTTCCATTTATTACTCTCTCCTCCTCCCCGATCTCTCTTGCTCACTCATCCGTCCCTCCCTCCCTAATCCCTTCTCTCTCTCCCTACACCCTCAATCTCTCTCTTGACTACCCTCAGTTTTCCCTTTTACTCTCTCCCTCCCTCCCTCCCTTCACTTTCTCCATCTCTCTCTCCCTGGCCAGGCATCCCTCTCTCTCTCTCTTACTTTCTTTCTCACTATTCCTCTCCCTCTTCCACTCCCTCTCCTTTTGTCTCTCTCCCTCTATCACTCTCTCAGTTTCTTTCTTACTCATCTCTGCCACCTCCTACTCTCACTCTCACTCTTCCTCTCTCTCACTTGCGCTTTCTTTCTCTCCCTCCATTTCTCTCTATCATTCTCACTCACTCTCTTTCATGGAGGTCTCCCTTTTTACCTTTTTCTCTCTCATTTCTCTCTCATACTCTCTTCCACTCTCGTTATTCCCATCCATTTCTCCCATTATGGTTTTTCCCTTCTCTATCTTTAGCACTCATTCTCTCTCTCTCTCTCTCTCTCTCTCTCTCTCTCTTCTTTCTTTCCTCTCTCATGTGTTTTCTCTCGCTCTCTCTCTTCTCTTCCTTTTTCTTCTCTCTTTTGACTCCATTCTCCCTCACTTCTCTGTCAATCTGTCACTCTCTTTGTCCCTTTATTTTTACTCTCTCTCCTACACTCCCACTGTTAATATTTCTCTCTCTCTCTTCTATCCACATTTTCTTTTTCTCCTCTAACACCTCTCTCTCCCTTTTGCTCTTCCTCATCTCTCACAAACACACTCTCTTCTTTTAAAATTGCTACCTCACCCCCTCTACCTCTCTCCCTCCTTGCTTTTACTTACTCTCTCCTACATTTTCTCCCTCATTCTCTCTCTCTCTTTCTTTAACTCTCTCACTCTCTTCTTCATCTTTCTCTTATCTCTTTCATCTTTCCCCTCTCTCTGACTTCCTCTCCCTCTCTTCACAGTATTTTATCTTTGTTTTCCATCCCTCTACTATCCTCCTCTTTTGCTATGTCCCCCTTCCTCTTTTTCATGCTCTCTATTCTCTACCTCTCAGCTCTCCTCTCAAGTATCTCTCTCTCACATATCTCTATCTAACTATCCCAGTCATACTCTACCTCTCTATCACCTCTCACTATCTCTCTTTCTCTCTCTCTCTCTTTTTCTCAACATGTCTCTCCCTCTCTTTCTTTTGCTCTCTCTCCCTCTCTCATGCTCTATCCATTCTCGCATCTCTCTCCCTCCATCCTCACTCTCTTTCCCTCATTCTCTCTCTATGTTATCTCTCCCTCTCACTTGCACTATTTTATATCTCTCTCTCTCCATCTCTCTCACTCCTTTAAGCCTCTTCTTCTTTCACCATATCTGAATTTCTCTCATAATAGCTCTATTGATCCCTTTCCCCTATTTTATTTTTTCTGTCTATCTGCTGCTCACTAAACCATTGTCTTTCCCTCTCCCTCTCGCTCGCTCTCACGCACGCACTCTCTATCTGGTTTTTTCTCTTTTGCTCTCTCACTATCTCACTCTATTCTTTTCTCCTCTCTTTCTTGTGTTGTCTCTATCTCTCTCTCACTCTCTCCCTCCCTGTGTCGTTCTTTCTCTCTTACTATCTCTCCCTCTCTCTCCCATCCTCCTTTTGTAGCTCCATCTCTCGCACTCTCGCTCTTTATCTATCACTCACTCTTCATATCTCTCACTTTTCTCTTTTTCTCTTTTATATCATTCTTTGCCCCCTCTATCTTGCTCTAAATACCTCTTGTAATCTCTTTATTTCTATCATTTTCCTTTTTTTTTCGCACTTTCTCTCCCTTCCTCTCGTTATAGCTCCCTCCCCCTCTCTGTTGATCACTCTATCTCTCACTCTCCCTCCCTCTCTATCACTCACTCTCCTTCACTCTCTCTCTCACTTTCACTCCCACAATTGTCTTTGTCCCTCCTTTAGTTCTCCGCCTCTTCCTCCCCACCCTACCTTTATCCCTTTTAGCTCCATCTCTCCCCTTTCTCTCTCTTTCTCTTCTTATATCTCTCACTCATTCTTTCCATCCCTCACTCTTTCTTCCTCCCTTGCTATCTCTCTCACTTCTCTCTTTCTCATCTTTCTCTTATCTTGTTCCTTCTCCCTATCTCTCACACATTTTTCTTTATCTCGTTATTTCTCCATCCCTTTCTCACTCTCTCTAGCTCTTCTCAAATTCTCTTCATTGCACTAAACTTGTTCTCTCTCTCTCTTTTATTTATTCTATCTGCTCTCTCACTCCACCTTTTTCAATCTCCCTTTCTTCTTCTCTTACCATCTCTCTCTATTGCTCTTGTTGTCTCTTTCTTCATTTCTCCCTTTCTATTCACCTAAACCTCTCTATCTCTCTCTATCAAACTCTACATCTCTTTCTCTATTATCTCACTCATCCTTTCATGCTCTTTCTCTTTTATGTATTCTCTTTCTCTAAATCTTTTCCTCTCTATTTTCTTTTTCTCTTCTTACTCCTTTTGCTCCACTCCCCTTCTCTCCCGATCTAACCTTCCCTCTCTCTCTCATTTTCTCTCACTCTCTCTCTCACTCTGTCTTCCTCTCTTGCCACAATTCTCTCAACTAAAAACTCTCCTCTCATTCTCATTTTTCTCTTCACTCACTTCTCTTTATCAAACTTTTTCTCTCTTTTTCTCCCTCCCTCCCTCTCTTTTGCCCTCCATATCTCCCTCACGCGTAGAGCTCTTCTCTTTTTTCTCTCTCTTTTCTCTGTCAATCTTCTCTCTTGCTCAATTTCTACTCTCTCCCTCTCTCTACCTTCATTTCACTCCCCCTCTCCCTCGCTCCCTCTCTTTACCCTCCTCTCTCTTGCCTCCCTCCTTTCCGCACTTTCTCCCTTCCTAACTCTCTATTTTCTCTCACTCTTGACTCTATCTTGCTCTCTCCTCTCACTCATTCCCTCTCTCTCCTCTCCTAAATACATCCCCTCAGCCACTCTCATCTCCTTTCATCTCTTTTATGATCACCCTCTCTTTATCTATATATCTCTCTCACTCTTTATCCATCTTGTCATCTCTCTTTCTTTCAAGCTCATTCTCACACTCTTCGCTCTCCCCAACCTCCTATTTTCTCTATCTCTCTTTTGCTCACACATACTTTCTTTCTCCCCTCTTCCTCTTCTACCTGCACTATCTCACCCTGCAAACTCTCTTGCTCTCTCCATTCTCTCTTTCTCATCTCTCTCTCATTCTTACTTCCACTCTTTCTCACTGGGCCCACTCTTATGCTCCATCCCTCTCTCTTTCTCTTTTCGTATCTCTCTCTACTCTATCACACATTTTTTCTTTCTCACTCTCTTCCTTTCTGTACCTCCATCTCACTATCATTCTCCCTCCCTTCCTCTCTCTTGCTCTATCTATCTCGCCCTCTCTCTTGCCCTCCCTCACTCCTCTGTTCTCTCTTTATCTATCTCACCGCTCTCTCTCCATCAATCTCTCTCTAGTCTCTATCTGCCTTATCAACACTCCCCCTCTCCCTCTTCTCTCCCTTCCCTTCACTCTATTTCTCACATGCATCTTTCTCCTTTTACCCCGTGTCTCTCATTCACCTTCTTTTCATCTCTTTCTTTACTTATCTATTTCTCTCTCCATGTCTTTTTCTCTTTCCATCCCAATCACTATCTCACTCTCTCTCGCTCTTCTTTCGCTCTCTCCCTCTCCCTCTCTACAATCACTCATTGTCTTTCTCCCTCTCCCTTTCTCGTTTCCTCTCTTCCCCTCCTCTTTCCCTATCTCTTCTATATATATATAAAACTCTACTTTTCTCCATTTGTTCCTTTATCTTTACTATCTCTTCCTCTCTCGCTTCCTCTCTTACTCTCTTAATCTCCCCCACATATTTTTCCTCACTTATTTCCCTCTTTCTATGTTTTCTTACTCTCTATTTCCCTTTCTCTTTCTCTCTTTCACTTCTCTATCCCTTTCTCATACTTTCTCACTCTTCCTCTTTCCATCACACTCTCGTGCCCTCCGCTCTCTCCTACTTCTCTTTCTCTCTCTCAATTCTTCCCCCCTTCACTTTCTCTCACTTTTTCCTACTCTCTATGTCCATCTCACACTTATTCTCCCTCCCTCTCACACACACTCTCTCTCTCCTGCCCTTCCTTCCTCCTTCCTTCACTCTCTCCTTTCATATCTCTCACCCTTATGTATACTTTCTCTTTCTCTCACTCTATTCTTTCTCTTTCTTTGCTCTCTCATTTCAATCACCACCATCTTTCTCCTTCGTTCTTGAACCACTCCCTATCTCTTTCTCTCCTCTCCTCTCCTCTCCTCTCTCTTTCTATCCACCTTACTCTCACTCTATCTCTCGCTCTCTCACATTTTCTATCTGCCTCCTCATTCCTCTTTCCTCGAAGCTCTTTCGAACAGTCTTCTCACTCCCTCTACTCCTTTCTCTCTCTATCTCTCTATGCTTCTCTTTCACATTTCCTATATCTCTCACTCACTCTTTCCATCCCTCTCTTTCCATCTATCTTGTTTCCTCCCTTGCTCTCTCTCTCTCTCTCACCTTGCAACTATCTCTCTTCATCTCTCTCTCTCTTCTCTCTTTATTTCAATCTCTTTCTCACAGCTTTCTCTCATTATCTCTATGTCCTTCTCTCTTTCTTTCTCAACTTCTATTTTGCTCTCTCTATATTACACGCTTCATCTTTCTGTACTTACCCCTATCTCTCCCTCCGTCTCTCCCCTCCACTCTCTCTCGGTCTGTTTTACTCTATTTCCTTCTCTATTTCCCTCTCTCATCTCTCTAACGTATCTTTTTCTTTTCTTTCTCACACTTTCATTCTCTTCTTCTCTCTTCATACCTCCCTCACTCTTGCCCTCCTCTCTCTCTCTCTCTTGCCCATGGAGCTCTTCTCTTTCTCACTCTCTCACTCCTTTCTCTCTCTTTTTGCTTTCTCCCTCACTTCGCTCTACCTCTATCTCACTCTCATTCTCCCCTTTCTCTCCCTCTCATTCTCACAATCCCCTTCTCTATCTTACCCTTCTTCACTCACTCTATCCATTCCTACCTCTCACACTTTTCTATTTCTCTCACTTTCTTGTACTCTTGCCCTCTCTCGTGCTCTCTCTTCATTCTATTTTCCCACTCACTCCCCCTATCTCTCCTTCTCTCTTCAATGCATCCCTCCCTGCCTCACCTCACTCTCAACTTTTAACTCTCTCTCACTCTTCTCTCTTTATCACTATGCCCTTCTCTCTTATTCTCTCTCTACTTCTCTTTTGCTCTTTCTTTATCTCTCACTCCATCTTTCCATGCTTATGTCTCTCCTTTCTCTAAGGCTCTCTCCATGCTTATGTCACTCCATCTTTCCACTCTCTTTATCTTATTCTCTCACTCCATCTTATTCTCTCTCTTACTTCTCTCTTTATTTGTCTCACTCTCTCTCTCTCATACTCAGTTTATCTCTCTTTCACCTTTCCCTCCCTCTCCCTCCCTCTCACTCACTCTTTATTTGCTTGCTCTATTTCTCTCACTTTCTCTACACACTCTCTCTTGTTGTTCCCATACTTTATCACTCATGATCTCCTCTCACTTTCTTTCTCTCCCTCTATCCTGCTCTCCTATCTCTAGCTCTTACTCTCTCTTTCTTCCTCTCTCTCCCTCAAACCTCGATCTCATTCTCTCTTTCTGCTTGTTTTTTCTTTATCTATCATTTCTTTTTCTCTTTATGTCTCTCTAATTCTCCCTTCTCTTTGCATCTTACTTCTGCGTACAATCACTAGCTTCTGTCTACTTCACTTTTTTTACTTTCTCTCTCTTCCTCTCTCACTCTTCTCTATCTCCCTTTCCCACAGTCTTCCTTCCTCCCACTCTCTACATCTCTTCCTTTTTTTCTATCTACCTCCATCCCTCTCTCTCTCTCTCTTCGCTTGCTTTCTCAATCTCTCACTCTTTCACTTGTTGTATCCCCATCAATCTTCCCTCTTGCTTTCTTCTCTCTCTTGCTCTCACTCCCACCCTCCCTCTCTCACACACTCTTTTTCTATCTCTAATACTCCCTTTTCTGTCTCAGCCTCCCTCTTCTCTCCATCACTTATCTCCATATCTCTCTTCCACTTTCTATCCTTATCTTTATCTTTCTCTTTCTCTCTTCCTCTCTTGCTTTCTGTTACACTCTCATTATCTCTCTCTCCCTCCCACTCTATGTTCTCTTTTTTTATCAAACTCTCTCCATCTCTCACTTACTCCTTATCGATTGTTCTCTTTATCTCTCTGTTCACACTCTTTCTCTCCATCATTCTCTCTCTCTCTCTCTCTCTCTCTCTCTCTCTCTCTTTCTTCTTGTACACCCGAATCACTCTATTGCATATCTCACTCATTCTACTCTCTCTCTCTCTCATCTCTCTTCTCTTGCTCCCTCTTAACCCTCTTTCATTTTTCTCTCTCTCTCTGCCTCTCTCCCTCTCTGATGGCTCCAACTCTCCTTTCTTGCCTCCCACCTCTCTTGATCTCCTTTCTCATTCAGTCTTTATGTCTTCCCCTCTCTCCTCCTACCTCTTTCCCTCCCTCTGTCTCTTTCACTTGTCTCCTCATTATATCTATCAATATGTTCCTCTCTCACTCTCCCTCTCTTCTCACTCTCCTCTCTCTCATTTATCTTTTATCTCACATGCACTCTCTCAATCTCATTTATCTCTTTTATTTTTGTCTCACACTCTTTCTCTTTTGTCCCTTTGTCTCCCTCCTATCTCTCTCAAACTTTCTCTTTCACTTACTCTTTCCACTCTCTTATCTCTTTCTTTCTCTCCTTTTCTTATTTTTTCTCTCCCTTGCTTCCCTCTCATACTTTCAATTTATCTCCTCACTTTCACACAATTGCACACATTCTCTATCTCCTCACCATCTCTCTGTCTCTCTTGCCCTCTCTCTCTTTGTCGCTCTCTATTGCCCTTCCTAGATCTTTCACTTTGTCTCTCTCTCTCTCTCTCCATCTCACTTATACCTTCCCTCCCTCCCCATCCCTCCCTCTCTCTCTCTGGCACATATTATATCTCCCTCTCATTCTCTCTAAGTTTCATTCTTGCTCTCTCTCTCTCTCTCTGTGTGTCCTACTCTACTTTCCTCCATGTCTCTGACTTGCACTTTCTTTCAGCCTCGCCCTCTATTTCTTTAGCATCCTCTCAAACTCTCTCACATGAAGCCCTTATCTCTATATCTTTCCCTCACTTTATGAGAGAGGGAGGTATGGGAGAGAAGAAGGGAAAGAAAGAGTGATAGAGAGAGAAGCGAGAGAAGAGAAAGATAAGTTAGAGAGAAGAAAGAGAGCAATATAGAAGGCAACATAGTAAGTCAGCGTGAGTGAGGGAGAGAGAGTGTGGGAGAGTGGGAGATAAGCATGGAAAGATGGAGTGAAATATAGAGAGAGCAAAAGTGAAGTAGAGAGAGAAGTGCGTAGAGATAAAGAGTGAAGGGCGTGAGAAAGATGTTAAAAAAAAGAGAGAATAGAGAGACAAAGAGACAGATAGAAGTGTGTGTGAGCGACCGAGAGATTGAAAGAATGAGTGAGGCAAATAATAAGAGAATTGAGACGAGAGGAGATGAGAGAGAAAGAGAGGGAGCAATTGATTCAAGAGAGGATGAGAGAGATGGACAGTGAGTGAGATGAGTGAGAAAAGAGGGCAAGAGAGAGAAAGAGAGATAATTCATATGAGAGTGTGGTAGGAAAGATGAGATTGAGAGAAAGAGGAAGAAAGGGCAAATGAAATGAGTGAGGGAGGGAGAGGGGAGATGAGAATGAGAGAAATAAAAAAGTGAAAGAGAGAGAAAGAGAAGAGAACCAAGAGTGAGGGAGTGATGGAGGGCACGAGAGGGAGAGAGCGAGAGAAAAAAATAAGTGAGGGAAGAGAATGATGAGATAGAGAGAAGATAAAGAGAGCAAGAAAGTTGTTTGATATGATAGAGAGAGACAGTAAGAGAGGAAGAGAGGGTGGGAGAGAGAAAGCGAGAGCAAGATAGATTGGGATGGAAAGAGAGATTGGGAGATATAAAGGGAGTAAAATAAAAGTAGATAACAAGTGGTAGATGGAGAGAGAAGAGTATGAGGAAGAGCTTGAAAGAAAGAGAGAGAGAATGAAGCTATAAGACAGAGACATATAAGAGTGATTGAGGTAGATAAAATGAGAAATGTGAAGAGAAAACTAAGAGAAAGTGAAGCATAAGGAAAGTACCGAAGAGAGAGAAAGGGAGGAGAGACAATGAGAAAAAGAGTGAGATAGAAAGAGAAAATAATAAGAAAAAGCTATAAAGAGAAAGAAGGATAAGGAGAGAGTGATAATAAAAGATAGAAAAGAGGTAGAGAGAGCAGAAAAAAGAAAAAAGAGTGTGAGAGAGTGTGTGAGAGATAGTGCATGTGTGAGAAAAGGAGGGGACATAATAAGATAAGAGAGTAAAGAGGGAGAGAGGGAATGATGAAATAGAGACAGTGTGAGGGAGAGAAAAAGATGGAGAGCAGGGGAGAGAAAGAGGAGGGAGTAAGTGAGAGGGAGAGCGAGGGAGTGATATAGAGAGATAAAGAGACTTCAAGATAGAGATGGGGAGAAAGAGAGACTGAGAGAGCGGGAGAGTAAGAAGAGCTAGAGAGAGTGAGAGAGGAACAGATAGAGGACATTAGAGAGGGAGGAAGAAAGAACGAGATAAAGAAGTGTGTGAGAGATAGAGAGAAGGAGCAAGATAAGAGAAAGATGAGAAAGAGAGAAGAGAGAGGGCTGCAAGGTGAGAGAGAAAGGGAGAGATAGCAACGGAGGAAGCAAGAGAGGGAGAAATGGAAGAGTGAGTGAGAGATATAAGAAGAGCGAAAGAGAAGTAGAGAGAAGACTGAGAAAGGGGTAGAGGGATTGAAAGGTGTGTGAGAAAGAGATAAATAAGTTGAGAGTGTGATATTATGTGTGAGAGTGAGATAGATAAGAGATATAAGTGGAGAGTGTGAGAATGTGTGTGAGAAAGATAAATATGTAGAGAGTTTGAGATTGTGTGTGATAGGAGAAAAAGAGGTAGGGAGTAAGAGAAAGAGAGAGAATACATAAGGGAGAGAGTTAGGAAAGGAGAGTGTGTGTGAGAGGGAGAGAGAGGGGGAGAATAAGTTTGAGAAAGACATAGAGAGTGGAATAAAGTGAGACACAGTAAATGAAAGAGAGAAGAATGGAAGAGAGTTAGAGAGAGAAGGAGAAGAGCTCTATGATTGAGAGAGATGGAGGGCACGAGAGTGAGGGTGGAAGAGAGGACAAGAGAAATAAAGAGTGAATGAGAGAGAGAAGAATGAATGAAGATAGAGAGAAAGAGGTAGAGAGAGAGAGATGGTAAGAGAGGAAAAGAGGGTGGAAAGAGAGAACTATTGATGAAAAGATAGAATGAGAGATATAAAGAGAGCAAAATCAAAGTAGATAGAAGAATAGTGTGAAAAAGATCTTGAAAGAAAGAGAAAGAATAGAGAGGGAGAGAGAGATGAAGGGAATATAGAGTGCGTGAAAGAGATATTTAAATATAAAGAGGTTGAGAAAGATAGAAAAAGAAACAAGAGGAGAGATAGAGTCAGGTAGGGAGGGATGGATTTAAGAGTGGATGAGAGAGAGGGGGAGTAAATGTAAAGAGAGAACGAAGAGAGAAAGCGAGAGTGGGCAAGAGTAGAAGAAAGAGAGAGAGGTACGAATGGATAGAGTGAGTGAAGGAGGGAAGAAGAGTAAGAGAGAGGGGGAGAGTGAGAATTAGAGAGAGAAAGAGGGAGAATGAGACTAAGATAGAGGTAGAGAGAAGTGAGTGAGAAAGAGCAAGAAAGGGAGAGAAAAGAGTGAGATAGTGTAAGAAAGACAACAGTTCCATGAGGAATGAAGAGAGAAAGATGGAGGGCAAGAGAGAGGGAGGTATGGGAGAGAAGAAGTGAAAGGAGTGAGAGAGAGAGACGTGAGAGAAGAGAAAAATAAGTTAGAGAGATAGAGAGGGCAAATAAAGAAGGCAACAGAGTAAGACAGAGCACCAGTGTGTGAGAGATAGAGAGGGAGGAAGAGAGGGAGGAAGAGAGGGAGATAAGCATGGAAAGATGGAGTGAGAGATATATAGAGGGAGCAAAAGATAAGTAGAGAGAGAAGGGCGTAGAGCTAAAGAGAGAAGGGTGTGAGAAAGAGATTAAAATAAAGAGAGATAAGAGAGAGAGAGACGAAGAGGCACATAGGAAGTTTGTGTGAGAGACCAAAAGATTGAAAGAATGAGTGAGGCAATAATAAGAAAAAAGAGAGGAGAGGAGGAGAGGAGAGAAGGAGTGTGAGAAATTGATTCAAGAGAGCAATGGAGAGATGAACAGTGAGCGAGATGAGAGAGAAAAGAGGGAGTGGGTGAGAGGGCAAGAGTGAGAGAAAGAGAGTAATTCATATGAGAGAAAGGGAGAGAAAGTAAGAAAAAAGAGTGACAAAGTATGTGTGCGTGTGAGAGATACAATGAGATAGAGAAAGAGAGTTAGAGAGATTGAGAAGAGAGCGAGAGAGAATGAAAAAGTGAGATAGAAAGAAAGAGAGAAAAAGACAACATGAAAAATGGAGAGATATCGAAGAGAGAGTAAAAGAAGAGAAAAAATAAGATAAAGAGAGGGAGGAAGGGAGGAATAAGGAGTAGCAGAGTGAGTGAAATAAATACAAAAGTAAATATAAAGAGGGGAATTGTTAGATAAAGAAGGTAAGAGAGAGAGAAAGAGAAGAGGAGCAGAAAAAAAGCTAGAGAAAAGCGAGATGAGAGCAATTCAAGAAATGGTTCGGGAGTTAATGAGATAGAGAGAAAAGAGAGTGATACAAGAAGCAAAAGGAGAGATATATAGAGAAAGGGAGAGAGAGAGAGAGAGAGAGAGAGAGAGAGAGAGAGAGAGAGAGATAGAGAGAGAAATGCAGGGAGAGAGGTGAGTGGGAGGGAGAGAGAGGGAGGGGGTTGAATTAAAGGAAAATCAAGGGAGATAGATAGAGAGTGTGAGAGAAAGAGAGAGAGGGTGGAAAAGAGAGAAGGAAGAAAAGAGAAAGAGAGTTAGAGGGAAGGATGGACAGTGAGAGCGATGAATATAGTGAGAGTTAAGGTTAGCGATTACCAGTGAGCGAGAAAGAGATTAAGAGAGTGGAGGAAGGTGAAGGAAAGAGATATAAAAGGGTGAGTTATAGAGATGGAGAGAGATAAAAAAAAGTGGTAGATAGTGAGAGGGGGAGAGAAAGAGAAATAGAAGAGAAAGGGAGAGAGAATGAGAGAACAAGGAAAGAGAATTAATAAGAGAAAAGAAAGATGAGAAAGAGAGAGAGAGACCAAGAGAGTAGCATGGTGGACGAGAAAGATGAGAAAGAGAGAGAACAATAGAGTAGCATGGTGAGAGAGTGATGACAAGAAAGGAATACAAAGAAGGAGAGAGAGACAGTGAGGGTGAGTGTGAGGGCAAGAGGGAGAAAAGGAGAGAGTTTCAATGATTTAGAGATAGTGAAAGAGAACTAGAGAAAGAGCGAAGAGTTAAAGGGAGAACGAATAGTGCGAGAAAGAGCATGAAAGGATGAGTGAGATAATAGAGAGAGACTGGGAGATGTAGAGTTTGATAGAGAGTAATTTAGGTGGATAGAAAGTGAGAAATGAGGAGAGAGACAATAAGAGCAGTAGAGTCAGAGAGTGCTGGTAAGAGAGGAAGAGAGAGAAAGATTGATAAAGGTGGAGAGAGGGAGCAGAAAAAAGAGAGAGAATAAGTTTAGGCTATGAGAAGAAATTGAGAAGTGTGACATGTGGAGGGCATGAGAGAGAGAAAGAGAAAGCTAAGAGAAAGATGAGAGAGAGAAGAGATAGCAAGGGAGGAAGCAAGAGAGAGGGATGAAAAGACCGAGTGAGAGATATAAGAATAGCAAAAGATAAGTAGTGAGAAAGAGTGAGAAAGGGGTAGAGGGAGTGAGAAGAGTGTGAGAAAGAGCTTGAAAGAAAGAGGAAGTAAGAGAAATAGAGCTGAGGAGGCAGATAGAAACTGTGTGAGAGTACGAAAGATAGATAGAGTGAGGACAAGAGTAGAAGAAAGTGAGAGATGTAGGAATGGATAGAGTGAGTGAAGCAGGGAAGGAGTGTAAGAAAGAGATGGGGAGAGTGAGAATGGAGGGAGAATGAGGTAAAGAGAAGTGAGTGAGAAAGATTAAGAAAGAGAGACAAAAGAGTGAGAGCGAGTGAGAAAGAGAAGAGCTCCATGAACAAGAGAGAGAGACGGAAGGCAAGAGAGAGGGAGGTATATGAGAGAAGAAGAGAATGAAAGAGTGTGAGAGAGAGAAATCAGAGAAAAGAAAGATAAGTTAAAGAGAAGAAAGAGAGAGTGAGAGTGAGTGAGGGAGAGATAGGGTGGGAGAGAGGGAGATAAGCATGGAATGATTGATTGAGAGATATAGAGAGAGCAAAAGAGAAGTAGAGAGAGAAGGGCATAGAGATAAAGTGAGAAGGGTGTGAGAAAGAGATAAGAATAAAGAGAGAGAAGAGAGAGAGACGAAGAGGCAGATAGAAAGTGTGTGAGAGAGACCGAGAGATTGAAATAATGAGCGAGGCAAATAATAAGCGAAGTGAAAGAAAAGAGCACCAAGAGAGAGAGAGAGCAGAGAGAATGATTAAAAGAGATTGAGAAAGTGAGTAATAATGGGAGACAGAGAGGAAGAAATAGATGGAGAGATAGAAAGAAAAGTGAGAGAGAGGGGAGAGAGAGGGAGGGGAGAGAGAGGGAGGGGAGAGGGAAAAATAGTGGTAGAGAAAGTAAAAAATATGCAAAATGAAATAACAAGTGCAGAGAGAGTAAGAGTGTTATTGTAAGAGAGAAATAAATAAGAGTGAAAAAAATAGAGAAAAAGAAATTGAGAAGTGAGAGTGAGAGAGAGATTGTGGGCACAAGTGAGGGAGGGTGGGAGAAGGAACGAGATAAAGAAAGAGTGAGAGAGAGAGAAAGGAGTGACGAGAGAGAAAGATTAGAAAGTGAGATGAGAAGCAAAATAGTTAAAGGATGCGAGGGATGGAAAGTGAGGGAGCGACAACAAGAGAGGGAGAGAGTGAGATAGAGATTGGGATGGAAAGAGAGAGTAAGAGACATAGAGAGAGAAATAGACAAGTAGAGAAAGAGATAAAGAGAAGGCAAGTGAGAGAGAATGGGTAGATGGAGAAAAATGAGTTTAAGAAAGAGCTTGAAAGAATGAGGGAGAAGAGGAAGAGTGGGAGAGATGACAAGGCAGAGAGAGACTAAAAGAGAGATATATAAAGAGGGAAGAGGAGAGGAGAGGAGAGAGAGGGAGAGATAGTGAGATGAGAGAGAAGAGAAAGAGAGAGTGAGAGTGAGGGAAAAAGAGAGAGAATACACGAGAGAGAGTGTGAGGGAAGGAGAGAGGGAGGTCGAGAGGGGGAGATAGAGTGCTAGAGAAAGGAAGGGAGGGAGAATGACAGTGAGATGGTGGTAGAGAGAGGAAGAGAGTGGGAGAGAGAGGAGAGAAAGGGTGAGAGTTAGAGGGAGTGGGAAAGAAAGAGAGGGAAAGAGTAGAGGGAAGAAGATAGAGAAGAGTATATAAGGAGCTAGAGAAAAAGTGAGATAAAGAGTGAAGAAGGTGTAAGAGAAGAAGTGAGAGGTAGAGAGAGGTGGGGATATTAAAAGGGATCTGGGAGTGGCAGAGACAGGAGAAGGACAAAGAGGGAGAGTAAGAGAGAGAAAAGAGAGGGGGGCAGAGAGAAAGAAAGATCAAGAGAGGGAGAGAAATATAGAGGGAGAGACTAAAAGAGGGGAGACAGTGAGAAAAAGAGAGGTGGGAGAGAAGGGGGTGGAAGAATTGAGAGAGATAGAAAGGGTGAGTGGAAAAGAGAATAACACTAGAGACAAAAAATACAAAGACATAGAGAAGGGAGAGTGGGAGAAGAGAGAGGGGTGAGAGAGTGAGAGGAAGAGGGAAAGAGTTAGAGAGAGTGCAAGAGAGAAAGAGGTAGATGAAAGAGGTAGAAAGAGCGGAATAAAGAAGGGAGCGAGTGAGAGTGAGACAGAAAGAATGAGGCAAAAAGAGATGGAGAAAGGGATGAGAGATAAAGCTTGAAGAGAGATAAAGATAGAGAGAAAGAAGAATGAGGGAGAAAAGAGTGTGTGTGCGTGGTGGAGAGAGAGTGAGAGTTGAAGTAAGATAAGAAGGAGAGAGACCTTCTCTCACATCTAACAACTCTCTTGCTCTCTTTATCTTCCCTCTTATCTCATCTTTCTCATCCAACACTTCTCTCTTTCCAACCCAATATCTATCTCTCTCTCACTCTCTCTCACCATCTCTTCCTTTCATACCATCTCTCTCTCTTATTCAACAACCCTCTCTCTCTCTTTTTATCTTCTCTCTCATATTTCTCTTCCATCACTTCTTCTTCTACGCTCTCTCACCTTTCTTTCTCTTATTCTTTATCCTCCCTCCTCTCTTGCCCTCTATCCCTCCCTCTCTCAAGTATCTCTTCTCTTTCTCTCTCACCCTTTTTTATTTCTCTCTCATTCTCTCCACCTCCCTCTCACTCTCGTTCTCTCTTCTCTCTCACTCTCCCTCCCTCGCTCATTTCATTTTGCTCTTTCTTCCTCCTTCTCTCACTCTCACTTTTCCTATCACTCTCTCATGTGAATTGTCTCTCTCTCTCACTCTGTCTTTTTTTCTCTTCTCACTCACTCCTCTCTTCTAGTCTGTTGAATCAATCCCTCCCTCTCTTTCTCTCTCCTCTCCTGTCCTCTCGTTTCCCTTATTATTCGTCACTCATTGTTTCAATCTCTCAGTCTCTTGTACACACTTTATTATATCTGCCTCTTCATTTCTCTCTTTCTTCTCTCTTTATTTCAGTTGCTTTCTCACACCCTTCTCACTTTATCTCTATGCCCTTTTCTCTTTCTCTCTCAACTTCTCTTTTTGGCTCTCTCTATATGTCTCACTCAATCTTTAAATGCATATCTCCCTCTCACTCCCTCTCTCCTCTCACTCACTCTCACTCTGTCTTACTCTATTTTCCCTCTCTCTCTTCTCTAACTTATCTTTCTCTTCGCTCGCTTCTCTCTCTCACACTTTCGTTCTCTTCTTCTCTCTCCATACCTCCCCCTCTCTTGCTCTCTCCCTCTCTCTCTCGCTACTGAAGCTCTCTTTCTCACTCTCGCTCTCGCTCTTTTCTCTCTCTTTATTGCTCTCTCACTCACCCTCTACCTCTATCTCATTCTTATTCTCCCCCTTTCTCTCTCTCATTCTCACTCTCCCCTCTCTCTTACCTTCCTTCCCTCCTTCACTCACTCTATCCATTCTTACCTCTCTCACTTATGTATTTCTTTCACTTTCTTCTACTCTTGCCCTCTCTCGTGGTCTCTTCATTCTCTTTTCTCACTCACTCGCCTCTCTCTCCTCTCTTGAAGCCATCCCTTCCTGCCTCACCCTGTCTATCCTCTTCTATCACTTTCTATATTTCCAAAACTCTTTCTATTTATATATCTTTATCACCCTCTCTATATGTCTCTCCATGTCTCAATTGTTCTCTCTTTTCTCTCTTTCTTTCAAGATCTTTCTTGTACTCCTCTCTCTACATATACTTCTTCTATCTTCTTCTATTTTGCTCTCTCTATATTTCTTTCTCTACATGTACCTCTTATATATTTTCATCATTATTTCTCTTTCTCTTTCCCCCTTTCTTCCTTTCATATCATCTCTCTCTCTCAGTAACTCTCTTGCCCACTTGTCTTCTCTCTTTCACTCATACTTTCTCTTGTTCTATCTCCCTCTCCCTCTCTCTTGTGCCCTCCATCTCCCTCTCAGTCATATAGATCTTCTCTTTCTGTCTCTCACTCTCTCCCATTCTTCTTTCATTCATTTACTATATCTCACTTTTCCCACTCTTTACATCTATCTCACACTTATTTCCTCTTTCCATCACTCTCTCCTTTCCTTCCTCTCTCCCTTATGTCTCTGTCCTTCTCTATCTCTGTTCTTTCTCTTTCTTTTCTCTCTCATTTCACTCACTCCTCGTCTTTCTCCTCGGCTCTTGAATCAATCCCTGCATCTTTCTCTCCTCTCCTCTACTCTCATCTCATCTCTGTTTCTATCTGCCTCACCCTCACTCTATCTCTCGCTCTCTCACACTAGTTTCCATCTGCCTCCTCATCTTTATCTCTCTTACTTCCTCTTTATTTCAAGAACTTTCTCACACTCTTTTCATTCCATCTACCTTCTCTCTCTTTATCTCTCTAACTCTATTTCGCTCTTCCTATATCACTCACTCTCTTTTTCCATTTCTCTCCCTCCCTCTCTCTTGCTTCCTCTCTTGTTATCTCTCTCTTCTCTCGTTCTAATCTTTCTCTTATCTTGCTCCTCTCTATCTCCCACACAGTTTCTCTTTATCTCGTTCTTCCTCCCTTCCTCTCTCTCATGCTCTCCATCAGTCCCTCTCTCGCTTTTTCTAGCTCTTCTCAATTTCTCTTCATTGCCCAAACTTGCTCTCCCTCTTTGTCTTGGTCTTTCTGCTGTCTCACTCCACCTCTTTATATATCTCTCTCTCACCCTACTATCTTTCTTTCTCTCTCCTCTCCTCATTTCAACTTTCTATTCACCTAGACCTCTCTACCTCTCTCTAATCAACCTCTTTATCTCTTCGTCTCTCTTTAATATCTCCCTCATTCTTTCACGCTCTTTCTTACACTATTCGTTCTCCCTCTACCTACCTCCTTCTCTCCTCTAGTTCTCTTTTACCATCCCTAAATCTTTCACTCTCTCGTTCGATTTCACCCTCTCACCCTCACACTCTCCCTCGCTCTTTCTCTCTCTCCTTCTTTGCATTCCTCTCTTGTCATCACTCTCTCACCATGTTACTTTATTGCTCTCTCTATTTCTCATCTTTTTCTCTCACCATGCTACTCTATTGCTCTCTCTCTCATTCTCATCTTTCTCTTCTCTTGCTCATTCTCTCTATCTCTCTCTCATTCCTTATTCTCTAGTCTCTCTCCCTTCCTTGTCCTTGCCCTCTATCTCCATATCACTATTTACCATTTTATTGATCTATCTCTCTCCATCTCTATCGCTCCCCTTTTTATATCTCTTTCCCTCACTTTCTTTTGCTCTCTTAATCTCTTTCTCACTCACTGCTACTCGATCACTTTAACTCCTACAATAGTCATCCCTCTCACTTTTTATTCCTCCCACCCATCTCTATTTCTCTCACACTCTCTATCTTCCTCTCTTAGTTTTCCTTTAAATCCATCCCCCTCATCCCTCTCCCTCCCTCTCTCACTACCTCCCACCCACCTCTCTCCCTACCTTTCTCTCTTGCCTTCTCTTCTCTTGATATCCCTCTTTTAATCCCTATCTCTCCCTTTCTCTATATCTGTCCCTTTTTGCTCAATTTCTCACTCTCTTTTTCTCTCTATCTCATTAACTCCCTAGCTCTCTCTTCTATTTCTCTCACTTCTTTCTTTATCTAGTTCTTTCTATGCTCTTCTTCTCTCTCCTACCTTTCTTTATAACACAACTACTCACTTGTTTTATTCCCCTCTTTTTATTATTTTTGCATCAATCAAACTCACTCTACCACTCTTTCTCCTTCCTTTCCTCACTCTATGTATCTTGCTTTTTCTCTTCATTCACTCTCCCTTCTATCTCTCTCTCCCTTTTTTGTCTCACATTCCCTTATCTCGATCTTTCACTCTCTCTCTCTCTCTTTTAATCTCTCTTACGCTCTCCCTCTACCCCCTCCTCCCTATCTCTTGCTCTCACTTTCTACATATATATATTCTTCCCTCACTCTGTTCGCTCTCTCTCTCTCCCTTCTTTCTCTTTCTCTCTGTCATTTCTCTCTCTTCTATCTCTAAGTAACAACCCTCCTTCAATAACCTCTCTCTTACTCTCTCCTCTTACTGTCTCTTATGTTTCTAAGTCTCTAAATCTCTCTCTTGCTCATTTTCCCTCTCTAACATATGTTTTATCTCTCATACTCTCCTTTTATTTCTCTTTCACTTTATCCACCCTATCACACTTTCCTTCTCTCTCCCCTCCTCCCTCCCTAGCTCACACCTTTTCTCTCACCCTCTCAATATGTACTTCATTCTCTATCTGTCAATTTCTCTCCTTCTCTCTCTCACATTCTCTCCCTCAAAATATTCTCTCTTTCTCTCTCCTTTAATTCACCTCTCCCTCTCCTCCCTCCAACCCTCTCAGCTCTCACTCATAATCTATATCCCACCTCTCAATTTATCTTTCTTTCTCTCTTTCCCTCTCCCCTTAACTTTCTCTCCTCCCTTTTTCTCTCCCTATTGTTCTATCTCATTCTTCATTACATCCCATTCCCCTTCTGTCTCCCTCTCCTCTGCTCTCTCTCTCTTTCTACCCGCTCTCTTTATCACTCTGTCTCTTTTTTGCTCTCTCCCTCTCCCTATATTTCACCTTCTCCATCTTATTCTTTCTCTTTCTCTCTCTTTGTCCACTTTCACTCGTTATTCTCTTTCCCTTTTGCTTTCCCATTATTTATTGCTCACAATTTCTCTCTCATCCTGCCTCTCTATCATTTCTTTCTCATCCTGCCTCTCTATCTCACACACTCCTCTCTTTCTCTTTGTCGTACACCCTCTATGTCTCTCTCTCACTCTCCCTAGTTCGTTTTTCTCATTCTTGCTTATTATTATAATGCTTTTCCTCTCTCTCGTTCCCTCTCCATCTCTCTCCCATTCTCTCTCAATCTTGCTCTCTACTCTCTCTTGTCTATTTATCTCTCCACCATTTTGTCTCTCTCTTATACTTCTCTCTTCTCTCTTCTCTTTTTATCTCTTATAGTTCTCCTTTAATCTCCTCTTGCTCTCTCACTCTTTCTCTCACCCCTTCTCACACACTCTTTGTCTCTCATACTCTGTACCTCTTTCTTTATCTCTACCAAACTCTTTAGTCTTTTCTCACTCTCTCTGTCTGATTCCTTTTTCGCTCTTTCTTTATTTCTCTTAGTTTATCTTTATTCTTCTCTCATGTAATCTCTCAGTCTTTCTCTTTTTGTTGAACACTACCATTGTCCTCTCTTCTCTCGCTCCCTTCTTTCTCCTGCTCTTATCTCTCCCTCTCTTTATTTTTCTCTCTATCACTTTCTATTTCTCCATCTCTCTCACTCTTTCTCCTTCTCTCTCTCTAGCACTCTCTCTTTCCCTCCTCTCCCTCCGACTCTCACCCTCTCTCACACAGTCTCTCTCCCTAACTCTTTGACTCTCTCTCCCTCATCTCTTATTCAGATAACTTTCCCCCACTCGCCTTTATTTTCCTCCTTTTGTTACTTATTTCTCTCTCACACACACAAACACACTATCTTACTCCCTTCCCTCTCACTCCACTCTCTCTCACAATCTTTCTCTTCTCTCGCTTGCACCCACTATCTTGCTCTATCTCTCTCACTGTAACTACTTTCACTTGCCCTCACCCTCTCTCACTATCTCCCTATCTCGTTTTTTCTTCCCCTTTCTTTTTTATTTCTATCTATACCCTCTGCCCTCGATCTCTCTTATTTTTTCTTTTTCTCCCCCTTACTTTTTTATGTCTATCTCTTCCCTCCCTCTCTCTCTCGTCCCTCCACTTCACTTATTCTCTTCCCCTACTCTTGAGACCTCACTTTCTCTCTCTCTCTCTCTCCCTCTCCCTCCCTTTATTAGTTTATCTCACTCTCCCTCCCTCTATTTCTACCCAACTTTGTCATTCTCTCACTTGCTTTGAATCTCTCTCACAAATTCTCTCTTGATGTCTACCCCTCTAGTTATTTCTCTTTGTATCTATCTCATTCAATCTGATACTCAATTTGTTCCCTCCTTATCTCTCCCTCTCTCTCTCTCTCTCTCTCTCTCTCTCTCTTACTCTCACACTCTCTACTTTGGTCTTTACCATATTTCGTTCACTTTTCTCTCTCTTGCTCTTTTGCTTCTCTCTTTCCCTTCTCTTTATTTTGCTCACTCTTTCTTTTCTCTCACCCTTTCCCTTTGTCCTCCTTCCATTTCTTACTCTCTCCTCCTCCCAATTTCTCTTGCTCACTCATCCATCCCTCCCTCCCTCCGTCCCTCCTCCTCTCTCTCCCTAAGCCCTCAATCTCTCTCTTGACTACCCTCAATCTTTCCCTTTGACTTTCTCTCTCCCTCCAGTCACTTCCTCCCTCTCTCTCCCTGGCTAGGCATCCCTCACTCTCTCTTACTTTCTTTCTCACTATTCCTCTCCCTCTTCCACTTCCTCTCCCTCTCTCAGTTTCTTTCTTACTCCTCTTCGCCACCTTCTCCCACTCTCACTCTCACTCTTGCTCTCTCTCTCTCTCACTTGCACTTTCTTTCTCTCCCTCCATTTCTCTCTATCATTCTCACCCACTCTCTTTCATGGAGGTCTCCCTTTCTACCTTTTTCTCTCTCATTTCTCTCTCATAATCTCTTCCACTCTCTTTATCCCCATCCATTTCTCCCACTATCACTCTTCCCTTCTCTATCTTTAGCACTCACTCTCTTTCTCTATCTTCTTTCTTTCCTACCTCTTGTGTTCTCTCTCGCTCTCTCTCTCCTCTTCATTTTTCTTATCTCTTTTGACTCCATTCTCCCTCACTTCTCTCTCTCTATCTATCACTCTATTTGTCCCTTTATTTTTACTCTCTCTCCTCCCCTGCCACTCTCAATATTTTTCTTTCTCTCTTCTGTCCACATTTTTCTTTCTCTCCTCTAACATCTCTCTCTCTCCCTTTAGCTCTTCCTCATCTCTCTTCTTTTAACCTTGCTCCCTCACTCCCTCTATCTCGCTCCCTCCATGCCTTTATCTTACTCTCTCCTATATTTTCTCTCTCATTCTCTCTCTCTTTCTTTAAATCTCTCACTCTCTTCTTCATTTTTTCTCTTATCTCTTTTATCTTTCCCCCTCTCTCCCAGCTTCCTCTCTCTCTCTTAACAGTATTTTATTAATGTTTTCCATCCCTCTACCTTCCTCCTCTTTTGCTCTGTCCCCTTTCCTCTTTCTCATGCTCTCTATTCTCTCCCTCTCACCTCTCCTCTATATGTCTCTCTCACTTATCTCTATTTAGCTATCCAAGTCATACTCTACCTCTCTATCTCCTCTCACTATCTCTCTTTCTCTCTCTTTCTCTCAACATGTCTCTCCCTCTTTTTCTTTTGCTCTCTTTCCCTCTCTCTAGCTATCCATTTCTTCATCTCTCTCCCTCCACCCTCACTCTCTTTCCCTCATTCTCTTTCTATGCCTCCCTCTCCCTCTCACTTGCATTATTTTATATTCTCTCTCCATCTCTCTCACTCTTTTAAGCCTCTTCTTCTTTCACCATATCTAAATTTCTCTCATAATAGCTCTATTGATCCCTTCCCTTATTTTATTTTTTTGTCTATCTGCTACTCACTAAACCATTCTCTTTCCCTCTCCTCTCCCTTTCTCTCACGCACACACTCTCTTTCTGGTTTTTTCTCTTTTGCTCTCTCTCTTTTTCTCTCTCACTATCTCACTCTATTCTTTTCTCCTCCCTCTCTTGTTCTCTCTCTATCTCTCTCTTGCTCTCTCCCTCCCTGTCTCGTTCTTTCGCTCTTACTTCTCTCCCTCTCTCTTCCTATCACTCTCTCTCCCCTCCTCCGTTTGTAGCTCCATCTCTCGCACTCTCGCTCTTTATCTATCACTCACTCTTAATATCTCTCTCACTTTTCTCTTTTTCTCCTTCCTATCATTCTCTGCCCCCTCTCTATTGCTCTGAATACCTCTTATTATCTCTCTATTGCTATCTTTTTTTTTCTATCTCATTTTCTCTCCAATTCTCTCATTATAGCTCCCTCCCTCGCTCTGTTATCACTCTATCACTCACTATCCCTCCTTCTCTCTATCATTCTTTTCTCTTCCACTACTCAATCTCTCTCCTCTTCTCTCACACACTCTCTCTCACTCTTTCCTTCACTTTGAATCTCTCTCACAATCACTCTCTTGTTATCTCTCTCTTGATATCTTAGTCTTACCACTCCATCTCACTGTTCCTTCTCACTCTCCCTCTTCATCTCACTCTCCCTCTCTACTTTCTGACATTTTCAAGAGAGCAATGGAGAGATGAACAGTGAGCTAGATGAGAGAAAATAGAGGGAGTGAGTGAGAGGGCAAGAGTGAGAGAAAGAGAGATAATTCATATGAGAGAAAGGGAAAGTGAGAGAAAGTTTGTGTGCGTCTTAGAGATAGAGTGAAATAGAGAGAACAAGAGAGTCAGAGAGATTGAAAAGAGAGCGAGAGAGAATGAAAGTGTGAGAGAGAAAGAAAGAGAGAGAAAGACAGCATGAGAAAGGGAGAGAGATCATGGAGAGAGTGAAGAAGAGAAAGAACAAGATAGAGAGAGGGAGGAAGGGAGGGAGAAGGAGTTGCAGAGTGAGTGAGATATATAAAAAACATAAATAGAAAGAGGGAATAAAACAAGAGGGTGATTGTGAGATAAAGAAGGGTAAGCGAGAGAAAAGAGAGTAGCAGAGAAATAGCTAGAGAAAAGTGAGATGAGAGCAATTCAAGAAAGAGCTAGGGAGTTAATGAGATAGAGAGAAAAGGAGACTGATACATGGAGCAAAAGGAGAGATATATAGAGAAAGGGAGACATAGGGATGAAAAGAGAGGGAGAGAGAGAAGAGAAGGCAAGATAGAAAGGGAGGGAGAGGTGGGTGGGAAGGAGTTAGAGAGGAAGGGAGAGAGAGGGAGGGGTGGAGTTAAAGGAAAACCAAGGGAGTTAGATAGAAAGTGTGAGAGAAAGAGAGAGAGGGTGTGAAAGTGAGAAGGAAGAAGAGAGAAGAGAGAGTTAGAGGGAGGGATGGACAGTGAGAGCCAAGGATATAGTGGGAGTTAAGTTTAGCGAGTACTAGTGAGAGAGAAAGAGATTAAAAGAGTTGGGGAAGGTGAGGGAAAGAGATATAAAAGGCTGAGTTATAGAGATGGAGAGAGATAGAGCAAGAAAGTGGTGGATAATGAGAGGGATAGAGAAAGAGATATAGAGGGGATGAACTAGGAAGGGAGAGAGAATGAGAGAACAAGGAATGAGAGAGAGAATGAGCAAGAGAAGAGAAAGATGAGAAAGAGAGAGAGAGAGCAAGTGAGTAGCATTGTGGAAGAGAAAGATGAGAAAGAGAGAGAGAACAATAGAGTAGCATGGTGAGAGAGACAAAGAGAGAGAGAGTGAGGGAAGGAGGAAGAAAAGGAAAGAGAGGGTAAATAATTTAGAGATAGTAAAAGAACTAATAGTGCGAGAAAGAGAGGAGTTAGAGGGAGAACGAATAGTGTGAGAACGAGCATGAAAGGATAAGTGAGATAATAGAGAGAGACAGAGATGTAGTGTTTGATAGAGAGCTTTACGTGGATAGAATATGAGAAATGAGGAGAGAGATAGCAAGAGCAGTAGGGTCAGAGAGAGATGGAACACCAAGAAGAGAGAGAGATGGAGAAAGGTGGAATGAGGGAGCAATAAAGTAAGAAAAAAGAGAGAAAAAGTTTAGGAAATGAAGAGAAATTGGGAAGAGTTAGAGAGAGAGAGAGGGACATATGGAGGATATGAAAGAGGAAGGGAGAAAAAACAAGAGAGTTGGAGAGATTTAGAAGAGAGCTGGAGAGAATGAAAGAGTGAGAGCGAAAGAAAGAGAGAAAAAGACAGCATGAAAAAGGGAGAGAGATCGAAGAGATAGTGAAAGAAGAGAAAAGAAAAAATAAAGAGATGGAGGAAGGGAGGGGGAAGAAGTAGCAGAGTGAGTGAGATATATACATAAATATAAAGAGGGGAATAAAACAAGAGGGTGATTGTGAGATAAAGAAGGGTAAGATTGAGAGAGAGAGAGAGAAGAGGAGCTGAGAGAGAGCTAGAGAAAAGCGAGATGAGAGCAATTCAAGAAAAGGCTAGGGAGTTGAGATAGAGAGAAAAAGAGAGTTATAGGAAGTGATGAAAGGAGAAAGTGAGAGATTGAGAGAAATGTGGGAGAGAGATACAAAGTAAGAGTGAGATTTTGAGAGAGAGAGAATCATAGTGAGAGAATGAGGGAAAGAAAGTGAGGGTGGAGGGAGAGAGATGAAGGAATGGAGAGAGCAAGAAAGAGGGAGAGAGGGCAAAAGAAAGAGAGGGAGAGACATGTTAGGAGAAAGAGAGAGAAAGAGAGATAGTGAGAGAAGATAGAGGGCAAGATAAAGAGGTAGAGTATGAATGGGATAGCTAGATAGATATAAGTGAGAGAGAGATATATGAGAGGAGAGGTGAGAGGGAGAGAGCATAGAGATCATGAGAAAGAGGACGGAGGTTGAGAAAATGAGGAGGAAGGCAGAGGGATGGAAGAAAAACATAAAATACTGTGAAGAGAGAGGAAGCTGAAGAGAGGGCGAAAGAAAAAAGAGAGAAGAGAAAGATGAAGAATAGAGAGAGAGAGTTAAAGAGATGAGAAGAGGGAGAGAGAGAAGAGAGGGCAAGAGAGAAAGGCAGGGAGATAGGTGGGTGGGAGGGAGTGACAGGGGAAGGGAGAGAGTGGGAGGGGGTGGAGTTAAAGGAAAACTAAGGAAGATAGATAGAAAGTGTGAGACAAAGAGAGAGAGGGTGGGAAAGAGAGACGGAAGAAGAGTGAAGAGGAGTTAGAGGGAGGGATGGACAGTGAGAGCGATGGATACAGTGGGTGTTAAGGTTAGCGAGTACCAGTGATCGAGAAAGAGATTAAGAGAGTGGGGGAGGGTTAACTCCTAGCTCTTTCTTAATTTGCTCTCATCTCTCTTTTGTCTAGCTCTTTCTCTGCTCTTCTTCTCTCACTCTCTTATCCTTCTTTATCTCACAATCAACCTCTTGTTTTATTCCCCTCATTCTATTTATTTTTGTATATATCTCACTCACTCTGCTGCTCATCCTCCCTCCCTTCCTCCCTCTCTCTATCTTGTTCTTTCTCTTCTTTAACTCTATCTTCGATCCCTCTCCCTTTTTCATCCTGTCTTTTTCTCTCTTTCTTTCTCTCTCACTCTTTCATTCTCTCTTGCTCTCTTCTCAATCTCTTTGACTCCTTTGCTCTCTCTATCTCACTCTATCTCTCACACCACACATACTTTCTCACTCTTTTTTCTCACTTTCTCTCACTTTCCCTTTCTCTCATATGGAGAGAGTGAGGTATGGGAGAGAAGAAGAGAAAGAAAGAGTGATTGAGAGAGAAGCGAGAGAAGAGAAAGATAAGTTAGAGAGAAGAAATGGAGGGAAAATATAGAAGGCAACAGAGTAAGAGTGAAAGTGAGTGAGGATGCGAGAGGCAAGGAGAGGAGATAAGCATGGAAAGATAGAGTGAGAGATATTAAGAGAGCAAAAGAGAAGTATAGAGAGAAGAGTGTAGAGATAAAGAGAGAAGGGTGTGATAAAGAGATTAAAATAGTAATCGAAGAGAGAGAGACACAGAGGCAGACAAATTGTGTGTGAGAGACCAAGAGATTGAAAGAATAAGTGAGGCAAATAATAAGATAAATGAGAGGAGACAAGAGGAGAGGAGTGAGAAAGAGAGGGAGGAATTGATTCAAGAGAGCAGAACAGAGATGAGCAGTGAGTGAGATGAGAGAGAAAAGAGAGAGTGAGTGAAAGAGCAAGAGTGAGAGAAAGAGAGATACTTCATATGAGCGAGTGGTAGGAAATATATGAGTTAGAGAAAGCGAAAGAAAGGGGAAACGAAATGAGTGAGGGAGGGAGAAGGAGAGAGGAGAGAGAATGAGAGTGAGAGACAGGTGATGGAGGGTACGACAAATAAAAGAATGAGAGAGAGAGAGAGGAGAAAGAGAAGCGATCCATGAGAGAGGGAGTGATGGAGGGCACGAGTGGGAGAGAGGGAGAGAGGGAGAGTGGGAGAGAGAATGAGAGAAATAAAGAGTGAGAGAGAAGAAGAAGGGGGGAAGAGAATGATGAGATAGAGAGAAGATAAAAAGAGCTAGAGAATTCTTTGATGAGATAGAGAGAGAAAGTAAGAGAGGAAGAGAGGGTGAGAGAGATAAAGAGAGAATAAGATCAATATTGGGATGGAAAGAGAGATTGAGAGATGCAAAAGAGGGCGATGAAGAGAGGGCAAGAGAGAAAGACAGAGAGAGAATTGGGTGGGAGGGTGTCAGAGAGGGAGGGATGGAGTTAAAGGAAAATCAAGGGAGATAGCTAGAGGGTGTGAGAAAAAGAGAGTGAGGGTGGGTGACAGAGGATGAAGAAGAGAGAAGAGAGAGTTAGAGGGAGGGATAGATAGTGAGAGCGATGGATATAGTGGGAGTTAAGGCGAGCCAGTACCAGTGAGCGAGAAAAAGATTAAGGGAGTGGGGGAAGCGAGGGAAGGATATATAAAAAGAGGTGTTATATAGATTGAGAGAGATGGATCAACAAAGTGGTAGATATAAGAGGGAGAGAGAAAGATATATAGAGGGCACGAATGTGGAAGGAAGAGAGAATGCGAGAACAAGGAATGACAAAGAATGAATGAGCAAGAGAAAAGAAAGATGAGAAAAAGAGAGAGAGAGCAAGAGAGTAGCATGGTGAGAGATTTATGACAATAAAGGAATACAAAGGAGAGAGAAAGAGCGAGTGAGGGAGAGTGTGAGGGCAAGAGGGAGAAATGGAAAGAGAGAGTCAAAGATTTAGATAAAGAAAGAGAACTAGAGAAAGAGGGAAGGAGTTAGAGGGAGAATGAATAGTGCGAGAAAGAGCATGAAAGGATGAGTGAGATAATTGAGAGAGACAAAGAGATGTAGAGTTTGATAGAGAGAGATTTAGGTTGATAGAAAGTGAGAAATGAGGAGAGAGACAACAAGAGCAGTAGGGTCAGAGAGTGATGGTAAGAGAGGAAGAGAGAGAGATTGATCAAGGTGGAGAGAGGGAGCATATAGAGTAAAAAAAGAGAGAGAACATATTTAGGTAATGAAAAGAAATTGAGAAGTGATAGAAAGAGTCTGAGAGTGACATATGGAGGGCATGAGAGAGGGACGGAGAAAGAATGAGATAACGTTAGAGATAGAGAGGAGCAAGATAAGAGAAAGATGAGAAAGAGATAAGTGAGAGATAACAAGGGAGGAAACAAGATAGAGGGATCGAAAGAGTGAGTGAGAAATATAAGAATAGCAAAAGAGAAGTGGTGAGAAAGAGTGAGAAAGGGGTAGAGGGAGTGAGAAGAGTGTGAGAAAGAGCTTGAAAGAAAGAGAAAGTAAGAGAAATAGAGATGAGGAGCGGATAGAAGCGTGATGCGAGAGAAAGAAAGTTAGAGTGAGGGCAAGAGAAGAAGAAAGTGAGAGATGTAGAACGGATAGAATGAGTGAAGGAGGGAAGGAGTGTAAGAAAGAAGACAGGGGGAGAGTGAGAATGAGAGGGAGAAAGAGGGAGAATTGAAGTAAGATAGAGGTAACAAAAAGTGAGTGAGAAAGATTAAGAAAGAGAGACAAAAGAGTGAGAGAGAGTGAGAAAGAGAAATGCTCCATGAACGAGAAAGAGACGGAATGCAAGAGAGAGGGAGGTATACGAGAGAAGAAGAGAATGAAAGAGTGAGAGAGAGAGAAGCAAGAGAAAAGAAAGATAAGTTAAAGAGAAGAAAAAGAGTGAAAATAGAGAAGGCAACGAAGTAAGTCAGAGTGAGAATGAGTGAGGGAGAGAGAGGGTGGGAGAGAAGGAGATAAGCATGGAATAATTGAGTGAGAGATATAGAGAAAGCAAAAGAGAAGTAGAGAGGGAAGAGTGTAGAGATAAAGTCAGAGGGGTGTGAGAAAGAGATAAAAATTAAGAGAGAGAAGAAAAAGAGACGAAGAGGCAGATAGCAAGTGTGTGAGAGAGACTGAGAGATTGAAAGAATGAGTGAGGCAAATAATAAGTAAAAGGAGTGAGAGGATAGGAGAGAGAAAGAGAGGGAGGAATTGATTTAAGAGTGCAGAAGAGAGATAAGTAGTGAGTGAGTCGAGAGAGAAAGAGTGAGTGAGTGAGGGGCAAAAAGTGAGAAAAAGATAGATAATACATATGAGAGAGTGGTAGGAAAGGTGAGAGTGAGAGAAAGAGGAAGAAAGGGCAAATGAAATGAGTGAGGGAGGGAGAGGGCGAGAGGATGGAGAACTACAGTGAGAGGGAGAGATAATGAGAGAAATAAAAGAGTAAGAGGGAGAGAAAGAGAAGAGATCCATGAGAGAGGGAGTGATGGAGGGCATGAGAGGGAAGTGGGAGAGGGAATGAGAGAAAGAAAGCATGAGAGAGAGAAGAAGAAGCGAGGAAAGAGAATGATGAGATATAGAGAAGATAAAGTGAGCAAGAGAGTTGTTTGATGAGGTAGAGAGAGACAGTAATAGAGGAAGAGATGGTGGGAGGGAGAAAGCGAAGGCGAGATAGATATAAAGAGGGCAAAATAGAAGTAGAGAGAAGAAGTGGTAGAAGGGTATGAGAAACAACTTGAAAGAGAGAGAGAGAGAGAAAGATGAAGTGATATGTAGAGAGTGTGGGGCGGAGATAGATATGAAAGGCTGAGGCAGATGAAAAGAGAAACTTAAGAAGAATAGTGAGCGGAAGGGATATATGGATTCAAGACAGAAGAGAGAGGGTTGGTGAGGGAAGAGAGAGAGAGAGAGAGAGAGAGAGAGAGAGAGAGTGAAAGAATAAGGGCGTTAGAAAATTTGAGAAGGAGGTCGAAAGAGAGGGTGAGAGAGATTATGAGCGTAAGAGAGAGGGAGGTAGGGTGAATAAGAGGTGGAGAGAAGGATAAACAGGAGCTCCATGTGTGTGCGTGAGAGAGAGAGAGAGATGGAGAGCACAAGTGAGCGAGGGAGGGAGGAGAACAAGAGAAACAAATAGTGAAAATGAGAACGGGAGAGAGAGGACCAAGATAAGAGAATGATGAGAGAGAAAGAAGAGAGGGAAGGGGAAAAAGAGTTGCAGGGTGAGAGAAAAGATGAGAGAGTATGGCAGAATGAAAGGGGGAGGGAGAGAGTGAGATAAGGGTGGAAAGAGAGAAGGAGCTTGATAAAATGGTGAGAAGTGGGAGAGATATATATTAAGAGATAAATATTGAGTGTTTGAGAGCGTGATAGATAGAGAGAACGTGCGACAAAAGAAAAGGTGAGTGATGGATAGATTCGGGAGAGGAGAGGGGTGTAGTGAGCGAGAAGAGGAAGAATAAACAGAGGGGAGAGCAGGAGAAAGACAAGAGTTAGAAAGAGAGAGAGAGAGAGAGAATACATAATAGAGATAGGTTAGGAAGTAGAAAGTCAGGGAAGGCGGAATGGAGCAAAAAATGGGAGAGAAAATGAGAGGAAGAATGAGAGTGAGATGGAGGTAGAGAGAATTCAGTAAAGAGAGCAGCAGAGAAATAGAGAGAAGTGAAAGAAAAGAGCACCAAGAGAGAGAGAGAGCAGAGAGAATGATTAAAAGAGATTGAGAAAGTGAGTAATAATGGGAGACTGAGAGGAAGAAATAGATGGAGAGATAGAAAGAAAAGTGAGAGAGAGGGGAGAGAGAGGGAGGGGAGAGAGAGGGAGGGGAGAGGGAAAAATAATGGCAGAGAAAGTAAAAAATATGCAAAATGAAATAACAAGTGCAGAGAGAGTAAGAGTGTTATTGTAAGAGAGAAATAGATAAGAGTGAAAAAATAGAGAAAAAGAAATTGAGAAGTGAGAGTGAGAGAGAGATTGTGGGCACAAGTGAGGGAGGGTGGGAGAAGGAACGAGATAAAGAAAGAGTGAGAGAGAGAGAAAGGAGTGACAGAAGAGAAAGATTAGAAAGTGAGATGAGAAGCAAAATAGTTAAAGGATCTGAGGGATGGAAAGTGAGGGAGCGACAACAAGAGAGGGAGAGAGTGAGATAGAGATTGGGATGGAAAGAGAGAGTAAGAGACATAGAGAGAGAAATAGACAAGTAGAGAAAGAGATAAAGAGAAGGCAAGTGAGAGAGAATGGGTAGAAGGAGAAAAATGAGTTTAAAAAAGAGCTTGAAAGAATGAGGGAGAAGAGGAAGAGTGGAAGAGATGACAAGGCAGAGAGAGACTAAAAGAGAGATATATAAAGAGGGAAGAGGAGAGGAGAGGAGAGAGAGGGAGAGATAGTGAGATGAGAGAGAAGAGAATTAGAGAGTGAGAGTGAGGGGAAAAGAGAGAGAATACATGAGAGAAAGTGTGAGAGAAGGAGTAAGGGAGGGCAAGAGAGGGGGAGATAGAGTGCGAGAGAAAGGAAGGGAGGTAGAATGAGAGTTGGAGTGAGATGGAGGTAGAGAGAGGAAGAGAGTGGTAGAGAGAGGAGAGAAAGGGTGAGAGTTAGAGGGAGTGGTAAAGAAAGAGAGGGAAAGAGGTAGAGAGGGAAGGAGAGAGAGAAGAGTATAATAATAAGCAAGAGAAAAAGTGAGATAAAGAGTGAAGAAAGTGTAAGATAAGAAGTGAGAGATAGAGAGAGGCAGGGATATTAAAAGGGATCTAGGAGTGGAAGAGACATGAGAAGGACAAAGAGGGAGAATGAGAGAGAGAGAAAGGAGAGGGCAACAAAGAGTGAGATAGAAAGAGCAAGAGAGGGAGAATATAGAGGGAGAGACTAAAAGTGAGGAGAGAGTGAGAAAGAGAGAGGTGGGAGAGAAGAGATGGAGAGAGAAGGGGGTGGAAGAGGTGCGAGAGAGATATAAAGGGTGAGTGCAAGTGAGAATAACAGTAGAGACAAAAAATACAAAGAAATGGAGAAGGTAGAGTGGGAGAAGAGAGAGGGACAAGAGAGTGAGAGGAAGAGGGAGAGAGTTGGAGAGAGAGGAAGAGATAGAGAGGGACGAGAGAGTGAGAGGAAGAGGAAGAGAGTTGAAGAGAAATGAAGAGAGGTAGATGAAGGGAGAGGCAAAGATAAAGAGTGGAATAAAGAAGGGAAGGAGAGAGAGTGAGAGAGAGAATGAGGTAAAACAAGATAGAAAAAAGGATGAGAGATAAAGCTTGAGAGAGATATAAAGATAGAGAGAAAGAAAAATGAGGGAGAAAAGAGTGTGTGTGTGTGGTGGAGAGAGATTGAGAGTTGGTGTAAGACAAGAAGGAGAGAGACCAAGTGTAATAAGAGTGTTGGAGTTAGACAAGAAGGACAGCCTCACTCACCCTCTCTCTCTCTCTCTCATCCAACAACTCTCTTGCTCTCTTTATCCTAGCTCTCTATCTCATCTTTCTCTTCCATCATTTCTCTCTTTCCATACCAATATCTATCCCGCTCTTACTCTCTCTCTCTCTCACCATCTCTTCCTCTTTCCATCCCAACTCTCTTTCTTTTTTATCTTCTCTCTATTTCTCTTCCGTCAATTTTTCTTCTACTCTCTCTCATCTTTCTTACTCTCATTCTTTGTCCCTCTCTCCCTGTCATGCCCTCCATCTCTCCCTCTCTCATGTATCTCTTCTCTTTCTCTCTCTCTCTCCCTTTTTTATTTCTCTCTCATTCTCTCCATCTCCTTCTCACTTTTTTTCTCTCTTCTCTCTCCCTCTCCCTCCCTCCCTCATTTGATTTTGCCCTTTCTTCCTCCTTCTCTCACTCTCACCTTTCCTACCGCTCTCTCATATGAATTATCTCTCTCTCACTCTTGCCCTCTCTCTCACTCTCACTTTTTTCTTTCTTCTCACACACTCCTCTCTTCTACTCAGTTGAATCAATCCATCTCTCTTTCTCTCTCCCCTCCACTCCTCTCATTTCCCTTATTATTTGTGTCACACATTCTTTCAATCTCTCAGTCTCTTGTACATACTTTCTATCTGCCTCTTCATCTCTCTCTTTCTTGTCTCTCTTTATTTCAATTGCTTTCTCACACCCTTCTCACTTTATCTCTACGCCCTTTTCTCTTTCTCTCTCTACTTTTATTTTTCTCTCTCTATATGTCTCACTCCATCTTTACATGCTTATCACCCTCTCTCCCCCTCACTCTCTCTCTGTCTTATTCTATTTTCCCTGTCTCTCTTCATCTCTCTAACTTATCTTTCTCTTCGCATGCTTCTCTCTCACACTTTCGTTCTCTTCTTCTCTCTCCATACCTCCCCCTCTCTCGCTCTCCCTCTCTCTCTCTCGCTCATGGAGCTCTCTCTTTCTCACTCTCTCTCTCTCATTCTTTTCTGTTTCTTTATTGCTCTCTCTCTCACACACAGTTCTCTACCTCTATCTCATTCTCATTCTCCCCCTTTCTCTCGCTTATTCTCACTCTCCCTTTCTCTCTTACCTTCCTTCCCTCGTTCACTCACTCTATCCATCTTTACCTCGCTCACTATTCCTCTCTTTCTTTCTCTCTCCTCTCCTCTCGCTTCTTTCTCCTTTTATTTTCCTCACTCATTCTTTCAATCTCTCGGTCTCTCTCACACACTTTCTATCTACCTCTTCGTCTCTCTCTTCTCTCTCTTTATTTTTATCTCTTTCTCACACCCCTCTCACTTTATCTCTACACCCTTCTCTCTACTTTTCTTTTGCTTTCTCTATTATTCCATGCTTATTTCCCCCTCTCCCACCCTCTCTCTCCCTCACTCTCACTCTCTCTTACGTTGTTGTCTTCTCTATTTTCACTCTTTTTCTTCTCTTTAACTTATCTTTCTTTTCTCACTTTTCTCTCTCTCACTCTTTCATTCTTTTCTTCTCGTATACTTCCCTCTCTCTTGCCTTCTGTCTCTCTCTCTCTTGTTCATGGAGCACTTCTCTCTCTCACTCTCTCTCACTCTCTTGTCTCTCTTTCTTAATCTTTCTCACTCACTTCTCATTACCTCTATCTTACTCTCATTCTCCCTCTTTCTCCCTCACTCTCTCCCACTCTTTCTTACACTCCTCCCCTCATTCACTCACTCTATCCATTCCTACATCTCTCACTTTCTTCTACTCTTGCCCTCACTCTATCTATCTTTCTTTCTCTCACACACAGTTTCTATCTGCCTCCTCATCTATATTTCTCTTACTTCCTATTTCTTTTAAGCTCTTTCTCACACTCTTCTCAGTCCCTCTACCCCTTTCTCACTCTTTCTCACTACTTCTCTTTTGCTATTCTTATATCTCTCACTCATTCTCACTCATTCTTTCCATCCCTCTATCTTGTTTCCTCCCTCGCTATCTCTCTCTTCTCTCTTTCTCATATTTCTATTATCTTGCTCTTTCTTCCTATCTCTCACACACTTTTTCTTTATCTCGTTCTTTCTCTCTCCCTCTCTCATGCCCTCCATATGTCACTCTCAGACTCTTTCTAGCACTTCTTAATTTCTTTTCATTGCCTCAACCTTTTCTCTCTCTTTTTCTACTATATCTGCTCCCTATCTCCACCTTTATCAATCTCTCTCTCTTCCTCTCTTACCATCACTCTCTGACCCTACTGCTCTTGATGTCTCTCTCCTCATTTCTCACTTTCTATCCACCTAAATCTCTCTCTCTCTCTATCACACTCTACATCTCTTTGTCTATCTCTATTATCTCACTCATCCTTTCATGCTCTTTCTCGCACTATTCGTTCTCCCTCTAACTCCTTCGCTCTTTCTGTAGTTCTCTTTCTCTATCTCTAAATGTTTGACTCTCTTTCCATTTCTCCCTCTTGACCTCGCACTCTCCCTCACTCTCTATTTCTCTCTCTCCTTCTTTGTATTCCTCTCTTATCATAAATCTCTCACCATGCTAATCTCTTGGTCTCTCTCTCTCTCTCTCTCTCTCTCTCTCTCTCTCTTTCTAATCTTTCTTTTCTCTTACTCATTCACTCTCTGTCATTCCTTGTTCTCGTATTCTCTCTCCCATCTTCGTTTGTGCCCTCTATATATCTTTCTATCTCCCTCTCATATCTACCACTTTGTTGCTTCATCTCTCTCAATCTCTGTAACACCCCTTTTTATATCTCCTTCCCTCACTTTCCCCCACTCTCTTAATATTTTCTCACTCACTGGTACTCGCTCACCTTAACTCCCACTATATCCTTCACTCTAACTCTCTCTTCTCTCTTCTTCGTTCTCTCTCTCCCACCCTCACTCTCTTTTTCTCACACCCACTGTCTATCTCCCTTAGTTTTCCTTTAACTCCATCCCCACCTCTCTCTGCCCCTCTCTGACACCCTCCCACCCAATTTTAGAGAAGGGAGCGAGGGCAAATAGAGTTGGCAACTGAGTAAGATAGAGTGAGAGAGAGTGAGGGGGAGAAAGGGAGGGAGAGTGGGACATAAGCTTGGAAAGATGGAGTGAGAGATATAGAGAATGCAAATGAAGAGAGAGAAGAGAGAGTTGTAAGGTGAAAGATAGCAAGGGAGGAAGCAAGAGAGTGGGAGAGAGATGGAAAGAGTGAGGGTGAGGTAGAAGGGAGAACAAGAGAGTGTGTATGGAGAAGAAAGATGAGGAGTGAGTGAAATGAGAGAGAGAAGAAAGAGAAAGTGAGAAATAACAGATTGAGAGAAAGAGAGAGAATAGATAAGGGAGAGAGGTAGGAAGAGAGAACAAGAGAGTGAGGGAAGGAGGAAAGGAGAACAAGAGCATGTGTGTGTGTGAGAGCGAGGCAAAATAAGTGTGAGATAGACGTAGAGAGTGGGAAAATGTGTGAGAGAATGTGAATAAGGTAATAATGGGATAGATTAGAGAGAGAAGTAGTTCTATGACTTAGAGAGAAAAGGAGGACACGAGAGATTGAGGAAGGGATAGGGAATATAAGAAAGAGAGTGAAAAGAAAGAGAGAAGATAAAGAGGGCAAGAGAGTTGTAAGGAGAGAGAAAGAGATGGTATGAGAGGAAGAGAGTGGGAGAGAGATATATATATTGATGAAAAGATAGTGTGATATAGAGAGAGCAAAATAGAAGTAGATAGAAGAGGTACATGTTTAGAGAGGCTTGTTAGAAAGATCATGAAAGATAGAGAGAGATGAAGAGACATATAGAGAGGGTGAGAGAGATAAAAATAGAAAGAGGTTGAGAAAGATAAAAAGAGAGAGAAGAGGAGAGACAGATTGAGGCACGGAGGGATGGTTCAAGAGGGAAGGATAGATTGGGGAAGTGAGTCAGAAGAGAGAATGAAAAGAGAGTACGAGAATGGGCAAGAACAGAGGAAAGTGAGAGAACTACATAGGTGAGAGAGGTAGGAAAGGATAGAGTGAGTGAAGGAGGGTAAGAGAGAGGGGGAGAGTGACAATGAGTGAGAGAAACAAGGAGAATGAGAGTGAGATAAAGGTAGAGAGAAGTGAGTGAAAGAGAAAGAAAGAGAGTGAAAGGAGTAAGAGAGAGTGAGAAAGAGAAGAGCTCCATGAGCGAGATAGAAAGAGAGAGAAAGAGGACAAGAGAGAGGGAGATATGGAGAGAGAAAATGAGAAAGAAAGAGAGAGAGAAGTAAGAGAAAAGAAAGATAAGTTAGAGAGAAGGGAGAGAGAGGGCAAATAGAGAAGGCAACAGAGTAAGACAGATTGAGAGAGAGTGAGGGGGAGAGAGCGAGGGAGAGAGGGAGATAAGCATAGACAGATTGAGTGAGAGATATAGAGAGAGCAAAAAAGAAGTAGAGAGAGAAAGATAGAGAAGGGTGTGACAAAGAGATTGAAAATAATAGAGAGAAGAGAGAGATAAAGAGAGTTGCAAGGTGAGTGAGAGAGAAAGGAAGTAAAGGAGAGGGAGAGAGAGAGAGAGTGAGTGAGAAGAGTGTAAGAAAGAGCTTGAAAGAAAGAAGAAGTAATAAAAATAGAGATGGGGAGGAAGGTAGAAATTGTGTGTCATAGAGCTAGCGTTAGAAAGTGTGAGGGCGAGGTAGATTGAAAGAGAGATTATACAGGAGGATAGGAGAGGAGAGAAAGAGAGGGAGTGATTCAAGAGCGAAGAGAAAGATGGGGAGTGAGTGAAATGAAAGAGAAAAGAAAGAGAAAGAATAGAGTGAGAGAATTAGGGAGAATACAAAAAGAGAAAGATAGGGAAGGAGGAAAGCAGGGTGAGAAAGTGTGTGTGTGTATTAGAGGGGGGCTGAATGAGTGTGAGATAGACATAGAGAGTGGTAAAAAGTGAGAGAGAGTAATTAATTGAAAGAGGGAAGAATGGGAGAGAGAGAGAGAGAGAGAGAGAGAGAGAAAGGGAAGGGCTCCATGACTGAGAGAGAGATGGAGACATGAGAGAGTGATGGAGGGAGAGAGAAGAAAAGAATGAAACAGTGATAGAGAGATAGAAGAAAGAGAGATGACAGAGAGGGTAAGGGAGAGAGATAGATGGTAAGAGAGGAAGAGTGGGGGAAAGAGAGAGATATATTGATAAAATGTAAGAGTGAGAGATATGTAGAGAGCAAAATAGAAGTAGATATAAGAGGTATATCTAAAGAGAGAGATAGTTAGGGAGAAGGTGAGGCAGATTGAAAGGGTGGCATGGATTCAGAAGAGGAGAGAGGAGTAATGAGTGAGAAGGAGAGAATAGAAAGAGGAGAGAGCGAGAGATAGGCATGAGTGAGAGAAAGAGAGAGAGATATAACACATAATAGAAAGAGGTAGGGAAGGAGAGAGTGAGTGAAGGACGATGGGGGCAAAACGGAGGATAGGGAGATGGAGAGGGAGAATGAGAGTGAGATTGTGGTAGCGAGGAATTAGTGGGAGAGAGCAATAGAGAAAAGAGTATGAGAGAGACAAAAGAGCACCATGAGAGAGGCAGAGAGAATGATTGAGAAAGATAGAGAGAGTTTGTATTAATAGAAGAGAGAGGAAGAAATAGATGGAGAGATAGACAGAGAGCGAGAGAGAGAGAGAGGCAGGGAGGGAGAGAGGGAGAAACAGTGGTAGAGAAAGTAAAAGAGATATAAAAGAAATAACAGGTGGAGAAAGAGCAAGAGAGTGATTGCATAAAAGAGAAATATACAAGAGCAAAAACATAGAGAAAATAAATTGAGAAGTGAGAGTAAGAGAGAGAGAGAGAGATAGATGGCACAAGAGAGGGGGAGAGAGAGAATCAGATGAAAATATAGTGAGTGAGAGAGAGAGAGGACTGAGAGAAGAGAAAGACTAAAATGGGAGAAGTGAGGAGGCGAGAGCGAGAGAGAGAGAGAGAGAGAGTGAGATAGAGATTGGGATGGAAAGACAAAGAGGCATGGAGAGAGAAATAAATAAGTAAAGAAAGAGATAAAAAGAAGGTGAGTGAGAGAGAAGGGGTAGAAGGAGAAAGATGCGTGTGAGAAATAGGTTGAAGGGAAGAGAGAGAAGAGGGAGAGGGGGAGTGATGATAAGGCAGATAGAGACTAGGGAGATTGATAGAGAGAGAGAGAGGTGAGATAGATAAAGAGTGAATCAAGGAGTGAGGGAGGGCAAGAGAGAGGGCGAGATAGAGAGAGTGAGAGAGAGGAATGGAGATGGAGGTACAGAGAGGAAGAGAGCGAGAAAGAAATATGTGTGTGATAGAGCATAGAGAGATACGAAAAGAGAAATTCTCCATGAGAGAGAGAGAAAGAGAGATAGAGAGAGGGTTGGAGAGCATAAGAGTGGGCTCAGTGAGAAAGAGTGGAAGGAAGAATGAGAGAAAGATGAGAAAAAGAGAATGGAGAGAGCAAGAGAGTTGCAGGGTGAGATAGTGCTGACAGAAGAGGAAGAGAGGGAGTAAGAGAGTATGTGTGAGAGATAGAGATTGGGATGGAACGAGATAATGATAGATATAGAGAGAGCAAAAGAGAGAGAGAGACAATAGGAGGTTGACGAGAGCGAAGAGTATGAGAAAGGCTTAAAAGAAAGGGAGATGATGAGATAGATAAAGAGTGAGAGAGAGATATATAGATAGAGAGAGGGTGATCATAAGAGAGAGGAAAGGAGGTGAGAGTGGTTGAGGGGAAGTATTTAAGAGAGGAGAGAGAGGGAGTGAGTGAGAGGAGAGAGTAAGATAGAGTCAAGAGTGAGAGAAATAGAGAGTTAGGAAGGGAGAAGTGAGGAAAGGAGGGAGGGCAAGAGAGAGGAGGGAAAAGAGAGGGAGGGAGCGCGAGTGAGAGTGAAATGAAGGTAGAGAGAGGGAGAGAGTGAGAGATTGAGCAAGAGAGAAGATTGAGAGAGAAAAGTAAAGAAAAAAGAGAAGAGCTCTATGCGTGAGGGAGATATGGAGGGTAGAAGAGAGGGAGGGACAAAAAGAGAGAAAAAGTTTGATAGAGAGGAGTGAGTGAAGAGAAAAATGAGAAAGAGAGGAGAGTTTTTAGTTGAGAGAGTTGTAGCAAGAGAGGAAGAGAGAGTGTGAGAGAGATAGAGAGAGATAGAAAAGGAGAGAGATGGAGGGTTAGATTGGGAGAGGGAGAGAGGGGGAGTGGATGCAAAAAGAGTAAGAAGAGAAAAAGAGAAGAGAGAGGAAAAGATTTAGAGAAACAAAATACATAAAAGAGAAAGAGCATGAAAGGATGAGTGAGATAATGGAGAGAGATGTAGAGTTTGATAGAGAGAGAGAGATAGGTTTAGGCGGATAGAAAAAGAGAAATGAGTAGAGAGACAGCAAGAGCATTAGAGAGAGATGGTAAGAGAGGTAGAAAGGGAGATGGAAAAAGGTGGAGTGAGAGAGCAGATATAATAAGTAAAAGAGAGAGAGAACAATTTTAGGCAATGAAGAGAATTTGAGAAGAGCTAGAGAGAGTGAGAAAGGGACATATGGAGGCATGAGAGAGGAAGGAGAAAGAACGGGATAAAGAAAAGTGTGTGAGAGATAGGGAGAAGGAACAAGATAAGAGAAAGATGAGAAAGAGAGAAGTGAGAGAGTTGCAAGGTGAGATAGAGATAACAAGGGAGGAAGAAAGAGTGAGGGATGGAAAGAGAAAAAAGAGAAAAGGAAAACGAAAAGCTCCTTGAAAGGAGTGAATAACAAAGAGAGAAATGAAGGGAGACAGTGAAAGAAAGTGCAAATGAGAGAGAGAGAGAGAGAGAGCACGAGTGAGAGTGAGAGTGAGAGGAGGTGGCAGAGAGGAGTAAGAAAGAAACTAAGAGAGAGAGAGAGAGGCAGAGGGAGAGGGAGTGGAAGTGGGAGAGAAATAGTGAGAAAGAAAGTAAGAGAGTGAGGGATCGCGGGGCAGAGGTAGAGAGAGGGAGGAAGTAAAGGGGACGGAGGGAGAGAGGCAAAGAGAATGGTTGAGGGTAGCCAAGAGAGGGATTAAGGGCATAAAGAGAGACAAGAGAGAGTAGGAAGGGAGGAGGGATGGATGAGTGAGCAAGAGAGATTGGAGGAGGGGAGAGTAAAATGGAATGAGGAGAAAGGTAGAGGGTGAGAGAAAAAGAAAGAGAGCAAAACCCAGAGAAGGGAAAGAGAGAAGAAAAAGAGCACAAGAGAGAGAAGAGAGCAAAATAAGGCAAAGAGCACAGTAGAGAGAGTGTGTAAAAGCCAAGAGGGAGAGAGGGAGAAAAGAGAGAAAAATTTGGAGGGAAGGAATTAAGTGTCAGATTGAATGAGATTGATACAAGAGAGAATTTGCGTGTGAGATTCAAAGCAAGTGAGAGTGATAAGGTTGAGTAGAAATAGATGGAGGGAGGGTGAGAGAGGGAGAAAGTGAGCTCGCAAGGGTGGGAAAAAGAACAACTGAAGTGAAGGCATGAGAGAGAGGGATAGTGAGACAACAAGAATAGGGAAAAGAATATGAGAGAGATGGAGGGAAGAGGGGAGAGATAGAAATAAAAAAATTGGGGGAGAAAAAGAAAAAATAAGGGGAGAGATGGAGGGAAGAGGGTAGAGATAGAAATAAAAAGAAATGGGGAGAAAAAATGAGATTGGGAGATAGTGAGAGAGGGTGAGGGTAAGTGAAAGTAGTTAGAGTGAGAGTGATAGAGCCAAGGGAGTGGGTGCAAGCAAGAGAAGAGAAAGCGTAGGAGAAAGAGTGGAAGAAAGAGGGAAGGGAGTAAGATAGTGTGTTTGTGTGTGTGAGAGAGAAAACGTGACAAAAGGAGGGAAATAGAGGCAAGTAGGGGAGAGTTGTCTGAAGAAGAGATGAAGGAGAGAGAGTAAAGAGTGAGGGAGAGAGATTGTGTGAGAGAGGAAAAGAGAGGTTGAGACCCAGAGGGAGAGGAGGGAAAGAGAAAGTGCTAGAGAAAGAGGGAGAGAGTGAGAGAGTGGGAGAAATAGAAAGTGATAGAGAGAAAAAGAAGGAGAGGGAGAGATAAGAGCAGGAGAGAGAAGGGAGCGAGAGAAGAGAGGACATAGGTAGAGTTCAACAAAGAGAGAGAAAGACAGAGAGATAACACAAGAGAAGAATAAAGAGAAACTAAGAGAAATGATGAGATAGTGAGAGGGAATAGAAAGAGCAAAAAAAGAATTAGAGAGATAGAGAGAGACTGAGAGAGAAAGAGAGTCAGAGAGATTGAGAAGAGTAAGAGAGAGAATGAAAGAGTGAGAGAGAAAGAAAGAGAAAAAAAGACAGCATGAAAAAGTGAGAGGATAGAAGAGAGTGAAAGAAGAAGAAGAACAAGATAGAAAGAGGAACAAAGGGAGGGAGGAGTAGCAGAGTTAGTGAGATACGTACAAACATAAATAGAAAGAGGGTAATTAAATGAGAGTGATTGCGAGATAAATATGGGTAGGATAAAGAGAGAAGAGGAGCAGAAAAAGAGCTAGAGAAAAGCGAGATGAGTGCAATTGAAGAAAGAGCTAGGGTGTTAATGATATAGAGAAAAATAAGTGAGACACTGAGAAAAAGGGGAGATATATAGAGTAAGGGAGACACAGGGATGAAAAGAGGGAAATAGAGAAAAGAGAGGACAAGAAAGAAAGGCTGGGAGAGAGTTGGGTGGGAGGGATTGAGAGAGAAAGGGAGAGAGAGGGAGGGGATGAAGTTAAAACCAAGGGAGATAGATAGAGAGTGTGAGAGAAATAGAGAGAGAGGGTGGGAGAGAGAGAAGAAAGAAAAGAGAATAGAGAGAGGGAGGAATAGATAGTGAGAGCGATGGATAGAGTGGGAGTTAAGGTGAGCGAGTACCAGTGAGCGAGAAAGAGATTAAGAGAGTCGGGAAAAGTGAGGGAAAGAGATATAAAATGGGGAGTTATAGAGATGGAGAGAGATAGAGCAACAAAGTGGTAGATAATGAGAGGAAGAGAGAAAGAGATATAAAGGGCAAAAATGAGGAAATGAGAGATAACAAGAGAACAAGGAATGAGAGAGAGAGAGAATGAGCAAGAGAAAAGAAAGAAGAGAAAGAGAGAGATAGAGAGCGCAAGAGAGTAGCGTGATGGAAGAGAATGATTAGATAGAGAGAACAATAGAGTAGCATGGTTAGAGAGTGATGACAAGAGAGGATAGAAAAATGTGGGAGAGAAAGAGAGGGGTTTGAGGGAGAACGAATAGTGCGAGAAAGAGCATGAAAAGTCGAGTGAGATAATATTATGAGAAAGAGAGATGTAGAGTTTGATAGAGAGAGATAAAGAAGTGGATAGAAAGTGAGAAAAGTGGAAAGAGACAGCAAGAGCAGTAGGGTCAGAGAGAGATGGTTAGAGAGGAAAAGAGATAGAGATGGAAAGGAGTGAGGGAGCAGATAGAGTAAAAAATAGAGAGAGAACAAGTTTAGGCAATGAAGATAAATTGAGAAGAGTTAGAGAGAGTGAGAGAGGGACATATGGAGGGCATGAGAGAGGGAGGGAGAAAGAATGAGATAAAGAAAAATTGTGTGAGAGATAGAGAGAAGGAGAAGGATAAGAGAAAGATGAGAAAGAGAGAAGAATGAGATACAAAAGGGAGGAAGCATGAGAGAGGCATGGAAAGAGTGAGTAAGAGATATAAGAAGAGCAATGAGTGGTGAGAGAAGAAGAAAGAAAGAGTGAGAAAGCGGTAGAGGGAGTGTGATGAGTGTGAGAAAGAGCTTAAAATATAGAGGATGTAAGAGAAATAGAGATGAAGAGGAAGATAGAAACTGTGTGTGAGAGTGCGAGAGATAGATAGAGGGTGAAGCAGATAGAAAGAGAGATGAGAGGAGAGGAGGGGGGAGAAAGGGTATGGAGTAAGAAAAAGAGAGAGAATACATAAGGGAGAGAGGTAGGAATAGAGAGAGTAATGGGAACGGGCAAAGGAGGACAAGAGAGAGAGAGTGTGTGTAAGAGAGAGGGAGAATAAGTTTGCGATGTACATAGAGAGTGAAAAAACTGAGATAGAGTAAGTGAAAGAGAGAAGAATGTAAGATAATTAGTGGGAGAAGGAGAAGAGCTCTAAGACTGAGAGAGTGATGGAGGAGGGAGAGAGGACAAGAGAAAGAAAGTGTAGAGAGAGAGAGAAGAAAGGGAGAAGACAAAGAGAAAGATGTAGGGAGAGAGATAGATGGTAAGAGAGGAAAATAGGAGGGAGAGGGAGATATAAAGAGAGCGAAATAGAAGTAGATAGAAGACAATGTGAGAAAGGTCTTGAAAGAAAGAGAGAGAAGAGAGAGTGAGAGAGTGATGAAGAGACATACAGAGAAGGTGAGAGATATATAAATATAAAGAGGTTGAGAAAGGTAGAAGAAAGAAGAAGAAAGAAGAAGAGGAGAGACAGGGTGAGACAGGGTGGCATGGATTCAAGAGAGAAGGAGAGAGGTGGGGAGTGGGTGACAAGAGAGAACGAAGAGAGAACACGAGAGAGGGCAAGAGTAGAAAAAAGTTAGAGAGGTAGGAATGGATAGAGTGAGTGAAATAGTGAAGGAGGGTAAGAGAGAGAGAGGGCTAGAGTGAGAATGAGTGAGAGAAGAAGGAGAATGAGAGTACGATAGAGGTAGAGAGAAGTGAGTGAGATAGATCAAGAAAGAGTGAGAAAAGTGTGAGATAGAGTTTGAGAAAGAGAAGAGCTCCATGAGCATGAGAGAGAGATAGAGGGCAACAGAGAGGGAGGTATGGGAGAAAATAAGAGAAAGAAAGAGTGATAGAGAGAGAAGCAAGAGAAGAGAAAGATAAGTTAGAGAGAAGAAAGAAAGGGCAAATAGAGAAGGCAATAAAGTAAGATAGAGAAAGAGTGAGTGAGGGAGATCAGCATGGAAAGATGTAGTGAGAGATATAGAAAGAGCAAAAGAAAATTATAGAGAGAAGGGCATAGAGATAAAGAGAGACGAAGAGGCAGATTGAAAGTGTGTGTGAGAGACTGAGAGATTGAAAGAATAAGTGAGGCAAATAATAAGAGAAATGAGACGAGAGGAGATGAGAGGAGAGAGAGAGGGAGGAAGTGATTCAAGAGAGCAGGACAGAGATGAGCAGTGAGTGAGACGAGAGAGAAAAGAGGGAGTGAGTGAGTGAGAGAAAGAGAGATAATTCATATGAGTGGTAGAAAAGGTGAGAGAGAGAAATAGGAAGAAAGGGCACATGAAATGAGTGAGAAAGGGAGAGGGAGAGAGGAGGAAGAACGAGTTTGAGAGGGAGGTGATGGAGGGTACGACAAATAAAAGAATGAGGGGGAGAGAAAAGGAGAAGGGATCCGTGAGAGAGGGAGTGATGTAGGGCATGAGTGGGAGAGAGGGATAGAGGGAGAGGGAATGAGAGAAATAAAGAGTGAGAGAGAGAAGAAGAAGAAGCGAGGGAATAGAATGATGAGATAAAGAGAAGATAAAGAGAGCAAGAGAGTTATTTTATGTGATAGAGAGAGACAGTAAGAGAGGAAGAGAGGGTGGGAGCGAGAAAGCGAGAGTGAGATAGATATTGGTATGAAAAGAGAGATTAAGAGATACAAAAGATGGCAAAATAGAAGTAGAGGGTACAAGTGGTAAAAGGAGAGAGAAGAGTATGAGAAAGAGTTTGAAAGAAAGAGAGAAAAAGTTGAAGCGATAAATAGAGAGTGTGAGACAAAGATAGATAAGAGAGATTGAGGCCGATAAAAAAAAGTGAGGAGAAAAGTGAGAGAAAGTGAAGAATAAAGAAAGTGGCGAAAGAGAGGGAGAAAGGGAGGGGATAGAATGAGAAAAAGAGTGAGATAGAAGGAGAGACATAACGAGAAAGGGATATAAAGAGAAAGACGGATAATGAAAGAGTGAGAGTAAAAGATAGAAGAGATGTAGAGAGAGCAAATGAAAGAGAAAAAGGAGTGTGTGGGAGAGTGTGTGAGAGATAGTGAGTGTGCTGAAAGGGAGGGATAGGATAAGATAAAAGAGAGCAAAATAGATAAAGTGGGAGAGAGGAAATGATGAAAAAGAGACAGAGTGAGGGAGAGAGAAAGAGAGAGCAAGAGCGAGAAATAGGAGGGAGTAAGTGAAAGGGTGAGCGAGGGAGAGATATAGAGAGATAGAGAGACTTCAAGATAGAGATGGGGAGAAAAAGAGAGTGAGAAAGCGGGAGAGTGAGAAGATCAGAGATAGTGAGAGAAGGACATATGGAGGGCATGAGAGATAGGGTAGAAAGAACGAGATAAAGAAAAAAGTGTGTAAGAGATAGAGAGAAGGAGCAAGATAAGAGAAAGATGAGAAATAGAGAAGAGAGAGTTCCAAGGAGAGAGAGAGAGAGATAGCAAGGAGGGAAACAAGAGAGAGGGATGGAGAGAGTGGGTGAGAGATATAAGAAGAGGAAAAGAGAAGTGGAGAGAAAGAGTGGGAAAGGGGTAGAGTGAGTGAGAAGAGTTTAAGAAAGAGCTTGAGAGAAAGAGAAATTAAGAGAAATAGAGATGATGAGGCAAATAAAAACTGTGTGAGAGAGTGCCAGAGATAGATAGAGTGAGGGTGAGGTGGATAGAAAGAGATACGAGTGGAGAGGAGAGGAAAGAAAGAAGTAGGGAGTAACAGAAAGAGAGAGAATACATAAGGGAGGGAGGTAGGAAAGGAGACAGCGAGAGAAAGAGCAAAGGAGGGAAAAAGAGAGTGTGTGTGTGTGTGTGATAGAGAGGGAGAATAAGTTTGAGATAGACATAGAGAGTGAAAAAAAGTGAGAGAGATTAAGTGAAGGAGAGAAGAATGGAAGAGAGTTAGATAGAGAAGGAGAAGAGCTCTATGACTGTGAGAGATGGAGGGCACGAGAGAGTGAGAGAGGGAGAGAGGACAAGAGAAAGAAAGAGTGAAAGAGAGAAGATAAAGAGAAAGAGGTAGGGAGAGAGAGAGAAATGGTAAGAGAGGAAAAGAGGGGGGAGAGAAATAGATATATATATTGATGAAAAGATTGAGTGAGAGATATAAATAGAGAAAAACATAAGTACATAGAAAAATAGTGTGAGAAAGATCTTAAAAGAAAGAGAGAGAAGAGAGAGTGAGAGAGAGATGAAGAGGCATACAGAGAGGGTGAGAGATATATATTTGAGAAAGATAGAAAGAGAGAAGAGGAGAGACAAAGTGCGACAGGGAGGAATGGATTCAACAGAGAAGGAGAGAGAGGGGGAGTGAGAAAGAAGTGAGAAAAAAGCGAGAATGTGAGAGAGGGCAAGAGTAAAAGAAAGGGAGTGAGGTAGGAATGGATAGAGTGAGTGAAGGAGGGAAGGAGGGTAAGAGAGAGGGGAGAGTGTAAGAAAGAGGGACATTGAGAGTAAGATAGTGGTAGAGAGAAGTGGTGAGAAAGATCAAGAATGAGAGAGAAGAGAGCGAGAGAGAGTTTGAGAAAGAGAAGAGTTCCATGAGAAAGAGAGAGAGAGAGAGAGAGAGAGAGAGAGAGAGAGAGAGAGAGATGGAGTGCAAGAGAGAGGGAGGTATGGGAGAGAAGAAGAGAAAGAAAGAGTGATAGAGAGAGAAGCGAGAGAAGAGGAAGATAAGTTAGAGAGAAGAAATAGAGGGCAAATAGAGAAGGCAACAATGTAAGACAAAGCGAGAGTGAGTGAGGGAGAGAGGGGGAGATAAGCATGGAAAGATGGAGTGAGAGCTGTAGAGAGAGCAAAAGTGAAGTAGAGAGAGAAGGGCGTAGAGATAAAGAGAGAAGGGCGTGAGAAAGATATTAAAATAAAGAGAGAGAACAGAGAAAGACGAGGAGCCAGATAGAAGTGTGTGTGATTCAATCGAGCGACTGAAAGATTGACTGAGGCGAATAATAAGAGAAAAGAGATGAGAGGAGAGGAGAGAAAAGAGAGGGATGAATTGATTCAAGAGAGCATGAGAGAGATGAGCAGTGAGTGAGATGAAGAGAAATGACGGAGTGAGAGAAAGAGAGATAATTCATATGAGAGAGTGGTAGTAAAGATGAGAGTGAGAGAAAGAGGAAGAAACGGCAAATGAAATGAGTGAGGGAGGGAGAGGGAGAGGGAGAGAGGAGAGAGAACGAGAGTGAGAGGGAGGTGGTGAGAATGAGAGAAATAAAAGAGTGAAAGAGAGAGAGAGAGAGAGGAGATCCAAGAGAGGGAGTGATGGAGGGCACGAGAGGGAGTGAGGGAGAGAGAATGAGAGTAAGAGTGGGAGAGAGAAGAAGTGAGGGAAGAGAATGATGAGATAGAGTGAAGACAAAGAGAGCAAGAGAGTTGTTTGATGAGATAAAGAGAGACAGTAAAGGAGGAGAGGGTAGGAGAGGGAAAGCGAGAGCAAGATAGATATTGGGATGGAAAGAGTAATTGAGAGATATAAAGAGGGTAAAATAGAAGTAGAGAAAATATGGTAGAAGGAGAGAGAAGAGCATGAGAAAGAGCTTGAAAGAAAGAGAGAGAAAGATAAAGTGATAAGTAGAGAGTGTGAGACAGATAAATCAAAGAGATTGAGGCAGATAAAAAGAGAAATGTGAGGAGAAAACTAAGAGAATGTGAAGGATAAGGAAAGAGCTGAAGAGAGTTGGAGAAATGGATGGGAAATAATGAGAAAAAGAGTGAGATAGAAAGAGAAAATAACAAGAAAGAGATAATAAAGAGAAAGAGGGATAAAGTTAGAGTGATAATAAATGATAGAAAAGAGTTAGAGAGAGAAAATGAAAGAGAAATGGAGTGTGTGAGAGATAGTGCATGTGCGAGAAAGGGAGCGAATGAAATAAGATAAGAGAGTGTCAAATAGGTAAAGATGGAGAGAGGGAATTATGCATTAGAGATAAATCGAGGGAGAGAGAAAGATAAAGATAAGGGAAGAGAAAAGAGTAGTGAGTAAGTGAGAGGGAGAGCGAGGGAGAGATATAGAGAGATAGGGAGACATCAAGATAGAGATGGGGAGAAAGATAGAGTGAGATAGTGGGAGAGTGAGAAGAGCTAGAGAGAGCGAGAGAGGGACATATGGAGGGCCTGAGAGAGGGAGGGAGAAAGAACAAGATAAAATAATGTGTGTGAGAGATAGAGAGAAGGAGTAAGATTAGAGAAAGATGAGAAAGAGAGGAAGAGAGAGAGGAAGAGATAGCAAGGAGGAAGCAAGAGAGAGGAATGGAAAGAGTGAGTGAGATATATAAGAAGAGAAAGAGAAGTAGAGATAAAGAGTGAGAAAGGGGTAGAGGGAGTGAAAGGTGTGTGAGAAAGAGGTAGATATGTAGAAAGTGTGAGACTGTGTGTGAGAGCGAGATAGATAAGAGATAGTAAGTAGAGAGTGTGAGACTATGTGTGAGAAAGATAGATAAGTAGAGAGTGTGAGATTGTGTGTGAGAGGAGAGAAAGAGGTAGGGAGTATGAGAGAAAGAGAGAGAATACATAAGGGAGAGAGGTAGGAAAGGAGAGAGAGTGTGTGTGTAAGAGAGGGAAGAATAAGTTTGAGATAGACATAGAGAGTGAAAAAAAGTGAAAGAGAGTATGTATAAGAGAGAAGAATGGAAAAGAGTTAGTGAGACAAGGAGAAGAGCTCTAAGACTGAGAGAGATGGAGGGCACGAGAGAGTGAGGGAGGAAGAGAGGAGAAGAGAAAGAAAGATTGAAGGAGAGAGAGAAAGAGGTAGAGAGAGAAATGGTAAGAAAGGAAAAGAGGGGAAAATGAGAGATATATTGATGAAAAGATAGAGTGAGATATAAAGAGAGCAAAATAGAAGTATATAGAAGAACAGAGTGAGAAAGATCTTGAAAGAAAGAGAAAGAAGAGAGAGCGAAAGAGAGATGAAAAGACATATAGAATGGGTGAGAGATATATATAAATATAAAGAGGTTGAGAAAGATAGATAGAGAGAGAAGAGGAGAATTATAGCCAGGTAGGGAGGGATGGATTCAAGTGAGAATGTGAAAGAGGGGGAGTAAGTGAGATGAGAGAATGAGAGAGAGGGGGAGTAAGAGAGAAGAGAGAACGAAGAGAGAATGCGAGAGACTGCGAGAGTAGAAGAACGAGAGAGAGGTAAGAATGGATAAAGTGAGTGAAGGAGGGAAGGAGGGTAAGAGAGAGGGGGAGAGTGAGAATGAGAAAGAGAAAGAGGGAGAACGAGACTAAGATAGAGGTAAAAAGAAGTGAGCGAGAATGAGCAAGAAAGAGAGAGAAAAAAGTGAGATAGAGTGTAAGAAAGACAACACTCCAAGAGGAAGAGAGAGGGAAACATGGAGGACAAGAGACAGGGAGGTTTGGGAGAGAAGAAGAGAAAGAAAGAATGAGGGAGAGAGAAGCAAGAGAGGAAAAAAAATAATTTAGAGAGAAGAAAGAGAGGGCAAATAGAGAAGGCAACAGAGTAAGACAGAGCGAGAGTGAGTGAGGGAGAGAGAGGGACGAAGAGAGGGAGATAACCATGGAAAGATGGAGCGAGATATAGAGAGAGCAAAAGATAAGTAGAGAGAGAAGGGCTTAGAGATAAAGATGGGAAAGAGATTAAAATAAAGAGAGAAGAAATAGAGGACGAAGAGGCTGATAGAATTTGTGTTTGAAAGACCAAGGGATTGAAAGATTGAGTGAGACAATAATAAGAGAAAGGAGAGGAGAGAGGAGTGAGAAAGAGAGTAAGGAATTGTTTCTAGAGAGCATTGGAGAGATGAACAGTGAGCTAGATGAGAGAGAAAAGAGGGAGTAAGCGAGAGGGCAAGAGTGAGAGAAAGAGAGATAATTCATATGAGAGAAAGTGAGAAAAAAGAGTGAGAAAGTATGTGTGCGTGTGAGAGATAGAGAGAGCAAGAGATTCAGAGAGATTGAGAAGAGAGCGAGAGAGAGAATGAAAGAGTGAGAGAGAAAGAAAGAGAGACAAAGACAGCATGAGAAAGGGAGAGAGATCGAAGAGAGAGTGAAAGAAGAGAAAGAACAAGATAGGGAGAGGGAGGAAGGGAGGGAGGAGGAGTTTCAGAGTGAGTGAGATATATAAAAAAATAAATAGAAAGAGGAGAATAAAACAAGAGGGTGATTGTGAGATAAAGATTGTAAGAGAGAGAAAAGAGTAGCAGAGAAAGAACTAGAAAAAAGTGAGATGAGATCAATTTAAGAAAGAGCTAGGGAGTTAATGAGATAGAGAGAAAAAGAGACTGATACATGGAGCTAAAGGAGAGATATATAGTGAAAGGGAGAGATAGGGACGAAAAGAGGGGGAGAGAGAGAGAAGAGAGGACAAGAGAGAGGCAGGGAGAGAGGTGGGTGAGAGGGAATGAGAGAGGAAGGGAGAGAGGTGGGTGTAAGGGAGTGAGAGAGGAAGGGAGATAGATTGAGAGTATTAGAGAAAGAGAGAGAGGGTGGAAAAGAGAGAAGGACGAAGAGAGAAGAGAGAGTTAGAGAAACAAAGTGGTAGATAATGGGAGGGAGAGAGAAAGAGATATAAAGGGGATGAATGAGGAAGGGAGAGAATGAGAGAACAAGGAATGAGAGAGAATGAGTAGGAGAAGAGAGAGAGATGAGAAAGAAAGAGAGAGCAAGAGAAGAGAAAGATGAGAAAGAGAGAGAACAATAGAGTAGCATGGGGAGAGAGTGGTGACAAGAAAGGAATACAAAGAAGGAGAGAGAGAAAGAGAGAGAGAGAGGGAGAGTGTGAGGGCAAGAGAGACTCAAAGATTTAGAGATAGTAAAAGAGAACTAGAGAAAAAGAAGAGTTAGAGGGAGAACGAATAGTGTGAAAATGAGCATGAAAGGATGAGTGAGATGATAGAGAGAGATGTAGAGTTTGATGGAGAAAGATATAAAAACATTAGGTGGATAGAATGTAAGAAATGAGGAGAGAGATAACAAGAGCAATAGGGTCAGAGAGAGATGGTAAGCGAGGAAGAGAGAGAGAGAGATGGTAAGCGAGGAAGAGAGAGAGAGATGGAAAAAGGTGGAGTGAGGGAGCAGATAGAGTAAGAATAAGAGAGAGAATGAGAGAGGGACATATGGAGGGCATGAAAGGAGGGAGAATGAACGAGATAAAGAAAAAGCATGTGAGAGATAGAGAAGAGCAAGATAAGAAAAAAATGAGAAAGAGAGAAGAGACTAATAGCAAGGGAAGAAGCAAGAGAGAGGGATGGAAAGTGTGAGTGAGAGATTCAAGAAGAGAAAAAGAGAATTAGAGAGAAAGAGTGAGAAAGGGAGTGAGAAGAGTTTGAGAAAGAGTGAGAAAGGGAGTGAGAAGAGTATGAGAAAGGGCTCAAAAGAAAGAGAAAGTGAAAGAAAGTGAGAAAAAAGAGTTAGAAAATATGTGTGTGTGTGACAGATAGAGTGAGATGGAGAGAGCAAGAGAGTTGGAAAGATTGAGAAGAGAGCGAAAGAATAAAAGAGAGAGAGAAAGAAAGAGAGAAAAAGACAACATGAAAAAGGGAGAGAGATCGAAGAGATAGTGAAAGAAGAGAAAGAACAAGATAGAGAGAGGAGGAAGGGAGGGAGGAGTAGCAGAGTGAGTGAGATATATACAAAAATAAATTTAAAGTGGGGAATAAAACAAGAGGGTGATTGTGAGATAAAAAGGGGTTAGAGAGAGAGAGGAGGAGCAGAGAAAGAGCTAGAGAAAAGCGAGATGAGAGCAATTCAAGAAAGAGCTAGGTAGTTAATGAGATAGAGAGAAAAAGAGAGTGATACATGAGAGAGTGATAAGAAGTGATGGAAAGAGAAAGTGAGAGAGTGAGAGAAATGTGGGAGAGAGATACAAAGTAAGAATGAGATTTCGAGAGGGAGAGAGAATCATAGAGAGAGAATGAGACAAAGAGAGTGAGGGTGGAGGGAGAGAGATGAAGGAATGGAGACAGCAAGAGAGAGGGAGAGACATGTAAAGAGAAAGAGCGAGAAAAAGAGAGATAGTGAGAGGAGATAGAGGCAAGATAGAGAGCGAGACTATGAATGGGATAGCTATATAAAGATAAGTAAGAGAGATATATGAGAGGAGAGGTGAGAGGGAGAGCATAGAGAGCATGAGAAAGAGGAAGGGGGTAGAGCAAATGAGGTGGAAGGTAGAGGGAAGGAACACAGAGATAAAATAATGTGAAGAGAGAGAGAGAGAGTGGATGCTGAGAGACAAATGGAAAGATAAAAGATAGAAGAGAAAGATGAAGAAGAGAGTGAGAGAGTTAAAGAGATGAAAAGAGGGAGAGAGAAAAGTAGGGAGAGAGGTGGGTGATAGAGAGTGACAGAGGAAGGGAGAGAGTGAAAGGGGGTGGAGTTAAAGAAAAAGTAAGGGAGATAGATAGAGAGTGTGAGAGGAAGAGAGAGAGGGTGGGAAAGAGAGACGGAAGAAGCGAAAAGAGAGAGTTAGTGGGAGGGATGGACAGTGAGAGCGATGGATATAGTGGGAGTTATTGTTAGCGAGTACCAGTGAGCGAGAAAGAGACTAAGAGAGTGGGGGAAGATTAACTCCCTAGCTCTTTCTTTAATTTCTCTCATCTCACTTTTCTCTAGCTCATCCTCTGCTCCTCTTCTCTCTCTCTCACCCTTCTTTATCTCAAAATCACCCTCTTGTTTTATTCCCATCATTCTATTTATTTTTGTATATATCTCACTCACTCTGCTACTCCTTCTCCCTCGCTTCCTCCCTCTCTCTATCTTGTTCTTTCTCTTCCTTTCTTCGATCTCTCTCCCTTTTGTCATGCTATCTTTTTCTCTCTTTCTTTCTCTCTCACTCTTCCATTCTCTCTCGCTCTCTCTCAATCTCTCTGACTATCTTTCTCTCTCTATCTCACTCTATCTCTCACACCACACATACATTCTCACTCTATTGTCTCGCTTTCTCTAACTTTCCCTTTCTCTCGTATGGACAGAGTGAGATAACCTTGCTCCCTCACTTCCTTTATCCCTCTCCCTCCTTGCCTTTATTTGACTCGCTCTCCTACATTTTCTACCTCATTCTCTCTCTCTTTCTTTAACTCTCTCACTCTCTTCTTCATCTTTCTCTTCTCTCTTTTATATTTCCCTTTCTCTCCCAATTACCATCTCTCACTTCACAGTATTTTATCTCTGTCTTCCATCCCTCCACCTTCCTCCTCTTTTGCTCTGCCCCCTTCCTCTTTCTCATGCACTCTATTCTCTCCTTCTAACCTTTACTCTCATATATATCTTTTTAACTTATCTCTATCTAGTTATCCCAGTCATACACTACCTCTATCTTGCTCTATGCCCTCTCACTATCTCTCTTTCTCTCTCTCTTTCCCTCTCTTTCTCTCAACATGTCTCTCCCTCTCTTTCTTTGCTCTCTCTCTCTTGCTCTCTCCATTCCTTCATCTCTCTTCCTCCACCCTCACTCTCTTTCCCTCATTCTCTTTCGATGCCTCTCTCTCCCTCTCAAAATCTCATTCTTACTTTGTATCCCTCTCCCACATTTCTCTCACTCTCTCTCATTCTTTCCATCACTTCCTATCACTCTCTCTCAAACACTCCTCAATATCTCTATTTCTCATCCTCTCTCTCACTCTCACCTGCACTATTTTATATCTCTCTCTCCATCTCTCTCACTCTTTTAAGCCTCTTCTACTTTCAATATATCTGAATTTCTCTCATAATAGCTCTATTGATCCTTCCCCTTTTTCTATTTCTCTGTCTATGTGCTGCTCACTAAACCATTATCTTTCCCTCTCCCTCTCGCTCGCTCTCATATACACACTCTCTATGTGGCTTTTTTCTCTTTTGCCCTCTTTCTCTTTCTCTCACTATCTCAATCTACTCTTTTCTCGTCTCTCTCTTGTGCGCTCTATATCTCTCTCTCGCTCTCTCCCTTCCTATCCCTTTCTTTCTCTCTTACTATCTCTCCCTCTCTCTTGCTCTCACTCTCTATCCCCTCCTCCCTTTATAGCTCCATCTATCGCACTCTAACTCTTTTTGTATCACTCACTCTCAATATCTCTCACTTTTCTCTTTTTCTCTTTTCTATCATTCTCTGCCCCCTCTCTCTTACTCTGAATATCTCTCATAATCACTCCCTTTTTCTCTCTTCTTCTTTTTATCTCTCTATTGCCATCTTTTTCTCATTTTTATACATCTCACTTTCTCTCCCTTTCTCTCGTTCTAGCTCCCTCCCTCTCTCTATTGATCACTCTATCACTCACTCCCTCCCTCTCTCTATCTCTCTTTTCTCTTCCACTACATAATCTCTCTCTTATTTCTCTCTCACACACTCTCTCTCACAATCTTTCCTTCACGTTGAATCTCTCTTACAATCACTCTCTAGCTTTCTTTTATATGTTATCTATCACTTGATATCTTAGTCTTACCACTCCATCTCACTCTCCCTCTCGCTCTCCCTCTCCCTTTGCTTCAACACTCTCCCTCTCCATCTCACTCTCCCTCTCTACTTTCTAACATTCTCTCTCTCTCTCTCTCTCTCTCTCTCTCTCTCTCTCTCTCTCTCTCTCTCTCTCTCTCTCTCTCTCGCTCTCACCCTTACTCACTATTCCCCTCTTCTCTACTCTCTTACTCTTTCTCTCACTCTCTCTTCTCATACACCTTAAATCTCCAATAACTTATATCTCTCTGGCTTTCTCTTCCTCACTCTATTTTTTACTCTCTCTCCTCAACCGTCTCTAGCTCGCTCCCGTCTCACCATTCTCTCTCTTTCTTTACATTATCTCCCTTTACCATTTTTCTCCTCCCTCTCTCTCGCTCTCTCTAGTGCTTGTACTCTGCATTCCATCTCTCTCATGCTCTTCTTTCTTTTCCCCTCTCTCTGTGTCTCCCAACTCTCCCCCTTCTCTCTTATTCGCTTCCACCCCCACACTCTCGATCTCTATTTATGGCTCACTTTTGCTCTCTATCTCTTTTCTATCTCTATCTACTCCCTATCTTCGCCCCTTCACTCTGTCTCCCACTCTCTTCCTCTAAATCTCTCTTATAATCACTCTCCTACTCTTTCTTCCTCTTCTTATATCTCTAACTCACTCTCCTTGATCTCTCCCTCTAGGTCCCTCCCTCTCTCTCTCATTAACTATGTATATAACTCACACTCCATTCCTCTAACTTTAGCTTACTCTCTCTCCCTTTTCTCGGTATGTATCCCTCCTCTCTCTCGCTTAACTCCCTCTCGCATACTCTCTCCCACTGATTCTCTTCATAATAACTCAATTACTCTGTTATCTCGCTCACTCTTTCTCGCATTATCTCTATGTCGCTTTTTCTACCATTCTATTTCCCTCTACCACTCTTTTCTTTTGCACTCTCTCGATTTTATTACTCTCTCAGTCTCAATCTATTTCGCTCCCTCTCTTTTCTCTCACTCTTCTCTTCATCACTCTCTCATATTCACCTCTTCCACTCTCACCCTCTTCTTTACCTCGCTCTCCCCCACTCTTGCTCTTTATTTCTCTTCCTCTCTCTCACTGTCTCATAAATTCTCTTAGTTTCTCGCACTCATCTTAGTCTCTCTCAACTTCTCTGCTTCACTCTCTCTCTCATTTTTACTCCCTCAATTGTCTTTGTCTCTTCTTTAGTTCTCTGCCTCTCCCTCCCCACCCTCCCTTTATCCCTCTTAGTTCCGTCTCTCCTCTTTCTTTCTCTTTCTGTCTACTTCTCTTTAGCACTTCTTATATCTCTCACTTATTCTTTCCATCCCTCACTCTTTCTTCCTCCCTTGCTATCTTTCTCTCTCTCACACCTTGCAACTCTCTCAATTCTGTCTTTCTCATCTTTCTCTTATCTTGTTCATTCTTCTTATCTCTCACACACTTTTCTTTATCTCGTTCTTTCTCATTCCCTCTCTCATGCCTCCATATGTCCCTCTCTCACTCTCTCTAGCTCTTCTCAAATTCTCTTCATTGCCTAAACTTGTTTTCTCTCTCTTTTAATTATCTATCTGCTCTCTCACTGCACCTTTTTCAATCTCCCTTTCTTCCTCTCTTACCATCTCTCTATACTGCTCTTGTTGTCTCTCTCCTCATTTCTCCCTTTCTATCCACCTAAACCTCTCTATATCTCTCTATCAAACTCTACATCTCTTTCTCTATTAACTCACTTATCCTTTCATGCTTGTTCTCTTTTATGTATTCTCTTTCTCTAAATCTTTTCCTCTCTCTTCTCTTTTTCTCTTCTTACTCATTTTGCATCCACTTCCCCTCTCTCTCCCGATCTTACCCTCCCTCTCTCTCTCCTTTTCTTTCTCTCTCTCCCTCGCTCTCTCTTCCTCTCTTGCCACAACTCTCTCAACTAAAAAGTCTCCTCTCATTCTCATTTTTCTCTTCACTCACTCCTCTCTATCAAACTTTTTCTCTCTTTTTCTCCCTCCCTCCATCTCTTCTGCCCTCCATATCTCCCTCACGCGTAGAGCTCTTCTCTTTTTTCTCTCTTTTCTCTCTCAATCTTCTCTCTTGCTCAATCTCTCACTCTCTCCCTCTCTCTACCTTCATTTCACTCTCACTCTCCCTCCCTCCCTCTCTTTTCCCTCTTGTCTCTTGCCCTCCCTCCTTTCCTCACTTTGTCCCTTCCTAACTCTCTATTTCTCTCACTCTTGACTCTATCTTGCTGTCTACTCTCACTCACTCCCTCTCCTCTCCTAAATACATCCCCTCAGCCACTCTCATCTTCTTTTCTCTCTCTTATGATCACCCTCTCTCTATTTATATATCTCTCTCACTCTTTATCTATCTCGTCATCTCTTTCTTTCTAGCTCTTTCTCACACTCTTCGCTCTACCCAACCTCCTATTTTATCTATCTCTATTTTGCTCTCTCTATGTCAATCATTATCTCGTTCCATCCCAATCTCTATCTCTCACACATACTCTCTTTCTCCCTCTCTTCCTCTGCTACCTACACTATCTCACCCTGCAAACTCTCTTGCTCTCTCCATTCTCTCTTTCTCATCTCTCTCTCATTTTTTCTTCCACTCTTTCTCACTGGACCCACTCTTATGCTCTCCATCCCTCTCTGTCTTTCTCTCTCTCGTCAAGAATTCCTCTTTTCATATCTCTCTATGCTCTATCACACAAATTTTTCTTTCTCTCTCTTCCTCTCTATACCTTCATCTCACTATCAATCTCCCTCCCTCTCTCTCGCTCTCTTTATCTCGCCCTCTCTCTTGCCCTCTCTCTTGCCCTCTCTCACTCCTCTATTCTCTCTTTATCTATCTCACCTCTCTCTCTCTCTCCATCAATCTCTCTCTAGTCTCTATCTGCCTTATCATCACTCCCCTTATCCCTCTTCTCTCTCTTCCCTTCAAGCTATTTCTGACACGCATCTTTCTCCTTCTACCCCGTGGCTCTCATTCACCTTCTTTTTATCTCTTTCTTTAATAATATATTTCTCTCTCCATGTCTCTTTCTCTTTCCATCCCAACCTCTATCTCACTCTCTCTGCCTCGTCACTTCTCCCATTTTAATCTTTCTCTTCTCTCACTCCTCTCTCTCTCACTATTTGTTCATCTGATTCTCTCTCCCCCCTCTCTTGTGCCCTCTCTCTCTCTCTCACTCGCACTTCTCAATTTATTTTCTCTATTTTTTTGCTCCTATCTATTTCTCTTTTATGCAATCACTCAGTTGCTCTTTCTCTACCTGTTATTTCTTTTGTATCTCTTTTACTTTCCCTACCACTGTTTCTCCCTCTCTCCCTCCCTACCTCTCTCTCGCTTTTCGTACTATCTCTCACTCACTATCTTTCTATCTCTCCATCTATTTCTTCTTTCTTTTCTATTAATACAAACTCTCTCCATCTTTCTCAATCATTCTCTCTGCCTCTCTGATGGTGCTCTTTTCTCTCTATCATACTCTTTATTTTTTGCTCTCTCCCACTAATTCCTCACTACTCCATCTCACTCTCCCTATCCTCCTTTTTGCCCCTTCGTCCTTCCCTCACTCTCTCCTTCCCTACCTCTTTCTATTATGTGTTATCTCTCTCTTTCTCTCACTCATGCCTATCTCTCGCTCTCTCCTCTTTCTCTTCTCTCTCTTCTCACTCATTGCTCCTCTCTCCTCTTCTGAATCCATGCCACTCCCCCTCCCTCTTCTCTGCTCACCCTTTCAATCTGCCTCACCTTCTCCCAATCTATCTCTCTCTTGATGTACCTCTTATATCTACTTCTATTTTACTCTCTCCATATCTCTCACTCTATCTTTTATCAATATATCTCTCTCTTTCTCCAACTCTTCCTGTCTTACCATCTTTCTCTCTCCCTTATCCTCTTCTTCATCTCTCTTTCTTCTATCTCTCTGTCACCCTTTCTTTCTCTTCTTCTCTCTCCCTCCATCACTCACTTGTGCTCTCCATCTCTCTCTCAGTCATGGAGCCCTTCCCTTTCTCTCTCTCACTCTCTCCCATTCTTCCCTCTTTCAATTACTCTCTCTCACTTTTTACCACTCTCTATGTTTATCTCACACTTATTCAACCCCCCTAATACACACACTTTCTCACCCCGCCTTCCTCCTTCCCTATCTCTCTCTTTCATGTATTCCCTCTCTTTCTCTCACTCTATTCTTCCTCTTTCTTTTCTATTTCATTTCACTCACTTCCCATCTTTCTACTCGCTCTTGAATTACTCCCTTTGTTCTCTCCTCTCCTATCCTCTCGTATTGTATCTCTTTCTATCTACCTCACCCTCACTCTTTCTATCGCTAGCTCTATCACACGCAGTTTCTATCTTCCTCCCCATCTCTATCTTTATTAGTTCCTCTTTCTTTCAAGATATTTCTTACACTCTTCACACTCACTCTTTCCAACCCTCTCTCCCCCTTTCTTTTACTTCCTCCCTTTCTCTCTCTCTCTCTCACCTTGCAATTCTCTCTTCATCTCTCTCTTCTCTCTATTAGTTTCAACCTCTATGTCACACTCTTCTCTCATTATCTCTATGACCTTATCTTTCTTTTTCTCTCTACTTCTCTTTTGTTTTCTCTATATCTCTCACTCCATATGTCCATGCTTATCTCCCTCTCTCCCTCCCTCTCTCCCTCCCTCTCTCCCCCTCACTCTCTCGATTTGTCTTACTCTGTTGCCTTCTCTATTTGCCCTATCTCGCTCTTCTCTCTAACTTATCTTTCTCTTCTCTTGCTTCTCTCTTTCTTTCTTTCTCATTTTCTCTCTCCATATCTCCCTCTTGCTTGTCTTCTTTCTTTCTCTTTCTCTCTCACTCATGGAGCTCTTCTCTTTCTCACTCTCTCTTACTCCTTTCACTCTCTTTCTTGCTCTTTCACTCACTTCTCTCTACCTCTATCTCAATCACATTCTCCCTATTTCTCTCACTCATTCTCACTCTCCCCTTCTCTCTTACCCTCCTTCACTCACTCTATCCTTTCCTACCCTCTCACTTATGCATTTCTCTCACTTTCCTCTACTCTTGCCCATTCTCTCTCTTCATTCTCTCTTCTTACTCACTTCTCCGATCTATCCTTCCCTCTTGAATCATCCCTCCCTGCCTCAATTTGTCTCTCCTCTTCTCTCTATTTCAATCCTCTTTCTATTTATATATCTCTCTCACCCTCTCTATATGTCTCTTCATCTCTCTCTTTCTTTCATGATCTTTCTAACATGCCTCTCTCTACATGTACCTCTTCTATCAACTGCTATTTTGCTCTCTCTATATCACTCACTCTATCTTTTCATCAATATATATATCTCTCTCCCCCTCTCTTCCTCTCATACCATCTCTTTCTCTCTCTCCCTACAACTCTCTTGCCCTCTCTATCTTCTCTCTTTCTTTTCTCTCTCTTTAACTCTTTCTTTCTTATGTTCTCTCCTTCCTCACTCTCTCGTGCCCTCTTTCTCCCTCTCAGTCATTTTACTCTTCTCCTTCTCGTCTAACTCTTTTCTCTCTCTTTCTTTCTCTCTGTCACTCACTTCTCTCTACCTCTATCTCACTTTCATTGTCCCCCTTTCCCTCTCTCATTATCACTTTCCACCTGTCTCTCTTACCCTTCTTCACTCACTCTATCCATTCCTACCTCTCTCACTTTTGTGTTTTCCTCTCTCTTCATTCTTTCTTCTCGCTCACTCCCCCTCTCTCTACTTATCTCTTGAATCCATTTCTTTAACTCCCTCACTCTCTTCTTCATCTTTGTCTTCTCTCTTTTATCTTTCCACTCTCTCCCAGCTTCCATTTTTAATCTTCCTCAACCTCTCCTATCCATCTCTCTCTCACACTCTCTAGTTATCTCTTCATCATTTTCTCTCTCTCTCTCTCTCTCTCTCTTTATTTCAACCTCTTTCTCATAATCCTTGTTCTCTCTATTTCTATTTTCCCCTCTTTATATCTCTCCATCTCTCATTCCATCCTAACACTTGTTCTCTCAACTTCTGTTTTGCCCTCTTTATATCTCTCAATCCTAGTTTCCATTCTAGTATATATCTTTCTCTCATTCTCACTCTCACCTATTCCTCTCTTACCATCTCTCTCTCTCTCTCATCCAACAAATCTCTTGCTCTCTTTACCTTCTCTCTCTTCCTTCACTTCTTCTTCCCTCTGTCATGGATTTATTCTCTTTCCCTCTCTCACTCGTTTATTTCTCTCACTCTCTCTACCTCCCTCTCACTCTCGTTCTCCCTCTCCCTCCCTCCTTCATTTCATTTTCCCATTCTTCCTCCTCTATCTCTCACCATTCCTGCCAATCTCTCTTTCTCTCACTCTTGCCCACTCTCTCTATTCTCTCTCTTCTAACTCACTCATCATTTGTCTCCTCCTTGAATCAATCCCTCCCCCTCTTTCTCTTCTCTCCTCGCTTCTCCTTTTTCTTATTATTTGCCCCGCACATTCTTTCTCTGTTTCTCACACACACTTTCTATTTTCCTTTTCTTGTCTCTCTTATCTCTATTTATTTCAATCCCTTTCTCACACCCTTCTCTCTTTATCTCTACGCCCTTCTCTCTCTTTCTCTCTCTACTTTTCTTTTATTGTATCTATATCTCTCACTCCATCGTTCCATGCTTATCTCCCTCCCTCCCTCTCTCTCCCCCTCTCATTCTCTCTCGCTCTATTTTACTCTAATGCCTTCTCTATTTGCCCTCTCTCTCTCTCTCTTCTCTCTAACTTATCTTTCTCTTCTTCGCTTCTCACTCTCTCACACTTTCTTTTTCTTATCTCTCCATACTTCCTCTCTCATCCTCCATCTCTCTCTTACCCATGGAGCGATTATCTTTCTCACTCTCTCTCACTCTTTTCTCTCTCTTTCTTGTTCTCTCTCACTTACTTCTCTCTACCTCCATCTCAATCTCATTCTCCCCCTTTCTCTTTCTCATTCTCACTCTCCCCCTCTCTCTTACCCTCCTTCCCTCCATCACTCACTCTACCCATTCCTACCTCTCCCATTTATGTATTTTTCTCACTTTCTTCTACTCTTGCCCTCTCTTACGCTCTCTCTTCATTCTCTCTTCTCACTCACTCCCCCTCTCTCTCCTTCTCTCTTGAATCAATCCCTCCATGCCTCACTCTGTCTCTCCTCTTCTCTATCTTTCTATCATTCTCAACCTCTCTATATGTCTAATCATCTCTCGCTCACTCTCTCTTCTTTCTTTCACGATCTTTCTCACACACCTCTCTCAACTGTGCCTCTTCTATCTGCCTATATTTTGCTCTCTCTATATCTCTCACTCTATCCTTTCATCAATATATCTCTCTCTCTCTCTTTGTCTCTCCCCTACAATACTATCGCTCTCTCTCTCTATCACCCTTTCTTTCTCTTGTTCTCTCTCTTTTTCTCTCACTATGTTCTCTTTCATTTCACTCACTCCCCATCTTTCTACTCTTCTCTTGAATCACTCCCTACCTCTTTCTATCCTCTCATATCTTCTCCTCTCATCTCGTCTATCTTTCTATCTACCTCACCCTCACTCTTTCTATCTCCCACTCCCTCACACACAGTTTATATCTACCTTCTCATCTCTATCATTCTCACTTCCTCTATGTTCAAGCTTTTTCTCACACTCTCCTCACTCTCCCTTTGTGTCTCTTTATCTTTCTACTTCATCTTCACATTTTCTACATCTCTCACTCACTCTATCCAGCCCTCCTCTCCTTCTGTCTTGCTTCCTCCCTTGCTCTCTCTCACCTTGCAACTCTCTCTCTTCATCTCTTTCTTCTCTCTCCTTATTTCAATATCTTTGTCTGCCCATCTCTCATTATCGATACGTTGTTCTCTCTCTACTTCTCTTTTGCTCTCTCTATATCTCTTACTCAATCTTTCCATGCTTTTCTCCCTCTCTCCCTCACTCTCTCTTCCTTACCCTCTCTCGATCTGTCTTGCTTTGTTGCCTTCTCTATTTGTCCTCTCTCTCTTCTATCTAACTTATCGTTCTCTTATCTCACTTCTCTCTCTCACTCTTTATTTCTCTTCTTCCCTATCCATACCTCCCTCTCTCTTGCCTCCATTACTCTCTCTCTCTCTCGCACATTGAGCTCTTCTCTTTCTCACTCTCTCTCACTCCATTCTCTCTCGTTCTTGCTCTCTCATTCACTTCTCTCTACTTATATCTCAATCTCATTCTCTTGCTTTATCTCACTCATTCTCACTCTCCCCCTCTCTTTCTTACCCTCCTTCACTTACTCTATCCTTTCCTACCTCTCTCACCTATGTATTTCTCTCACTTTCTTCTACTCTTGCCCTCACTCATGCTCTCTCTTCATTATCTCTTCTCAATCACTCCCCCGATCTCTTCTTGCCTCACTATGTCTCGCATCTTCTCACTCTTTCTATCATTCTCAAATCTCTTTTTTATTTATATATCTCTCTCACCCTCTCTTGCTTGATCTATTCCCCCAATTTTCCTCTGTTTTTTATTTCTCTTTCTATTTCATTTTCGCATTTCCTATATGTCTCCCTCGCTCTTGTACATCTGTCACTCTATCTTTTCCTACTTATCTCCCTCTCTCCCCTTCTGTCTTACTATGTTGCCATCTTTATTTGCCCTCTCTCCCTTCTCTCTAACTTAGCTTTCTCTTCTCTAGCTTCTCTCTCTCTCACTCTTTCTTTCTCTTCTTCTCTCTCCATACCTCCCTCTCTCTTGCCCTATATCTCTGCTCTCGCTGATGGAGTTCTTCACTTTCTCACTCTCTCACTATTTTCTCTCTATTTCTTGCTTTCTCTTACTTACGTCTCTTTACCTCTATCTCACTCTCTTTTGCCCCTTTATCTCTTTCATTCTCACTCTCCCCCTCTCTCTTAGCCTGCTTCCCTCTTTCACTCACTTTATCCATTCCTACCTCTCTCACTTTTGTATTTCTCTCACTTTCTTCTACTCTTGCCCTCTCTCGCTCTCTCTCTTCAGTCTCTCTACTCATTGACTCCCACTCTCTCCTTTTCTCTTGAATCCATTCCTCCCCGCCTCACTCACCCTCTCTCATCCTCACTCTATCTTTTCTATCTCTCTCTTTCAATATTTCCCCTCTCTATCCCTCCAATCCTCTATCTCCATCTCTCTCTCACGTTCTCTCTTGCATCTTCTTCCTCTCTACATATCCCTCCTTTTCTGTCTCTAGCTCTTTCTATCTCCACCTCTTTCCCCTTCTTTTGTTCTCTCCCTCTCCCTCTCTACATCTACTCATTGTCTCTCTCCCTCTCTCCCTTCCTCTCTTGGCCCCCTCTCTCCCTCTCTCTTCTATATATATAAACTCTACTTTTCTCCATTTGTTCCTTTATCTTCATTATCTATTTGTCTCTCGCTTCCTCTCTCACTCTCTTAATCTCCCCCACATATTTGTTCTCTCTTTTTTCTCTCTTTCTACTTTTTCACACTCTCTCTTTCCCTTCCTCTTTCTCTCTTTCACTTCTCTACCCCTTTCTCATACTTCCTATCACTCTTCCTCCCTCCATCACTCGCTAATGCCCTCCACTCTCTCTCACTCACTTTCTCTCTCTCAATTCTTCTCCCTTTCACTTACTCTCTCACTTTTTCCTACTCTCTATGTCCATCTAACACTTATTCTCCCTCCCTCTCACAAACACACACTCTCTCTCCTGCCCTTCCTTCCTCCTTCCTTTACTCTCTCCTTTCCTATCTCTCACTCTGTTCTTTCTCTTTTTTTGCTCTCTCATTTCACTCACGCCCCATCTTTCTCCTCCGCACTTGAATCACTCCCTATCACTTTCTCTCCTCTCCTCTCCTCTCCTCTCTTCTCTCTTTCTATCTATATCACTCTCACTCTTTCTATCTCTCGTTCTCTCATACACAGCTTCTATCTGTCTCCTCATTCCTCTTTCCTCCAAGCTCTTTTTCACACTCTTCTCACTCCCTCTACCCCTTCTCTCTCTTTCTCTCTATGCTTATCTTTCACATTTCCTATATCTCTCACTCACCCTTTCCACCCCTCTCTCTCCCTCTCTCTTGCTTCCTCCCTTGCTCTCTCTCTCTCTCTCCTTACAACTGTCTCTCTTTATCTCACTCTCTCTTCTCTCTCTTTATTTCAATCTCTTTCTAACACCCTTCGCTCATTATCTCTATGTCCTTCTCTTTTTCCCTCTAAACTTCTCTTTTGCTCTCTCTATATCTCTCGCTCCATCTTTTTGTGCTTATCCCCGTCTCTCCCTCTCTCCCCCTCACTCTCTCTTTGTTTTTTTTACTCTTTTGCCTTATCTACTTCCCTCTCTCATCTCTCTAACTTATCTTTATCTTCTCCCTCTTCTCTCTCTTACTCTTTCTCTTCCTCTCTCTTCATACCTTCCTCACTCTTGCCCTTCTTCTCTCTCTTACCCTTCTTCTCTCTCTTACCCTTCTTCACTTACTCTATCAATTCCTACCTCTCTCACTTTTTTCTACTCTTGCCCTCTCTCGTGCTCTCTCTTCATTCTCTTTTCCCACTCACTCCCCCTATCTCTCCTTCTCTCTTGAATCCATCCCTCCCTGCCTCACCTCTCTCTCACCATTTAACTCTCTTTCCCACTCTTCTCTCCTTTATTTCAATCTGTTTCTCACACCATTCTCTCTTTATCACTATGCCCTTCTCTCTCTTTCCCTCTCTACTTCTCTTATGCTCTTTATTTATCTCTCGCTCCATCTTTCTGTGCTTATGTCTCTCCTTTCTCTCAGCATCTCTCCCTTCTTCCCTCTCACTTTACTTCTCTCTCTATCTGTCTCACTCCCTCTCTCTTTTACTCTCTCGTACTCATTTTATCTCTCTTTCATCTTTCCTACTCTCTCCCTCCCTCTCTCACTCACTCTTTGTTTGCTTGCTCTATTTCTCTCGCTTTCTCTTACACACTCTCTTGCTATTCCCACACTTTCTCACTCATAATATGCTCTCCCTTTCTTTCTCTCCCTCTCTCCTACTCTCCTATCTCTAGCTCTTAATCTCTCTTTCTTCCTCTCTCTCCCTCACACCTAAATCCCATGCCGTCTTTCTCCCTGTTTCTTTCTATCTCTCTCTATCATTTCTTTTTCTCTTTATGTCTTCCTCCCATTCTCCCTTCTCTTTGCATCTTTCTTACTTCTGCTTACAGTCACCCGCATCTGTCTACCTCACTTTCTTCTACTTCCTCTCTCTTCCTCTCTCACTATTCCCCCACTCTCTACCTCCATTCCTCTCCCTCTCTTCCTTTTTTTTCTATCAACCTCCATCCCTCTCTCTCTCTTCTCTTGTTTTCTCAATCTCTCACTCCTTCACTTGTTATGTCCCCATGAATCTTCCCTCTTGCTCTCTCCTCCCTCTTGTTCTCACTCCCACCCACCCTCTCTCACACACACTCTCTCTCTATCTCTCATACTCTCTTTTCTGTCTCAGCCTCTCTCTTCTCTCCATCACTTATATACCTCTAACTCTCTCTCTCTCACTATCTATCTTTATCTTTATCTTTCTCTTTCTCTCTTCCTCTCTTGCTCTCTGTTAAACTCTCATAATCTCTCTCTCCCTCCCACTATCTGTTCTCTTTTTTATAAAACTCTCTCTATCTCTCTCTCACTTACTCTTTTATCGATTGTTCTCATTATCTATCCGTTCACATTATTTATTGCTCTCATTATCTCTTCGTTCACACTCACTTTCCCTCCATATTTCTTACTCTCATTTTTTCTTCTCGTACACCCTAATCTCTCTATTGCATATCTCACTCATTCTTCTCTCTTTCTCATCTCTCTTCTCTTGGTCACTCTTAACCCTCTCTCATTTTTTTCTCTCTTTGCCTCTCTACATCTTTGATGGCTCCAACTCTCCTTCCTTCCATCCCACCACTCTCGATCTCCCTTCTCATTCTCACTTTATCTCTTCCCCTCTCTCCTGCTTCCTCTTTCCCTCCCTCTGTCTCTTTTACATGTCTTCTCACTATATCTATCAAAATGTCCCTCTCTCACTCTCCCTCTCTTCTCTCTCCTCTCTCTCATTTATCTTTTCTCTCACTTGCATTCTCTTTATCTCATTTATCTCTTTTCTTTTTAACTTACACTCTTTCTCTCCCACTCTCCATTTTCTCTATCTGCTCTCTCTCTATGTTTCTCTTTCCCTCCGTCAGTCACTTACTCCCTCACTCTCTATCTATCTAGCTCTCTTTTACTCTCTCCAACACTTTCTCCTTTATGCCCTTAATTCCCACTCTCCCACTCTCTCTCTCACTCTCTATCTCTCTTTCTCTCACTTCATTGCTTTCTCTCATTATGTCGTGTATTTTCTATCTCACTCTCTTTCTCAATTCCCCATCTCTTTCCTTCCTATCATCCATCTCTCTCTCTCACGTTCTCTGTTGCATCTTCTTACTCCTTACCTATCCCACCTTTTCTATCTCTATCTCTTTCTATCTCCATCTCTTTCTATCTCCATCTCTTTCCCTTATAGATACATTCATTTCAGTTGCACTCTTTCTCACCTCCCTCTCTGCAACACTCTCCCACCACTCTCTCATCCTCTTGCGCTTTCTTACATTATTTCCCTTTTGTCCCTCTCTGTCTCCCTTCCTATCTCTCTCAAACTTTCTCTTTCACTTACTCTTTCTACTCTCTCTCACACTCTCTTATCTCTTTCTCTCTCACTTTTTCTTATTTTTCCTCTCTCGTGCTTCCCTCTCTTACTTTCAGTCTATCTACTCACTTTCACACAATTGCACACATTCTCTATATATCTCCTCAACGTCTCTCTCCCTCTCATTCCCTCTCTCTCTTTGTCGCTCTCTATTGCCCTTCCTAGATCTTTTCATTTTGTCTCTCTCTCTCCATCCCTCTTATACCTTCCCTCCCTCCTTCCTCATCCCTCCCTCTCCCTCGTACATATTCTCTCTCAGTCTCACTCTTGCTCTCTCTCTTTTTCTCTCTCTCTCTCTCTCAGTTCTACTATATTTCCCTCCCTGTCTCTTACTTGTACTTTCTTTTAGCCTCTCCCTCCATTTCTTTATCATTCTCTCTCACTTTCTCACATGAAGCCCTTCTCTCTATATCTTTCTCTCACTTTTTGAGAGAGGGAGATATGGGAGAGAAGAAGAGAAAGAAAGTGTGATAGAGAGAGAAGCGAGAGGAGAGAAAGATAAGTTAGACAGAAGAAATAGAGGACAAATAGAGAAGGCAACAGAGTAAGACAATGAGAGTGAGGGAGAGAGAGGGTGGGAGAGAGAGAGATAAGCATGGAAAGATGGAGTGAGAGATATAGAGAGAGAAAAAGTGAAGTAGAGAGAGAAGGATGTAGAGATAAAGAGAGAAGGGTGTGAGAAAGATATTAAAATAAAGAGAGAGAACACAGAGAGACAAAGAGGCAAATAGAAGTGTGTGAGAGACCGAGAGATTGAAAGAATGAGTGAGTCAAATAATAAGAGAAAGGAGACGAGAGGAAAGGAGAGAGAAAGTGAGGGAGGAATTGATTCAAAAGAGCATGAGAGAGATGAGCAGTGAGTGAGATGAGAGAGAAAAGAGGGAGTGAGCTATAGGGCGAGAGTGAGAGAAAGAGATATAATTCATATGAGATAGTGGTAGGAAAGGTGAGAGTGAGAGAAAGAGGAAGAAAGGTCAAATGAAATGAGTGAGGGAGGGAGAGGGAATGAGAGTGAGAGGGAGGTGGTGGGAATGAGAGAAATAAAAGATTGAAAGAGAGAGAGAGAGAGAGAGAGAGAAGAGATCCAAGAGAGAGGGAGTGATGGAGCGCCCGAGAGGGAGAGAGCGAGAGAGAAGAAGAAGAAGTGAGCGAAGAGAATGATGAGATAGAGAGAGAGTAAGAGGGATCCACCACTAACCAATCCAACCGGTAAGGGTTTTGTAGAACGATAGGTTACCATGTCCTTCAGTCTTTCGTTTGTCTTCCAGATCTCTTTGTCCGTAAAGTTTTGGTTGGTAGGGTCCTACTGAGACCGATGTGAATCAGTTGCAATTGGTTCAATTTCTAAGGAAAGAGGACTTTCGAGCAATCAGTTAAGCGATCTTTCTCTGAAAAAATCTCTTCTTCTTTCCTTTCTCACTGTACTACTTGTGAGTAAGGAACTCTTTCAAGCAAGAAAACGGATACGCGTTAGCCAGAGAAAGGTAGCTAGAATCTATTCATTACCAGAAAGAATGAAAAACACTGGTATGCTGCGCATAAAGAAGACTGTATCATAAAGACTTTCACTGTACCTGGCATGGTATAATCTACTCATAGATGCTTCTCAGAGGCATAGATCTAGCTCTAGCTTCTCTCCTTGCCACTCTATCTTAGCTAGAGCTTGTTCGTCCCATCCAAGGAAAAGGGACGCTTATGAAATCTCGAACTCTTTTCCCGTGCCTTGCCAGCTTCTAGTATCTATCATCTCTATTGTAGAAGAGTCTAACAAGGTGGACAGAAAACCTGATTGCTCAAGAAAGTGTGTATTCAATATACCAAGCACGAACCGGCGCCTTTCTTCCTTCTTACAGCCAACCGTTCACTTCCTATAATGAGCGAGGAAACTTCGTTCAAAACTGACTACGTTCTTTCAAAACCTTAGATTACATGAAAGAAAAGGTTTGGAATTTACCTCGCTAACAAGTAAACGAGTGAATATTGCGTAAGTGAACGGGGAGCTACGGCTGATCGAAAAGCGAAGAGAGGCGCATAGTTCAGTGATCTATCCATGAAAAATGGAACTCACAGAGGTAACGATCCGCTTCTTTTCACAAGATAGGACAAGAAAACGAGAACTATAGTTCGAGTGAGCGGCTAAGTCAGCAGAGTTCGTAACCTCTAGTTATGTAAGAGAACTAATAAGAAGTCTTCTCATCTTTCAAACACCTTAGTCCTAACAAGCTACCAACCTTATTGTACTTCCAGACAAGTCAGGAAAGCCAGGTGCTGGTGTTGAGTGAAACAAACGGGAGTAATAGAAGAAGAAAACAAAGACTTTTTGGAAAAAACAACGGAAAAACCAAAGAGATAAAGAGTGTGTCACTCGCTTGCTCAAAATAGCGCTAGCTAATTAAAGTCTAAGGTAAACTTGAGCTACGGACTTAGGAAAGAAGGCAGCTAGTCGAGAAGCGAGAGGAGAGAAAGATAAGTTAGACAGAAGAAATAGAGGGCAAATAGAGAAGGCAACAGAGTAAGACAGCGAGAGTGAGGGAGAGAGAGGGTGGGAGAGAGGGAGATAAGCATGGAAAGATGGAGTGAGAGATATAGAGAGAGAGAAAAAGTGAAGTAGAGAGAGAAGGATGTAGAGATAAAGAGAGAAGGGCGTGAGAAAGATATTAAAATAAAGAGAGAGAATGGAGAGAGACAAAGAGGTAGATAGAAGTGTGTGTGAGAGACCGAGAGATTGAAAGAATGAGTAAGTCAAATAATAAGAGAAAGGAGACGAGAGGAGAGGAGAGATAAAGTGAGGGAGGAATTGATTCAAAAGAGCATGAGAGAGATGAGCAGTGAGTGAGATGAGAGAGAAAAGAGGGAGTGAGCTAGAGGGCAAGAGTGAGAGAAAGAGAGATAATTCATATGAGATAGTGGTAGGAAAGGTGAGAGTGAGAGAAAGAGGAAGAAAGGTCAATTGAAATGAGTGAGGGAGGGAGAGGGAATGAGAGTGAGAGGGAGGTGGTGAGAATGAGAGAAATAAAAGAGTGAAAGAGGGAAAGAGAGAGAAGAGATCCATGAGAGAGGGAGTGATGGAGCGCCCGAGAGGGAGAGAGCGAGAGAGAAGAAGAAGAAGTGAGGGAAGAGAATGATGAGATAGAGAGATAGAGAAGATAAAGAGAGCAAGAGAGTTGTTTGATACGATTGAGAGAGAGACAGTAAGAGGGGAAGAGAGGGTGGGAGAGAGAAAGCAAGAGCGAGATATATATTGGGATGGAAAGAGAGATTGAGAGATATAAAGATGGTAAAATAGAAGTAGATAACAAGTGGTAGGAGAGAGAAGAGTATGAGAAAGAGCTTGAAAGAAACAGAGAGAGAAAGATGATGAGATAAGTAGAGTGTAAGATAGAGATAGATAAGATAGATTGAGGCAGATAAAAAGAGAAATGTGAGGAGAAACTAAGAGAAAGTGAAGGATAAGGAAAGCGCCAAAGAGAGAGGGAGAAAGGGAGGGGAGACAATAAGAAAAAGAGTGAGATAGAAAGAGAAAATAACGAGAAAGAGATATAAAGAGAAAGAGGGATAAAGAGAGAGTCATAATAAAAGATAAAAAGGAGGTAGAGAGAGCAAACGACAGAGAAATAGGAGTGTGTGAGAGAGTGTGTGAGAGATAGTGCATGTGTGAGAAGGGAGGGGACAGAATAAGATAAGAGAGTGTAAAATAGGTAAAGAGGGAGAGAGGGAATGATGAAATAGAGACAGAGTGAGGGAGAGTGAAAGATAGAAAGCAGGGGAGAGAAAGAGGAGGGAGTAAGTGAGAGGGAGTGAGGGAGAGATTTAGAGAGATTGAGAGACATCAAGATAGAGATGAGGAGAAAGAGAGAGTGAGAGACCAGGACAGCGAGAAGAGCTAGAGAGAGTGAGAGAGGGACATATGGAGGGCATGAGAGAGGGTGGGAGAAAGAACGAGATAAAGAAAAAGAGTGTGAGAGATAGAGAGAAGGAGCAAGATAAGAGAAGGATGAGAAAGAGAGAAGAGAGAGAGCTGCAAGGTGAGAGAGAGAGGGAGAGATAGCAAGGGAGGAAAGAGTGAGTGAGAGATATAAGAAGAGAGAAAGAGAAGTAGAGAGAAGAGTGAGAAAGGGGTAGAGGGAGTGAAAGGTGTGTGAGAAAGTGATAGATAAGTAGAGAGCGTGAGACTGTGTGTGAGAAAGATAGATATGTAGAGTGTGAGATTGTGTGTGAGAGGAGAGAAAGTGGTAGGGAGTAAGAGAAAGAGAGAGAATTCATAAGGAAGAGAGTTAGGAAAGGAGAGTAGAGATTGAGAGAGTTAGAGCAATAAAGTGGTAGATAATGAGAGGGAGAGAGAAAGAGATATAAAGGGGATGGATGAGGAAGGTAGAGAGATAACGAGGAAGGGAGAGTGAATGAGAGAGAATGAACAAGAGAAGAGAAATATGAGAAAGAGAGAGAGAGAGAGCAAGAGAGTAGCATGGTGGAAGAGAAAGATGAGAAAGAGAGAAAAATAGAGTAGCATGGTGAGAGAGTGATGACAAGAAAGGAATACAAAGAAGGAGAAAGAGAAAGAGAGGGAGAGTGAGGTAGAGTGTGAGGGCAAGGGGGAGAAAAGGAAGGAGAGTGTCAAAGATTTAGAGATAGTAAAAGAGAACAAGAGAAAGAGAAAAGGTGTTAGAGAGAGAACAAATAGTGTGAGAACGAGCATGAAAGGATGAGTGAGATAATAGAGAGAGACAGAGAGATGTAGAGTTTGATAGAGAGAGAGATGAGAGGTTTAGGTGGATAGAATGTGAGAAATGAGGAGAGAAATAGCAAGAGAAGTAGGGTCAGAGAGAGATGGTAAGCGAAGAAGAGAGAGCGAGAGAGATGGAAAAAGGTGGAGTGAGGGAACATATGGACTAAGAAAAAGTTTAGAAACTGAAGAGAAATTGGGAAGAGCTAGAGAGAGTGAGATAGGGACATTGGAGGGCATGAGAGAGGGAGGGAGAAAGAACGAGATAAATAAAAAGCGTATGAGAGATAGAGAGAAGGAGCAAGATAAGAAAAACATGAGAAAGAGAGAAGAGAGAGATAGCAAGGGAAGAAGCAAGAGAGAGGGATGGAAAGAGTGAGTGAGATATATAAGAAGAGCTATAGAGAAGTAGAGAGAAAGAGTGAGAAAGGGGTAGAGGGAGTGAGAAGAGTATGAGAAAGAGCTCGAAAGAAAGAGGATTTAAGAGAAATAAAGATGAGGAGGCAAATAGAAACTGTGTGTGAGAGTGTGACAAATAAATAGAGTGTAAGTGAAGTGAATAGAAATAGAGACGAGAGGAGAGAAAGAGGTAGGGAGTAAGAGAAAGAGAGAGAATACATAAGGGAGAGAGGTAGAAAAGGAGAGAGTGAGGGAAAGGGCAAGGGAGGGCAAGGGAGGGTGTGTGTGAGAGAGAGATGGATAATAACTTTGAGGATACATAGAGAGTGAAAAAAGCGAGAGAAAGTGAAAAAGAGAAGAATGGAAGAGTGTTAGAGAGAGAAGGAGAAGAGCTCTATCACTGAGAGAGACGGAGGGCACGAGAGAGGAGGGAGAGAGGACAAGAGAAGGAAAGTGTGAAAGGGAGAGAGAAGACAGAGCAAGTAGGGAGAGAGAGACAGATGATAAGAGAGAAAAAGAGGGGGTGAGAGAGAGACATTGATGAAAAGAAAGAGTGAGAGATATGAAGAGACCAAAATAGAAGTAGATAGAAGAACAGTGTGAGAAAGATCTTGAAAGAGAGAGAAGTGAGAGTGAGAGAGAGATGAATAGACATATAAAGAGGGTGAGAGGTTACATAAATATAAAGAGGTTGAGAAAGATAAAGGAGAGAGAAGAGGAGAGACAGAGTGAGGCACGGAGGGATGGATTCAAGAGAAAAGGAGAGAAAGGGGGAGTGAGTGAGAAGAGAGAACTAAGAGAGAAGGGTAGAGAGGGCATGAGTAGATGGAAGTGATAGAGGTAGGAATGGATAGAGTGAGTGAAGGAGGGATGGAGGGAAGGAGACAGAGGGTGAGAATGATGGAGAGAAAGAGGGAGAAAGAGAGTACGATAGAGGTAGAGAGAAGTGAAAGAGAAAGATCAAGAATGAGTGAGAAAAGAGAGAGAGAGTTTGAGATAGAGAAGAGCTCCTTGAGGAAGAGAGAGAGATGGAGGGCAAGAGAAACGGAGGTATGGAAGAGAAGAAGGGAAAGTAAGAGTGAGAGAGAGAGAAGCGAGAGAAGAGAAAGGTAAATTAGAGAGAACAAAGAAAGGGCAAGTAAAGAAGGAAATAGAGTAAGAGCAAGAGTAAGTGGGGGAGAGAGAGGGGGAGAGAGGGAGATAAGCATGGAAAGATGGAGAGAGAGAATAGAGAGAGAAAGAGAAGTATAGAGATAAAGAGGAAAGGGCGTGACAAAGATATTAAAATAAAGAGAGAGAAAAGAGAGACGAAGAGCCAGGTAGAAAGTGTGTGAGAGACCGAGATATTGAAAGAACGAGTAAGGAAAATAATAAGAGAAAGGAGAGGAGAGAAGAGTAGAGTAGAGGAAAGTAGAGGAGAGAGAAAAGAGGTTGGAATTAATTCAAGAGAGTAGGAGAGAGATGAGCAATGAGTGAGATGAGAGAGAAAAGAGGGAGTGAGAGAGAGGGCAAGAGTGAGAGAAAAAGAGATAATTCATATGAGAGAAAGGGAAAGAGATAGACAAAGTGAGAACAGAGAGTGAGAACCTGATAGAGAAAGACAGTATGTGTGAGATAAAGAAAGAGAGAAAAAGAAAGCATGAAAAACGGAGAGAGAGATAGAAGAGAGAGTGAAAGAAGAGAAAGACCATTTTAGAGAGAGGGAGGAAGGGAGGGAGATGGAGTAGCAAAGTGAGTGGGATTTATACAAAAATAAATACAAAAATAAATAAAACAATAGAGTGATTGTGAGATAAAAAAGGGTGAGAGAGAGAGAGAGAAAAGGAGCAGAGAAAGACCTAGAGAAAAGTGAGTCGAGTGCAATTGAAGAGAGTGCTAGGGAGTTAATGCGTTAGAGAGAAAAGGAGAGTGAGACATTGAGAAAAAGGTGAGATATATAGAGAAATGGAGAGATAGAGATGCAAAGAGGGAGATAGAGTAAAGAGAGGGCAAGAGAGAGAGAAAGGTACAGAGAGAATTGGGTGGGAGGTTGTCAGAGAGGGAGGGATGGAGTTAAAGGAAAACTAAGGGAGATAGATAGAGGGTGTGAGAAAAAGAAAGTGAGGGTGGGAGACAGAGAACGAAGAAGAGAGAAGAGAGAGTTAGAGGGAGGGATAGATAGTGAGAGCGATGGATATAGTGGGACTTAAGGTGAGCGAGTACCAGTGAGTGAGAAAAAGATTAGGAGCTTGGGGGAAAGTGAGGGAAGGTGATATAAAAAGGCATGTTATAGAGATTGAGAGAGATGGAGCAACAAAGTGGTAGATATGAGAGGCAGAGAGAAAGATATATAGAGGGTGAATGAGAAAGATATATAATGCAAGAACAAGGAATGACAGAGAGTGAATGAGCAAGAGAAAAGAAAGATGAGAAAGAGAGAGAGAGAGAGCAAGAGAGTAGCATGGTGAAAGATTTATGACAAGAGTGGAATACAAAGGAGAGAGAGAAAGAGAGAGAGTGAGGGAGAGTGTGAGGGCAAGAGGGAGAAATGGAAAGAGAGAGTCAAAGATTTGAAGATAGAGAAAGAGAACTAGAGAAAGAGGGAAGGACTTAGTGGGAGAATGAATAGTGCGAGAAAGAGCATGAAAGGATGAGTGAGATAATAGAGAGAGACAAAGAGATGTAGAGTTTGATAGAGAGAGATTTAGGTGGATAGAAAGTGAGAAATGAGGAGAGAGACAGCAAGAGCAGTAGTGTCAGAGAGTTATGGTAAGAGAGGAAGATAGAGAGAGATTGATAAAGGTGGAGAGAGGGAGCAGATTGAATAAAAAAAGAGAGAGAACATGTTTAGGTAAGGAAAAGAAATTTAGAAGTGCTAGAAAGAGTTTGAGAGTGACATATGGAGGGCATGAGAGAGGGAGGGAGAAAGAACGAGATAAAGAAAAAGTGTGACAGAGATAGAGAGGAGCAAGATAAGAGAGAGATGAGAAAGAGAGAAGCGAGAGTTAGCAAGGGAGGAAACAAGTTAGAGGGATCGAAAGAGTGAGTGAGAGATATAAGAACAACAAAAGAGAAGTTGTGAGAAAGAGTGAGAAAGGGGTAGAGGAAGTGATAAGAGTGTGAGAATGAGCTTGAAAGAAAGAGGAAGTAAGAGAAATAGAGATGAGGAGGCAGATAGAAACTGTGTGTGAGAGAAAGAAAGATAGATAGAGTGAGGGCAATAGTAGAAGAAAGTGAGAGATGTAGGAATGGATAGAGTGAAGGAGGGAGGGACTGTAAGAAAGAGAGGGGGAGAGTGAGAATAAGAGGGAGAAAGAGGGAGAATGAGAGTAAGATAGAGGTAATTAGAAGTGAGTGAGAATGATTAAGAAAGGGAGACAAAAGAGTGAAGAGTGTGAGAAAGAGAAACGCTTCATGAACAAGAGAGAGAGACTGAAGGCAAGAGAGAGGGAGGTATACGAGAAAAGAAGAGAATGAAAGAGTGAGTGAGAGAGAGAGAAGCAAGAGAAAAGAAAGATAACTTAAAGAGAAGAAAAAGAGTGAAAATAGAGAAGGCAACAGAGTAAGTCAGAGTGAGAGTGAGGGAAGGAGAGAGAGGGTGGGAGAGAGGGAGAAAAGCATGGAATAATTGAGTGAGAGATATAGAGAAAACAAAAGAGAAGTAGAGAGAGAAGGGTGTAGAGATAAAGTGAGAGGGGTGTGAGAAAGAGAAGAGAAAGAGACGAAGAGGCATATAGAAAGTGTGTGAGAGACTGAGAGATTGAAAGAATGAGTGAGACAAACAATAAGAGAAATGAGTGAGAGGAGAGGAGAGAGAAAGAGAGGGAGGAATTGATTCAAGATAGAGGTAACGAGAAGTGAGTGAGAATGATTAAGAAAGGGAGACAAAAGAGTGAGAGAGTGAGAAAGAGAAACGCTCCATGAACAAGAGAGAGAGACGAAAGGTAAGAGAGAGGGAGGTATACGAGAGAAGAAGAAAATGAAAGAGTGAGTGAGAGAGAGAGAAGCAAGAGAAAAGGAAGATAACTTAAAGAGAAGAAAAAGAGTGAAAATAGAGAAGGCAACAGAGTAAGTCAGAGTGAGAGTGAGCGAAGGAGAGAGAGGGTGGGAGAGAGGGAGATAAGCATGGAATAATTGAGTGAGAGATATGGAGAAAACAAAAGAGAAGTAGAGAGAGAAGGGTGTAGAGATAAAGTGAGAGGGGTGTGAGAAAGAGATAAAAATAAAGAAAGAGAAGAGAAAGAGACGAAGAGGCATATAGAAAGTGTGTGAGAGACTGAGAGATTGAAAGAATGAGTGAGACAAATAATAAGAGAAATGAGTGAGAGGAGAGGAGAGAGAAAGAGAGGGAGGAATTGATTCAAGAGTGCAGAAGAGAGATAAGTAGTGAGTGAGTCGAGAGAGAAAAGAGGGAGTGAGTGAGAGGGCAAGAGTGAGAAAAAGAGAGATAATACATATGAGAGAGTGGTAGGAAAGGTGAGAGTAAGAGAAAGAGGAAGAAAGGGCAAATGAAATGAGTGAGGGACGGAGAGGGCGAGGGGACGGAGAACGAAAGTGAGAGGGAGAGAAAATGAGAGAAATAAAAGAGTAAGAGAGAGAGAAAGAGAAGAGATCCATGAGAGAGGGAGTGATGGAGGGCACGAGAGGGAAAGAGGGAGAGGGAAAGAGGGAGAGGGAATGAGAGAAGAAAGCATGAGAGAGAAGAAAAAGAAGCGAGAAAAGAGAATGATGAGATATAGATAAGATAGTGAGCATAAGAGTTGTTTGATGAGATAGAGAGAGACAGTAATAGAGGAAGAGATGGTGGGAGGGAGAAAGCGAGGGCGAGATAGATATTGGGATGGAAAGAGACGATGAGAGATATAAAGAAGGCAAAATAGAAGTAGAGAGAAGAAGTGGTAGAGTGTGTGGGGCAGAGATAGAAGAGTATGAGAAACGGCTTGAAAGAAAGGGAGAGAAAATTAAGCGATAAGTAGAGAATGTGGGGCAGAGATAGATATGAACGACTGAGGCTGATGAAAAGAGAAACGTAAGCATAATAGTGAGCGTGAGGGATATATGGATTCAAGACAGAAGAGAGAGGGCTGGTGAGTGAAGAGAGAGAGAGAGAGTGAAAAAATAAGAGCGTAAGGGAATTAGGGAAGGAGGTTGAAAGAGAGGTGAGGGAGATTATGAGAGTAAGAGAGAGGGATGTAGGGTGAATAAGAGGTGGAGAGAAGGATAAAGAGGAGCTCCATATTGTGTGCATGAGAGAGAGAGAGAGAGAGAGAGCACAAGTGAGTGAGGGAGGGAGGAGAACAAGAGAAACAAATAGTGACAATGAGAGCGAGAAATAGAGAAGGAGCAAGAGAAGAGAATAATGAGAGAGAAAGAAGAGAGGGAAGGGGAAAAAGAGTTGCAGGGTGAGAGAGAAAATATGAGAGAGGGGGAGAGAGTGAGAAAAGGATGGAAAGAGAGACTAACAGATATAGAGTGAGAAAAAGAGGTAAAGAGAGAGGACTGAGAGAAGGAGCTTGTTAAAAGAGTGAGAAGTGGGAGAGAGAGATATGAAGAGATAAATGTTGAGTGTTTGAGAGAGTGATAGATAGAAAGAACATGTGACAAAAAGAAAAGGTGAGTGATGGATGGATTCAGAAGAGGAGAGAGGTGTAGTAAGCAAGAAGAGGAAGAATAAACAGAGGGGAAAGAAAGAGAAAGACAAGAGTTAGAGAAAGCGGGAGAGAGAGAGAGAGAGAGAGAGAGAGAGAGAGAGAGAGAGAGAATACATAATAGAGATTGGTTAGGAAGAAGAGAGTGAGGGAAGGCAGAATGGAACAAAACATGGGAGAGAAAATGAGAGGAATAATGAGAGTGAGATGGAGGTAGAGAGAAGTTAGTAAGAGAGAGCAGCAGAGAAATAGAGAGAAGTGAAAGATAAGAGTACCATGAGAGAGAGAGAGCAGAGAGAATGATTAAGAGATCGAGAGAGTGAGTATTAATGGGAGAGAGGTGAAGAAATAGATGGAGAGATAGAAAGATAGAGCGAGCGATAGTAAGAAAAGTGAGAGAGAGGGGAGAGAGAGGGAGGGGAGAGGGAAAAATAATGGCAGAGAAAGTAAAAAATATGCAAAATGAAATAACAAGTGCAAAGAGAGTAAGAGTGTTATTGTAAGAGAGAAATAGATAAGAGTAAAAAAATAGAGAAAAAGAAATTGAGAGGTGTGAGTGAGAGAGAGATTGTGGGCACAGGTAAGGGAGGGAGGGAGAAAGAATGAGATAATGAAAGAGTGGGAGAGAGATAAAGGAGTGACAGAAGAGAAAGATTAGAAATGGAGATGAGAAGCAAACCAGTTAAAGGATGTGAGGGATGGAAAGTGAAGGAGCGAAAACAAGAGAGGGAGAGAGTGAGATAAAGATTGGGATGGAAAGAAAGAGTAAGAGACATAGAGAGGGAAATAGACAAGTAGAGAAAGAGATAAAGAGAAGGTGAGTGAGAGAGAATGGGTAGAAGGAGAAAAATGAGTTTACGAAAGATCTTGAAAGAAAGAGCGAGAAGAGGAGGAGTGGGAGAGATGACAAGGCAGAGAGAGACTAAAAGAGAGATAGATAAAGAGATAGAAGTGACATAGATAAAGAGAGAAGAGGAGAGAGAGGAGAGGAGAGAGAGGGAGAGATAGTGAATGAGAGAAGAGAAAGAGAGAGTGAGAGTGAGGGAAAAAGAGAGAATGTGTGAGGAGAGGAGTAAGGGAGGGCAAGAGAGGGATAGAGTGCGAGAGAAAGGATGGGAGGGAGAATGAGAGTGAGATGGAGGTAGAGAGAGGAAGAGAGTGGGAGAGAGAGGAGAGAAAGGGTGAGAGTTAGAGGGAGTGGGAAAGAAAGAGAGGGAAAGAGGTAGAGAGGGAAGGAGAGAGAGAAGAGTATAATAATAAGCAAGAGAAAAAGTGAGATAAAGAGTGAAGAAAGTGTAAGAGAAGTGAGAGATAGAGAGGCAGGGATATTAAAAGGGATCTAGGAGTGGGAGAGACAGGAGAAGGACAAAGAAGGAGAGTGAGAGAGAGAGAAAAGAGAGGGCGACAGAGAGTGAGAAATAACAGGAGAGGGAGAGAAATATGGAGGGAGAGACTAAAAGTGGGGAGAGAGTGAGAAAGAGAGAGGTGGGAGAGAAGAGATGGAGAGAGAAGGGGGTGGAAGAATTGGGAGAGAGATAGAAAGAGTGAGTGCAAGAGAGAATAACAGTAGAGACAAAAAATACAAAGACATGGAGAAGGTAGAGTGGGAGAAGAGAGAGGGGCGAGAGAGTGAGAGGAAGAGGGAGAGAGTTTGAGAGAGAGGAAGAGAGAAAAGAAAGAGGTAGAGAAGTGGATGACGGGAGAGGTGAAGAGAAAGAGTGGAATAAAGAAGGGAGGGAGAGAGAGTGAGAGAGAGAATAAAGTAAAAAGAGATAGAGAAAGGGATGAGAGATAAAGCTTGAGAGAGATATAAAGATAGAGAGAATGAAGAATGAGGGAGAAAAGAGAGTGTGTGTGTGTGGTGGAGAGAGAGTGAGAGTTGGTGTAAGACAAGAAGGAGAGAGACCAAGTGTAATAAGACTGTTGGAGATAGACAAGAAGCACCCTTCTCTCTCTCTCATCCAACAACTCTCTTGCTCTCTTTATCCTCTCTCTCTGTCTCATCTTTCTCTTCCATCGCTTCTCTCTTTCCATCCCAATATCTATCTCTCTCTCACTCTCTCTCTCACCTTCTCTTCCTCTCTTGCCATCTCCCTCTCTTATTCGACAACTCTCTTTCTCTTTTTATCTTCTCTCTATTTCTCTTCCGTCAATTCTTCTTCTACTCTCTCTCACCTTTCTTACTCTCACTCTTTCTCCCTCTCTCCCTCTCTCATGTATCTCTTCTCTTTCTCTCTCTCTCTCTATGTTTTATTTCTCTTTCATTCTCTCCATCTCCCTCTCACTCTTGTTCTCTCTTCTCTCTCCCTCTCCCTCCCTCCCTCATTTCATTTTTCCCTTTCTTCCTCCTTCTCTCGCTCTCACCTTTCCTACTGCTCTCTCATATGAATTATATATCTCTCTCTCACTCTTGCCCTCTCTCTCACTCTATCTTTTTACTCTCTTCTCACACACTCCTTTCTTCTACTCTGTTGAATCAATCCCTCCCTCTCTTTCTCTCTCCTCTCCACTCCTCTCATTTCCCTTATTATTTGTGTCACACATTCTTTGAATCTCTCAGTCTCTTGAACAAACTTTCTATCTGCCTCTTCATCTCTCTTTCTTGTCTCTTTTTATTTCAATTGCTTTCTTACACCCTTCTCACTTTATCTCTACGCCCTTTTCTCTTTCTCTCTCTACTTCTCTTTTTCTCTCTATGTCTCACTCCATCTTTACATGCTTATCTCCGTCTCTCACCCCACTCTCTCTCACTCTGTCTTACTCTATTTTCCCTCTCTCTTCTCTCTAACTTATCTTTCTCTTCTCACGCTTCTCTCTCACACTTCACTCTCTTCTTCTCTCTCCATACCTCCCCCTCTCTTGCTCTCCCTCTCTCTCGCTCATGGAGCTCTCTCTTTCTCACTCTCTCTCTCTCTTTCTTTTCTCTCTCTTTATTGCTCTCTCTCTCACTCACCTCTCTACCTCTATCTCATTTTCATTCTTCCCCTTTCTCTCTCTCATTCTCACTCTCCCCCCTCTCTTACCTTCCTTCCCTCCTTCACTCACTCAATCCATTATTACCTTTCTCACTTATGTATTTCTTTTAGTTTCTTTCTACTGTTGACCTCTCGCACGGTCTCTTCATTCTCTTTTCTCACTCACTCCCCTTTCTCTCCTCTCTTGAAGCCATCCCTCCCTGCCTCACCCTGTCTATCCTCTTCTATCATTTTCTATATTTCTAAAACTCTTTCTATTTATATATCTTTCTCACCCTCTCTATATGTCTCTTCATATCTCACTCGCTCTCTCTTCTCTCTCTCTTTCAAGATCTTTCTCACACTCTTTTTCTCTACATGTACTTCTTCTATCTTCTTCTACATTGCTCTCTCTATATCTCTTTCTCTACATGTACCTGTGTTCATCATCATATCTCTCTCTTTCCCCCTTTCTTCCTTTCATACCATGTCTCTCTCTCAGTAACTCTCTTGCCACTTGCCTTCCCTCTTTCACTCTTACTTTCTCGTGTTCTATCTCCCTCTCCCACTCTCTTGTGCCCTGCATCTCTCTCTCTCAGTCATATCGCTCTTCTCTTTCTCCCTCTCACTCTCCCATTCTTCTTTCTTTCGCTTACTATATCTCACTTTTCCCACTCTCTATGTCTATCTCACACTATTCTCCCTCCCTCTCACACACTCCCTTCCTGTTTCCATTACTCTCCGCTTTCCTTCCTCTCTCCCTTATCTATTCTCTCTCCTTCTCTATCTCTGTCCTTTTCTCTCTCATTTCACTCACTCCCCGTCTTTCTCCTCGGCTCTTGAATCAATCCCTGAATCTTTCTCTTCTCTCCTCTTCTCTCATCTCTCTTTCATCTGCCTCACCCTCGCTCAATCTCTTGCTCTCTCACACCAACTTCTATCTGTCTCCTCATCTCTATCTCTCTTCCTCTTTATTTTAAGAACTTTCTCTCTCTACTCATTCCATCCCTTGCTATCTCTCTCATTCACCTTGCAACTCTCTCTTCTCTTATCTTGCTCCTCTCTATCTCCCACACGGTTTCTCTTTACCTCGTTCTTCCTCCCATCCTCTCTCTCGTGCTCTCCATCAGTCCCTCTCTCCCTGTTACTAGCTCTTCTCAATTTCTCTTCATTGCCCAAACTTTTTATCTCTCTTTGTCTTGGTCTTTCTGCTCTCTCTCACTCCACCTCTTTATATCTCCCTCTCTCTTCCTCTCTTACCATCTCTCTCTCACCTTACTATTTCTTTTCTCCCCTCCTCATTTTTGACTTTCTCCACCAAGACCTCTCTACCTCTCTCTAATCAAAATCTTTATCTCTTCGACTCTCTCTATTATCTACCTCATTCTTTCATGCTCTTTCTTGCACTATTCGTTCTCTCTCTACCTACCTCCTCTCTTTCTCTGGTGCTCTTTTACTGTCTCTAAATCTTTCACTCTCTCGTTCCATTTCTCCCTCTCACCCTCAGACTCTCCCTCACTCTTTCTCTCCCTCCTTTTTTTATTCCTCTTTTGTCATCACTCTCTCACCATGGTACTCTCTTGCTCCCTATATTTTTCATCTTTATCTTCCACCATGCCACTCTATTGATTTCTCTCTCATTCTCATCTTTCTCTTCTCTTGCTCATTCTCTCTCTCTTTCTAATTCCTTTTTTTCTAGTTCTCTCTCCCTTCCTTGTATGTGTCCTCTATCTCCATATCACTATTTACCACTTTGTTGCTCTATCTCTCTCCATCATTACCGCTCCCATTTTTATATCTCTTTCCCTCACTTTCTCTTACTCTCTTAATCTCTTTCTTACTCACTGCTACTCCATCACTTTAACTCCTACAATAGCCATCCCTCTCACTTTCTATCCCTCCCTCTAACTCTCACTTCTTCTCTTCTTCCTTCTCCCTCTCCCACCCATCTCTCTTTCTCTCACACTCTCTATCTTCCTCTCTTAGTTTTCTTTAAATCCATCCCCTCCATCCCTCTCGCTCCCTCTCTCACTCCCTCCCACCCGCCTCTCTCCCTACATTTCTCTCTTACCTTCTCTTCTCTCGATTTCCCTCTTTTCATCCCTATCTCTCCCTTTCTCTATATTTGTCCCATTTTGCTCAATTTCTCTCTCTTTTGCTTTCTATCTCATTAACTCCCTAGCTCTCTCTACTATTCTCTCACTTCTCTCTTTCTATAGCTCTTTCTATGCTCCTCTTCTCTCTCTCCAACCTTTCTTTATCTCACAACTACTCTCTTGTTTTATTCCCCTCTTTTTATTATTTTTGTATCGATCTCACTCACTCTACCACACTTTCTCAATCCCTTCCTCCCTCTCTCTATCTTTCTCCTTCTCTATTTTCACTCTCCTTTCTATCTCTCTCTCCCTTTTTGTCTCTCACATTCTCTTCTCTCGATCTTTCTCTCTCTTTCTTGTTCTCTCTTACGCTCTCCCTCTACCCCCTCCTCCCTCTCTATTACTCTCACTTCCTCCATATATCTATTTTTCCCTCACTCTGCTCACTCTCTCTCTCTTTCTCTGCTTTCTCTTTCTCTCTGTCATTTCTCTCTCTCTTTCTCTGCTTTCTCTTTCTCTCTGTCATTTCTCTCTCTCTTCTATCTCTTAGTAACAACCCTCCTTCAATCACTTCTCTCTCTCACTCTCTCCTCTTACTCTCTCTTATGTTTCTAAGTCTCTAAATCTCTCTCTTGCTCATTTTCCCTCTCTAACATATTTTTTATCTTTCATGCTCTCCTTTTATTTCTCTTTTACTTTATCTTCCCTATCTCACTTTCTTTCTCTCTCCCCTCCTCCCTCTCTAGCTCACACCTTCTCTCTCACCCTCTCAATATGTACTTCATTCACTAACTCTCAATTTCTCTCCTCTCTCTCTCTCACTTTCTCTCCCTCAAAATACTCTCTCATTCTCCGTCCTTTAGTTCTTCCCCTCTCCCTCTCCTCCCTCCAATCCTCTTAGCTCTCACTCATAATCTATATCCCACCTCTCAGTTTATCTTTCTTTCTCCCCTTCACTTTCACTTCCTCTCTTTTTCTCTCCGTGTTTCACTATCTCATTCTTCATTAGATCCCTTTCCCACTCTATCTCCCTATCTTCCACTCTCTCTCCTTCTACCCACTCTCTTTATCACTATGTCTCTTTTTTGCTCTCACCTTCTCCCTATCTTTCACCTTCTCCATCTTAGTCTCTCTCTCTTTGTCCATTCTTTCACTCTTTATTCTCTTTCTCTTTTACTTTCACATTATTTATTGCTCACAATTTCTCTCTCAGCCTGCCTCTCTATCATTTCTCTCTCATCCAGCCTCCCTATCTCGCACACACTCTTCTCTTATTCTCTTTGTCGCACACCCTCTATGTCTCTCTCTCACTCTCTCTAGTTTGTTTTTCTCATTCTAGCTTATTATTCTAATTCTTTTTCTCTCTCTCTAGTTCCCTCTCCATCTCTCTCCCATTCTCTCTCAAACTTGCTTTCTTCTCTCTCTTGTCTATTTATCTCTCAACCTTTTTGTCTCTCTCTTGTACTTCTCTTCTCTCTCTTCTCTTTTTATCTCTTATAGTTCTCCTTTAATCTCCTCTTGCTCTCTCACGCTTTCTCTCACTCCTCACTCTCTGTCTCTCATACTCAGCACCTCTTTCTTTCTCTCTATCAGACTCTATAGTATTTTCTCACTCTCTCTGTTTGATTGCTTTTTTGCTCTTTCTATCCCCTCTCACTTGCTCTCTATCCCCACAAACTTGCTCTCGTCATTTCTCCTAGGTTCTCTTTATTCTTCTACTATGTAATCTCTCGGTTTTTCTCTCTCTTCGTTGAACACTACCACTGTCCTCTCTTCTCTCGCTCCCTTCTCTCCACTGCTCTTATCTCTCCCTCTCTTTCTTTTTCTCTCTATCACTTTCAATTTCTCCTCTCTCACTCTTTCTCCCTCTCTCTAGCACTCTCTCTTTCCCTCCTCTCCTTCTGACTCTCACCCTCTCTCACACACTCTCTCTCCCTCACTCTTTGACCCTCTCTCCCTCATCTCTTGTTCAAATAACTTTTATCTCTCCCTCTCTTTCTTTTTCTCTCTATCACTTTCAATTTCTCCTCTCTCACTCTTTCTCCCTCTCTCTCTAGCACTCTCTCTTTCCCTCCTCTTTTTCTGACTATCACCCTCTCTCACACACACACTCTCTCACTCTTTGACCTTCTCTCCCTCATCTCTTGTTCAGATAACTTTCCCCCCACTCGCCTTTATTTCCTCCTTTTGTCACTTTTTCTCTCTCACGCACACAAACACACTATCTTACTCCCTCCCTCTCTCTTCCACTCTCTCTCACACTCTTTCTCTTCTCTCATTTGCACCCACTCTCTTGGCTCTATCTCTCTCATTGTAACTACTTTCACTTGCAATCAACCTCTCTCACTATCTACATGTCTCTTTTTTCCCCTTTCTTTTTTATTTCTATATATATCCTCTTCCCTCCATCTCAATCTTTTTTTATGTCTATCTCTCCCCTTTTCCCTCCCTCTCTCTCTTATTCTTTTCCCTATTCTTGCGGTCTCACTCGCTCTCTCTCTCATCCCTCCACTTCACTTATTCTCTTCCTCACTCTTGCGACCTCACTTTCTCCCTCTCTCCCTCTCCCTCCCTTTATTTCAACCCAACTTTGTCATTCTCTCACTTGCTTTGAATCTCCCTCACAAATTCTCTCTTGTTCTCTATCCCTCTAGTTATTTCTCTTTGTATCTATCTCATTCAATCTGACACTCAATTCGTTCCCTCCCTATCTCTCCCTCGCTCTCTCTCTCTCTTCTTTGCTCTTTGCCTTATTTTGCTCTCTTCTCTCTCTCGTGCTCTTTTGCTTCTCTCTTTCCCTTCTCTCTATTTTGCTCACTCTTTCCTTTCTCTCACCCTTTCCCTTTCTCCTCCTTCCATTTATGACTCTCTCCTCCTCCCAATCTCTCTTGCTCACTCATCCGTCCCTCCCTCCCTAATCCCTTCTCTCTCTCCCTACACCCTCAATCTCTCTCTTGACTACCCTCAGTTTTCCCTTTTACTCTCTCCCTCCCTCCCTCCCTTCACTTTCTCCCTCTCTCTCTCCCTGGCCAGGCATCCCTCTCTCTCTCTCTTACTTTCTTTCTCACTATTCCTCTCCCTCTTCCACTCCCTCTCCTTTTGTCTCTCTCCCCCTCTCTCTCTCTCTCAGTTTCTTTCTTACTCCTCTCTGCCACCTCCCACTCTCACTCTCACTCTCACTCTCACTCTCACTCTTTCCCTTCTCTATTTTGCTCACTCTTTCTTTTCTCTCACCCTTTCCCTTTCTCCTCCTTCCATTTTTTACTCTATCCTCCTCCCAATCTCTCTTGCTCACTCATCCGTCCCTCCCTCCCTAATCCCTTCTCTCTCTCCCTACACCCTTAATCTCTCTCTTGACTACCCTCAGTTTCCCTTTTACTCTCTCCCTCCCTCCCTCCCTTCACTTTCTCCCTCTCTCTCTTACTTTCTTTCTCACTATTCCTCTCCCTCTTCCACTCCCTCTCCTTTTGTCTCTCTCCCTCTCTCTCTCTCAGTTTCTTTCTTACTCCTCTCTGCCACCTCCCACTCTCACTCTCACTCTTCCTCTCTCTCACTTGCACTTTCTTTCTCTCCCTCCATTTCTCTCTATCATTCTCACTCACTCTCTTTCATGGAGGTCTCCCTTTTTACCCTTTTTTCTCTCATTTCTCTCTCATACTCTCTTCCACTCTCGTTATCCCCATCCATTTCTCCCATTATGGTTTTTCTCTTCTCTATCTTTAGCACTCATTCTCTCTCTCTCTCTCTCTCTCTCTCTCTTCTTTCTTTCCTCTCTCATGTGTTCTCTCTCGCTCTCTCTCTTCTCTTCCTTTTTCTTCTCTCTTTTGACTCCATTCTCCCTCACTTCTCTCTCTCAATCTGTCACTCTCTCTATCCCTTTATTTTTACTCTGTCTCCTACCCTCCCACTGTTAATATTTTTCTCTCTCTCTTCTGTCCACATTTTCTTTTTCTCCTCTAACACCTCTCCCTCCCTTTTGCTCTTCCTCATCTCTCACAAACACACTCTCTTCTTTTAACATTGCTACCTCACCCCCTCTACCTCTCTCCCTCCTTGCTTTTACTTACTCTCTCTCCTACAATTTCTCCCTCATTCTCTCTCTCTCTCTCTTTCTTTAACTCTCTCACTCTCTTCTTCATCTTTCTCTTATCTCTTTCATCTTCCCCCCCCCTCTCCCAGCTTCCTCTCCCTCTCTTCACAGTATTTTATCTTTGTTTTCCATCCCTCTACTTTCCTCCTCTTTTGCTCTGTCCCCCTTCCTCTTTCTCATGCTCTCTATTCTCTCCCTCTCAGCTCTCCTCTCAAGTATCTCTCTCTCACATATCTCTATCTAGCTATCCAAGTCATACTCTACCTCTCTATCACCTCTCACTATCTCTCTTTTTCTCTCTCTCTTTCTCTCAACATGTCTCTCCCTCTCTTTCTTTTGCTCTCTCTCCCTCTCTCATGCTCTCTCCATTCCTGCATCTCTCTCCCTCCATCCTCACTCTCTTTCCCTCATTCTCTCTCTATGTTATCTCTCCCTCTCACTTGCACTATTTTATATCTCTCTCTCCATCTCTCTCACTCCTTTAAGCCTCTTCTTCTTTCACCATATCTGAATTTCTCTCATAATAGCTCTATTGATCCCTTTCCCCTATTTTATTTTTTCTATCTATCTGCTGCTCACTAAACCATTGTCTTTCCCTCTCCCTCTCACTCGCTCTCACGCACGCACTCTCTATCTAGTTTTTTCTCTTTTGCTCTCTCACTATCTCACTCTATTCTTTTCTCCTCCCTTTCTTGTGCTCTCTCTATCTCTCTCTCGCTCTCTCCCTCCCTGTGTCGTTCTTTCTCTCTTAATATCTCTCCCTCTCTCTCCCATCCTCCCTTTGTAGCTCCATCTCTCGCACTCTCGCTCTTTATCTATCACTCACACTTAATATCTCTAACTTTTCTCTTTTTCTCTTTTATATCATTCTTTGCGCCCTCTATCTTGCTCTAAATACCTCTTGTTATCTCTTTATTTCTATCATTTTCCTTTTTTTTCGCACTTTCTCTCCCTTTCTCTCGTTATAGCTCCCTCCCTCTCTCTGTTGATCACTCTATCACTCACTCTCCCTCCCTCTCTATCTCTCTTTTCTCTTCCACTACTCAATCTCTCTCCTCTCTCTCACACACTCTCTCTCACTCTTTCCTTCACGTTGAATCTCTCTCACAATCACTCTCTGACATTCTTTCATTTGTTATCACTCTCTTGATATCTTAGTCATACCACTCCACCTTACTCTCCCTCTTGCTCCTCCTTTCCCTTTGCTTCTAAACTCTCCCTCTCTACTTTCTGACATTTTCAATCTCTCTCTCACCCTTACCCACTACTCCCCTCTTCTCCGTTCTCTTACTCTTTCTCTCACTCTCTCTTCTCATACTCCTTAAATCTCCAACACCTTATATCTCTCTGACTTTCTCTCCCTCACTCTCATTTTCACTCTCTCTCCTCAACCTTCTCTAGCTCACTCCCTTCTCACCCTTCTCTCTCTTTCTGTACATTATCTCCCTTTGTGATTTTTCTCCTTCCTCGCTCTCACTCTCTCTTGTGCTCGTACTCTTTATTCCATCTCTAACATGCTCTTCTTTCTATTCCCCTCTCTCAGTGTCTCCCCACTCTCCCCCTTCTATCTCTTTTGCTTCCTCCCATACTCTCGATCTCTATTTATAGCTAACTGTTACTCCCACACCCCTTCTCTCTCTTCTCTATCTCTATCTACTCCCTATCTTCTACTCTTCACTATGTCTCCCACTCTCTTATAATCACTCTCCCACTCTTCTTTCACTTCTTATCTCTTTAGCTCACTCTCCTTGCTATCACCCTCTAGCTCCCTCTCTCTCTCATTCACTATGTATATAACTCACGATCCATTCCTCTCACTTTATCTCACTCTCTTCCCTTTTCTCTTTATATATCTCTCCTCTCTCTCACTTTCCTCCCTCTCGCATAATCTCTCCCACTGAATCTCTCCATAATAACTCAATTGCTCTGTTATCTCGCTCACTCTTTCTCGCATTATCTCTATGTCGCTCTTTCTACCACTCTATCTCCTTCTCCCACTCTTTTCTTTTGCACCCTCTCTCATTTTATTACTCTCTCAGTTTTAATCTATTTCGCTCCCTCTCTTTTCTCTTTCTCTTCTCTCCATCTCTCTCTCATCTTCACCCTCTTCCACTCTCACCCTCTTCCTCTATCTCGCTCTCCCCCACTCTTACTCTTTATTTCTCTTCCTCTCTTTCACTTTCTCATTAATTCTCTTATTCTTTTGCACTCATCTAAGTTTCTCTCAACTTCTCTCCTTCACTCTCTCTCTCACTTTCACTCCCACAATTGTCTTTGTCCCTCCTTTAGTTCTCCGCCTCTTCCTCCCCACCCTCCCTTTATCCCTTTTAGCTCCATCTCTCCCCTTTCTCTCTCTTTCTCTCTACTTCTCTTTAGCACTTCTTATATCTCTCACTCATTCTTTCCATCCCTCACTCTTTCTTCCTCCCTTGCTATCTCTCTCTCTCTCAACTTGCAACTCTCTCACTTCTCTCTTTTTCATCTTTCTCTTATCTTGTTCCTTCTCCCTATCTCTCTCACATTTTTCTTTATCTCGTTCTTTCTCCATCCCTTTCCCACTCTCTCTAGCTCTTCTCAAATTCTCTTCATTGCTTAAACTTGTTCTCTCTCTCTCTCTCTCTTATTTATTCTATCTGCTCTCTCACTCCACCTTTTTCAATCTCCCTTTCTTCTTCTCTTACCATCTCTCTCTACTGCTCTTGTTTTCTCTTTCTTCATTTCTCCCTTTCTATCCACCTAAACCTCTCTATCTCTCTCTATCAAACTCTACATCTCTTTCTCTATTATCTCACTCATCCTTTCATGCTCTTTCTCTTTTATGTATTCTCTTTCTCTAAATCTTTTCCTCTCTCTTCTCTTTTTCTCTTCTTACTCCTTTTGCATCCACTCCCCCTCTCTCTCCCGATCTAACCCTCCCTCTCTCTCTCATTTTCTCTCACTCTCTCTTGCTCTGTCTTCCTCTCTTGCCACAATTCTCTCAACTAAAAACTCTCCTCTCATTCTCATTTTTCTCTTCACTCACTCCTCTTTATCAAACTTTTTCTCTCTTTTTCTCCCTCCCTCCCCCCTCTCTTTTGCCCTCCATATCTCCCTCACGCGTAGAGCTCTTCTCTTTTTTATCTCTCTTTTCTCTGTCAATCTTCTCTCTTGCTCAATTTCTACTCTCTCCCTCTCTCTACCTTCATTTCACTCCCCCTCTCCCTCGCTCCCTCTCTTTACCCTCCTCTCTCTTGCCTCCCTCCTTTCCTCACTTTCTCCCTTCCTAACTCTCTATTTCTCTCACTCTTGACTCTATCTTGCTCTCTCCTCTCACTCATTCCCTCTCTCTCCTCTCCAAAATGCATCCCCTCAGCCACTCTCATCTCCTTTCCTCTCTCTTATGATCACCCTCTCTTTATCTATATCTCTCTCTCACTCTTTATCTATCTTGTCATCTCTCTTTCTTTCAAGCTCATTCTCACACTCTTCGCTCTCCACAACCTCCTATTTTCTCTATCTCTCTTTTGCTCTCTCTGTATCGTTCCATCCCAATCTCTATCTCTCACACATACTTTCTTTCTCCCCTCTTCGTCTTCTACCTGCACTATCTCACCCTGCAAACTCTCTTGCTCTCTCCATTCTCTCTTTCTCATCTCTCTCTCATTCTTACTTCCACTCTTTCTCACTGGGCCCACTCTTATGCTCCATCCCTCTATCTCTTTCTCTTTTCATATCTCTCTCTGCTCTATCACACAATTTTTTCTTTCTCCTCTCTTCCTCTCTATACCTCCATCTCACTATCATTCTCCCTCCCTTCGTCTCTCTCTTGCTCTATCTATCTCGCCCTCTCTCTTGCACTCCCTCACTCCTCTATTCTCTCTTTATCTATCTCACCTCTCTCTCTCCATCAATCTCTCTGTAGTCTCTATCTGCCTTATCATCACTCCCCCTCTCCCTCTTCTCTCTCTTCCCTTCAACCTATTTCTCACATGCATCTTTCTCCTTTTACCCCATGTCTCTCATTCACCTTCTTTTCATCTCTTTCTTTACTTATATATTTCTCTCTCCATGTCTCTTTCTCTTTCCATCCCAATCTCTATCTCACTCTCTCTCGCTCTTGCCTCTTCACTTCTCCCATTTTTATCTTTCTCTTCTCTCGCTCCTCTCTCTCACTATTTTTTCATCTGATTCTCTCTCTCCCCCTCTCTTGTGCCCTCTATCTCTCTCTCTCTCTCTCACTCTCACTTCTCAATTTATTTTCTCTATTTTTTTGCTCTTATCTATTTCTCTTTTATGAAATCACTCTCTTGCTCTTTCTCCACCTGTTATTTCTTTTGTATCTCTTTTACTTTCTCTACCACTATTTCTCCCTCTCTCCCTCCCTACCCCTCTCTCATTTTTCGTACTATCTCTCGCTCACCACCTTTCTATCTTTCCATCTATTTCTTCCTCTCTCTTCTATTAATACAAACTCTCTACATCTTTCTCAATCATTCTCTCTGTCACTCTCATGGTGCTCTTTTCTCTCTCTCATACTCTTTTCTTTATTGCTCTCTCCCACTAATGCCTCGCTACCTCCATCTCACTCTCCCTATCCTCCTTTTTGCCCATTCATCCTTCCCTCACTCTCTCCTTCCCTACCTCTTTCTATTTTGTGTCATCTCTCTCTCTTTCTCTTCTCTCTCTTCTCACTCATTGCTCCTCTCTCCTCTTCTGAATCCATGCCACTCCTCCTCCCTCTCCTCTACTCACCCTTTCAATCTGCCTTACCTTCTCCCTATCTCTCTCTCTCTCTAGATGTACCTCTTATATCTACTTCTATTTTGCTCTCTCCATATCTCTCACTCTATCTTTTATCAATATATCTCTCTCTTTCTCCCACTCTTCCTCTCTTACCATCTCTCTCTCTCCCTTACCCTCTCTGTCATCTCTTTTTCTTCTATCTCTTTGTCACCCTTTCTTTCTCCTCTTCTCTCTCCCTCCATCACTCTCTCGTGTTCTCCATCTCTCTCTCTCAGTCATGGAGCCCTTCCCTTTCTCGCTCTCACTCTCTCCCATTCTTCCCTCTTTCAATTACTCTCTCTCACTTTTACCACTCTTTATGTCTATCTCACACTTATTCAGCCCCCCTCTAATACACACACACTTTCTCACCCTGCCTTCCTCCTTCCCTATCTCTCTCTTTCATGTATTCTCTCTCATTATCTCACTCTATTCTTTCTCTTTCTTTTCTCTTTCATTTCACTCACTCCCCATCTTTCTCCTCGCTCTTGAATTACTTTCTCTCTTTCTCACCACTCCTATCCTCTCGTATTGTATCTCTTTCTATCTACCTCACCCTCACTCTTTCTATCGCTAGCTCTATCACACAGTTCCTATCTTCCTCCCCATCTCTATCTTTATTACTTCCTCTTTCTTCAAGCTCTTTCTTACACTCTTCACACTCACTCTTTCCAACCCTCTCTCTCCCTCTCCTTTACTTCCTCCCTTTCTCTCTCTCTCACCTTACAACTCTCTCTTGATCTCTCTCTTCTCTCTATTAGTTTCAAATCTATGTCACACCCTTCTCTCATTATCTCTACGCCTTCTCTCTCTTTCTCTCTCTACTTCTCTTTTGCTCTCTCTATATCTCTCACTCCATCTATCCATGCTTATCTCCCTCTATCCCCCTCACTCTCTATCGATTTGTCTTACTCTGTCTATTTGCCCTCTCTTTCTTCTCTCTAACTTATCTTTCTCTTCTCTCACTTCTCTCTCTCACTCTTTCTTTCTCTTCTTCTCTCCCATACCTCCCTCTTTCTTGACCTCCATCTCTCTCTCTCTCTTGCTCAAGGAGCTCTTCTCTTTCTCAGAATCTCTCTAACTCTTTTCTCTCTCTTTCTTGATCTTTCTCACTCACTTCTCTCTACCTCTATCTTACTCTCAGTGTTCCTCTTTCTCATTCTCACTGTCCCCCTCTCTCTCGGTCCCTCCTTCCCTCCTTCACTCACTCTATCCATTCTTACCTCTCTTACTTTCTTTTACTCTTTGCCTTCTCTCGTGTTCTCTGTTCTCTTTTCTCACTCATTCCACCTCTCTCTCTTTCTCTCTTGAATCCATCCCTCCCAGCCTTACTCCTTTTCTCCTCTTCTCGATTTCTATCTTTCTCAACCACTTTATATTTAAATATCTCTCTCACCCTCTCTATATGTCTCATCATCTCTCTCTCGCTCTCTGTTCTCTCTCTTTCTTTCATGATCTTTCTCACATTGTTCTTCTGTCAGCTTCTATTTGCTCTCTTTATATCTCTCACTCTATCTTCTCATCTATATATATTATATATCACCCTGCTTTTCCTCTCTTAGCATATCTCTCTCTTCCTACCTCTTTTTATCTATCTTATCTCTCTTTCACTCTTTTGTTCTCTGAGTCTTCTCTCTCACCCTCACACTTTCGTGCCCTCCATCTCTCTTTGTTAGTCATAGAGCCCTTCTCCTTCTCTCTCCAACTCTCTTCCATTCTTCTCTCCTTCGCTTACTCTCTCTCACTTTTTTCACTCTCTATGTCTATCTCAAAATTATTCTCCCTCTCTATCACACACACACCCTCTCTCCTGCCCTCCCTTGCCCTTTCCCTCACTCTCTCCTTTCCTACCTTTCTCCCTTATGTATGCTCTCTCCTTCTCTCTCCAACTCTCTTCCATTCTTCTCTCCTTCACTTACTCTCTCTCACTTTTTCCACTCTCTATATCTATCTCAAAGTTATTATCCATCTCTCTCTCACACACACACCCTCCCTTGTCCTCCCTTGCCCTTTCCCTCACTCTCTCCTTTCCTACCTTTCTCCCTTATTTATGCTCTCTCTTTCTCTTACTCCCTACCTCTTTCTTTCCTCTCCTCTCCTTTTGTCTCTCTTTCTATCTGCCTCACCCTCACTCTATCTATCTTTCGCACTCTCACACATAATTTTTGTTTGCTTCCTCATCTCTATTTCTCTTACTTCCTCTTTCTTTCGAGCTCTTTCTCAAACTCTTATCACTCCTTCTACCTCATTCTCACTCTTTTTGTCTACTTCTCTTTTGCTCTTTTTATATATCTCACTCACTATTTCCATCCCTCTCTCTTGCTTCCTTCCTTGCTATCTCTCTCTCTCTCTCACCTTGCAATTCTCTCTCTTATTTATTTCTCATCTTTCTCTTATCTTGCTCCTTCTTTCTATTTCTCACAAACTTTTTCTTTATCACATTCTTTCTCCCTCCCTCTCTCATGCCCTCCATATGTCCCTCTCTCACTCTCTCTAGCTCTTCTCACTCTCCCGCTCTCTCACTCTCTCTTTCTCCCCATCTCTATCTTCAAGTCTCTCTATCTCTCTATATCTCTCCCTCACTCTCCCTCTCACTTAATCCCTCTTCTTTCTCGCTCTTTCTCTCTTCTTCCTCTCTCCCTCTGTCTCTTTTTCATCATTCCGTCTCTCACTTTATCTGGTTTACTCTCACACAGGCACTATCTCCCACGCACTCCCTTTCCTCTTTCATTTTCTCATTCACCTCTCTCCTATCTTTTACTCTCACTCTATCTTTATCCCTCTTTTTCTTTATATCTCTTTCTCGATATTTCTCTCATTCTATCTCACTCTTTTTCTCATTGTCTCCCCTCCCTTTCTCGCACTATCATCGCCGCTTTCTTTATCCTTCACTTTCTCTCACTTTTCTCCTCACATTTTTCTTTTTATCTGCCTCAATCTCTTTTATCTATCACTGTCTCACACTCTATTTATCACTTAATCTTTCCCTCTCTCTTTCTTTTAATCTCTTTCTCATACTCTTCGCTCTCATCTACCACTTGTTTTCTCTTCTTCTATTTTGCCCTCTTTACATCTCCTAATCTCTCTTTCCATCCTAATATCTATCTCGCTCTCGCTTTGTCTCTCCCACACTCGCTTCCTCTCTTACTGTCTCTCTCTATCTCATCAAACAAATCTCTTGCTCTCTTTATCCTCCCTCTATCTCATCTTTCACTTCCCTTGTTTCTTCTTCTTCTCTCTCTCACACTTTCTTTCTCTCATTCTCTCTCCGTCTCTCCCTATCGTGTCCTCCATCACTCCCTCTCTCATGGATCACTTCTCTTTCTCTCCCTTTCATTCTTTTATTTCGCTCATTCTCTCCACCTCCCTCTCGCTTTCGTTCTCCCTCCTCTCTCCCTCTCACTCTCGTCCTTCCTCCACTCTTCCTCTCCCTCCCTCACTCATTTCATTTGCCCTTTCTTCCTCTCTCTCACTTGGACCTTTCCTTTCACTCTCTCCTATGACCTCTTACTCACTCCCTTCTCTCTCGTCTCACTCCATGCTCATCTTTCTCTTACTCTCTTGAATCAATTCCTCCCTCTCTATTTCTCTCTCCTTTCATCTCCTCATCTTTCACTTATTATTTGCCTCACCCATTTTTTCAATATCTCGGTCTCTCACAGCACTATCTTTCTGCCGCTTCATCTATCTCTTCTCTCTCATTATTTTAATCTCTTTCTCACACCCTTCTCTTTTTATCTCTACACCCTACTTTCTCTAGTTCTCTTTTGCTCTCTCTATATCTCACAACATCTTTCGATGCTTATCTCCCACTCTCTTCCTCACTCACTCTCACTATGTCTTACATTGTTGCCTCTCCATTTGCCCTCTCTTCTCTCTCTCTCTCTCTCTCTCTCTCTCTCTCTCTCTCTCTTTCTTTCTCGTCTTCTCTACCAAACCTCACTCTCTCTTGCCCTCCATCTCTCTCTCTCTCTTACTCATGGAGCTCTTCTCTTTCTCACACACTCTCTCACTCTTTTCTCTTTCTTTATCTTTCTCCCTCACTTCTTTCTACCTATATTTTACTCTCCTTCTCTCGCTTTCTCTCTCTCATTCTCACTCTACCCTCTCTCTTACCCTCCTTCTCTCCTTCATTCACTCTATCCATTCCTACCTCTCTCACTTTCTTCTACTCTCGCCCTCTCTCGTGTTCTCTCGTTTTTCTCTCTTCTCACTCACTCCCCATCTCTCTCATTCTCTCTTGAATCCATGCCTCTTTGCCTCACTCTGTCTCTCCTCTTCCCTCTCTTTCTATATTTCTCAACCTCTCAACATGTCTCTTCATCTCTCTCTCCCTCATTCTTCTATCTACTTCTATTTTCCTCTCTTTATATCTCTCACTCTATCTCTTCATCAATATATATATATATATATATATCTCCACCTCTTTTCCTCTATTACCATCTCTCTTTCTCTACCTCTCTCTCTTTGTCTTCTCTCTCTTTCACTCTTTCCTTCTCTTGTCCCCTCTCCCTCCCTCACTCTCTCGTGTCCTACATATCTCTCTCAGTCATAGAACTCTTCTCTTTCTCTCTCTAGCTTTATTTCATTCTTCTTTCTTTCACTTACTCTTTCTCACTTATTTTCACTCTCTATGTCTATCTCAAACTTATTCTCCCTCTCTCACACGCACACTCTCTCTTGCCCTCCCTTGCACTTTCCATCACTCTCTTTTCCAACCTCTCTTCCTTTTGTATTCTCTGTCTTTCTCTTATTCCCTACCTCTTCCTCTCCTCCCTTCTCCCCTCATCTTTCTTACTATCCGCCACACCCTCACTCTATATAGCTCTCGCACTCTCACACACTTTTTATGTGCCTTCTCATCTCTATTTCTCTCACATCCTCTTTTTTTCGAGCTCTTTCTCACCCTCTTCTCACTCCCTCTACCCCTTTCTCACTCTTTCTCTCTGTTTCTCTTTGTTTCTCTTTTGCTCTTCTTATATCTCTCACTCACTCTTTCCATACTTCTCCCTTGCTTCCTCCCTTGCTATCTCTCTCTTCTCTCTTTCTCTCTTTACCTTATTTTGCTCCGTTTATCTATCTCTAACATGCTTTTTCTTTATCTCGTTCTTTCTCCCTCTCTCTCACGCCCTCCATATGTCCCTCTCTCACCTTATCTGCTCTCTCACTCAACCTTTTTCCATCCCTCTCTCTTTTCCTCTCTTACCATCTCTCTCTGACCCTACTGCTCTTGCGGTCTCTCTCTCCTCATTTATCACTTTCTATCCACTTAAACCTCTATATCTCTCTCTATATCAAACTCTACATCTCTCTCTATTATATCACTCATCCTTTCATGCTCTTTCTTACACTATTCATTTTCCCTGTAACTCCTCTTTTTCTCTAGTTCTTTTTACTATCTCTAAATCTTTGAATCTCTATTTCCATTTCTCCCTCTTGCCCTCACACTCTCCCTCACACTCTCTCTTTCTCTCTCTCTCCTTCTTTGTATTCCTCTCTTGTCATCACTCTCTCACCATGCTACTCTATTGTTCTCTCTCTATCTCATCTTTCTCTTCCACCATGTTAGTCTCTTGCTCTTTCTCTCTCTTTCTCATCTTTCTCTTCTCTTGCTCATTCTCTCTCTCATTCCTTGTTCTCTTGTTCTCTCTCCTTTCCTCGTTCGTGCCCTCTATATCTCTCTCTTTCTCCCTCTCACTATCTAACACTTTGTTGCTCTATCTCTCTTTCCCTCACTTCCCCCACTCTCTTGTTCTCTTTCTCGCTCACTGTTACTCACTCACCTTAACTCCCACTATATCAATCGCTCTCACTGTATATCCCTCCCTCTAACTCTCTCTTCTCTCTTCTTCCTTCTATCTCTCCCACCCTCTCTCTCTTTCTCTCACACTCTTTATCTGTCTCCCTTGGTTTTCCTTTAACTCTGCTCCTCCGTCTCTCTCCCTCCCTCTCTCACTCTCTCCCACCCACCTCTCTCCCTCCCTTTCTCTCTTTCCCTCTCTTCTATCTATCTCCCTATTTTTCATCCCTATCACTCCCTTTCTATATATATCTCCCCTTTTGCTCAATGTCTCACTTTCTCTTTCTCTCCATCTCATTAACTCCTTAGATCTCTCTTGTATTGCTCTCATCTCACTTTTCTCTTGCTCTTTCTCTACTACTCTTCTCTCTCTCCTACCTTCTTTATATCACAATCACACACTTGTTTTATTCTCCTCTTTCTATTTATTTTTGTATATATCCCACTCACTCTGCTACTCCTTCTCCCACCCTTCCTCCCTCTCTCCATCTTGTTCTTCCACTTCTTTCGCTTTCTCTCTCTCTCCCTTTTTGTCACTCGCATTCCCTTCACTTGTTCTTGCTCTATCTCTCTCTTCTCATTCTCTCTACCCTCTCCCTCTTCCCCTCCTCCTGCTCTCTTGCTCTCTCTTTCTCTAAATCTCTCTCCTTCCCTCACTCTGTTGCTTCCTCCCTCCCTTCCGCCCTCCCTCTCTCCCTCTCTCTCTCTTGCCCCTTTAGTCTCTCTTCCACCCTCCCTCCCTCTTTATCTTCACTCTTTTTCGCTCTTGTCACTCACTCCTTCCATTTCCATGTCTCTCACTCTCTTCCTATATCCACTTCCATGAACCTATTCGTCTCTCTCTTGCTACCTCACTTGTTCTCTCACTCTTCTATCTTCTTTTCTTTCACTCTCTCATTTACTTACACCTTTCCCTCTCTCACTCTTTCTCTTTTTATATATTCTATTCTCTCCCTCGCTCTCTCTCTTTGTCCCTCTCCCTTGCACTTCCTCCATCCTTCACCTTGTCTCCCTCGCTCTCTCTATCTTTCTCTTGCCCCCTCCTTCCCTTCCTCTCTACCTCTTTCCACATCCATCCCTCTCTCTATTACACTTTCTTTCTCACTCTCATTCTCTCTCACTCTCACTCTTGCTCTATTTCCCTCCCTCTCTCTTACATGCACTCTATTTCACTCTCTCCCTCCATCTCTCTATCTTCCTCTCTCAATCCCTCTTATAGAGCTCTTGTTCATCACTCTCCTTCTTTTTCTCCCCCTCTCTCTCTCTCCAATTAATTCTTCCTCCTTCCCTCTCCCACTTTCCTTCTCAATCTCTCGTCTTTCCTTCAACTTCCTCTCTATCTTTCCTCCCCCTCACCCTCCATTCACTCCTCTATGCCTACTTGATTTTCTCTATCTTTTTCTCATTCTTTCCCTTTCTCTACTTCTTTTCTCACTATTCCCGCTTGTTCCCTCTCTCTCGCTCTCTCTCCCTGCTCCATCCTCAACTCTTTTCTCTCTTTTTATGTCCCTCCCTCACTCATACCTTATTTGTCTTCTCTCTCCCAACTTTATCTTTTCATTCTCTCTTCTCGCCTCCCCATTCACTTGTTACCTCTCACTCTCTCTTCCCATGCCTTTTCTTTCAATAGCTTTCTTTCCCTCTCTCGTCTCACATGTCTCTCTCCCGCTCTTCTCCTTCACTTTCTCCCTTCTCTATCACTCTTCTTTAAATGCATCATTTTCTCTTACTCTCTCCTTTTTAGATGACTTTACTCTCCCTTAACCTCCCTCCCTTTGTTCTGATCTCTCTTCCCTCTCATTTTCTTCCTTCTGCTATATCTCTCTCACACTAAACTCTCTATCATGCAATTTCTCTCTCTCCTTCACTATCTCTTCTCCCATTCTCATCTTTCTATTCCCTCTTCTCTTTCTTACACCTTTATTATCTCATGTTCTCTCCCTCCGAGCCACTCACATGCCTTCCATCTCTCTCCTCTCAGCTTCTCTCTATTGCTCACTCTTGTTCTCTTTTTACCATACTCTTTTATCTCCCTCATTCACAATCACTCTCTTGCTCTTTCTCACTTTTTATTTTTCCTAGTATCTTTCTTACTCTCTCTCTGCCACTCTTTCTCCCTCCTCCCTCCTCCCTTTTTATCTCGATCTCTCTCACTCTTCTCTCTCTCTCTTGGTCCATCTATCTAGTTCTCTATTTAGAGCTATCATCTTTCTCTGTCTTGCTCTCTCTCTTACTCTATCCTTACCTCCATCTTAGTCTCATTCTCCCTCCTTTCTCTTTCAAACACTCTCTCCTCTTTTTCTCTCCTTCCCTCCTTCCTTTTTATCTCGATCTCTCTCACTCTTCTCTCTCTCTCTCTTGGTCCATCTATCTCGTTCTCTATTTAGAGCTATCATCTTTCTCTGTCTTGCTCTCTCTCTTACTCTATCCTTACCTCCATCTTAGTCTCATTCTCCCTCCTTTCTCTTTCAAACACTCTCTCCTCTTTTTCTCTCCTTCCCTCTTTCCCCCTCCTTCCCTCACTCTCTCCATTCATATTTTTCTCTTTTTATGTAAAATCTTTCTCTGTCTCTAAATCTTGCCCTCTCTCTTCTCTTTTTCTCTTCTTATTTTTTTGCATCCACTCCCCCTTTCTCTCTCTCTCCCGATCTATCCCTCCCTCTCTCTCCTTTTCCATCTTTCTCTCACTCTCTCTTCCTCTCATTCCACCACTCTCTGATCTAAAAACTCTCTTTCTCTCTCTTCTCTCTTTCTCATTTTTTTCTCTCACTCCTCTCTCAAGCTTTTTCTGTCTTTTCTCTCCCTTCCTCCTTCTCTTGTGCCCTCCACATCTCTCTCACGCGTGGAGTTCTTCTCGTTTTTCTCTCTTTTCTCTCTCATTCCTCTCTCTTGCTCACTCTCTCACTTCCTCTCTCTCTACTTCCATTTCACTCTCACCCTCCCTCTCTTTTTGCCCCCTCTCTTGCCCATCCCTTTCCTCACTTTCTCCCTTCCTACCTCTCTCTTTCTCTCACCCTTGTTCTTTATCTTGCTCTCTCTTCTCACTCACTCCCACTCACTCTCCTCTCCTAAATACATCCCCTCACCCACTCTCATCCCCTTTCCTATCTCTTTTGATCACCCTCTCTCTATTTATATCTCTTTCTATCACTCTTTATCTGCCTCATTATCTTTCTTTCTTTCAAGATCTTTCTCACACTCTTCTCTCTTCCCAACCTCCTATTTTCTCTATTTCTCTTTTGCGCTCTCCATATCTATCATTATCTTGTTCCATCCCTATCTCGATCTATCACACATACTCTCATTCTCCCTCTCTCCCTCTGCTACCAATGCTATCTCACCCTGCAACTCTCTTGCTCTCTCTATTCTCTCTTTCTCATCTCTCTCTCATTCTTTCTTCCACTCACTACCCCCTGTCCACTCCTGTGCTCTCCAGCCCTCTCTCTCTCGTGGAGAAGTTCTCTTTTCCCATCTCTCTTTGCTCTCCCACACACATTTTATCTCACTCTCTTCCTCTCTCTACCTCCATGTCACTCTAATTCTCCCTCCCTTCATCTCTGTCGCCCTCTCTATCTCCCCCTCCTCTTGCCCTTCCACAATCCTTCCCACTCTCTCTCACTCTCTTTTTCGCTTCTCTCTCATCTCACTATCTCCCCATCTCTCCTCTCCTCTTCTCTTCTCTCTTTATCTATCTCACCTCTCTCCATCGATCTCTGTCTTTGTCTATATCCGCCTCATCATCACTCCCCCACTCCCTCTTCTCTCTCTTCCCTTCAACCTCTTTCTCACACGCATCTTTTTCCTTGAAACAATTATTGAGGCAAATATTAAGGGAAAGGGGAGAAAAGAATAGAGAAAGAGAAAGAGGGATTGATTCAAGAGAGCAGAAGAGAGCACAAAAGTGAGTGAGAAGAGAGAAAAAAAAGAGAGTGAGAGAGGGCAAGAGTGAGAGAAAGAGTAATTCATAAGAGAGAGTGATATTATATGTGGGAGTGAGAGGAGGAAGAAAGGGCAAATGAAACGAGTGAGGGAGAGGGAGAGAGGAGGGAGAACGACAGTGAGATGGAGCTGTAGATAATGAGAGATAAATAAAATAGAGAGAGAGAGAGAAAGAGAAAAGATCCATGAAAAAGGGAGAGATGGAGGGCACGAGAGGGAGAGAGGGAGGGAGCATGAGAGAAAGAAACAATGAGAGAAAAGAAGAAGTGGAAGAGAAAGATGAGATAGAGGTAAGGTAAAGAGAGCAAGAGAGTTGTTGGATGAGAGACAAAGATGGTAAGAGAGAAAGAGAGGGTGAGAGAGCGAGAAAGGGATCGATATTGTGATGGAAAGAGAGATTGAGAGATATAAAGAGGGTAAAATAGAAGTAGATAGAACAAGTGGTAGAAGGAGAGAGAAGAGTTTGAGAAGAGTTTGAAAGAAAGAGAAAGAGAAAGATGAGGAGACAAGTAGAGAGTGTGTGAGAAAGATAGATAGGAGAGGTTAAGGCTGATAAAAAGAGAAAGGAAGTTGAGAGAGAGGGGGAAAGATAAAAAAGAGAAGAGAAAGATGAAGTAGAGAGTGAGAGAGTTAAGGAAATTGATTCAAGAGAAAAGGAGAGAGCGGGAGAGTGAGTGAGAAGAGGGAATGAAGAGAGAGCACAAGACACCAAAGAGTAGAAGAAAGTGAGAGAAATACATAAGTGAGAAAGGTAGGAATGGATAGAGTGAGTGAAGAGGGAAGAAGGGTAAGAGAGAGGGGGAGAGTGAGAATGAGAGATAGAAAGGGGTAGAATGAGAGTGAGATAGAGGTAGAGAGAAGTGAGTAATAGAGAGAAAGAAAGAGAGAGAAAATAGTTAAAGAGAGTGACAAAGAGAAGAGCTCCATGAGAGAGAGAGAGATAGATGGAGGGCAAGAGAGAGGGTGGTATGGGGAGAGAAGAAGAGAAAAAATTGTGTGAGATAGAAGCAAAGGAAGAGAGTTAATTTAGATAGAAGAGAGAGGGCAAATAGAGAAAGTAACAGAGTAAGACAGAGCAAGAGAGAAGTAGGGATAACAAAAGAGAAGTAGAGAGAGAAAGAGAGAAGGGTGTATAGAGAAAGAAGGATGTGAGAGATTGAAATAAAGAGAGAAGTGATGGAGATGAAGATAGAGAGTTGCAAGGTGAGAGAGAGCAACTGCGAAGAAACAGATATTGAGAGAGTGGGATGGAAAGAGTGATTGAGTGATGTAGGAAGTGCAAAAGTATAGTAGAGAAAGAAAGAGAGGGTAAGGGGTAGAGGGAGTAAAAAGAGCGAAAGAAAGAGCTTGAAAGAAAGAGGACGTAAGAGAGATAAAGATGAAGAGGTAGATAGAAATTGTGTGTGAGAGAGCTAGAGATAGATATAGTGAGGGTAAAATGAATATAAAGAGAAACAAGAGGAGAGGAGAGGAGAGGAAGGCGTAGAGAGTGATTCAAGATAGAAGGAGAAAGATGTTGAGTGACTAAAATGAGAGAGTAAAAAAAGAGAAAGAACTAAGTGAGAGAAAAAGAGAATACAAAAGCGAGAGAGGGATGAAAGGAGTGAGTGAGGGAAGGATGAAGGGAGGGAAAGAGAGACAGTGTGTGTATGTGTGTGTTTGAGGGAGGGAGAATAAGTGTGAGATTGACGTAGAGAGAGGGAAAAAGTGAGAGAAAGTAAAAGAGTGAAGAATGTTAGAGAGTGATAGAGAAATTAAAGAGCTCTATGATTGAAAAAGAGATGGAGGAGAGAGAAAGTAGAAAGAAAGAGTGAAAGAGAGAAAGAATAAATAAATAAGATAGAGAGGGCAAGGGAATTGTAGGGAGAGAGAGGAATGGTATGAGAGGAAGATATGGGGAGAGAGATATACTGATGAATGATAGTGTGAGAGATACAAAGAGAGCAAAACAGAAGTAGATAGAAGAGGTACATGTAGAGAGAGGAGTGTGATAAAGATCTTGAAAGAGAAAGAAGGGAGGGCGGGAGATATGAAGAGACATATAGTGAGGGTGAGGGAGATATATATATTCAAAGGGTTGAGAAAGATAGAAAGAGAGAGAGAAGAGGAGAGACAGACTGAGGTAGAGAGAGATGGATTCAAGAGAGGAGAGATAAAGGGTGTAAGTAAGAAGAGAGAATGAAGAGAAACCACAAGAGAGGGCAAGAGTTGACGAAAGTGAGAGAAATACAAAAGTGAGAGAGGAGGGTAAGAGAGAAGGGGAGAGTGAGAATGAGAGAGAAAAGGGGGAGAATAAGTGCTAGATAGAGATTGAGAGAAGTGAGTGAGAGAGAGCAATAAAGAGAGAAAGAAGTGAGAGAGAGTGAGAAAGAGAAGAGCTCCATGAGCAAGAGAGAGAGAGAGAGCTTGGAGAGAGAAGAAGAGAAAGAGATAGTTCGAGAGAGAAGTGAGAGAAGAGAGAAGGAAAATAGTGAAGGCAACAGAGTAAGACAGAGCGAGAGAGAGTGAGGGGGAGAGAGGGAGGGAGAGAGGGAGATAAGCATGGAAAGATGGAGTGAGAGAGAGAGAAAGAGAGAGAAGGGCGTAGAGATAAAGAGAGAAGAATGTGAGAAAGCAATTGAACTAAAGAGACAGAAGAGAGAGAGATGAAGAGGCAGATTGAAAGTGTGTGTGAGAGACCAAAGATTGAAAGAATGAGGGAAATAATAAGAGAAAGGAAAGGAAAGTTGAGAAGAAGGAAAGAAAGGGAGGGATTGATTCAAGAGAGCGTAAGAGAGATGAGGAGTGAGTGGGAAGAGAGATAAAAGAGAGAGTGAGAGAGAGGTCGAGAGTGAGAGAGGTCGAGAGTGAGAGAAATAAAGATAATTCATGAGAGAGTGCTAGGAAAGGTAGGGTGAGAGGAGGAAGAAAGGGCAAATGAAACGAGGGAGGGAGGGAGAGGGAGAGAGGAAGGAGAACGAGAGTGAGAGGGAAGTGGAGTAATGAGAGAAAAATAAGTTAGTGATAGAGAGAGAAATAGAAGAGATCCATGAGAGAGGGAGAGATAGAGGGAACGAAAAGGAGAGAGGGAGAGAGATTGAGAGAAAGAAAGAGTGAGAGAGAGAATAAGAAGAAGCAAGGGATGAGAAAGATTAGAAAAAAGAAGATAAAAATAGCAAGAAATTTGTTGAATGAGAGAAAGAGATGGTAAGAGAGAAAGAGAGGGAGAGAGAGGGAGAGAGCGAGAGAGAGAGATAGATGCTGGGATGGAAAGAGAGATTGAAAGATATAATAAGGGTAGAATAGAAGTAGGAAGAAAAAGTGGAATAAAGAGAGAAGATTATGAGAAAGAGCTTGAAAGAAAGATAGAGAAAGATGAAGGCAAGTAGAGAGTGTGAGAGTGAGATAGATAGGAGAGGTTAAGGTAGATAGAAAGAGAAAGGTGAGGAGAAAAGTGAGAGGGTGGGATGGATGGATTCAAGATAGAAGGAGAGAGGGGCAGTGAGTGAGAAGAGAGAGTGAAGAGAGAACGAGAGGGAAGAGAAGACTTAGAGAGAGACAGACATAACATAAGAGAATAACGGAAGGCGGAACGAAGGTAGAAAGAGAGGGGGAGGGAGGGCTAGGTGGAGAGAAGGATAAAGTGTGAGAGACCATGAGTGAGAGAAATGATTGTGGAGGAATAAGAAAAAAAAGAAGAGCTCCATGCTTGTGAATGAGAGAGAGAGATGGAGAGCACAAGTGAGTGAGGGAGGGTGGACAACAAGAGAAACAAAGACTGACAGTGAGAGCGAAAGATAGAGAAGGATGAGAGAGAAAGAAGTGAGAGAAAGGGAAATAGAGAGTGGGAGGGAGAGAGTGAGATATGGATGGAAGGAGAAAGTGACAGAAATAAAGAGAACAAAAGAAGTAAAGAGAGAATAGATAGAGGGAGAGAGAAAGTTGAGTGAAGTAGCTTGAAAAAAAGGAGGACAAGTGGGAGAGAGAGATACGAAGAGACGGATACTGAGTGTTTGTGAGAGATAGATAGATAGAGAGAAGGTGTGGCAGATAGAAAGGGTGAGTAGAGGGATAGATTCAGGAGAAAATGAGAGATGAGTAGTGAGTGAGAAGATAGAGAAGAGATGAAGGAGAGAGCGAGAGGTAGTCAAGTGTGAGAGAAAGAGAGAGAGGTAAGTAAGGAAAGCGAGGGAAGGAGGAAGGCGGCAAAAAGAGAAGAGAGAGTGAGAGAGAGAATGAGAGTGAGATGGAGGCAGAGAGGAGTTAGTGAGAGAGAGAAAAAAAGAAAAGAGTGAGAGATATAAAGAAAAAATAAGAGAATGTAGAAAGAACGATTGACAAAGATCGTGAGAGTGAGTATTAATGGGAGAGACGGGAAGAGATAGTAGAAAGAAGAAAAGAGAAAAAATGGTAGAAGAAGTGAGAAGAGTGTGAGAAGGAGCTTGAAAGAAAGAGGGGTAAGAGAGATAGAGATGAATAGGCAAATGGAAACAGTGTGTGAGAGAGCGTGAGATAGATAGAGTGAGGATGAGATAAATAGAAAGATGACGAGAGGAGAGGAGAGGAGAGGCAAGGAAGTCGTAGGGAGTGATTGAAGAGCAGAAGAGAAAGATGGGGAGTGGGTGAAACGAGAGAGGAAAGAAAGAGAATGAATAGAATAAGAGAAAAAGAGAGGAGGGAGATGAGGAGTGAATGAAAAGACGTAAAAAAGATAGAGTTAAAGAGAGGGCAAAATTGGAGAAAGACATATAATTCATGAGAGAGTAGTGTGGCAAGAAAGGTGAGAGTGATAGGAGAAAGAAAGACAAATGAAACTTGGGAGGGAGGGAGAGGGAGAGGGAGAACGAGAATGAGAGGGAGGTGGAGAGAATAAGAGATAAATAAAAGATTGAGAGAGAGCAAGAGAAGAGATCCATTATAAAGAGAGAGATGAAGGGCGCTAGAGGGAGAGGGAGAGAGCATGTGAGAAAGAAAGAGTGAGATAGAGAAGAAGAAAAAGAGAGGGAAGAGAAAGATCATATAGAGAGAAGATAAAGAGAGGAAGAAAGTTATTGGATGAGAGAGTGAGATGGTAAGAGAGGAAGAGAGAGTGAGAAAGAGAGCAGGGGTGAGATAGATATTGGGATGGAAAGAGAGATTGAGAAATATAAAAAGGGCAAAATAGAAGTGGAGAGAACAAGAAGTGGAAGGAGAAAGAAGATTTTGAGTTGAGAAAGAGCTAGAAAGAAGGAGAGAAAGAAGAGGAGACAATTAGAGAGTCTGAGAGAGAGAGATAGAAAAGGTTGAGGCAGATAAAAAGAGAAAGGTGAGGAGAAGAGTAAGAGAAAGGGATTGATTGATTCAAGACAAAAGGAGAGAGGGGCAATGAGTGAGAAGAGAGAGTGAAGAGAGAATGAGAGGGAAGACAAGACTTATAGAAAGAGAGCGAGGGTGAAAATATAAGTGTAAGTGAATGAGGGAAAGAGGCCGAGAAGGGAGAGGGAGTTTGTGAGAGTGAGAGAGAGAGGGAGGGACGATAGATGAGAATGAGAGAGAGGTGGAGAAAAAGTTAAATTGTGAGACAACAAGAGTGAGAGAAATGAGTGTGGGTAAGAGAGAAAAAAAGAAAAGCTCCATGCATGTACGTGAGAGAGAGCGAGATGGAGAGCACGAGTGAGGGAGGGAGGAGAAAAGGGGAAACAAAGAATGATAGTGAGTGCGGGAGAGAGAGAGAAGGAGAAAGAGAAGAAAATGATGAGAGTGAAAGAAGTGAGAGAATGGGCAAGAGAGTTGCAAGATGAGAGAGAACAATAAGAGAGAAAGAAAGAATGAGAGAGAGGGAAGGGGGAAATAGTGAGATTAGGATGAAGAAAAAGATAAATTGTGAGTGAGATATAGGTGGAGAAAAAGATAAAATCTGAGACAACAAGAGTGAGAGAAATGAGTGTGGGTAAGAGAGAAAAAAAGAAGAGCTCCATGCATGTACGTGAGAGAGAGAAATGGAGCGCACATGTGAGTGAGGGAGGGAGGAGAAAAAGGGAAACAAAGAGTGATAGTGAGTACGGGTGAGAGAGAAGGAGAAAGAGAAGAAATTGATGAGAGAGAAAGAAGAGAGAAAATGGGCCAGAGAGTTGCAAGGTGAGAGAGAAAAACAAGAGAGAAAGAAAGAACAAGAGAGAGAGGGAGGGGAAAGAGTGAGATAAGGTTGGAAAGAGCAAAAGTAGATAGAGGGAGAGAGAAGACTGATAGATAAAGCTTGAGAAAAAGGAAGAGAAGTGGGAGAGAGAGATTTGATGAGACAGATATTGAGTGTTTGAGAGAGAGATAGAGAAATGTGGCAGATATAAAGTGTGAGTAGAGGAGAGAGAGGGAGAGAGGTTTGGATTCAAGAGAGAAAGACAGAGGAGTACTGAGTGAGAAGAGGGAGCAGAGATAGAGGTGGGAGCAAATGATAGGCAAGAGTGAGAGAAAGAGAGAGAGGTAGGGATGGAAAGAGTGGGGGAAGGAGGATGAGGGAAAAGAAGGGGAGAGAGAGTGAGAGGGAGAATGAGAGTGAGATGAAGGTAGAGAGGAGTTAGTGAGAGAGAGCAATAGAGAAAAGAGTGAAAGAGAAAGAAAAGAGCACCATGAGAGAGAGCAGAGAGAATGATTGAGGGAGATTGAGAGAGGAAGAAATAGATGGAGAGAAAGAATGATAGAGAGTGAAAGATAGTAGAAAAGTGAGAGAGAGAGAGGGAGAGAGGGAGGGAGAGAGAAAGAGTGACAGAGGAGTGATGAGAGAACAAGAGTGAGAGAAACGAAGGTGAGTGATAGAGATGAGATGGTGAGAGACAGTAATAGAGGAAGAGAGGTTGAGAGAGATAAAGCAAGAACGAGATCAATATTGGGATCGAGAAAGAGATTGAGAGATACAAAAGAGGGCAAAATAGAAGTAGAGAGAATAAGTGGCAGAAGAAGAGAGAAGAGTATGAGAAAGAGCTTGAAAGAGAGAGAGAGAAAGACGAAGAGATAGTCGAGAGTGTGAGACAGAGATAGATAAGAGAGATTGAGCCCAAAAAATGTGAGGAGAAGAGTGAGAGAAAGTGAAGGATAAAGAAAGTGGCGAAGAGAGAGGGAGAAAAGGAGGGGATACAATGAGCAAAAGAGTGAGATGGAGAGAAATAACCAGAAAGGGATATAAAGAGAAAGAGGGATAATGAGAGAGTGAGATTAAAACATAGAAGAGAGGTAGAGAGAGCAAATGAAAGAAAGGAGGAGTGTGTGAGAGATAGTGCATGTATGAGAAAGGGAGGGGACATAATAAGATAAAAGAGAGCAAAACAGAAAAAGTGGGAGAGAGGGAATGATGAAAAAGAGACAGAGTGAGGGAGAGAGAAAGAGAGAGAGCAATAGCGAGAAATAGGAGGGAGTAAGTGAGAGGGAGAGTTAGGGAGAGATATAGAGAGATAGAGAGACTTCAAGATAGAGATGGGGAGAAAGAGAGAGTGAACGGGCGGGAGAGTGAGAAGAGTAGACATAGTGAGAGAAGGACATATGGAGGGCATGAGAGAGGGGGGAGAAAGAACAACATAAAGAAAAAGTGTGTAAGAGATAGAAAGAAGGAGCAAGATAAGAGGAAGATGAGAAATAAAGAACAGAGAGTTGCAAGGAGAGAGGGAGGGAGAGAGAGAGTGAGAGAGAGAGAGAGAGGGAAGCAAGAGAGAGGTATGGAAAGAGTGAGTGAGAGATATAAGAAGAGCAAAAGAGAAGTAGAGAGAAAGAGTGAGAAAAGGGTAGAGGGAGTCAGAAGAGTTTGAGAAAGATCTCAAGTGAAAGAGGAATTAAGAAAAATAGAGATGGTGAGGCAAGTAGAAACCGTGTTTGATAGTGCGAGAGATAGATTGCGTGAGGGTGAGGGAGATGAGAGGAGAGGAGAGAAAGAAGACAAGCTTTTTCTCACACTCTTCTCACTCCCTCTACCCCTATGTGTCTCTTTCTCTTTCTACTTTATCTTCACATTTTCTACACCACTCACTCTTTCCAGCCCTCTCTCTCCTTCTCTCTTGCTTCCTCCCTTGCTCTCTCTCACCTTGCAACTCTCTCTCTTCATCTCTCTCTTCTCTCTCCTTATTTCAATCTCTTTGTCACGCCCATTTCTCATTATCGATACGCTGTTCTCTCTCTACTTCTCTTTTACTCTCTCTATATCTCTCACTCCATCTTTCCATGCTTATCTCCCTCTCTCTCTCTTCCTTACTCTCTCTCAATCTGTCTTACTCTGTTGCAGGGTGAGATAGTGCTGGCAGAAGAGGAAGAGAGGGAGAAAGAGAGTATGTGTGTGAGATAGAGATTGGAATGGAACGAGATAATGATAGATATAAAGAGAGCAAAAGAGAGAGAGGAAATAGGAGGTTGGGGAGGGCGAAGAGTTTGAGAAAGAGCTTGAAAGAAAGAGAGATGATGAGGCAGATAAAGAGTGAGAGAGAGAGAGATATAGATAGAGAGAGGGTGATCATAAGAGAGGAAAGGAGATGAGAGTGGCTGAGGGGATGTATTTAGGAGAGGAGAGGGCAAGATAGAGTCAAGAGTGAGAGAAATAGAGAGATAGGAAGGGAGAAAGTGAGAAAAAGAGGGAGGGCAAGTGAGAGGAGGGAAAAGAGAGGGAGGGAGGGAGAGTGAGAGTGAAATGAAGGTAGAGAGAGGGAGAGAGTGAGAGATTGAGCAGGAGAGAAGATTGAGAGAGAAAAGAGAGAGAAAAAAGAGAAGAGCTCTATGCGTGAGAAAGATATGGAGGGCAGAAGAGAGGGAGGGAGGGAGAAAAAGATAGAAAAAGTTTGATAGAGAGGAGTGAGTGAAGAGAAAAATGAGAATGAGAAGAGAGTTTTTAGTTGAGAGAGTTGTGGCAAGAGAGGAAGAGAGAGTGAGAGAGAGGGAGATAGAAAAGGAGTGAGGGAGGGAGGGTTAGATCGGGAGAGGAGAGAGAGGGGGAGTGGATGCAAAAGGTGTGTATATATATATATATATATATATATATATATATATATATATATATATATATATATATATATATCCCCCTCTCTTCCTCTCATACCATCTCTTTCTCTCTCCCTACAACTCTCTTGCCCTCTCTATCTTCTCTCTTTCTTTTCTCTCTCTTTAACTCTTTCTTTATTATATTCTCTCTCCCTTCCTCACTCTCTCGTGCGCTCCTTTTCCATCTCAGTCATAGAACTCTTCTCCTTCTCTCTCTAACTCTCTCCCATTATTCCATTATTCACATTCTCTCACACTTATTCTGCCTCGCTCTCACACACGCACACGCTCTTGTTCTCCCTTCCTCCTCCCCTCACTCTCATGTTCTCCAGTCCTACCTCTCTCCCTTACCTATTCTCTCTCTTTCTCTCAATCTGTTATTTCTCTCTTTCTCTTTCTTCTCCATACACACTCTCTTGTTCTCACACTTTCCATCTCTCTCCCTCTCTCTTGCTTCCTCCCTTGCTCTCTTTCCCCTTATAATTCTCTCTCTTCAACTTTCTCTTCTATCTCTTCACTTCACTCTCATTCTCACACCCTTCTTTCTTTATCTCTATGCCCTTCTCTCTCTTTCTCTCTCTATTTCTCTTTTGCACTCTCTATATCTCTCACTCCATCTTTACATGCTTATGTCCCTCTCTCCCTTCCTTTCTCCCCCTCACTCTCTCTCACTTTATCTTACTCAGTTGCCATCTCTATTTGCCCTCGCTCCCTTCTCTCAAACTTATATTTGCCTTCTCTCACTTCTGTCTCTAACTTGTTATGTCTCTTCTTCTCTCTCCATACCTCTCGCTCTCTTGCCCTCCATCTCTCTCTCATGGAGCTCTTCTCTTTCTCACTCTGTCTAACTCTTTTCTCTCTCTTTCTTTCTCTCTCTCACTCACTTCTCTCTACCTCTATCTCATTCTCATTGTCCCCCTTTCCCTCTCTCATCATCACTTTCCACCTATCTCTCTTTCCCTTCTTCACTCACTCTATCTATTCCTACCTCTCTCACTTTTGTGTTATCCTCTCTTCATTCTTTCTTCTCACTCATTCCCCCTCTCTCTACTCTCTTGAATCCATTTCTTTAACTCCCTCACTCTCTTCTTCATCTTTCTCTTCTCTCTTATATCTCCCAGCTTCCATCACTCTCTCTCGCACATTAGCTCTTCTCTTTCTCACTCTCTCTCACTCCATTCTCTCTCATTCACTTCTCTCTACCTATATTTTACTCTCATTCTCTAGCTTTATCTCACTCATTCTCACTCTCCCCCTCTCTTTCTTACCCTCCTTCCCTCCTTCACTTACTTTATCCTTTCCTACCTCTCTCACCTATGTATTTCTCTCACTTTCTTCTACTCTTGCCCTCTCTCATGCTCTCTCTTCATTATCTCTTCTCAATCACTCCACTATCTCTTCATGCCTCACTATGTCTCTCATCTTCTCACTCTTTCAATCATTCTCAATCTCTTTCTATTTATATATCTCTCTCACCCTCTCTTGCTTGCTCTATTCCCCCAATTTTCCTCTATTTTATTTCTCTTTCTACTTCATTTTCGCATTTCCTATATGTCTCCCTCGCTCTTGTACATCTCTCACTCTATCTTCCCCTACTTATCTCCCTCTCTCCCCCTCTGTTTTACTCTGTTGCCATCTTTATTTGCCCTTTCTCCCATCTCTCTAACTTATCTTTCTCTTCTCTCACTCTTTCTTTCTCTTCTTCTCTCTCTATACCTCCCTCTCTCTTGCCCTCCATCTCTCGCTCTCACTGATGGAGTTCTTTACTTTCTCACTCTCTCACACTATTTTCTCTCTATTTCTTTCTTTCTCTTACTTACGTTTTTTTACCTCTATCTCACACTCATTGTCCCCTTTATCTCTTTCATTCTTACTCTCCCCCTCTTTGTTAGCCTGCTTTCCTCTTTCACTCACTTTATCCATTCCTACCTCTCTCACTTTTGTATTTCTCTCACTTTCTTCTACTCTTGCCCTCTCTCGCGCTCTCTCTTCATTCTCTCTTCTCACTCACTCCCACTCTCTCCTTCTCACTTGAATCCATTCCTCCTTGCCTCACTCACCCTCTCTCATCCTCACACCGTCTTTTCTATCTTACTCTATTTCTCTATTTCCTCTCTCTATCCCTCCAATCCTCTATCTCCATCTCTCTCTCAAGTTCTCTCTTGCATCTCCTTCCTCTCTACAGATCCCTCCTTTTCTGTCTCTAGCTCTTTCTATCTCCACCTCTTTCCCCTTCTTTTGCTCTCTCCCTCTCCCTCTCTACATCCAATCATTGTCTCTCTCCCTCTCCCTCTCTCCCTTCCTCTCTTGGCCCCCTCTTTGCCTCTCTCTTATATATATTTGAACTCTACTTTTCTCCATTTGTTCCTTTATCTTCACTATCTCTTTCTCTCTCGCTTCCTCTCTTGCCCCCCTCTTTGCCTCTCTCTTATATATATTTGAACTCTACTTTTCTCCATTTGTTCCTTTATCTTCACTATCTCTTTCTCTCTCGCTTCCTCTCTCACTCTCTTAATCTCCCCCACATATTTATTCTCTCTTTTTTCCCTCTTTCTACTTTTTCTCACTCTCTCTTTCCCTTCCTCTTTCTCTCTTTCACTTCTCTATCCCTTTATCATACTTTCTATCACTCTTCCTCCCTCCATCACTCGCTCATGCCCTCCACTCTCTCTCACTCTCTTTCTCTCTCTCAATTCTTCTCCCTTTCACTTACTCTCTCTCTCACTTTTTCTACTCTCTATGTCAATCTCACACTTATTCTCCCTCCCTCTCACAAACACACACTCTCTCTCCTGCCCTTCCTTCCTCCTTCCTTTACTCTCTCCTTCCTAGTTCTTCCTTCTTTCACTTACTCTCTCCGCGTTTTTCCACTCTACGTACGATTATCCCTCCCCTCGCTCCACACACACTCTCTTGCCTTCCCTTTCTCCTTTTCTCACTCTCCTTTCCTACCTCTCCCTTATGTATTCTCCTCATTCTCTCACTATGTTCTTTTTCTTTCTTTTCTCTTTCATTTCACTCACTCCCCATCTTTCTACTTTTCTCTTGAATCTCCCCTCCACCCTCTTTCCTCTCCTCTACTATCTTCTCCTCATCTCATCTATCTTTCTATCTACCTCACCCTCACCTTTCCTCTCTCACTCCCTCGCACATAGTTTCTGTCACCTCCTCTTATATATCATTCTCACTTCCTCTTATCTTTCGAAGCTTTTTCTCGCACTCTTCTCGCCTCCCCTCTACCCCTTTGTGTCTCTTTCTCTTTCTACTTCATCTTCGCATTTTCTATATATCTCTCCTCCTCTTTCTAGACCTGTCTCTCCTCTCTTGCTTCCTCCCTTACTCTCTCTCACCTTGTAACTCTCTCTCTTCATCTCTCTCTTCTCTCTTCTTATTTCAATCTCTTTGTTATGCTCATCTCTCATTATCAATATGTTGTTCTATCTCTACTTCTCTTTTGCTCTCTCTATATCTCTCACTCCATCTTTCCATGCTTATCTCCTTATCTCCCTCTCTCTCTCTTCTGGATCTGTCTTACTCTGTTGCGTCTCTTTGTTGTCTCTCTCTCTTCTATTTAACTTATCGTTCTCTTATCTCACTTCTCTCTCTCTCACTTTTTATTCCTCTTCTTCTCTCTCCATACCTCGCTCTCTCTCTCACACACATTGAGCTCTTCTCTTTCTCACACTCTCTCGCTCATTTCTCTCATTCTTGCTCTCTAAATTCACTTCTCTCTACACATATCTCCTCTCATTCTCTCACTTTATTTCACTCACATTTTCACTCTCCCCTCTCTTTCTTACCCTTCTTCCCTCCTTCGCCTCATCCTTTCCTACCTCTCTCACCTATGTATTTCTCTCACTTTCTTCTACTCTTGCCCTATCTCGTGCTCTCTCTTCATCATCTCTTCTCAATCACTCCCCCTATCTCTCCTTCCCTTTTGATTACATCCCTCCTTGCCTCACTATGTTTCTCATCTTTTCACTCTTTCTATCATTCTCAATCTTTTCTATTTATATATCACTCTCATCCTCTCTTGCTTGCTCTATTCCCCCTAAATTTCCTATATTTTTATTTTTGTTTCTACTTCATTTTTGCATTTCCTATATGTCTCCCTCGCTCTTGTACATCTCTCGCCCAGCCTTCTTATCTCCCTCTCTCCCCCTCTATCTTACTCTGTTGCCATCTTTATTGTCCCTCTCTCCCTTCTCTCTAACTTATCTTTCTCTTCTCTTGATTCTCTCTCTCTCTAACTCTTTCTTTCTCTTCTTCTCTCTCCATACCTCCCTCTCTTGCCCTCCATCTCTCGCTCTCGCTGATGGAGTTCTTCACTTTCTCACTCTCTCACTATTTTCTCTCTATTTATTCTTTTCTCTTACTTACGTCGCTTTACCTCTATCTCACTCTCTTTGTACCCTTTATCTCTTTCATTCTCACTTTCCCCTTCTTTGTTAGCATGCTTCTCTCTTTCAGTCACTTTATCCATTCCTAACTCTCTCTTTGGTGTATTTCTCTCACTTTCTTCTACTCTTACCCTCTCTCGAGCTCTCTTCATTCTCTCTTCATTCTCTCTACTCACTCACTCCCACTCTCTCCTTCTCTCTTGAATCCATTCCTCCTTGCCTCACTCACCCTCTCTCATCCTCACTCTGTCTTTTCTATCTCACTATCTTTCTCTCTTTTGTATTGTGTGAGGGACCGAGAGATTGAAAAAATAAGTGAGGCAAATAATAAGAGAAATGAAACGAGAGGAGATGAGAGGAGAGAGAGAGAGATGGAGGAGTGATTCGAAAGCGGGGACGGAAGGTGAGCGGTGAGTGAGACGAGAGAGAAAGAGGGAGTGAGTGAGTGAAGAAGAGATAATTCATATGAGAGTGGTAGAAAGGTGAGAGTGAGAGAAATAGGAAGAAAGGGTAAATGAAATGAGTGAGAAGGGAGAGGGAGAGGACGGAGAGCAGTATGAGAGGGAAGTGATGGAGGGCACGAGAAATAAAAGAATGAGGGAGAGAGAGAAGGAGAAGCGATCCATGAGAGAGGGAGTGATGGTGAGCACGAGTGGGAGAGAGGGAGAAAGGGAGAGAGAATGAGTGAAATAAAGAGTGAGAGAAGAAGAAGAAGAAGAAGTGAGGGAAGAGAATGATGAGATAGAGAGAAGATAAAGAGAGCAAGAGAGTTATTTTATGAGATAGAGAGAGACGGTAAGAGAGGAAGAGAGGGTGGGAGAGGGAAAGCGAGTGAGATAGATGTTGGTATGGAAGAGAGATTGAGAGATACAAAATGGCAAAATAGAAGTAGAGAGTACAAGTGTGGGGAGAGAGTATGAGAAAGACGAAAGAAAGAGAGAAAAGATGAAACGATAAATAGAGAGTGTGGGACTAAGATAGATAAGAGAGATTGAGGCATATAAAAAAAAGTGAGGTGAAAAGTGAGAGAAAGTGAAGAATAAAGAAAGTTGCGAAGAGAGAGGGAGAAAGGGAGAGGATCTGATGGGAAAAGAGTAGAATAGAAGAGACATTATGAGAAGGGATATAAAAGAAAGACATATAATGAGAGAGTGAGAGTAAAAGATAGAAGAGATGTAGAGAGAGCGAAATGAAAGAGAAAAAGAGTGTGTGGGAGAGTGTGTGATAGCGAATGTGTCGAAAAGAGGGACATGATAAGATAAAAGAGAGCAAAACGGATAAAGTGGAAGAAGGGAATGATGAAAAAGAGACATAGTGAGGAGAGAAAGAGAGAGCGAGACAAGAGAAATAGGAGGATTCAATCGAGAGGGTGATCAGGGAGATACTTAGAGATAAGAGACTTCAAGATAGAGATGGGGAGAAAGAGAGTGTAGCGGGAGAGTGAAGATCGAGAGATAGTGAGAAAGAAGCACATATGGAGGGCATGAGAGAGGGAAGGAGAAAGAATGAGATAAAGAAAAAGTGTGTAAGAGATAGAGTGAGACTGAATAAGAGAAAGATGAGAAATAGAGAAGAGAGAGTTGCGAGGGGAGAGAGAGAGAGAGAGAGAGAGAGAGAGAGAGAGAGAGAGAGAGAGAGAGAGAGAGTAGGGAGAGAGCAAGAGGATGGAAAGAGTGAGTGAGAGATAGAAGATGAAGAGAATGAGAGAGAAAGAGAGTGGGAAAGGGGAGTAGAGTGAGTGAAGAATTTGAGAAAGAGCTTGAGAGAAAAGGGGAATTAAGAAAGAATAGAGATGATGAGGCAAATAAAGCGTGGCAGAGTGCGAGAGTGAGGGTGAAGTGGATAGAAAGAGATACAAGTGGAGAGGAGAAGAGAGAAAGAAGTATGGAGTAATAGAAAGAGAGAATACATAAGGGACAGTGGTAGGGAAGGAGAGAACGAGTGAAAGGGCAAAAGAGTGTGTGTGTGTGTGTGTGTGATAGAGAGGGAGATTAAGTTTGAGATAGACATCGAGGGTGAAAAAAGTGAGAGAGATTAAGTGAAGGAGAGAAGAATGGAAGAGAGTTAGATAGAGAAGGAGAAGAACTCTATGTACGAGAGAGATGGAGAACACGGAAAGTGAGGGAGGGAGAGGACAAGAAGAAAGAAAGAGTGAAGAGAAGATAAAGAGAAAGAGGTAGGGAGAGAGAGAAATGGTAAGAGAGGAAAAGTGGGGGGAGAGAGATATATATTAATGAAAAGATTGAGTGAGAGATATAAATAGAGAAAAACAACATAGAAAAATAGTGTGAAAAGATTTTGAAAGAAAGAGAGCGAAGAGAGAGTGAGAGAGAGATGAAGAGACACACAGAGAGGGTGAGAGAGATATATATTTGAGAAAGATAGAAAGAGAGAGGAGAGACAAAGTAAGACGAGGAGGATGGATTCAACGAGAGAAGGAGAGAGAGGGAGTGAGTGAGAGAGAAAGAAGCAAGAATGCGAGAGAGGGAAAGAGTAAAAGAAAGAGAGCGAGTTAGGAATGGATAGAGTGAGTGAAGGAGGGAAGGAGGGTAAGAGAGAGGGGCGAGTGATAGAAAGAGGGACATTGAGAGTAAGATGGAGGTAGAGAGAAGTTGAGTGAAAAACATAAAGAAAGAGAGAGAAAAGAGCGAGAGAGAGTTTGAGAAAGTGAAGAGTTCCATGAGAAAGAGAGAAGAGATGGAGTGCAAGAGAGAGGGAGGTATGTGAGAGAAGAAGAGAAAGAAAGAGTGATAGAGAGAGAAGCGAGAGAAGAGGAAGATAAATTAGAGAAAAGCAATAGAGGGCAAATAGAGAAGGCAACAATGTAAGACAGAGTGAGAGTGAGTGAGGGAGAGAGAGGAGATAAGCATGGAACGTGGAGTGAGAGATATTAATAGAGCAAAACTAAAGTAGAGAGAGAAGGGCATAGAATAAAGAGAGAAGGGCATGAGAAACATATTAAATTAAAAGAGAGAGAGAGATAGTGAAAGAACGGAGAGAGATAGAAAGTGTGTGTGATTCGCTTAGGAGTGATTGAAAGAATGAGTGAGGCAAATAATAGAGAGAAAAGAGATGAAGGAAGGGAGAGAGAAAGAAGAGGAGAATTGATTGAAAGCATGAGAGAGATGAAGTGAGTGAGACGAAGAGAAAGAGGTGTGAGTAGGGGCAAAGTGACGAGAAAGAGAGATAATTCATATGAGAGAGTGGTAGTAAAGATGAGAGTGAGAGAAGAGGAAGAAACGACAAAATGAAATGAGTGAGGGAGGGAGAGGAGAGGGAGAGGAGAGAGAGAGAGAACGAGAGTGAGGAGAGTGGTGAGAATGAGAGGGCCACGAGAGGAGTGAAGGAGAGGAGAGAGTGAGGGAAGAGAATGTGAGATAGCGTGAAGACACAGATAGCAAGAGAGTTGTTTGATGAGATAAAGAGAGACGATGAGAGAGGAGGGAGAGGGTAGGAGAGAAAGTGAGGGAGCGAGATAGATATTGGGATGGAAAGAGTGATTGAGAGATATAAAAGGGTAAAATAGAAGTAGAGAGAATGTGGTAGAAGGTGAGAGAAGAGCATGAGAAAGAGCTTAAAAGAAAAAGAGAGAGAGAGAGAGAGAGAGAGAGAGAGAGCTATAAGTAGAGAGTGTGAGACAGAGATAAATAAGAGAGATTGAGGCAGATAAAAAGAGAAATGTGAGGAGAAAGCGTAACCAAAGAGAAGTGAAGGATAAGGAAAGAACGAAAGATGGAGAAATGGATGGAGACAATGAAAAAAGAGTGAGATAGAAAGAAGAAAATAATAAGAAAGAGATATAAAGAGAAAGAAGGATAAAGATAGAGTGATAAAAAATGATAAAGAGGTAAGAGAGAAGCTGGCAAAGAGAAAATGGAGTGTGTGAGGAGGTGTGAGAGATAGTGCATGTGCGAGGGAGGGACAAAATAAGATATGAGAGTGTCAATAAGTAAAGAGGGAGAGAGGGAATGATGCATTAGAGATAAATCAAGGGAGAAAGGTGAAGAGGGAAAAGAGTAGGGAGTAAGTGAGGAAGGAGAGCAGCGAGAAGATATGAAGATAGGGAGACATCAAGATATAGATGGGGAGAAAGAGAGAGTGAGATAGCAGGAGAGTGAGAAGAGCTAGAGAGAGTGAGAGAGGGACATATGGAGGGCTTGAGAGGGGGAGGGAGAAAGAACGACATAAAAAAGTGTGTGAGAGATAGAAGAAATGAGGAAGATAAAAGAAAGATGAAAGAGAAAGAGAGAGAGCTGCGAGAGAGAGGGAGAAGATAGCAAGGGAGGAAGCAAGAGAGAGGGATGGAAAGAGTGAGTGAGAATATAAGAAGAGAGAAAGAGATATGCAGAGAGAAAGAGTGAAAAAGAAGTAGAGGAGTGAAAGGAATGTGTGAGAGAAGAGAGGTAGATACGTAGAAAGTGTGAGACTTTGTGTGAGAGCGAGATAGATAAGAGATAGTTAATAGAGAGTGTGAGACTGTGTGTGAGAAAGATAGATAAGTAGAGAGTGTGAGATTGTGTGTGAGAGGAGAGAAAGAGAGAGAATACATAAGTGAGAAAGGTAGGAAAGGAGAGAGTGTGTGAGAGAGAGAGAGAGAGAGGGAAGAATAAGTTTGAGATAGACATAGAGAGTGAAAAAAAGTATGTGAAAGAGAGAAGAATGGAAGAGTGTTAGAGAGAAGGAGAAGAGCTTTATGACTGAGAGAGATGGAGGGCACCAGAGTGAGAGATGGAGGCACAAGACAGTGAGGGAGGAAGAAGAATAAGAAAAAGATTGAAGAGAGAGAGAGAAGAATGAGAGAGAGAAAGTGAGAGAGATGGTAGAGAGAGAAAGAGGGCAAAATGAGAGATATATTGATGAAAGATAGAGTGAGAGATATAAAGAGAGCAAAATAGAAGTACATAGAAGAACAGAGTGAGAAAGATCTTGAAAGAAAGAGAAAGAAGAGAGAGCGAGAAAGAGATGAAGAGACATATGGAGTGGGTAAGAGAGATATAAATATAAAGAGGTTGAGAAAGATAGAAAGAGAGAGAAAAGAATTATAGTCAGGTAGGAAGGGATGGATTCAAGAGAGAATGTGAGAGAGGGGGAGTAAGTGAGAAGAGAGAACGAAGAGAGAATGCGAGAGAGTGCGAGAGTAGAAGAACGAGAGAGGTAAGAATGAATAGAGTGAGTGAAGGAGGGAAGGAGGGTAAGAGAAAGGGGAGAGAGTGAGAATCAGAGAGAAAGAGGAGAATGAAGATAGATAAAGGTTGAGAGGAAGTGAGCAAGGAATAAACAATAAAGAGAGAGAAAGAGTGACATAGAGTGTAAGAAAGACAGCAGCTCCATGAGGAAGAGAGAGCATGGAGAGCGAGAGAGAGAGGTATGGGAGAGAAGAAGAGAAGAACGAAGTGAGAGAGAGAGAAGCAAAAAGGAAAGATAATTTCAGAGAGAAAGAAAGAGGCAAATAGAAAAGGCAACGAGTGAGCGAGGCAGAGTGAGCAAGGGAGAGTGACGGAGGAAGAGAGGGAGATAAGCATGGAATGATTGACCGAGATATAGAGCAAAAGATAAGTTGAGAGAGAAGGGCGTAGAGATAAAGATGAGAAAGAGTTAAAATAAAGAGAGAGAAGAGAGAGAGAGAGACGAAGAGGCAAATAGAAATTGTGTTTGAAAGACCAAGAGAATGAAAGATTGAGTGAGGCAATAATAAGAGAAAGGAGAGGGAGAGGAGATAGAAAGAGTGAGGTGGTTCTAGAGAGCATTGGAGAGATGAGCAGTGAGCTAGATGAGAGAGAAAGAGGGAGTGAGCGAGAGGAGCAAGAGTGAGAAAAAGAGAGATAGTTCATATGAGAGAAAGTGAGAAAAGAGTGAGAAAGTATGTGTGCGTGTGAGAAATAGAGAGAGCGAGAGAGTCGGAAGAGAATGAGAAGAGAGCGAGAGAATGAAAGAGAGAGAGAGAAAGAAAGAGAAACAGGCATGTAGAGAAAGGGAGAGAGATAGTAGAGAGAGTGAAAGAAGAGAAAGAACAAGATAGAGAGAGGGATGAAGGGAGCGAGAAGGAGTTCCAAAGTGAGTGAGATATATAAAAAAATAAATAGAAAGAGGGGAATAAAACAAGAGGGTGATTATGAGATAAAGAAGGGTAAGAGAGAGAGAGAAAAGAGTAGCAGAGAAAGAACTAGAGAAAAGTGAGATGAGATCAATTTAAGAAAGCGCTAGGGAGTTAATGAAATAGAGAGAAAAAGAGACTGATACATGGAGCAAAAGGAGAGATATATAGTGAAAGGGAGAGATAGTGATGAAAAGAGGGAGAGAGAGAGAGAAGAGAGGGCAAGAGAGAAGGCAGAGAGTGCGGTGGGTGAGAGGGAGTGAGAGAGGAAGGGGGAGAGTTGGGTGGTAGGGAGTGAGAGAGGAAGGGAGATAGATTGATAGTGTTAGAGAAAGAGAGAGAGGGTGGAAAAGAGAGAGTTAGAGGGAGGGATGGAGAGTGAGAACGATGGACATTGTGGGAGTTAAGGTTAGCCAGTACCAGTGAGCGAGAAAGAGATTGAGTGAAAAAAGGTGAGGGAAAGAGATATAAAAGGGTGAGTTATAGAGATGGAGAGAGATAAAGCAACAAAGTGGTAGATAATGAGAGGGAGATAGAAAGAGATATAGAGGGGATGAAAGAGGAAGGGAAAGAGAATGAGAGAACAAGGAAGAGTTAGAGAATGAGCAAGAGAAGAGTAAGATGAGAAAGAGATAGAGAGAGAGAGAGAGCAAGAGAAGAGAAAGATGAGAAAGAGAGAGAACAATAGAGTAGCATGGTGAGAGAGTGATGTCAAGAAAGGAATACAAGAGAGAGAGAGAGTGAGGAAGAGTGTGAGGGTAAGAGAGAGTCAAAGATTTAGACATAGTAAAAGAGAACTAGAGAAAAGAAGAGTTAGAGGGAGAACGAATAGAAACAAAGAGCAATGAAAAGAGATCAGTGAGATAATAGAGAGAGAGAGAGATGTAAAGTTTGATAGAGAAAGATGGAAAAAGGTGGAAAAAGGTGGAGTGAGGGTCAGAGAGAGATAGCACGAGCAATAGGGTCAGAGAGAGATGGTAAGCGAGGAAGAGAGAGATGGAAAAAGGTGGAGTGAGGGAGAAAATAGAGTAAGAAAAAGAGAAATTGGGAAGAGCCAGAGAGAGTGAGAGAGGGACTTATGGAGGGCATGAAAGAGGGAGGGACAAAGAACGAGATAAAGAAAAAGTGCGTGAGAGATAGAGAAAACCGATAAAAGAAAAAAATGATAAAGAGAAGGCGATAGCAAGGAAGAAGCAAGAGAGAGGGATGGAAAGAGTAAGTAAGAGATAAAAGAAAAGCAAAAGAGAATTAGAGAGAAAGAGTGTGAAAGGGAATGAGAAGAGTATGAGAAAGGGCTCGAAAGAAAGATAAAAGTGAGGAAAGTAAGAAAAAAGAATTAGAAGGTATGTGTGCGTGTGAGAGATAGAGTGAGATGGAGAGAGCAAGAGAGTTGGAAAGATTGAGAAGAGAGCGAGAGAATGAAAGAATGAGAGAAAGAAAGAGAGAAAAAGACAGCATGAAAAAGGGAGAGAGATCGAAGAGATAGTGAAAGAAGAGAAAGAACAAGATAGGAGGAAGGGAGGGAGGAGTAGTAGAGTGAGTGAGTTATATACAAAAATAAATAGAAAGTGGGGAATAAAACAAGTGGGTGATTGTTAGATTAGTAGGGGTAAGAAAGAGAGAGAAGAGGAGTAGAGGAAGTGGTAGAGAAAAGCGAGATGAGAAGCAATTCGAAGAGTAGGTAGTTAATTAGTAGAGAAAAAGAGAGTGATACATGAGAGAAAGTGATAGGAAGTGATGGAAAGAGAAGTGAGAGAAGCGAAACAATTGTGGGAGAGAGATTGAGAAATGGGCGAGATTTTGAGAGGGAGAGAGAGAATCATGAGAGAATGAGGGAAAGAGGTAGGAACGAGGGAGAGAGAAGAAGGAATGGAGGCAATGAGGAGAGAGGTATAGAGAGAAAAAGAAAGAGGGGAGACATGTAGAAGGAAGAGAGAGAAAAAGAAAGAGAGGGAGAGGAGATAGAGGGCAAGATAGAGAGCACAGAGTATGAATGGGATAGCTAGATAGAGAGATAAGTAAAGAGAGAGATATGTGAGAGGGCGGGAGAGCATGAGAGCGACGACATGAGAAAGTGGAAGGGGTAGAGAAAATGAGGTGGAAGGTAGAGGGATGGAAGACAGAGATAAAATAATGTGAAGAGAGAGAGAGAGAGAGAGAGGAAGCTGGGAGAGAAAGGGAAAGATAAAAGAGAGAAGAGAGTGAGAGAGTTAAAGAGATGAAAAGCGGGAGAGAGAGAGAAGAGAGGGAAAGAGAGAAAAGCAGGGAGAGAGGTGGGTGAGAGAGAGTGAAAGGGGTTGGTGTTAAAGAAAAACTAAGGGAGATAGATAGAGAGTGTAAGAGAAAGAGAGATAAGGTGGGAAGAGAGACGAGAAGAAGCAAGAAGAGAGAGTTAGTGGGAGGGATGGACGGTGGAAGTGATGAATATAGTGGAGTTATGGTTAGTGAGTACCGGTAGCTAGAAGGAGATTAGAGAGTGGGGGAAGATTAACTCCCCTAGCTCTTTCTTGAATTGCTCTCATCTCGCTTTTCTCTAGCTCTTCTCTCTCTCACTCTCTTTTATACCCTTCTTTATCTCACAATCACCCTCGTTTTATTCCCATCATTTTATTTATTTTTGTATATATCTCACTCACTGCGCTACTCCTCCTCCTTCCTCCTCTCTTTATCTTGTTCTTTCTCTTCCTTCACTCTCTCTTCGATCTCTCTCCTTTTGTCATACTATGTTTCTCTCTTTCTTTCTCTCTCACTCTTTCATTCTTTCTTGTTCTCTTCTGATCTCTCTAACTATCTTGCTCTCTCAATCTCACTCTATCTCTGACACCACTCATACTTTCTAACTCTCTTGTCTCACTTTCCCTAAATTTCCCTTTCTCTCATATGGCGAGAGTGAGGTATGGGAGAGATGAAGAGAAAGAAAGAGTGATAAAGAGAGAAGCAAGAGAAGAAAGAGAGGGCAAATAGAGAGACGACAACGGTAAGACGAGTGAGAGTGAGGAAGAGAGGCGAGGGGAGAGAGATAAGCATGGAAAGATGGAGTGAGAGATATTGAGAGAGCAAAGAGAGAAGTATAAAAGTATAGAGAGAAGGGCATAGAGATGAAAAGAGAAGGTGTGAGAAGAGATTAAAATAATGACGGTGAAAAGAGAGAGACGAGGAGACGGATGGAAAGTGTGTGAGAGGCCCAGAATCGAAAGAATAAGTGAGGCAAATAATAAGATAATTGAGAGGAAACGAGAGGACGGGGAGAGAGAAAGAGAGGGAGGAATTGACTCGACGGGCGGGACGAATGAGCGAGTGAGTGAGATGAGAGAGAAAAGAGGGAGTGTGTGAGGAGCAAGAGTGAGAGAAAGAGAAACTTCATATAAGCGAGTGGTAGGAACGGCGTGGTGAGAGGAAGTGGAAGAAATGGCAAATGAAATGAGTGAGGGAGGGAGAGGGAGAGAGGGGAGAGAGTACGAGTGAGAGGGAGGTGATGGAGGGTACGAGAAATAAAAGGATGAGAGAGAGAGAGAGAGAGAGTGATGGAGGGCACGAGTGGGAGAGAGGGGGAGAGAGTGAAAGAAATAAACGAGTGAGAGAGAAAGAAGAAGGGACGGAAGAGAATGATGAGATTGAGAGAAGATAAACGGAGACGAGAGAGTTAATTGGTCAAATAGAGAGAGACGAGTAAGGGAGGAAGATAGGGTGGAGAGATAAAGTGAGAACGAGATCGATATTGGGATGAAAAGAGAGAATGAGAGATTCAAAAGAGGGAAAAATAGAAGTAGAGAGAAGAGAATGAGAAAGAGCTTGAAAAAAAGAGAGAAAGATAAGCGATAAGTAGAGAGTGTGAGACAGAGATTAAGCCAGATAAAAAAATGTGAGGAGAAAAGTGAGAGAAAGTGAAGGATAAAGAAAGAAGTGAAGAGAGAGGAAGAAAAGGAGGGATACAATGAAAAAAGAGTGTGATAGAAGGAGAGAAATAATGAGAAAGCGATATAAAGAGAAAGAGGGGTAATGAGAGAGTGAGAATAAACGATAGAAAGTGAGAGAGCAAACGAGAAACTGATGAGTGTGTGAGAGAGTGTGTGTATGAGAAAGGGAGGGGACATAATAAGATAAAAGAGATCAAAACATATAAAGTGGGAATGAGGGAATGATGAAAAAGAGACAGAGTGAGTGAGAGAGAAAGAGAGAGAGAAAGAGAGAGAAATAAGAGGGAGTAAGTAAGAGGGAGAGCGAGGAAGAATATATAGAGATAGAGAGACTTCAAGTTAGAGATGGGGAGAAAGAGAGAGTGAGAGAGTGCAAAGAGCAGACAGAGTGTGAGAAGGACATATGGTGGGTATGAGAGAGAACTAGATAAATAAAAGGTGTGTAAGAGATAGAGAAGGAGCAGATAAAGATAGATGAGAAATAGAGAAGAGAGAGTTTCGAGGGAGAGAGAGAGAGAGAGAGAGAGAGAGAGAGAGAGAGAGAGAGAGAGAGATAGCTAGGAAAGAAGCAAGAGAGAGGAATGGAAAGAGTGAGTGAGAGATACTAGAAGAGTAAAGAGAAGTAAGAGAAAGAGTGAGAAAGGGGTGAAAGTCGTAAGAGTTTGAAAGATCTCGAGAGAAAGAGAAATCGAAAAATAGAGATGAAGAAGCAAATAGAAGCCCATTTTTGATAATGCGAGAGATAGATAGAGTGAGGGTGAGGCTGATAAAAAAGATATATGAGAAGAAAGGAGAGGGAGAGAAAGAAGTAGGGTAGAGAAAGAGAGTACATAAATCTTATCTTGTTTGTTCTTCTCATCTCTGTCTCTTCTCATCTCTCGCAAAATGCCTATCTTGTTTTAACCTTGCTCGCTCACTCCCTCAACCTCTCTCCCTCCTTTCCTTTATTTTTACTCTCTCTCCTACATTTTCTCCCTCATTCTCTCTCTCTTTCTTTAACTCTCTCACTCTCTTCTCTCTTTTATCTTTCCCTTTCTCTCCCAGCTCCCTCTCTCTCTCTCTCTTCACAATATTTTACCTCTGTCTTCCATCCCTCTACCTTCCTTCTCTTTTGATCTGCCCCTTTCCTCTTTCTCATGCTCTCTATTATCTCCCACTCACCTCTCCTCTCATATATCTCTCTCTCACTTATCTCTATCTAGCTATCCCAATCATACTCTGCTTCTCTATCTTTCTCTCTATCTCCTCTCTTTGTCTCTCTTTCTCTCTCTCTCTCTTTCTCTTAACATGTCTCATCCACTCTCTCTCTCTCTCTCTCTCTCTCTCTCTCTCTCTCTTGCTCTCTCCATTCCTTCATCTCTCTCCCACCACCCTCGCTCTCTTTCCCTCGTTCTCTTTCCTAGATTCTCACTTTGTATCTCCCTCCCACATTTCTCTCATTCTCTCACATTATCTTTCCATCAATTCCTATCACTCTCTCTCGCTCATCCCTCATATCTCTATTTTTCATTCTCTCTTTCACTCTCACATGCACTATTTTATATCTCTCTCTCTCCATCTCTCTCATTCTTTTAAGCCTCTTCTTCTTTCAATATATCTAAATTTCTCTCATAATAACTTTATTGGTCCCTTCCCTTTTTTCTATTTCTTTCTCTATCTGTTGCTCACTAAACCATTCGCTTTCCCTCTCCCCCTCGCTCGCTCTCTCTTACACACTCTCTATCTGGTTTTTTCTCTTTTGCCCTCTCTCTTTCTACATCCTTTATCTCACTCTGCCTCTTTTCTCCTCTCTCTCTCGTCTTATCTACGACATCACTCTTTTCTCCCTCCCACCCATCCCTTTCTTTCTCTCTAATTGTCTCTCCCTTTGTAGCTCCATCTCTCGCACTCGTGCTCTTTATCTATCACTCACTCTCAATATCTATCTCGCTTTTCTCTTTTTCTCTTTTATATCATTCTCTGCCGCTCTCTCTTGCTACAAATATCTCTCACAGTCACTTTTTTTCTTCCTCTTGTTATCTCTCTATCTTTTTCTCTTTTTTATACATCTCACTTTCTCTCATTCTAGCTTTCCCTCTCTTAGCCAGTCACTCTATCACTCACTCTCCCTCCCTCTCTCTCTTTTCTCTTCCCTTTAGCAATCTCTCTCCTCTCTCTCTCACACACACTCTCTCTCACTCTTTCCTTCACTTGAATCTCTCTCACAATCACTCTCTAGTTTTCTTTCATTTGTTATCTCTCTAGTGATATCTAAGTCTTACCACTCCATCTCACTTTCCCTCTTGCTCTCCCTCTCCCTTTGCTCCCTCTCCATCTCGCTCTCCCTCTCTTATTTTAGAAATTTTCTCATCTCTCTAACCCTTACCCACTATTCCCCTCTTCTTTGCTCTCTTCTTTTCTCTCACTCTCTCTTCTCATACACTTTATATCTCTCTAGCTTTCTCACCCTCACTCTAATTTCACTTTCTCTCCTCGACTATGCAGCAGCTCCCTCCGAGTCTCACCATTTCTCTCCCTTTACGTAGAATTATCTCCTTTGCCATTTTCTCCTCCCTCTCTCACTCTCTATAGTGCTCGTACTATTTATTCCATCTCTCTCATGCTCTTCTTTCCATTCCCCTCTCTTTGTGACTCCCCACTCTCCCTTTCTCTCTCTTTCGCTTCCCCTCTAGCCACGCTCTCGATTTTTTTTATGGCTCACTTTTGCCTTGCTCCCCCTTCTCTTTCTTCTCCCCATCTTTCTATCTACTCCACATCTTCCACCCTTCCTCATCTCCCGCTCCCTTCCCTCGATATCTCTCTTATAATCAACGTACTCTTTCTTCCTCCACCTATCTCTCGAGCTCACTCTCCTTGCTCCCTCCTCCTAGCTCTCTCCCCCTCTCTCTCATTCCGTATGTATATAACTCACTCTCCCTTCCTCTCACTTTATCTCGCTCTCCATCCCATTTCTCTGGTATATCTCTCCCCTTTCTCTCACTTTCCTCCCTCTCGCATACTCTCTCCCACCAAAATCTTGTCACATAATAACTACATTGATTTGTTATCTCGCTCGCTCTTCCTCGCATTATCTCTATGTCGCTCTTTCTACCACTCATCTCCCTCTCCCACTCTTTTCTTTCGCACTCTCTCTCGTTTTATAACTCTCTCTTAGTCTTAATTTGTTTCGTTATTATTTTCTCTCACTCTTCTCTCTAGTCTTTCTCTCATCTTTACCTGTCTTCCACTCTCATCCTCTCCCCTCACCTCGCTCTCCCCTTTCTTGCTACATATTTCTCTTCCTCTCTCTCTCACTTTCTCATTATTTCTCTTAATCTCTCACTCTCATCCTGATCTCTCCCAATTTCTCTCCTTCACTCTCTCCCCATCTCTCACTTTGATCGCTCGATCTCACTCTCTCTTTGTCCCTCCTTTAGTTCTCCCCCTCTCCCCCCACACTCTCCTCGCATCCCTCTTAGCTCCAGCTCTCCCCCCTCTCTCTCTCTTTCTCTACTTCTCTTTAGCATACTTATATCTCACACTCATTCTTTCCATCCCTCACTCTTTCTTGATCCCTTGCTATCTCTCTCTCTCTCACACATTGCAACACTCTCTATCTTCTCTCTTTCTAATATTTCTCTTGTCTTGTTCCTTCTCTCTATCTCTCACAAACTTTTCTTTTATCTCGTTCTTTCTCCTTCCTTTCTCGTACCTCCATATGTCCTCTTTCACTCTCTCGAGTTCTTCTCGATTTCTTTTCGATGCCTACTCTCCTTCTCTCCCTTTTACTTATTCTAACTGCTCTCTCACTCCACCTTTTTCAATCTCCCTCTCTCTCTGCTCTTACTATCTCCCTCTACTGCTCTTACTGTCTTCCTTCATTTCTCCCTTTCTATCCACAACCTCTCCCCATCTCTCTTTATCGAAGTCTACATCTCTCTCTCTGTTATCTCACTCATCTTTTCATGCTCTTTCTCTTTTATGTACTCCCTATAAATCTTTTCCTCCCTCTTCTCTTTTTCTCTTCTTAATCTTTTTGCATCCACTCCCCTCTCTCTCCCTCTCCCTTTCTATCCTTTTCCATCTCTCTCTCTCTTGCTCTCTCTTTCTCTCTTGCTGACACTCTCTCGACTAAAACTCTCCTCTCTTTCTCATTTTTCTGTTCACTCACTCCTCTCTATCACTTTTTCTCTCCTTTCTCCCTCACTCCCTCTCTTCTGCCCTCCATATCTCCCTCACACGTAGAGCTCCTCTATTTTCTCTCTCTTCTCTCTCTCAATCTTCTCTTTTGCTCCATCTCTCACTCTCTCCCTCTCTCTACCTTCATTTCACTCTCACTCTCCCTCCCTCCCTCTCATTTCCCTCCTCTCTTGCCACCTCCCTCCTTTCCTCACTTTCTCCCTTCCTAACTCTTTATTTCTCTCACTCTTGACTCTATCTTACTCTCTCCTCTCACTCACTCCTCTCTGCGCTCTCTTCAAATACATCCCTCAGCCACTCTCACATCTCCTTTCCTCTCTCTTATGATCACCCTCTCTCTATCTATATCTCTCTCTCACTCTTTATCTATCTCGTCGTCTCTCTTTCTTTCAAGCTCTTTCTCACACTCTTCACTCTCCCCAACCACCTATTTTCTCTATCTCTCTTTTGCTCTCTCTATATCTATCATTATCTCATTCCATCCCAATCTCTATCTCTCGCGAGAACCTCTTTTTCTCTCTCCTTCCTCTTTTGCACTATCTCACCACTGCAAACTCCCTTGCTCTCTCCATTCTCTCTTTCTCATCTCTCTCTCATTCTTTCTTCCGCTCTTTCTGTCGGCCTCATACTCTCCATCCCTCTCTCTCTCTTTCTCTCTCTCGTGAAATTTCTATTTTCGTATCTCTACGTATCTTTATCACACATTTTTCTTTCTCACTCTCTTCCTCTCTGTACCTCCATCTCACTATCATTCTCCCTCCCTTCCTCTCTCTCGCTCTGTCTCGCCCTCTCTTTTGTCCTCCCTCCCACTCTCTATTCTCTCTTTATCTATCTCACCTCTCTCTCTCTCCATCAATCTCTCTCTAGTCTCTATCTGCCTTATCATCACTCCCCCTCTCCCTCTTCTCTCTCTTCCCTTCAAATTATTTCTCACACACATCTTTCTCCTTCTACCCCTTCTCTCTCATTCGCCTTCTTTTTATATCCTTCTTTACTTATCTATTTCTCTCTTCATGTCTCTTTCTCTTTCCATCTCAATCTCTATCTCACTCCTCTCTCTCTCTCTCTCTCTCTTTCTCTCTCTCTCTCTCTCTCTCTCTCTCTCTCTCTCGCTCTCGCCTCCTCACTTCTCCCATTTTAATCTTTCTCTTCTCTCATTCCTCTCTTTCTCTCATTATTTTTTCTTCTGATTCTCTCTCCCCCCTCTCTTGTGCCCTCTATCTCTCTCTCACACTCACTTCTCAATTTTTTCTCTTTATTTTTTGCTCTTATCTATTTCTCTTCTATACGATCACTCTCTTGCTCTTTCTCCACACATTTCTTTTGCATCTCTTTTACTTTCTCTACCACTATTTCTCTCTTTCCCTCAGGTAGCTCTCCCTCGCTTTTTTGTCTTATCTCTACTCACTATCTTCCCATCTCTCCATCTATTTCTTCATCTATTATAGTAATACAAACTCTCTCCATCTTTCTCGATCATTCTCTCTTGCCTCTCTCATCGTGCTCTTTTCGCTCTCTGCGTACTCTTTTCTACGTACTCCTCTCGACTAATTCCTCGCTACCTCCATCTCACTCTCCTTATTGTCCTTTTTACCCTTCACCTTCCTTCACTCTCTCCTTCCCTACCTCTTGTTATATGTTGTCTCTCTCTCTTTCTCTGTCACTCATGCCTATCTCTCCTCTCTCTCCTCTTTCTCTTCTCTCTCTTCTCACTCATTGCTCCTCGCTTCTCTTTGAATCCGCCTGCTCCCCCTCCCCTCTCCCTCTACTCACCTTCCAATCTTGCCTCACCTTCTCCTGTCATCTCTTGCTAGATGTACCTCATGTCACTTACATTTTGCTGCCTCAAACCATATCTCTCACTCTATCATTTTATCAATATATCATTCTCTTTCCCCCACTCTTCCTCTCTTACTATCTCTCTCTCTCCCTTACCCTCTCTGTCATCTCTCTTTCTTCTATCTCTTTGTCACCCTTTCTTTCGCTTCTTCTCTCTCCCTCCATCACTCTCTCGTGCTCTCCATCTCTCTCTTGGTCATGGAGCCCTTCCCTTTCTATGTCTCTCACTCCCTCCCATTCTTCCCTCTTTCATTTACTCTCTCTCACTTTTTACCACTCTTAATGTACGTCTCACTTATTCGGCCCCCTCTGGCAATACACATGTACTTTCTCGCCCTGCCTTCCTCATTCCATATCTCTCTCTTTTGTATTTTCCCTCATTCTCCCGCTCTTATTATTTCTCTTTCTTGTCTCTTTCATTTCACTCTCTCCCCATCTTTCTCCTCGTTCTTGAATTACTCCCTCTCTTTCTCTCCTCTCCTATCATCTCTTATTGTATCTCTTTATCACCTACTTCCTACGCTCTTTCTATCGCTAGCTACATCACACAGTTTCTATCTTCCTCCCCACCATCCTACATCTTTTATTGCTTCCTCTTTCTTTCAAGCTCTTTCTTACACTCTTCTCACTCACTCTTTCCAACTCGCTCTCTCCCTCTCCTTTACTTCTCCCTTTCTCTCTTTCCCTCACCTTGCAACTCTCTCTTCATCTCTCTCTTCTCTCTATTAGTTTTAATCTCTATGTCACACCCTTCTTTCATTATCTCTACGCCCATATCTCTCGTTCTCTCTCTATTTCTCTTTTTCTCTCTCTATATCTCTCACTCCATCTGTCCATGCTTATCTCCCTCTCTCCCCCTCACTCTCTCTCGATCTGTCTTACTTTGTTGTCTTCTCTATTTGCCCTCTCTCTCTTCTCTCTAACTTATTTTTCTCTTCTCTTTCTTCTCTCTCTCTTTCTTTCTCATTTTCTCTCTCCATATCTCCCTTTCTCTTGCCCTCTTTCTCTCACTTTATCTCTCACTCATGGAGCTCTTCTCTTTCTCACTCTCTCTTACTACTTTCACTCTCTTTCTTGCTCTTTCACTCACTTCTCTCTACCTGCAATCTCACTCTCGTTCTCCTGTTTCTCTCACTCATTCTCACTCTCCCCCTCTCTCTTACCCTCCTTCGCTCCTTCACTCACTCTATCCTTTCCTACCTATCTCACCTATGTAGTTCTTTCACTTTCCTCTACTCTTGCCCATTCTCGTACTCTCTTCATTCTCTCCTCTGATTCACATCCCTGATATGTCCTTCCCTCTTCCAATCATCCCTCCACAACAATCTGTTTCTCCTTGTTTCTCTCTTTCTAACCTCTTTCTATTTATATATCTCTCAAACCCTCTCTTAATAACTCTTCCTCTCTCTCTTTCTTTCATGATCTTTCTAACAAGCCTCTCTACATGTACCTCTTCTCTTCACTTCTATTTTGCTCTCTCTGTATATCTCTCGCTCTTATCTTTTCATCGATTTGCTATCTCTCTTCCCCTCTCTTCCTCTCATACCATCTCTTTCTCTCTCCCTACAACTCTCTTGCCCTCTCTATCTTCTCTCTTTCATTCTCTCTCTTTAACTCTTTCTTTCTTATGTTCTCTGTCCCTTCCTCGCACTCTCTTGTGCACTCCCTTTTCCCTCTTAGTCATAGAACTCTTCTCCTTCTCTCTCACAGTAACTCTCTCCCATTATTCCCTTATTCACATTCACTCTCTCACATTTTCCCACTCCCTACGTTTATCTTACACTTACTCTACCTCGCTCTCTCACACACACGCTCTTGTTCTCCCTTCCTCCTCCCCTCACTCTCTTGTTCTCCCTTCCTACCTCTCTCCCTAATTTATTCTCTCTCTTCATCTCAATCTGTTATTTTTCTCTTTCTCTTTCTTCTCTCTCTCCTTTCACTCACTCTGTATCTTTCTTCTCCATACACACTCTCTTGTTCTCACTCTTTCCATCTCTCTCCCTCTCTTGAAAGAGGAGAATACATAAGGGAGAGGTAGGAAAGGAGAGAGTGAGAGAAGGCGAAAGGGAGGGCGAGAGAGAATAATGTGTGAAGGGAGGGATAATAGACGTATAGAGTGGGAAAAAAGTCAGAGAGAGTAAGTGAATGGAATAATGGGAGAGAAATTAGAGAGAGAAGAAGAAGGATCCATGAGCGAGAGAGAGATGGAGGGACACGAGAGAGTGATGGAGGGAGAGAACAAAAGAGGGTTAAAGGAGAGCGAAGAATGAGAGAGATAGAGACAATAATTGTGGGGAGAGAGATGGTAAGGGAAGGATAGTGGGAACATGGGAATATATTGATGAAAAGATAGAGTGGGAGTATAGAGAGAGTAATGTGGTAGATAGAAGAGGCACATGTAAAAGGAAGGAGTGAGAAAGATCATGAAAGAAAGAGTGCGAGCGAGAGAGAGATGATTGGAAACGTATAGAAGTTGAGCATGATAGGCAGATAGAGAAGAGGAGAGACGGAGTCATGCTTGAAGGGATCGATTCAAGGGAGATGGAGAGAGAGAGTGAGTGAGAGAGAATGAAAGAGAGCATAAGAGAGAACGCGTGAGAAGAAAGTGAGAGAAATACATAAGTGAGAGAGGTAAAGATAGATAGAGTAGTGTGGAAGGAAGGAGGTAAGAAAGAGACTGAGAATGAGAAGAGAAAGTGGGAAGAGTGAGAATGAGAAAGAGAAAGGGGAGAATGAGAGTGAATGGAAAGTAGAGAGAAGTGAGAGGAAACAGAAAGAGAGAAAGAAAAAAATGAGAGAGTGAGAAAGAGAGAGAGATGGAAGATGAGAGAGGGAGAGTATGGAGAGATAAGAAAAAAGGGAGTGAGAGAGAGAGAGAGAAGTGAAGAAAAAGAAAGATAAGTTAGAGAGAAGAGAGAGACATTAGAGAGGAGAGAGGGAAGGAGATAAGCATGGAACATTGGAGTAAAGTATGGGCCAGCAGAAAGCAAAGAGAAAGAGAGCGAGCACGAGTGAGGAGAAGAGTTGTGAAAGTGATTGAAATGAAAGAGATAAGAGAGAGACATGAAAAGAGGAAAATAGAATGTGTGTGAGAGAGAGACCGAGAGAAAGAATGTGTAATGAGGCAAATAATAAGATAAAGGGAGAGCGAGGAGAGGACGAAGAGAGGAGGGATTGATTGAAAAGAAAGGAGGAGAGATGAGAGTAAGTTAGAAGAGAAAATAGGGGGAGTGGGAGAGAACAAGTGTGAGAAGAGAGAATTCATAGAAGAGAGTTGGCAAGATAATTGAGAGATAGAGGAGGAAGAAAGGGAAAATGAAATGAAGGAGGGAGGAGAGGGAGAACGAGAGTGAGAGAGAGGTGGAGAGAGTGAGAGAAATAAATGAGTGAGAAGCAAATAGATCTGTGAGAGGGAGAGATGGAGAGCGCGAGAGAGAGGGAGAGAGAGAATGAGAGAAAGAAAGAATGAGAGAAGAAAGTGAAGGAAGAGAGAGAAGGTAAAGAGAGCAAGAGAGTTGTTGGATGAGAGAGAGATATGGTGAGAGAGGAAGAGGTGAGAGAGAGATATATGCGGGATGGAAACGGTGGAGAGATATAAGAGGGCAAATAGAAGTTGAAGGAGAACAAGTGTTTGGATGGAAAGAGAGATGGATAGATATAAAAGAGATTAAAATAGAAGTAGAGAGAACAAGTGTTAGGATGGAAAGAGAGATGGAGAGATATGAAGAGGGGAAAATAGAAGTAGAGAAAACAAGTGGTGAGAAGGAGAGAAGATTATGAGAAAGAGGTTGAAATAAAGAGAAAAAAAGAAGATGATATAACTAGAAAGTGTGAGAGAGAGATAGATTGGAGAGGTTGAAGAAGATAAAAAAATGGAAGGAGAGAGTGAGAAAAGATAAAAGAGAGAAGAGAAAGATGAAAAAAGAGTGCAAAAGTTAAAAGGATTCAATAGAGAAGTAGAGAGAGGGAGTGAGTGAGAAGAAAAAGAATGAGAGAAAGTACAAAGTGAGAGGTAGAAATGGACAGTGAGTGAAGAAGGAGCAAGAAGAGAATGATGATAATGAGAGAAGGAAAGGGGGAGGATGAGATTGAGATAGAGGTGCAGAGAAGTGAATGAGAAAGAGAAAAAAATTAGAGAGTGAGAAAGAGAAGAGCTCCATGACAGAGTGAGAGAGATGGAGGGCATAGAGCAAGAGGTGTGGAGAGAGAAGAAGGAACGAAGGAGTTAGAGACGAGCGAGAGAGAGAAAGTAAGTTCGAGAGAAGGGGGCGAGGGCAAATAGAGATGGCAAGCTTGAGTAAGTTAGGGTGAGAGAGAGTGAGGGGGAGAAAGAAAGGGAGGGAGAAGGACACAAGCATGGAAAGATGGGTAGAATATAGAGAGTGCAAAAGAGAAGTAGAGAGAGAAAGAGAGAGAAGGGCGTAGAGATAAAGAGAAAAGGGTGAGAGAAAGATATTAAAATGAAGAGAGAAGAGAGAGTTGAAGAGAGAGAGAGAGTTGTAAGGTGAAAGAGAGCAAGGGAGGAAGCAAGAGAGAGGGAGAGAGATGGAGAGAGTGAGGGTGAGGTAGAAGGGAGAACAAGATAGTGTGTATGGAGAAGAAAGATGAGGAGTGAGTGAAATGAGAGAGAGAAAAAGAAAGAGAAAGAGAGAGAAATAACGGATTGAGAGAAAGAGAGAGAATAGATAAGGGAGAGAGGTAGGAAGGTAGAACAAGATAGTGAGGGGAGGAGGAAGGGAGAGCAGAGCTTTTTGTGTGTGTGTGAGAGCGCGGCGAGTGTGCGAGAAGGTGTGAGATAGACGTAGAGAGTGGGAAAATGTGAGAGAGAGAATGCGAAAGAGGGAATAATTGGATAGAGTGAGAGAGAGGAGAAGAGTTATATGACTGAGAGAGAAAGGAGGGCAAGAGAGAGTGAGTAAGGGAGATAGAACATAAGAAAGAATGAGTGAAAGAGAGAGAAGAAAAGAGTTCTAGATAGAGAGGGCAAGAGAGTTGTAGGAAGAGAGAAAGAGATAGTGTGAGAGGGAAGGGGAGTGAGAGGCTATATATTGATGACAAGATAGAGTGAGAGATATAGAGAGAGCAAAATAGAAACAGGCAAGAGAGATACATGTAGAGAGAGGCTTGTTAGAAAGATCATGAAAGAAAGAGAGAGATGAAGAGACATATAGAGAGGGTAGTGAGATATATAAATAGAAAAGAGGTTGAGAAAAGATTAGAAAGAGAGAGAGAGAAGAGAAAGGCATGAGATGAAGCGAAGGATGGATTCGAGGGGAAGGAGAGATCGGAAAGTGAGTGCGAAGAGAGAATGAAGATGAGTACGAGAATGGGCAGAAGTAGAGGAAAGTGAAGGGAACTACATATGTGAAGGTAGGAAAGGATAGAGTGAGTGAAGGCGGGAAGAAGGGTAAGAGAGAGGAGGAGAGTGAGAATGAGTGAGAGAAATAGGGAGAATGAGAGTGAGATAGAGGCGGAGAAGTGAGTGCAAGAGCGAAAAGAGAGAAAGGGTAAGAGAGAGTGAGAAAGAGAAGACTCCATTAATGAGTAAGAGAGAGAAAGAGGGAAAGAGGGAGCGAGATATGGAGAGAGAAAATGAGAAAAAGAGAGAGAGAGAGAGAGAGAGAGAGAGAAGCGAGAAAAGATACTAAGGGGAAGAGAGGAAAATAGAAGGCAACAAAGACATATCGAGAGAGAGAGTGAGGGAGCGAGGAAGGAGAGTGGGGGATAAGCATGGATAGATACAGAGAGTATAGAGAGAGAGCAAAGAAATGGAGAGAAAGAGAGAAGGTGGAGAGCATGAGTGTGAAACTAACGAGAGAGAAAGAGAGAGATGAAGAGAGAGTTGCAAGGTGAGAGAGAGAAATGGAGGAAGTAAAGGAGAAGGAGAAGGGTTGGAAAAAGTGAGTGAGAGATATAAAAAATGTGAAATGAAGTAGAGAGTGAAAGGGGTAGAGGGAGTAAGAAGAATGTAGAAAGAACGAAGAAAGAGAGTAATAAAGATAGAGATGGGGAGGAAGATAGAAAATGTGTGTGATAGAGCCATGATAGAAAGTGTGAGGGAGTGAAGTGAGCGATACCAGATGAATGGAGGGAGAGAAACAGTGTTTCGAGAGCGACGAGAAAGATGGGGAGTGAGTGAAATGAAAAGAGAAAGAAAGAGAATGAATAGAGTGAGAGAAAGAGAGATAGGGAAGGAGGAAGGCGGGGGGTGAGTGTGTGTATTGGGGAGGTGGGTAAGTGTGAGATAGACATAGAGAGTGCTAAAAAGTGTGAGAGAGGGAGAGAGAGTAATTGAAAGAGGGAAGAATGGGAGAGAGTGAAGAGAGAAAGGGAAGGGATCCGCAGTAGAGAGAGATGGAGAGCACGAGAGAGTGATGGAGCGAAGAAGAAAGAGAAAGAAAGGGTGACGAAAGATAGAAGAAAGAGAGATGACGAGAGAGGGTAAGAGAGTTGTAGGGAGAGAGAGAGATGGTAAGAGAGGAAGAGTGGAGGAAGAAAGAGATATTGATAAAAAGATAGAGTGAGAGATATGGAGAGAGCAAAATAGAAGTAGATATAGAGTACACTGCGAGAGATAGATAGGGAGAGAAGATTAAATGAGATAGGCGGATTGAAGGGGTGAGTAGAGGAGAGGGAGGGGGAGTGGCATGGATTCGAAGAGGAGAGAGGAGCAAAGTGAGAAGAGAGAAGAGAAAGAGAAAGAGAGCGAGAGATAGGCATGAGTGAGAGAAAGAGTGAGATAGCACATAATAGAAAGAGGTAGGGAAGGAGAGTGAGGGAAGGACGAAGCGAGCGAAAAGGAGGATAGGGAGAGTGAGGAGGGAGAGTGAGAGTGAGATGGAGGTAGTGAGGAATTAATTGAGATAGAGCAGTAGAAAAGTGTATGAGAGAAAAGAGCACCATGACGGAGATAGAGAATGAATGTGAAAGATGGGGAGAGTTTGTATTAATAGAAGAAAGAGGATGAAATAGATGGAGAGATAGAAAGATAGAGAGCGGGGAGATAGTACGAAAGCAAAGAGGTAGGGAGGGAGAGAGGGAGAAACAATGGTAGAGAAAGTAAAAGAGACAAAAGAAATAACAAATGGAGAAAGAGCAAGAGAGTGATTGCATAAAAGAGAAATAGATAAGAGCAAAAGGTAGAGAAAATAAATTGAGCACTGAGAGTGAGAGAGAGAGAGAGATAGAGGGTACAGGAGAGGGGGAGAGAGAGAATCAGATGAAAAAAGAGTGAGAGAGAGAGAAAGGAGTGAGAGAAGAGAAAGATTAAGATGTGAGAGGTGAGGAGGCGAGAGCGAGTGAAGGAGAGAGTGAGATAGAGATTGGGATGGAAAGAGGAGACATGGAGAGAGAAATATATAAGTAGAGAAAGAGATAAAGATGCGTGTGATAAATAGGTTGAAGGGAAGAGAGAGAAGAGTGGGCCCAGTGAGAAAGAGTGGAAGAAAGAATGAGAGATGAGAAGAGAGAATGGAGAGAGCAAAGAGAGTTGCTAAGGTAGAGATAGTGTTGGCGAGAAGAGGAAGAGAGGGAGAAAGAGAGTATGTGTGAGAAATAAAGATTGGGATGGAATGAGATAACGATAGATATAGAGAGAGCAAAAGAGAGATAGTTAAAATAGGAGGTTGGGGAGAGCGAAGAGTGTGAGAAAAAACTTGAAAGAAAGAGAGATGATGAGGCGGATAAAGAGTGAGAGAGGGAGAGATATAGATAGAGAGAGGGTGATGTAAGAGAGAGGAAAAGGAGATGAGAGTGGCTGAGGGGATACGTAAGGAGAGGAGAGAGAGGGAGTGAGTAAGGAGAGAGGGCAGTGGAGTCAAAGAGTAAAAATAGAGAGTTAGGAAGGGAGAAAGTGAGGAAAGGAGGGAGGGCGAGAGAGAGAGGAGGGAAAGAGAGGGAGGGAGGTAGAGTGAGAGTGAAATGAAGGTAGAGGGAGAGAGTAAGAATTGAGCAGAGAGAAGAACGAGAGAGAAAGAGAGTGAAAAAAGAAGAACTCTACTCGTGAGGGAGGAGAAAAAAAGAGATAAATTTTGACGGAGAGGAGTGAGTGAAGAAAATAGAGAAGAGGAGAGTTTTAATTGAGAGAGTGGTGGCAAGAGAGGAAGAGAGTGAGTGAGAGAGAGGAGAGAGAGAGAGAGAGAGAGAGAGAGAGATGGAAAAGGAGAGAGAGGAGGAATAGATCGGGAGAGGGAGAGAGAGGGGAGTGGATGTAAAAAGAGTAAGAAAGAGAAAAAGAGAAGAGAGAGGAAAAGATTTAGAAAGAGAATACATAAAGAGAAAAGAGCATGAATGGATGAGTGAGATAATAGAGAAAGAAATGTAGAGTTTGATAGAGAGAGATAGAAGTTTGGAGTGGACGAAGGAGGAGTGAGGAAGACAACAAGAGAAGTAGAGAGATGGTAAGAGAGAGAGGGGTGGGGTGGAGTGAAGGCGGGATAGAATAAATAAAGAAATAACTCAGTTTAGAGCGATGAAGAGAAATTGAGAAGAAGTGGAGAGAGTGAGGGACATATGGAGGCATGAGAGGAAGGGAAAGATGAGATAAAGAAAAGTGTTTGAGAGATAGGGAGAAGGAACAAGATAAGAGAAAGATGCGTAAGAGAGAAGATATTTAGTGTTGCAATGAGAGAGAGAGAAGAGATATAGCAAGGGAGCAAGAAAGTGTGAGGGATGGAAAGAATGAGTGAGAGATATAAGAAGTTCTAGAGAGAAGTAGGGAGAAAGAGAGAGAAAGGGGAGAGATCAAGCTAAGAGGGATGGAGGGAGGGTGGGGAGGGAGGGGGGAACTAAAGGAGGGACAAAGAGAGAGTGAGATTGAGGGAGTGAAAGTGAGGGAGAGAGAGTGAGGGAGAGAAATTGAGAGAGCCTGAGATGAGCGCGAGAGATTAAAAGAGAATTAATGAGAAAATTAGAGAGGAAGAGAAAGAAAGAGCAAGAGAGGGAGAGAGCGAGGTAGAGGGAGAGGGTAAGAGTGGAAGAGGGTGAAGATGAAAGAGATGGAGAGAAGAGTAAGAGAAAAGATAGGGAGCGAAACATATTGAGACTGAGAGAGTAATAAAACGAAAGAGTGCAAAAGAAAAGAGTGGGAGAAGGAGATAGAGTGGTAGAAAGAGCAACATAGAGATAATGTGAGAAAGAGTGCACGAGATAACAGAGCAATAGAGTTATTATGGAGAGATTTAGTGGGAGAGAGTATGCGTGAGGGAGGAAAGCTAGAGAGAGAGACATATACGAGAGAAAGGGTGAGAGAGTGAGATAAAGTGAGAGGAATGGAGAGTGTGTTATATACATAGTGAATGAGAGAGGGAGGGAGGGAGCTAGAGGGAGAGAGCGAGAGAGTGAGTTAGAGAGATAAGAAAAGGGAAGAAAGAGTAGGAGAGTGATTATAAGAGAGATTTAGTGTAAGAGAGTGGGAGACGAGTGAATGGTAGAAGATAGGGAGTAGATAGAGATAGAGAAGAGAGGGGGGCCGAAATAAAAGTGAGCCACATAAATAGAGATCGAGAGTGTGGGGGAGGAAGCGAAAGAGAGAGAGAAGGAGAGAGTGGGGAGACACGAGGAGAGGGGAATAGAAAGAAGAGCTTGAGAGATATGGAATAAGTACGAGCACTGAGAGGGGGGGGGGGGAAGGGACAAAATGACAAATGGAGATAATGTACGAAAGAAAGAGCATGGTGAGACGGAAGGGGCTTAGTGAAGGTTGAGGAGAGAGAGCAAAAATTAGAGTGAGGGAGAGAAAGCCAGAGAGATATAAGGTGTTGGAGAATAGAGAATGAGAGAAGGAGTAAGAGAGCCGAGAAGAGAGGAGCAGTGGGTAAGGGTGAGATTGAGAGAATGTCAGAAAGTACAGAGGGAGAGTGAAATGGAGAGAGGGAGAGTGCAGAAGCAAAGGGAGAGGGAGAGCGAGAAGGAGAGTGAGATGGAGTGGTAAGACTAAGATATCAAGTGGGAGATAACAAATGAAAGAAAGCTAGAGAGATTGTGAGAGAGATCAACATGAAGGAAAGTGTGTGAGAGAGAGTATGTGAGAGAGAGAGGAGAGAGATTAAGTAGTGGAAGAGAAAAGAGAGATAGAGAGAGGGAGGGAGTGTGAGTGATATAGTGATCAATATTGAGAGGGAGGGAGCTAGAACGAGAGAAAGGAAGAGAAAGTGAGTTATATAAAAATAGAAAAATATAGCAATAGAAAGATAACAAGAGGAAGAGAGAAAAAGAGAGTGATTGTGTGAGATATTCAGAGCAAGAGAGTGGGGGCAAAGAATGATAGAAAAGAGAAAAAGAGAAAAGTGAGAGAGAAATTGAAAGAGTGATAGAAAAAGAGTTAGAGTGCGAGAGATGGAGCTATAAGGGAGGAGCGGATATAGTGAGAGGAAGAGAGAGGAAGAGATAGTAAGAGAGAAAGAACGAGATAGGGAGGGAGAGAGCGAGAGAGAGAGATAGAGAGAGCACAAGAGAGGGAGGAGAAAAGAGTAGAGTAAGATAATGAGAGAGAAAGAGAGAAGTGTGAAAAGAAAAAAGTGGGATAGAGATTTGTAAGTGAGAGCGAGCGAGAGAGAGAGGAAAGAGAATGGTTTAGTGAGCGACGGATAGGCGAGAGAATAAGAAAAGGGAAGGGATGTGTTATTATGAGAGAAATTTGAATATAGTGAAAGAAGACGAGGGCTTAAAAGAGTGAGAGAGATGGAGAGAGAGATATAAAATAGTGCGAGGTGAGCGTGAGGGAGAATGAGAAATAGAGATAATGAGGGATGAGTGAGAGAGAGTGATAGGAAGTGATGGAAAGAAAGTGTGAGAGAGAGAAAATTTGGGAGAGAGATACAAAGTAAGAATGAGATTTTGAGAGGGAGAGAGAGGCATAGAAAGAGAATGAGGGAAAGAGAGTTAGGGTGGAGGGAGAGAGATGAAGGAATGGAGAGAGCAAGAGAGAGAGAGAGAGAGAGAGCAATAGAAAGAGAGGGAGAGATATGTTGAGAGAAAGAGAGAGAGAAAGAGAGATAGAGAGGTAGAGTATGACTGGGATAGCTAGATAGAGATAAGTTAGAGAGAGATATATGAGAGGAGAGGTGAGAGGGAGAGAATAGAGAGCATGAGAAAAAATGAGAGCGAGCAAAGAGTAGAAAGAAAGGTAGAGGGATGGAAGACGAGAGACAAAATACTATGAAGAGAGAGAGAGAGGAGGCTCGGAGAAAAAGGGAAAGTTAAAAGAGAAAGATGAAGAAGAGAGTGATAGAGTTAAAGAAAGAGAGAGAGAATGAGGGAGTAAATGTAGGAGAGAGAGTAAGATAAAGGCAAGGAGGAAGAGAGATAGAGGGAGTGAGGGAGCAAGGTTAAAGTAGAGAGTGTTTTTGTGAGATATGAGGAAGAGCAAAAGGAAGAGAGAGCTTTCCTAACTCTCTCCCTTATGTATTCTCTCTCTTACTCTTACTCCCTACTTCTTTCTCTCCTCTCCTCTCCTCTCATATCTCTTTCTATCCGCCTCACTCTCACTCAATCGATCTCTCGCACAATCAAACACGGTTTCTATTTGCCTCACTCTCTTTCTTCATTTTTCTTAATTCCTCTATCTCTCTAGATCTTTCAAAAACTCTTCTGACTCCCTCTACTCCTTTCCCACTCTTTCTCTCTACTTCTCTTTCTCTTCTTATATTTCTCACTCACTCTTTCCATCCCTCTCTCTTGCTTCCCTCCTTGATCTCTCTCTCTCTCCTTGCAACTATCTCTTCTCTATTTCTCATCTTTCTCTTATCTTGATCCTTCTCTCTATCTCTTACACACTTTTTCTTTATCTATTACTTTCTGCCCCCTCTTCTCTCATGCCCTCCATATGTCCCACTATGTCTACTCTTCTCTCACTATGTCTACTCTTCTCACTCTCACTCTTTCACTCTCTCTTTCTCCCCATATCTAGCTTGAAGTCTCTATATCTCTATTTATCTCTCCCTCGCTCTCCCTTTCAACTCCCTTCTATTTCTTACTCTTGCTCTCTCTCTTTCTCTCTCCCTCTCTCTATCTCTTTATAATTATTCCCTCTCTCCCACTTATATGTTTCTTCATCTTTTATCTTATTATGTATTTTCCTTTCTTGTAAACGCACTATCTCTCACACTCCTTTTTCTCTTTGGTTTGCTCTCTCTACCTCTCTTCTATGTTTTACTCTTACTCTCTCATTATCCCTCTATCTCTTTATATCCCTTTCACATTATTTCTCTTCTTCTATCTCACTCTTTTTATCATTATAACCGTTCCCTTTCTCCCTCTCTCTTCGCCACTTTCTTTCTCTCACTTTTCTCCTCACATTCTTTTGGCAATCTCTCTTATCTATCTCTATCTCACACTCAAAATATCACGTCATCTTTCTCTCTCTCTTTCTTTCAAGCTCTTTTTCATACTCCTCTCTCTCCTTCTACCACTTGTTCTCTCTCGCCGATTTTGCCCTCTTTTGTATCTCACATTCTCTCTTTCCATCCCAATGTTGATCTCGTTCTTGCTTTATCTCTCACCCTCTCTTCCTCTCTTACTGTCTCTCTCTACCTCATCAAATATTTCTTTTGCTCTATTTATCTTCTCTCTATCTCATCATTCTCTTCCCTCCCTTCTTTTTCTTCTCTCTCACTCTATATTTCACTCATTCTTCCTCCCTCTCTCCCACTTGTGCCTTCCATCACTCCCTCTATCATGGATCACCTCCCTTTCACTCTCTTTCTCTCACTTATTCTTTCAATCTCTCGGTCTCTCATGCACACTTTCAATCTGCTTCTTTGTCCCTCTCTCCACTCTCATTATTTTAATCTCTTTCTCACACCCTTCTCTCTTTATCTCTCGTCCTGCTCTCTGTACTTCTCCTTTGCTCTCTCAATGTCCTCTCCCTCCATCTTTCCATGCTTATCTCCCTCTCTTCTCACTCACTCTCACTGTCTTATAATTGCCTTCTCTTTATTTGCTTCTCTTTCATCTCTCTAACTTATCTTTCTCTTCTCTCGCTTCCTCTCTATCTCTCTTTCATTCTCTTCTTCTCTCCCATACCTCACTCTCTCCATATGACAGAAAGGGAAAGTGAGAGAAAGTTATAAGAAAAGTGTGAGAAAGTATGTGTGTTGTGAGAGATAAAGTGAGATAGAGAGTGAAAGAGAGTAGAGAGATTGAGAAGAGAGCGAGAGAAATGAAAGAGTAGAGAGAAAGAAAGAGAGAAAGACAGCATGATAAAGGGAGAGAGATTGAAGATAAGTGAAAGAAGAGAAAGAACAAGATAGAGGGAGGAAAGGGAGGGAGGATTAGTAGCGAGTGAGTGAGATATATAGAAAAATAAATAGAATGAGGGGAATAAAACAAGAGGGTTATTGTGAGATAAAAAAGGGTAAGAGAGAGAGGACCGAGAGAAAGACCTGAAAAAGAGATGAGAGCCATTCGAAGAAAGAGCTAGGGACTTAACGTTCCCCCACTCTCTTAATCTTTTTCTCGCTCACGGTACTCACTAACCTTAACTCGCATATACATCGCTCGCAGTGTCCATCCTCCTCGGCACCCACTCTCTTCACTCTTCTTTCGTCTCTCTTTCCTACTATCTCCTTCTCTCACACTCTCTGTCTATCTCCTTAGTTTTCCTTTAACTCCACACCATCCCACTCTCCCTTCCTTTGTCACTCCCTCCCACCCATCTCTCTCCCCGCCTTTCCTCTTGCCCTCTCTTCTCTCTCTCTCTCCCTCTTTTCATCTCTTTAACTCTCTCACTCTATTCTTCATGTTTCTCTTCTCTCTTTTATCTTTCCCCCCTCTCTCTCTTCACAGTATTTAATCTTTGTCTTCCATCCCTCTACCTTCCTCCTCATTTGCTCTACCCCCTTCCTCTTTCTCATACTATATGCTCTCCCTCTCACCTCTCACCTCTCCTCTCATATATCTCTCTCACTTATCTACATCTAGCTATCCCATTCATACTCTACCTCTTTATCTTGCCCTCTATCTTCTCTCATTATCTCTCTTTCTCTCTCTTTCTCTTAACATGTCTCTCCCTCTCTTTCTTTTGCTCTCTCTTCCTCTCTCTGGCTCTCTCCATTCCTTCATCTCTCTCCCTCCACCCTCACTCTCTTTCCCTCATTCTCTTTCTATGATTCTCTCTCCCTCTCAAAATATCATTCTTACTTTGTTTCTCTCTCCCACATTTCTCTCACTCTCTCACTTTCTCTTTCCATAACTTCTATCACTCTCTTCATGTATCACTCTCTTTTTTTCTTTATCTCATTAACTACCTAGCTCTATCTTGAATTGCTCATCTCACTTTTCTCTAGCTCTTTCTCTTCTCCTCTTCTCTCTCTCTCTAACCCCTGTTTATCTAACAATCACCCTCTTGGTTTATTCCCCTCTTTCTCTTTATTTTTGTTTATATCTCCCTCAGTCTGCTACTCCCACCCTTCGTCCCTCTCTCTATCTTGTTCTTTCTCTTCTTTCATTATCTCTTTGATCTCTCCCTTTTTTATGCTATATTTTTTCTCTCTTTCTTTCTCCCTCACTCTTTCATTCTCCTTTGCTCTCTTCTCGATCTCTCCCGACTCTCTTGCTCTCGAATCTCGCACGCACACATGCTTTCTAACTCTTTTTTCACTTTTCTCTCACTTTTCTCTTTCTTTAAGAGCTCTTTCTCCTCTCTTCTCACTCCGTCTACCCCTTCCTCTCTCTTTCTCTCTACATCTCTTTTGATCATCTTATATCTCTCACTCACTCTTTCCATCCTTCTCCCTTGCTTCTTCCCTTACTATCTCTCTCTTCTCTCTTTCTCATTTTTTTCTTATCTTGCTCCTCTCTGTATCACACACATTTTCTTTATCTCGATCTTTCTCCCTCCCTCTTTCATACTCTCCACCCTCCCCTCTCAGTCTCTCCGGCACTTCCATTCTCTTCCATTTCCTAAACTTTTTGTCTCTCTCTTTTTTCTCTCTGTAATCTTCCACTCTCCACCTTTATCCATCTCTCTTTGATCCTACTGCTTTTGCTATCTCTCTCCTCATTTTTCATATTCTATCCACCTAAAGCTCTCTATCTCTTTCTCTTGTCGAGCTACACATCTCGATATCTCTCTATATTATCTCACTCATCCTTTCATGCTCATTCTCCCTCTAATCTCTTTCTTTAGTTCTCTTTTACTATCACTAAGTCTTTGATTCTCTCTTTCCTTTTCTACCACTTGCACTCACACTCCCTCTCACTCTCTCACTCTTTCTCTCTCTCCTTCTTTGTATTCCTTTCTTGTCATCACTCTCTCACCAAGCTACTCTATGTTTGCTCTCTTTCTCATCTTTCTCTTCCACCATGCTACTCTCTTGCTCTCTCTCTCTCTCGTTCTCATCTTTCTCTTCCCTTGTTCATTTTCTCTCTCATTCCTTGTTCCCTCATTTCTCTCTCCTTCCTCGGATTTGTCCCTCGATATCTCTTTCTCTCTCACTCTCTCATTAACTGTCATTTGTTGCTTTCTATCTCTCTGCGTCACTATAACTCGCCCTTTTATCTCTTCCCCTCCACCTTCCCGCACTCTCTTAATCTCTTTCTCTCCCTCACTGGTACTCGCTAACCTTAACTCCCACTATATCCATCACTCTCACTATCCATCCCTCCCTTTAAATCTCTATTCTCTCTTCTTCGTTCTCTCTTTCCCACCCTCTCTCTCTTTCTCTCACATTCTCTATCTATCTCCCTTAGTTTTCCTTCTTCACCCCTCTCTCTCTCTCCCTCACCCAATTCTCTTCCTACCTTTCTTCTTACCCTCTCTTCTCTTTCTTTCCCTCTTTTCATCCCTATCTCTCCCTTTCTATGTATCTCTCCTTTTGCTCTTGTATGCTCTCTTTTTCTCTCTATCTCATTAACTCCATAACACTTACTTGAATTGCTCTCATCTCGTTTTTCTCTAGCTCTCTCAGAGCTCCTCTTCTCTCTCTCTCTCAATCTTACCCTTTATTATTTAACAATCACTCTCTTGTTTTATTATTTAACAATCACTCTCTTGTTTTATTACCATTTTTATATTTATTTTTATATATCTTACTTACTCTGCTACTCCTTCTCCCTCCCTTCCTCCCTCGCTTTATCTTGTTCTTTCTCTTCTTTCAACATCTCTTCGATCTCTCTCCCTTATTCATGTTGTTTTTTTTCTCCCTTTCTCTTTCACTCTTTCATTCTCTCTCACTCTTTTCTCAATCTCTCCAACTCTTATGCTCTCTACATCTCGCTTTATCTCTCGCACACACGTACTTTCTAACTCTTTTTCTCACTTTCTCTCACTTTTCTCTTTCTTTCTCGAGCTCTTTCCCATGCTCTTCTCACTCCCTCTACCCTCTTCTCATTCTTTCTCTCTAATTCTCTTTTGCTTTTCTTGTATCTCTCACTCACTCTTTATATCCCTCTCTCTTGCTTCTTCCCTTGCTATCTTTCTATTCTCTCTTACTCATTTTTTTTCTTATCTTATCTGTCACATCTCTCACACGCTTTTTTCTTTTTTTATCTCGTTCTTTCTCCCTCCCTCTTTCATGCCCTCCATATGTCCCTCTCACTCCCTCTCGCTCTTCCCAATTTCTTTTCATGTCACAACTTCTTCTCTCTCTTTTTCTTACTACGCACATGCTCCCCCCCCATCGACCTTTTTCCATCTCTCTCTCTTCCTCGCTTACCATCTCTCCCCAACCTTACTCTCTTGCTATCTCTCTCCTCATATCTCACATTCTATCCATCTAAATCTCTCTAACTAATTCTCTATCAAAATCTACATCTCTCTATCTCTCTCTATTATCTCACTCAACCTTTCATGCTCGTTCTCGCATTATTTGTTCTCCCTCTAACTCCTCTATCTCTAGTTCTCTTTTACTATCTCTAAATCTTTGACTCTCTCTTTACTTTTCTCCCCCTTGCCCTCACACTCTCCCTCACTTTCTATCTCTTTCTCTCTCCTTTTTTGTATTCTTTTCTTGTCATCACTCTCCTTGTACTACTATTATTCTCTCTCAATTCATCTTTCTCTTCCACCATGCTACTTCTTGATCTCTCTCTTTCTCATCTTTTCTTCTCTTGGCAGTGCATTCTCTCTAATTCCTTGTTCTCTCGTTTTCCACCTCTCCCTTTGTCGTTTGTCCCCTGTATATGTATTTCTCTGCGCACTCTCATTCCTCACCTTAATTTTTGTTGCTTTCTATCTCTCTCCATCTGTATAACTCACCCATTTATATCTCTTTCCTTGTTCTCTTATTCACTCTCTTAATCTCTTTCTCGCTCAACGTCTCTTGGCTAACCTTAACTCCAACTTTATCCATCACTCTCACTATCCATCCATCCCTCTAACACAGTCTTCTCCCTTAACCTTCTCTCTTCCCACCCTCTCTCTCTTTGTCCCACACTTTATCTACCCGCAGGTCTTCATTTAACTGCCTCTCTCTCCCTTCCTCTCTCACCTCCTCACACCTCTCACACTGCCTTTCTCTGTGTGCCCTCTCTTCTCTCTCTCTCTCCCTCTTTTCATCCCTATTTCTCCCTTTCTCTATATAGGTCTCCTTTTGCTCACATGTATCAGTCTCTTTTTCTCTACATCTCATTAACTCCCCCAGCTCTTTCTTGAATTTCTCTCATCTTGCTTTTCTCTTTAGCTCTTTCTTTGCTACTCTTTTTTCTCGCTTACCCTTCTTTCTCTCATAATCACCCTCTTATTTTATTACCCTTTTTCTATTTATTTTTTATTTTTCTCACTCGCTCTGCCTTTCATTTTTCCCTCCCTTCCTCCCTCTCTCTATCTTGTTCTTTCTCTTCTTTCACTCTCTCTTTGATCTCTCCCTTTCTCATGCTATCTTTTTCTCTCTTTCTCTCTCTCACTCTTTCATTCTCTCTTGCTCTCACTATCTCACTCTATCTACGCACGCACACATGCTTTTTCCTCATTTTCTCACTTTCTCTCACTTTCCCTTTCTCTCATATGAATTATCTCTCTTTTTCTCACTCTTGCCGTCTCACTCACTCCCTCTTTTATCTCTCATCCAGCTCATTGTTCATCTTTCCATTTCTCCTGAATCAATTACTCACTCTCTTTCTCTCTCCTCTCCTCTCCTCTCCTTTCTCTTATTATTGCCTCACTCATTCTTGATACGGTAGTCTCTCACACACACTTTCTATCTACTACTTTGTCTTTCTCTCTCTCTCGCTCTTCTCTCACTTTATTTTAATCTCTTTCTCACACCCTTCTCTCTACTTATCTTTTGCTCTCTCTATATCTCTCACTCCATCTTTACATGCTTATCTCCCTCTCTTCTTCTCTCTCTCTCCCTCCAGCTCCCTCTCTCTCTGTCTTGCTACGATTTGCCTTCTCGGTACCCTCTCTTTCTTCTCCCTAACTTATCTTTCTCTTCTCTCACTTATCTCTCTCTCACTCTTTCTTTCTCTTCTTCTCTACCATACCTTACTCTCTCTTGCCCTCCTTTCCCTCTCTCTTCCTCATGTAGTTGTTGTCTTTCTTACACTCTATCACACACTTTTCTGTCTCTTTCTTACTCATTCTCGCTCACTTCTCTCTACCTCTATCTATCTCAGTATCATTCTCCCTCTTTCTCTCTCTCATTCTCACTCTCCCTCTCTCTCCTACCCTCCTTCACTCGCTCTATCCATTCTTACCTTTTCCTCTTTCTTTTACCCCTTGTCCTCTCTCGCATTCTCTTCATTGTCTCTTCTCACTTACTCCCACTCTCTCTCATTCTCTCCTCTCACTTACTCTCCCTTTCTCTCATTCTATCTTGAATCCATCCCTCCCTACCTGACTATAATTTTCCTCTTCTCTCTCTTTCAATCTTTCTCAACATGTTTACATTTATATATCGCTCTTCATTTCTCTCACACACTCTCTTCTTTCTCTTTCTTTCAAGATCTTTCTTGCACAGTTCTTCTATCTACTTCTATTTTGCTCTCTTTATATCTGTCACTCTATCTTTTCATCAATTTCTCTCTCTTTTTTCCCTCTTTTCCTCTCTTACCTTCTCTCTCTATCTCTTTCTCTCTGTCTTCTCTCATTCTTCTCTCTCTATTTCACTCTTTCTTTCTCTTCTCTAATATTCTCACTCTAATATAATATGTCTTCTCTAATATTCCTCTTTTTATATGTCTTCTCTCACTTTGTTGCTCATTCTCTCTTGCCCCTTCTCTCTATACTTCTCTTTTGCTCTTTATATCTCTCACTCCATCTTTCCATGCTTATCTCCCTTTCCCCCAGCCTCTGTCTCCCTCACTCACTCTCGCTCTGTCTTACTTTAATGACTTCTCTATTTTGCCTCTCTTTCTTCTCTCTAACTTATCTTTCTCTTCTCTTGCTTCTCTCTGTAACACTCTTTCTTTCTCTTATTCTCACCATTCCTCCTCTCTCTTGCTCTCTATCTCTCTCTTGCTCATGGAGCTCTTATCTTTTTCTCGAATACATCTCATTTTTTTTTGCTCTTTCTTGATCTTTCTCACTCGCTTCTCTCTACCTCTATCTTACTCTCATTCTCCCTCTTTCTCTCACTCATTCTCACTCTAGCCCTCTCTCTCTCTCTTACCCTCGCTTCACTCCTTCCACTCACTCTGTCCGCTCTACCTCCTAAAGCTTTTTTCTACTCTCACCCCTTCCCTCTCTACGGATTCTCTCTCTTCATTCTCTCTTGTCACTCATTGAATCCATCCCACCACTGCGTCACTCTTTGTCTCTCCTCTTCTCCCTCTCTTCCACCATTCTCGAACCTCTTTATATTTACATATCTCTCTCACCCTCTCTATATGTCTCTACATCTCTCTCTTACTCTCTCTTTCTTTCTTTCGAAGATCTTTCTCGCATTGTCTTCTATCTACTTCGAATTTCGCTCTCTTTATATCTCCCTCTCCCCCTCTTTTCCTCTCTTACCATCTCTCTCTCTCCCTACATCTTTCTCTCAGTCTTCTCCCTTTCTTCTTCTCTCTCTCTTTCACACTTTCTTTCTCTTGTCCTCTCTCCCACCCTCACTCTCTCGTGTCCTCCAACTCTCTCTCAGTCGTAAAGCTCTTCTTCTTCTCCCTCTAATTCTCTTACATTCTTCTCTCTTTCACTTACTCTATCTCACTTTTTTTCACTCTATATGTACATCGCAAACTTATTCGTCCTCTCTCTCACACATACACACTGTCTCTTGTCCTCCTTTGCCCTTTCCCTCTCTCTCTTCTTTCCTTCCTCAATCTCTTATGTATTTTCTCTCTTTTTCTTACTTCATACCTCTTGCTCCTCTCTCCTCTCCTCTCATCTCTCTTTTATCTGCTTCACCCTCTATTTATCTCTCGCACTCTCACGAAGGCTTTCCCCTCATCTCTATTTCTCTTACTTCCTCTTTATTTCAAGCTCTTTCTCACACTCATCTCACTCCCTCTGCCCATTTCTCACTCTTTCTTTCTACTTCTCTCACCACCTTTGCTCTTCTTATATCTCTCACTCACTGTTTGTCCATTCCTCTCTTGCTTCTTCACTTATGTATCCCCCTCTTCTCTCTTTCTCATCTTTCTCTTACCTTGCTCCTTCTCTCATCTCTCACACACTTTTTCTTTATATCGTTCTTTCTCTCTCCCTCTCTCATGCCTTCATATGTCCCTACTCTCCCCTCCCTCTCACAAACTCCTCGATTATCATCTTTGCACAAGCTTGGATTTCTCTCTCTATTTTCTACTTTATACGCTCCCTCCTCCACATTTTTCCATCTCTATCTCTTTTCCTCTCTTACCATCCCTCTCGAGACCCTACGCACTCTTCTTTGTCTCTTTCCTCATTTCTCACTTTCTATCCACTAAACCTCTTTATCTCTCTCTGTCAAAACTCTACATCTCTCTTTCTCTTTAGATTATGTCACTCATCCTTTCATGCTCTTTCTTACACTATTTGTTCTCCCTTAAATATCTCTTCTCTCCCTCCTTTTTGTATCCTCTCTTGTCATCACTCTCTCGCATGCTACTCGTATTGTTCTCTCTTATCTATTCATTCTCTTCCACCCCGCAGCTCTCTTGCTCCCACGCTCACTCTCTTTCTCATCTTTCTTTTCTCTTGCTCATTCTCTCTCTCTCTCATTCCTTGTTCTCTCGTTATGTCTCCTTTCCTCGTTCTTGCCCTCCATATCTCTTTCTCTCTTCCTCTCATTATCTATCACTTTGTTGCTCTATCTCTCTCCATCTATAACTCTTACTTTTTAAATCTCTTTCCCTCGCTTTTCCACACTCTTTTAATCTCTTCTCGCTTCCTTTGGTACTCACTCGCCTTAACTCCCACTCTCCATCGCTCTCCTTCCTCCCCATCCCTCTCTTCCTCATTCTCTTTCTTTCTTCTCTCTCCCTCACCTCCACTTTCTCTCACGCTCTCCCCCATCTTATCTCCCTTGGTTTTACTCCATCCCCTCCCACTTCTCTCTATCTCCCTCTTTTCATCCCTATCTCTCCTTTTCTCTATATATCTCCCCTTTTACTCATGTCACTCTCTTTTTATCTCTCTATCTCATTATCGCTCTAGCTCTCTCTTGAATTGCTCTCCTCTCACTTTTCTCTCTCCTCTTCTCTCTCTCTTACTCTTCTTGATCTCATAATCACTCTCTTGTTTATTCCTGTCTTTCTTCTTTTTATATATCTCACTCGCTGTTACTCCTTCTCCCTCCTTCCTCCCCTCTCTCATCTTGTTCTCTCTCATGCTCACTCTCTCTCTTATCTCTCTCTCCCGCACCATCTTGCCTTTTTTCCCTCTCTTTCGCTCTCTCTTTAATTCTCTCTCGCTCTCTTCTCAATCTCTCTAACTCTCTTGCTCTCTCTACCTCACTCTATCTCTCGTACACACACATACTTTCTTTTTCTATCATTCTCCCACTCTTTGTTCTCACCTCTCTCACTCTTGTCCTCTCACTCTCACTCCCTTTTTCTCGCTCGTCTCACTCGCGGCTCATCTCTCTCATGCTACGGTGAATCAATTCCTCTTTATCTTTCTCTCTCCTCTCCTCTCCTTTCTCTTACTACTTTGCCTCACTCATTCTTTCGATCTCTCGACATCTCACACACACTATCTTTATCTTCTCTTCGTCTCTCTCTCTCTCTCTCTCTCTTCTCTCTCTTTATTTTAACCTCTTTCTCGCCCCTTCTCTCCCCATCTCTTTTTCTCTCTACATATCTCTCACTCGATCTTTCCATGCTTATCTACCTCTCTCCCTCCCTCCCTCTCTCCCTCACTCACTCTCGCTACATCTTAGTCTGTTGCCTTCTGCTTCCTCTCTCCTTCTCTCAACTTATCTCTCTTTTCCCTCGCTTGTGTCTCTCACTCTTTCTTTCTCTTCTTCTCTCCCATACCTCCCTCACTTTTTTTTCTCTTTCTTGATCTTTCTCACTCACTCTCTACCTCTATCTCACTCTCATTCTCGCCATTTTTCTCTCTCATTCTCACTCTCCCTCACTCTCATACCTTACTTCCCTCCTTCGCTCACTGTCAATTCTACCTCTCTCACTTTCCTCTTTACTCTTGCCCTCTCTCGCATTCTCCCTTTGTTTTCTCTTCTCACTCACTTTCCTCTCTCTTGCTCTCTTGAATCCATCCCTCCTTTGCCTCACACAGTCTCTCCTCTTCTCTCTCTTTCTATCTTTCTACCTTTTTATATTTACATATCTCTCTCACCCTCTCTCTATATGCCTCTTTATCTCTCTCTCTTCTCTCTTCTCTCTCTTTCTTTTAAGATCTTTCCAACACTGCCTTCTATCTACTTCCATTTTGCTCTCTTTATATCTCTCACTCTATCTTTTCATCAATATATCTCTTTCTCTCCCATTCTTTTTCTCTTCCATCTCTCTCTCTCTCTCTTTCTCTACATCTTCTCTCTCACTTCTCACTCGCTCTTTCACATTTTCTTTCTCTTGTTCTTGTTCCCTCACTCACTCTCTCGTACCCATCATCTCTCTCTCGATCATGACACTTCTCCTTCTCTCTCTAACTCTCTTTCCATTCTTCTCTCTTTCACTTACTCTCTCACTTTTTTTCCCTCTCAATGTCTATCTCGAAAGTTATTCTCCCTCTATCACACACACACACACACTCCCTCTTGCCCTCCCTTGCCCTTTCCCTCACTCTCTCCTTTCCTACTTCTCTCCCTCATGTAGAGAGAGAGGTGTGATAAAAATCTTGAATGAAAGAGAGAGCGTGAGCGATGAAGAGACATATAGTGAGGGTGAGGGAGATATATAATTAGAAAGAGGTTGAGAAAGATAGAAAGAGAGAGAAGAGGAGAGAGCAAGTGAGCGAAGAGAGATGGATTTAGAGAAGGAGAGATAAAGAGAGGAGTGAGTAAGAAGAGAGAATGAAGAGAGACCATGAAGAGGAAAGAGTAGAGAAAGGTGAGAGAAATAAAAAGTGAGAAAGAAGGGTAAGAGAGAAGGCGAGTGAATGAGAGAGAGAGAAAGTGGGAGAGTGAGTGTGAGATAGAGGTAGAGAGAAGTGAGTGAGAGAAGACGACAAAGGAGAGAAACAAGAGAGAGAGAGAGAGAGAGAGAGAGAGAGAGAGAGAGTTGGAAGGCAAGAGAGAAGGAGGTTGGAAAGAAGAAGATAAAGAAAGAGTGAGATGAGGCGAGTGAAGAAGAGAAATATAAGTTGAAAGAGAGAGAGCGAATAACGAGCAACCCCGAGTGTGAGAGAGTGAGGGAGAGAGGTAGGGAGAGAGGGAGATAAGCTTGGAATGATGGAGTAGATATAGAGAGAGGCGAAAGAGAAGTAGAGAGAGAAGGAGAGAGAAGGGAGTAGAGATAAAGAAGGATGTAAAGAAGCCATTGGGCTAAAGAGACATACGAGAGAAATGAAGAGGCAAATAGAAAGTGTCGAGAGACTAAAATATTGAAAGATGAGCGAGGAAAATAATAAGAGAAAGGAGAGGAGAGAGGGGAAGAGGAGGGATTGATTAAAGAGAGCACAAGAGAGATGATGAGTGAGTGGGGAAGAGAGAAAAAGAGAGGCGAGAGAGAGGGAAAGAGTGAGAGAAAGAAGTTATGAGTGCTAGGAAAGGCGTGAGTGAGAGGAGGAAGAAAGGACAAATGAAATGAAGTAGGAAGGGAGAGGGAGAGAGGAAGGATAACGAGAGTGAGAGGGAGGTGGAGATAATAAGAGAAATAAATCGGTGAGAGAGAGAGAGAGAAAGAGAAAGAGATGGCGAGAGGGGAAGATGGAGTGAATGAGGAGAGAAGGAGAGAATGAGAGAAATAAAAAGTTTGAGAGAGAATATGAATAAGCGAGGGGAGAGAAAGATGAGAAAAAAAGAAGATAAAAAGAGCAAGAAAGTTTTTGAATGAGAGAGAGAGAGAGATGGTAAGAGAGGAAGAGAGGGTGAGGGAGAGAGTGAGAGAGAGGTGGAAGTTGGGATGGAAAAAGAGATTGAAAGATATAAAGAGGGCAAAATAGAAGTAGGGAGAACAAGTGGCAGAAGGAGAGAAAAGGGTATGAGAAAGATAAAGAAAGATGAAGAGAAAATTAGAGAGTGCGAGAGAGATAGATAGGAGAGGTTGAGGAAGACAAAATGAGAAAGGGGAGGAGAAAAGTGAGAGGGAGGGAGGGATTGATTCAAGATAGAAGGAGAGAGGGGCGGTGAGTGAGAAGAGTGAAGGAAACGAAGAGGGAAGAAGACTTAGAGAAAGAGAGAGAGGTAAGCATAGGAAAGTAAGGGAAGGAGAAAGTAGGTTAAAAGGAGGAGGAAGATTCGAGAGTGAGATAGAGTGGGGAGGGAGGGCTAGATGGAGAGAAGGATAAAATGTGATCTCTCACCTTTCTTTCCCTCATTCTTTATCCCTCTCTCCTCTATCAAGTATCTCTTCTCTTTCTCTCTCTCTCCCCCTTATATTTCTCTCTCATTCTCTCCACCTCCCTCTCACTCTCGTTCTCTCTTCTCTCTCACTCTCCCTCCCTCGCTCATTTCATTTTGCTCTTTCTTCCTCCATATGAATTCTCTCTCTCTCACCTTTCTTATTGCTCTCTCATATGAATTCTCTCTCCCTCTCCTCTTCCCTCTCTCTCGCTCTCCTTTATTTCTCTTCTCGCTCACTCCTCCCTTCTAGTCTATTGAATCAATCCCTCCTATTTTTCTCTCACTCTCCCACTCACTCTCGTTTCCCCTTATTATTCTCGGTTGAGTCAATCATTCTTTCAACTATAAATATATTTTCTTTATATCTTTTATTTTCTCTCTTTCTTCTCTCTTTATTTCAGTTGCTTTCTCACCCTTCTCACTTTATCTCTACTACCTTTTATCTTTCTCTCTCTACTCTTGTGCTCTCTCTATATGTCTCCACTCCATCTTTACATGTTTATCTCCCTCTCACTCCCTCACTCCACCTCACTCTGTCTTATTCTATTTTCCCTCTCTCTCCCCTCTCTAACTTATCTTTCTCTTTTCTCACTTCTCTCTCTCACACTTTCATTCTCTTATTCTATCTCCATACCTCCCCCTCTCTTCTCTCCCTCTCCCTCTCCCTCTCTCTCTCTCGCTCGCTCATGGAGCTCTCTTTTTCTCACTCTCACTCTCGCTCTTATCTCTCTTTATTGCTCTCTCACTCACCCTCCACCTCTATCTCATTCTTATTCTACCCCTTTCTCTCTCTCATTCTCACTCTCCCCCTCTTTCTCTTACCTTCCTTCCCTCCTTCACTCACTCTATCCATTCTTACATCTCACTTATGTAATTCTTTCACTTTCTTCTCTTGCCCTCTCTCATGATCTCTTCATTCTCTTTTCTCACTCACTCCCCTCTCTCTCCTCTCTTGAAGTCATCCCTCCCTACCTCACCCTTTCTATCCTCTTCTATTACTCTCTATATTTCTAAAACTCTTTCTATTTATATATCTTTATCACCCCTCTATAGGTCTCTTCATGTCTCACTCGCTCTCTTCTCTCTCTTTCTTTCAAAATTTTTCTCGCACACTCCCTCTCTCTACGCATATACTTCTTCCCTATTTTATTCTCTTTATATCTCTTTCTCTACATGTACCTCTTCCATCTTTTCATCTATCTCTTTCTCTTTCCACCTTTCTTCCTTTCATACCATCTCTCTCTCTCTCTCGGTAACTCTCTTGCCCACTTGCCTTCTCTTTCTCTTACTTTCTCTTGTTCTATCTCCTTCTCCCTCTCTCTTGTGCCCTCATCTCTCTCTCGAGTCATATAGCTCTTCTCTTTCTCTCTCTCACTCTACGCCATTCTTCTTTCGTTCACTTACTATATCTCACTTTTCCCACTCTCTACATCTATCTCACACTTATTCTCCCTCCCTCACACACACACACACTCCCTTCCTCTTTCCATCACTCTCTCCTTTCCTTCCTCTCTCCCTGATGTATTCTTTCTCCTTCTCTATCTCTGTTCTTTCTCTTTCTTTTTCTCTTTCATTTTACCATCTTGTCTTTCTCCTCGGCTCTTGAATCAATCACTGCATCTTTCTCTCTTCTCTCCTCTCATCTACGTTTCCCCATTTGCCTCACCCTCCTCTTTATCTCTCACTCTCACACACCAGTTTCTATCTGCCTCCTCATCTTTATCTCTCTTACTTCCTCTTTATTTCGAACTTTCTCACACTCTTTTCATTCCATCTACCTTCTCTCTCTTTATCTCTCTAATTATATTCTCTCTTCTAATATCTCTCACTCTCTTTTTCCATCCCTCTCCCTCCCCCTGTCTCTTGCTTCCTCCCTTGTTATCTCTCTTTCACCTTACAAATCTATCTTCTCTCGTTCTAACCTCTCTCTTATCTTGCTCCTCTCTATATCTCCCACGCGAGTTCCTCTTTATCTTGTTCTTCCTCCCTTCCTCTCTCTCATGCTTTTTCCATCAGTCCCTCTCTCGCTTTTTTTAGCTCTTCTCAATTTCTCTTCATTACCGAAACATTTCTCTCTCTTTGTCTTGGTCTTTCTACTCTCTCGCTCCATCTCTCTATATCCCTCTCTCTTCTTCTCTTATAGCTCTCTCTCGCCTCTTATTTCTTTCTCTCTTTCCTCTCCTCGTTTCGACTTTATCCACCTAGACCTCTCTACCTCTCTCTAATCGACACTCTTTATCTCTTCATCTCTCATTATTATCTCCCATTCTTTCACACTCTTTCTTTCACTATTCGTCTCCCTCTGCCTCCTCTTCTCCTTCTACGGATTTCTCTTTTACTTGTCCACACAAATCTTTCCTCTCTCGTTCCATTTCTCCCTCTCACCCTCACACTCTCCCTCGCTCTTTCTCTCTCTCCTTCTTTGTATTCTTCTCTTGTCATCACTCTCCACCATGGTAATCTATTGCTCTCTCTTGTTTCTCATCTTTTTCTTTCACCATGATACTCTGTGCCTCTCTCTCTCTCATTCATCTTTCTCTTCTTTTGCTCATTCTCTCTCTCTCTCTCATTCCTTATTCTCTAGTCTCTCCCTTCCTTGTCTGTGCCCTTTATCTCCATATCACTATTTACCACTTTGTTGCTCTATCTCTCTCCATCTCTATGCTTCCTTTATTTAAATCTCTCTTTCCCTCACTTTCTCTTGCTCTCTTAATCTCTTTCTCACTCAACGAACTGAATCACTTTAACTTCTATAATAGCCATCCTCTCACTTTCTATTCCTCCCTCGCTTTCTAACTTCTCTCTTCTTCCTTCTCCCTCTCCCACCCATCTGTCTTTCTCTCGCACTCTCTATCTTCATCTCTTAGTTTTCCTTTAAAGCCATCCCCCTCCTTCTCTCTCCCTCCCTCTCTCACTCCGTCCCACCCACCTCACTCCGCACCTTTCTCTCTTTTCTTCTCTTCATCCCTATCTCTCCCTTTCTCTGTCTCTGTCCTTTATGCTCGATTTCCTTTCTTTTTCTCATCTCGTGCTCTGACTCTCTCTTATTTCTCTCACTTCTCTCTTTCTCTAGTTCTTTCTATGCTCCTCTTCTCTCTCTCTACCTTTCTTTATATCACAACTACTCTCTTGTTTTATTCCCCTCTTTTATCGTTTTTGTGTCAGGTAGGACTCCTGCTACCACTCTTTCTCCCTCCCTTCCTCCCTCTCTCTATCTTGCTTTTTCTCTTATTTCACTTTCCCTTCTATCTCAATCTCCCTTTTTTGTCTCACATTCCCTTCTCTCAATCTTTCTCTCTCTCTCTCTCTTTTTCGTTCTCTTACACTTTCCCTCTACCCCCTCCTCCCTCTTTCCCGCTCTCACTTTCTCCATTATATATATTCTTCCCTCACTCTTGCTCACTCTCTCTCTCTTTCTCTTCTTTCTCTTTCTCTTGTCATTTCTCTATGTTCTATCTCTGTCTGAAACCCTCCTTCAATAACTTCTCTCTTATATTTCCAAGTCTCTAAATCTCTCTCTTGCTCCTTTTCTCTCTCTAACATATTTTTTATATCTCATACTCTCCTTTTATTTCTCTTTCACTTTATCCACTCTATCTCACTTTCCTTCTCTCTCCCCTCCCCTCCCTCTCTAGCTCACACTTCTCTCTCACCCTCTCAATATGCACTTCATTCTCCATCTCTCAATTTCTCCTTCTCTCTCTCACTTTCTCTCCCTCGAAAATACTCTCTCTTTCTCTCTCCTTTAGTTCTTCATCTCTCCCTCTCCTCCCTCGACCCTCTCGGCTCTCACTCAAATCTATATCCACCTCTCGAGTTTAACTTTCTTTCTCTTTCTCTCCCCTTCACTTTCTCTCCTCTCTCTTTTTCTCTCCCTTTATTACTCTATCTCATTCTTCATTGCTCACCCCCCCCTCTTGTCTCCTACTTACTCCGCTCTCTCTCTCATACTGCCCGCTCTCTTTATCACTATGTCTCTTTTTTGCTCTCCCCCTCTCCCTATCTTTCTATATCTCCATCTTATTCTATCTCTCTCTCTTTGTCCATTTTCACTCTTTATTCTCTTTTCCTTTTGCTTTCCCATTATTTATTTACTCCTGAAATTCTCTCTTTGACACTGCCTCTCTTTATCATTTCTCTCTCATCATGCCTCTCTATCATTTCTCTCATCATGCCTCTCTATCTCACACACACTCTTCTCTTTCTCTTTGTCGCACACCCTCTGTCTCTCTCTCTCCATCTCTAGTTAGTTTTTCTCATTCTTGCTTATTATTTTAATGCTTTTCCTCTCTCTCGTTCCCTCTCCATCTCTCTCCCGTTCTCTCTCGAACTTGCTCTCTTCTCTCTCCACCATTTTGTCTCTCTCTTGTGCCTACTCTTCTCCTTATCTTTTTATCTCTTATAGTTTTCCTTTAATCTCCTCTTTCTCTCTCACTCTTTCTCTCACCCTTCTCACACTCTTTGTCTCTCATACTGCAGCCTCTTTCTTTCTATCGAACTCTTTAGTCTTTTCTCGCTCTCTGCAATGATTCCTTTTTTAAACTCTTTCTATCCCCTCTCACTTGATTTCATCATTTCTCTTAGTTTCTCTTTATTATTCTCTCATGTAATCTCTCGGTCTTTCTCTCTCTTTGGTGAACACTGCTTGCCTCTCTTCTCTCGCTCCCTCTCTCTCCTGCTCTTGTCTCTCCCTCCTTTATTTTCTCTCTATCACTTTCTATTTCTCCCTCTCTACGTAGCACTATCTCTTTCCATCTTCTCCACTCAGAGCTCTCTGTCTCTCTCACACTCTCTCTCCCTCACTCTTGACTCTCTCTCCCCTCTCCCCATTGTTCGGATAACTTTCCCAGCTTGCCTTTATTTTCCTCTTGTCACTTTTTCTCTCTCACACACAAACACACTTTATCTTACTCCCTTCCCTCTCTCTCACTCTCTCTCACAATATTTCTCTTCTCTCGCTTACACCCACTCTCTCACGCAACTACTTTCCTTACCACCTCACCCTCTCTCACTATCTCCTTATCTCGTTTTCTTTCCCTTTCATTTTATTTCTATGTATATCCTCTTCCCTCCGTCTCTCTCTTATTTTTTTCTTTTTCTACCCCTTTCTTTTTTATGTTTATCACTCCCCTCTTCTCTCCTTCTCTCTCTCTCTCGTCCCTCCTTCACTTATTATCTTCCCCACTCTTGCGGCCTCACTTTCGCTCTCCCCCTCTGTTCTACCGCGCCTTGTCATTCGCTCACTTGCTTTGAATCTCTCTTTCACAAATTCTATCTTGCTCTCTACCCCTCTAGTTATTTCTCTTTGTATCTATCTCATTCGTCGACACTCGATTCATTCCCTCCACATCTCTCCTCTCTTTCTCTCTAACTCTCTTTCTTTTACTTTCACACTCTCTCTACTTTGCTCTTTGTCGTATTTCGTTGTTCTCTCTCTCGTGCTCTTTTGCTTCTCTCTTTCCCTTCTCTCTATTTTGCACACTCTTTCTTTTTTCTCACCCTTTCCCTTTGTCCTCCTTCCATTCCTTACTCTCTCCTCCTCTAATCTCTCTTGCTCACTCATCCATCCACTCCCTCCACTACTTCCTCCTCTCTCTCTAAGCCCTCGATCTCATCTTGTTACCCTCGATCTTTCCCTTTGACTTTCTCTCTCCTTCCCATCACTTCCTCGCTCTCTCTCGCCACAGCTGGGCATTCCCCTCCTTCTCTTCCTTTCTTTCTCTTTCTTCCTCCCCCTCTCTCTCAATTTCTTTCTTCTCTTCCTCTCTGTGCCCTCCTCCCACTCTCCTCTCATTCTTGCTATATCTCTCCCCTCGCGCACTTTCTTTCTCTCCCTCCATTTCTCTCTATCATTCTCACCCTCTCTTTCATGCGGCTCTCATTTTCTACCTTTTCTCTCATTTCTCTCTCGTACTCTCTTCCACTCTCTTTATCCCAATCCATTTCTTCCATTATCGCTCTTCCCTTCTCATCTTTAGCACTCACTCTCTTTCTTTCTCTCTTCTTTCTTTCTTACCTCTTGTGTTCCTCATCGCTCTCTCTCTTCTCTTCATTTTTCTTCTCTCTTTTGGCCCATTCTCTCCTTCTCTCTCTCTCTATCTGTCACTCTCTTTGTCCCTTTATTTTTACTACTCTCTCCTCCCTCTGGCTATCGATATTTTTCTCTTTCTTTTGTCCTCATTTTTCTTTCTCTCCACTAACATCTCTCTCCCTCTTGTTCACCTCATCTCTCACAAACACACTCTCTTCTTTTATTCTTGCTCCCTCGATCTCACCTCTCTCCCTCCTTTTCTTTATCTTACTTTGTCCTGCATTTTTCTCTCTCGTTCTCTCTCTCTTTCCTTTAACTCTCTCACTCTCCTCTTCATCTTTCTCTTATCTCTTTTATCTTTACCCCCTCTCTCCCCGGCTTCCTCTCTCTCTCTTCACGGTATTTTATCTTCGTTTTCCATCCCTCATCTTCCTCCTCTTTCTCTGTCCCCCTTCCTCTTTCTCATGCTCTCTATTCTCTCCCTCTCACCTCTCCTATATATATCTCTCTCTCTCACTTATCTCTATCTAGCTATCTCAGTCATACTCTACCTCTCTATCTCCTCTCACTATCTCTTTTTCTCTCTCTTTCTCTCGCTTATGTCTCTTCCTCTCTTTCTTTTGCTCTCTCTCCCTCTCTCTTGCTCTCTCCCATTCCTTCATCTCTCTCCCTCACCCTCACTCTCTTTCCCTCATTCTCTCTCTATGCCTCCCTCTCCCTCTCTCTTACTTTATTTTATATTCTCTCTCCATATCTCTCACTCTTTTAAGCCTCTTCGTTCACCATATCTAATTTCTCTTTAAGATTTATTTTATTTTCTATCTATCTACTGCTCACTAAACCATTCTCTTTCCCTCTCCCTCTCCCTCTCACTCGCACACACTCTCTTTTCTGGTGTTTTCTCTTTTGCTCTCTTTTCTCTCTCACTATCTCACTCTATTCCTTTCCTCCTCCTCTCTTGTTCTCTACATATCTCTCTCTCGCTCTCTCCCTCCTGTCTCGTTATTTGTCTCTCTTCTTTTATCTCTCCCTCTCTCTTCCTATCCTCCCTTTTCCCTCCTCCCTTTGTAGCTCCATCTCTTGCACTCTCGCTCTCTTTATACATCACTCACTCTTAATCTCACACTTTTCTCTTTTTCTCTTTTCTATCATTCTGCCCCCTCTACATTGCTGCGAATACCTCTTGTTATCTCTCTCGCTATCTTTTTTTCTATCTCATTTTCTCTCCCTTTCTCTCGTTATAGCTCCCTTCCTCTCTCTTGTTGATCACTCTCATCACTCACTCTCCCTCCCTCTCTCTATCTCTCTTTCTCTTCCCTGCTGATCTCTATCCTCTTCTCTCACTCACACTCTCTCTCTTTCTTTCACATTGAATCTCTCTCACAATCACTCTCTAGCTTTCTTTCATTTTTTATCTCTCTCTTGATATCTTAGTCTTCACTCCATCTCCCACTCTCCTTCTCACTCTCCTTTCCCTTTGCTTCTACCTCACGCATCTCCATCTCACTCTCCCTATCTACTTTCGACATTTTCTCTCTCTCTCTCTCTCACCCTTACCCACTACTCCCCTCTTCTCTGCTCCACTTACACTTTCTTTCACTCTCTCTTCTCATACTCCTTAAATCTCGGACACCATATATCACAGCGCTTTCTCCCCCTCAATCCATTTCACTCTCTCTCCTCAACCTTCTCTGACTCCCTCCTTCTCACCCTTCTCTCTCTTTCTGTACATTATTTGCTTTGCCATTTTTTCTCCTCCCTCTCTCACTCTCTCTAGTGCGTGTACTTTCTTTATTCCATCTAACATGCTCTTCTTTCTATTCCCCTCTCTCTTGTGTCTCCCGACTCTCCCCCTTCTCTCTCTTTCTCTTCCTCCCCCACACTCTGATCTCTAGTGGGCTCTGCCTTTCCTCCCCCTTCTCTCTCTTCTCTATCTCTGTCTCTCGTATCTTATATTCACTCTGTCTCCCACTCTCTTACTCTTCTTCCTCTTCTTATCGTTAACTCACTCTCCTTGCTCTCTCCTTTAAGCTCCCTCCTCTCTCTCTCATTCACTATGTATATCTCTTTCTCTCCCTTCCTCTCACTTTATATCACTCTCTCTCCCATTTCTCTTGTATATCTCTCCCTCCTTTCTCGCTTTCCTCCCTCTCGCATACTCTCTCCCACCAAATCTCTCTCATAATAACTCTATGTCATAATAATCTCTCTCATAATAATTTCGCTCACTCTTCCTCTCATTATCTCTATGTCACTCTTTCTACACTCTTATTTCCCTCTCCCACTCTTTTCTTTTGTACTCTCCCTCATTTTATTACTCGCTCCATCTCGATACGTGCCGCTCCACATCTTTTCTCTCACTCCTCTCTTCGTCTCTCTGTCATTTCACGCTCTTCCACTCTCACCCTCTCCCTCTACCCCTCTCTCCCCCTATTTTTCTCTTCATCTCTCTCACTTTCTCATTCTTTCTCTTAATCTTTGCACACATCTCAGTCTCTCTCAATTTCTCTCCTTCACTCTCTCTCTCTCTCTCTCTTTCACTTTCACTCCCTTAATCTCACTCTCTATTTCTCGCTCCTTTAGTTCTCCCCCTTACCTCCCCACCTCTCCATCCCCCTTAGCTCCATCTCTCCCTTTCTCTCTCTTTCTACATGCTTCTCTTTAGCACTTCTTATATCTCTCACTCACTCTTTTCATCCCTCACTCTTTCTTCCTCCCTTTATCTCTCTCTCTCACTCTCTCTCGCACTTGCAACTCACTCTCATCTTTCTCTAATCTTGCTCCCTTCTCTCTATCTCTCACACACACCTCCTTTCTCCGTTCTTTCTCCTTCCCTCTCTCATGCCCTCCATATGTCCCTCTCACTCTCTAGCTCTTCTCAATTCTCTTCATTACCTACGCTTGTTCTCTCTCTTATTCTTATTCTATCTGCTCTCTCGGAATTCACCTTTTTCAATCTCCTTTATCTACCTCTCTTACCTTCTCTCTCTCTTGCTCTTGCTATCTATCTCCTCATTTCTCCCATTCTATCCACCTAAACCTCTCCATCTCTCTCTCTCTAAAAAACTCTACATCTCTCTCTATTATCTCACTCATCCTTTCATGCAATTTCTCTTTTATGTATTCTCTTTCTCTAAATCTTTCCTATCTCTTCTCTTTCTCTTCTTATCTTTTTGCATCCCTCCCCCTCTCTCTCCCTCCTCCACAGTCTATCCATCTCTCTTTTCTGCCATCTCTCTCTCTCTCTCGCTCTCCCTTCCTCTCTTTTCACCACTCTCTCGACTAAAAGCTCTCCTCTCTTTCTCATTTTCCTCTTCACTCACTCCTACATCCAAACTTTTTTCTCTCCTTTCCCCCTCCCTCCCTTTGTTACGCCCTCTATATCTCTCTGCTTTTCCTCGACTCTTCTCTTTTTTTTCTCTCTTTTCTCTCTCATTCTTCCCTCTTTCAGTCTCTCACTCCCTTCCTCTCTCTGCCACCATTTCACTCTATCCCCCCACCTCCCTCCCTCTCCTTCCCCCTCTCTCTTGCCCTCCGTCCTTTCCTCACTTTCTCCATTCCTAACTCTATTTCTCTCGCTCTTGACTCTATCTTGCTTTCTCCCTTCCTAACTATCTATTTCTCTCACTCTTTACTCTTATATTGCTCTCTTCTCACTCACTCCCTCTCTCTCCTCTTCAAAATACATCCCCTCTGCCACTCTCATCTCCTTTCCTCTCTCTCATGATCACCATCTCTCTATCTATATCTCTCTCTCACTCTTTACCTCATCATCTCTCTTTCTTTCAAGCTCTTTCTCACTCTCTTCGCTCTCCCCATCCTGCTATTTTCTCTATCTCTATTTTGCTCTCTCTATATCTATCATTATTTCGTTCCATCCCAATCTCAATCTCTCTCACATACTCTCATTCTCCCTCTCTTCCTCTTTTGCCAACACTATCACACCTTGAAACTCTCTTATCTCACCTTGCAACTCTCTTGCTCTCTCCATTCTCTCTTTCTCATTTCTCTGTCATTCTTTCTTCCACTCTTTCTCACTCCCCTGCCCACTCTTGTGCTCTCCAACCCTTTCTCTCTTTCACTCTCGCTCGTGGAGATGTTCTCTTTTTGTATCTCTCTGTGCTCTATCACACACATTTTTCTTTCTCACTGTCTTCCTTTCACTACCTCCATCTCACTCTCATTCTCCTCCCTTCCTCTCGGTTGATCTGTCTATCTCACCCTCTCTCTTGCCCTCCCTCACTCCTCTTCTCTTCTCTCTTTATCTATCTCACCTCTCTCTCGATTAATCTCTCTCTTAGTCTCTATTTGCCTTATCATCACTCCCCCTCTCCCTCCTCTCTCTTCCCTTCAACCTATGTCTCACACACATCCTTCTCCTTCTACCCCTTCTCTCTCACTCACCTTCTCTTTATCTCTTTCTCTACTTATCTACTTTTCTTTTCATCTTGATCTCTATCTCACTCTCTCCCTCTCTTGCTCTAGCCTCCTCTTCCTCACTTCTCCCATTTTAATCTTTCTCTTCTCTCACTCCTCTCTCTCACTCATTCTCACCATCTCCCTGTTACTCTCATTCCCCCTCCTCTCTCCCTCTCCCTCCCTCACTCATTTCATTTACCCTTTCTTCCTCTTTCTCTCACTCTCAGCTTTCCTACCACTCTCTCATATGAATTATGTCTCTTTCTCTCACTCTTGCCCTCTTACTCACTCCCTATTTTCTCTCTCGTCTCACTTACTGCTCATCTCTCTCCTGCTCTCTTGATTCAATTCCTCCCTCTTATTCTCCCGTGTCTCCTCTCATTTCTCTTTTTATTTGCCTCACTCATTCTTTCAATCTTTCGATCTCTCACACACACTTTTTATCTGCCTCTTCGTCTCTCTCTCTTCCCTCTCTTTATTTTAATCTCTTTCTCACACCCTTCTTCTTTATCTCTACGCCCTTCTTTCTCTACTTCTCTTTTGCTCTCTGTATATCTCCCACTCCATCTTTCCATGCTTATCTCCCCTCCCTCTCTCTCTCTCTCTCTCTCACTTTCGCTGTGTCTTAATGTGTTGCCTTCTCTAATTGCCCTCCCTTTCTTCTCTCTAACTTATCTTTCTCTTCTCTCACTTCTCTCTCTCACTCTTTCTTTCTCTTCTTCTCTCCCATACCTCCCTCTCTCTTGCCCTCCATCTCTCTCTCTCTTGCTCAAGGAGCTCTTCTCTTTTTCAGACTCTCTCTAACTCTTTTCTCTCTCTTTCTTGATCTTTGTCACTCACTTCTCGCTGCCTCTATCTTACTCTTAGTGTCCCTCTTTCTCTCTATCATTCTCACTGTCCCCCGCTCTCGGTCCCTCCTTCACTCACTCTATCCATTCTTACCTCTCTTACTTTCTTTTACTCTTTGCCCTCTCTCGTGTTCTCTGTTCTCTTTTCTCACTCACTCCGCCTCTCTCTCTTTCTCTCTTCAATCCATCCCTCCCGGCCTTACTCCTCTCCTCTTCTCTCTTTCTATCTTTCTCAACCACTTTATATTTAAATATCTCTCTCACCTCTATATGTCTCATCATCTCTCTCGCTCTCTGTTCTCTCTCTTTCTTTCATGAACTTCCTCACATTGTTCTTCTGTCAGCTTCTATTTGCTATCTTTATATCTCCCACTCTATCTTCTCATATATATATATATATATATCCCTGCTTTCCCTCTCTTACCATCTCTCTCTTCCTACCTCTTTTTATCTGTCTTATCTCTCTTTCACTCTTTTGTTCTCTTGTCTTCTCTCCCACCCTCACACTTTCGTGCCCTCCATCTCTCCCTGTTAGAGAAGAGCTCTTCTCCTTCTCTCTCCAACTCTCTTCCATTCTTTTCTCCTTCACTTACTCTCTCTCTCACTTTTTTCACTCTCTATGTCTATCTCAAACTTATTCTCCCTCTCTATCACACGCACACTCTCTCTCTTGCCCTCCCTTGCCCTTTCCCTCACTCTCTCCTTTCCTACCTTTCTCCCTTATTTATGTTTTCTCTTTCTCTTACTCCCTACCTCTTTCTTTCCTCTCCTCTCCTTTTGTCTCTCTTTCTATCTGCCTCACCCTCACTCTATCTATCTTTCGCACTCTCGCACACAATTTTTGTTTGCTTCCTCATCTCTATTTCTCTTACTTCCTCTTTCTTTCGAGCTCTTTCTCAAACTCTTATCACTCCCTCTACCTCATTCTCACTCTTTCTGTCTACTTCTCTTTTGCTCTTTTTATATATCTCACTCACTTTTTCCAACCCTCTCTCTTGCTCCTCCCTTGCAACTCTCTCTCTTATTTATTTCTCATCTTTCTCTTAACTTGCTCCTTCTCTCTATTTCTCACAAACTTTTTCTTTATTACATTCTTTCTCCCTCCCTCTCTCATGCCCCCATATGTCCCTCTCTCACTCTCCCTAGCTCTTCTCACTCTCCCGCTCTCTCACTCTTTCTCCCCATCTCTATCTTGAAGTCTTTTTATCTCTCTATATCTCTCCCTCACTCTTCCTCTCACTTAGTCCCTCTCCTTTCTCGCTCTTTCTCTCTATCTTCCTCCCTCTGTCTCTTTTTCATCATTCCCTCTCTCCCACTTTATCTGGTTTACTCTCTCTTATCTTTTTTTGTCCCCTCTTTGTCACACAGGCACTATCTCTCACACACTCCCTTTTCTCTTTCATTTTCTCTCTCCACCTCTGTTATATCTTTTACTCTCACTCTATCTTTGTCCCTCTTTTTCTTTATATCTCTTTCTCGTTATTTCTCTCATTCTATCTCACTCTTTTTCTCATTGTCTCCCCTCCCTTTCTCCCTCTATCATTGCCGCTTTCTTTATTCTTCACTTTCTCTCACTTTTCTCCTCACATTTTTCTTTTTATTTGCCTCAATCTCTTTTATCTATCACTGTCTCACACTCTATTTATCACTTAATCTTTTCCTTTCTCTTTCTTTCGATCTCTTTCTCATAGTGTTCGCTCTCATCTACCACTTCTTTTCTCTACGTTTATTTTGCCCTCTTTCTTCAAATTTTTCTTTCCATCCTAAGATCTATCTCGCTCTCGCTTTGTCTCTCCCACACTCGCTTCCACTCTTACTGTCTCTCTCTCTATCTCATCAAACAAATCTCTTGCTCTCTTAATCTTCCCTCTATCTCATCATTCACTTCCCTCGTTTCTTCTTCTTCTCTCTCTCACTCTTTCTTTCTGTCATTCTCTCTCCCTCTATCCCTCTCATGCCCTCCATCGCTCTCCCTCTCATGGATCACATATCTTTCTCTCCCTTTCATTCTTTTATTTCTCTCATTCTCTCCACGTCCCTCTCACTCTCGTTCTCCCTCCTCTCTCCCTCTCACTCTCGTCCTCCCTCCGCTCTCCCTCTCCCTCCCTCACTCATTTCATTTGCCATTTCTTCCTCTTTCTCTCACTTAGCCCTTTCCTTCCACTCTCTCACATGACCTCTAACTCACTCCCTTCTCTCTCGTCTTACTCCATGCTCATCTCTCTTTTACTCTCTTGAATCAATTCCTCCCTCTCTTTCTCTCTCCTTTCCTCTCCTCGCCTTTCTCGTATTATTTGCCTCACCCATTTTTTCAATATCTAGGTCTCTCACACGCACTATCTATCTGTCGCTTCATCTATCTCTTCTCTTTCATTATTTTAATATCTTTCTCACACCCTTCTCTTTTTATCTCTACGGCCTACTTTCTCTACTTCTCTTTTGCTCTCTCTATATCTCACAACATCTTTCCATGCTTATCTCCCACTCTCTTCCTCACTCACTGTGTCTTACATTGTTGCCTCTCTATTTGCCCTCTCTTTTTTCTCTCTAACTTATCTTTCTCTTCTCTCTCTTCTCTCTACCAAACCTCACTCTCTCTTGCCCTCCATCTCTCTCTATCTCTCTTGCTCATGGAGCTCTTCTCTTTCTCACAAACTCTTTCACTCTTTTCTCTTTCTTGATCTTTCTCGCTCACTTCTTTCTACCTATATTTTACTCTCATTCTCTCGCTTTCTCTCTCTCATTCTCACTCTACCCTCTCTCTTACCCTCATTCTTGCCTTCATTCACTCTATCCATTCCTACCTTCTCACTTTCTTCTACTCTTGCCCTCTCTTGAGTTCTCTCTTTTCTTTCTCTTCTCACTCACTCCCCATCTCTCTCATTCGCTCTTGAATCAATCCCTCTTTGCCTCACTCTATCTCTCCTCTTCCCTCTCTTTCTATATTTCTCAACCTCTCTACATGTCTCTTCATCTCTCTCTCGCTCACTCTTCTCTCTCTTTCTTTCAAGATGCTTGTTGCACTATTCTTCTATCTACTTCTATTTTGCTCTCTTTATATCTCTCACTTTATCTCTTCATCAATATATATATATATATATATATATATATATATATATATATATATCTTTCTCCATCTCTTTTCCTCTATTACCATCTCTCTTTCTCTACTTCTCTCTCTTTGTCTTCTCTCTCTTTCACTCTTTCTTTCTCTTGTCCCCTCTCCCTCCCTCACTCTCTCGTGCCCTGCAAATCTCTCTCAGTCAGAACTCTTTTCTTTCTCTCTCTAGCTTTCTTTCATTCTTCTTTCTTTCACTTACTCTCTCACTTATTTTCACTCTTTATGTCTATCTCAAACTTATTCTCCCTCTCTCTCTCTTACACACACTCTCTCTTGTCCTCCCTTACCCTTTCCATCACTCTCTTTTCCAACCTCTGTCCCTTATGTATTCTCTGTCTTTCTCTTATTCCCTACCTCTTTCTCTCCTCCATTCTTGTCTCGTCTTTCTTACTATCCACCACACCCTCACTCTATATAGCTCTCGCACTCTCACACACATTTTTTATCTGCCTTCTCATCTCTATTTCTCTCTCATCCTCTTTCTTTCGAGCTCTTTCTCACATTCTTCTCACTCCCTCTAACCCTTTCTCACTCTCTCTTTGCTTCTCTTCTTCTCCCTTGCTTCCTCCCTTACTATCTCTCTTTTCTCTCTTTACCTTATTTTGCTCCGTTTCTCTATCTCTAACACGTTTTTTCTTCATCTCGTTCTTTCTCCCTCTCTCTCATGCCATTCATATGTCCCTCTCTCACTTTATCTGCTCTCTCACTCAACCTTTTTCCATCCCTCTCACTTTTCCTCTCTTACCATCTCTCTCTGACCCTACTGCTCTTGTTGTCTCTCTCCTCAATTCACACTTTCTATCCACTTAAACCTCTCTATCTCTCTCTATATCAAACTCTCCATCTCTCAGTCTCTCTCTATTATATCACTCATCCTTTCATGCTCTTTCTCACACAATTCGTTCTCCCTCTAACTCCTCTTTTTCTCTAGTTCTTTTTACCATCTCAAAATCTTTGAATCTCTATTCCATTTCTCCCTCTTGCCCTCACACTCTCCCTCAGACTCTCTCTCCTTCTTTGTATTCCTCTCTTGTCATCACTCTCTCACCATGCTACTCTATTGTTCTCTCTCTATCTCATCTTTCTCTTCTCTTGCTCATTCTCTCTCTCATTCCTTGTTCTCTCATTCTCTCTCCCTTCCTTCTTCGTGCCCTCTATATCTCCATCTTTCTCCCTCTCACTATCTAACACTTTGTTGCTCTATCTCTCTTTTCCTCACTTTCCCCCACTCTCTTATTGTCTTCCTCGCTCACTGGTACTCACTCACCTTAACTCCCACTATATCAATCGCTCTCACTGTCTATCCCTCCCTCTAACTCTCTCTTCTCTCTTCTTCCTTCTATCTCTCCCACCCTCTCTCTCTTTCTCCCACACTCTCTATCTGTCTCCCTTGGTTTTGCTTTAACTCTGCTTCCTCTGTCTCTCTCCCTCCCTCTCTCATTCTCTCCCAACCACCTCTCTCCCTCCCTTTCTCTCTTTCCCTCTCTTCTCTCTATCTCCCTATTTTTCATCCCTATCACTCCTTTTCTATAAATATCTCCCCTTTTGCTCAACGTCTCACTTTCTCTTTCTCTCCATCTCATTAACTCCTTAGATCTCTCTTGTATTGCTCTCATATCACTTTTCTCTGGCTCTTTCTCTGCTACTCTTCTCTCTCTCCTACCCTTCTTTATATCACAATCACACACTTGTTTTATTCCCCTCTTTCTATTTATTTTTGTATATATCTCACTCACTCTGCTACTCCTTCTCCCACCCTTCCTCCCACTCTCCATCTTGTTCTTCCTCTTCTTTCGCTTTCTCTATCCCCCTTTTGTCTCTCGCATTCCCTTCACTTGTTCTTGCTCTCTCTCTCTCTCTTCTCGTTCTATCTACCCTCTCCCTCTACCCCTCCTCCCGCTCTCTTGCTCTCTCTTTCTCTAAATCTCTCTCCTTCCCTCACTTTGTTGCTTCCTCCCTCCCTCCCTCTGTCTCTCTCTCTCTCTCGCCCCTTTACTCTCTCTGCCACCCTCCCTCCCTCTTTGTCTTCACTCTTTTTCGCTCTCGTCACTCACTCCTTCCATTTGCATGTCTCTCACTCTCTTCCTATATCCACTTCCATGAATCTATTCCTCTCTCCCTTGCTCCCTCACTTGGTCTCTCACTCTTCTATCTTCTTCTCTTTCACTTTCTCATTTACTTACATCTTTCCCTATCTATCATTATCTTGTTCCATCCCTATCTCGATCTCTCTAACATACTCTCATTCTCCCTCTCTTCCTCTTCTACCAACACTATCTCACCCTGCAACTCTCTTGCTCTCTCTATTCTCACTTTCTCATCTCTCTCTCATTCTTTCTTCCACTCACTACCCCCGCCCACTCTTGTGCTCTCCAACCATCACTCTCTCTCTCTCGTGGAGAAGTTCTCTTTTCCCATCTCTCTTTGCTCTCCCACACACATTTTTCTCACACTCTCTTCCTCTCTCTACCTCCATGTCACTCTCATTCTCCCTCCCTTCATCTCTGTCGCTCTCTCTATCTCCCCCTCCTCTTGCCCTTCCTCAATCCTTCCCACTCTCTCACTCTCTTTTTCGCTTCTCTCTCATCTCACTATCTCCCCATCTCTCCTCTCCTCTTCTCTTCTCTCTTTATCTATCTCACCTCTCTCCATCGATCTCTGTCTTTGTCTCTATCCGCCTTATTATCACTCCCCCTCTCCCTCTTCTCTCTCTTCCCTTCAACCTCTTTCTCACACGCATCTTTCTCCTCGAAACAATTAGTGAGGCAAATATGGGAAAGGAGAGAAAAGAATAGAGAAAGAGAAAGAGGGATTGATTCAAGAGAGCAGAAGAGAGCTGAGAAGTGAGTGAGAAGATAGAAAAAAATAGAGTGAGAGAGAGGGCAAGAGTGAGAGAAAGAGAGATAATTCATAAGAGAGAGTGGTAGTAAATGTGAGAGTAAGAGGAGGAAGAAAGGGCAAATGAAACAAGGGAGTGAGGGAGAGGGAGAACGACAATGAGATGGAGTTGTAGAGAATGAGAGATAAATAAAATAGAGGGAGAGAGAGAGAGAGAGAGAGAGAGAGAGAGAGAGAGAGAACAGATCCATGAGAAAGGGAGAGATGGAGGGCACGAGAAGGAGAGAGGGAGAGAGCATGAGAGAAAGAAACAGTGAGAGAAAAAGAAGAAGAAGTGAGGGAAGAGAAAGATGAGATAGTGGTAAGGTAAAGAGAGCAAGAGAGTTGTTGGATGAGAGACAAAGATGGTAAGAGAGAAAGAGAGGGTGAGAGAGCGAGAAAGGGATCAATAATGTGATGGAAAGAGAAATTGAGAGATATAAAGAGGGCAAAATAGAAGTAGATAGAACAAGTGGTAGAAGGAGAGAGAAGAGTTTGAGAAGAGCTTGAAAGAAAGAGAAAGAGAAAGATGAGGAGACAAGTAGAGAGTGTGTGAGAAAGATAGATAGGAGAGGTTAAAGCTGATAAAAAGAGAAAGGAAGCTGAGAGAGAGGGGGAAGATACAAGAGAGAAGAGAAAGATGAAGTAGAGAGTGAGAGAGTTAAAGAAATGGATTCAAGAGAAAAGGAGAGAGAGGGAGAGTGAGTGAGAAGAGGGAATGAAGAGCGAGCACGAAAGAGCAAAGAGTAGAAGAAAGTGAGAGAGGTAGGAATGGATAGAATAAGTGAAGAGGGAAGGAGGGTACGAGAGAGGGGGAGAGTGAGAATGAGAGATAGAAAGCGGTAGAATGAGAGTGGGATAGAGGTAGAGAGAAGTGAGTGATAGAGAGAAAGAAAGAGAGAGAGAAAAGAGTAAAAGAGAGTGACATAAAGAAGAGCTCCATGAGAGAGAGCGAGAGAGATAGATGGAGGGCAAGAGAGAGGGGGAGAGAAGAAGAGAAAAAAGTGTGTGAGATAGAAGCAAAGGAAGAGAGATAATTCAGATAGAAGAGAGAGGGAAAATAGAGAAAGCAACAGAGTAAGGCAGAGCAAGAGAGAAGTAGAGATAATAAAAGAGAAGTAGAGAGAGAAAGAGAGAGAAGGGTGTATAGATAAAGAGAGAAGGATGTGAGAGAGATTGAAATAAAGAGAGAAGTGACAGAGATGAAGATAGAGAGTTGCAAGGTGAGAGAGAGCAAGTGCGAAGCAACAAAGATTGAGAGAGTGGGATGGAAAGAGTGATTGAGTGATGTAGGAAGTGCGAAAGTGAAGTAGAGAGAGAAAGAGAGGGTAAGGGGTAGAGGGAGTAAAAAGAGCGTAAGAAAGAGCTTGAAAGAAAGAGGACGTAAGAGAGATAGAGATGAAGAAGCAGATAGAAACTATGTGTGAGAGAGCTAGAGATAGATAGAGTGAGGGTAAGGTGAATAGAAAGAGAGCCAAGAGGAGAGGAGAGGAGAGAAAGGCGTAGAGAGTGATTCAAGATCGAAGGGAAAAGATGTTGAGTGACTAAAATGAGAGTAAAGAAAGAGAAAGAACTATGTGAGAGAAAGAGTGAATACATAAGAGAGAGAGAGGGATGAAAGGAGCGAGTGAGGGAAGAATGAAGGGAGGGAAAGGGAGACAGTGTGTGTATGTGTGTGTTTGAGGGAGGGAGAATGAGTGTGAGATTGATGTAGAGAGTGGGAAAGAGTGAGAGAAAGTGAAAGAGAGAGGAATGTTAGAGAGTGAGAGAGAGAAATTAAAGAGCTCTATGATTGAGAAAGAGATGGAGGGCATGAGAATGTGAGGGAGGGACAGAGAAAGTAGAATAAAAGAGTGAAAGAGAGAAAGAATAAAGAAATAAGATAGAGAGGGCAAGAGAATTGTCGGGAGTAGAAGAGAGGGGGAGAGAGATATATTGATGAAATGATAGTGTGAGAGACACAGAGAGAGCAAAACAGAAGGAGATAGAAGAGGTACATATAGAGAGGGAGTGTGATAAAGATCTTGAAAGAAAGAGAGAGAAGAGAGAGCGAGAGATATGAAGAGACATATAGTGAGGGTGAGGGAGATATGTATATATAGAAAGGATTGAGAAAGATAGAAAGAGAGAGGAGAGGAGAGACAGAGTGAGGCAGAGATAGATGGATTCAAGAGAGGAGAGATAAAGGGAGTAAGTAAGAACAGAGAATGAAGAGAAACCACAAGAGAGGGCAAGAGTTGAAGAAAGTGAGAGAAATACAGAAGTGAGAGAAGAGTGCAAGAGAGAAGGGGAGAGTGAGAATGAGAGAGAAAGGGGGAAGAATGAGTGCGAGATAGAGGTTGAGAGAAGTGAGTGAGAGAGAGCAAGAAAGAGAGAGAAAGAAGTGAGAGAGTGTAAGAAAGAGAAGAGCTCCATGAGGAAGAGAGAGAGCTTGGAGAAAGAAGAAGAGAAAGAGATAGTTTGAGAGAAGTGAGAGAAGAGAGAAGGAAAACAGTGAAGGCAACAGAGTAAGACAGAGCGAGAGAGAGGGAGGGGGAGAGAGGGAGGGTGAGAGGGAGATAAGCATGGGAAGTTGGAGTGAGAGAGAGAGAAAGAGAGAGAAGGGCGTAGAGATAAAGAGAGAAGAATTTGAGAAAGCAATTGAACTAAAGAGATAGAAGAGAGAGAGAAGAAGAGGCAGATTGAAAGTGTGTGTGAGAGACCAAAGATTAAAAGAATGAGGGAAATAATAAGAGAAAGGAGAGGAAAGTTGAGGAGAAGGAAAGAAAGGGTCGGATTGATATTCAAGAGAACATAAGAGAGATGAGGAGTGAGTGGGAAAAGAGAAAAAGGAGAGAGTAAGAGAGAGGTCGAGAGTGAGAAAAAGAAAGATAATTCATGAGAGAGAGTGCTAGGAAAGGTAGCGTGAGAGGAGGAAGAAAGGGAAAACGAAACGGGGGAGGGAGGGAGAGGGAGAGAGAGGAAGGAGAACGAGAGTGAGAGGGAAGTAAGTCAGTGAGAGAGAGAGAGAGAAAGAGAAGAGATCCATGAGAGAGGGAGAGATAGAGGGAACGAAAAGGAGAGAGGGAGAGAGAATGAGAGAAAGAAAGAGAGAGAGAATAAGAAGCGAGGGAAGAGATAAAAATAGCAAGAAATTTGTTGAATGAGAGAGAGAGATGGTAAAAGAGGAAGAAAGGGAGAGAGAGAGAGCGAGAGAGAGATAGATGCAGGGATGGAAAGAGAGATTGAAAGATATAATGAGGGTAGAATAGAAGTAGAGAGAAAAAGTGGCATAAAGAGAGAGAAGAGTATGAGAAAGAGCTTGAAATAAAGATAGAGAAAGATGAAGAGGCGAGTAGAGAGTGTGAGAGAGAGATAGATATGAGAGGTTGAGGCAGATTGAAAGAGAAAGGTGAGGAGAAAAGTGAGAGGGTGGAATAGATGGATTCAAGATAGAAGGAGAGAGGGGCAGTGAGTGAGAAGAGAGAGTGAAGAGAGCACAAGAGGGAAGAGAAGACTTAGAGAGAGACAGACAGAGTGAAAACATAAGAGAGTAAGGGAAGGAAGAAAGAAGGTCGAAAGAGAGAGGGAGGGAGGGCTAGGTGGAGAGAAGGATAAAGTGTGAGAGACCATAAGTGAGAGAAATGATTGTGGGGGATTAAGAAAAAAAGAAGAGCTCCATGGTTGTGAATGAGAGAGAGAGAGAGAGAGAGATGGAGAGCACAAGTGAGGGAGGGTGGAGAACAAGAGAAACAAAGACCGACAGTGAGAGCGAGAGATAGAGAAGGATTAGAGAGAAAGAAGTGAGAGAAGGGGAAAATAGAGAGTGGGAGGGAGAGAGTGAGATATGGATGGATGGTAAGAGAATAAAATAAGTAAAGAGGGAACATATAGAGGGAGAGAGAAAGGTGAGTGAAGTAGCTTGAAATAAAGGGTGAGAAGTGGGAGAGAGAGATATACAGAGACGGATACTGAGCGTTTGCGAGAGATAGATTGATAGAGAGAAGGTGAGGCAGATAGAAAGGGTGAGTAGAGGGATAGATTCAGGAGAAAAGGAGAGATGAGTAGTGAGTGAGAAGATTGAGAAGAGACCAAGGAGAGAGCGAGAGGTAGGTAGAGAGAGAGAGAGAGAGAGAGAGAGAGAGATTACATAATAGAGAGAGGTAAGTAAGGAGAGCGAGGAAGGAGGAAGCTGGCAAAAAAGAGAAGAGAGAGTGAGAGGGAGAATGAGAGTGAGAGGGAGAATGAGAGTGAGATGGAGGTAGAGAGGAGTTAGTGAGAGAGAGAGAAACAAAGAAAAGAGTGAGATATAAATAAAAGATAAGAGAATGTAGAAAGAATGATTGAGAAAGATCGTGAGAGTGAGTATTAATGGGAGAGACAGGAATAGATAGTAGAAAGAGAAAAAGAGAAAAAAGGGTAGAGGAAGTGAGAAAAGTGTGAGAAAGAGCTTGAAAGAAAGAGGGGTAAGAGAGATAGAGATGAAGACGCAAATGGAAACAGTGTGTGAGAGAGCGTGAGATAGATAGAGTGAGGCTGAGGCAAATAGAAAGATGACGAGAGGAGAGGCAAGGAAGTCGTAGGGAGTGATTGAAAAGCAAAGGAGAAAGATGGGGAGTGGGTGAAATGAGAGAGAAAAGAAAGAGAATGAATAGAGTGAGAGAAAAAGAGAGGAGGGAGATGAGTGAGTGAAAAGACATAAAAAACATAGAGTGAAAGAGAGGGCAAAATTGGAGAAAGAGAGATAATTCATGAGAGAGTAGTGTGGCAAGAAATGTGAGAGTGATAGGAGTAAGAAAGCCAAATGAAACTTGGGAGGAAGGGAGAGGGAGAGGGAGAACGAGAATGAGAGGGAGGTGGAGAGAATGATAGAAATAAAAGAGTGAGAGAGAGAGAAAGATAAGAAATCCATGATAAAGAGACAGATGAAGGGCGCTAGAGGGAGAGGGAGAGAGCATGTGAGAAAGAAAGTGTGAGAGAGAGATGAAGAAAAGGAGAGGGAAGAGAAAGATCACATAGAGAGAAGATAAAGAGAGGAAGAAAGTTATTGGATGAGAGAGTGAGATGGAAAGAGAGGAAGACAGAGTGAGAAAGAGAGCAGGGGTGAGATAGATATTGGGATGGAAAGATAGATTGAGAAATATAAAAAGGGCAAAATAGAAGTGGAGAGAACAAGAGTAGAAGGAGAGAGAAGATTTTGAGAAAGAGCTAGAAAGAAGGAGAGAAAGAAGAGGAGACAAGTAGAGAGTCTGAAAGAGAGAGATAGGAAAGGTTGAGGCAGATAAAAAGAGAAAGGGATGGATTGATTCAAGACAAAAGGAGAGAGGGCCAGTGAGTGAGAAGAGAGAGTGAAGAGAGAATGAGAGGGAAGACAAGACTTATAGAAAGAGAGCGAGGGTGAAAATATAAGAGTAAGTGAATGAGGGAAAGAGGCTGAGAAGCGAGAGGAAGATTGTGAGAATGAGAGAGAGAGGGAGGGATGATAAATGAGAGTGAGATATAGGTGGAGAAAAAGATAAATTGTGAGACAACAAGAGTGAGAGAAATTAGTGTGGGTAAGAGAGAAAAATAGAAGAGGTCCATGCATGTACGTGAGAGAGAGAGAGAGAGATGGAGAGCACAAGTGAGTGAGGGAGGGAGGAGAAAAAGGGAAACAAATAGTGATAGTGAGTGCGGGAGAGAGAGAAGGAGAAAGAGAAGAAAATGATGAGAGTGAAAGAAGTGAGAGAATGGGCAAGAGACTTGCAATGTGAGAGAGAAAAATAAGAGAGAAAAAAAGAACGAGAGACAGGGAGGGGGGAAAAAGTGAGATAAGGATGGAGAAAAAGAAAATTTGTGAGTTAGATATAGGTGGAGAAAAAGATAAATTGTGAGACAAAAAGAGTGAGAGAAATGAGTGTGGGTAAGAGAGAAAAAAAGAAGAGCTCCATGCATGTACGTGAGAGAGAGATGGAAAGCACACGTGAGTGAGGGAGGGAGGGAGGAGAAAAAGAGAAACAAAGAGTGATAGTGAGTGTGGGAGAGAGAGAAGGAGAAAGAGAAGAAAATGATGAGAGATAAAGTAGAGAGAGAATGGGCAAGAGAGTTGTAAGGTGAGAGAGAAATACAAGAGAGAAAGAAAGAGCGAGAGAGAGGGAGGGGGAAAGAGTGAGATAAGGATGGAAAGAAAGTGATAGATATAGAGAGAGAAAAAGTAGATTGAGGGAGAGAGAAGAGTGATAGAAGAAGCTTGAGAAAAAGGAAGAGAAGTGGGAGAGAGAGAGAGAGATATGATGAGACAAATACTGAGTGTTTGAGAGAGAGATAGATAGAGAAATGTGGCAGATATAAAGCGTGAGTAGAGGAGAGAGAGGGAGAGAGGTTTGGATTCAGGAGAGAAAGACATAGGAGTACTGAGTGAGAAGAGAGAGAAGAGATAGAGGTGGGAGCGAATGATAGGCAAGAGTGAGAGAAAGAGAGAGAGGTAGGGAAGGAGAGAATGGAGGAAGGAGAGCAGAGAGAGTGAGAGGGAGAATGAGAGTAAGATGGAGGTAGAGAGGAGTTAGTGAGAGAGAGCAATAGAGAAAAGAGTGAAAGAGAGAAAGAAAAGAGCACCATGAGAGCGAGCAGAGAGAATGATTGAGGGAGATTGAGAGAGGAAGAAATAGATGGAGAGAAAGAATGATAGAGAGTGAAAGATAGTAGAAAAGTGAGAGAGTGGGGAGGGAGAGAGGGAGGGAGAAAGAGTGGCACAGGAGTGATAAGAGAACAAGAGTGAGAGAAACGAAGGTGAGTGATAGAGATGAGATAGAGAGAGACAGTAATAGAGGAAGAGAGGGTGAGAGATAAAGCGAGAACGAGATCAATATTGGGATGCAAAAAGAGATTGAGAGATACAAAAGAGGGCAAAATAGAAGTAGAGAGAACAAGTGGCAGAAGGAGAGAGAAGAGTATGAGAAAGAGCTTGAAAAAAAGAGAGAGAAAGATGAAGCGATATTCGAGAGTGTGAGACAGAGATAGATAATAGAGATTGAGCCAAAAAAATAAGGAGAAGAGTGAGAGAAAGGGAAGGATAAAGAAAGTGGCGAAGAGAGAGGGAGAAAAAGAGGGGATACGATGAGGAAAAGAGTGAGATGGAGAGAAATAACTAGAAAGGGACATAAAGAGAAAGAGGGATAATGAGAGAGTGAGACTAAAACATAGAAGAGAGGTAGAGAAAGCAAACGAAAGAGAAAGGAGTGTGTGAGAGATAGTGCATGTATGAGAACGGGAGGGGACATAATAAGATAAAAGAGAGAAAAACAGATAAAGTGGGAGAGAGGGAATGATGAAAAAGAGATAGAGTGAGGGAGAGAGAAAGAGACTGAGCAATAGCAAGAAATAGGAGGGAGTAAGTGAGAAGGAGAGTGAGGGAGAGATATAGAGAGATAGAGAGACTTCAAGATAGAGATGGGGAGAAAGAGAGACTGAAAGGGAGGGAGAGTGAGAAGAGCAGACATAGTGAGAGAAGGACATATGGAGGGCATGAGAGTGGAGGGAGAAAGAACTACAAAGAAAAAGTCTGTAGGAGATAGAGAGAAGGAACAATATAAGAGGAAGATTAGAAATAGAGAACAGAGAGTTGCAAGTTGAGAGACAGAGATAGCAAGGAAGGAAGCAAGAAAGACGTATGGAAAGAGTGAGTGAGAGATATAAGAAGAGCAAAAGAGAAGTAGTGAGAAAGAGTGAGAAAAGGGTAGAGGGAGTCAGAAGAGTTTGAGAAAGATCTCGAGTGAAAGAGAATTAAGAAAAATAGAGATGGTGAGGCAAGTAGAAACTGTGTTTGATAGTGTGAGAGAAAGATTGAGTGAGGGTGAGGCGGATAGAAAGAGATACGAGAGGAGAGGAGAGGAGAGGAGAAAAAGAAGTAGGAAGAGAAAGAGAGATAATACATATAAGGGGAGGTAGGAAAGATCTCTATCCCTTTTTACTATATCTGAATTTCTCTCATAATAGGTCTATTGATCCTTTCCCTTTTTCTATTTCGCTGTTTATGTGCTGCTCACTAAATCATTATCTTTCCCTCTTCCTCTCGCTCGCTCTCATGCACACACTCTCTACATGTTTTTTTCTCTTTTGCCCTCTTTCTCTTTCTCTCTCACTATCTCACTCTACTCTTTTCTCGTCTCTCTCTTGTGCTCTCTATCTCTCTTACGCTCTCTACCTCCCTATCCCGTTCTTTCTCTCTTACTATCTCTCCCTCTCTCTTCCTCTCACTCTCTATCCGCTCCTCCCTTTATAGCTCCATCTCTCGCACTCTAACTCTTTTTGTATCACTCACTCTCAATATCTCTTACTTTTCTCTTTTTCTCTTTTCTATCATTCTCTGCCCCCTCTCTCTTGCTTTGAATATCATTCACAATCACTCCCTTTTTCTCTCTTCCTCTTGCTATCTCTCTATTGCTATCTTTTTCTCGTTTTTAAACATCTCACTTTCTCTCCCTTTCTCTTGTTCTAGCTCCCTCCCTCTCTCTATTGATCACACTATCACTCACTCTCCCTCCCTCTCTCCATCTCTCTTTTCTCTTCCACTACATACTCTCTTTCTCCTCTCTCTCTCACGCACACTCTCTCACACTCTCTCCTTCACGTTGAATCTCTCCCATAATCACTCTCTAGCTTTCTTTCATTTGTTATCTCTCTCTTGATATCTTAGTCTTATCACTCCATCTCACTCTCCCTCTCGCTCTCCCTCTCCCTTTGCTTCTACACTCTCCCTCTCTACTTTCTGACATTCTCTCTCTCTCTCACACCCTTGCCCACTACTCCCCTCTTCTCTACTCTTTAACTATTTCTCTCGCTCTCTCTGCTCATACACCTTAAATCTCCAACACCTTATATCTCTTTGGCTTTCTCTTCCTCACTTTAATTTTTACTCTCTCTCCTCAACCGTCTCTAGATCCCTTCCGTCTCACCATTCTCTCTCTTTCTTTACATTATCTCCCTTTACCATTTTTCTCCTCCCTCTCTCTCGCTCTCTCTAGTTGCTCGTACTCTTTATTCCATCTCTCTCATGCTCTTCTTTCTATTTCCCTCTCTCTGTCTCACCCCACTCTCCCCCTTCTCTCTCTTTCACTTCCACCCCCACACTCTCGATATCTATTTATGGCTCATTTTTGCTCTCACTCTCCCGTCTCTCTATTCTCTATCTCTATCTACTTACTCCCTATCTTCTACCCTTCACTCTGTCTCTCACTATCTTCCTCTAAATCTCTCTTATAATCACTCACCTACTCTTTCTTCCTCTTCTTATATCTCTAACTCATTCTCCTTGCTCTCTCCCTCTAGCTCCCTCCCTCTCACTCTCATTAAATATGTATATAACTCACACTCCATTCCTCTCACTTTATCTCACTCTATCTCCCATTTCTCTATATATATCTCTCCTCTCTCTCGCTTTCCTCCCTCTTGCATACTCTCTCCCACTGAATCTCTCCATAATAACTCAATTGCTCTGTTATCTCGCTCACTCTTTCTCGCATTATCTCTATGTCGCTCTTTCTACCACTCTATCTCCCTCTCCCACTCTTTTCTTTTGCACTCTCTCTCATTTTATTACTCTCTCAGTCTCAATCTGTTTCACTCCCTCTCTTTTCTCTCTCTCTCTTCCTCCGTCTCTCTCTGATCTTCACCCTCTTCCACTCTCACCCTCTTCCTCTACCTCACTCTCCCCCACTCTTGCTCTTTATGTCTCTTCCTCTCTCTCACTTTCTCATTAGTTCTCTTAATCTCTCTCACTCATCTTAGTCTCTCTCAACTTCTCTCCTTCACTCTCTCTCTCTCATTTTCACTCCCTCAATTTTCTTTGTCCCTCCTTTAGTTCTCAGCCTCTCCCTCCCCACCCTCCCTTTATCCCTCTTAGCTCCGTCTCTTCCCTTTCTCTCTCTTTCTCTCTACTACTCTTTAGCACTTCTTATACCTCTCACTCATTCTTTCCATCCGTCACCCTTTCTTCCTCCCTTGCTATATCTCTCTCTCTCTCACCTTGCAACTCTCTCACTTCTCTCTTTCTCAGTCTTTATCTCGTTCTTTCTCCATCCCTCTCTCATGCCTCCATATGTCCCTTTCTCAATCTCTCTAGCTCTTCTCAAATTCTCTTCATTGCCTAAACTTGTTCTCCTCTCTTTTACTTATTCTATCTGCTCTGACTCCACCTTTTTCAATCTCCCTTTCTTCCTCTCTTACCATATCTCTCTACTGCTCTTGCTGTCTCTCTCCTCAGTTCTCCCTTTCTATCCACCTAAACCTCTTCGTCTCTCTCTTTATAAAACTCTACATCTCTCTCTATTATCTCACTCATCCTTTCATGCTTTTTCTCTTTTATGTATTCTTTTTCTCTAAATATTTTCCTCTCTCTTCTCTTTTTCTCTTCTTACTCCTTTTGCATCCACTCCCCCTTTCTCTCCCGATCTAACCCTCCCTCTCTCTCTCCTTTTCTATCTCTCTCTCTCTCTCTCGCACTCTCTTCCTCTCATGCTACAACTCTCTCAACTAAAAACTCTCCTCTCATTCTCATTTTTCTCTTCACTCACTCTTCTCTATCAAACTTTTGCTCTCTTTTTCTCCCTCCCTCCCTCTCCTCTGCCCTCCATATCTCCCTCATGCGTAGAGCTCTTCTCTTTTTTCACTCTCTTTTCTCTCTCAATCTTCTCTCTTGCTCAATCTCTCACTCTCTCCCTCTCTCTACCTTCCTTTCACTCTCACTGTCCCTCCCTCCCTCTCTTTTCCCTCCTCTCTCTTGCCCTCCCTCCTTTCCTCACTTTCTCCCTTCCTAACTCTCTATTTCTCTCTCTTCACTCTATCTTGCTCTCTCCTCTCACTCACTCGCTCTCTCTCCTCTCCTTAATACATCCCCTCAGGCACTCTCTTCTCCTTTCCTCTCTCTTATGATCACCCTCTCTCTATCCATATATCTCTCTCACTCTTTATCTATCTCGTCATCTTTCTTTCTTTCAAGCTCTTTCTCACACTCTTCGCTGTCCCCAACCTCCTATTTTCTCTATCTCTCTTTTGCTCTCTCTATATCTATCATTATCTCGTTCCATCCCAATCTCTATCTCTCACACATACTCTCTTTCTTCCTCTTTTCCTCTTCTGCCTGCACTATCTCACCCAGCAAACTCTCTTGCTCTCTCCATTCTTTCTTTCTCATCTCTCTCTCATTCTTTCTTCCACTCTTTCTCACTGGGCCCACTGTTATGCTCTCCATCCCTCTCTCTTTCTCTATCTCTCTCTCGTCAAGAATTTCTCTTTTCGTATCTCTTTGTGCTCTATCACACACATTTTTCTTTCTTGGTGTTCTATCACACACATTTTTCTTTCTCACTCTCTTCTTCTCTGTACCTCCATCTCACTATCATTCTCAATCCCTTCCTCTCTCTCGCTCTCTCTATCTCGCACTCTCTCTTGCCCTCCCTCACTCTATTCTCTCTTTATCTATCTCACCTCTCTCTCTGCATCAATCTCTCTCTAGTCTCTATCTGCCTTATCATCACTCCCCCTCTCCCTCTTCTCTCTTCCCTTTAACCTATATCTCACACGTATCTTCCTCCTTCTACCCCATGTCTCTCTTTCACCTTCTTTTTATCTCTTTCCTTACTTATATATTTCCCTCTCCATGTCTCTTTCTCTTTCCATCCTAATGTCTATCTCACTCTCTCTCTCTCGCTCTTACCTCCTCACTTCTCCCATTTTAATCTTTCTCTTCTCTCACTTCTCTCTCTCTCACTATTTTTTCATCTGATTCTCTCTCTCCCCTTCTCTTGTGCCCTCTATCTCTCTCTCTCTCACTCTCACTTCTCAATTTATTGTCGCTATTTTTTTGCTCTTATCTATTTCTCTTTTATGCAATCACTCTCTTGCTCTTTCTCCACCTGTTATTTCTTTTATATCTCTTTTACTTTCTCTACCACTGTTTCTCCCTCTCTCCCTCCCTACCTCTCTCTCGCTTTTTGTACTATCTCTCGCTCACTATCTTTCTATCTCTCCATCAATTTCTTCCTCTCTCTTCTATTAATACAAACTCTCTCCATCTTTCTCAATCATTCTCTCTGCCTCTCTCATGGTGCTCTTTTCTCTCTCTCATACTATTTTCTTTATTGCTTTCTCCTACTAATTCCTCGCTACCTCCATCACACTCTCCCTATCCTCCTTTTTGCCTCTTCGTTCTTCCCTCACTCTCTCCTTCCCTACCTCTTTCTATTTCGTGTTATCTCTCTCTCTTTCTCTCACTCATGCTTATTTCCCGCTCTCTCCTCGTTCTCTTCTCTCTCTTCTCACTCATTGCTCCTCTCTCCTCTTCTGAATCCATGCCACTCCCCCTCCCTCTCCTCTACTCACCCTTTCAATCTGCCTCTCCTTCTCCTTATTTATCTCTCTCTACATGTACCTCTTATATCTACTTCTATTTTGCTCTCTCCATATCTCTCACTTAATCTTTTATCAATATATCTCTCTTTCTTCTACTCTTCCTCTCAGCTCTCTCTGTCATCTCTCTTTCTTTTATCTCTCTGTCACCCTTTCTTTCTCTTCTTCTCTCTCCCTCCATCACTCTCTCGTGCACTCCATCTCTCTCTCAGTCATGGAGCCCTTCCCTTTCTCTCTCTCTCACATTCTCACATTCTTCCCTCTTTCAATTACTCTCTCTCACTTTTTACCACTCTCTATATCTATCTCACACTTATTCATCCCCCCCTCTAATACACACACACTTTCTCACCCTGCCTTCCTCCTTCCCTATCTCTCTCTTTCATGTATTCTCTCTCATTCTCTCACTCTATTCTTTTTCTTTATTTTCTCTTTCATTTCACTCACTCCCCATCTTTCTCCTCGCTCTTGAATTACTCCCTCTCTTTCGCTCCTCTCCGATCCTCTCGTATTGTATCTCTTTCTATCTACCTCACCCTCACTCTTTCTATAGCTAGCTCTATCACACACAGTTTCTATCTTCCTCCCCATCGCTATCTTTGTTACTTCCTCTTTCTTTCAAGCCCTTTCTTACACTCTTCATACTCACTCTTTCCAACCCTCTCTCTCCCTCTCCTTCCTCCCTTTCTCTCTCTCTCTCACCTTGCAACTCTCTCTTCATCTCTCTCTTCTCTCTATTAGTTTCAATCTATATGTCACACCCTTCTCTCTCTTTCTCTCACTACTTATCTTTTGCTCTTTCTATATCTCTCACTCCATGTGTCCATGCTTATCTCCCTCTCTCCCTCTCACTCTCTCTCGATCTGTCTTACTTTGTTGCCTTCTCTATTTACCCTCACTCTCCTCTCTAGCTTATCTTTCTCTTCTCTTGCTTCTCTCTCTCTCTCTTTCTTATTTTCTCTCTCCATATCTCCCTCTCGCTTGCCCTCTTTCTTTCTCTTTCTCTCTCACTCATGGAGCTCTTCTTTTTCTCACTCTCTCTTACTACTTTCACTCTCTTTCTTGCTCTTTCACTTAATTCTCTCTACCTCTATCTCACTCTCATTCTCCCTGTTTCTCTTACTTATTCACACTCTCCCCCTCTCTCTTACCCTCCTTCCCTCTTTCACTCACTCTATCCTTTCTTACCTCTCTTACCTATGTAGTTCTCTCACTTCCCTCTATTTATATCTCTCTCTCACTCTCTCTGTATGTCTCTCCATCTCTCTTTTTCTTTCATGATCTTTCTAACAAGCCTCTCTCAACATGAACCTCTTCTATCTACTTCTATTTTTCTCTCTCAATATCACTCGATTTGACTTTATTTTTCTCTCTCCCTCTCTGTCCCTCTCTCATTCTCTCTGTTGCTAGCTCTCATATCTCTTTCATTCTCACTAGAGATATTGAGAGAGCAAAAGAGAAGTATGAAGAAAAAGTGAGAAAAGGTCATAGAGATAGAGAGAAGAGTGTGAGAATGAGATTGAAATAAAGATAGAGAAGAGAGAGTCATGTTGAGAGAGATGCAAGGTGAGAGAGAGCAAGGGAAGAAGCAAGAGGGTGAGAGATAAAGGATGTGTGAAAGGGAAGTAGAGGGAGAAAGGGGTTGAGGGAGTTATAAGAGTATGAGAAAGAGCCTAAAAGAAAGTGGAAGTAAGAGAGGTAGAGGTGAGTAGGCAAACATAAAATGTACGAGAGAGAGGAAGGATAAATAGAATAAAAGTGAGGCAGATAGAAAGAGAGGCGAGAGGAGAGAAGAGGAGAGAAAGAGGTAGGGAGTGATTATGAGGAGATGAGAATGATGGGGAGTGAGTGAATGAGAGAGAAAATAAAGAGAAAGAACAGTGTGAGGAAAAGAGGAGAATACATAAGCGAGAGAGGTAACAAAGGAGAGAGTGATGGAAGGAGGAAGGGAGGGTAAGAGAGAGTGTGTGTGTGCGAGGGAGGGAGAATAAATGTGAGATAGACGTAGAGAGTGTGAAACGTGAGATTGAGTAAGTGAAAAGGGAGAAAGAGATGAGCTATATGACCGAAGAGAGTTGGAGAGCACGAGAGAGTAAGGGAAGCAGAGAGAACAAGAGAAAGAAAGTGTGAAATAGAAGGAGAAGAAAGAGAGAAGACGTAGAGGGAAAGAGAGTTTTAGGGAGAGAGAGAGATGTTAAGAGAGGAAGAGAGGGGGAGAGAGAGATATATATTGATGAAAATATAAAGTGCGATAATATATAGAGAAAAATAGAAGTTGATAGAAGAGGTACATGTTGAGATAGGAGTGTGAGAAAAACCTTGAAAGAAAGAGAGAGATGAGAGAGTGAGAGAGAGATGAAGAGACATATAGAGAGGGTGAGAGAGATATAAGAGTGAGGGAGGAGAGAGAAAAGTAGAAAGAAAGAGTGAAATAGAGAGAGAAGAAAAAGAGAAGATATAGAGGGCAAGAGAGTTGTAGGGAGAGAGAGAGATGTTAAGAGAGGAAGAGATGGGTAGATATATATATATATATATATATATATATATATATATATATATATATATATATATATATATTGATGAAAAGATAGAGTGAGATATATAGAGAGAGCAAAATATAAGTAGATAGAAGAGGTGCATGTTGAGAGAGGAGTGTGAGAAAGACCGTGAATAAAAGAGAGAGAAGAGAGAGCGAGAGAGATGAAGAGAAATATAGAGAGGGTGAGGGAGATATATATAAATAGAAAGAGGTTGAGTAAGATAGAGAGAGGAGAGGAGAGACAGAGTGAGGTAGGGAGGCTTAGATTCAAAAGAGAAGGAAAGTGAGCGATTGAAGAGAGAGCAAGAAAGAGGGCAAGAGTAGAAGAAAGAGAGAAAAATACATAAGTGAGAGTTTGGCATGGATAGAGTGAGTGGAGGAAGGAAGGATGGTAAGAGAGGGGGAGAGTTAGAATGAAAGAGATAAAGTGAGGGTGAGATGGAGTAGAGAGAAGTCAGTGTGAGAGAGCAAGAAAGAGAGAGAAAAGAGTGAAAGAGTGAGAAAGAGAAGAGCTTGATAAGCGAGAGAGATGGAGGGCAAGAGAGAAGGAGGTATGGAGAGAGAAGAAGATAAAGAAAGAGTGAGAGAGAGAAGCTAGAGAGAACAGAGATAGGGCAAATAGAGAAAGCAACATAGTAAGACAAAGGGGAAGAGAGGAAGGGAGGGAGGGAGATAAACATGAGAAGACAAAGAGACAGGTATGGAAGAGAAAATGAGAAGTTGAGAGAGAAAGAGAGAGAAGGGCGTAGAGATAAAGAGAGGCGGGTGTGAGAAAGAGATTGTAATAAATAGAGAGAAGAGAGAGAGCTACATGGTGAGAGAGACAAGGGTAGAGAGAGTTAGAAGAGTTTGAGAAGGAGCTTGAAAGAAAGAGGAAGTACAAGCAATATAGATGAGGAGGAAAATGGATACTATGTGTGAGAGAAAGAGAATAGATAGAGTGAAGGTGAGGCATGAAGAAAGAGAGATCGGAGGAGAGGAGAGAAGAGAAAGACGCAAGGAGTGATTGAAGAGCGGAGGAGAAAGATGAGGAGTGAGTACAATGAGAGAGAACAGAAAGAGAAAGAATTGAGTGAGAGAAAGATAGAATACAAAAAGGATGAGCGGTAGGAAATGAGAGAGTGAAGGAAGGAGGAAGGTAGAGCAAGAGAGAATGTCAGAGAGAGAGAGCGGGGGGAGAATAAGTGTGAGATAGACGTAAAGAGTGGGAAAAAGTGAGAGAGTACGTGAACGATGGAAAAATGGGAGAGAGGGAGAGAGAGAGAAAGAAAAGGGCTCCATGAATAAGAGATATGGAGGGCACGAGATAGTGAGGGAGGGAGAGAGAACAAGATGAAGAGAGTGAAAGAGAGAGAGAGGAGAAAGAAAGAAGACAGAGAGGGCGAGAGAGCTGTAGGGAGAAAGAGAGATGGTAAGAGAGGAAGGGAGTGGAGAGAGAGATATATTAATGAAAAGATAGAGTGAAAGATATAGAGAGAGCAAAGAAAAAGTCGATAGAAGAGGTACATGTAGAGAGAGGAGTATGAGAAAGATCTTGAAAGAAAGGGAGAGAAGAGAGAGCGGAGAGAGATGAAGAGACATAGTGATGTTGAGAGAGATATATTAATAGAAAGAGGTTGTAAAAGATAGAAAGAAAAAGAAGAGGAGAGAAAGAGAGATGTAGGGAAGGATGATTCAAGAGATGAGAGAGTGTGAGTAATTCAGAAGGGAGAATGAAGGGAGAATGAAGAGGTAGTGCTAGAGAAAGCAATAGTAGAAGCAATAGTAGAAAAAAGTGAGAGAACTAATTACGGTAGTAATGGATAGAGTGAGTGGAGGGAAGGAGGGGAAAATGAGAGAGAGAAAGGGGAAGGATAGAATGAGGTAGAGGTAGAGAGAAATAAGAGAGAGCAAGAAAGAGAGGGAAAAGATGAGGGAGTGAGAAAGATAAGAGCTCCATGGGCAAGACAGAGAAAGAGATGGAGGACAAGGGAGAAGGAGGTATGGAGAGTAAGGAAGAGAAAGAAAGAGAGAAGCGAGAGAAGAGAAGGATATAAGTTAAAGAGAAGAGTGAGAGGGCAAATAGAGAAGGCACCAGAGTAAGATAGAATGAGAGAGAACGAGGGGGAGAGAGGGAGGGAGAGAGGGTGATAAGTATGGAACAATGGAGTGAGAGATATAGAGAGAGTAAAGGAAAAGTAGAGTGAGAAAGATAGAGAAGGCGTAGAGATAAAGAGAGAAGGGTGTGAGAAAGAGATTGAAATAAAGAGAGAGAATAGAAAGACATGATGAGGTAGACAGAAAGTGTGTGAGAGAGACTAAGAAATTGAAGGAATGTGTGAGGCAAATAATAAGAGAATGGAAAGGCGAGGAGAGGAGAGAGAAAATAGGGAGGGATTGATTCAAGAGAGCAGGAGAGAGACGAATAGTGAATGAGAAGAGAGAAAAAAGAGAGAGTGAGGGAGAGAGGGCAGGAGTGAGAGAAAAATAGATATTTCAGTAAAGAGAGTGGTGGAAAGGTGAGAGTGATAGAAGAAGGAAGAGAGAGCAAATGAATCGAGAGAGGGAGAGAGGAGGGAGAACGAGAGTGAGAGGGAGTTGGAGAGCGTGAGAGAGAAATAAAAGAGTGAGAGAGAGCAAGTAAAGAGATCTATGAGAGAGGGATAGATGGAGGGCACGAGAGGGAGAGAGGGGGAGAGAATGAGAAAAAGAAAGAGTGGGATAGAGAAGAAGAAGAAGCGAGGGAAGAGAGAGAAGGTAAAGAGAGCAAGAGAGTTTTTGGATGAGAGAGAGATGGTTAGAGAAGAAGAGAGGGTGTGAGAGAGAGCGAGAGAGATAGATATTGGGATGGAAAGAGAGATTGAGAGATATAAAGAGGCAAAATAGATGTGGAAAGAACAAGTGGCAGAAGGAGAGGGAAGATTATAAGAAGGAGCTTGAAATAAAGAGAGAGGGAGAAAGATGAAGTGACAACTAGAGAGTGTGAGAGAGAGATAGATTGGAGAGGTTCAGGTAGATAAATAAAGCAAGCTGAGAGAGCGAGAGAGAGCAAGAGTAGAAGAAAGAGAGGGAAATACATAAGTGGAAGAGGTAGGAATGGATAGAGTGAGTGAAGGAGGAAAGGAGGGTAAGAGAGACAGGGGAGAGTGACAATGAGAGAGAAAGGGACAGAATGAGAGTGAGATAGAGGTAGAGAGAAGTGAGAGAGGGAGAGCAAGAAGAGAGAGAAAAGAGAGAGAGTGAGAAAGGGAAGAGCTCCATGATCAAGTTCGAGAGAGAGTGAGAGAGAGAGAGATGGAGAGCAAGAGAGAGGGAGGTATGGATAGATAAGAAGAGAAAGAAAGTGTCTAAGAGAGAAGCGAGAGAAGAGAAAGATAAGTTATAGAGAAGAGAGATATGGCAAATATAGAAGGCAACAGAGTAAAACAGAAAGAGAGAGAATGAGGGGGAGAGAGGGAAGGAGAGATGGAGTGAGAGATACAGCGAGAGTAAAAAATAAGTAGAGAGAAAGAGAGAGAGAACTGCTTAGAGAAAAGGAGAGAAGGGCGAGAGAAACAGATTGAAATTAAGAGAGAGAAGAGAGAGAGAGTTGCAAGGTGAGAGAGAGCATGGGAGGAAGCAAGAGAGAGAGAGAGAGAGAGAGAGATGGAAAGAGTGAGTGTGAGATATAGGAAGTCGAAAGAAAAATAGAGAGAGGGTTAGAAGGAGTGAGAAGACAGTGAGAAAGATTTTGAAAGAATGAGGAAGTAAGAGAGATAGGGATGAGTAGGCAAATAGAAACTGTGTGTAAGAAAGCTAGGGATAGATAGAGTGAGGGTGAAGCAGATAGAAAGAGAGACGAGACGAGAGGAGAGGAGAGGAGAGGAAAAGGTAGGGGTTGATATAAGAGCAAAGAAGAAAGATGGGGAGTGAGTGAAATGAGAGATTAGAGAAGGAGAAATAATATAAAGTGAGAGAATGAGACATATTACATAAGGGATGGAGGTAGGAAAGGGGAGAGTGAGGGAAAGAGGAAGGAAGGGCAAGAGATACTATGTTTGTGTGTGTGTGTGAGAGAGCGAGGGAGAATAAATGTGATACAGATGTAGAGAGTGGGAAAAGTTTGGGAGAGTAAGTGAAAGAGGGAATAATGGGAGAGTGTGAGAGAAAATGAGAAGAGCTTTATGATCGAGAGAGAAGGAGTGCACGAGAGAGTGAGGGAGGGAGAGAGAACAAAAGAAATAAAGAGTGAAAGAGTGAGAAGAAAGAGAGAAGATAGAGAGGGCAAGAGAGTTGTAGGGAGAGAAGATGGTAAGAGAAGAAGAGAGGTAGGAGAGAGATATATATATTGATATAAAGATAGAGTAAGGGATGTAGAGATGGAAGAATAGAAGTAGATAGAAGAGGTACTTGTAGAGAGAGGCGTGTGAGAAAGATCATTAATTAAGAGAGAAAAGAGAGATCTAGAGAGAGAGAGATGAAGAGACATATAGAGAGAGTGAGATATATAAAAAGAAAGAGAATGAGAAATATAGTTAGAGTGAGAAGATGTGAGACATAGTGTGGTGAGGGATGAATTCAAGGGAGAAGGAGAGATAGGGGGAGTGGTTGAGAAGAGAGACTGAAGAGAGAGCTTGAGAGAGGGAAATAGTAGAGGAAAGTGAGATAACTACATAGGTTAGGAAAAGATAGAGTGAGTTAGGGAGGGAAGGAGGGTATGAAAGAAAGGGTGAGAGTGAGAATAAGTGAGAGAATGCGAGAGAATGAGAGTGAGATATAGGTAGAGAGAAGTGAGGGAGAGAGCAAGAATGAGAGAGAATGGAGTGAGAGAGAGTGAGAAAGAGAAGAAGCTCATGGGCGAGAGAGAGTGATGGAGGACAAGAGAGGTAGATATGAAGATAGAAGAAAAGGAAGAAAGAGTGAGAGAGCGAGAATCGAGAGAAGAGAAAGATAAGTTAGAGAGAGAGAGAGGCAAATAGAGAAGGCAACAGAGTAAGACAAATGGAGAGAGAGGGAGATAGGAGATAAGCATGGAATAATGGAGTGAGAGATATAAAGAAAGCAAAAGAGAAGTAAAGAGAGAACAGTGTAGCGATAATGAGAGACGGGCGTGAAAAAGAGATTAAAATAAAGAGAGAGAAGAGAGAGAGATGAAGAGAGAGAGAGTTGCAAGGTGAGAGAGGGATCAAGGTAGGAAGCAAGAGAGAGGGATGGAGAGAGTGAGTGAGTGATATAGGAAATGCGAAAATGAGGTAGAAAGGGAAAGACAGACAAAGGGGTAAAGGTAGTGAGATGTATGTGAGAAAAAGCTTAAAGTTAGAGGAAGAATGATAGAGATGAGGAGACAAATAGAAAATATGAGAGAGAGAGAGAGAGATAAAAAGAGTGAGGTTGAGGTAGATAGAAAGATAGAGGAGAGGAGAGGAGAGGAGAGGAGAGAAAGAGGTAGAGAGTGATTCAAGAGCAGAGGAGAAAAGATGGGGATTGAGTGAATGAAAGAAAAGAAAGAAAAAGAACAGAGAGAGAGAGAATACATAAGGGAGAGAGGTAGAAAGGACAGAGTGAGGGAAGGAGGAAGGGAGAGCACGAGAGAGAGAGAGAGAGTGTGTGTGTGTGTGTGAGGGATGGAGAATAAGTGTGAGATAGACATAAAGAGTGGGAAAAAGTCAGAGAGATTAAGTGAAAGAGGGAAGAATGGGAGAGAGTGAGAGAGAAAAAGAGAAGGGCTCCATGATTGAGAGAGAGATGGAGGACACGAGAGAGTGTGGTGGGAGAGAGAACAAGAGAAAGAAAGGGTGATAAAGAAAGAGAATAAAGAGAGAAGATAAAGAGGGCAAGAGTGTTATAGGGAGACAGAGAGATGGTAAGAGAGGAAGTGAGGGGGAGAGAAAATTATATTGATGAAAATATAGAGTGATGGTAGATAGAAGAGGTACATGTAGAGAGAGGAGAGTGAGAAAGATCATTGAAGAAAGAGAGAGAAGTGAGAGCAAGAGAGAGATGAGTAGACATATAGAGAGGGTGAGATATATATATAGCAGTTGAGTATGATAGAAAGAGAGAGGAGAGGAGAGACAGAGTGAGGCGGGAAGGGATCAATTCAAGACAGAAGGAGAGAGAGAGGGAGTGAGTGAGAAGAGAAAATGAAGAGAGAGCATGAGAGAGGGAAAGAGAAGAGAAAAGTGAGAGAAATACATAAGTGAGAGAGGTAGCAATGAATAGAGTGAGTGAAGGAGGGAATGAGGGTAAGAGAGAGGGGAAGAGTGAGAATGATAAAGAAACAAGGGAGAATGAGAGTGTGATAGAGGCAGAGAGAAGTAAGTGAGAAAGAGCATGAAAGAGTGATAAAAGAGTGATAAAAGAGTGAGATAGAGCGAGAAAGATAAGTACTCCATGAGCAAGAGAGAGAGAGAGAGAGATGGAGGGCAAGATAGAAAGAAAGAGTGATAGTGAAAAGAAAAGAAAGAAAGTGTGAGAGGGAGAAGCGAGAAAGAAGAACGATCAGTTAGAGAGAAGAGGGAGAGAGGGAAAACAAAGAAGGCATTAGAGTAAGATAGAGCGAGAGAATGATGGGGAGAGAGGGAGGGAGAGAGTGAGATAAGCATGGAACGATGGAGTGAGAGATATAGAGAGAGCAAAAGAAAGGTAGAGAGAGAAATAGAAAGAAGGACATAGAGATAAAGAGAGAAGGGTGTGAGAAAGTTATTGAAATAAAGAGAGAGAATAGATTGACATGAAGAGGCAAATAGAAAGTGTGTTTGAGAGACTCTCAATGTATGCGTGAGGCAAATAATAAGAGAAATGAGAGGCGAGGATGGGTGAGACAGAAGGAGGGACTAATTCAAGAGAGCAGGAGAGAGATGAGGAGTGAGTGAGAAGAGAAAAGGGAGAGTGGGAGAGAGGGCAAGAGTGAGAGAAAGAGAGATAATTCATAAGAGAGAGTAGAAGGAAATGTGAGCGTGAGAGGAGGAAGAAAGGGAATATGAAATGAGAGAGGGAGGGAGTGGGAGAGTGGAGGGAGGACGAGAGTGAGAGGGAGGTGGAGAAGTGAGAGAGAAATAAATGAGTGATAGAGAGAAAGAGAAGAGATCCATGAGAGAGGGAGAGATGGAGGGCACGAGAGGTAGAGAGGCAGAGGGAATGAGAGAATGAAAGAGAGAGAAGAAGCAGGGGAAGAGTGAAAAGGTAAATAAAGCAAGAGAGTTGTTGGATGAGAGAGAGAAGGTCGAAGAGGAAGAGAAGGTGAGAGAGAGCGTGAGAGAGATAGATACTAGGATGGAAATAGAGATTGAGAGATATAAAGAAGAAAAATAGAAGTTGAGAGAGCAAGTGTTGGGATGGAAAGAGAGATTGAGAGATATTGAGAGGAAAAAAAGAAGTTGAGATAATAAGTGGTTAGCAGATAAAGAAGATTATGATAAAGACGTTTAAATAAACAGAGAGAGAAAGATGAAGAGATAACTAGAGAGTGAGAGAGAGAGAGATAGATAGGAGAGGTGAGGCAGATAAAAAAAGGAAGCCGATAGAGAGTGGAAAAATAAATGAGAGAAGAGAAAGATGATGAAGAGAGTGAGGAGTTAGAGAAATGGATTCAAGAGAGAAGGAGAGAGAGGGGGAGGGAGTGAGAAGAGAGAATGAAGAGAGAGCACGAGAGAGAGCAATAGTAGAAGAAAGAGAGGGAAATACGAAATTGACAGAGGTAGGAATGGATAGAGTGTGTGAAGGAGGGTTAGAGATAGAGGGAAAGTGATAATGAGAGAGGGAAAGTGGGAGAATGAGAGTAAGATAGAGGTAGAGAGAAGTGAGTCAAAGAGAAAAAGAAATAGAAAGAGTTAGTGGGTGAAGGAGGGTAAGAGAGACTGGGGAAAGTGAGATGAGAGAGGGAAAGGGGGACAATGTGAGATAGAGGTATAGAGAAGTGAGTGAGAGAGAAAGAAATAGAGAGAAAAGAGTGAGAGAGAGATTGAGAAAGAGGAGCTCCATGAGAGACACAGGGAGATGGAGGCAAGAGAGCGGGTGGTGTGGAGAGAGAAGAAGAGAAAGAATGTGTGTGAGAGAGAGAAGCGAGAGAAGAGAAACATAAGTTAGAAAGAAGAGAGAAGGGAAATAGAGAAGGCAACAGTGTAAGACAGAGTGAGAGAGTGAAAGGAAGAGAGGGAGAGTGAGAGATAATCATGGAAAGAGGAGTTAGAGATATAGAGAGAGCAAAAGAGAAATAGAAAGAGAAAGAGAGTGAAGGGCATATAGAGCTAATGAGAGAATGGTGTAAGAAAGAGATTGAAAAACAGAGAGATGAGAGAGATGAAGACAGAGTTGTAAGGTGAGAGAGAGAGAGTAAGAGAGGAAGCAAGAGAGAGGGAGAGAGAGGGTTGTAAAGAGTGAGTGAGAGATATAAAAAATGTGAAAAATGAAGTTGAGAGACAAAGAGGTAGAGGGAACGAGAAGAGTGTGACGAAAGAGCTTGAAAGAAAGAGGAAGTAAGAAAGGTAGAGATGGGGAGGCAGATAGAAACTGTGTGATAGAGCTAGAGATAGAAAGAATGAGATTGAGGTAGAAAGAGAGACGAGATGAGAGGATAGGAGAGGAGAGAAAGCAGTAGGGAATGATTCAAGAGAGGAGGAGAAAGATGGGGAGTGAGTGAAATGAAAGGGAAAAGAAAGAGAAAAAAATGGAGTGAGAGAAAGAGAGAGAATACATAAGAGTGAGATTGAGGTAGAAAGAGAGACGAGACGACAGGAGAGGAGAGGAGAGCATAGAAAGTGGTAGGGAGTGATTCATGAGCGGAGCAGAAAGATGGGGAGTGAGTGAAATGAAAGGGAAAAGAAAGAGAAAGAATAGAGTGAGAGAAAGAGATAGAATAAATAAGGGAGAGAGGTAGGAAAGGAGAGAGTGAGGGGAGGAAGAAGTGAGAATGAGAGAGTGTGTGTGTGAGAGAAGGAGGCAGAATAAGTGTGAGTTAAATATAGAGAGTGGGAAAAAGTGAGACAATAAGTGAAAGAGGGATGAATGGGAGAGAGTGAGAGAGAAAGTGAAGGTCTCTATGACTGAGAGAGAGATGGAGGGCACGAGAGAGTGATGGAGGGAGAGAAGAAGAGAAAGAAAGGGTGATACAGAGAGAGAGAGAGAAGAAAGACAGATGATTGATAGGGCAAGGGAGTTATAGGGAGAGAGAGATGGTAAGAGAGCAAGAGAGGGGGAGAAAGATATATATATTGATAAAAAGATATAATGAGATATATAGAGAGAGCAAAATAGAAGTAGAAGGAAGAGGTATATGTAGAGAGAGAGGTAGATAGGGAGAAGGTGAGGCAGATAGAAAGGGTGAGTAGAAGAGAGGGAGGGGGAGAGGCATGGATTCAAAAGAGAAGGAGAGAGGAGTAACGAGTGAGAAGAGAGAGAAGAGGAGGAGAGAGAGAGATATGGCATAAGAGAAAGAGAGAGAAAACACATAATAGAGAGAGGTAGGGAATGAGAGAGTGAGGGAAGGAGGAAGGGGAAAAAAAGAGGAGAGAGGGAGTGAGAGGGAGAATGAGAATGAGATGGAGGTAGATAGGAATTAGTGAGAGAGAGAGCAATAGAGAATAGAGTATGAGAGAGAGAAAAGCAACATGAGAGAGGTAGAGAGAATGATTGAGAGAGATGGAGAGAGTTAGTATTAATAGGAGTGAGAGGAAGAAATAGATTGATGGATAGAAAGATAGAGAGCGAGAGATATTATGAAATGCAAGAGAGAGGGAGGAAGGGTGAGAGGGAGAAGGAGTGGTAGAGAAAGTAAAAAAGATACATAAAAATAACAGGTGGAGAGAGAGCAAAAGAGTGATTGTATAAGAGAGAAATAGATGAGAGTGAAAAAATAGAGAAAATAAATTGAGAAGTGAGTGAGAGAGAGATAGAGGGCACAAGAGTGGGGGAAGAGAGAGAATCAGATGAAAAAAGAGTGGGAGAAGAGAAAATAAAAAATGGGAGAAGTTAGGATAAGGAGGTGAGAGGGAGAGAGTGAGATTGAGATTGGGATTGAAAGTGAAAGAGACAAAGAGAGAGAAATATATAAGTAGAGAAAGAGATAAAGAGAAAGTGAGTGAGAGAGAAAAGGTAGAAGGAGAAAGATGCGTGTGAGAAAGTGGTTGAAGGGAAGAGATAGAAGAGGGAGAGAGGGAGTGATGATAAAGCAGATAGAGACAAAGAGAGAGATTGATGGAGAAAGAGGTGAGTAAGATAAAGAGAGAAGAGGAGATGAGAGATGGGAGGATAGTGAGATGAGAGAGAAGCGAAAGAGAGAGGGGGAAAAGGAGAGAGAAATGGAGAGAGTGTGGGAAGGAGTGAGGCAGGGCAAGAGAGAGGGGAGATAGAGAGAGGGAGGGAGATTGACAGTGAGATATACTAAAGAAAGGAAGAGAGTAATAAAGAAAAATGTGTGTAAGAGAGCAAAGAGAGATAGGAAAAAGAACTCCTCCAACAGAGAGATATAAAGAGAGAGGGGGTTGGGGGTAGTGAGAAAGAGTGGAAGAAAGAATGAGAGAGAGATAAGAAAGAGACAGAGAGCAAGAGAGTTGCAGGGTGAGATGGTGTTGGCAGAAGGGGAAGAGAGGGAGAGAGAGTATTTGAGAGAGATAGTGATAGGGATGGAACAAGATAATGATAAATATAAAGAGAACAAAAGAGAAATAGAGAAAATAGGAGGTTGGGGAAAGAGAAGAGTGTGAGAAAGAGCTTGAAAAAAAGAGTGATGTTGAGGCAGACAAAGAGAGAGAGATATAGATAGAGAGAGTGTGATCAAAAGAGAGGAAAGGAGATGAGAGTGGTTAGGGGATGTATTTAGGAGAGGAGAGAGAGTGGGCATGAGTGAGGAGCAAGATAGAGTGCAAGAGTGAGAGAAATAGAGAAGTAGGAAGAGAGAAAGTGAGGAATTGAGGGAGGGCAAGTGAGGGGGAAAAAATAGAGGGAGGGGAAGTGAGAGTGAAATGGAGTTAGAGAGAGGGAGAGACTGACAGAGCGAGCAAAGGGAAGAATGAGAGAAAAAAGAGAGAAAAAAGAGAAGAGCTCCACACGTGAGAGATATGGAGGGCAGAAGAGAAGTAGGGAGGGACAAAAAGAGAAAATATTTTGAGAGAGAGGTGTGAGAGAAGAAAAAAATGAGAAAAAGAGAAGAGAGAGAACAAGAGAGTTTTTAGTTAAGAGAGTAGTGGCAAGGGAGGAAAGAGAGAGATAGAGAGATAGAGGGAGGGAGAGATAGGTTCGGAGAGGGAGAGAGAGGGGGAGTGGATGCAAAAAGAGTAAGAAGAGAAAAAGAGAAGACGGAGCGAGATTTAGAGAAAGAGAATACATAAAAGAGAAAGAGCATGAAAGAATGAGTAAGATAATAGAGAGATAGAGAGATGTAGAGTTTGTTAGAGAGAGAGAAAGAGAGGTTTAAGTGGATAGCAAGTGAGAAATCGGGAGAGAGACAGCCAGAGCAGTAGGGTCAAAGAGAGATGGTTAGAGAGGGAGATAGAAAAAGGTAGAGTGATAGAGCAAGTAGAGTAAGATAAAGAGAGAGAACAAGTTTAGGCAATGAAGAGAAATTGAGAAGAGCTAGTGAAATTGAGAGAGGGACATATGGCGGGCATGAGGGAGGGAGGGAGAAAGAACGCGATAAAGAAAAAGTGTGTGAGATATATTGAGAATGAGCAAGACGGGAGAAATATGAGAAACAGAGAAGAGAGAGAGTTGCAAGGTGCGAGAGAGAGAGGTAACATGGGAGAAGCAAGAGAGAGGGAGGGAAAGAGTGAGTGAGAGATATAAGAAGAGAAAAAGAGAAGTAAAGAGAAAGAGAGAGAAAGGGGAGGGATGGAGCTGAGAGGGATGGAGGGAGGGAGGGGAGGGAGAGGGAGAGAACTAAAGGAGGAAGAAAGAGAGAGTGAGATTGAGGGAGTGAAAGTGAGGGAGAGAGAGAGAAAGAGAGAAATTGAGAGAGATTGAGACGAGCGCTAGAGATTAAGAGAAAGAATGAGAAAGTGAGAGGGAGAGAGAGGAAGAGAAATAAGGAGAAGAGAGAGGGAGAGGGTGAAGATGAGAGAGAGACAGAGAAGAGTGAGAGAAAAGAGAGGGAACGAAATAGATTAAGACTAAGTAAGAGAGTTAAAAGAGAGAGTGCAAAAGAAAAGAGTGGGAGAGGGAGATAGAGTGGTGGAAATAACGACATATATAATGTAAGGAAGAGTAAGCGAGATCACAAAGCAATAAAGTTTTTATGAAGAGGTTCAGAGTGAGAGAGAGTAGCGAGAGGGAAAAAAGTGAGAGAGGAGAGAGATATGCAAAGACATGGAAGAGAGAGTGAGATAGAGAGATAGAAAGGGAGAGTGAGTTATATACATAGTGAATGAGAGAGAGAGGGAGGGAGCTAGAGGTAGAGAACAAGGAGAGCGAGTTAGAGAGACAAGAAGAGGAAGAAAGAGTAGGAGAGTGATTATAAGATAGATTTAGTGGAAGACAGTGAGAGACAGAGTGAAGAGTAGAATATAGGGAGTAGATAGAGATAAAGAAGAGAGGGAAGGGGGAGTGAGATAGAGAGAGAGCAAAAGTGGGCCATAAATAGAGATCGAGAGTAAGGGGAAGGAAGCAAAAGATAGAGAAGGGGGAGAGTGGGGAGACATAGAGAGAGGGCAATAGAAGGTAGAGCTTGAGAGAGAGGGAATAAAGAGTACGAGCACTAGAGAGAGAGAGAGAAAGAAGAGAAAAATGGCAGAGGGAGATGATATACAGAAAAAGAAAAGAGCCAGAAGAGAGGGAGCTAGAGAAGGTCGAGGAGAGATAGTGAAAATAAGAGTGAGGGAGAAAAAGGCAGAGAGATAAAAGGAATTAGAGATTTAAGGAGTATGAGAAGTTAGAGTGAGAGAAAGAGAGATAAAGAGAGTGGAGAAGGGAGTAGTGGGTAAGGGTGAGAGAGAGAGAAAATGTCAGAAAGTAGAGAGGGAGAGTGAGATGGAGAGGGAGTGTGTAGAAGCAAAGTGAGAGGGAGACAGAGAGGGAGAGTAAGATGGAGTGGTAAGAATAAGATATCAAGAGAGAGATTACAAATGAAAGAAAGCTAGAGAGTGATTGTGAGAGAGATTCAATGTGAAGGATAGAGTGTGAGTGAGAGCGTTTGAGAAATAAAGGAGAGAGATTGATTTGTGGAAGAGAAAAGAGAGGTAGAGAGAGAGAGAGGAAGCGTAAGTGATATTGTGAGCAACAGAGAGAGGGAGGGAGCTAGAACTAGAGAAAGGGAGAGAAATTGAGATATATAAAAGAGAGAAAAAGATAGCAACAGAGAGATAACAAGAGTAAGAGAGAATAAGAGAGTGATTGTGAGTGATATTCTAAGCAAGAGAGAGGGGCAGAGAATGATAGAAAAGATAAAAAGAGAAAAGAGAGAGATATCGAGAGTGAGTGATAGATAAAGAGCGAGAGTGCGAGAAATGGAGCTATAAAGGGAGAAGGGGTGAGAGAGTGAAAGGAAAAGAGAGGGAGAGATAGTAAGAGAGAAAGAATGGGACTGGGAGGGAGAGAGCGAGAGAGAGATAGAGAGAGCACAAGAGAGGAGGAGAAAAGATTATAGTGAGATAGTGAGAGAAAAAGAGAGAGAGAGAGCAAAAGAGAAAAAGTGAGATAGAGAGCGTGTGTGTGAAAGTGAGCGAGAGGGAGAGGGAAAGAGAGGGAGATAGAATGGTTAAGTGAGCAGGATAGATAGAGAAATAGAAAACGGGAGAGGGAGCAATAGAGCTATTATGAAAGAGTGAGAGAGAAAGAGAGAGAGATATATATAAATTAGGGCAATAGAGAGTGAGAGAGAGAATGAGAAATAGAGATAGTGAGGGATGAGAAGGAGAGAGTGATAGAAAGTGATGGAAAGAGAAAGTGAGAGAGTGAGAGAAATGTGGGAGAGAGATACAAAGTGAGAATAAGATTTTGAGAGGGAGAGGGAGTCATTGAGAGAGATTGAAGGAAAGAGAATGAGTGTGAGGGAGGGAGAGAGCAGGAGAGAGGGGGAGAGAGCAAAAGAAAGAGAAGGAAAGACATGTTGAGAGAAAGAGAGAAAAAGAGATAGTAAGAGGTATTATGACTGGGTTAGCTCAATAGATATAAGTGCGAGAGATATATAATGAGAGGAGAGGTAAGAGGAAGAGAATAGAGAGCATGAGAAAGAGGAAGGGGGACAGAGCAAAAGAGAAGGAGGGAGGTAGAAGAATGGAAGACCCAGAGATAAAAGATTGTGAAGAGAGAGAATGGAAGCTGGGAGAGAGGGGGAAAGATAAAAGAGAGAAGAGAAAGATGAAGAAGAGAGTGAGAGAGTTAAAGAAAGAGAGAGAGAATGAGGGAGAAAATGTAAGAGACAGAGTAAGATAAAGGCAGGGAGGGAGAGAGGTAGAAGGAGTGAGGGAGCAAGATTAAAAGAAGAGAGTGTGTTTGTGAGAGATGAGGAAGAGCAAAAGAAAGAGGGAGATGTTAGAGGAGAGAATGAACAATGTGGATAGAAATGAGAAAGAAAAATGTGGATAGAAAAAGAGAAAGAAAAATATTGACAGAGGGAGGGGAGGAGAGAGAGTCAAAAATAAAGGGACAGAGAGACTGACAGATATAGAGAGAGAAGAGAGGGACGAATTGAATCAAAGAGAGAAGAAAAATGTAGAGAAGGGAGAGAGCGATAGAGAACACAAAAGGTAGGAAAGAAAAAGGGAGAGGGAGAATGAGGCTAAAGATACAGAAGGAAAGAGCAATAGTGGGAGAAATAGATGGGGATAAAGAGAGTGGAAGAGAGTATGAGAGAGAAATGAGAGAAAAAAAGAGAAAAGGAAAAGCTCCATGAAAGGAGTGAATGACAAAGATAGAGAGAAATGGAGGGAGATAGTGAAAGAAAGTGCAAGTGTGTGTGTGTGAGAGAGAGAGAGAGCACGAGTGAGAGTGAGAGGAGGTGGCAGAGAGGAGTAAGAAAGAAACTAAGAGAGAGGGAGGGAGAGAGGCAGAGGGAGAGGGAGTGGAAGTGGGAGAGAAATAGTGAGAAAGAAAGTAAGAGAGTGAGGGATCGCGGGGCAGAGGTAGAGAGAGGGAGGAAGTAACGAGGACAGAGGGAGAGAGGCAAAGAGAAAGGTTGAGGGTAGCCAAGAGAGGGATTAAGGGCATAAAGAGAGACAAGAGAGAGTAGGAAGGGAGGAGGGATGGATGAGTGAGCAAGAGAGATTGGGAGGAGGGGAGAATAAAAATGGAATGAGGAGAAAGGTAGAGGGTGAGAGAAAAAGAAAGAGAGCAAAATCGAGAGAAGGGAAAGAGAGAAGAAAAAGAGCACAAGAGAGAGAAGAGAGCAAAATAAGGCAAAGAGCAAGGTAGAGAGAGTGTGAGAGCCAAGAGGGAGAGAGGGAGAAAAGAGAGAGAGAAATTGGGAGGGAAGGAATTAAGTGTCAGATTGAATGAGATTGATACAAGAGAGAATTTGCGTGTGAGATTCAAAGAAAGTGAGAGAATGACAAGTTTGAGTAGAAACAGAGGGAGGGAGAGTGAGAGAGGGAGAATGTGAGCTCGCAAGGGTGGGAAAAAGAACAACTGAAGTGAAGGCATGAGAGAGAGGGACAGTGAGACAGCAAGAATAGGGAAAAGAATATGAGAGAGACGGAGGGAAGAGGGGAGAGATAGAAATAAAAAAATGGGGGAGAATAAGAAAAAATAAGGGGAGAGATGGAGGGAAGAGGGTAGAGATAGAAATAAAAAGAAATGGGGAGAAAAAATGAGATTGGGAGATAGTGAGAGAGGGTGAGGGTAAGTGAAAGTAGTTAGAGTGAGAGTGATAGAGCCAAGGGAGTGGGTGCAAGCAAGAGAAGAGAAAGAGTGCGAGAAAGAGTGGAAGAGAGAGGGAAGGGAGTAAGATAGTGTGTTTGTGTGTGTGTGAGAGAAAACGTGACAAAAGGAGGGAAATAGAGGCAAGTAGGGGAGAGTTGTCTGAAGAAGAGATGAAGGAGAGAGAGTAAAGAGTGAGGGAGAGAGATTGTGTGAGAGGAAAAGAGAGGTTGAGACCCAATGGGAGAGGAGGGAAAGAGAAAGTGCTAGAGAAAGAGGGAGAGAGTGAGAGAGTGGGAGAAATAGAAAGTGATAGAGAGAAAAAGATGGAGAGGGAGAGATAAGAGCAGGAGAGAGAAGGGAGCGAAAGAAGAGAGGACATAGGTAGAGTTCAACAAAGAGAGAGAAAGCCGAGAGATAGCACAAGAGAAGAATAAAGAGAAACTAAGAGAAATGATGAGATAGCGAGAGGGAATAGAAAGAGCAAAAAAGAATTAGAGAGATAGAGAGAGACTGAGAGAGAAAGAGAGTCAGAGAGATTGAGAAGAGCAAGAGAGAGAATGAAAGAGTAAGAGAGAAAGAAAGAGAGAAAAAGACAGCATGAAAAAGGGAGAGGATAGAAGAGAGTGAAAGAAGAAGAAGAAAAAGATAGAGAGAGGAACGAAGGGAGGGAGGAGTAGCAGAGTTAGTCAGATACATACAAACATAAATAGAAAGAGGGGAATTAAATGAGAGTGATTGCGAGATAAATAAGGGTAGGATAAAGAGAGAAGAGCAGAAAAAGAGCTAACGAAAAGCGAGATGAGTGCAATTGAAGAGAGAGCTAGGGTGTTAATGATATAAAGAAAAATAAGTGAGACATTAAGAAAAAGCGAAGATATATAGAGTAAGGGAGAGACATGGATGAAAAGAGGGAAATAAAGAAAAGAGAGGACAAGAAAGAAAGGCCGGGAGAGACTTGGGTGGGAGGGATTGAGAGAGAAAGGGAGAGAGAGGAGGGGATGAAGTTAAAACCAAGGGAGATAGAGAGTGTGAGAGAAATAGAGAGAGAGGGTGGGAGAGAAGGAGGGTGGGAGAGAGAGAGAAAGAAAAGAGAATAGAGAGAGGGAGGAATAGATAGTGAGAGCGATGGATAGAGTGCGAGTTAAGGTGAGCGAGTACCAGTGAGCGAGAAAGAGACTAAGAGAGTCAGGAAAAGTAAGGGAAAGAGATATAAAATGGGGAGTTATAGAGATGGAGAGAGATAGAACAACAAAGTGGTAGATAATGAGAGGAAGAGAGAAAGAGATATAAAGGGCAAAAATGAGGAAATGAGAGATAACGAGAGAACAAGGAATGAGAGAGAGAATGAGCAAGAGAAAAGAAAGAAGAGAGAGAGAGAGAGAGAGAGAGAGAGAGAGAGAGCGAAAGAGAGTAGCGTGATGGAAGAGAATGATTAGATAGAGAGAAAAATAGAGTAGCATGGTTAGAGAGTGATGACAAAGAGGATAGAAAAAAGGAGGGAGAGAAAGAGAGGAGTTTGAGGCGGAACGAATAGTGCGAGAAAGAGCATGAAAAGACGAGTGAGATAATATTATGAGAAAGAGAGATGTAGAGTTTGATAGAGAGAGATAAAGAAGTTTAGGTGGATAGAAAGCGAGAAAAGTGGAAAGAGACAGCAAGAGCAGTAGGGTCAGAGAGAGATGGTTAGAGAGGAAAAGAGATAGAGATGGAAAGGAGTGAGGGAGCAGATAGAGTAAAAAGTAGAGAGAGAATAAGTTTAGGCAATGAAGATAAATTGAGAAGAACAAGAGAGTGTGAGAGAGGGACATATGGAGGGCATGAGAGAGGGAGGGAGAAAGAACGAGATTAAGAAAAAATGTGTGAGAGATAGAGAGGAGGAGAAGGATAAGAGAAAGATGAGAAAGAGAGAAGACAAAGATACAAAAGGGCGGAAGCATGAGAGAGGCATGGAAAGAGTGAGTAAGAGATATAAGAAGAGCAATGAGTGGTGAGAGAAGAAGAAAGAAAGAGTGAGAAAGCAGTAGAGGGAGTGTGATGAGTGTGAGAAAGAGCTTAAAATATAGAGGATGTAAGATAAATAGAGATGAAGAGGAAGATAGAAACTGTGTGTGAGAGTGCGAGAGATAGATAGAGGGTGAAGCAGATAGAAAGAGAGATGAGAGGAGAGGAGGGGGGAGAAAGGGTATGGAGTAAGAAAAAGAGAGAGAATACATAAGGGAGAGAGGTAGGAATAGAGAGAGTAATGGGAACGGGCAAAGGAGGACAAGAGAGAGAGAGTGTGTGTGTAAGAGAGAGGGAGAATAAGTTTGCGATGTACATAGAGAGTGAAAAAACTGAGATAGAGTAAGTGAAAGAGGGAAGAATGTAAGATAATTAGTGGGAGAAGGAGAAGAGCTCTAAGACTGAGAGAGAGATGGAGGAGGGAGAGAGGACAAGAGAAAGAAAGTGTAAGAGAGAGAGAGAGAGAGAGAGAGAGAGAAAGGGAGAAGACAAAGAGAAAGATGTAGGGAGAGAGATAGATGGTAAGAGAGGAAAATAGGAGGGAGAGGGAGATATAAAGAGAGCGAAATAGAAGTAGATAGAAGACAATGTGAGAAAGGTCTTGAAAGAAAGAGAGAGAAGAGAGAGTGAGAGAGAGATGAAGAGACATACAGAGAAGGTGAGAGATATATAAATATAAAGAGGTTGAGAAAGGTAGAAGAGAGAAGAAGAGGAGAGACAGGGTGAGGCAGGGTGGCATGGATTCAAGAGAGAATGAGAGAAAGGTGGAGTGGGTGACAAGAGGGAACGAAGAGAGAACACGAGAGAGGGCAAGAGTAGAAAAAAGTTAGAGAGGTAGGATGGATAGAGTGAGTGAAATAATGAAGGAGGGTAAGAGAGAGAGAGGGCTAGAGTGAGAATGAGTGAGAGAAGGAGAAGAATGAGATTACGATAGAGGTAGAGAGAAGTGAGTGAGAATAATCAAGAAAGAGTGAGAAAAGTGTGAGATAGAGTTTGAGAAAGAGAAGAGCTCCATGAGCATGAGAGAGAGATAGAGGGCAACAGAGAAGGAGGTATGGGAGAAAATAAGAGAAAGAAAGAGTGATAGAGAGAGAAGCAAGAGAAGAGAAAGATATGTTAGAGAGAAGAAAGAGAGGGCAAATAGAGAAGGCAATAAAGTAAGACAGAGCGAGAGTGAGTGAGGGAGAGAGAGGCAGGGAGAGAGCGAGATAAGCATGGAAAGATGGAGTGAGAGATATAGAAAGAGCAAAAGAGAAGTATAGAGAGAAGGGCGTAGAGATAAAGAGAGTGAAGAGAGAGAGACGAAGAGGCAGATTGAAAGTGTGTGTGAGAGACTGAGAGATTGAAAGAATAAGTGAGGCAAATAATAAAAGAAATGAGACAAGAGGAGATGAGAGGAGAGAGAGAGGGAGGAAATGATTCAAGAGAGCAGGACAGAGATGAGCAGTGAGTGAGATGAGAGAGAAAAGAGGGAGTGAGTGAGTGAGAGAAAGAGAGATAATTCATATGAGTGGTAGGAAAGGTGAGATTGAGAGAAATAGGAAGAAAGGGCACATGAAATGAGTGAGAAAGGGAGAGGGAGAGAGGAGGGAGAAGGAGTTTGAGAGGGAGGTGATGGAGGGTACGACAAATAAAAGAAAGAGGGGGAGAGAAAAGGAGAAGGGATCCATGAGAGAGGGAGTGATGGAGGGCACGAGTGGGAGAGAGGGAGAGAGAATGAGAGAAATAAAGAGTGACAGAGAGAAGAAGAAGAAGCGAGGGAATAGAATGATGAGATAAAGAGAAGATAAAGAGAGCAAGAGAGTTATTTTATGAGATAGAGAGAGACAGTAAGAGAGGAGAGAGGGTGGGAGCGAGAAAGTGAGAGTGAGATAGATATTGGTATGAAAAGTGAGATTAAGAGATACAAAAGATGGCAAAATAGAAGTAGAGAGTACAAGTGGTAGAAGGAGAGAGAAGAGTATGAGAAAGAGTTTGAAAGAAAGAGAGAAAAAGTTGAAGCGATAAATAGAGAGTGTGAGACAAAGATAAGAGAGATTGAGGCAGATTAAAAAAAAGTGAGGAGAAAAGTGAGAGAAAGTGAAGAATAAAGAAAGCGGCGAAAGAGAGGGAGAAAGGGAGGGAATACAATGAGAAAAAGAGTGAGATAGAAGGATAGACATAACGAGAAAGGGATATAAAGAGAAAGAAGGATAATGAAAGAGTGAGAGTATAAGATAGAAGAGATGTAGAGAGAGCAAATGAAAGAAAAAAGGAGTGTGTGGGAGAGTGTGTGAGAGATAGTGAGTGTGCTGAAAGGGAGGGATAGGATAAGATAAAAGAGAGCAAAACAGATAAAGTGGGAGAGAGGGAATGATGAAAAAGAGACAGAGTGAGGGAAAGAGAAAGAGAGAGCAAGAGCGAGAAATAGGAGGGAGTAAGTGAGAGGGTGAGCGAGGGAGAGATATAGAGAGATAAAGAGACTTCAAGATAGAGATGGGGAGAAAAAGAGAGTGAGAAAGCGGGAGGGTGAGAAGATCAGAGATAGTGAGAGAAGGACATATGGAGGGCATGAGAGAGGGGGGAGAAAGAACGAGATAAAGAAAAAAGTGTGTAAGAGATAGAGAGAAGGAGCAAGATAAGAGAAAGATGAGAAATAAAGAAGAGAGAGTTGCAAGAGAGAGAGAGAGAGATAGCAAGGAGGGAAACAAGAGAGAGGGATGGAGAGAGTGAGTGAGAGATATAAGAAGAGGAAAAGAGAAGTGGAGAGAAAGAGTGGGAAAGGGGTAGAGTGAGTGAGAAGAGTTTGAGAAAGAGCTTGAGAGAAAGAGAAATTAAGAGAAATAGAGATGATGAGGCAAATAAAAACTGTGAGAGAGTGCGAGAGATAGATAGAGTGAGGGTGAGGTGGATAGAAAGAGATACGAGTGGAGAGGAGAGGAAAGAAAGAAGTAGGGAGTAACATAATGAGAGAGAATACATAAGGGAGGGAGGTAGGAAAGGAGACAGCGAGAGAAAGGGCAAAGGAGGGTAAAAGAGTGTGTGTGTGTGTGTGTGTGAGATAGAGAGGGAGAATAAGTTTGAGATTGACAGAGAGTAAAAAAAGTGAGAAAGATTAAGTGAAAGGAGAGAGGAATGGAAGAGAGTTAGATAGAGAAGGAGAAGAGCTCTATGACTGAGAGAGAGATGGAGGGAACGAGAGAGTGAGAGAGGGAGAGAGGACAAAAGAAAGAAAGAGTGAAAGAGTGAAGATAAAGAGAAAGAGGTAGGGAGGGAGAGAGAAATGGTAAGAGAGTAAAAGAGGGGGGAGAGAGATAGATATATATATTGATGAAAAGATTGAGTGAGAGATATAAATAGAGAAAAACATAAGTACATAGAAAAACAACGCGAGAAAGATCTTAAAAGAAAGAGAGAGAAGAGAGAGTGAGAGAGAGATGAAGAGACATATAGAGAGGGTGAGAGAGATATATATTTGAGAAAGATAGAAAGAGAGAAGAGGAGAGACAAAGTGAGACAGGGAGGGATGGATTCAACAGAGAAGGAGAGATAGGGGGAGTGAGAAAGAAGTGAGAAAGAAGCGAGAACGCGAGAGAGGGCAAGAGTAAAAGAAATGGAGTGAGGTAGGAATGGATAGAGTGAGTGAAGGAGGCAAGGAGGGTAAGAGAGAGGGGAGAGTGTAAGAAAGAGGGACATTAAGAGTAAGATAGTGGTAGAGAGAAGTGGTGAGAAAGATCAAGAAAGAGAGAGAAGAGAGCGAGAGAGAGTTTGAGAAAGAGAAGAGTTCCATGATAAAGAGAGAGAGAGATGGAGTGCAAGAGAGAGGGGGGTATGGGAGAGAAGAAGAGAAAGAAAGAGTGATAGGGAGAGAAGCGAGAGAAGAGGAAGATAAGTTAGAGAGAAGAAATAGAGGGCAAATAGAGAAGGCAACAATGTAAGACAAAGCGAGAGTGAGTGAGGGAGAGAGAGGGAGATAAGCATGAAAAGATGGAGTGAGAGATGTAGAGAGAGCAAAAGTGAAGTAGAGAGAGAAGGGCTTAGAGATAAAGAGAGAAGGGCGTGAGAAAGATATTAAAATAAAGAGAGAGAACAGAGAAAGACGAGGAGGCAGATAGAAGTGTGTGTGATTCAATCGAGTGACTGAAAGATTGACTGAGGCGAATAATAAGAGAAAAGAGACGAGAGGAGAGGAGAGAAAAGAGAGGGATGAATTGATTGAAGAGAGCATGAGAGAGATGAGCAGTGAGTGAGACGAAGAGAAATGAGGGAGTGAGTGAGAGAAAGAGAGAATTCAAATGACAGAGTAGTAGTAAAGATGAGAGTGAGAGAAAGAGGAAGAAACGACAAATGAAATGAGTGAGGGAGGGAGAGGGAGAGAGGAGAGAGAACAAGAGTGAGATGGAGGTGGTGAGAATGAGTGAAATAAAAGAGTGAAAGAGAAGAGATCCAAGAGAGGGAGTGATGGAGGGCACGAGAGGGAGTGAGGGAGAGAGAATGAGAGTAATAATGGGAGAGAGAAGAAGTGAGGGAAGAGAATGATGAGATAAAGTGAAGACAAAGAGAGCAAGAGAGTTGTTTGATGAGATAAAGAGAGACAGTAAGAGAGGAGGAAAGGGTAGGAGAGGGAAAGTGAGAGCAAGATAGATATTGGGATGGAAAGAGAGATTGAGAGATATAAAGAAGGTAAAATAGAAGTAGAGAAAATGTGGTAGAAGGAGAGAGAAGAGCATGAGAAAGAGCTTGAAAGAAAGAGAGAGAAAGATAAAGCGACAAGTAGAGAGTGTGAGACAGAGATAAATCAAAGAGATTGAGGCAGATAAAAAGAGAAATGTGAGGAGAAAACTAAGAGAAAGTGAAGGATAAGGAAAGAGCTGAAGAGAGTTAGAGAAATGGATGGGAGACAATGAGAAAAAGAGTGAGATAAAAAGAGAAAATAACAAGAAAGAGATAATACAGAGAAAGAGGGATAAAGTTAGAGTGATAATAAATGATAGAAAAGAGTTAGAGAGAGCAAATGAAAGAGAAATGGAGTGTGTGAGAGAGAGTGTGAGAGATAGTGCATGTGCGAGAAAGGGAGCGAACGAAATAAGATAAGAGAGTGTCAAATAGGTAAAGAGGGAGAGAGGGAATGATGCATTAGAGATAAATCGAGGGAGAGAGAAAGATAGAGATCAGGGAAGAGAAAAGAGTAGGGAGTAAGTGAGAGGGAGAGCGAGAGAGAGATATAGAGAGATAGGGAGACAACAAGATAGAGTGAGATAGTCGGAGAGTGAGAAGAGCTAGAGAGACTGAGAGAGGGACATATGGAGGGCCTAAGAGAGGGAGGGAGAAAGAACGAGATTAAATAAAGTGTGTAAGAGATAGAGAGAAGGAGCAAGATTAGAGAAAGACGAGAAAGAGAGAAGAGAGAGAGAGAGAGATAGCAAGGAGGAAGCAAGAGAGAGGAATGGAAAGAGTGAGTGAGATATATAAGAAGAGAAAGAGAAGTAGAGAGAAAGAGTGAGAAAGGGGTAGAGGGAGTGAAAGGTGTGTGAGGAAGAGGTAGATAAGTACAAAGTGTGAGACTGTGTGTGAGAGCGAGATAGATAAGAGATAGTAAGTAGAGAGTGTGAGACTATGTGAGAGAAAGAGAGATAAGTAGAGTGTGAGATTGTGTGTGAGAGGGGAGAAAGAGGTAGGGAGTATGAGAGAAAGAGAGAGAGAATACATAAGGGAGAGAGGTAGGAAAGGAGAGAGAGTGTGTGTAAGAGAGAGGGAAGAATAAGCTTGAGATAGACATAGAGAGTGAAAAAAAGTGAAAGAGAGTAAGTATAAGAGAGAAGAATGGAAGAGAGTTAGAGAGACAAGGAGAAGAGCTCTAAGACTGAGAGAGATGGAGGGCACGAGAGAGTGAGGGAGGAAGAGAGGAGAAGAGAAAGAAAGATTGAAAGAGAGAGAGAGAGAGGTAGAGAGAGAGATGGTAAGAAAGGAAAAGAGGGGAAAATGAGAGATATATTGATGAAAAGATAGAGTGAGATATAAAGAGAGCAAAATAGAAGTAGATAGAAGAACAGAGTGAGAAAGATCTTGAAAGAAAGAGAAAGAAGAGAGCGAAAGAGAGATGAAAAGACAGAGTGGGTGAGAGAGATATATAAATATAAAGAGGTTGAGAAAGATAGAAAGAGAGAGAAGATGAGAATTATAGTCAGGTAGGGACGGATGGATTCAAGTGAGAATGTGAGAGAGGGGGAGTAAGTGAGATGAGAGAATGAGAGGGGGGGAGTAAGAGAGAAGAGAGAACGAAGAGAGAATGCGAGAGTAGAAGAACGAGAGAGAGGTAAGAATGGATAGAGTGAGTGAAGGAGGGAAGGAGGGTAAGAGAGAGGGGGAGAGTGAGAATGAGAAAGAGAAAGAGGGAGAACGAGACTAAGATAGAGGTAGAGAGAAGTGAGCGAGAATGAGCAAGAAAGAGAGAGAAAAAAGTGAGATAGAGTGTAAGAAAGACAACAGCTCCAAGAGGAAGAGAGAGGGAAACATGGAGGGCAAGAGAGAGGGAGGTATGGGAGAGAAGAAGAGAAAGAAAGAATGAGGGAGAGAGAAGCAAGAGAGGAAAAAGATAAGTTAGAGAGAAGAAAGAGAGGGCAAATAGAGAAGGCAACAGAGTAAGACAGAGCGAGAGTGAGTGAGGGAGAGAGAGGGAGGAAGACAGGGAGATAAGCATGGAAATATGGAGCGAGATATAGAGAGAGCAAAAGATAAGTAGAGAGAGAAGGGCTTAGAGATAAAGATGAGAAAGAGATTAAAATAAAGAGAGAAGAAACAGAAGATGAAGAGGCAGATAGAATTTGTGTTTGAAAGACCAAGGGATTGAAAGATATAGTGAGGCAATAATAAGAGAAAGGGGAGGAGAGAGGAGTGAGAAAGAGAGTGAGGAATTGATTCTATAGAGCATTGGAGAGATGAATAGTGAGCTAGATGAGAGAGAAAAGAGGGAGTGAGCGAGAGGGCAAGAGTGAGAGAAAGAGACATAATTCATATGAGAGAAAGTGAGAAAAAAGAGTGAGAAAGTATGTGTGCTCGTGAGAGATAGAGAGAGCAAGAGATTCGGAGAGATCGAGAATAGAGCGGGAGAGAATGAAAGAGTGAGAGAGAAAGAAAGAGAGACAAAGACAGCATGAGAAAGGGAGAGAGATCGAAGAGAGAGTGAAAGAAGAAAGAACAAGATAGAGAGAGGGAGGAAGGGAGGGAGGTGGAGTTCCAGAGTGAGTGAGATATATAAAAAAATAAATAGAAAGAGGGGAATAAAACAAGAGGGTGATTGTGAGATAAAGAAGGGTAAGAGAGAGAAAAGAGTAGCAGAGAAAGAACTAGAAAAAAGTGAGATGAGATCAATTAAAGAAAGAGCTAGAGATTTAATGAGATAAAGAGAAAAAGAGACTGATACATGGAGCTTAAGGAGAGATATATAATGAAAGCGAGAGATAGGAATGAAAAGAGGGAGAGAGAGAGAGAGAGAAGAGAGGGCAAGAGAGAAAGGCAGGGAGAGAGGTGGGTGAGAGGGAATGAGAGAGGAAGGGAGAGAGGTGGGTGGTAGGGAGTGAGAGAGGAAGGGAGATAGATTGAGAGTATTAGAGAAAGAGAGAGGGTGGAAAAGAGAGAAGGAAGAAGAGATAAGAGAGAGTTAGATGGAGGGATGGACAGTGAGAGTGATGGATATAGTGGAAGTTAAGGTTAGCCCGTATTAAGTGAGTGAAAGAAAGTGAGGGAAAGAGATATAAAAGGGTGAGTTATAGAGATGGAGAGAGATAGAGAAACAAAGTGGTAGATAATGGGAGGGAGAGAGAAAGAGATATAAAGGGGATGAATGAGGAAGGGAGAGAATGAGTAGGAGAAGAGAGAGAGATGAGAAGGAAAGAGAGAGAGCAAGAGAAGAGAAAGATGAGAAAGAGAGAGAACAATAGAGTAGCATGGGGAGAGAGTGGTGACAAGAAAGGAATACAAAGAAGGAGAGAGAGAAAGAGAGAGAAAGAGAGAGTGAGGGAGAGTGTGAGGGCAAGAGAGAGTCAAAGATTTAGAGATAGTAAAAGAGAACTAGAGAAAAAGAAGAGTTAGAGGGAGAACGAATAGTGTGAGAACGAGCATGAAAGGATGAGTGAGATAATAGAGAGAGAGATGTAGAGTTTGATAGAGAAAGATATAAAAACATTTAGGTGGATAGAATGTAAGAAATGAGGAGAGAGATAACAAGAGCAATAGGGTCAGAGAGAGATGGTAAGCGAGGAAGAGAGAGAGATGGAAAAAGGTGGAGTGAGGGAGCAGATAGAGTAAGAAAAAGAGAGAAATTGGGAAGAGCTAGAGAGAATGAGAGAGGGACATATGGAGGGCATGAAAGAAGGAGGGAGAAAGAACGAGATAAAGAAAAAGCATGTGAGAGATAGAGAAGAGCAAGATAAGAAAAAAATGAGAAAGAGAGAAGAGACTGATAGCAAGGGAAGAAGCAAGAGAGAGGGATGGAAAGAGTGAGTGAGAGATACAAGAAGAGAAAAAGAGAATTAGAGAGAAAGAGTGAGAAAGGGAGTGAGAAGAGTATGAGAAAGAGTGAGAAAGGGAGTGAGAAGAGTATGAGAAAGGGCTCGAAAGAAAGAGAAAAGTGAGAGAAAGTGAGAAAAAAGAGTTAGAAAGTATGTGTGCGCGTGACAGATAGAGTGAGATGGAGAGAGCAAAAGAGTTGAAAAGATTGAGAAGAGAGCGAAAGAATAAAAGAGAGAGAGAAAGAAAGAGGGAAAAAGACAGCATGAAAAAGGGAGAGAGATCGATGAGATAGTGAAAGAAGAGAAAGTACAAGATAGAGAGAGTAGGAAGGGAGGGAGGAATAGCAGAGTGAGTGAGATATATACAAAAATAAATAGAAAGTGGGGAATAAAATAAGAGGGTGATTGTGAGATAAAAAGGGGTAAGAGAGAGAGAAGAGGAGCAGAGAAAGAGCTAGAGAAAAGCGAGATGAGAGCAATTCAAGAAAGAGCTTGTTAGTTAATGAGATAGAGAGAAAAAGAGAGTGGTACATTAGAGAGAGTGATAAGAAGTGATGGAAAGAGAAAGTGAGAGAGTGAGAGAAATGTGGGAGAGAGATACAAAGTAAGAATGAGATTTTGAGAGGGAGAGAGAATCATAGAGAGAGAATGAGAGAAAGAGAGTGAGGGTGGAGGGAGAGAGATGAAGGAATGGAGACAGCAAGAGAGAGGGAGAGAGAGCAAAAGAAAGAGAGGGGAGACATGTAAAGAGAAAGAGAGAGAAAAAGAGAGATAGTGAGAGGAGATAGAGGCAAGATAGAGAGCTAGAGTATGAATGGGATAGCTAGATAAAGATAAGTAAGAGAGATATATGAGAGGAGAGGTGAGAGGGAGAGCATAGAGAGCATGTGAAAGTGGAAGGGGGTAGAGAAAATGAGGTGGAAGGTAGAGGGAAGGAACACATAGAGAGAGAGGAAGCTGGGAGAGAAATGGAAAGATAAAAGATATAAGAGAAAGATGAAGAAGAGAGTGAGAGAGTTAAAGAGATGAAAAGAGGGAGAGAGAAAATAGATGGAAAGAGACAAAAGCAGGGAGAGAGGTGGGTGAGAGAGAGTGACAGAGGAATGGAGAGAGTGAAAGGGGGTGGAGTTAAAGAAAAATAAGGGAGATAGATAGAGAGTGTGAGAGGAAGATAGAGAGGGTGGGAAAGAGAGACGGAAGAAGCGAGAAGAGAGAGTTAGTGGGAGGGATGGACAGTGAGAGCGATGGATATAGTGGGAGTTATTGTTAGCGAGTACCAGTGAGCGAGAAAGAGATTAAGAGAGTGGGGGAAGATTAACTCCCTAGCTCTTTCTTGAATTGCTCTCATCTCACTTTTCTCTAGCTCATTCTCTGCTCCTCTCTCTCTCTCTCTCACCCTTCTTTATCTCACAATCACCCTCTTGTTTTATTCCCATCATTCTATTTATTTTTGTATATATCTCACTCACTCTGCTACTCCTTCTCCCTCCCTTCCTCCCTCTCTCTATCTTGTTCTTTCTCTTCCTTCACTCTCTCTTCGATCTCTCTCCCTTTGTCATGCTATCTTTTTCTCTCTTTCTTTCTCTCTCACTCTTCCATTCTCTCTCGCTCTCTCTCAATCTCTCTGACTATCTTGCTCTCTCTATCTCACTCTATCTCTCACACCACACATACTTTCTCACTCTCTTGTCTCACTTTCTCTAACTTTCCCTTTCTCTCGTATGGACAGAGTGAGATAACCTTGTTCCCTCACTTCCTTTATCCCTCTCCCTCCTTGCCTTTATTCGACTCGTCTCCTACATTTTCTACCTCATTCTCTCTCTCTTTCTTTAACTCTCTCACTCTCTTCTTCATCTTTCTCTTCTCTCTTTTATATTTCCCTCTCTCCCAATTACTCTCTCTCACTTTACAGTATTTTATCTCTGTCTTCCATCCCTCTACCTTCCTCCTCTTTTGCTCTGCCCCCTTCCTCTTTCTCATGCACTCTATTCTCTCCCTCTAACCTTTCCTCTCATATATCTCTGTAACTTATCTCTATCTAGTTATCACAGTCATACTCTACCTCTATCTTGCTCTCTATCTCCTCTCACTATCTCTCTTTCTCTCTCTTTCTCTCTCTCTTTCCCTTAACATGTCTCTCCCTCTCTTTCTTTGCTCTCTCTCTCTCTCTTGCTCTCTCCATTCCTTCATCTCTCTTCCTCCACCCTCACTCTCTTTCCCTCATTCTCTTTCGATGCCTCTCTCTCCCTCTCAAAATCTCATTCTTACATTGTATCCCTCTCCAACATTTCTCTCACTCTCTCACATTCTTTCCATCACTTCCTATCACTCTCTCTCAAACATTCCTCAATATCTCTATTTCTCATCCTCTTTCTCACTCTCACCTGCACTATTTTATATCTCTCTCCATCTCTTTCACTCTTTTAAGCCTCTTCTTCTTTCACTATATTTGAATTTCTCTCATACTTGCTCTATTAATCCTTTCCCTTTTTCTATTTCTCTATCTATCTGTTGCTCACTAAACCATTATCTTTCCCTATCCCTCTCGCTCGCTCTCATATACACACTCTCTATCTGGTTCTTTTCTCTTTTGCCCTCTTTCTCTTTCTCTCACTATCTCAATCTACTCTTTAATCATCTTTCTCTTGTGCGCTCTATATCTCTCTCTCGCTATCTCCCTTCCTATCCCTTTCTTTCTCTCTTACTATCTCTCCCTCTCTCTTGCTCTCACTCTCTATCCCCTCCTCCCTTTATAGCTCCATCTCTCGCACTCTAACTCTTTTTGTATCACTCACTCTCAATATCTCTCACTTTTCTCTTTTTCTCTTTTCTATCATTCTCTGCCCCCTCTCTCTTGCTCTGAATATCTCTCACAATCACTCCCTTTTTCTCTCTTCCTCTTGTTATCTCTCTATTGCCATCTTTTTCTCGTTTTTATACATCTCACTTTCTCTCCCTTTCTCTCGTTCTAGCTCCCTCCCTCTCTCTATTGATCACTCTATCACTCACTCCCTCCCTCTCTCTATCTCTCTTTTCTCTTCCACTACATAATCTCTCTCTCCTTTCTCTCTCACACACTCTCTCTCACACTCTTTCCTTCACGTTGAATCTCTCTCACAATCACTCTCTATCTTTCGTTTATATGTTATCTCTCACTTGACATCTTAGTCTTACCACTCCATCTCACTCTCCCTCTCGCTCTCCCTCTCCCTTTGCTTCAACACTCTCCCTCTCCATCTCACTCTCCCTCTCGTACTTTCTCGACATTCTCTCTCTCTCTCTCTCTCTCTCTCTCTCTCTCTCTCTCTCTCTCAACCTTACCCACTACTCCCCTCTTCTCCGCTCTCTTACTCTTTCTCTCATTCCCTCTTCTCATACACCTTAAATCTCCAACAACTTATATCTCTCTGGCTTTCTCTTCCTCACTCTAATTTTTACTCTCTCTCCTCAACCGTCTCTAGCTTCCTCCCGTCTCACCATTCTTTCTCTTTCTGTTATCTCGCTCACTCTTTCTCCTCCCTTCTCTCTTATTCGTTTCCACCCCCACACTCTCGATCTCTATTTATGGCTCACTTTTGCTCTCTATCTCTTTTCTATCTCTATCTAATCCCTATCTTCACCCCTTCACTCTGTCTCCCACACTCTTCCTCTAAATCTCTCTTATAATCACTCTCCTACTCTTTCTTCCTCTTCTTATATCTCTAACTCACTCTCCTTGCTCTCTCCCTCTAGGTCCCTCCCTCTCTCTCTCTCTCATTAACTATGTATATAACTCACGCTCCATTCCTCTCAGTTTAGCTTACTCTCTCTCTCTCACTTTTCTCGGTATGTATCCCTCCTCTCTCTCGCTTAACTCCCTCTAGCATACTCTCTCCCACTAATTCTCTCCATAATAACTCAATTACTCTGCTATCTCGCTCACTCTTTCTCGCATTATCTCTATGTCGCTTTTTCTACCACTCTATATCCCTCTCCCACTCTTTTCTTTTGCACTCTCTCTCATTTTATTACTCTCTCAGTCTCAATCTATTTCGCTCCCTCTCTTTTCTCTCACTCTTCTCTTCATCTCTCTCTCATATTCACTCTCTTCCACTCTCACCCTCTTCTTCTACCTCGCTCTCCCCCCTCTTGCTCTTTATTTCTCTTCCTCTCTCTCACTTTCTCATTAATTCTCTTAATTTCTCGCACTCATCTTAGTCTCTCTCAATTTCTCTCCTTCACTTTCTCTCTCATTTTTACTCTCAATTGTCTTTGTCTCTTCTTTAGTTCTCTGCCTCTCCCTCCCCACCCTCCCTTTATCCCTCTTAGCTCCATCTCTCCTCTTTCTCTCTCTTTCTCTCTACTTCTCTTTAGCACTTCTTATATCTCTCACTCATTCTTTCCATCCCTCACTCTTTCTTCCTCCCTTGCTATCTTTCTCTCTCTCTCACCTTGCAACTCTCTCACTTCTCTCTTTCTCATCTTTCTCTTATCTTGTTCGTTCTTCTTATCTCTCACACACTTTTCTTTTTCTCGTTCTTTCTCATTCCCTCTCTCATGCCTCCAAATGTCCCTCTCTCACTCTCTCTAGCTCTTCTCAAATTCTCTTCATTGCCTAAACTTGTTCTCTCTCTCTTTTACTTATCTATCTGCTCTCTCACTCCACCTTTTTCAATCTCCCTTTCTTCCTCTCTTACCATCTCTCTCTACTGCCCTTGTTGTCTCTCTCCTCATTTCTCTCTTTATATCCACCTAAACCTCTCTATCTCTCTCTATCAAACTCCACATCTCTTTCTCTATTAACTCACTTGTCCTTTCATGCTTGTTCTCTTTTATGTATTCTCTTTCTTTAAATCTTTTCCTCTCTCTTCTCTTTTTCTCTTCTTACTCCTTTTGCATCCACTCCCTCTCTCTCTCTCCCGATCTAACCCTCCCTCTCTCTCTCATTTTCTATCTCTCTCTCCCTCGCTCTCTCTTCCTCTCTTGCCACAACTCTCTCAACTAAAAAGTCTCTTCTCATTCTCATTTTTCTCTTCACTCACTCCTCTCTATCAAACTTTTTCTCTCTTTTTCTCCCTCCCTCCATCTCTTCTGCCCTCCATATCTCCCTCATGCGTAGAGCTCCTCTATTTTCTCTCTCTTTTCTCTATCAATCTTCTATTTTGCTCAATCTCTCACTCTCTCCCTCTCTCTACCTTCATTTCACTCTCACTCTCTTTTCCCTCCCTCTCTTTTCCCTCCTCTCTCTTGCCCTCCCTCCTTTCCTCACTTTCTCCCTTCCTAACTCTCTATTTCTCTCACTCTTGACTCTATCTTGCTCTGTCCTCTCACTCACTCCCTCTCCTATCCTAAATACATCCCCTCAACCACTCTCATCTTCTTTTCTCTCTCTTATGATCACCCTCTCTCTATTTATATCTCTCTCTCACTCTTTATCTATCTCGTCATCTCTCTTTCTTTCAAGCTCTTTCTCACACTCTTCGCTCTCCCCAACCTCCTATTTTCTCTATCTCTCTTTTGCTCTCTCTATGTCTATCATTATCTCGTTCCATCCCAATCTCTATCTCTCACACATACTCTTATTCTCCCTCTCTTCCTCTTCTGCCTACACTATCTCACCCTACAAACTCTCTTGCTCTCCCCATTCTCTCTTTCTCATCTCTCTCTCATTTTTTCTTCCACTCTTTCTCACTGGACCCACTCTTATGCTTTCCATCCCTCTCTGTCTTTCTCTCTCTTGTCAAGAATTTCTCTTTTCATATCTCTTTGTGCTCTATCACACACAGTTTTCTTTCTCACTCTCTTCCTCTCTATACCTTCATCTCACTATCATTCTCCCTCTCTTCCTCTCTCTCGCTCTCTCTATCTCGCCCTCTCTCTTGCCCTCTCTCACTCCTCTATTCTCTCTTTATCTATCTCACCTCTCTCTCTCTCTCCATCAATCTCTCTCTAGTCTCTATCTACCTTATCATCACTCCCCTTCTCCCTCTTCTCTCTCTTCCCTTCAAGCTATTTCTGACACGCATCTTTCTCCTTGTACCCCGTGGCTCTCATTCACATTCTTTTTATCTCTTTCTTTACTTATATATTTCTCTCTCCATGTCTCTTTCTCTTTCCATCCCAACCTCTATCTCACTCTCTCTCTCTCTCCCTCTCACCTCCTCACTTCTCCCATTTCAATCTTTCTCTTCTCTCACTCCTCTCCCTCTCTCACACTATTTTTTCATCTGATTCTCTCTCTCCCCCTCTCTTGTGCCCTCTCTCTCTCTCTCACTCCCACTTCTCAATTTATTTTCTCTAATTTTTTGCTCTTATCTATTTCTCTTTTATGCAATCACTCATTTGCTCTTTCTCCACCTGTTATTTCTTTTGTATCTCTTTTACTTTCCCTACCACTGTTTCTCCCTCTCTCCCTCCCTACCTCTCTCTCGCTTTTCGTACTATCTCTCGAACACTATCTTTATATCTCTCCATCTATTTCTTCCTCTCTCTTCAATTAATACAAACTCTCTCCATCTTTCTCAATCATTCTCTCTGCCTCTCTCATGGTGCTCTTTTCTCTCTCTCATACTCTTTTCTTTATTGCTCTCTCCCACTAATTCCTCACTACCTCCATCTCACTCTCCCTATCCTCCTTTTTGCCCCTTCGTCCTTCCCTCACTCTCTCCTTCCCGACCTCTTTCTATTTTGTGTTATCTCTCTCTTTCTCTCACTCATGCCTATCTCTCGCTCTCTCCTCTTTCTCTTTTCTCTCTTCTCACTCATTGCTCCTCTCTCCTCTTCTGAATCCATGCCACACCCCCTCACTTTTCTCTACTCAACCCTTTAATCTGCCTCACCTTCTCCCTATCTATCTCTCTCTAGATGTACCTCTTATATCTACTTCTATTTTGCTCTCTCCATATCTTTCACTCTATTTTTTATCAATATATCTCTCTCTTTCTCCCACTCTTCCTCTCTTACCATCTTTCTCTCTCCCTTACCCTCTTCTTCATCTCTCTTTCTTCTATCTCTCTGTCACCCTTTCTTTCTCTTCTTCTCTCTCCCTCCATCTCTCTCTCAGTCATGGAGCCCTTCCCTTTCTCTCTCTCACTCTCTCCCATTCTTCCCTCTTTCAATTGCTCTCTCTCACTTTTTACCACTCTCTATGTTTATCTCACACTTATTCACCCCCCTCTAATACACACACTTTCTCACCCCGCCTTCCTCCTTCCCTATCTCTCTCTTTCATGTATTCTCTCTCTTTCTCTCACTCTATTCTTTCTCTTTCTTTTCTATTACATTTCACTCACTTCCCATCTTTCTACTCGCTCTTGAATTACTCCCTCTGTTTCTCTCCTCTCCTATCCTCTCGTATTGTATCTCTTTCTATCTACCTCACCCTCACTCTTTCTATCGCTAGCTCTATCACACGCAGTTTCTATCTTCCTCCCTATCTCTATCTTTATTACTTCCTCTTTCTTTCAAGATCTTTCTTACACTCTTCACACTCACTCTTTCCAACCCTCTCTCCCCCTTTCTTTTACTTCCTCCCTTTCTCTCTCTCTCCCTCACCTTGCAACTCTCTCTTCATCTCTCTCTTCTCTCTATTAGTTTAAATCTCTATGTCACACTCTTCTCTCATTATCTCTATGCCCTTCTCTCTCTCTTTTTCTCTCTACTTCTCTTTTGTTGTCTCTATATCTCTCACTCCATCTGTCCATGCTTATCTCCCTCTCTCCCTCCCTCTCTACCTCTCACTCTCTCTCGATCTATCTTACTCTGTTGCCTTCTCTATTTGCCCTATCTCTCCCTTCTCTCTAACTTATCTTTCTCTTCTCTTGCTTCTCTCTTTCTTTCTTTCTCATTTTCTCTCTCCATATCTCCCTCTTGCTTGCCTTCTTTCTCTCTCTTTCTCTCTCACTCATGTAGCTCTTCTCATTCTCACTCTCTCTTACTCCTTTCGCTCTCTTTCTTCCTCTTTCACTCACTTCTCTCTGCCTCTATCTCAATCTCATTCTCCCTATTTCTCTCACTCATTCTCACTCTCCCCTTCTCTCTTACCCTCCTTCCCTCCTTCACTCACTCTATCCTTTCCTACCCTCTCACCTATGCAGTTCTCTCACTTTCCTCTACTCTTGCCCATTCTCTCTCTTCATTATCTCTTCTGACTCACTTCCACGATCTATCCTTCCCTCTTAAATCATCCCTCCCTGCCTCAATTTCTCTTCTCTTCTCTCTCTTTCTATCCTCTTTCTATTTAAATATCTCTCTCACACTCTCTATATGTCTCTTCATCTCTCTCTTTCTTTCATGATCTTTTTAACAAGCCTCTCTCTACATGTACCTCTTCTATCAACTTCTATTTTGCTCTCTCTATATCACTCACTCTATCTTTTCATCAATATATATATATATATATATATATATATATATATATATATATATATATATATATATATATATATATATCTCCCCCGCATGGCTGCTGTTGGTGTTTACGGAGCTCGCTGAGGGTTTTGAGATGGTGCTGCGGCGACGCCGTCCTTGGTGGCTCTGGTGGTCTCTCGGGTAAGTGGTGTCTACAGAGTGTGCAAGGCTTTGGCAAGGCCGAGAAGGTTTCGCCTTTTCTCCGAGAGCCGCTACCTTTCCCGGGTGGTGTCCATTCAAATTTTCACTGTTTCATTGCTTGGGATTAGTTGTGTTGCCCGACTGAAGTGGGTGTTTTTCGGGACTTGCCTGTGTTAGCGAAGGGGTTCCAGGCTCTTACAGTACTTGCTGCTCACTCTGATTTTAGTTTTTAGCTCTGCTGACTGGGGGCTGTAGGTGCATTATCTGCATTTATGGCTTGCCCAATTGATCTCCATACCAATTTAGATTGGGCCAAGGCCACCTATGTTGGGGTGGTGGGAAAAGGCCCTACTTTCAAGGATTCATCTGAACTAGTGTTCCCCCAAAAACTGCATGATGCTGCAGCGGGAAAGGGTCATTGCCCTTTCATCAAGCCTATTGAAGAAAAGGAGGGATGCCCAGCTGCATACTTCTCTGATGATGAACTAGAAATGCTAAATGAGGAAGTGAGGCTAACTCTAATTGGGAAATTTACTTTGGGACACCCAAAGATGGAAATGGTAAGAAGCTTTTTGAATCACTCAATCTAACAGGAGAATGGAGGCTTGGATTAATAGATGGGAGACATCTACTTATTAATCTCACCTCGGATGAAGATTATGCTAAGATATTTGCTAAGCGACAGGTCACCATTGCCGGTATGGATATGAAAATCTTAAAATGGACCCCTGATTTTGATCCCAACAAAGAACCCCTATCATCCCCATTTGGTTCAAGCTACCCAATTTGCCATATAGGTATTTTAATCAGACTGCCTTTTTCCATATTGGAAGGGCAATTGGCACCCCACTCAGACTGGATGCAGCTACACTCCACAAGGCAAAACCCGAATTTGCCGAGATTCAAAAAGAAGTTGATATATCCCTCCCCGAGGTTAAGAGAATATGGGTGGGATCTAAAGCCGATGGGCATTGGCAGGAGGTAATCATGCAACAAAAGCCATATTATTGCTCCCACCGTAAAATGTTTGGCCACACAAGTCGAAAGGTGTTTCGGGCTCCATCCTCCTAGAAAATCCTCCTTTCGACCAAAAGTAGGCCGAAGTGCCCACCATCCCCCTGACTCGGCCTTCCGAGGTGAATCATGAACTAGCCCCCTTTCCAGACCTTCGACCCCCCCCCACAAACCCATCCCCCACCCTCCTAAAATCTCCCACCTCTCACACCCGAGTCCCCCTCCCCTACCCCCCACTCGTTGGTGCTCGTTGCCGATGCAGATGGATTCCATGGAAGAAGAATGGGTAATTTACTCAAAAAATAAGAAGAAGAAAAATAAGTCCGAACCGGAGAAATTGACTATCCCCTCAGCCCCCGTGTGCAGAGAGGACTCCCCTCCACTCAGAAGAAGTAGAACAAGGTCAAGATCTCACAAATCCAGCTCCCCCACCTTTAACCCCCAATGATCAACCTACTATGCCGGAACATTAGAGGTGTGGCTAGTCCACACTCTCTTAAAAGACTCACTTACCTCAATAAAAAACACACCCCTTGGTGTATAGCTTTACTAGAACCAATGACTCGGCTTCACTCAAACAAAATCCTCAAAAACTACTCTGGCTTTTCTCTTCACACAAACATCAATAACAAAATTTGGGTTACGTGGTAGGAGAGAGCCGGGTTGGACCATTCTCATTGATAACCCTCGGCTTGTTCACCTCTCTTTAAATTTTGCTGGTAAAAATGTCCTAGCTACCTTTATCTATGCTTGGATGCAGCAAGCATGACGAGATTAGTCCGTAGGATCAGCCGCACCAAATCAATCACTCCATTACCCTCCCCCGGATTGTTGGGGGATTTCAATTGTATTATTAGTGCTTGCCGAGAAGTTGGGAGGCGTAACTCAATCCTAAGCAAAATGAACCAATTCGTGGACAATATCCACAATGCCGTACTTTTTGATTTGGGCTTCAAAGGCCCTCCTTACACCGGAGAAGGAGCCACACTTGAGAGAGACAGGATAGATTCTTATCCAATGAACTTTGGCACTCTCAATTTCTCCACACCGTTGTCACTCACCTTCCCCTTGTCTCGTTCCGACCACGAGACCTCTCCTTTTAACTATTTCTCGCCCCTCCCCTAAATCACACCAGCTCTCCTTTTAGATTCCTAAATTTCCGGTCTTCACACCCCCGGTTCTTACCCCTCATCCAGTCTCTCCGGAATGGTGCTCCCAATAATGATCCCCGGCTTAGGCTAGAACACCTCCATCGGAAAATCGGTAAAGAGCTTAAGAAGTGGAGTTGGAGAGAATTTGGAAATGTTCACACTCGTTGTTGCTGAAGCCGAGAAGGAAGTACTTGACTTGGAGCGAAGGTTCGGATGGGAGTTGTTCCCGACCACCTACCGACCGCGGCCGGGTAAATCTCTCTAACTCCATTGAAATTCAGGAACAGTTTCTCAGACAGAAGTCTTCTATGCATATATTCACTGAGGGGGACAGAAACACAAAATTCTACCATTCCTTTATCAAATACAAAAGACATTGCAACACCATTCACAGTATCCAGGATGAGAATGGCACTTGGCTCGAGAACAATCAAGCTATTGGCGTAAGTGCTACCAGCTACTTTCAAAAGCTCCTTTCCTTTCCTTCCGGGATTAGAGAACTCCTAAACCCTTTATGTTTCCAGGGACACTACCATTACACCAACTCTCTTTCTCTTACACACCCCCAATGAGCATGAGGTTTGGCAGGCTGTTAACTCCATTGATTGCTCTAAATCAGCTGGACCAGATGGGTTCACTGCTGACTTCTACAAGAAAGCCTGGCCTGTCATCAGCCCTGATATTATTGCAGCCATTGCTAGTTTCTTCTTGGGAAGGGACCCCCCACAATTTTTCAGCTCATCCACTATTGTCCCGATCCCTAAGAACACACTGCAGTCCAACTGGGACCACTTCAGACCCATAAGCCTCACATCAGTTATAAACAAGGTCATTAGCAAGATTATAGTGGCAAGGCTCCAACCCCATCTCAGTAAAATCATTTGTATGAACCAATCTGCTTTTGTGAAGGGGAGGACAATTTCAGATAATGTATTATTGGCCCAGGAGATGCTCTATGATCTCAATAAAAAATGTAGGGGGGGAAATCTAATTTATAAATTGGACATTATAAAAGCCTATGATTCCATCAGCTGGGAGTTCATCAATGAGGTTCTCTCGACTAGGGGCTTTTCCGAAGTTTTCTGCCGCATGGTTCAAAGATGGCTTAGAAACAATTCCCACTCTATCCTCATAAATGGCACTAGCCGGAACACTTTCACCGCAACTGAGGGGCTTAAACAAGGGGACCCCTATCCCCAACCCTATTTATTCTAGCTATGGATTACTTTTCCCATATGCCGAATAATCTCCAAACCACTCACAAGCATACCGGATATCACCATAAATCTAACATAATGGTTTCCCACCTCATATATGCCGATGATGTGATAATTTTTTCTAATGCCTCCAAGGGAGCCGTTAAACACACCTTCAAGTGCATCCAACATTTTCAACAACAATCAGGACTCATTTTCAACCCTTCTAAATGTCAGATTCTTTTTCCCCAGAAGATCTCACCTGAAATAAAAAATTGGATTCTCACCTACACTGCTTTTTCTAGCACACAGCTACCTATCAAGCATTTGGGAGTACAACTTAATATAGGAAGAGTCAAACAGATCCACTTTCGATGAAATCCAAGCATAAGATCGGCACTTACCTTTCTAACTCGGACTCACATCTATCTTTCAAATGGTGGAAGATCGACATTGCTTAAGAGCATCCTAACCACTCTACCCTCCTATGTTATGCGGTGACCACTATGAAAAGAGTACTCGGAACCGGCTTGAAAGAGCATTTAACCATTTTCTCCGGGCAGAGGAACGAAATCAAACTCACTCGGGCTTCTTGGAAAAGGATGGCCAAACCCACTGGGCGAGTGGTCCGGGCTTCAAAGGGATCCAGCAGATTATCACTCGTTAATCTTTGCGGCTGTGGATCAAATTCGAACTCAAGACTCTTTGTGGGCACACTACCTTCTTGGAAAGTATTGCGAGACACACTCACCCTTCCCGGGTTCCCTCCAAGACCGGTGACTCCAAACTTTGGAGAGCTCTTATAAAGAACGAGAACCCCGGCCGAACAACGAGTACCTTTGGAACCCGGGTCGGGAAATCTCAGTTTTGGCTTGATCATTGGTGCCCTCCAGATTGGCTACAACCTCTCACTCCACCCACCAACCTTAATCCGAAAGTTGTCGATTGCTTGGAATGGGGACAACTGGTCCTTGCCATTTCTCCACAACATCCCGGAAGCTCCTTCGCCTGAAAGTTGCCACTATTCCTTTCAACGGATCCAATCTGGATTCTCCTGTTAGGAAGGCCCTTCACAACCAAAGCTTCTCAAAGGCTTTTTACACTCAACTCTATCGGTGGGAAGCTATTCCTTGGAGTGATCTCGATCCGGAATAAGTACCTCTCCCCCTCTATGAACCTCTTCGACTGGAGACTTTTCAAAAATCTTCTCCCCACCGACAACATCCTTAAGTTAAAGGGACTTAGGGGCCCTTCTTGCCGTAGTTTGTGTCATATGGAGAAAGAAACTATCAATCATCTTTTCTTTGAATGCAAGTTTTCTAAGGAGGTCCGGACTCGACTAATCCCTCAATTTAAATTGAATACCCTCCATTTGCACTCGGCATCATCTTCTCACTCGCTGGACCGAATGGCATCGGCGAGGAACTGGAGCTTTACCCCTACTCATTGCATGGTTCATTTGGATGGCAAGAAACAAGGCTATCTTTGAGGAGCCGCCACTCGGTGCTAGTACTCGTTGCCGTAAACTACATATCTTATCTCCATAAACTTATTAGCCACAAGAAGTTTCCAAATATTTTTAAAGCTAGCCAACCCTTGAACAACCGGCTCCCTAAAATTCTCATCGTCACTCGGTCTCCTCCACCCGACGAACTATGTTAAAGCAAACACCGATGGTCGCTACACCACCGATGCTTGCAGTGTGGGTGGTCTCTTCGGGAACCACAAGGGGGCTCGCTCGCCGATCTTCCATGCCCCCATTACTCGCTGCTGATGCTCTTGAAACCAAACTTATAGCCGCCTACTCGGGCTCGAAATTAGCTTTGATCTTCAATTGGAGGAATCTAATCATTGAGGGGATTCTCGGGAGATGATTAATTTGATTGATACTGGAACTTTAACCACTTGGACCCACTCACTTTGGATCCAAAAATTCTTTCCCTCACTAGTCAACTAAAGGCCACCTTCACTTTTATTTTCGGAGAGGGAAATAAGTCGGCTGATCGGCTTGCAAGAACTCGGATCCCTTTCCACTAGAGTGACCCTCTCAACTATCCCCCTGCTCATCTCAGAATGCTGGAGGCTGGTGATCTCTTATCTGTTCCCCACTTAAGGATTGACAATGGCCACTCTTTGTTATAACAGCATTGACTGTGATGGTTTTGGTTGTTGGGGCTGTTGCTCATTGGGTTCTTTTTTTGTTGGCTATATTTGCTCCATGAGGTCTCATGTTTCTTTGCTATCCCACTGGGCACACTATCTGTGGCTGAAGGTTCTCATGATCTCCTTACTGTGAGGGTTAGTTTCAGTAATTTATAGATTTCCTTGTATCTAATAGAGTTGTTTTTATTTTAAGCTGATTCTGTTTTGTGATTGGGGATCCCCATAGGGCTTCAAAATGTATTTTGTTACTGTTTGGTGGGGACCCCCTCTACTTCAACTTTTGTAACCCCCTTTTTATTTACTAATCAACATGCAGGGAGCCTATGTTGGCTTCTTTTCTCTAAAAAAAAAAAAAAAAAAAAAAAAATCTCCCCCGCTCTTCCTCTCATACCATCTCTTTCTCTCTCCCTACAACTCTCTTGCCCTCTCTATCTTCTCTCTTTATTTTCTCTCTCTTTAACTCTTTCTTTCTTATGTTCTCTCTCCCTTCCTCACTCTCTCGTGCCCTCTTTTTCCCTCTCAGTCATTTTACTCTTCTCCTTCTCGTCTAACTCTCTCCCATTATTCCCTTATTCACATACTTTTTGTCACATTTTCCCAGTCTCTACGTCTATCTCACACTTATTGTGCCTCGCTCTCACACACACGCACACACTCTTATTCTCCCTTTCTTCTCCCCTCACTCTCTTGTTCTCCCTTCCTACCTCTCCCTTATCTATTCTCTCTCTTTCTCTCAATTTGTCATTTCTCTCTTTCTTTTTCTTCTCTCACTCATTTCACTCACTCCTCATCTTTCTTCTCCATACACACTCTCTTGTTCTCACACTTTCCATCTCTTTGCTTCCAACCTTGCTCTCTTTCCCCTTACAACTCTCTCTTCTCTCTCTTCATTTCAATCTCTTTATCACACCCTTCTCTCTTTATCTCTATGCCCTTCTCTCTCTCTTTCTATTTCTCTTTTGCACTCTCTATATCTCTCACTCCATTTTTCCATGCTTATGTCCCTCTCTCTCTCTTCCTTTCTCCCCTCACACTCTCTCACTCTATCATACTCAGTTGTCATCTTTATTTGCCCTCGCTCCCTTCTCTCTAACTTATATTTCTCTTCTCTCGCTTCTGTCTCTAACTTGTTCTGTCTCTTCTTCTCTCTCCATACCTCTCGCTCTCTTGCCCTCCATCTCTCTCTCTCATGGAGCTCTTCTCTTTCTCGCTCTCTCTAACTCTTTTATCTCCCTTTCTTTCTCTTCTCACTCACTTCTCTCTACCTCTATCTCACTCTCATTCTCCCCCTTTCCCTCTCTCATTATCACTTCCACCTGTCTCTCTTACCCTTCTTCACACACTCTGTCCATTCCTACCTCTCTCACTTCATTCTTTCTTCTCACTCACTCCCCCTCTCTCTACTTCTCTCTCGAATCCATTTCTTTAACTCCCTCACTCTCTTCTTCATCTTTGTCTTCTCTCTTTTATCTTTCCACTCTCTCCCAGCTTCCATTTTTAATCTTCCTCAACCTCTCTTATCCATCTCTCTCTCACACTCTCTAGTTATCTCTTCATCTTTTTCTTTCTCTCTCTCTCTCTCTCTTTATTTCAACCTTATATAATCTTCTCTCTCCTTCTACCACTTGTTCTCTATATTTCTATTTTCCCCTCTTTATATCTCTCCATCTCTCATTCCATCCTAACACTTGTTCTCTCAACTTCTGTTTTGCCCTCTTTATATCTCTCAATCCTAGTTTCCATTCTAGTATATATCTTTCTCTCATTCTCACTCTCATCTCTCTCATCCAACAAATCTCTTGCTCTCTTTACCTTCTCTCTCTTCCTTCACTTCTTCTTCCCTCTGTCATGGATTTATTCTCTTTCCCTCTCTCACTCGTTTATTTCTCTCACTCTCTCTACCTCCCTCTCACTCTCGTTCTCCCTCTCCCTCCCTCCTTCATTTCATTTTCCCGTTCTTCCTCCTCTATCTCTCACCATTCCTGCCAATCTCTCTTATGAATTATCTCTCTTTCTCCCACTCTTGCCCTCTCTCCCACTCTCTCTATTCTCTCTCTTCTAACTCACTCCTCATTTCTCTCCTCCTCTCTTGAATCAATCCCTCCCCTCTTTCTCTTCTCTCCTCGCCTCTCCTTTCTCTTATTATTTGCCTCGCACATTCTTTCTCTATTTCTCACACACACTTTCTATTTTCCTTTTCTTTTCTCTCTCTTATCTCTATTTATTTCAATCACTTTCTCACACCCTTCTCTCTTATCTCTACGCCCTTCTCTCTCTTTCTCTCTCTACTTTTCTTTTGTTATATCTATCTCTCACTCCATCGTTCCATGCTTATCTCCCTCCCTCCCTCTCTCTCACCCTCATTCTCTCTCGCTCTATGTTACTCTAATGCCTTCTCGATTTGCCCTCTCTCTCTCTCTCTTCTCTCTAACCTATCTTTCTCTTCTTCGCTTCTCACTCTCTCACACTTTCTTTTTCTTATCTCTCCATACTTCCTCTCTCATCCTCCATCTCTCTCTCTCTTACTCATGGAGCGATTATCTTTCTCACTCTTTTCTCTCTCTTTCTTGTTCTCTCTCACTTACTTCTCTCTACCTCCATCTCAGTCTCATTCTCCCCCTTTCTCTTTCTCATTCTCACTCTCCCCCTCTCTCTTACCCTCCTTCCCTCCACCACTCACTCTATCCATTCCTACCTCTCTCACTTAAGTATTTTTCTCACTTTCTTCTACACTTGCCCTCTCTTACGCTCTCTCTTCATTCTCTCTTCTCACTCACTCCCCCTCTCTCTCCTTCTCTCTTGAATCAATCCCTCCATGTCTCACTCTGTCTCTCCTCTTCTCTATCTTTCTATCATTCTCAACCTCTCTATATGTCTAGTCATCTCTCCCTCCCTCTCTCTTCTTTCTTTGATGATCTTTCTCACACACCTCTCTCAACACTGCCTCTTCTATCAACCAATATTTTGCTCTCTCTATATCTCTCACTCTATCTTTTCATCAATATATCTCTCTACGCCCCTCTCTTCCTCCCTTACCATCTCTCTCTCTCTCTCTCTCTCTCTCTCCCTACAACACTATTGCCCTCTCTATCTTCCCTCTTTTTGCTCTCTCTCTCTATCACCCTTTCTTTCTCTTGTTCTCTCTCCCTCCATCACTCTCTCGTGTCCTCCATATCTCTCTCAGTCATGGAGCCCTTCTCTTTCTCTCTATCTCACTCTCTCCCATTCTTCCCTCTTTCACTTACTCTCTCTGACTTTTTCCCACTCTCAACATCTATTATCCCTCCCTCACACACACACAATCTCTCTCTTGCCCGCCATTTCTTTTTCTCTCACTCTCTCCTTTCTTGCCTCTCCCTAATGTATTCTCCTTTTTCTCTCACTATGTTCTCTTTCATTTCACTCACTCCACATCCTGCTACTCTTCTCTTGAATCACTCCCTACCTCTTTCTATCCTCTCCTATCTTCTCCTCTCATCTCGTCTATCTTTCTATCTACCTCACCCTCACTCTTTCTATCTCTCACTCCCTCACACAGTTTATACTACGTTCTCATCTCTATCATTCTCACTTCCTCTATGTTCAAGCTTTTTCTCACACTCTTCTCACTCTCCCTTTGTGTCTCTTTCTCTTTCTACTTCATCTTCACATTTTCTACATCTCTGACTCACTCTATCCAGCCCTCCTCTCCTTCTGTCTTGCTTCCTCCCTTGCTCTCTCTCTTCATCTCTCTCTTCTCTCTCCTTATTACAATATCTGTCATGCCCATCTCTCATTATCGATATGCTGTTCTCTCTCTACTTCTCTTTTGCTCTCTCTATATCTCTTACTCCATCTTTCCATGCTTTTCTCCCTATCCCCCTCTCTCTCTCTTCCTTACCCTCTTTCGATCCGTCTTACTTTGTTGCCTTCTCTATTTGTCCTCTCTCTCTTCTATCTAACTTATCGTTCTCTTATCTCACTTCTCTCTCTCTCACTCTTTATTTCTCTTCTTCTCTATCCATACCTCCCTCTCTCTTGCCTCCATTACTCTCTCTCTCTCTCTCTCGCACATTGAGCTCTTCTCTTTCTCACTCTCTCTCACTCCATTCTTTCTCGTTCTTGCTCTCTCATTCACTTCTCTCTACTTATATCTCACTCTCATTCTCTTGCTTTATCTCACTCATTCTCACTCTCCCCTCTCTTTCTTACCCTCCTTCACTTACTCTATCCTTTCCTACCTCTCTCACCTATGTATTTCTCTCACTTTCTTCTACTCTTGCCCTCTCTCGTGCTCTCTCTTCATTATCTCTTCTCAATCACTCCCCCGATCTCTTCTTACCTCACTATGTCTCTCATCTTCTCACTCTTTCTATCATTCTCAATCTCTTTTTTATTTATATATCTCTCTCACCCTCTCTTGCTTGATTTATTCCCCCAATTTTACTCTATTTTTTATTTCTCTTTATATTTCATTTTCGCATTTCCTATGTCTCCCTCGCTTTTGTACATCTCTCACTCTATCTTTCCCTAGTTATCTCCCTCTCTCTCCTTCTGTCTTACTTTGTTGCCATCTTTATTTGCCCTCTCTCCCTTCTCTCTAACTTAGTTTTCTCTTCTTTAGCTTCTCTCTCACTCTCACTCTTTCTTTCTCTTCTTCTCTCTCCATACCTCCCTCTCTCTTGCCCTCCATCTCTTGCTCTCACTGATGGAGTTCTTCACTTTCTCACTCTCTCTCACTATTTTCTCTCTATTTCTTGCTTTCTCTTACTTACGTCTCTTTACCTCTATCTCACTCTCTTTGGCCCCTTTATCTCTTTCATTCTCACTCTCCCCCCTCTCTGTTAGCCTGCTTCCCTCTTTCACTCACTTTATCCATTCCTACCTCTCTCACTTTTGTATTTCTGTCACTTTCTCTACTCTTGCCCTCTCTCTCTCTCTCTTCAGTCTCTCTACTCACTGACTCCCACTCTCTCCTTTTCTCTTGAATCCATTCCTCCCTGCCTCACTCACCCTCTCTCATTCTCACTCTGTCTTTTCTATCTCTCTCTTTCTTTATTTCCCCTCTCTATCCCTCCAATCCTCTATCTCCATCTCTCTCTCACGTTCTCTCTTGCATCTTCTTCCTCTCTACATATCCCTCCTTTTCTGTCTCTAGCTCTTTCTATCTCCACCTCTTTCCCCTTCTTTTGCTCTCTCCCTCTCCCTCTCTCCCTTCCTCTCTTGCCCCCCTCTTTCCCTCTCTTTTCTATATATGTAAACTCTACTTTTCTCCATTTGTTCCTTTATCTTCACTATTTATTTCTCTCTCGCTTCCTCTCTCACTCTCTTAATTGTTCTCTCTTTTTTCTCTCTTTCTACTTTTTCTCACTCTCTTTTCCCTTCCTCTTTCTCTCTTTCACTTCTCTATCCCTTTCTCATACTTTCTATCACTCTTCCTCCCTCCATCACTCGCTCGTGCCCTCCACTCTCTCTCACTCACTTTTTCTCTCTCAATTCTTCTCCCTTTCACTTACTTTCTCACTTTTTCCTACTCTCTATGTCCATCTCACACTTATTCTCCCTCCCTCTCAAAAACACACACTCTCTCTCCTGCCCTTCGTTCCTCCTTCCTTTACTCTCTCCTTTCCTATCTCTCACTCTTATGTATTCTCTCTCTTTATCTCACTCTGTTCTTTCTCTATTTTTGCTCTCTCATTTCACTCACGCCCCATCTTTCTCCTTCGCACTTGAATCACTCCCTATCACTTTCTCTCCACTCCTCTCCTCTCCTCTCTTCTCTCTTTCTATCTATATCACTCTCACTCTCTCATACACAGTTTCTATCTGCCTCCTCATTCCTCTTTCCTCCAAGCTCTTTCTCACACTCTTCTCACTCCCTCTACCCCTTCTCTCTCTTTCTCTATATGCTTATCTTTCACATTTCCTATATCTCTCACTCACTCTTTCCACCCCTCTCTCTCCCTCTCTCTTGCTTCCTCCCTTGCTCTCTCTCTCCTTACAACTATCTCTCTTTATCTCACTCTCTCTTCTCTCTCTTTATTTCAATCTCTTTCTAACACCCTTAGCTCATTATCTCTATGTCCTTCTCTCTTTCCCTCTGAACTTCTCTTTTGCTCTCTCTATATCTCTCGCTCCATCTTTGTGTGCTTATCCCTCGTCTCTCCCTCTCTCCCCCTCACTCTCTCTTTGTCTTTTTTACTCTTTTGCCTTCTCTACTTCCTTCTCTCATCTCTCTAACTTATCTTTATCTTCTCCCTCTTCTCTCTCTTACTCTTTCTCTTCTTCTCTCTTCATACCTTCCTCACTCTTGCCCTTCTTCTCTCTCTTACCCTTCTTCACCCACTCTATCAATTCCTACCTCTCTCACTTTTTCTCTACTCTTGCCCTCTCTCGTGCTCTCTCTTCATTCTCTTTTCCCACTCACTCCCCTATCTCTCCTTCTCTCTTGAATCCATCCCTCCCTGCCTCACCTCTCTCTCACCTTTTAACTCTCTCTCCCACTCTTCTCTCCTTTATTTCAATCTATTTCTCACACCATTCTCTCTTTATCTCTATAATCTCTCTTTCTTTCTCTCTCTACTTCGCTTATGCTCTTTATTTATCTCTCGCTCCATCTTTCTGTGCTTATGTCTCTCCTTTCTCTCAGCATCTTTCCCTTCTTCCCTCTCACTTTACTTCTCTCTCTATCTGTCTCACTCCCTCTCTCTTTTACTCTCTAGTAGTAATTTTATCTCTCTTTCATCTTTCCCACTCTCTCCCTCCCTCTCTCACTCACTCTTTATTTGCTTGCTCTATTTCTCTCACTTTCTCTTACACACTCTCTTGCTATTCCCACACTTTCTCACTCATAATATGCTCTCCCTTTCTTTCTCTCCCTCTCTCCTACTCTCCTATCTCTAGCTCTTAATCTCTCTTTCTTCCTCTCTCTCCCTCACACCTCAATCCCATGCCGTCTTTCTTCCTGTTTCTTTCTATCTCTCTCTATCATTTCTTTTTCTCTTTATGTCTTCCTCCCATTCTCCTTTCTCTTTGCATCTTTCTTACTTCTGCTTACAGTCACGTGCATCTGTCTACCTCACTTTCTTCTACTTCCTCTCTCTTCCTCTCTCACTCTTCTCCCACTCTCTACCTCCATTCCTCTCTCTCTCTCTTCCTTTTTTTCTATCAGCCTCCATCACTTTCTCTCTCTTCTCTTGTTTTCTCAATCTCTCACTCCTTCACTTGTTATGTCCCCATGAATCTTCCCTCTTGCTTTCTCCTTGCTCTTGTTCTCACTCTCACCCACCCTCTCTCACACACACTCTCTCTCTATCTCTCATACTCTCTTTTCTGTCTCAGCCTCTCTCTTCTCTCCATCACTTATCTACCTCTCAGTCTCTCTCTCACTCTCACTATCTATCCTTATCTTTATCTTTATCTTTCTCTCTTCCTCTCTTGCTCTCTGTTACACTCTCATTATCTCTCTCACCCTCCCACTATCTGTTCTCTTTTTAATAAAACTCTCTCTATCTCTCTCTCACTTACTCTTTTATCGATTGTTCTCATTATCTCTCTGTTCACATTATTTATTGCTCTCATTATCTCTTCGTTCACACTCACTTTCCCTCCATATTTCTTACTCTCATTTTTTCTTCTAGTACACCCTAATCTCTCTATTGCATATCTCACTCATTATTCTCTCTTTCTCATCTCTCTTCTCTTGGTCACTCTTAACCCTCTCTCATTTTTTTCTCTCTCTGCCTCTCTACCTCTCTGACCGCTCCAACTCTCCTTCCTTCCCTCTCACCACTCTCGATCTCCCTTCTCACTCTCACTTTATCTCTTCCCCTCTCTCCTGCTTGCTCTTTCCCTCCCTCTGTCTCTTTTGCATGTCTTCTCACTATATCTATCAAAATGCCCCTCTCTCACTCTCCCTCTCTTCTCTTTCCTCTCTCTCATTTATCTTTTCTCTCACTTGCATTCTCTCTATCTCATTTATCTCTTTTCTTTTTAACTTACACTCTTTCTCTCCCACTCTTCATTTTTTCTATCTACTCTCTCACTATGTCTCTCTTTCCCTCCGTCAGTCACTTACTCCCTCACTCTCTATCTATCTAGCTATCCCTTTTCCCCTCTGTACCTATCTTTCTTTCTTTCACTCTCTCCAACACTTTCTCCTTTATGCCCTTTATTCCCACTCTCCCACTCTCTCTCCCTCTCTATCTCTCTTTCTCTCACTTCATTGTTTTCTCTCCTTCTGTCGTGTATTTTCTATCTCACTCTCTTTCTCAATTCCCCATCTCTTTCCTTCCTATCATCCATCTCTCTCTCTCTCTCACGTTCTCTGTTGCATCTTCTTACTCTTTATCTATCCCACCTTTTCTATCTCTATCTCTTTCTATCTCCATCTCTTTCCCTTATAGATATATTCCTTTCAGTTGCACTCTTTCTCACCTCCCTCTCTGCAACACGCTCCCACCACTCTCTCATCCTCTTGAGCTTTCTTACATTATTTCCCTTTTGTCCCTCTCTGTCTCCCTTCCTATCTCTCTCAAACTTTCTCTTTCACTTACTCTTTCTACTCTCTCTCACACTTTCTTATCTCTTTCTCTCTGACCTTTTCTTATTTTTTCTCTCCCGTGCTTCCCTCTCTTACTTTCAATCTATCTCTTCACTTTCACACAATTGCACACATTCTCTATATATCTCCTCAATGTCTCTCTCCCTCTCTCATTCCCTCTCTCTCTTTGTCGCTCTATATTGCCCTTCATAGATCTTTTCACTTTGTCTCTCTCTCTCTCCATCCCTCTTATACCTTCCCTCCCTCCTTCCCAATCTCTCCCTCTCCCTCGTACATATCCTCTCTCAGTCTCACTCTTGCTCTCTCTCTCTCTCTCTCTCTCTCTCTCTCTCTCTCTCTCTCTCTCTCTCGGTTCTACTATATTTCCCTCCCTGTCTCTTACTTGCACTTTCTTTTAGCCTCTACCTCCATTTCTTTATCATTCTCTCACATGAAGCCCTTCTCTCTATATCTTTCTCTCACTTTTGAGAGAGGGAGGTATGGGAGAGAGGAAGAGAAAGAAAGTATGATAGAGAGAGAAGTGAAAGGAGAGAAAGATAAGTTAGACAGAAGAAATAGATGGCAAATAGAGAAGGCAACAGAGTAAGACAGCGAGAGTGAGGGAGAGAGAGGGTGGGAGAGAGGGAGATAAGCATGGAAAGATGGAGTGAGAGATATAGAGAGAGAAAAAGTGAAGTAGAGAGAGAAGGATGTAGAGATAAGGAGAGAAGGGCATGAGAAAGATATTAAAATAAAGAGAGAGAACAGAGAGAGACAAAGAGGCAGATAGAAGTGTGTGTGAGAGACCGAGAGATTGAAAGAATGAGTGAGTCAAATAATAAGAGAAAAGAGACGAGAGGAAAGGAGAGAGAAAGGAGGGAGGAATTGATTCAAAAGAGCATGAGAGAGATGAGCAGTGAGTGAGATGAGAGAAAAAGAGGGAGTGAGCTAGAGGGCAAGAGTGAGAGAAAGAGAGATAATTCATATGAGATAGTGGTAGGAAAGGTGAGAGTGAGAGAAAGAGGAAGAAATGTCAAATGAAATGAGTGAGGGAGGGAGAGGGAATGAGAGAAATAAAAGAGTGAAAGAGAGAGAGAGAGAGAAGAGATCCAAGAGAGAGGGAGTGATGGAGCGCCCGAGAGGGAGAGAGCGAGAGAGAAGAAGAAGAAGTGAGGGAAGAGAATGATGAGATAGAGAGAGAGAGTAAGAGGGATCCACCACTAACCAATCCAACCGGTAAGGGTTTTGTAGAACGATAGGTTATCATCTTCCTTCAGTCTTTCGTTTGTCTTCCAGGTCTCTTTGTGCTTAAAGTTTTGGTTGGTAGGGTCCTACTGAGACCCATGTGAATTAGTTGCAGTTGGTTCAGTTTCTAAGGAAAGAGGGTTTTCTAGAAATTAGTTAAGCGATCTTTCTCTGAAAAAAAATCTCTTCTTCTCCTTTCCTTTCTCACTGTACTACTTGTGAGTAAGGAACTCTTTCAAACAAGAAAACGGATACGCGTTAGCCAGAGAAAGGTAGCTAGAATCTATTCATTACCAGAAAGAATGAAAGACACTGGTATGCTGCGCATAAAGAAGACTGTATCATAAAGACTTTCACTGTACCTGGCATGGTATAATCTACTCATAGATGCTTCTCAGAGGCATCTAGCTCTAGCTTCTCTCCTTGCCACTCTATCTATAGCTAGAGCTTGTCCGTCCCATCCAAGGCGCTTATGAAATCTCGAACTCTTTTCCCGCACCTTGCCTGCTTCTAGCATCTATCATCTCTATTTTTGAAGAGTCTAACAGTGTGTATTCAATATACCAAGCACGGACCGGCGCCTTTCTTCCTTCTTACAGCCAACCGTTCACTTCCTATAACGAGCGAGGAAACTTAGTTCAAAACTGACTACGTTCTTTCAAAACCTTAGATTACATGAAAGAAAAGGTTTGGAATTTACCTCGCTAACAAGTAAACGAGTGAATATTGCGTAAGTGAACGGGGAGCTACGGCTGATCGAAAAGCGAAGAGAGGCACAGTGATCTATCCATGAAAAAGGGAACTCACAGAGGTAACGATCTGCTTCTTTTCACAAGATAGGACAAGAAAACAAGAACTACAGTTCGAGTCAGCGGCTAAGTCAGCAGTGTTCGTAACCTCGAGTTATATAAGAGAACTAATAAGAAGTCTTCTCATCTTTCAAACACCTTAGTCCTAACAAGCTACCAACCTTATTGTACTTCCAGACAAGTCAGGAAAGCCAGGTGCTTGTGTTGAGTGAAACAAACGGGAGTAATAGAAGAAGAAAAGAAAGACTTTTCGGAAAAAACAACGGAAAAATCAAAGAGATAAAGAGTGTGTCACTCGCTTGCTAAAAATAGCGCTAGCTAAGTAAAGGCTAAGGTAAACTTGAGTTACAGACTTAGGAAAGAAGGCAGCTAGTCGAGAAGCGAGAGGAGAGAAAGATAAGTTAGAAGAAATAGAGGGCAAATAGAGAAGGCAACAGAGTAAGACAGCGAGAGTGAGGGAGAGAAAGGGTGGGAGAGAGGGAGATAAGCATGAAAAGATGGAGTGAGAGATATAGAGAGAGAAAAAGTGAAGTAGAGAGACAAGGATGTAGAGATAAAGAGAGAAGGGCGTGAGAAAGATATTAAAATAAAGAGAGAGAACAGAGAGAGACAAAAAGGTAGATAGAAGTGTGTGTGAGAGACCGAGATATTGAAAGAATGAGTAAGTCAAATAATAAGAGAAAGGAGATGAGAGGAGAGGAGAGAGAAAGTGAGGGAGGAATTGATTCAAAAGAGCATGAGAGAGATGAGCAAGAGAGTGAGTGAGATGAGAGAGAAAAGAGGGAGTGAGCTAGAGGGCAAGAGTGAGAGAAAGAGAGATAATTCATATGAGATAGTGGTAGGAAAGGTGAGAGTGAGAGAAAGAGGAAGAAAGGTCAATTGAAATGAGTGAGGGAGGGAGAGGGAATGAGAATGAGAGGGAGGCGGTGAGAATGAGAGAAATAAAAGAGTGAGAGAGAGAGAGAGAGACAGAGAGAGAAGAGATCTAAGAGAGAGGGAGTGATGGAGCGCCTGAGAGGGAGAGAGCGAGAGAGAAGAAGAAGAAGTGAGGGAAGAGAATAATGAGATAGAGAGATAGAGAAGATAAAGAGAGCAAGAGAGTTGTTTGATGCGATTGAGAGAGAAACAGTAAGACGGGAAGAGAGGGTGGGAGAGAGAAAGCAAGAGCGAGATATATATTGGGATGGAAAGAGAGATTGAGATATATAAAGATGGTAAAATAGAAGTAGATAACAAGTGGTAGGAGAGAGAAGAGTATGAGAAAGAGATTGAAAGAAACAGAGAGAGAAAGATGAAGAGATAAGTAGAGAGTGTAAGATAGAGATGGATAAGAGAGATTGAGGCAGATAAAAAGAGAAATGTGAGGAGAAAGTGAAGGATAAGGAAAGCGCCAAAGAGAGAGGGAGAAAGGGAGGGGAGACAATAAGAAAAAGAGTGAGATAGAAAGAGAAAATAACAAGAAAGAGATATAAAGAGAAAGAGGAATAAAGAGATAGTGATAATAAAAGATAAAAAAGAGGTAGAGAGAGCAAACGACAGAGAAATAGGAGTTTGTGAGAGAGTGTGTGAGAAAGGGAGGGGACAAAACAAGATAAGAGATAGTAAAATGGGTAAAGAGGGAGAGAGGGAATGATGAAATAGAGATAGAGTGAGGGAGAGAGAAAGATATAAAGCAGGGGAGAGAAAGAGGAGGGAGTAAGTGAGAGGGAGAGTGAGGGAGAGATTTAGAGAGATTGAGAGACATCAAGATAGAGATGGGGAGAAAGAGAGAGTAAGAGACCGGGACAGTGAGAAGAGCTAGAGAGAGTGAGAGAGGGACATATGGAGGGCATGAGAGAGGGAGGGAGAAAGAACGAGATAAAGAAAAAGAGTGTGAGAGATAGAGAGAAGGAGCAAGATAAGAGAAGGATGAGAAAGAGAGAAGAGAGAGAGCTGCAAGGTGAGAGAGAGAGAGGGAGAGATAGCAAGGGAGGAAGCAAGAGAAAGGGATGGAAAGAGTGAGTGAGAGATATAAGAAGAGAGAAAGAGAAGTAGAGAGGAGAGTGAAAGGGATAGAGGGAGTGAAAGGTGTGTGAGAAAGTGATAGAGAAGTAGAGAGCGTGAGACTGTGTGTGAGAAAGATAGATATGTAGAGAGTGTGAGATTGTGTGTGAGAGGAGAGAAAGTGGTATGGAGTAAGAGAAAGAGAGAGAATTCATAAGGGAGAGAGTTAGGAAAGGAGATTGTGTGTGTGAGAGAGAGAGGGAAAATAGGTTTGAGATAGGCATAAAGAGTGAAAAAAATGAGACAGAGTAAGTGAAAGAGAGAGGAATGGAAGAGAGTTAGAGAGAGGAAAGAGCTCTATGACTGAGAGAGATGGAGGGCACGAGAGAGTGAGGGTGGAAGAGAGGACAAGAGAAAGAAAGAGTGAATGATAGAGAAGAATAAGGGAAGACAGAGAGAAAGAGGTTGAGAGAGAGATATAAGAGAGGAAAAGAGGGTGGAAAAAGAGAAATATTTATGAAAGAATAGAGTGAAAGATATAAAGAGAGCAAAATAGAAGTTGATAGAAGAACAGTGTGAGAAAGATATTGAAAGAAAGAGAAAGAAGAGAGAGAGTGAGAGAGAGAGAGAGAGATATATATAGTGGGTGAAAGAGATATATAAATATAAAGAGGTTGAGAAAGATAGAAAGAGAGACAAGAGGAGAGATAGAGTCAGGTAGGGAGGGATGGATTCAAGAGAGAATGAGAGAGAAGGGGAGTAAGTGAGAAGAAAGAACGAAGAGAGAACACGAGTGTGGACAATAGTAGAAGAAAGAGAGAGAGAGGTAGGAATGGATAGAGTGAGTGAAGGAGGGTAAGAGAGAGGGGGAGAGTGAGAATGAGAGAGAGAAAGAGGGAGAATGAGACTAAGATAGAGGTAGAGCAAAGTGAGTGAGAAAGAGGAAGAAAGAGAAAGAAAAGAGTGAGATAGAGCGTAAGAAAGACAACATCTCCATGAGGAAGAGAGAGAGAAAGATGGAAGGCAAGAGAGGGTGGGATGGGAGGGATGAAGAGAAAGAAAGAGTGAGAGAGAGAAGCAAGAGAAGAGAAAGATAAGTTAGAGAGAAGAAAGAGAGGGCAAAATAAAGAAGGCAACAGAGTGAGACAGAGCAAGTGTGAGTGAGGGAGAGAGAGGAAGGAAGAGAGGAGATAAGCATGGAAAGATGGAGTGAGAGATATGTAGAGAGCAAAAGAAAAGTAGAGAGAGAAGGGCGTAGAGATAAAGAGAGGAGGGTGTGAGAAAGAGATTAAAGTAAAGAGAGAGAAGAGAGAGAGAGTGAGAGAGAGAGAGAGAGACTAAGAGTCAGATAGAAAGTGTGTGTGAGAGACCAAGAGATTGAAAGAATGAGTGAGCCAATTATAAGAAAAATGAGAGGAGAGGAGAGGAGAGAGAAAGAATGTGAGGAATTAATTCACGAGAGCAATGTAGAGATGAATAGTGAGTGAGATGAGAGAGAAATGAGGGAGTGAGTGAGAGAAAGAGAGATAATTCATATGAGAGAAAGGGAAAGTGAGAGAAAGTGAGAAAAAAGAGTGAGAAAGTATGTGTGTGCGTGAGAGATAGAGTGAGATAGAGAGAGCAAGAGAGTTAGATTGAGAAGATAGCGAGATAGAATGAAAGAGAGAGAGAAAGAGAGAGAGAAAGAAAGAGAGAAAAAGATAGCATGAAAAAGGGAGAGAGATCAAAGAGAGAGTGAAAGAAGAGAAAGAACAAGTTAAAGAGAGGGAGGAAGGGAGGGAGAAAGAGTTGCAGAGTGAGTGAGATATATACAAAATAAATATAAAGAGGGGAATAAAACAAGAGGGTGATTGTTAGATAAAGAAGGGTGAGAGAGAGAGAAGAGGAGCAGAGAGAGAGCAAGAGAAAAGAGAGATGAGAGCAATTCAAGAAAGGGCTAGGGAGTTAATGAGATAGAGAGAAAAAGAGAGTGATACAAGGTGCAAAAGGAGAGATATATAGAGAAATGGAGAGATAGAGATGAAAGGAGGGAGAGAGAGAAGAGAGGGTAAGAAAGAAAGGCAGGGAGAGAGGGAGGGGGTGGAGTTAAAGGAAAACCGAGGGAGATAGATAGAGAGTGTGAGAGAAAAAGAAATAGGGTGGGAAAGAGAGAATGAAAAAGAGAGAAGAGAGAGTTAGAGGGAGGGATGGACAGTGAGAGCAATGGATACAGTGGGAGTTAAGGTTAGCGAGTATCAATGAGCGAGAAAGAGATTAAGAGAGTGGGGGAAGTTGAGGGAAAGAGATATAAAAGGGTGAGTTATAGAGATTGAGAGAGATAGAGCAACAAAGTGGTAGATAATGAAAGGGAGAGAGAAAGAGATATAGAGGGGACGAACGAGGAAGGGAGAGAGAATGAGAGAACCAAGAATGAGAGAGAGAACGAATAAGAGAAGAGAAATATGAGAGAGAGAGAGAGTAGCATGGTGGAAGAGAAAGATGAGAAAGAGAGAGAACAATAGAGTAGCATGGTGAGAGAGTGATGACAAGAAAGGAATAATACAAAGAAGAAGATAAAGAAAGAGAGAGTGTGTGAGGGCAATGGGGTGAAAAGGAAGGAGAGTGACAAAGATACCTATATTTTGCTATCTCTATATGTCTCACTCTATATTTTCATCAATATATCTCTCTGTCCCCCTCTCTTCCTCCCTTACCATCTCTCTCTCTCCCTACAACACTATTGCCCTCTCTATTTTCTCTCTTTCTGCTCTCTCTATTACCATTTCTTTCTCTTGTTCTCTCTCCCTCCATCATTCTCTCGTGTCCTCCATATCTCTCTCAGTCATGGAGTCCTTCTCTTTCTCTCTCTCACTCTCTCCCATTCTTCCCTCTTTCACTTACTCTCTCTGACTTTTCCCACTCTCTATGACTATGATAGCTCCCTCACACACACACACACTCTCTCTTGCCCTCCCTTTCTCCTTTTCTCACTCTCTCCTTTCCTACCTCTCCCTGATGTATTATCATCTTTCTCTCACTACGTTCTTTTTCTTTCTTTTCTCTTTCATTTCACTCACTGCCCATCTTTCTACTCTTCTCTTGAATCACTACCTACCTCTTTCTATCCTCTCCTATCTTCTCTTCTCATCTCGTTTATTTTCTATCTACCTCACCCGCACTCTTTCTATCTCTCACTCCCTCACACACAGTTTCTATCTACCTCCTCATCTCTATCATTCTCACTTCCTCTATCTTTCAAGCTTTTCCTCACACTCTCCTCACTCCCTCTACCCTTGTGTGTCTCTTTCTCTTTTTACTTCATCTTCACATTTTCTATATCTCTCACTCACTCTTTCCAACCCTCTCTCCTTCTCTCTTGCTTCCTCCCTTGCTCTCTCTCACCTTGCAACTCTCCCTCTTCTTCTCTCTTCTCTCTGCTTATTTCAATCTCTTTTTCACGCCCATCTCTCATTATCAATACGTCGTTCTCTCTCTACTTCTCTTTTGCTCTCTCTATATCTCTCACTCCATCTTTCCATGCTTATCTCCCTATCTCTCTCACTCTCTCTTCCTTACCCTCTCTCGATCTGTCTTATTATGTTGCTTCTCTATTTGTCCTCTCTCTCTTCTATCTAAGTTATCGTTCTCTTATCTCACTTCTCTCTCACCCTTTATTTCTCTTTTTCTCTCTCCATACCTCCCTCTCTCTTGCCTCCATCTCTCTCACACTATTGACCTCTTCTCTTTCTCATTCTCTCTCACTCCATTCTCTCTCATTCTTGCTCTCTCATTCACTTCTCTCTACCTATATCTACTCTCATTCTCTCGCTTTATCTCACTCATTCTCACTCTCCCCTCTCTTTCTCATCCTCCTTCCCTCCTTCACTTACTCTATCCTTTCCTACATCTCTCACATATGTATTTCTCTCACTTTCTTCAACTCTTGCCCTCTCTCGTGCTCTCTCTTCATTATCTCTTCTCAATCACTCCCCCTATCTCTCCTTCCCATTTGAATCCATCCCTCCTTGCCTCACTATGTCTCTCATCTTCTCACTCTTTCTATATTTCTCAATCTCTTTCTATTTATATATCTCTATCACCCTCTATTGCTTACTCTATGCCCCCTATTTTCCTCTATTTTTATTTCTCTTTCTACTTCATTTTCGCATTTCCTATATGTCTCACTCGCTCTTGTACATCTTTCACTCCATCTTCCTCTACTTATCTCCCTTCTCTCCCCCTCTCGTCTTACTCTGTTGCCATCTTTATTTGCCCTCTCTCCCTTCTCTCTAACTTATCTTTCTCTTCTCTAGCTTCTCTCTCTCTCACTCTTTCTTTCTCTTCTTCTCTCTCCATACCTCCCTCTCTCTTGCCCTCCATCTCTCGCTCTCGCTGATGGAGGTCTTCACTTTCTCACTCTCTCTCACTATTTTCTCTCTGTTTCTTGCTTTCACTTACTTACGTCTCTTTACCTCTATCTCACTCTCTTTGTCCCCTTTATTTCTTTCATTTTCACTCCCCCCGTCTCTGTTAGCCTGCTTCCCTCTTTCACTCACTTTATCCATTCCTACCTCTCTCACTTTTTTATTTCTCTCACTTTCTTCTACTCTTGCCCTCTCTCGTGCTCTCTCTTCATTTCTCTTCTCACTCACTCCCACTATATCCTTTTCTCTTGAATCCATTCCTCCCTGCCTCACTCACCCTCTCTCATCCTCACTCTGTCTTTTCTATCTCACTCACTTTCTCTAGTTCCCCTCTCTATCCCTCCAATCGTCTATCTCCATCTCTCTCTCTCTCTTTGTTTCTTGCATCTTCTTCCTCTCTACCTATCCCTCCTTTTCTGTCTCTATCTCTTTCTATCTCCACCTCCTTCCCCTTCTTTTGCACTCTCCCTCTCTACATCACCTCATTGTCTCTCTCCCTCTCCCTCTCTCGCTTCCTCTCTTGTCCCCCTCTTTCCCGTTCTCTTCTATATAAATAAACTCTACTTTTCTCCATTTGTTCCTTTATCTTCACTATCACTTTCTCTCTCGCCTCCTCTCTCACTATCTTAATCTCCCCCACATATTTGTTCTCTCTCTTTTTTCCCTCTTTCTTCTTTTTCTCACTCTCTCTTTCCCTTCCTCTCTCTCTTTCACTTCTCTATTCCTTTCTCATACTTTCTATCACTCTTCCTCCCTCCATCAGTCGCTCGTGCCCTCCACTCTCTCACTCTCTTTCTCTCTCTTAATTCTTCTCCCTTTCACTTACTCTCACTTTTTCCTACTATCTATGTCCATCTCACACTTATTCTCGTTCCCTCTCACAAAGTCACATTCTCTCTCCTGCCCTTCCTTCCTCCTTCCTTTACTCTCTCTCCTTTCCTATCTCTCACCCTTATGTATTCTCTCTCTCTCTCTCTCTCTATTCTTTCTCTTTTTTGCTCTCTCATTTCACTCACACCCCATCTTTATCCTCCGCTCTTGAATCACTCCCTATCTCTTTCTCTCCTCTCCTCTCCTCTCCTCTCTTCTCTCTTTCTATCTACATCACTCTCACTCTTTCTATCTCTCGCTCTCTCATACACAGTTTCTATCTGCCTCCTCATTCCTCTTTCCTCCAAGCACTTTCTCACACTCTTCTGACTCCCTCTACCCCTTCTCTCTCTTTCTTTCTATGCTTCTCTTTCGCATTTCCTATACTCTCATTGACTCTTTCCATCCCTCTCTCTTGCTTCCTCCCTTGCTCTCTCTCTCTCTCCTTGCAACTATCTCTCTTCATCTCTCTCTTTTCTCTCTCTTTATTTCAATCTCTTTCTAACACCCTTCGCTCATTATCTCTCGTCCTTCGCTCTCTCTCCGAACTTCTCTTTTACTCTCTTTATATCTCTCACTCCATCTTTTCGTGCTTATCCCCGTCTCTCCCTCCATCTCTCCCCCTCACTCTCTCTTTATCTCGTTTTACTCTTTTACCTTCTCTATTTCCCTCTCTCATCTCTCTAACTTATCTTTATCTTCTCCCTCTTCTCTCTCTCACTCATTCTTTCTCTTCTTCTCTCTTCATACCTCCCTCACTCTTGCCCTTCTTCTCTCTCTCACCCTTCTTCACCCACTCTATCCATTCTTACTTCTCTCACTTTTGTATTTCTCTCACTTTTTTCAACTCTTGCCCTCTCTCGTGCTCTCTCTTCATTCTCTTTTCCCACTCACTCCCCTATCTCTCCTTCTCTCTTGAATCCATCCCTCCCTACCTCACCTCTCTCTCACCTTTTAACTCTCTCTCCCACTCTTCTCTCCTTTATTTCAATCTGTTTCTCACACCATTCTCTCTTTATTTCTATGCCCTTTTCTCTCTTTCTCTCTCTACTTCTCTTATGCTCTTTCTTTATCTCTTGCTCCATCTTTCCATGCTTATGTCTCTCCTTTCTCTCAGCCTCTCTCCCTTCCTCTTTCTCACTTTACTTCTCTCTCTATCTATCTCACTCCCTCACTCTTTTACTCTCTCTCTTGTAGTCACTTTATCTATCTTTCATCTTTCCCTCTCTCTCCCTCCCTCTCTCACTCACTCTTTATTTGCTAGCTCGCTTTCTCTTACACACTCTCTTACTGTTCCCATACTTTCTCACTCATAATCTGCTCTCCCTTTCTTTCTCTCCCTCTCTCCTGCTCTCTTATCTCTAGCTCTCTCTTTCTTCCTCTCTCTCCCTCACACCTCGATCCTATTCTCTCTTTCTCCCTGTTTCTTTCTATCTCTCTCTATCATTTCTTTTTCTCTGTATGTTTCCTCCCCTTCTCCCTTCTCTTTGCATCTTTCTTACTTCTGGCATCTGTCTACCTCACTTTCTTCTACTTCCTCTCTCTTCCTCTCTAACTCTTCTCCTACTCCCTACATCCATTCCTCTCTCTCTCTCTTCCTTTTTTTATCAACCTCCATCCCTCTCTCTCTCTTGCTTCTCTTATTTTATCAATCTCTCACTCCTTCACTTGTTATGTCCCCATGAATCTTCCCTCTTGCTTTCTCCTCGCTCTTGTTCTCACTCCCACCCTCCCTCTCTGACACACACTCTCTCTATATCTCAAACTCACTTTGCTGTCTTGGCCTCTCTCTTCTCTCCATCACTTATCTCCCTCTCTCTCTCCCACTATCTATCATTATCTCTATCTTTCTCTTTCTCTCTTCCTCTTTTGCTCACTGCTACACTCCATTATCTACCTCTCCCTCCCACTCTCTGTTCTCTTTTTTATCAAAATCTCTCTATCTCTCTCTCACTTACTCTTTTATTAATTGTTCTCTTTATCTCTTCGTTCACACTCAGTTTCCCTCCATTTTTCTTACTCTCACTCTTTCTTCTCGTACACCCTAATCTCTCTATTGCATATCTCACTCATTCTTCTCTCATTCTCATCTCTCTTCTCTTGGTCACTCTTAACCCTCTCTCATTTTTTTCTCTCTCAGCCTCTCTACCACTCTACCTTTCTTATGGCTCCAACTCTCCTTCCTTCCTTCCCACCTCACTCAATCTCCCTTCTCATTCACACTTTATCTCTTCCCCAATCTCCTCCTTTCTCTTTCCCTCCCTCTGTCTCTTTCGCTTGTCTCCTCACTATATCTATCAAAATGTCCCTCTCTCACTCTCCCTCTCTTCTCACTCTTCTCCCTCTCATTTATCTTTTCTCTCACATGCACTCTCTCTATCTCATTAATCTCTTTTCTTTTTTATCCTGCACTCTTTCTCACCCACTCTCCATTTCTCTCTATCTGCTCTCTCTCTATGTCTCTCTCTCTGTCAGTCACTTACTCCCTCACACTCTATCTATCTATCTATCTATCTCTTTTCCCCTCTGTACCTCTCTTTCTCTCTTTCACTCTCTCCAACACATTCTCCATTATGCTCTTTATCCCCACTCTCCCACTCTCTCTCCCTCTCTATCTCTCTTTCTCTCACTTCATTGTTCTCTCTCCTTCTCTTGTGTCTTTTCTATCTCACTCTCTTTCTCAATTCCCCATCTCTTTCCTTCCTATCATCCATCTCTCTCTCATGTCCTCTATTGCATCTTCTTACCCTTTACCCATCCCTCCTTCTCTATCTCCATCTCTTTCTATCTTCATCTCTTTCTATCTCCATCTCTTTCCCTTATAGATATATTCCTCTGAGTTGCACTCTTTCTCACCTCCCTTTCTGTAACACTCTCCCACCACTCTCTGTCTCCTTTTCTCTTACTTTCAATCTATCTCCTCACTTTCACACAATTGCACACATTCTCTATCTAACTCCTCACTGTCTCTCTCCCTCTCTCTTTCCCTCTCTCTCTTTGTCGCTCTCTATTGCCATTCCAAGATCTTTCACTTTGTCTTTCCCTCCTTCCCCGTCCCTCCCTCTCCCTCATACAAATTCTATCTCACTCTCATTCTCTCTCAGTCTCACTCGTACTCTTCCTATCTCTCTCAGTTCTACTATATTTCCCTCTCTGTCTCTTACTTGCACTTTCTTTCAGCCTCTCCCTCCATTTCTTTATCATTCTCTCTCAGTCTCTCACATGAAGCCCTTCTCTCTATGTCTTTCACTCACTTTATGAGAGAGGGAGGTCTGTGAGAGAATAAGAGAAAGAAAGTGTGATAGAGAGAAGCGAGAGAAGAGAAAGATAGGTTAGAGAGAAGAAATAGAGGGCAAATAGAGAAGGCAACATAGTAAGACAGCGAGAGTGGGTGAGGGAGAGAGAGAGTGGGAGAGAGGGAGATAAGCATGGAAAGATGGAGTGAGAGATATAGAGAGAGAAAAAGTGAAGTAGAGAGAGAAGATGTAGAGATAAAGAGAGAAAGGTGTGAGAAAGATATTAAAATAAAGAGAGAGAATAGAGAGAGACAAAGAGGCAGATAGAAGGGTGTGTGAGAGACCGAGAGATTGAAAGAATGAGTGAGTCAAATAATAAGAGAAATGAGACAAGAGGAGAGGAAAGAGAAAGTGAGGGAGGAATTGATTCAAAAGAGCATGAGAGAGATGAGCAGTGAGTGAGATGAGAGAGAATAGGGAGTGAGTGCGAGGGCAAGAGTGAGAGAAAGAGAGATAATTCATATGAGAGAGTGGTAGGAAATGTGAGAGTGAGATAGAGAGAGAGAGGAAGAAAGGTCAAATGAAATGAGTGAGGGACGGTGAGGGAGAGAGGAGAGGGAATGAGAGTGAGAGAGAGGTGGTGAGAACAAGAGAAATAAAAGAGGGAAAGTGAGAGAGAAAGAGAAGAGATCCAAGAGAGAGGGAGTGATGGAGGGCCCGAGAGGGAGAAAGCTAGAGAGAAGAAGAAGAAGTGAGGGAAGAGAATGATGAGATAGAGAGAAGATAAAGAGAGAAAGAGAGTTGTTTGATGCGATGGAGAGAGAGACAGTAAGAGAGGAAGAGAGGGTGGGAGAGAGAAAGCGAGAGCGAGATGTATGTTGGGATGGAAAGAGATTGAGAGATATAAAGAGGGTAAAATAGAGGTAGATAACAAGTGGCAGGAGAGAGAAGAGTATGAGAAAGAGCTTGAAAGAAAGAGATAGAAAGAGGAAGCGATAAGTAGAGAGTGTGAGACAGAGATAGATAAGAGAGATTGAGGCAGATAAAAAGAGAAATGTGAGGAGAAAACTACGAGAAACTGTGTGAGAGACTAAGAGATTAAAGTAAAGAGAGAGAAGATAGAGAGAGAGACGAAGATTCAGATAGAAAGTGTGTAAGAGACCAAGAGATTGAAAGAATGAGTGAGGCAATAAGAAGAAAGAGGAGAAGATAGGAGAGAGAAAGGGTGCGAGGAATTGATTCACGAGAGCAATGTAGAGATGAATAGTGAGCAAGATGAGAGAGAAAAGAGGGAGTGAGTGAGAGGGCAAGAGTGAGAGAAAGAGAGACATGATATGAGAGAAAGGGAAAGTGATGGAAAGTGAGAAAAAGAGTGAGAAAGTAAGTGTGCGTGTGAGTGATAGAGTGAGATAGAGAGAGCAAGAGAGTTAGAGAGATTGAGAAGAGAGCGAGAGAGAATGAAAGAGTGAGAGAGAAAGAAAGAGAAAAGAGAGAGAAAAAGACAGCATGAAAAAGGGAGAGAGATCAAAGAGAGAGTGAAAGAAGAGAAAGAACAAGAGGCGCAGAGAGAGAGATAGAGAAAAGAGAGATGAGAGCAATTAAAGAAAGGGCTAGGGAGTTAATGAGATGGAGAGAAAAAGAGAGTGATACAAGAAGCAAAAGGAGAGATATATAGAGAAAGGGAGAGATAAAGATGAAAAGAGGGAGAGAGAGAGAGAGAGAGAGAGAGAGAGAGAGAGAGAGAGAGAGAGAGAGAGGGTAAGAGAGAAAGGTCGGGAGAGAGGTGGGTGGGAGGGAGAGAGTGGGAGGGGTGGATTTAAAGGAAAAGCAAGGGAGATAGATAGAGAGTGTGAGAGAAAAAGAGAGAGGGTAGGAAAGAGAGAATGAAGAAGAGAGAAGAGAGAGTTAGAGGGAGGGATGGAAAGTGAGAGCGATGGATATAGTGGGAGTTAGGGTTACCGAGTATCGGTGAGCGAGAAAGAGATCAAGAGAGTGGGGAAGGTGAGGGAAAGAGAGATAAAAGGGTGAGTTATAGAGATTGAGAGAGATAGAGCAATAATGTGGTAGATAATGAGAGGGAGAGAGAAAGAGATATAAAGGGGATGAATGAGGAAGGTAGAGAGAATTAGAGAACGAGGAAGGGAGAGTGAATGAGAGATAACGAACAAGAGAAGAGAAATATGAGAAAGAGAGAGAGAGAGAGCAAGAGAGTAGCATGGTGGAAGAGAAAGATGAGAAAGAGAGAAAAATATAGTAGCATGGTGAGAGAGTGATGACAAGAAATGAATACAAAGAAGGAGAAAGAGAAAGAGAAAGAGAAAGAGAGGGAGAGTGTGAGGGTAAGGGGAAGAAAAGGAAGGAGGGTGTCAAAGATTTAGATATAGTAAAAGAGAACAAGAGAAAGAGAAAAGGTGTTAGAGAGAGAACAAATAGTGTGAGAACGAGCATGAAAGGATGAGTGAGATAATAGAGAGAGACAGAGAGATGTAGAGTTTGATAGAGAGAGAGATGAGAGGTTTAGGTGGATAGAATGTGAGAAATGAGGAGAGAAATAGCAAGAGAAGTAGGGTCAGAGAGAGATGGTAAGCGAAGAAGAGAGAGCGAGAGAGATGGAAAAAGGTGGAGTGAGGGAACATATGGAGTAAGATAAAGCGAAAGAAAAAGTTTAGAAACAGAAGAGAAATTGGGAAGAGCTAGAGAGAGTGAGATAGGGACATTGGAGGGCATGAGAGAGGGAGGGAGAAAGAACGAGAAAAATAAAAAGCATGTGAGAGATAGAGAGAAGGATCAAGATAAGAAAAACATGAGAAAGAGAGAAGAGAGAGATAGCAAGGGAAGAAGCAAGAGAGAGGGATGAAAAGAGTGAGTGAGAAATATAAGAAGAGCTAAAGAGAAGTGGAGAGAAAGAGTTAGAAAGGGGTAGAGGGGTGAGGAGAGTATGAGAATGAGCTCGAAAGAAAGAGGATGTAAGAGAAATAAAGATGAAGAGGCAGATAGAAACTGTGTGTGAGAGTGTGACTGATAAATAGAGTGTAAGTGAAGTGAATAGAAATAGAGACGAGAGGAGAGAAAGAGGTAGGGAGTAAGAGAAAGAGAGAGAATACATAAGGGAGAGAGGTAGAAAAGGAGAGAGTGAGGGAAAGGGCAAGGGAGGGCAAGGGAGGGCAAGGGAGGGTGTGTGTGAGAGAGAGATGGATAATAACTTTGAGGATACATAGAGAGTGAAAAAAGCAAGAGAGAGTGAAAGAGAGAAGAATGGAAGGGAGTTAGAGAGAAAATTAGAGAGAACAAAGAAAGGGCAAATAAAGAAGGCAACAGAGTAAGAGCAAGAGTAAGTGAGGGAGAGAGAAGGGGAGAGAGGGAGATAAGCATGGAAAGATGGAGAGAGAGAATAGAAAGAGAAAAAGAGAAGTATAGAGATAAAGAGGAAAGGGTGTGACAAAGATATTAAAATAAAGAGAGAGAAAAGAGAGACGAAGAGCCAGGTAGAAAGTGTGTGAGAGACCGAGAGATTGAAAGAATAAGTAAGGAAAATAATAAGAGAAAGGAGAGGAGAGAAGAGGAGAGTAGAGGAAAGTAGAGGAGAGAGAAAAAGAGGTAGGAATTAATTCAAGAGAGTAGGAGAGAGATGAGCAATGAGTGAGACGAGAGAGAAAAGAGGGAGTGAGAGAGAGGGCAAGAGTGAGAGAAAAAGAGATAATTCATATAAGAGAAAGGGAAAGAGAGAAAGAGATAGAAAAAGTGAGAACAGAGAGTGAGAACCTAATAGATTAAGACAAGTATGTGTGAGAGATAAAGAAAGAGAGAAAAAGAAAGAGAGAAAAAGAAAGCATGAAAAACAAAGAGAGAGAGATAGAAGAGAGAGTGAAAGAAGAGAAATAACATTTTAGAGAGAGGGAGGAAGGGAGGGAGATGGAGTAGCAAAGTGGGTGGGATTTATACAAAAATCAATACAAAAATAAATAAAACAATAGAGTGATTGTGAGATAAAAAAGGGTGAGAGAGAGAGAGACAAAAGGAGCAGAGAAAGACCTAGAGAAAAGCGAGTCGAGAGCAATTGAAGAGAGTGCTAGGGAGTTAATGAGTTAGAGAGAAAAGGAGAGTGAGACATTGAGAAAAATGGGAGATATATAGAGAAATGGAGAGATAGAGATGCAAAGAGGGAGATAGAGTGAAGAGAGGGCAAGAGAGAAAGGTAGAGAGAGAATTGGGTGGGAGGGTGTCAGAGAGGGAGGGATGGAGTTAAAGGAAAACCAAGGGAGATAGATAGAGGGTGTGAGAAAAAGAAAGTGAGGGTGGGAGACAGAGAACGAAGAAGAGAGAAGAGAGAGTTAGAGGAAGGGATAAACAGTGAGAGCGATGGATATAGTGGGACTTAAGGTGAGTGAGTACCAGTGAGTGAGAAAAAGATTAAGAGCCTGGGGGAAGTGAGGGAAGGTGATATAAAAATGCATGTTATAGGATTGAGAGAGATGGAGCAACAAAGTGGTAGATATGAGAGGGAGAGAGAAAGATATATAGAGGGCACGAACGAGGAAAGAAGATAGATGCGAGAACAAGGAATGACAGAGAGTGAATGAGCAAGAGAAAAGAAAGATGAGAAAGAGAGAGAGAGAGAGCAAGAGAGTAGCATGGTGAAAGATTTATGACAAGTGAGGAATACAAAGGAGAGAGAGAAAGAGAGAGAGTGAGGGAGAGTGTGAGGGCAAGAGGGAGAAATGGAAAGAGAGAGTCAAAGATTTAGAGATAGAGAAAGAGAACTAGAGAAAGAGGGAAGGACTTAGTGGGAGAATGAATAGTGCGAGAAAGAGCATGAAAGGATGAGTGAGATAACAGAGAGAGACAAAGAGATGTAGAGTTTGATAGAGAGAGATTTAGGTGGATAGAAAGTGAGAAATGAGGAGAGAGACAACAAGAGCAGTAGTGTCAGAGAGTGATGATAAGAGAGGAAGATAGAGAGAGATTGATAAAGGTGGAGAAAGGGAGCAAATTGAGTAAAAAAAGAGAGAGAACATGTTTAGGTAATGAAAAGAAATTTAGAAGTGCTAGAAAGAGTTTGAGAGTGACATATGGAGGGCATGAGAGAGGGAGGGAGAAAGAACGAGATAAAGAAAAAGTGTGTCAGAGATAGAGAGGAGCAAGATAAGAGAGGGATGAGAAAGAGAGAAGAGAGAGTTAGAAAGGGAGGAAACAAGTTAGAGGGATGGAAAGAGTGAGTGAGAGATATAAGAATAGCAAAAGAGTAGTGAGAAAGAGTGAGAAAGGGGTAGAGGAAGTGATAAGAGTGTGAGAAAGAGCTTGAAAGAAAGAGGAAGTAAGGGAAATAGAGATGATGAGGTAGATAGAAACTGTGTGTGAGAGAAATAAAGATAGATAGAGTGAGGGCAAGAGTAGAAGAAAGTGAGAGATGTAGGAATGAATAGAGTGAGTGAAGGAGGGAGGGAGTGTAAGAAAGAGAGGGGGTGAGTGAGAATGAGAGGGAGAAAGAGGGAGAATGAGAGTAAGATAGAGGTAACGAGAAGTGAGTGAGAATGATTAAGATAGGGAGACAAAAGAGTGAGAGAGTGAGAAAGAGAAATGCTCCATGAACAAGAGAGAGAGATGAAAGGCAAGGGAGAAGGAGGTATACGAGAGAAGAAGAGAATGAAAGAGTGAGTGAGAGAGAGAGGGAAGCAAGAGAAAAGAAAGATAACTTAAAGAGAAGAAAAAGTGTGAAAATAGAGAAGGCAACGGAGTAAGTCAGAGTGAGAGTGAGCGAGGGAGAGAGAGGATGGGAGAGAGGGAGATAAGCATGGAATAATTGAGTGAGAGATATAGATAAAACAAAAGAGAAGTAGAGAGAGAAGGGTGTAGAGATAAAGTGAGAGGGGTGTGAGAAAGAGATAAAAGTAAAGAGAGAGAAGAGAAAGAGACGAAGAGGCAGATAGAAAGTGTGTGAGAGAGACTGAGAGATGAAAGAATGAGTGAGACAAATAATAAGAGAAATGAGTGAGAGGAGAGGAGAGAGAAAGAGAAGGAGGAATTGATTCAAGTGTGCAGAAGAGAGATAAGTAGTGAGTGAGTCGAGAGAAAAAAGAGGGAGGGAGTGAGTGAGAGGGCAAGAGTGAGAAAAAGAGAGATAATACATATGAGAGAGTGGTAGGAAAGGTGAGAGTAAGAGAAAGAGGAAGAAAGGGCAAATGAAATGAGTGAGGGAGGGAGAGGGCGAGGGGACGGAGAATGACAGTGAGAGGGAGAGAGAATGAGAGAAATAAAAGAGTAAGAGAGAGAGAAAGAGAAGAGAGCCATGAGAGAGGGAGTGATGGAGGGCACAAGAGGGAAAGAGGGAGAGGGAATGAGAGAAGAAAGCATGAGAGAGAGAAGAAAAAGAAGCGAGAAAAGAGAATGATGAGATATAGAGAAGATAAAGTGAGCATAAGAGTTGTTTGATGAGATAGAGAGACAGTAACAGAGGAAGAGATGGTGGGAGGGAGAAAGCGAGGGCGAGATAGATATTGGGATGGAAAGAGAAGATGAGAGATATAAAGAGGGCAAAATAGAAGTAGAGAGAAGTGGTAGAGTGTGTGGGGCAGAGATAGAAGAGTATGAGAAACGGCTTGAATGAAAGAGAGAGAAAGATGAAGCGATAAGTAGAGAGTGTGGGGCAGAGATAGATATGAAAGACTGAGGCAGATGAAAAGAGAAACGTAAGCAAAATAGTGAGCGGGATGGATATATGGATTCAATACAAAAGAGAGAGGGTTGGTGAGTGAAGAGAGAGAGAGAGAGAGTGAAAAAAATAAGAGCGTAAGGGAATTAGGGAAGGAGGTTGAAAGAGAGGGTGAGGGAGAATATGAGAGTAAGAGAGAGGGATGTAGGGTGAATAAGAGGTGGAGAGAAGGATAAAGAGGAGCTCCATATTGTGTGCGTGAGAGAGAGAGAGATAGAGAGCACAAGTGAGTGAGGGAGGGAGAGAACAAGAGAAACAAATAGTGACAATGAGAGCAGGAAATAGAGAAGAAGCAAGAGAAGAGAATAATGAGAGAGAAAGAAGAGAGGGAAGGAGAAAAAGAGTTGCAGGGTGAGAGAGAAAATATGAGACAGGGGGGAGAGAGTGAGATAAGGATGGAAAGAGAGAGTAACAGATATAGAGTGAGAAAAAGAGGTAAGGAGAGAGGAGTGAGAGAAGGAGCTTGATAAAAGGGTGAGAAGTGGGAGAGAGAGATATGAAGAGACAAATATTGAGTGTTTGAGAGAGTGATAGATAGAAAGAACATGTGACAAAAAGAAAAGGTGAGTGATGGATAGATTCAGGAGAGGAGAGAGGTGTAGTGAGCAAGAAGAGGAAGAATAAACAGAGGGGAAAGCAAGAGAAAGACAAGAGTTAGAGAAAGCTAGAGAGAGAGAGAGAGAGAGAGAGAGAGAGAGAGAGAGAGAGAGAATACATAATAGAGATTGGTTAGGAAGAAGAGAGTGAGGGAAGGTAGAATGGAGCAAAACATGGGAGAGAAAAAGAGAGGAATAATGAGAGTGAGATGGAGGTAGAGAGAAGTTAGTAAGAGAGAGCAGCAGAGAAATAGAGAGAAGTGAAAGATAAGAGTACCATGAGAGAGAGAGAGAGCAAAGAGAATAATTAAAAGAGATCGAGAGAGTGAGTATTAATGGGAGAGAGGTGAAGAAATAGATGGAGAGATAGAAAGATAGAGCGAGCGATAGTAAGAAAAGTGAGAGAGAGAGGGGATAGAGAGGGAGGGGAGAGGGAAAAATAATGGTAGAGAAAGTAAAAAATATGCAAAATGAAATAACAAGTGCAAAGAGAGTAAGAGTGTTATTGTAAGAGAGAAATAGATAAGAGTAAAAAAATAGAGAAAAAGAAATTGAGAAGTGTGAGTGAGAGAGAGATTGTGGGCACAAGTAAGGGAGGGAGGGAGAAAGAATGAGATAATGAAAGAGTGGGAGAGAGAGAAAGGAGTGACAGAAGAGAAAGATTAGAAAGGGAGATGAGAAGCAAACCAGTTAAAGGACGTGAGGGATGGAAAGTGAGGAGCGACAACAAGAGAGGGAGAGAGTGAGATAGAGATTGGGATGGAAAGAGAGAGTAAGAGACATAGAGAGAGAAATAGACAAGTAGAGAAAGAGATAAAGAGAAGGTGAGTGAGAGAGAATGGGTAGAAGGAGAAAAATGAGTTTACGAAAGAGCTTGAAAGAAAGAGCGAGAAGAGGAAGAGTGGGAGAGATGACAAGGCAGAGAGAGACTAAAAGAGAGAGAGATAAAGAGATAGAAGTGACATAGATAAAGAGAGAAGAGGAGAGGAGAGGAGAGAGAGGGAGAGATAGTGAATGGGAGAGAAGAGAAAGAGAGAGTGAGAGTGAGGGAAAAAGAGAGAATACATGAGAGAGTGTGTGAGGGAAGGAGTAAGGGAGGGCAAGAGAGGGAGAGATAGAGTGCGAGAGAAAGGATGGGAGGGAGAATGAGAGTGAGATGGAGGTAGAGAGAGGAAGAGAGTGGGAGAGAGAGGAGAGAAAGGGTGAGAGTTAGAGGGAGTGGGAAAGAAAGAGAGGGAAAGAGGTAGAGAGGGAAGGAGAGAGAGAAGAGTATAATAATAAGCAAGAGAAAAAGTGAGATAAAGAGTGAAGGAAGTGTAAGAGAAGTGAGAAATAGAGAGACAGGGATCTAGGAGTGGGAGAGACAGGAGAAGGACAAAGAAGGAGAGTGAGAGAGAGAGAAAAGAGTGGGCGACAGAGTGAGAAAGAACAAGAGAGGGAGAGACTAAAAGTGGGGAGAGAGTGAGGAAGAGAGAGGTGGGAGAGAAGGGATGGAGAGAGAAGGGGGTGGAAGAATTGGGAGAGAGATAGAAAGAGTGAGTGCAAGAGAGAATAACAGTAGAGACAAAAAGAACAAAGACATGGAGAAGGTAGAGTGGGAGAAGAGAGAGGGGCGAGAGAGTGAGAGGAAGAGGGAGAGAGTTTGAGAGAGAGGAAGAGAGAAAAAGGTAGAGAAGTGGATGAAGGGAGAGGTGAAGAGAAAGAGTGGAATAAAGAAAGGAGGGAAAGAGAGTGAGAGAGAGAATAAAGCAAAAAGAGATAGATAAAGGGATGAGAGATAAAGCTTGAGAGAGATATAAAGATAGAGAGAAAGAAGAATGAGGGAGAAAAGAGTGAGAGTTAGTGTAAGACAAGAAGAAGAGAGACCAAGTGTAATAAGACTGTTGGAGATAGACAAGAAAGACACTCTCCCTCACCCTTTTCTCTCTCTCATCCAACAACTCTCTTGCTCTCTTTATCCTCTCTTTCTGTCTCATCTTTCTCTTCCATCGCTTCTCTCTTTCCATCCCAATATTTATCTCTCTCTCACTCTCTCTCTCTCACCATCTCTTCCTCCTTACCATCTCCCTCTCTTATTCGACAACTCTCTTTCTCTTTTTATCTTCTCTCTATTTCTCTTCCGTCAATTCTTTTTACCATCTCTCTCACCTTTCTTACTCTCACTCTTTCTCCCTCTCTCCCTCTCTCATGTATCTCTTCTCTTTCTCTCTCTCTCTCTCTTTGTTTTTTATTTCTCTTTCATTCTCTCCATCTCCCTCTCACTCTTGTTCTCTCTTCTCTCTCCCTCTCCCTCCCTCCCTCATTTCATTTTGCCCTTTCTTCCTCCTTCTCTCGCTCTCACCTTTCCTACTGCTCTCTCATATGAATTATCTCTCTCTCTCTCTCACTCACTCTTGCCCTCTCTCTCACTCTATCTTTTTTCTCTCTTCTCACACACTCCTCTCTTCTACTCTGTTGAATCAATCCCTCCCTCTCTTTCTCTCTCCTCTCCACTCCTCTCATTTCCCTTATTATTTGTGTCACACATTCTTTGAATCTCTCAGTCTCTTGAACAAACTTTCTATCTGCCTCTTCATCTCTCTCTTTCTTGTCTCTTTTTATTTCAATTGCTTTCTTACACCCTTCTCACTTTATCTCTGCACCCTTTTCTCTTTCTCTCTCTACTTCTCTTTCTCTCTCTATATGTCTCACTCCATCTTTACATGCTTATCTCCGTCTCTCGCCGTCACTCTCTCACTCTGTCTTACTCTATTTTCCCTCTCTCTCCTCTCTCTAACTTATCTTTCTCTTCTCACGCTTCTCTCTCTCACACTTTCGCTCTCTTCTTCTCTCTCCATACCTCCCCCTCTCTTGCTCTCCCTCTCTCTCACTCGTGGAGCTCTCTCTTTCTCACTCTCTCTCTTTCTTTTCTCTCTCTTTATTGCTCTCTCTCTCACTCACGTCTCTACCTCTATCTCATTCTCATTCTCACCCTTTCTCTCTCTCATTCTCACTCTCCCCTTTCTCTTACCTTCCTTCCCTCCTTCACTCACTCTATCCATTATTACCTCTCTCACTTATGTATTTCTTTTAGTTTCTTTCTACTCTTGACCTCTCGCACGGTCTCTTCATTCTCTTTTCTCACTCACTCCCCTTTCTCTCCTCTCTTGAAGCCATCCCTCCCCGCCTCCAACTCGTCTATCCTCTTCTATCATTTTCTATATTTCTAAAACTCTTTCTATTTATATATCTTTCTCACCCTCTCTATATGTCTCTTCATATCTCACTCGCTCTCTCTTCTCTCGCTCTTTCAAGATCTTTCTCACACTCCTTTTCTCTACATGTACTTCTTCTATCTTCTTCTACTTTGCTCTCTCTATATCTCTTTCTCTACATGTACCTCTATTCATCATCATATCTCTCTCTTTCCCCCTTTCTTCCTTTCATACCATGTCTCTCTCTTAGTAACTCTCTTGCCACTTGCCTTCCCTCTTTCACTCTTACTCTCTTGTTCATCTCCTCTCCCACTCTCTTGTGCCCTGCATCTCTCTCTCTCAGTCATATCAATCTTCTCTTCCTCCCTCTCAGTCTCTCCCATTCTTCTTTCTTTCACTTACTATATCACACTTTTCCCACTCTCTATGTCTATCTCACACTATTCTCCCTCCCTCTCACACACTCCCTTCATGTTTCCATCACTCTCTCCTTTCCTTCCTCTCTCCCTTATATTTATTCTCTCTCCTTCTCTATCTCTTGTCCTTTCTCTTACTTTTCTCTCTCATTCACTCACTCCCTCGTCTTTCTCCTCGGCTCTTGAATCAATCCATCTTTCTCTTCTCTCCTCTTGTCTCATCTCTCTCTTTCTAGTGCCTCACCCTCGTTACATCTCTTGCTCTCTCACACCGGTTTCTAGCGGACTCCTGTCTACATCTCTCTTCCTCTTTATTTTAAGAACTTTCTCTCTCTTCTCTTTTCATCACTGTTATCTCTCTCATTCACCTTACTGACTCTCTCTTTGCCTTATCTTGCTCCTCTCTTATCTCCCGCACGGTCTCTCTTTACCTCGTTCTTCCTCCCATCCTCTCTCTCGTACTCTGTCAGTCACTCTCTCCGCATTTACAGCTCTTCTCGATTTCTCTTCATTGCCGAAACTTTTTCTCTCTCTTTGTCTTGGTCTTTACGCTCTCTTCCTCCACCTCTTTATATCTCCTCTCTCTTCCTCTCTTACCATCTCTCACCTTACTTATTTCTTTTCTCCTCTCCTCATTTCGACTTTCTGAGGAACCTCTACCACCTCTCTACAATCGGCATCTTTATCTCTTCGTCTCTCTCATTATCTACCTCATTCTTTCCTCCCTCTTTCTTCTTATTCGTTCTCTCTCTACCTGCCTCCTTCTCTCTCTTTCTCTGGTGCTCTTTTCTTGTCTCTAAATCTTTCACTCTCTCCTTCCATTTCTCCTCTCACCCTCGAGACTCTCCCTCGCCCCTTTTTCTCTCTCCTTTTTTATTCTCTCTTGTCATTACTCTCCTTAGCAGTGTCTGTGCTCCCTCTATTATTCATCTTTATCTTTCACCATGCCACTCTATTGATTTCTCTCTCATTCTCATCTTTCTCTTCTCTTGTACATTCTCTCTCTCTTTAATTCCTTTCTAGTTTCTCTCTCCCTTCCTTGTTTGTGCCCTGTATCACCGTATCCTTATTTACCACTTTGTTGCTTTATCTCTCTCCATCATTTAAAATTTTGCTCCCATTTTTATCTCTTTCCCTCACTTTCTCTTACTCTCTTAATATCTTTCTTACTCTTCTTCTCCCGTCACTTTAACTCCTACGGTAACCCGTCCCTCTCCCTTCCCCATCCTCCCTCGCTCACTTCTCTCTTCTTCCTTCTCCCTCTCCCACCCATCTCTCTTTCTCTCACACTCTCACAATCTTCCTCTCTTAGTTTTCTTTTAAATCCATTCCGTCCATCCCTCTCGCTCCCTCGCGCTCACTACCTCGCGACCCACCTCTCTCCTACCATTTTCTCTCTTACCTTCTCTTCTCTCGATTTCCTCTTTTCATCCATCTCTCCCTTTCTCTAAATCTGTCCCATTTTGCTGCGATTTCTCTCTCTTTTTTTGCTCTCTATCTCATTAACTCCCTAGCTCTCTCTTCTATTCTCTCACTTCTCTCTTTCTATAGCTCTTTCTATGCTCCTCTTCTCTCTCTCCGACCTTTCTTTATCTACTAATCCTCCTTATTTTATTCCCTCTTTTTATTATTTTTGTATCGATCTCGGTCCACTTTCTGCACTCTTTCTCGATCCCTTCCTCCCTCTCTTTATCTTGCTCCTTCTCCTTATTTTCACTCTCCTTTCTATCTCTCTCTCCTTTTGTCTCTCACATTCCCTTCTCTCGATCTTTCTCTCTCTTTCTCGTTACTCTCTTACGCTCCTCCTCTACCCTCCGCCCCTACTTACTCTCACTTCCTCCATCTATTCTTCCCTCGCTATGCTGTTTATCTCTCTCTCTCTCTTTCTCTCTTTCTCTTTCTCTCTGTCATTTCTCTCTCTCTTTCTATCTCTTAGTAACAACCCTCCTTCAATCACTTCTCTCTCTCACTCTCTCCTCTTACTCTCTCTTATGTTTCTAAGTCTCTAAATCTCTCTCTTGCTCATTTTCCCTCTCTAACATATTTTGTATCTCTAATGTCTCCTTTTATTTCTGTTTTACTTTATCTTCCATTATCTTACTTTCTTTCTCTCTCCCCTCCTCCCTCTCTAGCTCACACCTTCTCTCATCCTCTCGATATGTACTTCATTCACTATCTCTCGATTTCTCTCCTCTCTCTCTCACTTTCTCTCCCTCGAAATACTCTCTCATTCTCTCTCCTTTCAGTTCTTCCCCTCCCCCTCTCCTCCCTCGACCCTCTTAGCTCTCACTCTTGTCATGTCCCACCTCTCGGTTTATGTATCTTTCTCCCCTTCACTCACTTCCTCTCTTTTTCTCTTCGTGTTTCAACGCTATCTCATTCTTCATTGAATCTCTTTCCCACTCTATCTCCTACTATCTTACTCTCTCTCCTTCTACCCACTCTGCGCATCCTTATGTCTCTTTTTTGCTCTCTCCTTCTCCTTTTATCTTTCACCTTCTCATCTTAGTCTCTCTCTTTGTAGGTTTCTTTCACTCTTTATTCTCTTTCCCTTTCCTTTCATTATTTATTGCTCGCGATTTCTCTCTCGGCTGCCTCTCTGTCCTTTCTTTCTCATCCTCCCTTTATTCACACACACTCTTCTCATTCTCTTTGTTTTACACCCTGTATGTCTCTCTCACTCGCTCCTAGTTCGTTTTTCCCATTCTAGCTTATTATTCTAATGCTTTTCATTTTGTCTCTCGTTCCCTCTGTCCTCTCTCCCATTCTCTCTCAAACTTGCTTTCTTCTCTCTCTTGTCCCCATTTATCTCTAAACCTTTTTGTCTCTCTGTGTACTTCTCTTCTCTCTCTTCTCTTTTTATCTCTTATAGTTCTCCTTTAATCTCCTCTTGCTCTCTCGCTCTTTCTCTCACTCTTCACTTTCTCTTTGTCTCTCATGCCTACGTACACTTTCTTTCTCTCATCGGACTACGCATTATTTTCTCACTCTCTCTGTTTGATTGCTTTTTTCTCTTTCGGCATCCTTGTCACTTGCTCTCATCCCCGGCTCCTTGCTCTTATCCCCGCTCCACTTGCTCTAGTCATTTCTCTTAGTTTCTCTTTATTCTTCTTATGTAATCTCTCGGTCTTTCTCTCTCTTGAATGAACCTGCTGCTTGTCCTCTCTTCTCTCGCTCCCTTCTCTCTCTTGCTCTTATCTCTCTTATCTTTCTTTTCTCTCTATCACTTTCAATTTCTCCTCTCTCACTCTTTCTCCCTCTCTCTACAGCACTCTCTCTTCCTTCCTCTCCATCGACTCTCTCTCTCTCACGCACACACTCTCTCACTCTTTGACCTTCTCTCCCTCATCTCTTATTTAGATAACTTTCCTGCTCGCCTTTATTTCCTCCTTTTGTCCTTTTTCTCTCTCGCGCACACCACCAAACACACTATCTTACTCCCTCCCTCTCTCTTCCGCTCTCTCTTACACTCTTTCTCTTCTCTCATTTGCACCCGCTCTCTTGGCCTCCCATCTCTCGTTGTAGCTACTTTCACTTGTCCGGCCTCTCTCGCTATCTCGCGTGTCTTTTTTTTCCCCTTTCTTTTATTTATATATATCCTCTTCCCTCCATCTCGATCTTTTTCCTTTTATTCCCCTTTCAATTTATATACATCTCTCCCTTTTCCCTCCCTCTCTCTTATTCTTCTCCTTATTCTTACGGTCTCACTCTCTCTCTCTCTACCTGATCCTCACTTGTTATTCTCTCTTCCCGCTCTTGTGCTTCCTCCCTCCTCTCTCCTCTCCTCCCTCTATTTCGACTGACTTTGTCATTCTCTCACTTGCTTTGAATGTCCCACTCACAAATTCTCTCTTCTTTCTATCTCTCTGAATTTATTTCTCTTTGTATACATCTCTGCGACTGATACGACACTGATTCGTTCCCTCCTTTATCTCTCCCTCGCTCTCTCTCTGCTTTGCTCTTTGCACTTGTTTGCTCTCTTCTCTCTCTCATGATCTTTTGCTTCTCTCTTTCCTTCTCTACATTTTTCTCACTCTTTCTTTTCTCTCACCCTTTCCCTTTCTCCTCCTTCCATTTATTACTCTCTCCTCCTCCCCGTCTCTCTTGCTCACTCATCGAGTCCTCACTCCCTAATCCCTCCTCTCTCTCCCTACACCCTCGATCTCTCTCTCCATTTGCCTCGTTTTCCCTTTTACTCTCTGTCCCTTCGCTTCTCCCTCTCTCTCAACGGCGGACATCCCTCTCTCTCTCTTACTTTCTTTTCTTATTCCTCTCCCTCTTCCACTCCCTCTCCTTTTATTCTCTCTCTCACTCTCTCTCGATTTCTTTCTTACTCCCCTACTCACACTTACCTCCCACTCTCACTCTCACTTTTGTTCTCTCTCGCTTGCACTTTCTTTCTCTCCCTCCATTTCTCTGTATCATTCTCACTCACTCTTTCATGGAGGTTTTCCTTTTTACTTTTTTTCTCTCTCATTTCTCTCTCATACTCTCTTCCACTTTCGTTATCCCCATCCATTTCTCCCGCGTTATGTTTTTTTCCCTTCTACATGTTTAGCATTCATTCTCTCTCTCTCTCTCTCTCTCTCCTTTCTTTCCTCCCTCATGTGTTCTCTCTCGCTCTCTCTCTTCTCTTCCTTTTCTTCTCTCTTTTGACTCCATTCTCTCTTCTCTCTCTGATATTTACTCTCTGTCCTTTATTTTTACTCTCTCCTTTACCTCCATTTGTTAATATTTTTCTTTCTCTCTTATGTGCACATTTTTCTTTTTCTCCCTCCTAACACCTCTCTCTCCCTTGCACTCTTCCTCATCTCTCTGAAACACACTCTCTTCTTTTAACATTGCTACCTCGCCCCCCTCTACCTCTCTCCCTCCTTAGTTTTGCCTCTCTCTCCATTTTCTCTCATTCTCTCTCTCTTTCTTTAACTCTCTCACTGCTTCTTCATCTTTCTCTTATCTATTTCATCTTTCCCCCTCTCTCTCCCGGCTTCCTCTCTCTCTCTTCACGGTATTTTATCTTTGTTTTTCCATCCCTCTACTTTCCTCCTCTTTTAACATGTCCCCCTTCCTCTTTCTCATGCTCTCTTATTCTCTCCCTCTCGAGTTTGTCCTCTCACGTATCTCTCTCGCATATCTACATCTAGCTATCCCGAGTCATACTCTACCTCTACATCACATCTCCTTCTTCTGTCTTTCTCTCTCTATCTTTCTCTCGACATGTCTCTCCCTCTCTCTATTTTGCTCTCTCTCTCTCTCGAAGGCTCTCTTAATTACGCATCTCTCTCCCTCCATCCTCGATCTCTTTCCCTCATTCTCTCTACATGTTATCTCTCCCTCTCGCTTGCCTTTATTTTATATCTCTCTCTCCATCTCTCTCACTCACTAAAATATTCTTCTTTCACCATGTCTGAATTTCTCTCATATTAGCTCCTATTGATCCCTTTTTATTTTTATTTTTTATCTATCATTTTGCTCACTAACCATTGTCTTTCCTTCTCCCTCTCGCTCGCTCTCGCACACACTCTCTATCTGGTTTTTTTCTCTTTTGCTCTCTCACTATCTCACTCTATTCTTTCCTCCCTCCCTTTTTGTGTTCTCATCTCTTTGTCGCTCTCTCCCCTCACACAGTGTCGTTCTTTCTCTCTTCTTATCTCTCCCTCTCTCTCCCATCCTCCCTTTGTAGCTCCATCTCTCGCACTCTCGCTCTTTGCTCATCCCTCCTTTCTTAATATCTTTAACTTTCTCTTTTTCTCTTTTCTATCATTCTCTTGCCCCCTCTATCTTGCTAAATACCTCTTATTATCTCTTTATTTCTATCATTTTCCTTTTTCTTCTTTCGCACTTTCTCTCCCTTTCTCGTTATAGCTCCCTCCCTCTCTCTGATGATCACTCACATCACTCACTCTCCTCCCTCTCTATCTCTCTTTTCTCTTCCACTACTCGATCTCTCTCCTTTCTCTCTCACACACTCTCTCTATCTTTCTCACGTTGAATCTCTCTCTGATCACTCTGAGCATTCTTTCATTTGTATCTCTCTCTTGATATCTTAGTCTTACCACTCCACCTCACTCTCCCTCTTGCTCCTCCTTTCCCTTTGTCCTGCCTCTCCCTCTGCTAGGCATTTCGATCTCTCTCTCACCCTTCACCCCACTACTCCCCTCTTCTCCTTTCTCTTCTCTTTCCCTCACTCTCTCTTCTCATACTCCTTATGTCTCAAAAGTATATATCTCTCTGAATTTCTCTCTACGCTCTCATTTTCACTCTCTCTCCACAACCTTCTCTACCTCACTCCCCTTCTCACCCTTCTCTCTCTTTACGTACATTATGTCCGCTTTGTGATTTTCTCCGCTTCTCGCTCTCACTCTCTCTTATGCTCTTACTCTTTATTCGTCTCTAACATGCTCTTCTTTCTATTCCCTTCTCTACGTATCTCCCATCTCCCCCTTGTCTCTTTTGCTTCCTCCCCATACTCTCGATCTACATTTATAGTATCTTTTACTCCCACTCCCCTTCTTTCTCTTCTACATCTCTATCTACTCCCCCATCTTCTACCCTTCACTCTGTCTCCCATCTCTTATAATCACTCTTCGCTCCTTCTTTCACTTCTTATCTCTTTAGCTCACTCTCCTTGCTCTCTCCCTCTATCCCTCTCTCTCATTCACTATGTATATAACACTCCGTTTTCCTCTCCTTTATCACTCTCTTCCCTTTTCTCTGTATATATCTCTCACCTCTCTTACTTTCTCTCTACTTTCTCTCTCCCATTGAATCTCTACATAATAACTCGATTGCTCATTATCTCGCTCGCTCTTTCTCGCATTATCTCTGTGTCGCTCTTTCTACCACTCTATCTCCCTCTCCCACTCTTTTCTTTTGCACTCTCTCCCGTTTTATTACTCTCGGTCTACGATACATTTCATTCCATCTCTTTTCTCTGCTCTTCTCTCCATCTCTCTCATCTTCACCCTCTTCCACTCTCGCACTCTTCCTCTATCTCGCTCTCCCCCCGCTCACACTCTTTATTTCTCTTCCTCTCTCTCACTTTCTCATTAATTCTCTTAATCTTTTGCACTCATCTCGGTTTCTCTCAACTTCTCTCCTTCACTCTTTCACATAAACTCACTCCCACGATTGTCTTTGTCGAGTCCTTTAGTTCTGCGCCTCTTCCTCCCCGCCCTCCCTTTATCCCTTTTAGCTCCATCTCTCCTTTCTCTCTCTTTCTCTCTACTTCTCTTCCTTCTTATATCTCTCACTCATTCTTTCCATCCCTCCTCTTTCTTCCTCCCTTCTTTATCTCTCTCTCTCTCGACTTGCAACTCTCTCGCTTCTCTTTCTCATCTTTCTCTTATCTTGTTCCTTCTCCTTTATCTCTCGCATATTTTTCTTTATCTCATTCTTTCTTCATCCGCTTTCTCCTCTCTACAGCTCTTCTCGAATTATCTTCATTGACTAAACTTGTTCTCTCTCTCTTTTACTTGTCTGTCACTCTCTCCTCCCTTTTTCAATCTCCTTTCTTCTTCTCTTACCATCTCTCTCTCTTGCTCTTGTTGTCTCTCTCTTCATTTCTCCTTTCTATCCACCTAAACCTCTCCCGTCTCTCTCTCCCCCATCCAGAACTACATCTCTTTCTCGATTATCTCGCTCATCCTTTCATGCTCTTTCTCTTTTATGTATTCTCTTTCTCTAAGCTCTTTCTCTCTCTTACTCTTTTTCTCTTCTTACTCTTTTGCATCCACTCCCACTCTTTCTCGATCTAATCCTCCCTCACTCTCTCATTTTCTCTCACTCTCTCGCTCGCTTCTCTCTTGCCACAACTCTCTCGACTAAAACTCTCCTTTCATTCTCATTTTCTCTTGGTCGATCCTCTTTATCAAACTTTTCTCTCTTTTTCTCCTCCTCCCTCTCTTTTGCCCTCCCCTTATCTCCTGTTAAGTTCTTCTCTTTTTCTCTCTCTCTTCTCTGTCGATCTTCTCTCTTGCTCGATTTCTACTCTACTCCCTCTCTGCCTTCATTTCACTCTCCCTCTCCCTCGCTCCCTCTTTTTACCTCCTCTATTGCCTCCCTCCTTTCCTCACTTTCTCCCTTCTAACTCTCTGTTCTCTCACTCTTGACTCTATCTTGCTCTCTCCTCTCACTCATTGCCTCTCTCTCCTCTCTTAAGTACATCCCCTCGGCCACTCTCATCTTCTTTCCTCTCTCTTATGATCGCCCCTCTCTTTGCTCATGTATCTCTCTCACACTCTTTATCTATCTTGTCATCTCTCTTTCTTTCAAGCTCATTCTCACTCTCTTCGCTCTACGAGCCTCTGGCCCTGCCACACATCTCTCTGCAGGCCTCTACATATATCATTATCTCGTTCAGCCCGCAATCCCCATCTCTCGCCATACTTTCTTTCTCCCCTCTTCCTCTTCTCACCTTTATCTCGCCTAACGAACTCTCTTGCTCTCGCCATTCTCTCTTTCTCATCTCTCTCTCATTCTTACTTCCACTCTTTCTCATTGGGCTACTCTTATGCTCCATCCCTCTCTCTCTTTCTCTTTTCGTATCTCTACTGCCTACATACGCACATTTTTTTTTCTTTCTCGCTCTCTTCCTCTACTGTACCTCATCTCCCTTTATCATTCTCACTCCCTTCCTCTCTCTTGCTCTATCTATCTCACCCTCTCTCTTGCCCTCCCTCACTCCTATATTCTCTCTTTATCTATCTCTCACCTCTCTCTCTCCAGCCGATCTCTCTCCAGTCTCCCCCATCTGCCTTATATACGTACTCCCCCTCTCCCTCTTCTCTCTCTTCCCTTCGGCTTTATTTCTCACATCCATCTTTCTCCTATTACCCCGTGTCTCTCATTCACCTTCTTGTCATCTCTTTCTTTGCCTCTCTTTCTCTCTGTCTCTCTTTTCTCTTCCCATCCATCTCATCCTCTCTCGCTCTTATACTCCTTCTCATTTTTATCTTTCTCTTCTTTCACTCCCCATCTCTCTCGGTATTTTTTCATTTGATTCTCTCTCTTCCCCTCTCTTGTGCCCCTCCATCTCTCTCTCTCTCTCACTCTCGCCTTCTAAATTTATTTTCTTTTTTTAACCTTCTGTTCTCTTTTATGAAATCACTCTCTTGCTCTTTCTGCACATTATTTCTTTTGTATCTCTTTTACTTTCTCTCTTATTTCTCTGTCCCTCTACCTCTCTCTCGTTTTTCATACTATCTCTCGCTCACCGACTTCATCTCTCCATCTTATTTCTTTCTCTCTCTTACATTAATAAAACTCTACATCTTTCTTAATCATTCTCTCGGCCTCTCTCGTAGGTGCTCTTTTCTCTCTCGTATACTTTAGCTCTCTCCCATGCTAATTCCTCATTACCTGTCTCACTCTCCTTTATCCTCCTTTTTGGAATTCGTCCTTCCCTCGCTCTCTCCTTTTATCTCTTTATTTTGTGTTATCTCTCTCTCTCTTTCTCTTACTCGTACCATCTCTCGCTCTCTCCTCTTTCTCTTCTCTCTCTTCTCACTCATTGCTCCTCTCTCCTCTTCGAGATCGATGCCACTCCCCCTCCCTCTCCTCTACTCGCCCTTTAAATCTGCTCGCCTTCTCACTGCTCCCATCTCTCTCTCCTTGATGTACCTCTTATATCTACTTCTCTTTTTACTTGCTCTCTCCATATCTCTCACTCTATCTTTTATCGATATATATCTCTCTTTCTCCTTCCTTCCTCTCTTACCATCTCTCTCTCTCCCTTACCCTCTCTCACAGTAATCTCTTTTCTTAAATCTCTTTGTCGCCCTTTCTTTCTCTTTTTCTCTCTCTCCCTTCATCACTCTCTCGTTCTCTCCATCTCTCTCTCGGTCGTGGAGCCCTTCCTTTCTCTCTCTCACGCTCTCCCATTCTTCCCTCTTTTGATTACTCTCTCACTTTTTACCACTCTACATGTACGTACGCGCAATCCAGCCCCCTGCAATCGCACACTTTCTCCACCACTGCCTTCCTGCTTCCTATCTCTCTCTTTCATGTATTCTCTCTCATTATCTCCTCTTTATTCTTTTTCTTTCTTTTCTCTTTCATTTCACTCACTCACCATCTTTCTCCTCACTCTTGAATTACTTCCTCTCTTTCTCGCATCACATCTTTCTCGAGTATTGTATCTCTTTATCTACCTCACCCACGCTCTTTACATCGGCAGCTCTATCACACACGGTTCACATCTTCCTGCGCATCTGTCTTTATTACTTCCTCTTTCTTTCGAAGCTCTTTCTTACACTCTTCACGATCACTCTTTCCGACCCCTCTCTCCCCTCCTCCTTTACTTCCTCCCTTTCTCTCTCTCGCCTTGCAACTCTCTCTTGATGTCTCATCTTCTCTCGTAGTTTCAATCTCTGTCACACCCTTCTCTCATTATCTCTATGCCTTCTCTCTCTTTCTCTCTTTACTTCTCTTTTGCTCTATCCATGCTTATCTCCCTGCTATCCCTCTCATCATCTCTCTCTCGCTCTACGATTTCTCTCTCTTTCTTTCATGATCTTTTCTCACATTATTCTCCCCATCTGACTTTTATTTACTCTCTTTATCTCTCCCTCTTTATCTTCTCGTATATATATATATATATATATATATATATATATATATATATATATATATATATATATATATATATATTTAACGAAACAAAAAAATTCATTCGAATTGAAGTTAAGTACATCGATAAAGGGAAATTCGAAGTCCACACAAAAGTAAAAGCCTTAGTGGCTCGAAAGGTGTTACATAAAGTGATATTGTTAGTAGAGAGCGGCATTTTTAGCTAACCGAGTTAGCGAGTACAGTTGCTTTCTCTATAAGTGTGAGTCCATTTAAGTTGTATAAAATGCGAAGCGAGTAGGGAGAAAGTCTTGAGGAAGTACGAATTCCGGGGGGCAGCATTGCCATTCACGATGTCGATAACTTTTGTTGAGAATCGATTCAATCCATACATGAGATAGTTTAAGAGCTTTGGCGGTGGCTAATGCCGGAATGCGCCGTAGTTCGGATTCGAAGGTGAGGAGGAAACGAAGAGGAGAGCGAAAAAACCGTAAGAGGTGGCCGGAGGCGACTGCGGTGCACCCGTACCGGCGAGTTGATTTAGTGAAACTCCCATCAATATTAATTTTAATCCGAGTTGAAGAGGTAAAGACTGATGCGACGGGAGACTGACCTTTCTCTTAGGTGAGGCAAGTAAAAGTGGATATTTGGCGATATAAATGCGGCAATTGGCCGCGTGGGCGAGTGAATATTGTATTACCCTTGTATTTAGCGAGTTCCTAGCCATCCGGAGAAACCACCGGATAACTAAGGGGACGAACTTTCCTTGACGGCCTCCGATCCTCCCCAGCAAGTTTCCGCATCGGTCCGATCGTGGCGCGATTTGTGCTCTGGGTCAGGACGGCGCATTAGTCGGACACATTTGGTAAAGAGGCATGAAGGAACACATGATTATAGGTCTCCTCTAGAAATTACAAAGCTGACATTTAGAACAAGATTTGAGACCTTTGAGCTTCGGGATATCATCTAGTGGCGAGAATTTATGAAACGAGTCTCCAACGGAGAAAGGACGCGAGGAGGGAAAGTCTTATGCCATTTCACCGAAAACGAGTATTATGCCAATCGAAAAAGATTGATGAATGGCCCAGATTTAGGGAGAGTATTAGCACATTGTGGAGTTTATCGAATGCAGTATCATCGATAGGTATAGCTAGAACTTTTGAATAGTATCCTCGTAAAACATCCCTCGGTGAATCGGCATTCGTGGCACCGATTCCAAAATTCGGCGACGAGTGAGGTGAGGGTTGAATTGTGAAGAGCAAGGAATTAGCGTCGGGCGGCAATTATCGAAGAAGTGAACATTACCGGCACAAATTTCCCGGGATATGAATTGATTGGCGATCTCCTTGGCCTTCAACAACTTTTCCGGTGCTTGATCTCCCAGAATTTAGGCAAACAGCCTTGCATAAGAAATTTCTTACAATATTTTTTCCTTGAGGAATACGGCATAGTATCTTGTTTCATAAACTTGATCCATTGCTTACGATGAAATAGATAGCTCATTTGTTTAAAGCTTTTTAAATTCCGGCCCTCCGGCTTTAGTCGGTTTGCATATTTTATTCCACGCGGTCCATTAAGGGTTGCTTGTATTGGCCATCCCGAGAGAAATTTGTTGAAAAGAGTTTCTAACATTTTTACCGTATTGCTCCTTTTCATATTAACCATTTGCATTGTGTAAGAGGAAATGTAGATAGGATTCTCTTGAGTAAAGTCGGTCTACCTCCATTGGATAGAATTTGTTTGTCAATGAAGTAATAGAAGAAGATATCTTATTAATGGCCTCATCATGTGTGATTGCCTCATACACCTTTGGTTATATATATATATATATATATATATATATATATATATATATATATATATATATATATATATATATATATATCCCCCCTGCTTTCCTCTTAGCATATCTCTCTCTTCTGCCACTTTTTATTTGTCTTATCTCTCTTTCACTCTTTCGTTCTACGAGTCTTCTACTCCCTTTCCTCGCACTTTTGTGCCTCCATCTCTCTGTTAGTCATAGAGCCCCTTCTCCTTCTCTCTCAACTCTCTTCCATTCTTCTCTCCTTCGCTTACTCTCTCTCACTTTTTCTTTCTACGTATACATCTGCATGTACATCTCGAAATTATTCTCCCTCTACATCACGCACACTCTCTCTCTCGCATCTCCCTTACCTTTCCCTCACTCTCTCCTTTCCTACCTTTCTCCCTTATGTATACTCTCTCGGAAACCCTCTTCCATTCTTCTCACCTTCATTTACTCTCTCTCACTTTTCACTCTCTATATCTATCTCGAAATTATTCTCCCTCTCATCCACCACACTCTCTCTCTCTTGCCCTCCTTGCCTTTCCCTCTCTCTCCTTTCACCTTTCTCCCTTATTTATGCTCTCTCTCTCTTACTCCTTTTACCTATTTCTTTCCTCTCCTCTCCTTTTGTCTCCCTTTCTATACGCACTCACCCTCACTGTCCCATCTTTCGCACTCTCGCACATAATTTTTGTTTGCTTCCTCATCTCACATTTCTCTTACTTCCTCTTTCTTTGAGCTCTTTCTCGAACTCTTATCACTCCCTCTACCTCATTCTCACTCTTTTGTCTACTTCTCTTTTGCTCTTTTTATATATCTCACTCACTTTTTCCATCCCTCTCTCTTGCTTCATTCCTTGCTATCTCTCTCTCTCACCTTGCAACTCTCTCTCTTATTTATTTCTCATCTTTCTCTTATCTTGCTCCTTCTCTCAATTTCTCACAAAATTTTTCTTTATCACGTTCTTTCTCCCTCCCTCTCTCATGCCCTCCATATGTCCCTCTCTCACTCTCTCTAGCTCTTCTCACTCTCCGCTCTCTCACTCTCTCTTTCTCTGACGTCACCTACTGTCTTGGAAATCCCCATCATCTCTCTTATATCTCTCCTACTCTCACTCTCACTTAATCCACTCACACTCTTTCTCGCACTTTCTCTCTTTATCTTCCTCTCTCCCTACATCTCTTTTTCATCATTCCCTCTCCCACTTTACACAGTTTTTACTCTCTCTTGTCTTTTTTGTCTCCTCTTTGTCACCTGAGCCTTTATCATCACGCACTCCCTTTCCTCTTTCATTTTCTCATTCACCTCTTATCTATCTTTTACTCTCACTCTTTATCTTTGTCCCTCTTTTTCTTTATATCTCTTTCTCGATATTTCTCTCATTCTATCTCACTCTTTTTCTCATTGTCTCCCCCTCCCTTTCTCGCTCTATCATAGCCGCCTTTCTTTATCCTTCACTTTCTCTCACTTTTCTTTCCTCCACATTTTCTTTTTATACGCACTTAGTCTCTTTTATCATCTATTGTCTCACTCTCTTATTTATCACTTAATCTTTCCTCCCTCTATTTCTTTTAATCTCTTTCTCATACTCTTCGCTCTCGTCTGCCACTTGTTTTCTCTTCTTCTGTTGCCACTCTTTACATGTCCCCAATCTCTCTTCATCCTAATATACATCTCGCTCTCACTTTGTCTCTCCCACACTCACTTCCTCTCTTATTGTCTCTCTCTATCTCATCAAACAAATCTCTTGCTCTCTTTATCTTCCCTCTATCTCTCATCTTTCACTTCCACTTGTTTCTTCTTCTTCTCTCTCTCGCTCTTTCTTTCTCTCATTCTCTCTCTTTCCGTCTCTAAATATCATGCCCTCATCACTCCCTCTCTCATGGATCACTTCTTTTTCTCTCCCTTTCATTCTTTTATTTCGCTCATTCTCTCCACCTCCCTCTCGCTTTCGTTCTCCCTCCTCTCTCCCTCTCACTCTCGTCCTTCCTCGCTCCTTCCTCTCCCTCCTTCACTCATTTCATTTGCCTTTCTTCCTCTCTCTCACTTGGACCTTTCCTTCCACTCTCTCGTATGACCTCTTACTCACTTCCTTCTCTCGTCTCACTCATGCTCATCTCTTTATCTTACTCTCTTGAATCAATTCCTCCCTCTCTCTTTCTCTCTCCTTCTCTCACACGTCTTTCTTGTGTTGTCTCTTTAGTTTGTTCGATAACTCTCGGTCTCTCGCATGCTTATCTTTGTCTTGCTTCCTTCTATCTCTTCTCTCTCAATATTTCAATCTCTTTCTCACACCTTCTCTTTTTATCTCCACACGCTACTTTCTCTGAAAGTTCTCTTTTGCTCTCTACCTTATCTCACAACATGTTTCCGTACTTATCTCCCGCTCTCTTCCTCCTCCCACTCTCCCACTATGTCTTACATTGTTGCCTCTCCATTTGCCCTCTCTTCTCTCTCCTCTCTCTCTCTCTCTCTCTCTCTCTCTTTCTTTCTCTTCTTCTCTGCAACCTCACTCTCTCTTGCCCCTCCGTCTCTCTCTCTCTCTCTCTCTCTCTCTTACTGTGGAGCTCTTCTCTCTCTTCCTCTCTCCTCTTTTCTCTTTCTTGATCTTTCTCGCTCACTTCTTTCTACCTATATTTTACTCTCATTCTCTCGCTTTCTCTCTCTCTCTCATTCGCACTCTACCCTCCTTCCTCTCTTCATTCCTCTATATTCCTACCTCTCACTTTCTTCTCTCGCACTTCTCTCGTGTTCTCTCTTTTTCTCTCTTCTCGCCTCCTCCCCATCTCTCTCATTCTCTCTTGAATCCATCCCTCTTTGCCTCACTCTGTCTCTCCTCTTCCCTCTCTTTACATATTTCTCGACCTCTACACATGTCTCTTCATTTCTCTCTCGTTCACTCTTCTCTCTCTCTTTCTTCCAGATCTTTGTGCTTATTCTTATCTACTTCTATTTTGCTCTCTTTATATCTCTCGCTCCCCATCTCTTCATCAATATATATATATATATATATATATATATATATATATATAATTATATGAGATATAAAAAAAATGGTGGCCCGGTAGTTCCTTTGCTGCAGTAGGGGTTTGGTGGTAATGGCTACTGGGTGGCGGGCGGTACCTTTGGAAGGCTCGAGGTTTCGGAGTCTTTGTTTTGTTTTCGGGTTTGGTGTTTCTAGAGGTGGTGGGTGGAGGCTGGTAAGTGTCTTCTGTTTAATTTGATCTTTCTAGGAGCTAAATTTTTTAGTAATTGTTAGTGGTGAGGATTTTTTTCACAGTCTTCTTTAGCGTATGTATCTCTTTATCCTTGTTCATCTTCATTTGTTGTGTTTACTGATGATACATTAAGCATGGTACTCTTCTATGTGCGTGCAGGGTAAACGCCTCGCTTCCCTCTTATGCATCTGCATTAACTAAAGGCACATACACTAAAGTGCCAGACAAATTACATTTTCCACATAACCTTCATGATGCGGCGGTAAATCTGAATGCCCTTTCGTTAGACCCCTTGGGTCCTGGGGAGAGGCAGAACCCGACCATTATTTTCACAACTAAGGAAATGGAAATGCTTATTTAGTATCAAATTCTCCATTGTGGGACGATTCCGATATGGTAAGTCCTAAAATGGAATTAATCGGGAACGTTTTTGAACAAATCCCCTTTGTGGGACCAATGGAAAATTAGAGTGATGGATGGAAGGCATCTACTCATGCGATTATACGAAGAAGACTATGCAGATGGTGGTACGCGAGTATGCAAATAGTAACACTCGCATAAAATTCATCGAATGGTACCCTAAGTTTTGACCCGGCAAAGGCCTCCTTAAACACATATGGTTGAATTTCTGTCTATAGATTTAATTGTATCACACAAATGCTTTATTCGAATTAGTAGAGCATTAGGAACTCCCCTAAAGTGGACCCCTCCGCTTGTGATATGGGGAACACTCGTAGGTAAGAGTGTTGATAGAGAGAGATGTCTCACTTTCTGAGTTAGATAAGTATGGATAATCGCCTCGAGATAGTGGTGAAGGTTTTTGGCAGAAATCCCCGTATGGAAACAAAACGTGTTACGTAAGCCTTTACTTCGAATGTTTGGACATTTCATGGAGAAATGTTATAGATTAAAACCGCCTCTCAGCAGTCGAGGCCAGACGATGGTGCAATGACGGATCATGGATACGATTAAAGGAAATTCTTTGGAAGAAACTATTGCTCTAGACACTTTGGTTGATGATTCTAGTTTGCCGAGAGAAGTTACCCCGAGAAAACACTTCAGAGATAATCATGACCTGGCAGAAGAAGGCTACTCTACATTACACGAACTTCCCGAAGCTTGTGTCTGAGAATTAAACGAGTGAAGAAAGTATTGAGCGGGAAATTATACCCTCCACGGATATAATAATAAAATCCCGAACTAATATGGAAGCTACCTGGCGGGAACAAAAAGTTAGAAAGAAGAAAAAGGTGATGTACGGCTATGACGGCCGTGGTATTTGCTGACTCATTTAACTCCCCAGGATAACGAAGGGGTAGAACTAGATCTAGATCGGAATGCATACGCTCCTCCCCGCTGACCTAAACCACGGATGTTTAATCTATTATCTTTGGAACATTAGAGTGTGGCCCACCCCTTTCTATCCGCTTTAAAGAGCACAACTTCATATTTTAGAAACACCGGTTATGAATTGTATTGTACTCTTGGAACTGATGGTGCACAAAAATAAATCAAAACATTTTTCCGAGTTTGTTAGGCATTTCTATTTTCACTAACTCCTCTAATAAAATGCAGGTTATTAGCGGGCGGGAACTTGATAAGAAAATTATTGTGGGCCTTCCAGTTAGTGCATTTAGCTGTCTTGTTAATGGAATTTCTTTTGCTACTACTTTTGTATATGTTGTTTATGCAAGCTAACGAAGGCTACGCGGGGAAATCCATTTACTCGGTGCATGGAGAATCACGGCTAGATTGTGGTGGAGACTTTAACAATATTACTCCTAACATTGAAAAATACGGTAGCGAATACAGATACGAATTATTTGAGTTTAATGATAACATCCGAGAGGGAAACTGGCTTGTTTGATTTGGAATTTCGAAACCCTTTTACTTGGAGGAGAGGCAAGATTTGGGAGAGATTAGATAGATTCACATTTCTTGACTCATATCAAAATTTCCTTCACACAATGTTTCCACTTGATTTCTTTGGGTACGACCACGAGACACTTACTTATTTCCATTACTACTCCCCCGACCTAATCACTTCTCCCCTTTTAGAGTTTTGAATTTACGGTCCTCTACCCTCGGTTCAATCAGTATCTCAACTGATTCATCGCTCTAACCCTTTCATGAGACTTGAACTTAGTAGTGTTCTTTGTTCTTTCCAGCTGAGTTGGGAGTCTATTGGTAACATCACTCGAAAGTATTTCACGAGTGAGAAGGCTCTTTCTTATGGAAGGCTGGCTGGCTGCATCGGATGGAAACTAAGTGTGAGATGGTGGCTACTCGAGAACATTTCTTTGACCCTTATTGATTGGCGGGGACCAATTCTAAGACAAAAAGCTTCCATTTCCAAATTGAAAGATAGAACGGGAACACAAATTTTTCATGCTTGGATTAAGTACAAAGGAAATGCAATGCTATTCATTCCATATTAAATGACGTGGGGTGAATATACTTAATGAGGAAAATTTTGCCATTGCAAATGATCTTTATCGAATATTTTCGGGAACTTCCTTCTGAAGCCTTAGAAATGAGACCCTTATTGATGATAGCACATTCAGCAAGGGAATATAACTACACTCACTCTCTCCAATTAAGCGATACTCCTTCACAAGATGAAATTTGGGTGGCAATTAATTTGGTGTGACTTTAAGCAATGGGAGCTGATGGGTACGGTGTTGAATTCTATAAAAAACACGGAACACTTGCGAAGTTGAGTTAACAAGCTGTCATTGAGAAATAGCTCTTTTGGAAGTGATATACTGATATTTCCATGCATCTACTATTGTACTTGTGCGAAAGAATAATGCCCCCGAGTGCGGAATCACTATAGACTAATCGGCCTAACCTTTATTGTCAGTAATTTATCGGTAAAATCATTGTGGGCCAGTTGCGGCCTCGCCCTTGCTCGTATTGTGTGACGATCGGCTTTTGTAAAAGGAAGATCTATAGGCGATAATGCACTCCTTGCTTAATAACTATTGCTTGATTTGGATAGATCTTGTAGGGAGGTAATTTGATTTACAAGATAGACATTGAGCTGTGATACTATTGATTGGAACTTTATTCTTCGGGTGCTAATCTTTGAGTTTTCTACTTTGGTTTTGTTTACTCGTAAAGAAATGGCTTCGGCATAACAACCATTCACTCCTCATTAATGGTAAATGTTGGGGAGATTTGAGGAGCCAGCAGAGGGCTTAAGCAAGGAGATCCGCTCCTCGCCGCCCATCTTCGTTATTATTATGGAGTATCTCTACGAGTACAACGGAAACTCGAGTCTCGAACCATCCTTATGCTTAATATCACCATAGGTCGATACTATCATTTCTCACCTATTATATGGCGATGATTTCATGATATTTTCCGGGGCATCTAAGCATTTGTTAAAAAGGTTATGAGGCATCTCGAAGCAAATTTGAGCAGTTACGACGCTTCATTTCAACAAAAATAAATGTGAATTCTTATTCACACAGTCAATATCCATCTAATATTTTCCTTTGGATTGCGGTTCACGGGTTATGCCAAAAGCGGCCTTCCCATGAAATATTTGGGGGTTCTCTTAATTAAAGGTAGAACTAAACAAAGTCATTTTGAAGAGATCATTGGTAAGCTAAACACTCGTCTGAAGTTGGTCCGATTCCTTCTATCATACGGTGGCGAGAATAACTCTCTGAATAGCATGTTAACCTCATTTCCTTCTTACATTTTACAAATGACATGCACGAGAAGAAAAGCTCAAGAATTGATTGAGAGAATTTTACTTGATTTCTTTGGTGGTGAAGAAAACAAATTCCTTGGGCCGGTGGCAAGGTTAGCCTTGCTAAAGAAGGCTGGTGGTTTTTAAGTTTGAAGGCTTGAAACATCTTGACAAGTCGATTTTGTAAGTTATGGATCCATTTCGGGGAGCAAAAAAAATTCTCTTTGGGCTCAATTCATGAAGGTGAATGTTACTGAAATATCCGTCCTTTATCCTCTCGAATCGGATTATCGAATGGAAACAAATGCTTATCAGCAAAGAGATTATTTGAATCCTCTCATATCTTGGAGTTGGCAAGGTGACATCATGTTTTGGCATGATAATGGGTATCAAAGAGGGTTTGGTTCCACTTCATAATATAAATAAAGATTATTTCCCTGTTTCAGTGCTTGGAAGGACATGAATTAGTCTACATTCCTAAATTACTGACTTCTCTGATAGACTCTTAAGTGGATCGGTGGCTCGAATCCTTTTGATGAGTGTCAATTTGGATAGCTCTTGTATTAAATGGTAAAAGACATATCATTTACCAAACACATTTACCTTAGTATCAACTCTTGGAATCGGAGTGGTGGGGTAAAACTATTTGGGTAATATCTTACTCCTTCCATGTCCTTCCTCATTAGGAGAATCTTCCATGGTTTGTTCCAACGGATGATATTCTCAGACTCGAAACTGAGAGGCCCTTCCAGATGCCTTCTCTGTGGAGCACAATCTGAAACATTGAAACACCTCTTTTTTAAATGCTCTTTTCTCGGGAAGTTTGGTTGGGTATGCTCGGAAAATTGAATATTAACTTTTATTCTTGTTAGTGACGGGATTAACAACCTGTGGAAATTACGACGTATTAAAGTTGGGGAGATTGACACATTGTGGCTTGGTTCATTTGGATGCACATAAATGGGGAAAAGTATGATGGGGAACCATGAAGGTAGAAGGGTAACTCATTGCCTTTCATTTTATCTCAAAGTTAATTTCGGTAAAAACGGTTTCACGAGCATCATTCTGTCATCTTCCCTTCTTGATAGACCTATTCTTCCTTAGAATCATTCGGATCATTGGAAAGCTCCAAACCCTCCTTTTATTAAGTCAATACGTGGAGCCTTTACTAAACAAAATGCTTTGGTATAGGTGGGATTTTCGAAGTCATACGAGAAGGATTAATATTTTCGAAGCTCATTCTTTTCTTCTTGACCCATTGGAGGCAATTATTCTTGCATTTGGGCACTTCACATTGCTACACTCTTTCGGTGGTCAGCCACATCATTGTGGAGGGAGACTCATCTACCTTAATACATTACTTTCAGAATGATCTTTCCACCTACGACGCCGTCTGCTTGGATTTATAAAATCGGATCTTTCTTTGCCCGCATCTTACGGTGTATTTTAATTTCATTTTCGGGGAGGGAAACGGACGCAAATTGGATTGCTAAAGGCCCTCTCATCACGGGAGATAATGGTCTCTTCTACTCTACCTTCAGTTACAATATCTTATTAAACGGACTCTTACGAAGCTCAGCCCGATTATGAATTAGTGCCCTGCAACACGGCCCATCTCCCGGCATTCGGATATCTGTGACTCTTCTCCCCCTTTCTGTTGTTGATGAAATAGATTGGATTCAAGCTTCTTACTTCGGGATGGTTGGCTTCTAGGCTTTCGGTTTTCTCACAGAGCCGATTATGTATCTGAGTTTGGATGTTTGTAATTTACGGGACCTCTGATCGGCTCCTTAGCTTCTTTGGGAAGTCTTAGCGGTATGCGGTTTTTAGTCTCTATTCTTTTCTTTTGGATTAGTTTTTATTGGGCTGAGACTTTGGGATAGGTTATTTTACACTTAGTTATTTTCTTCTTTTGGTGTGGAGTTGTATTGGGTTGAGTTGTTCCCATTGGGAAATTTACGTAACTTCATATTTGAATTAACATGTATATATATATATATATATATATATATATATATATATATATATATATATATATATATATATATATATATATATATATTAGCAAAATATAAAATGCATTAATGGATCAAAAGTTTAGTTACATCTGAATAAAAGGAAGTGACGAAATCACGAAAAAGTAGTTGTTTTTAGATACCAGAAGAGTAATTGAAACATTTGAAAATTGCGAGTTTTGAAGCGCGTTTTTGCGAGACGATTGGCGAGGTTGATTTCCCTCCTATGCGAGATGACTCCGGTAGGCGTATTTACTTCCTTTGTTAAGTCCTTCGAGGATACATGTAAAGGTATATAAGCATCCATGGAACATCGGTAATGCCATTCATTATATTGACTAGTTGAAGTGAATCGATTCATCCAGAGATAAGAAATTGCAGCGGCAGTGGCGGCCTTTAGAGCCCAAATGGTAGCAGTCATTTCAGATTGAAGAGGGAATCGAAGAAAATAGAAGTTTGAAATCCCCACGGTAATCTACCTTGGTGGTTTTACACACACCACCACGGCCCGGAAGAATAAGGGGAATAACCACATCCCATGTTAACTTTGAAGCCCGAAGTGGATGGAGGGATCGAGTGAAATAACTTAATTTGAATCCTGGTTTTGTTCCTCAATTCATGTGTATTATTAGCCACAGTATGAAGGAGTAGCGGTTGCGAGGATTTGGTTTATAGAATATAAGCGAGTTCTCATACTATTTTTATTCCTTGCCGTCCAGACGAAACCACCAAATGATCGAGTGGATACATTGAAAGCCTCGGTTCCGGCCCGATCGGCCCAACGGTCCTCACGGATGTCCGGTTCCTGAAGTGATGTGTAAGTTGAAAATGTTCCGGCACTACATTCCATGCCTCCACTAACCACGGGACATTGAAGAAGTAGGTGGTCGTATGATTCCTCACGAGCGCGGCAAAGATGGCATACGGAAACCGATCTAAGGCCTTGATTTCGGTATATCATCTATAGGCAAGAATGCATGAAACAATCTCAGTGAAAAATGACATAGAGGGGGTCGAATATTTATTCCACGAGGTGACAACCCCGGTGTTTGAGACGATGATGTATGGTGGTAGATGTGAGTTAATAGAATGAGAGGAGGTTTCTTGAGAATAAGTTGATCGAGTTCTCACATGTACTCTCTATTGATGGGGATCTCCTTGATCTTTTGAATGGATGGGTATCACAACCTCCTTGATTTGTCTTCATCCCATTGATGATTAGTCCGGAAATCGACGGCTACGAGTTATAATTCGAAAATTTTAGGGATGGGATATAGTTGATCATCCGAAAAGCTTCGGTTGTCGAAGCAGGAAATTGGCGAGAACCATCTCTAATCTCAATGAAAAAATTGTTAGCTTCGATCCACGATCTTGATAAACTTTTTCCATTGTTGAGAATCTCCAGAGTTTTCACCTTTACGGCATCGGATGGTGGATTCTATAGTATTTAGCTAATAAGAAATTGAGCCGTAGGGTATCTAGTTTCATGAATTTCATCCACGGTTTACAAAGGAAAATTTTTCTAATGTGTTGAAAGCTCTTGAACCCCGGAGCCACGAGATTTGTGGGTTTACAAAGCTTATTCCATGTGGCCCCGTGTGCTTGTTTGCCCTCCCGCTAAGAATTTGTTAAAGGTAGTTTCCGACGGTCTTTGTATGCTTTTCTTCATTCGACCAAATACATAGTAAACAAGGGGAAGGTGGTGAGGATACTCTTGAGAAGGTCACCCTCCCACCATTGGAAAAAAGTTGTTGGTCCGGTGTTAATGTTGTAACCTTGTGAACCACTTCATCATAATGAGTTTGTTTCTTCCTTTGATTATTTGAACCGAGATATTTAAAGGCTTATCGAAGTAGAAAAACCAGTAGTATTCTTTATCCGTTAGATTTAAAGGAAATATTTCCCGGCCATGAATTGACATTTGCGTTTGTTGAGTTCCGGCTGAGACTTGCTTGAAGATGTTTAGAATATCTAAAGACTTCTTTATATTGTTTGCCACCATTAGTGAAGGATCACATCATCGGCATAGCGAAGGTGACTTATGATAGGTTTAAATTTGTGATGATAACATAGATATGGAAAATTTACGTGAGCACAGTTAGAAATCTAGAAAAATGTCAGCAGTATAAAGATTGTTGGAGATAAGGGATCCCACAACCGAGCCACTTGCCGGTTTAAGGGCAAAAGCAATTAGAGCGTATAGTAGAATAGTGAAGGAAGTGTTATTTAACCATCTACGAATAAGCGACAAAAATCGGGCTAAAGCCGCCTCTTGCACAGCCAGCATGATATGGATGAGTGCTGTGACAATAGAATCCTGACATTATTTGATTGACTTAAATATTACATTATGTCCTTTGCGAGGCTTATCGATCTCCGAAAATAGTTATGTGAGCAAGCATTACATTATCCATTACATTACGGATGAAGGCAAGTTAGTTTTCAGCGACTAAAAGATGTAGAGATGGGTTTTGTAGTCTTCTCACCATGATCTTACTAATAATCTTGTTGAGAGTATTAGTGATACTTATTAGCCCGAAATCATTCCCGGTACTTCTCTTCTCGGCTTTAGCAATCGAGCAATACTTGTGGCGGCAAAATAGTTTGGTAAGTCGGTCCCACATTTGAAAAAAGCTTGGACGGCCTTCACCACATCTTTACCAACAATATCCCGAGCGGTCGGGTAAAAGACGGAGTAAACCCATCTAGACTGCTGACCTTGTTCCCGTAGGTGATTTCGAAGCATGGAGAATCTCGGCTTCATCGAGTAAATGCGGCAAGCTGAGATTTTGCACGATATTAATTTGGTCATTAAATAAATCCCCCACAGAACGGCGGGTTACATAGGGGTTGCGGCAGGAGGCTGCGAAGTCTTTGAAACTGACATTCTCCTTAATCGGGAGAGGATCGTAACCTTTGTCATCCGAGTTTTGATTTTGGTTATTGCATTAATTTGTCTTGTATTTAATCTTTGCATGGAAATACTTGGAGTTTCTATCTAGTACGGTTGTTCGCGGCCATACTGTGAAAGAAATTCTTCTTGATAATTGAGAGAGCATGTAAATACTTATCTTGGGCATCCATGAGTTGTGAGATTATCCGGCCCACAACGCTGTTACGTATAAAAGGAAATTGTACCTTATCGACTGAAGCCTTGCTTTGCTCGAATGCATTACGAAACTGACTTTGTTCCAACTTCTTAAATGACTTGATAGATGTTTCTATAATCTCCGCGAGGGCTAATTAAAGGGTTATCGAAAAGAGAAGATGGGGATTTCCGCACATCTTGACGGCTTCCGGGGAAGTTACGAGTGTTTAGCCCAAAACATTTTGAAATGCGAAGAAGAATGTCATTATCTTGAAAAAGTGATATCTTAATAATAATGGGAGAGTGATCGGAGCAAGTTACATTTAGAGTGGTGCACTCTGGTGATTGGGAAGGTATTCGTCCGATTCTTGTTATTTAGAAATGCATGCAGTCTACGCAAAATTTTTCTCTTTGCGAGTGAAGGGGAGTCCCAGTATAGCGAGTCGGAATAATTGAGCACTTTGGATTACGGATATGAATTGCAACATATTCGAAGGTTAGGGGGTTCTCTGCCAAATTTCTCGCCTAGGGTCGGCAATGCGTTGGAAATCACTTACTTGACTAACCAATTTTCTGGATAACCTTTGCTAATATTAATAAGCTTATCCCGAAAGCATAGATCTATCTAGGGAAGAGCAACTTGACATAGATGAAAGTAGCCGAATAGAATGATCAATGTTGAAGTGCGGGTGGAGGAAGCCGGAAGTCATCGACGAGAATACGGAAAGTAATCTCATGTATGCAATGTAGAGCGGAATTTTATTATTACGGTTAAGCGAGAGAAATTATAACCCTTAAACTTTTTGTTGAATCGAAATTGTTGTTATTAACCATAGGTTCCGGCAAGGCGATGATCCGAGGTACGTAAGTCTGATAAGGTTTTTGATTACATTGGGAATGCAGGGACTTTTCCACGCACAACATTCGAGCACATTAAGTTAATCATGGTGAGTAGCCTTACCGGCCCCTAGTCGATCTAGGGGAGGGGCCTTAGAAGTATCGGGATCCGAGCATCAATGATATTGTTAATGAGGCCAATTATTTGAGTTCCATGACATCTTTCCTTTTTTTTTCCTGCTTTTACGAGATTGTCGGGCTCCTTCCATTTACGAAGGCGAATGATCCCAGAGGGTAACTCGAAGCTTGTGGTACAAGATGCTCATTATACAACGTATTATTGCTTTGAAAAATGCGGAGGATGATAGGAGGACAGATTTGAATCTCCCGGTACCGGCCAAAGTTCACACGAGCACTTGATAAATAATCGACCTGTCAGTGGCACGGCTCCGACCCATCGTATTTTCATCGGGGGGGGTTCTTATCGGTGATATCTTCCACAAATGTAGGATTAGAAATAAAGTGAGTAGTTTGATTGTTCCTCCCGGCAACGGATTTGAAATTCCGGCACCACGAGACTCATTATTACTCCTGTCGGCAAAAGTGTGCGGGAATTTGACGAAGTCTTGATTCTTTGTTGCGGATTTGAAGGTTGATTAACCTCAGAGGGTTCTTTTGAGATAACTTAAAAGGTCGAGCTCTAGATGCTCTATAGCCTTTGCTCCGGTATGCCCGAAAAATATGGCGATGTTTGCAATATAAAGGTTGATATTCAAGAAATAGGTTACTGATAGCCATTATTAGGTTGTGCAGAAGCCATACCCAATCAATATATGGGCAGGTTATATCCTTTCACAGAGAATACGGCTTTGGAGATGCAAATGTTAGCGAGAAGGCATATCCAACTTGAGTGGTTTTCCCAATGAGTCGACTATGTCATATAAAAGATTTGGTGATGAATGTAAGGTAGTTTAAATTAGGGAGGTTAAACCGAAACGGGGAGCAGTAGGGGTTCTGTGAGGATCCAAAATCAATGGTCCATTTTGATAGCTTCATGGTTTTCCCATCCACCATGATGAATTTCTTTGAAAGACACGAGCATAATCATCTTCTCTTGAAAGTTGAAGCATAATGTGTCTATTTATCGAACACTCGATTTTGGTATCGATGAGTTTGAGATCATCGATCACCTTTCTAACAATGTCGAGTTTGGGATGACTGTTGGAACTTCTCAAAGCAAACTTGTAAAGTTCGAATTGGACTGCGATTTCTTCCTCTGTAAAGATCAAGGAAGCTTTCCGGCCTTCTTTGTACACCTTCTAATGAATTCACGTGCCTTTCCCATACATTGCATCATGGTAAAGTTGCGGGAACACCGACTTGTCCCCGAGAGTGACTCCTCCCTCATTTCTTACGGTAACCTCGACGCAAGATCGTTTAACTCCCAAAGGATGCAGCCAACCCCCTCACGAAGCAGAATTCTCGTGGAACGTGTAGCAATTGAACGGACCGAGAAAGAGCCAATGAACGAAGCCCGGTGCGGCCTTACCTGCAACACAGCCCCGAAGTCGAAAAACTGTGACCTCGAATCCGCACGGCGGCGGTCACCCCCTCGCCATTGAGCCCTAGCGAGGCACGAGTTCCGCCTCCGTCTTATAAAGAGGTATACATATATATATATATATATATATATATATATATATATATATATATATATATCCGCCTCTTTCTTTTCTCTCTTTCTCTGCCTCTCTCTCTTTGTCTTCTCTCCCTTTCACTCTTACTTTCTCTTGTCCCCTCTCTCTCCCTCACTCTCTCGTGTCATACATATCTCTCTCGGTCATAGAACTCTTCTCTTTCTCTCTTTCTAGCTTTATTTCATTCTTCTTTCTTTCACTTACTCTCTCTCACTTACTTTTCACTCTCTGTCTCCCCATCTCGAGCTTATTCTCACCTCTCTCACACGCACACTTTATCTTGCCCTCCCCTTGCCGCTTCCCATCACTTTCTCTTTCTGACCTCCTCCTTTTATTACGTGTTTTGTCTTGTTCACACCTCTTTCTCTCCTCCTTCTCCTCTCATCTTTCTTCTTGTCAGCCACCCTCCTCTGTCATTTCTCGCACTCTCACCTTTTTATGTGCCTTCTCATCTATTTATTTCTCTCCCATCACTTACTCTTTTTTTTCGAGCTCTTTCTCACCCTCTTCTCACTAAATCTACCCCTTTCTCACTCTTTCTCTCTTACTTCTCTTTTGCTCTTCTTATATCTCTCACTCGCTCTTTCCGTACTTCACCACTTACTTCCTCCCTTGCTATCTCTCTTTTCTCTCTTTCTATCTTTACCTTATTTTGCTTTCTGTTTCTACATCTCTAACATGCTTTTTCTTTATCTTGTTCTTTCTCCCTCTCTCTCTCACGCCCTCCATATGTCCCTCTCTCGCATATACGCTCTCTCCTCCAGCCTTTTTCCATCCCTCTCTCTCTTTTCCACTCTTACCATCTCTCTCGACCCCTCTTGCTCTTGTTGTCTCTCTCTCTCCCCTCGTTTCTCACTTTATCCATAACCTACTACATCTCTCTCACATATCAAACTCATCTCTCTCTATTATATCACTCATCCTTTCATGCTCTTTCTTACACTATTCATTTTCTGTAACTCCTTTTCTACAGTTCTTTTTCTTATCTTTAAATCTTTGAATCTATTTCCATTTCTTACACCCTCACACTCTCTCTTTCTCTCTCTCCTTCTTTGTATTCCTCTCTTGTCCATCACTCTCTCTCGCCATGCTACTCTATTGTTCCCTCTCCCATCTACTTATTTCTCTTTCGCCATGTTACTCTCTTGCTCTTTCTCTCTCTTTCTCATCTTTCTCTTCTCTTGCTCATTCTCTCTCTCGTTTCCTTGTTCTCTTGTTCTCTCTCCCTTCCTCGTTCATGCTCTCTGTCTCTCTCTCTTTCTCCCTCTCACTATCTAACACTTTGTTGCTCTATCTCTCTTTCCCCCGCTCTCTTTATTCTCTTTCTCGCTCTTGGTACTCACTCACCTTAACTCCCCCTTCAGATCGATCGCTCTCGGTATATATATCCCTCCCCTCCCCAACTCTCTCTTCTCTCTTCTTCCTTCTATCTCTCCCACCCTCTCTCTCTCTTTCTCTCACACACTTTATATGTCTCCCTTGGTTTTTCCTTGACTCACATCTCCGTCTCTCTCCCTCACTCTCTCACTCTCTCCCGCTGCACCACTCTCCCTCCCTTTCCTCTTTCCCTCTCTTATCTATCTCCTTATTTTCATCCACATCACTCCCCATTCTATATATATCTCCCCTTTTAACAAATGTCTCGCTTTTTCTTTCTCTCCATCTCATTAACTCCTCAGATCTCTCTTGTATTGCTCTCATCTCGCTTTTTCTCGGCTCTTTCTCTGCTTTACTCTTCTCTCTCTCCTACCTTCTTTATATCACGATCACACACTTGTTCTATTCTCCTCTTTCTATTTATTTTTGTATATATCTCACTCACTCTGCTACTCCTTCTCCCACCCTTCCTCCCTCTCTCCTATCTTGTTCTTCAACTTCTTTCGCTTTCTCTCTCTCCTTTTTGTCTCTCGCATTCTCTTCACTTGTTCTTGCTCTCTCTCTCTCTTCTCGTTCTCTCTACCTCCCTCCTCTTCCCCTCCTCCTGCTCTCTTCCTCTCTCTCCTTCTCTAAATCTCTCTCCTTCTTCCTCCCTCCCTTCCGCCCTCCTTCTCTCTCTCTCTTGCCCCTTTAGTCTCTCTGCCACTTCCCTCCTCTATCTTTATCTTCCTCTTTTCGTTCTTGTCCTCACTCCCTTCCATTTCCATGTCTCTACTCTCTTCCTATAACCACTTCCATGAACCTATTCCTCTCTCTCTTGTTACCTCACTTGGTCTCTCACTCTTCCCCATCTTCTTCTCTTTCACTCTCTCATTTACTTACACCTTTCCCTCTCTCGCTCTTTCTCTCTTTATATATTCCATTCTCTCCCTCTCTCTCTCTCTCTCTTTGTCCCTCTCCCTTCCCTTCCTCCATCCTTCACCTTGTCTCCTTGTTCTCTCGATCTTTCTCATGCCCTCTCCTTCCCTTCCTATACACCTCTTTCCATCCATCCTTCTCTATCACACTTTCTTTCTCATCTCATTTCTCTCTCTCTCACTCTTGCTATTTCCCTCCCTCTCTCTTACATGCACTCTATTTCACTCTCTCCCTCCATCTCTTTATCTTCCTCTCTCAATCCCTCTTATAGAGCTCTTGTTCATCACTCTCCTTCTTTTTCTCCCCCTCTCTCTCTCTCCAATTAATTCTTCCTCCTCCCCTCTCGCACTTTCGTTCTCGATCTCTCGTCTTTTCTTTCTCTTCCTCTACATCTTTCCTCCCCCTCACCCTCCATTCACTCCTCTATGCCTGCTTGATTTTCTCTATCTTTTTCTCATTCTTTCCCTTTCTCTACTTCTTTTCTCACTATACCGCTTGTTCCACCTCCTGCAACTCTCTCTCCTTGCTCAATCCCTCAGCTCTTTTCACTCTTTTTATGTCCCTCCCTCACTCATACATTATTTGTCTTCTCTCTCCCAACTTTATCTTTTCATTCTCTCTTCTCGCCTCCCCATTCACTTGTTATCTCTCACTCTCTCTTCCCATCCCTTTTCTTTCAATATCTTTGTTTCCCTCTCTCGTCTCGCATGTCTCTCTCCTAGCTCTTCTCCCTTCATTTTCTCCCTCCTCTGTCACTCTCCTTTAAATGCATAATTTTCTCTTACTCTCTCTCCTTTTTAGATGACTTTACACTCCCTTAACCTCCCTCCCTTTGTTTTAATCTCTCTTCCCTCTTGTTTTCTCCCTTCTGCTATATCTCTCTCACACTAAACTCTCTCTCCTTCACTATCTCTTCTCCCATTCTCATCTTTCTATTCCCTCTTCTCCTTCTTACACCTTTATTATCTCATGTTCTCTCCCTGCGAGCCAATCTCATGCCTTCCATCTCTCTCCTCTCGGCTTCTCTACGTATTGCTCACTCTTGTTATTTTACCATACTCTTTTTATCTCCCTGAATTCTGATCATCTCTTGCTCTTTCTCACTTGTTATTTTTTCTAGTATCATTCTTCTTGTCTGCCACTCTTTCTCCTCCTCCCTCCTCCCTTTTTATCTGATCTCTCTCTCTTGGTCCATCTCTTGTTCTGCGATTTTAGAACTGTCGTCTTTCTGTTTGTCTTGCTCTCTCTCTTACTCATCCTTAACTCATCTTAGTCTCATTCTCCCTCCTTTCTCACCAAACACTCTCTCTCTTTTCTCTCCTTCCCTCCTTCCCCTCTTCCCTCACTCTCTCCATTCATACTTTTCTCTCTTTTATGTAAAATCTTTCTCTGTCTCTAAATATTGCCCTCTCTCTTCTCTTTTTCTCTTCTTATTTTTTTGGCATCCACTCCCCCTTTCTCTCTCTCTCTCTCTCTCTCTTCCTCTCTCTCTCTCTCTTCCTCTCATGCCACCACTCTCTCATCTAAAAACTCTCTTTCTCTCTCTTCTCTCTTTCTCATTTTTTTTTCTCACTACTCTCTCAAGAGCTTTTTCTGTCTTTTTTCTCTCCCTTCCTCCTTCTCTTGTGCCCTCACTTCTCTCTCGCGTGGAGTTCTTCTCATTTTTCTCTCTTTCTCTCTCATTCTTCTCTCTTGCTCACTCTCTCACTTCCCGCTCTCTCTACTTCCATTTCACTCTCACCACTCCCCTCCCTCTCTTTTTCCCCTACTCTTACCTTTACCCCCTTTCCTCAGTTTCTCCCTTCCTACCTCTCTCTTTCTCTCACCCTTGTTCCTTATCTTGCTCTCTCTTCTCCTCACTCCCACTCACTCTCCTCTCCCTAAATACATCCCCTCACCCACTCTGCGTCCCACTCTCCTCTCGTTTGATCACCACTCTCTACATTTATATCTCTACATCACTCTTTATCTACCTCATTATCTTTCTTTCTTTCAAGCTCTTTCTCATTCTTCTCTCTTCCGACCTCTATTTTCTCTATTTCTCTTTTGTGCTCTCTATATCTATCATTATCTTGTTCCATCCACCCATCTCGATCTCTCTCGCATACTTTCATTCTCTTTATCTTGCTCTTATAAAACCTTTATCTCACTCTGTGACTCTCTTTCTCTCTTTATTCTCTCTGTCTTATCTCTCTCTCTCGATCTTTCTTCCACTCACTACCCAGTCCTCCTGTGCTCTCGGCCCTCTCTCTCGTGGAGAAGTTCTCTTTTCCCATCTCTCTTTGCTCACCTATTTTATCTCGCTCTCTTCTCTCTCACCTCCATTTCACTTTCTCATTCTCCTCCCTTCATCTGTCTCTCTCTCACATCTCCCCTCCTCTTGCCCTTCCACAATCCTTCCCACTCTCTCACTCTCTTTTTCGCTTCTCTCTCATCTCACTATCTTACCATCTCTCCTCTCCTCTCCTCTTCCCCATCTTTATCTATCTCGCACTCTCTCCATCGATCTCGCTCTTTGTACATATTCGCCTTATCATCCTCCCCCTCTCCCTCTTCTCTCTCTTCCCTTGACCTCTTTCTCGCACTCGCTATTTTTCCTTGAAACAATTAGTGAGGCAAATATTAAGGGAAAGGAGAGAAAAGAATAGAGAAAGAGAAAGAGGATTGATTGAGCGAAGAGAGGACCGAGAAGTGAGTGAGAAGAGAGAGAAAGAGAGTGAGAGAGAGAAAGAATGAGAGAGAGAGAGATAATTCATAAGAGAGAGTGATATTAAATGTGAGAGTGAGAGGAGGAAGAAAGGGCAAATGAAACAAGTAAGGGAGAGGGAGAGGAGGAAGAACGACGGTGAGATGGAGGCATAGAGAATGAGTGAATAAATAAAATAGAGAGAGAGAGAGAAAGAGAAGAGATCCATGAGAAAGGGAGAGATGGAGGGCACGAGAGGGAGAGGGAGAGAGCATGAGAGAAAGAAACGATGAAAGGAAAGAAGAAGAAGTGAGGAAGAGAAGGATGAGATAGAGGTAAGGTAAAGAGGGCAAGAGAGTTGTTGGATGAGAGACAGATAGTAAGAGAGAAAGAGGAGAGTCAGAAGGAAACGAGAAGGGATCGATAATGTGATGGAAAGAGATTGAGAGATATAAAGAGGGCAAAATAGAAAGTAGATAGAACAAGTGAGTAGAAGGAGAGAGAAGAGTTTGAAAGAAAGAGAAGAGAAAGATGAGGAGACAAGTAGAAAGTGTGTGAGAAGATGAATAGGAGAGGTTAAATTACGATAAAAGAGAAAGGAAAGGCTGAGAGAGAGGGGGGAAAGATAAAAAAGAGAAGAGAAAGATGAAGTAGAGAGTGAGAGAGTTAAAAAAGGAAATGGATTTAAGAGAAAAGGAGAGAGCGGAAGTGAGTGAGAAGGGAATGAAGAAGAGCACGAGACACGAAGTAGAAAAGTGAGATAAATACATAAGTGAGAGCGGTAGGAATGGATAGAGTGAGTGAAGAGGGAAGGAGGGTAGAGAGGGGAGAGTGAGAATGAGAGATAGAAAGGGGTAGAATGAGAGTGACATAGAGAGTAGAGAAGTGAGTGATAGAGAGAAAGAAAGAGATAGAAAGAGTTAAAGAGAGTGACGAAAGGAAAACTCATGAGAGAGAGAGAGATAGATGGAGAGCGAGAGAGAGAGAGATAGATGGAGAGCGAGAGGGTGCTATGGGGAGAGAAGAGAAGAAAAAGTGTGTGAGATAGAAGCGAAAGGAAGAGATAATTTAGATAGAAGAGAGAGGGCAAATAGAAAGTAACGAGTAGACGGAGCGAAAAGTAGAGAGATAAAGAGAGAAGGGTGTATAGAGAAAGAAGGAAGGGTGTGAAAGAAGATTGAAATAAAGAGAAGTGACAAGATGAAGATAGAGAGTTGCGAGGTGAGAGAAGGCAATGCAACGACGGCAATGGAGATTGAAAGAGTGGGATGGAAAGAGGTGATTGAGTGATGTAGGGAGAATGCGAAAGTAAAGTAGAGAAAGAAGAGAGGGTAAGGGTAGAGGGAGTAAAAAGAGCGAAAGAAAGAGCTTGAAAGAAAAGAGGACGTAAGAGAGATAGAGATGAAGAGAAGCAGTCTTGTGTGTGAGAGAGCTAGGGATAGATACGGTGAGGGTAAAATGAATATAAAAAGAGAGCAGAGGAGAGGAAGGCGTACGAGTGACTCGAATCGAAGGGGAAAGATGTTCGTGACTAAAATGAGAGAGTAAAAAAGAGAAAGAACTAAGTGACGGAAAGAGAGAATACATAAGGGTTGAAGGGGGATGAAAGGAGTTTGTGAAGGCGAGATGAAGGGAGGGAAAGAGAGAGAACGATGTGTGTATGTGTGTGTTTGAGGGAGGGAGGGGAATAAGTGTGAAGATTGACGTAGAGAGTAGGAAAACTGAAGAAAGTAAAAGAGAGAAAGGAATGTTAGAGAGTGACGGGGGAGAAATTAAAGAGCTCGATGATTGAAAAAAGAGATGGAGGAGAGAAAATAGAAAGAAAGAGTGAAAGAGAGAAAGAATAAAGAAATAAGGTAGAGAGGGCGAGAGAGTGTAGGGAGAGAGAGGAATAGTATGAGGAGAGATATGGGGAGAGAGATATCTTGATGAAATGATAGTGTGAGAGATGCAAAGAGCAAAATAGAAGTAGATAGAAGAGGTACATGTAGAGAGAGGAGTGTGATAAGATCTTGAAAGAAGAGAAAGAAGGGAGGGCGAGTATGAAGAGACATATAGTGAGGGTGAGGGGCGTCTCTCTCTGAAGGGTGAGAAAGATAGAAAGAGTGAAAGAGGAGAGATAGAGTGAGCGAGAGAGATGGATTGAAGAGAGGAGAGATAAAGGGAGTAAGTAAGAAGAGAGAATGAAGAGGAACCACAGAGAGGGCAGAGTTGATGAAAGTGAGAGAGGAGGGTAGAAGAAATGGGGAGAGTGAGAATGAGGAGAGAAAGGGGAGAATGAGTGCGAGATAGAGGTTGAAGATGTGAGTGAGAGAGAACAAAAAGAGAGAAAGAAGTGAGAGAGAGTGAGAAAGAGAAGAGCTCCATGAGCAAGAGAGAGAGCTTGGAGAGAGAAGAAGATAAAGAGATAGTTCGAGAGAAGTGAGAGAAAGAGAGAAGGAAAGCAGTGAAGCGACGAGGAGTAAAGACGAGCAACGAGTGAAGGGGCGAGAGGGAGGGAGAGAGGGAGATAAGTATGGAAAGATGGAGTGAGAGAGAGAGAAAGAGAGAAGGGCGTAGAGATAAATAGAGAAGAATGTGAGAAAGCAATTGAACTAAAAAGACGGAAAGAGAGAGAGATGAAGAGGCGGATTGAAAGTGTGTGTGAGAGACGAAGATTGAAAGAATGAGGAAATAATAAAGAAAGAAAAGGAAAGTTGAGGAGAAGGAAAGAAAGGGAGGGATTGATTCAAGAGAGCGTAAGAGAGACGAGTGAGTGGGAAGAGAGATAAAAAGAGAGAGTGAGAGAGAGGTCGAGAGTGAGAGAAATAAAGATAATTGAGAGAGGCATGGAAAGGTAGGGTGAGAGGAGGAAGAAAGGTCGAAACGAAACGAGGGAGGGAGGGAGTGGGAGAGAGGAAGGAGAACGAGAGAGAGGGAAGTGGAGTAATGAGAGAGAAATAAGTTAGTGATAGAGAGAGAAAGAGAGAAGAGATCCATGAGAGGGAGAGATAGAGGGAATGAAAAAGGAGAGGGAGAGAGAATGAGAGAAAGAAAGAGTGAGAGAGAGAATAAGAAGAAGTAAGGGATGAGAAAGATTAGAAAGAAAGAAGATAAAAATAGCAAGAAATTTGTTGAATGAGAGAGAGATATGGTAAGAGAGAAAGAGAGGGAGAGAGAGAGAGAGAGCGAGAGAGAGAGAGATAGATGCTGGGAGGGAAAGAGAGATTGAAAGATATAATAAGGGTAGAATAGAAGTAGGGAGAAAAAGTGGAATAAAGAGTGAAGATTATGAGAAAGAGCTTGAAAGAAAGATAGAGAAAGATGAAGAGGCGAGTAGAGAGTGCGAGTGAGATAGATGGGAGAGGTTGAGGCGAGATAGAAGAGAAAGGCGAGGAAAAGTGAGAGGGTGGGATGGATGGATTCGAAGATAGAAGGAGAGAGGGCGATGAGTGAGAAGAAAAGTGAAGAGAGAACAAGAGGGAAGAGAGAAGACTTAGAGAGAGACGGACGAGTGAAAACATAAGAGAGTAAGGGAAGGCGGAAAGAAGGTAGAAAGAGAGGGGGAGGGAGGGCTAGGTGGAGAGAAGGATAAAGTGTGAGAGACCATGAGTGAGAGAAATGATTGTGGAGGAATAAGAAATAAAAAAAAATAAGAGCTCCATGCTTGTGAATGAGAGAGAGAGATGGAGAGCACAGTGGAGTGGGGAGGTGGGCAAATAAGAGAAACAAAGTGACATTGAGAGCGAAAGATAGAGAAGGATGAGAGAGAAGAAGTGAGAGAAGGAAATAAGTGGTAGGGAAAATGAGATATGGATGGAAGGAGAAAGTGACAAAAATAAAGAGAACAAAAGAGAGAAGTAAGAGAGAATAGATAAGAGGGAGAGAGAAAGGTGAGTGAAGAAGCTTGAAAAAAATGGTCACAAGTGGGAGGAGAGATATGAAGAGGCAGGATCTTGTGTTTGTGAGAATGAATGAATGGAAGAGAGAGAAGGTGTGGAAGATAGAGAAGCAGAAAGGGTGAGTAGAGGGATAGCTTCGGGGAGAAAAGGAGAGATGAGTAGTGAGTGAGAAGATAGAGAAGAGACCAAGGAAAGAGCGAGAGGTAGGCAAGAGTGAGAGAAAGAAGAAATTACATAATAGAGAGAGATGATAAGGAGGCAGGGAAGGAGGAAGGTGGCAAAAAGATAAGAGAGAGTGAGAGAGAGAATGAGAGTGAGATGGAGGCGGAAGGAAGGAGTTAGTGAGAGAGAGAAATAAAGAAAAGAGTGAGAGATATAAAGAAAAGATAAAGAGAATGTAGAAAGAACGATTGACAGATCGTGAGTGAGTATTAATGGGAGAGACGGGAAGAGATAGTAGAAAGAGAAAAGAGAAAAAAATGGTATAGGAAGTGAGAAGAGTGTGAGAAAGAGCTTGAAAGAAAGAGGGGTAATAGGATAGAGGTGAATAGGCGAATGGAAACGGTGTGTGAGAGAGTGTGAGATAGATAGAGTGAGGATGAGGCAAATAGAAAGATGACGAGAGAGAGGAGAGGAAGGCAAGGAAGTCGTAGGGAGTGATTGAAGAGCGAGAGAAAGATGGGGAGTGGGTAGGCAGAGAGAGGAAAGAAAGAGAATGAATAAGTGAGAGAAAAAGAGAGGAGGGAGATGAGGGAGTGAATGAAAAGAACAAAAAAAGGCAGTGAAAGAGAGGGAAAAATTGGAGAAAGAGAGATAATTCATGAGAGAGTAGTGTGGCAAAGAAGGTGAGAGTGATAGGAGGTAGAAAACAAATGAAACTTGGGAGGAGGTAGAGGGAGAGGGAGAACAAAAATGAGAGGAGGTGGTGAGAATGAGAGAGAAATAAAAGAGTGAGAGAGAGAAAGGAGAGATCCATTATAAAAAGAGAGATGAAGAGCTTAGAGGGAGAGGGAGAGAGCATGTGAGAAAGAAAGAGTGAGATAGAGAAAGAGAAAGAAAGAAAAAAGAGAGGGAAGAGAAATATCATATAGAGAGAAGATAAAGAGAGGAAGAAAGTTATTGGATGAGAGAGTGAGATGGTAAGAGAGGAAGAGAGAGTGAGAAGAGAAGCGAGGTTAGAGATAGATATTGCGATGGAAAGAGATTGAGAAATATAAAGGAGCAAAATAGAAGTGGAGAGAACAAGAATTGGAAGGAAAGTTTGAGTTGAGAAAGAGCTAGAAAGAAGGAGGAGAGAAAGAAGAGGAGACTATTAGAGAGTACGAGAGAGAAAGATAGGAAAGGTTGAGGGCGATACGAAGAGAAAGGTGAGGCGAAGAGTAAGAGAAAGGGATGGATTGATTCAAGACAAAAGGAGAGAGGGCGGTGAGTGAGAAGAGAGTGTGAAGAGAGAATGAGAGGGAAAACAAGACTTATAGAAAGAGAGCGAGGGTGAAAATATAAGAGTAAGTGAATGAGGGAAAGAGGCTGAGAAGGGAGGGAGTTTGTGAGAGTGAGAGAGAGAGGGAGGGAAGATAAATGAGAATGAGAGAGAGGTGGAGAAAAAGATAAATTGTGAGACAACAAAAGGTGAGAGAAATGAGTGTGGGTAAGAGAGAAAAAAGAAAAGCTCCATGCGTATACGTGAGAGAGAGAGAGAGATGGAGAGCACGAGTGAGGGAGGGAGGAGAAAAGGGAAACAATGAATGATAATGAGTGCGGGAGAGAGAGAAGGAGAAAGAGAAGAAATGATGAGAGAGAAAGAAATGAGGGAATGAAATGATAGAGTTGCAAGGTGAGAGAGAAAAATAAGAGAGAAAGAAAGAACGAGAGAGAGGGAAGGGGGAAATAGTGAGATTAGGATGAAGAAAAAGATAAATTGTGAGTGAGATATAGGTGTAGAAAAAGATAAATTGTGAGATAGCAAGAGTGAGAGAAATGAGTGTGGGTAAGAGAGAAAAAAAGAAGAACTCCATGCATGTATGTGAGAGAGAGAGATGGAGAGCACAAGTGAGTGAGGGAGGGAGGAAAAAAGGAAACAAAGAGTGATGGTGAGTAGGGAGAGAGAGAAGGAGAAAGAGAAGAAAATGATGAGAGAGAGAAAGAAGAGAAAGAATGGGCAAGAGAGTTGCATGGTGAGAGAGAAAAACAAGAGAGAAAGAAAGAACGAGAGAGAGGGAGGGGAAAGGGTGAGATAAGGTTGGAAAGAGCAAAAGTGATAGAGGGGGAGAGAGAAAGTGATAGAAAAACTTGAGAAAAAAGGATGAGAAGTGAGAGAGAGAGAGAGATTTGATGAGGCAGATATTGAGTGTTTGAGAGAGAGATAGATGAGGGAAATGTGGCGGATATAAAGATTGAGTAGAGGAGAGAGAGGGAGAGAGGTTTAGATTCGGGAGAGAAAGATAGAGGAGTGCGAGTGAGAAGAGAGAGAAAGAGATAGAGGTGGGAGTGAATGATAGGCAAGTGTGTGAGAGAGAGAGAGAGAGGTAGGGAAGGAGAGAGTGGGGAAAGGAGAGAGGGAAAAGAAGAGGAGAGAGAGAGTGAGAGAGAATGAGAGTGAGATGGAGCGATAGAGAAAGAGTGAAAGAGAGAAAGAAAAGAGCACCATGAGAGAGAGCGAGAGAGAATGATTGAGGGAGATTGAGAGAGGAAGAAATAGATGGAGAGAAAGAATGATAGAGAGTGAAATATAGTAGAAAAGTGAGAGAGAGGGGGAGAGAGGGAGGGGAGAGAGGGAGAGAGGGAGAGAGAGAAAGAGTGACGGAAGGGAGAGATGAGAGAACAAGAGTGAGAGAAACAAAGGAGAGTGATAGAGATGAGATAGTGAGAGACAATAATATAGAGGAAGAGAGGGTGAGAGAGATAAAGCGAGAACTAGATCGATATTGGGATGGAAAAAGAGATTGAGATACAAAAAGAGGGAAAAATAGAAGTAGAGAGAACAAGTGGCGAAGAAGAGAGAAGAGTATTAGAAAGAGCTTGAAAGAGAGAGAAAGATGAAGCGATACTCGAGAGTGTCGAGACGAGAGATAGATAAGAGAGATTGAGCCAAAAAAAATGTGAGGAGAAGAGTGAGAGAAAGTGAAGGATAAATAAAGTGGCGAAGAGAGGGAGAAAAGGAGGGGATACGATGAGCGAAAAGAGTGAGATGGAGAGAGAACCGAGAAAGAAAGGATATAAAGAGAGAAAGAGGGATAATGAGAGAGTGAGAGTAAAACATAGAAGAGGGTAAGAGAGAGCGAAATGAAGAAGGAGTGAGGGATAGTTCATGTATGAGAAAGGGAGGAGACATAATAAGATAAAGAGAGCGAAACGAGATAAAGTGGGAGGAGAGGAATGATGAAAAAGAGATAGAGTGAGGGAGAGAGAAAGAGAGAGAGCAATAACGAGAAATAGGAGGGAGTAAGTTAGAGGGAGAGTGAGGGAGAGATATAGAGAGATAGAGAGACTTGAAGATAGAGATAGGGAGAAAGAGAGAGTGAAAGAGACGGAGAGTGAGAAGGAAGTAGACATAAGTGAGAGAAGGACGTACGGAGGAGCATGAGAGAGGGAGAAAGAACTACATAAAGAAAAAGTGTGTAAGAGATAGAGCGAAGGAGCAAGATAAGAGGAAGATGAGAAATAGAGAACAAAGAGTTGCAAGGAGAGAGTGAGGGAGGGGAGAGAGAGAGAGAGAGAGAGAGAGAGAGAGAGAGAGAGAGAGAGAGAGAGAGAGAGAGAGAGAGGGAGAGACGAGGAAGGAAACGAGAGAGAGGTATGGAAAGAGTGAGTGAGAGATATAAGAAGAGCAAAAAGTAGAGAAAGAGTGAGAAAAGGGTAGAGGGAGTCGAAGAGTTTGAGATAGTTTGAGATAGAAAGATCTCGAGTGAAAGAGGAATTAAGAAAATAGAGATGGTGAGGCGAGTAGAAGCGAGTGTTTGATAGTGCGAGAGATAGATTGCGTGAGGGTGAGGCGGATAGAAAGGAGATGAGAGGAGAGGAGAGAAAGAAGTCGAGCTTTTTCTCATACTCTTCTTTCTCCTCTACCCCTTTCTTGTCTCTTACTCTTTCTACTTTATCTTCGCATTTTCTACATCTCTCACTCACTCTTTCTAGCCCTCTCTCTCCTTCTCTCTTGCTTCCTCCCTTGCTCTCTCTCACCTTGCAACTCTCTCTCTTCATCTCTCTTCTCTCTCTCTTATTTCGATCTCTTTCTTCGCCCATCTCTCCATTATCGATACGCTAGTTCTCTCTCTACTTCTCTTTTGCTCTTTCTATATCTCTCTCTTTATCTTTCCATGCTTATCTCCTATCTCCCTCTCTCTCTTCCTTACTCTCTCTACGTCTGTCTTACTGTTGCCTTCTCTTATTTGTCCTCTTTCTCTTATCTAACCTTGTTCTCTTATCTCACTTTTCTCTCTCTAACTCTTATTTCTCTTCTTCTCCTTCTCACTCTCTCTCGCTCCATTCTCTCTCATTCTTGCTCTACGATTCACTTCTCTCTACCTATATCTCACTCTCATTATCTTGCTTTATCTCTCACTCATCCTACATCTCCCCCTCTCTTTCTTACCCTCCTTCACTTACTATATATCCTTTCCTACCTCTCTCACCTATGTATTTCTCTCACTTTCTTCTACTCTTGCCCTCTCTCATGATCTCTCTTCATTATCTCTTCTCGATCACTCCACCATCTCTTCTTGCCTCAACATGTCTCTCATCTTCTCACTCTTCCAGAATTATTCTTATTCTCTTTATTTATATATCTCTCTCACCCTCTCTTGCTTGCTCTATTCCCTAAATTTTACTTTATTTTATTTCTCTTTCTACTTCATTTGCATTTCTGTATATGTCTCCCTCGCTTTTGTACATCTCTCACTCATCTTCTCTTATCTCTCTTCCCCCTCTTACTCTGTTGCCATCTTTATTTTCCCTCTCTCCTTCTCTCACAACCACCTCTTTCTCTTCTTCTCTCTTCATACCTCCCTCTCTCTTGCCCTCCATCTCTCGCTCTCGTGATTGAGTTCTTCTTCACTTTCTCATCTCTCTCATTATTTTCTCTCTATTTCTTGCTTTCTTTTACTTACGTCTCTTTACCTCATCTCACACTCTTTGTCCCCTTTATCTCTTTCATTCTCACTCTCCTCCCTCTCGTCCGTCTGCTTCCCTCTTTCACTCACTTTATCCATTTCTACCTCTCTCACTTTTGTATTTCTCTTACTATCTTCCACTCTTGCTCTATCTCGTGGTCTCTCTTCATTCTCTCTTGTCACTCACTCACACTCTCTCCTTCTCTCTTGAATCCATTCCTCCCTACCTCACTCGCCCTCTCTCATCCTCACTATGTCTTTTCTATCTCCTCTTTATTTCTCTATTTCCCTCTCTATCCCTACAATCCTATATCATCTCTCTCTCACGTTCTCTCTTGCATCTCCTTCCTCTCTACATATCCCTCCTTTGCAGCTCTCTAGCTCTTTCTATCTCCACCTCTTTCCCCTTCTTTGCTCTCTCTCTCTCCCCTCGCACTACATCCAGTCATTGTCACCCTCCCTCTCCCTCTCCCTCTCTCCCTCCTCTCTTGCCCCCCTCTTTCCCTCTCTCTCTTAATATATATAAACTACACTTTTCTCCGGATTTTCCTTTATCTTCACTATCTCTTTCTCTCTCACTTCCTCTCTCACTCTCTTAATCACCCCACATATTTATTCTCTATTTTTTTCCCTCTTTCTACTTTCTCACTCTCTCTTTCCCTTCCTCTTTCTCTCTTTCACTTCTTTATCTTCTCTGTATGTTCGTCTCAGTTATTCTCACTCCATCCACCAAAAACACACACTCTCTCTTACCCTTCCTTCCTCCCTTACTCTCTCATTCCCCATCTCTCCCTCCTGTTCTTTCTCTTTTTTAGTTCTCATTTCACTCGCGCCCCATCTTTCTCCCTCAGCACTTGAATCACTCCATATCTCTTTTTCTCTCCTCTCTCTTCTCTCTTTTATCTACATCACTCTCACTCTTTCTATCTCTCGCTCTCTCATACACAGTTTTCTATACGCACTCCTCATTCCTCTTTCCTCCGAGCTCTTTCTCACACTCTTCTCACTCCCTCTGCCCATTCTCCCTCTTTCTCTCTGTCTTCTCTTTCGAATTCCTATATCTCTCCTCCTTTCTTTCGTCCCTCTCTCCCTCTCTGTACTTCCTCCCTTTCTCTCTCTCCTTTTATTTATCTCTCTTCATCTCTCTCTCTCTTCTCTCTTTATTTCGATCTCTTCCCAACACCCTTCGCACATCTCTGTCATTCTCTCTTTCTCTCTAAACTTCTCTTTTGTTCTCTCTATATCTCTCGCTCCATCTTTTTTGTCTTTATCCATCTCTCCCTCCCTCTCTCTCATCACTCTCTCTTTGTCTATTTTACTCTTTTGCCTTACGTACTTCCCTCTCTCATCTCTCTAACTTATCTTTATCTTCTCCCTCTTCTCTCTCTCGCTCTTGCCCTTCTTCTCTCTTCATACCTCCCTCACTCTTGCCCCTCTTCTCTCTCTTACCCTTCTTCGCCCACTCATCCATTCCTACACTCTCTCACTTTTGTATTTCTCTCACTTTTTCTACCTTGCGCTCTCTCGTGCTCTCTCTTCATTCTCTTTTCCCACTCACTCCCCTATCTCTCCTCTCTTGAATCCATCCCTCCTGCTTCACCTCTCTCTCTCACCTTTTAACTCTCTCTCCCACTATTCTCTCCTTTATTTCGATGTTTCTGCTCATTCTCTCTTTATCTACATGCCCTTCTCTCTCTTTCTCTCTCTGCTTCTCTTATGCTCTTTCTTTATATCTCGCTCCATCTTTCCATGCTTATGTCTCCTTTCTCTTAGCATCTCTCCCTTCCTCCCTCTCACTTTACTTCTCTCTCTGTCTGTCTCACTCCCTCTCTCTTTTACTCTCTCGTACTTACTTTATCTCTCTTTCATCTTTCACACTCTTTCCCTCCCTCTCTCACTCACTCTTTATTTGCTTGCTCTCTTTCTTTCGCTTTCTCTTACACACTCTCTCTTATAGTTCCCACACTTTCTCACTCATAATGTTCTTTCTCACTTTATTTCTCTCCTCTCTCTGCTCTCACCCCATCTCTCGCTCTTCTTTCTCTTTCTTCCTCTCTCTCTCTTTACCTCGATCCCATTCCCTCTTTCTCTCTGTTTCTTTCTCTCTATCATTTTTTCTCTTTGTATCGAGTCCCATTCTCCTTCTTTTTGCATCTTTCTTACTCCTGTGATCACTTGTCTGTCTCACTTTCTTCTACTTCCTCTCTCTTCTTCTCTCACTCTTCTCCCACTCTCTACCTCCATCCCTCTCTCTCTTCCTTTTTTCTATCAACCTCTGACCCTCTCTCTCTCTTCTCTTCTCTTTTCTCAATCTCTCACTCCTTCGCTTGCTATGTCCCCATCAATCTTCCTCTTGCTTTCTCCTTGTTCTTGTTCTCGCTCCCACCCGCCTCTCTCGCACCGCAGCCGCTTTCTCGATCTCTCATACTCTCGTTTACATCTCGGCCCTCTCTCTTCTCTCCATCACTTATCTCCCTCTCTCTCTCTCCTTATCATCCTTATCTCTATCTTCTCTTTCTCTCTTCCTCTCTTGCTCTACTGTTACACTCTCATTATCTCTCTTGTCCCTCGCACTCTGTTCTCTTTTATATCGATCTCTGTATCTACTCTCACACTTACTCTTTTATCGATTGTTCTCATTATCTCTCCATTCACATTATTTATTGTTCTCATTATCTCTCTGTTCACACTCACTTTCCCTCCTTATTTCTTACTCTCGCTCTTTCTTCTCGTACACCCTAATCTCTACATTGCATATCTCGCTTATTCTTCTCTCTTTCCTTTATCTCTCTTCTCTTGGTCACTCTTAACCCTCTCTCTTTTTTTTTCTCTCTCTCTGCCTCTCTACTACCTCCCCCGGTGCTCCAACTCTTCTTCCTTCCCTCCCACCTCTCTCGTCTGCCTTCTCATTCACACTTTATCTCTTCCCCTCCTCCTCCTTCCTCTTTCCCTCCCTCGGTCTCTTTCACTTGTCTCCTGTTATATCATCAAAATGTTCCTCTCTCACTCTCCCTCTCGTCTCACTTTTCTCTCTCTCTCATTTATGTTTTCTCTCACATGCACTCTCTCTATCATTTATCTCTTTTCTTTTTATCATACACACTTTCTCTCCCACTCTCCATTTCTCTCTCTGCTCTCTCTCTCTATTCTCTCTCTCCCTCCATCGATCACTTACTCCCTCGCTCTATCTGTCCCCAGCCATCACTTTTCCTCTCCCATCCCCCATCTTTCTTCCCGCTCTCTCCAACACTTTCTCCTTTATGCTCTTTATCTCCACTCTCTCACTCTCTCTCCCTCTCTATCTCTCTTTCTCTCACTTTATTGTTCTCTCTCCTCTCGTGTATTTTCTATCTCACTCTCTTTCTTAATTCCATCTCCTTCCTTCACAGTATCCATCTCTCTCTCTCTCGCGTTCTCGGTTGCATCTTCACTTACTCTTTTTATCTCTCTTTTTCAATCATATCTCTTTCTATCTCCATCTCTTTCCCTTATAGATATATTCCTCTCGGTTGTACTCTACTCACCTCCCTCTACGTAACACTCTCCCACCACTCTCTCGTCCTCTTGCGCTTTCTAACATTATTTATTATTTGTCCCTCTACGCTCTCCTTCTATCTCTCTCGAGAACTTTCTCTTTCCTTACTCTTTCTACTCTCATCTCGAGACTTTTTTATCTCTTTCTCTCTCTCCTTTTGTCATTTTTCTCTCTCTCGTGTACTTCCCTACTCTTACTTTAAATCTATCTCCTCACTTTCGCGCAATTACGCACATTTTACGAATCAATCTCTTCATTGTCTCTCTCCCTCTCTCATTTCCCTCTCTCTTTGTCGCTCTCTATTGCCTTCCCCCAGATCTTTTGCGTTGTCTCTCTCTCTCCATCCCTCTTATACCTTCCCCATCCACCCCTCTCCCACTCATACAAATTCTATCTCGCTCTTATTCTCTCTCGGTCTCACTCTCGCACACACACTCTCTCTCTCTCTCTCTCTCGGTTATTTACTATATTTCCATCTGTCTCTTACTTGCACTTTCTTTTAGCCTACTCCCTCATTTCTTTATCATTCTCTCTCACTTTCTCACATGAAGCCCTTCTCTCTATATCTTTCTCTCACATTATGAGAGAGGGAGGTATGGGAGAAGAAAGAAAGCGTGATAGAGAGAGAAGTGAGAGGAGAGAAAAGATACGTTAGATAGAAGAAATAGAGGACGAAAACGGAAAGCGACAAACAAACGGCGAGAGTGAGTGAGGGGGAGCGAGTGGAAGAGAGGGAGATAAGCATGGAAAGATGGAGTGATAGATATAGAGTAAGAAAAAGTGAAGTAGAGAGAAGGATGTTGAGATAAAGAGATAAGGGCGTGTTGACCTCATTTTTGATGAGGTCTTCCTTTCTTCTTTTTAGTGCTTAGGATCTAGCCTTAGGTTTTTCCTTTGACTATCTTAGAGGACTAGAATTGGGACCCGCCTTTTAGAAATTCAAACCACTTCTAAACTCCCTGAAACTCCACAAACTTGGTATAGACCCCACTAATCACACAGAGGTTAGTGAATGTGGAAGTTTAAAGGATGAGTTCACATAGGACTCTTTGGCCTTAGGGCCCTTACTGAGTGGCTTGATGCAGTGAGGGCGACATACACTACATACACACTACATTTTCACACACTTCCTAAAACCACACCCATACCCGACTTAACCTCCTAACTCGTAGGTGATTCACATGGATGGTCCTTAACCCCTAAGCCCTTGGGCCCAGAGGTTAGGAGCGGCGTAGTGAATGCACCGAATGAGTCTCTCATGCTTCATATGGGCAGGAAAGCCATTTCATGTTCAACCCCGAAATGATTTCACCCCACTTTCGGAATTCACCCGATCTTAAATTTCCCAATTACCCCGATTTTTGACACGAGACACCAAACAAAACATAAGCGGCAAAATTACCCAATTTTTGCAAAATTTCCAAATTACCCAAAATTTTTCCAAAAATCGATCCCAAACATCTCAAAATCTAACAAATTGATCATCATATCCGAAAATACCAAAAATTCCAAAAATACACAATACCTCCAAATACCCCGAAAATACCCTTCTTGGCCTAAAAAATCCAAAAATTGAGAAAATTCCCGAGAAAATTCCGAAAATCCCCGAATATTCCCGATTTCATTTTATCGAGCTACACCCATGAGCCCGATTTTATCGATTTACCTACTTTTAATAAAAACCCCCTAGTGTTAGTACCTTGATGAACCCACGATGTTAAACCAAACCTATCCAATTGACCCAAATTCTGGTCCAATTCAATTCTAAACTTCAATTCAGCATTCCCAATACCAATTTAGACCAAATCCAAGTCAATTTGATTAGCGTTTGAATCCCGTTAACTTTAGGCTGGCGGAAATTTGGACCCGTGACCCCGAGCTTAGCCCCGAAACTAACCCAATTCAACTCCAATTAACCCCAAATCTTTTCTAAACCTTCCTTAACATCCTCATAAACAAAACACTAACATGATTTGCCCAAGATTTTGACCCGAGCCCACTTTCGGAAATTCAACCCCGAAATCAAAAAAGCCCCGATTTTGACCTAAACGGAAATCTAACCCCGAATAGGCCCCGAACCTAAAGGTAAAAATTGACCAAAGCCAAAACCTCTTTGAAACACTCCCATAAACATTTCTTAACATTTATTTTACATCAATTTCAACCCTGGCCAACATTGGCCCAGTTAGCCTAATTTGACACATTGGCCCATTTACGAATAGACGAATTCGACGATCAGACGAGCCGCATGAAATCATTTTGAATTATTCATGAAACATCCTTAAACCAAAACCAACAACTATTTGGCCCAAACTTCTACAAAAATTCCCATCCATGAACACATCCTTAAACTTAAAAGCCCGCTTCCCTTAAACCTTCTTAAAAGCAAATTTCCTTAAAGATTAGCCAAATCACCACTAAAGCCCACATGACATCTCCATTTGTCATCCATTTAATTAAATCCATTACCTAAGTCCTAAAATCATCATTGAATTATCCCAAATGAAGCTTCATCTGAAATTCCCATCAAATTACCAAAAATTTCTTAAAACCCTTTTCATGAAACAAATCGGCAACACAAAACGGAAATGAAGCCATGAGCAAGCCATTCTCGAAGCCACATGAAGCCATGAGGGCTTTGACTTGTCATTGTCCATTTATGGCGAGAAGAGGGGTTCTTTCTTAAACCTCCTTTAACCCTTTTTACCTTAATCATGTCGCACTAAACCATGTTTAGCCGCTATCATCGCTGGATGGAGACTTCACCGCTCCTTAGTCGGCCTAAATGATTCCCTCGGCTGAAATCGAGCTTGGAAGGGTGCACAGACGAAATGGTGGGTTGACCCAAACCCAGCCAAGTGAGCCTTCTCATTCCATTTAAATCAAACTCCTTTACACATGTCAAACCTCGATTGCTACGCTAACCGGCCACGGCACGACGAAGATGGTGACCATTGCACAGCCGTGAGCCACCGGGCAGCCACCGGGAAAACACCATGGCCGAGCTCGCATGTGAGCCGACATTGAAATTCTCGCTTCTTTGGTACACCCTGCATACTAGTGGTCACCATGGTGATCTTCTCCTCAAGACGGTGATCACGACCACCCCCGGCTTTCCCCAAAGTGAGCCTTCCGCCCTCTCATTGGCACTCCACCTCTCGTGCGGGAAAGTGGCTCAAAGCAGGAAACTGCGCAAAATCACTCCGGATCACTCTCTACACATAGAGCCCCCGATCCCATTGAATTCCGGCCCGATTCCTTCCGTGAGCCCGATTTTGAGCTCGAACTTGTGAAAAACCGGGACACTTCTCGACGGTGAGCCGGTTCCCGAATTGATTGGCTCTGCAGCCCTCACCGGACGAGGGGAAGGTGTCCGCCTGGCTCCCGTCTAGGGCCCCGGTTGCTCCGGCCCTCCCGAGCTTTGTGATCGGGCTTGGTCGAAATCATATCCGGACAATTCACGGACGAGACTTCGTCGGAGCTTCTTGGGACCCGATCGAGAAGGTGCGACAACTCTCGGATTGAAGCCGCACTTCTACGAGCCAAGGTATGAGCTAACTCTTCATCAGGAGCTTTTGAAGATTCTGCATTTCGAATGCGCTTGGATTCCGTGCGTGTTAGCTAGTATAGATGTGTTCGTGCGGAAGACGAATCAGCGAAGCATAAGAACATAAAAATCCATTGAGTATCGAGTGAGATGGTAAGGAGTTTGGTGTGGACGGCTATCGGGTGAGGACGCTTGGGGATGATGAACGGATGCCGTCAAATTCGATACACGCGCGGACGAACGGCTCGGATGGCGTCGGGCCAGGAAACGGTGCGAGAACGCGGGGGCCGGGGCTGGCCGACTCGAAATGGCGGCGTCGAATGGGAGCGCGCGCGTGGCCTTTCGGAGGCACAGGGGATGCGGCATGGCGATGGATAAATAGAAAATTAGGGTATTTTCTTATTTATTTAATTCCACAACTTAATCAATATCTTTGTGTAGAAAAATCACGAAAATAAAATAAAAATACCCTGCGCTCGGTGAACGAGAGGAGAATAATGTGGAAAAGAAATCATTTAATTTCATTAAGTATTTTATTTTTTATAATTTATTTACTCTGCATACATTTAATTCTCCATGCATGTATACGATTCACCGTAGCATGAGGCAATAGAGCTTTTGAAGCGCTCACGAACTTGGGAACATTCACGAATTTCGAGTCGGAGAACCGTCTACGTGAAAAGTTATTTATTTTTGAATGCGTATTTAATACATTTTGAGTATTTTAATTCCAAAAATTAGCATGTTGTGAAATAAATTCTAGAAATATTTGGTGATGTTCCTTATGACCGGAAGAGAACTGCAGGAAAAAATAGGACTTGAGTTAATTCGCTCGGATTAACCACGGTGGCTTAAACACCCAAAGATAGGTCTTTAATTAATTAGAGTTAACCGAGGGCATCGATTGACTTGAAATCGATTCTCCAGCGACCTTTAGGATCGAGTGCGTATAAAAATTTGAGGTCGATTGGACTTGATTAACCGAGTAGTGGGTTAATTAAGCGGCTTAACCCATTTAAAGCTTTAAAGGGTCCTTAAACTTTTAAAAATCTTTTTAAAAATTCGCAGGTGGTTTTTGGAGGCTTCTACGATATCGGGGGAGCACAGAAAATTAAAATTTCAATTTTTAAAAAAAAGTTGATTTTTAATAATATTTTAATATTTTTAATAATTAAAAAATAATAAAAATCCTGAAAATAATAAAATTAGCCGAAATGTCGCATTTTGAATTTTAATCGCTTAGGAGCGAAATCCACATTTTCTAGGTACATTTAGTGAGATATTGAATTTTAAAGCACAAGGTAATTTTAAAAAATTAAAAAATGTATTTTACAGCGTTTTCGCTAAAATAATTACAATAAATCATGCGAAAAATCGAGAAAATTGCAAAATTTGCTTCTGCGAGATTTCCTTGATATGGAAGAGATTTTTGAAAAATATAAAATCCATTTTTCAACATTTATTTTATTTTTAAATTAATTAACACTCCAAAACTCAAAATAATTATAATAAAAATAATATAATTAATCGCCAAAATTAGTCGAGATGCTTCTCTGGTCATTAGGAATGTCCCTTTAATTTTCTTAAGGACAGAAGCTTTCTTTTAGTCATGTTATCGGAATTTTCGGCAATCACTACATTTTCCACCAAAAATAATTATATAAATAAATTCATCTGAAAAAATCACATTTCTTTCCTCTCATGTCTTTATTGACATATGAGTGATGTATAAAAATTTGAGTTATTTGAATTGATTTAGTGAGTTATGAAATTATTAGACTTAAAGGTAAAATGGTAATTAGATTTTAATCCTTAATTAAAGCTTTAGGTTTAATAAAAATTTAGCAAGTAAAATATTTGATCTGTCGGTTTGGATGATTGAAATTTAAATAATTAAAGGAGTGAAACCCATTAAACAATTTGAAATGATTAAACTTTTAATTAAATAATGGATTAAATTTGGAAGAATAATAAAATTGGAATCGTTAAAATAAGGGATATTTATTAGGAAGAGATTTATTACTTTAATTTAAAAATCCTAAATTAATCATCTCATTAATATTGACTCTTAATTAAAATGATAATTAATTCAAAATATTAAAAGACTTAATCATTAAAAGTAAAAATCCAATTATTAAACTCTTTAAAAGAATTTGATTAAAATTAAAAATAAAGTAAATTAAAGATAAATTAAATTAAAATTAAATTAAATTTAATAATTAAATTAAATTAAGACAAATTAAATTAAATTAAATTAAATTAAAATTAAATTAGTTAAATTAAACAATTAAATTAAATTAAATTAAATTAAATTAAAATTAAATTAAATTAAATTAAACAATTAAATTAAAATTAAATTAAATCAATTAAATTAAATTAAATTAAATTAAATTAAATAATTAAAATTAAATTAAATTAAATTAAACAATTAAATTAAATTAAATTTAAGTAATTAAATTAGATTAAATCAAATCAAATTAATTAAATGCAGATCAAATTAAATTGAAGCATGTTAAATTAAATCAAACTCGATTAAATTAAATTAAATTAAATATAAAAAACGAAACACGACATTTATTCGAATTTAAGCATTTTAACTTAAATCAAATCATTTGAATACCAATTTTACGTAAAAGTTTTAGTTATCATAACTCTAAACGAGCATTAAATGAAATGTTACTTGGCTTATAGGATATTCGAATGTCACAGTTATTTGACGAGATAACGATAAAACTTGAAATTCTTGGACGATTAATTCATTTGTATAATTAAATTCATTTTGGACTTAAAACGATCTGAAATATTGAAAAGATGTTTAAGATTCTCTTAAACGCTTCCTGTTATGATAGGACATTTATAAACGATTGGGGTTAATATTCTTTGATGAAGAAAATCGTCCTTAAAAAATAGCTCTGAAGAACCTAGACGTCGTAGAAATATTGTTATAGGATTAGGAATTTGGTAGAAAACCATAACCTTTCCACTTAGCTTTACTACAGGAACTTGCTTAAATATGCTAATTGTGTTTTAAGTGCGATTTGGGATGACGGGAGACCCTCGAGGTACGCATTTGTATTATTGCGATTTCTTTCACTGCAATTTATTTTCCGGCAATTTACATTATTACAATTTACTTTATTACAGCGCATTTATTTTTTTCTTGCATGATAAAACAAGCTTGTTGCATGAAAACACACCTTTAGGATAGCCATAAAGCGAAACGAAAATTAAGTTAAAAGTCGTTGCGAGATAAAATTCACGCGCGACATTTAGAAATATAAAAGCAACTCAAAATTTATCCTGAAAACGAACACAAAACTACGATTACAACTAAATTAAAACGTCTTGTTGGATGATCGGGAATACCTCGGATGATGTAACTTTACGTGTTGCGGGACTGCAATGATTACAAAAATGAAAGTGTGGAACTCGTTCGGTTGAGTTTAGCGATTCATGCGAATTTAAGTGAATCGATAAAGTAATGATGCGGAAGGATGGAGCCAGTGGGATCTTAGCAGGTGTCGTTATAATCAACTTTAAGATTTGTTTAAATAAAACATAAAAAACACGGAAATTAAGATTTTATACTGGCCAAAACAACTTTTCTCGGCTCTTTGATTTATGATTTCTAAAACTAAACCTCGCAATGACAAGGAGCTCGGAGCATGGTGGGCGGCACGACCATCGTCATCGGCGAAACTGAGTCTACTTCGGCCAAAACTTTCCTAGAATTAAAACAAACGAGCCGTAGGACTTCGAGGTAGCTTGCACAGTGCGGCACGAAATCCTCGGCTCTTCGTTAGGCGTTTGCATTGCGAATTGGCCTGGCAAGGTCTTAGGATTCGAGGTAGTCGTGGGTACGACAATAAACCCTCGCATCTTCTAAGTACATTTGTTTGATTTTATCGTACAAATATAAGCCACTAATTAATTGAAATTGGCGAGATTGAAATATCGAATAAACATTAGGACTTTCTAGTGAAATGACAATCTAGGATAGTCGAGAGGTATCGAAGTTCACTTCGAATCGGTGATTTCTCTGCCTTTCTTCCTTTGGATTCCTGAAAACAAAATCTTCGAACTTGATCCATTCCATATTGAAATTCGAAAATTGATCTTTGAAAACCTTAAACTTTGAAATTCTTGAAAGCGAGTTATTGATTGTGTCGAGTTTTCTTAGGTGATTCTAGTCACTTAAGATGTAATTAACTATAGGGGCTTGCCCTTATAGGGAATTTTAAAGAACCCGGGTAATATAAATACATTTGATACTTTCGTATTAGCGGGGAATTTGTCGGCTTATAAAGTGGTTCGCGGACGAAGCGGATGTCATGAAAACTTAAGTTTATTTGATCGAGCCCTGCCATCGAGTAGTGTCAATACATCCTTGGGGATAGATACACGGTTTGTGGTGCGGTGCTCGTTTATATAAACTATTTGGGATGTGAAGATCGGTTTAATCTCGTATCTTAAAACTTTGAATTTAAAAATTATTTTCGAAATCAAATATTTTCTAAATTATATATATTTAAATTAAATTTAAAATTTAAATTCGCTGAGCAACACGGTAGGCGACCCCTTTTTAAAAATACAATACACGAACTTCAAATAAGCGCGGGGGCGTGAGAAAGATATTAAAATAACGAGAGAGAACGGAGAGAGAGACGAAAGAGACGGATAGAAGTGTGTGAGAGGCAGAGATTGAAAGAATGAGTGAGTCGAATAATAAGAGAAAGAGACGAGAGGAGAGGAGAGAGAAAGTGAGGGAGGGTGTTGATTCGAAAGAGCATGAGAGAGATGAGCCTTTGAGTGAGATGAGAGAGAGAAAGAGGGAGTGAGTGAAAGGGCGAAAGTGAGAGAAAGAGAGATAATTCATATGAGAGAGTGGTAGGAAAGTTGAGAGTGAGAGAAAGAGGAAGAAAGGTCGAATGAAATGAGTGAGGGAGGCGAGGAGGGAGAGAGGAGAGGGAATGAGAGTGAGAGGGAGGTGGTGAGGAATAAAAGAAATAAAGAGTGAAAGAGGGAGAGGCGGAAAGAGAACGGTCACGAGAGAGGGAGTGATGAAGGGCGAGAGGGTGAACGAGAGAGAGAAGAAGAAGTGAGGGAAGAGAATGATCGGATAGAGAGAAGATAAAGAGTGCGAGAGAGTTGTTTGATGAGATAGAGAAAGAGAGTAGAGGGGAAGAGAGTGGGAGAGAGAAAGTGAGGAGCGAGATATATATTGGGATGGAAAGAGAGATTGAGAGATATAAAGAGAGGGTAAAATAGAAAAAGATAACAAGTGGTAGAGAGAAGAGTATGAGAAAGAGCTTGAATGAAAGAGAGAGAGAGAGAGAGAGAGAGAGAGAGAGAGAGATGAAGAGATAAGTAGAGAGTGTGAGATAGAGATAGAAAAGAGAGATTGAAATGAGATAAAAGAGAAATGTGAGGAAAACTACGAGAAAGTGAAGGATAAGGAAAGCGTCGAAGAGAGAGGGAGAAAGACGGGGAGACAATGGCAAAGAGTGAGATAGGAAGAGAAAATAACGAAGAGATATAAAGAGAAAGAGCGATAAAGAGAGAGTGATAATAAAAGATAAAAGAGTGGTAGAAGGGAAAATGACGACGAAAGAGAAAAGCGAGTGTATAAGAGAGTGTGTGAGAGATAGTGCATGTGTGAGAAAGGGAGAGACGAGAATAAGATAAGAGAGAGTAAAATAGGTAAGAGGAGAGGAATGATGAATAGAGGCAGAGTGAGGGGAGAGAAAGATAGAAAGCGAGGGGGAGAGAAGAGGAGGGGTAAGTGAGAGGGAGAGCGAGGAGAGATTTAGAGAGATTGAGAGACATCGAGATAGAGATGGGGAGAAATAGAGAGTGAGAAGAGCTAGGCAAGTGAGAAGGGACATATGGAGTGCATGAGAGAGGAGGGAGAATGAATGAGATAAAGAAAAAGTGTGTGAGAGATAGAGAGAGAGCAGCGAATAAGAAAGATGAGAAGAAGAAAGAGAGTTTGTAAGGTGAGAGAGAGGGAGAGATAACAGGGAGGAAGCAAGAGAGAGGGATGGAAAGATTGAGTGAGTGATATAAGAAGAGAAAGAGAAGTAGAGAGAAAGTGAGAAAGGAGTGTGAGAAAGGGGTAGAGGGAATGAAAGGTGTGTGACAAAGAGATAGATAGAGAGGGAAAAGAGTAGAGAGTGTGAGGCTGTGTGTGAGAAAAATAAATATATAGAGAGTTTGAGATTGTGTGTGAGAGGAGAGAAAGTGGTAGGGTAAAAGAAAGAAAGAAGAGAATACATAAGGGAGAGAGTTAGGAAAGGAGAGTGTGTGTGTGAGAGAGAGAGGGAAAATAAGTGCGAGATAAGCGTAAGTGAGAAAAGTGGGAGTGAGTAAGTGAAAGAGAGAAGAATGGAAGAGAGTAAGAGAGAGAAGGAGAAAGGCTATGGTGAGAGAGATGGGGGCGCGAGAGAGTGAGGTTGAAGAGAGGACGAGAGAAAGAGTGAATGAGAGAGAAGAATAAGGGAAGACGAGAGAGAAAGGGGTAGAGAGAGAGATGATAAGAGAGAGGAAAGAGGGTGGAAAGAGAGAAATATTGATGAAAGAATAGAGTGAGGGAATATAAAGAGAGCAAGATAAAAGTTGATAGTAGTGTCGAGAAGAACCTTGAAAGAAAGAGAAAGATGAGAGATTAAGAGAGAGAAGAGGCAAAAGAGTGGGTGAAAGAGATATATAAATATAAAGAGGTTGAGAAAGATAGAAAGATAGATAAGAGGAGAGATAGAGTACGGTAGGGAGAGATGGATTCAAGAGAATGAGAGAGAAGAGAGTGATGAAGGAAAGAACGAAGAGAGAACGTGAGAATGGGCGATAGTAGAAGAAAGAGAGAGGTAGGGATGGATAGAGTGATGAAGGAGGGAAGGAGGGTAAGAGAGAGGGGGAGAGTGAGCAAAGAGAGAGAGAAAGAGGAAGAATGAGACTAAGATAGAGATAGAGCGAGGTGGAGTGAGGCAAGAAAAAGAGAGAAAAGAGTGGATAGAGTGTAAGAAAGACAACGACTCCATGAGGAAGAGAGAAAGATGAAAGGAAGGAGAGAGGGTGGGATGGGAGGGAAGAAGAGAGAAAATAAGAGTGAGAGAGAGAAGCAAGAGAAGAAAAAGATAAGTTAGAGTATGATTTCTCTCTATCATTTCTCTCTCGGCCTCCCTCGTGTCATTACACACACTTCTCTCATTCTCTTTGTCGCACACCCTCTGTCTCTCTCTCACTCTCTGCAGTTCGTTTTCTCGTTTCTAGCTTATTATTAATGCTTTTCCTCTCTCTCTGGTTCCTCTCCATCTCTCTCCCATTCTCTCTCGAACTTACTCTCTTTTCTCTCCTCCTAATTATCTCTCGACATTTTTGTCTCTCTTGTACTTCTCTTCTCTCTCTTCTCTTTTATCTCTTATAATTCTCCCTTTAATCTCCTCTTGCTCTCTCACTCATTCTCTCACTCCTCACTCTCTTTATCTCTCATACTCTGCACCTCTTTCTTTCTCTACGGCTAGACTCTATAGTCTTTTCTCGCATCTCTCAATCGATTATTTTTTGCTGCTACATCATACTTCATTAAGGGATTACCGTAAATCTACTGATAGATGAAATTCACTTAGTATAAAAACCTTGTCATAGAAGACGACTCGTTTGAAATAAATCTGAGATTATCAGGCGAATTGCGGAACGATCGGTTTAGGGGAACTCCTTTTGGAGGATCTGTTACACTTATCTAATTTTCTAGAACTTTGTGCTGTTCACACTTATAACGGTATGTTAGATGGTACCCTGTTGCATTGAGCTTTTTCTTTCTATGAGGATAAGTCTAAAATATGGTTATACTCATTAGCACATGGCTCTATTAAAAATTAGGAGGAGTTAACTCGAAAATTCCTAGCCCAGTATTTTCCCTTTAAGGATAACTAAACTTAGAAGCAATATTATCTCATTTTTTCGAAGTATGAAGAAGAATCGATATACGAAGCACGGGAAAGATTTAAGGAACTCTAAGAAAGTGTCCACATCACATGCTACCTTGATTAGTTAATCATTGAGCTTTTATAATGAGTAGGATCTCTTGGGTATAATTGATACTCTTTTCTTGGTGGTTCGTGTCATCGAATTCGTTTTTAATGAAGCGTATGCGTCAATTGAAAATATAGTACAAATGAATTTCGAAGTAGCCCTCTAACGAGGGTAAATCATAAAAATGTAAATGCCGTGTTCGCTGATACGGATGTGATTACAATTATTGCATGCCGAGGTTGCCTGATATCGAGAAGTTGGAACAATTTGGAATGAACCGGCCTCGATTTACTTCTGTAAGTGAGGAAATTTCATTAGGGCATATAATTGATTCTAACATATCGTATGACGCTTTAAATACCATAAGCAACTCATATTCTAACTTTACGACGGTGTTTAGGAGAACCGTCTAAATTTAGCGGAATCATCACTGCGATGACAGAACGAAATGGGAAAATAATCGTGACGAATCTAATGGAAGTTGGAATAATCGAGGGGAACATAAACTATAGACCTTTATATCCATAGGACTCTAGCAAGTAATCAGCAATTTGAGGATAGAAGATGTATGGAAGAAGTTGTATTGCGAATGGGAAACGATTGCGAAGTCGAAAATGCTTGCGATTAAAAATATAGAGAATCGGCGGGATAAATGGGTAATTCACTTAGCAATATACCTCAAAGGAACATACACCCAACAGCATTGAGATCAACACAAAATGATAATGTGAAGCAGTAGAAAGTGACCATTTAAAGAACTGGAAGAGATAGAGGAAGTGGTTAAAAAAAGAGAAAGTTGTGAGAGACACAAAAGGAAACTAAAAGTCTAGAAGAACGTATTTCTAAGGATCTAGAAAAATTATCAACTAAAATCAATTTAGAAAAGACCGCCTCCATTTCCTCGAGACTTAAATAGTATGAGTTGGATAAGAAATTTTAAAGTTCATGAAAGTGCAAGAAGTTAACGATAATGTTAATTCACTTTGAAGCTTTGGAACGGATGCCAAGTTATGAAAAGTTTATAAAGGAGATATTAAAGAAAAAGAAAATTTGGGGATTACGATAGTTGCCATTTAAGTGAGGAGTGCGTATACATCGAGAAAATATTTTCCTCGAAATTTAAAGATCTTGTAGCTTTACAATTCCTTATTGCAGTAGAAAAAGATTATGTGGAAAAGCTTTATGTGATTTAAGTTAAGCATTAATGTAATTTTCATCATGTTTAGAAGGTTAGGTTCGGTCGATATTTTATAAAGCCTACGTAGCTTGTATATTCATTGATGCATTATCATTGTCAGGGAGTTATGAAGATGTCATGACAAAGTGGATAAATTTATCTTTCCCTTTGGACTTTATTGTATTAGATATGGAGGAAGATAAAGAAATTCTAATTATTTAGGAGACCTTTCCTTGTTCTTGGAAATGACTGTAATTAGTGTACGAAAAGAAAGTTGTTATGAATATTAATGGCCAGAAAGTCGCTTTTGATGTATTAATTTATGAAATAATAAATTTGAAAGAAAAGATGATGATTGTTTTTGGATTAATGAAATTGATTATCTAACAAAGGCAGATTTCGAAGAAAGTTTTGAGATTAAATTAACAAATGAAATTGAAATGGATTTTCATGATGATTCGAAAATGTTATTTAAAGAGAAATTTGTATGTATGTTCGGGGAGAGGTGTGAAATGATGAATAGTACCAAGTAGTAGCTTTAGTTAAAATTTGTTGAAAAGTCTGTTGTTCAGTTGGATGTACCCATTGAAGTTAAAAGCTACTATTTAGGGAATTCATCTACCTGACAGTCTTTATATCTTTAGATGAGACTACGTCAAGGAAAATGCGGAGATTGAATGATGAACATGATAAAGTTATTGGTAGGACGTGAAAGAGAATTTGGGATAAATTTTAAAAGACTTTGAGTTGAGAAAAGAGGATAAGGATATTGGGAAGACCATTGGAAGAAATTCTGGGGAATTAGAAAAACCTGTTCCTGTTATATGATAGATCTATAATTGTTAATAATTATAAAGGGAAGAATTGGAAGATAATTTGAAACGAGAAGAGTAACATAGAGATCTTTGATCCAAAATTTAAATAATCTAAAGAAGATGGATCAAAATTTGAGGAGACCTAAGTATCTTATAAAGATCCATCTTATAAATTTGAGGATGATATTAATATCTGGTCGGAAAATCCAATTTCAGAAGAATATTGGATCGAAAGAAAATAGAGAACAATGATATAAATGTAGTAGAAAATGAGCGAGTGAAAAGAACAAACTGAGAATTTTATAGAAATCACGGATCGAAATGATTGGGCGATTGATCGGTGCCAATTGGAATTTTGATCAGGGAAGGAATCATTTGTCGGGCATGCGACGTTAAAACCGAGCGCTTGTAGGAGGCGAGCCCATAGTTATCGGTACTTTGGTTAGTGTGCTTGAGAGTCATGATTGTTTATGTTTATGTTTTGAGTTTGCTTTAGTGCAGATTAGATTTTTGAGGAATTTAGAGATTTGAAGAACACTTAAATATATTTTCCCATTCCGATGTTTGTCATGCTTATTTAACCTTTCTTTAATTTAATTTTATTCTAGCATGTTTAGTTTAGATTTACTTTCTATTGCTAATTGTTATGTCTGATGAATATTTGTAAATGTTTTTGACAAACATTTGTGGTGAATGTAATTTACGAACTATTTTTCTTCACCTTGTGTTTACGTATTTGAATGTTATACATGTTGAGTCGAGTTTGGGGGTAGGAAGAAAAATATATTTTAAGTTATATACTTCCTTTATAGTTTAATATTATTGTACGCATGTGTTAGGCTAGATTTACTTTCGATGCGGTCATTCTATCCACGATTATGAATGTATTTAAATTTGATAGGATGTTGTAGTAGTTAGTAGATTTAACTTTTATTTTTCTTCCAAATACATTTTATGGAATTAATTGTAAAATATTTTAAAATTGATTTGGGGGAATAAAAATAAATTTTCAAAAACTTAAAATTTTATTTGTCACGAAAAATGTATAAATAAATTTGATTTTTGATTGAAAAATAATTATGTGTATGGAGTTATATTAGGGAAATAAAATTTTGAATATTAAAATGGTAAGAAAATTTGAATTTAAAATTTATAGTAGTGATGAAAAATTTAAAGTTAAATTTTCTTAGTGAAGAAATAATTAAGTATTGTGTAACCATCTTTAGTAAGAAAAGTTGTATTTTAGAAAAATAGAAGGATTAGGCTTTTGTTTTGATATTTAAATTTCTTTTATTGAAAAATAATTTTCGAAAAACATTATTATATTTCTAAGTAAAAGATATATATCTACCTTATGCTTTAGGAAAGGAAGGGTGGAATTAAAGAAATTATTAAAAAGTACTGTCAAGTATATAGTAATCACTTTGAAAAAAAAAGAAAAGAAAAGAAAAAGAAAAGAAAAAGAAAAGAAAAGAAAAGAAAAGTATAGTATGTGAAAAAGGAAGGAGAAGCTTGAGGATTAAAGGGCTTAAATAGTGGTTCCACACACGAGATTTTAAAGTATAAGATTTGAGAAAATGTGAGCAAAAATATAATATAGTTGTTATAATTATTTTTAATAAAGATTTTTAAGTAAAGAAAACAAAAACGTCTAACACATGTTTGAAAAAGATACAAGTATTTAAATTAGATAGCAGTAATACTTTCATACTCTTCATACAGATTTCTAAACTTTAAATTGGTTTCATTTACTAAAATTTTTTCTAAATTTGACAACTACATTTCTAGAACAAAATTTTAGAAACTCTAAGAAACTACAATACACATGATTTTCTTGTGGTTTTATGATTATAGTGTTACTTGAGGACGAGTAACGTTTAAGTTGAGGGATTTGATGTATGAAAAAAGTACATTTTTTTAGTGTGCATTTCTGCTAACTTTATGCACATTTTTAAGATATTACACTTCAAGGAAGGAATTTTGGATATTTTTGTCTTGGTATAAAAATATTATTTTAGAAGAAAATGAAGCAAAAACTATAATTTTGAGCCAAAAGTAAGCGAAAGAAAAGTGGAGAGCTTTATACATATCGATATGTCTTCCCCATCTTAATATATTTTATATTTCTCACGTATTTTTTGAATGAGAATTATACTTTTGAGAAAGGTTATTTTTATGACTATCTTGTAGGTGAAAATGTTAGGAACGCAACGCAACTCAGATAGGGCGAAACGGAGTTGGGCGGGCCGAATGGAGCGAAATGGTAGGTACACGCACGGGGTGGCGCCTAGGCGCCAAGCCGACACCGAGGCGCCGGTCTCCAGAGCGAAAGCGGTGCTGGCGCCGGAATCGAGGCTTAGGCGCCAAAATCATCGAGAAACGGTTATTGGACGGATTTTTGACAACTTTGGGAGTTATTTTGAGTTTGTGTTAAGTAGTTTACGGAGCCTTTTAGAGAGCACGGAAGTTATTCACAATATATAGGACATGTGATACAATGTACGGTGCGACACAAGTGAAGGGGTGCGGCTGTTCGGGCACGGGTTTGGCGCCTAGACGCCCAGAGTTAGTTTCTAGAAGATTCATGGCTGAACATGGACACATTTTGAAGAGGTGGCTTGAGGTAACCCTTGAAGCACATAAAATAGGAGACCCCTCCTTCGGAAAATGCTGTCTAGTCTCTTTCTTCCTTGTGTTAGTCATTTAGAGTTATGAAGATGTAGATTTTTACATCTTATGGCGAGATGGTGAGGGAATTTGAGATATTTATGTAAGGGATGTAAGAGTGTCGCATGGATCGGTGGGAAACTTTGCGCAGAGATCTTCTTCTTTTCTTTCGAAGGAAAAAGCTAAGTATTGTGTTCTTCATTCTATTATGCTTGCTGATGGTAATTGTTGTAAATACTTTCTAGTGGAATTTCTTTGTTTTAAGCTTGAGTTTTACGTCTTGATTTATCCATATTTCGTAAGTGATTTTCTTTACTCTTTCTTTTAAATGAAGTAGTGGCATGTGTAGGAAAATCTTTTATATTAAATTAACTTATTAAATGTACAGGTGACAAATAAGATGCATAAATATAATAGAATACTAATGAAAGAGCCAGTTCCTTGTTGTCGCTTAATTTATTACATAATTCTATAAATTTAACATTTTCTTGTCATTAATTTCATTTACTTTTGTTTTGTAATAAAATAGATGCGTATTTTAGGAATTAAGATTTGCTTAGATATTCTCTTATCGAATTATGGTGATGATATTCATATCGGATCTTCATTTACTTTACAAATTGATCACTTGTATTGTTAAAATACGGTGAAGAATTACCGAGACCTAGAAGGAGATGAATTCTTAGTTAGTAGATATCACATGAATCCTTGGGTAGTCGAAGGTCTTGTACGAGGTTATTGAGTGAAGTACGAAATAAATAGGGGGATATTATTTATTGGGCGTAGAATTAATTAGTTTTTAGAGTGGCAGACTAAATTCTAATAATTTGGTCTATAGAAAGGAACGCGCGAGTCCTTTGGTAGGGCCAACCATAGCCACCCTTGGACATCTAGAGTGTGTACAGATTAACTGATTTCTACTAATAAAACATCACGAGCCGTCATGAAATGATCAATTTTCTTTATGCACAGACCAAAGGGTAAAGAATAGGATTCTTATTTGGCACTACTACGCTAAAATTCTAAGCATCTCTTTCCTACACATTATCTATGTAATTGCAAAAGAAAGGTAATCTTTAACATCTCGAAATTCTCAAAACCAATTTAACCTTAAGATATCTTTTTATTTAAGAACTTTATTTAGGATTAGTTATTAGAAAACCCATTTTAATAAACATTCCAATTTAGCCATATAGAAATAGCGGGAGTGCTTTAAAAATGTTTCCTTACCTCGCTTCTGTGGGATCGTCTTGGGATTATAAAAGAAAACTCTATATTACTTGAAACGAAACGTATACTTGCGTAGTACCCACAGTGTGTAAATATTTTCAAAAATTTTACAACATTTTAATTTTATACCTTTAGCTATTGTTATAAATTGGGTCGAGTTTTTGGCCATCTTTTGGAAACAAAAATTCTTTGCGTTATTGCGGGTCGGGTCGAAAGATGGAAGAGAGATAAAGTGAGTAAGAGAGGGTAAATGAGAGAGGGAGTGAGGCAGAATCTTGAGAGAAGTAAAGAGAGAGAGGGAGGAAAAGAGAGAGGTGAGAGAAAGGGGAGACATAAGCATGGAATATGGAGTGAGAGATAAGAGCAAAGAGAAGTAGAGAGGAAAGAGAGAAGTACATAGAGAGACAAAGAGAGAAGGGTGTGAGAAAGAGATTGAAATATAAAGAGAGATGAGAGAGAGACTGAAGAAAGTGAGTCAGAGATATAAGATGACACAGAGAGAAATAGAGAGAGAGAAAGAGTGAGGGTTGAGGGGGAGTGAAAAGAATGTGAAAAATAGATGGGAAGAAATAGGGAGTAAGAGAGATAAAGATGGGGAGCGGATATATCTTGTGTAAGAGCTAGAGATAGATAGAGTGAGGGTGAGGTAGCTAGAATTAGAGATGAGAGGAGAAGAGGGGAGAGAAAGAGGTAAAGTGTGATTCGAGTGGAGGAGAAAGATGGGGAGAGAGTAAAATGAGAGAGAAATGAAAGAGAAAGAACGAGTGAGAGAAAGAGAGAATGCATAAGGGAGAGATGTAGGAAGAAAGGAGAGATTGAGGGAAGGAGGAAGGGAGGGCAGAGAGAGAGTGTGTGTGTGCGTGTGATGGAGAGGGAAAAAAAGTGTGAGATAGACATAGAGATTGGGAAATGTGAGGAAGCCTTGAAAGAGATGAGCTCTGTGTGGGAAACCGAGATGGAGGTCACGAGAGAGTGAGGGGGGAGAGAAAACAAGAGAAATAAAGAGTGAAAGAGAGAGAGAGAGTAGATAGAGAGGCAATGGAGTTGTAAGTAGAGAGAGAGAGAGAGAGATATATATATATAATAAAGAGAAATAGAGATAAAAATAGAAGTGTATAGAAGAGGTACATGTAAAGTGAGTAGTGTGAGAAAGATCATGAAAGGAAGAGAGGGTAGGGAGAATGAGAGAGATGAAGAGACATATAGAGAGGGTGAGAGAGATATAACTAGAAAGAGATTGAGAAGATAGAGAAAAGAGAAGGAGAGACAATGTGAGAAATAGAGGGATGGTTAAAAGAGAAGGCGAGATAGGGAGTGATGGGAAGAGATAATGAAGAGAGAGCGCGAGAGGGCAAGTGAAGAAAGTGAGAGAAATATAGTGAGAGAGGTGGGAATGGATAGAGTGAGTGAAGGAGGAAGGAGGGTAAGAGAGAGGGGATAGTAAGAATGAGAGTGAGATAGAGGTAGAGAGAAGTGAGAGAGAGAGCATGAAGAGAGAGAAAGGAGTGAGAGAGAGTACAAAGAGAAGAGCTCCATGAGAGAGAGAGAGAGATGGAGGGCAAGAGTGAGAAGGAGGTATAAGAGAGAGAAGAAAAGGAAGGAAATAATGAGAGAGAGTGTGAGAAAAAAATAATCGAGTAAGATAGACGAGAAAGTGAGAGAGAGAGAGCATGAAAGAGAGAGAAAGGAGTGAGAGAGAGTACGAAGAGCTCACGCAGAGAGAGAGAGAGAGATGGAGGGCAAAAAGTGAAGGAGGTATGAGAGAGAAGAGAAAAGAGGAAGAAACAATGAGAGAGAGTGTAGAGAGAAAAAAACGATCGAGTAGAATGGCGAGAGAGAGTGAGGGGAGAGTGGGAAGGAGAGATGGGATAAGCATGGAAAGATGGAGCGAGAGATACGGTGAGAGAAAAAGAGAAGTAGAGAGAGAATGAGAGAAGAACGTAGAAGGTAGAGAAGGGTGTGAGAAAGTGATTGAAATACGAGAGAGAGAGAGAAATGAGATGACGAGAGAAGGCGCAAGGTGAGAGAAAGGGAGCGAGGAAGGAAGCGAGAATGATGGAGAGAGGGATGAAAATAGTGAGTGAGAGATATAAGATATGTGAAGAAGCAAAAGAAGAGAGAGAGAAAGTGTAGAGGGAGGGAGAAGAGTGTGAGAAAGAGCTTGAAAGAAAGAGTAAGAAAGATAGAAATGATGAGGTAAATAGAAAGCACGTGTGAGAGAGAGAGATAAAAAGAGTGAGAGTGAGGTGGGTAGAAAGAGAGGGGAGGAGAGGAGAAGAAGAGATAGGGAGTGATTCGAAGAGCAAAGGAGAAAAGATGGGGCGTGAGTGAAATGAGAGAGAGAAAGAAAGAATAAGAACGAGTGAGAGAAAGAGAGAGAATACGAGAAGAGAGGGGAGAGATAAACATAAAAAGAAAAGTGTAGAAAAGAAAAAAATAAGAGATGGAGGGAAGAGGATATAGATAGAACTAAAAATGAAAATGGAAGAAAAAACGGATAGGGAGATAGTGAGAGAGGGTAGGGCAAGTGAAAGTAGTTATAAGTGAGAGAGACGAGAGTGGGTACGAAAGCGAGAGAAGAGAAATATTATGAGAGAGTGGAGAGAGAGGGAAGGGAGTAAGATAGTGTGTTTGTGTGTGAGAGAAAAATTAAAAGGAGGAGGAAAATAAAGGCAAGTGGGGGAAAGTTTTGAACAACGGATGAGGGAGAGAGAGTCGAAGAGTGAGGGAGAGAGAGTGTGTGAGAGGGATGAGAGTTGGAGGGAGAGGAGGGAAAGGGCGATCTTTGAGAGAGAAGGAGAAATAGAAAGTGATAGAGAGAGAGAGAGAAAAATAAAGGGAGGGAGAGATAAGAAGCGAGGAGAGAGACGGAGAAGAGGCGAGTGGTAGTGTTGAACGAAGAGAAAAGGCGAGAGATTACATGAGAGAAGAATAAAGTGAAACTAAGAGAAATGATGAAATCGAGTGAGGAGGGGATAGAAAGGGGGAAAAAGTAATCGGACGGAGAGAGTGAGAAAGAACTAAAGTTCGATAGAGAAAAAGAAGAGGTACGAAAGTATGAGAGACGGAGAGAGTGAGAGAAGGGGTGAGAGAAAGAGTGAGAGAGAAAGAGAGGAGATTAAAGGAGAACTATAAGAGATAAAAAGATAAGGGAGAAAGAGGAAGTACGAGAGAGACAAAATGGTGGAGAGATAAATAGACGAGAGAGAGAATAGACGAGTTTGAGAGAATGGGAGAGTGATGGAGAGGAAACGAGAGAGAGGAAAAGCATTATAATAGCGAGAATGAGAAAAACAAAATAGGGAGAGTGAGAGAGACTTAGAGGGTGTCATGAAAGAAAGAGAGAAGAGTGTGTGTGAGATAGAGAGGCGAGGTTGAGAGAGAAATTGTGGCTTGATAAATAATGGGAAAATAAAAGGGAAAGAGAATAAAGAGTGAAAGCGGACAAAGAGAGAGAGATAGAATAAGATGGAGAAGGAGAAAGATAGGGAGACGGGGAGAGCAAAAAAGAGACGAGTGATAAAGAGAGTGGGTAGAAGGAGAGAGTGGGCGAGGTAGATAGAGGGGGAAAGGGATGTAATGTAGAATGAGATAGAGCAATACGGAGAGAAAAAAAGAGGGAGAGAAAGTGAGAAGGGGTGAGTGAAGAGAGAAAGAAAGATAAGCGAGAGGTGGGATATAGATTATGAGTGAGAGTTTGAGAGGGTTGGAGGGAGGAGAGGGAGAGTTGAAGAACTAAAGGAGAGAGAGAAAGAGAGAGAGTATTTTGAGGGAGAGAAAGTGAGAGAGAGAGAGAGGAGAGAGATTGAGAGATAGATAATAGAAAACGAATTGATAGAATTGAGAGAAAAGGTGTGGTAGAAAGGGAGGAGGGGAGAGAGAAGAATGTGAGATAGGGTGGATAACGTGAAAGATAAATAAAAGGAGAGTATGAGATATAAAAAAGTATGTTAGAGAGAGAAAAGGAGCGAGAGAGAGATTTAAAGACTTGGAAATATAAGAGAGAGTAAGGGGAGAGAGAAAGAGAAGTTATTGAAGGAGGGTTGTTACATAGAGATATAACGAGAGAGAAATGACGGAGAGAAAGAGTAAGAAGAGAAAGAGAGAGAGAGAGAGAGTGAGCGAGAGTGAGGGAAGAATAGATATATGGAGAAAGTGAGAAGCGAGGAAAGAGGGAGGAGGGGTAGAGGGAAGCGAGACAGAGAACGAAAAAGAGAGAGAGAGAAAGATCGAGAGAAGGGAATGTGAGGCAAAAATGGGAGAGTGAAATAAGAGATAAAGCAAGATAGAGAGAGGGAGGAAGGGAGGGAGAAAGAGTGGTAGAGTGAGTTTGATTGATACGAAAATGATAAAAGGGGAATAAAACAAGAGAGTAGTTGTGATATAAAGAAAGGTAGGAGAGAAGAAAGAGGAGCATAGAAAGAACTAGAGAAAGAGAAGTGAGAGAAACGAAGAGAAGAGAGCAAAATATAAGTAGATGGAAGAGGTGCATGTTGAGAGAGGAGTGTGAGAAAGACCGTGAATAAAAGAGAGAGAAGAGAGAGCGAGAGAGATGAAGAGAAATATAGAGAGGGTGAGGGAGATATATATAAATACAAAGAGGTTGAGTAAGATAGAGAGAGCAGAGGAGAGACAGAGTGAGGTAGGGAGGCTTAGATTCAAGAGAGAAGGAAAGTGAGTGATTGAAGAGAGAGCAAGAAAGAGGGCAAGAGTAGAAGAAAGAGAGAAAAATACATAAGTGAGAGTTTGGCATGGATAGAGTGAGTGGAGGAAGGAAGGATGGTTAGAGAGAGGGAGAGTTAGAATGAAAGAGATAAAGTGAGGGTAAGATGGAGTAGAGAGAAGTCAGTGTGAGAGAGCAAGAAAGAGAGAGAAAAGAGTGAAAGAGTGAGAAAGAGAAGAGCTTGATAAGCGAGAGAGATGGAGGGCAAGAGAGAAGGAGGTATGGAGAGAGAAGAAGATAAAGAAAGAGTGAGAGAGAGAAGCTAGAGAGAACGGAGATAGGGCAAATAGAGAAAGCAACATAGTAAGACAAAGGGGAAGAGAGGAAGGGAGGGAGGGAGATAAACATGAGAAGACAAAGAGACAGGTATGGAAGAGAAAATTAGAAGTTGAGAGAGAAAGAGAGAGAAGGGCGTAGAGATAAAGAGAGGCGGGTGTGAGAAAGAGATTGTAATAAATAGAGAGAAGAGAGAGAGCTACATGGTGAGAGAGACAAGGGTAGAGAGAGTTAGAAGAGTTTGAGAAGGAGCTTGAAAGAAAGAGGAAGTACAAGCAATATAGATGAGGAGGAAAATGGACACAATGTGTGAGAGAAAGAGAATAGATAGAGTGAAGGTGAGGCATGAAGAAAGAGAGATCGGAGGAGAGGAGAGAAGAGAAAGACGCAAGGAGTGATTGAAGAGCGGAGGAGAAAGATGAGGAGTGAGTAAAATGAGAGAGAACATAAAGAGAAAGAATTGAGTGAGAGAAAGAGAGAATACAAAAAGGATGAGAGGTAGGAAATGAGAGAGTGAAGGAAGGAGGAAGGTAGAGCAAGAGAGAATGTCAGAGAGAGAGAGAGCGGGGGGAGAATAAGTGTGAGATAGACGTAAAGAGTGGGAAAAAGTGAGAGAGTACGTGAACGATGGAAAAATGGGAGAGAGGAGAGAGAGAGAAAGAAAAGGGCTCCATGAATAAGAGATATGGAGGGCACGAGATAGTGAGGGAGGGAGAGAGAACAAGATGAAGAGAGTGAAAGAGAGAGAGAGGAGAAAGAAAGAAGACAGAGAGGGCGAGAGAGCTGTAGGGAGAAAGAGAGATGGTAAGAGAGGAAGGGAGTGGAGAGAGAGATATATTAATGAAAAGATAGAGTGAAAGATATAGAGAGAGCAAAGAAAAAGTCGATAGAAGAGGTACATGTAGAGAGAGGAGTATGAGAAAGATCTTGAAAGAAAGGGAGAGAAGAGAGAGCGGAGAGAGATGAAGAGACATAGTGATGTTGAGAGAGATATATTAATAGAAAGAGGTTGTAAAAGATAGAAAGAAAAAGAAGAGGAGAGAAAGAGAGATGTAGGGAAGGATGATTCAAGAGATGAGAGAGTGTGAGTAATTCGAAGGGAGAATGAAGGGAGAATGAAGAGGTAGTGCTAGAGAAAGCAATAGTAGAAGCAATAGTAGAAAAAAGTGAGAGAACTAATTACGGTAGTAATGGATAGAGTGAGTGGAGGGAAGGAGGGGAAAATGAGAGAGAGAAGGGGAAGGATAGAATGAGGTAGAGGTAGAGAGAAATAAGAGAGAGCAAGAAAGAGAGGGAAAAGATGAGGGAGTGAGAAAGATAAGAGCTCCATGGGCAAGACAGAGAAAGAGATGGAGGACAAGGGAGAAGGAGGTATAGAGAGAAAGGAAGAGAAAGAAAGAGAGAAGCGAGAGAAGAGAAGGATATAAGTTAAAGAGAAGAGTGAGAGGGCAAATAGAGAAGGCACCAGAGTAAGATAGAATGAGAGAGAACGAGGGGGAGGGAGAGAGGGTGATAAGTATGGAACAATGGAGTGAGAGATATAGAGAGAGTAAAGGAAAAGTAGAGTGAGAAAGATAGAGAAGGCGTAGAGATAAAGAGAGATGGGTGTGAGAAAGAGATTGAAATAAAGAGAGAGAATAGAAAGACATGATGAGGTAGACAGAAAGTGTGTGAGAGAGATTAAGAAATTGAAGGAATGTGTGAGGCAAATAATAAGAGAATGGAAAGGCGAGGAGAGGAGAGAGAAAAAGAGGGAGGGATTGATTCAAGAGAGCAGGAGAGAGACGAATAGTGAATGAGAAGAGAGAAAAAAGAGAGAGTGAGGGAGAGAGGGCAGGAGTGAGAGAAAAATAGATATTTCAGTAAAGAGAGTGGTGGAAAGGTGAGAGTGATAGAAGAAGGAAGAGAGAGCAAATGAATCGAGAGAGGGAGAGAGGAGGGAGAACGAGAGTGGGAGGGAGCTGGAGAGCGTGAGAGAGAAATAAAAGAGTGAGAGAGAGCAAGTAAAGAGATCTATGAGAGAAGGATAGATGGAGGGCACGAGAGGGAGAGAGGGGGAGAGAATGAGAAAAAGAAAGAGTGGGATAGAGAAGAAGAAGAAGCGAGGGAAGAGAGAGAAGGTAAAGAGAGCAAGAGAGTTTTTGGATGAGAGAGAGATGGTTAGAGAAGAAGAGAGGGTGTGAGAGAGAGCGAGAGAGATAGATATTGGGATGGAAAGAGAGATTGAGAGATATAAAGAGGCAAAATAGATGTGGAAAGAACAAGTGGCAGAAGGAGAGGGAAGATTATAAGAAGGAGCTTGAAATAAAGAGAGAGGGAGAAAGATGAAGTGACAACTAGAGAGTGTGAGAGAGAGATAGATTGGAGAGGTTCAGGTAGATAAATAAAGCAAGCTGAGAGAGCGAGAGAGAGCAGAGTAGAAGAAAGAGAAGGAAATACATAAGTGGAAGAGGTAGGAATGGATAGAGTGAGTGAAGGAGGAAAGGAGGGTAAGAGAGACAGGGGAGAGTGACAATGAGAGAGAAAGGGACAGAATGAGAGTGAGATAGAGGTAGAGAGAAGTGAGAGAGGGAGAGCAAGAAGAGAGAGAAAAGAGAGAGAGAGTGAGAAAGGGAAGAGCTCCATGATCAAGTTCGAGAGAGAGTGAGAGAGAGAGAGATGGAGAGCAAGAGAGAGGGAGGTATGGATAGATAAGAAGAGAAAGAAAGTGTCTAAGAGAGAAGCGAGAGAAGAGAAAGATAAGTTATAGAGAGGAGAGATATGGCAAATATAGAAGGCAACAGAGTAAAACAGAAAGGGAGAGAATGAGGGGGAGAGAGGGAAGGAGAGATGGAGTGAGAGATACAGCAAGAGTAAAAAATAAGTAGAGAGAAAGAGAGAGAACTGCTTAGAGAAAAGGAGAGAAGGGTGAGAGAAAGAGATTGAAATTAAGAGAGAGAAGAGAGAGAGAGAGTTGCAAGGTGAGAGAGAGCATGGGAGGAAGCAAGAGAGAGGGAGAGAGAGAGAGATGGAAAGAGTGAGTGTTAGATATAGGAAGTCGAAAGAAAAATAGAGAGAGGGTTAGAAGGAGTGAGAAGACAGTGAGAAAGATTTTGAAAGAATGAGGAAGTAAGAGAGATAGGGATGAGTAGGCAAATAGAAACTGTGTAATAAAGCTAGGGATAGATATAGTGAGGGTGAAGCAGATAGAAAGAGAGACGAGAGGAGAGGAGAGGAGAGGAGAGGAAAAGGTAGGGGTTGATTGAAGAGCAAAGAAGAAAGATGGGGAGTGAGTGAAATGAGAGATTAGAGAAGGAGAAATAATATAAAGTGAGAGAATGAGACATTTTACATAAGGGATGGAGGTAGGAAAGGGGAGAGTGAGGGAAAGAGGAAGGAAGGGCAAGAGATACTATGTTTGTGTGTGTGTGTGAGAGAGCGAGGGAGAATAAATGTGATACAGATGTAGAGAGTGGGAAAAGTTTGGGAGAGTAAGTGAAAGAGGGAATAATGGGAGAGTGTAAGAGAAAATGAGAAGAGCTTTATGATCGAGAGAGAAGGAGTGCACGAGAGAGTGAGGGAGGGAGAGAGAACAAAAGAAATAAAGAGTTAAAGAGTGAGAAGAAAGAGAGAAGATAGAGAGGGCAAGAGAGTTATAGGGAGAGAAGATGGTAAGAAAAGAAGAGAGGTAGGAGAGAGAGATATATATTGATATAAAGATAGAGTAAGGGATGTAGAGATGGAAGAATAGAAGTAGATAGAAGAGGTACTTGTAGAGAGAGGCGTGTGAGAAAGATCATTAATTAAGAGAGAAAAGAGAGATCTAGAGAGAGAGATGAAGAGACATATAGAGAGAGTGAGATATATAAAAAGAAAGAGAATGAGAAATATAGTTAGAGTGAGAAGATGTGAGACATAGTGTGGTAGGGAGGGATGAATTCAAGGGAGAAGGAGAGATAGGGGGAGTGGTTGAGAAGAGAGACTGAAGAGAGAGCTTGAGAGAGGGAAATAGTAGAGGAAAGTGAGATAACTACATAGGTTAGGAAAAGATAGAGTGAGTTAGGGAGGGAAGGAGGGTATGAAAGAAAGGGTGAGAGTGAGAATAAGTGAGAGAATGCGAGAGAATGAGAGTGAGATATAGGTAGAGAGAAGTGAGGGAGAGAGCAATAATGAGAGAGAATGGAGTGAGAGAGAGTGAGAAAGAGAAGAAGCTCATGGGCGAGAGAGAGTGATGGAGGACAAGAGAGGTAGATATGAAGATAGAAGAAAAGGAAGAAAGAGTGAGAGAGCGAGAATCGAGAGAAGAGAAAGATAAGTTAGAGAGAGAGAGAGGCAAATAGAGAAGGCAATAGAGTAAGACAAATGGAGAGAGAGGGAGATAGGAGATAAGCATGGAATAATGGAGTGAGAGATATAAAGAAAGCAAAAGAGAAGTAAAGAGAGAACAGTGTAGCGATAATGAGAGACGGGCGTGAAAAAGAGATTAAAATAAAGAGAGAGAAGAGAGAGAGATGAAGAGAGAGAGAGAGAGAGTTGCAAGGTGAGAGAGGGATCAAGGTAGGAAGCAAGAGAGAGGGATGGAGAGAGTGAGTGAGTGATATAGGAAATGCGAAAATGAGGTAGAAAGGGAAAGACAGACAAAGGGGTAAAGGTAGTGAGATGTATGTGAGAAAAAGCTTAAAGTTAGAGGAAGAATGATAGAGATGAGGAGACAAATAGAAAATATGAGAGAGAGAGAGAGAGAGAGAGAGATAAAAAGAGTGAGGTTGAGGTAGATAGAAAGATAGAGGAGAGGAGAGGAGAGGAGAGGAGAGAAAGAGGTAGAGAGTGATTCAAGAGCAGAGGAGAAAAGATGGGGATTGAGTGAATGAAAGAAAAGAAAGAAAAAGAACAGAGAGAGAGAGAATACATAAGGGAGAGAGGTTGAAAGGACAGAGTGAGGGAAGGAGGAAGGGAGAGCACGAGAGAGAGAGAGAGTGTGTGTGTGTGTGTGAGGGATGGAGAATAAGTGTGAGATAGACATAAAGAGTGGGAAAAAGTCAGAGAGATTAAGTGAAAGAGGGAAGAATGAGAGAGAGTGAGAGAGAAAAAGAGAAGGGCTCCATGATTGAGAGAGAGATGGAGGACACGAGAGAGTGTGGTGGGAGAGAGAACAAGAGAAAGAAAGAGAATAAAGAGAGAAGATAAAGAGGGCAAGAGTGTTATAGGGAGACAGAGAGATGGTAAGAGAGGAAGTGAGGGTGAGAGAAAATTATATTGATGAAAATATAGAGTGATGGTAGATAGAAGAGGTACATGTAGAGAGAGGAGAGTGAGAAAGATCATTGAAGAAAGAGAGAGAAGTGAGAGCAGAGAGAGATGAGTAGACATATAGAGAGGGTGAGATATATATATAGCAGTTGAGTATGATAGAAAGAGAGAGGAGAGGAGAGACAGAGTGAGGCGGGAAGGGATCAATTCAAGACAGAAGGAGAGAGAGAGAGGGAGTGAGTGAGAAGAGAAAATGAAGAGAGAGCATGAGAGAGGGAAAGAGAAGAGAAAAGTGAGAGAAATACATAAGTGATAGAGGTAGCAATGAATAGAGTGAGTGAAGGAGGGAATGAGGGTAAGAGAGAGGGGAAGAGTGAGAATGATAAAGAAAAAAGGGAGAATGAGAGTGTGATAGAGGCAGAGAGAAGTAAGTGAGAAAGAGCATGAAAGAGTGATAAAAGAGTGATAAAAGAGTGAGATAGAGCGAGAAAGATAAGTACTCCATGAGCAAGAGAGAGAGAGAGAGAGATGGAGGGCAAGATAGAAAGAAAGAGTGATAGTGAAAAGAAAAGAAAGAAAGTGTGAGAGGGAGAAGCGAGAAAGAAGAATGATCAGTTAGAGAGAAGAGGGAGAGAGGGAAAACAAAGAAGGCATTAGAGTAAGATAGAGCGAGAGAATGATGGGGAGAGAGGGAGGGAGAGAGTGAGATAAGCATGGAACGATGGAGTGAGAGATATAGAGAGAGCAAAAGAAAGGTAGAGAGAGAAATAGAAAGAAGGACATAGAGATAAAGAGAGAAGGGTGTGAGAAAGTTATTGAAATAAAGAGAGAGAGAATAGATTGACATGAGGAGGCAAATAGAAAGTGTGTTTGAGAGACTCTCAATGTATGCGTGAGGCAAATAATAAGAGAAATGAGAGGCGAGGATGGGTGAGACAGAAGGAGGGACTAATTCAAGAGAGCAGGAGAGAGATGAGGAGTGAGTGAGAAGAGAAAAGGGAGAGTGGGAGAGAGGCAAGAGTGAGAGAAAGAGAGATAATTCATAAGAGAGAGTAGAAGGAAATGTGAGTGTGAGAGGAGGAAGAAAGAGAATATGAAATGAGAGAGGGAGGGAGTGGGAGAGTGGAGGGAGGATGAGAGTGAGAGGGAGGTGGAGAAGTGAGAGAGAAATAAATGAGTGATAGAGAGAAAGAGAAGAGATCCATGAGACAGGGAGAGATGGAGGGCACGAGCGGTAGAGAGGCAGAGGGAATGAGAGAATGAAAGAGAGAGAAGAAGAAGCGGGGGAAGAGTGAAAAGGTAAATAAAGCAAGAGAGAGAAGGTCGAAGAGGAAGAGAAGGTGAGAGAGAGCGTGAGAGAGATAGATACTAGGATGGAAATAGAGATTGAGAGATATAAAGAAGAAAAATAGAAGTTGAGAGAGCAAGTGTTGGGATGGAAAGAGAGATTGAGAGATATTGAGAGAAAAAAAAAGAAGTTGAGATAATAAGTGGTTAGCAGATAAAGAAGATTATGATAAAGACGTTTAAATAAACAGAGAGAGAAAGATGAAGAGATAACTAGAGAGTGAGAGAGAGAGAGAGATAGATAGGAGAGGTGAGGCAGATAAAAAAAGGAAGCTGATAGAGAGTGGAAAAATAAATGAGAGAAGAGAAAGATGATGAAGAGAGTGAGGAGTTAGAGAAATGGATTCAAGAGAGAAGGAGAGAGAGGGGAGGGAGTGAGAAGAGAGAATGAAGAGAGAGCACGAGAGAGAGCAATAGTAGAAGAAAGAGAGGGAAATACGAAATTGACAGAGGTAGGAATGGATAGAGTGTGTGAAGGAGGGTTAGAGATAGAGGGAAAGTGATAATGAGAGAGGGAAAGTGGGAGAATGAGAGTAAGATAGAGGTAGAGAGAAGTGAGTCAAAGAGAAAAAGAAATAGAAAGAGTTAGTGGGTGAAGGAGGGTAAGAGAGACTGGGGGAAAGTGAGATGAGAGAGGGAAAGGGGGACAATGTGAGATAGAGGTATAGAGAAGTGAGTGAGAGAGAAAGAAATAGAGAGAAAAGAGTGAGAGAGAGATTGAGAAAGAGGAGCTCCATGAGAGACACAGGGAGATGGAGGCAAGAGAGCGGGTGTTGTGGATAGAGAAGAAGAGAAAGAATGTGTGAGAGAGAGAGAAGCGAGAGAAGAGAAACATAAGTTAGAAAGAAGAGAGAAGGGAAATAGAGAAGGCAACAGTGTAAGACAGAGTGAGAGAGTGAAAGGAAGAGAGGGAGAGTGAGAGATAATCATGGAAAGAGGAGTTAGAGATATTGAGGGAGCAAAAGAGAAATAGAAAGAGAAAGAGAGTGAAGGGCATATAGAGCTAATGAGAGAATGGTGTAAGAAAGAGATTGAAAAACGGAGAGATGAGAGAGATGAAGACAGAGTTGTAAGGTGAGAGAGAGAGAGTAAGAGAGGAAGCAAGAGAGAGGGAGAGAGAGGGTTGTAAGGAGTGAGTGAGAGATATAAAAAATGTGAAAAATGAAGTTGAGAGACAAAGAGGTAGAGGGAAAGAGAAGAGTGTGACGAAAGAGCTTGAAAGAAAGAGGAAGTAAGAAAGGTAGAGATGGGGAGGCAGATAAAAACTGTGTGATAGAGCTAGAGATAGGACCAGTGAGATTGAGGTAGAAAGAGAGACGAGATGAGAGGATAGGAGAGGAGAGAAAGCAGTGGGGAGTGATTCAAGAGAGGAGGAGAAAGATGGGGAGTGAGTGAAATGAAAGAGAAAAGAAAGAGAAAAAAATGGAGTGAGAGAAAGAGAGAGAATACATAAGAGTGAGATTGAGGTAGAAAGAGAGACGAGACGACGAGGAGAGGAGAGGAGAGCATAGAAAGTGGTAGGGAGTGATTCATGAGCGGAGCGAAAGATGGGGAGTGAGTGAAATGAAAGGGAAAAGAAAGAGAAAGAATAGAGTGAGAGAAAGAGATAGAATAAATAAGGGAGAGAGGTAGGAAAGGAGAGAGTGAGGGGAGGAAGAAGTGAGAATGAGAGAGTGTGTGTGTGAGAGAAGGAGGCAGAATAAGTGTGAGTTAAATATAGAGAGTGGGAAAAAGTGAGACAATAAGTGAAAGAGGAATGAATGGGAGAGAGTGAGAGAGAAAGTGAAGGTCTCTATGACTGAGAGAAAGATGGAGGGCACGAGAGAGTGATGGAGGGAGAGAAGAAGAGAAAAAAAGGGTGATACAGAGAGAGAGAGAGAGAAGAAAGACAGATGATTGATAGGGCAAGGGAGTTATAGGGAGAGAGAGATGGTAAGAGAGCAAGAGAGGGGGAGAAAGATATATATATTGATAAAAAGATATAATGAGATATATAAAGAGAGCAAAATAGAAGTAGAAGGAAGAGGTATATGTAGAGAGAGAGGTAGATAGGGAGAAGGTGAGGCAGATAGAAAGGGTGAGTAGAAGAGAGGGAGGGGGAGAGGCATGGACTCAAAAGAGAAGGAGAGAGGAGTAGCAAGTGAGAAGAGAGAGAAGAGGAGGAGAGAAAGAGATATGGCATAAGAGAAAGAGAGAGAAAACACATAATAGAGAGATGTATGGAATGAGAGAGTGAGGGAAGGAGGAAGGGGAAAAAGAGGAGAGAGGGAGTGAGAGGGAGAATGAGAATGAGATGGAGGTAGATAGGAATTAGTGAGAGAGAGAGCAATAGAGAATAGAGTATGAGAGAGAGAAAAGCAACATGAGAGAGGTAGAGAGAATGATTGAGAGAGATGGAGAGAGTTAGTATTAATAGGAGTGAGAGGATGAAAAAGATGGAGGGACAGAAAGATAGAGAGCGAGAGATAGTATGAAAATCAAGAGAGAGGGAGGAAGGGTGAGAGGGAGAAGGAGTGGTAGAGAAAGTAAAAAAGATACATAAAAATAACGAGGTGGAGAGAGAGCAAAAGAGTGATTGTATAAGAGAGAAATAGATGAGAGTGAAAAAATAAAGAAAATAAATTGAGAAGTGAGTGAGAGAGAGATAGAGGGCACAAGAGTGGGGGAAGAGAGAGAATCAGATGAAAAAAGAGTGGGAGAAGAGAAAATAAAAAATGGGAGAAGTTAGGATAAGGAGGTGAGAGGGAGAGAGTGGGATTGAGATTGGGATTGAAAGTGAAAGAGACAGAGAGAGAAATATATAAGTAGAGAAAGAGATAAAGAGAAAGTGAGTGAGAGAAAGGGTAGAAGGAGAAAGATGCGTGTGAGAAAGTGGTTGAAGGGAAGAGATAGAAGAGGGAGAAAGGGAGTGATGATAAGGCAGATAGAGACAAAGAGAGAGATTGATGGAGAAAGAGGTGAGTAAGATAAAGAGAGAAGAGGAGATGAGAGATGGGAGGATAGTGAGATGAGAGAGAAGCGAAAGAGAGAGGGGGAAAAGGAGAGAGAAATGGAGAGAGTGTGGGAAGGAGTGAGGCAGGGCAAGAGAGAGGGGGAGATAGAGAGAGGGAGGGAAATTGAGAGTGTGATAAAGTAGAGAAAGGAAGAGAGTGAGAAAGAAAAATGTGTGTAAGAGAACAAAGAGAGATAGGAAAAAGAACTCCTCCAACAGAGAGATATAAAGAGAGATGGGGTTGGGGTAGTGAGAAAGAGTGGAAGAAAGAATGAGAGAGAGATAAGAAAGAGAGAGAGCAAGAGAGTTGTATGGTGAGATAGTGTTGGCAGAAGGGGAAGAGAGGGAGAGAGAGTATTTGAGAGAGATAGTAATAGGGATGGAACACCATAATGATAAATATAAAGAGAACAAAAGAGAAATAGAGAAAATAGGAGGTTGGGGAAAGAGAAGAGTGTGAGAATGAGCTTGAAAAAAGAGTGATGTTGAGGCAGACAAAGAGAGAGAGAGATATCGATAGAGAGAGGGTGATCAAAAGAGAGGAAAGGAGATGAGAGTGGTTAGGGGATGTATTTAGGAGAGGAGAGAGAGTGGGCATGAGTGAGGAGCAAGATAGAGTGCAAGAGTGAGAGAAATAGAGAAGTAGGAAGAGAGAAAGTGAGGAATTGAGGGAGGGCAAGTGAGGGGGAAAAAATAGAGGGAGGGAAGTGAGAGTGAAATGGAGTTAGAGAGAGGGAGAGACGGCAGAGCGAGCAAAGGGAAGAATGAGAGAAAAAAGAGAGAAAAAAGAGAAGAGCTCCACACGTGAGAGATATGGAGGGCAGAAGAGAAGTAGGGAGGGACAAAAAGAGAAAATATTTTGAGAGAGAGGTGTGAGAGAAGAAAAAAATGAGAAAAAGAGAAGACAGAGAATAAGAGTGTTTTTTGTTAAGAGAGTAGTGGCAAGGGAGGAAAGAGAGAGATAGAGAGAGAGAGAGAGGGAGGGAGAGATAGGTTCAGAGAGGGAGAGAGAGGGGGAGTGGATGCAAAAAGAGTAAGAAGAGAAAAAGAGAAGACAGAGCAAGATTTAGAGAAAGAGAAAGAGAAAGAGAAAGAGAATACATAAAAGAGAAAGAGAATGAAAGAATGAGTAAGATAATAGAGAGATAGAGAGATGTAGAGTTTGTTAGAGAGAGAGAAAGAGAGGTTTTAGTGGATAGCAAGTGAGAAATCGGGAGAGAGACGACGAGAGCGATAGGGTCAAAGAGAGATGGTTAGAGAGGGAGATAGAAAAAGGTAGAGTGATAGAGCAAGTAGAGTAAGATAAAGAGAGAGAACAAGTTTAGGTAATGAAGAGAAATTGAGAAGAGCTAGTGAAATTGAGAGGGACATATGGCGGGCATGAGGGAGGGAGGGAGAAAGAACGCGATAAAGAAAAAGTGTGTGAGATATATTGAGAATGAGCAAGATGGGAGAAATATGAGAAACATAGAAGAGAGAAAGTTGCAAGGTGTGAGAGAGAGAGGTAACATGGGACGAAGCAAGAGAGAGGGATGGAAAGAGTGAGTGAGAGATATAAGAAGAGAAAAATAGAAGTAAGAGAAAGAGAGAGAAAGGGGAGGGATGGAGCTGAGAGGGATGGAGGGAGGGAGGGGAGGGAGAGAGAGAGAACTAGAGGAAGAAAGAGAGAGTGAGATTGAGGGAGTGAAAGTGAGGGAGAGAGAGAAGGAGAGAGATTGAAAGAGATTGAGATGAGCGCTAGAGATTAAGAGAAAGAATGAGAAAGTGAGAGGGAGAGAGAGGAAGAGAAATAAGGAGAAGAGAGAGGGAGAGGGTGAAGATGAGAGAGAGACAGAGAAGAGTGAGAGAAAAGAGAGGGAACGAAATAGATTAAGACTAAGTAAGAGAGTAAAAAGAGAGAGTGCAAAAGAAAAGAGTGGGAGAGGGAGATAGAGTGGTGGAAATAGCGACAGAGATAATGTAAGGAAGAGTAAGCGAGATCACAAAGCAATAAAGTTTTTATGAAGAGGTTCAGAGTGAGAGAGAGTAGCGAGAGGGAAAAAAGTGAGAGAGGAGAGAGATATGCAAAGACATGGAAGAGAGAGTGAGATAGAGAGATAGAAAGGGAGAGTGAGTTATATACATAGTGAATGAGAGAGAGGGAGGGAGCTAGAGGTAGAGAACAAGGAGAGCGAGTTAGAGAGACAAGAAGAGGAAGAAAAAGTAGGAGAGTGAGTATAAGATAGATTTAGTGGAAGACAGTGAGAGACAGAGTGAAGAGTAGAATATAGGGAGTAGATAGAGATAAAGAAGAGAGGGAAGGGGGAGTGAGATAGAGAGAGAGAGCAAAAGTGAGCCATAAATAGAGATCGAGAGTAAGGGGAAGGAAGCTAAAGAGAGAGAAGGGTGAGAGTGGGGAGACACAGAGAGAGGGCAATAGAAGGTAGAGCTTGTGAGAGAGGGAATAAAGAGTACGAGCACTAGAGAGAGAGAAAGAAGAGAAAAATGGCAGAGGGAGATGATGTACAGAAAAAGAGAAGAGCGAGAAGAGAGGGAGCTAGAGAAGGTCGAGGAGAGATAGTGAAAATAAGAGTGAGGGAGAAAAAGACAAAGAGATAAAAGGAATTAGAGATTTAAGGAGTATGAGAAGTTAGAGTGTGAGAGAGAGAGATTAAAGAGAGTGGAGAAGGGAGTAGTGGGTAAGGGTGATAGAGAGAGAAAATGTCAGAAAGTAGAGAGGGAGAGTGAGATGGAGAGGGAGTATGTAGAAGCAAAGTGAGAGGGAGACAGAGAGGGAGAGTAAGATGGAGTGGTAAGAATAAGATATCAAGAGAGAGATTACAAATGAAAGAAAGCTAGAGAGTGATTGTGAGAGAGATTCAATGTGAAGGATAGAGTGTGAGTGAGACTGTGTGAGAAATAAAGGAGAGATAGATTGATTTGTGGAAGAGAAAAGAGAGGTAGAGAGAGAGAGGAAGAGTAAGTGATATTGTGAGCAAGAGAGAGAGGGAGGGAGCTAGAACTAGAGAAAGGGAGAGAAATTGAGATATATAAAAGAGAGAAAAAGATAGCAACAGAGAGATAACAAGAGCAAGAGAGAATAAGAGGGTGATTGTGAGTGATATTCTAAGCAAGAGAGAGGGGCAGAGAATGATAGAAAATATAAAAAGAGAAAAGAGAGAGATATCGAGAGTGAGTGATAGATAAAGAGCGAGAGTGCGAGAAATGGAGCTATAAAGGGAGAAGGGGAGAGAAAGTGAGAGGATGTAAGAGAGGGAGAGATAGTAAGAGAGAAAGAATTGGACAGGGAGGGAGAGAGCGAGAGAGATAGAGAGAGAGCACAAGAGAGGAGGAGAAAAGATTATAGTGAGATAGTGAGAGAAAAAGAGAGAGAGAGAGCAAAAGAGAAAAAGTGAGATAGAGAGCGTGTGTGTGAAAGCAAGCGAGAGGGAGAGGGATAGAGAGGGAGATAGAATGGTTAAGTGAGCAGGATAGATAGAGAAATAGAAAACGGGAGAGGGAGCAATAGAGCTATTATGAAAGAGTGAGAGAGAAAGAGAGAGAGATATATAAATTAGGGTAATAGAGAGTGAGAGAGAATGAGAAATAGAGATAGTGAGGGATGAGTGGGAGAGAGTGATAGAAAGTGATGGAAAGAGAAAGTGAGAGAATGAGAGAAATGTGGGAGAGAGATACAAAGTGAGAATAAGACTTTGAGAGGGAGAGGGAGTCATTGAGAGAGATTGAAGGAAAGACAATGAGTGTGAGGGAGGGAGAGAGCAGGAGAGAGGGGAGAGAGCAAAAGAAAGAGAAGGAAAGACATGTTGAGAGAAAGAGAGAAAAAGAGATAGTAAGAAGTATTATGATCGAGTTAGCTAGATAGATATAAGTGCGAGAGATATATAATGAGAGGAGAGGTAAGAGGGAGAGAATAGAGAGCATGAGAAAGAGGAAGGGGGACAGAGCAAAAGAGAAGGAGGGAGGTAGAAGAATGGAAGACCCAGAGATAAAAGATTGTGAAGAGAGAGAATGGAAGGCGGGAGAGAGGGGGAAAGATAAATGAGAGAAAAGAAAGATGAAGAAGAGAGTGAGAGAGTTAAAGAAAGAGAGAGAGAATGAGGGAGAAAATGTAAGAGACAGAGTAAGATAAAGGCAGGGAGGGAGAGAGGTAGAAGGAGTGAGGGAGCAAGATTAAAAGAAGAGAGTGTGTTTGTGAGAGATGAGGAAGAGCAAAAGAAAGAGGGAGATGTTAGAGGAGAGAATGAACAATGTGGATAGAAATGAGAAAGAAAAATGTGGATAGAAAAAGAGAAAGAAAAATATTGACGGAGGGAGGGGAGGAAAGAGAGTCGAAAATAAAGGGACGAGAGAGCCGACGGATATAGAGAGAGAAGAGAGGGACGAATTGAATCAAAGAGAGAAGAAAAATGTAGAGAAGGGAGAGAGCGATAGAGAACACAAAAGGTAGGAAAGAAAAAGGGAGAGGGAGAATGAGGCTTAAGATACAGAAGGAAAGAGCAATAGTGGGAGAAATAGATGGGGATAAAGAGAGTGGAAGAGAGTATGAGAGAGAAATGAGAGAGAAAAAAGACAAAAGGAAAAGCTCCATGAAAGGAGTGACTGACAAAGATAGAGAGAAATGGAGGGAGATAGTGAAAGAAAGTGCAAGTGGGTGTGTGAGAGAGAGAGAGAGCACGAGTGAGAGTGAGAGGTGGCAGAGAGGAGTAAGAAAGAAACTAAGAGAGAGGGAGGGAGAGAGGCAGAGGGAGAGGGAGTGGAAGTGGGAGAGAAATAGTGAGAAAGAAAGTAAGAGAGTGAGGGATCGTGGGGCAGATGTAGAGAGAGGGAGGAAGTAACGGGGACGGAGGGAGAGAGTCAAAGAGAAAGATTGAGGGTAGCCAAGAGAGGGATTCAGGGCATAAAGAGAGACAAGAGGGAGTAGAAAGGGAGGAGGGATGGATGAGTGAGCAAGAGAGATTGGGAGGAGAGAGTAAAAATGGAATGAGGAGAAAGGTAGAGGGTGAGAGAAAAAGAAAGAGAGCCAAATCGAGAGAAGGGAAAGAGAGAAGAAAAAGAGCACAAGAGAGAGAAGAGAGCAAAATAAGGCAAAGAGCAAGGTAGAGAGAGTGTGAGAGCCAAGAGGGAGAGAGGGAGAAACGAGAGAGAGAAATTGGGAGGGAAGGAATTAAGTGTCAGATTGAATGAGATTGATACAAGAGAGAATTTGCGTGTGAGATTCAAAGAAAGTGAGAGAATGACAAGTTTGAGTAGAAACAGAGGAAGGGAGAGTGAGAGAGGGAGAATGTGAGCTCGCAAGGGTGGGAAAAAGAACAACTGAAGTGAAGGCATGAGAGAGAGGGACAATGAGACAACAAGAATAGGGAAAAGAATATGAGAGAGACGGAGGGAAGAGGGGAGAGATAGAAATAAAAAAATGGGGGAGAATAAGAAAAATAAGGGGAGAGATGGAGGGAAGAGGGTAGAGATATAAATAAAAAGAAATGGGGAGAAAAATGAGATTGGGAGATAGTGAGAGAGGGTGAGGGTAAGTGAAAGTAGTTAGAGTGAGAGTGATAGAGCCAAGGGAGTGGGTGCGAAGCAAGAGAAGAGAAAGAGTGCGAGAAAGAGTGGAAGAGAGAGGGAAGGGAGTAAGATAGTGTGTTTGTGTGTGTGAGAGAGAAAACGTGACAAAAGGAGGGAAATAGAGGCAAGTAGGGGAGAGTTGTCTGAAGAAGAGATGAAGGAGAGAGAGTAAAGAGTGAGGGAGAGAGATTGTGTGAGAGGAAAAGAGAGGTTGAGACCCAATGGGAGAGGAGGGAAAGAGAAAGTGCTAGAGAAAGAGGGAGAGAGTGAGAGAGTGGGAGAAATAGAAAGTGATAGAGAGAAAAAGATGGAGAGGGAGGGATAAGAGCAGGAGAGAGAAGGGAGCGAAAGAAGAGAGGACATAGGTAGAGTTCAATAAAGAGAGAGAAAGCCGAGAGATAGCACAAGAGAAGAATAAAGAGACTAAGAGAAATGATGAGATAGCGAGAGGGAATAGAAAGAGCAAAAAAAGAATTAGAGAGATAGAGAGAGACTGAGAGAGAAAGAGAGTCAGAGAGATTGAGAAGAGCAAGAGAGAGAATGAAAGAGTAAGAGAGAAAGAAAGAGAGAAAAAGACAGCATGAAAAAGGGAGAGGATAGAAGAGAGTGAAAGAAGAAGAAGAAAAAGATAGAGAGAGGAACGAAGGGATGGAGGAGTAGCAGAGTTAGTCAGATACATACAAGCATAAATAGAAAGAGGGGAATTAAATGAGAGTGATTGCGAGATAAATAAGGTTAGGATAAAGAGAGAAGAGCAGAAAAAGAGCTAACGAAAAGCGAGATGAGTGCAATTGAAGAGAGAGCTAGGATGTTAATGATATAAAGAAAAATAAGTGAGACATTAAGAAAAAGCGAAGATATATAGAGTAAGGGAGAGACATGGATGAAAATAGGGAAATAAAGAAAAGAGAGGACAAGAAAGAAAGGCCGGGAGAGACTTGGGTGGGAGGGATTGAGAGAGAAAGGGAGAGAGAGGAGGGGATGAAGTTAAAACCAAGGGAGATAGAGAGTGTGAGAGAAATAGAGAGAGAGGGTGGGAGAGAAGGAGGGTGGGAGAGAGAGAGAAAGAAAAGAGAATAGAGAGAGGGAGGAATAGATAGTGAGAGCGATGGATAGAGTGCGAGTTAAGGTGAGCGAGTACCAGTGAGCGAGAAAGAGACTAAGAGAGTCAGGAAAAGTAAGGGAAAGAGATATAAAATGGGGAGTTATAGAGATGGAGAGAGATAGAACAACAAAGTGGTAGATAATGAGAGGAAGAGAGAAAGAGATATAAAGGGCAAAAATGAGGAAATGAGAGATAACGAGAGAACAAGGAATGAGAGAGAGAATGAGCAAGAGAAAAGAAAGAAGAGAAAGAGAGAGAGAGAGAGAGAGTAGCGTGATGGAAGAGAATGATTAGATAGAGAGAAAAATAGAGTAGCATGGTTAGAGAGTGATGACAAAGAGGATAGAAAAAAGGAGGGAGAGAAAGAGAGGATTTTGAGGTGGAACGAATAGTGCGAGAAAGAGCATGAAAAGACGAGTGAGATAATATTATGAGAAAGAGAGATGTAGAGTTTGATAGAGAGAGATAAAGAAGTTTAGGTGGATAGAAAGCGAGAAAAGTGGAAAGAGACGACAAGAGCGATAGAGGTCGAGAGAGAGATGGTTAGAGAGGAAAAGAGATAGAGATGGAAAGGAGTGAGGGAGCAGATAGAGTAAAAAGTAGAGAGAGAATAAGTTTAGGCATTGAAGATAAATTGAGAAGAACAAGAGAGTGTGAGAGAGGGACATATGGAGGGCATGAGAGAGGGAGGGAGAAAGAACGAGATTAAGAAAAATGTGTGAGAGATAGAGAGGAGGAGAAGGATAAGAGAAAGATGAGAAAGAGAGAAGACAAAGATACAAAAGGGCGGAAGCATGAGAGAGGCATGGAAAGTGTGAGTAAGAGATATAAGAAGAGCAATGAGTGGTGAGAGAAGAAGAAAGAAAGAGTGAGAAAGCAGTAGAGGGAGTGTGATGAGTGTGAGAAAGAGCTTAAAATATAGAGGATGTAAGATAAATAGAGATGAAGAGGAAGATAGAAAGCTGTGTGTGAGAGTGCGAGAGATAGATAGAGGGTGAAGCGAGATAGAAAGAGAGATGAGAGGAGAGGAGGGGGGAGAAAGGGTATGGAGTAAGAAAAAGAAAGAGAATACATAAGGGAGAGAGGTAGGAATAGAGAGAGTAATGGGAACGGGCAAAGGAGGACAAGAGAGAGTGTGTGTTTATGTAAGAGAGAGGGAGAATAAGTTTGTGATGTACATAGAGAGTGAAAAAGCTGAGATAGAGTAAGTGAAAGAGAGAAGATTGTAAGAGATTAGTGGGAGAAGGAGAAGAGCTCTAAGGCTGAGAGAGAGATGGAGGAGGGAGAGAGGACAAGAGAAAGAAAGTGTGAGAGAGAGAGAGAGAGAGAGAAGAAAGGGAGAAGACAAAGAGAAAGATGTAGGGAGAGAGATAGATGGTAAGAGAGGAAAATAGGAGGGAGAGGGAGATATAAAGAGAGCGAAATAGAAGTAGATAGAAGACAATGTGAGAAAGGTCTTGAAAGAAAGAGAGAGAAGAGAGAGTGAGAGAGTGATGAAGAGACATACAGAGAAGGTGAGAGATATATAAATATAAAGAGGTTGAGAAAGGTAGAAGAGAGAAGAAGAGGAGGGACAGAGTGAGGCAGGGTGGCATGGATTCAAGAGAGAAGGAGAGAGGTGGGGAGTGGGTGACAAGAGAGAACGAAGAGAGAACACGAGAGAGGGCAAGAGTAGAAAAAAGTTAGAGAGGTAGGAATGGATAGAGTGAGTGAAATAGTGAAGGAGGGTAAGAGATAGAGAGGGCTAGAGTGAGAATGAGTGAGAGAAGAAGGAGAATGAGTGTACGATAGAGGTAGAGAGAAGTCGAGTGAGAATAATCGAGAAAGACTGAGAAAAGTGTGAGATAGAGTTTGAGAAAGAGAAGAGCTCCATGAGCATGAGAGAGAGATAGAGGGCAACGAGAGAAGGAGGTATGGGAGAAAATAAGAGAAAGAAAGAGTGATAGAGAGAGAAGCAAGAGAAGAGAAAGATATGTTAGAGAGAAGAGAGAGAGGGCAAATAGAGAAGGCAATAAAGTAAGACAGAGCGAGAGTGAGTGAAGGAGAGAGAGGCTGGGAGAGAGCAAGATAAGCATGGAAAGATGGAGTGAGAGATATAGAAAGAGCAAAAGAAAAGTATATAGAGAAGGGCATAGAGATAAAGAGAGTGAAGAGAGAGAGACGAAGAGGCAGATTGAAAGTGTGTGTGAGAGACTGAGAGATTGAAAGAATAAATGAGGCAAATAATAAAAGAAATGAGACAAGAGGAGATGAGAGGAGAGAGAGAGTGAGGAAATGATTCAAGAGAGCAGGACAGAGATGAGCAGTGAGTGAGATGAGAGAGAAAAGAGGGAGTGAGTGAGTGAGAGAAAGAGAGATAATTCATATGAGTGGTAGGAAAGGTGAGACTGAGAGAAATAGGAAGAAAGGGCACATGAAATGAGTGAGAAAGGGAGAGGGAGAGAGGAGGGAGAAGGAGTTTGAGGGGGGGTGATGGAGGGTACGACAAATAAAAGAAAGAGGGGGAGAGAAAAGGAGAAGGGATCCATGAGAGAGGGAGTGATGGAGGGCACGAGTGGGAGAGAGGGAGAGAGAATGAGAGAAATAAAGAGTGATAGAGAGAAGAAGAAGAAGCGAGGGAATAGAATGATGAGATAAAGAGAAGATAAAGAGAGCAAGAGAGTTATTTTATGAGATAGAGAGAGACGATAAGAGATGAAGAGAGGGTGGGAGAGAGAAAGTGAGAGTGAGATAGATATTGGTATGAAAAGAGAGATTAAGAGATACAAAAGATGGCTAAATAGAAGTAGAGAGTACAAGTGGTAGAAGGAGAGAGAAGAGTATGAGAAAGAGTTTGAATGAGAGAGAAAAAGTTGAAGTGATAAATAGAGAGTGTGAGACAAAGATAGATAAGAGAGATTGAGGCAAATAAAAAAAAGTGAGGAGAAAAGTGAGAGAAACTGAAGAATAAAGAAAGCGGCGAAATAGAGGGAGAAAGGGAGGGAATACAATGAGAAAAAGAGTGAGATAGAAGGATAGACATAACGAGAAAGGGATATAAAGAGAAAGAAGGATAATGAAAGAGTGAGAGTATAAGATAGAAGAGATGTAGAGAGAGCAAATGAAAGAAAAAAGGAGTGTGTGGGAGAGTGTGTGAGAGATAGTGAGTGTGCTGAAAGGGAGGGATAGGATAAGATAAAAGAGAGCAAAACAGATAAAGTGGGAGAGAGGGAATGATGAAAAAGAGACAGAGTGAGGGAAAGAGAAAGAGAGAGCAAGAGCGAGAAATAGGAGGGAGTAAGTGAGAGGGTGAGCGAGGGAGAGATATAGAGAGATAAAGAGACTTCAAGATAGAGATGGGGAGAAAAAGAGAGTGAGAAAGCGGGAGGGTGAGAAGATCAGAGATAGTGAGAGAAGAACATGGAGGGCATGAGAGAGGGGGGAGAAAGAACGAGATAAAGAAAAAAGTGTGTAAGAGATAGAGAGAAGGAGCAAGATAAGAGAAAGATGAGAAATAAAGAAGAGAGAGTTGCAAGGAGAGAGAGAGAGAGATAGCAAGGAGGGAAACAAGAGAGAGGGATGGAGAGTGTGAGTGAGAGATATAAGAAGAGGAAAAGAGAAGTGGAGAGAAAGAGTGGGAAAGGGGTAGAGTGAGTGAGAAGAGTTTGAGAAAGAGCTTGAGAGAAAGAGAAATTAAGAGAAATAGACATGATGAGGAAATATAAACTGTGAGAGAGTGCGAGAGATAGATAGAGTGAGGGTGAGGTGGATAAAAAGAGATACGAGTGGAGAGGAGAGGAAAGAAAGAAGTAGGGAGTAACATAACGAGAGAGAATACATAAGGGAGGGAAGTAGGAAAGGAGACAGCGAGAGAAAGGGCAAAGGAGGGTAAAAGAGTGTGTGTGTGTGAGATAGAGAGGGAGAATAAGTTTGAGATTGACAGAGAGTAAAAAAAGTGAGAAAGATTAAGTGAAAGGAGAGAGGAATGGAAGAGAGTTAGATAGAGAAGGAGAAGAGCTCTATGACTGAGAGAGAGATGGAGGGAACGAGAGAGTGAGAGAGGGAGAGAGGACAAAAGAAAGAAAGAGTGAAAGAGTGAAGATAAAGAGAAAGAGGTAGGGAGGGAGAGAGAAATGGTAAGAGAGTAAAGAGGGGGAGAGAGATAGATATATATATTGATGAAAAGATTGAGTAAGAGATATAAATAGAGAAAAACATAAGTACATAGAAAAACAACGCGAGAAAGATCTTAAAAGAAAGAGAGAGAAGAGAGAGTGAGAGAGAGATGAAGAGACATATAGAGAGGGTGAGAGAGATATATATTTGAGAAAGATAGAAAGAGAGAAGAGGAGAGACAAAGTGAGACGAGGAGGGATGGATTCAACGAGAGAAGGAGAGATAGGGGGAGTGAGAAAGAAGTGAGAAAGAAGCGAGAACGCGAGAGAGGGCAAGAGTAAAAGAAATGGAGTTAGGTAGGAATGGATAGAGTGAGTGAAGGAGGAAAGGAGGGTAAGAGAGAGGGGAGAGTGTAAGAAAGAGGGACATTAAGAGTAAGATAGTGGTAGAGAGAAGTGGTGAGAAAGATCTAGAAAGAGAGAGAAGAGAGCGAGAGAGAGTTTGAGAAAGAGAAGAGTTCCATGATAAAGAGAGAGAGAGATGGAGTGCAAGAGAGAGGGGGGTATGGGAGAGAAGAAGAGAAAGAAAGAGTGATAGGGAGAGAAGCGAGAGAAGAGGAAGATAAATTAGAGAGAAGAAATAGAGGGCAAATAGAGAAGGCAACAATGTAAGACAAAGCGAGAGTGAGTGAGGGAGAGAGAGGGAGATAAGCATGAAAAGATGGAGTGAGAGATGTAGAGAGAGCAAAAGTGAAGTAGAGAGAGAAGGGCTTAGAGATAAAGAGAGAAGGGCGTGAGAAAGATATTAAAATAAAGAGAGAGAACAGAGAAAGACGAGGAGGCAGATAGAAGTGTGTGTGATTGAACCGAGTGATTGAAAGAATGAGTGAGGCGAATAATAAGAGAAAAGAGACGAGAGGAGAGGAGAGAAAAGAGAGGGATGAATTGATTCAAGAGAGCATGAGAGAGATGAGCAGTGAGTGAGACGAAGAGAAAAGAGGGAGTGAGTGAGAGAAAGAGAGAATTCAAATGACAGAGTAGTAGTAAAGATGAGAGTGAGAGAAAGAGGAAGAAACGACAAATGAAATGAGTGAGGGAGGGAGAGGGAGAGAGGAGAGAGAACAAGAGTGAGATGGAGGTGGTGAGAATGAGTGAAATAAAAGAGTGAAAGAGAAGAGATCCAAGAGAGGGAGTGATGGAGGGCTCGAGAGGGAGTGAGGGAGAGAGAATGAGAGTAATAATGGGAGAGAGAAGAAGTGAGGGAAGAGAATGATGAGATAAAGTGAAGACAAAGAGAGCAAGAGAGTTATTTGATGAGATAAATAGAGACACTAAGAGAGGAGGAAAGGGTAGGAGAGGGAAAGTGAGAGCAAGATAGATATTGGGATGGAAAGAGAGATTGAGAGATATAAAGAAGGTAAAATAGAAGTAGAGAAAATGTCGTAGAAGGAGAGAGAAGAGAATGAGAAAGAGCTTGAAAGAAAGAGAGAGAAAGATAAAGAGATAAGTAGAGAGTGCAAGACAGAGATAAATCAGAGAGATTGAGGCAGATAAAAAGAGAAATGTGAGGAGAAAACTAAGAGAAAGTGAAGGATAAGGAAAGAGCTGAAGAGAGATGGAGAAATGGGTGGGAGACAATGAGAAAAAGAGTGAGATAGAAAGAGAAAATAACAAGAAAGAGATAATAAAGAGAAAGAGGGATAAAGTTAGAGTGATAATAAATGATAGAAAAGAGTTAGAGAGAGCAAATGAAAGAGAAATGGAGTTTGTGAGAGAGGGAGTGTGAGAGATAGTGAATGTGCGAGAAAGGGAGCGAACGAAATAAGATAAGAGAGTGTCAAATAGGTAAAGAGGGAGAGAGGGAATGATGCATTAGAGATAAATCGAGGGAGAGAGAAAGATAGAGATCAGGGAAGAGAAAGAGTAGGGAGTAAGTGAGAGGGAGAGCGAGAGAGAGATATAGAGAGATAGGGAGACAATAAGATAGAGTGAGATAGTCGGAGAGTGAGAAGAGCTGGAGAGACTGAGAGAGGGACATATGGAGGGCCTAAGAGAGGGAGGGAGAAAGAACGAGATTAAATAAAGTATGTAAGAGATAGAGAGAAGGAGCAAGATTAGAGAAAGACGAGAAAGAGAGAAGAGAGAGAGGGAGAGATAGCAAGGAGGAAGCAAGAGAGAGGAATGGAAAGAGTGAGTGAGATATATAAGAAGAGAAAGAGAAGTAGAGAGAAAGAGTGAGAAAGGGGTAGAGAGAGTGAAAGGTGTGTGAGGAAGAGGTAGATAAGTACAAAGTGTGAGACTGTGTGTGAGAGCGAGATAGATAAGAGATAGTAAGTAGAGAGTGTGAGACTATGTGAGAGAAAGAGAGATAAGTAGAGTGTGAGATTGTGTGTGAGAGGGGAGAAAGAGGTAGGGAGTATGAGAGAAAGAGAGAGAGAATACATAAGGGAGAGAGGTAGGAAAGGAGAGAGAGTGTGTGTAAGAGAGAGGGAAGAATAAGCTTGAGATAAACATAGAGAGTGAAAGAGAGTAAGTATAAGAGAGAAGAATGGAAGAGAGTTAGAGAGACAAGGAGAAGAGCTCTAAGACTGAGAGAGATGGAGGGCACGAGAGAGTGAGGGAGGAAGAGAGGAGAAGAGAAAGAAAGATTGAAAGAGAGAGAGAGAGAGGTAGAGAGAGAGATGGTAAGAAAGGAAAAGAGGGGAAAATGAGAGATATATTGATGAAAAGATAGAGTGAGATATAAAGAGAGCAAAATAGAAGTAGATAGAAGAACAGAGTGAGAAAGAACTTGAAAGAAAGAGAAAGAAGAGAGCGAAAGAGAGATGAAAAGACAGAGTGGGTGAGAGAGATATATAAATATAAGGAGGTTGAGAAAGATAGAAAGAGAGAGAAGATGAGAATTATAGTCGGGTAGGGACGGATGGATTCAAGTGAGAATGTGAGAGAGGGGAGTAAGTGAGATGAGAGAATGAGAGGGGGGGAGTAAGAGAGAAGAGAGAACGAAGAGAGAATGCGAGAGTAGAAGAACGAGAGAGAGGTAAGAATGGATAGAGTGAGTGAAGGAGGGAAGGAGGGTAAGAGAGAGGGGGAGAGTGAGAATGAGAAAGAGAAAGAGGGAGAACGAGACTAAGATAGAGGAAGAGAGAAGTGAGCGAGAATGAGCAAGAAAGAGAGAGAAAAAAGTGAGATAAAGTGTAAGAAAGACAACAGCTCCAAGAGGAAGAGAGAGGGAAACATGGAGGGCAACAAAGAGGGAGGTTTGGGAGAGAAGAAGAGAAAGAAAGAATGAGGGAGAGAGAAACAAGAGAGGAAAAAAGATAAGTTAGAGAGAAGAAAGAGAGGGCAGATAGAGAAGGCAACAGAGTAAGACAGAGCGAGAGTGAGTGAGGAGAGAGAGGGAGGAAGACAGGGAGATAAGCATGGAAATATGGAGCGAGATATAGAGATAGCAAAAGATAAGTAGAGAGAGAAGGGCTTAGAGATAAAGATGAGAAAGAGATTAAAATAAAGAGAGAAGAAACAGAAGATGAAGAGACAGATAGAATTTGTGTTTGAAAGACCAAGGGATTGAAAGATATAGTGAGGCAATAATAAGAGAAAGGAAAGGAGAGAGGAGTGAGAAAGAGAGTGAGGAATTGATTCTATAGAGCATTGGAGAGATGAATAGTAAGCTAGATGAGAGAGAAAAGAGGGAGTGAGCGAGAGGGCAAGAGTGAGAGAAAGAGACATAATTCATATGAGAGAAAGTGAGAAAAAAGAGTGAGAAAGTATGTGTGCCTGTGAGAGATAGAGAGAGCAAGAGATTCAGAGAGATTGAGAATAGAGCCAGAGAGAATGAAAGAGTGAGAGAGAAAGAAAGAGAGACAAAGACAACATGAGAAAGGGAGAGAGATCGAAGAGAGAGTGAAAGAAGAAAGAACAAGATAGAGAGAGGGAGGAAGGGAGCGAGGTGGAGTTCCAGAGTGAGTGAGATATATAAAAAAATAAATAGAAAGAGGGAATAAAACAAGAGGGTGATTGTGAGATAAAGAAGGGTAAGAGAGAGAAAAGAGTAGCGAGAGAAAGAACTAGAAAAAAGTGAGATGAGATCAATTAAAGAAAGAGCTAGAGATTTAATGAGATAAAGAGAAAAAGAGACTGATACATGGAGCTTAAGGAGAGATATATAATGAAAGCGAGAGATAGGAATGAAAAGAGGGAGAGAGAGAGAGAGAGAAGAGAGGGCAAGAGAGAAAGGCAGGGAGAGAGGTGGGTGAGAGGGAATGAGAGAGGAAGGGAGAGAGGTGGGTGGTAGGGAGTGAGAGAGGAAGGGAGATAGATTGAGAGTATTAGAGAAAGAGAGAGGGTGGAAAAGAGAGAAGGAAGAAGAGATAAGAGAGAGTTAGATGGAGGGATGGACGGTGAGAGTGATGGATATAGTGGAAGTTAAGGTTAGCCCGTATTAAGTGAGTGAAAGAAAGTGAGGGAAAGAGATATAAAAGGGTGAGTTATAGAGATGGAGAGAGATAGAGAAACAAAGTGGTAGATAATGGGAGGGAGAGAGAAAGAGATATAAAGGGGATGAATGAGGAAGGGAGAGAGAATGAGAGAACACGGAATGAGAGAGAGAATGAGTAGGAGAAGAGAGAGAGATGAGAAAGAAAGAGAAAGAGCAAGAGAAGAGAAAGATGAGAAAGAGAGAGAACAATAGAGTAGCGTGGGGAGAGAGTGGTGACAAGAAAGGAATACAAAGAAGGAGAGAGAGAAAGAGAGAGAGAGAGAGTGAGTGAGGGAGAGTGTGAGGGCAAGAGAGAGTCAAAGATTTAGAGATAGTAAAAGAGAACTAGAGAAAAAGAAGAGTTAGAGGGAGAACGAATAGTGTGAGAACGATCATGAAAGGATGAGTGAGATAATAGAGAGAGAGATGTAGAGTTTGATAGAGAAAGATATAAAAACATTTAGGTGGATAGAATGTAAGAAATGAGGAGAGAGATAGAAAGAGCAATAGGGTCAGAGAGAGATGGTAAGCGAGGAAGAGAGAGAGATGGAAAAAGGTGGAGTGAGGGAGCAGATAGAGTAAGAAAAAGAGAGAGAAATTGGGAAGAGCTAGAGAGAATGAGAGAGGGACATATGGAGGGCATGAAAGAAGGAGGGAGAAATAACGAGATAAAGAAAAAGCATGTGAGAGATAGAGATGAGCAAGATAAGAAAAAAATGAGAAAGAGAGAAGAGACTGATAGCAAGGGAGGAAGCAAGAGAGAGGAATGGAAAGAGTGAGTGAGAGATACAAGAAGAGAAAAAGAGAACTAGAGAGAAAGAGTGAGAAAGGGAGTGAGAAGAGTATGAGAAAGAGTAAGAAAGGGAGTGAGAAAGGGAGTGAGAAGAGTATGAGAAAGGGCTCGAAAGAAAGAGAAAAGTGAGAGAAAGTGAGAAAAAAGAGTTAGAAAGTATGTGTGCACATGACAGATAGAGTGAGATGGAGAGAGCAAAAGAGTTGAAAAGATTGAGAAGAGAGCGAAAGAATAAAAGAGAGAGAGAAAGAAAGAGGGAAAAAGACAGCATGAAAAAGGGAGAGAGATCGATGAGATAGTGAAAGAAGAGAAAGTACAAGATAGAGAGAGTAGGAAGGGAGGGAGGAATAGCAGAGTGAGTAAGATATATACAAAAATAAATAGAAAGTGGGGAATAAAATAAGAGGGTGATTGTGAGATAAAAAGGGGTAAGAGAGAGAGAAGAGGAGCGAGAGAAAGAGCTAGAGAAAAGCGAGATGAGAGCAATTCAAGAAAGAGCTTGTTAGTTAATGAGATAGAGAGAAAAAGAGAGTGGTACATTAGAGAGAGTGATAAGAAGTGATGGAAAGAGAAAGTGAGAGAGTGAGAGAAATGTGGGAGAGAGATACAAAGTAAGAATGAGATTTTGAGAGGGAGAGAGAATCATAGAGAGAGAATGAGAGAAAGAGAGTGAGGGTGGAGGGAGAGAGATGAAGGAATGGAGACAGCAAGAGAGAGGGAGAGAGAGCAAAAGAAAGAGAGGGGAGACATGTAAAGAGAAAGAGAGAGAAAAAGAGAGATAGTTAGAGGAGATAGAGGCAAGATAGAGAGCTAGAGTATGAATGGGATAGCTAGATAAAGATAAGTAAGAGAGATATATGAGAGGAGAGGTGAGAGGGAGAGCATAGAGAGAATGCGAAAGTGGAAGGGGGTAGAGAAAATGAGGTGGAAGGTAGAGGGAAGGAACGCACAGAGAGATAGGAAGCTGGGAGAGAAATGGAAAGATAAAAGATATAAGAGAAAGATGAAGAAGAGAGTGAGAGAGTTAAAGAGATGAAAAGAGGGAGAGAGAAAATAGATGGAAAAAGAGAAAAGTAGGGAGAGAGGTGGGTGAGAGAGAGTGACAGAGGAAGGGAGAGAGTGAAAGGGGTTGGAGTTAAAGAAAAATAAGGGAGATAGATAGAGAGTGTGAGAGGAAGATAGAGAGGGTGGGAAAGAGAGACGGAAGAAGCGAGAAGAGAGAGTTAGTGGGAGGGATGGATAGTGAGAGCGATGGATATAGTGGGAGATATTGTTAGCGAGTACCAGTGTGCAAGAAAGAGACTAAGAGAGTGGGGGAAGATTAACTCCCTAGCTCTTTCTTGAATTGCTCTCATCTCACTTTTCTCTAGCTCATTCTCTGCTCCTCTTCTCTCTCTCTCTCACCCTTCTTTATCTCACAATCACCCTCTTGTTTTATTCCCATCATTCTATTTTTTTTTGTATATATCTCACTCACTCGCTACTCCTTCTCCCTCCCTTCCTCCCTCTCTCTATCTTGTTCTTTCTCTTCCTTCACTCTCTCATCGATCTCTCTCCCTTTGTCATGCTATCTTTTTCTGTCTTTCTTTCTCTCTCACTCTTTCATTCTCTCTCGCTCTCTCTCAATCTCTCTGACTATCTTGCTCTCTCTATCTAACTCTATCTCTCACACCACACTACTTTCTCACTATCTTGTCTCACTTTCTCTAACTTTCCCTTTCTCTCGTATGGACAGAGTGAGATAACCTTGCTCCCTCACTCCCTATATCCCTCTCCCTCCTTGCCTTTATCTGACTCTGTCTCCTACATTTTCTACCTCATTGTCTCTCTCTTTCTTTAACTCTCTCACTCTCTTCTTCATCTTTCTCTTCTCTCTTTTATATTTCCCTCTCTCCCAATTACTCTCTCTCACTTTACAGTATTTTATCTCTGTCTTCCATCCCTCTACCTTCTTCCTCTTTTGCTCTGCCCCCTTCCTCTTTCTCATGCACTCTATTCTCTCCCTCTAACCTTTCCTCTCATATATCTCTCTAACTTATCTCTATCTAGTTATCACAGTCATACTCTACCTCTATCTTGCTCTCTATCTCCTCTCACTATCTCTCTTTCTCTCTCTTTCTCTCTCTCTTTCCCTTAACATGTCTCTCCCTCTCTTTCTTTGCTCTCTCTCTCTCTCTTGCTCTCTCCATTCCTTCATCTCTCTTCCTCCACCCTCACTCTCTTTCCCTCATTCTCTTTCGATGCCTCTCTCTCCCTCTCAAAATCTCATTCTTACATTGTATCCCTCTCCAACATTTCTCTCACTCTCTCACATTCTTTCCATAACTTCCTATCACTCTCTCTCAAACATTCCTCAATATCTCTATTTCTCGTCCTCTTTCTCACTCTCACCTGCACTATTTTATATCTCTCTCTCCATCTCTTTCACTCTTTTAAGCCTCTTCTTATATTTGAATTTCTCTCATACTTGCTCTATTAATCCTTTCCCTTTTCTATTTCTCTGTCTATCTGTTGCTCACTAAACCATTATCTTTCCCTATCCCTCTCGCTCGCTCTCATATACACACTCTCTATCTGGTTCTTTTCTCTTTTGCCCTCTTTCTCTTTCTCTCACTATCTCAATCTACTCTTTAATCGTCTTTCTCTTGTGCACTCTATATCTCTCTCTCGCTCTCTCCCTTCTTATCCCTTTCTTTCTCTCTTACTATCTCTCCCTCTCTCTTGCTCTCACTCTCTATCCCCTCCTCCCTTTATAGCTCCATCTCTCGCACTCTAATTTTTTTTGTGTCACTCACTCTCAATATCTCTCACTTTTCTCTTTTTCTCTTTTCTATCATTCTCTGCCCCCTTTCTCTTGCTCTGAATATCTCTCACAATCACTCCCTTTTTCTCTCTTCCTCTTGTTATCTCTCTTTTGCCATCTTTTTCTCGTTTTTATACATCTCACTTTCTCTCCCTTTCTCTCGTTCTAGCTCCCTCCCTCTCTCTATTGATCACTCTATCACTCACTCCCTCCCTCTCTCTATCTCTCTTTTCTCTTCCACTACATAATCTCTCTCTCCTTTCTCTCTCACACACTCTCTCTCACACTCTTTCCTTCACGTTGAATCTCTCTCACAATCACTCTCTATCTTTCGTTTATATGTTATCTCTCACTTGACATCTTAGTCTTACCACTCCATCTCACTCTCCCTCTCACTCTCCCTCTCCCTTTGCTTCAACACTCTCCCTCTCCATCTCACTCTCCCTCTGTACTTTCTGACATTCTCTCTCTCTCTCTCTCTCTCTCTCTCTCTCTCTCTCTTGCTCTCACCCTTACTCACTACTCCCCTCTTCTCCGCTCTCTTACTCTTTCTCTCATTCCCTCTTCTCATACACCTTAAATCTCCAACAACTTATATCTCTCTGGCTTTCTCTTCCTCACTCTAATTTTTACTCTCTCTCCTCAACCGTCTCTAGCTTCCTCCCATCTCACCATTCTTTCTCTTTATGTTATCTCGCTCACTCTTTCTCCTCCCTTCTCTCTTATTCGTTTCCACCCCCACACTCTCGATCTCTATTTATGGCTCACTTTTGCTCTCTATCTCTTTTCTATCTCTATCTAATCCCTATCTTCGCCCCTTCACTTTGTCTCCCACACTCTTCCTCTAAATCTCTCTTATAATCACTCTCCTACTCTTTCTTCCTCTTCTTATATCTCTAACTCACTCTCCTTGCTCTCTCCCTCTAGGTCCCTCCCTCTCTCTCTCTCATTAACTATGTATATAATGCACGCTCCATTCCTCTCAGTTTAGCTTACTCTCTCTCTCCCTTTTCTCGGTATGTATCCCTCCTCTCTCTCGCTTAACTCCCTCTAGCATACTCTCTCCCACTAATTCTCTCCATAATAACTCAATTACTCTGCTATCTCGCTCACTCTTTCTCGCATTATCTCTATGTCGCTTTTTCTACCACTCTATATCCCTCTCCCACTCTTTTCTTTTGCACTCTCTCTCATTTTATTACTCTCTCAGTCTCAATCTATTTCGCTCCCTCTCTTTTCTCTCACTCTTCTCTTCATCTCTCTCTCATATTCACTCTCTTCCACTCTCACTCTCTTCTTCTACCTCGCTCTCCCCCCTCTTGCTCTTTATTTCTCTTCCTCTCTCTCACTTTCTCATTAATTCTCTTAATTTCTCGCACTCATCTTAGTCTCTCTCAATTTCTCTCCTTCACTTTCTCTCTCATTTTTACTCTCAATTGTCTTTGTCTCTTCTTTAGTTCTCTGCCTCTCCCTCTCCACCCTCCCTTTATCCCTCTTAGCTCCATCTCTCCTCTTTCTCTCTCTTTCTCTCTACTTCTCTTTAGCACTTCTTATATCTCTCACTCATTCTTTCCATCCCTCACTCTTTCTTCCTCCCTTGCTATCTCTCTCTGTCTCTCACCTTGCAACTCTCTCACTTCTCTCTTTCTCATCTTTCTCTTATCTTGTTCGTTCTTCTTATCTCTCACACACTTTTCTTTTTCTCGTTCTTTCTCATTCCCTCTCTCACTCTCTCTAGCTCTTCTCAAATTCTCTTCATTGCCTAAACTTGTTCTCTCTCTCTCTTTTACTTATTTATCTGCTCTCTCACTCCACCTTTTTCAATCTCCCTTTCTTCCTCTCTTACCATCTCTCTCTACTGCCCTTGTTGTCTCTCTCCTCATTTCTCTCTTTATATCCACCTAAACCTCTCTATCTCTCTCTATCAAACTCCACATCTCTTTCTCTATTAACTCACTTGTCCTTTCATGCTTGTTCTCTTTTATGTATTCTCTTTCTTTAAATCTTTTCCTCTCTCTTCTCTTTTTCTCTTCTTACTCCTTTTGCATCCACTCCCCCTCTCTCTCTCCCAATCTAACCCTCCCTCTCTCTCTCTCATTTTCTATCTCTCTCTCCCTCGCTCTCTCTTCCTCTCTTGCCACAACTCTCTCAACTAAAAAGTCTCTTCTCATTCTCATTTTTCTCTTCACTCACACCTCTCTATCAAACTTTTTCTCTCTTTTTCTCCCTCCCTCCATCTCTTTTGCCCTCCATATCTCCCTCATGCGTAGAGCTCCTCTATTTTCTCTCTCTTTTCTCTATCAATCTTCTATTTTGCTCAATCTCTCACTCTCTTCCTCTCTCTACCTTCATTTCACTCTCACTCTCTTTTCCCTCCCTCTCTTTTCCCTCCTCTCTTGCCCTCCCTCCTTTCCTCACTTTCTCCCTTCCTAACTCTCTATTTCTCTCACTCTTGACACTATCTTGCTCTGTCCTCTCACTCACTCCCTCTCCTATCCTAAATACATCCCCTCAACCACTCTCATCTTCTTTTCTCTCTCTTATGATCACCCTCTCTCTATTTATATCTCTCTCTCACTCTTTATCTATCTCGTCATCTCTCTTTGTTTTAAGCTCTTTCTCACACTCTTCGCTCTCCCCAACCTCCTATTTTCTCTTTCTCTCTTTTGCTCTCTCTATGTCTATCATTATCTCGTTCCATCCCAATCTCTATCTGTCACACATACTCTTATTCTCCCTCTCTTCCTCTTCTGCCTACACTATCTCACCCTACAAACTCTCTTGCTCTCCCCATTCTCTCTTTCTCATCTCTCTCTCATTTTTTCTTCCACTCTTTCTCATTGGACCCACTCTTATGCTTTCCATCCCTCTCTGTCTTTCTCTCTCTTGTCCAGAATTTCTCTTTTCATATCTCTTTGTGCTCTATCACACACAGTTTTCTTTCTCACTCTCTTCCTCTCTATACCTTCATCTCACTATCATTCTCCCTCTCTTCCTCTCTCTCGCTCTCTCTATCTCGCCCTCTCTCTTGCCCTCTCTCACTCCTCTATTCTCTCTTTATCTATCTCACCTCTCTCTCTCTCTCCATCAATCTCTCTCTAGTCTCTATCTACCTTATCATCACTCCCCCTTTCCCTCTTCTCTCTCTTCCCTTCAAGCTATTTCTGACACGCATCTTTCTCCTTGTACCCCGTGGCTCTCATTCACATTCTTTTTATCTCTTTCTTTACTTATATATTTCTCTCTCCATATCTCTTTCTCTTTCCATCCCAACCTCTATCTCACTCTCTCTCTCTCTCTCCCTCTCACCTCCTCACTTCTCCCATTTCAATCTTTCTCTTCTCTCACTCCTCTCCCTCTCTCACACTATTTTTTCATCTGATTCTCTCTCTCCCCCTCTCTTGTGCCCTCTCTCTCTCTCTCTCTCACTCCCACTTCTCAATTTATTTTCTCTAATTTTTTGCTCTTATCTATTTCTCTTTTATGCAATCACTCATTTGCTCTTTCTCCACTCGTTATTTCTTTTGTATCTCTTTTACTTTCCCTACCACTCTGTTTCTCCCTCTCTCCCTCCCTACCTCTCTCTCGCTTTTCGTACTATCTCTCGAACACTATCTTTATATCTCTCCATCTATTTCTTCCTCTCTCTTCAATTAATACAAACTCTCTCCATCTTTCTCAATCATTCTCTCTGCCTCTCTCATGGTGCTCTTTTCTCTCTCTCATACTCTTTTCTTTATTGATCTCTCCCACTAATTCCTCACTACCTCCATCTCACTCTCCCTATCCTCCTTTTTGCCCCTCCGTCCTTCCCTCACTCTCTCCTTCCCGACCTCTTTCTATTTTGTGTTATCTCTCTCTTTCTCTCACTCATGCCTATCTCTCGCTCTCTCCTCTTTCTCTTTTCTCTCTTCTCACTCATTGCTCCTCTCTCCTCTTCTGAATCCATGCCACTCCCCCTCCCTCTTCTCTACTCACCCTTTCAATCTGCCTCACCTTCTCCCTATCTATCTCTCTCTAGATGTACCTCTTATATCTACTTCTATTTTGCTCTCTCCATATCTTTCACTCTATTTTTTATCAATATATCTCTCTCTTTCTCCCACTCTTCCTCTCTTACCATCTTTCTCTCTCCCTTACCCTCTTCTTCATCTCTCTTTTTTCTATCTCTCTGTCACCCTTTCTTTCTCTTCTTCTCTCTCCCTCCATCTCTCTCTCAGTCATGGAGCCCTTCCCTTTCTCTCTCTTACTCTCTCCCATTCTTCCCTCTTTCAATTGCTCTCTCTCACTTTTTACCACTCTCTATGTTTATCTCACACTTATTCACCCCCCTCTAATACACACACTTTCTCACCCCGCCTTCCTCCTTCCCTATCTCTCTCTTTCATGTATTCTCTCTCTTTCTCTCACTCTATTCTTTCTCTTTCTTTTCTATTACAGTTCACTCACTTCCCATCTTTCTACTCGCTCTTGAATTACTCCCTCTGTTTCTCTCCTCTCCTATCCTCTCGTATTGAATTTCTTTCTATCTACCTCACCCTCACTCTTTCTATTGCTAGCTCTATCACATGCAGTTTCTATCTTCCTCCCTATCTCTATCTTTATTACTTCCTCTTTCTATCAAGATTTTTATTACACTCTTCACACTCACTCTTTCCAACCCTCTCTCCCCCTTTCTTTTACTTCCTCCCTTTCTCTCTCTCCCTCACCTTGCAACTCTCTCTTCATCTCTCTCTTCTCCCTATTAGTTTAAATCTCTATGTCACACTCTTCTCTCATTATCTCTATGCCCTTCTCTCTCTTTTTTTCTCTCTACTTCTCTTTTATTGTCTTTATATCTCTCACTCCATCTGTCCATGCTTATCTCCCTCTCTCCCTCCCTCTCTACCTCTCACTCTCTCTCGATCTGTCTTACTCTGTTGCCTTCTGTATTTGCCCTATCTCTCCCTTCTCTCTAACTTATCTTTCTCTTCTCTTGCTTCTCTCTTTCTTTCTTTCTCATTTTCTCTCTCCATATCTCCCTCTTGCTTGCCTTCTTTCTCTCTCTTTCTCTCTCACTCATGTAGCTCTTCTCATTCTCACTCTCTCTTACTCCTTTCGCTCTCTTTCTTCCTCTTTCACTCACTTCTCTCTGCCTCTATCTCAATCTCATTCTCCCTATTTCTCTCACTCATTCTCACTCTCTCCTTCTCTCTTACCCTCCTTCCCTCCTTCACTCACTCTATCCTTTCCTACCCTCTCACCTATGCAGTTCTCTCACTTTCCTCTACTCTTGCCCATTCTCTCTCTTCATTATCTCTTCTGACTCACTTCCACGATCTATCCTTCCCTCTTAAATCATCCCTCCCTGCCTCAATTTGTCTCTTCTCTTCTCTCTCTTTCTATCCTCTTTCTATTTAAATATCTCTCTCACACTCTCTATATGTCTCTTCATCTCTCTCTTTCTTTCATGATCTTTTTAACAAGCCTCTCTCTACATGTACCTCTTCTATCAACTTCTATTTTGCTCTCTCTATATCACTCACTCTATCTTTTCATCAATATATATATATATATATATATATATATATATATATATATATATATATATATATATATATATATATCTCCCCCGCATAGGCTGTCGTTGGTGTTTACGGAGCTCTGCTAGGGTTTTGAGATGGTGTGGCGGCGACGCCGTCCTTGAGTGGCTCGAGTGGTCTCTCGGGTAAGTGGTGTCTACAGAGTGTGCGAGGCTTTGGCAAGGGCGAGAAGGTTTCGCCTTTTCTCCGAGAGCTGCTTACCTTTCCGGAGTGGTGTCCATTCAAATTTTCACTGTTTCATTGCTTGGGATTAGTTGTGTTGCCAGCTGAAGTGGGTGTTTTTACGGGACTTGCTCGTGTTACGGAAGGGGTTCCGAGCTCTTACGGTACTTGCTCGCTCACTCGATTTTAGTTTTTAGCTCTGTGGCCGAGTTTGTAGGTGCATTATCTGCATTTATGGCTTGCCCGATTGATCTCCATACCAATTTAGATTGGGCCAAGGCCACCTATGTTGGGGTGGTGGGAAAAGGCCCTACTTTCGAGGATTCATCTGAACTAGTGTTCCCAAAACCGCATGATGCTCTGCAGCAGAAAGGGTCATTGCCCTTTCATCGAGCCTATTGAAGAAAAGGAGGGATGCCCAGTCGCATACTTCTCCGATGATGAACTAGAAATGCTAAATGAGGAAGTGAGGCTAACTCTAATTGGGAAATTTACTTTGGGACACCCAAAGATGGAAATGGTAAGAAGCTTTTTTGAATCACTCGATCTAACGGGAGAATGGAGGCTTGGATTAATAGATGGGAGACATCTACTTATTAATCTCACCTCGGATGAAGATTATGCTAAGATATTTGCTAAGCGAGCAGTCACCATTCGCTGGTATGGATATGAAAATCTTAAAATGGACCCCTGATTTTGATCCCAACAAAGAACCCCCTATCATCCCCATTTGGTTCAAGCTACCCAATTTGCCATATAGGTATTTTAATCGAGCGCCTTTTTCCATATTGGAAGGGCGATTGGCACCCCACTCGAACTTGGATGCGGCTACACTCCACAAGGCAAAACCTGAATTTGCCGGGATTCAAAAAGAAGTTGATATATCCCTCCACGAGGTTAAGAGAATATGGGTGGGATCTAAAGGCGATGGGCATTGGCGGGAGGTAATCATGCAACAAAAGCCATATTATTGCTCCCACCTTGTAAAATGTTTGGCCACACGAGTCGAAAGGTGTTTCGGGCTCCATCCTCCTAGAAAATCCTCCTTTCTGACCAAAAGTAGGCCAGAAGTGCCCACCATCCCCCGACTCGGCCTTCCGAGGTGAATCATGAACTAGCCCCCTTTCCGGCCTTGACCCCCCCCCACAAGCCCATCCCCCACCCTCCTAAAATCTCCCACCTCTCGCACCCAGGTCCCCTCCCCTACCCCCCACTTGTTGGTCTCGTTGCCGATGCAGGTGGATTCCATGGAAGAAGAATGGGTAATTTACTCAAAAAATAAGAAGAAGAAAAATAAGTACGAGCTCGGAGAAATTGACTATCCCCTCAGCCCCGGGTGCAGAGAGGACTCCCCTCCACTCAGAAGAAGTAGAACAAGGTCAAGATCTCACAAATCCAGCTCCCCCACCTTTAACCCCCAATGATCAACCTACTATGCTGGAACATTAGAGGTGTGGCTAGTCCACACTCTCTTAAAAGACTCACTTACCTCAATAAAAAACACACCCCTTGGTGTATAGCTTTACTAGAACCAATGACTCGGCTTCACTCAAACAAAATCCTCGAAAAACTACTCGGCTTTTCTCTTCACACAAACATCAATAACAAAATTTGGGTTACGTGTAGGAGAGAGCTGGGTTGGACCATTCTCATTGATAACCCTCGGTTGTTCACCTCTCTTTAAATTTTTCTGGTAAAAATGTCCTAGCTACCTTTATCATGCTTTGGATGCGGCAAGCATGAGAGGATTAGTACGTGGGATCAGTGCACCAAATCAATCACTCCATTACCCTCCCCTGGATTGTTGGGGGATTTCAATTGTATTATTAGTCTTCGCTGAGAAGTTGGGAGGCGAACTCCAATCCTAAGCAAAATGAACCAATTCGAGGACAATATCCACAATGCCGGACTTTTTGATTTGGGCTTCGAAGGCCCTCCTTACACTGGAGAAGGAGCCACACTTGAGAGAGACGGGATAGATTCTTATCCAATGAACTTTGGCACTCTCAATTTCTCCACACTGTTGTCACTCACCTTCCCCTTGTCCGTTCCGACCACTGAGACCTCTCCTTTTAACTATTTCTCGCCCCTCCCCTAAATCACACCGGCTCTCCTTTTAGATTCCTAAATTTCTGGTCTTCACACCCCCGGTTCTTACCCCTCATCCAGTCTCTACGGAATGGTGCTCCCAATAATGATCCCGCGCTAGGCTAGAACACCTCCACTCGGAAAATCGGTAAAGAGCTTAAGAAGTGGAGTTGGAGAGAATTTGGAAATGTTCACATCTTCATTGCTTGGCGAGAAGGAAGTACTTGACTTGGAGCGGAAGGTTCGGATGGGAGTTGTTCCGACCACCTACGGACTGCGGCCGGGTAAATCTCTCTAACTCCATTGAAATTCGGGAACAGTTTCTCGGACGAAGTCTTCTATGCATATATTCACCGAGGGGACGAAACACAAAATTCTACCATTCCTTTATCAAATACAAAAGACATTGCAACACCATTCACGGTATCCGGGATGAGAATGGCACTTGGCTCGGAACAATCAAGCTATTGGCGGAAGTGCTACCAGCTACTTTCAAAAGCTCCTTTCCTTTCCTTCCGGGATTAGAGAACTCCTAAACCCTTTATGTTTCCGGGAAACTACCATTACACCAACTCTCTTTCACTTACACACCCCCAATGAGCATGAGGTTTGGCGAGTACATTAACTCCATTGATTGCTCTAAATCGATTGGACCGGATGGGTTCACTTCTTGACTTCTACAAGAAAGCTCGGCTCGTCATCGGCCACGATATTATTGCAGCCATTGCTAGTTTCTTCTTGGGAAGGGACCCCCTACAATTTTTCAGCTCATCCACTATTGTCCCGATCCCTAAGAACACCTTGCGGTCTAGCGGGACCACTTCGGACCCATAAGCCTCACATCGGTTATAAACGAGGTCATTAGCAAGATTATAGTGGCAAGGCTCCAACCCCATCTCGATAAAATCATTTGTATGAACCAATCCGCTTTTGTGAAGGGGAGGACAATTTCGGATAATGTATTATTGGCCCGGGAGATGCTCTATGATCTCAATAAAAAATGTAGGGGGAAATCTAATTTATAAATTGGACATTATAAAAGCCTATGATTCCATCGAGTGGGAGTTCATCAATGAGGTTCTCTCGGCTAGGGGCTTTTACGAAGTTTTCTGCTGCATGGTTCAAAGATGGCTTAGAAACAATTCCCACTCTATCCTCATAAATGGCACTTAGCTGGAACACTTTCACTTGCAACCGGGGGCTTAAACAAGGGGACCCCTATCCCCAACCCTATTTATTCTAGCTATGGATTACTTTTCCCATATGCTTGAATAATCTCCAAACCACTCACAAGCATACCGGATATCACCATAAATCTAACATAATGGTTTCCCACCTCATATATGCTGATGATGTGATAATTTTTTCTAATGCCTCCGAGGGAGCTGTTAAACACACCTTTAAGTGCATCCAACATTTTCAACGACAATCGAGACTCATTTTCAACCCTTCTAAATGTCGGATTCTTTTTCCCCGAGAAGATCTCACCTGAAATAAAAAATTGGATTCTCACCTACTTTGCTTTTTCTAGCACACGACTACCTGATTAAGCATTTGGGAGTACAACTTAATATAGGAAGAGTCAAACGGACCCACTTTGATGAAATCCGGCATAAGATCGGCACTTACCTTTCTAGCTTGGACTCACATCTATCTTTCGAATGGTGGAAGATTGACATTGCTTAAGAGCATCCTAACCACTCTACCCTCCTATGTTATGCGGGTGACCACTATGAAAAAGAGTACTCGGAACCGGTTTGAAAGAGCATTTAACCATTTTCTCTGGGCGGGGAACGAAATCAAACTCAGCTGGGCTTCTTGGAAAAGGATGGCCAAACCCACTCAGGCGGGTGGTCGCGGGCTTCAAAGGGATCCAGCAGATTATCACTGTTAATCTTTGCGGGTTGTGGATCAAATTCGGAACTCAAGACTCTTTGTGGGCACACTACCTTCTTGGAAAGTATTGCGAGACACACTCACCCTTCCCGGGTTCCCTCCAAGGTCGGTGACTCCAAACTTTGGAGAGCTCTTATAAAGAACAGAACCCTGGCTGAACAGCAGTACCTTTGGAACCTGGGTCAGGGAAATCTCAGTTTTTGGCTTGATCATTGGTGCCCTCCAGATTGGCTACAACCTCTCACTCCACCCACCAACCTTAATCTGAAAGTTGCTGATTGCTGGAATGGGGACAGCTGGTCCTTGCCATTTCTCCACAACATCCTGGAAGCTCCTTCTGCCCAGAAAGTTGCCACTATTCCTTTCAACGGATCCAATCTGGATTCTCTCGTTAGGAAGGCCCTTCACAACCAAAGCTTCTCAAAGGCTTTTTACACTCAACTCTATCGGTGGGAAGCTATTCCTTGGAGTGATCCGATCTGGAATAAGTACCTCTCCCCTCTATGAACCTCTTCGAGTTGGAGACTTTTCAAAAATCTTCTCCCCATCGACAACATCCTTAAGTTAAAGGGACTTAGGGGCCCTTCTTGCCGTAGTTTGTGTCATATGGAGAAAGAAACTATCAATCATCTTTTCTTTGAATGCAAGTTTTCTAAGGAGGTGCGGACTCGACTAATCCCTCAATTTAAATTGAATACCCTCCATTTGCACGGCATCATCTTCTCACTGCTTGGACTGAATGGCATCAGCAGGGAGCTGAAACTTTACCCTACTCATTGCATGGTTCATTTGGATGGCAAGAAACAAGGCTATCTTTGAGGGCCGCCACTCGGTGCTAGTACTTGTTGCCGAAACTACATATCTTATCTCCATAAACTTATTAGCCACAAGAAGTTTCCAAATATTTTAAAGCTAGCCAACCCTTGAACAACCGGCTCCCTAAAATTCTCACGTCACACTGGTCTCCTCCACCCGAGCAACTATGTTAAAGCAAACAACGATGGTCTGCTTACACCAGCGATGCTTGCAGGTGTGGGTGGTCTCTTCGGGAACCACAAGGGGGCACGCTCGCTGATCTTCCATGCCCCCATTACTGCTGCCGATGCTCTTGAAACCAAACTTATAGGCACCTCTTGGGCTCGAAATTAGCTTTGATCTTCGATTGGAGGAATCTAATCATTGAGGGGATTCTCGGGAGATGATTAATTTGATTGATACTGGAACTTTAACCACTTGGACCCACTCACTTTGGATCCAAAAATTCTTTCCCTCACTAGTCAACTAAAGGCCACCTTCACTTTTATTTTCGAGAGGGAAATAAGTCGAGCTGGTCGGCTTGCAAGACTCGGATCCCTTTCCACTAGAGTGACCCTCTCAACTATTCCCCCGCTCAACTCGGAATCTTCGGAGGCTGGTGATCTCTTATCGTTCCCCACTTAAGGATTGACAATGGCCACTCTTTGTTATAACGGCATTGATTGTGATGGTTTTGGTTGTTGGGGCTGTTGCTCATTGGGTTCTTTTTTTGTTGGCTATATTTGCTCCATGAGGTCTCATGTTTCTTTGCTATCCCATCGGGCACACTATACGTAGGCTGAAGGTTCTCATGATCTCCTTACTTGTGAGGGTTAGTTTCGGTAATTTATAGATTTCCTTGTATCTAATAGAGTTGTTTTTATTTTAAGTGATTCTGTTTTGTGATTGGGGATCCCCATAGGGCTTCAAAATGTATTTTGTTACTTGTTTGGTGGGGACCCCTCTACTTCAACTTTTGTAACCCCCTTTTTATTTACTAATCAACATGCGGGGAGCCTATGTTGGCTTCTTTTCTCTAAAAAAAAAAAAAAAAAAAAAAATCTCCCCCGCTCTTCCTCTCATACCATCTCTTTCTCTCTCCCTACAACTCTCTTGCCCTCTCTATCTTCTCTCTTTATTTTCTCTCTCTTTAACTCTTTCTTTCTTATGTTCTCTCTCCCTTCCTTACTCTCTCGTGCCCTCTTTTTCCCTCTCAGTCATTTTACTCTTCTCCTTCTTGCCTAACTCTCTCCCATTATTCCCTTATTCACATACTTTTTGTCACATTTTCCCAGTCTCTACGTCTATCTCACACTTATTGTGCCTCGCTCTCACACACAAGCACACACTCTTATTCTCCCTTTCTTCTCCTCTCCCTTATCTATTCTCTCTCTTTCTCTCAATTTGTCATTTCTCTCTTTCTTTTTCTTCTCTCACTCATTTCACTCACTCCTCATCTTTCTTCTCCATACACACTCTCTTGTTCTCACACTTTCCATCTCTTTGCTTCCAACCTTGCTCTCTTTCCCCTTACAACTCTCTCTTCTCTCTCTTCATTTCAATCTCTTTATCACACCCTTCTCTCTTTATCTCTATGCCCTTCTCTCTCTCTTTCTATTTCTCTTTTGCACTCTTTATATCTCTCACTCCATTTTTCCATGCTTATGTCCCTCTCTCTCTCTTCCTTTCTCCCCTCACACTCTCTCACTCTATCAAACTCAGTTGTCATCTTTATTTGCCCTCGCTCCCTTCTCTCTAACTTATATTTCTCTTCTCTCGCTTCTGTCTCTAACTTGTTCTGTCTCTACTTCTCTCTCCATACCTCTCGCTCTCTTTCCCTCCATCTCTCTCTCTCATGGAGCTCTTCTCTTTCTCGCTCTCTCTAACTCTTTTATCTCCCTTTCTTTCTCTTCTCACTCACTTCTCTCTACCTCTATCTCACTCTCATTCTCCCCCTTTCCCTCTCTCATTATCACTTCCACCTGTCTCTCTTACCCTTCTTCACACACTCTGTCCATTCCTACCTCTCTCACTTCATTCTTTCTTCTCACTCACTCCCCTCTCTCTATTTCTCTCTCGAATCCATTTCTTTAACTCCCTCACTCTCTTCTTCATCTTTGTCTTCTCTCTTTTATCTTTCCACTCTCTCCCAGCTTCCATTTTTAATCTTCCTCAACCTCTCTTATCCATCTCTCTCTCACACTCTCTAGTTATCTCTTCATCTTTTTCTTTCTCTCTCTCTCTCTCTCTTTATTTCAACCTATATAATCTTCTCTCTCCTTCTACCACTTGTTCTCTATATTTCTATTTTCCCCTCTTTATATCTCTCCATCTCTCATTCCATCCTAACACTTGTTCTCTCAACTTCTGTTTTGCCCTCTTTATATCTCTCAATCCTAGTTTCCATTCTAGTATATATCTTTCTCTCATTCTCACTCTCATCTCTCTCATCCAACAAATCTCTTGCTCTCTTTACCTTCTCTCTCTTCCTTCACTTCTTCTTCCCTCTGTCATGGATTTATTCTCTTTCCCTCTCTCACTCATTTATTTCTCTCACTCTCTCTACCTCCCTCTCACTCTCGTTCTCCCTCTCCCTCCCTCCTTCATTTCATTTTCCCGTTCTTCCTCCTCTATCTCTCACCATTCCTGCCAATCTCTCTTATGAATTATCTCTCTTTCTCCCACTCTTGCCCTCTCTCCCACTCTCTCTATTCTCTCTCTTCTAACTCACTCCTCATTTCTCTCCTCCTCTCTTGAATCAATCCCTCCCCCTCTTTCTCTTCTCTCCTCGCCTCTCCTTTCTCTTATTATTTGCCTCGCACATTCTTTCTCTATTTCTCACACACACTTTCTATTTTCCTTTTCTTTTCTCTCTCTTATCTCTATTTATTTCAATCACTTTCTCACACCCTTTTCTCTTATCACTACGCCCTTCTCTCTCTTTCTCTCTCTACTTTTCTTTTGTTATATCTATCTCTCACTCCATCGTTCCATGCTTATCTCCCTCCCTCCCTCTCTCTCACCCTCATTCTCTCTCGCTCTATGTTACTCTAATGCCTTCTCGATTTGCCCTCTCTCTCTCTCTCTTCTCTCTAACCTATCTTTCTCTTCTTCGCTTCTCACTCTCTCACACTTTCTTTTTCTTATCTCTCCATACTTCCTCTCTCATCCTCAATCTCTCTCTCTCTCTTACTCATGGAGCGATTATCTTTCTCACTCTCTCTCACTCTTTTCTCTCTCTTTCTTGTTCTCTCTCACTACTTCTCTCTACCTCCATCTCAGTCTCATTCTCCCCCTTTCTCTTTCTTATTCTCACTCTCCCCCTCTCTCTTACCCTTCTTCCCTCCACCACTCACTCTATCCATTCCTACCTCTCTCACTTAAGTATTTTTCTCACTTTCTTCTACACTTGCCCTCTCTTACGCTCTCTCTTCATTCTCTCTTCTCACTCACTCCCCTCTCTCTCCTTCTCTCTTGAATCAATCCCTCCATGTCTCACTCTGTCTCTCCTCTTCTCTATCTTTCTATCATTCTCAACCTCTCTATATGTCTAGTCATCTCTCCTTCCCTCTCTCTTCTTTCTTTGATGATCTTTCTCACACACCTCTCTCAACACTGCCTCTTCTATCAACCAATATTTTGCTCTCTCTATATCTCTCACTCTATTTTTTCATCAATATATCTCTCTACGCCCCTCTCTTCCTCCCTTACCATCTCTCTCTCTCTCTCTCTCTCTCTCTCTCTCTCCCTACAACACTATTGCCCTCTCTATCTTCCCTCTTTTTGCTCTCTCTCTCTATCACCCTTTCTTTCTCTTGTTCTCTCTCCCTCCATCACTCTCTCGTGTCCTCCATATCTCTCTCATTCATGGAGCCCTTCTCTTTCTCTCTATCTCACTCTATCCCATTCTTCCCTCTTTCACAAACTCTCTCTGACTTTTTCCCACTCTCAACATCTATTATCCCTCCCTCACACACACACAATCTCTCTCTTGCCCGCCATTTCTTTTTCTCTCACTCTCCCCTTTCTTGCCTCTCCCTAATGTATTCTCCTTTTTCTCTCACTATGTTCTCTTTCATTTCACTCACTCCACATCCTGCTACACTTCTCTTGAATCACTCCCTACCTCCTCTCCTATCTTCTCCTCTCATCTTGTCTATCTTTCTATCTACCTCACCCTCACTCTTTCTATCTCTCACTCCCTCACACAGTTTATACTACGTTCTCATCTCTATCATTCTCACTTCCTCTATGTTCAAGCTTTTTCTCACACTCTTCTCACTCTCCCTTTGTGTCTCTTTCTCTTTCTACTTCATCTTCACATTTTCTACATCTCTGACTCACTCTATCCAGCCCTCCTCTCCTTCTGTCTTGCTTCCTCCCTTGCTCTCTCTCTTCATCTCTCTCTTGCTCTCTCCTTATTACAATATCTGTCATGCCCATCTCTCATTATGGATATGCTGTTCTCTCTCTACTTCTCTTTTGCTCTCTCTATATCTCTTACTCCATCTTTCCATGATTTTCTCCCTATCCCCCACTCTCTCTCTTCCTTACCCTCTTTCGATCCGTCTTACTTTGTTACCTTCTCTATTTGTCCTCTCTCTCTTCTATCTAACTTATCGTTCTCTTATCTCACTTCTCTCTCTCTCACTCTTTATTTATCTTCTTCTATATCCATACCTCCCTCTCTCTTACCTCCATTACTCTCTCTCTCTCTCTCTCGCACATTGAGCTCTTCTCTTTCTCACTCTCTCTCACTCCATTCTTTCTCGTTCTTGCTCTCTCATTTACTTCTCTCTACTTATATCTCACTCTCATTCTCTTGCTTTATCTCACTCATTCTCACTCTCCCCCTCTCTTTCTTACCCTCCTTCTCTTACTCTATCCTTTCCTACCTCTCTCACCTATGTATTTCTCTCACTTTCTTCTACTCTTGCCCTCTCTCGTGCTCTCTCTTCATTATCTCTTCTCAATCACTCCCCGATCTCTTCTTACCTCACTATGTCTCTCATCTTCTCACTCTTTTTATCATTCTCAATCTCTTTTTTATTTATATATCTCTCTCACCCTCTCTTGCTTGATTTATTCCCCCAATTTTACTCTATTTTTTATTTCTCTTTATATTTCATTTTCGCATTTCCTATGTCTCCCTCGCTTTTGTACATCTCTCACTCTATCTTTCCCTAGTTATCTCCCTCTCTCTCCTTCTGTCTTACTTTGTTGCCATCTTTATTTGCCCTCTCTCCCTTCTCTCTAACTTAGTTTTCTCTTCTTTAGCTTCTCTCTCACTCTCACTCTTTCTTTCTCTTCTTCTCTCTCCATACCTCCCTCTCTCTTGCCCTCCATCTCTTGCTCTTACTGATGGAGTTCTTCACTTTCTCACTCTCTCTCACTATTTTCTCTCTATTTCTTGCTTTCTCTTACTTACGTTTCTTTACCTCTATCTCACTCTCTTTGGCCCCTTTATCTCTTTCATTCTCACTCCCCCCCTCTCTGTTAACCTGCTTCCCTCTTTCACTCACTTTATCCATTCCTACCTCTCTCACTTTTGTATTTCTGTCACTTTCTCTACTCTTGCCCTCTCTCTCTCTCTTCAGTCTCTCTACTCACTGACTCCCACTCTCTCCTTTTCTCTTGAATCCATTCCTCCCTGCCTCACTCACCCTCTCTCATTCTCACTCTATCTTTTCTATCTCTCTCTTTCTTTATTTCCCCTCTCTATCCCTCCAATCCTCTATCTCCATCTCTATCTCACGTTCTCTCTTGCATCTTCTTCCTCTCTACATATCCCTACTTTTCTGTCTCTAGCTCTTTCTATCTCCACCTCTTTCCCCTTCTTTTGCTCTCTCCCTCTCCCTCTCTCCCTTCCTCTCTTGCCCCCTCTTTCCCTCTCTTTTCTATATATGTAAACTCTACTTTTCTCCATTTGTTCCTTTATCTTCACTATTTATTTCTCTCTCGCTTCCTCTCTCACTCTCTTAATTGTTCTCTCTTTTTTCTCTCTTTCTACTTTTTCTCACTCTCTTTTTCCCTTCCTCTTTCTCTCTTTCACTTCTCTATCCCTTTCTCATACTTTCTATCACTCTTCCTCCCTCCATCACTCGCTCGTGCCCTCCACTCTCTCTCACTCACTTTTTCTCTCTCAATTCTTCTCCCTTTCACTTACTTTCTCACTTTTTCCTACTCTCTATGTCCATCTCACACTTATTCTCCCTCCCTCTCAAAAACACACACTCTCTCTCCTGCCGTTCGTTCCTCCTTCCTTTACTCTCTCCTTTCCTATCTCTCACTCTTATGTATTCTCTCTCTTTATCTCACTCTGTTCTTTCTCTATTTTTGCTCTCTCATTTCACTCACGCCCCATCTTTCTCCTTCGCACTTGAATCACTCCCTATCACTTTCTCTCCACTCCTCTCCTCTCCTCTCTTCTCTCTTTCTATCTATATCATTCTCACTCTCTCATACACAGTTTCTATATGCCTCCTCATTCCTCTTTCCTCCAAGCTCTTTCTCACACTCTTCTCACTCCCTCTACCCCTTCTCTCTCTTTCTCTATATGCTTATCTTTCACATTTCCTATATCTCTCACTCACTCTTTCCACCCCTCTCTCTCCCTCTCTCTTGCTTCCTCCCTTGCTCTCTCTCTCCTTACAACTATCTCTCTTTATCTCACTCTCTCTTCTCTCTCTTTATTTCAATCTCTTTCTAACACCCTTAGCTCATTATCTCTATGTCCTTCTCTCTTTCCCTCTGAACTTCTCTTTTGCTCTCTCTATATCTCTCGCTCCATCTTTGTGTGCTTATCCCTGTCTCTCCCTCTCTCCCCCTCACTCTCTCTTTGTCTTTTTTACTCTTTTGCCTTCTCTACTTCCTTCTCTCATCTCTCTAACTTATCTTTATCTTCTCCCTCTTCTCTCTCTTACTCTTTCTCTTCTTCTCTCTTCATACCTTCCTCACTCTTGCCCTTCTTCTCTCTCTTACCCTTCTTCACCCACTCTATCAATTCCTACCTCTCTCACTTTTTCTCTACTCTTGCCCTCTCTCGTGCTCTCTCTTCATTCTCTTTTCCCACTCACTCCCCTATCTCTCCTTCTCTCTTGAATCCATCCCTCCCTGCCTCACCTCTCTCTCACCTTTTAACTCTATCTCCCTATTTCAATCTATTTCTCACACCATTCTCTCTTTATCTCTATAATCTCTCTTTCTTTCTCTCTCTACTTCGCTTATGCTCTTTATTTATCTCTCGCTCCATCTTTCTGTGCTTATGTCTCTCCTTTCTCTCAGCATCTTTCCCTTCTTCCCTCTCACTTTACTTCTCTCTCTATCTGTCTCACTCCCTCTCTCTTTTACTCTCTAGTAGTAATTTTATCTCTCTTTCATCTTTCCCACTCTCTCCCTCCCTCTCTCACTCACTCACTCTTTATTTGCTTGCTCTCTTTCTTTCACTTTCTCTTACACACTCTCTCTTATAGTTCCCACACTTTCTCACTCATAATCTGCTCTCCCTTTCTTTCTCTCCCTCTCTCCTACTCTCCTATCTCTAGCTCTTAATCTCTCTTTCTTCCTCTCTCTCCCTCACACCTCAATCCCATGCCGTCTTTCTTCCTGTTTCTTTCTATCTCTCTCTATCATTTCTTTTTCTCTTTATGTCTTCCTCCCATTCTCCTTTCTCTTTGCATCTTTCTTACTTCTGCTTACAGTCACGTGCATCTATCTACCTCACTTTCTTCTACTTCCTCTCTCTTCCTCTCTCACTCTTCTCCCACTCTCTACCTCCATTCCTCTCTCTCTCTCTCTTCCTTTTTTCTATCAGCCTCCATCACTTTCTCTCTCTTCTCTTGTTTTCTCAATCTCTCACTCCTTCACTTGTTATGTCCCCATGAATCTTCCCTCTTGCTTTCTCCTTGCTCTTGTTCTCACTCTCACCCACCCTCTCTCACACACACACTCTCTCTATCTCTCATACTCTCTTTCTCGTCTCGACCTCTCTCTTCTCTCCATCACTTATCTACCTCTCAGTCTCTCTCTCACTCTCATTATCTATCCTTATCTTTATCTTTATCTTTCTCTCTTCCTCTCTTGCTCTCTGTTACACTCTCATTATCTCTCTCACCCTCCCACTATCTGTTCTCTTTTTAATAAAACTCTCTCTATCTCTCTCTCACTTACTCTTTTATCGATTGTTCTCATTATCTCTCTGTTCACATTATTTATTGCTCTCATTATCTCTTCGTTCACACTCACTTTCCCTCCATATTTCTTACTCTCATTTTTTCTTCTAGTACACCCTAATCTCTCTATTGCATATCTCACTCATTATTCTCTCTTTCTCATCTCTCTTCTCTTGGTCACTCTTAACCCTCTCTCATTTTTTTCTCTCTCTGCCTCTCTACCTCTCTGACAGCTCCAACTCTCCTTCCTTCCCTCTCACCACTCTCGATCTCCCTTCTCACTCTCACTTTATCTCTTCCCCTCTCTCCTGCTTGCTCTTTCCCTCCCTCTATCTCTTTTGCATGTCTTCTCACTATATCTATCAAAATGCCCCTCTCTCACTCTCCCTCTCTTCTCTTTCCTCTCTTTCATTTATCTTTTCTCTCACTTGCATTCTCTCTATCTCATTTATCTCTTTTCTTTTTAACGTACACTCTTTCTCTCCCACTCTTCATTTTTTCTATCTACTCTCTCACTATGTCTCTCTTTCCCTCCGTCAGTCACTTACTCCCTCACTCTCTATCTATCTAGCTATCCCTTTTCCCCTCCGTACCTATCTTTCTTTCTTTCACTCTCTCCAACACTTTCTCCTTTATGCCCTTTATTCCCACTCTCCCACACTCTCTCCCTCTCTATCTCTCTTTCTCTCACTTCATTGTTTTCTCTCCTTTTGTCGTGTATTTTCTATCTCACTCTCTTTCTCAATTCCCCATCTCTTTCCTTCCTATCATCCATCTCTCTCTCTCTCACGTTCTCTGTTGAATCTTCTTACTCTTTATCTATGCCACCTTTTCTATCTCTATCTCTTTCTATCTCCATCTCTTTCCCTTATAGATATATTCCTTTCAGTTGCACTCTTTCTCACCTCCCTCTCTGCAACACGCTCCCACCACTCTCTCATCCTCTTGAGCTTTCTTACATTATTTCCCTTTTGTCCCTCTCTGTCTCCCTTCCTATCTCTCTCAAACTTTCTCTTTCACTTACTCTTTCTACTCTCTCTCACACTTTCTTATCTCTTTCTCTCTGACCTTTTCTTATTTTTTCTCTCCCGTGCTTCCCTCTCTTACTTTCAATCTATCTCTTCACTTTCACACAATTGCACACATTCTCTATATATCTCCTCAATGTCTCTCTCCCTCTTTCATTCCCTCTCTCTCTTTGTCACTCTATATTGCCCTTCATAGATCTTTTCACTTTGTCTCTCTCTCTCTCTCCATCCCTCTTATACCTTCCCTCCCTCCTTCCCAATCTCTCCCTCTCCCTCGTACATATCCTCTCTCAGTCTCACTCTTGCTCTCTCTCTCTCTCTCTCTCTCTCTCTCTCTCTCTCTATCTCTCTCTCTCTCTCTCTCGGTTCTACTATATTTCCCTCCTTGTCTCTTACTTGCACTTTCTTTTAGCCTCTACCTCCATTTCTTTATCATTCTCTCACATGAAGCCCTTCTCTCTATATCTTTCGCTCACTTTTGAGAGAGGGAGGTATGGGAGAGAGGAAGAGAAAGAAAGTATGATAGAGAGAGAAGTGAAAGGAGAGAAAGATAAGTTAGACAGAAGAAATAGAGGGCAAATAGAGAAGGCAACAGAGTAAGACAGCGAGAGTGAGGGAGAGAGAGGGTGGGAGAGAGGGAGATAAGCATGGAAAGATGGAGTGAGAGATATAGAGAGAGAAAAAGTGAAGTAGAGAGAGAAGGATGTAGAGATAAGGAGAGAAGGGCATGAGAAAGATATTAAAATAATGAGAGATAACGAGAGAGAGACAAAGAGCGAGATAGAAGTGTGTGTGAGAGACCGAGAGATTGAAAGAATGAGTGAGTCAAATAATAAGAGAAAAGAGACGAGAGGAAAGGAGAGAGAAAGGAGGGAGGAATTGATTCAAAAGAGCATGAGAGAGATGAGCAGTGAGTGAGATGAGAGAAAAAGAGGGAGTGAGCTAGAGGGCAAGAGTGAGAGAAAGAGAGATAATTCATATGAGATAGTGGTAGGAAAGGTGAGAGTGAGAGAAAGAGGAAGAAATGTCAAATGAAATGAGTGAGGGAGGGAGAGGGAATGAGAGAAATAAAAGAGTGAAAGAGAGAGAGAGAGAAGAGATCCAAGAGAGAGGGAGTGATGGAGCGCCCGAGAGGGAGAGAGCGAGAGAGAAGAAGAAGAAGTGAGGGAAGAGAATGATGAGATAGAGAGAGAGAGTAAGAGGGATCCACCACTAACCAATCCAACCGGTAAGGGTTTTGTAGAACGATAGGTTATCATCTTCCTTCGATCTTTCGTTTGTCTTCCAGGTCTCTTTGTGCTTAAAGTTTTGGTTGGTAGGGTCCTACTGAGACCCATGTGAATTAGTTGCAGTTGGTTCAGTTTCTAAGGAAAGAGGGTTTTCTAGAAATTAGTTAAGCGATCTTTCTCTGAAAAAAAAATCTCTTCTTCTCCTTTCCTTTCTCACTGTACTACTTGTGAGTAAGGAACTCTTTCAAACAAGAAAACGGATACGCGTTAGCCAGAGAAAGGTAGCTAGAATCTATTCATTACCAGAAATAATGAAAGACACTGGTATGCTTTGCGCATAAAGAAGACTCGTATCATAAAGACTTTCATCTGTACTCGGCATGGTATAATCTACTCATAGATGCTTCTCAGAGGCATCTAGCTCTAGCTTCTCTCCTTGCCACTCTATCTATAGCTAGAGCTTGTCCGTCCCATCCAAGGCGCTTATGAAATCTCGAACTCTTTTCCCGCACCTTGCCTGCTTCTAGCATCTATCATCTCTATTTTAGAAGAGTCTAACAAGGTGGACAAAAAACCTGATTGCTCAAGACAGTGTGTATTCAATATACCAAGCACGGACAGGCGCCTTTCTTCCTTCTTACAGCCAACCGTTCACTTCCTATAACGAGCGAGGAAACTTAGTTCAAAACTGACTACGTTCTTTCAAAACCTTAGATTACATGAAAGAAAAGGTTTGGAATTTACCTCGCTAACAAGTAAACGAGTGAATATTGCGTAAGTGAACGGGGAGCTACGGCTGATCGAAAAGCGAAGAGAGGCACAGTGATCTATCCATGAAAAAGGGAACTCGCGAGAGGTAACGATGCGCTTCTTTTCACAAGATAGGACAAGAAAACAAGAACTACAGTTCGAGTGAGCGGCTAAGTCAGCAGTGTTCGTAACCTCTAGTTATATAAGAGAACTAATAAGAAGTCTTCTCATCTTTCAAACACCTTAGTCCTAACAAGCTACCAACCTTATTGTACTTCCGGACAAGTCGGGAAAGCCGAGTGCTTGTGTTGAGTGAAACAAACGGGAGTAATAGAAGAAGAAAAGAAAGACTTTTCGGAAAAAACAACGGAAAAATCAAAGAGATAAAGAGTGTGTCACTCGCTTGCTAAAAATAGCGCTAGCTAAGTAAAGGCTAAGGTAAACTTGAGTTACAGACTTAGGAAAGAAGGCAGCTAGTCGAGAAGCGAGAGGAGAGAAAGATAAGTTAGAAGAAATAGAGGGCGAATAGAGAAGGCAACGAGTAAGACAGTGAGAGTGAGGGAGAGAAAGGGTGGGAGAGAGGGAGATAAGCATGAAAAGATGGAGTGAGAGATATAGAGAGAGAAAAAGTGAAGTAGAGAGACAAGGATGTAGAGATAAAGAGAGAAGGGCGTGAGAAAGATATTAAAATAAAGAGAGAGAATAGAGAGAGACAAAAAGGTAGATAGAAGTGTGTGTGAGAGACCGAGATATTGAAAGAATGAGTAAGTCAAATAATAAGAGAAAGGAGATGAGAGGAGAGGAGAGAGAAAGTGAGGGAGGAATTGATTCAAAAGAGCATGAGAGAGATGAGCAGTGAGTGAGATGAGAGAGAAAAGAGGGAGTGAGCTAGAGGGCAAGAGTGAGAGAAAGAGAGATAATTCATATGAGATAGTGGTAGGAAAGGTGAGAGTGAGAGAAAGAGGAAGAAAGGTCGATTGAAATGAGTGAGGGAGGGAGAGGGAATGAGAATGAGAGGGAGGCGGTGAGAATGAGAGAAATAGAAGAGAGAGAGAGAGAGAGAGAGATAGAGAGAAGAGATCTAAGAGAGAGGGAGTGATGGAGCGCCTGAGAGGGAGAGAGCGAGAGAGAAGAAGAAGAAGTGAGGGAAGAGAATAATGAGATAGAGAGATAGAGAAGATAAAGAGAGCAAGAGAGTTGTTTGATGCGATTGAGAGAGAAACAGTAAGACGGGAAGAGAGGGTGGGAGAGAGAAAGCAAGAGCGAGATATATATTGGGATGGAAAGAGAGATTGAGATATATAAAGATGGTAAAATAGAAGTAGATAACAAGTGGTAGGAGAGAGAAGAGTATGAGAAAGAGATTGAAAGAAACAGAGAGAGAAAGATGAAGAGATAAGTAGAGAGTGTAAGATAGAGATGGATAAGAGAGATTGAGGCAGATAAAAAGAGAAATGTGAGGAGAAAGTGAAGGATAAGGAAAGCGCCAAAGAGAGAGGAGAAAGGGAGGGAGACAATAAGAAAAAGAGTGAGATAGAAAGAGAAAATAACAAGAAAGAGATATAAAGAGAAAGAGGAATAAAGAGATAGTGATAATAAAAGATAAAAAAGAGGTAGAGAGAGCAAACGACAGAGAAATAGGAGTTTGTGAGAGAGTGTGTGAGAAAGGGAGGGGACAAAACAAGATAAGAGATAGTAAAATGGGTAAAGAGGGAGAGAGGGAATGATGAAATAGAGACAGAGTGAGGGAGAGAGAAAGATATAAAGCGAGGGAGAGAAAGAGGAGGGAGTAAGTGAGAGGGAGAGTGAGGGAGAGATTTAGAGAGATTGAGAGACATCAAGATAGAGATGGGGAGAAAGAGAGAGTAAGAGACCGGGACAGTGAGAAGAGCTAGAGAGAGTGAGAGAGGGACATATGGAGGGCATGAGAGAGGGAGGGAGAAAGAACGAGATAAAGAAAAAGAGTGTGAGAGATAGAGAGAAGGAGCAAGATAAGAGAAGGATGAGAAAGAGAGAAGAGAGAGAGCTGCAAGGTGAGAGAGAGAGAGGGAGAGATAGCAAGGGAGGAAGCAAGAGAAAGGGATGGAAAGAGTGAGTGAGAGATATAAGAAGAGAGAAAGAGAAGTAGAGAGGAGAGTGAAAGGGATAGAGGGAGTGAAAGGTGTGTGAGAAAGTGATAGAGAAGTAGAGAGCGTGAGACTGTGTGTGAGAAAGATAGATATGTAGAGAGTGTGAGATTGTGTGTGAGAGGAGAGAAAGTGGTATGGAGTAAGAGAAAGAGAGAGAACTCATAAGGGAGAGAGTTAGGAAAGGAGATGTGTGTGTGAGAGAGAGAGGGAAAATAGGTTTGAGATAGGCATAAAGAGTGAAAAAAATGAGACGAGTAAGTGAAAAGAGAGGAATGGAAGAGAGTTAGAGAGAGGAAAGAGCTCTCATGACTGAGAGAGATGGAGGGCACGAGAGAGTGAGGGTGGAAGAGAGGACAAGAGAAAGAAAGAGTGAATGATAGAGAAGAATAAGGGAAGACAGAGAGAAAGAGGTTGAGAGAGAGATATAAGAGAGGAAAAGAGGGTGGAAAAAGAGAAATATTTATGAAAGAATAGAGTGAAAGATATAAAGAGAGCAAAATAGAAGTTGATAGAATAACAGTGTGAGAAAGATATTGAAAGAAAGAGAAAGAAGAGAGAGAGTGAGAGAGAGAGAGAGAGAGAGATAGTGGGTGAAAGAGATATATAAATATAAAGAGGTTGAGAAAGATAGAAAGAGAGACAAGAGGAGAGATAGAGTCAGGTAGGGAGGGATGGATTCAAGAGAGAATGAGAGAGAAGGGGAGTAAGTGAGAAGAAAGAACGAAGAGAGAACACGAGTGTGGACAATAGTAGAAGAAAGAGAGAGAGAGGTAGGAATGGATAGAGTGAGTGAAGGAGGGTAAGAGAGAGGGGGAGAGTGAGAATGAGAGAGAGAAAGAGGGAGAATGAGACTAAGATAGAGGTAGAGCAAAGTGAGTGAGAAAGAGGAAGAAAGAGAAAGAAAAGAGTGAGATAGAGCGTAAGAAAGACAACATCTCCATGAGGAAGAGAGAGTGAGATGGAAGGCAAGAGAGGGTGGGATGGGAGGGATGAAGAGAAAGAAAGAGTGAGAGAGAGAAGCAAGAGAAGAGAAAGATAAGTTAGAGAGAAGAAAGAGAGGGCAAATAGAGAAGGCAACAGAGTGAGACAGAGCGAGAGTGAGGGAGAGAGAGAAAGGAAGAGAGGAGATAAGCATGGAAAGATGGAGTGAGAGATATGTAGAGAGCAAAAGAAAAGTAGAGAGAGAAGGGCGTAGAGATAAAGAGAGGAGGGTGTGAGAAAGAGATTAAAGTAAAGAGAGAGAAGAGAGAGAGAGTGTGAGAGAGAGAGAGAGAGAGACTAAGAGTCAGATAGAAAGTGTGTGTGAGAGACCAAGAGATTGAAAGAATGAGTGAGCCAATTATAAGAAAAATGAGAGGAGAGGAGAGGAGAGAGAAAGAATGTGAGGAATTAATTCACGAGAGCAATGTAGAGATGAATAGTGAGTGAGATGAGAGAGAAATGAGGGAGTGAGTGAGAGAAAGAGAGATAATTCATATGAGAGAAAGGGAAAGTGAGAGAAAGTGAGAAAAAAGAGTGAGAAAGTATGTGTGTGCGTGAGAGATAGAGTGAGATAGAGAGAGCAAGAGAGTTAGATTGAGAAGATAGCGAGATAGAATGAAAGAGAGAGAGAAAGAGAGAGAGAAAGAAAGAGAGAAAAGATAGCATGAAAAAGGGAGAGAGATCAAAGAGAGAGTGAAAGAAGAGAAAGAACAAGTTAAAGAGAGGGAGGAAGGGAGGGAGAAAGAGTTGCAGAGTGAGTGAGATATATACAAAATAAATATAAAGAGGGAATAAAATAAGAGGGTGATTGTGAGATAAAGAAGGGTGAGAGAGAGAGAGAGAGAGAGAGAGAGAGAGAAAAGAGAGATGAGAGAAATTCAAGAAATGGCTAGGGATTTAATGAGATAGAGAGAAAAGAGAGTGATACAAGGTGCAAAAGGAGAGATATATAGAGAAAGGGAGAGATAGAGATGAAAGGAGGGAGAGAGAGAAGAGAGGGTAAGAAAGAAAGGCAGGGAGAGAGGGAGGGGGTGGAGTTAAAGGAAAACCGAGGGAGATAGATAGAGAGTGTGAGAGAAAAAGAAATAGGGTGGGAAAGAGAGAATGAAAAAGAGAGAAGAGAGAGTTAGAGGGAGGGATGGACAGTGAGAGCAATGGATACGATGGGAGTTAAGGTTAGCGAGTATCAATGAGCGAGAAAGAGATTAAGAGAGTGGGGGAAGTTGAGGGAAAGAGATATAAAAGGGTGAGTTATAGAGATTGAGAGAGATAGAGCAACAAAGTGGTAGATAATGAAAGGGAGAGAGAAAGAGATATAGAGGGGACGAACGAGGAAGGGAGAGAGAATGAGAGAACCAAGAATGAGAGAGAGAACGAATAAGAGAAGAGAAATATGAGAGAGAGAGAGAGTAGCATGGTGGAAGAGAAAGATGAGAAAGAGAGAGAACAATAGAGTAGCATGGTGAGAGAGTGATGACAAGAAAGGAATAATACAAAGAAGAAGATAAAGAAAGAGAGAGTGTGTGAGGGCAATGGGGTGAAAAGGAAGGAGAGTGACAAAGATACCTATATTTTGCTATCTCTATATGTCTCACTCTATATTTTCATCAATATATCTCTCTGTCCCCCTCTCTTCCTCCCTTACCATCTCTCTCTCTCCCTACAACACTATTGCCCTCTCTATTTTCTCTCTTTCTCGCTCTCTCTATTACCATTTCTTTCTCTTGTTCTCTCTCCCTCCATCATTCTCTCGTGTCCTCCATATCTCTCTCGGTCATGGAGTCCTTCTCTTTCTCTCTCTCACTCTCTCCCATTCTTCCCTCTTTCACTTACTCTCTCTGACTTTTCCCACTCTCTATGACTATGATAGCTCCCTCACACACACACACACTCTCTCTTGCCCTCCCTTTCTCCTTTTCTCACTCTCTCCTTTCCTACCTCTCCCTGATGTATTATCATCTTTCTCTCACTACGTTCTTTTTCTTTCTTTTCTCTTTCATTTCACTCACTCGCCCATCTTTCTACTCTTCTCTTGAATCACTCCCTACCTATTTCTATCCTCTCCCATCTTCTCTTCTCATCTCGTTTATTTTCTATCTACCTCACCCTCACACTTTCTATCTCTCACTCCCTCACACAGTTTCTACCTACCTCCTCATCTCTATCATTCTCACTTCCTCTATCTTTCAAGCTTTTCCTCACACTCTCCTCACTCCCTCTACCCTTGTGTGTCTCTTTCTCTTTTTACTTCATCTTCACATTTTCTATATCTCTCACTCACTCTTTCCAACCCTCTCTCCTTCTCTCTTGCTTCCTCCCTTGCTCTCTCTCACCTTGCAACTCTCCCTCTTCTTCTCTCTCTTCTCTCTGCTTATTTCAATCTCTTTTTCACGCCCATCTCTCATTATCAATACGTCGTTCTCTCTCTACTTCTCTTTTGCTCTCTCTATATCTCTCACTCCATCTTTCCATGCTTATCTCCCTATCTCTCTCACTCTCTCTTCCTTACCCTCTCTCGATCCGTCTTATTATGTTGCTTCTCTATTTGTCCTCTCTCTCTTCTATCTAAGTTATCGTTCTCTTATCTCACTTCTCTCTCACCCTTTATTTCTCTTTTTCTCTCTCCATACCTCCCTCTCTCTTGCCTCCATCTCTCTCACACTATTGACCTCTTCTCTTTCTCATTCTCTCTCACTCCATTCTCTCTCATTCTTGCTCTCTCATTCACTTCTCTATACCTATATCTACTCTCATTCTCTCGCTTTATCTCACTCATTCTCACTCTCCCCCTCTCTTTCTCATCCTCCTTCCCTCCTTCACTTACTCTATCCTTTCCTACATCTCTCACATATGTATTTCTCTCACTTTCTTCAACTCTTGCCCTCTCTCGTGCTCTCTCTTCATTATCTCTTCTCAATCACTCCCCTATCTCTCCTTCCCATTTGAATCCATCCCTCCTTGCCTCACTATGTCTCTCATCTTCTCACTCTTTCTATATTTCTCAATCTCTTTCTATTTATATATCTCTATCACCCTCTATTGCTTACTCTATGCCCCCTATTTTCCTCTATTTTTATTTCTCTTTCTACTTCATTTTCGCATTTCCTATATGTCTCACTCGCTCTTGTACATCTTTCACTCCATCTTCCTCTACTTATCTCCCTTCTCTCCCCCTCTGTCTTACTCTGTTGCCATCTTTATTTGCCCTCTCTCCCTTCTCTCTAACTTATCTTTCTCTTCTCTAGCTTCTCTCTCTCTCACTCTTTATTTCTCTTCTTCTCTCTCCATACCTCCCCTCTCTCTTGCCCTCCATCTCTCGCTCTCACTGATGGAGGTCTTCACTTTCTCACTCTCTCTCACTATTTTCTCTCTGTTTCTTGCTTTCACTTACTTACGTCTCTTTACCTCTATCTCACTCTCTTTGTCCCCTTTATTTCTTTCATTTTCACTCCCCCCCTCTCTGTTATCCTGCTTCCCTCTTTCACTCACTTTATCCATTCCTACCTCTCTCACTTTTTTATTTCTCTCACTTTCTTCTACTCTTGCCCTCTCTCGTGCTCTCTCTTCATTTCTCTTCTCACTCACTCCCACTATATCCTTTTCTCTTGAATCCATTCCTCCCTGCCTCACTCACCCTCTCTCATCCTCACTCTGTCTTTTCTATCTCACTCACTTTCTCTAGTTCCCCTCTCTATCCCTCCAATCGTCTATCTCCATCTCTCTCTCTCTTTCTCTCTTGCATCTTCTTCCTCTCTACCTATCCCTCCTTTTCTGTCTCTATCTCTTTCTATCTCCACCTCCTTCCCCTTCTTTTGCACTCTCCCTCTCTACATCACCTCATTGTCTCTCTCCCTCTCCCTCTCTCGCTTCCTCTCTTGTCCCCCTCTTTCCCGTTCTCTTCTATATAAATAAACTCTACTTTTCTCCATTTGTTCCTTTATCTTCACTATCACTTTCTCTCTCGCCTCCTCTCTCACTATCTTAATCTCCCCCACATATTTGTTCTCTCTCTTTTTCCCTCTTTCTTCTTTTCTCACTCTCTCTTTCCCTTCCTCTCTCTCTTTCACTTCTCTATTCCTTTCTCATACTTTCTATCACTCTTCCTCCCTCCATCGGTCGCTCGTGCCCTCCACTCTCTCACTCTCTTTCTCTCTCTTAATTCTTCTCCCTTTCACTTACTCTCACTTTTTCCTACTATCTATGTCCATCTCACACTTATTCTCGTTCCCTCTCACAAAGTCACATTCTCTCTCCTGCCCTTCCTTCCTCCTTCCTTTACTCTCTCTCCTTTCCTATCTCTCACCCTTATGTATTCTCTCTCTCTCTCTCTCTCTCTATTCTTTCTCTTTTTTTGCTCTCTCATTTCACTCACACCCCATCTTTATCCTCCGCTCTTGAATCACTCCCTATCTCTTTCTCTCCTCTCCTCTCCTCTCCTCTCTTCTCTCTTTCTATCTACATCACTCTCACTCTTTCTATCTCTCGCTCTCTCATACACAGTTTCTATCTGCCTCCTCATTCCTCTTTCCTCCAAGCACTTTCTCACACTCTTCTGACTCCCTCTACCCCTTCTCTCTCTTTCTTTCTATGCTTCTCTTTCGCATTTCCTATATCTCTCACTGACTCTTTCCATCCCTCTCTCTCCCTCTCTCTTCCTTCCTCCCTTGCTCTCTCTCTCTCTCTCCTTGCAACTATCTCTCTTCATCTCTCTGTTTTCTCTCTCTTTATTTCAATCTCTTTCTAACACCCTTCGCTCATTATCTCTGTCCTTCGCTCTCTCTCTGAACTTCTCTTTTACTCTCTTTATATCTCTCACTCCATCTTTCTGTGCTTATCCCCGTCTCTCCCTCCATCTCTCCCCCTCACTCTCTCTTTATCTGTTTTACTCTTTTACCTTCTCTATTTCCCTCTCTCATCTCTCTAACTTATCTTTATCTTCTCCCTCTTCTCTCTCTCACTCATTCTTTCTCTTCTTCTCTCTTCATACCTCCCTCACTCTTGCCCTTCTTCTCTCTCTCACCCTTCTTCACCCACTCTATCCATTCTTACTTCTCTCACTTTTTTCAACTCTTGCCCTCTCTCGTGCTCTCTCTTCATTCTCTTTTCCCACTCACTCCCCCTATCTCTCCTTCTCTCTTGAATCCATCCCTCCCTACCTCACCTCTCTCTCACCTTTTAACTCTCTCTCCCACTCTTCTCTCCTTTATTTCAATCTGTTTCTCACACCATTCTCTCTTTATTTCTATGCCCTTTTCTCTCTTTCTCTCTCTACTTCTCTTATGCTCTTTCTTTATCTCTTGCTCCATCTTTCCATGCTTATGTCCCTCCTTTCTCTCAGCCTCTCTCCCTTCCTCTTTCTCACTTTACTTCTCTCTCTATCTATCTCACTCCCTCACTCTTTTACTCTCTCTCTCTTGTAGTCACTTTATCTATCTTTCATCTTTCCCTCTCTCTCACTCTTTCTCTCACTCACTCTTTATTTGCTAGCTCGCTTTCTCTTACACACTCTCTTACTGTTCCCATACTTTCTCACTCATAATCTGCTCTCCCTTTCTTTCTCTCCCTCTCTCCTGCTCTCTTATCTCTAGCTCTCTCTTTCTTCCTCTCTCTCCCTCACACCTCGATCCTATTCTCTCTTTCTCCCTGTTTCTTTCTATCTCTCTCTATCATTTCTTTTTCTCTGTATGTCTCCTCCTGTGCTCCCTTCTCTTTGCATCTTTCTTACTTCTGGCATCTGTCTACCTCACTTTCTTCTACTTCCTCTCTCTTCCTCTCTAACTCTTCTCCTACTCCCTACATCCATTCCTCTCTCTCTCTCTTCCTTTTTTTATCAACCTCCATCCCTCTCTCTCTCTTGCTTCTCTTATTTTATCAATCTCTCACTCCTTCACTTGTTATGTCCCCATGAATCTTCCCTCTTGCTTTCTCCTCGCTCTTGTTCTCACTCCCACCCTCCCTCTCTGACACACACTCTCTCTATATCTCAAACTCACTTTGCTGTCTTGGCCTCTCTCTTCTCTCCATCACTTATCTCCCCCTCTCTCTCCTACTATCTATCATTATCTCTATCTTTCTCTTTCTCTCTTCCTCTTTTGCTCACTGCTACACTCCATTATCTCCCTCTCCCTCCCACTCTCTGTTCTCTTTTTTATCAAAATCTCTCTTTCTCTCTCTCACTTACTCTTTTATTAATTGTTCTCTTTATCTCTTCGTTCACACTCAGTTTCCCTCCATTTTTCTTACTCTCACTCTTTCTTCTTGTACACCCTAATCTCTCTATTGCATATCTCACTCATTCTTCTCTCATTCTCATCTCTCTTCTCTTGGTCACTCTTAACCCTCTCTCATTTTTTTCTCTCTCTCGGCCTCTCTACCACTCTACCTTTCTTATGGCTCCAACTCTCCTTCCTTCCTTCCCACCTCACTCGATCTCCCTTCTCATTCACACTTTATCTCTTCCCCAATCTCCTCCTTTCTCTTTCCCTCCCTCTGTCTCTTTCGCTTGTCTCCTCACTATATCTATCAAAATGTCCCTCTCTCACTCTCCCTCTCTTCTCACTCTTCTCCCTCTCATTTATCTTTTCTCTCACATGCACTCTCTCTATCTCATTAATCTCTTTTCTTTTTTATCCTGCACTCTTTCTCACCCACTCTCCATTTCTCTCTATCTCGCTCTCTCTCTATGTCTCTCTCTCTCGTCAGTCACTTACTCCCTCACACTCTATCTATCTATCTATCTATCTCTTTTCCCCTCCGTACCTCTCTTTCTCTCTTTCACTCTCTCCAACACATTCTCCATTATGCTCTTTATCCCCACTCTCCCACTCTCTCTCCCTCTCTATCTCTCTTTCTCTCACTTCATTGTTCTCTCTCCTTCTCTTGTGTCTTTTCTATCTCACTCTCTTTCTCAATTCCCCATCTCTTTCCTTCCTATCATCCATCTCTCTCTCATGTCCTCTATTGCATCTTCTTACCCTTTACCCATCCCTCCTTCTCTATCTCCATCTCTTTCTATCTTCATCTCTTTCTATCTCCATCTCTTTCCCTTATAGATATATTCCTCTGAGTTGCACTCTTTCTCACCTCCCTTTCTGTAACACTCTCCCACCACTCTCTGTCTCCTTTTCTCTTACTTTCAATCTATCTCCTCACTTTCACACAATTGCACACATTCTCTCCCTCTCTCTTTCCCTCTCTCTCCCTCTCTCTTTCCCTCTCTCTCTTTGTCGCTCTCTATTGCCATTCCAAGATCTTTCACTTTGTCTTTCCCTCCTTCCCCGTCCCTCCCTCTCCCTCATACAAATTCTATCTCACTCTCATTCTCTCTCAGTCTCACTCGTACTCTTCCTATCTCTCTCAGTTCTACTATATTTCCCTCTCTGTCTCTTACTTGCACTTTCTTTCAGCCTCTCCCTCCATTTCTTTATCATTCTCTCTCAGTCTCTCACATGAAGCCCTTCTCTCTATGTCTTTCACTCACTTTATGAGAGAGGGAGGTCTGGGAGAGAATAAGAGAAAGAAAGTGTGATAGAGAGAAGCGAGAGAAGAGAAAGATAGGTTAGAGAGAAGAAATAGAGGGCAAATAGAGAAGGCAACAGAGTAAGACAACGAGAGTGGGTGAGGGAGAGAGAGAGTGGGAGAGAGGGAGATAAGCATGGAAAGATGGAGTGAGAGATATAGAGAGAGAAAAGGTGAAGTAGAGAGAGAAGATGTAGAGAGAAAGAGAGAAAGGTGTGAGAAAGATATTAAAATAAAGAGAGAGAATAGAGAGAGACAAAGAGGCGAGATAGAAGGGTGTGTGAGAGACCGAGAGATTGAAAGAATGAGTGAGTCAAATAATAAGAGAAATGAGACAAGAGGAGAGGAAAGAGAAAGTGAGGGAGGAATTGATTCAAAAGAGCATGAGAGAGATGAGCAGTGAGTGAGATGAGAGAGAATAGGGAGTGAGTGCGAGGGCAAGAGTGAGAGAAAGAGAGATAATTCATATGAGAGAGTGGTAGGAAATGTGAGAGTGAGATAGAGAGAGAGAGGAAGAAAGGTCAAATGAAATGAGTGAGGGACGGTGAGGGAGAGAGGAGAGGGAATGAGAGTGAGAGAGAGGTGGTGAGAACAAGAGAAATAAAAGAGGGAAAGTGAGAGAGAAAGAGAAGAGATCCAAGAGAGAGGGAGTGATGGAGGGCCCGAGAGGTTGAAAGCTAGAGAGAAGAAGAAGTGAGGGAAGAGAATGATGAGATAGAGAGAAGATAAAGAGAGAAAGAGAGTTGTTTGATGCGATGGAGAGAGAGACAGTAAGAGAGGAAGAGAGGGTGGGAGAGAGAAAGCGAGAGCGAGATGTATGTTGGGATGGAAAGAGATTGAGAGATATAAAGAGGGTAAAATAGAGGTAGATAACAAGTGGCGAGGAGAGAGAAGAGTATGCAAAAGAGCTTGAAAGAAAGAGATAGAAAGAGGAAGCGATAAGTAGAGAGTGTGAGACAGAGATAGATAAGAGAGATTGAGGCAGATAAAAAGAGAAATGTGAGGAGAAAACTACGAGAAACTGTGTGAGAGACTAAGAGATTAAAGTAAAGAGAGAGAAGATAGAGAGAGAGACGAAGATTCAGATAGAAAGTGTGTAAGAGACCAAGAGATTGAAAGAATGAGTGAGGCAATAAGAAGAAAGAGGAGAAGATAGGAGAGAGAAAGGGTGCGAGGAATTGATTCACGAGAGCAATGTAGAGATGAATAGTGAGCAAGATGAGAGAGAAAAGAGGGAGTGAGTGAGAGGGCAAGAGTGAGAGAAAGAGAGACATGATATGAGAGAAAGGGAAAGTGATGGAAAGTGAGAAAAAAGAGTGAGAAAGTAAGTGTGCGTGTGAGTGATAGAGTGAGATAGAGAGAGCAAGAGAGTTAGAGAGATTGAGAAGAGAGCGAGAGAGAATGAAAGAGTGAGAGAGAAAGAAAGAGAAAAAAAGAGAGAAAAAGACAGCATGAAAAAGGGAGAGAGATCAAAGAGAGAGTGAAAGAAGAGAAAGAACAAGAGGCGCAGAGAGAGAGATAGAGAAAAGAGAGATGAGAGCAATTAAAGAAAGGGCTAGGGAGTTAATGAGATGGAGAGAAAAGAGAGTGATACAAGAAGCAAAAGGAGAGATATATAGAGAAAGGGAGAGATAAAGATGAAAGAGGGAGAGAGAGAGAGAGAGAGAGAGAGAGAGAGAGAGAGAGAGAGAGAGAGAAGAGAGGGTAAGAGAGAAAGGTCGGGAGAGAGGTGGGTGGGAGGGAGAGAGTGGGAGGGGGTGGATTTAAAGGAAAAGCAAGGGAGATAGATAGAGAGTGTGAGAGAAAAAGAGAGAGGGTAGGAAAGAGAGAATGAAGAAGAGAGAAGAGAGAGTTAGAGGGAGGGATGGAAAGTGAGAGCGATGGATATAGTGGGAGTTAGGGTTACTGAGTATCAGTGAGCGAGAAAGAGATCAAGAGAGTGGGGAAGGTGAGGGAAAGAGAGATAAAAGGGTGAGTTATAGAGATTGAGAGAGATAGAGCAATAATGTGGTAGATAATGAGAGGGAGAGAGAAAGAGATATAAAGGGGATGAATGAGGAAGGTAGAGAGAATTAGAGAACGAGGAAGGGAGAGTGAATGAGAGATAACGAACAAGAGAAGAGAAATATGAGAAAGAGAGAGAGAGAGAGCAAGAGAGTAGCATGGTGGAAGAGAAAGATGAGAAAGAGAGAAAAATATAGTAGCATGGTGAGAGAGTGATGACAAGAAATGAATACAAAGAAGGAGAAAGAGAAAGAGAAAGAGAAAGAGAGGGAGAGTGTGAGGGTAAGGGGAAGAAAAGGAAGGAGGGTGTCAAAGATTTAGATATAGTAAAAGAGAACAAGAGAAAGAGAAAAGGTGTTAGAGAGAGAACAAATAGTGTGAGAACGAGCATGAAAGGATGAGTGAGATAATAGAGAGAGACGAGAGAGATGTAGAGTTTGATAGAGAGAGAGATGAGAGGTTTAGGTGGATAGAATGTGAGAAATGAGGAGAGAAATAGCAAGAGAAGTAGGGTCAGAGAGAGATGGTAAGCGAAGAAGAGAGAGCGAGAGAGATGGAAAAAGGTGGAGTGAGGGAACATATGGAGTAAGATAAAGCGAAAGAAAAAGTTTAGAAACTGAAGAGAAATTGGGAAGAGCTAGAGAGAGTGAGATAGGGACATTGGAGGGCATGAGAGAGGGAGGGAGAAAGAACGAGATAAATAAAAAGTATGTGAGAGATAGAGAGAAGGTGCAAGATAAAAAAAACATGAGAAAGAGAGAAGAGAGAGATAGCAAGGGAAGAAGCAAGAGAGAGGGATGAAAAGAGTGAGTGAGAAATATAAGAAGAGCTAAAGAGAAGTGGAGAGAAAGAGTTAGAAAGGGGTAGAGGGGTGAGGAGAGTATGAGAATGAGCTCGAAAGAAAGAGGATGTAAGAGAAATAAAGACGAAAAGGCAGATAGAAGCGTGTGTGAGAGTGTGACTGATAAATAGAGTGTAAGTGAAGTGAATAGAAATAGAGACGAGAGGAGAGAAAGAGGTAGGGAGTAAGAGAAAGAGAGAGAATACATAAGGGAGAGAGGTAGAAAAGGAGAGAGTGAGGGAAAGGGCAAGGGAGGGCAAGGGAGGGCAAGGGAGGGTGTGTGTGAGAGAGAGATGGATAATAACTTTGAGGATACATAGAGAGTGAAAAAAGCAAGAGAGAGTGAAAGAGAGAAGAATGGAAGGGAGTTAGAGAGAAAATTAGAGAGAACAAAGAAAGGGCAAATAAAGAAGGCAACAGAGTAAGAGCAAGAGTAAGTGAGGGAGAGAGAAGGGGAGAGAGGGAGATAAGCATGGAAAGATGGAGAGAGAGAATAGAAAGAGAAAAGAGAAGTATAGAGATAAAGAGGAAAGGGTGTGACAAAGATATTAAAATAAAGAGAGAGAAAAGAGAGACGAAGAGCCGGGTAGAAAGTGTGTGAGAGACCGAGAGATTGAAAGAATAAGTAAGGAAAATAATAAGAGAAAGGAGAGGAGAGAAGAGGAGAGTAGAGGAAAGTAGAGGAGAGAGAAAAAGAGGTAGGAATTAATTCAAGAGAGTAGGAGAGAGATGAGCAATGAGTGAGACGAGAGAGAAAAGAGGGAGTGAGAGAGAGGGCAAGAGTGAGAGAAAAAGAGATAATTCATATAAGAGAAAGGGAAAGAGAGAAAGAGATAGAAAAAGTGAGAACAGAGAGTGAGAACCTAATAGATTAAGACAGTATGTGTGAGAGATAAAGAAAGAGAGAAAAAGAAAGAGAGAAAAAGAAAGCATGAAAAACAAAGAGAGAGAGATAGAAGAGAGAGTGAAAGAAGAGAAATAACATTTTAGAGAGAGGGAGGAAGGGAGGGAGATGGAGTAGCAAAGTGGGTGGGATTTATACAAAAATCAATACAAAAATAAATAAAACAATAGAGTGATTGTGAGATAAAAAAGGGTGAGAGAGAGAGAGACAAAAGGAGCAGAGAAAGACCTAGAGAAAAGCGAGTCGAGAGCAATTGAAGAGAGTACTAGGGAGTTAATGAGTTAGAGAGAAAAGGAGAGTGAGACATTGAGAAAAAGGGCAGATATATAGAGAAATGGAGAGATAGAGATGCAAAGAGGGAGATAGAGTGAAGAGAGGGCAAGAGAGAAAGGTAGAGAGAGAATTGGGTGGGAGGGTGTCAGAGAGGGAGGGATGGAGTTAAAGGAAAACCAAGGGAGATAGATAGAGGGTGTGAGAAAAAGAAAGTGAGGGTGGGAGACAGAGAACGAAGAAGAGAGAAGAGAGAGTTAGAGGAAGGGATAAACAGTGAGAGCGATGGATATAGTGGGACTTAAGGTGAGTGAGTACCAGTGAGTTAGAAAAAGATTAAGAGCCTGGGGGAAAGTGAGGGAAGGTGATATAAAAAGGCATGTTATAGGATTGAGAGAGATGGAGCAACAAAGTGGTAGATATGAGAGGGAGAGAGAAAGATATATAGAGGGCACGAACGAGGAAAGAAGATAGATGCGAGAACAAGGAATGACGAGAGAGTGAATGAGCAAGAGAAAGAAAGATGAGAAAGAGAGAGAGAGAGAGCAAGAGAGTAGCATGGTGAAAGATTTATGACAAGTGAGGAATACAAAGGAGAGAGAGAAAGAGAGAGAGTGAGGGAGAGTGTGAGGGCAAGAGGGAGAAATGGAAAGAGAGAGTCAAAGATTTAGAGATAGAGAAAGAGAACTAGAGAAAGAGGGAAGGACTTAGTGGGAGAATGAATAGTGCGAGAAAGAGCATGAAAGGATGAGTGAGATAACGAGAGAGAGACAAAGAGATGTAGAGTTTGATAGAGAGAGATTTAGGTGGATAGAAAGTGAGAAATGAGGAGAGAGACAACAAGAGCGAGTAGTGTCGAGAGTGATGATAAGAGAGGAAGATAGAGAGAGATTGATAAAGGTGGAGAAAGGGAGCAAATTGAGTAAAAAAAGAGAGAGAACATGTTTAGGTAATGAAAAGAAATTTAGAAGTGCTAGAAAGAGTTTGAGAGTGACATATGGAGGGCATGAGAGAGGGAGGGAGAAAGAACGAGATAAAGAAAAAGTGTGTCGAGAGATAGAGAGGAGCAAGATAAGAGAGGGATGAGAAAGAGAGAAGAGAGAGTTAGAAAGGGAGGAAACAAGTTAGAGGGATGGAAAGAGTGAGTGAGAGATATAAGAATAGCAAAAGAGTAGTGAGAAAGAGTGAGAAAGGGGTAGAGGAAGTGATAAGAGTGTGAGAAAGAGCTTGAAAGAAAGAGGAAGTAAGGGAAATAGAGATGATGAGGTAGATAGAAAGCGTGTGTGAGAGAAATAAAGATAGATAGAGTGAGGGCAAGAGTAGAAGAAAGTGAGAGATGTAGGAATGAATAGAGTGAGTGAAGGAGGGAGGGAGTGTAAGAAAGAGAGGGGGTGAGTGAGAATGAGAGGGAGAAAGAGGGAGAATGAGAGTAAGATAGAGGTAACGAGAAGTGAGTGAGAATGATTAAGATAGGGAGACAAAAGAGTGAGAGAGTGAGAAAGAGAAATGCTCCATGAACAAGAGAGAGAGATGAAAGGCAAGGGAGAAGGAGGTATACGAGAGAAGAAGAGAATGAAAGAGTGAGTGAGAGAGAGAGGGAAGCAAGAGAAAAGAAAGATAACTTAAAGAGAAGAAAAAGTGTGAAAATAGAGAAGGCAACGGAGTAAGTCGGAGTGAGAGTGAGCGAGGGAGAGAGAGGATGGGAGAGAGGGAGATAAGCATGGAATAATTGAGTGAGAGATATAGATAAAACAAAAGAGAAGTAGAGAGAGAAGGGTGTAGAGATAAAGTGAGAGGGGTGTGAGAAAGAGATAAAAGTAAAGAGAGAGAAGAGAAAGAGACGAAGAGGCAGATAGAAAGTGTGTGAGAGAGACTGAGAGATGAAAGAATGAGTGAGACAAATAATAAGAGAAATGAGTGAGAGGAGAGGAGAGAGAAAGAGAAGGAGGAATTGATTCAAGAGTGCGGAAGAGAGATAAGTAGTGAGTGAGTCGAGAGAAAAAAGAGGGAGGGAGTGAGTGAGAGGGCAAGAGTGAGAAAAAGAGAGATAATACATATGAGAGAGTGGTAGGAAAGGTGAGAGTAAGAGAAAGAGGAAGAAAGGGCAAATGAAATGAGTGAGGGAGGGAGAGGGCGAGGGGACGGAGAATGACAGTGAGAGGGAGAGAGAATGAGAGAAATAAAAGAGTAAGAGAGAGAGAAAGAGAAGAGAGCCATGAGAGAGGGAGTGATGGAGGGCACAAGAGGGAAAGAGGGAGAGGGAATGAGAGAAGAAAGCATGAGAGAGAGAAGAAAAATAAGCGAGAAAAGAGAATGATGAGATATAGAGAAGATAAAGTGAGCATAAGAGTTGTTTGATGAGATAGAGAGACGATAATGAGAGGAAGAGATGGTGGGAGGGAGAAAGCGAGGGCGAGATAGATATTGGGATGGAAAGAGAAGATGAGAGATATAAAGAGGGCAAAATAGAAGTAGAGAGAAGTGGTAGAGTGTGTGGGGCGAGAGATAGAAGAGTATGAGAAACGGCTTGAATGAAAGAGAGAAAGATGAAGCGATAAGTAGAGAGTGTGGGGCAGAGATAGATATGAAAGACTGAGGCAGATGAAAAGAGAAACGTAAGCAAAATAGTGAGCGGGATGGATATATGGATTCAATACAAAAGAGAGAGGGTTGGTGAGTGAAGAGAGAGAGAGAGAGAGTGAAAAAAATAAGAGCGTAAGGGAATTAGGGAAGGAGGTTGAAAGAGAGGGTGAGGGAGAATATGAGAGTAAGAGAGAGGGATGTAGGGTGAATAAGAGGTGGAGAGAAGGATAAAGAGGAGCTCCATATTGTGTGCGTGAGAGAGAGAGAGATAGAGAGCACAAGTGAGTGAGGGAGGGAGAGAACAAGAGAAACAAATAGTGACAATGAGAGCAGGAAATAGAGAAGAAGCAAGAGAAGAGAATAATGAGAGAGAAAGAAGAGAAGGAAGGAGAAAAAGAGTTGCAGGGTGAGAGAGAAAATATGAGACAGGGAGAGAGAGTGAGATAAGGATGGAAAGAGAGAGTAACAGATATAGAGTGAGAAAAAGAGGTAAGGAGAGAGGAGTGAGAGAAGGAGCTTGATAAAAGGGTGAGAAGTGGGAGAGAGAGATATGAAGAGACAAATATTGAGTGTTTGAGAGAGTGATAGATAGAAAGAACATGTGACAAAAAGAAAAGGTGAGTGATGGATAGATTCAGGAGAGGAGAGAGGTGTAGTGAGCAAGAAGAGGAAGAATAAACAGAGGGGAAAGCAAGAGAAAGACAAGAGTTAGAGAAAGCTAGAGAGAGAGAGAGAGAGAGAGAGAGAGAGAGAGAGAGAGAGTACATAATAGAGATTGGTTAGGAAGAAGAGAGTGAGGGAAGGTAGAATGGAGCAAAACATGGGAGAGAAAAAGAGAGGAATAATGAGAGTGAGATGGAGGTAGAGAGAAGTTAGTAAGAGAGAGCAGCAGAGAAATAGAGAGAAGTGAAAGATAAGAGTACCATGAGAGAGAGAGAGAGAGCAAAGAGAATAATTAAAAGAGATCGAGAGAGTGAGTATTAATGGGAGAGAGGTGAAGAAATAGATGGAGAGATAGAAAGATAGAGCGAGCGATAGTAAGAAAAGTGAGAGAGAGAGGGGATAGAGAGGGAGGGGAGAGGGAAAAATAATGGTAGAGAAAGTAAAAAAATATGCAAAATGAAATAACAAGTGCAAAGAGAGTAAGAGTGTTATTGTAAGAGAGAAATAGATAAGAGTAAAAAAATAGAGAAAAAGAAATTGAGAAGTGTGAGTGAGAGAGAGATTGTGGGCACAAGTAAGGGAGGGAGGGAGAAAGAATGAGATAATGAAAGAGTGGGAGAGAGAGAAAGGAGTGACAGAAGAGAAAGATTAGAAAGGGAGATGAGAAGCAAACCAGTTAAAGGACGTGAGGGATGGAAAGTGAGGAGCGACAACAAGAGAGGGAGAGAGTGAGATAGAGATTGGGATGGAAAGAGAGAGTAAGAGACATAGAGAGAGAAATAGACAAGTAGAGAAAGAGATAAAGAGAAGGTGAGTGAGAGAGAATGGGTAGAAGGAGAAAAATGAGTTTACGAAAGAGCTTGAAAGAAAGAGCGAGAAGAGGAAGAGTGGGAGAGATGACAAGGCAGAGAGAGACTAAAAGAGAGAGAGATAAAGAGATAGAAGTGACATAGATAAAGAGAGAAGAGGAGAGGAGAAGAGAGAGAGAGGGAGAGATAGTGAATGGGAGAGAAGAGAAAGAGAGAGTGAGAGTGAGGGAAAAAGAGAGAATACATGAGAGAGTGTGTGAGGGAAGGAGTAAGGGAGGGCAAGAGAGGGAGAGATAGAGTGCGAGAGAAAGGATGGGAGGGAGAATGAGAGTGAGATGGAGGTAGAGAGAGGAAGAGAGTGGGAGAGAGAGGAGAGAAAGGGTGAGAGTTAGAGGGAGTGGGAAAGAAAGAGAGGGAAAGAGGTAGAGAGGGAAGGAGAGAGAGAGAGAGTATAATAATAAGCAAGAGAAAAAGTGAGATAAAGAGTGAAGGAAGTGTAAGAGAAGTGAGAAATAGAGAGACAGGGATCTAGGAGTGGGAGAGACAGGAGAAGGACAAAGAAGGAGAGTGAGAGAGAGAAAAGAGTGGGCGACAGAGTGAGAAAGAACAAGAGAGGGAGAGAAATATAGAGGGAGAGACTAAAAGTGGGGAGAGAGTGAGGAAGAGAGAGGTGGGAGAGAAGGGATGGAGAGAGAAGGGGGTGGAAGAATTGGGAGAGAGATAGAAAGAGTGAGTGCAAGAGAGAATAACAGTAGAGACAAAAAGAACAAAGACATGGAGAAGGTAGAGTGGGAGAAGAGAGAGGGGCGAGAGAGTGAGAGGAAGAGGGAGAGAGTTTGAGAGAGAGGAAGAGAGAAAAGGTAGAGAAGTGGATGAAGGGAGAGGTGAAGAGAAAGAGTGGAATAAAGAAAGGAGGGAAAGAGAGTGAGAGAGAGAATAAAGCAAAAAGAGATAGATAAAGGGATGAGAGATAAAGCTTGAGAGAGATATAAAGATAGAGAGAAAGAAGAATGAGGGAGAAAAGAGTGAGAGTTAGTGTAAGACAAGAAGAAGAGAGACCAAGTGTAATAAGACTGTTGGAGATAGACAAGAAAGACACTCTCCCTCACCCTTTTCTCTCTCTCATCCAACAACTCTCTTGCTCTCTTTATCCTCTCTTTCTGTCTCATCTTTCTCTTCCATCGCTTCTCTCTTTCCATCCCAATATTTATCTCTCTTTCACTCTCTCTCTCACCATCTCTTCCTCCTTACCATCTCCCTCTCTTATTCGACAACTCTCTTTCTCTTTTTATCTTCTCTCTATTTCTCTTCCGTCAATTCTTTTTACCATCTCTCTCACCTTTCTTACTCTCACTCTTTCTCCCTCTCTCCCTCTCTCATGTATCTCTTCTCTTTCTCTCTCTCTCTTTGTTTTTTATTTCTCTTTCATTCTCTCCATCTCCCTCTCACTCTTGTTCTCTCTTCTCTCTCCCTCTCCCTCCCTCCCTCATTTCTTTTTGCCCTTTCTCCCTCCTTCTCTCGCTCTCACCTTTCCTACTGCTCTCTCATATGAATTATCTCTCTCTCTCTCTCTCTCTCTCACTCTTGCCCTCTCTCTCACTCTATCTTTTTTCTCTCTTCTCACACACTCCTCTCTTCTACTCTGTTGAATCAATCCCTCCCTCTCTTTCTCTCTCCTCTCCACTCCTCTCATTTCCCTTATTATTTGTGTCACACATTCTTTGAATCTCTCAGTCTCTTGAACAAACTTTCTATCTGCCTCTTCATCTCTCTCTTTCTTGTCTCTTTTTATTTCAATTGCTTTCTTACACCCTTCTCACTTTATCTCTGCACCCTTTTCTCTTTCTCTCTCTACTTCTCTTTTTCTCTCTCTATATGTCTCACTCCATCTTTACATGCTTATCTCCGTCTCTCGCCGTCACTCTCTCACTCTGTCTTACTCTATTTTCCCTCTCTCTCCTCTCTCTAACTTATCTTTCTCTTCTCACGCTTCTCTCTCTCACACTTTCGCTCTCTTCTTCTCTCTCCATACCTCCCCCTCTCTTGCTCTCCCTCTCTCTCACTCGTGGAGCTCTCTCTTTCTCACTCTCTCTCTTTCTTTTCTCTCTCTTTATTGCTCTCTCTCTCACTCACCTCTCTACCTCTATCTCATTCTCATTCTCCCCCTTTCTCTCTCTCATTCTCACTCTCCCCCTCTCTCTTACCTTCCTTCCCTCCTTCACTCACTCAATCCATTATTACCTCTCTCACTTATGTATTTCTTTTAGTTTCTTTCTACTCTTGACCTCTCGCACGGTCTCTTCATTCTCTTTTCTCACTCACTCCCCTTTCTCTCCTCTCTTGAAGCCATCCCTCCCTGCCTCCAACTGTCTATCCTCTTCTATCATTTTCTATATTTCTAAAACTCTTTCTATTTATATATCTTTCTCACCCTCTCTATATGTCTCTTCATATCTCACTCGCTCTCTCTTCTCTCGCTCTTTCAAGATCTTTCTCACACTCCTTTTCTCTACATGTACTTCTTCTATCTTCTTCTACTTTGCTCTCTCTATATCTCTTTCTCTACATGTACCTCTATTCATCATCATATCTCTCTCTTTCCCCCTTTCTTCCTTTCATACCATGTCTCTCTCTTAGTAACTCTCTTGCCACTTGCCTTCCCTCTTTCACTCTTTCTCTTGTTCTCCCTCTCCCACTCTCTTGTGCCCTGCATCTCTCTCTCTCAGTCATATCAATCTTCTCTTCCTCCCTCTCAGTCTCTCCCATTCTTCTTTCTTTCACTTACTATATCACACTTTTCCCACTCTCTATGTCTATCTCACACTATTCTCCCTCCCTCTCACACACTCCCTTCATGTTTCCATCACTCTCTCCTTTCCTTCCTCTCTCCCTTATCTATTCTCTCTCCTTCTCTATCTCTGTCCTTTCTCTTACTTTTCTCTCTCATTTCACTCACTCCTCGTCTTTCTCCTCGGCTCTTGAATCAATCCCTGCATCTTTCTCTTCTCTCCTCTTGTCTCATCTCTCTTTCTAGCTGCCTCACCCTCGTTCTATCTCTTGCTCTCTCACACCAGTTTCTAGCAGCCTCCTCATCTCTATCTCTCTTCCTCTTTATTTTAAGAACTTTCTCTCTCTTCTCTTTTCATCCCTGCTATCTCTCTCATTCACCTTGCAACTCTCTCTTCTCTTATCTTGCTCCTCTCTATCTCCCACACGGTCTCTCTTTACCTCGTTCTTCCTCCCATCCTCTCTCTCATGCTCTCCATCAGTCCCTCTCTCCCTGTTTCTAGCTCTTCTCAATTTCTCTTCATTGCCCAAACTTTTTATCTCTCTTTGTCTTGGTCTTTCTGCTCTCTCACTCCACCTCTTTATATCTCCCTCTCTCTTCCTCTCTTACCATCTCTCTCTCACCTTACTATTTCTTTTCTCCTCTCCTCATTTCTGACTTTCTCCACCAAGACCTCTCTACCTCTCTCTAATCAACATCTTTATCTCTTCGTCTCTCTCTATTATCTACCTCATTCTTTCATGCTCTTTCTTGCACTATTCGTTCTCTCTCTACCTACCTCCTTCTCTCTTTCTCTGGTGCTCTTTTACTGTCTCTAAATCTTTCACTCTCTCCTTCCATTTCTCCCTCTCACCCTCAGACTCTCCCTCACCCTTTTTCTCTCTCCTTTTTTTATTCCTCTCTTGTCATTACTCTCTCACCATGGTACTCTATTGCTCCCTCTATTATTCATCTTTATCTTTCACCATGCCACTCTATTGATTTCTCTCTCATTCTCATCTTTCTCTTCTCTTGCTCATTCTCTCTCTCTTTCTAATTCCTTATTTTCTAGTTCTCTCTCCCTTCCTTGTCTGTGCCCTCTATCACCATATCACTATTTACCACTTTGTTGCTCTATCTCTCTCCATCATTTCTGCTCCCATTTTTATCTCTTTCCCTCACTTTCTCTTACTCTCTTAATATCTTTCTTACTCACTGCTACTCCATCACTTTAACTCCTACAATAGCCATCCCTCTCACTTTCTATCCCTCCCTCTAACTCTCACTTCTCTCTTCTTCCTTCTCCCTCTCCCACCCATCTCTCTTTCTCTCACACTCTCTATCTTCCTCTCTTAGTTTTCTTTTAAATCCATTCCGTCCATCCCTCTCGCTCCCTCTCTCACTCCCTCCGACCCACCTCTCTCCCTACATTTCTCTCTTACCTTCTCTTCTCTCGATTTCCCTCTTTTCATCCCTATCTCTCCCTTTCTCTAAATCTGTCCCATTTTGCTCAATTTCTCTCTCTCTTTTGCTCTCTATCTCATTAACTCCCTAGCTCTCTCTTCTATTCTCTCACTTCTCTCTTTCTATAGCTCTTTCTATGCTCCTCTTCTCTCTCTCCAACCTTTCTTTATCTCACAACTACTCCCTTATTTTATTCCCCTCTTTTTATTATTTTTGTATCGATCTCACTCACTCTACCACTCTTTCTCAATCCCTTCCTCCCTCTCTTTATCTTGCTCCTTCTCTATTTTCACTCTCCTTTCTATCTCTCTCTCCCTTTTTTGTCTCTCACATTCCCTTCTCTCGATCTTTCTCTCTCTTTCTCGTTCTCTCTTACGCTCTCCCTCTACCCCCTCCACCCTCTCTCTTACTCTCACTTCCTCCATCTATTCTTCCCTCACTATGCTCACTCTCTCTCTCTCTCTTTCTCTGCTTTCTCTTTCTCTCTGTCATTTCTCTCTCTCTTCTATCTCTTAGTAACAACCCTCCTTCAATCACTTCTCTCTCTCACTCTCTCCTCTTACTCTCTCTTATGTTTCTAAGTCTCTAAATCTCTCTCTTGCTCATTTTCCCTCTCTAACATATTTTGTATCTCTAATGCTCTCCTTTTATTTCTCTTTTACTTTATCTTCCCTATCTCACTTTCTTTCTCTCTCCCCTCCTCCCTCTCTAGCTCACACCTTCTCTCTCACCCTCTCAATATGTACTTCATTCACTATCTCTCAATTTCTCTCCTCTCTCTCTCACTTTCTCTCCCTCAAAATACTCTCTCATTCTCCCTCCTTTAGTTCTTCCCCTCCCCCTCTCCTCCCTCCAACCCTCTTAGCTCTCACTCATAATCTATATCCCACCTCTCAGTTTATCTATCTTTCTCCCCTTCACTTTCACTTCCTCTCTTTTTCTCTTCGTGTTTCACTATCTCATTCTTCATTAGATCTCTTTCCCACTCTATCTCCCTATCTTCCACTCTCTCTCCTTCTACCCACTCTCTTTATCACTATGTCTCTTTTTTGCTCTCTCCTTCTCCCTATCTTTCACCTTCTCCATCTTAGTCTCTCTCTTTGTCCATTCTTTCACTCTTTATTCTCTTTCCCTTTCACTTTCACATTATTTATTGCTCACAATTTCTCTCTCAGCCTGCCTCTCTATCATTTCTTTCTCATCCTGCTCCCTATCTCGCACACACTCTTCTCTCATTCTCTTTGTTTTACACCCTCTATGTCTCTCTCACTCACTCTAGTTCGTTTTTCCCATTCTAGCTTATTATTCTAATGCTTTTCCTGTCTCTCTGGTTCCCTCTCCATCTCTCTCCCATTCTCTCTCAAACTTGCTTTCTTCTCTCTCTTGTCTATTTATCTCTCAACCTTTTTGTCTCTCTATTGTACTTCTCTTCTCTCTCTTCTCTTTTTATCTCTTATAGTTCTCCTTTAATCTCCTCTTGCTCTCTCACTCTTTCTCTCACTCCTCACTCTCTTTGTCTCTCATACTCAGCACCTCTTTCTTTCTCTCTATCAGACTCTATAGTCTTTTCTCACTCTCTCTGTTTGATTGCTTTTTTTCTCTTTCTATCCCCTGTCACTTGCTCTCTATCCCCACTCCCTTGCTCTCTATCCCCACTCCCTTGCTCTAGTCATTTCTCTTAGTTTCTCTTTATTCTTCTACTATGTAATCTCTCGGTCTTTCTCTCTCTTCGTTGAACACTACCACTGTCCTCTCTTCTCTCGCTCCCTTCTCTCTACTGCTCTTATCTCTCCCTATCTTTCTTTTTCTCTCTATCACTTTCAATTTCTCCTCTCTCACTCTTTCTCCCTCTCTCTCTAGCACTCTCTCTTCCTTCCTCTCCATCTGACTCTCACCCTCTCTCACACACACACTCTCTCACTCTTTGACCTTCTCTCCCTCATCTCTTATTTAGATAACTTTCCCCCCACTCGCCTTTATTTCCTCCTTTTGTCACTTTTTCTCTCTCACGCACACAAACACACTATCTTACTCCCTCCCTCTCTCTTCCACTCTCTCTTACACTCTTTCTCTTCTCTCATTTGCACCCACTCTCTTGGCTCTATCTCTCTCATTGTAACTACTTTCACTTGCAATCAACCTCTCTCACTATCTCCATGTCTTTTTTCCCCTTTCTTTTTTATTTCTATATATATCCTCTTCCCTCCATCTCAATCTTTTTTTTCCTTTTCTTCCCCTTTCTTATGTCTATCTCTCCCCTTTTCCCTCCCTCTCTCTTATTCTTCTCCCTATTCTTGCGGTCTCACTCTCTCTCTCTCTCTCGTCCCTCCACTTCACTTATTCTCTTCCCCACTCTTGCGACCTCACTTTCTCCCTCTCTCCCTCTCCCTCCCTCTATTTCGACCCAACTTTGTCATTCTCTCACTTGCTTTGAATCTCCCTCACAAATTCTCTCTTGCTCTCTATCCCTCTAGTTATTTCTCTTTGTATCTATCTCATTCAATCTGACACTCAATTCGTTCCCTCCCTATCTCTCCCTCACTCTCTCTCTCTACTTTGCTCTTTGCCTTATTTTGCTCTCTTCTCTCTCTCATGCTCTTTTGCTTCTCTCTTTCCCTTCTCTCTATTTTGCTCACTCTTTCTTTTCTCTCACCCTTTCCCTTTCTCCTCCTTCCATTTATTACTCTCTCCTCCTCCCAATCTCTCTTGCTCACTCATCCGTCCCTCACTCCCTAATCCCTCCTCTCTCTCCCTACACCCTCAATCTCTCTCTTGACTGCCCTCAGTTTTCCCTTTTACTCTCTCCCTCCCTTCACTTTCTCCCTCTCTCTCTCCCTGGCCAGGCATCCCTCTCTCTCTCTTACTTTCTTTTTCACTATTCCTCTCCCTCTTCCACTCCCTCTCCTTTTCTCTCTCTCCCTCTCTCTCTCTCAGTTTCTTTCTTACTCCTCTCTGCCACCTCCCACTCTCACTCTCACTTTTGCTCTCTCTCACTTGCACTTTCTTTCTCTCCCTCCATTTCTCTCTATCATTCTCACTCACTCTCTTTCATGGAGGTCTTCCTTTTTACTTTTTTTTCTCTCTCATTTCTCTCTCATACTCTCTTCCACTCTCGTTATCCCCATCCATTTCTCCCATTATGTTTTTTCCCTTCTCTATGTTTAGCATTCATTCTCTCTCTCTCTCTCTCTTCTTTCTTTCCTCCCTCATGTGTTCTCTCTCGCTCTCTCTCTTCTCTTCCTTTTTCTTCTCTCTTTTGACTCCATTCTCCCTCACTTCTCTCTCTCAATCTGTCACTCTCTCTGTCCCTTTATTTTTACTCTCTCCTACCCTCCAACTGTTAATATTTTTCTTTCTCTCTTCTGTCCACATTTTTCTTTTTCTCCTCTAACACCTCTCTCTCCCTTTTGCTCTTCCTCATCTCTCACAAACACACTCTCTTCTTTTAACATTGCTACCTCACCCCCTCTACCTCTCTCCCTCCTTGATTTTACTTACTCTCTCTCCTACATTTTCTCCCTCATTCTCTCTCTCTTTCTTTCACTCTCTCACTCTTTTCTTCATCTTTCTCTTATCTCTTTCATCTTTCCCCCTCTCTCCCAGCTTCCTCTCCCTCTCTTCACAGTATTTTATCTTTGTTTTCCATCCCTCTACTTTCCTCCTCTTTTGCTCTGTCCCCCTTCCTCTTTCTCATGCTCTCTATTCTCTCCCTCTCAGCTCTCCTCTCACGTATCTCTCTCTCACATATCTCTATCTAGCTATCCCAGTCATACTCTACCTCTCTATCACATCTCACTATCTCTCTTTCTCTCTCTCTCTTTCTCTCAACATGTCTCTCCCTCTCTTTCTTTTGCTCTCTCTCCCTCTCTCAAGCTCTCTCCATTCCTGCATCTCTCTCCCTCCATCCTCAATCTCTTTCCCTCATTCTCTCTCTATGTTATCTCTCCCTCTCACTTGCACTATTTTATATCTCTCTCTCCATCTCTCTCACTCCTTTAAGCCTCTTCTTCTTTCACCATATCTGAATTTCTCTCATAATAGCTCTATTGATCCCTTTCCCCTATTTTATTTTTTCTGTCTATCTGTTGCTCACTAACCATTGTCTTTCCTTCTCCCTCTCACTCGCTCTCACGCACACACTCTCTATCTGGTTTTTTCTCTTTTGCTCTCTCACTATCTCACTCTATTCTTTTCTCCTCCCTTTCTTGTGCTCTCTCTATCTCTCTGTCGCTCTCTCCCTCCCTGTGTCGTTCTTTCTCTCTTACTATCTCTCCCTCTCTCTCCCATCCTCCCTTTGTAGCTCCATCTCTCGCACTCTCGCTCTTTATCTATCCCTCACTCTTAATATCTTTCACTTTTCTCTTTTTCTCTTTTCTATCATTCTCTGCCCCCTCTATCTTGCTCTAAATACCTCTTATTATCTCTTTATTTCTATCATTTTCCTTTTTTTTCTTTCGCACTTTCTCTCCCTTTCTCTCGTTATAGCTCCCTCCCTCTCTCTGTTGATCACTCTATCACTCACTCTCCCTCCCTCTCTATCTCTCTTTTCTCTTCCACTACTCAATCTCTCTCCTTTCTCTCTCACACACTCTCTCTCACTCTTTCTTTCACGTTGAATCTCTCTCACAATCACTCTCTGACATTCTTTCATTTGTTATCTCTCTCTTGATATCTTAGTCTTACCACTCCACCTCACTCTCCCTCTTGCTCCTCCTTTCCCTTTGCTTCTACACTCTCCCTCTCTACTTTCTGACATTTTCAATCTCTCTCTCACCCTTACCCACTACTCCCCTCTTCTCCTTTCTCTTACTCTTTCCCTCACTCTCTCTTCTCATACTCCTTATATCTCCAAAACCTTATATCTCTCTGAATTTCTCTCCCTCACTCTCATTTTCACTCTCTCTCCTCAACCTTCTCTAGCTCACTCCCTTCTCACCCTTCTCTCTCTTTCTGTACATTATGTCCCTTTGTGATTTTTCTCCTTCCTCGCTCTCACTCTCTCTTATGCTCGTACTCTTTATTCCATCTCTAACATGCTCTTCTTTCTATTCCCTTCTCTCTGTGTCTCCCCACTCTCCCCCTTCTGTCTCTTTTGCTTCCTCCCCATACTCTCGATCTCTATTTATAGCTATCTTTTACTCCCACTCCCCTTCTTTCTCTTCTCTATCTCTATCTACTCCCTATCTTCTACCCTTCACTCTGTCTCCCACTCTCTTATAATCACTCTCCCACTCTTCTTTCACTTCTTATCTCTTTAGCTCACTCTCCTTGCTCTCTCCCTCTATCCCTCTCTCTCATTCACTATGTATATAACTCACGCTCCATTCCTCTCACTTTATCTCACTCTCTTCCCTTTTCTCTGTATATATCTCTCCTCTCTCTCGCTTTCCTCCCTCTCGCATACTCTCTCCCACTGAATCTCTACATAATAACTCAATTGCTCTATTATCTCGCTCACTCTTTCTCGCATTATCTCTATGTCGCTCTTTCTACCACTCTATCTCCCTCTCCCACTCTTTTCTTTTGCACTCTCTCTCATTTTATTACTCTCTCAGTCTCAATCTGTTTCGTTCCATCTCTTTTCTCTCACTCTTCTCTCCATCTCTCTCTCATCTTCACCCTCTTCCACTCTCCACCTCTTCCTCTATCTCGCTCTCCCCCACTCTTACTCTTTATTTCTCTTCCTCTCTCTCACTTTCTCATTAATTCTCTTAATCTTTTGCACTCATCTCAGTTTCTCTCAACTTCTCTCCTTCACTCTCTCTCTCACTTTCACTCCCACAATTGTCTTTGTCCCTCCTTTAGTTCTCCGCCTCTTCCTCCCCACCCTCCCTTTATCCCTTTTAGCTCCATCTCTCCCCTTTCTCTCTCTTTCTCTCTACTTCTCTTTAGCACTTCTTATATCTCTCACTCATTCTTTCCATCCCTCACTCTTTCTTCCTCCCTTGCTATCTCTCTCTCTCTCAACTTGCAACTCTCTCACTTCTCTCTTTCTCATCTTTCTCTTATCTTGTTCCTTCTCCCTATCTCTCACATATTTTTCTTTATCTCATTCTTTCTTCATCCCTTTCTCACTCTCTCTAGCTCTTCTCAAATTCTCTTCATTGACTAAACTTGTTCTCTCTCTCTTTTACTTATTCTATCTGCTCTCTCACTCCACCTTTTTCAATCTCCCTTTCTTCTTCTCTTACCATCTCTCTCTACTGCTCTTGTTGTCTCTCTCTTCATTTCTCCCTTTCTATCCACCTAAACCTCTCCATCTCTCTCTATCAAACTACATCTCTTTCTCGATTATCTCACTCATCCTTTCATGCTCTTTCTCTTTTATGTATTCTCTTTCTCTAAATCTTTTCTCTCTCTTCTCTTTTTCTCTTCTTACTCCTTTTGCATCCACTCCCCCCTCTTTCTCGATCTAATCCTCCCTCACTCTCTCATTTTCTCTCACTCTCTCTCGCTCTGTCTTCCTCTCTTGCCACAACTCTCTCAACTAAAAACTCTCCTGTCATTCTCATTTTTCTCTTCACTCAATCCTCTTTATCAAACTTTTTCTCTCTTTTTCTCCCTCCCTCCCTCTCTTTTGCCCTCCATATCTCCCTCACGCGTAGAGTTCTTCTCTTTTTTCTCTCTCTCTTCTCTGTCAATCTTCTCTCTTGCTCAATTTCTACTCTCTCCCTCTCTCTACCTTCATTTCACTCTCCCTCTCCCTCGCTCCCTCTCTTTACCCTCCTCTCTATTGCCTCCCTCCTTTCCTCACTTTCTCCCTTCCTAACTCTCTATTTCTCTCACTCTTGACTCTATCTTGCTCTCTCCTCTCACTCATTGCCTCTCTCTCCTCTCCTAAGTACATCCCCTCAGCCACTCTCATCTCCTTTCCTCTCTCTTATGATCACCCTCTCTTTATCTATATCTCTCTCACACTCTTTATCTATCTTGTCATCTCTCTTTCTTTCAAGCTCATTCTCACTCTCTTCGCTCTCCCAAACCTCCTATTTTCTCTATCTCTCTTTCGTTCTCTCTATATCTATCATTATCTCGTTCCATCCCAATCTCTATCTCTCACCATACTTTCTTTCTCCCCTCTTCCTCTTCTACCTGCACTATCTCACCCTGCAAACTCTCTTGCTCTCGCCATTCTCTCTTTCTCATCTCTCTCTCATTCTTACTTCCACTCTTTCTCATTGGGCCCACTCTTATGCTCCATCCCTCTCTCTCTTTCTCTTTTCGTATCTCTCTCTGCTCTATCACACATTTTTTTCTTTCTCACTCTCTTCCTCTCTGTACCTCCATCTCACTATCATTCTCCCTCCCTTCCTCTCTCTTGCTCTATCTATCTCACCCTCTCTCTTGCCCTCCCTCACTCCTATATTCTCTCTTTATCTATCTCACCTCTCTCTCTCCATCAATCTCTCTCTAGTCTCTATCTGCCTTATCATCACTCCCCCTCTCCCTCTTCTCTCTCTTCCCTTCAACCTATTTCTCACATCCATCTTTCTCCTATTACCCCGTGTCTCTCATTCACCTTCTTGTCATCTCTTTCTTTACTTATATATTTCTCTCTCCATGTCTCTTTCTCTTTCCATCCCAATCTCTATCTCACTCTCTCTCGCTCTTGCCTCCTCACTTCTCCCATTTTTATCTTTCTCTTCTCTCACTCCTATCTCTCTCAGTATTTTTTCATCTGATTCTCTCTCTTCCCCTCTCTTGTGCCCTCTATCTCTCTCTCTCTCTCTCACTCTCACTTCTCAATTTATTTTCTCTATTTTTTTTGCTCTTATCTATTTCTCTTTTATGAAATCACTCTCTTGCTCTTTCTCCACCTGTTATTTCTTTTGTATCTCTTTTACTTTCTCTACCACTGTTTCTCCCTCTCTCCCTCCCTACCTCTCTCTCGTTTTTCATACTATCTCTCGCTCACCACCTTTCTATCTCTCCATCTATTTCTTTCTCTCTCTTCTATTAATACAAACTCTCTACATCTTTCTTAATCATTCTCTCGGCCTCTCTCATGGTGCTCTTTTCTCTCTCTCATACTCTTTTTTTTATAGCTCTCTCCCACTAATTCCTCGCTACCTCCATCTCACTCTCCCTATCCTCCTTTTTGCCCATTCGTCCTTCCCTCACTCTCTCCTTCCCTATCTCTTTCTATTTTGTGTTATCTCTCTCTCTCTCTCTTTCTCTTACTCATGCCTATCTCTCGCTCTCTCCTCTTTCTCTTCTCTCTCTTCTCACTCATTGCTCCTCTCTCCTCTTCTGAATCGATGCCACTCCCCCTCCCTCTCCTCTACTCACCCTTTCAATCTGCCTCACCTTCTCCCTATCTATCTCTCTCTCTAGATGTACCTCTTATATCTACTTCTATTTTGCTCTCTCCATATCTCTCACTCTATCTTTTATCAATATATATCTCTCTTTCTCCCACTCTTCCTCTCTTACCATCTCTCTCTCTCCCTTACCCTCTCTGTCATCTCTTTTTCTTCCATCTCTTTGTCACCCTTTCTTTCTCTTTTTCTCTCTCTCCCTTCATCACTCTCTCGTTCTCTCCATCTCTCTCTCAGTCATGGAGCCCTTCCCTTTCTCTCTCTCACGCTCTCCCATTCTTCCCTCTTTCAATTACTCTCTCACTTTTTACCACTCTCTATGTCTATCTCACACTTATTCAACCCCCCTCTAATACACACACACTTTCTCACCCTGCCTTCCTCCTTCCCTATCTCTCTCTTTCATGTATTCTCTCTCATTATCTCACTCTATTCTTTCTCTTTCTTTTCTCTTTCATTTCACTCACTCCCCATCTTTCTCCTCACTCTTGAATTACTTCCTCTCTTTCTCACCACTCCTATCCTCGCGTATTGTATCTCTTTCTATCTACCTCACCCACACTCTTTCTATCGCTAGCTCTATCACACACAGTTCCTATCTTCCTCCCCATCTCTATCTTTATTACTTCCTCTTTCTTTCAAGCTCTTTCTTACACTCTTCACACTCACTCTTTCCAACCCTCTCTCTCCCTCTCCTTTACTTCCTCCCTTTCTCTCTCTCACCTTGCAACTCTCTCTTGATCTCTCTCTTCTCTCTATTAGTTTCAATCTCTATGTCACACCCTTCTCTCATTATCTCTATGCCTTCTCTCTCTTTCTCTCTTTACTTCTCTTTTGCTCTATCCATGCTTATCTCCCTCTATCCCTCTCATCATCTCTCTCTCGCTCTCTGTTCTCTCTCTTTCTTTCATGATCTTTCTCACATTGTTCTTCTGTCAGCTTTTATTTGCTCTCTTTATATCTCTCACTCTATCTTCTCATATATATATATTTAACAGAACAAAAAATTCATTCAAATTGAAGTTAAGTACATCTGATAAAAGGGAAATTCAAAGAGTCCCCCAAAAGTAAAAGCCTTAGTGGCTCAAAAGGTGTTACATAAAAAGTGATATTGTTAGTAGAGGCAGCATTTTTAGCTAACCAGTTAGCAAGCTGGTTAGCCTCTCTATAAGTGTGAGTCCATTTAAGTTGTATAAAATCCGAGCAAGTAGGGAAAGTCTTGAGGAAGTACACCAAATTCCAAGGGGGGGCAGCATTGCCATTCACAATGTCAATAACCTCGTCGAGAATCGATTCAATCCATACATGAGATAGTTTAAGAGCTTTGGCGATGGCTAATGCCCGAATGCTGCCCATAGTTCAGATTCCAAGGCTGAGGAGGAAACAAGAGGAGACCGAAAAAACCATAAGAGGTGGCCGAACTGTTCTCGCAGATCGCACCCATACCAGCGAGCTGATTTAGTGAAACTCCCATCAATATTAATTTTAATCCGGGGTTGAGGAGGTAAAGACCAATGCGACGGGACAACCTTTCTCTTAGGTGAGGCAAGTAAAAGTGGATATTTGCCGATATAGCTGCAGACAATTGGCCACGATGGGCGAGTAGATACTTGTATTACCCTTGTATTTAGCGAGTTCCTAGCCATCCGGAGAAACCACCGGATAACTAAGGGAATGAAGAACTCCTTCGAGCAGCCTCCAATCCTCCCGACGAAGTTTCCACATCGGTCCAATCATAGCTGTGATTTATTATCTGCAGTTGGGACAGACACATCGATCCGGACATGTTTGGTAAAAGAGCAGTGAAGGAACACATGATTATAGGTCTCCTCCTAGAAATTACAAAGCCAGCATTTAGAACCAGATTTGAGACCTTTGAGCTTCAGGATATCATCTAGTGGCAGAAATTTATGAAACAGTCTCCAACAGAGAAAGGACACGGAGGGGGAAAGGTGCTTATGCCAAATCTTTTCACCCCAAACAGTATTATGCCAATCAAAAAAAGATTGATGAATGGCCCCATTTAGGGAGAGAGTATTAGCACATTTAATGTGGAGTTTATCGAGTCCGGTATCATCAATGGGTATAGCTAGAATCTTTTGAATAGTATCCTCATCTAAAACATCCCTCGGTGAATCGGCATTCCAATGGCCCCGATTCCAAAATTCAAGCAACGAGTGAGGTGAGGGTTGAATTGTGAAGAGCAAGGAATTGGCCCATCAGGCAGCCAATTGTCAAGGAAGAAGTGAACATTGCCGGCACCAATTTCCCGGATATGAATTGATTGGCGGTCTCCTTGGCCTTCAACAACTTTTTCCGAGTGCTTGGAGTCTCCCAATTTGGCTTGAACAGCATTTGCATGAAATTTCTTACAATATTTTTCCTTGAGGAATCTGGCCCACATAGTATCTTGTTTCATAAACTTGATCCATTGCTTACAATGAAATAGATGGCTCATTTGTTTAAAGCTTTTAAATCCCAGCCCTCCAGCTTTAGTCGGTTTGCATATTTTATTCCACACAGTCCAATGAGGTTGCTTGTATTGGCCATCCCAGAGAAATTTGTTGAAAAGAGTTTCTAACATTTTCTGTGTGCTCCTTTTCATATTAACCATTTGCATTGTGTAAAGAGGAAATGTAGATAGGATTCTCTTGAGTAAAGTCAGTCTACCTCCATTGGATAAGAATTTGTTTGTCCAGCAAGTAATAGAAGAAGATATCTTATTAATGGCCTCATCATATTGTGATTGCCTCCTTCTACCTTTGGTTATATATATATATATATATATATCCCTGCTTTTCCTCTCTTAGCATATCTCTCTCTTCCTACCACTTTTTATTTGTCTTATCTCTCTTTCACTCTTTCGTTCTCTGAGTCTTCTCTCCCACCCTCACACTTTTGTGCCCTCCATCTCTCTCTGTTAGTCATAGAGCCCTTCTCCTTCTCTCTCCAACTCTCTTCCATTCTTCTCTCCTTCACTTACTCTCTCTCACTTTTTTCTTTCTCTATGTCTATCTCTATGTCTATCTCAAAATTATTCTCCCTCTCTATCACACACACTCTCTCTCTCCTGTCCTCCCTTGCCCTTTCCCTCACTCTCTCCTTTCCTACCTTTCTCCCTTATGTATGCTCTCTCAAACCCTCTTCCATTCTTCTCACCTTCACTTACTCTCTCTCACTTTTTTCACTCTCTATATCTATCTCAAAATTATTCTCCCTCTCTATCACACACACACACTCTCTCTCTCTTGCCCTCCCTTGCCCTTTCCCTCACTCTCTCCTTTCCTACCTTTCTCCCTTATTTATGCTCTCTCTCTCTTACTCCCTACCTCTTTCTTTCCTCTCCTCTCCTTTTGTCTCCCTTTCTATCTGCCTCACCCTCGCTCTATCTATCTTTCGCACTCTCGCACATAATTTTTGTTTGCTTCCTCATCTCTATTTCTCTTACTTCCTCTTTCTTTCGAGCTCTTTCTCAAACTCTTATCACTCCCTCTACCTCATTCTCACTCTTTTTGTCTACTTCTCTTTTGCTCTTTTTATATATCTCACTCACTTTTTCCATCCCTCTCTCTTGCTTCCTTCCTTGCTATCTCTCTCTCTCACCTTGCAACTCTCTCTCTTATTTATTTCTCATCTTTCTCTTATCTTGCTCCTTCTCTCAATTTCTCACAAACTTTTTCTTTATCACATTCTTTCTCCCTCCCTCTCTCATGCCCTCCATATGTCCCTCTCTCACTCTCTCTAGCTCTTCTCACTCTCCCGCTCTCTCACTCTCTCTTTCTCCCCATCTCTATCTTGAAGTCTCTCTATCTCTCTATATCTCTCCCTCGCTCTCCCTCTCACTTAATCCCTCCTCTTTCTCGCACTTTCTCTCTATCTTCCTCTCTCCCTCTGTCTCTTTTTCATCATTCCCTCTCCCCACTTTATCTGGTTTACTCTCTCTTGTCTTTTTTTGTCCCCTCTTTGTCACACAGGCACTATCTATCACGCACTCCCTTTCCTCTTTCATTTTCTCATTCACCTCTTATCTATCTTTTACTCTCACTCTATCTTTGTCCCTCTTTTTCTTTATATCTCTTTCTCGATATTTCTCTCATTCTATCTCACTCTTTTTCTCATTGTCTCCCCTCCCTTTCTCGCTCTATCATAGCCACTTTCTTTATCCTTCACTTTCTCTCACTTTTCTCCTCACATTTTTCTTTTTATCTGCCTTAATCTCTTTTATCTATCACTGTCTCACACTCTCTATTTATCACTTAATCTTTCCCTCCCTCTCTTTCTTTTAATCTCTTTCTCATACTCTTCGCTCTCGTCTACCACTTGTTTTCTCTTCTTCTATTTTGCCCTCTTTACATCTCCTAATCTCTCTTTCCATCCTAATATCTATCTCGCTCTCACTTTGTCTCTCCCACACTCACTTCCTCTCTTATTGTCTCTCTCTATCTCATCAAACAAATCTCTTGCTCTCTTTATCTTCCCTCTATCTCATCTTTCACTTCCCTTGTTTCTTCTTCTTCTCTCTCTCACTCTTTCTTTCTCTCATTCTCTCTCCGTCTCTCCATATCGTGCCCTCCATCACTCCCTCTCTCATGGATCACTTCTCTTTCTCTCCCTTTCATTCTTTTATTTCGCTCATTCTCTCCACCTCCCTCTCGCTTTCGTTCTCCCTCCTCTCTCCCTCTCACTCTCGTCCTTCCTCCGCTCTTCCTCTCCCTCCCTCACTCATTTCATTTGCCCTTTCTTCCTCTCTCTCACTTGGACCTTTCCTTCCACTCTCTCGTATGACCTCTTACTCACTTCCTTCTCTCTCGTCTCACTCCATGCTCATCTCTCTCTTACTCTCTTGAATCAATTCCTCCCTCTCTCTTTCTCTCTCCTTTCCTCTCCTCATCTTTCTCTTATTATTTGTCTCACCCATTTGTTCAATATCTCGGTCTCTCACAGCACTATCTTTATGCCGCTTCATCTATCTCTTCTCTCTCAATATTTTAATCTCTTTCTCACACCCTTCTCTTTTTATCTCTACAGGCTACTTTCTCTAGTTCTCTTTTGCTCTCTCTATATCTCACAACATGTTTCCATGCTTATCTCCCACTCTCTTCCTCACTCACTCTCACTATGTCTTACATTGTTGCCTCTCCATTTGCCCTCTCTTCTCTCTCTCTCTCTCTCTCTCTCTCTCTCTCTCTCTCTCTCTTTCTTTCTCTTCTTCTCTACCAAACCTCACTCTCTCTTGCCCTCCATCTCTCTCTCTCTCTCTTACTCATGGAGCTCTTCTCTTTCTCACACACTCTCTCACTCTTTTCTCTTTCTTGATCTTTCTCGCTCACTTCTTTCTACCTATATTTTACTCTCATTCTCTCGCTTTCTCTCTCTCATTCGCACTCTACCCTCTCTCTTACCCTCCTTCTCTCCTTCATTCACTCTATCCATTCCTACCTCTCTCACTTTCTTCTACTCTCGCCCTCTCTCGTGTTCTCTCTTTTTCTCTCTTCTCACTCACTCCCCATCTCTCTCATTCTCTCTTGAATCCATCCCTCTTTGCCTCACTCTGTCTCTCCTCTTCCCTCTCTTTCTATATTTCTCAACCTCTCTACATGTCTCTTCATCTCTCTCTCGTTCACTCTTCTCTCTCTTTCTTTCAAGATCTTTGTTGCACTATTCTTCTATCTACTTCTATTTTGCTCTCTTTATATCTCTCACTCTATCTCTTCATCAATATATATATATATATATATATATATATATATATATATATATATTATATGAGATATAAAAAAAATGGTGGCGGCTGGTTCCTTTGCTCTGTTAGGGTTTGGCTGGTAATGGCTTCCCTGGGTGGCGGCTGGTACCTTTGGAAGGCTTTCCAAGGTTTCGGGTGCTGTTTGGTTTTCAGGTTTGGTGTTTCTAGAGGTGGTGGGTGGCTGGTAAGTGTCTTCCTGTTTAATTTGATCTTTCCCGGGCTAAATTTTTGAACTGGTACTGTTCCATTGGCTGAGTTTTTTTCCTGAGTGCTGCTAGCAGTCACTATCTCCTATCCTGTTCATCTTCATTTGTTGTGTTTACTGATGATACATTAACTGTGGTACTCTTCTATAATGGCTGGGGTAAACGCCTCCACCTCTTATGCATCTGCATTAACTAAAGGCCTGCCTTCTGCTAAAGCTGCAGACAAATTACATTTTCCACATAACCTTCATGATGCGGCAGCTGGGAAATCTGAATGCCCTTTCATTAGACCCCTTGGGTCTAAGGAGGGCAGACCAACCATTATTTTCACAACTAAGGAAATGGAAATACTTGCTGAAGCTATCAAATTCTCCATTGTGGGACAATTCCAATATGGCCATCCTAAAATGGAATTAATCAGGAACCTTTTTGAACAAATCCCCTTTGTGGGACAATGGAAAATTGGAGTGATGGATGGAAGGCATCTACTCATCAGATTATCTAGAGAAGAAGACTATGCAAGATTAATTGGTTTGCAGAGTATGCAAATAGCTAACACTCACATAAAATTCATCAAATGGTACCCTGGTTTTGACCCAGCTAAAGAACCTCCCCTTAAACCTATATGGTTCAAATTTCCTAATCTGCCAATTGAATTGTATCACACAAATGCTTTATTCCAAATTAGTAGAGCATTAGGAACTCCCCTAAAAGTGGACCCCTCCACTTGTGATATGGGGAACACTCATGGAGCTAGAGTGTTGATAGAGAGAGATGTCTCACTTCCTGAGTTAGATAAACTATGGATTATCACCTCAGATAGTGGTGAAGGCTTTTGGCAAGAAGTCCATATGGAAACAAAACCTGTGTTCTGTAAGCACTGCAGAATGTTTGGACATTTCATGGAGAAATGTTATAGATTAAAACCCCCTCTCAAAAAGCAAGTCAAGGCCCAACCAATGGTGCAACAGATCATGGATACTGTTAAAGGAAATTCTTTGGAAGAAACTATTGCTCTAGACACTTTGGTTGATGATTCTAGTTTGCCCAGAGAAGTTACCCCAGAAAACACTCAAGATAATCTAACAACTTCTGCTGAAGAAGCTACTCCTACATTACCCCCTGAACTTCCAGAAACAGCAATACAAGAATTAAACAGTGAAGAAAGTATTGAGCAGGAAATTATACCCTCCACAGATATAATAATAAAATCCCAAACTAATATGGAAGCTACCTGGCAGGAACAAAAAGTTAGAAAGAAGAAAAAGGTGATGTCTGAACTGCAGAAACTGGCCCAAGTAGGTGACTGCAACTCTATTGGCTCCCCCCAGATAACAGAAGGGGTAGAACTAGATCTAGATCAAGATCTGCTTCTGCTCACTCCCCACCCCAGCCTAAACCACCAGATGTTTAATCTATTATGCTGGAACATTAGGGGTGTGGCCCACCCCTTATCCCTTTAAAGGCTACTTCATCTTTTTAAGAAACACCAGCTATGGTGTATTGTACTCTTGGAACCAATGGTGCACAAAAATAAATCAAAACTTTTTTCCAGGTTTGCTGGCTGTTCTATTTTCACTAACTCCTCTAATAAAATCTGGGTTATTAGCAGGCAGGAACTCCAATGCAAAGTTATTGTGGACCACCCTCAATTGGTCCATTTACACTGTACTGTTAATGGAATTTCTTTTGCTACTACTTTTGTATATGCTGGCTGTACCAAAACTGCAAGAAGAGAACTCTGGCAGGAAATCCATTTACTCAATTCTATGGAGAATCACAGCTGGATTGTGGGTGGAGACTTTAACAATATTACTTCTACTGTTGAAAAATCTGGTGGCAGACCACCAAATCTTACCAAACTCACTGAGTTTAATGATAACATCCAGAGAGCAAGCCTGTTTGATTTGGGATTTCAGGGGAACCCTTTTACTTGGAGGAGGGGCAAGATTTGGGAGAGATTAGATAGATTCCTGGCTAACAACTCATGGCATCAAAATTTCCTTCACACAACCATTTCCCACCTCAATTTTGCTGGGTCTGACCACAGACCCTTACTTATTTCCATTACTACTCCCCCCAACCTAACCACTTCTCCCCCTTTTAGAGTTTTGAATTTCTGGTCCTCCTACCCTCAGTTCCAATCTGTTATCTCCAAGCAGTTGTCCCCACTCTAACCCTTTCATCAGACTTCAGAATCTTCAACTGAAATTGGCTGCTGTTCTTTCCCACTGGAGTTGGGAGTCTATTGGTGACATCACTCAAAGTATTTCACAAGCTGAGAAGGCTCTTTCTTCTATGGAAGCTGCTGCTCTATCAGATGAAACTAAGTGTAGCCAGATGGTGGCTACTCAAGAACATTTGCTGACCCTTATTGATTGGCAGGACCAATTCCTAAGACAAAAAGCTTCCATTTCCAAATTCAAAGATGGAGACAGGAACACCAAATTTTTTCATGCTTGGATTAAGTACAAAAGGAAATGCAATGCTATTCATTCCATATTAAATGACCAGGGTCGTCTACTTAATGAGGAAGCTGCCATTGCAAATGATGCTGTCAAATATTTTCAGGAACTTCTCACTTACAAGCCTTGCAGCAGACCCCCTATTGATGATAGCCTGTTCAACAAGGAATATAACTACACTCACTCTCTCCAATTAACTGATACTCCTTCACAAGATGAAATTTGGGTGGCAATTAATTCAATTGACAGCTTTAAAACAGCAGGGCCTGATGGGTACAGTGCTGAATTCTATAAAAAAACCTGGAACACTTGCAAAGTTGAGGTAACAACTGCCATTCAAAGCTTCTTTACTGGAAGTGATATACCCCAATATTTCCATGCATCTACTATTGTACTTGTGCCAAAGAATAATGCCCCCAAGTGCTGGAATCACTATAGACTAATCAGCCTAACCACTGTTATCAGCAAAGCTATCAGTAAAATCATTGTGGGCAGATTGCAACCTCACCTTGCTCATATTATTAGCCCCAACCAATCAGCTTTTGTAAAAGGAAGATCTATAGCTGATAATGCACTCCTTGCTCAATAACTATTGCTTGATTTGGATAGATCTTGTAGGGGAGGTAATTTGATTTACAAGATAGACATTCAAAAGGCCTGTGATACTATTGATTGGAACTTTATTCTTCAGGTGCTAAATGCTAGAGGTTTTTCTACTGGTTTCTGTTTACTCATAAAGAGATGGCTTCAGCATAACAACCATTCACTCCTCATTAATGGTAAATGCTGGGGAGATTTCAGAGCCACTAGAGGGCTTAAACAAGGAGATCCACTCTCACCCACCATCTTCATTATTATTATGGACTATCTCTCTAGGCTGCTGGAAACTCAAGTCTCAAACCATCCTTATGCTTAATATCACCATAGGTCTGATACTATCATTTCTCACCTATTATATGCTGATGATTTCATGATATTTTCCAGGGCTTCTAAAGCAGCTGTTAAAAAGGTTATGAGCTGTCTCAACAAATTTGAACAGATTTCTGGCCTTCATTTCAACAAAAATAAATGTGAATTGCTATTCCCCATCAATATCCATCCTAATATTATCCACTGGATTACTGATTTCACGGGTTATGCCAAAAGCAGCCTTCCCATGAAATATTTGGGGGTTCTCTTAATTAAAGGCAGAACTAAACAAAGTCATTTTGAAGAGATCATTGGTAAGCTAAACACTCATCTCTCAAGTTGGTCCAATTCCTTCCTATCATCTGGTGGCAGAATAACTCTCCTGAATAGCATGTTAACCTCATTTCCTTCTTACATTTTACAAATGACATGCCTGAAGAAAAGCTCAAGAATTCAGATTGAGAGAATTTTTAACAGATTTCTTTAGGCTGGTCAAAGAAAACAAATTCCTTGGGCCAGCTGGCAAAGGTTAGCCTTGCCTAAAGAAGCTGGTGGTTTAGGTTTCAAAGGCTTGAAACATCTTCAGCAAGTCAATTTTTGTAAGTTATGGATCCATTTCAGGGAGCAAAATTCTCTTTGGGCTCAATTCATGAAAGGTGAATACTGCAGAAATATCCATCCTTTATCCTCTCAAATCAAAAAAGGAATATCAAGAATCTGGAAACAAATGCTTATCAACAAAGAGACTGTTGAATCCCTCATATACTGGGAGTTAGCAAGGGTGACATCATGTTTTGGCATGATAAATGGTGTCAAAGGGAGGGTTTGGTTCCACTTCATAATATAAATAAAGATTATTTCCCTGTCTCCAGCTGCTGGAAGGACATGAATTGGTCTATTCCTAAATTGCAACTTCTCCTAGTAGACTCTTCTGTGGATCAGGTGGCTCAAATCCCTTTTGATAGGTATCAGCTGGATAAACTCATATGGCTAAATGGTAAAAGACATAGCATTACCAAACACATTTACCTTAGTATCAACTCTTGGAATCAGGTCAGCTGGGGTAAAACTATTTGGAACAAATATCTTACTCCTTCCATGTCCTTCCTCATTAGGAGAATCTTCCATGGTTTTGTTCCAACAGATGATATTCTCAAACTCAAAGGCCTGAGAGGCCCTTCCAAATGCCTTCTCTGTGGAGCACAATCTGAAACATTGAAACACCTCTTTTTTAAATGCTCCTTTTCTCAGGAAGTTTGGTTGGGTATGCTCAGAAAATTGAATATTAACCTGTTACTGTTAGACTGGCAGGATTTAACAACCTGCTGGAAATTCTGGCAGCAAGCTAAAGTTGGGGAGATTCAACTCATTGTGGCTTGGTTCATTTGGATGCACATAAATGGGGTAAAGTATGATGGGCTGCTTAGCAAGACTGAAAGGGGGGTAACTCATTGCCTTTCATTTATCTCAAAGTTAATTTCAGTAAAACAGTTTCCAAACATCATTCTGTCATCTTCCACTACTGATAGACCTATTCTTCATAGAATCATTCAGATCTATTGGAAAGCTCCCAACCCTCCTTTTATTAAAGTCAATACTGATGGAGCCTTTACTAAACAAAATGCTGGTATAGGTGGGATTTTCAGGGATCATACAAGGAAAGGATTAATATTTTTCCAAGCTCCAACTACTCGTCGTCGACCCATTGGAAGCAGAATTAGCTGCTGCATTTTGGGCACTTCACATTGCTACACTCCTTCAGTGGTCTTCTATCATTGTGGAGGGAGACTCATCTACCTTAATACATTACTTTCAGAATGATCTTTCCCCTCCTGGCACCATTCTACTTGGATTTATAAAATCAGATCTTTGCTGCCACATCTTACAGTGTATTTTAATTTCATTTTCAGGGAGGGAAACAGGCCTGCAAATTGGATTGCTAAAAGAGCCCTCTCATCACAGGAGATAATGGTCTCTTCTACTCTACCTTCCCAGTTACAATATCTTATTCAGGCAGACTCTTACCAAGCTCCCCACTTCAGAATTATGAATTAGTGCCCTCTGCTTATGCTATCTCCCAGCATTCGGATATCTGCTGACCCTTCTCCCCTACTACAACTGTTGATGGAAACCGATTGGATTCAAGCTCCTTACTTCAGGATGGTTGGCTTCTAGGCTTTCAGTTTTCTCCTGGAAGCAGTTATGTATCTGGCTGGATGTTTGTAATTTCTGCAGGACCTACAATCAGCTCCTTAGCTTCTTTGGGAAGTCTTAGCAGTATGCAGTTTTTGGTCTCTATTCTTTTCTTTTGGATTAGTTTTTATTGGGCAGACTTTGGGATAGGTTATTTTACACTTAGTTATTTTCTTCTTTTGGTGTGGAGTTGTATTGGGTTGAGTTGTTCCCATTGGGAAATTTCTGTAACTTCACTCTTTTGAATCAACATGTAGGGAGCCAAGAGTAGCTCCTTCCCCAATATATATATATATATATATATATATATATATATTAGCAAAATATAAAATGCATTAATGGATCAAAAGTTTAGTTACATCTGATAAAAGGAAGTGAAAGCAAATCACCAAAAAGTAGTTGTTTTAGATACCCAGAAGAGTAATTGAAACATTTGAAAATTGCAGTTTTTGAAGCCATTTTTGCAAGCCAATTGGCAGGTTGATTTCCCTCCCTATGCAGATGACTCCGATAGATCGTTACTTCCTTTGTTAAGTCCTTCGAGGATCCGTGAAGGTATATAAGCATCCATGGAACATCAGTAATGCCATTCATTATATTGACTAGTTGAAGTGAATCAGATTCCATCCAGATAAGAGAGTGCCCAGCAGCCTTAGCAGCCTTTAGAGCCCAAATGGCAGTAGTCATTTCAGATTGAAGAGGGGAATCAGAGACAATAGAAGTTTGAAATCCCCACAGTAATCTACCTTGGTGGTTTCTACACACACCACCACAACCAGAAGAATAAGGGGAATAACTCCCATCTATGTTAACTTTGACCCAAGAAGTGGAGGGAGGGATCCAGTGAAATAACTTAATTTGAATCCTGGTTTTGTTCCTCAATTCATGTGTATTATTAGCCCTGTGTATGAAGGAGCAGCAGTTAGCAAGGATTTGGTTTATAGAACATAAACAGTTCTCATACTTATTTTTATTCCTTGCCATCCAGACAAACCACCAAATGATCAGTGGATACATTGAAAGCCTCAGTTCCAGCTAATCGCCCAACGAGTCCTCCACGGATGTCCGAGTTCTCGAAGTGATGTGTAAGTTGAAAATGTTCCAGCACTCTATTCCATACCTCCCTAACCACGGGACATTGAAGAAGTAGGTGGTCATATGATTCCTCCCGAGCACAGCAAAGATGGCATCTGGAAACCAGTCTAAGGCCCTTCAATTTCAGTATATCATCTATAGGCAAGAATCTATGAAACAATCTCCAGCTGAAAAATGACATAGAGGGGGTCAAATATTTATTCCATAGGTGACAACCCCAATTGTTTTGAGGCCAATGATGTATGGACTGGTAGATGTAGGAGTTAATAGATTGAGAGGGAGGTTTCTTGAGAATAAGTTGATCAGAGTTCTCCTGTACTCTATTGATGGGGATCTCCTTGATCTTTTGAATGGATGGAGTATCCACAACCTCCTTCAATTTGTCTTCATCCCATTGATGATTAGTCCAGAAATCAGCAACTCTAGAGTTATAATTCAAAGAAATTTTAGGGATGGGATACAGTTGATCATCCAAAAGCCAGTTGTCAAGCCAGAAATTGGCAGAACCATCTCTAATCTCCCAGCAGAAAAAATTGTTAGCTTCAGTCCTGATCTTCAGTAAACTTTTCCATTGTTGAGAATCTCCAATTTTCACCTTTACAGCATCAGGATGGCTGGTTCTACAGTATTTAGCTAATAAGAATTGAGCCCATAGGGTATCTAGTTTCCTGAATTTCATCCACAGTTTACAAAGGAAAATTTTTCTAATGTGTTGAAAGCTCTTGAACCCCAGGCCACCAGATTTAATGGGTTTACAAAGCTTATTCCATGTGGCCCAATGTGCTTGTTTGTGCTGCCCCTCCCACAAGAATTTGTTAAAGGTAGTTTCCAACAGTCTTTGTATGCTTTTCTTCATTCTGACCATCTGCATAGTAAACAAGGGGAAGGTGGTGAGGATACTCTTGAGAAGGGTCACCCTCCCACCATTGGAAAAAAGTTGTTGGTCCAATTGTTAATCTGAGCTGTAACCTTGTGAACCACTTCATCATAATGAGTTTGTTTCTTCCTGCCTTTGATTAACTGAACCCCCAGATATTTTAAAGGCTTATCAGAAGTAGAAAAACCAGTAGTATTCTTTATCCAATTTAGATTTCTGAAATATTTCCCAGCCATGAATTGACATTTGTGTTTGTTGAGTTCCAGCCCTGAGACTTGCTGAAGATGTTTCAGAATATCCAAAGACTTCTTTATATATTGTTTGCCACCATTAGTGAAGAGGATCACATCATCAGCATAAGCAAGGTGACTTATGATAGGTTTAGAGCTGTGATGATAACATAGATATGGAAAATTTATGTGAGCCTGGTTAAGAAATCTAGAAAAATAATCAAAAGCAAGTATAAAGATTGTTGGAGATAAGGGATCCCCCTGCTTCAGGCCCCTGCCCGGTTTAAAGAACCCATAATTAGAGCCATATAGTAGAATAGTGAAGGAAGTGTTATTTAACCATCTCTGAATAAACTGACAAAAATCTGGGCTAAAGCCTCTTGCCTGTAGCATGATATGGATGAAGTGCTAGCTAATAGAATCATAAGCCTTCTTTAGGTCCAACTTAAATATTACATTATGTCCTCTGCAAGGCTTGTCAATCTCCAAAAATAATTCTTGAGCAAGCATTACATTATCCATTATATTTCTATTCTGGATGAAAGCATATTGGTTTTCACTGACTAAAAGATGTAGAGATGGCTGTAGTCTTCTCACCATGATCTTACTAATAATCTTGTTGAGAGTATTAGTGATACTTATTGGCCCGAAATCATTCCAGGTACTTCTCTTCTCAGCTTTAGCAATCAGAGCAATACTTGTGGCAGCAAAATAGTTTGGTAAGTCAGTCCCACTGAAAAAAGCTTGGACAGCCTTCACCACATCTTTACCAACAATATCCCAGGCAGTCAGGTAAAAGACAGGAGTAAACCCATCTGGACCTGCAGCCTTGTTCCCATCCATTGATTTCAAAGCATGGAGAATCTCAGCTTCATCAGGTAAATGCAGCAACTGCAGATTTTGCACAGTATTCAGCTAGTCATTAAATAAATCCCCCTAAAGACAGCGAGTTCTATAGGGGTTGCAGCAAGGAGGCTCGAAAGTATTGAACAACATTCTCCTTAATCGGGAGAGGATCATCTAACCACTCGTCCATCCGAGTTTTGATTTTGGTTATTGCATTAATTTGTCTTCCGTATTTAATCACTGCATGGAAATACTTGGAGTTTCTATCCCCATACAATTGTTTGTTAATAGCGACCTTCTGTGAAAGAAATTCTTCTTCAATAGTCAAGGCATGTAAATACTTATCTTGGGCATCCATGAGTTCAACAAGATTATCCAGCCCCCTAGCCTGTTCAGCCTCCAGAAATTGTACCTTATCAGCCCATTGCTTAGCCTGCTCAAATACATTACCAAAGACAGCTTTGTTCCAACTTCTTAAATGACTTGATAGATGTTTCTATAATCTCCACAGGCTAATTAAAGGGTTATCAAAAGAAGAAGATGGGGATTTCCACCCTATCTTGACAGCTTCCAGGAAGTTACAGTGTTTAGCCCAAACATTTTGAAATCTGAAAGAAGAATGTCCATTATGCTGAAAAAGTGATATCTTAATAATAATGGGAGAGTGATCAGAACAAGTTCTATTTAAGTGGTGCACTCTAGTGATTGGGAAGGTATTCATCCAATTACTGTTGACTAGAAATCTGTCTAGTCTCTCTAAAATTTTTCCTCTTTGCCAAGTGAAGGGAGTCCCAATATAGCCCAAGTCAAATAATTGAGCACTTTGGATTCTGGAAGTGAATTGCAACATATTCTGAAGGTTAGGGGTTCTCCCACCAAATTTCTCACTAGGGTCAGCAATACTGTTAAAATCACCACCAACTAACCAATTTTCCTGGATAACACTGCTAATATTAATAAGCTTATCCCAAAGCATAGATCTATCTAGGGAAGAGCAACCAACATAGATGAAAGTAGCCAGACCAGAGAAATGATCAATGTTGAAGTGCAGGTGGAGGAACTGGAAGTCATCAGCAAGAATCTGGAAAGTAATCTCATGTCTAATGTAGAGCCAGATTTTATTATTACAGTTAGCAGAGAAATTATAACCCTTAAACTTTTTGTTGAATCCGAGAGTGTTGCTATTAACCATAGGTTCCAGCAAGGCAATGATCCAAGGTCTATAAGTCCTGATAAGGTTTTTGATTCTGTTAAGGGTGCCAGGACTTTTCACACCCCTAACATTCCAGCACATTAAGTTAATCATGGTGAGTAGCCTTACCAGCCCTAGTCAATCTAGGGGGAGGGGCCTTAGAAGTATCAGGATCCAGAGCATCAATGATATTAGTGTGAGACAGGTATTTGAGTTCCATGACATCTTTCCTTTTTTTCCTACTTTTCTGAATTGTCCAGGCTCCTTCCATTTCTGAAGGCAAATGATCTAAAGAGGACTGCTCAGGAGCTTGTGGTACAAGATGCTCATTATACACTGTATTGTTGGCACCTGAAAAATCTGGAGGGATGATAGGAGGACACTGAATCTCAGTATCAGCCAAGGGATTCACCTGAGCACTTGATAAATAATCAACCCTACTATCAGTAGCCACAGCTTCTGACCCATCTAATCTATTTTCATCAGGGGGGTTCTTATCAGTGATATCTTCCACAGATGTAGGATTAGAAATAAAGTGAGTAGTTTGATTGTTCCTCCCAGCACTGGTTTCAGAAATTCCAGCACCCTGAGACTCATTATTACTCCTGTCAGCAAAAGTGTGCAGAGGAATTTGACCATCTTCAGTTTGTTGTTTACTGGTTGAAGGTTGATTAACCTCCAGAGGGTTCTTTTGAGCTAACTTAAAAGGTCTGAGCTCTAGATGTACTCTATAGCACTGCTCCACAGTATGCCCAAAAATATGGCAGTGTTTGCAATATAAAGGTTGATATTCAAGGACAATAGGTTGCCAATAGCCATTATTAGCTGTACCTGACCATACCCCATCAATATATGGTCAGGTTATATCCCTTTCCACCGAAATCTGGCTTTGGAGATTCTAGAAATGTTAGCAGAAGGCATATCCAACTTGAGTGGTTTCCCCATAGAGTCAGCTATGTCATATAAGATTTGGTGATGAATGTAAGGTAGTTTTAAATTAGGGAGGTTAAACCAAACAGGAACAATAGGGGGTTCCTGTGAAGGATCAAAATCCATGGTCCATTTCAACAGCTTCATGGTTTTCCCATCCACCATGATGAATTTCTTTGAAAAGACCTGAGCATAATCATCTTCTCTTGAAAGTTGAAGCATAATGTGTCTACTATCAAACACTCCAATTTTCCATTGTCCAATGAGTTTGAGATCATCAATCACCTTTCTAACAATGTCAAGTTTGGGATGACCAAACTGGAACTTCCCCACCAAAGTAAACTTGTAAGGTTCAGCTAGTTTACTGATTTCTTCCTCTGTAAAGATCAAAGCAAGCTTTCCAGCCTTCTTTGTACACCTTCTAATGAATTCACATTCTGCTTTCCCATCTATTGCATCATGGTAAAGTTGCGGGAACACCAACTTGTCCCCCAGAGTGACTCCTCCCTCATTTCTTACAGTAACCTCAGCATAAGATCGTTTAACTCCCCAAGAAGGATCTGCTTCAACCCCCTCACGAGCCATTACCAATGGAACAGTAACTTAATTGAACGGACCAGGAAAGAGCCAACAAACCAGAAACCAGTGCAACCTTACCCCCTGACACAACCCAGGAAGTCAAAAAGCACCACACCACCAACCTCAAATCACTGCCACCAGCGGCAGTCACCCCCGCCGCCATTCAAACCCTAGCAGAGCACCAGTTCCCGCCTCCATCTTATAAAGTGTCTATATATATATATATATATATATATATATATATATATATATATATATATATATATATATATATATATCCACCTCTTTTCCTTTCTCTCTTTCTCTACCTCTCTCTCTTTGTCTTCTCTCTCTTTCACTCTTTCTTTCTCTTGTCCCCTCTCTCTCCCTCACTCTCTCGTGTCCTACATATCTCTCTCAGTCATAGAACTCTTCTCTTTCTCTCTCTAGCTTTATTTCATTCTTCTTTCTTTCACTTACTCTCTCTCACTTATTTTCACTCTCTATGTCTATCTCAAACTTATTCTCCCTCTCTCTCACACGCACACTTTATCTTGCCCTCCCTTGCCCTTTCCATCACTCTCTTTTCCAACCTCTCTCCCTTTTGTATTCTCTGTCTTTCTCTTATTCCCTACCTCTTTCTCTCCTCCCTTCTCCTCTCATCTTTCTTACTATCCGCCACACCCTCACTCTATATAGCTCTCGCACTCTCACCCACTTTTTATGTGCCTTCTCATCTCTATTTCTCTCACATCCTCTTTTTTCGAGCTCTTTCTCACCCTCTTCTCACTCCCTCTACCCCTTTCTCACTCTTTCTCTCTGCTTCTCTTTTGCTCTTCTTATATCTCTCACTCACTCTTTCCATACTTCTCCCTTGCTTCCTCCCTTGCTATCTCTCTTTTCTCTCTTTCTATCTTTACCTTATTTTGCTCTGTTTCTCTATCTCTAACATGCTTTTTCTTTATCTTGTTCTTTCTCCCTCTCTCTCTCTCACGCCCTCCATATGTCCCTCTCTCACCTTATCTGCTCTCTCACTCAACCTTTTTCCATCCCTCTCTCTTTTCCACTCTTACCATCTCTCTCTGACCCTACTGCTCTTGTTGTCTCTCTCTCTCCCCTCATTTCTCACTTTCTATCCACTTAAACCTCTATATCTCTCTCTATATCAAACTCTACATCTCTCTCTATTATATCACTCATCCTTTCATGCTCTTTCTTACACTATTCATTTTCCCTGTAACTCCTTTTCTCTAGTTCTTTTTACTATCTTTAAATCTTTGAATCTCTATTTCCATTTCTCCCTCTTGCCCTCACACTCTCTCTTTCTCTCTCTCCTTCTTTGTATTCCTCTCTTGTCATCACTCTCTCACCATGCTACTCTATTGTTCTCTCTCTATCTCATCTTTCTCTTCCGCCATGTTACTCTCTTGCTCTTTCTCTCTCTTTCTCATCTTTCTCTTCTCTTGCTCATTCTCTCTCTCGTTCCTTGTTCTCTTGTTCTCTCTCCCTTCCTCATTCGTGCCCTCTATATCTCTCTCTTTCTCCCTCTCACTATCTAACACTTTGTTGCTCTATCTCTCTTTCCCCCACTCTCTTATTCTCTTTCTCGCTCACTGGTACTCACTCACCTTAACTCCCACTATATCAATCGCTCTCACTATATATCCCTCCCTCTAACTCTCTCTTCTCTCTTCTTCCTTCTATCTCTCCCACCCTCTCTCTCTCTTTCTCTCACACTCTTTATATGTCTCCCTTGGTTTTCCTTCAACTCTGCTCCTCCGTCTCTCTCCCTCCCTCTCTCACTCTCTCCCACCCACCACTCTCCCTCCCTTTCACTCTTTCCCTCTCTTCTATCTATCTCCCTATTTTTCATCCCTATCACTCCCTTTCTATATATATCTCCCCTTTTGCTCAATGTCTCGCTTTTTCTTTCTCTCCATCTCATTAACTCCCTAGATCTCTCTTGTATTGCTCTCATCTCGCTTTTCTATGGCTCTTTCTCTGCTACTCTTCTCTCTCTCCTACCTTCTTTATATCACAATCACACACTTGTTTTATTCTCCTCTTTCTATTTATTTTTGTATATATCTCACTCACTCTGCTACTCCTTCTCCCACCCTTCCTCCCTCTCTCTATCTTGTTCTTCCACTTCTTTCGCTTTCTCTCTCTCCCTTTTTGTCTCTCGCATTCTCTTCACTTGTTCTTGCTCTCTCTCTCTCTCTTCTCGTTCTCTCTACCCTCTCCCTCTTCCCCTCCTCCTGCTCTCTTCCTCTCTCCTTCTCTAAATCTCTCTCCTTCTTCCTCCCTCCCTTCCGCCCTCCTTCTCTCTCTCTCTCTTGCCCCTTTAGTCTCTCTGCCACCCTCCCTCCCTCTTTATCTTCACTCTTTTTCGTTCTTGTCACTCACTCCTTCCATTTCCATGTCTCTCACTCTCTTCCTATAACCACTTCCATGAACCTATTCCTCTCTCTCTTGCTACCTCACTTGGTCTCTCACTCTTCTATCTTCTTCTCTTTCACTCTCTCATTTACTTACACCTTTCCCTCTCTCACTCTTTCTCTCTTTATATATTCCATTCTCTCCCTCTCTCTCTCTCTCTCTTTGTCCCTCTCCCTTGCACTTCCTCCATCCTTCACCTTGTCTCCCTCGTTCTCTCTATCTTTCTCATGCCCCCTCCTTCCCTTCCTATCTACCTCTTTCCACATCCATCCTTCTCTCTATCACACTTTCTTTCTCACTCTCATTCTCTCTCACTCTCACTCTTGCTCTATTTCCCTCCCTCTCTCTTACATGCACTCTATTTCACTCTCTCCCTCCATCTCTTTATCTTCCTCTCTCAATCCCTCTTATAGAGCTCTTGTTCATCACTCTCCTTCTTTTTCTCCCCCTCTCTCTCTCTCCAATTAATTCTTCCTCCTCCCCTCTCGCACTTTCGTTCTCAATCTCTCGTCTTTTCTTTCTCTTCCTCTCTATCTTTCCTCCCCCTCACCCTCCATTCACTCCTCTATGCCTACTTGATTTTCTCTATCTTTTTCTCATTCTTTCCCTTTCTCTACTTCTTTTCTCACTATTCCCGCTTGTTCCCTCTTTCTCGCTCTCTCTCCTTGCTCCATCCTCAACTCTTTTCTCTCTTTTTATGTCCCTCCCTCACTCATACCTTATTTGTCTTCTCTCTCCCAACTTTATCTTTTCATTCTCTCTTCTCGCCTCCCCATTCACTTGTTATCTCTCACTCTCTCTTCCCATCCCTTTTCTTTCAATATCTTTGTTTCCCTCTCTCGTCTCACATGTCTCTCTCCCGCTCTTCTCCTTCATTTTCTCCCTCCTCTATCACTCTCCTTTAAATGCATAATTTTCTCTTACTCTCTCCTTTTTAGATGACTTTACTCTCCCTTAACCTCCCTCCCTTTGTTTTGATCTCTCTTCCCTCTTGTTTTCTCCCTTCTGCTATATCTCTCTCACACTAAACTCTCTATCATGCAATTTCTCTCTCTCCTTCACTATCTCTTCTCCCATTTTCATCTTTCTATTCCCTCTTCTCCTTCTTACACCTTTATTATCTCATGTTCTCTCCCTCCGAGCCACTCTCATGCCTTCCATCTCTCTCCTCTCAGCTTCTCTCTATTGCTCACTCTTGTTCTATTTTTACCATACTCTTTTATCTCCCTCATTCACAATCATCTCTTGCTCTTTCTCACTTGTTATTTTTTCTAGTATCTTTCTTACTGTCTCTGCCACTCTTTCTCCCTCCTCCCTCCTCCCTTTTTATCTCAATCTCTCTCTCTTGGTCCATCTCTCTTGTTCTCTGTTTTAGAGCTATCATCTTTCTCTGTCTTGCTCTCTCTCTCTTACTCTATCCTTAACTCCATCTTAGTCTCATTCTCCCTCCTTTCTCTTTCAAACACTCTCTCCTCTTTTTCTCTCCTTCCCTCCTTCCCCCTCCTTCCCTCACTCTCTCCATTCATACTTTTCTCTCTTTTATGTAAAATCTTTCTCTGTCTCTAAATCTTGCCCTCTCTCTTCTCTTTTTCTCTTCTTATTTTTTTGGCATCCACTCCCCCTTTCTCTCTCTCTCCCGATCGATCCCTCCCTCTCTCTCTCACTCTCTCTTCCTCTCATGCCACCACTCTCTCATCTAAAAACTCTCTTTCTCTCTCTTCTCTCTTTCTCATTTTTTTTCTCTCACTCCTCTCTCAAGCTTTTTCTGTCTTTTTCTCTCCCTTCCTCCTTCTCTTGTGCCCTCCACTTCTCTCTCACGCGTGGAGTTCTTCTCGTTTTTCTCTCTTTTCTCTCTCATTCTTCTCTCTTGCTCACTCTCTCACTTCCGCTCTCTCTACTTCCATTTCACTCTCACCCTCCCTCCCTCTCTTTTTCCCCCTCTCTCTTGCCCACCCCTTTCCTCAGTTTCTCCCTTCCTACCTCTCTCTTTCTCTCACCCTTGTTCCTTATCTTGCTCTCTCTTCTCACTCACTCCCACTCACTCTCCTCTCCTAAATACATCCCCTCACCCACTCTCATCCCCTTTCCTCTCTCGTTTGATCACCCTCTCTCTATTTATATCTCTCTATCACTCTTTATCTACCTCATTATCTTTCTTTCTTTCAAGCTCTTTCTCACACTCTTCTCTCTTCCCAACCTCCTATTTTCTCTATTTCTCTTTTGTGCTCTCTATATCTATCATTATCTTGTTCCATCCCTATCTCGATCTCTCTCACATACTTTCATTCTCCCTATCTTGCTCTTCTACCAACACTATCTCACTCTGCAACTCTCTTGCTCTCTCTATTCTCTCTTTCTTATCTCTCTCTCTCAATCTTTCTTCCACTCACTACCCCCGTCCACTCCTGTGCTCTCCAGCCCTCTCTCTCTCGTGGAGAAGTTCTCTTTTCCCATCTCTCTTTGCTCTCCCACCCATATTTTATCTCACTCTCTTCCTCTCTCTACCTCCATTTCACTCTCATTCTCCCTCCCTTCATCTCTGTCTCTCTCTCTATCTCCCCCTCCTCTTGCCCTTCCACAATCCTTCCCACTCTCTCTCACTCTCTTTTTCGCTTCTCTCTCATCTCACTATCTCCCCATCTCTCCTCTCCTCTCCTCTTCTCTCTTTATCTATCTCACCTCTCTCCATCGATCTCTGTCTTTGTCTATATTCGCCTTATCATCACTCCCCCTCTCCCTCTTCTCTCTCTTCCCTTCAACCTCTTTCTCACACGCATCTTTTTCCTTGAAACAATTAGTGAGGCAAATATTAAGGGAAAGGAGAGAAAAGAATAGAGAAAGAGAAAGAGGGATTGATTCAAGAGAGCAGAAGAGAGCTGAGAAGTGAGTGAGAAGAGAGAAGAAAAGAGAGTGAGAGAGAGGGAAAGAGTGAGAGAAAGAGAGATAATTCATAAGAGAGAGTGATATTAAATGTGAGAGTGAGAGGAGGAAGAAAGGGCAAATGAAACAAGTGAGTGAGGGAGAGGGAGAGAGGAGGGAGAACGACAGTGAGATGGAGCTGTAGAGAATGAGAGATAAATAAAATAGAGAGAGAGAGAGAGAGAAGAGATCCATGAGAAAGGGAGAGATGGAGGGCACGAGAGGGAGAGAGGGAGAGAGCATGAGAGAAAGAAACAGTGAGAGAGAAGAAGAAGTGAGGGAAGAGAAGGATGAGATAGAGGTAAGGTAAAGAGGGCAAGAGAGTTGTTGGATGAGAGACAAAGATGGTAAGAGAGAAAGAGAGGGTGAGAGAGCGAGAAAGGGATCGATATTGTGATGGAAAGAGAGATTGAGAGATATAAAGAGGGCAAAATAGAAGTAGATAGAACAAGTGGTAGAAGGAGAGAGAAGAGTTTGAAAGAAAGAGAAAGAGAAAGATGAGGAGACAAGTAGAAAGTGTGTGAGAAAGATAGATAGGAGAGGTTAAGTCTGATAAAAAGAGAAAGGAAGCTGAGAGAGAGGAGGAAAGATAAAAAAGAGAAGAGAAAGATGAAGTAGAGAGTGAGAGAGTTAAGGAAATGGATTTAAGAGAAAAGGAGAGAGCGGGAGAGTGAGTGAGAAGAGGGAATGAAGAGAGAGCACGAGACACCAAAGAGTAGAAGAAAGTGAGAGAAATACATAAGTGAGAGCGGTAGGAATGGATAGAGTGAGTGAAGAGGGAAGGAGGGTAAGAGAGAGGGGGAGAGTGAGAATGAGAGATAGAAAGGGGTAGAATGAGAGTGAGATAGAGGTAGAGAGAAGTGAGTGATAGAGAGAAAGAAAGAGAGAGAAAAGAGTTAAAGAGAGTGACAAAGAGAAGAGCTCCATGAGAGAGAGAGAGAGATAGATGGAGGGCAAGAGAGAGAGATAGATGGAGGGCAAGAGAGAGGGTGCTATGGGGAGAGAAGAAGAGAAAAAAGTGTGTGAGATAGAAGCAAAGGAAGAGAGATAATTTAGATAGAAGAGAGAGGGCAAATAGAGAAAGTAACAGAGTAAGACGGAGCAAAAGAGAAGTAGAGAGAGAAAGAGAGAAGGGTGTATAGAGAAAGAGAGAAGGGTGTGAAAGAGATTGAAATAAAGAGAGAAGTGACAAAGATGAAGATAGAGAGTTGCAAGGTGAGAGAGAGCAACTGCGAAGCAACAGAGATTGAAAGAGTGGGATGGAAAGAGTGATTGAGTGATGTAGGAAGTGCAAAAGTAAAGTAGAGAAAGAAAGAGAGGGTAAGGGGTAGAGGGAGTAAAAAGAGCGAAAGAAAGAGCTTGAAAGAAAGAGGACGTAAGAGAGATAGAGATGAAGAGGCAGATAGAAACTGTGTGTGAGAGAGCTAGGGATAGATACAGTGAGGGTAAAATGAATATAAAAAGAGACAAGAGAGGAGAGGAGAGGAAGGCGTACAGAGTGACTCAAGATCGAAGGGGAAAGATGTTGAGTGACTAAAATGAGAGAGTAAAAAAAGAGAAAGAACTAAGTGACAGAAAGAGAGAATACATAAGGGAGAGGGGGATGAAAGGAGTTAGTGAGGGAAGGATGAAGGGAGGGAAAGAGAGACAGTGTGTGTATGTGTGTGTTTGAGGGAGGGAGAATAAGTGTGAGATTGACGTAGAGAGTGGGAAAAACTGAGAGAAAGTAAAAGAGAGAAGAATGTTAGAGAGTGACAGAGAAATTAAAGAGCTCAATGATTGAAAAAAGAGATGGAGGAGAGAGAAAATAGAAAGAAAGAGTGAAAGAGAGAAAGAATAAAGAAATAAGATAGAGAGGGCAAGGGAATTGTAGGGAGAGAGAGGAATGGTATGAGAGGAAGATATGGGGAGAGAGATATACTGATGAAATGATAGTGTGAGAGATACAAAGAGAGCAAAACAGAAGTAGATAGAAGAGGTACATGTAGAGAGAGGAGTGTGATAAAGATCTTGAAAGAAAGAGAAAGAAGGGAGAGCGAGAGATATGAAGAGACATATAGTGAGGGTGAGGGAGATATATATATATACAAAGGGTTGAGAAAGATAGAAAGAGTGAGAAGAGGAGAGACAGAGTGAGGCAGAGAGAGATGGATTCAAGAGAGGAGAGATAAAGGGAGTAAGTAAGAAGAGAGAATGAAGAGGAACCACAAGAGAGGGCAAGAGTTGATGAAAGTGAAAGAAATACAGAAGTGAGAGAGGAGGGTAAGAGAAAAGGGGAGAGTGAGAATGAGAGAGAAAAGGGGAGAATGAGTGCGAGATAGAGGTTGAGAGATGTGAGTGAGAGAGAACAAAAAAGAGAGAGAAAGAAGTGAGAGAGAGTGAGAAAGAGAAGAGCTCCATGAGCAAGAGAGAGAGCTTGGAGAGAGAAGAAGATAAAGAGATAGTTCGAGAGAGAAGTGAGAGAAGAGAGAAGGAAAACAGTGAAGGCAACAGAGTAAGACAGAGCAACAGAGAGTGAAGGGGCGAGAGGGAGGGAGAGAGGGAGATAAGTATGGAAAGATGGAGTGAGAGAGAGAGAAAGAGAGAGAAGGGCGTAGAGATAAATAGAGAAGAATGTGAGAAAGCAATTGAACTAAAAAGACAGAAGAGAGAGAGATGAAGAGGCAGATTGAAAGAGTGTGTGAGAGACCAAAGATTGAAAGAATGAGGGAAATAATAAGAGAAAGAAAAGGAAAGTTGAGGAGAAGGAAAGAAAGGGAGGGATTGATTCAAGAGAGCGTAAGAGAGACGAGGAGTGAGTGGGAAGAGAGATAAAAGAGAGAGTGAGAGAGAGGTCGAGAGTGAGAGAAATAAAGATAATTCATGAGAGAGAGTGCTTGGAAAGGTAGGGTGAGAGGAGGAAGAAAGGTCAAACGAAACGGGGGAGGGAGGGAGTGGGAGAGAGGAAGGAGAACGAGAGAGAGGGAAGTGGAGTAATGAGAGAGAAATAAGTTAGTGATAGAGAGAGAAAGAGAAGAGATCCATGAGAGAGGGAGAGATAGAGGGAATGAAAAAGGAGAGAGGGAGAGAGAATGAGAGAAAGAAAGAGTGAGAGAGAGAATAAGAAGAAGCAAGGGATGAGAAAGATTAGAAAGAAAGAAGATAAAAATAGCAAGAAATTTGTTGAATGATGTTGACCTCATTTTTGATGAGGTTTTCTCTTCTTCTTTTTAGTACTTAGGATCTAGCCTTAGGCTTTTCCTTTGACTATCTTAGAGGATTAGAATTGAGACCCACCACTTAGAAATTCAAACCACTTCTTAACTCCCTGCAAACTCCACAAACTTGACTATAGACCCCTAATCACCTAGAGGGTTGAAATCAAATGTGGAAGTTTAAAGGATGAGTTCCTATAGGACTCTTTGGCCTTAGGACTGCCCTGGGTGGCCTGGTCTGGTGAAGGGCTGACTTACACACACACACTACACCTATACACTACACTTTCACACACATCCTAGAAGCACACCCATACCCAACTTGACCTCTTGACTCATAAAGGTGATCCACATGGATGGTCCTTAACCCCTAAGCCCTTGGCTAAGAGGGTTAGGAACAACATAGTGGATGCCTCAAATGAGCCCCCTCATGGCTCATGTGGGCTTGATATGGCTTCAAGGCTCAACCAAAATGATTTCATTCCACTTATATTCACCCAATCTTCAATTTTCCAAATTTTCAATTTTTGACCCCCGGGACCCTACACCCGCCTAGCCTACCCAAAACCCTTGAAATCCTCCAAAATTTCCAAATCACCCAAAAATTCCTCAAAATCAATCCCAAACATTCCACATCACTCAAATTGATCACTCATAGCCAAAAATACCAAAAATTCCAAAAATACCTCCCAATACCCTCCAAATACCCAAAATACCCCTCTTGACCCAAAAATCTAAAAATTCAGGAAATTCCCAGAAAATTCCAGAAAATCCCAAATATTCTCAATTTCATTTTGTTCAACTACACCATAGGCCAATTTTGTCAATTTACCCTACTTTTGTCAAAACCCCCAATTTGACCCATTTTAACCCTAAGTGAACCCAATGTCAAACCAAACCTACCCAATTGACCCAAATCCTGGTCCAATTCAATTCTAAACTTCAATTAAACATTCCCAACCCCAATTTAGACCAAATCCAAGTCCAATTTGATTGACATTTGAATCCAATTTCACTTTTGGCCTTAAAGCCCAATTTGGACCCATGACCCAAACCTAATCTAAACTCACCCAATTCAACTCCAATTAACCCCAAATCTTTTCCAAACCTTCCTTAACATCCCTACAAACAAAACCTTAACATGATTTGCCCAAAATTTAAACCCAAACCACACTCAAATTCAACCCAAAGTCAAAAAGCCCAATTTTGACCTAACCCAAACCTAACCCAAATAAGCCCAAACCCCAAAATCAAAGCCCAACCAAAGCCAAAACCTCTTTGAAACACTCCCATAAACATTTCTCAATATTTATTTTACATCAATTTCAACCCTAGCCCAACATTGGCCCAAGTTAGCCCAATTTGACCTACATTGGCCCATTTACCAAAGAAGCCCAAATCCAACCCAATTCAAACCCAAATCACTCCAAACTTATTTCAAATCACTCATGACATATTCCTAAACCAAACCCAACATTTATTTGGCCCAATTTTTTACAAAATTTCCATCCATGAATTCATTTTGAAACTTAAAAGCCCACTTACATGAAACCTTCCTAAAGCCCATCTCCACCAAAATCCAAAGGGCCAAAATCAATCCAAAGCCCATATGACAAATTCTTCTCATCATACCCTTAATTAAAATCAATCCCTAAGTTTCAAAAACTCATCATGAAGCCATTCCAAATTAAGCCCCATACAAATTCCCATCAAAATACCAAAATTTTCTTAAATCCATTTCCATGAAATTGATAACTTTTCCCAAGCCAAAGATGAGCCATGAAGCCATGCATGAGCCACATGGAAGCCATGAGAGCCTCTTTACATGTCACCATGCCATTTTTGGGCAAAATGAGGAGGCACTTTCCTTAATTCCTAAAGGTGATTAACCACTCCCATGATTCCCCTTAACCATGCTTATGCCTAATTGTGCTTGGATGGTGACTTGACCCTACTGATTATGCTGAGCCAAATCACTTTCTCCTCAGCCTAAACCAAGCCTTGGGTGGTGCACCTAGCCCAAAGGGATGGGTTGACCAATTTGAGCCAAAATGAGCCCTCTCCCATTCCATTCTAATCCAAGCCCTTTACACATGGCATTTGCCAATTGCCTACACTAAACCCCGACCCTGACCCACACGAACAAGATGGTGACCGGTGCCTGGCCGGCCAGCCACCAGGTCGCTGGAAAACACCATGGCCGAGACCTTGGGAGGAGCCAAACTTTGGAATTCCACCTTGCTGAGCTGCCCCATGGCCAATGGCCACCATGGCTGTTCTTCCCATGCCCAGAGCAGCTGATCTCAACCCTTAGCCATCCCTGTGAGGCTCTCCAGCCACCTCTATTTCAACCCGACCCCCTCACGGCCATGAAGAAGAGTTGCACAAACCTTGCCAAAACTCTGCCAAAATTGTTCCAAACCCTACTCCATACTTACGAGCGGTTGATCCCAGTGTCAATTTGCCCTAATCCCCACCAACAGAATCCAATTTCTCAACTAAAATTTCACCCAAAATCAGGACACTTTGCCACGGTGAACCAATCCTCAAATTGACTGGTCCTACACCTTCACTGGACCAAGAGGAGAAGTTTCCCACTGAAAGCCCCATCTCCAGAGCCACCAGGTTGTTCCGACCTCCAAGCTTTGTGATCGGCTGTGGTCACTTTCATAGCTAGGCAATTCACCAGACAAGGAGACTTCATCTGAAGCTTGCTGGGATCCAATCGAAGGTGACACAACCCTCAAATTGAAGCCACACTTCTCTGAGCAAAGGTATGAGCTAATTCTTCATCCCGAGCTTTTGGAGATTCTCCATTTCAAATTCTTTAATTTCAATGCATGATCACCATATAGATGTGTTCGTTTCTTCAAGACGAATCCATAGAGCACAAGAACACGAAAATCCGTTAAGTATTGAGTGAGTTCTTAGGGTTTTAGTGTGGACGGCTCTCGGGTGAGGACGCTTGGGGACGATGAACGGATGTCGTTCATTTAAAACACGCTCGGACGGACGGCCAGGATCGCGCCGGATGAGGAGACGGAACGATACAGCGGGCCCCTGGAGCGCTGAGTCGGATGGCGGCGTCGAATCAGAGAGCGTCAAGCGGCGTTTCAGAGCTGCCAAGGTTGACGCGGCGCCGCATGGATAAGTAGAAAAATAGGTTATTTTTCTATTTATTTAATTCCCTAAACTTCAAAAATGCATAACTTTGTGTAGGAAAATCAGAAAAATAAAATAAAAATACCCTCTTACTCAGTGAACAGAGGAGGATAATGTGGAAAAGAAATTATTTAATTTCATCAAGTATTTTATTTTTAATGATTTATTTCCCCTCTGCATTGTTTTAATTCTCCATGCATATAGGAAATTCACCATGGCTGAGACCATAGGGCTTTTGAAGCCTCTAAACTTGGGAATATTTCCTGAATTTTCCAAAGTCAGAGGCCATCCCTATGAGAAGTTATGGATTTTTCAAATTCATGTTACTGTTTTGAGTATTTTAAATCCAATAATTAGCATGTTGTGAAATAAATTCTAGGAAAATTTGGTGATGTTTCTTATGACCAGAGGACGCTAGGAAAAATAGGTTTTGAATTAATTCACTTAAAATAACCCTAATTGGCTTAAACACCCAAAATAGATCCCTAATTAATTAGAGTTAACCATACATCAAATTGAATTGAAATCAATTCTCCACTAACCTTTAGGATCAGAGGAACTCACAATAAAAATTTGAAGTCAATTGGACTTGGTTAACCCTACCAAATGAGTTGATTAAGCCATTTAGTCAATTTGAACTTTAAAAATTCATAACTTTCAAAATTCTTTTCAAAAATTCACCAAATTAGTTTTGGAGCCTCTCTAATATCAGGGGAATTTAAGAAAATTAAAATTTCAATTTTCTAAAAAAGTTGATTTTTGGTATTATTTTAATATTTTAATAATTAAAAAATAATAAAAATCACAAAAATAATAAAATTCACCAAAATGTCACATTTTGAATTTTAATCACTTAGGAACAAACCTCATATTTTTCTTAAGTCTCTATAATGAGATATTAAATTTTAAAGCCCTAAGGTAATTTTAAAATTAAAAAAATGTATTTTCTAGCATTTCCACTAAAATAATTCTAATAAATCAAAGAAAAATCAGAAAATTGTAAAAATTGATTCTGCGATTTTCTTGATATCGAGAGAGATTTTTGAAAAATATAAAATTCATTTTTCAACCTTTATTTTATTTTTAAATTAATTAATACTCCAAAACTCAAAATAATCATAATAAAAATAATATAATTCAAAAAATCACAAAATTGGTCTAAGTGGTCCTCTGGCCATTAGGAATGTCCCATTATTTTCTTAAGAACAGAAACTTTCCCTTGGTCATGTTATTAATTTTTCCTTGGAAATCCCTATTTTCTATCAAAAATAATTACATAAATAAATTAAATACAGAAAAATCACATTTTCTCCTCTCATGTCTTTATTGGCATATGAGTGAAGTCACATAAAAATTTCAAGTTCATTTAAGCTCAATTTAATGAGTTATGAAATTATTAAGCTTGAAGGGCAAAGTGGTAATTAAAATTTTAACCCTTAATTAAAACTTTAGGTTTAATAAAATTAAAAAGTAAAATATTTGATCTTAATCTGATTTGGATGATTGAAATTTAAATAATTAAAGGGTTGAAACCTATTAAACAATTTAAAAATAATTAAAATAAACCCTAATTAAATAATTGATCAAATTTGGAAGAATAATAAAGTTGAGATTATTAAAATAGGGATATTAATAGGAAGAGGTTTGTTCTTTAATTTAAGAATCCCTAAATTAATCATCTCAATAATATTTAATCTCCAATTAAAATGATAATTCAAATTTAAGTTTTAAAATGTTAAAGGACTTAATCATTAAAATTAAATTAAAAGTTAAATTATTAAACTCTTTTTAAATTTTCAATTAAATTAAAATTAAAAAATAAAATTAAATTAAATCAAACAAATTAATTTAATTTAAATTAAATTAAATCAAATAAATTAAATTAAATTAAATTAAATTAATTAAATTAAATTAAATTAAATTAAATTAAATTAAATAAAATAAATTAAATTAAATTAAATTAAATTAAAGGAAATTAAATTAAATTAAATCAAATTAAATTAAATTAAAATTAAATTAATGCATATCAAATCAAGTTAAATTAAATTAAATTAAATTAAATTAAAAATTAAAATTAAACCAAATTAGATTGAATTAAAGTTAAATTAAAATGAATTAAAAATAACATCACCTAAGACATAAATAAATTAAAAATAAAGCAACTTGAACACTATTCCAAATTTAAACCCGTTAACTGAAATTAAATTAAATCACAAACCATTTGAACATCAATTTGCCCTCGAAAGCTTTGGTTGTCATAATTCCTAAATAGAACGTTAAATGAAATGTTACTTCACTTATAGGATATTCAAATGTCCTTGTTCACTGAGCAAGATAACAACAAAACTTGAATTTTCGGACGATTAATTCATTTGTATAATTAAATTCATTTGGACTTAAAACAATTCTAGCAATATTGAAAAGATGTTTAAGATTCTTCTTAAGTACTTCCTCAATATGATAGGATACTTATAAGAACAATTGAACTTAATTGTTCTTAGATGAAGAAAATCGTCCTCAAATCAAAACACAAGAACCTAGACGTCATAGGAAATGACTAGCTATAGGATTAGGAATTTGGTAGAAAACCATAACTTTTCCCTTAGCTTTACCTAGGAACTTGCTTAAATATTCTAAATTGTGTTTAAGTGCAGCTTGAGATGACGGGAAGACCCTCCAGGTACGCTTTTATTTTGTTTTAATTTACCTTATTGCAATTTATTTAATCGTATCACACTTACTTTTCTTGCATGATAAACAACTGTTGCATGAAAACCCACACCTTTAGGATAGTCCCTAAAACTGAAACTAAAACTAAATTAAAAGTCATTGCAAGATAAAATTCACTGCCACAACATTTCAAAATATAAAACAACTCAAAATTTAATCACAAACAGAACACAAAACTATAATTACAACTAAATTAAAACGTCTTGTTGGATGATCGGGAATACCTCGGATGATGTAACCTACGTGTTGCTAATGGGATTTTTCACGGTCTAAATGAAAGTGTGGAACTCATTTATTTAAGTTTAGCAAATTCATCTGGACTAAGTGAATCCGATAAAAATAACGATGCCGGAAGGATGGAACCGTGGGATCTTAACCGGTGTTGTTATAATCAACTTTAAGATTGGTTTTAATTAAAACATAAAAAACACTTGGAAATTAAGAAATTTCTCTAAACCAAGACACTTTTCTCATCTCCTGATTTATGACTTCTAAAAATAAACCTCTGCAACAACAAGGAGCTCGGAGCATGGTGGGCAGCACGGCCATCGTCATCAGCAAAACCCGAGTCTACTTCGACAGAAACTTTCTTAGAATTAAATAACTAAACCATAGGATTTCGAGGTAGTTTGCCTAGTGCAACATAAATCCTCAATCTTTTGTTAGGCATTTGCATGATCATGTCATGTAAATTAAGCCCTAACCGGTCTTAGGACTCCGAGGTAGTCGTTTAGTACGACATAAACCCTCACATCTTCGAGGCTATTTGTATGATTTTATCATACAAATATAAGTCCAAATTAATTAAAATTGGCAAGATCAAAACATTAAATAAACATTAGGACTTTCCTAAATTCAAGCCAAACAATAGGATAGTTGGGAAATTACCGAAGTTCGCTTCGAATCTGTAATTTCTCCTACCTTTCTTCCTTTGAATTCCCAAAACAAAATGTTCCAAATTTGATCCATTCCCTATTGAAATTCCAAAATTCAATCCTTTGAAAACTTAAACTTTGAGATTCTTGAGAGCAGAAGTACTGATTATTATCGAGAGTTTTCTTAGGTGATTCCCGTCACTTAAGATGTAATTAACTAAAGGGGCTTGCCCTTATAGGGAATTTTAAGAACCCAGGTAATATAAACCCTATTTAATGCTTTCATATTAAGCAGGGGAATTTGTCGGCTTATAAAATTGGTTCGCACACCAAACAGATGTCACAAATCTTTTAGTTTATTTAATCGAGCCCCACCATCAAGCAGTGTGTCTATCCTTAGGGATAGATACACGGTTTGTGGTGCGGTGCTCGTTTATATAAACTATTTGGGATGTGAGGTCGGTTTGATTTCATATCTTAAAATCTTCAAATTTAAAATTATTATCAAAATCAAATACTACTTTTTAAATTATTTATTTAAATTAAATTAAAAATTCGCCGACAATTTCTGTTAGGCGACCCCTTTTTCAAAAATACAACATAACCTAAAAATATGCCGACAAATGAGAGAGAAATATGGTAAGAGAGGAAGAGAGGGAGAGAGAGAGAGAGAGAGAGAGAGAGAGAGAGAGAGAGAGAGAGAGAGAGATAGATGCTGGGAGGGAAAGAGAGATTGAAAGATATAATAAGGGTAGAATAGAAGTAGGGAGAAAAAGTGGAATAAAGAGAGAAGATTATGAGAAAGAGCTTGAAAGAAAGATAGAGAAAGATGAAGAGGCGAGTAGAGAGTGTGAGAGTGAGATAGATGGGAGAGGTTGAGGCAGATAGAAAGAGAAAGGCGAGGAGAAAAGTGAGAGGGTGGGATGGATGGATTCAAGATAGAAGGAGAGAGGGGCAGTGAGTGAGAAGAGAAAGTGAAGAGAGAACAAGAGGGAAGAGAAGACTTAGAGAGAGACAGACAGAGTGAAAACATAAGAGAGTAAGGGAAGGCGGAAAGAAGGTAGAAAGAGAGGGGGAGGGAGGGCTAGGTGGAGAGAAGGATAAAGTGTGAGAGACCATGAGTGAGAGAAATGATTGTGGAGGAATAAGAAAAAAAAAAGAAGAGCTCCATGGTTGTGACTGAGAGAGAGAGATGGAGAGCACAAGTGAGTGAGGGAGGGTGGACAACAAGAGAAACAAAGACTGACATTGAGAGCGAAAGATAGAGAAGGATGAGAGAGAAAGAAGTGAGAGAAGGGGAAATAGAGAGTGGTAGGGAGAGAATGAGATATGGATGGAAGGAGAAAGTGACAAAAATAAAGAGAACAAAAGAAGTAAAGAGAGAATAGATAGAAGGAGAGAGAAAGGTGAGTGAAGAAGCTTGAAAAAAATGGTCACAAGTGGGAGGGAGAGATATGAAGAGACGGATACTAAGCGTTTGTGAGAGATAGATAGATAGAGAGAAGGTGTGGCAGATAGAAAGGGTGAGTAGAGGGATAGCTACAGGAGAAAAGGAGAGATGAGTAGTGAGTGAGAAGATAGAGAAGAGACCAAGGAAAGAGCGAGAGGTAGGCAAGAGTGAGAGAAAGAGAGAGAGATTACATAATAGAGAGAGGTAAGTAAGGAGACCGAGGGAAGGAGGAAGGTGGCAAAAAGATAAGAGAGAGTGAGAGAGAGAATGAGAGTGAGATGGAGGCAGAGAGGAGTTAGTGAGAGAGAGAAATAAAGAAAAGATTGAGAGATATAAAGAAAAGATAAGAGAATGTAGAAAGAACGATTGACAAAGATCGTGAGAGTGAGTATTAATGGGAGAGACGGGAAGAGATAGTAGAAAGAGAAAAAGAGAAAAAATGGTATAGGAAGTGAGAAGAGTGTGAGAAAGAGCTTGAAAGAAAGAGGGGTAATAGAGATAGAGGTGAATAGGCAAATGGAAACAGTGTGAGAGAGAGTGTGAGATAGATAGAGTGAGGATGAGGCAAATAGAAAGATGACGAGAGGAGAGGAGAGGAGAGGCAAGGAAGTCGTAGGGAGTGGTTGAAGAGCAGAAGAGAAAGATGGGGAGTGGGTGAAGCGAGAGAGGAAAGAAAGAGAATGAATAGAGTGAGAGAAAAAGAGAGGAGGGAGATGAGGAGTGAATGAAAAGACAAAAAAAAGACAGAGTGAAAGAGAGGGAAAAATTGGAGAAAGAGAGATAATTCATGAGAGAGTAGTGTGGCAAGAAAGGTGAGAGTGATAGGAGGTAGAAAACAAATGAAACTTGGGAGGGAGGTAGAGGGAGAGGGAGAACGAAAATGAGAGGGAGGTGGTGAGAATGAGAGAGAAATAAAAGAGTGAGAGAGAGAAAGAGGAGAGATCCATTATAAAAAGAGAGATGAAGGGGGCTAGAGGGAGAGGGAGAGAGCATGTGAGAAAGAAAGAGTGAGATAGAGAAGAAGAAAAAGAGAGGGAAGAGAAATATCATATAGAGAGAAGATAAAGAGAGGAAGAAAGTTATTGGATGAGAGAGTGAGATGGTAAGAGAGGAAGAGAGAGTGAGAAAGAGAGCAGGGGTGAGATAGATATTGCGATGGAAAGAGAGATTGAGAAATATAAAAAGGGCAAAATAGAAGTGGAGAGAACAAGAAGTGGAAGGAGAGAGAAGATTTTGAGTTGAGAAAGAGCTAGAAAGAAGGAGAGAAAGAAGAGGAGACTATTAGAGAGTCTGAGAGAGAAAGATAGGAAAGGTTGAGGCTGATACAAAGAGAAAGGTGAGGCGAAGAGTAAGAGAAAGGGATGGATTGATTCAAGACAAAAGGAGAGAGGGGCAGTGAGTGAGAAGAGAGTGTGAAGAGAGAATGAGAGGGAAGACAAGACTTATAGAAAGAGAGCGAGGGTGAAAATATAAGAGTAAGTGAATGAGGGAAAGAGGCTGAGAAGGGAGAGGGAGTTTGTGAGAGTGAGAGAGAGAGGGAGGGAAGATAAATGAGAATGAGAGAGAGGTGGAGAAAAAGATAAATTGTGAGACAACAAGAGTGAGAGAAATGAGTGTGGGTAAGAGAGAAAAAAAGAAAAGCTCCATGCATGTACGTGAGAGAGAGAGAGAGATGGAGAGCACGAGTGAGGGAGGGAGGAGAAAAGGGGAAACAAAGAATGATAATGAGTGCGGGAGAGAGAGAAGGAGAAAGAGAAGAAATGATGAGAGAGAAAGAAATGAGGGAATGGGCAATAGAGTTGCAAGGTGAGAGAGAAAAATAAGAGAGAAAGAAAGAACGAGAGAGAGAGGGAAGGGGGAAATAGTGAGATTAGGATGAAGAAAAAGATAAATTGTGAGTGAGATATAGGTGGAGAAAAAGATAAATTGTGAGATAACAAGAGTGAGAGAAATGAGTGTGGGTAAGAGAGAAAAAAAGAAGAACTCCATGCATGTATGTGAGAGAGAGAGATGGAGAGCACAAGTGAGTGAGGGAGGGAGGAAAAAAGGGAAACAAAGAGTGATGGTGAGTAGGGAGAGAGAGAAGGAGAAAGAGAAGAAAATGATGAGAGAGAAAGAAGAGAAAGAACGGGCAAGAGAGTTGCATGGTGAGAGAGAAAAACAAGAGAGAAAGAAAGAACGAGAGAGAGGGAGGGGGAAAGGGTGAGATAAGGTTGGAAAGAGCAAAAGTAGATAGAGGGAGAGAGAAGACTGATAGAAAAAACTTGAGAAAAAAGGATGAGAAGTGGGAGAGAGAGAGAGAGAGATTTGATGAGACAGATATTGAGTGTTTGAGAGAGAGATAGATAGAGAAATGTGGCAGATATAAAGCGTGAGTAGAGGAGAGAGAGGGAGAGAGGTTTAGATTCAGGAGAGAAAGATAGAGGAGTACTGAGTGAGAAGAGAGAGAAGAGATAGAGGTGGGAGTGAATGATAGGCAAGAGTGAGAGAGAGAGAGAGAGAGGTAGGGAAGGAGAGAGTGGGGGAAGGAGGAAGGGGAAAAAGAAGAGGAGAGAGAGTGAGAGAGAGAATGAGAGTGAGATGGAGCAATAGAGAAAAGAGTGAAAGAGAGAAAGAAAAGAGCACCATGAGAGAGAGCAGAGAGAATGATTGAGGGAGATTGAGAGAGGAAGAAATAGATGGAGAGAAAGAATGATAGAGAGTGAAATATAGTAGAAAAGTGAGAGAGAGGGGAGAGAGGGAGGGAGAGAGGGAGAGAGGGAGAGAGAAAGAGTGACAGAGGAGAGATGAGAGAACAAGAGTGAGAGAAACGAAGGAGAGTGATAGAGATGAGATAGTGAGAGACAATAATAGAGGAAGAGAGGGTGAGAGAGATAAAGCGAGAACTAGATCAATATTGGGATGGAAAAAGAGATTGAGAGATACAAAAGAGGGAAAAATAGAAGTAGAGAGAACAAGTGGCAGAAGAAGAGAGAAGAGTATTAGAAAGAGCTTGAAAGAGAGAGAGAAAGATGAAGCGATACTCGAGAGTGTGAGACAGAGATAGATAAGAGAGATTGAGCCAAAAAAATGTGAGGAGAAGAGTGAGAGAAAGTGAAGGATAAAGAAAGTGGCGAAGAGAGGGAGAAAAGGAGGGGATACAATGAGCAAAAGAGTGAGATGGAGAGAACCAGAAAGGGATATAAAGAGAGAAAGAGGGATAATGAGAGAGTGAGAGTAAAACATAGAAGAGAGGTAGAGAGAGCAAATGAAAGAGAGAAGGAGTTTGTGAGAGATAGTTCATGTATGAGAAAGGGAGGAGACATAATAAGATAAAAGAGAGCAAAACAGATAAAGTGGGAGAGAGGGAATGATGAAAAAGAGACAGAGTGAGGGAGAGAGAAAGAGAGAGAGCAATAGCAAGAAATAGGAGGGAGTAAGTGAGAGGGAGAGTGAGGGAGAGATATAGAGAGATAGAGAGACTTCAAGATAGAGATGGGGAGAAAGAGAGAGTGAAAGGGCAGGAGAGTGAGAAGAGTAGACATAGTGAGAGAAGGACATACGGAGGGCATGAGAGAGGGGGAGAAAGAACTACATAAAGAAAAAGTGTGTAAGAGATAGAGCGAAGGAGCAAGATAAGAGGAAGATGAGAAATAGAGAACAAAGAGTTGCAAGGAGAGAGGGAGGGAGGGAGAGAGAGAGAGAGAGAGAGAGAGAGAGAGAGAGGGAGCAAGGAAGGAAGCAAGAGAGAGGTATGGAAAGAGTGAGTGAGAGATATAAGAAGAGCAAAAGAGAAGTAGAGAGAAAGAGTGAGAAAAGGGTAGAGGGAGTCAGAAGAGTTTGAGATAGTTTGAGATAGAAAGATCTCAAGTGAAAGAGGAATTAAGAAAAATAGAGATGGTGAGGCAAGTAGAAACCGTGTTTGATAGTGCGAGAGATAGATTGCGTGAGGGTGAGGCGGATAGAAAGGAGATGAGAGGAGAGGAGAGAAAGAAGTCAAGCTTTTTCTCACACTCTTCTCACTCCCTCTACCCCTTTCTGTCTCTTACTCTTTCTACTTTATCTTCACATTTTCTACATCTCTCACTCACTCTTTCTAGCCCTCTCTCTCCTTCTCTCTTGCTTCCTCCCTTGCTCTCTCTCACCTTGCAACTCTCTCTCTTCATCTCTCTCTTCTCTCTCCTTATTTCAATCTCTTTGTCACGCCCATCTCTCATTATCGATACGCCGTTCTCTCTCTACTTCTCTTTTGCTCTTTCTATATCTCTCACTCCATCTTTCCATGCTTATCTCCTATCTCCCTCTCTCTCTCTTCCTTACTCTCTCTCGATCTGTCTTACTCTGTTGCCTTCTCTATTTGTCCTCTTTCTCTTCTATCTAACTTATTGTTCTCTTATCTCACTTTTCTCTCTCTCACTCTTATTTCTCTTCTTCTCTTTCTCACTCTCTCTCACTCCATTCTCTCTCATTCTTGCTCTCTGATTCACTTCTCTCTACCTATATCTCACTCTCATTCTCTTGCTTTATCTCACTCATCCTCACTCTCCCCCTCTCTTTCTTACCCTCCTTCACTTACTATATCCTTTCCTACCTCTCTCACCTATGTATTTCTCTCACTTTCTTCTACTCTTGCCCTCTCTCATGATCTCTCTTCATTATCTCTTCTCAATCACTCCCCTATCTCTTCTTGCCTCACTATGTCTCTCATCTTCTCACTCTTTCAATCATTCTTATTCTCTTTCTATTTATATATCTCTCTCACCCTCTCTTGCTTGCTCTATTCCCCCAATTTTGCTTTATTTTTATTTCTCTTTCTACTTCATTTTTGCATTTCCTATATGTCTCCCTCGCTTTTGTACATCTCTCACTCTATCTTCCCCTACTTATCTCCCTCTTTCCCCCTCTTACTCTATTGCCATCTTTATTTTCCCTCTCTCCCTTCTCTCTAACTTATCTTTCTCTTCTTCTCTCTTCATACCTCCCTCTCTCTTGCCCTCCATCTCTCGCTCTCGCTGATTGAGTTCTTCACTTTCTCACTCTCTCTCATTATTTTCTCTCTATTTCTTGCTTTCTTTTACTTACGTCTCTTTACCTCTATCTCACACTCTTTGTCCCCTTTATCTCTTTCATTCTCACTCTCCTCCCTCTCTGTTAGTCTGCTTCCCTCTTTCACTCACTTTATCCATTTCTACCTCTCTCACTTTTGTATTTCTCTCACTTTCTTCTACTCTTGCCCTCTCTCGCGCTCTCTCTTCATTCTCTCTTCTCACTCACTCACACTCTCTCCTTCTCTCTTGAATCCATTCCTCCCTACCTCACTCACCCTCTCTCATCCTCACTATGTCTTTTCTATCTCACTCTATTTCTCTATTTCCCCTCTCTATCCCTACAATCCTATATCATCTCTCTCTCACGTTCTCTCTTGCATCTCCTTCCTCTCTACATATCCCTCCTTTTCTGTCTCTAGCTCTTTCTATCTCCACCTCTTTCCCCTTCTTTTGCTCTCTCCCTCTCCCTCACTACATCCAATCATTGTCACTCTCCCTCTCCCTCTCCCTCTCTCCCTTCCTCTCTTGCCCCCCTCTTTCCCTCTCTCTTCTATATATATAAACTCTACTTTTCTCCAGTTGTTCCTTTATCTTCACTATCTCTTTCTCTCTCACTTCCTCTCTCACTCTCTTAATCACCCCACATATTTATTCTCTATTTTTTCCCTCTTTCTACTTTTTCTCACTCTCTCTTTCCCTTCCTCTTTCTCTCTTTCACTTCTCTATCCCTACTCTCTATGTCCATCTCACAGTTATTCTCCCTCCCTGTCACAAAAACACACACTCTCTCTTACCCTTCCTTCCTCCTTTACTCTCTCCTTTCCTATCTCTCACTCTGTTCTTTCTCTTTTTTTAGTTCTCTCATTTCACTCACGCCCCATCTTTCTCCTCCGCACTTGAATCACTCCATATCTCTTTCTCTCCTCACCTCTCTTCTCTCTTTCTATCTACATCACTCTCACTCTTTCTATCTCTCGCTCTCTCATACACAGTTTCTATCTGCCTCCTCATTCCTCTTTCCTCCAAGCTCTTTCTCACACTCTTCTCACTCCCTCTACCCATTCTCTCTCTTTCTCTCTATGCTTCTCTTTCGAATTTCCTATATCTCTCACTCACTCTTTCCATCCCTCTCTCTCCCTCTCTGCCGCTTCCTCCCTTTCTCTCTCTCTCCTTGCAACTATCTCTCTTCATCTCTCTCTCTCTCTTCTCTCTCTTTATTTCAATCTCTTTCTAACACCCTTCGCACATCTCTCTGTCCTTCTCTCTTTCTCTCTAAACTTCTCTTTTGTTCTCTCTATATCTCTCGCTCCATCTTTCTGTGCTTATCCCTGTCTCTCCCTCCCTCTCTCTCATCACTCTCTCTTTGTCTATTTTACTCTTTTGCCTTCTGTACTTCCCTCTCTCATCTCTCTAACTTATCTTTATCTTCTCCCTCTTCTCTCTCTCGCTCTTGCCCTTCTTCTCTCTTCATACCTCCCTCACTCTTGCCCCTCTTCTCTCTCTTACCCTTCTTCACCCACTCTATCCATTCCTACCTCTCTCACTTTTGTATTTCTCTCACTTTTTCTACACTTGCGCTCTCTCGTGCTCTCTCTTCATTCTCTTTTCCCACACACTCCCCTATCTCTCCTCTCTTGAATCCATCCCTCCCTGCTTCACCTCTCTCTCACCTTTTAACTCTCTCTCCCACTATTCTCTCCTTTATTTCAATCTGTTTCTCACACCATTCTCTCTTTATCTCTATGCCCTTCTCTCTCTTTCTCTCTCTACTTCTCTTATGCTCTTTCTTTATATCTCGCTCCATCTTTCCATGCTTATGTCTCTCCTTTCTCTTAGCATCTCTCCCTTCCTCCCTCTCACTTTACTTCTCTCTCTATCTGTCTCACTCCCTCTCTCTTTTACTCTCTCGTACTTACTTTATCTCTCTTTCATCTTTCACACTCTTTCCCTCCCTCTCTCACTCACTCTTTATTTGCTTGCTCTCTTTCTTTCGCTTTCTCTTACACACTCTCTCTCACACTTACTCTTTTATCGATTGTTCTCATTATCTCTCCGTTCACATTATTTATTGTTCTCATTATCTCTCCGTTCACACTCACTTTCCCTCCATATTTCTTACTCTCACTCTTTCTTCTCGTACACCCTAATCTCTCTATTGCATATCTCACTTATTCTTCTCTCTTTCCTATCTCTCTTCTCTTGGTCACTCTTAACCCTCCCTCTTTTTTTTCTCTCTCTCTCTGCCTCTCTACCTCCCTGATTGCTCCAACTCTCCTTCCTTCCCTCCCACCTCTCTAGATCTGCCTTCTCATTCACACTTTATCTCTTCCCCTCACTCCTCCTTCCTCTTTCCCTCCCTCAGTCTCTTTCGCTTGTCTCCTCACTATATCTATCAAAATGTTCCTCTCTCACTCTCCCTCTCGTCTCACTTTTCTCTCTCTCTCATTTATGTTTTCTCTCACATGCACTCTCTCTATCCATTTATCTCTTTTCTTTTTATCATACACACTTTCTCTCCCACTCTCCATTTCTCTCTATCTGCTCTCTCTCTCTATTCTCTCTCTCCCTCCATCAATCACTTACTCCCTCACTCTCTATCTATCTAGCCATCTCTTTTCCTCTCTATACCTATCTTTCTTTCTTCCACTCTCTCCAACACTTTCTCCTTTATGCTCTTTATCTCCACTCTCCCACTCTCTCTCCCTCTCTATCTCTCTTTCTCTCACTTTATTGTTCTCTCTCCTCTCGTGTATTTTCTATCTCACTCTCTTTCTCAATTCCCCATCTCCTTCCTTCCTATTATCCATCTCTCTCTCTCTCACGTTCTCTGTTGCATCTTCTTACTCTTTACCTATCTCTCTTTTTCAATCTATATCTCTTTCTATCTCCATCTCTTTCCCTTATAGATATATTCCTCTCAGTTGTACTCTTTCTCACCTCCCTCTCTGTAACACTCTCCCACCACTCTCTCATCCTCTTGCGCTTTCTTACATTATTTATTATTTGTCCCTCTCTGTCTCCCTTCCTATCTCTCTCAAACTTTCTCTTTCACTTACTCTTTCTACTCTCTCTCATACTATCTTATCTCTTTCTCTCTCTCCTTTTGTCATTTTTTCTCTCTCGTGCTTCCCTCTCTTACTTTAAATCTATCTCCTCACTTTCACGCAATTGCGCACATTTGCTATCAATCTCTTCATTGTCTCTCTCCCTCTCTATTTCCCTCTCTCTCTTTGTCGCTCTCTATTGCCTTCCTAGATCTTTCACGTTGTCTCTCTCTCTCCATCCCTCTTATACCTTCCCCATCCCTCCCTCTCCCTCATACAGATTCTATCTCACTCTTATTCTCTCTCAGTCTCTCTCTCTCTCTCTCTCTCTCTCTCTCTCTCAGTTCTACTATATTTCCATCCCTGTCTCTTACTTGCACTTTCTTTTAGCCTCTCCCTCCATTTCTTTATCATTCTCTCTCACTTTCTCACATGAAGCCCTTCTCTCTATATCTTTCTCTCACATTATGAGAGAGGGAGGTATGGGAGAGAAGAAGAGAAAGAAACTGTGATAGAGAGAGAAGTGAGAGGAGAGAAAGATACGTTAGATAGAAGAAATAGAGGGCAAACAGAGAAGGCAACAAATTAAGACAGCGAGAGTGAGTGAGGGAGAGAGAGAGTGGGAGAGAGGGAGATAAGCATGGAAAGATGGAGTGAGAGATATAGAGTAAGAAAAAGTGAAGTAGAGAGAGAAGGATGTTGAGATAAAGAGAGAAGGGCGTGAGAAAGATATTAAAATAAAGAGAGAGAACAGAGAGAGACAAAGAGGCAGATAGAAGTGTGTGAGAGAGACCGAGATTGAAAGAATGAGTGAGTCAAATAATAAGAGAAAGGAGACGAGAGGAGAGGAGAGAGAAAGTGAGGGAGGAATTGATTCAAAAGAGCATGAGAGAGATGAGCAGTGAGTGAGATGAGAGAGAAAAGAGGGAGTGAGTGAGAGGGCAAGAGTGAGAGAAAGAGAGATAATTCATATGAGAGAGTGTTAGGAAAGTTGAGAGTGAGAGAAAGAGGAAGAAAGGTCAAATGAAATGAGTGAGGGAGGCAGAGGGAGAGAGGAGAGGGAATGAGAGTGAGAGGGAGGTGGTGAGAATAAAAGAAATAAAAGAGTGAAAGAGAGAGAGAGACAGAAAGAGAATAGATCCAAGAGAGAGGGAGTGATGAAGGGCCCGAGAGGGTGAGAACGAGAGAGAAGAAGAAGAAGTGAGGGAAGAGAATGATCAGATAGAGAGAAGATAAAGAGTGCAAGAGAGTTGTTTGATGAGATAGAGAGAGAGAGTAAGAGGGGAAGAGAGTGGGAGAGAGAAAGCGAGAGCGAGATATATATTGGGATGGAAAGAGAGATTGAGAGATATAAAGAGGGTAAAATAGAAAAAGATAACAAGTGGTAGAGAGAGAAGAGTATGAGAAAGAGCTTGAAAAAGAGAGAGAGAGAGAGAGAGAGAGAGAGAGAGAGAGAGAGAGAGATGAAGCGATAAGTAGAGAGTGTGAGATAGAGATAGAAAAGAGAGATTGAGGCAGATAAAAAGAGAAATGTGAGGAGAAAACTACGAGAAAGTGAAGGATAAGGAAAGCGTCGAAGAGAGAGGGAGAAAGACAGGGGAGACAATGACAAAAAGAGTGAGATAGGAAGAGAAAATAACAAGAAAGAGATATAAAGAGAAAGAGCGATAAAGAGAGAGTGATAATAAAAGATAAAAAAGTGGTAGAGAGAGCAAACGACAAAGAAAAAGCAGTGTGTAAGAGAGTGTGTGAGATAGTGCATGTGTGAGAAAGGGAGGGGACAGAATAAGATAAGAGAGAGTAAAATAGGTAAAGAGGGAGAGAGGGAATGATGAATAGAGACAGAGTGAGGGGGAGAGAAAGATAGAAAGCAGGGGAGAGAAAGAGGAGGGAGTAAGTGAGAGGGAGAGCGAGGGAGAGATTTAGAGAGATTGAGAGACATCAAGATAGAGATGGGGAGAAATAGAGAGTGAGAAGAGCTAGACAGAGTGAGAGAGGGACATGTGGAGTGCATGAGAGAGGGAGGGAGAATGAATGAGATAAAGAAAAAGTGTGTGAGAGATAGAGAGAACGAGCAAGATAAGAGAAAGATGAGAAAGAGAGAAGAAAGAGAGCTGTAAGGTGAGAGAGAGAGGGAGAGATAACAAGGGAGGAAGCAAGAGAGAGGGATGGAAAGATTGAGTGAGTGATATAAGAAGAGAGAAAGAGAAGTAGAGAGAAGAGTGAGAAAGGAGTGTGAGAAAGGGGTAGAGGGAATGAAAGGTGTGTGACAAAGAGATAGATAAGTAGAGAGTGTGAGACTGTGTGTGAGAAAAATAAATATATAGAGAGTTTGAGATTGTGTGTGAGAGGAGAGAAAGTGGTAGGGAGTAAAAGAAAGAAAGAGAATACATAAGGGAGAGAGTTAGGAAAGGAGAGTGTGTGTGTGAGAGAGAGAGGGAAAATAAGTCTGAGATAAGCATAGAGAGTGAGAAAAAGTGAGACAGAGTAAGTGAAAGAGAGAAGAATGGAAGAGAGTTAGAGAGAGAAGGAGAAGAGCTATATGACTGAGAGAGATAGAGGGCGCGAGAGAGTGAGGGTGGAAGAGAGGACGAGAGAAAGAAAGAGTGAATGAGAGAGAGAAGAATAAGGGAAGACAGAGAGAAAGGGGTAGAGAGAGAGATGATAAGAGAGGAAAAGAGGGTGGAAAGAGAGAAATATTGATGAAAGAATAGAGTGAGAGATATAAAGAGAGCAAGATAAAAGTTGATAGTAGTGTCAGAAAGACCTTGAAAGAAAGAGAAAGATGAGAGATTAAGAGAGAGAAGAGACATAAAGAGTGGGTGAAAGAGATATATAAGTATAAAGAGGTTGAGAAAGATAGAAAGATAGATAAGAGGAGAGATAGAGTCTGGTAGGGAGGGATGGATTCAAGAGAGAATGAGAGAGAAGGGGAGTAAGTGAGAAGAAAGAACGAAGAGAGAACGCGAGAATGGGCGATAGTAGAAGAAAGAGAGAGGTAGGAATGGATAGAGTGAGTGAAGGAGGGAAGGAGGGTAAGAGAGAGGGGGAGAGTGAGAATGAGAGAGAGAAAGAGGGAGAATGAGACTAAGATAGAGATAGAGCGAATTGAGTCAGAAAGAGCAAGAAAAAGAGAGAAAAGAGTGAGATAGAGCGTAAGAAAGACAACAGCTCCATGAGGAAGAGAGAGAAAGATGAAAGGAAAGAGAGAGGGTGGGATGGGAGGGAAGAAGAGAAAGTAAGAGTGAGAGAGAGAAGCAAGAGAAGAAAAAGATAAGTTAGAGTATGATTTCTCTCTATCATTTCTCTCTCAACCTCCCTCCGTATCTCATACACACACTTCTCTCATTCTCTTTGTCGCACACCCTCTATGTCTCTCTCTCACTCTCTCTAGTTCGTTTTTCTCATTCTAGCTTATTATTCTAATGCTTTTCCTCTCTCTCTGGTTCCTCTCCATCTCTCTCCCATTCTCTCTCAAACTTACTCTCTTTTCTCTCCTATCTAATTATCTCTCAACATTTTTGTCTCTCTTGTACTTCTCTTCTCTCTCTTCTCTTTTTATCTCTTATAATTCTCCTTTAATCTCCTCTTGCTCTCTCACTCATTCTCTCACTCCTCACTCTCTTTATCTCTCATACTCTGCACCTCTTTCTTTCTCTCTATTAGACTCTATAGTCTTTTCTCACTCTCTCTATCTGATTGTTTTTTGCTCTTTCTATCCCCTCTCACTTGCTCTCTATCTCCACTCACTTGCTCTCATCATTTCTTTTAGTTTCTCTTTATTCTTCTCCCATGTAATATCTCAGTCTTTCTCTCTCTTTGTTGAACACTACCACTGTCCTCTCTTCTCTCGCTCCCTTCTCTCTCCTGCTCTTATCTCTCTCTCTCTCTCTCTCTCTCTCTCTCTTTATTTTTCTCTCTATCACTTTCTATTTCTCCTCTCTCACTCATTCTCCCTCTCTCTCTAGCACTCTCTCTTTCCCTCCTCTCCTTCTGACTCTCACCCTCTTTCACACACTCTCTCTCCGTCACTCTTTGACCCTCTCTCCCTCATCTCTTGTTCAGATAACTTCCCCCACTCGCCTTTATTTCCTCCTTTTGTCACTTTTTCTCTCTCACACACACAAACACACTATCTTACTCCCTTCCCTCTCTTCCACTCTCTCTCGCACTCTTTCTCTTCTCTCGCTTGCACCCACTCTCTTGGCTCTATCTCTCTCACTGTAACTACTTTCACTTGCAATCAACCTCTCTCACTATCTCCCTATCTCTTTTTTTTCCCCTTTCTTTTTTATTTCTATATATATCATCTTCCCTCCATCTCTATCTTTTTTTTTCTTTTTTCCCCTTTTTATGTCTATCTCTCCCCTCTTCCCTCCCTCTCTCTTACTCTTTTCCCCATTCTTAAGGTCTCACTCTCTCTCTCGTCCCTCCACTTCACTTATTCTCTTCCCCACTCTTGCGACCTCACTTTCTCCCTCTCTCCCTCACCCTCCCTTTATTAATTTATCTCTCCCTCTCCCTCCCTCTATTTCTACCCAACTTTGTCATTCTCTCACTTGCTTTGAATCTCTCTCACAAATTTTCTCTTGCTCTTTATCCCTCTAATTATTTCTCTTTGTATCTATCTCATTCAATTTGACACTCAATTCATTCCCTCCCTATCTCTCCCTCTCTCTCTCTCTCTCTCTCTCTCTTCTCTCTCACTCTCACACTCTCTCTACTTTGCTCTCTTCTCTCTCTCGTGCTCTTTTGCTTCTCACTTTCCCTTCTCTCTATTTTGCTCACTCTTTCTTTTGTCTCACTCTTTCCCTTTCTCCTCCTCCCAATCTATCTTGTCACTCATCCGTCCCTCCCTCCCTACTCCCTCCTCTCTCTCCCTGCACCCTCAATCTCTCTCTTGACTACCCTCAGTCTTTCCCTTTGACTCTCTCCCTCCCTCCCGTCACTTCCTCCCTCTCTCTCCCTAGCCAGGCATCCCTCTCTCTCTCTTACTTTCTTTCTCACTATTCCTCTCCCTCTTCCACACCCTCTCCCTCTGTCTCTCTCCCTCTCTCTCTCAGTTTCTTTCTTACTCCTCTCTGCCACCTCCTCCCACTCTCACTCTCATTCTTGTTCTCTCTCTCTCTCTCTCTCTCTCTCTCACTTGCACTTTCTTTCTCTCCCTCTATTTCTCTTTATCATTCTCACTCACTCTTTTTCATGGAGGTCTCCCTTTGTACCTTCTTTTTTTCTCATTTCCCTCTCATACTCTCTTCTACTCTCTTTATCCCCATCCACTTCTCCCATTATGGTTCTTCCCTTCTCTATCTTTAGCACTCATTCTCTCTCTCTCTCTCTCTCTCTTCCTTCCTCCCTCATGTGTTCTCTCTCGCTCTCTCTCTTCTCTTCCTTTTTCTTCTCTCCTTTGACTCCATTCTCCCTCACTTCTCTCTTCTATCTGTCACTCTCTCTGTCCCTTTATTTTTACTCTCTCTCCTATCCTCCCACTGTCAATATTTTTCTCTCCCACTTCTGTCCACATTTTTCTTTTTCTCCTCTAACACCTCTCTCTCCCTTTTGCTCTTCCTCATCTCTCACAAACACACTCTTCTTTTAACATTGCTACCTCACCACCTCTACCTCTCTCCCGCCTTGCCTTTATCTTACTCTCTCTCCTACATTTTCTCCCTCATTCTCTCTCTCTTTCTTTAACTCTCTCACTCTCTTATTCATCTTTCTCTTATCTCTTTTATCTTTCCCCCTCTCTCCCAGCTTCCTCTCTCTCTACCTTCCTCCTCTTTTTCTTTGTCCCCCTTCCTCTTTCTCATGCTCTCTTTCTCTCCCTCTCAGCTCTCCTCTCATATATCTCTCTCTCATTTGTCTCTATCTATCTATCTATCCCAATAATACTCTACCTCTTTATCTCCTCTCATTATCTCTCTTTCTCTCTCTCTTTCTCTCAACATGTCTCTCTCTCTTTCTTTTGCTCTCTCTCCTTCTCTCATGCTCTATCCATTCCTTCATCTCACTCCCTCCATCCTCGCACTCTTTCCCTCATTCTCTCTCTATGACTATCTCTCCCTCTCACTTGCACTATTTTATATCTCTCTCTTCATCTCTCTCACTCGTTTAAGCCTCTTCTTCTTTCACCATATCTGAATCTCTCATAATAGCTCTATTGATCCCTTTCCCCTATTTTATTTTTCTGTCTATCTGTGCTCACTAATCCATTGTCTTTCCCTCTCCCTCTTGCTCGCTCTCACGCACACACTCTCTATCTGGTTTTTTCTCTTTTGCTCTCTTTTTTTCTCTCTCACTATCTCACTCTATTCTTTTCTCCTCCCTCTCTTGTGCTCTCTCTATCTCTCTCTTGCTCTCTCCCTTCCTTTGTCGTTCTTTCTCTCTTACTATCTCTCCCTTTCCCTTCCTGTCACTCTCTCCCATCCTCCCTTTGTAGCTCCATCTATCGCACTCTCGCTCTTTATCTATCACTCACTCTTAATATCTCTCTCACTTTTCTATCATTCTCTGCCCCCTCTATCTTGCTCTAAATACCTCTTGTTATCTCTCTATTGCTATCTTTTTCCCTTTTTTTTGCTTTCTCACTTTCTCTCCCTTTCTCTCGTTATAGCTCCCTCCCTCTCTCTATTGATCACTCTATCACTCACTTTCCCTCCCTCTCTTTCTCTCTTTTCTCTTCCACTACTCAATCTCTCTCCTCTCTCTCTCACACACACTTCTCTCACTCCTTCCTTCACGTTGAATCTGTCTCACAATCATTCTCTAGCTTTCTTTCATTTGTTATCTCTCTCTTGATATCTCAGTCTTACCACTCCACCTCACTCTCCCTCTCGCTCTTCCTTTCCCTTTGCTTCTACACTAAGCCCTCAATCTTTCCCTTTGACTTTCTCTCTCCCTCCCATCCCTTCCTCCCTCTTTCTCTCCCTGGCTAGGCATCCCTCACTCTCTCTTACTTTCTTTCTCACTCTTCCACTCCCTCTTCCACTCCATCTCCCGCTTTCAATTTTTTCTTACTCTTCTTCGCCACCTCCTCCCGCTCTCACTCTCCCTCTTGCTCTCTCTCTCTCTCACTTGCACTTTCTTTCTCTCCCTCCATTTCTCTCTATCATTCTCACCCACTCTCTTTCATGGAGGTCTCCCTTTCTATCTTTTTCTCTCTCATTTCTCTCTTATACTCTCTTCCACTCTCTTTATCCCCATTCATTTCTCCCACTATCGCTCTTCCCTTCTCTATCTTTAGCACTCACTCTCTTTCTCTCTCTCTTCTTTCTTTCCTACCTCTTGTGTTCTCTCTCGTTCTCTCTCTTCTCTTCATTTTTCTTCTCTTTTGACTCCATTCTCCCTCACTTCTCTCTCTCTATCTGTCACTCTCTTTGTCCCTTTATTTTTACTCTCTCCTCCCCTCCCACTCTCAATATTTTTCTCTCTCTTCTGTCCACATTTTTCTTTCTCTCCCCTAACATCTCTCTCTCCCTTTTGCTCTTCCTCATCTCTCACAAACACACTCTCTTCTTTTAACCTTGCTCCCTCACTCCCTCTACCCCTCTCTCCATGCCTTTATCTTACTCTCTCCTACATTTTCTCTCTCATTCTCTCTCTCTTTCTTTAACTCTCTCACTCTCTTCTTCATCTTTCTCTTATCTCTTTTATCTTTCTGTTTCTCTCCCAGCTTCCTCTCTCTCTCTCTCTTCACAGTATTTTATCTCAGTTTTCCATCCCTCTACCTTCCTCCTCAGTCCCCTTTCCTCTTTCTCATGCTCTCTATTCTCTCCCTCTCACCTCTCCTCTATATCTATGTCTCACTTATCTCTATCTAGCTATCCAAGTCATACTCTACCTCTCTATCTCCTCTCACTATCTCTCTTTCTCTCTCTCTCTTTTCAACATGTCTCTCCCTCTCTTTCTTTTGCTCTCTCTACCTCTCTCTTGCTCTCCATTCCTTCATCTCTCTCCCTCCACCCTCACTCTCTTTCCCTCATTCTCTCTCTATGCCTCCCTCTCCCTCTCATTTGCACTATTTTATATTCTCTCTCCATCTCTCACTTTTTTAAGCCTCTTCTTCTTTCACCATATCTAAATTTCTCTCATAATAGCTTTATTGATCCCTTTCCCTTATATTATTTTTCTGTCTATCTGCTACTCACTAAACATTCTCTTTCCCTCTCCCTCGCTCTCTCTCAAAGACACACTCTCTTTCTGGTTTGTTCTCTTTTGCTCTCTCTCTTTTTCTCTCTCACTATCTCACTCTATTCTTTTCTCCTCCCTCTCTTGTTCTCTCTCTATCTCTCTCTCACTCTCTCCCTCCCTGTCTCGTTTTTTCTCTCTTACTATCTCTCCCTCTCTCTTCCTATCACTCTCTCTCCCCTCCTCCCTTTGTAGCTCCATCTCTCACACTCTCGCTCTTTATCTATCACTCACTCTTAATATCTCTCTCACTTTTCTCTTTTTCTCTTTTCTATCATTCTCTGCCCCCTCTCTATTGCTCTGAATACCTCTTGTTATCTCTCTATTGCTATCTTTTTTTCTTTTTTTCTCTATCTCATTTTCTCTCCCTTTCGCTCGTTATAGCTCCCTCCCTCTCTCTGTTATCACTCTATCGCTTACTCTCCCTCCCTCTCTCTATCATCCTTTTCTCTTCCACTACTCAATCTCTCTCCTCTTCTCTCACACACTCTCTCTCACTCTTTCCTTTACTTTGAATCTCTCTCACAATCACTCTCTAGCTTTCTTTCATTTGTTATCTCTCTCTTGATATCTTAGTCTTACCACTCCATCTCACTCTCCCTCTCACTCTCCCTTTCCCTTTGCTTCTACACTCTCCCTCTCTACTTTATGACATTTTCAAGAGAGCAATGGAGAGATGAACAGCGAGCTCGATGAGAGAGAAAAGAGGGAGTGAGTGAGAGGGCAAGAGTGAGTGAAAGAGAGATAATTCATATGAGAGAAAGGGAAAGTGAGAGAAAGTGAGAAAAAAGAGTGAGAAAGTATGTTTGCGTGTGAGAGATAGAGTGAGATAGAGAGAGCAAGAGAGTCACAGAGATTGAGAAGAGAGCGAGAGAGAATGAAAGTGTGAGAGAGAAAGAAAGAGAGAAAAAGACAGCATGAGAAAGGGAGAGAGATCATGGAGAGTGAAGGAAGATAAAGAACAAGATAGAGAGAGGAAGGAAGGGAGGGAGGAGGAGTTACATAGTGAGTGAGATATATTAAAAACATAAATAGAAAGAGGGGAATAAAACAAGAGGGTGATTGTGAGATTAAGAAGGGTAAGTGAGAGCAAAAAGAGTTGTAGAGAAAGAGCTAGAGAAAAGCGAGATGAGAGAAATTCAAGAAAGAGCTAGGGAGTTAATGAGATAGAGAGAAAAGGAAACTGATACATGGAGCAAAAGGAGAGATATATATAGAAAGGGAGAGATAGAGATGAAAAGAGAGGGAGAGAGAGAAGAGAGGGCAAGAGAGAAAGGCAGGGAGAGAAGTGGATGGGAGGGAGTGAGAGAGGAAGGGAGAGAGAGGGAGGGGTAGAGTTAAAGGAAAACGAATGGAGATAGATAGAAAGTATGAGAGAAAGAAAGAGAGGGTGGGAAAGTGAGAAGGAAGAAGAGAGAAGAGAGAGTTAGGGGGAGGGATGGACAGTGAGAGTTAGTGGGAGTTATGTTTAGCGAGTACCAGTGAGAGAGAAAGAGATTATGAGAGTTGGGGAAAGTGAGGGAAAGAGATAAAAAGGGTGAGTTATAGAGATGGAGAGAGATAGAGCAAGAAAGTGGTAGATATTGAGAGGGAGAGAGAAAGAGATATAGAGGGGACGAACTAGAAAGGGAGAGAGAATGAGAGAACAAGGAATGAGAGAGAATGAGCAAGCGAAGAGAAAGATGAGAAAGAGAGAGAGCAAGAGAGTAGCATTATGGAAGAGAAAGATGAGAAAGAGAGAGAACAATAGAGTAGCACGGTGAGTGTGATGACATGAAAGGAATACGAAGGAGAGAGACAAAGAGAGAGAGAGAGTGAAGGAGAGTGTGAGGGGAAGAGGGAGAAAAGGAAAGAGAGGGTCAAAGATTTAGAGATAGTAAAAGAGAACTAGAGAAAGAGAAGAGTTAGAGGGAGAACGAATAGTGCAAGAACGAGCATGAAAGGATGAGTGACATAGAGAGAGACAGAGAGATGTTGTGTTTGATAGAGAGCTTTACATGGATAGAATATGAGAAATGAGGAGAGAGATTGCAAGAGCAGTAGGGTCAGAGAGAGATGGTAAGCCAGGAAGAGAGAGAGATGGAGAAAGGTGGAATGAGGGAGCAGATAGAGTAAGAAAAAAAAGAGACAAAAATTTTAGGAAATGAAGAGAAATTGGGAAGAGTTAGAGAGAGAGGGACATATGGAGGGCATGAAAGAGGAAGAGAGAAAAAACGAGATAAAGAAAAAGCGTGTGAGAGATAGAGAGGAGCACGATAAGAAAAAAATGAGAATGAGAGAAGAGAGAGACAGCAAGGGAAGAAGCAAGGGAGAGGGATGGAAAGAGTGAGTGAGAGATATAAGAAGAGTAAAAGAGAAGTAAAGAGGAAGAGTGAGAAAGGGGTAAAGGGTGTGAGAAGAGTATGAGAAAGAGCTCGAAAGAAAGAGAAAAGTGAGAGAAAGTGAGAAAAAAGAGTTAGAAAGTATGTGTGTGTGAGAGATAGAGTGAGATAGAGAACAAGAGAGTTGGAGAGATTTAGAAGAGAGCGAGAGAGAATGAAAGAGAGAGAGAAAGAAAGAGAGAAAAAGACAGCATGAAAAAGGGAGAGAGATCGAAGAGATAGTGAAAGAAGAGAAAGAAAAAGATAAAGAGAGGGAGGAAGGGAGGGAGAAGGAGTAGCAGAGTGAGTGAGATATATACATAAATATAAAGAGGGGAATAAAACAAGAGGGTGATTGTGAGATAAAGAAGGGTAAGATTGAGAGAGAGCTGGAGAAAAGCGAGATGAGAGCAATTCAAGAAAAGGCTAGGTAGTTAATGAGATAGAGAGAAAAAGAGAGTGATACATGAGAGAGAGTGATAGGAAGTGATGGAAGGAGAAAGTGAGAGAATTGTGGGAGAGAGATACAAAGTAAGAGTGAGATTTTGAGAGGGAGAGAGAATCATAGAGAGAGAATGAGGGAAAGAGAGTGAGGGTGGAGGGAGAGAGATGAAGGAATGGAGAGAGAAAGAGAGAGGGAGAGAGGGCAAAAGAAAGAGAAGGAGAGACATGTTAAGAGAAAGAGAGAGAAAAAGAGATAGTGAGAGAAGATAGAGGGCAAGATAGAGAGGTAGAGTATGAATGGGATAGCTAGATAGAAATAAGTGAGAGAGATATATATGAGAGGAGAGGTGAGAGGGAGAGCATAGAGATCATGAGAAAGAGGACGGGTGTTGAGTAAATGAGGAGGAACGCAGAGGAATGGAAGACAAAGATAAAATACTGTGAAGAGAGTGAGAGGAAGTTGAGAGAGAGGGGGAAAGAAAAAAGAGAGATGAGAAAGATGAAGACTAGAGTGAGAGTTAAAGAGATGAAAAGAGGGAGAGAGAGAAGGGATGGCAAGAGAGAAAGGTAGGGAGAGAGAGAAGGGATGGCAAGAGAGAAAGGTAGGGAGAGAGTGGGAGGGGGTGGAGTTAAAGGAAAACTAAGGGAGATAGATAGAGAGTGTGAGAGAAAGAGAGAGAGGGTGTGAAAGAGAGACGAAAGAAGAGTGAAGAGGAGTTAGAGGGAGGGAGGGATAGTGAGAGTGATGGATATAGTGGGAGTTAAGGTTAGCGAGTACCAGTGAGTGAGAAAGAGATTATGAGAGTGGGGGAGGGTTAACTCCCTAGCTCTTTCTTGAATTGCTCTCATCTCGCTTTTGTCTAGCTCTTTGTCTACTCTTCTTCTCTCTCTCTCTCTTACCCTTCTTTATCTCACAATCAACCTCTTGTTTTATTCCCCTCATTCTATTTATTTTTGTATATATCTCACTCACTCTGCTACTCATCCTCCCTTCTTCCCTCTCTCTATCTTGTTCTTTCTCCCCTTTCACTCTCTCTTTGATCTCTCTCCCTTTGTCATGCTGTCTTTTTCTCTCTTTCTTTCTCTCTCACTCTTTCATTCTCTCTCGCACTCTTCTCAATCTCTCTGACTCCCTTGCTCTCTCTATCTCACTCTATCTCTCACACCACACATACTTTCTCACTCTTTTTTCTTACTTTCTCTCACTTTCCCTTTCTCACATATGGAGAGAGTGAGGTATGGGAGAGAAGAAGAGAAAGAAAGAGTGATAAAGAGAGAAGCGAGAGAAGAGAAGGATAAGTTAGAGAGAAGAAAGTGTTTCTCACTCTTTTTTCTCACTTTCTCCTAACTTCCTCTCTCTCACTTCACAGTATTTTATCCCTCTACCCTCCACTTTTGCTCTGCCCCCTTCCTCTTTCTCATGCACTCTATTCTCCCCCTCTAACCTTTCCTCTCATATATCTCTCTCTAACTTATCTCTATCAAGCTATCCTAGTCATACTCTACCTCTATCTTGCTCTCTATCTCCTCTTACTATCTCTCTTTCTCTCTCTCTCTCTCAACATGTCTCTCCCACTCTTTCTTTGCTCTCTCTCTCTCTCTCTCTCTCTCTCTCTCTCTCTCTCTTGCTCTCTCCATTCCTTCATCTCTCTCCCTCCATCCTCACTCTCTTTCCCTCATTCTCTTTCTATGCCTCTCTGTCCCTCTCAAAATCTCATTCTGATTTTGTATCCCTCTCCCACATTTCTCTAACTCTCTCGCTTTCTCTTTCCATTACTTCCTGTCACTCTCTCTCAGACATTCCTTAATATCTCTATTTCTCATTCTCTCTCTCACTCTCACCTGCACTATTTTATATCTCTCTCTCTCTTTTAAGCCTCTTCTTCTTACACTATATCTAAATTTCTCTCATAATAGCTCTATCGATCCCTTTCCCTTTTTTTATTTCTCTATATATGTGCTGCTCACTGAACCATTATCTTTCCCTCTCCCTCTCGCTCGCTCTCATGCACACACTCTCTATCTGGTTTTTTCTCTTTTGCCCTCTTTCTCTTTATATCTCACTATCTCACTCTACTCTTTTCTCGTCTCACTCTTGTGCTCTCTCTATCTCTTTCTCGCTCTCTCCCTCCATTTCCCATTCTTTCTCTCTTACTATCTCTCCCTCTCTCTTCCTCTTACTCTCTATCCCCTCCTCCCTTTATAGCTCCATCTCTCGCACTCTTACCCTTTTTTATCACTCACTCTCAATATCTCTCACTTTTCTCTTTTTCTCTTTTCTATCATTCTCTGCCCCCTCTCTTGCTCTGAATATCTCTCATAATCACTGTTGACCTCATTTTTGATGAGGTCTTCTCTTCTTCTTTTAGTACTTAGGATCTAGCCTTAGGCTTTTCCTTTGACTATCTTAGAGGATTAGAATTGGGACCCACCACTTAGAAATTCAAACCACTTCTTAATTCCCTACAAACTCCACAAACTTGATGGTAGACCCCTAATCACCTAGAGGGTTGAAATCAAATGTGGAAGTTTAAAGGATGGGTTCCTATAAGACTCTTTGGCCTTAGGACTGCCCTGGGTGGCCTGGTCTAGTGAAGGGCTGACCTACACACACACTACATTTATACACTACACTTTCACACACCTATACTCAACTTGACCTCCTGACTCATGTAGGTGATTCACATGGATGGTCCTTAACCCCTAAGCCCTTGGCTAAGAGGGTTAGGAACAACAATGTGGATACCTCAAATGAGTCCCTTCATGGCTCATGTGGGCTTGATATGGCTTCATGGCTCAACCAAAATGATTTCATTCCACTTACATTCACCTAATCTTCAATTTCCCAAATTTTCAATTTTTGACCCCCGGGACCCTACACCCGCCTAGCCTACCCAAAAACCCTTGAAATCACCCAAATTTTTCAAAAATCCCAAATCACCCAAAATTCCTCAAAACCAATCCCAAACATTTCCACATCACTCAAATTGACCATCCATACCAAAAAATATCAAAAATTCCAAGAATACCTCCCAATACCCTCCAAATACCCAAAATACCCCTCTTGACCCAAAAATCCAAAAATTCAGAAAATTCTTAGAAAATTCCAGAAAATCCCAAATATTCCCAATTTCATTTTGTTCAACTACACCATGGGCCATCTTTGTCAATTTACCCCACTTTTGTCAAAACCCCCAATTTGACCCATTTTAACCCAAAGTGAACTCAATGTCAAACCAAACCTACCCAATTGACCCAAATTCTGGTCCAATTCAATTCTAAACTTCCATTCAACATTCCCAATACCAATCTAGACCAAATCCAAGTCCAATTTGATTGACATTTGGATCCAATTTCACTTTTGGCCTTAAAGCCCAATTTGGACCCATGACCCAAACATAACCCAAACTCACCCAATTCAACTCCAATTAACCCCAAATCTTTTTCTAAATCTTCCTTAACATTCCCACAAACAAAACACTAACATGATTTGCCCAACATTTAGACCCAAACCCCACTCAAATTCAACCCAAAGCTAAAAGGCCCAATTTTGCCCTAAACCCAAACCTAACCCAAATGAGCCCAAACCCCAAAATCAAAGCCCAACCAAAGTCAAAACCTCTTTGAAACACTCCCATAAACATTTCCCAACATTTATTTTACATCAATTTCAACCCTAGCCCAACATTGGCCCAAGCTAGCCCAACTTGACCTATATTGGCCCATTCACCAAAGAAACCCAAACTCAACCCAATTCAAACCTAAATCACTCCCAATTTGCTCCAAGTCACTCATGACACATCTATGAGCTAAACCCAACAATTATTTGACCCAAGCCTTTACCAAAATTTCATCCCAAAATCCATTTTAAAATCCAAAAGCCCACTTTCCTAAACCATTCTAAAAGCCCATTTCCACCAAATACAAAAGCCCAAAATTGGCCCTAAAGCCCACATGGCAATTTCTTTTCATCATACCTTTAATTGATATCACCCCTAAGTTTCAAAATCATCATCAAACCATTCCAAATCAAGCTTCATACAAATTCCCATCAAATTACCAAAAAATTTCTAAAATCTATTTTCATGAAATTGACCAAGCTTTTACCCAAGCCAAAGACAAGCCATGCAAGCCATGGACAAGCCACATGAAGCCATGGAAGGTTTGACATGTGACCAAGCCACTAATGGAAAAAGGAGGGCCCCTTTCCTAATCCTTCTTAAACCCTTTTTACCTTAAGCATGTGACACACTAAACCATGCTTAGCCACCTCATCATGGATGGAGACCACACCATTTTCTCTTGGCCGACCCAAGTGATCCTTTTCAGCTCAAAACCAGGCCTTGGGTGGTGAACCTAGCCCAAAATCATGGGTTGACTCATTTGAACCCAAAATAGCCTTCCCCCATTCCATTTCGATCCAAGCTCTTTACACATGGCATTGGCCAATTGATCGCACTAAGCTCCAGCCCGACCTCCTCGTTAACAACGGTGACCTGACCACCGGCCGGCCGACCACCACGGCCGCCGGAAACCACCGAGCCGAGAGCTCACATGTGAGCCCAAACTTAGAATTCTCACCTGCCGAGCCGCCCCATCCCGATGGCCATTGTAGCCGTTCTTCTCTTGCCAAGAGCAGGTCGATCCCAAGCCCTAACTCTCCCGGGAGGCCCTCCACCCTCTCCTATTTAAACACCACCCCCTCTCGGCCATGGGAGGTGCTGAACCAGACCTTACTGAAACTCTGCCAAAATTGCTCCAGATCACTCTCCATACTTAGAGCAGTTGATCCCTAGTGCCAATTTGCCCTAATCCCCACCAACAGAGCCCAATTTCTGAGCTAAAATTCCACCCAAAACTAGGACACTTCTCCACAGTGGATCAATCCTCAAATTGATTGGTCCTAAACCTTAACCAGACCAAGGGAAGGAGTCCACCAGCAAAAGCCCCCTCCGAGGCCACCCGGTTGCTCCAGCCTCCATGCTTTGTGATCGAGCTGTGGTCGAAATCATACCTAGGCGATTCATCGGACCGGGAGACTTCATCTGGAGCTTGCTGGGATCCAATCGAAGGTGACACAACCCTCAGATTAAACCCACACTTCTCCGAGCAAAGATATGAGCTAATTCTTCATCCCGAGCTTCTGGAGATTCTCCATTTCAAATGCTTTAATTTCAATGCATGATCACCGTATAGATGTATTCGTCTCTTCAAGATGAATTCATAGAGCATTAGAACACGAAAATCCATTGACTATTGAGTGAGATATTAGGGATTTAGTGTGGACGGCTTTCGGGTGAGGACGCTTGGGGACGATGAATGGATGTCGTTCATTTAATACACGCACGGACAGACGGCCAGGATCACACCGGATCAAGAGACGGAGAGACACAGCGGGGCCCCGAAGCGCTGAGTCAGATGGCAGCGAATCAGAACGCGCCGCGTGGCCTTTCGGAGCTGTCGAGGTTGACGCGGCGCCGCGTGGATAAATAGAAAATTAGGGTATTTTTGATTTATTTAATTCCCCTAAACTTCAAAAATCCATAACTTTGTGTAGGAAAATCAGAAAAATAAAATAAAAATACCCTCTTGCTCAGTGAACAGAGGAGAATAATGTGGAAAAGAAATTATTTAATTTCATCAAGTATTTTGTTTTTAATGATTTATTTCCCTTCTGCATTGTTTTATTTCTTCATGCATATAGGAAATTCACCATGGCATGAGACCATAGGACTTTTGAAGCCTCTGAATTTGGGAACATTCCCTGAATTTTCCAAAGTCAGAGGCCATCCCTATGAAAAGTTATTGAGTTTTCAAATTCATGTTACTGTTTTAAGTATTTTAATTCCAATAATTAGTATGTTGTGAAATAAATTCTAGAAAAATTTGGTGATATCTCTTATGACCAGAGGACCCTAAGAAAAATAGGTTTTGGATTAGTTTGTTTAAAGTAACCCTAATTGGCTTAAACACCCAAAATAGATCCCTAATTAATTAGAGCTAACCATACATCAAATTGACTTGAAATCAATTCTCCACTGACCTTTAGGATCGGAGGAACCCACCATAAAAATTTGAAGTCAATTGGACTTGGTTAGCCCTACTAAATGGGTTGATTAAGCCATTTAGCCATTTTAAACTTTAAAAATTCATAACTTTCAAAATACCTTTCAAAAATTCACCAAATTGGTTTTGGAGCCTCTCTGATATCAGGGGAATTTAAGAAAATTAAAATGTAAATTTTCTAAAAAAGTTGATTTTTTGGTATTATTTTAATATTTTAATAATTAAAAAATAATAAAAATCATAAAAATAATAAAATTCACCAAAATGTCACATTTTGAATTTTAACCACTTAGGAACAAACCCCATATTTTTCCTAGGTCTATTTAATGAGATATTAAATTTTAAAGCCCTAGGGTAATTTTAAAATTAAAAAAAAATGTATTTTCTAGCATTTTCACTAAAATAATTATAATAAATCAAAGAAAAATCAGAAAATTGCAAAAATTGATTCTCTGATTTCTTTGATATCGGAGAGATTTTTGAAAAATATAAAATTCATTTTTCAACTTTTATTTTATTTTTAAATTAATTAATACTCCAAAATTTAAAATAATTATAATAAAAATACGATACTGAAACTTTCCCTTGGTCATATTATTAAATTTTCCTTGGAAATTCCTATTTTCCACCAAAAATAATTATATAAATAAATTAAATACGAGAAAAATCACATTTTCTCCTCTCATGTCTTTATTGGCATATGAGTGAAGTCACATAAAAATTTCAAGTTCATTTAAGCTCAATTTAGTGAGTTATGAAATTATTAAGCTTGAAGGGCAAAATGGTAATTAAAACTTTAACCCTTAATTAAAATTTTAGGTTTAATAAAATTAACAAGTAAAATATTTGATCTTAATCTGACTTGGATGATTGAAATTTAAATAATTAAAGGGTAGAAACCTACTAAACAATTTAAAATAATTGAAATAAACCTTAATTAAATAATTGATTAAATTTGGAAGAATAATAAAATTGGAATTATTAAAATAGGGATATTATTAGGAAGAGATTTATTCTTTAATTTAAAAATCCCTAAATTAATCATCTCATTAATATTTAATTCTTAATTAAAATGATAATTCAAATTTAAGTTTTAAAATGTTAAAAAGACTTAATCATTAAATTAAAATTAAATTATTAAACTCTTTTTAAATTTTTAATTAAAATTAAAAATAAAATTAAATTAAAGATTAAATTAAATTAAATTAAACAAATTAAATAAATTAAATAAATTAAATAAATTAAATAAATTAAACAAATTAAATAAATTAAATAAACTAAATAAGTTAAATAAATTAAATTAAATTAAATTAAATCAAATAAATAAATTAAATTAAATTAAATTAAATAAATAAATTAAATTAAATTAAATTAAACTAAATTAAATTAAAAAAAATGTTAAATTAAATTAAATTAAATTAAATTAAAACATATTAAATTAAATTAAATTAAATTAAATTAAATTAAATTAAAATTAAATCAAATTAAATTAAATTGAAGGAAATTAAATTAACTTAAATTAAATCAAGTTAAATTAAATTAAATTAATTTATATCAAATCAAACTAAATTGAATTAAATTAAATTAAATAATAAAATCAAGTTAAAATTAAAATTAAATCAAATTAAATTAAATTAAAATTGAAACTAAACTAAATTAAATTAAATTAAAGTTAAATTAAATTGAATTAAAAACATCACCTAAGACATAAAGAAATTAAATATAAAGCAACTTGAACACTATTCCAAATTTAAACCCGTTAATTGAAGTTAAATCATAAACCATTTGAACTCCAATTTGCCCTCGAAAGCTTTGGTTACCATAACTCCTAAACAGAACATTAAATGAAATGTTACTTCACTTATAGGATATTCAAATGTCCTAGTTCATTGAGCAAGATAATAACAAAACTTGGATTCTCGGACGATTAATTCATTTGCATGATTAAATTCGTTTGGACTTAAAACAATTCTAGTAATATTGAAAAGATGTTTAAGATTCTTCTTAAGCACTTCCTCAATATGATAAGATACTTATAAGAACAATTGGACTTAATTATTCTTTGATGAAGAAAATCGTCCTTAAACCAAAACACAAGAACATAGACGTCATAGGAAATGACTAGCTATAGGATTAGGAACTTGGTAGAAAACCATAACCCTTCCCTTAGCTTTACCTAGGAACTTGCTTAAATATTCTAATTGTGTTTTAAGTGCGGCTTGGGATGACGGGAAGACCCTCCGAGTACGCTTTTATTTTATTGCAATTTACATTATTGCAATTTCTTTAATTGCATCGCACTTACTTTTTCTTGCATGATAAACAAGCATTGCATGAAAACCCACACCTTTAGGATAGTCCCTAAAGCCGAAACCAAAACTAAGTTAAAAGTCATTGCAAGATAAAATTCACCGCCACAACATTCAAAATATAAAACAACTCAAAATTTAATCACAAACAAAATTACAACTTTAACTAAATTAAAACGTCTCGTTGGATGATCGAGAATACCTCGGATGATGTAACCTACGTGTTGCTAACTGGATTTCCCACAGTCTAAATGAAAGTGTGGAACTCATTCAGTTGAGTTTAGCAAATTCATACGGGACTAAGTGAATCCGATAAAAATAACGATGCCGGAAGGATGGAACCAGTGGGATCTTAACCGGTGTCGTTATAATCAACTTTAAGATTTGTTTTAATTAAAACACAAAAAACACTTGGAAATTAAGATTTTCTCTAAACCAAAATACTTTTCTCATCTCCTGATTTATGACTTCTAAAACAAAACCTCTGCAACAACAAGGAGCTTGGAGCATGGTGGGCAGCACGGCCATCGTCGTCAACAAAATTTGAATCTATATCAGCAAAACTTTCTTAGAATTAAACAACCAATCCATAGGACTCCGAGGTAGTTTGCCTAGTGTAACATAAATCCTCAACCTTTTGTTAGGCATTTGCATTGCAAATTAAGTCCTAACCGGACTTAGGATTCCGAGGTAGTCCTTCGGTACGATATAAACCCTCATAACTTCAAGGCTATTTGTATGATTCTATCATATAAATATAAGTCCTAATTAAATAAAATTGGCAAGATCAAAACATTAAATAAACATTAGGACTTTCCTAAATCCAAGCCAAACAATAGGATAGTTGGGAAATTACCGATGTTCGCTTCGAATGCAGTAATTTCTCCTACTTTTCTTCCTTTGAATTCCCAAAACAAAATGTTCCAAACTCGATCCATTCCCTATTGAAATTCCAAAATTCAATCCCTTGAAAACTTAAACTTTGAAATTCTTGAGAGCGAATTGCGATTATTATCGAGAGTTTTCTTAAGTGATTCCCGTCACTTAAGATGTAATTAACTTATAGGGGCTTGCCCTTATAGGGAATTTTAAAGAACCCAGGTAATATAAACCCTGTTTAATGCTTTCATATTAAGCAGGGGAATTTGTCGGCTTATAAAATTGGTTCGCAGACCAAACGGATGTCACAAATCTTCTAGTTTATTTAATCGGGCCCCATCATCAAGCAGTATGTCTATCCTTAGGGATAAATATACGGCTTGTGGTGCGGTGTTCATTTATATAAACTATTTGGGGTGTGAGATCGGTTTGATTTCATATCTTAAAACCTTCAAATTTAAAATTATTTTCAAAAAATCAAATACTACTTTTCAAATTATTTATTTAAATTAAATTAAAAATTCGCCGCACAATTTCTGTAGGCGACCCCTTTTCAAAACACACAACCTAAAAAATACGACGACATATTTCTGGCGACTCCGCTGGGGACAATTCCTCTCTCCATTTTAATCAGACAATTCTGCTTTCAAAAAATCGGTAGTGTATCCATATTCCTAGTGGATCAAACTACCCTTCTCTCCGTTGGAATACTATGTTCATTTCTACCTTGAACAAGTTTAGCCAACATTCTCTCGGATTTAGGAGCCACTGTTTAGACACCCCTAAACGGAAAGGTTCCGAGATCCTTTTACCTCATTTCTGAGGTGGGGTGGACCCCCCAATAGGTGTTAGTATAGGAGTGATCCTCTGAGTCGAGAAGTCTTGCATAAGACTTTCTCTTCCTTTCCAAGTCTGAATCGGATTCCTTACCTTCTCTATACCTTTGAACATTTCGTTCTAAATAAACAAACCCTCTAAGGAATGACTCTTTTAATAAATAACTCCTTCTTATAAATACATGAATAAGAATGTGTTCGGACTCTTTTCGATGCCTTTTTTTTCGTCCTGATGAGAAGAAGCATAACTTGGGACCGACAATCGAATGCGCCTGCGAAATGGAAGCCCCAAAGCTGATTTTCTCCTTCACCAATGGACTGGACTTCGTCGTTTACAAGGATGAGTTGCCCGACAATGGGATCATCCGGTTTTGACAAGGATTCGAGAACACAAATGTCAAGATCACCGACGTTTCCCTGTTCACGTTGACAAACAAAGTATCTGAAGCTGAGAAGCCGTTGATCCAGTTCAACCTTAGGTCAACCCAAGAGTTTCCTCCCCTGCAAAAGATCCCGACTGAGAGAATCTTCGTTGTCCGCGAAGGACTGTTGTTGCTACTCCCATTGGTCTAGTTGTCTCTGTACCTACCCCAGCTACGCAAATTAAAGGGGAAGGAAATCCGGAACTATGGTGAACCTGTTACCGTGGAGGGTACGGACTTTCTGTGAGACCTTCCGTTTTGAAATAGGGTCCAGCTCGAGAATTCCATCACTAACACGGACCCAAAGAAGGAACGAAGTAGGAAGATTGCCGGGAAGGCCGGAGGCTGCCGAAGTTGCTTTCTGGAGGAAATCCCAGAAATCCACGAGTACACACCACTACTCGAATACATACTATTGCTCGAAGATACACCCTTTTTGGAAGGAAGTAGATTCCATCCCCTTTCCGCCGTGGCGATGAGGAAAATGTCCGCGGGATTGTTTCCACATTACCTCGACCGGCGTACTACAACGACGAGCAGAAAGAAAAGGGCTAGGATCACGCCATTTGCCCGACTACGGACCGTGATCGAGAAGCTAGCAAAGAAAGAGAAATGCCCCGTATCGGAGATTCTAAGAAGGATAGGGCGGGTGCCAGTCAAATCCCGTCTTGGGCAACGAGTAGAACTCGCCATCGTTACGGAAAAGCCAAATAAAAGGATGATGGCTAGTCCGCCTATCATTGTTTCGGGGTTGCAGATTAGGGAGGATACCACTTTCCGGCATTTGGGCGACGGACCATCCGGTCCTAGACCTTCTGTCGCTAGAAGGATGGTATGGCATCCCACTACTTGGACAATTAAGATTGAAACAACGGCTCGAGAAGGAAAGTCTCGTCGGGAGACTTGAATGCGAAGAAAGCGCCACCTGCGGTAAAGGGGACTCGTGAGAAGGGAACCCGACAGCTATCGCACGACAACTGCGAGGATGCACAAAAAAGACCGCTAGAGGACGCTATGGAAAAGTTGAGGACTGATATTCGACGACTAGCAAAAGAAAGAGAAGAGAAATTCGGAGACGAGATTGATTCATCGGAATTCATGGACGATGAGTATGCAGAAATCAACATGGTCGAAACGCGAGCTTCGTCAGCTTCACAAGGTGCTCCTGCGGCCGCGGAAGTGAGGAGCCGGAAGTGATGAGGAGGCGGCTTCAAGAGAAAGACGATAAGATCGCCCAAATGACGAAGAGGATGGAAGAGATGGCTGTAGCCCTAGCCACTCTCCAAAGTCAAGTGCAGCCCCAAAGAGAGACACCCCCAGAGGTCATTCACATTGTAGACGGAGGAAAGGAGATTACATCCGTCAACGGGGAAGATCAGTTAAAGAAAGATACAACACAAAGTATGATTCCGAAAAGGATATCAAGAGCTTGGTGGAACGACGAGTGCGAGAAGCCTTAGCACAATCGAAGAGCGGGACATCCATTCGGACGGGTAGACCTTACCGGAAGAATTCGATGCTGTCCAATACCCAAAGGCTTCGTACCACCTCCGTTCAAAACCTTTGATGGGACGGGAACCTCCGACGAGCATGTTGCACACTTTCGTGCCGGTTGTTGCAATGCGGCGGGAGCGATGCATTACTCTTCCGACAGTTTGTCAGCAGCCTGTCAGGGATCGCCTTTGATTGGTATGCAGAATTACCGAATGGTTCGGTGAAGACGTTCTCAGAACTAGAAAACCTCTTCATCAAGCGATTCGCCGGAGCTCAGCACCACATCACTATAGGTGATTTAGTGGTAGAGAAGCAGAAGCCGAACGAAACTTTGGTGGATTACATACTTCGATGGAGGAACTTAAGCATGAAGTGTGAACCACAACTACAAGAACAACATGCAATCGGCATCTTACTTAAAAGCATTCACAGCCCGATAGCACTTCTCCTCAAAGGATTCACTATTAAGACTTTTGAGAAGTTGATAAGCAAGGCCGGAAGCTTGCAAGAGGAGGCGAAGCAATTAAGTTTCGCCGATAAGACAGACAAGCAAAAGCCTGTGAAGACTTTTGAAAAGAAATCCGGGATCGTTGCAGCAGTCGACAAAGGCAAGCAACCGATACAAATATCGTCCGAACGACCGCAGCAACCTCAACAGAATTATCGACAACCCCGACCTGGCTATCGGTCATCTCCACGAGTATGAACAACCGCCTCGTCCGCAACGTACATTAAGGGAGCTTCGAGCGGGGAATATCCATTCAAGAATGAGGCAGTACCAAAAATGTTCCGTAGTCGATGAAGACTCCGGATTTCCATTGCTACGAGCCTAAGAGACCGGAAGAAGTCAACAAGAAAGGTGATCCCGACTTTTGCCCTTATCACCGGATGCTTGGACACAAGATAGAAGATTGCATTACCTTCAAAAGTTGGCTCAACGACAATCTTCGGAAAGGGAATATAACAATCCCGAAGGAGTACATGAAGGAACCCCAGAAAGGAGGTTCCGTCAATGTTGTCTCGGCCGATCCCATCGTTCCGATAGATCCACTATACAGCCGACGATGGATGGATTACCGCTTGGACGAGGTCTTCGAAAAGATTTTAGACGACATCCGAGCCGCTTCGGTGCGAGCTTCAATTCGAGTTCGAAGCACAGTCGAGTCGGCACTTATCACTTGCGATAGAAGATCCACCTCAACGAGAGACGATTGAAGAAAAGAAGAAAATCGACGAAGAAGAGAAGACCGAGGCTTCTAAGGCTAGGCTAGGGGCTGCTTATTCTAGGATAGTTGTTTCGGATTCGGGGGAGAAATCCCTCGAACCTCTGACTCTGTATGATTATCTGCTCACTCCGGTGGGATCTTATAATGATAAGGGTTATGGCGTTGGCTACGTTTTGACTGTTTCTAACGATTACGTAACTAGCGACAATCCGGACATCGATTTCGATACCAATGACAATTCTCAAATCATACACAATCTCGACGATCACAATGATGAAGAAGACATCCATCAAGGAGGCTACGAGAGTTCGACAAGCAATGAATCTATTTGCGAGTTTCGAGGAGCTCCGATCACAATAGAATTAGAGCCTTCAGACTCCGAAGCTAATCCAGAAGAACCTGTCATTCCGATTCAGGAGGAAACACCAGCAAGCTCAACACTAGATTCAGAAGAAATTACAGAAGTCAACTTAAGAAGTGGAAGAGTTTTACCTCCGAGAATGGGTCCAAAGGACAAAGGGAAGCAAGTGGTTGTTCAAGAAGAACCAACCCCGACAGAAGAAATAACCATTCGAGAAGAAGCCGAGACACATGAAAATAAAGTGGACTACAACGTGCTAGCCCATCTTAGGAAACTACCGACCAAGGCGAGCATCTACGACGCTCTCATCTTATCAAAGGAGATGAGAGAAGCTCGATCAAGGCCTTCGATCCGAGAAATTTGCTTAGCTCGAATGGCGGAGATTCCTTAGATGAGGTTTGTTCGTTAAAGGAACAACGAGGTGTTACCTTCACGGACAATGACCTACTGCTTGGGACGGCGAGATCACAACCGACCGTTGTACATTTCGGTTACTAATTGGGAAGTTTACACTCTCCGGAGTATTGGTGGATCCGGGAGCATAAATCAATATAATGAATCTTCGAACACTAGCATACTTGGAAATTGATGCTCGCGAGCTCGAAGCCGACAAAATGTTATTAAGAGGATTCAACCGAGAAAGGAGAAAGAGCCCTCGGATCGATAACACTACTAATGAAGACCGGTGACTTAGCAAAGACAACCGCAAAATTTCACATAATTGATTCAGAAACGTCGTTCAACGCTCTACTGGGCCAACCATGGATACATGAAAACAGGATGGTACCATCATCTCTACATCAGTGCATCAAATACTACGATGGAGGGGAACAGTGCATCAAAGGTGACTTACAACCATTCTACGTACATGAAATTGGAATTCATGAAGATGCAGCTTATTATGCACCTCCGAAGAAAACAATCTTCTCCAGAGATACCATAACAAATGAAGCAAAGAAAGTTCGGGACGACGAAGAGCACTGAAGTTCTAGTCCAACGATCACTCACCACTCCCTTACGGCGAGATGGTGAAGGTTTCTCCACGACTCGCACCCGAGGTCGAGGCCGGGGACGAGGTCGTGGCGGAGACGTTAGGACGGTTGGACGAGAGGAAACCGGCCATCAATGTTGATTGGGAAGACGAGTTCGAAGAAGAAAAGGAGATCGAACAAGAAGCAGCGACAATAAGTCGGAAGAAGCCACAATTCAAGATCTCTCTCGAAGATGAGAAGAACGAAGAATACAAATCGATGTATGAGAAGATTAACCACTATGTACATACTATGACCCTGACCACGATCCATTCTAATAAGATCGAGGGTATGGTGGTCAAAGAGGTACGTAGCGGCGGTGCAAAGCCAATCAAATTCTACCGTGGTGCTCCTTCCTCCAAAACTGAGAATAATGTACAATTTGAAGATGTCACTTCATCAGAATTAATAGAATTACCTTTTAAGTGGTACTCTCCCTGTGTTCAAAATTTAATTCAGCGTGGTTTCTTACCTCGACAATGGACAAAAGGTCAATCACAACATTTTGAAAATTTATGGAATAACTCCGGTCGTCCACCCAATTCAAAGCATGGTCTCAGATTCGACACAGTAGGATCAGTTGACGATACTGAATTTTGCTTGGTTATCACTTGCGAGTCTAATGAAAACTGCATGGAAGCTACAAAAGAATTTGAAGATTTACAAATTAGAGACGCTCCACCAGAGTTCGAAGAAGAAATTAAATCTACAAAAGATGAGTTAACGGAAGTTAACTTAGGTACTAGCGAAGAGCCTAGACCTACCTTTGTTAGCTCCTTACTCGATAAAGAAGACTCGAAGAAATAATCAAGTTATTAATGGAATTTAAAGAGCTGTTTTGCTTGGAACTATGATGAGATGCCGGGATTAGCTCCGGAGGTCGCGAGTCCATAAGCTAGGAGTGGATCCTACTTCTGTCCCAGTCAGACAAGGTTCCAGAAGAATGCGTCTAAAAATTGAACAACAAGTCATAGCTGAAGTTAAAAAGCTAATAGATGCTAAATTTGTCCATGAAGAACAATACCCGACTTGGTTAGCCAATGTGGTGCTAGTGAGAAAGAAGAATGGTCAGATTAGAATTTGTGTGGACTTCAGAGATTTAAACAAGGCATGTCCAAAAGATGAATTCCCTCTACCGATCCCAGAATTGATGATCGACATTGCTTCAACACATGAGATATTCTCATTCATGGATGGATCTTCAGGGTACAACCAGATAAAAATGGCTCCAGAAGATGAAAAGCTTACAACATTCAGAACGCCGATCGGAGTATATTGGTACACAGTGATGCCATTCAGACTGAAGAACACAGGAGCAACATACCGAGAGAGCGATGACAAGAATTTTTGATGATCTCATTCACAATCAAGTCGAATGCTACGTGGACGATGTGGTCATCAAAAGCAAAGTAAAGGATAACCACTTGTATGATTTGAGAATTGTTTTCGAACGATTAAAGCAATTTAACCTTAAGATGAATCCCTTAAAATGCGCCTTCGGCGTCACCTCCGGGAAATTCTTAGGATTCGTTGTCCGACATCGTGGAATTGAAATCGACCCGGAAAAGATTAAAGCTATCTTAGAAATGCCGCCTCCCAAAACCTTAAAGCAACTACGATCTTTTCAAGGGAAGTTGGCATATCTTCGACGCTTTATATCAAACTTGTCAGGTAGGTGTCAGCCTTTCTCGGCACTAGTTAAAAAGGACACCAAATTTATTTGGGAAGAGAAATGCCAGAAGGCCTTCGAGGACATTAAACAATATTTAATGACACCTCCTATCTTAGCGAGCCCCAGTCTCGGGTAGACCGTCGATACTTTATACCGCGGCTTTAGACGACTCTCTCGGAGCTACGTTGGCCGGGTCGATGATGAGGGTAAAGAAAATGCTCTTTACTACTTAAGCCGTCGTTTACTTCCGACGGAAATAAGGTATCCCACAATTGAAAAGCATTGTTTGGCCACGATCTTCGCCGCTCGAAAGCTCAGGCACTACATGCTTTCTCATAAGGTCAACCTGATTTCGAAGTTTAATCCATTGCAATACTTGATGACTCGTCCAACGCTTTCCGGCAGACTTGCCAGAAGGTCAATGCTATTATTGCAATTCGATATAACTTTTGTGCCTCTTCGTGTCGTAAAGGGACAAGTCCTAGCAGACTTCCTCGTAGCACACCCTTTGCCGGTAGAATCTCCTCTCAATGATGACTTGCCAAATGAACAAATAATGAGCCTAGAAGACCCTGATGATCGACGTTGGGAATTATATTTCGACGGAGCATCTTCGACACACAAAGATGAAGAATCGCAAGTGATAGTGCCGGTAAGGCGGGAATCGGACTAATCTTTATAACACGGAGCGGGGGATGTTAAGATACTCCTACGACTTGACGGAGCCGTGTACAAACAACGAAGCGAATACGAAGCCCTCATAACGGGACTGGAATTAGCTATTCGAATGGGGATAACGAGACATCAACATCTACGGGGATTCGCGAGTTAATCATTCAACGGATCGCCGGACAGTACAGAATTTTAAAACCAAGACTCGAGCAATACTTCCAGTATGCCATACAGCTGTCGGAACAGATTCCGAATGTGACAATCTACAAAATTCCCAGAAAAGAAAATGCCTTAGCAGATGCGTTAGCTCGCCTCGCAAAAGAATTTGCCTGTCTGCAAGATGAATCAGTGGAAGTGTCAGTCCACGGACGTCAGGTCCTATCACAGCTCGACATAGACACAATACACAAATCAGGAAAAGAAGAAAAATCAGTTGCAACAGTGACAGAAAATACAGAAGATTGGCGACAGCCATTAATAGACTACTCGCAAACAGGAAAAACTACCGGATGATAGGTCGTTAGCCCATCGGATCAAGAAAAGAACTGCGTCCTACGCATTAATAAACAACACATTATACGAAGGTCTTTCGATCAAATGTGGCTAAGGTGCCTAAGCGGGTCCGAGGCCCGTGAAATTGTTAAGGAGGTGCATTCGGGACTGCGTGGCGCTCACCGGTCGGGTCCGAAGATGAAAATGAAGATTAAAAGACTAGGGTACTACGGCCCTAGATGATGACCGATGCGCATGAAAATCGCCGAAGGCGTCACCAATGCCGAGTGCACGGAGTGGTTCTACACCGACCTCCAAATGTGTTACATCCAGACAATTGCGTCATGGCCATTTGAATGTTGGGGTACGGATATAGTGGGTCCAATAGAACCACCATCTTCAAAAGGACATCGCTTCATTCTTGCGGCTACGGATTACTTTTCGAGTGGGCGAGGCGGTTCCACTCGGAGAAGTGAAAGCACACCACGTGCTACGGTTTTTCAAAACCAAGTTGTCTACCGTTTCGGAGTGCCGCGCGAGATCATCTCGGATAATGGGTCGGCATTCGAAGCACGCAAATCAATAATTTTGTCGGGAGACACGGAATCGGTCGGCGATATTCAACAATTTACTACCCGAGAGCAAACGGCTCAGTCGAGGCTTTTAATAAAACTCTCGTTCAAATCTTAAATAAAACTTTGGACGATAATAAGAGAAATTGGCACGAGAAATTATTAGAAGCCTTATGGGCCTACCGAACAACCTTCGAACTCCTACTCGAAGCTACACCTTACGCTCCGGTGTATGTGTCCGAGGCGAGTGTTACCTTTAGAGGTTCGGCTTCCTTCACTCGAATTGCGAGTTGCAAATAAGATCACGACGAGAAGAGAATGCCAAATTACGACTAAAATAATTAGAAAGCACTGGAAGGAGAAGACTTGCGGCGCAGCATAATTTAGAACTATACCAAGCTAAGATGGTTCAAGCCCATGACAAATTGGTCCGCCCGAGAACCTTCAAAGTTGGTGACTTAGTTCTTGTTATCAAAAGGCCTATCCTTGCACACCGCAAGATAGGAGGAAAATGTGAACCCACTTGGGAAGGGCCGTTCGTGGTTAAAGTAGTATACTCAGGAGGCTCCTACCAGCTAGTGAATTGCCAAGGAGAACGACATATGCTTCCGATCAACGGACAATACTTGAAAAAGTATTACGCTACCTGATGTTTCGAAGGAATGAATTCTTTATCCTTAGAAGCACGGGCGAAGTAATTACTTATGACTGGGTCCGAACCCAAAAATAATAAAAATGTGCTAAGATAAATAAAATCATGATAATAAAGTTTTCCTTGTTTTCTCTTCCAAATCAAAATCTCTTCCCTGATCTTATCCCACTTCATTCCGGTTAAATTTAAAAATACGAAAGAAGTAATAAAAAAAACTATCTTTAATAAACATTTTCTTAATGTTCTTGTTCTTAGTACAGCCCCTGATCCTTTTCCTTGTCTTTTCGCAGGGAAATGTCGAACGGGCGGTTGGTCCTGAACTTTAGAAATGGCGTAAGCCTTGCACTCGATGAAAAGAGGGTGAAAGATGGAGCGATAATCGAGATTCATTCGGACTTCGCACCAGCAGGCCTGTAGTACGAGGAAAATGATTGGGTCCCAGTTGACCGAGAAGAACTGCCCGGGCAGACAGTGATGAAAGTGGGTGGCCCAAGCCACCAATCCAGCAGCAAGAAAAGAAAGGCAAACACCGAAGAAGACAAGAAAATCAAGTACGTAGTCGCTACGGCGAGAGGGCGAGCTTGTCGGCGCCGCGTCCATAGAGATTCAAGAAGTTCGAAGAGCTACTCTCACAGCAACGCAACGAAGAAATAAAAATCGCCGTATCCGCAAAATGTTAAACAAACTAGCTGCGGACCAGCGCGACGAGGCGAGTCTGCTGCGCGGCACATACACTTCGAGGGCACCGGTTCACCGGGAACTCGAAGAAAGGAGGCCAGCTCCTAGGATAACAGAAAGGACCAGGGAAATCTCACGAAGATCAGAAGAAAGAAGGCTACCACGCTACCAGATAGAACCACCAGTAATGCATGACCTTGTTCCAGAAGCAACCTCGGGGGATGTCCCGACGGACATCATCCCCGAGGAGCCGAGGTATGCAGGAGAACGTGAGGGGATTGAGCCGTATATCCCACAATATGTCACCAGGCCTCGCCATTTGCAGATTATTCTGGAATACGAGCTGGAAAGAATGCAGAATGTCGAAAAGAAAACCTTTGAATACTTCGAGAGAATCAGAGGCAGAAGGATCAATATACTAAAAGGCCTCGAGTTACATACAGACGTATTCTCAGAATATGAACAACAACAAATCGTGGATTGCATCCGGGATTTGAAAAGAATGGGCCGAGTGGGCCGCCTAAGAGAAAACACCTACTCAGAACCTCGGAGATGGATGCCAGGGAAAGGAAGAATTACAATACAATGTGGATGCTGTTACAACTTTGCGGAAGACAGGAAGGGAAACCCACCAGGGATACTCTGTCATGGCCAAGTGGATCCGATGCCATTAGTCATCAAGAGAATGGTAAAGAGGTTGATAACATGGAGGGTACTGCCAGCAGATTGCATACCCAATAGTTGCATTATTAACATCTACAAGCGGGGTGATTGCATACCCCCGCACATAGATCACCACGACTTTGTCGGACCTTTCGCACGGTCTCTTTCCGAACGAGTGTAACATCATGTTCGGATCCGACCTCCGGATAGCGGGCCCAGGTGAGTTCCGAGGGCCGGTTAAGATACCTTTACCGGTAGGTTCCGTCATGATGCGAAGGGCAACGGAGCGAGATATCGCTAAGCATTGCATACCGGGAGTACCGGTGAAGCGGATCTCGGTTACTTTCGGGAGGATGGACGACGGGAAGACACATTACCATTTCCGGCGGACCGGAGCTAGAGAGCCTCCGGCCTTACGAGCTCGTGAGCTACATGGAAAATATCACACCTCCGATGTACATCCATACGGCATCCTTGCCAAGGATGGCTTGGAAGGTGATGTTATTAACCATGTACCCCACTATTCAGACATGGATTTTTGACAGATGCTTCTTTGGATGGATTGACGAAGATCATACATAGTCCGTTTTGAGTCTACATGAATTGTATGAGATGTATTCCAGATCGAGTTATATGATGTATCTTCGACATGATTGAAATGAAAGTGACCATGTCACATTTTTGGCCTTCATCTCTTTTGTGCAAATTGACTGGGAAACGCCATTAAAGTTAAATGAACTTCGAACAAAGAACAGAAAAAGAAAAAAAAAGAATAAAAAGAAAACTTTCCTTAAACATCTAAAAATGATGAACACCAAATTCACATGAAAATTAAATAAATGATAAAATAAATTTGAATCGTTAAAGGACAAACAAAATGAGCACAAATTTTAAATCAAATTCAAATTCAATCTTTCCAAACTTCAAATTCAATCTTTCCAGATTTCAAATCAAATCTCAATCAAATTTCAAATTCAATCTTCCGAATTTCAAATCCAATCTCAATCAAATTCAAATTCAATCTTTCCAGATTCCAAATCTCAATCAAATTCAAATTCGACCTTTCCAAATCCCAAATCAAATTTCAATATAGTTCAAACTCAACCTTCCAAATCTGAAATCCAAGCCGTTATACTCTTTCCCTTGTCTTGGATGGAAGCGGTTGATTTCATTGACACGGATCTAATCTGGTGGCGAGGAATTATATCCAATCCAAACCAGTGACTTCCAATCAACTCTTTTGAACGGGATATGTGACATCTACATATTCCCTCCTAATCTATTTCCTTCCATGAAAGTCTTTTACAACTTTCATGAAATTCTCGAAACACCAAAATTCCACACTTTTCAAATGAACACTACATATCTTTACAAAGTCAATGACTACATCGAAATCAAACTTTTGGGGTTGAGGATTTTACATCCGAGACTGCATTGCTTTAGGATCCTTCCCCTATTGTAATGAAATACATCAAAATCAAACTTTTGGAGTTGAGGATTTTACATCCGATACCGCATTGCTTTAGGTTCTCTCCTCTATCGCAATGAAATACATCAACATCAAAATCAAACTTTTGGAGTTGAGGATTTTACATCCGAAACTGCATTGCTTTAGGATTCTTTCCCTATTGCAATGAAATACATCAACATCAAATTCAAATTCTTGGGGTTGAGGATTTTGCATCCGAGATTGCATTGCTTTAGGATTCTTCCATATCGCAATGAAATACACCAAAATTCAAACTTTTAGAGTTGAGGATTTTACATCCGAAACTGCATTGCTTTAGGATTCTTTCCCTATTGCAATGAAATACATCAACATCAAATTCGAACTTTTGGGTCGAGGATTTTACATCCGAGACTGCATTGCTTTAGGATCCTTTCCCTATCGCAATGAAATACATCAAATTCAAACTTTTGGGTCGAGGATTTTACATCCGAGACTGCATTTCTTTAGGATCATTTCCCTATTGCAATGAAATACATCAAATTCAAACTTTTAGAGTTGAGGATTTTACATCCGATACCGCATTGCTTTAGGATCATTTCCCTATCACAATGAAATACATCAAAATCAAACTTTTGGGGTTGAGGATTTTACATCCGAGACTGCATTGCTTTAGGATCCTGTCCCTATCGCAATGAAATACATCAAAAAATCAAATTTTTGGGGTTGAGGATTTTACATCCGAGACTGCATTGCTTTAGGATTCTTTCCCTATTGCGATGAAAAAAATCAAAATCAAATTCTTGAGGTTAAGGATTTTACATCCAATACCGCATTGCTCTGAGATCTCTTCTCATTGTAATGACTCAATTCAATTTTCTTTCGAGGTTGAAGATGTTACATCTAAAACCACAAAATTCAAATTTTCATTTCAAGTTCAAATCCCTTCAAATTAATTTTAACTAACCTCAATCTAAATTGAAACTCAAACTAAAATCTAAGCTCACACATCAAAACATAAATTGAAACAAAATGAAATCTAAATTGAAATTCCCCCAGATCATGTGATTTGGGATCCACCTCCTTTTCCTTTTCCCCAGCGAGAGTTCAGGAATCTCCAGTTTCAAAGATATACTTGACACTCCACAGCGGAAACTTTTCTACTTTGTCCTAAGTTTGTCACTTGGACATCTGTGTTGGTTTTGTTGATCGCTTCGGTCAACACCAATACGCGCGGTGTGCTCCGTCAGCTCACCACGCCTATTGGGGGTCCATTTGTTGACCTCATTTTTGATGAGGTCTTCTCTTCTTCTTTTTAGTACTTAGGATCTAGCCTTAGGCTTTTCCTTTGACTATCTTAGAGGATTAGAATTGGGACCCACCACTTAGAAATTCAAACCACTTCTTAATTCCCTGCAAACTCCACAAACTTGATGGTAGACCCCTAATCACCTAGAGGGTTGAAATCAAATGTGGAAGTTTAAAGGATGCGTTCCTATAAGACTCTTTGGCCTTAGGATCGCCCTGCAGGTGGCCCAGTGCAGTGAAGGGCTGACCTACACACACACTACATTTATACACTACACTTTCACACACCTATACTCAACTTGACCTCCGACTCATGTAGGTGATTCACATGGATGGTCCTTAACCCCTAAGCCCTTGGCTAAGAGGGTTAGGAACAACAATGTGGATACCTCAAATGAGTCCCTTCATGGCTCATGTGGGCTTGATATTGCTTCATGGCTCAACCAAAATGATTTCATTCCACTTACATTCACCTAATCTTCAATTTCCCAAATTTTCAATTTTTGACCCCCCGGACCCTACCTAGCCTACCCAAAACCCTTGAAATCACCCAAATTTTTCAAAAATCCCAAATCACCCAAAATTCCTCAAAACCAATCCCAAACATTTCCACATCACTCAAATTGACCATCCATACCCAAAAATATCAAAAATTCCAAGAATACCTCCCAATACCCTCCAAATACCCAAAATACCCCTCTTGACCCAAAAATCTAAAAATTCAGAAAATTCTTAGAAAATTCCATAAAATCCCAAATATTCCCAATTTCATTTTGTTCAACTACACCATGTGCCAATTTTGTCAATTTACCCCACTTTTGTCAAAACCCCCAATTTGACCCATTTTAACCCAAAGTGAACTCAATGTCAAACCAAACCTACCCAATTGACCCAAATTCTGGTCCAATTCAATTTTAAACTTCAATTAAACATTCCCAATACCAATCTAGACCAAATAAAAGTCCAATTTGATTGACATTTGGATCCCATTTCACTTTTGGCCTTAAAGCCCAATTTGGACCCATGACCCAAACATAACCCAAACTCACCCAATTCAACTCCAATTAACCCCAAATCTTTTTATAAATCTTCCTTAACATTCCCACAAACAAAACACTAACATGATTTGCCCAACATTTAGACCCAAACCCCACTCAAATTCAACCCAAAGCTAAAAGGCCCAATTTTGACCTAAACCCAAACCTAACCCAAATGAGCCCAAACCCCAAAATCAAAGCCCAACCAAAGTCAAAACCTCTTTGAAACACTCCCATAAACATTTCCCAACATTTATTTTACATCAATTTCAACCCTAGCCCAACATTGGCCCAAGCTAGCCCAACTTGACCTATATTGGCCCATTCACCAAAGAAGCCCAAATTCAACCCAATTCAAACCTTAATCACTCCCAATTTGCTCCAAGTCACTCATGACACATCTATGAGCTAAACCCAACAATTATTTGACCCAAGCCTTTACCAAAATTTCATCCCAAAATCCATTTTAAAATCCAAAAGCCCACTTTCCTAAACCATTCTAAAAGCCCATTTCCACCAAATACAAAAGCCCAAAATTGGCCCTAAAGCCCACATGGCAATTTCTTTTCATCATACCTTTAATTGATATCACCCCTAAGTTTCAAAATCATCATCAAACCATTCCAAATCAAGCTTCATACAAATTCCCATCAAATTACCAAAAAATTTCTAAAATCCATTTTCATGAAATTGACCAAGCTTTTCCCTAAGCCAAAGACAAGCCATGCATGCCATGGACAAGCCACATGAAGCCATGGAAGGTTTGACATGTGATCAAGCCATTAATGGCAAAAGGAGGGCCCCCTTTCCTAATCCTTCTTAAACCCTTTTTTACCTTAAGCATGTCACACACTAAACCATGCTTAGCCACCTCATCATGGATGGAGACCACACCATTTTCTCTTGGCTGATCCAAGTGATCCTTTTAAGCCCAAAACCAGGCATTGGGTGGTGAACCTAGCCCAAAATCATGGGTTGACTCATTTGAACCCAAAATAGCCTTCCCCCCATTCCATTTCAATCCAAGCTCTTTACAAATGGCATTGGCCAATTGACTGCTCTAAGCTCCAGCCCTGACCTCCCTGGTGACAACAGTGACCTGACCCTGGTCGGCCAGCCACCACAGCCGCCGGAAACCACCAGGCCGAGAGCTCACATGTGAGCCCAAACTTGGAATTCTCACCTGCTGAGCTGCCCCATCCCCAGTGGCCATTGTAGCTGTTCTTCTCTTGCCAAGAGTAGCTGATCCCAAGCCCTAACTCTCCCTGGGAGGCCCTCCACCCTCTCCTATTTAAACACGACCCCCTCTCGGCCATGGGAGGTGTTGAACCAGACCTTACTAAAACTCTGCCAAAATTGCTCCAGATCACTCTCCATACTTAGAGCAGTTGATCCCTAGTGCCAATTTGCCCTAATCCCCACCAACGAGCCCGATTTCTCGACCGAAATTCCACCCAAAACCAGGACACTTCTCCACAGTGGATCAATCCTCAAATTGATTGGTCCTACACCTTCACCAGACCAAGGGAAGGAGTCCACCAGCAAAAGCCCCCTCTTCAGGCCACCCAGTTGCTCCAGCCTCCAAGCTTTTTGATCGGCTGTGGTCGAAATCATACCTAGGTGATTCATCAGACCAAGAGACTTCATCTGGAGCTTGCTGGGATCCAATCGAAGGTGACACAACCCTCAGATTGAACCCACACTTCTCTGAGCAAAGGTATGAGCTAATTCTTCATCCCGAGCTTCTGGAGATTCTCCATTTCAAATGCTTTAATTTCAATGCATGATCACCATATAGATGTATTCGTCTCTTTAAGACGAATCCATAGAGCATAAGAACACAAAAATCTATTGAGTATTGAGTGAGATATTAGGGATTCAGTATGGAAGGCTCTCAGGTGAGGACGCTTGGGGACGATGAATGGATGTCGTTCATTTAATACACGCGCGGACGGAAGGCCAAGATCGCGCCGGATCAAGAGATGGAGCGACACAGCGGGGCCCCGGAGCACTGAGTCAGATGGCGGCGTGGAATTAGAACGCGCCGCGTGGCCTTTCGGAGCTGCCGAGGTTGACGCGGCGCCGCGTGGATAAATAGAAAATTACGGTATTTTTGATTTATTTAATTCCCCTAAACTTCAAAAATCCATAACTTTTTGTAGGAAAATCAGAAAAATAAAATAAAAATAACCTCTTGCTCAGTGAATAGAGGAGAATAATGTGGAAAAGAAATTATTTAATTTCATCAAGTATTTTATTTTTAATGATTTGTTTCCCTTCTGCATTGTTTTAATTCTTCATGCATATAGGAAATTCACCATGGCATGAGACCATTGTTGACCTCATTTTTGATGAGGTCTTCTCTTCTTCTCTTTAGTACTTAGGATCTAGCCTTAGGCCTTTCCTTTGACTATCTTAGAGGACTAGAATTGGGACCCACCTTTTAGAAATTCAAACCACTTCTTAACTCCCTTTAAACTCCACAAACTTGACTATAGACCCCTAATCACCTAGAGGGTTGAAATCAAATGTGGAAGTTTAAAGATGAGTTCCTATAGGACTCTTTGGCCTTAGGACTGCCCTGGGTGGCCTGGTCTGGTGAAGGGGCTGACTTACACACACACTACACTTATACACTACACTTTCACACACCCATACCTAACTTGACCTCCTGACTCATGTAGGTGATTCACATGGATGGTCCTTAACCCCTAAGCCCTTGGCTAAGAGGGTTAAGAACAACATAGTGAATGCCTCAAATGAGTCCCTTCATGGCTCATGTGGGCTTGATATGGCTTCATGGCTCAACCAAAATGATTTCACTCCACTTACATCCACCCAATCTTCAATTTTCCAAATTTTCGATTTTTGACCCCGAGACCCTACACCCGCTAACTTCACCCAAAACTCTTGAAATTACCCAAATTTTTCAAAATTTCCTAAATCACCCAAAATTCCTCAAAATTGATCTTAAACATTTCCACATTACTCAAATTTATCATCCATACCCAAAAATACCAAAAATACCTCCCAATACCCTCCAAATACCCAAAATACCCCTCTTGGCCAAAAAATCCAAAAATTCAGAAAATTCCCAGAAAACTCCAGAAAATCCCAAATATTCCTAATTTCATTTTGTTCAACTACACCATGGGCCAATTTTGTCAAGTTACCCCACTTTTGTCAAAACCCCCAATTTGACCCATTTTAACCCAAAGTGAACCCAATGTCAAACCAAACCTACCCAATTGACCCAAATTCTGGTCCAATTCAGTTCTAAACTTCAATTCAACATTCACAACACCAATCTAGACCAAATCCAAGTCCAATTTGATTGACATTTGGATCCAATTTCACTTTTGGCCTTAAAGCCCAATTTGGACCCATGACCCAAACCTAACCCAAACTCACCCAATTCAGCTCCAATTAACCCCAAATCTTTTCTAAACCTTCCTTAACATTCCCACAAAAAAAACACTAACATGATTTGCCCAAAATTTAGACCCAAACCCCACTCAAATTCAACCCAAAGCTAAAAGGCCCATTTTTGACCTAAACTCAGACCTAACCCAGAATGGGCCCAAACCCCAAAATCAAAGCCCAACCAAAGGTAAAACCTCTTTGAAACACTCCCATAAACATTTCTCAACATTGATTTTACATCAATTTCAACCCTAGCCCAACATTGGCCCAACTTAGCCCACTTGGACCTATATTGGCCCATTCACCAAAAGAGCCCAAATTCAACCCAATTCAAACCCAAATCACTCCCAATTTGCTTCAAGTCACTCATGATACATCCATGAGCTAAACCCAACAATTATTTGGCCCAACCTCTTTACAAAATTTCATCCCAAAATCCATTTTAAAATCCAAAAGCCCACTTTCCTAAACCATCTTAAAAGCCCATCTAAAACTATTTCAAAAGGCCCAAAATCTACCACTAAAGCCCACATGACATCTCCATTTGCTATCCACTTAATTAAATCCATTACCTAAGTCCTAAATTCATCATCAAATAATTCCAAATCAAGTTTCATACAAATTTCCATCAAATTACCAAAAATTCCTAAAATCCATTTTCATGAAATTGACGAAACTTTTGCCAAGCCAAAGGTGAGCCATGAAGCCATGCATGAGCCACATGTGAGCCATGAGAGCTTTGGACACTCCACCATGCCATATTGGGTAAGAAGAGGGAGGGCTTTCCTTAATCCCTAAAGCTCATTAGCCTTAATCATGTTTCACCTAAACTTAAATTTAATCCAAATGTATTTGGATGGAGACTTCTCCATGCCAAACCAGCTGATCCCTTTGATTCCCCACAGCATCCAAAGCCACCTTGAGCGGTGCACCAAGCCCAAATGGGTGGGTTGACCCATTTAGACTCAAAATTAGCTCCTCCCCCATTCCATCTAAATCAAACCCTTTACACATGTCAAACCTCGATTGAATGCACCAAACCCCGACCACGACCCACCTGAACAAGATGGTGACCGATGCTGGCCGGCCGGCCACCGGGCCGCCGGAAAACACCATGGCCGAGAGCTCACATGTGAGCCCAACTTGGAATTCTCACCTCTGAGCTGCCCCATCCCCGAGTGGCCATTGGAGCCGTTCTTCTCTTGCCAAGAGCAGTCGATCCCAAGCCCTAACTCTCCACGGGAGGCCCTCCACCCTCTCCTGATTTAAACACCACCCCTCACGGCCATGAGAGGAGAGTTGCACAAACCTTGCCGAAACTACGCCAAAATTGTTCCAAACCCTTCTCCACCCTCGGAGCGAGTTGATCCCCAGGTGTCGATTTGCCCTAATCCCCACCGATAAAATCCGATTTCTCGGCTGAAATTCCACCGAAAACCGGGACACTTCTCCACGGTGAGCCAATCCCCAAATTGATTGGTTCTACACCTTCACCGGACCGAGGGAAGGTGTCCACCGACAAAAGCCCCATCTCCGGGCCACCCGGTTGCTCCGGCCTCCAAGCTTTGTGATCGGGCTTGGTCGAAATCACATCTGAGACAATTCACCGAGACCAGGAGACTTCATGCGGAGCTTGCTAGGATCCGATCGAAGGTGCAACAACTCTCGGATTGAAGCCACACTTCTCCGAGCAAAGGTATGAGCTAATTCTTCATCCCGAGCTTCTAGAGATTCTCCATTTCGAATGATTTAATTTCAATGCATGATAGCCGTATAGATGTGTTCGTCTCTTCGAGACGAATCCATAGAGCATAAGAACATGAAAATCCATTGAGTATCGAGTGAGATATTAGGGATTTAGTGTGGACGGCTCTCGGGTGAGAACACTTGGGGACGATGAACGGATGCCGTTCGTTTAATACACACACGGACGGACGGCCAGGATCGCGTCGGATCAGAAGACGGAACGATACAGCGGGCCCCGGGAGCGCTGCGTCAGATGGCGGCGTCGAATGGGAGTGCGCCACGCGGCGTTTCGGAGCTGCCGAGGTTGACGCGGCGCCGCGTGGATAAATAGAAAATTAGGGTATTTTTTGATTTATTTAATTCCCTAAACTTCAAAAATTCATAACTCTGTGTAGAAAAATCAGAAAAATAAAATAAAAATACCCTCTTGCTCAGTGAACAGAGGAGAATAATGTGGAAAAGAAATCATTTAATTTCATCAAGTATTTTATTTTTTATAATTTATTTACTCTCTGCATACTTTTAATTCTCCATGCATGTATACAATTCACCATGGCATGAGACCATAGGGCTTTTGAAGCCTCTGAATTTGGGAACATTCCCTAAATTTTCCAAAGTCAGAGGCCATCCCTATGAAGAGTTATTGATTTTTCAAGTTCATGTTACTGTTTTGAGTATTTTAATTCCAATAAATAGCATGTTGTGAAATAAATTCTAGGAAAATTTGGTGATGTTCCTTATGACCAGAGGACCCTAGGAAAAATAGGTTTTGAGTTAATTCATTTAAAACAACCCTAATTGGCTTAAACACTCAAAATAGGTCTCTAATTAATTAGAGCTAACCATACATCAAATTGACTTGAAATCAATCCTCCACAGACTTTTAGGATCAGAGGAACCCACCATAAAAATTTGAGGTCAATTGGACTTGGTTAGCCCCACTAATTGGGTTGATTAAGCCACTTAGTCATTTTAAACTTTAAAAATTCATAACTTTCAAAATACCTTTCAAAAATTCACCAAATTGGTTTTGGAGCCTCTCTGATATTAGGGGAATCTAAGAAAATTAAAATTTCAATTTTCTAAAAAAGTTGATTTTTAATATTATTTTAATATTTTTAATAATTAAAAAATAATAAAAATCACAAAAATAATAAAATTCACCAAAATGTCACATTTTGAATTTTAATTACTTAGGAACAAACCCCATATTTTTCTTAGGTCTATTTAGTGAGATATTAAATTTTAAAGCTCTAGGGTAATTTTAAAATTAAAAAAAATGTATTTTCTAGCATTTGCACTAAAATAATTATAATAAATCATAGAAAAATCAGAAAATTACAAAATTTGCTTCTCTGATTTCCTTGATATTATAGAGATTTTTGAAAAATATAAAATTCATTTTTCAACATTTATTTTATTTTTAAATTAATTAATACTCCAAAACTTAAAATAACTATAATAAAAATAATATAATTCAAAAAATCACCAAAATTGGTCCAAGTGGTCCTCTGGTCATTAGAAATGTCCCCTAATTTTCTTAAGAACAGAAACTTTCCCTTGGTCATGTTATTAAATTTTCCTTAGAAATCTCTATTTTCTACCAAAAATAATTATATAAATAAATTAAATACAGAAAAATCACATTTTCTCCTCTCATGTCTTTATTGACATATGAGTGAAGTCACATAAAAATTTCAAGTTCATTTGAGTTCAATTTAGTGAGTTATGAAATTATTAAGCTTAAAGGGTAAAGTGGTAATTAAAATTTTAACCTTTAATTAAAACTTTAGGTTTAATAAAAAAATTAATAAATAAAATATTTGATCCTAATCTGATTTGGATGATTGAAATTTAAATGATTAAAGGGTAGAAACCCATTAAACAATTTAAAATGATTAAACCTTAATTAAATAATTGATTAAATTTGGGAAGAATAATAAAATTGGAATTATTAAAATAGGGATATTATTAGGAAGAGATTTATTCTTTAATTTAAAAATCCCTAAATTAATCATCTCATTAATATTCAATTCTTAATTAAAATGATAACTCAAATTCAAAACATTAAAAGACTTAATCATTAAACTAAAATCAAATTATTAAACTCTTTCAAAAATTTCAATTAAAATTAAAAATAAAATTAAATTAAAAATTAAATTAAATTAAGCAAATTAAATTAGATTAAGTTAAATTAAATTAAATTAACAAATTAAATTAAATTAAATGAATAAATTAAATTAAATTAAATTAAATAAATAAAATTAAATAAAATTAAGTTAAATTAAATTAAATTAAATAAAATAAAATAAAATAAAATTAAATTAAATTAAATTAAATTAAATTAAAAATTAAATTAAATGAATTAAAATTAAATTAAATTAAAAATTAAATTTAATTAAATCAAATTAAATTAAAATTAAATCAAATCAAATTAATTTAATGTAACATCAAATCAAACTAAATTGAATTAAATTGAATTAAATAAAATTAAATCTCAATTAAATTAAATTAAATTAAATTAAGTTAAATTAAATATAACATCACCTAAGACATAAAGAAATTAAATCTAAAATAACTTGAACACTTATTCCAAATTAATTGAAATTAAACTAAATCACAAATCATTTGAATACCAATTTACCCTCGAAAGCTTTAGTTATCATAACTCCTAAACGAGGATATGAAATGAAATGTTACTTCACTTATAGGACATTCAAATATCCTAGTTCACTGAGTAAGATAATAACAAAACTTAACTAAACCTCGGACGATTAATTCATTTGTGTAATTGAATTCATTTGGACTTAAAACAATTCCAGTAATATTGAAAAGATGTTTAAGATTATTCTTAAGCACTTCCTCAATATGATAGGACATTTATAAGAACAATTGGACTTAATTGTTCTTTGATGAAGAAAATCGTCCTCAAACCAAACACGAAGAACCTAGACGTCATAGGAAATGACTAGCTATAGGATTAGGAATTTGGTAGAAAACCATAACCCTTCCCTTAGCTTTACCTAGGAACTTGCTTAAATATTCTAATTGTGTTTTAAGTGCAGCTTGGGATGACGGGAAGACCCTCCAGGTACGCTTTTATTTTATTGCAATTTACTTTCGTGCAATTTACATTATTGCAATTTACTTAACTGCATTGCACTTACTTTTCTTGCATGATAAACAAGTCGTTGCATGAAAACTCACACCTTTAGGATAGCCCCTAAGCTGAAACCAAAACTAAGTTAAAAGTCATTGCAAGATAAAATTCACCGCCACAACATTTCAAAATATAAAACAACTCAAAATTTAAATCACAAACAGAACACAAAACTACGATTACAACTAAATTAAAACGTCTCGTTGGATGATCGGGAATACCTCGGATGATGTAACCTACGTGTTGCTTAACGGGATTTCCACGGTCTAAATGAAAGTGTGGAACTCACTCGGTTGAGTTTAGCAAATTCATGCGGACTAAGTGAATCCGATAAAAATAATGATGCGGAAGGATGGAACCGTGGGATCTTAACCAGTGTCGTTATAATCAACTTTAAGATTTGTTTTAATTAAAACGTAAAAAACACTTGGAAATTAAGATTTTCTCTAAACCAAAACACTTTTCTCATTCTCTGATTTATGACTTCTAAAACTAAACCTCTGCAACAACAAGGAGCTCGGAGCATGGTGGGCAGCACGGCCATCGTCATCAGCAAAACCTGAGTCTACTTCAGCAAAACTTTCCTAGAATTAAATAACAAAGCCATAAAACTTCGAGGTAGTTTGCCTAGTGCAACATAAATCCTCAACTCTTCGTTAGGCATTTGCATGATCATGTCATGTAAATTAAGCCCTAACCGGTCTTAGGACTCCGAGGTAGTCGTTTAGTACGACATAAACCCTCATATCTTCGAGGCTATTTGTATGATCATGTCATACAAATATAAGTCCAAATTAATTAAAATTGGCAAGACCAAAACATTTAAATAAACATTAGGACTTTCCTAAACTCAAGCCAAACAATAGGATAGTCGGGAAATTACCGAAGTTCGCTTCGAATCTGTGATTTCTCCTACCTTTCTTCCTTTGAATTCTCAAAACAAAATGTTCCAAATTTGATCCATTCCCTATTGAAATTCCAAAATTCAATCCCTTGAAAACTTAAGCTTTGAAATTCTTGAGAGCAGAATTAATAATTATTATCGAGAGTTTTCTTAGGTGAATCCCGTCACTTAAGATGTAATTAACTATAGGGGCTTGCCCTTATAGGGAATTTTAAAGAACCCGGAGTAATATAAACCCTGTTTAATGCTTTCATATTAAGCGGGGAATTTGTCGGCTTATAAAATTGGTTCGCAGACCAAACGGATGTCACAAATCTTCTAGTTTATTTAATTGAGCCCCACCGTCAAGCAGTGTGTCTATCCTTAGGGATAGATACACGATTTGTGGTGCGGTGCTCGTTTATATAAACTATTTGGGATGTGAGATCGGTTTAATCTCATATCTTAAAACCTTCAAATTTAAAATTATTTTCAAAATCAAACACTACTTTTCAAAATTATTTATTTAAATTAAATTAAAAATTCACCGCACAATTTACGTTAGGCGACCCCTTTTCAAAATAGAACACACAACCTAAAAATATGCCGAACGATTTACGGCGACTCCGCTGGGGATAATTCCTCTCTCCATTATAATCAGATAATTCTGCTTTCAAAAATCGGTAGTGTATCCATGTCCTTAATGGGTCAAACTACCCTTCTTTCCGTTGGAATACTATGTTCATTTCTACCTTGAATAAGTATAGCCAACATTCTCTCGGATTTAGGAGCCACTTGTTTAGACACCCCTAAACGAGAGAGGTTCCGAGATCCTTTTACCTCATTTCCGAGGTGGGGTGGACCCCAATAGGTGTTAGTCTAGGAATGATCCTTCGAGTCGAGAAGTCTTGCTTAAGACTCTCTTTTCCTTTCCAACTCCGAATCAGATTCCTTGCCTTCTCTACACCTTTGAACATTCCGTTCTAAACAAACAAACCCTCTAATAAATGATTCTTTTAATAAATGATTCCTTCTTATAAATACATGAACAAGAATGTGTTCGGACTCTTTTCAATTCCTTTCTTTTCGACCTAAAGAAAAGAAGCATAACTTGGGATCGACAACCGGAATCTACCCTACGAAATGGAAGCCCCGAAGCGGTTTTCTCCTTCACCAACGGATTGGACTTCGGCTGTCTATAAGGATGAGACTGCCCGACAATGGGATCATCCGATTTGGACAAGGATTTGAAAACACGAATGTTAAGGTCACCGATGTCTCCCTCTTTGCAGCGACGAACAAGGTATCCGAAGCTGAGGAACCGGCTGCTGAGTTCGACCTTAGGTCGACCCAGAGTTTCCTCCCGCAAAGGATCCCGACTAGGAGGAATACTGCCGTCCGCGGGAGGAGCTGTTCTTACTACCCCCACTTGGTCTAGTTGTTTCTGCACCTACCCCGACTTCTTCCAAATCAAAGGGAAAGAAATCCGGAACTATGGTAAACACATTACTCGTGGAGGGTACGGATCTTCTGTAAGACCTTCGTTTTCGAAATCGGGTCCGGTTCGAAGATTCCGTCGGCGACGAGGACCCAAAGAAGAAACGAAGTAGAAGGATTGCTAGAGAAGCGGAAGTCGCTGAAATTGCTTTCCTAGAGGAAATTCCGGAGCTGCCGAATATACACCGCTGCCGGAATATACACCGCTGCCGAATATACACCGCGCGAATATACACCTTTGCTGAATACATACCGCTCTTGGGAGGAAGCGAGGTTCCATCCCCTCTCCGCCGCGAGAGGATGAGGAGAATGTTCGCAAGATTGCTTGCCACGTTACCTCGGCCCGCATATTACAACGATAGCCGCAAGAAAAGGACTAGAACTACGCCGTTTGCTCGACTGCAGAACTTTGGTAGAAAAGTTAGCAAAGAATGAAAAGCGCCCCGTATCGGAGATTCTACGAAGGATAGGGCGGGTGCCGATCAAATCCCGTCTTGGGCCCCGAGTAGAACCCGCCATCATGACGGAAAAGCCAAGTAAAAGAATGAAGGCTAGTCCGCTTCGTCGTCGTCTCGGGATTACAGATTAGGGAGGATACCACCTTCGAGCATTTGGCGACGAGACCATCCGGTCTAGACCTTCTGCTGCTAGAAGGATGGTATGGCGTCCCACTACTGGGCGATTAAGATTGAAACGGCGGCCCGAGAAAGAAAGTCTCGCCGGGAGGCTGGAATGCGAAGAAAGTGCTTCTTGCGATAAAGGGGACTCGTGAAAAAGGGACCCGGCAGCTATCGCACGACAACCGCAATGACACACAGAAAGCCCTGCTGGAAGATGCCATGGAAAAGTTAAGAACCGATATCCGACGATTGGCAAAAGAAAGAGAAGAAAAGTTCGGAGACGAGATTGATTCATCGGAGTTCATGGACGACGAGTATGCAGAAATCAACATGGTCGAAACACGAGCTTCATCGGCTTCGCAAGGTGCTCCTGCGGCCGCGAAGAGAGGAGCCGGAGCGATGAGAAGGCGGCTACGGGGAAAAGACGACACGATCGCTCGAATGGTGAAGAGGATGGAAGAGATGGCCGTAGCTGCGGCCACTCTCCGGAGTCGAATACAACCACAAAGAGAGACACCCCCGAGAGGTCATTCACATTGTAGACGGAGGAAAGGAGATTACATCCGTCAACGGGGATGATCAGTCGAAAAAGGATACAACACAAAGTATGATCCACGAAAAGGATATCAAGAACTTAGTGGAACGGCGAGTGCGAGAAGCCTTAGCACAATCGAAGAGTGGGACATCCATTCGGACGGGTAGACCTTACCGGAAGAATTCGACGACTGTCCGATACCGAAAGGCTTCGTACCACCTCGGTTCGAAGACCTTCGACGGAGCCAGGAACCCCCGACGGCATGTTGCACACTTTCGTGCCGGTTGTTGTAATGCGGCGGGAGCGATGCATTACTCTTCCGACGAGTTCGTCGGCGGTCTGTCGGGAATCGCCTTCGGCGGGTATGCGGAGTTACCAAACGGTTCGGTGAAGACGTTCTCGGAACTAGAGAACCTCTTCATCGAGCGATTCACTGGAGCTCGGCACCACATCACTATAGGTGATTTAGTGGTAGAGAAACAAAGGCCGAACGAAACTTTGGTGGATTACATACTTCGATGGAGGAACTTAAGCATGAAGTGTGAACCACGACTACGAGAACAACATGCGGTCGGCATTTTACTTAAAAGCATTCACGGCCCGATAGCACTTCTCCTCGAAAGGATTCACTATTAAGACTTTCGAGAAGTTGTTAAGCAAGGCCGGAAGCTTGCAAGAAGAGGCGAAAGCAATTAAGTTTTGCCGACAAGACGGACAAGCGAAGCCGGTGAAGACCTTCGAAAAGAAATCCGGGATCATTGCAGCGGTTGACAAAGGCAAGCAACCGAGGCAAATACCACCGAACGGCCGCGGCAACCACAACGAGAATTACCGGCAACCCCGGCCCGGCTATCGGTCATCTCCACGGTATGAACAACCGCCTCGTCCGCAACGTACATTAAGGGAGCTTCGAGCGAGAGAATATCCGTTCAAGAATGAAGCGATGCCGAAAATGTTCCGTAGTCGATGAAGACTCCGGATTTCCAGTTGCCGAGCCTAAAAGACCGGAGGAAGTCAACAAGAAAGGTGATCCCAACTTTTGCCCCTACCACCGGATGCTTCGGCACAAGATAGAAGATTGCATTACCTTTAAAAGTTGGCTCAACGACAACCTTCGGAAAGAAAATATAACAATCCCGAAGGAGTACATGAAGGAACCCCGGAAAGGAGGTTCCGTCGATGTTATCTCAGCCGATCCCGTCATTCGATAGATCCCTATGCAGCCGACGATGGATGGACCACCGCACTGGACAAGGTCTTCGAAGAAAATTTTAGACGGCATCCGAACCGCCTCGGTGCGAGCTTCAATTCGAAGTTCGAGACACTGTTAAGCCGGTACTATCACTTGCGATAGAAGAACCACCTCAACAGGAGACGATTGAAGAGAAAAAGAAAATCGACGAAGAAGAGGGGACCGAGACTCCTAAGGCTAGACTAGGGGCTGCTTATCCTAGGATAGTTGTTTCCGACTCGGGGGAGAAATCCCTCGAACCTCTGATTTTGAATGATTATCTGCTCACTTCGGTGGGATCATATATTGATAAAGGTGATGGCGTTGGCTACGTTTTGACTGTTTCTAACGATTACGTAACTAGCGACAATCCGGAAATCGATTTCGATATCAACGACAATTCTCAAATCATACACGATCTCGACGAGCAAAATAACAAAGAAGACATCCATCAAGGAGGCTACGAGAGTTCAACAAGCAACGAATTTATCTGTGAGTTTCGAGGAGCTCCAGTCACGATAGAGTTAGAGCCTTGAGATTCTGAAGATAATCCGGAAGAGCTCGTCATTCCGATTCGAGAAGAGACACCGGCGAAGCTCGATACTAAATTCGAAGAAATTACAGAAGTCGACTTAAGAAGTGGAAGAGTTCTACCTCCAAGAATGGGTCCGAAAGACGAAGGAAAGCGGGTGGTTGTTCAAGAAGAACCAACCCCGGCGAAGAAATACCCATTCGAGAAGAAGCCGAGACGCATGAAAATAAAGTGGACTACAACGTACTAGCCCATCTTAGGAAACTACCGGCCAAGCCGAGCATCTACGACGCTCTCATCTTATCAAAGGAGATGAGAGAAGCTCGATCGAGGCCTTACTTGATCCGGAAATTTGCTTAGCTCAAATGGCCGGAGATTCCTTAGATGAGGTTTGCTCGTTAAAGGAACGACGAGGCGTTACCTTCACGGACAATGACCTACTACTTGGGACGACGAGATCACAACCGACCGTTGTACATTTCGGTTACAATTGGGAAGTTTACGCTCTCCGGAGTATTGGTGGATCCGGGAGCATCAATCGATATAATGAGTCTTCGAACACTAGCATACTTGGAAATTGATGCTCGTGAGCTCGAAGCCGACAAAATGTTATTAAGAGGATTCAACCGAGAAGGAGAAAGAGCCCTCGGATCAATAACGCTACTAATGAAGACCGGTGACTTAACAAAGACAACCGCGAAATTTCACATAATTGATTCGAAACGTCGTTCAACGCTCTGTCGGGCCGACCATGGATACATGAAAATAGGATGGTACCATCATCTCTACACCGGTGCATCAAATATTACGATGGAGGGGAACGAGTGCATCAAAGGTGACTTGCAACCATTCTCCGTACATGAGATTGGAATCCATGAAGACGCGGCTTATTATGCACCTCCGAAGAAAACAATCTTCTCCGGAGATGCCGTAACAAATGAAGCAAAGAAAGTTCAGGACAACGAAGAACCTGAAGTTCTAGTCCAATAGTCACTCACCACTCCCTTCCGGCGAGATGGTGAAGGTTTCTCCACAACTCGCATCCGAGGTCGAGGCAGGGGACGAGGTCGTGGTAGAGACGTTAGGACAATTGGACAGAGGAAACCAACCATCAATGTTGATTGGGAAGACAGTTCTGAAGAAGAAAAAGAGATCAAGCAAGAAGGAGCGACAATAAGTCGGAAGAAGCCGCAATTCAAGATCTCTCTCGAAGATGAGAAGAACGAAGAATACAAATCAATGTACGAGAAGATTAATCACTACGTACATACTATGACCCTAACCCCGATCCATTCTAACAGGATCGAGGGTATGGTGGTCAAAGAGGTACGTAACGACGGTGCAAGGCCAATCGAATTCTACCGTGGTGCTACTTCCTCCAAAACTGAAAATAATGTACAATTCGAAGATGTCACTTCTTCAGAATTAATGGAATTACCTTTTGAGTGGTACTCTCCCTGTGTTCAAAATTTAATTCAACGTGGTTTCTTACCTCGACAATGGACAAAAGGCCAATCACAACAGTTTGAAAAATTATGGAATAATTCCGGTCATCCACCCAATTCAAAGTATGGACTCGGATTCGGCACAGTAGGATCAGTCGACGATACTGAATTTTGTTTGGTTGTCACTTGCGAGCCCAATGAAAACTGCATGGAAACTACAGACGAACTCGAAGATTTACAAATTGGAGACGCTCCACCAGAATTCGAAGAAGAAATTAAATCTACGATAGATGAGTTAACGGAAGTTAACTTAGGTACTAGCGAAGAGCCTAGACCTACCTTTGTTAGCTCCTTACTCAACAAAGAAGACTCCGAAGAAATAATCAAATTATTAATGGAATTTAAAGGCTTGTTTTGCTTGGAACTATGACGAGATGCCGGGATTAGCTCCGAGAGGTTGCGGTCCATAAGCTAGGAGTGGATCCTACTTCGTCCCGGTCGGACAAGGTCCCAGAAGAATGCGTCTAGAAATTGAACAACAAGTCATAGCCGAAGTTAAAAAGCTAATAGACGCTAAATTTGTCCGTGAAGAACAATACCCGACTTGGTTAGCCAATGTGGTGCCGGTCAGAAAGAAGAATGGTCGGATCGGAATTTATGTGGACTTCGAGAGATTTGAACAAGGCATGTCCAAAGGATGAATTCCCTCTACCGATCCCGGAAGCGATGATCGACATTGCTTCGACACATGAAATATTCTTGTTCATGGATGGATCTTCGAGGATACAACCGAGATAAAAATGGCTCCGGAAGATGAAAAGCTTACGGCATTCGGGACGCCGATCGGAGTATTTTGCTACACGGTGATGCCATTCGGACCGAAGAACACTGGAGCAACCTACCAAAGAGCAATGACAAGAATTTTTGATGATCTCATCCACAATCAAGTCGAATGCTACGTGGACGATGTGGTCATCAAAAGCAAAATAAAGGACAACCACCTATATGATTTGAGAATTGTTTTCGAACAGTTAAGACAATTTAACCTTAAGATGAATCCCTTAAAATGCGCCTTCGGTGTCACCTCCGGGAAATTCTTAGGATTCGTTGTCCGACATCGTGGAATTGAAATCGACCCGGAAAAGATTAAAGCTATCTTAGAAATGCCGCCTCCCAAAACCTTAAAACAACTACGATCTTTTCAAGGGAAGTTGGCATATCTTCGATGCTTTATCTCAAACCTGTCAGGTAGGTGTCAGCCTTTCTCGGCACTAGTTAAAAAAGATGCCAAATTTATTTGGGAAGAAAAATGCCAGAAAGCCTTCGAGGACATTAAACAATATTTAATGACACCTCCTGTCTTAGCGACCCGGTCTCGGAGTAGACCGGCGATACTTTACACCGCGGCTTTAGACGACTCTCTCGGAGCCTGTTGGCAGGGTCGATGATGAGGGTAAAGAAAATGCTCTTTACTACTTAAGCCGTCGCTTACTTCCGACGGAAGTAAGGTATCCCGCAATTGAAAAGCATTGTTTGGCCACGATCTTCGCCGCTCAAAAGCTCGGGCACTACATGCTTTCTCATAAGGTCGACTGATCTCGAAATTTAATCCATTGCAATACTTGATGACTCGTCCAACACTTTCCGGCTGACTTACCAGATGGTCGATGATATTATTGCAATTTTATATAACTTTCGTGCCTCTTCATGCTGTAAAGGGACAAGTCTTAGCAGACTTTCTCGCAGCACACCCTTTGCCGCAGAATCTCCTCTCGATGACGATTTGCCGGATGAACAAATAATGAGCCTAGAAGACCACGATGATCGACGTTGGGAATTATACTTCGACGGAGCATCTTCGGCACACAAAGATGAAGAATCGCAAGTGATAGTGCCCGGTAAGGCGGGAATCGGGCTAATCTTTATAACACCGGAGCGGGGGATGTTAAGATACTCCTACCACTTGACGAGCCGTGTACAAACAACGAAGCGGAATACGAAGCCCTCATAACGGGACTAAAATTAACTATTCGAATGGGGATAACGGACATCAACATCTACGGGGATTCGCGGTTAATCATTCAACGGATCGTCGGACAATACGAGAATTTTAAAGTCAAGACTCGAACAATACTTCAGGTATGCCATACGATTGTTGGAGCAGATTCCAAATGTAGCGATCTACAAAATTCCCGGAAAAGAAAATGCTTTAGCGAGATGCTTTAGCCCGTCTCGCAAAAGAATTTGCTCGTTTGCAAGATGAATCGATGGAAGTGTCGGTTCACGGACGTCGGGTCCTATCACGGCTCGACATAGACACAATACACAAATCGAGAAAAGAAAAAGAATCGGTTGCGACGATGACGAGAAAACACGGAAGATTGGCGACGGCCATTGATGAACTACACTGCAAACAGGAAAGCTACCGGACGATAGGTCGTTGGCCCATCGGATCGAGAAATGAACTGCTGTCTTACGCATTAATAAACAACACACTTGTACGGAAGGTCTTTTGATCGAATGTGGCTAAGGTGCCTAAGCGGGTCCGAGGCCCGTGAAATTGTTAAAGAGGTACATTCGGGACTCGTGGCGCTCACCGGTCGGGTCCGAAGATGAAAATGAAAATTAAAAGACTAGGGTATTACGGCCCTCGATGATGACCGACTGCATGAAAATCGCCGAAGGCTGTCACCGATGCCGAGTGCACGGAGTGGTTCTACACCAACCTCCGAATGTGCTACATCCGACAATTGCGTCGTGGCCATTTGAATGTTGGGGCACGGATATAGTGGGTCCGATAGAACCACCATCTTCAAAAGGACATCGCTTCATTCTTGCGGCTACGGATTACTTTTCCGAGTGGGCGGGCGGTTCCACTTAGAGAAGTGAAAGCACACCGCGTGCTACGGTTTTCAAGAACCAAGTTGTCTACCGTTTCGGAGTGCCGCGCGAGATCATCTCGGATAATGGGTCGGCATTCGGAAGCACGCAAATTAACAATTTTGTCGGGAGACACGGAATCGGCGCGATACTCGACAATTTACTACCCGAGAGCAAACGGCCTCGATGAGGCTTTTAATAAAACTCTCGTTCAAATCTTAAAGAAAACCTTGGACGATAATAAGAGAAATTGGCACGAGAAGTTGTTAGAAGCCTTATGGGCCTACCGGACAACCTTCGAACTCCTACTCGAAGCTACACCTTACGCTGCTGGTGTATGGGTCCGAGGCGGTGTTACATTTAGAGGTTCGGCTTCCTTCACTCGGAATTGCGGTTGCGAACAAGATCACGACAGAAGAAAACGCCAAATTACGACTAGAAGAATTAGAAAGCACTGGAAGGGAAAAGACTTGCGGCGCAACAAAATTTAGAACTATACCAAGCTAAGATGGTTCGAAGCCCATGACAAAGCGGGTCCGCCCGAGAACCTTTAAAGTTGGTTACTTAGTTCTCGTTCTCGAAGACCTATCCTTGCACACCGCAAGAAAGGAGGAAAATTTGAACCGACTTGGGAAGGACCGTTTGTGGTTGAAGCGGTATACTCGGGAGGTTCCTACCGGTTAGTGAATTGCCGGGGAGAACGACATATGCTTCCGATCAACGGACGATACTTGAAAAAGTATTACGCTACTGATGTTTTGAAGGAATGAATTCTTCATCCCTAAGAAACAACGGGCGAAGTAATTACTTATGATTGGGTCCGAACCCAAAAAAATAATAAAATGTGCTAAAATAAATAAAATCATGATAATTAAGTTTTCCTTGTTTTCTTTTCCAAATCAAAATCTCTTCCACTGATCTTATTCTACTTCATTCTGTTAAATTTAAAAATAAAAAATTTATATAAAAAAAATGTCTTTAATAAACATTTTCTTGATGTTCTTGTTCTTAGGACGGCCCACGATCCTTTTCCTTGTCTTTTCGCGGGGAAATGTCGAACGGGCGGTTGGTCACGAACTTTAAGAATGGCGTAAGCCTTGCACTCGATGAAAAGAGGGTGAAAGATGGAGCGATAATCGAGATTGACTCGGATTTCGCACCGGCGGAGCCTACGATACGAGGAAAGTGGCCGGGTCCCGGTTGGCGAGTAAGAGCTGCCGGGCGGACGGTGATGAAAGTGGGTGGCCCAAGCCACCAATCCGGCGACAAGAAAAGAAAGACAAATGCGAAGAAGACAAGAAAATGAAATGCGTAGTCGCTACGGCGAGAGGGCGAGCTTGTCGGCGCCGCGCCCACGAGAGATTCAAGAAGTGCGGAGAGCTACTCTCACGGCAACGCAACGAAGAAATAAAAATCGCCGTATCCAGTAAGATGTTAACAAAACTAGGCGCGGACCGGCGCAACGAGACGATTACTACCGCCGGTACGTACACTTCGAGGACACCGGTTCACCGGGAACACGAAGAAAGGAGGCCGGCTCCTAGGATAACGAAAGAATCGGGGAAATCTCCGGAAGATCGGAAGAAAGAAGGCTACCACGCCACCGGATAGAACCACCGGTGATGCATGACCTTGTTGCGAAGCAGCCCGGGGATGTCCCGACAGGCATCATCCACGAGGAGCCGAGGTATGCGGGGAGAACGCGAAGGGATTGAACCGTATATCCCACAATATGTCACGAGGCCTCGCCATCTGCGGATCATTCCGGAATACGAGCTGGAGAGAATGCGGAATGTTGAAAAGAAAACCTTTGAATACTTCGAGAGAATTAAAGGTAGAAGAATCGATATACTAGAGGGCCTCGAGCTACATACGGACGTATTCTCGGAGTATGAACAACGGCAAATCGTGGATTGTATCCGGGATTTGAAAAGAATGGGCCGAGCGAGGCCGCTGAGGAAAATACCTACTCGGAACCCGGAGATGGATGCCGGGGAAGGGAAGAATCACGATACAATGCGGATCTTGCTACAACTTTCTTGAAGACGGGAAGGAAACCCACGGGAATACTCCATCATGGGCGAGTGGATCCGATGCCATTAGTCATCGAGAGAATGGTAAAGAGATTGATAACATGGAGGAGTACTGCCGGCAGTTGCATACCCAATAGTTGCATTATCAACATCTACAAATAGGGTGATCGCATACCCCACACATAGATCACCACGACTTTGTCGGACCATACCGCACGGTCTCTTTCTGAACGAGTGTAACATCATGTTCGGATCGACCTCCGGATAGCGAGGCCGGGTGAGTTCGAGGGCCGGTGAAGATACCTTTACCGGTAGGTTCCGTCATGATGCTGAAGGGCAACGGAGCGGATATCGCTAAGCATTGCATACCGGGAGTACCGGTGAAGCGGATCTCGGTTACTTTCGGGAGAATGGATGACGGGAAGACACCTTACCATTTCCGACCGGACCCGGAGCTAGAGAACCTCCGGCCTTATGAGGCTGTGAGTTACATGGGAAATATTACACCTCCAACGTACATCCAGTCGGCATCTTTGCCGAGGATGGCTTGGAAGGTGATGTTATTAACCATGTACCCCACTATTCGGACATGGATTTTTGACAAATGCTTCTTTGATGGATCAACAAAGATCATACATAGCCCTTTTGAGTCTACATGGATTGTATGAGATGTATTCCGAGATCGAGTTGTATGATGTATCTTCAACATGATTGGAATGAAAGTGACCATGTCACATTTTTGGCCTTCACCTCTTTTATGCAAATTGAGTAGGAAACGCCATTAAAGTTAAATGAACTTCGAACAAAGAACGAGAAAAAAAGGAAAAAAAGAAGAATAAAAAAAACTTTCTAAAAAAAAAATCTAAAAATGACGAACACCAAATTCACATGAACATTAAATAAACAATAATGTAAAATTTGAATCATTAAAAGATAAACAAAATCAACATAAGTGTTAAATCAAATCTCAAATCAAATTCTCGATCAAATTTCAAATCCGATCTCGATCGAGTTTCGAATTTGATCTTCCAATTTCAAATCGAATCTTAAATCAAATTTCGATCGAGTTCGAACTCATCCTTCCAAATTTCAAATTCAATCTTTCCGGATTCAAATCGAATCTCGATCAAATTTCAAAATTGATCTTTCAAATTTCAAATCAAATTTCAAATCAAATTTCGAATTCAATCTTTCCAAATTCCAAATCAAATCTCGATCAAATTTCAAATTTGATCTTCCAAATTTCAAATCAAATTTCAAATCAAATTTCAAATCAAATTTCGAATTCAATCTTTCCAGATCTTAAATCAAATCTCAATCAAATTCAAATTTTTGGGTTGACGATTTTACATCCAAGACTGCGCTGCTTTAGGATTCTTTCCCTATTGCACTAAAATACATCAAATTCAAACTTTTGGGTCGAGGATTTTACATCCAAGACTGCACTGCTTTAGGATTCTTTCCTATTGCCTTTGAAATACGTCGAACTCGAATTTTTGGGTCGAGGATTTTTTTACATCCAAGGCTGCATTGCTTTAGGATTCTTTCCTATTGCCATTGAAATACATCAAATTCAAACTTTTGAGTCGAGGATTTTACATCCAAGCTGCCTTTGCTTTAGGATTCTTTCCTATTGCCTTGAAATACATCAAATTCAAACTTTTTGGTCGAGGATTTTACATCCAAGACTGCACTTTGCTAGGATTCTTTCCCTATTGCCTTTGAAATACGTCAAACTCAAATTTTTGGGTCGAGGATTTTTTACATCAAAACTGCTACTTGCTTTAGGATTCTTTCCTTATTGCCATCGAAATACATCAAATTCAAATTTTTGGGTCGAGGATTTTACATCCAAGCACTGCTTGCTTTAGGATTCTTTCCACTATTGCCTTTGAAATACATCAAATTCAAATTTTCGGGTCGAGGATTTTACATCCAGTACTGCTTTGCTTTAGGATTCTTTCCCTATTGCACTGAAATACATCAAATTCAAACTTTTGGGTCGAGGATTTTACATCAAGGCTGCATTGCTTTAGGATCCTTTCCTATCGCAATGAAGTACATCAAATTCGAACTTTTGGGGTTGAGGATTTCACATCCGAAGCTTGCATTGCTTTAGGATTCTTTCCCTATCGCAATGAAATACATCAAAATTCAAATCTTTTGGGGTTGAGGATTTTACATCCAAGGCTGCATTGCTTTAGGATCTTTTTCCTATCGCAATGAAATACATCCAAATCAAACTTTTGGGGTTGAGGATTTTACATCCGAGACTGCATTGCTTTAGGATTCTTTCCCTATTGCGATGAAATACATCAAAATCAAACTATTGAGGTTAAGGATTTTACATCGATACCGCATTGCTACGAGATCTCTCCTCGTTGCAATGATTCGATTTGATCAATTCAATTTTCTTTCGAGGTTGAAGATGTTACATCTAAAACCTCGAAATTCCAATTTTCATTTCAAATCAAATCCCTCAAATTAATTTTGACAAAACTTCAATCTAAATTAAAACTCCAAACTAAAATCTAAGTTCACACGTCGAAACTTAAATTGAAACAAAATAAAATCTAAATCGAAATTCCCCGAGATCATGTGGTTTGGGATTCACCTCCTTTTCCTTTCCCCGGCGAGAGTTCGGGAATATCCGGTTTCGAGAGATATACTTGCTACTCCCAGCGGAAACTCTTCTACTTCGTCCTAAGTTCGTCACTTGGACATACTGTGTTGGTTTTGTTGATCGCTTCGGTCGACGCTAATACGCGCGGTGTGCTCCAGTCGGCTCACCACACTTATTGAGGGTCCATTTGTTGACCTCATTTTTGATGAAGTCTTCTCTTCTTCTCTTTAGTACTTAGGATCTAGCCTTAGGCCTTTCCTTTGACTATCTTAGAGGACTCGAATTGGGACCCACCTTTTAGAAATTCAAACCACTTCTTAACTCCCTTTAAACTCCACAAACTTGACTATAGACCCCTAATCACCTAGAGGTTGAAATCGAATGTGGAAGTTTAAAGATGAGTTCCTATGGGACTCTTTGGCCTTAGGATGCACTACGGGTGGCTCAGTGCAGTGAAGGGGCTGACTTACACACACACTACACTTATACACTACACTTTCACACACCCATACCTAACTTGACCTCCTGACTCATGTAGGTGATTCACATGGATGGTCCTTAACCCCTAAGCCCTTGGGTAAGAGGGTTAAGAACAACATAGTGAATGCCTCGAATGAGTCCCTTCATGGCTCATGTGGGCTTGATATGGCTTCATGGCTCAACCAAAATGATTTCACTCCACTTACATCCACCCGATCTTCGATTTTCCAAATTTTCGATTTTTGACCCAGGGACCCTACACACTTCACTTACCGAAACCCCTTGAAATTACCCAAATTTTTCAAAATTTCCTAAATCACCCAAAATTCCACAAAATTGATCTTAAACATTTCCACATTACTCAAATTGATCATCCATACCCAAAAATACCAAAAATTCCAAAAATACCTCCCAATACCCTCCAAATACCCAAAATACCCCTCTTGGCCAAAAAATCCAAAAATTCAGAAAATTCCCAGAAAATTCCAGAAAATCCCAAATATTCTCAATTTCATTTTGTCCAACTACACCATGGGCCAATTTTGTCAATTTACCCCACTTTTGTCAAAACCCCCAATTTGACCCATTTTAACCCGAAAGTGAACCCGATGTCAAACCAAACCTACCCAATTGACCTAAATTCTGGTCCAATTCAGTTCTAAACTTCAATTCAACATTCTCAACACCAATCTAGACCAAATCCAAGTCCAATTTGATTGACATTTGGATCAATTTCACTTTTGGCCTTAAAGCCCAATTTGGACCCATGACCCGAACCTAACCCAAACTCACCCAATTCAGCTCCAATTAACCCCAAATCTTTTTTAAACCTTCCTTAACATTCCCACAAATAAAAAACTAACATGATTTGCCCAAAATTTAGACCCAAACCCCACTCAAATTCAACCCAAAGCTAAAAGGCCCATATTTGACCTAAACCCAAACCTAACCCAAATGGGCCCAAACCCCAAAATCAAATCCCAACCAAAGGTAAAACCTCTTTGAAACACTCCCATAAACATTTCTCAACATTGATTTTACATCAATTTCAACCCTAGCCCAACATTGGCCCAACTTGGCCCACTTGGACCTATATTGGCCCATTCACCAAAAGAGCCCAAATTCGACCCAATTCAAACCCAAATCACTCCCAATATGCTTCAAGTCACTCATGATACATCCATGAGCTAAACCCAACAATTATTTGGCCCAACCTCTTTACAAAATTTCATCCCAAAATCCATTTTAAAATCCAAAAGCCCACTTTCCTAAACCATCTTAAAAGCTCATCTAAAGCTATTTCAAAGGCCCAAAATCTACCCTAAAGCCCACATGACATCTCCATTTGCCATCCACTTAATTAAATCCATTACCTAAGTCCTAAATTCATCATCAAATAATTCCAAATCAAGTTTCATACAAATTTCCATCAAATTACCAAAAATTCCTAAAATCCATTTTCATGAAATTGACGAAACTTTTTGCCGAGCCAAAGGTGAGCCATGAAGCCATGCATGAGCCACATGTGAGCCATGAGAGCTTTGGACACTCCACCATGCCATATTGGGTAAGAAGAGGGAGGGCTTTCCTTAATCCCTAAAGCTCATTAGCCTTAATCATGTTTCACTAAACTTAAATTTAATCCAAATATATTTGGATGGAGACTTCTCCATGCCGAACCAGCTGATCCCTTTGATTCCCCACAGCATCCAAAGCCACCTTGAGGGGTGCACAAGCCCAAATGGGTGGGTTGACCCATTTAGACTCAAAATTAGCTCCTCCCCCATTCCATCTAAATCAAACCCTTTACACATGTCAAACCTCGATTGAATGCACCAAACCCGATCACGACCACACTGAACAAGATGGTGACCAATGCACAGCCGGCCGGCCACCGGGCCGCGGAAAACACCATGGCCGAGAGCTCACATGTGAGCCCAACTTGGAATTCTCACTGCTGAGCTGCCCCATCCCCGGTGGCCATTGGAGCTGTTCTTCTCTTGCCGAAGCGAGCTCGATCCCATGCCACTAACTCTCCACTGGGAGGCCCTCCACCCTCTCTGATTCAAACACCACCCCTCACGGCCATGAGAGGAGAGTTGCACAAACCTTGCCGAAACTACGCAAAATTGTTCCAAACCCTTCTCCACCCTCGGAGCGAGTTGATCCCAGGTGTCGATTTGCCTCAATTCCCGCTGATAAAATCCGATTTCTCAGTCGAAATTCCACTCAAAACCGGGACACTTCTCCACAGTGAGCTAATCCCCAAATTGATTGGTTCTACACCTTCACCGGACCGAGGAAGGTGTCCACCGATAAAAGCCCCATCTCCGGGCCACCCGGTTGCTCCGGCCTCCAAGCTTTGTGATCGGGCTTGGTCGAAATCACATCTAGACAATTCACCAGACCAGGAGACTTCATCTGGAGCTTCTTTAGGATCCAATCGAAGGTGCAACAACTCTCAGATTGAAGCCACACTTCTCTGAGCAAAGGTATGAGCTAATTCTTCATCCCGAGCTTCTAGAGATTCTCCATTTCGAATGCTTTAATTTCGATGCATGATAGCCGTATAGATGTGTTCGTCTCTTCAAGACGAATCCATAGAACATAAGAACATGAAAATCCATTGAGTATCGAGTGAGATATTAGGGATTTAGTGTGGACGGCTCTCGGGTGAGAACACTTGGGGACGATGAACGGATGCCGTTCGTTTAATACACACGCGGACGGACGGCCAGGATCGCGTCGGATCAGAAGACGGAACGATACGGCGGGCCCGGGAGCGGCTGCGTCAGATGGCGGCGTCGAATGGGAGTGCGCCACGCGGCGTTTCGGAGCTGCCGAGGTTGACGCGGCGCCGCGTGGATAAATAGAAAATTAGGGTATTTTTTGATTTATTTAATTCCCTAAACTTCAAAAATTCATAACTTTGTGTAGAAAAATCAGAAAAATAAAATAAAAATACCCTCTTGCTCGGTGAACGAGAGGAGAATAATGTGGAAAAGAAATCATTTAATTTCATCGAAGTATTTTATTTTTATAATTTATTTACTCTCTGCATACTTTTAATTCTCCATGCATGTATACAATTCACCATGGCATGAGACCATATGGCTTTTGAAGCCTCCGAATTTGGGAACATTCCTCGAATTTTCCAAAGTCGGAGGCCATCCTATGAAGAGTTATTGATTTTTCAAGTTCATGTTACTTGTTTTGAGTATTTTAATTCCAATAAATAGCATGTTGTGAAATAAATTCTAGGAAAATTTGGTGATATTCCTTATGACCGAGAGGACACTAGGAAAAATAGGTTTTGAGTTAATTCATTTAAAGCAACCCTAATTGGCTTAAACACTCAAAATAGGTCTCTAATTAATTAGAGCTAAACATACATCAAATTGACTTGAAATCAATCCTCCACTGACCTTTAGGATCAGAGGAACCCACCATGAAAATTTGTGGTCAATTGGACTTGGTTAGCCCCACTAATTGGGTTGATTAAGCCACTTAGTCATTTTAAACTTTAAAAATTCATAACTTTCAAAATACCTTTCAAAAATTCACCAAATTGGTTTTGGAGCCTCTCTGATATTAGGGAATCTAATAAAATTAAAATTTCAATTTTCTAAAAAAGTTAATTTTTAATATTATTTTAATATTTTTAATAATTAAAAAATAATAAAAATCACAAAAATAATAAAATTCACCAAAATGTCACATTTTGAATTTTAATCACTTAGGAACAAACCCCATATTTTTCTTAGGTCTATTTAGTGAGATATTAAATTTTAAAGCTCTAGGGTAATTTTAAAATTAAAAAAAATGTATTTTCTAGCATTTGCACTAAAATAATTATAATAAATCATAGAAAAATCAGAAAATTGCAAAATTTGCTTCTCTGATTTCCTTGATATTAGAGAGATTTTTGAAAAATATAAAATTTATTTTTCAACATTTATTTTATTTTTAAATTAATTAATACTCCAAAACTTAAAATAATTATAATAAAAATAATATAATTCAAAAAATCACCAAAATTGGTCCAAGTGGTCCTCTAGTCATTAGGAATGTCCCCTAATTTTCTTAAGGACAGAAACTTTCCCTTGGTCATGTTATTAAATTTTCCTTGGAAATCTCTATTTTCTACCAAAAATAATTATATAAATAAATTAAATACAGAAAAATCACATTTTCTCCTCTCATGTCTTTATTGACATATGAGTGAAGTCACATAAAATTTCAAGTTCATTTGAGTTCAATTTAGTGAGTTATGAAATTATTAAGCTTAAAGGGTAAAGTGGTAATTAAAATTTTAACCTTTAATTAAAACTTTAGGTTTAATAAAAAAATTAATAAATAAAATATTTGATCCTAATCTGATTTGGATGATTGAAATTTAAATGATTAAAGGGTAGAAACCCATTAAACAATTTAAAATGATTAAACCTTAATTAAATAATTGATTAAATTTGGGAAGAATAATAAAATTGGAATTATTAAAATAGGGATATTATTAGGAAGAGATTTATTCTTTAATTTAAAAATCCCTAAATTAATCATCTCATTAATATTCAATTCTTAATTAAAATGATAACTCAAATTCAAAACATTAAAAGACTTAATCATTAAACTAAAATCAAATTATTAAACTCTTTCAAAAATTTCAATTAAAATTAAAAATAAAATTAAATTAAAAATTAAATTAAATTAAAAATTAAATTAAACTAAGCAAATTAAATTAGATTAAATTAAATTAAATTAAATAAACAAATTAAATTAAATTAAATGAATAAATTAAATTAAATTAAATTAAATAAATAAAATCAAATTAAATTAAGTTAAATTAAATTAAATTAAATTAAATTAAATTAAATAAAATAAAATTAAATTAAATTAAATTAAATTAAATTAAATTAAATTAAAAATTAAATTAAATGAATTAAAATTAAATTAAATTAAAAATTAAATTAAATTAAATCAAATTAAATTAAAATTAAATCAAATCAAATTAATTTAATGTAACATCAAATCAAACTAAATTGAATTAAATTGAATTAAATAAAATTAAAACTCAATTAAATTAAATTAAATTAAATTAAGTTGAATTAAATATAACATCACCTAAGACATAAAGAAATTAAATCTAAAATAACTTGAACATCTATTCAAATTAATTGAAATTAAACTAAATCACAAATCATTTGAATACCAATTTACCCTCGAAAGCTTTAGTTATCATAACTTCTAAACGAGATATGAAATGAAATGTTACTTCACTTATAGGATATTCAAATATCCTAGTTCACCGAGTAAGATAATAACAAAACTTAGCTAAACCTCGGACGATTAATTCATTTGTGTAATTGAATTCATTTGGACTTAAAACAATTCCGAGTAATATTGAAAAGATGTTTAAGATTATTCTTAAGCACTTCCTCGATATGATAGGACATTTATAAGAACAATTGGACTTAATTGTTCTTTGATGAAGAAAATCATCCTCAAACCAAAACACAAAGAACACTAGACGTCATAGGAAATGACTAGGTATAGGATTAGGAATTTGGTAGAAAACCATAACCCTTCCCTTAGCTTTACCTAGGAACTTGCTTAAATATTCTAATTGTGTTTTAAGTGCGGCTTGGGATGACGGGAAGACCCTCCGGGTACGCTTTTATTTTATTGCAATTTACTTTCTTGCAATTTACATTATTGCAATTTACTTAAGCTGAATTGCACTTACTTTTCTTGCATGATAAACAAGCTGTTGCATGAAAACTCACACCTTAAGGATAGCCCACAAAAGCTGAAACCAAAACTAAGTTAAAAGTCATTGCAAGATAAAATTCACCTCCACGACATTTCAAAATATAAAACAACTCGAAATTTAAATCACAAACAGAACACAAAACTACAATTACAACTAAATTAAAACGTCCTGTTGGATGATCGGGAATACCTCGGATGATGTAACCTACGTGTTGCTTAACGGGATTTCCAGCGGTCGAAATGAAAGTGTGGAACTCACTCGGTTGAGTTTAGCAAATTCATCTGGACTAAGTGAATCCGATAAAAATAATGATGCGGAAGGATGGAACCGTGGGATCTTAACCGGTGTCTTTATAATCAACTTTAAGATTTGTTTTAATTAAAACGTAAAAAACACTTGGAAATTAAGATTTTCTCTAAACCAAAACACTTTTCTCATCCTCTGATTTATGACTTCTAAAACTAAACCTCTGCAACAACAAGGAGCTCGGAGCATGGTGGGCAGCACGGCCATCGTCATCGGCAAAACTCGAGTCTACTTCGGCAAAACTTTCCTAGAATTAAATAACAAAGCCATAAAACTTCGAGGTAGTTTTCCTAGTGCGACATAAATCTTCGACTCTTCGTTAGGCATTTGCATGATCATGTCATGTAAATTAAGCCTATAACGGTCTTAGGACTCAGAGGTAGTCGTTTAGTACGACATAAACCCTCATATCTTCGAGGCTATTTGTATGATCATGTCATACAAATATAAGTCCAAATTAATTAAAATTGGCAAGACCAAAACATTTAAATAAACATTAGGACTTTCCTAAACTCGAAGCCAAACAATAGGATAGTCGGGAAATTACCGAAGTTCGCTTCGAATGCTGTGATTTCTCCTACCTTTCTTCCTTTGAATTCTCAAAACAAAATGTTCCAAATTTGATCCATTCCCTATTGAAATTCCAAAATTCAATCCCTTGAAAACTTAAACTTTGAAATTCTTGAGAGCGAAATTATTGATTATTATCGAGAGTTTTCTTAGGTGATTCCCGTCACTTAAGATGTAATTAACTATAGGGGCTTGCCCTTATAGGGAATTTTAAAGAACCCGGAGTAATATAAACCACTGTTTAATGCTTTCATATTAAGCGAGGGAATTTGTCGGCTTATAAAATTGGTTCGCGAGACCAAACGGATGTCACAAATCTTCTAGTTTATTTAATCGAGCCCCACCGTCGAGCGGTGTGTCTATCCTTAGGGATAGATACACGATTTGTGGTGCGGTGCTCGTTTATATAAACTATTTGGGATGTGAGATCGGTTTAATCTCATATCTTAAAACCTTCAAATTTAAAATTATTTTCAAAATCAAACACTACTTTTCAAAATTATTTATTTAAATTAAATTAAAAATTCGCTGCACAATTTCTGTTAGGCGACCCCCTTTTCAAAATAGAACACACAGCCTAAAAATATGCCGACAACCATAGGGCTTTTGAAGCCTCTGAATTTGGGAACATTCCCTGAATTTTCCAAAGTCAGAGGCCATCCCTATGAAAAGTTATTGATTTTTCAAATTCATGTTGCTATTTTAAGTATTTTAATTCCAATAATTAGCATGTTGTGAAATCAATTCTAGGAAAATTTGGTGATGTCTCTTATGACCAGAGGACCCTAAGAAAAATAGGTTTTGGATTAGTTTGTTTAAAGTAACCCTAATTGGCTTAAACACCCAAAATAGATCCCTAATTAATTAATGCTAACCATACATCAAATTGAATTGAAATTAATTCTCCACTGACCTTTAGGATCAGAGGAACCCACCATGAAAATTTAAAGTCAATTGGACTTGGTTAGCCCTACTAAATGGGTTGATTAAGCCATTTAGCCATTTTAAACTTTAAAAATTCATAACTTTCAAAATACCTTTCAAAAATTCACCAAATTGGTTTTGGAGCCTCTCTGATATCAGGGGAATTTAAAAAAATTAAAATTTCAATTTTCTAAAAAAGTTGATTTTTTGGTATTATTTTAATATTTTAATAATTAAAAAATAATAAAAATCATAAAAAGAATTAAATTCACAAAAATGTCACATTTTGAATTTTAACCACTTAGGAACAAACCCCATAATTTTCTTAGGTCTATTTAATGAGATATTAAATTTTAAAGCCCTAGGGTAATTTTAAAATAAAAAAAAATGTATTTTCTAGCATTTTCACTAAAATAATTATAATAAATCAAAGAAAAATTAGAAAATTGTAAAAATTGATTCTTTGATTTCCTTGATATCAGAGAGATTTTTGAAAAATATAAAATTCATTTTTCAACTTTTATTTTATTTTAAAATTAATTAATACTCCAAAACTTAAAATAATTATAATAAAAATAACATAATTCAAAAAATCACCAAAATTGGTCCAGGTGGTCCTCTGGTCATTAGGAATGTCCCATAATTTTCTTAAGGATAGAAACTTTCCCTTGGTCATATTATTAAATTTTCCTTGGAAATTCCTATTTTCCACCAAAAATAATTATATAAATAAATTAAATACGAGAAAAATCACATTTTCTCCTCTCATGTCTTTATTGGCATATGAGTGAAGTCACATAAAAATTTCAAGTTCATTTAAGCTCAATTTAGTGAGTTATGAAATTATTAAGCTTGAAGGGCAAAATGGTAATTAAAACTTTAACCCTTAATTAAAACTTTAGGTTTAATAAAATTAACAAGTAAAATATTTGATCTTAATCGACTTGGATGATTGAAATTTAAATAATTAAAGGGTAGAAACCTACTAAACAATTTAAAATAATTGAAATAAACCTTAATTAAATAATTGATTAAATTTGGAAGAATAATAAAATTGGAATTATTAAAATAGGGATATTATTAGGAAGAGATTTATTCTTTAATTTAAAAATCCCTAAATTAATCATCTCATTAATATTTAATTCTTAATTAAAATGATAATTCAAATTTAAGTTTTAAAATGTTAAAAAGACTTAATCATTAAATTAAAATTAAATTATTAAACTCTTTTTAAATTTTTAATTAAAATTAAAAATAAAATTAAATTAAAGATTAAATTAAATTAAATTAAACAAATTAAATAAATTAAATAAATTAAACAATTAAATAAATTAAATAAATTAAATAAATTAAATAAATTAGATAAGTTAAATAAATTAAATTAAATTAAATCAAATAAATAAATTAAATTAAATTAAATTAAATAATTAAATAAATTAAATTAAATTAAACTAAATTAAATTAAAAAAAATGTTAAATTAAATTAAATTAAATTAAATTAAAACATATTAAATTAAATTAAATTAAATTAAATTAAATTAAAATTAAATCAAATTAAATTAAATTGAAGGAAATTAAATTAACTTAAATTAAATCGAGTTAAATTAAATTAAATTAATTTATATCAAATCGAAACTAAATTGAATTAAATTAAATTAAATAATAAAATCAAGTTAAAATTAAAATTAAATCAAATTAAATTAAATTAAAATTGAAACTAAACTAAATTAAATTAAATTAAAGTTAAATTAAATTGAATTAAATAACATCACCTAAGACATAAAGAAATTAAATATAAAGCAACTTGAACACTATTCCAAATTTAAACCCGTTAATTGAAGTTAAATCATAAAACATTTGAACTCCAATTTGCCCTCGAAAGCTTTGGTTACCATAACTCCTAAACAGAACATTAAATGAAATGTTACTTCACTTATAGGATATTCAAATGTCCTAGTTCATTGAGCGAAGATAATAACAAAACTTGGATTCTCGGACGATTAATTCATTTGCATGATTAAATTCGTTTGGACTTAAAACAATTTTAGTAATATTGAAAAGATGTTTAAGATTCTTCTTAAGCACTTCCTCAATATGATAGGATACTTATAAGAACAATTAGACTTAATTATTCTTTGATGAAGAAAATCGTCCTTAAACCAAAACACAAGAACATAGACGTCATAGGAAATGACTAGCTATAGGATTAGAAACTTGGTAGAAAACCATAACCTTCTCTTAGCTTTACCTAGGAACTTGCTTAAATATTCTAATTGTGTTTTAAGTGCATCTTGGGATGACAGGAAGACCCTCCAGGTACGCTTTTATTTTATTGCAATTTACATTATTGCAATTTCTTTAATTGCATCGCACTTACTTTTTCTTGCATGATAAACAACTGTTGCATGAAAACCCACACCTTTAGGATAGTCCCTAAAACTGAAACCAAAACTAAGTTAAAAGTCATTGCAAGATAAAATTCACCGCCACAACATTTTAAAATATAAAACAACTCAAAATTTAATCACAAACAGAACATAAAATTACAATTATAACTAAATTAAAACGTCCTGTTGGATGATCGGGAATACCTCGGATGATGTAACCTACGTGTTGCTAACGGGATTTTCCACGGTCTAAATGAAAGTGTGGAACTCATTCGGTTGAGTTTAGCAAATTCATACGGACTAAGTGAATCCGATAAAAATAACGATGCCGGAAGGATGGAGCCGCTGGGATCTTAACCGATGTCGTTATAATCGACTTTAAGATTTGTTTTAATTAAAACATAAAAAACCCTTGGAAATTAAGATTTTCTCTAAACCAAAACACTTTTCTCATCTCCTGATTTATGACTTCTAAAACTAAACCTCTGCAACAACAAGGAGCTTGGAGCAAGGTGGGCAGCACGACCATCTTCGTCACCAAAACTTGAATCTACATCAGCAAAACTTTCTTAGAATTAAACAACCAATCCATAGGACTCCGAGGTAGTTTGCTAGTGTAACATAAATCCTCAACCTTTTGTTAGGCATTTGCATTGCAAATTAAGTCCTAACCAGACTTAGGATTCCGAGGTAGTCGTTCGGTACGATATAAACCCTCATAACTTCAAGGCTATTTGTATGATTCTATCATATAAATATAAGTCCTAATTAACTAAAATTGGCAAGATCAAAACATTAAATAAACATTAGGACTTTCCTAAATCCAAGCCAAACAATAGGATAGTTGGGAAATTACCGAAGTTCGCTTCGAATCTGTAATTTCTCCTACTTTTCTTCCTTTGAATTCCCAAAACAAAATGTTCCAAACTCGATCCATTCCCTATTGAAATTCCAAAATTCAATCCCTTGAAAACTTAAACTTTGAAATTCTTGAGAGCAGAATTACTGATTATTATCGAGAGTTTTCTTAGGTGATTCTCGTCACTTAAGATGTAATTAACTATAGGGGCTTGCCCTTATAGGGAATTTTAAAGAACCCGGGTAATATAAACCCTGTTTAATGCTTTCATATTAAGCAGGGGAATTTGTCGGCTTATAAAATTGGTTCGCAGACCAAACGGATGTCACAAATCTTCTAGTTTATTTAATCGAGCCCCATCATCAAGCAGTATATCTATCCTTAGGGATAAATACACGACTTGTGGTGCGGTGTTCGTTTATATAAACTATTTGGGGTGTGAGATCGGTTTGATTTCATATCTTAAAACCTTCAAATTTAAAATTATTTTCAAAAATCAAATACTACTTTTCAAATTATTTATTTAAATTAAATCAAAAATTCGCCGCACAATTTCTGTAGGCGACCCCTTTTCAAAACACACAACCTAAAAAATACGCCGACAATCACTCCATTTTCCTCTCTTCCTCTTGTTATCTCTCTATTGCTATCTTTTTATCATTTTTATATATCTCGCTTTCTCTCCCTTTCTCTCATTCTAACTCCCTCCCTCTCTCTATGGATCACTCTATCACTCACTCTCCCTCCCTCTCTCTATCTCTCTTTTCTCTTCCACTAATTAATCTCTCTCTCCTCTCTCTCTCACACACTCTCTCTCACACTCTTTCCTTCATGTTGAATCTCTCTCACAATCACTCTCTAGCTTTCTTTCATTTGTTATCTCTCTCTTGATCACTCCATCTCACTCTCCCTCTCGCTCTCCCTCTCCCTCTCCCTCTCCCTTTGCTTCTACACTCTCATTCTCCATCTCACTCTCCCTCTCTACTTTCTGACATTCTCTCTCTCTCTCTCTCTCACCCTTACCCACTACTCCCCTCTTCTCTGCTCTCTTACTCTTTCTCTCACTCTCTCTTCTCATACACCTTAAATCTCCAACACCATATATCTCTCTGGCTTTCTCTCCCTCACTCTAATTTTTACTCTCTCTCCTCAACCTTCTCTAGCTCCCTCCCGTCTCACCATTCTCTCTCTTTCTATACATTATCTCCCTTTACCATTTTTCTCCTCCCTCTCTCTCGCTCTCTCTAGTTCTCGTACTCTTTATTCCATCTCTCTCATGCTCTTCTTTCTATCCCCCTCTCTCTGTGTCTCCCCACTCTTCCCCCTTCTCTCTCTTTCGCTTCCACCCTCACACTCTCGATCTCTATTTATGGTTTACTTTTGCTCTAACTCTCCCGTCTCTCTCTTCTCTATCTCTACTACTCCCTATCTTCTACCCTTCACTCTGTCTCCCACTCTCTTCCTCTAAATCTCTCTTATAATCACTCTCCTACTCTTTCTTCATCTTCTTATATCTCTAACTCACTCTCCTTGCTCTCTCCCTCTAGCTTCCTCCCTCTCTCTTTCATTCACTATGTATATAACTCACGCTCCATTCCTCTCACTTTATCTCTCTTGCTTTTCTCTGTATATAACTCTCGGCTCTCTCGCTTTCCTCCCTCTCGCATACTCTCTCCCACTGAATCTCTCCATAATAACTCAATTCCTCTGTTATCTTGCTCACTCTTTCTCGCATTATCTCTATGTCGATCTTTCTACCACTCTATCTCACTCTCCCACTCTTTTCTTTTGCACTCTCTCAGTCTCAATCTATTTCACTCCCTCTCTTTTCTCTCACTCTTCTCTCCGTCTCTCTCTCATCTTCACCCTCTTCCACTCTCACCCTCTCCCTCTACCTCGCTCTCCCCCACTCTTGCTCTTTATTTCTCTCCTCTCTCTTACTTTCTCATTAAATCTCTTAATCTCTCACACTCATCTCAGACTCTATCAACATCTCTCTTTCACCTCTCTCTCGTTTTCACTCCCTCAATTGTCTTTGTCCCTCCTTTAGTTCTCCGCCTCTACCTCCCCACCCTCCCTTGTTCCCTATTAGCTCCATCTATCCCCTTTCTCTTTCTTTCTCTCTACTTCTCTTTATCACTTCTTATATTTGTCACTCATTCTTTCCATCCCTCAATCTTTCTTCCTCCCTTGCTATCTGTCTCTCTCTCACACCTCGCAACCCTCTCACTTCTCTCTTTCTCACTTTTCTCTTATCTTGTTCCTTCTCCCTATCTCTCAGACCCTTTTCTTTATCTCGTTCTTTCTCCTTGCCTCTCTATGCCTCCATATGTCCCTCTCTCACTCTCTCTAGCTCTTCTTAAATTCTCTTCTTCGCCTAAACTTCTTCTCTCTCTCTCTCTCTCTCTCTCTCTCTCTCTCTCTCTCTCTCTCTCTCTTTTACTTATTCTATTTGCTCTCTCACTCCACCTTTTTCAATCTCCATTTCTTCCTCTCTTACCATCTCTCTCTACTACTCTTGCTGTCTCTCTCCACATTTCACCCTTTCTATCCACCTAAACCTCTCTATCTCTCTCTATCAAACTCTACATCTCTTTCTGTATTATCTCACTCATCCTTTCATGCTCTTTCTCTTTTATGTATTCTCTTTCTCTAAATATTTTCCTCTCTCTCTTCTCTTTTTCTCTTCTTACTCCTTTTGCATCCACTCCCCCACTCTCTCCCTCTCCCGATCTAACCCTCCCTCTCTCTCTCCTTTTCTATCTCTCTCTCTCTCTCTCTCTCTCTCTCTCGCTCGCTCTCGCTCGCTCTCTCTTCCTCTATTGCCACAACTCTCTCAACTAAAAACTGTCCTCTCATTTTTATTTTTCTATTCACTCACTCCTCTCTATCAAACTTTTTCTCTCTTTTTTTCCCTCCCTCCCTCTCTTCTGCCCTCCTTATCTCCCTCACGAGTAGAGCTCTTCTCTTTTTTTCTCTCTTTTCTCTCTCAATGTTCTCTCTTGCTCAATCTCTCACTCTTTCCCTCTCTCTACCTTCATTTCACTCTCACTCTCCCTCCCTCCCTCTCTTTTCCCTCCTCTCTCTTGCCCTCCCTCCTTTCCTCACTTTCTCCCTTCCTAACTCTCTATTTCTCTCACTCTTGACTCTATCTTGCTCTCTCCTCTCACTCACTCCCTCTCTCTCCTCTCCTAAATACATCCCCTCAGCCACTCTCATCTCCTTTCCTCTCTCTTATGATCACCCTCTCTCTATCTATATCTCTCTCTCACTTTTTATCTATCTCGTCGTCTCTCTTTCTTTCAAGCTCTTTCTCACACTCTTAACTCTCCCCAACCTCATTTTTTCTCCATCTCTCTTTTGCTCTCTCTATATCTATCATTATCTCGTTCCATCCCAATCTCTATCTCTTATAGATACTCTCTTTCTCCCACTCTTCCTCCTCTGCCTACATTATCTCACCCTGCAACTCTCTTGTTCTCTCCATTCTCTCTTTCTCATCTCTCTCTCATTCTTTCTTCCACTCTTTCTCATCTCTCTCCATTCTCTCTTTCTCCATCCCTCTCTCTCTCTTTCCCTCTCTCCTGGAGAATTTCTCTTTTCGTATCTCTCTGCGCTCTATCATACAAACTTTTCTTTCTCACTCTCTTCCTCCCTGTACCTCCATCTCACTATCATTCTCCCTCCCTTCCTCTCTCTTGCTCTCTCTATCTAGCCCTCTCTTGCCCTCCCTCACTTCTCTATTTTCTCTTTATCTATCTCACCTCTCTCTCCATGAATCTCTCTCTAGTCTCTATCTGCCTTATCATCATTCCCCCTCTCCTTCTTCTCTCTCTTCCCTTCAACCTATTTCTCACACGCATCTTTCTCCTTCTACCCCATCTCTCATTCACCTTCTTTTTATATCTTTCTTTACTTATCTATTTCTCTTCATGTCTCTTTCTCTTTCCATCCCAATCTCTATCTCACTCTCTCTCTCTCTCGCTCTCTCCTCCTCACTTCTCCCATTTTAGTCTTTCTCTTCTCTCACTTCTCTCTTTCTCTCACTATTTTTTCATCTGATTCTCTCTCTCCCCTCTCTTGTGCCCTCTATCTCTCTCTCTCTCACTCTCACTTCTCAATTTTTATTCTCAATTTTTTGCTCTTATCTATTTCTCTTTTATGCAATCACTCTCTTGCTCTTTCTCCACCTGTTATTTATTTTGTATATCTTTTACTTTCTCTACCACTGTTTCTACCTCTTTTCCTCCCTACCTCTCTCTCGCTTTTCGTACTATCTCTCGCTCACTATCTTTCTAACTCTCCATCTATTTCTTCCTCTCTTCTATTAATACAAACTCTCTCCATCTTTTTCATTCATTCTCTCTGCCTCTCTCATGGTGCTCTTTTCTCTCTCTCATACTCTTTTCTCTATTGCTCTCTCCCACTAATTCCTCGCTACCTCCATCTCACTCTCCATATCCTCCTTTTTGCCCCTTCATCCTTCCCTCACTCTCTCCTTCCCTACCTCTTTCTAATATGTGTAATCTTTCTCTCTTTCTCTCACTCATGCCTATCTCTCGCTCTCTCCTCTTTCTCTTCTCTCTCTTCTCACTCATTGCTCCTCTCTCCTCTTCTGAATCCATGCCACTCCCCCTCTATCTCCTCTACTCACCCTTCAATCTGCCTCACCTTCTCCCTATCTATCTCTCTCTAGATGTACCTCTTATATCTACTTCTATTTTGCTCTCTCCATATCTCTCACTCTATCTTTTTATCATTATATCTCTCTCTTTCCCCCACTCTTCCCTCTTCCTCTCTTACTATCTCTCTCTCTCCCTTACCCTCTCTGTCATCACTCTTTCTTCTATCTCTCTGTCACCCTTTCATTCTCTTCTTCTCTCTCCCTCCATCATTCTCTCATGCTCTCCATCTCTCTCTCTCAGTCATGGAGCCCTTCCCTTTCTCTCTCTCACTCTCTCCCATTCTTTCCTCTTTCAATTATTCTCTCTCACTTTTTATCACTTTCTATGTCTATCTCACACTTATTCAGCCCCCCTCTAATACACACACACTTTCTCAACCTGCCTTCCTCCTTCCCTATCTCTCTCTTTTATGTATTCTCCCTCATTCTCTCACTCTATTCTTTCTCTTTCTTTTCTCTTTAATTTCACTCACTCCCCATCTTTCTCCTCACTGTTGAATTACTCCCTCTCTTTCTCTCCTCTCCTATCCTCTCTTATTGTATCTCTTTCTATCAACCTCATCCTTACTCTTTCTATCGCTAGCTCTATCACACAGTTTCTATCTTCCTCCCCATCTCTATCTTTATTGCTTCCTCTTTCTTTCAAGCTCTTTCTTACACTCTTCTCACTCACTCTTTCCAACCCTCTCTCTCCCTCTCCGTTACTTCCTCCCTTTCTCTCTCTCTCTCTCTCTCTCTCTCTCTCACCTTGCAACTCTCTCTTCAACTCTCTCTTCCCTTTTAGTTTCAATCTCTGTCACACCCTTCTCTCTCTTTTTCTCTCTACTTCTCTTTTGCTCTCTCTATATCTCTCACTCCATCTGTCCATGCTTATCTCCCTCTCTCCCTCCCTCTCTCCCCCTCACTCTCACTCGATCTGTCTAACTCTGTTGCCTTCTCTATTTGCCCTCTCTCTCTCTTCTCTCTAACTTATCTTTCTCTCTAACACCTCCCTGCCTCAATCTGCATCTCCTCTTCTCTCTCTTTCTATCTTTCTCAACCTCTTTCTATTTATATATCTCTCTCACCCTCTCTATATGTCTCTTCATCTCTCTCTTTCTTTCATGATCTTTCTAACAAGCCTCTCTCTACATTTACCTCTTCTATCAACTTCTATTTTGCTCTCTCTATATCACTCACTCTCTCTTTTCATCAATATATATATCTCTCTCCCCGTTTTTTCCTCTCAAATCATCTCTTTCTCTCTCCCTAAAACTCTCTTTCCCTCTCTATCTTCTCTATTTCTTTTTCTTTCTTATAAACTCTTTCTTTCTTATGTTCTCTCTCCCTTCCTCACTCTCTTGTGCCCTCCTTTTCCCTCTTAGTCATAGAACTCTTCTCCTTCTCTCTCTAACTCTCTCCCATTATTCCTTTATTCACATTCTCTCTCTCACATTTTCCCACTCTCTACGTCTATCTCACACTTATTCTGCCTCGCTCTCACACACACACGCTCTTGTTCTCACTTCCTCCTCCCATCACTCTCTTGTTCTCCCTTCCTACCTCTCTCCCTTATCTATGCTCTCTCTTTATCTCAATCTGTTATTTCTCTCTCTCTTTCTTCTCTCTCTCATTTCACTCACTCCTCATCTTTCTTCTCCATACACACTCTCTTGTTCTCACTCTTTCCATCTCTCTCCCTCTCTCTTTCTTCCTCCCTTGCTCTCTTTCCCCTTACAACTCTCTCTTCTCTCTCTTCATTTCAATCTCTTTCTCACACCCTTCTCACTTTCTCTTTATGCCCTTCTCTCTCTTTTCTCTCTACTTCTCTGTTGCACTCTGTATATCTCTCACTCCATCTTTCCATGCTTATGTCCCTCTCTCCCTTCCTTTCTCCCCCTCACTCTCTCTCACTCTATCTTACTCAGGTTCCATCTCTATTTGCCCTCGCTCCCTTCTCTGAAACTTATATTTCTTTTCTCTTGCTTCTGTCTCTAACTTGATCTGTCTCTTCTTCTCTCCAGACCTCTCACTCTCTTGCCCTCCATCTCTCTCTCTCATGGAGCTCTTCTCTTTCTCTCTCTCTTTCTTTCTCTCTCTCACTCACTTCTCTCTACCTCTATCTCACTCTCCTTCTCCCCCTCTCTCTCTCTCATTATCACTTTCCACCTATCTCTCTTACCCTTCTTCACTCACAATATCCATTCCTACCTCTCTCTCTTTGTGTTTTCCTCTCTCTCCATTCTTTCTTCTCACTCACTCCCCCTCTCTGTACTTCTCTCTTGAATCCATTTCTTTAACTCCCTCACTCTCTTCTTTATCTTTCTCTTCTCTCTTTTATCTTTCCACTCTCTCCCAGCTTCCATTTTTTTATCTTCCTTAATCTCTCCTATCCATCTCTCACTCTCACACTCTAGTTATCTCTTCATCTTTGTCTCTCTCTTTATTTCAACCTCTTTCTCATAATCTTCTCTCTCCTTCTACCACTTGATCTCTCTATTTCTATTTTCCCCTCTTTATATCTGTCCATCTCTCTTTCTATCCTAACACTTGCTCTCTCAACTTCTATTTTGCCCTCTTTATATCATCCTTGTTTCCATTCTAGTATATATCTCTCTTTCGTTCTCTCTCTCATATTCCTCTCTTACCATCTCTCTCTCTCATCCAACAACTCTCTTGCTCTCTTTACCTTCTCTCTCTTCCTTCACTTCTTCTTCTTCTCTCTCTCACTCTTTCTTTCTCTCATTCTCTCTCCCTCTCTCTCGTGCCCTCCATCTCTCCCTCTCTCATGGATCTATTCTCTTTTCATCTCTTACTCGTTTCTTTCTCTCACTCTGTCCTCCTCCCTCTCACTCTCATTCTTCCTCTCCCTCCCTCCTTCGTTTCAGTTTCCCTTACTTCCTCCTCTATCTCTCACCATTCCTACCATTCTCTTATGAATTATCTCTCTTTCTCTCACTCATGCCCTCTCTCCCACTCTCTCTATTTCCTCTCTTCTAACTCACTCCTCGTCTCTCTCCTCCTCTCTTGAATCAATACCTCCATCTCTTTCTGTTCTCTCCTCGCCTCTCCTTTCTCTTATTATTTGCCTCACACGTTCTTTCTCTGTCTCTCACACACACTTTCTATTTTCCTTTTCATATCTCTCTCTCTTATCTCTCTTTATTTCAATCACTTTCTCACACCCTTCTCTCTTTATCTCTTTGCCCTTCTCTGTCTTTCTTTCTACTTTTCTTTTGTTGTATCTGTATCTCTCACTCCATTGTTCCATGCTTATCTCCCTCCCTCTCTCTCCCCCTCTCATTCTCTCTCACTCTATCTTACTATAATGCTTCTCTATTTGCTCTCTCTCTCTTCTCTCTAACTTATCTTTCTCTTCTTCGCTTTTCTCTCTCTCTCACTCTTTCTTTCTCTTCTTATCTTTCCATACCTCCTCTCTCATCTTCCATCTCTCTCTCTCTTGCTCATGGAGCGATTATCTCACTTACTTCTCTCTACCTATATCTCACTCTCATTCTCGCCCTTTCTCTTTCTCATTCTCACTCTTCCCCTCTCTCTTACCCTCCTTCCCTTCATCACTCACTCTATCCATTCCTACCTCTCTCACTTATGTATTTTTCTCACTTTCTTCTACTCTTGCCCTCTCTTACGCTCTCTCTTCATTCTCTCTTCTCACTCACTATATCTAACACTCATTCTCCCCCTTTCTCTTTCTCATTCTCACTCTTCCCCTCTCTCTTACCCTCCTTCCCTTCATCACTCACTCTATCTTGAATTGATCCCTCCATGCCTCACTCCGTCTCTCCTCTTCTCTAGCTTTCTAACATTCTCAACCTCTCTATATGTCTAATCATCTCTCTCTCACTCTCTCTTCTTTCTTTCATGATCTTTCTCACACACCTCTCTCTACATGTGCCTCTTCTATTTGCCTATATTTTGCTCTCTCTATATCTCTCACTCTATCTTTTCATCAATATATCTCTCTGTCCCCCTCTCTTCCTCCCTTACCATCTCTCTCTCCCTACAACACTATTGCCCTCTCAGTCTTCTCTCTTTCTGCTCTCTCTATCACCCTTTCTTTCTCTTTTACTCTCTCCCTCCATCACTCTCTCGTGTCCTCCATATCTGTCTCAGTCATGGAGCCCTTCTCTTTCTGTCTCTCACTCTCTCCCATTCTTCCTTCTTTCACTTACTCTCTCTGACTTTTTTCCACTTTCTACATCTATTATCCCTCCCTCACACACACACACACTCTCTTGCCCTCGCTTTCTCCTTCTCTCACTCTCTCCCTTCCTACCTCTCTCTGATGTATTCTCCTCTTTCTCTCACTAGTTTCTTTTTCTTTCTTTTCTCTTTCATTTCACTCACTCCCCATCTTTCTACTCTTCTCTTGAATCACTCCCTACCTCTTTCTATCCTCTACTATCTTCTCCTCTCATCTCATCTATCTTTCTATCTACCTCACCCTCACCCTTTCTGTCTCTCACTCCCTCACACATAGTTTCTATCTACCTCCTCATCTCTATCATTCTCACTTCCTCTATCTTTCAAGCCTTTTCTCACACTCTTCTCACTCCCTCTACCTCTTTGTGTCTCTTTCTCTTTCTACTTCATCTTCGCATTTTCTATATCTCTCACTCACTCTTTCTAGACCTGTCTCTCCTTCTCTCTTGCTTCCTCCCTTACTCTCTCTCACCTTGTAACTCTCTCTCTTCATCTCTCTCTTCTCTCTTCTTATTTCAATCTCTTTGTTACGCTCATCTCTCATTATCAATACGTTGTTCTATTTGTACTTCTCTTTTTCTCTCTATATCTCACTCCATCTTTCCATGCTTATCTCCCTCTCTCTCTCTTCTCAATCTGTCTTACTCTGTTGAGAACTATTTGTCCTCTCTCTCTCTTCTATTTAACTTATCGTTCTCTTATCTCACTTCTCTCTCTCTCACTCTTTATTTCTCTTCTTCTCTCTCCATACCTCCCTCTCTCTCTCGCACATTGAGCTCTTCTCTTTCTCACTCTCTCTCACTCCATTTTCTCTCATTCTTGCTCTCTCATTCACTTCTCTCTACCTATATCTCACTCTCATTCTCTCACTTTATTTCACTCATTTTCACTCTCCCCCTCTCTTTCTTACCCTCCTTCCCTCCTTCACTTACTCTATCCTTTCCTACCTCTCTCACCTATGTATTTCTCTCACTTTCTTCTACTCTTGCCCTATCTCGTGCTCTCTCTTCATTATCTCTTCTTAATCACTCTTCCTATCTCTCCTTCCCTTTTGAATACATCCCTCCTTGCCTCACTATGTCTCTCATCTTCTCACTCTTTCTATCATTCTCAATCTTTTTCTATTTATATATCTCTCTCATCCTCTCTTGCTTGCTCTATTCCCCCTATTTTCCTATATTTTTATTTTTGTTTCTACTTCATTTTTGCATTTCCTATATGTCTCCCTCGCTCTTGTACATCTCTCACTCCAACTTCCCCTACTTATCTCCCTCTCTCCCCCTCTGTCTTACTCTGTTGCCATCTTTATTGTCCCTCTCTCCCTTCTCTCTAACTTATCTTTCTCTTCTCTAGCTTCTCTCTCTCTCTCTCACTCTTTCTTTCTCTTCTTCTCTCTCCATACCTCCCTCTCTTGCCCTCCATCTCTCGCTCTTGCTGATGGAGTTCTTCACTTTCTTACTCTCTCTCTCTCTCTCACTATTTTCTGTTTATTTATTGCTTTCTCATACTTACGTCTCTTTACCTCTACTCACTCTCATTGTCACTCATTTTTCTCTTTTTCTCCTCCCTCCCTCACTCACTTGTGCTCTCAATCTCTCACACTCACGCACGCGCATGGAGCTCTTCATTTCTTCTCTCTCGACACACTCATTTCTATGTGAAAGAGAGAAGAATGTATGGGAATTAGTGGGAGAATGAGAAGAGCTCTATGATTGAGAGAGAGATGGAGGAGGGAGAGAGGACAGGAGAAAGAAAGTGAGAGAGAGAGAGAGAGAGAAGAAAGGGAGAAGACAAAGAGAAAGATGTAGGGAGAGAGATAGGTGATAAGAGAGGAAAAGAGGAGGGAGAGGGAGAAATAAAGAGAGCGAAATAGAAGTAGATAGAAGCAATGTGAGAAAGATCTTGAAAGAAAGAGAGTGAAGAGAGAGTGAGAGAGAGATGAAGAGACATACAGAGAAGTTGAGAGATATATAATATAAAGAGGTTGAGAAAGGTAGAAGAGAGGAGAAGAGGAGGGACATAATGAGGCAAGGTAGGATGGATTCGAGAGAGAAAGAGAGAAAGGTGGAGTGGGTGACAAGAGAGAACGAAAAGAGAATGCGAGAGAGGGCAAGAGTAGAAAAAAGTGAGACAGGTAGGAATGGATAGAGTGAGTGAAAGAGTGAAGGAGGGTAAGAGAGAGAGGGCTATAATAAGAATGAGTGAGAGAAGGTGGAGAATGAGAGTACAATAAAGGTAGAGAGAAGTGAGTGAGAAAGATCAAGAAAGAGTGAGAAAAGTGTGAGATAGAGTTTGAGAAAGAGAAGAGCTCCATGATCATGAGAGAGAGAGATAGAGGGCAATAGAGAGGGAGGTATGGGAGAAAATAAAAGAAAGAGAAAGTGATAGAGAGAGAAGGAAGAGAATAGAAAGATAAAGAGAAGAAAGAGAGGGCAAATAAAGAAGGCAATAAAGTAAGACATAACGAGAGTGAGTGAGGGAGAGAGAGGCAGGGAGAGAGCGAGATAAGCATGGAAAGATGGAGTGAGAGATATAGAGAGAGCAAAAGAGAAGTATAAAGAGAAGGGCATAGAGATAAAGAGAGTGAAGAGAGAGACAAACATGCAGATTGAAATTGTGTGAGAGACCGAGAGATTGAAAGAATAAGTAATAAGAGAAATGAAATGAGAGAAGATGAGAGGAGAGAGAGATGGAGGAAGTGATTCAAGAGAGCAGGACAGAGATGAGCAGTGAGTGAGACGAGAGAGAAAAGAGGGAGGGAGTGAGAGAGAGAAAAAGAGATAATTCATATGAGAGTGGTAGAAAAGGTGAGAGTGAGAGAAATAGGAAGAAAGGGTAAATGAAATGAGTGAGAAAGGGAGAGGGAGAGAGGACGGAGAATGAGTATGAGAGGGAGGTGATGGAGGGCACGAGAAATAAAAGAATGAGGGAGAGAGAGAAGGAGAAGTGATCCATGAGAGAGGGAGTGATGGAGGGCACGAGGGCGAGAGAGGGAGAGAGAATGAGTGAAATAAAGAGTGAAAAGAAGAAGCCAGGGAAGAGAATGATAAGATAGAGAGAAGATAAAGAGAGCAAGAGAGTTATTTTATGAGATAGAGGGAGACAGTAAGAGAGGAAGAGAGGGTGGGAGAGAGAAAGCGAGAGTGAGATAGATATTTGTATGAAAAGAGAGATTGAGAGATACAAAAGATGGCAAAGTAGAAGTAGAGAGTAGAAGTGGTAGAAGGAGAGAGAAGAGTATGAGAAAGAGCTTGAAAGAAAGAGAGAGAAAAAGATGAAATGATAAATAGAGTGTGGGACAAAGATAAGAGAGATTGAGGCAGATAAAAAAAAGTGAGGAGAAAAGTGAGAGAAAGTGAAGAATAAAGAAAGCTGCAAAGAGAGAGGGAGAATGGGAGGGTATACAATGAGAAAAAGAGTGAGATAGAGAGAGAGACATTATGAGAAAGGTATATAAAGAGAAAGACAGATAATGAGAGAGTGAGAGTAAAAGATAGAAGAGATGTAGAGAGAGTAAATGAAAGAGAAAAAAGAGTGTGTGGGAGAGTGTGTGAGAGATAGTGAGTGTGTCGAAAGGGAGGGACATGATAAGATAAAAGAGAGCAAAACAGATAAAGTGGAAGAGAGGGAATGATGAAAAAGAGACAGAGTGAGGGAGAGAGAAAGAGAGAGCGAGACAAGAGAAATAGGAGGGATTAAGTGAGGGGGTGATCAGGGGAGAGATATAGAGAGATAGAGAGACTTCAAGATAGAAATGAGGAGAAAGAGAGAGAGTGAGAATATCAGAGATAGTGAGAGAAGGACATATAAAGGGCATGAAAGGGGGGAGAAAGAACGAGATAAAGAAAAAGTGCGTATAAGATAGAGAGAAGGAGCGAGATAAGAGAAAGATGAGAAATAGAGAAGAGAGAGTTACAGGGGGGAGAGAGAGAGAGAGAGAGAGAGAGAGAGAGAGAGAGAGAGAGAGAGAGAGAGAGAGAGCAAGGAGGGAAACAAGAGAGAGGGATGGAAAGAGTGAGTGAGAGATATAAGAAGAGGAAAAGAGAAGCAGAGAGAAAGAGTGGGAAAGGGGTAGAGTGAGTGAGAAGAATTTGAGAAAGAGCTTGAGAGAAAGGGGAATTAAGAGAAATAGAGATGATGAGGCAAATAAAAACTGTGTGAGAGAGTGCGAGAGTAGAGTGAGGGTGAAGTGGATAGAAAGAGATACAAGTGGAGAGGAGAGGAGAGAAAGAAGTAGGGAGTAACAAAAAGAGAGAATACATAAGGGAGAGGTAGGAAAGGAGACAGTGAGGGAAAGGGCAAAGGAGGGCAAAAAAGTGTGTGTGTGCGATAGAGAGGGAGAATAAGTTTTAGATAGACATTGAGAGTGAAAAAACGTGAGAGAGATTAAGTTTAGGAGAGAAGAATGGAAAAGAGTTATATAGAGAAGGAGAAGAGCTCTATGTCTGAGAGAGAGATGGAGGCACGAGAGAGTGAGGGAGGGAGAGAGGACAAGAGAAAGAAAGAGTGAAAGAGAGAAGATAAAGAGAAAGAGGTAGGGAGAGAGAGAAATGGTAAGAGAGGAAAAGAGGGGGAGAGAGATAAATATATTGATGAAAAGATTGAGTGAGAGATATAAATAGAGAAAAACAAAAGTACATAGAAAAATAGTGTGAAAAGATCTTGAAAGAAAGAGAGAGGAGAGAGTGAGAGAGAGATGAAGAGACACATAGAGAGGGTGAGAGAGATATATATTTGAGAAAGATAGAAAGAGAGAAGAGGAGAGACAAAGTGAGACAGGGAGGGATGGATTCAACAGAGAAGGAGAGAGAGGGGGAGTGAGTGAGAAGAAAGAAAGAAGCAAGAATGCGAGAGAGGGCAAGAGTAAAAGAAAGAGAGTGAGGTAGGAATGGATAGAGTGAGTGAAAGAGGGAAGGAGGGTGAGAGAGTGAGTGAGAAATATAAAGAAAGAGAGAGAAAAGAACGAGAGAGAGTTTGAGAAAGAGAAGAGTTCCATGAGCAAGAGAGAGAGAGAGAGAGAGAGAGAGAGAGAGAGAGATGGAGTGCAAGAGAAAGGGAGGTATGGGAGAGAAGAAGAGAAAGAAAGAGTGATAGAGAGAGAAGCGAGAGAAGAGAAAGATAAGTTAGAGAAAAGCAATAGAGGGCAAATAGAGAAGGCAACAATGTAAGACAGAGTGAGAGTGAGTGAGGGAGAGAGAGGGAGATAAGCATGGAATGATGGAGTGAGAGATATTAAGAGAGCAAAACTAAAGTATAGAGAGAAGGGCGTAGAGATAAAGAGAGAAGGGCGTGAGAAAGATATTCAATTAAAGAGAGAGAATAGTGAAAGACGAGGAGGCAGATAAAAGTGTGTGTGATTCGACCGAGTGATTGAAAGAATGAGTGAGGTGAAGAGGAGAGGAGAGAGAGAAAGAGGGAGGAATTGATTCAAGAAAGCATGAGAGAGATGAGAAGTGAGTGAGACGAAGAGAAAAGAGGGTGTGAGTGAGAGGGCAAAAGTGAGAGAAAGAGAGATAATTCATATGAGAGAGTGGTAGTAAAGATGAGAGTGAGAGAAAGAGGAAGAAAGGGCAAATGAAATGAGTGAGGGAGGGAGAGGGAGAGGGAGAGAGGAGAGAGAACGAGAGTGAGAGGGAGGTGGTGAGAATGAGAGAGCCACGAGAGGGAGTGAAGGAGAGAGAAGTGAGGGAAGAGAATGTTGAGATAGCGTGAAGACACAGAGAGCAAGAGAGTTGTTTGATGAGATAAAGAGAGACAGTAAGAGAGGAGGAGAGGGTAGGAGAGAGAAAGTGAGAGCGAGATAGATATTGGGATGGAAAGAGTAAGTGAGAGATATAAAAGGGTAAAATAGAAATAGAGAAAATGTGGTAGAAGGTGAGATAAGAGCATGAGAAAGAGCTTAAAAGAAAGAGAGAGAGAGAGAGAGATAAAGCGATAAGTACAGAGTGTGAGACAGAGATAAATCAGAGAGATTGAGGCATATAAAAAGAGAAAATGTGAGGAGAAAACTGAGACAAAGTGAAGGATAAGGAAAGAGCCGAAGAGAGATGGAGAAATGGATGGGAGACAATGAGAAAAAAAGTGAGATAGAAAGAGAAAATAACAAGAAAGAGATATAAAGAGAAAGAAGGATAAAGATAGAGTGATAATAAATGATAGAAAAGAGGTAGAGAGAGCAAATGAAGAGAAAATGGAGTGTGAGAGATAGTGCATGTGCGAGAAAGGGAGGGGACGAAATAAGATATGAGAGTGTCCAATAAGTAAAGAGGGAGAGAGGGAATGATGCATTAGAGATAAATCAAGGGAGAGAGAAAGATAGAGAGCGGGGGAGAGAAAGAGTAGGGAGTAAGTGAGAGGGAGAGCGAGGGAGAGATATAGAAAGATAGGGAGACATCAAGATAGAGATGGGGAGAAAGAGAGAGTGAGATAACGGGAGAGTGAGAAGAGCTAGAGAGAGTGAGAGAGGGACATATGGAGGGCTTGAGAGGGGGAGGGAGAAAGAACGAGATAAAAAAAGTGTGTGAGAGATAGAGAGAATGAGGAAGATAAAAGAAAGATGAGAAAGAGAGAAGAGAGAGAGCTGCAAGGAGAGAGAGAGGGAGAGATAGCAAGGGAGGAAGCAAGAGAGAGGGATGGAAAGAGTGAGTGAGAGATATAAGAGAATTCGAAAGAGGGAATAATTGGATAGAGTGAGAGAGATAATGAGAAGAGTTCTATGACTGAGAGAGAAAGGAGGGCAAGAGAGAGTGAGGAAGGGAGAGAGAACATAAGAAAGAAAGAGTGAAAGAGAGAGAAAAGAAAGAGTTCTAGATAGAGAGGGCAAGAGAGTTGTAGGAAGAGAGAAAGAGATGGTATGAGAGGAAGAGAGGGGAGAGAGATATATATTGATGAAAAGATAGAGTGAGAGATATAGAGAGAGCAAAATAGAAGTAGATAGAAGAGATACATGTAGAGAGAGGCTTGTTAGAAAGATCATGAAAGAAAGAGAGAGATGAAGAGACATATAGAGAGGGTGAGAGAGATATATAAATAGAAAGAGGTTGAGAAAGATTGAAAGAGAGAGAAGAGGAGAGACAGATTGAGGCAGGGAGGGATGGATTCAAGAGGGAAGGATAGATCAAGGAAGTGAGTCTGAAGAGAGAATGAAGATACAGCACGAGAATGGGCAAGAGTAGAGAAAAGTGAGAGAACTACGTAGGTGAGAGAGGTAGGAAAGGATAGAGTGAGTGAAGGCGGGAAGAAGGGTAAGAGAGAGGAGGAGAGTGAGAATGAGTGATAGAAACAGTGATAATGAGAGTGAGATAGAGGTAGAGAGAAGTGAGTGCAGGAGTAAGAAAGAGAGAGAAAGGAGTAAGAGAAGAGCTCCATTAATGAGTAAGAGAGAGGAAGAGGAAAAGAGGGAGGGAGATATGGAGAGAGAAAATGAGAGAGAGAGAGAGAGAGAGAGAGAGAGAGAGAAGCAAGAGAAGAGAAAGATACTAAGGAGAAGAGAGAGAGGTAAGATAAAGAAGGCAACAAAGACATCGAGAGAGATTGAGGGGGAGCGAGGGAAGGAGAGTGGGGGATAAGCATGGATAGATGGAGTGAGAGGTATAGAGAGAGCAAAAGAGAAGTACAGAGAGAAAGAGAGAGAAGGGTGTGACATAGAGATTGAAACTAACAGAGAGAAGAGAGAGATGAAGAGAGAGTTGCAAGGTGAGAGAGAGAAATGGAGGAAGTAAAGGAGATGGAGAGAGAGGGTGGGAAAGAGTGAGTGAGAGATATTTAAAATGTGAAAATGAAGTAGAGAGTGAAAGGGGTAGAGGGAGTAAGAAGAGTGTAAGAAAGAGCTTGAAAGAAAGAGGAAGTAAAAAAGATAGCGATGAGGAGGAAGATAGAAACTGTGTGTGATAGAGCTAGCAATAGAAAGTGCGAGGGTGAGGTAGATAGAGAGATGATACAAGATGATAGGAGAGGAGAGAAACAGAGGGAGTGTTTCAAGAGCGACGAGAAAGATGGGGAGTGAGTGAAATGAAAGAGAAAAGAAAGAGAATGAATAGAGTGAGAGAAAGAGAGAGATAGGGAAGGAGGAAGGTAGGGTGAGAGTGTGTGTGTATTAGAGGGAGGCTGGATAAGTGTGAGATTGACATAGAGAGTGCTAAAAAGTGAGAGAGATAGAGTAACTGAAAGAGGGAAGAATGGGAGAGAGTGAGACAGAAAGGGAAGTGCTCCATGAATGAGAGAGATGGAGAGCACGAGAGAGTGATGGAGGGAAGAGAAGAAGAGAAAGAAAGGGTGACAGAAAGATAGAAGAAATAGAGATGACAGAGAGGGTAAGAGAGTATTATGGAGAGAGAGAGAGAGATGGTAAGAGAGGAAGAGTGGGGGAAAGAGAAAGAGATATTGATAAAAAGATAGAGTGAGAGATATGGAGAGAGCAAAATAGAAGTAGATATAAGAGGTACATCTAGAGAGAGAGATAGATAGGGAGAAGGTCAGGCAGATTGAAAGGGTGAGTAAAGGAGAGGGAGGGGGAGTGGCATGGATTCAGAAGAGGAGAGAGGAGCAAAGAGAAGAGCGCGAGAGATAGGCATGAGTGAGAGAAAGAGAGAGAGAGAGATAGCACATAATAGAAAGAGGTAGGGAAGGAGAGTGAGGGAAGGACGAAGCGGCAAAAAGGAGGATAGGGAGAGTGAGAGGGAGAATGAGAGTGAGATGGAGGTAGTGAGGAATTAGTGAGAGAGAGCAATAGAGAAAAGTGTATGAGAGAGAGAAAAGAGCACCATGACAGAGATAGAGAGAATGAATGTGAAAGATGGAGAGAGTTTGTATTAATAGAAGAAAGAGGAAGAAATAGATGGAGAGATAGAAAGATAGAGAGCGAGAGATAGTACGAAAGCAAGAGAGAGGTAGGGAGGGAGAGAGGGAGAAACAGTGGTAGAGAAAGTAAAAGAGACAAAAGAAATAACAAATGGAGAAAGAGCAAGAGAGTGATTGCATAAAAGAGAAATAGATAAGAGCAAAAAAATAGAGAAAATAAATTGAGAAGTGAGAGTGACAGAGAGAGAGATAGAGGGCACAAGAGAGGGGGAGAGAGAGAATCAAATGAAAAAAGAGTGAGAGAAGAGAAAGATTAAGATGTGAGAAGTGAGGAGGCGAGAGCGAGTGAAGGAGAGAGTGAGATAGAGATTGGGATGGAAAGAGAAAGAGACATGGAGAGAGAAATATATAAGTAGAGAAAGAGATAAAGAAGCGTGTGAAAAATAGGTTGAAGGGAAGAGAGCGAAGAGTTGGCCCAGTGAGAAAGAGTGGACGAAAGAATGAGAGAGATGAGAAAGAGAGAATGGAGAGAGCAAGAGAGTTGCCGGGTGAGATAGTGCTGGCAGAAGAGGAAGAGAGGGAGAAAGAGAGTATGTGTGAGAAATAGAGATTGGGATGGAATGAGATAATGATAGATATAGAGAGAGCAAAAGAGAGATAGAGAAATTGGGGAGAGCGAAGAGTGTGAGAAAGAGCTTGAAAGAAAGAGAGATGATGAGGCAGATAAAGAGTGAGAGAGAGATATAAATAGAGAGAGGGTGATCATAAGAGAGAGGAAAGGAGATGAGAGTGGCTGAGGGGATCTATTTAGGAGAAGAGAGAGAGAGGGAGTGAGTAAGACGAGAGAGCAAGATAGAGTCAAGAGTGAGAAATAGAGAGTTAGGAAGGGAGAAAGTGAGGAAAGGAGGGAGGGCAAGAGAGAGGAGGGAAAAGAGAGGGAGGGAGGTAGAGTGAGAGTGAAATGAAGGTAGAGAGAGGGAGAGAGTAAGAGATTAAGCAAGAGAGAAGAACGAGAGAGAAAAGAGAGTGAAAAAAGAGAAGAGCTCTACTCGTGAGGGAGGGAGAAAGAGATAAATTTTGACAGAGAGGAGTGAGTGAAGAGAAAAATGAGAAAGAGTGGAGAGTTTTTAGTTGAGAGAGTGGTGGCAAGAGAGGAAGAGAGAGAAAGAGAGAGAGAGAGAGAGAGAGAGAGATGGAAAAGGAGAGAGAGGGAGGGATAGATCGGGAGAGGGAGAGAGAGGGGAAGTGGATGCAAAAAGAGTAAGAAGAGAAAAAGAGAAGAGAGAGGAAAAGATATAGAGGAAGAGAAAGAGCATGAATGGATGAGTGAGATAATAGAGAAAGAAATGTAGAGTTTGATAGAGAGAGATAGAGAGGTTTAGGTGGATAGAAAGGGAGAATTGAGGAGAGAGACATCAAGAGAAGTAGAGAGAGATGGTAAGAGAGGAAGAGAGGGAGATTGAAAATAGTGGAGTGAGAGAGCAGATAGAATAAATAAAAGAGAGACAAAACAAGTTTAGGCAATGAAGAGAAATTGAGAAGAGCTGGAGAGAGTGAGGGACATATGGAGGCATGAGAGAGGGAAGGAGAAAGAATGAGATAAAGAAAAGTGTGTGAGAGATAGGGAGAAGGAACAAGATAAGAGAAAGATGCGAAAGAGAGAAGAGAAAGATTTGCAAGGCGAGAGAGAGAGAGAGAGATAACAAGGGAGGAAGAATGAATGAGGGATGGAAAGAATGAGTGAGAGATATAAGAAGTTCTAGAGAGAAGTAGGGAGAATGAGAGAGAAAGGGGAGAGATCGAGCTTAGAGGGATGGAGGAAGGGTGGGGAGGGAGAGGGCAAAAACTAAAGGAGGGATAAAGAGAGAGTGAGATTGAGGGAGTGAAAGTGAGGGAGAGAGAGTGAAGGAGAGAAATTGAGAGAGACTGAGATGAGCGCGAGAGATTAAGAGAATTAATGAGAAAATTAGAGAGAGGAAGAGAAAGAAAGAGCAAGAGAGGGGGAAGGCGAGGTAGAGGGAGAGGGTAAGAGTGGAAGAGGGTGAAGATGAGTGAGATGGAGAGAAGAGTGAGAGAAAAGATAGATAGGGAGCGAAACAGATTTATAGTGAGAGAGTCATAAATTGAAAGAGTGCGAAAGAAAAAAGTGGGTGAGATAACAGAGCAATATAGAGATAATGCGAGAAAGAGCAATATAGTGATAATGCGAGAAAAAGTGCACTAGATAACAAAGAAATAGAGTTATTATGGAGAGATTTAGTGGGAGAGAGTATGCGTGAGGGAGGAAAACTAGAGAGAGGAGAGACATATATAGAGAAAAGGATGAGAGAGTAGATAAAGTGAGAGGAATGGAGAGTGAGTTATATACATAGTGAATGAGAGAGAGAGGGAGGAAGCTAGAGGGAGAGAGCAAGGAGAGTGAGTTAGAGAGATAAGAAGAGGAAGAAAGAGTAGGAGAGTGATTATAAGAGAGATTTAGAGGAAGAGAGTGGGAGACAGAGTGAATGGTAGAAGATAGGGAGTAGATAGAGATAGAGAAGAGAGAGGGGGAGTGAAAGAAAAAGTGAGCCATAAATAGAGATCAAGAGTGTGGGGGAGGAAGCGAAAGAGAGAGAAGGGGGAGAGTGGGGAGACACAGAGAGAGGGGAATAGAAAGAAGAGCATGAGAGAGATGGAATAAAGAGTACGAGCACTAGAGAGAGTGAGAGAGAGGGAGGAGAAAATGACAAATGGAGATAATGTACAGAAAGAGAGAGCATGGTGAGACAGGAGGGAGCTAGAGAAGGTTGAGGAGAGAGAGCGAAAACTAGAGTGAGGGAGAGAAAGCCAGAGAGATATAAGGTGTTGGAGATTTAAGGTGTATGAGAAGAGAGAGTGAGAGAAAGAGTAAGAGAGCAGAGAAGAGAGGAGCAGTGGGTAAGGGTGTGAGAGAGAGAATGTCAGAAAGTAGAGAGGGACAGTGAGATGGAGAGGGAGAGTGCAGAAGCAAAGGGAGAGGGAGAGAGAGTGTTGGGGAGGAAGCGAAAGAGAGAGAAGGGGGAGAGCCGGGAGACACAGAGAGGGGAGAATAGAAAGAAGAACATGAGAGAGATGGAATAAAGAGTACGAGCACTAGAGAGAGTGAGAGAGAGAGGGAGGAGAAAATGACAAATGGAGATAATGTACAGAAAGAGAGAGCATGGTGAGACAGGAGGCAGCTAGAGAAGGTTGAGGAGAGAGAGCGAAAAATTAGAGTGAGGGAGAGAAAGCCAGAGAGATATAAGGTGTATGAGAAGAGAGAGTGAGAGAAAGAGTAAGAGAGCAGAGAAGAGAGGAGCAGTGGGTAAGGGTGAGAGAGAGAGAATGTTAGAAAGTAGAGAGGGAGAGTGAGATGGAGAGGGAGAGTGCAAAAGCAAAGTGAGATGGAGTGGTAAGACTAAGATATCAAGTGAGAGATAACAAATGAAAGAAAGCTAGAGTGATTGTGAGAGAGATTCAACATGAAGGAAAGTGTGAGAGAGAGAGTATGTGAGAGAGAGGAGAGAGATTAAGTAGTGGAAGAGAAAAGAGAGATAGAGAGAGGGAGGGAGAGTGAGTGATACAGTGATCAATAGAGAGAGGGAGGGAGCTAGAACGAGAGAAAGGGAGAGAAAGTGAGTTATATAAAAATGAGAAAAAGATAGCAATAGAAAGATAACAAGAGGAAGAGAGAAAAAGAGAGTGATTGTGTGAGAAATTCAGAGCAAGAGAGTGGGGGCAGAGAATGATAGAAAAGAGAAAAAGAGAAAAGTGAGAGAGATATTGAAAGAATGATAGAAAAAGAGTTAGAGTGCGAGAGATGGAGCTATAAGGGAGGAGCGGATAGAGTGAGAGGAAGAGAGAGGAAGAGATAGTAAGTGAGAAAGAACGAGATAGGGAGGGAGAGAGCGAGAGAGAGATAGAGAGAGCACAAGAGAGGGAGGAGAAAAGAGTAGAGTGAGATAATGAGAGAGAAAGAGAGAGAGGGCAAAAGAGAAAAAGTCAGATAGAGATTGTGTACGTGAGAGCGAGCGAGAGAGAGAGGGAAAGAGAATGATTTAGTGAGCAACAGATAGGCAGAGAATAAGAAAAGGGAAGGGATCAATAGAGCTATTATGAGAGAAATTTAGATATAGTGAAAGAAGACGAGGCTTAAAAGAGTGAGAGAGAGATGGAGAGAGAGATATAAAATAGTGCAGGTGAGCGTGAGAGAGAATGAGAAATAGAGATATTGAGGGATGAGTGAGAGAGAGTGATAGGAAGTGATGGAAAGAGAAAGTGAGAGAGTGAGAGAAATTTGGGAGAGAGATACAAAGTAAGAATGATATTTTGAGAGAGAGAGAGAGAATCATAGAGAGAGAATGAGGGAAAGAGAGTGAGGGTGGAGGGAGAGAGATAAAGGAATGGAGAGAGCAAGAGAGAGAGAGAGAAAGAGAGATAGAGAGAGAAGATAGAAAGCGAGATAGAAAGGTAGAGTATGACTGGGATAGCTAGATAGAGATAAGTTAGAGAGAGATATATGAGAGGAGAGGTGAGAGGGAGAGAATAGAGAGCATGAGAAAGAGGAAGCGGGCAGAGCAAAAGAGTAGAAAGGTAGAGGGATGGAAGACAGAGATAAAATACTATGAAGAGAGAGAGAGGAGGCTAGGTGAAAAAGGGAAAGATAAAAGAGAAAAGAGAAAGATGAAGAAGAGAGTGATATAGTTAAAGAAAGAGAGAGAATGAGGGAGAAAATGTAGGAGAGAGAGTAAGATAAAGGCAAGGAGGAAGAGAGATAGAGGGAGTGAGGGAGCAAGGTTAAAAAAGAAGAGAGTGTTTTTGTGAGAGATGAGGAAGAGCAAAAGGAAGAGAGAGCTTTCCTACCTCTCTCCCTTATGTATTCTCTCTCTTTCTCTTACTCCCTACTTCTTTCTCTCATCTCCTCTCCTCTCATATCTCTTTCTATCCGCCTCACCCTCACTCAATCGATCTCTCGCACTATCAAACACGGTTTCTATTTGCCTCATCATCTTCATTTTTCTTAATTCCTCTTTCTCTCTAGATCTTTCTCAAACTCTTCTGACTCCCTCTACTCCTTTCTCAGTCTTTCTCTCTACTTCTCTTTTTCTCTTCTTATATTTCTTTCTCACTCACTCTTTCCATCCATCTCTCTTGCTTCTGTCCTTGATCTCTCTCTCTCTCATTGCAACTCTCTCTTTTCTATTTCTCATCTTTCTCTTATCTTGATCCATCTCTCTATCTCTTACACACTTTTTCTTTATCAAGTTCTTTCTGCCCCCCTTCTCTCATGCCCTCCATATGTCTTTCTCTCACTATGTCTACTCTTCTCACTCTTTCACTCTCTCTTTCTCCCCATCTCTAGCTTGAAGTCTCTCTATCTCTTTTTATCTCTCCCTCGCTCTCCCTTTCAACTCCCTTCTATTTCTCACTCTTGCTCTCTCTCTTTCTCTCTCCCTCTCTCTATCTCTTTTTCATCATTCCCTCTCTCCCACTTATATGTTTTGCTGTCTTTTATCTTATTATGTCCCCTCCCTTTCTTGTACATGCACTATCTCTCACACACTCCTTTTTCTCTTTCGTTTGCTCTCTCTACCTCTCTTCTATGTTTTACTCTTACTCTCTCATTATCCCTCTATCTCTTTATATCCCTTTCACATTATTTATCTCACTCTTTTTCTCATTATAACCCCTCCCTTTCGCCCTCTCTCTTCGCCGCTTTCTCTATCCTTCACTTTCTCTCACTTTTCTCGTCACATTTTTTGGCAATCTCTCCTATCTATCTCTGTCTCACACTCTAAATATCACTTCATCTTTCTCTCTCTCTTTCTTTCAAGCTCTTTCTCATACTCCTCTCTTTCCTTCTACCACTTATTCTCTCTACTTCGATTTTGCCCTCTTTTATATCTCTCATTCTCTCTTTCCATCCCAATGTTGATCTCATTCTTGCTTTATCTCTCTCACCCTCTTCCTCTCTTACTGTCTCTCTCTACCTCATCAAATAATTCTTTTGCTCTATTTATCTTCTCTCTATCTCATCATTGTCTTCCCTCCCTTCTTCTTCTCTCTCACTCTTTATTTCTCTCATTCTCCCTCCCTCTCTCCCACTCGTGCCCTCCATCACTCCCTCTATCATGGATCGCTTCTCTTTCTCTCTCTCTCTCTCTCTCTCATTTTTTATTTCTCGTACCCTCCATCACCTCCCTCTCACTCTCATTCTATCTCCTCTCTCCCTTCCTCACTTATTTCATTTGCCCTTTCTTCCGCTTTCTGTCACTCACATCTTTCTTACCACTCGCTCATATGAAGTATCTCTCTTTCTCTCACTCTTGCCCTCTCACTCACTCCCTCTTTTCTCTCTCGTCTCACTCACTGCTCATCTCTATCCTGCTCTCTTGAACCAATTCCTCCATCTCTTTCTCTCACCTCTCCTCTCGTCTCCTCTCATTTATCTTATTATTTGCCTCACTTATTCTTTCAATCTCTCGGTCTCTCACACATACTTTCAATCTGCTTCTTTGTCTCTCTCTCCACTCTCATTATTTTAATCTCTTTCTCACACCCTTCTCTCTTTATCTCTACGTCCTTCTCTCTATACTTCTCTTTTGCTCTCTCAATATCTCTCACTCCATCTTTCCATGCTTATCTCCCTCTCTTCCTCACTCACTCTCACTCTGTCTTACTCTGTTGCCTTCTCTATTTGCTTCTCTTTCATCTCTCTAACTTATCTTTCTCTTCTCTCGCTTCACTCTCTATCTCTCTTTCTTTCTCTTCTTCTCTCCCATACCTCACTCTCTCCATATGAGAGAAAGGGAAAGTGAGAGAAAGTGAGAAGAAAAGAGTGAGAAAGTATGTGAGGTGTGAGAGATAGAGTGAGATAGTGAGTGAAAGAGAGTCAGAGAGATTGAGAAGAGAGCGAGAGAAATGAAAGAGTAGAGAGAAAGAAAGAGAGAAAAAGATAGCTTGATAAAGGGAGAGAGATTGAATATAGAGTGAAAGAAGAGAAAGAACAAGATAGAGAGAGGGAGGAAGGGAGGGAGGATTAGTAGCAGAGTGAGTGAGATATATACAAAAATAAATAGAATGAGGGGAATAAAACAAGAGGGTTATTGTGAGATAAAAAAGGGTAAGAGAGAGAGAGAGGACCAGAGAAAGACCTAGAGAAAAGAGAGATGAGAGCCATTCAAGAAAGAGCTAGGGACTTAACGTTCCCCCACTCTCTTAATCTTTTTCTCGCTCACTGGTACTCACTAACCTTAACTCACACTATATACATCGCTCGCAGTGTCCATCCCTCCCTCTAACACTCTCTTCACTCTTCTTCCATCTCTCTTTCCCACCCTCTCTCCCCTTCTCTCACACTCTCTATCTATCGCCCTTAGTTTTCCTTTAACTCCACACCATCCCACTCTCTCCCTTCCTTTGTCACTCCCTCCCACCCACCTCTCTCCCTGCCTTTCCTCTTGCCCTCTCTTCTCTCTCTCTCCCTCTTTTCATCTCTTTAACTCTCTCACTCTATTCTTCATCTTTCTCTTCTCTCTTTTATCTTTCCCCCTCTCTCACAGCTTCCTCTCTCTCTCTTCATAGTATTTTATATTTGTCTTCCATCCTTCTACCTTCCTCCTCATTTCCTCGACCCCCTTCCTCTTTCTCATACTCTATATGCTCTCCCTCTCACCTCTCCTCTCATATCTCTCTCTCACTTATCTCTATCTAGCTATCCCATTCATACTCTACCTCTTTATCTTGCCCTCTATCTTCTCTCACTATCTCTCTTTCTCTCTCTCTTTCTCTTAACATGTCTCTCCCTCTCTTTCTTTTGCTCTCTCTTCCTCTCTGGCTCTCTCCATTCCTTTATCTCTCTCCCACCACCCTCACTCTCTTTCCCTCATTCTCTCTCTATGATTCTCTCTCCCTCTCAAAATATCATTCTTAATTTGTATCTCTCTCCCACAATTCTCTCACTCTCTCGGTTTATCTTTCCATCACTTCCTATCACTCTCTTTCATGTATCACTCTCTTTTTTTCTTTATCTCATTAACTACCTAGCTCTTTCTTGAATTGCTCTCATCTAACTTTTCTCTAGCTCTTTCTCTTCTTCTCTTCTCTCTCTCTCTTACTCTTGTTTATCTAACAATCACCCTCTTAGTTTATTCCCCTCTTTCTATTTATTTTTGTATATATCTCCCTCACTCTGCTACTCCTCCCTCCCTTTGTCCCTCACTCTATCTTGTTCTTTTTCTTCTTTCATTATCTCTTTTATCTCTCTCCCTTTTTTATGCTATATTTTTTCTCTCTTTCTTTCTCCCTCACTCTTTCATTCTCCCTTGCTCTCTTCTCAATCTCTCCAACTCTCTTGCTCTCAATCTCACTCTATCTCTCACACGCACACATACTTTCTAATCACTTTCTCTCACTTTTCTCTTTCTTTAGAGCTCTTTCTCATACTCTTCTAACTCCCTCTACCCCTTCCTCTCTCTTTCTCTCTACATCTCTTTTGATCTTCTTATATCTCTCACTCACTCTTTCCATCCCTCTCCCTTGCTTCTTCCCTTGCTATCTCTCTCTTCTCTCTCTCATTTTTTTCTTATCTTTCTCCTCTCTGTCTTACACACTTTTTTTTATCTTGTTCTTTCTTCCTCCCTCTTTCATGCTCTCCATATGTCCCCCTCTCAGTCTCTCTAGCTCTTCCCAATTTCTCTTATTTCCTAAAGTTTTTCTCTCTTTTTTCTTACTCTATTGGCTCCTTCACTCCACCTTTCTCGATCTCTCTCTCTCTCTCTTCCTTGCTTACCATCTCTCTTTGATCCTACTGCTTTTGCTATCTCTCTCCTCATTTCTCATATTCTATCCACCTAAAGCTCTCTTTCTCTTTCTCTATCAAACTCTACATCTCAATATCTCTCTATATTATCTCACTCATCGTTTCATGCTCGTTCTCGCACTATTAGTTCTCCCTCTAATCTCTTTCTCTAGTTCTATTTTACTATCTCTAAATCTTTGATTCTCTCTTTCCTTTTCTACCTCTTGCACTCACACTCCCCATCACTCTCTCACCAAGCTACTCTATGTTCTCTCTCTTTCTCATCTTTCTCTTCCATGCTACTCTCTTGCTCTCTCTCTCTCTCTCTCGTTCTCATCTTTCTCTTCCCTTGCTCATTTTCTCTCTCATTCCTTGTTCCCTCATTCTCTCTCCCTTCCTCGGTTGTCCCCTCAATATCTCTTTCTCTCTCCCTCTCATTAACTACCATTTTGTTGCTCTATCTCTCTCCATCACTATAACTCACCCTTTTATATCTTTTTCCTCGCCTTCCCCCACTCTCTTAATCTCTTTCTCTCTCACTGGTACTCGCTAACCTTAACTCTCACTATATCCAACGCTCTTCCTATCCATCACTCCCTCAAACTCTCTCTTCTCTCTTCTTCCTTCTCTCTTTCCCACCCTCTCTCTCTTTCTCTCACATCCTCTATCTATCTCCCTTAGTTTTCCTTTAACTCCACCCCTCTCTCTCTCTCCCTCCCACCCAATTCTCTTCCTACCTTTCTTCTTACCCTCTCTTCTCTTTCTTTCCCTCTTTTCATCCCTATCTCTCCCTTTCTCTATATATCTCTCCTTTTGCTCCTTGTATCGCTCTCTTTTTCTCTCTATCTCATTAACTCCATAGAACTTTCTTGAATTGCTCTCATCTCGCTTTTCTCTAGCTCTCTCAGAGCTCCTCTTCTCTCTCTCTCAATCTTACCCTTTGTTATCTCACAATCACCATCTTGTTTTATTCCCTTTTTATATTTATTTTTGTATATATCTTACTTACTCTGCTACTCCTTCTCCCTCCCTTCCTCCCTCTCTTTATCTTTTTCTTTCTCTTCTTTCACCATCTCTTCGATCTCTCTCCCTTATTCATGTTGTTTTTTTTCTCTCTTTCTCTCTCGCTCTTTCATTCTCTCTCGCTCTCTTCTCAATCTCTCCAACTCTTATGCTCTCTCTATCTCACTTTATCTCTCTCACACACACACGTACTTTCTAACTCTTTTTTCTCACTTTCTCTCACTTCTCTCTTTCTTTCGAGCTCTTTCCCATGCTCTTCTCACTCCCTCTACCCTCTTCTCACTCTTTCTCTCTAATTCTCTTTTGCTCTTCTTGTATCTCTCACTCACTCTTTCTATCCCTCTCTCTTGCTTTTCCCTTGCTATCTTTCTCTTCTCTCTTACTCATTTTTTTCTTATCTTGCTCCTCTCTATCTCTCACACGCTTTTTTCTTTATCTCGTTCTTTCTCCCTCCCTCTTTCATGCCCTCCATATGTCCCTCTCACTCCCTCTAGCTCTTCCCAATTTCTTTTCATTTCCTAAACTTCTTCTCTCTCTTTTTCTTACTCTATCTGCTCCCTCACTCAACCATTTTCCATCTCTCTCTCTTCTCGCTTACCATCTCTCCCCAACAATACTCTCTTGTTATGTCTCTCCTCATATCTCACATTCTATCCACCTAAATCTCTCTAACTAATTCTCTATCAAAATCTACATCTCTCTATCTCTCTCTATTATCTCACTCAACCTTTCATGCTCGTTCTCGCATTATTTGTTCTCCCTCTAACTCCTCTATCTCTAGTTCTCTTTTACTATCTCTAAATCTTTGACTCTCTCTTTACTTTTCTCCCCCTTGCCCTCACTCTCTACTCTTTCTCTCTCCTTTTTTGTATTCTTTTCTTTTCATCACTCTTTCACCATACTACTCTATTGTTCTCTCTCATTCTCATCTTTCTCTTCCACCATGCTACTTCTTGATCTCCCTCTCTTTCTCATCTTTTCTTCTCTTGGTCATTCTCTCTCTCATTCCTTGTTCTCTCATTCTCTCTCCCTTTGTCGTTTGTCCCCTCTATATCTGTTTCTCTCTGCCTCTCATTATCTACCATTTTGTTGCTCTATCTCTCTCCATCTCTATAACTCACCCATTTATATCTCTTTCCTTGTTCTCTCATTCACTCTCTTAATCTCTTTCTCACTCACTGATACTGGCTAACCTTAACTCCAACTTTATCCATCACTCTCACTGTCTATCCCTCCCTCTAACACTCTCTTCTCCCTTCTACCTTCTCTCTTCCCACCCTCTCTCTCTTTCTCCCACACTTTCTATCTACCCCTTGGTTTTCATTTAACTCCACCCCCTTTCTCTCTCCCTTCCTCTCTCACCCCCTCCCACCCACCTCTCTCCCTGCCTTTCTCTATTGCCCTCTCTTCTCTCTCTCCCTCTTTTCATCCCCATTTCTCCCTTTCTCTATATAGCTCTCCTTTTGCTCCATGTATCAGTCTCTTTTTCTCTCTATCTCATTAACTCCCTAGCTCTTTCTTGAATTTCTCTCATCTCGCTTTTCTCTAGCTCTTTCTTTGCTACTCTTTTTTCTCTCGCTTACCCTTCTTTATCTCATAATCACCCTCTTGTTTTATTACCCTCTTTCTATTTATTTTTTTATATATCTCACTCACTCTGCAACTCATTCTCCCTCCCTTCCTCCCTCTCTCTATCTTGTTCTTTCTCTTCTTTCACTCTCTCTTTGATCTCTCCCTTTCTCATGCTGTCTTTTTCTCTCTTTCTTTCTCTCTCACTCTTTCATCCTCTCTTGCTTTCACCATCTCACTCCATCTCTCGCACGCACACATACTTTTTCAGTCATTTTTCTCACTTTCTCTCACTTTCCCTTTCTCTCATATGAATTATCTCTCTTTCTCTCACTCTTGAACTCTCACTCACACCCTCTTTTATCTCTCATCTAGCTCATTGTTCATCTTTCCATTGCTCTCTTGAATCAATTACTCACTCTCTTTCTCTCTCCTCTCCCCTCCTCTCCTTTCATTTATTATTGCCTCACTCATTCTTTCAATCTGTTGGTCTCTTACACACACTTTCTATCTGCTACTTCGTCTCTCTCTCTCTCTCACTCTTCTCTCTCTTTATTTTAATCTCTTTCTCACACCCTTCTCTCTACTTATCTTTTGCTCTCTATATCTCTCACTCCATCTTTCCATGCTTATCTCCCTCTCTTCCTCTCTCTCTCTCCCTCACTCTCGCTCTGTCTTACTCTGTTGCCTTCTCAATTTGCCCCATCTTTCTTCTCCCTAACTTATCTTTCTCTTCTCTCGCTTATCTCTCTCACTCTTTCTATCTCTTCTTCTCAACCATACCTCACTCTCTCTTGCCCTCATTTCCCTCCCTCTTCTTCATGGAGCTGTCGTCTTTCTTACACTCTATCACACTCTTTTCTCTCTCTTTCTTGCTCATTCTCGCTCACTTCTCTCTACCTTTATCTTAGTCTCATTCTCCCTCTTTCTCTCTCTCATTCTCACTCTTCCCCTCTCTCCTACCCCCCTTCCCTCCTTCACTCGCTCTATCCATTCTTACCTTTCTCTCTTTCTTCTACTCTTGCCCTCTCTCGCATTTTCTCTTCATTGTCTCTTCTCACTTACTCCCCCTCTCTCTCATTCTCTCCTCTCACTTACTCTCCCTTTCTATCATTCTCTCTTGAATCCATCCCTCCCTACTTGACTATAATTCGCCTCTTATCTCTCTTTCAATCTTTCTCAACCTGTTTACATTTATATATCGCTCTTCATTTCTCTCTCACACTCTCTTCTTTCTCTTTCTTTCACGATCTTTCTTGCACTGTTCTATCTAATTCTATTTTGCTCTCTTTATATCTGTCACTCTATCTTTTCATCAATATATCTCTCTTTTTTCCCTCTTTTCCTCTCTTACCTTCTCTCTCTACCTCTTTCTCTCTGTCTTCTTTCATTCTTCTCTCTCTATTTCACTCTTTCTTTCTCTTCTCTAATATTATCACTCTAATACAATATGTCTTCTCTAATATTCCTCTTTTTATATGTCTTCTCTCACTTTGTTGCTCATTCTCTCTTGCCCCTTCTCTATACTTCTCTTTTGCTCACTTTTTATCTCTCACTCCATCTTTCCATGCTTATCTCCCTCTCTCCCAGCCTCTCTCTCCCTCACTCACTCTCGCTCTTACTTTAATGCCTTCTCTATTTTCCCCCTCTTTCTCCTCTCTAACTTATCTTTCTCTTCTCTTTCTTCTCTCTCTAACACTCTTTCTTTCTCTTATTCTCGCTCATTCTTCCCTCTCTCTTGCTCTCTATCTCTCTCTCTTGCTCATGGAGCTCTTATCTTTATCAAACTCTATCTCACACTTTTTTCGCTCTTTCTTGATCTTTCTCACTCACTTCTCTCTACCTCTATCTTACTCTCATTCTCCCTCTTTCTCTCACTCATTCTCACTCTAGCCCTCTCTCTACCCTCCTTCACTCCTTCACTCACTCTATCCGTTCCTACCTCTCTCACTTTTTCCTACTCCTGCACTCTCTTCGTTTCTCTCTTCATTCTCTCTTGTCACTCATTGAATCCATCCCACCCTGCCTCACTCTGTCTCTCCTCTTCTCCTCTCTTCTACCATTCTCAACCTCTTTATATTTACATATCTCTCTCACCCTCTCTATATGTCTCTACATCTCTCTCTCACTCTCTCTCCTCTCTCTTTCTTTCAAGATCTTTCTCACATTGTCTTCTATCTACTTCAATTTCTCTCTCTTTATATCTCCCTCTTCCCCCTCTTTTCCTCTCTTACCATCTCTCTCTCCCTACATCTTTCTCTCAGTGTTCTCCCTTTCTTCTTCTCTCTCTCTTTCACACTTTCTTTCTCTTGTCCTCTTTCCCTCCCTCACTCTCTCGAGTCCTCCATCTCTCTCCCAGTCTGCTCTTCTCCTTCTCCCTTTAATTCTCTTACATTTGTCTCTCTTTCACTTACTCTATATCACTTTTTTTCACTCTATAGGTACATCACAAACATATTCTTCCTCTCTCTCACTCATACACACTCTCTCTTGTCCTTTTTCCCTTTCCCTCTCTCTCCTTTTCTTCCTCACTCCCTTATGTATTCTCTCTCTTTTTCTTACTCCATACCTTTTGCTCCTCTCTCCTCTCCCCTCTCCTGTCATCTCTCTTTTTATCTGCTTCACCCTCTATCTATCTCTCGCACTCACAAAAACTTCCTCCTCATCTCTATTTCTCTTACTTCCTCTTTATTTCAAGCTCTTTCTCACACTCATCTCACTCCCTCTACCCATTTCTCACTCTTTCTTTCTACTTCTCTCACCACATTTGCTCTTCTTATATCTCTCACTCACTCTGTCCATCCCTCTCTCTTGCTTCCTCACTTATGTATCTCTCTTTCTCATCTTTCTCTTACCTTGCTCCTTCTCTCTATCTCTCACACACTTTTTCTTTATATCGTTCTTTCTCTCTCCCTCTCTCATGCCCTCCATATGTCCCTCTCTCACTCTCTCTAGCTCTTCTCAATTTATCATCACTGCCTAAACCTGTTCTCTCTCTATTTTCTACTCTATCTGCTCCCTCACTCCACATTTTTCCATCTCTATCTCTTTTCCTCTCTTACCATCCCTCTCTGACCCTACCGCTCTTGTTGTCTCTTTCCTCATTTCTCACTTTCTATCCACCTAAACCTCTTTATCTCTCTTATCAAACTCTACATCTCTCTTTCTCTTTAGATTATGTCACTCATCCTTTCATGCTCTTTCTCGCACTATTCGTTCTCCCTTAAACTCCTCTCTTTCTCTCCCTCCTTTCTTGTATCCTCTCTTGTCATCACTCTCTCACCATGCTACTCTATTGTTCTCTCTATCTAATCATTCTCTTCCACCTAGCAGCTCTCTTGCTCTCACTCTCACTCTCTTTCTCATCTTTCTTTTCTCTTGCTCATTCTCTCTCTCTCATTCCTTGTTCTCTCGTTATGTCTCCTTTCCTCGTTCTTGACCTCTATATCTCTTTCTCTCTTCCTCTCATTATCTATCACATTGTTCTCTATCTCTCTCCATCTATATAACTCCCTTTTTTAAATCTATTTCCCTCACTTTTCCACACTCTCTTAATCTCTTCTCGCTCACTAGTACTCACTCACCTTAACTCCCACTCTCCATCGCTCTCACTATCTATCCCTCTCTTCCTCCATTCTCTTTTCTTTCTTCTCTCTCACCCACCCTCCCACTCTTTCTCTCACGCTCTCTATCTATCTCCCTTGGTTTTTACTCCATCCCCTCCCACTTCTCTCTATCTCCCTCTTTTCATCCCTATCTCTCCTTTTCTCTATATATCTCCCCTTTTACTCATGTCACTCTCTTTTTATCTCTCTATCTCATTATCGCTCTAGCTCTCTCTTGAATCTCTCCTCTTCTCTCTCTCTCTCTTACTCTTCTTGATCTCATAATCACTCTCTTGTTTTATTCCCGTCTTTCTATTTATTTTTTTTATATATCTCACTCACTCTATTACTCCTTCTCCCTCCCTTTCCCCCTCTCTATCTTGTTCTCTCTCTTCTTTCACTCTCTCTTCTATCTCTCTCTCCCTTTTTCATGCTGCCTTTTTCTCCCACTCTTTCTCTCTCTCTTTAATTCTCTCTCGCTCTCTTCTCAATCTCTCTAACTCTCTTGCTCTCTCTACCTCACTCTATCTCTCGTACACACACATACTTTCTTTTTCTATCATTCTCCCACTCTTTGTTCTCACTTTCTCTCACTCTTGTCCTCTCACTCACTCCCTTTTTTCTCGCTCGTCTCACTCACCGCTCATCTCTCTCATGCTCTATTGAATCAATTCCTCCCTCTCTTTCTCTCTCCTCTCCTCTCCTTTCTCTTACTACTTGCCTCACTCATTCTTTCAATCTCTTGATATCTCACACACACTATCTAACTTCTCTTCGTCTCTCTCTCTTCTCTTTCTTTATTTTAACCTCTTTCTTGCCCCTTCTCTCCCTACATCTCTTTTTCTCTCTCTATATCTCTCACTCAATCTTTCCATGCTTATCTACCTCTCTCCCTCCCTCCCTCTCCCTCACTCTCGTTGTCTTATTCTGTTGTCTTCTCTATTTTTCCTCTCTTTCTTCTCTCCAACTTATCTTTCTTTTCCCTCGCTTGTGTCTCTCACTCTTTCTTTCTCTTCTTCTCTCCCATACCTCCCTCACTTTTTTTTCTCTTTCTTGATCTTTCTCACTCACTCTCTACCTCTATCTCACTCTCATTCTCGCCATTTCTCTCTCTCATTCTCACTCTCCCCCACTCTCTTACCTTGCTTCCCTCCTTCACTCACTCTATCAATTCCTACCTCTCTCACTTTCCTCTACTCTTGCCCTCTCTCGCATTCTCCCTTTGTTTTCTCTTCTCACTCACTTTCCCTCTCTCTGCTCTCTTGAATCCATCCCTCCCTGCCTCACACAGTCTCTCCTCTTCTCTCTCTTTCTATCTTTCTCTACCTTTTTATATTTACATATCTCTCTCACCCTCTCTATATGCCTCTTTATCTCTCTCTCTTCTCTCTTCTCTCTCTTTCTTTTAAGATCTTTCCAACACTGCCTTCTATCTACTTCCATTTTGCTCTCTTTATATCTCTCACTCTATCTTTCATCAATTATCTCTTTCTCTCCCCTCTTTTCCTCTCTTACCATCTCTCTACCTCTTTCTCTCTATATTCTCTCTCACTTCTCACTCGCTCTTTCACAATTTCTTTCGCTTGTCCTTGTTCCCTCCCTCACTCTCTCGTGCCCTCCATCTCTCTCAGCCATAGAGCACTTCTCCTTCTCTCTCTAAGTCTCTTCAATTCTTCTCTCTTTCACTTTCTCTCACTTTTTTTTGCTCTCAATGTCTATCTCAAAGTTATTCTCCCCTATCACACACACACACACACCCTCTTGCCCTCCCTTGCCCTTTCCCTCACTCTCTCCTTTCCTACTCTCCCTCATGTAGAGAGAGAGGTGTGATAAAAATCTTGAAAGAAAGAGAGAGAAGAGAGAGCATGAGAAATGAAGAGACATATAGTGAGGGTGAGGGAGATATATAATTAGAAAGAGGTTGAGAAATATAGAAAGAGAGAAGAGGAGAGACAGAGTGAGGCAGAGAGAGATGGATTCAAGAGAGAAGGAGAGATAAAGGGAGTGAGTAAGAAGAGAGAATGAAGAGAGACCACGAGAGAAGGAAAGAGTAGAAGAAAGTGAGAGAAATAAAAAGTGAGAAAGAAGGGTAAGAGAGAGAGAGAGAGAGAATGAGAGAGAGAAAGTGAGAGAATGAGTGTGAGATAGAGGAAGAGAGAAGTGAATAAGAGAGAGCAACAAAGAGAGAGAAACAAGCGAGAGAGAATGAGAAAGAGAAGAGATCCATGAGAGAGAGAGAGAGTTGGAAGGCAAGAGAGAGGGAGGTTGTAAAGAGAAGAAGATAAAGAAAGAGTGAGAGAGGCAGGTTAGAGAAGAGAAATATAAGTTAGAGAGAAGAGATAGGGCAAATAACGAAGGCAACAGAGTCAAATAGAGTGAGAGAGTGAGGGGGAGAAAGGTAGGGAGAGAGGGAGGTAAGCTTGGAATGATGGAGTGAGAGATATAGAGAGAGCGAAAGAGAAGTAGAGAGAGAAGGAGAGAGAAGGGAGTAGAGATAAAGAGAGAAGGATGTAAGAAAGCCATTGAACTAAAGAGACATACGAGAGAGAAATGAAGAGGCAAATAGAAAGTGTCTGAGAGACTAAAATATTGAAAGAATGAGCGAGGAAAATAATAAGAGAAAGGAGAGGAGAGGGAAAGAGAGGGAGGGATTGATTCAAGAGAGCACAAGAGAGATGATGAGTGAGTGGGAAGAGAGAAAAAAGAGAGAGTGAGAGAGAGGGAAAGAGTGAGAGAAAGAAGATACTTCGCAAGAGAGAGTGCTAGGAAAGGCGTGAGTGAGAGGAGGAAGAAAGGGCAAATGAAATGAGGGAGGAAGGGAGAGGGAGAGAGGAAGGATAACGAGAGTGAGAGGGAGGTGGAGATAATAAGAGAGAAATAAATCAGTGAGAGAGAGAGAGAGAGAAAGAGAAGAGATCCATGAGAGGGGAAGATGGAGTGAATGAGGAGAGAAGGAGAGAGAATGAGAGAAATAAAAAGTTTGAGAGAGAATATGAAGAAGCGAGGGAAGAGAAAGATGAGAAAGAAAGAAGATAAAAAGAGCAAGAAAGTTGTTGAATGAGAGAGAGAGAGAGAGATGGTAAGAGAGGAAGAGAGGGTGAGGGAGAGAGTGAGAGAGAGATGGATGTTGGGATGGAAAAAGAGATTGAAGATATAAAGAGGGCAAAATAGAAGTATAGAGAACAAGTGGCAGAAGGAGAGAAAAGAGTATGAGAAAGATAAAGAAAGATGAATAGAAAATTAGAGAGTGTGAGAGAGATAGATAGGAGAGGTTGAGGAAGACAAAATGAGAAAGGTGAAGAGAAAAGTGAGAGGGAGGGATGGATGGATTCAAGATAGAAGGAGAGAGGGGCAGTGAGTGAGAAGAGAGTGAATAGATAACAAGAGGGAAGAGAATACTTAGAGAAAGAGAGAGAGAGAGAGAGAGAGAGAGAGAGAGAGAGAGAGAGAGAGAAAGCATAGGAAAGTAAGGGAAGGAGAAAAGTAGGTTGAAAGAGAGGAGGAAGATTCTGAGAGTGAAATAGAGAGGAGGAGGGAGGCTTAGCTGGAGAGAAGGATAAAATGTGATCTCTCACCTTTCTTTCTCTCATTCTTTATGTGATCTCTCACCTTTCTTTCTCTCATTCTTTATCCCTCCCTCCTCTCTCAAGTATCTCTTCTCTTTTTCTCTCTCTCCCTTTTTTATTTCTCTCTCATTCTCTCCACGTCCCTCTCACTCTCGTTCTCTCTTCTCTCTCACTCTCGTTCTCTCTTCTCTCTCACTCTCCCTCCCTCGCTCATTTCATTTTGCTCTTTCTTCCTCCATATGAATTCTCTCTCTCTCACCTTTCTTATTGCTCTCTCATATGAATTCTCTCTCTCACTCACTCTTGCCCTCTCTCTCACTCTCCTTTTTTCTCTTCTCACTCACTCCTCTCTTCTACTCTATTGAATCAATCCCTCCCTATTTTTCTCTCTCCTCTCCACTCCTCTCGTTTCCCTTATTATTCTCGGTTGAGTCAATCATTCTTTCAACTTCTCGGTCTCTTGCACACACTTTATATCTGCCTTTTCATTTCTCTCTTTCTTCTCTCTTTATTTCAGTTGCTTTCTCACACCCTTCTCACTTTATCTCTACTACCTTTTATCTTTCTCTCTCTACTCTTGTGCTCTCTCTATATGTCTCACTCCATCTTTACATGTTTATCTCCCTCTCACTCCCTCTCTCCCCCTCACTCTGTCTTATTCTATTTTCCCTCTCTCTCCCCTCTCTAACTTATCTTTCTCTTTTCTCACTTCTCTCTCTCACACTTTCGTTCTCTTATTCTCTCTCCATACCTCCCCCTCTCTTCTCTCCCTCTCTCTCTCTCTCTCTCTCGCTCATGGAGCTCTCTTTTTCTCACTCTCACTCTCGCTCTTATCTCTCTTTATTGCTCTCTCACTCACCCTCTACCTCTATCTCATTCTTATTCTACCCCTTTCTCTCTCTCATTCTCACTCTCCCCCTCTTTCTCTTACCTTCCTTCCCTCCTTCACTCACTCTATCCATTCTTACATCTCTCACTTATGTATTTCTTTCACTTTCTTCTACTCTTGCCCTCTCTCGCAGTCTCTTCATTCTCTTTTCTCACTCACTCCCCTCTCTCTCCTCTCTTGAAGCCATCTCTCCCTGCCTCACCCTGTCTATCCTCTTCTATCACTCTCTATATTTCTAAAACTCTTTTTTATTTATATATATTTATCACCCCTCTATAGGTCTCTTCATGTCTCACTCGCTCTCTCTTCTCTCTCTTTCTTTCAAAATTTTTCTCACACTCCTCTCTCTACACATATACTTCTTCTATTTTGTTCTCTTTATATCTCTTTCTCTACATGTACCTCTTCCATCTTTTCATCATATCTCTTTCTCTTTCCACCTTTCTTCCTTTCATACCATCTCTCTCTCTCTCTCAGTAACTCTCTTGCCCACTTGCCTTCTCTTTCACTCTTACTTTCTCTTGTTCTATCTCCTTCTCCCTCTCTCTTGTGCCCTCCATCTCTCTCTCAGTCATATAGCTCTTCTCTTTCTCTCTCTCACTCTCTCCCATTCTTCTTTCGTTCACTTACTATATCTCACTTTTCCCACTCTCTACATCTATCTCACACTTATTCTCCCTCCCTCACACACACACACACTCCCTTCCTCTTTCCATCACTCTCTCCTTTCCTTCCTCTCTCCCTTATGTATTCTTTCTCCTTCTCTATCTCTGTTCTTTTCTCTTTCATTTTACTCACTCCTTGTCTTTCTCCTCAGCTCTTGAATCAATCCCTGCATCTTTCTCTCCTCACCTCTCCTCTCATCTCTGTTTCTATCTGCCTCACCCTCACTCTATCTCTCACTCTCTCACACCAGTTTCTATCTGCCTCCTCATCTTTATCTCTCTTACTTCCTCTTTATTTCAGGAACTTTCTCACACTCTTTTCATTCCATCTACCTTCTCTCTCTTTATCTCTCTAATTCTATTCGCTCTTCCTATATCTCTCACTCTCTTTTTCCATCCCTCTCCCTCCCTGTCTCTTGCTTCCTCCCTTGTTATCTCTCTCTTTCACCTTACAAATCTATCTTCTCTCGTTCTAACCTTTCTCTTATCTTGCTCCTCTCTATATCTCCCACACAGTTCCTCTTTATCTTGTTCTTCCTCCCTTCCTCTCTCTCATGCTCTCCATCAGTCCCTCTCTCGCTTTTTTAGCTCTTCTCAATTTCTCTTCATTACCCAAACTTGTTCTCTCTCTTTGTCTTGGTCTTTCTACTCTCTCGCTCCACCTCTCTATATCTCCCTCTCTCTCACCCTACTATTTCTTTCTCTCTCCTCTCCTCATTTCGACTTTCTATCCACCTAGACCTCTCTACCTCTCTCTAATCAACCTCTTTATCTCTTCATCTCTCATTATTATCTCCCACATTCTTTCACACTCTTTCTTTCACTATTCGTCTCCCTCTACCTCCTCTTCTCCTTCTCTAGTTCTCTTTTACTATCCCTAAATCTTTCACTCTCTCGTTCCATTTCTCCCTCTCACCCTCACACTCTCCCTCGCTCTTTCTCTCTCTCTCCTTCTTTGTATTCCTCTCTTGTCATCACTCTCCACCATGGTACTCTATTGCTCTCTCTGTTTCTCATCTTTTTCTTTCACCATGCTACTCTATTGCTCTCTCTCTCTCTCATTCTCATCTTTCTCTTCTTTTGCTCATTCTCTCTCTCTCTCTCATTCCTTATTCTCTAGTCTCTCCCTTCCTTGTCTGTGCCCTTTATCTCCATATCACTATTTACCACTTTGTTGCTCTATCTCTCTCCATCTCTATCGCTTCCTATTTAAATCTCTTTCCCTCACTTTCTCTTGCTCTCTTAATCTCGTTCTCACTCACTGCTACTGAATCACTTTAACTTCTATAATAGCCATCCCTCTCACTTTCTATTCCTCCCTCTAACTCTAACTTCTCTCTTCTTCCTTCTCCCTCTCCCACCCATCTGTCTTTCTCTCGCACTCTCTATCTTCATCTCTTAGTTTTCCTTTAAAGCCATCCCCCTCCTTCTCTCTCACTCCGTCCCACCCACCTCACTCCGCACCTTTCTCTCTTTTCTTCTCTTCATCCCTATCTCTCCCTTTCTCTATATCTGTCCCTTTATGCTCAATTTCTCACTCTCTTTTTCTATCTATCTCATTAACTCCCTAGCTCTCTCTTCTATTTCTCTCACTTCTCTCTTTCTCTAGTTCTTTCTATGCTCCTCTTCTCTCTCTCCTACCTTTCTTTATATCACAACTACTCTCTTGTTTTATTCCCCTCTTTTTATCATTTTTGTATCAATCAGACTCACTCTACCACTCTTTCTCCCTCCCTTCCTCCCTCTCTCTATCTTGCTTTATCTCTTATTTCACTCTCCCTTCTATCTCACTCTCCCTTTTTTGTCTCACATTCCCTTCTCTCAATCTTTCTCTCTCTGTTCTTTTCGTTCTCTCTTACGCTTTCCCTCTACCCCCTCCTCCCTCTTTCCCGCTCTCACTTTCTCCATATATATATTCTTCCCTCACTCTGCTCACTCTCTCTCTCTTTCTCTTCTTTCTCTTTCTCTTTGTCATTTCTCTCTGTTCTATCTCTATGTAAGAACCCTCCTTCAATAACTTCTCTCTTATATTTCCAAGTCTCTAAATCTCTCTCTTGCTCCTTTTCTCTCTCTAACATATTTTTTATATCTCATACTCTCCTTTTATTTCTCTTTCACTTTATCCACTCTATCTCACTTTCCTTCTCTCTCCCCTCCTCCCTCTCTAGCTCACACTTCTCTCTCACCCTCTCAATATGTACTTCATTCTCCATCTCTCAATTTCTCTCCTTCTCTCTCTCACTTTCTCTCCCTCAAAATACTCTCTCTTTCTCTCTCCTTTAGTTCTTCATCTCTCCCTCTCCTCCCTCCAACCCTCTCAGCTCTCACTCAAATCTATATCCCACCTCTCAGTTTAACTTTCTTTCTCTCTTTCCCTCTCCCCTTCACTTTCTCTCCTCTCTTTTTCTCTCCCTATTACTCTATCTCATTCTTCATTACATCCCTTTCCCCCCTGTCTCCCTCGCCTCCACTCTCTCTCTCCTTCTACCCGCTCTCTTTATCACTATGTCTCTTTTTTGCTCTCCCCCTCTCCCTATCTTTCTCTATCTCCATCTTATTCTATCTCTCTCTCTTTGTCCATTTTCACTCTTTATTCTCTTTTCCTTTTGCTTTCCCATTATTTATTGCTCACAATTCTCTCTCAGCCTGCCTCTCTATCATTTCTCTCTCATCATGCCTCTCTATCTCACACACACTCTTCTCTTTTCTCTTTGTCGCACACCCTCTATGTCTCTCTCTCACTCTCCCTAGTTCGTTTTTCTCATTCTTGCTTATTATTTTAATGCTTTTCCTCTCTCTCGTTCCCTCTCCATCTCTCTCCCATTCTCTCTCAAACTTGCTCTCTTCTCTCTCCACCATTTTGTCTCTCTCTTGTACTTCTCTCTTCTCCCTTATCTTTTTATCTCTTATAGTTTTCCTTTAATCTCCTCTTTCTCTCTCACTCTTTCTCTCACCCCTTCTCACACTCTTTGTCTCTCATACTCTGTACCTCTTTCTTTCTCTATCGAACTCTTTAGTCTTTTCTCACTCTCTCTGTCTGATTCCTTTTTCGCTCTTTCTATCCCCTCTCACTTGATTTCATCATTTCTCTTAGTTTCTCTTTATTATTCTCTCATGTAATCTCTCAGTCTTTCTCTCTCTTTGTTGAACACTACCACTGCCTCTCTTCTCTCGCTCCCCTCTCTCTCCTGCTCTTATCTCTCCCTCCCTTTATTTTTCTCTCTATCACTTTCTATTTCTCCCTCTCTCTGTAGCACTATCTCTTTCCCTCTTCTCCCTCCGACTCTCATCCTCTCTCACACACTCTCTCTCCCTCACTCTTCGACTCTCTCTCCCTCATCTGTTGTTCAGATAACTTTCCCCCACTTGCCTTTATTTTCCTCTTGTCACTTTTTCTCTCTCACACACAAACACACTATCTTACTCCCTTCCCTCTCTCTCCACTCTCTCTCACAATATTTCTCTTCTCTCGCTTGCACCCACTCTCTTGGCTCTATCTCTCTCACTGTAACTACTTTCACTTACCCTCACCCTCTCTCACTATCTCCTTATCTCGTTTTTTCTTTCCCTTTCATTTTTATTTCTATCTATATCCTCTTCCCTCCATCTCTCTCTTATTTTTTTCTTTTTCTACCCCTTTCTTTTTTATGTTTATCACTCCCCTCTTCTCTCCCTCTCTCTCTCTCTCGTCCCTCCACTTCACTTATTCTCTTCCCCACTCTTGCGACCTCACTTTCGCTCTCCCTCCCTCTATTTCTACCCAACTTTGTCATTCGCTCACTTGCTTTGAATCTCTCTCACAAATTCTCTCTTGCTCTCTACCCCTCTAGTTATTTCTCTTTGTATCTATCTCATTCATCTGACACTCAATTCATTCCCTCCCTATCTCTCCCTCTCTTTCTCTCTAACTCTCTCTTTCTTTTACTTTCACACTCTCTCTACTTTGCTCTTTGTCGTATTTCGTTCTGTTCTCTCTCTCGTGCTCTTTTGCTTCTCTCTTTCCCTTCTCTCTATTTTGCTCACTCTTTCTTTTTTCTCACCCTTTCCCTTTGTCCTCCTTCCATTCCTTACTCTCTCCTCCTCCTAATCTCTCTTGCTCACTCATCCATCCCTCCCTCCCTACTTCCTCCTCTCTCTCCCTAAGCCCTCAATCTCTATCTTGACTACCCTCAATCTTTCCCTTTGACTTTCTCTCTCCTTCCCATCACTTCCTCGCTCTCTCTCGCCCTGGCTAGGCATTCCTCACTTCTCTTACTTTCTTTCTCACTATTCCTCCCCCTCTCTCAATTTCTTTCTTACTCTTCTCTACCACCTCCTCCCACTCTCACTCTCATTCTTGCTCTCTCTCTCCCTCACTTGCACTTTCTTTCTCTCCCTCCATTTCTCTCTATCATTCTCACCCACTCTCTTTCATGGAGCTCTCATTTTCTACCTTTTCTCTCATTTCTCTCTCATACTCTCTTCCACTCTCTTTATCCCCATCCATTTCTTCCATTATCGCTCTTCCCTTCTCTATCTTTAGCACTCACTCTCTTTCTTTCTCTCTTCTTTCTTTCTTACCTCTTGTGTTCTCTATCGCTCTCTCTCTTCTCTTCATTTTTCTTCTCTCTTTTGACTGCATTCTCCCTCCCTTCTCTCTCTCTCTATCTGTCACTCTCTTTGTCCCTTTATTTTTACTCTCTCTCCTCCCCTCCCACTATCAATATTTTTCTCTCTCTTTTGTCCTCATTTTTCTTTCTCTCCACTAACATCTCTCTCTCCCTCTTGTTCTTCCTCATCTCTCACAAACACACTCTCTTCTTTTAATCTTGCTCCCTCAATCCCTCTACCTCTCTCCCTCCTTTTCTTTATCTTACTTTGTCCTACATTTTCTCTCTCATTCTCTCTCTCTTTCTTTAACTCTCTCACTCTCCTCTTCATCTTTCTCTTATCTCTTTTATCTTTACCCCTCTCTCCCAACTTCCTCTCTCTCTCTTCACAGTATTTTATCTTCGTTTTCCATCCCTCTACCTTCCTCCTCTTTTTCTCTGTCCCCCTTCCTCTTTCTCATGCTCTCTATTCTCTCCCTCTCACCTCTCCTCTATATATCTCTCTCTCACTTATCTCTATCTAGCTATCTCAGTCATACTCTACCTCTCTATCTCCTCTCACTATCTCTTTTTCTCTCTCTTTCTCTCAACATGTCTCTTCCTCTCTTTCTTTTGCTCTCTCTCCCTCTCTCTTGCTCTCTCCATTCCTTCATCTCTCTCCCTCCACCCTCACTCTCTTTCCCTCATTCTCTCTCTATGCCTCCCTCTCCCTCTCACTTGCACTATTTTATATTCTCTCTCCATATCTCTCACTCTTTTAAGCCTCTTCGTTCACCATATCTAAATTTCTCTTTCCGTTATTTTATTTTTCTATCTATCTACTGCTCACTAAACCATTCTCTTTCCCTCTCCCTCTCCCTCTCACTCACGCACACACTCTCTTTCTGGTGTTTTCTCTTTTGCTCTCTTTTTCTCTCTCACTATCTCACTCTATTCCTTTCTCCTCCCTCTCTTGTTCTCTCTATATCTCTCTCTCGCTCTCTCCCTCCCTGTCTCATTCTGTCTCTCTTACTATCTCTCCCTCTCTCTTCCTATCACTCCCTTTTCCCTCCTCCCTTTGTAGCTCCATCTCTTGCACTCTCGCTCTTTATCTATCACTCACTCTTAATCTCACACTTTTCTCTTTTTCTCTTTTCTATCATTCTCTGCCCCCTCTCTATTGCTCTGAATACCTCTTGTTATCTCTCTATCGCTATCTTTTTTTCTATCTCATTTTCTCTCCCTTTCTCTCGTTATAGCTCCCTCCCTCTCTCTGTTGATCACTCTATCACTCACTCTCCCTCCCTCTCTCTATCTCTCTTTTCTCTTCCACTACTCAATCTCTATCCTCTTCTCTCACACACACTCTCTCTCTTTCTTTCACATTGAATCTCTCTCACAATCACTCTCTAGCTTTCTTTCATTTGTTATCTCTCTCTTGATATCTTAGTCTTACCACTCCATCTCACTCTCCCTCTCACTCTCCCTTTCCCTTTGCTTCTACACTCTCCATCTCCATCTCACTCTCCCTATCTACTTTCTGACATTTTCTCTCTCTCTCTCTCTCACCCTTACCCACTACTCCCCTCTTCTCTGCTCCCTTACTCTTTCTTTCACTCTCTCTTCTCATACTCCTTAAATCTCCAACACCATATATCACATGGCTTTCTCCCCCTCAATCTCATTTTCACTCTCTCTCCTCAACCTTCTCTAGCTCCCTCCCTTCTCACCCTTCTCTCTCTTTCTGTACATTATTTGCTTTTGCCATTTTTCTCCTCCCTCACTCTCACTCTCTCTAGTGCGCGTACTCTTTATTCCATCTCTAACATGCTCTTCTTTCTATTCCCCTCTCTCTGTGTCTCCCAACTCTCCCCCTTCTCTCTCTTTCGCTTCCTCCCCCACACTCTTGATCTCTAATTAGGGCTCACTTTTGCTTTCACTCCCCCTTCTCTCTCTTCTCTATCTCTATATACTCCCTATCTTCTACCATTCACTCTGTCTCCCACTCTCCTACTCTTCTTCCTCTTCTTATCGTTCTAACTCACTCTCCTTGCTCTCTCCTTTAAGCTCCCTCCCTCTCTCTCTCATTCACTATGTATATAACTTACTCTCCCTTCCTCTCACTTTATATCACTCTCTCTCCCATTTCTCTGTATATCTCTCCCTCCTTTCTCGCTTTCCTCCCTCTCGCATACTCTCTCCCACCAAATCTCTCTCATAATAACTCTATTGATCTGTTATCTCGCTCACTCTTCCTCTCATTATCTCTATGTCACTCTTTCTACCACTCTTATTTCCCTCTCCCACTCTTTTCTTTTGTACTCTCCCTCATTTTATTACTCACTCATCTCAATCTGTTTCGCTCCCCCTCTTTTCTCTCACTCCTCTCTTCGTCTCTCTCTCATTTTCACGCTCTTCCACTCTCACCCTCTCCCTCTACCCCTCTCTCCCCCTATTTTTCTCTTCATCTCTCTCACTTTCTCATTCTTTCTCTTAATCTTTGCACTCATCTCAGTCTCTCTCAATTTCTCTCCTTCACTCTCTCTCTCTCTCTCTCTCTCACTTTCACTCCCTTAATCTCACTCTCTATTTCTCCCTCCTTTAGTTCTCCCCCTCTACCTCCCCACCCCCCTCCATCCCCCTTAGCTCCATCTCTCCCCTTTCTCTCTCTTTCTCTATGCTTCTCTTTAGCACTTCTTATATCTCTCACTCACTCTTTTCATCCCTCACTCTTTCTTCCTCCCTTTCTATCTCTCTCTCTCACTCTCTCTCACCTTGCAACTCACTCTCTTCTCTCTTTCTCATCTTTCTCTAATCTTGCTCCTTCTCTCTATCTCTCACACACCTTTCTATATCTCGTTCTTTCTCCTTCCCTCTCTCATGCCCTCCATATGTCCCTCTCACTCTCTCTAGCTCTTCTCAATTCTCTTCATTGCCTAAACTTGTTCTCTCTCTTATTCTTATTCTATCTGCTCTCTCAATTCACCTTTTTCAATCTCCCTATCTACCTCTCTTACCATCTCTCTCTACTGCTCTTGCTATCTATCTCCTCATTTCTCCCATTCTATCCACCTAAACCTCTCCATCTCTCTCTCTCTAAAAAACTCTACATCTCTCTCTATTATCTCACTCATCCTTTCATGCTCTTTCTCTTTTATGTATTCTCTTTCTCTAAATCTTTTCCTATCTCTTCTCTTTTTCTCTTCTTACTCTTTTTGCATCCACTCCCCCTCTCTCTCCCTCTCCTGATCTATCCCTCCCTCTCTTTTCTTTTCCATCTCTCTCTCTCTCTCGCTCTCCCTTCCTCTCTTTTCACCACTCTCTCAACTAAAAGCTCTCCTCTCTTTCTCATTTTTCCTCTTCACTCACTCCTCTGTCAAACTTTTTTCTCTCCTTTTCTCCCTCCCTCCCTTTGTTCTGCCCTCCATATCTCTCTCACATATAGAGCTCTTCTCTTTTTTTTTTCTCTCTTTTCTCTCTCATTCTTCCCTCTTGCTCAGTCTCTCACTCCCTTCCTCTCTCTACCACCATTTCACTCTCACTCCCCCTACCTCCCTCCCTCTCCTTCCCCCCTCTCTCTTGCCCTCCGTCCTTTCCTCACTTTCTCCCATCCTAACTCTCTATTTCTCTCGCTCTTGACTCTATCTTGCTTTCTCCCTTCCTAACTCTCTATTTCTCTCACTCTTTACTCTATATTGCTCTCTCTTCTCACTCACTCCCTCTCTCTCCTCTTCAAAATACATCCCCTCTGCCACTCTCATCTCCTTTCCTCTCTCTTATGATCACCATCTCTCTATCTATATCTCTCTCTCACTCTTTACCTCATCATCTCTCTTTCTTTCAAGCTCTTTCTCACACTCTTCGCTCTCCCCATCCTGCTATTTTCTCTATTTCTCTTTTGCTCTCTCTATATCTATCATTATATAGTTCCATCCCAATCTCTATCTCTCTCACATACTCTCATTCTCCCTCTCTTCCTCTTTTGCTCAACTACTTATCTCACCTTGCAACTGTCTTGCTCTTTCCATTCTCGCTTTCTCATTTCTCTGTCATTCTTTCTTCCACTCTTTCTCACTACCCCTGCCCACTCTTGTGCTCTCCCACCCTTTCTCTCTTTCACTCTCGCTCGTGGGGATGTTCTCTTTTTGTATCTCTCTGTACTCTATCACACACATTTTTCTTTCTCACTGTCTTCCTTTCTCTACCTCCATCTCACTCTCATTCTCCTCCCTTCCTCTCGGTTGATCTGTCCATCTCACCCTCTCTCTTGCCCTCCGTCACTCCTCTTCTCTTCTCTCTTTATCTATCTCACCTCTCTCTCGATTAATCTCTCTCTTAGTCTATATCTGCCTTATCATCACTCCCCCTCTCCCTCCTCTCTCTTCCCTTCAACCTATTTCTCACACATATCCTTCTCCTTCTACCCCTTCTCTCTCTCACCTTCTCTTTATCTCTTTCTCTACTTATCTATTTCACTTTTCATATCGATCTCTATCTCACTCTCTCCCTCTCTTGCTCTAGCCTCCTCTTCCTCACTTCTCCCATTTTAATCTTTCTCTTCTCTCACTCCTCTCTCTCACTCATTCTCACCATCTCCCTGTTACTCTCATTCCCCCTCCTCTCTCCCTCTCCCTCCCTCACTCATTTCATTTACCCTTTCTTCCTCTTTCTCTCACTCTCAGCTTTCCTACCACTCTCTCATATGAATTATGTCTCTTTCTCTCACTCTTGCCCTCTCACTCACTCCCTCTTTTTTCTCTTGTCTCACTTACTGCTCATCTCTCTCCTGCTCTCTTGATTCAATTCCTCCCTCTTATTCTCTCGTGTCACCTCTGATTTCTCTTTTTATTTGCCTCACTCATCCTTTCAATCTCTTGATCTCTCACACACACTTTTTATCCGCCTCTTCGTCTCTCTCTTCCCTCTCTTTATTTTAATCTCTTTCTCACACCCTTCTTCTTTATCACTACGCCCTTATTTCTCTACTTCTCTTTTGCTCTCTGTATATCTCTGACTCCATCTTTCAATGCTTATCTCCCCCTCCCTCTCTCTCTCTCTCTCACTTTCGCTGTGTCTTAATGGGTTGCCTTCTCTATTTGCCATCTCTTTCTTCTCTGTAACTTATCTTTCTCTTCTCTCACTTCTCTCTCTCACTCTTTCTTTCTCTTCTTCTCTCCCATACCTCCCTCTCTCTTGCCCTCCATCTCTCTCTCTCTTGCTCAAGGAGCTCTTCTCTTTCTCAGACTCACTCTAACTCTTTTCTCTCTCTTTCTTGATCTTTGTCACTCACTTCTCGCTGCCTTTATCTTACTCTCAGTGTCCCTCTTTCTCTCTATCATTCTCACTATCCCCCTCTCTCGGTCCCTCCTTCCCCTTCACTCACTCTATCCATTCTTACCTCTCTTACTTTCTTTTACTCTTTGCCCTCTCTCGTGTTCTCTGTTCTCTTTTCTCACTCACTCCGCCTCTCTCTCTCTTTCTCTCTTGAATCCATCCCTCCTGGCCTTACTCCTCTCCTCTTCTCGCTTTCTATCTTTCTCAACCACTTTATATTTAAATATCTCTCTCACCCTCTCTATATGTCTCATCATCTCTCTCGCTCTCTATTCTCTCTCTTTCTTTCATGAACTTTCTCACATTGTTCTTCTGTCAGCTTCTATTTGCTATCTTTATATCTCTCACTCTATCTTCTCATATATATATATATATATATATATATATATATATATATATATATATATATCCCCCTGCTTTTCCTCTCTTACCATCTCTCTCTCTTCCTACCTCTTTTTATCTGTCTTATCTATCTTTCACTCTTTTGTTCTCTTGTCTTCTCTCCCACCCTCACACTTTCGTGCCCTCCATCTCTCCCTGTTAGTCATAGAGCTCTTCTCCTTCTCTCTCCAACTCTCTTCCATTCTTTTCTCCTTCACTTACTCTCTCTCACTTTTTTCACTCTCTATGTCTATCTCAAACTTATTCTCCCTCTCTATCACACACACTCTCTCTCTTGCCCTCCCTTGCCCTTTCCCTTACTCTCTCCATTCCTAACTTTCTCCCTTATGTATGCTCTCTTTCTCTTACTCGCTACCTCTTTCTTTCCTCTCCTCTCCTTTTGTCTCTCTTTCTATCTGCCTCACCCTTACTCTACTATCTTTCGCACTCTCGCACACAATTTTTGTTTGCTTCCTCATCTCTATTTCTCTTACTTCCTCTTTCTTTCGAGCTCTTTCTCAAACTCCTATCACTCCCTCTACCTCATTCTCACTCTTTCTGTCTACTTCTCTTTTGCTCTTTTTATATATCTCACACACTTTTTCCAACCCTCTCTCTTGCTTCTTCGCTCTCTCTCTCTCTCTCTCTCTCTCTCTCTCCTTGCAACTCTCTCCCTTATTTATTTCTCATCTTTCTCTTAACTTGCTCCTTCTCTCTATTTCTCACAAACGTTTTCTTTATCACATTCTTTCTCCCTCCCTCTCTCATGCCCTACATATGTCCCTCTCTCACTCTCTCTAGCTCTTCTCACTCTCCCGCTCTCTCACTCTCTCTTTCTCCCCATCTCTATCTTTAAGTCTTTTTATCTCTCTGTATCTCTCCCTCGCTCCCCCTCTCACTTAGTCCCTCCCCTTTCTCACTCTTTCTCTCTATCTTCCTCCCTCTATCTCTTTTTCATCATTCCCTCTCTCCCACTTTATCTGGTTTACTCTCTCTTGTCTTTTTTGTCCCCTCTTTGTCACACAGACACTATCTCTCACACACTTCCTTTTCTCTTTCATTTTCTCTCTCCACCTCTCTTCTATCTTTTACTCTCACTCTATCTTTGTCCCTATTTTTCTTTCTATCTCTTTCTCGTTATTTCTCTCATTCTATCTCACTCTTTTTCTCTTGCCGCTTTCTTTATCCTTCACTTTCTATCACTTTTCTCCTCACACTTTTCTTTTTATCTGCCTCAATCTCTTTTATCTATCACTGTCTCACACTCTATTTATCACTTAATCTTTCCCTCTCTCTTTCTTTCAATCTCTTTCTCATACTGTTCGCTCTCATCTACCACTTCTTTTCTCTACTTTTATTTTGCCCTCTTTCTTCAAATTTTTCTTTCCATCCTAATATCTATCTCGCTCTCGCTTTGTCTCTCCCACACTCGCTTCCTCTCTTATTGTCTCTCTCTCTCTATCTCATCAAACAAATCTCTTGCTCTCTTTATCTTCCCTATATCTCATCATTTCTTCTTCTTCTCTCTCTCACTCTTTCTTTCTCTCATTCTCTCTCCCTCTATCCCTCTCGTGCCCACCATTGCTCTCCCTCTCATGGATCACTTATCTTTCTCTCCCTTTCATTCTTTTATTTCTCTCATTCTCTCCACCTCCCTCTCACTCTCGTTCTCCCTCCTCTCTCCCTCTCACTCTCGTCCTCCTTCCGCTCTCCCTCTCCCTCCCTCACTCATTTCATTTGCCATTTCTTCCTCTTTCTCTCACTTAGACCTTTCCTTCCACTCTCTCACATGACCTCTTACTCACTTCCTTCTCTCTCGTCTCACTCCATGCTCATCTCTCTTTTACTCTCTTGAATCAATTCCTCCCTCTCTTTCTCTCTCCTCTCCTCTCCTCGCCTTTCTCTTATTATTTGCCTCACCCATTTTTTCAATATCTAGGTCTCTCACACGCACTATCTACCTGCCGCTTAATCTATCTCTTCTCTCTCATTATTTTAATATCTTTCTCACACCCTTCTCTTTTTTATCTCTACGGCCTACTTTCTCTAGTTCTCTTTTGCTCTCTCTATATCTCACAACATCTTTCCATGCATAAATCTCCCACTCTCTTCCTCACTCACTTTCGATGTGTCTTACATTGTTGCCTCTCTATTTGCCCTCTCTTTTTCCTCTCTAACTTATCTTTTTCTTCTCTCTCTTCTCTCTCTCTTTCTTTCTCTTCTTCTCTACCAAACCTCACTCTCTCTTGCCCTCCATCTCTCTCTCTCTCTCTTGCTCATGGAGCTCTTCTCTTTCTCACAAACTCTCTCACTCTTTTCTCTTTCTTGATCTTTCTCGCTCACTTCTTTCTACCTATATTTTACTCTCATTCTCTCACTTTCTCTCTCTCATTCTCACTCTACCCTCTCTCTTACCCTCATTCTCGCCTTCATTCACTCTATCCATTCCTACCTTCTCACTTTCTTCTACTCTTGCCCTCTCTCGCGTTCTCCCTTTTCTCTCTCTTCTCACTCACTCCCCATCTCTCTCATTCGCTCTTGAATCCATCCCTCTTTGCCTCACTCTATCTCTCCTCTTCCCTCTCTTTCTATATTTCTCAACCTCTCTATATGTCTCTTCATCTCTTTCTCGCTCACTCTTCTCTCTCTTTCTTTCAAGATCTTTGTTGCACTATTCTTCTATCTACTTCTATTTTGCTCTCTTTATATCTCTCACTCTATCTCTTCGTTAATATATATATATATATATATATTTATATATATATATATATATATATATATTTCTCCACCTCTTTTCCTCTATTACCATCTCTCTTTCTCTACCTCTCTCTCTTTGTCTTCTCTCTCTTTCACTCTTTCTTTCTCTTGTCCCCTCTCCCTCCCTCACTCTCTCGTGCCCTACAAATCTCTCTCAGTCATAGAACTCTTTTCTTTCTCTATCTAGCTTTCTTGCATTCTTCTTTCTTTCAACTACTCTCTCTCACTTATTTTCACTCTCTATGTCTATCTCAAACTTATTCTTCCTCTCTCACACACACTCTCTCTCTTCCCCTCCCTTGCCCTTTCCATCACTCTCTTTTCCAACCTCTCTCCCTTATGTATTCTCTGTCTTTCTCTTATTCCCTACCTCTTTCTTTCCTCCATTATCCTCTCGTCTTTCTTACTATCCACCATACCCTCACTCTATATAGCTCTCGCACTCTCACACACACATTTTATCTACCTTCTCATCTGTATTTCTCTCTCATCCTCTTTCTTTCGAGCTCTTTCTCACATTCTTCTCACTCCCTCTAACCCTTTCTCACTCTCTCTTTGCTTCTCTTTTTCTCCCTTGCTTCCTACCTTGCTATCTCTCTTTTCTCTCTTTACCTTATTTTGCTCCCTTTCTCTATCTCTAACACACTTTTTCTTCATCTCATTCTTTCTCCCTCTCTCTCATGCCCTTCATATGTCCCTCTCTCACTTTATCTGCTCTCTCACTCAACCTTTTTCCATCCCTCTCTCTTTTCCTCTCTTACCATCTCTCTCTGACCCTACTGCTCTTGTTGTCTCTCTCCTCAATTCACACTTTCTATCCACTTAAACCTCTCTATCTCTCTCTATATCAAACTCTCCATCTCTATGTCTCTCTCTATTATATCACTCATCCTTTCATGCTCTTTCTCACACAATTCGTTCTCCCTCTAACTCCTCTTTTTCTCAAGTTCTTTTTACTATCTCAAAATCTTTGAATCTCTAATTCCATTTTTCCCTCTTGCCCTCATACTCTTCCTCAGACTCTCTCTTTCTCTCTCTCCTTCTTTGTATTCCTCTCTTGTCATCACTCTCTCACCATGCTACCCTATTATTCTCTCTCTATCTCATCTTTCTCTTCCACCATGTTACTCTTTTGCTCTTTCTCTCTCTTTATCATCTTTCTCTTCTCTTGTTCATTCTCTCTCTCATTCCTTGTTCTCTCGTTCTCTCTCCCTTCCTCATTCGTGTCGTCTATATCTCTCTCTTTCTCCCTCTCACTATCTAACACTTTGTTGCTCTATCTCTCTTTCCCTCACTTTCCCCCACTCTCTTATTCTCTTTCTCACTCACTGGTACTCACTCACCTTAACTCCCACTATATCAGTCGCTCTCACTGTATATCCCTCCCTCTAACTCTCTCTTCTCTCTTCTTCCTTCTATCTCTCACACCCTCTCTCTCTTTCTCCCACACTCTCTATCTGTCTCCCTTGGTTTTCCTTTAACTCCACTCCCTTCGTCTCTCTCCCTCCCTCTCTCATTCTCTCCCACCCACCTCTCTCCCTCCCTTTCTCTCTTTCCTTCTCTTCTCTCTATCTCCCTAGTTTTCATCCCTATCACTCCCTTTCTATATATATATCTCCTCTTTTGCTCAATGTCTCACTTTCTCTTTCTCTCTATCTCATTAACTCCCAAGATCTCTCTTGTATTGCTCTCATCTCACTTTTCTCTGGCTCTTTCTCTGCTACTCTTCTCTCTCTCCTACCCTTCTTTATATCACAATCACACACTTTTTTTATTCCCCTCTTTCTATTTATTTTTGTATATATCTCACTCAATCTGCTACTTCTTCTCCCACCCTTCCACCCACTCTCCATCTCGTTCTTCCTCTTCTTTCGCTTTCTCTCTCCCCCTTTTGTCTCTCGTATTCCCTTCACTTGTTCTTGCTCTCTCTGTTCTCGTTCTCTCTACCCTCTCCCTCTACCCCTCCTCCCGCTCTCTTGCTCTCTCTTTCTCTAAATATCTCTCCTTCCCTCACTCTGTTGCTTCCTCCCTCCCTTCCGCCCTCCCTCTCTCTCTCTCTCTCTCTAGTCTCTCTGCCACCCTCCCTCCCTCTTTATCTTCACTCTTTTTCGCTCTCGTCACTCACTCCTTCCATTTGCATGTCTCTCACTCTCTTCCTATATCCACTTCCATGAATCTATTCATCTCTCCCTTGCTCCCTCACTTGGTCTCTCACTCTTCTATCTTCTTCTCTTTCACTCTCTCATTTACTTACATCTTTCCCTCTCTCACTCTTTCTCTCTTTATATATTCCATTCTCTCCCTGCTCTCTCTCTCTCTTCGTCCCTCTCCCTTGCACTTCCTCCATCCTTCACCTTGCCTCCCTAGCTCTCTCTATTTCTCTCATGCCCCCTCCTCTCCACCTCTTTACACATCCATCCCTATCTCTATCACACTTTCTTTCTCACTCTCATTCTCTCTCACTCTCACTCTTGCTCTATTTACCTCCTTCTCTCACATGCACTCTATTTCACTCTCTCCCTCCATCTCTCTATCTTCCTCTCGCAATCCCTCTTTTAGAGCTCTTGTCCATCACGCTCCTTTTTCTCCCCTCTCTCTCTCCAATTAATTCTTCCTGCCTCTCTCTCCCACTTTCCTTCTCAATCTCTCGTTTTTGCTTCCTCTTCCTCTCTATCTTTCCTCCCCTCACCCTTCATTCACTTCTCTATGACTACATGATTTTCTCTATCTTTTTTTCATTCTTTCCCTTTCTCTACTTCTTTTCTCACTCTTCCCGCTTGTTCCATCTCTCTCGCTCTTTCTCCCTGCTCCATCCTCAACTATTTTCTCTCTTTTTACGTCCCTCCCTCACTCATACCTTATTTCTCTTCTCTCTCTCAATTTTATCTTTTCATTCTCTCTTCTAGCCTCCCCATTCACTTGTTATCTCTCACTCTCTCTTCCCATCCCTTTTCTTTCAATATCTTTCCTTCCCTCTCTCCTCTCACATGTCTCTCTCTCACTCTTCTCTTTCATTTTCTCCCTCCTCTGTCACTCACCTTTAAATGCATCATTTTCTCTCACACTCTCCTTTTTAGATGACTTTACTCTCCCTTAACCTCCCTCCCTTTGTTTTGATCTCTCTTCCCTCTCATTTTCTTCCTTCTGCTATATCTCTCTCACACTAAACTCTCTATCATGCAATTTCTCTCTCTCCTTCACTATCTCTTCTCCCATTCTCATCTTTCTATTCCCTCTTCTCTCTCATACACCTTTATTATCTCATGTTCTCTCCCTCCGAGCCACTCTCATGCCTTCCACTCTCTCCTCTCAGCTTCTCTCTATTGCTCACTCTTGTTCTCTTTTTACCATACTCTTTTATCTCCCTCATTCACAATCACTCTCTTGCTCTTTCTCACTTGTTATTTTTCCTAGTATCTTTCTTACTCTTTCTGCTACTCTTTTTCCCTCCTCCCTCCTCCCTCCTCCCTCCTCCCTCCTCCCTTTTTATCTTGATCTCTCTCACTCTTCTCTCTCTCTCTCCCTCTCTCTCTCTCTCTCAGTCCATCTCTCTTGTTCTCTGTTTTAGAGCTGTCATCTTTCTCTGTCTTGCTCTCTCTCTTACTCTATCCTTACCTCCATCTTACTCTCATTCTCCCTCCCTCTTTCTCTTTCAAACACTCTCCCCTCTTTTTCTCTCCTTCCCTCTTTCCCCCTCCTTCCCTCACTCTCTCCATTCATACTTCTCTCTTTTATGTAAAATCTTTCTCTTTCTCTAAATCTTGCCCTCTCTCCTCTTTTTCTCTTCTTATTTTTTTGCATCCACTCCCCCCTCTCTCTCTCTCCCAATCTATACCTCCCTCTCTCCTTTTCCATCTCTCTCTCACTCTCGGTTCCTCTCATGCCATCACTCTCTCAAATAAAAACTCTCTTACTCTCTCTCTCTCTCTCTTCTCTTTCTCATTTTTTCTTCTCTCACTCCTCTCTCAAACTTTTTTCTACCTTTTTTTTCCCTTCCTCCTTCTCTTGTGCCCTCCACATCTCTCTCACACGTGGAGTTCTTCTTGTTTTTCTCTTCTTTCTCTCTCATTCTTCTCTCTTGCTTGCTCTCTCACTTCCTCTCTCTACCTCCATTTCAATCTCACCCTCTCTTCCTCCTCCCTCTCTTTTTCCCCCTCTCTCTTATCCTCCCTCCTTTCCTCACTTTCTCCCTTTCTACCTCTCTCTTTCTCTCACCCTTGTTCTTTATCTTGTTCTCTCTTCTCACTCACTTCCACTCACTCTCCTCTCCTAAATACATACCCTCACCCACTCTCATCCCCTTTCCTTCTCTCTTTTGATCACCCTCTCTCTATCTATATCTCTCTTTCTCACTCTTTGTATGTCTCATTATCTTTCTTTTCTTTCAAGCTCTTTTTCACACTCTTCTCTCTTCCCAACCTCCTATTTTCTCTATTTCTCTTTTGCGCTCTCTATATCTATCATTATCTTGTTCCATCCCTATGTCGATCTCTCTAACATACTCTCATTCTCCCTCTCTTCCTTTTCTACCAACACTATCTCACCCTGCAACTCTCTTGCTCTCTCTATTCTCACTTTCTCATCTCTCTCTCATTCTTTCTTCCACTCACTACCCCCGCCCACTCTTGTGCTCTCCAGCCATCTCTCTCTCTCTATCTCTCGTGGAGAAGTTCTCTTTTCCCATCTCTCTTTGCTCTCCGACACACATTTTTCTCTCACTCTCCAAGTCACTCTCATTCTCCCTCCCTTCTTCTCTGTCGCTCTCTCTATCTCCCCCTCCTCTTGCCCTTCCTCAATCCATCCCACTCTCTCTCACTCTCTTTTTTCGCTTCTCTCTCATCTCACTATCTCTCCATCTCTCCTCTCCTCTTCTCTTCTCTCTTTATCTATCTCACCTCTCTCCATCGACCTCTATCTTTGTCTCTATCTGCCTTATTATCACTCCCCTCTCCCTCTTCTCTCTCTTCCCTTCAACCTCTTTCTCACACGCATCTTTCTCCTTGAAACAATTAGTGAGGCAAATATGGGAAATGAGAGAAAAGAATAGTGAAAGAGAAAGAGGGATTGATTCAAGAGAGCAGAAGAGAGCTGAGAAGTGAGTGAGAAGATAGAAAAAAATAGAGTGAGAGAGAGGGCAAGAGTGAGAGAAAGAGAGATAATTCATAAGAGTGAGTGGTAGTAAATGTGAGAGTGAGAGGAGGAAGAAAGGGCAAATGAAACAAGGGAGTGAGGGAGAGGGAGAACGACAGTGAGATGGAGCTGTAGAGAATGAGAGATGAATGAGAGAGAGAGAGAGAGAGAGAGAGAGAGAGAGAGAGAGAGAGAGAAGAGATCCATGAGAAAGGGAGAGATGGAGGGCACGAGAGGGATAGAGGGAGAGAGCATGAGAGAAAGAAACAGTGAGAGAAAAAGAAGAAGAAGTGAGGGAAGAGAAAGATGAGATAGTGGTAAGGTAAAGAGAGCAAGAGAGTTGTTGGATGAGAGATAAAGGTGGTAAGAGAGAAAGAGAGGGTGAGAGAGCGAGAAAGGGATCGATATTGTGATGGAAAGAGAAATTGAGAGATATAAAGAGGGAAAAATAGAAGTAGATAGAACAAGTGGTAGAAGGAGAGAGAAGAGTTTGAGAAGAGCTTGAAAGAAAGAGAAAGAGAAAGATGAGGAGACAAGTAGAGAGTGTGTGAGAAAGATAAATAGTAGAGGTTAAAGCTGATACAAAGAGAAAGGAAGCTGAGAGAGAGGGGGAAAGATACAAGAGAGAAGAGAAAGATGAAGTAGAGAGTGAGAGAATTAAAGAAATGGATTCAAGAGAAAAATAGTGAGAGGGAGAGTGAGTGAAAAGAGGGAATGAAGAGAGAGCACGAGACAGCAAAGACTAGAAGAAAGCGAGAGAAATACATAAGTGAGAGAGGTAGGAATGGATAGAGTGAGTGAAGAAGGAAGGAGGGTACGAGAGAGGGGGAGAGTGAGAATGAGAGATAGAAAGAGGTAGAATGAGAGTGGGATAGAGGTAGGGAGAAGTGAGTGATGGAGAGAAAGAAAGAGACAGAAAAGAGTTAAAGAGAGTGACATAGAGAAGAGCTCCATGAGAGAGAGAGATAGATGGAGGCCAAGAGAGAGGGTGGTAGGGGAGAGAAGAAGAGAAAAAAGTGTGTGATATAGAAGCAAAGGAAGAGAGATAATTTAGATAGAAGAGAGAGGGAAAATAGAGAAAGTAACAGAGTTAGACAAAGCAAGAGAGAAGTAGAGATAACAAAAGAGAAGTAGAGAGAGAAAGAGAGAGAACAGTGTATAGATAAAGAGAGAAGGATGTGAGAGAGATTGAAATAAAGAGAGAAGTGACGAAGATGAAGATAGAGAGCTGCAAGGTGAGAGAGAGCATGTGTGAAGCAACAAAGATTGAGAGAGTGGGATGGAAAGAGTGATTGAGTGATGTAGGAAGTGCGAATCTGAAGTAGAGAGAGAAAGAGAGGGTAAGGGGTAGAGGGAGTAAAAAGAGCGTAAGAAAGAGCTTGAAAGAAAGAGGACGTAGATAGAGATGAAGAAGCAGATAGAAACTATGTGTGAGAGAGCTAGAGATAGATAGAGTGAGGGAAAGGTGAATAGAAAGAGAGACAAGAGGAGAGGAGAGGAGAGAGGCGTAGAGAGTGATTCAAGTTCGAAGGGAAAATATGTTAAGTGACTAAAATGAGAGAGTAAAGGAAGAGAAAGAACTATGTGAGAGAAAGAGAGAATACATAAGAGAGAGAGGGATGAAAGGAGCGAGTGAGGGAAGAATGAAGAGAGGGAAAGGGAGACAGTGTGTGTATGTGTGTGTTTGAAGGAGGGAGAATGAGTGTGAGATTGATGTAGAGAGTGGAAAAAAGTGAGAGAAAGTGAAAGAGAGAAGAATGTTACAGAGTGAGAGAGAGAAATTAAAGAGCTCTGTGATTGAGAAAGAGATGGAGGGCATGAGAATGTGAGGGAGGGAGAGAGAAAGTAGAAAAAAAAGAGTGAAAGAGAGAAAGAATAAAGAAATAAGATAGAGAGGGCAAGAGAATTGTCGGGAGAGAGAGGAATGGTATGAGTAGAAGAGAGGGGGAGAGAGATATATTGATGAAATGATAGTGTGAGAGATACAGAGAGAGCAAAATAGAAGGAGATAGAAGAGGTTCTTATAGAGAGGGAGTGTGATAAAGATCTTGAAAGAAAGATAGAGAAGAGAGAGCAAGAGATATGAAGAGACATATAGTGAGGGTGAGGGAGATATATATATATATATATAAAGGGTTGAGAAAGATAGAAAGAGAGAGAAGAGGAGAGACAGAGTGAGGCAGAGATAGATGGATTCAAGAGAGGAGAGATAAACGGAGTAAGTAAGAAGAGAGAATGAAGAGAAACCACAAGAGAGGGCAAGAGTTGAAGAAAGTGAGAGAAATACAGAAGTGAGAGAGGAGGGTAAGAGAGAAGGGGAGAGTAAGAATGAGAGAGAAAGGGGGAGAATGAGTGCTAGATAGAGGTTGAGAGAAGTGAGTGAGAGAGAGCAAGAAAGAGAGAGAAAGAAGTGAGAGAGTGTGAGAAAGAGAAGAGCTCCATGAGTAAGAGATAGAGCTTGGAGAGAGAAGAAGAGAAAGAGATAGTTCGAGAGAGAAGTGAGAGAAGAGAGAAGGAAAATAGTGAAGGCAACAGAGTAAGACAGAGCGAGAGAGAGTGAGGGGGAGAGAGGGAGGGAGAGAGGGAGGGAGAGAGGGAGATAAGCATGGAAAGTTGGAGTGAGAGAGAGAGAAAGAAAGAGAAGGGCGTAGAGATAAAGAGAGAAGAATTTGAGAAAGCAATTGAACTAAAGAGGCAAAAGAGAGAGAGATGAAGAGGAGATTGAAAGTGTGTGTGAGAGAGCAAAGATTGAAAGAATGAGGGAAATAATAAGAAAAAGGAGAGGAAAGTTGATGGGAAGGAAAGAAAGGGTGGGATGGATTCAAGAGAACATAAGAGAGATGAGGAGTGAGTGGGAAAAGAGAAAAAAGAGAGAGTGAGAGAGAGGTCGAGAGTGAGAAAAAGAAAGATAATTCATGAGAGAGAGTGCTAGGAAAGGTAGCGTGAGAGGAGGAAAAAAGGGAAAATGAAACGGGGGAGGGAGGGAGAGGGAGAGAGGAAGGAGAACGAGAGTGAGAGGGAAGTGGAGTAATGAGAGAGAAATAAGTCAGTGAGAGAGAGAGAAAGAGAAGAGATCCATGAGAGAGGGAGAGATAGAGGGAACGAAAAGGAGAGAGGGAGAGAGAATGAGAGAAAGAAAGAGTGAGAGAGTGAGAATAAGAAGAAGCGAGGGAAGAGAAAGATGAGAAAGAAAGAAGATAAAAACAGCAAGAAATTTGTTGAATGAGAGAGAGAATGGTAAGAGAGGAAGAAAGGGAGAGAGAGAGAGAGAGAGAGAGAGAGAGATACATGCTGGGATGGAAAGAGAGATTGAAAGATATAATGAGGGTAGAATAGAAGTAGGGAGAAAAAGTGGCATGAAGAGAGAGATGTGTATGAGAAAGTGCTTGAAATAAAGATAGAGAAAGATGAAGAGATTGATAGAAGAGGTTGAGGCAGATTGAAAGAGTAAGGTGAGGAGAAAAGTGAGAGGGTGGAATGGATTGATTCAAGATAGAAGGAGAGAGGGGCAGTGAGTGAGAAGAGAGAGTGAAGAGAGAACAAGAGGGAAGAGAAGACTTAGAGAGAGACAGACAGAGTGAAAACATAAGAGAGTAAGGGAAGGAAGAAAGAAGGTCGAAAGAGAGAGGGAGGGAGGGCAGGTGGAGAGAGGATAAAGTGTGAGAGACCATGAGTGAGAGAAATGATTGTGGGGGATTAAGAAAAAAAGAAGAGCTCCATGGTTGTGAATGAGAGAGAGAGAGATGGAGAGCACAAGTGTGTGAAGGAGGGTGGAGAACAAGAGAAACAAAGACTGACAGTGAGAAAGAGAGATAGAGAAGGATGAGAGAGAAAGAAGTGAGAGAAGGGGAAAATAGAGAGTGAGAGGGAGAGAGTGAGATATGGATGGATGGAAAGAGAACAAAAGAAGTAAAGAGGGAATAGATAGAGGGAGAGAGAAAGGTGAGTGAAGTAGCTTGAAATAAAGGGTGAGAAGTGGGAGAGAGAGATATAAAGAGACAGATACTGAGCATTTGTGAGAGATAGATAGATAGAGAGAAGGTGAGGCAGATAGAAAGGGTGAGTAGAGGGATAAATTCAGGAGAAAAGGAGAGATGAGTAGTGAGTGAGAAGATTGAGAAGAGACCAAGGAGAGAGCGAGAGGTAGGCAAGGGTGAGAGAAAGAGAGAGAGAGAGAGATTACATAATAGAGAGAGATAAGTAAGGAGAGCGAGGAAGGCGGAAAAAAAGAGAAGAGAGAGTGAGAGGGAGAATGAGAGTGAGATGGAGGTAGAGAGGAGTTAGTGAGAGAGAGAAACAAAGAAAAGAGTGAGATATAAATAAAAGATAAGAGAATGTAGAAAGAATGATTGAGAAAGATCGTGAGAGTGAGTATTAATGGGAGAGACAGGAAGAGATAATAGAAAGAGAAAAAGAGAAAAAAGGGTAGAGAAGTGAGAAGAGTGTGGGAAAGAGCTTGAAAGAAAGAGGGCTAAAAGAGATAGAGATGAAGAGGCAAATGGAAATTGAGTGTGAGAGAGCATGAGATAGATAGAGTGAGGCTGAGGCAAATAGAAATGACGAGAGGAGGGGCAAGGAAGTCGTAGGGAGTGATTGGAAAGCAAAGGAGAAAGATGGGGAGTGGGTGAAATGAGAGAGGAAAGAAAGAGAAAGAATAGAGTGAGAAAAAGAGAGGAGGGAGATGAGGAGTGAGTGAAAAGACATAAAAAACATAGAGTGAAAGTAAGGGCAAAATTGGAGAAAGAGAGATAATTCATGAGAGAGTATTGTGGCAAGAAATGTGAGAGTGATAGGAGGAAGAAAGCCAAATGAAACTTTGGAGGAAGGGAGAATGAGAGGGAGGTGGATTGATGTGGATTTGAAGTGCTTTTAATGTATTGAAGAAATTGTGATAATTTTTCATTTAGAACTTAATTTACTTTTCGATTTGGCTAATTAAATTGTTCAAATATGTTGTTGAACATTAATTCTGAAAGGATTTAATGTCCTACAACAATAATGAAAAATCCATTCAATTTTCGTGGATGAATTGCGTAATTCATGGGAATTGAGTGTAAATAAATAAGGAAATGTGTTTTGATGGACTTCAATTTGGAGGTTTCAGAGTGACAGGCTGAGATCCCCAAATTGGTCCTAAGATTAGTAACTAAACTCGAGTGTTAGCCTTCAGGTGAAGGGAGAGTGGGAGCTCCGTAGTGAGAGCTGGTATCCTCCTAGCCTAGCCTTAGATTTAGTGACTAAACTTAGGATATATCAATGTTCTTTTCATGCTTTGAAGAGGGGTTACTCTTTTAAGGGTAAAGAAATATTTATGCTCTTATTCGACATAATAACATAGATATTTATTTCATATCATCCACACATCATATTCTCATTGCAAGAAGAAAGATACATTTCTCATATATCAAAAACCTTTCAAATTTATAGCTTAGTGTGTGTCTGTTAGTTAATTATATTTTCAAAGTTAGTGTGTCTCTCCCTCTCTTTCTTTGCTCTCTCTCTCTCTCTCTCTTGCTCTCTCCATTCATCTCTCTTCCTCCACCCTCATTCTCTTTCTATGCCTCTCTCTCCCTCTCAAAATCTCATTCTTACTTTGTATCCCTCTCCCACATTTCTCTCACTCTCTCACTTTCTCTTTCCATCACTTCCTATCACTCTCTCTCACACATTCCTCAATATCTCTATTTCTCATTCTCTCTCTCACTCTAACCCGCACTATTTTATATATCTCTTTCCATCTCTCTCACTCTTTTAAGCCTCTTCTTTTTTTACTATATCTGAATTTCTCTCATAATAGGTCTATTGATCCTTTCCCTTTTTCTATTTCGCTGTCTATGTGCTGCTCACTAAATCATTATCTTTCCCTCTTTCTCTCGCTCGCTCTCATGCACACACTCGCTACATGGTTTTTTTCTCTTTTGCCCTCTTTCTCTTTCTCTCTCACTATCTCACTCTACTCTTTTCTAGTCTCTCTCTTGTGCTCTCTCTATCTCTCTTATGCTCTCTCCCTCCCTATCCTGTTCTTTCTCTCTTACTATCTCTCCCTCTCTCTTCCTTTCACTCTCTATCCGCTCCTCCCTTTCTAGTTCATCTCTCGCACTCTAACTCTTTTTGTATCACTCAATCTCAATATCTCTTACTTTTCTCTTTTTCTCTTTTCTATCATTCTCTACCCCCTCTCTCATTCTCTGAATATCTCTCACAATTGCTCCCTTTTTCTCTCTTCCTCTTGTTATCTCTCTATTGTTATCTTTTTCTCGTGTTTAAACATCTCACTTTCTCTCCCTTTCTCTCGTTCTAGCTCCCTCCCTCTCTCTATTGATCACTCTATCACTCACTCTCCCTCCCTCTCTCTATCTCTCTTTTCTCTTCCACTACTTAATCTCTCTCTCCTCTCTCTCTCACACACTCTCTCTCACACTCTCTCCTTCACGTTGAATCTCTCCCACAATCTCTCTAGATTTCTTTCATTTGTTATCTCTCTCTTGATATCTTAGTCTTACCACTCCATCTCACTCTCCCTCTCGCTCTCCCTCTCCCTTTGCTTCTACACTCTCCCTCTGCATCTCACTCTCCCTCTCTACTTTCTGACATTCTCTCTCTCTCTCACCCTTGCCCACTACGCCCCTCTTCTCTGCTCTCTTACTGTTTCTCTCACTCTCTCTGCTCATACACCTTAAATCTCCAACACTTTATATCTCTGTGGCTTTCTCTCCCTCACTTTAATTTTTACTCTCTCTCCTCAACCGTCTCTAGCTCCCTCCCGCCTCACCATTCTCTCTCTTTCTTTACATTATCTCCCTTTACCAATTTTCTCCTCCCTCTCTCTCGCTCTCTCTAGTTGCTCGTACTCTTTATTCCATCTCTCTCATGCTCTTCTTTCTAATCCCCTCTCTCTATCTCTCCGCACTCTCCCCCTTCTCTCTCTTTCGCTTCCACCCCCACACTCTCGATATCTATTTATGGCTCACTTTTGCTCTCACTCTCCCGTCTCTCTCTTCTCTATCTCTATCTACTTACTCCCTATCTTCTACCCTTCACTCTGTCTCCCACTCTCTTCCTCTAAATCTCTCTTATAATCACTCTCCTACTCTTTCTTCCTCTTCTTATATCTCTAACTCATTCTCCTTGCTCTCTCCCTCTAGCTCCCTCCCTCTCTCTCTCATTCAATATGTACATAACTCACACTCCATTCCTCTCACTTTATCTCACTCTCTCTCCCTTTTCTCTATATATATCTCTCCTCTCTCTCTCGCTTTCCTCCCTCTCGCATACTCTCTCCCACTGAATCTCTCAATAATAACTCAATTGCTCTGTTATCTTGCTCTCTCTTTCTCACATTATCTCTATGTCGCTCTTTCTATCACTTTATCTCCCTCTCCCACTCTTTTCTTTTGTACTTTCTGTCATTTTATTACTCTCTCAGTCTCAATCTATTTCGCTCCCTCTCTTTTCTCTCACTCTTCCTCCGTCTCTCTCTCTCATCTTCAACATCTTCCACTCTCACCCTCTTCCTCTACCTCGCTCTCCCCACTCTTGCTCTTTATGTCTCTTCCTCTCTCTCACTTTCTCATTAATTCTATTAATCTCTCGCACTCATCTGAGTCTCTCTCAACTTCTCTCCTTAACTCTCTCTCTCATTTTCACTCCCTCAATTTTCTTTGTCCCTCCTTTAGTTCTCTGCCTCTCCCTCCCCACCCTCCCTTTATCCCTCTTAGCTCCATCTCTCCCCTTTTCTCTCTTTCTCTCTACTACTCTTTAGCACTTCTTATGCCTCTCACTCATTTTTTCCATCCCTCACTCTTTCTTCCTCCCTTGCTATCTCTCTCTCTCTTAACTTGCAACTCTCTCACTTCTCTCTTTCTCAGTCTTTATCTCGTTCTTTCTCCTTCCCTCTCTCATGCCTCCATATATCCCTTTCTCAATCTCTCTAGCTCTTCTCAAATTCTCTTCATTGCCTAAACTTATCTGCTCTCACTCCACCTTTTTCAATCTCCCTTGCTTCCTCTCTTACCATCTCTCTCTAATGCTCTTGATGTCTCTCTCCTCATTTCTCCCTTTCTATCCACCTAAACCTCTCCATCTCTCTCTTTATAAAACTCTACATCTCTCTCTATTATCTCACTCATCCTTTCATGCTCTTTCTCTTTTATGTATTCTTTTTCTCTAAATATTTTCCTCTCTCTTCTCTTTTTCTCTTCTTACTCCTTTTGCATCCACTCCCCCTCTCTCTCCCGATCTAACCTTCCCTCTCTCTCTCCTTTTCTATCTCTCTCTCATGCACTCTCTTCCTCTCTTGCTGCAACTCTCTCAACTAAAAACTCTCCTCTCATTCTCATTTTCGTCTTCACTCACTCCTCTCTATCAAACTTTTGCTCTCTTTTTCTCCCTCCCTCCCTCTCTTCTGCCCACCATATCTCCCTCACGCGTAGAGCTCTTATCTTTTTTCTCTCTCTTTTCTCTCTCAATCTTCTCTCTTGCTCAATCTCTCACTCTCTCCCTCTCTCTACCTTCCTTTCACTCTCACTATCCCTCCCTCCCTCTCTTTTCCCTCTTCTCTCTTGCCCTCCCTCCTTTCCTCACTTTCTCCCTTCCTAACTCTCTATTTCTCTCTCTTCACTCTATCTTGCTCTCTCCTCTCACTCACTCCCTCTCTCTCCTCTCCTAAATACATCCCCTCAGCCACTCTCATCTCCTTTCCTCTCTCTTATGATCACCCTCTCTCTATCTATATCTCCCTCTCACTCTTTATCTATCTCGTCATCTCTGTTTCTTTCAAGCTCTTCTCACACTCTTCGCTGTCCCCAACCTCTTATTTTCTCTATCTCTCTTTTGCTCTCTCTATATCTATCATTATCTCGTTCCATCCCAATCTCTATCTCTCACACAAACTCTCTTTCTCCCTCTTTTCCTCTTCTGCTTGCACTATCTCACCCTGCAAACTCTCTTGCTCTCTCCATTATCTCTTTCTCATCTCTCTCCCATTCTTTCTTCCACTCATTCTCTCTTTCTCTCTCTCTCATCAAGAATTTCTCTTTTCGTATCTCTCTGTGCTCTATCGCACACATTTTTCTTTCTCTGTGCTCTATCACACACATTTTTCTTTCTCACTCGCTTCCTCTCTGTATTTCCATCTCACTATCATTCTCCCTCCCTTCCTCTCTCTCGCTCTCTCTATCTCGCCTTCTCTCTTGCCCTCCCTCACTCCTCTATTCTCTCTTTATCTATCTCACCTCTCTCTCTGCATCAATCTCTCTCTAGTCTCTATCTGCCTTATCATCACTCCCCCTCTCCCTCTTCTCTCTCTTCCCTTGACCTATTTCTCACACGTATTTTTCTCCTTCTACCCCGTGTCTCTCTTTCACCTTCTTTTTATCTCTTTCTTTACTTATATATTTCCCTCTCCATGTCTCTTTCTCTTTCCATTCCAATGTCTATCTCAATCTCTCTCTCGCTCTTGCCTCCTCACTTCTCCCAATTTAATCTTTCTCTTCTCTCACTCCTCTCTCTCTCAGTATTTTTTCATCTGATTCTCTCCCTCCCCCTCTCTTATACCCTCTATCTCTCTCTCTCTCTCTCTCTCTCTCTCTCTCACTTCTCATTTTATTGTCGCTATTTTTTTGCTCTTATCTATTTCTCTTTTATGCAATCACTCTCTTGCTCTTTCTCCACCTGTTATTTCTTTTTTTTTCTCTTTTACTTTCTTTACCATTGTTTCTCCCTCTCTCCCTCCCTACCTCTCTCTCGCTTTTCGTACTATCTCTCGCTCACTATCTTTCTGTCTCTCCATCAATTTCTTCCTCTCTCTTCTATTAATACAAACTCTCTCCATCTTTCTCAATCATTCTCTCTGCCTCTCTCATGGTGCTCTTTTCTCTCTCTCATACTCTTTTCTTTATTTCTTTCTCCTACTAATTCCTCGCTGCCTCCATCACACTCTCCCTATCCTCCTTTTTGGCCCTTCGTTCTTCCCTCACTCTCTCCTTCCCTACCTCTTTCTATTTCGTGTTATCTCTCTCTCTTTCTCTCACTCATGCTTATTTCCCGGTCTTTCCTCTTTCTCTTCTCTCTCTTCTCACTCATTACTCCTCTCTCCTCTTATGAATCCATGCCACTCCCACGCCCTCTCCTTTACTCACCCTTTCAATCTGACTCACCTTCTCCTTATTTATCTCTCTCTAGATGCACCTCTTATATCTACTTCTATTTTGCTCTCTCCATATCTCTCACTCAATCTTTTATCAATATATCTCTCTCTTTCTTCTACTCTTCCTCTCAGCTCTCTCTGTCATCTCTCTTTCTTTTATCTCTCTGTCACCCTTTCTTTCTCTTCTTTTCTCTCCCTCCATCACTCTCTCGTGCACTCCATCTCTCTCGCGGTCATGGAGCCCTTCCCTTTCTCTCTCTCACTTTCTCCCATTCTTCCCTCTTTCAATTACTCTCTCTCTCATTTTTTACCACTCTCTATGTCTATCTCACACTTATTCAGCCCCCCCTCTAATACACACACTTTCTCACCCTGCCTTCCTCCTTCCCTATCTCTCTCTTTCATGTATTCTCTCTCATTCTCTCACTCTATTCTTTTTCTTTCTTTTCTCTTTCATTTCACTCACTCCCCATCTTTCTCCTCACTCTTGAATTACTCCCTCTCTTTCTCTCCTCTCTGATCCTCTCGTATTGTATCTCTTTCTATATACCTCACCCTCACTCTTTCTATAGCTAGCTCTATCATATACAGTTTCTATCTTCCTCCCCATCTCTATCTTTGTTACTTCCTCTTTCTTTCAAGCTCTTTCTTACACTCTTCATACTCACTCTTTCCAACCCTCTCTCTCCCTCTCCTTTACTTCCTCCCTTTCTCTCTCTCTCACCTTGCAACTCTCTCTTCATCTATCTCTTCTCTCTATTAGTTTCAATCTCTATGCCACACCCTTCTCTCATTATCTCTACGCCCTTCTCTCTCTTTCTCTCACTACTTATCTTTTGCTCTTTCTATATCTCTCCCTCCCTCTCTCCCCCTCACTCTCTCTCGATCTGTCTTACTCTGTTGCCTTCTCTATTTACCCTATCTCTCTTCTTTCTAACTTATCTTTCTCTTCACTTGCTTCTCTCTCTCTCTCTTTCTTATTTTCTCTCTCCATATCTCCCTCTCGCTTGTCCTCGTTCTTTCTCTTTCTCTCTCACTCATGGAGCTTTTATCTTTCTCACTCTCTCTTACTCCTTTCACTCTCTTTCTTGCTCTTTCACTCAATTCTCTCTACCTCTATCTCACTCTCATTCTCCCTGTTTCTCTCACTTATTCACACTCTCCCCCTCTCTCTTACCCTCCTTCCCTCCTTCACTCACTCTATCCTTTCCTACCTCTCTTACCGATGTAGTTCTCTCACTTCCCTCTATTTATATATCTCTCTCACCCTCTCTGTATGTCTATTTATCTCTCTTTTTCTTTCATGATCTTTCTAACAAGCCTCTCTCTACATGTACCTCTTCTATCTACTTCTATTTTGCTCTCTCAATATCACTCACTCTATCTTTTCATCAATATATATATATATATATATATATATATATATATCCCCCAAAATGGCGAGTCTGTAGGAGGAAGTGCTCTGCTAGGGTTCCGACCATGACCCTGTCGGCGGCGGTCTCCCTGGTTTCTTCTCTGGTGGGTGGTAAGGTGGGGGGTTTCTCTCCTTTGGCTTTGGTTTCTTGTTTTGGTGGTCCTGCTGCTACTTTGGCCTTTCTCGGGCTGACTCTTTTTCAAAATTGCTACTGTTCCATTGCCTCCTCTCAAGCTGCTTCATCAGTTGCTTCTGGCTTTGACTTCAAACTGATCTTTCTGTCTCCTCCTTTGAGTATTTTTTCTGGTGTGCTACCCTCTGGGGGTCAGCCTCCCTTTCCTTCTTCATGGCCTACCCCATTGATTTAGATACTAATATCTCTTGGGCCAAGGTTACTTATGCTGGTGTGGTGGGGAATGCCCCATCTATTTCTGACCCCTCTAAGCTCTTCTTCCCTCAATTGCTCCATGATGCTGCTGCTGGTAAAGCTTCCTGCCCCTTCATCAGACCCCTTAAAGTCAAGGATGGTTGCCCAGCTGTCATATTTTCTGACAAGGAATTGGAAGCTCTGGATGAGGAAGTCAAACTCACCCTCATTGGGAAGTTTGTGTTGGGTCACCCCAAAATGGAGTTAGTGAGGAAATATTTTGAATCTCTTAACTTTAAAGGCAAGTTTGGAAGATTGGTCTTCTAGATGGCAGACATTTGCTCATTAACTTCTCCAATGAGGAAGACTATGCTTTGTTATTTGCAAAACAAGTTGTCAGAATTGTTGGAGTTGAAATGAAGATAATTAAGTGGACCCCAGATTTTGATCCTAGCAAAGATCCTCCCATAGTGCCTATTTGGTTCAAACTCCCCAACCTTCCATATAGATACTTTAACCAAACAGCTTTATTTCAAATTGGGAGATCCCTAGGTACACCTCTAAGATTGGATGCTGAAACCATCAACAAGGCAAAGCCAGAATCTGCTAGAATTCAAGTAGAAAGGGATATCTCTCTACCAAAAATTAAAAGAATTTAGATTGGATCTGTTAGTGAAGGGCACTGGCAGGATATTATCATGCAGCAAAAGCCTCATTTCTGCTCTCACTGCAAAATGTTTGGTCACACAAATGAAAAATGCTATAGGCTTCATCCCCCTCTCAGAAGAACAGCTAACTTGCCTAGTAGAACTCCCCCTCCTCCAGTAGATACAGCAAATGTTAACACTCAATCTGTGGCACCTCCAGAAGAGCAGGTTATGGGAGTCTCTCTGGCTGTTCCTTTGGCTATGGGAGAGAACATTGTCCCTCCAGCTGTTTGCCCACCTTATCGATCCAACCCACCCACGATTGCTTTGGATCGGTCACTTGGCGGCTCCCGGTCCCCTGGTGACTGGTGCAGAAGTGAAGTAGAGGAAATCAGGCTTGTGACACCTATTCAACCATCTAATCCCTCTCCTGTACCCCCCCCAATGTTATTAAAAATATGCAGATTGCTATGGAAGGCAAATGGGAAACCCAAATTTCAAAGAAGAAAAAGAAGATAAGTACTGAAGTACAGAAATTGGGATCCTCTTTATCAGAGGGAGAAATGGCGAGGCTCTACAAAGAGAAGATCTAGATCCGAACTAGATCTCGGACATCCAACTCCCTCCCCCACCTCAATGATTAACATGCTTTGCTTGGAACATTAGGGGCATGGGTAATCCTTTGTCCCTAAAAAGAATTTTACACCTTATTAAGAAACATAATTTATGGTGCTTTGCCATCTTTGAGCCTATGGTGCATAAGCACCCTTGCAAACTCCTCACTAAATTCCATGGTTTTAACCATTTTAGCAACTGCAGCAACAAAATTTGGGTCTTCTGTAGAAAGGAAATTACTTGGTCTAATCTCCTTGATCACCAACAATTCCTCCACTCCTCCTTCCAAATTAATGGCCATCAAGGTTATATCACTTTTGTCTATGCGGGTTGCGAAATAGTGACGAAGCTGCTTTGTGAGACCGGCTCACTAACATTGGCTCTAATCTTAACCTCCCCGGCTAGTGGGGGAGACTTTAACGAGCATTGGCTCTCCGGGGGAAAAATTAGGTGGTAGGGCCCCAAATGTGACAAAGATGTCTAACTTCCTTGAAAATATACAAGATGCCAATCTTTTTGACATTAGCTATAGTGGTCCTAAGTACACTTGGAGAAGAGGAACTATATGGGAGAGATTAGACAGAATTCTTGTGAATCACCTTTGGTTATCCACCGGCTCCTTACCTATGTCACCCACCTAAGCTTTGCCGAATACGATCATAGACCCCTTTTGATCACCATTACCTCTCCAAACCAAACCGGCTCCCCTCCCCTTTCGGATTCTCGAATGTTTGGTCATCCCAAGCTGATTTTAATAACATTGTCAAGACACATTGGTGTAATATTACTCACTCTAATCCTCTCATCAAGCTCGGCCATCTCCGGATTAAACTCGGCAAGGCCCTTAGACACCTGGAATTGGAACTTCTTAGGTGACTTTCACTGAGTCGTTTATTATGCAGAAACTGCTCTTATTCATTTGGAAACCCAATTTCAGGCTGGTCTTGCAACTGAGAACCAACTGTTTGATGCCCAAGCTAAACTTATGGTTGCCATTGCCAATCAGGAAGCTGTGCTGAAACAAAAAGCTTCTCTTGCCCATTTTGTTGATGGAGACAGAAACTCTAAATTTTATCATGCACAAATTAATTACGAAGGAAATGCAATAACATCCACGGTATTAAAGCCGAAGAGGGTCGTCGATATCTAATCTCCACGATATTGCTTGCTAATGCTTCGTTCTTTACTTTAAGCGACTCCTTACCCATAAGCTCGATCTCAGGTCTGCCATTGATAAATCCCTCTTCCTTGCTGAGTTTGATTTCACTTCCAACCTGGATCTGGCTAGCACTCCATCAGCCAAAGAAATCTGGAATGCTATTAACTCTGTGGATAGCTCTAAGACAGCTGGGCCTGATGGCTACACTGCTGACTTTTACAAGAAATCCTGGGTCTGGATTCAGAATGATGTGGTGGCTGCCATTCAAAGTTTCTTCATGGGTCATCCCCTCCCCACTACTTTAGTGCTTCAAATTATGTGCTTGTACCTAAATCCTCCACTACTCAGAACTGGAACCACTACAGGCCTATATGTTTGACAACAGTGATTAGTAAGACCATTAGTAAGATAATTGTGGGCAGATTACAACCCCACCTGGATAAGTTAATCGAGCCAGAACCGATCCGCCTTTGTCGAGGGGAGATCTATTAGTGACAATGTCCTTTTGGCACGGGAACTTCTCCTTGATCTTGACAAGAGCCAAAGGGGGTAATCTCATCTACAAACTTGACATCCAAAAGGCTTATGATACCATTAGTTGGGATTTTATCATGGATGTCCTTCTTCGCAAGGGGTTTCAATAACCATTTCGCAATCTAATAAGGAGATGGTTGGAAACTAATGAGCACTCCATCCTAATTAATGGTCAAGCTTGGGGGAGTTTCAAAGCTACTAGGGGCCTTCGACGGGGAGACCCTCTATCCCCCACCATCTTCATACTTGTCTTTAGCTATTTTTCTAGATTGGTGGATAGAGAACTCCTCTCTCACAACTTCTCCAGGTACCTTCATAGATCTAACATTGTTGTCTCTCATTTAATGTATGCAGATGATATCATGCTTCTATCAACTGCCCATAAAAATGCTATCAAAAAGATTAAGTGGTGCTTGGAGACTTTTCAACAGCAAGCTGGTTTGGTATTCAACAAGGAGAAATGTCAACTTATATTCTCTAAACATACTCCTGCCCACATCAGACATTGGATCACTGAGCTCACTGGTTTCTCTAGCTTAACTCCCCCAATTAAATACCTGGGTGCTTATCTTACTGTGGGTAGGACAAAACAAATCCAATTTGATGAATGTCTGGGCAAGATTAAAACCCAACTTAATTGCTTGGTCTAATTCCTTCTGTCTAATGGTGGCGGAATCACCCTGCGAAAAGCATTCTAACCTCTTTCCCATCTTACCTACTTCAGTCGACTCCTTTGAAGAAGAGTACTCAATTACTTCTGGAAAGAACATTCAATAGATTTCTTTGGTCTGGACAAAGACACCAGCTTCATTGGACTTCCTGGATTAAAACTGCTAAACCCCATTCTGCTGGGGGGCTTGGCTTTAGGGGTCTTCTCCACCTGCAGCATGTCAACTTCCTCAAGCTTTGGATCCATTTTAGAGCCCAGACCTCCTTGTGGGCTAAATTTCTGAAAGGCAAGTATTGCAAACACACCCACCCTTCCCTTGTTGTTAGGAGATTGGGGGATTCCAAGATCTGGGTCAAAATGTTGAAAACTAGACAGGAAGGCGAAACTAAATTCCTATGGGATGCGGGAAGGGGAGATCAATTTCAGGCTTGGACAAGCTGGTGTCCAAAAGATTGGTTAATCCCTAGAGGTAACACCGACCCCTCCCTAATCGTTGTTGATTGTTGGGATGGAGCTACACGGTACATCCCACACCTCGAGCTATCTTGCAAGATCATTCGGCACGACAAGTTGCAACTATTCCTATACATCTGGGGAAACCTGACAGCATCTCTCTGGGGGTCTCCAAATATCAAAGCTTAACTAAATACCTCTACAGCTCCTCCTATCAGTGGCCTACTGTCAAATGGGGGAAGGCAGCATGGAGTAAACACCTCTCCCCCTCCATGTCTTTCTTTTGCTGGCGTGCTCTTCACAGCATTATTCCCACTGATGATATCCTTAAGTTAAAAGGCTTGAGAGGTCCTTCTATATGTGTTCTTTGCCATCAGCATGAAGAATCTATTCCCCACTTGTTCTTCCAGTGTAATTTCTCCCAAGCAGTCTGGCAAGAATTACAATCCCAGATATCTCTTAATTGCAGTCACCTTCATTGAGAGATTTTCCATCATCATTGGTGTGAGGGGGAAACCCCAAAGGCTAATACCATTCACTTCATTGCCATCTGGTTCATTTGGATGTCCAGGAACCAAGCCAAATTTTAAGACCTTTCTGCTGCTGCCCCTTCTGTTGTCAGGAATTGCAAGTCCTACATTAGCAAACTCATTATCCATAAGGGGTTTCCACAAATTCTTCAGCAGCCTCCCCACTTATTCCCTCCTGCCCCTGCTGTCTCTATTCAGGTGAAAGCTGTCAGCTGGAAGGCTCCCCCTTCCAATTACATCAAGATTAACACTGATGGAAGTTTCTCCAGTGATGGAGCTGGGGTGGGGGGCATCTTCAGGAACCATCTGGAGGTAGCGTCTGTTTTTTTCCTTGCCCAGCTCTCGCCAAAGATGCATTTGAGTCCGAGATTGATTGCGGTGCTTTGGGCTCTTCAACTTGCTCGGATTGTCTGGTTGGGAAAATACCGGATTGAGGTGGACTCTCAAGACTCGATTAAGAACATCGAATTTTCCCATCAACTTCGGTGGCACCATAAATATTGGATGGAACTTATTCTTGCTTTCGGGACCCTCACACCTGAGTTTTCTTCCAATTTCGGAGAGGGTAATAAACACCGCCCATTGGCTTGCCGGGCGAGTGCTATTTCCCCAAAGCTGAGGTTTCCAACCTCCCTACCGAGGAGCTAAAGTTCTTAATTGCCGGAGATAAGCTGAGTTCCCCCATTTCGGAATTGATCATTGCTCTCCCATTTGACTTTGGATGTCCCCCGGCATTTTGCTCTTGGTCCCATCTTGCCGTCTATCTGTTCTCTGGGGTGGCCTCTTTACTGCAACCTTAGTTTATTATCTTTGCTTAAAATATATAAATATATAGTCACTCAAGTCTTGTAATTTTAGTTAGGATCTTTGAGGACTTTTGTTGTGGGTTAGGTGGTGTTTTCTCCTTAGTATTTGGAGATCCCCCCTTACCTAGTTTTGTATCTCCTATTTAGTATTAACAAAGTTGGAGCTCATTGAGGCTCCTTTTCTAATATATATATATATATATATATATATATATATATATATATATATATATATATATATATATATATATATCTCCCCCTCTCTTCCTCTCATACCATCTCTTTCTCTCTCCCTACAACTCTCTTGCCCTCTCTATCTTCTCTCTTTCTTTTCTCTCTCTTTAACTCATTATTTCTTATATTCTCTCTCCCTTCCTCACTCTCTCGTGCCCTCCTCTTCCATCTCAGTCATAGAACTCTTCTCCTTCTCTCTCTAACTCTCTCCCATTTGTTGACCTCATTTTTGATGAGTTCTTCTCTTCACTCTTAAGTACTTAGGATCTTGCCTTAGGCTTTTCCTTTGACTATCTTAGAGGACTAGAGATGGAACCTGTCCCTTTAGAAGCTCAACCACTTCTTAACTCCTTGCAAACCCCACAAGCTTGATTGTAAACCCCTAATCACCTAGAGGGTTGAGATCAAATGTGGAGGTTTAAAGGATGAGTTCCCTATATGACTCTTTGGCCTTAGGATCATCCTAGGTGGCCTGGTCTGGTGAGGGCTGACCTGCACATACATTACACTTTCACACACATTCGAAATCCTAAAACTATTCATGCCTAGCTTAACCTCCGACTCATGTGGATAATTCATATGGATGGACCTTAACCCCTAGGCCCTTGGCTAAGAGGGTTAGGAACAACATAGTGAATGCCTCAAATGAGTCCTCTCATGGCTCCTATGGGCATAATACGGCTTCATGATTCAACTAAAGTGATTCCATTCTACTCAAATTTGATCAATTTTCATTTTTTAAAAATTTCAATTTTTGACCCCCGGGGCCCTACACCTACAAACCTACCAAAAGCCCTTGGAACTACCCAAAATTTACAAAATCACCTAAATTACCCAAAATTACTCAAAATCAATCCTCAACATTTCCCCCCCCACTTAAATTTATCATTCATAGCCAAAAATACCAAAATTTCCAAAAATACCCCCAATACCCTCCAAATAACCAAAATGCCCCTCTTGACCCAAAATTCAAAAAATTCCAAAAATTTCCAAAAAATTTCAAAAAATCCCAAATATTATCAATTTAATTTTGTTCAACTACACCATGGGCCAATTTTGTCAATTTACCCTACTTTTACCAAAACCCCCAATTTAGCCCATTTTAAACCCAAATGAACCCAATGTCAAACCAAATCACCCCAATTGACCTCAATTTTGGTCCAATTCAATTCTAAACTTCAATTTAATATCCCCAATATCAATCTAGTCTAAATCTAAGCCCAATTTGATTGACATTTGAATCCAATTTCATTTTTAAGCTTAAAGCCCAATTTTGACCCATGACCCAAACTTAGCCCAAACCAACCTAATTCAATACCAATTTGACCCAAATATTTTCTAAACCTTCCTAAAATCCCCACAAACAAAACACTAACATAATTTGCCAAAAATTTGGACCCAAACCCTACTCAAATTCAACCCAAACCCTAAATCCCTTAAATGGGCCTACACCCAAACCTAACCCAAATAGGCCCAAATCCCAAAATCAAAACCCAACCAAAGATGAAACCTATTTGAAACACTCCCATAAAAATTTCTCAACATTAATTTTACATCAATTTCAACACTATACCAACCTTAGCCCAAGTTGGTCCATTTTGACCTATTTTGACCCTACACCAAGGGGACCCAAATTAGACTCAATTCAATTCCAAATCACTTCAAATTGATTCCAAATCACTCATGACACATCCCTAGACTAAACCCAACATTTCTTTAGCCCAACACTTTACAAAATTTCCACTTACCAATTTGTTTTTTTAAATTTAAAAGCCCATCCCCTTAAACCATTCTAAAAGCCCACCTTTACCAAATTTTAAAAGCCCAAACCCATCATAAAGCCCACACTACAATTTCACCTCATCTTCACTCAATTAATATCACTCCCTAAGTGCTAAATCCATCATGAAAATCAAACCAAAATGGTATTATGCCAAATCCCATCAAATAACCTAAAAATTTCCAAAAATTCCTAAAACCCTTTTCCATGAAAATTAACCAAACTCTTGCCAAGCCAAATGTGAGCAATGAAGCCATGTATAAGCCACATGAAGCCATGGATGGTTTGAATTTTCACCAAGCTATTAATGGCAAGGGGAGGGGGGGCCTTTTCTAAGCTCTAACTAAACCTTTTTAACTCTTTTAATGTCTCACCCTAACCCAAAATTAACTTAAACAAAATTGATGTGAACTTCACCACGCATGTGAGCCTGACCCACCTGACCTCCTCAGCCCAAAATTAGGCCATGAGGAGATGAACCAAAACCAAAACCATGGCTTGGACCAAATCTAGCCAAAATGGACACTCCTCCAAGCCACTTTGATCCAGCCCCTTTACACTTGGCAAAACTCAATTGAACCCACAGGAATCAAGCCCTGATTTCCCTGAGCCTGAGGTTGACCTGACCCTGGTCGGCCAGCCACCGGAAAATGCCATGGCCGAGACCTTGGGAGGAACCCAACATTGAAATTCTCCTTGTCGAGCTGCCCCATGCCTAATGGTCGCCATGGTCGTTCTTCCCTTGACCTAAGCAGCTGATCTAAACCATTAAACCCCCCTGGGAGGCCCTCCAGCCACTCCTATTTAAACACCACCTCCTCTCTGCCAAGGGGGACATTGAAACAAACCATACAGAAACTCTACCAAAATCATTCCAGACACTCCCCCACACCTGGAGAACTCGATCCCCACTGAAATTCCCTTGCCATTTCCTCTCTGTGAGCTCAATTTCAGAGTTGAAATTTAAGCCCAAAACCAAGACACTTCACCACAGTGAGTCAATCCTTAAATTGATTGACTCTACACCTTCACCAGACCAAGAGGAGAAGTTTCCAAGCAAAAGCTCCCTCATTAGGCCAGCCATTGCTTCCAGCCTCCAAGCTTTGTGATCGGCTGTGGTCACTTTTGTACCTAGGCAATTCACCAAGCCAAGGGACTTCATCTGGAGCTTGCTTGGACCCAATCGAACGTGACACAACTCTCAAATCGAAGCTTCACTTCTCTGATATGAACTCTCTCTTCCTCCTGAGCTTCTGGAGATTCTCCATTTGATATGAATTAATTTCAATGCATGTTTACCATATGGATGTGTTCGTCTCTTCAAGACGAATCCATAGAGCATAAGAACACAAAAATCCGTTGAGAATCGAGTGAGTTCTTAGGGTTTTAGTGTGGACGGTCACGGGTGCACACCAGTCGTAGACGATGAGCAGGAGCCATTGGATCGAGCGTGTATCGAGCGGAGATCAAGCCGGACAGCGTAATGGTACATGAACAGTCCCCTGGAGCGCTGAGTCGGATGGCGGCATCGAATAGGAATGCGCCGCGTGGGCTTTCGGAGCTGCCGAGGATTGCGTGGCGTCGCGTGGATAAGTAGATAAATAGGGAATTTTCTTATTTATTAAATACCCAGAACTTCAAAAATGCATAACTTTGTGTAGAAAAATCCTAAAAATAAAATAAAAATACCCTCTTGCTCAGTGAACAGGGGAGAATAATGTGGAAATGAAATCAAGTCATTTCATCAAGTATTTTATTGTTAATGATTTATTTACTTTTTGTGGTATTTTAATTCTCCATTTGCATTAACAATTCACCATGGCATGAGACCATGGGGTTTTTGAAGCCTCTAATCTAGGGAACATTCCCTGAATTTTTTAAGGTCAGAGGCCATCCCTATGAGAAGTTATTGATTTTTCAAGTTCATGTTACTGTTTTGAGTATTTTAATTCCAATAATTAGCATGTTGAGAAATAAATTCTAGGAAAATTTGGTGATGTTTCTTATGACCAGAGGATCTTAAGAAAAATAGGTTTTGAGTAAATTCACTTGAAACAACCCTAATTAGCCTAAATACCCAAAATTGAACTTTAATTAATTAGGGTTAACCACACATTAAATTAACTTGAAAATAATTCTCCATTGATCTTTAGGATCAGAGGAACATCACATAAAAATTTGAAATCATTTGGAAATGTTTAACCCCACAAAATGGATTAATTAAATCACATAACCAAAGTTAAACTTTAAAAATTCATAACTCACAAAATACTTTCAAAAATTCACAAAAATGGTTTTGGAGCTTCTCTGATATCAGGGGAACTTAGGAAAATTAAAATTGTAATTTTCTAAAAAAGTTGATTTTTATCATTATTTTAATATTTTTAATAATTAAAAATAATAAAAATCATAAAAATATTAAAAATCACCAAAATGTCACATTTTGAATTCTAATCATTTAGGAACAAACCAAATATTTTTTCTAAGTCTCTAGGGTAAGTTATTGAATTTTAAAGGCTTCATGTATTTTTTTTAATATTAAAAAAATGTATTTTCCAATCTTTTCACTAAAATAATTCTAATAAATCAAAGAAAAATCAGAAAAATATAAAATTTATTTCTCTAGACTCCTTCAGGTTAGAGAGATTTAAGAAAAATATAAAATCCATTTTTCAACTTTAATTTTAATTTAAAATTAATTAATACTCCAAAACTCAAAATAATTCTAATAAATAAAATATAATTCTGAAAATCACAAAAATTGTTCCAAATGGTCCTCTAGTCATTAGGAACATCCCATAATTTTCTTAAGGAAAGAAACTTTTCCTTGGTCATGTTATTTAATTTTCCTTGAAAACCCCTATTTTCCATTAAAAATAATTACATAAATAAATTAAATACAGAAAAATCACATTTTCTCCTCCAATGTCTTAATTGACATGTGAGTGAGGTTATATAAAAATTTCAAGTTCATTTGAGCTTAATTTAGTGAGTTATAGAATTATTAAGCTTGAAGGGCAAAAGGGTAATTAAAAATTTCAACCCTTAATTAAAATTTTAGGATTAATCAAAAAGGGGAGGGTAAAATATTTGATTTTAAACTGATTTTGAATGATTGAAACTTAAATGATTGAGGGTAGAAACCTACTATCCATTTCAAATATAATTAAAATAAAACTTTAATTAATTAACTAATTGAAATTTTGGAAGAATAATAGAAATTGAAATTATTAAAGTAGGGATATTATTAAGAGGATATTTATTCTTTAATTTAAAAATCCCTAAATAAATCACTTCAATAATACTTAATTCTTAATTAAAAAATTAAAATAATAATCCAAATTAAAATTAAACTAAAATTAAATTAAATTAAATTTAAATTAAATTAAATTAAATTAAAATTAAATTAAATTAAATTAAATTAAATTAAATTAAATTAAATTAAAATTAAAATTAAAATTAAATTAAATTAAATTAAATTAAATTAAAAATCAAAATTACATTAAAATTAAATTAAAATTAAAATAAATTAAATTAAATTAAAATTAGATTAAAATTAAATTAAATTAAATTAAATTAAATTAAAATTAAATTAAATTAAATTAAATTAAATTAAATTAAATTAAATTAAAATCAAATCAAATTAAATTAAAATTAAATTAAATTGAATTAAAATTAAATTGAATTAAATTAAATTAAAATCATTTAACAACAAACCTAAATGAAATCATTAAGAATTAAATCTAAAATAACTTGAACACTATTCCAAATTTAAACTAATTTTTTTTTATAATTAAGTCAAAATTAAAATTAAATCATTAAGTTTAAATCATTAAAATACTTAATAAGTTGATTTGCCCTTCTAAAGCTCTTATTATTATAACTCTTAAATGAAGTATCAAGTGAAGTGTTACTTCACTTATAGGATATTCAAATGTCCTAGTTCACTGAGCAAGAGAACAAAACTTAAACTCCTAGATGATTAAATCACTTGTATAATTAAATTCTCTTGGACTTAAAACAATCCTAGAGGTATTGAAAAGATGTTTAAGACTTGTCTTAAGAACTTCCTCAATATGATCGGATATTTATAAGAACAATTGAACTTAATTGTTCTTTGGTGAAGAAAATCATCCTTAAACCAAAACACAAGAACCTAGACGTCATAGGAGATGACTAGATATAGGATTAGGACTTTGGTAGGCAACCAAAACCTTTCCCTTAGCTTTACCTAGGTACTTGTTGAAACATTTAAATGTCTTAACATGTGTTTTAAGTGCAACTTGGGATGACGGGAAGACCCTCCAGGTACGCTTTTATTTTATTGCAATTTACTTTATTGCAATTTACTTACATGCACTGTACTTTACTTTTCTTGCATGATAAACAATTGTTGCATGAAAACCAAAATCTTTAGGATAGTCCCTGAACTGAAACCAAAACTAAATTAAAAGTCATTACAAGATAAAAATCACCGCCACAACATTTCAAAATATAAAATAACTCAAAATTTAATCACAAACAGAACAATAAAACTACAACTTTAATTAAATTAAAACGTCTCGTTGAATGATCGGGAATACCTCGGATGATGTAACGCACATGTTGCTAATGGGATTTCCCACGGTCTAAATGAAAATGTGGAACTCATTTAGTTGAGTTTAGCAAATTCATTTAGACTAAGTGAATTAGATGAAAATAACGGTGCCGGGATGACGGAACCGTGGGATCTTAATCGGTTCTGTTTAATCAACTTTAAGATTTATTTTAATTAAAATATTAAAAAACACTTGGATTTTAAGATTTTACCTAAACCAAAACACTTCTCTCATCTTCTGATTTATGACTTCTAAAACTAAACCTCTACAACAATAAGGAGCTTGGAGCGTGATGGGCAGCACGGCCATCTTCGTCAGCAAAACAACTCTACATCAGCAAAACTTTCTTTAGTTTTAAATAATAAAGCCATAGGACTTCGAGGTAGTTTGCTTAGTGCAACATAATTCCTCAACTCTTTGTTAGGCATTTGCATAATCAAGTTATGCAAATTAAGTTCTAACCGGTCTTAGGACTCCGAGGTAGTCGTTTGGTACGACATAAACCCTCACATCTTCGAGGCTATTTGTATGATTATGTCATACTAATATAAGTCCTAATTAATTAAAATTGGCAGGATTGCAACATTAAATAATCTTCTCAAATTCAAGCCAAACAATAGGATAGTTTGGGAAGTTGCCAAGATTCTTCTTGGATCCTCAGCTTCTCCTATTCCTCTTCCATTGGACTTCTGAAAATAACTGTTCCAAATTTGATCCATTTCCTATTGAAATTTCCAAAACTCAATTCCTTGGAAACCTAAACTTTGAAATTCTTGAGAGCAAAACCACTGATCATTATCGAGAGTTTTCTTAAGTGATTCCCGTTACTTAGGATGTAATTAACTATAGGGGCTTGTCCTTATAGGGAACTTTAAGAACCCAGGTAATATAAACCACCGCTTAATTCCTTTATATTAAGCGGGGAACTTGTCGGCTTATTAAATTGGTTTGCAGACCAAACGGATGTCACAAATCTTCTAGTTTACTTAATCGAGCCCCATCACCAAGCAGTGTGTTTATTCCTCGGGATAGATATACGGTTTGTGATGCGGTGCTCGTTTATATAAACTATTTGGGATGTGAGATCGGCTTGATTTCATATCTTAAAATTTTCAAACTTAAAATTACTTTAAAAAATCAAATACTACTTTTCAAATTATTTAAATTAAATTAAAAAAATTCGCCGACAACTTCTGTAGGAGACCCCCCTTTTCAAAATACACAACCTAAAAATAAGCCGTACAATTTACGGCGACTCACGTGGGGAATGGTTCCTCTCTCCATTTTTGATCAGATGGTTTTACTTTCATAAATCGGTAGTGAGTCCATGCTCCTAATGGACCAAAACTACCATTCTTCCGTTGGAATACACCGTTCATTTCTGTCTTGAACGAGTATATCCAACTCCTCTCGGATTTAGGAGCCACTGTTTAAACACCCCTAAACAGAGAGGTTCCGAGATCCTTTTACCTCTTTCCTGAGGTGGGGTGGACCCCCAATAGGTGTTAGTTTAGGAAGCGATCCTTCGAGTCGAGAAGTCTTGCATAAGACTTTCTCTTTCTTTCTGATTCTAAAAGAATCCTTTACCTTTTCCATACCTTTAAACATTCCATTCCTAATAAACAAATCTTCTAATAAACGAATCTTTTGATGAATAGATCCTTTTAAAATTACAAATACACTAAGATAAACGAAAATGTGTTCGGACTCTTTCTTTTTCGTCCTAAACTTTACAGCGAAAAGAAGCATAATTCGGGATTGATACTCTAAATCCGCCTGCGAAATGAGCGCCCCAAAGCTGATTTTCTCCTTCACCAACGGATTGGACTTAGTCGTCTACAAGGATGAGCTGCCCGATAATGGGATCATCCGTTTCGGACAAGGATTCGAAAATACGGATGTCGAGATTGCGACGTCACTCTCTTCGCACTTACGGACAAAGTGCCCGAAGCCGAGAAACCTCCGATTGAATTCAACTTGTAGTCAACTCAGGAGTTCCCTCCCCTGCAAAGGGTCCTGACTGAAAGAAACACTTTCATTCACAGGAAGTTAGCTGCTGTCCCCAGAACTGTTGTCTCTACCCCCACCGGTTTGGTCATTACTGCACCTACCCTTGTTCCCTCCAAACTGAAGGGAAAGGAAGTCCAAGTTGGTTATGAGCCTATCACCGTGGAGGGTTCGGACTTTGCCGCAATACCATCTGTTTTTGAGATAGGGTCCAGCTCGAGGTATAAACCCTTAACCCGGACACAGAGAAGGAATAAGAACAGAAAGATTGCTAAGATCAGGAAAGTCAGAGAAGCTGAAGCAGCCTCTCTTAAAGGAATCCCTGAAGGAAAAGAAGAAGAACTGCCAAAATACTTGCCGCTGTTGCCAGAATACTCGCCGCTGTTAGAAGGAAGTAGATTCCACCTGCTCTCTGCCGCATCTAATGAGGAAGATGCCAAAAGGATTGCTGCTGCGTTACCTCAGCCCGCATATTACAATGATAGCTGGAAGAAGAAGAGTAAGGCTACACCGCTTACCCGATTGCGAGCGTTAGTCGAGAAATTGGCCAGGAAGGAAGGATGTCCTGTGTCAGAGATTCTGAGAAGGAAGAGACGAGTGCCAATTAAATCCTGCCTTGGACCACGAGTGGAGTCTGCCACTGCCATAGACAGACCGAAGAAGAAAGTCCGAGCTAGTGAAAGAGGCTCACCTGTTATCGTATCAGGCTGCAAATTGGGGAGGATACCACCTTCCGGCACATAGCCAGACGGACCATACGATCCTAGGCTTCCGGCTGCAAGAAGGATGGTATGGCGACCTACTACTGATGAGCTGAGGCCAAAACAATGTCCTGAGAAGAAAAGTCTCGTCGGGATGCTCGAGTCAGAAGAAAGTGCTACTGCAATGAAGAAGACTCCCGAAAAGGAAATTCAACAACCGTCACAAGGCAACTGCGGGACCGTGCGAAAAGGGCCACTAGAGGATGCCATGGATAAGTTAAGGACTGACATCCAACTGTTAGCAAAAGAAAGATAAGAAGAACTAGGAGATGAAGTTGACTCCTCAGAGTTCATGGATGAGGAGTATGCTGAGATCAACATGGTCGAGACACGGGCATCGACAGCTTCGCAAGGTGCCCCATCAACTGCGGAAAAAGATGAACCAGAGGTGTTAAGAGCACAGATTCGGGAAAGAGATGACACAATTTCCCAAATGGCAAAGAGGATGGAAGAGATGGCTGCTGCCTTAGCCACTCTCCAGAGTCAGGCCCAACATCAGAAAGAGACACCCCCAGAGATCATCCATTTTGCGGATGGAGGAAAAGAGATCACATCCATCAATGGGGACGAGCAACCAAAGAAGGATTCTACACAAAGCATGATTCTAGAAAAGGATATTAAAAACATGGTAGAAGAGCAGGTGCGAGAGGCCCTAGCACAATCCAAGAATGGAGCATCTATTCAAACGGGTAGACCTTACCTCGAAGAGTTCGATGCAGTCTAATACCCAAAAGGCTTCATACCACCTCTGTTTAAGACATTTGATGGAACAGGAAACCCCCGGCAACATGTTGCACATTTTCGTGCTAGTTGCTGTAATGCCGGTGGGAGCGACGCATTACTCTTCCGACAGTTCGTCAGCAGCTTATCAGGGATTGCCTTTAACTGGTACGCAGAATTACCAAAAGGCTCAGTAAAGACTTTTTCAGAACTGGAGAATCTCTTTGTTAAACGATTTGCTGGAGCTCAGCACCACATCACTATTGGTGATCTAGTGGTGGAGCAGCAAAAGCCAAACAAGACTTTAGTCGATTACATACTTCGATGGAGAAACTTAAGCATGAAGTGTGAACCACAGCTTCAAGAACAACATGTAGTCGGCATCCTGCTTAAGAGTATCCATGGCTCGATAGCAATTCTCCTTAAAAGATTTACAATCAAGACTTTTGAGAAGTTGCTTAGCAAGGCCGGGAGCTTGCAAGAAGAGGCAAAACAGTTAAGTTTCACAGACAAGAACAATAAGCAGAAACCTGTGAAAACATTCGAAAAGAAATCCGGAATGGTCGCGGCAGTAGATAAGGCAAGCAGCCGGTTCAGATACAGTCAGAGCGGCCACAGCCTAGTTATCAACCACCACAACGGACTTATCAGCAACCTCGTCCGAGCTATCAGTCGTCTCAACATTATGAACAACTGCCTTGTTCATCACGTACCTTAAGAGAACTTATAAATAAAGAATATTCATTCAAAACGGAAGCAGTAGCAAAGATGTTCCGCAGCTTAATGAAGACACCGGATTTTCAGCTGCCAGAGCCCAAGAAGCCAGAAGAAGTCAATAAGAAAGATCATCCGAACTATTGCCCTTACCACCAGATGCTTGGACATAAGATAGAAGATTGCATCAGCTTCAAGACTTGGCTTGATGACAATCTCCGAAAAGGGAACATAACGATCCCAAAGGAATACATGAAGGAGCCCCAGAAAGGAGGTTCTGTCAATGTTATTTCAACGGATCCTATTGTTCCGATAGACCCTTACGCGACTGATGATGGATGGAGTACCATCTGGACAAAGTCTTCATAGAAAATTTTGGATCACATCCAAACCGCTTCGGTACACACTTCAGCTCAAAGTTTGAAACCTGTTGAGCAGCACTATCACTTGCGATTGAAGAACCGCCCCAGATGGAGGAGAAGATCGTGGAAGAAAAGAAGACCGAGGCTCCGAAGGGTAGACTAGGGGCTGCTTATCCTAGGATGGTTATTTCCGATTCGGGGGAAAAATCCCTCGAACTCCTGACTCTGTATGATTATCTGCTAGCCCCGGCGGGATCTTATAATGATAAGGGTTATGGCGTTGGCTACGTTTTGACTGTTTCTAACGATAACGTAACTAGCGACAACTGACTTAATCTGGATCTCGATTCCAATACAAATAACGATTCTCAAATCAACATAACCTCGACGACCACGATGAAGAAGATGTTCACAAAGGAGGCTACGAAAGCTCGACAAGCAACGAGTCCATTTGTGAATTCCGAGGGGCTCCGATCACTATAGAATTAGAACCATCAGATACCAAAACAATTTCAGAGAAGCCAGTTGTTTCAATTCAAGAGGATACACCAGCAGATTCAACACCAAATTCAAAAGAAATAACTGAAGTAAATTTAAGAAGTGGAAAAGTTCTGCCCCCGAGAATGGGTTTGAAGGATAAAAGAAAGCAGGTGATTACTCAGGAAGAGCCAACCCCAGCAGAGGAATTGCCCATTCGGGAAGAACCCGAGGAACATGGTAATAAAGTGGACTATAATGTGCTAGCCCATCTTAGGAAGCTACCAACCAAACTAAGCATATATGACGCTCTGATATTGTCAAAGGAGATGAGGGAGGCTCTGATCAAGGCTTTATTTGATCCAGAGATCTGTTTAGCTCAAATGGCCGCTAATTCCTTTGACGAGGTTTGCTCGTTAAAAGAACAGCGAGGTGTTACCTTCACGGACAATGATCTATTACTGGGAACAACAGATTATAACCAACTGTTATGCGTTTCAGTCACAATTGGAAAGTTTACGCTCTCCAGAGTGTTGGTTGATCCGGGAGCATCAATCAACATAATGAACCTTCGGACGCTAGCATATTTGGAAATTAATGCTCGCGAGCTTGAAGCAGACAAGATGCTATTAAAAGGCTTCAATCAAAAAGGAGAAAGAGCTCTTGGATCGATAACACTACTAATGAAGACCGGTGATTTAGCGAAGACAACCGCAAAATTCCACATAATTGATTCTGAGACATCGTTCAACACTCTGCTGGGTCGACCGTGGATTCATGAAAATTGGATGGTGCCGTCGTCTCTGCACCAATGCATAAAGTATTACGAAGGAGGGGAACAGTGCATCATATACTTCCTGTTTTCGTTCGTTTTTCTCTCTTTTATTTTAGAAGGAGTCGCCAGCCTGTCGATCGTCATATACTTCCCCCATTCGAATAAATCTCCCTCCTGAATCAAATAAGTAATTTGAAGAGGAGAGGAATAGAATAGAAAGGGACATACGACAAAATGACAAACAAGAGAAAACACAAAACGTGGAGAGCTTACGTGCGATAAACCTCGCAAGGATAGGTTTAAGAGTGTTCGCCCAAACAACATCGGGCGAATGCATCTTAAACCGATATCCGCGAAAGAATACCTACGTAAACTACCCATAACCAGAGAGTCAGGTGTAGGTGCCTGTTCTAGGGCCAAGAGTGCTCCTAAGGGGACGTATCCCACTTAGTTAATTACATCTTAGGGTGTACCCGAGAATACTCTTGATCCAAGGGGGGTTTTCTTACTCAGTAGTGCCAACTAGCATAGGGCTACAAAAGGAGGTTATTTCACAGGGGGATGTTCCAAAGCTTTCAAAGTTCCTGTTAGACCACGGGGTGGAGAATGGATCTCCCACTATCCCCGCAAGAGTAACGGACTCATCGGCATACAGAATCTGCGAAAGAACCATATCATCCCAATGGAGAACCCCAACACGTCAAAGCACATCCGGGTCGTAAGGGCGGAGGACAAATCGTCGTATCCCAAGCGGCGGCGGCTCATCGGCGTTAGGCCATCGAGATGATGCCAACGAAGACAAAGGAATGAAATGGCTCAACAAAGGTAGTCGAGAGGATGGAAAGAGTATTCCTAAAAGGTAGAGGTAGCTAAGTACGGGTTCGACAGACCCATCATTCAAAGCAATTAGGACCCTAAGTCTACCCGGTCGTGAAGGTAGTCGACCCAACACGTCCTGAGATCCCCGGTCAACAATCCTTGAATTGTGACCCCAACGGGGAATCTCGGTAGTCCTAAAGTCAAAAGGAACGAAACTCTATCCTATGACTATAAGTTGGAGTTCCAAGAGGTGGGGCTCACACCTGCCAAAATGGCTAGGATGCCACAGGAAAGAAAAGAATGGGAGGTTCAGCTACAAAGCTGTAAACACTCCAACAAGAGGGCTTATACCCCGTCTGGGTCGGGGAGCCTCCTAACATCCTAAGCGAGCTAGACAACCACATATTCAAGATTATGTTGGGCCAGTCAGATTGAAGAAGTACGGGAACTTCTCCTCGGGACATGCAAATATGATGTAATTATCTAAGAGAATCCTAAAGTATTGTGGAGGCCCTATTAGGTATGACTTGGGTGATAGCCATGCAATCCAACCCGTTTTTAAATCCGGCCCGAAGGCCATGCAGGAAAATAAAGACAGAATTTAAAATCTTGAATCTTTTAATCCTAGATTTTAATTTTACCTTGAATATTTTATTAGGATCTTTAAAACAGGAAATAAACAAAATAAAGCGCTTCCCAGATCACAGAAAGAAACAATGTAAAATTTTTCAAACATGCAAGTCATGCAAATAAAAGCAGAAAAGCACTCCAAAAGAATAAATAAAAGAGGCCAAATGCCGCTGGACCGGCAACATAATCCAGAAAAAGCGATAGAAGGCGGCCGGACTCCGCATATACATGCCCGGTCCTAGATCTATACAAAAATATAAGATTCGGACTTAAGGTACGGGCCACGAGTCGTTGCTCTGGTCCTGGTCACATGGTTCGGTGCGTCGTCCGCCTCGAAACCCGTGCCCGTACCTTATTTCCGATACAGACTCTTCCTAAGGACTCTATTAAATACATCCAGAAAAGAAAATAAAGACTCGACTTGCATAAAACAAGTATTAGCGGGCACACCATGCAACGTGAAATAACAAGCCGTGCCTTGCAATTGGGGGAGCTAACAACACCTGCAAGCAAAGGGGTTAGAAATCATTACAGGCTCCCCCATGATAGCACCTGTGTGAGTGTGTAAATAGGCACGGCTCCTGCAAAAAATCGCCCTGTCATACTATCACACACAATAAACATGCAAGCACACTGACGAAAACAAGAAAAGTGACACGTGGCTAGCACAAGACAACACAGCACATAACAATAGCCAGAGGTGTCGAAAAGACTACCTAGCATCCTAAATCCTAGCCTAGCACACCATCTAACAAAAAGTGCATTAACCTAGAATCTAAGTGCGGGGCAAGTCTGGGTTTAGTATGACTTTGGCGGGGTCGCCATGCCGGCCCCACCCTGAGGATCCAAAGGGTCTAATAAATGTCACCCGGGATGATCTTTTAAAAATGACGGCCTCATATACGGCCTAAATTTGCTATATGCTTAAATTTAAAAAATACGATAGACGTGATAAATAGGAAAATATGTAATTTTATATTTTAGAGTAAGGGCCATTAAATGCGAGCCCGTAACATGCATGGGTGACACAAATTAGATCCTTTGGATCCTTAGCACAGTCATACTCGTGTTAGTCCCGATGACTTAACTCGCGGAACTTACTGGGATCAACCCGGCAAGCGACGCTCGTTAAGGCATCGCTACCGACACGGGAGTCACTCTCCTAACGGGTCTGGCTCACTATCAATGCGAACAGGCAGATGCAAATGTAACCGATCAAAACATGCAAGTGACGAGTGTACCATGAGGCAGTGACTCAAAGTGGGTGTATCGAGCGACATTGACCCGAAGGGATGGGCGTGCCATGGTGGCAGCGGCCCGAGGCGATGGGCGTGCCATGGTGGCAGCGGCCTGAGGCGATGGGCGTGCCGTGGCGGCAGCGGCCCGAAGAGGGTGTGCCGGGACGGCAGTGACCCGAAGTGATATGCAACTCATACATATGACCAATGCAATATTGCTAAACCTATATGCGGCAATATGCGAAATGCATACATACACATGCGGGACATGCAACGATGCAAGTGGCCGGTTGACCTAGTCGAGTATTCGGTCGGACCAAAATATCGCGCCAGCCGGCCCGGGATAGCCGATTAGAGCATAGGTGATATCGACCGTCTAGGACAACCGATCGATGTGCGAATATGAAATGCAAAGTGCGGCTAGTGTCAGCCGGTCCGGGACGACCGATTGGGGTGCACATGGAGAATGCAAAGTGCAAAAGTATGACACGTGGGAAATGCGAAGTGCAAAAGGGTACCGATTGGGTCGGGACGACCGATCGGGATGCAAGTGCAAGCGTAACGTATAGGTGCAAGCTTGCAACATGCAAATGTATCAAGCAACATGCAAGGCATACAAATGTGATAGCGAGCCATTCCCACACTAACGACCTCGCCCGGGGGAACCTGGGGTCAATATATGAAAAGAAACGGCGACTGCCGCCTTTGCTCCGGCGAGGCAAATGGGATACTTTCCCTTCGGATTTCCGAGAGGGAAACTCTCCATGACGTCGCGAAATGGGCTAGCTAAAAAGCTTTTCCCGTTTTGCGAACTCCTCTAAACTTTGCAAAGCGAGCCAGCTGAAAAGCCTCTCTCACTTTGCCAAGTCCGACCTCCCAGCTTTTCAAGGTAGAACTGGGGAATCCAAAGCAAACAGAGTGAGGGACTCTGACCCGTCGGGACCGGTGCTAAGGCTCAAATTAAATGGGATTCACTCGGCTTTCGAGGGGGATTAGGCCACGCATGTAAAGTAAGCCTATCCTAAAGGCTAGCTCTAGGAAACAGACGATCCATCACATAGGCGCGTCGCCGCGCAGGCTAAAGCCGGCGCACGCACCCCATGCGGGCGATCGAACCCGCACGCCTACCAACAACAACTTACGGCCGACTATGAAGCAAAATGCAAGTTTCAAGAGATTATACCGCCACGATGTTTGCACGATGCCCGTTGATGATCGAGGAAGTTTTTCGCACGCGGCAGGAGGTCCTCGCAATCTCCCTAAAAGTAACGACGTCCGCTGTCCGGAGGTTGGCTTGACAACGAAGCACGCCGAAAACGAAGGAGGTGTGATGGAGAGCCCGGAATATATGATTATTCTGCTGGTTTACTTCGGCGCAAGTTCGTCACCGGCGAGGCGGAGGTCCGGTGAGCTAGAGGATGACTTGGACTGAAAAAGGAGACCGGCGAGGGAGAGCTCTAAACGGCAGGATCTCGTCACCGGAGTTGGAGGAAGCCGGCGAGAAAGGATGCCGCGGATGCGGCTGGCCGCGAAAGGGAGAATGGTGCTGAAGCTAAGCTTCGCCGGAGGCTGGAAGGAAGGCGTAGGTCGCCGGCGGCTGCGCCGGTGTCGCCGCCAAAGTGAAAGGAGGCCGGCGGGCTTGGTTCCGCGAGAGCAGGAGAGGCAGCGGAGGCTTCGCGAGAGAAAGCGGAGTTCTTGGATCCTTCTCTCGAGAGAAGAGAAATGGAGGAGCGTTTGGAGCTGGAAGAGAAGGCGTGTCTGGCTGGTTCCGCGAGAGCGAGGAAGGATCCCCCGGAGAGAACTTCGCGTGAGAGAGAAGAAAAATCAGCCCTGGTCTCCGCTCTTTTTTTTTTTTTTTGAGAGCAGAAGAAGTCCCTCCAGAACTTTGCAAGGGAATCATAAATAATATCCCCCCACTTCTCTTCTTTTTTTTTCTTTTTTTTTTTTAAGCTATTAGTGACAGGATCAAATCTGGATCCCATGCGAGCACGCGTGAGTTTGACACATGGTAGGGAAAGGATTTTACAGGATTATTAGTTTTTTTTATATTTTATTATTTTTTAATTGCCTCATGCGATTGATAACGAGAGAGAGGGCAGCGTGACTTTAATATGGATAGGAGAATAGGAGAGATAAGAATTTTTTAATCATATTTATTATATATATATATAGGATAAACCCTCTTCTTTTTAATTTGTCAGTACGCATGCTTTCCCTTTTTACTTATTTTATATATTTAAGCCTGCATGTGGAGAAAGAAGGATATCACGCTTCAGCAAAAAAATTTTTTTATTTCCTATCTAGACATAGGATGAGGTTACAGTTTTTTATGTTTGTCATAGTTTTCTGGAATGGTAGTAAAAACTCCATAAGAAGTTTAATGAAGGTTTTGGGTGATTTTGAAGAGGTCTCTGGTATGACTTTTAACAAGTCCAAGTGTCATTTTTTGTTTAGTTCTAAATTCAATGTTAATACTAAAAAGTGGATAGCAGATTTCATTGGATTTAGGGAGGCTAAATATCCTCTTAAGTATTTGGGTTTTCCTTTAATCAAAGGTAAACTTAGACATTCCCACTATGATGATGTGGTATCTAAAATTTCTGCTCAAATTCAATGTTGGACAAATTCATTTCTATCAAATGGTAGTAGAATCACTCTTCTCAAGAGTATTTTAACTACTTATCCTCTCTATATTCTTCAAATGATCAAGATGAAGAAAAGCACACAAAAATTACTGTCCATTATATTTAATAAGTTTCTTTGGGAAGGTCATCATAGACAAATGCATTGGACCAATTGGGATAAAGTTTGTAAACCTATCGCTAGTGGTGGGTTGGGTTTTAAGAGTTTTCAGCAAATCAGCTTTTCCTTTTATTGCAAGCAATGGATTAACTTTAGAGCCAAGAACTCCTTATGGTCTAAGTTTTTGCATGGGAAGTACTGTTCTAATATTCATCCTACTCAAGTACAATTGAAGAATGGGGATTCAAATCACTCGGAAGCAATTGCGAAAGTTAGAGAAGCGATCGAACAACTTTTTGTATGGGAGCTTGGGGATGGGCAAATTCATTTTTGGAGGGATAAGTGGATTTTTAATGAGTCTCTGATTGATCTTAATATTCATCATTCCATTCATCATCCCATTCGGAAAGTAGCTGATTCTTGGACCAATTCGGAATGGGATACTCGCTAAGCTTAGTAGTTGTGTTGATTCTGCAACCCAAAAAAAGATTTTGAATATTCCTATTCAATCAGCCAAAAGAGATAAATTGGTTACAAAGATTCCACCTAATCAAAGCTTGTCTAATTTTCTATTTAGAGGTATCTGTTCTACTAATGATTGGGGGAAGAAGCTATGGAATAAATTCTTAACACCTTCCATATCTTTTTTCTGTTGGAGACTTTTCAGGAAGTTTCTTCCAACAGATGACATTCTAAAACTTAAGGGAATTCGTGGACCTTCGATTTGTCAATTTTGTCATGCTGATGAAGAATCCATTCCTCACATATTTATAAGGTGCCTTGTTGTTCAAGAGGTATGGAAATCTGTTTTGGATAATCTTGGGCTTTCTCCCAAATTTTTTTCATGGCTTAGTATTGAGTTATGTTGGCATGATTGGAAGGATTCTACCGATTATTACATTCCTCTTATTATCTTCCGGTTTATATGGATGGGAAGGAATGATGCTATTTTCAACAACAAGGATTGCTCTATCCAACATATTATCGGGAATTGTTTAATTTATGTTCATAAGGCTAGACAAATAATTAATTCTCAGCAAATTCCTGTTATTAACAAGGTCAAGCTTGTTATTTGGAGATTACCTAAGGCTCCTTGGGTTAAAATCAATTCTGATGGGAGTTTTTCTTCAATTGGTGCTGGAATTGGGGCCATTTGCAGGGATCATATTGGTAATTGTAATTGGTTTCTCTCTGCTCCTGTGATGGTAGATAACAGTCTTGAAACTGAAGTTATTGCTCGCTTATTGGGGTCTCAAAGCTGCCTTTATTAATAAGCATAATTATATTCATATGGAGATGGATTCATTGCTTTTAGTAAAGATGTTGTTGAATGAAGTTGCTTGTTCCATGGCACATTCTTACTTGGGTTAATATGATCTTCAAGTTATCCTCCGGGCTAGTTGTTATATGGAGTCATATTAATAGAGAGGGGAACCAACCTGCAAATTGGTTGGCCAAGAGAGCTTCTTCTAGGAAGGAAACAATTTGCAACTCAAGCTCTTCTTCGAATTTTTGTCTTCTTCTTTTTCTTTTTTTAGAACTCTTTTACATGGGGACTTATTGGCCATTCCTCATGTCAGATGTTTTAAGACCTCCATTATTCAATAAAAATATATATATTTTGCCAAAAAAAAAAATATATATATATATATATATAATATAAAACTGCTGGGGATGCGATAGAAAGATATGCGTAAGGTATAATATGTTATATATATACAAATTATGTTATAATAATATCAATATTATTATAATTATTATCCATGCATTTTTAAGCTCGCATATGTCCTTGCAGTGAAGTAGATGTCCTTTATAGGTAAAATCGACATTTCGGACTCAATCGCGTGGTCCATTTCGTCATCTGGTGTTGTTTTGGGGCCGTTCGGGCCACTTTTTGAGCAATTGGCAAAAAAGAATAATTCACATATTTTAAGCCCGTGTACGACCTCGCAGCGAAGCGGATGTTCTTTCTAGGTAATATAGACGTTCCGGATACGCTCGCGTGGTCTATTTCGTCGTTCGGGGTTATCTGAACGAGCTCGCCTGTAGGCGGACCAAATTTTAGTCAATTTGCGTGACGCGGCGAGTAATATATGTTGGCCCAACTGAAACTATCCGAGATGTGATATGCCGACCGGCCTTCGTCTAAGTGAAAGCCAAAACCTAGAGAAATGACCGTAGCTACGTGCCCCTCAACACGTGCCGAAAGGTCTGAAGTGATTGTCTCGCGCTACGAGAGACAACACATGCTTCAAGCAAGGTTCCATAGCGCTCGAGCGGACATTCAACACTTGCAACATCAAAAATTGATGCCAACAAAGGACCCCCAACAAGTGTGCTGCGCAGTTAAGGCGCAGTGCACTTGTTGGAAGCTGCTCAATTTTTTATCAAGCCTAGGTTAGTAATGAGGCTACATAACCTAAGCGACCAAAAAGAGCCAATTACCCTAGAGAGGAAAAGCCGCGGGAGCCATATCCACTTCCAGGGGAATGGGGAGGAATGCAAACGGGACTTATATCCACCCCGGTAATGGGTTCAGAGGCCATAGAGGCATGACCATGCCCGGTCAGGTTCAGGGGCCATAGAGGCGTGACCTACGAATGAGTTCAGGGGCCGTAGAGGCGTGACTCGGAAAAGTGGTTCAGAGGCCGTAGAGGCATAACCACTGGGTGGATGAAGCGCAAAGCTTTAAATACCTGCAACAATAAGGAGAAACGACAAGGGAACTATATCTTTCCTTAAGGAGTACGCGAGGTAAGAAGGCTGAGTTATCTCGTGTAACCCGAGTCATCTGATATGTCTCCATGTAAGAAACTGACCAAGCATCCGTTGTGGTTCCCGCCGAGTGAAACACCCATAGTTTAGTCGGAAGGCTAAGGAGCTCGGTGGATTCTAACTAGAACCGCGACTAGTTCGGCGACTAAACGAGTATAACTAGTCGAGAAGGCCCGGTCATCTCGTGTGACTCGTGTCATCTATCTACAAGCATAGGAGGGATGTCGAAAGACACATATCCAACTCGAATGATGTAAGAAGTGATCGTATCAGGAAGGAATACGCTAGGATTCACATCCGATCCTGAGATCCGACCGAGGTATGTGACCTCAGACACCTGCTACAGTAAGGAGAAACGCCGAGGGGCTCACATTCTGCCTTAAGGGATTCGCAAGGCGAGAAGGCTGGGTTATCTCATGTAACCCGAGTCATCTGTTATGTCTCCTCGTAAGAAACAGACCAAACATCTACTGTGGTTCTCGTCGAGTGAGACACCTGAAGGGGGAAAGCCGAGGGACTTATATCCAACCAGGTAGTTGTACGAAATGATCATATCAGGATAGGAATCGTTGGGATTCACACCAGATCCTGAGATCCAACTGAGGTATGAGACCTCAAATACCTGCTATAATGAGGTGAAATGCCAAGAGACTTACATTCTACCTCAAGGGATTCACAGGGTAAGAAGGTTGGGTTATCTTGTGTAACCCGATTCATCTGTTGTGCTCCCGACCAGAACGTTATGTGGTCAGAGAAGCAATGAAAAAGATGGCGACAAAGCCAAAGATGTTAATAGACTAGATGTTCTCATAATAGAGCAGACCCTGAGGTCGTAAGGCTGTAGGAGGTGCTTTGGAGCCAAGGAATCATCATGAGATGAGACACCTCATGAAGGAACCGACTAGAACGTCATAAGGTTCGAGAAGCGTCAAATGCTAGCTGAGCAAAGCAGTATAGCAGTCCAAGATAGGACAATAAGACAGAGCAAGGCGATCTTCACCGTATGGAACGTAATGGTATCGTCAAATATCAAAATATCATGATCGTACATGAGTCAGTGACTAACTAAGGTAGTTTAACTGATGCAACTTATCTCGATCAAGGATCTATTAGGTAAGACCCTCATCGGAGACTCCTTAGAGGCTAATAAGGTAGTCCTTATATGAAGAAGGTAAGTGTAGCCCATCATGTGTAACGGGGGGGGGGGCTTATCAAAACACCTATCGTGGTGATCCAACCTTGGATTTAAATGTGGATGCGAAAGATACCCCGTTTAGGCTTGGATTTTCAAGGAAAGCAAAATATTGTAGCCGATGTAACATACATTTTCCCAATGTGGCGATAAGGGTTATTCATGTCATGGAGAAAGAGTCGAGTCAAATTATGATGACGTCTTTTCCACATAACTGTCTAGCTTTTAAGCTAAACCGCCTCCGTAGGAGGGTTTCAATCACGTTCATTAGAGGAGAACGAGACAGACACGTATTCCACATAAATAAGAATGAATGGAACGTGTATATACATGCTCACAACAAGAGGGAGTAGTAGTCTTTGGACCCTACGTAGAGCAGATCGAAAAAGACTAAGTAGAAGAAAAGCAAGGCTTCTCTTGTAGAGATTGGTGGCCGCACCAGGTATAAGCCGCTCGTAGGACTCCCACTTTGCCCGAAATGCGAGCCAACAATCTAATTAAGAGAAAAATAAGGTTTCTCTCGCACGAAATCAATTTGAACTATAAATGATTTGTTGGCAGATACAAGATACTCCTCGCAAGCATTTCACGTAATAAGTACAACAAAAATGCATATTATTCATTGCTCCATAGATGCGAATTACATAGTGCATGTATTACAAAATGCAAATTTATGTATATAAAGTCCGATGATCACATGGAAAGGAGCTAAGCAAAGTATCTTTTTAGGTATCGCCAGTTGATAGGGGGCATTAGATGAGATCCATCTGCATCGATCAGCATGTAAGCTCCTCCTTCGTAGACTTTGTCGATCACGAAAGGTCCTTCCCAAGTAGGCTCAAACTTGCCATGTCTTCGACGGTGAGCCACAATTGGGCGGCGTAGAACTAACACCAAGTCTCCAACCACGAAGGTCCTCGGTCTCACCAATTTGTCATGAGCTCTGGCCATGCGAGCGCGGTATAACTCAAGATTTTGTTGAGATTGTAGCCTAACTCCCTCGAGACTATCGAGCTCTTCCAACCTGAATCGAATATTGTCATCACTGGTGATGTTGTTGCTTAGAGAAACTCGTAATGAAGGCAGTTCAACTTCCAAGGGAAGGACTGCTTCGGACCCAAACGTCAAAATGTAAGGGGTAGAGCTAGTCGGGGTACGGTATGTCGTACGATAGGCCCATAATGTCTCGGAAAGCCTCTCATTCCACTCCTTCTTGTTAGCGTGAAGGGTTTTCTTCGTGAGATTCACCAAGGTCTTATTAAAAGCTTCAGCCAGGCCGTTAGCTCTCGGGTAGTACATTGTGGAGTATCTCCAATCGATTTGATGTCGACGTGCAAATTGGTTGATCTTGGTATTTTTGAAAGCCAGACCATTGTCGGAAATGATCCGTCGTGGCACGCCAAATCGATACACAATATGGTTCTTTAGGAAATGCAGCACGTTGTCAGCTTTGACCTCCCTCAGAGGGATGGCTTCCGCCCACTTAGAAAAGTAATCGGTGGCTGCGAGTATGAAATGATGTCCTTTAGAGAACGGAGGGTCAATAGGCCCCACGATATCAGTCCCCCATGCCTCAAATGGCCAAGACGCCACTGTCGGATGCAGTGCGTTCGGGGGCTGGTGAGGTACTAGACTGAACACCTGGCAATGATGACACCGCTTGGCATAGTCTATGCAGTCAATAGTCATCGAGGGCCAGTAATATCCGAGTCTTTTAATCTTAGCTTTCATCTTAGGGCCCGATTGATGGGACCCACAAAGACCATCATGGACTTCAACTAAGATTTTTTGAATCTCATCCTTCCCAACACATCGTAACCACATTTTGTTAAACGAGCGTCGGTAAAGGGTGTCATTTAGGATGGTGAACGACAATGCTCTCTTTTGTATCTGAGTAGCGAGGGAGCGGTTGTCAGGGAATGTGCCCTTCGTCAAGTATGAGGTTATGTCTTGTCGCCAATCGGCAGACGGCTCGTCAGAAGTAGAGAGGACTACACCCTCTCCTTCCGGAGGGGTTAAACTCATGGGCTCAAGAGAGACTGGTGATAGGACCCTCCTATCTTGGATCACAACTGTCACAGGATCTCCAGTAGGACTAGACAGTTCTTTAGCCAGCTTAGCGAGAGCGTCAGCCTTGCTATTTAGTGAACGAGCAATTCTAACTAAAGTGACATCGGGGATGTGCTCTAGTAATGCCATAACTCTCTTGTGATAGACCAAGAGATCCGGCTCGAGGACTTTGTAAGTTCCTAACACCTGGCAGATAATGAGCTGTGAATCCCCATAAATTTTCATCCTCGTTATGCTCATTTGGATGGCTAATTCTAATCCAAGGATCAAGGCTTCGTATTCCGCCTCGTTGTTTGTACGTGGTTCTGTTAAACTATAAGAATAGCGGAGAATACCACGCTCAGGGGAAACAAAGATAAGGCCAATGCCGGCCTTCACCCTCGGAAGAGATCCTGAAGGGTCTTCCTTCAAGGAAGATGCTCCATCAAAATAGAGCTCCCATTCAGGTGAATCAACAGATAACAAATGCTCATCCGGAAAGTCATCATTTAGCAGTGAGTCGGCTGGGACTGGATGTGCCGCTAGAAAATCAGCTAAAGCTTGTCCTTTGACGGCTTATTGGGGAACATAAGATATGTCAAACTGTGATAAGATCATAGCCCATCTTGCTAATCGTCCAGCTAAAGTGGGGCGAGTCATGAGGTATTGCAAGGGGTTTACCCTTGAAATCAAATCAATATGATGTGAGAGCATATAATGTCTCGACTTCCGGACCGAAAATATCAAAGCCAAACAATGTTTTTCGATTGGCGGATACTTTACTTCGGCCGGGATGAGGCGCCTACTGAGATAGTACAAGGCGCCCTCTTTCCCGACTTCATTAACTTGAGCCAACAAAGCTCCCACCGATTCATCAAGAGCGGCGATGTAGAGTATAAGAGGTTTTCCTTGAACAAGAGCAGCCAAAACTGGAGGATTGAGCAAGTAATTCTTGATGTCTTCAAAAGCATCTTGACATTCTCTATCCCAATGGAAACGGGCATCCTTCTTGGCTAAAGCAGAGAAGGGACGACAACGCCCGGAGAGATTTGAAATAAACCTCCTAATGAACGCGAGTTTCCCCTGTAAGGAGCGTAGTTGCGTTAAGCTTTTAGGAGGCTCCATCTCGATGATAGATTTGATTTTTCTAGGGTCAATCTCTATACCCCTATGCCGAACTATAAAACCTAGAAACTTCCCTGAAGAGACACCGAAGGCGCACTTCAATGGGTTCATCTTCAAACTGAATTTTCTAAGACGTTCGAAGACGGTCCTTAAATTTGTGAGATGATCCTCTTCGGAATGACTTTTAACAACCACATCATCGATATAACATTCAACTTCATGATGTAGTAGGTCATCGAAGATATGAGTCATGGCACGCTGATAGGTTGCCCCGGCATTTTTGAGACCGAAGGGCATAACTTTGTAACAGAAGATGCCAATGGGTGTACGGAACGCCGTATGTTGTTCTTCCTGCGGAGCCATCCTGATTTGGTTGTACCCAGACAAGCCATCCATAAAGGAGAACATCACATGTGTAGAGGCGACATCTACCATCAACTCTGGGATTGGTAGAGGGAAGTCATCCTTCGGGCAAGCCTTATTCAGGTCCCAAAAATCGATGCAAACTCGTATCTGTCCATTCTTCTTTCGAACGGGTACGATGTTTGCGAGCCAAGTAGGGTAGGAAACTTCCCTAATAAAGCCAGCCTCGATGAGCTTTTTGGTTTCTTCAATAACCTTCATCTCAATCTCGGGCCGCATCCTCCGAGGTGTTTGTTTTACGGGAGTGACACTCGGATCAATAGAAAGATTGTGGACCACAACCTCTGGTGCTAAACCGGGCATCTCGGAATAGCTCCAAGCAAGGCAGTCCCGAAACTCTTTGAGGATCTCCATAATTTTGGCGGCCATGGAGGCAGATAGGAACTTACTAATGTATGTGGGACGAGGGTCGTCCATTGTGCCTAAGTTGACTTTGACCAACTCGTCGATGGTCGAAGAGACGCCATCCTCCAGCTCGGGGGGGCCTGTTGACCTCAATCTCCTCGTCATGGGGAATGATTCCCCGGCTATCACGAGGTGAGGAGATCATTTTGCATGAAGCTTTGGGAATTTTAGCATTACCCCGCTTCTTGACATATCCTAATCCGGATCCGTCTCCGGTAGCCTATTTTGCCACATAGCCTTACACAATTTGGCTTGGTGGACGGGCCATCTTTCGAGCAATAAGCCATTATCTAATAATTTAGAAATGAGAGGCGAGCAATAATATGACAGAGGTATGTCCTCTACGTTTTCATTCATATCATAGAGGGACATTACACCAGATCCGGTAACATGCGAATCGACTTTGTAAAACAAAATGCCTTTCTCCTTAGACACAGGTTTAGGAGGTACATAAAAAGTTTTGAGCTCTTCAACTGTGGAAGCACGTGCAGCTGTCAGATCTCTATAGTGCCCTTGTGGTACAGGGTTGATAGTGAGCACCTCATCCGTCAGTGTCAATCTGGTCAGACGAGGAACCATCATCGATGGCGGTGACCAAAGGATCTCTTCATCAGAGCTACATGGAGTGTCACCTTGTGAATACCTAGGTTTGTCCACCTGGAGGGCTTCTTCTTCCTCAGAATCTGTATCAGAGTCGATACATATCGTAACTTTAGGGGCGGGCAGAATAGGGAGCCTTGTGACTCCCTCTTTTCTGTCTCCTTACCTTTCATTAGGCGAGGGCTAGGAGGAGGAGGGGTACGCGAATGTCCCGCGGAACTAGAGGCAAGAAATGGTGACTTGTTATGTGGAACATAATATTCGGCATCGTCATATACACCGACTTCATTCATGGAGAATGGATGAACGTCACCTGGGATAGAAAACTCTTCTCCTCCGTGCATATATTTGATGCATTGATGGAGGGTTGAAGGTACCATTCCATGTTCATGGATCCAGGGTCGCCCGAGCAAGGCTCTAAAGGACGTATTCCCATCAATGACGTGAAACTTGGCTTCACTTTTGAATTCTCCGAATTGGAGAGGAAGGGTTATGGACCCTAGGGTCTTTTGCCCCTTTTCATTGAAGCCATTCAACATAATCCTATCGGAGCATAATCTTCGAGTGCCCAATGAGAGCAACTCCAAAGTACGCACGTGAATGATGTTAACGGATGCACCGGGATCAACCAGTATGCGGTTCAGAGGTGTGCCGTATACTATAGCTGTTATGTACAAAGGGCGATTATGGTCTGCAGTGCCCAACAATAAATCATCCTCGGAAAAGGTGACGGTAGCTATATCCTGTGGAAGGTCCGCCTCCCTCATCCTCTCCTCAGCGTAATAGGCATGGAAGACTTCAGGCTCTAAAAGAGCTTTCACTAAAGTCTCCCTTAATTCGGAGGATAGGAGGAGGGCGTCATAGATACTCAATGATGCCGGTAACCTCTTCAGATGTGCTAGCACATTATAATCTACTTTGCTAGTAAGATTTTTAGCCTCCTTGCTCTGAGCAGGAGCTTCATGGGGATCATCTATCTTCTGGGTGATGATCACCTTATCTTTCTTGAGTAAGGTAAGATTAGCCACCCTAGGGGGAAGGAGCTTGCCACTCTGCGGGCGGATTTCTTGAATATCCTTGTCGGGGGACCCAAAGAGGTCAATTTCAATGGGACACTCCGGGGACGAGGGTACTATGGAAGAGTCCTGAGTAAATGACGTCTCACCCACATCTTCTGATGAATCGCTCAAGTCATCACAGATGCGGTAAGCACCATCAAAGGAGGGCAACAATGGATATTGCTCCTCTTCCTCACTAACAATATCTGCATCGGAACTATGAGAACTAACAACCAACGTAGAAGAATACTCTGAAATGCCTTTCTTTATTGCTTTATCAGTAGTACAAAATGCTTCAGAGGGAACAGACTCCTGCTCTGAGCTCACATTGGCAACAAAAGGAAAAGGAAGTTCATAAACCTCACATGTTGAGGAAGAAGTAGTAGCGGAAGTGGCTGAAACGACCGCGATGACTCTAGCTGATCCTCGTGCAGGAGGTTTCTCTAGGTACTGCTCTGGGATCTCTATCTCCCCTGCCTGATAGCGGGCTTCAAGCCAATTTTTGAAGACATAACAATCTTCAAGCACATGGCCTAAGTGCATATGGTATGGGCAGTAGTCAGGCTCCTGAGTCTTTTCTGTTTCTTCAGGTTTCTTTGGATTGGGAAGCTGCATGCCCTGTTTGAGGAGATTCTTAAACATCTTTTTAAGACAATCTCTTTTAAAGGAGTAAGACGAGAGATTTCTTTTGCTCCGACGCTTGACCCTTCCATTTTGGGAAGGTGGGCGAGCTTGCTCGGCAGACAGGATGGGCCTTTTTAGTCTACCATCTACTGTCGTCAAAGCTAAGCTTTCTTCCATTCTTCTTAAAGGAAGGGGTGAAAAAAATTTCTTTCCCTTAGTTTTGTCATCACCCTTGAGGACCAAAGCCCCTGCAGTGTCTTGCAGGTTGACCACCTTCTCTATCAGCTCCTCAAAAGTCCTGACAGGGGTGATCTTCAGTAATACGGAAATGGGTCCCTCTGTTTTACCCATTATCAATGCCACTGCATGCTGCTCCTAGAGAGGAGGCTCACATTTCATGCTCAAATTTTGCCAACGAATAACAAAGTCAACTAAACGTTCATTAGACTTTCGTTGGGATAACATCAAGTCACTCAGGGTGACCCGTTATTGAGCCCCTGTAAAGCATTTTACAAAAGCATCCTCTAGCTCGGCGAACGTCTTGAAGGTGTCGTTCGGTACATCGGCATACCATTCGAAACCAAATCCACCCAAACTAGTGACAAAAAGGCGAAGGAGCAAAGTGTCATTATTACCGATGTTACAACACAATGCTTGGAACTGGGCAATATGCTGATGCGGGTTACCAACCCCTTCAAAACGTTTGAAACGCGGAGGGACAAACCCCAAAGGATATGGTATATATTCATATGCCTCGGGGTAGGGCCTGCCTCGGCGCATTATGGCCTCTCCCTGCTGAGCTGCCAAGGCAGCCTTGACTTTTGAATCTATTAAAGATTGTAGATGCGAGTCAGAAGGTGTTTGCTCGTGGTGAGCATCATTAGAAGACGTGGTAGGAACATGCTTCATCGGTTCAGGCGGCACGATAGGTGTCACTAATCGTGTCTCTACCTGTGTCAGAGGTGAAACTGCGCCGGACCCAGCCGGTTCAGCCTGTAACGCAACAATCTGCGTTGTGAGGATTGCTATCTGACCTTGTAAAAGGGCAATAGTCTCCTCGGGGGTAAGACTGCCTTGATCAATCGCGGGGACATTCTGAACCTCGACGGGTTCATGACGGTCAGCCTCCTCGAGATCATGTGACGGGTCATCTGTAGAAGATCTTTGACCACGAGTGGTCACTACGAGAACGTGGTGTCTCGCCATCTCAACATCATGAAGCTCCTCTTCAAGGAGATCATCCTCTTCAAGGAGGTTTTCAGGAATATCAGAAAGTCCGCATGACAGATCATCCTCAGGATCAAATTCAGGCTCATCCTCGGGGTTAACCCGAGAAAGCTCCAAGTTGTGATCAGCCGGGGGATAACTTCGTCCGGGATTGAGACAATAGCCTCTGCAACAGGAGGTGAAACTACGAGAGGTGCAACGGTGGGAGCCTTTCGGACCCAATTCCTCTTGGGAGGGCAATAACCCTTTCTGATGTATGAGTGTGAGGAGTATCGGCGGGGGTACGCCCCGGATCTCCCTCCACTACCAAAAACGATAGAAGCGGACATACTGACTTAAAGTAGGAGAACAGTAAGCAAACAAGCCCTTCTTTGTAGTGTCATCAACAGAAGGAGGTACAGTAAGAGCTGCGGCCATTGCCGCTATAGAAGTAGAAGTAAAAGGAACAGACCCAAGCTCTGGGGTAGCCCCGTCAAGCTCTATATCTGGGGCCTCTCGGGACTCCTGAACGGGCTTGGTGGTCTGTACTGTAGAGCGCAGATACCGCGACCTCGTAGCGGACCGACGGGAGGGCCCCGGTCTCCTACTACGCGGTCGTCGTGGGTGAGGAATAGTCGAGAGTTGTTCTATGACATGCTCGGATGTTTTTGATATCTGAGCCAAGAGCTTCTCCCTAGAAACTGGACCCTGTCCTCTCATGAAGGTAACTGCTCCGGCAATTTCCTTCGTCAGAAAATCCGTAGCAGAATGGTCAAACTGGACAGTGGATCGAAGAGAACTCGTATCATGAGGCGGGGAACGCCTCCGAGCAATTCTGGCGGGAACATAATCTACGCAACCAGAAAGAGCAGAAAACTGATTCTCAGCCAGAGGAATCGAAGATTCCCCCTGGGCCGGAACCGGAACAATAGAAGGGGCTTGCCGCTGGATCTGCAACATCCTGTTTCTGGTCCTCCGGGCCCTCCTACCCAACTTCAGAGCGGGAGTAGCCTCAGAGGGACCCGGAGGGACAGGTGTCGGACCCACAACAGGGACAACAGTAGCGACAGCAGTGTCGCATGAAGATTTCTCTACCAAAGGTAGGGACAATCATGAGAACACAGTAGAACGACCCGACAGTCTAGAGAAAACGAAGGGCGTTGCAGTGCATCGCTATCGAGGGCTGGCCTCTTCTTCGCAGGAGAGGCAGGCTCGATACGAGCTACTGCAGCGGAGGTAGCTCGATGTGATGACTCCCCTTTCGAGGAGCAGGGTACAGAGCGGACGCCTCAGCAGGCGTAGGATTACCTATGGTAATCCGAATGGGATGCTCGAAGGAACCGAAGGTGATAGTACCTTCAGGAGCACTAAAAACACTTGAGGAAAAGGAAACTGTGTTTCGCCCAACAGTAGCAATCGTAACCATCTTTTCGCTCGCCATGTCTGTCAAGCAGAAAGAGATAACGATTACAAAATAGAAAAGAGAAAAAGGTCAAAGAAAACCAATCAAAACAAAGTACAACGACATCGATGCATGCGAAAATGCAGCGACCGATCTGTCGAGGGTAGAAAAAGGGACAGAAGTGCTTCAAGCTGCTAACCATAGCAGCTGAAGCACGGATCTGAAGTCCAAGGTCTAACAAGACACAATAGTGACATCTCGACGAGAAAGAAGCTAGGTCACCAAAAGTGTAAGCAGAACCCCTTTAGAGGAAGAGAGTGCACTACCCTCGATAATTCCCCAGAATAGGCACATATACCTAACAAGACAACTCCATATACGAGACGAGGCAGATTCTTCCCCGAAGGAGTTGCTGATCTTGCGAATAAATAGAATTCGCAAGAGCAAAACCCCCATGGTGAAGAGAAAGCCTCCTCCCCAGCGGAGTCGCCATTCTGTTTTCGATCGTTTTTCTCTCTTTTATTTTAGAAGGAGTCGCCAGCCTGTCGATCGTCATATACTTCCCCCATTCGAATAAATCTCCCTCCTGAATCAAATAAGTAATTCGAAGAGGAGAGGAACCGAATAGAAAGGGACATACGATAAAATGACAAACAAGAGAAAACACAAAACGTGGAGAGCTTACGTGCGATAAACCTCGTAAGGATAGGTTTAAGAGTGTTCGCCCAAACAACATCGGGCGAATGCATCTTAAACCGATATCCGGGAAAGAATACCTACGTAAACTACCCATAACCAGAGAGTCAGGTGTAGGTGCCTTTTCTGGGGCCAAGAGTGCTCCTAAGGGGACTTATCCCACTTAGTTAATTACATCTTAGGGTGTACCCGAGAATACTCTTGATCCAATGGGTGTTTGCTTACTCAGTAGTGCCAACTAGCATAGGGCTACAAAATGAGGTTATCTCGCAGGGGATGTTCCGAAGCTTTCAAAGTTCCCTCTAGACCACGGGGGTGGAGAATGGATCTCTCACTATCCCTACAAGTGTAACGGACTCATCGGCATACGAGAACTGCGAAACAACCATATCATCCCAATGGAGAACCCCGACACGTCAAAGCACATCCGAGCCGTAAGGGCGGAGGACAAATCGTCGTATCCCGAACGGGCGGCGGCTCATCGGCGTTAGGCCAACGAGATGATGCCAACGAAGACAAAGGAATGAAATGGCTCAACAAAGGTAGTCAAGAGGATGGAAAGAGTATTCCTAAAAAGGTAGAGGTAGCTAAGTCAGGGTTCGACAGACCCATCATTCAAAGCAATTAGGACCCTAAGTCTACCCGGTCGTGAAGGTAGTCGACCCAACACGTCCTGAGATCCCCGGTCAACAATCCTTGAATTGTGACCCCAACGGGGAATCTCGGTAGCCCTAAGGTCAAAAGGAATGAAACTCTATCCTATGACTATAAGTTGGAGTTCCAAGAGGTGGGGCTCACACCTGCCGAAATGGTGAGGATGCCACGGGAAAGAAAAGAATGGGAGGTTCGACTACAAAGCTGTAAACACTCCAACAAGAGGGCTTATACCCCGTCTGGGTCGGGGAGCCTCCTAACATCCTAAGCGAGTTAGACAACCACATATTCAAGATTATGCTGGGCCAGTCAGATTGAAGAAGTACGGGGACTTCTCCTCGGGACATGCGAATATGATGCAATTATCTAAGAGAATCCTAAAGTATTGTGGAGGCCCTATTAGGTATGACTTGGGTGATAGCCATGCAATGCAACCCGTTTTTAAATCCGGCCCGAAGGCCATGCAGGAAAATAAAGACAGACTTTAAAATCTTGAATCTTTTAATCCTAGATTTTAATTTTACCTTGAATATTTTATTAGGATCTTTAAAGCAGGAAATAAACAAAATAAAGCGCTTCCCAGATCACAGAAAGAAACAATGTAAAACGATTCAAACATGCAAGTCATGCAAATAAAAGCAGAAAAGCACTCCAAAAGAATAAATAAAAGAGGCCAAATGCCGCTGGACCGACAACATAATCCAGGGAAAGCAATAAAGGTGGTCGGACTCCGCATATACATGCCCGGTCCTAGATCTAAAAAAAAATATAAGATTCGGCCTTAAGGTACGGGCCACGAGTCGTTGCTCTGGTCCTGGTCACATGGTTCGGTGCGTCGTCCGCCTCGAAACCCGTGCCCGTACCTTATTTCCGATACAGACTCTTCCTAAGGACTCTATTAAATACATCCAGAAAAGAAAATAAAGACTCGACCCGCATAAAACAAGTATTAGCGGGCACACCATGCAACGTGAAATAACAAGCCGTGCCTTGTAATTGGGGGAGCTAACGAGCACTCGCAAGCAAAGGGGTTAGAAATCATTACAGGCTGCCCCATGATAGCACCTGTGTGAGTGTGTAAATAGGCACGGCTCCTGCAGAAAATCGCCCTGACATACTATAACACACAATAAACATGTAAGCACACTGACGAAAGCAAGAAAAGTGACACGTGGCTAGCACAAGACAACACAGCACATAACAATAGCCAGAGGTGTCAAAAAGACTACCTAGCATCCTAAATCCTAGCCTAGCACACCATCTAACGAAAAGTGCATTAACCTAGAATCTAAGTGCGGGGCAAGTCTGGGTTTAGTATGACTTTGGCGGGGTCGCCATGCCGGCCCCACCCTGAGGATCCAAAGGGTCTAATAATTGTCACCCGGGATGATCTTTTAAAAATGACGGCCTCATATACGGCCTAAATTTGCTATATGCTTAAATTTAAAAAATACGATAGACGTGATAAATAGGAAAATATGTAATTTTATATTTTAGAGTAAGGGCCATTAAATGCGAGCCCGTAACATGCATGGTGACACAAATTAGATCCTTTGGATCCTTAGCACATTTATACTCGTGTTAATCCCGATGACTTAACTCGCGGAACTCACTGGGATCAACCCGGCAAGCGACACTCGTTAAGGCATCACGACCGACACGGGAGTCACTCTCCTAACGGGTCTGGCTCACTATCAATGCGAACAGGCAGATGCAAATGTAACCGATCAAAACATGCAAGTGACGAGTGTACCATGAGGCAGTGACTCAAAGTGGGTGTATCGAGCGACATTGACCTGAAGGGATGGGCGTGCCATGGTGGCAGTAGCCCGAGGTGATGGGCGTGCCATGGTGGCAGCGACCTGAGGCGATGGGCGTGCCGTGGCGGCAGCGGCCCGAAGAGGGTGTGCCGGGACGGTAGTGACCCGAAGTGATATGCAACTCATACATATGACCAATGCAATATTGCTAAACCTATATGCGGCAATATGCAGAAATGCATACATACACATGCAGGACATGCAACGATGCAAGTGGCTGGTTGACCTAGTCAGAGTATTCGGTCGGACCAAAATATCGCGCCAACCGGCCCGGGATAGCCGATTAGAGCATAGGTGATATCGACCGTCTAGGACAACCGATCGATGTGCAAATATGAAATGCAAAGTGCAGCTAGTGTCAACCGGTCTGGGACGATCGATTGGGGTGCACATGGAGAATGCAAAGTGCAAAAGTATGACACGTGGGAAATGCGAAGTGCAAAAGGGTACCGATTGGGTCGGGACGACCGATCGGGATGCAAGTGTAAACTGTAACGTATAGGTGCAAGCTTGCAACATGCAAATGTATCAAGCAACATGCAAGGCATACAAATGTGATAGCGAGCCATTCCCGCACTAACGACCTCGCCCGGGGGAACCTAGGGTCAATATATGAAAAGAAACGGCGACTGCCGCCTTTGCTCCGGCGAGGCAAATGGGATACTTTCCCTCCGGATTTCCAAGAGGGAAACTCTCCACGACATCGCGAAATGGGCTAGCTACAAAGCTTTTCCCGTTTTGCGAACTCCTCTAAACTTTGCAAAGCGAGCCAGCTGAAAAGCTTCTCTCGCTTTGCCAAGTCCGACCTCCCAGCTTTTCAAGGTAGAACTGGGGAATCCAAAGCAAACGGAGTGAGGGACTCAAACCCGCCGGGACCGGTGCTAAGGCTCAAAATAAATGGGATTCACTCGGCTTTCGAGGGGGATTAGGCCACGCATGTAAAGTAAGCCTATCCTAAAGGCTAGCTCTAGGAAACAGACGATCCATCACATAGGCGCGTCGCCGCACCGGCTCACGCCGGCGTATGCACCCCGTGCGGGCGATCGAACCCGCACGTCTACCAACAACAACTTACGGCTGACTATGAAGCAAAATGCAAGTTTCAAGAGATTATACCGCTGCGATGTTTGCACGATGCCCGTTGATGATCGAGGAAGTTTTTCGCACGCGGCAGGAGGTCCTCGCAATCTCCCTAAAAGTAACGACGTCCGCTGTCCGGTGGTTGGCTTGACAACGAAGCACACTGAAAATGAAGGAGATGCGATGGAGAGCCCGGAATATATGATTATTCTGCTGGTTTACTTCGGCGCAAGTTCGTCACCGGCGAGGCGGAGGTCCGGCGAGCTAGAGGATGACTTGGACTGAAAAAGGAGACCGGCGAGGGAGAGCTCTAAAAGGCGGGATCTTGTCACCGGAGTTGGAGGAAGCCGGCGAGAAAGGATGCCGCGGATGCGGCTGGCCGAGAAAGGGAGAATGGTGCTGACGCTAAGCTTCGCCGGAGGCTGGAAGGAAGGCGTAGGTCGCCAGCGGCTGCGCCGGTGTCGCCGCCAAAGTGAAAGGAGGCTGGCGGGCTTGGCTCCGCGAGAGCAGGAGGGGCAGCGGATGCTTTGCGAGAGAGAGCGGAGTTCTTGGATCCTTCTCTCGAGAGAAGAGAAATGGAGGAGCGTTTGGAGTTGGAAGAGAAGGCGTGTCTGGCTGGTTCCGCGAGAGCGAGGAAGGATCCCCCAGAGAGAACTTCGCGTGAGGGAGAAGAAAAATCAGCCCTGGTCTCCGCTCTTTTTTTTGTTTGAGAGCAGAAGTCCCTCCAGAACTTTGCAAGGGAATCATAAATAATATCCCCCCACTTCTCTTCTTTTTTTTTTTTAAGCTATTAGTGACAGGATCAAATCTGGATCCCATGCGAGCACGGGTGAGTTTGACACATGGTAGGGAAAGGATTTTACAGGATTATTAGTTTTTTTTATATTTTATTATTTTTTAATTGCCTCATGCAGTTGATAACAGAGAGAGGGGCAGTGTGACTTTAATATGGATAGGAGAATAGGAGAGATAAGAATTTTTTAATCATATTTATTATATATATATAGGATAAACCCTCTTCTTTTTAATTTGTTAGTACGCATGCTTTCCCTTTTTACTTATTTTATATATTTAAGCCTGCATGTGGAGAAAGAAGGATATCACGCTTCAGCAAAAATTTTTTTTTATTTCCTATCTAGACATAGGATCAGGTTACAGTTTTTTTTGTTTTTGTTTTTTTTTTTTTTAAGAAAAGGAGAAAATTCATTCAGCAAAAGTCGACAAAGTTTACATACATCTAATATAGGGAATATCAGTCAAATCCCCAAAAAGTAAAAGCTTTAAAGGATCATCAGGTTTAACAGAAAAAATAATCCTTTGAGTCATGCAGTAGCACGTTTGACAACCGGTTAGCGGTGTTGGTTACCTTCTCTAAAGATATGGGACCACTTGAGGGTGATAGAGCCAAATGTAGAGAGCAATGTTACGTAGGGGTATACCAAATTCCATGGAGGAGGGGATAATCCTTGTATAATATTAACAAGCTGCCGAGAATCGGTTTCAATCCGGACAAATTGGTAGTTCAAAGCTTTAGCGATAATCGGGGCCCGATGAAGCGGCTTGAAGTTCGGAATGGAGAGCCGACGGTGAGATGATTGGCACTTGGAAATACCACTGTAACTTACCTCCGGAATTTCTACAACCGCCCCAATTCCAAGCGGCGAGTTAGTGAAGCTCCCATCTATATTTATTTTTATCCATGGTGGAGGTGGAAGGGACCACTTCAGCAATGTAGGTTTTCTTTGGTTTGTAGGCTCCAACAGTGGCTTCTTTCTCAGAAAACTGCAGCAGTTAGCCACCATATGATTAATATTGCATTTTCTGTTGTCAAAATTTAAATGATTTCTATGCATCCAAACAAACCAACGAGATAACTAAAGGTAGATGGAACCATTTTTCACTTTTCCGAGTCCTCCCGACAAGCCTCCCAATTGAGCCAATTGTGATTAAGATGAGTAAGATGGAAATGTTTTAAAACAGTAATCCACACTCGTTTAGTGACAGTGCAATGGAGAAAGAGGTGGGAAAAAGATTCTTCCTGAGCTTGACAGAGCCAACATCTAGAAGCTAGTCTTAGGCCTTTGAGTTTTAAAATATCATCTAATGGAAGATAATGATGGAATAATCTCCAGCAGAAGTAAGACATAGAGGGGGATAAAAGCCTGGTCCAGATTTTCTCCCCCCAAGAAGTATCAGGCCAAAGTTGAAGTGAGCTGTGAATCATCTGATTGAAAGATTTTTTATTAGACTTCTTCAGCAAGATTCTATCAGGTTTAGTTGGATTAATAGGGATTTGAATAATCTGTTGTATGCTCTCCCCATCCAAAACTTCATTCAGCCTGTTGACATTCCAGTGATCCTCCACCCAAAAATCCGCAACTGGTTAGTTGGTAATTGAAATCAGCGAGTAAAATTTAGAGTTCCATCTCCTATCCAAGTTGTCATAATAAAAATTCACCTCCCCCTTGCCCACTTCCCAGCAGAAAATACCGATTGGCCATGTCCCCGACTTTCAAGCAAACTTCTCCAATGCTTGGAATCCCCTTGTCTTGACACAAGTTGAATTTGGGTGATCTTTCCAAGCAATACTTGTCAAAAAGGAATTTTGCCCACATGATATCTTTCCTTCGAATTTAATCCACTTGTTTACAATAGAACAAATGGCTCATCCGTTAAAAATTTCTCAGCCCTAGTCCCCGACCTTGGTTGGTTTACAAACCTTGTTCCGGATAGCCCAATGATATTGCTTGGTTTGGCCTTCCCGGAGAAATTTATTAAACATTGTTTATAACATTTTCCGGGTGCTTTTTTTCATTCTAACTATTTGTAATCGATAAAGGGGAAAGGTTGAGAGTATACTCTTAAGTAAAGTTAATCTTCCACCATTAGATAGAAAGGTATTTGTCCAGCAGTTTAAAGTTGATGTAATCTTCTTGACAACTTCATCATACTGAGATTGCTTTCTCCTTCCTTTAATTAGTCTGTACACCTAAATATTTCAAGGGAGATCAGCAACGAGAGAACCCGAGTGTACTCTTTCACCCACTGTTGATGATTGAACCCTTTGCCGACCAAAAATTGACACTTCCTTTGGTTTAATTCCGGGCCCGCAACCAAGGCTAGGTGATCGGTCGGTTGCAAGGTTTTACGAACGAGCAAGCTTACTTCCATTGGTGAAAATGATAACATCATCAGCATATGCCAAATGACTTATCATCCGTGAAGAACCATGCTTAAAATGAAGATAAGGATAAATTGTTTGAGCGAGCATTCGAGTTCGGAGAAGTAATCAAAAGCCAATATGAAGATGGTTGGAGACAATGGGTCTCCTTGTTTCGACCCCTACCGGCTTTGAAGAAACCACAGTTGCAGCCATTGACTCGGGACAATCGTAATAAACATTAGACAGACCATCTTTGAATTAAAGTACAAAAATCGGGATGGAAACCTCTAGCTTTAAGTACTAAATCAATAAATTTCCAAGCTGATAGAATCATAAGCCTTTTTAAGATCCAATTTGAGAAGTAAATTGTGTCCCCTACATTTCTTATCAATATCAAGTAACGAGTTCTCGAGCCAAAAGACAATTATCAATAATAGTTACGCCCTGCACAAAGCAGATTAGTTAGAGCCGATCAATTGGTTAAGATAGGGTTGTAGTCTTCCCACAAGAATTTTACTAATTATTTTAGAAAAGGTAGTAGTAAGACTGATAGGTCCGAATTCAGTCCACTGGTTTTTTTGAGATCCTTTGGGAATAAGTGCAATGCGTGCTGCGACAAAATATTTAGGAAGATCGGATCCAAGAAAGAAAGAATGAACTCGCCTGAATAAGATCGGCACCCACAATATCCTGAGGCTTTAATATAAAATGTTGAAGTAAACCCATCGGGACCTGCTGTTTTATTACCATCAATGCTCTTTAAAGCTTGCAATATCTCCCGTTTATCAGGTAAGAAAGTTAAATTAAGCTCGATTCACATAATCTTGATGATCAAAAAACATCTCGAAGCAACAAATGAAGTAGAGGATATAGGTACATTCAAGCAAACAAATTCCGAAAATGTAATACAGACACTTTGTGAGAGGGAAGATTGGTCGGTAACCCAATTGCCAGACTCATCCTTGATTTTAAGTATAGCATTTATTTTTCTTCTGTTCTTAATGACTGCATGAAAATACTTAGAATTCCTGTCCCCATAAAGGTACTTGTTTACAGCAGCTTTTTGCTATAGAAAATCCTCTTCCCTTTCCAGTGCTTGGAATAAAACTGACTGGACAATTTCAAGTTCATGTGCCTGATTCTCCCCCAAATCATTTGCAGCTTCCAACAAATGGACTTTAGCTTCTGCATCCTTCACTTGTTGAAAAATATTTCCAAACTGAGTCTTATTCCACAGTCTAAGTTTAAAAGCTACATTCTTTTGCAATCTCCATAGTCTCACAAGAGGACTACAGCTAATGTGATCAGGGACCTTCCAGGCTCTGTGTACTTCAGCTAGAAAGCTATCATGAGTGCACCAAGCATTGAAAAATCTAAACTGGGAGTACCCTTTGTAAGAGCTGAAAGAAATCGAATTAGTAGTGGGGAGTGGTCAGATGTTGCCCTGTGTAAATGCTGCACTTGAGTTATGGGAAAAGTGTTGAGCCAAAGGTCATTAGCTAAAGCTCTATCAATTCTCTCAAGCAAATTACCTCTCTTCCATGTGAAAGGGGTACCAATGTATCCTAGATCAAATAATCCTCGCATTAGTGATATTCGAGAGAATTGTAGCATGGTATTAAGATCGGGAGTTCTTCCCCTCTTTTTCTCACTCGGGATCTCTAATGCGGTTAAAATCCCCACCGACAAGCCAATTTGAAGAGTTACTTGTACTCGATCCGCCACAACTCATTCCAAAGAGAAACTCTATCCATAGGAGTACACCCAAGCATAGATGATAGTAAGCATCGCCTGGAAAGAATCCATCCCAAACTCGTAAATGGAGAAATTGATAATTATCAAGTTGAACATTGCGGTTTAGCTCCTTTCTTGTAAAAATCCAGATCTTATTGTTGCGGTTGGAGTGAAAATGGAATCCAGGAAATCTTTTAGTGAATTTAGAGATGTTGGTATGCACCATAGGTTCCAAGTAATGCTATAATCCAAGGTTTAAAAGTCCTGTTAAGATGTAGTAATCTATTAAGGGTGCCGGGACTTGCCACACCCCTAACATTCCAGCAAATCGGATTAATCATGGTGTAATGCCTTACCAGCCCTAAGTACTTCTAGAGGGTGTTGCATCGAATGATCCATACCAATAATATTAGACTTAGATAAATTTTGCGGCTCCATAATATCTTTTCTCCTCCTTCTACTTTTCCGTTGAGACCAAGCACCATCGGCAGTAGTTGCTAAATTCTCAAGAATCATTTGGGCGCATTCCCCAATTATGGGACTTGAAGGGGTTATAAAAGTGGCACCTGCATCAGAATAATGCAGGATCACTTCCTTAGTAGTATCAACTCCCTGTGCAAGCACTTGTGATCCTAGATGTGGTGGCACTGTAGGCTCCTTAAGGACAGTGTTAGATAAATCAATATGCTGTAGATTCTTATTCCTCCTCCTCCTACTTCCTTGTTGAGACCCTGGCCCCTTCGCATCGAATTATCCGAACTCACATCATCGGCTTCAGCAACCAGTGTAGCATTATTCATACCATTGTCTCTAATCTCTATTGGTAGATCTGCATATTTTCCAATAGCTGCCTGCCCAATTTGATCAGCAGTAGTAATTGGGACAGTGCCAACTGGAATCACTGGAGAGATAGGTGGATTATCAGTTTTCTTAGTAACCTTATTATTTACATTATAAGGTCTTAATTCAGGGTGGAGTTTAAAACATTGTTCCATGGTGTGTCCAAATATGTGACAGTGCTTGCAATACAAAGGTTGATATTCCATAACAATGGGTTGCCGGTATCCATTATTAGCGAGTGCCTAGCCAAACCCCATCCAAATAAGGTCGAGTAATGTCCCTTTCAACTAGAAATCTTGCATTGGAAATCTTGGTAACATTAGCGAGAGGGGATATCAAGTTTGAGTGGCCTTCCCATAGCATCGACTATATCATAGATGATTCTATGATTGTTAAAAGGAAGTTTTAAGTTAGGAGACCGAACCACACTCGGAACTATAGGTGGTTCTTTAGTTGGATCAAAGTCCATTGTCCACTCGAGGAGCTTCATGGGGTTCCCATCTATCATTATCACTTTTTTAGAAAAAACCCGTGCATAATCCTCCTCCTTAGCAAGTCGCAACATAATGTGTCTACTCGTCAAAAACCCCTAATTTCCAACTGCCCACTAGCTTGAAATCATCAACGACTTTTCTCAAGATATCCATTTTAGGATGGCCAAATTGAAATTTCGCTACCAAGGTAAATTTATAAGGCTCCGACGAGCTTCGAGAATCTCCTCCTCGGTAAAAATCGGAGCCGGCTTCCCAGCCTTCCTAGTACATTTCCTAATAAACTCACACTCGGCTTTCCCATCCATTGCATCATGAAATAATTGAGGGAACACCAGTTTATCTCCTAGAGTGGTTCCACCATCTTTCCTCACTATAACTTCAGCAAAAGTACCCCTTCCAACAAAGTGTGGATCAGCCCGAGTGAGATCATGTGCCATTGCCAATGTAACAGTACCACAAGCAAAATTCAAAAATAAGGAGCCCGGGAAGTGAGAAAGAATCACCCCCACCCAAAACCAAAGGAAGAAGAGAACTGAGAAGGCTTCCAGCTTCTTAACAGCCACCTTTCTCCACCTTGCACCAGCACAGCCGCTCACCTTACCGGTTTCCTCCATGGAAACCCTAGCAGAGCACCTCCCTCCAAACCAGCCGCCATTTCTATATATGCAGTTTTTTGTTTATATATATATATATATTTTTTTTTTTTTTGGGAAGAGGCTACACTGGCCCCCTACATGTTAATAAAAAAGTATGCGAGTTACAAAAGGGTGATCCCCTAGGGAAGAAGATCCCGATACAACTCCACACCAAAAGGAAAAGAGACTAAGTAAATGAAATAAACTAGAGAGTAGTGGCCATTCCCAGTAAAAGAAGAGAACAGCCCTGAAGAGAAAACCCAAGAGGAGCAAAAAACCAATTAAACACCAAAAAGACACCAAAATGCTCCTACAGTAATTATAAACAGCTTTAAGCAGGTGTAGGGAGAGTAACAATTGCAGGGACATCACTCCAAAATTCTGAAGTGAGGGGCTTGGAATGAGTCAGCCTTGATGAGATAAAGCAGCTGGGGAGGTAGAGTAGAGGAGACCATAATCTCTTGTGAAGATAAAGATTTTTTAGCAATCCAATTAGCAGGTCTGTTACCTTCTCTGAAAATAAAGTTAAATTGAACAGTAAGCTGAGGCAGCAAAGATCTGATTTGGTAAACCCAAGTGGAATGGTGCCAAGGAGGAAAAAGGTCTTTCCGAAAGTACTCGAACTAGAGTAGAAGAGTCTCCCTCCACAATGATGGAAGACCATTGAAAGAGTGTAGCAATGTGAAGAGCCCAAAAACGAGCAGCCAATTCGGCTTCCAAAGGATCATCAGCAGTAGTGGGAGCCCGGAAGAAAAGCAAACCTTTCCCAAGTATGATCTCCGAAGATGCCTCCAATGCCGGCTAATTGATCCTTGAAAGCACCATCAGTATTGACTTTAATAAAAGGAGGGCTAGGGGCTTTCCAAAAGATCTTAGTAACTTTGTGAAGCATAGGTCTATTTGTAGACAAAGAAGCCTGAAGAATGTTTGGAAAATTTTTAACAGAGATCAATTTAGAGATAAAAGTAAGGCAATGGGTAACTACCCTGTTAGCTTTATGAAGCACCCCATCATATTTAACCCCATTTCTATGCATCCAAATGAACCAAGCCACAATACAAGGGATCTCCCCGGCTTTAACTTTCTGCGCAGGAATGCCGAGAATCATTAAAATCATGCCAATCTAACAACAGCAGGTTAATTTTCAACTTGCCGATCGGACCTCGACCAAACCTCTTGGGAGAAGGGGCATTTAAAGAAAAGATGGTTCGTAGTTTCGAATTAACGGCACGGAGAAGGCATTTAGAAGGGCCTCTCAAACCTTTGAGTTTTAGAATATCATCGGTAGGGAGGAGCCCATGGAAAATTCTCCAAATGAGGAAGGACATAGAGGGGGTAAGATATTTGTTCCATATGCTATTGCCCCAACTCGACTCGATTCCAAGAGTTGATAGTGGAATAAATGTGCTTGGTAATACTCGCTATTCTTGCAATTTATCCATCCGAGTTTATCAGGTTGATACCTATCAAAGGGGATAAGAGCCACCCGATCAACAACGGAATCAGCCGATAATTGTTTCGGTTTAGGAATGGACCAATTCATGTTGTCCCAACAAGCAGGAAATAGGAATTGGTCTTTGTTAATATTAGGTAGGGGAACCGAAGTTCCTTTCGACACCAATTATCTTGCCAAAACAGGATGTCACCCTTGCCTAACTCCCAAGTAAATAAGAGATTCAGCTATTTCCTTGTTAATGAGCATATGCTTCCAGATTCTAGAAATACCTGTTTTGATATGAGAGGCTGAGGGATGAGTGGTTCTACAATATTTCCCTTTCAAGAAAAGAGCCCAAAGAGAATTCTGCTCCCTGAAATGGATCCATAGCTTACAGAAAATTAACTTGCCGTAGGTGTTTCAAGCCTTTAAAACCTAAACCACCAACTACTTTAGGCAAGGCTACTCTTTGCCGCCTAGCCCAATGAATCTGTTTTCTATGACCGCACCATAGAAATCGTTAAATATTCTTTCAATCGAATCCCGGAACTTTTCTTTAAGCAAGCCATCTGCAGGATATAAGCAGGGAAAGAGGTTAATATGCTATTTAGGAGTGTAATTCTGCCACCAGATGAGAGGAAGGAGTTGGACCAATTAGAGAGTTGAGTATTCAACTTGGCAATGATCTCCTCAAAATGGGTTTGTTTAGATCTGCCTTTGATAAGAAGAACCCCCAAGTATTTTATGGGAAGGTTGGTTTTGACAAAGCCAGTGAATTCAGTGGTCCAAAGGATAATGTTAGGGTGGATATGGTTGGGGAAAAGCAATTCACACTTGTTTTTGTTGAAATGAAGGCCGGATATCTCGTTGAAACTTGTTGAGACAAGTGCATCACCTTATTGACATGCAGCTTTAGAAGCTCGGAGAAAATCATTAAATCATCAGCATATAAAAGGTGAGAGATGTTAATATCCGACTTGTGGTGGAATTGGGCATAAGGGTGAGAGGAGACTTGAGTATCCAGCAGCCTTGAGAGATAGTCCATAACAATGATGAAGATAGTGGGAGAGAGTGGATCACCTTGTTTAAGCCCTCTAGTTGCTCTGAAATCACCCCAGCATTTGCCATTAATGAGGATAGAATGGTTATTGTTCTGAAGCCATCTCTTAATGAGTAAACAGAAGGTATTGGAAAAGCCTCTAGCATGCAAGCACTCGAAGAATAAAGTTCCAATCGATAGTATCATAAGCCTTTTTTATGTCTAGTTTGTAAATCAAGTTACCACCCCTACAAGGTCCGTCCAAATCCAACAAAAGTTCTTGAGCAAGGAGGGCATTATCAGCAATAGATCCGCCTTTAACAAAAGCCGATTGGTTGGAGCCGATAATATGAGCAAGATGAGGTTGCAATCCGCCAACTAAGATTTTGCTGATAACCTTACCGATAACAAGTGGTTAGAGCTAATTGGTCTATAGTGGTTCCAGCACTTGGGGGCATTGGTCTTAGGCACAAGCACAATAGTAGATGCATGGAAGTATTGGGGAATGTCCCTACCTGAAAAGAAGCTTTGGATAGAAGTGGTGACCTCAGCTTTGCAAGTGTTCCAGGTTTTTTTATAGAAGTCAGCACTGTACCCATCAGGACCAGCAGATTTAGATCTGTCAATAGAGTTAAGTGCCACCCAAATTTCCTCAAGAGAGGGAATATTAGCTAATTGTAGAGACTGGGTATAATTAAACTCTTTATTAAACAGAGCTATCATCAATAGGAGATCTCGCCGCAGGTTTAAAAGTCGAAGTTCCTGGTAATACTTGACAAGCATCATTAGCAATAGCAGCCTTCCTCATTGAGTAGAAGGCCTTGGTCATTTAAGATGGAATGTATAAGCATTACATTTCCTTTTGAATTTTATCCATGCATGAAAGAATTTAGTGTTCCTATCTCCATCTTTGAATTTAGTAGTAGCGAGCTTTCTGTCTAAGGAATTGGTCCCGCCGATCAATAAGAGTAAGCGGATGTTCTTGAGCAGAGTGACCATCCGGCGCATTTAGTATCATCGCAAGGGCAAGCAACTTCCAAAGAAGAGAGATCCTTCTCGACTCGTACAATGTTATGAGTGATGTCACCAATAGTCTCCCAACTCCATTGAGAAAGGGCAACGACTGGCTTCAGTTGAAGATTCCGAAGTCTAATAAAAGGATTGGAGTGGGGACAACCGATCCATTCGCTTAGAGATAATAGATTGAAATTGAGGGTGGGAAGACCGGAAGTTCGAGAATCTGAAATGGGGAGAAGCTGGTTTGGTTAGGGGAGTAGAAATGGAAATAAGTAATGGTCCGTGATCGACCCAAGCAAAATTTAGATGTGAAATGGTAGTATGAAGAAAAGTATGGTGCCAAGCATCATTTGCCGAGAATCTATCAAGTCTCTCCCGCATTTTACCCCTCCTCCAAGTAAAAGGGTTCCCTTGAAACCTCAAATCAAAAAGGTTTGCTCTCCGGATGTTATCATTAAACTCGGTGAGTTGGTTGAGATTAGGAGGCCTCGCCACCGGATTTTTCTATAGTAGAAGAAATGTTGTTGAAATCCCCACCCACAATCCAACCTAAGAGATTCCCTAGAGCCGATAAGATAGATTTCTTGCCGCAGTTCTCTTCTAGCAGCTTTAGTGCAACTTCGCATAAACAAAAGTTGTAGCAAAAGAAATACCATTAACTCGTACAATGTAAATGAATCAATTAAGGATGGTCCACAATAACTTTGCAATGGAGTTCCCGCTCGCCGAGAACCCGCATTTTATTGGAAGAGTTAGTAAAAATGGAACGACCAAGAAACTTGGAAAATAATTTGGATTTGTGTTTGTGAACCAATGGTTCAAGAAGCACAATGCCCCGTAGTCGGTGTTTCTTAAAGAGATACAATAGCCTTTTAAGAGATGAGGGGTGGGCCACACCCCTAATATTCCAACATAAGAAGTTAAACATCCTGGGGTTTATGCTCGGGGAGGGAGTGAGTCGGGGTCGATCTGGATCTAGATCTAGTTCTGCCACTTCTGATATCAGGTGGGGTAGTGACACTTTCCCCACCTTGGGTCAGTTTTTGAAGTTCAGCTAGCACCTTTTTCTTCTTTTTTGCCTTTTGTTCCTGCCAAACAGCTTGAATATTATTCTGGGATGTAGATATAATATCTATGGAGGGTATAATGACCTGCTCAATGATACCTTGACTGTGTGAGTCTTTTGGAGCTTTAATTGTGAGTTCAGGGGGTAATGTAGAGGTGTCTCCTTGAGTAGGATTTATCAGATCCTCTGGGATAATCTCTGGGTTCACATCTCTATGCAATCTGGAGACATCAACCAGAGAGTCTAGAGCAATAGGTTCTGCAAATAAGTTCCCTCGAATAGTATCTTTGGTTTGTTAGCACCGAAGGTTGGGGTCCGATCGGCTTTTTGGAAGGGGGTTTTAATCGTAACAATTTTCCATTAAGTGGCCAAACATTCTACGAGTGTTTACGTAACACTCGGTTTAGTTTTCATTAGGATTTTTTGTCGAAACCCTCACCATCTGTCGGAGGTGGTAATCCACAATCTGTCTAACTCGGTGGAGAGAAACATCTCTCTCAATCAAGCACTCTAGCACCATGAATGTTCCCCAAATTAGAAGTGGAGGGGTCAACTTTAAGGGAGTCCCTAATGCTCTACTAATCCGAAATAGAGCATTAGTGTGGAACAGCTTCAATAGGTAGATTAGGAAATTTAAACCACATAGGTTTAAGTGGGGTTCTTTAGCTGGATCAAAGCCGGGGTACCATTTGATGAGTTTCATCCGGGTGTTAGCTATTTGCATAATCCGCATTCCAATTAATCTTGCATAGTCTTCTTCCCCGGATAATCCGATAAGGAGGTGTCTTCCATCCATCACTCCAAGTTTCCATTGACCCACAAAGGGAATCTGCTCAAAGCAATTCCGTACTAATTCCATCTTAGGGTGGCCATATTGGAATTGACCCACAATGGAGAACTTAATAGCTTCGAGCAAGAGATTCCATTTCCTTAGAAGTGAAAATAATGGTCGGTCTGCCCTCCTTAGAGCCAAGAGGTCTAATGAAGGGGCAATCCGATTTCCTACCGCTCGCATCATGTAAATTTTGGGGAAAAGCAATTTATCCGCAGCATTAGTAACGAGCAAGCCATTACTTAGTGCAAGCTGCATAAGAGGTGGATATGTTGATCCCAGCCATGACAAGCAGATTTTCGTAGCTGAAATAACATCGGAGGACACAACAAAAGGAGAAGATACTGGGAGGAAAAGGCAGCGAAGCAGCAGAACCCAACCAATGGAACAGTAAAAATCAAAAAACTTTGCCCGGAAAGATCAGAACCTCTTGAAAGGACCTTACCAACCACCCACCTGCACCCGTGAAGGCAAACTTGAAGACCAAACAGCACCCCCAGCCTTGGAGAAGCAGCCAACTTGCCCAGCCGCCACCCAGGGAAGCCATCACCAGCCAAACCCTAGCAGAGCAAAGGAGCCAGCCGCCATTTTTTTTTCTAAATTATATTTTGTTTATATATATATATATATATATATATATATATATATATATATATATATATATATATATATATATATATATATATAATATAAAACTACCTGGGATGCGATAGAAAGATATGCGTAAGGTATAATATGTTATATATATACAAATTATGTTATAATAATATCAATATTATTATAATTATTATCCATGCATTTTTAAGCTCGCATATGCCCTTGCAGTGAAGTAGATGTCCTTTATAGGTAAAATCGACGTTTCGGACTCAATCGAGTGGTCCATTTCGTCATCTGGTGTTGTTTTGGGGCCGTTCGGGCCACTTTTTGAGCAATTGGCAAAAAAGAATAATTCACATATTTTAAGCCCGTGTACGACCTCGCAGCGAAGCGGATGTCCTTTCTAGGTAATATCGACGTTCCGGATACGCTCGCGTGGTCTATTTCGTCGTTCGGGGTTATCTGAACGAGCTCGCCGGTAGGCGGACCAAATTTGAGTCAATTTGCGTGACGCGGCGAGTAATATATGTTGGCCCAACTGAAACTATCCGAGGTGTGATATGGCGACCGGCCTTCGTCTAAGTGAAAGCCAAAACCTAGAGAAATGACCCTAGCTACGTGCCCCTCAACACGTGCCGAAAGGTCTGAAGTGAATTTCTCGCGCTACGAGAGACAACACATGCTTCAAGCAAGGTTCCATAGCACTCGAGCGGACATTCAACACATGCAACATCAAAAATTGATGCCAACACAACCGTTCTCCATACACGAGATTGGAATTCATGAAGATGCAGCCTACTACGTGCCTCCGAAGAAAACAATCTTTTCCAGAAATACCATACCAAATGAAGCAAAAGAAATCCGAGACGACAAAGAACCTGAAGTTCTAGTTCAACACTTACCACTCCCTTACGGTGAGATGGTGAAGATTTCTCCAGAACTCGCACCGGAGGTCGAGGCCGGGGACGAGGACGTGGAAGAAATGTTGGAACAGTTGGACAGAAGAAACCTGTCATCAATGTTGATTGGGATAACACTTCCGAAGAAGGTGAATAAATCAAGAAAGAAGCAGCGAAAATAAGCCAAAAGAAACCCCAGTTGAAGATCTCGCTCGAAGATGAAAAGAATGAAGAATATAAATCAATGTACGAGAAGATTAACCATCATGTACATACTATGACCCTGACCACGATCCATTCTAATAAGATCGAGGGTATGGTGGTCAAAGAAGTGCATGGTGGTAGTAAGCCAATCAAGTTTCACCGTGGTGCTTCTTCTTCCAGTAATGAAAAAGATGTACAATTTGAAGATGTTACTTCTTCCGAATTAATGGAATTACATTTTGAGTGGTACTCTCCCTGTGTTCAAAATTTAATTCAACGTGGTGTCTTACCTCGACAATGGACAAAGGGTCAATCACAACATTTTGAAAGACTATGGAATAATGTCGGTCGGCCTCCCAATTCAAAATATGGTCACAGATTCGGCACAGTAGGATCAGTTGACGATATGGGATTTTGCTTGGTTGTCACTTGCGAACCTAATAAAGACTACTTAGAAGCCTCAGGAGACCTCGAAGATCTACCAATCAGAGATGCTCCACCAGAATTCGAAGAAGAAATCAAATCTACAATAGACGAGTTAATGGAAGTTAACTTAGGTACTAGCGAAGAGCCTAGGCCAACCTTTGTTAGCTCCTTACTCAATAAAGAAGTTTCTGAGGAAATAATCAAGCTACTAATGGAATTCAAGGATTGTTTTGCTTGGAGTTACAACGAAATGCCAGGATTAGCTCTGGAAGTAGCAGTTCACAAGTTAGGAGTAGATTCTACTTCTATTCCAGTCAGACAAGCTCCCAGAAGAATGCGTCTAGAAATTGAGAAACAAGTAATAGCCGAAGTTAAGAAGCTAATCGATGCTAAATTTGTCCGTGAAGAACAATACCCTACTTGGTTAGCCAATGTGGTACCAGTCAGAAAGAAGAACGGTCATATCAGAATCTGCGTAGACTTCGGAGATTTGAATAAAGCATGTCCAAAGGACGAATTTCCGCTACCAATCCCAGAACTAATGATCGATATTGCTTCAACACATGAAATATTTTCATTCATGGATGGATCATCATGATACAACCAGATAAAGATGGCACCATTCAGAACGCCGATCGGAGTGTATTGCTACACAGTAATGCCATTCGGACTAAAGAACGCAGGAGCAACATATCAAAGAGCAATGACAAAGATTTTTGATGATCTCATTGACAACCAAGTCGAATGCTACGTGGACGATGTGTTCATCAAAAACAAACTGAAGAAAGATCACCTGTATGATTTGAGAATTATTTTCGAGCGACTAAGGCAATACAACCTTAAGATGAATCCCTTAAAATGCGCCTTCGGCGTCACCTCTGGGAAATTCTTAGGTTTTGTTGTCCGACATCGCGGGATTGAAATCGATCTGGAAAAGATTAAAGCTATCCTAGAAATGCCACCTCCTAAAACCTTGAAACAACTACGATCCTTTCAAGGAAAGTTGGCATATCTTCGACGCTTTATATCGAATTTGTCAGGAAGGTGTCAGCCTTTTTCTGCTTTTGGTTAAGAAGGATGCCAAGTATACTTGGGACTCTAAATATCAACATGTCTTCGATGACATCAAACGATACTTAATGGCACCTCCTGTCTTAGCAGACCCAGTCTCGGGTAGACCGTTGATACTTTATACTGCGGCTTTAGACGACTCCCTTGGAGCCCTGCTAGCCCAAGTCAATAATGAGGGAAAAGAAAATGCTCTCTACTACTTAAGCCGTCGTCTAATTCCGACGGAAGTAAAGTATCCTCCTATTGAGAAGCATTTTTTGGCCCTGATCTTCGCCTCACAGAAGCTCAGGCATTACATGCTTTCTCATAAGGTCAACCTCATTTCGAGAGTTAATCCATTGCAATATTTGATGACCCGACCGACACTTTCTGGCAGACTTGCCAGGTGGTCGATGATACTATTGCAATTTGACATAACTTTCGTTCCTCTTCGCGCCGTAAAGGGACAAGTACTAGCTGACTTCCTTGCAGCACACCCTTTACCGGCAATTCACCTCTCGATAACGACTTACCTGACTAGCAGATAATGAATCTAGAAGGCCCTGATGATCGACGTTGGGAACTATCCTTCGACGGAGCGTCCTCAGCATAGAAGAACAAAGAATTGCAAACGATAGTGCCCGGTAAGGCAGGAATCAGACTAATCTTCATAACACCAGAGCGGGGGATGTTAAGATACTCCTACCACTTAACATAACCATACACAAACAACAAAGCAGAATACAAAGCCCTCATAACAGGACTAGAACTAACCATTCAAATGGGAATAAAGGATATCAACATCTACAGAGACTCTCAGTTGGTCATTCAACAGGTCGCCGGACAATACAAAATTTTAAAGCCAAGACTCGAGCAGTACTTTCAGTATGCCATGAAACTGTTGGAGCAAATCCCGAATGTAACGATCTACAAGATCCCCAGAAAAGAAAATGCTCTCGCAGATGCGCTAGCTCGCCTTGCAAAAGAATTTGCATGCTTACAAGATGAGTCAGTTGAAGTGTCAGTTCAGGGACGACAGGTCCTATCGTAGCTCGACATGGATATGATACAGAAATCAGAAAAAGCAGAGGAATCGATTACGACGAGTAATGAAGTTACAGAAGATTGGCGTCAACCGCTAATAGACTACCTGCAAACAGGGAAATTACCAGACGATAAATCGTTAGCCCATCAAATCAAGAAAAGAACTGTCTTACGCATTAATAAACAATACATTATACAGAAGGTCTTTTGATCAAATGTGGTTAAGATGCCTGAGCGGGTCTGAGGCTCGTGAAATTACCAAAGAGGTACACTCAGGACTTTGTGACGCTCATCAGTCGGGTCCGAAAATGAAAATGAAGATTAAAAGACTAGGGTACTAGTGGCCCTCAATGATGACCGCTGTATGAAGATCGCCAAGAGCTGTCATCAATGCCAAGTGCATGGAGTAGTTCCACACCAACCTCCAAATGTGCTACATCCGACAATCGCATCGTGGCCGTTTGAGTGTTGGGGCATAGATATAGTGGGTCCGGTAGAACCACCTTCTTCAAGAGGACATCGCTTCATCCTTGCAGCTACAGACTAGTTTTCTAAATGGGCAGAAGCAGTTCCACTCAGAGAGGTAAAGGCACATCACGTGCTACAGTTTTTCAAAAATCAAGTTGTCTACCGTTTTGGGGTACCGCGCAGAATCATTTCAGATAATGGGTCAGCATTCAAAAGTACAAAGGTCAACAATTTTGTCAGAAGACACGGGATCGATTGGCGATACTCAACGATCTATTACCCAAGAGCAAACGGCTTGGCCGAGGCTTTTAATAAAACTCTCGTTCAAATCCTGAAGAAAACTTTGGACGACAACAAGAGAAATTGGCACAAGAAGTTGTTAGAAGCCTTATGGGCCTACAGGACAACTTTTAGGACTCCTACTCAGTCTACGCCTTACGCTTTAGTGTACGGGTCTGAGGCAGTGTTACCATTGGAAGTTCAGCTCCCATCACTCAGAATCACAGTCGCAAACAAGATTACTAGAGAAGAAAATGCTAGATTACGACTAGAAGAACTGGAAAGCTTGGAAGGGAAAAGACTTGCAGCGCAGCAAAATTTGGAACTATACCAAGCTAAAATGATCCAGGCCCATGATAAACTAGTCTGCCCAAGAACTTTCAAAGTTGGTGACTTAGTTCTTGTCCTCAGAAGACCTATTCTTGCACAACGCAAGATAGGTGGTAAATTTGAACCGACCTGGGAAGGACCGTTTGTGGTCGAGATAGTCTACTCAGGAGGCTCCTACCAACTTGTGAACTGTCAAGGAGAACAACAAATGCCTTCAATCAACGGACGATATTTGAAGAAGTATTACGCAACCTGATGTTTCGAATGAATGAATTCTCATCCCTAGAAACACGGGTGAAGTAACCACTTGTGACTGGGTCCGAACCCAAAAACATAAGAAAATGAATGACAAAAGAAAAATCATTAACAAAAAATGTGTACCAAAAATAAAATATGTGAAATCATAATAATGAAGTTTTACCCTTCCGTTCAAATCAAATCTTGTTTCTGATCTTTCTTCATCTTTTCCTACTTTTCTTAAAAATTAAAATTAAAATAAGAAAATAAGAATCTTCAGTGATAATTTTTTTTCTTAATGTTCTTGTTCTTAGTACAGCCCCTGATCCTTTCCTTGTCTTCTTCGCAGGGAAATGTCGAACGGGTGGTTGGTCTTACACTTTAAAAATGGCGTGAGTCTCACACTCGATGAAAAGAGGGTGAAGGATGGAGCAGTGATAGAAATTGATTCTGACTTCACACCAGCCAGTCTACAATATGAAGAAAATGATTGGATCCTAGTGGACCGAGAAGAGCTTCACAGCCAGACAGTAATGACGATGGGTGGCCCAAGCCACCAATCCAACAATAAGAAAAGAAAGACAAACATCGAAGAAGGCAAGAAAATCAAGTCTGTAGTTACCACAGCAGAGGGCAGGCTAGTCAGCGCTGCGCCCGCAGAAATTCAAGGGGTAAGGAGAGCTACTCTCACTGCTACCCAAAGAAGGAATAAGAATCACCGTATCCGCAAGATGTTGACAAAACTAGCAGCAGATCAACACGAGAAAATAGCCGCTTTTGCCGACATACACATTTCAAAGATACCGGTTCGTCAGGAACCAGAAAGAAGAAAGTCAACGCCAAGAAAATCAGAACAAATCAAAGAAGTGCCAAGAAGAATAGAAATAGAATCAGTGCCTCGACACCAGACAGAGATACCATATTTGAAGAACCTTGTTGTGGAAGCAACCCCGGAGGATGTCCCGACAGAGACAATCCCCGAGGAGCCAAGGTATGCAGGAGAACGTGACGGGATTGAGTCATACATCCCGCAATACGTTACTAGGCCTCGTCACTTGTAGATCATCCTAGAATATGAACTAGAAAGAATGCAAAATGTTGAGAAGAAGACTTTCGAATAGTTTGAAAGGATTAGAGGTAAGAGAATCAACATTTTGGAAGGCCTCGAGTTACACACAGGTGTATTCTCAGAATACGAGCAACATCAGACTGTGGATTGCATCTTAGAACTTCAGGAGATGGGTTGAGTAGGCCGTCTGAGGGAAAAGATTTATTCGGAACCCGGAGATGGATGCCAGGGAAAGGAAGAGTCACAATACAATGCGGATGTTGCTATAACTTCGTAGAGGACAGAAAAGGAAATCCACCAGGGATACTCCGTCACAGTGAGGTGGATCCAATGCCGAAGATAATTAAATGAATGGTGAAAAGAATGATAACATGGAAGGTACTGCCAGCAGACTGCATACCCAACAGTTGCATCATCAACATTTATCAGAAGGGCGACTACATACCTCCACACATAGACCACCACGACTTTGTCAGCCCCTTCTGCAAAGTTTCGTTCATCAACCAATGAAATATCTTGTTCGGATCTAACCTCCGGATAGCAGGCCCGGGTAAGTTCTGAGGGTCGGTGGAGATACCACTTCCGGTAGATTCCGTCATGATAATACAAGAAAATGGAGCAGACATCACAAAACATTGTATACCAGGAGTACCAGTGGAGCGGATCTCCGTCACTTTTATAAGGATGGATGACAGAAAGGCGCCTTACCACTTCCAGCCAGATCCAGAATTGGAGAATCTCCGGCCCTCGAGCTGTGAGCTACACGGGAAATAGCACACCTCTAATGCACATCCATGCTGCATTCCTGCCAAGGGTGGCTTGGAAGGTGATGTTATTACCCATGTTTCTTACTATTCAGACATGGATTTTTGACAGACGCTTTTGGATACATCAACAAAAAGTTCACACAGTCCGTTTTGGATTTACATGGATTATACAAGACATGAAATTTTTGAGGAAAATGTCATCATGACTAGATCAAGTTGTATAATGTACTTTCAGCAAGTTGGAATGAAAATGACTACGTCATATTTTGCCTTCACCTCTTTTTTGTGCAAATTGATCGGGAAATGCCATTAGAGTTAAATGAACTTTGAACGAAGAACGAAAGAGAAAAGGAAATAAATGAGAACTTTTCCTAAAAATCTAAATAGTAAAATGAACTTCAAATTCACATGAACACTAAATAAACAACAAATAAAAAAATGGGATCGTTAAAGGACAAACAAAACAAATCTAAATCTCAAATTGAATTCCAGTCTAAATCCATCTTTTCAAATCCTCCAATTCTTCTTCAAATCAAGATCTATTTCAGACCTCCTTTGAAACCCTCTCTCGGGATGATTTCAGAACCACGAAGAACCTTCAATTTGATTCGGATGGCATGGATTCGTACCCTTCGCCAAATAATCAAACTTTGATTGATTCTCATGGGATATGGAACACTTTCATATCTCATTTCAATCTCCCGCTAAATAAAAATCTCCACAGTACATTTCAATTCAAAATTTCCGAGACTAGTACCTACATTCGAGTTCTCGTTTTGAGATCGATACCTACATTTCGATTCTCATCTGAATTGATACCTACATTTCAATTCAAAATTTCCGAGACTGGTACCTACATTCCAGTTCTCATATCGAGATCGATACTTACATTTCGATTTTCATCTGAATTGATACTTACATTTCAATTCAAAATTTCTGAGACTGGTACCTACATTCCAGTTCTCATTTTGAGATCGAAACCTACATTTCGATTCTCATTTGAATTGATACATACATTTCAATTCAAAATTTTCGAGACTGGTACCTACATTCCAGTTCTCATTTCGAGATTGATACCTACATTTCAATTCTCATTTGAATTGATACCTACATTTCAATTCAAAATTTCTGAGACTGGTACCTACATTCCAGTTCTCATTTTGAGATCGAAACCTACATTTCGATTCTCATTTGAATTGATACCTACATTTTAATTCAAAATTTTCGAGACTAGTACCTACATTCCAGTTCTCATTTGGAGATCGATACCTACATTTCGATTCTCATCTGAATTGATACCTACATTTCAATTCAAAATTTCCGAGACTGGTACCTACATTCCAGTTCTAATTTCGAGATCAATACCTATATTTCGATTCTCATCTGAATTGATACCTACATTTCAATTCTAAATTCCGAGACTGGTACCTAAATTCTAGTTCTCTTCTTTCGAGATCGATACCTACATTTCGATTCTCATTCGAATTGATACCTAAATTCCAGTTCTCATTCCGAGATCAGTACCTAAATTCTGATTCCCATCCTTTTTGAGGTCGATACCTAAATTTTGAATCTCTTTCGAGATTGATACTTAAATTTCAATTCTCATCCCTTTCGAGATCAGTACCTAAATTCTGATTCTCATCCTTTTTCCGTCAATACTCAAACTCCGATTCTCACCCCGAGGCTGGTACCTAAATTCCAGTTCTCTTCACAAATCCCGAGGTTGAAACCTAGGTTTCAATTCTCATTTCAAATCCAAATTTCCTCAAATTGATTTTAAATCAAACTTCAATCTAAATTAAAACTCAAAATTTAAACTTACACGTCAAAACTTGGACATGAAATGTAACAAAATCTAAATTGAAATTCTTCAAATCTTGTGATTTGGAATTCACCTCCTTTTCCTTTCCCCAGCGAGAGTTCAGGGATCTCCAGTCTTGGAAATGTACCTGATACTCCCCAGCGGAAATTCTCCTACTTCGTCCTAAGTTTGTCACTTGGACGTCCGTGTTGGTTTTGTTGATCTCTTCGGTCAAGTTAATACGCGCGGTGTGCTTGGTTAGCACACCACACCTATCGGGGGTCCATTTGTTGACCTCATTTTTGATGAGGTCTTCTCTTCTCTCTTTAGTACTTAGGATCTAGCCTTAGGCTTTTCTTTTGACTATCTTAGAGGACTAGAGATGGAACCTGTCCCTTTAGAAACTCAACCACTTCTTAACTCCATGCAAACCCCACAAGCTTGATTGTAAAGCCCTAATCACCTAGAGGGTTGAGATCAAATGTGGAGGTTTAAAGGATGAGTTCCCTATAGGACTCTTTGGTCTTAGGATCACCCTGGGTGGCCTGGTCTGGTGAGGGCTGAACTACACATACATTACACTTTCACATACATTCCAAATCCTAAAACTATTCATGCCTAGCTTGACCTCCTGACTCATGTGGATAATTCATATAGATGGACCTTAACCCTTAGGCCCTTGGAGGGTTATGAACAACATAGTGAATGTCTCAAATGAGTCCTCTCATGGCTCCTATGGGCTTAATATGGCTTCATGATTCAACCAAAGTGATTCCATTCTACTCAAATTTGATCAATTTTCATTTTTTTTAAAATTTCAATTTTTGACCCCCGGGGCTCTACACCTACTAAACCTACCAAAAGCCCTTGAAACTACCCAAAATTTACAAAATCACCTAAATTACCCGAAATTCCTCAAAATCAATCCTCAACATTTCCCCCCACTCAAATTGATCATCCATATCCAAAATTACCAAAATTTCCAAAAATACCCCCAATACCCTCCAAATTACCAAAATGCCCCTCTTGACCCAAAAATTCAAAAAATTCGAAAAATTCCCAAAAAATTCGAAAAATTCCCAAAAAATTCCAGAAAATCCCAAATATTCCCAATTTAATTTTGTTCAACTATACCATGGGCCAATTTTGTCAATTTACCCTAATTTTACCAAACCCCCAATTTGGCCCATTTTAAACCCAAATGAACCCAATGTCAAACCAAATCACCCCAATTGACCTCAATTTTGGTCCAATTCAATTCTAAACTTCAATTAAATATCCCCAATATCAATCTAGATCTAATCCAAGCCCAATTTGATTGACATATGAATCCAATTTCATTTTTAAGCTTAAAGCCCAATTTTGACCCATGACCCAAACTTAGCCCAAACCAACCCAATTCAATACTAATTTGAACCAAATCTTTTCTAAGACCTTCCTAACATCCCCACAAATAAAAAACTAACATAAATTTCCCAAAATTTGGACCCAAACCCTACTCAAATTCAACCCAAACCCAAAATCCCTTAAATGGGCCTACACCCAAACCTAACCCAAATAGGCCCAAATCCCAAAATCAAAACCCAACCAAAGATGAAACCTCTTTGAAACACTCCCATAAACATTTCTCAACATTAATTTTACATCAATTTCAACACTAGCCCAACCTTAGCCCAAGTTGGTCCATTTTGACCTATTTTGACCCTATCACCAAGGGGACCCAAATTAGACTCAATTCAATTCCAAATCACTTGAAATTGATTTCAAATCACTCATGACACATCCCTAGACTAAACCCAACATTTCTTTAGCCCAACCCTTTACAAAATTTCCACTTACCAATTTGTTTTTTAAATTTAAAAGCCCATCCCCTTAAACCATTCTAAAAGCCCACCTTTACCAAATTTTAAAAGCCCACACTACAATTTCACCTCATCTTCACTCAATTAATATCACTCCCTAAGTGCTAAATCCATCATGAAAATCAAACCAAATTGGTATTATGCCAAATCCCATCTAATAACCCCAAAATTTCCAAAAATTCCTAAAACCCTTTTCCATGAAAATTAACCAAACTCTTGCCAAGCCAAATGTGAGCCATGAAGCCATGTATAAGCCACATGAAGCCATGGATGGTTTGACTTTTCACCAAGCTATTAATGGCAAGGGGAGGGGGCCCTTATCTAAGCTCTCACTAAACCTTTTTAACTCTTTTAATGTCTCACCCTAACCCAAAATTAACTTAAACAAAATTGATGTAGACTTCACCACACATGTGAGCCTAACCCACCTGACCTCCTCAGCCCAAAATCAAGCCATGGGGAGATGAACCAAACCCAAAACCATGGCTTGGACCAAATCAAGCCAAAATGGACACTCCTCCATGCCACTTTGATCCAGCCCCTTTACACTTGGCAAAACTCAATTGAACCCACAGGAATCAAGCCTTGATTTCCCTGAGCCTGAGGTTGACCTGACCCTGGCCGGCCAGCCACCCCAGCCACCGGAAAACGCCATGGCCGAGACCTTGGGAGGAACCCAACATTGAAATTCTCCCTTGCTGAGCTGCCCCATGCCCAATGGCTGCCATGGCTGTTCTTCCCTTGACCTAAGCAGCTGATCTAAACCATTAAACCCCCCTGGGAGGCCCTCCAGCCACTCCTATTTAAACACCACCTCCTCTCGGCCAAGGGGGACATTGAAACAAACCATACAGAAACTCTGCCAAAATCATTCCAGACTCTCCCCCACACCTGGAGAACTTGATCCCCACTGAAATCCCCCTGCCATTTCCTCTCTGTGAGCTCAATTTCAGAGTTGAAATTCAAGCCCAAAACTAGGACACTTCACCACAGTGAGCAATCCTCAAATTTATTGACTCTACACCTTCACCAGACCAAGAGGAGAAGTTTCCAAGAAAAAGCCCCCTCACCAGGCCAGCCATTGCTTCCGGCCTCCAAGCTTTGTGATCGGACTGTGGTCACTTTTGTACCTAGAGCAATTCACCAGGCCAAGGGACTTCATCTGGAGCTTGCTTGGACTCAATCGAACGTGACACAACTCTGAGATCGAAGCTTCACTTCTCTGAGAAAAGGTATGAACTCTCTCTTCCTCCCGAGCTTCTGGAGATTCTCCATTTGATATGAATCGATTTCAATGCATGTTTACCGTATGGATGTGTTCGTCTCTTCAAGACGAATCCATAGAGCATAAGCACATAAAAATCTGTTGAGAATCGAGTGAGTTCTTAGGGTTTTAGTGTGGACGGTCACGGGTGCACACCAGTCGTAGACGATGACCAGGAGCCATTAGATTGAGCGTGTATCAAGCGGACAGTCGAGATCAAGCTAGACATCGCAATGGTACATGAACCGTGGGCCCCTGGAGCGCTGAGTAGGATGGCGACGTCGAATAGGAATGCGCCGCGTGGGCTTTCGGAGCTGCTGAGGATTGCGTGGCGCCGCACGGATAAGTAGATAAATAGGGAATTTTCTTATTTATTAAATACCCAGAACTTCAAAAATGCATAACTTTGTTTAGAAAAATCCTAAAAATAAAATAAAAATACTCTCTTGCTCAGTGAACAAGGGAGAATAATGCGGGAAAAAATCAAGTCATTTCATCAAGTATTTTATTTTTAATGATTTATTTACTCTTTGTGGTATTTTAATTCTCCATTTGCACAGACAATTCACCATGGCTTGAGACCATGGGGCTTTTGAGGCCTCTGATCTAGGGAACATTCCCTGAATTTTCCAAGGTTAGAGGCCATGCCTATGAGAAGTTATTGATTTTTTCAAGTTCATGTTACTGTTTTGAGTATTTTAATTCCAATAATTAGCATGTTGAGAAATAAATTCTAGGAAAATTTGGTGATATTTCTTATGACCAGAGGATCTTAAAAAAAATAGGTTTTGAGTTAATTCACTTGAAACAACCCTAATTGGCCTAAATACCCAACATTGAACTTTAATTAATTAAGGTTAACCACACATTAAATTAACTTAAAAACAATTCTTCATTGATCTTTAGGATAAGAGGAACATCACATAAAAATTTGAAATCAATTGGAAATGTTTAACCCCACTAAATGGATTAATTAAGTCACATAACCAAAGTTAAACTTTAAAAATTCATGACTCACAAAATACTTTTTAAAAATTCACAAAAATGGTTTTGGAGCTTCTATGATATCAGGAGAACTTAGAAAAATTAAAATTGTAATTTTCTAAAAAAGTTGATTTTTATCATTATTTTAATATTTTTAATAATTAAAAATAATAAAAATCATAAAAATATTAAAAATCATCAAAATGTCACATTTTGAATTCTAATCATTTAGGAACAAACAAAATATTTTTCCTGAGTCTCTAGGGTAAGATATTGAATTTTAAAGGCTTAATGTATTTTCTTTAAAATTAAAAAATTTATTTTCCAACCTTTTCACTAAAATAATTCTAATAAATCAAAGAAAAATCCAAAAAATATAAAATTTATTTCTCAGGACTCCTTGAGGTCAGAGAGATTTATGAAAAATATAAAATCCATTTTTTAACTTTAATTTTATTTTAAAATTAATTAATACTCCAAAAATCAAAATAATTCTAATAAATAAAATATAATTCTAAAAATCACTAAAATTGGTCCAAATGGTCCTCTAGTTATTGGGAACATCCCATAATTTTCTTAAGGATAGAAACATTTTCTTGGTCATGTTATTGAATTTTCCTTGAAAACCCCTATTTTCCATTAAAAATAATTACATAAATAAATTAAATACAGAAAAATCACATTTCAAGTTCATTTGAGCTTAATTTAGTGAGTTATAGAATTATTAAGCTTGAAGGGCAAAAGGGTAATTAAAACTTTCAACCTTTAATTAAAATTTTAGGATTAATCAAAAAGGGGAGGGTAAAATATTTGATTTTAAACTGATTTTGGATGATTGAAACTTAAATGATTGAGGGTAGAAACCTACTAACCATTTCAAATATAATTAAAATAAACTTTAATTAATTATCTAATTGAAATTTTGGAAGAATAATAGAAATTGGAATTATTAAAGTAGGGATATTATTAAGAGGATATTTATTCTTTAATTTAAAAATCCTTAAATAAATCACTTCAATAATACTTAATTCTTAATTAAAAAATTAAAATAATAATCCAAATTAAAATTAAACTAAAATTAAATTAAATTAAATTAAATTAAAATTAAATTAAATTAAAATTAAAATTAAATTAAAATTAAATTAAATTAAAATTAAATTAAATTAAATTAAATTAAAATTAAAATTAAATTAAAATTAAATTAAATTAAATTAAAATTAGATCAAAATTAAATTAAATTAAATTAAATTAAATTAAATTAAAATTAAATTAAGTTAAATTAAATTAAATTAAATTAAATTAAAATCAAATCAAATTAAATTAAAATTAAATTAAATTGAATTAAAATTAAATTGAATTAAATTAAATTAAAATCATTTAACAACAAACCTAAATGAAATCATTAAGAATTAAATCTAAAATAACTTGAACACTATTCCAAACTTAAACTAATTTTTTTTATAATTAAGTCAAAATTAAAATTAAATCATTAAGTTTAAATCATTAAAATACTTAATAAGTTGATTTGCCCTTCTAAAGCTCTTATTATTATAACACTTAAATGAGGTATCAAGTGAAGTGTTACTTCATTCATAGGATATTTAAATGTCCTAGTTCACTGAGCAAGAGAACAAAACTTAAACTCCTGGATGATTAAATCACTTGTATAATTAAATTCTCTTGGACTTAAAATAATTCTAGAGGTATTGAAAAGATGTTAAGACTCGTCTTAAGCACTTCCTCAATATGATGAGATATTTATAAGAACAATTGAACTTAATTGTTCTTTGGTGAAGAAAATCATCCTTAAACCAAAACACAAGAACCTAGACGTCATAGGAGATGACTAGCTATAGGATTATGACTTTGGTAGACAACCAAAACCTTTCACTTAGCTTTACCTAGGTACTTGTTGAAACATTTAAATGTCTTAACATGTGTTTTAAGTGCAGCTTGGGATGACGGGAAGACCCTCCAGGTACGCTTTTATTTTATTGCAATTTACTTTATTGCAATTTACTTACATGCACCGTACTTTACTTTTCTTGCATGATAAACAATCGTTGCATGAAAACCAGAACCTTTAGGATAGTCCCCGAACCGAAACCGAAACTAAATTAAAAGTCATTACAAGATAAAAATCACCGCCACAACATTTTAAAATATAAAATAACTCAAAATTTAATCACTAACAGAACAATAAAATTAAAACTTTAATTAAATTAAAATGTCTCGTTGAATGATCGGGAATACCTCAGATGATGTAACCCACGTGTTGCTAACGTGATTTCCCACAGTCTAAATGAAAGTGTGGAACACATTTAGTTGAGTTTAGCAAATTCATCTGGACTAAGTGAATTCGATGAAAATAACGGTGCCGGGATGACGGAACCGTGGGATCTTAATCGGTTCTGTTTAATCAACTTTAAGATTTGTTTTAATTAAAATATTAAAAAACACTTGGATTTTAAGATTTTCTCTAAACCAAAACACTTCTCTCATCTTCTGATTTATGAATTCTAAAACTAAACCTCTGCAACAATAAGGAGCTTGGAGCGTGGTGGGCAGCACGGCCATCTTCGTCAGCAAAACAACTCTACATCAGCAAAACTTTCTTTAGTTTTAAATAATAAAGCCATAGGACTTCGAGGTAGTTTGCTTAGTGCAACATAATTCCTCAACTCTTCGTTAGGCATTTGCATAATCATGTTATACAAATTAAGTTCTAACCGGTCTTAGGACTCCGAAGTAGTCGTTTGGTATGACATAAACCCTCACATCTTCGAGGCTATTTGTATGATTATGTCATACTAATATAAGTCCTAATTAATTAAAATTGGCAGGATTGCAACATTAAATAATCTTCTCAAATTCAAGCCAAACAATAGGATAGTTTGGGAAGTTGCCAAGATTCTTCTTGGATCCTCAGCTTCTCCTACTCCTCTTCCATTGGACTTCTGAAAATAACTGTTCCAAATTTGATCCATTTCCTATTGAAATTTCCAAAACTCAATTCCTTGGAAACCTAAACTTTGAAATTCTTGAGAGCAAAACCACTGATCATTATCGAGAGTTTTCTTAAGTGATTCCCGTTACTTAGGATGTAATTAACTATAGGGGCTTGTCCTTATAGGGAACTTTAAGAACCCAGGTAATATAAACCCTGCTTAATTCCTTTATATTAAGCAGGGGAACTTGTCGGCTTATAAAATTGGTTCGCAGACCAAACGGATGTCACAAATCTTCTAGTTTACTTAATCGAGCCCCATCACCAAGCAGTGTGTCTATTCCTCGGGATAGATACACGGTTTGTGATGCGGTGCTCGTTTATATAAACTATTTGGGATGTGAGATCAGCTTGATTTCATATCTTAAAATTTTCAAACTTAAAATTACTTTCAAAAATCAAATACTACTTTTCAAATTATTTAAATTAAATTAAAAAAATTCGCCGACAACTTCTGTAGGCGACCCCCCTTTTCAAAATACACAACCTAAAAATAAGTCGTACAATTTCTGGCGACTCCGCTGGGGAATGGTTCCTCTCTCCATTTTTGATCAGATGGTTTTACTTTCATAAATCGGTAGTGAAACTACCATTCTTCCCTTGGAATACACCGTTCATTTCTGTCTTGAACGAGTATATCCAACTCCTCTCGAATTTAGGAGCCACTGTTTAAACACCCCTAAACAGAGAGGTTCCGAGATCCTTTTACCTCTTTCCTGAGGTGGGGTGGACCCCCAATAGGTGTGAGTTTAGGAAGCGATCCTTCGAGTCGAGAAGTCTTGCATAAGACTTTCTCTTTCTTTCTGATTCTAAATGAATCCTTTACCTTTTCCATACCTTTAAACATTCCATTCCTAATAAAAAAATCCTCTAATAAACGACTCTTTTGATGAATAGATCCTTTTAAAATTACAAATACACTAAGATAAACGAAAATGTGTTCGGACTCTTTCTTTTTCGTCCTAAACTTTACAGCGAAAAGAAGCATAATTCGGGACTGATACTCTAAATCTGCCCTGCAGAAATGACTGCCCCAAAGCTGATTTTCTCCTTCACCAACGGACTGGACTTAGCTGTCTACAAGGATGAGCTGCCTGACAATGGGATCATCCGTTTCGGACAAGGATTCGAAAATACAGATGTCAAGATTACTGACGTCACTCTCTTCGCACTTACGGACAAAGTGCCTGAAACTGAGAAACCTCTGATTGAATTCAACTTGAAGTCAACTCAGGAGTGTATCTATTCCTCGGGATAGATACTCGGCTTATAAAATTGGTTCGCAGACCAAACATATGTCACAAATCTTCTAGTTTACTTAATCGAGCCCCATCACCAAGCAGTGTGTCTATTCCTCGGGATAGATACACGGTTTGTGATGCGGTGCTCGTTTATATAAACTATTTGGGATGTAAGATCAGTTTGATTTCATATCTTAAAATTTTCAAACTTAAAATTACTTTCAAAAATCAAATACTTCTTTTCAAATTATTTAAATTAAATTAAAAAATTTCGCCGACAACTTCTGTAGGCGACCCCCTTTTCAAAATACAGAACCTAAAAATAAGCGTACACCATTATTCCCTTATTCACATTCTCTCTCTCACATTTTCCAACTCACTACGTCTATCTCACACTTATTCTGCCTCGCTCTCACACACACACACGCACCTGTTCTCCCTTCCTCCTCCCCTCATTGTCTTGTTCTCCCTTCTTACCTCTCTCCCTTATCTATTCTCTCTCTTTATCTCAATCTGTTATTTCTCTCTTTCTCTTTTTTCTCTCTCATTTCACTCACTCCTCATCTTTCCTCTCCATACACACTCTCTTGTTCTCACACTTTCAATCTCTCTCCCTCTCTCTTGCTTCCTCCCTTGCTCTCTTTCCCCTTACAACTCTCTCTCTCTTTAACTTTCTCTTCTCTCTCTTATTTCAATATCATTCTCATACCCTTCTCTCTTTATCTATATGCCCTTCTCTCTCTTTCTCTCTCTTTTTCTCTTTTGCACTCTTTATATCTCTCACTCCATCTTGTCATGCTTATATCCCTCTCTCCCTTCCTTTCTCCCACTCACTCTCTCTCACTTTATCTTACTCAGTTGCCATCTCTATTTGCCCTCGCTCCATTCTCTTGAACATATATTTCTCTTCTCTCGCTTCTGTCTCTAGCTTATTCTGTCTCTTCTTCTCTCTCCATACCTCTCGCTCTCTTGCCCTCCATCTCTCTCTCTCTCTCTCATGGAGCTCTTCTCTTTCTCGCTCTCTATAACTCTTTTCTCTCTCTTTCTTTCTCTCTGTCATTCACTTCTCTCTATCTCTATCTCACTCTCATTGTCCCCCTTTCCCTTTCTCATTATCACTTTCCTTCCACTTGTCTCTCTTACCCTTCTTCACTCACTCTATCCATTCCTACCTCTCTCACTTTTGTGTTTTCCTCTCTCTTTATTCTTTCTTCTCACTCACTCCCCCTCTCTCTACTTCTCTCTTGAATCCATTTCATTAACTCCCTCACTCTCTTCTTCATCTTTCTCTTCTCTCTTATATCTTTCCACTCTCTCCCAGCTTCCATTTTTTATCTCTTCCTCAACCTCCCTATATCCATCTCTCACTCTCTCACTCTCTAGTTATCTCTTCATCTTTCTCTCTCTTTCTTTATTTCAACCTCTTTCTCATAAACTTCTCTCTCCTTCTACCACTTGTTCTCTCTATTTCTATTTTTCCCTCTTTATATCTCTCCATCTCTCTTTCCATCCTAACACTTATTCTCTCAATTTCTATTTTTCCCTCTTTATATCTCTCAATCCTTGTTTCCTTTCTAGTATATATCTCTCTCTCGTTCTCTCTCTCACCTATTCCTCACTTACCATCTCTCTCTCTCATCCAACAACTCTCTTGCTCTCTTTACCTTATCTCTTCCTTCACTTCTTCTTCCCTCTCTCATGGATCTATTCTCTTTCCCTCTCTCACTCTCGTTCTCCTTCTCCCTCCCTCCTTCATTTCATTTTCCCATTCTTCCTCTATCTCTCACACTTCCTACCAATCTATCTTATGAATCATCTCTCTTTCTCTCACTCTTGCCCTCTCTCCCACACTCTATTTTCTCTCTTCTAACTCACTCCTCATCTCTCTCCTCCTCTGTTGAATCAATCTCTCTTCCTCTTTCTCTTCTCTCCTCGCCTCTCCTTTCTCTTATTATTTGCCTCACACATTCTTTCTCTGTCTCTCACACACACTTTCTATTTTCCTTTTCTTGTCTCTCTCTTATCTCTATTTATTTCAACCACTTTCTCACACCCTTCTCTCTCTTTCTCTCTCTACTACTTTCTTTTGATGTATCTAAATCTCTCACTCCATCGTTCCATGCTTATCTCCCTCCCTCTCTCTCTCTTCCCCTCATTCTCTCGTTCTATCTTACTCTAATGCCTTCTCTATTTGCTCTCCCTCTCTCTTCTCTCTAGCTTATCTTTCTCTTCCTCACTTCTCTCTCTCTCTCCCACTCTTTCTTTCTCTTCTTATCTCTTCATACCTCCTCTCTCATCCTCCATCTCTCTCTCTTGCTCATGGAGCGATTATCTTTCTCACTCTCTCTCACTCTTTTCTCTCTCTTTCTTGCTCTCTCTCACTTACTTATCTATACCTCTATCTCACTCTCATTCTCCCTCTTTCTCTTCCTCATTCTCACTCTCCCCTCTCTCTTACCCTCCTTCCCTCCATCACTCACTCTATCCATTCCTTCCTCTCTCACTTATGTATTTGTCTCACTTTCTTCTACTCTTGCCCTCTCTTACGCTCTCTCTTTATTCTCTCTTCTCACTTACTCCCCCTCTCTCTCCTTCTCTCTTGAATCGATCCCTCCATGCCTCACTCTGTCTCTCCTCTTCTCTATCTTTCTATCATTCTTAACCTCTCTATATGTCTAATCATCTCTCTCTCACTCTCTCTTCTTTCTTTCATGATGTTTCTCACACGCCTCTCTCCATGTATCTCTTTTATCTTCCTATATTTTGCTCTTTCTATATCTCTCACTCTATCTTTTCATCAATATATCTCTCTGTCCCCCTCTCTTCCTCCCTTACCATCTCTCTCTATCTCTCTCCCTACAACACTATTGCCCTCTCTATCTTCTCTCTTTCTTTTCTCTCTCTATCACCCTTTTTTTCTCTTGTTCTCTCTCCCTCCATCACTCTCTTGTTTCCTCCATATCTCTCTCAGTCATGGAGCCCTTCTCTTTCTCTCTCTCACTCTCTCCCATTCTTCCTTCTTTCACTTACTCTCTCTGACTTTTCCCACTCTTTAAATCTATTATCCCTCCCTCACACACACATGCTCTCTCTCTTACCCTCACTTTCTCCTTCTCTCACTCTCTCCTTTCCTACCTCTCCCTGATGTATTCTCCTCTTTCTCTCACTATATTCTTTTTCTTTCTTTTCTCTTTCATTTCACTCACTCCTCATCTTTCTACTCTTCTCTTGAATCACTCCCTACATATTTCTATCCTCTCCTATTTTCTCCTCTCATCTCGTTTATCTTTCTATCTACCTCACCCTCACTCTTTCTATCTCTCACTCCCTCACAAACAGTTTATATCTATCTCCTCACCTCTATCATTCTCACCTCCTCTATCTTTTAAGCTTCTCACTCTTCTCACTTCCTCTACCCCTTCGTGTCTCTTTCTCTTTCTACTTCAACTTCACATTTTCTACATCTCTCACTCACTCTTTCCAGCCCTCTCTTTCCTTCTCTCTTGCTTCCTCCCTTGCTCTCTCTCACCTTGCAACTCTCCCACTTTTTCTCTCTCTTCTCTCTCCTTATTTCAATCTCTTTGTCATGCCCATCTCTCATTATCGATACGCCGTTCTCTCTCTACATCTCTTTTGCTCTCTCTATATCTCTCACTCCATCTTTCCATGCTTATCTCCTATCTCCCTCTCTCTCTCTTCCTTACTCTCTCAATCTGTTTTACTTTGTTGCCTTCTCTATTTGTCCTCTCTCTCTTCTATCTAACTTATCATTCTCTTATCTCACTTCTCTCTCTCTCACTCTATATTTCTCTTGTTCTCTCTCCATACCTCCCTCTCTCTTGCCTCCATCACTCTCTCTCACTCCATTCTCTCTCATTCTTGCTCTCTGATTCACTTCTCTCTACCAATATCTCACTCTCATTCTCTTTCTTTATCTCACTCATTCCTACTGTCTCCCTCTCTTTCTTACCCTCCTTCCCTCCTTCACTTACTCTATCCTTTCCTACCTCTCTCACCTATGTATTTCTCTCACTTTCTTCTACTCTTGTCCTCTCTCATGCTCTCTCTTCATTATCTCTTCTCAGTCGCTCCCCCTATCTCTTCTTGCCTCACTATGTCTCTCATCTTCTCACTCTTTCAATCATTCTCAATCTCTTTCTATTTATATCTCTCTCACCCTCTCTTGCTTGCTTTATTCCCCCAATTTTCCTCCTTTTCCATTTCTCTTTCTACTTCATTTTCGCATTTCCTATATGTCTCCCTCACACTTGTACATCTCTCACTCAATCTTCCCCTACTTATCACCCTCTCTTCTCATCTATCTTACTTTATTGCCATTATTATTTGCCCTCTCTCCTTTCTCTCTAACTTATCTTTCTCTTCTCTAGCTTCTCTGTCGCTCTCACTCTTCTTTCTCTTCTTCTCTCTCCATACCTCCCTCTCTCTTTCCCTCTATCTCTCTCTCTCTCTCTCTCGCTGATGGAGTTCTTCACTTTCTCACTCTCTCTCACTATTTTCTCTATATTTCTTGCTTTCTCTTAGTTACATATCTTTACCTCTATCTCACACTCTTTGTCCCCTTTATCTCTTTCATTCGCACTCTCCCCCCGCTCTATTAATATCTCTCTCACTCACTTTATCAATTCCCACCTCTCTCACTTTTGTATTTCTCTCACTTTCTTCTATACTTGCCCTCTCTCGCGCTCTCTCTTCATTCTCTCTTCTCACTTCATTCCCCTCTCTCCTTCTCTCTTGAATCCATCCTCCCTTCCTCACTCAACCTTTCGCATCCTCACTCTATCTTTTCTATCTCACTCTATTTCTCTATTTCCCTTCTCTATCCCTCCAATCCTCTATCTCCATCTCTCTCTCACGTTCTCTCTTGCATCTCCTTCCTCTCTACATATCCCTCCTTTTTTGTCTCTAGCTCTTTCTATCTCCACCTCTTTCCCCTTCCTTTGCTCTTTCCCTCTCCCTCACTACATCCAATCATTGTCTCTCTCCCTCTCCCTCTCTCCCTTCCTCTCTTGCCCCCCTCTTTCCCTCTCTCTTCTATATATATAAACTCTACTTTTCTCCATTTGTTTCTTTATCTTCACTATCTCTTTCTCTCTCGCTTCCTCTCTCACTCTCTCAATCTCCCACACATATTTATTCTCTCTTTTTCCCTCTTTCTACTTTTTCTCACTCTCTTTTCCTTCCTCTTTCTCTCTTTCACTTCTCTATCCCTTTCTCATACTTTCTATCACTCTTCCTCCCTCCATCACTCGCTCGTGGCCTCCATTCTCTTTCACTCTCTTTCTCTCTCTCAATTCTTCTCCCTTTCACTTACTCTCTCTCACTTTTTCCTACTCTCTATGTCCATCTCACACTTATTCTCCCTCCCTCTCACAAACACTCTCTCTCTCCTGCCCTTCCTTCCTCCTCCCTTTACTCTCTCCTTTCTTATCTCTCACCCTTATGTATTCTCTCTCTTTCTCTCACTTTGTTCTTTCTCTTTTTTTAGCTCTCTCATTTCACTCACGCCCCATCTTTCTCTTCCGCACTTGAATCACTCCCTATCTCTTTCTCTCCTCTCCTCTCCTCTCTTCTCTCTTTCTATCTACATCACTCTTACTCTTTCTATCACTCACTCTCTCATACACAATTTCTATTTGCCTCCTCATTCCACTTTCCTCCAAGCTCTTTCTCACACTTTTCTCACTCCCTCTACCTCTTCTCTCTCTTTCTCTCTATGCTTCTCTTCCACATTTCCTATATCTCTCACTCACTCTTTCCATCCCTCTCTCTCCCTCTCTCTTCCTTCCTCCCTTGCTCTCTCTCTCTCTCTCTCCTTGCAATTATCTCTCTTCATCTCTCTCTCTCTTCTCTCTTTTTATTTCAATCTCTTTCTAAAACCCTTCGCTCATTATCTCTATCTCTTTCTCTCTGAACTTCACTTTTGCTCTCTCTATCTCTCGCTCCATCTTTTTGTGCTTATCCATGTCTATCCCTCCCTCTCTCCCCTCACTCTCACTTTATCTATTTTACTCTTTTGCCTTCTGTACTTCCCTCTCTTATCTCTCTAAGTTATCTTTATCTTCTCCCTCTTCTCTCTCTCACTCTTTCTCTTCTTCTGTCTTCATACCTCCCTCACTCTTGCCCTTCTCTCTCTTACCCTTCTTCACCCACTCTATCCATTCCTACGTCTCTCACTTTTGTATATCTCTCACTTTTTTCTACTCTTGCCCTCTATCGTGCTCCCTCTTCATTCTCTTTTCCCACTCACTCCCCCTATCTCTCCTTCTCTGTTGAATCCAACCCTCCCTGCCTCACCTCCCTCTCACCTTTAAACTCTCTCTCTTTTATTTCAATCTGTTTCTCACACCATTCTCTCTTTATCTCTATGCCCTTCTCTCTTTTTCTCTCTCTACTTCTCTTATGATCTTTCTTTATCTCTCGCTCCATCTTTCAATGCTTATGTCTCTCCTTTCTCTCAGTCTCTCTCCCTTCCTCCCTCTCACTTTACTTCTCTCTCTATTTGTCTCACTCCCTCTCTCTTTTACTCTCTCATACTCATTTTATCTCTCTTTCATCTTTCCCACTCTCTCCCTCCCTCTCACTCACGCTTTATTTGCTTGCTCTCCTTCTCTCTCTTTCTCTTACAATTTCTCTCTTGTTGTTCCCACACTTTCTCACTAATAATCTGCTCTCCCTTTCTTTCTCTCCCTCTCTCCTGCTCTTCTATATCGAGCTCTTACTCTCTCTTTCTTCCTCTCTCTCTCCCTCACACCTCGATCCCATTCCCTCTTTCTCCCTGTTTCTTTCTATCTCTCTCTGTCATTTCTTTTTCTCTTCATGTCTCCCTTTCATTCTCCCTTCTCTTTGCATCTTTCTTATTTCTTCTTACAGTCACTTGCATCTGTCTACCTCACTTTCTTCTACTTCCTCTCTCTTCTTCTCTCACACTTCTCCCACTCTCTACCTCCATCCCTCTCTCTCTCTTCTTTTTTTTTCTATCAACCTCCATCCCTCTCTCGCTCTCTTCTCTTGTGTTCTCCATCTCTCACTCCTTCACTTGCTATGTCCCCATCAATCTTCCCTCTTGCTTTCTCCTTGCTCTTGTTCTCACTCCCAACCACCCTCTCTATCACACACACTCTCTCTATCACTCATACTCTCTTCTCTGTCTCAGCCTCTCTCTTCTCTCCATCACTTATCTCCCTCTCTCTCTCTCTCTCTCACTATCTATCCTTATCTCTATCTTTCTCTTTCTTTCTTCCTCTCTTGCTCTCTGTTATACTCTCATTATCTCTCTCTCCCTCCCACTCTCTGTTCTCTTTTTTATCAAACTCTCTCTATCTCTCTCTCACTTACTATTTTATCGATTATTATCATTATCTCTCCGTTCACACTATTTATTGTTCTCATTATCTCTCCGTTCACACTCACTTTCCCTCCATATTTCTTACTCTCGCTCTTTCTTCTCATACACCCTAGTCTCTCTATTGCACATCTCACTCATTCTTCTCTTTTTCTCATCTCTCTTCTCTTGGTCACTCTTAACCCTCTCTCATTTTTTTCTCTCTCTCTGCCTCTCTACCTCTCTGATGGCTCCAACTCTCCTTCCTTCCCTCCCACCTCTCTAGATCTCACTTCTCATTCACACTTTATTTCTTCCCCTCTACACCTTCCTCTTTCCCTCCCTCTGTCTCTTTCGCTTGTCTCCTCACTATATCTATCAAAATGTCCCTCCCTCACTCTCCCTCTCGTCTCACTCTTCTCTCTCTCTCATTTATCTTTTCTCTCACATTCACTCTCTCTATCTCATTTATCTTTTTTCTTTTTGTCTTACACTCTTTCTCTGCTACTCTCCATTTCTCACTATCTGTTCTCTCCCTTTATGTCTCTCTCTTCCTCCGTCAGTCACTTACTCCCTCACTCTCTATCTATCTAGCTATCTCTTTTCCCCTCTATACCTATCTTTCTCTCCCACATTGTCTCTCTCTCTCCATACCTATTATACCTTCCCCATCCCTCCCTCTCCCTCGTACAAATTCTATCTTTCTTATTCTCTCTCAGTCTCACTCTTGCTCTCTCACTCTCTCTCTCTCTCTCTCTCTCTCATTTCTACTATATTTCCCTCACTGTCTCGTACTTGCACTTTCTTTTAGCCTCTCCCTCCATTTCTTTATCATTCTCTCTCACTCTCTCACATGAAGCCCTTCTCTCTATATCATTCTCTCACTTTATGAGAGAGGGAGGTATGGGAGAGAAGAAGAGAAAAAAAACTGTAATAGAGAGAGAAGTGAGAGGAGAGAAAGATAAGTTAGAGAGAAGAAATAGAGGGAAAATAGAGAAGGCAACAAAGTAAGACATCAAGAGTGAGTGAGATAGAGGGTGGGAGAGAGGGAGATAAGCATGAAAAGATGGAGTGAGAGATATAGAGAGAGAAAAAGTGAAGTAGAGATAGATGGATGTAGAGATAAAGAGAGAAGGGTGTGAGAAAGATATTAAAATAAAGAGAGAGAACAGAGAGAGGCAAAGAGGCAGATAGAAGTGTGTGTGAGAGACCGAGAGATTGAAAGAATGAGTGAGTCAAATATTAAGAGAAATGAGACTAGAGGAGAGGAGAGAGATAGTGAGGGAGGAATTGATTCAAAAGAGCATGAGAGAGATGAGCAGTGAGTGAGATGAGAGAGAAAAGAGGGAATGCAAGAGAGGGCAAGAGTGAGAGAAAGAGAGATAATTCATATGAGAGAGTGGTAGGAAAGGTGAGAGTGAGAGAAAGAGGAAGAAAGGTCAAATGAAATGAGTAAGGGAGGGAGAGGGAGAGAGGAGAGGGAATGAGAGTGAGAGGGAGGTGGTGAGAATAAGAGAAATAAAAGAGTTAAAGAGAGAAAGAGAAGAGATCCAAGAGAGATGGAGTGATGGAGGGCCCGAGAGGGAGAGAACGAGAGAGAAGAAGAAGTGAGGGAAGAGAATGATAAGATAGAGAGAAGATAAAGAGAGCAAGAGAGTTCTTTGATGCGATAGAGAGAGAGAAAGTAAGAGGGAAAGCGAGAGCGAGATATATATTGGGATGGAAAGAGAGATTGAGAGATATAAAAAGGGTAAAATAGAAGTAGATAACAAGTGGTAGGAGAGAGAAGAGTGAGAAAGATCTTGAAAGAAAGATGGAGAAAGATGAAGCGATAAGTAGAGAGTGTGAGATAGAGATAAATAAGAGAGATTGAGGCAGATAAACAGAGAAATGTGAGGAGAAAACTACGAAAAAGTGAAGGATAAGGAAAGCCCCGAAGAGAGGAAGAAACGGAGGGGAGACAATGACAAAAAGAGTGAGATAGAAAGAGAAAATAACAAGAAAGAGATATAAAGAGAAAGAGCGATAAAGAGAGAGTAATAATAAAAGATAAAAAAGAGGCAAAGAGAGCAAACGCCAGAGAAAAAAAGAGTGTGTAAGAGAGTGTGTGAGAGATAGTGCATGTGTGAGAAAGGGAGGGGACAAAATAAGATAAGAGAAAGTAAAATAGGTAAAGAGGGAGAGAGGCAATGATGAAATAGAGACAGAGAAAGGGAGAGAGAAAGATGAGGGAGTAAGTGAGAGGGAGAGCGAGGGAGAGATTTAGAGAGATTGAGAGACATCAAGATAGAGATGGGGAGAAAGAGAGAGTGAGAGAGCGGGAGAGTGAGAAGAGCTAGAGAGAGTGAGAGAGGGACATATGGAGGGCTTGAGAGAGGGAGGGAGAAAGAACGAGATAAAGAAAAAGTGTGTGAGATAGAGAGAAGGAGCAAGATAAGAGAAAGATGAGAAAGAGATAAGATAGAGTGCTGCAAGGTGAGAGAGAAAGGGAGAGATAGCAAGGGAGGAAGCAAGAGAGAGATGGAAAAATTGAGTGAGAGATATAAGAAGAGAGAAAGAGAAGTAGATAGAAGAGTGAGAAAGCGGTAGAGGGAATGAAAGGTGTGTGAGAAAGTGATATATAAGTAGAGAGTGTGAGACTCTGTGTGAGAAAGATAGATTTGTAGAGACTGTGAGATTGTGTGTGAGAGGAGAGAAAGTGGTAGGGAGTAAGAGAAAGAGAGAGAATACGTAAGGGAGAGAGTTAGGAAAGGAGCGTGTGTGTGTGAGAGAGAGATGGAAAATAAGTTTGAGATAGGCATAGAGTGTGAAAAATGTGAGACATAGTAAGTGAAAGAAAGAAGAATGAAAAATAGTTAGAGAGAGATGGAGAAGAGCTCTATGACTGAGAGAGATGGAGGGCACGAGAGGTGAGGGTGGAAGAGAGGATAAGAGAGAGAAAGAGTGAATGAGAGAGAGAAGAATATGGGAAGACAGAGAGAAAGAGGTAGAGAGAGAGATGATAAGAGAGGAAAAGAGGGTGGAAAGAGAGAAATATTGATGAAAGAATAGAGTGAGAGATATAAAGAGAGCAAAATAGAAGTTGATATAATAGTGTGAGAAAGACCTTCAAAGAAAGAGAAAGAAGAGAGTGAGAGAGAGAGAAGAAGAGACATTTGGAGTGGGTGAAAGAGATAGAGTCAGGTAGAGAGGGATGGATTCAAGAGAGAATGAGAGAGAATGGGAGTAAGTGAGAAGAAAGAACAAAGAGAGAATGCGAGAGTGGGCAATAGTAGAAGAAAGAGAGAGAGGTAGGAATGGATAAAGTGAGTGAAGGAGGGTAAGAGAGAGGGGGAGAGTGAGAATGAAAGAGATAAAGAGGGAGAATGAGACTAAGATAGAGGTAGAGCGAAGTGAGTGAGAAAGAGCAAGAAAGAGAGAGAAAAGAGTGAGATAGAATGTAAGAAAGACAACAGCTCCATGAGGAAGAGAGAGAAAAAGATGGAAGGCAAGAGAGAGGTGGGATGGGAGGGAAGAAGATAAAGAAAGAGTGAGAGAGAGAGAAGCAAGAAAAGAGAACTATAAGTTAGAGAGAAGAAAGAGAGAGCAAATAGAGAATGCAACAGAGTGAGACAGAGCGAGAGTGAGTGAGGGAGAGAGAGGAAGGAAGAGAGGAGATAAGCGTGGAAAGATGGAGTGAGAGATATGTAGAGAGAGCAAAAGAAAAGTAGAGAGAGAAGGGTGTGAAAAAGAGATTAAAGTAATGAGAGAGAAGAGAGAGAGAGAGAGAGAGAGAGAGAGAGAGACAGAGAGTCAGATAGAAAGTGTGTGAGAGACCAAGAGATTGAAAGAATGAGTGACGCAATAATAAGAAAAAGGACAAGAGAGGAGAGGAGCGAGAAAGGGTGTGAGGAATTGATTAACGAGAGTAATGTAGAGACGAATAGTGAGTGAGATGAGAGAGAAAAGAGGGAGTGAGTGAGAGGGCAAGAGTGAGAGAAAGAGAGATAATTCATATGAGAGAAAGGGAAAGAGAGAGAGAAAGTGAGAAAGAGTGTGAATGTGTGAGTGTGAGAGATAGAGTGAGATAGAGAGAGAAAGAGAGTTAGAGAGATTGAGAGGAGAGCGAGATAGAATAAAGAGTGAGAGAGAAAGAAAGAGAAAAAGACAGCATGAAAAAGGGAGAGAGATCAAAGAGAGTAAAAGAAGAGAAAGAACAAGATAAAGAGAGGGAGGAAGGTAGGGAATAGCAGAGTGAGTGAGATATATCCAAAAATAAATATAAAGAGGGGAATAAAACAAGAGGGTGATTGTGACATAAAGAAGGGTGAGAGAGAAAGAGAGAAGAGGAGCCGAGAGAGCAAGAGAAAAGAGAAATAAAAGCAATTCAAGAAAGAGCTAGGGAGTTAATGAGATAGAGTGAAAAAGACTGATACAAAGAGCAAAAGGAGAGATATATAGAGAAAGGGAGAGATAGAGATTAAAAGAGGGAGAGAGAGAGAGAGAGAGAGAGAAGAGAGGGTAAGAGAGAAAGGCAGGGAGAGAGGTGGGTGGGAGGGAGAGAGAGGGAGGGGTGGAGTTAAATAAAAACTGAGGGAGATAGATAGAGATTGTGAGAGAAATAGAGAGAAGGTGGGAAAGAGAGAATGAAGAAGAGAGAAGAGAGAGTTAGAGGGAGGTATGGACAGTGAGAGCGATGGATATAGTGGGAGTTAATGTTAGCGAGTATCAATGAGCGAGAAAGAGATTAAGAGAGTGGGGGAAGGTGAGGGAAAGAGATATAAAAGGGTGAGTTATAGAGATTGAGAGAGATAGAGCAACAAAGTGGTAGATAATGAATGAAAGGAAGAGAGAAAGAGATATAGAGGGGACGAACGAGAAAGGGTGAGAGAATGAGAGAACAAGGAATGAGAGAGAGAGAATGAACAAGAGAAGAGAAATATAAGAAAGAGAGAGAGAGAGCAAGAGAGTAGCATGGTGGAAGAGAAAGATGAGAGAGAGAGAGAGAGCAATAGAGTAGCATGGTGAGAGAGTGATGACAAGAAAGGAATACAAAGAAGGAGAGAAAGAGAGAGAGAGAGAGAGAGAGAGAGAGAGAGAGAGAGAGAGGGAGAGTGTGAGGGCAAGGGGGAGAAAAGGAAGGAGAGTGTTAGAGATTTAGAGATACTGAAGAGAAAAAGAGAAAGAGAAAAGGTTTTAGAACAAGAACGAATAGTGCGAGAACTAGCATGAAAGGATGAGTGAGATAATAGAGAGAGACAGGGAGATGTAGAGTTTGATAGAGAGAGATAGAGACATTTAGGTGGATAGAATGTGAGAAATGAGGAGAGAAATAGTAAGAGAAGTAGGGTCAGAGAGAGATGGTAAGCGAAGAAGAGGGAGCGAGAGAGATGGAAAAAGGTAGAGTGAGGGAACAGATAGAGTAAGAAAAAGTGAAAGAAAAAGTTTAGGAAATGAAGAGAAATTGGGAAGAGCTAGAGAGGGTGAGAGAGGGACATTAGAGGGCATGAGAGAGGGAAGGAGAAAGAACGAGATAAGGAAAAAGTGTTTGAGAGATAAAGATAAGGAGCAAGATAAGAAAAAGATGAGAAAGTGAGAAAAGAGAGATAGCAAGGGAAGAAGCAAGAGAGAGGGATGGAAAGAGTGAGTGAGATATATAAGAAGAGCTAAAGAGAAGTAGAGAGAAAGAGTGAGAAAGGGGTAGAGGGAGTGAGAAGAGTATGAGAAAGAGCTTGAAAGAAAGAGGATGTAAGAAAAATCGAGATGACGAGGCAGATTGAAACTGTGTGTGAGAATGTGACAGATAGATAGAGTGTAAGTGAAGTGAATAGAAAGACAAACGAGAGGAGAGAAAGAGGTAGGGAGTAAGAGAAAGAGAGAGAATACAAAATGGAGAGAGGTAAGGGCAATTGAGTGCAAGACAGAGTGTGTGTGAGAGAGATGGATAATAAGTTTGAGGATACATAGAGAGTGAAAAAAGCGAGAGAGAGAGAGAGTGTGAAAGAGAGAAGAATGGAAGAGAGTTAGAGAGAGAAGAAAAGAGCTCTATCACTAAGAGAGATGGAGGGAACGAGAGAGACGGAGGGAGAGAGGACAAGAGAAGGAAAGTGTGAAAGGGAGAGAGAAGACAGACAGAAAGAAGTAGGGAGAGAGAGAGAGATGGTAAGAGAGAAAAAGAGGGTGGCTGAGAGAGATATATTTATGAAAAGAAAGAGTGAGAGATATGAAGAGAGCAAAATAAGTAGATAGAAGAACAGTGTGATAAAGATCTTGAGAGCAAGAGAGAGAGGAGAGAACTAGAGAGAGATGAAGACATATAGAGAGGGTGAGAGGTTACATAAATATAAAGAGTTGAGAAAGATAGAGGAGAGAGAAAAGGAGAGACAGAGAGAGGCAGTGTGAGTGAAGGAGGGAATGAGGGAAAAAGACAGAGGGGGACAGTGAGAATGATGGAGAGAAAGAGAAAGAAAGAGAGTAAGATAGAGGTAGAGAGAAGGCAGAGAGGGAGATAAGTATGGAAAGATGGAGAGATAGAATAGAGAGAGAAAAAGAGAAGTATAGAATGAAGGGCATAGAGATAAAGAGAGAAGGGTGTGAGAAAGATATTAAAATAAAGAGAGAAGAGAGAGACGAGGAGCCAGGTAGAAAGTGTGTGAGAGACCAAGAGATTGAAAGAATGAATGAGGCAAATAATAAGAGAAATGAGAGGAGAGGAGAGGAGAGTAGAGGAGAGAGAGAAAGAGGGAGGAATTAATTCAAGAGAGTAGGAGAGAGATGAGCAATGAGTGAGACGAGAGAGAAAAGAGGGAGGGAGTGAGAGGGCAAGAATGAGAGAAAAAAAGATAATTCATATGAGAGAAGGGAAAGAGAGAAAGAGATAGAGAAAGTGAGAACCGAGAGTGAGAAAGTGATAGGGAAAGACAGTATGTGTGAGTGTGTGAGAGAGAAAGAAAGAGAGAAAAAGAAAGCATGAAAAATGGAGAGAGAGATAGAAGAGAAAGTGAAAGAAGAGAAAGAACATTTAGAGAGAGGGAGGAAGGGAGGAAGCTGGAGTAGCACAGTGTGTGGGATCTATACTAAAATAAATAAAACAATAGAGTGATTGTGAGATAAGAAAGGGTAAGAGAGAGAGAGAGAGAAAAGGAGCAGAGAAAGACCTAGAGAAAAGCGAGTCAAGAGCAATTGAAGAGAGTGCTAGGGAGTTAATGAGTGAGACAGAAAAAGAGAGTGAGACATTGAGAAAAAGGCTAGATATATAGAGAAATGGAGAGATAGAGATGCAAAGAGGGAGATAGAGTGAAGAGAGGGCAAGAGAGAAAGGCAGAGAGAGAATTGGGTGGGAGTGTGTCAAAGAGGGACGGAGAGAGGGAGGGATGGAGTTAAAGGAAAACCAAGGGAGATTGATAGAGGGTGTGAAAAAAAGAGAGTGAGGTGGGAGAGAGAAAATGAAGAAGAGAGAAGAGAGAGTTAGAGGGAGGGATAGACAATAAGAGCGATGGATATAGTGTAAGCGAGTACCAGTGAGCGAGAAAAAGATTAAGAGTGGGGGAAAGTGAGGGAAGGAGATATAAAAAGGGGTGTTATAGAGATTGAGAGAGATGGAGCAACAAAGAGGTAGATATGAAAGGGAGAGGAAAGACATATAGAGGGCACGAATGAGGGGAGAGAGAATGCAAGAACAAAGAATGACAGAGAGCGAATGAGGAAGAGAAAAGAAAGATGAGAAAGAGAGAGAGAGAGAGAGAGCAAGAGAGTAGCATGGTGAGAGATTTATGACAAGAGAGGAATACAAAAGAGAGAGAGAAGAGAGAGAGTGAGGGAGAGTGTGAGGGCAAGAGGGAGAAATGGAAATATAGAGTCAAAGATTTAGAGATAAAGAAAGAGAACTAGAGAAAGAGGGAAGGAGTTTGAAGGAGAACGAATAATGCGAGAAAGAGCATGAAAGGATGAGTGAGATAATAGAGAGAGACAAAGAGATGTAGAGTTTGATATAGACAGAGAATTTAGGTGGATAGAAAGTGAGGAATGAGGAGAGAGACAGCAAGAGCAATAGGGTCATAGAGTGATGGTAAGAGAGGAAGAAAGAGAGAGATTGATAAAGGTGGAGAGAGGGAGCAGATAGAATAAAACAAGAGAGAGAACAAGTTTTGGCAATGAAAAGAAATTGAGAAGTGCTAGAAAGAGTCTGAGAGTGACATATGGAGGGCAGGAGAGAGGGAGGGAGAAAGAATGAGATAAAGAAAAAGTGTGAGAGATAGAGAGGAGCAAGATAAGAGAAAGATGAGAAAGAGAGAAGAGAGAGATAGCAAAGGAGAAAAGAAGATAGAGGGATGACAAGAGTAAGTGAGAGATATAAGAAAAACAAAAGAGAAGTAGTGAGAAAGAGTGAGAAAGGGGTAGAGGGAGTGAGAAGAGTGTGAGAAAGAGCTTGAAAGAAAGAGGAAGTAAGAGAAATAAAGATGAGCAGGCAGATAGAAACTGTGTGTGAGAGAAAGAAAGGCAGATAGAGTGAGGGCAAGAGTAGAAGAAAGTGAGAGATGTAGGAATGGATAGAGTGAGTGAAGGAGGGAAGCAGTGTAAGAAAGAGGGGGGAGAGTGAGAATGAGAGGGAGAATGAGAGTAAGATAGAGGTAACGAGAAGTGAGTGAGAATGATTAAGAAAGAGACAAAAGAGTGGGAGAGTGTGAGAAAGAGAAGTGCACCATGAACAAGAGAGAGAGACGGAAGGCAAGAGAGAGGGAGCTATACGAGAGAAGAAGAGAATGAAAGAGTGAGAGAGAGAAAAGCGAGAGAAAAGAAAGATAAGTTAAAGAGAAGAAAAAGAGTGAAAATAGAGAAGGGAACGGAGTAAGACAGAGTGAGAGTGAGTGAGGGACAGAGAGGGTGGGAGAGAGGGAGATAAGCATGAAATAATTGAGTTAACAGATATAGAGAAAGAAAAAGAGAAGTAGAGAGAGAAGGGTGTAGAGATAAAGTGAGAGGGGTGTGAGAAAGAGATAAAAATAAAGAGAAGAGAAAGACACGAAGAGGCAGATAGAAAGTGTGTGACAGAGACCGAGATATTGAAAGAATGAGTGTGGCAAATAATAAGAGAAAGGAGCAAGAGGAGAAAAGAGAGAAAGAGATGGAGGAATTGATTCAGGAGTGCAGAAGAAAGATCAGTAGTGAGTGAGACGAGAGAGAAAAGAGGGAGTGAGTGAGAGGGCAAGAGTGAGAAGAAGAGATATAATACATATGAGAGAGTGGTAGGAAAGGTGAGAGTGAAAGAAAGAGGAAGAAAGGGCAAATGAAATGAGTGAGAGAGGGAGAGGGCGAGAGGACGGAGAACGACAGTAAGAGGGAGAGAGAATGAGAGAAATAAAAGAGTAAGAGAGAGAAAGAGAAGATATCCATGAGAGAGGAAGTAATAAAGGGAACGAGAGGGAAAGAGAGAAAGAAAGTGTGAGTGAGAGAAGAAGAGGATGCAAGGAAAGAGAATGATGAGATATAGAGAAGATAAAGTGAGCAAGAGAGTTGTTTGATGAGATAGAGAGAGACAGTAACAGAGGAAGAGATGGTTTGAGGGATAAAGCGAGGGCAAGATAGATATTACGATGGAAAGAGACGGTGAGAGATATAAAGAGGGCAAAATAGAAGTAGAGAGAAGAAGTGGTAGAAGGAGAGAGAAGAGTATGAGAAAGGGCTTAAAATAAAGAGAGAGAAAGATGAAGCGATAAGTAGAGAGTGTGGGGCAGAGATAGATATGAAAGACTGAGGCAGATGAATGGTGAGTTGGAGGGATGGATGGATTCAAGACAAAAGGAGAGAGGGTTGGTGAGTGAAGAGAGAGAGAGAGAGAAAAAATAAGAGTGTAAGGGAATTAGGGAAGGAGGTCGAGAAAGAGGGTGAGGGAGATTATGAGACTAAGAGAGTGGGAGGTAGGGTGAATAAGAAGTGGAGAGAAGGATAAAGAGGAGCTCCATGTGTGTGCTTGAGAGAGAGATGGAGAGCACAAGTGAGTGGAGGAAGGGAGGAGAACAAGAGAAACAAATAGTGACAATGAGAGCGGGAGAGAGAGAAGGAGCAAGAGAAGAGAATGATGTGAGAGAAAGAAGAGAGGGAAGGGGAAAAAGAGTTGTAGGGTGAGAGAGAAAAGATGAGAGAGTATGGCAGAATGAGAGGGGGAGGGAGAGAGTGTGATAAGGATGGAAAGAGAGATTTACATATATAGAGTGAGAAAAAGAGGTAAAGAGAGAGGAGTGAGAGAAAGAGCTTGATAAAAGGGTGAGAAGTGGGAGAGATATATATGAAGATAAATACTGAGTGTTTGAGAGAGTGATAGATAGAGAGAATACGTGACAAAAAGAAAAGGTGAGTGATGGATGGATTTAGGAGAGGAGAGAGGTTTAGTGAGTGAGAAGAGGAAATAAATAGAGGGCAGGCAAGAGAAAGATAAGAGTTAGAGAAAATGAGAGAGAGATGAAGAATAGAGTGAGAGAGTTAAAGAGATGAAAAGAGGGAGAGAGAGAAGTGAGGGCAAGAGAGAAAAGTAGGGAGAGAGGTGGGTGGGTGGGAGTGACAGAGGAAGGGAGAGAGTGGGAGGGGGTAGAGTTAAAGGAAAACTAAGGGAGATATATAGAGAGTGTGGAGAAAGAGAGAGAGGTTGGGAAAGAGAGATGAAAGAATAGTGAAGAGGAGTAAGAGGGAGGGATGGACAGTGAGAGTGATGGATATAGTGGGAGATAAGGTTAGCGAGTACCGGTGGCAAGAAAGAGATTAAGAGAGTGGGGTAAGGTTAACTCCCTAGCTCTTTCTTGAATTGTTCTCATCTCGCTTTTGTCTAGCTCTTTCTTTGCTCCTCTTCTCTCTCTCTTACACTTCTTTATCTCACAATCACCCTCTTATTTTATTCCCCTCATTCTTTTTATTTTTGTATATATCTCACTCACTCTGCTACTCATCCTCCCTCCCTTTCTCCCTCTCTCTATTTTGTTCTTTCTCTTCCTTCACTCTCTCTTCGATCTATCTCCCTTTGTCATGCTATCTTTTTCTCTCTTTCTTTTGTCTCTCACTCTTTCATTCTCTCTTGCTCTCTTCTCAATCTCTCTGATTCCCTTGCTCTCTCTATCTCACTCTATCTCTCACACCACACATACTTTCTCGCTCTTTTTTCTCACTTTCTCTCACTTTCCCTTTCTCTCATATGGAGAGAGTGAGGTATGGGAGAGAAGAAGAGAAAGAAAGAGTGATAGAGAGAAATAAGAGAAGAGAAAGATAAGTTAGAGAGAAGAAAGAGAGGGCAAATAGAGAAGGCAATAGAGTAAGACAAAGTGAAAGTGAGTGATGAAGAGAGAGGCAAGGGGAGAGGGAGATAAGAATGGAAAGATGGAGTGAGAGATATTGAGAGAGCAAAAGAGAAGTATAGAGACAAGGGCTTAGAGATAAAGAGAGAAGGGTGTGAGAAAGAGATTAAAATAATGAGTGAAGAGAGAGACAAAGAGGTAGATAGAAAGTGTGTGAGAGACCGAGAGATTCAAAGAATAAGTGAGGCAAATAATAAGATAAATGAGAGGAGACGAGAGGAGAGGAGCGAGAAAAAGAGGGAGGAATTTTTCAAGAGAGCATGACAGATGAGCAGTGAGTGAGATGAGAGAGAAAAGAGGGAGTGAGTGAAAGGGCAAGAGTGAGAGAAAGAGAGATAATTCATAAGAGCGAGTGGTAGGAAAGCTGTGAGTGAGAGAAAGCGAAAGAAAGGGAAAATGAAATGAGTGAGGGAAGGAGAGGGAGAGAGGAGAGAGAATGAGAGAGGGAGGTGATGGAGGGTACGAGAAATAAAAGAATGAGAGAGAGAAAGAGAAGGATCCATGAGAGAGGGAGTGATGGAGGGCACGAGTGGGAGAGAGAATGAGAGAAATAAAGAGTGAGAGAGAAGAAGAAGAAGGGAGGGAAGAGAATGATGAGATAGAGAATTATTTGATGAGATAGAGAGAGACAGTAAGAGAGGAAGAGAGGGTGAGAGAGATAAAGCGAGAACAAGATCAATATCGGGATAGAAAGAGAGATTGAGAGATACAAAAGAGGACAAAATAGAAGTAGAGAGAACAAGTGGCAGAAGGAGAGAGAAGAGTATGAGAAAGAGCTTGAATGAAAGAGAGAGAAAGATGAAGCGATAAGTAGAGAGTGTGAGACAGAGATAGATAAGAGAGATTGAGCCAAAAAAATGGGATGAGAAGAGTGAGAGAGAGTGAAGGATAAAGAAAGCGGCGAAGAGAGATGGAGAAAAGGAGGATATACAATGAGAAAAAGAGTGAGATAGAAGGAGAGAAATAACGAGAAAGGGATATAAAGGGAAAGAAGGAAAATGAGAGAGTGAGAGTAAAACATACAAGAGGGGTGGAGAGAGAAAACGAAAGAGAAAAGGGAGTGTAAGAGATAGTGCGTGTATGAGAAAGGGAGGGGACATAATAAGATAAAAGAGAGCAAAACAGACAAAGTGGGAGAGAGGGAATGATGAAAAAGAGACAGAGTGAGGGAGAGAGAAAGAGACAGAGCAAGAGAGAGGGCTCTCTCCATTCCTTCATCTCTTTCCCTGCACCCACACTCTTTTTCTCTCATTCTCTTTCTATGCCTCTCTCTCCCTCTCAAAATCTCATTCTTACTTTGTATCCCTCTCCCATATTTCTCTCACTCTTTCACTTTCTCTTTCCATAACTTCCTATCACTCTCTCTCATACATTCCTCAATATTTCTATTTCTAATTCTCTCTCTCACTATATGCCTCTCACCTGCACTATTTTATATCTCTCTCTCCATCTCTCACACTGTTTTAAGCCTCTTCTTCTTTCAATTGTATCTGAATTTATCTCATAACAGCTCTATTGATCCCTTCCCTTTTTCTATTTCTTTGTCTATCTGCTACTCACTAAAGCATTATCTTTCTCTCTCCCTCTCACTCACTCTCACGCACACACTCTCTTTCTGGTTTTTTCCCTTTTGACTTCTTTCTCTTTCTCTCTCACTATCTCACTCTACTCTTTTCTCCTCTCTCTTGTGCTCTCTCTATCTCTCTTACGCTCTCTCCCTCCCTATCCCGTTCTTTCTCTCTTACTATCTCACCCTCTCTCTTCCTCTCACTCTCTATCCCCTCCTCCCTTTATAGCTCCATCTCTCTCACACACTCTTTTTCTATCACTCACTCTCAATATATCTCACTTTTCTCTTTTTCTCTTTCTATCATTCTCTGCCCCCTCTCTCTTGCTCTGAATATCTCTCACAATCACTCCCATTTTCTCTCTTGCTCTTGTTATCCTCTATTGCTATCTTTTTCTCATTTTTATATATCTCGCTTTCTCTCCCTTTCTCTCGTTCTAGCTCCCTCCCTCTCTCTATTGATCACTCTATCACTCACACTCCCTCCCTCTCTCTATCTCTCTTTTATGTTCCACTACTTAATCTCTCTCCTCTCTCTCTCTCACACACGCTCTCTCAAACTCTTTCCTTCACGTTAAATCTCTCTCACAATCACTTTCTAGCTTTCTTTCATTTGTTATCTCTCTCTTGATATCTTAGTCTTACCAATCCATCTCACTCTCCCTCTTGTACTCGCTCTCCCTTTGCTTGTACACTCTCCCTCTCCATCTCACTCTCCCTCTCTACTTTCTGACATTCTCTCTCTCTCTCTCACCCTTACCCACTACTCCCCTCTTCTCCGCTCTCTTACTCTTTCTCTCACTCTCTCTTCTCATACACCTTAAATCTCCAACACCTTATATCTCTCTGGCTTTCTCTCCCTCACTCTAATTTTCACTCTCTCTCCTCAACCTTCTCTAGCTCCCACCTATCTCACCATTCTCTCTCTTTCTGTACATTATCTCCCTTCACTAATTTTCTCCTCCCTCTCTCTCGCTCACTCTAGTGCTCATACTCTTTATTCCATCTCTCTCATGCTCTTCTTTCTATTCCCCTCTCTCTGTGTCCCCCTACTCTCCCGCTTCTCTCTCTTTCGCTTCCACCCCAACACTCTCGATCTCTATTTATGACTCACTTTTGCTCTCACACTTCCTTCTCTATCTTTTTTATCTCCATCTACTCCCTATCTTCTACCCTTCACTCTGTCTCCCACTCTATTCCTCTAAATCTCTCTTATAATCACTCCCTACTCTTTCTTCCTCTTCTTATATCTCTAACTCACTCTCCTTGCTCTCTCCCTCTAGCTCCCTCCCTCTCTCTCTCATTCACTGTGTAAATAATTCACGCTCCATTCCTCTCACATTATCTCACTCTCTCTCCGTTTTCTCTGTATATAACTGTCCTCTCTCTTGCTTTCCTCTCTCTCACATACTCACTCCCACTGAATCTCTCCATAATAACTCAATTGCTCTGTTATCTCGCTCACTCTTTCTCGCATTATCTCTATGTCGCTCTTTCTACCACTCTATCCCCCTCTCCCACTCTTTTCTTTTGCACTCTCTCATTTTATTACTCTCTCAGACTCAATCTGTTTCGCTCCCTCTCTTTTCTCTCACTCTTCTCTCCGCCTCTCTCTCATCTTCACCCTCTTCCACTCTCAACCTTTTCCTCTACCTCGCTCTCCCCTCTCTTGCTCTTTATTTCTCTTCCTCTCTCTCTCTCACTTCCTCATTAATTCTCTTAATCTCTCGCACTCATCTCAGTCTCTCTCAATTTATCTCCTTCACTCTCTCTCTCATTTTCACTCCCTCAATTCTCTTTGTCCCTCCTTTAATTCTCCGCCTCTTCCTCCCCACCCTCCCTCCATCCCTTTTAGTTCCATCTATCTCCTTTCTCTCTCTTTCTCTCTACTTCTTTTTAGCACTTCTTGTATCTCTTACTCATTCTTTCCATCCCTCACTCTTTCTTCCTCCCTTGCTACCTCTCTCTCTCTCACACTTTGCAACTCTCTCACTTCTCATTTCTCATCTTTCTCTTATCTTGTTCCTTCTCCCTATCTCTCACACACTTTTCTTTATCACGTTCTTTCTCCTTCCCTCTTTCATGCCTCCATATGTCTCTCTCTCACTCTCTCTAGCTCTTCTCAAATTCTCTTCATATCCTAAACTTGTTCTCTCTCTCTCTTTTACTTATTCTATCGACTCTCTCCCTCCACCTATTTAAATCTCCTTTCTTCCTCTCTTACCATCTCTCTCTACTACTCTTGCTTTCTCTCTCCTCATTTCTCTCTTTCAATCCACCTAAACCTCTGTATCTCTCTCTATCAAACTCTACATCGCTTTCTCTATTATATCACTCATCCTTTCATGATCTTTCTTTTTTATGTATTCACTTTCTCTAAATCTTTTTTCCTCTCTTCTATTTTTCTCTTCTTACTCTTTTGCATCCACCCCCCTCTCTCTCCCTCTCCCAATCTAACCCTCCCTCTCTCTCCTTTTCTCTCTCTCTCTCTCTCTCACTCTTTCTCTCTCTCTCTCTCTCTTCCTCTCTTGCCTCAGCTCTCTCAACTAAAACTTTCATCTCTTTCTCATTTTTCTCTTCACTCACTCCTCTCTATCGAACTTTTTCTCATATTTTTGGCCTCACTCCATATCTCTTTTTCTCTTCTTACTCTTTTGCATCCACTCCCCCTCTCTCCCTCTCCAGATCTAAACCTCCCTCTCTCTCGTTTTCTATCTCTCTCTCTCTCACTCTCTCTTCCTCTCTTGCCACAACTCTCTCAACTAAAAACTCTCCTCTCTTTATCATTTTTCTCTTCACTCACTCATCTCTATCAAACTTTTTCTTTCTTTTTCTCCCTCCATCCCTCTCTTCTGCCCTCCATATCTCCCTCACGCGTAGAGCTCTTCCCTTTTTTCTCTTTCTTTTCTCTCTCAATCTTCTCTCTTGCTCAATCTCTCACTCTCTACCTCCCTCTACCTTCATTTCACTCTCACTCTCCCTCCCTCTCTCTCTTTTCCCTCCTCTCTCTTGCCCTCCCTCTTTTCCTCATTTTCTCCCTTCCTAACTCTCTATTTTTCTCACTCTTGACTCTATCTTGCTCTCTCCTGTCCTAAATACATCCCCTCAGCCACTCTCATCTCCTTTCTTCTCTCTTATGATCACCCTCTCTCTATCTATATCTATCTCACTCTTTATCTATCTCATCATCTCTCTTTCTTTCATGATCTTTCTCAAACTCTTCGCTCTCCCCAACCTCCTATTTTCTCTATCTCTCTTTTGCTCTCACTATATCTATCATTATCTCGTTCCATCCCAATCTCTATCTCTCACACATACTCTCTTTCTCACTCTCTTCCTCTTCTGCCAGCACTATCTCACCCAGCAACTCTCTTTCTCTCTCCATTCTCTCTTTCTCATCTCTCTCTCATTCTTTTTTTTACTCTTTCTCACTGGGCCCACTGTTATGCTCTCCAACCCCCTCTCTCTTTCTCTCTCTCTCATGGAGAATTACCCTTTCTCTCTCACACACATTTTTTTCTCACTCTCTTCCTCTCTGTACCTCCATCTCACTATCATTCTCCCTCCCTTCCTCTCTCTCACTCTCTCTATCTCGCCCTCTCTCTGGCCCTCCCTCACTCCTCTATTCTCTCTTTATCTATCTCACCTCTCTCTCTCTCCATCAATCTCTCTCTAGTCTCTATTTGCCTTATCATCACCCCCTCTCCCTTTTCTCTCTCTTACCTTCATCCTATTTCTCACACGCATCTTTCTACTTCTACCCCTTCTCTCGCACTCACCTTCTTTTTATCTCTTTCTTTACATATCTATTTCTCTCTTCATGTCTCTTTCTCTTTCCATCCCAATCTCTATTTCACTCTTCTCTCTCGCTATCGCCTCCTCACTTCTCCCATTTTAATCTTTCTCTTCTCTCACTCCTCTCTCTCTCACTAGTTTTTCATCTGGTTCTCTCTCTCCCCCTCTTGTGCCCTTTATCTCTCTCTCTCTCTCTCTCTCACTCTCACTTCTCAATTTATTTTCTCTACTTTTTTGCTCTTATATATTTCTCTTTTATGTAATCACTTTCTTGCTCTTTCTGCACCTGTTATTTCTTTTGTATCTCTTTTACTTTCTCTTCCACTGTTTCTACCTCTCTCCCTCCCTACCTCTCTCTCGCTTCTCGTACTATCTCTCATTCACTATCATTCAATCTCTCAATCTTTTTCTTTCTCTCTCTCCTATTAATACAATCTCTCTTCATCTTTCTCAATCATTCTCTCTGCCTCACTCATGGTGCTCTTTTCTCTCTCTCATACTCTTTTCTCTATTGCTCTCTCCCACTAATTCCTCGCTACCTCCATCTCACTCTCATTCTCTCTCTCACTCTCCCTATCCTCCTTTTTGCCCCTTCGTCTTTCCCTCACTCTCTCCTTCCCTACCTCTTTCTATTACGTGTTATCTCTTTCTCTATTTCTCTCACTCATGCTTATCTCTCGATCTCTCTTCTTTCTCTTCTCTCTCTTCTCACTCATTGCTCCTCTCTCCTCTTCTGAATCCATGCCACTGCCCCTCTCAGTCCTCTACTTCCCCTATCTCTCCTTCCCTCTTGAGTCCATCCCTCCCTGCCTCATTTTGTCTCTTCTTTTCTATGTATTTCTATCTTTCTCAACCTCTTTCTATTTATATATCTCTCTCACCCTCTCCATATGTCTCTTTATCTCTCTCTTTCTTTCATGATCTTTCTAACAAGCCTCTCTCTACATGTACCTCTTCTATCGACTTTTATTTTTCTCTCTCTATATCTCTCACTCTATCTATATATATCTATCTCCCCCTCTCTTCTTCTCATACCATCTCTTTCTCTCTCCCTACAACTCTCTTGTCCTCCCTATCTTCTCTCTTTCCTTTCTCTCTCTTTTACTCTTTTTTTCTTATGTTCTTTCTCCCTCCCTCACTCTCTCGTGCTCTCCTTTTCTCTCTCAGTCATATAACACTTCTTTTTCTCTCTCACTCTCTCCCATTATTCCCTCTTCCAAATTCTCTCTCACACATTTTCCCACTCTCTACATCTATCTCACACTTATTCTGCCTCACACACACACACACACACTCTCTCTTGTTCTCCCTTCCTCCTTCGCTCACTCTCTTGTTCTCCCTTCCTACCTCTCTCCCTTATATTCTCTCTCCTTTTCTCAATCTGTTATTTCTCTCTTTGTCTTTCTTCTCTCTCTCATTTCACACACTCCTCATCTTTCTTCTTCACTCTTGAATCACCCCTTAGCTCTTTCTCTCAATCTCTTACTCAATCTTTCCATCTCTCTCCCTCTCTCTTGCTTCCTTGCTCTCTTTCACCTTACAACTCTCTCTCTTCAACTCTCTCTTATCTCTTTCATGTCAATCTCTTTCTCACACCCTTCTCTCTTTATCTCTACGCCCTTCTCTCTTTTTCTCTCTCTACTTTTCTTTTTTTGTATCTAAATCTCTCACTCCATCGTTCCATGCTTATCTCCCTCCCTCCCGCCCTCTCTCCCTCTCATTCTCTTTCGCTCTATCTTACTCTAATGCCTTCTCTATTTGCCCTCACTCTATCTTCTCTCTAACTTATCTTTCTCTTTTTCTCTTCTCTCTCTCTAACTCTCTTTCTTTCACTTCTTATCTCTCCATACCTCCTCTCTCTCTCTTGCTCATGGAGCGCTTATCTTTCTCACTCTCTCTCACTCTTTTCTCTCTCTTTCTTGATCTCTCTCACTTCTCTCTAAATCTATCTCACTCTCATTCTCCCCTTTTATCTTTCTCATTCTCACTCTCCCCCTCTCTCTTACTCTCTTTCCCTCCATCACTCACTCTATCCATTCCTACCTCTCTCACTTATGTATTTCTCTTACTTTCTTCTACTCTTGCCCTCTCTTTCTCTCTCTCTTCATTCTATCTTCACACTCACTCCCCCTCTTTCTTCTTTTCTCTTGAATCAACCTCTTCCTGCCTCACTCTGTCTCTCCACTTCTCTATCTTTCTATCACTCTCAAATTCTCTATATGTCTACTCATCTCTCTCTTGCTCTCTCTTCTTTCTTTCATGATCTTTCTCACACTCCTCTCTCTACATGTGCCTCTTCTATCTACCTATGTTTTGCTCTATCTATATTTCTCACTCTGTCTTTTCATCAATATATCTCTCTCTCCCCTATCTTCCTCCCTTACCATCTCTCTCTTCCTACAATACTATTGCCCTCTCTATCTTCTCTCTTTCTGCTCTCTCTCTATCACCCTTTCTTTCTCTTGTTCTCTCTCCCTCCATCACTCTCTCATGTTCTTCATGTCTCTCTCAGTCATGGAGCCCTTCTCTTTCTCTCTCTCACTCTCTCCCATTCTTCCCTCTTTCACTTACTCTCTCACTTTTTCCCACTCTCTACGTCTATCATCCCTCTCTCTCTCTCTCACACACACTCTCTTGCCCTCCCTTTCTCCTTCTCTACTCTCTCCTTTCCTACCTCTCCCTTATGTATTCTCCTCTCTCTCACTATATTCTTTTTCTTTCTTTTCTCTTTCATTTCACTCACTCCCCATCTTTCTCCTCTTCTCTTAAATCACTCCCTACCTCTTTCTATCCTCTCGTCTCTTTTCCTCTCATCTCATCCATCTTTCTACCTACCTAACCCTCACTCTTTCTATCTCTCACTCCCTCACACAGTTTCTATCTACCTTCTCATCTCTATCGTTCTCACTTCCTCTATCTTTCAAACTTTTTCTCACACCCTTCTCACACCCTCTAAACCTTTATGCCTCTTTCTATTTCTACTTCATCTTCGCATTTTCTATATCTCTCGCTCACTATTTCAAGCCCTCTCTCTCCTTCTCTCTTGCTTCCTCCCTTGCTCTCTCTCACCTTACAACTCTCTCTCTTCATCTCTCTCTTATCTCTCCTTATTTCAATCTCTTTTTCATGCCCATCTCTAATTATCAATACATCGTTCTCCCTCTACTTCGCTTTTGCTAGATCTCTCACTCCATCTTTTCATTCTTATCTCCCTATCTCCCTTTCTCTCTCTCTTCCTTACTCTGTCTTAATTTGTCTTACTTCGTTGCCTTCCCTATTTGCCCTCTCTCTCTTCTATCCAACTTATCATTCTCTTCTCTCACTTCTCTCTCTCTCACTCTTCATTTTTGTTCTTCTTTCTTCATACCTCCCTCCCTCTTGCCCACCATCTCTCTCTCTCACACACATTAAGCTCTTCTCTTTCTCACTCTCTCTCACTCCATTCTCTCTCTCTCTTGCACTCTCATTCACTTCTCTCTACCTATATCTCACTCTCATTCTCTCACTTTATCTCACACATTCTCACTCTTCCCCTCTCTTTCTTACCCTCCTTCCCTCCTTCACTCACTCTATCCTTTCCTACCTCTCTCATCTATGTATTTCTCTTTCTTCTACTCTTGCCCTCTCTCATGCTCTCTATCTATTATCTCTTCCCAATCACTCCCCCTATCTCTCCTTCCCTTTTGAATCCATCCCTCCTTGCCTCACTATGTCTCTCATCATCTCACTCTTTCTATCTTTCTCAATCTTTTTCTATTTATATATATCTCTCACCCTCTCTCCCTTGCTCTCTTCTCCCTCTTTTCCTCTATATTGATTTCTCTTTCTACTTCATTTTCGCATTTCCTATATGTCTTACTCGCTCTTGTACATCTCTCACTCCATCTTCCCCTACTTATCTCCCTCTCTCTCCCCCTCTGTCTTACTCTATTGCCATCTTTATTTGCTTTCTCTCCCTTCTCTCTAACTTATCTTTATCTTCTATAGCTTCTCTCTTTCTCTCACTCTTTATTTCTCTTCTTCTCTCTCGATACCTCCCTCTCTCTTTCCCTCCATCTCTGGCTCTGGGTCATGGAATTATTCACTTTCTCACTCTCTCTCACTACTTTATCTCTATTTCTTGCTTTCTCTTACTTACGTCTCTTTACATTTATCTCACTCTCTATGTCCCCTTTATCTCTTTCATTCTCACTCTCCCCTCTCTCTGTTACCCTCCTTCCCTCTTTCACTTACTTTATCCATTCTTCCCTCTCTCACTTTTATATTTCGCTCACTTTCTTCTACTCTTTCCCTCTCTCACGCTCTCTCTTCATTCTCTCTTCTCACTCACTCCCACTCTCTCCTTCTCTCTTGAATCCATTCCTCCCTGCCTCACTCAACCTCTCTCATCCTCACTCTATCTTTTATATCTCACTCTTTTTCTCTTTTCTTCCTCTCTTTCCCTCCACTCCTCTAACTCCATCTCTCTCTCTCACGTTCTCTCTTGCGTCTTCTTCCTCTCTACCTATCCCTCCTTTTCTGTCTCTATCTCTTTCTATATCGACATCCTTCCCCTTCTTTCGCTCTCTCCCTCTCCCTCTCTACATCCACTCATTGTCTTTCTCCCTCTCCCTTTCTCCTTTCCTCTCTTCCCGTCCTCTTTCCCTCTCTCTTCTATATATATAAAAAACTTTACTTTTCTCCATTTGTTCCTTTATCTTCACTATCTCTTTCTCTCTCGCTTCCTCTCTTGCTCTCTTATTCTCCCCCACATATTTGTTCTCTTTTATTTCCCTCTTTCTATGTTTTCTCACTCTCTATTTCCCTTTCTCTTTCTCTCTTTCACCTCTCTATCCCTTTCTCATACTTTCTATCACTCTTCCTCTTTCCATCACTCTCTCATGCCCTCTCTCAATTCTTCCCCCTTCACTTTCTCTCACTTTTTCCTACTCTCTATGTCCATCTCACACTTATTCTCCTTCCCTCTCACACACACTCTCTCTCCTGCCCTTCCTTCCTCCTTCCTTCACTCTCTCCTTTCCTATCTCTCACCCTTATGTATTCTTTCTCTTTCTCTCACTCTTTTCTTTCTCTTTTTTTGCTCTCTCATTTCAATCACCCCCATCTTTCTCCTCCGTTCTTGAATCACTCCCTATATCTTTCTCTCCTCTCCTCTACTCTCTCTTTCTATCTACCTCACTCTCACTCTTTCTATCTCTAGCTCTCTCACATTTTCTATCTGCCTCCTCATTCCTCTTTCCTCGAAGCTCTTTCTAACACTCTTCTCACTCCCTCAACTCCTTTCTCTCTCTTCCTCTCTATGCTTCTCTTTCACATTTCCTATATCTCTCACTCACTCTTTCCATCTCTCTTTCCCTCTATCTTGCTTCCTCCCTTGCCCTCTCTCTCTCACCTTGCAACTATCTCTCTTCATCTCTCTCTCTTCTCTCTCTTTATTTCAATTTCTTTCTCACAGCTTTCTCTCATTATCTCTATGTCCTTCTCTCTTTCTTTCTCAACTTCTTTTTTGCTCTCTCTATATTACAAGCTCCATCTTTCTGTGCTTATCCCTGTCTCTCCCTCCCTCTCTCCCCCTCACTCTCTCTCGGTCTGTTTTACTCTATTGCCTTCTCTATTTCCCTCTCTCATCTCTCTAACGTATCTTTTTCTTCTCTTTCTCACTCTTTCATTCTCTTCTTCTCTCTTCATACCTTCCTCACTCTTGCCCTCCTCTCTCTCTCTTGCCGATGGAGCTCTTCTCTTTCTCACTCTCTCACTTCTTTCTCTCTCTTTCTTGCTTTCTCCCTCACTTCTCTCTACCTCTCTCTCACTCTCATTCTCCCCTTTCTCTCCCTCTCATTCTCACTATCCCCTTCTCTATCTTACCCTTTTTCACTCACTCTATCCACTCCTACCTCTCACACCTTTCTATTTCTCTCACTTTCTTGTACTCTTGCCCTCTCTCGTGCTCTCTCTTCATTCTCTTTTCCCACTCACTCCCCCTATCTCTCCTTCTCTCTTCAATCCATCCCTCCCTGCCTCACCTCACTCTCATTTAACTCTCTCTCACTCTTCTCTCTTTATCTCTATGCCCTTCTCTCCCTACTTCTCTTTTGCTCTTTCTTTATCTCTCACTCCATCTTTCCATGCTTATGTCTCTCCTTTCCCTAAGGCTCTCTCCATGCTTATGTCACTCCATCTTTCCACTTTACTTCTCTCTCTATCTATCTCACTCTCTCTCTCTCTTTTACTCTCTCTCATACTCACATTATCTCTCTTTCACCTCTCCCTCCCTCTCCCTCCCTCTCTCACTCACTCTTTATTTGCTTGCTCTATTTCTCTCACTTTCTCATACACACTCTCTCTTGTTGTTCCCATACTTTCTCACTAGTGATCTCTTCTCACTTTCTTTCTCTCCCTCTCTCCTGTTCTCCTATCTCTAGCTCTTACTCTCTCTTTCTTCCTCTCTCTCGCTCACACCTCGATCTCATTCTCTCTTTCTCCTTGTTTTTTTCTTTCTCTATCATTTCTTTTTCTCTTTATGTCTCTCTCCCATTCTCTATTCTCTTTGCATCTTAATTCTGCTTACAATCACTAGCATCTGTCTACTTCACTTCTTTTACTTTCTCTCTCTTCCTCTCTCACTCTTCTCTATCTCCCTTTCCCACTCTCTTCCTTCCTCCCACTCTCTACATCTCTTCTTTTTTTTCCATCTACCTCCATCCCTCTCTCTCTCTCTCTCTTTGCTTGCTTACTTAATCTCTCACTCTTTCACTTGTTATATCCCCATCAATCTTCCCTCTTGCTTTCTTCTCTCTCTTGCTCTCACTCCCACCCTCCCTCTCTCACACACTCTTTTTCTATCTCTAATACTCTCTTTTCTATCTCAGCCTCTCTCTTCTCTCCATCACTTATCTCCATATCTCTCTCCCACTTTCTATCCTTATCTCTATCATTCTCTTTCTCTCTTCCTCTCTTGCTTTCTGTTACACTCTCATTATCTCTCTCTCCCTCCCACTCTATGTTCTCTTTTTTTGTCAAACTCTCTCCATCTCTCTCTCACTTACTCTTTATCGATTGTTCTCTTTATCTCTCTGTTCACACTCACTTTCTCTCCATCATTCTCTCTCTCTCTCTCTCTCTCTCTCTCTCTTCTCGTGCACCCTAATCCCTCTATTGCATATCTCACTCATTCTACTCTCTCCCTCTTAACCCTCTCTCATTTTTTTCTCTCTCTGCCTCTCTCCCTCTCTGATGGCTCCAACTCTCCTTTCTTGCCTCCCACCTCTCTCGATCTCCCTTCTCATTCAGTCTTTATGTCTTCCCCTCTCTCCTCCTTCCTCTTTCCCTCCCTTTGTCTCTTTCACTTGTCTCCTCACTATATCTATCAATATGTTCCTCTCTCACACTCCCTCTCTTCTCACTCTCCTCTCTCTCATTTATCTTTTATCTCACATGCACTCTCTCTATCTCATTTATCTTTTTTATTTTTGTCTCACACTTTTTCTCTCCCAATCTCCAATTCTCTCTATTTGCTCTCTCTCTATGTCTCTCTCTCTCCATCCGTCACTCACTCCCTCACACTCTATCTATTTAGCTATCTCTTTTCCCCTCTATAGCTCTCTTTCTCTCTTTCACTCTCTCCAGTACTTTCTCCTTCATGCTCTTTATCCCCACTCTCACACTCTCTATCCCTCTCTATCTCTCTTTATCTCACTTCAATATTCTCTCTCCTTCTCTTGTGACTTTTCTATCTCACTCTCTTTCTCAATTCCCTCATCACTTTCCTTCCGATCATCCATCTCTCTCTCTCACGTTCTCTCTTGTATCTTCTTACTCACCTATCCCTCCTTTTCTATCTCTATCTCTTTATATCTCCATCTCTTTCCCTTATAGATATATTCCTCTCTGTTGCACTATTTCTCACCTCCCTTTCTGTAACACTCTCCCACCACTCTCTCATTCTCTTTGGCTTTCTCACATTCTTTCTCTTTTGTCCCTATGTCTCCCTCCTATCTCTCTCAAACTTTCTCTTTCACTTACTCTTTCCACTCTCTTATCTCTTTCTCTCTCCTTTTCTTATATTTTCTCTACCTTGCTTCCCTCTCTGACTTTCAATCTATCTCCTCACTTTCATGGAAAGATGGAGTGAGATATAGAGAGAGCATAAGTGAAGTAGAGAGAGAAGGGCGTAGAGATAAAGAGTGAAGGGTGTGAGAAAGATATTAAAATAAAAAGAGAGAATAGATAGAGACAAAGAGGCAGATAGAAGTGTGTGTAAGCGACCGAGAGATTGAAAGAATGAGTGAGGCAAATAATAAGAGAATTAAGACGAGACGAGAGGAGAGGAGAGAAAAAGAGAGGGAGAAATTGATTCAAGAGAGCATGAGAGAGATGGACAGTGAGTGAGATGAGTGAGAAAATAGGGAAAGAGTGAGAGAAAGAGAGATAATTCATATGAGAGAGTGGTAGGAAAGATGAGATTGAGAGAAAGAGGAAGAAAGGGCAAATGAAATGAGTGAGGGAGGGAGAGGGGAGAGGGGAGAGAGTGAGAGGAAGGTGTTGAGAATGAGAGAAATTAAAAAGTGAAAGAGAGAGAAAGAGAAGAGAACCAAGAGTGAGGGAGTGATGGAGGGCACGAGAGGGAGAGAGCGAGAGAAAAAAAGAAGTGAGGGAAGAGAATGATGAGATAGAGAGAAGATAAAGAGAGTAAAAAAGTTGTTTGATGTGATAGAGAGAGACAATAAGAGAGGAAGAGAGGGTGGGAGAGAGAAAGCGAGAGCAAGATAGATTGGGGTGGAAAGAGAGATTGATAGATATAAAGAGAGTAAAATAAAAGTAGATAACAAGAGGGAGAGAGAAGAGTATGAAAAAGAGCTTGAAAGAAAGAGGGAAAGAAAGAGACAGAGATAGATAAGAGTGATTGAGGCAGATAAAATGAGAAATGTGAGGAGAAAACTAAGAGAAAGTGAAGGATAAGGAATGTACCGAAGAGAGAGAAAGGGAGGGGAGACAATGAGAAAAAGAGTGAGATAGAAAGAGAAAATAACAAGAAAGAGCTATAAAGAGAACGAGGGATAAGGAAAGAGTGATAATAAAAGATAGAAAAGAGGTAGAGAGAGCAAAAAAAAAGAGAAAAAAGAGTGTGAGAGAGTGTGTGAGAGATAGTGCATGTGTGAGAAAGGGAGGGGACAGAATAAGATAAGAGAGAGTAAATTAGGTAAAAAGGGAGACAGGGAATGATGAAATAAAGACAGAGTGAGGGAGAGAGAAAGATATAGAGCAGGGGAGAGAAAGAGGAGGGAGTAAGTGAGAGGGAGAGCTAGAGAGATATAGAGAGATAAAGAGACGTCAAGATAGAGATGGGGAGAAAGAAAGAGTGAGAGAGCGGGAGAGTGAGAAGAGCTAGAGAGAGTGAGAGAGGGACATATAGAGGGCATTAGAGAGGGAGGAAGAAAGAACGAGATAAATAAAAAGTGTGTGAGAGATAGAGAGATGGAGTAAGATAAGAGAAAGATGAGAAAGAGAGAAGAGAGAGGGCTTCAAGGTGAGAGAGAAAGGGAGAGATAGCAAGGGAGGAAGCAAGAGAAAGAGATGGAAAGAGTGAGTGAGAGATATAAGAAGAGAAAAAGAGAAGTAGAGAGAAGAGTGAGAAAGGGGTAGAGGGAGTGAAAGGTGTGTGAGAAAGAATGAGATAGATAAGTTGAGAGTGTGAGACGTTGTGTGAGAGTGAGATAGATAAGAGATATAAGTAGAGAGTGTGAGACTGTGTGTGAGAAAGATAGATATGTAGAGAGTTTGAGATTGTGTGTGATAGGAGAGAAAGAGGTAGGGAGTAAGAGAAAGAGAGAGAATACATAAGGGAGAGAGTTAGGAAAGGAGAGTGTGTGTGTGAGAGAGAGAGAGGGGGAGAATAAGTTTGAGAAAGACATAGAGAGTGAAATAAAGTGAGACACAGTAAATGAAAGAGAGAAGAATGGAAGAGAGTTAGAGAAAGAAGGAGAAGAGCTCTATGATTGAGAGAGATGGAGGGCACGATAGTGAGGGTGGAAGAGAGGACGAGAGAAATATAGAGTGAATGAGAGAGAGAAGAATGAATGAAGATAGAGAGAAAAAGGTAGAGAGAGAGATGGTAAGAGAAGAAAAGAGGGTGGAAAGAGAGAACTATTGATGAAAAGATAGAATCAGAGATATAAAGAGAGCATAATCGAAGTAGATAGAAGAATAGTGTGAGAAAGATCTTGAAAGAAAGAGAAAGAATAGAGAGGGAGAGAGAGATGAAGGGAACATAGAGTGTGTGAAAGAGATATTTAAATATAACGAGGGTGAGAAAGATAGAAAAAGAAACAAAAGGAGAGATAGAGTCAGGTAGGGAGGGATGGATTTAAGAGTGGATGAGAGAGAGGGGGAGTAAATGAGAAGAGAGAACGAAGAGAGAAAGTGAGATTGGGCAAGAGTAGAAGAAAGGGAGAGGTAGGAATGGATAGAGTGAGTGAAGGAGGGAAGAAGAGTAAGAGAGAGGGGGAGAGTGAGAATGAGAGAGAGAAAGAGGGAGAATGAGACTAAGATAGATGTAGAGAGAAGTTAGTGAGAAAGAGCAAGAAAGGGAGAGAAAGAGTGAGATAGAGTGTAAGAAAGACAACAGTTCCATGAGGAATGAAGAGAGAAAGATGGAGGGCAAGAGAGGGGGAGGTATGGGAGAGAAGAAGAGAAAGGAGTGAGAGAGAGAGACGCGAGAAAAGAGAAAAATAAGTTAGAGAGAAGAGAGGGCAAATAAAGAAGGCAATAGAGTAAGACAGAGCACCAGTGTGCGAGAGATAAAGAGGGAGGAAGAGAGGGAGATAAGCATGGAATGATGGAGTGAGAGATATATAGAGAGAGCAAAAGAGATTAGTAGAGAGAGAAGGGCGTAGAGCTAAAGAGAGAATGGTGTGAGAAAGAGATTAAAATAAAGAGAGATAAGAGAGAGAGGGACGAAGAGGAACATAGGAAGTGTGTGAGAGACCAAAAGATTGAAAGAATGAGTGAGGCAATAATAAAAAAAAGGAGAGGAGAGGAGAGGAGAGAAGGAGTGTGAGAAATTGATTGAAGAGAGCAATGGAGAGATGAATAGTGAGCGAGATGAGAGAGAAAAGAGGGAGTGGGTGAGAGGGCAAGAGTGAGAGAAAGAGAGATAATTCATATGAGAGAAAGGGAGAGAAAGTAAGAAAAAAGAGTGAAAAAGTATGTGTGTGTGTGAGAGATACAATGAGATAGAGAGAGTAAGAGAGTTAGAGAGATTGAGAAGAGAGCGAGAGAGAATGAAAGAGTGAGATAGAAAGAAGGAGAGAAAAAGACAACATGAAAAAGGGAGAGATATCGAAGAGAGAGTGAAAGAAGAGAAAAAATAAGATAAAGTGAGGGAGGAAGGGAGGAATAAGGAGTAGCAGAGTGAGTGAAATAAATACAAAAGTAAATATACAGAGGGGAATTATTAGATAAAGAAGGGTAAGAGAGAGAGAGAGAGAGAAGAGGAGCATAAAAAGAGCTAGAGAAAAGCGAGATGATAGCAATTTAAGAAACGGTTAGGGAGTTATTGAGATAGAGAGAAAAAGAGAGTGATACAAGGAGCAAAAGGAGAGATATATAGAGAAAGGGAGAGATAGGGATGGAGAGAGAGAGAGAGAGAGAGAGAGAGAGAGAGAAGAGAGGTAAGAGAGAAATGTAGGGAGAGAGGTGAGTGGGAGGGAGAGAGAGGGAGGGGGTTGAATTAAAGGAAAATCAAGGGAGATAGATAAAGAGTGTGAGAGAAAGTGAGAGAGGGTGGGAAAGAGAGAAGGAAGAAGAGAGGAGAGAGTTAGAGGGAGGGATGGACAATGAGAGCGATGGATATAGTGAGAGTTAAGGTTAGCGAGTACCAATGAGCGAGAAAGAGATTAAGAGAGTGGAGGAAGGTGAAGGAAAGAGATATAAAAGGGTGAGTTATAGAGATGAAGAGAGATAAAGCAACAAAGTGGTAGAAAATCAGAGGGGAGAGAAAGAGAAATAGAAGAGAAAGGGAGAGAGAATGAGAGAACAAGGAAAGAGAATGAATAAGAGAAGAGAAAGATGAGAAAAAGAGAGAGAGCAAGAGAGTAGCATGGTGGACGAGAAAGATGAGAAAGAGAGATAACAATAGAGTAGCATGGTGAGAGAGTGATGACAAGAAATGAATACAAAGAAGGATAGAGAGAGAGACAGCGAGGGAGAGTGTGAGGGCAAGAGCTAGTGAAAGAGAACTAGTGAAAGAGCAAAGAAAGAGCATGAAAGGATGATAGTGAAAGAGAACTAGAGAAAGAGAGTGTCAAAGATTTAGAGATAGTTAAAGATAACTAGAGAAAGAACGAAAGAGTTAGAGATAGTGAAAGAGAAGTGTCAAAGATTTAGAGATAGTGAAAGAGAACTAGAGAAAGAGCGAAGGAGTTAGAGGGAGAACGAATAGTGCGAGAAAGAGCATGAAAGGATGAGTGAGATAACAGAGAGAGACAGAGAGATGTAGAGTTTGATAGAATAATTTAGGTGGATAGAAAGTGAGAAATGAGGAGAGAGACAACAAGAGCAGTAGAGTCAGAGAGTGCTGGTAAGAGAGGAAGAGAGAGAAAGATTGATAAAGGTGGAGAGAGGGAGCAGAAAAAAAGAGAGAATAAGTTTAGGCTATGAAAAGAAATTGAGAAGTGTGACATGTGGAGGGCAAGAGAGAGGGAGGAAGAAAGAACGAGATAAATAATAATTATGTGAGTGATAGAGAGAAGGAGAAAGATAAGAGAAAGATGAGGAAGAGAGAAGAGATAGCAAGGGAGGAAGCAAGAGAGAGGGGTAAAAAGACCGAGTGAGAGATATAAGAATAGCAAAAGAGAAGTTGTGAGAAAGAGTGAGAAAGGGATAGAGGGAGTGAGAAGAGTGTGAGAAAGAGCTTGAAAGAAAGAGGAAGTAAGAGAAATAGAGATGAGGGGGCAGATAGAAACTGTGTGAGAGTACGAAAGATAGATAGAGTGAGGGCAAGAGTAGAAGAAAGTGAGAGATGTAGGAATGGATAGAGTGAGTGAAGCAGGGAAGGAGTGTAAGAAAGAGAGGGGGAGAGTGAGAATGAGAGGGAGAATGAGGTAAAGACAAGTGAGTGAGAAAGATTAAGAAAGAGAGACAAAAGAGTGAGAGCGAGTGGGAAAGAGAAGAGTTCCATGAATAAGAGAGAGAGAGAGACGGAAGGCAAGAGAGAGGTAGGTATATGAGAGAAGAAGAGAATGAAAGAGAGAGAGAGAGAGAAATCAGAGAAAAGAAAGATAGGTTAAAGAGAAGAAAGAGAGAGTGAGAGTGAGTGAGGGAGAGATAGGGTGGGAGAGAGGGAGATAAGCATAGAATGATTGATTGAGAGATATAGAGAGAGCAAAAGAGAAATAGAGAGAGAAGGGCATAGAGATAAAGTGAGAAGGGTGTGAGAAAGAGATAAGAATAAAGAGAGAGACGAAGAGGCAGATAGAAAATGTGTGAGAGAGACCAAGAGATTGAAAGAATGAGTGAGGCAAATAATAAGAGAAATGAGCGAGAGGAGAGGAGAGAGAAAGAGAGGGAGGAATTGATTCAAGAGTGTAGAAGACAGATGAATAGTGAGTGAGACGAGAGAGAAAAGAGAGAGTGAGTGAGAGGGCAAGAGTAAGAAAAAAGAGAGATAATACATATGAGAGTGGTAGAAAAGGAGAGAGTAAAGAAAGTGGAAGAAAGGACAAATTAAATGAGTAAGGGAGGGAGAGGGCGAGAGGATGGAGTACGAGAGTGAGAGGGTGGTGGAGAGAATGAGAGAAATAAAAGAGTGAGATAGAGAGGGAGAGAGAGAGAGAAAGAGAAGAGATCCATGAGAGAGGGAGTGATGGAGGGCATGAGAGGGAAAGAGGGAGAGAGAATGAGAGAAAGAAAGCGTGAGAGAAAGAAGAAGAAGCGAGGGAAGAGAATGATATGATATAGAGAAGATAAAGTTAGCAAGAGAGTTGTTTGATGGGATAGAAAGAGACAGTAAAAGAGGAAGAGATGATGGGAGGGAGAAAACGGGGGCGAGATAGATATTGGGATGGAAAGAGACGTTGAAAGATACAAAGAGGGCAAAATAGAAGTAGAGAGAAGAAGTGTTAGAAGGAGAGAGAAGAGTATGAGAAAGGGCTTGAAAGAAAGAGATAGAGAAAGATGAAGCGATGAATAGAGAGTGTGGGGCAGAGATAGATATGAAAGATTGAGGCAGATGAAAAGAGAAACGTAAGGGAATGAGGGAAGGAGGTCAAAAGAGAGTGTGAGGGAGATTATGAGAGTGAGAGAGAGGGAGGTAGGGTGAATCAGAGGTGGAGAGAAGGATAAAGAGGAGCTCCATGTGTGTGTGTGAGAGAGAGCGAGAGAAGGAGAGCACGAGTGAGGGAGGGAGGACAACAAGAACAACAAATAGTAACAATGAGAGCGAGAGAGAGGAGGAGGAAGAAAAGAGAATTAAGAGAGAGAAAGAAGAGAGGGAAGGGGAAAAAGAGTTGTTGGGTGAGAGAGAAAAGATGAGAGAGTATGGGAGAATGAGAGAGAGAGGGGGAGAGAGAGAGTGAGATAAGGATGGAAGAGAGAGTAACATATATAGAGTGAGAAAAAGAGGTAAAGAGAGAGGAGTGAGAGAAGGAGCTTAAAATATGGGTGAGAAGTGGGACAGAGAGATATGAAAAGACAAATACTGAGTGTTTGAGAGAGTGATAGATAGAGAGAACGTGTGACAAAAAGAAAAGGTGAGTATATATGGATGGATTCAGGAGAGGAGAGAGGTGTAGTGAGCTATAAGAGCAAGAGAAAGGCACGAGTTAGAGAAAGCGAGAGAGAGTGAGAGAATGCATAATAGAGATATTTTATGAAGGAGAGAGTGAGGGAAGGAGGAATGGAGCATAAAAATGGAGAGAGAATGAGAGGGAGAATGAGATAGAGGTAGAGAGAAGTTAGTGAGAGAGCAGCAGAGAAATAGTGAGAAGTGAAAAAAAAGAGCACCATGAGGAGAGCAGAGAGAATGATTAAAAGAGATTGAGAGAGTGAGTATTAATGGGAGAAAGAGGAAGAAATAGATGGAGAGATTGAAAGATAGAGCGAGTGATAGTAGGAAAAGTGAGAGAGACGGGAGAGAAAGAGGGAAAGAGAGGGAAAAATAATGGCAGAAAAAGTAAAAAAAGATGCAAAAAGAAATAACAAGTGGAGAGAGAGTAAGAATTTTATTGTAAGAGTGTTATTGTAAGAGGACAAAGGGAAAGGGAGTGAGAAGCAAAACAGTTAAAGGATGTGAGGGATTGAAAGTGAGGAAAAGGAAGCGACAGCGAGTGGGAGAGAGTGAGATCGATGAGAGTGTGAGATAGATAGAGAGAGAAATAGATAAGTAGAGATAAAGATAAAGAGAATGTGTGAGAGAGAATGGGTAGGAGGAGAAATATGAGTCTGAGAAAGAGCTTGAAAGAAAGAAAGAGAAGAGGAAGAGTGGCAGAGATGATAAGGTAGAGAGAGACCTAAAGAGAGATAGAAGTGAGAAAGATAGAGAGAGAAGAGGAGAGGAGAGGAGAGAGAGGGAGAGATAGTGAGATGCGAGAGAAGAGAAAGAGAGAGTGAGAGTGAGGGAAAAAGAGAGAGAATACACGAGAGAGAGTGTGAGGGAAGGAGAGAGGGAGGTCAAGAGAGGGGGAGATAGAGTGCTAGAGAAAGGAAGGGAGGGAGAATGAGAGTGAGATGGTGGTAGAGAGAGGAAGAGAGTGGGAGAGAGAGGAGAGAAAGGGTGAGAGTTAGAGGGAGTGGGAAAGAAAGAGAGGGAAAGAGTAGAGGGAAGGAGAGAGAGAAGAGTATAATAAGGAGCTAGAGAAAAAGTGAGATAAAGAGTGAAGAACGTGTAAGAGAAGAAGTGAGAGGTAGAGAGAGGTGGGGATATTAAAAGGGATCTGGGAGTGGCAGAGACAGGAGAAGGACAAAGAGGGAGAGTGAGAGAGAGAGAAAAGAGAGGGGGACAGAGAGAAAGAAAGAGCAAGAGAGGGAGAGAAATATAGAGGGAGAGACTAAAAGAGGGGAGACAGTGAGAAAAAGAGAGGTGGGAGAGAAGGGGGTGGAAGAATTGAGAGAGATAGAAAGGGTAAGCGGAAAAGAGAATAACACTAGAGACAAAAAATACAAAGACATAGAGAAGGGAGAGTGGGAGAAGAGAGAGGGGTGAGAGAGTGAGAGGAAGAGGGAAAGAGTTAGAGAGAGTGCAAGAGAGAAAGAGGTAGAGAGGTAGATGAAGGGAGAGGTAAAGAGAAAGAGCGGAATAAAGAAGGGAGCAAGTGAGAGTGAGAGAGAAAGAATGAGGCAAAAAGAGATGGAGAAAGGGATGAGAGATAAAGCTTGAAAGAGATATAAAGATAGAGAGAAAGAAGAATGAGGGAGAAAAGAGTGTGTGTGCGTGGTGGAGAGAGAGTGAGAGTTGAAGTAAGATAAGAAGGAGAGAGACCCAATATCCCTCACCCTCTCTTCCTCTCACATCTCTCTCACATCCAACAACTCTCTTGCTCTCTTTATCTTCCCTCTTATCTCATCTTTCTCATCCAACACTTCTCTCTTTCCAACCCAATATCTATCTCTCTCTCACTCTCTCTCACCATCTCTTCCTTTCATACCATCTCTCTCTCTTATTCAACAACCCTCTCTCTCTTTTTATCTTCTCTCTCATATTTCTCTTCGGTCACTTCTTCTTCTACTCTCTCTCACCTTTCTTTCTCTCATTCTTTATCCTCCCTCCTCTCATGCCCTCTATCCCACCCTCTCTCAAGTATCTCTTCTCTTTCTCTCTCACCCTTTTTATTTCTCTCTCATTCTCTCCACCTCCCTCTCACTCTCGTTCTCTCTTCTCTCTCACTCTCCCTTCCTCTCTCATTTCATTTTGCACTTTCTTCCTCCTTCTCTCACTCTCACCTTTCCTATCGCTCTCTCATATGAATTATCTCTCTCTCTCTCTCTTTCTTTTTTTTCTCTTCTCACTCACTCCTCTCTTCTAGTATGTTGAATCAATCCCTCCCTCTCTTTCTTTCTCCTCTCCAGTCCTCTCGTTTCCCTTATTAATTGTCACTCATTGTTTCAATCTCTCGGTCTCTTGCACACACGTTATATCTGCCTCTTCATTTCTCTCTTTCTTCTCTCTCTTTTTTTCAGTTGCTTTCTCACACCCTTCTCACTTTATCTCTATGCCCTTTTCTCTTTCTCTCTCAACTTTTCTTTTGCTCTCTCTATATGTCTCACTCCATCTTTACATGCATATCTCCCTCTCACTCCCTCTCTCCCCTCACTCTCTCTCACTCTGTCTTACTCTATTTTCCCTCTCTTCTCTAACTTATCTTTCTCTTCGCTCGCTTCTCTCTCTCAACTTTAGTTCTCTTCTTCTCTCTCCATACCTCCCCCTCTCTTGCTCTCCCTCTCTCTCTCTCGCTCATGGAGCTCTCTCTTTCTCACTCTCACTCTCGCTCTTTTCTCTCTCTTTATTGCTCTCTCACTCACACTCTACCTCTATCTCATTCTTATTCTCCCCCTTTCTCTCTCTCATTCTCACTCTCCTCCTCTCTCTTACCTTCCTTTCCTCCTTCACTCACTCTATCCATTCTTATCTCTCTCACTTATGTATTTCTTTCACTTTCTTCTATTCTACTCTTGCCCTCTCTCGTGGTCTCTTCATTATCTTTTCTCACTCACTCGCCTCTCTCTCCTCTCTTGAAGTCATCCCTTCCTGCCTCACCCTGTGTATCCTCTTCTATCACTTTCTATATTTCCAAAACTCTTTCTATTTATATATCTTTATCACCCTCTCTATATGTCTCTCCATGTCTCACTTGCTCTCTCTTCTCTCTCTTTCTTTCAAGATCTTTCTTGCACTCCTCTCTCTACATATACTTCTTCTATCTTCTTCTATTTTGCTCTCTCTATATTTCTTTCTCTACATGTACCTCTTATATATTTTCATTATTATATCTTTCTCTTTCCCCCTTTCTTCCTTTCATACCATCTCTCTCTCTCTCTCAGTAACTCTCTTGCCCACTTGCCTTCTCTCTTTCACTCTTACTTTCTCTTGTTCTATATCCCTCTCCCTCTCTCTTGTGCCCTCCATCTCCCTCTCAGTCATATAGCTCTTCTCTTTCTCTCTCTCACTCTCTCCCATTCTTCTTTCATTCACTTACTATATCTCACTTTTCCCACTCTCTACGTCTATCTCACACTTATTTTCTCTCTCACACACACACACAAACACACTCCCTTCCTCTTTCCATCACTCTCTCCTTTCCTTCCTCTCTCCCTTATGTATTCTCTGTCCTTCTCTATCTCTGTTCTTTCTCTTTCTTTTCTCTCTCATTTCACTCACTCCGCGTCTTTCTCCTCGGCTCTTGAATCAATCCCTGCTTCTTTCTCTCATCTCCTCTACTCTCATCTCATCTCTGTTTCTATCTGCCTCACCCTCACTCTATCTCTCGCTCTCTCACACTAGTTTCCATCTGCCTCCTCATCTTTATCTCTCTTACTTCCTCTTTATTTCAAGAACTTTCTCGCACTCTTTTCATTCCATGTACCTTCTCTCTCTTTATCTCTCTAATTCTATTTCACTCTTCCTTTATCACTCACTCACATTTTCCATCCCTCTCCCTCCCTCTCTCTTGCTTCCTCCCTTGCTATCTCTCTCTTCTCTCGTTCTAATCTTTCTCTTATCTTGCTCCTCTCTATCTCCCACACAGTTTCTCTTTATCTCGTTCTTCCTCTCTTCCTCTCTCTCATGCTCTCCATCAGTCCCTCTCTCGCTTTTTCTAGCTCTTCTCAATTTCTCTTCATTGCCCAAACTTGTTCTCTCTCTTTGTCATGGTCTTTCTGCTCTCTCACTCCACCTCTTTATATCTCTCTCTCTTCCTCTCTTACCATCTCTCTCTCTCACCCTACTACTCTTTCTTTCTCTCTCCTCTCCTCATTTCAACTTTCTATTCACCTAGACCTCTCTACCTCTCTCTAATCAACCTCTTTATCTCTTCGTCTCTCTTTATTATCTCCCTCATTCTTTCACACTCTTTCTTACACTATTCGTTCTCCCTCTACCTACCTCCTTCTCTCCTCTAGTTCTCTTTTACTATCCCTAAATCTTTCACTCTCTCGTTCCATTTCTCTCTCACACCCTCACACTCCCCCTCGCTCTTTCCTCTCTCCTTCTTTGAATTCCTCTCTTGTCATCACTCTCTCACCATGGTACTCTATTGCTCTCTCTGTTTCTCATCTTTTTCTTTCACCATGCTATTTTATTGCTCTCTCTCTCATTCTCATCTTTCTCTTCTCTTGCTCATTTTCTCTACCTCTCGCTCTCATTCTTTATTCTCTAGTCTCTCTCCCTTCCTTGTCCTGGCCCTCTATCTCCATATCACTATTTACCATTTTGTTGATCTATCTCTTTCCATCTCTATCGCTCCCCTTTTTATATATCTTTCCCTCACTTTTTTTTGTTCTCTTAATCTCTTTCTCACTCACTGCTACTCGATCACTTTAACTCCTACAATAGTCATCCCTCTCACTTTTTATTCCTCCCACCCATCTCTCTTTCTCTCACACTCTCTATCTTCCTCTCTTAGTTTTCCTTTAAATCCATTCCCCTCCATCCCTCTCCCTCCCTCTCTCACTCCCTCCCACCCACCTCTCTCCCTACCTTTCTCTCTTGCCTTCTCTTCTCTTGATTTCCCTCTTTTAATCCCTATCTCTCCCTTTCTCTATATCTGTCCCTTTTTGCTCAATTTCTCACTCTCTTTTTCTCTCTATCTCATTAACTCCCTAGCTCTCTCTTCTATTTCTCTCACTTCTTTCTTTATCTAGTTCTTTCTATGCTCCTCTTCTCTCTCCTACCTTTCTTTATAACACAACTACTCACTTGTTTTATTCCCCTCTTTTTATTATTTTTGCATCAATCAAACTCACTCTACCACTCTTTCTCCCTCCCTTCCTCCGTCTCTCTATCTTGCTTTTTCTCTTCTTTCACTCTCCCTTTTATCTCTCTCTCCCTTTTTTTTATCTCACATTCACTTATCTCGATCTTTCTCTCTCTCTCTCTTTCAATCTCTCTTACGCTCTCCCTCTACCCCCTCCTCCCTCTCTCTTGCTCTCACTTTCTACATATATCTATTCTTCCCTCACTCTGTTCGCTCTCTCTCTCCCTTCTTTCTCTTTCTCTCTGTCATTTCTCTCTCTTCTATCTCTAAGTAACAACCCTCCTTCAATAACCTCTCTCTTACTCTCTCCTCTTACTCTCTCCTCTTACTCTCTCCTCTTACTCTCTCTTATGTTTCTAAGTCTCTAAATCTCTCTCTTGCTCATTTTCCCTCTCTAACATATGTTTTATCTCTCATACTCACCTTTTATTTCTCTTTCACTTTATCCACTCTATCAAACTTTCCTTCTCTCTCCCCTCCTCCCTCTCTAGCTCACACCTTCTCTCTCACCCTCTCAATATGTACTTCATTCTCTCTCTCTCACTTTCTCTCCTTCTCTCACACTTTCTCTCCCTCAAAATTTTCTCTCTTTCTCTCTCCTTTAATTCACCTCTCCCTCTCCTCCCTCCAACCCTCTCAGCTCTCACTCATAATCTATATCCCACCTCTCAGTTTATCTTTCTTTCTCTCTTTCCCTCTCCCCTTAACTTTCTCTCCTCTCTTTTTCTCTCCCTATTGTTCTATCTCATTCTTCATTACATCCCATTCCCCTTCTGTCTCCCTCTCCTCTGTTCTCTCTCTTTCTACCCACTATCTTTATCACTCTGTCTCCTTTTTGCTCTCTCCCTCTCCCTATATTTCACCTTCTTCATCTTATTCTTTCTCTCTCTTTGTCCACTTTCACTCTTTATTCTCTTTCCCTTTTGCTTTCCCAATATTTTTTTCTCACAATTTCTCTCTCATCCTTTCTTTCTCTTCCTGCCTCTCTAACTCACACAGTCCTCTCTTTCTCTTTGTCGTACACCCTCTATGTTTCTCTCTCTCACTCTCCCTAGTTCGTTATTCTCATTCTTGCTTATTATTATAATGCTTTTCCTCTCTCTCGTTCCCTCTCCATCTCTCTCCCATTCTCTCTCAATCTTGCTCTCTACTCTCTCTTATCTATTTATCTCTCCACCATTTTGTCTCTCTCTTATACTTCTCTCTTCTCTCTTCTCTTTTTATCTCTTATAGTTCTCCTTTAATCTCCTCTTGCTCTCTCACTCTTTCTCTCACCCCTTCTCACACACTCTTTGTCTCTCATACTCTGTACCTCTTTCTTTCTCTCTACCAAATGCTTTAGTCTTTTCTCACTCTCTCTGTCTGATTCCTTTTTCGCTCTTTCTATCCCCTCTCACTTGCTCTCATCATTTCTCTTAGTTTCTCTTTATTCTTCTCTCATGCAATCTCTCAGTCTTTCTCTCTTTGTTGAACACTACCATTGTCCTCTCTTCTCTCGCTCCCTTCTTTCTCCTGCTCTTATCTCTCCCTCTCTTTATTTTTCTCTCTATCACTCACTATTTCTCCCTCTTTCTCACTCTTTCTCCTTCTCTCTCTCTAGCACTCTCTCTTTCCCTCCTCTCCCTCCGACTCTCACCCTCTCTCACACACTCTCTCTCCCTAACTCTTTGACTCTCTCTCCCTCATCTCTTGTTAAGATAACTTTCCCCCACTAGCCTTTATTTTCCTCCTTTTGTCACTTTTTTCTCTCTCACACACACAAACACACTACCTTACTCCCTTCCCTCTCACTCCACTCTCTCTCAAAATCTTTCTCTTCTCTCGGTTGCACCCACTCTCTTGCTCTAACTCTCTCACTGTAACTACTTTCACTTGCCCTCACCCTCTCTCACTATCTCCCTATATCATTTTTTCTTCCCTTTTCTTTTTTATTTCTATCTATACCCTCTTCCCTCGATCTCTCTCTGTTGACCTCATTTTTGATGAGGTCTTATCTTCTTCTCTTTAGTACTTAGGATCTAACCTTAGGCTTTTCCTTTGACTATCTTAGAGGACTAGAATTGGGACCTACCTTTTAGAAATTCAAACCACTTCTTAACTCCCTGCAAACTCCACAAACTTGACTATAGACCCCTAATCACCTAGAGGGTTGAAATCAAATGTGGAAGTTTAAAGGATGAGTTCCTATAGGATTCTTTCGGCCTTAGGACCGCCCAGGTGGCCCGGTCCGGTGAAGGGGCTGACTTACACTACACTTACACACTACATTTCCACACACTTCCTAAAACCACACTCATACCCAACTTGACCTCCCGACTCATGTAGGTGATTCACATGGATGGTCCTTAACCCCTAAGCCCTCGCTAAGAGGGTTAGGAACAACATAGTGAATGCCTCAAATGAGTCCTTTCATGGCTCATATGGGCTTGAAATGGCTTCATGGCTCAACCAAAATGACTTCTTTCCACTTAAATTCACCCAATCTTCAATTTCCCAAATTTTCAATTTTTGACTCCCGGGACCCTACACCTACTAAACCTACCCAAAACCCTTGAAATTACCCAATTTTTTGCAAAATTTCCAAATTACCCAAAATTTTCCAAAATCAATCCCAAACATCTCCACATCACTCAAATTGATCATCCATACCCAAAAATACCAAAGATTCCAAAAATACCTCCCAATACCCTCCAAATACCCAAAATACCCTTCTTGGCCTAAAAATCCAAAAATTCAGAAAATTCCCAGAAAATTCTAGAAAATCCCAAATATTCCCAATTTCATTTTGTCCAACTACACCATGGGCCAATTTTGTCAATTTACCCTACTTTTGTCAAAACCCCCAATTTGACCCATTTTAACCCTAAGTGAACCCAATGTCAAACCAAACCTACCCAATTGACCCCAATTTTGCTCCAATTCAATTCTAAACTTCAATTCAACATTCCTAATACCAATCTAGACCAAATCCAAGTCCAATTTGATTGACATTTGGATCCAATCTCACTTTTGGCCTTAAAACTCAATTTGGACCCATGACCCAAACTTAACCCAAATTCAACCCAATTCAAGCCCAAACTACCCCAAATTTGTTTCAAATCATTCATGACACATCCATGAGCTAAAACCAACAATTATTTGGCCCAACCTCTTTACAAAATTCCCATCCATAAATTCATTTTTAAACTTAAGGGCCCATTCCTTAAACCATTTTAAAAGCCCACTTCCACCAAATCCAAAACCCCAAAAATTCTTCCAAAGCCCATATGACATTTCCCCTCATCATATTTTCAATTAAAATCATCCCTAAGTCCTAAACCAATGATCAAATATTTCTAAATGAAGCTTCATCCAAATTTCCACCAAATTATCCAAAATCCTTAAAATCCTTTTTTATGAAATTGACCAAACTTTTTGCCAAGCCAAAGGTGAGCCATGAAGCCATGCATGAGCCACATGTGAGCCATGAGAGCTTTGGACACTCCACCATGCCATATTGGGTAAGAAGAGGGGGGACTTTCCTTAATCCCTAAAGCTCATTAGCCTTAATCATGTTTCACCTAAGCTTAAATTTAATCCAAATATATTTGGATGGAGACTTCTCCATGCCAAACCAGCTGATCCCTTTGATCCCCCACAGCATCCAAAGCCACCTTGAAGGGTGCACCAAGCCCAAATGGGTGGATTGACCCATTTAGACTCAAAACTAACCATGCCACATTCTACTTTGGATCAAAGACTTTACACATGGCATTTGCCAATTGCCTACACTAAACCCCAGCCCTGACCCACCTGACCTTGAGGGTGACCCATGCCTGGCCGGCCGGCCACCAGGCCGCCGGAAAACACCATGGCCGAGAGCTCACATGTGAGCCAACATTGAAATTCTCACTTGCTGAGCTGCCCCATGCCTAGTGGTCACCATGGCTGTTCTTCTCCTCACCAGAGCAGCTGATCCCAAGCCCTAACTCCCGGGAGGCCCCCCAGCCAGCTCTATTTAAACTCCACCTCTCTCGGCCATGAAAGAAGAGAAGCATAAACCTTGCCAAAACTCTGCCAAAATTGTTCCAGACCCTCCTCCACCCTTAGAGCACTTGATCCCCAGTGAAATCCCCCTGCCATTTCTCCTCTGTAAGCTCAATTTCATAGTTGAAATTCCACCCAAAACCAGGACACTTCTCCACAGTGAGCCAATTCCCAAATTGATTGGCTCTACACCTTCACCAGACTAAGGGAAGGTGTCCACCATCAAAAGCCCCATCTCCAGGCCACCCAGTTGCTCCAGCCTCCAAGCTTTGTGATCGGGCTTGGTCGAAATCATATCCAGACAATTCACCAGACCAGGAGACTTCATCTGGAGCTTGTTGAGACCCAATCGAAGGTGCAACAACTCTCAGATTGAAGCCACACTTCTCTGAGCCAAGGTATGAGCTAAATCTTCATCCCGAGCTTCTGGAGATTCTCCATTTCAAATGCTTTAGTTTCAATGCATGTTAACCGTATAGATGTGTTCGTCTCTTCAAGACGAATCCATAGAGTATAAGAACGTAAAAATCCGTTGAGAATCGAGTGAGATCTTAGGGATTTAGTATGGACGGCTCTCGGGTGAGAACACTTGGGGACGATGAACGGATGCCGTCCATTCAATACACGCGCGGACGGACGGCTCAGATGGCGTCGGACCAGGAGACGGTAAGAGAACCGCGGGGCCCGGGCTGCTGACTCAAGTGGCGGCGTCGAATGGGAGCGCGCCGCGTGGCCTTTCGGAGTCGTCGAGGATGCGTTGGCGCCGCGTGGATAAATAGGAAATTAGGGTATTTTCTTATTTATTTAATTCCCTAAACTTCAAAAATTCATATCTCTCGTGTAGGAAAATCATAAAAATAAAATAAAAATACCCTCTTGCTCGAGTGAACGAGAGGAGAATAATGTGGAAAAGAAATCATTTAATTTCATCAAGTATTTTATTTTTTTATAATTTATTTACTCTCTCGCATTGTTTTAATTCTCCATGCATTCATACAATTCACCATGGCATGAGACCATAGGGCTTTTGAAGCCTCCGAATTTGGGAACATTCCCCGAATTTTCCAAAGTCGAGGCCATCCCTATGAAGAGTTCTTGATTTTTCAAGTTCGGGTCATTGTTTTGAGTATTTTAATTCCAGTAAATAGCATGTTCTGAAATAAATTCTAGGAAAATTTGGTGATGTTCCTTATGACCAGAGAACCCTAGGAAAAATAGATTTTGGCTTAGTTCATTCAAAACAACCCTAATTGGCTTAAACACCCAAAATAGGTCTTTAATTAATTAGAGTTAATCAGGCATCAAATTGACTTGAAATTAATTCTCCACTGACCTTTAGGATTAGAGGAATCCACCATAAAAATTTGAGGTCAATTGGACTTGGTTAGCCCCACTAATTGGGTTGATTAAGTCACTTAGCCATTTTAAACTTTAAAAATTCATAACTTTTAAAATACTTTTCAAAAATTCACCAAATTGGTTTTGGAGCCTCTCTGATATCAGGGGAACCTAAGAAAATTAAAATTTCAATTTTCTAAAAAAGTTGATTTTTAATAATATTTTAATATTTTTAATAATTAAAAAATAATAAAAATCACAAAAATAATAAAATTCACCAAAATGTCACATTTTGAATTTTAATCACTTAGGAACAAATCCCACATTTTTCTTAAGTCTATTTGGTGAGATATTAAATTTTAAAGCTTTAGGATATTTTTAAAATTAAAAAATGTATTTTCTAGCATTTTCACTAAAATAATTACAATAAATCATAGAAAAATCAGAAAATTGCAAAATTTGCTTCTCTGGTTTCCTTGATATCAGAGAGATTTTTTAAAAATATAAAATTCATTTTTCAACATTTATTTTATTTTTAAATTAATTAACACTCCAAAACTTAAAATAATTATAATAAAAATAATATAATTCAAGAAATCACCAAAATTGGTCCAAGTGCTTCTCTGGTCATTAGGAATGTCCCCTAATTTTCTTAAGGACAGAAACTTTCTTTTGGTCATGTTATCAAATTTTCCTTGAAAATCTCTATTTTCCACCAAAAATAATTATATAAATAAATTAAATTCAGAAAAATCACATTTTCTCCTCTCATGTCTTTATTGACATATGAGTGAAGTCACATAAAAATTTCAAGTTCATTTGAGTTCAATTTAGTGAGTTATGAAATTATTAAGTTTCAAGGGTAAAATGGTAATTAAAATTTTAACCCTTAATTAAAACTTTAGGTTTAATAAAAAATTAACAAGTAAAATATTTGATCTTAATCTGATTTGGATGATTGAAATTTAAATAATTAAAGGGTAGAAACCCATTAAACAATTTTAAAATGATTAAACCTTAATTAAATAATTGATTAAATTTGGAAGAATAATGAAATTGGAATTATTAAAATAGGGATATTATTAGGAAGAAATTTATTCTTTAATTTAAAAATCCCTAAATTAATCATCTCATTAATATTCAATTCTTAATTAAAATGATAACTCAAATTTAAAATATTAAAAGACTTAATTAAATCATTAAACTCTTTTAAAATCTCAATTAAAATTATAAATTAAATTAAATTAAATTAAATTAAAATAAAATTAAATTAAATTAAACAATTAAATTAAACTAAATTAAATTAAATTAAAATGAATTAAACAATCAAATTAAATTAAACCAAATTAAATTAAATTAAATAATTAAATTAAATTAAATAAATTAAATTAAATAATTAAATTAAATTAAATTAAATCAAATTAAATTAAAATTAAATCAAATCAAATTAATTAAACATCAAATCAAATTAAATTAAGTTAAATTAAATTAAAACTCAATTAAATTAAGTTGAATTAAATATAACATAACTTAAGACATAAAGAATTCAAAATAAATGTAAAGCAACTTGAACACTATTCCAAATTTAAACCCTTTAACCTAAATCACAAATCATTTGAATCCTAATTTACCCTTGAAAGCTTTGATTATTATAACTCCTAAATGGAACATTAAATGAAGTGTTACTTCACTCATAGGATATTCAAATGTCCTAGTTCACTGAGCAAGATAACAACAAAACTTAAGTCCTTGGACGATTAATTCATTTGGACTTAAAACAATCCTAGAAATATTGAAAAGATGTTTAAGATTTTTCTTAAGCACTTCCTCAATATGATAGGATATTTATAAGAACAATTGGATTTAATTGTTCTTTGATGAAGAAAATCGTCCTCAAACAAAAACACAAAGAACCTAGACGTCATAGGAGATGACTAGCTATAGGATTAGGAATTTGGTAGAAAACCATAACCTTTCCCTTAGCTTTACCTAGGAACTTGCTTAAATATTCTAATTGTGTTTTAAGTGCAGCTTGGGATGACGGGAAGACCCTCCAGGTACGCTTTTATTTTATTGCAATTTACTTTCTTGCAACTTACTTCCCTGCAATTTACTTTATTGCAAATGCACTTTACTTTTCTTGCATGATAAAACAACTGTTGCATGAAAACTCACACCTTTAGGATAGACCCTAAAACTGAAACCAAAACTAAGTTAAAAGTCATTGCAAGATAAAATTCACCGCCACAACATTTCAAAATATAAAACAACTCAAAATTTAATCACAAACAGAACACAAAACTACAATTACAACTAAATTAAAACGTCCTGTTGGATGATCGGGAATACCTCGGATGATGTAACCTACGTGTTGCTAACGGGATTTCCCACGGTCTAAATGAAAGTGTGGAACTCATTCGGTTGAGTTTAGCAAATTCATCCGGACTAAGTGAATCCGATAAAAATAATGATGCCGGAAGGATGGAACCGTGGGATCTTAACCGGTGTCGTTATAATCAACTTTAAGATTTGTTTTAATCAAAATACAAAACACTTGGAAATTAAGACTTCTCTAAACCAAAACACTTTTCTCATCCCCTGATTTATGACTTCTAAAACTAAACCTCCGCAACAACAAAGAGCTCGGAGCATGGTGGGCAGCACGGCCATCGTCGTCAGCAAAACTTCAACCTACTTCAGCAAAACTTTCCTTAGAATTAAACAACAAAGCCATAGGACTTCGAGGTAGCTTGCCTAGTGCAACATAAATCCTCAAGCTCTTTGTTAGGCATTTGCATTGCAAATTAAGCCTTAACCGGTCTTAGGATTCCGAGGTCGTCGTCCGATACGACATAAACCCTCACATCTTCGAGGCTATTTGTATGATTCTATCATATAAATATAAGTCCTAATTAATTAAAATTGGCAAAAATCAAAACATTTAAATAAATATTAGGACTTTCCTAAATTCAAGCCAAACAATAGGATAGTCGGGAAATTACCGAAGTTCACTTCGAATCAGTGATTTCTCCTACTTTTCTTCCTTTGGATTCACAAAACAAAATGTTCCAAATTTGATCCATTCCCTATTGAAATTCCAAAATTCAATCTTTGAAAACCTTAAACTTTGAAATTCTTGAGAGCAGAATTATTGGTTATTATCGAGAGTTTTCTTAGGTGATTCCCGTCACTTAAGATGTAATTAACTATAGGGGCTTGCCCTTATAGGGAATTTTAAAGAACCCGTGTAATATAAACCCCGTCTAATACTTTCATATTAAGCGAGGGAATTTGTCGGCTTATAAAATTGGTTCGCGGACCAAACGGATGTCACAAAACTTCTAGTTTATTTGATCGAGCCCCACCCTCGAGCGGTGTGTCTATCCTTAGGGATAGATACACGGTTTGTGGTGCGGTGCTCGTTTATATAAACTATTTGGGATGTGAGATCTGTTTAATCTCATATCTTAAAACTTTCAAATTTAAAATTGTTTTTCAAAATCAAATACTACTTTTCAAATTATTTATTTAAATTAAATTAAAAATTCGCCGACAACTTCTGTTAGGCGACCCCTTTTCAAAATAAAACATACAACCTAAAAATATGCCGACAACTTCTGGCGACTCCGCTGGGGAGTTTTCCTCTCTCCATTTTAATCAAATAATTCTGCTTTCAAAAATCGGTAGTGTATCCATGTCCCTAATGGATCAAACTACCCTTCTTTCTGTTGGAATACTATGTTCATTTCTATCTTGAACAAGTATAGCCAACATTCTCTCGGATTTAGGAGCCACTGTTTAGACACCCCTAAACAGAGAGGTTCCGAGATCCTTTTACCTCATTTCTGAGGTGGGGTGGACCCCCGATAGGTGTTAGTTTAGGAGTGATCCTTCGTGTCGGGAAGTCTTGCTTAAGACTTTCTTTTCCTTTCTGAATCGGATTCCTTACCTTCTCTACACCTTTTGAACATTCCGTTCTAAATAAACAAACCCTCTAATAAGTGATTCTTTTAACAAATGATTCCTTCTTATAAATACGTGAACAAGAATGAGTTCGGACTCTTTTCAATTCCTTTCTTTTCGTCCTAAAGAAAAGAAGCATAACTTGGGACCGACAACCGAATCTACCCCGCGAAATGGAAGCCCCGAAGCCGATTTTCTCCTTCACCAACGGACCGGACTTCGCCGTCTATAAGGATGAGCCGCCCGACAATGGGGTCATCCGATTTGGACGAGGATTTGAAAACACGAACGTCAAGGTCACCGACGTCTCCCTCTTTGCACCGACGAACAAGGTGTCCGAAGCCGAGGAGCCACTCGCTCGAGTTCAAACTTAGGTCGACCCAAGAGTTTCCTCCCCGCAAAGGGTCCCGACTAGGAGGAGTACTCGCCGTCCGCAGGAGGACTGTTCTTACTACCCCCACTGGTCTAGTTGTTTCTGCACCTACCCCGACTTCTGCCAAATCAAAGGGGAAAGAAATCCAGAACTATGGTAAACCTGTTACCGTGGAGGGTACGGATCTTCCTGTAAGACCTTCTATCTTCGAAATCGGGTCCAGTTCGAAGATTCCGTCGCTGACAAAGACCCAAAGAAGAAATAGAAATAGAAGGATCGCCAGGGAAGCCAGAGCTGCTGAGATTGCCTTCCTGGAGGAAATTCCAGAGTTGCCAGAATATACACCGCTACCAGAATATACACCACTGCCTGACTACATACCACTTTTGGGAGGAAGCAGGTTCCATCCCCTCTCCGCCGCAGAGGATGAGGAGAATGTTCGCAAGATTGCTGCCACATTACCTCGGCCCGCATACTACAACGATAGCCGCAAGAAAAGAACTAGAACTACGCCGTTTGCTCGACTGCAAACTTTGGTAGAAAAGTTAGCAAGGAAGGAAAACTGCCCCGTATCGGAAATTCTACGAAGGATAGGGCGGGTGCCGGTCAAATCCCGTCTTGGGCCCCGAGTAGAACCCGCCATCATGATAGAAAAGCCAAGCAAGAGAATGAAGGCTAGCCCGCCTGTCGTAGTATCAGGATTACAGATTAGGGATGATACCACCTTCCAGCATTTGGCCGATGGACCATCCGGTCCTAGACTTTCGCAGCCTAGAAGGATGGTGTGGCGTCCCACTACGGGGCGTTGAGACTGAAACAGCAGCCCGAGAGAGAAAGTCTCGCCAGGAGGCTGGAATCTGAAGAAAGTGCTACTGCGATGAAGGGGACTCGTGAAAAAAGGACCCGGCAACCATCGCATGACAACCACAAAGATACACAGAAAGCTCCGCTAGAAGATGCCATGGAAAAGTTGAGAACCGACATCCGACGGTTGGCAAAAGAAAGAGAAGAAAAGTTCGGAGATGAGATCGATTCATCAGAGTTCATGGAGGACGAATATGCAGAAATCAATATGGTTGAGACACGAGCTTCAACGGCTTCTCAAGGTGCTCTCGGCAGCCGCAGAAGAGAGGAGCCGGAACCGATGAGAAGACAGCTTCAGGAAAAGGACGACACGATCGCTCAAATGGCAAAGAGGATGGAAGAGATGGCCGTAGCTCTGGCCACTCTCCGCAGTCAAGTACAACCACATAGAGAGACACCCCCGAAGTCATTCACATTGTAGACGGAGGAAAGGAGATTACATCCGTCAATGGGGATGACCAGTGAAAAGCATACAACGACAAAGTATGATCCCCGAAAAGGATATCAAGAACTTGGTAGAGCAACGAGTGCGAGAAGCCCTAGCACAATCAAAGAACGGGACATCCATTCGGACGGGTAGACCTTACCCGGAAGAATTCGACGCCGTCCAATACCCGAAAGGCTTCGTACCACCTCTCGTTTAAGACCTTCGACGGAACCGGAACCCCCGACGAGCATGTTGCACACTTTCGTGCCGAGTTGTTGCAATGCCGGCGGGAGCGATGCGTTACTCTTCCGACAGTTCGTTAGCAGTCCGTCGAGAATCGCCTTCGACCGGTATGCAGAATTACCAAATGGTTCGGTGAAGACATTCTCAGAGCTAGAGAGCCTCTTCATTAAGCGATTTGCCGGAGCTCAGCACCACATCACTATAGGTGATTTAGTGGTAGAGAAACAAAGGCCGAATGAAACTCTAGTGGATTACATACTTCGATGGAGAAATTTAAGCATGAAGTGTGAACCACAACTGCAAGAACAACATGCAGTCGGCATCCTGCTTAAAAGCATTCACGGCCCGATAGCACTTCTCCTCAAAGGGTTCACTATTAAGACTTTTGAGAAGTTGTTAAGCAAGGCCGGAAGCTTGCAAGAAGAGGCGAAGCAATTAAGTTTTGCCGACAAGACGGACAAGCGAAGCCGGTGAAGACCTTCGAAAAGAAATCCGGGATCGTTGCAGCGAGTTGACAAAGGCAAACAACCGATGCAAATACCACCGTAACGGCCGCAGAGCAACCACAACAAAATTACCGAGCAACCCGGTCCAGCTATCGATCGTCTCCGCGAGTATGAACAACCGTCTCGTCCGCAACGTACATTGAGGGAGCTTCGAGCGAGAGAATATCCGTTCAAAAATGAAGCGAGTACCGAAGATGTTCCGCAGCTTAATGAAAACTCCAGATTTCCGGCTGCCAGAGCCCAAAAGACCAGAGGAAGTCAACAAGAAAGGTGATCCCAACTTTTGCCCCTAACATCGGATGCTTGGGCACAAGATAGAAGATTGCATTACCTTCAAAAGTTGGCTCAACGACAACCTTCGGAAAGGAAATATAACAATCCCGAAGGAGTACATGAAGGAACCCCAGAAAGGAGGTTCCGTCAATGTTATCTCAACCGATCCCGTCATTCCGATAGATCCCTATGCAACTAACGATGGATGGACTACCGCTCGGACGAGGTCTTCGAAGAAGATTTTAGACGAGCATCCGAACCGCTTCGGTGCGGGCTTCAATTCGAGTTCGAGACTCGTTAAACCGGTACTATCACTTGCAATAGAAGAAACACCTCGACAGAGACGATCGAAGAAAAGAAGAAAATTGACGAAGAAGAGGGGACCGAGACTCCTAAGGCTAGACTAGGGGCTGCTTATCCTAGGATAGTTGTTTCCGATCTCGGGGAGAAATCCCTCGAACCTCCGATTTTGTATGATTATCTCGCTCACTTCGGTGGGATCATATAATGGTAAGGGTGATGGCGTTGGCTACGTTTTGACTGTTTCTAACGATTACGTAACTAGCGACAATCCGGATATCGACTTCGATACCAACAACAATTCTCAAATCATACAAGATCTCGACGATCAAAATGACGAAGAAGGCATCCATCAAGGAGGCTACGAGAGTTCAACAAGCAACGGATCTATCTGTGAGTTTCGAGGAGCTCCAGTTACGATAGAGTTAGAGCCTTCAGATTTTGAAGATAATCTGGAAGAGCCAGTCATTCCGATTCAGGGGGAGACACCGACAAATTCAACACTAGATTCAGAAGAAATAACAGAAGTCAACCTAAGAAGTGGAAAAGTTCTACCTCCAAGAATGGGTCCAAAAGACAAAGGAAAGCAGGTGGTTGTTCAAGAAGAACCAACCCCAACAGAAGAAATACCCGTTCGAGAAGAAGCCGAGACGCATGGAAACAAAGTGGACTACAACGTGTTAGCCCATCTTAGGAAACTACCGGCCAAACTGAGCGTTTACGATGCTCTCATCTTATCAAAGGAGATGAGAGAAGCTCGATCAAGGCCTTACTTGATCCGGAAATTTGCTTAGCTCAAATGGCCGGAGATTCCTTAGATGAGGTTTGCTCGTTAAAAGAACGACGAGGTGTTACCTTCACGGACAATGACCTACTACTTGGGATGCGAGATCACAACCGACCGTTGTACATTTCGAGTTACAATTGGGAAGTTTACGCTCTACGTAGTATTGGTGGATCCAGGAGCATCAATCAATATAATGAGTCTTCGAACACTAGCATACTTGGAAATTGATGCTCGTGAGCTCGAGGCCGACAAAATGTTATTAAGAGGATTCAACCGTAAAGGAGAAAGAGCCCTCGGATCAATAACGCCTGTCGATGAAAACCGGTGACTTAGCAAAGATAACCGCAAAATTTCACATAATCGATTCGAAACGTCGTTCAACGCTCTACCTGGCCGACCATGGATACATGAAAACGGGATGGTACCATCATCTCCGCACCGGTGCATCAAATACTACGATGGAGGGGAACGAGTGCATCAAAGGCGACTTACAACCATTCTCCGTACATGAGATTGGAATCCATGAAGATGCGACTTATTATGCACCGCCAAAGAAAACGATCTTCTCCGGAGATACCGTAACAAATGAAGCAAAGAAAGTTCGAGACAACGAAGAACCTGAAGTTCTAGTCCAACAGTCACTCACCACTCCCTTCCGGCGAGATGGTGAAGGTTTCTCCACAACTCGCATCCGTGGTCGAGGTCGGGGACGAGGTCGTGGTAGAGACGCTAGGACAATTGGACAGAGGAAACCAACCATCAATGTTGATTGGAATGATAGTTCTGAAGAAGAAAAGGAAATCAAGCAAGAAGCAGCAACAATAAGTCGAAAGAAGCCGCAATACAAGATCTCCCTCGAAGATGAAAAGAATGAAGAATACAAATCAATGTATGAGAAGATTAACCACTACGTACATACTATGACCCTAACCCCGATCCATTCTGACAAGATCGAGGGTATGGTGGTCAAAGAGGTACGTAACGACGGTGCAAAGCCGATCAAATTCTACCGTGGTGCTTCTTCCTCCAAAACCGAAAATAATGTACAATTCGAAGATGTCACTTCATCGAATTAATGGAATTACCTTTTGAGTGGTACTCTCCCTGTGTTCAAAATTTAATTCAACATGGTTTCTTACCTCGACAATGGACAAAAGGCCAATCACAACATTTTGAAAAGTTATGGAATAACTCCGGTCGTCCTCCCAATTCAAAGCATGGACTCGGATTCGGCACAGTAGGATCAGTTGACGATACTGAATTTTGCTTGGTTGTCACTTGCAAGTCCAATGAAAACTGCATGGAGACTACAGACGAACTCGAAGATTTACAAATTGGAGACGCTCCACCAGAATTCGAAGAAGAAATCAAATCTACAATAGATGAGTTGATGGAAGTTAACTTAGGTACTAGCGAGGAGCCTAGACCTACCTTTGTTAGCTCCTTACTCAATAAAGAAGACTCCGAAGAAATAATCAAGTTATTAATGGAATTTAAAGACGGTTTTGCTTGGAGCTACGATGAAATGCCAGGATTAGCTCCAGAGGTTGCGGTCCATAAGCTAGGAGTGGATCCTACTTCTGTTCCAGTCAGACAAGGTCCCAGAAGAATGCGTCTAGAAATCGAACAACAAGTCATAGCCGAAGTTAAAAAGCTAATAGACGCTAAATTTGTCCGTGAAGAACAATACCCGACCTGGTTAGCCAATGTGGTGCCAGTCAGAAAGAAGAATGGTCAGATCAGAATTTGTGTGGACTTCAGAGATTTAAACAAGGCATGTCCAAAAGATGAATTCCCTCTACCAATTCCAGAACTGATGATCGATATTGCTTCGACACATGAAATATTCTCGTTCATGGATGGATCTTCAGGATACAACCAGATAAAAATGGCTCCAGAAGATGAAAAGCTTACAGCATTCAGAACGCCGATCGGAGTATTTTGCTACACAGTGATGCCATTCGGACTGAAGAACGCAGGAGCAACCTACCAAAGAGCAATGACAAGAATTTTTGATGACCTCATCCACAATCAAGTCTAATGCTACGTGGACGATGTGGTCATCAAAAGCAAAGTAAAGGAAAACCACCTGTATGATTTGAGAATTGTTTTCGAACGATTAAGACAATTTAACCTTAAGATGAATCCCTTAAAATGCGCCTTCGGCGTCACCTCCGGGAAATTCTTAGGATTCGTTGTCCGACATCGTGGAATTGAAATCGACCCGGAGAAGATTAAAGCTATCTTAGAAATGCCGCCTCCCAAAACCTTAAAACAACTACGATCTTTTCAAGGGAAGCTGGCATATCTTCGACGCTTTATCTCAAACTTGTCGGTAGGTGTCAGCCTTTCTCGGCACTAGTTAAAAAGGACGCCAAATTTATTTGGGAAGAGAAATGCCGAAGGCCTTCGAGGACATTAAACAATATTTAATGACACCTCCTCGTCTTAGCAGCCCCGGTCTCGGTGTAGACCGCGATACTTTACACCGCGGCTTTAGACGACTCTCTCGGAGCCTCGTTAGCCTGTGTCAATGATGAGGGTAAAGAAAATGCTCTTTACTATTTAAGCCGTCGTTTACTTCCGACGGAAGTAAGGTATCCCGCAATTGAAAAGCATTGTTTGGCCCAGATCTTCGCCGCTCAAAAGCTCAGGCACTACATGCTTTCTCATAAGGTCAACCTGATTTCGAAGTTTAATCCATTGCAATACTTGATGACTCGTCCAACACTTTCCAGCAGACTTGCCGGATGGTCAATGATATTATTGCAATTCGATATAACTTTCGTGCCTCCGCGTGCCGTAAAGGGACAAGTCTTAGCAGACTTCCTTGCAACGCACCCTTTGCCTAGCAGATTCTCCTCTCAATGACGATTTGCCGGATGAACAAATAATGAACCTAGAAGACCCCGATGATCGACGTTGGGAATTATATTTCGACGGAGCATCTTCAAGACACAAAGACGAAGAATCGCAAGTGATAAGTGCCCGGTAAGGCAGGAATCGGGCTAATCTTTATAACGCCGGAGCGGGGGATGTTAAGATACTCCTACCACTTGACAGAACCGTGTACAAACAACGAAGCAGAATACGAAGCCCTCATAACGGGATTGGAATTAACTATTCAAATGGGGATAACAGACATCAACATCTACGGGGATTCACAGTTAATCATTCAGCAGATCGCCGGACAATACAGAATTTTTAAACCAAGACTCGAACAATACTTCCAGTATGCCATACAGTTGTTGGAACAGATTCCAAATGCGACAATTTACAAGATTCCCAGAAAAGAAAATGCTTTAGCAGATGCTTTAGCCCGTCTCGCAAAAGAGTTTGCCTGTTTGCAAGATGAATCGGTGGAAGTGTCGATCCACCGGACGTCGAGTCCTATCACAGCTCGACATAGACACAATACACAAATCGAAAAAAGAAAAAGAATCAGTTGTAGCAAGTGACGAGAAAACACGAAAGATCGGCGACAGACCATTGATGGACTACACCGCAAACAGGAAAGCTACCGGACAATAGGTCGCTAGCCCATCGGATCAAGAAAAGAACTCGTCCTACGCATTAATAAACAACACATTATACGAAGGTCTTTTGATCAAATGTGGCTAAGGTGCCTAAGCGGGTCCGAGGCCCGTGAAATTGTTAAAGAGGTGCATTCGGGACTCCGTGGCGCTCACCAGTCGGGTCCAAAGATGAAAATGAAAATTAAAAGACTAGGGTACTACCGGCCCTCGATGATGACCGACCGCATGAAAATCGCCAAGAGCCGTCACCAATGCCAAGTGCACGGAGTGGTTCTACACCAACCTCCAAATGTGCTACACCCGACAATTGCGTCGTGGCCATTTGAATGTTGGGGCACGGATATAGTGGGTCCAATAGAACCACCATCTTCAAAAGGACATCGCTTCATTCTTGCGGCTACAGATTACTTTTCCAAGTGGGCGAAGCGGTTCCACTTAGTGAAGTGAAAGCACACCACGTGCTACGGCTTTTCAAGAACCAAGTTGTCTACCGTTTCGGAGTGCCGCGCGAGATCATCTCGGATAATGGGTCGGCATTCGAAGCACACAAATCAACAATTTTGTCGGGAGACACGGAATCGACCGGCGATACTCGACAATTTACTACCCAAGAGCAAACGGTCTCGCCGAGGCTTTTAATAAAACTCTCGTTCAAATCTTAAAGAAAACCCCGGACGATAATAAGAGAAATTGGCACGAGAAATTGTTAGAAGCCTTATGGGCCTACCGGACAACCTTCGAACTCCTACTCAAGCTACACCTTACGCTCCGGTGTATGGGTCCGAGGCAGTGTTACCTTTAGAGGTTCGACTTCCTTCACTCGGAATTGCGCTTGCAAACAAGATCACGACGAAGAAAACGCCGGATTACGACTTAAAGAATTAGAAAGCCCGGAAGGGAAAAGACTTGCGGCGCAACGGAATTTAGAAATATACCAAGCTAAGATGGTTCAAGCCCATGACTAATCGGGTCCGCCCGAGAACCTTCAAAGTTGGTGACTTAGTTCTCGTTCTCAAGAGACCTATTCTCGCACACCGCAAGATAGGAGGAAAATTTGAACCCACTTGGGAAGGACCGTTTGTGGTTGAAGCGGTATACTCGGGAGGTTCCTACCGGCTAGTGAATTGCCGGGGAGAACGGCATATGCTTCCGATCAATGGACGATACTTGAAAAAGTATTACGCTACCTGATGTTTCGAAGGAATGAAATCTTCATCCCTAAGAAACACGGGCGAAGTAATTACTTATGATTGGGTCCGAACCCAAAAATAGTAAAATGTGTTAAAATAAATAAAATCGTGATAATTAAGTTTTCCTTGTTTCCTTTTCCAAATCAAAATCTCTTCCCTCATCTTATCCTACTTCATTCCTGTTAAATTTCAAAATATAAGAATAATAAAAATGTATCTTTAATAAACATTTTCTTAATGTTCTTGTTCTTAGTACGACCCCGATCCTTTTCCTTGTCTTTTCGCAGGGAAATGTCGAACAGGCGGTTGGTCTTGAACTTTAAGAATGGTGTAAGCCTTGCACTTGATGAAAAGAGGGTGAAAGATGGAGCGATAATCGAGATCGACTCGGATTTCGCACCGAGCGAGCCTACAAGACGAGGAAAGTGATCGGGTCCCGGCTAACCGAGAAGAACTACCCGGCGTACAATGATGAAAGTGGGTGGCCCAAGCCACCAATCCAACAACAAGAAAAGAAAAGCAAACACCGAAGAAGATAAGAAAATGAAGTCCGTAGTCGCTACAGCGGAGGGCGAGCTTGTCGGCGCCGCACCCACGAGAGATTCAAGAAGTGCGGAGAGCTACTCTCACGACCCACGCAACGAAGAAATAAGAATCGCCGTATCCGTAAGATGTTAACAAAACTAGCCGCGGACCGCGCGACGAGACAATTGCTAATGCCAAGACACACATTTCAAGGACACCGGTTCACCGAGAACTCGAAGAAAGGAGGCCGGCTCCTAGAATAACGTAAAGAACCGTGGAAATCTCCGGAAGATCGAAGAAAGAAGGCTACCACGCCACCGGATAGAACCACCAATAATGCATGACCTTGTTGCGAAGCAACCCCGGGGATGTCCCGACGAGCATCATCCCTAAGGAGCCGAGGTATGCGGGGGAACGTGAAGGGATTGAACCATATATCCCACAATATGTCACAAGGCCTCGCCATCCGCAGATCATTCCGGAATACGAGCCGGAGAGGATGCAAAATGTTGAAAAGAAAACTTTCGAATACTTCGAGAGAATTAAAGGAAGAAGAATCAACATACTAGAGGGCCTCGAGCTACACACCGACGTATTCTCGTAGTATGAACAACGAAGAATCGTGGATTGTATCCGGGATTTGAAGAGAATGGGCCGAGCAGGCCGCCCGAGGGAAAACACATACTCGGAACCCCGGAGATGGATGTCGTGGAAAGGAAGAATCACAATACAATGCGGATGCTTGCTACAACTTTGTCGAAGACAGAAGGGAAACCCACCAGGAATACTCCGTCATGGGCAAGTAGATCCGATGCCATTAGTCATCAAGAGAATGGTAAAAAGATTGATAACATGGAGGGTACCGCCGACAAATTGCATACCCAATAGCCGCATTATCAACATCTACAAACAGGGTGACCGCATACCCCCACATATAGACCACCATGACTTCGTCGGACCTTTACGCACGCTCTCTTTCTTGAACGAATGTGACATCATGTTTGGATCTGATCTCCGGATAGCAGGCCCGGGTGAGTTCCGAGGACCGATAAAGATACCGTTACCGGTGGGTTCCGTCATGATACTGCAGGGTAACGGAGCAGATATCGCAAAGCATTGCATACCAGGAGTGCCAGTGGAGCGAATCTCGCTTACTTTCGGGAGGATGGACGACGACAGAAATACCTTACCATTTCCAACTGCACCCGTAGCCGGAGAACCTCCGGCCTTACGAGCTGTGAGTTACATGGGAAATATCACACCTCCAACATACATCCAACCGGCATCCTTGCCAAGGATGGCTTGGAAGGTGATGTTATTGACCATGTACCTCACTATTCAGACATGGATTTTTTGACAGATGCTTCTTTTGATGGATCAACAAAGATCATACACAGTCCGTTTTGAGTCTACATGGATTGTATGAAATATATTCCAGATCGAGTTGTATGAAGTATTTTCAACATGATTGGAATGAAAATGACCATGTCACATTTTTGGCCTTCACCTCTTTTGTGCAAATTGATTGGGAAACGCCATTAAAGTTAAATGAACTTCGAACAAAGAACAGAAAAGAAAAAAAAAGAAACAAAAGAAAACTTTCCTTAAATCTTAAAAAAAAAAGACAAATACCAAATTCACATGAACATTAAATAAACAATAAAATAAAATTTGAATCATTAAAAGATAAACGAAATCAACACAAATCTCAAATTCCATCTTTCCAAATTTAAAATCAAATTTCAAATTCAATCTTTCCAAATTCCAAATCAAATTTCAATCTTTTCAAATATCAAATCAAATTCTCAATCAAATTTCAAATCCAATCTCGATCAAATTTCAAGTTTGATCTTCCAAATTTCAAATCAAATCTTAAATCAAATTTCAATCGAGTTCAAACTCATTCTTCCAAATCTCAAATTCAATCTTTTTAGATTTCAAATCTCAATCAAATTCAAATTCAATTTCTTCCAGATCTCGAATCAAATATCAATCAAATTCAACTTTTTGGGTCGAGGATTTTACATCCAAGACTGCACTGCTTTAGGATTCTTTCCCTATTGCACTGAAGTACATCAAATTCAACTTTTTTGGGTCGAGGATTTTACATCCAAGACTGCACTGCTTTAGGATTCTTTCCCTATTGCACTGAAGTACATCAAATTCAACTTTTTGGGTCGAGGATTTTACATCCAAGACTGCACTGCTTTAGGATTCTTTCCCTATTGCACTGAAATACATCAAATTCAAACTTTTGGGTCAAGGATTTTACATCCAAGACCGCACCGCTTTAGGATTCTTTTCCTATTGCACCGAAATACATCAAATTCAAATTTTTGGGTCGAGGATTTTACATCCAAGACCGCACTCGCTTAGGATTCTTTCCTATTGCACCGAAATACATCAAATTCAAATTTTTGGGTCGAGGATTTTACATCCAAGACCGCACTCGCTTTAGGATTCTTTCCTATTGCATCGAAGTACATCAAATTCAACCTTTTGGGTCGAGGATTTTACATCCAAGACCGCACCGCTTTAGGATTCTTGCCTATCGCACCGAAATACATCAAATTCAAATTTTTGGGTCGAGGATTTTACATCCAAGACTGCACTGCTTTAGGAGTCTTTCCCTATTGCACTGAAATACATCAAATTCAAGCTTTTGGGTCGAGGATTTTACATCCAAGACTGCACTGCTTCAGGATTCTTTTCCTATTGCACTGAAATACATCAAAAATCAACTTTTTGGGTCGAGGATTTTACATCCAAGACTGCACTGCTTCAGGATTCTTTTCCTATTGCACTGAAATACATCAAAAATCAACTTTTTGGGTCGAGGATTTTACATCCAAGACTGCACTGCTTTAGGATTCTTTTCCTATTGCATTGAAATACATCAAAATCAAACTCTTGAGGTTAAGGATTTTATGTCCAACACCGCATTACTCTGAGATCTATTCTCATTGCAACGATTCAATCTGATCAAATTCAAATTTCTTTCGAGGTTGAAGATGTTACATCTAAAACCTCACAACTCCAATTTTCATTTCAAATCAAATCCCTCAAATTAATTTTGACAAAACTTCAATCTAAATTGAAACTCCAAACTAAAATCTAAACTCACACATCAAAACTTAAATTCAAACAAAATAAAATCTAAATCGAAATTCCCCCAGGTCATGTGATTTGGGATTCACCTCCTTTTCCTTTCCCCAGCGAGAGCTCAAGAATCTCCGGTTCCAGAGACATACTTGCTACTCCCCATCGGAAACTCTCCTACTTCGTCCTAAGTTCATGACTGAGACATCTGTGTTGGTTTTGTTGATCACTTCGGTCAACACCAATACGCGCGTGTGCTCCGTCAGCTCACCACACCTATCGGGGTCCATTTGTCGACCTCATTTTTGATGAGGTCTTATCTTCTTCTCTTTAGTACTTCAGGATCTAGCCTTAGGCTTTTCCTTCGACTATCTTAGAGGACTAGAATTGGGACCCACCTTTTAGAAATTCAAACCACTTCTTAACTCCTCGCAAACTCCACAAACTTGACTATAGACCCCTAATCACCTAGAGGGTTGAAATCAAATGTGGAAGTTTAAAGGATGAGTTCCTATAGGATTCTTTGCCTTAGGATCGCCATGGGTGGCTCGGTCCAGTGAAGGGGCCGACTTACACTACACTTACACACTACATTTCCACACACTTCCTAAAACCACACTCATACCCAACTTGACCTCCCGACTCATGTAGGTGATTCACATGGATGGTCCTTAACCCCTAAGCCCTCGCGTTAGAGGGTTAGGAACAACATAGTGAATGCCTCAAATGAGTCATTTCATGGCTCATATGGGCTTGAAATGGCTTCATGGCTCAACCAAAATGACTTCTTTCCACTTAAATTCACCCAATCTTCAATTTCCCAAATTTTCAATTTTTGACCCCCGGGACCCTACACCTACTAAACCTACCCAAAACCCTTGAAATTACCCAATTTTTTGCAAAATTTCCAAATTACCCAAAATTTTCCAAAATCAATCCCAAGCATCTCCACATCACTCAAATTGATCATCCATACCCAAAAATACCAAAGATTCCAAAAATACCTCCCAATACCCTCCAAATACCCAAAATACCCTTCTTGGCCTAAAAATCCAAAAATTCAGAAAATTCCCAGAAAATTCCAGAAAATCCCAAATATTCCCAATTTCATTTTGTCCAACTACACCATGGGCCAATTTTGTCAATTTACCCTACTTTTGTCAAAACCCCCAATTTGACCCATTTTAACCCTAAGTGAACCCAATGTCAAACCAAACCTACCCAATTGACCCCAATTTTGCTCCAATTCAATTCTAAACTTCAATTCAACATTCCCAATACCAATCTAGACCAAATCCAAGTCCAATTTGATTGACATTTGGATCCAATCTCACTTTTGGCCTTAAAACCCAATTTGGACCCATGACCCAAACTTAACCCAAATTCAACCCAATTCAAGCCCAAACTACCCCAAATTTGTTTCAAATCATTCATGACACATCCATGAGCTAAACCAAACAATTATTTGGCCCAACCTCTTTACAAAATTCCCATCCATAAATTCATTTTTAAACTTAAGGGCCCATTCCTTAAACCATTTTAAAAGCCCACTTCCACCAAATCCAAAACCCCAAAAATTCTTCCAAAGCCCATATGACATTTCCCCTCATCATATTTTCAATTAAAATCATCCCTAAGTCCTAAACCAATGATCAAATATTTCTAAATGAAGCTTCATCCAAATTTCCACCAAATTATCCAAAATCCTTAAAATCCTTTTTTATGAAATCGACCAAACTTTTTGCCAAGCCAAAGGTGAGCCATGAAGCCATGCATGAGCCACATGTGAGCCATGAGAGCTTTGGACACTCCACCATGCCATATTGGGTAAGAAGAGGGGGACTTTCCTTAATCCCTAAAGCTCATTAGCCTTAATCATGTTTCACCTAAGCTTAAATTTAATCCAAATATATTTGGATGGAGACTTCTCCATGCCAAACCAAGCTGATCCCTTTGATCCCCCACAGCATCCAAAGCCACCTTGAAGGGTGCACCAAGCCCAAATGGGTGGATTGACCCATTTAGACTCAAAACTAGCCATGCCCCATTCTACTTTGGATCAAAGACTTTACACATGGCATTTGCCAATTGCCTACACTAAACCCCAGCCCTGACCCACCTGACCTTGAGGGTGACCCATGCCTGGCCGGCCGGCCACCAGGCCGCCGGAAAACACCATGGCCGAGAGCTCACATGTGAGCCAACATTGAAATTCTCACTTGCTGAGCCGCCCCATGCCTAGTGGTCACCATGGTTGTTCTTCTCCTCACCGTAGCAGCTCGATCCCAAGCCCTAACTCCCCCAGGAGGCCCCCAGCCTAGCTCTATTTAAACTCCACCTCTCTCGGCCATGAAAGAAGAGAAGCATAAACCTTGCCAAAACTCTGCCAAAATTGTTCCAGACCCTCCTCCACCCTTAGAGCACTTGATCCCCAGTGAAATCCCCCTGCCATTTCTCCTATGTAAGCTCAATTTCAGAGTTGAAATTCCACCCAAAACCAGGACACTTCTCCATAGTGAGCCAATTCCCAAATTGATTGGCTCTACACCTTCACCAGACCAAGGGAAGGTGTCCACCATCAAAAGCCCCATCTCCAGGCCACCCAGTTGCTCCAGCCTCCAAGCTTTGTGATCGGGCTTGGTCGAAATCATATCCAGACAATTCACCGGACCGGGAGACTTCATCCGGAGCTTGCTGAGACCCAATCGAAGGTGCAACAACTCTCAGATTGAAGCCACACTTCTCTGAGCCAAGGTATGAGCTAACTCTTCATCCCGAGCTTCTGGAGATTCTCCATTTCAAATGCTTTAGTTTCAATGCATGTTAACCGTATAGATGTGTTCGTCTCTTCAAGACGAATCCATAGAGTATAAGAACGTAAAAATCCGTTGAGAATCGAGTGAGATCTTAGGGATTTAGTATGGACGGCTCTCGGTGAGAACACTTGGGGACGATGAACGGATGCGTCGTCCATTCAATACACGCGCGGACGGACGGCTCGGATGGCGTCGGACCAGGGAGACGGTACGAGAACCACGGGGCCCGGCCGCCGACTCAAGTGGCGGCGTCGAATGGGAGTGCGCCGCGTGGCCTTTCGGAGCTGCCGAGGATGCGTTGGCGCCGCGTGGATAAATAGGAAATTAGGGTATTTTCTTATTTATTTAATTCCCTAAACTTCAAAAATTCATATCTCTGTGTAGGAAAATCATAAAAATAAAATAAAAATATCCTCTTGCTCGAGTGAACGAGAGGAGAATAATGTGGAAAAGAAATCATTTAATTTCATCAAGTATTTTATTTTTTATAATTTATTTACTCTCTGCATTGTTTTAATTCTCCATGCATGCATACAATTCACCATGGCATGAGACCATAGGGCTTTTGAAGCCTCCGAATTTGGGAACATTCCCCGAATTTTCCAAAGTCGAGGCCATCCCTATGAAGAGTTCTTGATTTTTCAAGTTCAGGTCATTATTTTGAGTATTTTAATTCCAGTAAATAGTATGTTGTGAAATAAATTCTAGGAAAATTTGGTAATGTTCCTTATGACCAGAGAACCCTAGGAAAAATAGATTTTGGCTTAGTTCATTCAAAACAACCCTAATTGGCTTAAACACCCAAAATAGGTCTTTAATTAATTAGAGTTAACCAGGCATCAAATTGACTTGAAATTAATTCTCCACTGACCTTTAGGATCAGAGGAATCCACCATAAAAATTTGAGGTCAATTGGACTTGGTTAGCCCCACTAATTGGGTTGATTAAGTCACTTAGCCATTTTAAACTTTAAAAATTCATAACTTTTAAAATACTTTTCAAAAATTCACCAAATTGGTTTTGGAGCCTCTCTGATATCAGGGGAACCTAAGAAAATTAAAATTTCAATTTTCTAAAAAAGTTGATTTTTAATAATATTTTAATATTTTTAATAATTAAAAAATAATAAAAATAACAAAAATAATAAAATTCACCAAAATGTCACATTTTGAATTTTAATCACTTAGGAACAAATCCCACATTTTTCTTAAGTCTATTTGGTGAGATATTAAATTTTAAAGCTTTAGGATATTTTTAAAATTAAAAAATGTATTTTCTAGCATTTTCACTAAAATAATTACAATAAATCATAGAAAAATCAGAAAATTACAAAATTTGTTTCTCTGGTTTTCTTGATATCAGAGATATTTTTGAAAAATATAAAATTCATTTTTCAACATTTATTTTATTTTTAAATTAATTAACACTCCAAAACTTAAAATAATTATAATAAAAATAATATAATTCAAGAAATCACCAAAATTGGTCCAAATGCTTCTCTGGTCATTAGGAATGTCCCCTAATTTTCTTAAGGACAGAAACTTTCCTTTGGTCATGTTATCAAATTTTCCTTGAAAATCTCTATTTTCCACCAAAAATAATTATATAAATAAATTAAATACAGAAAAATCACATTTTCTCCTCTCATGTCTTTATTGACATATGAGTGAAGTCACATAAAAATTTCAAGTTCATTTGAGTTCAATTTAGTGAGTTATGAAATTATTAAGCTTAAAGGGTAAAATGGTAATTAAAATTTTAACCCTTAATTAAAACTTTAGGTTTAATAAAAAATTAACAAGTAAAATATTTGATCTTAATCTGATTTGGATGATTGAAATTTAAATAATTAAAGGGTAGAAACCCATTAAACAATTTTAAAATGATTAAACCTTAATTAAATAATTGATTAAATTTGGAAGAATAATGAAATTGGAATTATTAAAATAGGGATATTATTAGGAAGAAATTTATTCTTTAATTTAAAAATCCCTAAATTAATCATCTCATTAATATTCAATTCTTAATTAAAATGATAACTCAAATTTAAAATATTAAAAGACTTAATTAAATCATTAAACTCTTTTAAAATCTCAATTAAAATTATAAATTAAATTAAATTAAATTAAATTAAAATAAAATTAAATTAAATTAAACAATTAAATTAAACTAAATTAAATTAAATTAAAATGAATTAAACAATCAAATTAAATCAAAACCAAATTAAATTAAATTAAATAATTAAATTAAATTAAATAAATTAAATTAAATAATTAAATTAAATTAAATTAAATCAAATTAAATTAAAATTAAATCAAATCAAATTAATTAAACATCAAATCAAATTAAATTAAGTTAAATTAAATTAAAACTCAATTAAATTAAGTTGAATTAAATATAACATAACTTAAGACATAAAGAATTCAAAATAAATGTAAAGCAACTTGAACACTATTCCAAATTTAAATCCTTTAACCTAAATCACAAATCATTTGAATACTAATTTACCCTTGAAAGCTTTGATTATTATAACTCCTAAATGGAACATTAAATGAAGTGTTACTTCACTCATAGGATATTCAAATGTCCTAGTTCACTGAGCAAGATAACAACAAAACTTAAATCCTTGGACGATTAATTCATTTGGACTTAAAACAATCCTAGAAATATTGAAAAGATGTTTAAGATTCTTCTTAAGCACTTCCTCAATATGATAGGATATTTATAAGAACAATTGGATTTAATTGTTCTTTGATGAAGAAAATCGTCCTCAAACAAAAACACAAAGAACCTAGACGTCATAGGAGATGACTAGCTATAGGATTAGGAATTTGGTAGAAAACCATAACCTTTCCCTTAGCTTTACCTAGGAACTTGCTTAAATATTCTAATTGTGTTTTAAGTGCAGCTTGGGATGACGGGAAGACCCTCCAGGTACGCTTTTATTTTATTGTAATTTACTTTCTTGCAACTTACTTCCCTGCAATTTACTTTATTGCAAATGCACTTTACTTTTCTTGCATGATAAAACAACTGTTGCATGAAAACTCACACCTTTAGGATAGACCCTAAAACCGAAACCAAAACTAAGTTAAAAGTCATTGCAAGATAAAATTCACCGCCACAACATTTCAAAATATAAAACAACTCAAAATTTAATCACAAACAGAACACAAAACTACAATTACAACTAAATTAAAATGTCCTGTTGGATGATCGGGAATACCTCGGATGATGTAACCTACGTGTTGCTAACGGGATTTCCCACGGTCTAAATGAAAGTGTGGAACTCATTCAATTGAGTTTAGCAAATTCATCCGGACTAAGTGAATCCGATAAAAATAATGATGCCGGAAGGATGGAACCGTGGGATCTTAACCGGTGTCGTTATAATCAACTTTAAGATTTGTTTTAATCAAAATACAAAACACTTGGAAATTAAGACTTCTCTAAACCAAAACACTTTTCTCATCCCCTGATTTATGACTTCTAAAACTAAACCTCTGCAACAACAAAGAGCTCGGAGCATGGTGGGCAGCACGGCCATCGTCGTCAGCAAAAGTTCAACCTACTTCAGCAAAACTTTCCTTAGAATTAAACAACAAAGCCATAGGACTTCGAGGTAGCTTGCCTAGTGCAACATAAATCCTCAACCTCTTCGTTAGGCATTTGCATTGCAAATTAAGACTTAACCGGTCTTAGGATTCCGAGGTCGTCGTCCGATACGACATAAACCCTCACATCTTCGAGGCTATTTGTATGATTCTATCATATAAATATAAGTCCTAATTAATTAAAATTGGCAAAATCAAAACATTTAAATAAATATTAGGACTTTCCTAAATTCAAGCCAAACAATAGGATAGTCGGGAAATTACCGAAGTTCACTTCGAATCAGTGATTTCTCCTACTTTTCTTCCTTTAGATTCACAAAACAAAATGTTCCAAATTTGATCTATTCCCTATTGAAATTCCAAAATTCAATCTTTGAAAACCTTAAACTTTGAAATTCTTGAGAGCAGAATTATTGGTTATTATCGAGAGTTTTCTTAGGTGATTCCCGTCACATAAGATGTAATTAACTATAGGGGCTTGCCCTTATAGGGAATTTTAAAGAACCCAGGTAATATAAACCCTGTCTAATACTTTCATATTAAGCGAGGGAATTTGTCGGCTTATAAAATTGGTTCGCGGACCAAACGGATGTCACAAAACTTCTAGTTTATTTGATCGAGCCCCACCCTCAGCGAGTGTGTCTATCCTTAGGGATAGATACACGGTTTGTGGTGCGGTGCTCGTTTATATAAACTATTTGGGATGTGAGATCGGTTTAATATCATATCTTAAAACTTTCAAATTTAAAATTGTTTTTCAAAATCAAATACTAGTTTTCAAATTATTTATTTAAATTAAATTAAAAATTCACCGACAACTTCTGTTAGGCGACCCCTTTTCAAAATAAAACATACAACCTAAAAATATGCCGACACTCTCTTATTTTTTTCTTTTTCTCCCCCTTTCTTTTTTATCTCTATCTTTCCCTCCCTCTCTCTCTCGTCCCTCCACTTCACTTATTCTCTTCCCCTACTCTTGAGACCTCACTCTCTCTCTCTCTCTCTCTCTCTCTCTTCCCCTCTCCCTCCCTTTATTAGTTTATCTCTTACTCTCCCTCCCTCTATTTCTACCCAACTTTGTCATTCTCTCACTTGCTTTGAATCTCTCTCACAAATTCTCTCTTGATGTCTACCCCTCTAGTTATTTCTCTTTGTATCTATCTCATTCAATCTGATACTCAATTTGTTCCCTCCCTATCTCTCCCTCTCTTTCTCTCACTCTCTCTCTCTCTTTTACTCTCACACTCTCTACTTTGCTCTTTACCGTATTTTGTTATCTTTTCTCTCTCATGCTCTTTTGCTTCTCTCTTTCCCTTCTCTCTATTTTGCTCACTCTCTTTTCTCTCACCCTTTCCCTTTGTCCTCCTTCCTTTTCTTACTCTCTCCTCTTCCCAATTTCTCTTGCTCACTCAACCATCCCTCCCTCCCTACTTCCTCCTCTTTCTCCCTAGGCCCTCAATCTCTCTCTTGACTACGCTCAATCTTTCCCTTTGACTTTCTCTCTCCCTCCAGACACTTCCTCCCTCTCTCTCCCTGGCTAGGCATCCCTCACTCTCTCACTTGCACTTTCTTTCTCTCCCTCCATTTCTCTCTATCATTCTCACCCACTCTCTTTCATGGAGGTCTCCCTTTCTACCTTTTTCTCTCTCATTTCTCTCTCATACTCTCTTCCACTCTCTTTATCCCCATCCATTTCTCCCACTATCACTCTTCCCTTCTCTATCTTTAGCTGTCACTCTCTTTTTCTATCTTCTTTCTTTCCTACCTCTTGTGTTCTCTCTCGCTCTCTCCTCTTCATTTTTCTTATCTCTTTTTTGCTCCATTCTCCCTCACTTCTCTCTCTATCTATCACTCTATTTGTTCCTTTATTTTTACTCTCTCTCCTCCCCTCCCACTCTCAATATTTTTCTTTCTCTCTTCTGTCCACATTTTTCTTTCTCTCCCCTAACATCTCTCTCTCTCTCTCCCTTTTGCTCTTCCTCATCTCTCTTCTTTTAACCTTGCTCCCTCACTCCCTCTATCTCTCTCCCTCCATGCCTTTATCTTACTCTCTCCTACATTTTCTCTCTCATTCTCATCTCTTTCTTTAAATCTCTCACTCTCTTCTTCATTTTTCTATTATCTCTTTTATCTTTCCCCCTCTCTCCCAGCTTCCTCTCTCTCTCTTAACAGTATTTTATTAATGTTTTCTATCCCTCTACCTTCCTCCTCTTTTGCTCTGTCCCCTTTCCTCTTTCTCATGCTCTCTATTCTCTCCCTCTCACCTCTCCTCTATATGTCTCTCTCACTTTTCTCTATTTAGCTATCTAAGTCATACTCTACCTCTCTATCTCCTCTCACTATCTCTCTTTCTCTCTCTTTCTCTCAACATGTCTCTCCCTCTTTTTCTTTTGCTCTCTCTCCCTCTCTCTAGCTCTCCATTTCTTCATCTCTCTCCCTCCACCCTCACTCTCTTTCCCTCATTCTCTCTCTATGCCTCCCTCTCCCTCTCACTTGCACTATTTTATATTCTCTCTCCATCTCTCTCACTCTTTTAAGCCTATTCTTCTTTCACCATATCTAAATTTCTCTCATAATAGCTCTATTGATCCCTTTCCCTTATTTTATTTTTCTGGCTATCTGTTGCTCACTAAACCATTCATATTCCCTCTCCCTCTCCCTCTCTCTCACGCACACACTCTCTTTCTGGTTTTTTCTCTTTTGCTCTCTCTTTTTCTTTCTCACTATCTCACTCTATTCTTTTCTCCTCCCTCTGTTGTTCTCTCTCTATCTCTCTGTTGCTCTCTCCCTTCATATCTAGTTCTTTCGCTCTTACTTCTCTCCCTCTCTCTTCCTATCACACTCTCTCCCCTCCTCCCTTTGTAGCTCCATCTCTTGCACTCTCGCTCTTTATCTATCACTCACTCTTAATATCTCTCTCACTTTTCTCTTTTTCTCCTTTCTATCATTCTCTGCCCCCTCTCTATTGCTCTGAATACCTCTTGTTATCTCTCTATTGCTATCTTTTTTTTCTATCTGATTTTCTCTCCCTTTCTCTCGTTATAGCTCCTTCCCTCGCTCTGTTATCACTCTATCACTCACTATCCCTCCTCTTTATCATTCTTTTCTCTTCCACTACTCAATCTCTCTCCTCTTCTCTCACACACTCTCTCTCACTCTTTCCTTCACTTTGAATCTCTCTCACAATCACTCTCTTGTTATCTCTCTCTTGATATCTTAGTCTTACCACTCCATCTCACTCTCCCTCTCACTCTCCCTCTCTACTTTCTGACATTTTCAAGAGAGCAATGGAGAGATGAATAGTGAGCTAGATGAGAGAAAACAGAGGGAGTGAGTGAGAGGGCAAGAGTGAGAGAAAGAGAGATAATTCATATGAGAGAAAGGGAAAGTGAGAGAAAGTGAAAAAAAGAGTGAGAAAGTTTGTGTGCGTCTTAGAGATAGAGTGAAATAGAGAGAACAAGAGAGTCAGAGAGATTGAGAAGAGAGCGAGAGAGAATGAAAGTGTGAGAGAGAAAGACAGCATGAGAAAGGGAGAGAGATCATGGAGAGAGTGAAAGAAGAGAAAGAACAAGATAGAGAAAGGGAGGAAGGGAGGGAGAAGGAGTTGCAGAGTGAGTGAGATATATAAAAAACATAAATAGAAAGAGGGGAATAAAACAAGAGGGTGATTGTGAGATAAAGAAGGGTAAGCGAGAGAAAAGAGAGTAGCAGAGAAATAGCTAGAGAAAAGCGAGATGAGAGCAATTCAAGAAAGAGCTAGGGAGTTAATGAGATAGAGAGAAAAGGAGATGATACATGGAGCAAAAGAAGAGATATATAGAGAAAGGGAGACATAGGGATGAAGAGAGAGGGAGAGAGAGAAGAGAAGGCAAGATAGAAAGGGAGGGAGAGAGGTGGGTGGGAGGGAGTTAGAGAGGAAGGGAGAGAGAGGGAGGGGGTGGAGTTAAAGGAAAACCAAAGGAGTTAGATAGAAAGTGTGAGAGAAAGAGAGAGAGGGTGGGAAAGTGAGAAGGAAGAAGAGAGAAGAGAGAGTTAGAGGGAGGGATGGACAATGAGAGCCAAGGATATAGTGGGAGTTAAGTTTAGCGAGTACTAGTGAGAGAGAAAGAGATTAAAAGAGTTGGGGAAGGTGAGGGACAGAGATATAAAAGGCTGAGTTATAGAGATGGAGAGAGATAGAGCAAGAAAGTGGTAGATAATGAGAGGGAGAGAGAAAGAGATATAGAGGGGACGAACTAGGAAGGGAGAGAGAATGAGAGAACAAGGAATGAGAGAGAGAATGAGCAAGAGAAGAGAAAGATGAGAAAGAGAGAGAGAGAGCAAGTAGCATTGTGGAAGAGAAAGATGAGAAAGAGAGAGAGAACAATAGAGTAGCATGGTGAGAGAGACAAAGAGAGAGAGAGTGAGGGAGAGTGAGGGCAAGAGGAAGAAAAGGAAAGAGAGGGTAAAAAATTTAGAGATAGTAAAAGAACTAATAGTGCGAGAAAGAGAGGAGTTAGAGGGAGAACGAATAATGCGAGAACGAGCATGAAAGGATGAGTGAGATAATAGAGAGAGACAGAGAGATGTAGTGTTTGATAGAGAGCTTTACGTGGATAGAATATGAGAAATGAGGAGAGAGATAGCAAGAGCAGTAGGGTCAGAGAGAGATGGTAAGCCAAGAAGAGAGAGAGATGGAGAAAGGTGGAATGAGGGAGCAGATAAAGTAAGAAAAAAGAGAGAGAAAAAGTTTAGGAAATGAAGAGAAATTGGGAAGAGTTGGTGAGAGAGAGAGAGGGACATATGGAGGATATATGAAAGAGGAAGGGAGAAAAAACAAGAGAGTTGGAGAGATTTAGAAGAGAGCTGGAGAGAATGAAAGAGTGAGAGCGAAAGAAAGAGAGAAAAAGACATCATGAAAAAGGGAGAGAGATCGAAGAGATAGTGAAAGAAGAGAAAGAAAAAAATAAAGAGAGGGAGGAAGGGAGGGAGAAGAAGTAGCAGAGTGAGTGAGATATATACATAAATATAAAGAGGGGAATAAAACAAGAGGGTGATTGTGAGATAAAGAAGGGTAAGATTGAGAGAGAGAGAGAGAGAGAGAGGAGCTGAGAGAGAGCTAGAGAAAAGCGAGATGAGTACAATTCAAGAAAAGGCTAGGGAGTTGAGATAGAGAGAAAAAGAGAGTTATAGGAAGTGATGAAAGGAGAAAGTGAGAGAATGAGAGAAATGGGAGAGAGAGATACAAAGTAAGAGTGAGATTTTGAGAGAGAGAGAATCATAGAGAGAGAATGAGGGAAAGAAAGTGAGGGTGGAGGGAGAGAGATGAAGGAATGGAGAGAGCAAGAAAGAGGGAGAGAGGGCAAAAGAAAGAAAGGGAGAGACATGTTAGGAGAAAGAGAGAAAAAGAGATAGTGAGAGAAGATAGAGGGCAAGATAAAGAGGTAGAGTATGAATGGGATAGCTAGATAGAGATAAGTGAGAGAGAGATATATGAGAGGAGAGGTGAGAGGGAGAGAGCATAGAGATCATGAGAAAGAGGACGGAGGTTGAGCAAATGAGGAGGAAGGCAGAGGGATGGAAGAAAAAGATAAAATACTGTGAAGAGAGAGAGGAAGCTGAAGAGAGGGGGAAAGAAAAAAGAGAGAAGAGAAAGATGAAGAATAGAGAGAGAGTTAAAGAGATGAAAAGAGGGAGAGAGAGAAGAGAGGGCAAGAGAGAAAGGCAGGGAGAGAGGTGGGTGGGAGGGAGTGACAGGGGAAGGGAGAGAGTGGGAGGGGGTGGAGTTAAAGGAAAACTAAGGGAGATAGATAGAAAGTGTGAGACAAAGAGAGAGAGGGTGGGAAAGAGAGACGGAAGAAGAGTGAAGAGGAGTTAGAGGGAGGGATGGACAGTGAGAGCGATGGATACAGTGGGAGTTAAGGTTAGCGAGTACCAGTGAGCGAGAAAGAGATTAAGAGAGTGGGGGAGGGTTAACTCCTAGCTCTTTCTTGATTTGCTCTCATCTCGCTTTTGTCTAGCTCTTTCTCTGCTCTTCTTCTCTCACTCTCTTACCATTCTTTATCTCACAATCAACCTCTTGTTTTATTCCCCTCATTCTATTTATTTTTGTATATATCTCACTCACTCTGCTACTCATCCTCCCTCCCTTCCTCCCTCTCTCTATCTTGTTCTTTCTCTTCTTTCACTCTATCTTCGATCCCTCTCCCTTTTTCATGCTGTCTTTTTCTCTCTTTCTTTCTCTCTCACTCTTTCATTCTCTCTCGCTCTCTTCTCAATCTCTCTGACTCCTTTGCTCTCTCTATCTCACTCTATCTCTCACACCACACATACTTTCTCACTCTTTTTTCTCACTTTCTCTCACTTTCCCTTTCTCTCATATGGAGAGAGTGAGGTATGGGAGAGAAGAAGAGAAAGAAAGAGTGATAGAGAGAGAAGCGAGAGAAGAGAAAGATAAGTTAGAGAGAAGAAACTATAGAAGGCAACAGAGTAAGAGTGAAAGTGAGTGAGGATGAGAGAGGCAAGGAGAGGAGATAAGCATGGAAAGATGGAGTGAGAGACATCGAGAGAGCAAAAGAGAAGTATAGAGAGAAGAGTGTAGAGATAAAGAGAGAAGGGTATGAGAAAGAGATTAAAATAATCATCAAAGAGAGAGACACAGAGGCAGACAGAAAGTGTGTGAGAGACCAAGAGATTGAAAGAATAAGTGAGGCAAATAATAAGATAAATGAGAGGAGACGAGAGGAGAGGAGTGAGAAAGAGAGGGAGGAATTGATTCAAGAGAGCAGAACAGAGATGAGCAGTGAGTGAGATGAGAGAGAAAAGAGGGAGTGAGTGAAAGAGCAAGAGTGAGAGAAAGAGAGATACTTCATATGAGCGAGTGGTAGGAAATATATGAGTTAGAGAAAGCGAAAGAAAGGGGAAACGAAATGAGTGAGGGAGGGAGAGGGAGAGAGGAGAGAGAATGAGAGTGAGAGGGAGGTGATGGAGGGTACGAGAAATAAAAGAATGAGAGAGAGAGGAGAAAGAGAAGCGATCCATGAGAGAGGGAGTGATGGAGGGCACGAGTGGGAGAGAGGGAGAGAGGGAGAGTGGGAGAGAGAATGAGAGAAATAAAGAGTGAGAGAGAAGAAGGGGGGAAGAGAATGATGAGATAGAGAGAAGATAAAAAGAGCTAGAGAATTCTTTGATGAGATAAAGAGAGACAGTAAGAGAGGAAGAGAGGGTGAGAGAGATAAAGAGAGAATAAGATCAATATTGGGATGGAAAGAGAGATTGAGAGATGCAAAAGAGGGCAAAATAGAAGTAGAGAGAACAAGTGGTAGAAGGTGAGAGAAGAGTATGAGAAAGAGCTTGAAAGAAAGAGAGAGAAAGATGAAGCGATAAGTCGAGAGTGTGAGACAGAGATAGATAAGAGAGATTGAGCCAAAAAAAATGTGAGGAGAAGAGTGAGAGAAAGTGAAGGATAAAGAAAGTGGTGAGAAAAGGAGGGGATAAATGAGGAAAAGAGTGAGATTGAAGGAGAGAAATAACAAGAAAGGGATATAAAGGAAAGAGGGATAATGAGAGAGTGAGAGTAAAACATTGAAGTGAGGTAGAGAGAGCAAACGAAAGAGAAAAAGGAATGTGTGAGAGATAGTGCGTGTATGAGAAAGGGAGGGGACATAATAAGATAAAAGAGAGCAAAACAGATAAAGTGGGAGGAGGAAATGATGAAAAAGAGACAGAGTGAGGGAGAGAGAAAGAGAGAGCAATAGCGAGAAATAGGAGGGAGTAAGTGAGAGGGAGAGCGAGGGAGAGATATAGAAAGATAGAGAGACTTCAAGATAGAGATGAGGAGAAAGGGAGAGTGAAAGTGTGGGAGAGTGAGAATAGCAGACATAGTGAGAGAAGGACATATGGAGGGCATGAGAGATGGGGGAGAAAGAACTACATAAAGAAAAAGTGTGTAAGAGATAAAGAGAAGGAGCAAGATAAGAGGAAGATGAGAAATAGAGAAAGGAGAGTTGCAAGGAGAGAGAGAGAGAGAGAGAGAGAGAGAGAGAGAGAGAGAGAGAGAGAGATAGCAAGGAGGGAAGCAAGAGAGAGGTATGGAAAGAGTGGGTGAGAGATATTAGAAGAGCAAAAGAGAAGTAGAGAGAAATAGTGAGAAAAGGGTAGAGGGAGTGAGAAGAGCTTGAGAAAGATCTCGAGGGAAAGAGGAATTAAGAAAAATAGAGATGGTGAGGCAAGTTGAAACCGCGTTTGATAGTGCGAGAGATAGATTGAGTGAGGGTGAGGCATATAGAAAGAGATACAAGAGGAGAGGAGAGGAGAGCAGAAGTAGGGAGTAAGAAAAATAGAGAGAATACATACGGAAGAGAGGTAGGAAAGCTCTCTCTCCCTTTTGCTCTTCCTCATCTCTAACAAATACACTCTTTCACTCCCTCTATCTCTCTCCTTCCTTGCCTTTATCTTACTCTCTCTCTCCTACATTTTCTACCTCATTCTCTCTCTCTTTCTTTAACTCTCTCATTCTCTTCTTCATCTTTCTCTTCTCTCTTTTATCTTTCCCTTTCTCTCCTAACTTCCTCTCTCTCACTTCACAGTATTTTATCTCTGTCTTCCATCCCTCTACCTTCCTCCTCTTTTTGCTCCGCCCCCTTCCTCTTTCTCATGCACTCTATTCTCTCCATCTAACCTTTCCTCTCATATATCTCTCTCTAACTTATCTCTATCTAGCTATCCCAGTCATAATCTACATCTATCTTGCTCTCTATCTCCTCTCACTATCTCTCTTTCTCTCAACATGTCTCTCCCACTCTTTCTTTTCTCTCTCTCTCTCTCTTGCTCTAACCATTCCTTCATCTCTCTCCCTCCACCCTCACTCTCTTTCCCTCATTTTCTTTCTATGCCTCTCTCTCCCTCTCAAAATCTCATTTTTACTTTGTATCCCTCTCCCACATTTCTCTCACTCTCTCACTTTCTTTTTCCAACACTTCCTATCACTCTCTCTCACACATTCCTCAATATCTCTATTTCTCATTCTCTCTCTCACTCTCACCTGCACTATTTTATATCTCTCTCTCCATCTCTCTCACTCTTTTAAGCCTCTTCTTCTTTCACTATATCTGAATTTCTCTCATAATAGCTCTATTGATCCCTTTCCCTTTTTCTATTTCTCTGTCTATGTGCACCTCACTAAACCATTATCTTTCCCTCACCCTCTCGCTCGCTCTCACGCACACACTCTCTATCTGGTTTTTCTTCTCTTTTGCCCTCTTTCTCTTTCTATCTCACTATCTCACTCTACTCTTTTCTCATCTCTCTCTTGTGCTCTCTCTATCACTCTCTCTCCCTCCCTATCCCGTTCTTTCTCTCTTACTATCTCTCCCTCTCTCTTCCTCTTACTCCTATCCCCTCCTTCCTTTATGGCTCCATCTCTCGCACTCTCACACTTTTTCTATCACTCACTCTCAATATCTCTCACTTTCTCTTTTTCTCTTTTCTATCATTCTCTCTGTCCCACCTCTATTGCTCTGAATATCTCTCACAATCACTCCCTTTTTCTCTCTTCCTCTTGTTATCTCTCTATTGCTATATTTTTCTCATTTCTATATAACTTGCTTTCTCTCCCTCTCTCTATTGATCACTCTCACTCACTCTCCCTCCCTATCTCTATCTCTCTTTTCTTTTCCACTACTTAATCTCTCTCTCTCTCTCTCTCTCTCTCTCTCTCTCACACTCTTTCCTTCACGTTGAATCTCTCTCACAATCACTCTCTAGCTTTCTTTCATTTGTTATCTCTCTCTTGATATCTTAGTCTTACCACTCCATCTCACTCTCCCTCTCCCTCTCCCTTTACTTCTACACTCTTCCTCTCTACTTTTTGACATTCTCTCTCTTTCTGTACATTATCTACCTTTACCATTTTTCTCCTCCCTCTCTCTCGCTCTCTCGAGTGCTCGTACTCTTTATTCCATCTCTCTCATGCTCTTCTTTCTATTCCCCTCTCTCTGTGTCTCCCCACTCTCCCCCTTCTCTCTCTTTCGCTTCCACACCCACACTCTCGATCTCTATTTATGGCTCACTTTTGCTCTCACTCTCCCATCTCTCTCTTCTTTATCTCTATCTACTCCCTATCTTCTACCCTTCACTCTGTCTCCTACTCTCTTCCTCTAAATCTCTGTTATAATCACTCTCTTACTCTTTCTTCCTCTTCTTATATCTCTAACTCACTCTCCTTGCTCTCTCCCTCTAGCTCCCTCCCCCTCTCTCTCATTCACTATGTATATAACTCACGCTCCATTCCTCTCACTTTATCTCACTCTCTCTCCCTTTTCTCTGTATATAACTATCCTCTCTCTCGCTTTCCTCCCTCTCACATACTCTCTCCAACTGAATCTCTCCATAATAACTCAATTGCTCTATTATCTTGCTCACTCTTTCTCGCATTATATCTATGTCACTCTTTCTACCACTCTATCTCCCTCTCTCACTCTTTTCTTTTGCACTCTCTCTCATTTTATTACTCTCTCAGTCTCAATATGTTTCACTCCCTCTCTTTTCTCTCACTCTTCTCTCCATCTCTCTCTCATCTTCACCCTCTTCCACTCTCAAACTCTTCCTCTACCTCGCTCTCCACCACTTGATCTTTATTTCTCTCCTCTCTCTCACTTTCTCATTAATTCTTTTAATCTCTCACACTCATCTCAGCCTCTCTCAACTTCTCTCCTTCACTCTCTCTCTCATTTTCACTCCCTCAATTGTCTTTGTCCCTCCTTTAGTTCTCCGCCTCTCCCTCCCCACCCTCCCTTTATCCCTCTTAGCTCCATCTCTCCCCTTTCTCTCTCTTTCTCTCTACTTCTCTTTAGCACTACTTATATTTCTCACTCATTCTATCCATCCCTCACTCTTTCTTCCTCCCTTGCTATCTCTCTCTCACCTTGAAACTCTCTCACATCTCTCTTTCTCATCTTTCTCTTATCTTGTTCCTTCTCCCTATCTCTCAGACACTTTTCTTTATCTCATTCTTTCTCCTTCCCTCTCTCATGCCTCCATATGTCCCTCTCTCACTCTATCTAGCTCTTCTCAAATTCTCTTCATTGCCTAAACTTGTTCTCTCTCTCTCTTTTACTTATTCTATCTGCTCTCACACTCCACCTTTTTCAATCTCCCTTTCTTCCTCTCTTACCATCTCTCTCTACTGCTCTTTCTGTCTCTCTCCTCATTTCTCCCTTTCTATCCACCTAAACCTCTCTATCTCTCTCTATCAAACTCTACATCTCTTTCTCTATTATCTCACTCATTCTTTCATGCTCTTTCTCTTTTATGTATTCTCTTTCTCTAAATCTTTTCCTCTCTCTTCTCTTTTTCTCTTCTTACACCTTTTGCATCCACTTCCCCTCTCTCTCCCTCTCCCGATCTAACCCTCCCTCTCTCTCTCTCTCCTTTTCTATCTCTCTCTCTCACTCTCTCTTCCTCTCTTGCCACAACTCTCTCAACTAAAAACTCTCCTCTCATTCTCATTTTTCTCTTCACTCACTCCTCTCTATCAAACTTTTTCTATCTTTTTCTCCCTCCCTCCCTCTCTTCTACCCTCCATATCTTTCTCACGCATAGAGCTCCTCTTTTTTCTCTCTCTTTTCTCTCTCAATCTTCTCTCTTGCTCAATCTCTCACTCTCTCCCTCTCTCTACCTTCATTTCACTCTCACTCTCCCTCCCTCCCTCTCTTTTCCCTCCTCTCTCTTGCCCTCCCTCCTTTCCTCACTTTCTCCCTTCCTATTTCTCTATTTCTCTCACTCTTGACTCTATCTTGCCCTCTCCTCTCCTAAATACATCCCCTCAGCCACTCTCATCTCCTTTCCTCTCTCTTATGATCACCCTCTCTCTATCTATATCTCTCTCTCACTCTTTATCTGCCTCATCATCTCTCTTTCTTTCAGGCTCTTTCTCAAACTCTTCGCCCTCCCCAACCTCCTATTTTCTCTCTCTTTTGCTCTCTCTATATCTATCATTATCTCGTTCCATCCCAATCTCTATCTCACACACATACTCTCTTTCTCCCTCTCTTCCTCTTCTGCCAGCACTATCTCACCCTGCAACTCTCTTGCTCTCTCCATTCTCTCTTTCTCATCTCTCTCTCATTCTTTATTCCACTCTTTCTCACTGGGCCCACTATTATGCTCTCCAACCCTCTCTCTCTTTCTCTCTCTCTCGTGGAGAATTTCTCTTTTTGTATCTCTCTGTGATCTATCACACACATTTTTCTTTCTCACTCTCTTCCTTTTTGTACCTCCATCTAACTATCATTTTCCCTCCCTTCCTTTCTCTCGCTCTCTCTATTTTTCCCTCTCTCTTGCCCTCCCTCACTCCTCTATTCTCTCTTTATCTATCTCACCTCTCTCTCTCCATCAATCTCTCTCTAGTCTCTATCGACCTTATCATCACTCCCCCTCTCCCTTTTCTCTCTCTTCCCTTCATCCTATTTCTCACACGCATCTTTCTCCTTCTACCCCTTCTCTCTCACTCACCTTCTTTTTATCTCTTTCTTTACTTATCTATTTCTCTCTCCATGTCTCTTTCTCTTTCCATCCCAATCTCTATCTCTCTCTCTCTCTCTCTCTCGCTCTCGCCTCCTCACTTCTCCCACTTTAATCTTTCTCTTCTCTCACTCCTCTCTCTCTCACACACTAATTTTTCATCTGATTCTCTCTCCCCCTCTCTTGTGCCCTCTATCTCTCTCTCTCACTCTCACTTCTCAATTTATTTTCTCTATTTTTTGCTCTTATCTATTTCTCTTTTATGCAATCACTCTCTTGCTCTTCTCCACCTGTTATTTCTTTTGTATCTCTTTTACTTTCTCTACCACTGTTTCTCCCTCTCTAACTCCCTACCTCTCTCTCGCTTTTCATAGTATATCTCGCTCACTATCTTTCAATCTCTCCATCTATTTCTTCCCCTCTCTTCTATTAATACAGTCTCTCTCCATCTTTCTCAATCATTCTCTCTGCCTCACTCATGGAGATCTTTCCTCTCTCTCATACTCTTTTCTCTATTGCTCTCTCCCACTAATTCCTCGCTACCTCTGTCTCACTCTCATTCTCCCTCTCACACTCCCTATCCTCCTTTTTGTCCCTTCGTCCTTCCCTGACTCTCTCCTTCCCTACCTCTTTCTATTACGTGTTATCTCTCTCTCTCTCTCTCTCTTTCTCTCACGCATGCCTATCTCTCGCTCTCTCCTCTGTCTCTTCTCTCTCTTCTCACTCATTGCTCCTCTCTCCTCTTCTGAATCCATGCCACTCTCTCTACCTTTCAATCTGCCTCACCTTCTCCCTCTCTATCTCTCTCTCTAGATGTACCTCTTATATCTACTTCTATTTTTCTCTCTCCATATCTCTCACTCTATCTTTTTATCAATATATCTCTCTCTTTCCCCACTCTTCCTCTCTTACCATCTCTCTCTCTCCCTTACCCTCTCTGTCATCTCTCTTTCTTATATCTCTCTGTCACCCTTTCTTTCTCTTCTTCTCTCTCCCTCCATCACTCTCTAGTGCTCTCCATCTCTCTCTCAGTCATGGAGCCCTTCCCTTTCTCTCTCTCTCACTCTCTCCCATTCTTTCCTCTTTCAATTACTCTCTCTCACTTTTTACCTCTCTCTATGTCTATCTCACACTTATTCAGCCCCCTCTAATACACACACACTTTCTCACCCTGCCTTCCTCCTTCCCTATCTCTCACTCAATTCTTTCTCTTTCTTTTCTCTTTCATTTCACTCACTCCCCATCTTTCTCCTCACTCTTGAATCACTACCTCTCCTATCCTCCCGTATCATCTCTCTTTCTATCTACCTCACTCTCACTCTTTCTATCGCTAGCTCTATCACACACAGTTTCTATCTTCCTCCCCATTTCTATCTTTATTACTTCCTCTTTCTTTCAAGCTCTTTCTTACACTCTTCTTACTCACTCTTTCCAACCCTCTCTCTCCCTCTCCTTTACTTCTTCCCTTTCTCTCTCTCTCACCTTGCAACTCTCTCTTCATCTCTCTCTTCTCTCTATTAGTTTCAATCTCTATGTCACACCCTTCTCTCATTATCTGTACACCCTTCTCTCTCATTCTCTCTCTACTTCTCTTTTGCTCTCTCTATATCTTTAACTCCATCTATCCATGCTTATCTCCCCCTCTCCCCTCACTCTCTCTAGATCTGTCTTACTATATTGACTTCTCTATTTGCCCTCTCTCTCTCTCTCTCTCTTCTCTCTAGCTTATCTTTCCCTTCTCTTGCTTTTCTCTCTCCATATCTCCCTCTCGCATGACCTCTTTCTCTCTAGCTCATGGGGCTCTTCTCTTTCTCACTCTCTCTTACTTCTTTCACTCTCTTTCTTGCTCTTTCACTCACTTTTCTCTACCTTTATCTCACTCTCATTCTCCCCGTTTCTCTCACTCATTCTCACTCTCCCCCTCTCTTACTCTCCATCCCTCCTTCACTCACTCTATCATTTCCTACCTCTCTCACCTATGTAGTTCTCTCATTTCCTCTACTCTTGCCCATTCTTGTACTTTGTCTTCATTCTCTCTTCCGACTCACTTCCTCGATCTGTCCTTCCCTCTTGAATCATCCCTCTCTGCCTCAATCTCGTATCTCCTCTTCTCTCTCTTTCTATCTTTCTCAATCTCTTTCTATTTATATATCTCCCTCACCCTCTCTATATGTCTCTTCATCTCTCTCTTTCTTTCATAATCTTTCTAACAAGCCTCTCTCTACATGTACCTCTTCTATCCACTTCTATTTTGCTCTCTCTATATCACTCACTCTATCTTTTCATCAATCTATATATCTCTCTCCCCCTCTCTTCCTCTCATACCATCTCTTTCTCTCTCCGTACAACTCTCTTGCCCTCTCTATCTTCTCTCTTTCTTTTCTCTCTCTTTCACTCTTTCTTTCTTATGTTCTCTCTCCCTTCCTCACTCTCTCATGCCCTCCTTTTCTCTCTCAGTCATAGAACTCTTCTCCTTCTCTCTCTAACTCTCTCCCATTATTCCCTTATTCACATTCTCTCTCACACATTTTCCCACTCTCTACGTCTATCTCACATTTATTCTACCTCGCTCACATACCAACACTATTATTCTGCCTTCCTCCTCCCCTCACTCTCTTGTTCTCCCTTCCTAACTTTCTCCCTTATCTATTCTTCTCTTTCCCTCAATCTGTTACTTCTCTCTTTCTTTTTCTTCTCCTCTCATTTCACTCACTCATCTTTCTTCTGCATGCACACTCTCTTGTTCGCCCTTCTACCTCACCCTCACTCTTTCCATCTCGCTCCCTCTCTCTTGCTTCCTCCCTTGCTCTCTTTCACTTACAACTCTCTCTCTTCAACTCTCTCTTCCCTCTTTTCATTTCAATCTCTTTCTCACACCATTCTCTCTTTATCTCTATGCCCTTCTCTCTCTTTCTCTCTCTACTTCTTTTATGCACTCTCTATATCTCTCACTCTATCTTTCCATGCTTATGTCCCTCTCTCCCTCCCTTTCTCCCCCTCACTCTCTCTCACTCTATCTTACTCAGTTGCCATCTCTATTTGCTCTCGCTCTCTTCTCTCAAACTTATATTTCTGTTCTCTCGCTTCTGTCTCTAACTTGTTTTGTCTCTTCTTCTCTCTCCATATCTCTCGCTCTCTGGCCCTCCATCTCGCTCTCATGGAGCTCTTCTCTTTCTCGCTCTATCTAACTCTTTTCTCTCTCTTTCTTTCTCTCTCTCACTCACTTCTCTCTACCTCTATCTCACTCTCATTCTCCCTCTTTCCCTCTCTCATTATCACTTTCCACCTATCTCTCTTACCCTTCTTTACTCACTCTATCCATTCCTACCTCTCTCACTTTTGTGTTTTCCTCTCTCTTCATCTTTCTTCTCACTCACTCCCCCTCTCTCTACTTCTCTCTTGAATCCATTTCTTTAACTCCCTCACTCTCTTATTCATCTTTCTCCTCTCTCTTTTATCTTTCAACTCTCTCCCAGTTTCCATTTTTTTATCTTCCTCAACCTCTCCTATCCATCTCTCTCTCTCACTCTCTAGTTATCTCTTCATCTTTCTCTCTTTCTCTTTATTTCAACCTTTTTCTCATAATCTTCTCTCTCCTTCTACCACTTGTTCTCTCTATTTCTATTTTCCCCTCTTCATATCTCTCCATCTCTCTTTCCATCCTAACACTTGTTGTCTCAGCTTCTATTTTGCCCTCTTTATATCTCTCAATCTTTGTTTCCATTCTAGTATATATATCTCTCTCACCTATTCATCTCTTACCATCTCTCTCTCATCCAACAACTCTCTTACTCTCTTTACCTTCTCCCTCTTCCTTCACTTCTTCTTCTTCTCTCTCACTCTTTCTTACTCTCGTTCTCTCTCCCTCTCTTTCGTGCCCTCCATCCCTCCCACTCTCATGGATCTGTTCTCTTTCCCTCTCTCACTCGTTTATTTCTCTCACTCTCTCCACCTCCCTATCACCCTCGTTCTCCCTCTCCCTCCCTCCTTCGTTTCATTTTCCCGTTCTTCCTCCTCTATCTCTCACCATTCCTACCAATTTCTCTTATGAATTATTTCTCTTTCTCTCACACTTACCCTCTCTCCCACTCTCTCTATTTTCTCTCTTCTAACTCACTCCTCATCTCTCTCCTCCTCTCTTGAATCAGTCCCTCCCTCTCTTTCTCTTCTCTCCTCGCCTCTCTTTTCTCTTATTATTTGCCTCACACATTCTTTCTCGGTCTCTCACACACACTTTCTATTTTCCTTTTCCTGTCTCTCTCTTATCTCTTTTTATTTCAATCACTTTCTCACACCCTTCCCTCTTTATCTCTACACCCTTCTCTCTCTTTCTCTCTCTACTTTTCTTTTGTTGTATCTATATCTCTCACTCCATCATTCCATGCTTATCTCCCTCCCTCCCTCTCTCTCTCCCCCTCATTCTCTCTTGCTCTATCTTACTCTAATGCCTTCTCTATTTGTCCTCTCTCTCTCTTCTCTCTAACTTATCTTTCTCTTCTTTGCTTCTCCCTTCTCTCTCACTCTTTCTTCTCTTCTTATCTCTCCATACCACCTCTCTCATCCTCCATCTTTCTCTCCCTTACTCATGGAGCGCTTATCTTTCTCACTCTGCTCTCACTCTTTCTCTCTCTCTCACTTACTTCTCTCTACCTCTATCACACTCTCATTCTCCCCCTTTCTCTTTCTCATTCTCACTCCCCCTCTCTCTTACCCTCCTTCCTTCCATCACTCAATCTATCCATTCCTACCTCTCTCACTTATGTATCTTTCTCACTTTCTTCTACTCTTGCCCTCTCTTACGCTCTCTCTTCATTCTCTCTTCTTACTCACTCCCACTCTCTCTCCTTCTCTCTTGAATCGATCACTCCATGCCTCACTCTGTCTCTCCTCTTCTCTATCTTTCTATCATTCTCAACCTCTCTATATGTCTAATCATCTCTCTCTCGTTCTCTCTTCTTTCTTTCATGATCTTTCTCACATATCACTCTCTATGTGCCTCTCTATTTGCCTACATTTTGCTATCTCTATATCTCTCACTCTATCGTTTCATCAATATATCTCTCTATCCCCCTCTCTTCCTCCCTTAACATCTCTCTCTCTCTCTCCCTACAACACTATTGCCCTCTCTATCTTCTCTCTTTCTTTTCTCTCTCTATCACCCTTTCTTTCTCTTGTTCTCTCTCCCTCCATCACTCTCTCGTGTCCTCGATATCTCTCTCAGTCATAGAGCCCTTCTCTTTCTCTCTCTCACTCTCTCCCATTCTTCCCTCTTTCACTTACTCTCTCTGACTTTTCCCACTCTCTACGTCTATTATCCCTCCCTCACACACACTCTCTCTTTCTCTCTCTCCTTTCCTACCTCTTCTGATGTATACTCCTCTTTCTCTCACTATGTTCTTTTTCTTTCTTTTCTCTTTCATTTCACTCAATCCCCATCTTTCTACTCTTCTCTTGAATCACTCCCTACCTCTTTCTATCCTCTCCTATCTTCTCTTCTCATCTCGTTTATTTTCTATCTACCTCATCCTCACTCTTTCTATCTCTCACTCCCTCACACATAGTTTCTATCTACCTCCTCATCTATATCATTCTCACTTCCTCTATCTTTCAAGCTTTTTCTCACACTCTTCTCACTCCCTCTACCCCTTTGTGTCTCTTTCTCTTTCTACTTCATCTTCACATTTTCTATATCTCTCACTCACTCTTTCCAGCCCTCTCTCTCCTTCTCTCTTGCTTCCTCCCTTGCTCTCTCACCTTGCAACTCTCTCTTCTTCTCTCTCTTCTCTCTTCTTATTTCAATCTTTTTTCACGCCCATCTCTCAATATCAATACGCCGTTCTCTCTCTACTTCTCTTTTGCTCTCTCTATATCTCTCACTCCATCTTTCTATGCTTATCTCCCCATCTCCCTCTCTCTCTTCCTTACTCTCTCTCGATCAGTCTAACTCTGTTGCCTTCTCTATTTGTCCTCTCTGTCTTCAATCTAACTTATGGTTCTCTTATCTCACATCTCTCTCTCACTCTTTATTTCTCTTCTTCTCTCTCCATACCTCCCTCTCTCTTGCCTCCATCTCTCTCTCGCACATTGAGCTCTTCTCTTTCTCACTATCTCTCACTCCATTCTCTCTCGTTCTTGCTCTCTCATTTACTTCTTCCTACCTATATCTCTAATTCTCTCACTTTATCTCACTTATTCTCACTCTCCCCCTCTCTTTCTTACCCTCCTTCCCCCCTTCACTTACTCTATCCTTTCCTACCTCTCTCACTTATATATTTCTCTCACTTTCTTCTACTCTTTCCCTCTCTCGTGCTCTCTCTTCATTATCTCTTCTCAATCACTCCCCCTACTCTCCTTCCTTTTTGAATCCATCCCTCCATACCTCACTATGTCTCTCATCTTCTCACTCTTTCTATTACTCTCAATCTTTTTCTATTTATATATCTCTCTCACCCTCTCTTGCTTGCTCCATTCCCCTTATTTTCCTCTATTTTTATTTCTCTTTCTACTTCATTCTCGCATTTCCTATATGTCTCACTCGCTCTTGTACATCTTTCACTCCATCATCCCCTACTTATCTCCCTCTCTCCCCCTCTGTCTTACTCTGTTGCCATCTTTATTTGCCCTCTCTCCCTTCTCTCTAACTTATCTTTCTCTTCTCTAGCTTCTCTCTCTCACTCTTTCTTTCTCTTCTTCACTCTCCATACCTCCCTCTCTCTTGCCCTCCATCTCTCGCTCTCGCTGATGGAGATCTTCACTTTCTCACTCTCTCTCTCACTATTTTCTCTCTATTTCTTGCTTTCTCTTACTTACGTCTTTTTACCTCTATCTCACTCTCTTTGTCCCCTTTTATTTCTTTCATTCTCACTCTCCCCCCTCTCTGTTAGCTTGTTCCCTCTTTCACTCACTTTATCCATTCCTACCTCTCTCACTTTTTTATTTCTCTCACTTTCTTCTACTCTTGCCTTCTCTCGCGCTCTCTCTACATTTTTCTTCTCACTCACTCCCACTATATCCTTCTCTCTTGAATCCATTCCTCCCTGCCTCACTCACCCTCTCTCATCCTCACTCTGTCTTTTCTAACTCACTCTCTTTCTCTAATCCCCTCTCTATCCCTCCAATCCTCTATCTCCATCTCTCTCTCTCATGTTCTCTCTTGCATCTTCTTCCTCTCTACCTATCCCTCCATTTCTATCTCTATCTCTTTCTATCTCCATCTCCTTCCCCTTCTTTTGCTCTCTCCCTCTCCCTCTCCCTCTCTACATCCACTCATTGTCTCTCTCCCTTCCTCTCTTGCCCCCCTCTTTCCCTCTCTCTTCTACATATATAAACTCTACTTTTCTCCATTTGTTCCTTTATCTTCACTATCTCTTTCTCTCTCGCCTCCTCTCTCACTCTCTTAATCTCCCCCACATATTTGTTCTCTCTTTTTTCCCTCTTTCTACTTTTTCTCACTCTCTCTTTCCCTTCCTCTTTCTCTCTTTCACTTCTCTATCCCTTTCTCATACTTTCTATCACTCTTCCTTCCTCCATCACTCGCTCGCGCCCTCCACTCTCTCTCACTCTCTTTCTCTCTCTCAATTCTTCTCCCTTTCACTTACTCTCTCTCACTTTTTCCTACTCTCTATGTCCATCTCACACTTATTCTGCCTCCCTCTCACAAACTCACACTCTCTCTCCTGCCCTTCCTTCCTCCTTCCTTTACTCTCTCCTTTCCCATCTCTCACCCTTATGTATTCTCTCTCTTTCTCTCACTATGTTCTTTCTCTTTTTTTGCTCTCTCATTTCACTCACACCCCATCTTTCTCCTCCGCTCTTGAATCACTCCCTATCTCTTTCTCTCCTCTCCTCTCCTCTCCTCTCCTCTCTCTTTCTATCTACATCACTCTCACTCTTTCTATCTCCCACACTCTCATACACAATTTCTATCTGCCTCCTCATTCCTCTTTACTCCAAGCTCTGTCTCACACTCTTCTCACTCCCTCTACCCCTTCTCTCTTTTTCTCTCTTTGCTTCTCTTTCGCATTTCCTATATCTCTCACTCACTGTTTCCATCCCTCTCTCTCCCTCTCTCTTGCTTCCTCCCTCGCTCTCTCTCTCCTTGCAACTATCTCTTTTCATCTCTCTCTCTTCTCTCTCTTGATTTCAATATCTTTATAACACCCTTCGCTCATTATTTCTATGTCCTTCGCTCTTTCTCTCTAAACTTCTCTTTTTCTCTCTATATCTCTCGCTTCATCATTCTGTACTTATCCCTGTCTCTCACTCCCTCTCTCCCTGTCACTCTCTCTTTGTCTGTTTTACTCTTTTACCTTCTCTATTTCCCTCTCTCATCTCTCTAACTTATCTTTATCTTCTCCCTCTTCTCTCTCTCAATCATTCTTTCTCTTCTTCTCTCTTCATACCTCCCTCACTCTCGCTCTTCTCTCTCTTACCCTTCTTCACCCACTCTATCCATTCCTACCTCTCTCACTTTTGTATTTCTCTCACTTTTATCTACTCTTGCCCTCTCTCGTGCTCTCTCTTCATTCTCTTTTCCCACTCACTCCCCCTATCTCTCCTTCTCTCTTGAATCCATCCCTCCCCGCCTTACCTCTCTCTCACCTTTTAACTCTCTCCCACTCTTCTCTCCTTTATTTCAATCTATTTCTCACACCATTCTCTCTGTATCTCTATGCCCTTCTCTCTTTCTCTCTCTACTTCTCTTATGCTCTTTCTTTATCTCTCGCTCCATCTTTCCATGCTTATGTCTCTCCTTTCTCTTAGCCTCTCTCCCTTCCTCCCTCTCACTTTACTTCTCTCTCTATCTGTCTCACTCCCTCACTCTTTTACTCTCTCTCATACTCACTTTATCTCTCTTTCATCTTTCCCTCTCTCTCCCTCCCTCTCTCACTCACTCTTTATTTGCTTGCTCGCTTTCTCTCACACTCTCTCTGGATGTTCCCACACTTTCTCACTCATAATCTGCTCTCCCTTTCTTTCTCTCCCTCTCTCATGCTCTTCTATCTCTAGCTCTTAGTCTCTCTTTCTTCCTCTCTCTCCCTCACACCTCGATCCCATTCTCTCTTTCTCCCTGTTTCTTTCTATCTCTCTCTATCATTTTTTTCTCTTTATGTCTGCCTCCCATTCTCCCTTCTCTTTGCATCTTTCTTACTTTTGCTTACAGTCACTTGCATCTGTCTACCTCACTTTCTTCTACTTCCTCTCTCTTCCTCTCTAACTCTTCTCCCACTCTCTACCTCCATCCCTCTCTCTCTCTTCCTTTTTTTATCAAACTCCATCCCTCTCTCTCTCTCTTATCTTATTTTCTCAATCTCTCACTCCTTCACTTGCTATGTCCCCATCAATCTTCCCTCTTGCTTTCTCCTCGCTCTTGCTCTCACTCCCACCCTCCCTCTCTCATACACACTCTCTCTATCTCTCATACTCTCTTTTCTGTCTCAGCCTCTCTTCTCTCCATCACTTATCTCCCTCTCTCTCTCTCTCCCACTATCTATCCTTATCTCTATCTTTCTCTTTCTCTTCCTCTCTTGCTCTCTGTTACACTCTCATTATCTCTCTCTCCCTCCCACTCTCTGTTCTCTTTTTTATCAAACTCTCTCTATCTCTCTCTCACTTACTCTTTTATTGATTGTTCTTTTTATCTCTCAGCTCACACTCAATTTCCCTCCATTTTTCTTAATCTCGCTCTTTCTTCTCGTACACCTTAATCTCTCTATTGCATGTCTCACTCATTCTTCTCTTTCTCATCTCTCTTCTCTTGGTCACTCTTAACCCTCTCATTTTTTTTCTCTCTGCCTCTCTACCTCTCTGATGGCTCCAACTCTCGTTCCTTCCCTCCCACCTCTCTCGATCTCCCTTCTCATTCACACTTTATCTCTTCCCCTCTCTCCTCCTTCCTCTTTCCCTCCCTCTGTCTCTTTCGCTTGTCTCCTCACTATATCTATCAAAATGTCCCTCTCTCACTCTCCCTCTCTTCTCACTCTCCTCTCTCTCATTTATTTTTTCTCTCACATGCACTCTCTCTATCACATTTATCTATTTTCTTTTTATCTTACACTCTTTCTCACCCACTCTCCATTTCTCTCTATTTGCTCTCTCTCTATGTCTCTCTCTCCCTCCGTCAGTCACTTACTCCCTCACACTCTATCTATCTAGCTATCTCTTTTCCCCTTTGTACCTCTCTTTCTTTTTTTTCACTCTCTCCAACACTTTCTCTTTTATGCTCTTTATCCCCACTCTCCCACTTTCTCGCCCTCTCAATCTCTCTTTCTCTCACTTCATCGTTCTCTCTCCTTCTCTCGTGTCTTTCCTATCTCACTCTCTTTCTCAATTCCCCATCTCTTTCCTTCCTGTCATCCATCTCTCTCTCTCACGTTCTCTGTTGCGTCTTCTTACTGTTTACCTATCCCTCCTTTTCTATCTCTATCTTTTTCTATCTCCATCTCTTTCCCTTATAGATATATTCCTCTCAGTTGCACTCTTTCTCACCTCCCTTTCTGTAACACTCTCCCACTTCTCTCTCATCCTCTTGTGCTTTCTTACATTATGTCTCTTTTGTCCCTCTCTGTCTCCCTTCCTATCTCTCTCAAACTTTCTCTTTCACTTACTCTTTCTACTCTCTCTCACACGCTCTTATCTCTTTCTCTCTCTCCTTTTCTTATTTTTTTCTCTCCCGTGCTTCCCTCTCTTAATTTCAATCTATCTCCTCACTTTCACACAATTGCACACATTCTCTATCTATCTCCTCACTGTCTCACTCCCTCTCTCTTTCCCTCTCTCTCTTTGTCTCTCTCTATTGCCCTTCCTAGATCTTTCACTTTGTCTCTCTCTCTCTCCATCTCTTTTATACCTTCCCTCCCTCCTTCCACTTCCCTCCCTCTCTCTCGTACAGATTCTATCTCACTCTCATTCTCTCTCAGTCTCACTCTCTCTCTCTCTCTCTCTCTCTCTCTCAGTCCTACTATATTTCCCTCCATGTCTCTTACTTGTACTTTCTTTCAGCCTCTCCCTCCATTTCTTTATCGTCCTCTCTCACTCTGTCACATGAAGCCCTTCTCTCTATCTTTCTCTCACTTTATGAGAGAGGGAGATATGAGAGAGAAGAAGAGAAAGAAAGAGTGATAGAGAGAGAAGCGAAAGAAGAGAAAGATAAGTTAGAGAGAAGAAATAGAGGGCAAATAGAGAAGGCAACAGAGTAAGACAGCGAGAGTAGGTGAGGGAGAGAGAGGGTGGGAAAGAGGGAGATAAGCATGGAAAGATGGAGTGAGAGATATAGAGAGAGAAAAAGTGAAGTAGAGAGAGAAGGATGTAGAGATAAAGAGAGAAGGGCGTGAGAAAGATATTAAAATAAAGGGAGAGACCAAAGAGAGACAAAGAGGCAGATAGAAGTGTGTGTGAGAGACCGAGAGATTGAAAGAATGAGTGAGTCAAATAATAAGAGAAATGAGACGAGAGGAGAGGAGAGAGAAAGTGAGGGAGGAATTGATTCAAAAGAGCATGAGAGAGATGAGCAGTGAGTGAGATGAGAGTGAAAAAAGGGAGTGAGTGAGAGGGCAAGAGTTAGAGAAAGAGAGATAATTCATATGAGAGAGTGGTAGGAAAGGTGAGAGTGAGAGAAAGAGGAAGAAAGGTCAAATGAAATGTGTGAGGGAGGGTGAGGGAGAGAGGAGAGGGAATGAGAGTGAGAGGGAGGTGGTGAGAATGAGAGAAATAAAAGAGCGAAAGTGAGAGAGAAAGAGAAGAGATCCAAGAGAGAGGGAGTGATGGAGGGCCCGAGAGGGAGAGAGCGAGAGAGAAGAAGTGAGGGAAGAGAATGATGAGATAGAGAGAAGATAAAGAGAGCAAGATAAAGAGAGAGATAGTAAGAGAGGAAGAGAGGGTGGGAGAGAGAAAGCGAGAGCGAGATATATATTGGGATGGAAAGAGAGATTGAGAGATATAAAGAGGGTAAAATAGAAGTAGATAACAAGTGGTAGGAGAGAGAAGAGTATGAGAAAGAGCTTGAAAGAAAGAGAGAGAAAGAGGAAGCGATAAGTAGAGAGTGTGAGATAGAGATAGATAAGAGAGATTGAGGCAGATAAAAGAGAAATGTGAGGAGAAAACTACGAGAAAGTGAAGGATAAGGAAAGCGCCGAAGAGAGAGGGAGAAAGGGAGGGGAGACAATGAGAAAAAGAGTGAGATAGAAAGAGAAAATAACAAGAAAAAGATATTAAAAGAAAGAGGGATAAAGAGAGAGTGATAATAAAAGATAAAAAAGAGGTAAAGAGAGCAAACAACAGAGAAAAAGGAGTTTGTGAGAGAGTGTGTGAGAGATAGGGCATGTGTGAGAAAGGGAGGGGACAAAATAAGATAAGAGAGAGTAAAATAGGTAAAGAGGGAGAGAGGGAATGATAAAATAGAGACAGAGTGAGGGGAGAGAAAGAGGAGGGAGTAAGTGAGAGGGAGAGCGAGGGAGAGATTTAGAGAGTTAGAGAGACATCAAGATAAAGATGGGGAGAAAGTGAGAGAGCGGGAGAGTGAGGAGAGCTAGAGAGAGTGAGAGAGGGACATATGGAGGGCATGATAGAGGGAGGGAGAAAGAACAAGATAAGAAAAAGTGTGTGAGAGATAGAGAGAAGGAGCAAGATAAGAGAAAGATGAGAAAGAGAGAAGAGAGAGAGCTGCAAGGTGAGAGAGAGAGGGAGAGATAGCAAGGGAGGAAGCAAGAGAGAGGGATGGAAAGAGTGAGTGAGAGATATAAGAAGAGAGAAAGAGAAGTAGAGAGAAGAGTGAGAAAGGGGTAGAGGGAGTGAAAGGTGTGTGAGAAAGAGATAGATAAGTAGAGAGTGTGAGACTGTGTGTGAGATTGAGATATATAAGAGATATATAAGTAGAGAGTGTGAGACTGTGTGTGAGAAAGATAGATAAGTATATAGTGTGAGATTGTGTGTGAGAGAAGAGAAAGTGGTAGGGAGTAAGAGAAAGAGAGAGAATACATAAGGGAGAGAGTTAGGAAAGGAGAGTGTGTGTGTGAGAGAGAGAGAGGGAGAATAAGTTTGAGATAGGCATAGTGAGTGAAAAAAGTGAGACAGAGTAAGTGAAAGAGAGAGAATGGAAGAGAGTTAGAGAGAGAAGGAGAAGAGCTCTATGACTGAGAGAGATGGAGGGCACGAGAGAGTGAGGGTGGAAGAGAGGACAAGAGAAAGAAAAAGTGAATGAGAGAGAGAAGAATAAGGGAAGACAGAAAGAAAGAGGTAAAGAGAGAGAGAGAGATGGCAAGAGAGGAAAAGAGGGTGGAAAGAGAGAAATATTGATGAAAGAATAGAGTGAGAGATATAAAGAGAACAAAATAGAAGTTGATAAAAGAATAGTGTGAGAAAGATCTTGAAAGAACGAGAAAGAAGAGAGAGTGCGAGAGAGATGAAGAGACATATAAAGTGGGTGAAAGAGATATATAAATATAAAGAGGTTGAGAAAGATAGAAAGAGAGACAAGAGGAGAGATAGAGTCAGGTAGGGAGGGATAGATTCAAGAGAGAATGAGAGAGAGGGGGAGTAAGTGAGAAGAAAGAACGAAGAGAGAACGCGAGAGTGGGCAAGAATAGAAGAAAGAGAGAGAGGTAGGAATGGATAGAGTGAGTGAAGGAGGGAAGGAGCGTAAGAGAGAGGGGGAGAGTGAGAATGAGAGAGAGAAACAGGGAGAATGAGACTAAGATAGAGGTAGAGAGAAGTGAGTGAGAAAGAGCAAGAAAGAGAGAAAAGAGTGAGATAGAGCGTAAGAAAGACAACAACTCCATGAAGAAGAGAGAGAAAGATGGAGGCCAAGAGAGAGGGAGGTATGGGAGGGAAGAAGAGAAAGAAAGAGTGAGAGAGAGAGAAGCGAGAGAAGAGAAAGATAAGTTTTAGAGAAGAAATAGAGGGCAAATAGAGAAGGCAACTGAGTGAGATAGAGCGAGAGTGAGTGAGGGAGAGAGAGGAAGGAAGAGAGGAGAAAAGCATGGAAAGATGGAGTGGGAGATATGTAGAGAGAGCAAAAGATAAGTAGAGAGAGAAGGGCGTAGAGATAAAGAGAGAAGGGTGTAAGAAAGAGATTAAAGTAAAGAGAGAGAAGAGAGAGAGAGATGAAGAGTCAGATAGAAAGTGTGTGTGAGAGACCAAGAGATTGAAAGAATGAGCGAGGCAATAAAAAGAAAGAGGAGAGGAGAGGAGAGAGAAAGAGTGCGAGGAATTGATTCACGAGAGCAATGTAGAGATGAATAGTGAGCGAGATAAGAGAGAAAAGAGGGAGTGAGTGAGGGGGCAAGAGTGAGAGAAAGAGAGATAATTCATATGAGAGAAAGGGAAAGTGATAGAAAGTGAGAAAAAAAGAGTGAGAAAGTACGTGTGCGTGTGAGAGATAGAGTGAGATAGAGAGAGCAAGAGAGTTCGAGAGATTGAGAAGAGAGCGAGAGAATAAAAGAGTGAGAGAGAAAGAAAGAGAGAAAAAGACAGCATGAAAAAGGAAGAGAGATCAAAGAGAGAGTGAAAGAAGAGAAAGAACAAGGTAAAGAGAGGAAGGAAGGGAGGGAGAAGGAGTAGCAGAGTGAGATATATATAGAAATAAATATAAAGATGGGAATAAAATAAGAGGGTGATTGTGAGATAAAGAAGGGTAAGAGATAGAGACAGAGAAGAGGAGTAGAGAGAGAGCTAGAGAAAAGAGAGATGAGAGCAATTCAAGAAAGGGTTAGGGAGTTAATGAGATAGAGAGAAAAAGAGAGTGATACAAGAAGCAAAAGGAGAGATATATAGAGAAAGGGAGAGATAGAGATGAAAAGAGGGAGAGAGAGAGAGAGAAGAGAGGGTAAGAGAGAAAGGCAGGGAGAGAGAGGGAGGGGTGGAGTTAAAGGAAAACCGAGGGAGATCGATCGAGAGTGTGAGAGAAAAAGAGAGAGGGTGGGAAAGAGAGAATGAAGAAGAGAGAAGAGAGAGTTAGAGGGAGGGATGGACAGTGAGAGCGATGGATATAGCGGAAGTTAAGGTTAGCGAGTATCAGTGAGCGAGAAAGAGATCAAGAGAGTGGGGAAGGTGAGGGAAAGAGAGATAAAAGGGTGAGTTATAGAGATTGAGAGGGATAGAGCAACAAAGTGGTAGATAATGAGAGGGAGAGAGAAAGAGATATAGAGGGGACGAAGAAGGAAGGTAGAGAGAATGAGAGAACGAGGAAGGGAGAGTGAATGAGAGAACAAGGAATGAGAGAGAGAATGAACAAGAGAAGAGAAATATGAGAAATAGAGAGAGAGCAAGAGAGTAGCATGGTGAAAGAGAAAGATGAGAAAGAGAGAACGATAGAGTAGCATGGTGAGAGAGTGATGACAAGAAAGGAATACAAAGAAGGAGAAAGAGAAAGAGAGAGAGTGAGGGAGAGTGTGAGGGCAAAGGGGAGAAAAGGAAGGAGAGTGTCAAAGATTTAGAGATAGTAATAGAGAACAAGAGAAAGAGAAAAGGTGTTAGAGAGAGAACGAATAGTGTGAGAACGAGCATGAAAGGATGAGTGAGATAATAGAAAAAGACAGAGAGATGTAGAGTTTGATAGAGAGAGATAGAGAGGTTTAGGTGGATAGAATGTGAGAAATGAGGAGAGAAATATCAAGAGACGTAGGGTCAGAGAGAGATGGTAAGCGAAGAAGAGAGAGCGAGAGAGATGGAAAAAGGTGGAGTGAGGGAACAGATAGAGTAAGAAAAAGCGAAAGAAAAAGTTTAGGAAATGAGAGAAATTGGGAAGAGCTAGAGAGAATGAGAGAGGGACATTGGAGGGCATGAGAGAGAGAGGGAGAAAGAACGAGATAAAGAAAAAGCGTGTGAGAGATAGAGAGAAGAGAGAGATAGCAACAGAAGAAGCAAGAGAGAGGGATGGAAAGAGTGAGTGAGATATATAAGAAGAGCTAAAAAGAAGTAGAGAGAAAGAGTGTGAAAGGGGTAGAGGGTGTGAGAAGAGTATGAGAAAGAGCTCGAAAGAAAGAGAATGTAAGAGAAACAGAGATAAGGAGGCAGATAGAAAGAGTGTAAGTGAAGTGAATTGAAAGGGAGACGAGAGGAGAGAAAGAGGTAGGGAGTAAGAGAAAGAGAGAGAATACATAAGCAAGAAAGGTAGAAAAGGAGAGAGTGAGGGAAAGGGCAAGAGAGGGCAAGAGAGAGTGTGTGTGAGAGAGATGGATAATAAGTTTGAGGATACATAGAGAGTGAAAAAAAGCGAGAGAAAGTGATAGAGAGAAGAATGGAAGAGAGTTAGAGAGAGAAGGAGAAGAGCTCTATCACTGAGAGAGATGGAGGGCACGAGAGAGAGGGAGGGAGAGAGGACAAGAGAAGGAAAGTGTGAAAGGGAGAGAGAAGACAGAAAGCAAGAAGTAGGGAGAGAGAGAGATGGTAAGAGAGAAAAAGAGGGCGGTGAGAGAGAGATCTTGAAAGAAAGAGAGAGAAGAAAGAGCGAGAGATAGATGAATAGACATATAGAGAGGATGAGAGGTTACATAAATATAAATAGGTTGAGAAAGATAGAGGAGAGAGAAGAGGAGAGACAGAGTGAGGCAGGGAGGGATGGATTCAAGAGAATAGGAGAGAAAGGTGGAGTGAGTGAGAAGAGACAACGACGAGAGAACGCGAGAGAGGGCATGAGTAGATGGAAGTGATAGAGGTAGGAATGGATAGAGTGAGTGAAGGAGGGAAGGAGGGAAGGAGACAGAGGATGAGAGTGAGAATGATGGAGAGAAAGAGGGAGAAAGAGAGTAAGATAGAGGTAGAGAGAAGTGAAAGAGAAAGATCAAGAAAGAGTGAGAAAAGAGTGAGAGAGTTTGAGATAGAGAAGAGCTCCTTGAGGAAGAGAGAGCGAGATGGAGGGCAAGAGAAAAGGAGGTATGGAAGAGAAGAAGAGAAAGAAAGAGTGAGTGAGAGAGAGAGAGAGAAGCAAGAGAAGAGAAGGTAAATTAGAGAGAACAAAGAAAGGGCAAATAAAGAAGGCAACTGAGTAAGAGCAAGAGTAAGTGAGGGAGAGTGAGGGGGAGAGAGGGTGATAAGCATGGAAAGATGGAGAGAGAGAATAAAAAGAGAACAAAAGAAGTATAGAAAAAAGGGCATAGAGATAAAGAGGGAAGAGTGTGAGAAAGATATTAAAACAAAGAGAGAGAAAAGAGAGACGAAGAGCCAGGTAGAAAGTGTGTGAGAGACCGAGAGATTGAAAGAACGAGTAAGGCAAACAATAAGAGAAAGGAGAGGAGAGGAGAGTATAGTAGAGGAGAGTAGAGGAGAGAGAAAAAGAGGGAGGAATTAATTCAAGAGAGTAGGAGAGAGATGAGCAATGAGGGAGACAAGAGAGAAAAGAGGGAGTGAGTGAGAGGGCAAGAGTGAGAGAAAAGGAGATAATTCATATGAGAGAAAGGGAAAGAGAGAAAGAGATAAAAAAGTGAGAACAGAGAGTGAGAAAGAGATAGAGAAAGACATTATGGGTGAGTGTGTGAGAGAGAAAGAGAGAAAAAGAAAACATGAAAAACGGAGAGGGAGATAGAAGAGAGAGTGAAAGAAGAGAAAGAACATTTTAGAGAGAGGGAGGAAGGGGGAGATGGAGTAGTAAAGTGAGTGGTATTTATACAAAAATAAATAAAATAATAGAGTGATTGTGAGATAAAAAAGAGTAAGAGAGAGAGAGATAAGGAGCAGAGAAAGACTTAAAGAAAAGCCAGTGGAGAGCATTTGAAGAGAGAGCTAGGGAGTTAATGAGTTAGAGAAAAAAAGTGAGTGAGACATTGAGAAAAAGGGAAGATATATAGAGAAATGGAGAGATATAGATGCAAAGAGGGAGATAGAGTGAAGAGAGGGCAAGAGAGAAAGACAGAGAGAGAATTGGGTGGGAGGGTGTCAGAGAGGGAGGGATGGAGTTAAAGGAAAACCAAGGGAGATAGATAGAGGGTGTGAGAAAAAGAGAGTGAGGGTGGGAGACAGAGAATGAAGAAGAGAGAAGAGAGAGTTAGAGGGAGGGATAGACAGTGAGAGCGATGGATATAGTGGGAGTTAAGGTGAGCGAGTACCAGTGAGCGAGAAAAAGATTAAGGGAGTGGGGGAAGCGAGGGAAGGAGATATAAAAAGGGGTGTTATAGAGATTGAGAGAGATGGATCAACAAAGTGGTAGATATGAGAGGGAGAGAGAAAGATATATAGAGGGCACGAACGTGGAAGGAAGAGAGAATGCGAGAACAAGGAATGACAGAGAGTGAATGAGCAAGAGAAAAGAAAGATGAGAAAAAGAGAGAGAGAGCAAGAGAGTAGCATGGTGAGAGATTTATGACAAGAAAGGAATACAAAGGAGAGAGAAAGAGCGAGTGAGGGAGAGTGTGAGGGCAAGAGGGAGAAATGGAAAGAGAGAGTCAAAGATTTAGATAGAGAAAGAGAACTAGAGAAAGAGGGAAGGAGTTAGAGGGAGAATGAATAGTGCGAGAAAGAGCATGAAAGGATGAGTGAGATAATAGAGAGAGACAAAGAGATGTAGAGTTTGATAGAGAGAGATTTAGGTGGATAGAAAGTGAGAAATGAGGAGAGAGACAGCAAGAGCAGTAGGGTCAGAGAGTGATGGTAAGAGAGGAAGAGAGAGAGATTGATAAAGGTGGAGAGAGGGAGCAGATAGAGTAAAAAAAGAGAGAGAACAAGTTTAGGTAATGAAAAGAAATTGAGAAGTGCTAGAAAGAGTCTGAGAGTGACATATGGAGGGCATGAGAGAGGGACGGAGAAAGAATGAGATAACGTTAGAGATAGAGAGGAGCAAGATAAGAGAAAGATGAGAAAGAGATAAGTGAGAGATAGCAAGGGAGGAAACAAGATAGAGGGATCGAAAGAGTGAGTGAGAGATATAAGAATAGCAAAAGAGAAGTGGTGAGAAAGAGTGAGAAAGGGGTAGAGGGAGTGAGAAGAGTGTGAGAAAGAGCTTGAAAGAAAGAGAAAGTAAGAGAAATAGAGATGAGGAGGCAGATAGAAACTGTGTGTGAGAGAAAGAAAGTTAGAGTGAGGGCAAGAGTAGAAGAAAGTGAGAGATGTAGAACGGATAGAGTGAGTGAAGGAGGGAAGGAGTGTAAGAAAGACAGGGGGAGAGTGAGAATGAGAGGGAGAAAGAGGGAGAATTGAAGTAAGATAGAGGTAACAAAAAGTGAGTGAGAAAGATTAAGAAAGAGAGACAAAAGAGTGAGAGAGAGTGAGAAAGAGAAATGCTCCATGAACGAGAGAGAGACAGAATGCAAGAGAGAGGGAGGTATACGAGAGAAGAAGAGAATGAAAGAGTGAGAGAGAGAGAAGCAAGAGAAAAGAAAGATAAGTTAAAGAGAAGAAAAAGAGTGAAAATAGAGAAGGCAACGAAGTAAGTCAGAGTGAGAATGAGTGAGGGAGAGAGAGGGTGGGAGAGAGGGAGATAAGCATGGAATAATTGAGTGAGAGATATAGAGAAAGCAAAAGAGAAGTAGAGAGGGAAGAGTGTAGAGATAAAGTCAGAGGGGTGTGAGAAAGAGATAAAAATTAAGAGAGAGAAGAGAAAGAGACGAAGAGGCAGATAGAAAGTGTGTGAGAGAGACTGAGAGATTGAAAGAATGAGTGAGGCAAATAATAAGTAAAAGGAGTGAGAGGATAGGAGAGAGAAAGAGAGGGAGGAATTGATTTAAGAGTGCAGAAGAGAGATAAGTAGTGAGTGAGTCGAGAGAGAAAGAGTGAGTGAGTGAGAGGCAAAAAGTGAGAAAAAGATAGATAATACATATGAGAGAGTGGTAGGAAAGGTGAGAGTGAGAGAAAGAGGAAGAAAGGGCAAATGAAATGAGTGAGGGAGGGAGAGGGCGAGAGGATGGAGAACTACAGTGAGAGGGAGAGAGAATGAGAGAAATAAAAGAGTAAGAGGGAGAGAAAGAGAAGAGATCCATGAGAGAGGGAGTGATGGAGGGCACGAGAGGGAAGTGGGAGAGGGAATGAGAGAAAGAAAGCATGAGAGAGAGAAGAAGAAGCGAGGAAAGAGAATGATGAGATATAGAGAAGATAAAGTGAGCAAGAGAGTTGTTTGATGAGATAGAGAGAGACAGTAATAGAGGAAGAGATGGTGGGAGGGAGAAAGCGAAGGCGAGATAGATATAAAGAGGGCAAAATAGAAGTAGAGAGAAGAAGTGGTAGAAGGAGAGAGAAGAGTATGAGAAACGGCTTGAAAGAAAGAGAGAGAGAAAGATGAAGCGATAAGTAGAGAGTGTGGGGCGGAGATAGATATGAAAGGCTGAGGCAGATGAAAAGAGAAACTTAAGCAGAATAGTGAGCGGAAGGATATATGGATTCAAGACAGAAGAGAGAGGGCTGGTGAGTGAAGAGAGAGAGAGAGAGAGTGAAAGAATAAGAGCGTAAGGGAATTTGAGAAGGAGGTCGAAAGAGAGGGTGAGGGAGATTATGAGAGTAAGAGAGAGGGAGGTAGGGTGAATAAGAGGTGGAGAGAAGGATAAAGAGGAGCTCCATGTGTGTGCGTGAGAGAGAGAGAGAGATGGAGAGCACAAGTGAGTGAGGGAGGGAGGAGAACAAGAGAAACAAATAGTGAAAATGAGAGCGGGAGAGAGAGGACCAAGATAAGAGAATGATGAGAGAGAAAGAAGAGAGGGAAGGGGAAAAAGAGTTGCAGGGTGAGAGAAAAGATGAGAGAGTATGGCAGAATGAGAGGGGGAGGGAGAGAGTGAGATAAGGGTGGAAAGAGAGAGTAACATATATAGAGTGAGAAAAAGAGGTAAAGAGAGAGGAGTGAGAGAAGGAGCTTGATAAAATGGTGAGAAGTGGGAGAGATATATATGAAGAGACAAATATTGAGTGTTTGAGAGAGTGATAGATAGAGAGAACGTGCGACAAAAGAAAAGGTGAGTGATGGATGGATTCAGGAGAGGAGAGAGGTGTAGTGAGCGAGAAGAGGAAGAATAAATAGAGGGGAGAGCAAGAGAAAGACAAGAGTTAGAGAGAGAGAGAGAGATAATACATAATAGAGATAGGTTAGGAAGTAGAGAGTGAGGGAAGGCGGAATGGAGCAAAAAATGGGAGAGAAAATGAGAGGAAGAATGAGAGTGAGATGGAGGTAGAGAGAATTTAGTAAAGAGAGCAGCAGAGAAATAGAGAGAAGTGAAAGAAAAGAGCACCATGAGAGAGAGAGCAGAGAGAATGATTAAAAGAGATCGAGAAAGTGAGTATTAATGGGAGACAGAGAGGAAGAAATAGATGGAGAGATAGAAAGATAGAGCGAGCGATAGAAAGAAAAGTGAGAGAGAGGGGAGAGAGAGGGAAAAATAATGGCAGAGAAAGTAAAAAATATGCAAAATGAAATAACAAGTGCAGAGAGAGTAAGAGTGTTATTGTAAGAGAGAAATAGATAAGAGTGAAAAAAAATAGAGAAAATGAAATTGAGAAGTGAGAGTGAGAGAGAGATTGTGGGCACAAGTGAGGGAGGGAGGGAGAAGGAACGAGATAAAGAAAGAGTGGGAGAGAGAGAAAGGAGTGACAGAAGAGAAAGATTAGAAAGTGAGATGAGAAGCAAAACAGTTAAAGGATCAGAGGGATGGAAAGTGAGGGAGCGACAACAAGAGAGGGAGAGAGTGAGATAGAGATTGGGATGGAAAGAGAGAGTAAGAGACATAGAGAGAGAAATAGACAAGTAGAGAAAGAGATAAAGAGAAGGCGAGTGAGAGAGAATGGGTAGAAGGAGAAAAATGAGTTTAAGAAAGAGCTTGAAAGAAAGAGCGAGAAGAGGAAGAGTGGGAGAGATGACAAGGCAGAGAGAGACTAAAAGAGAGATAGATAAAGAGGGAAGAGCAGAGGAGAGGAGAGAGAGGGAGAGATAGTGAGATGAGAGAGAAGAGAATGAGAGAGTGAGAGTGAGGGAAAAAGAGAGAGAATACATGAGAGAGAGTGTGAGGGAAGGAGTAAGGGAGGGCAATAGAGGGGGAGATAGAGTGCGAGAGAAAGGAAGGGAGGGAGAATGAGAGTTAGAGTGAGATGGAGGTAGAGAGAGGAAGAGAGTGGGAGAGAGAGGAGAGAAAGGGTGAGAGTTAGAGGGAGTGGGAAAGAAAGAGAGGGAAAGAGGTAGAGAGGGAAGGAGAGAGAGAAGAGTATAATAATAAGCAAGAGAAAAAGTGAGATAAAGAGTGAAGAAAGTGTAAGAGAAGAAGTGAGAGATAGAGAGAGGCAGGGATATTAAAAGGGATCTAGGAGTGGAAGAGACAGGAGAAGGACAAAGAGGGAGAGTGAGAGAGAGAGAAAGGAGAGGGCAACAGAGAGTGAGATAGAAAGAGCAAGAGAGGGAGAGAATATAGAGGGAGAGACTAAAAGTGGGGAGAGAGTGAGAAAGAGAGAGGTGGGAGAGAAGAGATGGAGAGAGAAGGGGATGGAAGAGGTGCGAGAGAGATATAAAGGGTGAGTGCAAGTGAGAATAACAGTAGAGACAAAAAATACAAAGAAATGGAGAAGGTAGAGTGGGAGAAGAGAGAGGGACGAGAGAGTGAGAGGAAGAGGGAGAGAGTTGGAGAGAGAGGAAGAGATAGAGAGGGACGAGAGAGTGAGAGGAAGAGGAAGAGAGTTGGAGAGAGAGGAAGAGAGGTAGATGAAGGGAGAGGCAAAGAGAAAGAGTGGAATAAAGAAGGGAAGGAGAGAGAGTGAGAGAGAGAATGAGGCAAAAAGAGATAGAGAAAGGGATGAGAGATAAAGCTTGAGAGAGATATAAAGATAGAGAGAAAGAAGAATGAGGGAGAAAAGAGTGTGTGTGTGGTGGAGAGAGATTGAGAGTTGGTGTAAGACAAGAAGGAGAGAGACCAAGTGTAATAAGAGTGTTGGAGATAGACAAGAAGGACAGCCTCACTCACCCTCTCTCTCTCTCTCTCATCCAACAACTCTCTTGCTCTCTTTATCCTCGCTCTCTATCTCATCTTTCTCTTCCATCGTTTCTCTCTTTCCATCCCAATATCTATCCCGCTCTCACTCTCTCTCTCTCTCACCATCTCTTCCTCTTTCCATCCCAACTCTCTTTCTCTTTTATCTTCTCTCTGTTTCTCTTCCGTCAATTCTTCTTCTACTCTCTCTCACCTTTCTTACTCTCATTCTTTGTCCCTCTCTCCCTGTCATGCCCTCCATCTCTCCCTCTCTCATGTATCTCTTCTCTTTCTCTCTCTCTCTCTCTCCCTTTTTTATTTCTCTCTCATTCTCTCCATCTCCTTCTCACTCTTTTTCTCTCTTCTCTCTCCCTCTCCCTCCCTCCCTCATTTGATTTTGCCCTTTCTTCCTCCTCTCACTCTCACCTTTCCTACCGCTCTCTCATATGAATTATCTCTCTCTCACTCTTGCCCTCTCTCTCACTCTCACTTTTTTCTCTCTTCTACTCAGTTGAATCAATCCATCTCTCTTTCTCTCTCCCCTCCACTCCTCTCATTTCCCTTATTATTTGTGTCACACATTCTTTCAATCTCTCAGTCTCTGGTACATACTTTCTATCTGCCTCTTCATCTCTCTTTCTTGTCTCTCTTTATTTCAATTGCTTTCTCACACCCTTCTCACTTTATCTCTACGCCCTTTTCTCTTTCTCTCTCTACTTTTATTTTTCTCTCTCTATATGTCTCACTCCATCTTTACATGCTTATCACCCTCTCTCCTTCCCTCTCTCCCCCTCACTCTCTCTCTGTCTTACTCTATTTTCCCTGTCTCTCTTCTTCTCTCTAACTTATCTTTCTCTTCTCATGCTTCTCTCTCACACTTTCGTTCTCTTCTTCTCTCTCCATACCTCCCCCTCTCGCTCTCCCTCTCTCTCTCTCGTTCATGGAGCTCTCTCTTTCTCACTCTCTCTCTCATTCTTTTCTGTCTCTTTATTGTTCTCTCTCTCTCTCACTTCTCTACCTCTATCTCATTCTCATTCTCCCCTTTCACTCGCTTATTCTCACTCTCCCTTTCTCTCTTACCTTCCTTCCCTCGTTCACTCACTCTATCCATCTTTACCTCGCTCACTATTCCTCTCTTTCTTTCTCTCTCCTCTCCTCTCGCTTCTTTCTCCTTTTATTTTCCTCACTCATTCTTTCAATCTCTCGGTCTCTCTCACACACTTTCTATCTGCCTCTTCGTCTCTTTCTCTTCTCTCTCTTTATTTTTATCTCTTTCTCACACCCCTCTCACTTTATCTCTACACCCTTCTCTCTACTTTTCTTTTGCTTTCTCTATTATTCCATGCTTATTTCCCTCTCTCCCGCCCTCTCTCTCCCTCACTCTCTCTTATTCTGTTGTCTTCTCTATTTTCACTCTTTTTCTTCTCTTTAACTTATCTTTCTTTTCTCTCACTTTTCTCTCTCTCACTCTTTCATTCTTTTCTTCTCGTATACCTCCCTCTCTCTTGCCTTCTGTCTCTCTCTTGTTCATGGAGCACTTCTCTCTCTCACTCTCTTGTCTCTCTTTCTTAATCTTTCTCACTCACTTCTCATTACCTCTATCTTACTCTCATTCTCCCTCTTTCTCCCTCACTCTCCCCCACTCTTTCTTACACTCCTTCCCTCCTTCACTCACTCTATCCATTCCTACATCTCTCACTTTCTTCTACTCTTGCCCTCACTCTATCTATCTTTCTTTCTCTCACACAGTTTCTATCTGCCTCCTCATCTATATTTCTCTTACTTCCTATTTCTTTTAAGCTCTTTCTCACACTCTTCTCAGTCCCTCTACCCCTTTCTCACTCTTTCTCACTACTTCTCTTTTGCTATTCTTATATCTCTCACTCATTCTTTCCATCCCTCTATCTTGTTTCCTCCCTTGCTATCTCTCTCTTCTCTCTTTCTCATATTTCTATTATCTTGCTCTTTCTCTCTATCTCTCACACACTTTTTCTTTATCTCGTTCTTTCTCCCTCCCTCTCTCATGCCCTCCATATGTCACTCTCAGACTCTTTCTAGCACTTCTTAATTTCTTTTCATTGCCTCAACCTTTTCTCTCTCTTTTTCTACTATATATGCTCCCTATCTCCACCTTTATCAATCTCTCTCTCTTCCTCTCTTACCATCACTCTCTGACCCTACTGCTCTTGATGTCTCTCTCCTCATTTCTCACTTTCTATCCACCTAAATCTCTCTCTCTCTATCACACTCTACATCTCTTTGTCTATCTCTATTATCTCACTCATCCTTTCATGCTCTTTCTCGCACTATTCGTTCTCCCTCTAACTCCTTCGCTCTTTCTATAGTTCTCTTTCTCTATCTCTAAATGTTTGACTCTCTTTCCATTTCTCCCTCTTGCCCTCACACTCTCCCTCACTCTCTCTTTCTCTCTCTCCTTCTTTGTATTCCTCTCTTATCATAAATCTCTCACCATGCTACTCTCTTGGTCTCTCTCTCTCTTTCTAATCTTTCTTTTCTCTTGCTCATTCACTCTCTGTCATTCCTTGTTCTCGCATTCTCTCTCCCTTCCTCGTTCGTGCCCTCTATATATCTTTCTCTCTCCCTCTCATATCTACCACTTTGTTGCTCCATCTCTCTCAATCTCTGTAACACCCCTTTTTATATCTCCTTCCCTCACTTTCCCCCACTCTCTTAATATTTTCTCACTCACTGGTACTCGCTCACCTTAACTCCCACTATATCCATCACTCTAACTCTCTCTTCTCTCTTCTTCGTCTCTCTCCCACCCTCACTCTCTTTTTCTCACACCCACTATCTATCTCCCTTAGTTTTCCTTTAACTCCATCCCCACCTCTCTCTGTCCCTCTCTGACACCCTCCCACCCAATTCTCTCTCTGCCTTTCTCTCTTGCCCTCTCTTCACTCTATCTCTCTCTCTTTACATCTCTATCTCTCCATTTCTCTATATAACTCCCCTTATTCTTAATGTCTCACACTATTTTTCTCTCTAACTCATTAACTCCATAGCTCTCTCTTCAGTTGCTCTCCACTCGCTTTTCTCCAGGTCTTTCTCTGCTCCTCTTCTCTCTCTCTCTCTTAACCTTTTTTATCTCACAATCACTCTATTGTTTTATTTATTTTTGTATTTATTTTTGTATAAATCCCACTCACTTTGCTACTCCATCTCCCTCCCTTCCTTCCTATCTCTAAAATGTGCTTTCTCTTCTTTCACTCTCACTTCTATCTCTCTCTCTCTGTTTTTCATGCTTTCTTTTTCTCTCTTTCTTTCTCTCTCACACAAACACATACTTTCTTTCTCTATCGCTTTCTCACTCTCTGTTCTCACTTTTTTATCTCTTTCTCTCTTTCCCTTTCTCTCATATGAATTATCTCTTTCCCTCTCACTCTTTCCCTCTCTCTCATTCCCTATTTTCTCTGTCGTCTCACTCATTGCTCTTCTCTCTCCTACTCTCTTAAATTAATTCCTCCCTCTTTTTCTCTCTCCTCTCCTCTCCTCTCCTCTCCATTCTCTTATTATTTGCCTCACTCATTCTTTCAATCTCTCGGTCTCTCACTCACTTTCTACCTGGCTCTTCATCTCTCTCTTCTCTCTTTATTTTAATATCTTTCTCAGACCCCTCTCTCTTTATCTCTATTCCCTTCTCTCTATACTTCTCTTTTTCTCTCTCTATTCTCTCTCCATCTTTTTTTGCTTACTCCCTCTCTCCCCCTCTCTCTCCCTCACTTACTCTTGCTCTTACTATGTTGCCTTCTTTATTTGCCATTTCTTCGTTCTCCTTAACTTACCTTTCTGTTGTCCCGCTTCTCTCTCTCTCTTACTCTTTCTTTCTCTTCTTCTCTCCCATACCTCCGTTTCTCATGGCCTCCATCTCTCTCTCTCTTCCTCATGGAGCTCTTCTCTATCTCAAACTCTCTCTCACTCTTTCCTCACTCTTTCTTGATCTTTCTCTTTCATCTTACTCTCTTTCTCCCTTTTTCTCTCCATCATTCTCACTATCCACTCTGTCTCTTTCCCTCCTTTCCCTCCTTGCCTCCATCATTCTCACTATCCATTCCTACCTCTATCACTTCTAATCATGCCCTCTCTCGCGTTCTCTCTTCATTCTTTCTTCTCTCTCCTCTATCTTTTCTCAACCTCTTTATAATTATGTAACCTCTCACCCTCTCTAAATGTCTATTCATCTCTCTCTCACTCTCTCTTCTCTCTCTTTCTTTTAAGATCTTTCTCACACTGTTCTTCTATCTACTATTTTGCTCTCTTCATATCTCTCACTCTTTCTTTTCATCAATATATCTCTCTCAGCCCTCTATTTTTCTCTCTTACCATCTCTGTCTCTCTCCCTGATTCTTTCTCTCTGTCTTCTCTCTTTCTTCTCTCTCCCTTTCACACTTTCCAACTCTTGTCCTCTCTCCCTCCCTCTCTATCGTGCCCTCCATCTCTCTCAGTGATAGAGCTCCTCTCCTTCTCTCTCTAACTCTCTTCCATTCTTCTCTCTTTCACTTTCTCTCACTTTTTTCACTCTCTATGTATCCTCAAACTTTTTATCCATCTCTCTTACACACACACTCTCTCTTGCCCTCCCTTGCCCTTTCCCTCACTCTCTCCTTTTCTATCTCTCTCCCATATGTATTCTCTCTCTTTCTCTTACTCCCTACCTCTTTCTCTCCTCTTGTCTCTCTTTCTGGTCACTTCACTTTCACTCTATCTATATGTCACATTCTCACACACAATTTCTACCTGCCTTCTCTTCTCAATTTCTCTTACATCCTCTTTCTTTCGAGCTCTTTCTCATACTCTTCTCACTCCCTCCACCCCTTTCACTCTTTCTTTCTACTTCTCTTTAGCTCTTCCTATATATCTCACCCACTCTTTCCATCCCTCTCTCTTGCTTCTTCCCTTACTATCTCTCTCTTCTCTCTTCTCTCTTCTCTCTTTCTCTTCTTTTTCTTATCTTGCTCCTTCTCTCTATCTCTCACACACTTTTTCTTTACCTTATTCTTTCTCCTTCCCTCTCTCATGCCCTCCAATGTCCCTCTCTCATTCTCTCTAGCTCTTCCCAATTTCTCTTCATTTCCTAAACTTTTTCTTTCTCTTTTTCTTACTCTATCTGTTCCCTCACACCACCTTTTTCATCTCTCTCGCTTTCTCTTCTTCGCTTACCATCTCTCTCTGACCCTACTTCTCTTGCTATTTCACTCCTCATTTCTCACATTCTATCCACCTAAACCTCTCCATCTCCCTCTATCAAATTCTACATCTCTCTGTCTCTCTCTATTATCTCAATCATCCTTTCATGCTCGTTCTTGCACTATTCATTCTCACTCTAACAACTTTTCTATTTCTCCTGTTCTCTTTTACTATCTCTAAATCTTTGACACTCTCCTTCCTTTTCTCCCCCTTGCCCTAACACTCTCCCTCACTCTCTCTCTCTCTCTCTCTCTCTCTCTCTCTCTCTCTCTCTTTCTCTCTCTCCTTCTTTATATTCCTTTCTTGTCATCACTCTCTCACCATGCTACTCTATTGTTCTCTCTTTCTCATCTTTCTCTTCCACCATGCTACTCTCTTACTCTATCTCTCTCTCTCTTTCTCATATTTCTCTTCTCTTGTTCATTCTCTCTCTCTCATTCCTTATTCTCTCATTCTCTCTCCCTTCCTCGTTCGTCCACTCTATATCATTTTCTATCTTCCGCTCATTATCTACCACTTTGTTGCTCTATCTCTCTGTCAATCTCTATAACTCACCCTTTTATATCTCTTTCCCTCACCTTCCCCCACTCCCTTAATCTCTTTTTTGCTACTGATACTCGCTAACCTTAACTCCCACTATATCCATCGCCCTCACTGTCCATCTCTCCCTCTAACTCTCTCTTCTTTCTTCTTCATTCTCTCTTTCCCACCCTCCCTCTTTTTGTCTCACACTCTCTATCTATATCTCCCTTAGTTTTCCTTTAACTCCACCCCCTCCCTCTCTCTCCCTCCCACCCACCTCTCTCCCTGCCTTTCTCCCTTACCCTCTATTCTCTCTCTCTCTCCCTCTTTTCATTTCTATCTCTCCCTTTCTCTATATATCTCTCCTTTTGCTCCTTGTATCACTGTTTTTTTTCTCAATCTCATTAACGCCCTAGCCCCTTCTTGAGTAGCTTTCTCTCTCTCTTTTCTCTTGCTCTCTCTTTGCTCCTCTTCTCTCTCTTTCTCACTCTTACCCTTCTTTATGTCACAATTACCCTCTTGTTTTATTCCCCACTTTATATGTATTTTTGTATATATCTCACTCACTTTGCTACTCCTTCTCCCTCCCTTTCTCCCTCTCTTTATCTTGTTCTTTCTCTTCTTTCACTCTCTCTTTGATCTCTCTCCATTTTTCATGTTGTCTTTTTCTCTCTTTCTTTCTCTCACTCTTTCATTCTCTCTCGCTCTATTCTCAATCTCTCTAACTCACTTGCTCCCTCTATCTAACTCTATCTCTCACACGCACACATACTTTCTCACTCTTTTTTTTTCACTTTCTCTCACTTTCCTTTTCTCTCATATGACTTGTCTTTATTTCTCTCACTCTTGCCCTCTCACTCACTCCCTCTTTTCTCTCTCACCTCGCTCACTATTCATCTCTACATTGCTCTCGTAAATCAACTCCTAACACTCTTTCTCTCTCCTCTCATCTCCTCTCCTCTCCTTCTTCTTATTATTGCCTCACTCATTCTTTAAATCTCTTGGTCTCTCACACACTTTCTATCTGATTCTTCTTCTCTCTCTTCTCTCTCTTTACTTTAATCTCTTTCTCACACCCTTCTCTTTTTATCTCTACGCCCTTCTCTCTCTCTCTCTACTTATCTTTTGTTCTCTCTACATATCTCCCACTCCATGCTTATCTCCTCTATTCGTTCCTCTCTCTCCCTCACACACTCTCGCTCTGTCTCACTCTGTTGCCTTCTCTATTTACCCTCTCTTTCTTCTCTCTAACTTATGTTTCTTTCTCTTGCTTCTCTCTCTCTTTTTCTTTCTCTTCTTCCCTCCCAAACCTCCCTCTCTTGTGCCCTCCATCTTTCTCTCTCTTCCTCATGGAACTGTTGTCTTTCTTACACTCTATCTGACTCTTTTCTCTCTCTTTCGTGCTCTTTCTCACTCACTTCTCTCTACCTCTGTTTTAGTCTCATTCTCTCTTTCTCTCTCTCATTCTCACTGTCCCCCCTCTTATACCCTCCTTCCCTCCTTCACTCACTCCATCCATTCCTACCTCTCTCTCTTTCTTCTACTCTTGCCCACTCTCGCATTCTCTCTTCGTTCTTTCTTCTCACTTATTCCCCCTCTCTCTCATTCTCTCTTGAATCCATTCCTCCCTACCTGACTCTATCTCTCTTCTTGTCTCTCTTTCTTTCTCAACCTCTTTATATTTATATATCTCTTTCACCCTCACTATATGTCTCCTCTTCTCTCTCTCACTCTCTCTTCTTTCTCTTTTTTTCAAGATCTTTCTCACACTGTTCATCTATCAACTTCTATTTTGCTCTCTTTATTTCTCTCACTTTACTCTTTCATCAATACTTCTCTCTTTCCACCCTCTTTCCCTCTCTTACCATCTCTCTCTCCACCTCTTTCTCTCTATCTTCCCTCATTCTTCTCTCTCATTCACCCTTTATTTCTCTTATCCTCTCTTCCACACTCACTCTCTCGTGCCCTATATCTCTCTGTCATAGAGCTCTTCTCCTTCTCTCTCTAACTCTCTTCCATTCTTCTCTCTTTCACTTGGTTTGTCTCACTTTTTTTCACTCTCTATGTCTATCTTAAACTTATTCTCCCTCTCTCACACACAAACTCTCCTTTCCTAACTCTCTCCCTTAGGTATTCTCTCTCTTTCTCTTACTACTACCACTTTCTCTCCTCTCACACACAGTCTCACACTCTCTACATATCTATCTTTCTCACACACAATCTCACACCATCTCCTTATCTATCTCTTATATATCTCACTCTCACACACAATCTCACACTCTCTACTCATCTCTCTTTTCCACACACCTTTCACTCCCTCTACACCTTTCTCACTCTTCTCTCTACTCTTTCTCTCTTCTTATGTCTCTTACTCACTCTTTCCATCCCTCTCTCTTGCTTCCTCCCTTGCTATCTCTCCCTCTCTCTTCTCTCTTTCTCATCTTTCTCTTATCTTGCTCCTTCTGTCTATCTCTCACAAACTTTTTATTTATCTCGTTTTTTCTCCCTCCCTCTCTCATGCCCTCCATATGTCACTCTCTCACTCTCTCTAGCTTTTCCCACTCTCCCGCTCTCTCACTCTCTCTTTCTCCCCATCTCTATCTTGATGTCTCTCTATCTCTCTAAATCTCTCCCTCACTCTCCCTTACACTCCCCCCTCTTTCTCTCCCCTACCCTCTATCTTTCTCTCTCCCTCACTCTGTCTCTATTTCATCTTTCCCTCTCTCCCTCTTTACCTATTTTACTCTCTCTTATCTTATTCTATCGCCTCTTTTTCTCACGCACACACTCTCTCACACATTCCTTTTTCTCTTTCATTTGCTCTCTCTACCTCTCCTCTATCTTTTATTATCACTCTCTCTTTATCCCTCTTTCTCTTTATATCTCTTTCTTGTTATTTCCCCTTTCTATCTCACTCTTTTTCTCATTGTCTCCCCTCCCTTTCTCCCTCTCTCTTTGGCGCTTTCTTTATCCTTCACTTTCTCGTAGTTTTCTCCTCACATTTCTCTTTTTATCTGCCTTAATCATCTATCTTTGTCTCACACTCTCTACTTATCGCTTCATCTTTCTCTCTCTCTCTCTCTCTTTTTCAATCTCTTTCTCATACTCTTCTCTCTCCTACCACTTTTTATCTACTTCTATTTTACCCTCTTTATATCTCTCAATCCCTCTTTCCATGGAAATATATATCGCGCTCTCGCTTTCTCTCTCCCAACCTCTCTTCCTCTCTTACTGTCTCTCTCTATCGCATCAAACAACCCTCCTGCTCTCTTTATCTTCTCTCTATCTCATCATTCTCTTCCCTCACTTCTTCTTCTCTCTCGCTCTCCCCCTCTCGTGCCCTCCATCACTCCCTCTCTCCTGGTTCTCTTCTCTTTCTCTCTCTCTTTCACTCTTCTATTTCTCATTCTCATCACCTGCCTCTCACTCTAATTCCCTCTCCTTCTCTCACTCATTTCATTTGACATTTCTTCCTCTTTCTCTCACTCTAACATTTCCTACCACTCTCTCATATGAATTATCTCTCTTTCTCTCACTTTTTCCCTCTCACTTACTCTCCTTTTCTCTCTCATCTCACTCACTGCTCATCTCTCTCATGCTCTTTTGAATTAATTCCTCCCTGACTTTCTCTCTCCTCTCCTCTCGCCTCCTTTCTTTTATTATTTGACTCACTTTCTCTACACACACTTCTATATGCCTCTTTGTCTCTCTCTGTTCTCTCTCTTTATTTTAATATCTTTCTCACGCCCTTCTCTCTTTATCTCTACATTCTTCTCTCTCTACTCCACTTTTGCTCTCTCTTTATCTCTCACTCTATCTTTCCATGCTTATCTCCCTCTCCCCACTCTCGTTGTCTTACTCTGTTGCCTTCTCAATTTTCCCTCTATTTCCTCTCTCTAACTTATCTTTCTCTTCTCTCGCTTCTCTCTCTACCACTCTTTCTTTTCTCTTCTTCTGTCCTATACCTCCCTCTCTCATAAGTGAGAGAAAGATATAGAGAGAAGGGCTTCATGTAAGAGAGTGAGAGAGGATGATAAAGAAATGGAGGGAGAGGCTGAAAGAAAGTGCAAGTAAGAGATATGGAGGGAATATAGTAGAACTGAGAGAGAGAGAGAGAGCAAGAGTGAGACTGAGAGAGAGTGAGAGTGAGATAGAATTTGTACGAGGGAGAGGAAGGGATGTGGAAGGAGGGAAGGAAGGTATAAGTGAGATGGAGAGAGAGAGAGACAAAGTGAAAGAGCTAGGAAAGGCAATAGAGAGCGACCAAGAGAGAGAGGGAAAGAGACTGTGTGGAGATAGATAGAGAATGTGTGCAATTGTGTGAAAGTGAGGAGATAGATTGAAAGTAAGAGAGGGAAGCACGGGAGAGAAAAAAAAAGCAAAGGAGAGAAAGAAAGAGATAAGAGAGTGTGAGAGCGAGTGGAAAGAGTAGGTGAATAAGAAAGTTTGAGAGAGATAGGAAGGGAGACAGAGAGGGACAAAAGAAAAATAATGTAAGAAAGCGCAAGAGGATGAGAGAGTGGTGAGAGAGTGTTACAGAGAGGGAGGTGAGAAAGAGTGCAACTGAGGGGAATATATATATAAGGGAAAGAGATGGAGATAGAAAGAGATAGAGATAGAAAAGGAGGGATAGGAAAGAGTAAGAGGATGCAAGAGAGAACGCGAGAGAGAGAGATGGATGATAGGAAGGAAAGAGATGGGGAATTGAGAAAGAGAGTGAGATAGAAAAGACACGAGAGAAGGAGAGAGAACAATGAAGTGAGAGAAAGAGAGGGAGAGAGAGTGGGAGAGTGGGGATAAAGAGCATAAAGGAGAAAGTGTTGGAGAGAGTTAAAGAGAGAAAGAGAGGTACAAAGGGGAAAAGAGATAGCTAGATAAATAGAGTGTAAGGGAGTAAGTGACTGACGGAGGGAGAGAGACATAGAGAGAGAGAGCAAATAGAGAGAAATGGAGAGTGGGAGAGAAAGAGTGTGAGATAAAAAAAGAGATAAATGAGATAGAGAGAGTGCATGTGAGAGAAAAGATAAATGAGAGAGGAGAGTGATAAGAGAGGGAGAGTGAGAGAGGGATATTTTGATAGATATAGTGAGGAGACAAGTGAAAGAGACAGAGGAAGGAGGAGAGAGGGGAAGAGATAAAGTGAATGAGAAGGGGGATCGAGAGAAGTGGGAGGGAAGGAGGGAGAGTTGGAGCCATCAGAGAGGTAGAGAGGCAGAGAGAGATAAAAAAAATGAGAGAGGGTTAAGAGTGACCTAGACAAGAGAGTTGAGAAAGAAAGAAGAATGAGTGAGATATGCAATAGAGAGATTAGGGTGTACAAGAAGAAAGAGAAAGAGTAAGAAAGATGGAGGGAAAGTGAGTGTGAATGGAGAGATAAAGAGAACAATTGATAAAAGAGTAAGTGAGAGAGAGAGATAGAGAGAGTTTGATAAAAAATAGAACGGAGTTGGAGGGATAGAGAGATAATGAGAGTGTAACAAAGAGCAAGAGGAAGAGAGAAAGAGAAGGATAGAGATAAGGATAGATAGTGGGAGAGAGAGAGGGACATAAGTGATGGAGAGAAGAGAGACTGAGACAGAAAAGAGAGTATGAGAGATAGAGAGAGAGCGTGAGAGAGGGAGTGTGGGAGTGAGAACAAGAGCGAGGAGAAAGCAAGAGGGAAAATTGATGGGGGCAGTGCAAGTGAACGAGTGAGAGATTGAGAAAACAATAGAGAAGAGAGAGAGAGAGGGATGGAGGTTGATAGAAAAAAAAGGAAGAGAGAGAGGGATGGAGGTAGAGAGTGGGAGATGAGTGAGAGAGGAAAAGAGAGGAAGTAGAAGAAAGTGAGGTAGACAGATGCAAGTGACTGTAAGCAGAATTAAGAAAGATGCGAGAAGGGAGAATGGGAGGGAGACATAAAGAGGATAAAAAATGATAGAGAGAGATAGAAAGAAACAGGGAGAAAGAGAGAATGGGATCGAGCTGTGAGGGAGAGAGAGGAAGAAAGAGAGAGTAAGAGCTAGAGATAAGAGAGCAAGAGAGAGGGAGAGAAAGAAAGTGAGAGCAGATTATGAGTGAGAAAGTGTGGGAACAGCAAGAGAGAGTGTGTAAGAGAAAGCGAGAGAAATAGAGCAAGAAAATAAAGAGTGAGTGCGAGAGGGAGGGAGAGGGAGGGAGAGATGAAGAGTGATAAAGTGAGTACGAGAGAGAGAGTAAAAGAGAGAGGAGTGAGACAGATAGAGAGAGAAGTAAAGTTATAGGAAGGAAGGGAGAGAGGCAGAGAGAAAGGAGAACTAGAGAGATAAAGAAAGAGCATAAGAGAAGTAGAGAGAGAAAGAGAGAGAAGGGCATAGAGATAAAGAGAGAATGGTGTGAGAAACATATTGAAATAAAGAGAGAGAAGAGTGAGATAGAGAGTTAAAAGGTGAGAGAGAGATGAGGCAGGAGGGATGGATTCAAGAGAGAAGGAGAGATAGGGCCAGTGAGTGGGAAAAGAGAATGGAGAGAGAGCACGAGAGAGGGTAAGAGTAGAAAAAAGTGAGAGAAATACAAAAGTGACAGAGGTAGGAATGAATAGAGTGGTGAAGAAGGGTAAGTGAGAGAAGAAGGGCAAGAGTGAGGGAGGTATGAAGAGAGAAGAAGAGAAAGAAAGAGTGACAGAGAGAAGAGGAAGAAGATAAACATAAGTTAGAGAGATGAGAGGGGGAAATAGAGAAGGCAAAAGAGTAAAACAGACTAAGAGGGAGTGGGGGGAGAGAGGGAGGGAGAGAGAGGGATAAGCAAAGAAAGATGGAGCGAGAGATATAAAGAGAGCAAAAGAGAAGTTCGGAGAGAAAGAGACAAGGACTTAGAGATAATGAGCGAATGGTGTTAGAAAGAAATTGAAATAAAGAGAGAGAAGAGAGAGAGAGATGAAGAGAGATAGTTGTAAGGAGAGAGAGAGAGAACAAGGGAGGAATAAGAGAGAGGGAGAGAGAGGGATGGAAAGAGTGAGTGAGAGATATAGGAAATGCGAAAGAGAAGCATGAGAGAAAGAGAGAGAAGGGGTAGAGGGAGTGAGAAGAGTATGAGAAAGAACATGGAGGAAAGAGGAATGAGGAGGCAGATAGAACTGTGTATGAGAGAGCGAGAGATAGAAAGAGTGAGAGTGATGTAGATAGAAAGAGAGAAGAGAGGAGAGGAGAGCAGAGGAGAGAAAGAAATAGGGAGTGATTCAAGAGCGGAGGAGAAAGATGGGGCGTGAGTGAAATGAGAGAGCAAAAAAAGAGAAAGAACAGAGTGAGAGGAAGAGAGAGAATACATAAGGGTGAGAGTAGGAAAGGAGAGAGTAAAGGAAGGAGGGAGGAGAGAGAGTGTGTTTGTGAGAGGGAGGGAGAATAAGTGTGAGATGGACATATAGAGTAGGAAAATGTGAGGGAGAGTAAGTGAAAGGGAGAAGAATTGAGAGAGAGAAAGAGAGTGAGAGAGAGTGGAGGGAACGAGCGAGTGATGAAGGGAGGAAGAGTGATAGAAAGTATGAGAAAGGGATAGAGAAGTGAAGGAGAGTAATAGGAAGAGAAGAGAGAGTGAGAAAAAGTAGAAAGAGGGAAAAAATAGAGAGAACAAATATGTGGAGGAGATTAAAAGAGTGAGAGAGGAAGCGACAGAAAAAGAGATAGTGAAGATAAAGGAACAAAAGGAGAAAAATAGAGTTTATATATATAGAAGAGAGAGGGAAAGAGGGGGGCAAGAGGGAAAGGGAGAGAGGGAGAGGGAGAGAGACAATGAGTGGATGTAGAGAGGGAGAGGGAGAGAGCAAAAGAAGGGGAAGGAGGTGGAGATAGAAAGAGATAAAGATAGAAAAGGTGGGATAGGTAGAGAGGAAGAAGATGCAAGAGAGAACGTGAGAGAGAGAGATGGTGATAGAGGATAGGAGGGATAGAGAGGGTATATAGAGAAAGAGAGTGAGCTAGAAAAGATAGAGTGAGGATGAAAGAGGGTGAGTGAGGCAGGGAGGAATGGATTCAAGAGAGACGGAGAGAGTGGGAGTGAGTGAGAAGAAAGAATAAAGAGAGAGTGCGAGAGAGGGCAAGAGTAGGAGAAAGTGAGAAATACAAAAGTAAGAGAGGTAGCAATGGATAAAGTGAGTGAAAGAGGGTAGCAGGATAACAGAGAGGGGGGAGAGTGAGAATGAAAGAGATAAAGGGGACAAAGAGAGTGAGATAGAGTTAAAGAGACGTAAGTAAGAGAAAGCAAAAAATTGAGAGAAAAGAGTGTGAGAGAGTAAGAAAGTGAAGAACTCCATCAGCGAGAGTGAGAGATTGAGGGCAAGAGAGAGGGAGGTATGGAGAGAGAAGAAGAGAAAGAAAGAGTGAGAGAGAGAAGCTAGAGAAGAGAAAGATAAGTTAGAGAGAAGGGAGAGAGGGCAAATAATGATGGCAACCGAGTAAGATAGAGGGGGAGAGCGGGAGATAAGTAGGGTAAGATGGAGTGAGATATGTACAAGAGCGAGTGAGACATAGGAAATGTGAAAATGAAGTAGAAAGAAAAATAAAAATAGAGGAAAATAGGGGGAATAGAGCAAGCAAGAGAGGGCGAGAGAGATATATAAATAGAAAGAGATTGAGAATGATAAAAAGAGTGAGAAGATGAGAGACATAGTGAGGCAAGGAGAGATGGATTCAAAAGGGAAGGAAAGATAGGGGAGTGATTGAGAAGAGATAATGAAGAAAGAGCATGAGAGAGGGCAAGAGTATAAGAAAGTGAGAGAAATACATAGATGAGAGAGGTAGAAAAGGTTAGAGTAACTGAAGGAAGGAAGGAGGGGGAGAGTGAGAATGAGTGAGATAAAGTGAGAGACTGAGAGTAAGATATAGATAGAGAGAAGTGAATGAGAGAACAATAACGAGAGATAATGGAGTGAGAGAGAGTGAGAGAGAGCAGAGCTCAATGTGCGAGAGAGAGAGAGAGAGATGGAGGCAAGAGAGAGGGAGGTATGGAGAGAGAAGAAGAGAAATAAAGAGTGAGAGAGAGAAGAGAGAGAAGAGAGATAAGAGAACGATAATTTGGATAGAAAAGAGAGGACAAATAGAGAAGGCAACAGAGTAAGACAGATCGAGAGAAAGGAAGAGAGAGAGAGAGAGATAGGGAGATAAGCATGGAAAGATGGAGTAAGAGATATAGAGAGAGCAAAAGAGAAGTAGAGAGAGAATAACATATTGATAATGAGAGATGGGCGTGAAAACGAGATTGAAATAAGGAGAGAAAAGAGAGAGATGAAGAGAGAGAGTTGCAAGGTGAGAGAGAGCAAGGGAGGAAGCAAGAGAGAAGGAGAGAGAGGGCTGGAAAGAGTGAGTAAGAGATATAGAAAATGCGAAGAAGTAGAAAAAGAAAGAGACACAAAGTGGTAGAGGGAGTGAGAAGTGTGTGAGAAAAAGCTTGAAAGGTAGAGGAAGTGAGAATGATAGAGATGAGGAGGTAGATAGAAACTATGTGTGAGGGAGTGAGAGATAGTAAGAGTGAGGGTGAGGTAGATAGAAAGACGAGATGAGAGGAGAAGATATGAGAGGATAGAAAGAGGTAGGGAGTGATTCAAGAGAAGAGTAGAAAGATGGGGAGCGAGTGAATTGAAAGAGAAAAGAAAGAAAAAGAACATAGTGAGAGAAAGAGGAGAATACATCAGGGAGAGGTAGGAAAGGAGAGAGTGAGAGAAGGAGAAAGGGAGGGCAAGAGAGAGTGTGTGTGTGAGGGAGGGATAATAGATGTAAAGAGTGGGAAAAAGTCAGAGAGAGTAAGTGAAAGAGGGAAGAATGGGAGTGAGTGAGAGAGAGAATGAGAAGGGCTCCATGACTGAGAGAGATATGGAGGACACGAGAGAGTGATGAAGGAAGAGAGAACAAGAGAAAGAAAGGGTGATAGAGAGAGCAAAAAGAGAGAAGATATAGACGACAATAGTGTTGTAGAGAGAGAGAGAGATGGTAAGGGAGGAAGAGAGGGGGACAGAGAGATATATTGATGAAAAGATAGAGTTAGAGATATAGAGAGAACAAAATATAGGCAAATAGAAGAGGCACATGTAGAGAGAGGTGTGTGAGAAAAATCATGAAAGAAAGAAGAGAGAGCGAAAGAGAGATGATTAGCCATATAGAGAGGTTGAGAATGATAGAAAGATAGAGAAGAGGAGAGACAGAGTGAGGCACGGAGGGATTGATTCAAGAGAGAAGGAGAGAGAGGGGGAGTGAGTGAGAAGAGAGAATGAAGAGAGAGCGTAAGAGAGAGCAAGAGTTGAAGAAAGTGAGAAAAATACATAAGTGAGAGAGGTAGGAATGGAAAGAGTGAGTGGAGGGAAGGAGGATAAGAGAGAGGGGGAGAGTGAGAATGAGAAATAGAAAGGGGAGAATGAGAGTGAGATAGAGGTAGAGAGAAGTAAGTGAGAGAGAGAAAGAAAGAGAGAAAAGAGAGAGAGAGTGAGAAAGATAAGCGCTCCATGAGCAAGAGAGAGTATGAGAGATAAGAAGAGAAAGAAAGATTGAGAGAGAGAGAAGCGAAGAAGAGAAAGATAAGTTAGATCTAAGAGAGAGAGGGCAAATAGAGAAGGAATTAGAGTAAGATAGAGCAAGAGAGAATGAGGGGGAGAGAGAGAGGGATGGAGGGAGATAAGCATGGAATGATGGAGTGAGAGAGATAGATACAACAAAAGAAAAGTAGAGAGAGAAAGAGAGAGAAGGGTGTGAGAAAGTGATTGAAATAAAGAGAGATAAGAGAAAGACATGAAAAGGAAAATAGAAAGTGTGTGAGAGACCGAAAAAAGAATGTGTGAGGAAAATAATAAGAGAAAGGAGAGGCTATGAGAGAAGAGAAAGAGAGGAGAGAGAGAGGAAGAGTAAGTTAGAAGAGAGAAAATAGAGAGAGTGGGAGAGAGGGCAAGAGTGAGAGAAATAGAGATAATTCATAAGAGAGATTGGTAGGAATGGTGAGAGATAGAGGAGGAAGAAAGGGAAAATAAAACGAAGGAGGGAGGGAGAGTGAGAGGGAGGTGGCGTGAGTGAGAGAAATAAACGAGAGAGGGAAAGAGAATAGATCCATGAGAGAGGGAGAGAGAATGAGAGAAAGAAAGAGTGAGAGAGAGAAGAAGAAGTGAAGGAAGAGAGAGAATGTAAAGAGTGCAAGAACTTGTTGGATGAGAGAGAGAGATGGTAAGAGAGGAATATGTGAGAGAGAGAACGAGAGAGAGATATATACTAGAATGGAAACAAAGATTGAGAGATATCAAGAGGGCAAAATAGAAGTTGAGAGCACAAGTGTTAGGATGGAAAGAGAGATGGAGAGATCTAAAGAGGGAAAAATAGAAATAGAGAGAAAAATGGTAGAAGGAGAGAGAAGATTATGAGAAAGAGGTTGAAATAATGAGAGAGAAAGACGAAGATATAACTAGAGACTGTGAGAGAGAGATGGATATGAGAGGTTGAGGAAGATAAAAAAATGGAAGCTCGGAGAGAGTGGAAAGATAAAAGAGAGAAGAGAAAGGTGAAGAAGAGAGTGATGGAGTTAAAGAAATGGATTCAAAAGACAAGTAAAGAGAGGGGGAGTGAGTGAGAAGAAAGAATGAAGAGAGAGGTAAACACAAAAGTGAGAGAGGTAGGAATGGATAGAGTGAGCGAAGAAGAGTAAGAGAGACAGGTGGAAAGTGATAATGATAGAGGGAAAGGAGGAGAAAGAGAGTGAGATAGAGGTAGAGAGAAGATAGTGAGAGAGAAAAAGAAAGAGAGAGAAAAGAGTTAGAGAGAACGAGAAAGAGGAGAGCTCCATGAGAGAGAGAGATGGAGGGAAAGAGAGCGAGAGGTATGGAGAGAGAAGAAGAGACAGAACAAGTTAGAGATATAAGCGAGAGAAGAGAAATATAAGTTTGAGAGAAGGGAGCGAGGGCAAATAGAGATGGCAACTGAGTAAGATAGAGTGAGAGAGAGTGAGGGGGAGAAAGGGAGGGAGAGTGGGACATAAGCATGGAAAGATGGAGTGAGAGATATAGAGAATGCAAATGAAGAGAGAGAAGAGAGAGTTGAAGAGAGAGAGTTGTAAGGTGAAAGATAGCAAGGGAGGAAGCAAGAGAGAGGGAGAGAGATGGAAAGAGTGAGGGTGAGGTAGAAGGGAGAACAAGCGAGTGTGTATGGAGAAGAAAGATGAGGAGTGAGTGAAATGAGAGAGAGAAGAAAGAGAAAGTGAGAAATAACAGATTGAGAGAAAGAGAGAGAATAGATAAGGGAGAGAGGTAGGAAGGGAGAACAAGAGAGTGAGGGGAGGAGGAAGGGAGAACAAGAGCATGTGTGTGTGTGAGAGAGTGAGGCAGAATAAGTGTGAGATAGATGTAGAGAGTGGGAAAATGTGAGAGAGAGAATGTGAATAAGGGAATAATGGGATAGAGTTAGAGAGAGAAGTTGAAGAGTTCTATGACTGAGAGACAAAAGGAGGGCACAAGAGATTGAGGAAGGGAAAGGGAACATAAGAAATAGAGTGAAAAGAAAGAGAGAAGATAAAGTGGGCAAGAGAGTTGTAGGGAGAGAGAAAGAGATGGTATGAGAGGAAGAAAGTGGGAGAGAGATATATATATTGATGAAAATATAGTGTGATATAGAGAGAGCAAAATAGAAGTAGATAGAAGAGGTACATGTAGAGAGAGGCTTGTTAGAAAGATGATGAAAGATAGAGAGAGATGAAGAGAAATATAGAGAGGGTGAGAGAGATATAAAAATAGAAAGAGGTTGAGAAATATAGAAAGATAGAGAAGAGGAGAGACAGATTGAGGCACATAGGGATGGTTCAAGAGGGAAGGATAGATTGGGAAAGTGAGTCAGAAGAGATAATGAAGAGAGAGTACGAGAATGGGCAAGAACAGAGGAAAGTGAGAGAACTACATAGGTGAGAGAGGTAGGAAAGGATAGAGTGAGTGAAGGAGGGAAGGAGGGAAGGAGGGTAAGAGAGAGGGGGAGAGTGACAATGAGTGAGAGAAATAGGGAGAATGAGAGTGAGATAAAGGTAGAGAGAAGTGAGTGAAAGAGAAAGAAAGAGAGTGAAAGTAGTTAGAGAGAGTGAGAAAGAGAAGAGCTCCATGAGCGAGATATAAAGAGAGAGAAAGAGGGCAAGAGAGAGGGAGATATGGAGAGAGAAAATGAGAAAGAAAGAGAGAGAGACAGAAGCAAGAGAACAGAAATATAAGTTAGAGAGAAGAGAGAGAAGGCAAATATATAAGGCAACAGAGTAAGATAGATTGAGAGAGTGAGGGGGAGAGAGCGAGGGAGAGAGGGAGATAAGCATAGACAGATTGATACTAATAGAGAGAAGAGAGAGATAAAGAGAGTTGCAAGGTGAGAGAGAGAGAAAGGGAGGAAGTAAAGGAGAGGGAGAGAGAGGGTTGTAAAGAGTGAGTGAGAAAAGTGTTAGATAGAGCTTGAAAGAAAGAGGAAGTAATAAAGATAGAGATGGGGAGGAAGGTAGAAACTGTGTGTCATAGAGCTAGCGATAGAAAGAGTGAGGGCGAGTTAGATTGAAAGAGAGATTATACAAGAGGATAGGAGAGGAGAGAGAGAGAGGGAGTGATTCATGAGCAAGGAGAAAGATGGGGAGTGAGTGAAATAAAAGAGAAAATAAAGAGAAAGAATAGAGTGAGAGAATTAGAGAGAATACAAAAGGAGAGAGATAGGGAAGGAGGAAAGATGGGTGAGAAAGTGTGTGTGTATTAGAGGGGGGATGAATAAGTGTGAGATAGACATAGAGAGTGGTAAAAAGTGAGAGAGAGTAATTAAAAGAGGGAAGAATGGGAGAGAGTGAGAGAGAGAGAAAGGGAAGGGCTACATGACTGAGAGAGAGATGGAGACATGAAAGAGTGATGGAGGGAGAAGAAAAGAATGAAAGGGTGATAGAGAGATAGAAGAAAGAGAGATGACAGAGAGGGTAAGGGAGAGAGATAGATGGTAAGAGACGAAGAGTGGGGGAAAGAGAGAGATATATTGACAAAAAGTAAGAGTGAGAGATATGGAGAGAGCAAAATAGAAGTAGATATAAGAGGTACATCTAAAGAGAGAGATAGGGAGAAGGTGAGGCAGATTGAAATGGTGGCATGGATTCAGAAGAGGAGAGAGGAGCAATGAGTAAGAAGGAGAGAAGAGAAAGAGGAGAGAGCGAGAGATAGGCATGAGTGAGAGAAAGAGAGAGAAATATAACACATAATAGAAAGAGGTAGGGAAGGAGAGAGTGAGTGAAGGACGATGGGGAAAAAAGGAGGATAGGGAGAGTGAGAGGGAGAATGAGAGTGAGATTGAGGTAGTGAGGAATTTGTGGGAGAGAGCAATAGAGAATAAATAGAGTATGAGAGAGAGAAAAGAGCACCATGAGAGAGGCAGAGAGAATGATTGAGAAAGATAGAGAGAGTTTGTATTAATAGAAGAGAGAGGAAGAAATAGATGGAGAGATAGATAGATAGTGAGCAAGAAAGAGGCAGGGAGGGAGAGAGGGAGAAACAGTGGTAGGGAAAGTAAAAGAGATACAAAAGAAATAACAGGTGGAGAAAGAGCAAGAGAGTGATTGCATAAAAGAGAAATAAATAAGAGCAAAACATAAGAGAAAATGAATTGAGAAGTGAGAGTAAGAGAGAGAGAGAGAGAGATAGAGGGCACAAGAGAGGGGGAGAGAGAGAATCAGATGAAAATATAGTGAGTGAGAGAGAGAGAGGAGTGAGAGAAGAGAAAGACAAAAATGGGAGAAGTGAGGAGGCAAGAGCGAGAGAGCGAGAGAGAGAGAGTGAGTGAGATAGTGATTGGGATGGAAAGACAAAGAGGCATGGAGAGAGAAATAAATAAGTAAAGAAAGAGATAAAAAGAAGATGAGTGAGAGAGAAGCGGTAGAAGGAGAAAGATGTGTGTGAGAAATAGGTTGAAGGGAAGAGAGAGAAGAGGGAGAGGGGGAGTGATGATAAGGCAGATAGAGACTAAAGAGATTGATAGAGAGAGAGGTGAGATAGATAAAGAGTGAATCGAGGAGTGTGGGAGGGCAAGAGAGAGGGCGAGATAGAGAGAACGAGAAAGAGGAATGGAGGGAGAATGATAGTGAGATGGAGGTACAGAGAGGAAGAGAGTGAGAAAGAAATATGTGTGTGATAGAGCACAGAGAGATACGAAAGAGAAATTCTCAATGAGAGAGAGAGAAAGAGAGATAGAGAGAGGGTTGGAGAGCATAAGTGTGGGCTCAGTGAGAAAGAGTGGAAGAAAGACTTAGAGAAAGATGAGAAAGAGAGAATGGAGAGAGCAAGAGAGTTGCATGGTGAGATAGTGCTGGCAGAAGAGGAAGGGAGTAAGAGAGTATGTGTGAGAGATAGAGATTGGGATGGAACGAGATAATGATAGATACGGAGAGAGCAAAAGAGAGATAGAGAAAATAGGGGGTTGACGAGGGCGAAGAGTGTGAGAAATACTTGAAAGAAAGAGAGATGATGAGATAGATAAAGAGAGAGAGATATAGATAGAGAGAGGGTGATCATAAGAGAGAGGAAAGGTGGTGAGAGTGGCTGAGGGGAAGTATTTAGGAGAGGAGAGAGAGGGAGTGAGTGAGAGGAGAGAGCAAGATATAGTCAAGTGTGAGAGAAATAGAGAGTTAGGAAGGGAGAAGTGAGGAAAGGAGGGAGGGCAAGAGAGAGGAGGGAAAAGAGAGGGAGGGAGCGAGAGTGTGAGTGAAATGAAGGAAGAGAGAGGGAGAGAGTGAGAGATTGAGCAAGAGAGAAGATTGAGAGAGAAAAGAGAAGAAAAAAGAGAAGAGCTCTATGTGTGACAGTGATATGGAGGGTAGAAGAGAGGGAGGGATAAAAAGAGAGAAAAAGTTTGATATAGAGGAGTGAGTGAAGAGAAAAATGAGAAAAAGAGGAGAGTTTTTAGTTGAGAGAGTTGTAGCAAGAGAGGAAGAGAGAGTGTGAGAGAGAGATAGAGAGAGAGAAAAGGAGAGAGATGGAGGGTTAGATTGGGAGATGGAGAGAGAGGGGGAGTGGATGCAAAAAGAGTAAGAAGAGAAAAAGAGAAGAGAGAGGAAAAGATTTAGAGAAACAAAATACATAAAAGAGAGAGCATGAAAGGATGAGTGAGATAATAAAGAGAGATGTAGAGTTTGATAGAGAGAGATAGATAGGTTTAGGTGGATAAAAAGGGAGAAATGAGGAGAGAGACAGCAAAAGCATTAGAGAGAGATGGTAAGAGAGGTAGAAAAGGAGATGGAAAAAGGTGGAGTGAGATAGCAGATAGAATAAGTAAAAGAGAGATAGAATAATTTTAGGCAATGAAGAGAATTTGAGAAGAGCTAGAGAGAGTGAGAGAGGGACATATGGAGGCATGAGAGAGGAAGGAGAAAGAACAAGATAAGGAAAAGTGTGTGAGAGATAGGGAGAAGGAAAAAGATAAGAGAAAGATGAGAAAGAGAGAAGTGAGAGAGTTGCAAGGTGAGAGAGAGAGATATCAAGGGAGGAAGAAAGAGTGGGGAATGGAAAGAATGAGTGAGAGATATAAGAAGTGCTAAAGAGAAGTAGAGAGAAAGAGAGAGAAATGGGAGAGATGGAGCTAAGAGGGATGGAGGGATGGTAGGGAGGGAGAGGCAGAGAACTAAAGGAGGGACAGAGAAAATTGAGGGAGTGAATGTGAGAGAGAGATTGAAGGAGAGAAATTGAGAGAGATTGAGATGACTTCGAGAGATTAAAAGAATTAATGAGAAAGTGAGAGAGAGAGAGAGGAAGAGAAATAAAGAGCAAGAGACAGGGAGAGCGAGGTAGAGGAAAAGGGTGAGAGTGAAAGAGGGTGAGATGAGAGAGAGACGAAGAGAAGAGTGAGAGAAGAGAGTTAGCGAAAAAGATTGAGACTGAGAGAATAATAAAATGAGAGAGAGTGCAAAAGAAAAAAGTGGGGGAGAGAGATAGAGTGGTAGAAAGAGCGACATAGAGATAATGCAAGAAAGAGTGAGCAAGATAACAAAGCAATTGAGTTATTATGGAGAGATTTAGTGGAAGATAGTATGAGAGAGAGAGGAAAGCGAGAGAGAGGAGAGATATATACAGAGAAAAGGGAGAGAGAGTGAGATAAAGTGAGAGGAATGGAACGTGAGTTATATACATAGAGCTAGAGGAAGAGAGCAAGGAGAGTGAGTTAGAGATATAAGAAGAGGAAGAAAGAGTAGGAGAGTGATTATAAGAGAGATTTAGAGGAAGAGAGTGGGAGATAAACTGAAGGGTAGAAGATAGGGAGTAGATAGAGATAGAGAAGAGCGAGAAGGGAGAGTGAGAGCAAAAATGAGCCATAAATAGAGATCGAGAGTGTGGGGTGGAAGCGAACGAGAGAGAAGAGAGAGCGAGAGAGAGGGAGGAGAAAAATGGTAAAGGGAGATAATGTACAGAAAGAGAAAAAATGGTGAGACAAGAGGGAGCTAGAGAAGGTTGAGGAGAGAGAGTGAAAATTAGAGTGAGGGAGAGAAAGCCAGAGAGATATAAGGTGTTGGAGATTTAAGTTGTATGAGAAGAGAGAATGAGAGAAAGAGTAAGAGAGCGGAGAAGAGGGGAGTAGTGGGTAAGGGTGAGAGAGAGAGAGAAAGTCAGAAAGTAGAGAGGGAGAGAGAGATGGACAGGGAGTGTGTAGAAGCAAAGGGAGAGGGAGAGTGAGAGGGAGTGGTAAGATTAAGATATCAAGAGAGAGATAACAAATGAAAGAAAGCTAGAGAGTAATTGTGAGAGAGATTCAATGTGAAGGAAAGGGTATGAGAGAGTGTGTGTGAGAGAGATGAAAGAGATTAAGTAGTGGAAGAGAAATGAGAGATAGAGAGAGAGGGAGAGTGACTGATATAGTGATCAATAGAGAGAGAGAGAGGGAGCTAGAACGAGAGAAAAGGAAAGAAAGTGAGATATATAAAAATGAGAAAAAGATAGCAATAGAGAGATAACAAGAGAAAGAGAGAAAAAGGGAGTGATTGTGAGAGATACTCAGAGCAAGAGAGAGGGGGCAGAGAATGATAGAAAAGAGAAAAAGAGAAAAGTGAGAGATATTGAGAGTGAGTGATAGAAAAAGAGTGAGAGTACGGGAAATGGAGCTATAAAAGGAGAAGGGGATAAAGAGTAAGAGAGCGAGAGATAGTAAGAGAGAAAGACTGGGACAGGGAGGGATAGAGCGAGAGAGAGAGATAGAGAGAGCACAAGAGAGAGAGGAGAAAAGATTAGAGTGAGATAGTGAGAGAGAAAGAGAAAGAGGGCAAAAGAGAAAAAACCAAATAGAGAGTGTGCGTGAGAGCGAGTGAGAGGGAGAGGGAAAGATAATGGTTTAGTGAGCAGTATATAGACAGAGAAACAGAAAAAAGGAAAGGGATCAATAGAGCTATTATGAGAGAAATTCAGATATAGTGAAAGAAGAAGAGGCTTAAAAGAGTGAGAGAGATGGAGAGAGAGATATAAAATAGTGCAGGTGAGAGAGAGAGAGACTGAGAAATAAAGATATGAGGAATGTGTGAGAGAGAGTGATAGGAAGTGATGGAAAGAGAAAGTGAGAGAGTGAAAGAAATGTGGGAGCGGTATACAAAGTAAGAATAAGATTTTGAGAGGGAGAGAGAGGCATAGAAAGAGAAGAGGGAAAGAGAGTGAGGGTAGAGGGTGAGAGATGACGAATTGAGAGAGCAAGAGAGAGAGAGAGCAAAGAAAGAGAGGGAGAGACATGTTGAGAGAAAGAGAGAGAGAAAGAGAGATAGTGAGAGGAGATAGAGAGCAAGATAGAGAGGTAGAGTATGACTGGGATAGCTAGATAGAGATAAGTTAGAGAGAGATATATGAGGAAAGGTTAGAGGGAGAGAATAGAGTGCATGAGAAAGAGGAAGGAGGAAGAGTAAAAGAGGAGGAAGGTAGAGGGATGGAAGATAGAGATAAAATACTTTGAAGTTAGAGAGAGAAAGCTGGGAGAGAAAGGGAAAGATAAAAGAGAGAAGAGAAAGATGAAGAAGAGACTGAGAGAGTTAAAGAGACAGAGAGAGAATGAGGGAGAAAATGTAGGAGAGTGTGTAACATAAAGGCAAGGAGGGAGAGAGATAGAGGGAGTGAGGGAGCAAGGTTAAAAGAAAAGAGTGTTTTTGTGAGAGATGAGGAAGAGCAAAAGGGAGAGAGAGCTTTCCTACCTCTCTGTCGTATGTATTCTCTCTCTTTCTCTTACTCCCTACTTCTTTCTCTCCTCTTCTCTTCTCTCATATCTCTTTTTATCAGCCTCACTCTCATCTCTCGCACTATCAAACACGGTTGCTTCTTTCACTCGAGATCTTTCTCAAACTCTTCTGACTCCCTCTACCCTTTTCTCACTTTTTCTCTCTACTTCTTTTTTGGTCTTCTTATATCTCTCACTCACTCTTTCCATCCCTCTATCTTGCTTCCCTCCTTGCTCTCTCTCTCTCTCTCTCTCCCCCCCTTGCAACTCTCTGTTCTCTATTTCTCATCGTCCTCTTATCTTGCTCCTTCTCTCTATCTCTTGCACACTTTTTCTTTATGTAGTTCTCTCTCCCCCTCTCTCATGCCCTCCATAAGTCCTTCTCTCACTATGTCTGCACTTCTCATTCTCTCCATCTCTCACTAACCTTAACCTCACTAACCTTAACTCACACTATATGTATCGCTCTCACTGTCCATCCCTCCTTTCTCTCTTTCTCTAACACTCTATCTATCTCCCTTAATTTTCCTTTAACTCTACCCCCTCCCACTCTCTCCCTTCCTCTGTCACCCCCTCCCACCCACCTCTCTCCCTGCCTTTCTCTCTTGCCCTCTCTTCCCTCTCTCTTCCTCTTTTCATTTCTTTAACTCTCTCACTCTATTCTTCATCTTACTCTTGTTTCTTTTTTCTTTCTCCCTCAGCTACCCCTCTCTCTCTTCACAATATTTTATCTTTGTCTTCCATCCCTCTACCTTTCTCCTCATTTTCTCAACCTCCGCCCTCTTTCTCATGCTCTCTATGCTCTCCCTCTCACCTCTCCTCTCATATATCTCTCTCTCTCACTTATCTCTATCTAGCTAACCCATTCATACTCTACCTCTCTATCTTGCCCTCTATCTTCTCTCACTATCTCTCTCTCTCTCTCTCTATCTCTCTCTTTCTCTTAACATGTCTCCCTCTCTTTCTTTTGCCCTCTCTCCCTCTCTCTTTCTCTCTCCACTCCTTCATCTCTCTCCCTCCACCCTCACTCTCTTTCTCTTATTCTATCTCTATGATCCTTTCTCCCTCTCAAAATCTCACTCTTACTTTATATCTCTCTACCACATTTCTCTCACTCTCACTTTCTCCTTCCATCACTTCATATTACTCTCTCTCATGTATCACTCTCTTTTTCTCTCTATCTCATTAACTCCCTAGCCCTTTCTTGAATTGCTCTCATCTGCTTTTCTCTAGCTCTCTCTCAGCTCCATTTCTCTCTCTCTCAATCTTACCTTCTTTATCTAACAATCACCCTCTTGTTTTATTCCCCTCTTTATATTTAATTGTATATATATCCCACTCACTCTGCTACTTCTCCCTCCCTTCCTCCCTCTCTTTATCTTTTTCTTTCTCTTCTTTCACCATCTCTTCGATCTCTATCCCTTTTTCATGCTGTCTTTTTCTCTCTTTCTTTCTCTCTCACTCTTTCATACTCTCTCGCTCTCTTCTCAATCTCTCCAACTCTCTTGCTCTCTATCTCACTCCATCTCTCACACGCACACATACTTTCTAACTCTTTTTTCTCACTTTCTCTCACATTTCTCTTTCGTTCAAGCTCTTTCTCATACTCTTCTCACTCCCTCTACCCCTTTCTCACTCTTTCTCTCTACTTCTCTCTCACTTACACTTTTCATCCCTCTCCCTTGCTTCTTCCCTTGCTATCTCTCTCTTCTCTCTTTCTAATTTTTTTTTATCTTACTCCTTTCTATCTCTCACACGCTTTTTCTTTATCTCGTTTTTTCTCCCTCCCTCTTCTATGCCCTCAAATGTCCCTCTCTCACTCTCTCTAGCTCTTCCCAATTTCTCTTCATTTCCTAAACCATTTCTCTCAATTTTTTCTTACTCTATCTGCTCCCTCACTCGACCTTTCTCCATCTCTAGCTCTTCCTGGCTTACCATCTCTCTCTGACCCTACTGCTCTAGCAAGCTCTCTCCTCATTTCTCATATTTTATCCACCTAAAGCTCTCTATCTCTTTCTCTATCAAACACTACATCTCTCTATCTCTCTCTATTATCTCACTCATCCTTTCATGCTCGTTCTCGCACTATTCATTCTCCCTCTAACTCCTCTCTTTCTCTAGTTCTCTTTTACTATCTCTAAATCTTTGACTCTCTCTTTCCTTTTATCTCTCTTGCCCTTACACTCTCCCTCACTCTCTCTCTCTTTCTCTCTCTCCATCGTATCCCTTCTTGTTATCATTCTCTCACCATGCTACTCTATTGTTTTCTCTCTTTCTCATCTTTCTCTTTCACATTGATACTCACTTGCTCTCTCTCTTCTCATCTTTCTCTTCTCTTGCTCATTCTCTCTCTCATTCCTTGTTCTCTCATTCTCTCTCCCTTCCTAGTTCATCCCCTTTGTATCTCTTTCTCTCTTCCTCTCATTATTTACCACTTTGTTGCTCTATCTCTCTTCATCTCTATAAGTCACCCTTTTATATCTCTTTCCCACACCTTACCCAACTCTCTTAATCTCTTTCTCTCTCACTGGTACTCGCTAAAATTAACTCCCACTATATCCTTCGCTCTCACAGTCCATCCCTCCCTCTAAGTCTCTCTTATCTCTTCTTTCTTATCATTTCACCACTCTCTCTCTCTTTCACTCACACTTTCCATCTATCTCCCTTGGTTTTCCTATAACTCCACCCCCTCCCTCTCTCTCCCTTCCACTCTCACTCCCTCGCACCCACCTCTCTCCCTGCCTTTCTCTCTTTCCCTCTCTTCTCTCTCTCCCTCTTTTCAACTTTATCTCTCCCTTTCTCTATATCTCTCTCCTTTTGCTTCATGTATCAGTCTCCTTTTTTCTCTATCTCATTAATTCCCTAGCTCTTTCTTGAATTGCTCTCATCTCGCTTTTCTCTAGCTCTTTCTCTGCTACTCTTTTTTCTCTCGCTTACCCTTCTTTATCTGACAATCACCCTCTTGTTTTATTCCCCTCTTTCTATTTATGTTTTTTATATATCTCACTCACTCAGCAACTCCTTCTCCCTCCCTTCCTCCTTCTCTCTATCTTGTTCTTTCTCTGCTTTCACTCTCTCCATGATCTCTCTCCCTTTCTCATGCTATCTTTTTCTCTCTTTCTTTCTCTCTCACACTTTCATTCTCTCTCGCTCTCTTCTCAATCTCTCTGACTCTCTTGCTCTCTCTATCTTGTATTTTCTCTTTCTATCTCACTATTTTTCTCATTGTCTCCTTCCCTTTCTCTATCTCTCTTCGGCGCTTTCTTTATCCTTCACTTTCTCTCAGTTTTCTCCTCACATTTCTCTTTTTAATTACCTCAATCTCTCTGATATATCTTTGTCTTAAACACGCTACTTATCGCTTCACCTTTCTCTCTCTCTCTCTCTCTCTCTCTTTATTTCAAGCTCTTTCTCATACTCTTCTTTCTCCTTCTACCACTTGTTCTCTACTTCTATTTTACTCTTTTTATATCTCTCAATCACTTTTTCCATCCCAATATCTATCTCACTCTCACTTTCTCTCTTCTACCCTCTCCTCCTCTCTTACTGTCTCTCTTTATCTCATCAAACAACTCCCTTGCTCTCTTTATCTTCTCTCTATCCCATCTTTCTCCTTCCTCACTTCTTCTTCTGTCTCGCACTCTTTCTTACTCTCATTCTCTCTCCCTCACTCCCTCTCATGCCCTCCATGACTTCCTCTCCCTTGGATCTCTTCTATTTCTCTCTCTCTTTCACTCTTTTGTTCTCTCATTCTAACCACCTCCCTCTGACTCTCGTTCTCTCTTCTCTCTCCCTCACTCATTTCATTTGCCATTTCTTCCTCTTTCTCTCACTCTGACCTTTCCTACCACTCTCTCATATGAATTATCCCTCTTTCTCTCACTCTGGCCCTCTCCCTCTCTCCCTTTTTTCTCTTCTTCTCACTCACTGCTCATCTTTCTCATGCTCTCTTAAATCAATTCCTCCCTCCCTTTCTCTCACCTCTCCTCTTGTCTCCTTTCTCTTACTATTTGTCTCACTCATTCTTTCATTCTCTCTGTCTCTCACACACACTTTTGTCTGCCTCCTTGTCTCTCTCTATTGTCTCTCTTTAGTTTAATATCTTTCTCACACCCTTCTCTCTTTATCTCTATGCCCTTCTCTCTCTATTTCACTTTTACTCTCTCTATATCTCTCACTCCATCTTTCCATGCTTATCTCTCTCTCTCTCTCCCACCCTCTCTCTCCCTCACTCTCGCTCTGTCTTACTTTGTTGCCTTCTCTATTTGCCCTCTATTTCTTCTCTCTAACTTATCTTCCTTTTCTCTTGCTTCTCTCACTATCATTCTTTCTTTCTCTTCTTCTCTCCCATACCTCCCTCTCTCTCTCTTGCTCATGGAACTCATCTCTTTCTCAAACTCTCTCTCACTCTTTACTCTCTCTTTCTTGATCTTTCTCACTCAATTCTCTCTACCTCTATCTTACTCTCAATGTCCCTGTTTCTCTCACTCGCCCCCTCTCTCTGACCCTCCTTCCCTCCTTCGCTCGCTCTATTCATTCCTTCCTCTCTCTCTTTCTTTTACTCTTGCCCTCTCTCGCGTTCTCGCTTCTTTCTCTCTTCTCACTCACTCCCCCTCTCTCTCCTTCTCTCTTGAATCCATCCATCCCTCCCTGTCTCGCTCAATCTCTCCTCTTCTCTCTTTCTATCTTTCTTAAATATATATCTCTCTCACCCTCTTTGTATGTCTCTTCATATTTCTCTCACTCTCTCTTCTCTCTCTTTCTTTTAAGATCTTTCTCACACTGTTCTTCTATCGACTTTTGTTTTGCTCTCTTTATATCTCTCACTCAATCTTTTCATCAATATATATATATATATATATATATATATATATATATATCTTCCCCCTCTTTTCTTCTCTTACCATTTCTTTCTCTCTATCTTCCCTCCCTCTCTCTCTCTTTTAATCTTTCTTTCTCTTGTCCTCTCTCCCTCCCTCACTCTTTCGTGACTTCCATCACTCTCTCGGTCATAGAGCTCTTCTCCCTCTCTCTCTAACTCTCCTCCATTCTTCTCTCCTTCACTTAATCTCTCTCTATTTTTTTCACTCTCTATGTCTATCTCAAACTTATTATCCCTTTTTATCACACACAAACACTCTCTCTTGCCCTTCCTTGCCCTTTCCCTCACTGTCTCCTTTCCTTTCTCTCTCCATTATGTATTCTCTCTTTCTCTTACTGACTACTTCTTTCTCTCCTCTCCTCTCCTCTCATATCTCTTTCTATCCACCTCACCTTCACTCTATCTGTCTCTCGCACTCTCTCACACAGTTTCTATTTGCCCTCTTTCTCTCAAGCTCTTTCTCAAACTCTTCTCACTCCCTCTTCCCGTTTCTCACTCTTTCCTTTACTTCTTTGTTGCTCTTCTTATATCTCTTACTCACTCTTTCCATCCCTCTCTCATGCTTCCCTCCTTGCTATCTCTCTCTCTCTCTCTAATTGCAACTCTCTCTTCTCTATTTCTCATCTTTCTCTTATCTTGCTCTTTCTCTCAATCTCTTACACACTTTTTCTTTATCTCATTCTTTCTCCCGCCTCTCTCATGTCCTCCATATGTCCTTCTCTCACTATCTCTGCTCTTCTCACTCTCTCTTTCTCCCCATCTCTCTATCTCTCTATATCTCTCCCTCGCTCACCCTCTCACTTCCTCCTATTTCTCGCACATGCTCTCTCTTTCTCTTTCCCTCACTCTGTCTATTTTTTATCATTCCCTCTCTCCCACTTTATATGTTTTGCTCTCTTTTATCTTATTGTGTTCCCTCCCTTTCTCACACATGCTCTATCTCTCACACACTCTTTCACACACTCATTTTTCTTTTTCGTTTGCTCTCTCTACCCCTCTTTTATCTTTTACTCTCAGTCTCTCATTATCCCTCTTTCTCTTTATATCCCTTTCTCATTATGTCTCTCTTTTAATCTCACTCTTTTTCTCAATGTATCCCCTCCCTTTCTTCCTCTCTTCGCCGCTTTCTTTATCCTTCACTTTCTCTCACTTTTCTCCTCACATTTTTTTATCTGCCTCAATCTCTCTTATCTATCTTTGTCTCACACTCTCTACTTAGCGCTTCATCTCTCTCTCTCTCTTTCATTCAAGCTCTTTCTCATACTCTTCTCTCTCCTTCTACCACTTGTTCTCTCTACTTCTATTTTGCCCTCTTTTGTATCACTCAATCACTCTTTCCATACCATTATCTATCTCGCTCTCACTTTCTCTCTCCCACCCTCTCTTCCTCTCTTACTGCCTGACTCTATCGTCAAACTACTCTCTACCTCACTTTATCTTCTCTCTATCTCATCATTCACTTCCCTAGCTTCTTCTTCCTCTCTCTCTCACTCTTTATTTCTGTCATACTCTCTCCCTCTCTCTCCCTCTCCCACTCGTGCCCTCCATCACTCCCTCCCTCATTGATCGCTTCTCTCTCTCTCTCATTCTTTTATTTCTCGTGCCCTCCATCACCTCCCTTCTCACTCTCATCCTCGCTCCTCTGCTGCTCTCCCTTCCTCACTCATTTCATTTGCCCTTTCTTCCTATTTCTCTCACTATCACCTTTCCTACCACTCGCTCATATGAATTATCTCTATCACTCTTGCCCTCTCACTCACTGCTCATCTCTGTCCTGCTCTCTTGAATCAATTCATCCCACACTTTCTCTCTCCTCTCCTCTCATTTCTCTTATTATTTGCCTCACTTATTATTCTTTCAATCTCTCGGTCTCTCACACACACTTTCTATCTGCCTCTTGCCTCTCTTCACTCTCTTTATTTTCTTCTATTTCTCACACCCTTCTATCTTTATCTCTACGCCCTTCTCTCTATACTTCTCTTCTGCTCACTCTATAAAGGGGGTGGATGGATTCAAGACAGAAGGAGAGAGGGCCAATGAGTGAGAAGAGAGAGTGAAGAGAGAACAATAAGGAAGTCAAGACTTAGAGAGAGATAGAAAGAGAGTGAAAACATAAGAGAGTAAGGGAAGGAGGGAAGGTGTTCCAAAGATAGTGGGGGGGATATTGTGAGAGTGAGAAAGAGAGAGGGAGGGAGGGTGAATGAGAATGAGATAGAGGTGGAGAGAAGGTTAAAGTGTGAGAGACCAAGATTGAGAGAAATGAGTGTGGGGAGAGAGGAAAAAAAAGAGCTCCATGCGCGTGCATGTGAGAGTGATGGAGACCACAAGCGAGAGAGGGAAGGAGGAGAAAGAGAGAGACAAAGACTGACAGTGAGAGCGAGAGATAGAGAAGGATGAGAGAGAAAGAAATGAGAGAAGGGAAAGAGAGTTGCAGGGTGGGAGAGAAAATACAAGAGACTAAGAGAGAACGAGATAGAGATAATGGGAGAGAGTGAGATAAGGTTTGAAAGACAGAATGACAGAAATAGAAAGAGATCCCTCCATTCTCTCTCTCCCTCCATTACTCTTACTCCCTTTTATCTCTATCTCTCTCACACACTCACTCTCTCTATCATACCATCCCTATCTCTACCTCTATTTCCCTCCCTCTCTCTCTACCCCACTTCCGTATTTCTCTGTCCCTCTCTCTATCTATCAAACATTTTGTATTGCTCTCTTCCCTCTCTCACCCTCTCTCTCCTCATTTCTCCCACCTTCTCTCTGTCCCACTCTCTTCATTTATCTCCCATTCCATCCCTCTTTCTCCCTCACTCGATCTCTCATTCCTCCTTTCCTCTCTCCCTTTCTCTCTCTTCCTCCTTCCCTCTCTCTTCTCTCCCTCTCTCTTTCATTCACACATACACTCTCTCGCTCTTCTCTTTCTTATACTCACTCTCTACACTTGCTTGTTTCTACCTCTCTAAAGAGATAGGGTGAGAAGAGTAATTGAGGGAGGGAGAGAGAGAGAATGGATGGAGGGAGTTAGAGATGAGAGAGTAGAAGATAAAGAGAGTGCAAGAGAAAGTGTGGGAAAGTGAATGAGAAAGAGAGAGAGAAGAGAGAAGGAAGATTGATAGAGGGAGAGAGCAAGATGGAGAGCGATATAAAAATTTTGAGGAAACTATGAGTAAGAGAAAGCATGGGAGGAAGGAATAGAGTGAGAAAGAGAGACCGAGAAGAGTGAGAGAGGAAGAGAGAGGGAGTAGAAGAAAGTAAGGTAGACAGATGCAAGCGACTGTAAGTAGAAGTAAGAAAGATGCAAAGAGAAGGGAAAATTGGATGGAGCATAAAGGGAAAAACAAATGATAGAGAGAGATAGTAAGAAACTGAGAGAAAGAGAGAAAGGGATCGAGGTGTGAGGGAGGGAGAGGGAGAAAGAGAGAGTAAGAGCTAGAGATAGGAGAGCCGAGAGAGGGAGAGAAAGCAAGCGAGAGAAGAGATTGTGAGTTAGAAAGTGTGGGAACAAGAAGAGAGTGTGTGAGAGAAAGGGAGAGAAGTAGAACGAGCAAATAAAGAGTGAGAGAGCGAGAGGGAGAGAGATAGATAGAGAGAGAAGTAAAGAGAGAGAGGGAGGAAGGGGGTGAGAGAGCCAGAGAGAGTTTGAGAGAAAATATGAGACAAAGAAGTATGGAGAGAGAGGGAAGAGAGAGAAATTGTGATGGGGAAGGTGTGTGCAAGAGAAAGAATGATAGAGAAAGCATGAGGGCAAGAAAGGGGCGAGAGAGAATGAGCAAGACATATAAAAAGGGGAGTGATAAAAATGGAGATAGATAGAGCAACAAAGTGGTAGATAGTGAGTGAGATAGAGAGATACAAGGCACAAATGAGGAAGGGAGAGAGAATGAGAGAATATGGAATGAGAGATAGAATGAGAAAGAGAGAGAGAACAGGAGAGTAGCATGATGGAAGAGAAAAATGAGAAAGAGAGAGAGAGAGCAATAGAGTAACATGGTGAGAGAGTGATGATAAGAGAGAAATGCAAAGAAGGATTGAGAGAAAGTGAGAGATTGAGAGAGGGTTTGAGGGCTAGAGGGAGAAAGGAATGAAGATTTAGAGATAGTAAAAGAGAATTAGAGAAAGAGAGAAGAAGGTAGAGGGAGAATGAATAGTGCGAGAAGGAGCATGAAAGAATTATTGAGATAATAGAGAGAGACTGAGAGACAAAGAGGTTGATAGAGAGAGATAGATAGAGATGTTTAGGTGATCAGAAAGTGAGAAATGAGGAGAGGAGAAAGAAAGGAAGAGCAGTAGGGTGAGAGAGAGGGAGATAGAAATAAGTGGAGTGAGAGAGAAAATAGAGTAAGAAAAAGAGAGAACGAGAGAGAAAGAAAATAACACCAAGAGAGAGAGCAGAGAGAATGATTGAAGGGGATTGAGAGAGGGAAAAATAGATGGAGAGAAAGAAAGATAGCGAAAGATAGTAAGAAAGTGAGAGAGAAAGGAGAGAAGGGATAGAGTGGCAGAGAAAGTAAAAAGGATACAAAAAGAAATAACAAGTGGAGAGAGAGTAAGGGAGTGATTGCATAATAGAGAAACAAATAAGAGTGAAAAAATAGAGAAAAAGAAATTAACAAGTGAGAGCAAGAGCAAGAGAAAGATGGAGGGCACAAGATAGGGAGGAACAGAGAGAGAATGAGATAAAGAAAAAGTGAGAGAAGCGATAAAAGAGTAAGATTAAAAAGGGAGAAGAGAGAGCAAAAGAGCTAAAGGGTGTGAGAGATGGAAAGTGAGGAAGAGGGAGGGAGGAAGAGCGAGAAGGGGAGAGCATAAGATAGAGATTGGGATGCAAAGAGAGTAAAAGACGTAGAGAGGGAAATAGATGAGTAGAGAAAGAGATAAAGAGAAGGTGAGTGAGAGAGAAGGAGTAGAAGGAGAAGAAAAAGCTTGAAAGAAAAATAGAGAAGAAGGAGAGAGGGTGACATGATAAAGTCGATAGAGACTAAGAGAGAGATAAATAGAGATTGAGAAGTGAGATAGATAAAGAGAGAAGTGGAGAGGAGAGGAGAGAGGGGTGAGCTAGTGTGATGAGAGAGAAGATAAGGAGAGAGTGAGAGTGAGGGATAAAGAGAGTGAAATTGAGAGAGAGAGTACACAAGAGGGATATAGTTAGTGAAGGAGTGAGGGAGGGCAAGAGAGGGAGACAGAGAGAGTTAGAGAAAGGAAGGGAAGGAGAATGAGAGTGAGGTGGATGTAGAGAGAGGAGAGAGAGATTAATGAGTGAGATTGTGACAGAGAAACAAAAAGAAAGAAGAAAGGGAATGAGAGAGAGAGAGAAAATGAAGAGACTATCTCTCTTAAGCCCTCCTTCCCTCCTTTCCTCCCTCCCTCCTTTCCCATCCCATCCCTCCTATCCTTTATCTATCTCTCTCACGTTCTCTCTTACATCTTCTTACTCTATACCTATCCCGCCTTTTATATCTCTATCTCTTTCTATCTCCAGCTCCTTCCTTATATATATATATCCCTCTCTGTTACACTCTTTCTCATCTCCCTCTCTGTTATACTCTCTCACGTTTCTCTCACTATCATGCCCTTTTCGGTTTATAAACACACACACACACACACACACACACACACACACACACACACACACACACACACACACACACACACATATATATATATATATATATATATATATATATATATATTTCAAAAAAAACAAAAACTTCATTCATTATAAAGGTTTAGTACATCTAATAAAAGGGAGCTTTAGAGAGTCCCCAAAAAGTAACAACCTTAATGGCTCAGAAGGAGTTACAGAGAAAACAATATTACTATCAGTTGCAGCATTTTTAGCAAGCCAGTTGGCCGGTTGATTACCTTCTCTAAAGGTATGGGTCCATTTAATTTGTAGAAAGTCGGATGGAGAAGGGAAGGTTCGCAAAATAGATCGAGTTCCAAGGTGGAGAAGCAGATGCCTTGCATAATATTCACTACTTGCTTAGAGTCGATTCCAACCAAACATAAGGAAGGTGGAGAGCCTTGGTCGTAGTTAAGGCCCGAAGGCAGCCCATAATTCAGCCTCCAATGCGGAAGAAGCAACGAGTAGGTGACTCGGAAGAACCAAAGGAGCCGCCCTGATTATTTCTACAGACAGCACCAATACCAGCAAAGGATGATGTAAAGCTTCCATCAATGTTAATTTTCACCCAAGGATGTGAGGGTAGGGACCAATGCAGCAGCACTACTCTGTTTGATGTTGAGGGAACTAATTCAGCATTCTTTTTAATGTAGCTACAGCAGTTAATCACAGTGGAGTGAACCATACAGCTGAGACTATCAAATTTAGCTTGGTTCCTGGTCATCCAGATAAACCAACAGATTACTAAGGGGATGTAGTAAGTGTTTAGGTTTCTCCAATCCTCCCAGCGAGCATCAAAGTCTTTCCAGTCATATCTGTGTTGAGATAGTTGCAGCTGTCTGAGTACCTCGATCCAAACTCCGCTGAGAAAAAGCACGAGTAAGGAACACATGAGAGAGTGTTTCTTCATTGGAGTGACAGAGCCAACATCTGGAAGCACATTTAAGACCTTTTAATTTTAAAATATCATCAAGAGGTAATAGTTTGTGAAAGAGCCTCCAACTGAAAAAAGACATAGATGGGGACAGGTTTCTATTCCAAATCTTGTTTCCCCAACTGTATTGAGGCCAACTTTTGAATGTTTGGTGAATAACACAAGTTAGAGGGGAAGTAGTGGCATGTTTGATCAATAATTTATCAGGACTGTTGGAAATAATAGGAATAGAAAGTATCTTCTGTACAGTATTCGCATCCACATAGTTTCTCAAGCAACTCGGAGCTCCACTTCCCTTGGGTCCGAAGTCAGACACCTTCAGCTTAGGTGAACATTTAGAAGGGCAGGGAGGGGGCCATCAGGTAGCCAGGTGTCCAAAAAGAAGTGAACCTGTCCATTCCCCACCTCCCAAAACAGCAGTTGGTTGGCAGTCTCCCTAACTTTAAGCAGAATTTTCCAGTGCTTGGAATCCCCCATCTTAGCTTTCACTTCATTGACATGAACTTTCTTGCAATATTTCTCCTTTAAGTAATTTGCCCACATGGTGTCTTGTTTAACAAATTTAATCCACTAGTTACAATGGAAGAGATGGCTCATCTGTTTGAAACTTTTAAATCCCAATCCTCCTGCCTTGGTAGGCTTGCAGACCTTGTTCCAAACAACCCAATGAGGTTGTTTTTATTGGCTTTCCCAAAGGAATTTGTTGAAAGTGGTCTCCATCATTTTCTGTGTGCTTAGTTTCATGTGAAGCATTTGCATGGTGTATAACGGGAAAGTGGATAAAATACTCTTCAACAAAGTCAATCTGCCACCATTTGAGAGGAATTTATTGGTCCAGCAAGCTATAGCAGAAGAAATCTTGTTGACAATCTCATCATATTGGGTTTGCCTCTTCTTGCCTTTGATAAGTTGAACCCCTAAGTATTTTAATGGCGAGGCGGCGACAGTAAGGAAACCGATCTGTTCCTTCACCCAGCGAGTCCGCTTATAGTGATTCCCCACCGAAACCGACACTTCTTAACATTGAGCTTCAGTCCAAGCAACTTTTGTAATATGTTCCAAAGACTCGCATAATTCTTTTCGATGACTTGTTTACTACCATTGGAAAAAATGATGGCATCATCAACATAAGCCAAATGGCTTATCAATTGGGAAGAGCTGTGATTATAGTTTAGGTAAGGGTACTTCTTATATGTAGCATTGAGCACTCTAGAGAAATAATCAAAAATCAGAATGAAGATGGTTGGAGACAAAGGGTCTCCTTGCTTCAGCCCTCTCCCAGCATTAAAGAAACCATGGCTGCTACCATTAAGGAAAACACTGTACCAAGCACCTGAAAGCCACTTCCTGATTAAATTACAGAAGGAAGGATGAAAACCCCTTGCCTTTAGGACTTGATCAATAAAACTCCAACTGACAGAATCATAAGCCTTGTGGAGGTCTAGTTTAAAAATGAGATTATGTTCTCTACAAACCTTATCAATTTCCAGCAAAAGCTCCTGAGCCAACAAGCGCTTATCCGTAATATTCCCGCCCGCACAAAGGCCGATTGATTGGCACTAATGAGTTTGTTGAGATGAGGTTGAAGCTTACCAACAATAATCTTACTGATAATCTTGGTGAAGGTACTAGTAAGGCATATGGGTCTAAAGTCAGACCAAGTGGCTTTTTGCTTATCTTTCGGGATTAGAGTAATGGTTGTGGCAGTAAAGTACTTTGGGATTTCAAGCACTCGCAGAAGAAGGCACCGGATCGCTCGGATGAGATCGAGCCCACCACTTCCCAAGCGTACAAATAAAAGGTAGAGGTGAACCCATCGAGTCCAGGCAGTTTTGTTACCATAAATGCTTTTCAATGTATTAAGGATCTCATCGGCATCGAGCAGCATGGTGAGATTTAGTTGCTGTACATAAGATAGATCTTCACTAAACGCCTCAGGCTGGAAAGAATCATTGGCAGAATGTTGAGCTGCCAATAGAGATTGAAAAAAGCTAACATCACTTTGGGAGATTAAGGCAGGTTCATATATCCAATTGCCCTTTTCATTCTTGATTTTAAGAATAGCATTGAATTGTCTTCAATACTTAATTACTTCATGGAAGAATTTAGTATTCCTATCCCCAAATAGATGTTTATTAATAGCAGCTTTCTATTTTAGTAATAATTCTTCCTCCTCCAAAGAGTTGAGCAGATGAATTTGGGCATCCAGCATGGCCTGAGTATGACCCCCTTCCTGATCCTGTAAAGCTTCAAGCATTTTGACCTTCTCATCAGCATCTTTAACCTTTTGATAGACATTTCCAAAGCATTCTTTATTCCACTATCTCAACTGCAATGCCACAGCTTTCTGCAGTCTCCAAAGTTTGACCATAGGTTTTGAATGAAGTTCAGCATGAGCAGACCAAGCAAGTTTAACAATAGCCAAAAAAGTGGGGTGCAAGGACCAAACATTCAGAAATCTAAATGTGGAAGGGTGGGGACTTATACTGAAAGAAATTTGAATGAGAAGAGGGGAATGGTCAGAAGTTGTTCTATGTAAATGATGCACCTGAGTAATGGGGAAGGTATTTTGCCAACAATCATTTAATAGAATTCTATCAATCCTTTCCAAAAGAGAACCCCTTTGCCAAGTAAAAGGAGTGTGAAAGAAGCCAGCATCAAATAGACCAAGCACTAGAGATGTATATATATATATATATATATATATATATATATATATATATATATATATATTTTTAGCGATAAAAAGAAAAATATATTAATCATGAAGATCTAGTACATCCGATATGAGGAAAGGAAAGCAGATCCCCATGCAATAAAATTCTAAACTCCTTAAAAATAGAAGAATTAAGATCCAAAGAAGAAAAGCATAAAATGTCCTTAGAAGAACTCGCTTCTAGAAGCAAGCCAATTAGCCGGCCGATTTCCCTCTCTATGGATGTGACTCCAAACTATAGTTAGATTAGATACCAATAATGAAATTTTATTGATCCAAATTTGAAGATACCAAGGAGTAGCCGATTTATGTAGAAGAATATTTAGTAAAACTAATGAATCCATCTCCACATGAATTGGGCCTTTATGATTCGGAATAGCTATCTTTAGACTCCGTAAAACAACTATAGCTTCGCATTCTAATGCATTAATGGCGAAATTGGAGCGTAGATAACCCATAAGCAAGACCCCTCGTAGTTTCGCATAAGGCCCCAATACCAGCATTAGAACTATTAACGAGCAGTGGAATGTATATAACTTCCATCAGTATTGATTTTAACCCAAGGGTATTTAGGAGTTCTCCAAATAATCAATTGGAATTTGATTACTCGAAGGCTTATTCATTAAATTTAAGGAAGTCGTCATCTTAAGAAGAAAATTCAAGCAGCTTTTTATGATAACTTTGGTCGAAAAACCATATTATTATGCATAATCTCATTTCTAACCATCCAAGTGAACCAAAATATAATTAGGGGGATATAGAATTCAGCTGTCATCTTCCAATCTTGCCAACAATCAACAAGGTTGGTCCAACAACAATATCTATGAGACAATCCCCTTTGATTAAGGACAGTCTTCCATACCTCCTGTATAGCATTGCAACCGATAAATAAATGAGAAATGGATTCTTCACTAGAGAGACAAAAAGGACACATAGAAGGTACCCGAATACCCTTTAATTTCAGAATATCATCGGTTGGCAAAAACTTCCGAAAAGCTTCCAACGTAAAAATGACATAGAAGGAGTTATGTATTTATTCCATATTTTCTTGCCCCAATCATTAGCGAGTCCAATTATTACTAGAAAGGTAAATGAACTTGGAGAGACTTTGAGTAGATGGATTCTTGGTAATCGATCTGTCCTTAACATTAGATTGTAAAGGTATAGACTTAATTTTATTCACCAAGTCAATATTAACAGCAGTTTTCAGTTTATCTTCATCCCAATCGGAGTTAGACCTGAAATCGAAACTTTCGATTAGAAAAAGTAACACCTCGCTTATACAGGTGATCATTAAATAACCAATTATCAAGCCAAAAATCCACTCGACCATCACCAATATCCCAAATAAAGAGCTGCTCAAAGCAAATTCTCTTACTTTTAAAAGTCTTTTCCAGCTTTTGGAATCTCCTAATTTAGCTTGAACCCGAGAGGGATGGGATGTTCTACAATATTTCCCATGAAGAAATAGAGACCAAAGTGAAGACTTTGATCCGAAATGGATCCATTGTTTACAAAAGAATGAGAAACTAAGATGTTTGAAGCTTTTAAATCCAAGACCACCACAGTGCAAATGGTTTACATAATTTATCCCGTATTGTCCAATGCATTTGTTTATGCTCGGCCTTCCCATAAGAATTTGTTGAAAATAACCGAAAGCAGCTTTTGAGAGCTTCTTTTCATATTAACCATTTGGAGAATATACAAAGGGAAAGAAGTTAGTATACTCTTCAAAAGAGTAATTCTACCACCATTAGAAAGAAAAGAATTAGACCAGCATTGAATTTTAGAACCAATTTTGGTAATCACATCATCAAAATGACATAATCTTCTTCTTCCTTTGGACAAAGGAAAGCCCAAATAAACAAGAGGATAAACAGCCTCTTTAAAACCAGTATAATCCAATATCCAATTTTTTATATGTGCCTTCATCAAAGAACTAGCTAGAAAAGAACATTTGGCTTTATTAAATTCCATTCCAGAAAGCATTCAAAACTGGAAAGAGATCTCATAATGCATTTAATAGATTGTTTACTCCCATTGCAAAAGACAATTACATCATCTCGCATAAGCCGGGTGACTAACCAAAATGTTAGATCTATGCTGATATTGGACATAAGGATTGGTCAACCGAACTTGATTTAGTAATTTAGAGAAGTAGTCAAAAGCCAAGATGAAAATATAAGGAGATAATGGATCTCCTTGTTTAATTCCCCGCTGACTTGAATGTATATATATATATATATATATATATATATATATATATATATATATATATATATATATATATATATATATATAAATGGGATAACTCGAATGGCTGCCGGTAAGGAGGGAGGTGCTCTCGCTAGGGTTTGCTTTTGGCGGCTGGCGGTTTGGATGGAGCCGGTAGGTTCTTTCTCCCGTTTCTTCTTCCCGGAGAGACTTCCTCTTGGGTTTTTTGGTTGTTTGGAAGGGTTTTGTCTTTCCCGGGTTGGAGGATTTTCAAATTTTTACTCGTTGCATTGGCCGGTTTGGTGTGGGGAGGGCTTCCTGTCGTTCTATGGCTAACCACCGCTCGGCCATATCCTATTGATGCTCGCTACTAATGCTCTGTGGGCTAAAGCTTCTTATGCTTGGGGTAGTGGGTATGGGGAACTCGCCCACAAATCCTTCGACCATTTGGTTTTTCCCCAAGCATTGCATGATATCATTGTTGGTAGGGGTAATGCCCCTTTCATTAATCCTGTTGGTAACAAGGATGGCTCGCTCGCTCGTGTTGTTCTCCAAAAAGACATGAAATGTCTTAATGATTCTATTAAGTTTTGTTTGATTGGAAAGTTTCGGATGGGACATCCAAAGATGGAATATGTAAGGAAGAGTTTTGAGGATTTAAACCTTGCCTGGAAGCTGGAAGCTCGGGCTGCTGGATGGTAGGCATTTGCTCATTAGACTTTCTAATGAGGAAGACTATGCAAAAATTTTTGGCAAACAATCTATCCTAATTCGTTGGAACATATATGAAGTTATTAAAGTGGACCCCCGAATTTGATCCACTAAAGGAGCCACCTATCATCCCCATGTGGTATAAACTACCTAATTTACCTATCCAATTATATGATCACAATGCTCTATTTAACATAAGTCAAGCACTCGGGAACCCCTTTAAAAACAGACACTCATACTTTTGATCTAGCTAGACCAGCAGCAGCAAGGGTTTTAGTGGAAAGGGATATTACTCTCCCTGATATCCATAGAGTGTGGGTGAGAACAGATGAGGATTTACCAGATGAGGGTTTCTGGCAGGAGGTGGAAGTAGAATTTAAACCTTTTACCGCAAGCACCGTAGAATGTTTGGTCATGAGTTGGAAAATTGCTACAAACTTCATCCTCCCGACAAAAAGAAACCTTTTAGTAAGCGAAGGTTAACTTGGCTCCCGGGATGTGCGAGGTCGAATGCCGAAACTCGTCTCCGTGGATGTGGTTATTCTTGACCCTCCAAGGACTCGAAAGAGGAAGTACGGATTGTGAAGGGGAAAAAGAGGATGTGCGTAATGTGAAGGAGCGAGCAAGGTGTGGTGGAGGGGGTGAAACCATGAAGATTATAGAAGTGAATCCCCTCCCCAGGATTATCGGGGAAGTGGAAAATAGAATGGAATTGATCGGGGGAAAGATTCAAGTGGTGAATGAGGAACTGAAGTCCGGATGGCAAATTCGGAAAAACAAGTAAAAGGAAGAAAAGCAAATCGGAGATACAAAGTCTACCGGAATCCCGACCTTTATGTGATCCTCCCGATAGCCCTCTACCGCCCCTAGGACTGGGGAAAAGGGAAACTCTTCTAATATGATAAATTTTCCGTGCTGGAATATAAGAGGGGCTGCTCATCCCTCCTCTCTTAGCAGAGTTAAATATATGGTTAAATATTACAAGCTATGGTGTTTTGCTTTACTTGAACCCATGGTTAATAAAAATTCTCAATGCATCATTAAAAAATTCCCTAACTTCCAATGTTGGATTAATGTGAGTAATAAGATCCGGGTTTTTGCTAGAAAGGAGTTAAATTGTTCTATTTTGGTAGACCATCAACAATTTATGCATATTCAAGTTTCTATTGGTGATTTTGTTGGATTTATCACTTTCATTTATGCTAGCTCGACTCTCGTTCTTCGACAGAATCTTTGGAATAACTCTGGTTAACATTGCTCCCAAGCATCAATTCATTTTGGCTTGTTGGTGGAGATTTTAATTGCCTTTCTTCTACTGCTGAAAAGAAGGGTGGTGCTTCTCCTAGCTGGGCTTCCATGAATAGGTTCAATCAATTTATTGCTGATGCAAGCAATCTTTGATCCGGGTTTTTGTGGTCCACTTACACCTGGAGAAGGGGTAGAACCCGGGAGAGACTTGACGAGTGCTCTGGGAATTCCTCTTGGCTTCAAGAATTTCCCTATACCATTGTGACTCATTTATCCATGGCTGGCTCAGTATCACGTACCTTTGCTCATCTCTATTAACAACACCGTTAACGATAATGGTGGTATGTTCGGATTTCAAAACATGTGGACTAAGCACCCAGATTTTCCGTCGAACTAGTGGAAGGTATGGGTTTCCCCATGGGAGGCTCCTCTTGGGGTAACCTATGGAATTTGCACAAAATCACTGCTCGGCATTTCGAAACCGGAATTGGACGAGTTTTGGGAATGTACTAGATAATCTTAAGAAGGCTGAAGAGGATGTGGCAGCTGCTGAAGCTGGTTTTATTAATGGTGTGGGCAGTGAAGCAGCTCTTTATAATGCACAAGATCAGTTGTTGGTCCAGTTCACATACCAGGAGGAGTTTTATAAACAGAAAGCAGCTGCTGCAATATTTATTGAAGGGGATAGAAACACTAAGTATTATCATGCATTCATTAAGTATAAGAGGAAGTGTAACATGATTCTTTCCATCACTGATGAAGCTGGGATTGTGCTTCATAATGTCGAAGATATAGCTTTGGATGTTGTTAACCACTTTGCTCAAATGTTTACCCAACCCAATATTTGTCCTACCCCTATTTATGAGAATTTGCTACGGACCCGAATATGTATGTTCGGAATCTTAACTTAGTGGAAATCCTGTGGGAGGAGGAGATAAAAAATGCATTGGACTCCTTAGATGATGCTAAAGTCTGCGAGTCCCGATGGCTTCTCTTCCAACTTTTATAAAGCCTGGTTGGACGAGTTGTTGGGAAGGAGATTATTCAAGCCGTACAAGACTTCTTCCAGGGTATGGATCTTCCCGGTATTTTTCTCGCCTCTACAATTGTTTTAATCCCAAAAAACAAATTGAGAAAATCATGGGGAGATTACGGACCAATTAGCCTTACTTCGTAATGTCCAAAATTATCGATAAAATCATCATGGCAAGATCTGCGACCACATCCGAATCTTTCGATTTGCCCCAGTCAGGCTGCATTTGTGAAGGGCAGATCAATTTCAGATAATATCTTGTCGGCTCGGGAATTGGTGTTGGATTTAGATAAGAAATGTAGAGGCAACAATGTGATACTCAAGCCGGATATAAGAAAAGCATATGATACCATCGATTGGGGGTTTATCACCCAAACTTTATATGCTAGGGGTTTTCGACCAGGTTTTGTTCAGCTCATCCATAGGTGGCTAAGCAATAATGCTCATTCTCGTTATGGTGAATGGGAAATGCCATGGGTTCTTTAGAGCTTCCAGAGGTATCGTGCAAGGTGATCCTCTCTCCCCTACCATTTTTATCCTTGCTTTTGACTACTTATCCAGATTATTAGATTTTGTCTTCACCCAAACACCAAGTTCAGCTTACCATCACAGGTCCAATTTAATTGTAAGTCATTTATCTTATGCTGATGATATCATTATCTTCTCTAAGGCTTCTAAAGTGGCTATTAAAAAGGTAATGAAAACACTAGCTCATTTCAAGGAGGTTTCTGGTTTGGAGCTTAATCTTCAGAAATGCCATTTCTACCCTAGTTCTAATGTCAGCCTGATGATGAAAACCTGGATTGCTGATTACACTGGCTTTCAGTCTGCTACTTTTCCTATCAATTACCTGGGAGTCCATTTGATTAAGGGAAGATCGAGACAAACTCATTTTCAAGAAATCTCTGAGAAAATCAAAACACAAATTTCTGGGTGGTCTAATTCCTTTTTGTCTAATGGGGGAGGCTAACTTTACTCGAAGAGCATTTTAACTCGCCCTCCCCTCCTATGCTCTACGGATGTTTATCATGAAAAAGAGTACACAAACAAGCATTGGCAGAATTTTCAACAAATTTCTTTGGGCCGGTCGGCATAAGCGGATCCATTGGTCATCCCGGAAGCAACTTTGTAAACCCCTTCAGCCGGGGGTCCGGGGTTTAGAAGCTTTGAACAGACTCGGCTTCATAAATTTATGTAAATTGTGGATTAGATTCGGGGCTAATGATACCATTTGGGCTCGGTATATGCATGGTAAATACCGTAGAAAGGATCACCCATCTCCGGTGGTGCCTAAGTCGGGGGACTCTAGATTATGGAAGGAATTGTCGATGGTCAAAGATAAGGCTGAATGCGACCTTTATCCGGGAGCTCGGGAGAGGGTCATATCAATTTTTGGCTTGATAATTGGGTGTGGGGAGGGGAGAAACTCACTTGCCCACAAAATGTTGATGGACCTTCTATATCTAAATGCTATGTTAATACCTTTTGGTCCGAAAACCAATGGAACTGCAGCATCGGAAAACATCCTAAATCCCGACCGGCTACAACGAGTACTCTTGACTCCCTTTCATCCTGAAAAAAGAGATAAGATTATCACCAAACAAACAACTTCATCAAAAGTCGGGGACCTTTATCTTTCGAAATTCTATTCTCGGGACCATATCGGGTGGGGACTCGAGCTGTGGAGCAACTGCTTGTCTCCTTCCATGTCCTTCTTTTGTTGGAGATTAAGACATTTACTTCTTCCTACCGATGATATCCTCAAATTAAAGGGGATTAGAGGGCCTTCCTGCTTGTCTATTATGTATGCGGGAGGAAGAATCTGGGATCATCTCGTTCTTCGGGTGTGCCTTCTCTCAAGAGGTCCGGAGGCATGTGATAAGCGGGATTCGGGTAGATACTTTGCAATTAAGTTGGCTGGACCTATTGATGTGTTGGGGGACTCGGCATAAGGTGAATCTCCCGGTGGTTCCTTGTGTTGTGGCCTGGTTTATCCGGATGGGCGAAATAAGGTTAGATTTGAGGGGTGTTCGTCCCTCGCCTCCCTTGTTGCTCGCTCATTGCTTAACTTACCTTAAGAAACTTACTAAATATCACAAATTCACCGATATCGCCAAGTAGGTTCCGAACATTCCTCCCTCCTTTCTCCGGTTGCTCGGGTGGTCCCCTCCCTCTTCCTATTGGATCAAAGTTAATACTGATGGAAGCTTCAAAATTCAGCAGGCAGGGATTGGTGGCATCTTTAGAAATGGGGTGGGGCATTGCTTATTGTTCTTCTACTCTCCTGTTGAGGTCTGTGATGCACTTGAGGCTGAAATGGTGGCCATCTTTTGGGCAATTAAAATTGCCAGAATCTGTGATGTGAGATTCCTAATGGTAGAATCAGACTCTTCTAATTGCATTAGCTTCCTGCAAGGGACTGAAGTTGCTCCATGGTACATTCAGAGATGGTTGAATAGAGTGAAGGGAGAGGTTGAGAGTATAAATGTAATTTTTTCATATATACCTAGGGAGGGTAATGCTCCCGCACACTCGGCTTGCATCTCGGGGTTATTGTAAAAGGGAAATTTTGGTAGAAACTACACCTCCACCTTCCCTTGCAGCTTTGTTGCATGGTGATAGGATAGGTCTTCCTTTTGTAAGAACATAAGATGGTGATTAATATACTTCTTGCCTGCTAGGCAAGTTTTTTGAAATATATATATATATATATATATATATATATATATATATAAATGGCTGCCGGTAAGGAGGGAGGTGCTCTGCTAGGGTTTGCTTTTGGCTGGCGGTTTGGATGGAGCCGGTAGGTTCTTTCTCCTGTTTCTTCTTCCCGGAGAGACTTCCTCTTGGGTTTTTTTTTTTGGTTGTTTGGAAGGGTTTTGTCTTTCCCGGGTTGGAAGATTTTCAAATTTTCTACTGTTGCATTGGCTGGTTTGGTGTGGGGAGGGCTTCCCGCTCGTTCTATGGCTAACCCTGCTCGGCCATATCCTATTGATGCTGCTACTAATACTCTGTGGGCTAAAGCTTCTTATGCTGGGGTAGTGGGTATGGGGAACTATGCCCACAAATCCTTTGACCATTTGGTTTTTCCCCAAGCATTGCATGATACTGCTGCTGGTAGGGGTAATGCCCCTTTCATTAATCCTGTTGGTAACAAGGATGGCTCGCCTGCTGTGTTGTTCTCCAAAAATGACATGAAATGTCTTAATGATTCTATTAAGTTTTGTTTGATTGGGAAGTTTCAGATGGGACATCCAAAGATGGAATATGTAAGGAAGAGTTTTGAGGATTTAAACCTTGCTGGAAAGCTGGAAGCTTGGGCTGCTGGATGGTAGGCATTTGCTCATTAGACTTTCTAATGAGGAAGACTATGCAAAAGTTTTTGGCAAACAATCTATCCTAATTGCTGGAACATATATGAAGTTATTAAAGTGGACCCCTGAATTTGATCCACTAAAGGAGCCACCTATCATCCCCATGTGGTATAAGCTACCTAATCTACCTATCCAATTATATGATCACAATGCTCTATTTAACATAAGTCAAGCACTGGGAACCCCTTTAAAAATAGACACTCATACTTTTGATCTAGCTAGACCAACGAAGACAGAAGGGTTTTAGTGGAAAGGGATATTACTCTCCCCGATATCCATAGAGTGTGGGTGAGAACGGATGAGGATTTACCCGATGAGGGTTTCGGCAGGAGGTGGAAGTAGAATTTAAACCATTTTACTCGCTAAGCACCGTAGAATGTTTGGTCATGAGTTGGAAAATTGCTACGGACTTCATCCTCCCGACAAGAAGAAACCTTTTAGTAAGCGAAGGTTAACTTGGCTCCCGGGGATGTGCGGGGTCGAATGCTCGAACTCGTCTCCGGGGATGTGGTTATTCTTGACCCTCCAAGGATCGAAAGAGGAAGTACAAATTGTGAAGGGGAAAAAGAGGATGTGCAGAATGTGAAGGAGCAGCAAGGTGTGGTGGAGGGGGGTGAAACCATGAAGATTATAGAAGTGAATCCCCTCCCTGGGATTATCAGGGAAGTGGAAAATAGAATGGAATTGACTGGGGGAAAGATTCAAGTGGTGAATGAGGAACTGAAGTCTGGATGGCAAATTCAGAAAAACAGTAAAAGAAAGAAAAGTAAATCAGAGATAAAAAGTCTACTGGAATCCCGACCTTTATGTGATCCTCCCGATAGCCCCTCGCGCCCCTAGGACAAGGGGAAAAGGGAAACTCTTCTAATATGATAAATTTTACGTGCCTGGAATATAAGAGGGGCTGCTCATCCCTCCTCTCTTAGCAGAGTTAAATATATGGTTAAATATTACAAGCTATGGTGTTTTGCTTTACTTGAACCCATGGTTAATAAAAATTCTCAATGCATCATTAAAAAATTCCCTAACTTCCAATGTTGGATTAATGTGAGTAATAAGATGCGGGTTTTTGCTAGAAAGGAGTTAAATTGTTCTATTTTGGTAGACCATCAACAATTTATGCATATTCAAGTTTCTATTGGTGATTTTGTTGGTTTTGTCACTTTCATTTATGCTAGCTCAGCTCCTGTTCTTCTGCAGAATCTTTGGAATAACCTGGTTAACATTGCTCCCAGCATCAATTCATTTTGGCTTGTTGGTGGAGATTTTAATTGCCTTTCTTCTGCTGCTGAAAAGAAGGGTGGTGCTTCTCCTAGCTGGGCTTCCATGAATAGGTTCAATCAATTTATTGCTGATGCGGCAATCTTTGATCTGGGTTTTTGTGGTCCAACATACACCTGGAGAAGGGGTAGAACCTGGGAGAGACTTGACAGAATGCTGGGGAATTCCTCTTGGCTTCAGCAATTTCCTATACCATTGTGACTCATTTATCCATGGCTGGCTCAGATCACAGACCTTTGCTCATCTCTATTAACAACACTGTTAACAGTAATGGTGGTATGTTCAGATTTCAAAACATGTGGACTAAGCACCCAGATTTTCTGGCTGAACTAGGGAAGGTGTGGGTTTCCCCCATGGGAGGCTCCTCTTGGGGTAACCTATGGAATTTGCACAAAATCACTGCTCAGCATTTCAGAAACTGGAATTGGACAGTTTTTGGGAATGTACAGGATAATCTTAAGAAGGCTGAAGAGGATGTGGTCGCTCGTTGAAGCTGGTTTTATTAATGGTGTGGGCGATGAAGCGGCTCTTTATAATGCACAAGATCGATTCTTCGGTCCGGTTCACATACCGGGAGGAGTTTTATAAACGAAGCAGTACTTCGCATGATTTATTGAAGGGGATAGAAACACTAAGTATTATCATGCATTCATTAAGTATAAGAGGAAGTGTAACATGATTCTTTCCATCACTGATGAAGCTGGGATTGTGCTTCATAATGCAGAAGATATAGCTTTGGATGCTGTTAACCACTTTGCTCAAATGTTTACCCAACCCAATATTTGTCCTACCCCTATTTATGAGAACTTGCTACAGACCCAGAATATGTATGTTCAGAATCTTAACTTAGTGGAAATCCCAGGGGAGGAGGAGATAAAAAATGCATTAGACTCCTTAGATGATGCTAAAGCTGCAGGTCCTGATGGCTTCTCTTCCAACTTTTATAAAGCTGGTTGGACAGTTGTTGGGAAGGAGATTATTCAAGCTGTACAAGACTTCTTCCAGGGTATGGATCTTCCCAGGTATTTTTCTGCCTCTACAATTGTTTTAATCCCAAAAAACAAATTGAGAAAATCATGGGGAGATTACGGACCAATTAGCCTTACTTCGTAATGTCCAAAATTATCGGTAAAATCATCATGGCAAGACTTGCGACCACATTTGAATCTTCGATTTGCCTCAGTCGAGCTGCATTTGTGAAGGGCGGATCAATTTCGGATAATATCTTGCGGCTCGGGAATTGGTGTTGGATTTAGATAAGAAATGTAGAGGCAACAATGTGATACTCAAGTCTGGATATAAGAAAAGCATATGATACCATCGATTGGGGGTTTATCACACAAACTTTATATGCTTGGGGTTTTCGACAGGTTTTGTTCGACTCATCCATAGGTGGCTAAGCAATAATGCTCATTCTCGTTATGGTGAATGGGAAATGCCATGGGTTCTTTAGAGCTTCCGAGGTATCGAGCAAGGTGATCCTCTCTCCCTACCATTTTTATCCTTGCTTTTGACTACTTATCCAGATTATTAGATTTTGTCTTCACCCAAACACCAAGTTCGACTTACCATCACGAGTCCAATTTAATTGTAAGTCATTTATCTTATGCTGATGATATCATTATCTTCTCTAAGGCTTCTAAAGTGGCTATTAAAAAAGTAATGAAAACACTAGCTCATTTCAAGGAGGTTTCGGTTTGGAGCTTAATCTTCGAAATGCCATTTCTACCCTAGTTCTAATGTCGACTGATGATGAAAACCTGGATTGCTGATTACACCGGCTTTCGATCCGCTACTTTGCTTATCGACTACTCGGGAGTCCATTTGATTAAGGGAAGATCAAGACAAACTCATTTTCAAGAAATCTCCGAGAAAATCAAAACACAAATTTCGGGTGGTCTAATTCCTTTTTGTCTAATGGGGGAGGCTAACTTTGCGAAGAGCATTTTAACTCGCCCTCCCTCTTATGCTCTACGGATGTTTATCATGAAAAAGAGTACACAAACAAGCATTGGCGGAATTTTCAACAAATTTCTTTGGGTCGGTCGGCATAAGCGAATCCATCGGTCATCCCGGAAGCAACTTTGTAAACCCCTTCGAGCTGGGAGTCCGGGGTTTAGAAGCTTTGAACAACTCGACTTCATAAATTTATGTAAATTGTGGATTAGATTCGGTGGCTAATGATACCATTTGGGCTCGGTATATGCATGGTAAATACCGTAGAAAGGATCACCCATCTCCGGTGGTGCCTAAGTCTGGGGGACTCTAGATTGTGGAAGGAATTGCTTGAAGGTCAAAGATAAGGCTGAACAGTACCTTTATCCGGGAGCCGGGAGAGGGTCATATCAATTTTTGGCTTGATAATTGGGTGTGGGGAGGGGAGAAACTCACTTGCCCACAAAATGTTGATGGACCTTCTATATCTAAATGCTATGTTAATACCTTTTGGTCCGAAAACCAATGGAACTGCAGTACTCGGAAAACATCCTAAATCCCGACCGACTACAGCAGGTACTCTTGACTCCCTTTCATCCTGAAAAAGAGATAAGATTATCACCAAACAGACAACTTCATCAAAAGTCGGGACCTTTATCTTTCGAAATTCTATTCCCGGGACCATATCAGTGGGGACTCGAGTCGTGGAGCAACCGCTCGTCTCCTTCCATGTCCTTCTTTTGCCTGGAGATTAAGACATTTACTTCTTCCTACCGATGATATCCTCAAATTAAAGGGAATTAGAGGGCCTTCCTCGCTGTCTATTATGTATGCGGGAGGAAGAATCTGGGATCATTTGTTCTTCGAGTGTGCCTTCTCTCAAGAGGTTTGGAGGCATGTGATAAGCAGGATTCGGGTAGATACTTTGCAATTAAGTTGGCTGGACCTATTGATGTGTTGGGGGACCGGCATAAGGTGAATCTCCTGGTGGTTCCTTGTGTTGTGGCCTCGGTTTATTTGGATGGGCGTAAATAAGGTTAGATTTGAGGGGTGTTCGTCCCCGCCTCCCTTGTTGCTCGCTCATTGCTTAACTTACCTTAAGAAACTTACTAAATATCACAAATTCACCGATATCCGCCAAGTAGGTTCTGAACATTCCTCCCCCTTTCTCTCGGTTGCTCGGGTGGTCCCCTCCCTCTTCCTATTGGATCAAAGTTAATACCGATGGAAGCTTCAAAATTCAGCGAGCGAGGATTGGTGGCATCTTTAGAAATGGGGTGGGGCATTGCTTATTGTTCTTCTACTCTCCTGTTGAGGTCCGTGATGCTCTTGAGGCTGAAATGGTGGCCATCTTTTGGGCAATTAAAATTGCCGTAATCCGTGATGTGAGATTCCTAATGGTAGAATCGGACTCTTCTAATTGCATTAGCTTCCCGCAAGGGACCGAAGTTGCTCCATGGTACATTCGTGAGATGGTTGAATAGAGTGAAGGGAGAGGTTGAGAGTATAAATGTAATTTTTTCATATATACCTAGGGAGGGTAATGCTCCCGCACATCGGCTTGCATCTCGGGGTTATTGTAAAAGGGAAATTTTGGTAGAAACTACACCTCCACCTTCCCTTGCGGCTTTGTTGCATGGTGATAGGATAGGTCTTCCTTTTGTAAGAACATAAGATGGTGATTAATATACTTCTTGCCCGCTAGGCAAGTTTTTTGAAAAAAAAAATATATATTTATATATATATATATATATATATCCCTTTCTCCCACTCTCTCTTTCCCTCTCTCTCTTTCCATCTATACACTCCCTTTTTCTATCTCTTTTGTCTATTTTCTCTTTATCTCGCACCCTTGCTACCCACCTTCTATTTCTCTTAGTCTCTTCTCTCTCTATCTCTTCCTTCTCTATCACTTTCACATCTCTATCTCTCTCTCCATTCCTCACTCACTCACTCCCTCACACTCTACGTATCTAGATCTTTTCCCATCTATACCTCTCTCTCTCTCTCTCACTCTTTCATGCACTTTCTCCTTTTTACTCTTTATCCCCCACTCTTCCACTCTTTATCCATCTCAATCTCTCTTTATCTCACTTCTTTATTCTCTCTCCTCTTATTTCATTTCTATCTCACTCTCTTTCCCTCCTATCCTTTATCTCTATCTCTCACGTTCTCTCATACTCTTCTTACTCTCTACCTATCCCTTATTTTCTATCTCTCTCTTTCTATCTCCACCTCCTTCCCTTGTATATATGCCCCTCTCTATTACACTCGTTCTCACCTCCCTCTTTGTTACATCCTCTCGCCTCTCTCTCTCTCACTCTATTGCCCTTTCTATCTCATATTCTCTCTTTTGTCCCTCTCTTTCCCTCATATATTATATCTCGCTCTCTCTTCCCCCTTCTCAGCTCTCTACATGCCCCTCTTCCCTTACTCTTTACCTTTCTCTCTACCTCCTTTCCATTCTTTGCTCTCTCAACTTGCAACCTCCTTTTATATGTCTTTCTCTCTCCCTTCCTCTCTCCCCCTTATTTCCCACCCACATTCTCTCTCATTTTTCAGTTTATATATATATATATATATATATTTTTTTTGGCAATATATATATATTTTTATTGAATAATGGAGGTCTTAAAACATCTGACATGAGGAATGGCCAATAAGTCCCCATGTAAAAGAGTTCTAAAAAAAGAAAAAGAAGAAGACAAAAATTCTGAAGAAGAGCTTGAGTTGCAAATTGTTTCCTTCCTAGAAGAAGCTCTCTTGGCCAACCAATTTGCGAGTTGGTTCCCCTCTCTATTAATATGACTCCATATAACAACTAGCCCTGAGGATAACTTGAAGATCATATTAACCCAAGTAAGAATGTGCCATGGAACAAGCAACTTCATTCAACAACATCTTTACTAAAAGCAATGAATCCATCTCCATATGAATATAATTATGCTTATTAATAAAGGCAGCTTTGAGACCCCAATAAGCAGCAATAACTTCGAGCTTCAAGACTCGTTATCTGCCATCACAGGAGCAGAGAGAAACCAATTACAATTACCAATATGATCCCTACAAATGGCCCCAATTCCAGCACCAATTGAAGAAAAACTCCCATCATAATTGATTTTACCCAAGGAGCCTTAGGTAATCTCCAAATAACAAGCTTGACCTTGTTAATAACAGGAATTTGCTGAGAATTAATTATTTGTCTAGCCTTATGAACATAAATTAAACAATTCCTGATAATATGTTGGATAGAGCAATCCTTGTTGTTGAAAATAGCATCATTCCTTCCCATCCATATAAACCAGAAGATAATAAGAGGAATGTAATAATCAGTAGAATCCTTCCAATCATGCCAACATAACTCAATACTAAGCCATGAAAAAAATTTGGGAGAAAGCCCAAGATTATCCAAAACAGATTTCCATACCTCTTGAACAACAAGGCACCTTATAAATATGTGAGGAATGGATTCTTCATCAGCATGACAAAATTGACAAATCGAAGGTCCACGAATTCCCTTAAGTTTTAGAATGTCATCCGTTGGAAGAAACTTCCTGAAAAGTCTCCAACGAAAAAAGATATGGAAGGTGTTAAGAATTTATTCCATAGCTTCTTCCCCCAATCATTAGTAGAACGAGATACCTCTAAATAGAAAATTAGACAAGCTTTGATTAGGTGGAATCTTTGTAACCAATTTATCTCTTTTGGCCGATTGAATAGGAATATTCAAAATCTTTTTTTGGGTTGCAGAATCAACACAACTACTAAGCTTAGCAAGTATCCCATTCCGAATTGGTCCAAGCAATCAGCTACTTTCCGAATGGGATGATGAATGGAATGATGAATATTAAGATCAATCAGAGACTCATTAAAAATCCACTTATCCCTCCAAAAATGAATTTGCCCATCCCCAAGCTCCCATACAAAAAGTTGTTCACTCGCTTCTCTAACTTTCGTAATTGCTTCCAAGTGATTTGAATCCCCATTCTTCAATTGTACTTGAGTAGGATGAATATTAGAACAAGTACTTCCCATGCAAAAACTTAGACCATAAGGAGTTCTCGGCTCTAAAGTTAATCCATTTCTTGCAATAAAAGGAAAAGCTGATTTGCTGAAAACTCTTAAAACCCAACCCACCACTAGCGATAGGTTTACAAACTTTATCCCAATTGGTCCAATGCATTTGTCTATGATGACCTTCCCAAAGAAACTTATTAAATATAATGGACAGTAATTTTTGTGTGCTTTTCTTCATCTTGATCATTTGAAGAATATAGAGAGGATAAGTAGTTAAAATACTCTTGAGAAGAGTGATTCTACTACCATTTGATAGAAATGAATTTGTCCAACATTGAATTTGAGCAGAAATTTTAGATACCACATCATCGTAGTGGGAATGTCTAAGTTTACCTTTGATTAAAGGAAAACCCAAATACTTAAGAGGATATTTAGCCTCCCTAAATCCAAGTGAAATCTGCTATCCACTTTTTAGTATTAACATTGAATTTAGAACTAAACAAAAAATGACACTTGGACTTGTTAAAAGTCATACCGCAGACCTCTTCAAAATCACCCAAAACCTTCATTAAACTTCTTATGGAGTTTTTACTACCATTCCAGAAAACTATGACATCATCAGCAAATGCAATGTGGGAAAACAGTTGAGAGGATCCGTGTTGAAACTGGGTATAAGGATGAGTGATCCGAACATTATTAAGAAGCTTGGAAAGGTAATCAAAAGCCAATATGAAAATATAAGGAGAAAGGGGGTCTCCTTGTTTAATGCCTCTACTGCTTGAAAAACCCATTACTCTCACCATTAATGAGAACACTATAATAATTATTGCTTAACCACCTTGAAATGAGTCCACAAAGCAACTGAACCGAATCCTTTAGCATAAAGCACTTTAAGAATAAAGGACCAACTTATAGTATCAAAAGCCTTAGAAAGATCCAATTTAAAAATCAGATTAGAACCCCTACAAGGCTTATCAATATCGGTAAGCATTTCTTGAGCTAACAATATATTTTCACTAATACTTCTTCCTTTAACAAATGCCGATTGATTTTCGGAGATTAAAGTATCCATAAGAGGCTGAATTCTAGCCACAAGAAGCTTGCTGATGATTTTCGAAAAGGTCGAAGTGATGCTAATAGGTCTAAAGTCTTGCCAACAATCCTTCTTTTTATCCTTTGGTATGAGAATAATTGAAGAGGATACAAAATACTTAGGGAGATCCATGCCCCGAAAGAAAAGCTTAATAGCCTCAACAATATCCATCCCGATAATCCGCGAATTTCTTGTAGAAATCGGAGTAAACCCATCTGGACCAATTGTCTTGTTACTCGTCCAAAGAATTAATGGAAGATAAAATTTCATCCTCATTAGGTATTCTGGATAGATTTAATTCCCTAGCCAACTCGCAAATCAGCTTGCATGAGATTAATAGAAAAGATATCGAGTTGGTATCTTGATAAGAGAAAAGGTTTTGAAAATATCGAACGAACATCATCCCTAATTTCCCGAGAAGTAGAAAGCCAGCAATTATTAGAAGATTTAATTCTTTGAATTGTATTAATGGATCTTCTATGCTTAATAATAGCATGAAAAAATTTTGAATTCCTATCTCCATGAAGTAAATGGTTAACTCGTCGCTTTCGTTTAAGAAAGAGCTCTTCCCAGTAAGCAAAGGCATCGCAAAGAAACATTAGCATCCAAGCAGATCTTTATCAGCTTTTCCTCCCGACCTTCCACTTCAATTTCAACTCCGGGCCACCAAATTTTCTCGCTTTTGAATATTATATGTAAGGTTCCCAAATTCAGTCCAATTCCAATTAATTAAAGCCTTAGCAACTGACTTATGGAGTTGCCATAAGTTCAATAAAGGATTAGCAGTAGAATAATTAGATGGAAGAATCCAATTATGCTTAACAACTTGATAACAAGTAGGGTGAGTAGACCATACATTTAAGTATCCGAAAGCATGATGTTTAGTATTAATAAAATGAGAGAATTGAACAAGCAAGGGAGCATGATCTCGAACCAAGTCTAGCTAAGTGCTTAACTTTGGAAAGACTAAACATATCAATCCAAAGTTGATTAGTAAAGATTCTATCCAACCTTTCATAAAGAGAACCTCTTCTCCAAGTGAATGGAGAACCTTCAAACCCAATATCAAATAAATTAGCAAGCACTAACTTGGTTAGTAAAATTTAGCATATCTTGAAGATTAGGATTCCTTCCTCCTTTCTTTTCACTAGGGTGCAAAATGCGATTAAAATCACCCCCACTATCCAGACCTTCAACCATATTCCGACCAATATCCTTTAAATGAGACCAAAGTTCAGATCTACCAAGCAATAGTAGAAGAAGCATAAACAAAAGTAGCAAATCCTTTGAACCGATCAAGCTCAAAATGTAGGTGTAAGAATCGAGGATTATCAATAAGAATATCAACTCTCAACTCCTTCCTACTAAAAAGCCAGATCTTATTAGTAGAATTGTAGGCAAAAGAAAAACCGAAAAACCTCCTTAAAAATCTATCAAAGTTCTTTTTCACCAAAGGTTCAAGAAGAACAATGACCCAAAATTTATGAACCCCGTTGAGACTTAAAATTTCGCTAAGGGAGCCGAGGTTGGCCACTCCCCTAACATTCCAACATAAAAAATTAATCATGAGTAGATCTACTTCCTCTAGTAAGCCTAGAAAAAGTAGCAAGTATTAGAGGGGATAATATTAGATACCGATAATTGCTTTAATTCCTTCTTCTTCTTTGAATTTTGCACCATCCAATCTTCTTTCAAATCAGTATTGACAACATTCGAATCGATCGAAGAATTAGAATCCAAGTTCCGCGAAGAATTCGAAATATAGGATAGTTAATAATAGCAGGTGAAACCTCCTTAGCTTCGATAAGAAGATAATTCGCTCCGATAACAACTTCATTCCCAATCCCATCAACAGTAATTGAACTTTCGAATTTAAATTACCGGATACTTCATTAACAACAACAACATTACCGTAATAAAGATTATTAGCAACAATAAGCATTTCCGGGAATAGCTAGATCCAAATCCTTATCTAATACATCAATAAGCATTTGTAATGATAGAACCGAATTGAGTGTACAATCAATAAGAGGATTCTCGACAGAATATTAGGATCGAACCATCAACGAAACCGGATCGCCTAGGTTGTTGTTGTTCAAGGTAGAACAATTGTTTTTAGCAGATGCATTAGTCAAAGTTTCAACGAGTTCAATAGCAAGCAGAGAAATCTTGAATCACATTTGGAGTTGTCTCGAACCACAATAGGAGTCCCCTTAACAATATCAGGATTAAGGGTGACGGAATCAAGATTCCGCCCTCTTTGTGTATCGACAACGAGCTCCGACCTTATATTTAGATGGCATAAGATTAGGATGAATTCTATAACAACCTTCCTTAGTATGACCAAACATTTAACACAGATATATATATATATATATATCTGTGTGTGTGTGTGTCCCTTTCTCCCACTCTTCCCTCTCCTTCTCTTTCTCTTTCACTATCTCTCCTTCCATCTCTCGCACTTTCTTTTTCCCAATCTATTAATCTCTTTCTCTTGCAAGTTCTCCCTTCTCTCGCTTTCTCTTGTTCTCTCTTCTCTCTCATTATTTTTCTCCCTTTCTTTCTCTTCTCTCCCTTCATCTCTCTCTTTCTCTATCTTACCTTATTTACCCTCTCCAACCCGCTCTCTTTTACTTTATGTTCCTCCCTCCCTCCCCCTCCTTGCCTCCCTCGTCCCTCCCTTCCTCCACCCTTATCTCTTGTTCCTTTTATCTCCCCTTCACTCTCTCTTACCCTCTATCACCTTGCTCTTACGTATTGCTCTTCCTTTCACTACTCTCACTGTATCTACATCATGATCTCTTTTACTCTCAATATCTATTCCGCTCTATACCTCTACCTTATGATCTCTCCCTCTCTTTGGCTTTTTCTCCCTCCTTCTCCCTTCCTCTCACTCATTCATTCACTTTTTTTCACTTTCTCACAGCCTGTCCCTCCCTCACTCTCCATATTCTCTCACACCTACTCTCTCTCTTTCATCTAATCTCTATCTTCATTAATCTGACTCTTCACTCTCTAACTTTCTTTCTCACTCTAGCAACCTCTTTCTCCTTCTTTTACTCACTCATGCACCCTCTACACTTCTCTTCCTCACAATCTCAATCCCACCACCATTTCTCTCAATCTCTTCTCCTTTTATATCTCTTCCTCTCCCCCTCTGTTGTTATCTCTATTTCCCTCCATCATTCTCGCACTCTTTCCCCTTCACTTCCCTCTCTATTCTCTCTCACTCTCTATTTTCCATATTTCTAATTCTTTCACTCTCTCTCTCATTCTTCCCTTTGGCTCTCACTTTCTCTCCCTTACTCTCCATCTCTCCCATTTATTCTACCCTCTCCCACTCTCCCTCTGTCCCTCTCACTCTCCCTCTATCTCTCACATAATCTTGATCACTCTCTCTATCTCTCTTTCTTTATTTATCATTACTCTCGTTCTCTCGCTTTCTCTCTATCATTCTAAATTTACCCTCTCTCTTACCCTCATTCTCGCCTTCATACACTCTATCCATTCCTACCTTCTCACTTTCTTCTACTCGTGCCCTCTCTCGTGTTCTCTCTTTTCTCTCTCTTCTCACTCACTCCCCATCTCTCTCATTCACTCTTGAATCCATCCCACTTTGCCTCACCCTGTCTCTCCTCTTCCCTCTCTTTCTATATTTCTCAACCTCTCTACATGTCTCTTCATCTCTCTCTCGCTCACTCTTCTCTCTCTTTCTTTCAAGATCTTTGTTGCACTATTCTTTTATCTACTTCGATTTTTCTCTATTTATATCTCTCACTCTATCTCTTCATCAATATATATATATATATATATATATATATATATATATATATATAAATGGCGGCCGGCTCCTTTGCTCTCGCTGGGGTTTGGCCGGTGATGGCTTCCCTGGGTGGCGGCTGGGCAAGTTGGCTGCTTCTCCAAGGCTGGGGGTGCTGTTTGGTCTTCAAGTTTGCCTTCACGGGTGCAGGTGGGTGGTTGGTAAGGTCCTTTCAAGAGGTTCTGATCTTTCCCGGGCAAAGTTTTTTGATTTTTACTGTTCCATTGGTTGGGTTCTGCTGCTTGCTGCCTTTTCCTCCCAGTATCTTCTCCTTTTGTTGTGTCCTTTGATGTTATTTCAGCTCTGAAAATCTGCCGTCATGGCCGGGATCAACATATCCACCTCTTATGCACTCGCACTAAGTAATGGCTTGCTCGTTACTAATGCCTGCAGTATAAATTGCTTTTCCCCAAAATTTACATGATGCAGAGCAATTGGGAAATCGATTGCCCCTTCATTAGACCTCTTGGCTCTAAGGAGGGCAGATCAGCCATTATTTTCACTTCTAAGGAAATGGAATCTCTTGCCGAAGCTATTAAGTTCTCCATTGTGGGTCAATTCCAATATGGCCACCCTAAGATGGAATTAGTCGGGAATCGCTTTGAGCGCATTCCCTTCGTGGGTCAATGGAAACTTGGAGTGATGGGTGGAAGACACCTCCTTATCGATTATCCAGGGAAGAAGACTATGCAAGATTAATTGGAATGCAGATTATGCAAATAGCTAACACCCGGATGAAACTCATCAAATGGTACCTCGGCTTTGATCCAACTAAAGAACCCCCACTTAAACCTATGTGGTTTAAATTTCCTAATCTACCTATCGAATCGTTCCACACTAATGCTCTATTTCGGATTAGTAGAGCATTAGGGACTCCCCTTAAAGTTGACCCCTCCACTTCTAATTTGGGGAACATTCATGGTGCTAGAGTGCTCGATCGAGAGAGATGTTTCTCTCCCTGAGTTAGACAGATTGTGGATTACCACCTCTGACAGTGGTGAGGGTTTCTGGCAAAAAATCCTAATGGAAACTAAACCAGTGTTCTGTAAACACTGTAGAATGTTTGGCCACTTAATGGAAAATTGTTACAGATTAAAACCCCCTTCCAAAAAGCCAGTCAGACCCCAACCTTCAGTGCAACAAACCAAAGATACTATTCAAGGGAACTTATTTGCAGAACCTATTGCTCTAGACTCTCCGGTCGATGTCTCCAGCATTGCATAGAGATGTGAACCCGCAGATTATCCCGCAGGATCCGATAAATCCCGCTCAAGGAGACACCTCTACATTACCCCCGAACTCACAATTAAAGCTCCAAAAGACTCACACAAGTCAAGTTATCATTGAAAGCGTGTCATTATACCCTCCATAGATATTATATCTACATCCCAGAATAATATTCAAGCTGTTTGGCAGGAACAGAAGGCAAAAAAGAAGAAAAAGGTGCTAGCTGAACTTCAAAAACTGACCCAAGGTGGGGAAAGTGTCACTACCCCACCTGATATCAGAAGTGGCAGAACTAGATCTAGATCCAGATCAGCCCCAGCTCACTCCCCTCCCCAGCATAAACCCCCAGATGTTTAACTTCTTATGTTGGAATATTAGGGGTGTGGCCCACCCCTCATCTCTTAAAAGGCTATTGTATCTCTTTAAGAAACACCAACTCTGGGGCATTGTGCTTCTTGAACCATTGGTTCACAAACACAAATCCAAATTATTTTTCAAGTTTGTCGGTCGTTCCATTTTTACTAACTCTTCCAATAAAATCCGGGTTCTCGGCAGGCGGGAACTCCATTGCAAAGTTATTGTGGACCATCCTCAATTGATTCATTTACATTGTACAGTTAATGGTATTTCTTTTGCTACAACTTTTGTTTATGCAGGCTGCACTGAAACTGCTAGAAGAGAACTCTGGCAAGAAATCCATCTTATCAGCTCTAGGGAATCTCTTAGTTGGATTGTGGGTGGAGATTTCAACAATATTTCTTCTACTATAGAAAAATCTGGTGGCAGGCCTCCTAATCTCAACCAACTCACTGAGTTTAATGATAACATCCAGAGAGCAAACCTTTTTGATTTGGGGTTTCAAGGGAACCCTTTTACTTGGAGGAGGGGTAAAATCCGGGAGAGACTTGATAGATTCTCGGCAAATGATGCTTGGCACCATACTTTTCTTCATACTACCATTTCACATCTAAATTTTGCTGGGTCTGATCACAGACCATTACTTATTTCCATTTCTACTCCCCCCAACCAAACCAGTTCTCCCCATTTCAGATTCCTGAACTTCTGGTCTTCCCACCCTCAATTTCAATCTATTATCTCTAAGCAGTGGACTGGTTGTCCCCACTCCAATCCTTTTATTAGACTTCAGAATCTTCAACCGAAACCGGCTGCCGTCCTTTCTCACCGGAGTTGGGAGACTATTGGTGACATCACTCATAACATTGTACAGGCTGAGAAGGATCTCTCTTCTTTGGAAGTTGCTGCCCTTACTGATGATACTAAATACTGCCAGATGGTCACTGCTCAAGAACATCTGCTTACTCTTATTGATCGGCAAGACCAATTCCTGTAGGCGAAAAGCTCGCTACTACTAAATTCAAAGATGGAGATAGGAACACTAAATTCTTTCATGCATGGATAAAATTCAAAAGGAAATGTAATGCTATACATTCCATCTTAAATGACCAAGGCCTTCTACTCAATGAGGAAGTCGCTATTGCTAATGATGCTGTCAAGTATTACCAGGAACTTCTGACTTTTAAACCTGGCAGCAGATCTCCTATTGATGATAGCCTGTTTAATAAAGAGTTTAATTATACCCAGTCTCTACAATTAGCTGATATTCCCTCTCTTGAGGAAATTTGGGTGGCACTTAACTCTATTGACGACTCTAACTCGCTGGTCCCGATGGGTACAAGTGTCGACTTCTATAAAAAACCTGGAACACTTGCAAAGCTGAGGTCACCTCTGCTATCCAAAGCTTCTTTTCAGGTAGGGACATTCCCCAAACTTCCATGCATCTACTATTGTGCTTGTGCCTAAGACCAATGCCCCCAAGTGCTGGAACCACTATAGACCAATTAGCCTTAACCACCGTTATCGGTAAGGTTATCGACAAAATCTTAGTTGGCGGATTGCAACCTCATCTTGCTCATATTATCAGCCCCAACCAATCAGCTTTTGTTAAAGGCAGATCTATTGCTGATAATGCCCTCCTTGCTCAAGAACTTTTGTTGGATTTGGACAGACCTTGTAGGGGTGGTAACTTGATTTACAAACTAGACATAAAAAAGGCTTATGATACTATAGATTGGAACTTTATTCTTCACGTGCTGCATGCTGTGAGGCTTTTTCAATACCTTCGTTTACTCATTAAGAGATGGCTTCGGAACAATAACCATTCTATCCTCATTAATGGCAAATGCTCGAGGTGATTTCGGAGCAACTAGAGGGCTTAAACAAGGTGATCCACTCTCTCCCACTATCTTCATCATTGTTATGGACTATCTCTCAAGGTCGCTGGATACTCAAGTCTCCTCTCACCCTTATGCCCAATTCCACCACAGTCGGATATTAACATCTCTCACCTTTTATATGCCGATGATTTAATGATTTTCTCCGGAGCTTCTAAAGCTGCTCGTCAATAAGGTGATGCACTCGTCTCAACAAGTTTCAACAGATATCCGGCCTTCATTTCAACAAAAACAAGTGTGAATTGCTTTTCCCCAACCATATCCACCCTAACATTATCCATTGGACCACTCGAATTCACCGGCTTTGTCAAAACCAACCTTCCCATAAAATACTTGGGGGTTCTTCTTATCAAAGGCAGATCTAAACAAACCCATTTTGAGGAGATCATTGCCAAGTTGAATACTCAACTCTCTAATTGGTCCAACTCCTTCCTCTCATCTGGTGGCAGAATTACACTCCTAAATAGCATATTAACCTCTTTCCTCGCTTATATCCCGCAGATGGCTTGCTTAAAGAAAAGTTCCGGGATTCGGATTGAAAGAATATTTAACGATTTCTATTGTCCGGTCATAGAAAACAGATTCATTGGGCTAGTCGGCAAAGAGTAGCCTTGCCTAAAGTAGCCGGTGGTTTAGGTTTTAAAGGCTTGAAACACCTACAGCAAGTTAATTTACGTAAGCTATGGATCCATTTCAGGGAGCAGAATTCTCTTTGGGCTCTTTTCTTGAAAGGGAAATATTGTAGAACCACTCATCCCTCAGCCTCTCATATCAAAACAGGTATTTCTAGAATCTGGAAGCATATGCTCATTAACAAGGAAATAGCTGAATCTCTTATTTACTGGGAGTTAGGCAAGGGTGACATCCTGTTTTGGCAAGATAATTGGTGTCAAAAGGAACTTCCGGTTCCCCTACCTAATATTAATAAAGACCAATTCCCTATTTCCCGTCGTTGGGACAACATGAATTGGTCCATTCCTAAACTGAAACAATTACCGGTCGATTCTCGTTGTTGATCGAGTGGCTCTTATCCCCTTTGATAGGTATCAACTCGATAAACTCGGATGGATAAATGGCAAGAATAGCAGTATTACCAAGCACATTTATTCCACTATCAACTCTTGGAATCGAGTCACTGAGGCAATAAGCATATGGAACAAATATCTTACCCCTCTATGTCCTTCCTCATTTGGAGAATTTTCCATGGGCTCCTCCCTACCGATGATATTCTAAAACTCAAAGGTTTGAGAGGCCCTTCTAAATGCCTTCTCTCGTGCTCGTTAATTCGAAACTCGAACCATCTTTTCTTTAAATGCCCCTTCTCCCAAGAGGTTTGGTCAGGTCCGATCAGCAAGTTGAAAATTAACTCCGCCGTTGTTAGATTGGCATGATTTTAATGATTCCCGGCATTCCCGGCAAAAAGTTAAAGCTGGGGAGATCCCTCGTATTGTGGCTTGGTTCATTTGGATGCATAGAAATGGGGTTAAATATGATGGGGTGCTTCATAAAGCTAACGGGGTAGTTACCCACTCGCCTTACTTTTATCTCTAAATTGATCTCTATTAAAAATTTTCCAAACATTCTTCGAGCTTCTTTGTCTACAAATAGACCTATGCTTCACAAAGTTACTAAGATCTTTTGGAAAGCCCCTAGCCCTCCTTTTATTAAAGTCAATACTGATGGTGCTTTCAAGGATCAATTAGCCGGCATTGGAGGCATCTTCGCAGATCATACTCGGGAAAGGTTTGCTTTTCTTCCAGTGCTCCCACTACCGCCGATGATCCTTTGGAAGCCGAATCGGCTGCTCGTTTTTGGGCTCTTCACATTGCTACACTCTTTCAATGGTCTTCCATCATTGTGGAGGGAGACTCTTCTACTCTAGTTCAGTATTTTCGAAAGACCTTTTTCCTCCTTGGCACCATTCCACTTGGGTTTACCAAATCGGATCTTTGCCGCCTCGCCCATCGTTCAATTTAACTTTATTTTCGCAGAAGGTAACGTGACCTGCTAATTGGATTGCTAAAAAAGCTTTATCTTCACAAGAGATTATGGTCTCCTCTACTCTACCTCCCTCACTGCTTTATCTCATCAAGGCCGACTCATTCCAAGCCCCTCACTTCGAATTTTGGAGTGATGTCCCTGCAATTGTTACTCTCCCTACACCTGCTTAAAGCTGTTTATAATTACTGTAGGAGCATTTTGGTGTCTTTTTGGTGTTTACTTGGTTTTTTGCTCCTCTTTTACTTAGTCTCTTTTCCTTTTGGTGTGGAGTTGTACTGGGATCTTCTTCCCTAGGGGATCACCCTTTTGTAACTGCATACTTTTTTATTAACATGTAGGGGGCCAGTGTAGCCTCTTCCCCAAAAAAAAAAAAAAAAATATATATATATATATATATATATATGTATGTATGTATGTATATATATATATATATATATATCTTTCTCCACCTCTTTTCCTCTATTACCATCTCTCTTTCTCTACCTCTCTCTTTGTCTTCTCTCTCTTTCACTCTTTCTTTCTCTTATCCCCTCTCCCTCCCTCACGCTCTCGTGCCCTACAAATCTCTTAGTCATAGAACTCTTCTCTTTCTCTCTCTAGCTTTCTTTCAATCTTCTTTCTTTCACTTACTCTCTCTCACTTATTTTCACTCTCTATGTCTATCTCAAACTTATTCTCCCTCTCACACACACACACACACTCTCTCTTGCGCTCCCTTGCCCTTTCCATCATTCTTTGTCTTTCTCTTATTCCCTACCTCTTTCTCTCCTCCATTCTCCTCTCGTCTTTCTTACTATCCACCACACCCTCACTATATATAGCTCTTGCACTCTCACACACAGTTTTTAACTGCCTTCTCATCTCTATTTCTCTCTCATCCTCTTTCTTTCGAGCTCTTTCTCACATTCTTCTCACTCCCTCCAACACTTTCTCTCTCTTTCTATATGCTTCTCTTTTTCTCCCTTGCTTCCTCCCTTGCTATCTCTCTTTTCTCTCTTTACCTTATTTTGCTCCGTTTCTCTATCTCTAACTCACTTTTTCTTCATCTCGTTCTTTCTCCCTCTCTCTCATGCCCTTCATATGTCCCTCTCTCACTTTATCTGCTCTTTCACTCAACCTTTTTCCTTCCCTCTCTCTTTTCATCTCTTACCATCTCTCTCTGACCCTACTGCTCTTGCTGTCTCTCTCCTCAATTCACACTTTCTATCCACTTAAACCTCTCTATCTCTCTCTATATCAAACACTCCATCTCTCTGTCTCTCTCTATTATATCACTATCCTTTCATGTTCTTTCTCACACAATTCGTTCTCCCTCTAACTCCTCTTTTTCTCTAGTTCTTTTTACCATCTCAAAATCTTTGAATCTCTATTTCCATTTTTCGCTCTTGCCCTCACACTCTCCCTCAGACTCTCTCTTTCTCTCTTTCCTTCTTTGTATTCCTCTTTTGTCATCACTCTCTCACCATGCCACCCTATTATTCTCTCTCTATCTAATCTTTCTCTTCCACCATGTTATTCTTTTGCTCTCTCTCTCTCTCTCTTTATCATCTTTCTCTTCTCTTGCTCATTCTCTCTCTCATTCCTTGTTCTCTCGTTCTCTCTCCCTTCCTCGTTTGTGCCCTCTATATCTCTCTCTTTCTCCCTCTCACTATCTAACACTTTGTTGCTCTATCTCTCTTTCCCTCACTTTCCCCCACTCTCTTATTCTCTTTCTCGCTCACTGGTACTCACTCACCTTAACTCCCACTATATTAATCGCTCTCACTGTCTATCCCTCCCTCTAACTCTCTGTTCTCTCTTCTTCCTTCTATCTCCCCCACCCTCTCTCTCTTTCTCCCACACTCTCTATCTGTCTCCCTTGGTTTTCCTTTAACTCCGCTCCCTTCATCTCTCTCCCTCCCTCTCTCATTCTCTCCCACCCACCTCTCTCCCTCCCTTTCTCTCTTTCCCTCTCTTCTCTCTATCTCCCTATTTTTCGTCCCTATCACTCCCTTTCTATATATATCTCCCCTTTTGCTCAATTTCTCACTTTCTCTTTCTCTCCATCTCATTAACTCCCTAGAACTCTCTTGTATCGCTCTCATCTCACTTTTCTCTGGCTCTTTCTCTACTACTCTTCTCTCTCTCCTACACTTCTTTATATCACAATCACACACTTGTTTTATTCCCCTCTTTCTATTTATTTTTGTATATATCTCACTCACTCTGCTAGTCCTTCTCCCTCCCTTCCTCCCACTGTCCATCTTGTTCTTCCTCTTCTTTCACTTTCTCTCTCCCCCTTTTTGTTTCTCGCATTCCCCTCACTTGTTCTTGCTCTCTCTCTCTTCTCGTTCTTTCTACCCTCTCCCTCTACCCCTCCTCCCGCTCTCTTGCTCTCTCTTTCTCTAAATCTCTCTTTTTCCCTCACTCTGTTGCTTCCTCCCTCTCTCTCTCTCTCTCTCTCCCTTTAGTCTCTCTGCCACCCTCCCTCCCTCTTTATATTCACTCTTTTTCGCTCTCGTCACTCACTCCTTCCATTTGCATTTCTCTCACTCTCTTCCTATATCCACTTACATGAATCTATTCCTCTCTCCCTTGCTCCCTCACCTGGTCTCTCACTGTTCTATTAATCTTTCCCTCTCTCACTCTTTCTCTCTTTATATATTCCATTCTCTCCCTGCTCTCTCTCTTCGTCCCTCTCCCTTGCACTTCCTCCATCCTTCACCTTGCCTCCCTAGCTCTCTCTATCTCTCTCATGCCCCCTCCTTCCCCTCCTCTCTACCTCTTTACACATCCATCCCTCTCTCTATAACACTTTCTTTCTCACTCTCATTCTCTCTCACTCTCACTCTTGCTCTATTTACCTCCCTCTCTCACATCCACTCTATTTCACTCTCTCCCTCCATCTCTCTATCTTCCTCTCTCAATCCCTCTTTTAGAGCTCTTGCCCATCACTCTCCTTCTTGCTTTATTCTTCCTGCCTCCCTCTCCCACTTTCCTTCTCAATCTCTCATCTTTCCTTCCTCTTCCTCTCTATCTTTCCTCCCCCTCACCCTCCATTCACTTCTCTATGCCAACTTGATTTTCTCTATCTTTTTTTCATTCTTTCCTTTTCTCTACTTCTTTTCTCACTCTTCCCACTTGTTCCATCTCTCTCGCTCTCTCTCCCTGCTCCATCCTCAACTATTTTCTCTCTTTTTATGTCCCTCCCTCACTCATACCTTATTTCTCTTCTCTCTCTCAATTTTATCTTTTCATTCTCTAGTCTCGCCTCCCCATTCATTTGTTATCTCTCACTCTCTCTTCCCATCCCTTTTCTTTCAATATCTTTCTTTCCCTCTCTCCTCTCACATGTCTCTCTCTCGCTCTTCTCCTTCATTTTTTCCCTCCTTTATCACTCACCTTTAAATGCATCATTTTCTCTCACACTCTCCTTTTTAGATGACTTTACTCTCCCTTAACCTCCCTCCCTTAACCTCCCTCCCTTTGTTTTGGTCTCCCTTCCCTCTCATTTTCTTCCTTCTGCTATATCTCTCTCACACTAAACTCTCTATCATGCAATTTCTCTCTCTCCTTCACTATCTCTTCTCCCATTCTCATCTTTCTATTCCCTCTTCTCTCTCATACACCTTTATTATCTCATGTTCTCACTCTCCAAGCCTCTCTCATGCCTTCCACTCTCTCCTCTCAGCTTCTCTCTATTGCTCACTCTTGTTCTCTTTTTACCATACTCTTTTATCTCCCTCATTCACAATCACTCTCTTGATCTTTCTCACTTGTTATTTTTCCTAGTATCATTCTTACTCTCTCTACCACTCTTTCTCCCTCCTCCCTCCTCCCTCCTCCCTTTCTATCTTGATCTCTCTCACTCTTCTCTCTCTCTCTCTCTCTCTTGGTCCATCTCTGTTGTTCTCTGTTTTAGAGCTGTCATCTTTCTCTGTCTTGCTCTCTCTTACTCTATCCTTACCTCCATCTAACTCTCATTCTCCCTCCCTCTTGCTCTTTCAAACACTCTCCCCTCTTTTTCTCTCCTTCCCTCCTTCCCCCTCCTTCCCTCACTCTCTCCATTCATACTTCTCTCTCTTTTATGTAAAATCTTTCACTTTCTCTAAATATTGCCCTCTCTCTTCTCTTTTTCTCTTCTTATTTTTTGGCATCCACTCCCCTCTCTCTCTCCCTATCTATATCTCCCTCTCTCTCCTTTTCCATCTCTCTCTCACTCTCTCTTCCTCTCATGCAACCACTCTCTCAAATAAAAACTCTCTTGCTCTCTCTCTCTCTTCTCTTTCTCATTTTTTCTTCTCTCACTCCTCTCTCAAACTTTTTTCTGTCTTTTTTTCTGCCTTGCTCCTTCTCTTGTGCCCTCCACATCTCTCTCACGTGTGGAGTTCTTCTCGTTTCTCTCTTTTCTCTCTCATTCTTCTCTCTTGCTCGTTCTCTCACTTCCTCTCTCTACCTCTATTTCAATCTCACCCTCCCTCCCTCCCTCTTTCCCCCCTCTCTCTTGTCCTCCCTGCTTTCCTCACTTTCTCCCTTTCTACCTCTCTCTTTCTCTCACCCTTGTTCTTTATCTTGCTCTCTCTTCTCACTCACTCCCACTCACTCTCCTCTCTTAAATACATTCCCTCACCCACTCTCATCCCCTTTCCTCTCTCTTTCGATCACCCTCTCTCTAACTATATCTCTCTTTCCCACTCTTTATCTGCCTCATTATCTTTCTTTTCTTTCAAGCTCTTTCTCTCACTCTTCTCTCTTCCCAACCTCCTATTTTCTTTATTTCTCTTTTGTGCTCTCTATATCTATCATCATCTTGTTCCATCCCTATCTCGATCTCTCTAACATAGTCTCATTCTCTCTCTCTTCCTCTCCTACCAACACTATCTCACCCTGTAACTCTCTTGCTCTCTCTAGTATCACTTTCTCATCTCTCTCTCATTCTTTCCTCCACTCACTACCCCCGCCCACTCTTTTGCTCTCCAGCCATCTCTCTCTCTCTCTCTCTCTCTCGTGGAGAAGTTCTCTTTTCCCATCTCTCTTTGCTCTCCCACACACATTTTTCTCTCACTCTCTTCCTCTCTCTACCTCCATGTCACTCTCATTCTCCCTCCCTTCATCTCTGTCGCTCTCTTTATCTCCCCTCCTCTTGCCCTTCTACAATCCTTCCCGCTCTCTCTCACTCTCTTTTTCGCTTCTCTCTCATCTCACTATCTCCTCATCTCTCCTCTCCTCTTCTCTTCTCTCTTTATCTATCTCACCTCTCTCCATTGAGCTTTGTCTTTGTCTCTATCCTCCTTATTATCACTCCCCCTCTCCCTCTTCTCTCTCTTCCCTTCAACCTCTTTCTCACACACATCTTTCTCCTTGCAACAGTTAGTGAGGCAAATATGGGATAGGAGAGAAAAGAATAGAGAAAGAGAAAGAGGGATTGATTCAAGAGAGCAGAAGAGAGCTGGGAAGTGAGTGAGAAGATAGAAAAAAATAGAGTGAGAGAGAGGGCAAGAGTGAGAGAAAGAGAAATAATTCATAAGAGAGAGTGGTAGTAAATGTGAGAGTGAGAAGAGGAAGAAAGGGCAAATGAAACAAGGGAGTAATGGAGAGGGAGAACGACAGTGAGATGGAGATGTAGAGAATGAGAGATAAATAAAATAGAGAGAGAGAGAGAGAAGAGATCCATGAGAAAGGGAAAGATGGAGGGCACGAGAGGGAGAGAGGAAGAGAGCATGAGAGAGAGAAACAGTGAGAGAAAAAGAAGAAGTGAGGGAAGAGAAAGATGAGACAGTGCTAAGGTAAAGAGAGCAAGAGAGTTGTTGGATGAGAGACAAAGATAGTAAGAGAGAAAGAAAGGGTGAGAGAGCGAGAAAGGGATCGATATTGTGATGGAAAAAGAAATTGAGAGATATAAAGAGGGCAAAATAGAAGTAGATAGAACAAGTGGTAGAAGGAGAGAGAAGAGTTTGAGAAGAGCTTGAAAGAAAGAGAAAGAGAAAGATGAGGAGACAAGTAGAGAGAGTGTGAGAAAGATAGATAGGGGAGGTTAAAGCTGATAAAAAGAGAAAGGAAGCTGAGAGAGAGGGGGAAAGATACAAGAGAGAAGAGAAAGATGAAGTAGAGAGTGAGAGAGTTAAAGAAATGGATTCAAGAGAAAAGGAGTGAGAGAGAGAGTGAGTGAGAAGAGGGAATGAAGAGAGAGCATGAGACAGCTAAGAGTAGAAGAAAGTGAGAGAAATACATAAGTGAGAGAGGCAGGAATGGATAGAGTGAGTGAAGAGGGAAGGAGGGTACGAGAGAGGGGGGGGAGTGAGAATGAGAGATAGAAAGCAGTAGAATGAGAGTGGGATAGAGGTTGAGAGAAGGGAGTTATACAGAGAAAGAAAGAGAGAGAAAAGAGTTAAAGAGAGTGACATAGAGAAGAGCTCCATGAGAGAGAGAGAGATAGATGGAGGGCAAGAGAGAGGGTTGTATGGGGAGAGAAGAAGAGAAAACAGTGTGTGATATAGAAGCAAAGGAAGAGAGATAATTTAGATAGAAGAGAGAGGGAAAATAGAGAAAGCAAAACAGTAAGACAGAGCAAGAGAGAAGCAGAGATAACAAAAGAGAAGTAGAGAGAGAAAGAGAGAGAAGGGTTTATAGATAAAGAGAGAAGGATGTGAGAGAGATTGAAATAAAGAGAGAAGTGATGGAGATGAAGATAGAGAGTTGCAAGGTGAGAGAGAGAAGTGCGAAGAAACAAAGATTGAGAGAGTGGGATGGAAAGATTGATTGAGTGATGTAGGAAGTGCGAAAGTGAAGTAGAGAGAGAAAGAGAGGGTAAGGGGTAGAGAGAGTAAAAAGAGCATAAGAAAGAGCTTGAAAGAAAGAGGACATAAGAGAGATAGAGATGAAGAAGCAGATAGAAACTATGTGTGAGAGAGCTAGAGATAGATAGAGTGAGGGTAAGGTGAATAGAAAGAGAGACAAGAGGAGAGGAGAGGAGAGAAGGGCGTAGAGAGTGATTCAAGATCGAAGGGAAAAGATGTTGAGTGACTAAAATGAGAGAGTAAAGAAAGAGAAAGAACTATGTGAGAGAAAGAGAGAATACATAAGAGAGAGAGGGATGAAAGGAGCGAGTGAGGAAAGAATGGAGGGAAAGGGAGACAGTGTGTGTTTGAGGGAGGGAGAATGAGTGTGAGATTGATGTAGAGAGTGGGAAAAAGTGAGAGAAAGTGAAAGAGAGAAGAATGTTAGAGAGTGAGAGAGAGAAATTAAAGAGCTCTATGATTGAGAAAGAGATGGAGGGCATGAGAATGTGAGGGAGGGAGAGAGAAAGTAGAAAAAAAGAGTGAAGGAGAGAAAGAAATAAGATAGAGAGGGCAAGAGAATTGACGGGAGAGAGAGGAATGGTATGAATAAAAGAGAGGGGGAGAGAGATATATTGATGAAATGATAGTGTGAGAGATACAGAGAGAGCAAAACAGAAGGAGATAGAAGAGGTACATATAGAGAGGGAGTGTGATAAAGATCTTGAAGAAAGAGAGAGAGAGAGAGCAAGAGATATGAAGAGACATATAGTGAGGGTGAGGGAGATATATATATATATATATATATATATATATATATATATATATATATATATATATATAGAGGGTTGAGAAAGATAGAAAGAGAGAGAAGAGGAGAGACAGAGTGAGGCAGAGATAGATGAATTCAAGAGAGGAGAGATAAAGGGAGTAAGTAAGAAGAGAGAATGAAGAGAAACCACAAGAGAGGGCAAGAGTTGAAGAAAGTGATAGGAATACAGAAGTGAGAGAGGAGGGTAAGAGAGAAGGGGAGAGTGAGAATGAGAGAGAAAGGGGGGAGAATGAGTGCGAGATAGAGGTTGAGAGAAGTGAGTGAGAGAGAGCAAGAAAGAGAGAGAAAGAAGTGAGAGAGTGTGATAAAGAGAAGAGCTCCATGAGTAAGAGAGAGCTTGGAGAGAGAAGAAGAGAAAGAGATAGTTCGAGAGAGAAGGAAAACAGTGAAGGCAGCAGAGTAAAGACAGAGCGAGAGAGTGAAAGGGAGAGAGGGAGGGAGAGAGGGAGAAGAATTTGAGAAAGAAATTGAACTGAAGAGACAAAAGAGAGAGAGATGAAGAGGCAGATTGAAAGTGTGTGTGAGAGACCAAAGATTGAAAGAATGAGGAAAATAATAAGAGAAAGGAGAGGAAAGTTGAGGAGAAGGAAAGAAAGGGTGGGATTGATTCAAGAGAACATAAGAGAGATGAGGAGTTAGTGGGAAAAGAGAAAAAAGAGAGAGTGAGAAAAAGAAAGATATTTCATGAGAGAGAGTGCTAGGAAAGGTAGTGTGAGAGGAGGAAGAAAGGGAAAACGAAACGGGGGAGGGAGGGAGAGGGAGAGAGGAAGGAGAACGAGAGTGAGAGGGAAGTGGAGTAATGAGAAAGAAATAAGCTAGTGAGAGAGAGAAAGAGAAGAGATCCATGAGAGAGGGAGAGATAGAGGGAACGAAAAGGAGAGAGGGAGAGAGAATGAGAGAAAGAAAGTGAGTGAGAGAGAGAGAATAAGAAGAAGCGAGGGAAGAGAAAGATGAGAAAGAAAGAAGATAAAAATAGCAAGAAATTTGTTGAATGAGAGAGAGATGGTAAGAGAGGAAGAAAGGGAGAGAGAGAGAGAGCGAGAGAGAGATAGATGCTGGGATGGAAAGAGAGATTGAAAGATATAATGAGGGTAGAATAGAAGTAGGGAGAAAAAGTGACATAAAGAGAGAGAAGAGTATGAGAAAGAGCTTGAAATAAAGATAGAGAAAGATGAAGAGGCAAGTAGAGAGTGTGAGAGAGAGATAGATAAGAGAGGTTGAGGCAGATTGAAAGAGAAAGGTGAGAGAAAAGTGAAAGGGTGAATGGATGGATTCAAGATAGAATGAGAGAGGGGCAGTGAGTGAGAAGAGAGAGTGAAGAGAGAACAAGAGGAAAGAGAAGACTTATGGAGAGACAGACAGAGTGAAAACATAAGAGAGTAAATGAAGGAAGAAAGAAGGTCGAAAGAGAGAGGGAGGGAGGGCTAGGTGGAGAGAAGTATAAAGTGTGAGAGACCATGAGTGAGAGAAATGATTGTGGGGGATTAAGAAAAAAAGAAGAGCTCCATGGTTGTGAATGAGAGCGAGAGAGAGATGGAGAGCACAAGTGAGTGACGGAGGGTGGAGAACAAGAGAAACAAAGACTGACAGTGAGAGCGAGAGATAGAGAAGGATGAGAGAGAAAGAAGTGAGAGAAGGGGAAAATAGAGAGAGGGAGGGAGAGAGTGAGATGGATGGATGGAAAGAGAACCAAAGAAGTAAAGAGGGAACAGATAGAAATGATTTTCGTACTATCTCTCGCTCACTATCCTTCTATCTCTCCATCAATTTCTTCCTCTCTCTTCTATTAATACAAACTCTCTCCATCTTTCTCAATCATTCTCTCTGCCTCTCTCATGATGCTCTTTTCTCTCTCATACTATTTTCTTTATTGCTTTCTCCTACTGATTCCTTGTTACCTCCATCACACTCCCTATCCTCCTTTTTGCCCCTTCGTTCTTCCCTCACTCTCTACTTCCCTACCTCTTTCTATTTCGTGTTATCTCTCTCTCTTTCTCTCACTCATGCTTATTTCCCGCTCTCTCCTCTTTCTCTTCTCTCTCTTCTCACTCATTGCTCCTCTCTCCTCTTCTGAATCCATGCCACTCCCCCTCCCTCTCCTTTACTCACCCTTTCAATCTGCCTCACCTTCTCCTTATTTATCTCTCTCTAGATGTACCTCTTATTTCTACTTCTATTTTGCTCTCTTCATATCTCTCACACAATCTTTTGTCAATATATCTCTCTTTCTTCTACTCTTCCTCTCAGCTCTCTCCATCATCTCTCTTTCTTTTATCTCTCTGTCACCCTTTCTTTCTCTTCTTCTCTCTCCCTCCATCACTCTCTCGTGCACTCCATCTCTCTCTCAGTCATGGAGCCCTTCCCTTTCTCTCTCTCACTTTCTCCCATTCTTCCCTCTTTCAATTACTCTCTCTCACTTTTTACCACTCTCTATGTTTATCTCACACTTATTCAGCCCCCCTCTAATACACACACACTTTCTCACCCTGCCTTTCTCCTTCCCTATCTCTCTCTTTCATGTATTCTCTCTCATTCTCTCACTCTATTCTTTTTCTTTCTTTTCTCTTTCATCTCACTCAATCGCCATAGTTCTCCTCGCTCTTGAATTACTCCCTCTCTTTCTCTCCTCTTCAATCCTCTCATATTGTATCTCTTTCTATCTACCTCACCCCCACTCTTTCTATAGCTAGCTCTATCACACACAGTTTCTATCTTCCTCCCCATCTCTATCTTTGTTACTTCCTCTTTCTTTCAAGATCTTTCTTACACTCTTCATACTCACTCTTTCCAACCCTCTCTCTCCCTCTCCTTTACTTCCTCCCTTTCTCTCTCTCTCTCTCACCTTGCAACTCTCTCTTCATCTCTCTCTTCTCTCTATTAGTTTCAATCTCTATGTCACACCCTTCTCTCATTATCTCTACGCCCTTCTCTCTCTTTCTCTCACTACTTATCTTTTGCTCTTTCTATATCTCTCACTCCATGTGTCCATGCTTATCTCCCTCTCTCCCTCTCACTCTCTCTCCATCTGTCTTACTCTGTTGCCTTCTCTATTTACCCTCTCTCTCTTCTCTCTAACTTATCTTTATCTTCTCTTGCTTCTCTCTCTCTCTTTCTTATTTTCTCTCTCCATATCTCCCTCTCACTTGCCCTCTTTCTTTCTCTTTCTCTCTCACTCATGGAGCTCTTCTCTTTCTCACTCTCTCTTACTCCTTTAACTCTCTTTCTTGCTCTTTCACTCAATTCTCTCTACTTCTATCTTATTCTCATTCTCCCTGTTTCTCTCACTTATTCACACTCTCCCCCTCTCTCTTACCCTCCTTCCCTCCTTCACTCACTCTATCCTTTCCTACCTCTCTTACCTATGTAGTTCTCTCACTTCCCTCTATTTATATATCTCTCTCACCCTCTCTGTATGTCTCTTCATCTCTCTTTTTCTTTCATGATCTTTCTAACAAGCCTCTCTACATGTTCCTCTTCTATCTACTTATATTTTGCTCTCTCAAAATCACTCTATCTTTTCATCAATATATATATATATATATATATATATAATTTTTTTTTTGGGAAGAGGCTACACTGGCCCCCTACATGTTAATAAAAAAGTATGCAGCTATAAAAGGGAGATCCCCCGGGAAGAAGATCCCAAGTACAACTCCACACCAAAAGGAAAAGAGACTAAGTAAATGAAATAAACTAGAGAGTAGTGGCCATTCCCGAGAAAAGAAGAGAATGTACTCGAAGAAAAAACCCAAAAGGAGCAAAAAACCAAGTAAAAACCAAAAAGACACCAAAATGCTCCTACAAGTAATTATAAACAGCCTTTAAGCGGGTGTAGGGAGAGTAACAATTGCAGGGACATCACTCCAAAATTCTGAAGTGAGGGGCTTGGAATGAGTCAGCCTGGATGAGATAAAGAAGCTGGGGAGGTAGAGTAGAGGAGACCATAATCTCTTGTGAAGATAAAGCTTTTTTAGCAATCCAATTAGCAGGTCTGTTACCTTCTCTGAAAATAAAGTTAAATTGTACAGTAAGCTGAGGCAAAGAAAGATCTTATTTGGTAAACCCAAGTGGAATGGTGCCAAGGAGGAAGAAGGTCATTCTGAAAGTACTGAACTAGCGTAGAAGAGTCTCCCTCCACAATGATGGAAGACCATTGAAAGAGTGTAGCAATGTGAAGAGCCCAAAAAACAGCAACCAATTCAGCTTCCAATGGATCATCAGCAGTAGTGGGAGCTCGGAAGAAAAGCAAACCTTTCCCAAGCATGGTCTCCGAAGATGCCTCCAATGCCGCCTAATCGATCCTTGAAAGCACCATCAGTATTGACTTTAATAAAAGGAGGGCTAGGGGCTTTCCAAAAGATCTTAGTAACTTTGTGAAGCATAGGTCTATTTCGCAGACAAAGAAGCTCGAAGAATGTTTGGAAAATTTTTAACAGAGATCAATTTAGAGATAAAAGTAAGGCAGCGGTAACTACCCCGTTAGCTTTATGAAGCACCCCATCATATTTAACCCCATTTCTATGCATCCAAATGAACCAAGCCACAATACAAGGGATCTCCCCAGCTTTAACTTTCTCGCCAGGAATGCCATGAATCATTAAAATCATGCCAATCTAACAACAAGCAGGTTAATTTTCAACTTGCCGATCGTACCCGACCAAACCTCTCGGGAGAAGGGGCATTTAAAGAAAAGATGGTTCGGAGTTTCGAATTAACGACACGACAGAAGGCATTTAGAAGGGCCTCTCAAACCATTGAGTTTTAGAATATCATCGTAGGGAGGAGCCCATGGAAAATTCTCCAAATGAGGAAGGACATAGAGGGGGTAAGATATTTGTTCCATATGCTATTGCCCTACTCGACTCGATTCCAAGAGTTGATAGTGGAATAAATGTGCTTGGTAATGCTGCTATTCTTGCCATTTATCCATCCGAGTTTATCAAAGCCGATACCTATCAAAGGGGATAAGAGCCACCGATCAACAACTGTAATCAGCCAAGTAATTGTTTCAGCTTAGGAATGGACCAATTCATGTTGTCCCAACAGCAGGAAATAGGAATTGGTCTTTGTTAATATTAGGTAGGGGAACCGAAGTTCCTTTCGACACCAATTATCTTGCCAAAACAGGATGTCACCCTTGCCTAACTCCCAAGAAATAAGAGATTCAGCCTATTTCCTTGTTAATGAGCATATGTTTCCCGCATTCTAGAAATACCTGTTTTGATATGAGAGGCTAAGGGATGAGTGGTTCTACAATATTTCCCTTTCATGAAAAGAGCCCAAAGAGAATTTCGCTCCCCGAAATGAATCCATAGCTTACAGAAATTAACTTGTCAGTAGGTGTTTCAAGCCTTTAAAACCTAAACCACCGACTACTTTAGGCAAGGCTACTCTTTGCCAACTAGCCCAATGAAATCGTTTTCTATGACCGGACCATAGAAATCGTTAAATATTCTTTCAATCCGAATCCCGGAACTTTTCTTTAAGCAAGCCATCCGCAGGATATAAGCAGGGAAAGAGGTTAATATGCTATTTAGGAGTGTAATTCTGCCACTCAGATGAGAGGAAGGAATTGGACCAATTAGAGAGTTGAGTATTCAACTTGGCAATGATCTCCTCAAAATGAGTTTGTTTAGATCTGCCTTTGATAAGAAGAACCCCCAAGTATTTTATGGGAAGGTTGGTTTTGACAAAGCCAGTGAATTCAGTGGTCCAATGGATAATGTTAGGATGGATATGGTTGGGGAAAAGCAATTCACACTTGTTTTTGTTGAAATGAAGGCCAGATATCTGTTGAAACTTGTTGAGACAGCTGCATCACCTTATTGACAGCAGCCTTTAGAAGCTCTCGAGAATATCATTAAATCATCAAGCATATAAAAGGTGAGAGATGTTAATATCCGACTCGTGGTGGAATTGGGCATAAGGGTGAGAGGAGACTTGAGTATCCAAGCAACTTTCGAGAGATAGTCCATAACAATGATGAAGATAGTGGGAGAGAGTGGATCACCTTGTTTAAGCCCTCTAGTAGCTTCGAAATCACCCCAAGCATTTGCCATTAATGAGGATAGAATGGTTATTGTTCTAAGCCATCTCTTAATGAGTAAACGTAGGTATTGAAAAGCCTCTAAAGCATGCAAGCACTCGAAGAATAAAGTTCCAATCGATAGTATCATAAGCCTTTTTATGTCTAGTTTGTAAATCAAGTTACCACCCCTACAAGGTCTCGTCTAAATCCAACAAAAGTTCTTTGAGCAAGGAGGGCATTATCACGAATAGATCTCGCCTTTAACAAAAGCTCGATTGGTCAGGTCGATAATATGAGCAAGATGAGGTTGCAATCCGCCAACTAAGATTTTGCTCGATAACCTTACCGATAACAAGTGGTTAAAGCAACTGGTCTATAGTGGTTCTAGCACTTGGGGGCATTGGTCTTAGGCACAAGCACAATAGTAGATGCATGGAAGTATTGGGGAATGTCCCTACCTGAAAAGAAGCTTTGGATAGCAGTGGTGACCTCAGCTTTGCAAGTGTTCCAGTTTTTTTTATAGAAGTCAAGCATCGTACCCATCGGACTAGCGATTTAGAGCCGTCAATAGAGTTAAGTGCCACCCAAATTTCTTCAAGAGAGGGAATATCAGCTAATTGTAGAGACTGGGTATAATTAAACTCTTTATTAAACAGGCTATCATCAATTGGAGATCTGTTGCCAGGTTTAAAAGTCAGAAGTTCCTGGTAATACTTGACAGCATCATTGGCAATAGCAGCTTCCTCATCGAGTAGAAGGCCTCGGTCATTTAAGATGGAATGTATAGCATTACATTTCCTTTTGAATTTTATCCATGCATGAAAGAATTTAGTGTTCCTATCTCCATCTTTGAATTTAGTAGTAGCAGCTTTCTCGTCTAAGGAATTGGTCCCGCTACCAATAAGAGTAAGCGAGATGTTCTTGAGCAAGGACTAACCGGTAGTATTTAGTATCATCGTAAGGGCAAGCAACTTCCAAAGAAGAGAGATCCTTCTCGACTCGTACAATGTTATGAGTGATGTCACCAATAGTCTCCCAACTCCAAGTGAGAAAGGACAAGAACTGGCTCAGCTGAAGATTCCGAAGTCTAATAAAAGGATTGGAGTGGGGACAACCAAATCCATCGCTTAGAGATAATAGATTGAAAGTGAGGGTGGGAAGACCGGAAATTCAGGAATCTGAAATGGGGAGAACTGGTTTGGTTGGGGGGAGTAGAAATGGAAATAAGTAATGGTCTGTGATCAGACCCAGCAAAATTTAGATGTGAAATGGTAGTATGAAGAAAAGTATGGTGCCAAGAATCATTTGCCAGAATCTATCAAGTCTCTCCCGCATTTTACCCTCCTCCAAGTAAAAGGGTTCCCTTGAAACCCCAAATCAAAAAGGTTTGCTCTCCGGATGTTATCATTAAACTCGGTGAGTTGGTTGAGATTAGGAGGCCTGCCACCAGATTTTTCTATAGTAGAAGAAATGTTGTTGAAATCCCCACCCACAATCCAGCTAAGAGATTCCCTAGAGCTGATAAGATTGAGTTCTTGCCAGAGTTCTCTTCTAGCAGTTTTAGTGCAGCCTGCATAAACAAAAGTTGTAGCAAAAGAAATACCATTAACTATACAATGTAAATGAATCAATTGAGGATGGTCCACAATAACTTTGCAATGGAGTTCCCGCCCGCCGAGAACCTGGATTTTATTGGAAGAGTTAGTAAAAATGGAACAACCAAGAAACTTGGAAAATAATTTGGATTTGTGTTTGTGAACCAATGGTTCAAGAAGCACAATGCCCCGTGAGTTGGTGTTTCTTAAAGAGATTCAATAGCCTTTTAAGAGATGAGGGTGGGCCACACCCCTAATATTCCAACATAAGAAGTTAAATATCCGGGGGTTTAGGCCGGGGAGGGAGTGAGTCGGGCTGATCTCGGATCTAGATCTAGTTCTGCCACTTCTGATATCAGGTGGGGTAGTGACACATTCCCCACCTTGGGTCAGTTTTTGAAGTTCAGATAACACGTTTTTCTTCTTTTTTGCCTTCTGTTCCTGCCAAGCAGCTTGAATATTATTCTGGGATGTAGATATAATATCTATGGAGGGTATAATGACCTGCTCAATGATACCTTGACTGTGTGAGTCTTTTGGAGCTTTAATTGCGAGTTCGGGGGTAATGTAGAGGTGTCTCCTTGAGCAGGATTTATCGGATCCTCTCGGGATAATCTCCGGGTTCACATCTCTATGCAATCCGGAGACATCAACCAGAGAGTCTAGAGCAACAGGTTCTCGCAAATAAGTTCCTCGAATAGTATCTTTGGTTTGTCTGACCGAAGGTCGGGGTCCGATCGGCTTTTTGGAAGGGGGTTTTAATCCGTAACAATTTTCCATTAAGTGGCCAAACATTCTACGAGTGTTTACGTAACACCGGTTTAGTTTCCATTTGGATTTTTTGCCGAAACCCTCACCACTCGTCGTAGGTGGTAATCCACAATCCGTCTAACTCGTGGAGAGAAACATCTCTCTCAATCAAGACTCTAGCACCATGAATGTTCCCCAAATTAGAAGTGGAGGGGTCAACTTTAAGGGGAGTCCCTAATGCTCTACTAATCTGAAATAGAGCATTAGTGTGGAACAGCTCAATAGGTAGATTAGGAAATTTAAACCACATAGGTTTAAGTGGGGTTCTTTAGTCGGATCAAAGCCGTGGTACCATTTGATGAGTTTCATCTGGGTGTTAGCTATTTCGCATAATCTGCATTTCAATTAATCTTGCATAGTCTTCTTCCCTGGATAATCTGATAAGGAGGTGTCTTCCATCCATCACTCCAAGTTTCCATTGACCCACAAAGGGAATCTGCTCAAAGCAATTCCTGACTAATTCCATCTTAGGGTGGCCATATTGGAATTGACCCACAATGGAGAACTTAATAGCTTCAACGAAGAGATTCCATTTCCTTAGAAGTGAAAATAATGGCTGGTCCGCCCTCCTTAGAGCCAAGAGGTCTAATGAAGAGGCAATCCGATTTCCTACTGCTCGCATCATGTAAATTTTGGGGAAAAGCAATTTTTCTCGCAGCATTAGTAATGAGCAAGCCATTACTTAGTGTAGCTGCATAAGAGGTGGATATGTTGATCCCAGCCATGACAGCAGATTTTCAGAGCTCTTGTTCTCATACCATCTCTTTCTCTCTCCCTACAACTCTCTTGCCCTCTCTATCTTCTCTCTTACTTTTCTCTCTCTTTAACTCATTCTTTCTTATATTCTCTCTCCCTTCCTCACTCTCTCGTGTCCTCCTCTTCCATCTCAGCCATAGAACTCTTCTCCTTCTCTCTCTAACTCTCTCCCATTATTCCCTTATTCACAGTTTCTCTCTCACCTTTTCCCACTCTCTACGTCTATCTCACACTTATTCTGCCTCGCTCTCTCACACACACACACGCTCTTGTTCTCCCTTCCTCCTCCCCTCACTATCTTGTTCTCCCTTCCTACCTCTCTCCCATATCTATTCTCTCTCTTTCTCTTTTTTCTCACTCATTTCTCTCACTCCTCATCTTTCTTCTCCATACACGCTCTCTTGTTCTCACAATTTCAATCTCTCTCTCTCTCTTGCTTCCTCCCTTGCTCTCTTTCCCCTTACAACTCTCTCTCTTCAACATTCTCTTCTCTCTCTTCATTTCAATATCATTCTCATACCCTTCTCTCTTTATCTCTATGCCATTCTCTCTCTTTCTCTCTCTATTTCTCTTTTGCACTCTTTATATCTCTCACTCCATCTTTCCTTGCATAAGTCCCTCTCTCCCTTCCTTTCTCCCACTCACTCTCTCACTCTATCTTACTCAGTTGCCATCTCTATTTGCGCTCGCTCCATTCTCTCAAACTTATATTTCTCTTCTCTCGATTCTGTCACTAACTTATTTTGTCTCTTCTTCTCTCTCCATACCTCTCGCTCTCTTGCCCTCCATCTCTCTCCCTCTCTTGCCCTCCATCTCTCTCCCTCTCTCTCTCTCATGGAGATCTTCTATTTCTCGCTCTCTATAACTTTTTTCTCTCTCTTTCTTTCTCTCTCTCACTCACTTCTCTCTACCTCTATCTCACTCTCATTGTCCCCCTTTCCCTCTCTCATTATCACTTTCCACCTGTCTCTCTTACCCTGCTTCACTCACCCTATCCATTCCTACCTCTCTCACATTTGTGTTTTCCTCTCTCTTCATTCTTTCTTCTCACTCACTCCCCCTCTCTCTACTTCTCTCTTGAATCCATTTCTTTAACTCCCTCACTCTCTTCTTCATCTTTCTCTTCTCTCTTATATCCTTCCACACTCTCCCAGCTTCCACTTTTTTATATTCCTCAACCTCCCCTATATCCATCTCTCTCTCACTCTCTAGTTATCTCTTCATCTTTCTCTCTCTTTCTTTATTTCAACCTCTTTATCATAAACTTCTCTCTCCTTCTACCACTTGTTCTCTCTATTTCTATTTTCCCTCTTTATATCTCTCCATCTCTCTTTCCATCCTAACACTTATTCTCTCAATTTCTATTTTTCCCTCTTTATATCTCCCAATCCTTGTTTCCTTTCTAGTATATATCTCTCTCTCGTTCTCTCTCTCACCTATTCCTCACTTACGATCTCTCTCTCTCATCCAACAACTCTCTTGCTCTCTTTACCTTAGCTCTTCCTTTACTTCTTCTTCCCTCTCTCATGGATCTATTCTCTTTCCCTCTCTCACTCTAGTTCTCCCTCTCCTGCCCTCCTTCATTTCATTTTCCCATTCTTCCTCCTCTGTCTCTCACCAATCCTACCAATCTCCCTTTCTCTCACTCTTGCCCTCTCTCCCACACTCTATTTACTCTCTTCTAACTCACTCCTCGTCTCTCTCCTCCTCTCTTGAATCAATCTCTCCCTCTTTCTCTTCTCTCATCACCTCTCCTTTCTCTTATTATTTGCTCACATATTCTTTCTCTGTCTCTCACACACACTTTCTATTTTCCTTTTCTTGTCTCTCTCTTATCTCTATTTATTTCAACCACTTTCTCACACCCTTCTCTCTTTATCTCTAAGCCCTCTCTCTCTTTCTCTCTCTATTTTTCTTTTGATGTATCTATATCTCTCACTCCATCGTTCCATACTTATATCCCTCCCTTTCTCTCTCACCCCCTCATTCTCTCGTTCTATCTTACTCTAATGCCTTCTTTATTTTCCCTCTCTCTCTTCTCTCTAGCTTATCTTTCACTTCTTCACTTCTCTCTCTCTCACTCTTTCTTTCTCATCTTATGTCTTCATACCTCCTCTCTCATCCTCCATCTCTCTCTCTTGCTCATGGAGTGATTATCTTTCTCACTCTCTCTCACTCTTTTCTCTCTCTTTCTTGCTCTCTCTTACTTATTTATCTATACCTCTATCTCACTCTCATTCTCCCCCTTTCTCTTTCTCATTATTACTCTCCCCCTCTCTCTTACCCTCCTTCCCTCCATCAGTCACTCTATCCATTCCTACCTCTCTCACTTATGTATTTGTCTCACTTTCTTCTACTCTTGCCCTCTCTTACGCTCTCTCTTTATTCTCTCTTCTGACTTACTCCCCCTCTCTCTCCTTATCTCTTGAATCGATTCCTCCATGCCTCACTCTGTCTCTCCTCTTCTCTATCTTTCTATCATTCTCAACCTCTCTATATGTCTAATCATCTCTCTCTTGCTCTCTCTTCTTTCTTTCATGATGTTTCTCACACACCTCTCTCCACGTATCTCTTCTATCTTCCTATATTTTTCTCTTTCTATATCTCTCACTCTATCTTTTCATCAATACATCTCTCTGTCCCCCTCTCTTCCTCCCTTACCATCTCTCTCTATCTCTCTCCCTACAACGCTATTTCCCTCTTTGTCTTCTCTCTTTCTGCTCTCTCTCTCTATCACCATTTCTTTCTCTTGTTCTCTCTCCCTCCATCACTCTCTCGTGTTCTCCATATCTCTCTCAGTCATGGAGCCCTTCTCTTTCTCTCTCTCACTCACTCCCATTCTTCCTTCTTTCACTTACTCTCTCTGACTTTTTCCCACTCTTTACATCTATTATCCCTCCCTCGCACACACACACTCTCTCTCTTGCCCTCACTTTCTCCTTCTCCTACTCTCTCCTTTCCTACCTCTCCCTGATGTATTCTCCTCTTTCTCTCACTATATTCTTTTTCTTTCTTTTCTCTTACATTTCACTCACTCCCCATCTTTTTACTCTTCTCTTGAATCACTCCCTACATCTTTCTATCCTCTCATATTTTCTCCTCTCATCTCGTCTATCTGTCTATCTACCTCACCCTCACTCTTTCTGTCTCTCACTCCCTCACAGACAGTTTATATCTATCTCCTCATCTCTATCTTTCTCACTTCCTCTATCTTTCAAGCTTCTTCTCACTCTTCTCACTTCCTCTACCCCTTTGTGTCTCTTTCTCTTTCTACTTCATCTTCACATATTCTACATCTCTCACTCACTCTTTCCAGCCCTCTCTTTCGTTCTCTCTTGCTTCCTCCCTTGCTCTCTCACACCTTGCAACTCTCTCTCTTCATCTCTCTCTTCTCTCTCCTTATTTCAATCTCTTTGTCACACCCATCTTTCATTATCGATACACTGTTCTCTCTCTACATCTCTTTTGCTCTCTCTATATCTCTCAGTCCATCTTTCCACGCTTATCTTCTATCTCCCTCTCTGTCTCTTCCTTACTCTCTCTCGATCTGTTTTACTTTGTTGCCTTCTCTATTTGTCCTCTAGCTCTTCTATCTAACTTATCGTTCTCTTATCTCACTTCTCTCTCTCTCACTCTTTATTTCTCTTCTCTCTCCATACCTCCCTCTCTCTTGCCTCCATTATTACTTGCCCTCTCTCCCTTCTCTCTAACTTATCTTTCTCTTCTCTAGCTTCTCTCTCTCTCTCTCACTCTTCTTTCTCTTCTTCTCTCTCCATACCTCCCTCTCTCTTGCCCTCTATCTCTCTCTCTCACTGATGGAGTTCTAAATTTTCTCACTCTCTCACTATTTTCTCTCTATTTCTTGCTTTCTCTTATTTACATCTCTTTACCTCTATCTCACACTCTCTGTCCCCTTTATCGCTTTCATTCTCACTCTTCCCCCGCTCTATTAATACCTCCCTCACTCACTTTATCAATTCCTACCTCTCTCACTTTTGTATTTCTCTCACTTTCTTCTACACTTGCCCTCTCTCTTGCTCTCTCTTCATTCTCTCTTCTCACTTCATTCCCACTCTCTCCTTCTCTCTTGAATCCATTCCTCCCTTCCTAACTCACCTTCTCATCCTCACTCTATCTTTTCTATCTCACTCTTTTTCTCTATTTCCTTTCTCTATCCCTCCAATTCTCTATCTCCATCTCTCTCTCATGTTCTCTCTTGCATCTCCTTCCTCTCTACATATCCCTCCTTTTCTAACTCTAGCTCTTTCTATCTCCACATCTTTCCCTTTCTTTTGCTCTGTCCCTCTCCCTCTCTACATCCAATCATTGTCTCTCTCCCTCTCCCTCTCTACATCCAATCATTGTCTCTCTCCCTCTCCATCTCTCCCTTCCTCTCTTGCCCCCCTCTTTCTCTCTCTCTTCTATATATATAAACTCTACTTTTCTCCATTTGTTCCTTTATCTACACTATCTCTTTCTCTCTCGCTTCCTCTCTCAGTCTTTTAATCTTCCCCACATATTTATTCTCTCTTTTTTCCCTCTTTCTACTCTTTCTCACTCTCTCTTTTCCTTCCACTTTCTCTCTTTCACTTCTCTATCCTTTCTCATACTTTTCTATCACTCTTCCTCCCTCCATCACTCGCTCGTGCCCTTCACTCTCTCTTACTCTCTTTCTCTCTCTCAATTCTTCTCCCTTTCACTTACTCTCTCTCACTTTTTCCTACTCTCTATGTCCATCTCACACTTATTCTCCCTCTCACTCACAAACAAACACTCTCTCTCCTGCCCTTCCTTCCTCCTTCCTTTACTCTCTCCTTTCCTATCTCTTACCCTTATGTATTCTCTCTCTTTCTCTCACTTTGTTCTTTCTCCTTTTTAGCTCTCACATTTCAGTCACGCCCCATCTTTCTCCTCCGCACTTAAATCACTCCCTATCTCTTTCTCTCCTCTCGTCTCCTCTCCTCTCTTCTCTATTTCTATCTACATCACTCTCACTCTTTCTATCTCTCACTCTCTCATACACAATTTCTAACTGCCTCCTCATTCTACTTTCCTCCAAGCTCTTTCTCACTCTTTCCTCACTCCCTCTACCTATTCTCTCTCTTTCTCTCTATGCTTCTCTTTCACATTTTCTATATCTCTCACTCACTCTTTCCATTCCTCTCTCTCCCTCTCTCTTGCTTCCTCCCTTGCTCTCTCTCTCTCTCTCTCTCTCTCTCTCCCTCCTTGTAACTATCTCTCTTCATCTCTCTCTCTCTTCTTTCTCTTTATTTCAATCTCTTTCTAACACCCTTAGCTCATTATCTCTATATCCTTCTCTCTTTCTCTCTGAACATCACTTTTGCTCTCTCTATATCTCTCGCTCAGTCTTTCTGTGCTTATATGCCCATGTCTATCCCTCCCTCTCTCCACTCACTCTCTCTTTATCTGTTTTACTCTTTTGGCTTCTGTACTTCCCTCTCTCATCTCTCTAAGTTATCTTTATCTTCTCCCTCTTATCTTTCTCACTCTTTCTCTTCTTCTCTCTTCATACCTCCCTCACTCTTGCCCCTCTTCTCTCTCTTACTCTTCTTCACCCACTTTATCCATTCCTACCTCTCTCACTTTTGTATTTCTCTCACTTTTTTCTACTCTTGCCCTCTCTCGTGCTCTCTCTTCATTCTCTTTTCCCACTCACTCCCCCTATCTCTCCTTCTCTCTTGAATCCATCCCTTTCTGCCTCACCTCTCTCTCACCTTTTAACTCTCTCTCTTTTATTTCATTCTGTTTCTCACACCATACTCTCTTTATCTCTATGCCCTTCTCTCTTTTTCTCTCTCTACTTCTCTTATGCTCTTTTTTTATCTCTCGCTCCATCTTTTCATGCTTATGTCTCTCCTTTCTCTGACTTTACTTCTCTCTCTATCTGTCTCACTCCCTCTCTCTTTTACTCTCTCGTACTCACTTTATCTCTCTTTCATCTTTCCCACTCTCTCCCTCCCTCTCTCACTCACTCTTTATTTGCTTGCTCTCCTTCTCTCGCTTTCTCTTACACACTCTCTCTTGTTGTTCCCACACTTTCTCACTGATAATCTGCTCTCCCTTTCTTTCTCTCCCTCTCACCTGCTCTCCTATATCTAGCTCTTACTCTCTATTTCTTCCTCTCTCTCCCTCACATCTCGATCCCATTCCCTCTTTCTCCTTATTTCTTTATATCTCTCTCTATCATTTCTTTTTCTCATTATGTCTCCCTCTCATTCTCCCTTCTCTTTGCATCTTTCTTACTTCTGCTTACAGTCACTTGCATCTGTCTACCTCACTTTCTTCTACTTCCTCTCTCTTCTTCTCTCACTCTTCTCCCACTCTCTACCTCCATTCCTCTCTCTCTCTTCTTTTTTTTCTATCAACCTCCATCCCTCTCTCTTTCTCTTCTCTTGTGTTCTCAATCTCTCACTCCTTCACTTGCTATGTCCCCATCAATCTTCCCTTTTGCTTTCTCCTCGCTCTTGTTCTCACTCCCACCCACCCTCTCTCACACGCACACTCTCTCTATCTCTCATACTCTCTTTTCTGTCTCAGCCTCTCTCTTCTCTCCATCACTTATCTCCCTCTCTCTCTCTCTCTCTCACTCTCACTATCAATCCTTATCTCTATCTTTCTTTCTCTCTTCCTCTCTTGCTCTCTAGTACACTCTCATTATCTCTCTCTCTCCCTCCCACTCTCTGTTCTCCTTTTTATCAAACTCTCTCTATCTCTCTCACTTACTATTTTATCGATTATTGTCATTATCTCTCCGTTCACACTATTTATTGTTCTCATTATCTCTCCGTTCACACTCACTTTCCCTCCATATTTCTTACTCTCGCTCTTTCTTCTAGTACACCCTAATCTCTCTATTGCATATCTCACTCATTCTTCTCTCTTTCTCATCTCTCTTCTCTTGGTTACTCTTAACCCTCTCTCATTTTTTTTCTCTCCCTCTTTCTCTCTACCTCTCTGATGGCTCCAACTCTCCTTCCTCCCCTCCCACCTCTCCAGATCTCTCCTCATTCACACTTTATTTCTTCCCCTCTCCTCCTTCCTCTTTCCCTCCCTCTGTCTCTTTCTCTTGTCTCCTCAATATATCTATCAAAATGTCCCTTCCTCACTCTCCCTCTCGTTTCACTCTTCTCTCTCTCATTTATCTTTTCTCTCACATGCACTCTCTCTATGTCATTTTTCTTTTTTCATTTTGTCTTACACTCTTTCTCTCCCACTCTCCATTTCTCACTATCTGCTCTCTCTGTCTTTATGTATCTCTCTCCCTCCGTCAGTCACTTACTCCCTCACTCTCTATCTATCTAGCTATCTCTTTCCCCTCTATACCTATCTTTTTTCTTTCACTCTCTCCAAAACTTTCTCCATTATGCTCTTTATCCCCACTCTCCCACTCTCTCTCCCTCTCGTATCTCCCTTTCTATCACTTCATTGTTCTCTCTCCTTCTCTCGTGTGTTTTCTATCTCACTCTCTTTCTCAATTCCCCATATCTTTCCTTCCTATCATCCATCTCTCCCTCTCACGTTCTCTGTTGCATCTTCTTACTCTTTACCTATCCCTCCTTTTCTATCTCTATCTCTTTCTATCTCCATCTCTTTCCCTTATAGATATATTCCTCTCAGTTGCACTCTTTCTCATCTCCCTTTCTGTAACACTTTCCCACCACTCTCTCATCCTCTTACACTTTCTAACATTATTTCTTTGTCCCTCTCTGTCTCCCTTCCTATCTCTCTCAAACTTTCTCTTTCACTTACTCTTTCTGCTCTCTCGTACACTCTCTTATCTCTTTCTCTCTCTCATTTTCTTATTTTTCTCTCCTGTGCTTCCCTCTCTTACTTTCAATCTATCTCCTCACTTTCAAACAGTTGCACACATTCTCTATCAATCTCCTCATTGTCTCTCTCCCTCTCTCTTTCCCTCTCTCTCTTTATCGCTCTCTATTGCCCTTTCTAGATCTTTCACGTTGTCTCTCTCTCCATACCTCTTATCCCTTCCCCATCCCTCCCTCTCCCTCGTACAAATTCTATCTCACTCTTATTACTCTCTCAGTCTCAATCTATTTAGCTCCCTCTCTTTTCTCTCACTCTTCCTCCGTCTCTCTCTCATCTTCACCCTCTTCCACTCTCACCCTCTTCCTCTACCTCGCTCTCCCCTACTCTTGCACTTTATGTCTCTTCCTCTCTCCCACTTTCTCATTAATTCTCTTAATCTCTCGCACTCATTTCAGTCTCTCTCAACTTCTCTCCTTCACTCTCTCTCTCATTTTCACTCCATCAATTTTCTTTGTCCCTCCTTTAGTTCTCTGCCTCTCCCTCCCCACCCTCCCTTTATCCTTCTTAGCTCCATCTCTCTCCTTTCTCTCTCTTTCTCTCTACTACTCTTTAGCACTTCTTATACCTCTCACTCATTCTTTCCATCCCTCACTCTTTCTTCCTCCCTTGCTATCTCTCTCTCTTTCTCACCTTGCAACTCTCTCACTTCTCCTTTCTCAGTCTTGATCTCGTTCTTTCTCCTTCCCTCTCTCATGCCTCCATATGTCCCTTTCTCAATATCTCTAGCTCTTCTCAAATTCTCTTCATTGCCTAAACTTGTTCTCTTCTCTTTTACTTATTCTATCTGTTCTCACTCCACCTTTTTCAATCTCCCTTTCTTCCTCTCTTACCATATCTCTCTACTGCTCTTGTTGTCTCCCTCCTCATTTCTCCCATTCTATCCACCTAAACTTCTCCATCTCTCTCTCTTTATAAAGCTCTACATCTCTCTCTATTATCTCACTCATCCTTTCATGCTCTTTATCTTTTATGTATTTTTTTCTCTAAATCTTTTCCTCTCTCTTCGCTTTTTCTCTTCTTACTACTTTTGCATCTACTTCCACTCTCTCTCCCGATCTAACGCTCCCTATCTCTCTCCTTTTCTATATCTCTCTCTCTCGCACACTCTTCCTCTCCCGTTGCAACTCTCTCAGTAGAAACTCTCCTCTCATTCTCATTTTTCTCTTCACTCACTCCTCTCTATCAAACTTTTGCTCTCTTTTTCTCCCTCACGTGTAGAGCTCTTCTCTTTTCTCTCTCTCTTTTCTCTCTCAATCTTCTCTCTTGCTCAATCTCTCACTCTCTCCCTCTCTCTACCTTCCTTTCACTCTCACTGTCCCTCCCTCCCTCTCTTTTCCTTCCTCTCTCTTGCCCTCCCTCCTTTCCTCACTTTCTCCCTTCCTAACTCTCTATTTCTCTCTCTTCACTCTATCTTGCTCTCTCCTCTCACTCACTCCCTCTCTCTCCTTTCCTAAATACATCCCCTCATCCACTCTCATCGCCTTTCCTCTCTCTTATGATCACCCTCTCTCTATCTATATCTCTCTCTCTCACTCTTTATCTATCTCGTTATCTCTCTTTCTTTCAAGCTCTTTCTCACACTCTTCGCTGTCCCCAACCTCCTATTTTCTCTATCTCTCTTTTGCTCTCTCTATATCCGTCATTATCTCGTTCCAGCCTCAATCTCTATCTCTCACACATACTCTCTTTCTCCCTCTTTTCCTCTTCTCGCTGCACTTATCACCCTGCAAACTCTCCTTCTCTCTCCATTCTCTCTTTCTCATCTCTCACTCATTCTTTCTTCCACTTTCTCACTCGGCCCACTCTTATGCTCTCCATCCCTCTCTTTTTCTCTCTCTCTCGTCAAGAATTTCCCTTTTCGTATCTCTCTCGTGCTCTATCACACACATTTTTCTCTCACTCTCTTCCTCTCCGTACCTCCATCTCACTATCATTCTCCCTCCCTTCCTCTCTCTCGCTCTCTCTTGCCCTCCCTCTCTCTTGCCCTCCCTCACTCCTCTATTCTCTTTTATCTATCTCACCTCTCTCTCTGCATCAATCTATCTCTAGTCTCTATCTGCCTTATTTATCATCACTCCCCCTCTCCCTCTTCTCTCTTCCCTTCAACCTATTTCTCACACGTATCTTTCTCCTTCTACCCAGTTTCTCTCTTTCAGCTTCTTTTTATCTCTTTCTTTACTTATATATTTCCCCCCGTGTCTCTTTCTCTTTCCATCCCAATGTCTATCTCACTCTCTCTCGCTCTTGCCTCCTCACTTCTCCCATTTTAATCTTTCTCTTCTCTCACTCCTCTCTCTCTCACTATTTTTTCATCTGATTCTCTCCCTCCCCCTCTCTTGTGCCCTCTATATCTCTCTCTCTCTCACTCTCACTTCTCAATTTATTGTCGCAATTTTTTTTGCTCTTATATATTTCTCTTTTATGCAATCACTCTCTGCTCTTTCTCCACATGTTATTTCTTTTTATCTCTTTTACATTCTCTACCACAGTTTCTCCCTCTCTCCCTCCCTACCTCTCTCTGCTTTTTGTACTATCTCTTGCTCACTATCTTTCTATCTCTCCATCAATTTCTTCCTCTCTCTTCTATTAATACAAACTCTCTCCATCTTTCTTAATCATTCTCTCTGCCTCTCTTATGGTGCTCTGTTCTCTCTCTCATACTCTTTTCTTTATTGCTTTCTCCTACTAATTCCTCGCTACCTCCATCACACTCTCCCTATCCTCCTTTTTGCCTCTTCGTTCTTCCCTCACTCTCTCCTTCCCTTTCTCTTTCTATTTCGTGGTTTCTCTCTCTCTATCTCTCACTCATGCTTATTTCCCGCTCTCTCCTCTTTCTCTTCTCTCTCTTCTCACTCATTGCTCCTCTCTCCTCTCTCGAATCCATGCCACTCCCCTCCCTCTCCTCTACTCACCCTTTCAATCCGCCTCACCTTCTCCTTATTTATCTCTCTCCGTATGTACCTCTTATATCTACTTCTATTTTTCTCTCTCCATATCTCTCACTCAATCTTTTATCAATATATCTCTCTCTTTCTTCTACTCTTCCTCTCGGATCTCTCTCGTCATCACTCTTTCTTTTATCTCTCTGTCACTCTTTCTTTCTCTTCTCTCTCCCTCCATCACTCTCTCGTGCACTCCATCTCTCTCGACCATGGAGCCCTTCCCTTTCTCTCTCTTACTTTCTCCCATTCTTCCCTCTTTCAATTACTCTCTCTCACTTTTTACCACTTTCTATGTCTATCAAACACTTATTCAGCCCCCCCTCTAATGCACACACACTTTCTCACCCTACCTTCCTCCTTCCCTATCTCTCTCTTTCATGTATTCTCTCTCATTCTCTCACTCTATTCTTTTTCTTTCTTTTCTCTTTCAATTCACTCACTCCCCATCTTTCTCCTAACTCTTGAATTACTCCCTCTCTTTCGCTCCTCTCCGATCCTCTCGTATTGTATCTCTTTCTATGTACCTCACCCTCACTCTTTCTATAGCTAGCTCTATCACACACAGTTTCTATCTTCCTCTCCATCTCTATCTTTGTTACTTCCTCTTTCTTTCAATCTCTTTCTTACATTCTTCATACTCACTCTTTCCAGCCCTCTCTCTCCCTCTCCTTTACTTCCTCCCTTTCTCTCTCTCTCACCTTGCAACTCTCTCTTCATCTCTCTCTTCTCTCTATTAGTTTCAATCTCTATGTCACACCCTTCTCTCTTTATCTCTATGCCCTTCTCTCTCTTTCGCTCACTACTTATATTTTGCTCTTTCTATATCTCTCACTCCATGTGTCAATGCTTATCTCTCTCTCCCCCTCCCTCTCTTCCCCTAACTCTCTCTCGATCTGTCTTACTCGTTGCCTTCTCTATTTACCCTCACTCTCTTCTCTCTAACTTATCTTTCTCTCTCTTGCTTCTCTCTCTCTCTTTCTTATTTTCTCTCTCCATATCTCCCTCTCGCTCGCCCTCTTTCTTTCTCTTTCTCTCTCACTCATGGAGCTCTTCTCTTTCTCACTCTCTCTTACTCCTTTCACTCTTTTTCTTGCTCTTTCACTCAATTCTCACTACCTCTATCTCACTCTCATTCTCCCTGTTTCTCTCACTTATTCACGCTCTCCCCCTCTCTCTTACCGTCCTTCACTCCTTCACTAACTCTATTCTTTCCTTCCTGTCTTACCTATGTAGTTCTCTCACTTCCCTCTATTTATATATCTCTCTCACCCTCTCTGTATGTCTCTTCATCTCTCTTTTTCTTTCATGATCTTTCTAACAAGCCTCTCTCTACATGTACCTCTTCTATCTACTTCTATTTTGCTCTCTCAATATCACTCACTTATTCTCCCTCTCACTCACAAACAAACACTCTCTCTCCTGCCCTTCCTTCCTCCTTCCTTTACTCTCTCCTTTCCTATCTCTTACCCTTATGTATTCTCTCTCTTTCTCTCACTTTGTTCTTTCTCCTTTTTAGCTCTCACATTTCAATCACGCCCCATCTTTCTCCTCCGCACTTAAATCACTCCCTATCTCTTTCTCTCCTCTCGTCTCCTCTCCTCTCTTCTCTATTTCTATCTACATCACTCTCACTCTTTCTATCTCTCACTCTCTCATACACAATTTCTAACCGCCTCCTCATTCTACTTTCCTCCAAGCTCTTTCTCACTCTTTCCTCACTCCCTCTACCTATTCTCTCTCTTTCTCTCTATGCTTCTCTTTCACATTTTCTATATCTCTCACTCACTCTTTCCATTCCTCTCTCTCCCTCTCTCTTGCTTCCTCCCTTGCTCTCTCTCTCTCTCTCTCTCTCTCCCTCCTTGTAACTATCTCTCTTCATCTCTCTCTCTCTTCTTTCTCTTTATTTCAATCTCTTTCTAACACCCTTAGCTCATTATCTCTATATCCTTCTCTCTTTCTCTCTGAACATCACTTTTGCTCTCTCTATATCTCTCGCTCAGTCTTTCTGTGCTTATATGCCCATGTCTATCCCTCCCTCTCTCCACTCACTCTCTCTTTATCTGTTTTACTCTTTTGGCTTCTGTACTTCCCTCTCTCATCTCTCTAAGTTATCTTTATCTTCTCCCTCTTATCTTTCTCACTCTTTCTCTTCTTCTCTCTTCATACCTCCCTCACTCTTGCCCCTCTTCTCTCTCTTACTCTTCTTCACCCACTTTATCCATTCCTACCTCTCTCACTTTTGTATTTCTCTCACTTTTTTCTACTCTTGCCCTCTCTCGTGCTCTCTCTTCATTCTCTTTTCCCACTCACTCCCCCTATCTCTCCTTCTCTCTTGAATCCATCCCTTTCTGCCTCACCTCTCTCTCACCTTTTAACTCTCTCTCTTTTATTTCATTCTGTTTCTCACACCATACTCTCTTTATCTCTATGCCCTTCTCTCTTTCTCTCTCTACTTCTCTTATGCTCTTTTTTTTCTCGCTCCATCTTTTCATGCTTATGTCTCTCCTTTCTCTGACTTTACTTCTCTCTCTATCTGTCTCACTCCCTCTCTCTTTTACTCTCTCGTACTCACTTTATCTCTCTTTCATCTTTCCCACTCTCTCCCTCCCTCTCTCACTCACTCTTTATTTGCTTGCTCTCCTTCTCTCGCTTTCTCTTACACACTCTCTCTTGTTGTTCCCACACTTTCTCACTGATAATCTGCTCTCCCTTTCTTTCTCTCCCTCTCACCTGCTCTCCTATATCTAGCTCTTACTCTCTATTTCTTCCTCTCTCTCCCTCACACCTCGATCCCATTCCCTCTTTCTCCTTATTTCTTTCTATCTCTCTCTATCATTTCTTTTTCTCATTATGTCTCCCTCTCATTCTCCCTTCTCTTTGCATCTTTCTTACTTCTGCTTACAGTCACTTGCATCTGTCTACCTCACTTTCTTCTACTTCCTCTCTCTTCTTCTCTCACTCTTCTCCCACTCTCTACCTCCATTCCTCTCTCTCTCTTCTTTTTTTTCTATCAACCTTCATCCCTCTCTCTTTCTCTTCTCTTGTGTTCTCAATCTCTCACTCCTTCACTTGCTATGTCCCCATCAATCTTCCCTTTTGCTTTCTCCTCGCTCTTGTTCTCACTCCCACCCACCCTCTCTCACACGCACACTCTCTCTATCTCTCATACTCTCTTTCTCGTCTCAGCTCTCTCTTCTCTCCATCACTTATCTCCTCTCTCTCTCTCTCTCTCACTCTCACTATCAATCCTTATCTCTATCTTTCTTTCTCTCTTCCTCTCTTGCTCTCTAGTACACTCTCATTATCTCTCTCTCTCCCTCCCACTCTCTGTTCTCTTTTTTATCAAACTCTCTCTATCTCTCTCTCACTTACTATTTTATCGATTATTGTCATTATCTCTCCGTTCACACTATTTATTGTTCTCATTATCTCTCCGTTCACACTCACTTTCCCTCCATATTTCTTACTCTCGCTCTTTCTTCTAGTACACCCTAATCTCTCTATTGCATATCTCACTCATTCTTCTCTCTTTCTCATCTCTCTCTCTTGGTTACTCTTAACCCTCTCTCATTTTTTCTCTCCCTCTTTCTCTCTACCTCTCCGATGGCTCCAACTCTCCTTCCTCCCCTCCCACCTCTCCAGCATCTCTCCTCATTCACACTTTATTTCTTCCCTCTCCTCCTTCCTCTTTCCCTCCCTCCGTCTCTTTCGCTTGTCTCCTCAATATATCTATCAAAATGTCCCTTCCTCACTCTCCCTCTCGTTTCACTCTTCTCTCTCTCATTTATCTTTTCTCTCACATGCACTCTCTCTATGTCATTTTTCTTTTTTCATTTTGTCTTACACTCTTTCTCTCCCACTCTCCATTTCTCACTATCTGCTCTCTCTGTCTTTATGTATCTCTCTCCCTCCGTCGCTCACTTACTCCCTCACTCTCTATCTATCTAGCTATCTCTTTTCCCTCTATACCTATCTTTCTTTCTTTCACTCTCTCCAAAACTTTCTCCATTATGCTCTTTATCCCCACTCTCCCACTCTCTCTCCCTCTTGTATCTCCCTTTCTATCACTTCATTGTTCTCTCTCCTTCTCTCGTGTGTTTTCTATCTCACTCTCTTTCTCAATTCCCCATATCTTTCCTTCCTATCATCCATCTCTCCCTCTCACGTTCTCTGTTGCATCTTCTTACTCTTTACCTATCCCTCCTTTTCTATCTCTATCTCTTTCTATCTCCATCTCTTTCCCTTATAGATATATTCCTCTCAGTTGCACTCTTTCTCATCTCCCTTTCTGTAACACTTTCCCACCACTCTCTCATCCTCTTACACTTTCTAACATTATTTCTTTGTCCCTCTCTGTCTCCCTTCCTATCTCTCTCAAACTTTCTCTTTCACTTACTCTTTCTGCTCTCTCGTACACTCTCTTATCTCTTTCTCTCTCTCATTTTCTTATTTTTCTCTCCGTGCTTCCCTCTCTTACTTTCAATCTATCTCCTCACTTTCAAACAGTTGCACACATTCTCTATCAATCTCCTCATTGTCTCTCTCCCTCTCTCTTTCCCTCTCTCTCTTTATCGCTCTCTATTGCCCTTTCTAGATCTTTCACGTTGTCTCTCTCTCCATACCTCTTATCCCTTCCCCATCCCTCCCTCTCCCTCGTACAAATTCTATCTCACTCTTATTACTCTCTCAGTCTCAATCTATTTAGCTCCCTCTCTTTTCTCTCACTCTTCCTCCGTCTCTCTCTCATCTTCACCCTCTTCCACTCTCACCCTCTTCCTCTACCTCGCTCTCCCTACTCTTGCACTTTATGTCTCTTCCTCTCTCCCACTTTCTCATTAATTCTCTTAATCTCTCGCACTCATTTCAGTCTCTCTCAACTTCTCTCCTTCACTCTCTCTCTCATTTTCACTCCATCAATTTTCTTTGTCCCTCCTTTAGTTCTCTGCCTCTCCCTCCCCACCCTCCCTTTATCCTTCTTAGCTCCATCTCTCTCCTTTCTCTCTCTTTCTCTCTACTACTCTTTAGCACTTCTTATACCTCTCACTCATTCTTTCCATCCCTCACTCTTTCTTCCTCCCTTGCTATCTCTCTCTCTTTCTCACCTTGCAACTCTCTCACTTCTCCTTTCTCGTCTTGATCTCGTTCTTTCTCCTTCCCTCTCTCATGCCTCCATATGTCCCTTTCTCAATATCTCTAGCTCTTCTCAAATTCTCTTCATTGCCTAAACTTGTTCTCTTCTCTTTTACTTATTCTATCTCGTTCTCACTCCACCTTTTTCAATCTCCCTTTCTTCCTCTCTTACCATATCTCTCTACTGCTCTTGTTGTCTCCCTCCTCATTTCTCCCATTCTATCCACCTAAACTTCTCCATCTCTCTCTCTTTATAAAGCTCTACATCTCTCTCTATTATCTCACTCATCCTTTCATGCTCTTTCTCTTTTATGTATTCTTTTTCTCTAAATATTTTCCTCTCTCTTCTCTTTTTCTCTTCTTAGTCCATTTGCATCCACTCCCCCTCTCTCTCCCGATCTAACCCTCCCTCTCTCTGTCCTTTTCTATCTCTCTCTCTCTCGCACACTCTTCCTCTCCTGTTGCAACTCTCTCAAGTAGAAACTCTCCTCTCATTCTCATTTTTCTCTTCACTCACTCCTCTCTATCAAACTTTTGCTCTCTTTTTCTCCCTCACGTGTAGAGCTCTTCTCTTTTTTCTCTCTCTTTTCTCTCTCAATCTTCTCTCTTGCTCAATCTCTCACTCTCTCCCTCTCTCTACCTTCCTTTCACTCTCACTGTCCCTCCCTCCCTCTCTTTTCCTTCCTCTCTCTTGCCCTCCCTCCTTTCCTCACTTTCTCCCTTCCTAACTCTCTATTTCTCTCTCTTCACTCTATCTTGCTCTCTCCTCTCACTCACTCCCTCTCTCTCCTTTCCTAAATACATCCCCTCATCCACTCTCATCGCCTTTCCTCTCTCTTATGATCACCCTCTCTCTATCTATATCTCTCTCTCTCACTCTTTATCTATCTCGTTATCTCTCTTTCTTTCAAGCTCTTTCTCACACTCTTCGCTGTCCCCAACCTCCTATTTTCTCTATCTCTCTTTTGCTCTCTCTATATCTGTCATTATCTCGTTCCAGCCCAATCTCTATCTCTCACACATACTCTCTTTCTCCCTCTTTTCCTCTTCTGCCTGCACTTATCACCCTGCAAACTCTCCTTCTCTCTCCATTCTCTCTTTCTCATCTCTCACTCATTCTTTCTTCCACTTTCTCACTCGGCCCACTCTTATGCTCTCCATCCCTCTCTTTTTCTCTCTCTCTCGTCAAGAATTTCCCTTTTCGTATCTCTCTGTGCTCTATCACACACATTTTTCTCTCACTCTCTTCCTCTCTGTACCTCCATCTCACTATCATTCTCCCTCCCTTCCTCTCTCTCGCTCTCTCTTGCCCTCCCTCTCTCTTGCCCTCCCTCACTCCTCTATTCTCTTTTTATCTATCTCACCTCTCTCTCTGCATCAATCTATCTCTAGTCTCTATCTGCCTTATTTATCATCACTCCCCCTCCCTCTTCTCTCTTCCCTTCAACCTATTTCTCACACGTATCTTTCTCCTTCTACCCAGTTTCTCTCTTTCAGCTTCTTTTTATCTCTTTCTTTACTTATATATTTCCCCCCGTGTCTCTTTCTCTTTCCATCCCAATGTCTATCTCACTCTCTCTCTCGCTCTTGCCTCCTCACTTCTCCCATTTGAATCTTTCTCTTCTCTCACTCCTCTCTCTCTCACTATTTTTTCATCTGATTCTCTCCCTCCCCCTCTCTTGTGCCCTCTATATCTCTCTCTCTCTCACTCTCACTTCTCAATTTATTGTCGCAATTTTTTTTGCTCTTATATATTTCTCTTTTATGCAATCACTCTCTTGCTCTTTCTCCACATGTTATTTCTTTTTTATCTCTTTTACATTCTCTACCACAGTTTCTCCCTCTCTCCCTCCCTACCTCTCTCTCGCTTTTTGTACTATCTCTTGCTCACTATCTTTCTATCTCTCCATCAATTTCTTCCTCTCTCTTCTATTAATACAAACTCTCTCCATCTTTCTTAATCATTCTCTCTCGCCTCTCTTATGGTGCTCTGTTCTCTCTCTCATACTCTTTTCTTTATTGCTTTCTCCTACTAATTCCTCGCTACCTCCATCACACTCTCCCTATCCTCCTTTTTGCCTCTTCGTTCTTCCCTCACTCTCTCCTTCCCTTTCTCTTTCTATTTCGTGGTTTCTCTCTCTCTTTCTCTCACTCATGCTTATTTCCCGCTCTCTCCTCTTTCTCTTCTCTCTCTTCTCACTCATTGCTCCTCTCTCCTCTTCTGAATCCATGCCACTCCCCCTCCCTCTCCTCTACTCACCCTTTCAATCTGCCTCACCTTCTCCTTATTTATCTCTCTCCAGATGTACCTCTTATATCTACTTCTATTTTTCTCTCTCCATATCTCTCACTCAATCTTTTATCAATATATCTCTCTCTTTCTTCTACTCTTCCTCTCAGATCTCTCTGTCATCACTCTTTCTTTTATCTCTCTGTCACTCTTTCTTTCTCTTCTTCTCTCTCCCTCCATCACTCTCTCGTGCACTCCATCTCTCTCAGTCATGGAGCCCTTCCCTTTCTCTCTCTTACTTTCTCCCATTCTTCCCTCTTTCAATTACTCTCTCTCACTTTTTACCACTTTCTATGTCTATCAAACACTTATTCAGCCCCCCCTCTAATGCACACACACTTTCTCACCCTACCTTCCTCCTTCCCTATCTCTCTCTTTCATGTATTCTCTCTCATTCTCTCACTCTATTCTTTTTCTTTATTTTCTCTTTCAATTCACTCACTCCCCATCTTTCTCCTAACTCTTGAATTACTCCCTCTCTTTCGCTCCTCTCCGATCCTCTCGTATTGTATCTCTTTCTATGTACCTCACCCTCACTCTTTCTATAGCTAGCTCTATCACACACAGTTTCTATCTTCCTCTCCATCTCTATCTTTGTTACTTCCTCTTTCTTTCAATCTCTTTCTTACATTCTTCATTCTCACTCTTTCCAGCCCTCTCTCTCCCTCTCCTTTACTTCCTCCCTTTCTCTCTCTCTCACCTTGCAACTCTCTCTTCATCTCTCTCTTCTCTCTATTAGTTTCAATCTCTATGTCACACCCTTCTCTCTTTATCTCTATGCCCTTCTCTCTCTTTCGCTCACTACTTATATTTTGCTCTTTCTATATCTCTCACTCCATGTGTCAATGCTTATCTCTCTCTCCCCCTCCCTCTCTCCCCCTAACTCTCTCTCGATCTGTCTTACTCTGTTGCCTTCTCTATTTACCCTCACTCTCTTCTCTCTAACTTATCTTTCTCTTCTCTTGCTTCTCTCTCTCTCTTTCTTATTTTCTCTCTCCATATCTCCCTCTCGCTTGCCCTCTTTCTTTCTCTTTCTCTCTCACTCATGGAGCTCTTCTCTTTCTCACTCTCTCTTACTCCTTTCACTCTTTTTCTTGCTCTTTCACTCAATTCTCACTACCTCTATCTCACTCTCATTCTCCCCGTTTCTCTCACTTATTCACGCTCTCCCCCTCTCTCTTACCGTCCTTCACTCCTTCACTAACTCTATTCTTTCCTTCCTGTCTTACCTATGTAGTTCTCTCACTTCCCTCTATTTATATATCTCTCTCACCCTCTCTGTATGTCTCTTCATCTCTCTTTTTCTTTCATGATCTTTCTAACAAGCCTCTCTCTACATGTACATCTTCTATCTACTTCTATTTTGCTCTCTTTATATCTCTCACTCAATCTTTTCATCAATATATATATATATATATATATATATATATATATATATATATATATATATATATATATCTCCCCCTCTCTTCCTCTCATACCATCTCTTTCTCTCTCCCTACAACTCCCTTGCCCTCTCTATCTTCTCTCTTTCTTTTCTCTCTCTTTAACTCATTCTTTCTTATATTCTCTCTCGCTTCCTCACTCTCTCGTGCCCTCCTCTTCCATCTCAGTCATATAACTCTTCTCCTTCTCTCTCTAACTCTCTCCCATTATTCGCTTATTCACTTTCACTCTCTCACATTTTCCCACTTTCTACGTCTATGTCACACTTATTTTGCCTCACTCACACACACACACATGCTCTTGTTCTCCCTTCCTCCTCCCCTCACTGTCTTGCTCTCCCTTCCTACCTCTCTCCCTTATCTATTCTCTCTCTTTCTCTCAATATGTTATTTCTCTCTTTTTCTTTTTTCTCTCTCTCATTTCACTCACTCCTCATCTTTCTTCTCCATACACACTCTCTTGTTCTCACACTTTCAATCTCTCTTCCTCTCTCTTGCTTCCTCCCTTGCTCTCTTTCCCCTTACAACTCTCTCTCTCTCTTTTACTTTCTCTTCTCTTTCTTCATTTCAATATCATTCTCATACCCTTCTCTCTTTATCTCTATGCCCTTCTCTCTCTTTCTCTCTCTATTTCTCTTTTGCACTCTTTATATCTCTCACTCCATCTTTCCATGCTTATGTCCCTCTCTCCCTTCCTTTCTCCCACTCACTCTTTCTCACTCTATCTTACTCAGTTGCCATCTCTATTTGCCCTCGCTCCATTCTCTCGAACTTATTTTTTCTTTTCTCTCGCTTTTGTCTCTAACTTATTCTGTCTCTTCTTCTTTCTCCATACCTTTCGCTCTCTTGCCCTCCATCTTTCTCTCTCTCATGGAGCTCTTCTTTTTCTCGCTCTCTGTAACTCTTTTCTCTCTCTTTCTCTCTATCTCTCACTCACTTCTCTCTACCTCTATCTCACTCTCGTTGTCACCCTTTCCCTCTCTCATTATCACTTTCCACCTGTCTCTCTTACCCTGCTTCACTCACTCTATCCATTCCTACCTCTCCCACTTTTGTATTTTCCTCTCTCTTCATTCTTTCTTCTCACTCACTCCCCCTCTCTCTACTTCTCTCTTGAATCCATTTCTTTAACTCCCTCACTCTCTTCTTAATCTTTCTCTTCTCTCTTATATCCTTCCACTCTCTCCCAGCTTCCATTTTTTTATATTCCTCAACCTCCCCTATATCCATCTCTCTCTCACTCTCTAGTTATCTCTTCATCTTTCTCTCTCTTTCTTTATTTCAACCTCTTTATCATAAACTTCTCTCTCCTTCTACCAGTTATTCTCTCTATTTCTATTTTTCCCTCTTTATATCTCTCCATCTCTCTTTCCATCCTAACACTTATTCTCTCAATTTCTATTTTTCCCTCTTTATATCTCTCAATCCTTGTTTCCTTTCTAGTATATATCTCTCTCGTTCTCTCTCTCACCTATTCCTCACTTACCATCTCTCTCTCTCATCCAACAACTCTCTTGCTCTCTTTACCTTATATCTTCCTTCACTTCTTCCCTCTCTCATGGATCTATTCTCTTTCCCTCTCACACTCTCGTTCTCCCTCTCCCTCCCTCCTTCATTTCATTTTTCCCATTTTCCTCCTCTATTACCAATCTATCTTATGGATCATCTCTCTTTCTCTCACTCTTGTCCTTTCTCCCACACTCTATTTTTTCTCTTCTAACTCACTCCTCCTCTCTTGAATCAATCTCTCTCCCTCTTTCTCTTCTCTCCTCGCCTCTCCTTTCTCTTATTACTTGCCTCACACATTCTTTCTCTGTTTCTCACACACACTTTCTATTTTCCTTTTCTTGTCTCTCTCTTATCTCTATTTATTTCAACCACTTTCTCAAACCCTTCTCTCTTTATCTCTACGCCCTTCTCTCTCTTTCTCTCTCTACTTTTCTTTTGATGTATCTATATCTCTCACTCCATCGTTCCATGCTTATCTCCCTCCCTCCCTCACTCTCCCCCTCATTCTCTCGTTCTATCTTACTCTAATGCCTTCTCTATTTGCCCTCTTTCTCTCTTCTCTCTAGCTTATCTTTCTCTTCTTCGCTTCCTCTCTCTCTCACTCTTTCTTTATTTTTTTATCTCTTCATACCTCCTCTCTAATCCTCCATCTCTCTCTCTTGCTCATGGAGCGATTATCTTTCTCACTCTCTCTCACTCTTTTCTCTCTCTTTCTTGCTCTCTCTCACTTACTTCTCTCCGCCTCTATCTCACTCTCGTTCTCCCCCTTTCTCTTTCTCATTCTCACTCTTCCCCTCTCTCTTACCTTCCTTCCCTCCATCACTCACTCTATCCATTCCTACCTCTCTCACTTATGTATTTGTCTCAATTTATTCTTCTCTTGCCCTCTCTTACGCTCTCTCTTTATTCTCTCTTCTCACTTATTCCCCCTCTCTCTCCTCTCTTGAATCGATCCCTCCATGCCTCACTCTGTCTCTGCTCTTCTCTATCTTTCTATCATTCTCAACCTCTCTATATGTCTAATCATCTCTCTCTCGCTCTCTCTTCTTTCTTTCATGAAGTTTCTCACACACCTCTCTCCATGTATCTCTTCTATCTGCCTATATTTTGCTCTTTCTATATCTGTCACTCTATCTTTTCATCAATATATCTCTCTGTCCCCCTGTCTTCCTCCCTTGCCATCTCTCTCTATCTCTCTCCCTACAACACAATTGCCCTATCTGTCTTCTCTCTTTCTGCTCTTCTCTATATCACCCTTTCTTTCTCTTATTCTCTCTCCCTCCATCACTCTCTTGTGTCCTCCATATATCTCTCAGTCATTGAGCCATTCTCTTTCTCTCTCTCACTCTCTCTCATTCTTCCTTCTTTCATTTACTCTCTCAGACTTTTCCCACTCTTTACATCTATTATCCTGCCCTCACACACACACGCTCTCTCTCTTGCCCTCACTTTCTCCTCTCACTCTCTCCTTTCCTACCTCTCCCTGATGTATTCTCGTCTTTCTCCCACTATATTCTTTTTCTTTCTTTTCTCTTTCATTTCACTCACTCCCCATCTTTCTACTCTTCTCTTGAATCACTCCCTACATCTTTCTATCCTCTCTTATTTTCTCCTCTCATCTCGTCTATCTTTCTATCTACTTCAGCCTCACTCTTTCTGTCTCTCACTCCCTCACAAACAGTTTATATCTATCTCCTCATCTCTATCATTCTCACTTCCTTTATCTTTCAAGCTTCTTCTCACTCTTCTCACTTCCTCTACGCCTTTGTGTCTCTTTCTATTTCTACTCATCATCACATTTTCTACATCTCTCACTCACTCTTTCCAACCCTCTCTTTCCTTATTTCTTGCTTCCTCCTTTGCTATCTCTCACCTTGCAACTCTCTCTCTTCATCTCTCTCTTCTCTCCCTTTATTTCAATCTCTTGTCACGCCCATCTCTCATTATGGATACGTCGTTCTCTCTCTAATCTCTCACTCCATTTTTCCATGCTTATCTCCTATCTCCCTCTCTCTCTCTTCCTTACTCTCCCTCGATCTGTTTTACTCTATTGCCTTCTCTATTGGTCCTCTCTCTCTTATATCTAACTTATCGTTCTCTTATCTCACTTTTCTCTCTCTCACTCTTTATTTCTCTTATTCTCTCTCCATACCTCCCTCTCTCTTGCCTCCATCACTCTCTCACACATTGAGCTCTTCTTTTTCTCACTCTGTCTCACTCCATTTTCTCGCATTCTTGCTCTCTCATTCACTTCTCTCTAACTATATATCACTCTCATTCTCTTTCTTTATCTGACTCGTTCTCACTCTCCCCCTGTCTTTCTTACCCTCCTTCCCTCCTTCACTTACTCTATCCTTTCCTACCACTCTCACCTATGTATTTCTCTCACTTTCTTCTACTCTTGTCCTCTCTTGTGCTCTCTCTTCATTATCTCTTCTCAATCACTCCCTCTATCTCTTCTTCCTCACTATGTCTCTCATCTTTTCACTCTTTCAATCATTATTAATCTCTTTCTATTTATATATCTGTCTCACCCTCTCTTGCTTTCTTTATTCCCCCAATTTTCCTCTATTTTTATTTCTCTTTCTATATGTCTCCCTCGCACTTGTACATCTCTCACTCTATCTTCTCCTACTTATCACCCTCTCTCCTCATCTGTCTTACTCTATTGCCATTATTATTTACCCTCTCTCCCTTTTCTCTAACTTATCTTTCTCTTCTCTAGCTTCTCTCTCTCTCTCTTACTCTTCTTTCTCTTCTTTTCTCTCCATACCTCCCTCTCTCTTGCCCTCTATCTCTCTCTCTCTCTCTCTCGCTGATGGAGTTCTTCACTTTCTCACCCTCTCTCTCTCACTATTTTCTCTCTATTTCTTGCTTTCTCTTACTTAAATCTCTTTACCTCTATCTCACACTCTTTATCCGTTTTATCTCTTTCATTCTCACTCTCCCCCCGCTCTATTAGTGCCTCCTATAAATTCCTACCTCTCTCACTTTTGTATTTCTCTTGCTTTCTTCTACACTTGCCCTCTCTCGTGCTCTCTCTTCATTCTCTCTTCTCACTTCATTCCCACTCTCTCCTTCTCTCTTGAATCCATTCCTCCTTGCCTCACTCACCCTCTCTCATCCTCACTCTATCTTTTCTATCTCACTCTATTTCTCTATTTCCCTTCTCTATCCCTCCAATCCTCTATCTCCACTCTCTCTCTCACGTTCTCTCTTGCATCTCCTTCCTCTCTACATATCCCTCCTTTTCTGTCTCTAGCTCTTTCTATCTCCACCTCTTTCCCCTTCTTTTGTTGTCTGCCTCTCCCTCTCTACATCCAATCATTATCTCTCTCCCTTCTTCTCTTGCCCCCCTTTTTCCCTCTCTCTTCTATATATATAAACTCTACTTTTTTCAATTTGTTCCTTTATCTTCACTATCTCTTTCTCTCTCGCTTCCTCTCTCACTCTCTTAATCTCCCCCACATATTTATTCTCTCTTTTTTCCCTCTTTCTACTTTTTCTCACTCTCTCTTTTCCTTCCTCTTTCCCTCTTACACTTCTCTATCCCTTTCTCATACTTTCTATCACTCTTCCTGCCTCCATCACTGGCTCGTGCCCTCCACTCTCTCTCACTCTCTTTCTCTCTCCCACTCTCTTCCTGCCTTCATCACACTTATTCTCCCTCCCTCTCACAAACACACACTCTCTCTCCTGCCCTTCCTTCCTCCTTCCTTTTCTCTCTCCTTTCCTATCTCTCACCTTATGTATTCTCTCACTTTCTCTCACTTTGTTCTTTCTCATTTTTAAGCTCTCATATTTCAGTCACGCCCCATCTTTCTCCTGGGCACTTGAATCACTCCCTATCTCTTTCTCTCCTCTCCTCTCCTCTCTTCTCTCTTTCTATCTACATCACTCTCACTCTTTCTATCTCTCACTCTCTCATACACAATTTCTATCTGCCTCCTCATTCCACTTTTCTCCAAGCTCTTTTTCACACTCTTCTCACTCCCTCTACCCCCTTCTCTCTCTTTCTCTCTATGCTTCTCTTTCACATTTCCTATATCTCTCACTCACTCTTTCCATCCCTCTCTCTTGCTTCCTCCCTTACTCTCTCTCTCTCTCTCTCTCTCCTTGCAACTATCTCTCTTCATCTCTCTCTTCTCTCTCTTTATTTCAATCTCTTTCTAACACCCTTCGCTCATTATCTCTATATCCTTCTCTCTTTCTCTCTGAACATCACTTTTGCTCTCTCTATATCTCTCGCGCCATTTTTCTGTGCTTATCCATGTCTATCCCTCCCTCTTTCCCCTCACTCTCTCTTTATCTGTTTTACTCTTTTGCCTTCTGTACTTCCCTCTCTCATCTCTCTAAGTTATCTTTATCTTCTCCCTCTTCTCTCTCTCACTCTTTCTCTTCTTCTCTCTTCATACCTCCCTCACTCTTACCCTTATTCTCTCTCTGACCCTTCTTCACCCACTCTATCCATTCCTACCTCTCACACTTTTGTATTTCTCTCACTTTTTTCTACTCTTGCCCTCTCTCTTCATTCTCTTTTCCCACTCCCTCCCCCTATCTCTCCTTCTCTATTGAATCCATCCCTCCTTGCCTCACCTCTCTGTCACCTTTTAACTCTCTCTCTTTTATTTCAATCTGTTTCTCACACCATTCTCTCTTTATCTCTATGCCCTTCTCTCTTTATCTCTCTCTACTTCTCTTATGCTCTTTCTTTATCTCTCGCTCCATCTTTCCATGCTTATGTCTCTCCTTTCTCTCAGCCTCTCTCCCTTCCTCCCTCTCACTTTACTTCTCTCTCTATCTGTCTCACTCCCTCTCTTTTACTCTCTCGTACTCACTTTATCTTTCTTTCATCTTTCCCACTCTCTCCCTCCCTCTCTCACTCACTCTTTATTTGCTTGCTCTCCTTCTCTCGCTTTCTCTTACACACTCTCTCTTGTTGTTCCCACACTTTCTCTTCGATAAATCGCTCTCCCTTTCTTTCTCTCCCTCTCTCCTGCTCTCCTATATCTAGCTCTTACTCTCTCTCTCTTCCTCTCTCTCCCTCACACCTCGATCCCATTCCCTCTTTCTCCCTGTTTCGTTCTATCTCTCTATATCATTTCTTTTTCTCTGTCTCCCTCTCATTCTCCCTTCTCTTTGCATCTTTCTTACTTCTGCTTACAGTCACTTGCATCTGTCTACCTCACTTTCTTCTACTTCCTCTCTCTTCTTCTCTCAATCTTCTCCCACTCTCTACCTCCATCCCTCTCTCTCTCTTCTTTTTTTTCTATCAACCTCCATCCCTTTCTCTCTCTCTTCTCTTGTGTTCTCAATCTCTCACTCCTTCACTTGCTATGTCCCCATAAATCTTCCCTCTTGCTTTCTCCTCGCTCTTGTTCTCACTCCCACCCACCCTCTCTCACACAGACACTCTCTTTTTTGTCTCAGCCTCTCTCTTCTCTCCATCACTTATGTCCCTCTCTCTCTCTCACTATCTATCCTTATCTCTCTCTTTCTCTTTCTCTCTTCCTCTCTTGCTCTCTGTTACACTCTCATTATCTCTCTCCCCCTCCCACTCTCTGTTCTCTTTTTTATCAAACTCTCTCTATCTCTCTCTCACTTACTATTTTATCGATTATTATCATTATCTCCCCGTTCAAACTATTTTTTTATCCCCCTCCCACTCTCTCTTTCTCTTTCTCTCTTCACTCTTCTCTCTCTCATTTATCTTTTCTCTCACATGAACTCTCTCTATATCATTTTTCTTTTTTCATTTTGTCTTACACTCTTTCTCTCCCACTCTCCATTTCTCACTATCTGCTCTCTCTGTCTTTATGTATCTCTCTCCCTCCGTCAGTCACTTACTCCCTCACTCTCTATCTATCTAGCTATCTCTTTTCCCCTCTATACCTATCTTTCTTTCTTTCACTCTCTCCAAAACTTTCTCCATTATGCTCTTTATCCCCACTCTCCCACTCTCTCTCCCTCTGTATCTCCCTTTCTCTCACTTCATTATTCTCTCTCCTTCTCTCGTATGTTTTCTATCTCACTCTCTTTCTCAATTCCCCATATCTTTCCTTCCTATCATCCATCTCTCTCTCTCACGTTCTCTGTTGCATCTTCTTACTCTTTACCTATCCCTCCTTTTCTATCTTTCTCCATCTCTTTCCCATATAAATATATTCCTTTCAGTTGCACTCTTTCTCATCTCCCTCTCTGTAACACTCTCCCACCACTCTCTTATCCTCTTGTGCTTTCTAACATTATTTCTCTTTTGTCCTTCTCTGTCTCCCTCCCTATCTCTCTCAAACGTTCTCTTTCACTTACTCTTTCTGCTCTCTCACACACTCTTATCTCTTTCTCTCTCTCCTTTTCTTATTTTTTCTCTCCCGTGTTTCCCTCTCTTAATTTCAATATATCTCCTCACTTTCACACAATTGCACACATTCTCTATCAATCTCCTCACTGTCTCTCTCCCTCTCTCTTTCCCTTGCTCTCTTTATCGCTCTCTATTGCCCTTTCTAGATCTTTCACGTTGTCTCTCTCTCTCCATCCCTCTTATACCTTCCCCATCCCTCCCTCTCCCTCGTACAAATTCTATCTCACTCCTATTCTCTCTCAGTCTCACTCTTCCTCTCTCTCTCTCACTCTCTCTCTCTCTTTTAGTTCTACTATATTTCCCTCACTGTCTCTTACTTGCACTTTCTTTAAGCCTCTCCCTCCATTTCTTTATCATTCTCTCTCACTCTCTCACATGAAGCCCTTCTCTCTATATCTTTCTCTCACTTTATGAGAGAGGGAGGTATGAGAGAGAAGAAGAGAAAGAAACTGTGATAGAGAGAAGTGAGAGGAGAGAAAGATAAGTGAGAGAGAAGAAATAGAGGGCAAATAGAGAAGGCAACAAAGTAAGACAGCGAGAGTGAGTGAGATAGAGTGTGGGAGAGAGGGAGATAAGCATGAAAAGATGGAGTGAGAGATATAGAGAGAGAAAAAGTGAAGTAGAGAGAGAAGGATGTAGAGATAAAGAGAGAAGGGCGTGAGAAAGATATTAAAATAAAGAGAGAGAACAGAGAGAGACAAAGAGGCAGATAGAAGTGTGTGTGAGAGACCGAGAGATTGAAAGAATGAGTGAGTCAAATATTAACAGAAAGAAGACGAGAGGAGAGGAGAGAGAAAGTGAGGGAGGAATTGATTCAAAAGAGCATGAGAGAGATGAGCTGTGAGTGAGATGAGAGAGAAGAGGGAGTGCGTGAGAGGGCAAGAGTGAGAGAAATAGAGATAATTCATATGAGAGAGTGGTAGGAAAGGTGAGAGTGAGAGAAATAGGAAGAAAGGTCAAATGAAATGAGTAAGGGAGGGAGAGGGAGAGAGGAGAGGGAGTGAGAGTGAGAGGGAGGTGGTGAGAATAAGAGAAATAAAAGACTGAAAGAGAGAGAAGGAGAAGAGATCCTTGAGAGGGAGTGATGGAGGGCCCGAGAGGTAGAGAACGAGAGAGAAGAAGAAGAAGTGAGGGAAGAGAATGATGAGATAGAGAGAAGATAAAGAGAGCAAGGGAGTTTTTTGATGCGATAGAGAGAGAGAGAGTAAGAGGGGAAGAGAGTGGGAGAGAGAAAGCGAGAGCGAGATATATATTGGGATGGAAAGAGAGATAGAGAGATATAAAGAGTGTAAAATAGAAGTAGATAACAAGTGGTCGGAGAGAGAAGAGTATGAGAAAGAGCTTGGAAGAAAGAGAGAGAAAGATGAAGCGAAAAGTAGAGAGTGTGAGATAGAGATAGATAAGAGAGATTGAGGCAGATAAACAGAGAAATGTGAGTAGAAAACTACGAGAAAGTGAAGGATAAGAAAAGCCCGAAGAGAGAGGGAGAAACAGAGGGGAGACAATGATAAAAAGAGTGAGATAGAAAGAGAAAATAAAAAGAAAGAGATATAAATAGAAAGAGCGATAAAGAGAGAGTGATAATAAAAGATAAAAAAGAGGTATTGAGAGCAAACAACAGAGAAAAAAGAGTGTGTAAGAGAGTGTGTGAGAGATAGTGCATGTGTGAGAAAGGGAGGGGACAGAATAAGATAAGAGAGAGTAAAATAGGTAAAGAGGGAGAGAGGCAATGATGAAATAGAGATAGAGAGAGGGAGAGAGAAAGAGGAGGGAGTAAGTGGGAGGGAGAGCGAGGGAGAGATTTAGAGAGATTGAGAGACATCAAGATAGAGATGGGGAGAAAGAGAGAGTGAGAGAGCGAGAGAGTGGGAAGAGCTAGAGAGAGTGAGAGAGGGACATATGGAGGGCTTGAGAGAGGGAGAGAGAAAGAACAAGATAAAGAAAAAGTGTGTGAGATAGAGAGAAGGAGCAAGATAAGAGAAAGATGAGAAAGAGAGAAGAGAGAGAGCTGCAAGGTGAGAGAGAAAGGGAGAGATAGAAAGGGAGGAAGCAAGAGAGAGATGGAAAGATTGAGTCAGATATAAGAAGAGAGAAAGAGAAGTAGATAGAAGAGTAAGAAAGGGGTAGAGGGAATGAAAGGTGTGTGAGAAAGTGATAGATAAGTAGAGCGTGTGAGACTATGTGTGAGAAAGATAGATATGTAGAGAGTGTGAGATTGTGTGTGAGGAGAGAAAGTGGTAGGGAGTAAGAGAAAGAGAGAGAATACATAAGGGAGAGAGTTAGGAAAAGAGAGTGTGTGTGTGACAGAGAGATGGAAAATAAGTTTGAGATAGGCATAAACAGTGAGAAAAAGTGAGACAAAGTAAGTGAAAGAGAGAAGAATGAAAAACAGTTAGAGAGAGAAGGAGAAGAGCTCTATGACTGAGAGAGATGGAGGGCACAAGAGAGTGAGGGTGGAAGAGAGGACAAGAGAAAGAAAGAGTGAATGAGAGAGAGAAGAATAAGGGAAGACAGAGAGAAAGAGGTAGAGAGAGAGATGATAAGAGAGGAAAAGAGGGTGGAAAGAGAGAAATATTGATGAAAGAATAGAGTTAGAGATATAAAGAGAGCAAAATAGAAGTTGATAGAATAGTGTGAGAAAGACCTTCGAAGAAAGAGAAAGACGAGAGAGTGAGAGAGAGAAGAAGAGACATATAGAGTGGGTGAAGTCAGGTAGGGAGGGATGGATTCAAGCTAGAATGAGAGAGAGTGGGAGTAAGTGAGAAGAAAGAACAAAGAGAGAATACAAGAGTGGGCAATAGTAGAAGAAAGAGAGAGAGGTAGGAATGGATAAAGTGAGTGAAGGAGGGTATGAGAGAGGGGGAGAGTGAGAATGAAAGAGAGAAAGAGGGAGCATGAGACTAAGATAGAGGTTGAGCGAAGTGAGTGAGAAAGAGCAAGAAAGAGAGAGAAAAGAGTGAGATAGAGCGTTAGAAAGACAACAGCTCCATGAGGAAGAAAGAGAGAAAGATGGAAGGCAAGAAAGGTGGGATGGGAGGGAAGAAGAGAAAGAAAGAGTGAGAGAGAGAGAGAAGCAGAGAAGAGAAAGATAAGTTAGAGAGAAGAAAGAGAAGGCAAATAGAGAAGGCTACAGAGTGAGACAGAGCGAGAGTGAGTGAGGGAGAGAGAGGAAGGAAGAGAGAAGATAAGCATGGAAAGATGGAGTGAGAGATATGTAGAGAGAGCAAAAGAAAAGTAGAGAGAGAAGAGCGTAGAGATAAAGTGAGAAGGGTGTGACAAAGAGATTAAAGTAATGAGAGAGAAGAGAGAAAGAGAGAGAGACGAAGAGTCAGATAGAAAGTGTGTGAGAGACCAAGAGATTGAAAGAATGAGTGAGGCAATAATAAGAAAAAGGAGAGGAGAGGAGAGGAGAGGAGAGAGAAAGGGTGTGAGGAATTGATTAACGAGAGTAATGTAGAGATGAATAGTGAGCGAGATGAGAGAGAAAAGAGGGAGTGAGTGAGAGGGCAAGAGTGAGAGAAAGAGAGATAATTCATATGAGAGCAAGGGAAAGTGAGAGAAAGTGAGAAAGAGTGCGAATGTGTGCGTGTGAGAGATTGAGTGAGATAGAGAGAGAAAGAGAGTTAGAGAGATTGAGAAGAGAGCGAAATTGAATAAAGAGAGAGAGAAAGAAAGAGAGAAAAAGACAACATGAAAAAGGGAGAGAGATCAAAGAGAGAGTGAAAGAAGCGAAAGAACAAGATAAAGAGAGGAAGGAAGGGAGGGAGTAGCAGAGTGAGTGAGATATATACAAAAATAAATATAAAGAGGGGAATAAAACAAGAAGGTGATTGTGAGATAAAGAAGGGTGAGAGAAAGAGAGAGAAGAGGAGTAGAGAGAGAGCAAGAGAAAAGTGAGATGAGAGCAACTCAAGAAAGGGCTAGGGAGTTAATGAGATAGAGTGAAAAAGAGAGTGATACAAAGAGCAAAAGGAGAGATATATAGAGAAAGGGAGAGATATAGATGAAAAGTGGGAGAGAGAGAGAGAGAGAGAAGAGAGGGTAAGAGAGAAAGGCAGGGAGAGAGGTGGGTGGGAGGGAGAGAGAGGGAGGGGGTGGAGTTAAAGGAAAATTGAGGGAGATAGATAGAGATTGTGAGAGAAAAAGAGAGGGTGGGAAAGAGAGAACGAAGAAGAGAGAAGAGAGAGTTAGAGTGAGGGATGGACAGTGAGAGCGATGGATATAGTGGGAGTTAATGTTAACTAGTATCAATGAGCGAGAAAGAGATTAAGAGAGTGGGGGAAGGTGAGGGAAAGAGATATAAAAGGGTGAGTTATAGAGATTGAGGGAGATAGAGCAACAAAGTGGTAGATAATGAGAGGGAAAGAGAAAGAGATATAGAGGTGACGAACGAGAAAGGGAGAGAGAATGAGAGAACACGGAATGAGAGAGAGAGAATGAATAAGAGAAGAGAAATATAAGAAAGAGAGAGAGAGAGCGCAAGAGAGTAGCATGGTGGAAGAGAAAGATGAGAGAGAGAGAGAGAGAACAATAGAGTAGCATGGTGAGAGAGTGGTGACAAGAAAGGAATACAAAGAAGGAGACAGAGAGAGAGAGAGAGAGAGAGAGAGAGGGAGGGAGAGTGTGAGGGCAAGGGGGAGAAAAGGAAGGAGAGTGTTAAAGATTTATAGATAGTAAAAGAGAACAAGAGAAAGAGAAAATGTGTTAATGAGAACGAATAGTGCAAGAACTAGCATGAAAGGATGAGTGAGATAATAGAGAGAGACAGAGAGATGTAGAGTTTGATAGAGAGAGATAGAGACGTTTAGGTGGATAGAATGTGAGAAATGAGGAGAGAAATAGCATGAGAAGTAGGGTCAGAGAGAGATGGTAAGCGAAGAAGAGGGAGCGAGAGAGATGGAAAAAGGTTGAGTGAGGGAACAGATAGAGTAAGAAAAAGTTTAGGAAATGAAGAGAAATTGGGAAGAGCTAGAGAGGGTGAGAGAGGGACATTAGAGGGCATGAGAGAGGGTGGGAGAAAGAATGAGATAAGGAAAAAGCGTGTGAGAGATAAAGAGAAGGAGCAAGATAAAAAAAAGATGAGAAAGTGAGAAAAGAGAGATAGCAAGGGAAGAAGCAAGAGAGAGGGATGGAAAGAGTGAGTGAGATATATAAGAAGAGCTAAAGAGAAGTAGAGAGAAAAAGTGAGAAAGGGGTAGAGGGAGTGAGAAGAGTATGAGAAAAAGCTTGAAAGAAAGAGGATGTAAGAAAAATCAAAATGATGAGGCAGATAGAAACTGTGTGTGAGAATGTGACAGATAATAGAGTGTAAGTGAAGTAAATAGAAAGATAGACGAGAGGAGAGAAAGAGGTAGCGAGTAAGAGAAAGAGAGAGAATACAAAAGGGAGAGAGGTAAGGGCAAGGGAGGGCAAGACAGAGTGTGTGTGAGAGAGATGGATAATAAGTTTGAGGATACATAGAGAGTGAAAAAAGTGAGAGAGAGTGAAAGAGAGAAGAATGGAAGAGAGTTAGAGAAGAAGGAGAAGAGCTCTGTCACTGAGAGAGATGGAGGGAACGAGAGAGACGGAGGGAGAGAGGACAAGAGAAGGAAAGTGTGAAAGGGAGCGAGAAGACAGACAAAAAGAAGTAGGGAGAGAGAGAGATGGTAAGAGAGAAAAAGAGGGGCGCTGAGAGAGAGATATATTGATGAAAAGAAAGAGTAAAGATATGAAGAGAACAAAATAGAAGTAGATAGAAGAACAGTGTGATGAAGATCTTGAGAGAAAGAGAGAGAGAAGAAAACTAGGGAGAGATGAAGACGTATAGAGAGGGTGAGAGGTTACATAAATATAAAGAGTTGAGAAAGATAGAGGAGAGAGAAGAGGAGAGAGAGATTGAGGCAGTGTGACTGAAGGAGGGAAGGAGGGAAAAAGACAGAGGGGAGAGTGAGAATGATGGAGAGAAAGAGGGAGAAAGAGATAAGATAGAGGTAGAGAGAAGGGAGAGAGGGAGATAAGCATGGAAAGATGGAGAGAGAGAGAGAGATAAGCATGGAAAGATGGAGAGAGAGAATAGAGAGCGAAAAAAAGAGAAATATAGAATGAAGGGCATAGAGATAAAGAGAGAAGGGTGTGAGAAAGATTTTAAAATAAAGAGAGAGAAGAGAGAGACGAGGATCCAGGTAGAAAGTGTGTGAGAGACCAAGAGATTGAAAGAATGAGTGAGGCAAATAATAAGAGAAATGAGAGGAGAGGAGAGGAGAGTAGACGAGAGAGATAAAGAGGGAGGAATTATTTCAAGAGAGCGGGAGAGAGATGAGCAATGAGTGAGACGAGAGAGAAAAGAGGGAGTGAGTGAGAAGGCAAGAATGAGAGAAAAAGAGATAATTCATATGAGAGAAAGGGAAAGAGAGAAAGAGATAGAAAAAGTGAGAACAGAGAGTGAGAAAGTGATAGGGAAAGACAGTATGCATTAGTGTGTGAGAGAGAAAGAAAGAGAAAAAAAGAAAGCATGAAAAATGGAGAGGGAGAGGAAGAGAGAGTGAAAGAAGAGAAAGAACATTTAGAGAGAGGGAGGAAGGGAGGGAGATGGAGTAGCACAGCGTGTGGGATTTATACTAAAATAATTAAAACAATAGTGATTGTGAGATAAAAAAGGGCAAGAGAGAGAGAGAGAAAAGGAGCAGAGAAAGACCTAGAGAAAAGCGAGTCAAGAGCAATTGAAGAGAGTGCTAGGGAGTTAATGAGTTAGACAAAAAAAGAGAGTGAGACATTGAGAAAAAGGGTAGATATATAGAGAAATGGAGAGATAGAGATGCAAAGAGGGAGATAGAGTGAAGAGAGGGCAAGAGAGAAAGGCAGAGAGAATTGGGTGGGAGGGTGTCAAAGAGGGACGGAGAGAGGGAGGGATGGAGTTAAAGGAAAACCAAGGGAGATAGATAGAGGGTGTGAAAAAAAGAGAGTGAGGTGGGAGAGAGAAAACGAAGAAGAGAGAAGAGAGAGTTAGAGGGAGGGATAGACAATGAGAGGGATGTATATAGTGGGAGTAAAGATGAGCGAATACCAGTGAGCGATAAAAAGATTAAGAGAGTGGGGGAAAGTGAGGGAAGGAGATATAAGTGTTATAGAGATTGAGAGTGATTGAGAAACAAAGTGGTAGATATGAAAGGGAGAGAAAAGAAATATAGAGGGCACAAACGAGGGGAGAGAGAATGCGAGAACAAAGAATGACAAAGAGCGAATGAGCAAGAGAAAAGAAAGATGAGAAAGAGAGAGAGAGAGAGAGCAAGAGAGTAGCATGGTGAGAGATTTATGACAAGAGAGGAATACAAAGGAGAGAGAGAAGAGAGAGAGGGAGAGTGTGAGGGCAAGAGGGAGAAATGGAAATATAGAGTCATAGATTTAGAGATAGAGAAAGAGAACTAGAGAAAGAGGGAAGAAGTTTGAAGGAGAACGAATAGTGCGAGAAAGAGCATGAAAGGATGAGTAAGATAATAGAGAGAGACAAAGAGATGTAGAGTTTATAGAGAGAGAGATTTAGGTGGATAGAAAGTGAGAAATGAGGATAGAGACAACAAGAGCGGTAGGGTCAGAGAGTTATGGTAAGAGAGGAAGAAAGAGAGAGATTGATAAAGGTGGAGAGAGGGAGCAGATAGAATAAAACAAGAGAGAGAACAAGTTTAGGCAATGAAAAGAAATTGAGAAGTACTAGAAAGAGTCTGAGAGTGACATAGGGAGGGCATGAGAGAGGGAGGGAGAAAGAATAAGATAAAGAAAAAGTGTGTGAGAGATAGAGAGATGGAGCAAGATAAGAGAAAGATGCGAAAGAGAAAAGAGAGACATAGCGAAGGCAGAAACAATATAGAGGGATGGCAAGAGTAAGTGAGAGATATAAGAAAAACAAAAGAGAAGTAGTGAGAAAGAGTGAGAAAGGGGTAGAAGGAGTGAGAAGAGTGTGAGAAAGAGCATGAAAGAAAGAGGAAGTAAGAGAAATAAAGATGAGCAGGCAGATAGAAACTGTGTGTGAGAGACTTTTCAAAACTTATTTTAATCATTTTATTTCAAGGAATAATCTTGATTCCTTAGTAATTGAAAAATACAATTATCTTTACTATAAATAGAAAAAAATTGATTTTATTATTCTTTAAGCTAAATAATTTTATTCTTAAAATCAACCAAAATTTTTGAAGTTTTGGTTAAGTTTACTAAATTATTTATAAATTCAAAAATTAGATAATCTAAAACATATTTTTCATTCCTTATGTTACGTTAATATATTTTTAAAGAAAATATTAGTTCTTTAAGGAGAAATAATATTTAAATTTGATACATGTTTTCCCTTCCCCCAAACTTCAGCTTTAGTATAAATATGAATCATAAAATTTTCTAAAGCATGAGAGAAAGAAATAAACAGGAATTAATCTAAGTACAATAATGATGTAGTAAGGAAAAACTAACTTCTACTTCTACACATGCTTCAATATGAATATAACAGAAATGATTAAGCATATATAGAAAAGTTTTGCAGAGCAGGAGTTAATCTTTTATTTTTGTTGGAAATAAATCTTTTTTTATATATTTTTAATTTTTGAACATGCAAATTTACTAACTATTCATGAACACTAAACAGTAGGCTGAAACAGAAATAAACTTTTATAGAAATTCATTCACATTTCAGTCTTAAACACACATCAGATAATCTAAAAACAGTTTTAACATAAAAAGTTCACATAAACACTAACAAATAACATCACAATAAACATCATAAGAAACAAGAAAACACACTAAAAACAGAAACAACAATCTCTGGAGATAAGTCAAGCTACACTGTCTGTAGCTTCCTCATCATCATCACCAAAAGAAAACTCCATATCCTTTGGATCAACATAAGGTGAAAATCTGGGACAAGTAGGGAATTGAACATCATGCTCACCCTTCAGAAATCTCACTAAAGACTCTGAATACTCAGCATCGTAATCACTCTTTCTTTGTGTATATTCATAAAGATGATCAATCTTCTTATATATCGTACCCACTCTACAGTAGTTAAGAATAACTCATGTCGCTGCTCTATAAACTGATCATGCATGGTTTCCCAAAAAGTAGATGATGGCTCAACAGAAGTAGATGGTCTATAATTAGAAGCTCTACCTGAAGTAGGTAAGGAACTAGAAAGTGTAGTAGAACTCTTACCTCGCAGTCGATCATAAATGATGACGCTTTCTCTTCCTATATGCTTTATCGACTTGAGCTTTTCCTCAGAAAGCTCAGCAACTACTCCAGCACTCTGACATAGAGAATAGATTAGAGATGGAAAACTAAGTCCAATAGATGTGCTAGAAAGAGCAGTAGTCTCTATAGAATCATCAATAGACTTCCTCTCTTTAATGCAGTAGTTGAGAATAACTCTATCTTTGGTAACTTTTCTAAGATGATTGGATAGAAGGAGACAAGCAGAAATAAAGTAGTTTCATGCCTTTGAAACACCATTATGCTTAGAAGATGAAAAATTTACCTTTTTTCCGTTCTGTATTTTCCAGGCTCCAGTACTATCAGTCAGGTAGGAAATGATCATATCCAAATCTCCCTCAGATGGAGATAATCCTGAGTAATAACACTCTATGTTTGGCGGCAGTCCATAAAAATATTAATTCATACAAGAGTGAATCCTACTCCAACTCCTCAAACGAAATCTCGTATTCATCCGCATCCACGAAATTAGCATAAAACTCTCTATTAACCGGGATAACGACAACAACAGTGAAATAGCAGAATCGTTGCCAGTTGAGCGCAACAATAAATAGCAGAATCGTTGCCAGTTGAGCGCAACAATTGTCTCCTCAATTCTTCCTCCAGGATTATAAAAACTTAGCTTTGAGATAAATTTGTGAGTCATAGCAAAATCATTTTATCGGAAGTGTGCAGTAGCAAACGAACTTGCTACGATCTAAATTTTCTCGTTCCTTTCCTCGCATAGATTTGGGTGCCATCAAAACATGAAAATAAAAATGTGAAATAAATTCAATGGATCTAGGATAATAAACTAATTTAAGCTTTTTAAACTTGAAAAAGCTTAAAAATTCATGGATTTAACCATAAAAAATCAAAAGTTTTCTCAAAATTTTGGTTTTTCATAGTGAGAGTAAAATCCATGGTCATAATAAAAAATAATGAGTTTAGAATGTAGATCTGACCTTGAGATGAAGAAATCGGGTGATTTCAACCTCAAAAATTTGAAAATCTAGATCTAAATGGGATCTCTAGGTAGGATTTTTGCGAAAAATAATGGGGAAGGAAGCTTAGGCGTCAATAATGGTGTGGGGGGTTTATGAAGATGAGTTTTCAGGTTCAGGCCGAACCCGCGCATAGGTGTCGAATTCTGGTGCCTAGGCGCCAGACTCGCCTTTCCAAAAATTCGATTTAAATTAAATATTTTCCACCAAATCTTATCAAATTTGACTCCTAATTACTCTTATGAGAGTATTAATCCATTTTATATCCTCTAAATATTTTCACAATCAAATGAAAATGATAGTATAGATCCACAATAAATGTATCCAAATTCTTCAATTCAAAATCCTAACATCCATTCCAAATTCAATAACTTTCAGTACAAAACTGTATCATGGTTCATCATTTTATAAATCACACAAAAAACAACATATTCAAAGCAAACATTTAAATCCAACAACACAGTGAACAATTAAGCAAACACACAAATTAGATATTCAACATTCTAACACATGACTCGATCACACCTAAAACACACATAGGATATATTTAACACCGATCTTCAATTACCATCTCTTTCGTAATGAAGTTCGCTAGGACCGAAGGGATAGAAAACCAACGCCCTTGGAAATTCCAAAACCATCTTTTCATCGATCCACTTGATCTTCTCATACATTTCTACTTGAGTGTCATGATAAGCATCCATATGATCAGATTGAAGTTTGGTTTGCCATTCCAAGTGTTCGTATTGGTGGTACATCTCATGGAGATGATTACCAATACTTTGAAGTTTCTCTTCAATCTTATCCATTCTACTAAACATTTTCTCCAAATTAACAAAAATAAAACTATTAAAATAAGGCTGAGGATCATTAATAGATTTGTCCCTTACCTCATTTCTATGATTTCCTCTATCCATTGCCTCAAAATCCTTTCTAACTCCTCCAAAATGGATTGCTCTGGTCTAAATTAGTGTTTCTATGGGATTGTGGATGAAAAATAAAGAGATATCGTGTAAAAAACTGAAGAATTTCAGTTTTTCCACGATCTGTAACTACTGCGCTTTGGCGCCAGAAGGTGCCGGATCATCGATACGCAAGCTACTCTGGCGCTTAGGCGCCAACTTTTGGCATGGAGTGGTCCAGGTCCAATTTTTATATACTTCAAGAAAATGTTTAGCTTAAGCCAATACAGACTCGTTATCCTTCTATTTCCAAAAGTTATATATAAATTTAATCAAGACCACGACATAACCTTATAGAAATAATTAAACTCAAACTAATAAATATGGGTTGCCTCCAACAAGGTGCTTGGTTTAACGTCGTCAGCCCGACCTAATTAATTGAATTAATCGGGTAGACTCAGCTCATACGCCTCTTTGTAATTTAATTTGATTTCTCCCACATAAGGCTTCAGTCTTAATCCGTTAACTTTAAATACTTTTCCAGTTTTGGGATCTTTAATATCCACAACTCTATAAGGGTATACTTTCTCGATTATAAATTGTCCCATCCATTTAGATTTTTATTTTCTAGGGAAATATTTTAAACGAGAATTAAATAATAATACTTCTTGTCCAAGCTTGAATATTTTCCTTGAAATCATTTTGTCATGCAGTTTCTTCATTCTTTCCTTAAAAATTCTTGAATTTTCAAAATACTCATTTCTTATCTCTTCCATTTGATTCAATTGTAATAATCATTTTTCTCATGCGGTATTCAAATTATAATTGAACTCCTTTGTTGTCCAATAAGCTTTATGCTCATGTTCAACAGGTAAGTGACAATGTTTACCATAAATTAACCAATAAGGTAACATTCTGATAGGTGTCTTATAATCTGTTCTATAAGCCCATAATGCAGAATCAAGTCTATCAACCCAGTCAGTTCTTTTAGGATTAACGTTCTTTTCCAATATTCTCTTAATTTCTCTATTTGACACTTCAGCCATTCCACTTGTTTAAAGATGATAAGAAGTTGCAATTCTATGTTTAATTCTGAATTTTTCCTGTAATGATTGAATTCTTATATTTCTAAAATGACTTCCCCCATCTGTGATAATTATCTTGGGCATTCCAAATCTTGTAAAAATCATTTTCTTTAAAAATTTTGAAACAATTTTGGAATCACAGTTAGGTAAAGATACAGCTTCTATCCACTTTGAAACATAATCCACTACGAATAAAATATAAATCTTTCCAGGTGATGGTACGAAAGGTCCCATAAAGTCTAAACCTCATACATCAAAAATTTCGATTTCTAATATAATGTTTAGAGGCATTTCATCTTTTTTGAATATATTTCCCATTCTTTGACATCGATCACAAGTTTTCATAATGTCCAACATCTTTAAATAAAGTTGGCCAATAAAATCTAGAATTTAAAATCTTAAATGCAGTTTTATCAACTCCAAAGTGTCTTCCAAATTCAGAATCGTGACATTTTTGAATAATAGCAAAAGTGTCTTCATAAGGTACACATTTTCGAATCACAAAATCTCTTCCTAATTTAAATAAATGAGGATCTTCCCAAATATATGATTTAAAATCATTCATAAATTTCTTAATGTATTTACAATTCATCCCATATGGTAAAATATTGCTAATTACGTAGTTAACTATATCTGCATACCAAGGCATTTGTAATCCTTGAATGACATATAACTGCTCATCTGGGAATTTCTCATTTATATTTTCTTCATAAATCTTCTCATTATTATTTTTGAATCTTGATAAATGATCAGTAATTTGGTTGTCAGTCCCTTTTCTGTTCACATTTTCAAAATCAAATCCTTGTAAAAGTAAAGCCCATCTGATCAATCTCAATTTAGCATCCTTTTTAGATATTACATACTTAATGGTAGAATAATCAGTGTGCATGATACATTTGTTCCAAGAAGATATGGTCTAAATTTATCAAAGGCATATATTATTGTTAAAAGCTCTTTTTCAGTATTAGTGTAATTTATTTCATTTTCATTAAGAGTTTTGCTAGCAAAGTATATAACTTTGAAAATCTTCTCATATTTTTGTCCTAATGCAGCTCCAATTGCATGATCACTTGCATCATACATTAATTCAAAAGGTTTATTCCAATCAGGTGCAATAATGATAGGTGCAGCGATTAATTTTTCTTTCAAAATATTGAACGCATTCAGACAATCTTCATTAAATTCAAATTTAGCTTCTTTTTCCAATAAATGGCAAAGAGGTTTTGCAATTTTAGAAAAATCCTTTATATATCTCCTATAAAATCTAGCATAACCCAAAAAACTTCTTACATCAGTAACGGTAGTAGGTGGTTACAGCTCAGCGATAATTTTCACTTTTTTTAATCAACTTCCATCTTTATTTGTGAAACTTTATGTCAAAGTACAATGCCTTCTGTGACCATAAATTGACATTTTTCCCAGTCTAGAACCAAATTTGTTTCTTCACATCTCTTTAAAATTTTCGTTATATTTTCCAAGAAATATTCAAAAGAAGTTCCAAAAAACTAAAAAATTGTCCATATTTACTTCATTTCCTTTATCAATCAAATCGCAGAATATTGACATCATACATCTTTGAAAAGTTGCAGGTGCATTGCTGTTGATCTCATTTTTGATGAGGTCTTCTCTTCTCGCATTAGTACTTAGGATCTAGCCTTAGGCTTTTCCTTTAACTATCTTAGAGGACTAGAATTGGGACCCATCCCTTAGAAATTTAAACCACTTCTTGTCTCCCTGCAAACCCCACAAGCTTTATTGTAGACCTCTAATCACCTAGAGGGTTGAAATCAAGTGTGGAGGTTTAAAGGATGAGTTCCCTATAGGACTCTTTGGCCTTAGGACTACCCTGGGTGGCCTGATCTGGTGAGGGTTGGCTTACACACTCACTACACTCACACTCTACACTCTCACACACACAATCCAAATCCTAAAACCACACCTTACCCAACTTGACTCCCTGACTCATGTAGATAATTCATATGGATGGACCTTAACCCCTAAGCCCCTGGATAAGAGGGTTAGGAACAACAGAGTGAATGCCTCCAATGAGTCCTCTCATGGCTCATATAGGCTTAATATGACTTCATGGCTCAACCAAAGTGATTCCATTTCACTCATATTTGATCAATCTTCATTCTTCCAAAATTTCAATTTTCGACTCCGGGGACCCTATACCCATCAAACCTACCAAAAGCCCTTGAAATTGCCCAAATCCTCCAAAATCTCCAAATCACCCAAAAGTCCTCAAAATAAATCCTCAACATTTCCCTCCACTCAAATTGATCATCCATAGCCAAAAATACCAAAATTTCCAAAAATACCCTCCAAATACCCAAAATACCCTTCTTAGCCCAAAAATCCAAAAAATTCAGAAAATTCCCAGAAAATTCTAGAAAATACAAAATATTCCCAATTTTATTTTATCCAACTACACCATGGGCCAATTTTGTCAATTTACCCCACTTTTACCAAAACCCCCAATTTAGCCTATTTTAAACCCAAATGAACCCAATGTCAAACCTAATCACCCCAATTGGTCTCAATTTTGGTGCAATTCAATTCTAAACTTCAATTCAATATCCCCAATATTAATCTAGACCAAATTCAAGCCCATTTTGATTGGCATTTGAATCCAATTTCATTTTAAAAGCTTAAGGCCCAATTTTGACCCATGACTTAAACCTAGCTCAAACCAACCCAACTCAACTCCAATTAACCCCAAACCTTTTCTAAAACCTTCCTAGCATCCCCAAAAACAAAACACTAACATGATTTGCCCAAAATTTACACCCAAACCTTACTCAATTTCAACCCAAACCCAAAATTCCTTAAATGGGCCTACACCCAAGCCTAGCCCAAATGGGCCCAAATCCCAAAATTAAAGCCCAACCAAAGTTGAAAACTCTTTATAGTACCCCCATAAACATTTCCCAACATTAAATTTACATCAATTTCAACCCTAGCCCAAAATTGGTCCAAATTAGCCCAATTTTACCTATATTGGCCCCTTTACCAAAGAAGCCCAAATCCAACCCAATTCAAACCCAAACCACCTCAAATTTATTTCAAATTACTCATGACACATCTCTAAACCAAACCCAACAATTATTTGGCCCAACCTTTTACAAAATTACTATCCATAAACTTATTTTAAAAAAAACTAAGGCCCATTTCCTTAGGCCTTCCTAAAAAGCCCATCCAAAATGATTTCAAAAAGCCCAAAATCCATCTTAAAGCCCACATGACAATCCTCTATCATCATCCATTTGATAAAACCGTCCCCTAAGTTCTAAATCCATAATGAAATAATTCCAAATCAAGCCATATACCAAATCCCATCAAATCACCCCTAAATTACAAAAATTTCTAAAACCCTTACTCATGAAATTGACCAAACTTTTCCCAAGCCAAAGGGAGCTATAAAGCCATTCTTGAGTCACATGCAAGCCATGTGAGTTGTTGACATATGACCATACCACATTGGGCAAAAGACGGAGGCTGTTTCCATAACTCCTAAAAGTCATTAACCACTCCCATGATTCCCCTTAACCATGCTTAGGCCTAATTATGGTTGGATGGTGACTTGACCCTACTGATTAAGCTGAACCAAACAAGTTTCTCTTCAGCCCAAGCAAGCCTTGGATGGTGAACCTAGCCCAAAACCATGGCTTGGACCAAATCAAGCCAAAATGGCCTCTCCCCCATGCCATTTTAATCCAAGCTCTTTACACATGGCATTGGTCAATTGCTTGCACTAAACCCCAGCCCTGGACCTCCTGACCCTGAGGGTGACCCATGCTTGTCGGCCAGCCACCTGGATCACCGGAGATCACCATGGCCGAGAGCTCCATTTGAGCCCAAGCTTGGAATTCTCACATGCTGAGTTGCCTCATGCCCAATGGCCACCATGGCTGTTCTTCTCCTCACCAGAGCAGCTGATTCCAACCCCTAACTCCCCTGGGAGAGCCTCCAGCCATGCCTATTTAAACACCACCTCTCTCGGCCATAGAAGAGATGCTGAAACAAACCACACAGAAACTCTGCCAAAATCATTCCAGACTCTTCCCCACACCTGGAGAACTTGATCCCCACTGAAATCCCCCTGCCATCTCCTCTCTGTGAGCTCAATCTCCAAATTGATTGGTCTTACACCTTCACCAGACTAAGAGGAGAAGTTCCCAAGTGAAAGCCCCTCTCCAGGCCACCCAGTTGCTCCAGCCTCCAAGCTTTGTGATTGGCTGTGGTCACTTTTGTACCTAGGCAATTCACCAGGCCAAGGGACTTCATCTGGAGCTTGCTTGGGCCCAATCGAACGTGGCACAACTCTCAAATCGAAGCTTCACTTCTCTGAGCAGAGGTATGAACTCTCTCTTCTTCCCGAGCTTCTGGAGATTCTCCATTTCAAATGCCTTAATTTCGATGCATGTTTACCGTATGGATGTGTTTGTCTCTTCAAGACAAATCCATAGAGCATAAAAACACAAAAATCCGTTGAGAATTGAGTGAGATCTTAGGGTTTTAGTGTGGACGATCACGGGTTCACACCAGTCGTAGACGATGACTGGGAATCGTTGGATCGCGCGTGTATCGAGCGGATGGCTCAGATGGTGTCGGACCAGGAGACGGTATGTGAACCGCGGGCCCTGTGGCAGCTGACTCAGATGGCGGCGCCGAACCAGGAGACGCCATGTGGCCTTTCGGATCCGCCAAAGTTGACGCGGCGCTTCGTGGTTAAGTAGGAAATTAGGGTATTTTCTTATTTATTAAATATCCAGAACTTCAAAAATCCATAACTTTCTGTAGAAAAATCCTAAAAATAAAATAAAAATACCCTCTTGCTTAGTGAACAGAGGAGAATAATGTGGAAAAGAAATCAATAAATTTCATTTAGTATTTTATTTTTAATAATTTATTTACTCTCTGCACTATTTCAATTCTCCATGCATATAAGAAATTCACCATGGCATGAGACCATAGGGCTTTTGAAGCCTCTGAACTTGGGAACATTCCCTGAATTTTCCAAGGTCAGAGGCCATTCCTATGAGAAGTTATTGATTTTTGAATTGCATGTTACTGTTTTGAGTATTTTAATTCCAATAATTAGCATGTTGAGAAATAAATTCTAGGAAAATTTGGTGATGTTTTTTATGACCAGAGGAACCGAGGAAAAATATGTTTTGAGTTAATTCACTTGGAATAACCCTAATTGTCCTAAATACCCAAAATTGAACTTTAATTAATTAGGGTTAACTATACATCAAATTGACTTGAAAATAATTCTCCACTGTCCTTTAGGGTCAAGTGAGTCTCACAAAAAAATTTGAAACTAATTGGACTTGATTTGATCCACCAAATGGGTTGATTAAGCCCCATAAGTAAAATTAAACTTTAACAATTCATAACTCACAAAATACTTTTAAAAAATTCACAAAGATGGTTTTGGAGCTTCTCTGATATCAGAGGAACTTAGGAAAATTAAAATTGTAATTTTCTAAAAAAGTTGATTTTTATCATTATTTTAATATTTTTAATAATTAAAGAATAATAAAAATCATAAAAATATTAAAAATCACCAAAATGTCACATTTTGAATTATAATTACTTAGGAACAAACCAAATATTTTTCTTAAGTCACTAGGATAAGATATTGAATTTTAAAGGCTTAATGTAATTTTTAATATTAAAAAATGTATTTTCCAACCTTTTCACAAAAATAATTCTAATAAATTAGGGAAAAATCAGAAAAATGCAAAATTTGTTTTTTTGAACTCCTTAAAGACAGAGAGATTTAAGAAAAATATAAAATCCATTTTTCAAATTTTATTTTATTTAAAAATTAATTAATACTCTAAAACTCAAAATAATTCTAATAAACAAAATATAATTAAAAAAATCACCAAAATTAGCCTAAATGGTCCTCTAGTCATTAGGAATCTCCCATAATTTTCTCAAGGACATAGATATTTCCTTGGTCATGTTATTGAATTTTCCTTAGAAATCCCTATTTTCCATCAAAAATAATTACATAAATAAATTAAATACAGAAAAATCACATTTTTCTCCTCTAATGTCTTAATTGACATGTGAGTGAGGTTACATAAAAATTTCATGTTCATTTGAGCTTAATTTAGTGAGTTATAGAATTATTAAGCTTGAAGGGTAAAAGGGTAATTAAAAAATTTTCAACCCTTAATTAAAATTTTAGGATTAATCAAAAGGGGAGGGTAAAATATTTGATTTTAAACTGATTTTTTGGATGATTGAAACCTAAATGATTAAGGGTAGAAATCTACTAATCATTTCAAATAATTAAAATAAAACTTTAAGTAATTAATTAATTGAAATTTTGGAAGAATAATAGAAATTGGAGTTATTAAAGTAGCAATATTATTAAGAGGACATTTATTCTTTAATTTAAAAATCCCTAAATAAATCACTTCAATAATACTTAATTCTTAATTAAAAAAATTAATTAAAATAATAATCAAAATTTAAATTAAACTAAAATTAAATTAAAGTAAAATTAAAATTAAATTTAAACTAAATTAAATTGAAATTAAATTGAAATTAAATTAAAATTAAATTAAATTAAATTAAATTAAATTAAATTAAAATTAAATTAAAAGTAAATTAAATTAAGTTAAATTAAATTAAATTAAAATTAAATCAAATCAAATTAAATTAAATTAAATTGAATTAAATTAAATCAAAATCATTTATCAACAAACCTAAATTAAATCATTAAGAATTAAATCTAAAATAATTTGAACACTATTCCAAACTTAAATTAATTTTTTTAATCAAGTCAAAATTAAAATTAAATCATTAAGTTTAAATCATTAAAATACTTAATAATTTGATATTGCCCTTTTAAAGCTCTTATTATTATAACACTTAAATGAGGTATCAAGTGAAGTGTTGCTTCACTTATAAGATATTCAAAAGTCTCAGTTCATTGTGCAGGAGAATAAAACTTAAACCCCTGGATGATTAATTCACTTGTTTAATTAAATTCTCTTGAACTTAAAACAATCCTAGAAGTATTGAAAGGATGTTTAAGACTCGTCTTAAGCACTTCCTCAATATGATAGGATGTTTATAAGAACAATTGAATTTAATTGTCCTTTGGTGAAGAAAATCATCCTTAAACCAAAACACAAGAACCTAGATGTCATAGGAGATGACTAGCTATGGGATTAAGACTTTGGTAAACAACCAAAATCTTTCCCTTAGCCTTACCTAGGTACTTGTTGGAACATTTAAATCTCTTAACATGTGTTTTAAGTGTAGCTTCGGATGACGGGAAGACCCTCCAGGTACGCTTTTATTTTATTGTAATTTATTTTATTGTGATTTACTTACATGCACTGTACTTTACTTTTCTTGCATGATAAATAACTATTGCATGAAAACCAAAACCTTTAGGATAGTCCTGAACTGAAACCAAAAATAAAGTAAAAGTCATTACAAGATAAAAAACACCGCCACAACATTTCAAAATATAAAACAACTCAAAATTTAATCACAAATGAAACACAAAACTACAATTGCAACTAAATTAAAATGTCTCGTTGAATGATCGGGAATACCTCGGATGATGTAACCCACGTTTTGCTAACGGGATTTCCCACGGTCTAAATGAAAGTGTGGAACTCATTCAGTTGAGTTTATCAACTTCATCTAGACTAAGTGAATTCAAAGAAAATAACGGTGCCGGGATGACGGAACCGTGGGATCTTAATCGGTTTTGTTTAAACAACTTTAAGATTTGTTTTAATTAAAATATTAAAAATACTTGGATTTTAAGATTTTCTCTAAACCAAAAAACTTCTCTCATCCTTTGATTTATAACATCTAAAACTAAACCTCTGCAACAACAAGGAGCTTGGAGCACGGTGGGCAGCATGGCCATCTTCGTCAGCAAAACAACTCTACATCGACTAAACATTCCGAGAATTAAATAACCAAAGCCATAGGATTTCGAGGTAGTTTGCTTAGTGCAACATAAATGCTCAACTTTTTGTTAGGCATTTGCATAATCATGTTATGTAAATTAAGCCCTAACCGGTCTTAGGACTCCGAGGTAGTCGTTTGGTACGACATAAACCCCCACATCTTCGAGGCTATTTGTATGATTTTATCATACAAATATAAGTCCAAATTAATTAAAATTGGCAAGATTGAAATATCAAATAATATTAGGATTTTCTTAAACTCGAAGCTAAATAATACGATAGTGTGGGGAGTTGCCAAGATTCTTCTTGGATCCTCAGCTTCTCCTACTTATCTTTCTTTGGACTCCTGAAAATAAATGTTCCAAATTTGAGCTAATCCCTTTTGAAATTTCAAAAATCCAATCCTTTGAAAACCATAAACTTTGAAATTCTTGAGAGCAAAACCACTGATCATTATCGATAGTTTTCTTAAATGATTCACTTTATTTAAGATGTAATTAACTATAGGGGCTTGCCCTTATAGGGAACTTTAAGAACCCATGTAATATAAACCCTGCTTAATTCATTTATATTAAGCAGGGGAACTTGTCGGCTTCTATAATTGGTTCGTAGACCAAACGGATGTTACAAATCTTCTAGTTTATTTAACCAAGCCCCATCATCAAGCAGTGTGTCTACTCTCCGAGATAGAAATATAGTTTGTGGTGCGGTGCTCCTTTATATAAACTATTCGGGATGTGAGATCGGTTTGATTTCACATCTTAAAATTTTCAAATTTAAAATTATTTTCAAAATCAAAAACTACTTTTCAAATTATTTATTTAAATTAAATTAAAAATTCGCCGACAATTTCTGTAGGCGACCTCTTTTCAAAAATACAACACTCAACCTAAAAATATGCCGACAATTTCTGGCGACTCCGCTGGGGATTAGTTCCTCTCTCCATTTTGGTCAGATGGTTTTGCTTTCATAAATCGGTAGTGAGCCCATGTCCCTAGTGGACAAAACTACCATTCTTCCGTTGGAATACCCCGTTCATTTCTATTTTGAACGAGTATAGCTAACTCCTCTCGAATTTAGGAGCCACTAATTAGACACCCCTAAACGGAGAGGTTTCGAGATCCTTTTACCTCTTTTATGAGGTGGGGTGGACCCCCAATAGATGTTAGTTTAGGAGCGGTCCTTCGAGTCGAGAAGTCTTGCATAAGACCTGCTCTTCCTTTCCAATTCTGAACCAGATTCCTTACCTTCTATACACCTTTGAACATTCCATTCCTAATAAACAAATCCTCTCATGATTGACTCTTTTAACAAATAACTTCTTTTTATAAATACATGAACAAAAATGTGTTCGGACTCTTTTCAATTCCTTTCTTTTCATCCTGATGAGAAGAAGCATAACTTGGGACTGATAATCAGAATCTACCTTGCAGAAAATGTCTGCCGTAAAGCTGATTTTCTCCTTCACCAATGGACTGGACTTCACTGTTTACAAGGATGAACTACCCGACAATGGGATCATCCGTTTTGGGTAAGGATTCGAGAATACAGATGTTAAGATCACTGACGTCACCCTTTTCACGCTTACAGACAAAGTTCCTGAAACTGAAAAGCCTTTAATCGAGTTCAACCTCAAGTCAACTCAAGAGTTCCCTCCTCTGCAAAGGGTTCCAGTTGAGAAGAGTACTGCTGTTCGCAGGAGGACTGTTGTTTCTACCCCCGCTGTTCTAGTCATCTCTGCACCTACCCCGGCTTCCACCAAACTGAAGGGGAAGAAAATTCAAATTTGTGATGAGCATGTTACCGTGGAGGGTACAGATCTCCATGCGAGACCTTCTGTTTTTGAAATTGGGTCCAACTCAAGGGTTTCACCCCTAACACGGACTCAGAGGAGAAACAAAAGTAGAAAGATTGCCAGGAAGGCCAGAGCTGCTGAAGTCGCTTTCTTAGAAGAGATCCCTGAGTACACACCATTGTCTGAGTACATACCATTTCCTGAGTATACACTGCTTTTGGAAGGAAGTAGATTCCATCCTCTCTCCGCCGCAGCTGACGAGGAAAATGTCCGCAAGATTGCTTCTACATTACCTCAACCCACATACTATAGCAACAACCGAAAGAAAAGGGCTAGGATTACACCATTTGCCCGACTGCAGACTGTGATAGAGAAGTTAGCAAAGAAAGAGAAATGTCCTGTATCAGAGATTTTAAGAAGGATAGGGCGGGTGCCGACCAAATCTCGTCTTGGGCTGCGAGTAGAACCCGTTAGCGCCACGGAAAAGCCGAATAAGAAGATGAAAGCAAGTCCACTTCGTTGTTGTTTCGGGTTTACGGATCGGGGAGGATACCACTTTCCCAGCATTCAGCCGACAGACCATCCGGTCCTAGGCCTTCTGCTGCTAGAAGGATGGTATGGCGTCCTACTACTGGCCAGTTAAGACCGAAAGAACGACCTAAAAAGGAAAGTCTCGTCAGGAGACTTGAGTCCGAAGAGAGCGCCACTGCGATGAAGGGGACTCCCATGAAGGAAATCCAACAGCCATCGCATGATAACTGCGAAACCGTACGAAAAAGACCATTGGAGGACGCTATGGGAAAGCTAAGAACCAACATTCAATGATTAGCAAGAGAAAGAGAAGAAAAGTTTGGAGATGAAGTTGACTCGTCGGAATTCATGGATGACGAATATGTGGAGATTAACATGGTTGAGACAAGAGCATCGTCAGCTTCGCAAGGTGCTCCGGCAGCTGTGGAAAGAGATGAACCAGAAATGTTAAGAGCACAACTTCGAGAAAAAGATGATACAATCTCTCAAATGGCGAAAAGGATGGAAGAGATGGCTGCAACCCTAGCCACTCTTCGCAGTCGAGTTCAACCCCCAAGAGAAACGCCTCCAGAAGTTATTCATATTACAGATGGAGGAAAAGTGATTACATCCGTTAACGGTGACGATCAGCCGAAGAAAGATTCTACCCAGAATATGATTCTAGAGAAAGACATCAAGAGCATGGTAGAACAGCAGGTGCGAGAAGCCTTAGCACAGTCTAAGAGCGGAGCATCTATTTAGACGGGTAGGCATTACCCCGAAGAGTTTGATGCAGTACAATACCCAAAAGGCTTCGTACCATCTCTGTTCAAGACTTTTGATGGTACCGAAAACCCTCGACAGCATGTCACACATTTTCGCGCTCGTTGTTGCAACACCGGTGGAAGCGACTCCTTACTCTTCCGACAGTTTGTCAGCAGCCTGTCAGGGATCGCCTTCGATTGGTACGCAGAGTTACCGAACGGTTCGATAAAGACATTTTCAGAATTAGATAACCTCTTCGTGAAACGGTTTGCCGGAGCTCAACACCATATCACCATCGGTGATCTAGTGGTGGAGAAACAGAAACCGAACGACACTTTAGTGGACTACATACTTCTATGGAGGAATTTAAGCATGAAGTGTGAGCCACAGCTACAAGAGCAGCATGCAGTCGATATCTTGCTTAAAAGTATCCATGGCCCGAAAGCACTTCTATTTAAAGGATTTACGATTAAGACTTTCTAGAAGTTGTTAAGCAAGGCCGAAAGCTTGCAAGAGGAAGCGAAACAATTAAGTTTCGTCGACAAGACAGACAAACAGAAGCCTGTGAAGACATTTGAAAAGAAATCTGGGATCATCGCGGCAGTTGATAAGGGCAAGCAGCCAATGCAAATACGGCGGAGCGGCGCAACCCGACTATCGAGCAACCTCAGCAGAACTACCAACAATCTCGACCCGGTTATCATCCAACTCAACAACATGAGCAACCGCGTCGCCCGCAGCGCACTTTAAAGGAGCTTATAAATAGAAAATATCCATTCAAGAATGAGGCAGTGCCAAAGATGTTCTGCAGTTTGATGAAGACTACGGATTTTCAACTGTCAGAACCCAGGAAGCCAGAAGAAGTCAATAAGAAAGACCATCCCATCTATTGCCCTTACCACCGGATGCTCGGGCACAAGATAGAGGATTGTATTACCTTCAAGACTTGGCTCTACGACAATCTCCAAAAAGGGAACATAACGATTCTGAAGGAATACATGAAGGAACCCCAGAAAGGCAGTTCCGTCAATGTTATTTCAACGGATCCTATTGTTCCTATAGATCCCTACACGATGAATGATGGATGGAGTACCGCTTGGATGAAGTCATCGAAGAAAATTTTGGATCGCATCCAAACCGCATCGGTGCATGCTTCGATTCAAATTTCGAAACCTGTCAAGCCGCGCTATCACTTGCGATTGAAGAACCACCCCAGGAAGAAAAGATCGTAGAAAAGAAGGAGATCGTAGAAGAAGAAAAGACCAGGGCTCTTAAGGCTGGAGTAGGGGCTGCTTATTCTAGGATGGTTATTTCCGATTCGGGGGAAAAATTCCTTGAACCTCTGACTCTGTATGATTATTTGCTCGCTCCGGTGGGATCTTATAATGATAAGAGTTATGGCGTTGGCTACGTTTTGACTGTTTCTAAAGATTACGCAACTAACGACAACCAATCTAATCCGGATCTCGATTCTGATGAAAATAACAATTCTTAAATCATACACAACCTCGACAATCACGATGACAAAGAAGACATTCACCAAGAAGGCTACGAAAGTTCAACAAGCAATGAATCTGTTTGTGAATTTCGAGGAGCTCCAATCATAATAGAGTTAGAGCTTTCAGATTCCGAAGCGACCCTAGAAGAACCTGTCATGCCAATTCAAAAGGAGATACCAATAAACTCAGTACAAGATTCAGATGAAATCACAAAAGTCAACTTAAGGAGCGGTAGAGTTCTACCTCCGAGAATGGGTCCAAAAGACAAAGGAAAGCAGGTGGTTGTTCAGGAAGAATCAACCCCAACAGAAGAATTGCCCATTCGGGAAGAAACTGGAACACATGGTGACAAAGTGGACTACAACGTGCTAGCCCATCTTAGGAAACTACCTGCCAAACTAAGCATCTACGACGCTCTCATCTTATCAAAAGAGTTGAGGGAAGCTCTGATTAAGGACTTACTTGATCCAGAGATTTGTTTAGCTCAGATGACCGGAGATTCCTTAGACGAGGTTTGCTCGTTAAAGGAACAGCGAGGTGTTACCTTCACGGACAGTGATCTACTACTTGGGATAGCCGATCACAACCGACCGTTGTACATTTCAGTCACAATCGGAAAATTTTTGCTCTCCAGAGTATTGGTGGATCCAGGAGAGTCAATCAACATAATGAATCTTCGGACGCTAGCATACTTGGAAATTGATGCTCGCGAGCTTGAAGCGGACAAGATGTTACTAAGAGGATTCAACCAGAAAGGAGAAAGAGCCCTCGGATCAATAATGCTGATGATGAAGACCGGTGATTTAGCTAAGACAACCGCAAAATTTCATATAATTAATTCTGAAACATCGTTCAACGTGCTCCTGGGCCGACCGTGGATACATGAGAACCGCATGGTACCGTCGTCTCTGCATCAGTGCATAAAATACTACGATGGAGGAGAACAGTGTATTAAAGGTGACTTGTAACCATTCTCCGTACATGAAATTGGAATTCATGAAGATGCAGCCTACTACGCGCCTCCAAAGAAAACAATCTTCTCCAGAAATACCATGCCCAATGAAGCAAAAGAAGTTCAAGACGACGAAGAGCCTGAAGTTCTAGTCCAACGATCACTCACCACTCCCTTACGGCGAGATGGTGAAGGTTTCTTCACAACTTGCACCTGAGGTCGAGGTCGGGGACGAGGTCGTGGCAGAAACGTTGGGACAGTTGGACAGAAAAAGCCGGTAATCAACGTGAATTAGGAGAACAGCTTTGAAGAAGAAGAGGAAATCAAGAAAGAAGCAGCTACAATAAACCAGAAGAAACCACAATTCAAGATCTCCCTCGAAGATGAAAAGAATGAAGAATATAAATCAATGTACGAGAAGATTAACTACCATGTACACACTATGGCCCTGACCCCGATCCAGTCTAATAAGATCGAGGGTATGGTGGTCAAGGAAGTGCGTGGCGGTGGTGCTAAACCAATCAAATTTTATCGTGGTACTTCTTCTTCCAATAATGAAAAAGATGTACAATTTGAAGATGTCACTTCTTCCGATTTAATGGAATTACCTTTTGAGTGGTACTCTCCCTGTGTTCAAAATTTAATTCAACGTGGTGTCCTACCTCGACAATGGACAAAGGGTTAGTCACAACATTTTGAAAGACTATGGAACAAAGCCGGTCGGCCTCCCAATTTAAAACATGGTCTCGGATTCAGCACAGTAGGTTCAGTTGACGATATGGAATTTTGCTTGGCTGTCACTTGCGAATTTAATGAAGACTGCTTGGAAACTACAGAAGATCTTGAAGAGCTACAAATTGGAGATGCTCTACTAGAGTTCGAAGAAGAAATCAAATCTACAATAGACGAGTTAATGGAAGTTAACTTAGGTACTTGCGAAGAGCCTAGGCCAACCTTTGTTAGCTCCATACTCAATAAAGAAGATTCCGAGGAAATGATTAAGCTATTAATGGAATTCAAGGACTGTTTTTCTTGGAGTTACGACGAAATGCTAGGACTAGCTCCAGAAGTCGCAGTTCACAAGTTAGGAGTAAACCCTACTTCTGTTCCAGTCAGACAAGCTTCCAGAAGAATGCATCTAGAAATTGAGCAACAAGTAATAGCCTAAGTTAAGAAGCTACTCGACGCTAAATTTGTCTCTGAAGAACAATACCCTACTTGGTTAGCCAATGTGGTACCAGTTAGAAAGAAAGATGGTCAGATCAGAATCTGCGTAGACTTCAGGGATTTAAATAAAGCATGTCCAAAGGATGAATTTCCACTACCAATCCCAGAACTAATGATTGACATTGCTTCAACACAAGAAATATTTTCATTCATGGATCGATCATCAGGATACAACCAGATAAAGATGGCACCAGAAGATGAAAATCTCACAGCTTTCAGAACGCCGATCAGAGTGTATTGCTACAGAGTAATGACATTCGGACTAAAGAACGCAGGAGCAACATACCAAATAGCGATGACAAAGATTTTTGATGATCTCATTCACAACCAAGTGGAGTGCTACGTGAATGATGTGGTCATCAAAAGCAAACTGAAGGAAGATCACCTGTATGATTTGAGAATTGTTTTCGAGCGACTAAGGCAATACAACCTTAAGATGAATCCCTTAAAATGCGCCTTCGGCGTCACCTCCGGGAAATTCTTAGGATTTGTTTTCCGACATCGCGGAATCGAAATTGATCCGAAAAAGATTAAAGCTATCTTCTTGATGCCGCCTCCCAAAACCTTAAAACAGCTACGATCCTTTCAAGGGAAGCTGGCATATCTTCGACGCTTTATTTCAAACTTGTCAGGTAGGTGTCAGCCCTTCTCGGCATTAGTTAAAAAGGACGCCAAATTCGTTTGGGAAGAGAAATGCCAACGGGCCTTCGAGGACATTAAGCAATATTTAATGACATCTCCTGTCTTAGCAGCCCCAGTCTCGGGTAGACCGTTGATACTTTATACCGCGGCTCTAGACGACTCCCTTGGAGCTCTGCTAGCCCAGGTCAATGATGTAGGAAAAGAAAATGCTCTCTACTACTTAAGCCGTCATCTGATTCTGACGGAAGTAAAGTATCCTCCAATTGAAAAGCATTATTTGGCCCTGATCTTCGCAGCACAGAAACTCAGGCATTACATGCTTTCTCATAAGATCAACCTCATTTCGAGAGCTAATCAATTCCAATATTTGATGACCCGACCGACACTTTCCGGCAGACTGGCCAAGTGGTCGATGATATTATTGCAATTCGACATAACTTTCGTTCCTCTTCGTGCCGTAAAGGGACGAGTTCTAGCTGACTTCCTTGCAGCACACCCTTTACCGGCAGATTCGCCTCTTAACGATGACTTGCCAGACGAGCAGATAATGAGCCTAGGATACACTGATGATCGACGTTGGGAACTATACTTCGACGGAGCATCCTCAGCACAGAAAGACAAAGAATTGCAAACGATAGTGCCCGGTAAGGCAAGAATCGGACTAATCTTTATAACACCGGAGCGGGGGATGTTAAGATACTCCTACCACTTAACAGAGCCGTGCATAAACAACGAGGCAGAATATGAAGCCCTCATAACAGGACTAGAACTCACCATTCAAATGGGAATAACGGACATCAAAATCTACGGAGATTCTCAGTTGATCATCCAACAGGTCGCCGGATAATACAGAATTTTAAAGCCAAGACTCGAGCAATACTTTCAGTATGCCATGAAACTGTTGGAACAAATTCCGAATGTAACAATCTACAAGATCCCCAGAAGAGAAAATGCTCTCGCGGATGCGCTAGCTCACCTTGCAAAAGAATTTGCCCGCTTACAAGATGAGTCGGTTGAAGTGTCGGTTCAAGGACGACAGGTCCTATCACAACTCGACATGGATATGATACAGGAATCAGAAAAAGCAGAGGAATCAGTTGCAGCAGCGAAGGAAAACACAGAAGATTGGCATCAACTGCTAATAGACTACCTGCAAACAGGTAAATTACCAGAAGATAAGTCATTAGTCCATCAAATCAAGAAAAGAACTCTGTCTTACGCATTAATAAACAATACATTATACAGAAGGTCTTTTGATAAGATGTGGTTAAGATGCTTGAGCGGGTCCGAGGCTCGTGAAATTGTCAAAGAAGTGCATTCAGGACTTTGCGGTGCTGATTAGTCGGGTCCGAAAATGAAAATGAAAATTAAAAGACTAGGGTACTACTGGCCCTCAATGATGACTGACTGTGTGAAAGTTGCCAAGAGCTGTCACCAGTGCCAAGTGCACGGAGTGGTTCTGCACCAATCTCCAAATGCGCTACATCCGACAATTGCGTCGTGGCCATTTGAGTGTTGGGGCACAGATATAGTGGGTCTGATAGAACCGCCTTCTTTAAAAGGACATCGCTTCATCCTTGCAGCTCCAGACTACTTTTCTAAATGGGCAGAAGCAGTTCCACTCAGAGAAGTAAAAGCACACCACGTGCTGCAGTTTTTCAAGAATCAAGTTGTCTACCGTTTCGGAGTACCGCGCATAATCATTTCAGATAATGGGTCCACATTCAGAAGCACAAAAATCAACAATTTTGTCAGAAGACATGGAATCGATTGGCGATACTCAACAATCTACTACCCAAGAGAAAACGGCTTGGCAGAGGCTTTTGATAAAACTCTCGTTCAGATTTTAAACAAAACTTTGGATGACGACAAGAGAAATTGGCACGAGAAGTTGTTAGAAGCCTTATGGGCCTACAGGACAACTTTCAGGACTCCTACTCAGTGTACGCCTTACACTTTATTGTACGGGTCCGAGGCAGTTTTACCTTTGGAGGTTCAGCTTCCATCACTCATGATTGCAGTTGCAAATAAAATTACTACAGAAGAAAATGCCAGATTACGACTGGAAGAACTGGAAAACTTGGAAGGGAAAAGACTTGCAGCCGCAACAAAATTTGGAACTCGTACCAAGCTAAGATGATCCGAGCCCATGATAAACCGGTCCGCCCAAGAAATTTCAAAGTTGGTGACTTAGTTCTTGTTCTCGGAAGACCTATTCTCGCACATCGCAAGATAGGAGGCAAATTTGAACCGACTTGGGAAGGGCCGTTTGTGGTCGAGGCGATCCTACTCAGGAGGCTCCTACCAACTTGTGAATTGCCAAGGAGAACGACAAATGCTTCCAATCAATGGACGGTATTTAAAGAAGTATTACGCAACCTGATGTTTCGAAGGGTGGCCTCTAAAATAGAGTCTTATCCCTAGAAACACGGGTGAAGCAATCACTTTGTGACTGGGTCCGAACCTAAAAACATAAAAATGGATACAAAAAATCACCAAAAAAAATATGTGCTAAAAATGAAATATGTGAAATCATAATAAGTTTTACCCTTCCTTTCAAATCAAATCTTGTTCCTGGTCTTCCCTCATCTTTTCTTACCTTCCTTTAAAATTAAAATAAGTGAATAAGAATCTTCAGTGATAAATATTTTCTTAATGTTCTTGTTCTTAGTACAGCCCCTGATCCTTTCCTTGTCTTCTTTGCGGGGAAATGTCGAACGGGCGGTTGGTCCTAAACTTTAAAAATGGCGTGAGTCTCGCACTCGATGAAAAGAGGGTGAAGGATGGCTCAGTGATAGAAATTAATTCTGACTTCACACCAGCCAGCCTACAGTATGAAGAAAATGACTGGGTCCCAGTGGGCCGAGAAGAGCTTCATAGCCAGACAGTGATGAAGATGGGTAGCCCAAGCCACCAATCCAACAATAAGAAAGAAAGACAAACACCGAGGAAAGCAAGAAAATCAAGTAGTTTCCATGGCAGAGGGCAGGCTCGTCAGCGCTATGCCCACAGAAATTCAAGGAGTAAGGAGAGCTATGCTCACTACTACTCAAAGAAGGAATAAGAATCCCCGTATCCGCAAGATGTTGACTAAACTAGCAGCAGATCAAAACAAGGAAACGACCACCTTCGCCGACACACACATTTCAAAGATACCAGTTCATCAGGAACTTGAAAAGCGAGAACAAGCTCTGAAAACAACAGAAAGGATAAGGGAAACTCTGAGAAGATCAGAGACAGAGAGATTGCCTCGACGCTGGACAGAGATACCGTATCTGATGAACCTTGTTGCGGAAGCAACCCCGAAGGATGTCCCGACAGAAAAAATCCCCGAGGAGCCAAGGTATGCAGGAGAACGTGACGGGATTGAGCCATACATCCCGCAATACGTTACTAGGCCTCGTCACTTGCAGATTATCCCAGAATATGAACTAGAAAGAATGCAGAATGTTGAGAAGAAGACTTTCGAATACTTTGAAAGGATTAGAGGTAAAAGAATCAACATTTTGGAAGGCCTCGAGTTACACACAGGTGTATTCTCAGAGTACGAGCAACAGCAAATTGTGGATTGCATCTTAGAACTTCAGAAAATGGGTCGAGCAGGCCATCTAAGAGAAAAGACTTATTCGGAACCCCGGAAATGGATGCCAGGGAAAGGAAGAGTTACAATACAATGCGGATGTTGTTATAATTTCGCAGAGGACAGAAGAGGAAATCCACCAGGGATACTCCGTCACGGTGAGGTGGATCCAATGCCAAGGATAATTAAAAGAATGGTGAAAAGAATGATAATGTGGAGGGTACTTCCAGCAGATTGCATACCCAATAGTTGCATCATCAACATTTATCAGAAGGGCGACTGCATACCTCCACACATAGACCACCATGACTTTGTCAGACCTTTTTGCACAGTTTCTTTCTTCAACCAATGCAATATCATGTTCGGATCTGACCTCCGGATAGCTGGCCTGGGTAAGTTCCGAGGGCCGGTGGAGATACCACTTCTGGTAGGTTCCGTCATGATATTACAAGGAAATGGAGCAGACATCGCAAAACATTGTATACCGGGAGTACCAGTGGAGCGGATCTCCGTCACTTTTAGAAGGATGGATGACAGAAAGGCACCTTACCACTTCCAGCCAGATCCAGAATTGGAGAGTCTCCGGCCCTACGAGCTGTGAGTTACACGGGAAATAACACACCTCCAATGCACATCCATGTGGCACTCCTGCCAAGGACAGCTTGGAAGGTGATATGATTGACCGTGTATCTCATTATTCAGATATGGATTTTTTAACAGATACTTTTTGGATGAATCAACAAGAATCATACATAATCCGTTTTGAGTCATGAATTGTGTGAGAAATATTTCAGATCGAGTTGTATGATGTATCTTCAACATGATTGGAATGAAAGTGACCATGTCACATTTTGCCTTCACCTCTTTTTGTGCAAATTGACTGGGAAACGCCATTAGAGTTAAATGAACTGTGAACAAAGAACAAAAAAGAAAAGAGAAATAAATAAGAACCTTTCTTAGAAATCGAAATATTCAAAAGAACTTCCAATCCACATGAACACCAAATAAAATTCACTTGAACATCAAATAAACAACAAAAATAAAATTGGATCATTAAAGGACAAACAAAATGGAAAAATGAATCTCAAATGGAATTACAATCTCAATCTATCTCCTTCAATTCTTCCTCAGATCAGAATCTACTTCAAACTACTTTGAAACCCTCTTTCGGGATGGTTCTTCCTCACGGAAAACTCACACTTCAAATTTCAAAAATCCTACACCCTTTTCGTCACATCGAAACCCTTTTGATTTTTTGTGATCTCCCTTCCCTCTTGTATGGAGATTGACTAGGTCTATTGACACGAAGCCACGAACTTTGTTCGATTTGGTTCTAATGGCATGAGACTGGGTCCTTCTTCGTACATTACAACTTCCGAGACTGGTACCTAAATTCCAGTTCTCATTTCGAGGTCGGTACCTAAATTTCGACCTCCTTTCGAGATCGATACCTAAATTTCGATTCTCATCCGAATTGATACCTAAATTTCAATTCAAAATTTCCGAGACTGGTACCTAAATTCCAGTTCTCATTCCGAGATCGATACCTAAATTTTGATTCTTATCCGAATTGATACCTAAATTTCAATTCAAAATTTCCGAGACTGGTACCTAAATTCATATTCTCTTCCTTCGAGGTCGGTACCTAAATTTCGATTCTCATCCGAGATCGATACCTAAATTTCGATTCTCATCTGAATTAATACCTAAATTTCAATTGGAAATTTCCGAGACTGGTACCTAAATTCCAGTTCTCATTCCGAGATCGATACCTAAATTTCGATTCTCATCCAAATTGATACCTAAATTTCAATTCAAAATTTCTGAGACTGGTACCTAAATTCCAGTTCTCATTCCGAGATCGATACCTAAATTTCGATTCTCATCCAAATTGATACCTAAATTTCAATACAAAATTTCCGAGACTGGTAACTAAATTCCAGTTCTCTTCCTTCGAGGTTGGTACCTAAATTCCGACTCTCATCCAAGATCGATACCTAAATTTCGATTCTCATCCGAATTGATACCTAAATTTCAATTCAAAATTTCTGAGACTGGTACCTAAATTCCAGTTCTCATTCCGAGATCGATACCTAAATTTCGATTCTCATCCGAATTGATACCTAAATTTCAATTCAAAATTTCTGAGACTGGTACTTAAATTCCAGTTATCATTCTGAGATCGATACTTAAATTTCGATTCTCATCTGAATTGATACCTAAATTTCTTAACTTTCGAGACTGGTACCTAAATTCCAGTTCTCTTTCGAGGACAGTACCTAAATTCTGCCTCCCATCTTTCGAGATCGATACTTAAATTTCGATTCTCTCCCAGGATTGATACTTAAATTTCAATTCCAGCACCGTTTAAACTTCCAAGATCAGTACCTAAATTCTGATTCTCATCCTTTTCAACCGACACTTAAACTCTGATTCTCATCCCGAGGCTCGTACCTAAATTCTAGTTTTCTTTGCAATCCCGAGATTGGAACCTAGGTTTCAATTTTCATTTCAAATCCAAATTTCCTCAAATTGATTTTAAATCAAACATCAAATCAGAATCCAAACTCACACATTGAAACTTGAAATTTAAAAGTAAAATGAAATCTAAATTAAATTCCCCAAATTTTGTGATTCAGAGCTAACCTCCTTTTCCATTCCCCAGCGAGAGTTCAGGAATCCCCGGTCTTGGAAATATACCTGATACTCCCCAGCGGAAATTCTTCTACTCATCCTAAGTTTATCACTTGGACATCTTTGTTGGTTTTGTTGATCTCTTCGGTCAACACCAATACGCGCGGTGTACTTGGTTAGCACACCACACCTATTGGGGGTCCATTTGTTGACCGAATTTTTGATGAGGTCTTCTCTTCTCTCTTTAGTACTTAGGATCTAGCCTTAGGCTTTTCCTTTGACTATCTTAGAGGACTAGAATTCGGACCCATCCCTTAGAAATTTAAACCACTTCTTGTCTCCCTGCAAACCCCACAAGCTGGATTGTAGAACCCTAATCACCTAGAAGGTTGAAATCAAATGTGGAGGTTTAAAGGATGAGTTCCCTATAGGACTCTTTGGCCTTAGGACTACCCTGGGTGGCCTGGTCTGGTGAGGGTTGACTTACACACTCACTACACTCACACTCTACACTCTCACACACACAATCCAAATCCTAAAACCACACCTTACCCAACTTGACTCCCTGACTCATGTAGGTAATTCATATGGATGGACCTTAACCCCTAAGCCCCTGGTTAAGAGGGTTAAGAACAACATAGTGAATGCCTCCAATGAGTCCTCTCATGGCTCATATAGGCTTAATATGACTTCATGGCTCAACCAAAGTGATTCCATTTCACTCATATTTGATCAATCTTCATTCTTCCAAAATTTAAATTTTTGACCCCGGGGACCCTATACCCATCAAACCTACCAAAAGCCATTGAAATTGCCCAAATCCTCCAAAATCTCCAAATCACCCAAAAGTCCTCAAAATTAATCATCAACATTTTCCTCCACTCAAATTGATCATCCATAGCCAAAAATACCAAAACTTCCAAAAATACCCTCCAAATAACCTCCAAATACCCAAAATACCCTTCGTAGCACAAAAATAAAAAAAATTCCGAAAATTCCCATAAAATTTTAGAAAATCCCAAATATTCCCAATTTCATTTTGTCCAACTACACCATGGGCCAATTTTGTCGATTTACCCCACTTTTATCAAAACCCCCAATCCAGCCCATTTTAAACCCAAATGAACCCAATGTCAAACCTAATCACCCCAATTGGTCTCAATTTTGGTCCAATTCAATTCTAAACTTCAATTCAATATCCTCAAAATCAATCTAGACCAAATTCAAGCCCAATTTGATTGGCATTTGAATCCAATTTCATTTTAAAAACTTAAGGCCCAATTTTGACCCATGACATAAACCTAGCTCAAACCAACCCAACTCAACTCCAATTAACCCCAAAACTTTTCTAAAACCTTCCTAGCATCCCCAAAAACAAAACACTAACATTATTTGCCCAAAATTTACACCCAAACCTTACTCAATTTCAACCCAAACCCAAAATTCCTTAAATGGGCCAACTCCAAAGCCTAGCCCAAATGGGCCCAAATCCCAAACTTAAAGCCCAACCAAAGTTGAAAACTCTTTATAGTAACCCCATAAACATTTCCCAACATTAAATTTACATCAATTTCAATCCTAGCCCAACATTGGCCCAAATTAGCCCAATTTGACCTATATTGGCCCCTTTACCAAAGAAGCCCAAATCCAACCCAATTGAAACCCAAACCACCTCAAATTTATTTCAAATTACTCATGACACATCTCTAAACCAAACCCAACAATTGTTTGGCCCAACCTTTTACAAAATTCCCTTCCATAAACTTATTTAAAAAAAAATTAAGGCCCACTTCCTTAGGCCTTCCTAAAAAGCCCATCCAAAATGATTTCAAAAAGCCCAAAATCCATCTTAAAGCCCACATGACAATCCTCTATCATCATCCATTTGATAAAACCATCCCCTAAGTTCTAAATCCATAATGAAATAATTCCAAATCAAGCCATATGCCAAATCCCATCAAATCACCCCTAAATTACCAAAATTTCTAAATCCCTTTTTCATGAAATTGACGAAACTTTTTCCCAAGCCAAAGGTGAGCCATGAAGCCATTCTTGAGCCACATGCAAGCCATGTGAGTTGTTGAGATATGACCATACCACATTGGGCAAAAGAGGGAGGCTCTTTCCATAACTCCTAAAAGTCATTAACCACTCCCATGATTCCCCTTAACCATGCTTAAGCCTAATTATGCTTGGATGGTGACTTGACCCTACTGATTAAGCTGAACCAAACAACTTTCTCTTCAGCCCAGGCAAGCCTTGGATGGTGAACCTAGCCCAAAACCATGGCTTGGACCAAATCAAGCCAAAATGGCCTCTCCCCCATGCCTTTTTAATCCAAGCTCTTTACACATGGCATTGGTTAATTGCTTGCACTAAACCCCAGCCCTGGACCTCCTGACCCTGAGAGTGACCCATGCCTGCCGGCCAGCCGCCTGGACTGCCGGAAAACACCATGGCCGAGAGCTTCATGTGAGCCTAAGCTTGGAATTCTCACCAGCTGAGTTGCTCCATGCCCAATGGCCACCATGGCTATTCTTCTCCTCACCAGAGCAGCTGATTCCAACCCCTAACTTCCCCTGGGAGAGCCTCCAGCCATGCCTATTTAAACACCACCTCTCTCGGCCATGGAAGAGGTGCTGAAACAAACCACACAGAAACTTTGCCAAAATCATTCCAGACACTTCCCCACACCTGGAGAACTTGATCGCCACTGAAATCCCCCTGCCATCTCCTCTCTGTGAGCTCAATTTCAAAGTTGAAATTCAAGCCCAAAACCAGGACACTTCACCACTGTGAGCCAATCTCCAAATTGATTGGTCCTACACCTTCACCAGACCAAGAGGAGAAGTTCCCCAGTGGAAGTCCCCTCTTCAGGCCACCCAGTTGCTCCAGCCTCCAAGCTTTGTGATCGGCTGTGGTCACTTTTATACCTAGTGCAATTCACTGTGCCAAGGGACTTCATCTGGAGCTTGCTTGGACCCAATCAAATGTGACACAACTCTCAGATCGAAGCTTTACTTCTCTGAGCAAAGGTATGAACTCTCTCTTCTTTCCGAGCTTCTGGAGATTCTCCATTTCAAATGCCTTAATTTCAATGCATGATTACCATATGGATGTGTTCGTCTCTTCAAGACGAATCTATTGAGCATAAGAACACAAAAATTTGTTGAGAATTGAGTGAGATCTTAGGGTTTTAGTGTGGACGGTCACGGGTTCACACCAGTCGTAGACGATGACTGGAAACCATTGGATCGCGCGTGTATCGAGCGGACGGCTCAAATGGTGTTGGACTAGGAGACGGTACGTGAACCTCGAGCCCCGTGGCAGCTGACTCAGATGGCGGCGCCGAACCAAGAGACGCCGCGTGGCCTTTCTGATTCGCTAAGGTTGACACGACGCCGCGTGGTTAAGTAGGAAATTAGGGTTTTTTCTCATTTATTAAATATCCAGAACTTCAAAAATCTATAACTTTGTATAGAAAAATCCTAAAAATAAAATAAAAATACCCTCTTGCTCAGTGAACAGAGGAGAATAATGTGGAAAAGAAATCAATTAATTTGATTTAGTTTTTTTTTAATAATTTATTTACTCTTTGCACTATTTCAATTCTTTATGCATATATGAAATTCACCATGGCATGAGACCATAGGGCTTTTGAAGCTTCTGAACTTGGGAACATTCCCTGAATTTTCCAAGGTCAGAGGCCATCCCTATGAGAAGTTATTGATTTCTCAATTGCATGTTACTGTTTTGAGTATTTTAATTCCAATAATTAGCATGTTGAGAAATAAATTCTAGGAAAATTTGGTGATGTTTTTTATGACCAGAGGAACCTAGGAAAAATAGGTTTTGAGTTAATTCACTTGGAATAACCCTAATTGGCTTAAATACCAAAAATTAAACCTTAATTAATTATGGTTAACTATACATCAAATTGACTTGAAAATAATTCTCCACTGTCCTTTAGGGTCAGGAGAGTCTCACATAAAAATTTGAAACAATTGGACTTGATTTGATCCACCAAATGGGTTAATTAAGCCCCATAAGTAAAATTAAACTTTAAAAATTCATGACTCACAAAATACTTTTCAAAAATTCACAAAAATGGTTTTGGAGCTTCTCTAATATCAGAGGAACTTAAGAAAATTAAAATTGAAATTTTCTAAAAAAGTTGATTTTTATAATAATTAAAGAATAATAAAAATCATAAAAATATTAAAACTAACCAAAATGTAACATTTTGAATTCTAATTACTTAGGAACAAACCAAATATTTTTCTTAAGTCCATAGGATAAGATATTGAATTTTAAAGGCTTAATGTAATTTTTAATATTAAAAAATGTATTTTCCAACCTTTTCACTAAAATAATTCTAATAAATCGGAGAAAAATCAGAAAAATGCAAAATTTGTTTCTCTGAACTCCTTGAGGTCAGAGAGATTTAAGAAAAATATAAAATTTATTTTTCAATATTAATTTTATTTTAAAATTAATTAATACTCCAAAAATCAAAATAATTCTAATAAATAAAATATAATTCAAAAAATCACCAAAATTGGTCTAAATAGTCCTCTGGTCATTAGGAACCTCCCATAATTATCTCAAGGATAGAGATATTTCCTTGGTCATGTTATTGAATTTTCCTTGGAAATCCCTATTTTCCATCAAAAATAATTACATAAATAAATTAAATATAGAAAAATCACATTTTCTTCTCTAATGTTTTAATTCACATGTGAGTGAGGTGACATAAAAATTTCAAGTTCATTTGAGCTTAATTTAGTGAGTTATAGAATTATTAAGCTTTAAGGGCAAAAGGGTAATTAAAAACTTTTCAACCCTTAATTAAAATTTTAGGATTAATCAAAAGGGGAGGGTAAAATATTTGATTTTAAACTGATTTTTTAGATGATTGAAACCTAAATGATTAAGGGTAGAAATCTACTAATCATTTCAAATAATTAAAATAAAACTTTAAGTAATTAATTAATTGAAATTTTGGAAGAATAATAGAAATTAGAGTTATTAAAGTAGGGATATTATTAAGAGGACATTTATTATTTAATTTAAAAATCCCTAAATAAATCACTTCATTAATACTTAATTCTTAATTAAAAAAATTAATTAAAATAATAATCCAAATTTAAATTAAACTAAAATTAAATTAAATTAAAATTAAATTAAAACTAAATTAAATTGAAATTAAATTGAAATTAAATTTAAATTAAATTAAATTAAATTAAATTAAATTAAAATTAAATTAAAAGTAAATTAAATTAAATTAAAATTAAATCAAGTCAAATTAAATTAAATTGAATTAAATTAAATCAAAATCATTTATCAACAAACCTAAATTAAATCATAAGAATTAAATCTAAAATAATTTGAACACTATTCCAAACTTAAACTGATTTTTTTTAATCAAGTCAAAATTAAGTGTAAATCATTAAAATACTTAATAATTTGATATTGCCCTTTTAAAGCTCTTATTATTATAACTCTTAAATGAGGTATCAAGTGAAGTGTTACTTCACTTATAGGATATTCAAAAGTCCCAGTTCACTGTGCAAGAGAATAAAACTTAAACCCCTGGATGATTAATTCACTTGTATAATTAAATCCTCTTGAACTTAAAACAATCCTAGATGTATTGAAAAGATGTTTAAGACTCGTCTTAAGCACTTCCTCAATATGATAGGATGTTTATAAGAACAATTGAATTTAATTCTCCTTCGGTGAAGAAAATCATCCTTAATCCAAAACACAAGAACCTAGACGTCATAGGAGATGACTAGCTATAAGATTAAGACTTTGGTAGACAACCAAAATCTTTCCCTTAGCCTTACCTAGGTACTTGTTGGAATATTTAAATATCTTAACATGTGTTTTAAGTGCAGCTTGGAATGACGGGAAGACCCTTCAGGTACGTAATTTATTTTATTGCGATTAACTTACATGCACTGTACTTTACTTTTCTTGCATGATAAACAACTGCTGCATGAAAACCAAAACCTAGGATAGTCCCTGAACTGAAACCAAAACTAAATTAAAAGTCATTACAAGATAAAAATCACTGCCACAATATTTCAAAATATAAAACAACTCAAGATTTAATCACAAACAGAACAACAAAACTACAATTGCAACTAAATTAAAACGTCTCGTTGAATGATCGAGAATACCTCAGATGATGTAACCCACGTGTTGCTAACGGGATTTCCCTCGGTCTAAATGAAAGTGTGGAACTCATTCAGTTGAGTTTAGCAACTTCATCTGGACTATGTGAATTCAATGAAAATAACGGTGCGGGATGGCGGAACCGTGGGATCTTAATCCGTTACGTTTAAACAACTTTAAGATTTGTTTTAATTAAAATATTAAAAACACTTGGATTTTAAGATTTTCTCTAAACCAAAACACTTCTCTAATCCTTTGATTTATAACTTCTAAAACTAAACCTCTACAACAACAAGGAGCTTGGAGCACGGTGGGCAGCACGGCCATCTTCGTCAGCAAAACAAATCTACATCAGCTAAACATTCCTAGAATTAAATAAACAAATCCATAGGATTTCGAGGTAGTTTGCTTAGTGCAACATAAATCATCAACTTTTTGTTAGACATTTGCATAATCATGTTATGTAAATAAAGCCCTAACCGGTCTTAGGAATCCGAGGTAGTCGTTTGGTACGACATAAACCCTTACATCTTCGAGGTTATTTGTAATATAAGTCGAAATTAATTAAAATTGGCAAGATTGAAATATCAGATAATATTAGGATTTTATTAAACTCGAAGGCAAATAATTCGATAGTGTGAGGAGTTGCCAAGATTCTTCTTGGATCCTCAGCTTCTCCTACTTATCTTTCTTTGGACTCCTGAAAATAAATGTTCCAAATTTGAACTAATCCCTTTTGAAATTTCAAAAATCCAATCCTTTGAAAACCATAAACTTTGAAATTCTTGAGAGCAAAACCACTGATCATTATCGAGAGTTTTCTTAAATGATTCACTTCATTTAAGAAGTAATTAACTATAGGGGCTTGCCCTTATAAGGAACTTTAAGAACCCAGGTAATATAAACCCTGCTTAATTCATTTATATTAAGCATGGGAACTTGTCAGCTTATAAAATTAGTTCGTAGACCAAACGGATGTCACAAATCTTCTAGTTTATTTAACTGAGCCCCATCATCGAGCAGATGTGTCTACTCTCGGGATAGATATACGAGTTGTGGTGCGGTGCTCATTTATATAAACTATTCGGGATGTGAGATCGGTTAGATTTCACTTCTTAAAATTTTCAAATTTTAAATTATTTTCAAAATCAAATACTACTTTTCAAATTATTTATTTAAATTAAATTAAAATTAACCGACAATTTCTGTAGGCCACCTCTTTTCAAAAATACAACACTCAACCTAAAAATATGCCGACAATTGCATAAACTGAAAGGCATTCTTCTAAAGGCAAATGTTCCATAAGGACTTGTAAATATTGCCTTTTCTTGATCCTCGGGAGCAACGAGTAATTGATGATAGCAGAATATCCATCCGGAAAATAGAAATATGAGTGTCCAACGAAGTTTATCCAACATTTGATTCAACAAAGGTAAAGGAGAATGATCCTTTCTAGTGGCGTTGTTTAATTTTTGGTAGTCAATGCAAATTCGCCATCCAGTACCTTGTCTTGTTGGAATTAATTTATTTTTTTCATTAACAACGATAGTTACTCCTTCTTTCTTCTGAACACAATGAATAGGACATACACATTGGCTATCCGAAATAGGATAAATAATTCCAGCATCCACAAATTTCAAAATCTCTTTCTTAACAACATCTTTCATAATTAGATTTAATCTTCTTTGAGGTTCAATAGTGGGTTCACAATTTTCTTCCATTAAAATCCTATGCATACAGATTGAATGGCTTATTCCTTTTATATCTGCAGTAGTCGAACCAAAAGCTTTCTTATTATTCTTCAGACTCCTATTAATTTTTGATCTTTGCTTAATTCTAAAGATATAATTACAGGTAAAGTTAATGAATCTCCAAGAAATGCATACTTTAAAAGTGCAGATAACATTTTTAATTCCTGTTCAGGGGCTTTTTCAATTGAGGGTAAAAGAATATCATTTTTAGTTGTGTCTAAAATTTCCCAATTTTCATGAATATAATGAGTTTCTTCAAATAAATTTTCTTCATTTAATGACTCATTATATAACAAAGATTCTTTATCTTTATCATCAAAAATGACCTTACATTTTTCTTGATATTGCTTTTAAATTATATAATAAAAATATCCATCCAAAAGCACTTTTCTTTATCAAGATACCTCATTGACTTCAGAACATTGAATATTATCTCTTGATCATTAACTCTCATCGTTAATTCTCTTTTTTGCACATAGTCATAGCTCGACCGGTAGCTAGAAAAGGTCTCCCTAAAATTATAGGTATTTCTTTATCTTCTTCCATATCTAGAACAATGTAATCCAAAGGGAAGATAATTTTATCTACCTTAACAACAACATCCTTTATAACTCCTTTAGGATAAGTGATTGATTGATCAATTAACTGAAGAGTTACAGTGGTCGGAGAAATCTCTCCAAAATGTAACCTTCAAAAGATTAAAAATGGCATGAGATTAATACTAGCTCCTAAATCACACAAGGCTTTTCCACAAAATTTTTCTCTAATAGCACATGTTATAGTGAAACTTCCAAGATACTTAAGTTTCTGAGGTAATTTCTTTTGAATTATTGCACTACATTCTTCACTTAGTGCAAATGTTTCATAAGCTTCAAATTTTCTCTTCTTGCTTAAAATATCCTTCATAAATTTTGCATAGCTTGGCATTTGCTCCAAAGCTTCAATAAAAAGAATGTTGATGGTATGTTTCTTAAAAATTTCAAAGAACTTAGAAAAATGATGATCAAGCTTCTGCTGTTTAAGTCTTTGAGGACAAGGTTGTGGTGGTCTTTCAACTTCCACTTCAATTGGTACAACGATCGATCTTTATTTGGAGAAAGGGTATCTTTAGGCTTTTCGATCTCTTTAACTTCTTTCTCATTTTCAATCTCATTCCGTGTTTTCTCTTTTAATTCCTTTCCACTTCCGAGTTGTACAGCTTTTGCTTGTTCATGTTCTTTTCCAGATCCTTTAGGATTAATTTCGACATTGCGAGGCAGTGTTCCTTAAGGTCTGTAATTAATGAAATTAGCGATTTGACCCATTTGATTCTCAATATTATGAATAGCAGTGTTTTGACTTTGTAGCTGATTTCTTAGTTGTAAGATCAATTCTTTTACCTACAACTTCTTCTGCTGATTGTTATAACTAGGAGGATAAGTTGGTCTATCGTTTGAATTTCCTTGATTATGCCAATTTGGATTACTTTGATATAAATTACTCCAATTAAAATTAGGATGATTTTTCCAACCAGGATTATAATAATTGGAATAAGGGTTATTAGTTTAAATAGCTTGCAAAGTTTCCATTGTTTGAGAATCATCAGAATTTGCAGAATTATCATTACTTACATGCGATATATTAATAGCAAAATTATCTAATTTTTTAGATATCGCAGCCACTTGTGAAGCTAAAATAGAAAAGTCTTCATTATCATAAATATTAACCATTCTTTTAGGATTACCCTTTTAGAAGGCCATTGAAAATTGTTATTAATCATTTCTTCAATTAAGGTGCAGGCTTCTTCAAATGCCTTTGCCATTAAAGAACCACCAGTAGCAGCATCAATAATAAATTTAAGTGATCTAATAAGTCCATCATAAAATTTTTGAATAATTAACTAATCTGGTAAAGCATGATGAGGACATTTTCTTAATAGTTCTTTAAATCTTTCCCGAAGCTTCATAAATTGTTTCTCCATCAAATTACATAAATGAAGTAAGATCATTTCTCAATTTAGCAGTTTTAGAAGGAGGAAAATATTTATCAAGGAATTTTTGTGCCATATCTGCCCATGTTTTAATAGAACAAGTTGCTAATGAATTAAGCCATATCTTTGCTTTATCTTTTAAGGAAAGAAGAAAGAGTCTAAGCCTAATAGCATCATTAGAAACATTATTATATTTTAAGATAACACAAAGTTCTAAAAAACTAACAAGATGTAAATTTGGATCCTCATTAGGTGTTCCTCCAAATTGATTGTTTTGAACCATTTGAATAATAGAATGTTTAAGATCAAAGGAATTAGCATCTACGATTGGAATTTGAATACTAACATGAAGTTCATCGGCTATAGGGTTTGCATATTCCATTCATGGTTTATAATTATTTTGTTCATTAATTTAGATTGGATTTTGATTATTATTATGTAAGTTAGCCATTTCTTGATGTTTTGAAATTTATTTTCTTTTTTTAATTCTTTTAATTGTTCTTCCTAATTCAAAATAAAAAAGTAGTAATCCTTCAGATCCAGAACTACGCATAAAAATTTAAAATATTTTTATTTTCCTTTGTTTTTGTTTTTGTTTTTTGTTTTGGTTTTTTTAATTTATATTCTTTAATTTTTACTTTTTATAATATTTTGTTCTATCCCCGACAACAGCGCCAAAAACTTGATGCGATGTGGCTTTATATATGCTTTAAAATACAAGAATTTGATACCACTTTTTAGAATATTTGATTCATGATAAATGGCTTCAAAAACTTGATGTGCGAGATTTACTTTTATAATTTTATATTTAGATTTTATTATTGTAAAAGTCACAATTTTAAATGCAAGTATACGTATCGTTCAAGTAATATAGGGCTCTGGTGGAGTCCTGGTTTTCGATCCTACAGAGATAGTGAATTTATAAAAAGTAAGAAATATAAGTAATATTTTGGAATTTTCAAAAGTAATTTATATATACTTTTTTTTGTATATATATTCAAATTTAATTTGCTAACAATTTTTACTAAAAGCAAGTAAGCAGGAAGCAGTAAAGTAAAGTAACCAGTAATTAAAATTTAAGTCACGCCCCATCTTTCTCCTGCGCACTTGAATCACTCCCTATCTCTTTCTCTCCTCTCCTCTCCTCTCTTCTCTCTTTCTATCTACATCACTCTCACTCTTTCTATCTCTCACTCTCTCATACACAATTTCTATCTGCCTCCTCATTCCACTTTTCTCCAAGCTCTTTTTCACACTCTTCTCACTCCCTCTACCCCTTTCTCTCTCTTTCTCTCTATGCTTCTCTTTCACATTTCCTATATCTCTCACTCACTCTTTCCATCCCTCTCTCTTGCTTCCTCCCTTACTCTCTCTCTCTCTCTCTCTCTCTCTCTCTCCTTGCAACTATCTCTCTTCATCTCTCTCTTCTCTCTCTTTATTTCAATCTCTTTCTAACACCCTTCGCTCATTATCTCTATATCCTTCTCTCTTTCTCTCTGAACATCACTTTTGCTCTCTCTATATCTCTCGCGCCATTTTTCTGTGCTTATCCATGTCTATCCCTCCCTCTCTCCCCTCACTCTCTCTTTATCTGTTTTACTCTTTTGCCTTCTGTACTTCCCTCCCTCATCTCTCTAAGTTATCTTTATCTTCTCCCTCTTCTCTCTCTCTCACTCTTTCTCTTCTTCTCTCTTCATACCTCCCTCACTCTTACCCTTATTCTCTCTCTGACCCTTCTTCACCCACTCTATCCATTCCTACCTCTCACACTTTTGTATTTCTCTCACTTTTTTCTACTCTTTCCCTCTCTCTTCATTCTCTTTTCCCACTCCCTCCCCCTATCTCTCCTTCTCTATTGAATCCATCCCTCCTTGCCTCACCTCTCTCTCACCTTTTAACTCTCTCTCTTTTATTTCAATCTGTTTCTCACACCATTCTCTCTTTATCTCTATGCCCTTCTCTCTTTATCTCTCTCTACTTCTCTTATGCTCTTTCTTTATCTCTCGCTCCATCTTTCCATGCTTATGTCTCTCCTTTCTCTCAGCCTCTCTCCCTTCCTCCCTCTCACTTTACTTCTCTCTCTATCTGTCTCACTCCCTCTCTTTTACTCTCTCGTACTCACTTTATCTTTCTTTCATCTTTCCCACTCTCTCCCTCGCTCTCTCACTCACTCTTTATTTGCTTGCTCTCCTTCTCTCGCTTTCTCTTACACACTCTCTCTTGTTGTTCCCACACTTTCTCACTGATAATCTGCTCTCCCTTTCTTTCTCTCCCTCTCTCCTGCTCTCCTATATCTAGCTCTTACTCTCTATCTCTTCCTCTCTCTCCCTCACACCTCGATCCCATTCCCTCTTTCTCCCTGTTTCTTTCTATCTCTCTATATCATTTCTTTTTCTCTGTCTCCCTCTCATTCTCCCTTCTCTTTGCATCTTTCTTACTTCTGCTTACAGTCACTTGCATCTGTCTACCTCACTTTCTTCTACTTCCTCTCTCTTCTTCTCTCAATCTTCTCCCACTCTCTACCTCCATCCCTCTCTCTCTCTCTCTTCTTTCTTTTTTCTATCAACCTCCATCCCTTTCTCTCTCTCTTCTCTTGTGTTCTCAATCTCTCACTCCTTCACTTGCTATGTCCCCATAAATCTTCCTTCTTGCTTTCTCCTCGCTCTTGTTCTCACTCCCACCCACCCTCTCTCACACAAACACTCTCTTTTCTGTCTCAGCCTCTCTCTTCTCTCCATCACTTATCTCCCTCTCTCTCTCTCACTATCTATCCTTATCTCTCTCTTTCTCTTTCTCTCTTCCTCTCTTGCTCTCTGTTACACTCTCATTATCTCTCTCCCCCTCTCACTCTCTGTTCTCTTTTTTATCAAACTCTCTCTATCTCTCTCTCACTTACTATTTTATCGATTATTATCATTATCTCCCCGTTCAAACTATTTATTTATCCCCCTCCCACTCTCTCTTTCTATTTCTCTCTTCACTCTTCTCTCTCTCATTTATCTTTTCTCTCACATGCACTCTCTCTATATCATTTTTCTTTTTTCATTTTGTCTTACACTCTTTCTCTCCCACTCTCCATTTCTCACTATCTGCTATCTCTGTCTTTATGTATCTCTCTCCCTCCGTCAGTCACTTACTCCCTCACTCTCTATCTATCTAGCTATCTCTTTTCCCCTCTATACCTATCTTTCTTTCTTTCACTCTCTCCAAAACTTTCTCCATTATGCTCTTTATCCCCACTCTCCCACTCTCTCTCCCTCTGTATCTCCCTTTCTATCACTTCATTGTTCTCTCTCCTTCTCTCGTGTGTTTTCTATCTCACTCTCTTTCTCAATTCCCCATATCTTTCCTTCCTATCATCCATCTCTCTCTCTCACGTTCTCTGTTGCATCTTCTTACTCTTTACCTATCCCTCCTTTTCTATCTATCTCCATCTCTTTCCCTTATAGATATATTCCTTTCAGTTGCACTCTTTCTCATCTCCCTCTCTGTAACACTCTCCCACCACTCTCTCATCCTCTTGTGCTTTCTAACATTATTTCTCTTTTGTCCTTCTCTGTCTCCCTCCCTATCTCTCTCAAACGTTCTCTTTCACTTACTTTTTCTTCTCTCTCACACACTCTTATCTCTTTCTCTCTCTCCTTTTCTTATTTTTTCTCTCCCGTGTTTCCCTCTCTTAATTTCAATATATCTCCTCACTTTCACACAATTGCACACATTCTCTATCAATCTCCTCACTGTCTCTCTCCCTCTCTCTTTCCCTCACTCTCTTTATCGCTCTCTATTGCCCTTTCTAGATCTTTCACGTTGTCTCTCTCTCTCCATCCCTCTTATACCTTCCCCATCCCTCCCTCTCCCTCATACAAATTCTATCTCACTCCTATTCTCTCTTAGTCTCACTCTTCCTCTCTCTCTCTCTCACTCTCTCTCTCTTTTAGTTCTACTATATTTCCCTCACTGTCTCTTACTTGCACTTTCTTTTAGCCTCTCCCTCCATTTCTTTATCATTCTCTCTCACTCTCTCACATGAAGCCCTTCTCTCTATATCTTTCTCTCACTTTATGAGAGAGGGAGGTATGGGAGAGAAGAAGAGAAAGAAACTGTGATAGAGAGAAGTGAGAGGAGAGAAAGATAAGTGAGAGAGAAGAAATAGAGGGCAAATAGAGAAGGCAACAAAGTAAGACAGCGAGAGTGAGTGAGATAGAGGGCGGGAGAGAGGGAGATAAGCATGAAAAGATGGAGTGAGAGATATAGAGAGAGAAAAAGTGAAGTAGAGAGAGATGGATGTAGAGATAAAGAGAGAAGGGCGTGAGAAAGATATTAAAATAAAGAGAGAGAACAGAGAGAGATAAAGAGGCAGATAGAAGTGTGTGTGAGAGACCGAGAGATTGAAAGAATGAGTGAGTCAAATATTAACGTAAAGAAGACGAGAGGAGAGGAGAGAGAAAGTGAGGGAGGAATCGATTCAAAAGAGCATGAGAGAGATGAGTCGTGAGTGAGATGAGAGAGAAGAGGGAGTGCGTGAGAGGGCAAGAGTGAGAGAAATAGAGATAATTCATATGAGAGAGTGGTAGGAAAGGTGAGAGTGAGAGAAATAGGAAGAAAGGTCAAATGAAATGAGTAAGGGAGGGAGAGGGAGAGAGGAGAGGGAGTGAGAGTGAGAGGGAGGTGGTGAGAATAAGAGAAATAAAAGTGTGAAAGAGAGAGAAAGAGAAGAGATCCTTGAGAGAGAGTGATGGAGGGCCCAAGAGGTAGAGAACGAGAGAGAAGAAGAAGAAGTGAGGGAAGAGAATGATGAGATAGAGAGAAGATAAAGAGAGCAAGGGAGTTTTTTGATGCGATAGAGAGAGAGAGAGAGAGAGTAAGAGGGGAAGAGAGTGGGAGAGAGAAAGCGAGAGCGAGATATATATTGGGATGGAAAGAGAGATTGAGAGATATAAAGAGTGTAAAATAGAAGTAGATAACAAGTGGTCGGAGAGAGAAGAGTATGAGAAAGAGCTTGAAAGAAAGAGAGAGAAAGATGAAGCGAAAAGTAGAGAGTGTGAGATAGAGATAGATAAGAGAGATTGAGGCAGATAAACAGAGAAATGTGAGTAGAAAACTACTAGAAAGTGAAGGATAAGGAAAGCCCGAAGAGAGAGGGAGAAACAGAGGGGAGACAATGATAAAAAGAGTGAGATAGAAAGAGAAAATAACAAGAAAGAGATATAAATAGAAAGAGCGATAAAGAGAGAGTGATAATAAAAGATAAAAAAGAGGTAGAGAGAGCAAACAACAGAGAAAAAAGAGTGTGTAAGAGAGTGTGTGAGAGATAGTGCATGTGTGAGAAAGGGAGGGGACAGAATAAGATAAGTGAGAGTAAAATAGGTAAAGAGGGAGAGAGGCAATGATGAAATAGAGATAGAGAGAGGGAGAGAGAAAGAGGAGGGAGTAAGTGGGAGGGAGAGCGAGGGAGAGATTTAGAGAGATTGAGAGACATCAAGATAGAGATGGGGAGAAAGAGAGAGTGAGAGAGCGAGAGAGTGGGAAAAGCTAGAGAGAGTGAGAGAGGGAAATATGGAGGGCTTGAGAGAGGGAGAGAGAAAGAACGAGATAAAGAAAAAGTGTGTGAGATAGAGAGAAGGAGCAAGATAAGAGAAAGATGAGAAAGAGAGAAGAGAGAGGGCTGCAAGGTGAGAGAGAAAGGGAGAGATAGAAAGGGAGGAAGCAAGAGAGAGATGGAAAGATTGAGTCAGAGATATAAGAAGAGAGAAAGAGAAGTAGATAGAAGAGTAAGAAAGGGGTAGAGGGAATGAAAGGTGTGTGAGAAAGTGATAGATAAGTAGAGCGTGTGAGACTGTGTGTGAGAAAGATAGATATGTAGAGAGTGTGAGATTGTGTGTGAGGAGAGAAAGTGGTAGGGAGTAAGAGAAAGAGAGAGAATACATAAGGGAGAGAGTTAGGAAAAGAGAGTGTGTGTGTGACAGAGAGAGGGAAAATAAGTTTGAGATAGGCATAAACAGTGAGAAAAAGTGAGACAAAGTAAGTGAAAGAGAGAAGAATGAAAAACAGTTAGAGTGAGAAGGAGAAGAGCTCTATGACGCGAGAGAGATGGAGGGCACAAGAGAGTGAGGGTGGAAGAGAGGACAAAAGAAAGAAAGAGTGAATGAGAGAGAGAAGAATAAGGGAAGACAATGAGAAAGAGGTAGAGAGAGACATGATAAGAGAGGAAAAGAGGGTGGAAAGAGAGAAATATTGATGAAAGAATAGAGTTAGAGATATAAAGAGAGCAAAATAGAAGTTGATAGAATAGTGTGAGAAAGACCTTCGAAGAAAGAGAAAGACGAGAGAGTGAGAGAGAGAAGAAGAGACATATAGAGTGGGTGAAAGAGATAGAGTCAGGTAGGGAGGGATGGATTCAAGCTAGAATGAGAGAGAGTGGGAGTAAGTGAGAAGAAAGAACAAAGAGAGAATACAAGAGTGGGCAATAGTAGAAGAAAGAGAGAGAGGTAGGAATGGATAAAGTGAGTGAAGGAGGGTATGAGAGAGGGGGAGAGTGAGAATGAAAGAGAGAAAGAGGGAGCATGAGACTAAGATAGAGGTTGAGCGAAGTGAGTGAGAAAGAGCAAGAAAGAGAGAGAAAAGAGTGATATAGAGCGTTAAAAAGACAACAGCTCCATGAGGAAGAAAGAGAGAAAGATGGAAGGCAAGAAAGGTGGGATGGGAGGGAAGAAGAGAAAGAAAGAGTGAGAGAGAGAGAGAAGCAGAGAAGAGAAAGATAAGTTAGAGAGAAGAAAGAGAAGGAAAATAGAGAAGGCTACAGAGTGAGACAGAGCGAGAGTGAGTGAGGGAGAGAGAGGAAGGAAGAGAGAAGATAAGGATGGAAAGATGGAGTGAGAGATATGTAGAGAGAGAAAAAGAAAAGTAGTGAGAAAAGAGCGTAGAGATAAAGTGAGAAGGGTGTGACAAAGAGATTAAAGTAATGAGAGAGAAGAGAGAAAGAGAGAGAGACGAAGAGTCAGATAGAAAGTGTGTGAGAGACCAAGAGATTGAAAGAATGAGTGAGGCAATAATAAGAAAAAGGAGAGGAGAGGAGAGGAGAGGAGAGAGAAAGGGTGTGAGGAATTGATTAACGAGAGTAATGTAGAGATGAATAGTGAGCGAGATGAGAGAGAAAAGAGGGAGTGAGTGAGAGGTCAAGAGTGAGAGAAAGAGAGATAATTCATATGAGAGCAAGGGAAAGTGAGAGAAAGTGAGAAAGAGTGCGAATGTGTGCGTGTGAGAGATTGAGTGAGATAGAGAGAGAAAGAGAGTTAGAGAGATTGAGAAGAGAGCGAAATTGAATAAAGAGAGAGAGAAAGAAAGAGAGAAAAAGACAACATGAAAAAGGGAGAGAGATCAAAGAGAGAGTGAAAGAAGCGAAAGAACAAGATAAAGAGAGGGAGGAAGGGAGGGGGTAGCAGAGTGAGTGAGATATATACAAAAATAAATATAAAGAGGGGAATAAAACAAGAAGGTGATTGTGAGATAAAGAAGGGTGAGAGAAAGAGAGAGAAGAGGAGTAGAGAGAGCAAGAGAAAAGTGAGATGAGAGCAACTCAAGAAAGGGCTAGGGAGTTAATGAGATAGAGTGAAAAAGAGAGTGATACAAAGAGCAAAAGGAGAGATATATAGAGAAAGGGAGAGATATAGATGAAAAGTGGGAGAGAGAGAGAGAAATATTTAACAATTCATAACTCACAAAATACTTTTAAAAAATTCACAAAGATGGTTTTGGAGCTTCTCTGATATCAGAGGAACTTAGGAAAATTAAAATTGTAATTTTCTAAAAAAGTTGATTTTTATCATTATTTTAATATTTTTAATAATTAAAGAATAATAAAAATCATAAAAATATTAAAAATCACCAAAATGTCACATTTTGAATTATAATTACTTAGGAACAAACCAAATATTTTTCTTAAGTCACTAGGATAAGATATTGAATTTTAAAGGCTTAATGTAATTTTTAATATTAAAAAATGTATTTTCCAACCTTTTCACAAAAATATTTCTAATAAATCAGGGAAAAATCAGAAAAATGCAAAATTTGTTTCTTTGAACTCCTTAAAGACAGAGAGATTTAAGAAAAATATAAAATCCATTTTTCAAATTTTATTTTATTTAAAAATTAATTAATACTCTAAAACTCAAAATAATTCTAATAAACAAAATATAATTAAAAAAATCACCAAAATTAGCCTAAATGGTCCTCTAGTCATTAGGAATCTCCCATAATTTTCTCAAGGACATAGATATTTCCTTGGTCATGTTATTGAATTTTCCTTAGAAATCCCTATTTTCCATCAAAAATAATTACATAAATAAATTAAATACAGAAAAATCACATTTTTCTCCTCTAATGTCTTAATTGACATGTGAGTGAGGTTACATAAAAATTTCATGTTCATTTGAGCTTAATTTAGTGAGTTATAAATTATTAAGCTTGAAGGGTAAAAGGGTAATTAAAAAATTTTCAACCCTTAATTAAAATTTTAGGATTAATCAAAAGGGGAGGGTAAAATATTTGATTTTAAACTGATTTTTTGGATGATTGAAACCTAAATGATTAAGGGTAGAAATCTACTAATCATTTCAAATAATTAAAATAAAACTTTAAGTAATTAATTAATTGAAATTTTGGAAGAATAATAGAAATTGGAGTTATTAAAGTAGCAATATTATTAAGAGGACATTTATTCTTTAATTTAAAAATCCCTAAATAAATCACTTCAATAATACTTAATTCTTAATTAAAAAAATTAATTAAAATAATAATCCAAATTTAAATTAAACTAAAATTAAATTAAAGTAAAATTAAAATTAAATTTAAACTAAATTAAATTTAATTTAAATTGAAATTAAATTAAAACTAAATTAAATTAAATTAAAATTAAATTAAAAGTAAATTAAATTAAGTTAAATTAAATTAAATTAAAATTAAATCAAATCAAATTAAATTAAATTAAATTGAATTAAATTAAATCAAAATCATTTATCAACAAACCTAAATTAAATCATTAAGAATTAAATCTAAAATAATTTGAATACTATTCCAAACTTAAATTGATTTTTTTAATCAAGTCAAAATTAAAATTAAATGATTAAGTTTAAATCATTAAAATACTTAATAATTTTATGTTGCCCTTTTAAAGCTCTTATTATTATAACACTTAAATGAGATATCAAGTGAAGTGTTGCTTCACTTATAAGATATTCAAAAGTCTCAGTTCATTGTGCAAGAGAATAAAACTTAAACCCCTGGATGATTAATTCACTTGTATAATTAAATCCTCTTGAACTTAAAACAATCCTAGAAGTATTGAAAAGATGTTTAAGACTCGTCTTAAGCACTTCCTCAATATGATATGATGTTTATAAGAACAATTGAATTTAATTGTCCTTTGGTGAAGAAAATCATCCTTAAACCAAAACACAAGAACCTAGACGTCATAGGAGATGACTAGCTATGGGATTAATACTTTGGTAAACAACCAAAATCTTTCCCTTAGCCTTACCTAGGTACTTGTTGGAACATTTAAATGTCTTAACATGTGTTTTAAGTGCAGCTTGGGATGACGGGAAGACCCTCCAGGTACGCTTTTATTTTATTGTAATTTATTTTATTGTGATTTACTTACATGCACTGTACTTTACTTTTCTTGCATGATAAACAACTGTTGCATGAAAACCAAAACCTTTAGGATAGTCCTGAACTGAAACCAAAAATAAAATAAAAGTCATTACAAGATAAAAAACACCGCCACAACATTTCAAAATATAAAACAACTCAAAATTTAATCACAAATAGAAAAACAAAACTACAATTGCAACTAAATTAAAATGTCTCGTTGAATGATCGGGAATACCTCGGATGATGTAACCCACGTTTTGCTAACGGGATTTCCCACGGTCTAAATGAAAGTGTGGAACTCATTCAGTTGAGTTTAGCAACTTCATCTAGACGAAGTGAATTCAAAGAAAATAACGGTGCCGGGATGACGGAACCGTGGGATCTTAATCGGTTTTGTTTAAACAACTTTAAGATTTGTTTTAATTAAAATATTAAAAATACTTAGATTTTAAGATTTTCTCTAAACCAAAAAACTTCTCTCATCCTTTGATTTATAACATCTAAAACTAAACCTCTGCAACAACAAGGAGCTTGGAGCACGGTGGGCAGCATGGGCATCTTCGTCAGCAAAACAACTCTACATCAGCTAAACATTCCGAGAATTAAATAACCAAAGCCATAGGATTTCGAGGTAGTTTGCTTAGTGCAACATAAATGCTCAACTTTTTGTTAGGCATTTGCATAATCATGTTATGTAAATTAAGCCCTAACCGGTCTTAGGACTCCGAGGTAGTCGTTTGGTACGACATAAACCCCCACATCTTCGAGGCTATTTGTATGATTTTATCATACAAATATAAGTCCAAATTAATTAAAATTGGCAAGATTGAAATATCAAATAATATTAGTATTTTCTTAAACTCGAAGCTAAATAATACGATAGTGTGGGGAGTTGCAAAAATTTGGTGATGTTTTTTATGACAAGAGGAACCTAGGAAAAATAGGTTTTGAGTTAATTCACTTGGAATAACCCTAATTGGCCTAAATACCCAAAATTAAACCTTAATTAATTATGGTTAACTATACATCAAATTGACTTGAAAATAATTCTCCACTGTCCTTTAGGGTCAGGAGAGTCTCACATAAAAATTTGAAACAATTGGACTTGATTTGATCCACCAAATGGGTTAATTAAGCCCCATAAGTAAAATTATACTTTAAAAATTCATGACTCACAAAATACTTTTCAAAAATTCACAAAAATGGTTTTGGAGCTTCTCTAATATCAGAGGAACTTAAGAAAATTAAAATTGAAATTTTCTAAAAAAGTTGATTTTTATAATAATTAAAGAATAATAAAAATCATAAAAATATTAAAACTCACCAAAATGTAACATTTTGAATTCTAATTACTTAGGAACAAACCAAATATTTTTCTTAAGTCCATAGGATAAGATATTGAATTTTAAAGGCTTAATGTAATTTTTAATATTAAAAAATGTATTTTCCAACCTTTTCACTAAAATAATTTTAATAAATCAGAGAAAAATCTGGAAAATGCAAAATTTGTTTCTCTGAACTCCTTGAGGTCAGAGAGATTTAAGAAAAATATAAAATTTATTTTTTAATATTAATTTTATTTTAAAATTAATTAATACTCCAAAAATCAAAATAATTCTAATAAATAAAATTTAATTCAAAAAATCACCAAAATTGGTCTAAATAGTCCTCTGGTCATTAGGAACCTCCCATAATTTTCTCAAGGATAGAGATATTTCCTTGGTCATGTTATTGAATTTTTCTTGGAAATCCCTATTTTCCATCAAAAATAATTACATAAATAAATTAAATATAGAAAAATCACATTTTCTTCTCTAATGTTTTAATTCACACGTGAGTGAGGTGACATAAAAATTTCAAGTTCATTTGAGCTTAATTTAGTGAGTTATAGAATTATTAAGCTTGAAGGGCAAAAGGGTAATTAAAAACTTTTCAACCCTTAATTAAAATTTTAGGATTAATCAAAAGGGGAGGGTAAAATATTTGATTTTAAACTGATTTTTTAGATGATTGAAACCTAAATGATTAAGGGTAGAAATCTACTAATCATTTCAAATAATTAAAATAAAACTTTAAGTAATTAATTAATTGAAATTTTGGAAGAATAATAGAAATTAGAGTTATTAAAGTAGGGATATTATTAAGAGGACATTTATTATTTAATTTAAAAATCCCTAAATAAATCACTTCATTAATACTTAATTCTTAATTAAAAAAATTAATTAAAATAATAATCCAAATTTAAATTAAACTAAAATTAAATTAAATTAAAATTAAAATTAAATTAAAACTAAATTAAATTGAAATTAAATTGAAATTAAATTAAAATTAAATTAAATTAAATTAAAATTAAATTAAAAGTAAATTAAATTAAATTAAAATTAAATCAAGTCAAATTAAATTAAATTGAATTAAATTAAATCAAAATCATTTATCAACAAACCTAAATTAAATCATATGAATTAAATCTAAAATAATTTGAACACTATTCCAAACTTAAACTGATTTTTTTTAATCAAGTCAAAATTAAAATTAAATCATTAAGTGTAAATCATTAAAATACTTAATAATTTGATATTGCCCTTTTAAAGCTCTTATTATTATAACTCTTAAATGAGGTATCAAGTGAAGTGTTACTTCACTTATAGGATATTCAAAAGTCCTAGCTCACTGTGCAGGAGAATAAAACTTAAACCCCTGGATGATTAATTCACTTGTATAATTAAATCCTCTTGAACTTAAAACAATCCTAGATGTATTGAAAAGATGTTTAAGACTCGTCTTAAGCACTTCCTCAATATGATAGGATGTTTATAAGAACAATTGAATTTAATTCTCTTTTGGTGAAGAAAATCATCCTTAAACCAAAACACAAGAACCTAGACGTCATAGGAGATGACTAGCTATAGGATTAAGACTTTGGTAGACAACCAAAATCTTTCCCTTAGCCTTACCTAGGTACTTGTTGGAATATTTAAATATCTTAACATGTGTTTTAAGTGCAGCTTGGAATGACGGGAAGACCCTCCAGGTACGTAATTTATTTTATTGCGATTTACTTACATGCACTGTACTTTACTTTTCTTGCATGATAAACAACCGTCGCATGAAAACCAAAACCTAGGATAGTCCCTGAACTGAAACCAAAACTAAATTAAAAGTCATTACAAGATAAAAATCACTGCCACAACATTTCAAAATATAAAACAACTCAAGATTTAATCACAAACAGAACAACAAAACTACAATTACAACTAAATTAAAACGTCTCGTTGAATGATCGGGAATACCTCAGATGATGTAACCTACGTGTTGCTAACGGGATTTCCCTCGGTCTAAATGAAAGTGTGGAACTCATTCAGTTGAGTTTAGCAACTTCATCTGGACTATGTGAATTCAATGAAAATAACGGTGCCGGGATGGCGGAACCGTGGGATCTTAATCCGTTCTGTTTAAACAACTTTAAGATTTGTTTTAATTAAAATATTAAAAACACTTGGATTTTAAGATTTTCTCTAAACCAAAACACTTCTCTAATCCTTTGATTTATAACTTCTAAAACTAAACCTCTGCAACAACAAGGAGCTTGGAGCACGGTGGGCAGCACGGCCATCTTCGTCAGCAAAACAAATCTACATCAGCTAAACATTCCTAGAATTAAATAACCAAAGCCATAGGATTGCGAGGTAGTTTGCTTAGTACAACATAAATCATCAACTTTTTGTTAGACATTTGCATAATCATGTTATGTAAATAAAGCCCTAACCGGTCTTAGGAATCCGAGGTAGTCGTTTGGTACGACATAAACCCTTACATCTTCGAGGCTATTTGTAATATAAGTCGAAATTAATTAAAATTGGCAAGATTGAAATATCAGATAATATTAGGATTTTATTAAACTCGAAGGCAAATAATTCGATAGTGTGAGGAGTTGCCAAGATTCTTCTTGGATCCTCAGCTTCTCCTACTTATCTTTCTTTGGACTCCTGAAAATAAATGTTCCAAATTTGAACTAATCCCTTTTGAAATTTCAAAAATCCAATCCTTTGAAAACCTTAAACTTTGAAATTCTTGAGAGCAAAACCACAGATCATTATCGAGAGTTTTCTTAAATGATTCACTTCATTTAAGAAGTAATTAACTATAGGGGCTTGCCCTTATAGGGAACTTTATGAACCCAGGTAATATAAACCCTGCTTAATTCATTTATATTAAGCATGTGAACTTGTCAGCTTATAAAATTGGTTCGTAGACCAAACGGATGTCACAAATCTTCTAGTTTATTTAAATGAGCCCCATCATCAAGCAGTGTGTCTACTCTCCGGGATAGATATACAGTTTGTGGTGCGGTGCTCATTTATATAAACTATTCGGGATGTGAGATCGGTTAGATTTCACTTCTTAAAATTTTCAAATTTTAAATTATTTTCAAAATCAAATACTACTTCTCAAATTATTTATTTAAATTAAATTAAAATTAACCGACAATTTCTGTAGGCGACCTCTTTTCAAAAATACAACACTCAACCTAAAAATATGCCGACAATTGCATAAACTGAAAGGCATTCTTCTAAAGGCAAATGTTCCATAAGGACTTGTAAATATTGCCTTTTCTTGATCCTCAGGAGCAACGGGTAATTGATGATAGCCAGAATATCCATCCAGAAAATAGAAATATGAGTGTCCAGCAAGTTTATCCAACATTTGATTCAACAAAGGTAAAGGAGAATGATCCTTTCTAGTGGCGTTGTTTAATTTTCGGTAGTCAATGCAAATTCGCCATCCAGTACCTTGTCTTGTTGGGACTAATTTATTTTTTTCATTAACAACGATAGTTACTCCTTCTTTCTTCTGAACACAATGAATAGGACATACACATTGGCTATCCGAAATAGGATAAATAATTCCAGCATCCACACATTTAAAAATCTCTTTCTTAACAACATCTTTCATAATTAGATTTAATCTTCTTTGAGGTTCAATAGTGGGTTCACAATTTTCTTCCATTAAAATCCTATGCATACAGATTGAATGGCTTATTCCTTTTATATCTGCAGTAGTCCAACCAAAAGCTTTCTTATTATTCTTCAGACTCCTATTAATTTTTGATCTTTGCTTAATTCTAAAGATATAATTACTGGTAAAGTTAATGAATCTCCAAGAAATGCATACTTTAAAAGTGCAGGTAACATTTTTAATTCATGTTCAGGGGCTTTTTCAATTGAGGGTAAAAGAATATCATTTTTAGTTGTGTCTAAAATTTCCCAATTTTCATGAATATAATGAGTTTCTTCAGATAAATTTTCTTCATTTAATGACTCATTATATAACAAAGATTCTTTATCTTTATCATCAAAAATGACCTTACATTTTTCTTGATATTGCTTTTAAATTATATAATAAAAATATCCATCCAAAAGCACTTTTCTTTATCAAGATACATCATTGACTTCAGAACATTGAATATTATCTCTTGATCATTAACTCTCATTGTTAATTCTCTTTTTGCACATAGTCATAGCTCGACCGGTAGCTAGAAAAGGTCTCCCTAAAATTATAGGTATTTCTTTATCTTCTTCCAGATCTAGAACAATGTAATCCAAAGGGAAGATAATTTTATCTACCTTAACAACAACATCCTTTATAACTCCTTTAGGATAAGTGATTGATTGATCAATTAACTGAAGAGTTACAGTGGTCGGAGAAATCTCTCCTAAATGTAACCTTCAAAAGATTAAAAATGGCATGAGATTAATACTAGCTCCTAAATCACACAAGGCTTTTCCACAAAATTTTTCTCCAATAGCACATGTTATAGTGAAACTTCCAGGATACTTAAGTTTCTGAGGTAATTTCTTTTGAATTATTGCACTACATTATTCACTTAGTGCAAATGTTTCATAAGCTTCAAATTTTCTCTTCTTGCTTAAAATATCCTTCATAAATTTTGCATAGCTTGGCATTTGCTCCAAAGCTTCAACAAAAAGAATGTTGATGGTATGTTTCTTAAAAATTTCAAAGAACTTAGAAAAATGATGATCAAGCTTCTACTGTTTGAGTCTTTGAGGACAAGGTTGTGGTGGTCTTTCAACTTCCACTTCAATTGGTACAACAGTGTGATCTTTATTTGGAGAAAGGGTATCTTTAGGCTTTTCAATCTCTTTAACTTCTTTCTCTTTTTCAATCTCATTCCGTGTTTTCTCTTTTAATTCCTTTCCACTTCCGAGTTGTACAGCTTTTGCTTGTTCATGTTCTTTTCCAGATCCTTTAGGATTAATTTCGACATTGCGAGACAGTGTTCCTTAAGGTCTGTAATTAATGAAATTAGCGATTTGACCCATTTGATTCTCAATATTACGAATAGTAGTGTTTTGACTTTGTAGCTGATTTCTTAGTTGTAAGATCAATTCTTTTACATACAACTTTTTCTGCTGATTGTTATAACTAGGAGGATAAGTTGGTCTATCGTTTGAATTTCCTTGATTATGCCAATTTGGATTACTTTGATGTAAATTACTCCAATTAAAATTAGGATGATTTTTCCAACCAGGATTATAATAATTGGAATAAGGGTTATTAGTTTAAATAGCTTGCAAAGTTTCCATTGTTTGAGAATCATCAGAATTTGCAGAATTATCATTACTTACATGCGATATATTAATAGCAAAATAATCTAATTTTTTAGATATCGCAGCCACTTGTGAAGCTAAAATAGAAAAGTCTTCATTATCATAAATATTAACCATTCTTTTAGGATTAACCCTTTTAGAAGGCCGTTGAAAATTGTTATTAATCATTTCTTCAATTAAGGTGCAGGCTTCTTCAAATGCCTTTGCCATTAAAGAACCACCAGTAGCAGCATCAATAATAAATTTAAGTGATCTAATAAGTCCATCATAAAATGTTTGAATAATTAACTAATCTGGTAAAGCATGATGAGGACATTTTCTTAATAGTTCTTTAAATCTTTCCCAAGCTTCATAAATTGTTTCTCCATCAAATTACATAAATGAAGTAAGATCATTTCTCAATTTAGCAGTTTTAGAAGGAGGAAAATATTTATCAAGGAATTTTTGTGCCATATATGCCCATGTTTTAATAGAACAAGTTGCTAATGAATTAAGTCATATCTTTGCTTTATCTTTTAAGGAAAGAGGAAAGAGTCTAAGCCTAATAGCATCATTAGAAACATTATTATATTTTAAGATAACACAAAGTTCTAAAAAACTAACAAGATGTAAATTTGGATCCTCATTAGGTGTTCCTCCAAATTGATTGTTTTGAACCATTTGAATAATAGAATGTTTAAGATCAAAGGAATTAGCATCTACAGCTGGAATTTGAATACTAACATGAAGTTCATCAGCTATAGGGTTTGCATATTCCATTCATGGTTTATAATTATTTAGTTCATTAATTTAGATTGGATTTTGATTATTATTATGTAAGTTAGCCATTTCTTGATGTTTTGAAATTTATTTTCTTTTTTTAATTCTTTTAATTGTTCTTTCTAATTCAAAATAAAAAAGTAGTAATCCTTCAGATCCAGAACTACGCATAAAAATTTAAAATATTTTTGTTTTCCTTTGTTTTTGTTTTTGTTTTTCGTTTTGGTTTTTTTAATTTATATTCTTTAATTTTTACTTTTTATAATATTTTGTTCTATCCCCGACAACAGCGCCAAAAACTTGATGCGATGTGACTTTATATATGCTTTAAAATACAAGAATTTGATACAACTTTTTAGAATATTTGACTCATGATAAATGGCTTAAAAAACTTGATGTGCGAGATTTACTTTTATAATTTTATATTTAGATTTTATTATTGTAAAAGTCACAATTTTAAATGCAAGTATACGTATCGTTCAAGTAATATAGGGCTCTGGTGGAGTCCTGGTTTTCGATCCTACAGGGATAGTGAATTTATAAAAAGTAAGAAATATAAGTAATATTTTGGAATTTTCAAAAGTAATTTATATATACTTTTTTTTGTATATATATTCAAATTTAATTTGCTAACAATTTTTACTAAAAGCAAGTAAGCAGTAAGCAGTAAAGTAAAGTAACCATTAATTAAAATTTAATACTAGTATAAAAACGACTTTCTCTATTTTCAACTATCCAAGAATTATAAAGCAATTATCTTTTGTAGGGAATTAAGATTATGATATTGTATCAAATAGAAGAATTCCTATTCTTTACCCTTTGGTCCAGATGCAAAGAACATTGACTAATTTATAGATAGGCTCATGATGTTTTATTAGTAGAATGGGTTAATCTAGGCTCACACTACTAGATGTCCAAGGGTGGCTATGGTTGGCCCTAGCAATGACCCGTTACATTTCTAAAATCCAAATTATTAGAATTGACTCTGTCACTCTAAAAACTAATTAATTTTAGGCCCAATAAATATTATCTTCCTATTTATTTACACTTCACCTTAAATAATCTGCGTATAGCCTGTGATTACCTAAGGATTCATGTGATATCTACTAGTTAAGAATTTATCTCTGGATAGGTCTCAAAATTCTTCAACAGGTTTTAACAAATTAAATGGCCAATCTAAAAAGTAAACTAAGATCAGGTATTAATATCATCACAATGTTTTAAAGTATTTTATACTTAATTCACCTACAAAATTTAATTTATTTATAATCTATTCATAATTGAAAGGAGAAAGATAACTAACTACCTAGAACACATTGAAATAAAACAACATAACATATTAATAAAACTTTGAACTAAAGTACAAATACTTATCGGAAGTGTTCTTTCAAGTGATCTGCTGACTTCTACTGACTCCAAAGCAATCATGAAAGACTCCAACAGCAATAACACACAATAAACACTCCAAATAAACTCAATAGATACAAAATAAAGTGGCACCCTAAGTGTGGAAGAGACTAAATAAAAGTAGAGATGAGAGAGAAGATGCTAAAATGGGTATGTGTTTGGTGTTATTTTCTCTATAGAATGGACTCCTATATAGAGCTCTGAATTTGACCAAGGGTTGCTTAAGGCACATCTTTAAAATTTGTCCAAATTCAATGTATCTTCTAGAAGGTAACTGTCGCGCCTAGGCACCGGGATCTGGCGCCTAAGCGCCAGACTCCGTGACCAGGTCTTTCGCACCTCTTCACTTTAGGTCGCACTTCTTCGCGATCCAGACCATTTCCTTGTGTCCAAATACATTGTATCCCATGTCTTATATATTAGGAGTAACTTCCAGTCTTTTAGAAGCTCCAATAACCGCTTAAAACCGTCAAAATAACTGCCCAAAGTCATCAAAAAAACTTGACAGCGTCTGTATCGAACTAGCGCTTAGGCGCCGTATTCTGGCGCCTATGTGCCAGGCCAATAATTCAAAAATTTTGCTCCATGCTCCATTTTTTCTCCTTTTTGCTCCTTATTCCTTCTTTTTCGTTCTTGGACTCTTTTTAAATCATCTACATCCAATAACATAAAAATATCTTTCATTAAAGCATAATATCCTTAAGAATTGAATCATAAATAAGGCATAAATATGGGTATTTTTTAGGTAGATCAACTATCAAAGTAAATTACTTTAAAAATTTTATCATATTTCTCACACAAAACAGTACCAATATGATACTCACTAGCATCACTCATTACTTCAGAAGTTTTTCCCAATTTGGTGAAATTATAATTGGTGCGGTGATTAATTTTTCTTTTAATGTTTCTAAAGCTTTTAAGCATTCATCATCAAAATCAAAATTTACATCCTTTTCTAATAAACGACATAAGAGTTTTGAAATTTTTGAAAAGTGTTGAATGTCACACTTGTAGAATCCAGCATGTCCCAGAAAACTTCTAATTCCTCTTACATTAGTTGGGCAATGTAAATTAGAGATAACTTAAACTTTTGCAGGATGTGCCTCCAAAAATTTTTCTGATATTCGATGTCCTAATACAATTCCTCCTACTACCATAAATTAACATTTTTCCCAATTAAGGACCAAATTAGCTTCTTCATAGCATTTTAGAATATTAGATAAATGTTCTAAACATGATTCAAATGAACTTCCAAACACTGAAAAGTCATTCCTAAAAACTTCAATCCCTTTTTCAATTAAATCACAGAAAATAAACACCATACATCTCTGAAATGTTGCAGGGGCATTACATAAACCATAAGGCATTCTTCTAAAAGCAAACGTACCATAAGGACTAGTAAACATTGTTTTCTCTTGATCCTGAGAAGTAATTTGAATTTTGTGGTACCTAGTATATTCATCCAGAAAATAAAAGTATTTACGCCCAACCAGTCTATCCAACATCTGATCCATAAATGGGAGTTGAGAATGATCTTTCCTTGTAGCAAGATTTAATTTTCTATAATCAATGCATATTCGCCACCCTGTAACTTGCCTTGTTGGTATAATCTCATTCTTCCCATTAACAGTCACAGTTACTTCTCCTTTGTTAGGAACACAGTGAATAGGACTAACCCGTGTATTATCTGAAGTAAGGTAGATAATCCCAGTATCCAACAACTTTAAAATTTCTTTCTTAACAACAACTTTCAGGATGGGATTTAATCTCCTTTGAGTTAATCTCCTTTGAGTTAATCTCCTTTGTAGTTATCTTCCAAAAGGATTCTATGCATACAAATTGAAGGACTGATTCCTTTAATATCAGCTATTGTCCATCCAAAGGCTTTCTTGTACTTCTTCAAAACTTCAAACAAACTCTCTTGTTCTTTTTTAGTTGATTGAGAGAAAATTATCACAGGAAAAGTTGAAGACTCACCTAAAAAAGTATATTTCTAATGATTAGGAAGCATCTTTAACTCAAGTTCAGGAGGTTTTTCAATCAATGGACCAAAAGATTCATCTTTTTTAGTCATGTCCAACAGTTTAAAGTTTTCATGAACATAATTTAGATCTTCTACATGAAAATGTTTAGAATGATGTAACTCCTCTACTTGCTCATGTTCCAATTCTTCTCTTTCATATTTCTCTTCATAAGTTGATTTGAAATGACTTTCACTCAACTATTTAATAACATACATCCTATAACATTCATCATCTGTACCTCTTGCAAGATATTTCATTGATTTTGAAATGTTGAATGTAACAATCTGTCATTAACTATCATCGTTAATTCCCCTTTTTGCACATATATCATTGCTCTGCCTGTGGCTAGGAAAGGACTTCCCAATGTTATGGGTATCTCTTTATATTCCTCCATATCCAGCACAGTGAATTTAACATGAAAGATAAATTGATTCATATTTACCAAAACATCTTCTATAAATCCTTTAGGAAATGTGATCGAACAATCTACTAATTGCATAGTTACAGTAGTTGGAGTTATTTCTCCTAATCACTGTCTTTTAAATATTGATAGAGGCATAAAGTTAATGCTTGAACCCAAATTACATAAAGCTTTTCGATAAAATCTGTCTCCGGTTTCACATGGAATTGTGGAACTACCAGGATCTTAAAGCTTTTCACGAAGCTTCTTCTGAATTATTGCACTGCATTCCTCACTAAGTGCAACTGTCTCATTATCTTCAAACTTCCTTTTTTCTGTTGAGAATATCCTTCATAAATTTCACATAGCTTGTCATCTAATCTTAGGCTTCATCAAGTGGAATGTTAATTGTAAGCTTCTTAAAAATCTCCAAAAACTTTAAAAATTGCTTATCCAACTATTGGTGTAGAAGTCATTGAGGAAATGGAGGTGGTGGTTTTTCCAAATCTTCCTTAAGTGGAGTAATAGATCTTTCCAAACCTTTCGGAGTGTCCTCTTTAGGTTCTTCAATCTCTTCTTTCTCTACTTCAATTTCTTTTTTAACTCTACCTTCCAACTCTCTTCCACTTCTCAGTTGAATTGGCTTTACATGCTCTTTATTTCTATCTCTTGGATTTACTTCAGTATTACAAGGAAGCATACCTTGGGATCTATTACTTCATGAATTGGTAGTTTGTCTTAATTATTTCTCAATATTTCTAATTGTATCTCCTTGACTTTACAGCTGATTTCCCATTTATAACACCACTTCTTCAATGGACAACTTCTTCTCCTTAAATCGTGAAGCATTATTAAAACCTGGATGATAGGTTAGTCTATAAGTATTATTCCCTTGGTTGTTCCAGTTCCTTAATGGGTTTACATGGTTGTTCCCCCATTGTTGATCACTATCACCCTGATTATTAGTATTCCAATTAAATTTTGGATGATTCTTCCAATCTGGGTTATAATAATTAAAATAAGGGTTATTAGGCTTAATTATAGCATTCAAAGTTTCTGGTGAAATATAAGAGTCAACCATGTGACCTAATGAATTTTCTTCAATCATGGCAATTGGCTGAGAAAAATTCATCCCAAATTGATCTATCTTCCATAAAATTACAGCAACTTGATTTGCTAACATCGCAAAAGCATCATTTTCATTAATATGGCTACCTTTTTAGGATTTAACCTTTTAGAAGGCCATTGAAAATTATTAGTACCTATCTCTTCAATCAAAGCATAAGCATCAGTAATCTATTTAGACATCAGTGATCCTCCTGCAGCAGCATCGATATAAATCTAAGAGATCAAACTAATCCATTACAAAAGGTTTGAATTATTAACCAATCTGGTATCGAATGATATGGACATTTTCTGAGGAGATCTTCCCATGCCTCATGTATAGATTCATCATCAAACTAACAAAAAGATGTGATATCATTTCTAAGCTTCACAGTCTTTAATGGTGGAAAATATTTTGCAAGGAATTTTTGTGCTAAATCACCCTAAGGTCTAACGAATTTAACCATATCTTAGCTTTATCCCTTATTGAGAAATAAAAACTCTAAGTCTAATAGCTTCATCTGAAACACCATCACATTTAAAAGTAGCACACAACTCTATATAGTTGACAAGATGTAAATTAGGATATTCAGTTGGTGCTCCTCCAAACAGATTATTAGACACCATTTGGATAATATCAGGTTTATGCTCAAAGGAATTAGCAGCTACAGTGGGGTGTTGAATACTACCATGAAGTTCATCCACTGTAGGGTTAGCACATTCTCTTAAAGGTTTAAATTCTTGATGAAAGTCAACATTTTGATTTTGATGATTTATCATTTCTTGAATATTTTTATCTTTTTTAGAATTCTTTATTTTTTTTATTTTTCTAATGGTTCTTTCTAATTCGGAATCGTATGGCACAAATCCCTCTGATCGTGAACTACACATACAACGATAAATAAAATAAAATAAAATACACTAACAAAAACAAAGAATTGTAAAAATTTTTAAATTTTTCTTATATTTCTTTAAATGAAATTTTAATTAATTTCCCTGGCCACGGCACCAAAAACATGATCCCCGAATATTTATACTTACAATTTAGATAAGAAATTTATGATTTATAATATGGGATACTACGCAACTATACATATAGTTTATCAAGTAATATAGGACTTTCTGATTAAGTCCCAAGTTATTGAACCCACAGAGAAATGTCAAAAACGTTAAGGAATTAAGAAAAATACCTTTTTACATTTTCAAATAATTTTTGTTAAGTGTGTTTTATCATAGAAAGTTTGAAAAGTTATTTTTGATGTTTTTAATAAAAAGTTAAGCAGGAAATTAAAATTATCAACACTCAAAACACGATATAAAAGCTATATGAAAAAAATAAATTTTTCCTTCCTCAATGAATCGATAATAATTATGGATATTTTTTTGTGGAAGTACTTAAATGTATGGTGTCAAATAGGAGCAATTATATTCTTTACCCTTACTTGGTTCTATAAAGAAAATTGGTTAATTTGAAATTTTGAAATTTTGTAGATGGGTTAGGCAAGGAAGATACCAGCTCTCACTCTAGAGTTCGCTCTATTCCCTCCACCTGGGGGCTAACATCTCATAACAAAATTTAAAATAACAATTCAAATTAGGTGTCACTCTAAAGTCCTCTAACTTTACTCCCTAATAAAATATATCTCCCTATATATTTACACTAAATCATTTGGACTACAATTCACACCCATATAATTACATGTGATTCTTTCCAATTGTTAATTGAGACAATACCACATTAGTTCTTACATAATCTCACAAAAAAATTTAACATTCTAATTGACACATCAAGAAATAAATTAAGTACAAGGAATTGAATTATTACAATTTCTTTCAGCATTAAACACTTATACTTTCCACAACTTACTTCCATAATTTAATTACTTCATCATCTAAGAAAGAAAAAGATAAAGGTACTCAGATTTCATGGAAAAAACACAAACACAAATTACTTTGAAAGCATAAAACATAATGAAAACACAACAAATTTTACTTAAAAACAAAGTGTAAAAAAAAGATAAATACTTATCTGAAAATCCTCTGCATAAGACTCTGGAATTTCCTCTGAATTTTTGCTTTCAACAATACAAATCTACAGAGTTGGCGCCCAACTATGATGACTCAAATACAACGTTTAGACTTCAATAAAAACTAAATACAAGGATGAAAGAAAATTGGTGAGAAGAAGGCTTCACACCAACCCCTTTTTCCTTTCGTACTCTCTACTCTCTACTAACAACTATAGAACTACACTACACTAATTTCACACACTCTCCGAACTTCAAAAGACTCTCTAAAAAAACTCTAAAAAAGGTCTCTCTAAAGGAACTCTCTAAAATGAGAACTCTCTTGCAAATTATGAGGCTTCATTTTAATAATTTTCCAGAAGGTGCCTTAGTGTCTCTTCAAATCATGTCCAGATTCAATGTATCCACCAAAAGATGCATCCCTTTAATCACATCTGCCACCTAAAGGAAGTAATGGAAATTACCACTAAAACTTACTTCAAACACCCCTAGAGAATGGCACCAATTTTGATGAAATGTTGATTTTTAACTATGGCGCTTAAGCACCGGCACTTTGGCGCATAGGCGCAAGAAGCCAAAATTTTCAAACTTCATAATTTTGCCCCAAATTTAATCCTTTTTTGCTCCTTACATCATAATTAATCATTTTCATCATAACTACAAGAAAAACACAAATTACCATCCATTAAAGTGCAATATCATCAAAAATAAGTATAAAAATGTGCATAAAACACTATATATTTTAAGTGTATCACACAGGTTCACTATCCAAATCGAATTAAGACTGCTAGCAACCTAAGAGCGACAGTGGTAGATACACCAAGGGTGGGTGAATAGTATCGTAAATTCCTTCCTCTACCCTCTCCAGGGTCTCTGAGTCAGGAGACACTATTCTAGAAACCCCTTGTATCCATCTCTAATGTAATGTCATCGTCATCCCTCCTAATCATCCTACTTACAGCCTCGCTTGATGGCACCACATATAGCAAAAGGCTATATATGTGCACTTATGCCTCATACATAAGTGCAGAAAACTTGGCTGAGAAGAAAGAAGAATCAAAAGATGATAAGGACAAGGAAAGGAAAGAGGACAGAACGATCCGCCTAAAACAACATCGTAAAGGAGGCTGATCGGTCCTCAAAACCGAATGAAAGCTATTTCAAAACCCTGTTAATGCCTGGAGTCAAGACATGTATGTGCAAATAGAGACTCAACCAAATTGAATGAAAATGAGCCCATCAGGCCCTGAAGCCGAGCCACACAAAGCTCCAAGCCGGGCTGTCATAAGGTTAAGTACAGCAGTAGCAAAAAGGGGAAATCGAACCCTCACGAAAAAGGCAAGAGAAAGCCCTCAAAACTAAACCATTTGAAGCTAGAAGTTGTGCCATAATTAGGTGCAAAAGGAAGGGAAAACCAAGCCTCCATAAGGCCAGAAACCGAGCCTCCGTGAGGCCAAAAATCAAGCCCATCAAAGGGCAAAACTGAGCAATCTAATGACATAAAGAGAAATGCAAAAGTGAATTTAGAAGAAAAATTTGGCAACACCCCCCTATCTTTTATATGTTTTTCCAACGAGTTTAAGTTCATCAACATATGCGATAGTATAATAAATATAATATCATAAGAATGCATCGCAAAAAATGCTTCACCAAACATGTAGTCAATCATAGAGCTTCACCAACCCATTTCATGTTAAACATGTAATACTAGGAGAAAGACAAAGCAAGCATCATGTCCTCCTTTTCCAAGCCTCATCCAAGTTATAATTTAGAGAGCAAGTATGAAATGCTATATGAAAGAACCACAATATTAAGTCCCTATGTATGAAATTTCAGTCAAGCATGAATGGGACAAAAAAATTCAAAATGACATATGGGACCATCAATCCTTTAAGCCTTTAAACTCATGGAAACGTCATGTGCACTGATTAAAATTTATAACACTTCATGCTTGCATTTTTACCCCTTTGAAAAGAGGGCAAAAGTGTTCTTTAAATATCACATGAGGCAATAAATTTTAAACCTCTCAATATGAATTTTACTTTAAACAACAAAGGTGCTAGAATAGAACTTAGATATCTCATGGAACAATTAAACTTGAAGCAAATTAAGCATGAATTTTACCCTTCCAAGAGAATGTAAGACACTTTCCAAAACATCAATGTAACCCTACAAGAAAGTATGTATTTCATGCATGGGTATTAGCCAACCAAATGGTGCAAGAAAGCACCATCAATCATCTCATAAGATAACCAAAGCTCCAATCATCCACCTATGCATTTTTGACAAAAAAAAAAGTGCAAAGGGCTACATAGATTTCCCATGAAGCAACTTAAATATTAGGCCTTTAAACATACAGTTCACCATTCAAAAAGAGAGCCAAAAAGAGGTCTCCAAGCTAACATATGAAACATATATAACACTAAGTTCTTAGCATGCATTTTAAAAATTCCAAAGTGTAAGGAAAACCATTTGAAGCTCATAGCAATGTAAAATGAGGAAAGAAAAGGTATCCAAGCCAAAAATTAAGCCATAGGATGAATCAATCCCAACCTCAAATATCAAGAAACCATAGAACTTAAGGAGTTAAGGAGGTTCAAACTTGATGTGAGGCACCAAAGAAAGACACAAACTATCTTTGAAGAAATTTGGGCAGCACCTCCCCAAGCTTCTTCAATTTTTGGCCAACCCCAAGAAAGGGAAAAAAGGGGCCATTTTATAGCCAAAGGAAGAAGGAGAGGGGGGAGAATAAGCCACCCAACATACCTTTGGGTAAAGACGAATGGCTTTTGAAGTATGCATCCATTAAACCTCTTTTCAGGTATAGAGATGAAAGGAATGCAGAGAAGAAGTGACTAATGCCTAAAGAAGATGATGGAGGGCTACCATTGATGGGATTGAAGCTAGGAGGAGAGAGGCCATGACTTGGAGAGGAAGCAAGGTGGGAGACACCATGGAAATTTTGGCCAGGGCATGGGAGAGGTGCAACCAAGCTGTATTTCTCGAAACAAAGGGGAGGGGGCGTCAGCTAGGTTTAGTTTTGGGAGAAAAAAAAAGAAATTTTTTTAATATTTAATTACTTACCTGAACATGCCGATTTTGGCACCGTTCGCCTGTGCGTTGAACCCTAGCAAGTCATACATGCTTCCCAATTAATTTTAATCATCAGGACTCAATGGCGCAGTCCGTTTTGTGACCCGAGGTCGTTTGGGCAACCTCATTGTTGATCATGTCAAAAATGTCAAATTTGGGGCTTTTGACAAAATCTGATTAAATTGAAAAAATTGGGCTACGGAGTAGTTAAAGAAAATGAAATTGGAAAATTTTCAGAAATTTTGGGAATTTTAGGGAATTTTTGAAAGTCTTTGAATTTTGGGCTAAGTAGGGGCATGGTCGGCATATTTTTAGGTTGAGTGTTTTGAAAAGGCGTCGCCTACAAAAGTTGTCCGTGAATTTTTTAATTTAATTTAAATATGTAATTTGAAAGGTAGTATTTGATTTTAAAAATGATTTTAAGTTTGAAAATTTTAAGATATGAAATCAAACCGACCTCACATCCAAAGTAGTTTATATAAACGAGCACCGCACCACAATCCGTATATCTATCTCGATGAATAGAAACACTGCTTGATGATGGGGTTCGATTAAATAAACTAGAAGATTTGTGACATCTGTTTGGTCTGCGAACCAATTTTATAAGCCGACAAATTCCCCTGCCTAATATAAAGGAATTAAGCAGGGTTTATATTACCTGGGTTCTTAAAGTTCCCTATAAGGGCAAGCCTCTATAGTTAATTACATCTTAATTGACAGGAATCACTTAAGAAAACTCTCGATAATGATCAGTGGTTTTGCTCTCAAGAATTCAAAGTTTAAGGTTTTCAAAGGATTGAAATTTGGAGATTTCAGTAGGGATTAGATCAAATTTGGAATAGTTTATTTCAAGAATCCAAAGGAAGAGAAGTAGGAGAAGCTAGGATCCAAGAAGAACCTTGGTAACCTCTCAAACTATCCTATTGTTTGGCTTCAATTTGGGATTTTATTTAATGTTTCAATCCTGCCAATTTTAATTAATTAGGACTTATATTTGTATGACATAATCATACAGATAGCCTTCAAGATGTGAGGGTTTATGTCGTACCGAACGACTACCTCGGAGTTCTAAGACCGGTTAGGGCTTAATTTGCTTAACATAATTATGCAAATGCCTAACAAAAAGTTTAGGATTTATGTTGCACGAGGCAAACTACCTCGAAATCCTATGGCTTGATTATTTTATTCTAAGAAATGTTTAGCTGATGTAGAATCGAGTTTTGCTGACGAAAACGGCTGTGCTGCCCACCGTGTTCCAAGTTCCTTGTTGTTGCAGAGGTTTAGTTTTAGAAGGTCATAAATCAAAGGATGAGAGAAGTGTTTTGGTTTAGAAATCTTAAAGTCCAAATATTTTTAATATTTTAATTAAAACAAATCTTAAAGTTGTTTAAACAGAATCGATTAAGATCTCACGGTTCCATCATCCCGGCACCGTTATTTTCATCGAATTCACTTAATCCAGATGAATTTGCTAAACTCAACTAAATGAGTTCCACACTTTCATTTAGACCATGGGAAATCCCGTTAACAACACGTGAGTTACATCATCCGAGGTATTCATGATCAATCAACGAGACGTTTTAATTTAGTTACAATTGTAGTTTTGTTGTTCTGTTTGTGATTAAATTTTGAGTTGTTTTATATTTTGGAATGTTGTGGCGGTGAATTTTATCTTGTGGCGACTTTTAGTTTAGTTTTGGTTTCAGTTTTCTGGCTGTCCTAAAGGTTTTGGTTTTCATGCAACAATCTTGTTTAACATGCAAGAAGAGTAAAGTGCAGTGTAGAAAATGGAATAGAGTAGATTGCAATAATATAAAAGCGTACCTGGAGGGTCTTCTCATCATTCCAATCTACACTTTAAAACACATATTAAAGCATTTAAATATTTCAACAAATACCTAGATAAAGACTAAAGGAAGGGTTTTGGTTGTCTACCAGAATCCTAATCCTATAGCTAGTCATTTCCTATGACGTCTAGGTTCTTGATTTTGGTTAAGGATGATTTTCTTCATCAAAGAGCAATTAAGTTCAATTGTTCTTTAAAACCACCCATCGTATTGAGGAAGTGCTTAGAACAAATCCTAAACATCTTTTCAATACATCTGGGACAGTTTTGAGTCCAAGTGAATTTAATTACACAAGTGAATTAATCATCCAAGGGTTTAGTTAGGTTTTGTACTCTTGCTCAGTGAACTAGGATGTTTGATTATCCTATGAGTGAAGTGACATCTCACTTAGCGCTTCATTTAATAGTTATAATAATCTAAAGCTTTCAGGGGCAAGTTAATTTGTTAAAGATTTTTATGATTTGAAGTTAAAGATTGATGATTTACTTTAATGTGATTTAATTATGAAATTTTAATCAATGATTTTAAGTTTGGAATAATGTTTGATTCATTTAAGTTAAACTTTTTATAAATGATATCGATATTTCATGTTAATTTAAATTTTAGATTTAACTTAGGTTAAAAGAGGTATTAAAATTACTTATTAATTTTTGACGAATTAATTAATTTAATTTTTTTTACATTATGTTTTAAGGTGAGTTGTCTTAAAATTATTTAAAATTTGTAATTTTTGATGATTTTAAATTAGTTTCAAATATTTTAATTTACTTTTTAATTATTTAACATTTTAGGCTTTAATCAATTATTAAATTAATTAATGATGTAGGTTTTAAGAATTATATACCTTTAATCATTTAATTATTAATTCCACTTATCCTCTTAAGTTAAGAGTTAAATATTATTAGGTGATTTATTTAGGTATTTTTAAATTAAAGAATCAATATCCTCTTAAGTTATATCCCTATTTCAATAATCCAATTTCAATTAATCTTCCAAAATTTAAATCACTCAATTAATTAAAGTTTCATTTTTGGGTTTATTAAAGTGATTAATGGATTCCTACCATTTGACTTCCAAAAGTTTCAATAATCTGAGAGAAAATTAAAATCAGACATTTTACCCCCATTCTGATTAAACATAAAATTTTAGTTAGGGGTTAAAATCTTTTAATTACCTTTATGCCTCTTTAAGCTTATTTATTTTATAACTCATTAAATTAAGCTTAAATAAACTTAAAATTTCTATGCCACTTCACTCACATGTCAATTAAGAAATTAGAGGAGAAAATGTGATTTTTCTGAATTTAATTTATTTATATAATTATTTTTATTGGAAAATTGGGGTTTTCAAAGAAAATTTACCAACATGACCAAGGTAAAGTTTCTGTTCTTAAAAAAATTATGGGGTGTTTCTAATGACGAGAGGACCACTTGGACCAATTTTGGTGATTTATCCAATTATATTTTATTTATTATAATTATTTTAAATTTTGGAGTGTTAATTAATTATAAAATAAAATAAAAGTTTAAAAATGAATTTTATATTTTTCAAAAATCACTCTAACCTCAAGAAACTTAGAGAAATAAATTTTATATTTTTCTAATTTTTCTTTGATTTATTAGAATTAATTTAGTGGAAAAGGCTAGAAAATACATTTTTTTAATTCAAAAAATTGTTTTAAGGCTTTGAAATTAAATATCTTAACCTAGAGACTTAGGAAAAATATTTGATTGGTTCCTAAGTGATTAGGGGATCAAATATGACATTTTTATGATTTTTATTATTTTTATGATTATTATTATTTTTTAATTATAAAAAATATTAAAATATGCTTAAAAATGAAAGTTTTTAGGAAATTCCAATTTTATTTTTCGTAGACTCTTCTGATACCAGAGAAGTCCCAAAATCAATTTGGTGAATTTTTGAAATGTATTTTTGAGGTTATTAATTTTTAAAGTTTAATTTTGGTTATTTGACTTAATTAATCCTTTTAGTGGGGTTAAACATTTCCAATTGACTTCAAATTTTTATGTGAGGGTCCCCTGATCCTAAAGATCAGTGGAGAATTATTTTCAAGTCATTTTAATGTGTGATTAACTCTAATTAATTAAAGTTCAATTTAGAGTGATTAGGCTAATTAAGATTTTTTGTAAGGAATTAAATCAAACCATAATTTTCCTATGGTCCTCTAGTCCTAAGAAACTTCACCAAATTTTCCTGGAATTTTCTAAGCAACATGCTAATTTTTTGAATTAAAATATCAAAAACAGTGACATAAACTTGAAAAATATAAAACTTTTCATAGAGATGGCCTCTGACCTTAAAAAATTCAGGGAATGTTCCTAAGATCAGAGGCTTCAAAAGCCCTATGGTCTCATGCCATGGTGAAATGTCTATGCAAATGGAGAATTAAAATACTGAAATAAGTAAATAATTAATTAAAAATAAAATACTCATCGAAATAACTTGATTTCTTTTCCGCTTTATTCTCCCCTGTTCACTGAGAAAGAAGGTATTTTTCTTTTATTTTTATGATTTTTCTATGCAAATATATGAATTTTTAAAGTTTCTGGTATTTAATTAAATAGAAAATAACCAAATTTCCTATTTAAACCAGTCAGCGCCGCGTCAACCTCGGCAGCTCCGAAGCCCTACGTGTCGTGCTCCCATTCGATGCCGCCACCTGAGTCAGCAGCCACGCATCCCGTGGTCCCGCTCCATCTTCTGGTCCTACTTGATCTCCACCGTTCAACCGATACACAATCGATCGGACGGCTCCTGGTAATCGTCTACGACTGGTGCGTCCCGTGTGTCGTCGACCTTCTAACCCTAAGATCTCTCTCGTTTCTCAATGGATTTTCGAGTTCTTATACTCTATGGATTCTTCTTGAGGAGACGAACACATCCATATGGATAACATGCCATGAAATTAAGCTAAATTAAATGGAGGATGCACAGAAGCTCGGAAGGAAGGCAGAGTTCATACCTTGGTTCTGAGAGGTGAAGCCTTAATAGGAAATGCTCGGCACGTTCGTTGTAGTCCAAGGAAGCAAGGGATGAAGCCTGGAGCTGTGGTGAAATGCCTAGCCTTGACTTCCACCAGGCCCAATCATGAAGCTTGGAGGCTGGAACAACTGGGTGGCATGGAGTGGGGGCTTTCGCTGGGGAACTCCTTCTCTACCCCTGATGAAGGTGTGGTAAGAGTAAATTTGGATTTGGTGAAATTTCAGAGGGTGTGCTATTTCTGGCCTGATTTTTAGCTGAGAAATTAGGCTCAGCTGGGGGGATTTAGGGCAGGAGAACAGTGGGGTTCTTCTTCTCTAGGCTGGGAGGAGCTCTGGGAGTGATTTGGTAAGGTTTTGTTGAGAAAAAAATCAACACCTTTCAGCACCTTTCTCATGGTCGAGAAGAGGTGTTTAAATGGCCAGGGCCATTGGGTTGAGCTAGGGCTTAATTGGTGGGTGGATTCCACTGCTTAGGTGGAGGGCAGTGGAGCTCTAAAGTTTGATTTGGCTGAGGTGGCCAATTGGTTGAGTTTGGGTTTGTTTCACTTGGTGGTGGCTCTCAGTTTTGCCCCCCTTCGGTGGCTGGGCCGGCCAGCAAGGACAAGGGAGCTGGCCATGTGTCAGGTCAACCAAGGAGTAGGGTTTAATTGTGATAAACCAGGCAAGGGAGGATTTTGGGTGAGGCAAAAGGTGGATTTGTCCATTAATAGGAAGAGATCCCTTAAAATGGGGAACCCTTATTTCATGGCTCACTTAGCTTAGCCTAGGTGGATCTAGGGTGGTTCCTTGTGTTTACTTAGTGGCTTAGGATAGGTTGGTTTAGCCACATTTGGTTCAATTTGGTTTGGTTTGGTCATGGGTTCAAATTGGCTCATTTGGGTTTGGGTTGGGCTAACTTGAGTTTGGTCTTGCTTCAGGCCCAAGTGTCTTGAGTAATTTTGAAGAGATGATTGCCATGCAGAAGTTTCATGAAGACATGGAGAGGTTTTGAGTTCAATTGGAAGGTCAATTTGGTGGATTTTGGTATTTTGGTTAATTTAGGAAAGTTTGAATCAATTTGGGTGCAAGTTGGGTTAAGCTGGAGTATAGACCCAATTGAAAGTTTCAAATGGTCTAGGGGAATGTATTGAAGAGTTCCCAACTTCAATTGGGAAGAAATTTTAGGGTTTGGCTAATCAATTTGGTAGGTTTAGGGCATGGGTTCACTTTAGGCTAAAATGGGGGTATTTTTGGTTTTCAAATAGATTTAGGTTAAGCTTAGGCTTAAATTGGGGCAATTGAAGCATGCATAGGTTTCATGGGAATGTTATGGAAAGTTTAGGACTGAAATTTGGGGAAAAAAAGGTTGGTATTAGGTTATTTGTGGGTTTTGGATTAATTAGGCAAAATTAGGGATTCTGGATTTCAAATGGAATTGAACTCAAATGTTAATCAAATTGGGCTTGGATTTGGTTTAGATTGATAGTATTGATGTTGAATTAAACTTTAGAATTGAAATTTGGCAAAATTGAGGTCAAATGGGTTGGTTTGGTGTGTGACATTGGGTCCATTTAGGTTAAAAAATGAGTCAATTTGGGGATTTTGACAAAAGTGGGTGATTTTGGCAAAATTGGGCTATGGTGTAGTTAAACAAAATGAAATTGGGAATATTGGGGATTTTCTGGAATTTTCTGGTAATTTTTGGAATTTTGTGCCAAAAGGGTATTTTAGGGTATCAAGTGGTTATTTGGAGGGTATTGGGGTATTTTGGTGAATTTAAAAGGTGGGGGTTGTTTCAAAATGATCTTTAGGTATTTTAGGAAATTTGGGTAACTTTTGGGGAGTTTTGAAAAATTTGGGGCAATTAGTTAATTTTAGGTAGGTTTGAAGGACCTAATGTCAAAACCAGGCATTTTGTCAAATGTTGAATTTGATCATGATGAAGCTTAAAGTGAGCCATTGACCAAGAAATGTCCATTTTGAACATCTCATGAGTTGAACCCAACCATCCTAGCTAAAGAGCTAGGGGTTTGGACTTAGCCACTTGAGTATTCCAATGAACTAGGGGGGAAATGGGTAAGGATGGTGTGTGTGAGAGTGCAGTGTGTGAAAGTCAGACCTCACCAGGACCAGGCCGCCCAAGGTAGTCCTAAGGCTTGAAAAACCTTATAGGAGCTCACTATTGGTTCCCCATATGGTGGTCTTAACCTTCTAAGGTGATTTAGAGGTCTGCAACCATCCAAGTGGGGTCCAAAGAGGAGTCAAGAAGTAGCTGAATTGTTAAAGGGTGGGTCCTAATTCTAGTCTTCTAGGAAAGTCAAGGAGAAAACCTTATGGCTAGATCCTAAGAAGTACTAAGGAGAGAAAAGACCTCACCAAAAATGAGGTCAACAAGGTATTTTGGTAATGTTGGGGGTTTTGGGGCAAATAGACTTTAAGCATTTAGAAACTCTAAGTGAAGCAAAGAAGTGTTTTGAATTTCTATGAGATAATGGTTACATTACTATATTTCTGAGATAGTCACCAGGAAAGTCCTATGGCTAGACACTAGGCTATTCTAAAGAAGGACTAGACCTATACAAAAGTGAGATCAACACTTAGATCTATTATCGGTGTTGTTGTTGGTGGATCATTATTGTAAAAACCATTTGATGAAGCATATGCTTTACTACAAAAAATGGCTACTAATAATTTTCAGTGGCCCTTTGAAAGGGTTAATCCAAAAAGAGTAGCTAGTATCAAAGATTCTGATGCAATATCAACTTTGGGTTCACAAATTGCTGCGATATCAAAGAAAATTGATCACTTTTGAATGAAATATTCTCAAACACAACCAGTGTTGGAGGAAAATTCACTGGGACAAATAATTGATGTTCAATCATCTTATGAGACATTGAATGCTATAAATAATAGAATTAATAATCCCTATTCCAATTATTATAATTCTTGTTGGAGAAATCACCCAAATTTTAATTGGAGCAATAACAACAATTCGGTGAACCCTTCAGGAAATTCTAACAACCAAGGAAATCCTAGCTACCTTATTTTCCTCCTAGTTTTAATAGTAATTCACACATTAAGGAGAACAAATTGTCTTAAAAAGATTTGGTATTAAACTTGGAAAATCAATTATGATGTCAAGGAGCTGCAATTAGAAATATTAAAAATCAATTAGGACATATTGTTTGTGCACTTATTAATAGACCTTCAGGAATTCTTCCTAAAAATGTCAAAATTAATCCAAAAGATCAAAATAAAGAACAAATTAAAGTCATCCAAAATAAGAAGTGGAAAATTGTGGAAACAAGAGTTCAAAAAGAAACTGAAGTTCAGAAAGAAACTGAAGTTCAGAAAGAAACTGAAAGTAAACAATAAACTGAAACTGAAAAGGAAAGGGTGGAAATTGAAAAATATAACAATGATACATATCTTGATTTAGAATATCCAATTAAACCAATTAAATACTATATAAAGACCTCCATCTCCATTTCATCAATGATTGAAACAACAAAACAGAGACAAACAATTTTCAAAAATTTTAGAAATCTTTAGAAGTTAACTATAAATATTCATATTGTTGAAGCTTTAGAACAAATGCTAAACTATGTAAAGTTTAATAAGGATATACTTAACAAGAAAAGGAAGTTTATAGATAACCAGACTATTGCTCTTAGTGAGGAGCGTAGCGTAACTATTCAGAAAAAGTTTTTTGAGATACTAAAAGAACATGGTAGCTTCACTATACCTTGTGCTATAAGTGAAAGATTTTCTAGAAAAGCTTTAGTTATTTGGGAGCAAGTATTAACCTTATGCCTCTATCAATTTTTAAAAGGTTGGGTTTAGGAGAGTTTCCCTTACAACTGTAACTCTTCAGTTAGCAGATCGATCGATCACCTATCCTAAAGGAGTTATAGAAGATGTATTAGTAAAAGTTGAAAAGTTTATCATTCCCATGGACTTTATTATTTTAGATATGAAGGAAGATAAAAAAAGTTCCTATCATTTTGTGGAGACTATTCCATACAACGGGAAGTACCGTGATAGATGTTCAAACGGGAGAATTAACTATGAGAGTTAGTGATCAAGAAGTGAAATTTAATATAGCAAAAGCTATGAAATACCTTGCTATAAAAAGAGATAATGAATGTTTCAAAATTGGAGTATGTGATTATCTAAGTATTAAGCATTTTAATGATAAGCTTGAAGAAAACATATAACAAGAAAAAGATTTAGAATATGAGGATAATAATGAGATAAAAAATGAAAAGTTAGAATATGTTCAGGAGTGATTTGAGATATTGAACATTATAGAGTGATAATAGACATCTTATTCTTTCATGTGCTAAACCACCTGTACTTAAATAAAAAATATTTCCTGCACATTTAAAATATTTTTTTTTAGGAGAGTCATCTAATTTACCTGTTATTACATCATCAATTTAAGTGAACCACAAGAGAAAATTTTTTTTCGAAATTTTAAAAAGATATAAGAAAGCCTTTTGATGGATGATGGCTGACATTAAAGGAGTCAGTCCTTCGACTTTTATGCTTAGAATCCAATTGGATGAACATTATGAGCCTAAAGCTGGTCATTAGAGGAGATTAAACCTGACAATGAAAGAAGTATTTAAAAAGGAATTTTGAAATGGTTAGACATTAGAATAATATATCATATTTTAGCTAGTGCTTGGATAAGTCCAATTCACTGTGTTCAAAGAAAAGAAGAGTGACAGTACAAGTAAATGAGAATAATCAATTAATACCAGTAAGACAAGTAACTGGTTTGCGAACTTGTATTGATTATAAAAAAATTGTATTCCTCCGCTAGGAAAGATCACATTCCTTTACCTTCTCTAGACCAAAAGTTAGATAGATTAGTTGGGCATAAATATTATTGCTTTTTGGATGGATATATCGACTATCATAAAATTCCAATTGTTCCTGAGAATCAAGAAAAGATAACATTTACTAGCCTTCACTGAACTATTGCTATACCAGTAAGACAAGTAACTGGTTGGCGAACTTGTATCGATTATAAAAAAATTGTATTCCTCCGCTAGGAAAGATCACTTTCCTTTACCTTCTCTAGACCAAAAGTTAGATAGATTAGCTGGGCTTAAATATTATTGCTTTTTGGATGGATATACCGACTATCATAAAATTCCAATTGCTCCCGAGGATCAAGAAAAAATAACTTTTACTAGCCTTGACTGAACTATTGCTTTTTGAAGTATGCCCTTTGGATTATGCAATGCACCTACAACATTTCAAAGATGTATGAAGTCAATTTTCTATAATTTAACTGAAGATAGAATGGTAGTGTTTATGGATGATTTTTCAAAATTTGAACTTAATCTGAAACATATTTAAATCACTTCGAAAAAGTTCTAGAACTGTATGAAAAGTCATATTTAGTTTTAAATTGTGAAAATGTCAATTTATCTTTGCAGGAGAAATTGTACTTGGACATAAAATTTCTAAAAATGGCATGGAAGTAGATCCGGTAAAAATTCATGTTATTGAAAAACTACCACCTCCTACAACATTGAGAGTGGTTAGAAGATATTTAGGACATGCTAGTTTCTATAGGCGTTATGTAAATAAATTCTAAAAAATTACTAAGCCTTTATGCCAACTTTTAGAAAAAGACATAAAATTTTAGTTTAATGAATAATGTATAAAAGCTTTTGAATTATTTAAAGAAAAATTTACCACTGCTCTAATAATTGTTTTACCTGATTGGGAGAAACCATTTGAGATAATGTGTAATGCTAGTAACTATTCCAGAGGAGTTGTTTTAGGGTAAAGATATGACAAAATTTTTATGGTGATATACTATTTTAGTAAAAATCTAAATGATGCTTAAATTAATTACACCACCACATAAAGGGAGTTATTAGCTACTATATATGCTTTTGATAAATTTAGATCATATTTTATTGGAGTTATATGTATAGTGCATACTAAAAATTCTAATATCAAATATTTAATGCAGAAAAAGGAAGCAAAACCAAGATTAATTCGATGGATACCTTTATTGCAAGTGTTTAATTTTGAGATAGTGGATAGAAAAGGAACTGATAATCAGATAGATGATTATTTTTTTAGTCTGGAATGAAAAGAATTAATTGATTTTGCAAATGAAACTATAGAATCTTTTTCTGATGAACAATTGTACACTATTAATCGAAAGAATATATCGTGGTATGTAAATATTGTGAATTATATTGTAAGTGATATTTTACCATCTGAATTAACGAAAGTACAACAAAAAAAATTTGTTTATGATGCTGAATTTTACTTTTGGGATGACCCATACTTATATAAACAATGTAAAGATCAAATTATGAGAAGATGTGTGCCATATGAGGAAACTAAATAAATTAATCAAATATGTCATGATTTTGAATTTGGAGAACATATTGGAACTAATAGAACTGCACATAAGATTTTACAATCCAGATATTATTAGCCTACCCTTTTTAAAGATTTTAATGAATATATTGAAACATGTGATCGATGTCAACGACTAGAACATATTTCTAGAAGAAATGTGATGCCTTTGAATTATATATTGGAAGTTAAATTTTTTAATGTATGAGATTAGATTTTATGGGACCATTTATTCTTACTTGAAATTTGTATACATTAACTTCTATGGATTATGTATCTAAAATGAATTGAAACAATAGCTTCACAAAAACGTGATGCTTGGAGCGTTTCAAAATTTTTGATAAAGAATATTTTTACAAGATATGGAATGTCGAGAGTAATTATTGCCAATGGAGAAACCCAATTATGGAATAAAAGATTTGAGAAATTGGCTGGAAAATATAATATTAAGCATAGATTCTCAACTGCTTATCATCTTTAGACTAGTGGTCTAACAGAAGTATCAAATCGTGAAATTAAATAAATTTTAGAAAAATCTGTAAATCTAATAAATTTGGTTGGTCTGCTAGATTAGACACTGCATTATGAGCTTATAGAACAGCCTATAGAACTTTTATAGGAATGTTCCCTTATAGATTAATTTTTGTAAAAAATCACCACTTACTAGTTGAATTGGAACACGAAGCATATTAGGCTATTAAAGAATTTAATTTCAATTTAAAGGATGATGGTGAGAAAAGATTATTGCAACTTAACAAACCTGAAGATATTATAAATGAACCTTAAGATAATGCTAAAATTTAAGAAGAGAAAATGAAATTCTGGCATGATCGGAAGATATTAAAACTGTACTTTGAACCTGAATAAGAAGTTTTATTGTATAACAGAAGATTGAGATTATTTCCAGATAAATTGAAGTCTAGATGGTTAGGATCATTTATGATAATTAAATTTTATCACTTTGGAGTTGTTGAAATTGAAGATCCTAAAACTGGAAAGATGTTTAAAGTTAATGTTCATAGATTAAAATCTTATTTTTAAGGGCATATACAACATTTTTAAGAGGTTTTAATGTTGAGTCATCTAGAGTAAACATTGGTACGTCGGGCTGATGAAATTTAACCAAGCGCTTTGTGGGAGGCAACCCCATAGTTATCTTAGATATCTTAATATTTTATGTTATTTTAATCATTATTACTATTAATATTATGAGTTAATTCTACTATAGAGTCCTACCCATTCATTTATGTAAAAGATCATGGAAAATATTGGATATTTTGGAAGATTTGGAATTTATTCGGACCAAAGCAAAGTAGTGTACAAGACTATACTGGCACTGACCAAACCAGAATAGGCGCCGAGGGCGCCATTCACCAAATGTTTGGGCACCAACGGTGCCGAAATACAGCGTCGACGGCGTTGCAGTTGCTGAAGCGGTTTGGATGGTTCTTTGAACAATTTTGCGGGTTTTGGACGGACTTTCACCTAAATAATTCCCTAAACATCTTTTAAAAGTCATCTTGGATAGAAAATTAGTAGTAGACTTGCCATATTTGAATTTCATTGCTTCCAACTCCAAGAAACCTTTAAGATAAGGGATTTTCAATAGGAGAAAGTTCATCAGTTTTAATGCATAGAGACTTTTTAATAAGGTTCTTCAGAATAAGAAAAATATCAAAGAGAGGGTCTTAATAGATAGAGGATTCAATAATCCATGTTTTAAAGTGGAAGAGATCATTGTGCAGAAGATTTAGGAAGTGTTGTGTTATACAAATGCTGGGGTGGTCATTCTTGCGGTGAATAAATTTTATTCCAATCTTCATGGAATCAACCAAAGTGTCGTCTATGTTTGAGGCATGGGTACCATTCACTCCTTCACAAATTAATGATATGTATATGATTGAAAGTGTCCTAATCTGCCACTATACAAATTTCATCCCAACAAGAGATAATATGTACGATGTCTATTGATACTTAACTAATGAAGATTTCAATTGGGAGATAAGAGATGATGGGTAAATAAGTTTTTCCGCATCACTCGTAAATCCTGTATCAAAGTAATAACATTATTTTATTTCAGCAAAGTTACTCCCTACCATGAAAGTACGGAAAGTTATAACAGAAAGTTCTATCTTAAATTTTTGCGTTCAAACGAGAAAACTTATTGATGTGGGTTCCATTATTGTGAAATCTATTCTGGGATTAATTATGCATGGATCTACATATGGACTTGGGAATCCTTCTACCATTTTTCTGCTTTGTAGTCAATCACAAGTACTTTATGAGAATTGGGAAAAAGTGCTTTTACCCTGGAAGCCTATGGACCCAATTGATAATTCTAACTACATAAAAAATGGGGGAGAAGTCGATATCAATATTCTAATGGATCAACCATCTCAAGAGCCATCACCTGTAATGCCTATTATATCTGATAATTCATAAGTTATTCTAAGGAGGATCAAGAGATTAGAGAAGGAAAATCTAAATGTTATGAATGCAATTAAAAATTTATTTGAACAATTTAATCATTTGGATTAGTGTTTGAAGGAAAATTTTGATCATACGGGGCGTAATGAAGAAGCTATGATTAAAATGTTTAAGAAAAATTCTAGGATTAAGGAAGAATCTACTGATCAATTTTTGTATAGACTTTTCTACAACATGTATGTGCATCATCGATTGATGTAAGACATCCGTGAAGAAGAGAGTACTAAGGATGAGTAATATAGACCCTAGAGTATAGATTATAGTAATTGAACTTTTATATGTTTTTGTGGTGGATTTGGATTTGAATTTTCTTTTGATTTTAGACTACGTTTTCTTTGATTATGTGTTGTAGTAGTTTTCAGCATTAGGTTGTGGTTTGATTTTGATGCTGAAATTTAATGTTGAGTGGCTTGAATTACTTTTATTATAGATTGGTTTGAATTGTATGATTTTAAGTGTTGGATTTTTTATATAAATGTGAGGTTGTGTTTTTCGTGTAAATTTGTGTTAGTAGACCACTTAGTTATATTTATTAATGCTTAATGAGGCTAATTAAAAGATTGCATGGCTTAGGAATGCTTTAAATCACGAAACTAATTTATAACCAGAAATTAAATGGGCGCCAACGGAGCCTAAGAACAAAAAATTGGATTGCAGACATGAGCATGGCCTCAGCTAATTAGACGACAGTGCTCAAGTAAAGAAAACAACTTGAGTTATCTTTATTTTACAAAATGGTCTCGAGAACTGCCATTTTTATCACTATAGTCTTCTTCTACCACCTGCACAGCAAAAAATTCAAAACTTAGGGCTTCATAAAATTCAATTTTGAGTTGATTTGAAGAAAAATGATTTTGAATCTCATCTACCCTTAGTAAGAGCTACACTTTAAGCTAGAAATTTTTTATTTTCACCATGGATTTCTCTTGCATTTTGAAGACCCAAAAATTTTGAAGTTTTTTGAGAAAACTTTGAGAATATCCAAGGGGAATCATTCTTTCTTCTTAGATCTATTTTTGGACTTCCTACATTGTTCATTTAGATTTCTTTTGATTTATTTACACTGTTTTAGAATTTTTTATGGCTCCAAGAATGAGTAAAGGAATGAGAAGAATTGAGTATGATGATAGGAAATTTATAAACTTTAAGGTTCAGTACAATATAATACTCAACTGAGTACAAAAAAAATCATTCATGATCGAGCATTTCAGAATCCTGGCGGAAAAGAGGAGAGATTGATAGTTACTCAACATTGGGAGAACTTCTGTTATTTCACTGCAAAAGTTGTTATTGGCATAGTCCGAGAGTTCTATGCTAACCTGAGTGAGATTTCGTATAATCAAGTGTTTGTGTGGGGAGAAGAGGTTGAGTTTACTCCTAGATGGATCAATGACTTCTACCAATTGAGAGGAGTATTCCACTGTGAGTATACCTCTTTCTTTGCTAATGATGCTGTCCTAGAGGAGGTTATACCTTTTTTGACTGATGAAAAAGGAGTTTGGAAGAAAAAGAATAATGTAAATGTTAATTTCTCTGCTTCTATACTGAATGTGCCAATTAAAGCCTGAAATTATTTTATTTCTGGAAGATTATTACCTACTTCTCATCATAGTGAGGTGGCAAAGGATAGAGCCATATTAAACTTCTACATTTTGCAGATGAAGATAATTGATATAGGCTCTAACATTTATATAAGTATTAGAACCATCGCTATGAATGAGACTATTGGAGGATTGGGGCATCCTACCCAGATTTTCACTCTCTATGAACAATCAGGAGTTGACTTTAGAATGGATGAAGAGAGGATTGGACACTTAAAGCCTATAGTAAAGGCGAATATTAGAACATATGAATATTATGTTGGATTGAGATCAGGGAATATAAGTAGGGATATCCCTTCTACTTCTATCACTCCTACTCTTCAGAGTCTTATGGAACAAATGATGATCCAACTGGGAGAGATAATGAGGATAGATAATAAGATTGAAAATATGGAGGCTAGAAATGCTCTCAATGATGACCTTAAATGAAGGAAGCTTGAATTTAATGTTGCATATGATAAGGCTATGGTATGATATATGAAGGGTGATCATTCAGTCCAATTCCCTACTCACCCCATCTTTACACTATATCAACTTCAATGATTGAATGTTGAAATAGAGGCAGAAGAAGAAGAAAAAGAGGATAAGGGTGATGATTTTTAGATTCATTATCTTTCATTGTTGTTTTCCTGTTTTCTTTATTATTTGATGCTGGATGTTGCATATTGTAGTTAAACATTGTTAAATTTAGATGTATCTCTATTTGAAGGATTGAAATATTTATTTTTTAAAATTCATGATAATACTTAGACGTAAATTGTTTATTGTTTTAATGATTAATGTTCATTGTCTAAAGTTTATAATTTAAAGACTCTTTATCCTACAAATCTCTTATTAAAATATTTAAAATCTCTTCATTGTTATATACCTATTAGTGTGCATTATTAATCAATACCTGCATAGCATAAAATGAAAGAATTGATGAAGTCAAAAACTCAATACAAAAGGTTAGTGTTTTTGTTATTTCTCTGTGCATTTTATATTCTAATGTGTTATACATTGAAAATTTTAAGTTTGGGGGATGGAAAAACAAAACATAATTTGTTTTAAATAAATATAAAATTTTGAAAATAACTTTAAAATGAATTTTTGTATTAAAGCTTAACTGTAGATGCCTATACTTTTGATTTTATTTAAACATGTTAGAAAACTTAAGTAAAAGCTTTTAATGCTAAAGTTAAATTTAAGGGTTAAGATATTTAGTGTAGGAGTACTAGACTATATTTACTATTTAATGTAAAGAAAAATTGTTCTTTCGAAATATTAAGAATCTTAAAAATATAAATATGAAGAAAGGATTTTGAACCTTTGATGAATCATTAAAAAGCTAATATACAATTATAAATAAAGGAATGTAATAAGTTCCAAATTTTGGGAGAGGACAGTGAAGTTTAAAATCATTAAAGGCTTTTCAAATATAGTAATCCTAACACACACACACACACACAGATATATATATATATATATATATATATATATATATATATATATATATATATATATATATATAAGAAAGGATTGATAAACAATTCATATATAAAAGAAAAAGAGAAAATAAGAAAAAGAAAATAAGTATGAGAAGAAGCTCAAGGAGATGCCTAATCAAAAAATGGCTTCACTTGAATCAACTTGAAAAGAAAAATTATCTAACTTCTTGAATTTATATTTATGTGTTAGCATCCTTACTAAAAGGGTTCTCTTGGACTTCTCTCTTATGACTTTTCTAAGCATGCTTAATATGGTAAATTATAATTATTCTTTAAATGAATAGAAGACTAGAAATCTTAGACTTGATTACTTAAATATACCTGCAAGTTTAACTTAAGTCATTAAAAACTTTTCTAAAAGTTTTTCTATCATATTAAATTCATGAAAAATCTATAGTAATCTCAATTTAGTTTACTATCATTAGTTGTATCTTTTATGTAGTAAAATAGTTACCTGAGGACAAGTAACAACTAAGTTTGGGGGATTTTGATGCACCAAATATATGTTTGATTTCTTATATATATTTTATACTTATTTTTTAAGATTATGCACTTTAAAGGAAGGTTTTGTGATGTTTTGTTGCATTTATGATGATATTTTTACCTAAAGCAAAAAGAAGCAAAAAGCAAGTAGAAAGGATGAGATTTGCAGTCAAAAGAGGAAAACAATTTTTTGAACTGGCGCCGACGGTGCCATTTTACAGAGAAAAGCAGAATTAAATTTGTCTCTGGTGTTCTTGACGCCCAAAGCAGTTATTGCGCAATTTCTATAAGGATTCAATGTATTAAGACTTTTTTTGGAGGGTTTCTTGGGGCATCTTTTGAGAAATTCATTCCTACACTATTTTAAAGAGGAAAAATGACAAAAAATGTGTCTTTTGTCTAATTGTTGTTCAGTTTTTGTCTAGTTCATTTCATTCCTAGTAAGTCTTTGAGTCTTTTATCAAGTTTTGTTGAGTCTTGTGAGAGTTTTCCTTTTGGTTGAGTCTTGTGAGAGTTTGTTCTCTAGACTTGTTAGAGGGAAGGACACTTTCTCCAATTATAACTTTTGTTACATAAATATAAAATTTTGACTAGAATATATTAAGTTTACATCAAAGTAAATCTAGTAGTCTATGATATGTCATTCTAGTTGAAACATTTAAAAACTTTCAAACTCGTGCTTTATACTTTCTGTTTTATAATTGGAATATTGTGTTTCAGATACTATTTTTATCAATTTACACCATCCCAATGGGATCAATAAACAGGACTCCTCAAGTGCCCTGTATTACTTGAGCAATATGTATACTTGCATTTATTTACTTGTGATCATATATATAAATTTGATAAATTTCATCAACAATTAAGAGTTCATTAACTTCACTAATCTGTTCATACCTACATATTAAATATCAATATTAGTAATTGCATCAAATTTTCGACGCAGTTGCTTAGGGTTAAAAATACTACTAGTGATTAGTAGCACATCACATCAATAACCCAACGTAGTCAGTTCTTATTCTGGTTAACCAACATCATAAGATCTTTGAGTTTATGTTTGTCCCCAAAAAATTAGGGTTTCAGTCTGTAATCATTCACTTTGATATTTATCTCTCTTTTAAAATCTTTGATATCCAGAGCTCCGTAGGGATAAACTTTTATCACAACAAATGGTCCCTTCCAACTGAACTTCAATATTCCTGGAAATAATCTTAATCATGCATTATATAGAAAATATTGTTGCCTTGGCTCAAAATATTTAGTAAGAAATTTCCAATCATGCCACATCTTCATCCTTTTTTATAAATCTTAGCACTTTCATAAGATTCATTATTTTCTGTTCGAGTTCATTTAATTGTAAAAGTATTTTCTCACTAACATCTTTTAACTTATAATTAAATTCATTAATAGCCCAAAATGCTTTATACTCAAGTTCCACTTATAAGTGACAAGTCTTCCCAAATATTAGCCTATATTGAGTTATATATGCAGTCCTATAAGCCCACAAAGCATAATCAAGTTTAACTGACCAATCTTTTTTGGTGGATTCATAGATTTTTTCAAAGTTCTTTTAATTTCACGATTGGATATTTAAACTAAACCACTTGTTTGAGAATGATATTCAGTAGCAATTTGATGGTTTATAAAATATTTATTTACTAATTTCTCCATTATTACATTTCTAAAATGACTTCCTCAGTCAGTTATGATCACTCATGGCATCCCAAATCCACACAATATGTTTGATCATAAAAACTTTGTAACACTAAGAGCATCACATCAAGGTAAAGTAACAACTTCTATTCATTTAGATACATAGTCGACTACTAACAATATATAAAAATTTCTGAAAGATGAAATAATTGGTCTCATGAATCTAATCCCTAAAAATCAAATATCTCTACTTATAACACATTATTGAGAGGCATCTCATTTTTTTAGAAATATTGCCTACATGTTGACATCAGTCACAAGATTAGATTTAAGCTTTAACATCTCTAAAGATTGTAGGCTAACAAAATAAGAACTGACTATATCAACCCTGAAATGTCCCCCAAAATCATAATCATGACATTTTTGGATAATTTCATAAGTTTCATCTCGAGGCACACATCCTCAAATTATTGGATCCTTTCCTTATTTATATAAAATGGGTCATTAAAATAATAAGACATATATTCAAAAATAAATTTCCTCTTCTATTGGTATGTCAGATCATATGGTATAATATCACTAACAATAAAGTTTATATTTTGAGCATACCAAGGAACATATCACTCATCAATTTTAAATATTTTTTTATCTATAAAATGTTCATTAAATTATTTTTCAAAAAAAAGTGATTTTTTATACTCAAGCCTGGACAGATGTTCAACAATTTGATTATTAGCACCTTTTCTATGTACTATTTCAAAGTCAAATTCTTTCGAAAGAAGAATCTATCTTATCAGTCTTGGTTTACGACCTTCTTTTTCATTAAATATTTATTAGCAGAATGATCAGCATGCACAATACATTTTGTACCAATAAAATATGATCTGAATTTATTAAAATAATAAACTATTGCTAATAACTCCTTTCCGTTGTGGTATAATTAATTTAAGTTTCATTAAGAGCTCTACTAGGATAACAAATTACTTTGAAAATCTTATCATGTTTTTGTCCTAAAACATCACCATTAAAAAAATCACCTGCATCACACATCAATTCAAATGGTTTTTCCTAATATGGTGTTTTAAATACATTTTTATACCTATTTTCGATGATATTGCACTTTAATGGAAGGTATATTTGTATTTTTCTTGTAGGTATGATTAAAATGATTGAATATGATGAAAGGAGAAAAACAAGATCAAATTTGGAGCAAACATTGAAGAATGAAAAATTTGACTTATGGCGGCTAAGTGCCGGACCCTTGGCGCATAAGCGCGACAGTTAAAAAATACAAATTAAATTAAATTTGGCGTCATTTTAAAGGGGTGTTTGAAGCAAATTTTGAAGGTAACATTCTTAACTTCTTTTGAGCGACATATTTAAATGAAGAGATGTATTCTTTGGTGGATACATTGAATCTGGACATTATTTGAAGAGACATTAAGGCACCTTTTGGATAATTTTAAAAAGATTACTTGAAGATCAGAAAAAGGGTTGTTGTTCGAGGGTGTGATTAGTCTAAAGATTAAAGTTTACGTTAGGGAGTTATTGAGAGCACACCCTTCCCCTTCACCACTTTTATTATCAATTGTATCTAGTTTTTATTAAGAGTAGAATAGAGATTCGGAGTCAACGAAGTTGGGTGCCAACCTCTATTGTATCTTGTAAAAGGAAAACAAAGTTTCAAAGGAACTTCATGAGTCCTGTGGAGAGGATTTTTAGATAAGTATTTATCTTGTTCTACAATTGGTTTAAAAGTAAGACTTGTTGTGTTTTCACTATTTCTACTTTCAAATCAAGTTGTGATTGTGTTTTCTCCATGAATTCTAATAGTTTTCTTAATATTTTTCCTTTTGAATTATGAAGTAATTAATTTATGGAAGGAAGTTGTGTGAAGTATAGTATTTCAGTGTTGGAAGAAGTTGTGACGATTCCCTACCTTGCACTTCATTTACCTCTTAATTTTGCCAATTAAGATGTTAAAATCTGTTGTGAGAACATGTAAGATCTAATACGGTATTGTCTCAATCAACAATTGGAATGAATCATAAGCAATTGTGTGGGTGAGAATTGTAGTCCATATGGTTGGGTGCAAATAAATAAGAAGATATGTTTTTAATGGTGAGTAAAATTAGAGGACATTAGAGTGACAGGCTAAAACCCCCTAATTTGGTTTGATGTTTTAATTTTTTTTTTTTGTGATGTTAGCCCCAAGGTGGAGGGAATAGAGAGAACTCTAGAGTGAGAGCTAGTTTCTTCCCTGCCTAACCCATCTACATGATATCAAAACTTCAAATTAATCAATATTCTTTTTAGAACCAAGTAAGGGTAAGAAATATAATTTGTTTTATTTGGCACAACACACTAGATACTTCCATAACAAAATTCCATAATTATTACTGATTCATTGAAAGAGGAAAAAATATTTTATTGTCATTTGCTTTCATACTATTTATAGTTGTGTTAACTTCAGTTGTTTGCTTTACTTTTCATTTAGAAAATATCAAAAACAAATTTCAAAAACTTTATATTTTAAAACATACTTTACAAATCATTTTAGAAAAGTAAAAAGTTATTTTTATTATTTTGTTAAAATTTTAGACATTTCTCTGTGGGTTCGATATCACGACACTTAATTAAAAAGTCCTATATTACGTGAAAAACGATATGTACACTTGCGTAACATCCCATATTATAAAATATTAAGTTAGAAATTTCATATATATAATGTAAGCATAAATGTTTGGATGGGATTAAGTTTTTGGCGGCATTGCAGGGGAAATTAATTAAATTATTATTTAAAGAAAACATAAGAAAAATTATGTTTTTCCTTTTTATTATTTTTGTTAGTGTAATTTATTTTATTTTATTAATTGTAGATGTGTATTTCAGGTTCAGAGAGACTTGTGCCTTAAGATTCTAATAAGAGTGAACAATCAGAAAAATCAAAAAAAGAAAAAATACAGAAAAAGATAAAAATATTCAAGAAATGGTAAATGAAGATCATCAAAATGTTGAAATCCATCAAGAATTTAGACCTTTAAGCTATTATGTTAACCCTATAGTGGACGAACTTCATGGTAGTACTCAACACCCTACTGTAGCTGCGAATACATTTGAACTTAAACCTACTGTTATCTAGATGGTATCTAATAACTAGTTTGGGGGAGCACTAACTGAAGATCCTAATTTACATCCTGTTAATTGTTTAAAATTCTTTGCTACTTTTAAGTACGACGGTGTTTCAGACAATGCTATTAGACTTACACTTCTTCATTTTTCACAAAGGGATAAAGGTAAGATTTGGTTAAATTTGTTAGCACATGAATCTATCAGAACTTAAGGTGATTTAGCACAAAAATTCCTTGCTAAATATTTTCCACCATCGAAGACTGTGAAGCTTAGAAATGATATTACATCATTTTGTCATTTTGAAGGGGAATCTATATATGAAACATAGGAAAGTTTTAAAGATCTCCTAAGAAAGTGTCCACATCATTTAATACCTGATTGGTTAATGATTCAGACCTTTTACAATGGATTAGTTGGATCTCTTAGATTTATTATCGATCCTGCTACTGGTGGTTCATTGATAACTAAACGGTTTGCTGAGGCTTATGCTTCAACTGAAGAAATGGCTACTAATAATTTTCAATGGCCTTTTGAAAGGTTAAATCCTAATATAGTAGCCAACATTCATGATAATGATGCTTTTGCGATGCTAGCAAATCAAGTTGCTGCAATTTCAAGGAAGGTAGACCAATTTGGGATGAATTTTTCTCAACCAACTTCCATGATTGAATAAAATTCATTAGGCCAAATGGTTGATTATCAAACTTCATCAGAAACCTTGAATGTCATAAGTAAGCCTAATAAACTATATTATAATTATTATAACATAGGTTCGAAAAACCATCCAAACTTTAATTGGAATACCAATAATCAAGGGGTAGCAATCAACAATGAGGGAACAACTAGAACCCATTGGGAAAATTTGGAACAACCAAGGGAATAATAGTTATAGACCAACCTATCCTCCAGCTTTTAAAAATACTTCACAATTTAACGAGAAGAAGTTGTATATTGAAGAAGTGGTGCTACAAATGGGATATTAATTACAAAGTCAAGGAGCTACAATCAGAAATGTTTAGAATCAATTGAGACAGATTACCAATTCATTTATTAATAGATCCCAAGGAACGCTTCCTAGTAATACAGAAGTAAATCCAAGAGATAAGACTAAAAGGCAAGTACTAGCTATTCAGTTGAGAAGTGGAAGAGAGTTGGAAGGAAGAGTTCAAAAAGAGGCTGAAGTAGAGATATAAGAGATTGAAAAACAAAAAGAGGATGCTTCGAAAGGTTTGGAAATACATATTTATCAACCTAAGGTTGATTTTGAAAAGTCAACACCTCCATTTCCCCAGAGACTTCAAAAACAAAAATTGGATAAGAAATTTTTGAAATTCTTAGAGATATTTAGGAAGCTTACAGTTAATATTCCATTTGCGAAAGCCTTAGAACAAATGGCAAGCTATGTGAAACTTATGAAGGATATTCACTGTAGAAAAAGGAAGTTTGAAGATAATGAGACTGTTGCACTTAGTGAAGAGTGTAGCGCTATAATTCAGAAAAAGCTTCCTGAAAAGATTAATTATTCTGGATGTTTCACAATTCCATGTGTAATCAGAGACAATTTTTTTGGAAAAGCTTTATGTGATTTGGGTGCAATCATTAACTTTATGCAGTTATCAATATTTAAAAGACTGTGATTAAGAGAAATAACCCCTACTACTATAACACTGCACTTAGTTGATCTTTCGATCACATATCCTAACGGAGTTATAGAAGATGTTTTGGTGAAAGTGAATCATATTGTCTTTCTTGTTGATTTCATTGTGTTAGATATGAAGGAAGATAAACAGATACCCATAATTTTAGGGAGACCATTCCTAGCCATAGGCAGAGCGATCATAGACGTACAAAAGGGGGAATTGACGATGCGAGTTAATGATCAAACTTTTACATTCAATATTCTTAAGTCAATGAAATATCTTGCAAGAGGTAAAAAAGATGAGTGTTATAGGATAGATGTTATCAAATATTTGAGTGAATACCATTTAAAGTCAACTTATGAAGAGAAATATGAAAGTAAAGAATTGGAACACAAGCAAGCAGAGGAATTACAAGATTTTGAAGATTTTCATGAGGAAGATTTAATTTATGTTCATGAAAATTTTGAAATTTTTGACATTACTGAAACAGATGAAATCTTTTGGTCCATCAATTGAAAAACCTCCTAAAGTTGATTTAAAGATGCTTCCTAATCATTTAAATTATGCTTTTTTAGGTGATTCCTCAACTTTGCTTGATATAATTTCCTCTCATTTAACCAAAAGAGAAGTAGAGTGTTTGCTTGAAATTTTGAAGAAATATAAGAATGCCTTTGGATTAACAATAGCTGATATTAAAGAAATCAATCCCTTAATTTATATGCATAGAATCCTTATGGAGGATAACTACAAACCTCGGGCTGATCTTTATAGGAGATTATATCCTATCATGAAAGAAGTTATTAAGAAAGAAATCTTAAAGTGGTTGGATGCTAAAATTATCTACCTTATTTCAGATAGTGCATGGGTTAGTCAATTTCACTGTGTACCTAAGAAAAGAGGAGTTACTATGAATGTGAAAGAAAAGAATGAAATAATACTAGTAAGACAAGTTAAAGGGTGGCAAATATGAATTGATTATAAAAAGTTAAACCTTGCCACCAGGCAATACCATTTTCCACTTCCTTTTCTAGATAAGATGTTGGATAAACTGTCTGGGCATAAATACTTTTATTTTTTGGATGGATATACTGGTTACAACCAAATTCAAATTGCTCCTGAGGATCAATAGAAAATAACGTTTAATCGTCCTTATGGTACATTTGTTTTTAGAAGAATGCCCTTTGGTTTATGTAGTGCCTCTGCTACATTTCAAAGATGTATGATGGAAATTTTCTGTGATTTAATAGAAAAAGGAATTGAAGTTTTATGGATGACTTTTTAGTGTTTAGAATTTCATTTGAATAATGTTTAGAACATCTATCTAAAGTTTTGAAACGTTGTGAAAAAACTAATTTGGTCCTTAACTGGGAGACATGCCAATTTATGGTAGCAGGAGGAATTGTTTTTGGACATCGTATATCAGAAAATGGTATGGAAATTGATCCTGCTAAAATTCAAGTGATCTCTAATTTACCTTGCCCAACTAATGTAAGGGGAATTAGAAGTTTTCTGGGACATGTTAGATTTTACATTTGTTATATTAAAAAATTTTCACAAAATTTGAAGCCTTTATGTCAGTTAGTGTAAAAGATGTGATTTTTTATTTTGATGATGATTGCCTAAGAGATTTTGACACTTTAAAAGAAAAATTAATTAGTGCACCTGTTATAGTTTCACCTAACTGGAAAAAACCTTTTGAATTAATGTGAGGCTAGTGATTATACTATTGGAGCTGTTTTAGTTCAGAAATATGATAAGATTTATAAAGTGATTTACTATGCTAGTAAAACTCTTAATGAAGCTCAAATTATATATACCACTAATGAGAAAGAATTATTAGCTATAGTATTTACCTTTGATAAATTCAGGTCATATTGGATTGGAAATAAATGTTTGGTGCATACTGATCATTCTGCTATTAAGTATTTAATGAAGAAGAAAAACACAAAATCAAGATTGATAAGATGTATTCTTCTTTTGCAAGAATTTGATTTTGAGATAGTACATAAGAAAGGTGTTGATAATCAAATTGCTGATCATCTATCAAGGCTTGAAACTAAAAATCTCTTTGTGATGCTGAAGAATTTAATGAACAATTTTCTGATGAAAAACTGTTCACTGTTAATGACCGTAGTGTGCCGATATTGTAAAGTTTATTGTCAGCGATATTTTTCCTTATGGTTTGACATACCAGGACAAGATGAAATTTCTATATGAAGCTAAGACTTTTTTTTGGCATGACCCATTTTTATATAAACAAGGAAAGGATTTGATTATTCAAAGATGTGTGCCTTTAGAAGAAACTTATGAAATTATTCAAAAATGTTATAATTTCTAATTATGGGGGACATTTTGGAGTTGATAAAACTACATACAAAATCTTACAATCTTGATTTTATTGGTCTACAATTTTTAAGGATTTTAATGTTTATATTAAAAATTGTGATCGATGTCGACGTGTAGGCAATATTTCTAGAATAAATGAGATGCCCTTCAATTATATATTGGAATTTGAAGTATTTGATGTTTGGGGATTAGATTTCATGGGACCATTTATACCATCTTTTCGAAAAACATACATTTTGATAGCAGTATACTATGTATCTAATTGGATATAATCTGTTAAATTACCTCGATGGGATGCACAAAGTGCTGCAAATTTTTTAAATAAGAATATATTTTACAGATTTCGAATACTAAGACTAATCATAACTGATGAGGGAAGTCATTTTAGAAATGCGATTACGGAGAAGTTAGTAAAGAAATATTTTATTAAACATCACATTGCTACTGCTTATCATCAGCAAACAAGTGGTTCAGTTGAATTATCCAATATTGAAATTAAAATAATATTGGAAAAGACTATTAATCCAAATAGAAAGGATTGGACAATAATATTAGATTATGCTTTGTGGGCCTATAGGAATGCCTACAGAACTCCTATAGGAATGTCCTCATATAGGCTAATTTATGGAAAATCTTTTCATTTACCAGTTGAACTTGAGTATAAAACATATTGGGCTATTAAAGAGTTTAATTTTAATTTGAAATATGCTGGAAAAAAGAGATTGTTGCAATTAAATGAGCTTGAAGAGATAAAGAATAAATCTTATGAAAATGCTAAGATCTATAAAGAAAAGATGAAGTAGTGGCACAATCAGAAGATTCTTACTAAAAATCTTGAGCCAGGGTAAAAAGTTTTACTATATATTGCTAAATTAAGAATTTTTGTTGGAAAACATAAGTCCAGGTGGATGGGCCCATTTATTGTGATGAAAGTTTATTCATCTGTAGCTCTGGATATTAAGGATCCTAAAACTGGAAAAATAATTAAATTGAATGGTCATAGACTTAAACCTTAAATTTCAGTTGGTCAATCTATACCTGATAAGAATCTGATGTTTGGTCACTCAAAATAAGTTTTGGGTATGTCAGGCTGTTGACGTTAAACCAAGCGCTTTGTGGTAGGCAACCTATATTTATCAGTGTGATTTTCTTTATGTTTGCTTTTTGTTCTTTTATTTGGTTTGATTTGAGAAATGTGGTAGCATTTTGGAGATTTTTATGTTATAGTGGTGTTTATTTGACCTTATTTAAAGACTTAGTGGAGTCATAATGAAGATTTTGACGTTTGGCATAACTGTGCAAAAATGTGCACTGGTGGCTATGTGCCGCTGGTTGGCGCATAGGCGCCACAGTTATAAAAATTGTTAAAATTGAGGTTCTAAAAGCCTAAATCATGGGTGAGTAGTTTTTGGAGTTAGTTAAGAGTTTTAAAACGTCTAGGGTCGGTTCTTGTTTTAAAACGTCTAAGTCTATAAAAAGTCACTGAATTTATACGATACTTGTCCCAGTTCTTGTTTTTATTTCTGAGTCTTAAAAAGAGTATTTTGAGTGCAAAAATGTCTTCTTGGGAGAGCGAAGTTAGGAAGAAAGAGGATGCCAAATGGATGTAGTTTATTTGTGATAGTGTGTAAGAGTTAAGTAATGGATTTCTGGCTGTGAGTATCCAAGTAATAGTAGAAAGGATTACGAAGATCGAGGTCAATGTGGATTCTTTTAATGTGAAGGTAAAAGAAATTAATGAACATTTAGTGCACATTGGTTTGCAACTTAAAATGCAATTCAGTCCTACAAGTGATGTGGATGAAATAGATAGAGCGATGTTTCTCAAGAACAAATGGATAGAAGTAGAAGATGTAAGATTTTTCAATCATCGTCCATTTAATCAGATTTACATTCCAGATGGTTCAAGTGGAACTAATGGTAATTCTTGATATAATCCACCTAATGGAGTTTAGAATTAAATTATAAGTGATCTTGTGGTTTAATTATGTGTGCTCAGTGTTTTAAGTGTGTGGCTATTTTTTTATTTTTGTGTTTGTTGCACTTTACATGTGTATGCTACATCTTAATCATGTAAAATTGTGGTTTAGTTATATGTGTTTGAACTTATGTATTGAGGAATTTCATTCAAGTGTTTGGATAGAAATTTTTATTTTGTAGTAAGTGTGTTTTGATATTTAAGTAATATAAGTTTTTGTTTGTGTAAGATTTGTGTGGAATCATTAGGGATGAAAGTGTACATTTGGAGTATTAGAAGAGTATATGGAGAGAAATAAATATTTGAAGTGATTAAAGGTGATTAACTCAGATTTTTTATGGAATTAACTTAATTGCCAAAATCTGGGCACTCGCGGCTAAGCGCCAAACCGAGGGTGTATAAGCGCCAGATTTTGCGGCTAAGCGTCGTATGCCTCGCGCATAGATGCCGGTTCATGAAAATCGATTTTATGCAGTTAAAAACCCAAAATTTTTCATTTTTAACACCACCATCACCTTAAACATTTAAATTTTACGAATTAGGATTCTAGGGAATCACTAAATTGGATCACTTTAGAGCCGATTTTGTCAAAATTTGTTGGATTTGAATTCATTAAGGTATGATCATTACTCCTAAGTAAAAATTTTTTATTTTCACCATGTATTTTAAGTACATTATTGAAAAATAAAAAAATCACTATTCATGGTGAAAATTTGAGGAAAAGCATGAGAAATTGCTTGGATTTAGTGAAGTTTGCCTTTGGTAGTTTAGTTAAGAAGTTTAGCTTAAATATATGGTGAATTTTATGTGAATTTTTAGAGATGGCTACAAAGTCAAAATGCTCAAAAGAGAATGCAAGATTTGATTCTGACAAATTTGTCAGTTCTCGAGTAGAGAATCGTTACGTCGATGCACTCACAACGCGAAAATTCATTCCAGAACTAGTTTTTAGCAAGCCAAGAGGAGATATTGAGGAGATGATTGCTAGAAGGAATTGGAAATGATACTGTTTCTTATCTGTTGTTGCAGTTGTTTCTGTGGTGAGAGAGTTCTATGCTAACTTGCCAGCAGCTGAGGAAAATTTGGTGATGATTAGGGGGCAATGTTGATTTTTTACCTGTGGTAATTTATACTGTTTACCGATTACCTCCTATGTTGTTTTTGTTTTTAGGTGAATTATCATCCTTCTAAAGGAGAGTTAGATGAGATTATGGACTTTCTTACTGATAGAAGAGGTTTGTGGAAGATTACAAATGAAAGAAGAGTGAATTTTAAGCCTTTAAGTTGAGTGCCACTTCACAGGCATGGCATTACTTCATCTCATCTAAGATTTTGCCTTCAAGTCTTGTCAATGAAGTTACAAGGGAGATTGTTGTTTTGAACCATTGTATTCAGCAGGGAAAACCATTAGATATTGGAGCTATTATTTTTTATTATATTATTAACTGTGTCAGAGCTGCTACTACAGCAGGTATGGGATTTCCTTCATTGATTCACTCGATTTGTGAGTAGTTTGGTGTTAAGTCTGAAACATGGGAAGAGGTTCTTCAGCCACTTAGACCTATTACCAGTGTAAACGTGAACACTTACACTATACATATAGTATTTGGTTGGAAAGGAGGATCTGTTAGAGCTTCCTGTGCTTCTGCTTCTGCTGCTTCTACTTCTCGTGCTTTACCTGTAGATGCATCATCCTACAGAGATTCATAAACTGGATTATTATAGAATATTTTGAAGAAGATGAGTCTTACCAGAGAGGATATTAGAGATATGGATGGAAAGGTAGAGGATATTGGGAGGTATATACAGAAACATGATGATTATGAGGTGAAATATCATCAATATATTGATAGACTGATTAGAGGAGATCATAGTGCTGAGAAGCCTCCTCATCCTTATTTTATACCTTATGTGCCATCCAGAGATTGGAACGAGTGAGATGATGATGATGAGGATGATGGTTGGATTTGATTTTCTTATGTGTTGTTGAGGTTGTTATGTTTGTATTTTTGTTGAATGATATGGATTTTTATTTGTTGCTGTGTTTTGATTTGAACTTTGATGTTGTATAGATTATAGTTAGACTATTTCTTTTATGCAAATTCAAATATTTTATGTTATAATATGTGATGTATTTGTTGTAGTAAATGTTTTTATGTGTTTCAAGTGTTTTGAGTTTTTAGTAGTATCTAATTTAATTCCTATAAATATTAGAATAATTTAGATAACTATTAGAAATGACTATTTATATAGCATGTTTAAAATTTTCAAAATTTGCTACCATTTATTGTCTAGTATGTTGTGATTGTGTTATGTTATGTTGGTGTGTATTTGTTTTGAAAACCTCCACTATTGTAGAAGTCCTTTGTAACTTTGAAATTTCTATTTTACGAAAAACTGAATTTGATTTACTGTTTACTTCAGTTTTTAAATTGGTAAACTTGCATAATTAAAATATTAAGATTCCTGCAAGCATGTTATTCTAGTTTTTTAATTAATTTTTATGCTTAAATATTTTATCCTGATTAAAAATTAAAGTTTAGGGGGAATTTAAAAACAAATTTTCAAAAACTAAAATTTTATTTGTTCTTAAAAATACTTAAATAAAATTTGATATTTGATTGAAAATAATTATTTGAATGAAGTTCTATTAGGGAAGCAAAATTTTGAATATAGAAATGAGTAAGAGAATTTAGTTAAAATTTATAGTAATGATGAAAATTTAAAATTTAAAATTTTATTAGTAAAGAAAAGTTAAATATAGTTAAACTATCTTTAGTAAAAAGTGTTGTATTTTTTAATAAATAGAAGATTTGACTTTTATTTTTCAAAGCTTAAATTTTTTTTATTGTGAAATAATTTTCATCATTATTATTATGATTTTTAAATGAAGGAAATATATCATACCTTCGTTGTAAATGAAAGTTGGAGTTCAAAATCATTTAAGGCATATCCATATACAGTAATCCTTGCCTTATAAAAAGAGAAAAAAGAAAAAAAAGAAAAAGAAAAAGAAATAAAAAAAGAAAAAGATAAAAAGAAAAAATATAGTATGTAAAAAGGAAGGAGAAGCTTAAGGATTTAAGGGCCTAATTTTAAATTAGTTCCATACCTAAAGTTTAAAATATATGTTTTGAGAAAATCTAAATCTTAAGGTCTTAATATAGTAAGTAAAATTATTTCCAAATGAATATTTTTAAGTGAGGAAAATGAAATGTTTAAATCTTATCTTTTGAAAAATCTACAAGTCTTTTTGAAATAGATAGAAACTAATATTTTTCATTATCCTTTACCTAAGAACCTTCTAAACTTTAAGTTGATCACATTTACTAAACTTTTTTCTAAATTGGACTATTTCATTTCTAGAACATAATTTTGATACCTTCCTAAAGAATCTCATTTACATAATTTGCAAGTTAAGTTAATCTATGTGATTAAGTTTCACTTGAGGATAAGTAACATTTTAAGTTTGGAGGATTTTGATACACCTAAAATATATATTGTTTTTAAATACATTTTTATACCTATGTTTGATGATATTGCACATTAATGGAAGGTATATTTGTGTTTTTCCTGTAGGTATGATTAAAATGACTAACTATGATAAAAGGAGCAAAAGAGGATCAAATTTGGAGCAAAATGTGAAAAATGAAAAGTTTGACTTGTGGCGGCTAAGCATCGAACCCTTGGCGCATAGGCGTGCTAGTTAAAAAATACAAATTAAATCAAATTGGCTCCATTTTCAAGGTGTGTTTGATGTAACTTTTGATGGTAACATCCTTATTTTCTTTTGGGCGGCATATTTGAATGAAGAGATGCATTCTTTGGTGGATACTAGAATCTGGACATGATTTGAAGAGACACCACAACACCTTTTGGAAAATTTTAAAAAGAAGACTTGAAGATCAGAGAAAGGGTTGTTGTTGGAGGGGTGATTAGTGTTAAGAGTAGAGTTTATGTTAGAGAGTTATTGAGAGCACACATTTCCACTTCACACCTTTTTTTTTCAATTGTTTCTAGTTTTTATGAAGAGTAGAATAGAGATTCGGAGTCAATAGAGTGGGCGCCAACCTCTATTATATTTTTTAAAGGGAAAGCAAAGTTTCAAATAACTTCAAGGACTTGTAGAGAGGATTTTCATATAAGTATTTTTCTTGTTTTACTTTTGGTTTTAAAGTAAATTTTTAGACATTTCCCTGTGGGTTCGATGTCTCGTGGCTTACTCAAAAAGTCTCATATTACTTGATAAACAATATGTATACTTGCAAAGTTTCCCATATTATAAACAGTCAAAGTATAATTTCATATCTAAAACATAAGCATAATTATTCGAACGGGATCACGGTGATTAATTTTTCGTTCAGTAGCTAAAAATCATTGAAGCACTCTTGATAAAAATTAAAAATATCATCTTCTTCAAATAAATGGCATAGAGGCTTAGAAAACTTTTTAAAGTCTTTAATATACCCCACATTTGTTTGGTGAGGTAAATTAGCGATCACTTGAATTTTTTCATGATCAACTTTCGTACCATTTTTTTTTTATGTGATGTCCTAAAATAATTCCTCCTTCTACCACAAAATAGCATTTTTCCCAATTAAGGAATAAATTTCTTTCTTCACAGCGCTTAAGATCTTAATAAATGTTTTAAACATTATTCAAAAAAAGTACAAAACCCAGAAAAATCATTCATAAAAGCTTCAATTTCTTTATTAATTAAATCACAAAAAATAGCATTCATACATCTTTGAAATGTAGCAGGACATTACATAAACCAAAGGGCATTCTTCTAAAAGAGAATGTACCATAAGTACTGGTAAATATTATTTTCTCTTGATTCTCAGGAGTTATCAGTATTCGATGATGTCAAGTATATCCATCCAGAAAATAAAAGTATTTTTACCTAGCTAGTCGATCCAATATTTGATTTAGAAAGGGTAGTGGAAAATGATCTTTTCTTGTGGCAAGATTTAATTTTATATAATCAATGCGTAATCATTAACTAATGACTTGTTTTGTATATATTAACTCGTTATGTTCATTAATTGTCACAGTCACTCCTCATTTCTTAGAAACACAGTGAATTAGACTAACCCATGCACTATCCAAAATAGAATTTATAATTCTGGCAGCTAACCACTTTAAAATCTCTTTCTTAACAATTTCTTTCATAACAGGATTCAATCTCCTTTGAGTATCAGCCTTAGGTTTGCAGTTTTCTCCATAAGAATTCTATGCATAAAAATTGACAGACTGGTTCGTTTAATATTAGCAATTATCCATTCAAAGTCTTTCTCATATCTCTTCAAAGTTTTCATTCAACAATCTTCTTCTTTTTAGTTAAACTAGAGGAAATTATAACTGGTAATGTTGAGGAATCTCCTAAAGAGGCATATTTTAAATGTTTACGTAGTAACCTTTATTCAAGTTCATGAGGTTTTTAAATTGATGGTGAGAAAGATATGTCTTTTTCTTTCATGTTCAGAACTTCAAAACTTTCTTAAACATAAATTGATTCTTCCTTATAAAAATCATCAAATTTATCTAATTCATCTTCATGCACGTGTTTTAAATCATTCATTTCATATTATTCTTCATATGTTTTTTGTAATGACATTCACTCAGATATCTTATTACATCCACCCTGAAAGATTCATCACCTTTACCTTTTGTAGGATACTTCATTGATTTTGAAATAATAAAAGTAATAGTTTGATCATTGACGCACATAGTTAATTGTCTTTTCTTCACATCTATCAATGCCCTTCTAGTGGCTAGGAAATGTCCCCAAAAAATCACATGTATCTCTTTATCTTCCCCCATATCAAGCACAATGAAATCAACAGGAAAGATAAACTGATCAAGTTTAAACAAAACATCTTCTATAACTCCCTTAGGATATATTATTGAACAATCTGATAACTGCAAAGCTACAGTAGTAGGGGTTATTTCTCTGAATCCCTGTCTTTTATGTATTGGGAGTGACATAAGGTTAATGCTTACACCTAAATCACATCAGGCTTTCTCATAAAATCTATCTCCTATTGCACAAGGAGTCGTGAAGCTACCAGGATCTTTGAATTTTTTAGAAAGCTATTTCTGAATTATAACTCTGCACTCCTCACTACATGCAATAGTTTCATTACCTTAAAACATCCTTTTTCTGTTAAGAATCCTTCATACCTTCCAACTCGCTTCCACTTCTAAGTTGAACAGCTTTTACTTGCACTTTATTCTGGTCTTTTAGACTTACTTCTGTATTACTAGGAAGAGTTCCTTGGGTTATATTACTTAATCAATTTGTTATTTGTCCCAATTTATTCTCAATATTTCTATTTGCAGCTACTTGACTTTGTAAATAATTTCCCATTTGTAACACCACTTCTTTTATAGATAAATTCTTTTTCTTAAATTATGGATTATTGTTAAAGCTTGAAGGATAAGAAGGTCTATAATTATTACTACCTTTATTGTTTTCCTATTGCTGAGTATCACCACCCAAATATTGCAACATTGTAAAAGCATTAGATTCATAAATATTGCAAAAGCATTACCTTCATAAATATTGGTTACTTTCTTATGATTTACCCTTCAGAGGGCCATTGAAAATTATTAATAGCAATCTCTTCAATTAAAGCATATGTGTAATGAAATGGTTATGACATGAATGAACCACCAACAATGGCCTTGATAATAGATATAAGAGATCCAACTAATCAATTGTAAAAGGTTTGATTTATTAACCAATTTGGCACAGCATAGTGTAGACTCTTTCTTAAGAGTTCTTTAAATCATTCCCATGCTTCATAAATAGATTCCCCTTTAAAGTAAAAAATATATTTAATATCATTTCTAAGCTTCACAATCTTTTATGGTGGAAAATATTTAGCAAGAAACATCTGCGCTAGATCACCCCAAGCTCTGATAGATCCTGGTGCTTACGTATTGAATCATATCTTAGCCATATCCCTGAGTGAGGCATTATCCAAATTAGCATCATATTTAAATGTATCACACAACTCTAGAAAATTGGAAAGATGTAAATTTTGAAATTCAGTTGGTGCTCCCTGATCCTTAAGAACATACATATTTTTATACCTTGATTTTTATCAATTTCTAAGGATATTATGCTTTAATGAAAGGTATTTTTGTGTTTTTGGATATAAGAGATGTAAAAAGGTCCAAAAAAGGAAAAAGGAGTAAAAAGCAGCAAAAATAAAGCAAAATACAAAAATTATCAAAAATATGGCCTGCAACTTCTAGGACCTAGGCGCCAACTTCGGCGCCAGCGCGCAAGTTGGCGCCTAGGTCCTAGAAGTTGGAGCCTAAGCGCCAGACTCGATGCAGAAACTGTCAAGTTTTTGACAATGTTTGGACGGTTATTTTAACAGAGTGAGCAGTTATTGGACATTCTAGAAGACTGGCAGTTGTTCCTTGATAATAGGACATCTGATACTCCGCATTTGGATGCTCTAAAATGGTTTTAATCACGAAGAGGTGTGAGCAAAAGTGAAGAGGTGTGAAAAACTGGACGCGGTGTCCGGCGCCTAGGCGCCAGACAGACCTTCTAGAAGATTCATTGAATGTGGACATGTTTTGAAGAGGTCCCTCAAGGCAACCTTTGAAGCTTATAAATAGGAGTCCATTTCTTCAGAAAAATGTGCCCCCATTGTAACCCCTTTCTCTTAGCCACTTTAGGATCTTTCATCCTTAGAGAGAGAAATAGAGAGAAATTTTGGGCCACTTTTATTTAGTTTACTGAGTTTATTTTCAAGTTGTTCGATCTAGAGTTCATTACACTGTGGAGTCAGTAGGAATCAAAAGATCTGTAGAAGGAATATTAGAGATAAGTATTTTATTTTGATTCAAAGTTTATTTATTATGTTTTGCTGTTTATATTCAATGTGTTATGAGTAGTTAGTTTACTTTCTTCCTTACATTATAAAAAGATAAATAAGATAATATAAGATTCGATGGAGAATTGAAAATCAAAATATTTTCAAAACATTGTGATGATATTAATACCTGATCTTTCTTTACTTTTTAAATTGGCCATTTAAATTGTTAAAATATGTTGAAGAGTTTTGAGACCTAGAAGGAGAAGAACTCTTAACTTGTAGATGTCACATGAATCCTTGGGTAGTCGAAGGCCATGTGCGGGCTATTCAAGGTGAAGTGCAAATAAATAGGAAGATAAGATTTAAAGGGCGTAGAATTGATAAGTTTTTAGAGTGACAGACTAAATCCTTATAATTTGATTTATAGATAAGGAAAGGGTCACTAGTAGGGCCGACCATAGCCACCCTTGGACATTGAGTAGTGTGAGCCTAGATTAACTCATTCTATTAATAATACATCCGGACCTGATCTGTAAATTAGGCAATGTTCTTTGCGTCTGGATCAAAGGGTAAAGAATAGGAATGCTTCTATTTGGCACAATACCATAAATCAAATTCTCCAACGAATATTAAATTATCTTAAAAATCTTAGATTAATTGAAGGGAAGAAAGTTGTTTATTTTATATAGTTTTCACAAAATCATTTTCTTATTATTGTTTTCTTTATCTGCATCTAGTAAATTAAAAGTAATTTATAGTTAGATTAAAATACAAAAAGATTTTGAAATACAATATTTAAAAATTTATTACCATTTTTTTTCCGTGGGATCGATACTGGGGTATTTTTTCAAAGCCCTATATTACTTGAAACGATACGTATACTTGCGTAGTACCCAAAAATTATATAAAATATTTTCTTTTAAAATTATATTTTGCTATATAAACATATATTTAAAAAATTATTAAACATTAATGACCTAGCATTCAGTAGCAATCAAGTTTTATTTAATGTTATTGCCGTAATTAAAATTTGGTACACATCTATATAGCAAGTTATTCCAGGTCAAGTGTTTCGCCCCTTTGCTTAGAAATTAAATTTTCTAGTAGTGGTAACAAATCCTTGTATTTGGAAATATAAACATCGGGTCAAGTTTTTGGCGCCGTTGCCGGGGAAGGAATAAAAAAATTATAGATTTTTAAATATTATATTTCTAGAAACAAAAAAATATAAATATATATATAAAATAAAATTTTTTTTTCTTTTATTTAATGCTATTGCCGTAATTAAAATTTGGTACACATCTATATAGCAAGTTATTCGAGGTCAAGTGTTTCGCGCCTTTGCTAGAAATTAAATTTTCTTGTAGTGGTAACAAATCCTTGTATTTGGAAATACAAACATTGGGTCAAGTTTTTGGCGCCGTTGCCGGGGAAGGAATAAAAAAATTATGGATTTTTAAATATTATATTTCCAAAAACATAAAAAATTTTAAAAAATATATAAAATAAAATTTAAAAAAAAATTTCCTTACTTTATTTTTTTATGCGAAGTTTTAGTTCTGAAGGACTAATACCTTTAGATTCTGAACTAGAAAGAAAATTAGAAAAATTAAAAGGGAAAACAAATTCAAAAATTTCAAGAAAGGACTACTTTACAAAATCCAATTGAACTTAATGATCAAAATGTTTATAAACCATTAAGGGATTATGCTAATCCTACAGTTGATGAACTTCATAGTAGTATTCAAATACCCACTGTAGATGCTAATTATTTTGAATTTAAACCGTCTACTATTCAAATGGTGCAAAACAATCAATTTGGTGGAACACCAAATGAGGATCCAAATTTACACCTTGTTAGTTTTTTAGAACTTTATGCTACCTTTAAATATGACAATGCTTCTGATGATGCTATTAGATTTAGACTCTTTCCTTTTTTCTTAAGAAATAAAGCAAAGATGTGGTTAAACTCATTAGCAACTGGTTCTATTAAAACATGGGCTGAAATGACACAAAAATTCCATCCTAAATATTTTCCTCCTTCTAAAACTGCTAAATTAAGAAATTATATTACTTCGTTTAGTCAATTTGACGGGGAGACAATATATGAAACTTGAGAGAGATTTAAAGGACTATTAAGAAAATGTCCTCATCATGCTTTACCTGATTGGTTAATTATTCAAACATTTTACAATGGATTAATTGGGTCTTTAAAATCAATTATTGATGTTGCTGCTGGAGGTTCTTTAATGTCTAAATCATTTGAAGGTGCTTACACTTTAATTGAAGAAATGGCTAATAACAATTATCAATGGCCTTCCGAAAGGATTAAGCCTAAAAAGATGGCAAGTATTCACGAAAATGAAGCCTTTTCTATCCTAGTTTCACAAGTAGCAGTAATGTCTAAAAAATTAGATAATTTTGGAATTAATATTTCACATAATTACTCTGCTAATATTGAAGATTCTCAGACTATTGAAACTTTACAAGCTATTGCAAGTAAAAATAATCCTTATTCAAATTATTATAATCCTGGGTGGAAAAATCATCCTAATTTTAAGTGGAATAATTCACAACAACAATGGGGTAATAATTAATCTCATCCCACTGGAAATTGAAATAATCAAGTTAATCCAAATTATAAACCTCTTGGATTTAATAATCAACAGAAAAAGTTATCAATAGAAGAATTAATTTTTACAAATGAATAATCAATTACAAATTCAAAATATTGTTATTAATAATATTGAAAATCAAATGGGGCAAATTGCTACTTTAATTAATAACAGACCTGTAGGAACACTTCCTATTAATGTTGAAATTAATCCAAAGGAAACTGGAAAAGAACATGAACATGTTAAGGCTGTGCAACTTAGAAGTGGAAAGGAATTAAAAGAAAGAATACAGAATGAAATTGAAAAAGAGATTGAGGTTGAAGAGATTGAAAAACCTCAAGAAACTCTCTCTCCTAATCAAGATCATGCTGTTATACCTATTAATGTGGAAGTTGAAAAACCACCACCACATTTTCCTCATAGACTTAAACAACAGAAACTTGATCATCAATTTTCTAAGTTCTTTGAAATTTTTAAGAAACTTACTATTAACATACCTTTTGTTGAAGCTTTGGAACAAATGCCAACTTATGTGAAATTTATGAAGGATATTTTAAGCAAGAAATGAAAATTTGAAGCTTTTGAAAATGTTGCATTAAGTGAAGAATGCAGTTCAAGAAATCAAAAGAAATTACCTGAAAAGCTTAAGGATCCTGGAAGTTTCACTATACCCTGTGCTATTGGAGAAAAATTTTGTGGAAAAGCTTTATGTGATTTAGGAGCAAGTATTAATCTGATGTTAGTTTCTATCTTTTGAAGATTGGATTTAGGAGAGATTACTCCCACCACTGTAACCCTTCAGTTAGCTGATAGATCTATCACTTATCCTAAAGGAGTTATAGAGGATGACCTTGTTAAAGTGGATAAATTTATCTTCCCTATAGATTTCATCGTACTTGATATGGAAGAAGATAAAGAGATACCTATTATTTTAGGGAGACCTTTTCTAGCTATGATTGATGTGCAAAAGGGAGAATTAACCATGAGAGTTAATAATCAAGAAATTAAATTCAATGTTCTTAAATCAATGAAGTACCCTGATAAAGAGAAATGTTATCGAATGGATATAATTGATTATTTAATTGAGAAACATTATCAAGAAAAATGTAAAGTTATTTCTGAAGAAAAATTTGAATTTTTAACAGATGAAAATGAAGAAGTAGAAGAAGAAGAGACTCATTTTATTAAAGATAACTGAGAAACTTTAGACATAACTCAAAATGATATACTTTTACCATCCATAAAAAAGCACCTGCAACTTTTCAATGATGTATGATGTCAATATTCTGTGATTTGATTGACAAATGAATTGAAATATTCATGGATGATTTTTCAGTTTTTGGAACTTCTTTTGAATCTTGTTTAGAAAACATTTCCATAGTTCTGAAATGATGTGAAGAAACAAAATTAGTTCTTAACTGGGAAAAATTTCAATTCATGGTTACAGAAGGCATTGTACTTGGTCACAAAGTTTCACAAAAAGGGATGGAAGTAGATCAATTGAAAGTGAAAATTATTGCTGAATTGCAACCACCTACTATTATTACTGATGTGAGAAGTTTTCTAGGTCATGCTGGATTTTATAGAAGATACATAAAGGATTTTTCTAAAATTACTAAACCTCTTTGTCATTTATTAGAAAAAGATGTGAAATTTGAATTTAACAAAGAATGTATTAATGCTTTTAATATTCTAAAAGAACAACTAATAACTGTACCTATCATTGTTGCACCTAATTGGAAAAAATCTTTTGAATTAATGTGTGATGCAAGTGATTTTGCAATTGGAGCTGTATTAGGAAAAAAATATGAGAAGATTTTCAAAGTTGTATATTATGCTAGTAAAACTCACACTGAAACACAAATAAATTACAATACCACTAAGAAGGAGCTTCTAGCTATAGTATATGCTTTTGATAAATTTAGACCTTATCTTCTTGGTACTAAATGCATAGTTCATACTGATCATTCTGCTATCAAATATCTATTATCTAAGAAGGATTCTAAACCTAGACTGATAAGATGGGTTTTACTTCTACATGAATTTGATTTTCTAATAGTAGATAGAAAAGGAACTGAAAACCAAATTGTTGATCATTTGTCTAGAATTAAAAATTATATTATTTCGAAAGAAAATATAAATGAGAAATTTCCTGGTGAATCTTTATATGTTATTCAAGGATGCAAAACACCTTGGTATGCTGATATTGTTAATTATTTAGTTAGCAATATTTTACCTTATGAATTAGGTAACAAATTTATTAAGAAATTTAAATATGATACTAAATCTTATATTTGGGAAGAACCTCATTTATTTAAAATTGGAAAAGATTCTATGATCCGAAGATGTGTACCTTATGAGGAAACTTTTGCTATTATTCAAAAATGTCATGATTCCGATTTTAGAGGACACTTTGGCATAGATAAAACTACATTTAAAATTTAAAATTTTGGATTTTATTGGCCTACCTTATTTAAAGATGTGAGACATTATGTGAAAACATGTGATCGATGTCAAAGGATGGGAAATATATCTAGGAAGGATGAAATGACTTTAAACTATATATTAGAAGTTGAAATTTTTGATATATGGGGTTTTGATTTTATGGGACCATTTGTTCCATCATATGGAAAAATTTATATTTTATTAGCAGTTGATTATGTTTCAAATTGGATTGAAGCTGTAGCTTTACCAAACTGTGATTCCAAAAGTGTTTCTAAATTCTTAAAGAAAATAATATTTTCAAGATTTGGAATGCCTAAGATAATTATCACTGATAGTGGAAGTCATTTCAGAAATATAAGAACTCAATCATTACTACAAAAATTTGGAATTAAACATAGAATTGCAACTGCTTATCACCCACAAACATGTGGAATGGCTGAAGTATCAAACAGAGAAATTAAAAGAATATTAGAGAAAACTGTTAATACTAAAAGAACTGATTGGGTTGATAGACTTGATCTGCATTATGGGCTTATAGAACAGCTTATAAGACACCAATCGGAATGTCACCCTACCGGTTAATTTATGGTAAACATTGTCACTTACATGTTGAACTTGAACATAAAGCTTATTGGGCGATAAAGGAGTTCAATTTTAATTTGAATAAAGCAGGAGAAAAGCGATTATTGCAATTGAATGAGATGGAAGAGATAAGAAATGAATCATATGAAAATGCAAGGATTTATAAAGAGAAAATGAAGATGTTGCAGGATAAGAAAATTTCAGGAAAAATTTTTGAGCCTGGACAAGAAGTATTACTGTTTAATTCTTGTTTAAAACTTTTTCCTAGAAAATTAAGATCTAAATAGATTGGACTCTATATAGTTGAGAAAGTATACCATTACGGAGCTGTGGATATTAAAGATCCCAAAACAGGAAAAATCTTTGAAGTAAATGGATTAAGATTGAAGCCTTATTTGGGAGATATTAAAATGATTTATAAAGAGGCTTATGAATTGAGTCAACCTGATTAAAGATTTACTTAAGTCGGGCTGACGACGTTAAACCAAGCGCTTTGTGGGAGGCAAGCCATAATTATCTTTTGTTTTGAGTGTTTTTATGTTTTAATGTAAGGTTATGCCTCGATCTTGACTAATTTTATATTACTTTAATTTTTTTATGCTTATAAGTCTTTGTTGACTTAGGCTGAAGATTATTTTGAAGTATGTAAGATTTATAAATTGGATCACTCTATTATAAATATGAGTAAAAAGGAGATCAAGTTAACCTTCATTATGATTGTTTACAATGTGTGTTATTGAGTCTAGATTACTCTTACCAGTATAATCTACCTATCTTGGAGAACGAAACTTTGAAATTTGACGATTAAGCAAAACGAAGTTGAACATAGTTCCGGCGCCTAGGCGCCAAGATTCGGCGCCTAAGCGCCAGAGTTAAACTATGTATCAATAGGTCCGGCGCCTAGGCGCCAGATTCGGCGCCTAAGCGCCACGGTTACTGGGTCGTGCAAAAATCGAAAATTTTCAGTTTTTCACATGATTTTCACCTTTATATCAACCCATCTTCATCCCTAACCATCAAGCAATCAAATGTTACGTCCATTACACTTCATTCTTGAGAGATTTGAGAAATTTTTGAAGAATTGGAAGGATGAAATCATGGAGAAGAAGCTAGGGACAAGGTCTCAAAGGATCCTCAACCCTACTTTAATGGTTTCATAGCGGTAAGTTTAGAGAAAATTTCTAGTCGTTTGGATAAGTTTGAAGCGGAGTTTAAAAGCATTAGAGATCGCCTTCATGAGATGTTTCATTAGATTGAATATCTAGAATGGTAGATGAAACTTTAATTTTATCATTTTGCGGCTTATCAAGATGCTCAAGTTGAAATATATGCGAAGAACAAGTGGATTGACGAAAAGACTGCTATAGATTTCCTCGAGAGCATTAGTGTTCTTTCCAAGCGGAATACACAATTTTCCTTGTGAAGATTAGAGTATTTTGGTAATGAGATAGTTATTATCTGGTTTGTTGAGTCGTTGTATAGATTTAGTGAATCGATTCTGTTTGTTTGTGTATTTGCTTTCATGTTCAATGTGTGTTGTTTTTGCTTAGAAATTGTTGTGTTTGATTGTGTATTAGGAACTTGAATCAAGTATGATACCTATCTGGAATATATTGAGCCAATATTGAAGATTATAAATCAAATTTAGTGAAGTTTGATTTAAACTTTATGTTTGATTGGTGGATTTAATATTTAATTTTTAAAATTTTTTGGAAAATGTTTTGGAAGTTAGAAACTGAAGCCCTACTCTAATGTAAGTAATTGGAAGTTGAATTTATGAATTTTGGTGGAAAATTAAATTTAAAAATAATTTTTTGTGAAAGTCGAGTCTGGCGCCTAGGCGCTAGAATTCGACACCTAAGCGCCGGTTCAGCCTGTACCAGAAAAAATTCCTTAAATACCCCCAAAAGCCATTATTGACGCCTAAGCCTTCTTCTTCCTCCATTTTTCACGAAAATCAACTATTAGAATCCATTTTGAGGTCAAAACATGAAGGATTTGAGAGTGAAACCACTCAATTTCTTCGTATCAAGGTCAGATCTACACTTTAAACCATTTATTTTCGATTTTCACCATAGATTTCCTTAGGTTTTGCTAAGAACCGAAATTTTGATTTTTAGTGATTTCTTTGGATTTTTAAACTTATTTTAAGTTTTATAAACTTAAAAGAGTTTAAATTTTTTATTCCTAAATTTGTTCTTGTTTTCTTTCACGTTTAGATGGCTCTGAAATCTAAACGCAGGAAGGCACGAGATAACTTTGATAGCAGCAAATTTTCTACTGCGGCTGCGCATTTTTGATTCCACGAATTTACAACATCGAGGAAGATCATTTCAGAACGAAGTTTCTATCATCCGGGAGAAATGATTGAAAACACTATAGTTGCGCACAATTGGCAACGATTCTGTTATTTGACTGTTGTTGCTGTTATCCCTATAGTTCAAGAGTTTTATGCGAATTTTCTGGATGCCGAAGATTATGAAGTTTTTGTTAGAGGTGTCAGAGTAGGATTTAATCCTGAAAGAATCAATGTATTTTATGGCCTGCCACCGACTATAGAGTGCTACTATTCTGGATTATCACCATCTGAGGGAGATTTGGATATGATCATTGCTTATTTGACCGACGGTACTGGATCTTGGAAGATCAGGAATGGAAAAATGGTAAACTTCAAATCCTCCAAATTAAATGGTATTTCTAAAGCATGACACTATTTTATTTCTGCAAGATTGTTACCTTCCAACCATCTGAGTGAAGTGAATAGAGATCGAGCGATCTTAAACTACTGCATTCACGAAAGGAAGTTTATTGATGTCGGCAGTATTATTTATGATTCTGTGGATTCTACTGCGAGATCCAGCACTTCTATTGGACTGGGATTCCCATCTCTGATTATTCATTATGTATTAATAATGGACTCACTGCAGATATTTTAAAGGAAAGGTTTAAGACTACTAAGCCGATTAGTCAGGAGAGCATTAGCATATATGATCGTCTTCGAGGGAAGAAATTGACTGCTCCTTCTTCGTCTACACCTACTCTAAGTAGACCTTCTACTTCCCGACCCTCTACTTCTGCTGAGCCACCATCGAGTTTCTAGGAGTCAATGCATGATCAGTTTATAGAGCAGTAGCAGGAGTTATTTCTAACTCACTGCAGAGTTGATACTATTGATAGTAAGCTAGATCATTTATCTGATTATACCCAGATGAAGAGTAGCTATGATTCTGAGTATAATGAAGCCCTAGTCAGATTTCTGAAGGGTGAGCATGATGTTAGTTTCCCTACTTTTCCTAGTTTCACACCATTTGTTGATCCTAAGGATGTTGAGTTTTCCTTTGGTGATGATGATGATGATGAGGCTACAGCCAGTGACTAGTAGTTTATAGATCTCTATGTTGTGCTACTTTGTTGTTTTGTTTTGTTTGGTTTGTTTGTTTAGTTTTATGTTTAATGTATGTTGATTTGTTTAAGTACCTGTGTGGATTGATTAGTGTTAAGATTCTGTTGTTAGAATATTCTTAGTATATTGTGTTTGAGACTGAGATTAGAGTTAATTTATGATATGTTTGTTTCAGTCTACTGTTTAGTAATTAGTAATTTTGCTCTGCTTTTATTTTGTTTCAAATTTAGTATAATCATAAAAATTAGTCTGCTTACTTTTTATACCTGCTTCAATTTTATCTTTATTATTCATAAAAGCATGAGTAGAAGTAAATTTTCTTTTTAAGATCATTTTTACATACTTATAAATAATTTTCTTTTTAAAATTATGATTTTCTTTCTCTCATACTTTCAAATTTTCATAGTATACCAAAACTTATGTTTGGGGGAAGGGAAAATACATTTAAATTTAAATTTAATTTATCCTTAAAGAGCTAATATTTTCTTAAAATAAAAACTTTTTAACATACTTTAAGGAATGAAGAATCTATTTAAGATCACTTTTATTTTTGAAATTATAAAGAATTTAGTGAAATTAACCAAATTTTTAATAACTTTGATTGATTTTAAGAATAGAATTATTTAACTTAAAGAAGAATAAGATAAAGAAATTTTTCTATTCATAGTAAAAATAATGGAATTGTAGAAGTATTAAGTAATAAAAAATTATCACTTGAAAAAGAAAAGATTGAAAATCTTTTTGAATTCTTATTCATGTTATAATAATTAAGTGGAAATGTATAAGTTTTGAAAATATAAGTTAAGGATAGTGAAGTTCAAAATCATTAACAGGCTATCCAGATATAGTAATCCTCTCTATATACATTAAAAAAAAGAAGAAGAAGAAAAAAAGAAAAGAAAAAGAGAAGAGAGGAGAAGCTTGAGGAAATGCCTAATCAAAAGTTGGCTTCACTTGAATTATCTTATAGAAAGAAAACTAGTTACATATTTTACTTAATTTTTATGCATGAATCTTTATTTAGGAAAGATTTTTCAAGAAGATCTTTTTCTTATAAATTATCTATGAGATCTTAATATAATAAACTTCTATTATTTTCAAAATGGATGAAAAAATTGAAATCTTATGATTTGGTAGTTGAATATTCTTTAAATTCTTAAAGTTAAACCTATTTTGTGAAATTCGGTTAATAATTTACTAAAGACTATAAAATCAGAAATTAGAAGGAATCTTAAATATTTATCTTTTATTCCAAAGGTTATACATTTTATATAGTAAAAAGAGTTACTTGAGGACAAGTAACATTTAAGTTTGGGGGATTTTGATCCAAAAAAAAATACTTATTTTAATGCCTTATTTTTTATCAATTTCTAAGGATATTATGCTTTAATGAACGGTATTTTTGTGTTTTTGGATGTATGTGATGTAAAAAGGTCGAAAAAAGGATAAAGGAGCAAAACGGAGCAAAAATGGAGCAAAATACAAAAATTATAAAAAATATGGCTGGCGCCTAAGCGCTAGACTCGATACAGAAACTGTCAAGTTTTTGACAACGTTTGGACGATTATTTTGATGGAGTGAGCGGTTATTGGACATTCTAGAAGACTGACAGTTGTTCTTGATAATAGGACATGTGATACATTGCATTTGGATGCTCCAAAACGGTTTTAATCACGAAGAGGTGCAAGCCAAAGTGAAGAGGTACAAAGAACTGGACGCGGTGTCCGGCGCCTAGGAGCCAGATTCCGGTGCCTAGGCGCCAGACAGACCTTTTAGAAGATTCATTGAATGTGGATGTGTTTTGAAGAGGTGCCTCAAAGCAACCCTTGAAGCCTATAAATAGGAGTCCATTTCTTTAGAAAATGTGCCCCCATTGTAACCCCTTTCTCTTAGCCACTTTAGGATCTCTCATCCTTAGAGAGAGAAATAGAGAGACAAATTTTGAGCCACTTTTATTTAGTTTAGTGAGTTTATTTTCAAGTGGTTGCATCTAGAGTTCATTACATTGTGGAGTCAGTAGGAATCAGAAGATCTGTATAAGGAATATTTGAGATAAGAATTTTATTTTGATTCAAAGTTTATTTATTATGTTTTGCTATTTCTATTCAATGTGTTCTAAGTAGTTAGTTTACTTTTTTCCTTCAATTATGAAAAGATAAATAAGATAATATAAGATTCGATCGAGAATTAAAAATCAAAATTTTTTCAGAACAAGGTGATGATATTAATACCTGATCTTACTTTACTTTTTAAATTGGCCATTTAAATTGTTAAAACCTGTTGAAGAGTTTTCAGACCTAGAAGGAGAAGAACTCTTAACTTCTAGATGTCACATGAATCCTTGGGTAGTCGAAGGCCATGTGTGGGCTATTCAAGGTGAAGTGCAAATAAATAGGAAGATAAGATTTAAAGGGCGTATAATTGATAAATTTTTAGAGTGACAGACTAAATCCTTATAATTTGATTTATAGATAAGGAAAGGGTCACTAGTGGGGCCGACCATAGCCACCCTTGGACATCCAGTAGTGTGAGCCTAGATTAACCCATTGTATTAACAATACATCTGAACCTAATATGTAAATTAGCCAATGTTCTTTGCGCCTGGATCAAAGTGTAAAGAATAGGAATGCTTCTATTTGGCACAATACCATAAATCAAATTCTCCAATGAATATTAAATTATCTTAAAAATCTTAGATTAATTGAAGGGAAGAAAGTTGTTTGTTTTATATAGTTTTCACAAAATCATTTTCTTATTATTGTTTTCTTTATCGGCATCTAGTAAATTAAAATTAATTTATAGTTAGATTAAAATACAAAAAGATTTTGAAATACAATATTTAAAAATTTATTACCATTTTTTCCCCGTGGGATCGATACTGGGGTCTTTATTTCAAAGCCCTATATTACTTGAAACGATAGGTATACTTGTGTAGTACCCAAAAAGTATATAAAATATTTTCTTTTAAAATTATATTTTGATATATAAACATATATTTAAAAAAGTATTAAACATTAACAGCCTAGCATTCAGTAGCAATCAAGTTTTATTTAATGTTATTGCCGTAATTAAAATTTGGTACACATCTATATAGCAAGTTATTCCAGGTCAAGTGTTTCGCGGAGTTGCCAGAAATAAAATTTTCTAGCAGTGGTAACAAATCCTTGTATTTGGAAATACAAAAATTGGGTCACTCCCCCAAACAAATTATTTGACACAATTTGAATAATAGCAGGTTTATGTTCATATGAATTAGCAGCAACAACAGGATCTTCAATACTACCATGAAGTTCATCTACTGTGGGGTTTGCATAATATCTTAAATGTCTAAATTCTTAATGAATTTTAGTATTTAAATTTTTTGGTTTACCATTTATTTAAAATTTTGAACTTTTTCAATATTATTTATTTTTTTTATTTATTAAAAGTTCTAGTCCTTCAGAACCTAAAGTTCGCATACACTACTAAAAAACAAAATAAAATAACACAATCAAGATCTTATATAGGAGCAATACTACAATATTCTAGTAATAATTATAAAAGTTTAAATAAGGCTTTAAAAATAGAAATTTGTTTTCTTAAAAATTTGTTTGTCTTTCTCCCTGGCAACGGAGCCAAAAACTTGATCCCAACTTTTTTTATATATTCTTTTTTATGTACGTAATTATATGCTCAATTCTCTTTATTTAGTAAAGGGATTCTATGCAAGTTTACGTATCATAATCAAGTAATATAGGACTTTCTGGTTATGCCCCGAAATATCGATCCCATAAGGAAAAATTCAACTCTTTATAGAAATTAGATACAACTTCTACTATTAAAAATATTCTTAATTAAGCTATAGATACTAATACAGGAATAAAATTTTGATTCTATTTCTTAATGTTTCATAATTGAAAACAAAGTAAACAACTAACTAAATTTAATGAGATTTTTGTAAGATGAAATTAATATAACTAAAATATTTTTTTCCTTCTCTTGAATCAGTAACAAGTATAGAAATTCTGTTGTGGAAGTATATAAATTTTGTTGTGTCAAATAGGAGTAATATTATTCTTTACCCTTACTAGAAATACTATAAATAACATTGGTTAATCAAAAGATTAAATAGTTCTAAAGATGGACTAGGTAGGGAAGATACTACCTCTCACTCTAGAGTTCTCTCTAATCCCTCCACCTCGAGGCTAACTTCTTGCATCAAAACCTAAACATTAGACCAAATTATGTGCTTTAGTTTATCACCCTGAAGTCCTCTAACTCTACACCCTTTAAATTTTCTCTCCCTATTTATTTTCACTGAATCATATAAATTACATGCTCATCCATAAAATCTCAAGTGATTTTTTTCCAAAAGTTGAATGAGACAAAACCGTCATGGATCTTACATGCTCTCTCAAAAAATATTAAGATCTTAATTGGCCAAATCAAGAAGTAAATGAAGTATAAGGATAAAATCATTGCAACTTATTTTAACATTAAAAATATATACTTCACACAAATTCCTTCCAACACTTAATTACTTATCATGTTAAGGAAAAAGATAAAGAAAACTACTCATAATTTATGGATAAAACACAACAATAATTGATATTAAAAGTAGAAATCATGCAAAACTCAAGAATTCTAAATTAAAACAAAATGTAGTTACAAATATAGAAACTTATCTCAAACTCCTCTCTACCAAACCTTTGAAGTTCCTTTGAATCTCATCCTTCCTCTTAAAATACTCTCTAGGACTGGTTGCCCAACCTTAGCTGGTTAAAATCTCTCAAAATAACTAATAATGTATTCTTTTTTAGAACTATCTACCCACCTTCTACTTCACTAGGAATGAGATAAGTGAGAAATAAACCTAAGTAAAAATCATGCAATTCCTTAATTTAAAATGTTGTAAATCCACTCTTCAAATCTTCTCTAATCTGCTCTCTTTACTTCAAATCAAGTCCTTGTTTTTAAAGTATTCCAAAAGGTTCTTTTGTGTTTCTTCAAAACGTGCCCACATTCAATGAACCTTCCAAGACTTACCTCTTTTAAAGAGCAATTTTAGTGCAGTTTCATGCCCATTAATTGAAATTCATGTTTTCACCAAGAGTTTCTTTAATCACCCCTTCAAATTTAATTCAAAATTCATTAAAATTTCGAAATAACTCGACGACGCTCAAGCGTGAGGTTTTTGGCGCTTAGGCGCAGCCTTCATTGTCTGTTGGCACTTAAGAGCGATATCTAGACGCTTAGGCACCAAAGTTCATTTTCACATCTTCTTTGTTTTTGCTCCAAAATTGATTCATTTTCACTCTTTACATCATATCTGTTAATTTAATTGTAACTGCAAGAAAAACGCACATTTATCTTTCATTAAAGGACAATATCCTGAAAAATAGGTATAAAAATGTGTATAAAAATGTTATATATTCTAGGTGTATCACTGTGCCATAATCATCTCTGCTGGTTGTACTAAGACTGCTAGATTGTAGTACTGCTTGTTCTCTAAAATCTCAGAAATTTCATCAATGACTGTTGGCAGGTTGTTGGTTACTTTAATTGTGTTGCTTCCTATACTGAAAAATATGGTGCTAAACCACCTCATTTAGCTACACTAACTGCCTTTAATGAAAACTCTCCCCCTTTTAGATATCTAAAAATGGGGTCTAGGCACACTAAGTTCTTGCATAATGTTTCCAAAAGTTGGAATTACATAGATAATTCTAATTCATTAATAATTCTTTGGTTGTTACGGTAACCTTTGTATTGCTGATATTTGATAAGAGGAAATTTGGAGTGCTTTATCCAATATTGATAATGGTAGGAGTGCTGGTCCTGATGGTTTTTCTGCTTATTTTTACAAGAAGGCTTGGTAGATCATTAAAATTAATGTCATCAAGGCTATCCAATGGTCCTCACAGGGATTTAATCTCCTCCACTGTTTTTGTGCACTTAATGTTGTCTTAATTCCAAAATCTTCACTAAGGGAATAGTGGTGCCATTTTAGATCTATCAGCCTCACCTAAGTAATCATTAAAATTATTTGTAAGATCATTGTGGGCAGATTACAAGCCCACCTCATCCACCTCATGCGGCCTAACCAAATTTCTTTGGATAAAGGGAGGAGTATTGTGGACAATGTGCTCTTACTCCATGAGCTGCTTTATGATCCAGACAAGTTTTGTATGTGTATCGGTCGGAATCTCATTAACAAATTGGTTTTGTAGAATGCCTATGACACCATCAATTGAAGCTTCTTTTTTGAGATATTAAAGGCTAAGTTTTTTACTTCTGAATTTGTTTTCCTTATTTTTAAATGGCTATATTGTAATCCCCATTCCATTCTAATTAATGCAAGATCTAAACGTTATTTTAACGCTGTCAGGGCACTCAATCAAGGACACCTTATTTCTCCCACCCTATTCATCCTTGCATGGGATTACTTATCGAGACTGATGGACAAATGAATCATTCATAAGTCTTATATGTGATACCACCAAAAATCTGATATTGTGATAAGCCACCAACTATAAGCTGATTAACTTATTTTCTTTTCAAGGGCAAGTAGTGTTTCCCTTGAAAAGAAGTGTCTTAATTGGATTTAGAAGAATTTTGGTATGACATTCAAAACTAAAAAATTCAACATCATTCCAAGCAGCAGGAATTTCCTCACCAAAAACGGTGGATTATTGATTATACTGGCTTTCCTATTGCTTTTACTCTTATCTACTATTTGGTGGTGCCACTAATTAGAGGCAAAATTAAAATGTTACAATTTGATGCTGACATAGACAAGATTACTTCACAACTCAATTGATGGAAATCCTCCTTCTTATTAAATGAGGGCAGAATCACCCTTTTGAGAAGTATTCTAATAACATTCCAATCCTATATAATGCAAATGGAAACAATGAAGCAAAGAACGCAATTACACCTAACGAGTTGCTTTAAGATTTCTTTGGTCTATTCAGAGAAAACAATTACATTATGTAAGTTGGCAGAAATGGCAAAGCCATTTATAGCTTGTGGGCTCGGTTTCAAGGGGCTCAAGCAGATACAAACTGTTAACTTGTGTAAACTACAGATTATGTTCAGATATCAAAACTCCCTCTGGGATAAATTTATGCTTCGGAAATATTGCAAAATCTGTCATCCAAAGCTTTTGGATAGGAGCATGGAGATTCCATAATTCGGGTAAATTTGCTGAAAATTTGAGATTTGGCTGACCAGTCTGTCCTTTTGGGATAATGGTTGTGGTGAAGTGCATTTTTGGCTGGATAACTTGGGTCTTGAAAATCATTTACAATCAATACCAGATAATGCTAATCCTCATCTCAAGTGGCATATTGCTAGGTGGGTGAGGCTCGATCTCACTCTACTCTTAATTCCATGCTCAATGAGAATTCTACTGCTTATATTTCATGGATTTATTTTGATAAGAGCAGAAAAGACAACATTGTAGTGCACTCCTATAATTCTCACAGCCACACTAAAGCCTTCTACTTTACGATTCATCTTTCGAATACACTTTCTTGGGGTGAGAGGCTGTGAAATAATTTCTTGAATCCTTCTACATCCTTCTTATGTCTGAGGATTTTTCACAAACTCCTTACCACTAATGATCTCCTATAATTTAAAGGGTTAAGAGGTCCCTCTATGTGTTAGCTTTGTAGGACTGAGGAGGAATCTCTTCCACACCTCTTTTTTGAATGTCGCTTCTCTCAACAGGTTTGGTCGGATGTCCTAAAAGATCTTAAGGTTGACACATTGTTACTGGAATGAAAGCTGCTTTCAAATTGTTAGAAATGTTGGCATCATGCTAAGCTTGGCTCCATCCCCTTCATCATAGCCTAGATTCTTTTGATGGCCTAAAATTAATCAAAATTTGAGGACTCCCATTCTTTTGTAAGGCATGTTCGCTATCAGTTGTGAATACTTCTTAAGTAGTTTGATCCTCCATAATAACTTTCCTTGAATTCATAACAATCCGAGGACAAGGAGTTCAACATAATTCTTAGTTCCTAAGGTTCTTTGGATGAGGCCTCCTTTCTCCTTAATCAAAGTTAACACTGATGTGATTTTCTCTTCTTCTACGGGTGACATTCGAGGGATCTTCAGGGACAATTTGGGTAGATGTTTGCTTATTTTCCATTCACTTAAGGTTGTTGTGGGTGACCTGGAAATTGAGGTCGCTGCTGTGTTTTAGGCTATTAAATAAGCCATCCAAAACAATTAGCTTAGTTTACATGTGGAGATGGACTCTTCCATCCTATTGGACTAAATCTCTGATCCTAAAAATTCCCCATGGCATATTCTTCACTGGATTAAGCTGATCAACCTCCTGCTACCTCATATGGATGTTGATTTTTCTTTTATAGATGCTTATTTTTCTTTAACTTTTAGAGAGGGTAAAAGCCAGCCAATTGGTTGGCAATGATATGTCTTGTGTCCCAATATGTTTTTGTGTCCCAATATGTTTTTGTATCTTCCCTTCCTCCTCATCCTCTTTCCTTTCTGCTACACGAGGATACGCTTAATGTCCCTCACCTCAAAATTTTAACTATTGACTAATTAATGGAGGGTTACCTTTTTTAATATATATATATATATAGATCTTACCCTGAAGTTGTAGACTGTTGGATTGATCATCATTGGAATGTACCTTTGTTGAGTTCCTTTGTGCCTGATGAAGTGTTGCATTAAATCTCTGTTCTACCTGTTAATCCAATGAAACCAGGTAAACTCATTACAAAAAACCCTCCCAGCCAATCCTTAAATACCTACATTCACTCCAAAATTAATACATGGCAATGCAACAATTGAGGGTAAATCCATCTAGGGTCTTAAGCTTAATCCTTCAATGTACTTCTTCAATTAGAGATTGTTCAGGAAAATGATCCCAACAGATGATATACTGAAGCTTAAAGGTCTTAGATCAACTTCTAGGTGCTGCCTTTGTGGGTCACAAGAAGAAACACTAAACCATCTATTTTTTAATATTTTTGTAGCAAGGGAAGTTTGGATTGCCATATTGGACTTCCTTCAACTTACAAGATTTTGGTATAACTAGTGCTCTTGGGAAGATTGATGGAATGACTGGAATGATCTATAAAGATCCCACATTCCACTGATCATCACTTGATTCATCTGGATGGCATGAAATAAAGCTGAATATGATCATGTTCCCTATCAAGCTAATAAGGTGGCTGTCAACTATTGTAGCTTTCTTCACAAAATTCAATCTGCTACCCCTCATGACTCTTCAGTTAAATCTTAGGTTTGTCTGCTATTTTGGTGCAAACCTAATCCTCCCTGGGTCAAGATCAACACTAATGGAAGTTACTCTCCTAAGGCAGCAGGAATTGGAAGTGTATGCAGAAACCATTTGGGTCCATGTTTGTGGTGCTTCCAGTCCCCGATTATTTCTATTTCAGCTCTAGAATCTTAATTCTGCTATTTTCTGGGCTCTCAAAAATTCCATCTCTCTCAGGTACACTTCTATTGAAATTGAATCTGATGCTTTACAACTTTTTCATATTATGATGAACTTATCCTCTCCCTCATGTGAGTTGGACTATTGGAAAAGAATAATTTACTCACTCACACAAAGGATTCAAGTACATTGGTCTCACATACATAGGGAGGGCAACCAACCTGCCAATTGGATGGTCACCACAACTGCTTCTACAGAACAAGTTTTAGTCTGTAAATCTCCTTTTGGTCTTTTAAAAGCTTTACTTTTGGGGGACACTAATGATATCCCTTATATTAGATGTACTTAAATATTTTTTGGCAATATAATTTTGCTTTTTTTGTGTGTGTATATATATATATATATATATATATATATATATATATATATACTATGGGGGAATCTTTCGCTCGATATGGTTTTTTTCCTTCTAGGTGATTATATGATGACACACCTAGTTTTCATTACGATCCTGTTTCTGGTGATTGCGTTGGATTGTTGAGCCATTACCGACGACAAGGGTTCTGTTGCTTCTAGAACTTGAATGTTTCCACATTCCTTCCACGATCTTTGTCTGTTGGTGGTGATTTTAAATTTATTAAGAAGGTTGGCTGGAAGAATGGCAACTTTGTTATTTTCATTTCTGATGCTGAACGTAGCAATCTGGTTTCTTCTTGTCATCTTGCCCTGGTTGGTAAATTTTTAAAGACCATCTTAGTCATGAAATCATAAGAAAGGAATTCAAGTTAATGCAAATTGTTGGGCTTTTGGATGGTAAATACTGATTCAACTCAATAATGATGAGGATTACACACACTTATTTCCTTGATGGTTGATCAGAATCGATAATCGTTTTATGAAAATTCTTAAGTAGACTGTGGTTTTCGAGCCATAGTCTGAACCTCATACCATTCCAGTATAGATTTGATTTCTAGGTCTGGAATTTTATTTATTTAACATTGAATTGATCTAATTTATTGTAGTTGTCTATGGTAAACCTCTCAAGACAGACAATCCTACTATTAACCTTTCTCGACAATCAGAAGCAACGGTGCTTGTATAATGGGATATCACTTTTTCAGCTCTAGAGTAAATATTTACTGGTTTGTAACAGCATGAATATTGGCAGCAAGTGGTAAATGAACAACATCCTCTCTATTACACTAATCAATGTATGTTTGACCACTGCAGCTCTCAATGTAATCATTTACCACATCATTTAAAATCCAAAAAATAGTGCCCCTTTTGTGGCCATCCACACCCTAATACAAATGTTAGAAGTATGGCAGGTAATTGAAATACTACTTCTAATTTACCTGTTGTTCCTGTTATGGATGGGACCACTGTTTTCCCGTTGATTTGCTGTTGATATTTTAGTGGTTCAACAGAAAGTTTCTCCTAGTCCTATTGTTCACACTGATTTGGAAGATGTCAATATTAGAAATACTACATATATGGCAAGATGTTGCTCATGCTAAAAATTCTAAAGAGCTGAATGAGGAAAATGCTCAATTAGAAAATGAATGGCTTGTACTAAAATAAAAAAAGGTGGAGGGGGACAAGAAAAATTAAATTCTACATCTAAATGAGGGGAATATAATTAATCGCAATTATTACTCTAATAGGGATCATCTCCATACCCGAAATAGAACTTCTATGAGGAATATGCTAAATCATCATGTTTAATATTTTGATCTAAAATATTTAAGCAGTAGTCAACCTCTACTCCCTTAATAGACTCAAATATTTACGTAGTGTCCATAAAATTTTTATTTTTACTATAATTTTGCCTTTAGTATCAGTGAAAAGTGATAAAATTATGTGGAAATTCAAGCATTATCACCATTACTGCAATAAAAATATTAAATTATGGGTCTCTTGGAAACCCAAGGTTAGTTAATCTATTGTCAATAATGAGGATCAATTTGTACTTTGCTCTTTCAAGATGGAGGACTTTCAAAGATGGGCTACATTTGTCTAAGCTAGCTGTTCTTTACATGATAAATTTACTTATGGAAGAAATTATCTTATATGGGTGGAAGAAAATTGGAAAACTGGTTTGGTTAGAGAAGACTTTAAAATAGTGATGAAACCATCAGAGAAGAAGGGAGGAGGATGATTTCACATAAATCTTATAAAAAAATTATGTGATAAAATCTCTGATGCGAGACTCTATGGTTTGGAATCCTCTAGCACTCCTTACACCTGAAGAAGGGGCTGCAAACTCTAAGGACTTTACATATTCTTTGGTAACCAACATTTGTTAAATTATTTCACTGCTACAAATGTGTAACATTTTAATCATGCTGCCTTTGATCACATTCTAATTCTCTTATCCTTGGCTTTCCTTAATAAACCTCCTAAGTGCAATTTTTATATTTATAAATAAATTGTCCTCTCATGGTACTTTTGTTAGACTCACTAAACAGGCTTGGAGATTTGAAGGAGTTGGCAGGCCTTGGTATTTATTGCATCAATTGTATAAATGATGACCTCTCACATCGGGGATTGGAAATGGCAAGTTCTTAGGAATGTCTATAATAATGTTTTGAAATGTTAAATGAGGGTTAATTCTTTGGAATCCCAAGTCAAATGTGATTCCATTTATGTTGAACAATTAACTTCTGCTCATAAAAATCATCTTGATGCGATCACTATGGAGCAAAGTTTTCTTCAGCAAAAAGGAAATGACATTAATTTCAATGATGGTGAAAGGAAAACCAAGTATTTTCATGCTAACATTAAACACAGAAGGAATGTCAATTCAGTTGTCAAGATAGGATATGAATGGGTGTTGGATCACTGAGCAAGATGAAATTGGTAACAGTGCAGTTAAATCGATTAATACTTTATCTGAGTCCTCATTTCAAGTCACTCATGTTGATCCAAATCTTTTCTTTATGGAAAAAGATTATATATCTAATCTTTCCATACTTGATCCACCCTCTAGGATGAAATCTTCAAAGCCTTCCAAGATATAAATTAAAACAAACTACTGGTCTTGATTGATACACTTTTGAGTTATGCGCACATTTTGAATAGAAAAGTGTTACTTCCCAGAGGTTTTCACATGGATATTTGCTTGATTATTAAAAAACAGATCAAAAGTAATTTCTATAGTTTCTTGGTTAATTGTGTTTCTCATGGGTTGTTCTTGGCTAAGAGAGGCATCAAACAAACTGGACGTGTTTCCCCTACCATTTTCATCATTTCTTTTGATTATATCACATTTATAATTGAAAGTTTGTGAATGCAACACCTTAACACCCAATTCTTTTATAAATCCATGATTATGGGTTACAGACTTGTCTTATGCAGATGATGCATTATATTCTCAAATGTTGGTAGAATTGCTATAAAAAAATTATGTACAACTTGGGTACTTTTTAAAAAATTTCAAGTATTCTTCTTAATTAATCAAAATGACAACTTTAATTTGAAAAATTGGTGAAGAAAGACATTATCAATTGGGCAATCTACTACACAGGTTATATCTATGTTCACTTCCAATAAAATATTTTAGTGTAAATATTTGGATAGATAGAAGGAAGCAAATTCAAGTGGATGTTGTGATTAAGAAGATTAAAGCCATATATAGTGATTGTAGCAACATAATATTATCTACGGGTGGAGGGATAATTTTACTCAGGAGTGTTTTACAAAGTATTCGACTTTACACTTTGCATGTGCTAATCTAAAGAATAGTACATAAGTCACTTTGGAAAGATTATTTAATAAGTTCTTTTGGGTTGGTAGTGGCAGTAAGAAAATTTGTAAAATTTGGCAAAAAATGTTTAAACATAGGTTCTCTGGTGGGCTTGGATTATAAATCATAAATAACATTGCCAAAAATGACAGGTTTAAACTTTGGTTTAAATTTAGAGTGGGGAATCACTCAATTCTAAATTCTATATAATAAATATTATTATTATGGGCACCCTTCTATTGCTGAGTGGAAGCCTTGTGATTCAAAAATTTGTAAAGAAATTTTAAAGGTAATAATTGAAGCTATCAGTTCAATTTTTTGGAATTTGGAGGGGGTGGCTAATCCTTTTGGAATGAAAATTAGGAGGCTGATTTTTTGAGAGACACTTCTCTTTCTGTGCACCACTCAAAGCTATTTGTTTTTTATTGTTGATTGAAGGTGCATTGAAATGTGTATTTGTTCAGAGATTTTGTTGGTGAATCTTCTATGATATCTAAAATTCTTATGGATAAGAATAAAAAAGTACAACCCTTGTGTGAAAAATAACAACAACACATCCATATCTAGAATGTTGTATAACAATTTGCATCATTCTGACAACTGGAAATAGGGGATAAACATTTAGGATAGATGTCTAACCCCTTATATCTCACTTTTCTTTTGGAGGAACTTCCTTAATATATTACCTTTAGATGATACTCTAGGACTTTATGTAGATGTGCTGACAAGAATGCTCTACATCTCTATCTTATTTTTCCATTTTCCAAAGAATTTCAGCATAAATTAGGGAAGTTCTTTAGGGTATCTAGTTTTCCATGAAACTCTATTAAGGATGTATTTTAGCATGAAAGCCTAGTAGTCATCTGGATATTAAATTTTGCTCTATTCCTTTTTTGGTTATGTGGTTTAAGAGGTCTGCTAGAAATAATATCGTACATGAGTAGTCCTCCCCCTCCTCAACAACTACTGTCTCCTAAACTCTCGCTTCTTAAGATAAAGCCTTTTAGCATCTACAATTTCATATGCCTGACTACTTCTCTAAGGAGATGGAGGCTAACCTTAATTTATTGGCTGCCCCCTCATTGTGCCTGGATTAAGATCAATTTAGATGGAAGTTGGAAGGCCAATGTTGCTAGTGTTGGAAGAGTGTTCAAAAATCTTAAGGGACACTGCCTTCTCTTTTTCTATTCTCGTGTGTGGGGTTATTCTCCCATTGAGGCTGAGGGTCGGTTATATTTTTTGCACTTTTGAATTTTGTTATTTTATGATGGTCCTCTCTTATATTTGAAACTTATTCTACTGTAATTTTGGAATACATTTCTGGAGAAAAATAACCTCTCTGAAGTTTACTTATCTGTCTCAATAGAATATGGCACTATATTGATATTCATAAACATCAGGTAAAATGGAATTACTTTTATAGAGATGGTAATGGACCTGTTGATTAGCTAGATAAACGTAATTCTCTGAGGATATTTGTTATTGTTGGGCCTCCTAGGTACCTTAATATTATTTGGATGGGTGATCTTTCAGATTATCTCATATCAGAACTTAATTATGAGCTATTTTAACCGTATGAATGGTTGTATATTACAATTTTATGGTGTTATTTATAGTCGTACCCTAAATTTGATGGTGTTACTGACAAATTTATTTTGTGGGCTCTATGAATACAATTTTTTTTGTGACATTTCGTGTCTTGGAGGTGTTACTAACTGTTGCATCTCATTTTTTGGTGGTGTTATTCATGGTTTTACCTTCTATTTTAGTGGTGTTATTGACGGTCGTATTTGACACCTTGTTGTTACTCTTTATTTTCTATATGATGGTGTCACTCCACGTTTTGGTGATGTCATCAACAGTTGTATTTTAATGGAGGTTTTATTACTGGTGTAATCAATGGTTGTTTCTCCCGTCCTGCTGGTGTTATTGATGGCTTTACTCTCAAGGCATTGTCGGCATATTTTTTAATTTAATTTAAATAAATAATTTTGAAAAGTAGTGTTTGATTTTGAAAATAATTTTAAATTTAAAGGTTTTAAGATATGAGATTAAACCGATCTCACATCCCAAATAGTTTATATAAACGAGCACCGCACCACAAACCGTGTATCTATCCCTAAGGATAGACACACTGCTTGACGGTGGGGCTCAATTAAATAAACTAGAAGATTTGTGACATCCGTTTGGTCCAGCGAACCAATTTTATAAGCCGACAAATTCCCTCGCTTAATATGAAAGCATTAAACAGGGTTTATATTACACTGGGTTCTTTAAAATTCCCTATAAGGGCAAGCCCCTATAGTTAATTACATCTTAAGTGACGGGAATCACCTAAGAAAACTCTCGATAATAATCAATAATTCTGCTCTCAAGAATTTCAAAGTTTAAGTTCTCAAAGGATTGAAGTTTGGAATTTCAATAGGGAATGGATCAAGTTTGGAACATTTTGTTTTGGGAATCCAAAGGAAGAAAAGTAGGAGAAATCACAGATTCGAAGCGAACTTCGGTAATTTCCCGACTATCCTATTGTTTGGCTTGAGTTTAGGAAAGTCCTAATATTTATTTAAATGTTTTGATCTTGTCAATTTTAATTAATTAGGACTTATATTTATATGATAGAATCATACAAATAGCTCTAGAAGATGTGAGGGTTTATGTCGTATCGGACGACTACCTCGGAATCCTAAGACCGGTTAGGGCTTAATTTGCAATGCAAATGCCTAACGAAGAGTTGAGGATTTATGTTGCACTAGGCAACTACCTCGAAGTCCTATGGGTTTGTTATTTAATTCTAGGAAAGTTTTGCTGAAGTAGACTCAGGTTTTGCTGATGATGATGGCCGTGCTGCCCACCATGCTCCGAGCTCCTTGTTGTTGCAAAGGTTTAGTTTTAGAAATCATAAATCAGGAGATAAGAAAAGTGTTTTGGTTTAGATAAGTCTTAATTTCCAAGTGTTTTCAATACTTTAATTAAAACAAATCTTAAAGTTGATTATAACGACACCGGTTAAGATCCCACGGTTCCATCCTTCCGGCATCATTATTTTTATCGGATTCACTTAGTCCGGATGAATTTGCTAAACTCAACCGAATGAGTTCCACACTTTCATTTAGACCGTGGAAATCCCGTTAGCAACACATAGGTTACATCATCCGAGGTATTCCCGATCATCCAACAGGACGTTTTAATTTAGCTGAAATTGTAGTTTTGTGTTCTGTTTGTGATTAAATTTTGAGTTGTTTTATATTTTGAAATGTTGTGGCGGTGAATTTTATCTTGCAACGACTTTTAACTTAGTTTTGGTTTCGCTTTTAGGGCTATCCTAAAGGTGTGAGTTTTCATGCAACGATTGTTTATCATGCAAGAAAAGTAAGTGCAATGCGATTAAATAAATTGCAATAATGTAAATTGCAAGAAAGTAAATCGCAATAAAATAAAAGTGTACTCGGAGGGTCTTCCCGTCATCCCAAGCTGCACTTAAAACACAATTAGAATATTTAAGCAAGTTCCTAGGTAAAGCTAAGGGAAGGGTTATGATTTTCTACCAAATTCCTAATCCTATAGCTAGTCATTTCCTATGACGTCTAGTGTCTTTGTGTTTTGGTTTGAGGACGATTTTCTTCATCAAAGAACAATTAAGTCCAATTGTTCTTATAAATGTCCTATCATATTGAGGAAGTGCTTAAGAATAATCTTAAACATCTTTTCAATATTTCTAGGATTGTTTTAAGTCTAAATGAATTTAATTATATAAATGAATTAATCGTCCAGGGATTCAAGTTTGGTTATCTTGCTCAGTGAACTAGGACATTTGAATATCCTATAGGTGAAGTAACATTTCATTTAATATTCGTTTAGTGAGTTATGATAACTAAAGCTTTTGAGGGTAAATTGGTGTTCAAATGATTTAATTTAAGTTAATGGGTTTAAATTTGGAATAGTGTTCAAGTTGTTTCATATTTAATTTCCTTCTGTCTTAGGTGATGTTATTTAATTCAATTTAATTTAATTTAATTTAATTTAATTTAATTTGAATTTAGTTTAATTCAATTTAATTCAATTTAGTTTGATTTGATATCGAATTAATTTAATTTGATTTGATTTAATTTCCTTTAATTTAATTTAATTTGATTTAATTTTAATTTAATTTAATTTAATTTAATTTAATTTAATTTGATTTTAATTTACTTTAATTTAATTTAATTTAATTTAATTTAATTTGTTAATTTAATTTTATTTTACTTAATTTAATTTAATTTGATTTTATTTATTTAATTTAATTTAATTTAATTTATTCATTCAATTTAATTTAATTTGTTTATTTAATTTAATTTAATTTAATTTTTAATTTAATTCAACTTTTAAATTTTAATTTAATTTAATTTAATTTAATTCAATTTAATTTACTTAATTTAATTTAATTTTTAATTTAATTTTTTTTTTAATTTTAATTGAAATTTTTTAAAAGAGTTTAATAATTTAATTTTAGTTTAATGATTAAGTCTTTTAATATATTTTAAATTTGAGTTATCATTTTAATTAAGAATTGAATATTAATGAGATGATTAATTTAGGGATTTTTAAATTAAAGAATAAATCTCTTCCTAATAATATCCCTATTTTAATAATTCTAATTTTATGATTCTTCCAAATTTAATCAAATATTTAATTAAGGTTTAATCATTATAAATTGTTTAATGGGTTTCTACCCTTTAATTATTTGAATTTCAATCATCCAAATAAAATTAGGATCAAATATTTTATTTATTAATTTTTTTATTAAACCTAAAGTTTTAATTAAAGATTAAGATTTTTAATTACCATTTTTTTTACCCTTTAAGCTTAATAATTTCATAACTCACTAAATTGAACTCAAATGAACTTGAAATTTTTATGTGACTTCACTCATATGTCAATAAAGACATGAGAGGAGAAAATGTGATTTTTCTGTATTTAATTTATTTATATAATTATTTTTGGTAGAAAATAGAGATTTTCAAGGAAAATTTAATAACATGACCAAGGGAAAGTTTCTATCCTTAAGAAAATTAGGGGACATTCCTAATCACCAGAGGACCACTTGGACCAATTTTGGTGATTTTTTGAATTATATTATTTTTATTATAATTATTTTAAGTTTTGGAGTGTTAATTAATTTTAAAATAAAATAAATGTTGAAAAATGAATTTTATATTTTTCAAAAATCTCTCTGATATCAAGGAAATTAGAGAATCAAATTTTACAATTTTCTGATTTTTCTATGATTTATTATAATTATTTTAGTGAAAAGGCTAGAAAACATATTTTTTAATTTTAAAATTACCCTAGAGCTTTGAAATTTAATATCTCACTAAATAGACCTAAGAAAAATATGGGGTTTGTTCCTAAGTGATTAAAATTCAAAATGTGACATTTTGGTGAATTTTATTATTTTTGTGATTTTTATTATTTTCTAATTATTAAAAATATTAAAATAATATTAAAAATCAACTTTTTTAGAAAATTGAAATTTTAATTTTCATAAATTCCCCTGATATCAGAGAGGCTCCAAAACTAATTTGGTGAATTTTTGAAAGATATTTTGAAAGTTATGAATTTTTAAAGTTTAAAATGACTAAATGGCTTAATCAACCCAATTAGTAGGGCTAACCAAGTCCAATTGACCTCAAATTTTTATGGTGGGTTCCTCTGATTCTAAAGGTCAGTGGAGAATTGATTTCAAGTCAATTTGATGTATGGTTAGCTCTAATTAATTAGAGATCCATTTTGGGTGTTTAAGCCAATTAGGGTTGTTTTAAATGAACTAACTCAAAACCTATTTTTCCTAGGGTTCTCTGGTCATAAGGAACATCATCAAATTTTCCTAGAATTTATTTCACAACATGCTATTTATTTGAATTAAAATACTCAAAACAGTAACATGAATTTGAAAAATCAATAACTCTTCATAGGGATGGCCTCTGACTTTGGGAAAATTCAAGGAATGTTCCCAAATTCAAAGGCTTCAAAAGCCCTATGGTCTCATGCCATGGTGAATTGTATACATGCATGGAGAATTAAAAGTATGCAGAGAGTAAATAAATTATAAAAAATAAAATACTTGATGAAATTGAATGATTTCTTTTCCACATTATTCTCCTCTGTTCACTGAGCAAGAGGGTATTTTTATTTTATTTTTCTGATTTTTCTACACAAAGTTATGAATTTTTGAAGTTTAGGGAATTAAATAAATAAAAAAAATACCCTAATTTTCTATTTATCCACGCGGCGCCGCGTCAACCTCGGTAGCTCCGAAACGCCGCGTGGCGCGCTCCCATTCGACGCCGCCATCTGACTCAGCGCTCCCGGGGCCCGCTGTATCGTTCCGTCTTCTGATCCGACGCGATCCTGGCCGTCCGTCCGCGCGTGTATTAAATGAATGGCATCCGTTCATCGTCCCCAAGTGTCCTCACCCGAGAGCCGTCCACACTAAATCCCTAATATCTCACTCGATACTCAATGGATTTTCATGTTCTTATGCTCTATGGATTCGTCTTGAAGAGACGAACACATCTATACGGCTATCATGCATAGAAATTAAAGCATTTGAAATGGAGAATCTCTAGAAGCTCGGGATGAAGAATTAGCTCATACCTTTGCTCAGAGAAGTGTGGCTTCAATCTGAGAGTTGTTGCACCTTCGATTGGATCCTAGCAAGCTCCGGATGAAGTCTCCTTGTCCAGTGAATTGTCTAGGTTGGATTTCGACCACGGCCGATCACAAAGCTTGGAGGTCGGAGCAACCGGGAGGCCCGGAGATGGGGCTTTTGCTTGGTGGACACCTTCCCCCGGTCCGGTGAAGGTGTAGAACCAATCAATTTGGGGATTGGCTCACTCGTGGAGAAGTGTCCTGGTTTTGGGTGGAATTTCGGTTGAGAAATTGGGTTTTATCGGTGGGGATTAGGGCAAATTGACACCGGGGATCAAGCTGCTCTAAGGGTGGAGAAGGTTTGGAACAATTTTGGCGAGTTTCGGCAAGGTTTGTGCAACTCTCCTCTCATGGCCGTGAGGGGGTCGGGTTTAAATAGAGGTGGGCTGGAGAGCCTCCCAGGGATGGCCAAGGGTTGGGATCAGCTGCTCTGGTCGTGGGAAGAACAGCCATGGTGGCCATTGGGCATGGGGCAGCTCAGCAAGGTGGAATTCCAAAGTTTGGCTCCTCCCAAGGTCTCGGCCATGGTGTTTTCTGGCGATCCAGGCGGCTGGCCGGCAGACATGGGTCACCTTCAGGGTCAGGGAGCCCAGGGCTTGAAGTTGGTGAAGTCAATTGGAGTTTGACATGTGTAAAGGCTTTGAATTAAAATGGAATGGAGAAGGGGTCATTTTGGCTTCAATTTGGTCAACCCATTGGTTTGGGTTGGGTGCACCTCCCCATGGCCTCGATTTTGGGCCGAGAGGATCGATTGGGTCGACCAAGAGAGAATGGTGTGGTCTCTATCCATGATGAGGTGGCTAAACATGGTTTAGAGTGTGTCATGGATAAGGTTAAAAAAGCTTAATGAAAGATTAGGAAAGGAGCCCCTCCTTTTACCATTAATGGCATGGTCACATGCCAAACTTTCATGGCTCCATATGGCTTGTGAATGGCTCACCCTTGGCTCCATTTGGCTTGGGAAAAGCTTGGGTCAATTTCATAAAAAGGGATTTAAGAAAATTTTGATATTTTGATAGGAATTTGTATGAGGCTTGATTTGGAATTGTTTAATTGATGACTTTAAAACTTAGGGGCAATTTTGATTAAATGGATGATGAGGGGAAGTGCCATGTGGGCTTTAGATGAATTTGGGCTTTTGAATTTGAAGGAAGTGGGCTTTTAGGAAAGTTTAAGGGGAATGGGCTTTTTGATTTTAGGATGGGCATTTGGGTGAAGATTTTGTGAAGGACCTTGTCAAATAAGTGTTATAATTGGTTTAGGGATGTTCCATGAAGGGCTTGGAGTCAATTTAGTGTGATTTGGGGTTGAATTGGTTTGAATTTGGATTTATTTGGTAAGTGGGCCTATGTAGGTCAAATTGGGCTAACTTGGGCCAATGTTGGGTTAGGGTTAAAATTGATGTAAAATTAATGTTGAGAAATATTTATGGGAGTGTTTCAAAGAGGTTTTGGCTTTGGTTGGGCTTTGATTTTGGGGTTTGGGCTCATTTGGGTTAGGTTTGGGTTTAGGTCAAAAATGGGCCTTTTAGCTTTGGGTTGAATTTGAGTGGGGTTTGGGTCTAAATGTTGGGCAAATCAGGTTAGTGTTTTGTTTGTGGGAATGTTAAGGAAGGTTTAGAAAAGATTTGGGGTTAATTGGAGTTGAATTGGGTGAGTTTGGGTTAGGTTTGGGTCATGGGTCCAAATTGGGCTTTAAGGCCAAAAGTGAAATTGGATCCAAATGTCAATCAAATTGAACTTGGATTTGGTCTAGATTGGTGTTGGGAATGTTGAATTGAAGTTTAGAACTGAATTGGACCAGAATTTGGGTCAATTGGGTAGGTTTGGTTTGACATTGGGTTCACTTAGGGTTAAAATGGGTCAAATTGGGGGTTTTGACTAAAGTAGGGTAAATTGACAAAATTGGCCCATGGTGTAGTTGGACAAAATGAAATTGGGAATATTTGGGATTTTCTGGAATTTTCTGAGAATTTTCTGAATTTTTTGGATTTTTTGGCCAAGAGGGGTATTTTGGGTATTTGGAGGGTATTGGGAGGTCTTTTTGGAATTTTTGGTATTTTTGGGTATGGATGATCAATTTGAGTAATGTGGAAATGTTTAAGATCAATTTTGAGGAATTTTGGGTGATTTAGGAAATTTTGAAAAATTTGGGTAATTTCGAGGTTTTGGGTAAGCTAAGCGGGTGTAGGGTCCCGGGGGTCAAAAATTGAAAATTTGGAAAATTGAAGATTGAGTGGATGTAAGTGGAGTGAAATCATTTTGGTTGAGCCATTTAGCCATATCAAGCCCACATGAGCCATGAAGGGACTCATTTGAGGCATTCACTATGTTGTTCCTAACCCACTTAGCCAAGGGCCTAAGGGTTAAGGACCATCCATGTGAATCACCTACATGAGTCAGGAGGTCAAGTTAGGTATGGGTGTGTGAAAGTGTAGTGTATAAGTGTAGTGTGTGTGTAAGTCAGCCCCTTCACCAGACCAGGCCACCCGAGGCAGTCCTAAGGCCAAAGAGTCCTATAGGAACTCATCCTTAAACTTCCACATTTGATTTCGACCCTCCAGGTGATTAGGGGTCTATAGTCAAGTTTGTGGAGTTTGCGGGGAGTTAAGAAGTGGTTTGAATTTCTAAAAGGTGGGTCCCAATTCTAGTCCTCTAAGATAGTCGAAAGGAAAAGCCTAAGGCTAGATCCTAAGTACTAAAGAGAAGAAGAGAAGACCTCATCGAAAATGAGGTCGACAAATGGACCCCCAATAGGTGTGGTGAGTCGACGGAGCACACCGCGCGTATTGGCGTTGACCGAAGCGATCAACAAAATCAACACAGATGTCCAAGTGACGAACTTAGGACGAAGTAGAAGAGTTTCCGCTGGGGAGTAGCAAGTATATCTCTGAAACTGGAGATTCCTGAACTTTCGCTGGGGAAAGGAAAAGGAGGTGAATCCCAAATCACATGATCTGAGGGAATTTCGATTTAGATTTTATTTTGTTTCAATTTAAGTTTTGATGTGTGAGCTTGGATTTTAGTTTGGAGTTTTAATTTAGATTGAAGTTTTGTCAAAAATAATTTGAGGGATTTGATTTGAAATGAAAATTGGAATTACGAGGTTTTAGATGTAACATCTTCAACCTCGAAAGAAAATTGAATTGATCGGATTGAATCATTGCAATGAGGAGAGATCTCGAGCAATGCGGTATTGGATGTAAAATCCTTAACCTCAAGAGTTTGATTTTGATGTATTTCATTGCTTTAGGGAAAGAATCCTAAAGGCTGTGTAGTCTTGGATGTAAAATCCTCGACCCAAAAGTTTGAATTTGATGTATTCCAGTGCAATAGGGAAAGAATCCTAAAGCGATGCGAGTCTTGGATGTAAAATCCTCGACCCAAAAATATGAATTTGATGTATTTCGGTGCAATAGGGAAAGAATCCTAAAGCGGTGCAGTCTTGGATGTAAAATCCTCGACCCAAAAATTTAAATTTGATGTATTTCGAGTGCAATAGGAAAGAATCCTAAAGCGAGTGCAGGTCTTGGATGTAAAATCCTCAACCCAAAAAGTTTGATTTTGATGTATTTCGAGTGCGATAGGGAAAGAATCCTAAAGCGATGCGGTCTTGGATGTAAAATCCTCGACCCAAAAGTTTGAATTTGATGTATTTCGGTGCGATAGGGAAAGAATCCTAAAGCGAGTGTAGTATCGGATGTAAAATCCTCAACCCAAAAAGTTTGATTTTGATGTATTTCGGTGCGATAGGGAAAGAATCCTAAAGCGATGCGGTCTTGGATGTAAAATCCTGGACCCAAAAAGTTTGATTTTGATGTATTTCGGTGCGATAGGGAAAGAATCCTAAAGCGGTGCGATCTTGGATGTAAAATCCTCGACCCAAAAGTTTGAATTTGATGTATTTCAGTGCAATAGGGAAAGAATCCTAAAGCAGTGCAGTATCGGATGTAAAATCCTCAACCCAAAAAGTTTGATTTTGATTGAGATTTGATTTGAGATCTGGAAGATCGAATTCGAAATTTGATTGAGATTTGAAATCTGGAAAGATTGAATTTGGGATTTGATTTAGATTTGAAATCTGGAAAGATTGAATTTGAGATTTGATTTAGATTTGATTTGGAATTTGATTGAAATTTGATTTGAGATTTGATTTAACACTTATGTTGATTTCGTTTATCTTTTAATGATTCGAATTTTACTTTATCGTTTATTTAATGTTCATGTGAATCTGGTGTTCATCATTTTTTTCTAGAAAGTTTTCTTTTATTCTTCTTTTTTTTTCTTTTCTGTTCTTTGTTCGAAGTTCATTTAACTTTAATGGCGTTTCCCGATCAATTTGCACAAAAGAGGTGAAGGCCAAAAATGTGACATGGTCACTTTCATTCCAATCATGTTGAAGATACATCATACAACTCGATCTGGAATACATCTCATACAATCCATGTAGACTCAAAACGGACTATGTATGATCTTTGTTGATCCATCAAAGAAGCATCTGTCAAAAATCCATGTCTGAATAGTGGGGTACATGGTTAATAACATCACCTTCCAAGCCATCCTTGGAAAATATGCCGGCTGGATGTACGTTGGAGGTGTGATATTTCCCATGTAACTCAGCTCGTAAGGCCGGAGGTTCTCTAGCTCTGGGTCTGGCTGGAAATGGTATGGTGTCTTCCTGTCATCCATTCTCTCGAAAGTAACCGAGATCCGCTTCATCGGTACTCCTGGTATGCAATGCTTAGCGATATCTCGCTCCGTTGCCCTTCGGTATCATGACGGAACCTACCGGTAAAGGTATCTTCACCGGCCCTCGGAACTCACCCCGGCCTCGCTATCCGGAGGTCATATCCGAACATGATGTTACACTCGTTCGGAAAGAAAGCGTGCAAAAGGTCCGACAAAGTCGTGGTGATCTATGTGTGGGGGTATGCGGTCACCTTCGTTTGTAGATGTTGATAATGCAACTATTGGGTATGCAATCCGTCGGCGATACCCTCCATGTTATCAATCTCTTTACCATTCTCTTGATGACTAATGGCATCGGATCCACTTGCCCTTGACGGAGTATTCCCGGTGGGTTTCCCTTCTGTCTTCGAGAAAGTTGTAACAGCATCCGCATTGTATTGTGATTCTTCCCTTCCCTAGCATCCATCTCCGGGGTTCTGAGTAGGTATTTTCCCTTAGGCGGCCTGCTCGGCCCATTCTTTTCAAATCCCGGATACAATCCACGATTTGCTGTTGTTCATACTCTGAGAATACGTCTGTATGTAGCTCGAGGCCCTCTAGTATGTTGATTCTTCTGCCTCTAATTCTCTCGAAGTATTCAAAGGTTTTCTTTTCAACATTCTGCATTCTCTCCAGCTCGTATCCCGGAATGATCTGCAGATGGCGAGGCCTTGTGACATATTGTGGGATATACGGTTCAATCCCTTCACGTTCTCCTGCATACCTCGGCTCCTCAGGGATGATGCCGTCGGGACATCCCCCGGGGTTGCTTCTGCAACAAGGTCATGCATTACTGGTGGTTCTATCCGGTGGCGTGGTAGCCTTCTTTCTCCTGATCCTTTTGAGATTTCCCTGGTTCTTTATGTTATCCTAGGAGCTGGCCTCCTTTCTTCAGGTTCCTGGTGAACCGGTGTCCTTGAAGTGTACGTACTGGCAGTAGTGACTCGTCTCGTTGCGCCGGTCCGCGGCTAGTTTTGTTAACATCTTACGGATACGGCGATTCTTATTTCTTCGTTGCGTCGGCTGTGAGAGTAGCCCTTCAAACTTCTTGAATCTCCGTGGGCGCGGCGGCGACAAGCTTCGCCCTCTGCCGTAGCGACTGCAGATTTCATTTTCTTGTCTTCTTCGGTATTTGCCTTTCTTTTCTTGCTTGCTTGGATTGGTGGCTTGGGCCACCCACTTTCATCACCGTCTCTGCCCGGGCAGTTCTTCTCGGTCAGCTGGGACCCGAGTCACTTTCCTCGTACTATAGGCCTGCTGGTGCGAAATCCGAGTCAATCTCGATTATCGCTCCATCTTTCACCCTCTTTTCATCGAGTGCAAGGCTTACGCCATTCTTAAAGTTCAGGGCCAACCGCCCGTTCAACATTTCCCTGCGAAAAGACAAGGAAAAGGATCAGGGGCTGTACTAAGAACAAGAACATTAAGAAAATGTTTATTAAAGACACATTTTTTTTAATATTTTTTCTTTTTTATATTTTCGAATTTAACAGGAATGAAGTAGGATAAGATCAGGGAAGAGATTTTGATTTCGAAAAGAAAACAAGGAAAACTCAATTATCATGATTTTATTTATTTTAGCACATTTTATTATTTTTCTGGGTTCGGACCCAATTATAAGTAATTACTTCGCCCGTGTTTCTTAGGGATGAAGAATTCATTCCTTCAAAACATCAGATAGCGTAATACTTTTTCAAGTATCGTCCGTTGATCGGAAGCATATGTCGTTCTCCACGGCAATTCACTAGCTTGGTAGGAACCTCCCGAGTATACTTGCTTCAACCACAAACGGTCCTTCCCAAGTGGGTTCAAATTTTCCTCCTATCTTGCGGTGTGCAAGAATAGGTCTCTTGAGAACTAGAACTAAGTCACCAACTTTGAAGATTCTTGGGCGGACCGGCTTGTCGAGGGCTTGGACCATCTTAGCTTGGTATAGTTCTAAATTCCTGTCGCATGCTGCAAGTCTTTTCCCTTCCGGGCTTTCTAATTCTTCGAGTCGTAATTTGGCGTTCTCTTCCGTCGTGATCTTATTTGTAACTGCAATTACGAGTGAAGGAAAGCCGAACCTCTAAAGGTAACACTCGCCTCGGACCCATACACCGGAGCGTAAGGTGTAGCTTGAGTAGGAGTTCGAAGGTTGTCCGGTAGGCCCATAAGGCTTCTAACAATTTCTCGTGCCAATTTCTCTTATTATCGTCCAAGGTTTTCTTTAAGATTTGAACGAGAGTTTTATTAAAAGCCTCGGCGAGGCCGTTTGCTCTTGGGTAGTAAATTGTTGAGTATCGCCGGTCGATTCCGTGTCTCCCGACAAAATTGTTGATTTGCGTGCTTCGAATGCCGACCCATTATCCGAGATGATCTGCGCGGCACTCCGAAGCGGTAGACAACTTGGTTCTTGAAAAGCTGCAGCACATGGTGTGCTTTCACTTCTCTAAGTGGAACCCCTCTGCCCACTTGGAAAAGTAATCTGTAGCCGCAAGAATGAAGTGATGTCCTTTTGAAGATGGTGGTTCTATTGGACCCATTATATCCGTGCCTCAACATTCAAATGGCCACGACGCAATTGTCGGATGTAGCACATTTGGAGGTTGATGTAGAACCACTCCGTGCACTTGGCATTGGTGACAGCTCTTGGCGATTTTCATGCGGTAGGTCATCATCGAGGGCCGGTAGTACCCTAGTCTTTTAATTTTCATTTTCATCTTCGGACCCGATCGGTGAGCGCCACGGAGTCCCGAATGCACCTCCTTAACAATTTCACGGGCCTCGGACCCGCTTAGGCACCTTAGTCGCATTTGATCAAAAGACCTTCCGTATAATGTGTTGTTTATTAATGCGTAGGACGAGTTCTTTTCTTGATCCGATGGGCTAACGACCTATCTTCCGGTAGCTTTCCGTTTGCGGGTAGTCAGTAATGGTCGTCGCCGATCTTCGTGTTTTCCGTCACTCGCTGCAATTGATTCTTTTTCTTTTCTGATTTGTGTATTGTGTCTATGTCGAGCCGTGATAGGACTCGACGTCCACTGAACTCGACACTTCTACTGATTCATCTTGCAAACAGGCAAATTCTTTTGCGAGACGGGCTAAAGCATTTTCTTTTCTGGGAATTTTGTAGATCGTTACATTTGGAATCTGTTCCAACAGCTGTATGGCATACTGGAAGTATTGTTCGAGTCTTGGCTTTAAAATTCTGTATTGTCCAGCGATCTTTTGAATGATTAGCTGCGAATCCCCGTAGATGTTGATGTCTGTTATCCCCATTTGAATGGTTAATTCCAGTCCCGTTATGAGGGCTTCGTATTCTGCTTCGTTGTTTGTACACGGTTCTGTCAAGTGGTAGGAGTATCTTAACATCCCCCGCTCCGGTGTTATAAAGATTAGTCCGATTCCTGCCTTATCGGGCACTATCACTTGCGATTCTTCGTCTTTGTGTGCTGAAGATGCTCCGTCGAAATATAATTCCCAACGTCGATCATCAGGGTCTTCTAGATTCATTATTTGTTCATCCGGCAGATCGTCATTGAGAGGAGATTCGGCCGCAAAGGGTGTCTTGCGAGGAAGTCTGCTAAGACTTGTCCCTTTACGGCACGAAGAGGCACGGAAGTTATATCGAATTGCAATAATATCATTGACCATCCGGCAAGTCCGTCGGAAAGTGTTGGACGAGTCATCAAGTATTGCAATTGATTAAACTTCGAGATTAGGTTGACCTTATGAGAAAGCATGTAGTGCACGAGCTTTTGAGCGGCGAAGATCGGGGCCAAACAATGCTTTTCAATTGCGGGATACCTTACTTCCGTCGGAAGTAAATGACGGCTTAAGTAGTAAAGAGCATTTTCTTTACCCTCATCATTGACACAGGCTAACGGGGCTCCGAGAGAGTCGTCTAAAGCCGCGGTGTAAAGTATCGCGGTCTACTCGAGGCCAGAGGCTGCTAAGACGGGAGGTGTCATTAAATATTGTTTAATGTCCTCGAAGGCCTTCTGGCATTTTTCTTCCCAAATAAATTTGGCGTCCTTTTTAACTAGTGCCGAGAAAGGCTGACACCTACTCGACGGGTTTGAGATAAAGCGTAGAAGATATGCCAGCTTCCCTTGAAAAGATCGTAGTTGTTTTAAGGTTTTGGGAGGCGGCATTTCTAAGATAGCTTTAATCTTTTCGGGTCGATTTCAATTCCACGATGTCGGACAACGAATCCTAAGAATTTCCCGGAGGTGACGCCGAAGGCGCATTTTAAGGGATTCATCTTAAGGTTAAATTGTATTAATCGTTCGAAAACAATTCTCAAATCGTACAGGTGGTTTTCCTTTACTTTGCTTTTGATGACCACATCGTCCACGTAGCATTCGACTTGATTGTGGATGAGATCATCAAAAATTCTTGTCATTGCTCTTTGGTAGGTTGCTCCTGCGTTCTTCGAGTCCGAATGGCATTCTTGTGTAGCAAAATACTCCGATCGGCGTCTCGAATGTCGTAAGCTTTTCATCTTCCGGAGCCATTTTTATCCGGTTGTATCCCGAAGATCCATCCATGAACGAGAATATTTCATGTGTTGAAGCAATGTCGATCATTAATTCGGGATCGGTAGAGGGAATTCATCTTTTGGACATGCCTTGTTCAAATCTCCGAAGTCACACAAATTCGATCCGACCATTCTTCTTTCGATCGGCACCACATTGGCTAACCAAGTCGGGTATTGTTCTTCACGGAAAAATTTAGCGTCTATTAGCTTTTTAACTTCGGCTATGACTTGTTGTTCGATTTCTAGACGCATTCTTCTGGGACCTTGTCCGACCTGGAACGAAGTAGGATCCACTCTAGCTTATGGATCGCAACCTCTGGAGCTAATCCTGGCATCTCGTCATAGTTCCAAGCGAAACAGTCTTTAAATTCCATTAATAATTTGATTATTTCTTCGGAGTCTTCTTTATTGAGTAAGGAGCTAACAAAGGTAGGTCTAGGCTCTTCGCTAGTACCTAAGTTAACTTCCGTTAACTCATCTATTGTAGATTTAATTTCTTCTTCGAATTCTGGTGGAGCGTCTCCAATTTGTAAATCTTCGAGTTAGTCTGTAGTTTCCATGCAGTTTTCATTGGACTCGCAAGTGACAACCAAGCAAAATTCAGTATCGTCGACTGATCCTACTGTGCCGAATCCGAGTCCATACTTTGAATTGGGAGGACGACCGGAGTTATTCCATAATTTTTCAAAATGTTGTGATTGGTCTTTTGTCCATTGTCGAGGCAAGAAACCACGTTGAATTAAATTTTGAACACAGGGAGAGTACCACTCAAAAGGTAATTCCATTAATTCTGATGAAGTGACATCTTCGAATTGTACATTATTTTCGGCTTTGGAGGAAGAAGCACCACGGTAGAATTTGATTGGCCTTGCACCGTCGTTACGTACCTCTTTGACCACCATACCCTCGATCTTGTTAGAATGGATCGGGGTTAGGGTCATAGTATGTACGTAGTGGTTAATCTTCTCGTACATTGATTTGTATTCTTCGTTCTTCTCATCTTCGAGAGAGATCTTGAATTGCGGCTTCTTCGACTTATTGTTGCTCGCTTCTTGCTTGATTTCTTTTTCTTCTTCGAACTATCTTCCCAATCAACATTGATGGTTGGTTTCCTTTGTCCAACTGTCCTAACGTCTCTACCACGGCCTCGTCCCCGGCCTCGACCTCGGATGCGAGTTGTGGAGAAACCTTCACCATCTCGCCGGAAGGGAGTGGTGAGTGACTGTTGGACTAGAACTTCAGGTTCTTCGTTGTCCCGAACTTTCTTTGCTTCATTTGTTACGGTATCTCTGGAGAAGATTGTTTTCTTTGGCGGTGCATAATAAGCTGCGTCTTCATGGATTCCAATCTCATGTACGGAGAATGGTTGTAAGTCGCCTTTGATGCACTGTTCCCCTCCATCATAGTATTTAATGCACTGATGTAGAGATGATGGTACCATCCTGTTTTCATGTATCCATGGTCGGCCCGACGGAGCGTTGAACGATGTTTCCGAATCGATTATGTGAAATTTTGCGGTTGTCTTTGCTAAGTCACCGGTCTTCATTAGTAGTGTTATTGACCCGAGGGCTCTTTCTCCTTTACGGTTGAATCCTCTTAATAACATTTTGTACGCTTCGAGCTCACGAGCATCGATTTCCAAGTATGCTAGCGTTCGAAGACTCATTATATTGATTGATGCTCCTGGATCCACCAATACTGCGGAGAGCGTAAACTTCCCGATTGTAACCAAAATGTACAACGGTCGGTTGTGATCTGTCGTCCCAAGTAGTAGGTCATTGTCCATGAAGGTAACGCCTCGTTGTTCCTTTAACGAGCAAACCTCATCTAAGGAATCTCCGGCCATTTGAGCTAAGCAAATTTCTGGATCAAGTAAGGCCTTGATCAGAGCTTCTCTCATCTCCTTTGATAAGATTAGAGCGTCGTAGATGCTCAGTTTGGCCGGTAGTTTCCTAAGATGGGCTAGTACGTTGTAGTCCACTTTATTTTCATGCGTCTCGGCTTCTTCTCGAATGGGTATTTCTTCTGCTGGGGTTGGTTCTTCTTGAACAACCACCGCTTTCCTTTGTCTTTCGGACCCATTCTTGGAGGAAGAACTCTTCCACTTCTTAAGTTGACTTCGTAATTTCTTCGAATTTAGTGTTGAGTTTGCCGGTGTCTCCTCCTGAATCGGAATGACAGGCTCTTCCGGATTATCTTCAGAATCTGAAGGCTCTAACTCTATCGTGACTGGAGCTCCTCAAAACTCACAGATAGATCCGTTGCTTGTTGAACTCTCGTATCCTCCTTGATGGATGTCTTCTTCATTATTTTGACCGTCGAGATCGTGTATGATTTGAGAATTGTCGTTGGTATCGAAATCGATGTCCGGATTGTCGCTAGTTACGTAATCGTTAGAAACAGTCAAAACGTAGCCAACGCCATCACCCTTATCATTATATGATCCCACCGAAGTGAGCGGATAATCATACAAAATCAGAGGTTCGAGGGATTTCTCCCCGAGTCGGAAACAACTATCCTAGGATAAGCGACCCCTAGTCCAGCCTTAGGAGTCTCGGTCCCCTCTTCTTCGTCGATCTTCTTCTTCTCTTCGATCGTCTCCTGTTGAGGTGGTTCTTCTATCGCAAGTGATAGTACCGGCTCAACGGGTCTCGAACTACGAATTGAAGCTCGCACCGAGGCGGTTCGGATGTCGTCTAAAATCTTCTTCGAAGACCTTGTCCGAGGCGGTGGTCCATCCATCGTCGGTTGCATAGGGATCCATCGGAATGACGGGATCGGTTGAGATAACATTGACGGAACCTCCTTTCTGGGGTTCCTTCATGTACTCCTTCGGGATTGTTATATTTCCTTTCCGAAGGTTGTCGTTGAGCCAACTTTTAAAGGTAATGCAATCTTCTATCTTGTGCCCAAGCATCCGGTGGTAGGGGCAAAAGTTGGGATCACCTTTCTTGTTGACTTCCTCTGGTCTTTTAGGCTCCTGGCAGCTGGAAATCTGGAGTCTTCATCAGGCTACGGAACATTTTCGGTACTGCTTCATTCTTGAACGGATATTCCCTCGCTCGAAGCTCCCTTAATGTACGTTGCGGACGAGGCGGTTGTTCATACCGTGGAGATGACCGATAGCTGGGCCGAGGTTGCTCGGTAATTCTGTTGTGGTTCGTTGCGGCCGTTCGGTGGTATTTGCATCGGTTGCTTGCCTTTGTCAATTGCTTGCAACGATCCGGATTTCTTTTCGAAGGTCTTCACCGGCTTACGCTTGTCCGTCTTGTCGGCGAAACTTAATTGCTTCGCCTCTTCTTGCAAGCTTCCGGCCTTGCTTAACAACTTCTCGAAAGTCTTAATAGTGAATCCTTTGAGGAGAAGTGCTATCGGGCCGTGAATGCTTTTAAGTAAAATGCCGATCGCATGTTGTTCTTGTAGTTGTGGTTCACACTTCATGCTTAAGTTCCTCCATCGAAGTATGTAATCCACCAAAGTTTCGTTTGGCCTTTGTTTCTCTACCACCAAATCACCTATAGTGATGTGGTGCTGAGCTCCAGCGAATCGCTTGATGAAGAGGTTCTCTAGCTCTGAGAACGTCTTCACCGAACCGTTTGGTAATTCTGCATACCAGTCGAAGGCGATTCCTGACAGACTACTGACGAACTGTCGGAAGAGTAATGCATCGCTCCCGCCGGCATTACAACAACTGACACGAAAGTGTGCAACATGCTGTCGGGGGTTCCTGATTCCGTCGAAGGTCTTGAACAGAGGTGGTACGAAGCCTTTCGGGTATTGGACAGCGTCGAATTCTTCCGGATAAGGTCTACCCGTCCGAATGGATGTCCCGCTCTTCGATTGTGCTAAGGCTTCTCGCACTCCGCCGTTCCACCAAGTTCTTGATATCCTTTTCGGGGATCATACTTTGTGTTGTATCCTTTTTCGATTGATCATCCCCGTTGACGGATGTAATCTCCTTTCCTCCGTCTACAATGTGAATGACCTCCGGGGGTGTCTCTCTTTGTGGTTGTACTTGACTCTGGAGAGTGGCCAGAGCTACGGCCATCTCTTCCATCCTTTTCGCCATTTGAGCGATCGTGTCGTCTTTTTCCTGAAGCTGCCTTCTCATCAGTTCTGGCTCCTCTCTTTCTGCGGCTGCAGGAGCACCTTGCGAAGCTGATGAAGCTCGTGTCTCAACCATGTTGATTTCTGCATATTCGTCGTCCATGAATTCCGATGAATCAATCTCATCTCCGAACTTTTCTACTCTTTCTTTTGCCAATCGTCGGATATCGGTCCTCAACTTTTCCATGGCATCTTCCAGCGGGGCTTTACGTGTGTCATTGCGGTTGTCGTGCGATAGGCCGCCGGGTCCCTTTTTCACGAGTCCCCTTTATCGCGAGTAGCACTTTCTTCGCATTCCAGCCTCCCGGCGAGACTTTCTTTCTCGGGCCGCTCGTTTCAATCTTAGCGCCCGATAGTGGGACGCCATACCATCCTTCTAGCGGCGGAAGGTCTAGGACCCGGATGGTCCGTCGGCCAAATGCTGGAAGGTGGTATCCTCCCTAATCTGTAATCCTGAGATGACGACAGGCGGACTAGCCTTCATTCTTTTACTTGGCTTTTCTATCATGATGGCGGGTTCTACCCGGGGCCCAAGACGGGATTTAACTGGCACCCGCCCTATCCTTCGTAGAATCTCTGATACGGGGCAGTTTTCCTTCTTTGCTAACTTTTCTACCAAAGTTTGCGATCGAGCAAACGGCGTAGTTCTAGTTCTTTTCTTGCGACTATCGTTGTAATATGCGGGCCGAGGTAATGTGGCGAGCAATCTTGCGAACATTCTCCTCATCCTCTGCGGCGGAGAGGGGATGGAACCTGCTTCCTCCCAAAAGTGGTATGTAGTCAGGCAGCGGTGTATATTCTGGCAGCGGTGTATATTCTGGCAGCGGTGTAATTTCCTCTAGGAAAGCAATTTCAGCAGCTCTGGCTTCTCTAGCAATCCTTCTACTTCTGTTTCTTCTTTGGGTCCTTGTCGGTGACGGAATCTTTGAAGCTGGACCCGATTTCGAAAACGAAGGTCTTACGAGAAGATCCGTACCCTCTACGGTAACGGGTTTACCATAGTTCCGGATTTCTTTCCCTTTGATTTGGCGAAGTCGGGGTAGGTGCGAAACAACTAGACCAGGTGGGGGTAGTAAGAACGGTCCTCCCGCGGACGGCGATACTCCTCTTAGTCGGGATCCTTTGCGGGAGGAAACTCTTGGGTCGACCTAAGGTTGAACTCAAGCAGCGGCTCCTCAGCTTCAGATACCTTGTTCGTCAGTGCAAAGAGGGAGACGTCGGTGACCTTGACATTCGTGTTTTCAAATCCTTGTCCGAATCGGATGATCCCATTGTCGGGCAGCTCATCCTTATAGACGGCGAAGTCCGATCCATTGGTGAAGGAGAAAATCGGCTTCGGGGCTTCCATTTCGCGGGGTAGATTCTGGTTGTCAGTCCCAAGTTATGCTACTTTTCTTTAGGACGAAAAGAAAGGAATTGAAACGAGTCCGAACACATTCTTGTTCATGTATTTATAAGAAGGAATCATTTGTTAAAAGAATCATTTATTAAAGGATTTGTTTATTTAGAACGGAATGTTCAAAGGTGTAGAGAAGGTAAGGAATCCGATTCGGAGTTGGAAAAGAGAAGAAAGTCTTATGCAAGACTTCTCGACTCGAAGGATCACTCCTAACTAACACCTATTGGGGGTCCACCCCACCTCAAAAATGAGGTAAAAGGATCTCAGAACCTCTCTGTTTAGGGGTGTCTAAACAGTGGCTCCTAAATCCGAGAGAATGTTGGCTATACTTATTCAAGGTAGAAATGAACATAGTATTCCAACGGAAAGAAGGGTAGTTTGATCCACAAGGGACATGGATACACTACCGATTTTGAAAGCAGAATTATCTGATTGAAATGGAGAGAGGAATTTTCCCCAGCGGAGTCTCCAGAAATTGTCGGCATATTTTTTAATTTAATTTAAATAAATAATTTTGAAAAGTAGTGTTTGATTTTGAAAATAATTTTAAATTTGAAGGTTTTAAGATATGAGATTAAACCGATCTCACATCCCAAATAGTTTATATAAACGAGCACCGCACCACAAACCGTGTATCTATCCCTAAGGATAGACACACTGCTTGATGGTGGGGCTCAATTAAATAAACTAGAAGATTTGTGACATCCGTTTGGTCTGCGAACCAATTTTATAAGCCGACAAATTCCCCGCTTAATATGAAAGCATTAAACGGGGTTTATATTACTCGGGTTCTTTAAAATTCCCTATAAGGGCAAGCCCCTATAGTTAATTACATCTTAAGTGACGGGAATCACCTAAGAAAACTCTCGATAATAATCAATAATTCCGCTCTCAAGAATTTCAAAGTTTAAGTTCTCGAAAGGATTGAAGTTTGGAATTTCAATAGGGAATGGATCAAGTTTGGAACATTTTGTTTTGGGAATCCAAAGGAAGAAAAGTAGGAGAAATCACAGATTCGAAGCGAACTTCGGTAATTTCCCGACTATCCTATTGTTTGGCTTGAGTTTAGGAAAGTCCTAATATTTATTTAAATGTTTTGATCTTGTCAATTTTAATTAATTAGGACTTATATTTATATGATAGAATCATACAAATAGCACTAGAAGATGTGAGGGTTTATGTCGTATAGACGACTACCTCGGAATCCTAAGACCGGTTAGGGCTTAATTTGCAATGCAAATGCCTAACGAAGAGTTGAGGATTTATGTTGCACTAGGCAACTACCTCGAAGTCCTATGGGTTTGTTATTTAATTCTAGGAAAGTTTTGTTGAAGTAGACTCAGGTTTTGCTGATGACGATGGCCGTGCTGCCCACCATGCTCCGAGCTCCTTGTTGTTGCAGAGGTTTAGTTTTAGAAATCATAAATCAGGAGATAAGAAAAGTGTTTTGGTTTAGATAAGTCTTAATTTCTAAGTGTTTTCAATACTTTAATTAAAACAAATCTTAAAGTTGATTATAACGACACCGGTTAAGATCCCACGGTTCCATCCTTCCGGCATCATTATTTTTATCGGATTCACTTAGTCCAGATGAATTTGCTAAACTCAATCGAATGAGTTCCACACTTTCATTTAGACCGTGGGAAATCTCGTTAGTAACACGTAGGTTACATCATCCGAGGTATTCCTGATCATCCAACAGGACGTTTTAATTTAGTTGTAATTGTAGTTTTGTGCTCTGTTTGTGATTAAATTTTGAGTTGTTTTATATTTTGAAATGTTGTGGCGGTGAATTTTATCTTGCAACGACTTTTAACTTAGTTTTGGTTTCAGTTTTAGGGGCTATCCTAAAGGTGTGAGTTTTCATGCAACAGTTGTTTATCATGCAAGAAAAGTAAGTGCAATGCGATTAAATAAATTGCAATAATGTAAATTGCAAGAAAGTAAATTGCAATAAAATAAAAGCGTACCTAGAGGGTCTTCCCGTCATCCCAAGCTGCACTTAAAACACAATTAGAATATTTAAGCAAGTTCCTAGGTAAAGCTAAGGGAAGGGTTATGGTTTTCTACCAAATTCCTAATCCTATAGCTAGTCATTTCCTATGACGTCTAGGTCTTCGTGTTTTGGTTTGAGGACGATTTTCTTCATCAAAGAACAATTAAGTCCAATTGTTCTTATAAATGTCCTATCATATTGAGGAAGTGCTTAAGAATAATCTTAAACATCTTTTCAATATTTCTAGGATTGTTTTAAGTCTAAATGAATTTAATTATATAAATGAATTAATCGTCCAGGGATTCAAGTTTGGTTATCTTGCTCAGTGAACTAGGACATTTGAATATCCTATAGGTGAAGTAACATTTCATTTAATATTCTGTTTAGGAGTTATGATAACTAAAGCTTTTGAGGGTAAATTGGTGTTCAAATGATTTAATTTAAGTTAATGGGTTTAAATTTGGAATAGTGTTCAAGTTGTTTCATATTTAATTTCCTTCTGTTTTAGGTGATGTTATTTAATTCAATTTAATTTAATTTAATTTAATTTAATTTAATTTGAATTTAGTTTAATTCAATTTAATTCAATTTAGTTTGATTTGATATCGAATTAATTTAATTTGATTTGATTTAATTTCCTTTAATTTAATTTAATTTGATTTAATTTTAATTTAATTTAATTTAATTTAATTTAATTTAATTTAATTTGATTTTAATTTACTTTAATTTAATTTAATTTAATTTAATTTGTTAATTTAATTTTATTTTACTTAATTTAATTTGATTTTATTTATTTAATTTAATTTAATTTAATTTATTCATTCAATTTAATTTAATTTGTTTATTTAATTTAATTTAATTTAATTTTTAATTTAATTCAACTTTTAATTTTAATTTAATTTAATTTAATTTAATTCAATTTAATTTACTTAATTTAATTTAATTTTTAATTTAATTTTATTTTTAATTTTAATTGAAATTTTTTAAAAGAGTTTAATAATTTAATTTTAGTTTAATGATTAAGTCTTTTAATATATTTTAAATTTGAGTTATCATTTTAATTAAGAATTGAATATTAATGAGATGATTAATTTAGGGATTTTTAAATTAAAGAATAAATCTCTTCCTAATAATATCCCTATTTTAATAATTCCAATTTTATTATTCTTCCAAATTTAATAAAATATTTAATTAAGGTTTAATCATTTTAAATTGTTTAATGGGTTTCTACCCTTTAATTATTTGAATTTCAATCATCCAAATAAAATTAGGATCAAATATTTTATTTATTAATTTTTTTATTAAACCTAAAGTTTTAATTAAAGATTAAGATTTTTAATTACCATTTTTTTTTACCCTTTAAGCTTAATAATTTCATAACTCACTAAATTGAACTCAAATGAACTTGAAATTTTTATGTAACTTCACTCATATGTCAATAAAGACATGAGAGGAGAAAATGTGATTTTTCTGTATTTAATTTATTTATATAATTATTTTTGGTAGAAAATAGAGATTTTCAAGGAAAATTTAATAACATGACCAAGAGAAAGTTTCTTTCCTTAAGAAAATTAGGGGACATTCCTAATGATCAGAGGACCACTTAGACCAATTTTGGTGATTTTTTGAATTATATTATTTTTATTATAATTATTTTAAGTTTTGGAGTGTTAATTAATTTAAAAATAAAATAAATGTTGAGAAATGAATTTTATATTTTTTCAAAAATCTCTCTGATATCAAGGAAATCAGAGAATCAAATTTTACAATTTTCTGATTTTTCTATGATTTATTATAATTATTTTAGTGAAAAGGCTAGAAAACATATTTTTTTAATTTTAAAATTACCCTAGAGCTTTGAAATTTAATATCTCACTAAATAGACCTAAGAAAAATATGGGGTTTGTTCCTAAGTGATTAAAATTCAAAATGTGACATTTTGGTGAATTTTATTATTTTTGTGATTTTTATTATTTTTTAATTATTAAAAATATTAAAATTATATTAAAAATCAACTTTTTTAGAAAATTAAAACTTTAATTTTCATAAATTCCCCTGATATCAGAGAGGCTCCAAAACTAATTTGGTGAATTTTTGAAAGATATTTTGAAAGTTATGAATTTTTAAAGTTTAAAATGGTTAAATGGCTTAATCAACCCAATTAGTAGGGCTAACCAAGTCCAATTGACCTCAAATTTTTATGGTGGGTTCCTCTGATCCTAAAGGTCAGTGGAGAATTGATTTCAAGTCAATTTGATGTATGGTTTGCTCTAATTAATTAGAGATCCATTTTGGATGTTTAAGCCAATTAGGGTTGTTTTAAATGAACTAACTCAAAACCTATTTTTCCTAGGGTTCTCTGGTCATAAGGAACATCATCAAATTTTCCTAGAATTTATTTCACAACATGCTATTTATTGGAATTAAAATACTCAAAACAGTAACATGAATTTGAAAAATCAATAACTCTTCATAGGGATGGCCTCGACTTTGGGAAAATTCGGGGAATGTTCCCAAATTCGGAGGCTTCAAAAGCTCCTATGGTCTCATGCCATGGTGAATTGTATACATGCATGGAGAATTAAAAGTATGCAGAGAGTAAATAAATTATAAAAAATAAAATACTTGATGAAATTGAATGATTTCTTTTCCACATTATTCTCCTCTGTTCACTCGAGCAAGAGGGTATTTTTATTTTATTTTTCTGATTTTTCTACACAAAGTTATGAATTTTTGAAGTTTAGGGAATTAAATAAATAAAAAAAAATACCCTAATTTTCTATTTATCCACGCGGCGCCGCGTCAACCTCGGCAGCTACGAAACGCCGCGTGGCGCGCTCCCATTCGACGCCGCCATCTGACTCAATGCTCCCGGGGCCCGCTGTATCGTTCCGTCTTCTGATCTGAAGCGATCCTGGCCGTCCGTCCGCGCGTGTATTAAATGAATGGCATCCGTTCATCATCCCCAAGTGTCCTCACCCGAGAGCCGTCCACACTAAATCCCTAATATCTCACTCGATACTCAATGGATTTTCATGTTCTTATGCTCTATGGATTCGTCTTGAAGAGACGAACACATCTATACGGCTATCATGCATTGAAATTAAAGCATTTGAATTGGAGAATCTCTAGAAGCTCGGGATGAAGAATTAGCTCATACCTTTGCTTAGAGAAGTGTGGCTTCAATCTGACAGTTGTTGCACCTTCGATTGGATCCTAGCAAGCTCCAGATGAAGTCTCCTGGTATGGTGAATTGTCTAGGTTGGATTTCGACCACAGCCGATCACAAAGCTTGGAGGCCGGAGCAAGCTGGGAGGCTCGGAGATGGGGCTTTTGCTGGTGGACACCTTCCCCGGTCCGGTGAAGGTGTAGAACCAATCAATTTGGGGATTGGCTCACCGTGGAGAAGTGTCCTGGTTTTGGGTGGAATTTCAGTTGAGAAATCGGGTTTTGTCGGTGGGGATTAGGGCAAATTGACATCGGGGATCAATCGCTCTAAGGGTGGAGAAGGTTTGGAACAATTTTGGCAGAGTTTCGGCAAGGTTTGTGCAACTCTCCTCTCCTGGCCGTGAGAGGGTCGGGTTTAAATAGAGGTGGCTGGAGAGCCTCCCAGGGATGGCCAAGGGTTGGGATCAGCTGCTCTGGTCGTGGGAAGAACAGCCATGGTGGCCATTGGGCATGGGGCAGCTCAGCAAGGTGGAATTCCAAAGTTTGGCTCCTCCCAAGGTCTCGGCCATGGTGTTTTCCGGCGATCCGGGCGGCTGGCCGGCAGGCATGGGTCACCTTCGGGGTCGGGGAGCCCGTGGCTTGAAGTTGGTGAAGTCGATGGAGTTTGACATGTGTAAAGGCTTTGAATTAAAATGGAATGGAGAAGGGGTCATTTTGGCTTCAATTTGGTCAACCCATTGGTTTGGGTTGGGTGCACCTCCCCATGGCCTGATTTTGGGCTGAGAGGATCAGTTGGGTCAGCCAAGAGAGAGTGGTGTGGTCTCTATCCATGATGAGGTGGCTAAACATGGTTTAGAGTGTGTCATGGATAAGGTTAAAAAAGCTTAATGAAAGATTAGGAAAGGAGACCCTCCTTTAACCATTAATGGCATGGTCACATGCCAAACTTTCATGGCTCCATATGGCTTGTGAATGGCTCACCCTTGGCTCCATTTGGCTTGGGAAAAGCTTGGGTCAATTTCATAAAAAGGGATTTAAGAAAATTTTAATATTTTGATGGGAATTTGTATGGGGCTTGATTTGGAATTGTTTAATTGATGACTTTAAAACTTAGGGGCAATTTTGATTAAATGGATGATGAGGGGAAGTGCCATGTGGGCTTTAGATGAATTTGGGCTTTTGAATTTGAAGGAAGTGGGCTTTTAGGAAAGTTTAAGGGGAATGGGCTTTTTGATTTTAGGATGGGCATTTGGGTGAAGATTTTGTGAAGGACCTTGTTAAATAAGTGTTATAATTGGTTTAGGGATGTTCCATGAAGGGCTTGGAGTCAATTTAGTGTGATTTGGGGTTGAATTGGTTTGAATTTGGATTTATTTGGTAAGTGGGCCTATGTAGGTCAAATTGGGCTAACTTGGGCCAATGTTGGGTTAGGGTTAAAATTGATGTAAAATTAATGTTGAGAAATATTTATGGGAGTGTTTCAAAGAGGTTTTGACTTTCGTTGGGCTTTGATTTTGGGGTTTGGGCTCATTTGGGTTAGGTTTGGGTTTAGGTCAAAAATGGGCCTTTTAGCTTTGGGTTGAATTTGAGTGGGGTTTGGGTCTAAATGTTGGGCAAATCAGGTTAGTGTTTTGTTTGTGGGAATGTTAAGGAAGGTTTAGAAAAGATTTGGGGTTAATTGGAGCTGAATTGGGTGAGTTTGGGTTAGGTTTGGGTCATGGGTCCAAATTGGGCTTTAAGGCCAAAAGTGAAATGGATCCAAATGTCAATCAAATTGAACTTGGATTTGGTCTAGATTGGTGTTGGGAATGTTGAATTGAAGTTTAGAACTGAATTGGACCAGAATTTGGGTCAATTGGGTAGGTTTGGTTTGACATTGGGTTCACTTAGAGGTTAAAATGGGTCGAATTGGGGGTTTTGACAAAAGTAGGGTAAATTGACAAAATTGGCCCATGGTGTAGTTGGACAAAATGAAATTGGGAATATTTGGGATTTTCTGGAAGTTTCTGAGAATTTTCTGAATTTTTTGGATTTTTTGGCCAAGAGGGGTATTTTGGGTATTTGGAGGGTATTGGGAGGTATTTTTGGATTTTTTGGTATTTTTGGGTATGGATGATCAATTTGAGTAATGTGAAAATGTTTAAGATCAATTTTGAGGAATTTTGGGTGATTTAGGAAATTTTGAGGAATTTTGGGTAATTTCAAGGGTTTTGGGTAGGCTAAGCGGGTGTAGGGTCCCGGGGGTCAAAAATTGAAAATTTAGGAAATTGAAGATTGGGTGGATGTAAGTGGAGTGAAATCATTTTGGTTGAGCCATGAAGCCATATCAAGCCCACATGAGCCATGAAGGGACTCATTTGAGGCATTCACTTATGTTGTTCCTAACCCTCTCAGCCGAGGGCACAGGGGTTAAGGACCATCCATGTGAATCACCTACATGAGTCGGGAGGTCAAGTTAGGTATGGGTGTCTGAAAGTGTAGTGTATAAGTGTAGTGTGTGTGTAAGTCAGCTCCTTCACCAGACCAGGCCACCCAGGGCAGTCCTAAGGCCAAAGAGTCCTATAGGAACTCATCCTTAAACTTCCACATTTGATTTCAACCCTCTAGGTGATTAGGGGTCTATAGTCAAGTTTGTGGAGTTTGCAGGGAGTTAAGAAGTGGTTTGAATTTCTAAAGGTGGGTCCCAATTCTAGTCCTCTAAGATAGTCAAAGGAAAAGCCTAAGGCTAGATCCTAAGTACTAAAGAGAAGAAGAGAAGACCTCATCAAAAATGAGGTCAACAGGCATGCTGAATAATGTCTTTTGGTGTAACCGTCTATTGTATCCCACATTTTCATGGTGTTATTCCCAATCTATTTTCTCATGGTGTTGCTCTGTGCAATGGTGGACTTATTGCTGGTTTTGTCCTGTTTACTGATGGTGTTATCAATGGTTTTATCCCACAAATTAGTGATGTTACTGATGGTTATATCTCGTGATTTGTTGTTACTCTCGGCTTACAGCACGTTGGAGTTATTCATGGTTGTATCCTGCTTTTTTGGTGGTGTAATTTGGCTTTTTTGTAGTATCTTCGACATTTTTATATTGCTTTATGTTGGAGTTATTGATTGTGTTATTTTTTTTATTTTTTGGTGTTATTGATGGATTTACCACCCGTGCTCTCTCCAATTTGTTTGGCTATCCTTTTCCATGGTTGGGTGGAATTATTGATGGTTGTACTCTAAGTTTTAATGGTGTTATCCACATTTTATGTCGAACCTCTTTGTTGTGAGTGAGGATATATACGGACGAAAAACTAATTGTTGAGTTTATTCATTGCCATCTATTTTTTGAATCAATGCCTTAGAATTTTTTGTTATTTCATTGTTTTCTTGATTTCGATCTCTATCATTACTTTGTATTTTTTTTGCATACATGTAAGTAGCTTTTGTGTGTAGATCTAGATGGGCGATATTGTAATTTTCTACTTTTTTAGTGGGATCCTCAAATCCTTCTCCTTTGCACACCTTTTTCTCATTATATAATATTAACTACGGGATTTTATAAGATATATATATATATATATATATATATATATATATATATATATATACATATACATATACATATTGCAAAAACTTGCCTAAAAGGAAAGCACTTCATTAAAAGTAAAAGAGAGTTACAAAGCTTTGAGATAAGGCTTGGATAACAAATCCCCATGCAACAAAAAGGATAGAGAGGGGGGGGGGACTATCAATTACAAAAGATGCAGTATTCATCCCTGTAGAAGCTATCCAATGTGCAGGTCCATTTACTTCTATAGGAATGTGAAGGAAGGAGAGAAAGGAGGAATGAGTGAGTGGAGCTAGTCTGTTCAATCATCTGTTGATGTACCAGGGTGGGTGACAGTGTGTTTCAAAATGTTGATGCATGTGAGGGAGTCAGATTCCACCAGAATATAGAAATCATTTCAGCCTCCAATGCATCCAGAGCCATAGTAGGAGAAGAAAAGAAGAGGAGACATTTCTCCTGGGTGTCTCTAAAGATTCCACCAAAGCAAGCTGCTTCTTTACAAAAGCTGCAATCTGTGTCTTCTTTAATCCAAGGGCTTGTGGGAGGGGGCCACATCACAAGAGAAGGACCAACCCCATATAGAGGTGATGGAGGGCTCCAATTTTTACAGACATTAGGAAACTTCTGATGAGAAATGATTTTCTTGATGTAAGAAAGAAAATTGGCAGTAACTAGCTTCACATTGGGGAGCTTAGATTGATTCCTGCTCATCCAGAGAATCCAGACAATCAAATAAGGAATAACTAACAATTTAATAGCATGCCACTCCTTCTAGTAGACAATGAAAGAAGACCAGTTTAACATGAGAGTGTTGATACTAAGTTTATCCAGCAGGGTGTCCCAAACTGCTTCACAGAAGGAGCGGGAAATAAGCAGGTGCTTCAGGGACTCCTCAGCTTGGTGGCATAAATAACAGCAGGAAGGGGCCCTTGAGCTTCAAGATGTCATAAGTAAGAATAAGCTTTAGCCATACTCTCTGCAGAAGAAGGAGTGCCTCCCCCAAATGGCACCACCCCAGCCAGCATGATGCCAATTAGATACCCTCTCATAGATGAAAGATGATAGCTTTTGGGAAGAACCATTTCTGGTGACAATCTTGTCTTTCTGACCAAGAAAAATGGGAGTGTGTTGCATCAAGTGAACTTGTTAATTGGTCAAAGAATTACTTAATGACCTATGGTTCCACTGGTAGTCAATCCAATAAGCATTGACTGGGCAAGGGGAGATTGGAGAAGGCAGGAAGGACTCCAAAGAATCCACATTATACATATATATATATATATATATATATATATATATATATATATATATATATATATATATATTTGGGGAAAGAAGCCACAAAGGCTCCCTACATGTTACTACAAACTATAATTACAAAAATCCTTACCAATAGTGGTAAGACCCCCCATAAACATACTCCACCCAAACTAAAACTAGGACATAAACAAATAGAACGAGCCTAACTAAATAGCAAACGAGAGAAACATAATATAGCCCACTCATCCCGGAGCGAGTACACGAGTGCGGTAGAGAAAGCTGCGATAACTCGGTAAGTCCAAAACGGCTTGGTGGATGAGATAAAGATCCAAGCATAAGTCCAGAGGCTCAGACATGAGACCAACAGCCTTATGGGGCCAAGTGGGGACCTCAAATAATCCCAGCACCAAATTTGGGGAGTAAGGTAGTAGTCTTGATGTAAGGGGCAGAAAGATTGTCACTGTTGATAAGGGTCTTTAGCTGTGTAGGAATGATGGTTGAGGCCCTCACATTTTGGGAAGAAGCTCCGACTTTGGCTAGCTCGACCGGCGGGTTGATTACCTTCCTTGTGAATGAAGGTGAATTGAACATTGAGTTTGGAGACAACGGCGAGGATTCTACTCCTCCGGTGACCATGGTGCCATGGAGGGTTGGAGGGGCAGGGGTTCGAGCAATGTAATAATTTCCTCATTATCACCTTCCACGATAATATTATACCGATTACAGCTAATGGCCATGGAAAGCCCCCAAAAGATGGAAATGAGATCGGCTTCCAAAGTATCGGCGGCATCAACGGGTGCATGGAAGAAGAGCATGCAATCACCCCTGTGGTTCCTGAAGATTCCACCAAATCCGAGCACCTTCCTCATTGCGGCGACCATTATAATTTAGTTTGAGGAAGGGGAATAGAGGGGCTGCCATTTGACCAGTGTGATTCTATGGGAAGGTGCCTCATGAGTGGTCTCTAGCCCACAAATATTAGAGAAATTATTATATCTGCTGAGTTTTTGGATGTAGGACGAGACAATTGTGTGCGACTTTTTGTTCATTGGGTAGAATGTCATCAAAGGTGGCTTTGTTCCTTGCCATCCAAAGGAACCATGCACAAATAAGAGGGACTGCACCAATCCCTTGCTTGTTCCAAGCTGCCCAACAAGAGTGAAGGCAGACCCAAGAAAGACTTTGTGTGTTGATTTGACAGTGCTGAAAGATTAACCTCCAAACAAGCTGAGAAAACCTGCATTTAAAAAACGGGTGTTTGATAGATTCTTCCTCCCTCATGCAAAGTCTACAACAAGAAGGACCTCTCAGACCTTTTAATTTGAGGATGTCATCAGTAGGAAGGATCTTCAGGAAAGTTCTCCAAGTAAAGAAAGTCATAGATGGTGATAAATATTTGTTCCGGGGACATTCACTCCGAGGGACGAGCTCCCGCTCGTAGAGTTTGGAGTAGATGGCTTTAGACAAGCTATGCTTGGGCACGGGAATGCCGGATGATAAAGTCACGCTTCGCTGTCAAAACTAGTGGTGGCCACTGCCTAGCAGATTCGGGAGTAAGCACGGTTTGAAGATCCTCCATGAAGCCAATTAGCCCGACCCGACACTCGGATACTTTTAGTTTAAGGTTGGGAATATTAGTCCAGGGGTTGAGCCATTCGGTTGGGCACCGGTTATCCAACCGAAGGTGAGATCCCCTTTACCCAGCTGCCGGCTAAACGGACTTTCGGCTTGCGGCCTAATTACGAGCATAGCTTTCCATAGCTTAAAGTCACCCACTTCGTTGCTAACCGGGGTCGGGTGGATCGGTTTGCAATATTTGCCCATCGAAATTTAGCCTATAGGGAGTTCCGGGATCTAAATTTGATCCACAACTTACATAGATTCACTTGAATTATACGCTTTATAGTTTTAAACCCCGATCCACCGGCCCAAGTAGGCTTAGCCACTTTGGTCCGGGAGGTCCAATGACACTTGCTTTCTTTGGCCGGCCAAAGAAACTTGTTAAAAGCCTTTTCAAAGAGAGTTTGGATTCCTTTGTTCATAGTGGTCATCTGGAGAACATAAGCGAGGCAAAGTGGTGAGAATACTTCTCGGGATAGTTATCCTACCTCCATTGGAAAGGTACTTGTGAGTCCGATTTGCCGAATAAGAGTTGATTTTACGAGGATGCCTTCAAAGTGCCTTTGCTTTGTTACTGCCCATATCAAGTTGTACCCCTAAGTACTTGAGAGGCAGGTGAGTGCTAGTAAAGCCGGTGAAATTACTAACCCGAGTTTCGACCTCCACAGAAGTATTTGAAGAAAATAGGAGCTGGCTTTTAGACTTATTGAACACCATACCAGAAGATTGCTGGAAGGAGTTCAGGCATTTGACAATCATTTTGACAGCATTCTTGGAAGCATTGGAGAATACCATAACATCATCTGCATACACTAAGTGAGATACTAAAATATTAGACTTGTGGTGATACCTGTTGGAGGGGTGTGTTATGCTAGTTTGGTTCAATAATTTGGAGAAATAATCCATAGCCAAGATGAAAAGGGTGGGAGAGAGTGGGTCTCCTTGCTTGAGACCCCTAGAAGCAGAGAAGTAGCCCCAAGTAGACCCATTGAGCAGAATAGAGTGGGCATTAGCCCCCAGCCATCTTCGATAAGATTGCGAAAGAATTCGAAAACCCCTTCTTTGTAAGAGTGTACATAAGAAAGTCCCGAGTGGATGGTATCATATGCCTTCTTAATATCAAGCTTGTAAATTAAATTGCCACTTCGCACTTAGTATTCAAATTCAATAGAAGCTCCTGTGCTAACAAGATATTATCGACAATGGACCTACCTTTAACAAAAGCTGCTTGATTAGGGTGATAACTTTCTCGAAAATGGGTTGTAGTACGTTGACTAACACCTTGCTTATAGTTTCTGCGATCACAGATGTGAGACTAATAGGTCTGAAGTGATCCCAACTAGTTTGTGCAGTGTCTTTGGGGATTAAAACAAAGTTGGAAGCATGGAAGTATTGAGGAATGTCTTCTCCCAGAAAGAAACTAGTGATGGCAGCAATCACCTCAGCTTTAATGATCTCCGAAGCCTTGATGTAAAAATCGAAGTGTACCCATCGGGGCACTGCGGTCTTAGAGCCATCGATAGAATTAATGGCCTTCCGGATCTCCTCTTCGGATGGGGTAGTAGTGAGATTAAGGTGACTAATGTAATCACAATGATCGGTGAAAAGGGCGGTGTTTATGCGGCTCTTTGAAATGGGTATTGTTGAAGTAGGGAATGAAAGTATTGGGTAGCATCCCTACCGATCTCCAAGTGGTTGGAGATCCAATCCCCATTCTCCTTTTTGATGCTATGTATGAAATTACATTTCCTCTTATATTTGAGGTAGGCATGATAGTAGGCAGTGTTCCGATCTCCCTCTTTGAAATGATTAATGGAGGCCTTCTGTTGAAGAAATTTATCCTGAATATCAATAGAGTGCATCGGTTTGGCTTCAGCGACAAGGAGATGGGACCTGGAGGGCACTCGTTATTAAGGCTTTGCTCTTCCAATTCTAAGACATCCCTTTCAGCTTTGCTCCACCACTTTAAATACATTGCCAAATTGATTCCAGCCCAGTTAGATAATTTCCTACTTAGCTTTGTGATGAAGGAGGCACGGCTTGTGCCATGGGTCCATCCGTGTAGAATCTTGCCGGTTATCTTTGACCACTGCGGGAAGGAGGGATGGGTAGACCGAGATATTCGATATACGAAAGATTTAAAGGAGGAGTGCTGGGGGAGCGAGTAATAGATATGAGGAGAGGCTATGGTCGGAGCAAATAAGAGCAAGATGAGTGATGCGGGTATGCGAGAAATGACGTGTGCCGAGCTCATTGGCTAGAAATCTATCCGGCCTTTCTTTAGTAGAATTCCTTTTCCAAGTGAAACTAGGACCCCTAAATCCCGGATCATAAAGCCCAGTTGCATCGATATTATCATCTGAAGGTGTTCATTATAGTTACATTAGGTACGTGGCCACCAGGTTTTCGGCGGGAGTAGTAATACAATTGAAATCACCCCCGATGATCCGGGGGCAATTAATGACAATGCTTAGATTATGGATATGATCCCAGAGCAGAGTTCTGTCAGCTTTTCTGCACCCAGCATACACAAAGGTGGCATTAGCAGCCTGTCCAGCAAAGGAGATAGAGATATGAACCATCTGCTGAAGATCCAGCAAGACAGTCCAATTAAGTTCTTTCCTGCAAAAGACCCATATCTTATTGTTGGAATTAGCAAAATGAGTGAAACCATGAAAAGAGTTGATAATTTTATTGGAATGCTGGTGCACCGAGAGGCTCAAGTAAGGCAAAGCACCAAAGGGAGTGTTTTTTGGTAAGATAGTGAATCCTTTTAAGTGAGGGTGGGTGGGCCACACCTCTAATGTTCCGGCATAGAAAGTTTATCATGCAATAAAGTAGGTAGGAGGGGTGGGGGAAGGTGGGTGGGATTTTGACACTGGTTCTCCCCCTTAAAGGGAGTGAGGAAGAGGGTTCGGCTAGTAAGGAATGAGAGGTAGTGGGCCTGAGGTTGATGTCTAATTTATTTCATTTTTTCTTTTTAGCATTACGCACTTCATAATTATTTTCCAAAATGTTCGAATGAGTTGGGTGGGGGGAGGTTGGGGAATAACGATGAAGGGGCTAAATCGGGAGAACCAATGTTCGGGGGGTAGAATAGGAAAAGGAGAGGAGGGAGGGTCGAGGCTGAATGGGTTTGCGGGGGGTGGGGATGGAGGGGACTGTCAAAGGCTGAGGCAAAACAGCGGTGATAGGAGATTGAATTGGGTGAGGGTCAGGCTGAATGGATTTACTGGGGGGTGGGGATGGAGGGGACGATCAAAGGCGAGGCAAAACGGCGGTGATAGGAGATTGAATTGGGGTAGAAGAGGGGCTGCCAACCGAAGGTTCAGCCTAGGAGCCTTTACGGGAGGTGGGTGTAGTCTATAACACTTCTCTATAGTATGCCCGAACATCTTGAAATTAGTGCGATAGTGAGGTTTCTGCTGCATGATAACTTCACGCAAAAACCCTCGGCGAGCGATACCCACCCAGATTCTATTGACTTCAGGTAAGGAGATGTCTCTTTCAATTTGGATCCTAGCTGCTTCAGGTAGGCCTCTATTACAAGTGGCTGCATCCATTCTGAGGGGGGTTCCAATAGCTCTAGCAATCTGGAATAAGGCATTATGGTTGAAATATCTGTATGGGAGATTAGGGAATTTAAACCAAATTGGAATGATGGGCGGTTCCTTGCTAGGATCAAATCACGGTGTCCATTTTAGAAGTTTCATATCCATACCGACAATAATTACATTTTGTTTTGCAAATAGCTTAGCATAATCTTCCTCATTGGAGAAGTGGATAAGGAGGTGCCTTCCATCAAGAAGCCCCATTCTCCGATTACCGATAAATGCCGGTGACTCGAAAAAAGCCACGACAAGCTCCATCTTTGGATGTCCCGAGGTGAATTTCCCTATAAGTGTTAATCGACTTCTTCATTCGAGTTTTAATTTCCTCATCGGAAAAGTAGACAATGGGCGGCCATCCTTGACATCAATGGGATGAATGAAAGGGCGAGGATACTTTCCTACAGTGACGGCATCATGAAAAATGCGGGGAAGAAAAGATTGGAAGGCCGAGTTCGGATTAGGGCCTTGGCCCAGCACACCTGCATAAGATGCCTTAATCCAGTCACTCCTGGTAGCAGAATCCACAGGGTTTGCCATGGACGAGAACAATCTAGGGAAAAGATCAGTAGCAAAGTGACAACAAACAGAATCTCAGCAGTCTCCAGTAATTAGCTCAGTAGAAGGAAAACTACACTTCCCGATCACGGCAAGTCTCCAAGAGCCGATGGAACAGGTAGAGAAATTGAATTATCGAGCCGGGAGAGCAAAAACCCAGCAAAGAGGTCACCAACACTACTACAGACCCTGGGAGGACCACACACCCAACACCTCCTCAAGCCCACCACCACCAGCAGGTCAGCCGCCGGCAGACTCATGGCTGAAACCCTAGCAGAGCTCCAAATCCAGCCACCAAAACCATCCTGTATTTATATATATTGAATTAAGATTATATATATATATATATATATGTATGTATATATATATATTTATTTATTTATATTTATATTTATATATTTATGAAAGATGTTGAAGGTGGGAGGAGCTCTACTAGGGTTCCTGAGATGAGGCTGGAGGCAGCTGTTTCCCTGTAGGCTGTCTTGGCTGGTGGTGGTCTTTTTCTGGGAGGTAAGTGCTGGTGGTTTGCTTGTTTGGCCCCTCCCTTGGGGTTTTGGGTCTTCCCCGGCGTTTGGTTTTTAAAACTTTTACTGTTTTCATTAGTTTTGCCTCTCCTCACTTCCCTTTGTTGGTATGTTTTGGTTTGTATCCTTGTGATTTTTCTCCTTCCTTGCCTGTTTGAGCCAGTTTTTTTTTTCTCATTCACCATGGCTTGCCCAGTTGATTTGACCACTAATAATGAGTGGGCAAAAGCATCCTATGTTGGGGTTGTTGTGAAGGGGACCTTTCAAAATGACCCAGTAAAACTGGTATTTCCTTAAAAATTGCATGATGCAGCTGCTAGAATGATTTTTTGCCCATTTATCAAACCTATTGGTGAGAAGGATGGTTGTCCTGCTGTCCTCTTCACTGAGCAGGAGTTGTAATATCTTAATGCTGAAGTTAAATTAACACTTATTTGTAATTTCACCTTGGGACGCTCTAAGATGGAGTTGGTGAGAAACTACTTTGAATCACTGAATTTTACAGGGGACTGGAAATTAGGCCTTCTTAATGGGAGACACCTTCTCATCAATCTCACCTCAGAAGAAGACTATTCCAGAGTTTTTGCCAAGCAATCAGTCATTATAGCAGGCATGGAAATAAAGATAATCAAGTGGACACCAGATTTTGACCCTAGCAAAGATCCTCCAATTGTCCCTATTTAGTTTAAGTTCCCTCACCTCCCTTACAGATTTTTTAATCAGACTGCTCTCTTTCAGATTGGGAGAGCTCTGGGTACACCTCTAATGCTGGATGGAGACACATTCAATAAGGCCAAACCTGAGTTTGCCAGGATACAAATTGAAAGGGACATCTCCCTACCTGAAATGAAGAAGATTTGGATTGGGTCTGCAACTGATGGGCAGTGGCAGGAAGTGATTATGCAGCAAAGACCATATTACTGTTCCCACTGTAAAATGTTTGGTCACACTACTAATAGATGTTTTAGACTTCATCCCCATCTTAGAAGACCCCCTACTCAGACCAGAGAAGAGCTCATCCCCCTAGTTTCCAGAATTCCCCCTCCTAGTCCCCAACCTATTGTTCTGGGAGATAGTGATGCTGTTACTGTTGATTTACCTAAGGTTTTGCCTCCTGCTGAGGGAAGGATGTCTATCTTACATACATCTCCCCACCCTGCTACCATTCCCCCACCTTTTACCCAATCAAGCCCCTCTCCAATTCCAACTTTTGCTGAGCCTATCACTCTCCAACAGAATTTTCTCCCCCCTTCTGCTAAGATCTTAAGGAGTAATCAGGATTCTATGGACGAGGAATGTGTTATCAACACATCCAAAAAGAAGAAGAAACACAAAACTGAACTCCAAAAGTTAGCAGAAAAGTCTGATTATTATAGTAGGGAGGTCTCCCCACTCTCACAAGAGGCAGAACTAGATCCAGCTCACATAAATTCTCTTCCCCACCTCCATCCCTTCATCAAATACAAGAGAATTTGCTGAATTCCATTGAGATTTAAGACACCTTCCTTAAGCAGAAAGCCTCACTAAATATCTTCACTGAGGGAGATAGAAACAGAAGGTTTTCTCATGCCTACATCAAATACAAGAGAAGATGCAACACCATTCACAACATTAAGTCTGAAAATGGTAGCTGGCTTCATAATAACATGGAAATTGGCAGCAGTGCCACTAGGTACTTTCAAATTCATGTTTTATAGCAAAATGGGGATATAGATCCCATAGACCCCATATGCTTCCAAGAGCACTATCAGTACACTAACAGTCAGTCACTTACCAGCCCTCCCACTGAAACTGAAGTTTAGCAAGCTCTGAATTCCATTGACAATTCAAAAACAGTTGGCCTAGATGGTTTTACTGCTGACTTCTACAAGAAGGCTTGGCTAGTTATAAAATAAGAAATCATTACTGCTATCACCAGTTTTTTCAATGGCAATGAGATCATCCCATATTTCAGCTCTTTGAACATTGTCTTGATCCCTAAAACTAATGAGCAATCTAGCTGGGACCACTTCAGGCCCATAAGTTTGACATGTGTTATAATTAAAACTATAAGCAAGATCATTATGAACTAAATTCAACCCCACTTGAGTAAAATCATCAGCCTTAATCAATCTGCCTTTGTTAAAGGCAGATCCATTTCTGATAATGTCTTATTGGCTCAAGAGATGTTGTTAGACCTGATCAAGAGTTGTAGCGGGGCAATCTGATTTACAAAATTGATATAAGGAAAGCTTAAGACACCATAAACTAGGATTTTATCCTTGAAGTTATTTCTGTCAGGGGCTTCAATGACAACTTCTACAATCTGATTCAGAGATGGATTAATAATAACTCTCATTCAATCTTACTTCATGGTTCCAGCTGGGGGTCCCTTACTGATTTCAGAGGGCTGAAACAAGGGTACCCTCTCTTCCCCACTCTTTTCATTCTGGCTATTGATTATTTCTCTCATCTACTCAACAATTTGCAAAGCTTCCACAAGATTGTCAGATATCATCACAAATCAAACATTCTTATCTCACACCATATTTATGCAGATGATGTTATGGTTTTCTCAAACGCCTTAAATCCTGCTGTCAAATTGATCCAAAAGTGTATCCATACCTTTCAAGACCAATCTGAACTTTGCTTTAATATTGCTAAGTGCCAAATTTTGTTCCCCAAGAAGATCACCCTTGAGCTGAAACACTGGATTCTCTCATTCACTGGTTTCACTAATACTCAGCTACCTCTGAAATACCTGGGGGTGGAGTTAAGCACTGGAAGAATCAAACAGAACCACTTTGATTAGATTCAAACTAAAATCAACAGCTATCTCTCCAATTGGACCCATATCTACCTTTCTACTGGAGGGAGAATCACATTGCTCAGAAGTATCCTCACTGCTCTTTCCTCATATGTGATTTAAATGACCCCTATGAATAAAAGTACTAAAATGCAATTGGAGAGAGCTTTTAATCAGTTCCTATGGGCAGGCCAAAGGAAACAAATTCATTGGGCTTCTTGAAAAAATATTGCCAAACCTATTTGGGCTGGAGGTTTGGGATTTAAAAATCTTCATCAGATCATCCAGGTTAATATATGCAAATCATGGATTAAATTCAGGACTCGAGTTTCTCTTTAGGCTCTTTTCCTATTGGGGAAATATTGTAGACACTCCTATCCATCTCAAGTTATCCTAAAGATGGGGGACTCTAGATAGTGGAGAGCTTTGATTAAGTCCAGAAAAAATAGCTGAGAAGCTTTACCTTTCGAATCTTGGTAAATGGACTCTAAATTTTTGGCTTGATCTTTGGTGTCCTCATGACTAGCTACAGCCTTGTAATACCAACCTGAATCTAAATCTTCAAGTTGCTGATTGCTGGATTGGGTATAGTTGGTCCCTACCTTTTCTCCAAGCCTTCCTACAAGCACCTTCTGCAAAGAGAATATCCACCATTCAGTTTGATGGATCTAAGCTTGATTCCATCACATGGAATTGCTTCAAATATCAAAGCATTTCCAAGGCTATCCATGCTCAGCTGTTTCAGTGGGAAGCTGTTCCTTGGGGAGAACTGTTATGGAACAAGTATCTCTCCACATCTATGGCTTTCTTTTAATGGAAAATCTTTCACCATTTCATCCCAACAGATGATATTCTTAAGCTGAAAGTGTTGAGAGGCCCTTCTTGTTGTAGTCTCTGTCACAAGGAGGAGGAATCCATTTCTCATCTTTTCTTTGGCTGCAGCTTCTCCCAAAATACCTGTACCCATCTGCTAAGGAATCTAAAGATCAATACTTTACATTTATAATGCCAGAATCTCCTCACCTGTTGCCCTGATTGGCACCATAGGGGTATTTGTGCTTTACCTCTAATTACTGCATGGTTTATTTGGATGGCTAGAAACAAGGCAATCTTTTAGGGTATTTCTACTAATGCCATTGATGTGGCCAGATACTGCCTCTCCTATATTCATAAACTCATCAAATTTAAAAACTCCTCTGCCATTAGTCTTCACACCATCCCCCATCATAACCTGCCCCCCAAAATTATTAAAGTTCACTGGAAACCACCCAACTTCAATACTCTTGAAGTTAACACTAATGGTTGTTTTAAAGGTGGTGCTGCTGGTACGGGGGGCATTTTCAGAAATCATTTGGATAAATGCCTGTTATTTTTCTATGCTCCCACTACAGTTGCAGATGCATTGGAGTCTGAACATATTGCTATTTTCTGGGCTGTTAAGCTTGCTGTTCAATTTCAGTGAAACAAGCTGATTGTGGAGGGGGATTCTCAGGTGATGGTCAACATGTTTAATCCTAGTAGCCCAAAGTCTTGGCATCATGCTCAAGGGATTCACAAGATCCAGCTTCTTACAACTCAAATAGATGTCAAATTACAGTTTATCTATACGGAAGGAAACAAACCGGCTGATTGGACTGCCAAAGCTGGTATCACCTCTTCTAAAGTGGTTTTCTCTACTTCTCCTCCACCCAAGCTAAAGTTATTAATTGCTGGAGATCTCCTTGCTGCCCCCGCCTCATAGTGGAAATCTGAGGACCCTGATTGGATTTTTATGTTTCTTCTTGTAATGGTGTTGTGTTTACTTGTACATCTATATATATACCTGTTATATATATATATATACTTTCCACCATTGGTTTTTTTGGTCTTAGATTAGTTTTCTTTTGTTGTTTTGGGGGGTTGGTTGTTTACCTATAGGCCTTTTGTTCTTCCTTCAAGTTTTGTTGGGTCCCTCTCCCTTCTTTTGTAATCAAAGTTTATTTTAACATGTAGGGAGCCTTTTGCTGCTCCTTTCTTTAATGTGTGTGTGTATATATATATATATATATATATTTAAAAAACTTGCCTAGCAGGCAAGAAATATATTAAGAATCAACAAAGTTATAATTTCACAGTGTGTATATAAGGAAGTAATAAACGATCCCCATGTAACAAAAAGGCTAACTGGGTTGGAGGGACAGTACCTATTACAATTGACTTGTTATGGTACCCTGTAGAAGCTAACTAATGTGCAGGGCCATTCCCCTCCCTAGGAATATGCAAAAAACTGGTCTGAGAATGCTTGTACCACGCACCCATTTTGGAGATCCATCTTCTGATATACCAAGGTGGTTGTTCCAGCCCCTTTAGTATTCTGATGCAGGTTATAGAGTCAAATTCTACCAAAATCTGTCCAAAATTGTAGCTATGGGCAATGAATAAGGCACAATAGAGGGTAGTGAATTCAACTTCCCAAGCATCCATGGCCAAAGCAGGTGAGGAAAAGAATAACACATAGTTCCACTGAAGATTTCTGAAAATACCACCAAACCTAGTAGCCCCCTGACAGAAGCTTCCATCAGTGTTAACTTTTAGCCAATGTGGTGGTGGAGGAGTCCACCTAATTAATGTAAAAGTACTGCCATGTAAACGGTCTGGCACTGGTTTCCAATCCTTCCAGAAATTTCTAACTTTATGATGCTGAATAAGCTTGTGGAAATATGTAGCACAATTAGTGGTCACCTGCTGTTCCAAAGGGAGTTTACCCTCGCAATTAGCTTGGTTCCTGCACATCCAAATGAACCATGCAATAATGCAAAGCACAAAAGGAAGTTTTGTTGCATTCCAATCATCCCAACTATATATATAATTTTTTAGTTGCACTACTTCCCAAGAGATTTGGGTCATCAATATTTAGGAGAAGCTACTAAAGACTAAATCTCCTTAGTGCTATAATCCCATGATGAAGGCCAGACGCCATGTGCATTAATTCTAGAACCCCGTGCCACAGGGGATAGAACCCATGACCTGAGGGGACATATAGTGAACCCTACCAATCAACAGGCCAAAAAAAAATATGTATAAAATTTGAAGCTCAAAGGAAAATTTATAAAATTAGAAGAAGGTGTAAGAAATGGAGTGGAGGTTAGCACTAAAAAAGAAAAGAATGCCCATAAGGATTTTCCATCTGGTAACATATCAACCAAAAACCATCACAAAATTATTAAATGTGTACCCAAATCATCAAAAGTAAATATGTAATTCTATTAAAAGGAGACAAATAAAAAAGAAAAGAACGAAAGGCAATGTGTCTAAAAATGGATCAAAATGAGTATAATTCCATCACACGCTCACTAAGCAAAACAACAGCAGTAGCAACGCCAAATACATGAAATAATTACTGAGAGCCCGTCAATAACACTAATATTGTAAAGAGGACCCTTGTAATAACACCTCCGTACAGCGAAACAGGCCCATGGAGTACACCACCAGATGATGAGGTAAGTAAAACATTGCATAGATGCGTGATACAACCAAGGAAAACAAAAACAATTGTGGGATACCACCATAGGTAACACCATGAATACTAACAGACAATAAGACAAGGACACTACATCCAAAGAGTCATTGGATACCACTATAAATAACACCAAGATTACTTCCAGATATCGCGACAAGAATACTACCTCCATAAAGTGGGATATGTCTTTTGATAACACAAAAAATCTATAGGATACCTTTATAAATAACATCATACAACACACCAAGAATACAACCTCAAAATAGTGGGATATTATCATTGATAACACCAAGTAACAACAAGCAGCAGACAATGAGAGTAACAACATGGCCCTAACACATGATACCACCCACAAAAAAACCACAAATAACATCACCCGTCAGTGTAGAGGAAATAACACAAATAATCCAAGAAATACTACCATCGATAACACCAGTCCCCTTAAAACCATAAAAAACATCTCCATAGAGTAAAAATAACCACCAACTCTAGAGCGTGAAAACCTGCAAGTAACACCACTAAAATCCAAGATAATACCATGAATAACACCACCAAAACATAAGGTGCAGTCGTAATTAATAGCTCTAAACCAAAAAATTTCACCAAATATGCAGTGTGCATAGAAATAAGGAAATAAGACTATGAATAACAGTACCAGTAAAAGCTGTAAAACTATAATAAATACCTTTAAAAATGGAAAAAACCATTCTTTAAGAAAAAAAACATTAGCTAGCATCTGAAGTAAGGTATGTCTAAAAGATCACTCCTTGAAAGAATGTTTAGTTCCCTTGAAGGCTGAACATGAACAAAAACCCCTAAGTAACCATGTTCAGTGAGGCAATCAACTAGACCATTGCCTTATCTAAAAATAAAATTTCATTCAACTGAAAGATTGTGCATATCAATATATTATGAATTTTTATTAAAGAAGATAAGTGATCCCGACACATAAATACATATATATTTTTAAACTTGTGGTAATAAGATTATAATTATATTTATGATAAAAAATTTCCTTCTTTACAACAGCACCAAAAACTTGATTTTGATGCAAATAAGAATTCAACTGTTATATTTAAATTTAGGGATTCTACGCAAGTATACAAATCAATATCAAGTAATTTAAATATCAATCCCAAGATGAAAGGTTTGGATAATTAAAAGATAAAAAGATTTTAGATCACAAAATCAAATTATGAAAAGATACTTACTTTGACGATTTTAGATAATAGAAAGCATAAAGGTGATATTCCTTTTTTGTATTTTCATAAATTTTCAAATAAAGTAAATAATTAAGTATCTATGATGAGATTTTTGTAAGATTAAAGAAGTATAGAGGAAAATATCTTTTTCCTTAAATAAGTACAGGAGTTTTATTGTGGAATTATTTAAAATGTGTTGTGTCAAAAAGGAGCAATAATATTCTTTACCCATATTAGAGATATTATAAAGATTATTGGCTAATTTAATGTTTGTAAAGTTTTGAAGATGGGTTAGGTAGGGAAGATACTAGCTCTCACTCTAGAGTTCCCTCCTTTATGTGGGGGCTAACATCTCGCATTAAAACATAAAAAAATAAACTAAATTGGGGGCTTTAGTCTTTCACCCTAAAGTCCTCTAGTTCTATACGCATCAAAATATATATCCCTATTTATTTGCACAAGATTATATGAATTACTTTCTCATCCATACTATCTTATGTGATTTCTACCTATTATTAATTGAAACAATACCTTCTTGAATCTTACATGTTCTTACAACATATTATAACATCTTAATTGGCCAAATCAAGAAGTAAGTGTAGTGCAAGGATTAAATCAACATGACTTCTTCCAACATTAAAGATCAATACTTCCACAACTTCCATCAAACAGTTAATTACTTTTCATTTTAAAGGAAAAAAAGAAGACTACATAGAATCCATGGAGAAAACACAACGACAAGTAATTTTAAAATTAGAAATCATGTAGAAAACACACGAAGTCTCAATTAAAACCAAATGTAGAACAAAGAAAAAAACTTATCTCAAGATCCTCTTCAGCGAATTCTTGAAGTTTTTTTTTAATCTCTTCCTTTCTCTTACAAGACTCCCATGGACTAGTCTTCCAACCAGAGAGGATTTAAATGTCTCTAAAATAATTTATTTTTACTCAGAAATCTCTACTCACCTTCCCTTTTAGTAGGAATAAGATAAGTGTGAAGAAACCCTAGGTGTAAATCCTATAACTTCTTACTTGAAAACTATGTGAAAACTAACTCTAAAGCTCTCTCTACTGCCTCTATTTACTTCTTCTTCATGTCCATTCTTTTATACTTTCTCAGAAGGTGCCTAGGGGTCTCATCAAAATGTCTCCATATTGAATGTTTATACCTAAGAGATTCATCCTTTCAAGTGAATTTTTTTTTTCTTTTGGCGCCTTGATCAGTTACCTACATTTGTACCAAAGGGTGCCTTAAATACCTCTTCAAAATTTACGAAAAATTCCTTGAAATGCAAAGTAAGTACCCTTCACTTAAGTGCGGGGTCTCTGGAGCTTAGGCATGGTCATCTCTATCTGCTAGCATTTACGCACCATATCTGGGCGCTTAGACGCCCAAGTTCATTTTAATACCTTTTTCATTTTTTGCTCAAAATTTGATCCTTTTTCACTCCTTTTGCCATACCATATAATCATACCTGAAAGAAAAAAATACACAAATACGTTCCATTAAAGTACATTATCATAAAAAATAGGTATAAAAATGTGTATAAAAATATTATATATTTTATGTATATCAAATTCGCCCAAACAAAAAAAGTTACTTGTCATAAAGTCACACTTCTATGTTTCAAAACAACATAAGAAATTTATGTGAATGTAGGAGGTTCTAAAATTTTGTTCTCGAAATGTAGTAATTCAATTTAGAAAAAACTTTAGTGAATGACTCTATTTTAAAGTTTAGAAATTTTCTTAAGTGAAAAAGTATGAAATATGAGCTCCTATCTAATTAAGAAATACTTGAAGATTTTCCAAATATAGAGTTTAGGCATTCTATCTTCTTTTCTTAAAATATTTCATTTAAAGTAATAACACTTACTATTTTATATCCTTAGCTTAAAGTTTTCTCAAATCTCACGCGTTTAAAAAGATCAAATGTTGAACCAATTTTTGATTACGCACTAATCCTCAAGCTTGTCCTCCCATATATATATATATATATATATATATATATATATATATATATATATATATATATATATATATATATATATGCTAGAAAGAGTAAAACTCATAAAGGAGTAGAAAAAGAAAAAACAATGGGGAAGAGGGACACCCTACAATAAGGAGGGACTTGCCCGATAAGGTAAACCAAAGAACATAAGCCTATACTCTGAATTACAAATGACCCCATACCCATGCAAACAATTAACGAGGGACTATTCTAAGATGAAGGATCTCAAACAGATCACCAGCCAAAAGAAGTCGAAGAGCAGGAGGAGGAGAAGAGCAACCAAAACCTGAGAAGAAGCTAGACCACTTCTAGCAAGCCAATTTACAGGTTGGTCCCCCTCCTAGTAAATAAAAGAGAGCTTCATGTTGAGATGGATTCTAAGGGAACCAATTAGCCACAACTTATAAGAATGTATCCAAGAAGTCTGTTCTTCATTATCAAGTAACTGAATTAGTACAGCTGAGTCTACCTCCACCCGTAAGTTAAGCCATGAAACCCTCAGAGAAATTTACAAGGACCAATATACAGTAATCAGTCCAGCTTCAAGAGAAACTATAGTAATGACTGGTGCTTGAAAAAGGGTGAGACTGTGGCCAGTAGAGCACCTGTACACTCCACCCACCCTATCCCTCCATTGAGAAAAGCTCCTATCAGTATTAACTTTGATTACATGTGGCTCAAGAAGATTCCAATGGATTTTTTGACCTTGGGGAAGCTCATTGTAGAGGGGGTGATGGAGTCCTGGATAGTGGGGAATATTTTGTGTTGAATTAGTTTATGAATAAAAGTGTCACAATTTCTTACCACCTGTACAAAGGATGGGGAGCTGTCATTAAATTTAGCTTGATTCCTAGCCATCCAGATGAACCAGGTGACAGTAAATGGTATAGCTTCATGTCGAAATATTTTTTTTATTATTATTTTTAGGTTGTGTGTTGGATTTTAAAAAGGGATCGCCTACAAAAATTTTCTACGAATTTTCATATTTTAAATTTAATTTAAATATATATATATAGTTTAAAAGATAGCATTTGATTTTGAAAATAATTTTTATGTTTGAAAATTTTAAGATATGAAATCAAACCGATCTCACATCCCAAATAGTTTATATAAACGAGCACCACACCATAAATCGTATATCTTCCCGCAGAATAGGCACACTGCTTGATGATGGGGCTTGGTTAAATAAACTAGAAGATTTGTGACATCCGTTTGGTCTATGAACCAATTTTATAAGCCGACAAGTTCCCTGTTTAATATAAAGGAATTAAGCAGGGTTTATATTACTTGGGTTCTTAAAGTTCCCTATAAGGGCAAACCCCTATAGTTAATTACATATTAAATGACAAGAATCATTTAAGAAAACTCTCAATAATGATCAATGGTTTTGCTCTCAAGAATTTCAAAGTTTAAGGTTTTCAAACAATTGGATTTTGGAAATTTCAATTGGGAATGGATCAAATTTGGAATAGTTATTTTCAGGAGTCTGAAGGAAGAGAAGTAGGAGAAGTTGAGGATCCATGAAGAATCTTGGCAACTTCCTAAACTATCCTATTGTTTGGCTTCAATTTGAGAGTATGTTTAAAGTTGTAATCCTGCCAATTTTAGGTAATTAGGACTTATATTTGTATGACACAATCATACAAATAGCCTCGAAACATCTTAGCCACTGCCTCACTCTTGAAGGGGTATTCTTTGTTCAACAGTTCCTTTAGAGGACGGAGCGGACAAGACGGCTGTTGATCGTACCGCAGAGACTGATAACTCGGTCGAGGCTGAAAACTTTGTTGAGCCTGTTAATTCTGTTGAGGGTGTTGATAAGTCTATTGCGGTTGCTCTGGCCGTATTTGCACTGGCTGCTTGCCATTGTCCACTACTGTGATAGTCCCAGATTTCTTTTCAAATGCTTTTGCAGGCTTCTGCTTATCGATCTTATTGGAGAAACTTAGTTGTTTTGCTTCCTCTTGCAAGCTCCCGACCTTGCTAAGCAACATCACGAAAGTTTTAATGGTGAATCCTTCAAGGAGAAGTGCTATCGGGTCATGGATACTCTTAAGTAAGATACCGACCGCATGTTGTTCCTGAAGCTGTGGTTCACACTTCATGCTCAGGTTCCTCCATCGAAGTATGTAATCCACCAAAGTTTTGTTCGGTTTCTGTCGCTCCAAAACTAGATCACCGATGGTGTTGTGGTGCTGAGCTCTGGCAAACAGCTTCGAAGTGATTTTCCAATTCTGCAAAAGTCTTGACTGATCAATTTGGCAATTCCTCATACCAGTCGAAGGCGATCCCAAACAAACTGCTAACAAACTGTCAGAAAAGTAAGGCGTCGCTCCCACCGGCATTGCAGCAACTGACACGAAAATGTGCGACATGTTGCCGGGGGTTTCCCGTTCCATCGAAAGTCTTAAACAGAGGTGGTACAAAGCCCTTCGGGTATTGGACTGCATCAAATTCTTCAGGGTAAGGTCTACCCGTATGAATAGATGTTTCATTCTTGGACTGAGCTAAGGCTTCTCGCACCTGATGTTCTACCATGCTCTTAATATACTTTTCGGGAATCATGTTCTGTGCAAAATCTTTCTTCAACTGTTCATCTCCGTTAACAGATGTAATATCTTTTCCTTCATCTGTAATATGGATGACCTCCGGGGGTATTTCTTTCTGAGGCTGGGCCTGACTCTGGAGAGTGGCTAAGGCGGCAACCATCTCTTCCATCGTTTTAGCCATCTGGGAAATCATATCATCTTTTTCTCGAAGTTGTGTTCTCATTTATTCTGGCTCATCTCTTTCTAAAGCTGCCGGAACTCCCTGTGAGGTTGACGATGCTCGTGTTTCAACCATGTTAATCTCAACATACTCTTCATCCATAAATTATGACGAATCCACTTCGTCCCTTAATTCTTGTCCTCTTTCTCTTGCTAGCCGTCGGACATTCTTAGTTGCCCTGTGGCATCCTCAAGTAGCCCTTTCTGAGCGATCTCATGGTCATTAGGAGACGACTTTTGAACCTCTCTTTCAGGAGTTTCCTTTTTTGCGGCACTTTCTTCAGATCTGGAATCTTCAATGAGACTTCTCTTTCCAGAAAGTTGTGTTTATATTGGTTCGGCAATAATAGGTTGCCACACCATCCTTCTTGCAGCATAAGGCCTAGGACCGGCTGGTCTGTCGGCGGTGCGTAAGTAAGTGGTCTCCTCCCTAATATGGAGACCCGATACAATAACAGTTGAGCTTTCCTCATTAGCTCGTACCTTTTTCTTTGGTCTTTCAGGAACAATAGGAGGCTCTACTCACGGACTGAGGCGAGACTAAACTGGCACTCGTCCCATTCTTCTCAGAATCTTTAATACAGGACATCCTTCTTTTCTGACTAATTTCTCGACTACCGCAAGTAATCGAGTGAGCGGTGTAGCCATGCTCTTCTTCTTCTTACTGTCACTATAATATGCAGGCTGGGATAACGCAGCGACGATCTTTCTGGCATCTACTTCATTAGATGCAGCAGAGAGAGGGTGGAATCTATTTCCTTCCAATAGTGGTGAGTATTCTGGCAGTTCTACCTCTTTCTCTTCGAGGATTTCTTCAAGACTAGCGGCTTCAGGTTCTCCGGGTTAAGGGCCTATACATCGAATCAAACCCTATCTCAAAAACAGGCGACATTGAAGTGAAATATGAACCCTCTACGGTGACAGGCTCATAACTGACTTGTACCTCCTTTCCCTTCAATTTGGCAAGGTCTGGGGTAGGTGCAGTAATGACCAGACCGGTGGGGGTAGAGACGACAGTTCTGGTGGTAGCAGTCGACTTTCTGTGAACAGCAGTGTTCCTCCCAACTGGGGCCCCCTGCAGGGGAGGGAATTCTTGAGTTGACTTCAGGTTAAACTCAATCATAGGTTATTCAGTCTCAGGCACTTTGTTCATCAGTGCAAAAAGAGTAACATCGGCAAACTTAACATCCGTATTGTCAAAACCTTGTCCGAAGTGGATGATTGCATCTCTAGGTAGCTTGTCCTGCTAGATAGCTAAGTCAAGTCCATTGGTGAAAGAGAAGATCAGCTTCGGGGCAGGCATCTTCTGTAAGGCAAGTTTCGACTATCAATCCTGAATTATGCTTCCTTCGTCAGGACGAAAAGAAAGAAATCAAAAAGAGTCCAAACACAATTTATTTAAATTTTATTTATTTACAGTTAAAAAGAGATTTTGTTTGTTAGGAGGTTAGTTTACTCGTTAAAAACGAGAGGAGATTAGAGAGGATAAAGGACCCAATCCAGAGCTAAGAAAGGAAGGGAAAGTCTCATAGGATTTCCCAACTCGAAGGACCGCTCCTAAACTAACACCTATTGGGGGTCTACCTCGCCTCTCCGGAGAGGTATCAAGGGAAGATTCGGAACCTCTCTGTTTAGGGGTGTCTAAACAGTGGCTCCAAAATCCAAAAGGAGTTGACTATACCCGTTCAAGACAGAAATGAGCGAGGTATGCCAACGAAAAAAATGGTAATTTGGTCCACTAGGGGTATGGACTCACTACCGATTTATGAAAGCAAAACCATCAGATCAAAATGGAGAGAGGAACTAGCCCCCAGCGAAGTCGCCAAAAACATGTCAGCATATATTTTTTTTAGGTTGTGTGTTGGATTTTAAAAAGGGACCGCCCACAGAAATTGTCGGCAAATTTTCTTATTTTATATTTAATTTAAATATATATATATATATTGTTTAAAAGATAGCATTTGATTTTGAAAATAATTTTTTAAGTTTGAAAATTTTAAGAGATGAAATCAAACCGATCTCACATCCCAAATAGTTTATATAAACGAGCACCACACCATAAACCGTATATCTATCTCACAGAATAGGCACACTACGTGATGATGGGGCTTGGTTAAATAAACTAGAAGATTTATGACATCTGTTTGGTCTATGAACTAATTTTATAAGCCGACAAGTTCCCCTGCTTAATATAAAGGAATTAAGCAGGGTTTATATTACCTGGGTTCTTAAAGTTCCCTATAAGGGCAATCCCCTATAGTTAATTACATCTTAAATGACGGGAATCATTTAAGAAAACTCTCGATAATGATCAGTGGTTTTGCTCTCAAGAACTTCAAAGTTTAAGGTTTTCAAACAATTGGATTTTGGAAATTTCAATTGGGAATGGATCAAATTTGTAACTGTTATTTTCAGGAGTCTGAAAAAAGAGAAGTAGGAAAAGTTGAGGATCCAAGAAGAATATTGGCAACTTCCCATACTATCCTATTGTTTGGCTTCAATTTGATAGTATGTTTAATGTTGTAATCTTGACAATTTTAGTTAATTAGGACTTATATTCGTATGACAGAATCATACAAATAGCCTCAAAGAAGTGAGGATTTATGTCGTACCAAACGACTACCTCGGACTCCTAAGACCGGTTAGGGCTTAATTTGTATAACATGACTATGCAAATGCCTAACGAAAAGGTTAAGGATTTATGTTGCACTAGGCAAACTACCTCGAAGTCCTATGGCTTGGTTATTTAATTCTATGGAATGTTTTCCTGAAGTAGACACAAGTTTTGCTGACGAAGATGGTTGTGCTGCCCACTATACTCCAAGCTCCTTGTTGCTGGAGAGGTTTGGTTTTAGAAAATGAAAAACAAGAGATGAGAGAAGTGTTATGGTTTAGAAATCTTAAAGTCCAAATGTCTTTCAGTGTTTTAATTAAAATAAATCTTAAAGTTGTTTAAACAGAACCGATTAAGATCCCATGGTTCCGTCATCCCGGCACCGTTATTTTCATCGAATTCACTTAGTCCATATGAATTTGCTAAACTCAACTGAATGAGTTCCACACTTTCATTTAGACCGTGGGAAATCCCGTTAGCAACACGTGGGTTACATCATCCGAGGTATTCCCGATCATTCAACGAGACGTTTCAATTTAGTTAAAGTTGTGGTTTTGTTGTTCTGTTTGTGATTAAATGTTGAGTTGTTTTATATTTTAAAATGTTGTGGCGGTGGATTTTATCTTGTAGTGTCTTTTAATTTAATTTTGGTTTCGATTTTGCGGCTATCCTAAAGATTTTGGTTTTCATGCAACAGTCTTGTTTAACATGCAATAAAAGTAAAGCGCAGTGCAATAAAGTAAATTGCAATAACAGAAAAGCGTACGTGGAGAGTCTTCCCGTCATTCCAAGCTACACTTTAAAACACATGTTAAGGCATTTAAATATTTCAACAAGTACTTAAGTAAAGGCTAAAGGAATGGTTTTGGTTGTCTACCAGAATCCTAATCCTATAGCTAGTCATTTCCTATGACTTCTAGGTTCTTGATTTTTAGTTAAGGATGATTTTCTTCATTAAAGAACAATTAAGTTCAATTGTTCTTTAAAACATCTCACCGTATCGAGGAAGTGTTTAGAACAAATTCTAAACATCTTTGCAATACTTCTGAGATTATTTTGAGTCCAACTGAATTTCATTGTATTGGTGAATTTATCATCCAAGGGTTTAGTTAAGTTTTGTTCCTTTTCTCAGTGAACTAGGATGTTTGATTATCCTATGAGTGAGGTGACATTTCACCTAATGCTTCATTTATTAGTTATAATAATTTAAAGCTTTCAAGGGCAAGTTAATTTGTTAAAGATTTTTAATGATTTTTATTTTATTGTGATTTAATTATGAAATTTTAATCCATGATTTTAAGTTTAGAATGGTGTTTGATTCATTTAAGTTAAACCTTTTATAAATTATATCAAAATCTTATGTTAATTTAATTTTTTAGATTAACTTAGGTCAAAAGAGGTGTTCAAATTATTTATTAAATTTTGCTGATTTAATTTGGATTAATTATATTAAGTAATTTAATTTTTACATTATGCATTAAGGTAAGTTGTCTTAAAATTATTTAAAATTTGCAAATTTGATTTAAGTTTGTTTTGAAATGATTTTTAATTAGTTTCAAATATTTTAATTTACTTTTTAATTATTTAACATTTTAGGTTTTAATCAATTGTTGGATTATTTAATGATGTAGGTTTTAATTAAATTAAGAATTATTTACTTTTAGTCATTTAATTATTTTTTCCACTTATCCTCTTAAGTTTCAGAGTTAAAAATTATTAAGACATTTGGTTCAATTTGGTTTGGTTTGGTCATGGGTTCAAATTGGCTCATCTGGGTTTGGGTTGAGCTAACTTGAGTTAGGTCTTAATTTGGGTCCAAATGGCTTGAGCAATTTTGAAGAGGTGATTGCCATGAAGAAGTTTCATGAAGACATGGGGAGGTTTTGAGTTCAATTGGAAGGTCAATTTAGTGGATTTTGATATTTTGGTTAATTTGGGGAGAGCTGATTCAACTTGGGTCCAAGTTGGGTTATGTTTGGGTTTAGACCCAATTGGAAGTTTCAAATTGTCTAGGGGAATGTAATGAAGAGTTCCCAACATCAATTGGGAAGAAATTTTAGGGTTTTGCTAATCAATTTGGTAGGTTAAAGGCATGGGTTAACTTTAGGCTAAAATGGAGGTATTTTTGGTTTTCAAATAGATTTAGGTTAAGCTTAGGATTAAATTGGGGCAATTGAAAGTTGCATAGGTTCCATGGGAATGTTATGGAAAGTTTTTTACTGAAATTTGGGGGAAAAAAGTTGGTATTAGGTTAATTGGGGGTTTTGGATTAATTAGGCAAAATTGGGGATTTTGGATTTCAAATGGAATTGAACTTAAATGTGAATCAAATTGGGTTTGGATTTGGTTTAGATTGATAGTAATGATATTGAATTAAAGTTTTTAATTGAAATTGGGCAAAATTGAGTTCAAATGGTTTGGTTTAGTGTGACATTGGGTCCATTTAGGTTAAAAATCGGTCAATTTGGGGATTTTGATAAAAGTGGGTTCTTTTGGCAAAATTGGGCTATGGTGTAGTTGAAAAAATGAAATTGGGAATATTTGGGATTTTCTGGAATTTTCTATAAATTTTGGAATTTTTGGAATTTTGGGCCAAAACGGTATTTTAGGGTATAAAGAGGTTATTTGGAGGGTATTGGGGTATTTTGGTAAATTTAAAAGGTGGGGGTTGTTTCAAAATGATTTTTAGGATTTTTGGGTAATTTTTGGAAGTTTTGGAAAATTTGGGGCAATTAAGTAATTTTAGGTAGGTTTGAAGGACCCAATGCCACAACTAGGCATTTGGCAAAAGTTGAATTTTGATCATGATGAAGCTTAAAGTGAGCCATGGACTAAGAAATATCCACCCTGAACATCTCATGGGTTGTTTACAACCCTCTTAGCCAAAGATCTAGGGGTTTGGACTTAGCCACATGAGTGGTCAAATGAATCAGGGGGAAGAATGGGTAAGGGTGGTGTGTGTGAGAGTGCAGTGTATGTAAGCCAGACCTCACCAGGATTAGACCACCCAGGGTAGTCCTAAGGCTTGAACAACCTTATAGAAGCTCACTGTTGGTTCCTCATATGGTGGTCTTAACCTTCTAAGGTGATTTAGAGGTTTGCAACCATCCAAGTGGGGTCCCAAGAGGAGTCAAGAAGTAGCTGAATTGCAAAAGGGTCCCAATTCTTGTCCTCTAGGATAGTCAAGGAGAAACCTTATGGATAGATCCTAAGAACTAAGGAGAGAAGAAAAGACCTCACCAAAAATGAGGTCAACACTTCATAGTTCTGAAGGTTCCAGCTATTCCAGCAAGTGAATAATTGATCCCATTGAAGTTTCTCCTTCTCAACATTTAGGTGTATAAAAAGACTAATCCAAACAAATTGAGAGAAACAACACTTGAAGAAAGATGGACAACAAAATCCTCTTCTAGACACACCCAGCATCCGGAGGGACCCCTCAAGCCTTTCAACTTAAGGATATCATCAGTAGGGATCAATTGGTGAAAAGCTCTCGAGCAGAAAAAGGACATTGAGGGAGTAAAAAGTTTGTTCTGTATGGCTTCTCCTGAGGTCTCATTTGGCTAAGTAAAAGCTCTAGAATAAATATCCTTAGTGATGCTTTGGGACTTGCAAGTCTGCCATATGATTTTATCAGCACTACTTATGTTAAAATGAAGTTTGGAAATCTTGGTAGTAGAGGGAGCATGGAGGATGGAGTTAGGTTTTGGGAGGGACTAATTGCCCCCCTCCCAGCAATCAGCCACCTTAACTAAATATTGGAGTTGTAATTGAGAGGACGCAGCCACTCCTTGAGACACCACTGGTCAAGCTAGAAATTGACCTCACCATTTCCCAACTCCAATAGGGAAAAATTTTTTTGCCATATGTCAAGATTTCAACAATCTGACCCAAATCTTAAAATCACCCAGCTTCCTTCCAATCAGAGAAGGATGTTGATCTCTACAATATTTGTCCCACATAAACTTGGCCCATAATGTTGTCTGAGATATGAACATTATCCACAGTTTTCAAAGGTTGACTTGAAGCAACTGTTGTAGACCCTTAAACCCCCTGCCAGCAGCCATGGTGGGCTTAGCAATCTTCTGCCAAGAAATTTAGTGATGTTGCTGCCTTTGCCTAGCCCACAAAAACCTATTGAACATCCTTTCCAACTGATGCTGTGTGCTTTTCTTCATATTTGTCATCTGCATGGTGTAGGAGGGGAAAGTAGTAAGGATGCTTTTGAGAAGAGTGATTCTGCCCCCATTTGAGAGAAATGTGTTAGTCCAACAATCAACTTGGGGTTGAATCTTGCTTAAAATTTCATAAAATTGGGTTTGTTTAACTCTACCAGTGATAAGAGAAACCCCTAAGTCTTTTATGGGTAGGTGAGTGTTAGTGAAACTAGTGAACTAACAAATCACTGTTTCCTGAGGGGAGGCAATCTTTTGGGGAATATCAGTTGGCATTTTTCTAAATTAAACATCATACCAATGGTTTCCTGAAACAATTGGAGGCATTGTGCCATTTCTTTGACAACATTATTTTATGGCATTGGAAAATATCATTATATCATTTGCATATATGAGATGAGAGACTGGAACTTTTAATTTGTGGTGGTAATTGAAGCTGCTCTGTAAACTCGGACTTTTGTTCAACAATATAGACAAATAGTCCATAGCAAGTATGAAGAGAGTAGGGGAGAGTGAGTCACCTTTCCTCTGACAGCACTAAAAGATCCAAAGGTCTGGCCATTGATCAGGATAGTGTGCAAATTATTAGCTAGACATCTTTGAATCAAGGAATAAAAGGTAGCCTTGAAGCGCCTTGCAGCTAATACTTCCATTATAAAATCCCAACAGATGGTTTCATATTCTTTTCTAATGTCCAATTTATATATGAGATCACCCCCTCTACAATGTCTATCAAGATGTAGCAAAAATTCCTGTGCAAACAAAACATTATCAGTGATATATGATCTTTCTTTTACAAAGGCACTCTAATTAAGACATATCAGTTCTCCAAATGAGGTTGTATCCTAGTCATGATGATATTACTGATGAGTTTACTGATAACAGATGTGAGGCTAATAGGCCTAAAATGGTCCCATTTTTTGTACATTTCAGACATGGGCACCAACACTATATTTGAAGCACTGAAATAATGGGGCATGTTGTGACCTTAAAAAAACTACCAATAGCTTCAATAACCTCCATTTTGATAACAGGCCAAACTTTTTTATAAAAATCAGTTCTAAACCATCAGGGTCTACTATTTTAGAGCTATCAATAAATTGAAGTGCCAACCAAATTTCTTGCTTAGAAGGCAAATTAGTAAGCTCAAGACTGTTGGCATAATGAAATTCAACAGTGAAGAGGGTACCATCAATAGGGAGTCTTTGCATTGTAGGTTGACCCAAATTCTGTACGAAATGATCCACTGCATCCATAGCAATCTTAGAAGAGGTGGTCAATCAGTTCCCCTCAGCATTTTTTATACTATGTATAGTGTTGCATTTCCTTCTGTACTTGATATAAGCATGATAAAATTTGGAATTTCTATCTCCCTCCTTAAAAATATTTATAGCTGCCTTCTGTTTTAACAATAAATCTTGCCTTTCCATAGCAGAGAGGAGATTTTCTTATGCAATCATCAAATCTTCTACTCAGCATTTTCATTTTGCATCTCAATCTCCAATTGATTAACAATTTTTTTAGCATCAGCCACAGTAATAAAAAATCCCAAAAAGAGGTCCAACCCCATTTTCTCAAAACATTTGCAACCTTGCTATGCAGAAAACTAAGTTTCAGAAAAGGTTCTAAGTGTGAAACCCCATCCCATGAAGAAGAGACAATGCTGAGAAAATTAGGATGGGAAGACCACATGTTGAGATATCTGAAAGGTGGACTGAAAGCTTGGTTGCAAGGAGAAGTGATGGAAATGATGAGCAGTCTATGGTCTAAAATTGCAAGGCTGAGATGGGAGACAAATGTTAGAGGAAATGCGAATGCCAGTGATGATTTAACAACACTCTATATAGCCTTTCCTAAAGCTGGCCTCTTTTCCAGGTAGATTTATGACCTTTAAATCCCTAATCAAATAACCCAACCTGATTATGTTGCCATTGAAAGTAGTCATCTTGGCAAGATTAGGGACCCTACCACCCAAATTTGCATCTGAGGACTTAATGCAATTGAAATCCCCCCCCCCCACATGCCAGGGAGAAGTCATTTGTTCACTTATGTTGTGAAGACAAGTCCATAGAGCCTTCTTATCATCTTTACTGCAGCCAATAGAAATGAAAGAGGCAAAACCCATATGGCCATTTAATTTAAAGGATATGTGCATCATTTGATAGTTATCCACAAAAACATTCCATGAGACTTCTTTTCCACAGAAAATCCACATTTTATTATTGTTATTTGCAGAATGTGAAAAACTAGTCAGCTTCTTTATCAAACTTTATGAATGGGTATGAACCATAGGTTCAAGAATGGCAAGGCACCATGATCTGTGTTTTTTAATGAGATGAAGTAACCTTTTGAAAGATAGGGGATCAAAAATTCCTCTAATATTCCACACTAAGAAATTAATCATTATTTATGTGGTATAGAGGTTTTTGATCTCAACTTATCTACCTCTAGAAGGTCTGGAAGGAGAGCACACTTAGAATTCCCACTCACTACAGGACCTGAAGAGAGTATCTGAACTTCAACCAACTATTTTTCCTTCCTTCGAGCTGTGTGGACTTGCCAATCCTCCTCAATTGTTTGTTGCAGGTCTTCCAATATGCTTTCAGTAGGAGCAGCAACCACTGTAATAGGGGATACCACTTTAGCACAATCAACTCCTTGTGTCATCTGCTTCCTTCTTGATTGATTTTACCTTTCTGAATCATTTACTTGTTGCAGATCTGTAGGGATACTTCCTAAAGGTGTTGCTAAAACATCTTCACAGTCATACTATGGTGTATTACCACTAGGATTGGCATCCACCACCTTTTAGTGCTAGCATCAGGGGGAGTAATCTCCAATTCAAGAATACTGGAGAAAACTTCAACAATTGAATCCACTATGATAGGCAGCTTAGAATATTTTCTAGAGGGGGGATGGAGCCAAAAACATTTATCCAAAGAATGGCCAAACATCTTATAGTGTTAGCAGTAATAAGGTTTTTTCTAAAACACCACAGCTTGCCAAAAAACATCATTCCCAGTCTTAATCCACATCCTTTTGAGCTTAGGAAGGGTAATGTCCCTTCCACAAGAATTCTTGCCACACCTAGTCTGGTCTTCTTTAAAGTGGGGGTATCCAACATTAGTGGTGTACCCAAGGCTCTGCCAATATTAATCAAAGCATTATGATTGAAATACTAGTGAGGTAGACCAGGTAACTTGAACCAAAGTGGAACCACAAGTGGCTCCTTGCTTGGATCAATGTCAGGAGTCCACTTCACCACTTTCATTGAAGTATCTGCAATAGTAATGGACTGTACAACGACCAAGTTGGCATAATATTCCTCAACTAAAAGTTGTATCAAAATGTGCCTTCCATCCAACAAGCCAATCTTCCAAGCTCCCATGAAGTTAAGAGATTCAAGAAATTTTTCACATGCTCTATTTTAGGATGTCCCAATAGGAATTTACCAATCAATGTGAACTTAACAGCTTCATTTAGGGAGTGTACTTCTTGTTCTATAAAAACCACAGCAGGTTCACCATCCGTAGAGCTCAATGGATGAATAACCAGGCAGGTACTTCTTCTTGCAGCTGCATCATGGAAGGCTTGTAGAAATAACAGCCCTTGAGAATCTCACCCCATTTACCTACCACTCTAGCATAAGTGGCATTTGCCCACTGTGCATTGGTTTCAACCTCAATGGGAAATGCCATCGAGCACATCCAAGAGGGAAACCAATGAAACAGTAAAATTCAAAAATAAAGAACCTTGGAAGGATCAAAATAACTCTCACATAGCCAAAACCAAAAAATAGTAGAAAGCAACACTCCAAAGCAAGTGAGAGCACCACCTTCCTCCATCCGCCACCACCATTGAGTCATCATCCCCGAATTGCTAACGAACGCAAAAGATCTCGATTGCCATTATATATATATATATATATATATATATATATATATATATATATATATATATATATATATTGGTATAAGCTAGTGTTCCCTCGATTATTTCATGATGCGATGGATGGAAAAGTTCGAGTGTGAGTTCATTAGAAAATGCACTAGGAAGGTTGGGAACGCGGCTCGATTTTCACTCGAAGAGGAGATTCTGAAGCCATCGGAGCCATATAAATTTACATTGGTAGGGAAATTCAGTTTGAACATCCTAAACTCGGATATTTTAAGGAAAGCGATTGATGGTTTCGAAGTTGGTGGGCGATTGGAAATTAGGGGTTTTTGACGAGTAGACACATTATGTTGCGGCTTGCTAAGGAGGAGGATTATGCACGGGTATTTTCTAAAAAAGTTATCATGATTGAGGGGAAACCAATGAAGCTCCTTAAGTGGACAATGGACTTTGATCCAACTAAAGAACCACCTATAGTCCTGTGTGGTTCGGCCTTCCTAACTTAAAACTTCCCTTTAACAATCATAGAATCATCGTATGACATAGGCGATTCTATGGGGAGGCCACTTAAACTTGATATCCCCTCTCGCTAATGTCACCGGGATTTCCAATGCAAGATTCCTAGTAGAAAGAGACATTACTCGACCTTATTTGGATGGGGTTTGGCTAGAGCACTTGCTAATAATGGTTATTGGCAACCCATTGTTATGGAATATCAACCATTGTATTGCAAACAACGTCACTGTTTGGCCACACCATGGAACAATGTTTTAAACTCCACCACTGAATTAAAACCTTATAATGTTAACAATAAAGTTACTAAGAAGACCGACAATACACCTATATCTCCAGTGATTCCAGTTGGCAATGTTCCAGCTACTTCCCAGGAGTTGAATAATGAACAACTTGCAATTCTAAATACAGATCTTAATGGGCCAGTTGATAAGGAGGGGAGTGTAAAAATTATGCAGATCAAATTGGGCAGGCAACTATTGGGAAATATGCAGATCTACCAATAGAGAGTAGAGATAATGTTATGAATAATGTATTTGCTACTGCAGCTGAGGATGTGAGTCCAGATTATTCTGATGTAGAAGGGGCCTGCTCTCGACAAGGAAGCGGGGAGGAGGAGGACAAAGAATTTACGGCAAGATGATTTATCCAACACTTTTGTTAAGGAGCACTGCAGTTGCCACCACATCTAGGATCACAAGTGCTGTACGAGAGAATGGGTGCTTACTAAGGAAGTGATCCACGATCACTCGATGCAGGTGCCACTTTTATAACCCCCTCAAGTCCCATAGATGGGGAATCTGCCCAAATCATCCTTGAGAATCTAGCAACTACTGCTGATGGTGTTTGGTCTCAACAGAAAAGTAGAAGAAGGAGAAAAGATATTCTGGAGCTGCAAAATCTATCTAAGTCTAATATTATTGGTATGGATCAGTCTGATGCAACACCCCCTAGAATCACTAGAGGCTGGTAAAGCATTACATCATGATTAATCGATTTGTTGGAATGTTAGGGGTGTGGCAAGTCCTGGCACCCTTAATAGATTATTACATTTTAACGGGACCTTTAAACCTTGGATTATAGCATTACTTGAACCTATGGTACATATCAACATCTCTAAATTTACTAAAAGATTTCCGGGATTCCATTTTCACTCAATTTGTAACAATAAAATCTGGGTTTTTACCGGAAAGGAGCTTAAGCTGCAATGTTCGACTTGATAATTATCAATTTCTACATTTACGGTTTGGATTGGATTCTTTTCGGGCGATGCTTACTATCATTTATGCAGGGTGTACTCCAATGGACAGAGATTCTCTTTGGAAAGAGCTTGTGGCTGATCGGTACTAATAACCCTTCGAATTGGATTGTCGGTGGGGACTTTAACGCATAAGAGATCCTAGTGAGAAAAAGGGGGAAGAACTCCCGACCTTAATACCATGTTAAAATTCTCTCGGAATATCACTAATGCGGGATTATTTGATCTAGGCTATATTGGAACCCCTTTCACATGGAAGAGAGGTAATCTGTTTGAGAGAATTGATAGAGTTTTAGCTAATGATCAATGGCTCAACACCTTTCCCATAACTCGAGTGCGGCATTTACACGGAGCAACATCCGATCACTCCCCATTATTGATACTGATTTCTTTCGGTTCTTACAAAGGGTACTCTCGGTTTAGATTTCTCGATGTTTGGTGCACTCATATTAGTTTTTAGGCTGAAGTGCACGAGCACGGCATGTTTTGGATCACACTAGCTGCAACCCTCTTGTGAGATTGTGGAGATTGCAAAAGAATGTAGCTTTTAAACTAAGATTGTGGAATAAGAATCAGTTTGGGAATGTTTTTCAGCAAGTTAAAGATGCAGAAGCCAAAGTTCATTTGTTAGAAGCTGCTAATGATTTGGGAGGGTTTCAGGCACAAGAGCTTGAAAATGCCCAGCATCTGTTTTTCCAAGCCCTGGAAAGGGAAGAGGCTTTTCTACAACAAAAAGCTGCTTGTGAATAAATACCTCTATGGGGACGGGAACTCTAAGTATTTTCATGCAGTTATTAAACACAGAAGAAAAATAAATACTATACTTAAAATCAAAGATGAGGCTGGCAATTGGGTTATTGATCAATCTTCTATTTCACAAAATGCTGTATCACATTTTCAGAATTTGTTTGCTGAGCAGCCTATATCCTCTACTTCATTTGTTCTTTGAGATGTTTTCGATCATCAAGATTATGTGAATCGGCTGAATTTAACTTCCCTCCACGATAAACGGGAGATAATGCGGGCATTGCACAGCATTGATGGTAATAAAACAGCTGGTCCTGATGGTTTCACTTCAACATTTTATACTAAAGCCTGGGATATTGTGGGTGCTGATCTTATTCAGGCAGTTCATTCTTTCTTTCTGGGGTCGGATCTTCCTAAATATTTTGCAGCAGCCAGCATTGCTCTTATTCCCAAAGGCACTCAAAAAACTCAGTGGACTGATTTCAGACCTATCAGCCTTACTACTACTTTTTCTAAAATAATTAGCAAAATTCTTGTGGGGAGATTACAACCCCATCTTAACCAATTGATCAGCTCTAACCAATCTGCTTTTGTGCGGGGAAGAACTATTACCGATAATTGTCTTTTGGCTCGAGGAATTGTTACTTGATATTGATAAGAAATGTAGGGGACATAATTTACTTCTCAAATTGGATCTTAAAAAGGCATATGATACTTATCGAGTTGGAAATTTATTGATACTGGTACTTAAAGCTAGAGGTTTCCATCCTGCTTTTTGTGCTTTAATTCAAAGATGGTATGTCCGATGCCTATTACGATGTATCTTGGTTAATGGTTGTAGCTGTGGTTTCTTTAAAGCTGGTAGGGGGCTGAAACAAGGAGACCCACTTTCTCCAACCATCTTCATTTTGGCTTTTGATTACTTCTCTAGAACTCTGAATGTTGCTCAAACACTTTATCCTTATCTTCATTTTAAGCATGGTTCTTCACAGATTATAAGTCACTTGGCATATGCTGATGATGTCATCATTTTCACCAATGGAAGTAAGCTTGTTGTAAAGAAAACTTTGCAACTGACTGATCACCTAGCCTTGGTAACAGGTCTGGAATTAAACCAAAGGAAGTGTCAATATTTGGCTGGGAAAGGGTTCAAATATCAACAGTGGTTGAAAGAGCACACAGGATTTTCTGCTGCTGATCTCCCCTTGAAATATCTAGGAGTGCAGTTAAATAAAGGAAGGAGGAAGCAATCTCAGTATGATGAAGTTGTTAGGAAGATTACATCAACATTAAACTGCTGGACTAATACCTTTCTGTCTAATGGTGGAAGATTAAAATTGCTTAAGAGTATACTCTCAACCTTTCCTCTTTATCAGTTACAAATAGTTAGAATGAAAAAGAGCACTCAGAAAATGATAGAAACAATGTTTAATAAATTTCTCTGGGAAGGCCAAACCAAACAATATCATTGGGCTATATGGAACAAGGTTTGCAAACCAATCAAGGCTGGGGGGCCTAGGGCTGAGAAATTTCCAACGGATGAGCCATTTGTTCTATTGTAAGCGAGTGGATTAAATTCAGAAGGAAAGATACCATGTGGGCAAAATTCTTGTTTGATAAATATTGTTGGAAAGCTCACCCAAACTCTGTAGTACCAAGACAAGGGGATTCTAAGCACTGGAGAAGCTTGCTGAAAGTTAGGGATCTGGCCAATCAGTATTTCTGCTGGGAAGTGGGCAAGGGGGAGGTGAATTTCTATTATGACAACTGGATAGGAGATGGCAATTTAAATTTTATCTGCTGATTTCAATCACCAACTAACGATTGCAGATTTACGGATGGAGGATCAATGGAATGTCAACAAGCTGAATGAAATTTTGGATGAAGAGAGCATACGACGGATCATTCAAATCCCTATTAATCCAACTATACCGATAGAATCATACTGAAGCGATCTAATAAAATTTCTTTCAATCAAATGATTCATAGCTCATTTCAACTTTGGCCTGATACTACTTGGGGGGAGAAAATCTGGACCAGGCTTTTATCCCCCTCTATGTCTTACTTCTGCTGGAGAATGTTTCATCATTACCTTCCATTAGATGATATTTTAAAACTCAAAGGACTAAGACTAGCTTCTAGATGTTAGGCTGTGTCAAGCTCGGGAAGAATCTTTTTCCCACCTCTTTCTCCATTGTACTCGTCACTAAACGAGGTGTGGATTACTTGTTTTACAACAATTCCATCTTAACCACCTCAATTACAATTGGCTTAATTGGGAAGCTTGCTGGGAGGATCTGGAAAAATGAAAAATGGTTCCATTTACCTTTAGTTATCTGTCTGGTTTGTTTGGATGCATAGGAATCATGTGAAGTATGACAACGGAACTTGTAGTATTAATCATATGGTGGCCAATCGCTGCAGTTTTCTAAGTAAGAAGCCACCGTTGGAGCCCACAATTAAAAGAAAACCTACATTGCTGAAGTGGTCCCTTCCACCTCCACCATGGATAAAAATAAATATAGATGGGAGTTTCACTAACTCTGCTGCTGGAATTGGGGCAGTTTGCAGAAATTCTGGAGGTAAGTTATTGTGGTACTTTCAAGTTCCTATCATCTCACTGTCAGCTCTCCAATCTGAACTCCAAGCTACTTATTGGGCCATGATTACTGCTAAAGCTTTGAACTACCAATTTGTCTGGATTGAATCTGATTCTCAGCAGCTGGTTAATATAATACAAGGATTATCTCCTCCTCCTTGGAATTTGGTATACCCTTACAGAACATTGCTCTCTACATTTGGCTCTCTCAACATTAAGTGGTCTCATATCTTTAGAGAAGGTAACCAACCTGCCAACTGGTTGGCCAAACATGCCACTGCAACTCAAAGGATTATTTTTGCTGTTAAACCTGATGATCCTTTAAAGCTTTTACTTTTTGGGGATTTGACTGATATTCCCTTTATTAGATGTATGTAACTTTGTTGACTTTTGATGAATGAATTTTCTTCTTTTTCTAAAATATATATATATATATATATATATATATATATATATATATATATATATATATATATATATATATATTGGTAAAAGGAGCAACACATGACTCCCTACATATAAAAATAAAATTGATTACAAAGTTTGGGGAGGGTTTGGAGGATCCCATCTATGAACAAGAAATAAAAACAACATTTTAGGACCTAGGGGTTCCTCTTACCACATTACAAATCCAAAAAAAGAAAACAAAAACAAAATTCTGTAAACCATATCCCAAAATACAAGTATCCCAGTATAAACTAAAAGAGACATTACTCATAAGTTAATCTGAAGTGAGGAGCATCAAAGAGGCCAACCTCCAACAAAAAGGATAACTGGGGAGGGGGGAGGAAGAAACAACAACTTCCATTGTGTCAAGTCCCCTTCTAGAAAGCCAATTAGCCAACCTGTCCCCCTCTCTATAGATAAAAGAGAAAGTGAAGTGTTGATTTAAAATCAAAGCTTTGATTTTGTGGATCCATTGAGAGTTATGCCATGGTGGAGGCAAATCCTCCTGCAGCTATTTGAACAGTATGGATGAGTCTCCCTCCACCTTGAGGTGCTACCAGTGGTTGGAAACAACAACGAAAATGGCTCAGTAGACTGCCATCAGTTCAGATTCTAATGGATTAGTAGCTTCAACAGGAGCATGGAGGAAACATAGACAATCTCCCTTGTGCTCTCTGAAAATTCCACCTATACCATCCCCAAACTCTGAGAAGGAGCCATCAGCATTTACTTTGATAAAAGAATGATCAGGGGGTATCCAAACAATCTTAATAACTCTGATCTGGTTAGCTAAACCCAAGGGGGGACTCTTTCAATATTTGAGGAAACTTCTTGTATCTAATCAATTTGGATATGTAAGAGGGGCAGTTCCCTATAACTATAGCCACTTTACTGTGTTTACCATCAAACTTGACACTGTTTCTATGCATCCATATGAACCAAGGAATGATAAAAGGAATGGCCCCAATCTTAGCCTTTAACCAAGAATGCCAGTAATTATGCAGATCTTTCCAGTACAAGAGAATAGTGTTAATATCAGTAGAACAGACCTCCTATGAGAAAGGGTGATGGAAGAAAAGGTGTTGTATAGTTTCTATATGTTGGCCACATAAGTAGCATTTTGAAGGTCCCCTTAAACCTTTCAACTTAAGGATGTCATCAGTGGGAATGCAACTATGGAAAGTTCTCCAGATGAAGAATGACATGGAGGGAGTGAGGAATTTATTCCTTACACGAGTCCCCCAATCAACAGGATTGCAAATGTGAATAGTAGTATAGATTTGATTAGTAAGTTTGTGCAACTTACCATTTTGCCTAATTTTATCTGGTTTGAATCTGTCACAAGGAAGCTTGGACACCTGAGGAACTAAAGATGCTTGTAAAATCTGGGTGAGCAAAGGGGTTGACCAGTTCTCTCCAATCCAGCAATCAGCCACAGGGAATTGAGTTATGGGGGCAGTGGGTAGGGGAATAAGCATCTCAACTGGGCACCAATGATCATGCCAGAAAAGGATGTCCCCACTACACAATTCCCACTTATACAAGGTGTCAGTAAGATGTCTGTGTTTCAGCATTTGTCTCCAAATCTTGGAAGCACCAATTTTATCTTTAACCAGAGCTGGATGAGTCCCCTTGCAAAATTTACCCAGCATGTATTTAGCCCAAAGAGAATTTTTTTGTTTGAAATGAATCCAAAACTTGCAATAATTAACTTGTTGGAAATGAGACAGTCCCATGAACCCCACACCACCAACCCCAAAAAGTTTTGCACGTTTTGGCCAGCTAGCCCAATGGAGTTTCTTCCTTTGTCCTGAGCACGGGAATCTATTAAAAATTCTCTCCATTTGAATTCTGGTACCCTTTTTCATATTGGTCATTTGAAGCACATAGGAGGGAAAGGTAGTAATAAAGCTCTTTAGTAAAGTAATTCGACCACCAGTGGACATAAATGATAGGCCCAGCTAGACAACTATGCATGGATCTTCCCAAAATCTCTTCAAATTGAATTTGCTTAGTTCTGCCTTTGAGGAAGAGCACTCCTGAGTACTTCAGAGGGAGGTTAGCCTTAGTGTAACCACTGAAGTGAGTGATCCAATGAGAAACTGAAGAGTTAATTTTTTTAGGGAAAATTAAATCACATTTTGCAGGATTAAATTGCAAGCCTGAGATGTGCTGAAAATGCTTGAGATAATGTAGGACTTTCTTAACAACAGGTTTGCTGGCTCTAGAAAACAACATTATATCATCAGCATACATTAAATGTGATACAGTGATATTGGACCTGTGGTGATATCCAGTATAATGATGAGTAAGAACTTGTGTGTTGAGCATTCTAGACAAGTAATCCAGTGCTATAATGAAGATGGTGGGAGCTAGAGGATCTCTTTACTTAAGTCCCCAAGAGGGAGTAAAACCACCCCAACACTATCCATTTATGATAAGAGAATGGTGGTTTTGTTGAAGCCATCTTCAGATGAGGCAGCAGAAATCAGTAGGAAATCCTCTGGCCTGAAGAACCTCCAGGATGAAGGCACACTCAATGGTGTCAGAGGCTTTCTTGATGTCCAGCTTATAAATCAGATTTCCACCCCTGCAAGGTTTGTCCAAATCTAGTAGCAGCTCTTGAGCCAAAAGAACATTATCAAAGATAGACCTAAGTTTAACAAAAGCTGATTGATTTTGGGCAATAATTTTCTCTAAGTGGGGTTGCAATCTGCCCACCAAAATTTTACTAATAGATTTGCTGATGACAGAAGTGAGGCTAATGGGTCTGAAATGGTTTCACTCTTTGGTCGGAGTAGCCTTACGAACAAGCAAAATCGTAGAGGCATGACTGTATTGGTGGAGACCAGTACCAAGGAAGTAACTTTGGATGGCTTTGACAACAATTCCTTTAGAAATACCCCAGGCCTTCTTGTAGAAATTTGAGGTAAAACCATATGGGCCAGCTATTTTAGAACTGTCAATGGAGTTCGTAGCATTCCAAATTTCATCCTCTGAATGGATATCAGTCAAAGAAAGGGAATTATGTAGGGAACCTCCTCTCTGAAAAGGTTGGAATCGATAATAGGTCTGCTGCAAGGTGTTTGAGTTAAATGTTCTGTGAAATACTTGACAACATCAGTAGCAATTTCAGTTCCATCCTCATTCCTGATAGAGTGTATAGCATTACATTTTCTCTTGTATTGAATATAAGCATGGTAGAACTTGGTGTTTCTATCTCCATCTTTAAACTTAAAAACAACAGCTTTTTGTCTGAGAAGTTTCTCTTGCCAATCAATAGCAGTTAGAAGCTTTTCCTGGCTTGCAACAAGGGCTCCATGTAGTGTATCATTGGCAAGAACAAGAGATTCCAACTTAGAGACTTCTTGTTCAGCCTGGGTCACACCTTTAAAAATGTCCCCAATGGTATAACAACTCCATGTTCTTTGATCTTTGCTTACTTTCTGTTGCAGCAATTGTAGATGAGTAAAAGGGTTGGGATGGTAGCAGTCAGCCCAATGAGCAGAAATGGTGTCCAGCAAAGTAGGGTGGGTAGACCAAAAGTTGAGATATCTGAAAGGGGCTGGGCTATTGGATTTAGTTGATGTTGTAATGGTGATTAGGAGAGGTTTATGATCTGACCCTGCAAAATTCAGATGGGTAACAAAAGTGTGAAGAAAAGTCTGGTACCATTGGTGATTAGCCAAAAACCTGTCAAGTCTTTCCCAAATTTTACATCTCCTCCAGGTGAACCGATTTCCTTGAAAACCCAAATCAAACAATCCAGCCTTGTGAATATTATCATTGAAGTCAGACATTTTCTGGATGGAGGGGGGCCTGCCCCCAACTTTTTCAGCTGTGGAGCCTAAAGAGTTGAACTCACCACCTACACTCCAGCTGGCTTGTACTGTGGTCTAATCTTTTGCAATTCACTCCAAAGTTCCTGTCTGGCACTTTTAGTGCAGCCAGCATAGACAATGGTGACAGCAAAAGTACTACCATTAAGGCTAAAAATGCCATTATATATATATATATATAATGGCGGCAAGATGTGCTCTGCTAGGGTTTGGGGGTCAGGGATGATCCCCTGGCGGCGCTGGGCTTCCCCATTGACTGGTAAGTGGTTTGCTGGAGGTGGTGTTCTCTAGTAAGGTGTGGCCTAGCTGTTTGGCCTCATTTCCTACTCCTTTCCTCTTCCCGGGCTCCAGCTATCAAATTTTTACTGTCCCATTGGTGTTTCTTCTCTGTCTCATCCCTGGGTGCTGTCTTCTCTCCTCCTTTTGTCACTGGTTTTCTGTCTTTTCTGGTTTACTGGCTTGCTGGACTTGTTCCCTGGGCTGGTGTTTTTCTGACTTTGGTTCTTGCCTGATTAACTCCCTTGCTTGCTTGCTCTCCTGCCTTGCCCCTTCTGTTTGTTTGTTCTCCTGCTTGCTGGACTGTGGCTATGGATTACCCAGTGGACCTTTCTACCAGGGTGGATTGGGCTAAAGCTTCTTATGCTCTGGTGGTGGGTAATGGACCCACTCCACTGAAAAACACCAATCAGCTGGTTTTCCCACAGGTTTTCCATGATGCTGCTGCAGGGAAGCCTTCTTGTCCCTTCATTCATTCCATTGGTGTCAAGTAAGGATGCCCTGCTATTTTCTTTCCTGATGCTGAACTAGATGCTCTAAATGAGGAAGTGAAGCTAACACTTATTGTTAAATTCTCTCTTGGTCACCCCAAAATGGAGCTTGTTAGAGCCTTCTTTGACTCCTTAGCTTTCATTGGTAGATGGAAAATGGGACTCTTGGATGGGAGACATCTTCTCATTCACCTTGCCACTGAAGAAGATTATGCTAGGCTTTTTGCCAAGCAAATGGTTACCATTGCTGAAATGGATATGAAACTCCTGAAATGGACACCAGAGTTTGATCCAAGCAAAGAACCCTCCATTGTACCAATTTGGTTCAAATTCCCTAACCTCCCATACAGGTTTTTTAATCATAATACCTTATTCCAGATTGGAAGAGCAATTGGAACTCCCCTCAGAATAGATGCAGCCACATTTAATAGAGGCCAGCCTGAGGTAGCTAGGATACAAATTGAAAGGGATATTTCATTACCTGAAATCAAGAAAATCTGGCTGGGGTCAACTGCTGATGGCTACTGGCAGGAAGTATATTGCAACAAAAGCCCTACTACTGCACTAATTGCAGAATGTTTGGTCACACCATTGAAAAATGCTATAGATTGCATCCACCCCCAAAGAAACATACCTCTAGAGCTGCTGATGGTACTGTCATCACCTCTGCCAGCAGGGAAAATGTTCTAATATCATTTAATTTAGAATCTGCAGTAACTACTAGCCCCCCATTTCTACACCACCCCCCACCCTCATTGTTCCCCCTCCCCACACTATACCCCCCCACATTGATAATGGTCCTCCCCTCATGCTACTTCCCAGTAAACCTCTTTCTTGAACCCTTACCCCCTAACATTACCTCACAACCTAACCCCACCTCACCCACCTCTCTAATTCTTCCAACTACCTTCCTAGCACCTCACAGTTTAAACCCTCTCTTACTGATTCCCTTATTGTTGTGCCCCCTGGTACCTCTTAGGCTCTCCCCACTGAGGATCTTCAAGACTCAAGAAAAGAAGAAGCAAAGCAGATCTCCTTTGTGGGCTCAACCCCCATCCACAGTAGTTAGCTGGACCTTCCCCTCCTTCTACCAGGGGCAGAACCAGATCAAAATCTCACTCACCCACTCCCCCCCCCTTTACCTCATGATAAATTTCTTTGTTGGAATATTGGAGGTGTGGCCCATCCCCCCTCTTTTCAAAGACTTCTTTACCTCACAAAAAAAACATTCAATTTGGTGCTTTGCTATCCTTGAACCCCTTATCCATCAACACCCTAATAAAATCATAAAAAAATTCCATGGCTTTTCACATTTTGCCAACTCAAACAATAAAATTTGGATCTTCTGTAGGAAAGAGCTTAATTGGACTGTGCTACTGGATAACCCTCAGATGGTCCACCTCTCCATTCAGTTTGCTGGACATCATGCACTTGCTTCCTTTGTTTATGCTGGCTGTAGAAGCATTGACAGAACTCTTCTTTGGGAACAAATTCGTATTATCAGCACTAATAATAGCTTCTAATGGATTGTGGGGGGCTGATTTCAATTGTATCTCCACCCCAGCTGAGATATTTGGTGGTATAAAACCAAATGTGAAGACTATGACTACCTTCAGTGACAATATCCATGCTACTGGGTTGTATGACTTGGGGTTTAGGGGCCCCCTTTTACTTGGAAAAGAAACACTGTAAAGGAAAGGCTTGACATATTCCTGGCAAATGAACTATGGCATTCTCATTTTATCCACACACAAATCACCCACCTTTTCATGGCCTGCTCTGACCACAGATTTCTCCTTATTACCCTCACTGGCCCCACTATTACCCCAACCAGTCCACCTTTCAGGTATCAGAACTTTTAGTCTACTCACCCCAACTTTCTACATTTTGTGGAAGACCATTGGAGGGACTCTCACCATCAGGACCCTTAGAATAATATGTGTCACCACCACCAGAATTTGAGTAAAAAATTAAGAAACTGGGGCTGGCTTCAGTTTGGAAATGTTTTTTCTGTGGTGGAAGAGGCTGAGAAGGATGTATTGGCACTTGAAAAAAAAACACAAGATAATATTGATCTCAACCCCCAACTAATGGCTGCTGAAGCTAAACTAATGCAATCCATTGAAATCTATGACATGTACCTTAAGCCAAAGGCTTCTATCAAACATTTTGCTGATGGAGATAGGAACACTGCCTATTTTCATGCATATCTGAAGTACCGAAGGAAATGCAATTACATTCACAGTATTAGAAAAGACAATGGTGAATGGACCTCCCACCACCTGGAAATTGGTAGAAGTGCCATCCAACACTTCAGAAGTTTATTGCAACAGCCAAACGTGGAAAGAACTCCTATCCACACTGATCCGTTAAAGGAGCATTAACAATTGGTGAATGAGGTGAACCTCAGTTCCCCTCCCTCTGAAACTGAAATCTGGCAAGCTTTGAATTCCATTAATAGCTCCAAAATTGCATGCCTTGATGGTTTCACCTCTAACTTCTATAAGAAAGCTTGGGAGGTCATCAAATCTGATTTTATTAGTGCCATTAACTTTTTTCAAGGAGGGGATATCCCCCACTTCTTCAATTCATCAAATTTTGTGCCTATCCTAAAAGACAATGTATAGTCAAGCTGGGATCATTTCAGACCCATCTGCCTTACTTATGTCATTAGCAAAACTATCAGTAAAGTTATTGTAAACAGACTTCAACCCCTATTGGACAACATATTCAGCCCCAATCAAGCTGCTTTTGTCAAGGGTCGATCCATTGCTGATAACATCCTATTGGCACAAGAGATGCTGTTGGACCTGAATAGAAAGTGCAGAAGTGGGAACCTTATTTAGAAGCTGAACCTCAAAAAGGCCTATGATACTATCAACTGGGAATTCCTCCTTGAGACTCTCTCTGCCAGGGGTTTTCAGAACAGCTTCTGCAACCTTATTCTGAGGTGCCTCAAGGCTAATGCTCACTCCATCCTTCTTAATGGCTCCTGTTGGGGGTACTTTTATGCTACAAAGGGTCTCAAACAAGGAGATCCCCTATCTCCTACATTGTTTATACTGGCTATGGACTACTTCTCAAGGCTTCTAAATCACACTGCCACTTCACATTACTCTATCAGATACCATCATAAGTCAAATATTCTCATTTCTCACCTGATTTATGTAGATGATGTCATGATCTTCTCTAATGCCTCCAAAAATGTTGTTAAGCACATCATGAAATGCCTGCATTCTTTCCAACAATCCTCGGGAAAGGAATTTAATCCTCTTAAAAGCCAGCTCCTTTTCCCTTATAAGCTTCCTGCTGAGATGAAGAACTGGATAATTGACTATACAGGCTTCACTAGCACTCACCTGCCTCTGAAATTTTTAGGGGTACATCTTAATATGGGTAGAACCAAGCAAAGATACTTTGATGATATCCTTAACAAAATTAGCTCTTATCTGGCTAACTGAACACATACATATCTTTCAAATGGAGGCTGAATTACCATCCTGAGGAGCATTCTTACTACTCTACCAGCTTATGTTCTACAAATGACTACTATGAATAAACCCAACTCCTATTTGAAAGAGCCTTTAATCAATTCTTATGGCCTGGTCAGAAAAAAAAATATTCATTGGTCTTCTTGGCTCAAAGTGGCCAAACCTACCTGGGTAGGGGGCATGGGATTTAAGAGTCTGCAACAGATCATCCAAGTTAATCTTTGCAAGCTGTGGATTAAATTCATATCCCAAGATTCACTTTGGGCCCAATTCATTGCTGGCAAATACTACAGGCATTTACACCCCTCCCAGGCCACTAGCAGAATTGGTGACTCCAAACTTTGGAAAGCCATGTTGAAAGTAAGACTTTTAGCTGAACATATGTACATTTGGAACTTGGGGCATGGGGAGCTGTCCTTCTGGCAGGATCACTGGTGTCCACCTAATTGGCTCATTCCTGGGCCTGCCAGTCCTAATCTTAACTTAAAAGTGGCTGACTGCTGGTCTGGAGATAACTGGTCCCTCAATTCCCTTTATGCTATATTGGAAAGAAAGTCTGTTGAGCAGGTGGCCACAATAAATTTTGGTAGACAAAAGAAAGACTTTGTTAGTTGGCATTCTTGTGCCCATCACAGCCTGTCCAAAACAATCTACAAGAAACTATACCAATGGGAGACTGTCCAGTGGAGTGAGTCCCTCTGGAATAAATTCCTACCCCCCTCAATGAAGTTCTTCTTCTGGAGAACCTTCCTCAAGCTGCTCCCCACTGATGACATCCTTAAACTCAAAGGAATTAGAGGACCATCCTGCTGTAGATTGTGCTGGATGGAGGAGGAATATGTCCCTCACCTCTTCCTCAGATGCAGTTTTTTCCAACTTGATTGGAGCAACCTCCTATAGCATTTCCACATTAACACTCACACCCTTGACTGGGACTGCCTTCTCTCCTACTGGCTCAGCTCGGATAGACTTGGTCTTGGTGCTATCCCTTTTATTTCTGTCTGGTTTATTTGGATGGCTAGGAACAAAGCCACCTATGAAGATATCATTCCTAGGGAGCAAAGAGTTACTAAGAACTGCCTATCTTACATCCACAAATTGATCAAGTATACTAAATTCTCCAACATCTGCTGTCTTGAGTCCTTTCACACCAGACCATCTCTTAGGATTGGGCTAGTAACCTAGCACCCCCCTTGCCCCCTACCTCAAAGTTAATTGTGATGGTAGTTGGGATGGAAATGCTGGTATTGGTGGCCTGTTTAGGAACCATGAGGGGAATTGCTTATTATTTTTCCATGCTTCAGTGGTGGCTACTGATGTACTGGAAGCTGAATTCATTGTTGTATGCTGGGCTCTGAGGATTGCTAAGAATCTTAAGTGGGACTATATTGCGGTTGAAGGGGACTCTGAGCTAGTTATTCAACAATCCAAGCTGATTGGGGCTCCTGTCCACCTCCCTTGGCATCATTTTCAATGGGTGCGAAGAATCCAGAACCTAAAGGCTCAGCTCCATGTAAAATTCCTTTTCATACATAGGAAAGGCAATCAGCCTGCTAACTTGCTAGCTAAGGCTGGAGCTGACTCTGACTCTGTAGTGGTTGCTACTGTTCCTCCCCCTAAACTAGCTACCCTCATAGGGGGGGATAACCTCCCTGCTCCTTACATAAGAATTCTGAAGTGAACTTCCCTGATGGATTCATATAGTGGTGGTTGGAGCCCCGGGCGCCTTTCCCTAAGCTGTCTAATTCTTGGCCATGTTGGGCCATTGATATAGGCTAATTTTACTTTTTTAACTTTTACTCTCTGCTTGGTATACTTATATATATCATTATTATAATATATATATATATATATATATATATATATATATATATATATATTGAGGGAAGGAGCTACTTGTGGCTCATTACATGTTTAGTAAAGTTGTGAAATTACAAGACAACCCCATGAGAGCAAATCCCTCAAATTACAACTCCACACAAAAAAGAAAAGGGGACTAAGGGTAAACAAAAGCTTAATCCTAAGTATACCCAAAAGGGAACAAAATCCAAAACAAAAAAGAACAGAAAAAAACCAAAAATTAATAGAAACAATCCCAATGTAGCTTTAGATCTTGTTCAAGTAACTAGCTGCAACAATAACTTCAAACTTCCACAATTCTAACAAGGCTGATAGGGTAGAAACTGTAGAAGCAGAAATGATAACAGTTCCTAGGTCAAATAAGGGAGGAAAGTAAGCCTTAATTGTCCATAATTCTGAAATGAGGAGCTTTTACCCGATCAGCATTAATGAGGAACAATAGCTGAGGGGGAGGGGGTTAGAGGAGACCTGGACAAGCTGAGAGGATAGAGCCCTTCTCGCAAGCCAATTAGCAGGCCTATTGCCCTCTCTGAAATTGAAATTAAACTGAATATTTATCAGATGGGAGATTGCTATGGTTCTCTTAATCCAAATGGAGTGATGCCAACGGGGGAGGTTATTCTACGGGTACTATAAGAGGATGGCAGAGTCACCTTCCACAATAATGTTTGACCACTAGAAAGAGTTGGCTAGATGGATAGCCTAGAATACAGCAGCTAACTTAGCTTTCAGAGGATCAGCAGCAACAGTAGGGGTCTGGTAGAAGCAGACACACTTCCCACTATGGTCCCTAAAAACTCCACCAATGTCAGCACCAAAATCAGAGAAGGCCCCATCAGTGTTAACTTTGATAAAAGGGTGGACAGGAGCTTTCCAGTAAATGAGAATAATTCTGAACTGCTTGGGGTGGTCATGTAGAGGAAGATTGAGAATGTTAGGAAACTTCTTCATATTGATCAGCTTAGTTATGAAAGAATGGCGGTGTCCCACAACAGTGAGAAAATTATTGATTTTGTCTTCAAACTTCACACTGTTTCTGTGTATCCAAATGAACCAGGCTATGATAAATGGGATTTCACCAACCTTAGATTTTTGCCAGGACAACCAGCAATTTTGTAAATCTTTCCAATCAAGGAGAAGTGTGTTGAGGTTTAGTTGGCTAATGAGCCCCTTCCATACCTCCTGGGAGAAATAATAACTGAAAAACAAGTGTTGCAATGTTTTAGCATGAGTGCCACAAAGGTGGCATTTAGATGGCCCTCTAATCCCTTTTAATTTGAGAGTGTCATTAGTGGGAAGAAATTTGTGAAAAATCCTCCAAATAAAAAAAGACATGGAGGGTGTGAGATACTTGTTCCAAATTTTCTTTCCCCAACTGGAGGAAGGCCAGAAGTAGATTTGTAGGTAGATATGCTTGGTAAGACTTTGTAACTTCCCATTATGCCAAATTAATTTTCCAGTTTGGGTTATGTCAAAAGGAATAGAAGAGACCTGGTGAGCAGAAGAATCTTGTAGGAGCTCCTGAAGTTTGATAGTACACCAATGCATATTATCCCAACAGTTGGCCACAAGGAATTGTTGTTTGTTTATGTTGGGGAGGGCATTAAGCATCTCAGGAGGGCACTAGTTGTCATACCAAAATAGCACTTCCCCTTTTCCCAGCTCCCAGCAGTATAAAGAGTCAGCTAAGTTTTTGTTAAGGAGCATTTGTTTCCAAATTCTAGAGATGCCAGGTTTGATTTATGCCAAAGTGGGGTGGTTGTCCTTACAATATTTGCCTTTCAAAAAGAGAGCCCAAAGGGAGTTCTGCTGTCTGAAATGTATCCATAATTTACAAAAATTGACTTTCTGAAGATGTTTTAATCCTTTAAAGCCCAATCCCCCAGCCCCTAATGGTTTGGCAAGTTTCTGCCAGCTTGCCCAATGGATTTGCTTCCTTTGCACAGACCATAAAAATCTGTTGAAGATTCTTTCAATTTGGATTCTAGAGCTCTTTTTCAGGCATGACATCTGAAGGACATAGTTTGGAAAGGTGGTGAGGATGCTGTGGAGGAGGGTGATTCTCCCCCCAGTTGATAAGAAGGAGTTGGACCAGCTGGATAACTAGGCATTAAGTTTACCAATTACGTCCTCAAAGTGAAGCTGTTTGGCTCTACCTTTAATAAGCAGCACCCTCAAATATTTCGTAGGAAGACTAGCTTTAGAAAAACCTGAGTACTAAGTAATCCAATGAGATAAATTAGCTGTTATCTACTTAGGAAGGATCAATTCACATTTGGCATGGTTGAATTGAAGTCCAAAAACAAGTTGGAAGTGCTTGAGCCAGTTGAGAACTCTTTGAACAGCAAGCTTAGAAGCCCTAGAAAACAACATAATGTCATCTACATATAAAAGGTGAGAAATAACCACCTTGGACCTATGGTGGTATCTGGCATTGTGGAAAGGGGTGACCTGAGCTTCCAGGAGTCTGGATAGGTAATCCATCACAATAATGAAAATGGAAGGGGAGAGAGTGTCTCCTTGTTTGAGCCCCCTAGTGGCTTGGAAACCACCCCAATTCTAGCCATTGACAATGATAGAGTGGAGGTTATGCTTTAGCCATCTTTTAATCAGATGACAGAATTCAGTAGAAAAACCACTAGCATGCATCACCTGGAAGATAAAATTCCATTACATAGTGTCATATGCTTTATTAACATCAAGTTTATAGATCAGGTTGCCACCCCTACAAGGCCTATCCAAATCTAGAAGTAATTCTTGAGCAAGGAGGACATTATTAGATATGGATCTACCTTTAACAAATGCAAACTGGTTAGGGCTAATGATCTTGTAAAGATGAGGTTGCAATCGCCCTACAATAACTTTGCTTATGATTTTGTTGATGACAGTGGTGAGGCTGATAGGTCTGTAGTGGTTCCAGTTCTTAGGGGGAGTGATTTTAGGAACAAGCACAATGGTAGAGGAATGAAAGAATTGTGGGAGATCTATACCTTGAAAGAAACTTTGGATGGCAGAAGTGACATCATCTCTACAGATGGCCTAGGTTTTTTTTGTAAAAGTCAGCATTGAAACCATCTGGCCCTACTGCTTTGGAACTATCAATGGACTGCAAAGCCACCCAGATTTCTTCCTGTGAGGGGAGGTCTGTCAGATTAAGAGAGTTGGTGTATTGATAATCTTCATTAAACAAACTGTTGTCAATAGGATGGCTGGAGCACTGTGTAAAGGTGAATAGGTTTTGAAAAAAGGAGACTGCATTGTTAGCAATATCAGTACCTTCCCTGAGCATTACCTCTTGATCATTCATAATGAATAGGATGGCATTTCACTTCCTCCTATATTTAATACAAGCACGGTAGTACTTGGTGTTCCTATCCCCCTCCTTAAACTTAGTGATGGAAGCTTTTTGTCTAAGGATCTGGTCTTGCCAGTCAACTAGAGTAAGTAACTTCTCTTGGGTAGCCACAAATTTATTATACATAGTCTCATCAACTTGAGATGAAGCTTCAAGTGTAGTAACTTCCAATTCGGCCTTCATGACCCCCTAGAAAACATCACCAATAGAATCTCAGTTCCACTGTCATAAAGCGCTGGCCATTTTTAATTAGAGATCATGGAGTCTGAAAAAAAGGATTAGGATTAGTAAACCCAATCTAGTTTTCAGCAATAAGAGAATTGAAATTAGGGTGAGAGGACAAGAAATTCAGGTATCTAAATTGGGGAGGGGTAGTGTGGTTAGAGAGGGTGGAGATAGTGAGAAGAAGAGGTTTATGATCTAATCCAACAAAATTTAGATGGGTGATGGATGCGTGCAGAAAATTTTGGTGCCAAGTTTCATTGGCCAAAAATCTATCAAGTCTCTCCCGAATGGTACCTCTCATCCAGGTGAATTGGTTGCCCTGAAATCCCATGTCAAAAAGACCTGCTCCTTGAACACTGTCATTAAACTCAGTTATTTTGGTTAGATTAGGTAATCGTCCTCCAAGTTTTTCATTGGTAGAGGCAATGCTGTTGAAATCACCTCCCACAATCCAGCTGAGGGTCTCCTTCTTGCTAATCTCAATTATCTCTTGCCAAAGTTCTCTCTTAGCAGATTTGGTGTAGCCAGCATAAACAAATGAAGCAGCAAAATTTTTTCCATCTAAATTAAAATGGAAATGAACCATTTAGGGGTGGTAAACCATTTTGGGGTGATCAACCATTAATCCTCTTATAGCATCTGGTTTTGCTACATCTAGTTCCAGTTTTTTGTCTTTGTATTGATTTGACTCCATCTGTTGTGGGGTTCTCCTGGCTTAATGGCCAGCCCTATAGACCTGGACACTCACATTAATTGGGCAAAAGCTTCTTATGCTGGAGTGGTAGGGAGGGCGCCCTCTACTGTTGACCCAGCTGCTTTAGTTTTTCCTCAGAGATTGCATGATGCAGCTGCAGGGAGGAGTACCATTCCATTTATCAGATCAATTGGTGAAAAGGAAGTTTGTCATGCAGTCTACTTTACTGATCAGGAGCTGGAAGAACTTAATAATGAGGCTAAGCTAACATTAATTGGAAAATTTGAATTTGGACACCCAAAAATGGAACTAGTGAGAAGCTTTTTTGAATCCCTACAATTCATAGGAAATTGGAGAATTGGGCTTTTGGATGGTAGGCACATGCTTATTAATCTTTCTGCTGAAGAGGATTATGCTAAACTTTTTGCCAAACAGCAAGTCACCATAGCTGGTATGGAGATGAAAATCATTAAATGGACTCCAGAGTTTGATCCTAGCAAAGAAAACCCAATAGTGCCTATTTGGTTCAAGTTTCCAAACCTCCCCTATAGATATTTCAACCAAACAACTCTTTTCCATATTGTGAGGTCTCTGGGTACTCCACTTAAGCTTGATGCTGCTACCACTAATAAGACTAAACCAGAGGCAGCAAGAATGCAGATTGAAAGAGATATTTCCCTTCCTGAAGTCAAGAAATTTTGGATTGGTTCAAGGACTAATGGACAATGGCAAGAAGTAGTGATGCAGCAAAAAACATACTTCTGCTCTCACTGTAGAATGATTGGGCATACCAATGACAGATGTTATAGGCTTCATCCTCCCCCCAAGAAACCAGTGTCTCAGCACAAATATCCAAATCCTGTTGCCCCTACTTGCTCCTATAGGCCCTCTGGTGTATGCAGGAGGCTACTCAATCCAAAAGGCTGTTAAATGATACCAGGGAACCCACCCAATCAAATTCTCAAAATTCACTACCTTTTACTGCCAGACAGCCCCTACACTCCCCACCCTGCAACCTCCCCTTAGATCTAAATCCACCTCTTAACCCACCCCCCTTTGAACTGTGCACCCCCCATCCTGTCTTGGTAGTGAAAGCTCATGACTCCATGGAGGAGGAAGGGGTCATTCATATAGCTAGAAAGAAAAAGAAAAATTTAACTAACAGTCAAAAGCTAGCTGAAATCTCTTCATCCAAAGGTAGGGAGGTTTCTCCCCCATTAACAAGAGGAAGAACTAAATCCAAACCCCACCATTCCAATTCTCTCCCTCCCCCCACCAATGATAAATCTACTTTGTTGGAACATTAGGGGGGTGTCTAATCCTCCCTCTCTCAAAAGACTTTTTTATCTTAATAAAAAGTACACCTCTTGGTGTATTGCTATAATGGAAACTTTGGTTCACCAAGCCTAAAAAAGTTAGTTGTCTTTACTTACTACACTAATTCCAAAAATAAAATTTGGATATTATGTAGGAAGGTGGTCAACTGTACTGTCCTCATTGATCATCCCCAACTGATTCATCTTTCTCTCAATTTTGCTGGCCACAATATTTTTGCAACCTTTCTGTATGCTGGCTATAGAAAACAAGACAAAATTCTACTTTGGGACAAAATACACCAGATTAGCAGCTCTTTGACCCTCCCTTGGGTGGTGGGAGGGGACTTCAATTGCATTGCCGCTTGCGGAGAAAATGGGGGGTAGAACTCCCACTCTTAGCAGTATGAATAATTTCAGTGATAATATCCATAAAGCTGGCTTATTTGATCTTGGGTATAAAGGACCTCACTTCACTTGGAAAAGAAGCAAGACTTGGGAAAGATTGGACAGGTTCTTGGTGAATGAATCCTGGTACTCTCATTTTTTACACACTATTATCTGCCATCTCCCTTTCAGCTGCTCTGACCACAGACCCCTTTTGCTGTCAATATCTACACCCCCACCCAATACCTCTAGACCCCTTTTTAGATATCAGAATTTCTGGTCCACTCACCCAAATTTTGTTCAGTTCATCCATTCCATATGGCAGGGAATTGCTCCTCATGATCCTTGGATCAAGCTGGGTAGGCTGCACATCAAATTCAGTAATCTTCTCAGGAGTTGAGGATGGAAGGAGTTTGGGAATGTTTACACTGCTGTGAATGAGGCTGAGCAGGAGGTCCATCAGCTGGAAGATTTAGTGCAATCTGGGAGTGCTACTGAACTTCAACTCTTAGCTACCCAAACCAATCTCTTGAACTCTACTGAAATACAAGATTTATTTTTAAAAAAGAAAGCCTCACTCCAAGGATTCACTGAAGGTGATAGAAACATAAAATTTTTTCTTGCTTACATCAAATACAGGAGAAAATGTAATACCATTCATAGCATCAAAAATGCTAATGGTGCCTGGCTTCATACCAGTGGGGAAACTGGCAAAAGAGCTCATAATTATTTTTAGAAACTTGTCCAACAGCCACATTCTGAAAAACCTATTAACACCTCCATTCTCCAAGATCATTATAGTTACATTAACCAACTTTCCCTCACCAATCCCCCTACTAAATTGGAAATCTGGTTGGCCTTGAATTCTATTGACAGTAATAAATCTGCAGGCCCTGATGGTTTCACTGCAGATTTCTACAAGAAGACTTGGACTGTTATTAAAGCAGATGTTATTGAGGCTATTTCCAGCTTCTTCTCTGGGAAGGACCTCCCTCACTACTTAAGTTCATCTAGCATTGTGCTGATTCCCAAGAATAATGATCCAGTTAGCTTGGATCTGTTCAGGCCTATCTGCTTAACTTCTGTCATCAGCAAAATCATATGTAAGATTATTACCGCTAGACTTCAACCTCACTTATGTAAGCTGATAATATTGAACCAATCTGCTTTTTTTAAGGGGAGATCTATAGTAGATAATGTCCTCCTAGCCCAGGAATTTCTACTGGATCTTGATAAACAGTCCGAGGTGGCAACATTATTTATAAGTTGGATATCAGAAAGGCATATTATACCACAAACTGGGATTTCCTTCTTTAGGTAATACCTGCTAGGGGGTTCACTGATTCATTATGCAATCTGAATCAGAGATGGCTAAGAAATAATTCCCATTCCATTCTAATTAATGGTTCCAGCTGGAGTCCTTTTATTGCTACTAGAGGTCTAAAGAAAGGGGATCCACTATCCCCCACTCTCTTCATCTTGGCTATTGACTACTTCTCTCTAATGTTGAACAATCTACTGAGCTCCAACAACTCCCTCAGGTATCATCATAAATCTAATATCCCAATTACACATCTAATCTATGCATATGATGTTATGCTCTTTTCCATTACTTCCAAGAGTGCTGTCAAGCTCATCCATAAATGCATCCAGAACTTCCAAGATCAATCTAGCTTATACTTTAATAGTACTAAATGCCAAATCCTCTTTCCTAAGAAACTTTCCTAAGATATGAAGAACTGGATTCTCACCTATACAGGTTTCTCTTCTGTCCAGTTACCATTGAAGTATCTTGGGGTTCAGCTATCTGCTGGGAGATCCAAACAGAACCATTTTGATGAAGTTTTGAATAAAATCAGCACGTATCTTTCCAACTGGACACACATTTACCTATATTCTGGAGGGAGACTTACCTTACTCAAAAGTATCCTCACTACCCTCCCCTCTTATGTCATGCAAATGACCACTACGAAGAAGAGCACTCAGGCTCAATTTGAAAGGATTTTCAATCAGTTTCTCTGGTCTGGCCACAGGAAGCAGATCCATTGGGCTTCTTGGATTAAATTGGCTAATCCTGAGTGGGCTTGGGGCTTGGGTTTCAAAGGGCTAACTCAGATTATCCAAATGAACTTCTGCAAACTTTGGATAAAGTTCAGATCCCAGAATTCCTTGTGGGCCAAATTTCACAATGGAAAATATTGCAAGCACTCTCACCCCTCCCTAATCACCAACAAGTTGGAACTACCGACCATTTGAGTTAAACAAATCTCTAGATTAAGTAAAGCCTTGATCAGAGCCTACCTCATCTCCTTTGACAGGATTAGAGCATCGTATATGCTTAGTTTGGCTGGTAATTACCTAAGATTGGCTAACACATTGTAGTCTACTTTATTACCATGTTCCTCGGTTTCTTCCAGAATGGGCAGTTCCTCTGCTGGGGTTGGCTCTTCCTGAGCAACCACCTGCTTTCCTTTATCTTTTGGACCCATTCTCGGGGGTAGAACTTTTCCACTTCTTAAATTTACTTCAGTTATTTATTTTGAATTTGGTGTTGAATCTGTCGGTGTATCCTCTTGAATTGGAACAACTGGCTCTTCTGAAGTTGCTTCGGTGTCTGAAGGTTCTAATTCTATTGTGATCGGAGCCCCTCGGAATACATAAATGGACTCGTCGCTTGTCGAGCTTTCGTAGCCTCCTTTGTGAACATCTTCTTCGTCGTGGTCATTGAGGTTGTGTATGATTTGAGAATCATTATTTGTATTGGAATCGAGATCCAGATTAAGCCGGTTGTCGCTAGTTAGAAACAGTCAAAACGTAGCCAACGCCACAACCCTTATCATTATAAGATCCAGCCGGGGCGAGCAGATAATCATACAGAGTCAGGAGTTCGAGGTATTTCTCCCCCGAATCGGAAACAACCATCCTAGGATAAGCAGCCCCTAGTCTACCCATCGGAGCCTCAGTCTTCTTTTCTTCTACGATCTTCTCCTCTTTCTGGGGCGGTTCTTCAATCGCAAGTGATAGTGCCGGCTCGACAGGTTTCAAACTTTGAGTTGAAGCGTGTACCGAAGAGGTTTGGATGTGATCCAAAATTTTCTTTGATGACTTTGTCCAGACGGTACTCCATCCATCTTCGATCGTGTACGGATCTATCGAAACAATGGGATCTGTTGAAATAACATTGACGGAACCTCCTTTCTTGGGTTCCTTCATGTATTCCTTTGGGATCGATATGTTTCCTTTCCGGAGATTGTCATCAAGGCAACTCTTGAAAGTGATGCAATCCTCTATCTTGTGTTCGAGCATCTGGTGGTAAGGGCAATAGTTCGGATGATCTTTCTTATTGACTTCCTCCGGCTTTTTGGGTTCTGGCAGCTGAAAATTTGGTGTCTTCATTAAGCTGTGGAACATCTTCGCTACTACTTCAGTTTTGAATGGATATTCTTTATTTAGAAGTTCTCTTAAGGTATGCGATGAACGAGGCGGTTGTTCATAATGTTGAGGCGACTCATAGCTTGGAAGAGGTTTTTGATAGCCCTGCTGAGGTTGTTGATAGCCCTGCTGAGGTTGCTGATAAGTCTGTTGTGGTGGTTGACAAATAGGTTGTGGCTGCTCTGACTGTATCTGAATAGGCTGCTTGCCCTTATCTACTACCGCGACGATTCCAGATTTCTTTTCGAATGTTTTCACGGGCTTCTACTTATCTTTTTTGTCCACGAAACTTAACTGTTTTGCCTCTTCTTGCAAGCTCCCGACCGTGCTAAGCAACTTCTCAAAAGTCTTGATTGTAAATCCTTTAAGGAGAAGTGCTATCGGGCCATGGATACTTTTAAGTAGGATGACGACTTCATGTTGTTCTTGAAGCTGTGGTTCACACTTCATGCTTAAGTTTCTCCATCGAAATATGTAATCCACTAAAGTCTCGTTCGGCTTTTGTTGCTCCATAACTAGATCACCGATAGTGATGTGGTGCTGAGCCCCGGCAAATCGTTTAATAAAAAGATTCTCTATTTTTGAAAAGGTCTTTACTGAACCATTTGATAATTCTGCATACTAGTCGAAGGCAATCCCTGACAAACTGCTGACGAACTGTTGGAATAGCAAAGCGTCACTCCCACCGGCATTGCAGCAACTAGCACGAAAATGTGCAATATGTTGTCGGGGGTTTCTATTTCCATCATAAGTCTTAAACAGAGGTGGTACGAAGCCTTTTGGGTATTGGACTGCATCGAACTCTTCAGGGTAAGGTCTACCCTTTTGAATAGATGCTCCACTCTGAGATTGTGCTAGGGCCTCTCGCACCTGTTGTTCTACCATTCTCTTAATGTCCTTTTCTGGAATCATGCTTTGTGCAGGATCTTTCTTTGGTTGTTCGTCTTCGTTGAAGGATGTGATCTCTTTTCTTCCATCTGCAATATGGATAATTTCTAGCGTGTCTCTTTTTGAGGTTGTACCTGAATCTGGAGAGTGGCTAAGGCAGCAACCATCTCTTCCATCCTCATTGCCATTTGGAAAACTGTGTCATCTCTCTCCTGAATCTGTGCTCTCATCACTTCCGGTTCATCTCTTTCTGCAACTGCCGGAGCACCTTGCGAAGCTGACGATGCTCGAGTCTCAACCATGTTGATCTTGGCATACTCCTCATCCATGAACTCTGACGAGTTAACTTCATCTCCTAGTTCTTCTTCTTTTTCTTTTGCTAATCGTCGGATGTCGGTCCTTAACTTGTCCATGGCATCCTCTAATGGCCTTTTCCGCACGGTCTCGCAGTCGTCTCGTGACGGTTGTTGAACTTCCTTCCCGGGTGTCCCCTTTATTGCAGTAGCACTTTCTTCTGATTCAAAATTCCTGACGAGACTCTTCTTCTCGGGACATTTTTTTAGTCTTAACTCACCAGTAGTAGGTCGCCATACCATCCTTCTCGCAGCCAGAAGCCTAGGATCGGATGATCTGTCGGCTATATGCTGGAAGGTGGTATCCTCCCTAATTTGTAGACCTGATACAACAATGGGTGAACTGGCTTTTATTCTCTTCTTTGGTTTCTCTATGGTAGCACAGGCTCTATTCGCAGTTCGAGGCGGGATTTAGCTGGCACCCGTCCTATCCTTCTTAAGATTTCTAACACATGGCATCTTTCTTTCTTTGCCAATCTTTCTATCACAGCTTGTAGCTGAGTCAAAGGTGTAGTTTCATCCCTTTTTCTTTTGTAATTGATGTAGTACGCAGGTCGGGGTAATGCAGTGGTGATCTTATGGACATTCTCTTCATCTAATGTGGCAGAGAGAGGGTGAAACCTGCTCCCCTCCACAGAGGTATATACTCAGGCAGTTCTTCTCTTTCCTCAGGAATTTCTTCTAGAAAAGCAACTTCAGCAGCTCTGGCTTTCTCGATCCTGGCAATTTTTCTGCTTCTATTTCTCCTTTGAGTTCGAGTTAGGGGTGCAACTCTCTAACTGGACCCAATCTCAAAAACAGATGGTATTGTAGAAAAATATGTACCCTCCACGATGACAGGCTCATCACAGACTTAGATTTCCTTCCCCTTCAGTTTGGTAGAAGTCGGGGTAGATGCATAGATGACTAGACCGGTGGGGGTAGAGACAACAGTCCTCCTACGAACAGTAGTACTCCTTTCAGCTGAAATCCTTTGTAGGGGAGGAAATTCTCGAGTCGATTTCAGATTGAACTCAATCACGGGCTTTTTAGTTTCTGACACTTTGTCCATTAGTGTGAAGTGAGTGACGTCAGCGAACTTGATATCTATGTTGCCAAATCCTTGTCTGAAACGGATGATTCAATTGTCGGGCAGCTCATCCTTATAAACGGCAAAGTCAATTCCATTGGTGAAGGAGAAGATTAGATTTGGGGCAGTCATTTTCTGCTGGGCAGATTCCGAATGTCAGTCCTGAATTATGTTTCTTTTCATCGTAAAGTTTAGGATGAAAAAAAATGAGAGTCCGAACACATTTTCATTTATCTTAGTGTATTTGTGGTTTTTAAAAGAGATTATTTGTCAGGAGGTTCATTTGTTAGAAACAAAACGATTAAAGGAAAAAGGGTTGTAGAAAAGGTAAAGGGCCCGATTTAGAATTGGAAAGGAAGAGAAAGTCTTATGTAAGACTTCTCGACTCGAAGGACCGCTCCTCAACTAACACCTATTGGGGGTCCACCCCACCTCAGAAAAGAGGTAAAAGGATCTCGGAACCTCTCCTTTTAGGGGTGTCTAAACAGTGGGTCATAAATCCAAGAGGAGTTTGCTATACTCATTCAAGACATAAATGAACGGGGTATTACAACGGAAGAATGGTAGTTTTGGTCCACTAGGGATATGGACTGACTACCGATTTATGAAAGCAAAACCATCTAATAAAAAATGGAGAGAGGAACTAGTCCCCAGCGGAGTCGCCAGAAGTTCTCGACATATTTTTAGGTTGAGTTGTATTTTGAAAATGGGTCGCCTACAGAAGTTGTCGGTGAATTTTAGATTATAAAATTGATTTAAATATATATATATATATATATATATATATGTATATATATATATATATATATAATTTAGAAAGTAGCATTTGATTTTGAAAATAATTTTGAGTTTGAAAATTTTAAGATACGAAATTAAACTGATCTCACATCCCAAATAGTTTATATAAACGAGCACCACATCACAAACCGTGTATCTATCCTGAAGAATAGACACACTGCTTGATGATGGGGCTCGATTAAATAAATTAGAAGATTTGTGACATCCGTTTGGTCTGCGAACCAATTTTATAAGCCGATAAGTTCCCCGCTTAATATAAATGAATTAAGCTAGGGTTTATATTACTCGGGTTCTTAAAGTTCCCTATAAGGGCAAGCCCCTATAGTTAATTACATCTTAAATGACGGGAATCATTTAAGAAAACTCTCGATAATGATCAGTGTTTTTGCTCTCAAGAATTTCAAAGTTTAAGGTTTTCAAAGGATTTGAGTTTTGGAAATTTCAATAAGGAATGGATAAAATTTGAAACAATTTATTTTAAGAGTCCAAAGAAAGAGAGGTAGGAGAAGCTGAGGATCCAAGAAGAAATCTTGGCAACTTCCCAAACTATCCTATTGTTTGGCTTCAATTTGAGGATTTATTTAATGTTGCAATCCTGCCAATTTTAATTAATTATGACTTATATTTGTATGACACAATCATTCAAATAGCCTCGAATATGTGAGGGTTTATGTCATACCAAACAACTACCTCAGAGTCCTAAGACCGGTTAGGGCTTAATTTACATGACATCATCATGCAAATGCCTATCAAAGAGGTTGAGGATTTATGTTGCACTAAGCAAACTACCTCGAAATCCTATGGCTTGGTTATTTATTTCTAAGGAATGTTTTGCTGAAGTAGACTCGAGTTTTTCTGATGACGATGGCCGAGCTGCCCACCATGCTCCGCGCTCCTTGTTGTTGTAGAGGTTTAGTTTTAGAAGTCATAAATTAGGAGATGGGAGAAGTGTTTTGGTTTAGAGAAAATCTTAAAATCCAAGTGTTTTTTAATATTTTAACTAAAACAAATCTTAAAGTTGATTAAACAGAACCGATTAAGATCCCATGGTTCCGTCATCCCGGCGCCGTTATTTTCATTGAGTTCACTTAGTCCAAATGAATTTGCTAAACTCAACTGAATGAGTTCCACACTTTCATTTAGACCGTGGGAAATCCCGTTAGCAACACGTGGGTTACATCATCCGAGGTATTCCCGATCATTCAATGAGACGTTTTAATTCAGTTGTGATTGTAGTTTTGTTGTTCTGTTTGTGATTAAATTTTGAGTTATTTTATATTTTGGAATGTTGTGGTGGTGAATTTTATCTTGCAATGACTTTTAATTTAATTTTGGTTTCAGTTCAGGGACTATCCTAAAGGTTTTGGTTTTCATGCAACAGTTTTATTTATCATGCAAGAAAAGTAAAGTACAGTGCATGTAAGTAAATTGCAATAAAGTAGATTGCAATAAAATAAAAGCGTACCTGGAGGGTCTTCCCGTCATCCCAAGCTGCACTTAAAACAAATGTTAAGGCATTTAAATATTTCAACAGATACCTAGGTAAAGCTAAGGGAAGGGTTTTGGTTGTCTACCAAATTCCTAACCCTATAACTAGTCATCTCCTATGACGTCTAGGTTCTTGGTTTGATTTTAAGGATGATTTTCTTCATCAAAGAACAATTAGATTCAACTGTTCTTCTAAAACATCCCGTCATATTGAGGAAGTGCTTAGGACGAGTCCTAAACATCTTTTTAATATTTCTGGGATTGTCACGAGTCCAAGTAAATTTAGTTGCACAGGTGAATTGATCATCCAGGAGTTTAATTAAACTTTGTTTTTTGCTCAGTGAACTTAGGTATTTGATTACCTGATGAATGAAGTGATATCTCACTTAATACTCTATTTAAGAGTTATAATAATTAAAGCCTTTAAGGGCAAGTTGGTTTATCGAGAATTTTAATCATAATTAATTAAAAGTTTGAGTTAATGGTTTAAAGTGTTTTAATTTAATTATGAGGTTTTAATTTTAAGTTTGGAATAGTGTTCAAATTATTTTAGATTTAATTCTTAATGATTTCATTTAGGTTTGTTGTTAAATGATTTTTAATTTAATTTAATTCAATTTGATTTTAATTTTAATTTAATTTAATTTAATTTCATTTAATTTTAATTTAATTTTAAATTTAATTAAATTTAAATTTAATTTAATTTAAATATATTTAATTTTTAATTTAATTTAATTTTAATTTAATTTAATTTTAATTTTAATTTAATTTTAATTTAATTTTAATTTAATTTTATTTAATTTTAATTTAATTTTATTTTAATTTAATTTTAATTTAATTTTAATTTTAATTTTAATTTAATTTTAGTTTAATTTTAATTTAATTTTAATTTAATTTTTATTTAATTTAAATTTAATTTAATTTTATTTAATTTTAATTTTAGTTTAATTTTAATTTTAATTTTAATTATTAATTTTGATTTTTATTTCAATTCTTAATTAGGAGCTAAATATTGTTAAAGTGATTTATCTAGGGATTTTTAAATTAAAGAATAAATATCCTCTTAATGATATCCCTATTTTAATAATCCAAATTTTAAATGTATTCTTTCTGAAATTTAAATTATTTAATTAATTAAAGTTTCATTTTTAGTATTTTCAAAGTGTTTAATGGGTTTCTATCCCTTAATTTCCCTAAGTTTCAATCATCCAAGAGAAAATTAAAATCAAATATTTTACCTCCCATTTTGATTAAACCTAAAGTTTTAATGAAGGGTTAAAATTTTTAATTACCTTTATGCCCTTTTAAGCTTATTTTTTTCTTAACTCACTAAATTCAGCTCAAATGAATTTGAAATTTTTATGTTACCTTACTCACATGTCAATTAAGACATTAGAGGAGAAAATGTGATTTTTCTAAATTTAATTTATTTATATAATTATTTTTAGTAGAAAATAGGGGTTTTCAAAGAAAATTCAACATGACCAAGGAAAGGTTTCTTTCCTTAAGAAAACTATGGGATGTTCTTAATGACCGGAGGACCACTTGGACCAATTTTGGTGATTTTTTTATTATTTATTATTTATTATAATTATTTTGAGTTTTAGAGTATTAATTAATTATAAAATAAAATTACAGTTGAAAAATGGATTTTATATTTTTTTTAAATTTCTCTGACCTCAAGGAGTTTAGAGGAATAAATTTTATAATTTTTTGATTTTTCTCTGATTTATTAGAATTATTTTAGTAAAGAAGGGTGAAAATTCATTTTTTAATATTAAAAATTACATTAAGCCTTTAAAATTCAATATCTTACCCTAGGGACTTAGGAAAAATATTTGGTTTGTTCTTAAGTGATTAAAAGTCAAAATGTGACATTTTTATGATTTTTAATATTTTTATGATTTTTATTATTTTTAAATTATTAAAATATTAAAATATTGTGAAAAATCAACTTTTTTAGAAAATTCCATTTTTAATTTTACTGAACTCCCCTGATATCAGAGAAGCTCCAAAATTATTTTTGTGAATTTTTGAAAAGTATTTTTGGAGTTATGAATTTTTAATGTTTTATTTCGCTTATGAGGCTTAATCAACCCATTTGGTGTGGCTAATCAAGCCCAATTGATTTCAAAATTTTATATAAGGTTCCTCTGACCTAAAGAGTAATGGAGAATTATTTTCAAGTCAATTTGATGTGTGGTTAACCCTAATTAAATCAAATTCAATTTTAGGAGTTTAGGCCAATTTAGGTTATTATGTATGAATTAACTCAAAATATATTTTTCATAGGGTCCTCTGGTCCTAAGAAACATCACCAAATTTTTCTAGAATTTATTTTACAACATGCTAATTATTGGAATTAAAATACCTAAAATAGTGACATGAACTTGAAAATTCAATAACTTTTCACAGAGATGCCCTCTGACCTTAAAAAATTCAGGGAATGTTCCCAAGATCAGAGGCTTCAAAAGCCCTATGGTCTCATGCCATGGTAAATTGTCCATGTAAATGAAGAATCAAAATACTGAAAATATTAAATAAATTATTAAAAATAAAGTGCTCATCCAATTAACTTGATTTCTTTTCCACATTATTCTCCTCTGTTCACTGAGCAAGAGGGTATTTTTATTTTATTTTTTTTATTTTTCTATGAAAAGATATGAATTTTTGAAGTTTTGGTATTTAAATAATTCAACAAATACCCTAATTTCCTACTTATCCGACTCGGCAACGCGTCAACCTACTGTGTATCGAAAGCCCACACGTCGCGCTTCCATTCGACGTTGTCACTTGAGTCAGCAGCCACGCATCCCACGGTTCATGTACCATTGCATCGTCCGTCTTGATCTCGACCGTCCGCTCGATACACGCGCGATCCAACGACTCCTGGTCATCGTCTACGACTGGTGTGCACCCATGACTGTCCACACTAAAACCCTAAGATCTCACTCGATTCTCAATGGATTTTTGTGTTCTTATGCTCTATGGATTCATCTTGAGGAGACGAACACATCCATATGGTTTATAGGCTATGGAATTAACTTAAACAAAATGGAGAATTGCTGGAAGCTCGGGAGGAAGAGTAAGTTCATACCTTTGCTCAGAGAAGTGAAGCTTCGATCTAAGAGTTGTGTCACCTTCGATTGAGTCCAGGCAAGCTCCAGATGAAGTCTCTAGCTCTGGAAATTGTCTAAGTATGAAAGTGACCAAGGCCGATCACAAAGCTTGGAGGCTGGAAGCAATGGCTGGCTTGGTGAGGGGGCTTTTGCTGGGGAACTTCTCGTCTTGGTCTGGTGAATGTAGGACCAATCAATTTGGAGATTGGCTCACTGTGGTGAAGTGTCCTATTTTTTGGGTGGATTTTCAACTCAGAAATTGAGCTCTGTTAATGGGGATTAGGGCAAAGGAACACTGGGGATCAACTGCTCTGGGTTAGGAGAAGGTCATGGAGCTAATTTTGGCAGAGTTTTCTTAAGGTCTGGTTTATCTCCTTGTTTGGCCGAGAGGTGAGTGGGTTTAAATAGAGGTGGTTGGAGGGCCTCCCAGGGGGGTTTAATGGTTTGGATCCACTACTCAGGGCAAGGGAAGAATAGCTGCAATGGTCATTGGGCATGGGACAGCTCAGCTAATTCAAATTAAATTTTTGATTCAAATTGAGCCTCTCAGCCTGGTGTTTTCAGGCGGCTGTGGTGGCTGGCCGGCCAGGGTCAGGTCACCATCCTAATCAGGAGGGTCAGGGCTTGAATTTGGTGAAGTCAATTGGAGTTGGCAAAGTGTAATGGGGCTAAATTTAAATGGAATGGTGAGAGGCTCATTTTGGGTTCAATTTGGTCAACCCATGGTTTTATGCTTGGTGCACCACCCAAGGCCTGGTTTTGGGCTGAAAAGAATCATTTAGGTCAGCTTGAAACAATTCCCATCCAAGGTGAGGTGGCTAAGCTTAGTTTAGAGTGTAACATGGATGAGGTTAAAAATGCTTAATGAAGGTTTAAGAAAGACCCCCCTCTTCTTGCCATTAATGGCTTGGTGAGGTGGAAAGTGGCTCCCATGGCTTGCATATGGCTTATGCATGGCTTCATGGCTCCATGTGGCTTGGGGCAAAGCTTGGTCAATTTCATTGAAGTAGAATTTAGGAATTTTGGTATTTTGGTGGAGAATTTTTATGAAGCTTGATTTGGAATGGTTTAATGATGATTTTGAAACTTAGGGGTGATTATGATTAAATGGATGATGTAAAGAAATGTCATGTGGGCTTTGGATTGAAAATTTGGGCTTTTGAAATGGTTTTGGGTGGCTTTTAAAGTGATTTAAGGAAGTGGGCTTTTGGATTTTAAATAAATTTGGGATGAAAATTTTGTAAAGGATTATGCCAAATAAATGTTGCAATTGGTTTAGGCATGTGTCATGAGTGGTTTGGAACAAGTTTAAAGTGATTTTGAATTGAATTGAGTTTAATGTGGGGTCTTTTGGTAAAGGGGCCAAGGTGGGCTAAATTGGGATAACTTGGGTTAAGGTTGGGCTAAAGTTAGATTTGATGTAAAATTAATGTTGAGAAATATTCATGGGAGTGTCACAAAGAGTTTTCAACTTTGGTTGGGCTCTAATGTTGGGATTTGGGCCCATTTGGGTTAGGTTTAGGCTTAGGTCAATTTAAGGGATTTTGATTTTGGGTTAGGTTTGGGTGGAGTTTAGGTTCAAATTTTGGGCAAATCAAGTTAGTGTTTTGTTTATGGGGATGTTAGGAAGGCTTTAAAAAATATTTGGGGCCAATTGGAGTTGAATTGGATGGGTTTGAGCTAGGTTTAGGTCATGGGCCAAAATTGGGCCTTAGGCTTCAAATTGAAATTAGGCTCAAATGTCAATCAAATTGGACTTTAATTTGATCTAAATTGATATTGGGGATGTTGATTTGAAGTTTAGAATTGAATTGGACCAAAATTGAGGTCAATTAGTGTGGTTTGGTTTGACATTGGGTTCACTTGGGTTTTAAAAGGGCCAAATTGGGGGTTTTGGTAAACGTGGGGTAAATTGGCAAAATTGGCCAATGGTGTCGTTGAACAAAATGAAATTGGGCATATTTGGGATTTTCTGGAATTTTTTAGGAATTTTTTGAATTTTTAGATTTTTTGGGCTAAGAAGGACATTTTGGGTATTTAGAGGGTATTGGGGGGTACTTTTGGAAATTTTGGTATTTTTTGGCTATGGATGATCAATTTGAGTGGGGGAAATGTTTAGGATTGATTTTGAGGAATTTTGGGTAATTTAGGTGATTTTGTAAATTCTTGGTAGTTTCAAGGGCTTTTTGTAGGTTTAGTAGGTTTAGGGCCCCGGGGGTCAAAAATTGAAATTTTGGAAAAATAAAGATTGATCAAATTTGAGTAAAGTGGAATCACTTTTGGTTGAGCCATGAAGCCATATTAAGCCCATATGAGCCATGAGAGGACTCATTTTAGGCATTCACTATGTTGTTCCTAACCCTCTTAGCCAGGGGCTTACGGGTTAAGGACCATCCATACGAATTACCTACATGAGTCAGGAACTCAAGTTGGGTGAGAGTGTGGTTTTAGGACTTGGAATGTTTGTGAGAGTGTAGTGTATGTGCAAGTCAACCCTCACCAGACCAGGCCATCCAGGGTATTCCTAAGGCCAAAAAGTCCTACAGGGAACTCCTCCTTCAAACCTCCACGTTTGATTTCAACCCTCTAGGTGATTAGGGGTCTATAATCAAGCTTGTGGGGTTTGCAGGGAGTCAAGAGGTGTTTGAATTTCTAAAGGGTGGGTTCCACTTCTAGTCCTCTAAGATTAGTTAAAGGAAAAGCCTAAGGCTAGATCCTAAGTACTAAAGAGAGGAGCAAAAGTCCTCATCAAAAATGAGGTCAACAATTGGGGCAATTGAAAGTTGCATAGTTTTCATGAGATGTTATGGAAAGTTTAGGACTGAAATTTGGGGAAAAAAAGTTGGTATTAGGTTTATTGGGGTTTTGGATTAATTAGGCAAAATTAGGGATTTTGGATTTCAAATGTAATTGAACTCAAATGTGAATCAAATTGGGCTTGGATTTGGTTTAGATTGATAGTAATGATGTTGAATTAAAGTTTATAATTGAAATTGGGCAAAATTTAGGTCAAATGGGTTGGTTTAGTGTGACATTGGGTCCATTTAGGTTAAAAATGGGTCAATTTGGGTATTTTGATAAAAGTGGGTTATTTTGGAAAAATTGGGCTATGGTGTAGTTGAACAAAATGAAATTGAGAATATTTAGATTTTCTGGAATTTTTTAGGAATTTTTGGAATTTTTGGAATGTTGGGCCAAAAGTGTATTTTAGGGTATAAAGAGGTTATTTGGAGGGTATTGGGGTATTTTGGTAAATTTAAAAGGTGGGGGTTGTTTCAAAATGATTTTTTGGATTTTTGGGAATTTTGGATAATTTTTGGAAGTTTTGGAAAATTTGGGGCAATTAAGTAATTTTAGGTAGGTTTGAAGGACCCAATGTCACAACTAAGTATTTGGCAAAAGTTGAATTTTGATCATGATGAAGCTTAAAGTGAGCCATGGACCAAGAAATGTCCACCCTGAACATCTCATCGGTTGTTTCCAACCCTCTTAGCCAAAGAGCTAGGGGTTTGGACTTAGCCACATGAGTGCTCAAATGAACCAGGGGGAAAAATGGGTAAGGGTGGTGTGTGTGAGAGTGCAGTGTGTGTAAGCTAGACCCCACCAGGATCAGACCACCCAGGGTAGTCCGAAGGCTTGAACAACCTCATAGGAGCTCACTATTGGTTCCCCATATGGTTTTCTTAACCTTCTAAGGTGATTTAGAGGTTTTCAACCATCCAAGTGGGGTCCCAAGAGGAGTCAAGAAGTAACTGAATTGCTAAAGGGTGGGTCCCAATTCTAGCCCTCTAGGATAGTCAAGGAGAAACCTTATGGCTAGATCCTAAGAACTAAGGAGAGAAGAAAAGACCTCACCAAAATTGAGGTCAACAGCTTAGTGATACATAAATCCTCAACTTTTCGTTAGGCATTTGCATAATCATATTATGCAAATTAAGCCTTAACCGTTCTTAGGACTCCGAGGTAGTTGTTTGGTACAACATAAACCCTCATACCTCTTCGAGGCTATTTGTATGATTGTGTCATACAAATATAAGTTCTGATTAACTAAAACAGGCAGGATGAAACATTAAATAACATCTTCTCAAATTGAAGCCAAACAAATAGGATAATTGGGAAGTCACCGAGGTTCACCTCGGATCTGTGACATCCCATACTTCTTTGTTCCTTTAGACTCCTGAAATAAACTATTCCAAATTTGAGCTATTCCCTATTGAAATTTCCAAAATCCAATTTGTTTGAAACAATGAACTTTGAAAATCTTAGGAGCAAAACCACTGATCATTATCGAGAGTTTTCTTACATGATTCCCATCATTTAAGATGTAATTAACTATATGGGCTTGCCCTTATAGGAACTTTAAGAACCCAGGTAATATAAACCCTACTTGATTCATTTATATTAAGCAGGGGAACTTGTCAGCTTATAAAATTGGTTCGCATACCAAACAGATGTCACAAATCTTCTAGTTTTTTTAATCGAGCCCCATCATCAAGTAGTGTGTCTATTCCTCGAGACAGATACACGGTTTGTCATACGGTGCTCATTTATATAAACTATTTGGGATGTGAGATCAGTTTAATTTCATATCTTAAAATTTTCAAACTTAAAATCATTTTCAAAAATCAAATGCTACTTTTCAAACTATATATATTAAACTTAAAACTTAAAAATATGCTGACGGTGGCTGAGCCTGCCCCTCCTGTTGGGCATAAGGGAACTGAAACTTCTCCTTCTATTGAAGTGGCTGAGGAGGGGGAGAGATTAATTGAAACTAAGAAAATCACTATAATCAGCCCTACTTAGTCCACCTCAACTTCTAATGAGGATGTAGACGAGGGGACAAGACTGGAAGCTCTATTTTCAGCTCAGGAACACATTAATAATATGAAGGAAGCCATGGATGAGAATCGGCATATTCAAACAGGTAAAAAGAAGAAGAAAAGTAAAATTGAATTACAGAAACTGAGAGCAGCACAAGTTATCACAGGGTTGGGGCTCTTTAGTTGGTTCTTCTACTTTTTCTAGTAGGGGTAGGACCAGATCAAGATCCCAACCATCAGTTAATGCCCTCCCACAGTATGATTAAGTTCCTTTATTGGAACATTAGGGTTATTAAAGATCCTCTTTCAAATAAAAGACTTCTATCTCTTAATATAAAACACCAGCTTTGGTGTACTATTATTTTAGAACAATTGGTTCACAAATGTCCAGACAAACTCCTCCCTAAGTTTTCAAACCATCCTAACCCCTGGACTAACCTCTATTTACTCAACCTTATGGTGAATAGGGGGCATAGATAGTGGGGTTGGGAAACTTTTGGCAATGTTCATTCAGCTCTGATTAATGCTAAAAGGGAGGTATTGAAGTTAGAAGGGGAGGTACAGTATGGTATAGCCCAAGACAAAGAACTTTTAATGGCCCAAGATAATCTTCTCAATGCTTTAGACAGGCAGGAACAACTCCTTAAACAAAAACGGTTGTCAGTATCTTTACTCAGTGAGAAAGAAAAACAAAATTCTATCATGCTTATATAAAATATAAAAGGAAATGTAATACCATTCATTTCATCAAAACTGAAGAAGGAATTTGGATCCATGATAACTATAGTATTGCCCAGAGTGTCGTGAGGTATTTTTAAAATCTGCTCACTCAGTCAACTGACAGTAATCCTATTGACAATTCTTTGTTCAGTGGAGAAGTCCATTATACAAACACACTTGAGTTGACTGACCCCCCATCATAACTAGAAGTTTGGCAAGCTCTGAATGAACTGACAGTTCCAAAGCAGCTGGTCCTGATTGTTTAACAGTAGACTTCTAAAAGAAAGCTTGGAATATCATTAAAGCTGAGGTTGTTCTTGTTATCAGGTGTTCTTCCAAGGGTCAAATGTTCAAAGCTACTTTTATAGTTCTACTTTTTTTCTTGTACCAAAAACTATTGAACAGAATTTTTGGGATCACATCAAACCTATATTCGTAACCTCAGTTATCAATAAAATTATAAGCAAGACTGTTGTATAAAGATTGAATCCTCACTTGGATAGCATAATCAACCATAACCAATCTACCTTTGTGCATAATAGATCTATCACTGATAATGTCTTGCTTGCTCATGAACTTATTTTGGACTTGAATAAGCCTTGCAGGGGGGTAACATCATCTATAATCTGGATCTTAGGAAGGCTTATGACATCATCAAATAGAATTTTATATTTGAGGTACTAGCTGCCAGAGGTTTTTCTGTTCCTTTTTGTATTCTCATCTAAAAATGGTTATTTACTAACTCCCTCCCTATACTGATTAATGGTCATAGTTGGGGATCTTTCTCTGCCATTAGGGCTCTAAAGCAAGGAGACCCCCACTCTCCTACTATCTTTATGCTAGCTATGGATTACTTATCCAGATTACTCATTACCAACATTATCAACAGGTGTTTCTCCATGTATCATCACAAATCAAATGTTAATATTTCCCACCTAATTTATGCAGATTATATTATGATATTTTTTAATGCAAGAAAAATGGCTGTCAAAAGATTTATTCAATGCTTGAAACTATTTGAGTCTATCTTTGGGATGTAGTTTAATCTTGGTATGTGTAACATCCTGTTCAGCAGAGGACTTAACCCAAATAGCAAGCACTGGATATTGGATTACACTGTTTTCTCTTGTTTTTAAATTCATATAAAGTACTTAGGGGTTCTCCTCTTATCAAGAATAGTGAAACAAATCCAATTTGATGAAATCATTAAGAAGATCTCTTCTTAATTATCACGCTGGTCTCATTCTTTCTTCTCAAATGGAGGCAAAATAAATTTATTAAAGAGTATTCTTACCACTTTTCCTTCTTACACCTTACAAATGACTAACATGAAGAAAAGCACTCAGATTCCATTAGAAAGAATCTTCAATAGATTTCTTTTGGCTGGACATAGGAAGCAACTTCACTGGGCATCTTGGCAGAAAGTGGCTAAACCTTTTGGGGCTGGTAGTTTAGGCTTCAAAGGGTTACAACAAGTATTAAATGTCAACCTGTGTAAGCTCTGGATAAAATTTAGATCCCAAAACTCCTTGCGAACTATATATATGAAGGGGAAATACTGCAAAGAGACACACCCCTCCCTTATAAGTAAAACATTGGGTGACTTAAAATTATGGGTGAACATTCTCAAAGTTAAACAACAGACTGAACATATGTTTACTAGGAATCTCACTAAGGGGAAAGTCAACTTCTGGATGGATAATTGGTGTCCAAATGATTGCCTCCACCCTATTTCAAATAACTTGAATCAACTGTTATTGGTGGCTGATTGTTGGGATGGGGACAGCTGATCCCTTCCTGTTCTCAAAACTAATCTCTAGGAGCCTTTTGTTAAACCAATTTCAACCATACCTTTTAATAGGAATAACAAAGAAAGATTATCTGGCAAGTTCATCATAACCAGAGTCTTTCAAAAGCCATTTATGCCAAGTATTACAAGTGGGAGACCATACCATGGGGTGATTTCATCTGGAAATGTCAACTTTCTCCAACAATGTCCTTTTTCTGTTGGAGATTGCTTCATAATTTGATACCTACTGGTGAAATCATTAAACTAAAAGGTTTGATGGGTCCTTCTTGCTGTAGTATGTGTTTGGAAAAGGACGAATCCATTATCTACTTGTTCTTTCAATGTAAATTTTTTCAACAGGTGTGGAGAGATATTACTAGGTTGCTAAGTATTGATCTTATGCATCTACATTAAGACAACCTCCTAAAGTGCTGGAAAATTTGGAAGATGGCTATGGTGGGTGCCATCCCTCTTATTACTTCTTGGTTTTTATGGATGGGGAGAAACCAGGCCACTTTTGAAAATAAATCCCCTGTGGTGAAGACCATAGCCAGAAACTGTCTCAGCTTCCTACATAAACTAATAAAACACAAAGAACTTCCTAACATCCTTGCCCTCCCTTTCAATGAGATGCAAGCTGCAACAGAAATTATCAAGGAGTATTGGGCCCCTCCTAATGAACACACTATTAAGGTCAGTATTGATGGCAACTTATCTGATATTGGAGTTGGGATTGGTGGAATTTTTAGAGACTACCATGGGAGATGTCTACCCTATTTCCAAGCCCCTGTATTTGCTTCTGATGATGGTGATGTTGAACTAGTGGTTGTGTTTTGGGCTCTTAAATTTGTTATTCTGAATATATATACAATAACTATGGTTCAACATCAATGTTTAGGGGGACTCATCAATCTTAATACAATACTTGTAGAATGAACTCCCCCCCCCACCTGGCACCGTTCTATTTGGATAAACCAAATCAGAGAACTAGCTCAACATCTCACCACACAGTTTGTTTTCATTTATAGAGAAGGAAATAGGCCTGCAAACTGGATTGCCAGAAGAGCTTATACCTCACAGGAAGTGATTGTGTCTCTACACCTCCCCCCCCTCAGCTGCAGTTTCTCCTGGAAGAAGTTATGTATCAGGCACCCCACTTCAAAATTGTGGATGTTATAAACTTCAGCAACACTTACAAACCTATTCAACTCCATAGCTTCTTAGGGACAGTCTCAACATAATGCAGTTTTGGTGTGTATTCTTTTAGATACACTTTGGGATAGGTTATTTACATTTAGTTTTTTACTTTTTCTTTTGTTGTGGAGTTGTATTGGGTTGGGTTGATCCCATTGGGAAATTCCTGTTACTTCACTCTTTTGAATCAACATGTAGGGAGCCAAAAGTAGCTCCTTCTCCCAATATATATATATAGTTTGTTTTATTTACTCTTTTGTTGTCTAAAAGTAAGAGCTTTATTTTGTGTGGAGTTGTAATGTGGAAGAAACCCATTTAGGACTTCAATGTTTTCGTTCCTATTTTTAGATGGGGTTAGCTTACCCACTTGGTTTTTTGTACTCCAATTTTAGTTTAGCATGTAGGAAGCCATAAGTTGCTTCTTCCCTTATGTATATATATATATATATATATATATATATATATTGGAGTCTGCCGACCGCAGCTTAGTGGGTGGCGGCTCAAGTAAGGATAGGCTAGTTTTGTTCTAATTCTGAGGTGCTCTTGGAGTTCTACTGGTTATTTTTTTTTCTTCCAGGTGTTTTTTGTTGTTCCCGGGCTCCCTGGTTTTCAAATAATCACTATTCTATTGGCCTCTTTTTGGTGTGGTGGTTTTTGGACTGGAGGTTTTGGGTGGCCTTTTATGGTTTCTGGTTTTCTCCTATAGCTCTTTCTGGTTTTTATTTACTGCTATTTCAGTTCTATTACTGGTTGGCAGAATTATGGCAAATCCCATTGATTTAGTTACCAACATAGAGTGGGCTAAGGCCACTTATGCTGGAGTGGTTGGTTCTACCCCCTCAATCTCTGATCCTTCTAAACTTATCTTCCCACAAAGACTGCATGATGCAGCAGCTGGTAGGATTACTTGCCCTTTCATAAGACCTATTGAGGAAAAAGAAAGCCATCCAACTGTTTTTTTCACTGAACAGGAGTTGGAAGAATTAGATGTTGAAGTCAAACTAACCTTAATTGGTAACTTTATGTTGGGTCACCCAAAGATGGAACTTGTGAGAAATTTTTTTGAATCTCTGAATTTTAAAGGTAATTAGAAGATTGGGCTGTTAGATGGAAGGCACCTACTCATCAATTTTACTACTGAAGAAGATTATGCTATGCTATTTGCTAAACAACTTGTCAAAATTTCTGGGGTAGAGAAGAAAATTTTAAAATGGACAGCTTACTTTGACCCTAGCAAAGACCCCCCCATAGTGCCAATTTGGTTCAAATTTCCCAATCTCCCCTACTGATACTTTAACCAAAATGCTCTCTTCCAAATAGGGAGATCTATTGGCACTCCCCTAAAGCTAGATGCTGCTACCATAAATAAAGCTAAACCTGAAATGGCCAGGATTCAAATTGAGAGGGACATCTCTCTCCCTGAGGTTAAGAAAATTTGGATTGGCTCAGCAAGGGATGGACAGTGGCAAGAGGTCATAATGCAGCAAAAACCCTACTACTGCTCTCACTGTAAAATGTTTGGTCATACCATTGAGAGATGCTACATAATTCACCCTCCCCCTAGAAGAACCACAAGCAAAGAGAATCAACATTAGCAGGTTGTTGATGTCACTGCTTCAGCCATGGTACAGCAGGCCTTAGTCCCCAAACCTAGTCTGGAAAATAGAGCTGATGTGCATTCTGTTACTCTAAGAAAGATTACCTTCCCATTTGATGTTGGGAGAGCTTTGTCTGAAATTGATTCCTCATACAATACTGTTGGGGGTTCTCTGTCACCAACTGTTGTTAAATCTACTGCTGATGATAATGTTGTTCCTCAACCTTGGTGCAGAAGGGAGACTGAGGAGGTCAGAATTGTAATCCCAATCCAATCCACTGATCAGTTATTAGATACACAGACCCCAACTGCTATTGAAGTTTGTGAAATGCAAAATGATTTGGAAGGAAAATGGTACACCCAAGCCTCCAGGAAAAAGAGAAAGAATACTCTTACTGAAGTGCAAAAGTTAGGGACCCCTTTATCTGAGGGGGAGTTAGCTGGCACTTCAATCGCAAGGGGAAGATCTAGATAAAGATCTCAGCCTTCACTCCATCCCCCTCCAAATAAATGATTAACTTTTTATGTTGGAACATTAGGGGTATTGACAACCCCTTATCTTTAAAAAGACTTTTACATCTCAATAAGAAACATAAGCTTTGGTGTGTTACTATTTTGGAACCCTTGGTTCACAAATACCCACAGAAGATCATCAACAAATTACATGGCTTCACCCATTATGCTAACTATAATAATAAAATTTGGATTTTCTGTAGAAGAGAGATCTCTTGGACAGTTCTTATTGACAATAAGCAATTCATACACTCATCCTTTCAAATCAATGGCAGAAATGGTGTAGTAACTTTTGTATATGCTGGCTGCAGTAAGGAAGATAAACAGCTCTTGTGGACTCATCTCCATGGCATTAGTGCTCAACTGAACTCACCCTGGCTGGTTGGAGGTGATTTTAACAGTATTGGCTCTACAGGTGAAAAACTTAGAGGTAAGACTCCTAAACTCTCTGATATGACTACTTTTAATGATAATATCCTAGCAGCACACCTTTTTGATATTGGGTTTAGAGGGCCTGACTATACCTGGAAGAGAGGTAAAATTTGGGAGAGGCTAGATAGAATTTTGGTTAACAATAACTGGCTCTCTAATTGGCTTCTCACATATGTGAACCATCTCAGTCTTGCTGGCTCAGACCACAGGCCCCTCCTAATTTCCACTACTCCCAGCTGTACTACTATCCCCTCCTTTGAGATATCTTAATGTCTGGTCCACCTATGCTGAGTTTCACAAGATTGTCCAGGATAATTGGTGCAATACTAATCACCCAGACCCTCTAACTAAGTTAAGCATGTTGCAGAATAAATTTAGCAAAGCTCTTAGAAAATGGAGTTGGAATTCTATTGGTGACCTATTTGCTGTTGTCCAGGAGGCTAACAAGGAGACTAACAGGATGGAGACTAATGTTCAAACTGGAACTGTCACTGAGGATCAGTTTTATGCAGCACAAATAAATCTGCTAATTGCTACTGATAAGTTGGAACAATACATAAAATAGAAAGCTGCATTGAACCACTTTATCAATGGTGATAGGAACACTCAATTTTACCATGCATGTATTAAATATAGAAGAAAATGCGATAACATCCACTCCATCTATTCTGATGAGGGCAGCAAACTTCTGGATGACAATGAGATTGGACTGGATGTTGTTAAACACATTGAAAGGCTACTTAACCATCCTCCAATGAGCAGAATGCTAATTGATGGATCCCTTTTTCAAGATAATTTCCAGTTTACCAGTGAATTAGAGCTTACTGAAATCCCATCAGAATTGGAAATCATGAATGCTTTAAACTCAGTAGATAGTTCCAAAACTGCAGGGCGTGATGGCTATACTGCAGAGTTCTATAAGAAAGCATGGAAGCTGGTTGGTGGGGATGTTGTTGATGCAATTCAAAGTTATTTTCAAGGACAACCTTTTCCTAGCTATTTCTGTGCTTCCAATTTTGTGCTAGTGCCTAAAAATTCAATTTTACAAAGATGGGATCACTTCAGACCCATTTGCCTCACTTTTGTGATCAGTAAGACTATCAATAAAATCATTGTGGGGAGAATTCAACCACATCTTGATAGACTGATTTGCTTGAATCAATCAACCTTTGTTAAAGGAAGGTCTATTACTGACAATGTACTTCTTGCTCAGGAACTTTTATTGGATTTGGATAAAGTTCATAGGGAGGGAAATCTTATTTATAAGTTCGAAATTCAAAAAGTCTGTGGTACTATAAGTTGGGGGTTCATCACTGAAGTTTTGACTGCTAGAGGTTTTAATCCCCAGTTCTGCAATCTTATCAGTAGGTGGCTGAAAACTAATGAGCACTCTATTCTGATCAATGGACAAGCCAGAGGTAATTTCAAAGCAACTAGAGGACTAAAACAGGGAGACGCATTGTCTCCAACCATCTTTCTCTTAGCATTGGATTACTTCTCCGGGATGCTTGATAATGCCATTCTGAACAAAAGCTTTGCCAGGTACCATCACAGATCTAATATTGCTATCACTCACAATATTTATGCAGATGACATCATGATCTTATCAGTGCCCATAAATCTACTGTAAAAAAGCTGAAACACTGCCTGAACTCCTTCCAAAACCAATCAGGAATGATTTTTAGTCCTGAGAAATGTCAACTGGTTTTCTCTAAGCTGACACCTATCCATATCAAGCATTGGATCATTATACTGGCTTCATCTGCAGTACTCATCCAATTAAATACCTTGGGGCCTGTCTCATTATGGGAAGAGCTAAACAAATCCAATTTGTGAAATCCTCACCAAGATTAACTCCCAGCTGAGCTGCTGGACTAATTCCTTTTTATCTAATGGAGGTAGAATCACACTCTTTAAGAGCATACTTACCACCTTCCCTTCTTACCTTCTACAAATGATCACAATGAAGAAAAGCATCCAATTGCAGGTGGAAAGGGCTTTCAATAGATTCCTTTGGTCAGGTCAGAGACAACAAATGCATTGGACTTCATGGCAAAAAGTTACCAAACCAGCCTTGGCTAGTGGACTTGGATTTAAAGGAATCTCTCATATCCAACAGGTCAATCTTTGCAAACTATGGGTCCATTTTAGAGCACAAACCTCACTGTGGGCCAAATTTATGAAGGGTAAGTACTGCAGATCCTTGCACCCTTCTCAGGTGGTCAGGAAACTTGGAGATTCTAGACTTTGGGTTAAATTGCTCAAAATAAGACAAACTGCTGAGGACTTGTTTATCTGGGATTTGGGGAAGGGGGAAGTTAACTTCGGTTGGATAATTGGTGCCCCAAAGATTGGTTAATTGCTAGGGGGGCTCCTGCTGACCATTCATCTAAGGTTGCTGATTATTGGGATGGGCATAACTGGTCACTCCCACATCTTAAAGCCATACACCAGGATCACTCTGCCTATCAGATTTCTACAATTAAATTGAACAGAGGTACTCCAGACAAAATTAATTGGCTCACCCACCATACCCAGAGCACCACTAAAGCCATCTACAGAAATTTATACAACTGGACCCCAGTACCCTGGGGAGTTACCATCTGGAGCAAGTTGTTGTCCCCATCTATGTCTTTCATCTGCTGGAGAACTTTCCATGGCCTAATACCTACAGATGACATCCTTAAACCGAAAGGTCTTAGGGGCCCTTCTAAATGTGTGATGTGTAATACTCGGGAAGAATCTATCCCACACCTCTTTTTCAACTGTTTATTCTCTAAAACAATATGGTTGCAATTAACTCTCAGTTGGGAGAATTTAAATTGTCACTGGGAAGACTTTCATAATGGCTGGAAGGACTGGCAGAACCAGAAAATTCAAACTTTTCACCTCATTGTCATTTGGTTCTTATGGATGACTAGAAATAATGCTAAATCTGAGGGGACCACTGCTACTGTAGCCAAAGTGGTTGGTAACTGTAAAGCCTAACTGTACAAGATCATCAAACATAAAAGTTTTTCCAATACTCTTTACATTGGCCTCCCAACTTCAGCTGGTACTAATGTAAAATTGGTTAGATGGGATCCCCCTATAATGCCATCTATTAAGATTAACACTGATGGAAGCTTCTCAAATGAAAGATCTGGAGTTGGGGGAATTTTTAGAAACCACCATGGAAATTACCTACTTTTTTTCTATGCCCCTGTGATTGCACATGATGCCCTTGAAGCCGAATTAGTTGCAGTGTTGTGTGCTTTGCAACTAGCCAAGATTGCCAACTGGTCCAATATTTGGTTAGAAGTTGATTCCACTGTACTCCTTAATAGCCTGAATCAGGATATTTCATCAACCTGGCTTCATAACTACTGGAAAAAGCAGATTAACTATCTAAAACCCCCTCAGTCAACCATCTCTTCCATACTAAGGGAGGGGAACAAAGCTGCTCATTGGCTGGCATGTACTGGTGCTAAATCTCAGCAGGTGTTGGTATCTCTTGCCCCCCCACTTTAACTCAAAGTACTAATTGTTAGAGATAACCTGAGACTCCCTCACCTTAGAGTGAAGTTATTTGCCCAAATTTGAGTTGTGCTACCTTGGTCCTGATACTCTTCCTTTGTTTTCTATTCTAGTGGAATTTTGGCCAACTATATAAATACATATGATAAAATTACATACACATATTTATATATATTGGCAGCTGTTTCTTTTGGGTTTAGTGGTAGTGGAGTGGAGTGGAGTTTTGTATTTGAAATTAGGACTCCTGTTTTGTGGGGCCCTTTTTCCTTCTTTTTGTACTCCTTATTTATATGAAATGTTAGGAGCTATGTAGCTCCTTCTTTTTAATATATATATATATATATATATATATATATATATATATATATATATATATATATTATATATATATATATATTGGCAAGGATAACTATATACTGGATTGGCCTTTAAAGATTTGAATTCCACTCTTCCTTTCCTAAATCAAAAATCTGATATGTATCCTTTACTTAAAAATATAATAATAGTTTTGAAAACTACTTTTAATAAAAGAAATTTAAATATTATGAATAAATATCTAATTGACCTATTTTTTCAAAAATACAATAATACTTACTAAGGTTAGTTACAATATTTAACATCACTTCATTAAGAAAAATATTTAACTGGAAAATTTTCTCCATCACTATAAAGTTTTATCCAAATTCTCATACACATTTCTATATTCAAAATTTTTTTACCCTAATATAATTTCATAAACCTAATCATTTTTCAAATCAAAAATAAAATTTATTTGTAGTATATTTTAGAACAAATAGATTTCAAAGTTTTGAAAATTTATTTAAGAACCCCTAAAACTTCAATGTTTAACAAGATTAAACATTTTAGCATATCATATATAATGACGAGAATGATAAATCATTTTTCTAACAAAAATTTTCATATCCTAAGTGTACAAGTACAAAAACTTTAAAAATGGGAGTAAAAATGATCAAAGTTCATTTTGAGTTTTAGCATATATGAGATTCAAAAGACTTCTTATGTAGTGGAGGCTAACATAAAAGTAAATCACACAAACTAACATAGAATCACAACCATAACAGAAAGAAAATTTATGGTAGTAAACTGAAATTTAAACATAAAATTTTAATTGAAGTTAGCTCTATTTTAAACTTCCTAAAGTAGCAGGAATAAGTTCAATAAAACCAACAACGTACATTAAAAATAAAAGTGTTCACATACTTACTACCACATAAATACACATAACAACAAACAACAACAACAATTTTCACCACATCCAAAGATAACAAAACATATAGTAGTCCATACATCAAAACAAATAAAAGTTTAAACAATCACAACATAAGCCAATCTCTACTCATCCTTGTCACCATTATCATCATCTTCTTCATCTTCATCATCATCATCATCACAAATACTAGTAGAACCAAAATGTTGGTACCGTGGATATGGAGGAAACACCTTACGCTGATCACCTCTAATGAGTTTTTCCAAAGATATGTTGTATTTCTCTTCGTAATCACTGTCTATTTAGATAATAATCAATATGATCAACATAGTTTTCAAGATTTGATACCTTATCCTTTGCATAATCAATGTTTTCTATCATCCTTTGTAACCTTTGAGTTTGAGAATCAAGACTGGATCTGCCACGAGATGTGGATGCACGAGATGTAGATGCACACAACATAGAAGCACCAGAACTTCTAGAAAATCCCTCAATCCAACCAAAAATTGAATGCCCAGAACAAGTCCTCACATTTGCACTAGTAATGAGCTTCAGTGGTTGTAGAATCTCCTACTAACTATCAAATCTAACACCAGCTTGCTCACATAAAGAAAATATTAAGGAAGTGAATCCCAAACCTGCAGTAGTGGCAGCCCTAACATAACTGGTGATAACATGATAAATTAGAGACCCAATATTGATCAACTTATACTAATGAATGTAGTAGTTCATTGTAGCCCTCTCTCTGGCCACTTCGATAACATTATCTGTGGAGAGTAGAAAAGAAGAAATAAAATAATGACATTCTTTCACTATGGCATCCATCTTCGACATAGGAAAGTTTACCCTTCTGCCATTGGTAATCTTCCACAGACCTCTTCTAGCAGTTAACGAATAAAAAATCTCATCTAACTCCTCCTCAATAGGATTGTAATTAGAATAAAAACACAAAGTATCCATAGGATTTTGGAAAAACAAATTGAATACCTCTGGTGAACATGCTACTATCTTCCCTCTAACCATCACCAGATCGTCCTCTGATTCAGGGAGATTGGCATAAAACTTCCTAACCACATAAATCACCGCAACAGCACAAAAATAGCATAACCGATCCCACTATCAGTAGACAATTAAGTCTTTTACTTCTCCACCCTGATTCCTTAAACAACTCTCAGGAATTAATTTCCTTGATTGCAGCACATCGGTATAACGATCCTGAGCCTTAGAACTCACAAACTTTCTTGCATCGAAAGTGGCTTTTCCCTTGCTCCTTTTCATCGTTGGTGCCATTTCTAAAATTACAATAAACTTCACAATAAATTCCAAAATCAACCCATACTAACTAGATCTAACATCTAAAGCTTAAAATCACTTTTCCATGTAAAATCCATCAATTTTCCCCAAATTTTCACCATGAATGTTAAAATTTTGAATTTTCCATAACGCACTCCATATCTATGTTGAATATAAAAAAAATTTATATAAAAGAGAAGTTTTAACCTTGAGAAGAAAAAATTCATTGCATTTTGCTCAAATCCACCAAGTAATCTTCCCTTATAGAGATGCCTTAAGTGTAAAACCGAGAGCTATAGAGAAAGAAGAAGATGAAATAAGGGGAAAAGGCTGCTTTTGACATTTAAAACTGTAATGAACCAGTTTTCATGAACCGGCGCTTAAGCAAGGTATTTTCAGCGATTAGGTGACATGCTCTTGGGTTTGCCTGTGCTTAAGCACGAGGTTTTGGCTCTTAGACGCTAGTGCACAAATTTTGATATTTCTAGATTTTGATTAAAATGCACATCTTCCAAAGTTAACCACCCTTACATGGTCTTAATAAATCATAACAATTATCTTCTTCCGTTTTTGCTCTCTTCTTTCTAAAAATATTCAACCTTTCAAAACTTAGAATCAATCACAATAAATGAAAATTTTAACACAAACATAACACTTTCATTAACATATTCAAGAAATACAAACATACATCACATATCTAATCTCCATTCTAAAATGTTTTGGATGAGATAACCTTTAAATTCATCACAATACAAATAAAACGAACATAAACACTTCAATTAAACACACACAAACAAACAAGCAAACAAACTAAACAAAGAACATAACTTCATTCTCTATTTGGTGGAACATATCCTTCGCCTTCATATTTTCCTTCTGAACCATTTTGCACATAGATTTGATAAAACGGAAGATGATGAAGAACTCTAATAGAATCCTCTTCAATCCGATTGTTTTTAAGATACATTTTCTTGTCTGCCTATTTGATATAACTTAAATAATTGAATTTAATTTTGAATTGCCAACAAATATGTGCTAAATGTGCGTTAGTTTCATTTAGCTTTTCTTCAGTTGAAGCCACATCAACCTCAATTTTTGTGATATTCTCCGCTATACCTTCAATACTAATGGCTAGGAATCCATTATATAACTCTTGAATAGTCTGACTTACAAACTTCTTTTTGACCTTTTCCTCCTTTTTCTTCAACTCATTCTTCCATGGAGACATCCTATTAGTTCTTACAACTCAATTCTCTCTTCTCTTAGACTTTAAAATGAAAATTTTGATGGGGCAAAAACTCTCTTCATTTATATGCTATTTATAAACATTAGTAGAGCCTATACCCACATCCCACGTCGAAAACCCACCAAATAACTTTTAATAACACTTTTTGACATTTAATTCTTGTTGAACATCATTTAGGAACATTTTTATAACTTTTGTGCTTAAGTGCCAATTTTAGGCGCTTAGGCGCCAGTGCTCATTTTAGTGGAAGTCTGCTTAACGTCCAAATACTCTTTTTAGCACGTCTAAGACATCCTTCAAAGTCTTAAAATTATCACGAAATGTTCAAAATACTACCAAAAATTTCTAAAACAAACTTAACATCAAAACACTCAAAACAGAAGCACACCGATAACTATGGGTCGCCTCCCACAGACTGCTTTGTTTTACGTCGTTAACTCGACCTATCCAGTGCTTATTCTGGGTGACCCAATATTAAAATATCATTCACTTTAGTATGATCCCCTATGAATTAGGATTTCATGCCATGTCCATTCACTTTAAAATTTTTTAGGGTTTTAGGATCTTTAATATCATAACATCATAGGGATAAACTTTTATCACAATAAATGAGCCCATCCACCTGGACTTATGTTTGCCTAAAAATAACCTCAATCTTGCAATATAAAGCAAAACATGTTGACCTGCCTCAAAATTTTTAGGAAGAACCTTCCGATCATGCAACTTTTTTATCTTTTCTTTATAAATCTTGGCATTCTCAAAAGATTGATTCATTATCTCTTACAAGTCATGTAATTACAATAATCTCTTCTTACCAGCATCCTTCAACCTAAAATTAAATTTCTTAATAGCCCAATAAGCTTTAAAGATAGTAGAACAATAAAATCAAGTTTGCAAAATTTTGTATGCTATTTTATCAACACAAAAATGTCCCACAAATCAAAATCATGAAAATTTTGGATGATTTTAAATGTCTCTTTTAAAGGCACACTTCTTGGAATAATTAGCTCATTTCCATGTTTATAAAAAATTGGGTTATCCCAAAGATAAGTCTTACCTTCAGATAAAAATTTCCCCTTTTGTTGGTATGTCAAACCATAAGGTATAATGTTACCAACAATAAAGTTCACAATGTTTGAATACCATGAAACATGCCATTAATTAATATTGAATAATTTTCATTTTGGAAAATGTTCATAAATTTCTTATTTAGAATAAAGTGATTTCTTAGAGTCAAGCCTGGATAGAAGATTGACACTTTGATTATCAGCTCCCTTTCTATCTACTATTGCGAAGTCAAATTCCTTCAAAAAAATAATCCATTTTGTTAGTCTTGGTTTTGCAGTTTTTTTATTCATTAAATACTTAATAGCAGAATGATCTGTACGCAAGACACATTTAGTTCCAATTAAATATGATCTTAATTTATCAAAAGCAAATACTATTGCTAATAACTCTTTCACAGTTGTGGTATAATTAACTTAAGCTTCATTAATTGTTTTAATAGAATAGTAAATTTCTTTAAGAATCTTATAAAATTTTTGTCCCAAAATAGCTCCTATAGCATAATCACGACACATTAATTCAATTGGTCTTTTCCAAGCTGGTGAAACAATAACTGGTGTAGTGATTAATTTTTCATTTATGAGCTCAAAAGCTTCTTGGCAATCCTTATCAAAATTAAAAATCACATCGTTTCGAGTAAATCGCATAGTGGCTAAGAAATTTTTGAGAAGTCTTTAATATATCCTAAAAAACTTTTAATTTCCCAAACATTGGTTGGATGAGGTAAATAAGCGATCACTGAAATTTTAGCATGATCTACTTCCATACCTTTCTATGAAATTTCATGTCCTAAAAGAATCCCTCCTGCTACTATAACCTGATATTTTTCCCAATTAAGGACTAAATCTGTTTCTTCACGGCATTTAAGAAGTTGTGATAAATCATCTAAACAAAATTTAAATCAAGTTCCAAACACTGAAAAATCGTACATAATAAATTTAATTCCTTATTCGATTAAATTACAGAAATCAGCCAACATACATCTTTGAAATGTAGCAGGAGCATTACATAAACCAAAGGGCATTATTCCAAAAACAAAAGTACCATAAAGACTGGTAAAAATTATTTTCTATTGATCCTTTGGAGTAATTTGTATTTAGTGAAAAACAGTATATCAATGCATAAGTGAAAAATATTTATGCCTAGCTAGTCTATCTAGCATTTGATTCAGAAAGAGTAACGGAAAATGATCATTCCTCGTTGCAAGGTTTACTATTCTTTAATCAATGCATATTCACCATCCTGTAACATGTATTGTTGGTAGTAGTTCATTTTGTTCATTAACTGTTAATGTTACTCTACCTTTCTTAGGAGCACAGTGTATTGGACTAACCCTTGCACAATAAAAAATATGATAGATAATTCTATCATCTAACCACTTTAAAATCACTTTTCTAAAAACTTCTTTCATAATGCGATTAAATCTCATTTGAGGATCAGCCCTGGGTTTGTAGTTTTTCATCCATCAGAATTCTATGCATACAAATTTAAGGATTGGTTCCATTAACATCAGTAATTGTCCATCCAAATGATTTCTTATATTTCTTCAAATTTTTCAGTAAACACTCTTCTTCCTCGGAAGTTAAGTTCTAGAAAATTATAATTCGCAAAGTCGAGGAATCACCTAAAAAGACATATTTCAAATTTTTCAGATGTAACTTCAATTCAAGTTCAGGAGGATTCTCAATTGATGAAAAAAAAAAGTTTGTCTTTTTCTTTCATGTCTAAAACATCAAAACTTTCTTGAACAAAATTTGAATTTTCTTCAATAAAATCTTTTAGATGTACTAATTTCTCTTCTTTTTTGTGTTCTAATTCTTTCATTTCTGAATTCTCATCATAAGTTATTTTGAAATGAAATTCACTACGATAACTCATTACATCCATCTTGAAACATTCATCATCTTTACTTTTTGCAGGGTATTCCATTGATTTTAAATTTTTAAAATTAATTGTTTGATCATTAGCACACATAGTTAAATCCCCTTTTACACATCTATTTGTGCTCTTTCTATAGCTAAAAATGTTATCCCTAAAGTGATAGGTATCTCTTTATCTTCCTCCATATCTAGCAGAATGAAATCAACATAAAAGATAAATCGATCCACATTAACTAAAACATCGTCAACAACTCGTTTAGGAAACATTATAGAAAGATCTGCTAATTGCTAGGTTATAGTTGTAGGAGATATTTAACATTATCCCAGTCTTTTAAATATGGGTAATGGTATAAGGTTAATTATTGCACCCAAATCACATGATGCTTCCCAAAAAAACTATGTCTCTAATCGCAAATGGAATTTTGAAGCTTACATGATCTTTAAGCTTTTTAGCAAGTTTATTCTGAATTATAGTACTACACTCTTCCCTAAGTGCAATTGTCTAATTATCTTCAAAATTCCCTTTTTCTTTATGAATTTCCTTCATAAACTTTACATAACTTGGATTTTTTTCCAAATCTTCGACAAAAGGAATATTAATTCTAAGCTTCTTAAAAAACTACAGAAATTTTGAAATTTATGTATCTAACTTTTGTTGATGAAGTCTTTTAGGAAATGGAGGTGGTAGTGGTATTTTCTGAATCAATCATAAATGGAGAAAAAGGTCTCTAAAAACCTTCTGGAGCATCCTCTTTAGGTTCTTCAATTTCTTCTTTCTCTACTTCAGTCTCTTTTTGAACTCTACCTTTCAGCTCTCTTCCACTTATGAGTTGAACAACCTTTACTTGCTCTTTATTCTGGTCTTTTGGATTTACTTCTATATTACTAAAAAGTGTGTTGACCTCATTTATAATGAGTCAATACCTTTTGACCTAAAAAGTCAACTTTGGTGAAAATGGTCAAACCAGACCCAATGACCAACCCTTTTGAACCCATAGGTCAAACTTTTGACCTAAAAAGTCAACTTTGGTCAAAATGGTCAAACCATACCCAATGACCTACCCTGTTGACCCCATAGCTCAACCTTTTGACCTAAAAAGTCAACTTTGGTCAAAACGGTCAAACCAGACCCAATGACCAACCCTGTTGACCCGTAGGTCAACCTTTTGACCTAAAAAGTCAAGTTTTGTCAAAATGGTCAAACCAGACCCAATGACCAACCCTGATGACCCTATAGGTCGACCTTTTAACCTTAAAAGTCAACTTTAGTCAAAATGGTCGAACTAGACTCAATGACCAACCATGTTGACCCTATAGGTCAACCTTTTGATCTAAAAAGTCAACTTTGGTCAAAATGGTCAAACCAGACCAATGACCAACCTTGTTGACCCTATGGTCAACCTTTTGACCTAAAAAGTCAACTGTAGTCAAAATGGTAAAACCAAACCCAATGACCAACCGTGTTGACCCTATAGGTCAATATTTTGACCTAAAAAGTTAACTTTGGTCAAAATGGTCAAACCAGACCTAATGACCAATCCTGTTGAACCCATAGGTCAAACTTTTGACCTAAAAAGTCAACTTTGGTCAAAATGGTCAAACCAGACCCAATGACCTACCCTGTTGACCCCATAGCTCAACCTTTTGACCTAATAAGTCAACTTTGGTCAAAACGGTCAAACCAGACCCAATGACCAACCCTGTTGATTCGTAGGTCAACCTTTTGACCTAAAAAGTCAAGTTTTGTCAAAATGGTCAAACCAGACCCAATGACCAACCCTGATGACCCTATAGGTCGACCTTTTAACCTTAAAAGTCAACTTTAGTCAAAATGGTCAAACTAGACTCAATGACCAACCATGTTGACCCTATAGGTCAACCTTTTGATCTAAAAAGTCAACTTTGGTCAAAATGGTCAAACCAGACCAATGACCAACCTTGTTGACCCTATGGTCAACCTTTTGATCGAAAAAGTCAACTTTGGTCAAAATGGTAAAACCAAACCCAATGACCAACCGTGTTGACCCTATAGGTCAATATTTTGACCTAAAAAGTTAACTTTGGTCAAAATGGTCAAACCAGACCCAATGACCAACCCTGTTGACCCTATAGGTCACCCTTTTGACCTAAAAAGTTAACTTTGGTCAAAATGGTCAAACCAGACCCAATGACCAACCCTATTGACCCTATATGTCAACCTTTTGACCTAAAAAGTCAACTGTGGTTAAAATGGTCATACCCGACCCAATGACCAACCCTGTTGACCCTATAGGTCGCCCTTTTGACCTAAAAAGTCAAGTTTGGTCAAAATGGTCAAACCAGACCCAATGACCAACCCTGTTTACCCTATAGGTCACCCTTTTGACCTAAAAAGTCAACTTTAGTCAAAATGGTCAAACTAGACCCAATAACTAATCCTGTTGACCCCATAAGTCAATCCTTTGATCCATTAACATGTTTAAAACCCCACAATGACAAAGCTGCAAATCTCGTGATCAAATCGACCGGGACAAGGTTAAAAAGATCACATTGGACATTTTAAAATTAAATTGATCAACCTAGGCTGACTTGAGTCAACCTAGGTTAAAATTGGTCAAAACTTATCTATTTTAATCAAAATAGATAAAAAATGAAATAAAAACAACAAAATTAATCAAATAATTAATTTCAAAATTATTTTGAATAATTAAAATGATTAATGATTTAATTTTCAAAATTTTAATGACATAATTAATTAAAATTAAAATTAAATTAAAATCATAAAATAACAAAGATAATAAAATTAATCAATTAATTAATTTGAAATTATTTTCAATTAATAAATTGATTAATAAATTAATTTTCAAAAATTTTTAATTAATAACATGATTAATTAAAATGGAAATTAAAAGAATAAGAAAAGACATAAGATGACAGATGGCCTTCCCATAATTAATTAGGCTAAGACTAGATTAAGCTTACCATGAGATATATTACCACATAATAAAGCTTAGCTTAAATTAATTTAACCATGGGTTAACACCCATCATGATGGGTAAAGTGAGGTGTCTCTTCCTCCTTCACCCTAAGCCATGACTCACCCTTACTTAGCTATGAGGTGGCAGGCCAACACCAAGCCTCATCTCCAACCTCCTAAGCTAACCAATAGGGAGAGAACCAAGCTTATACCCACCCCTCACCAATGTTAAATGGAATCATGAGAGGAGAGAATATGTTTCACCATTTGCCAAGATTAGAGAGTCATGTGTAAGGTCATATGGAGAAGAAATTATAGCTCACTTATAAGCTCTTGCATGATCCAATGGAGGAGAGCAAAAACATTGAGCTCATCATGGAAAGCATGGGAGAAGCAACAATGCCTATCCTCTCAGTCGAATTCCTCCTCCAACGGGTTAATAGGGGAGATAACAACTCCCCTAGAACAACCTAAGCTAAGCCATGGACTCCCCTTGGCTATAAATAGAGCCCAAACCGAGCCTAGTAGGGAAGAGAAGAAAAAATAAGTAAAATCTATAGACTGCTCAAATCTCCTTGCTCCCAACATAAAAACTCTTCCTAAGAGTCTTAGCAATCCAATAGGATCAAATCCAAGCCATTGATTAAGCCCAATCAAACCAATTTAATCAAATTTCAATAACAGCCCAAACCAGCCACCTCTTCAAAATTCTCCTTTAAGCCCAACTTCTGGATCAAATTGCTGCAGCAATAATCTTCCATTAAGGTCCTAGAAGACAACTACAAGGTCTGATCTAGCTTGATTTGCTTGAGGCAAAGGTATGGAATTATTTTTCCCAAAATAAGTCGTATTTTTTGAAATATCATGTGCTATATTAGCCCAGAAATGTTACATCACCGTATGGAAATATTCTACATGTTTAGATGATTCCGTAGGTTCAAAAATCACTCATTTCATTAAGAAATGAGTGAGATATTAAGGTTTGAAGTTTAACGGCTTGAAATAATTCAAATTTTTATTCGAATTATCTCAGGCGTTCGATCCCGTGTTTCGGGATGAACAGTGCAGATTGTGCTCTGCGGTGTCCCATGTTCGGCCTCCCGCAGCGAATCCTCCCGCCCGTTCTACGTGTACGAGGACACGCGTCGGCGGGAGGTGAGTTTGGCGGCGCGAGATTGGTTAAAATTAATTTTAACCTTAAAAACTTGAAAATTTAATATCTTATTATCTATAGGTCACAAAAATATGATAAAAATACCTCTGTAAAGCTCTTGAAGAGGAGAAAATTATGAAATAAATATCATAATTTTGTTCCCAATATTTAATTTTTAAATAATTAAATGCTCTCTGGAGTATTTTAATTATTAAAAATTATTTATAAATCAAAAAATATGAAACTTTGAGGCATTTATCTTTATGCTCTTAGAGATCTTTCATGATTTTTCCAAGGACAGAAAACATGTCTATGGTACTTTTATCTAATTTTCAAGTCTTTTTGTAATTATTTTTAAATAATAATTATAAAAAAATTGAAAATTAAGAAAACTAAAATGGAAATGACTAGAAATACTAGGACAACAGACAATAATCCTAAGAGAACCATTTCTAAGTCATAGAAATAATTTTGAATGACATTTTGAATTTTAGGATTAAAACTATTTATTAATGAAATGATTTTAATCCTAAAAATAACCTTTTATAAACTTAGCTTATTTTCCTTAATAATTTAAGTTTGAAATGAATCTAGTCTATAATAGGCTAATGGAAAACATTAATTAAGTTTAAAATGACAAAATTAGACTTAATTAGGTTTAAAATATCATTTAAACCTATTAAACTTTAAATTTAATTAATTAAGTCTAAAATGACAAAATTAGACTTAATTAGGTTTAAAATATCATTTAAACCTATTAAACCCTAAATTAAATTAATTAAGTCTAAAATGACAAAATTAGACTTAATTAGGTTTAAAATATCATTCAAACCTTTTAAACCCAAAATTTAATTAATTAAGTCTAAAATGACAAAATTAGACTTAATTAGGTTTAAGATATCATTTAAACCTGCTTAATTAATCAATTAAACCTTACCTAAATTAGGTTTAATTAACCTTAAATAATTAAACTTAACCCATAATAAGTCTAATTAATCAATTAAACTTTACCTAAATTAGGTTTAATTAACCTTAAATAATTAGACTTAACCCATAATAAGTCTAATTAATCAATTAAACCTTACCTAATTTACGTTTAATTAACCATAAATAATTAGACTTAACCCATAATAAGTCTGATTAATCAATTAAACCTTATATAAATTAGGTTTAATTAACCTTAAATAATTAGACTTAACCCATAATAAGTCTAATTAATCAATTAAACATTACCTAAATTAGGTTTAATTAACTTTAAATAATTAGACGTAACCCATAATATGTCTAATTAATCAATTAAACATTACCTAAATTTGGTTTAATTAACCTTATGTAATTAGACATAACTCATAATATGTCTAATTAGTCTATTAAACCTTACCAAAATTAGGTTTAATTAACCTTAAATAATTAGACTTAACCCATAATATGTCTAATTAATCAATTAAACCTTACCTAAATTAGGTTTAATTAACCTTCAATAATTAGACTTAACCCATAATATTTCTAATTAATCAATCAAACCTTACCTAAATTAGGTTTAATTAACCTTAAATAATTAGACTTAACCCATAATAAGTCTAATTAATCAATTAAACCATACCTAAATTAGTTTTAATTAACCTTAAATAATTAGACTTAACCCATAATAAGTCTAATTAATTAATTAAATCTTACCTAAATTTGGTTTAATTAACCTTAAATAATTAGACTTAACCCATAAAAAGTCTAATTAATCAATTAAACCTTCCGTAAATTTGGTTTAATTAACCTTAAATAATTAGATTTATCCCATAATAAGTCGAATTAATCAATTAAACCTTACATAAATTAGGTTTAATTAACCTTAAATAATTAGACTTAACCCATAATAAGTTGAATTAATCAATTAAACCTTACCTAAATTAGGTTTAATTAACTTTAAATAATAAGACTTTACCCATAATAAGTCTAATTAATCAACTAAACCTTACCTAAATTTGGTTTAATTAACCTTTAATAATTAGACTTAACCCATAATAAGTCTAATTAATCAACTAAACTTTACCTAAATTAGGTTTAATTAACCTTAAATAATTAGACTTAACCCATAATAAGTCTAATTAATCAACTAAACTTTACCTAAATTAGGTTTAATTAACCTTAAATAATTAGACTTAACCCATAATAAGTCTAATAAATCAATTAAACCATACCTAAATTAGGTTTAATTAACCTTAAATAATTAGACTTAACCCATAATAAGTCTAATTAATCAATTAAACCTTACCTAAATTAGGTTTAATTAACCTTAAATAATTAGACTTAACCCATAATAAGTCTATTTAGTCAATTAAACCTTACCTAAATTTGGTTTAATTAACCTTAAATAATTAGACTTAACCCATAATAAGTCTAATTAATCAATTAAACCTTACCTAAATTTTGTTTAATTAACCATAAATAATTAGACTTAACCCATAATAAGTCTAATTAATCAATTAAACTTTACGTAAATTAGGTTTAATTAACCTTAAATAATTAGACTTAACCCATAATAAGTTCAATTAATCAATTAAACTTTATCTAAATTCAATTTAATTAACCTTAAATAATCAAATCTAAACCTAACTTAAGTCTAAACTACACTAGACTTAAGTCAAACCAAACTTAGGTTCAACTCAACATAAACCTAAGTCAAACCTAAACCTAAATTAAGTCTAACCTACACTAGACTTAAGTCAAACCAAACTTAGGTTCAACTCAACATAAACTTAAGTCAAACCAAAACCTAACTTAAGTCTAACTTACACTAGACTTAAGTCAAACCAAACTTTGGTTCAACTCAACATAAACCTAAGTCAAACCTAATCCTAACCTAAGTCTAACCTACACAAGACTTATGTCAAACCAAACTTCGGTTCAACTCAACATAAACCTAAGTCAAACCTAAAACTAACTTAAGTCTAACATACACTAGACTTATGTCAAACCAAACTTTGGTTCAACTCAACATAAACTGAAGTCAAATCTAAACCTAACTTAAGTCTAACCTACACTAGACTTAAGTCAAACCAAACTTTGGTTCAACTCAACATAAACCTAAGTCAAACCTAAACCTAACTTAAGTCTAACCTACACTAGACTTAAGTCAAACCAAACTTAGGTTCGACTCAACATAAACCTAAGTCGAACCTAAACCTAACTTAAGTCTAACCAACACTTAGACTTAAGTCGAACCAAACTTAGGTTCAACTCAACGTAAACCTAAGTCAAACCTAAACCTAACTTAAGTCTAACCTACACTAGACTTAAGTCGAACCAAACTTAGATTCAACACGACATGAATCTAAATCTAACCTTAACTACAACTTAAGTCTAAACCTTGTTAGACTTAAGTCAAACTAAATTTAGGTTCAACCCGTCATGAACTTAAGTCTGACCTAAACTCAATGTAAGTTCAATCCATATTGAACTTAAGTCAACTTTAAATATAGGTTCAACTTAACTTGAACTTAAGTCAAATCATAACTTAAGACCAAACTATATTAAACTTTTAATCTAACTTAATTCAAACCTAAATTCAACGTAAAATTTTAATTAAATCTTACATCCTAGACTTAATTAAATCATCAAGCAATTGAGATTTAAAACAGGCTAAGTCAAATCTTAACTTACGGTCTCAGTTTGGCTGGTAGTTTCCTAAGATGGGCTAGCACGTTATAGTCCACTTTGTTACCATGTGTCTCAGTTTCTTCCCGAACGGGCAATTCTTCTGCTGGGGTTGATTCTTCTTGAAAAACCACCTGCTTCCCTTTGTCTTTTGGACCCATTCTTGGAGGTAGAACCCTTCCACTCCTTAAATTGACTTATGTGATTTCTTCTGAATCTGGTACTGAGTTTACAGGTGTCTTCTTTTGAATTGGCATGACAGGTTCTTCTGGAATCGCTTCCAAATCTGAAAGCTCTAACTCTATTGTGATTGGAGTTCCTTGAAATTCACAAATAGATTCATCGCTTGTTGAACTTTTGTAGCCTTCTTAGTGAATGTCTCCTTCTTCATCATGATTGTCGAGGTTATGTATGATTTGAGAATTTTTATTGGTATCAAAATCGGGATCCGGATTAAATTGGTTGTCGTTAGTTACGTAATCGTTAGAAACAGTCAAACGTAGCCAACACCATAACTCTTATCATTATAAGATCCCGCCGGAGCGAGCAAATAATCATACAGAGTCAGAGGTTCGAGGAATTTTTCCCCCTAATCGGAAACAACCATCCTAGGATAAGGAGCCCCTAGTCTAGCCTTGGGAGCCTCGATCTTTTCTTCTTATTTGATCTCTTTCTTTTCTATGATCTTTTCTTCATGGGGCGGTTCTTCAATTTCAAGCGATAGCGCCGGCTTGACAGGTTTCAAATTTTGAATTGAAGCACGCGCCGAAGCGGTTTGCATACGATCCAAAATTTTCTTTGATGACTTCGCCCAAGCGGTAGTCCATCCATCATCAGTTGTGTAAGGGTCTATCGGAACAATGGGATCCGTTGAAATAACATTGACAGAACCTCCTTTCTGGGGTTCTTCCATGTATTCCTTCGGGATCGTTATGTTCCCTTTTCGGAGATTGTTGTCAAGCCAACTTTTGAAGGTGATGCAATCCTCTCATCTTATGTCCAAGCATACGGTGGTAAGGGCAGTAGTTGGGATGGTCTTTCTTATTAACTTCTTCTGGCTTCTTGGGTTCTGGCAGTTGAAAACCCGAAGTCTTCATCAAACTGCGGAACATCTTTGGCACTGCGTCATTCTTGAATGGATATTCTCTATTTATAAGCTCCTTTAATGTGCACTGTGGGCGAGGCGATTGCTCATATTGTTGAGTTGGCTAGCAACCGGGTTGAGGTTGTTGGTAGTTCTGCTGCGGTTGTTGATAGCTAGGCTGCGGCTGCTCCTGCTGTATTTGCATTGGCTGCTTGCCCTTATCGACTGCCGCGATGATCCCGGATTTCTTTTCAAATGTCTTCACAGGCTTTTGTTTGTCTGTTTTGTCGATGAAACTTAGTTGTTTCGCTTCCTCTTGCAAGCTTCTGGCCTTGCTTAACAACTTCTCGAAAGTCTTAATTGTAAATCCCTTAAGGAGAAGTGCTATCGGGCCGTGAATGCTTTTAAGCAAGATACCAACTGCATGCTGCTCTTGTAGCTGTAGCTCACACTTCATGCTTAGATTCCTCCATCGAAGTATGTAGTCCACTAAAGTTTCGTTCGGTTTCTGTTTCTCCACGACTAAGTCACAGATGGTGATATGGTACTGAGCTCCGGCAAACCGTTTCACGAAGAGGTTTTCTAATTCTGAAAATGTCTTTACCGAACCATTTGGTAACTCTGCATACCAATCAAAGGCGATCCCTAACAGGCTGCTGACGAATTGTCGAAAGAGTAAGGCGTCACTTCCACCGGTGTTGCAACAACTAGCGCGAAAATGTGCAACATGCTGTCGAGGATTTCCGGTACCATCAAAAGTCTTGAACATAGGTGGTACGAAGCCTTTTGGGTATTGTACTGCATCAAATTCTTCGGGGTACGGTCTACCCGTCTGAATAGATGCTCCGCTCTTAGACTGTGCTAAGGCTTCTCGTACCTGCTGTTCTACCATATTCTATATGTCCTTTTCTGGAATCATATTCTGAGTAGAATCTTTCTTTGGCTGATTGTCTTTGTTAACGGATGTAATCTCTTTTCCTCCGTCTGTAATATGAATAACTTCTGGAGGCGTTTCTCTTGGGGGTTGAGCCTAACTCTGAAGAGTGGCTAGGGCTGCAGCCATCTCTTCCATCCTTTTTGCCATTTGAGAGATCATATCATCTTTTTCTCGAATTTGTGCTCTTAATGCTTCCGGTTCATCTCTCTCTGCAGCTGCCAGAGCACCTTGCGAAGCTGACGATGCTCGTGTCTCGACCATTTTGATCTCCACATATTCGTCATCCATGAACTCCGACGAGTCAACTTCATCTCCAAACTTTTCTTCTCTTTCTCTTGCTAATCGTTGAATGTCAGTTCTTAGCTTTTCCATAGCGTCCTCCAATGGTCTTTTTTCGTGCGGTTTCACAGTTATCATGCGATGGCTGTTGGATTTCTTTTTTGGGAGTCCCCTTCATGGCAGTGGCGCTCTCTTCGGACTTGAGTCTCCTGACGAGACTTTCCTTTTCAGGTCGTTGTTTCGGTCTCAATTGGCTAGTAGTAGGACGTCATACCATCCTTCTAGCGACGGAAGGCCTAGGACCGGATGGTTTGTCGAGCCGAATGCTTGGAAGGTGGTATCCTCCACGATGCGTAAACACGAAACAACAACGAGTGGCTAGCTTTCATCTTCTTATTCGGCTTTTCTATGGCAATAACGTGTTCTACTCGCGGCCCAAGACGAGACTTGGCTGGCACCCGCCCTATTCATCTTAAAATCTCTGATACATGACATTTCTCTTTCTTTGCTAACTTCTCTATCACAGTCTGCAGTCGGGCAAATGGTGCAATCCTAGCCCTTTTCTTTCAATTGTCGCTATAGTATGCGAGTCGAGTTAATGCAGAAGCAATCTTGCGGACATTTTCCCCGTCAGCTGCGGCGGAGAGGGGATGGAATCTACTTCCTTCCAAAAGCGGTGTATACTCAGATAATGGTATGTACTCAGGTAGTGGTGTGTACTCAGGGATTTCTTCTAAGAAAGCGACTTCGGCGGCCACGGCCTTTACGGCAATCTTCCTACCTCTCGTTTCTTCTGCGAGTCCGTGTTAGGGGTGGTACCCTTGAGCTGGACCCAATTTTGAAAACAGAAGGTCTTGCATGGAAATCTGTACCCTCCATGGTAACATGCTCTTTACAAATTTGAACTTCCTTCCCCTTTAGTTTGGCGGAAGCCGAGATAGGTGCAGAGACGACTAGACCGGTGGGGGTAGAGATAACAGTTCTCCTATGGACAGTAGTATTCCTCTCAGCTGGAACACTTTGCAGGGGAGGGAACTCTTGAGTTGACTTGAGGTTGAACTCGATTAAAGGTCTTTCAGTTTCAGGTACTTTGTCTGTAAGTGTGAAAAGGGTAACGTCAGTGATCTTGACATTTGTATTCTCGAATCCTTGCCCAAAACAGATGATCCCATTGTCGGGCAGCTCATCCTTGTAAACAACGAAGTCCAGTCCATTGGTGAAGGAGAAAATCAGCTTCGGGGCAGATATTTTCTGCGAGGTAGATTCTGATTGTCAGTCCTAAGTTATGCTTCTTCTCATCAGGACGAAAAGAAAGGAATCGAAAAGAGTCCGAACACATTTTTGTTCATGTATTTATATAAAGGAGTTATTTGTTAGAGGAGTTATTTGTTTATTAGGAACGAAATATTGAAAGGTGTAGAGAAGGTAAGGAATCCGATTCAGAGTTGGAAATGAAGAGAAAGTCTTATGCAAGACTTCTCGACTCGAAGGACCGCTCCTAAACTAACACCTATTGGGGGTCCACCCCACCACAGAAAAGAGGTAAAAGGATCTCGGAACCTCTCCGTTTAGGGGTGTCAAAACAGTGGCTCGTAAATCCAAGAGGAGTTGACTGTACTCGTTCAAGACAGAAATGAACATGGTATTCCAACGGAAAGAATGACAGTTTTGGTCCACTAGGGGCATGGACTCACTACAGATTTATGAAAGCAAAACCATCTGATTAAAATGCATAGAGAAACTAGTCCCCAGCGGAGTCGCCAGAAGTTGTCGGCATATTTTTAGGTTATGTGTTTTGAAAAGGGGGTCACCTACAGAATTTGTTGGCGAATTTTCATATTTTAAATTTAGTTTAAATATATATATATATATATATACATATATAGTTTAAAAGATAACATTTGATTTTGAAAGTAATTTTAAGTTTAAAAGTTTTAAGATATGAAATCAAACCGATCTCGCATCCCAAATAGTTTATATAAACGAGCACCATATCACAAACCGTGTATCTATCCCGAAGAATAGACACACTTGCTTGATAATGGGGCTCGATTAAATAAAGTAGAAGATTTGTGACATCCGTTTGGTACTGCTAACCAATTTTATAAGCCGACAAGTTCCCCGCTTAATATAAATGAATTAAGCGGGGTTTATATTACCCAGGTTCTTAAAGTTCCCTATAAGGGCAAGCCCCTATAGTTAATTACATCTTAAATGACAGGAATCATTTAAGAAAACTCTCGATAATGATCGAGTGGTTTTGCTCTCGAGAATTTCAAAGTTTGAGGTTTTCAAAGGATTGGATTTTGGAAATTCGAAAGGGAATGACTCAAAATTTGGAACAATTTATTTTGAGGATCCAAAGGAAGAGAAGTAGGAGAAGGCTGAAGATCTAAGAAGAATCTTGGCAACTTCCCAAACTATCCTATTGTTTGGCTTGGTTTTAAGGAAATCCTAATATTATCTTTGTATTTCAATCTTGCCAATTTTAGTCAATTAGAACTTATATTCATATGACATAATCATACAAATAGCCTCGAAGATGTGAGGGTGTATATCGTACCGAACGACTACCTCGGAGTCCTAAGACTGGTTAGGGCTGAATTTGCATAACATGATTATACAAATGCCTAACGAAGAGTTGAGGATTTATGTTGCACTAAGCAAACTACCTCGAAATCCTATGGCTTGGTTATTTAATTCTAGGAAAGGTTTTGCTGAAGTAGACCCGTGTTTTGTTGATGACGATGGCCGTGCTGCCCACCATGCTCTGAGCTCCTTGTTCGTTGCGAGAGGTTTAGTTTTAGAAGTCATAAATTAGGAGATGAGAGAAGTGTTTTGGTTTAGAAATCTTAAAATCCAAGTGTTTTTAATATTTTAATTAAAACAAATCTTAAAGTTGTTTATAACAGAACCGATTAAGATCCTACGGTTCCGTCATCCCGGCACCGTTATTTTCATTTAATTCACTTAGTCCAAATGAATTTGCTAAAATCAAATGAGTGAGTTCCACACTTTCATTTAGACCGTGGGAAATCCCGTTAGCAACACGTGGGTTACATCATCCGAGGTATTCCCGATCATTCAACGAGACGTTTTAATTTAGTTGCAATTGTAGTTTTGTTGTTCTGTTTGAAATTAAATTTTGAGTTCCTTTATATTTTGAAAAGTTGTGGCGGTGAATTTTATCTTGCAGTGATTTTTAATTTAGTTTTGGTTTCAGTTTTAGGGACTACCCTAAAGGTTTTGGTTTTCATGCAACAGTTGTTTATCATGCAAGAAAAGTAAAGTGCATTTGCAATAAAGTAAATTGCAATAAAATAAAAGCGTACCTAGAGGGTCTTCCCGTCATTCCAAGCTGCACTTGAAACACATGTTAGAGCATTTTTAGTATTTGTAGCAATTACCTAGGTAAAGCTAAGGGCAAGGTTTCTGGTTTTCTACCAAGATTCTAATCCTATAGCTAGTCATCTCCTATGACGTCTAGGTTCTTGTATTTTGGTTTAAGGACGATTTTCTTCATCAAAGAACAATTAAGTTCAATTGTTCTTATAAATATCTTATCATATTGAGGAAGTTCTTAAGACGAGTCTTAAACATCTTTTCAATATTGCTGGGATTGTTCTAAGTCCAAATGGATTTAATTAATCAGGTGAAGTAATCATCCGAGGTTTAATTAAGTTTTGTTCTTTTGCTTAGTGAACTAGGATGTTTGAATATCCTATGAATGAAGTGACACTTCACATAATACTCCATTTAGGAGTTATGATAATAAGAGTATTTAAGGGCAAATTGATGTTTTAGTGATTTGTGTTTTAATTTAATTTTAATTAATGGATTTAAGTTTGGAATAGTGTTCAAGTTGTTTTAGATCTATTTCGAATTCTTTATATCTTAAGTGATGTTATATTTAATTCAATTTAATTTAATTTAAATTAATTTAATTTAATTTGGTTTAGTTTTAATTTTAATTTTATTTTAATATTTAATTTAATTTTAATTTTATTTAAATTTGATTTTATTTTTTATTTAATTTAATTTAATTTAATACGTTTCAATTTAATTTAATTTAATTTAATTTAATTTAATTTTAACTTTAATTTAATTTAAATTTAAATTTAATTTATTTTAATTTTAATTCAATATTTTATTTTTCATGTTTTTAAAGGTGATTTAATTTAATTGTTAAAGTATTAATTTAATTGAAATTTTGGAAGGATTTAATTTAAATGTTTTAGTTTTAATTTAATTTAATGATTAAGTCTTTTAGTATTTTAAATCTTGAGTTTGAATTATCATTTTAATTAGGAATTAAATATTATTAAGGTGATTAATTTAGGGATTCTTAAATTAAAGAACAAATGTCTTCTAAATAATATCTCTATTTTAATAATTTCAATTTTAACTAATCTTCCAAATTTAATTAATTAATTGATTAAGGTTTATTCTTAAAAATGATTGATGGGTTTCTACCCTTTAATTATTTAAATTTCAATCATCCAAATCAGATTAGGATCAAATATTTTACTCTTTCATTTTATTAAGCCTAAAGTTTTAATTAAGGGTTAAAATTTTAATTACCATTTTGCCCTTCAAGCTTAATAATTCTATAACTCACTAAATTTCTCTTAAATGAATTTGAAATTTTTATGTGGTTTCACTCACATGTCAATTAAGACATTAGAGGAGAAAATGTGATTTTTCTGTATTTAATTTATTTATATAATTATTTTTTTGTGGAAAATAGGGATTTTCAAGGAAAATTCAATAAGATGACCAAGGAAAAGCTTCTATTCTTAAGAAAATTATGGGGCATTTCTAATGACGAGAAGACCATTTGGACAAATTTTGGTGATTTTTTGAATTTTATTTTATTTATTATAATTATTTTGAGTTTTGGACCATTAATAAATTTAAAAATAAAATAAAGGTTGAAAAATGAATTTTATATTTTTCAAAAATCACTCTGATATCAGAGAAACAAAAAAACCAATTTTTATAATATTCTTATTTTTCTTTGTTTTATTAGAATTATTTTAGTGAAAAGGTTGAAAAATACACTTTTAATATTAAAAATTACATTACACCTTTAAAATTCAATATCTTATCCTAAGAACTTAAGAAAAATATTTGGTTTATTCCTAAGTGTTTAGAATTCCAAATATGACATTTTGGTGATTTTTAATATTTTTGTGATTTTTATTATTTTTTAATTATTAAAAATATTAAAATAATGATAAAAATCAACTTTTTTAGAAAATTATAATTTTAATTTTCCTAAGTTTCTCTGATATCAGAGAAGCTCCAAAAGCAATTTTGTGAATTTTTGAATAGTATTTTGTGAGTTATGAATTTTTAAAGTTTGATTTCATTCATGGGGCTTAATTAACCCATTTGGTGGGGCTAACCAAGTCAAATTGATCTCAAATTTTTATGTGGTGTTTTCCTATCCCTAGAGGACAATGGAGAATTTTTTTTAAGTTAATTTGATGAATGGTTATCCCTAATTAATTAAAGTTCAATTTTGGGTGTTTAGGCGATTAGGGTTGTTCAAAGTGAATTAGCTAAATTATTTTTCCTAGGTCCTCTCGGTCATAAGAAACATCACCAAATTTTCCTAGAATTTATTTATCAACATGCTAATTATTGGAATTAAAACACTCAAAACAGTAACATGCACTTGAAAAATCAATAACTTCTCATAGGGATGGCCTCTGACCTTGAAAAATTCAAGGAATGTTCCCAAGTTCAGAGGCTTCAAAAGCCCTGTGGTCTCATGCCATGGTGAATTTCCTATATGCATGGAGAATTGAAATAGTGCAGAGAGTAAATAAATCATTAAAAATAAAATATTTAATGAAATTACATAATTTCTTTTCCACATTATTCTCCTCTGTTCATGAGCAAGAGGGTATTTTTATTTTATTTTTAGGATTTTTCTACACAAAGTTATGAATTTTTGATGTTCTGGGAATTAAATAAATAGAAAAATAGCCTATTTTTCTACTTATCCACACGGTGCCGCGTCAACCTTGGCAGCTCCGAAGCTCCACGCGTCGTCTCCTGATTCGGCGCCGCCATCCAACTCAGCGCTCCAGGGGCCCGCGGTTCATGTCTCATTGCTCCGTCCGGCTCGATCATGGCCGTTCGCTCAACACACGCGCGATCCAACGGTTCCCAGTCATCGTCTACGACTGGTGTGAACCCGTGACCGTCAACCTTCTAACCGTAATTTCTCACTCGATTCTCAACGGATTTTTGAGTTCTTATGCTCTATGGATTCGACTTGAAGAGACGAACACATCCATACGGTAAACTTGCATTGAAACTGGCCCAAACTAAATTGAGAATCTCTGGAAGCTCGGGAGGAAGAGTGAGTCCATACCTTTGCTCAGAGAAGTGAAGCTTCGATCTGAGAGTTGTGTCACGTTCGATTGGGTCCAAGCAAGCTCCGGATGAAGTCCATTGGCCCAGTGAATTGTTTAGGTATGATTTTGACCAAGCCCGATCACAAAGCTTGGAGGCTGGAAGCAATGGGCTGGCCCAGTGAGGGGGCTTTTGTCGGGAAACTTCTCCTCTTGGTCTGGTGAAGGTGTAGGACCAATCAATTTGGAGATTGGCTCACTGTGGTGAAGTGTCCTAGTTTTCAGCTTGAGTTTCAACTCTGAAATTGAGCTCACAGAGAGGGAATGGCAGGGGGATTTCAGTGGGGATCAAGTTCTCTATGTGTAGAGAGTGATGTGGGATGATTTTGGCAGGGTTTCAATAAGTTTTTGTTCAGCACCTCTCATGGCCGAGAGGAGGTGGTGTTTAAATAGGAGAGGGTGGAGGGCCTCCCAGGGGGGTTTAAGGCTTGGGATCAGCTGCTCCATGCAAGAGAAGAACAGCCATGGTGTTCAATTGGGCTGGGACAACTCAGCAAGGCAGAATTGAAAAGTTTGACTCCTCCCAAGGTCTCGGCCATGGCGTTTTCCAACGATCCAGGCGGCTGGCCGGCAGGCATGGGTCACCCTCTGGTCCAGGAGGGTCAGGGCTGGAGGTTTGTGCAGGAAATTGAGCTTTGTCATGTGTAAAGAGGATGGCTTGAAATGGAATGGGTAAGGGCTCATTTTGGGCTCAAATTGGTGAACCCATGAAAATGGGTTGGGTTCACCTCCCCATGACCTGGTTTTGGGCTGGGTGAATCAGTTGGGTCAGCTGGTCTTAAGTGTAAAAGTCTTCATCCAAGAATATTTAGATTAAATTTGGGTTAAGGGGAATCATAAGTAAGGTTAATGGCTTTTAGGAAGTGCTTAAAGGACCTCCTCCTTTTGCCCAATGTGGTAAGGTCACATGTAAACAACTCACATGGCTTGCATGTGGCTTAAGAATGGCTTTATGGCTCATATTTGGCTTGGGAAAAGTTAGCTAGGTTTCATGGAAATGGGTTTAAGGAATTTTGGTATTTTGGTATAAAATTTGGATGGTTTGTCATATGGCTTTGTTTAGAAAGATTTGATTGCTGATTTAGGACTTAGGAATGTTTTTAATTAAGTGAGGATGAGATGAGATTGTAATGTGGGCTTTAGGATGGGCTTGGGCTTTTGAGTTTGGTTAGGAATGGGCTTTTGAATGTCCTTTAGAAGTGGGCTTTTAGATGAAAATTTTGCAAAGGGCCATGCCAAATAAATGTTTGGTTTAGTTTAAGGATGTGTCATGAGTGATTTGAGACAAGTTTGAGGTGGTTTGGGTTTGAATTGGGTTGAATTTGGGTTTCTTTGGTAAATGGGTCAACGTAGATCAAATTGGGCTAATTTGGGCCAATGTTGGGCTAAGGTTGAAATTGATGCAAAATTAATGTTGGGAAATGTTTATGGGAGTGTTTCAAAGAGGTTTTAACTTGGTTGAGTTTTGGTTTTGGGACTTGGGCTTATTTGGGTTAGGTTTGGGAGTAGGCCTATTGAGGGGCTTTTTGCTTTAAGGTGGATTTGGGTGAGGTTTGAGTCCAATTTTTGGGCAAATCATGTTAGTGTTTTGTTTGTGGGGATGTTAGGGAAAGTTTAGAAAAGGTTTGGGGTCAATTGGAGTTAAATTGAGTTAGTTTGGGCTAAGTTTGGGTCATGGTCCAAATTGGGCTTTAAGGTCAAAAGTGAAATTGGATTCAAATGTCAATCAAATTGGACCTGGATTTGGTCTAGATTGATATTGTGGATATTGAATTGAAGTTTATAATTGAATAGGACCAAAATTGGGGTCAATTGGGTAGGTTTGGTTTGACATTGGGTTCACTTGGGTTAAGAATGGACTAAATTGAGGGTTTTTGTAAAAGTGGGGTAAATTGAGGGTTTCACTCACATGTCAATTAAGACATTAGAGGAGAAAATGTGATTTTTCTGTATTTAATTTATTTATATAATTATTTTTTTGTGGAAAATAGGGATTTTCAAGGAAAATTCAATAAGATGACCAAGGAAAAGCTTCTATCCTTAAGAAAATTATGGGGCATTCCTAATGACGAGAAGACCATTTGGACAAATTTTGGTGATTTTTTGAATTTTATTTTATTTATTATAATTATTTTGAGTTTTGGAGCATTAATTAATTTAAAAATAAAATAAAGGTTGAAAAATGAATTTTATATTTTTCAAAAATCACTCTGATATCAGAGAAACGAAAAAACTAATTTTTATAATTTTCTGATTTTCTTTGTTTTATTAAAATTATTTTAGTGAAAAGGTTGAAAAATACACTTTTAATATTAAAAATTACATTAAACCTTTAAAATTCAATATCTTATCCTAAGAACTTAAGAAAAATATTTGGTTTGTTCCTAAGTGTTTAGAATTCCAAATATGACATTTTAGTGATTTTTAATATTTTTGTGATTTTTATTATTTTTTAATTATTAAAAATATTAAAAAAATGATAAAAATCAACTTTTTTAGAAAATTATAATTTTAATTTTCCTAAGTTTCTCCGATATCGAGAAGCTCCAAAACCAATTTTGTGAATTTTTGAAAAGTATTTTGTGAGTTATGAATTTTTAAAGTTTGATTTCATTCATGGGGCTTAATTAACCCATTTGGTGGGGCTAACCAAGGCAAATTGATCTCAAATTTTTATGTGGTGTTTTCCTATCCCTAGAGGATAATGGAGAATTGTTTTTAAGTTAATTTGATGAATGGTTAACCCTAATTAATTAAAGTTCAATTTTGGGTGTTTAGGCCAATTAGGGTTGTTCAAAGTGAATTAGCTAAATTATTTTTCCTAGGTCCCTCTGGTCATAAGAAACATCACCAAATTTTCCTAGAATTTATTTCTCAACATGCTAATTATTGGAATTAAAACACTCAAAACAGTAACATGCACTTGAAAAATCAATAACTTCTCGTAGGGATGGCCTTTGACCTTGAAAAATTCAAGGAATGTTCCCAAGTTCAGAGGCTTCAAAAGCCCTGTGGTCTCATGCCATGGTGAATTTCCTATATGCATGGAGAATTGAAATAGTGCAGAGAGTAAATAAATCATTAAAAATAAAATATTTAATGAAATTACATAATTTCTTTTCCACATTATTCTCCTCTCGTTCATGAGCAAGAGGGTATTTTTATTTTATTTTTAGGATTTTTCTACACAAAGTTATGAATTTTTGATATTCTGGGAATTAAATAAATAGAAAAATAGCCTATTTTTCTACTTATCCACGCGGCGCCGCGTCAACCTTGGCAGCTCCGAAGCTCCACGTGTCGTCTCCTGATTCGGCACCGCCATCCGACTCAGCTCTCCATGGGCCCGCGGTTCATGTCCCATTTCTCCGTCCGGCTCGATCATGACCGTTCGCTCAACACACGCGCGATCCAACAGTTCTCAGTCATCGTCTACGACTGGTGTGAACCCGTGACCGTCAACCTTCTAACCGTAATTTCTCACTCGATTCTCAACTGATTTTTGAGTTCTTATGCTCTATGGATTCGACTTGAAGAGACGAACACATCCATACGGTAAACATGCATTGAAACTGACCCAAACTAAATTGAGAATCTCTGGAAGCTCGGGAGGAAGTGTGAGTCCATACCTTTGCTCAGAGAAGTGAAGCTTCGATCTGAGAGTTGTGTCACGTTCGATTGGGTCCAAGCAAGTTCCAGATGAAGTCCATTGGCCTGGTGAATTGTTTAGGTATGATTTTGACCAAGCCCGATCACAAAGCTTGGAGGCTGGAAGCAATGGCTGGCCTGGTGAGGGGGCTTTTGCTGGGAAACTTCTCCTCTTGGTATGGTGAAGGTGTAGGACCAATCAATTTGGAGATTGGCTCACTGTGGTGAAGTATCCTAGTTTTGGGCTTCAATTTCAACTCTGAAATTGAGCTCACAGAGAGGAAATGGCAGGGGGATTTCAGTGGGGATCAAGTTCTCTATGTGTAGAGAGTGATCTGGGATGATTTTGGCAGGGTTTCAATAAGTTTTTGTTCAGCACCTCTCATGGCCGAGAGGAGGTGGTGTTTAAATAGGAGAGGGTGGAGGGCCTCCCAGGGGGGATTGAGGCTTGGGATCAGTACGCTCCATGCAAGAGAAGAACAGCCATGGGGTTCAATTGGGCTGGGACAACTCAGCAAGGCAGAATTGAAAAGTTGACTCCTCCCAAGGTCTCGGCCATGGCGTTTTCCAACGATCCAGGCGTCTGGCCGGCAGGCATGGGTCACCCTCAGGTCCAGGAGGGTCAGGGCTGGAGGTTTGTGCAGGCAATTGAGCTTTGTCATGTGTAAAGAGGATGGCTTGAAATGGAATGGGTAAGGGCTCATTTTGGGCTCAAATTGGTCAACCCATGAAAATGGGTTGGGTTCACCTCCCCATGACCTAGTTTTAGGCTGGGTGAATCAGTTGGGTCAGCTGGTCTTAAGTGTAAAAGTCTCCATCCAAGAATATTTAGATTAAATTTGGGTTAAGGGGGATCATAAGTAAGGTTAATGGCTTTTAGGAAGTGCTTAAAGGACCTCCTCCTTTTGCCCAATGTGGTAAGGTCACATGTAAACAACTCACATGGCTTGCATGTGGCTTAAGAATGGCTTTATGGCTCATATTTGGCTTGGGAAAAGTTGGCTAGGTTTCATAGAAATGGGTTTAAGGAATTTTGGTATTTTGGTGTAAAATTTGGATGGTTTGTCATATGGCTTTGTTTAGAAAGATTTGATTGCTGATTTAGGACTTAGGAATGTTTTTAATTAAGTGAGGATGAGATGAGATTGTAATGTGGGCTTTAGGATGGGCTTGGGCTTTTGAGTTTGGTTAGGAATGGGCTTTTGAATTTCCTTTAGAAGTGGGCTTTTAGATGAAAATTTTGCAAAGGGCCATGCCAAATAAATGTTTGGTTTAGTTTAAGGATGTGTCATGAGTGATTTGAGACAAGTTTGAGGTGGTTTGGGTTTGAATTGGGTTGAATTTGGGTTTCTTTGGTAAATGGGTCAACGTAGGTCAAATTGGGCTAATTTGGGCCAATGTTGGGCTAAGGTTGAAATTGATGCAAAATTAATGTTGGGAAATGTTTATGAGAGTGTTTCAAAGAGGTTTTAACTTGGTTGGGTTTTGGTTTTGGGACTTGGGCTTATTTGGGTTAGGTTTGGGAGTAGGCCTATTTAGGGGATTTTTGCTTTAAGGTGGATTTGGGTGAGGTTTGAGTCCAATTTTTGGGCAAATCATGTTACTGATTTTTTTGTGGGGATGTTAGGGAAAATTTAGAAAAGGTTTGGGGTCAATTGGAGTTAAATTGGGTTAGTTTGGGCTAAGTTTGGGTCATGGTCCAAATTGGGCTTTAAGGTCAAAAGTGAAATTGGATTCAAATGTCAATCAAATTGGACCTAGATTTGGTCTAGATTAATATTGTGGATATTGAATTGAAGTTTAGAATTGAATAGGACCAAAATTGGGGTCAATTGGGTAGGTTTGGTTTGACATTGGTTTCACTTGGGTTAAGAATGGACTAAATTGAGGGTTTTTGTAAAAGTGGGGTAAATTGACAAAATTAGCCCATGGTGTAGTTGGACAAAATGAAATTGGGAATATTTGGGATTTTTTTGAAATTTTCTGGGAATTTTCTGAATTTTTGTATTTTTTGGCTAAGAGGGGCATTTTAGGTATTTGGAGGGTATTGGGGGGGGTACTTTTGGAATTTTTGGTATTTTTGGCTATGGATGATCAATTGATTGGTGAGGAAATGTTCAAGGTTAATTTTGGTTAATTTTTGGTGATTTGGAAATTTTGGAGGATTTGGGCAATTTTAAGGGCTTTTGGTAGGTTTGATAGGTGTAGGGCCCCCGGGATCAAAAATTGAAATTTTGGAAGAATGAAGATTGATCAAATATGAGTGAAATGGAATCACTTTGGTTGATCCATGAAGTCATATTAAGCCAATATGAGCCATGAGAGGACTCATTTGAGGCATTCACTATGTTGTTCCTAACCCTCTTAACCAGGGGCTTAGGGGTTAAGGTCCATCTATATGAATTACCTACATGAGTCAGGGAGCCAAGTTGGGTATGGGTGTGGTCTTAGGATTTGGATTGTGTGTGTGAGAGTGTAGAGTATGAGTGTAGTGAGTGTGTAAGTCAACCCTCACCAGACCAAGCCACCCAGGGTGGTCCTAAGGCCAAAGAGTCCTATAGGGAACTCATCCTTTAAACCTTCACTTTTGATCTTAACCCTCTAGGTGATTAGGTGTCTACAATCAAGCTTGTGGGGTTTGCAGGGAGACAATAAGTGGTTTAAATTTCTAAAGGGTGGGTCCCAATTCTAGTCCTTTAAGATAGTCAAAGGAAAAGCCTAAGGCTAGATCCTAAGCACTAAAGAGGAAAGAGAAGACCTCATCAAAAATGAGGTCAACAAATGGACCCCCAATAGGTGTGGTGTGCTAACCAAGCACACCGCCCGTATTGGTGTTGACCAAAGAGATCAACAAAACCAAAACAGATGTCCAAGTGACAAACTTAGGACAAAGTGTAAGAAATTTCCACTGGAGAGTATCAGGTAAATCTCCAAGGCTGAAGATTCCAGAACTCTCGCTGGGGAAAAAGGAGGTGAATTTCAAATCACAAGATTTCAAGAGATGGGATCTTAGATTCGTTTCATTTTTTATTTCAAGTTTTTTTTTTGAGTTTGAATTTCGATTTGAGTTTCAATTTTGATTTTATGCGGAGAAAAGAGTAGGGCGGAGACCTACCCGAATGCATTTATATGCTAAGAAGGAAGCAGGACTGTGCCTATTCCATACGCTGAGGAAGAATAGGACAAAGCATATCCGAAATGCAGAGTGCTTTAATTTCAATTTCTTGCTGAGAGAGTCAAATTTTGAGATTGTTGAGAAAGGAGTAGGACTGTGCCTATCCTGAGTGCTGAGAATTGCTGAGATGGGAGTAGGGCGGAAGCCTATCCCGAGTGCTGAGAGTTGCTGAGATGGGAGTAGGGCGGATGCCTATCCCGAATGCTAAGATTTACTGAGATGGGAGTAGGGCGAAAGCCTATCCCGAATGCTGAGATTACTGAGATGGGAGTAGGGCGGAAGCCTATCCCGAGTGCTGAGAGTTGCTGAGATGGGAGTAGGGCGGATGCCTATCCCGAATGCTAAGATTTACTGAGATGGGAGTAGGGCGAAAGCCTATCCCGAATGCTGAGATTACTGAGATGGGAGTAGGGCGGAAGCCTATCCCGAATGCTGAGATTTGCTGAGATGGGAGTAGGTCGGAAGCCTATCCCGAGTGCTGAGATTTACTGAGATTGAAATGAGATATGAAAGTGTTCCATATCCCATGGGAATCAATCAATGTCTGATTACTTGGTGAAGAGTACGAACCCATGTCAACCGAATCAAATTGAAAATCCTTCGTGATTCTGAAATCATCCCGAGAGAGGGTTTCAAAGGAGGTCCGGAATAGATCTTGATTGGAAGAAGGATTGGAGGATTTGAAAAGTTGGACTTAAACTGGAATTCAACATAAGCTTTAGATTTGTTTTGTTTGTTCTTTAACTATCCCATTTTTTTATTTTTTATTTGGTGTTCATATAGATTTGAAATTTTTTTAATGTTTGGATTTTTATGAAGAGAATTCTTATTTATTTTCCTTTTCTTTTCTGTTCTTTGTTCGAAGTTCATTTAACTTTAATGGCGTTTCCCAGTCAATTCGCATAAAAAGAGGTGAAGGCAAAATGTGACATTGTCACTTTCATTCCAATCTTGTTGAAGAAACATCATACAACTCGATCTGAAATATTTCTCATACAATCCATGACTCAAAACGGACTATGTATGATTCTTGTTGATTCATCCAAAAAGTATCTGTTAAATCCATGTCTGAATAATGAGATACATGGTCAATAACATCACCTTCCAAGCCATCCTTGGCAAGAATGTCGCATGGATGTGCATTGGTTGAAGAACGAAACTGTGCAGAAAGGTCTGATAAAGTCATGGTGGTCTATGTGTGGAGGTATGCAGTTGCCCTTCGATAAATGTTGATGATGCAACTGTTGGGTATGCGATCTGCGGCGGTACCCTCCACATTATCATTCTTTTCACCATTCTTTTAATTATCCTCGGCATTGGATCCACCTCACCGTGACGGAGTATCCCTGGTGGATTTCCTCTTCTGTTGCGAAGTTATAGCAACATCCGCATTGTATTGTGACTCTTGCTTTCCCTGGCATCCATTTTCGGGGTTCCGAATAAGTCTTTTCTCTCAGACGGCTGCTCGACCCATCTTCTGAAGTTCTAAAATGCAATCCACAATCTACTATTGCTTGTACTCTGAGAATACACCTGTGTGTAACTTGAGGCCTTCCAAAATGTTGATTCTTTTGCCTCTAATCCTTTCAAAGTATTCGAAAGTCTTCTTCTTAACATTTTGCATTCTTTCTAGTTCATTTTCTGGGATGATCTGCAAGTGACGAGGCCTAGTAGCGTACTGCGGGATGTATGGCTCAATCCCGTCAAGTTCTCCTTCATACCTTGCCTCCTCGGGGATTGTCTCTGTCGGGACATCCTCCGGGGTTGCTTCCGCAACAAGGTTTTTTAGATATGGTATCTCTGTCAGGCGTCAGGCTGATCTCTCTGCCTTTGATCTTCTCAGAGTTTCCCTTATCCTTTCTGTTGTTCTTGGAGCTTGTTCTCTCTTTTCAGGTTCCTGATGAACCGGTATCTTTGAAATGTGTGTGTCTGCGAAGGTGGTTGTTTCCTCGTGTTGATCTGCTGCTAGTTTAGTCAACATCTTGCGGATACGGCGATTCTTATTCCTTCTTTGAGTAGCAGTGAGCGTAGCTCTCCTTACTTCTTAAATTTCTGCGGGCGCGGTGCTGACGTGCCTGCCCTCTGCCGTGGCAACTACTGACTGGATTTTCCTGCTTTCCTCAGTGTTTGTCTTTCTTTTCTTATTGCTGGATTGGTGGCTTGGGCCACCCATCTTCATCACTGTCTGGCCATGAAGCTCTTCTTGGTCCACTGGGATCCAATCATTTTCTTCATACTGTAGGCTGGCTGGTGTGAAGTCAGAATCAAATTCTATCACTGCTCCATCCTTCACCCTCTTTTCATCGAGTGCGAGACTCACGCCATTTTTAAAGTTTAGGACCAACCGCCCGTTCGACATTTCCCTGCGAAGAAGACAAGGAAAGGATCAGGGGTTGTACTAAGAACAAGAACATTTAGAAAATATTTATCACTGAAGATTCTTATTCACTTATTCCAATTTTAATTTTTAAGGAAAGCAGGAAAAGATAAAGAAAGATCAGAAAAAAAAAGATTTGATTTGAAAGGAAGGGTAAAACTTTATTATTATGATTTCACATATTTTATTTTTAGCCCACATATTTTATATCCATTTTTATGTTTTTTTTTGGTTCGGACCCAGTCACAAAGTGATTGCTTCACCCGTGTTTCTAGGGATAAGACTCTATTTTAGAGGCCACCCTTCAAAACATCAGGTTGCGTAATACTTCTTCAAATATCATCCATTGATTGGAAGCATTTGTCATTCTCCTTGGCAATTCACAAGTTGGTAAAAGTCTCCTGAGTAGACTGCCTCGACCACAAACGGCCCTTCCTAAGTCGGTTGAAATTTGCCTCCTATCTTACAATGTGCAAGAATAGGTCTTCTGAGAACAAGAACCAAGTCACCAACTTTGAAAGTTCTTGGGAAGACCAGATTATCATGGGCCTGGATCATCTTAGCTTGGTACAGTTCCAAATTTTGTTGCGCTGTAAGTCTTTTCCCTTGCAAGTTTCCCAGTTCTTCCAGTCGTAATCTGGCATTTTCTTCTGTAGTAATTTTATTTGCAACTGCAATTCTGAGTGATGGAAGCTGAACCTCCAAAGGTAAAACTGCCTCGGACCCGTACACTAAAGTGTAAAGCGTAGACTAAGTAGGAGTCCTGAAAGTTGTCCTGTAGGCCCATAAGGCTTCTAACAACTTCTCGTGCTAATTTCTCTTATTGTCGTCCAAAATTTTCTTTAAAATTTGAACGAGAGTTTTATTAAAAGCCTCGACCAAGCTGTTTGCTCTTGGGTAATAGATTGTTGAGTATCACCAATCGATCCCATGTCTTCTGACAAAATTGTTGATTTTTGTGCTTCTGAATGCGGACCCATTATCTAAAATGATTCTGCGCGGTACTCCGAAACGGTAAACAACTTGATTTTTGAAAAACTGGAGCACGTGGTGTGACTTTACTTATCTGAGTTGAACTGCTTCTGCTCACTTAGAAAAGTAGTCTGTAGCTGCAAGGATGAAGCGATGTCCTCTTGAAGAAGGCGGTTCTATTGGACCCACTATATCTGTGCCCCAACACTCAAATGGCCACGATGCAATTGTCGGATGTAGCACATTTGGAGGTTGGTGTAGAACCACTCCGTGCACTTGGCACTGGTGACAACTTTTGGCAATCTTCATGCAATTGGTCATCGTCGAGGGCCAGTAATACCCTAATTTCTTAATTTTTATTTTCATTTTCGGGCCCGACTGATGAGCGCCACAAAGTCCTGAATGCACTTCTTTGACAATTTCACGAGCCTCGGATCCGCTCAGGCATCTTAACCACATTTGATCAAAATACCTTCTGTATAATGTACTGTTTATTAATGCGTAAGACAGAGCTCTTTTCTTGATTTGATGTGCTAATGACTTATCGTCTGGTAATTTCCCTGTTTGCAGGTAGTCTATTAGCGGCTGACGCTAATCTTCTGTGTTTTCCGTCACTGCTGCAACTGATTCCTCTGCTTTTTCTGATTTTTATATCATATCCATGTTGAGTCGTGATAGGACCTATCGTCCTTGAACCGACACTTCAAGCTCGACTCATGTTGTAAGCGAGCAAATTCTTTTGCAAGGTGAGCTAACGCATCCGCGAGAGCATTTTCTCTTCTGGGGATCTTGTAGATTGTTACATTCGGAATTTGTTCCAACAGCTTCATGGCATACTGAAAGTAGTGCTCGAGTATTGGCTTTAAGATTCTGTATTGTCCTGTGACCTGTTGAATGATCAACTGAGAATCTCCGTAGATGTTGATATCTGTTATTCCCATTTGAATGGTCAGTTCTAGTCCTGTTATGAGGGCCTCGTATTCTGCCTCGTTGTTTGTGCACGACTCTGTTTAGTGGTAGGAGTATCTTAACATCCCCCGCTCCAGAGTTATAAAGATTAGTCTGATTCCTACCTTACCGGGCACTATCGTTTGCAATTCTTTGTCTTTCTTTGTTGAGGATGCTCCATCGAAGTATAGTTCCCAACGTCGATCATCGGCATCTTCTAGGCTCATTATCTGCTCATCTGGTAAGTCGTCGTTGAGAGGCGATCCTGCCGGCAAAGGGTGTGCTGCAAGGAAATCTGCTAGGATTTGTCCCTTTACGACACAAAGAGGAACGAAAGTTATGTCGAATTGCAATAGTATCATCGACCACCTGGCAAGTCTGCCAGAAAGTATTGGATTGGTCATCAAATATTTCAACGGATTAACTTTCGAGATAAGGTTGACCTTATGAGAGAGCATGTAATGCCTGAGTTTCTGTGCGGCGAAGATCAGGGCCAAACAATGCTTCTCAATTGGAGGATACTTTACTTCCGTCGGAATCAGACGACGGCTTAAGCAGTAGAGAGTATTTTCTTCTCCCTCATCATTGACCTGGGCTAGCAGGGCTCCAAGGGAGTCGTCTAGAGCCGCGGTATAAAGTATCAACGGTCTACCTGAGACTGTGGCTGCTAAGACAGGAGGTGTCATTAAGTATTGCTTAATGTCCTCGAAGGCCCGTTGGCATTTCTCTTCCCAAACAAATTTGGCGACCTTTTTAACTAATGTCGAGACGGGCTGACACCTACCTGACAAGTTCAAAATAAAGCGTCGAAGATATGTCAGCTTCCCTTGAAAGGATCGCAGCTGTTTCAAGGTTTTGGGAGGCGGCATTTCTAAGATAGCTTTAATCTTTTCCGGATCAATTTCAATCCCACGATGTCGGACAACAAATCCTAAGAATTTCCCGGAGGTAACGCCGAAGGCGCATTTTAAGGGATTCATCTTAAGGTTGTATTGCCTTAGTCGCTCGAAGACAATTCTCAAATCATATAGGTGATCTTCCATCAGTTTACTTTTGATGAACACATCATCTACATAGAACTCAACTTGGTTGTGAATGAGCTCATCAAAAATCTTTGTCATTACTCTTTGGTATGTTACTCCTGTGTTCTTTAGTCCGAATGACATTACTGTGTAGCAATACACTCCGATTGGTGTTCTGAATGCCGTGACTTTTTCATCTTCTGGTGCCATCTTTATCTGGTTGTTTACTGAAGATCCATCCATGAAAGAGAAAATTTCATGTGTCGAAGCGATGTCGATCATTAACTCTGGAATTGGTAGTGGGAATTCATCCTTTGGACATGCTTTATTTAAATCTCTGAAGTCTACACAGATTTTGATCTGACCATTCTTCTTCCTGACTAGTACCACATTGGCTAGCCTAGTAGGGTATTGTTCTTCAAGGACAAATTTAGCTTCGATTAGCTTCTTAACTTCAGCTATTACTTGTTGTTCAATTTCCAAACGCATTCTTCTGGAAGTTTGTCCGATCGGAACGAAGTAGGATCCACTCCTAGCTCGTGAACTGCGACTTCCGGAACTAATCACGGCATTTCATCGTAACTCCAAGCAAAACGGTCCTTGAATTCCATTAATAGCTTGATCATTTCCTCGGAATCTTCTTTATTGAGTAAGGAGCTAACAAAGGTTGGTCTAGGCTTTTCGCTAGTACCTAAGTTAACTTCCATTAACTCATCTATTGTAGATTTAATTTCTTCTTTGAACTCTGGTGGAGCGTCTTCAATTTACAGATCTTCAAGCTCTTCTGTAGTTTCCAAGCAGTCTTAATTAGGTTCGCAAGTGACAACCAAACAAAATTCCGTATCGTCAACTAAACCTATTGTGCCGAATCCGAGACCATGTTTTGAATTGGGAGGCAGACCGACATTATTCCAAAATTTTTCGAAGTGTTGTGATCGGCCTTTTGTCCATGTCAAGGTAAGACACCACGTTGAATTAAATTTTGAACACAGGGAGAGTACCACTCAAAAGGTTTAATTCGGAAATCGTTTTCAGTATTGGAAGAAGAAGTTCCACGGTAAAATTTGATTGGTTTTGCACCGCTGCTATGTACTTCCTTGACCACCATACCCTCGATCTTATTAGACTGGATCGGGGTCAGGGTCATAGTGTGTACATAGTGGTTAATCTTCTCGTACATCGATTTGTATTCTTCGTTCTTCTCATCTTCGAGAGAAATCTTGAATTGTTGTTTCTTCCGGCTTATTGTAGCTGCTTCTTTCTTGAACTCCTCTCCTTCCTCAGAGATGTTCTCCCAATCAACATTGATCATTGGCTTTTTCTGTCCAACTGTCCCAGTGTCTCTTCCACGACCTCGTCCCCGGCCTCGACCTCGGATGCGAGTTCTGGAGAAACCTTCACCATCTCGCCGTAAGGGAGTGGTGAGTGACTGTTGGACTAGAACTTCAGGTTCTTCATTGTCTCGAATTTCTTTTGCTTCATTTGGCACGGTGTTTCTGGAGAAGATTGTTTTCTTCGGAGGTGCGTAATAAGCTGCATCTTCATGGACTTCAATCTCATGTATGGAGAAAGGTTGCAAATCACCTTTAATGCACTGTTCTCCTCCTTCGTAGTATTTTATGCACTGATGCAGAGACGACGGTACCATCCGGTTCTCATGTATCCATGGTCGGTCCAGTAGCGTGTTGAACGATGTTTCGGAATCAATTATATGGAATTTTGCGGTTGTCTTTGCTAATTCACCGGTCTTCATCAACAGTGTTATTGATCCAAGGGCTCTTTCTCCTTTCTGGTTGAATCCTCTTAGTAACATCTTATCTGCTTCAAGCTCGCGAGCATCAATTTCCAAGTATGCTAGCGTCCGAAGATTCATTATGTTGATCGATGCTCCTGGATCCACCAATACTCTGGAGAGCGTAAATTTTTCGATTGTAACTGAAATGTACAATGGTCGGTTGTGATCGGTCGTCCCAAGTAGTAGATCACTGTCCGTGAAGGTAACACCTCGCTGTTCCTTTAACGAGCAAACCATGTCTAAGGAATCTTCGGCCATCTGAGCTAAACAAATCTCTGGATCTAGTAAGGCCTTAATTAGAGCTTCCCTCATCTCTTTTGATAAGATGAGAGCGTCGTAGATGCTCAGTTTGGTTGGTAGTTTCCTATGATGGGCTAGCACGTTATAGTCCACTTTGTTACCTTGTGTCTCAGTTTCTTCCCGAATGGGCAATTCTTCTGCTGGGGTTGATTCTTCCTAAACAACCACCTGCTTTCCTTTGTCTTTTGGACCCATTCTCGGAGGTAGAACCCTTCCGCTCCTTAAATTGACTTCGTGATTTCTTACGAATGCGAGTGCCGAGTTTACAGGTGTCTCCTTTTGAATCGGCATGACAGGTTCTTCTGGAGTCGCTTCTGAATCTGAAAGCTCTAACTCTATTGTGATTGGAGTTCCTTGAAATTTACAAATAGACTCATTGCTTGTTGAACTTTCGTAGCATTCTTGTTGAATGTCTCCTTTGTCATCGTGATTTTCGAGGTTGTGTATGATTTGAGAATATTTATTGGTATCGAAATTGGGATCCGGATTAGATTGGTTGTCGTTAGTTACGTAATCGTTAGAAACAGTCAAAACGTAGCCAACGCCATAACTCTTATTATTATAAGATCCCGCCGGAGCGAGCAAATAATCATACAGAGTCAGAGGTTTGAAGAATTTTTCCCCGAATCGGAAACAACCATCCTAGGATAAGCAGCCCCTAGCCTAGCCTTGGGAGCCTCGGTCTTTTCTTCTTCTTCGATCTCCTTTTTTTCTATGATCTTTTCTTCGTGGGGCGGTTCTTCAATTGCAAGCGATAGCGCCGGCTTGACAGGTTTCAAACTTTAAATTGAAGCACGCGCCGAAGCAGTTTGGATGCGAACCAAAATTTTCTTTGATAACTTCGTCCAAGCGGTACTCCATCCATCATCGGTCGTGTAAGGGTCTATCGGAACAATGGGATCCGTTGAAATAACATTGGCATAACCTCCTTTATGGGGTTCTTTCATGTATTCCTTTGGGATAGTTATGTTCCCTTTTTGGAGATTGTTATCAAGCCAACTTTTGAAGGTGATGATATCCTCTATTTTATGTCCAAGCATCTGGTGGTAAGGGCAGTAGTTGGGATGGTCTTTCATATTAACTTCTTCTGGCTTCTTAGGTTCTGGAAGTCAAAAATCTGAAGTCTTCATCAAACTGCGGAACATCTTTGGCCTTTGCCTCATTATTGAATGGATATTCTCTATTTATAAGCTCTTTTAACGTGCGCTGTGGGCGAGGCGGTTGCTCATATTGTTGAGTTGGCTGATAACCGGGTTGAGGTTGTTGGTAGTTCTGTTGAGGTTGTTGATAGCTGGGTTGTGGCTGCTCCGGCTGTATTTGCATTGGCTGTTTGCCCTTATCGACTGCCGCGACGATCCTGGATTTCTTTTCAAATGTCTTCATAGGCTTCTGTTTGTCTGTTTTGTCGATGAAACTTAGTTGCTTCGCTTCCTCTTGCAAGCTTCCGGCCTTGCTTAACAACTTCTCGAAAGTCTTAATTGTAAATCCCTTAAGGAGAAGTTCTATCGGGCCGTGAATGCTTTTAAGCAAGATACTGACTGCATGTTGTTCTTGTAGCTGTGGCTCACACTTCATGCTTAGATTTCTCCATCGAAGTATGTAGTCCACTAAAGTTTCGTTTGGTTTCTGTTTCTCCACCACTAAGTCACCGATGGTGATATGGTGCTGAGCTCCAGCAAACCGTTTCACGAAGACGTTTTCTAATTCTGAAAATGTCTTTACCGAACCGTTCGGTAACTCTGCATTCCAATCGAAGGTGATCCCTGACAGGTTGCTGATGAATTGTCGGAAGAGTAAGGCGTCACTTCCACCGGCGTTGCAGCAACTAGCGCGAAAATGTGCAACATGCTATCGACGATTTCCGGTACCATCAAAAATCTTGAACAGAGGTGGTACGAAGCCTTTTGGGTATTGTACTGCATCAAATTCTTCGGGGTAAGGTCTACCCGTCTGAATAGATGATCCGCTCTTAGAGTGTGCTAAGGCTTCTCGCACTCGTCGTTCTACCATGTTCTTGATGTCCTTCTCTGGAATCATATTCTGAGTAGAGTCTTTCTTCGGCTGATCATCTCCCTTAACAGATGTAATCTCTTTTCCTCTGTTTGTAATATGAATAACTTCTGGAGGCATTTATCTTGGGGGTTGAGCCTTACTCTGAAGAGTGGCTAGGGCTGCAGCCATCTCTTCCATCCTTTTTGCCATTTAAGAGATTGTATCATCTTTTTCTTGAATTTGTGCTCTTAATGCTTCCGGTTCATCTCTCTCCGCAGCTGTCGGGGCACCTTGCGAAGCTGACGATGCTCGTGTCTCAACCATCTTGATCTCCACATATTCGTCATCCATGAACTCCGACGAGTCAACTTCATCTCCAAACTTTTCTTCCCTTTCTCTTGCTAATCGTTGAATGTCGGTTTTATCTTTTCCATAGCGTCCTCCAATGGTCTTTTTCGTGCGGTTTCACAGTCATCATGTGATGGCTGTTGGATTTCCTTCTTGGGAGTCCCCTTCATCGCGGTGGCGCTCTCTTCGGACTCGAGTCTCCTGTCGAGACTCTCCTTTTCAGGTTGTTGTTTCGGTGTTAATTGGCCAGTAGTAGGACGCCATACCATCCTTCTAGCAGCAGAAGGCCTAGGACCGGATGGTCTATCTGCTGAATGCTGGAAGGTGGTATCCTCCCTAATCTGTAAACCTAAAACAACAACAGGTGGACCAGCCTTCATCTTCTTATTCGGCTTTTCTGTGGAGATAACGGGTTCTACTTGCGGCCCAAGACTGGACTTGGCTGGTACCCGCCCTATTCTTCTTAAAATCTCTGATACAGGACATTTCTCTTTCTTTGCAAAATTCTCTATCACGATCGCAGATCGGGCAAATGGTGTAATCCTAGCCCTTTTCTTTCGATTGTCGCTATAGTATGCGGGTTGAGGTAATGCGGAAACAATCTTGCGAACATTTTCCTCGTCGATTGCGGTGGAGAGGGGATGGAATCTACTTCCTTCCAAAAGCGGTGTATACTCAGGTAATGGTATGTACTCAGGTAGTGGTGTGTACTTAGGGATTTCTTCTAAGAAAGCGACTTCGACGGCCACCGGCCTTTCGGCGATCTTCCTACCTCTGTTTCTTCTCCGAGTCCGTGTTAGAGGTGGAACCCTTGAGACTTGGACCCGATTTCGAAAGAAAAAGGTCTTGCACGGAAATCGTACCCTCCACGATAACATGCTCGTTACAAATTTGAACTTCCTTCCCCTTCGGTTTGGCGAAGGCTGGGGTAAGTGCGGAGACGACTAGACCGGTGGGGGTAGAGATAACGGTCCTCCTATGGACAGTAGTATTATTCTCAGCTGGAACCCTTTGCAGGGGAGGGAACTCTTGAGTTGACTTAAGGTTAAACTTGATCAAAGGTGTTTCAGTTTCAGGTACTTTGTCTGTAAGTGTGAAAAGGGTAACGTCAGTGATCTTGACATTTGTGTTCTCGAATCTTTGCCAAAAACGGATGATTCCATTATCGGGCAGCTCATCCTTGTAAACAGCGAAGTCCAGTCCATTGGTGAAGGAGAAAATTAGCTTTGGGGCGGACATTTTCCGCAAGGTAGATTCGATTGTCAGTCCCAAGTTATGCTTCTTCTCATCAGGACGAAAAGAAAAGAATCGAAAAGAGTCCGAACACATTTTTGTTCATGTATTTATAAAAGGATTTATTTGTTAAAAGAGTCATTCATTAGAGTGTTTATTTATTAGGAACGGAATGTTCAAAGGTGTAGAGAAGGTAAGGAATCCGATTCAGAATTGGAAAGGAAGAGAAAGTCTTATGCAAGACTTCTCGACTTGAAGGACAGCTCCTAAACTAACACCTATTAGGGGTCCACCCCACCTCGGAAAAGAGGTAAAAGGATCTCGGAACCTCTCCGTTTAGGGGTGTCTAAACGAGTGGCTCCTAAATCAGAGAGGAGTTGGTTATACTCGTTCAAGACAGAAATAAACAGGGTATTCCAATGGAAGAATGGTAGTTTGGTCCACTAGGGGCATGGGCTCACTACTGATTTATGAAAGCAAAGCCATCTGATCAAAATGGAGAGAGGAACTATTCCCCAGCGGAGCCCCATAAATTGTCGGTGAATTTTAATTTAATTTAAATAAATAATTTGAAAAGTAATATTTGATTTTGAAAATAATTTTAAATTTGAAAATTTTAAGATATGAAATCAAGCCGATCTCACATCCCGAATAGTTTATATAAACGAGCACCGCACCACAAGCCGTATATCTATCTCGGAGAGTAGACACCTTGCTTGATGATGGGGCTCGGTTAAATAAACTAGAAGATTTGTGACATCTGTTTGGTTTGCGAACCAATTTTATAAGCCGACAAGTTCTCCTACTTAATATAAATGAATTAAGCAGGGTTTATATTACTTGGGTTCTTTAAGTTCCCTATAAGGGCAAGCCCCTATAGTTAATTACATCCTAAGTGACGGGAATCACTTAGAAAAACTCTCGAAAATGATTAGTGGTTTTGCTCTCAAGAATTTCAAAGTTTAAGGTTTTCAGACAATTAGATTTTGAACAGATACTGAGAAGATATCAACGACTTCCTAAACTGTCCTATGGTTTGACTTTACATTTTGGAAGCTATTTTATTTAATGTTTAACTTCTGAAATTTATTTAAAATTTAGGGCTTACATTTGCACGACATACAATCATGTAAGAAGCCTAAAAATATATGAGAATTTATATTGTTCCAAACAGTGATCTCAAGACCCTTAAAGGGTCTAGATTTATATCAGAAGAAAGAAAAGCATGTGAAAGCTTAAAAGATGGTGTGAGGATTTACGTCATACTAGAGAACAACCTCGAAATCATAATAGCTTGTGTTGATTAATTATATGGAAAGTTTAGTTGTGGATAATCCTTCACTTCATGTTTTGTTCTCTCCTGATCGCCAGAAGGTTGACAGCTGCTCGATCGTATCCTTATCTAATTCCATGAGAGAAAAGTGAAGAGAAAACCTTGCCTTACGAGGCCTATTCTAGTTTTTTTGTTGTTTTTTTTGTGATAATGTGAAGTGTATTTTTTCAACTGATGATTACCAATATTGAAGTGATTAAAAGAGGAACTTTATTTTATATCATGCTACGCCGGTCAATATCCCATGGTTCCATCATCCCAATACCACTGTTACTTTCTAATTTACTTAGTCTAAAGAAGTTGTCAGAGTTGTTTTGACCGGATAATTCTTGTTAGTTATTATTATTGCTTTGTTATTATTATTATTACTACTACTATTATTATTATTACTATTATTTATATATGTATATTTTGAAACAAACCCATCTACATGTCCTTTAGAGGACATACATCAAGGTTTAAATTTACTAGAGCCTATGAGACCCCACAATTAGGAATGGATCAAATTTGGAACAGTTGATTTTAGGAGTCCAAAGGAAGAGAAGTAGGAGAAGCTGAGGATCCAAGAGGAATCTTGGAAACTTCCCGACTATCCTATTATTTGGCTTCAATTTAGGGAGAATTATTTAGTATTTCAGTCCTGCCAAATAATTATAGGCATTACATTTACATAATCACCTGATTATACAAATAACCTAAAAGGTAGGAGGATTTACGTCGTATCAGACGACGACCTTGGAATCATAAGCGAGTTAGGGCTTATATTACACAGCAAGGCTGTACAAAGGCCTAAAAGAACAGGTGAGGATTTATGTCGCACTAGGCGGACTACCTCAAATCCTATGGCTTGTTGTTTAAACTAAAGAATGATTTTGCTGATGTCGCCACAGGTTTTATTGTTTACGATGGCTGTGCTGCCCACCATGCTCCGAGCTCTTTGTTGTTGCAGAGGTTTAGTTTTAGAAGTCATAAATCAGGAGATGAGAGAAGTGTTTTGATTTAGAGAAAATTTTAAAATCTGAGTGTTTTTTAATATTTTAATTAAAACAAATCTTAGAGTTGTTTAAACAGAACCGATTAAGATCCCACGGTTCCGTCATCCCGGCACCGTTATTTTCATTGAATTCACTTAGTCCAGATGAAGTTGCTAAACTCAACTAAATGAGTTCCACAGTTTCATTTAGACCGTGGGAAATCCCGTTAGCAACACGTGGGTTACATCATCAGAGGTATTCCCGATCATTCAACGAAACGTTTTAATTTAGTTGCAATTGTAGTTTTGTGTTCTGTTTGTGATTAAATTTTGATTTATTTTATATTTTGAAATGTTGTAGCGGTGATTTTTATCTTGTAATGACTTTTAATGTAGTTTTGGTTTCAATTCAGGGACTATCCTAAAGGTTTTGGTTTTCATGCAACAGTTGTTTATCATGCAAGAAAAGTAAAGTGTATTTGCAATAAAGTAAATTGCAATAAAATAAAAGCGTGCCTGGAGGGTCTTCCCGTCATCCCAAGCTGCACTCAAAACACATATTAAGGCATTTAAATATATCAACAGATACCTAGGTAAAGCTAAGGGAAAGGTTTTGGTTGTTTATCAAAGTCCTAATCCTATAGCTAGTCATCTCCTATGACGTCTAGGTTCTTGTATTTTGGTTTAAGGACGATTTTCTTCATCAAAGAACAATTAAGTTCAATTGTTCTTATAAACCTCCTATCATATTGAGGAAGTGCTTAAGACGAGTCTTAAACATCTTTTCAATACTTCTAGGATTGTTTTAAGTCCAAGAGAATTTAATTATATAAGTGAATTAATCATCCGGGAGTTTAAGTTTTGTTCTTTTGCTCAGTGAACTAGGACATTTGAATATCCTATAAGTTAGATAACACTTCACTTGATACCTCATTTAAGAGTTATAATAATAAGAACTTAAAAAAGGCAAATCAAATTATTAAATATTTTGATGATTTAAACTTAATGATTTAATTTCAATTTCGTCTTAATTATAAAAAATTAGTTTAAGTTTGGAATAGTGTTTAAGTTATTTTAGGCTTGATTCATAACAATTTAGGTTTGTTATTAAATGATTTTATTTAATTCAATTTAATTTAATTTTTGATTTAATTTAATTTAATTTAATTTAATTTAATTTTAATTTAATTCATTTAACTTCATTTTAATTTAATTTAATTTAAATTAATTTAATTTAATTTTAATTTAATTTAATTTAATTTCAATTTAATTTTAATTTAATTTTAATTTAATTTCAACTTTAATTTAATTTAGATTATTCTTTTAATTTTCTTTTTAAGTATTATTGAAGTGATTTATTTAGGGAATTTTAAATTAAACAATAAATATCTTCTTAAATAATATCCCCACTTTAATAATTTCAATTTTCCATTAATCTTCCAAATTTAATTAATTAATTGATTAATGTTTACTTTAATTAATCTTAAAAATGATTGATGGGTCTCTACCCTTTAATTATTTAAATTTCAATTATCCAAAATTTGTTTAAATCAAATATTTTACCCTCCCCTTTTATTAAGCCTAAAGTTTTAATTAAGGGTTAAAATTTTAATTACCATTTTGCCCTTGAAGCTTAATAATTCTATAACTCACTAAATTAAGCTCAAATGAACTTGAAATTTTTATGTGACCTCACTTACATGTTAATTAAGACATTAGAGGAGAAAATGTGATTTTTCTGTATTTAATTTATTTATGTAATTATTTTTGATGGAAAATAAGGATTTTCAAGGAAAATTCAATAAGATGACCAAGGGAATTTTTCTGTCCTTAAGAAAATTATGGAGCACTCCTAATACCAGAGGACCATTTGGACAAATTTTGGTGATTTTTTGAATTATATTTTATTTATTAGAATTATTTTGAGTTTTGGAGCATTAATTAATTTTAAAATAAAATTAAAGTTGAAAATGGATTTTATATTTTCCTTAAATCTCTCTGACCTCAAGGAGTTCAGAGAAACAAATTTTATATTTTTTTGATATTCCTTTGATTTATTAGAATTATTTTAGTGAAAATGTTGGAAAATAGATTTTTTAATTCTAAAAATATACATTAAGCCTTTAAAATTCAATATCTTACCCTAGGGACTTAAGAAAAATATTTGGTTTGTTCCTAAATGATTAGAATTCAAAATGTGACATTTTGGTGATTTTTAGTATTTTTATGATTTTTATTATTTTTTAATTATTAAAAACATTAAAATAATGATAAAAATCAACTTTTTTAAAAATTACAATTTTAATTTTCTTAAGTTCCTCTGACATCAGAGAAGCTCCAAAACCATTTTTGTAAATTTTTGAAAAGTATTTTGTGAGTTATGAATTTTTAAACTTTAATTCTACCTAATTTTACTTAAGAGGCTTAATCAACCCATTTGGTGGGGCTAACCAAGTCCAATTAATCTCAAATTTTTATGTGGTGTTCTCCTATCCCTAGAGGATAGTGGAGAATTGTTTTAAGTTAATTTGATGGATGGTTAACCCTAACTAATTAAAGTTCAATTTTGGAATCTGATTTGGATGATTGAAATTTAAATAATTAAAGGGTAGAAACCCATTAAACAATTTTAAAATAATTAAACCTTAATTAAATAATTGATTAAATTTGGAAAAATAATAAAATTGGAGTTATTAAGATAGGGATATTATTAGGAAGAGATTTATTCTTTAATTTAAAAATCCCTAAATTAATTATCTCATTAATATTCAATTCTTAATTAAAATGATAACTCAAAATTCAAAATATTAAAAGACTTAATCATTAAACTAAAATTAAATTATTAAACTCTTTCAAAAATTTCAATTAAAATTAAAAATAAAATTGAATTAAAAAATTAAATTAAATTAAGTAAATTAAATTGAATTAAATTAAATTAAATTAAATTAAAATTAAAAGTTGAATTAAATTAAAGAACAAATTAAATTAAATTAAATAAACAAATTAAATTAAATTAAATTAAATTAAATAAATAAAATCAAATTAAATTAAATTAAATTAAATTAAATTAAATAAAATTAAATTAAATTAAATTAAATCAAATTAAATTAAAATTAAATCAAATCAAATTAATTTAATGTAACATCAAATCAAACTAAATTGAATTAAATTGAATTAAATTAAATTAAAGATTAAATTAAATTAAATTAAATTAAGTTGAATTAAATATAACATCACCAAAGACATAAAGAATTCAAGATAAATCTAAAATAACTTGAACACTATTCCAAATTAATTGAAATTAAATTAAATTACAAATCATTTGAATACCAATTTACCCTCAAAAGCTTTAGTTATCATAACTCCTAAACAGAATATTAAATGAAATGTTACTTCACCTATAGGATATTCAAATGTCCTAGTTCATCGAGCAAGATAACAAAACTTGAGATTCTTGGACGATTAATTCATTTGTGTAATTGAATCCATTTGGACTTAAAACAATTCTAGCAATATTGAAAAGATGTTTAAGATTCTTCTTAAACACTTTCTCAAAATGATAGGATTTTTATAAGAACAATTGAATTTAATTGTTCTTTGATGAAGAAAATTGTCTTCAGACCAAAACACAAGGAACCTAGACGTCATAGGAAATGACTAGTCATAGGATTAGGAATTTGGTAGAAAACCATAACCCTTACCTTAGCTTTACCTATGAACTTGCTTAAATATTCTAATTGTGTTTTAAGTGCAGCTTGGGATGACGGGAAGACCCTCCGAGTACGCTTTTATTTTATTGCAATTTACTTTCTTGTAATTTACATTATTGCAATTTATTTAACCGCATTGCACTTACTTTTCTTGCATGATAAACAACTGTTGCATGAAAACCCACACCTTTAGGATAGTCCCTAAAACTGAAACCAAAACTAAGTTAAAAGTCATTACAAGGTAAAATTCACCGCCACAACATTTTAAAATATAAAACAACTCAAAATTTATTCACAAACAGAACACAAAACTATAATTACAACTAAATTAAAACGTCCTGTTGGATGATCGGGAATACCTCGGATGATGTAACCTACGTGTTGCTAACGGGATTTCCCGCGGTCTAAATGAAAGTGTGGAACTCATTTAGTTGAGTTTAGCAAATTCATCCGGACTAAGTGAATCCGATAAAAATAATGATGCGGAAGGATGGAACCGTGGGATCTTAACCGGTGTCGTTATAATCAACTTTAAGATTTGTTCTAATTAAAATATTGAAAACACTTGGAAATTAAGATTTTCTCTAAACCAAAACACTTTTCTCATCCTCGATTTATGACTTCTAAAATTGAACCTCTCGCAACAACAAGGAGCTCGGAGCATGGTGGGCGAGCACGGCCATCGTCATCGAGCAAAACCCGAGTCTACTTCGAGCAAAACTTTCCTAGAATTAAAAAACAAAGCCATAGGACTTCGAGGTAGTTTACCTAGTGCAACATAAATCCTCGACTCTTCGTTAGGCACTTGCATTGCAAATTAAGCCCTAACCGGTCTTAGGATTCCAAGGTAGTCGTCCGTACGACAATAAACCCTCACATCTTCGAGGCTATTTGTTTGATTTTATCATACAAATATAAGCCCTAATTAATTAAAATTGGCAAGATCAAAACATTTAAATAAATATTAGGACTTTCCTAAACTCAAGCCAAACAATAAGATAGTCGGGAAATTACCGAAGTTCGCGTTGAATCTGTGATTTCTCTTACTTTTCTTCCTTTGGATTCCCAAAACAAAATGTTCCAAATTTGATCCATTCCCTATTGAAATTCCAAAATTCAATCATTTGAAAACTTAAACTTTGAAATTCTTGAGAGTAGAATTATTGATTATTATCGAGAGTTTTCTTAGGTGATTCCCATCACTTAAGATGTAATTAACTATAGGGGTTTGCCCTTATAGGGAATTTTAAAGAACCCAGGTAATATAAACCCTGTTTAATGCTTTCATATTAAGCGGGGAATTTGTCGGCTTATAAAATTGGTTCACGGACCAAACGGATGTCACAAATCTTTTAGTTTGTTAACCGAGCCCCACCATCGAGCGGTGTGTATATCCTTAGGGATAGATACACGTTTAGTGGTGCGGTGCTCGTTTATATAAACTATTTGGGATGTGAGATCGGTTCGATCTCATATCTTAAAACCTTCAAATTTAAAAATTATTTTTAAAATCAAATACTACTTTTCAAAATTATTTATTTAAATTAAATTAAAAATTCGCCGACAACTTCTGTTAGGCGACCCCCTTTTCAAAATAAAACACATAACCTAAAAATAAGCCGTACACTCTCATGGCTCATATAGGCTTAATATGACTTCATGGCTCAACCAAAGTGCTTCCATTTCACTCATATTTGATCAATCTTCTTTTTTCCAAAATTTCGATTTTTGACCCGGGGACTCTACACTATCAAACCTACTTAAAAGCCCTTAAAATTGCCCGAATCCTCCAAAATTTCTAAATCCCCCAAAATTCCCCAAAATTAACCTTGAACATTTCCTCACCAATCAAATTGATCATCCATAGCCAAAAATACCAAAAATTCCAAAAATACCCCCCAATACCCTCCAAATACCCAAAATGCCCTCTTGACCCAAAAATCCAAAAATTTAGAAAATTCCCAGAAAATTTCCAAAAATCCCAAATATTCCCAATTGTATTTTGTCCAACTACACCATGGGCTAATTTTGTCAATTTACCCCACTTTTACCAAAACCCCCAATTTAGCTCATTCTTAACCCAAGTGAACCCAATGTCAAACCAAATCTACCCAATTGACCCCAATTTTGGTTCAATTCAATTCTAAACTTCCATTTAATATCCACAATATCAATCTAGACCAAATCCAAGTCCAATTTGATTGACATTTGAATCCAATTTCACTTTTGACCTTAAAGCCAAATTTGGACCCATGACCCAAACTTAGCCCAAACCAAACCAATTCAACTCCAATTGACCCTAAACCTTTTCTAAACCTTCCCTAACATCCCCAAAAACAAAACACTAACATGATTTGCCAAAAATTTGGACCCAAACCCAACTTAAATTCAACCAAAAACCAAAAAGCCCAATTTTGACCTAAACCCAAACCTAACTCAAATAAGCCCAAACCCCAAAATCAAAATCCAACTAAAGTTGAAATCTCTTTGAAACACTCCCATAAACATTTCTCAACATTAATTTTACATCAATTTCAACCCTAGCCCAACATTGGCCCAAATTAGCCCAATTTGACCTACATTGGCCCATGTACCAAATGAACCCAAATCCAACCCAATTCAAGCCCAAACCACCTCAAATTTATGTCAAATCACTCATGACACATCCCTAAACCAAACCCAACAATTATTTGGCCCAACCTTTTACAAAATTTCCAGCCATAAACTTATTTTAAAAACATAGAGGCCCACTCCTTTAAACCTTCCTAAAAGCCCACTTCCACCAAATTCAAAAGCCCAAATCAATCTAAAGCCCACATGACACTTTCCCTCATCACACATTCAATTTAAAATCATGCCTAAAGTCCTAATTTATCATTAAACAATTCCAAATCAAGCCTCATAACAATTCCCATCAAAATGCCAAAATTCACATAACCCTTTTTCATGAAGTTGACTTAACTTTTCCCAAGCCAAAGATGAGCCATGAAGCCATGCATGAGCCACATGTGAGCCATGAAAGCCTTGGAAACCTCACCATACCCAAAATGGCAAGAGGAGGGGACCCTTTAATTATCCTCTTAAGAGTGATTAACCACTCCCATGTCTCCCCTAAACCTTGCTTAAACTTAATTGTACTTGGATGGTGACCTTTCCCCACTAATCAAGCTGACCTAAACCACTTTCTCTTCAGCCCAAACTAGCCATGGGGAGGTGCACCTAGCCCAATCCATGCATTTGACCAAACATAGCCAAAATACACCCTTGCCCCATTCCACTTTGATAAAAACCCTTTACACATGGCAGCAATCAATTGACTTCACAAACATCAAGCCCTGACCCACCTGAACCTGAGGGTGACCCATGCCTGCCGGCCAGCCACCTGGATCACCGGAAAACACCACACCCGAGAGCCCCCATGTGAGCCAACATTGAAATTCCTCCTTGCTGAGCTGCCCCAAGTCCGAGTGGCCACCATGGTACGTTCTTCTCTTGCATAGAGCGGTGATCCCGAGCCCTAACTCCCCACAGGAGGCCCTCCGGCCAGCTCTATTTAAACACCACCTCCTCTCGGCCAAGAGAGGTGCTTGAACCAAACCTTACTGAAACCACCGCCAAAATCATCCCGGACCACTCTCTACACATAGAGAACTTGATCCCACTGAAATCCCCCTGCCATTTCCTCTCTGTGAGCTCAATTTCAGAGTTGAAATTCAAGCCCAAAACCAGGACACTTCACCACAGTGAGCCAATCTCCAAATTGATTGGTCCTACACCTTCACCAGACCAAGAGTAGAAGTTCCCTAGTGAAAGCCCCCTCTCCAGGGCACCCAGTTGCTCCAGCCTCTAAGCTTTGTGATCTGCTGTGGTCGAAATCATACCTAGACAATTCACCAGGCCAAGGGACTTCATCTGGAGCTTGCTTGGACCCAATCGAACGTGACACAACTCTCAGATCGAATATTCACTTCTCTGAGCAAAAGGTATGGACTCACTCTTTCTCCTGAGCTTCTAGAGATTCTCCATTTAGTTTGGGTCAATTTCAATGCATGTTTACCGTATGGATGTGTTCGTCTCTTCAAGACGAATCCATAGAGCATAAGAACTCAAAAATCCGTTGAGAATCGAGTGAGAAATTAGGGTTAGAAGGTTGACGGTCACGGGTTCACACCAGTCGTAGACGATGACTAGGAACTTTTGGATCGCGCTTGTATTGAGTGAAAGGCCAGGATCTCTCCGGACGGAGCAACGGGACATGAACTGCGGGCCCCTGGAGCGCTTAGTCGGATGGCGGCGCCGAATCAGAGCGCGATGCGTGGAGCTTCGGAGCTGTCGAGGTTGACGCGGTGCCGCGTGGATAAGTAAATAAATAGGCTATTTTTCTATTTATTTAATTCCCAAAACTTCAAAAATCCATAACTTTGTGTAGAAAAATCCTAAAAATAAAATAAAAATACCCTCTTGCTCAATGAACAGAGGAGAATAATGTGGAAAAGAAATCAAGTAATTTCATTAAGTATTTTATTTTTAATGATTTATTTACTCTCTGCACTATTTCAATTCTCCATGCATATAGGAAATTCACCATGGCATGAGACCAGCTTTTGAAGCCTCTGAACTTGCGAACATTCCCTGAATTTTCCAAGGTCAGAGGTCATCGCTATGAGAAGTTATTGATTTTTCATGTTCATGTTACTGTTTTGAGTATTTTATTTCCAATAATTAGCATGTTGAGAAAAAAATTCTAGGAAAATTTGGTGATGTTGCTTGTGACCAGAGGGACCTAGGAAAAATAAGTTTTGAGTTAATTAACTTTGAATAACTCTAATTGGCCTAAATACCCAAAATTGAACTTTAATTAATTAGGCTTAACCATTCATCAAATTAACTTAAAAAAAATCCTCCACTGTCCTCTAGGGATATGAGAACACCACATAAAAATTTGAGATCAATTGGACTTGGTCAGCCCCACCAAATGGGTTAATTAAGCTCCATAAATGAAATCAAACTTTAAAAATTCATAACTCACAAAATATTTTTCAAAAATTCACAAAAATAGTTTTGGAGCTTCTCTGATATCATAGGAACTTAGAAAAATTAAAATTATAATTTTCTAAAAAAGTTGATTTTTATCATTATTTTAATATTTTTAATAATTAAAAAATAATAAAAATCACAAAAATATTAAAAATCACCAAAATGTCATATTTTGAATTCTAAACACTTAGGAACAAACCAAATATTTTTCTTAAGTCCCTAGGATAAGATATTGAATTTTAAAGGTTTAATGTAATTTTTAATATTAAAAATGTATTTTTCAACCTTTTCACTAAAATAATTCTAATAAGACAAAGAAAAATTAGAAAATTATAAAAACTGGTTTTCTGGTTTCTCTGATATTAGAGAGATTTTTCAAAAATATAAAATTCATTTTTCAACCTTTATTTTATTTTTAAATTAATTAATACTCCAAAAATCAAAATAATTATAATAAATAAAAAAATTCAAAAAATCACCAAAATTAGTCTAAATGGTCCTCTAGTCATCAGGAGTGCCCTATAATTTTCTTAAGGATAGAAAATTTTTCTTGGTCATCTTATTGAATTTTCCTTGGAAATCCCTATTTTCTACAAAAAATAATTATATAAATAAATTAAATACAAAAAAATCACATTTTCTCCTCTAATGTCTTAATTGACATGTGAGTGAAGCCGCATAAAAATTTCAAATTCATTTAAGCTCAATTTAGTGAGTTATGTAATTATTAAGCTTGAAGGGCAAAATAGTATTTAAAATTTTAACCCTTAATTAAAACTTTAGGCTTAATAAAATGAGAGAGTAAAATATTTGATCCTAATCTGATTTGGATGATTGAAATTTAAATAATTAAAGGATAGAGACCCATCAATCATTTTTAAGATCAATTAAAGTAAACTTTAATCAATCAATTAATTAAATTTGGAAGATTAATGAAAATTGAAATTATTAAAATAGGGATATTATTAAGAAGACATTTATTCTTTAATTTAAAAATCCCTAAATAAATCACTTCAATAATATTTAATTTCCAATTAAAATGATAATCCAAACTCAAGATTAAAATGCTAAATGACTTAATCATTAAATTAAATTAAAATTAAAGCATTTAAATTAAATCCTTCCAAAATTTCAATTAAATTAATACTTTAATAATTAAATTAAATCATCTTTAAAACATAAAAAATAAAATATTAAATTAAAATTAAAATAAAATTAAATTAAAATTTAAATTAAATTAAAATTAAAAATTTAATTTAATTAAATTAAATTAAAATATATTAAATTAAATTAAATAAAATAAAAAATAAAATCAAAATAAAATTAAATTAAAATTAAAATAAAATTAAAATTAAGATTAAACCAAATTAAATTAAATTAAATTAAATTAAATTAAATTAAATTAAATTGAATTAAATATGACATCACCTAAGACATAAAGAACTCAAAATAAATCTAAAACAACTTGAACACTATTCCAAACTTAAACCCATTAATTAAAATTAAATTAAATCACAAATCACTTAAACATCAATTTGCCCTCAAAAGCTCTTGTTGTCATAACTCCTAAACGGAGCATTAAGTGAAGTGTTACTTCACTTATAGGATATTCAAATATCCTAATTCACTGAGCAAGATAACAAAACTTAAACTCCTGGATGATTAATTCACTTGTATAATTAAATTCTCTTGGACTTAAAACAATCTTGAGGTATTGAAAAGATGTTTAAGACTCGTCTTAAGCACTTCCTCAATATGATAAGATATTTATAAGAACAATTGAACTTAATTGTTCTTTGATGAAGAAAATCGTCCTTAAACCAAAACACAAGAACCTTGACATCATAGGAGATGACTAGCTATAGGATTAGAACTTTGGTAGATAACCAAAACCTTTCCCTTAGCTTTACCTAGGTACTTGTTGGAATACTTAAATGCTCTAACATGTGTTTTAAGTGCAGCTTGGGATGACGGGAAGACCCTCCAGGTACGCTTTTATTTTATTGTAATTTACTTTATTGCAAATGCACTTTACTTTTCTTGCATGATAAACAACTATTGCATGAAAACCAAAACCTTTAGGATAGTCCCTGAACTGAAACCCAAAACTAAATTAAAAGTCATTACAAGATAAAAATCACCGCCACAACATTTCAAAATATAAAACAACTCAAAATTTAATCACAAACAGAACACAAAACTACAATTGCAACTAAATTAAAACGTCTCGTTGAATGATCGGGAATACCTCAGATGATGTAACCCACGTGTTGCTAACGGGATTTTCCACGGCCTAAATGAAGGTGTGGAACTCATTCAGTTGAGTTTAGCAAATTCATCTGGATTAAGTGAATTCGATGAAAATAACGGTGCCGGGATGACAGAACCGTGAGATCTTAATCGGTTCTGTTTAAATAACTTTAAGATTTGTTTTAATTAAAGTACTAAAAAACACTTGGATTTTAAGATTTTATCTAAACCAAAACACTTCTCTCATCTCCCGATTTATGACTTCTAAAACTAAACCTCCGCAACAACAAGGAGCTCGGAGCATGGTGGGCGAGCACGGCCATCGTCATCAGCAAAACCTCGAGTCTACTTCAACAGAAACCATTCCTAGTTTTTAAAACAACGAAGCCATAGGATTTCGAGGTAGTTTGCCTAGTGCAACATAAATCCTCAACTCTTCGTTAGGCATTTGCATGATCATGTCATGTAAATTAAGCCCTAACCGGTCATAGGACTCCGAGGTAGTCGTTTGGTACGACAGAAACCCTCACATCTTCGAGGCTATTTGTATGATTTTATCATACAAATATAAGTCCAAATTAATTAAAATTAACAATATTGAAATATCAGATAATATTAGGATTTTCTTAAATCTAAGCCAAACAATAGGATAGTTTGGGAAGTTGCCAAGATTCTTCTTGGATCCTCAGCTTCTCCTACTTCTCTTCCTTTGGACACCTAAAATAAATTGTTCCAAATTTGATCCATTCCTTATTGAAATTTCCAAAATTCCAATCCTTTGAAAACCTTAAACTTTAAAATTTTTTAGAGCAAAACCACTGATCATTATCAAGAGTTTTCTTAAATGATTCACTTCATTTAAGATGTAATTAACTATAGGGGCTTGCCCTTATAGGGAACTTTAAGAACCCAGGTAATATAAACCCTGCTTAATTGATTTATATTAAGCAGGGGAACTTGTCGGCTTATAAAATTGGTTAGCAGACTAAACGGATGTCACAAATCTTCTAGTTTATTTAATTGAGCCCCATTATCAGGCAGTGTGTCTATTCTTCGGGATAGATACACGGTTTGTGGTGTGGTGCTCGTTTATATAAACTATTCGGGATGTGAGATCAGTTTGATTTCATATCTTAAAATTTTTAAATTTAAAATTATTTTCAAAATAAAATACTACTTTTCAAATTATTTATTTAAATTAAATTAAAAATTCGCCGACAATTTTTGTAGGCGACCTCTTTTCAAAAATACAACACTCAACCTAAAAATATGTCGACAGAGTTAAAATGGCAATTCACGGGTTTTTAACTGCTAGGAACCAAAATTCATGAACTGGTGCCTAAGCACGAACCCTTCGGTGCTTAGCCGCGAAATCTGGCGCTTAAGCGCCTGTACTCTGGCGCTTAGCCACCAATACCCAGATTTTCACAATTAAACTATATACTTTAAACCACTTTGTTAATCACCCTTAATCTCTTCAAAATAATTATCTCTTCCACATAAATCTTCCAATACTCCAATTTAAATGTTTAATATTCATTGATTCCAAACAAATTTCACACAAACACAAACTTATATTCATTAAAACAAACATAGCACTTAATACAATCCTAGAATTTTTATCCACATACATAGGATGAAATTCTCTATATACAAGAGATTTAATCTCAAACTGATAAGTTTACATCTCTAGGATGTAACTATCACATCATAAGGCATAATTATAACTCAAACATAAACACTAAACACACCAAAAAAAAACACAAAAGAACACAAAACATATAAGAACAAAGCACACTTAATTCCACTCCCCAATAAGTGGATTATATCCAGGATCACTATTATTCTCATTTGACCCTTCTGGAATATAAATCTGATAGAACGGGCGATAATTGTTCATTCTTATATCTTCTTCTTCAATCCATTTGTTCTTCAAAAACATCGCCTTATCCGCTTCTTCCACGTATCTTGAATGACTGAATTGCATCTTGAGTTGTCATCCCATGTGCTCCAAATGTAAGTTAGTTTCATTGATCTTTGCTTCCATTGAAGTCACTCGGGCTTTAATTTTTGTAATCATTTATGCAATCCCTTGAATACTAACAGAAAAAAATCCATTGAATAATTTTTTAGCTCTATCACTAATGAACTTATTCTTGTCAGAATCTTTCTTCTTCTTAATCTCATTCTCCCAGGAAGACATGATATACTCAAAATACTCTTCTTAAGATAAAAACAAACCAAACAAAGGAAACTCTATTTTCATTTTAGCACAGGTTTACCAAATGTCCAAATTTTCATTTTGACTCCTTTAAGTCATCAAATAAGGTCAAATAAACTCTATTTAGTTTAAAACTCCTAATTACTACCACTAAAAACATAAAAACAAACCAAACAAAGGAAACAAAGCACACAAGCAAAGCACACCGATAATTATGAGTTTCCTCCCACAAAGCATTTGGTTTACGTCTTCAGCCTGACAAACCCAGAACTCATTCTGAGTAAAACAACATCAGATTCTTATCAGACTTAGATTGCTCGACTAAAAAATATGGTTTAAGTCTATTTCCATTAACTTTAAATATTTTTCCAGTCTTAGGATCTTGAATATCTACAGCTCCATAGGAATAAATTTTCATCACAATAAAAGGACCCATCGACTTAAGTTTTCTAGAAAAAATTCTCAATCTAGAATTATAAAGTAAAATTTTCTGTCCTGACACAAGATTATTAGTAATAATCTTCTGATCATGCCATAACTTCATATTTTCCTTATAAATCTTAGCACTTGTATAAGATTTGTTCATTATCTATTCAAGCACATTTAATTACAATAATCTCTTCTCAGTAGAATCTTTCAAATTATAATTGAACTTTTTAATAGCCCAAAATGCTTTATGCTCAAGTTCAATAGGAAAATGACAAGCTTTTCCAAAAATCAGCCTATATGGGGACATTCCTATATGGGTTCTATAGGCAGTCCTATAGGCCCACAAAGCATAATCCAGCTTGATTGACCAATCCCTTCTATTTGGATTAACAGTCTTTTCCAATATTCTTCTAATTTCATGATTGGATAATTCAACCAAACCACTTGTGTGCGGATGATAAGCAATAGCAATGCGATGATAAATATGATATTTCTTTGCTAACTTTCCAATAATCGCATTTCTAAAATGACATCCCCCATCAGTTATGATTACTCTTGGTATTCCAAATCTGCAAAATATATTCTTTCTAAAAAACTTTGCAACACTTTGAGCATCACATCAAGGTAAAGCAATAGCTTCAATCCATTTGGAAACATAGTCTACTGCCATCAAAATATAAACATTTTTGAAAGATGGTGTAAATGGTCCCATAAAATCTAATCCTCAAACATCAAATATTTCAACTTCCAACATATAATTGAGTGGCATCTCATTTCTCCTAGAAATATTGCCTACACGCTGACATCTATCACAATTTTTAATATAAGCATTCACATCTTTAAAAATTCTAGGCCAATAAAATTTAGATTGTAAGATTTTATATGCAGTTTTATCACTTCCCAAATGTCCCCCATAATCAGAATCATGACATTTTTGAATAATTTCATAAGTCTCTTCCAAAGGTACACATCTTCGAATTATAAGATCATTTCCTTATTTATATAAAAATGGGTCATCCCAAAAATAGGTCTTAGCATTAGACATAAATTTCTTCTTTTCCTGATATGTTAAACCATAGGGTATAATATTACTAACAATAAAATTTACTATGTCTGAATACCACTGAACATGTCACTCATTAACAGTGAACAATTTTTCATCAGGAAAATGTTCATTAATTTCTTCGACATCACAGAGAGATTTTTCAACTTCAAGCCTGGACAAATGATCAACAATTTGATTTTCAGAACCCTTTCTATCTACTATCTCAAAGTTAAATTCTTGCGAAAGAAGAATCCATCTTATCAGTCTCGATTTTTCATCTTTTTTCTTCATTAAGTATTTGATAGCATAATGATCAGTATGCCAACACATTTAGTTCCAATTAAATATGATCGAAATTTATCAAAGGCAAATACTATAGCTAATAACTCTTTCTCAGTAGTGGTATAATTAATTTGAGCTTCATTAAGTGTTTTACTAGCATAATAAATAACTTTGAAAATCTTATCATATTTCTGACAAAAAACAGCACCAATAGTAAAATCACTAGCATCACACATTAATTCAAAAGGTTTTTCCCAATTTGGTGAAATTATTACAGGTGCAGTGATTAATTTTTCTTTTAATGTTTCAAAGGCTTTGAGGCAATCATCATCAAAATTAAAAATTGCATCCTTTTCCAGTAAACGACATAAAGGTTTTGTAATCTTTGAAAAGTCTTTAATGTAACGCCTGTAGAATCCATCATGTTCTAAAAAACTTCTAATTCCTCTTACATTGGTTGGGCAAGGTCAATTCGATATAACTTGAATTTTTATAGGATCTACCTCCAAACCTTTTTCTGAAATTCGATGTCCCAAAACAATTCCTCCTGCTATCATAAATTGGTATTTTTCCCAGTTAAGGACCAAATTAGTTTCTTCACAGCATTTTAGAACCTTAGATAAATGTTCTAAACATGATTCAAACAAAATTCCAAACACTGAAAAGCCATCCATAAAAACTTCAATCCCTTTTTCAATTAAATCACAAAAATAGCCATCATACATCTCTGAAATGTAGTAGGGGCATTACATAAACCAAAGGGCATTCTTCTAAAAGTAAACGTTCCATACGAACTGATAAACGTAGTTTTCTCTTGATCCTCAGGAGCAATTTAAATTTGGTGGTAACCAGTATATCCATCCAGAAAACAAAAGAATTTATGCCCACCTAGTCTATCCAACATTTGATCAAGAAATGGGAGTGGAAAGTGATCATTTCTTGTGGCAAGATTTAATTTTCTATAAGCAATGCATATTTGCCACCCTGTAACTTATCTTGTTGGTATTATTTTATTCTTATCATTAACAGTCACTGTCACTCCTCCTTTCTTAGGAACACAGTGAATAGACTAACCCATGCACTATCTGAAATAGGGTAGATAATTCCAGCATCCAACTATTTTAAAATTTCTTTCTTAACAAAGTATTTCATGATAGGATTTAATCTTTTGGGGATCAGCCCGCGGTTTGCAGTTATTTTCCATAAGAATTCTGTGCATATAAATTGAAGGACTGATTCCTTTAATATCAGCAATTATCCATCCAAAGGCTTTCTTGTGCTTCTTCAAAATTTCAAGTAAACTTTCTTCTTCTTTTTAAGTTAATTGAGAGGAAATTATAACTGGCAAAGTTGAGGATTCACCTAAAAAACATACTTCAAATTATCAGGAAGCATTTTTAACTCAAGTTCAGGAGGTTTTTCAATTGATGTACCATAAGATTCATCTTTTTCAGTCAAATACAACAATTCAAAACTTTCACGAACATACTTTAAATCTTCCTATTGAAAATCTTCAGAATCAAGTAACTCCTCTTCTTGCTTATGTTCAAATTCTTCTCTTTTAAATTTCTCTTCGTAAGTTGATTTGAAATGACATTCACTTAAATATTTGATAACATCCATCCTATAAAATTTATCTTCTTTACCTCTAGCAGGATATTTCATCGATTTTGAAATATTAAATGTAATAGTATGATCATTAACCCTCATCGTTAATTTCTCTTTTTGAACATCTATCATGTCTCGGCCTGTAGCTAGGAAAGGTCTTGCCAAAATTATAAGTACCTCTTTATCTTCCTCCATATTTATCACAATGAAATCAACAGGAAAAATAAATTGATCCACTTTAACCAAAACATCTTCTATAACTCCTTTAGGATATGTGATCGAATGATCTGCTAATTGCAGTGTTACAGTAGTTGGGGTTATTTTTCCTAGTCCCAATCTTTTCAATATTGACAGAGGCAAAAGGTTAATGCTTGCACCCAAATCACATAAAGTTTTTCCATAAAATCTGTCTCCGATTGCACATGAAATTGAGAAACTAACAAGATCTTTAAGCTTTTCAGGAAGCTTTTCTGAATTATTGCACTGCACTCCTCACTAAGTGCAACTGTCTCGTTATCTTCAAACATTCTTTTCTTGTTAAGAATATCCTTCATAAATTTTGCACAACTTGGAATTTAATGCTTCAGCAAATGGAATATTAATAGTAAGCTTCTTAAATATCTCCAAGAATTTAGAAAATTGCTTATCCAACTTTTGTTGATGAAGTCTCTGAGAAAATGGAGGTGGTGGTTTTTCTAAATCATAGGTGGAGAAACATGTCTTTCCAAACCTTTCGGAGCATCCTTTTTTGGTTCTTCAATCTCTTCTTTCTCTACTTCAATTTCTTTTTTAACTCTATCTTCCAATTCTCTTCCACTTCTCAGTTGAATTGCTTTTACTTGTTCATTATTCTTTTCTCTTGGATTTACATCAGTATTACTTGGAAGCATTCCTTAGGATCTATTACTTAAGGCATTTGCAATTTGTCCAATTGATTTTCAATATTTTTGATGGTTGCTCCTTGAATTTGTAATTGATTTCCCATATGTGAAACCACTTCTTCAATAGACAACTTCTTCTCCTTTAATTGTAAAGCATTGTTATAACCTGAAGGATAAGTTAATATATTACTATTATTATTTCCTTGGTTGTTCCAATTCCCCAATGGGTTTACTTGGTGGTTCCCCCATTGTTGATTAACACCACCCTGATTATTGGTATTCTAGTTAAAATTTGGATGATATTCCAACCTGGGTTATAATAATTAGAATATGGGTTGTTAGGCTTAATTATAGCATTGACAGTTTCTGGTGAAGAATAAGAATCAACCATTTAGTCTAATGAATTTTCTTCAATCATGGAATGTTGCTGAGAAAAATTCATCCCAAGTTGGTTTATCTTTCTTGAAACAGCAGCAACTTGATTTGCTAACATTGTAAAAGCATCATTTTAAAAAACACTGGCTACCTTTTTAGGATTTAACCTTTCAGAAGGCCATTGAAAATAATTAGTAGTCATTTCTTCAATTAAATCATAAGCATCAGAAAATGGTTTAGACATTAATGACTCACTAGCAGCAGCATCGATGATCGATCTAAGAAATCTAACTAATCCATTATAAAAATTTTGAATTATTAACCAATCTGGTATCGAATGATGTGGACACTTCCTGAGGAGATCTTTAAATCTTTCCCATGCTTCATATATTGATTCCCCTTCAAACTGACAAAAAGATGTAATATCATTTCTCAATTTAGCATTCTTAGATGGTGGAAAATATTTAGCATGGAATTTTTGTGACAGTTCACCCCAAGTTCTAATTGATCCAGGTGCTAACGAATGTAACCATATTTTAGCTTTATCCCTTAGTGAGAAAGGAAAAAGTCTAAGTCTAATAGCATCATCCGAAGCACCATCATATTTAAAAGTAGCACACAACTCACGAAAAATTAGCAAGATGCAAATTAGGATCTTTAGTTGTTGCTCCCCCAAACAGATTATTAGACACCATTTGGATAATAGCAGGTGTCGGCATATTTTTTTAGGTTTGTGTGTTTTATTTTGAAGAGGGGTCGCCTACAGAAATTGTCGGCGAATTCTTAATTTAGTTTAAATAAATAATTTTGAAAAGTAGTATTTGATTTTGAAAATAATTTTAAATTTGAAGGTTTTAAGATATGAGATTAAACCGATCTCACATCCCAAATAGTTTATATAAACGAGCACCGCACCACAAACCGTGTATCTATCCCTAAGGATAGATACATCGCTTGACGGTGGGGCTCGATTAAATAAACTAGAAGATTTGTGACATCCGTTTGGTCTGCGAACCAATTTTATAAGCCGACAAAATTCCACTGCTTAATATGAAAACATTAAACAGGGTTTATATTACTCGGGTTCTTTAAAATTCCCTATAAGGGCAAGCCCCTATAATTAATTACATCTTAAGTGACGGGAATCACCTAAGAAAACTCTCGATAATAATCAATAATTACGCTCTCAAGAATTTCAAAGTTTAAGGTTTTCAAGGATTGAAATTTGGAATTTCAATAGGGAATGGATCAAATTTGGAATATTTTGTTTTGGGAATCCAAAGGAAGAAAGGTAGGAGAAATCACAGATTCGAAGCGAACTTCGGTAATTTCCCGACTATCCTATTGTTTGGCTTGGATTTAGGGAAGTCCTAATAATTATTTAAATATTTTGATCTTGTCAATTTTAATTAGTTAGGGCTTATATTTGCATGATAAAATCAAACAAATAACCTCGAAGATGTGAGGGCTTATGTCGTATCGGACGACTACCTCGGAATCCTAAAACCGGTTAGGGCTTAATTTACATGACCCGATCATGCAAATGCCTAACAAAGATTGAGGGTTTATGTTGCACTAGGCAAACTACCTCGAAGTCCTATGGCTTGGTTATTTAATTCTAGGAAAGTTTGGCTGATGTAGATTCAGGTTTTGCTTGATGACGATGGCCGTGCTTGCCCACCATGCTCCAAGCTCCTTGTTGTTGCAGAGGTTTAGTTTTAGAAATCATAAATAGGGGATGAGAAAAGTGTTTTGGTTTAGAGAAAATCTTAATTTCCAAGTGTTTTTTATGTTTTAATTAAAACAAATCTTAAAGTTGATTATAACGACACCGGTTAAGATCCCACGGTTCCATCCTTCTGGCATCATTATTTTTATCGGATTCATTTAGTCCAGATGAATTTGCTAAACTCAACTGAATGAGTTCCACACTTTCATTTAGACCGTGGGAAATCCCGTTAGCAACGCGTAGGTTACATCATCTGAGGTATTCCCGATCATCCAACGGGACGTTTTAATTTAGTTGTAATTGTAGTTTTGTGTTCTGTTTGTGATTAAATTTTGAGTTGTTTTATATTTTGAAATGTTGTGGCGGTGAATTTTATCTTGCAATGACTTTTAACTTAGTTTTGGTTTCAGTTTATGGTCTATCCTAAAGGTGTGAGTTTTCATGCAACAGTTGTTTATCATGCAAGAAAAATAAGTGCAATGCAGTTAAGTAAATTGCAATAATGTAAATTGCAAGAAAGTAAATTGCAATAAAATAAAAGCGTACTCGGAGGGTCTTCCCGTCATCCTAAGCTGCACTTAAAACACAATTAGAATATTTAAGCAAGTTCCTAGGTAAAGCTAAGGTAAGGGTTATGGTTTTCTACCAAATTCCTAATCCTATAGCTAGTCATTTCCTATGACGTCTGAGTTCTTTGTGTTTTGGTTTGAGGACGATTTTCTTCATCAAAGAACAATTAAATTCAATTGTTCTTATAAACATCCTATCATATTGAGAAAGTGTTTAAGAAGAATCTTAAACATCTTTTCAATACTTCTAGGATTGTTTTAAGTCCAAATGAATTTGATTATATAAATGAATTAATCATCCGGGGATTCAAGTTTTGTTAACTTGCTCAGTGAACTAGGACATTTGAATATCCTATGAGTGAAGTAACATTTCATTTAATGTTCTGTTTAGGAGTTATGATAACTAAAGCTTTCGAGGGTAAATTAGTATTCAAATGATTTGTGATTTAGTTTAATTTCCATTTATGGATTTAAATTTGCAATAGTGTTCAAGTTATTTTAGATTTATTTCTTTCTGTTTTAGGTGATGTTATTTAATTCAATTTAATCCAATTTAGTTTGATTTGATGTTACATTAAATTAATTTGATTTGATTTAATTTTAATTTAATTTGATTTAATTTAATTAAATTTAAATTTAATTTAATTTAATTTAATTTAATTTAATTTAATTTAATTTGATTTGATTTAACTTAATTTGATTTAATTTGGTTTTATTTATTTAATTTAATTTAATTTAATTCATTTAATTTAATTTAATTTGTTTATTTAATTTAATTTAGTTTAATTTAATTTAATTCAACTTTTAATTCTAATTTAATTTAATTTAATTTAATTTAATTTAATTTACTTAATTTAATTTAATTTTTTAATTTAATTTTATTTTATTTTATTTTTTTTATTTAATTTTTTTTAAAAGAGTTTAATAATTTAATTTTAGTTTAATGATTAAGCCTTTTAATATATTTTAAATTTGAGTTATCATTTTAATTAAGAATTGAATATTAATGAGATAATTAATTTAGGGATTTTTAAATTAAAGAATAAATCTCTTCCTAATAATATCCCTATTTTAATAATTCCAATTTTATTATTCTTCCAAATTTAATCAATCATTTAATTAAAGTTTAATCATTTTAAATTGCTTAATGGGTTTCTACCCTTTAATTATTTAAATTTCAATCATCCAAATCAGATTAGGATCAAATATTTTACTTGTTAATTTTTTATTAAACCTAAAGTTTTAATTAAGGATTAAAAAATTTAATTACCACTTTACCCTTTAAGCTTATTAATTTCATAACTCACTAAATTGAACTCAAATGAACTTGAAATTTTTATGTAACTTCACTCATATGTCAATAAAGACATGAGAGGAGAAAATGTGATTTTTCTGTATTTAATTTATTTATATAATTATTTTTGGTAGAAAATAGAGATTTCCAAGGAAAATTTAATAACATGACCAAGGGAAAGTTTCTGTCCTTAAGAAAATTAGGGGACATTCCTAATGACCAGAGGACCACTTGGACCAATTTTGGTGATTTTTTGAATTATATTATTTTTATTATAATTATTTTAAGTTTTGGAGTGTTAATTAATTTAAAAATAAAATAAATGTTGAAAAATGAATTTTATATTTTTCAAAAATCTCTCTAATATCAAAGAAATCAGAGAATCAAATTTTACAATTTTCTGATTTTTCTATGATTTATTATAATTATTTTAGTTAAAATGCTAGAAAATACATTTTTTAATTTTAAAATTACCCTAGAGCTTTAAAATTTAATATCTTACTAAATAGACCTAAGAAAAATATGGGGTTTGTTCCTAAGTGATTAAAATTCAAAATGTGACATTTTGGTGAATTTTATTATTTTTGTGATTTTTATTATTTTTTAATTATTAAAAATATTAAAATATTATTAAAAATCAGCTTTTTTAGAAAATTGAAATTTTAATTTTCTTAGATTCCCCTGATATCAGAGAGGCTCTAAAACCAATTTGGTGAATTTTTGAAAGGTATTTTAAAAGTTATGAATTTTTAAAGTTTAAAATGACTAAGTGGCTTAATCAACCCAATTAGTGGGGCTAACCAAGTCCAATTGACCTCAAACTTTTATGGTGGATTCCTCTGATCCTAAAGGTCAGTGGAGAATTAATTTCAAGTCAATTTGATGCATGGTTAACTCTAATTAATTAGAGACCTATTTTGGGTGTTTAAGCTAATTAGGGTTGTTTTAAATGAACTAACTCAAAACCTATTTTTCCTAGGGTTCTCTGGTCATAAGAAACATCACCAAATTTTCCTAGAATTTATTTCACAACATGCTATTTATTGGAATTAAAATATTCAAAACAGTAACATGAACTTGAAAAATCAATAACTCTTCATAGGGATGGCCTCTGACTTTGGAAAATTCGGGGAATGTTCCCAAATTCAGAGGCTTCAAAAGCCCTATGGTCTCATGCCATGGTGAATTGTATACATGCATGGAGAATTAAAAGTATGCAGAGAGTAAATAAATTATAAAAAATAAAATACTTGATGAAATTAAATGATTTCTTTTCCACATTATTCTCCTCTGTTCACTGAGCAAGAGGGTATTTTTATTTTATTTTTTTGATTTTTCTACACAGAGTTATGAATTTTTGAAGTTTAGGGAATTAAATAAATAAGAAAATACCCTAATTTTCTATTTATCCACACGACGCCAACTCATCCTCGGCATCTCCGAAACGCCGCGTGTCGCGCTCCCATTCGACGCCGCCATCTGACTCAGCGCTCCGGGCCCCGCGGTTCTCGTACCGTCTCCTGGTCCGACGCCATCTGAGTCGTCCGTCCGCGCGTGTATTGAATGGACGGCATCCGTTCATTGTCCCCGAGCGTCCTCACCCGAGAGCCGTCCACACTAAATCCCTAAGATTTCACTCGATACTCAATAGATTTTCATGTTCTTATGCTCTATGGATTCGTCTTGAAGAGACGAACACATCTATACGGTTATCATGCATTGAAATTAAAGCATTCGAAATGGAGAATCTCTAGAAGCTCGGGATGAAGAATTAGCTCATACCTTTGCTCAGAGAAGTGTGGCTTCGATCTGAGAGTTGTTGCACCTTCAATTGGATCCCAGCAAGCACCAGATGAAGTCTTCTGGTCTGGTGAATTGTCTAGATGTGATTTCGACCAAGCCCGATCACAAAGCTTGGAGGCTGGAGCAACTGGGTGGCCTGGAGATGGGGCTTTCGCTGGTGGACACCTTCCCTGGTCCGGTGAAGGTGTAGAACCAATCAATTTGGGGATTGGCTCACTGTGGAGAAGTGGCTCGGTTTTGGGTGGAATTTCAACTCCGAAATTGAGCTCGCGAGAGAAGAAATGGCAGGGGGATCTCACCTGGGGATCAAGTGCTCTGTGTATGGGGAGGAGTCTGGAACAATTTTGGCAGAGTTTCCTTAAGGTTTGTTTTCAGCACCTCTCATGGCCGAGAGGGGTGGTGTTTAAATAGGAGAGGGTGGAGGGCCTCTCAGGGAGAGTTAGGGCTTGGGATCAGCTGCTCTTGGCAAGAGAAGAACAGCTCCAATGGCCACTCGGGGATGGGGCGGCTCAGCAGGTGAGAATTCCAAGTTGGGCTCACATGTGAGCTCTCGGCCATGGTGTTTTCCGGCGGCCTGGTGGCTGGCCGGCCAGGCATGGGTCACCCTCAAGGTCAGGTGGGTCAGGGCTGGGACTTGGTGCAAGCAATTGGCAAATGCCATGTGTAAAGAGCTTGGATTGAAATGGAATGGGGGGAAGGCCATTTTGGGTTCAAATGAGTCAACCCATGGTTTTGGGCTAGGTTCACCACCCAAGGCCTGGTCTTGGGCTGGAAAGGATCACTTGGGTCAGCCAAGAGAGGATGGTGTGGTCTCCATCCATGATGAGGTGGCTAAGCATGGTTTAGTGTGTGACATGCTTAAGGTAAAAAAAGGTTTAAGGAGGATTAGGAAAGGGGCCCCTCCTTTTGCCATTAATGGCTTGATCACATGTCAAGCCTTCCATGGCTTCATGTGGCTTGTCCATGGCTTGCATGGCTCACCTTTGGCTTGGCAAAAAGTTTAGTCAATTTCATGAAAATGGATTTTAGGAATTTTTGGTAATTTGATGGAAATTTGTATGAAACTTAATTTGGAATAATTTGATGGTGAATTTAGGACTTAGGTAATGGCTTTAATTAAGTGGATGGCAAATGGAGATGTCATGTGGGCTTTAGGGTAGATTTTGGGCTTTTGAATTTGAAGGAAGTGGGCTCTTAGGAAAGTTTAAGGGAAATGGGCTCTTTGATTTTAGGATGGGCATTTGGGTGAATATTTTGTGAAGGACTTTGTCAAATAAATGTCATAATTGGTTTAGGGATGTTCTATGAAGGGCTTGGAGTCAATTTGGTGTGATTTGGAGTTGAATTGGTTTGAATTTGGGTTTATTTGGCAAGTGGGCCTATATGGGTCCAAGTGGGCCAAGTTGGGCTAATGTTGGGCTAGGGTTGAAATTGATGTAAAATCAATGTTGAGAAATGTTTATGGGAGTGTTTCAAAGAGGTTTTGACTTTGGTTGGGCTTTGATTTTGGGGTTTGGGCTCATTTGGGTTAGGTTTGGGTTTAGGTCAAAAATGGGCCTCTTAGCTTTGTGTTGAATTTGAGTGGGGTTTGGGTCAAAATTTTGGGCAAATCATGTTAGTGTTATGCTTGTGGGGATGCTAAGGAAGATTTAGAAAATATTTAGGGTTAATTGGAGTTGAATTGGGTGAGTTTGGGTTAGGTTTGGGTCATAGGTCCAAATTGGGCTTTAAGGCCAAAAGTGAGATTGGATCCAAATGTCAATCAAATTGGAATTGGATTTGGTCTAGATTGGTATTGGGGATGTTGAATTAAATTTTAGAATTGAATTGGACCAAAATTGGGGTCAATTGGGTAGGTTTGGTTTGACATTGGGTTCACTTTGGGTTAAAATGGGTCAAATTGGGGGTTTTGACAAAAGTAGGGTAAATTGACAAAATTGGCCCATGGTGTAGTTGGACAAAAAGAAATTGGGAATATTTTGGATTTTCTGGAATTTTCTGGGAATTTTCTGAATTTTTGGATTTTTGGGTCAAGAGGGGTATTTTGGGTATTTGGAGGGTATTGGGAGGTATTCTTGGAATTTTTGGTATTTTTGGGTATGGATGATCAATTTAAGTGATGTGGAAATGTTTGGGATTGATTTTGGAGAATTTTGGGTAATTTGGAAAATTTTGAGAAATTTGGGTAATTTCGAGGGTTTTGGGTAGGTTAAGCGGGTGTAGGGTCCCGGGGTCAAAAATTGAAAATTTGGGAAATTGAAAATTTGGGAAATTGAAAATTGGGTGGATGTAAGTGGAAAGAAGTCATTTTGGTTGAGCCATGAAGCCATATCAAGCCCATATGAGCCATGAAGCCATATCAAGCCCATATGAGCCATGAAGGGACCCATTTGAGGCATTCACTATGTTGTTCCTAACCCTCTTAGCCAAGGGCTTAGGGGTTAAGGACCATCCATGTGAATCACCTACATGAGTCAGGAGGTCAAGTTAGGTATGGGTGTGATTTTAGGAGGTATGTGGAAGTGTAGTGTGTAGGTGTAGTGTATAAGTGTAGTGTGTGTGTAAGTCAGCCCCTTCACTGGACCGAGCCACCCGTGGGCGGTCCTAAGGCCAAAGAGTCCTATAGGAACTCATTCTTTAAACTTCTACACTCGATTTCAACCCTCTAGGTGATTAGGGGTCTACGGTCAAGTTTGTGGAGTTTGCGGGGAGTTAAGAAGTGGTTTGAATTTCTAAATGGTGGGTCCCGATTCTAGTCCTCTAAGATAGTCAAAGGAAAAGCCTAAGGCTAGATCCTAAGTACTAAAGAGAAGAAGAGAAGACCTCATCAAAAATGAGGTCAACAAATGGACCCCCAATAGGTGTGGTGAGGTGACGGAGCACACCGCGCGTATTGGAGTTGACCGAAACGATCAACAAAACCAACACAGACGTCCAAGTGACAAACTTAGGACGAAATAGAAGAATTTCCGCTAGGGAGTACTAGGTATATCTCTGAAATCGGAGATTCCTGAACTCTCGCTGGGGAAAGGAAAAGGAGGTGAATCCCAAATCACATGACTCAGGGAATTTCGATTTAGATTTTATTTTGTTTCAATTTAAGTTTTGATGTGTGAGTTTAGATTTTAGTTTGGAGTTTCAATTTAGATTGAAGTTTGTCGAAATTAATTTGAGGGATTTGATTTGAAATGAAAATTGGAATTCTGAGGTTTTAGATGTAACATCTTCAACCTCGAAAGAAAATTGAATTGATCGGATTGAATCATTGCAATGAGGAGAGATCTCAGAGTAATGCGGTATTGGATATAAAATCCTTAACCTCAAAAGTTTGATTTTGATGTATTTCATCGCAATAGGGAAAGAATCCTAAAGCAATGCAGTCTCGGATGTAAAATCCTCAACTCAAAAGTTTGAATTTTGATGTATTTCAGTGCAATAGGAAAAGAATCCTAAAGCGATGCGGTCTTGGATGTAAAATCCTCGACCCAAAAGTTTGAATTTGATGTATTTCAGTGCAATAAGGAAGAATCCTAAAGCAGTGCAGTCTTGGATGTAAAATCCTCGACCCAAAAGTTTGATTTTGATGTACTTCAGTGCAATAGGGAAGAATCCTAAAGTAGTGCAGTCTTGGATATAAAATCCTCGACCCAAAAGTTTGAATTTGATGTATTTCAGTGCAATAGGAAAAGAATCCTAAAGCGAGTGCGATCTTGGATGTAAAATCCTCGACCCAAAAGTTTGAATTTGATGTATTTCGAGTGCAATAGGAAAAGAATCCTAAAGCGAGTGCGGTCTCGGATGTAAAATCCTCGACCCAAAAGTTTGAATTTGATGTATTTCGAGTGCAATAGGGAAGAATCCTAAAGCGATGCAGTCTCGGATGTAAAATCCTCGACCCAAAAGTTTGAATTTTATGTATTTCGAGTGCAATAGGGAAGAATCCTAAAGCGATGCGGTCTTGGATGTAAAATCCTCGACCCAAAAGTTTGAATTTGATGTATTTCGGTGCAATAGGGAAAAATCCTAAAGCGATGCGGTACTTGGATGTAAAATCCTCGACCCAAAAGTTTGAATTTGATGTATTTCAAGTGCAATAGGAAAAATCCTAAAGCAGTGCAGTCTTGGATGTAAAATCCTCGACCCAAAAGTTTGAATTTGATGTATTTCAGTGCAATAGGGAAAAATCCTAAAGCAGTGCAGTCTTGGATGTAAAATCCTCGACCCAAAAGTTTGAATTTGACGTATTTCAGTGCAATAGGGAAAAATCCTAAAGCAGTGCAGTCTTGGATGTAAAATCCTCGACCCAAAAGTTTGATTTTTATTGATATTTGATTTGAGATCTGGAAGATCGAACTCGAAATTGATTGAGACTTGAAATCCGGAAAGATTGAATTTGAGATTTGGAAGGATGAGTTTGAACTCGATTGAAATTTGATTTAAGATTTGATTTGAAATTTGGAAGATCAAATTTGAAATTTGATCGGGAGTGGATTTGGAATTTGATTGAGAATTTGATTTGTGATTTGATTTAACATTCATGTTGATTTCGTTTATCTTTTAATGGTTCAAATTTTATTTTATCGTTTATTTAATGTTCACGTGAATTTGGTGTTCGTCATTTTTTAGATTTTTTTTTTTAAGTAAGTTTTCTTTTATTATTTTTTTTTATTTCTTTTCTGTTCTTTGTTCGAAGTTCATTTAACTTTAATGGCGTTTCCCAATCAATTTGCACAAAAGAGGTGAAGGCCAAAAATGTGACATGGTCACTTTCATTCCAATCATGTCGAAGATACATCATACAACTCGATCTGGAATATATTTCATACAATCCATGTAAACTCAAAACGGACTATGTATGATCTTTGTTGATCCATCAAAGAAGCATCTGTCAAAAATCCATGTCTGAATAGTGGGGTACATGGTTAATAACATCACCTTCCAAGCCATCCTTGGCAAGGATGCCGAGCTGGATGTGCGTTGGAGGTGTGATATCTCCCATGTAACTCACAGCTCGTAAGGCCGGAGGTTCTCTAGCTCTGGGTCTGGTTGGAAATGGTAAGGTGTCTTCCTATCGTCCATTCTCCTGAAAGTAACTGAGATCCGCTTCACTGGCACTCCTGGTATGCAATGCTTAGCGATATCCGCTCCGTTGCCCTTCGTATCATGACGGAACCTACCGGTAAAGGTATCTTTACCGGCCCTCGGAACTCACCCGGGCCTCGCTATCCGGAGGTCGGATCCGAACATGATGTCACACTCGTTCGGGAAAGAGACCGTGCGAAAGGTCCGACGAAGTCGTGGTGATCTATATGTGGGGGTATGCGGTCACCCCGTTTGTAGATGTTGATGATGCAACTATTGGGTATGCAATCTGCCGGCAGTACCCTCCATGTTATCAATCTCTTTACCATTCTCTTGATGACTAATGGCATCGGATCTACTCGCCCATGACGGAGTATTCCCGGTGGGTTTCCCTTCTCGTCTTCAACAAAGTTGTAGCAAGCATCCGCATTGTATTGTGATTCTTCCCGTCCCTGGCATCCATCTCCGGGGTTCCGAGTATGTGTTTTCTCTCAGGCGGCCTGCTCGGCCCATTCTTTTCAAATCCCGGATACAATCCACGATTTGTTGTTGTTCATACTCTGAGAATACGTCGGTATGTAGCTCGAGGCCCTCTAGTATATTGATTCTTCTACCTTTAATTCTCTCGAAGTATTCAAAAGTTTTCTTTTCAACATTATGCATTCTCTCCAGCTCGTATTCCGGAATGATCTACAGATGGCGAGGCCTTGTGACATATTGTGGGATATATGGTTCAATCCCTTCACGTTCTCCTGCATACCTCGGCTCCTCAGGGATGATGCTCGTCGGGACATCCCCGGGGTTGCTTCTGCAACAAGGTCATGCATTATTGGTGGTTCTATTCGGTGACGTGGTAGCCTTCTTTCTTCTGGTCTTTGTGAAATTTCCCTGGTTCTTTCTGTTATCCTAAGAGCTGGCCTCCTTTCTTCAGGTTCCTGGTGAATCGGTGTCCTTGAAGTGTATGTACCGGCATTAGCAACTGTCTCGTCGTGTTGGTCCGCGGCTAGTTTTGTTAACATCTTACGGATACGGCGATTCTTATTTCTTCGTTGCGTTGCTGTGAGAGTAGCTTTCCGCACTTCTTGAATCTCTGTGGGCGCGGCGCTGACGAGCCTGCCCTCCGCTGTAGCGACTACAGATTTCATTTTCTTGTCTTCTTCAGTATTTGCCTTTCTCTTCTTGCTGCTGGATTGGTGGCTTGGGCCACCCACTTTCATCACTTGTTTGCCGGGTAGTTCTTCTCGGTTAACCGGGACCCGGTCACTTTCCTCACACCGTAGGCCTGCCGGTGCGAAATCCGAGTCAATCTCCATTATCGCTCCATCTTTCACCCTCTTTTCATCGAGTGCAAGGCTTACGCCATTCTTAAAGTTCAGGACCAACCGCCCGTTCGACATTTCCCCGTGAAAAGACAAGGAAAAGGATCGAGGGCTGTACTAAGAACAAGAACATTAAGAAAATGTTTATTAAAGACATTTTTTATATATATTTTTTTATATTTTCGAATTTAACGGGAATGAAGTAGGATAAGATCAGGGAAGAGATTTTGATTTGGAAGAGAAAACAAGGAAAACTTTATTATCATGATTTTATTTATTTTAGCACATTTTATTATTTTTGGGTTCGGACCCAATCATAAGTAATTACTTCGCCCGTGTTTCTTAGGGATGAAGAATTCATTCCTTCAAAACATCAGGTAGCGTAATACTTTTTCAAGTATCGTCCGTTGATCGGAAGCATATGTCGTTCTCCCCGGCAATTCACTAAGCGGTAGGAACCTCCCGAGTATATCGCTTCAACCACAAACGGTCCTTCCCAAGTGGGTTCAAATTTTCCTCCTATCTTGCGGTGTGCAAGAATAGGTCTCTTGAGAACAAGAACTAAGTCACCAACTTTGAAGGTTCTTGGGAGGACCAGTTTGTCATGGGCTTGAACCATCTTAGCTTGGTATAGTTCTAAATTCTGTTCCGCTGTAAGTCTTTTCCCTTCCAAGCTTTCTAATTCTTCTAGTCGTAATTTGGCGTTCTCTTCCATCGTGATCTTATTCGCAACTGCAATTCTGAGTGAAGGAAGCTGAACCTCTAAAGGTAACACTGCCTCGGACACATACACCAGAGCGTAAGGTGTAGCTTAAGTAGGAGTTCTGAAGGTTGTCCGGTAGGCCCATAAGGCTTCTAACAATTTCTCGTGCCAATTTCTCTTATTATCGTCCAAGGTTTTCTTTAAGATTTGAACGAGAGTTTTATTAAAAGCCTCGGCGAGACCGTTTGCTCTTGGGTAGTAAATTGTTGAGTATCGCCGGTCGATTCCGTGTCTCCCGACAAAATTGTTGATTTTTGTGCTTCCGAATGCCGACCCATTATCCGAGATGATCCTGCGCGGCACTCCGAAACGATAGACAACTTGGTTCTTGGAAAGCCGTAGCACGTGGTGTGCTTTCACTTCTCTAAGTGGAGCCGCTCTCGCCTACTTGGAAAAGTAATCCGTAGCCGCAAGAATGAAACGATGTCCTTTTGAAGATGGTGGTTTTATCGGACCCACTATATCCGTGCCCCAACATTCAAATGGCCACGACGCAATTGTCGGATGTAGCACATTTGGAGGTTGGTGTAGAACCACTCCGTGCACTCGGCATTGGTGACGGCTCTTGGCGATTTTCATGCGATCGGTCATCATCGAGGGCCGGTAGTATCCTAATCTTTTAATTTTCATTTTCATCTTCGGACCCGATCGGTGAGCGCCACGAGTCCCGAATGCACCTCCTTAACAATTTCACGGGCCTCGGACCCGCTTAGGCACCTTAGCCACATTTGATCAAATGACCTTCTGTACGATGTGTTGTTTATTAATGCGTAAGACGAGTTCTTTTCTTGATCCGATGGGCTAGCGACTCTATCGTCCGGTAGCTTTCCTGTTTGCGAGTAATCTATCAATGGTTGTCGCCAATCTTCGTGTTTTTACATCACTCGCTGCCACTCGATTCTTTTTCTTTTTCGATTTGTGTATTGTGTCTATGTCGAGCCGTGATAGGACTCGACGTCCGTGAACCGACACTTCCATCGATTCATCTTGCAAACGAGCAAATTCTTTTGCGAGACGGGTTAAAGCATCTCGCTAAAGCATTTTCTTTTCCGGGAATTTTGTAGATCGTTACATTTGGAATCTGTTCCAACAACTGTATGGCATACTGGAAGTATTGCTCGAGTCTTGGCTTTAAAATTCTGTATTGTCCAGCGATCTGTTGAATGATTAACTGCGAATCCCCGTAGATGTTGATGTCTGTTATCCCCATTTGAATGGTTAATTTCAGTCCCATTATGAGGGCTTTGTATTCTGCTTCATTGTTTGTACACGGTTCGCCGAGTGGTAGGAGTATCTTAACATCCCCCGCTCCGGTGTTATAAAGATTAGCCCGATTCCTGCCTTACCGGGCACTATCACTTGCGATTCTTCGTCTTTGTGTGCTGAAGATGCTCCGTCGAAATATAATTCCCAACGTCGATCATCAGGGTCTTCTAGATTCATTATTTGTTCATCTGGCAGATCGTCATTGAGAGGAGATTCGGCCGGCAAAGGGTGTGCTGCGAGGAAGTCTGCTAAGACTTGTCCCTTTACGGCACGCGAGGCACGAAAGTTATATCGAATTGCAATAATATCATTGACCATCCGGCAAGTCCGCCGGAAAGTGTTGGACGAGTCATCGAGTATTGCAATGGATTAAACTTCGAGATCGAGTTGACCTTATGAGAAAGCATGTAATGCCCGAGCTTTTGAGCGGCGAAGATCGGGGCCAAACAATGCTTTTCAATTGCGGGATACCTTACTTCCGTCGGAAGTAAATGACGGCTTAAGTAGTAAAGAGCATTTTCTTTACCCTCATCATTGACACAGGCTAACGAGGCTCCGAGAGAGTCGTCTAAAGCCGCGATGTAAAGTATCGCCGGTCTACCCGAGACCGGGGTCGCTAAGACGGGAGGTATCATTAAATATTGTTTAATGTCCTCGAAGGCCTTCCGGCATTTCTCTTCCCAAATAAATTTGGCGTCCTTTTAACTAGTGCCGAGAAAGGCCGACACCTACCGACGGGTTTGAAATAAAGCGTCGAAGATATGCCGGCTTCCTTGAAAAGATCGTAGTTGTTTTAAGGTTTTGGGAGGCGGCATTTCTAAGATAGCTTTAATCTTTTCCGGGTCGATTTCAATTCCACGATGTCGGACAACAAATCCTAAGAATTTCTCGGAGGTGACGCCGAAGGCGCATTTTAAGGGATTCATCTTAAGGTTAAATTGTCTTAATCGTTCGAAAACAATTCTCAAATCATACAGGTGGTTTTCCTTTACTTTGCTTTTGATGACCACATCGTCCACGTAGCATTCGACTTGATTGTGGATGAGATCATCAAAAATTCTTGTCATTGCTCTTTGGTAGGTTGCTCCTGCGTTCTTCGATCCGAATGGCATTACTCGTGTAGCAAAATACTCCGATCGGCGTTCGAATGCTTGTAAGCTTTTCATCTTCCGGAGCCATTTTTATCCGGTTGTATCCACGAAGATCCATCCATGAACGAGAATATTTCATGTGTTGAAGCAATGTCGATCATTAGTTCCGGGATCGGTAGAGGGAATTCATCCATTGGACATGCTTTGTTTAAATCTCCGAAGTCCACACAAATTCGATCTGACCATTCTTCTTTCTGACCGGCACCACATTGGCTAACCAAGTCGGGTATTGTTCTTCACGGACAAATTTAGCGTCTATTAGCTTTTTAACTTCGGCTATGACTTGTTGTTCGATTTCTAGACGCATTCTTCTGGGACCTTGTCTGACTGGAACAGAAGTAGGATCCACTCCTAGCTTATGAACTGCGACCTCTGGAGCTAATCCTAGCATCTCGTCATAGTTCCAAGCAAAACAGTCTTTAAATTCCATTAATAATTTGATTATTTCTTCGGAGTCTTCTTTATTGAGTAAGGAGCTAACAAAGGTAGTTCTAGGCTCTTCGCTAGTACCTAAGTTAACTTCGTTAACTCATCTATTGTGGATTTAATTTCTTCTTCGAATTCTGGTGGAGCGTCTCCAATTTGTAAATCTTCGAGTTCGTCTGTAGTTTCCATGCAGTTTTCATTGGACTTGCAAGTGACAACCAAGCAAAATTCAGTATCGTCAACTGATCCTACTGTGCCGAATCCGAGACCATGCTTTGAATTGGGCGGACGACCGGAATTATTCCATAATTTTTCAAAACGTTGTGATTGACCTTTTGTCCATTGTCGAGGTAAGAAACCACGTTGAATTAAATTTTGAACACAGGGAGAGTACCACTCAAAAGGTAATTCCATTAATTCTGATGAAGTGACATCTTCGAATTGTACATGATTTTCAATTTTGGAGGAAGAAGCACCACGGTAGAATTTGATTGTCTTTGCACCGTCGTTACGTACCTCTTTGACCACCATACCCTCGATCTTGTTAGAATGGATCGGGGTTAGGGTCATAGTATGTACGTAGTGGTTAATCTTTTCGTACATTGATTTGTATTCTTCGTTCTTCTCATCTTCGAGAGAGATCTTGAATTGCGGCTTCTTCGACTTATTGTCGTCGCTTCTTGTTTGATTTCTTTTTCTTCTTCGAACTATCTTCCCAATCAACATTGATGGCTGGTTTCCTCCGTCCAACTCGTCCTAGCGTCTCTACCACGGCCTCGTCCCCGGCCTCGACCTCGGATGCGAGTTGTGGAGAAACCTTCACCATCTCGCCGGAAGGGAGTGGTGAGTGACTGTTGGACTAGAACTTCAGGTTCTTCGTCGTCCTCAACTTTCTTTGCTTTATTTGTTACGGTATCTCTGGAGAAGATCGTTTTCTTTGGCGGTGCATAATAAGCTGCATCTTCATGGATTCCAATCTCATGTACGGAGAATGGTTGTAAGTCGCCTTTGATACACTGTTCCCCTCCATCGTAATATTTGATGCACTGATGCAGAGATGATGGTACCATCCTGTTTTCATGTATCCACGGTCGGCCCAGCAGAGCGTTGAACGATGTCTCTGAATCAATTATGTGAAATTTTGCGGTTGTCTTTGCTAAGTCACCGGTCTTCATTAGTAGCGTTATTGACCCGAGGGCTCTTTCTCCTTTCTGGTTGAATCCTCTTAATAACATTTTGTCTGCTTCAAGCTCGATGCTCCTGGATCTACCAATACTCTGGAGAGCGTAAACTTCCCAATTGTAACTGAAATGTACAACGGTCGGTTGTGATCTGTCGTCCCAAGTAGTAGGTCACTGTCCAGTGAAGGTAACGCCTCACTGTTCCTTTAACGAGCAAACCTCATCTAAGGAATCTCCGGCCATTTGAGCTAGGCAAATTTCTGGATCAAGTAAGGCCTTGATCAGAGTTTCTCTCATCTCCTTTGATAAGATGAGAGCGTCGTAAATGCTCAGTTTGGCCGGTAGTTTCCTAAGATGGGCTAACACGTTGTAGTCCACTTTGTTTTCATGCGTCTCGGCTTCTTCTCAAATGGGTATTTCTTCTGCTGGGGTTGGTTCTTCTTGAGCAACCACCTGCTTTCCTTTGTCTTTTGGACCCATTCTTGGAGGTAGAACTCTTCCACTTCTTAAGTTGACTTCTGTAATTTCTTCTGAATCTAGTGTTGAACTTGTCGGTGTCTCCTCCTGAATCGGAATGACAGGCTCTTTCGGATTATCTTCAGAATCTGAAGGCTCTAACTCTATCGTAACTGGAGCTCCTCGAAACTCACAGATAGATCCGTTGCTTGTTGAACTCTCGTAGCCTCCTTGATGGCTGCCTTCTTCATTATTTTGCTCGTCGAGATCGTGTATGATTTGAGAATTGTTGTTAGTATCGAAGTCGATGTCCGGATTGTCGCTAGTTACGTAATCGTTAGAAACAGTCAAAACGTAGCCAACGCCATCACCCTTATCATTATATGATCCCACCGAAGTGAGCAGATAATCATACAAAATCAGAGGTTCGAGGGATTTCTCCCCCGAATCGGAAACAACTCTCCTAGGATAAGCAGCCCCTAGTCTAGCCTTAGGAGTCTCGGTCCTCTCTTCTTCGTCAATTTTCTTCTTCTCTTCAATCGCCTCCTGTTGAGGTGGTTCTTCTATTGCAAGTGATAGTACCGGCTTAACAGGTCTCGAACTTTGAATTGAAGCTCGCACCGTGGCGGTTCGAATGTTGTCTAAAATCTTCTTCGAAGACTTTGTCCAGGCGGTGGTCCATCCATCGTCAGTTGCATAGGGATCTATTGGAATGACGGGATCAGTTGAGATAACATTGACGGAACCTCCTTTCTGGGGTTCCTTCATGTACTCCTTCGGGATCGTTATATTCCCTTTCCGAAGGTTGTCGTTGAGCCAACTTTTAATGGTAATGCAATCTTCTATCTTGTGCCCAAGCATCCGGTGGTAGGGGCAAAAGTTGGGATCACCATTCTTGTTGACTTCCTCTGGTCTTTTAGGCTCTGGCAGCTGGAAATCTGGAGTCTTTATCAGACTACGGAATATTTTCGGTACTGCTTCAGTCTTGAACGGATATTCCCTGCTCAGAACCTCCCTCAATGTACGTTGCGGACGAGACGGTTGTTCATACTGTGGAGATGATTGATAGCTGGGCCGGGGTTGCTGGTAATTCTGTTGTGGTTGCTGCGGCCGTTCTGGTGGTATTTTCATCGGTTGCTTACCTTTATCAACTGCTGCAACGATCCCGGATTTCTTTTCGAAGGTCTTCACCGGCTTCTGTTTGTTCGTCTTGTCGGCAAAACTTAATTGCTTCGCCTCTTCTTGCAAGCTTCCGGCCTTGCTTAACAACTTCTCGAAAGTCTTAATAGTGAATCCTTTGAGGAGAAGTGCTATCGGGCCGTGAATGCTTTTAAGCAAGATGCCGATCGCATGTTGTTCTTGCGGTTGTGGTTCACACTTCATGCTTAAGTTCCTCCATCGAAGTATGTAATCCACCAAAGTTTCATTCGGCCTTTGTTTCTCTACCACTAAATCACCTATAGTGATGTGGTGCCGAGCTCCGGCGAATCGCTTGATGAAGAGGCTCTCTAGCTCCGAGAATGTCTTCACCGAACCATTTGGTAATTCGCGTACCGGTCGAAGGCGATTCTCGACGGACTGCCGGCGAACTGTCGGAAGAGTAGTGCATCGCTCCCGCCGGCATTACAACAACTGGCACGAAAGTGTGCAACATGTTGTCGGGGGTTCCCGGTTCAGTCGAAGGTCTTGAACAGAGGTGGTACGAAGCCTTTCGGGTATTGGATAGTGTCAAATTCTTCTGGGTAAGGTCTACCTGTCCGAATGGATGTCCCGCTCTTCGATTGTGCTAAGGCTTCTCGCACCTACTGTTCTACCAAGTTCTTGATATCCTTTTCAGGGATCATACTTTGTGTTGTGTCCTTTTTCAGCTGATCATCCCCATTGACGGATGTAATCTCCTTTCCTCCGTCTACAATGTGAATGACCTCGCGGGGGTGTCTCTCTATGTGGTTGTACTTGACTGCGGAGAGTGGCCGGAGCTACGGCCATCTCTTCCATTCTTTTCGCCATTTGAGCGATTGTGTCGTCTTTTCCCGAAGCTGTCTTCTCATCGGTTCCGGCTCCTCTCTTTCGCGAGCTGCGAGGAGCACCTTGCGAAGGCGATGAAGCTCGTGTCTCAACCATGTTGATTTACGCATATTCGTCGTCCATGAACTCCGATGAATCGATCTCATCTCCGAACTTTTCTTCTCTTTCTTTTGCCAACCGTCGGATATCGGTTCTCAACTTTTCCATGGCATCTTCTAGCGGGGCTTTCTGTGTGTCATCGAGGTTGTTGTGCGATAGCTGCCGGGTCCCCTTTTCACGAGTCCCCTTTATCGCAGTAGCACTTTCTTCAGACTCCAGCCTCCTAGCGAGACTTTCTTTCTCGGGCTACTGTTTCAATCTTAACTGCCCAGTAGTGGGACGCCATACCATCCTTCTAGCGGCGGAAGGTCTAGGACCGGATGGTCCGTCGACCAAATGCCGGAAGGTGGTATCCTCCCTAATCCGTAATCCCGAGACTACGACGAGCGGGCTAGCCTTCATTCTCTTGCTTGGCTTTTCCGTCATGACGGCGGGCTCTACTCGGGGCCCAAGACGGGATTTGGCCCGGCACCCACCCTATCCTTTGTAGAATCTCCGATACGGGGCGCTTTTCCTTCCTTGCTAACTTTTCTACCAAAGTTTGCAGTCGAGCAAACGGCGTAGTTCTAGTTCTTTTCTTGCGGCTATCGTTGTAGTATGCGGGGCTGAGGTAATGTGGCAGCAATCTTGCGAACATTCTCCTCATCCTCTGCGGCGGAGAGGGGATGGAACCTGCTTCCTCCCAAAAGTGGTATGTAGTCGAGCAGCGGTGTATATTCTGGTAGCGGTGTATATTCCAGCAGTTCTGGAATTTCCTCCAGGAAAGCAATCTCAGCGGCTACGGCTTCTGCGGCGATCCTTCTACTTCGTTTCTTCTTTGGGTCCTTGTTAGTGACGGAATCTTCGAACTGGACCCGATTTCGAAAACGAAGGTCTTACGGAAGATCCGTACCCTCCACGGTAACGGGTTTACCATAGTTCTGGATTTCTTTCCCCTTTGATTTGGCGGAAGTCGGGGTAGGTGCAGAAACAACTAGACCAGTGGGGGTAGTAAGAACAGTCCTCCTGCGGACGGCAGTACTCCTCCTAGTCGGGATCCTTTGCAGGGGAGGAAACTCTTGGGTCGACCTAAGGTTGAACTCAAGCAGCGGTTCCTCAGCTTCAGATACCTTGTTCGTCAGTGCAAAGAGGGAGACGTCGGTGACCTTGACATTCGTGTTTTCAAATCCTTGTCCAAATCGGTTGATCCCATTGTCGGGCGACTCATCCTTATAGACGGCGAAGTCCGAGTCCGTTGGTGAAGGAGAAAATCGGTTTCGGGGCTTCCATTTCGGCGGGTAGATTCAGTTGTCAGTCCCAAGTTATGCTTCTTTTCTTTAGGACGAGAAGAAAGGAATTGAAAAGAGTCCGAACTCATTCTTGTTCATGTATTTATAAGAAGGAATCATTTGTTAAAAGAATCACTTATTAGAGGGTTTGTTTATTTAGAACGGAATGTTCAAAAGTGTAGAGAAGGTAAGGAATCCGATTCGAGTTGGAAAGGAAAAGAAAGTCTTAAGCAAGACTTCTCGACTCGAAGGATCATTCCTAAACTAACACCTATTGGGGTCCACCCCACCTCGAAATGAGGTAAAAGGATCTTGGAACCTCTCTCGTTTAGGGGTGTCTAAACGGTGGCTCCTAAATCCGAGAGAATGTTGGCTATACTTATTCAAGATAGAAATGAACATAGTATTCCAACGGAAAGAAGGGTAGTTTGATCCACTAAGGACATGGATGCACTACCGATTTTTGAAAGCAGAATTATTTGATTATAATGGAGAGAGGAATTGTCCCCAGCGGAGTCGCCAGAAATCTGTCGGCATATTTTTTAGGTTTGTGTGTTTTATTTTGAAGAGGGGTCGCCTACAGAAATTGTCGGCGAATTCTTAATTTAGTTTAAATAAATAATTTTGAAAAGTAGTATTTGATTTTGAAAATAATTTTAAATTTGAAGGTTTTAAGATATGAGATTAAACCGATCTCACATCCCAAATAGTTTATATAAACGAGCACCGCACCACAAACCGTGTATCTATCCCTAAGGATAGACACATCGCTTGACGGTGGGGCTCGATTAAATAAACTAGAAGATTTGTGACATCCGTTTGGTCCGCGAACCAATTTTATAAGCCGACAAAATTCCCTCGCTTAATATGAAAACATTAAACGGGGTTTATATTACCCAGGTTCTTTAAAATTCCCTATAAGGGCAAGCCCCTATAGTTAATTACATCTTAAGTGACGGGAATCACCTAAGAAAACTCTCGATAATAATCAATAATTCGCTCTCAAGAATTTCAAAGTTTAAGGTTTTCAAGGATTGAAATTTGGAATTTCAATAGGGAATGGATCAAATTTGGAATATTTTGTTTTGGGAATCCAAAGGAAGAAAGGTAGGAGAAATCACAGATTCGAAGCGAACTTCGGTAATTTCCCGACTATCCTATTGTTTGGCTTGGATTTAGGGAAGTCCTAATATTTATTTAAATGTTTTGATCTTGCCAATTTTAATTAGTTAGGGCTTATATTTGCATGATAAAATCAAACAAATAACCTCGAAGATGTGAGGGTTTATGTCGTATCGGACGACTACCTCGGAATCCTAAAACTGGTTAGGGCTTAATTTACATGACCCGATCATGCAAATGCCTAACAAAGATTGAGGGTTTATGTTGCACTAGGCAAACTACCTCGAAGTCCTATGGCTTGGTTATTTAATTCTAGGAAAGTTTGGTCGATGTAGATTCGAGTTTTGCGATGACGATGGTCGTCTTGCCCACCATGCTCCGAGCTCCTTGTTGTTGCGAGAGGTTTAGTTTTAGAAATCATAAATCAGGGGATGAGAAAAGTGTTTTGGTTTAGAGAAAATCTTAATTTCCAAGTGTTTTTTATGTTTTAATTAAAACAAATCTTAAAGTTGATTATAACGACACCGGTTAAGATCCCACGGTTCCATCCTTCCGGCATCATTATTTTTATCGGATTCACTTAGTCCAGATGAATTTGCTAAACTCAACTGAATGACTTCCACACTTTCATTTAGACCGTGGGAAATCCCGTTAGCAACACGTAGGTTACATCATCCGAGGTATTCCCGATCATCCAACAGGACGTTTTAATTTAGTTGTAATTGTAGTTTTGTGTTACGTTTGTGATTAAATTTTGAGTTGTTTTATATTTTGAAATGTTGTGGCGGTGAATTTTATCTTGCAATGACTTTTAACTTAGTTTTGGTTTCGGTTTTAGGGTCTATCCTAAAGGTGTGAGTTTTCATGCAACGAGTTGTTTATCATGCAAGAAAAATAAGTGCAATGCGGTTAAGTAAATTGCAATAATGTAAATTGCAAGAAAGTAAATTGCAATAAAATAAAAGCGTACCTGGAGGGTCTTCCCGTCATCCCAAGCTGCACTTAAAACACAATTAGAATATTTAAGCAAGTTCCTAGGTAAAGCTAAGGTAAGGGCTAGGGTTTTCTACCAAATTCCTAATCCTATAGCTAGTCATTTCCTATGACGTCTAGGTTCTTTGTGTTTTGGTTTGAGGACGATTTTCTTCATCAAAGAACAATTAAATTCAATTGTTCTTATAAACATCCTATCATATTGAGAAAGTGTTTAAGAAGAATCTTAAACATCTTTTCAATACTTCTAGGATTGTTTTAAGTCCAAATGAATTTGATTATATAAATGAATTAATCGTCCGGGGATTCAAGTTTTGTTAACTTGCTCAGTGAACTAGGACATTTGAATATCCTATGAGTGAAGTAACATTTCATTTAATGTTCTGTTTAGGAGTTATGATAACTAAAGCTTTCGAGGGTAAATTAGTATTCAATTGATTTGTGATTTAGTTTAATTTCTATTTATGGATTTAAATTTAGAATAGTGTTCAAGTTATTTTAGATTTATTTCTTTCTGTTTTAGGTGATGTTATTTAATTCAATTTAATCCAATTTAGTTTGATTTGATGTTACATTAAATTAATTTGATTTGATTTAATTTTAATTTAATTTGATTTAATTTAATTTAATTTAAATTTAATTTAATTTAATTTTATTTTATTTAATTTAATTTAATTTAATTTAATTTGATTTAACTTAATTTGATTTAATTTGGTTTTATTTATTTAATTTAATTTAATTTAATTCATTTAATTTAATTTAATTTGTTTATTTAATTTAATTTAGTTTAATTTAATTTAATTCAACTTTTAATTCTAATTTAATTTAATTTAATTTAATTTAATTTACTTAATTTAATTTAATTTTTTAATTTAATTTTATTTTTTTTAATTTAATTTTTTTTAAAAGAGTTTAATAATTTAATTTTAGTTTAATGATTAAGCCTTTTAATATATTTTAAATTTGAGTTATCATTTTAATTAAGAATTGAATATTAATGAGATAATTAATTTAGGGATTTTTAAATTAAAGAATAAATCTCTTCCTAATAATATCCCTATTTTAATAATTCCAATTTTATTATTCTTCCAAATTTAATCAATCATTTAATTAAAGTTTAATCATTTTAAATTGCTTAATGGGTTTCTACCCTTTAATTATTTAAATTTCAATCATCCAAATCAGATTAGGATCAAATATTTTACTTGTTAATTTTTTATTAAACCTAAAGTTTTAATTAAGGATTAAAAAATTTAATTACCACTTTACCCTTTAAGCTTAATAATTTCATAACTCACTAAATTGAACTCAAATGAACTTGAAATTTTTATGTAACTTCACTCATATGTCAATAAAGACATGAGAGGAGAAAATGTGATTTTTCTGTATTTAATTTATTTATATAATTATTTTTGGTAGAAAATAGAGATTTCCAAGGAAAATTTAATAACATGACCAAGGGAGAGTTTCTGTCCTTAAGAAAATTAGGGGACATTCCTAATGACCAGAGGACCACTTGGACCAATTTTGGTGATTTTTGAATTATATTATTTTTATTATAATTATTTTAAGTTTTGGAGTGTTAATTAATTTAAAAATAAAATAAATGTTGAAAAATGAATTTTATATTTTTCAAAAATCTCTCTAATATCAAGGAAATCAGAGAATCAAATTTTACAATTTTCTGATTTTTCTATGATTTATTATAATTATTTTAGTGAAAATGCTAGAAAATACATTTTTTAATTTTAAAATTACCCTAGAGCTTTAAAATTTAATATCTTACTAAATAGACCTAAGAAAAATATGGGGTTTGTTCCTAAGTGATTAAAATTCAAAATGTGACATTTTGGTGAATTTTATTATTTTTATGATTTTTATTATTTTTTAATTATTAAAAATATTAAAATATTATTAAAAATCAAATTTTTTAGAAAATTGAAATTTTAATTTTCTTAGATTCCCCTGATATCAGAGAGGCTCCAAAACCAATTTGGTGAATTTTTGAAAGGTATTTTAAAAGTTATGAATTTTTAAAGTTTAAAATGACTAAGTGGCTTAATCAACCCAATTAGTGGGGCTAACCAAGTCCAATTGACCTCAAACTTTTATGGTGGATTCCTCTGATCCTAAAGGTCAGTGGAGAATTGATTTCAAGTCAATTTGATGCATGGTTAACTCTAATTAATTAGAGACCTATTTTGGGTGTTTAAGCCGATTAGGGTTGTTTTAAATGAACTAACTCAAAACCTATTTTTCCTAGGGTTCTCTGGTCATAAGGAACATCACCAAATTTTCCTTGAATTTATTTCACAACATGCTATTTATTGGAATTAAAATACTCAAAACATTAACATGAACTTGAAAAATCAATAACTCTTCATAGGGATGGCCTCAGACTTTGGAAAATTCAGGGAATGTTCCCAAATTCAGAGGCTTCAAAAGCCCTTTGGTCTCATGCCATGGTGAATTGTATACATGCATGGAGAATTAAAAGTATGCAGAGAGTAAATAAATTATAAAAAATAAAATACTTGATGAAATTAAATGATTTCTTTTCCACATTATTCTCCTCTGTTCACTGAGCAAGAGGGTATTTTTATTTTATTTTTCTGATTTTTCTACACAGAGTTATGAATTTTTGAAGTTTAGGGAATTAAATAAATAAGAAAATACCCTAATTTTCAATTTATCCACGCGGCGCCAACTCATCCTCGGCATCTCCGAAACGCCGCGTGTCGCGCTCCCATTCGACGCCGCCATCTGACTCAGCGCTCCGGGCCCCGTGGTTCTCGTACCGTCTCCTGGTCCGACGCCATCTGAGCCGTCCGTCCGCGCGTGTATTGAATGGACGGCATCCGTTCATCGTCCCCGAGCGTCCTCACCCGAGAGCCGTCCACACTAAATCCCTAAGATCTCACTCGATACTCAATGGATTTTCATGTTCTTATGCTCTATGGATTCGTCTTGAAGAGACGAACACATCTATACGGTTATCATGCATTGAAATTAAAGCATTCGAAATGGAGAATCTCTAGAAGCTCGGGATGAAGAATTAGCTCATACCTTTGCTCAGAGAAGTGTGGCTTCGATCTGAGAGTTGTTGCACCTTCGATTGGATCCCAGCGAAGCTCCAGATGAAGTCTCCTGGTCCGGTGAATTGTCTAGATGTGATTTCGACCAAGCCCGATCACAAAGCTTGGAGGCTGGAGCAAATAGGTGGCCTGGAGATGGGGCTTTTGCTGGTGGACACCTTCCCTTGGTCTGGTGAAGGTGTAGAATCAATCAATTTGGGGATTGGCTCACTGTGGAGAAGTGTCCTGGTTTTGGGTGGAATTTCAACTACGAAATTGAGCTCACGAGAGAAGAAATGGCAGGGGGATCTCACTCTGGGGATCAAGTGCTCGTGTATGGGGAGGAGTCTGGAACAATTTTGGCAGAGTTTCCTTAAGGTTTGTTTTCAGCACCTCTCATGGCCGAGAGGGGTGGTGTTTAAATAGGAGAGGGTGGAGGGCCTCTCAGGGAGAGTTAGGGCTTGGGATCAGCTGCTCTTGGCAAGAGAAGAACAGTTCCAATGGCCACTCGGGATAGGGCGGCTCGAGCGGTGAGAATTTCAAGTTGGGCTCACATGTGAGCTCTCGGCCATGGTGTTTTCCGGCGGCCTCGGTGGCTGGCCGGCCGGGCATGGGTCACCCTCAAGGTCAGGTGGGTCGGGCTGGGACTTGGTGCAAACAATTGGCAAATGCCATGTGTAAAGAGCTTGGATTGAAATGGAATGGGGGGAAGGCCATTTAGGGTTCAAATGAGTCAACCCATGGTTTTGGGCTAGGTTCACCACCCAAGGCCTGGTCTTGGGCTGAAGAGGATCACTTGGGTCAGCCAAGAGAGGATGGTGTGGTCTCCATCCATGATGAGGTGGCTAAGCATGGTTTAGTGTGTGACATGCTTAAGGTAAAAAAAGGTTTAAGGAGGATTAGGAAAGGGGCCCCTCCTTTTGCCATTAATAGCTTGATCACATGTCAAACCTTTCATGGCTTCATGTGGCTTGTCCATGGCTTGCATGGCTCACCTTTGGCTTGGCAAAAAGTTTAGTCAATTTCATGAAAATGGATTTTAGGAATTTTTGGTAATTTGATGGAAATTTGTATGAAACTTGATTTGGAATAATTTGATGGTGAATTTAGGACTTAGGTAATGGTTTTAATTAAGTGGATGGCAAATGGAGATGTCATGTGGGCTTTAGGGTAGATTTTGGGCTTTTGAATTTGAAGGAAGTGGGCTCTTAGGAAAGTTTAAGGGAAATGGGCTCTTTGATTTTAGGATGGGCATTTGGGTGAAGATTTTGTGAAGGACTTTGTCAAATAAATGTCATAATTGGTTTAGGGATGTTCTATGAAGGGCTTGGAGTCAATTTGGTGTGATTTGGAGTTGAATTGGATTGAATTTGGGTTTATTTGGCAAGTGGGCCTACATGGGTCCAAATGGGCCAAGTTGGGCTAATGTTGGGCTAGGGTTGAAATTGATGTAAAATCAATGTTAAGAAATGTTTATGGGAGTGTTTCAAAGAGTTTTTGACTTTGGTTGGGCTTTGATTTTGGGGTTTGGGCTCATTTGGGTTAGGTTTGGGTTTAGGTCAAAAATGGGCCTCTTAGCTTTGGGTTGAATTTGAGTGGGGTTTGGGTCAAAATTTTGGGCAAATCATGTTAGTGTTATGCTTGTGGGGATGCTAAGGAATATTTAGAAAAGATTTGGGGTTAATTGGAGTTGAATTGGGTGAGTTTGGGTTAGGTTTGGGTCATGGGTCCAAATTGGGCTTTAAAGCCAAAAGTGAGATTGGATCCAAATGTCAATCAAATAAGACTTGGATTTGGTCTAGCTTGGTATTGGGGATGTTGAATTGAAGTTTAGAATTGAATTGGACGAAAATTGGGGTCAATTGGGTAGGTTTGGTTTGACATTGTGTTCACTTTGGGTTAAAATGGGTCAAATTGGGGGTTTTGACAAAAGTAGGGTAAATTGACAAAATTGGCCCATGGTGTAGTTGGACAAAATGAAATTGGAAATATTTGGGATTTTTTGGAATTTTCTGGGAATTTTCTGAATTTTTGGATTTTTGGGTCAAGAGGGGTATTTTGGGTATTTGGAGGGTATTGGGAGGTATTCTTGGAATTTTTGGTATTTTTGGGTATGGATGATCAATTTAAGTGATGTGGAAATGTTTGGGATTGATTTTGTAGAATTTTGGGTAATTTGGAAAATTTTGAGAAATTTGGGTAATTTCAAGGGTTTTGGGTAAGGTAGCGAGTGTAGGGTCCCGGGGTCAAAAATTGAAAATTTGGGAAATTGAAGATTGGGTGGATGTAAGTGGAAAGAAGTCATTTTGGTTGAGCCATGAAGCCATATCAAGCCCATATGAGCCATGAAGGGACCCATTTGAGGCATTCACTATGTTGTTCCTAACCCTCTTAGCCAAGGGCTTAGGGGTTAAGGACCATCCATGTAAATCACCTACATGAGTCAGGAGGTCAAGTTAGGTATGGGTGTGGTTTTAGGAGGTATGTGGAAGTGTAGTGTGTAGGTGTAGTGTATAAGTGTAGTGTGTGTGTAAGTCAGCCCCTTCACCAGACCAGGCCACCCAGGGCAGTCCTAAGGCCAAAGAGTCCTATAGGAACTCATTCTTTAAACTTCCACACTTGATTTCAACCCTCTAGGTGATTAGGGGTCTATAGTCAAGTTTGTGGAGTTTGCAGGGAGTTAAGAAGTGGTTTGAATTTCTAAATGGTGGGTCCCAATTCTAGTCCTCTAAGATAGTCAAAGGAAAAGCCTAAGGCTAGATCCTAAGTACTAAAGAGAAGAAGAGAAGACCTCATCAAAAATGAGGTCAACAGCAGGTTTAAGCTCAAAAGAATTAGTAGCTACAACTGGGTAAGTTCATCAACTGTAGGGTTAACATAATCTCTTAAAGGTCTTAAATCTTGATGGATGCCAACATTTTGATCTTGATGATTTGTCATTTCTAGAATATTTTTATCTTTTTCTGTATTTTAAATTTTTTTGATATTTCTAATAGATCTTTCTAATTCAGAATCGTAAGGCACAAGTCCCTCAGAACCTGAACTACGCATACAACAATAAAACAAAACAAAACACAACACACTAACAAAAACAAAGAAAAGTAAAAAAATTAAAATTACTTAATTTTCTTTAAAATGTAATTTTAATTAATTTCTTTCCCGGGCAACGGTGCCAAAAACTTGATCCTCCCGATATTTATACTTACAAATATGATATGAAAATTGGCAACGGTGACAGAAACTTGATCCTGCTGGATATATATGCTTATGATTTTAATTTATAATGTCGATACGACACAATTATATGTATCATTTATCAAGTAATATAGGACTTTCTGATTAAGACCCGAGATATCGAACCAACAGAAATAAGAAAATTATATTTTTACTTTTTTAATTGGCTTTTAAAAGTATGTTTTGATTTTGAAAATTTTGATAGTTGATTTCACTCTTTAAATTTTCTTATAAATGTCAAATAAGAAATTAAAATAATAATAACTGTAAACACGGTATGAAAAACACTATTAACTAGAATATCTTTTACTTTCCTTTATAAAGTAGTAATAATTATGAAAGTATTGTTGTGGAAGTATTTAAATTTGTTGTGATAAATAGAAGCAAATGTATTCTTTACCCTTACTTGGTTCTATAAAGAACATTGGTTAATTTGAACTTTTATCATTTTGAACATGGTTAGGCAGGGAAGATACCAGCTCTCACTCTAGAGTTCCCTCATTTCCCTCCACCCGGGGGCTAACTTCTCATAACAAAATTCAAAACTTTAAACCAAACTTGGGGCTTTTAGCCTGTCACACTAAAAATTCTCTAATTTTACTCCCCTTTAAAACATCTTCTAATATACTGCACTCAATTATATGAACTACAATTTTCACCCATATAATTGCATGTGATTCTTACTAAATTTTATGAGACAATACTGTATTGGATCTTACATAATCTCACCACAAATTTTACATCTTAACAGGCCAAATTAAGAAGTAAATAAAGTTTATAGAATCAATCTTTATAACTTCTTCCAACTTTAAACACATATACATTCCACAATAATTCTTCATGAATTACTTACTTCTTCATTTAAGAAAGAAAAATATAAAGTAAACTACTCAGAATGCATTGAGAAAATACAAAAACACATTGATTTGAAATTAAAAATCATAAGAAAAACAACAAACACAACAAGTATTAATTAAAAACTAAATGTAGGAACAAAAGTAAACACTTATATGAAACTCCTCCCTACAAGACTCAAAGAGTTCCTCTGAAACTTTAAATTTTCACTAAACAACTCCTCAGAGCAGGTCTCCCAACTCTGATGACTCGGAAACAAACTTCAGGCATCAATAAAAACTAAACTAAAGGAAAGAAAAGAAGTGGGAAGAAGAAGACTTCAATCCTACCTTTTTTTCTTTTCTACTCTCTACTCCTACTCCTAACGAAATACAATAAAAACTCTGTAAAAACACTCTTCAAAATGCAATTGAAGAGCCCCTAATCTTTCCTAAGACTCTTTTTAAAAATTAAACCAAAATGTGCCTTGGTGTCTCTTCAAAAGGTGTCCAGATTCGATGTATACACCAAAAAATGCACCACTTTATTCAAACTTGTCGTACCAAAGGAAGTTATGGAAGTTACCACCAAAATTTGCATCCCATACCCTTTGAAAATGGCACCAAATTCAAGTTAATCTCAATTTTTAACTGTGGCGGAAGCGCCGGCCCAGCGGCGCTTAGCCGCTAGTGCCCAAATTTTCATTTTTCATTTTTTTGCTCCAAATTTGATCCAATTTTGCTCCTTTCATCATAATCACTCATTTTCATCATACATGCAAGAAAAACACAAAATACCTTCCATTAAAGTGCAATATCATCAAAAAATATGTATAAAAATGTGCATAAAAAATACTATATAATTTAGGTGTATCAGCGCTTAGCCGCCACAGTTAAAAATCTAATTTTCTTCATTTTTGGTGCCAATTTCAAAGGGTGTTTGATTCAACTTTTGGTGAAGACTTCCTTAACTTCCCATGGGCGGCAAATTTAAATGAAGAGATAAATCTTTTGGTGGATACGTTGAATCGAGACATGATTTGAAGAGACACCAATGCACCTTTTGGACTATTAATAAAATTATGTCATGTAATGAATGGAGAGTCTTTTAGTGAGTCTAGTTTTCAAGAGTATTTTCTAATTTTTAGAGTTTTCTTCTAGTTCAAAGAGTTTTTACTTTCAATCTTTTATTGTTTATAGTTTAGTTAGTTTAGTTTTAGTGGAGAAAGGGTTGCTGTGAAACTTTCTTTCCACAAATTTTTCTTTCATCCAATTATCTGACTTTTACTGAAGTCTAAAGTCAGAGTTGGAGTCAACAGAGTTGGATGCCAACCTCTGTAGTGTTGTCCTGTGGAAAGTCAAATTTGAAAGAAACTTCCAGAGTCTTATGGAGAAGATTTTCAGATAAGTGTTTACTTTTGTTTTCTATATTTAGTTTGTCTTGTTGTGTTTTCTTTATGATTTATATTTTCAAATCAATCTGTGCTTGTGTTTTCTCCATGAATTTTGAGTAGTTTTTTTATCTTTTTCTTTCTTAAAAGAAGAATTAATTAAATTTTGTAGGATTGTTATGGAATGTATAAGTGTTCAAAGTTGGAATAAGTTGTGAAGATTTAATACCACAAACTTAATTTACTTCTTAATTTGGCCAGTTAAGATATTAAATTTGCTGTGAGATTATGTAAGATCCAATGCGGTATTATCTCAAACAATAAATGGTATAAATCACATGCAATTATATGGATGAAATTGTAGTTCATATAATTGAATGCTTAGGAGATATGTTTTTAATGGGGAGTAAATTAGAGGTCTTTAGAGTGACAGGCTAAAGCCCCCTAATTTGGTTTGATATTTTAAATTTTGTTATAAGAAGTTAGTCCCCAGGTGGAGGGAATCTAGGGAACTCTAGAGTGAAAGCTGTTATCTTCCCTGCCTAACTATGTTCAAGATTTTAAAATTTTAAGTTAACCAAAGTTCTTTATAGAACCAAGCAAGGGTAAATAATAAATTTGCTCTTATTTATCACAACACATTTAAATACTTCCACGACAATACTTTCATAATTATTACTGCTTTACAAGAGAAAGACAAAGATATTTTATTTCCTAGTATTTTAAACTGCATTTTAATGTTTTGATAATTTTCATTTCCTGTTTAACTTTTATTAAAAATAACAAAAACAATTTTCAAGCTATTCAAATCAAAACATACTTTCAAAAGCTATTAGAAAAAGTAAAAATATAATTTTCTTAATTCTTTAAAAAGATTTTACATTTTCCTGTAGGTTCGATTTCTTGGGGCTTAATCAGAAATTTCAATATTACTTGATAAACGATGCGTATACTTGCTTAATATCCCATATTATAAAATCATAGTTTTTATATATAAATCATTAGCACATATATTTGGTGTGGAGTTAAGTTTTTGGTGCACATATATTTATCGGGGATCAGTGGTTATAAACAAATAATTAGAAAGGAAGCATTTGTATCTGCATCTCTGTGTGGTTATTAATAGAATGGAAGAAATGAGAACTTGGATCAGAAATCTGGTGTGGATGGAATGAAATCATGAACACTTTAGAAACATGATAAAAAAAACAAAACTGAAAGGAGCGTTTTATGGGGAATGGTGGGCTTAGAGCAAATACAGGGAATAACAATTAGGATACTTTGCTGTGTATTCTATTTTCAGATGATTGCGTACATACCTCTCAAAATATTAATATTTATAAAATAATCATCCAACTGATTTTTCTTGAACTATTGATGTATATACATGCTTCACAATTAAAGTATTGAGAATTTGATAAAAACGAAAAATATGGGTTGGAATTTTTACATGAAGTTATATATTTGATGGGAGAATTTAAAATATAGATGAAGGAGGGGGGTTGATATGTAAATAGCAAGCTTTGGCTGGTTTGTTTATAGTTGCCACCGGTATGTATGGTGCATGCTTGAGATCAGAGCGATAGAGAGGGGGAGTGAGGTCAAGGCATGTGAGCTGTTTCGATAGAAAATTTGACTATGGCCCCATTTAGGGCAGCTTAAAACTGCGGATAGTGTTTTGAAAATATCGCCCGCCCATTTGTTTCATGCGTTCAGAGAGATTAATCAAAAATGGCGTATGAATTTATTTAATAAAGGCGACCGCATGATCGACCCCCTTGCCCTCGTCTTTCTCGCATTTCTGCTACCCTCGTCGCTCTAGCCACCTTTGCCTGACATTGTTGCGTCCAAAGCAAGCCGGCTGCCACTCCTCTTGGGTAAACTTCTCCCTACCTCCTCTTCTTTATGTCAGAGCTTCCTACCTGAAACATCATTTTTTTGCGTAGTCGTCCGAGCTTCCTCTCCTCTTAGAAAATTGCACGTGCGACCTCCCTTTCTCACCGACAACGTTACGCCAGCCTTCTTCCCTGTCGACGTTAAGCTCTCATCGAACATAGCTCACTCTCACTTGAGTTTATAAATCATTTAAAGAGACTTCAATATTTTTGCAGTATTCAAAATCAATTTTGATTTCTAACTGTATCCAAGCCAAATGGTACTTTATCTTGCTTCACATTTGGGGAAGTTATACTAGGCACCTGTTTGAAAATTTTTTAAGAGGAGTGAATTAAGAAATCAAAGAAATTTTATCAGAGACATCGATGAAGTACAAAGAAAATCATGAAGCTAACTTTTTGTTGAAAGAGCCATATAAGACCATCTTTGATTTTAGCTTGTACAATATAGATTATAAATGCTCACTCTTAAGTGAGGTGTATATTCTTTTTTTGTAAGGTTATAAAGTGAGTTTTTACTTCTAAAATATCAAATTTATAACTGTGACAGTTCTGTTAGAAACAACACTGTTAAACATGGGCAGAATGATCATTTATTTAGGAACAAATGCAAATGATCTATTTCTCAAACGTAAAAACTAAACAGCCAACCAGCTTATTCAGATCAACTGCTGATCAACAGATTATTTGAATCAGTTGTTTGTTTGGATAAGTTGCTCCTGACAAACTCTTAGAGTCAGTTTGGGGCTAATATTTTTGGACGGTGCTGTGTGCCCCCGCTAATCTTGTCCGTTTGGGGTAACGATTTGATCACGGCGGCCCCAACGCGCAGCGGAACGTAGGCCGCCGGATCCCTCTTGTGGTCGAGCTTTCTCATTTTTAGTTTTATGCGTATTCCTTTCTCTGCTCATCTTTTGTCGTTTGGATCGATCACCTATCATCACCACGATAGGTAATGAGTGCCCATGGGAGAAACCACGGAGAGAAGAAAAAGTTGATCGAACCAGATCTTCTCTTCCCCCTCGTTGTTCTTTTTCTCTACGATAGGTAGTATGATTCAGTGTTCTTTTTTTGATTTTTCTCTTTTTGTCTTTTTTTTTCCTTCTCTATAGCAGCTTCGATGCTTAGTTATTTAAGTGTAACCTCTTCTTTTTGCTAGTAAACTTATTGGATATATGCTATTTGACGAAATTAAAGTATACCTGTTAGATGTGATCTTTTATTTTATTGTAATTTTCTTTGTGATTTTTTAGAAATGAATGGAATTAAGGTTTTGCAAGGTTGTGCATTTTTCACAAAAGCTCTTTGAATTCCATGAATTTCTCTCATGTTGATTATGCGATGAAGATTAAAGTGAACTTTGGAGTTCTTGTCTCTTATCATGATACTTCAGGGATCTCTGATTTTCCTAAGAAATGGTCATGGTGTAACGTGAATGACTGCTTCAGGTATCTCTTATCATGATGCTTCAGGGATCTCTGATTTTCCTAAATATAGCAGCTTGATCTTATGCATCACTTAGGGCCATTAAAAAATTTATTCATTGTGATTTATACTTTTCTATCACTAAGTACAAATGTGATCTCCATAACATACCTTCTTGCCATAAAAATTAATAATTTCTTTGATATCAATATGATCTTCTGAACTTAAATTCTAAGACTCCATGTAAACTCCTCATTACTTCACTTCTAACTATCCCAATCTTAGAAACCTTTTTAGTTCTAAAATAGTGTTGTTAACATATATTTTCTCAAATTATTTGGCATGTAATTTTTCTCTGTGTTGATTTAAAAGATTGATTAAGAAAGCAATATTAACATCAATTCTCAAGCTAAATTAAAAATAAGCTCACAATATTTATTTTTTGCCACTTCAGGAGCACTTGTTTACTGTAATAACCTTTTTTTTATGGTCTCATTTTAATTCCTGTTGCATAGAATTTTTTTTTTTTTTTGCAATTATAAGTAATAATTTGGGGCATATTTCTGAATTTTCCTTGTGCTTAGGTAACTTTTAATTATATAAACTTCTCAGTTAAAATTTATGCACTTAGATATCATGAGCACCAAGAAACATTTCGTTGTTTGATCTTTGTAATCGATAATCTCAGAATATGATCCCTTGAAATTGATTGAAATGATTGAAGAAAAAAATATTGCTTTAAATTAGAAACCTTCTTGTTTACTTTGTAAATTACTTCACCGATAAAGCATCATTATAAAATTCGCTTGAAGGGGCACCTTGACATTTTAACTATCGATTGCCATATAATTCTTTTTATTGCAAGCGTTTAGTTTTGCTACAATTTTGATTTGGTCCATCAATCCAAATAGGGATTAACCTTTTGATAGGAAGTTTTCATCAACTATTATTTTCACTATGAAAAAATGGGCTTAGAATTAGGCATTATGAGAAGAAGATGTGTGAACTATATATATATATATATATATATATATATTTTTTGAAACTCGTTATCAAATATGTTTGAGTTGGCAAAGATGATGTGTTGGGAAATGGTGAGCAAATCAAAGGATTTTGTAAATAAAGTGGGTCTAATCATCTTTAGAAAGCCTTCAAACAATGAATGCTATGTATGCATGTAAGTATGTATAGAAGTTTTGATGTTATATATGTAAATACTAAAGAATTGCATGTTATATATGTAAATATTCCATTTTTTATAGATGAGGATGGGAGTGCATTTAGATACATACCACCCAAGTCCTATGTATTTTTATATTTTACTGAACATGGACATAATAATCATTTTTTCAGAGACAGCTGCCCCACAGCTGTTTTCACACAGCTGCAACAAAAAAACATCTAGCTTCCCCGCAGCAGCTTTCCGAGACAGCACAACTACAACTGAAAAGCTGAGAAGCTGCAGCTGCACCAAACAGAACCTTACATTCCTGAGTTAAAAAAATTAAGCATTCACAAAAATAAATAAGAAATCAATAAAACTAGAAATAGAATGTTTTTTGTCCAGTCGCTTACCCACGTGTTGCACAGTTCTACCCCGTAGACGTAAAGCTCCACGAAAGGAGTAGAAACCTAGAGAAAGTATTACATCAGGACTCCACATGCCACTCTGCGTGCGGAGTTCAATCATGTATAAGCACGTGGCAGTGGAGGCCCCACCATAAATTTTGAAAATTTTAGGTGCTTGGCCCGACCCGACCGTCCCAAAAAGCGGTAAAATTACTTTTTTGAGATCGAATCCCACCAAAAGCCATTTCTCGCCTTTTTTTGCATCTACATGACGGGAAAAGTCACTTTTCATTGCCTTCCCAGGTCTGACTCTGTTTTGAGCTAGGTCTTCTTAGGGTTTGCCACAGGAAGAAGAAATATTGGTAATGGAAGCAGGAAGTGATGTGGAACAGCCTTAAATGGAAGTAAGTTTAGTTTTATTTTGGCTTGAGTATTGCATTTTTAGGTTGGTTTTATCTGCTTTTCAGGTGTTTTATGTCTGAGTTATGTTAGTCTTACTATGGTGTTATGGTAAAGACTTCTAGTAGGTGTATTGTTGTCATGTTATTGCCGTGTTAATGTCGTTCAATTGTTGTGTTATTGTCATATTATTCTTATAATGTTGTGTTATTCTTGTAGTACTGTCGTGTTATTGTGGTAGTATTGTCGTAATATTGTGGTGTTATGTTAATGTTATTGTACAAATCTTGTAGGTTTGTCATGTTATTGTCCTATTGTCCTAGTGGCGTTGTAAAAAAACTATTTATAGTATTGTTGTGTTATTGAAATATTTTAGGTTTTGGGGATTGTATTGTTCTATGGGTGTTATATTTGTATTAATGTTGTATTATTGTCAAGCTATTGTGTTATTGCTGTGTTAATGATGTATTATTGTAATGTTATGGTCATGTTATTGTCGTAAATTCTTGTATTATTGTCATGTTATTGTTGTGTTATTGTTATAAATTGTTGTATTACTGTGATGTTATTGTCGTGTTATTGTTGTGTATCCAGCTGATCATCGTTAAATTGTTGTGGTAATATGCAGTGTGGAAATATGTGCAACGATCCAATCGTAGAGGCTTTTCTTCGCACCGCTGTCCACAATGATCAGGAAGCATATGAAAGCTACTGTGCTTATGCACATCACGTAGGATTTACTGTAAGGAAGGATCATAGTAGCTATTGGCCAAACTCTAAGAATATTAAAACCAAAGATTATATTTGCGGTAAGGCTGGCCAGAAGAAGGAGTTTAACACGTCTGTGAAGTTCAGAAGACCTGACACGATGACTGGCTGTCAAGCCATGGTTAGATATGTCATTGATGTTGAGGGGAACTGGACAATTAAGAAATTCATTGAAAGCCACAACCACCCACTCGTTGAAAGAGGTGACACGCATCTTCTACGTTCCAGCAGAAAGATAAGCTGGTTGAATGCAGATTTGCTTAGATCAATGACAGTATCAGGTATTAGAGCAACGGATGTGTATAACTTTATGGCTACAGAGGTTGGTGGTGTGGAGAACTTAGAATGCACGAAGAGAGATGCATTTAATTTCATTCAAAAATAAAGGAGGGAAAAAATAGAATTGGGAGATGCAAATTCTCTAATATAGATGTTTATGGAGAGGCGAACAAAGGATAGCATGTTTGCCTGGGATTTTGAAACTGATGAGTGTGGTCGACTCACAAGTTTTTTTTGGAGCGATGGGTTATCCATGCTTGATTATGATTGCTTTGGCGATGTAATAATATTTGATACAAGTTATAGATTGAACAAGTATAATTTATGTTGTGCTCCTTTCGTTGGGGTAAACCATCACTGGCAAAATGTCCTTTTTGGAGTCGGTTTCTTGTCTGATTGCTTCATATGGTTATTCAAAGCATTTATCTGAATTATGGGTGACAAGCATCCAAAGTCAATCTTTATAGATCAGGACCAAACAATGGTGCGAGCCATTGAAGAGTGTTTCCCACAGTCACGACGCAGATTATGCCAATGGCACATATACAAAAAATTTCCATCAAAAGTTCACTGTGGTTTGGGTGTTAAGAGCATGGGAGATATCTTCTACAAATGCATAAGCAAGTGTGGTACCAAATCGAATTTTGAAGAAAATTGGGCCACAATGATTGAGATGGGAAACCTACAGTGTAATGAGTAGTTAAAAGATTTGTACAGGATCAGACATAGATAGTCGACAACCTTCAACAAAGATGTTTTTGGAATGGGAATATTGTCAACACAAAGAAGTGAATCCACAAACAATATTTGTCATGGTGTTTCAAAGCCCACCAGTTCCCTCGTCGATTGTTTTATTGGACTTGAATGTATTATGACATCATGGCGCAGAAATGAAAAAGATGAAGATTACAAAAATGATCAATCAATTATTACGCCCGTAGTAAAAGCCCACCCATTCTTGCGGCAAGTGGCTACATTTTATTCGAAAAAGCTTTATTTAATATTCCAACAAGAATTGTTGGATGGGCTGTGTGGACTCACAATTGAGTTCTTTACTGTAAATGACTCAGAATATGGTGTAAGGAAGCTAGATGCTTAAGGGGCAATGAAGCACTAGATTGTCAAACTTGACAAAGGTAATTCAGAGGTAACTTGTAGCTGTAAAAAGTTTGAAATGATGGGCATATTATGTTCTCACTCGCTTTATGTGCTAAATGTCGCCCAAGTAAAGCTAATTCTCGAGAAATATTTGCTACTCCGTTGGTCTACTCACGCTAAAAGGAACATTTAAAATGATTTGGTAACGAACTAATGAAGGAAGCATCAACGAGCTCTGGTTCTGCAAGTGGTCTTCTTTTTCGTACACATACTCATAAGTTTGCATACTAGCTCATAAACAAAGCACAAGAAAATGAAACTACCGAACAGATGCTCTGGGAATCATTTAAGCATCTGTCCGCAAATCTTGATGATGCATTTTCTGGGAAAATAACTCTAACAAAGAAGAAAGCAAAGAAGGGGAAAACACCAAATGCAAAATTCAATTTGATTGATCCAGCAAAGATGAGGCCGAAAGGAGCTCCTGCATCTAGGTTGAAAGGTTATTGGGAGAGAAATAAGCGACCAAAGAGTATGTATTTCAATATGCTTAGATGTGTTAATATATGCAGTTTGTTCATTAACTTATCCATACTACTGCATGTAGGAAAAGCTCAAGAAACATCAACAGCTTGAGGACCCGATTTAACATGTGATGCTAATGTAATTGAAATGCCTGATTGTCTCAGCCAGGTATAAAATTTCATCTCTATTGCACTGTTATAGTCTCTTGAATTAGTATACCTCACATCAAATTTTTAATATTTTTTCAGGATTACGATGCATCTCAACCAGCAATGGGATATACGAGTTTATTAATGGAGTCAATAAATGATATGTGTCTGATGTAATTTATGATTACATGGTCACTAAATGGATGTACTTTTCTATGAATGACTATGGATGTATCTTTTCATGAATAAGTAAGTACTTGTTAAAACGCCTAATACTACGATAATAACTCATAATTTATCGCAATACCAAAAAATATTTACATACAAATTACGGCAATAGCTTCATAAAATGTCTTATACTATGATAATAACACATATTTTATGGCAATACCACCAAACATTTACGTCATAACACGGGAATAACTTGATAAAATGTCTTATACTACGATAATAACACATATTTTATCGCAATACCACCAAAACTTTATGTCATAACACGGGAATAACTTGATAAAATGTCTTATACTACAATAATAACACATATTTTATCACAATACCACCAAAAATTTACGCTATAACATGGGAATAACTTGATAAAATGTCTTATACTACGATAATAACACATATTTTATCGCAATACCACCAAAAATTTATGTCATGACACGGGAATAACTTAATAAAATGTCTTATACTACTATAATAACACATATTTTAACGTCATACCGAGCAAATTTAAGAGATAACACAGCTAACACGACAATAAAAAGTTAATAACATGTCGATACCGAGCAAATTTAAGAGACAACGCAGCTAACACGACAATAAAACGTTAATAACACGCCAATACCGAGTTAATTCACTTCAAAAAATGAATAACACGGCCATAATATGCAAATAACACCAAAATACCATGTTAATTTGAAAAATAACACACAGGGAATATTCCCTGCGTGTTATTGATGTCGAATAATGTATATAACATGCAGATAATATTCCCTGTGTGTTATTGATGCCGCTTTACACTTATAACACGCAGGGAATATTACACGCAGGGAATATTCCCTGCGTGTTATATGCGTTATTCGTCATCAATAACACGCAGAAAATATTCCCTGTGTGTTATAAGTGTAAAGCGACAGAATAAGGTAGTATTGATGCGTTATTAACGTGTTATAGAGGTGTTATTGACGTGTTTTTAAAATTTTAAAGTGAATTAAGGTGTTATTGTGCTGAATAACGTAGTATTGATGCATTATTAACGTGTTATGGAGGTGCTATTGACGTATTATTAACCTTTTAAAGTGAAGTAAGGTGTTATTGTGAAGAATAACGTAGTACTTATGCGTTATTTACGTGTTATTAACCTTTTAAAGTGAATTAAGGTGTTATTGTGCTGAATAACGTAGTATTGATGCGTTATGGAGGTGTTATTTACGTATTTATTTACTTTAACTTCATTTTAAGATTAAAGTTAAATATGAAACAAAATATATTTGAGCCCTCAAATAATTTATAAACAGTAAATATATAAGAACTAACTTTTCCAATCATTGAAAATTATAAACAGCAAATATATAAACTTGCAAATTATAACTTAATTATAAACAACAAATATATAAACTTTCTAATCATTGAAAAGGGAAAATTATAATAAGATTGTATGTACATTTGCAAATTACAACTAATCCCGGATATGTTGAAAAATTAATTCAGTTCTATTCCCCGACCACATACATATTGCGAACGCAAATTCAGTGCAGAATCTTTCCATGTCGTCCTGCCAGTTAAGATATTTCTTCCAATCGACCTCTGCTTTTAGAACTACCTTTTCCATGTATTTGCACACAAACATACCGCAGTCGTCGCTATTTCTTTGAGTTGGTAAGTCCCTCATAAGTGAAACTCCCTACTTCTCAGGTTTGGCTCTATCATAAGCTTGTCAAGCATGATTTGCAAAAAGATTGAGCTGAAAAAAAAAGAAAAAGATATTATTGTTGGAACTATGACGAAGTAGATCAAAATGGTTCATATATACAAAGCAATTCGCGGGCAGCATTCAAATGCATGGGATTGGGAAGCGAATCATATAAATGCCACTTCTTCGTTCTGAGCTCATTAACTAGCAAAGTCCAATGACCGTTGTTAATGATGGGGAATAAAATAATTTCTACCTCCTTAAGCATTTCCTTTGTGATGTGACGCACAAGATTAGCGCTATTATATTTCTGATGCATCTACAGAAGATGATAGTTAGTACTGTTTAAAATGCTAAAAATATAATTTTTTTTTACTTACGAAATAACTCGCCGGCATGTAAATGTATGGCCGGTATAGTTCAGGTGACCTCTTAATTTTTGTCTCAAGTATGTCCGCAAAAACATCAACATGTTCATTTACAAGCCACTTGTTTAGAAGCACCTCTTCCAGCCCCTTTCAATCGATTGACTTCCCATTCCCCTTGTTCAGTAGATATTCATGCCTGCATGATTTAGAAAAGGATTGGCACAATTGCATTTAAAAGTAATACATAAACGAAAATGTGCCATAGTTTACTTACTCGCCCCTGTACGTGGCAATGCACTCATCAATGACATCTTGCATTTCCCGTGTATTAACAATCTACCGGGATATTCAATGTAAGCATCCATAAGAACAGGCTGTAAAGTGAAATAACTTATGCATACAAGTCTACTGGTACTCAAACTAAAGAAACAGGAAGGCTAAATTGAAGAATAAAAGGTACCACTATAGCCTGGCTCTCTGCAAATGAGCTGATGCATTGACTGCTGATGACGATCGGACTAGTTCCTAGAGGTGGGATTACTACAGAGGTCTTTAAACCAACCAATGTCATTGCAATTTGTTCGTGAACTAATTGCTTATTTTGATCTGTTTCAGTCAATGTTTTTGACGTCTCTGTTGATTGCTCCTCATTGAATGGTGGAGCATTTGATTGTATCAATTCTCGGGCCTAAAAAGAACAAAAGGGATTACACACTTCATCATGTTAAATGCGATGATTAGAAAAAACACAAATAACTACTTACCACATGTTGACCTCATTTTTGATGAGGTCTTTTGCTTCTCTCTCCTTAGTACTTAGGATCTAGCCTTAGGCTTTTCCTTTGACTAATCTTAGAGGACTAGAAATGGAACCCACCCTTTAGAAATTCAAATACCTCTTAACTCCCTGCAAAACCCCACAAGCTTGATTGTAGACCCCTAATCACCTAGAGGGTTGAAATCAAATTTGGAGGTTTAAAGGATGAGTTCACTATAGGACCTTTCTGGTCTTAGGAGTACCCTGGGTGGCCTGGCCTGTTGAGGGTTGACTTGCACATACACTACACTATCACACACATTCCAAGTCCTAAAACCACACTCTCACCCAACTTGACCTCCTGGCTCATGTAAGTAATTCATATGGATGGTACTTAACTCCTACGCCCCTAGCTAAGAGGGTTACGAACAACATAGTGAATGCCACGGGCTTAATATGGCTTCATGCCTCAACCAAAGGGATTCCATTTCACTCACAATTGATCAACCTTCTTTTTTTCAAAATTTCAATTTTTGACCCCCGGGGCCCCTGACTTACCAAACCTACCAAATACCCTTGAAATGACCCAAAATTTGCAAAGCTGCCTAAATTACCCAAGATCCCTGAAAATCAATCCTAAACACTTCCCACCATTCAAATTGACCATCTTTGGCCAAAAATACCAAAATTTCCAAAAATACCCCTAAACCCCCCAAAATTACCAAAATACACTTTTACCCCAAAAATCCAAAAATTCAGAAAATTCCCAAAAAATTCCAGAAAATCCCAATTTTTTCCAATTTCATTTTTTTCAACTACACCATGGGCCAATTTTTCCAATTTACCCCACTTTTACCAAAACCCCCAATTTGACCCATTTTTAACCCAAGTAAACCCAATGTCAAACCAAACCACCCCAATTGACCTTAATTCTGGTCCAATTCAATTCTAAACTTCAATTCAATATCCCCAACATCCATTTAGACCAAATACAAGTCTAATTTGATTGACATTTGAGCCCAATTTCAATTTGAAGCCTAAGGCCCAATTTTGGCCCAAGACCTAAACCTAACCCAAAACCAAAATCCCTTAAATTGATCTAAGCCCAAACCTAACCCAAATGGGCCCAAATCCCAAAATCAAAGCCCAACCAAAGTTGAAAACTCTTTATGACATTCCCATAAACATTTCTCAACATTAATTTTACATCAAAACCAATTTTAGCCCAACCTTAAACCAAGTTAGCCCAATTTGAACCACTTTGGCCCCTTTACTAAAAGACCCCACATTAAACCCAATTCAATTCAAAATCACTTCAAATTTGTTCCAAATCACTCATGACACATCCCTAAACTAAACCCAACATATATTTGGCATGGTCCTTCACAAAACTTTCATCCAAAAGCCCATTTTAAAATCCAAAAGCCCACTTCCTTAAACCACTTTAAAAGCCCATCCAAAAGCATTTCAAAAGCCCAAAATCTATCCTAAAGCCCACATGATATTTTCATTTGTCATCCTTTTAACCAAAATCAATCCCTAAGTTTTAAATCCATGATCAAATGATTCCAAATCAAGCCTCATGCCAAATCACCCCAAAATGCCAAAAATCCCTAAAACCCATTTTCATGAAACTTGGCTAAGCCATTCCCAAGCCACATGAAGCCATGAAGCCATCCTTAAGCCCCATGTAAAGCCATGAGAAGTTTGACATGTGACCATCCCATAAATGGCAAATGGAGGAGCCCCTTTCTTAAGCCTTCCTTAAGCCTTTTTAACCCCACCATGATACACACTAAACCAAGTTAGCCACCTAATCCTTGATGGAGACTATATCATTTCCTCTTGGCTGACCCAAATGAACCTTTTCAGCCTAAATCCAGGCCTTGGGTGGTGCACCTAGCCTAAAACCATGGGTTGACCCATTTGAACCCAAAATGACATTCTCCACATGCTATTTCAATCCAACTCCTTTACACATGTACAAAGCCAATTGTTGGCACCAAACTCAAGCACTGACCTCCCTGACCCTGAGGGTGACCAATGCCTGGCTGGCCAGCCACCACAGCCGCCAGGAAACACCTGGTCGAGAGACTCAATTTGAATCAAAAATTCAATTTGAACTTGCTGAGCAGTCCCATGCCCAATGGCCATTGCAGCTGTTCTTCTCCTCCCCTGAGCAACTGATCCCAGCCTCCAATTTCTCCTGGGAAGCCCTCCAGCCACCTCTATTTAAACACCACCTCCTCTCGGCCAAAAAAGAAGTTGAACCAAACCTTACCAAAACTCTGCCAAAATCACTCCAGACTTCTCTCCAGACATAGAGAACTTGATCCCCATTGAAATCCAGCCCTAAAACCCTCTCTGTGAGCTCAATTTCTGAGTTGAAAATCCACCCAAAAAATAGAACACTTCACCACAGTGAGCCAATCTTCAAATTGATTGATCCTACACCTTCACCAGACCAAGAGGAGAAGTTCCCCAGCAAAAGCCCCCTCACCAGGCCAGCCATTGCTTCCAGCCTCCAAGCTTTGTGTTTGGCCTTGGTCACTTTCCTACTTAGACAATTCCCCAGAGTCAGAGACTTCATCTGGAGCTTGCCTTGACTCAATCGAAGGTGACACAACTCTCAGATTGAAGCTTCACTTCTCTGAGCAAAGGTATGAACTCATTCTTCCTCCCGAGCTTCCAGCAATTCTCCATTTTGTTTGGGTTAATTTCATAGCCTATAAACCATATGGATGTGTTCGTCTCTTCAAGACGAATCGATAGAGTATAAGAACTCGAAAATCCATTGAGAATCGAGAGAGATATTAGTGTTTGAGTGTGGACGGTCACGGGTGCACACCAGTCGTAGACGATGACCAGGAGCCGTTGGATCGCTCGTGTATCGAGCGGACGGTCGAGATCAAGCCGGACAGCGCAATGGTACGTGAATCGCGGGCCCCTGGAGAGCTGAGTCAGATTGCGGCGCTGAATCACTGCGCGACGCGTGGGCTTTCGGAGCTGCCGAGGTTGACGTGGCGCCGTGTGGATAAGTAGGAAGTTAGGGTATTTTTGAATTATTTAAATGCCCTGAACTTCAGAAATTCATATCTTTGCATAGAAAAATCACAAAAACAAAATAAAAATACCCTCTTGCTCAGTGAACATAGGAGAATAATGTAGAAAAGAAATTAAGTTAATTGGATGAGAATTTTATTTTTAATAATTTATTTACTATTTTTAATGTTTTGATTCTTCATTTACATAGATAATTCACCATGGCATGAGACTATAGGGCTTTTGAAGCCTCTGATCTTGGGAACATTCCCTGAATTTTTAAAGGTCAGAGGCCATCTCTGTGAAAAGTTATTGATTTTTCAAGTTCATGTCACTATTTTAGGTATTTTAATTCCAATAATTAGCATGTTGTAAATAAATTATAGGAAAATTTGGTGATGTTTCTTAGTACCAGGGGACCCTATGAAAAATATATTTTGAGTTCATTCATTCATAATAACCTTAATTGGCCTAAACGCCTAAAATTGAATTTGAATTAATTAGGGTTAACCACACATAAAATTGACTTAAAAACAATTCTCCATTACTCTTTAGGGTTAGAGGAACCTTACATAAAATTTTGAAATCAATTGGACTTGATTAACCCCACCAAATGGATTGATTAAGCCTCATAAGCAAAATGAAATTTTAAAAATTCATAACTCCAAAAATACTTTTCAAAAATTCAAAAAAATGATTTTGGAGCTTCTCTGATATCAGAGGAGTTCAGGAAAATTAAAATTGGAATTTTCTAAAAAAAAGTTGATTTTTCACAATATTTTAATATTTTAATAATTAAAAAATAATAAAAATCATGAAAATATTAAAAATCATAAAAATTTCAAATTTTGACTCCTAATCAATTAGGAACAAACCAAATATTTTTTCTAAGTCCCTAGGGTAAGGTATTGAAAGTTAAAGGCTTAATGTAATTTTTAATATTAAAAAAATGAATTTTAAACCTTCTTCACTAAAATAATTCTAATAAATCAAAGAAAAGTTAGAAAATTATAAAACTTATTTCTCTGGACTCCTTGAGGTTAGAGAAATTTAAGAAAAATACAAAATCTATTTTTCAACTTTTATTTTATTTTAAAATTAATTAATACTCTAAAAGTCAAAATAATTATAATAAATAAAATATAATTCAAAAAATCACAAAAATTTATCCAAGTGGTCCTCTGGCCATTAGGAACATCCCATAATTTTATTAAGAACAGAAACCTTTCCTTGGTCATGTTGTTGAATTTTCTTTGAAAACCACTATTTTCTAATAAAAATAATTATATAAATAAATTAAATTCAGAAAAATCATATTTTCTCCTCTAATGCCTTAATTGACATGTGAGTGAGGTGACATAAAAATTCAAATTCATTTGAGCTCAATTTAGTCAGTTATGAAATAAATAAGCTTAAAAGGGCATAAAGGTAATTAAAAATTGTAACCCTTAATTAAAGCTTTAGGTTTAATCAAAATGGGGGGTAAAATATTTGATTTTAACTTTTTCTTGCATGATTGAAACTTAGGGAAATTAAGGGGTAGAAACCCATTAAACACTTTGAAAATATCAAAATGAAACTTTAATTAATTAAATGATTTAAATTTTGGAAAGAATATATTTAAAATTTGGATTATTAAAATAGGGATATTATTAAGAGGATATTTATTCTTTAATTTAAAAATCCCTAAATAAGTCACTTTAACAATATCTAGTTCTTAATTAAAAATCAAAATAATAATCCAAATTAACAATTAAAACTAAAATTAAAACTAAAATTAAATTAAATTAAATTAAAATTAAAGTTAAACTAAAATTAACAATTAAAATTAAAATTAAAATTTAAATTAAATAAAATTAAATTTAATTTAATTTAAATTTAACTAAAATTAAATTTAATTTAATTTAATTTAATTTAAATTAAATTAAAATCAAATTGAATTAAACTAAATTATAATCATTTAATAACAAACCTAAGTGAAATCATTAAGAGTTAAATCAAAACATATCAATAATTTCAACACCTCTTTCTATCTAAGTAAATTTAAAACATGAACATCAATTTGAAATGCTAAGATAATTGAAAATGTAAAGATTTAAATTAAATCTAAAATAATTTGTACACTATTCCAAACTTAAAATTATCAATTAAAACCTCATAATTAAATTAAAACACATTTAATCATTAACTCAAACATTTAATTAAGTATGATTAAAATTCACGATAAACCAACTTGCCCTTAAAGGCTTTAATTATTATAACTCTTAAATAGAGTATTAAGTGAGATGTCACATCATTCATCAGGTAATCAAATACCCAAGTTCACTGAGCAAGAGACAAAGTTTAACTAAACTCCTGCATGATTAATTCACCTGTGCAACTAAATTTACTTGTAATGATTTCGGAAATATTGAAAAGATGTTTAGGACTCGTCCTAAGCACTTTCTCAATATGATGAGATATTTTAGAAGAAAAATTGAATTTAATTATTCTTTGATGAAGAAAATCATCCTTAAACCAAACCAAGAACCTAGACGTCATAGGAGATGACTAGCAATAGGATTAGGAATTTAGTAGACAACCAAAACCCTTCCCTTAGCTTTACCTAGGTATTTGTTGAAATATTAAATGCCTTAACATGTGTTTTAAGTGCAGTTTGGGATGACGGGAAGACCCTCCAGGTACGCTTTTATTTTGTTGCAAATTACTTTATTGCAAATTACTTACATGCACTGTACTTTACTTTTCTTGCATGATAAATAAAATTGTTGCATGAAAACCAGAACTTTTAGGATAGTCTCTAAATTGAAACCAAAACTAAATTAAAAGTTATTACAAGATAAAATTCACCGCCACAACATTCCAAAATATAAAACAACTCAAAATTTAATCACAAATAGAACAACAAAACTACAATTGCAACTAAATTAAAACGTCTCGTTGAATGATCGGGAATACCTCCGATGATGTAACCCACGTGTTGCTAACGGGATTTCCCACGGTCTAAATGAAAGTGTGGAACTCATTCACTTGAGTTTAGAAAATTCATCTGGACTAAGTGAATTCAATGAAAATATCGGTGTCGGAATAACAGAACCGTGGGATCTTAATCGGTTCTGTTTAAATAACTTTAAGATTTGTTTTAATTAAAACAATAAAAACACTTAGATTTTAAGATTTTCTATAAACCAAAACACTTCTCTCATCTCCTGATTTATGACTTCTAAAACTAAACCTCTACAACAACAAAGAGCTTGGAGCATAGTGGGCAGCACGGCCATCGTCGTCAGCAAAACTGGAATCTACTTCAGCAAAACCTTTCCTAGTTTTAAACAACAAAGCCATAGGATTTCGAGGTAGTTTGCTTAGTGCAATATAAATCCTCAACTTTTCGTTAGGCATTTGTATAATCATGTTATGCAAATTAAGCCCTAACAGGTCTTAGGACTCCGAGGTAGTCGTTTGGTATGACATAAACCCTCACATCTTCGAGGCTATTTGCATGATTGTGTCATACAAATATAAGTCCTAATTAATTAAAATTGGCAGGGTTGCATTATTAAATAAATTCCTAAATTGAAGCTAAACAATAGGATAGTTTGCGAAGTTGTCAAGATTTCTTCTTGGATCCTCAACTTCTCCTACTTTTCTTCCTTTGAACTCCTGAAATAAATTGTTCCAAATTTGATCCATTCCCTTTTGAAATTCCAAAATTCAATCCTTTGAAACCTTAAACTTTGAAATTCTTGAGAGCAAAACCACTAGTCATTATCGAGAGTTTTCTTAAATGATTCCTGTCATTTAAGATGTAATTAACTATAGGGGCTTGCCCTTATAGGGAACTTTAAGAACCCAGGTAATATAAACCCTGCTTAATTCCTTTATATTAAGCAGGGGAACTTGTAGGCTTATAAAATTGGTTCACGTGACCAAACGAATGTCACAAATCTTCTAGTTTATTTAATCGAGCCCCATCGTCAAGCAAAGGTGTCTATTCTTCGGGATAGATACACGGTTTGTGATGCGGTGCTCGTTTATATAAACTATTCGGGATGCGAGATCCGTTTGATTTTTCATATCTTAAAATTTTCAAACTTAAAATTATTTTCAAAATCAAATACTACTTTCTAAACCATATTTATATATTTAAATTAAATTTAAAAATCTAAAATTTGCCGAAAAACTTCTGTAGGCGACCTCCTTTTCAAAATACAACATAACCTAAAAATAAGCCGTACAATTTCTGGCGACTCCGCTGGGGACTAGTTCCTCTCTCCATTTTGATTAGATGGTTTTGCTTTCATAAATCGATAGTGAGTCCATATCCCTAGTGGACCAAAACTACCATTCTTCCTTTGGAATACCCCGTTCATTTCTGTCTTGAATGAGTATAGCCAACTCCTCTCGGATTTAGGAGCCATTGTTTAGACACCCCTAAACGGAGAGGTTCCGAGATCCTTTTACCTCTTTTCTGAGGTGGGGTGGACCCCCAATAGGTGTTAGTTTAGAAGAGGTCCTACGAGTCGAGAAGTCTTGTATAAGACTTTCTCTTCCTTTCCAATTCTAAATCGAACCCTTTACCTTTTCTATAACCTTTTTCCTTCAATCATTTTGTTTCTAACAAACGAACCCGCTAATGAACAACCTTCTAATAAACAATCTCTTTTAAAAAAATCACAAATACAATAAGATAAACGAAAATGTGTTTGGACTCTTTCTTTTTTGTCCTAAGCTTTACGACGACAAGAAGCATAATTCAGGACAGACATTAGGAATCTGCCCTGCAGAAAATGACTGCCCTAAAGTTAATCTTCTCCTTCACCAATGGAATGGACTTCACCGTTTACAAGGATGAGCTGCCCGACAATAGGATCATCCGTTTTGGACAAGGATTCGGAACACAGATATCAAGTTTGCTGATGTCACTCTCTTCACACTAATAGACAAAGTGTCAGAAACTGAAGAGCCCATAATTGAGTTCACCCTGAAATCGACTCAAGAATTCCCTCCCCTGCAAAGGATTCCAGCTGAAAGGTGTACTACTGTTCGTAGGAGGACTGTTGTCTCTACCCCCACCGGTCTAGTCATCTCTGCACCTACCCCGACTTCTGTCAAACTGAAAGGGATGAAAATCCAAGTCTGTGATGAGCCAGTCACCGTGGAGGGCACAGATTTTGCTATAATACCATCTGTTTTTGAGATTGGGTCCAGTTCAAGAGTTGCACCCCTAACTCGGCCTCAAAGGAGAAATAGAAGCAGAAAGATCGCCAGGATCGAGAAAGCCAGAGCTGTTGAAGTTGCTTTTCTAGAAGAAATTCCTGAGGAAAGAGAAGAACTGCCTGAGTATATACCTCTGTTGGAAGGGAGCAGGTTTCACCCACTCTCTACCTCATTAGATGAAGAGAATGTCCGTAGGATCGCTGCTGCATTACCCCGACCTGCGTACTACAGCAATTACAAAAGGAAAAGGAATAAGACTATGCCATTTTCTCGACTACAAGCTATGATAGAAAGATTGGTAAAGAAAGAAAGATGCCCTGTGTCAGAAATCTTAAGAAGGATAGGACGGGTGCCAGCTAAATCCTGCCTCGGACCGCGAATAGAGCTTGTTGCTGTCACAGAGAAACCAAAGAAGAAAATAAAAGCCAGTTCACCCGTTGTTGTATTAGGTCTACAAATTAGGGAGGATACCACCTTCCAGCATATAGCCGACAGATCATATGGTCCTTGGCTTCCGGCTGCAAGAAGGATGGTATGGCGACCTACTACTGGCGAGCTAAGACCAAAGCAATGTCCTGAGAAGAAAAGTCTCATCAGGAGACTTGAATCAGAAGAGAGTGCTACTGCAATAAAGGGGATTCCCGAGAAGGAAGTTCAACAACCGTCACGAGACAACTGCGAGACCGTGCTGAAAAGGCCATTAGAGGATGCCATGGACAAGTTAAGGACCGACATCCGACGGTTAGCAAAAGAAAGAGAAGAGGAACTAGGAGATGAAGTTGACTCATCAGAGTTCATGGAAGAGGAGTATGCCGAGATCAACATGGTTGAAACACGAGCATCATCCGCTTCACAAGGTGCTCCAGCAGCTGCAGAAAGTGATGAACCGGAAGTGATGAGGGCACAGCTTTGGGAAAGAGATGACATAATTTCTCAGATGGCAAAGAGGATGGAAGAGATGGCTGCTGCCTTAGCCACTCTCCAGAGTCAAGTACAACCTCAGAAAGAGACACCCCCAGAAATTATCCATATTGCAGATGGAGGAAAAGAGATCACATCCGTCAACGGAGATGAACAACCAAAGAAAGATCTTGCACAAAGCATGATTCCAGAAAAGGGCATTAAGAGCATGGTAGAACAGCAGGTGCGAGAGGCCCTAGCACAATCCAAGAGTGGAGCATCTATTCAGACGGGTAGACCTTACCCTAAAGAGTTCGATGCAGTCCAATACCCAAAAGACTTCATACCACCTATGTTTAAGACTTTTGATGGAAAGGGAAACCCCCAGTAGCATGTCGCACATTTTCGTGCTAGTTGCTGCAATGCCGGTGGGAGTGACGCTTTACTCTTCCGACAGTTCGTCAGCAGTTTGTCGGGGATTGCCTTCGACTGGTACGTAGAATTGTCGAATGAATTAGTAAAGACCTTTTCAGAACTGGAGAATCTCTTCGTTAAACGATTTGCCGAGGCTCATCACCACATCACTATCGGTGATCTAGTGGTGGAGCAACAGAAGCCGAATGAGACTTTAGTGGATTACATACTTCGATGGAGAAACTTAAGCATGATGTGTGAACCACAGCTTCAAGAACAACATGCAGTCGGCATCCTACTTAAAAGTATCCATGGCCCGATAGCACTTCTCCTTAAGGGATTTACAATCAAGAATTTCGAGACGTTGCTTAGCAAGGCCGGAAGCTTGCAAGAAGAGGCAAAGCAGTTAAGTTTCGTGGACAAGAATGATAAGCAGAAGCCCGTGAAAACATTTGAAAAGAAATCTGGAATCGTCGCGGCAGTAGATAAGGGCAAGCAGCCGGTTCAGATACAGTCAGAGCGGCCACAGCCTAGTTATCAACCACCGCAACGGACTTATCAGCAACCTCAGCAAGGCTATCAGCAACCTCAGTAGGGCTATCAGCAACCTCGTTCGAGCTATCAGTCGCCTCAGCATTATGAACAATAGGCTCGTTCATCGCGTACCTTAAGAGAACTTCTAAATAAAGAATATCCATTCAAAACTGAAGCAGTGGCGAAGATGTTCCGCAACTTAATGAAGACACCAGATTTTCAGCTGCCAGAGCCCAAGAAGCCAGAGGAAGTCAATAAGAAAGATCATCCGAACTATTGCCCTTACTACCAGATGCTCGGACACAAGATAGAGGATTGAATCACTTTCAAGAGTTAGCTTGATGACAATCTCCGGAGAGGGAACATAACGATCCCAAAGGAATTCATGAAGGAACCCCAGAAAGGAGGTTCCGTCAATGTTATTTCAACGGATCCCATTGTTCCAATAGACCCGTACACGATCGATGATGGATGGAGTACCGTCTGGACAAAGTCTTCGAAGAAAATTTTGGATCACATCCAGGCCGCTTCGGTACGCGCTTCAACTCAGAGTTTGAAACCTGTCGAGCCGGAACTATCACTTGCGATTGAAGAACCACCCCATAAGGAGGAGAAGATCGTGGAAGAAAAGAAGACCGAGGCTCCGAAGGGTAGACTAGGGGCTGCTTATCCTAGGATGGTTGCTTCCGATTCGGGGGAGAAATCACTCAAACTTCTAACTCTGTATGATTATCTCCTTGCTCCGGCAGGATCTTATAATGATAAGGGGTGTGGCATTGGCTACGTTTTCACTGTTTCTAACGATTACGTAACTAGCGACAACCGGCTTAATCCGGATCTCGATTCCAATACAAATAATGATTCTCAAATCATACACAACCTCGATGACAACGACGAAGAAGATGTTCACAAAGGAGGCTACGAAAGCTCGACAAGAAACGAGTCCATTTGTGAATTTCGAGGAGCTGCGATCATGATAGAATTAGAACCATCAGACACCGAAGCAACTTCAGAAGAGCCGGTTGTTCCAGTTCAAGAGGAGACACTAGTAAATTTAGAAGAGATAACAGAGGTCAATCTAAGAAGCGGAAAAGTTCTACCCCCGAGAATGGTTCCAAAGGATAAAGGAAAGCAGGTGGTTGCTCAGGAAGAGCCCACCCCAGCAGAGGAGCTGCCCATTCGGGAAGAAAATGAAGAACATGGTAATAAAGTAAACTACAACGTGCTAGCCTATCTTAGGAAGCTACCGACCAAACTAAGCATATACGACGCTCTGATCCTATCAAAGGAGATGAGGGAGGCTCTGATCAAGGCTTTACTTGATCCAGAGATTTGTTTAACTCAAATGGCCAGTAATTCCTTCGACGAGGTTTGCTCATTAAGAGAACAGCGAGGTGTTACCTTCACGGACAATGATCTGTTACTGGAAATAGCTGATCACAACCGACCGTTATACATTTCCGTCACTATTGGAAAGTTTACGCTCTCCAGAGTGTTGGTTGATCCGGGAGCATCAATCAACATAATGAATCTTCGGATGCTAGTATATTTGGAAATTGATGCTCGCGAGCTTGAAGCAGACAAGATGCTATTAAGAGGCTTCAATCAAAAAGGAGAAAGAGCTCTTGGATCGATAACACTACTAATGAAGACCGGTGATTTAGCAAAGACAACCACAAAATTCCACATAATTGATTCTGAGACATCGTTCAAAGCTCTACTGGGTCGACCGTGGATCCATGAAAACTGGATGGTACCGTCGTCTCTGCACCAGTGCATAAAGTATTACGAAGGAGGGGAACAGTGTATCAAAGGTGATTTGCAACCGTTCTCCATGCACGAAATTGGAATTCATGAAGATGCGGCCTACTACGCGCCCCCGAAGAAAACAATCTTTTCCAAAAGTACCATACCAAATGAAGCAAAAGAAATTTGAGACGATGAAGAACCTGAGGTTCTAGTCCAACAGTTACTCACCACTCCCTTACGACGAGATGGTGAAAATTTCTCCAGAACTCGCACCCAAGGTTGAGGCCAGAGACGAGGACGTGGAAGAAATGTTGGAACAGTTGGACAGAAGAAACCGGTCATCGATGTTGATTGGGAGAATAGTTCCGAAGAAGAAGAAGAAATTGAGAAAGAAGCAGTGACAATAAGTCAAAAGAAACCCCAGTTCAAGATCTCTCTCAAAGATGAAAGGAATGAAGAATACAAATCAATGTACGAGAAGATTAATCATTATGTACATACTATGACCCTGACCCCGATCCATTCTAATAAGATCGAGGGTACGGTGGTCAAGGAAGTGCATGGTGGTGGTGCTAAGCCAATCAAGTTCTACCGTAGTGCTTCTTCTTCCAATACTGAAAAAGATGTACGAGTTGAAGATGTTACTTCATCTGAATTAATGGAACTACCTTTTGAGTGGTACTCTCCCTGTGTTCAAAATTTAATTCAATGTGGTGTCTTACCTCGATAATGGACAAAAGGCCGATCACAACACTTTGAAAAATTATGGAATAATGCCGGTCGGCCTCCCAATTCAAAACATGGTCTCGGATTCGTTACAGTAAGATCAGTTGATGATACAAGATTTTGCTTAGTTGTCACTTGCGAACCTAATAAGGAGTGGTTGGAAGCTTCATAAGTTCTTGAGGATCTACCAATCGGCAATGCTTCACCAGAATTTGAGGAAGAAATTAAATCTACAATAGACGAGTTAACGGAAGTTAACTTATGTACTAGCGAAGAGCCTAGGCCTACCTTTGTTAGCTCCTTACTCAATAAAGAAGACTCCGAGGAAATAATCGAGCTACTAATGGAATTCAAGGACTTTTTTGCTTGGAGCTATGACAAAATGCCAGGATTAGCTCCAGAAGTCGCAGTTCACAAGTTAGGAGTAGATCCTACATCTGTTCCAGTCAGACAAGCTCCCAGAAGAATGCGTATAGAAATTGAGCAACAAGTAATAGCCGAAGTTAAAAGCTAATAGATGTTAAATTTGTCCGTGAAGAACAATACCCTACTTGGTTAGCCAACGTGGTACCAGTCAGAAGGAAGAATGGTCAGATCAGAATCTGCGTAGACTTTAGAGATTTAAATAAAGCATGTCCAAAGGATGAATTTCCACTACCAATCCCAGAACTGATGATTGATATTGCTTCATCACATGAAATCTTCTCTTTCATGGATGGATCATCAGGATACAACCAGATAAAGATGGCACCAGAAGACGAAAAGCTCACGGCCTTCAGAACGCCGATCAGAGTGTATTGCTACACAGTAATGTCATTCGGACTAAAGAACGCAGGAGCAACATACCAAAGAGCGATGACGAAGATTTTTGATGATCTCATTCACAACCAAGTCGAGTGCTACGTGGATGATGTGGTCATCAAAAGCAAACTGAAGGAAGATCACCTGTATGATTTGAGTATTATTTTTGAGCGACTAACAAATTTAACCTTAAGATGAATCCCTTAAAATGCGCCTTCAGCGTCACCTCCAGGAAATTTTTAGGATTTGTTGTCCGACATCGCGAGATTGAAATCGATCTGAAAAAGATTAAAGCTATTTTAGAAATGCCTCCTCCCAAAACTTTGAAACAACTACTATCTTTTCAAGGGAAGTTGGCATATCTTCGACGCTTTATCTCGAACTTGTTAGGTAGGTGTCAGCCCTTCTCGGCATTGGTTAAAAAGGACGCCAAGTTCATTTGGGATAAGAAATGTTAGCGGGCTTTCAAGGACATTAAACAATATTTAATGACACCTCCTGTCTTAGTAGCCCCAGTCTCAGGTAGACCGTTGATACTTTATATCGCGGCTTTAGATGACTCCCTTGGAGCCCTGCTAGCCCAGGTCAATGATAAGGGAAAAGAAAATGCTCTCTATTACTTAAGTCATCGTCTAATTCCGACGGAAGTAAAGTATCCTCCTATTGAGAAGCACTGCTTGGCCATGATCTTCGCCGCACAGAAGCTCAGGCATTACATGCTTTCTCATAAAGTCAACCTTATTTCGAGAGTTAATCTATTGCAATACTTGATGACCCGACCGACGCTTCCTGGCAGACTTGCCAGGTGATCGATGATACTATTACTATTTGACATAAATTTTATTCCTCTTCGCGCCGTGAAGGGACAAGTCCTAGCAGACTTCCCTGCAGCACACCCTTTATCAGCAGATTCGCCTCTCAATGACGATTTGACTGACGAGTAGATAATGAGCCTAGAAGACCCTGATGATCAACGTTGGGAACTGTACTTTGACGGTGCGTCCTCAGCATAGAAGAACAAAGAATTGCAAACGATAGTGCCCGGTAAGGCAGGAATCGGACTAATCTTTATAACACTGGAGCGGGGGATGTTAAGATACTCCTACCACTTAACAGAACCGTGTACAAACAACAAGGCAGAATACGAAGCCCTTATAACCGGATTAGAATTAACCATTCAGATGGGGATAACAGACATCAACATCTACGGAGATTCTCAGTTGATCATTCAATAGGTCGCAAGACAATACAGAACTCTAAAGCCAAGACTCGAGCAGTACTTTCAGTACGCCATGAAATTTTTGGAACAAATTCCAAATGTAACAATCTACAAGATTCCTAGAAAAGAAAACGCTCTCGCAGATGCGCTAGCCCACCTTGCAAAGGAATTTGCCTGCTTGCAGGATGAGTCAGTTGAAGTGTCAGTTCAAGGACGACAGGTCCTATCACAGCTCGACAAGGATACAATACATAAATCAGAAAGAGCTGAAGAAATAATTGCAGCCGTGACAAAAAATACAGAAGATTGGTGGCAGCCATTAATAGACTACTTGCAGACAGGAAACCTGCCTGAGGATAAGTCGTTAGCCCATCAAATCAAGAAAAGAAATCTATCTTACGCATTAATAAACAATACATTATATAGAAGGTCTTTCGATCCGATGTGGCTAAGATGCCTGAGTGAGTCTGAGGCTCGTGAAATTGTCAAAGAAGTGCATTCAGGACTTTGTGGCGCTCATCAGTCGGGTCCGAAAATGAAAATGAAGATTAAAAGACTAGGGTACTATTGGCCCTCAATGATGACCGACTGTATGAAAGTTGCCAAAAGTTATCACCGATGCCAAGTGCACGGAGTGGTTCTACACCAACCTCCAAATGTGCTACATCCGACAATCGCATCGTGGCCATTTCGAGTGTTGGGGCACGTATATAGTGGGTCCGATAGAACCACCTTCTTCAAGAGGACATCGCTTCATTCTAGCAGACTACGTACTACTTTTCTAAATGGGCAGAAGCTATACCACTCAGAGAAGTGAAGGCACACCACGTGCTACAGTTTTTCAAGAACCAAGTTGTCTACCGTTTTGGGGTACCGTGCAGGATCATTTCAGATAATGGGTCTACATTCAAAAGTACAAAGATCAACAACTTCTATTGGCGATACTCAATGATCTACTACCCAATGATCTACTACCCAAGAGCAAACGGCTTGGCCGAGGCTTTTAATAAAACTCTCATTTAAATTTTGAAGAAAACTTTGGATGACAACAAGAGAAATTGGCACGAGAAGTTGTTAGAATCCTTATGGGCCTACAGGACGACTTTTAGGACTCCTACTCAGTGTACGCCTTACGCTTTAGTGTACGGGTCTGAGGTCGTCTTTCCCCTGGAAGTTCAGCTTCCGTCACTCCGAATTGCAGTTGCAGAAAAGATCACTACCAAAGAAAATGCCAGACTACGACCGGAAGAATTGGAAAGCTTGGAAGGGAAAAGACTTTCCGCACAGCAGGACTTGGAACTCGTATCAAGCCAAGATGATCCAGGCCCATGATAAACTGGTCCGCCCAAGAACTTTCAAAGTTGGTGACTTAGTTCTTGTTCTCAGAAGACCTATTCTTACACATCGCAAGATAGGTGGTAAATTTGAACCAACATAGGAAGGGTCGTTCATGGTCGAGACAGTCTACTCAGGAGGTTCCTACCAGCTTGTGAATTACCGTGGAGAACGACCCATGCTTCCAATCAATGGACGGTATTTAAAGAAGTATTACACGACCTGATGTTTCAAAGGTTGGCCTCTAAAATAGAAACTTATCCCTAGAAACACGGGTGAAGTAATCACTTTGTGACTGGGTCCGAACCCAAAAAAAAATAAAATGGATGATAAAAAAAAATCTCATCAACGAAAATGTTAACAAGCAAACATGGGAAATCATAATAATAAAATGTCAATCTTTCCTTTTAAATCCATTCATTCCTGATATTTTCTCATCTCTTCCTTCTTCCTTTAAATTTAAAAGAAGTGAATAAGAATTTTTAAGTGTTTTTCTTATAGTTCTTGTTCTTAGTACAACCCCTGATCCTTTCCTTATTTTTTCGCAGGGAAATGTCGAACGGGTGATTGGTTCTAAACTTTAGAAATGGTGTAAGTCTAGCACTTGATGAAAAGAGGGTGAGGGATGGAACAGTGATAGAGATTGACTTAGACTTCACACCAACCAGCTTACAACACCAAGAAAATAATTGGATCCCAGTTGATCGAGAAGAACTTCATAGCCAGACAGTGATGAAAATGGGTGGCTCGAGCCACTAATCCTACAGCAAGAGAAGAAAAGCAAACGCCGTGCATGCAACCGGAGAAGATAAGAAAGTTATGTCCGTGGTTGCCACAACAGAGGGTAGGCCTGTCAGCGCCACGACCGCATAAATTTAAGGGGTAAGGAGAGCTACTCTCACTGCTACCCAGCGAAGAAATAAGAATCGTCGCATTCGCAAAATGTTGACCAAGTTAGCAAAAGATCAACATGAACAGACAGTGGATACTGTTAGTGCAAATGCTCCAAGGAGACTGGTTCGTCAGGAACCAGAAAGAAGGAAGTCAATTCCAAGAAGGTTGGAACAGATGAAAGAAATACCAAGAAAAGCAGAAATAGAGTCGGTACCTCGACGCCGAGCATATGTACTGGATCCGAAGAGTCTTGTTGTGAAAGCAACCCCGGAGGATGTCCCTACGGAGACTATCCCCGAGGAGCCGAGACATGCAGAAGAACGTGCTGGGGTTGAGCCATACATCCCGCAGTATGTTACTAGACACCGAGGACTTCATATAATCCCGGAATATGAGCCGGAGAAAATGCAACTAGTTGAGAAGAAAACCTTTCGAATACTTTGAAAGAATTGGAAACAAGAGCGTCAATATCTTGGAAGGCCTCGAGCCGCATACGGATGTATTCTCGCATTATGAGCAACAAAAATTGTAGATCGCATCCTTGAATTGCGTAAAATGGGTCGAGCCGGCCGCCCGAGAGAAAAGACATACTCCGAACCCCGAAGATGGATGCCGTGAAAGGGAAGAGTTACAATCCAATGCGGATGTTGCTACAATTTTGCCACAGACAGGAAATGAAATCCACCAGGGATACTCCGTCGCAGTGAGGTGGATCCAATGCCAAGAGTCATCAAGAGAATGGTGAAAAGGATTATAACATGGAGGGTATTACTCGTGATCGCATACCCAATGCATCGCATTATCAACGACTTACATGGAACGCGACCGCATACCTCCGCATATGGACCATCACGACTTTGTTAGACCCTTCGCACATAGTGTCATTCGTCAACCAGTGCAACATCATGTTCGGATCTAACCTCCGGATTGCAGGGCCCGGTGAGTTCCGAGGGCCGGTGGAGATACCACTACCGGTAGGTTCCGTCCTGGTGTTAAAAGGAAACGGAGCAGACGTTGTGAAGCATTGCATTCCCGTTGTGCCTGTGGAGCGGATCTCAGTTACTTTTAGAAGAATGGACGACAGAAAAATGCCTTACCACTTTCAGACGCATCCGTAATCGGAGAGTCTCCAGCCCTACGAGCTGTGAGTTACATGGGAAATAGCACACCTCCAATGCACATCCATGCGGCATTCCTGCCAAGGATGACTTGGAAGGTGATGTTATTGCCCGTGTTTCTTACTGTTCAGACATGGATTTTTGACAGACGCATTTGGTTGGATCAACAAAAATCTTATACAATCTGTTTTGGATTTACATGGATTGTATAAGACATTAAATTTCTGAGAAAAATGTTATCATGACTAGATCAAGTTGTATGATGTACATTCAGCAAGTTGGAATGAAAACGACTACGTCATATTTTGCCTTCACCTCTTTTTGTGCAATTTGACTGGGAAATGCCATTAGAGTTAAACGAACTTCGAACGAAGAACAAAAAAGAAAAGAAAATAAATGAGAATTTTTCCTAAAAATCTGAATATTAAAATGAACTTCAAATTCACATGAACACTAAATAAACAACAAAAATAAAAAATGGGATCGTTAAAGGACAAACAAAATGAATCTAAATCTTGAATTGAATTCCGATCTGAATCCTCTAATTCGAACCTTTCTGCTCTTCTCTCAATCGAAATCTGTTTGAAACACTTTTGAAATTTGAATATTTTCCTCGACTTATTGCTAAGTCAAGTCTTTTCAGCTTGATACACTTACCAGCTCCGTTCAGTTCTCTTTCTTCTGTGTCTTAGAGGATCGACTAGTTCTATTGACACGGAGCCATGAACTTTGTTCGATTTGGTTCTGATGGCATGAGACTGGGTCCCTCTTCATACAGATAAATCTTCAAGATTAGAACCAGTTTCCATTTCTCATTAAATTCCAAGACTGGTACCTAAATTCCAGTTCTCTTCCTTCGAGGTCGGTACCTAAATTCCGACTCTCATTCGAGATCGATACCTAAATTTCGATTCCCTTTCAAATTGATACCTAAATTTCAATTCTAAATTTTCGAGACTGGTACCTAAATTCCAGTTCTCTTCCTTCGAGGTCAGTACTTAAATTCTGACTCTCATTCGAGATCGATACCTAAATTTCTATTCTCTTTCGAATTGATACCTAAATTTTACTTCTAAATTCTGAGATTGGTACCTAAATTTCAGTTCTCTTCCTTCGAGATAGGTACTTAAATTTTGACTCTAATTCGAGATCGATACTTAAATTTCGATTCTCTTTCGAATTGATACCTAGATTTCAATTCAAAATTTCAGATACTGGTACCTAAATTCCACTTCTCTTCCTTCAAGGTCGGTAACTAAATTCTAACTCTCATTCGAGATCGATACTTAAATTTCAATCCTCTTTCGAATTGATACCTAAATTTCAATTCTAAATTCTGAGACTGGTACCTAAATTCCAGTTCTCTTCCGTTGAGGTCGATACCTAAATTCCGACTCTCATTAAAGATCGATACTTAAATTTCGATTCTCCTTCGAAATGATACCTGCATTTCAATTCTAAATTCCGAGACTGGTACCTAAATTCCAGTTCTCTTCCTTCGAGGTCGGTACCTAAATTTCGACTCTCATTCATGATTGATACCTAAATTTCGATTATCTTTTGGATTGATAACTAAATTTCAATTCTAAATTTCGAGACTGGTACCTAAATTCCAGTTCTCTTCCTTCGAGGTCGGTACCTAAATTTCGACTCTCATTCGAGATCGATACCTAAATTTCGATTCTCTTTTGGATTGATACCTAAATTTCAATTCTAAATTCTGAGACTGGTACCTAAATTTTAGTTCTCTTCCTTCGAGGTCAGTACCTAAATTTCGACTCTTATTCGAGATCGATACCTAAATTTTGATTCTCTTTCGGATTGATACCTAAATTTCAATTCTAAATTCCGAGACTGGTACCTAAATTCCAATTCTCTTCCTTCGAGGTCGGTACCTAAATTCCAACTCTCATTCGAGATCGATACCTAAATTTCGATTCTCTTTCGGATTGATACCTAAATTTCAATTCTAAATTCCGAGACTGGTACCTAAATTCCAGTTCTCTTCCTTCGAGGTCGGTACCTAAATTCCGACTCTCATTCGAGATCGATACTTAAATTTCGATTCTCTTTCAAATTGATACCTAAATTTCAATTCTAATTTTCGAGACTGGTACCTAAATTCCAGTTCTCTTCCTTCGAGGTCGGTACCTAAATTCCGACTCTCATTCGAGATCGATACCTAAATTTCAATTCTCTTTCGAATTGATACCTAAATTTCAATTCTAAATTTTTGAGACTGGTACCTAAATTCAAGTTCTCTTCCTTCGATGTCGGTACCTAAATTCCAACTCTCATCTGAGATCGATACTTAAATTTCGATTCTCTTTCAGGTTTGATACTTAAATTTCAAATCTCACTCTCTCAAGATCAGTACCTAAATTCTGATTCTCATCCTTTTTCCATCGATACATAAACACTGATTCTCACTCCGAGGCTGGTACCTAAATTCTAGTTCTCTTCGCAATCCCGAGGTTGAAATCTAGGTTTCAATTCTCATTTCAAATCCAAATTTCAAATTCAAAATTTCCTTAAATTGATCTTAAATTAAACTTCAATCGAAATTGAGACTCAGAGCAAATCGAAATCTAAACTCACACATTGAAACTTAAAATTTAAAAGTAAACTGGAATCTAAATTGAATTCCCGCATCTTGTGATTTGGAGTTCACCTCCTTTTCCATTCCCTAGTGAGAGTTCAGAAATCTCCAGTCTTGGAAATATACCTGATACTCCCCAGAGGAAATTCTTCAACTTCATCCTAAGTTTGTCACTTGGACATTTGTGTTGGTTTTGTTGATCTCTTCGATCAACGCCAATAAGCGCGGTGTGCTTGGTTAGCACACGACACCTATTAGGGGTCCATTTGTTGACCTCATTTTTTTGAGGTCTTTTGCTTCTCTCATGGCTCATGTGGGCTTAATATGGCTTCATGGCTCAACCAAAGTGATTCCATTTCACTCACATTTGATCAATCTTCTTTTTTTCAAAATTTCAATTGTTGACCCCCGGGGCCCCGGACCTACCAAATCTACCAAATACCCTTGAAATGACCCAAAATTTGCAAAATTGCCTAAATTACCCAAGATCCCTCAAAATCAATCCTAAACACTTCCCACCATTCAAGTTGACCATCTTTGGCCAAAAATACCAAAATATCCAAAAATACCCCTAAAACCCCAAAATTACCAAAATACCCTTTTACCCCAAAAATCTAAAAACTCAGAAAATTCCAAAAAAATTCTAAAAAATGAAAATATTCCCAATTTTATTTTGTTCAACTATACCATGGGCCAATTTTTCCAATTTACCCCACTTTTACAAAAATCCCCAATTTAACCCATTTTTAACCCAAGTAAACCCAATGTCAAACCAAACTTCCCCAATTGACCTCAATTCTGGTCCAATTCAATTCTAAACTTCAATTAAACATCCCCAACATCAATTTAGACCAAATCCAAGTCCAATTTATTTGACATTTGAGCCCAATTTCAATTTGAAGCCTAAGGCCCAATTTTGGCCCATGACCTAAACCTAACCCAAAACCAAAATCCCTTAAATTTACCTAAGCCCAAACCTAACCCAAATGGGCCCAAATCCCAAAATCAAAGCCCAACCAAAGTTGAAAACTCTTTGTTACATTCCCATAAGTATTTCTCAACATTAATTTTACATCAAATCCAACTTTAGCCCAACCTTAAACAAAGTTAGCCCAATTTGAACCACTTTGGCCCCTTTACTAAAAGACCCCCCATTAAACCCAATTCAATTCCCAAGCACATGAAGCCATGAAGCCATCCTTAAGCCCCATGTAAAGCCATGAGAAGTTTGACATGTGACCATCCCATAAATTGCAAATGGAGGAGCCCCTTTCTTAAGCCTTCCTTAAGCCTTTTTAACCCCATCCATGATACACACTAAACCAAGTTAGCCACCTAATCCTTGATGGAGACTATACCATTTCCTCTTGGCTAAGCCAAATGAACCTTTTCAGCCTAAATCCAGGCCTTGGGTGGTGGACCTAGCCCAAAACCATGGGTTGACCCATTTGAACCCAAAATGACCTTCCCCCATGCTATTTCAATCCAACTCCTTTACACATGTCCAAAGCCAATTGTTGGCATTAAACTCAAGCACTGACCTCCCTGACCCTGACGGTGACCCATGCCTGGTCGGCCAGCCACCACAGCCGCCAGAAAACACAAGGCCGAGAGACTCAATTTGAATCAAAAATTCAATTTGAACTTACTGAGCTGTCCCATGCCCAATGGTCATTGCAGCTGTTCTTCTCCTCCCCTGAGCAGCTGATCCCAGCCTCCAATTGCCCCTGGGAAGCCCTCCAGCTACCTCTATTTAAACACCACCACCTCTCAGCCAAAAAAGGAGTTGAGCCAAACCTTACCAAAACTCTGCCAAAATCACTCCAGACTTCTCTCCAAACATAGAGAACTTGATCCCCACTGAAATCCAGCCCCAAAACCCTCTCTGTGAGCTCAATTTCTGAGTTGAAAATCCACCCAAAAAATAGGACACTTCACTACAGTGAGCCAATCTCCAAATTGATTGATCCTACACCTTCACTCGTACCAAGAGGAGAAGTTCCCCAACAAAAGCCCCCTCACTGTGCCGCCCATTGCTTCCAGCCTCCAAGCTTTGTGATCGGCCTTGGTCACTTTCATACTTAGACAATTCCCTAGAGCCAGAGACTTCATCTGGAGCTTTCCTGGACTCAATCGAAGGTGACACAACTCTCATATCGAAGCTTCACTTCTTTGAGCAAAGGTATGAACTCATTCTTCTTCCCGACCTTCCAGCAATTCTCCATTTTGTTTGGGTTAATTTCATAGCCTATAAACTGTATTGATGTGTTCATCTCTTCAAGACGAATCGATAGCGTATAAGAACTCGAAAATCCATTTAGAATCGAGATAGATATTAGGGTTTGAGTGTGGACGGTCACGGGTGCACACCAGTCGTAGACGATGACCAGGAGCCTTTGGATCGCGCGTGTATCGAGCAGACGGTCGAGATCAAGCCAGACAGCGCAATGGTATGTGAACCACGGGCCCCTGGAGAGCTGAGTCAGATGGCGCCGCTGAATCACAGCGCGACGCGTGGGCTTTTAGAGCTGTCGAGGTTGACGCGGCGCCGCTTGGATAAGTAGGAAATTAGGGTATTTTTGAATTATTTAAATGCCCTGAACTTCACTAAATTGGTCCAAGTGGTCCTCTAGTCATTAGGAACATCCCATAATTTTCTTAAGGACAGAAACCTTTCATTGGTCAAGTTGTTGAATTTTCTTTGAAAACCCCTATTTTCTAATAAAAATAATTATATAAATAAATTAAATTCAGAAAATCACATTTTCTCCTCTAATGCCTTAATTAACGTGTGAGTGAGGTGACCTAAAAATTTCAAATTCATTTGAGCTCAATTTAGTGAGTTATGAAATAAATAAGCTTAAAAGGGCATAAAGGTAATTAAAAATTTTAACCCTTAATTAAAGCTTTAGGTTTAATCAAAATGGGGGGTAAAATATTTGATTTTAACTTTCTCTTGGATGATTGAAACTTAGGGAAATTAAGGGGTAGAAACCCATTAAACACTTTGAAAATATCAAAATGAAACTTTAATTAATTAAATAATTTAAATTTTGGAAAGAATATATTTAAAATTTGGATTATTAAAATAGGAATATTATTAAGAGGATATTTATTATCCTAAATAAGTCACTTTAACAATATTTAGTTCTTAATTAAAAATTAAATTAATAATCCAAATTAACAATTAAAACTAAAATGAAAACTAAAATTAAATTAAATTAAATTAAAATTAAATTAAAGTTAAAGTTAAACTAAAATTAACAATTAACAATTAAAATTAAAATTAAAATTAAAATTAAATTAAATTAAATTAAATTTAAATTTAACTAAATTAAATTAAATTTAAATAAAATAAAATTAAATTAAATTTAAATTTAATTAAAATCAAATTGAATTAAATTAAATTAAAATCATTTAACAACAAACTATGTGAAATCATAAGAGTTAAATCAAAACATATCAATAATTTCAACACCTCTTTCTATCTAAGTAAATTTAAAACATAAACATCAATTTGAAATACTAAGATAATTGAAAATGTAAAGATTTAAATCAAATCTAAAATAATTTGAACACTATTCCAAACTTAAAATTATTAATTAAAACCTCATAATTAAATTAAAACACTTTTAATCATTAACTCAAACTTTTAATTAAGTATGATTAAAATTCTCGATAAACCAACTTGTTCTTAAAGGTTTTAAGTATTATAACTATTAAATAGAGTATTAAGTGAGATGTCACTTCATTCATCAGGTAATCAAAAACCCAAGTTCACCGAGTAAGAGACAAAGTTTAACTAAACTCCTGGATGATTAATTCACCTGTGCAACTAAATTTACATGGACTCAAAATGATCTCGGAAATATTGAAAAGATGTTTAGGACTCGTCCTAAGCACTTTCTCAATATGATGAGATGTTTTAGGAGAAAAATTGAATTTAATTATTCTTTGATGAAGAAAATCATCCTTAAACCAAACCAAGAACCTAAACGTCATAGGAGATGACTAGCAATAGGATTAAGAATTTGGTAGACAACCAAAACCCTTTCCTTAGCTTTACCTAGGTATTTGTCGAAATATTTAAATGACTTAACATGTGTTTTAAGTGTAGCTTGGGATGACGGGAAGACCCTCCAGGTACGCTTTTATTTTATTGCAATTTACTTTATTGCAAATTACTTACATGCACTATACTTTACTTTTCTTGCATGATAAATAAACTGTTGCATGAAAACCAGAACCTTTAGGATAGTCCCTAAACTGAAACCAAAACTAAATTAAAAGTTATTGCAAAATAAAATTCATCGCCACAACATTCCAAAATATAAAACAACTCAAAATTTAATCACAAACAGAACAACAAAACTACAATTGCAACTAAATTAAAACGTCTCGCTGAATGATCGGGAATACCTAGGATGATGTAACTCACGTATTGCTAACGGGATTTCCCACAGTCTAAATGAAAGTGTGGAACTCATTCAGTTGAGTTTAGCAAATTCATCTGGACAAAGTGAATTCAATGAAAATAATGGTGCCGGGATTACGGAACCGTGGGATCTTAATCGGTTCTGTTTAAATAACTTTAAGATTTGTTTTAATTAAAACACTAAAAACACTTGGATTTTAAGATTTTCTCTAAACCAAAACACTTCTCACATCTCCTGATTTATGACTTCTAAAACTAAACTTCTGCAATAACAAAGAGCTTGAAGCATAGTGGGCAGCACGGCCATCGTCGTCAGCAAAACTGGAATCTATTTCAGCAAAACCTTTCCTTGTTTTAAACAACAAAGCCATAGGATTTCGAGGTAGTTTGCTTAGTGCAACATAAATCCTCAACTTTTTGTTAGGCATTTGTATAATCATGTTATGCAAATTAAGCCCTAATCGGTCTTAGGACTCCGAGGTAGTCGTTTGAGATGACATAAACTCTCACATCTTCGAGGCTATTTGCCTGATTGTGTCATACAAATATAAGTCCTAATTAATTAAAATTGGCAGGATTGCAATATTAAATAAATTTCTAAATTGAAGCCAAACAATAGGATAGCTTGGGAAGTTGCCAAGATTTCTTCTTGGATCCTCAACTTCTCCTACTTTTCCTCCTTTGAACTCCTGAAATAAATTATTCCCAATTTGATCCATTCCCTTTTGAAATTCCAAAATTCAATCCTTTGAAACCTTAAACTTTGAAATTCTTGAGAGCAAAACCACTAATCATTATCGAGAGTTTTCTTACATGATTCTCGTCATTTAAGATGTAATTAACTATAGGGGCTTGCCCTTATAAGGAACTTTAAGAACCCAGGTAATATAAACCCTGCTTAATTCCTTTATATTAAGCAGGGGAACTTGTAGGCTTATAAAATTGGTTCACAGACCTAACGGATGTCACAAATCTTCTAGTTTATTTAATCGAGCCCCATTGTCAAGCCGTGTGTCTATTCTTCGGGATAGATACACGGTTTGTGATACGGTGCTCGTTTATATAAACTATTTGGGATGTGAGATCTGTCTGATTTTTCATATCTTAAAATTTTCAAACTTAAAATTATTTTCAAAATCAAATACTACTTTCTAAACCATATGTATATATTTAAATTAAATTTAAAAAATTTTAATTCGCCGATAACTTATGTAGGCGACCTCCTTTTCAAAATACAACATAACCTAAAAATAAGCCGTACAATTTCTGGCGACTCCGCTGGGGACTAGTTCCTCTCTCCATTTTAATTAGATGATTTTGCTTTCATAAATCGGTAGTGAGTCCATATCCCTAGTGGACCAAAACTACCATTCTTCCGTTGGAATACCCCGTTCATTTATGTCTTGAACGAGTATAGCCAACTCCTCTCGGATTTAGGAGCCACTGTTTAGACACCCCTAAACGGAGACGTTTCGAGATCCTTTTACCTCTTTTCTGAGGTGGGGTGTACCCCCAATAGATGCTAGTTTAAGAGCGGTCCTTCGAGTCGAGAAGTCTTGCATAAGACTTTCTCTTCCTTTCCAATTCTAAATCGGGCCCTTTACCTTTTCTATAACCTTTTTCCTTCAATCATTTTTTTTCTAACAAACGAACCCGCTAATAAACAACCTTCCAATAAACAATCTCTTTTAAAAAAATCACAAATACACTAAGATAAACGAAAATGTGTTCGGACTCTTTCTTTTTTGTCCTAAGCTTTATGACGAAAAGAAGCATAATTCGGGACTGACATTCGGAATCTGCCCTACAGAAAATGACTGCCCCAAAGTCAATCTTCTCCTTCACCAATGGAATGGACTTCGCCATTTACAAGGATGAGCTGCTGTCGGCATATTTTTAGGTTGTGTGTTTTATTTTGAAAAGGGGTTCGCCTAACAGAAGTTGTCGGCGAATTTTTAATTTAAATAAATAATTTTGAAAAAAAAAACAGTATTTGATTTTGAAAATAATTTTAAATTTGAAGGTTTTAAGATATGAGATTAAACCAATCTCACATCCCAAATAGTTTATATAAACGAGCACCGCACCACAAACCGTGTATCTATTCCTAAGGATAGACACACTGCTCGACTAGTGGGGCTCGATTAAATAAACTAGAAGATTTGTGACATCCGTTTGGTCCGCGAACCAATTTTATAAGCCGACAAATTCCCCGCTTAATATGAAAGCATTAAAGAGGGTTTATATTACTCGGGTTCTTCAAAATTCCCTATAAGGGCAAGCCCCTATAGTTAATTACATCTTAAGTGACGGGAATCACCTAAGAAAACTCTCGATAATAATCAATAATTATGCTCTCAAGAATTTCAAAGTTTAAGTTTTCAAAGGATTGAATTTTGGAATTTCAATAAGGAATGGATCAAATTTGGAACATTTTGTTTTGGGAATCCAAAGGAAGAAAAGTAGGAGAAATCACAGATTCGAAGCGAACTTCGGTAATCTCCCGACTATCCTATTGTTTGGCTCGGATTTAGGAAAGTCCTAATATTTATTTAAATGTTTTGATCTTGCCAATTTTAATTAATTAGGACTTATATTTATATGATAAAATCAAACAAATAGCCTTGAAGATGTGAGAGTTTATTGTCGTACCGGACGACTACCTCGAATCCTAAGACCAGTTAGGGCTTAATTTGCAATGCAAGTGCCTAACGAAGAGGTTGAGGATTTATGTTGCACTAGGCAAACTACCTCGAAATCCTATGGCTTTGTTATTTAATTCTAGGAAAGTTTTGCTGAAGTAGACTCAAGTTTTGCTGATGACGATGGCCGTGCTGCCCACCATGCTCCGAGCTCCTTGTTGTTGCGAAGGTTTAGTTTTAGAAGTCATAAATCGGGGATGAGAAAAGTGTTTTGGTTTAGAGAAAATCTTAATTTCCAAGTGTTTTTTATGTTTTAATTAAAACAAATCTTAAAGTTGATTATAACGACACCGGTTAAGATCCCACGGTTCCATCCTTCCGCATCATTATTTTTATCGGATTCACTTAGTCCGGATGAATTTGCTAAACTCAACCGAATGAGTTCCACACTTTCATTTAGACCGTGGAAATCCCGTTAGCAACACGTAGGTTACATCATCCGAGGTATTCCCGATCATCCAACGAGACGTTTTAATTTAGTTGTAATTGTAGTTTTGTGTTCGTTTGTGATTAAATTTTGAGTTGTTTTATATTTTGAAATGTTGTGGCGGTGAATTTTATCTTGCAATGACTTTTAACTTAGTTTTGGTTTCAGTTTTAGGGGCTATCCTAAAGGTGTGAGTTTTCATGCAACAGTTGTTTATCATGCAAGAAAAGTTAGTGCGATGCGATTAAATAAATTGCAAGAAGGTAAATTGCAAGAAAGTAGATTGCAATAAAATAAAAGCGTACCTGGAGGGTCTTCCCGTCATCCCAAGCTGCACTTAAAACACAATTAGAATATTTAAGCAAGTTCCTAGGTAAAGCTAAGGTAAGGGTTATGGTTTTCTACCAAGTTCCTGCTCCTATAGCTAGTCATCTCCTATGACGTCTAGGTTCTTTGTGTTTTGGTTTGAGGACGATTTTATTCATCAAAGAATAATTAAATTTAGTTGTTCTTATAAACATCCTATCATATCGAGGAAGTGCTTAAGACAAATCTTAAACATCTTTTCAATATTTCTAGGATTGTTTTAAGTCCAAATGAATTTAATTATAAAAATGAATTAATCGTCCGGGATTCAAATTTTGTTGTCTTGCTCAGATGAACTAGGACATTTGAATGTCCTATAAGTGAAGTAACATTTCATTTAATGTTCTCGTTTAGGAGTTATAATAACCAAAGCTTTCGAGGGTAAATTGGTATTCAAATGATTTAATTTAAGTTAATGGGTTTAAATTTGGAATAGTGTTCAAGTTATTTTTAGATTTATTTTGGATTCTTTATGTCTTTGGTGATGTTATATTTAATTCAACTTAATTTAATTTAATTTAATTTAATCTTTAATTTAATTTAATTCAATTCAATTCAATTTAGTTTGATTTGATGTTAAATTAAATTAATTTGATTTTGATTTAATTTTAATTTAATTTGATTTAATTTTAATTTAATTTAATTTTAATTTAATTTTATTTAATTTAATTTAATTTAATTTTAACTTAATTTTATTTAATTTTAATTTAATTTATTTATTTAATTTAATTTAATTTAATTTATTCATTCAATTTAATTTAATTTATTTATTTAATTTAATTTAATTTAATCTTTAAATTAATTCAACTTTTAATTTTAATTTAATTCAACTTTTAATTTTAATTTAATTTAATTTGATTTAATTCAAATTAATTTACTCAATTTAATTTAATTTTTAGTTTAATTTTATTTTTAATTTAATTGAAATTTTTAAAAGAGTTTAATGATTTAATTTTAGTTTAATGATTAAGTCTTTTAATGTTTTGAATTTGAGTTATCATTTTAATTAAGAATTGTATATTAATGAGATAATTAATTTAGGGATTTTTAAATTAAAGAATAAATCTCTTCCTAAAAATATCCCTATTTTAATAATTCCAATTTTATTATTCTTCCAAATTTAATCAATTATTTAATTAAGGTTTAATTATTTTAAAATTGTTTAATGGGTTTCTACCCTTTAATTATTTAAATTTCAATCATCCAACTCAAATTAGGATCAAATATTTTACTTGTTAATTTTTTATTAAACCTAAAAGTTTTAATTAAGGATTAAAAATTTTAATTACAACTTTACCCTTTAAGCTTAATAATTTCATAACTCACTAAATTGAACTCAAATGAACTTGAAATTTTTATTTGATTTCACTCATATGTCAATAAAGAATGAGAGGAGAAAATGTGATTTTTCTGTATTTAATTTATTTATATAATTATTTTTGGTAGAAAATAGAGATTTTCAAGGAAAATTTAATAACATGACCAAGGGAAAGTTTCTGTCCTTAAGAAAATTAGGGGACATTCCTAATGACCAGAGGACCACTTGGACCAATTTTGGTGATTTTTTGAATTATATTATTTTTATTATAATTATTTTAAGTTTTGGAGTGTTAATTAATTTAAAAATAAAATAAATGTTGAAAAATGAATTTTATATTTTTCAAAAAACTCTCTGATATCAAGGAAATCAGAGAATCAAATTTTACAATTTTCTAATTTTTCTATGATTTATTATAATTATTTTAGTGAAAATGCTAGAAAATACATTTTTTTAATTTTAAAATTATCCTAGAGCTTTAAAATTTAATATCTCACTAAATAGACCTAAGAAAAATGTGGGGTTTATTCCTAAGTGATTAAAATTCAAAATGTGACATTTTGGTGAATTTTATTATTTTTGTGATTTTTATTATTTTTTAATTATTAAAAATATTAAAATAATATTAAAAATCAACTTTTTTAGAAAATTGAAATTTTAATTTTCTTAAATTCCCCTGATATCAGAGAGGCTCCAAAATTAATTTGGTGAATTTTTAAAAAAGTATTTTAAAAGTTATGAATTTTTAAAGTTTAAAATGACTAAGTGGCTTAATCAACCCAATTAGTGGGGTTAACCAAGTCCAATTGACCTCAAATTTTTATGGTGGGTTCCTCTGATCCTAAAGGTCAGTGGAGAATTGATTTCAAGTCAATTTAATGCATGGTTAACTCTAATTAATTAGAGACCTATTTTGGGTGTTTAAGCCAATTAGGGTTGTTTTAAATGAACTAACTCAAAACCTATTTTTCCTAGTGGTTCTCTGGTCATAAGGAACATCACCAAATTTTCCTAGAATTTATTTCACAACATGCTATTTATTGGAATTAAAATACTCAAAACAGTAACATGGAATTGAAAAATCAATAACTTTTCATAGGATGGCCTCCGACTTTGGAAAATTCAGGGAATGTTCCCAAATTCGGAGGCTTCAAAAGCCCTATGGTCTCATGCCATGGTGAATTGTATACATGCATGGAGAATTAAAAGTATGCAGAGAGTAAATAAATTATTAAAAATAAAATACTTGATGAAATTAAATGATTTCTTTTCCATATTATTCTCCTCTCGTTCACTCGAGCAAGAGGGTATTTTTATTTTATTTTTCTCGATTTTTCTACACAAAGTTATGAATTTTTGAAGTTTAGGGAATTAAATAAATAGAAAATACCCCTAATTTTCTATTTATCCACGCGGCGCCAACTCATCCTCGGCATCTCCGAACGCACACGCGTCGCGCTCCCATTCGACGCCGTCATCTGACTCAGCGCTCTGGGCCCCGCGGTTCTTGTTCCGTCTCCTGGTCCGACGCCATCTGAGCCGTCCGTCCGCGCGTGTATTGAATGGACGGCATCCGTTCATCGTCCCCGAGCGTCCTCACCCGAGAGCCGTCCACACTAAATCCCTAAGATCTCACTCGATACTCAATGGATTTTCATGTTCTTATGCTCTATGGATTCGTCTCGAAGAGACGAACACATCTATACGGTTATCATGCATTGAAATTAAAGCATTCGAAATGGAGAATCTCTAGAAGCTCGGGATGAAGAATTAGCTCATACCTTTGCTCAGAGAAGTGTGGCTTCAATCCGAGAGTTGTTGCACCTTCGATTGGATCCCGCAAGCTCCGGATGAAGTCTCCCGGTCCGGTGAATTGTCTCAGATGTGATTTCGACCAAGCCCGATCACAAAGCTTGGAGGCCGGAGCAACCGGGTGGCCTCGGAGATGGGGCTTTTATTGGTAGACACCTTCCCTCGTCCGGTGAAGCTGTAGAACCAATCAATTTGGGGATTGGCTCACTGTGGAGAAGTGTCCTGGTTTTGGGTGGAATTTCAACTCTGAAATTGAGCTCACAGAGAAGAAATGGAAGGGGGATCTCACTGGGGATCAAGTGCTTTGTGTATGGGGAGGAGTCTGGAACAATTTTGGCAGAGTTTCCTTAAGGTTTGTTTCAAAGCACCTCTCATGGCCGAGAGGGGTGGTGTTTAAATAGGAGAGGGTGGAGGGCCTCCTGTGGAGAGTTAGGGCTTGGGATCAGCTGCTCTTGGCAAGAGAAGAACAGCTCCAATGGCCACTGGGGATGGGGCAGCTCGGCAGGTGAGAATTCCAAGTTGGGCTCACATGTGGGCTCTCGGCCATGGTGTTTTCCGGCGGCCTGGTGGTCGGCCGGCCAGGCATGGGTCACCCTCAAGGTCAGGTGGGTCAGGGCTGGGACTTGGTGCAAGCAATTGGCAATTGCCATGTGTAAAGAGCTTGGATTGAAATGGAATGGGAGGAAGACCATTTTGGGTCCAAATGAGTCAACCCATGGTTTTGGGCTAGGTTCACCACCCAAGGCCTGGTCTTGGGCTGAAAAAGATCACTTGGGTCGCCCAAGAGAGAATGGTGTAGTCTCCATCCATGATGAGGTGGCTAAGCATGGTTTAGTGTGCGACATGCTTAAGGAAAAAAGGGGTTAAGGAGGATTAGGAAAGGGGCCCCTCCTTTTGCCATTAATGGCTTGATCACATGTCAAGCCTTCCATGGCTTCATGTGGCTTGTCCATGGCTCGCATGGCTCACCTTTGGCTTGGGAAAAGGTTTGGTCAATTTCATGAAAATGGATTTTAGGAATTTTTGGTAATTTGATGGAAATTTGTATGAAACTTGATTTGGAATAATTTGATGGTGAATTTAGGACTTAGGTAATGGCTTTAATTAAGTGGATGGCAAATGGAGATGTCATGTGGGCTTTAGGGTAGATTTTGGGCTTTTGAATTCGAAGGAAGTGGGCTCTTAGGAAAGTTTAAGGGAAATGGGCTCTTTGATTTTAGGATGGGCATTTGGGTAAAGATATTGTGAAGAACTTTGTCAAATAAATGTCATAATTGGTTTGGGGATGTTCTATGAAGGGCTTGGAGTCAATTTGGTGTGATTTGGAGTCGAATTGGTTTGAATTTGGGTTTATTTGGTAAGTGGGCCTATATGGGTCCAAGTGGGCCAAGTTGGGCTAATGTTGGGCTAGGGTTGAAATTGATGTAAAATCAATGTTGAGAAATGTTTATGGGAGTGTTTCAAAGAGGTTTTGGCTTTGGATGGGCTTTGATTTTGGGGTTTGGGCTCATTTGGGTTAGGTTTGGGTTTAGGTCAAAAATGGGCCTTTTAGCTTTGGGTTGAATTTGAGTGGGGTTTGGGTCTAAATTTTGGGCAAATCATGTTAGTGGTTTGTTTGTGGGAATGTTAAGGAAGATTTAGAAAAGGTTTGGGGTTAATTGGAGTTGAATTGGGTGAGTTTGGGTTAGGTTTGGGTCATGGGTCAAAATTGGGGGTTTTGACAAAAGTAGGGTAAATTGACAAAATTGGCCCATGGTGTAGTTGGACAAAATGAAATTGGGAATATTTGGGATTTTCTGGAATTTTCTGGGAATTTTCTGAATTTTTGGATTTTTGGGTCAAGAGGGGTATTTTGGGTATTTGAAGGGTATTGGGAGGTATTTTTGGAATTTTTGGTATTTTTGGGTATGGATGATCAATTTAAGTGATGTGGAAATGTTTGGGATTGATTTTGGAGAATTTTGGGTAATTTGAAAATTTTTGAGAAATTTAGGTAATTTCAAGGGTTTTGGGTAGGCTAAGCGGGTGTAGGGTCCCGGGGTCAAAAATCGAAAATTTGGAAAATTGAAGATCGGGTGGATGTAAGTGGAAAGAAGTCATTTTGGTTGAGCCATGAAGCCACATCAAGCTCACATGAGCCATGAAGGGACCCATTTGAGGCATTCACTATGTTGTTCCTAACCCTCTTAGCGAGGGCTTGGGGTTAAGGACCATCCATGTGAATCACCTACATGAGTCGGAGGTCAAGTTAGGTATGGGTGTGTGAAAGTGTAGTGTATAAGTGTAGTGTATAAGTGTAGTGTGTGTGTAAGTTAGCCCCTTCACTGGACCAGGCCACCTGTGGCGGTCCTAAGGCCAAAGAGTCCTATAGGAACTCATCCTTTAAACTTCCACATTTGATTTCAACCCTCTAGGTGATTAGGGGTCTACAGCCAAGTTTGTAGAGTTTGCAGGGAGTTAAGAAGTGGTTTGAATTTCTAAAAGGTGGGTCCCAATTCTAGTCCTCTAAGATAGTCAAAGGAAAAGCCTAAGGCTAGATCCTAAGTACTAAAGAGAAGAAGAGAAGACCTCATCAAAAATGAGGTCAACAACTGCCCGACAATGGGATCATCCGTTTCGGACAAGGATTCGACAACACAGATATCAAGTTTGCTGATGTCACTCTCTTCACACTAATGAATAAAGTGTCAGAAACTGAAGAGCCTGTAATTGAGTTCAACCTGAAATCGACTCAAGAATTCCCTCCCCTGCAAAGGATTCCAGCTGAAAGGAGTACTACTGTTCGTAAGAGGATCGTTGTCTCTACCCCCACCGGTCTAGTCATCTCTCGCACCTACCCCGACTTACGCCAAATTGAAGGGGAAGGAAATCTAAGTCCGTGATGAGCCCGTCACTACTGGAGGGTACAGATTTTGCTACAATACCATCTGTTTTTTATATTGGGTCCAGTTCAAGAGTTGCACCCCTAACTCGGACTCAAAGGAGAAATAGAAGCAGAAAGATCATCAGGATCGAGAAAGCCAGAGCTACTGAAGTTGCTTTTCTAGAAGAAATTTCTGAGGAAAGGGAAGAACTGCCTGAGTATATACCTCTGTTGGAAGGGAGCAGGTTTCACCCTCTCTCTGCCGCATTATATGAAGAGAATGTCCATAGGATCGCTGCTGCATTACCCCGACCTACATACTACAGCAATTACAAAAGGAAAAGGAATAAGACTACGCCATTTGCTCGACTACAAGCTGTGATAAAAAGATTGGAAAAGAAAGAAAGATGCCCTGTGTCAGAAATCTTAAGAAGGATAGGATGGGTGCCAGCTAAATCCTGCCTCGGACCGCGAATAGAGCCTCATTCGTCGTTACGGAGAAACCAAAGAAGAAAATAAAAGCCAGTTCACCCGTTGTTGTATCGGGTCTACAAATTAGGGAGGATACCACCTTCCAGCATATAACCAACAGATCATCCAGTGCTAGGCTTCTAGCTACAAGAAGGATGGTCTGGAGACCTACTACTGGCGAGCTAAGACCAAAACAATGTCCTGAGAAGAAAAGTTTCATCAGGAGACTTGAATCAGAAGAGAGTGCTACTGCAATAAAGGGGACTCCCAGGAAGGAAGTTCAACAACCGTCACGAGACTACTGCGAGACCGTGCGGAAAAGGCCATTAGAGGATGTCATGGACAAGTTAAGGACCGACATCCGAAGGTTAGCAAAAGAAAGAGAAGAGGAACTATGAGATGAAGTTGACTCATCAGAGTTCATGGTTGAGGAGTATGCCGAGATCAACATGGTTAAAATGCAAGCATCATCAGCTTTACAAGGTGCTCCAACAGCTGTAGAAAGAGATAAACCAGAAGTGATGAGGGCACAGCTTCGGGAAAGAGATGACACAATTTCCCAGATGGAAAAGAGGATGGAAGAGATGGTTGCTGCCTTAGCCACACTCTAGAGTCAGGTACAACCTCAGAAAGAGACACCCCCAGAAATTATCCATATTGCAGATGGAGGAAAAGAGATCACATTCGTCAACGGAGACGAACAACCAAAGAAAGATCCTGCACAAAGTAGGATTCCAGAAAAGGACATTACGAGTATGGTAGAATAGCAGGTGCGAGAGGCCCTAGCTCAATCCAAGAGTAGAGCATCTATTCAGATGGGTAGACCTTACCCCGAAGAGTTCGATGCAGTACAATACCCGAAAGGCTTCGTACCACATCTGTTTAAGACTTTTGATGGAACGAGAAACCCCCGGCAGCAGGTCGCACATTTTCGTGCTAGTTACTGCATGACCCGAGCCGCGCTTAACGCAGTAATGTTTGCTTCCAAAAGATAGCCAAAAACTTTGACTTAATTTTTAAATAGCGGCTAGTGTATAAAATTAATATTATATAATTTAGTATATATTTTTACACACTAGGGGTACTACGCAAGTATACATATCATTTCAAGTAATATAGGGTTTTTAAACAAAGACCCCAGTATCGATCCCACAGGGAAGATTTATAGAAATAAATTTTCTATGAAGTGAAAGCGAAATAAAATAGTAAAAATATTTTTATTTTATCTTTTAATTTGATTATAAATTACTATTAATTTACAAGATGCAAATAAAGAAAACAATAATAAGAAAATGATTTAATGAATTCTATATAAAATAAACAACTTTCTTTCCTTCAATTAATCTAAGATTTTTAAGATAATTTAATATTTGTTGGAGAATTTGATTTATGGTATTGTGCCAAATAGAAGCATTCATATTCTTTACCCTTTAATCCAGGCGCAAAGAACATTGACTAATTTACAGAATAGGTCCGGATGTATTGTTAATAGAATGGGTTAATCTAGGTTCACACTTCTAGATGTCTAAGGGTGGCTATGGTCGGCCCTACTAGTGACCCTTTCCTAGTCTATAAATCAAATTATAAGAATTTAATCTGTCACTCTAAAAACTTATCAATTCTACGCCCTTTAAATATTATCTTCCTATTTATTTGCACTTCACCATGAATAGCCCGCACATGGCCTATGACTACCCAAGGATTCATGTGACATTTACAAGTTAAGAGTTCTTCTCCTTCAAGGTCTCAAAACTCTTCAACAGGTTTTAACAATTCAAATAGCCAATTTAAAAAGTAAAGTAAGATCAGGTATTAATGTCATCACAATATTTTGAAAATATTTTGAATTTTAATTCTCCATCGAATATTTATATTTTCTTATCTATCTCTTCATAATTGAAGTAAGAAAGTAACTAACTACTCAGAACACATTGAAAATAAATAACAAAACATGATAATTAAACTTTGAATCAAATATAAAAATATACTTATCTCAAATATTTCTTCTACAGACCTTCTGATTCCTACTGACTCCACAATGTAATGAACTCCAGATGCAATAACTTGAAAATAAACTCACTAAACTAAACAAAAGTGGCCCTAAATTTCTCTCTCTAATTCTCTCTCTAAGAATGAGAGATCCTAAAGTAGATAAGAGAAAATGGTACAATGGGAGGGGCATGTTTTCTGAAGAAATGGACCTCTATTTATAGGCCTCAAGAGTTGCCTTGAGGCACCTCTTCAAAACATGTCCACATTCAATGAATCTTCTAGAAGGTCGGTCTGGCACCTAGGCGCCGGAATCTGGCGCCTAGGCGCCGGACATCGCTTCCAGTTCTTCGCACCTCTTCACTTTAGCTCGCACCTCTTCGCGATTAAAATCGTTTTGGAGCGTCCAAATGCAATGTATCACATGTCCTATTATCAAGGAACAACTGTCAGCCTTCTAGAATGTCCAATAACCGCTCACTCCGTCAAAATAACTGATCAAACGTTGTCAAAAACTTGACAGTTTTCGTATCGAGTCTGGCGCTTAGGCACCAGTTTCTGGTGCTTAGGCGTCAGGCCATATTTTTTTGATACTTTTGGTATTTTGCTCCATTTTTGCTCCTTTTTCTATCTTAGACCTTTTTACATTACCTACATCCAAAAACACAAAAAATACCTTTCATTAAAGTCGAATCCCCATATATCAAAAATTTCAAATTCCAATATATAGTTTAAAGGCATTTCATCTTTCCTAGATATATTTCCCATCCTGTGATATCGATCACATGTTTTCACATATTGTCTCACATCTTTAAATAAGGTAGGCCAATAAAATTCAGAATTTAAAATTTTAAATGCAGTTTTATCTATGTTAAAGTGTCCTCCAAAATCAGAATCATGACATTTTTGAATAATAGCAAAAGTTTCCTCATAAGGTACACATCTTCGAATCATAGAATCTTTACCAATTTTAAATAAATGAGGTTCTTCCCAAATATAAGATTTAGCATCATATTTAAATTTCTTAATAAATTTGTTATCCAAGTCATAAGGCAAAATATTGCTAACTAAATAATTAACAATATCAAGCATACCACGGTGTTTTGTATCTTTGAATAACATATAAAGATTCATCATGGAATTTCTCATTTATATTTTCTTCCGAAATAATATCATTTTTAATTCTAGACAAATGATCAGCAATTTGGTTTTCAGTTCCTTTTCTATCTACTATTTGAAAATCAAATTCTTGTAGAAGTAAAACCCATCTTATAAGTCTAGGTTTAGAATCCTTCTTAGATATTAGATATTTAATAGTAGAATGATCAGTATGAACTATGCATTTAGTACCAAGAAGATAAGGTCTAAATTTATCAAAGGCATATACTATAGCTAGAAGCTCTTTCTCAGTGGTAGTGTAATTTCTTTGTGTTTCAGTGAGAGTTTTACTAGAATAATATACAACTTTGAAAATTTCTCATATTTTTGTCCTTATACAGCTCCAATTGCAAAATTACTTGCATCACACATTAATTCAAAAGATTTATTCCAGTCACGTGCAACAATAATAGGTGCAGTTATTAATTTTTCTTTTATAATATTAAAAGCATTAATACATTCTTCATTAAATTCAAATTGTGCATCTTTATTTAATAAATGACAAAGAGGTTTAACAATTTTAGAAAAATCCTTTATATATCTTCTATAAAATCCAGCATGACCTAGAAAACTTCTCACATCGATAATGGTAGTAGGTGGTTGCAATTCAGCAATAATTTTCACTTTTGCTTGATCTACTTCCATCCTTTTTCGTGATACTTTGTGTCCAAGTACAATGCCTTTTGTGACCATGAATTGACATTTTTCCCAGTTAAGAACTAAATTTGTTTCTTTGCATCTTTTCAGAACTTTGGCTATGTTTTCCAAACAAGATTCAAAAGAAGTTCCAAAGACTCGAAAAATCGTCCATGAATATTTCAATTCCTTTGTCAATCAAATCACAAAATATTGACATCATACATCTTTGAAAAGTTGCGAGTGCATTACATAAACCAAAAGGCATTCTTCTAAAAGAAAATGTTCCATAAGGACTTGTAAAAGTTGTCTTTTCTTGGTCCTCAGGAGCAATAAGTAATTAATGATAACCAGAATATCCATCCAGAAAACAAAATTATGAGTGTTCAGCTAATTTATCGAGCATTTGATCCAAGAAAGGTAAAGGAAAATGATCCTTTCTAGTGGCTTTATTTAATTTCCTATAGTCAATACAAATTTGCCATCCAGTAACTTGTCTTGTAGGAATAAGTTCATTTTTATCATTAACAATGACAGTTACACCTCCTTTCTTCAGAACACAATGAATAGGACTTACCCATTGACTATCCGAAATAGGATAAATAATACCAGCATCTAACCACTTAATAATTTCTTTTTTAACAACCTCTTTCATGATAGGATTTAATCTTCTTCGTGATTCTATAGTAGGTTTAAAATTTTCTTCCATTAAAATTCTATGCATGCAAATGGAAGGGCTTATTCCTCTTATATCAGCAATAGTCCAACCAAAAGCTTTCTTATAATTCTTTAATACACCTAGTAATTTTTCTTCTTGATCTTTACTCGGCTCGGAAGAAATAATAACGAAGTAAAGTTAACGAATTTCCAAGAAACGCATATTTTAAATGTGAAGGTAACATTTTTAATTCCAATTCGAGTGCTTTTTAATCGAGGGTAAAAGTATATAATTTTGAGTTATGTCTAAAGTTTCCCAATTATCTTTAATAAAATGAGTCACTTCTTCTTCTACTACTTCTTCATCAGTTAAAAATTCAAATTTTTCTTCAGAAATAACTTCACATTTTTCTTGATAATGTTTTTCAATCAAATAATCAATTATATCAATTCGATAACATTTCTCTTTATCAGGGTACTTCATTGATTTAAGAACATTCAATTTAATTTCTTGATCATTGACTCTCATGGTTAATTCTCCTTTTTACACATCAATCATAGCTCATCCGGTAGCTAGAAAAGTTCTTCCTAAAATAATAGGTATCTCTTTATCTTCTTCCATGTCAAGTACTATGAAATCTACAGGGAAGATAAATTTATCAACTTTAACAAGGACATACTCTATAACTCCTTTAGGATAAGTGATAGATCTATCAGCTAAATGAAGAATTACAGTGGTGGGAGTAATATCTCCTAAATCCAATCTTCGAAAGATAGAAAATGGCATGAGATTAATACTTGCTCCTAAATCACATAACGCTTTTCCGCAAAATTTTTCTCCAATAGCACAACGTATAGTGAAACTTCCAGTATCCTTAAGCTTTTCATGTAATTTCTTTTGAATTATTGCACTGCATTCTTCACTTAATGCAATAGTTTCAAAAGCTTCAAATTTTCATTTTTTGCTTAAAATATCCTGCATAAATGTTGCGTAAGTTGGCATTTATTCCAAAGCTTCAGCAAAAGGTATGTTAATAGTAAGTTTCTTAAAAATTTCAAAGAACTTAGAAAATTGATGATCAAGTTTATGCTGTTTAAGTCTTTAAGGAAAAGGTGGTGGTGGTTTTTCAACTTCCACATTAACAGGTATAACAGTCTGATCTTGACTAGGAGAGAGAGTTTCTTTAGGTTTTTCAATCTCTTCAACCTCAATCTCTTTTCCAATTTCATTCTGCAATTTTTCTTTTAATTCCTTTCCACTTCTAAGTTGCACAGCTTTAATTTGTTCATGTTCTTTTAGTTTCCTTTGGATTGATTTCAACATTACTAGGAAGTGTTCCTACAGGTCTGTTATTAATTAAAGTAGCAATTTGCCCCATTTGATTTTCTATATTACGGATAGCAGTATTTTGATTTTTTGATTTATTATTTATTTGCATAATTAATTCTTCTATTGATAACTTTTTCTATTGATTATTAAATCCAGGAGGTTTATAATTTAAATTAACTTGATTATTCCAATTTCCAGTGGAATGAGATTGATTATTACCCCATTGTTGTTGTGAACTATTCCAGTTAAAATTAGGATGATTTTTCCACCCAGGACTATAATAATTTTAATAAGGATTATTTTTACTTGCAATAGCTTGTAAAGTTTCAATAGTTTGAGAATCTTCAATATTAGCAGAGTTATTATGCGAAATATTAATTGCAAAATTATCTAATTTCTTAGACATTGCTGCAACTTTTGAAGATAAGATAGAAAAGGCTTCATTATCTTGAATACTGGCCATCTTTTTAGGGTTAATCCTTTCGGAAGGCCATTGAAAATTATTATTAGCCATTTCTTCAATTAAAGTGAAAGCTTCTTCAAATGATTTAGACATTAAAGAACCTCCAAGAAGACAGCATTAATAATTGATTTTAAAGATCCAATTAATCCATTATAAAATGTTTGAATAATCAACCTATCAGGTAAAGCATGATGAGGACATTTTCTTAATAGTTCTTTAAATCTTTCCCAATTTTCATATATTGTCTCCCCGTCAAATTGACTAAATGAAGTAATATCATTTCTTAATTTAGCAGTTTTAGAAGGAGGAAAATATTTAGCAAGGAATTTTTGTGTCATTTCAGCCCATGTTTTAATAAAACCAATCGCTAATGAGTTTAACCACATCTTTGCTTTATCTCTTAAAGAAAAAATAAAGAGTCTAAGTCTAATAGCATCATCGAAACATTGTTATATTTAAAGGTAGCACAAAGTTCTAAAAAACTAACAAGATGTAAATATGGATCCTCATTCGGTGATCCACCAAATTGATTATTTTGCACCATTTGAATAATAGACGGTTTAAGTTCAAAAGAATTAAGCATCTACAGTGGGTATTTGAATACTACTATGAAGTTCATCAACCGTAGGGTTAGCATAATCCCTTAATGGTTTATAAACATTTTGATCATTAAGTTCAATTGGATTTTGTAAAGTAGCCATTTCTTGAAATTTTTGAATTTGTTTTCCCTTTTTAATTTTTCTAATTGTTCTTTTCAATTCAGAATCTAAAGGTATTAATCCTTCAGAACCAAATCTTCGCATAAAACAAGCAATAAATATAAAATTTAACTATTCTATTTCTTTCTTCCTTACTTCCTTTCCTTCCCCGGCAATGGCGCCAAAAACTTGACCCCAAGCCGCGCTTAACGCAGTAATGTTTGCTTCCAAAAGATAGTCAAAAACTTTGACTTAATTTATAAATAGAGGCTAGTGTATAAAATTAATATTATATAATTTAGTAAATATTTTTACACACTAGGGGTACTACGCAAGTATATGTATCGTTTCAATTAATATAGGGTTTTTAAACAAAGACCCCAGATATCGATCCCACGTGGAAGATTTATAGAAATAAATTTTCTATGAAGTGAAAGCGAAATAAAATAGTAAAAATATTTTGATTTTATCTTTTAATTTGATTATAAATTACTATTAATTTACTAGATGCAAATAAAGAAAACAATAATAAGAAAATGATTTAATGAATTCTATATAAAATAAACAACTTTCTTTCCTTCAATGAATCGTATTGTGCCAAATAGAAGCATTTCTATTCTTTACCCTTTAATCCAGGCGCAAAGAACATTGACTAATTTACAGAATATGTCCGGATGTATTGTTAGTAGAATGTGTTAATCTAGGCTCACACTTCTAGATGTCCAAGGGTGGCTATGGACGACCCTACTAGTGACCCTTTCCTAGTCTGTAAATCAAATTATAAGAATTTAGTCTGTCACTCTAAAAACTTATCAAATCTACGCCCTTTAAATATTATCTTCCTATTTATTTGCACTTCACCATGAATAGCCCGCACATGGCCTTCAACTACCCAAGGATTCATGTGACATTTACAAGTTAAGAGTTCTTCTCCTTCAAGGTCTCAAAACTCTTCAACAGGTTTTAACAATTCAAACGGCCAATTTAAAAAGTAAAGTAAGATCAGGTATTAATGTCATCACAATATTTTGAAAATATTTTGAATTTTAATTCTCCATCGAATCTTTATATTATCTTATCTATCTCTTCATAATTGAAGTAAGAAAGTAACTAACTACTCAGAACACATTGAAAATAAATAACAAAACATGATAATTAAACTTTGAATCAAATATAAAAATATACTTATCTCAAATATTTCTTCTACAGATCTTCTGACTCCTACTGACTCCACAGTGTAATGAACTCCAGATGCAATAACTTGAAAATAAATTCACTAAACTAAACAAAAGTGGCCCTAAATTTCTCTCTCTAATTCTCTCTCTAAGGATGAGAGATCCAAAAGTAGATAAGAGAATGGGGTACAATGGGAGGGGCACGTTTTCTGAAGAAATGGACCTCTATTTATAGGCTTCAAGATTTGCCTTGAGGCACCTCTTCAAAACATGTCCACATTCAATGAATCTTCTAGAAGGTCAGTCTGGCGCCTAGGCCCCAGAATCTGGGGCCTAGGCACCGGAAACCGCGTCCAGTTCTTCGCACCTCTTCACTTTGATTCGCACCTCATTGCGATTAAAATCATTTTGGAGTGTCCAAATGCAATGTATCACATGTCCTATTATCAAGGAACAACTGCCAGCTTTCTAGAATGTTCAATAACGGCTCACTCCGTCAAAATAACTGATCAAATGTTGTCAAAAACTTGACAGTTTTCATATCGAGTCTGGCGCCTAGGCGCTAGGCCTTATTTTTTTATACTTTTGGTATTTTGCTCCATTTTTGCTCCTTTTTGCTCATTTTTCCTTCTTAGACCTTTTTACATTACCTACATCCAAAAACACAAAAAATACCTTTCATTAAAGCATAATATCCTTAGAAATTAATAAGATTTAAGACATAAAGAAATAGGTATTTTTTCATAGATCACTGCAATGCCAGTGGGAGTGACGCTTTACTCTTCCGACAGTTCGTCAGCAGTTTGATAAGGATTGCCTTCGACTGTTACGCAAAATTGCTGAACGGTTCATTAAAGACCTTTTTAGAACTGGAGAATCTCTTCGTTAAACGATTTGCTGGGGTTCAGCACCACATCACTATCGGAGATCTAGTGGTGGAGCAACAGAAGCCGAACGAGACTTTAGTGGATTACATACTTCGATGGAGAAACTTAAGCATGAACTGTGAACCAGAGCTTCAAGAAAAACATGCAGTCGGCATCCTACTTAAAAGTATCCATGGCCCGATAGCACTTCTCCTTAAGGGATTTACAATCAAGACTTTCGAGAAGTTGCTTAGCAAGGCCGGGAGCTTGCAAGAAGAGGCAAAGAAATTAAGTTTCGTGGATAAGAATGATAAGCAAAAGCCCAAGAAAACATTCGAAAAGAAATCTGGAATTGTCACGTGCGATGAGATAAAGGCAGCGGCCGGCTCGGATACTGATCAGAGCGGCCACAGCCTAGTTATCAACCACCGCAACAGACTTATCAGCAACCTCAGTAGTACTATCAGCAACCTCAGTAGGGCTATCAGCAACCTCGTTCGAGCTATCAGTTGTCTCAACATTATGAACAACAGGCTCGTTCATCGCGTAACTTAAGAGAACTTCTAAATAAAGAATATCCATTCAAAACTGAAGCAGTAGCAAAGATGTTTCGCAGCTTAATGAAGACACCAGATTTTCAGCTGTCAGAGCCCAAGAAGCTGGAGGAAGTCAATGAGAAAGATCATCCCAACCATTTCCCTTACCACCAGATGATCGGACACAAGATAGAGGATTGCATCACTTTCAAGAGTTGGCTTGATGACAATCTCCAGAGAGAGAACATAACGATCCCAAAGGAATACATGAAGGAACCCCAGAAAGGAGGTTCTGTCAACGTTATTTCAACGGATCCCATTGTTCTGATAGACCCGTACACGATCGATGATGGATGGAGTACCGTCTGGACAAAGTCTTTGAAGAAAATTTTGGATCACATCCAGGCCGCTTCGGTACGCGCTTCAATTCAGAGTTTGAAACCTGTCGAGCCGGCACTATCACTTGCGATTGAAGAACCACCTCGAAAGGAGGAGAAGATCGTGGAAGAAAAGAAATCCGAGGCTCCGAAGGGTAGACTAGGGGCTGCTTATCCTAGGATCGTTGTTTCAGATTTGAGGGAGAAATCCCTCGAACTCCTGACTCTGTATGATTATCTGCTCGCTCCAGCGGGATCTTATAATGATAAGGGTTATGGCGTTGGCTACGTTTTGACTGTTTCTAATGATTACGTAACTAGCGTCAGCCGGCATAATTTGGATCTCGATTCCAATACAAATAACGATTCTCAAGTCAAACACAACCTCGATGACCACGACGAAGTAGATGTTCACAAAGGAGGCTACGAAAGCTCGACAAGCAACAAGTCCATTTGTGAATTCTGAGGAGCTCCGATCACGATAGAATTAGAACCATCAGACACCGAAGCAACTTTAGAAGAGCCAGTTGTTCCGGTTCAAGAGGAGACACCGGTAAATTTAGAAGAGATAACAGAGGTCAATCTAAGAAGCGGAAAAGTTCTACCCCCAAGAATGGGTCCAAAGAATAAAGGAAAGCGGGTGGTTGCTCAGAAAGAGCCAACCCCAGCAGAGGAACTGCCCATTCAGGAAGAAAATGAAGAACATGGTAATAAAGTAGACTACAATGTGCTAGCCCATCTTAGGAAGCTACCGGCCAAACTAAGCATATACGATACTCTGATCCTGTCAAAGGAGATGAGGGAGTCTCTGATCAAGACTTTACTTGATCCAGAGATTTGTTTAACTCAAATGGCCGGTAATTCCTTCGACGAGGTTTGCTCGTTAAGAGAACAACGAGGTGTTACCTTCACGGACAATGATCTATTACTGGGAACAGCTGATCACAACCGACCGTTATACATTTCAGTCACTATTGGAAAGTTTACGCTCTCCAGAGTGTTGGTTGATCCGGGAGCATCAATCAGCATAATGAATCTTTGGACGCTAGCATATTTGGAAACTGATGCTCGTGAGCTTGAAGCAGACAAGATGCTATTAAGAGGCTTCAATAAAAAAGGAGAAAGAGCTCTTGGATCGATAACACTACTAATGAAGACCGGTGATTTAGAAAAGACAACCACAAAACTCCACATAATTGATTCTAAGACATCGTTCAACGCTCTACTGGGTCGATCGTGGATCCATGAAAACTAGATGGTACCGTCGTCTCTGCACTAGTGCATAAAGTATTACGAAGGAGGGGAACAGTGTATCAAAGGTGATTTGCAACTGTTCTCTGTGCACGAAATTGGAATTCATGAAGATGCGGCCTACTACGTGCCTCCGAAGAAAATAATCTTTTCCAGAAGTACCATACCAAATGAAGCAAAAGAAATTCGAGACGATGAAGAACCTGAGGTTCTAGTCCAACAGTTACTCACCACTCCCTTACGCCGAGATGGTGAAGATTTCTCCAGAACTCGCACCCGAGGTCGAGGCCAGGGACGAGGACGTGGAAGAAATGTTGGAACAGTTGGACAGAAGAAATCGGTCATCGATGTTGATTGGGAGAACAGTTCCGAAGAAGAAGAAGAAATTGAGAAAGAAGCAGCAACAATAAGTCAAAAGAAACCCCAGTTCAAGATCTCTCTCGAAGATGAAAGGAATGAAGAATACAAATCAATGTACGAGAAGATTAACCATTATGTACATACTATGACCCTGACCCCGATCCATTCTAATAAGATCGAGGGTATGGTGGTCAAGGAAGTGCATGGTGGTGGTGCTAAGCCAATCAAGTTCTACCGTGGTGCTTCTTCTTCCAATACTGAAAAAGATGTACGATTTGAAGATGTTACTTCATCTGAATTAATGGAACTACCTTTTGAGTGGTACTCTCCCTGTATTCAAAATTTAATTCAACGTGGTGTCTTACCTCGACAGTGGACAAAAGGTCGATCACAACACTTTGAAAAATTATGGAATAATATCGGTCGGCCTCCCAATTCAAAAAATGGTCTTGGATTCGGCACAGTAGGATCAGTTTATGATACAGGATTTTGCTTGGTTATCACTTGCGAACCTAATAAAGAGTGTTTAGAAGCTTTAGAAGATCTTTAGGATCTACCAATCGGCGACGCTCCACCAGAATTTGAGGAAGAAATCAAATCTAAAATAGACGAGTTAACGGAAGTTAACTTAGGTACTAGTGAAGAGCCTAGGCCTACCTTTGTTAGCTCCTTACTTAATAAAGAAGACTCCGAGGAAATAATCAAGCTATTAATGGAATTCAAGGACTGTTTTTCTTGGAGCTACGACGAAATGCCAGGATTAGCTCCAGAAGTCGCAGTTCACAAGTTAGGAGTAGATCCTACTTCCATTCCAGTCAGACGAGCTTCCAGAAGAATGTGTCTAGAAATTGAGCAACAAGTAATAGCCGAAGTTAAGAAGCTAATAGACGCTAAATTTGTCCGTGAAGAACAATACCCTAATTGGTTACCCAACGTGGTACCGGTCATAAAGAAGAATGGTCAGATCAGAATCTGCGTAGACTTCAGAGATTTAAATAAAGCATGTCCAAAGGATGAATTTCCACTACCAATCCCAGAAATCATCTCTTTTATGGATGGATCATCAGGATACAACCAAATAAAGATGGCACCAGAAGACGAAAAGCTCACAGCCTTCAGAACGCCGATCGGAGTGTATTGCTACACAGTAATGTCATTCAGATTAAAGAACGCAGGAGCAACATACCAAAGAGCGATGATGAAGATTTTTGATGATCTCATTCACAACCAAGTTGAGTGCTACATGGATGATGTGGTCATTAAAAGCAAACTAAAGGAAGATCACCTGTATGATTTGAGAATTGTTTTCGAGCGACTAAGACAATTTAACCTTAAGATGAATCCCTTAAAATGCACCTTCGGCATCACTTCTGAGAAATTCTTAGGATTTGTTGTCCGACATCGCGGGATTAAAATCAATCTGGAAAAGATTAAAGCTATTTTATAAATGCCTCCTCCCAAAACTTTGAAACAACTACGATCTTTTCAAGGGAAGTTGGCATATCTTCGACGCTTTATCTCAAACTTGTTAGGTACGTGTCAGCCCTTCTCGGCATTGGTTAAAAGGAGGCCAAATTTGTTTGGGATGAGAAATGCCAGCGGGGTTTCAAGGACGTTAAACAATATTTAATGACACCTCCTATCTTAGCAGCCCCAGTCTCAAGCAGACCATTGATACTTTATACTGCGGCTTTAGAAGACTCCTCGGAGCCTCGCTAGCCCGAGTCAATGATGAGGGAAAAGAAAATGCTCTCTACTACTTAAGCCGTCGTCTAATTCCGACGAAGTAAAGTATCCTCCTATTAAGAAGCACGACTTGGCCCCGATCTTCGCCGCACGAAGCTCGAGCATTACATGCTTTCTCATAAAGTCAACCTTATTTCGAGAGTTAATCCGTTGCAATACTTGATGACCCGACCGACGCTTTCTGGTAAACTTGCCAGGTGGTCGATGATACTATTGCAATTTGACATAACTTTTGTTCCTCTTCGTGCCGTGAAGGGACAAGTCCTAGCAGACTTCCTTGCAGCACACCCTTTACCGGCAGATTTGCCTCTCGACGACGATTTACCTGACGAGCAGATAATGAGCCTAGAAGACCCTGATGATCAACGTTGGGAACTGTACTTCGACAGTGCGTCCTCAACACAGAAGAACAAAGAATTGCAAACGATAGTGCCTGGTAAGGCAGGAATCGGACTAATCTTTATAACAACGGAGTGGGGGATGTTAAGATACTCCTACCACTTAACAGAATCATGTATAAAAAACGAGGCAGAATACGAAGCCCTTATAACCAGATTAGAATTAACCATTCAGATGGGGATAACAGACATCAACATCTACGGAGATTCTCAGTTAATCATTCAACAGGTCGCAGGACAATACAGAATTCTAAAGCCAAGACTCGAGCAATACTTTCAGTACGCCATGAAATTATTGGAACAAATTCTAAATGTAACAATCTACAAGATTCCCAGAAAAGAAAATGCTATCGCCGATGCGCTAGCCCGCCTCGCAAAGGAATTTGCCTGCTTGCAGGATGAGTCGACTGAAGTGTCGGCTCAAGGACGACGAGTCCTATCACAGACTCGACATGGATATAATACACAAATCGAAAGAGCAGAAGAAACAATTGTAACAAGTGACGTGAAAATGCGAAGATCGGCGGCGACCATTAATCAGACTACTCGCAGACAGAAACCCGCTCGTCGATAAGTCGTTAGCCAATCAAATCAAGAAAAGAACTCTGTCTTACGCATTAATAAACAATATATTATACAGAAGGTCTTTTGATCAGATGTGGCTAAGATACCTGAGCGGGTCCGAGGTTCGTGAAATTGTCAAAGAAGTGCATTCAGGACTTTGTGGCGCTCATCAGTCGGGTCCGAAAATGAAAATGAAGATTAAAAGACTAGGGTACTACTGGCCCTCAATGATGACCGACTGTATGAAAGTCGCCAAAAGTTGTCACCAGTGCCAAGTGCACGGAGTGGTTCTATACCAACCTCCAAATGAGCTACATCCGACAATCGCGTCGTGACCATTTGAGTGTTGGGGCATAGATATAGTGGGTCTGATAGAACCACCTTCTTCAAGAGGACATTGCTTCATTTTAGCAGCTACAAAATACTTTTCTAAATGGGCAGAAGCTATACCACTCAGAGAAGTGAAGGCAAACCACGTGCTACAGTTTTTCAAGAACCAAGTTGTCTACCATTTTGGGGTACCGCGCAAGATCATTTCAGATAATGGGTATGCACTCAAAAGTACAAAGATCAATAATTTTTTCAGAAGACACGGGATCGATTGGCGATACTCAATGATCTACTACCCAAAAGCAAACGGCTTTGCCGAGGATTTTAATAAAACTCTCGTTCAAATTTTAAAGAAAACTTTTGATGACAACAAGAGAAATTGGCACGAGAAGTTGTTAGAAACCTTATGAGCCTACAGGACGACTTTTAGGACTCCTACTCAGTCTATGCCTTACGCTTTAGTGTACGGGTTAGAGGCCATCTTGCTCCTGGAAATTCAGCTTCCATCACTCTGAATTGCAGTTGTAGAAAAGATCACTACAGAAGAAAATGCCAAACTAAGACTAGAAGATATGGAAAGCTTGGAAGGGAAATGACTTTCCGCACAGTAGAATTTGGAACTGTATCAAGCCAAGATGATCCAGGCCAATGATAAACTGGTCCCCCCAAGAACTTTCAAAGTCGGTGACTTAGTTCTTGTTCTCAGAAGACCTATTCTTGCACATCGCAAGATAGGTGATAAATTTGAACCAACATGGGAAGGGCCGTTCGTGGTCGAGACAGTCTACTCAGGAGGTTCCTATCAGCTTGTGAATTACCGTGGAGAACGACCCATGCTTCCAATCAATGGACGGTATTTAAAGAAGTATTATGCGACCTGATGTTTCGAAGGGTGGCCTCTAAAATAGAATCTTATCCCTAGAAACACGGGTGAAGTAATCACTTTGTGACTGGGTCCGAACCCAAAACAAAATAAAATGGATGATAAAAAAATCTCATCAACGAAAATGTTAAAAAGAAAACATGGGAAATCATAATAATAAAATGTCAATCTTTCCTTTTAAATTCATTCATTCCTGATATTTTCTCATCTCTTCCTTCTTCCTTTAAATTTAAAAGAAGTGAATAAGAATTTTTAAGTGTTTTTCTTATTGTTCTTGTTCTTAGTACAGCCCCTAATCCTTTCCTTGTTTTTTAGCAGGGAAATGTCGAACGGGCGGTTGGTTCTAAACTTTAGAAATGGTGTGAGTCTAGCACTTGATGAAAAGAGGGTGAGGGATGGAGCAGTGATAGAGATTGACTCAGACTTCACACCAGCTGGCTTACAATAAGAATAAAATAATTGGATCCCAGTTGATCTAAAAGAACTTCACAGCTAGACAGTGATGAAAATGGGTGGCCCGAGCCACCAATCCAGCAGCAAGAAAAGAAAAGAAAACGCTGCTCATGCAATCGGAGAAGATAAGAAAGTTAAGTCCGTGGTTGCCATAGCAAAGGGTAGGCTTGTCAGCGCCGCGCCTGCAGAAATTCAAGGGGTAAGGAGAGCTACTCTCACTGCTACCCAGCGAAGAAATAAGAATCGTCGCATTCGCAAAATGTTGACCAAGTTAGCAGAAGATCAACATGAACAGACAGTGGATACTGTTAGTGCAAATGCTCCAAGGAGATCGGTTCGTCAGGAACCAGAAAGAAGGAAGTCAATTCCAAGAAGGTCGGAACATGATCACAGAAAAATTCATTAAGAAATTCATATCTATTTTTGATGAAATTGCACTTTAAAGAAAGGTATTTTCTTTATTTTACTGTAGGAATGAAGATTTATAAGTGATGGAAGCAAAAAGCATGAAATGGAGCAAATTTGGATCAAAAAGGAAGAAATTCATGCAAATTGAACTAAGTCACCGACGGCGAAATCGAGGCCGCCGACGACGAGATTACTAAGGAGAATTTCTGAAGGATTTATAACTACCCCACCGACAGCGAACCCGAGCATGCCAACAGTGAGATCGCGCGGTTTGAAGACCTTCTAGAAGCCCCGCCGACAGCGAGGTCGTTTCCCGCCGATGGCGAGCCAGTTCAAAATGCAAATACATTGAACCTGGACACTTTTTGAAGAGGTGTTTAAGCACCCCTTCGACCTTTGCTTACCTCTATAAATAGAGGCCAAATTCTAGTGTCTTAGTGTGTCTCTAGAGTCTTTTATGTGTCTATTTTAGTAAGTCCGGGTGTGTTTATTGAGTTTCTTTAGTTTATTTGAGTGCTATTTAGAAGTTTGTTGTACTATAAGGAAAAGTCAAAGGAACTTCAAGGAGTCTGCTTGGAGAGGAAATTAAGATAAGTATCTTTATTTATTATTGTTAACTTTAAATGAAATCCATGCTTTGTTTTATTCCTATACATTCTGAGTAGTTTTCTTAGTCTTCTCCTTGTTTATGAAAATTATGCAGATTGATGAAATTAAATAAAAGCACCTAATATATATTAACATAAATTGTGATAATTTTTACTTAAAACTTAATTTACTTTCAATCTGGCTAATTGAGTTGTTAAAATATGTTGAATTATCAACTATAGTAAAAATTACATCCAATATTCAGGGAAGTCAAAAGCCTTGGAAGGCGGGTGCAAATAAATAGAGAAATATTAATTATCGGACGTAGAATTGGACATTTTAGTGTGACGAGACTAAAATATTCAATTCGGTCCTATTGCTTCGAGAGCCGAAGTGTAGATGTTAGCCCTCGAGTGAGGGGAACGTGGGTGCTCAAGTGGCAACCGATATCCTCCCGGACTTAGCTGCAGATTCAGTAATCAAACATAGGATTAGTCAATGTTCTTTGCACCTGGACCAAAAGGTAAAGAATAGGAATGCTCCTATTTGTCACAATACAATTTAAGAATTCTATTTAAATTTATCAGTCACTTAATTTTCTAAAAACAAGGAGAAGGATACTTTTTCTGAATTATTTAAATCAACTTATTTCAAGCATTAGTTTACTTTAGTTTGCGATAGTTACTTTTAATTTTTGTTTACTATATTACTAAGTAATTCCTTTTAATTTAGCTGATAACAAATCTGTTAAAAACTTCCCTGTGGGATCGATAACCAGGACTCCACTAGAGCCCCGTATTACTTCGATACGATATGTATACTTGCTTAGAATCCACATTATACATTAAATCATATATCTATATTTAAATCGGGATCAAGTTTTTGGTGTCGTTGCTATAAACATAAATTGCATACATATTAAAAGTGGGTCAAGTTTTTGGCGCCGTTGTCGGGGAAGTAAAGAAATTATTTACTAGAGTAACGGACTATTTTTTAAAATTGTATGTGAAAATTTGGAAACGAAAATTTAATACCTTACGATTCAGAATTAGATCGTACAATTAAAAGAATTAGAAAAAAAAGAGAAATTATAAATTTTACACAAATGACAAATATTCCTGAAAATGAAAATATAAATCAACCAAGACCATTACGAGATTATGCCAACCCTACATTAGATGAAATTCATTTAACTATTCAAAACCCTGATGTAGCTGCTAATTCATTCGAACTTAAACTTGCAATTATCCAAATGGTACAAAATAATCAATTTAGTGGTTCACCTACTAAAGATCCTAATTTACATCTTGCTAGTTTTTTAGAACTATGTGCTACTTTTAAATATGAAGGAGTATCTAACGATGCTGTTATACTTAGACTTTTTCTTTTTTCTTTAAGGGATAAGGCTAAAATGTGGTTAAATTCATTAGCACCTAGATCTATTAAAACTTGGGGAGAATTATCACAAAAATTTCTATCCAAATATTTTCCACCATCTAAAACTGCTAAGCTTAGAAATGATATAACTTCTTTTAGTCAGTTTGATGGAGAGTCTATATATGAAGCTTGGGAGAGATTTAAAGAACTTCTTAGGAAATGCCCACATCATGCGTTACCAGATTGGTTAATTATCCAAACTTTCTATAATGGATTAGTAGGATCCTTAAGATCAATCATCGATGCTGCTGCTGGAGGATCATTAATGTCAAAACCATTTGATGAAGCCTATGCACTAATCAAAGAAATGGCAACCAATAATTTTCAATGGCCTGCTGATAGTATGAATCCAAAAAAATAGCTAGTATTCATGAAAATGATGCAATATATATGTTAGCTTCACAAATTGTTGTTGTATCTAAAAAATTAGATCATTTTGGAATGAATTACTCTCCAACTATATCAGAAGAAAATTCATCTGGACAACTTATAGAATCCCAATCTCAATATGAAACTATTAATGCAATTAACAACAGACCCAGTAATCCTTATGCAAATTATTATAATCCTGGATGGAAAAATCATCCTAATTTTAATTGGAATAATAACACAACTAATCAACCATGGATGAATAATATGACACAACCATTAGGAAATCCATCTAATCAAGGAAATCCTAATTATAAATCTAATTATCCATCTGGATTTAATAATAATAACACACAATTTAAAGATAAGAAATTATTAATAGAAGAATTAATATTAAATATGGATCAACATTTACAAAATCAAGGAAATCAATTACAAATACAAGGAAACCAATTACAAAATCAAGGAACGACTATCAAAAATATTGAAACTCAACTTGGACATATCGCTACTGCACTTAATAATAGAATACATGGAACATTTCCTAGTAATGTGGAAATAAATCCCAAAGACAAGGGAAATGAACAAATTAAAGCGATACAATTACGAAGTAGAAAAGAATTAGAACCTCGAATTCAGAAAGAACTTGAAAGTCAAAAAGAGGAAATGGAAATTGAAAAGGAAAAGAATCAACAAGATCCAAAATTAGAAAATCTTTCAATACCTATGAAAATTTCTGTTGAAAAACCTCCACCACCATTTCCTCAACGACTAATTCAACATAAAAAAGATAAACAATTTGCTAAATTCCTTGAAATTTTGAAAAAATTAACGATAAATATTCCTTTCGTAGAAGCTTTAGACCAGATGCCAAACTATGTAAAATTCATGAAAGATATTCTAAATAAAAAAAGAAAATTTATCGATAATGAAATGGTCGCACTTAGTGAAGAATGTAGTGCTATTATTCAGAAAAAACTTCCTGAAAAATTAAAAGATCCTGGTAGTTTCACTATACCCTGCGCTATTGGAGAAAAAATCTATGGAAAAGCTTTGTGTGACTAAAGAGCAAGCATCAATCTAATGCCTCTATCAATTTTTAAGAGATTAGGATTAGAAGAAATTTCACCTACTTCAGTAACTCTTCAGTTAGCTGATCGTTCTATTACATATCCTAAAAGAGTTATTGAAGATGTATTAGTAAAAGTGGACAATTTATCTTCCCTGTAGATTTTATTGTTCTAGATATGGAAGAAGATAAAGAAATTCCTATCATTTTAGGAAGACCATTTTTAGCCACTGGAAAAGCTATGATTGATGTTCAGAAAGGAGAATTAACTATGAGAGTAAATGACCAAAAAGTTACTTTTAATATTGCTAAATCAATGAAATATCCTGCGCTAGAAAAAGATGATGAGTGTTTTCGAATGGAAGTACTCGATCATTTACAAAAAGAACATTTTAAAGAATATTATGAAGAAAAATTAGAAAAAGAAAATATTGAATTAATTGAAAAATCTGAGATAAATGAAGAATTAGATTATATTCAAGAGAAATTTGAATTTTTGGATAACACAAAAAATAATGAAAAAAATATAGTTCCATCAATTATTAAACCTCCTGAACTTGAGTTAAAAATGTTACCTAATCATTTAAAGTATGCTTACTTAGGTAATTCTTCAACTCTACCAGTTATAATTTCATCAGAATAAAATGAATCTCAAGAACAAAAACTTTTAGATACATTAAAAAAATATAAGAAAATTTTTTGTTGTACTTTAGTAGATATTAAAGGAATTAGTCCTTCAATTTGTATGCACAGAATTATTTTAGATAATGAACATAAACCTAAAGCAGATCCACAAAGGAGATTAAATCCAATAATGAAAGAAGTAGTAAAGAAAGAAATTTTAAAATGGTTAGATAATGGTATTATATATCCTATTTCTGACAGTGCTTGGGTAAGCCCAATTCACTGTGTACCTAAAAAAGGAAGAGTGACCATCAAAGCTAATGAAAATAATGTTCTTATTCCTATAAGACAAGTTACTGGATGGTGAATATGTATTGATTATAGAAAATTAAACACAGCCACCAGAAAAGATCACTTCCCTTTACCATTTCTAGACCAGATGTTAGATAGATTAGCCAGACAAAAATATTTTTGTTTCTTAGATGGATATACCAGGTTATCATCAAATACAAATTGCTCCCGAGGATCAAGATAAAACTACATTTACTAGTCCTTATGGAACTTTCGCTTTTCGAAGAATGCCTTTTGGATTATGTAATGCACTCGCAACATTCCAAAGATGTATGATGTCTATATTTAGTAAATTAATTGATAATGGAATAGAAGTATTTATGGATGATTTCTCTATATTTGGAACAACATTTGACACATGCTTAAATCATCTTGAAAAAGTATTTGAAGTATGTGAGAAAACTAACTTAGTTTTTAATTGGGAGAAATGTCAATTTATGGTTACAGGCGGTATTGTATTAGGGCATAAAATTTCAGAAAAAGGCATGGAAGTAGACCCTGCAAAAATTCAAGTTATAGTTAAATTACCACCTCCAACTACAGTGAAAGTGGTAAGAAGTTTTCTTGGACATGCTGGATTCTACAGACGTTATATTAAAGATTTTCAAAAATTACTAAACCTCTATGTCAACTTCTTGAAAAGGATAAGAAATTTGAATTTACAATCGAATGCCTGAATGCTTTCGAATTATTAAAAGATAAATTAATTACAACACCTATAATAGTTTCACCTAATTGGGAGAAACCATTTGAGCTTATGTGTGATGCTAGTGATTATGCTATAGGAGCAGTTCTTAGGCAAAGATATGATAAGATTTTCAAAGTTATATACTACGCTAGTAAAACTCTAAATGATGCTGAAATAAATTATACGATTATCGAAAGAGAATTATTAGCAGTTGTATATGCTTTTAATAAATTTTGGCATTATCTAATAGGAACTAAATGTATTATACATACTGATCATTCTGTTATTAAGTATTTAATGCAAAAGAAAGATTCCAAACCAAGATTAATCAGATGGATATTATTAATGCAAGAATTTGATTTTGAGATCATTAACAAAAAGGGAACTGATAATCAAATTGCAGATCATTTATCAAGATTAGAAAATCATGAATTATACGATACTGATAATGAAATTTTAGACAGCTTTTCCCGATGAACAACTTTATAATATTAATGAGTTGAAAATACCTTGGTATGCTGATATAGTAAATTATATTATAAGTGACATTTTACCACCTATGTTAACTTTGCAACAACAGAAAAAATTCATTCACGATTCTAAAACATACTTTTGGGATGAACCATACCTATATAAGCAATGTGAGTATCTAATCATTAGAAGATGTGTGCCTTATGAAGAAACTGAACCAATTATTCAAAAATGTCATGATTCTGATTTTGGAGGACATTTTGGGACAGATAAAACTGCATATAAAATTTTACAATCTGGATTCTACTGGCCTACTCTATTTAGAGATGTATATAGATATATAAAAACCTGCGATAAATGCCAAAGTGTAGGAAACATATCAAGGAAAAATGAAATGCCTCTAAATTTTATATTAGAAGTTGAAATTTTTTATGTTTGGGGATTAGATTTCATGGGACCTTTTATTCCTTCATTTGGAAACTCATATATATTAGTAGCTGTTGATTATGTTTCCAAATGGATTGAAGCACAAGCTTTACCTTGGTGTGATGCTAAAAGTGTTTCAAAATTTTTAATGAAAAATATTTTTACTAGATTTGGAATGCCGAGAGTGATTATCACTGACGGAGGAACTCATTTTAGAAACAAATATATTCACAAACTAGTAGAAAAATATAATATTATACATAAGATATCAATCGCTTATCATCCACAAACTAGTGGATTAAGTCGAAGTTTCTAATCGAGAGATTAAGCGTATATTAGAAAAATCGTAAACCCTAATAGATTAGGCGGTCTATAAGACTAGATACTCGCATTATGGGCATACGGGATCGCTTATAAAACTCTGATTGGAATGACTCCCTATAGGCTTATATATGGAAAAAATTGCCACTTACCAGTTGAATTAGAACATAAAGCATATTGGGCGATTAAAGAATTTAATTATAATATGAAAGAAGCTAGTGAGAAGAGATTGTTGCAATTAAATGAATTGGAAGAATTAAGAAACGAATCATATGATAATAATAGGATTTATAAAGAAAGGATGAAATTATGGTATGATTAGAAAATTAATCAGAGAAATTTTGAACCAAGACAAAAAGTTTTGCTTTATAATACTAGATTGAAATTATTTCCTGGGAAATTGAAATCTCGATGGTTAGGACCTTTCACCATAACTCAAATATTTTCATATGAAACTATAGAAATTGAAGATCCAAAAATAGGACATAGATTTAAAGTAAATAGACATAGATTAAAACCATATTTCAAAGATAGAAAACCAAATTTTAAAGAGGTTTTAATGCTTAGTCAACCTGAACAGTAACTAAATTAGGTCGGGCTGACGACGTTAAACCAAGTGCTTTATGGGAGGCAACCCATAGTAGTCTTTTATTTTAAATATCTACAAATTAGTGAGTCTATATTATTAAAACAAATCTTACTACTCAAACTTTTTATTATAATCATCACAAATTTGAACTTATATGATGAGATTAGAAAATATTCGGACCAGAGCAAAATTGGGCGATTTTCACGAATCTCGCCGACAGCGAGCCCGAGCCCGCTGAGAGCGAGATCGTGTGCCATGACTTGAGTCAATTTTATAACTAAGTCACCGACGGTGAGGAACTTCCCGCCGACGGCGAGGCAGTTGAAAATTTGGTTTCTTAAAGATTTTTCGTGCGGTTTTTGTCGGATCTAAGCCATTCCTTCGTAAGAAATTATCCCAAATCCAATTTTACACCATTTCTTCATTATGAACGACTAGAGACCAATCCTTTCCATTCAAAATGGCCACCAAATTCTTAGAAACCACAAAAATGGAAGTTTTCAACCGAAGAAAATTCGTCAGTTCGGAGGCGCAGCGTATCTTCAACAAAGGCTTGATGAAGAAAAGACTTATTAAAGGAAGAGGATTTGTCAACAGAGGAGTAGAGAATTCTACTACAAAAATTGAAGAAATGATCGCACAGCGGCATTGGGAGGTATTTTGTTATACGACATCCGCTGTAGTTATTCCAGTAGTTAAAGAGTTTTACTCTAATTTACATGCGATCAACAATGGAAATGTGTACGTTAGAGGAAGATGGGTAAAATTTAGTCATTCAAGGGTAAATGAATTGTTTTCTATAGAGAATACCTCTGTTTGTCATTATTCCAACTTTGTGCCTTCAAGATACCATATGAACGAGATCTATAGATACTTGACCGACGAACCAAATGATTGGGAGTTACGAGAAGACGAGTATGTCAGTTTTTCTACATCACTTCTTAACCCTGTCTCGAAGCACTGGCATTTCTTTATATCATCAAAATTATTACCTACCATGAGAGTTAATAAAGTTTCAAAGGAATGCGCTATTTTAAACTACTGTATTCAAATTGGATTACCTATCGATGTTGGATCAATAATAGTAAAGTCTGCGTTGGGATTAATTGTGCATGGGTCAGTGTATGGACTTGGACACCCATTTACTATATTTACTTTATGCAGTCAGTACCAAGTTTCTTATGAGGCTTGGGAAAAAGTACTTTTACCATGGAAACCACTGGATCCTACTGATATGTTTCCCACTTTGGATAACAATGATGAGATTACCATTATTTACGACGAGCATCACGGAACAATCCTTTAGCAAGGCCCTTTACTCGATAAGACTAATTTCATTCGAAGAAGATTAAAGGATTGGAGAAAGAATTGCAAAATGTGATGAATTCGATTGACAATATCTCCGATATGTTTGATCATATTGATTGGAGAATGAAGGAGCACTTTGATCATACTTGGACATCCGGAGGCCAGTTTTATTCATCTACTAAGACAGAAAGGATGGATTAATGAAGAATCTACTGCAGAATTCCCTTTTAGGCATTTCTACAATTTATTTGTGCACCTGCGTCACATCGAAAATATCAGAGAAGATTTTAGTTCAAATACTGAAGAGTAAGAATGATTTCTATGTTTATGTCATATATTTGTGTATATATGTGTTAATTTGGAGTTAAATTTTATTATGAGTCGAAATTTGATTTGATCATCTCAGATTTGATGAGATTTTATGTAAATTATTATGTCTCAGCATTTAAAGTGTTGTGGTGTGGATTGCGATGCTGAGTATTATGGATTTGAACATTTAAGTTAAGTATGTGTTAAAGTTGTTAGTATGGAGTTTGTAAGTCTCATGGATTTCATATATAAAGTTATATTGTTTGTGTTGTGTGACTTTTTGTGAGTATAAGTATCTAATCTTCGTATTGTTATTAAATTAAGTGATCGGAAGATTGATTAAAGGCAATTCGAGGTTAAAAATGATTGACGAATTTCAAAAATTTAAAATTTTTTTGGATCTCGCCGACGGCGAGAATTATGTCCCCGACAGAGAGAAAACCCGCTGACAGCGAGACCGAGCTCGCCGACGGTGGATTTTTCCCGAAACTTTTGCCTTATGAAATTAATTAGCTCGCCGACGGCGAGAAAAATCTCGCCGACAGCGAGATTGCGAAGAGACCTATATTTGATCTGTCAACCGACACTATTCATCATCCCTTTCCTCAAATTTTCAAAAAAACCGACCTAGGGCTTAAGAGATCTCAGATTTGAAGTGATTTCAAGACTTTTTGACAACGGATTTCATCTTCCCTTGGTAAGAGCTTCACTCCTATGCAAAAAGTTTTGATTTTCACTATGGATTTCTTCTACATTTGGAGAATTTTGAAAAATTTTGAAATGTGGAAAAATACTTAGAAGAATTTCATGAAAAATGATTTAAATGGATTTTAGATGTTGTAGGAAGCCTTCTTAATAATATTTTGGAGTTTAGTTAAAAATTTTTGCAAATTTCACAGATCGAGAAATGGCTCCACGACAAAAGCGAGGAATATATTATGACGAAACCCGATTTATTAATGCAAGAGCACAAACTCGATATTTTCAAAACATACAAGCAAGAAAATGCATTCAAGATCGAGTTTTCAAGAATCCAGCAGGAGAAGTGGAGTCAGTTATAAAGGAGCGAGGATGGGAAAACTTCTGTTATGTGACCAACAGAGCCGCTGTGGAAGTGGTGAAGGAATTTTATACGAACTTAACACAGGCTGAAGATGCACTGGTTAAGGTTAGAGGATTTTTTGTAGATTTCAATGCTGCTAGAATAAACGCTTATTATGAAGTACGAGACACCTACACCAGCGAGTATGAAACTTTTGGAACTATGGAAGGACCACTGGAAGAGGTGATCGACTTTCTCGCCGATGGGAAAGGAGTCCGAAAGATAAAGCAGCGGGAACGGGTAAACTTCCCTCTTTCTATGTTAAATGCAACATCTAAAGCCTGGCATTATTTTATTTCTTCTACTTTGTTACCTATCTACCACCATAGTGAGGTAACAAGAGATTGAGTAGTTCTGAATTTCTGTATTCAGAACTAGAAGAGTTTTAATGTGGGAAATGTTATTTATAAAAACATATTATCCACTGCTAGAAATGAAAGTGGAGGAGGACTAGGACATCCTGGTCTTATCTATGCACTTTGCCAATTATTTGGGGTAGAGGCAAGAGATTATGAGGAATGGATTGAACCTATGAAACCCCTTACTCAGGCTAATATAAAGAAATATGAATCCCACAAAGGATGGAGATCTGGAACAAGGGATTATGTACCTTCTTCAAGTAGAGATATACCCTCTACTAGGTATGATCCACCCCCTCAGTACACCACTCCTACCCTTCAAGATATGATGAATGAATTAACCCTGAGTAGAAAGAGTTTTGAGTTATTTGGAGAAAATATGGAAAGAAGATTTGAGCATATAGACCAAAGGATCGGAGGCTTGGAAAGAAGATACGATTATGATAGTGAATATCTCCAACGACATTCAGAGTACGAAATTGCATACTGTGAAGCTGAACGCCGATATAGGAGTGGTGATTTAGATGTTGTCTTTCCTGAGTGCCCCCGATATTCACAGTACCAGCCTGCTCAGCCTTCTCAGCCTGGAGATCAAGGATATGACATAGCTTGGGATTTTGATGCAGAAGATTAGAATCTTTGTTTAGTTTATTTAGTTTGTTTAGATTTGTTGTTTTGCAAACTTTATTATTTTGTGTGTAATATTTTAGTACTTTTTGTGGACTTTGGACTTAATATGTTTGTTTGTTTGCTTGAGCTGAAATATTAGATTTCTTATGTGTGTTAAATTAGTTTGCAATTTTTTTAAGGATGTTAATTTAAAGTTTTTATAAGTTATGAATGTTAAACATTGTTTAGGATGTTTTAATATGTTTTAAAGTAGATTAGTTGATTATATGTGTAGTAATAAATTAAGTTTTCATTTGTTATGTTTGATACTTATTTTAAAATTTCATCCCTGCACTTTCTTTTAAATACTATATGTGGAAGAATACTAACAGTACAGGTTCTTTAAGTAATGAAAAAGCCTGCAAAAATTTTAAAGAAAAGAAATACCTAAAGCTCAAAGGTATGACGAACTTTATATATACTTTCCCTTTTTACTATTTAGTATAGATAGAAAAATTTAAGTTTCGGGGAAGGTAAAAATACAAATTTAATTATTAAAATTGTTCTCAATTTCTATTTTCAAAAATTAGTATTAAATGATTTTCTATAGTAGTTTTTCAATTCAATAAACATGAATTACTTTATTTAATTATTATATAAAGTTAAATAAAATGTTTCTAATAATTCAATTAATTAATATAATAAGATATTTGGTTAAAAGGAATAAGATTATAGTAAACTATTTAAAGTAAGGAAAACTATATTCTAAAAATTGAAAATTCTTAAGTATTTAAGTGAAAAAGAAAAGATAGAAACTCAATGAAGTAAAGGCTATGAAATAAATATAAGCAAGGAAATATTTTAAGTTTCAAATTTAGGAAGAGAAATTGAAGTTCAAAATTATTAACAGGCTATCCAGATATAGTAATCCTCACTTGAAAAAGAAAAAGAAGAAAAAGGATTGAAAATCAATCCAAAAAGGAAAAAAAAAGAAAAGAAAAACATAAAGTGAGGAGAAGCTTGAGGAGATGTCTTATCAAAAATTAGCTTCAATGAAATCAACCTAAAGGGTAAAACTTAAGTATATTTCTAAACTTATATTTATGGATTAGTATTTTACTAAACAGTATTTTCTTGAACTTCCTATGATCTAAATATCTTAAGTAATTTACTCTTTTTTAAATATAGTCATTCCTAAAATAAATAGAAAACTAGAAATCTTAGAACTAATAACTAAATAATCTTATATCTATAAAGTTAATTTAATTACTCATAAATATTTATATTTAACTTTATTATAATGTTATTTAAATTTAATTCATATTATCTGAATTGAAAAATTCTATTACAAAAATCATTATTTTTATTTAGTAATAAAATTACTTGAGGACAAGTAATAATTAAGTTTGTGGGATTTTGATCACAGAAAAATTCATTAAAAAATTCATATCTATTTTTGATGAAATTGCACTTTAAAGAAAAGTATTTTCTTTATTTTACTGCAGGAATGAAGATTTATAAGTGATGGAAGCAAAAAGCATGAAACGGAGCAAATTTGGATCAAAAAGGAAGAAATTCATGCAAATTGAACTAAGTCGCCGACGGCGAGATCGAGGCCGCCGACGGCGAGATTACTAAGGAGAATTTCTGAAGGATTTATAACTACCCCGCCGACAGCGAGATCGCGCGGTTTGAAGACCTTCTAGAAGCCCCGCCGACGGCGAGGTTGTTTCCCGCCGACGGTGAGCCAGTTCAAAATGCAAATACATTGAACCTGGACACTTTTTGAAGAGGTGTTTAAGTACCCCTTGGACCTTTGCTTACCTCTATAAATAGAGGCCGAATTCTAGTATCTTAGTGTGTCTCTAGAGTCTTTTATGTGTCTATTTTAGTAAGTCTGAGTGTGTTTAGTGAGTTTCTTTAGTTTATTTGAGTGATATTTAGAAGTTTGTTATACTAGAAGGAAAAGTCAAAGGAACTTCAAGGAGTCTGCTTGGGGAAGAAATTAAGATAATTATCTTTATTTATTGTTGTTAACTTTAAATGAAATCCATGCTTTGTTTTATTCCCATACATTCTGAGTAGTTTTCTTAGTCTTTCTCCTTGTTTATGAAAATTATGCGGATTGATGAAATTAAATAGAAGCACCTAATATATATTAAAATAAATTGTGATAATTTTTACTTAAAACTTAATTTACTTTCAATCTGGCCAATTGAGTGGTTAAAATATGTTAAATTATCAACTATAGTAAAAATTACATCCAATATTCAGAGAAGTCAAAAGCCTTGGAAGGCAGGTGCAAATAAATAGGGAAATATTAATTATCGGACGTAGAATTGGACATTTTAGTGTGACAGACTAAAATATTCAATTCGGTCATATTGTTTGAGAGGTGAAGTGTAGATGTTAGCCCTCGAGGTGAGGGGAACGTGGGAGCTCGAAGTGGCGACCAGTGTCCTCCCGAGCTGGCACGTAGATTCGGTAATCAAACATAGGATTAGTCGATGTTCTTTCGCACTGGACCAAAGGGTAAAGAATAGGAATGCTCCTATTTGTCACAATACAATTTAAGAATTCTATTTAAATTCATCATTCACTTAATTTTCTAAAAACAAGGAGAATGATACTTTTTCTAAATTATTTAAATCAACTTATTTCAAGCATTAGTTTACTTTAGTTTGCGATAGTTACTTTTAATTTCCGTTTACTATATTAGTAAGTAATTCCTTTTAATTTAGCTAATAAGAAATCTGTTAAAAACTACCCTGTGGAATCGATAACCAGGACTCCACTAGAGCCCTGTATTACTTGATACGATACATACACTTGCGTAGAATCCACATTGTACATTAAATCATATATCTATATTTAAAGTGGGATCAAGTTTTTGGTGTCGTTGCTATAAACATAAATTGCATACATATTAAAAGTGGGTCAGAACAGATGAAAGAAATACCAAGAAAAGCAGAAATAGAGTCGGTACCTCGACGCCGAGCATATGTACCGGATCCGAAGAGTCTTGTTGTGAAAACAACCCCGGAGGATGTCCCTACGGAGACTATCCCCGAGGAGCCGAGACATGCAGAAGAACATGCTGAGGTTGAGCCATACATCCCGCAGTATGTTACTAAACACCGAGGACTTCAGATAATCCCGGAATACGAGCTGGAGAAAATGCAACTAGTTGAGAAGAAAACCTTTGAATACTTTGAAAGAATTGGAAACAAGAGGGTCAACATCTTGGAAGGCCTCGAGCTGCATACTGATGTATTCTCAGATTATAAGCAACAACAAATTGTAGACGACATCCTTGAATTGCAGAAAATGGGTTGAGCTGGCCACCTGAGAGAAAAGACATACTCAGAACCCCGAAGATGGATGTCAGGAAAGGGAAGAGTTACAATCCAATGCAGATGTTGCTACAATTTTGCCACAAACAGGAAAGGAAATCCACCAGGGATACTCCGTTGCAGTGAGGTGGATCCAATGCCAAGATTCATCAAGAGAATGGTGAAAAGGATGATAACATGGAGGGTATTGCTCGCAGATTGCATACCCAACAGCTGCATTATCAACATCTACAAGGAAGGCGACTGCATACCTCCGCATATAGACCATCATGACTTTGTTAGACCTTTCTGTATAGTGTCATTCGTCAACCAGTGCAACATCATGTTCGGATCTAACCTCCGGATTACACAGGCCCCGGTGAGTTCCGAGGGCCTGTGGAGATACCACTGCCGGTAGGTTCCGTCCTAGTGTTAAAAGGAAACGGAAGCGGACGTTGCGAAGCATTGCATTCCAGGAGTGCCTGTGGAGCTGATCTCGGTTACTTTTAGAAGAATGGACGACGAGAAAAATGCCTTACCACTTTCGACGGATCCAGAATTGGAGAGTCTCCGGCCCTACGAGCTGTGAGTTACATGGTAAATAGCACACCTCCAATGCACATCCATGCGGCATTCCTGCCAATGATGACTTGGAAGGTGATGTTATTGCCCATGTTTCTTACTATTCAGACATGGATTTTTGACAGACGCTTTTGGATGGATCAACAAGAATCTTATACAATCCGTTTTGGATTTACATGGATTGTATAAGATATTAAATTTCTGAGGAAAATGTCATCATGACTAGATCAAGTTGTATGATGTACTTTCAATAAGTTGGAATGAAAACGACTACGTCATATTTTGCCTTCACCTCTTTTTGTGCAAATTGACTGGGAAACACCATTAGAGTTAAATGAACTTTGAACGAAGAACAGAAAAGAAAAGAAAATAAATGAGAATTTTTCCTAAAAATCTAAATATTAAAATGAACTTCAAATTCACATGAACACTAAATAAATAACAAAAATAAAAAATGGGATCGTTAAAGGACAAACAAAATGAATCTAAATCTCGAATTGAATTCCGATCTGAATCCTCTAATTCGAACCTTTCAGTTCTTCTCTCAATCGAAATCTGTTTGAAACTCTTTCGAAATTTGAATATTTTCCTTGACTTATTGCTAAGTCAAGTCTTTTCAGCTTGATACACTTACCAGCTCCGTTCAGTTCTCTTTCTTCTGTGTCTTAAAGGATCGACTAGTTCTATTGACACGGAGCCATGAACTTTGTTCGATTTGGTTCTGATGGCATGAGACTGGGTCCCTCTTCATACAGATAAATCTTTAAGATTGGAACCAGTTTCCATTTCTCATTAAATTCCGAGACTGGTACCTAAATTCCAGTTCTCTTCCTTCGAGATCGGTACCTAAATTCCGACTCTCATTCGAGATCGATACCTAAATTTCGATTCTCTTTCAAATTGATACCTAAATTTTAATTCTAAATTTCTGAGACTGGTACATAAATTCCAGTTCTCTTCCTTCGAGGTTGGTACCTAAATTCCGACTCTCATTCGAGATCGATACCTAAATTTCGATTCTCTTTCAAATTGATACCTAAATTTCAATGCTAAATTCCAAGACTGGTACCTAAATTCCAATTCTCTTCCTTCGAGGTCGGTACCTAAATTCCGACTCTCATTCGAGATCGATACTTAAATTTCGATTCTCTTTCGAATTGATACCTAAATTTCATTTCTAAATTTCCGAGACTGGTACCTAAATTCCAGTTATCTTCCTTCAAGGTCGGTACCTAAATTCCGACTCTCATTCGAGATCAATACTTAAATTTCGATTCTCTTTAGAATTGATACCTAAATTTCAATTCTAAATTCCGAGACTGGTACCTAAATTTCAGTTCTCTTCCTTCGAGTTCGGTACCTAAATTCCGACTCTCATTCAAGATCGATACTTAAATTTCGATTCTCTTTCAAATTGATACCTAAATTTCAATTCTAAATTCCGAGAGTGGTACCTAAATTCCGGTTCTCTTCCTTCGAGGTCGGTACCTCAATTCCGACTCTCATTCGAGATCGATTCCTAAATTTAGATTTTCTTTCAGATTGATACCTAAATTTCAATTTTAAATTCTGAGACTGGTACCTAAATTCCAGTTCTCTTCTTTCGAGATCGGTACCTAAATTTCGACTCTCATTCGAGATCGATACCTAAATTTCAATTCTCTTTCGGATTGATACCTAAATTTCAATTCTAAATTCCAAGACTAGTACCTAAATTCCAATTCTCTTCCTTCGAGGTCGGTACTTAAATTGCGACTCTTATTAGAGATCGATACCTAAATTTCGATTCTCTTTCGGATTGATACCTAAATTTCAATTCTAAATTGCGAGACTGGTACCTATATTCCAATTCTCTTCCTTTGAGGTCAGTACCTAAATTCCGACTCTCATTCGAGATCGATACTTAAATTTCGATTCTCTTTCAAATTGATACCTAAATTTCAATTCTAATTTCCAAGACTGGTACCTAAATTCCAATTCTCTTCCTTCGAGGTCGGTACCTAAATTCCGACTCTCATTCGAGATCGATGCATAAATTTTGATTCTCTTTCGAATTAATACCTAAATTTCAATTCTAAATTTTCGAGACTGGTACCTAAATTCTAGTTCTCTTCCTTCAAGGTCGGTACCTAAATTCCGACTCTCATTTGAGATCGATACTTAAATTTCGATTTTCTTTCAGGTTTGATACTTATATTTCAAATCTCACTCTCTCGAGATCAGTACCTAAATTCTGATTCTCATCTTTTTTCCGTCGATACTTAAACTCTGATTCTCACTCCTAAGCTGGTACCTAAATTCCAGTTCTCTTCGCAATCCCGAGGTTGAAATCTAGGTTTCAATTCTCATTTCAAATCCAAATTTCAAATTCAAAATTTCCTTAAATTGATTTTAAATTAAACTTCAATCAAAATTGAGACTCAGAACAAATCAAAATCTAAACTCACACATTGAAACTTGAAATTTAAAAGTAAACTGGAATCTAAATTGAATTCCCCAGATCTTGTGATTTGGAGTTCACCTACTTTTCCATTCCCCAACGAGAGTTCAGGAATCTTCAGTCTTGGAAATATACCTGATACTCCCCAGAGGAAATTCTTCTACTTCGTCCTAAGTTTGTCACTTGGACATCTGTGTTGGTTTTGTTGATTTCTTCGGTCAATGCCAATACGCACGGTGTGCTTGGTTAGTACACCACACCTATTGGGGGTCCATTTGTTGATCTCATTTTTTATGAGGTCTTTTGCTTCTCTCTCCTTAGTACTTAGGATCAAGCCTTAGGCTTTTCCTTTGACTAAACATAGAGGACTAGAAATGGAACCCACCCTTTAGAAATTCAAACACCTCTTAACTCCCTGCAAACCCCACAAGCTTGATTGTAGACCCCTAATCACCTAGAGGGTTGAAATCAAATGTGGAGGTTTAAATGATGAGTTCCCTATAGGACCTTTCTGGCCTTAGGAATACCCTGGGTGGCCTGGCCTGGTGAGAGTTGACTTGCACATACACTACAATATCACACACATTCCAAGTCCTAAAACCATCTCTCACCCAACTTGACCTCCTGACTCTTGTAAGTAACTCATATGGATGGTCCTTAACCCCTACGCAACTAGCTAAGAGGGTTAGGAACAACATAGTGAATGGCTCAAATGAGTCCTCTCATGGCTCATGTGGGCTTAATATGGCTACATGGCTCAACCAAAGTGATTCCATTTCACTCACATTTGATCAATTTTCTTTTTTTCAAAATTTCAATTTTTGACCCCCGGGGCCCCGGACCTACCAAACCTACCAAATACCCTTGAAATGACCCAAAATTTGCAAAATTACCTAAATTACCCAAGATCCCTCAAAATCAATCCTAAACACGTCCCACCATTCAAATTAACCATCTTTAGCAAAAAATACCAAAATTTCCAAAACTACCCTTAAACCGACCAAAATTACCAAAATACCCTTCTACCCCAAAAATCCAAAAATTCAGAAAATTCCCAAAAAATTGCAGAAAATCCCAAATATTTCCAATTGCATTTTATTCAACTACACCATAGGCTAATTTTGCCAATTTACACCACTTTCACCAAAACCCCCAATTTGACCCATTTTTAACCCAAGTAAACCCAATGTCAAACCAAATCACACCAATTGACCTCAATTCTGGTCCAATTCAACTCTAAACTTCAATTCAACATTCCCAACATCAATTTAGATCAAATCCAAGTCTAATTTGATTGACATTTGAGCTCAATTTCAATTTGAAACCTAAGGCCCAATTTTGGCCCATGACCTAAACCTAACCAAAAACCAAAATCCCTTAAATTGACCTAAGCCCAAACCTAACCCAAATGGGCCCAAATCCCAAAATCAAAGCCCAACAAAAGTTGAAAACTCTTTGTGTCATTCCCATAAACATTTCTTAACATTAATTTTACATCAAATCCAACTTTAGCCCAACCTTAAACTAAGTTAGCCCAATTTGAACCACTTTGGCCCCTTTACTAAAAGACCCCACATTAAACCCAATTCAATTCAAAATCACTTCAAATTTGTTCCAAATCACTCATGACACATCCCTAAACTAAACCCAACATTTATTTGGCATGGTCCTTCACAAAACTTTCATCCAAAAGCCTATTTTAAAATCCAAAAGCCCACTTCCTTAAACCACTTTAAAAGCACATCCAAAACCATTTCAAAAGCCCAAAATCTATCCTAAAGCCCACATGATATTTTCATTTGTCATCCTTTTAACCAAAATCAACCCCTAAGTTTTAAATCCATGATCAAATGATTCCAAATCAAGCCTCATACCAAATCACCCCTAAATGCCAAAAATCCCTAAAACCCATTTTCATGAAACTTGGCTAAGCCATTCCCAAGCCACATGAAGCCATTAAGCCATCCTTAAGCCCCATGTAAAGCCATGAGAAGTTTGACATGTGACCATCCCATAAATGGCAAATGGAGGAGCCCCTGTCTTAAGCCTTCCTTAAGCCTTTTTAACCCCATCCATGATACACACTAAACCAAGTTAGCCACCTAATCCTTGATGGAGACTATACCATTTCCTCTTGGCTGACCCAAATGAACCTTTTCAGCCTAAATCCAGGCCTTGGGTGGTGCACCTAGCCCAAAACCATGGGTTGACCCGTTTGAACCCAAAATGACCTTCTCCCCATGTTATTTCAATCCAACTCCTTTACACATGTCCAAAGCCAATTGTTGGCACCAAACTCAAGCACTGACCTCCCTGGCCCTGAGGGTGATCCATGCCTGGCCGGCCGGCCACCACAGCCGCCGAAAAACACCAGGCAGAGAGACTCAATTTGAATCAAAAATTCAATTTGAACTTGCTAAGCTGTCTCATGCCCAATGGCCATTGCAGCTGTTCTTCTCCTCCCTTGAGCAGCTGATCCCAGCCTCCAATTGCCCCTGGGAAGCCCTCCAGCCACCTCTATTTAAACACCACCACCTCTCGGCCAAAAAAGGAGTTGAACCAAACCTTACCAAAACACTGCTAAAATCACTCCAGACTTCTCTCCAGACAGAGAGAACTTGATCCCCACTGAAATCCAGCCCTAAAACCCTCTCTGTGGGCTTAATTTCTGAGTTGAAAATCCACCCAAAAGACAGGACACTTCACCACAGTGAGCCAATCTCCAAATAGATTGATCCTACACCTTCACCGGACCAAGAGGAGAAGTTCCCCAGCAAAAGCCCCCTCACCGGAGCCGGCCATTGCTTCCGACCCTCCAAGCTTTGTGATCAGCCTTGGTAACTTTCATACTTAGACAATTCCCCAGAGCCAGAGACTTCATCTGGAGCTTGCCTGGACTCAATCGAAGGTGACACAACTCTCAGATCAAAGCTTCACTTCTCTAAGTAAAGGTATGAACTCATTCTTCCTCCCGAGCTTCCAGTAATTCTCCATTTTGTTTGGGTTAATTTCATAGCCTATAAACCGTATGGATGTGTTCGTCTCTTCAAGACGAATCGATAGAGTATAAGGACTCGAAAATCCATTAAGAATCGAGAGAGATATTAGGGTTTGAGTGTGGACGGTCACGGGTGCACACCAGTCGTAGACGATGACCAGGAGCCTTTGGATCGCGCGTGTATTGAGTGGACGGTGATATCAAGCCGGACAGCGCAATGGTACATGAACCGCGGGCCCCTGGAGAGCTGAGTCAGATGGCGGCGCCGAATCACAGCGCGACGCGTGGGCTTTCAGAGCTGCCGAGGATGACGCGGCGCCGCGTGGATAAGTAGGAAATTAGGGTATTTTTGAATTATTTAAATGCCCTGAACTTCAAAAATTCATATCTTTGCATAGAAAAATCACAAAAATAAAATAAAAATACCCTCTTGCTCAGTGAACAGAGGAAAATATCTTTGGATGAGTATTTTATTTTTAATAATTTATTAACTATTTTCAATGTTTTGATTCTTCATTTGCATAGATAATTCACCATTGCATGAGACCATAGGGCTTTTGAAGCCTCTGATCTTGGAAACATTCCCTGAATTTTTAAAGGTCAGAGGCCATCTCAGTGAAAAATTATTGATTTTTCAAGTTCATGTCACTGTTTTAAGTATTTTAATTCCAATAATTAGCATGTTGTAAAATAAATTCTAGGAAAATTTAGTGATATTTCTTAGGACCAGGGGACCCTATGAAAAATATATTTTGGGTTAATTCATTCATAATAACCTTAATTGGCCTAAACCCCTAAATTTGAATTTGAATTAATTAGGGTTAACCACACATCAAATTGATTTGAAAACAATTCTCCATTACTCTTTAGGGTCAGAGGAACCTTACATAAAATTTTGAAATCAATTGGATTTGATTAACTCCACAAAATAGATTGATTAAGCCTCATAAGCAAAATGAAACTTTAAAAATTCATAACTCCAAAAATACTTTCAAAAATTCACAAAAATGATTTTGGAGCTTTTCTGATATCAGGGGAGTTCAGGAAAACTAAAATTGGAATTTTCTAAAAAAGTTGATTTTTCACAATATTTTAATATTTTAATAATTAAAAAATAATAAAAATCATGAAAATATTAAAAATCATAAAAATGTCACATTTTAACTCCTAATCATTTAGGAACAAACCAAATATTTTTCATAAGTCCCTAGGGTAAGATATTGAATTTTAAAGGCTTAATGTAATTTTTAATATTAAAAAAATGAATTTTCAACCTTCTTCACTAAAATAATTCTAATAAATCAAAGAAAAATCAGAAAATTATAAAATTTATTTCTTTAGACTCCTTGAGATCAGAGAAATTTAAGAAAAATATAAAATCTATTTTTCAACTTTTATTTTATTTTAAAATTAAATAATACTCTAAAACTCAAAATAATTATAATAAATAAAATATAATTCAAAAAATCACAAACATTGGTCCAAGTGGTCCTCTAGTCATTAGGAACATCCCATAATTTTATTAAGGACAGAAACCTTTCCTTGGTCATGTTGTCGAATTTTCTTTGAAAACCCCTATTTTCTACAAAAATTAATTATATAAATAAATTAAATTCATAAAAATCACATTTTCTCCTCTAATGCCTTAATTAACATGTGAGTGAGGTGTTCAAATTCATTTGAGCTCAATTTAGTGAGTTATGAAATAAATAAGCTTTAAAGGGCATAAAGGTAATTAAAAATTTTAACCCTTAATTAAAGCTTTAGGTTTAATCAAAATGGGGGGTAAAATATTTGATTTTAACTTTCTTTTGGAAGATTGAAACTTAGGGAAATTAAGGGGTAAAAACCCATTAAACACTTTAAAAATATCAAAATGAAACTTTAATTAATTAAATGATTTAAATTTTGGAAAGAATATATTTAAAATTTGGATTATTAAAATAGGGATATTATTAAGAGGATATTTATTCTTCTAAATAAGTCACTTTAACAATATTTAGTTCTTAATTAAAAACTAAAATAATAATCCAAATTAACAATTAAAACTAAAATTAAAACTAAAATTAAAACTAAAATTAAATTAAATTAAATTAAAATTAAATTAAAATTAAAGTTAAACTAAAATTAACAATTAAAATTAAAATTAAATTAAAATTAAATTAAATTAAATTAAATTATATTTCAATTTAACTAAAATTAAATTAAATTAAAATTAATTTAAAATTTAATTAAATTTAATTTAAATTTAATTAAAATTAAATTGAATTAAATTAAATTAAAATCATTTAACAACAAACCTAAGTGAAATCATTAAGAGTTAAATCAAAACATATCAATAATTTCAACACCTCTTTCTATCTAAGTAAATTTAAAACATGAATATCAATTTGAAATACTAAGATAATTGAAAATGTAAAGATTTAAATCAAATCTAAAATAATTTGAACACTATTTCAAACTTAAAATTATTAATTAAAACCTCATAATTAAATTAAAACACTTTTAATCATTAACTCAAACTTTTAATTAAGTATGATTAAAATTCTCGATAAACCAACTTTCCCTTAAAGGCTTTAATTATTATAACTCTTAAATAGAGTATTAAGTGAGATGTCACTTCATTCATCAGGTAATCAAATACCCGAGTTCACTGAGCGAGAGACAAAGTTTAACTAAACTCCTGGATGATTAATTCACACAGTGCAACTAAATTTACTTGGACTCAAAATGATCTCGGAAATATTGAAAAGATGTTTAGGACTCGTCCTAAGAACTTTCTCAATATGATGAGATGTTTTAGAAGAACAATTGAATTTAATTATTCTTTGATGAAGAAAATCATCCTTAAACCAAACCAAGAACCTAGACGTCATAGGAGATGACTAGAAATAGGATTAGGAATTTGGTAGACAACCAAAACCCTTCCATTAGCTTTACCTAGGTATTTGTCGAAATATTTAAATGCCTTAACATGTGTTTTAAGTGCAGCTTGGGATGATGGGAAGACCCTCCAGGTATGCTTTTATTTTATTGCAATTTACTTTATTGCAAATTACTTACATGCACTGTACTTTACTTTTCTTGCATGATAAATAAAACTGTTGCATGAAAACCAGAACCTTTAGGATAGTCCCTAAACTGAAAATAAAACTAAATTAAAAGTTATTGTAAGATAAAATTCACCGCCACAACATTCCAAAATATAAAATAACTCAAAATTTAATCACAAATGAAACAACAAAACTACAATTGCAACTAAATTAAACTTCTCGTTGAATGATCGGGAATACCTCGGATGATGTAACTCACGTGTTGCTAACGAGATTTCCCTTGTTCTAAATGAAAGTGTGGAACTCATTCAGTTGAGTTTAGCAAATTCATATGGACTAAGTGAATTCAATGAAAATAACGGTGCCGGGATGACGGAACCGTGGGATCTTAATCGGTTCTGTTTAAATAACTTTAAGATATGTTTAAATTAAAACACTAAAAACACTTGGATTTTAAGATTTTCTCTAAACCAAAACACTTTTCTCATCTCCTGATTTATGACTTCTAAAACTAAACCTCTGCAACAACAAAGAGCTTGGAGCATAGTGGGCAGCACAGCCATCGTAGTCAGCAAAACTGGAATATACTTCAGCAAAACCTTTCCAAGTTTTAAACAATAAAGCCATAAGATTTCGAGGTAGTTTGCTTGGTGCAACATAAATCCTCAACTTTTCATTAGACATTTGTATAATCATGTTATGCAAATTAAGCCCTAACCGGTCTTAGGACTCCGAGGTAGTCGTTTGGTACGACATAAACCCTCACATCTTCAAGGCTATTTGCATGATTGTGTCATACAAATATAAATCCTAATTAATTAAAATTGGCAGGATAGCAATATTAAATAAATTCCTAAATTGAAGCCAAACAATAGGATAGTTTGGGAAGTTGCCAAGATTTCTTCTTGGATCCTCAACTTCTCCTACTTTTCTTCCTTTGAACTCCTGAAATAAATTGTTCCAAATTTGATCCATTCCCTTTTGAAATTCCAAAATTCAATCCTTTGAAACCTTAAACTTTGAAATTCTTGAGAGCAAAACCACTAATCATTATCGAGAGTTTTCTTAAATGATTCCCGTCATTTAAGATGTAATTAACTATAGGGGCTTGCCCTTGTAGGGAACTTTAAGAACCCAGGTAATATAAACCCTACTTAATTCCTTTATATTAAGTAGGGGAACTTGTCGGCTTATAAAATTGGTTCGCAGACCAAACGAATGTCACAAATCTTCTAGTTTATTTAATAGAGCCCCATTGTCAAGCAGTGTGTCTATTCTTCGGGATAGATACACGGTTTGTGATGCAGTGCTCGTTTATATAAACTATTTGGGACGTGAGATCTGTTTGATTTTTCATATCTTAAAATTTTTAAACTTAAAATTATTTTCAAAATCAAATACTACTTTCTAAACCATATGTATATATTTAAATTAAATTTAAAAATCTAAAATTTACCGACAACTTCTGTAGGCGACCTCCTTTTCAAAATACAACATAACCTAAAAATAAGTCGTACACCGCAAGTGGTTCAGGAGATAGAAAATGCTCCACATGTTCGGATTCTTCTATATTTTCCTCATGTTCTTCTAGAATTACTTCCCCTTCTTTACTGGCTGAACAATTTCTGGTATCGCCACGACCACTGCTAGCTCTAGAGGGGTCTACGAAAGAGCAAAAATTTAACATGATGAAGTAGAAAGCGGATGGAATAAAATGATATACATACCGTGCGAGAAAGGGACCCAAGGAGATCCCGAGTAACAACTTCAGCTGCCTCTTCAGCTGTCTGAACCTGATGAGGAATCTCATATTCTGCACTTCCATGCCCTGTAGACTCTGTTGTACCCTGCATTTGTACATCTAAGTTCTTCAACATTTTCCTCCTCCTTTTTCTTTCGTGGCTCCCTCTGATTTCTTGAACACACGTCTCAACCATACAAGTCAGGGAGGCCAATGACCCTTCAAATTTAGCCATCTGTTCATTCAAAGAATCTATAGTCGCCAGAGACTCATCAAAATAGCTAACTTGTTCACTAATCGTACCAATAGATTCTTGAATATTTAAACTAATCTCATTCTGAGATTTCAGTAGCTCGATTGTTCCTTCATAATCACGTCTTCCCCTTCTATGTGTTCCACGCGGGGTGACATCGCTCGAAACGATCGGACCGGCCCCTGGAGATGTAGGCAACGGTGGGCTGACCGGAGGTTCATGTGGAGGAAGAAATGTAGCAGGGCTGTGTAGTCCCTGCTCGGGTTGGACAGCAGATTGATCTCTTCTTCATTCAAATCTATGAATGTATCGTACACCTGCAATGAAAATAAAACCGTGATCAGTAAATTCAATGAAGAAATATTTTAAATTTATAAATAACTTGCCTGAGCATGCGCGATCCTGTGAAAGGCGGTAGCAATCTCTGCTGCTATCCACCCGTGATTTGTTGGCCACCTCAACATGCGAGGTCGAGCCTCGGAAACGGCAGGGGTAAACAGAGAGGTGTGCTCAAAAAATCAAAGCTGCATATAAGAAAATAAAGAATTTACGTCACAATGACACATGCGAACATCAACATAAAGTGAAAATGAACGAGCAAATGCACTTACAGATAAAATAAAAATGAATCGCGCAATGTAACCAAGTCCCTGTTTGTCTCTTATCTTGATTGTAGCCATGTGAAGTTGATCAATCATATAATCACAAATTGCAGCGGGCCAATTATACGAAGAGAATTCCTGAACTTTCTCTCCTAAATCAAAAAGCTCTGCCGGAACAGCAAAATTGCTCGTGGGAAAGAATAAATTTGTTAGTAAAAACTGAATAAATAACTTTTCAAGAGGGGTTGTTGAATCTCGTGAAAAAGACGTCAAATCATTTTTTATTGCTCTCGCATCAACAATAGCAGGGGGAGACTGTCTCCAACTAACTGCTCGTCCTCTGTTTGGCAAGCCCAACAACAATGCAACATGTTCGGGTTGGAGTTTGACAATTTTTCCACCCATGACAAAGGCCTTCCTCTCATTATTCCAAAATGCAATGATATGCAGTGTCAACACATTGTCTTGCGGATAAGGAGACATATAAAAAAAAATGATTGACATTAATTTCTCTTAGGAAATTCATGCTCCCTTCTGCCGCTTTGTCTCTAACGGTACAAGTGTTCCCCTAACTGCGGAAGGACGACATCTACAGTTGAATGTTCTTGCGCTCATAACCCTACAAAAATAATAATGCAAAGTTTAATATTTATTTACGAAATTTATGTGTCATAGTGTGTTATTGTGCATTGTGATTGTGTTATAATGTATTATGATTGTGTTATAGTTGTGTTATAGCTGTGTTATAGTGTGTTATAGTGTGTTATCGTTGTGTTATAGTTGTGTTATTGTGTGTTATAGTTGTGTTATATTGTGTTATGGTTGTGTTATGGATGTGCAATGGTTATGTTATTTTTGTATTATTGTGGTATTCTTCTTGTATTATTGTAGGATACACCACAATAATACAATATAAATCTCAGTAACACACAATAACACAACTATAATACAACAATAACACAACAGAAACTCAACCAACACTACAATTACACAATCATAACTCAACATAACACACCATAATACCACAATAACACGTCCATAAAACACGGTTGCACTGTAACACATTAATAACACAAGAATAACACACAATAACATAAAAATAACACGAATATATCAAATCTATAACACAACTATAACACGACTAATCCATAACCATAACACCAACTATAACACAGATATACCTCAACAATAACATAATAATAACATGTATTTTTTCACAAAAAATAATACGAATAACAAAATAGGCCAGTGCAAGAATAACACAGCTATAACAAAATCCTTACCTAAGTGGTCTTCGGGGTGCCCTTGTTTCTTTTTTTTTGCTTGCGGTCTTTCATTTTTTTTCTTTCCTTCTACCTAGCCGAAGGACAAAGGTTGTGAGATCAAACCGAGAGGGAAGGAGCAATGGAGAGTAAAACGAGAACCCTAAACGGCGACAAACCTGGAAACGTGCGAATCGGAGCAATCGGAGCAAACGATTTCCCTGCCAGAGAACCCAAACGACGCCGACGACGGAGAGCAATGGTCGCGAGCAATCGGAGCAAACGGCGACAAACAGACCCCTCCTTCCCTCCCTGCCGAACTCAAACGGCGCCGACGACGAGCAATGGCCTCTTCACAAATCCCTAAACGACAAAATGAAACTTTTGGGCTCTTAACGGTTTCTTTCTTTTGGATAAATGCTTTTGGCGGGATTTCATGGACAAAACAAAACTTTTCAGCTTCTTGGGACGGTCGGGTCAGACCAAACACCTAAACTTTTCAAAATTTTTGATGACATCTCCACTGTCACGTGTGCTTATAAGTGATTAGACTCCGCACGCATAGTGACTTGGGGGTACTGATGCAATATATATTTTCTCATAAAACTAACTTGCTCGCAGAAAACTAACGGCGGCGTTCCATTAGCAGCCCGATGTCATCTGCCATCCCCATCGGCCGCAGTCGGCTCGGCAGCCACCTGCTTCAATTTCGCCGCCGATTTGCATCCATTTCTGCTTTCACCCTGATCATACTGCTCTCCGCGGTCCTCTTGTTTTTTCTATTCATTCATATGGTACTGTCTAGGTTTTCTTGCTCTGTCCTTCGGTTGAGTCAGCGTCTGTAATCTCTTTCATCTAATGGATTTTCCCTCTGCGAAAGAGCGCAGGCGATAAACGGCATAGCATCACGAACTCGAACAATTGCGGGGCACAATCTAGAAGCCACACCCTGGCATCCATTCAACCTACACGATCGCCACCTCGATGCCTCTGCCTCCCTTATCCTGCGCTGTTCCTACCTCTCCTGTCTCCGCCACTCTCATGCGAGCAAAATCTCATTCCACTCGTCGCCGCCATCAGCGTGCCCCGCCTTCTTCCGCTCTATTCACAAGGACCTCGAGCCCTGGCGTCGCTCTGGAATTTCTCGCGCTGTCCTTGCCGAGGCCGGAAAGCACGCGGCAATGCGGGTCGTGATCCTCGGCGGCAATCGCCTCTACCTCGACCTATACTACTCGTGCGTGCAGAGCCGGGCCATGTTCACCGTTTGGGGCCTGCTGCAGCTCCTAGAAAGGTACCCCGGGATGGTCCCCGACGTCGATCTAGTATTCGACTGCATGGATCGCCCTGCAATTAACCGGACGGAATATGATCCTACGGCCACCGGAAAGCCGCCGCCGCCTCTCTTTCGATACTGCACAACCAAGGAACATTTTGATATTCCTTTTCCAGATTGGTCTTTCTGGGGCTGGTAAAACTTCTTTCTACTTTTTGATGCTCCTTGTTTTTAATAAAATAAATTATCATCTGTACGGACGTGCAGTTTGACGTTGATGAAGAACATGTTGCCTGCGTGTACCTAGGGCACAAAGCGATTATGTATTTTGCATTTATAAATCTTTGGCTTTGAGTAGTTGCATAGCAATGAAGGTGGTATAAACTATACAGTATGAGCTCTATTTGATGGAGTATGTCATAAAAAAAGCTATACAGCTGAAAAAACTTTCTTATGTATCATTAAACTTTTGTAGATTCTAGTAGTCTCTGTGAATGTAACTTGATCTTCATTTTCTAGAGTTTCTGGTATAAATTATCTCAACCTGAAGTATTTTCCCCAAGTTTATTACCTGCATCCCGACCAGACCAATCACTATATGAAGAAACTGTCTTGCTTTTTTGAACATAAAGTTTGCATTTTATAGGAAGAACAATTTACATTTTGATAAAAAAGAAAACGTGAAAAATGTGTTGAATCATTTCAAGATCAAACCTATTTACTTTATTCACTTTGATGCATCAGAGCAAGATTGACTTGACTGAGCATATTGGTGATCAGCGGGTTATGTCATATGCACTCTTTTAAATGTTTTTGATAACACTCTCTTTAGCATTATAATTTTCTATAAATTTGAAGTTCTTTTATGTAGAAATGCCTCCCTATCTGCTTTTTAAATTCTGAAGCATTTAGGAATTTGTAAGGTTCAATTTAATTGAGGCTCTGGTTGTTGTTCTGGAACCACTTGTGTATGTGCTTGTGTCACAGTCTTTTGTTCAAATATTTTACCAGTAACTGGTCATGCTTTACAATCAATTAACAATTAACTGAGTATTGCAAATCTTTTCAAGATTATTATCATATATATTTGAGTATCATGACATGACTTAGTAGAAATTTTTTGGATAGTGAATTAAACACTCAAGCTTTTATTGAACTATTGCTCTTTTGTACAAACTGATAATGCTCATGGCCCATTATACTAATTAATGTGGCGGTGTAAATCCAATTTAATATAACTTTTTATCACAGGCTTGTTGATTGAATATCTAGAGTTTCTTACAACAATGTTCAAATTATAATTTTTTATATGCTCCGAGAAAATGTGCATGTTTTTCAGTTTATTTTTCAACACTCATCTTTAAGCAAAAAAGAAAAAAAAAAATGCTCCATTGACCATGCATAGCATTGTCTATAATTTTATGAATCATTCCACATCATATGGCTTAATACGAATATAAGAACTTATTTTGCAATTTTCACATACTCTATTTGAATTTACTATCTAATTTGGTATTTAATGCCATGAAAATGAATAATAGTATATTTGCTTTTTTCAAGATACATACTATCTTTTTCCCAATTCCATGGATGATTTATTAGCTGCATATTAAAGATAAAAATCAAAAAGTACTTTTCTTAGAGGAAGTTATTTAACATAGGTGGGTGAGTTATTTCGATAAGTATTTCAATAAATTTTCTGAAATTACGGTTGACCTTTGTGATCTTAATATAATAAAACGATTTATTAGTAAAAAAAAAGTTAAGATGGTTTTAAAGAAAACAAAGGTGGAAAATCTGTAGGACTTGATGATATCCCAATTCAAGTGTGGAAATATTTAGGATAATTGGGAGTTTCTTTGCTAACTAAACTCTTTAATATTATTTTAAAACTAAAAAGATGTCTAAGGAGTGGAAGAAGAGAATTTTGGTCCCCATTTTTAAGAATGAAGATGATGTATAAGAGTGTGTAAATTATATAGGAACTAACTTGCTGCGTCGTACTTTAAAATTATGAGAGAAGATAATTGAACATAGGATAATACGTGATACAAAGATTTCTCATAACCAGTTTAGATTTATGTCGGGGAGGTCTACTATGGAAGTTGTACATTTATTGAGAGGTTTGATGGAGAAGTACAGAGAATAAGGAAGATCTACATATGATTTTTATTGATTTAGAAAAAGCTTGCGATAAAGTTTCAAGAGAAGTCCTTTGGAGAATTTTAGAGAAGAAAGGTGTTGATATGACTTATATTCAAGTCATTAAAGTATATATACTATAGCTACTACTTATGTTCGAATAGAAGGAGGATTGATCAAGTATTTTTCTATTTCAGTTGAATTACATCAAAGATCGACTCTAAGCCCATATCTTTTTTTACTTTAGTTATGGATTCTCTTACTGGAAATTTACAGGATGTACCTTGGTGATGCTTTTCGCTGATGATATTGTTATTGTGGATAAGACTAGAGAAAGAGTTCAAAAAAGACTTGAATTATGGATTGTAATCTTAGTAGTGGTAGCTCTAGTAGCAGAGTCGTAACTATGAGTGATCAAATCATTAAAATATGTGATCATTTTAGATATCTCGGGTTTATTGTTCAAAGTAATGGTGATATAGAAGGGGATGTTATTAGTAAAATTCAAGTTGGTTGGTTGAAGTGGAGGAATGCATCAAGGCTATTGTGGTGAGACCGGTAAAGCTCTATGGTGCAGCATGTTTGTCTTTAAAAGAAAAGCATAAAACAAAGTTAAGTGTTGCGGGGATGAGAATGCTTAGGTGGATGAGTGGCTTGACACTTAGAGACAAAAAGCGAAATGAATATATCTTTGATAGCGTTGTTGTAGCTCTAGTGGCGGACAATATTAGAGAGAGTCATCTTAGATGTTTGGTCATATTAAATGTTGATCATCTGATGATCCTATTAGGAGACTAGATGTTTTGGATTCTACTTATATTAAGAAAAGTAGAGTTAGACCTAAAAAGACTTGGGCATATTGTATAAACAATAATCTTAAGCAGTTAGAATTAAATGAAAATATGACACTCAGTAGGACGCAATGTAGAATACGGATTCATGTAGCTGACCCCACTTAGTGGAATAAAGGCTTATTGTTGTTGTTGTATATACTTTTATAACTTCACCATCATAATACATAATCATTTGTAGAAGTTTCCTTAGCCAGCATGCACAACACATGCATAGAGATGTTGCAAAATATTTGACTTCGTAAATGGAGAGGGCAGTATAATTGGTTGCTTCTGTGTACATTAAGCAAAGGTAGCGTTCTCAATATGAAAGATACATTTGATCTTTGACTTGATAGCTTTTTGAGTAAGCAATATTGTAATTTATGGGTTAATGTCATTTGATAGATCAAATCTTATTAACTGGCTTCAAGTTTTGTCTTGGTCAAACATTTTTTGTAAGCCTTCAAACACTTCATTTCATATTTTTATATATTTAAAGTTAATATTATATTATATTTCATCTAAAGTTGAGCAATTAACTCATTTTAATCAGTTCGTATTGTGAGTTCCTTATTTTTTTATGGACATCATATATTTTTTAAGTAACTTCCCCAACTATGTGTGTGTATATATATATATATATACATATATATATATATATATATATATATAGACACGAAATAAATTAATGACTTCTATTTTTAAGAGGGCATGGATTTCATATTTCATTCATTGGAACTTTGTGGAGTCACCAAAGTAACATTGTCTTTATTTTCTCTATTTACACGAAAACTCTGATGGCCACGCATATGATTGCTAGATTTGGCATACAATAAAAATTAGTTTGTTTTTCATCTTCTTCTCCTGCAAAAGCTAGTGACAATAAATGTTTTTCTTCTTTCTTCTCAATCAAGTTAGCTCTTTCCTTAAATATTTTATATTGATAACAAATGAAAATATAATAACCAATTTTATTGCAATCTTAACAACAAACATAAGATTTATTGTATAGAAGTTTTTTTTCTTTTTTTTTTTCAATCTTAATTGCTTGAAATATAACTTTCTTCTGCATTTCTTTTATTTTTCTTGGCCAACGTCACGGCCTCGGCCTCTTCCATAGCCATAACAATGTTCATTGGCCACGCTTATAAATGCCACGAGCACTTGAGTTATTCTCATCTTCATAGTCTTCCTTATCAGTCTTCAATGTCATATTTGATTGGAATACTTGCTTAATGATATATTGCTTTGCTTATTTTTTCTTTTCTCACATGTCGTTAGAGAGCCCATAAGCATATCAATGATTATGGACTAGTCCTTTCATCTTTAATTCTAATGCTTTATGCATCAAATTGTCATTCATGGAGAGTAATATTTTTTTCTACGACTTGAATATTCTTTAAACTTTCTTCAAACCTTCATATTTGATTTTCCATATTCAATATTATTGTAAATAGTCTACTTCATTGTCTATCCTCCATTTTAAGTGCTTCATACTCAGCCCAAAGTATTTGAAGCCTAATCTTTTTTTTTCTTCATCTATTCCTTTGCATGCCCTTCGAAGTATCTTCCATGCTTGGTTAGAGTAAATGCTTTGATGAATTCTCAAAATCATCTTCACTAAAACATTGGTAGATAGAAAAGAGTGACTTTTTCTCCTTCGTAATTTCCTTCATGGAGCCCATTTGGTGTTTCATAATATTGCGTCATCTTGAGACTCTATATAAGACTTTTCAACTGATATCCAAATATATTAGATCCAAACTATATCTTTATTTGGAAATGTCAATTTTCAAAGTACTTTTTGTGCCACACGTGACTTGTAGGTTCATGCTGTTTGCCATCTCTTATAGTCTTTACATGGATACCACTTTGATAGAAATTTTACTCAAGTTACAAGAATAAACTGTCAACTTTATATGGAACTTTTTCTCTTAAACTTGGCTTGTTCCAAATGGCAAGGCTCTATCTGTTCATGCTAGTTCATGAAGGGTTAGCTAGGTTCAATTTAATACAATTGCCTTCTATAAATAAAAGTAGTTGGTGGTAGAATAATAATGTGCAAGAAAAGATAAAATATAAGAAGTTATATTATAAAATTTGGTTTATATATAAACGCTTTGAGAACTGGGGAAAATATAAAACAAACAGCAGAGAGTCTAAAAGAGCAATCTGTGACGCTAAAAATTCAGCTTTTATTGATCTTTATAACATATTAGATTTAAGGAAGGTCAAAAATATATGTATAAACTAGCCAAACAAAGAGAAATGAAAAGTAAAGATTTATCTCAAGTAAGTGTACTAAAGATGAAAATCAAAAAGTGTTTTCTTAGTAAAAGATATTCAATATAGGTGGGTGAATTATTTTGATAAACTTTTTAATGAAATTTCTGAAAATATGATTGACCTTAGTGATCTTAATATCATTAATAATAATAAAATGTTTAATTTTTACCATCGCATTAGTAAAAAAGAAGTTGAGGAGGCTCTAAAGAAAAACAAGGGTGGAAAGTCTGTAGGACCTGATGATATCCCAATTGAAGTGTGGAAATATTTAGGTGATTTGAGAGTTTCTTGGCTTACTAAACTTTTTAATATTATTTTAAAAACTAAAAAGGATGTCTGAGTGGAGGAAGAGTATTTTGGTCCCCATTTTTAAGAATAAAGCGGATGCACAAGAGTGTGCAAATTATAAAGGAATTAAACTGATGTGTCATACTTTTAAATTATGGGAGAGGGTAATTGAACATAGGTGAAGACATATTACTAAGATTTCTCATAATCAATTTGGATTTACGTCGGGCAAGTCTATTATGGAAGCTATACATTTATTGGGAGGTTTGATGGAGAAGTACAGAGATAAGAAGGAGGACCTACATTTGATTTTTATTGATTTAGAAAAAGCTTGCGACAAGGTTCCAAGAGATGTCCTGTGGAGAGTCCTTGAGAAGAAAGGTGTTGATATGACTTATATTCAAGTCATTAAAGATATGTATACTAGAGCTATTACTTCTGTTCGAACTGAAGGATGATTGACCAAATATTTTTCTATTTTTGTTGGTTTACATCAGGGATCGGTTTTAACCCCATTTCTTTTTGCTTTAGTTATGGATAGTCTTACTGAACAGTTACAAGAGGATGTACCTTGGTGTATGTTTTTTGCTGATGATATCCTTCTCTTGGATAATACTAGAGAAAAAGCCTGGGAAAAACTTGAAACATGGAGGTCTACATTGGAGTCTAAATGCCTTCGTTTAAGTAGAACTAAAACTGAATACGTGGAACGTAATTTTAGTAATAGTTGCTCTAGTGATAAAAATGTATCTTTGGGTGATCAAATTATTAAAAAGTGTGAACGATTTAGATATCTCGGGCTATTGTTCAAAGCGATGGTGATATAGATGGAGATGTTAATAGTAGAATTTAAGTTGGTTGGTTGAAGTGGAGGAATGCTTCGGGCCTATTGTGTGATAGAGAAGTACCGCTTAGATTGAAAGGAAAATTTTATAAGATGGTGGTGAGACATGTAATGCTCTATTGTGCTGAATGTGGGCCTTTAAATGAGAAGCATAACACTAAGTTAAATGTTGCCGAGATGAGAATGATTAGGTGGATGAGTGGCTTTACACTTGAAGACAAAATGTGAAATGAATATATCCATGATAAGGTTGGCGTAGCTCCAGTGACAGATAAAATTAGAGAGAGTCGCCCTAGATGGTTTGGTCACATTAAACGTCGACCATCTGATGATCCGATTAGGAGAGCAGATGTTTTAGATTCAACTTATGTTAAGAAAGACAGAGATAGACCTAGGAAGGCTTGGGCTTATTGTATAAAAAATGATCTTAATTTATTAGAATTAAATGAAAATATAAGACTAAATAGGACGCAATGGAGAAAAAGGATTCATGTAGTCGACCCCACTTAGTGGGATTAAGGCTTTGTTGTTGTTGTTGTTGTTGCTGCCTTCTACCATCACCAGATATCTTTGTATTAGAATTTTCTAGATGCTCCATGAAAAATACTCAATTGTTATTGTTTTATTTTTAGACATGACTTTACTGTATGTGGTTTATGATTAATGGTCAGTGATCTTTAGAGGTTGTTTGATAGCTGGAATGAAGCAAAGTTTATGTAGGATTTATGATAAATCTTACCGGGTGATCTGAAAAATAAAAATAAATCATATATTTTTTTCAAATCCCAAATTTACTAAATGTTGTAGTTTGGAGAGTAAGGGAATTAGATAAATAGAAATAAATTGTTCACCTTATCACAGCGCTGCCATCTTGTTGATGCCTTCGCCAATGAGTTCCTGTCGTCATATCTTCACTTCTTTTTCGTGAGGGTTTTTGATAGCAGCAGAAGATGGTAGAGAGGGGTTTTGAACACACTGTTGCGATCTTATCTGTGCCTTATCAACAAGCTCCCATAGCAACTTCCTTGCTTCTTTTTCATGGATTGTTTCAGGTAGGAATCAAAGGGGGAGAAAGACAAGGGCACAGTCTGTACTTGGGTTGTAATTATTTTAGAATTTAAAATTTCAAAAATAATTTTAAAGATAAACTAAAAAGATGGTAAGTTTATTTTATTAAACAGAAAAGTTTCCTTTTAACTAGATTTGTAGACTTTTAATTAATGATTGCATAAAATCTTGTTTTTTGCTAATTATCATTTACTAAAGCAGGATTACAATATCCTACTTGCAGCTAAACTGCCCCTTATGTGGGTGATCTTCGGATTTATTTAACTTAACAGGTCTGAGGTTAATATCGAACCATGGGATGAACAGTTCAGAGAGATCAAGTATGGGTCTCAAGTGCTTCCATGGAAGATGAAAGAAGACATAGCATATTGGAAGGGTAATCCGGATGTTCAATCACAAGTGCGGATGGAATTACTGAAGTGCAATGACACTAAGCAATGGAAAGCCCAAATCATGCACCAAGTTCGTGATAGTCCTATATACTTACCTCCAGATATAAATTTTTATAGAAAAATTTGTCTCTGAAATATTGTGATGTTAGTGTGCTGTGGTTGCAGGACTGGGTAAAAGAATCAAACTCTGGCTTCAAAAATTCCAAACTTTCAGACCAGTGCAAGCACCGGTGAGATACTTTTAATCTCTTTTTCCATGGCCATCTAAGACACTATAATCTTCAGGAAGCATTAATATTTAACTAGTCACCCTATTTCTGCAGTTATAAAATCTACGCTGAAGGTTTCGCATGGTCAGTTAGTCTGAAGTACATTCTTTCTTGTGGATCTGTCTCACTGATTATAGATCCGCAGTACGAGGAATTTCTCAGCCGTGGCCTCATTGCTAGTGAGAACTATATACCCATCAATTTCACGAGCTTATGCCCCTCTATAATGTCTGCAGTAGACTGGGGAAACAATCAACCATCTATTGTATGCTCTCATTTTATACGTTTTTTTGTATTTTAATTTTAAGGCTGCTCTTTAGTGACATCTCAAATGACGTTTTTCATGCTACAGACTTCTCTCGTATGGTTATTTAATTTCTCCTCATAGAAACCTGTTGGAAACTATCATTCATATAAGAATACATCATATATTTGAATTTCAAGTTTATTTGTTTCTTCCCTTAATATAGTAGTCTCTTGATATACAGGCTGAGGCTATAGGAATAAAGGGGCAGAGATTAATGGAGGACCTGAGCATGGATCGTGTGTATGACTATATGTTTCACCTTATCAAGGAGTATTCAAAACTGCAAGATTTTAAGCCAGCTCCACCTCCATCTGCTTTTGAGGTATGTATGAATGCCATCTTTTGCTTGGCAGATGAGAAACAGAGAGAACTACTTAAAAAATCGTCAAGCTCACCTTCGACCACTGCACCTTGCATTCTCTCACAAGTGGAAGATTATAATGGTTAACTTCTACTATTTGTTTTTATTTAATATGATTTTATGAGCAGAATATGAAGCTGATTTAGAATGGTGTGGTTGTTCTAGTCATCTAAATCTCTGTATTGAAGTCTGGTCATGGCAGTGCAACCTGTAACGATTCCTTTGTTTTTACCGTCTTTGCACCTTTTCACTCTCCAGATTTCCTTCGGAATATTCATTTTTAGAAAGCTGTTCCGTTTGCCGCTTTTACCTAGCAAAGTTTGCAGCAAAAAAAAAAACTCATTGTCATCCTGCCTGCGTAATCTATTTACGGTATCGTCTGGCATGAACTTGTTGGTTTTCTTATTCTCTTGCATACATTTGTTGAGAAAGAAATGCGCTGTTTCATGATCGATACAATCCTTGATTAATCGTGTGGTCAATTTAGTCTCTTAATGTCATATTTGTCCAATTTAGTTCATCCACTATATATGATCGATCCCGAATAATCTTTTGGGTCCTATGTTGGGATCATTTGTGTCCCGATTTCCATCTTTTCATCCCAAAGGACCATCGAGGATCATTTCTATGTTTATGGATTATGTTGGAGAAATATGATAGTATGTGATGAAATGGCCTCATACAAATAGCTTGGAGAGTATTTGATAAGAAATCATTTTGAATATATATATATATATATATATATATATATATATATATATATATATATATATATATATATATATATATTTGATCGACAGTTAGGAGACATCCGATCAATCAATATAGATTGAGCCGACCAGAGAGCGGACTCCCACTCCACTTCTGTATGCTATTCAAATTCTCCCGTAATGTGGGATTTGAACCTTTGACCCGAGGGACTTATGCCAAAGGTCGCTACCAATAAACTAAGGCGCGCATACACAGATTATATATATATATATATATATATATATATATATATATATATATATATATATATATATATATATATATATATATATAATCACATCATGGTCTTTTGGCCCATGTAATTTTAGCATGGCTCATTTGGTTGTTATTTGAAGATTCATAATTCGTTTTGAAAACTATTCTAAATTTAATTATTTCACCGGATATAGCTATAAATTAATATGATTTTTTTGCTCGATGGAACTTTGGAATTAAAAAAAAGGGATATACATTCTTATCACACAATCCCTATTTATCTACGTATAAATAAATAAAAAAATTAGATATTTTATATGTAATTATATTGGAATTATATGGTATGTGTAGATTCCTTTAAAAGAATATAAAATAATTGAATCTATTTTTTTTTTTTGTTGTTTGATATCCAAACCTTATGTTCTAAAAAGTTATAAGGTTCCAAGATAACTTTTTGGAGAGTTCTAGAAAAAGAAAGTGTTGATGAGATTTATATTCAAGCAAGTAAAGATATGAATACTAGAGTTGTTACTTATGTTCGAATAGAAGAAGTATTGACCAAATACTTCTCTATTTCTATAAGCCCATATCTTTTTGCTGTAGTTTTGGATGCTCTTACTAAATATCTATAGGAGGAGTTATCTTGATATATAGTTTTTGCTAATGTTATCTTTCTTATGGATATGGCTAAATTATGGATATGGCTAAAGAAAGAGTTCAGGAAAACATTGATTTATGGGCATCTAAATTAGTTTGAACATTTTAGGAAGTGTTGTAATAATGGGTGATCGAATCATAAAAAGTGTTGACATTTTAGATAGTTTGTGTTTATTCTTCAAAGTGAGAGTGATATAGATTGGGATGTTATTAGTAAAATTCAAATTGGATGGTTGAAGTGATGGAATGCATTGGGACTATTGTCGGGTAGAATATTACCTCTTAGACATGAAAAGGAAAATTTGTTAAGATTGGTTAGAGCTTTATGGTGTAGAACGTTTGTTTTTAAAAGAGAAGCATACAAAGAAGTTATGTGTTACTGAGATGAGAATATGCTTAGGTGGATGATTAGGTTCACACTTGGAAAAAAATGGTAAACAAATGTATCTGAAAAAGTTGGTTTAGCTCCAATGTAGATAAGATTATAGAGAGTCGTTTCAGATGGTTTGGTCACATTAAACATTGATCAACTGATAGTCTAGTTTGTAGTGCAGATGCTTTAGATTTGATTTATGTTAAATGTAGAGGTAGACCTTCAAGGACATGGGCATGTTGTATAAAAAATAATCTTAATTTAGTAGAACTAAAAGAAAATATGATACTTAATAGGACACAATGGAGAAAAAATGATTTATTTAGCCGGCCTCGCTTTGTGGGATGATGGCTTGTTGTTGTTGTTACCATTGTTTTTGTTGATATTCAAACTTTACAAAAATGAGGATGAGGAGGGAGGGACGGAATATGATGTATCATAAGTGAATTTTTATACGTATGACTTTGAGGGTAATATTGCTTGCCAAGTCTTTTTATAATTGTAAATTATAAGGGATGATTCTACATCTTGCAGGTTTGTCGTATTTTTAGTTGACGTGTTGAATTTTTATAGTTACTTTTTGAGCTAGAATGTTACACAAGTGTGTTCATTTGATGTTTAAGAATTTTATTAAAAACGAAGGGACATTGGAGGCAATCAAAGAAGAAATAATTAAGATTATCTTTTTTTTGCTAATTATTTGACATGCAGTGGGCGGTGGAATGATTTTGAGATTAATATAAGTGGTTGCATGGGTTAAAGAATGTTCATTGAGAAGTTAACATTATAAGTCAGCCAATAGAATTATCACTTCACTCCACTCCTCTCAAATACATATCCTAACCACTCCACTATAAATGTGGTAACCACCATCTTGAAATAAGGGAACTATCCTCTCTATTTTAAATTCAAATTTAATTTATGTTGGAAAATGAATTTAGATGTGGATTATTTTTGTAAGAATGATCAATGATAACTTGAACATTCAAACAATTCTCACACTTAGAGTTTGATGGTTGAGAGAATCTTATTTAGTGTGGAAATTTTTTGGGGACATTTTCCTTAGAGTATGTTAGGCTTAACTCTTTTTTAATGGTTCTTTTACATTACTCTTTCAAGAACGAAACTCATCATCTATTTTGAAAAAGCAAAGAGAATCAAATGTAATGCCATGTGGACAAAATTATATTTAATTTACGTAATTGGAGACCTTATCAAACTAGAAATCTAAAGCCTTTAAAATCTTACACTCAATTATAAATCAAATTTTTAAATATCCATCAATCATTTCCATGTGGTTCGAAATTCTCTGACCACCTTAATTGCAAATCTTTATTTGACTAAGTTGTATTTGCATGCTATTGACCAATAAGATTTTGTACATTTTGTCAATCTTGTTCAACTTGCACCATATTTAAGTCTATCACATTAAACTTAATCAAACTATTAAACCTTAACCAACTAAGGTTTAATCAATCTTAAACCTTACTTAAGTCAATTCATTAGGCTTAATAAAATTATTAAACCTTAATTGAATAAGGTTTAATCATATTAAGCCTTACTTAAATTAGGCTTAAATAACTTTAAATTTCAGTTAAGTCTAATTTTAATTAGACCTTAACTTTTACCTAAAAAATATTTGAATGAACTTTAAATTATAATTAAGTCTAATTTAAATTAGACTTAATTAACATTTGAGTATTATTTAAATAAAACTTAAACCTTAATTAAGTTTACTTTAACTAGACTTAACTCAAACTTGAGTTCAACCAATAGTGAACTTAAGTCAACTTTAATTTTAGGTTCAAACCTAACTTAAACCTAACTTAATCCTAACTTAAATCAAACCTAAATCAAACTTAAGTTCAACCCCTATTGAACTTAAGTCAACCTTAAGCTTAGGTTCAACTTAATTTGAACCTAACCAAACCTAAATCAAACTTAAGTTCAACCCATATTAAACTTAAGTCAACCTTAAGTTTAGGCTCAACCTAACTTGAACCTAACTTAAATCAAACCTAAATAAAACATAAGTTCAACCCCCTATTGAACTTAAGTCAACCTTAAGTTTAGGTTTAACCTAACTTGAACCTAACCAAACCTAAATCAAACTTAAGTTCAACCCACATTAAACTTAAGTTAACCTTAAGTTCTGGATTAGTTTAACTTAAACTTAACTTAATCAAGCTTAACTCAACATTAAGTTAAATCTAAATTGAACTTATTTTAATAGAAACTTTAAGTTTGATCAAAATCAAACTCAACTCAACATTAAGTTCGACCCAAATCAAACTTAATTTAACATTAAGTTCAATCTAAATTGAACTTATCAAACTCAACTCGACATTAAGTTTGACCCAAATCGAACTTAATTAAGTTCAATCTAAATTGAACTTATTTTAACAAAAACATCAAGCTCAACTCAACATCCAAATGAAACTTAAGATTTAATCTAAGTTGAACTTATTTCGACAAAAATATGTTTGACAAATCTAACTTAAATCAAAATTTGACTTAAATCGAACCTAAATCAACATTATTAACTTAAGTTCAAACAAACATGAACTCAAGTTAATAGACATGAATTTAAAATCAACTCGGGTTGAACCCAGATTAAATTCAAACCACATGAAACTAAAAATAAATTTTGATTCAAACTACTTTAAAGATCAAATCAAAGATATTCATATTCAAACAAATTTATTTAAGTCTAATTCATATAAGACTTAACACTTCTTCAAGATTCAAATCACATAGAATCCAAAATTTTAAAATCTAACTTAGGTTGAATTTTGTAACTAGACTTAATATTAGATTCGAAAGACTCCAAATCTAAGATTTTAAAGTCTAATTTATAATATTGAATCTAATTTTCAAAAATCATTAGATCAAAATCTTTAAATTGAAATAAAACTGAATCTACATTTCTAGATCTAATCAAATCTCAAAAATGATATCTAAAATCTAATCAAAATTTTAGATTTAACTGATAATAAATCTAAAACACATTAAATTCAAAACTTTAAGTTCAAAAGACATCAAACTTAAAGGTTTTGACACGAAACAACATAAAAAATCTTAAGAAATCGTAAACAACCTAAAATTTTTCAAATCTAAAAATGGAAAAAGACACTAAAACATAAATAAAACCTTAATGAAAAAATATCACCGAATGCAACTTAAACCCCAGTGTTCTTAGTCTACGAAGATTGCTCAGACGAATCAATATTGATTGCTGACAGAAACCTTCCGGTCATGGTTTAAACACCTTTTGGACTAAGTAGATTAAGGCCCCTGATAACCCTGCGACGACGGAGCCAGTGACATCTTGACCGGGTTATCTAAAAATATAACTAAATAAAATAAAAAGATTGAAGAAATAAAACTGACATTATTTCTTTTAAATCTGACTGTTTTTTTTGCAGGATGAAGATATGTTTTGTTCTAGATTTCCTTTGCATGTTATAAGGTATGCTAACTCTGTTTTGCAGGATGACATTCTTAAGATGAAACAAAAGACAACAAAACAAAACAAAATCACAATGACATCAAAACAACAACATCGACAAAACAAACCAAACAAACAACATTAAAATAACCATGACAAAAACAAAACCAAAACTTTTAGGATAGCCACCAATCAAAAATGACAAACAACAAAACAAAAACGAAAAATCAAACAAAAATGTCAAAGAACAAAACAAAAAAGTTAAACAACATAACGACAAGACAATAAGATAAAAATTGACATGACAAAATGACATTTAGAATCGATAGTTAGTACATCTTTCCTTAAAAAACTTTCTAGAAAACAAGTTATTAACATTAATCAGAAGTTTTCTTAAATAATAATAAATTACCTAAGATGTTATTAACTATAGGAGCTTCCTCCTATAGGAGATTAAAGAACTCGGAATAGATATTATATCTAAAAATCTCTGGTTACCAAAATGCTTTTTCAGAATCTCTAGGATAAGAAAATTTTAGAATTTTCATTTTGAGGATTATCATCACACCTCTTTTTCTATTGTTTTCTATATTATTAGCCCTTATTTTATTCAAATTTCTTATTATCTAAAGATTCTTTTACATGATCTAAATAAATAAGATTTATTGAACATTAGAGCAATATTATAGATAAACAGAGTGACAACTCCAAATCGACATCGACACCCAGAAAAATCTCCGACACGGCGATGACACCGTCATCAAGAGATTTTATTTTAGCGACTCCACTGAGGATTTTCTTTCTTCTCATCTTTTTTTATCACTTGTTTTCATTTGACGTTTCATTTTTTTGACAAATAAGAGCTACAACTTTTCAAACTTTTAAGTCAAATTCCCAATTTATAAAAAAATCAATAACATTCGTTTTTCTTAAAGTTTCAGAAAAGTTGCAATGGATTCTCCAAATTCAATCTTTTCTTATTATTAAGACTTCAATACACCAATGAGAGAAGATGTTTCCCTTTATCAGAATGATTTTGGATTATTTGGTGAAACTGAATTTGTATTAGATAATCCATACCAAACTGATATATACTCTTTTGAAGAATTTGATCTGCAACCTTATGAAGACTTTCTAAATTTTACAGAAGACCTACCTGAATATAAACCCGAAGAACCTTATACACTTGAAGAGATGAAAAGACAAATTGACAGAAAAGGAAAATGAATATATTAAGAGGATGATATTCCACCACCATCCATATATGAAGTTGGATCTTGTTCTAAAAACATTCAGAAAAACATAACTCGTTTGTTTAAAAGAAAGAAGAAGTGGAACGAGAATGATAATTTTGAAACACCTGAATTTGAACAAAGTGTTTTCAGGAACCCTTACTTTTCAAAAGAAAATCAGTATATTCCGATCCCTGTTGAATATACTGATAATTTCTTTCAACCTAGAAGTTCTTCATCAATGCACACTATATATTCAGTGTTTAAAAGACTAGCAAAAAAAGATAAATGTTCAATTTCTTGACTATTGGACAAGATGGGATGTGCAGTCTCTAAAACAATCAAATGGAGAATTCTCCCAATAGAAAACTCTGTTTATCAAGAAACAGGCTATCAAACCCCAACAGATGATCAATGTACTCGAGTGCCAGTAAAGTTCCGACTAGGGCCAAGATCAAAAGATGTGACAGTTACAAAAGATAAGGCCAGACATGATAAACTGATATCAGAAACAGAAGATACATCTACCAAAATGACGATTTCATCCATATGTTACAAAATATAGATTGTTCATACTCATAATACAACGATGCACCACTTAGAGGGTATCGTGCCATACTAAGAAATAATGTAGGGAAACGAAGATCGTCTGAAGGAAACTCGAATACTATGAGCACTCCTACAAATAGTTCACAAGAAGGAACTTGTAAAGAACATCCTGCAAAGTCATTTGAAGAAAGACTAAAAAAATTAAAGAATGACGTCAAACAATTCTCAATGCGAGAAAAGAAAGACTCTTCTGACAGTTCAAATGAAAATATTGCCAACATTAATATGGTAGAAACATGATCTACTTCTTTAGCACAAAAATTAAATGAAGAAGATGCAACAAACGAATTAAGAGCAATTATACGACAACGAGACAAACAAATCAGTCGTCTTGAGCAAAAAATTGAAGAGTTGGTAACAACTTTACAAAATCCACCAACAAATCCATCACCGGCCATTAAAATCGTTAGGCTAGAGGCTATCCACATTTTAGAAGACAGTGGAGAGCAAATAGATGTTGAAGAAAGCACTCAAAAGAAAAAGAATTCCCCTCACAGTGGAATTCCAGAAAAAGATATCACGCAACTTGTAGAACAAAAAATAAAAGAAACAATGGCTTAGGTAAAGGCTGGATCATTAATTCCAAAGGGTAGACCATATCCAGAGGAATTTGAATCTGTCCAATACCCTAGAGGTTTTGTTCCTCCTGTCTTTAAAATGTTTGATGGAATCGGTAATCCCCGACAACATTTAGCACACTTCAGAGCAAGCTGCTGCAATGCGGGGGAAGTGATGCTCTTTTATTCCTTCAATTTGTTAACAGTCTCACGGGAGTTGCCTTTAACTGGTATGCAGAACTTCCTAATGGGTCGGTTAAAACTTTTGTAGAGCTTGAAAGTCTCTTCATTCAACGATTTGTTGGAGCACAACATGATACTATAGTTGGAGACTTAGTAGTAGAAAAACAGAAACCGAGAGAAAGTTTAGTGGATTATATTTTGCATTGGAGAAATCTCAGCATGAAATGTGAACCACGACTTCAAGAAAAACATGTTGTTGAAATCCTGTTTAAAAATATTCATGGTCCTATAGCATTTATGCTTAAAGTATTTACAATAAAAACTTTTAAAAAATTTCTCAGTAAAGCTGCCAATCTTCAAGAAGAGGCTAAGCAGATGAGTGTAATGGAAAAGACAAAGACCGTCAAGACATTTGAAAATAAGCCAGGAAATATTGTAGAAAAAAAAGGTAAGCAAGTGATGCAGGTTCAATCTGAACAAAAGAAATAACGACAGAATCCGTCAGCATCACAAACGTCTCATCAATTATAACTTCAACAACCAATCCCAGTACTGGTAAATAAAAGAAGAATGGCCGAAAGAATGAATAAAGAATATCCATTTAAAACAGAGGCCGTCAGCAAAATATTTTGTAGCTTGCTTAACATACTAAAATTTAAGCTACCAACAGTTAAAAGGCGAGCGGAAGTTGACATGAAGGACAATCTCAATTATTATCCTTTTCATAGAATGCTTGGACACAAGATTGAAGAATGTTTTGTTTTCAAAGACTAGTTAGAGCATAATTTTAAAGAAGGAAATATAGTAATCCCAAAAGAATATTTGAAAGAACCTAACAAAGGTTCAGTCAATATGATTTCAGTAGATAAACTTAATTCTGACATCAAAAACAAAGACAACACTGTTCGAGGTAAATCTTCTGAAGAGATCCTTACTGAATATCAAGTTACAAAACCTTCCAGGAAAGAAAAGAAAAAGAAAAATAAAGAACTAATAAGGATTAATGTTCTTCCAGATATAGGGACTGTACTTCCTTTTGTATCTCCTAGTTCTTATGTGTCTCCATCTCCTACTAGGTTAGTTGTCTCGGACAAAGGGAGAAAATCTCTTAGGCCGTTGACTTTGTATGACTTTTTGTTTACCACTACTGTGAATAATTACACTTCCGGTTTTGCTTACATTTTGTCTATTTTGAGTGATGCTCCTGAAACTGATCATTCAAATTCTAATCCTATAGACAATAATCAAATTGTACATGATCAATCTAAAGACAACTAAAATGATAATAACATTGATAATGATTCTGATAAGGACAAAGATGAAAGCGATATTACCACACTTCAATTACAAGGAACCCCATTTTCCATAGAATTGGAATCTTTAGACTCAGAAAAAAAAGTGTCAGACAGTAAACTTGAAAAAATAGTTGAAATCAATTTAAGAAGTGGAAAGGTTCTACCTCCCAAATTGGCTCCACAAGAGAAGGAAAAACAAATAGTTACATCGGAAAAGATCATTCCTCCAATATATCCTCAACTCCCTGAAAGAAATGAGGATGATCTTCATAACAAAGTGGACTATACTGTATTAGCTCATTTGAGAAAGTTACCAGTAAAATTGAGCATCTATGACACTCTTATGCTTTCCAAAGAAATGAGAGTCATTAATAAAAGCCCTTTTAGATCCAGACATTTTCTAAGCTCAACTTGCTAGTATTACTCAGAATAAAGTCTGTCCATTAGAAGAATCAACAAAGATTACCTTCTCTGATAATGACTTGTTTCTTGGAGCAACTGAACATGATCGTCCATTGTATATCAAAGTAAACATAAATGACACGACACTTTCAAGGGTTATTATCGACCCCGTTGCCTCGATTAAAATTATGAATTTGAGAACTCTTACATATTTTTCATATTGATGCATCCCAACTATTAAGAGATACAATGATGCTACGAGGATTCAATCAACAAGGAGAATGAGCTCTTGGATCAATAATGTGCTCCTAAAGATAGATGACTAGATGACAACAACAAAATTCCATATCATTTACTCTGATACCTCTTTTAATGCTTTACTTGGCAGACCAAGGCTTCATGAACATAAAATGGTTCCTTCTTCACTGCATCAATGTATAAAATATTTACAAAAAGGACAAGAATGTTGTATTGTAGGAGATTTGCAACCGTTTTCGATCCATGAAATCGGTATACATGAAAATGCAGCATATTATGCTCCTATAAAGAAAACAATATTCTCTAGAGAGACAACGGTGAATATAAAAGAAAAAGACAAAGAGAAGAAAATAAATGAAAAAGATCATCCTTCTTCAACAAAGATAAAAGATGTTGATCAGACTCATGCTCAAGGCCGAGGCCGGAGACGAGGATGAGGGAAAGAAAACCCAATTGTCACAATGAAGAAGCCATTGAAGTTCAAAACTCACCTGAACTCTGAGGAAGATACAAAAAAAGAAACAACATCGGTAGTTCTAAAGGAGCCTCAATTCAAAATATCTCTAGAAGGAGACAAAGAGAAATAATTTGAGTATATCTATGATAAAATTAATCATTATATACATTCTATGACTCTAACTCCAATCTCTATTGCTAAGATAGAGAATTTAGTAGTTAAAGAAGTATATAGTGATGAAAAAAGGCCTATTAATTTTAGACTTGAATCTACTTCTTCTAATATTGAAATTGATGTAAAAATAGAAGATGAAAATCTTCTGAAATCAATGAAAACTCCTTTTGAGCTGTACTCTCCTTGGGCACAAAAATTTATTCAAAATAGTTTATTGCTCAAACAATGGACTTTAAAACAACCACATTTTATTGAACAGATGTAGAATAAAAACAAACAAAATCCTAACTCCAAAGAAGGTATTGGATTCGGTACTCTAGAACCTCTAGATGATATGGAATTTTGCCTAGTCGTCACTGAAGAACATAATTCTAACTGACATCTGATCTTTCAATCAAAGATGCTCCTCCAAAATTGGAAGAAGAAATTAAATTAAAAGTTGATGAATTATAAGAAATAAATTCAGGAACTGATGAAAATCTAAAACCAACTTTCATTAGTTCATTCCTTAATGATACAAAAGAAAAAGTCATAATTCAACTGTTCACAGAATACAAAGATTTCTTTGCTTGGACTTATGACGAAATGCCTGGTTTATCTCCAAAAGTTGCAGTCCATAAACTTGGGATAAATCAAATTGTAATCCTTGTTAAACAAGCTCCAAGATGGATGCGTGTTGAAATAGAGCAACAAGTCATTGCAGAAGTTAAAAAATTGATAGAAGCTGATTCCATACGAGAAGAAAATTATCCGACATGGTTAGTCAATGTGGTACCAGTTGAAAAGAAAAATGTTCAAATAAGGGTTTGTATAGACTTTAGAGATTTGAATAAAGCATGTCCAAAATATGAATTCCCTTTGCCAATCCCAGAATTAATGGTTGACATAGCATCAACGCATGCAATATTTTCCTTCATGGATGAGTCGTCTTGATATAATTAGATAGAAATGTTTTCGAAAGATGAAACAAATATAACCTTCAGGACATCCATAGGAATATATTGTTATAAGTTTATGTCATTTGGATTAAAGAATGCTGGTGCAACCATCAAGGAGCCATGACATAGATTTTTGATGAATTAATACCCAATCAGGTTGAATGTTATGTGGATGATTTAGTTATCAATAGTAAGCAAAAATATGATCATGTGTATGATTTGAGAATTGTCTTTGAACGATTACGACAATATAATCTTAAAATGAATCCCTCAAAGTGTGCTTTTGGTGTTACTTCAGCGAAATTTTTAGGATTCATAGTTCGACATCATGGGATATAAATTGATCCCCTCAAAATTGAAGTTATCCTAAATATGCCTCCTCCTAAAAATCTAACTCAATTGAGATCATTTCAAGGAAAATTAGCATATATACGACCTTTCATTTCTAATATGTCAGGTAGGTGTCAGCCTCTTACTGCCCTAACCAGGAAAGATACCAGATTTGTATGGGATAAAAAATGCCAATACGCCTTTGAAAATATTAAACAATACCTGACAACACCCCCTATCCTAGCAGCCCCTGTGTTAGGAAGACCTTTAATCCTTTACACAACATCATTAGATAATTCCCTTGGAGCATTACTAGCACAAGTAAATGATGAGGGAAAAGAAAATGTATTATATTATTTAAGCCGCTGTCTGGTTCCAACAGAAATAAAATATCTGACAATTGAGAAACATTGCTTAGCCTTGATTTTTGCAGTACAAAAACTGAGGCATTACATGCTTTCTCATAAAGTGACTCTTATTTCAAAAGTCAACACATTACAATATTTGATGACACAACCAACACTTTCTGGAAGATTAGTAAGGTGGGCAATGATATTACTCCAGTTCGACATAACATTTGTACCATTACGCGCTGTCAAAGGATAAATCTTAGCAGATTTCTTAGTAGCACACTCAATTCCAACTGGATCACCTCTCAATGATGATTTACCTGATGAACAAATATCATAAATAAAAAGTTCGAATGTGCAATGATGGGAACTATACTTTGATGGAGCATCATCTGCATGAAAAGATAAAGACAAACAAACAATTATACCAGGCAAAGCTGGAGTAGGATTAATTTTCATCACTTCAACAAAAGCAATGATGCCTTTTTCCTATCATTTGACTGAACCATGCACAAATAACGAAGCCAAGTATGAAGCGCTCATAACCGGTCTAAAATTGACAATACTAATGAAAATTAAAAACATTGACATATATGGAGACTCTCAGTTAATTATGAATCAGATTGCTCGCAAATATAAAAATCTGAAACCTCGACTTTAACAATATTCCCTTTACACTCTAAAACTGCTTCAGTAAATTCCTGATGTGACATTCTTCTTAATCCCGAGACAAGATAAATCTTTAGCAGATGCTTTGGCAGAACTTGCAAAAGAATTTGCTTGTCCAGAAGAAGACGACATACCAATTTTTATAAAAGGATGACAAGTTCTTTCTTAAATTGACATGGATAATTTGCACAAAATTGGTGAAAACACGATAGTGACAATAATTAACGAAGAAAAGGATGATTGGCGACAACCAATTATTCAATATCTACAAACCGGAAGGTTACCTGAAAACACTTCTATTGTTACTCAAATTAAACAAAGAGCATTGTCATATGCTCTAATAAATGATGTCCTTTATAAATGATCTTTTGACCAAATGTGGTTAATGTGCTTAAACCAAGTTGAAGCTCAAGAGATCGTTAATGAGGTTCATTTAGGTCTATGTGGTGCACACCAATCTGGACCTAAAATGAAAATGAAAATAAAGAGAATGGGATATTATTGGCCTATCATGATGATTGATTGTCTTGAGGTCGCAAAGAAATGTCATCAAAGTCAAATGCATGGAGTGGTATTACACCAACTGCCAAATGTATTACACCCAACCATAGCATCATGACCATTTAAATGTTGGGGTACTGACATAGTGGGCCCTATAGACCCTCCATCGTCTAAAGGTCATAAGTTTATTTTAGCAGTTACTGATTACTTCTCAAAATGGACATAAGCAATACCACTTAGAGAAGTTAAAGCAGAACAAGTTCTTTATTTCTTCAAAACACACATTGTTTATAGATTTGGAATTCCTCGAAGGGTTATATCAGACAATGGATTGGCCTTTAAAAATACAATAATGAATAATTTTATTCAAAGGCATGGCATAGACTGGAGGTATTCCACAATCTAATATCCAAAAGCCAATGGTTTAGCTAAAGCCTTCAATAAAACATTGGTTCAAATCTTGAAATAGATACTAGCTAACAATTCAATACAATGGCATGAACAATTAATAGAAGCTTTATGGACCTATAAAACTACATACCGAACACCAACACGGTCAACACTGTTTGCTCTGGTATATGGTTTTGAGGCTATGTTTTCGCTTGAAGTGCAAATCCCTTCTCTCAGAGTTGCGATAACAAATAAAATAACTAAAGAAGAAAATGCCAAATTATGACTTGAAGAACATGAGAGTTTAGAAGGCAAATGTCGACAAACTCAGCAAAATCTTGAACTGTATCAAGCAAAAATGATACGGGCCCATGACAAATTAGTTCGAACTAGAACCTTTCAAATTGGCGAATTAGTTTTAGTTCTCCGAAGACCTATATTAACTCACCGAAAAATAGGTGGAAAGTTTGAACCAATATGGGAGGGCGCATATGCAATCGAAAAGACATATTCTGGAGGATCTTACCAACTGGTAGATTGTCAAGGAGAAAGAGTTTTTCCTCCGATCAACGGGCGTTTCTTAAAAAAATATTATGCAACATGTAAAATGATGACTTGTTTATAAATTGGGATAATAATAAATTTCTTCAAATCATCTTTGTGATACAAATCTTGACTTCTGTGTTTTGTGATATCCTTTCTTCTTATTAAGTAAATGCTTATAAGAATGGTTCCTTAACATAATAATAAAAAAGTCTAACATGTTACATTATCCTGTTGTTCTAACAACATAATTCTTTTTACATTCTAAAGTGATGTTTGTCTGGCTTTGGACCAACGATGTATTGACAAAGGATCTAAAATCCATTTTGACTTTGATCTCTCTCAAGTTGAATTACTTTATGATGGACACTTGTTATCTATTGCCAATAAAGAAGAAGCAAAAGGAAAGCCCTCTGTATTAGAATTCAAATTTCATCAACACACTATTGAGAAAGAAAAAGTTAATGAAAAATTAAAATCAGTAATAGTAGCTCAATCCCTCGAAAATGGAACAACATCTGCTAGCGGAGTGAAGAAATTAGCCTCTGGAATGACTAGAGTCCAGAGAAGAAATCGCAATAAATGACTTAAGAAACTTAAAGAGAATGAAAGGAAAAATATAAAACCGATGGAAAAAGATAATGAGTTCAAATTTCTAGTACTTAAAACATTCCCAAAGAGACATATTATGTCTTAGAAGAAGAAATGATTGAAGAAGAGGAGAGAATTAAAAGGACACCATTCACTCCCAGTCCTTATGAACCGACGCTACATCTTACAACGGTAGAGACATTAACTGACCTATGGATTGCTTCGAGAGGAAGTGAGACGTATTCGAGCCATTAAGCGACAATCATTTGAACAATTCAAACATATTAATGGTCAAACTATTCATATATTGGAAGGTATTTAGTTATTTAATGGAGTTTTTTATGAAGTTGAACAAGGTACCATTGTTGAACATGTAATGGAAGCACGTGATCGCGGACGAGCTGGATGCTTAAAAAGAATAACATACTCCGAACCTAATAGATGGATACGTGGCAAGGGCCGAGTGATGATCCAATATGGGTGCTGTTACATCTACGCTACTGACAAAGATGGCAATCCTCTGGGAATCTTATGACATGAACAAGTAGATCCTCTACCGACAGTAATTATTCAGATTTTTAGACGACTGATAACATGGAACATAATGCCCTCTGATTGGGTTCCAGATAGCTGCATCATGAATATATATGAGGAAGGAGATTGCATACCACCTCACATTGACAACCAAAATTTTGAAAGACCTTTTTGCACTTTGTCACTCATGAACACATGTTCTATTCTTGTTTGGAAAAGAAATACAAATTGTAGGACTTGAAGAATTTCGGGGATCTTACCAAATTATTCTACAACGTGGATCAATTTTAGTCCTACAAGACAATGGAGCTGACGTTTCTAAACAATACCAAGTGTAAGCCGACAACGTGTTTTGATAACATTAAGAAGGATGCGTTCTAAAAAGCGTCCTGATGGATATCAGCCGATACCAGAACTTAAAGGGTTACAACCCTTAGAGCTGCCATGACCCTATAAATATCTAAACATCTAAGACATATTCAATAGACAATGTCTCAGAGTGTTAGATATTTGCGATAGGTCTAGAAGTATCTGAGAACTTTTGACATGATATTGTACAAATAGTTTGTAGTGTGTATTGTATAATACATGATGAGCTGTTAACTTCTACCACCTATGTACATCATTGGGCATGGAATAAAATCTTGTGAGATATTTCCTAGTTGACTATAATACATCGTTAGGTCCAACAATGCCAAAATGAACTAAAATGATATGATGAATACTTTGTGATAACTAATTTGAGAATTGTTATTTGACCTATATAGGTCAAATCCCCAGCAGGAGTCCCCAAAGGGTATATTCTTCTTTGAGAATAATCCTCTCTCTCTTTAGTTATTGGATATAATTCCTTTCCTGACATGGAAATTATGGTATTCCTATAACTCGACATTTGACATTATAAGAGATCATATGACATCTTCTCTCTCTATAGTTATTGGATATAAGTCCTTTCCTGACACGGAAATTATGACTTTCTTATAACTCGACATTTGACATCTCTGAGAGATGATATGACATCTTCTCTCTCTATAGTTATCGGATATAAGTCCTTTCTTCACACAAAAATTATGGCATTCCTATAACTTGAAATTTGACATCTGTGAGAGATGATATGATATATTCTCTCTCTATAGTTATCAGATATAAGTCCTTTCTTGACACGGAAATTATGACATTCCTATAACTCGACATTTGACATCTCTAAGAGATGATATGACATCTTCTCTCTGTATAGTTATCAGATATAAGTCCTTTCCTGATACGAAAATTATGGCATTCCTATAACTCAACATTTGACATCTCTGAGAGATGATATAACAACTTCTCTCTCTATAGTTATCGGTTATAAGTCCTTTCCTGACACGAAAATTATGGCATTCCTATAACTCGACATTTGGCATCTTTGAGAGATGATATGACAATTCTCCCTCTATAGTTATCGAATATAAGTCCTTTCCTAATAAGAAAATTATGAAATTCCTATAACTTGACATTTGTCATCTTTGAGAGATGATATGACATCTTCGCTCTCTATAGTTATCAAATATAACTCCTTTCCTGACACAAAAATTATGACATTCCTATAACTCGACATTTGACATCTCTGAGAGATGATATGACATCTTCTCTCTCTATAATTATCAGATATAAGTCCTTTCCTGACATGCAAATTATGGAATTCCTATAACTCGACATTTGACACCTTTGAGAGATGATATGATATCTTCTCTCACTTTAGTTATTGGATATAAAGTCCTTTTCTGACAAGGAAATTATAACATTCCAATGACTATCTCTTTGAGAAAGGATATAAGTCTCATAACGTTCCTTTTCGATACCAACCTACATATATCCGAAATTCTTTAGAAATAATATAACATCCATTCTTTTTCCCAATCATTATAAGACATTTTTCGATAGACTGGCAATGGATATTCAAACCATTTCGGTCAAAACCAATATGTGCGGCATACTTGTGCAGTATTTCACACATATTGTTGGCCCCTTTGTTGAACTCACTATTGTGAGGACTATTTACAAAATATATTATAGTGGGAAGTCTACCAAAATTAATTCCCTAACTCTTAATGATGGTCACTAAACCCTAACATCCAGGGTGAGACCCAATGAAACCTTTTAACATAAATTTTGATGACATCTTAACATGATCAAATTAGTAATGACAAATATTGACCTGATCAACTATTGACCCAACAGGTCAACTTTTGACCTAAAAAGTCAACTTTAGTTAAAATGGTCAATCCTGACCCAATGACCAACCCTATTGACCAAATATGTCAACTTTTGAACTAAAAAGTCAACTTTGGTCAAAATGGTCAATCCTGACCTAATGACCAACCATATTGACCCAATAGGTCAACTTTTGACCTAAAAAGTCAAATTTTGTCAAAATGGTCATTTCTAACCCAATGACCAACCCTATTGACCCAATATGTCAAATTTTGAACTAAAAATCAACTTTGGTAAAAAATGGTCAATTCTGACCCAAAAACCAACCCTATTGACCCAACAAGTCAATTTTTGGCCAAAAAGTCAACTTTGGTCAAGATGGTCAATTCTTGACCTAATAACCACTCCATTCACTTAAATGGTTAAATTTTGACCCAAAAAGTCAAAATTAACCAAAATCATCAACCCAACACCTAAAAACCATCATATTCACCTTATTGGTCACCTTTGACCAAAAAGTCAATTTTGGTCAAAATGATCAAACCATGGCCCAAAGATTATTGCATTGAATTTCTTAATCATTATTTGATGTAAATAATCAAAATTTGATCAAGACAATCCATGCATAATACAAAGAACCATTGGTCAACTCTTGACCTAAAAGGGTAAAATTAGTAAAAATGGCTAACCCATGCCCCCTAACCACAAAATTGACTTCAATTACGGACATTGACAAAATCAACTTGATATTGATAAAAGTAATCAAAATTTAATCCAAGTGTTACCACATTGACCATTGGGCTAACCCTAAACCCTAAATTTTGTCAACATGACCAAATTAAACCCCAAATGACAAAATCTTTGGACTTTATGACAAACCAAACCATGGCAAGGTTAGAAAAGTCAAAAATAGGTCACCCCTAGACCAAAATTGACCAACCTAGGTCAACTTCGGTCAATACTGATTAACCCTAGTCAACAATCGTCAAATTAGGTCAAAACACTCAATTTTGAATAAAAAATAATATAAATTAATCAAATACTTATTGCAAAATTATTTTGATTAATTAATTGGCGAATAATATAATTTTCAATATTTTAATTAATTAAATAATTAATTAAAATGAAAATATAAACAAAAGTCATAAAATGAGACAAAATTCAATTTCAAACAAAAATTATAGGGCCTTAACTTTTGGTTAATAAATACATAATTTTAAATTAATCAAATACATAATTTTTAATTAATTATTGGTTAATAAAAAAATTCCTAATATTTTTAATTAATGACATAATTAATTAAAATGGAATTTAAATTAAAAAGGGCATAAAATGAAATTTTAACACATGACACCAATTATGACATAATAACTGGTTTTCAAAAATTCCAAACCCTTTATGACATAATGGATGCCTAAATATGGGTTAGACACAACCCATATGACTCATACGATATGAATCAACCCATTAATAACTCATGACTTGCCATTTAACCATGGTTAAAAGTCATTATGGAGACATTATGATGAAGAAAATGAGGTGGCATCTCCCCTTCATTTCAAAGCATGAGTCACTGACCCTCGTTCCGCAACAATGCACCAAAAACTTGGTTTGCAATCGCCAAACAATGCAGTAATTTATGCTATCAAAAATATGTTATAGCCAATACTTTTACTTAAATAATAGCGGCTAGTGTATATAAATATAATTTTATGGAAAATATTTTACACACTAGAAGTACTACGCAAGTATACATATCGTATCAAGTAATATAGGGCTTTAAATAAAGACCCCAATATCGATCCCACGAGGAGGATTACAGATTTTTCTTTTAAATATTTTTATTTTTATGTATTTCTTTTATAGTTAAAAAGTTGATATTTAATTTACTAGATGCAGACATAAAACAATAATAAAGTAATGATTGATGTAAATACAAATAAGCAAACAACTTTCTTCCTTCCAATTAATCAAAGACTTTTTTAGATAATGTAATATTCGTGGAGAATATAAATTTATGGTATTGTGCCAAATAGAAGCATTCATATTCTTTACCTTCGCTCGATAATATAAAGAACATTGGCTAATCTATAGATCAGGTCCGGATGTATTGTTAGTAGAATGGGTTAATCTAGGCTCACACTACTTAGATGTCGAGGGTGGCTATGGTCGGCCCTACTAGTGACCCTTTCCTTCTCTATAAACCAAATTACAAGAATTTAGCCTGTCTCTCTAAAAAATTATCAATTCTATGCCCATTACATATTATCTTCCTATTTATTTGTACTTCACCTTAAATAACCCGCGCAGGGCCTTCGACTACCCAAGGATTCATGTGATATCTACTAGTTAAGAATTCATCTCCTTCTAGGTCTCAAAACTCTACAACAGATTTTAACAATTTAAATGGCCAATTTCAATAGTAAAATAAGATTCGGCATTAATATCATCACAATGTTTAAAATATATATAGAATTTTTAATTCTCCAACGAATGTTATATTATCTTATTTATCTTTTCATAATTGAAAGGAGAAAGTAAAATAACTACTCAGAACACATTGAATTTAAACAACAAAACATATAAATAAAACTTTGAATCAAAATACAAATACTTATCTCAAGTGCTTCTCAGTCGAACCTACGAATCCTTCGACTCCAAAGTAAATAGACTTGAAAAGCACCGAGCTCTTCGAATACTCTCAATACGAACTCTAAAAAAACTCACTAATTAATAAAAGAAACTATAAATATGGCCCTTAAAATATTTCTCTAATTTCTCTCTCTAAATGGAACTATGGGGCTAGGGGACTAGGTTGGATGTCTCTCTAATTTTGGGCATTTTTCTCTGAAGGAGTAGCCTTCTATTTATAGGCTTCAAGGTTTGCCTTGAGGCATCTCTTCAAAATGTGTCCAGGTTCAATGAATCTTCTAGAAGGTGTGTACGGAGCGCTAGGCACTGGAATACGGCGCTGGCACTGGCTAGGCACGATCTGCGTCCAGTTCTTTGCACATCTTCACTTTGGATCACACCTCTTCGCGATCCTAACCGTTTCCAAGTGTCCAAATACAATGTATCACATGTCCTATAATCCAGGAATAATTGCCAATCTTCTAGATGGTCCAATAACCGCTAACACCGTCAAAATAACCGTCCAAAAATCGTTAAAAATTTTACAGAATTCATTATCGAACTGGCGCTTAGGCACCGGATTCTGGAGCCTAGGCGCCAGGCTAATTATTTTGACAATTTTGCATTTTGCTTCCATTTTTGCTCCTTTTTGCTCCATTTTCATCTTTTTTTCTTTCTAGAACATTTTCGCGTCACCTACATCCAAAACACAAAAATATCTTTCATTAAAGCATAATATACTTAAGAATTTGATAAAAATCAAGGCATAAAAATAGGTATTTTTTTCATGGATCAACATCCCCCAAACTTAAACGTTACTTGTCCTCAAGTAACCCTTTTTACTATATAAAATGTATAACAATTGGAATAAAAGATAAATATTTAAGATTTCTTATAATTTTTGATTTTATAATGGCTTTAGTAAATCATTAACCAAATTTTACTATGTTTAATTTTAAGAATTTAAAGAATATTTAACTACCAAATCATAAGATTTCAAAAAATTTTCATTCACTTCGAAAATAATTGTAGTTTATTATATTAAGATCGCATAAATTATTTACAAGAAAAAGATCTTCATGAAAATCTTTTCTAATAAAGATTCATGCATAAAAATTAAGTAAAATATGTAATCAGTTTTTCGATAAAGTCTAATTCGAGTGAAGCGATTTTGTTTAGGCATCTCCTCGAAGCTTCTCCTCTCTCTCTTTTTTTTTTTACAGAGAGGATTACTATATCTGGATAGCTTATTAATGGTTTTGAGCTTCGCTATCCTTAACTTATATTTTCAAACTTATACATTTTCACTTAATTACTATAACATGAATATATTTCAAAAAGAATTTCAATCTTTTCTTTTTCAAGTTATAATTTTTGAATTCTTAATACTTCTAAAATTCAATTATTTCTACTATGAATAGAAAAATTTCTTAATCTTACTCTTCTTTAAGTTCAATAATTCTATTCTTAAAATCTATCAAAGTTATTAAAATTTTGGTTAACTCTACTAAATTATTTAAAATTTCAAAAATTTAAATGATCTTAAATAGATTCTTCATTCCTTATGTTATGTTAATATTTTTTAGAAAATATTAGTTCATTAAGGACAAATAAAATTTAAATTTGCATGTATTTTCCCTTCCCCCAAACTTAAGTTTTGGTATATCATGAAGAAAAAATCTAAAGTATGAGAGAAAGAAAGGTATAATTTTAAATGGAATTTTTATAAGTATGTAAAAACTGTCTAGAAAGAAAAATTTACTTCTAAGCATGCTTTTTATGAATATTACTGAAATAACGAAGCATATATAAAAGTAAGCAGGCTCATTTTTTTATATCAGTAGCTGAATTAAATGACTATACTACTCACAATAACAGAAATAGAACAACATCACTAACTATTTAAGAATACTAAACGGTAGGCTGAAACAGAAATAAACATTAATTCATCAAAATTTCAGTCTTCAACACAATACACTAAATATCTAAAACAGTCTCAACATCAAACAATCCACACAAAGTTTCATAAACAAATCTACACTAAAAAACAACAAACAACAAACAACAAATAATACTAGCAAACATAAAATAAACTAACAACAGAATCAACACATCTCAGAGGTATATCAAGCTACTAATCACTATGTGTAGCCTCGTCATCTTCATCACCAAAAGAAAACTCCACATCTCTTGGATCAACATACGGTGTAAATCTAGGACAGGTAGGAAACTGAACATTATGCTCACCCTTCAAGAATCTCACTAAAGACTCTGAATACTCAGCATCATAATAACTTTTCCTTTGGGTATAATCAGATAGATGATCAATCTTCTTGTCCATAGTATCTACTCTGCAGTGAGTTAGAATTAACTCATTCTGGTGCTCCAGAAATTGATCATGCATCGATTCCCAGAAACTAGATGGTGGCTCAGCAGTAGAAGTAGAAGGTCTAGAAGTAGAAGCTCCACCTGGAGTAGGTATAGAAGTAGAAGGACCAGTAGATATCTTCCCTTGAAGATGATCATAAATGCTAACACTCTCCTGCCCAATTGGCTTTGTAGTCTTCAACTTCTCCTCTGATATATCAGCAGAAACTCCAATTCTCATGCATAAAGAATGAATCAAGGATGGGAATCCTAATCCCACAGAAGTGCTGGATCTAGCAATCGATTCCACTGAATCATAAATAATAGTGTCAACATCTATCGGCTTCCTCTCATGAATGCAGTAGTGTTGACCTCATTTTTGATGAGGTCTTCTCTTCTCTCTTTAGTACTTAGGATCTAGCCTTAAGCTTTTCCTTTGACTATCTTAGAGGATTAGAATTGGGACCCACCACTTAGAAATTCAAACCACTTCTTAACTCCCTGCAAACTCCACAAACTTGATCGTAGACCCCTAATCACCTAGAGGGTTGAAATCGAATGCGGAAGTTTAAAGGATGAGTTCTGTAGGACTCTTTGGCCTTAGGACCGCTACAGGTGGCACAGTGCAGTGAAGGGTTGACTTACACATACACTACATTTATACACTACACTTTCACATACATCCTAAAAACACACCCATACCTAACTTGACCTCCTGACTCATAAAGGTGACTCACATGGATGGTCCTTAACCCCTAAGCCCTTGGCTAAGAAGGTTAGGAACAACATAGTGTATGCCTCAAATGAGTCCCTTCATGGCTCATAGAGGCTTAATATGGCTTCATGGCTCAACCAAAATAATTTTATTCCACTTACATTTACCTAATATTCAATTTCCCAAATTTTCAATTTTTGACCCCTGGGACCCTACACCCGCTTAGCCTACCCAAAACCCTTTAAATCCTCCAAAATTTTCAAATCACCCAAAATTCAACAAAATTAACCTTGAACATTTCCTCACCAATCAAGTTGATCATCCATAGCTAAAAATACCAAAAATTCCAAAAATACCTCCCAATACTCTCCAAATACCCAAAATACCCCTCTTGACCCAAAAATCCAAAAATTCAGAAAATTCCCAGAAAATTCCAGAAAATCCCAAATATTCCTAATTTCACTTTGTTCAACTACACCTTGGGCCAATTTTGTCAATTTACCCTACTTTTGTCAAAACCCCGATTGACCCATTTTAACCCTAAGTGAACCCGATGTCAAACCAAGCCTACCCAATTGACCCAAATTCTGGTCCAATTCAATTCTAAACTTCAATTCAACATTCCCAACACCAATCTAGACCAAACCCAAGTCCAATTTTATTGACATTTGGATCCAATTTCACTTTTGGCCTTAAAGCCCAATTTGGACCCATGACCCAAACCTATCCCAAACTCACCCAATTCAACTCCAATTAACCCCAAATCTTTTCCAAGCCTCCCTTAACATCCCTACAAACAAAACACTAACATGATTTTTCCAACATTTAGACCCAAACCGCACTTAAATTCAACCCAAAACCAAAAAGCCCAATTTTGACCTAAACCCAAACCTAACCCAAATAAGCCCAAACCCCAAAATCAAAGCCCAACCAAAGCCAAAACCTCTTTGAAACACTCCCATAAACATTTCCCAACATTTATTTTACATCAATTTCAACCCTAGCCCAACATTGGCCCAAGTTAGGCCAATTTGACCTATATTGGCCCATTCACCAAAGAAGCCCAAATCCAACCCAATTCAAACCCAAATCATTCCAAACTCATTTCAAATCACTCATGACATATCCCTAAACCAAATCCAACAATTATTTGGCCCAAAATTCAACAAAATTCCCATCCATGAATTCATTTTGAAACTTAAATGCCCACTTACATGAAACCTTCCTAAAGCCCATCTTCACCAAAATCCAAAGGGCTAAAATCAATCCAAAGCCCATATGACAAATTCTTCTCATCATACCCTCGATTAAATCAATCCCTAAGTTTCAAAACTCATCATGAAGCCATTCCAAATTAAGCCCCATACAAATTCCCATCAAAATACCAAAATTTTCTTAAATCCATTTCAATGAAATTGACTTAACTTTTCCCGAGCCAAAGGTGAGCCATGAAGCCATGCATGAGCCACATGGAAGCCATGAGAGCCTCTTTACATGTCACCATGCCATTTTGGGCAAAAGGAGGAGACTCTTTCCTTAATTCCTAAAGGTGATTAACCACTCCCATGATTCCCCTTAACCATGCTTATGCCTAATTGTGCTTGGATGGTGACTTGACCCTACCTGATTATGCTTGAGCCAAATCACTTTTCCTTCGACCTAAACCAAGCCTTGGGTGGTGCACCTAGCCCAAAGGGATGGGTTGACCAATTTGAGCCAAAATGAGCCCTCTCCCATTCCATTCTAATCCAAGCCTTTTACACATGGCATTTGCCGATTGCCTACACTAAACCCCGACCCGACCCACCCGAACAAGATGGTGACCGGTGCACAGCCTGGCCGGCCACCGGGTCGCTGGAAAACACCACACCCGAGAGCTCGCATGTGAGCCAACTTTGGAATTCCACCTTGCTTGAGCCGCCCCATGCCCAATGGCCACCATAGTTGTTCTTCCCATGACTAGAGCAGGTGATCCCGACCCTTGGCCATCCACGCGAGGCTCTCCGGCGACCCCTATTTAAGCCCGACCCCCTCGCGGCCATGGGAGAAGAGTTGCACAAACCTTGCCGAAACTCGCGCAAAATTGTTCCGAACTCTACTCCATACTTAGAGCGGTTGATCCCAGGTGTCGATTTGCCCTAATCCCCATCGAAAGAATCCGATTTCTCAGCTGAAATTTCACCCAAAACCGAGACACCTTGCCACGGTGAGCCAATCCTCGAATTGATTGGTCCTACACCTTCACTTGGACCAAGAGGAGAAGTTTCCCACTGAAAGCCCTATCTCCGGAGCCACCCGAGTTGTTCCAGCCTCCAAGCTTTGTGATCGGGCGTGGTCACTTTCATTGCTTAGGAAATTCACCGGACCGGGAGACTTCATGCTGGAGCTTTACGGGATCCAATCGAAGGTGACACAACCCTCGGATTGAAGCCACACTTCTCCAAGCAAAGGTATGAGCTAATTCTTCATCCCGAGCTTCGGAGATTCTCCATTTCAAATGCTTTAATTTCGATGCATGATCACCGTATAGATGTATTCGTCTCTTCGAGACGAATCCATGAGAGCATAAGAACACGAAAATCCATTGAGTATTGAGTGAGATATTAGGGATTTAGTGTGGACGGCTCTCGGGTGAGGACGCTTGGGGACGATGAACGGATGCCGTTCATTTAATACACGCGTGGACGGACGGCGAGGATCGCGTCGGATCAGGAGATGGAACGACACAGCGGGCCCCCGGAGGCCGAGTCGGATGGCGGTGCCGAATCGAAGGCGACGCGTGTGCGTTCGGAGTCGCCGAGGTTGACGCGGCGCCGCGTGGATAAATAGAAAATTAGGGTATTTTACGATTTATTTAATTCCCTAAACTTCAAAAATGCATAACTTTGTGTAGAAAAATCAGAAAAATAAAATAAAAATACCCTCTTGCTCAGTAAACAGAGGAGAATAATGTGGAAAAGAAATCATTTAATTTCATCAAGTATTTTATTTTTAATAATTTATTTACCCTCTGCATTATTTTAATTCTCCATGCATATAGGAAATTCACCATGGCATGAGACCATATTGCTTTTGAAGCCTGCGAATTTGGGAACATTCCTCGAATTTTTCAAAGTCGAGGCCATCCCTATGAGAAGTTATTGATTTTTCAAATTCATGTTACTCGTTACGAGTATTTTAAATCCAATAATTAGCATGTTGTGAAATAAATTCTAGGAAAATTTGGTGATGTCTCTTATGACCAGAGGACCCTAGGAAAAATAGGTTTTGAATTAGTTCAATTAAAATAACCCTAATTGGCTTAAACACCAAAAATAGGTCCCTAATTAATTAGAGTTAACCATACATCAAATTGACTTGAAATCAATTCTCGACTGACCTTTAGGATCAGAGGAACCCACCATAAAAATTTGAAGTCGATTGGACTTGGTTAGCCCTACTTAAATGGGTTGATTAAGCCATTTAGCCAATTTAAACTTTAAAAATTCATAACTTTCAAAATACTTTTCAAAAATTCACCAAATTGGTTTTGGAGCCTCTCTGATATCAGCGGAATTTAAGAAAATTATAATTTTAATTTTCTAAAAAAGTTATTTTTTTGGCATTATTTTAATATTTTAATAATTAAAAATAATAAAAATCACAAAAATAATAAAATTCACCAAAATGTCACATATTGAATTTTAATAACTTAGGAACAAACCCCATATTTTTCTTAAGTCTCTATAATGAGATATTAAATTTTAAAGCTCTAAGGTAATTTTAAAATTAAAAAAATATATATATTTTCTAGTACTTCCACTAAAATAATTCTAATAAATCAAAGAAAAATCAGAAAATTATAAAAATTGATTCTTTGATTTCCTTGATATCAGAGTGATTTTTGAAAAATATAAAATTCATTTTTCAACTTTTATTTTATTTTTAAATTAATTAATACTCCAAAATTTAAAATAATTATAATAAAAATAATATAATTCAAAAAATCACCAAAATTGGTCCAAGTGGTTCTCTGGTCATTAGGAATGTCTCATAATTTTCTTAAGGATAGAAACTTTCCCTTGGTCATATTATTAAATTTTCCTTAGAAATTCCTATTTTCCACCAAAAATAATTATATAAATAAATTAAATACAGAAAAATCACATTTTCTCCTCTAATGTCTTTATTGACATATGAGTGAAGTCACATAAAAATTTCAAGTTCGTTTAAGCTCAATTTAGTGAATTATGAAATTATTAAGCTTGAAGGGCAAAATGGTAATTAAAGTTTTAATCTTTAATTAAAACTTTAGGTTTAATAAAATTAAAGAGTAAAATATTTGATCTTAATCTGATTTGGATGATTGAAATTTAAATAATTAAAGGGTAGAAACCTACTAAACAATTTGAAGATAATTAAAATAAACTTTAATTAAATAATTGATTAAATTTGGAAGAATAATAAAGTTGGAATTATTAAATAGGGATATTATTAGGAAGAGATTTGTTCTTTAATTTAAAAATTCCTAAATTAGTCATCTCAATAATATTTAATTTCTAATTAAAATGATAATTCAAATTCAAGTTTTAAAATGTTAAAGGACTTAATCATTAAAATTAAAAATAAAATTAAATTAAAAATTAAATTAAATGAAATCAAATAAATTAAATTAAATTAAATTGAACAAATTAGATTAAAATTGAATTAAATTAAAATTAAATTAAATTAAATTAAAATTAAAAATAAAATTGAATTAAATTAAATTAAATTAAATTAAATTAAATTAAATTAAATTAAATTAAAATAAAATAAAATAAAATAAAATAAAATTAAATTAAATTAAATCAAATTAAATCATATTAAATTAAATTAAATTAAATTAAAATTAAATTAAAATTAAATCAAATTTAAATCAAATTAAATTAAATTAAAAAAATTAAATCAAATTAAATTAAATCAAGTTAAATTAAATCAAGTTAAATTAAATTAATTTAATTCACATCAAATCAAACTAAATTGAATTAAATTAAATTAAATTAAAATTAAAACTAAATTAAATTAAATTAAAGTTAAATTAAATTAAAAATAACATCACATAATACATAAAGAAATTCAAAATAAAGCAACTTGAACACTATTCCAAATTTAAACCCATTAACTTAAATTAAATCATAAACCACTTGAACACCAATTTGCCCTCGAAAGCTTTGGTTACCATAACTCCTAAACAGAACGACAAATGAAATGTTACTTCAATTATAGGATATTCAAATGTCCTAGTTCACTGAGCAAGATAACAAAATTGAATTCCTGGACGATTAACTCATTTGTATAATTAAATTCATTTGGACTTAAAACAATTCTAGCAATATTGAAAAGATGTTTAAGATTCTTCTTAAGCACTTCCTCAATATGATAGGATACTTATAAGAATAATTGAACTTAATTATTCTTTGATGAAGAAAATCGTCCTCAAACCAAAATACAAGAACCTAGACGTCATAGGAAATGACTGGCTATATGATTAGGAATTTGGTAGAAAACCATAACCCTTCCCTTAGCTTTACCTAGGAACTTGCTTAAATATTCTAATTGTGTTTTAAGTGCAGCTTGGGATGACGGGAAGACCCTCCGAGTACGCTTTTATTTTATTGCAATTTACCTTATTGCAATTTACTTAATCGCATCGCACTTACTTTTCTTGCATGATAAATAACTGTTGCATGAAAACCCACACCTTTAGGATAGTCCCTAAAACTTAAACCAAAACTAAGTTAAAAGTCATTGCAAGATAAAATTCACCTCCACAACATTTCAAAATATAAAATAACTCAAAATTTAATCACAAACAGAACACAAAACTGCAATTACAACTAAATTAAAACGTCCTGTTGGATGATCGGGAATACCTCGGATGATGTAACCTACGTGTTGCTAACGGGATTTCCCACGGTCTAAATGAAAGTGTGGAACTCATTCGAGTTGAGTTTAGCAAATTCATACTGGACTAAGTGAATCCGATAAAAATAACGATGCCGGAAGGATGGAACCGTGGGATCTTAACCGGTGTTGTTATAATCAACTTTAAGATTTGTTTTAAATAAAACATAAAAATACTTGGAAATTAAGATTTTCTCTAAACCAAAACACTTTTCTCATCTCCTGATTTATGACTTCTAAAACTAAACCTCTGCAACAACAAGGAGCTCGGAGCATGGTGGGCAGCACGGCCATCGTCATCAGCAAAACTTGAATCTACATCAACAAAACCATTCTTAGAAATAAATAACCAAGCCATAGGACTTCGAGGTAGTTTGCCTAGTGCAACATAAATCCTCGACCTTTTGTTAGGCATTTGCATGATCATGTCATGTAAATTAAGCCCTAACCGGTCTTAGGACTCCGAGGTAGTCGTTTAGTACGACATAAACCCTCATATCTTCGAGGCTATTTGTATGATCATGTCATACGAATATAAGTCCTAATTAATTAAAATTGGCAAGATCAAAACGTTAAATAAACATTAGGACTTTCCTAAATTCAAGCCAAATAATAGGATAGTCGGGAAATTACCGAAGTTCGCTTCGAATACGTAATTTCTCCTACCTTTCTTCCTTTGAATTCCCAAAATAAAATCTTCCAAACTTGATCCATTCCCCATTGAAATTACAAAATTCAATCCCTTGAAAATTTAAACTTTGAAATTCTTGAGAGCAGAACTACTGATTATTATCGAGAGTTTTCTTAGGTGATTCCCGTCACTTAAGATGTAATTAACTATAGGGGCTTGCCCTTATAGCGAATTTTAAGAACCCAGGTAATATAAACCCTGTTTAATGTTTTCATATTAAGCAGGGGAACTTGTCGGCTTATAAAATTGGTTCGCAGACCAAACGTATGTCACAAACCTTTCTAGTTTATCTAATCGAGCCCCATTATCAAACAGTGTGTCTATTCTTCGAGATAGATGCACAGTTTGTGATGCGGTGCTCGTTTATATAAACCATTCGGGATGTGAGATCAGTTTGATTTCATATCTTAAAATTTTCAAATTTAAAATTATTTTCAAAATCAAATACTACTTTTCAAATTATTTATTTAAATTAAATTAAAAATTTGCCGACAATTTCTGTTAGGCGACCCCCTTTTCAAAATAAAACACACAACCTAAAATAAGCCGTACAAGTAGTTCAAGATAGCTCAATCTCTGGTAACTTTGCTCAAGTGGTTGGAAGGTAGAAATCTAGCAGAAATAAAATAATGCCATGTCTTTGAAATACCATTTAGCTTAGAAGATTTGAAGTTTACCCGTTTGTCGTTCCGGATCTTCCAAGTTCTAGTGCCATCAGTCAAATATGCAATAATCATCTCAAGATTTCCCTCAGATGGAGATAAACCAGAATAGTAGCACTCGATGGCAAGTGGCAGGCCGTAGAAAATATTGATCCGTTCTGGAGTAAATCCAACTCCGACACCTCTAACGAAGACTTCGTAGCCTTCTGCATCCAAAAAGTTGGCATAAAACTTGCGTACAATAGGAATAACGGCAACAACAGTGAAATAACAGAATCATTGCCAGTTGTGTGCAACGATCGTGTTCTCGATCATTTCACCAAGATTGTAAAAACTGCGCTCCGAGATAAACTTTCTTAACGTCACAAATTCGTGATAACGAAAATGCGCTACTGCAGTTGAAAACTTGCTGCTGTCAAAATATTATCGTGCCTTTCCTCGCTTAGATTTTGGTGCCATCTAAACGTGAAAAAAACACAAATAAATTAAGGAATCAAAGATTTAAACTCTTTTAAGCTTGAGAAACTCAAAATGAGTTTAAGAATTCATGGAGAAACTCTAAAAATTAAAATTTTTCTCAAAATTTCAGTTTTTAGCAAAAAATAGGAAAGACTATGGTAAGAATAAAAAATAAATGGATTAGAATGTAGATCTGACCTCGAGATGAAGAAATCAAGTGATTTTAAGCTAAAAAACTTGATGTTGTGACCTCAAAATGGATCTAGAGGGTGGGTTTTCGTGAAAAAGAGGAAGGGGATGAAGCTTAGGCGTCAACCATGGCTAATGGGGTTTAAATGCTAATTTTCGGTAAGCAGGCTGAACAGGCACTTAGGCACCGAATTCTGGTGCCTAGGCGCCAAACTCACCTTTCACAAAAATCACTTTAAAAATTTTATTTTCCACCAAAACTCATAATTTCTACTTCCAATTACTCATATTAGAGTAGTGCTTATGTTTCCAACTTCCAAACTATTTTCCAAAAATTTTAAAAATTAAAAATTAAATCCACCAATTAAACACAAGGTTTAAATCAAACTCTTCTAATTCCATTCATAATCTTGAATTTTGGCTCAATACAATACATATAAGTATAGTAATATGATTCAAGTCCTAACAAATAATCAAACTACATAATTTCAAAGCAAATATAACACAATGAATAATAAATCAAACACACAAACAATACAATCAATTTACTAAATAGATACAACGACACACTAATAAAAGTCTAGATCACACCACAATAACTATCTAATCTTTGAATTAGAAATTCTCATTCTCTTCGCAAGGAAGATTATTCAGCCAACTTCGGAAGAACGCTAACGCTCTCAGAAAATCTGTAGTCATTTTCTCGTCGATCCATTTGTTCTTCGCATACATCTCCACTTAAGCACCTTGATAAGCCGCTAGATGATCGAATTGAAGCTTCGCCTGCCATTCCAGATGTTCAACTTGATGATACACCTCATGGAGGCGATCTCCAATACTTTTGAATTCTACTTCAAATTTATCTTGACGACTTGAAATTTTCTCCAAACTTATAGTGATAAAACCATTGAAGTAGGGTTGAGGATCTTTTGAACCTTTGTCTCTAGCCTCTTCTCCAAGATTTCTTCTCTCCATTTCTTCAAAAATCCTCTCTAATCTCTCAAGAAGTAAGTGTCTAGGTCGTGATTTTGGTTGCTTAGGGGTTGGGGATGAAGATGGGGTAATTTAAAGGAGAAAATCATGTAAAAAACTGAAAATTTTTCAGTTTTTACACGATACAGTAACTATGGCGCTTAGGCGCCAAATCTGGTGCCTAGGCACCAGACTCATCGATACACAGTTTATTCTGGCGCTTAGACATCGAATTCTGGTGCCTAGGTACCGGAACCATGTTCGACTCCATTTCGCCTATCGTCAAATTTCAAAGTTTCGTTCTCCAAAATAGGTAAATTAGAATGGTAAGATCAATATAGACTTAGTAACACAAATTATAAACAATCATAATGAAGGTTAACTTGATCTCCTTTTTACTCACATATGAAATGGAGTGATCCAAAGTTCAAACTTTATATGCTTCGAGATAATTTTTAGCTTAAGTCAATGAAGACTTGTTAGCATCCAATTTTCTAAAGTTATATAAAATTAGTCAAGACCGAGGCATAACCTTTCATTGAAAATGTAAAAACACACAAAAATAACTATGGGTTGCCTCCCATAAAGCGCTTGGTTTAACGTCGTCAGCCCGACCTAAATAAGTCTTTATTCAGGTTGACTTAATTCGTAAGCCTCTTTATAAATCATTTTAATGTCTCCCAAAAAAGGCTTCAGTCTTAATCCATTAACCTTAAATATTTTTCCTGTTTTGGGGTGTTTAATATCCACAGCTCCATAATGGTATACTTTCTTAATTATGTATGGTCCAATTCATTTAGATATTAATTTTCCAGGAAAAAGTCTTAAATGAGTATTAAATAATAATACTTCTTGTCCAGACTCGAATATTTTTCCTGAAATCTTTTTATCATGTAATATCTTTATTTTCTATTTATAAATTTTTGCATTTTTCATATGATTCATTTCTTATTTCATCCATCTAATTTAATTGTAATAATCATTTTTCTCCTGCAGTATTCAAATCAAAATTAAAATCCTTTATCGCCCAATAAGCTTTATGTTCAAGTTCAACAGGTAAGTGAGAATGTTTACCATAAATTAACCGGTAAGGTGACATTCCGATTGGTGTCTTATAAGCTGTTCTATAAGCCCATAATGCAGAATCAAGTTTATCAACCCAATCAGTTCTTTTAGGATTAACAGTCTTCTCTAAAATTTTTTTAATTTCTCTGTTTGATACTTCAGTCATTCCACTTGTTTGAGAGTGATACGCAGTTGCAATTTTGTGCTTGATTCCAAAATTTTCGAGTAATGATTGAATTCTTTTATTTCTAAAATGACTTCCACCATCAGTGATAATTACCTTAGGCATTCCAAATCTTGAAAAAATCATTTTCTTTAAAAATTTTGAAACACTTTTGGAATCACAGTTAGGTAAAGCTACAGATTCAATCCACTTTGAAACATAATTGACTGCTAAAAAAATATAAATCTTTCCAGATGATGGTACAAATGGTACCATAAAGTCTAAACCCCATATATCAAAAATTTCAACTTCCAATATATAATTTAAAGGCATTTCATCTTTTCTAGATATATTTCCCATCCTTGGACATCGATCACATGTTCTCACATAATGTCTCACATCTTTGAACAAGGTAGGCAAATAAAATCCTGAATTTAAAATTTTAAATGCAGTTTTATCTACTCCAAAGTGTCCTCCAAAATCGTAATCATGACATTTTTGAATAATAGAAAAAGTTTCTTCATAAGGTACACATCTTCAAATTACAAAATCTCTTCCTAATTTAAATAAATGAGGATCTTCCCAAATATAAGATTTAGCATCATTTTTAAATTTCTTAATATATTTGTTATTCAATCCATAAGGTAGAATATTGCTAACAAAATGGTTAACAATATTCGCATATCAAGGTGTTTGGCATCTCATTTATATTTTCCTTAGTAATAACATCATTTTTAATTCAAGATAAATGATCAACAATTTGGTTATCAGTTTCTTTTCTATCCACTATTTGAAAATCAAATTCTTGTAGAAGTAAAACCCATCTTATCAGTCTAGGCTTAGCAACTTTTTTTGACATTAAATGTTTTATAGCGGAATGATCAGTATGAACTATGCATTTGGTACCAAGAAGATAAGGTCTAAATTTATCAAAGGCATAGACTATAGCTAAAAGCTCTTTCTCAGTAGTAGTGTAATTTCTTTGAGTTTCAGTAAGAGTTTTACTAGGATAATATATAACTTTGAAAATTTTCTCATATTTTTGTCCCATTACAGCTCCAATTGCAAAATCACTTGCATCACACATTAATTCAAAGGGTTTATTCCAATTCGGTACAATAATTATAGGTGCAGTTGTTAATTTTTCTTTTAATATAATAAAAGCATTAACATAGTCTTCATTAAATTCAACTTTAGCTTCTTTTTCAAATAAATGACAAAGAGGTTTAGCAATTTTAGAAAAATCATTTATATATCTTCTATAAAATCCAGCATGTCCCAGAAACTTCTCACATCAGTAACAGTAGTAGGTGGTTGCAGCTTAACAATAATTTTCACTTTTGCTTGATCAACTTCCATCCCTTTTTGTGAAATTTTGTAACCAAGTACAATGCCTTCTCGTGACCATAAATGGACATTTTTCCCGCTCGTAACTAAATTTGTTTCTTCACATCTTTTCGTAACTTTGGAAATGTTTTCCAAACAAGATTAAAAAGAAGTTCCAAAGACTGAAAAATCATCCATAAATATTTCAATTCCTTTGTCAATCAAATCACAAAATATTGACATCATACATCTTTGAAAAGTTGCAGGTGCATTACATAAACTGAAATGCATTCTTCTAAATGCAAATGTTCTATAAGGATTTGTAAATGTTTTTTTCTCTTAGTCCTCAGGAGCGACAGGTAATTGATAATAACCAGAATATCCATCCAGAAAATAGAAATATGAGTATCCAACTAATTTATCAAGCATTTGATCCAAGAAAGGTAAAGGAAAATGACCCTTTCTAGTGGCTTCATTTAATTTCCGATAATAAATGAAAATTCGCCATCCAGTAACTTGACTTGTAGGAATTAGTTCATTTTTATCATTGACAATGACAGTTACTCCTCCTTTCTTCGGAACACAATGAATAGGACTTACCCATTGGCTATCCGAAATAGGATAAATAATTCCAACATCTAACCATTTTAAAATTTCTTTTTTAATAACCTCTTTCATGATAGGATTTAATCTTCTTTAAGGTTCAATAGCAGGTTTATAATCTTCTTCCATTAAAATTCTATGCATACAGATGGAAGGGCTTATTCCTCTTATATCAGCAATAGTCCAACCAAAAGCTTTCTTATAATTCTTTAACACTCATATCAGTTTTTTTTCTTGATCTAAACTTAGTTTAGAAGAAATAATAAAAGGTAAAGTTAATGAATTTTCAAGAAAAACATACTTTAAATGTGAAGGTAACATTTTTAATTCTAGTTCAGGGGCTTTTTTAATCGAGGGTAAAAGTATATCATTTTGAGTTATGTCCACAATTTCCTAGTTATCTTTAATATAATGAGTTTCTTTAAATAATTCTTCTTCTTTTAGTTCTTCATTTTTGTCAGTTAATAATTCAATTTTTTCTTCAGAAATGACTTTACATCTTTCTTGATAATGTTTTTCAATTATATAATCAAAAATATCCATTTGATAACATTTTTCTTTATCAGGGTACTCCATTGATTTAAGGACATTGAATTTAATCTCTTGATCATTAACTCTCATGGTTAATTCTCCTTTTTGTACATCAATCATAGCTCGTCCGGTAGCTAGAAAAGGTATCCCTAAAATAATTGGAATTTCTTTATCTTCTTCCATATCAAGTACAATGAAATCCACGGGGAAAATAAATTTATCCACTTTAACAAGAACATCCTCTATAACTCCTTTAAGTTAAGTGATAGATCTATAAGCTAATTGAAGGGTTACAGTGGTGGGAGTAATCTCTCCTAAATTCAACCTTCGAAAAATAAAAAATGGCATGAGATTAATACTTGCTCCTAAATCACATAAAGCTTTTCCACAAAATTTTTCTCCAATAGCACAAGGTATAGTAAAACTTCCAGGATCTTTAAGTTTCTAAGATATTTTCTTTTGAATTATTGCACTACATTCTTCACTTAATGCAACAGTTTCAAAAGCTTCAAATTTCCGTTTCTTACTTAAAATATCCTTCATAAATTTTGCATAAGTTGGCATCTGTTCCAATGCTTCAGCAAAAGGTATGTTAATGGTAAGTTTCTTAAAAAATTCAAAGAACTTAGAAAGTTGATGATCAAGCTTCTACTGTTTTAGTCTTTGAGGAAAAGGTGGTGGTGGTTTTTCAACTTCCACATTAATAGGAATAACAATCTGATCTTGACTAGGAGAAAGAGTTTCTTTAGGTTTTTCAATCTCTTCAACCTCAATCTCATTTTCAATTTCATTCTGCATTCTTTCTTTTAATTCCTTTCCACTTCTAAGTTGCACAGTTATAACATGTTCATGTTCTTTTATAGTTTCTTTTGGATTGATTTCAACATTACTAGGAAGTGTTCCTTGAGGTCTGTAATTAATTAAATTAGCGATTTGTCCCATTTGATTCTCAATATTACGAATAACAGTGTTTTGATTTTATAATTGATTACTCATTTGTAAAATTAATTCTTCTATAGATAACTTTTTCTATTGATTATTAAATCCAGGTGGTTTATAGTTTGAATTTACTTGATTGTTCCAATTTCCAGTTGGATGGGATTGATTATTACCCGATTGTTGTTGTGAAGTATTCCAGTTAAAATTAGGGTGATTTTTCCATCCAGGATTATAATAATTGGAATAAGGGTTATTTTTACTAGCAATAGCTTGTAAAGTTTTAATAGTTTGAAAATCTTCATTATTAGCAGAATTGTTATGTGATATATTGATAGCAAAATGATCTAATTTCTTAGATATTGCAGCTACTTGTGAAGCTAAGATAGAAAAGGCTTCGTTATCATGAATACTTGCCATTCTTTTAGGACTAATCCTTTCAGAAGGCCATTGAAAATTATTGTTACTCATTTCTTCAATTAAAGCATAAGCTTCTTCAAATGATTTAGCCATTAAAGAACGTCCAGCAGCAGCATCAATAATTGATTTAAGTGATCCAATTAGTTCGTTATAAAATGTTTGAATAATTAACCAATCTGGTAAAGCATGATGAGGACACTTTCTTAATAGTTCTTTAAACCTTTCCCAAGTTTCAAAAATTGTCTCCCGTCAAATTGACTAAATGAAGTAATATCATTTCTTAATTTAGCATTTTTAGATGGAGGAAAATATTTAACAAGGAATTTTTGTGCCATTTCATCCCATGTTTTAATAGAACCTGTTGCTAATGAGTTCAACCACATCTTTGCTTTATCTCTTAAAGAGAAAGGAAAGAGTCTAAGTCTAATAGCATCATCAGAAACATTGTTATATTTAAAGGTAGCACAAAGTTCTAAAAACTAGCAATGCGTAAATTTGGATCCTCATTTGGTGTTCCCCCAAATTGATTATTTTGAACCATTTGAATAATCGACGGTTTAAGCTCAAAAGAATTAGCATCTACAGTAGGTATTTGAATACTACTATGAAGTTCATCAACTATATGGTTAGTATAATCCCTTAATGGTTTGTAGACATTTTGTTCATTAATTTCAATTAGATTTTGTAAATTATTATGTAAATTAGCCATCTCTTGATATTTTGAATTTGTTTTCCTTTTTTAATTCTTCTAACAGTTTTTTCTAATTCAGAATCTAAAGGTAATAATCCTTCAGATCCAGAACTACGCATAAAAAATAAATAAAAAGTAAAATAACAAGAAATAAAAATATTTTTTTATATTTGTTCTTGTTCTTGTTTGTTTTTTTTTATGTTTTTGTATTTTATATTTTTGACAATAAAAGAAATAAATAAAATAAAATATTTAAAATCTATAAATTTTGCCTCCCCGGCAACGGCACCAAAAACTTGACCCTCCATCCGCAGCAATGCACCAAAAACTTGGTTTGTAATCGCCAAACAATGCAGTAATTTATGCTATCAAAAATATGTTATAACCGATACTTTGACTTAAATAATAATAGCGACTAGTGTATATAAATATAATTTTATGGAAAATATATTACACACTAGATACTACGCAAGTATACGTATCGTTTCAAGTAATATAGGGATTTAAATAAAGACCCCAGTATCGATCCCAGGAGGAGGATTATAGATTTTTTTAAAATATTTTTATTTTTATGTATTTATTTTAAAGTTAAAAAGTTGATATTTAATTTACTAGATGCAGATATAAAATAATAATAAAGTAATGATTGATGTAAATAAAAATAAGCAAACAACTTTCTTCCTTTCAATTAATCCAAGACTTTTTTAGATAATGTAATATTCGTGGAGATTATAAATTTATGTTATTGTGCCAAATAGAAGCATTCCTATTCTTTTCCTTCGCTCGATAGTATAAAGAACATTGACTAATCTATAGATCAGGTCCAGATGTATTGTTAGTAGAATGGGTTATCTAGGCTCACACTACTAGATGTCCAAGGGTGGCTATGGTCGGCCCTACTAGTGACCCTTTCCTTCTCTATAAACCAAATTACAAGAATTTAGCCTGTCACTCTAAAAAGTTATCAATTCTACGCCCATTAAATATTATCTTCCTATTTTTTTGCACTTCACCTTGAATAACCCGCGCAAGGCCTTCGACTACCCAAGGATTCATGTGATATCTACTAGTTAAGAATTCATCTCCTTCTAGGTCTCAAAACTCTTCAACATATTTTAACAATTTAAATGACCAATTTAAATAGTAAATTAAGATCCGATATTAATATCATCACAATGTTTAAAATATATATATATATAGTTTTTAATTCTCCAACGAATGTTATATTATCTTATTTATCTTTTCATAATTGAAAGGAGAAAGTAAAGTAACTACTCAGAACACATTGAATTTAAACAACAAAACATATAACTAAAGCTTTGAATCAAAATACAAATACTTATCTCAAGTGCTTCTCCAACTGAACCTCTGAATCCTTCTAACTCCAAAGTAAATAGACTTCAAAAGCACCGACCGACTCTTCAAATATTCTAAATACGAACTCTAAATAAACTCACTAATTAATAAAAGAAACTTTAAATATGGCCCTTAAAATATTTCTCTAATTTCTCTCTCTAAATGAAACTATGGGGCTAGGGGACTAGGTTGGATGTCTCTCTAATTTTGGGCATTTTTCTCTGAAGGAGTAGCCTTCTATTTATAGGTTTCAAGGGTTGCCTTAAGTTTGGCATCCAATTCAATGAATCTTCTAGAAGGTGTGTCTGGCGCCTAGTCGTCGGACTCTGCATCCAATTCATCGCACCTCTTCACTTTGGATCACACCTCTTCGCGGTCTTAACTGTTTCCAAGCGTCCAAATACAATGTATCACATGTCCTATAATCCAGGAATAACTGCCAATCTTCTAGATGTTCCAATAACCGCTAACACCGTCAAAATAACCGTCCAAAATTCGTCAAAAATCTTACAGAATTATGTATCAAACTAGCGCTTAGGCGCAGGATTCTCGCGCCTAGGCGCCAGGCCAATTATTTTGACAATTTTGCATTTTGGCTCAATTTTTGCTCATTTTTGCTCCTTTTTCATCTTTTTTGTTTTCAAACATTTTTGCATCATCTACATCCAAAAAAAAATACATTTCATTAAAGCATAATATCCTTAAGAATTTGATAAAAATCAAGGCATGAAAATAGGTACTTTTTTCATGGATCAGTCACCTCCTTATTGACCTCATTTTTGATGAGGACTTTTGCTCCTCTCTTTAGTACTTAGGATCTAGCCTTAGGCTTTTCCTTTGACTAATCTTAGAGGACTAGAAATGGAACCCACCCATTAGAAATTCAAACTATTTCTTAACTCCCTGCAAACCCCACAAGCTTGATTGTATACCCCTAATCGCCTAGAGGGTTGAAATCAATTATGGAGGTTTAAAGGATGAGTTCCCTATAGGACGTTTTGGCCTTAGGAATGCCCTGGGTGGCCTGGTCTGGTGAGGATTGACTTGCACATACACTACACTATCACACACATTCCAAGTCCTAAAACCACACTCTCACCCAACTTGACTTCCTGACTCATGTAGGTAATTCATATGGATGGTCCTTAACCCCTAAGCCCCTGGCTAAGAGGGTTAGGAACAACATAGTGAATGCCCCAAATGAGTCCTCTCATGGCTCATATGGGATTAATATGGCTTCATGGCTCAACCAAATTGATCCCATTTCACTCACATTTGATCAATCTTCTTTTTTTCAAAATTTCAATTTTTGACCCCGGGGCCTCGGATCCACCAAACCTACCAAATGTCCTTGAAATGACCAAAAATTTGCAAAATTGCCTAAATTACCCAAGGTCCCTCAAAATCAATCCTAAACAATTCCCACCATTCAAATTGACCATCTTTGGCCAAAAATACTAAAATTTCCAAAAGTACCCCCAATACCCTCTAAATACCCAAAATGCCCTTCTTAGCCCAAAAATCCAAAAATTCAGAAAATTCCCAAAACATTCCAAAAAATCCCAAAATATTTCCAATTTCATTTTGTTCAACTATACCATAGGCTAATTTTTCCAATTTACCCCACTTTTACCAAAACCCCCAATTTAACCCATTTTTTAACCCAAGTGAACCCAATGTCAAACCAAACCACCCCAATTGACCTCAATTTTAGTTCAATTCAATTCTAAACTTTATTTCAACATCCCCAACATCAATTTAGACCAAATACAACTCCAGTTTGATTGACATTTGAGCCCAATTCTAATTTGAAGCCTAAAGGCCCAATTTTAGCCCATGACCTAAACCTAACCCAAACCAACCCAACTTAACCCCAATTAGCCCCAAATCTTTTCTAAAGCCTTCCTAACATCCCCATAAACCAAAAAATAACTTAATTTGCCCAAAAGTTGAACCTAAACTCCATCCAAACCTAACCCAAAACCAAAATTCCTTAAATTGACCTAAGCCCAAACCTAACCCAAATGAGCCCAAATCCCAATATTAGAGCCCAACCAAAGTTGAAAACTCTTTGTAACACTCCCATAAACATTTTACAACATTAATTTTACACCAAATTCAACCTTAGCCGAACTTTAGCCCAAGTTAGCTCAATTTGGCCCACCTTGGCCCCTTTACCCAAAAAGCCCAAATTCAACCCAATTATACTCCAAATCACACCAAATTGATTCCAAACCATTCATGAAACATCCCTAAACTAAACCCAACATTTATTTGGCATGGTATTTCACAAAATTCTTCATCCAAAAGTCCATATTGAAATATAAAGGCCCACACATTTAAGCCTTTTAAAAAGCCCATCCAAAATGATTTCAAAAAGCCCAAAATCCATTCCAAAGCCCAAATGAGATTTCCTCTCGTCATCCCTTTGATTTAAATCATTCCCTATGTTTCAAAATCATCATCAAATTATCCTTTATTAAGCCTCATGCCAATCTCCCCTAAAGTCATAAAAAATTCCAACATCCTTTCTCATGCAAATGAGCTAACTTTTCCCTAAGCCAAATGGAGCCACGAAGCCATGCATAAGCCACATACAAGCCATGGAAGCCACTTTCCACCTCACCAAGCCATTAATGGCAAGAGAAGGGGGTTCTTTCTTAACCCTTTATTAAACCTTTTTAACCTCATTTATGCTACACTCTAAACCATGCTTAGCCACCTCACCATGGATGGAGACTTCACCACTCCAATTCAGCTGACCCAAATGATACCCTAAGCCCAAAACTAGGTCATGGGAGGGTGCACCCAACCCATTTGTATGAGTTGACCAAACCAAGCCTAAAATAGCCCTTTCCCCATACCATTTAAATCAAACCACTTTACACATGTCCAAAGCCAATTGAGTTCACCAAATCCCAGCCCTGGCCCAACTGGTCAAGATGGTGACCTAACCCTGGCCGGCCAGCCACCACAGCCGCCGGAAAACCCCATGGCCGAGAGCTCCATGTGAGCTAAAAAATTCAAAACTCACCTGCTGAGCTGTCCCAACCCCAATGGCCACTAAAGCTCTTCTTCTCCTCCCCTGAGCAGCTGATCCCAGCCTTCAAACCTCCCTGGGAAGCCCTCTATCCATTCCTATTTAAACACCACCACCTCTCGGCCAAAAGAGGAGTTGAACCAAACCTTACCAAAACTCTGCCAAAATCATTCCAGACCCCTCTCCAGACATAGAGAACTTGATCCCCACTGAAATCCAGCCCTAAAACCCTCTCTGTGAGCTTAATTTCTGAGTTGAAAATCCACCCAAAAAATAGGACACTTCACCACAGTGAGCCAATCTCCAAATTGATTGATCCTACACCTTCACCAGACCAGGAGGAGAAGTTCCCCAGTAAAAGCCCCCTCACTAGGCCAGCCATTGCTTCTAGCCTCCAAGATTTGTGATCGGCCTTGGTCACTTTCATACCTAGACAATTCCCCAGAGCCAGAGACTTCATCTGGAGCTTGCCTGGACTCAATCGAAGGTGACACAACTCTCAGATCGAAGCTTCACTTCTCTGAGCAAAGGTATGAACTCATTCTTCCTCCCGAGCTTCCAATAATTCTCTATTTTGTTTGAGTTAATTTCATAGCCTATAAACCGTATGGATGTGTTCGTCTCTTCAAGATGAATCTATAAAGCATAAGAACACAAAAATCCATTGAGAATCGAGTGAGATATTAGGGTTTTAGTGTGGACGGTCATGGGTGTACACTAGTCGTAGACGATGACCAGGAGCCGTTGGATCGAGCGTGTATCGAGCGGAATGTCGAGTTAAAGTCAGACGGTGCAATGGTACATGAACCGTGGGATGCGTGGCTGCTGACTCAAGTGGCGGCGTCGAATGGGAGCGCGACACGTAGGGGTTTCGGAGCTGCCATGGTTGACGCGGCGCCGCGTGGATAAGTAGGAAATTAGGGTATTTTTGAATTATCTAAATGCCCAAAACTTCAAAAATTTATATCTTTGCATAGAAAAATCACAAAAAATAAAATAAAAATACCCTATTGATCAGTGAACAGAAGTGAATAATGTGGAAAAGAAATCAAGTCAGTTGGGTAAGTATTTTATTTTTAATAATTTATTTACTGTTTTAAATATTTTGATTCTCCATTTGCATAGATAATTCACCATGGCATGATACCATAGGGTTTTTGAAGCCTCTGATCTTGGGAACATTCCTTGAATTTTTCAAGGTTAGAGACCGTCTCTGTAAAAAGTTATTCAATTTTCAAGTTCATGTCACTGTTTTAGGTATTTTAATTCCACTAATTAGCATGTTGTAAAATAAATTCTAGGAAAATTTGGTGATGTTCCTTAGGACCAGAAGAGCCTATGAAAAATATATTTTGAGTTAATTCATTCATAATAACTTTAATTGGCCTAAACCCCTAAAATTGAATTTGATTTAATTAGGATTAACCACACATCAAATTGACTTGAAAACAATTCTCCATTGTTCTTTTGGGTTAGAGGAACCTTATATAAAATTTTAAAATCAATTGGACTTGATTAGCCCCACTAAATAAATTAATTAAGTCACATATCCAAAATTAAACTTTAAAAATTCATAACTCCAAAAATATAATTAAAAAATTCACCAAATTGGTTTTGTGGGCTCTCTGATGTCAGAGAAGTCTATAAAAATTAAAATTGGAATTTTCTAAAAAATTAATTTTTCATAATATTTTAATATTCTAATGATTAAAAATAATAAAAATCAAAAAAATATTAAAAATCATAAAAATGTTACCTTTTGACTCCTAATTAATTATAAACAAACCAAATATTTTTCCTAAGTCCCTAGGATGAGATATTGAATTTTGAAGACTTAATGTAATTTTTAATATTAAAAAAATTAGTTTTTTAACCTTTTTCACTAAAATAATTCTAATAAATCAAATAAACATAAAAAAATTATAAAATTTGTTTCTCTGAACTCCTTGAGGTCAGAGAGATTTAAGAAAAATATAAAATCTATTTTTGAACTTTTATTTTATTTTAAAATTAATTAATAATCTAAAAATCAAAATAATTATAATAAATAAAATATAATTAAAAGAATCACAAAAATTGGTCCAAGTGGTCCTCTTGTTATTAGGAACATCCCATAATTTTCTTAAGGACAGAAACCTTTCCTTAGTCATGTTGTTGAATTTTTTTTAAAACCCCTATTTTCTACTAAAAATAATTATATAAATAAATTAAATTCAGAAAAATCACATTTTCTCCTCTAATGTCTTAGTTGACATGTGAGTGAAGTGACATAAGAATTTCAAATTCATTTGAACTCAATTTAGTGAGTTATGAAATAAATAAGCCTAAAAGGGCATAAATGTAATTAAAAATTTTAACCCTTAATTAAAACTTTAGGTTTAATCAAAATGGAGGGTAAAATATTTGATTTTAACTTTCTCTTGGATGATTGAAACTTAGGGAAATCAAGGGGTAGAAACACATTAAACACTTTGAAAATATCAAAATGAAACTTTAATTAATTAAATGATTTAAATTTTTGAAAGAATAAAAATTTGGATTATTAAAATAGGGATATTATTAAGAGGATATTTATTCTTTAATTTAAAAAAAACCCTAAATAAATCACTTTAACAATATTTAGTTCTTAATTAAAAATTAAGATAATAATCCAAATTAACAATTAAACTAAAATTAAAATTAAATTAAATTAAATTAAATTAAATTAAAATTAAACTAAATTAAATTAAAATTAAAATTAAATTAAAATTAAATTAAATTAAAATTAAATTAAATAAAATAAAATTAAATTTAAAATTAAATTACAATTAAATTCAAATTAAAAAAAATTAAATTAAATTAAAATCAAATTGAATTAAATTAAATTAAAATCATTTAACAACAAACCTAAATGAAGTCTTTAAGAATTAAATCAAAATATATCAATAATTTCAACACCTCTTTCTATCTAAGTAACTTTTAAACATGAATATCAATTTGAAATACCAAGATAATTGAAAATGTAAAGATTTAAATCAAATCTAAAATAATTTGAACACTATTCCAAACTTAAAATTATTAATTAAAACCTCACAATTAAATTAAAACATTTTGAATCATTAATCCAAACTTTTAATTAAGAATGATTAAAATTCTCGATAAACCAACTTGCCCTTAAAGGTTTTAATTATTATAACTCTTAAATAGAGTATTAAGTGAGATGTCACTTCTTTCATCAGGTAATCAAATACCTAAGTTCACTGAGTAAGAAACAAAGTTTAACTAAACTCTTGGATGATTAATTCACCTGTACAACTAAATTTACTTGGACTCAAAACAATCTCAGAAATATTGAAAAGATGTTTAAGACTCGTCCTAAGCACTTCCTCAATATAACGGGATGTTTTAGAAGAACAACCGAATTTAATTTTTCTTTGATGAAAAAAATCATCCTTAAATCAAACCAAGAACCTAGACGTCATAGGAAATGACTAGTTATAGGATTAGGAATTTGGTAGACAACCAAAACCCTTCCCTTAGCTTTACCTAGGTATCTATTGAAATATTTAAATGCCTTAACATGTGTTTTAAGTGCAGCTTGGGATGACGGGAAGACCCTCCAGGTACGCTTTTATTTTATTGCAATTTACTTACATGCACTGTACTTTACTTTTCTTGCATGATAAATAAGACTGTTGCATGAAAACCAAAACCTTTAGGATAGTCCTTGAACTGAAACCAAAACTAAATTAAAAGTCATTGCAAGATAAAATTCACCGCCACAATATTCCAAAATATAAAACAACTCAAAATTTAATCACAAACAAAACAACAAAACTACAATTATAACTAAATTAAAACGTCTCATTGAATGATCGGGAATACCTCGGATGATGTAACCCATGTGTTGCTAACGGGATTTCCCATGGTCTAAATGAAAGTGTGGAACTCATTCAGTTGAGTTTAGCAAATTCATCTAGACTAAGTGAATTCAATGAAAATAATGATGCCGAGATGACGGAACCGTGGGATCTTAATCAGTTCTGTTTGAATAACTTTAAGATTTGTTTTAATTAACATATTAAAAACACTTTGATTTTAAGATTTTCTCTAAACCAAAACACTTCCCTCATCTCTTGATTTATGACTTTTAAAACTAAACCTCTGCAACAACAAGGAGCTTGGAGCATAGTGGGCAACACGACCATCGTCATCAGCAAAACCTGAGTATACTTCAGCAAAACTTTCCTTAGAATTAAATAACCATGCTATAGGATTTCGAGGTAGTTTTCCTAGTGCAACATAAATCCTCAACCTTTTCGTTAGGCACTTGCATAATCATTTTATGCAAATTAAGTCCTAACCGGTCTTAGGATTCCGAGGTAGTTCTTTGGTACGACATAAATCCTCACATCTTTGAGGCTATTTATGTGATTATGTCATACTAATATAAGTCCTAATTAATTAAAAATTGGCAGGATTGCAATATTAAATAAACTCCCAAATTGAAGCCAAATAATAGGATAGTTTGGGAAGTTGCCAAGATTCTTCTTGGATCCTCAGCTTCTCCTACTTTTCTTCCTTTGAACTCCTGAAATTAACTGTTCCAAATTTGATCCATTCCCTATTGAAATTCCAATATTCAATCCTTTGAAAACCTTAAACTTTGAAATTCTTGAGAGAAAAACCACTAATCATTATCGAGAGTTTTCTTAAATGATTCCCATCATTTAAGATGTAATTAACTATTGGGGCTTGCTCTTATAGGGAACTTTAAGAACCCAGGTAATATAAACCCTGCTTAATTCATTTATATTAAGCAGGGGAACTTGTCGGTTTATAAAATTGGTTCGCAGACCAAACGGATGTCACAAATCTTTTAGTTTATTTAATCGAGCCCCATCATCAAGCAGTGTGTCTATTTCTCGGGATAAATACACGGTTTGTGGTGCGGTGCTCGTTTATGTAAACTATTCGGGATGTGAATCGGTTTGATTTCATATCTTAAAATTTTCAAACTTAAAATTATTTTCAAAATCAAATACTACTTTCTAAATTATATATATATATATTTAAATTAAATTTAAAATCTAAAATTCGCCGATAATTTCTGTAGGCGACCCCTTTTTTAAAATACAACACTCAACCTAAAAATATGCCTACACTCCTTCCTCAAGATGATGTGGCCGGCCATTTTAAAGGCTTATCATACACCTCTTAAACCACCCAATGGTAGGAGAACAAGGCTTCAAGCCTCTCTTTTAGCCTCTCTTTTACCATGGTTAACTAAGAGGGACATTCATCATGACACTATAGTGAGAAAGTTTCAAAGGTGTAAATCAAATATACTACCCATGAAAGATGATTTGGTTGAGTCACCATGCACCAAACCTTTCATCCAATAAGGGAGAAACATGGCTTAAACCAATCGTTTACCATGGTTAAGTGCAATCATGGCTATGTCATGCATGGAGTGAGTAAGAGGGTTAAGGTGTCACTTCTCCCTTAATGTGGAATAATCATGTAGGGAAGGTTGAACCACAGCCTTGAAACCAATCCATACACCTCCTAATCAAACCAATAGGAGAAAGCCATATGAAAACCAAGGTGAAATCATCCTCCTTCACCATGGTTAAATTCATGATGCTTAGGCTTAGAAAACAAAAAATTCCTTTATCTAGAACTGAAATCTTATCCCCATGCATTAGATGGAAAGTTAGCAACTCCCCTGGATGATTCCAAGCAAGCCCAAGCTCTTCCCATGGACTCCCATGGCTATAAAAGGAGTTAACCCAAGCCCATGTGTGGGAGAAGAAAAATTGGAAACCCCTAAAATATTGCTCAAATCCTCAGACTTTGGGATTGGCTGTAAGGGCTTCAATTCCTATGTAAAGAGCTGCTTTACTGGAGTGCAGAAGAGCTCTAATATCAATTTTGGGCTAAGTTAGCCATGGGGTGGAGTTTGGGTTTGGCCATGTATGAGATGGCTCTCGATTTGGGCTCCTCCAGTGACTAGGCATGCCAGCCAGGCTAGGGGAGGTGGCCAGTGGGTCAGGTGAGCCAGTGGACAGGCCATGAGTGCAATGGATTTTAATGGCTAAGGCATTATGGCGAACATCCCTTAGGTTTAACCATTTAAAGGAGGAGATCCCCTAATCTAGGGGACCTTTAGTCCATGGCTCCACTAGGGTGGTCTAGGTGGGTTTAGTCCAGTCCCTTGGGTCAGTTTAGTAGCTGTGGAGGGGTTGGTTTGGTCACATTTGGTTTAATTTGATGAATTTGTATCATGGGTTCATTTGGGTCACCTTGGCTCCAAATTGGGCTAACTTGGGTTTAAGCTTAAATTTAACCCAAGTTATTGAGCAATATTGTGTATATAATTTCCATGAATGGATTAGAGAAGGATTGGAGTGGTTTTGGATTGGTTTGGGGGATCAGTTTAGCTTGATTTGAGATTTTGGTCAATTTGGGGCAAGTTAGGTTAACTTGGGTTTAAGTTAGGCTAGGGTTGGGTCCAAGGCTAAATGAAGGTTTCAAAAGGTCTAGTGGGATGTCATAAAGAGTTCCTAATATCAATTGGGTGGAAAGTTTGGGAGTAGGGTAATCAATTTGGAAGATTTTGAGCATAGGTCATGTTTGGGTCAATGTTTGGGGTTTTGGACTTTTAGTGGGTTTGGGTGAGCCTTGGGCTCAAATTGGGGCCAATTGATGGTTTAATTCATTTTAAGGGAGCAATGAAGATTTTGGGATTCAAATTAGGGAGGAATTGATTAGCATTAAGTCAATTTGGGGGGTTTGGGTCACTTAGGAAAAATTATGGATTTTGGACTTTAAGTGAAAATGAACTCAAATATGGGTCAAATTGAGCTTGTATTTGGTTTATATTGGCATTTGAGATGTTGAATTAAATTTTGGAATTGAAATTGGGTAAGTTTGGGGTCAATTGGGTAGACATTGGGTGTAATTTGGGAACTTTTGGTTTAAATGGATCAAATTGGCTCTTTTAGTTAAATTGTGCTAAATTGGCCAAATTGTGTTCTGTGGTAGTTGGGAGAAATGAAATTGGGAATACTTGGGAGCTTTTGAGAATTTATGGGAATTTTTAGAATTTTGGGCTAGGAGGGGCATTTTGGTCATTTAGGGGATTTTTTGGAAAATTTGGCAATTTTTGGTAAATTTGGTTAATTTGAGTGGTAAGGAGTATTTTGGAATGATTTTTGAAGAATTATGGGTAATTTGGGTGATTTTGGAAACTTTGGGGAATTTTAAGGTTTTTGGGATATTTTGGGTAGGTTCATGGGCAAGGGGTTAGATATTTGAAATTTTTGGAAAAATTGGGATTATTTGAAAGTGAGTAATATGGCATTGTTTAGGTTGAGCCATAGACCAAGGGTCACCTACATTTGGTCCTCTATGTGTTGGTACTAGCCAAACCCTAGCCTGAGGCTAAGAGCTTGGGAAAACCACTTACATGAGTTTCCAAAGAGTTAGGGGATCAAAGGTGATGTGCCTTGTTTAGGGTTGTGAGTGTGTATTATAAGTGTGGTGTAAGCTCCAGACCTCCCAGGGTAGATCCTAAGGTCTGACCACCTACACGAGACTTCCCCTGGGCTTCCTTATGCTTGGTCTCGCTGGAGGTTATGACTTAAGCATATAAAAACTCCCATTGAAGTGAGAAAAGTTTGAATTTCTAAGGGAAAAGCTTCCATGGCTAGTCTTCTGAGAAAGTCACCAGGAGAGTCCTATGGCAAGAACCTTGGCCTTTCTAAAGATAAACTACACCTCAACCAAAAGTGATGTCAACAAATGGACACCCCAATAGGTGTGGTGTGGTGGACAAGTACACTACACGTATTGGTGTTGACCGACGAGATCAACATAACCAACACAACTGTGTGAGTCAAAACTCAAAATAAACACAGAATTTAGTGAGGAAGTTTCCGCTGGGGATTATTTGGTTGAAACCTTTCAAGTCCCGGAAACTCCTGTTGGGGAAGGAGAATGGAATACCTTCATGGGAAAATCTATGGATTTCAAGCCTCCGAACTCTGAAGGATTCTGATCTGAATTGATTTAAAGTTGGAATTTGGATTTTAGAATTTTGATTTCAAATTTGAATCTAATTTTGATTTAAATTTTGAATTTGAATTATAATTTAATTTTGAGTTTTAAATTTTAATTTTATGTTTTACGAAATTTACATAAATTTAAGAATTTGTGGAATTTTGAGTTTGAAGATTTTAATCTTGTGAAAAAATTTGAGTTAGAAGTGAGTGCAGAGGGGAAATCAAAATTTCAGTTCTGATCTCGGAAGGTGGGAGTCATAATTTAGGTACTGATCCCGAAGGAAAAGAACTAGAATTTAGATACTAACCTTAGAAATGAGAATCATAATTTTGATACCGACCTCGGGATTTCATGGATGTGGAAAATTTCTCG